>CM044313.1:52535000-57535000 GCA_024291935.2 Okapia johnstoni | reverse complement strand
ACTGTCAAACTTATACTGCCAGCACCATTTTTCCTTTTTCTAGTAACTTCAAGGAATAGTAAGTTGCTCATTCCTTTGAATCTCAACTAGAGTATTCTAGGAAGGTATTTTTGTATGTCGTCTTCCCAAAAAAGAACTTACAAGTTTTCTAAAATATAACAGTATTTGTATTTTCTACAAAAGGGACATGGTATACTTGGAAGTTTTTGCCTGTTTTAAGAGAGATTTAGTATTCAAGGTAAATAAGAAACTTGAATAATACAATGCAGTAGAAATCAATTTCAAAAATAAAAATATACACCAAATCCACTCTGAAAACTACTGATACAAAAAGTGTTTGGAATTCTCTAGTTTACCTTATGTGTATTTTAATTATATTGTCACTTTTCTACCTATGAAAAAGTCTACTTATTAAAATATCATGCCACATCCCCAAAAAAGCTAGAGAATTTTAAATGAGAATTTTATTTACAGAAAAGTCACAGAGGATTAACAAAATTTTATGAACACAATATCATTAGTAATAATTAACAGAATCAAGAAAGGTTTAATATATATATCACTTATACTATAATACACATTAAAATAGCTTTCATGCTACCTTTATTCATTATTAATATTCCAATTTTTAACAAACCTAGAAATATTGTAGTATACATGGAACAGATGTATATATACTTAAAAATTATGCTACTTTATGCATTAAGATACTAAGTCAGTTTTTTAACCTCCAGCAAATTATGTCCTTTCACCATAATTTCTAAATTTAAAGGATGTAACCACCAAATAGAACTCAAAATGCATAAAATAAACTGGCATATATTTTAAAAGAAAAACATTATATTAGGAATATAATTAACAAAGAATTTTCCTAAGAATACTGCAGAAGTAAGGTATGTTTTAAAGCATTATAATGATTAAGTTTAGAATTTTTTTACTTACATTCTTTTCAACTCAGTTGAAAACACAAAAGCATTGACTGACTATGAAACTATCATTTTTAAATGAATAGTAGATGGCAGCATGAGTCATTTTAAGCATGAAAGGAAAATGGACTATGTTATGTGCTTTGATTAGCAAATAATGTTCTTTATCCAAGTAATATTCAGTGTTTCCATTATCCTTGAATGACAAGATTCTTTATATACTGTGTGAAAAAAACACCATCTTTTTACTGATGGAAGGCTTCTAATCTTATTCGAGTTGGATCTTCTGGATGTCTCAAGGCAATTCCATTACGCAGGAGCAGCTCAATATAAGGTGGCCAAAAAGAATCACTAATTTTGACATATGGGTCATGTGGAACACCAAATAATCTATTTAAAAGAATCTAGGAAAGAACATCATTCAAGATATGTCTTACTTGGAAAAAAAAAATTGATACAGATATATTAAAAACAGTTTGTTTTTTTTTACCAAAGAATGTTGATCTCTTTTGTCTTTGAATAATTGTTTAATCATAATTTCTATGTATTAAATAGTTGATTCTCTTTTTAAAGAAGCTACAAATATTACTGAATGGAAATAGCTTTAAAACGAATCTTTGCACCTGAGTTTTTAAAACATTTCCTAAAAACTTGTTAAAAAGCATTTATAATTCTCCCACTTCTCTCAAGATTAATAATTTGTTTATGTTAGAAATTTGGTTATAACCATTTCTTCAAATTGAGAAACAAAGTTCAAAAAATTGCATACGTGTCTTAATATTTCAGGGAAAGAGAAAACACCAACCTTCCCCCTCCACTCAAAGCCATTTATTCATCTGATAAACCTTCAAAACAAAAATTCTATCATCATTATTTCCTTCAAATTATCTTAAACATCTTTGATATCTTCACTAAGGATATTGAGAAGTTTTCAATACCTGTAGTAAATTATATAAGACTAACATTTCTTGAACTACATTCCATGAAATTGGTCTCCCTAACAATGCTCTTAGCATGGAGTAACAGGGTCCTGTGGTTAAATAGGCTCAAGAAAGATGCTAATATGCACTGAGAATGACCCATCTTTCTCAGATTCAGGGCATCAGAAAAGTTTTGTAAGAAGCACACATTAAATATTTGAACATTAATGTTCTATGAGATTTAATAAAAAATGTTAAATATGTATCAATTATTACTCTACCTCCTCAGCTCCCACAAAGTGCCTTCAAAAATTACAAAACCAGGATTCATAAGGGTTAAAAGGTTCCTCAAGGGGTACATAATTAGTAAAACATAATGGATTAGAATCTATATCTTTGAAATGCCATGCCAAAGTTTTAACTTAAAGATATTATTTTAAGAAACACAGAAAAGGAAAAATAAAATTTATACCATAGCAGTAAAGAATCTGTGTGCAACGCAGCAGATGTGGGTTCGATCCCTGGGTTGGGAAGATCCCCTGGAGAAGAAAATGGTAACCCACTCCAGTATTCTTGCTGCAAAATCCCATGTACAAAGGAGCCTGGAGGGCTATAGTCCATGGGGTCGTATAAGAGTCGGATGTGACTTAAGAGCTAACAACAGTAAAAGTGTCATAGAAATATAATTAAACTATTAAGTTCTCATCTCAACCAGATCTCATGATAATATCAACACCTCAATTCTAGTTTTTTAACATTCCAATTCTTAAAGTAAAATTTCACCTGTCATAAATTTTAGCTAATTCTTTTTTTTTTTTTTTTGGCTGTGACAGTGCAGAATATCAGTTCCTCAACCAGGGACTGAACATGGACTGTGGCAGTGAAAACCCAGAATGCTAACTAACCACCAGGACACCAGGGAATTCCCTAACTTGAGTTATTTCAAGAACCACATCCTGGAGAAAAAAGCTGTTGGCCTCATTTCTTTTAGATATGACCATAAGAGAATAAGATATTATTCCCATTTTAGAGCATTTTCCCCAGTGTGAGCAATTTGCTCACGTTTTAATATAATTTAAAATTTTACTTTTCATTGCTACATAATATCAATCAAAATCCTAGTAGATGCCAGAAATAATTAAATGTTAAAAATTCTACTTTAAAGTGAATATGTATATATTATTTTACTTTTCATTGAACAGCAGTATAAATTTAGTTTACAATTATCATTGATACTATAAGCCTTGGTATGTAATGGTTCCTAAATCTAAGCTTTACATGGTATCCCATAGTACACTATTCAAAAATTACACACATATTTCCAAGTTAACTGTCAATATTTGCCACATGTGTGACAATCTTTATTTTAAAAAAAGTCAAGTCATCCATGAGAAATGGTAGTTTTAGTTTCAGTATAAATTGAGTCAGTTGGAATATGCTGAAAGATTCAAATTACAATCTAAAAAATATTTGTATTTTGCTTTTCAAAGTAATAATATTCTATATTAAGATATCCTGAGGTATCAAAGATACATGCTTTCTCTGCCTGACATTTACTTTTTTGTTGTTGTTACAAATATCTTTGATCCTTAAAAAAAGTTTTTGAACTTTGGCCAAATTATCAACTATATTAAATACTTCAGATCTTGATATGATGACCTATTGCATATTGGGTGAACAGGAAGGTAGAGGTACCAAAACAACTTAGCTAGATAAAGACTTTAGTATTCAAAAACACTTAGCTAGATAAAGACTTTAACTAGACAAAGACTTTTCATAAAATCACTATGAAGCAAGTTTTCTGAAATTACTTTATTCTAAACTTATCAATTATTTTAAAAAGCCACATTAATTGTTAAACAGCTCTTCATAGACCATCTACCTTTCTGTTCACCCAATTTGCAATAGGTTGTCATATCAAGATCTAAATAATAAAGTCAATAACTTGGCCAAAGTTCAAAAACCTTTTTTAAGGATCAAAGATATTTGTAAAAAAAAAAGTAAATGTCAGGCAGAGAAAGCATGTATAGATTACATAACAACAAAGGCTAGATACTAAATAACATCATAAAAATTTTCTTAAAGTAATAATCTGGAATACAATTAAGGTAAGATTTTAGTTTCATCTTCTCTTAAAAAATATTCTTTCTTACTACACAGAAAATAGAAACTAATTTTGTACTAAAGATAAATTAATATATATAATAAAATTGATGTATACCTTAAAAACTAAAGCAGCATTTTTTTCTTTTTCAAACCTGAGTATGTGCCTGTACTTAGTCACTCAGTTACATCCAACTCTTTGCGATCCCCATACACTGTGGCCGGTCAGGCTCCTCTGTCCATTGGAATTTTTCAGGCAAGAATACTGGAGAGGGTTGCCATTTCCTCCTCCAGGCGATCTTCCCTGTTCAGGGATCAAACATTCATCTCCTTCATTAGCAGGTGGATTCTTTACAACTGAGCCACCTGGGAAGCCCCAAGTTTGTGTATAATTGTCCATAAATCACTAATCAAGACAAATCTTCAAGACAAAACAACTACACAAAACACTTACCTCTAACATTTCATGCAGCGTTATCAGCTGTGCAGTTGATTCTTGAATGTTTTTCTTTGAGGGAAGTGTGAATAATAAGGAATTAAAATTTCAGTTCTGACAATGGAAGGCTATTAGACTATTAATTAAAAATTAAAAAAAAATTTTTAAATTAATATCTCTCAATTGCAATGATACAAGATATACTAAAACCAAACACTTAAAATGAGATGACTTTAAAAGAATTCTGAAAGAAAACAACCTGTTGTACTAAACATTAAGGTTCATAAAAATACAACTGAAACAATCTGTAAGACAGGGAAATCTTTTGTAATTACTAAAACATACAATTCAGACTATCTACCTACCTATCTATAAATATATAATGGGTAAAGTATATTGCACATATTATATATACTCATATAAATGAAAATCTAATTTTTGAACCTCCCTAATCGAAATATCCAAGCAAATGACATTTTAGACTGTATTGATAGTTTCAAGACAGAAAACTCGCTTCCTGGGGAGATTTACTCATCTTTCAAGAGTTCTTGATGGTTCCTAATATTAACTCAACTCACTAGTTCTTTTTTCCTGGAATGACAGAGAATAGATCTCATTCCAGTTCCATTCTAGAGTTTCATTGTATCTTGCTAAGATATGTCTCCTTTATTCTTTAATGTTTTAAGCCCAAAAAAGATATTCTATGTACCTCCACTAAATATTGTTCTATTTGATTTGGACTATCCTATTTTATCATGGCAATTAAAAAATACAGTTTTAATTTGGTCATCCAATAAATTCACTCTCTAGTCCTCTTCTATTTCATATCATTTATAAACTTTGACGACTATGTTCTCTACCTCTTTATCCAAATTACTGCTAAAAATGTTCAATAGGATAAGGTTCTACAGGAAATCTTCCAAGATAATACCAAGTGAAATCAGGAGCTTTTGAGTTCAGACATTCAGTTAACTACATTTCCTACTATAGTGAAATCCAGTACTTTCCTGACAACAGTCAAAGATTACCACAGAGTCCTTATAAGGTCTTATAGAAATACAAATATATATAAGAAATAGTAAAATAATCCTGACAAAAACAAATGTGATTACTGAGTAAAGATGGTAAAGCTGGAGATCATCATATCCTGTCCCCCTAATACCTTACTAAATGGAAGAGAGGTAAAAAGCAGCATATGATTCACTAGTGATGAAAGCAAACACAATTACCAAACTGATCAAGAAATAAGCAGCAGCTAGGCAGATAGAAATATAAAGGTTTGAGACAATCAAAGAAAATGTAGAGAAAAATTATAATGAAAGGAAACAAAAAATGTTTAAACATCAAGATATAAGCATATAATAAAGGACAGAAAAGGCAATATAATTATATAATAAAGGCAATATAACAACATATAATAAAGACAGAAATGGCAAGGACCTAAAGGAAACAGAAGAGATTGAGAAGAGGTCGCAAGAATACACAGAACTTTACAAAAAAGGTCTTAATGAGCCAGCTAAACACAATGGTGTGGTCACTCACCTAGAGCCAGACATCCTGGAATGTGAAGTCTAGTGAGCCTTAGGAAGCATTACTATGAGTAAAGCTAGTGGAGATGATGGAATTCTAGCTGAGCTATTTCAGATCCTAAAAGATGATGCAATGAAAATGCTGCACTCTATATGCCAGCAAATTTGGAAAACTCAGTAGCTGCCACAGGACTGGAAAAGATAAGTTTTCATTTCAATCCCAAAGAATGGCAATGCCAAAGAATGTTCAAATTACATTACAACTGCTCTCATTTCACACACTACTAAGACAATGCTCAAAATCCTTCAAGCTAGGCTTCAGCAGTGTGTGAACCAAGAACTTCCATATGTTTAAGATGGATTTAGAAAAGATAGAGGAAACAGAGAACAAATTGCAAAGATCTAATAGATCATAGAAAAAGCAAGGAATTAAAAAAAAAAAATCTATTTCTGCTTCATTGACTACACTAAAGCCTTTGACTGTGTGGATCACAACAAACTGTAGAAAACTCTTAAAAAGATGGAAATGCCAGATCACCTTACCTGTGTCCTAAGAAACCTGTGTGCAAGACAAGAAGCAAGTTAGAACTGGACATGGAAGAACGGACTGGTTCAACGTTACTGGGAAAGGAATACGTCAAGGCTGTATACTGTTACCCTGCTTATTTAATTTATATGCAGAGTAAGTACATCATGCTAAATGTCGGGCTGGAAGATTCACAAGCTGGAATCAAGATTGCAGGGAGAGGTATCAACAAACTCAGTTATGCAGAGGATACCACTTTAATGGCAGAAAGCGAAGACAAACTAAAGAACCTCCTGATGAATGTGAAAGAGGAGAGTGAAAAAGCTGGCTTAAAACCCAACATTCAAAAAATGAAGATCACAGCATCTGGTCCCATCACTTCATGGTATATAAATGGAGGAAAACTGGAAACAGTGACAGATTTCATTTTCTTGGGCTCCAAAATCACTGCAGATGGTGACAGCAGCCATGAAATTAAAAAATGCTTGCGTCTTGGAGGAAAAACTATGACAAACCTAGACAGCATATTAAAAAGCAAGATATCACTTTGCTGACAAAGATCCATATAGTCAAAGCTACGGTTTTTCTAGTAGCCACGCATGGATGTGAGAGTGGGACCATAAAGAAGTCTGAGCACCGAAGAATTGATGCTTTTGAACTGTGGTGCTGGAGAAGACCCTTGAGAGTACCTAGGACAGCAAAGAAATAAAACCAGTCAATCCTAAGGGAAATTAACCCTGAATATGCTTTAGAAGGACTAATGCTGAAGCTGAAGCTCCAATACTTTGGCCATCTGACGTGAAGAGCCAACTCTTTGGGAAAGACATTGATACTGGGAAAGATTGAGAGCAAGAGGAGGAGGTGGTGACAGAGGATGAGATGGTTGGATGGCATCACTGATTCAATAGACATGAGTTTGAGCAAACTCAGGGAGATAGTAAAGGACAGAGAAGATGAGGTCACAAAGAGTCAGACATTACCTAGCAACTGAACAACAAAAGCAGTGTAAAATATAATAAAATTTCCACGATATGAAATGTGACCTAAATCTGCCCTAAGAAACAATATATCATCAAACCAAACTGATATTGAATGATCAACATGGTGACATGTCCTCATTAAGTTACTGAAGGTCAGACATACAGAATCTTTCAGGCAAGAAGTCATGCCAGAAAACAACTGCAGGCTGGCCTCAGCTTCTCCACAGCAAATCTCCATCTAAGAACAGAGACACCCACCACCAAGTCTTGCGATTTTTTAAAATCTCTGCCAAAGATAAGCCTCTAATTATAAAGCAAACAATGTCAGCAGTTAAAAATTCAAAAATAAAACACCCAGGAATTCTTCCTGAACAAATTACTTGTTAAAGAAACCCATCATATCAAATAATGGATTAAACTTAAAAACTCAAAAATGAAAGGTAAAATATGATAAGAATGGAATCTAACAATGTACAATAAAGATTAAATGCATACATGAATGATGGTATAGAACAAAATATAAATACAATAAAACTGGGAAAGTTAAAAATAAATAATACAATTTACTTATTTTAAATAAGCTGATGGCACTTAAGATTTTTGGCCGCCAAAACTGTGAGAAAATAAATTTCTTTTGTTTAAGCCACCTCCTCTTTGGTATTTCGTTATAGCAGCTTGAGCCCACTAATACATCCACCATTCTAGCTTGACAGAGAAAGTGACCTATCATTTTGTAGTATGTATCAATACTTCATATACTTCATTTTAAAAAGTGAGCTTATCCAATACGACTTAATGAATTCATGATAGTTTCTGGTAATGAATGCTTCCTTTTAAGAATATCTCAAATCTCTGGTTCTATTAGTGGAGAACCTTGAGAGGTTTAAAAAAAACCCAAAAACAGTTAAAAAAAGGGAGAATCAGGAAATAGATCACTGAGTTATTTTTAAGATTATGATCATTAAGACGTAAGGGATCCTTAATTAACTGAAATGGTTAACAGAAGGCTGTCAACAATTTCAGAAATGACTAACGGGTATAAATAATAACAGATAGAATCAGAAAAATATTCTGTAACAAATGTAAAGCCTACTGATAATTACAAAGAAGAAAGAGAATAAATAAAGATTATAAGAAAACAAAACTTTCTCCTTTCCCTAGCATGTGCACAGTCATTCAAGAAATATGAACTCAGAGGTACTACAATAGGTATGGAAGACAGTACAAATACAAATATGAATTAAACAAAGCAAGCAGCTCACAGAGCATGGTAGGTGAAGAGAGAGACATAAATTGCTACTACAAAATCATGTAATAAATGCTAATAAGATGACACCTAAATTTCATTCAATGCCTCATACAAAAGATGATGTTTAAGTTGCTTTAGAAGGAATTTACTATTCTCATCAGATAGGAACTCTTTTGTAACCAGGGGGAATAGCATGTATAAGGCACAAAAAAGTGACAGGTCAAACTGTACATCTGCTCCAATAGCATGGATGAATGGACTCGTGCAAGAGATGGATAAACATGGAAAGAAGGCTACAGAGATAGACAAAGTCCAGAATACAAATTCATTACTCTAAGGAGTTTATAGACTGCATCCCAGAGGGTGGCATCAAAAGTTTTATGCTGGAAAAACTAAAGTTTTATGTTGAAAAGATTAAAATATGTATATTTTTAAATATGATTACATACATTATTAAATATGTAAAGTTTTAGAAAGATCATTCTGGAACCAGTTTCAATGTCTATCCTATGCCCACAAGTTTTTATTATTTATACCCTATTTTGCTTTTCAAAAATGAATTAAAGTGCTTGGTTTCCAACTTTCTGTCACCAATGAAATATTTATTTGCTTTTGTGAAAAAGGTTTATTTCATCATAACTAATATTAAAAGTCAATAACTTACCTCAGCTATAGGTATCTTCTGATTTTAAGTTATATATGTTTATTACAGAAAATTTGGAAAATAATGAAAATGTAAACAAAAACAAGTCTCACCTACAATCTTAGCCCCAGGCATAAAGCACTGTTACATTTTTTGGTACCAATCAGACTTTTTGGTATACAATTTAATCATCTACCCTTTATCCTCTAACAAAAATTTGTGAGTATTTCATCAATTCCTTTGATAGTATTCAATACATTATTTTTAAAAGCTCCATTTTCTCTACTATATGAATACAATGTAAAAAAATATATTTATTTATAGTTTATTGAATAACTAGATTCCTTCTAACTTTTCAATAAATACCATAACGTGATGATGGAATACTATGTACATGTACCTATTTGTTTATATCTTTGAAAAGAAAAGACAGAAAGAGAGAAAGTGAAGTCACTCAGTCATGTCCAATTCTTTGCGACCCCATGGACTGTAGCCTACTAGGCTCCTCCATCCATGGGGTTTTCCAGGCAAGAGTCCTGGAGTCGGTTGCCATTTCCTTCTCCAGGGGATCTTCCCAACCCAGGGATCGAACCCAGGTCTCCCACATTGCAGACAGACGCTTTACCGTCTGAGCCACCAGGGATGCAAGCTTATATCTCTGAAGTGCATATTAAACAAGAAAATTCATCAGAAAATTTACATTTGAACCTACTACAACAATTTCATATCTGAATATCTACAAGAATGTCTTCTCTACAACTTACCTTTTTCTTTTTAACATTTCTATCAGGCAGAGGAAAATGGTCTTCGAGAAACTCACCCAAGGTAACCAAGAGTTTCTCCTTATATTCTTGTATATCACGCATTTTTGTTTTCAGCTCATTAAAGATTCTAGAAAGATTTTTTTTTAAAAATTAAGAGAATTAATTTACTGATAAAATACTTAGGAATAAAGAATTGGTTACTCATAAAATTAATCAAACACTCTGTTCAAACTTCAATGCTCAAATAACTAGCTCTATGACATAAATAGTCTATTTAACATAGGAAAACTAAAAGTCAAATTATTAATAAAAGATTATGTAACTTTTAACAATTAGTAAAAGTCAGGGTAAGACAATTTCTGGTAAAATTCTCCTGCTTTTCATCTACGCATTTCACATAACATAAAAAAGAAAATAATTTCTCCTATTTTGAAAACCTAGAACACAAAATCAATACCTGGCTTCAGAAAATGTCACAACCTGCTGTTTCAATTCATTTTGTAGTACATTAAGAGATTCCAATATCTGTTGCTGTTCATTCAACCATTTTTGCTCCCTTTGAACATGAAAACACAAAACAAACAATAGTCAAATAAAACACTAATGCTAATTCAATATATATAAAAGACTAGTGGCAATTATAATATAAATATACCTTTCTAAGTCTTCCTTTAATTTTTCATTATTTGACTGAATAGTAGATAGCACCAATTCAAGATCATGTCTCAATTTTTGGAACTAGAACAAAATAATTAAAATTAATTGTTTAATCTTGTAGATAGTTATATGTCTGAACAATAGTGAAATTTACATACTAGGATATACATTCAGAAATCAATGGCAAAAAAAGCTAGCAAAAAAGTCTTTGAAAGGGAAATAGACACCAGGTACTAAGTTCTATGTAATATTTCACTGGTAAATTTAAAAATATAAGAGGTTTTGAGCAATAAATTATAATTTCATACTGAAAGGCAATTCAATGGAAAATTTTCAGTAACCAGGCACATTAGGTCTCTTTCCTAAGGAGACTATACTAAACAGGCACAGATAATATCACTAATGTAACAAATATTTCTTGATCAATTGTTAACACCAGGTACTGCTGAAGGAGTCAGGGATGCAAAAGTGAACAGAACAAAGAGGGGAATCCAAAGAAACAAGCTTGAAACTCCAGAGAGGGATAAATACAATATAGCAAAAATAGGTCAAAGCAAGAGTACAGAAGAAATGAGGAGCAGGGATGGCATTTTTAGGTATGATATAGACAATACTGATAGTACATCAAATATGGTCCAATAATGGACTTAAATTAATAATCAAATAATTTATTTGAAAAAATGCAAAACTTTGCATGCTAAAAATACACTTGCAAATAGTCCATGGGTCAAAAACACAATCCTCAGAGAAATAAGAAATTATGATGAACTATTTGAAAATAAAAGCAAGACTAAACTTTCTGGAATAAAGCAAAAGAAGTATTCAGATAAGAATTTACACCACTAAAAGCCTGTATTAGAAAAAAGAAAGCTCTTTAAATCCAGCTTGAACATCTGGATCATCGAAAAAGCAACAGAGTTCCAGAAAAACATCTACTTCTGTTTTATTGATTATGCCAAAGCCTTTGGCTATGTGGATCACAACAAACTATGGAAAATTCTTAAAGAGGTGGGAACACCAGATTACCTTACCTGCCTCCTGAGAAATCTGTATACAGGTCAAGAAGCAACAGTTAGAACTGGACATGGAACAACAGACTTGTTCCAAATCAGGAAAGGAGTGGTTAAGGCTGTATACTGTCACCCTGCTTATTTAACTTATATGCAGAGTACATCATGAGAAAGGCTGGGCTGGAGGAAGCACAAGCTGGAATCAAGATTGCCGGGAGAAATATCAATAACCTCAGATATGCAGATGACACCACCCTTACGGCAGAAAGCAAAGAACTAAAGAGCCTCGTGATGAAAGTGAAAGAGGAGAGTGAAAAAGTTGGTTTAATGCTCAACATTCAGAAAAGGAAGATCATGGCATTTGGTCCCATCACTTCATAGAAAATAGATGGGGAAACAATGGAAACAGTGAGAGACTATTTTCTTGGGCTCCAAGATCACTGCAGATGGTGACTGCAGCCATGAAATTAAAAGATGCTTGCTCCTTGGAAGCAAAGCTATGACCAATCTAGACAGCATATTAAAAAACAGAGACATTACTCTGCCAACAAAGGTCCGCCTAGCTAAAGCTATGGTTTTTCCAGTAGTCATGTATGGATGTGAGAGTTGGACCATTAAGACGACTGAGCACCAAAGAATTGATGCTTTTGAACTGTGGTGTTGGAGAAGACTCTTGAGAGTCCCTTGGACTGCAAGGAGATCCAACCAGTCCATTCTAAAGGAAATCAGTCCTGAATACTCATTGGAAGGACTGATGCTGAAGCTGAAGCTTCAATACTTTGCTACCTGGTGCGAAGAACTGACTCATTTGAAAAGATCCTGATGTTGGGAAAGATTGAAGGTGGAGAAGGGGATGACAGAGAATGAGATGGTTGGATGGCATCACTGGACATGAGCTCCAGGAGTTGGTGATGGACAGGGAGGCCTGGCGTGCTGTAGTCCATGGGTCACTAAGAGTTGGACATGACTGAGTGACTGAACTGATGAATAATGAGGTGCACGTATCTTTCTGAATTAGTATTTTTGTTTTATTCAGATATACACCCAGGAGTGGAGTTGCTGCGTAATATGGTAGTCTATTTTTAGTTTTTTGAGAAACCGCCATACTGTTTTCCACAGAGGATACACCAATTTATGTTTCCAACAGTGTTGGAGGGTTCCCTTTTCTCCATGTCCTCACCATTTGTTATTTGTATTCTTTTTGACAATAGTCATACTGACAAGCATGAGGTATTATCATTTTAATCAGCTTGTTTTTTTGCTTTTTTGGGGGCATTACCATGTGGCATTCAGGATCTTACTTCCCTGACCAGGGACTGAATTCAGGCCCCCTACAGTGGAAATGCAGACTCTTAACCACTGGACTGTTAGGGAAATTCTAGCTTTTTTTTTTTTTTTGATGTTAACTTGTATAAGTCATTTATATAAGTTTGATATTAACCCTTATCAGTCATAGCATTTGCTAATGTTTTCTCCCATTCAGTAGGTTGTCTTATCATTTTGCTGATGTTTATTTTTGCTGTGCAAAAGCTTTTAAATTTAATAAGGTCCTATTTGTTTACTGTTGCTTTTATTTCCTTTACCTTAGGAGACAAAGCTAAAAAAATATTGCTATGATTTATGTCAGAGTGTTCTACCCGTATTTTCCTCTAGGAGACTGATGGTTTCTGGTCTAACTTTTCTGTCTTTAATCTGTTTTGAGTTTACTTTGTATATGGTAATAGAGAATGTTCTAGTTTTATTTTTTTATGTATGGATGTCCAGTTTTCCCAGCACCACTCACTGACTGTCTTTTCTCCATTGTAAATCCTTGCCTCCTTTGTTGTAGATTAAATGACCAAAAATGTGTGGGTTTCTTTCTGGACTGTCTTACATGTCTACATTAGTTCCTTGTTAGTGTAGAGAAATGTAATATGTTTCTATTAATTTTGTATCCTGAAACTTAACCAAATACACTGAAATGTTCTAGTAGTTTTCTAGTAGTGTCTTTAGGATTTTCCATATCATGGAAATGATTTTCCATATCATTTTCCATATCATCTACAGTGATAGTTTTACTTCTTTCTTTCCAATTTGGATTCCTTCTGTTTCTTTTTCTTGACTGATTGCAGAGTCTAGGACCTCCAATACTATGTTGAATGAAATTTGCTAATTCACATTTAAAGCTCAAAAACAAACTCCATTCATAAATTACTTTTTGATGAAATCCATCCTGCTTTCCACTGGGAACTCCCCTGTATTAATACTTACAGACCCTTTTTCTAGGGCCATTTATATTTTCCATAGATTTTTTTAACTCTAGTTTGAGGCTACTTTTATACCATACTGTAGGACCCCTAATGGAAATCAACCCTGAATAGTCATTGGAAGGACTGATGCTGAAGCTGAAGCTACAATACTTTGGCCACCTGATGTGAAGAGCCAACTCAATGGAAAAGACCCTGATGCTGGGAAAGACTGAGGACGAGAGGAGCAGAGGGCAACAGAGGATGAGACAGTTGGATGGCATCACTGATTCAATGGACGTGAGTTTGTGCAAACTCAGGGAGATAATGAAGAACAGGAAAGCCTGGCATGGTACAGTTCATGAGGTTGCAGAGACTGGGACACAACTTGGCAACTTAACAACAACAAAGGACCTCTGTAGATAGATCAAGGGAAAGAGCTGATACAAAATGTGAACTTGAACTTTCTGACTTTTGACCTCACACCAACCTTATTAAACCTGGTGTGCTGAGGTCAAAGCCTCAATAGTTTAATGTCTCCATATAACATACCTCCAGTTTTCAGGTGTGTGGGTAAAAGTTAGCCTCTTGATTGCAAGAGAGAGAAGGCCTAGTGGTCTGTTCTTACTTTAAAGAAATCTTATTTTAAGCTCTACAGCTGAATCCTGAATTTTCAAGTACCAGGTTCCTTCAAATCCAAAGCCTTTCTTCAGTTCTACTGGGCAGATTCTGTCTCTAAGAATACAGATATTTATCTATTTCAATGCTCTACAACTTTGTTTAAAATTCTTGTCTGCTTCTATCTATCTCCTAAACTTTGATCTAATAAACTGATGCTTTAAAAAACATCTTCATTGACCTTTATGTTAAGTTTTAAGGACAGATGTATATGTATAATCGTTTAGTTGAACTTTTAGCATTTATTATGAAGCTTAATCAACAAAAATTAAATACAAGAGTAAAGTTTATATATTTAATTCAAAATTCAAATAATCTGAAGAATCCTATTCAATTAAACACAATTAACACAATTTTAAAGTGGTTTCATCTCACTCGATATGGCATGAACTTATCCAAAACACTTCTTGTCATAAGCTCTTCCCAGACATTACAAATTCATTCAGTGACTTACCTCTTCTTTTCCTAATGTTACCAGAATTTCTTCATTCAGGGGAATCACTACAGGAACAAAACAAACAAAAATTATACACATGCTTGGTTATCTCTCAAAAATCAAGAATTTGATTTTATTGTTTCTAAGATACCACTTTCCCTTTTCATTTATATACAATAGAATGTTTATGACGTGTATAGTTTTTATAAACATTTTTATTTAACACCTTTACATATACAGCCAAATTATATATCACATTAGACAAATGTGATATTTTCACATTTTGCTTTCAGTGCCTTTTTCTATTATTTTCCCAAATCCATCAAAAACAAAATTAATATTCTACAGTGTGTTTCTTAAATATTTCTCTCTGTGTTTAGATGATTCTATGCATACAAACATAGATTCAATGTATACAGTCTACACATATGTGTACATTTACAAACAAAGGGTTATTAATTTTGTCATTCCCGGTTTTACAATGAGAGCATATCATACACATTACTTTTATTTTCACTCAACAAAACCCACATGGAAATCCTGTGTATTCATCTGGAGTCAGCCAAATTCATAATTTTAAATCACTGCATAATATTCTACAGGGTAAATTCATCAAATGTGTTGAGGAATTTCACTAATGACTGAGCATTGACTTTGTATCTAGAGTTTAGCCTCAAAAAACAATGATGCAGGAAACATTGTTTTATTTATGTCCTTATACATTGATTCCTTCATTTTTGTAGGATAGATAGATTCCCAGAAAGTGAACTTCAAGAAGAAAGTGTGTATTTTGAATTTTAAAATAGGATGCTAGATTCTTTTTTTTTTTTTTTTCATTTTCTGGAAGCAATGACTAAGAAACAGCAAAAATATTATAAACTCTTCTAAAAATTCTGCCAGTCTGATGAATATAAACTAATATTCCATTTTATTTTCATATAGCAAAATCAAATCCTTATATTTATAAAATAAGTTCACTTATACTAAATTTATTTTTCCTAATAAAGTGCTACTAAAACTTCTCAAATGATATGCTACTGGAAACTCTAAGCTTTCTTCCATGCTAGAGGGTTTTCTAACAGAAAAGAGCTATGTAATTCATAGGCCCCGTAGAATTAAAAAGGACTAATTATAGGCAGCCGTGGGATAGCTATACAACGAAAAGGATTCTAAGAATATAAAGTTTAAAAATCTCCCTTTTGACAAGTGTGACCAAAAGTAGCACTTCAATATTCCAATAATCATTTCAACCAATATGGCAGACTCTAAGAATATAAAGATTTTAAAAATCTTTTCAGTGTGGCAGCCTATGGGATTCACAACCTTAAGCAAGGTGGGTATTTGACCAACAAGTCAGTATGTTCAGTGCAAGCAGTACAAGGTCTGTATGTAAGATTATAAGACATCTGGAAGGTAGAGAGATATACAAGTGTGATGTTACAGAGAAGTCTGCTTTGGATATACAGACATGAAAGCTATGGAAATTTTGTGTCCTCTTCCTATCCTTCCATCCATTCCCACTCCACCAAAATTCATATTTTGACGTCCTAAGCTCTAGTACCTCAAAACATGACTGTTTTGGGGCGGGATCTTAATTGAGTTAAAATGAGGTTAACAGGGTGGACACTACTCCATTATGAATGGCTTTTTATACAAAGAGATTAGAACACAGGTGAGTGACCATGTGAAGACACAGGAAGAACATGGTAGGCAGTCTACTAGCCAAGAAGAGAGGCCTCAGAAGAAACCAACCCTGCCAACACCTTGATCTTGGACTTCTATCCTCCAGAATTGTGAGGGGGGAAAAAAGCTTCTGTTGTTTAAGCAACTCAGTCATGCTACTTGGTTATGGCAGCACTAACAAACTAATATAGAAGTCATTAATACAGATATAACACATTAAAATAGGAGCAAAGAATATAATGTTGAAATAGCATATAGAGTAAGAAGCAAAAAGCACTGAACACCAACATTTTAATAGCAGAGTATGAGCGGTCTTTGAGATGCCCAATATAATGCTAGAGGAGGCAACAAGATATACAGTTGAATGTAAATTAAAATTGCAATTGTATATACATACATATCAGAGGTGCTGAAATTAAGTAGACTACTAGGTTGTAGTGAAGACATAAAACAATGGTGGACATTGGCATGGAACATAATATTAGGTTGGTGAAAACGTAAATGCAGTTTCAGACCGTGAATTTTAAATAATTATAGTTAGGCTCAAACATATTTTTATTAATCAAAATAGGAACCATTACAATCAATACATTTTTGCCAATGAGAAATAAGTTTGTTTATTCCCGTAGCATAAAAATCCGGGCTTTGGGATTTGACAAACTCTTGGAAAGCATTTTCTGCCTCCTGCTGGTTGTGGAATCATTTTCCCTGCAAAAGTTGTCAAGATGCTTGAAGAAGTGGTAGTCCATTGGCAAGAAATCAGGTGAATATGGTGGATGCAGCAAAACATCATAGCCCAGTCCATTCAACTTTGGAAGCACTGGTTGTGTGCTGTGCAGTTAGGTGTTGTTATGGAGAAGAATTGGGCCCTTTCTGTTGATCAAAGCCAGCTGCAGTTGCTGCAGTTTTCAGGGCGTCTCATCAATTTGCTGAGCATACTTCTCAGATGTAATGGTTTCACTAGGATTCAGAAAGCTACAGTGGATAAGACCAGCAGCAGACCACCAGTGACCATGACCTTTTTTCAGGGCAAGTTTGGCTTTGGGAAGTGCTTTGGATCTTCTTGTTGGTCCAACCACTGAGCTGGTCATCACTGGCTGTCATATAAAATCAACTTTTCATTACACGTCACAATCCGATTGAGAAAAAGTTCATTGTTGTTGCATACAGTAAGAAAAAACTTAAAATGATTTTTAGTCAAAACGATTTTTTTTGACTTCCAGTCAGCTCACAAGGTACTCACTTAATGAGCTTTTTCACCCTTTCAATTTGCTTCAAATACTGAACAACCATAGAATGGCCAACATTGAGTTCTTCCACAACTTCTTGTGTAGTTGTAAGAGGATCAGCTTCAATTATCCTTTCAACTAGTGGTTGTCAACTTCTGATGGCCGGCCATGTGCTCCTCATCTTCAAGGCTCTCATCTCCTTTGCTAAACTTCCTGAACCACCACTGCACTATACGTTTATTAGCAGTTCCTGAGAAAAATGCATTGTTGATGCTGCAAGTTATCTCTGCTGCTTCATCACCCATTCTGAACTCATATAAGAAAAATCACTCAAATTTCCTTTTTGTCTAACACCATTTCCCTAGTCTAAGATAAATATAAAAAAACAGCAAGTAATGTCATTAGCAAAAACAACATCAAGCTATAAATGTGCATTAAATGTATAACATAACCACATTTATTTAAGATTATATTCCAATATTAAATGGCAAAGTTCAACACTGCAAAACTGCTATTACTTTTGCATCAACCTAACAGTTTAAAACAAAATGCAGATAAAATTGTTTAGGAAGAGAATGAGAAAAAAAAAGAATCCCAATAACTGGAAGAAAATGGAAAGGAAACTAAGAAAGAAAGTCGGAAAGGAGACAGAGGGGTAGAAGAAAGCAGAAGGGAGACCTAAACGAAAAAAGAGTACAATCCATATAGAAGATCGAATACAGACATAGATACCACTTAAAGGAATGAAACCTTTAATAACAGAAAAATATCTCCTAGCTGGGTATTACAACCACAGATTTTTATGTAATTTTCTGTTTCTCAACTAAAGGCAAAAATACAGTTGGACAAATCAAAAGGCAGCATAAAATTTATGTAGCTTTTAATGCAAGTATCTAAAATAATTTCTCTCTTCCATTATGTAAGTTTCATTCATTAGGAAACAATACAGTTTCTACAAAAAAGTTTGTACAAAAAAGATCTTCACGACCCAGATAATCACGATGGTGTGATCACTCACCTAGAGCCAGACATCCTGGAATGTGAAGTCAAGTGGGCCTTAGAAAGCATCACTATGAACAAAGCTAGTGGAGGTGATGGAATACCAGTTGAGCTATTTCAAATTCTGAAAGATGATGCTGTGAAAGTGCTGCACTCAATATGCCAGCAAATCTGGAAAACTCAGCAGTAGCCACAGGACTAGAAAAGGTCAGTTTTCATTCCAATCCCAAAGAAAGGCAATGCCAAAGAATGCTCGAACTATCACACAATTGCACTCATCTCACATGCTAGTAAAGTAATGCTCAAAATTCTCCAAGCCAGGCTTCAGCAACACGTGAACCGTGAACTTCCAGATGTTCAAGCTGGTTTTAGAAAAGGCAGAGGAACCAGAGATCAAACTGCCAACATCTGAAGGATCATCGAAAAAGCAAGAGAGTTCCAGAAAAACATCTATTTCTGCTTTATTGACTATGCCAAAGCCGTTGACTGTGTGGATCACAATAAACTCTGGAAAATTCTAAAAGAGAGGAATACCAGACCATCTGACCTGTCTCTTGAGAAACCTGTATGCAAGTCAGGAAGCAACTGTTAGAACTAGACATGGAACAACAAGCTGGTTCCAAATAGGAAAAGGAGTACGTCACGGCTGTGTATTGTCACCCTGCTTATTTAACTTATATGCAGAGTACATCATGAGAAACGCTGGGCTGGAAGAAACACAAGCTGGAATCAAGATTGCCGGAAGAAATATCAATAACCTCAGATATGCAGATGACACCACCCTTACGGCAGAAAGTGAAGAACTAAAGAGCCTCATGATGAAAGTGAAAGAGGAGAGTGAAAAAGTTGGCTTAAAGCTCAACATTCAGAAAACTAAGATCATGGCATCTGGTCCCATCACTTCATGGCAAATAGATGGGGAAACAGTGGAAACAGTGTCAGACTTTATTTTTTGGGCTCCAAAATCACTGCTGATGGTGATTGCAGCCATAAAACTAAAAGATGCTTACTCCTTGGAATGAAAGTTATGACCAACCTAGATAGCATATTTCGGGGAAGGCAATGGCACCCCACTCCAGTACTCTTGCCTGGGAAACCCCATGGACGGAGGAGCCTGGTAGGCTGCAGCCCATGAGGTCACAAAGAGTCGGACACGACTGAACGACTTCACTTTCACTTTTCACTTTCATGCACTGGAGGAGGAAACGGCAACCCACTCCAGTATTCTTGCCTGGAGAATCCCAGGGACGGAGGAGCCTGGTGGGCTGCCGTCTATGGGGTCGCACAGAGTCGAACATGACTGACGCGACTTAGCAGCAGCAGCAGCAGATAGCATATTTAAAAGCAGAGACATTACTTTGCCAACAAAGGTCCGTCTAGTCAAGGCTATGGTTTGTCCAGTAGTCATGTATGGATGTGAGAGTTGGAAGGTGAAGAAAGCTGAGCGCCGAAGAATTGATGCTTTTGAACTGTGGTGTTGGAGAAGACTCTTGAGAGTCCCTTGGACTGCAAGGAGATCCAACCAGTCCATCCTAAAGGAGATCAGTCCTGAATATTCATTGGAAGGACTGATGTTGAAGCTGAAACTCCAGTACTTTGTCCACCTCATGCGAAGAGTTGACTCATTGGGAAAGATCCTAATTTTGGGAAGGACTAGGGGCAGGAGGAGAAGGGGACGTCAGAGGATGAGATGGCTGGATGGCATCAGCGACTCGATGGACATGGGTTTGGGTAGACTCCGGGAGTTAGTGATGGACAGGGAGGCCTGGCGCGCTGCGATTCATGGGGTCGCAAAGAGTCAGACACGACTGAGCGATTGAACTGAACTGAACTGAACAGTTTCTACTGACCATATAAAATAGTGTCTATGAGGCTAAAGTGATGGCTATAATAAAGTCTCCATAATCAAGACTATATTCTAATGTGAGGCAGACATGCTCATCTTATAATAACAAAGAAGTATGAAATTCTGCATGTAAAAAAAGAAAAATAAGATGACTTCCTAATAGCACTGGAATTTAGACCAATTTCAAGAAATTTAAATACATCTTGAATTCTTCTTGTGATCATTAAATTAATTCAACATTAATTTGTTTATAAAAATATAAATCTAAAAATAAGAATCTTACTTTCAGGAGTTTCTTTTTGCCACTGACTAAGTTCAGCAGTCAAACATTTCACTTGCATAATTAATAATGACAGCTATTTAAAAAAAAAAAGAAGAGAACAAAACAAAGTTATTTCCTATGGAATATCCACCTCCATTCAGATGAATGTGTAAACAGTCTTAATACTTTATTACAAGTCCCAAAAATAAGTGGCTAATGTAACAGTCATCTAAACTATAAAAAATTATCACTCCCAACAGACTTTCCCTTTAAATCAAACTAATTATAGCCTATAAATTGCCATTATAGCAGCAATACAGTCCTAAAAATGATCATTTCTAATTTCACCATTCAACCTAAAAGAACCTAAGTACATTATGTTTATTCTCTTAAGTAATATTCTTTAAAAAGAAAAAAATGCTCTTGCCATTTTTTGACAAATTTGCTTAAAAGATGCTCTTTTTTCCCCTTTCTATGCACTTTTAGAAAAATTGCAACTAGTTTAACTGAGCAGTTTAAAATAAGTTTAAATACATATATAAAAAACAATTATAAAATGAGACTTATTCCACAAATCACACATACACACACACAAAGTTTTACTATACCAAAGTTTGTAAATTGTATACCCCTTTAGCCAAAAATAAATTAGAATAAATGTTTTTGATATTAGGTGATTTCAATAATTTTAATCTTGATAAATTACAAATCTATGTGATAAATCTGTTGCCAGATTAGACCATAAAATTAACATCTATGTATGCTTAAATTTCTGGAGAAGGAATTCGCAACACACTCCAGTATTTTTGCCTGGGAAACCCCATGGACACAGGAGACTGGTGGACTAAAGTCCATAGGGTTGCCAAGAGTCAGACGCAACTGAGTGACTAACACACGCTTAAATTTCAGAACATTTTTATCTCTTCTACATAATTTTTATAGGTAGTCAAATAGATCAAAAACTTACATTTCAAAAATTCAATAGGGAGCCTTCCCTGGTGGTCCAGTGGTTAAGACTCCACTTTGCAATGTAGGGAACGCTGGTTCAAACCCTGGTGAAGGAAGATCCCACATGCCACAGAACAACTAAGCCCATGTGTCACAACTACTGAGCCTGTGCTCTAGAGATCTCAAGCCACTACTACTGAAGCCTGTGTGCCTAGAGCCCCATGCTCCACAACAAGAGAAGCCACCAGAACAAGAAGCCCACACATCGCAACTAAAGAGCAGCCCCTGCTCTGCACAACTAGAGAAAAACCCTCACACAGCAGAAGATCCAACACAGTCAAAGATGAAAAAATAAGTAAAAGTATTTTTTAAAATGCAATAAGTATTCCTGTAATAACTACATTAAAAAGTTACCAAGTACTCTTTTTTTTAATAATTAAAATTTACATATTTATTTTTGGCTGTGCTTTGTCTTTGCCATGGTGCATGGGCTCTTTGTTGCTGAGCCTGGGCTTTCTCTAGTTGCAGGGACCAGGAACTTCTTTTGTTGCAGAGCACGGGCTCTAGAGTGCACTAACTTCAGTAGCTGCAGTGCAAGGGTCTAGCTGTGCTCCAGCAGGTGGGATTTTAGTTCTGGACCCACAGATCAGACCACAGATCAAATCCATAGCCCCTGCATTGTCAGGCGGATTCCAATCACTGCGCTACCAGGTAAGTCCCTTAAGTACTCTTGTTTAATCAATTTTTAAAATACAGATCAGGAAGCTTGAAGACCCTCCTCTGGATCATAACATTGGCTGTTGAATAGTAAGAGGGAAAAATCTAGTTTCTTTGAAAGATTTACTTAATTATATGAAAATGCATCTACAGGTATTACAAATTTTCACCAAAGAAGAGTTTAACATAATTTTCTTAGAGATAATTAAACAAGAATGTAAAAAAGTTTTTTGAGAACTATAAAGTCACTTATAAATGCTAATTATTATTATTACTATAAAAGGATAACAAATTCTTAAAAAGTAGGATTTAAACTAGGCAAAACTATCAAAATGATAAGGACTCTGTATCACTTTTCCTGAACATATTAGATCAAAATACATAAAATTGCTGACACTCATTTTTTTAACCTATTAAAAAATATAATTTAACCTCATATTATATTGATGAAACTCAGCTCTTACCTTTTAAAGCCCAGCTAAGGCAAATACGCAAATTACGTCTGATACTGCTATAAAATTAAACCCTTTCTAACAAAGAGTAGCATTTCTAAAGTGATTTTTTAAAAATTTGAGAAATCCTACCATTTTCCCATTTAAATATTTAATTTCTTGCTTTAGAAAATGGACTGAGTTTTAATATTGAAGTTTTGAAATGAATAGATATGCTGAAAAGAATAAACAAAGCAAGCTTGAAATTATCCTTAAAGGCCTACTTGCAAGGTTGGCCCCTGGCATCTAGGAACCTGGATCTTAAGTAGGTTTCCACCAATCTGACAAGAGTGGCTCTCTGTGCCTGAACTGTGAGAAAACACAATTTATACTGAACACCTGCTTTCCTCCTAAGAGTCTGGTATTTTGATAACTGATAGGCAAAAGGGTGCCTATGTAACTACCTCCCACAAAAAAACTTTGGATTCTGAGTCTCTACTAAGCTTCCCTGGTAGACAATGTTTCGCACTCGTCACAACTCACTGGGGTAATTAAGTATGTCTTCTGTGACTCCACTAGGAAAGGGTCCTGAAAGCTCATGCCTGGTTTCCTCTGGACTTCAACCCATGCTTCTTTTCCCTTTGCTGATTTTATTCTGTATTTCAATGCAATAAATCTCAGTCATGAATATGATGACTATAGATTGAGTCCTCTGAATAATTGTAGAGAATCATCAAACCTGAGAGGAATGTTGGAGACCCCCAACATAATAGGGAAAGACATTTTGTCGATTCTTTGGATAATGTTATTACTGACTATCTCAGGATACTGATTATTTACCACTACCTAAGCACTTCCCTCAAAACTGATGTTTGGCTTATTGCCTGAAAATCATTCAAGAAACTTACAGGCTTCATCACTAGTGATTCTGATTCTGTAGGTCTCAATTTCTACAAGAAAATAATCACATTTCCCAAGGAAACCAGATAATTCATTTATTGTACAATGATTTCCCAAATATAATATTCAGCTTTACCCTGTATAAAAGAACATTATTTACTTATTGATGGATACAAACCTTTTTACAAAAGATGACTTAATTTTTTATGACCAGTTTTCAAAGATCTGCTGTAACAGGCACTTTTCAAAGTGACAAATTAGCATTTTCCTTGTCTCTTTCTCACTCATTCTCATTTATTACTGAGGAGTATTATGCTCATAGATTTTAATGTTTTCATATTGTTATAATCAGCTGAAGCCATTATTTTTTTTGATGCTCACGTTACCAAATATGGACAGCTGAGTGCCTTCAATGGGTTGCAGTGTCTTTTGACATGCTCCCAGTATTTCTGGAGAACTTTCATTGGAATTATTTGCACATTCAACTCTGTTCTTAGAATTTTTATTATAAAAACATTCTTAACTTTTTATATGGTCAAATGCATCTAAATTTTCTTTTACCATGTCTAGATTTCTATTATTAGCCAAGCCATTTTCTTCTGTCTCTACCAAGACTGCACAGTCTCCAGCTTTTCTTAGGTTTTCATAGCAATTCATCTAGAACTTATGTTTCTATAATAAAAGACAGAAGTCCAGTTTTATTTTCTCCAGATGAATATCTAGTTGTACCACTATTATTTATTAACTAATTCATCCCTTTCCCAAAGATTGTGCTGTCATCTCTGTCATACTTTAAATTCTTAACCTGTTGCACTGAACCACTGGTATATTTCTAAACTAATTCCATAGGTCTTTGATTATTCAGATGAATAGTTTAATCCTTTTATGAAGCTTAGGGTAAAATTGTTAAGATTCCACACAGAAAGTAAATAACTGTGGCTACTGCACCTAACGCAATGTAGGATAGTCTTTGTTCTAATTTTTAACAAAAAAGGTATCACAATAGCAGCCAATGAGCAATTCACTCCATGTTGAATGCATGTATAGTTGTTAAAACATAAACAATAAAGAATTTACTTATAACAGATTATTCAAAAAGTTTTTAGAATATTTCTCTTAAATCAGAAAGAGCAGAAAATTTTCCAAATCATTAAGTATACAGGTAGTAACAAAAATGTTATACTTGGCATAAATACAAACACATTTTGTACCTAAAATACGATGTATTCTACTTTTCAGAAGAACAAAAGGAATCATACCTGAGCATTTGAATCAGTGAGTGTCTCAGTTCCAGTAAGTAATAATTTGTTTTGACACTTGATTTAAAAAGTAAAGAAAAACAAATCACACACTATATACCATAGACAATTTCTTTCCTCTATCCTTTTATACCAATGTAATATTCCCCTAAAACAATATACAAATATCTTATGTATGAGAACAGTCTTTAAAATCCTTACCTCCTAAGCAAGAGGATCAAGAAGGAAGCCAAACAGGTTCCATCATGAACACAACAAAAGTACAAGCAGACTCTCAACTCAACACAGAATGAAAAAATGAGCATAAGAAAAACAAAAATTAATAACTAGGGTGAATTAGAAAGTAGATAATGGAAAAATGAGAAATAATAGAACAAGGGGGAAAGCACTACAGAAAGATAACAAAAGAGGTAAGAAGACAGTTAAAATCACATGAAAATAAAATCATCAGGAGACACTGCTACTATGCTATTGAAAAAAGAATTCACAATTGTTAATAATGATTATATCTAAGTAAAAATATGGGCAACTTAAATTTTAATTGTGCTTATTTCTAGTTGCAATACTTTTCCATAAAAATTTTTTGTTATTTTTTAAATTCAAAATTCTATATTCAAAATATTTCAAAAGCAACATGAAGTATTTTAAAAATTCCATAATCACAGAGTACCAAGGATATATGTTTAAAAAATAATTTTTCAAAAGAAAGAAAGAAAAAAAACCATTAACCTGCCTTAATGTAAAATTTTACTGGGAATAAGATGTAAAAAAATGCCTATGACCTGTATCATATATTACACTATTTTGAGTAAAACAAATTTTTACCAGCATACTATATAGTGCATCAGAGTGATTCTATCTCATTAACTCAGAAAATGTACATATAATTCAATCAATTTTTCTAAATTAATCATATTTTCACTCAAACTCCATTAAGTATAAAGTGTTCTTACCCTTTATATTCCCTATCCTGGAAAATAAAACCACTAACCACTCAATGGCCCAAGCTAGGAACCTAAAACTATCTGTAATTCCCCATCACCATTTCACAACAATTAACCTCCAGGTCATCTTAGTCCAATCTTCTTAGTATCTCTTGAATCCATTCTTCTATTCGCAATGACAAGACTCTGGCTTTAGTATTTCTTACAGGACTACTACTAGAGCTTCCTGAATATTCCTTCTTTCTGTAGTCTCACTTTTCTACATTCCGTCTTCTTTAAAACCACCAGAGTTATTTTCTCAAACAAGGTATCTCATAATGCCACTTCATGTTTATAATCCTTTAATAGTTCCCCATAATATTCATTCAACAAAATCCTTCATATGCTTGCCCCGAATTACCTCTCCAGTCTCACTCTACAAATCCTTCTTCTCCTAATTTAATGTTATACTATTCTACTTAAAGTTCTCTAAATTCTCCCAACATTTATCTATTTTGTTCTTTCTACATTGTATACCTCTCCCACTTTCACAGGCTAACTTCTACTTATCCTGTTGAAATGAATTCAGTATTATTCCCTCTTTAAGAAAGCTATCTTTGACACCTTCAGGCTAGGCTTAGTACTCCTCTTAAGTATAGTCTTTAAACTTTACCACCATATTATAATTTGTGATTGTCTGCATTAGATGATAATCTCCTTGAGGGAAGGGACTGCCATAATTTTTTCTCTTTCTACAGCTCACCTAGTATAAAATTTCTAAAATGAATGCTTAGAAGTCTAAAAAATATGTAAGTATTTATCATATAATGTAACGGCTTTCAGGCTTCCCTGGTGGCTCAGCAGTAAAGAATCCTCCTGCCAATACAGAAGAAGCAGGAGATGCAGGTTCGATCCTTGGGTCATGAAGATCCCCTGGAGGAGGGCATGGCAACCCACTCCAGTATTCTTGCCCGGAAAATCTCATGGACAGAGGAGCCTGGCAGGTCCACAGGGTCACATATGGCTACAGTCCATAGGGTCACAAAGAGTCGACAACTGCACACATGCATAATTGCTTTCAGAAACCAGTGTAATTCTTTCTTAAGTCTATTACTGAAATGGAACTCAACCTTACAGTAATTAATTAGTATATCACTTTTATGTCTTGATACTCACTTCTTCCATATCTTTCCACATTTCTTCACATTTTTTAATAAGTTCTTCTTCAGCATTGGCAACATCTTCCACATCTGTAGTACTATCTGGATCTAGATCTTGCTGATTCACTGACATGTGCCTTATGATTTCTGTTAACCTTGTAAGTAAAACTAAAGTAAAAAATATTCATTTAACAATATTCATTGAATACCCACTACCTGCCAGATACTCACCTAGAAGCTAAAGATGTAACAGTTGAAGAAAACAGGCAAATATTCCCCCAACCAAGGTGCTTACATTTCACTTGAGGAAAACAATACAAACTCAAAAGATTAAAACAAATATAAATAAATATAAACTATAAATAAAATAAAAGATTAACTATACATATGTGTTATATATCAAATAGTTTAAAGTACTATGAATAAAAGCAAGACAAGGAAGAAACATAGGGAGTGCTCAGACAGGGGCAACATGATTTTTCACAAGGTGGTCATATAAGGTCAATGAGACAACTTACCAAAAATACAAAGGAGAAGGAAGTAAGACACATGGATATTTAGGAGCAGAGGCTCCAAGCAGAGGGAACTGCAAGTACAAAGGCCTTGGGGAAGTAACATGACTGCTGTATCCTAAAGCAGTCAAGAAGCCACTGTGATTAGAGGAGAGTAAGGCAGAGAAAACAAGATGAGGTCAGAGAGATAATAGGGATGAGATCATGTGGGCTTTACAGGTCATTTTAAGGACATAGGCTGAAATGAGAAACGATCAGAGTTTTGAAAAGAGGAATAACATGATTTGAATTATATTTTAACACTGTAACTCTGGGTAACTACAGCCGGTAAGGAGAGAAAGTAGGAAACCAGTTAAAATGCTACTGCAATGATCCAAGGAAGATGGGGACCAGGATAATATTGAGATGGTACAAAATGTCCAATTCTAAATATATTTCCAAGACAGAGCCAAAAGGATTTCCTAACAGTCTGTTTATAGAGTGTCAAAGAAAAAGATGAATCAATTATTATTTTAAAAGTTTGGGCCTAAGCAATTGGAAAGACAGAGTTGCCAGTTACCAAGATGGGGAAGATGATCAAAGAAACAGATTTAGCAAGACATGAGATAATGCTGATTAAGAATCCAGTTTAGGATTTGCTAAATTGAAGGTGTCTATTAGTGGGGCTACTATCCAGGCAATTGGATATACATGTTTGCAGTTCATGGGAAAGTTCTGATTTAGAATTTGAGGGTCAACCCCATACAGATATTTAAAGCTGTGAGGCTAGGTGAGACCAAAAAACCAAAGAGTGTACAGATAGAAATCAGAAAAGTTCCAGACCTGGAGAGATTGAAGAGGTGAGAAAATCACCTAAATGCGTCTGAGGAGTGACCCATTAGGCAAAAGGAAAAACAAGAGTATGATATACTGAAATCCAAGATAAGTATTTAAGGAAGGAGTGATGAACTATCAAATACTAATAATAGGTCAAATAAGATAAAAATAGAGAATTGACAATTTACTTGGCAATACGGATAGGGGATTGCATTTTCCAAAAATAGCAATATTTCAGGCTGTCACTCCCCAACTAGAGGCTCTGCTCTCCCCTTGAATTTGAGTATGACTTCCTGACTACTTTTATGAATAGAATACAATAACATCTGACTCTCTCAAAATACTCATGCTTGCAACCCAGCCACCATACTGTAAGCCCAAACTAGCACAAATGACATGACCACTTGGAAAAGCCCACACAGAAAGAAACTGAGGTTCCCAGCTAAAAGCTCACATCAACCGTCAGACGTGCATGTGAACAAATTCTCTGATGATTCAGAAAATTTGAGTCTTCTAGACAAGAACCCAGACACTGTGGAGCAGAGACAAGGTGTCCCTGCTATGTCCTGTCTTGAGTTTCTGATGCAGGAATCACTGTGCATAATAAATGGTTGTTTTACATCTCTAGTTGTTACTGAATACAACTCCCTGTACCTGACACACAGCGAGGCCAACTAATTCCAAAATGTCAGAGTATGAAGCAGAACAAGGTTTATTGCAGGGCCATGCAAGGAGACAGGCGGCTCAGTCTTTAAAAAACCTCGAACTCCCTGATAGCTTTTATAGGAAAGGTGAGTGAGGAGCTTGGTTAGCTGTTGATACTTTGAGTCATGTCCTTTGTTCTTGAGGTAAGGTCACAGGTTGATGGTCCTATAAACAGCCACCAAAACAAACGTTATTCTCTGTTCTGACAAGAGAAGGAAAGGTCCCAAAGCTCAACTTTTGCCCCCCAAGGTCCAGGCCCTGGCTAAGGGGGGGATCTCTACATGGGCAATTTCCCTTGCCTGGAAGCAGCTGTCCAGCACTCAGCCCGGGCCTGGTCCTGGCTAAAGAGACAGCTCTCAGCTGGTAGGGCCCTCAGGGCCAGGTTCCCAGACTTTACCCAGCCATTATCACTGAGGGAGCAAGGTGCCCAAGACCCAGCCTGCCCTCAGGCCACCCAAATTAGGGCCAGATCCCATAGACTGTGACCCATGGATACTGTCATGGCCATTAGATCACAGAGGCGGGGATAGGGGAGAAGTTTCCTGCTGCTTCAAGGTGAGGGCTCTAGATCTCTACAGGACACAGCCCTTAGCCTGTACTCTGGCCCCTCAGCTCACCCACCGGCCTGAAGCCGGAGGGCCTGGAGAAGCTGGAGAGAAGCCAGAGAGAAGCCCGAGAACCACTTCACTGCACTTTCTGCTGTGAAGACCACTGAAAGACTGACCAATGTTGGAGCACAACTTCTAATCGCCGTGCTAATGGCCACGCCCTAACAGTTGTGCACCTGCCCAGCCTCTATTACATAAGTTTTGGAATAATGTGTCACACAATTTCATTGAGGTAAATGACAAAAAATGGAGGTCATTTTTAACCTTCCTAAAAGTAGCTTCAGGAGAATCATGGAAGTGAAAGCCTGACTGAAGTAGATTCAAGAGACAGAAGGCAAAGAATTGAACATATCCAGTATATAAAGCACTTTTAAGAATTTTTTCTCTAAAGGGAAGAAATGAGGTCCAGCTGCAGTAAGATACAAGGTCAAGAAAGTTATAGTTTTTTTTAAAGATAGGATGAAATACAGCATCTTCATATGACACAGTAAGAGAAGCAAACATTGCTAATGCAGAAGAGAAAGGAGAGGAAAAAGAAGAATTAGATCTAATACACAAGTAGGGGGATTGGCTTAAGACAGATGTACATGCAGTTCATCCATTTAAATGGAAAGGTAGGCAGAATATTAGGGGCACAGATACAGGCAGATGAATAAATATGTTAGTAGGAGCTTATGTAAGTTCTATCTGGATTGCTTCTCTTTCATTAGTGAAGTAGTAACTAAAGTCATCAGCTATGAAAGAAGATGGGAAAAATGCAGTGGAGATTTAAGAAAGGGAAAAAAATGTATAAAATACATATATAAAAGAGTGGAAGAGGGTGAAATAGTAGGATAACTGGGTGACATTAAAGCCCACTTGAGGTTAGCAGTCATGAATTTAAAGTGAAAGTAGAACATGTTTGTGTGTTTTCCTCTATAGTGTAGCAGCACAGGTAAAGACAGAGACAAAATGAAAGAATGACAAAGTCTAAATAAGTATGACCAGAGGAGTGAGTAGCTAAGATAAGGTGGAGAATATAATCACTGGAGGCAAGGAGGTCAAGAAAAGGCCAGGTTATTTGGAAGATCATCTACATGGGTATTAAAATCAACAAGAATTATGACAGAATTATAAGAGAGGGTGACAGAGTCAGGAGCTAAAAATCTTCAGGGAATGAAGGAGCATGATATAATACTGCTAGATAACTGCTGCAAGGAAAAATGATTGGTGGTAGAGTCTGATGGCATAAATTCAATGCTGGGTAATTTTAAAGAGGTGGTCAGAGTAATAAAAAACAATGAGGATATCTATCTCACAATACCAAATGCAAACCAGAATAACCCACTCCCAAAAATAGTTCTATTCATATGGAACTTAAATTTTATAATGCTTAATCTATTATTTATCAACAGAGAGTTTTTAAAGATATGGAAAGTTATGTCACAGATTGGAGGACTCAATATTGTAAGGATGTAAAATTCCTCCCAAGTTGATCTATTCAATATTATTTCAAAATTTCAGAAGTTTTTGTGTCTTTTTGTGGCACCTGACGAACTAATTCTAAAATTTATATGGAAGTACAAATGGCCAAAACAGTCAAGATCCTCACGAAGATTAAGATGGGAAGAACTGCTTTACCAGTTGTCAAATTTATTTTTAAAAAATTATGCTAATTATGATAGTGTTCAGTTAGCACATAGATAGGCAACTGAACAATGGAACACAAAACAAAACCTTTCTAGAGTCACACATTTAGGGACCTATGATACATATTGCTTTTTTTTCCAGATATATTTTGGCCCATATGCACTTTCCTCATTCTTTTTAACAAATGCATAATTTTTGTGAGGAAAAATGAGCACAGATATATGCCTCAATCTTTATAGTACTCCTCCATCCCTCAAAAAATCCAAACCATAAAGAACAGAGAGAAAACATTTTTTTAGATCTTAGACTAGAAAAGGCCTTTCTAGACAAAACTAAGTAAAATCACTATATAAAATTTTTAGAATTCTGAGTAGACAAAGACATCATTAAAAAGTTAAAAGTTAAAACCCAAAAACTTAATAAAGAAACTTGTAATATACTTGGCATCCAAGACCTAATTTCTTAATGAATAATGAATGCTCACAAATTAATAGAAAAAAAATCATAAAAGAAAAAATTTTAAAAATGACCACTACAAAAATCAGGATATTAATTACTTTTGGATGGTGAGAGAGAGGAGGTAAAAGGAGATGGGGGGCTGTGATTGAGATGAGCCAAATGGAGAGACTTCTGAAATGATTATCAACGTTTCATTTCTTGATCTGCATGGTGATAAAGGTATTCATCTTATAATAATTTGTAAATATTATATTTATTTTGTGTGAGGTTTTCGTATCTGTATTTATTTTGCAATAAGAAGGCAAACAATAAAAACATTCAAATAGAAATGAGTAAAGAAAACAAATGAGGAATTAAAAAAAAAGAATTACATTTTAAATATAGAAAAATGCATTATCCTTACCCATGTCATAAAAATGCAAATTAAAATTATTTTTTCATTCAGACTAGCAATAATGAAAAATTAATTAAAAAAAAACAATATTGGCAAGAGTGTAGAACAAAAGGCATGCATTGTCTGAAGACCAATCCCTTTGCAGAATAATTAGCAATATCCATCAAAACTTTAAATTTATTTATCTTTTGAATCAGAAATTCTACTCCCAGGAATAATCCTACAGATAGGATTTGTGTAAGTCTACATGGGTATGCTTTCTGCAACATTATCAATAAAAACATTCATGAGAGTGAACTCTCCAATTAGACTGTCCTGATTTAAATTCTCACTTCAAAATTTACAAGCCGTATGATCTTGAGCAAGTCACTTACATGGCCGATGCTTCAGTTTCCTTATCTGTAAAATGAAGATAGTATCACTTACTCTATAGGATTGTTATGACAATTAACTGAGTTAATATACGCAAAGCTCTTAGAAATGTGCTTGGCATATAAAGAATTATATCAGTATTGGCTATTAACATTAACAATCTGAATGTTAACTGGTAGAAGGTTGGTTAAATAATTCACGCCATATCCAAATATGTTTACACTAAAAATCTTCCTTGCTACACACAAAAGATACAGTTAAGTTCACAAAGCTATCAACAGTCACTAACAATTTTAGAAAAATTTTAAGCGAAAAATCAAACATTATATGTTTTAAATATACCTTAATTTAGAAATTAAGTGCAAATTGATCCTTCCCCATCTTGCAGAATACTAACCAATAAAATACATTATCAGTGAGAAAAATTAATGTAAAATTTTGCATGCATGTGTATGTATAGATATTCAACAAGTTAGCTGAATGTACAACTCAATGTAGCATATATTCAACAAGTTAGCTGAATGTACAACTCAATGTAACAAATAAATAAGAATACTTAAAGATTTAAATTTTGGAGAAGGAAATGGCAATTCACTCTAGTATTCTTGCCTGAGGAATTCCATGGACCCAGGAGCCTGGCGAGCTATAGTCCATGGGTCACAAAGAGGTCACAAAGAGTCGTACACAACTGAGTGACTAACACAAGGGTTTAAATGTATCCTTTCCCCATAACTTGTATCCTTAAATTTACCTTTCTATAAAGAGAACAAGTCCTCAGATATTTTGAAGTCCTCAGTATTACAATTTGGAGTCACTTACTGAAGAACAGTAGTGCTACATTTAGACTATGCCATACAAACTTAAAAGCTCTAAAATCGAGACTTAATATTAATTAAAGAACCTCATACTATCATTGGAAGAAGAATAATATACATGAAATAAATTAATAGGAAGTACCCATGTAATTCTAAGCTATATTTATTTATCTGACACATAATCTTAATGTGTGCCATTTGTCAGACACTGTGGTTCTAACTGTGTAGGTGAAGTCTGTCCTCACGCAGTATTCAATTTCAATGAAGAGAAACAATGTAAATAAACGGACGACTAAATATCTGAAATTTGTTCAGGTAGTTGCAAGTGCTATAATGTGGTAAAGTATACAATAAAGACTGCAAGTGCTTTCAGAATTAACTATATCGAAGATCAGAGAAATCTACTGGGAAGAACAAATGGCTTAGTACAGTGCTCAGTACACAGTGCTAACTCCCTAGAATGACAACCATTATGAGAAACTGTAAAGATGAAGGTTAGATTTGCTATCGAGATGCTCTCTCAAGGAATTAAAAACAAGATTAGAGCAAGTATGAGCATGAAAAATTTGTGAGACACAGAAGAAATTGGTGTGATTAGAGCAGAAGGCAGAGAAGAAATGAGAATTTCCAGGTAGGACATGCCAAATAATGGGAGCCTTTAAAATTTGCTGTTGCTGTTGTTTAGTCATTAAGTCCTGTCCGGCTCTTTTGCGACCCCATGGACTGTAGCCCACCAGGCTCCTCTATCTGTGGGATTTCCCAGGCAAGAATACTGGAGTGGGCTGCCATGCCCCCCTCCAGGGGATCTTCTCCCACCCAGGAATCAAGCCCATGTCTACTGTGACTCCTTCATTGCAGGTGGATTCTTTACTGCTGAGCTACCAGGAAAGCCCATATGGGGTCTACCACAAAGCAAAAGCAAAGAAGCAATTTATCTGGTTTGAAACAGGCAACCAGATGCCTTCTGAGTAGGCTTCTGGAGGAAGTGTTTTAGGGAGACCATTTGACAAGTTATATTTATTGGATAAAAAAGATTGAGATGGCAAATTTTACACATAGATCAACAAAAGAGAATAAAGAGCCCTGAAATAAACCCACACATATAAGGTCAATTAATTTTATGACAAATGAGCCAAGAATACATGACAGGGAGAGTCTTCTCAACAATGGTGTTGGAAAAACTGGCCAGCCACACACAAAAGAATGAAACTGGACCACTACTTTATACCACACACAAAAACTAACTCAAAATAGTTAAAAGACTTGAATGTAAGACTTAAAACTCTAAGACTCCTAGAAGAAGACATAAGTGGCGACTTCCTTGTCATCGGTCTTGGTGATGATTTGGGGAGTTTGGCAAAAAAGCAAAAATAAACAAGTAGGACTATATTAAACTATAAAGCCTCTGCACAGCAAAGGAAACCATTAACAGAATGAAAAGGCAACTCTCTGAATGGGGGAAAATATTTGCAAATCATATATCTGATATGAGGTTACTATCCGAAATACATCAAGAACTCAGACAAGTCAATACCAAAAAGTACTGTGACTTAAAAATGAAAATGTCCGAAAGAAGACATACAGATGACCAACAGTTACATGAAAAAGTACTTAACATTATCAAGTAAATGCAAATCAAAACCACAATGAGGTACCACCTCATGCCAGTCAGAATGGCTGCTATCAAAAAGTCTACAAACAATAAATGCTGGAGAGGGTGTGGAGAAAAAGGAACCCTCTTATACTGTTGGTGGGTGGGAATGCAAACTAGTACAGCTACTATGGAGAACAGTGTGGAGATTCCTCAAAAAACTGGAAATAGAACTGCCATATGACCCAGCAATCCCACCGCTGGGCATACATACTAAGAAACCAGAATTGAAAGAGACACGTGTACCCCAATGTTCATTGCAGCACTGTTTACAATAGCCGGGACATGGAAGCAACCTAGATGCCCATCAGCAGACAAATGGATAAGAAAGCTGTGGTACATGTACACAATGGAATATTACTCAGCCATTAAAAAGAATGCATTTGAATCAGTTCTAATAAGGTGGATGAAACTGGAGCCTATTATACAGAGTGAAGTAAGCCAGAAATAAAAACACCAATACAGCATACTAATGCATATATATGGAATTTAGAAAGATGGTAATGACGACCCTATATGCAAGACAGTAAAAGAGACACAGATGTGAGGAACAGACTTTTGGACTCTGCGGGAGAAGGCGAGAGTGGGATGATTTGCGAGGGTAGTGTTGAAACGTGTATATTATCATATGTAAAGCAGATTGCAGGTCCAGGTTAGATGCATGAGACAGGGTGCTCAGGGCTGGTGCACTGGGATGACCCTGGGGGATGGGATGGGGAGGGATGTGGGAGGGGGGTTCTGGATGGGGAACTCATGTGCACCTGTGGCTGATTCATGTTGATGTATGGCAAAAATCACTACAATATTGTAAAGTGATTAGCCTCCAATTAAAATAAATTAATTAATTTAAAAAAACCCACACAATGAGATGTTAGAGTGGCAATTATGAAACAAGTGTTGGCCAGGATGTGGAGAAAAAGAAATTCCTTGTTCACTGTTGGTGAAAACATAAATTGGTGTGGCCACTATGGGAAATATTATAAAGGTTCTTCCAAAAGGTAAAGACAGAATGACCATATGATCCAGCAATTCCACTTCTGGGTGTTTATCCAAAGAAAATGAAAACATTAATTTAAAAATATATATGCAGTCTCATGTTCCTGGCAGCATGATTTACAACAGCCAGGACAACCTAAGTGTCTATCAACTGATGAATAAAGAAAATGCAATATAACAGACAAACATACATCAGTAAATTTTATTCAGCCAAAAGAAGAATGAAGTCTCCTCACCTGCAATACCAATGAACCTTGAGAGCCTTATGCTAGGTGAAGTAAGTGGGACAGAGAAAGACATACCACATGATCTCACTTACATGTGGTATCTAAAAATAATAAAAAAGACAAACTCACAGATTAAAAAAAAAAAAATCAGATTGGTGGTTACCAAAGATGGGCAGGGGGGCCACGCAAATGGGTGGAGAGGGTTGAAAGGTACAAACTTAGTTACAAAATAAGTAAGTCATGAGAATATAATGTATAGCATGGTGACTACAGAAAATAATACTGTATCGCATATATGAAAGTTGCTAAGAGAGTAGACTTAAAAAGTTCTCACCAAGGGGGGTAAAAACCATTCTGTAACTATGTACAGTAATGGGTGTTAGACTTACTGTGGTGATCATTTCCCAATACATACAACATACAAATATTAAATCATTACACTGCACACCTGAAACTAATATATGTCAATCATATCTCAATATCTATGGTAAATTTTGTATATATATTTTTTACTATAGTAAAAAAGAAATTTCTTTTTAAATAAGAGAGCTTAAGTCCAGAAGTCCACTAAGAGATGGAAACCTAGACCAGAAGGTAAGTGGTCCTGCCTGGGCCACTTCGGCGTGACTGGATTTCTGACCAGTCCCTCCCTCCCCAGCCCCACAGTAACAAGAGCTCATTATCTTCTTCAGACTGTGTGTGAAAGAATCAAGAAGCTCAGAAAAAAAGATGTTTGGCAAACCTGAAGGGATGCCCGAAAGTTAACTAGTTCTTTCAAATTCCCGACCCCTATGTCTTTCTCTCCTAACAGGTGGGATTCTAGAGCCGGAGAAGGACGGGACTCAGGCCTGGTGGGACGACAGGTATCCAGTTTCTCGGAAGTAAGGGTCCCACCATGGGAGTCTGCAGCTCCATATATTAGGAGTTGTCAACCCCGGGAGTAAGTTTCAACCGTTAAGACGCTCTCCCGGCCAAACGCTTACCTCCTCTGCACCACAGACTTCAGGTCGCCTCAGCCTACTCGAGAAGCGGCTCTAAGGCCCAGAACCCGCGCGCGCTGATTGCTGATTGGATCTGCTTCCACGCACTCCAGCCAATCCTGGAACTTGCTCGGCCGCTGACGAGCAAGCCGCGCCGCTGCTTCAGGATTGGTAGCCGAGTTGTGAGTGTCGCGCATTTTCTGACGATTCGGACAACATGGCGGCCGAGTGTGGTAGCGATTCACAGCTGAGAAGAAGAAGGCGCCGGGACCCGGAGGAACCGGAAAGGACGGAACTCAGCGCTCGAGAGCTGGTAGTGGCAGTGCCTCAAGAGAACGAAGAAGAAAATGAAGAGCGCTGGGTTGGGCCTTTACCTGTAGAGGCAACATTGGCGAAGAAGAGAAAAGGTAGCTACAGAGACAGGCAAAGGGCGAGATGAAGTACTGTGTCCTCCGAGTAGGAGAGTTCAACTCAGACTCCAAAACAGAGGGTGTGTGATTGTAGAGATTTATGTCGTCAGAACAGAGGATCGGTCGTCTTCTCACTTCTGGCCGTTCTCTACTCCGAAATAGTAATTTGGACAGAGTAAAGCATCTTTTTAAGTATCTAACAATCTCTGGTTTGTTACAATAGAGGCTAAAGCTACCTTGCCATTACTCACGCGTTTGGCACCGCTCATGTAATCCGTACAGCTGCCGTATGAGGTTGGAAGTTTTAACCTCGTTTAGCAGATATGGAAAAGAAAACTGTTTCTATTTAAGGTTTTTATTTGAAGACTGTTGGTAGTGTATTTGGCCACCCGGGAAGGTGGTGCCTATTTAGAGTCTTAAGGAATAGATAAGGATAATTTAATTCCTGACTCCACCACTGAGTTTTCTGACAATTACATAAGTTTCCTAGATTTTTCCAAGTTTTTCATCCAAAAACCAAGATCTGTGGTTTTCAAACCATACTCGTGAGATATGGCCTGAAGCATTTTGCCACTAGCGTGTAATAGTGACAAAATTCTATCAAATAAAAAGGGTAGTCCAAAAAAAGGGGGAGATGTTGGTGAAAGGGTTACATTAAATTTTCTTATTTTTCAGGTTCTTTGGAATGTTTTCCTTAAACGTATAAGACCATTAAAATGTGGTCTTTGTGAAGGCTCAAATCTTTATGACTCTTCCAACTTAAAAATTTTAGGTGATTTCTCATTATTTTTAAAACAAATGTCCAAACTTCCTAATATAGCATGTAAGGCCCTTGATATGATTCCTCCTTCAGCACATTTCCATTACTTCCTCTCCCAAATCCTTGATCCTCCTTACTCTTTGTCCAAGCCATACTATAACACTAGAGAATGGGGCATGCCCTTTTACAACTGCAAATGTCCACGTGGGTGTCACAAAGTCTACCTGGAATAATTTTCCTCACCCACTTCACTTAACCTTCTGTCCTTCAACCTTTAGCTCAGCTATTACTTCTCTGGAAAACCTATGACTTTTCCAGTCTGGGCTGAGTTTCTAAAGCACATTGATCATAAGTATGAGATGTATTTATCAGAGTGAAATTTTTATGTATCCAAATTTTGAATACAATTTGGATACAGATACAGCAAAATTTTATGTATCCAAATTTTGAAGAAGCTACTTTTTTGAATATTGTTCCTTAACACCTTTAAAGTGCAGTTACCTTTTTTACTGCTAAGTCTTTTAAGTTAAATGTTTCCATAGCAATTGTTTCCTCATTGCACTTGCTACATTTTTAAATTGTATGTTTATTCATGTGATTGTCTCATGAATGTTTCTCTTCACTGTTAAGACTGTAAGCATATAAAAGCAAAGACCATGCCTATTTTGCTCCAGTGCTTGGTACAGTGCTTTCCATATAGCAGGTACTCAGTAAATATTGAATGAATGAATATTACTGTGTGTATGTTCGCAATTATTTTCTTGCACTAGATATCAGGTCCTTTTTTGTGGAAATGAGTGGGAATGGAAAAGTCCAAAAATATCAAAGTGCTGATATTAGCATTAGGAAACAAAGAGCTTATAAACCTAATACAGTTGAGATAGTGAGATGCTTATTCAGATTAATTGGTACCGTATTCAGTTTGAAGAAAAAGTTGAAATTCAAAAACGTGTATGAAATGTTAGAAAAATATCACTGAAGATTTTATCTAGAAGGAGGTTTAAAACTTAGTGGAAATAGAACCATCCCGTTTAACATGTTCTTTGGACATTGGAATTTTGTACACATTTTCAGAAAGATACTATAAATGGTTATATGGCTCTACCTTATATTATATGGCTCTCTATATATATTATATATTATATGGCTCTACCAATGATGGTTTTCTCAGGACAGTGTTAACTCTTCATGTCCATGTCCCTTGGAACCTAGTTTGTTTTCAGTAAATATCTGTTCAACAAGTGAACTAACAAACAGCAAAAGGAATATGCATCAGGATTAAATTTAGCTGTATATTACAGAAAAATCCAAATGACAATAAATAAAGAAAAAAAATCCAAATTGACAATAAAGATAAAAGTCCTAAAGTAGACAGTCTGGGATTGGTGTGGAGGCTCCAGATTTCTTCCTTCCTAGTTTTCTGCCCCAACATCACTAGGATATGGACCTCATGTTTGTCCTTGGTGGTTATCTCTCAGTTTCAAACTGTCAGACTGGGGAAAGAAAGAATGGCACAACTCTTGAGGGAGACTTCTTGACTGTTACACAACACTTTCACTTTTATTTCATTGGTACTTAGTCACTCCTAACTGCAGAGAAGGTGAGAAAGATACTATAGCTGGATGTCAATATTCATATATAAAAATGGAGATTCTGTTACTGAAAATGAAGAGAGAAGTAATTTGTTGGACACAACTTTGAGCTTGCTAAATAGCAGTTACGAAAAACCATGAAACAATCATGCTTAATTTACGAACTTTTAATGGGCATGTTTGGCCATCTTTGGATTGTTTCTAGGTACAAGTATGTCATTTTTTTTACTAATAAAAATTTTTATAGCTCATGCCATGAAATATTTCCTCAGATTACTACTCTTAAAAATGTTTTGCCCTTGGAAAAAGTTTGAGAAGCACTCAACTGGACATTCTCTAGGATTTTCTCAGCTCCAAAAATCTAAGCATTTATTACGTTTACTCAAACCTAGTATCAGTGACTTCAAAGAGGATCATTGCCTTCAAGATAAACTGAGATGTTCTGGATGGCCTCTGACCTCTTACTACTTATTTAAATTAGCAGTAATAATTGGATCTACGTGGTTGAAAAGTTGATTGTGATATTTTCATGAAACTTAAGGTTTTTGTCTTTTAACGGAACTTTTATATTAAGCCAGAGCCACTCAATTCTTAAGTTCTGGGACACAGTTAAGCATCTGTATAATACCTGAGAATGTTTCATGACCAAATAAACAATGGTGCTATTCAGTACCATGAAATAATAAGTTACAACTGACGTAACAGACACTGGATATTTTTTCATTATGTGTGAATTGAAAGAAATTAAAATCTAAAAGAAAATACAAAATAGTATTTAGTTCCAGTTGTTAAAAAATATTTTTCTTTGCTTTTTTCTCTTAGTTCTAGAGTTTGAAAAAGTCTATCTTGATAATCTCCCTAGTGCATCCATGTATGAGCGCAGTTACATGCATAGAGATGTTATCACCCATGTGGTGTGCACCAAGTAAGTCTGTCTATATTTTTTTCTGAGAAGTTTATTGTTTTTTTAAATACTTCAGTTTTGAGGTGAATTGTAGAAGTAGCTTTAGGATATTGAGGATTTCTATTTCATTCCATAGGTTTTGAAATCGTTTGTTAAATAAAGACCTACATGCTCTTTCCTATATCATACAAAGATGCATTCTTTAAGACCAAATTACCTAGTTTGTATACATGTCATTTGGAGACAAATGCCAATAGGGGATAATCCGGGTAGTGTCAGAGCTTCATTGAAGGAGAGTGTATTAGTTAGTTAATTTGGGAGTAGTTGGTAGCTTGCCTTTTTAGTACAAACGGGAAAAATGATGAGATCCAAGACATTCTGGAAGTGTCACAGAACCTTCAAAATAGCCGAATAGGGTTTTGTAGAAGGAATAGTAATACTCTGCTCTTTGTTGAGCTCATATTATGTCTAGGTCCTGTGTCAAGGCTTTTTCATTAATTGTCCCATTTATCTTAACAGTCATACAAGTAGTATCCATCTACATTTTACAGATAAGGAAACAGGTTTAGAGGGATTAAGTGGAAGTTGAGGGTGGAGAAAAAAGGCAAGAAATCCCAAAGTTTTCTATTTGTTATATGGATTTTGAACCTGACTGGGAGAGTAACATCACATATGTGTATACATGTGTCTATGTGTGTGTGTTTAGGAGGGTAATATAGTAATCATAGATGAATTAGGATAGTGGCTAAGATGATATTGGCAGTGAATATGGAAAGAAGTAGATGATTTACTTTGCTGTTTAGATCAGTTTATTCTTGATCTCTTAGAATTAAAAGATTTAAATTAAATATCTTTATATTCCTTTTATGGGATAATTTTGACCAAATATTAGATCTTTTCCTAGTAGAAAGTTGTCAGTTAATAAGGCAGCATATAGGACTAGCTTTCTGTCACTGCAGGTTTCTTTGTTTAACCTAAGGCAGCAGACTATAATGGAAAGATTTTTGAAGATTTTATAGAAACCTAGTGTTTTGAAGTTAGGCAAATCCAATATTGAATGCTCTTCTCCAGCTACAGACCTGGGACAAATATATTTAACATTTTTAAACTATTTACTAATTTTTAAAAAGAGGGTGAAAAATATTCACCTTATAGAGTTGTTACGAAGATGGCTATAACTAAGATAATGTATGTAGAGTACTCAACATATAATAGCTTTCAACAAATGGTTTCTATTTTATATAACTGATGAGAGGCTATACTGTACAAAATTTTGGTACTTAACCAAAATACCTTGGATAATATCTGAAACAAACTTACATTGAATTTTGCTTTATATGTAAGTAGTATGTTGGGATTTAATTATTTATCACCTTCTGAAAGGTAGTACATTTTCCCTGTGAAAAGACTGCCTGTAGGGTAATTTTAGCATTAAAGGACTCTATGATCCAGTGATTCCTTGTGAGACTTTTTTAATGTCAAGATTACCTCAATCCTGATCCTAGCTGTTAGATTTAAAATTAGTGCAGCATGGAACTCTCTTTAGTGCTCTGTGGTGACAAAGAGGGGATATATTGAAAGTTTACATATAGCTGATTCACTTTGCTGTACAGCAGAAACTAACACAACATTATAAAGCAATTATACGCCAGTTAAAAAATAAGTAAGATTAGTGCAGCAGTAGCTGTTATGATATCTAGAAAAGATCTTCAAATTTTGCAATGTTATGTCTACCCAAATACGGTGATATAGTGGTTTGTATAAAGGAAGATTTTTTTTGTAATCTGTTATTTAAGAGTCCAAGAGTCTCAGTAAATGATTGGCTTGGGGGCACAAAGTGATTTTTACATCTGTTTATGAAAGTAACTTCTACAATTTTATATGCAGGACAGACTTTATTATTACTGCTAGTCACGATGGACATGTGAAATTCTGGAAAAAAATAGAAGAGGGAATTGAATTTGTTAAACATTTTCGTAGTCACCTAGGTAAGAATTTCACTGTATTTATTTTTTTTGGCTCTCATTTCAACTGTATTGATTAAAGTTTCCTTTTAAATTTTTTTTTCCTTTTAATTATATCCATTTCTTGGATGTTTACTAGAATGTTTTGATTTGGTTTCTTTAAATAGGAGTTATTGAGAGTATTGCAATTAGCTCTGAGGGAGCTTTATTCTGTTCCGTGGGTGATGATAAAGCAATGAAGGTGTTTGATGTAGTGAACTTTGACATGATCAATATGCTGAAGCTTGGGTGAGTCTTTTAAAGTGCGTGTGTGTGTGTGTATATATATATATTTTTTTTCTACTTAATGAAAGAATTCTTGAACTAAACTTCACCATTTCATAGGTATTTCTAAACAGAATGTATTACCACTCTATTAAAAAATGTGCCTTTAGATTTTGCTTGGGAAAATTATTATGAATCTTTGTTGTGATGTTGTTTGTGGGCTTCTGCTGTGAGTTTTGTCATTAGTTAAAACAGAATGTCCAAGTAGCACCATAACAAGGATTAATTATACCCATTTTACACTACTTAATAATTTAATGAGCATCCATCATGTCTAATTTACTGGCATTTAAATTAACTTCCTTATAATGCTTATCTCAGTAATATAGCATTGTGTTTTTATAAGGCTTATGCACATTTTTGGAATTGTTGGTGATTTTAAACTTTAAAGTATAATGATACTCAAACTATGTAGTTAGACTGTGCAGTAACGAAATTAAACAAAAGACCATGGGCTGCGTAGCTTAAGCAACAGAAATATATTTTCTCACACTTCTGGAGGTTCAGTTTAGTTCAGTCGCTCAGTTGTGTCCGACTCTTTGCGACCCCATTGACTGCAGCGCGCCAGGCTTCCCTGTCCATCACCAACTCCTGGAGCCCACTCAAACTCATGTCCATCAAGTCAGTAATGCCATCCAGCTATCTCATCCTCTGTCATCCCCTTCTCTTGCCTTCAGTCTTTCCCACCATCGGGGTCTTTTCCAGTGAGGAGATTGGAAAGTCCAAAACTTCTGGAGGTGGAAAGTCCAAAATCAATGTTCCAGTGGTGTGTGTTTTCTGGCGAGGACTCTTCCGGGTTTCATACTTTGTCCTCATTAAGTACAGGGGAAGGGGGAATATTTTGCTCTTCCACTTCTTAGAAGGCCAAAGGCCTGTTGGATTAGGGCCCTACCTTTCTGACCTCATTTAATTACCTCTTTAAAACCCTTTCTCCAGATACAGTAACTTTGAGGATGAGGGCTTCACCATGTGAATTGGAGGAAGGTGGGGATTAGAACTACACAGTTCAGTATGTGACAGTACTTTTTGGGAATTTCCTTCAAAACCAGTTTATGAACCACTAAAAGAAGTCAGTCTCATTATTTATGATTAAAAACTTATTTTTTGACTACAAATAGAAATACCTATTGATCATGTGTCATATTCCCAGCTTTGTTTCCCCCAGACTTTAGCTGTTTGTTTGTATATTTTTTGTTTCCCCCAGACTTTAGCTGTTTGTTTATATATTTTCAATCAAATATATGTTGAACTTTTGATACCGTTGAGAGTATTGAAAGAGAACAGGCATATCTTGTTTTATTGCACTTTGCACACACTGTGTTTTTGTTTTTTTTTTTTTTGCAAATAACAAGTTTGTGGCAATCCTGCATGGAATAAGTCTGTACTCACCATTTTTTCCAATGGCATTTGCTCAGCTTGTGTCATTATTTCACGTTTAGTAATTCTCATAATGTTTCATTTTTTGTTATTACTATACTTGTTATAGTGATCAGTGATCTTTCATGTTACTGTTACAAAAAGATTACAACTTGCTGAAGCCTCATATGATAATTAGCATTTTTAAGCAATAAAGTATTTTTTAATTAAAATATGTATATATACATGTAATTTTTTAGACATAATGTGATTGCACACTTCAATAGAAATACAGGTAGTGTAAACAAACTTTTATTGTGTACTGGGAAACCAAAGAAAATCCATATGGCTCACATTATTGCAATTTTCAATTTTTGTGATCTAGAACCAAACCTGCAACATCTCCAAGCTATGCCTGTGTCTTTTAAAATTAGATAGAAATTCTGAGAGTCCTCAAAAAGTATTGAGCACTAGCTCTGTCACTGGAGTAACTGTAACTTCTCAGACTGATGATTTTGAAGGAGACAACACACAATTGAATATATAAGTTTATTATGTTGATTACATCTGTCCAGTTCTTTTACACTTCATCAGGTAACATGTTCAAAACTCATAGTATTAAGATCAAGCTACTGATAATGAGAGAGTGATATCAGAATGTTTTTCTTCTGAGCAAAGCCATGACTAAAATATTTTGACCTTAAATATTTCAAGAATGAATCTGTAAAGTATACTAACATGCTAACCTATTTAAAAGTAAGGTATACATAGACAGGGGCTTCCCAGGTAGAGCTAATGGTAAAGAACCTGCCTGCCAATGCAGGAGACATAAGAGATCCATACCTGATCCCTGGGTAGGGAAGATCCCCTGGAGGACCTGGGCATCGCAACCCACTCCAGTATTCTTGCCTGGAGAATCCCATGGGCAGAGGAGCCTGGCAGGCTACAGTCCATTGGGTCCCAAACAGTCGGACATGACTGAAGTGACTTAGAATAGCACATACATAGACAGAGACATTGAGATCCATCCAAAAAAAAAATGCCTCAGAATATTTTAAGAACCAGGTCTGTTTCGGTTTCCTTGTAAATACCTGCTGTATGAGTTCTCTTCTTGTGGTTTGATCAGTCTTCAGAAGTTATCATTCATTTGTGAGGTCAGAAACAGAAAAATTAGTAACTTTTCCTATTCTTCCCCATTCTGTGTCTCGCTGCTACTTTTTATCAAAGAATCTAAAACTGGCTAAATCGCTGGTGGGGACATTTTTTGGTGATGGGAATGAGTAAGGATGCTTATGACTTGTTTTGGCCTCTTCTTATCCCCCTCAATTCTTTACTATTTTAGGTATTTCCCTGGACAGTGTGAGTGGATCTATTGCCCGGGGGATGCCATATCTTCAGTTGCTGCTTCTGAGAAAAGTACAGGAAAAATTTTCATTTATGATGGTCGAGGAGATAACCAGCCACTGCATATCTTTGACAAACTCCATACATCACCTCTTACTCAGATACGGCTAAACCCAGTTTACAAAGCAGTAGTGTCTTCTGACAAATCTGGAATGATTGAATACTGGACCGGTCCTCCTTATGAGTATAAATTCCCCAGAAATGTGAACTGGGAATATAAAACTGACACAGACTTATATGAATTTGCCAAGTGCAAGGCTTATCCAACCAGCATTTGTTTTTCACCTGATGGGAAGAAAATAGCCACCATTGGTTCTGACAGAAAAGTTAGAATTTTCAGGTTCTTAACTGGGAAACTCATGCGAGTCTTTGACGAATCACTGAGTGTAAGTGCCATAGAAATTTAATCAGGTTCTACTTTTCTGAAAATGGCTTTAGTTTGTGCTGTTTCTGTAAAGATTTTTTTCTGGACATGGACATTTAGATTGATGATTAATTTGCTTCTCACATTAAAGATACTGTCTGTCTGCTGTCTTGCATTGTTACTCTTCAAAACTCTCTTCTCTAGGTTTATGATGTGATATTTTCTGAGCCAGTTTGTCTTACGCTTATGTGCTGTTTTTGTAGTTTTGTTGTTTGAAAGCTCGTTCTTTTGAGATCCCCGAAACCCATGCTAGGCCTCCTCCTCCTCTCATTCTTTTCACTCCTGCCTTCTATATGACTGCTTAAAAATTTGTTTCTCCAGCTTTCTATTATAAACCGACCTGGCCCTGTCCTTTTATTTTATTTATTTATTTTTGCTGTCTTCATGAATGGCACCAATATGTATCTGCTTGCACAAGCCAGAAATCTCAGTCATCTTTAACTGTTTTTCGTTACCCGTCTATTTAATTCATCATGAGTCCTGTCAATTTTACTTTCTACATATACTTTAAATACATATATTTCCTTTTAGCACAGCTGTGACTACCCTAGCTCATAATCTGTTGTCTGGCCTACTCCCGTATCTATTCTAGCTTCTTTCTAACCTGTTATCCATGCTCCACCCAAAGGAATCTTTTCAAAACACATTATCTTATCATGTCATCCATTGACTCTTTCAGTGCTACCTGTTGTTTTTAGGATCAAGACCAAAATCATGGCCTACCATATTGTACCCCTCCCTGCTACTTCAGCCTACTGTAATTCTCCTCCCTCCCTGCCTCTACTGTACCCAGCCAGGCCTTCTTTCAGTTTCTTGACTACGTCTCCCACCACAGCGCCTTTACATATGCTGTCCCTCCTGGTTGGAGTGACCCCTAGTCCCGTTAATCCTCATTCCTCCCCTTACCTATTGAACTCATCCTTCAGATCTTCCACTGTTCTTCCACTCTCAGACTACTTATATTTTTTAACGTGGTAGTGTATCACTATTTATTTTCTTTTAGAGTATTGGCCTTGTTATTTGATTAATGTGTATCAACTCACCGCAGTAGATTAAACTGTGTGTCATTTATGGTCCTGTATCTGTTTCGCTCGTGATTGAATCTCCAGCACTAAGAATGATACCCAACACATTATTACTGTTAACAAGAATTTATTGGGACTTTGCTAGTGGTCCAGTGGTTAAGACATAGCACTTCCATTGCAGGGGGCATGGGTTCAATCCCTGGTTGCAGAATGAAGATCCTGAATGCCTTATGGCATAGCCAGAAAACAGAGGGAAGAAAAGTATTTATTAGAGCATGTAGCTGTAGAATGAGTTTTTATCTAGGCAAAGATAATTGGTTTTGTGGATATTTAAGTCTCATCACGTTTCCATCTTGTGGTTCTGTAACTGCTATTGGTATGTTGAATTCTCCAAAAGTCTGTGGGTCAAACCTTTGTAACGATAGTGTTTATTGTACAACAGTGTCAATTCTACAGTCTTTGTAGTCACCAGTTTATAATAGATTCCTTGCATTAAGTGCTTCAAAAATGCTGTCACCTTATTAGTGATGTGGTAATAAGTTGGGTTAATTAGCTGCCTGAAGGAATATGAATCCAGACAAAAGGGGAGGTTTGTATGCTAGTCAAATTATCCTCATAATTCATTTTCTTGTTGGAAGAATATAGCTTTCCATTATGCTTTTGGGAAAAGGAGAAACCTTGTGTTTTTTCTTCTTTAATGGCGGCTTCAACTTAAATGTAATTTTAAAACTCTCCACAATTTGCAACTCTTTCTAGACTCCTTAAGAAAGCAAATCTATTCTCTGGATATAAATCGTTTAACACATATACTCTGAGCTGTTGAATTCACTCTATTTCATTGTTGTCTTTAATATTGTTGAAATTATAGGATTAGTGTGATAAGATCAGTAGCAAAGTATAGGACAGAAGTTGAGATTCAGGATGAGGGAGTTTGCCAAAAAAAAGAGGGGGTGCAAATGCCAATTAATTTAGTAAGAATGCTAGTGACTAGTTAGTTAATGACTGGTATCTCATAGTTCCATGTTAAGGGTTCTAACTAGTTAGAGTCCTCGTTTAATAGACAAATTTAATTGGATGGTGTGAAGTTGTATCTTTTGTTATTTTATTAACCAGGAGTACTGAATATGGCCATACAGAGATGATGAGATGATCAGAGATGCAGCTATTAAAGCTAGAATATTGTAAAAAACACCAATACAGTATATTAATGCATATATATGGAATTTAGAAAGACAGTAACAACAATCCTATATGCAAGACAGCAAAAGAGACACAGATGTAAAGAACAGACTTTTGGACTATGTGGGAGAAGGCAAGGGTGGAATGATTTGAGAGAATAGCATTGAAACATGTATATTACCATATGTGAAATAGATGACCAGTGCACGTTTGATGCATGAAGCAAGGCACTCAAAGCTGGTGCTCTGGGACAACCCAGAGAGATGGGATGGGAAGGTGGGAGGGGAGTTCAGGATGGGGGGACACATGTACCCCTGTGCCTGATTGATGTCAATGTATGGCAAAAACCACCACAATATTATAAAGTAATTATCCTCCAATTAAAATAAATTAATTTTTTAAAAAAGATACTGATGTGCTTAAAAGGTTAGATTAGCAGTTATTACTTTTACATGGGCAGATGACCATCTATAAACTTTATTTCTTGAAAATGAATCTTCTTTCTAGCAAAAATAATCAGACTCCCATAATACAAAAATGTAACCTCGCATCCAGGCTATTTCTGGCAAATGAGTAAAGCAATAATATATCAGTTCAGAGACTGTCAACAAGAAACCCTAATGTTTTTCCCTAACACATATACCTCCTTTTCAGAGTTACGTATATTATTGTTCTTTCCACATCTAGAAAAACCAGAGATTTTGTTAATGCAAGCATGAAAAAAAAGTAGTAGATGGGACATAAGCCTGACTGACTTCATTTGCAATAGAGAGCCAGTTTTGATTTCTGCAGTTTGATACCCTAAATGTTGGGAAAACTGAATGTAAAGATCACATCTTTGGGGAGGCTGGTAGTGTGATTGTACATAGTAACTGAGATATGACCCTTATCTTGAAAGTTGTGTATTAAATATCTAAAGAAAAGTAAACCAAATGTCCAAACTGAAGGGCACTCATAAAATCCATCCATCCTAAATCACATTTACCTAATGATAATCTAATATAGTGGTGCTCCAAAATAACTTGAAACATTTTCTGAAATATGAAATTGTTATAAATTAGTGAAATCATAAAAAATAAAATTGAGTGCTTGTTAAATGGCAGGTCCATGATCCTGGAACAAGGACTCACAGTCCATATCTGCATTGTGCAGCTTAATAACCACTAGCCACATAGGGGTGCTGAACACTTGGCATGTGACTAGTCCAAATTGAGCTGGACTAAAAGTATAAAATACACACTGGACTTCAAAGACAATATAAAAAGGAAAAAAGATCTCAATTTTTAAATATTGCTTAATATTTTAATGTCTTTATGTTGCTTTTTTGTGTTACTGATTTTGCTTAATGTCTTTGATAATATTTTAGATATATTGGGTTGAATAAAAGATTAATTTCATGTTCATTTTTACTTCGTTTAACATAGCTACTAAAAAATTTGAAATTACATATATGGTTTATATTGGAAAGTGCTAGCCTGTGGCTTATAAAATGCAGCAGATACATTGTTTCTGCAGAAAAAGCAGTAGTTAACTCTTACTTTTTTTTAATTAGAAGAACTAGTTAGTATAAATACTGTTTTTTATGATTGAATTTTCTAATTCAGTTCCTGGTTATAGTGTTTATAGAGTACTCCTTAAGAAGATACATAAGCACATAAACTGTCAGTGGCTATTAATGGACACTCTGCTTTTATTTAAATTCTCCTTCCCTTTATCATGTAACATTATTTTTGTTAATAAATGGTTTGTTTCCTAGATGTTTACTGAACTGCAGCAGATGAGGCAACAGCTACCAGACATGGAATTTGGTCGACGGATGGCTGTAGAACGTGAATTGGAGAAGGTGGATGCAGTAAGATTAATTAATATAGTTTTTGATGAAACTGGACACTTTGTGCTGTATGGAACAATGCTGGGCATTAAAGTTATAAATGTAGAAACAAACCGGTAAGCTTTAATATCACATGTGCTTTTTAAAAATTTACTTCTAAAGGACCATTTCCTCCTTTGGGGAAACAATGGGAGTTTTGTTTGTTCCAAGACAAGTGGAATGGTCCCAGATGTCTAAACTTAACCAAATGTTTTGACTGGATTTTTCTGTGGTCTTTTGGTTGTTTGTAATCTTATGTAAAAAGTTTCCACTCATGTTTGTTAAAGAAATGGAAGAAAGATATGCATAGTTTCAGGTTGTTTTTTTTTTTAACAAGTTTCAGTCTGTCTTTTGCTTATTGATTTAAATTAGCCTGTTTCATGTTAAATGTTGCCAAATATTTTAACCACAGAATTCAGCATTACATCCTGCTAGACATAAAATCAGAAGTTAAAATGCATGAAACCACAATAAGCCTTTTGTGCAAACAGCCCATTTGGTCTTAGAACAAAATTGCTATAATCAGATACTATCACTGAATGTAAATGAAAAGAAGTTCAAGTATATTTAAAGGAAAAAAAATCTTGTACTGTACATTTTCACATATAAACAAATTTACATTGTAGTTCCTGGCAATACAGAATTTTTGAAGGCTTGAAGAAACATTAAAATGATAGGGATAGGTTAAAACTGTTTAATTGAATGATTATATTTTTTTAATCTGAAAATTATAAATACCTACCAATTTAAAATAACTTTATAGGGGGAGGGAGAGAGGCAGAAAAATACTTTTTAAAAACCTTTTACTGGTTATTTTGTACAAAAATAAAAGATAGTTGATTCCTAGCTTTTATCTGTAAAGTTGGTATAATTGGAGTTAATCCTGATAACTTTATTATATGTATTTTCCAGGTGTGTGCGGATCTTAGGCAAGCAAGAAAATATTAGAGTGATGCAGTTGGCTTTGTTCCAGGGAATAGCCAAAAAACATCGTGCTGCAACTACTATAGAAATGAAAGCTTCTGAAAACCCCGTTCTTCAGAATATTCAAGCTGACCCAACAATAGTCTGTACATCCTTCAAAAAGAATAGATTTTATATGGTATGTGGAAGTATCAATACCAAGAGATAGTCTTTAATGTTTCTTCCAGTTTGATTGGAGTTTTATTTTTTTAGCTTGTACTTTCAACTGAAGAGAATGTTGGCCATAATAGCAGACTTAAGTATTTCTGTACTGTTTTACATCCTGTTTTGAACTAGTTTTCAACCTAGTTTCTACAACTATTTGTGTTGTCTAAGACAATAGGAAGTAAGTGGCTGTGGTAATAATTGCATCCAAAATTGATTTTCCTGTGGACTTTTAAAAATTCTTCTGTTTTAGTATTATTCACCTTTTACTCTTCAACATGACTTGCACATTTCCTTCTCTAGATACAAATCTTTTTTCACCTTTTGATTCCATTGTAATGATGCTACCGTGGTGTACATTCCTGAGAGATTTTTTTTTTCTTGAAAATTAAAAGTACTTTGCGTGTTAGGTAAGATTGGGCTCAAAATCAAACTACTAAGCTATCTAAGAGTAACACTGTTCTAATTTTGTTCAGTTGAGCAGAAAAATCGGAAGTGTAGAGACCTCTGCGTCTGTATCTGTCTTTCATGCTTAGAGACTTTCTAAAACCCAGGTGTGATTATTTTTTTGCCTAAAATCCTTAAATGACTCTCCGGCTGTCTATATTAACCACTCTCCTAGTTTATCTTTCTTCATTTTTAGTTCATTGGCTATACTGAACTTGATCCCATTTGTAGGACTTGATGTTATTTTTACTTGGTGGTGTTTGCACAGGTTATTCCTTCTGTCAGCCACAAACATCTCCCCAGTTCCTCTTCACATTTCAGGTCTCAGCTTGGAAGCCTTCTGCTGACATCAAGTCTGGATTAGGTGTGCCTGCTTGTGTACATGTCACACTTTTTGGAATAATTTAGTGATTTTGTTGGGGGGGGAAGGGGTCTCTGACACTGTCCTCTCTTCCTCAAAATAATATAAAATCCATAAATATAGAGCACTATGTTTTCTTCACATACCAAACTCCTCAGAGTTTGGTGAATTGTCTGACCCATTATAGGATACTCATTCATTCATCTGACAATTTACAAGCAGCTGTGATGCTCTGAAGGTTACCAGCATTTGGTAAATGTGGGAAATAGCAGTTTATCTACTCCAGCCAAGTTTTTAGCCTAAAATGGATATATACTTTTAAGATAAGAATTCTGCTTATAAACTTTCAAATTAACTGCTTAAGATTTAATATATACGTTAAAGAAAAATACTTTTTCTTGTTATTACCTATAATTTAACTGTTTTGAAGGTAAAAAGAAATCATAAAAGACAGTTCTTAATATACACTAAATTTAATTTTCCATCCACTGTATTTGAAAATTGTCTTTCCCCAGAGTTTATGTTTGTTGATTAAACCACACATGTTCCTTAGAAACTCTGAAGAGATAGAAAAATAAAAAATTAAGTCACTCACTGAGTATTTATACTGCTAATATTTTCATGAATTATTCATTAGATGTATATTCTTAAATAAGACTGAAATGGTATTCATATATACAAATTTTATATCCCTTTTTTCAAATCCAGTACCATGAAATGAAAGTAAAATTGTATAAAATTTGAACTTTAATAGTTCTATATGTGAACTAAATCAAGATAATTTTAGAAATTCATATAAATAGTGAAACAGACATGTCATTCTTTGGTAACTGGAGAATAATATGTTAAAGCAGTGACATCCTGGCTTAGTTGTTCCTTTATCTGGAATCTATCCAAGTAGACCAAGGACTGACATTAGGCAAAACAGAGTCTGGGCACTAGATTATCTTAATGGAACTCAGTTAACATCCACCTTTCTTAGGGGGAAAAGATTTCTGCTTACTGAGAGTCAAATAAAAGAAATAGGCCTTTAGAAGTCCAGAATTTTAACAACTGAAAGTTTTTTCCCAATTATCTGTAGACATTGAGGATCCTGAGATTTCTGCTTCACTCAAAATGTACTGTACATCCTTTCTTCCAAGCTTCAAGGCTTAGATAGATCAGATGGGACTATGTCCAAAAAAAAAAGAGGAGGTCAAGGTCCACTACTGATTCATCTTTGAATCCTCATCCTACCAGCACCAGGTCCTGTTCATAGTAATAACAATTATTAATATGTATATATTGCCTTCTGTTAGGCACTATTCTCTAAACACTTTATCAGTTCAGTTCAGTTCAGTTGCTCAGTTGTGTTCACCTCTTTGCGACCCTATGAACCGCAGCACGCCAGGCCTCCCTGTCCATCACCAACTCCCGGACTCTACACAAACCCATGTCCATCGAGTCGCTGATGCCATCCAGCCATCTCATCCTCTGTCGTCCCTTTCTCCTCCTGCCCCCAATCCTTCCCGGCACCAGGGTCTTTTCCAATGAGTCAACTCTTCGCATGAGGTGGCCAAGTATTGGAGTTTCAGCTTCAACATCAGTCCTTCCAGTGAACACCCAGGAATGATCTCTTTTAGGATGTACTGGTTGGATCTTCTTGCAGTCCAAGGGACTCTCAAGAGTCTTCTCCAACACCACAGTTCAAAAGCATCAATTCTTCGGCACTCAGCTTTCTTCACTGTCCAACTCACATCCTTACATGACCACTGGAAAAACCATAGTCTTGACTAGACGGACCTTTGTTGGCAAAGTAATGTCTCTGCTTTTCAATATGCTATCTAGATTGGTCATAACTTTCCTTCCATGAGTAAGCATCTTTTAATTTCATGGCTGCAGTCACCATCTGCAGTGATTTTGGAGCCCAAAAAAATAAAGTCTGATACTGTTTCCATTGTTTCCCGATCTATTTGCCATGAAGTGATGGGACCAGATGCCATGATCTTAGTTTTCTGAATGTTGAGCTTTAAGCCAACTTTTTCATTTTCCACTTTCACTTTCATCAAGAGGCTTTTTAGTTCTTCTTCACTTTCTGCCATAACACTTTATATCCTTCATTTAATCTTCATTTAATCTTCATATCAGGTGTCATTTTGAGATAGTTTTTATTATCATCCTCTTTTATGCGTAAGGAAATGAAAAGTAATGAATTTACTTCCCCAAAGTCATGTAACTAGTGAAGTGGAAAACTACAATTCAAACCCAGGTAATCTAAATAGTGAAAAGTAAGCAATAGATGGCAGGTTAGGACATACTAGAAGGCAGAAGCAGAGAGCTACCTCAAAACTGCCTGTTTTTAAATGGGTACCCAAAAAAATTTTCACCAGAAAAGAAATTAAATTCCATTTGAAATCATTCATCTTCATCATATGAATTTTCTCATTAGGCAAATGTAGAAATTTATGTGCCTTGCACATCCTATGATTGGAAGCAATTCCTAAAATGAGCATTTATTCTGATGTAAATTCTTAATTCCCTCAAATACTTCATTAGAAATGCAATTTTCTTGTTCATAAATTTTAACCAGATGAAAAATTTAATTCATTTACTGACTTTTTATTTTCCTCGAGTTTACTAAACGAGAACCAGAAGATACAAAAAGTGCAGATTCTGACCGAGATGTTTTTAATGAGAAACCTTCTAAAGAAGAAGTCATGGCAGCTACTCAAGCTGAGGGACCTAAACGGGTGTCAGATAGTGCCATTATCCACACAAGCATGGGAGACATTCACATCAAACTCTTTCCTGTTGAGTATGTACTGTTTCTGTTGTCATAAATAAATACGAGTGTAAATGTGTATATTTGAAGAAACTGCAACTTCTTGTTATTTTGACTTAAGGTATTTCGAAAAATTGAACTGTGTTAGATAAAGCATCTTTCCTGAGCTCTCTGATAATTGTTACATTAGAAAATGTGAAAATTTTATACATACATACACATATTTCACAGGTTTATTATTATGAGGACAAAATATAGTAGATATGACAGTGCTGAATGTAAACTATAGATTGACATACAAATGTATATTACCGCTACCATCAACTACACAGGCCATCTGTAGGTTTTGTGGCTCACTTGTTATAACTGGCTTTCCTCTCACATCTTTAAGGGGAGGATAGTTATTTTTCCGTCCTGACATTTGAGTTTGCAGAATGAACATACAATACCAAATCCAATGCAATACAACTGGTTATTCTTGATCCAAAAGAAGTCATCTTTTACAGTGCCTTGATTTAAAAGTACTTTGTTAAATTTAGTAGCTATCATAGCAGTGAGTAAGTCCTTGGTCAGGATACTATAACATTGTTTTTATAAGAAAATTACCTTCCCCGGGAACTATATACAGTGGGTTATGGTGCTATGGTTATATTTTTTAAAAATACTTAATGACTTTGGAACCTAAATACTCTCAAACTCAAGTAAAATAAGCAGTTGTGATCTAAAGATGGTATATTAAACTATAAGAACAGGCTACTGCCTATATGCCCTGTCAACTCTTGCTGCTTCTGAGATCAGAAGAAATTATGAAAAAAAAGACTGTCTTTCTGAAATATTCAGAAGATTCTGAAAATAGCATTGGGAAGCCGAACTATAAAGAAAATTTTCCTAAGATGCTCCATAAATTTTCACGTTTTTAATATGTCTCACTAGGTGCCCTAAGACAGTGGAAAATTTCTGTGTTCATAGCAGAAATGGTTATTATAATGGACACACATTTCACCGCATAATTAAGGTAAGTTATGCAAATTTTATGATTTAAGGAAAAGTATGTTATTGTATAACAAGAAGTTTAGAACCTAAGGAATCTCATTCATGCTTAGCACTTTATTAGGAATAGGAAAAATGGACTGCGGAAGTCAAGAGAACAATGGATGATCATGAAAATCAGATATAAAATCAAGAATAGGAACAGTAGCATGGTAGCCTTTTTAGAAACACTGCAGCAGTCTTTTGTCAACAGTTAAAGCCAAGGATCAGGTAATGAGTCAAGGGTCTTGCTGAGATAAAATCAAAGCCAAGGTAACCTGTTTCTAGTGAGCCAAGGTAACCTGTTTCTAGTGACTAGATAAAATCTAGATCTAGAAGATTAAGTATTAGAAGAGCCATGTTGCTACTTTATCTGTGAAAACTACCCCTAATACCTGATGAACAGAATGAATTCAGCCCAGGATTTTGTTGAGCAGCATTCCATGAAATGTATGGAGCAGCGAGGTAGTTCTTGATTACTGGAAGGTCAGAAATGGCAGGAGAAATGTCAGAAGGAAAAATTAGATTTCAGAGTTCTGAAGGAATTAGTGAAGTGACTGACTAGGACATTCAGAGTATCTAGGAAAGGGGAGAAAAAGAGTGGGCCAATTATGTAAGACCTAACACATTAAACAAGATCCTAAAACTTATCTACACTATTAATTGGCTTTAATTAAATTATTGAGTGCCTGTCTATAAATGGAAAGACCGTTACATTTTTGTTTCCATCATTGAGATAAGGTGGCAGTTATGCAACAAAAATACATAATCTAAATTAAAGTATAACCAAGGGTTTACTTTAAAATCAGTTTATAGAATGACTGTTAATATTAAGATTTTATTGAATATAAAGCACTCTTGACAAACATATGACTCCAAAGCATACATATATGTAATATTACTTTGTCTACTTTCTGTTAAGGGCTTCATGATTCAGACAGGAGATCCAACAGGTACTGGCATGGGAGGAGAAAGTATATGGGGAGGAGAATTTGAAGATGAATTTCATTCAACATTACGACATGACAGACCATATACACTCAGCATGGCCAATGCTGGATCGAATACTAATGGATCCCAGTTTTTCATAACAGTAGTACCAACAGTAAGTAGAACGTACATGTGTGTGTGCTGAGTCGCTTCATTCATGTCCGACTCTGCAGCTCGATGGACTGTATGTAGCCTGCCAGGCTCCTCTGTCCATGGGATTCTCTAGTCAAGAGTACTGGAGTGGGTTGCCATGCTTCCTCCAGGGGATCGTCCCAACTCAGGGATCAAACCCATGTCTCTTCTCTCTCCTGCATTGACAGGCAGGTTCTTTTCTACTAGTGCCACCTGGGAGGCATTATCTGTAAGCCAAAAGATTCATGGGTTTTGATCTAAGACAGTGAATTCAGTGGAAAAGAAAGCTTTATTATTCTCTATTATTTATATATGCTAGGATGTAAAAATGAAAACAATTTAGAAAGGAAAATGGAAAATTACCTAACAAATAAGACTATAAACAGTACTTTTGTAATTCAGGCCATGTGAGTTTAAGTTAACTTTGCACTATTTGTTGGACAATCCAAAACAAATTATTCTACCTCTGGGCTTGTTTCCTCATCTTTAGAATAGTAGGATTAGAGTGTAAGAATCCCAATTTTAAGACATTTTTTCCCACATTTTTCTATCTCTGAAATCAGAATGCATTTTCCATCTCCCTTTGATCTAAAGGATGCAGATATTAAACATTAAACTAAGCTTTTTTATTTTTTATTATAACATGGAACTACTCTTAAAAGCTTCTAAGTGAAAATATATCTTTTTAATTATATTTTAAAATGAAGCCAAAGTTTAATTCTTTTTAATCAATGACACTGTAGCTTTGATGAAATACATGTAAGAATATCTAGCTGTATTGCTATGCAGTTCTAACAAAAATTACAAAGACTTTTATTTTTTAGAATTAAAGAAAACAATTTATAACTACTGTCTGCCAGGTACATGATCTCATGTAATATTCACAATACTTCTAGTATCATTATGAAAGTGAAAGTGTTAGTCCCTCAGTCATGTCCAACTCTTTTGCAACCCCATGGTCTGTAGCCCATCAGGCTCCTCTATCCGTGGGATTCTCCAGGCAATAATACTGGAGTGGGTTGCCATTTCCTTCTCCAGGGGATCTTCCCCACCCAGGGATCAAGCCTGGGTCTCCTGCATTGCAGGCAGATTCTTTACCTTCTGAGCCACCAGAGAACAAAGTTTTAAAAAATAGATGAGGAAATAGTGAGACCTGATGACTTGCCAGAGGTCAAGTAAGTAGCAGAGCCAGAGTCTGAACTCCTATCTCTGATGCCAGAGCACATGCTGCCTAAAATATTCCAGACTGCTGCTTGTGCAGGTAAGGTTACTGCAAAGAAACTTACCTTTAGCAAACATCTCCCAGCTCCCTTTGATCTAAAAGATGCAGATATTAAATATTTAACTATGCTTTTTTATTTTTATTATAACATGGAAACTACTCTTAAAAGCTGCTAAGTGAAAATAATCTTTTTAATTATATTTTAAAATGAAGCCAAAGTTTAATTCTTTTTAATTTGCTTATCCAGTGGGTGTGATTTAAGAATTTAGGGTTTACCAAGATTTTCTATTTGTCCTCCAACACAGCCTTGGCTTGATAATAAGCACACAGTGTTTGGACGAGTGACTAAAGGAATGGAAGTCGTACAAAGGATCTCCAACGTCAAAGTCAATCCCAAAACAGATAAGCCCTATGAGGATGTCAGCATCATAAATATTACTGTCAAGTAAAATAGATTTGTCTCATGTATAAATAAAAATACACATACATTAAACACAGGATTATTTTACATAAGGAAGCTCAAGATTTGCTGAATGTACAAATCATGTTTCAGGGATTCAGTATTATATTTGTGTATTTTTCATTAAAGGCTATTTTTAAAAAACTGCCTTTGAGTTTTCTTGCAGTATTTCTCATCCTAAGAGGTAATAAACTCAAATGGACTAAAACTCAGACAAATAGCACTCTTTATACATAATTTCTCGAGTCTTAAAACCATATTAAGTAATGAGAATGGTATGCATTTGTTCCTCAGCTTTTTAAAAATATGCCAAATAGTCTGCCCTCAGATGTTTCTTTAGATCTTACTCAGTAAAAGGCTCTTTGGTGATGTACCATTTCCTTTTTTACAAGGTTTGTCTTTCACGCCAAATAGTTTTGTCTTTTGAGCACTGTCAGTTCAGTCGCTCAGTCGTGTCCGACTCTTTCCAATCCCATGGACTGCAGCACGCCAGGCTTCCCTGTCCATCACCAACTCCTGGAGCTTGCTCAAACTCATGTCCATCGAGTCGGTGATACCATCCAACCATCTCATCCCCTGCTGTCCCCTTCTCCTCCTGCCTTCAGTCTTCCCCAGCATCAGGGTCTTTTCCAATGAGTCAGTTCTTCGCATCAGGTAGCCAAAGTATTGGAGCTTCCGCTTCAGCATCAGTCCTTCCAATGAATATTCAGAACTGATTTCCTTTAGAACTGACAGGTTTCATCTCCTTGCAGTCCAAGGGACTCTCAAGAGTCTATGTAAGTGGTAAGCAAAACTTCAATAAATACGAAGTTCTTCTGGTCAAAAGTGTTCAATTCCTGAATAATTATGAAATATTCTTCAAATAAAAGAATCAGAATAAATGAATACCGGAGTCCATGGTTTTATATAATAGTTCATTTACTATTTTCACATTGTTTTTCTAATGTAGCTAAACAATTTTTGTCTTCAGGTTATAGTATCTCTTCTTACCTTACAAAATATATCATCAAGAAAACTATACTGAGTAAAAATGTTAATATCTAACAAGGGAGAGATTAGTAGAAATGAGACCAATATGAGTTCAAGTCTTATACTGATTTCTTCTTCACTCACCCTCATAAATTATTTCATAACTATTCAGAATCACTACTTCTACTTTCCAAACAGACTCTTAAGAACTTACAGGAGGAACATGTTCAACAGACCTCTTTAGGAAATTCACATTCTCATGCTTTATATCTAAGCTTGTACTTTTCCTTCTACTGATCAGCAGGATTATTTCCTTTACCCACTTTGTACCACAAACTGATGGAAGAACATGCCTTAACTTTAATATTGTGTCCTCCTTTTAAAAAGAACTAAAATTGGGACACAAAATGACTTTTCACCATGACATTTACCTTTTTTCCCTGATTTTAGGTGTGTAGACTTATCTATCAGCTCACTCATAAACGCTGAGTCCTGAACTCGGGATACAGCCACCCAGTGCTGGTGACGCCTCAGCCTCCCCAAAGTAGTTATCTTTGCTTTGAGAGAAAATCATGTTTCATTAATGAATTTTTCCATTCCACGTCACAAATTTATCATAATCAGTAGACCTAAAAAACATACATTGCCATATATCTATTTTAAAGCATGTTTTAAACTATTAGCAAGATACTGATACTTACTCATTAGTCCTTTTCAGTTATTACTCTTTATAGGGAAAAGTATAGCTATTTTCTTCCTTATTACCACCTTGCAAATTGAGAAGTATCTCAGTGTTACATAAAAAGTCTTTTAGCAATATTAGCTCAGGATATAACTAGGTTTTCCAAGGCCTTTTCTGAAAAGTTATTTAAAATATGATATTCTGTGTGAAACAGGTTAAAATTTTAAAAGCAACAATTTCACTTCAGTGCAGAATTTTAGCTTTTCTTTAAAAAAGACTACAGTTTTAATACATATTTAAATGTGACTTAAGTTGCAAATAAAGAATAACATTCCTAAATTTTTAATAAACTATCTCAATTTGACATTTAAGTCAATCCCTATCCCATTTTGTTTTGTTTCTCCTAACCACAGCACAAATATGACTTTAATTGGTTACTAGCAATACTACTATATAGATGATTCAGGATGATTCAAGAATTTTTAGAAAGATGATACGATTTCTTTAAAGTGATCTTAACATTTTATTGCTATCCATACTGATGATTTGTATAATGCAAATAATGGCTTCTAGTGATTATAAAGCATTCCAGAATTACAGACCAAGACTATACACTTGAAAAACCTGCTTTACATAAACTATACAATAGTATTTAGCTTAATACAGAAATTCAGTGCCAGGAGGTAAATCCAAATAGACTGTATTTAAAACCTCTCAAGTTTGACATTTCCCAGAGGGAACTAGCACAGTCTTGCTAATAATTAGTGAAAGTACAACCAGAAATAGAAATAAGAGCCTGAAAAAAACTTCTTAAAAAAATAATAAATACTACTACTAGATACATTATAATCAGGTCTAAGCACAATTTTTAAATTGTGTTGTAGAAATATGCTAGGAATGTGATTTAAAAGTCAAGCAAAAATGGTAAAATAAATTTACAGAAGAAAGCAAGGTTACACGTTAGTATTAGACTGTTTTTGAATTACCTAGTAGACAGTTCAAGGGCTCACAGGCAAATGTAACACTTTTTTTATTTTTCACAGTTACTGCAATCAAATATTAATTTAATTCAGAAGTATTATATGCACAAACTACACTTGTAACAGCATGACCTTTTACTTGAAAAATAAAGGATGAACTATTACATTTACTTATTTACACACTGCCCATAACTGATGGACTTTTTTTTAATGCTTTGCTTTCTAAAAGTTTTGTTGTTTTTAAACGAAATATATTTGAAGAGACTGAACCAAAACAGTGCCACCCAGAAGTCACATCTTGTCATCAGCCATCATAAGGATTTAACTTCATCCTAAAGTATGTGCTCAGTCGTGTCTCAGTCTTTGTGACCCCATGCACAGTAGCCCACCAGGCTCCTCTGTCCATGGGATTCTCCAGGCAAGAATACTGGAGTGGGCTGCCATTCCCATCTCCAGGGGATCTTCCCAACCCAGGGACTGAACCAGTGTCTCCTACGATGGCATGTAGATTCTTTATCAAAAAGTCCCCTCGGAAGCACTGCATCTAAAGTATAAAGAGCATTAAAAAAAAAACAAACCCCTATAAAATATGATCTAGGTATTTTTAAATATAAAATTAGACTGCCATAATAAGAGAGTTTCCTTAAAAAATAAAAACAGTAAAGAGCACACACTTTAAATTTTTTACTCAAGACTGTAATAAATGTGATATAAACTTTTTGTACATTTCTTCTTTTCCTTTCATAGACATGTTTCTCTCAAACAACCTCTTAAGGCCTTGTCATGAAAATCCTTGATCACATTTTGTTGTTTAAATATATGCACTTATTTTGGGAAAACATTTTAAGGTAATCATTTCCACTGCTTAAATAACTTCTCTTGAGGTAGAGGTAATTTCTACTTAAATCTCTACCTTTTATGTAAGACCAACACTGGTTTCTGTGTGTAACTTACTACATTTTACCTATAGTCATTCTCCTTAAAGATGCAATATTATTTTTAAAAAACACACTACTAAGTACTTTATATTGAAAAACAGAAGGGCGAATTCAGAACTCTGACCCTGGAAATAATACATCCAGGTTCAGCTCTACAAATCAGTCTTTCATAAGTGAAGATCAACTAGAATACAACTGACTTCCACAGTTTTTTATTAATTGTTCTTCAGTGTATTACTGATCTGACATCAGGCCTAGTTGGATTACATTTCATTCCAACTCACTGGCTTTAAGAGAGCTTTATTAAAATACTATATAAAATATTAATCTTCTATAGCTTATAGTTGTTAGCATTAAAGATGTTCTGTTATACTGAACATTAAAGTAATCCTATTACCCAAAGATGCAGTTTGGATTTTATTTCATTAAGTCACTGCCTTTTTTGCTACTAAACACTGCCAAAATCCAGTGAAAAGGCAAGTTAAGAAGCCATGCTTCACTTGCTTCATACAGAGGTTCCATTAGACACTTAGTTGGCTATTCTTCCTTTGAATGAATAAACCTTCACCTGCTCTTTCACTGTGACTACTATTTCCCAATGCTGGCTCGAATACTAATGGATCCCAGTTTTTCATAACAGTAGTACCAACAGTAAGTAGAACATGCATGTGTGTGTGCTAAGTAATCTGTGTGTACACATGTAATCTGAAAAACTTAACAAATGTATGTTTAAAAAAAATGTATACCCAGTAAGTCCCTGCTTAATCCAATTTAATCTGCTCAATCAGCTATTTAAATTTTACTAGAGTTTTTAAAAGCAATATTGTACTGAATTCCCAATCCAAGATTCCTTTTATATTAATATATACATTGTAAATTAACAATCTTTGAGATGTAGAATTTCTTACATCATATGATGTGCAAAGTATCTCTTAACCACAAAACTTTAAACAACTGCTACATTTAAAATCAGGCAACGTCCAATACTCCAGCAGCCACAAGCTGGCGTGAGAGCCAGTCCAATCCTTCATACAGTCCCATACCACTTCGAGCATCACAGCCCTGAATATACCAGCTTCGGCCACAGCACAATTTATGAAGACTAAGAAGCTCAGTGATTTCTTCTACTGACAGAGCTCCAGCAACATCCTAAAAGATAATACACATCAAAAAAATTTTTAATAAGTATGAAAATTAGCATTTTTGTAATTATTGCTATATACAATTCTGCTGGTATCATTTTAACAGAAGCATAAAGTTAAAACCTAAATTCAACTTTCAGTAATTATTCAGAGATTAATGAGAATAGAAAAAGAATTGTTTTGGTTGTAACAGCTTGTAAGAACAGTCTTTAAAAAAAAAAAAATTTGGCTGCATGAGCTCACAGGATCGTCATTGTGTCATGTGGGATCCTTCGTTGGAGCACATGGACTCTAGTTGTGCACACGGTTTTAGCTGCTCCACAGCATGGGGGATCTTAGCTACCCAACCAGGGATCAAACCAGCATCCCCGGCACTGCAAGCCGGATTCTTAACCACTGGACCACCAGGCAACAGTCTTGCAATGAAATCAGTGAAGGCTGTGCCCCCTGAATGAAAGATACTGCCCATGTCATTATAAGGCATCTACTTAAAAGGAAATTAATACACATATATCATAAGAAATGGCTCTTATGTAGGGTTTATAAAGAGTATGTTAAACTCTCCCAGGGAATTCTCTGATGGTCCAGTGGTTAGGACTCAATGCTTTCACTGCTGAGGACCCAGGTTCAGTCCCTAGTCACGGAACCAAGATCCTGCAAGCTGTGCAGCAAGGCCAACAACAACAAAAAACTCTCCAAACAGCCCTGAATACCCTTCTTCCAAGAAGCAACCAACAGTAACAATTTCTTTCATATTTTTCCAGAAAACTTCCATGCACACTCATGTAAATGAACAGGACACACTCTACTTTTTTTTTGTTTTCTTTACACATATATTGAAAATAAAGATACCTTTCCATTATCAGGACAAGAAGAAAAAATTTTCCACCAGTATTTTTAACTTCTATATTGCATTCCACTGTAGGTGTAACATAATTTTCTTAACCAGTCCTATACTGAATATTTAGATTGAAAATATGTGCTTATGTGCTATTACATATACATACACATGGATGTAAACATTTTGAAGTACATACACTTGCAAAATTATCTCTAAGACAACCTTAGGATATCTGTCTACAGAATACATTACTAGAGAATTACAGGGTAAAAGGGTATATGCATCTAAACCTTTGACAAAGTACTGCCATATTGCCCTCCAAGGAAATGTCTCACATTAATAACCACACCAACAATGTATCCATGCCTGAGGATTATCAAACATTTTCATCTTTAACAAGATGATAAGTGGAAAATGGTATTTCACTCTGCCTTACTTGCATATCTCTAATCACAAAGTGAAGTGTATCAGTTCTTAATAGCATGCCTTTTTTTTAAATTAAGGGGAAAATCCTTACTGTCTATCCAACTTTTCCTTCTTATGACATCTAAGCCACTTTATCGCACTAAAGAAAAGCATTCTTATCCTCCTAGAAGCTGTCTCAAAATCTAAGAATCTTCAGCTGCCACAGTTTGAAAGTATCAGTTCTTCGGCGCTCAGCATTCTTTATGGTCCAACTCTCACATCCGTACATGACTACTGAAAAAATCATAGCTTTGACTATATGGACCTTTGTTAGGAAAGTGCTATCTCTGCTTTTTAATAAGTCGTCTAGGTTTGTCATAGCTTTTCTTCCAAGGAGCAAGCATCTTTTAATTTTGTGGCTGCAGTTATTGTCCGCAGTGATTCTGGAGCCCAAGAAAATAAAATTTGTCACTGTTTCCACTTTTCCCCTGTCTATTTGCCATGAAGTGATGATCTTAATTTTTTGAATGTTGAGTTTTAAACCAGCTTTTTCACTCTTTTTCACCCTCATAAAGAAGCTCTTTAGTTACTCTTTGCTTTCTGCCATTAGAGTGGTGTCATCTGCATATCTGAGGTTGTTGATATTTCTCCCATCAATCTTGATTCCCGTTTGTGAGTCATCCAGCCCAGCATTTCCCATGATGTGACAACATACAGCTTGGCGTACTCCTTTCCCCATCTGGAACCAGTCCGTTGTTCCATGTCTGGTTCTAACTGTTGCTGATTGTCCTGATACAGGTTTCTCTGGAGAAAGGTAAGGTGGTCTGGTATTCCCAGCTTTTTAAGAATTTTCACAGTTTGCTGTGACTCACACAGCAAAGGCTTTAGCATAGTCAGTGAAGCAGAAGTAGATATTTTTCTGGAATTCTTTTGCTTTTTTTTATGATCCAATGGATGTTGGCAATTTGATCTCTGGTTCCTCTGCCTTTTCTAAATCCTACTTGTACATGCAGAATTTCTCGATTCCCATACTGTTGAAGCCTAGCCTGAAGGATTTTGAGCATTACCTTGCTAGCATGTGAAATAAGTACAACCATACAGTAGTTTGAACATTCTTTGACATAACCTTTCTTTGGGACTGGAATGAAAACTGACGTTTTCCAGTCCTATGGCCACTGCTGAATCTTTCAAATATGCTGACATATTGGTCTCCCATGATGCTCTCTAAAAATACTCATGTTTTTATTTTTTCTGTCTGTAGTGCTCTTTCCTTCACATACTAACTCAAAGTACTATCTATAATATCAAATCCTACTTTTTATAGATCTTAGAAAATACGACCTTTAGAACTATTCTCTAATTTTCCATAATACTTTATATTAATATTACTGAAGTCACTTAGCAGTCTTATTAATCTGCACTTAGCAGTATTAGAAATAAACACTTAACATGCAAACCTAAATACATATGAGTTTCTTGGTGAGTATGAACTACCTTATTTCTTTCTGTACACTCCAAGGTGCCAAGCACAGCACTTTCCATGTAGACTACATCCAAAATACAGTGCAGAAACTTTATATCTAGTGAGTTACTTCTCTCAAAATCTTAACAGTTACCTTATAATGTGGAATGCTAAAATAAACATTCTGAAATAAAAATGTATTACCTGTTTGTTAGCAAAAATCAGGAGTAAAGCATCTCGGAGTTCTTTTTCTGTTAACAACTTTGCAAGTTCACTGTGTGCTTCACTAACTCTGTCTCTATGACTGCTATCAACAACAAATACAACAGCTATCAAAAAAAGACAAAATATTCATTTAGTCACTTGTTTAATTTCAGTAAGTGGGCTAAATATTTTAATGTTATATTATGGTGAGTCTACCATCATTATTTTCATAGGAAGGCTGGCTGCCTATTATAGGAGCACCTAGCAATAATTAATGATATGATCTCAAGCAGTTCACCTAACTTTTGGTCTATTTTTTTCCCCATCTCTAACAGGATTTACAACATTTGCACTACCAAACACATATTGCTTTGCATATAATTTAATATTTTTCTCTTAATGAATGAAAATGTACCTCTCATGATCTACCTACTGATGCTACTTCTTTGATTACTCTACTTCCTTTACCAAAAGATAGTCTTTTAAAAATAAATAAGTCACCAACTTTATCTCTCCAAGGTATTCTCTTTAGATGCCTAGCACAGCACTTTCCATAAATTGTACTCAAAATACACAGGAGAAACTTCATGAATATCTACTGAATTAATTGTCTTTTGAAATCTTTCCAGCTATCTAATGGCAGCTAAACATCCTAGGCTTTCAGCCATTCCTCATGTTCAAAATTCCATTTCTTCCCCTTAATATTGGCTCATACCAACAATATCAAAAATTTCAAAGTAAAAATTATCTAGTCTTTCTTCTAGGTGGAAAACAGATGATATATGGAACAGGGAGCATGAACATAAGCTTTATGCTGGGGTAAAAGAGGCAAAATGTACAATGCATTTATGTGAATAAATGCTAAGTGGAATGTCTGTCACATAACACAGTTTGGTTAAAATCAAGCCACTATGGGTTCTTCTTCTGATGATAACTAATTGTGAATGGAAATAAAGGAGTGGAGCTACTGAGAGATTATAATGGGATAAATGTTGAGTTGAACTGAATTGAATAGAGCAACAGAACTATACACCACAAATTCTACCCTATACCACAGTATTGCCAATGATTATATTCATATGAACACTAATAATACTCTTTGTTAAGAATACCAAGAGGAAAGTACCCTTTATTGCTTACATGTATAAGATAAATATTATGTTATAGTTTTTCATGAAATATACCAGAGTACACATCCCAGTCTACCTTAGCTTAATTTTCTTAATAGTGTGGGGCATGCTACCAATATGTAATAGTATGGTCATGTATTTAATCAATGCTAAAATATCAGCTTTATTAGCTAAATCAATGCACTGAAAACTGGACTGACATTCTAACAATTTGAAAAATTAAGATGTAATTTTTACACTCTTACCTTGGGTATTAAGGTAATAATGTTTCCACAATGGTCTTAATTTGTGTTTTCCACCTACATCCCAAATGGTGAACTTTAGATTTTTATATTCTACAGTTTCCACATTAAAACCTGTTTTTTAAAAACAAAACTTACTTTAATACTGACTTATTAGTGACACACAAAAAATAGGCAACCCCATTTATAACTGTGACTTACAAATCATCTTCATATAGCACCATCTAACCAACTCCACTTGTAATAAACATACATGAGGGAAATGTAGCCCTTAAGACCTTGACAGCTGAGTACCAGCTCTGCAATACTCCCAACCCCCTCATCCCTTATTTTCAGCCAGAGGCATCAATACTTTATTCCTTCCAACTGTCCCACCAATATTCTGTTCTTTCTTACTATCCCCCTCAATCCACATTTCAACCCTATAGTCACTGAACCTTGCATTTTTCCTCTGAAATGCTGATGTCTTCCAGCCAATCTCCACATCAGATGGACATAAAATAAGGCCCTGAGAACTAATCTGCAAGCTAGGGTTTTTTCTTATAAAATATTCATTAAGGTAAAAGCAATACAAATACTTACCAATTGTTGGAATAGGCTGCATGAACTCATCCTGTTTTAATTTAAACAAAATAGTAGTTTTTCCAGCACCATCTAATCCTAATGTAACAACTCGAATTTCCATTTTTGGTCCAATGTGAACTCTATTGTCCTATAATTTTTAAAAAAGAAATCTTTTTATTTTGATATGGAGTTAACAGTATTAGCACTTACACTTTTATTTATAAAATATCTTTGTTAATTATTTTGTCTCCTACTCATTCCTCAATCCATTAAAATTAGAGTCCTATTCTCATATTAAAATACCCTGATTCTGATACTTAGAAAGAGGAAATGTATCCTCACTGCTTTGTTAAATTTTGGCTTAGTAAAACTTACTACATACTATGTAAGCTAAAAAATACACACACACTTATTTTTCCCAGATTTTCTAGCTCAACTGAATCTTCTCTAAATAAGATTTTTCATGCTGTGCTAAATATATTAATTAAAAATAAAAAGTGATGCTTACTTCCTACAAATATTCACTGTTAACAGTTTCACATGTATCCCTCCAGACATCTTCCTGTGCATCATACATTGGTTGACATACACAAAGCTGCTGCTGCTGCTAAGTCGCTTCAGTCGTGTCCGACTCTATGCGACCCCATAGACGGCAGCCCACCAGGCTCCTCTGTCCCTGGGATTCTCCAGGCAAGAATACTAGAGTGGGTTGCCATTTCCTTCTCCAGTGCACGCACGCATGCTAAGTCGCTTCAGTCGTGTCCGACTCTGTGCAACCCCATGATCAACAGCCCACCAGGCTCCTCTGTCCACAGGATTCTCCAGGCAAGAATACTGGAGTGGGTTGCTATTTTCTTCTCCAATACACAAAGCAGACACACTTAAAAAAAAAAAGATACACACTGCAACTAACTTTTTACACTCAATAGTACCTTACAGAATCCTTTCATTTCAAACATATAAAACTACTTTTTTTCTTTCAATTGCTTTATTATATTCCATTTACCATTTAACCAATCCCCAGTGACAAATATTTGGTCATCTCTGATTTTTTTATATTATAAATAATACTGCAATGAACATACTTGTTCAATTGATAGCTGCATGACTGCTCTGCCTCACTTCTCCCATGTATAAAATGTGCATTAAAAATAGACTAAAGTCCTAAAGGGGTGGGATGGGGTGGGGAGGTGGCAAGGAAGTTCAAGAGGGAGGGGACATGTATACCTATGAGTATTGATAGTATTCATGTTGATATATGGAAGAAACCAGCACAATATTGCAAAGCAATTATCCCTCAATTAAAAAAAATTTTTTTAAATAGACCAAACTTACATAGGATTTTTGCAAGAATTAATTTTTTTAAAAGACGAGTAATTGGACTCATGGAGTTGGAAGAGAAAAAAACAATGAAGAAAAGTGAAAAGACCCTAAGAGACACATCAGACTGGGAGTCCCAGAAGGAGAATACAGAAATAAAGGGGCAAAGAGATATTACTTGAAGATATAATGGCTGAAAACTTCCCAATCTGAGAAAAGAAATGGACATAAAAATCCTAGCTCAAAGCATTCCAACTAGGATAAATGCAGAGACCCACACTGAGATACATTATAACCCAACTGTCAAAATTCAAAAACAGATAATCTTGAAAGCAACAAGAAAAAATAACTAATCACAGAAAGGGAGCTTCCATAAGACTATCAACAAATTTCTCAGAAAAAACACTGCAGGCCAGAAGGAATGGGGTGATATAGTCAAAGTGATGACAGAAAAAGGCTTCAACCAGGAATTCTATCTATAGCAAAACTGTCCTTCAAAAATGACAGGAAAAAAATCAAGATTTTCCTAGAAAAACAAAAGCTGAGGAAGTCATTATCACTAGACCTGCTCAATAAGAAAAGCTAAAGGAGTCCTTCAAACTAAAATGAAAGGTTGTCAGCAATATGAAGTCATATGAAAATCTAAAATGGTAACAATAACTACAGGAACAAACAGTAACCTACATTATTGTAATTTGGGTGAATAAATGTAATTCTTTATGGAAATGAAATAACAAACACATTAAAAGAAACTATAAGCCTGTGCTAATAAGTGTACAGTATATAAAGATATAATTTCTGACATCAATAACATAAAGTACAGGGAGTGGAGCTGTGGAGGAATAGAATTTTTGTATGTAATTGAAGTTAGATTGTTATCAATTTAAAACAGAATGTTACAACTAAGATATTTTATGTAATTGCAATGGTAACCTCTCTCACACACACACACACAAATCCATAGAATGTAAACAAAAGGAAATGAGAAGGAAACCAAACCATGAGACTATAAAAAAAACCAATAAAACACAAAAGGCATTGAAAGAGGAAAGGTGAAACAAAAAGAACTATCAAGTTAGGCAGAAAATGAACAAAATGACAACAGTAAGGCCTTATCTAACAATAATCACCTTAAATATAAACAGACTTAACTCTCTACTCAAAAGACATAGTGTGACCTAATGCGTGAAAAACCAAGATCTAAAAATACGCTGTTTACAAAAGAGACTCACTTTATATTTAAGGAAACACACGTCTGAAAGTGAAAGGATGGTAAAGATGCAAATCTCTTTGGGATGCAAATCATACCCAAAAGAAAGCAGGGCTGGCTATCCTAATATCAGACAAAATAGATTTTTAAGTCAGAAACTGTTATAAGAGACAAGTTCATTATATAATGGAAAAATGGGAGGTTTATAAAGGATATATAATAATTCTAAATATCTGGATTATAAATAAATAGATCAAAGCCCTAAACATAAGAACCAAAGCTATAAAACTCGTAGAAGAGCAGAAAAGCTTCATGACACTGGATTTGGCAATGATTTTCTTGGATATGACATAAAAAACAATCAACAGAAGCAAAAACAGATAAATGGGACTAGATCAACGTTAAAAGCTTTTGTGAATCAGAGGACACAATCAACAGAGTGAAGAAGAAAACTATAGAATGGGAGAAGATACTTACAATCATGTATCTGATAATGGATTCATATCCGGAATACATAAAGAACTCCTACAACAACAACAAGTCAGATAGAAATAGAAAAATAGGCAAAAGGACTTGTAAAAAATTCTCCACAGAACTGACCAAGAAGAATATGAAAAGATGCTTAACATCACTGATCATCAGAGAAAGGCAAATCAATAATGCAATAAGATATCACTTTGCACCAATCAGGATGGCTATTATCAAAAACAAAAACAAAACAAATGGAAAATAATAAGTGAAAATGTGGACAAATTTGAATCCTTATGCACTTTTTGGTGCGATTTATATCATGTGATGTAACCGCTAAGGAAACAGTATGACATTTCCTCAGAAAATTAAAAATAAAACTACTATATGAACCATTAGTCCCATTTCTGGTATTTATCCAAAAGAATTGGAAACAAAGCCTGAAAGAGATGTCTATACAATCATGTTCATGGCAGCACTACTCACAATAACCAAGAGGTAAAGTAACCCAAATATCCACTGATAGATGAATGTATACACAAAATGTAGCATATAGAAACAATGAAATAGTATTTAGACTTAAAAGGATATTGTGTCACATACTACAACATAGGTAAACTCTGAGGACATAATACCAAGTGAAATAAACCAGTCACAAAAAGACAAATACTATGTGATTCCACGTATACACTAAATTTAGAGTAGTCAAATTCAAAGAAACAGAAAGTAGAACAGTGGTTACCAGGATATAAGGAGAAGCAGGGAATAGAGGAGTGGTCGTTTACAAGGTATAGTTTCAGTTTTTCAAGATGAAAAATTTCTGAAAATGTTTCACACAATGTGAATATACTTAACAATACTCAACTATACACTTAACAAATGGTTAAGACGGTAAAAAATTTTGTGTGTTTTACCATAATAAAAAAAAATGTACATACTTACAAGCAAGTACCTTGTAGATGCAAAAGGGAACGGAAAAGGTCACTATATACTGCTATGAAGTGACCTCTAGGATGTACCCTCAAGTTAAAACGCAAGGTGGAGAAGTGAGTACAGTCTCTACCTTTAAATGCGTGCAGAGTACATGCAAACATATTTCTCTATGTTTTTAAATGATGAATAAAACTAAGAAAAATTCTTAATAGTTTTCTATGGAGAAGGGAAGAAAAGGGCAGAGGGGTCAGGAATTTAAGTTAGACTTCACTGAATGTACTTTGCTTTGTAGATGTGACTCCGGACCATGTGAATGCTTCACATAATTATAAAACACGATTAAAAACAATTCTAAAGCCACTCAAAAATAGAAAGCAAAATGAAACACATGTACCTTTTTAAATTAGGGGGAATCCACTTGAAAAGAGACCAAAACATATCAAAAAATGCCAAATACATACCTTGATGGATTCAGTCTCAGACCTAAAAAAATTTATTTAACAATCTAGGAAATCTGAATACTAATTAGATAACGGATAATATTAAAGATATATTTAATTTCTTAGGTGTGATAACGGTATTTTGATCATGTTTTAAAAATGATTTGATGTTGGGATGAAATATGTTGAGACTTGTTTCAAAATAACCTGGGATACTGTAGGTAGAAACAGACTGGGAGAAGGTAGGTGAAGTAAAGTTTTTAACTGTTCAAGTAGGTGGTGATGAGTACAGGAAGATTCATTACACCACCTTCTATTTTCCACTGATAAAGTTTTCTTTTTTAGTCCCATGGTTCATTAATTTCTTAGTTGTCTCTTCAAGCTAATTACCATGGAAGGTAAAACAATTATGATTTGTTCAAAAACACACCTAAAAATGAAGTACAGAATGTATTACCTTTGTAAAAGTCACAGGGATGCTGGCATCCAACTGAATGTGATCTGCAACTTCTGTAAACTGCTGCTGCTGCTTTTGCAATGTTTCCAGTAACCTTGTAATTTCTTGTTTTGCCAAGACAACTCGACAATCATCCTAGAAAGGAGAAGATGATATTTCTTACAAATCTTTTAAAGAAACCAGGAAAGAAGAGATATCACTAAAACTCAAGAAAAGCTCATTTAACATTACAGTATTCAAAGTTAGCTGCTGAAGATTCGATGCTTTCAAATTGTGGTGCCGGAGGAGAAGACTCTTTACAGTCCCTTGGACTGAAAGGAGATCAAACCAGTCAATCCTAAATGACATCAACTCTGAATATTCACTTGAAAGACTCATGCTGAAGCTGAAGCTGCAATACTTTGGCCACCTGATGTGAAGAGTAACTCACAGGAAAAGGCCCTTATGCTGGGAAAGATTGAAAGCAAAAGCAGAACAGAACGGCAGAGGATGAGATGGTTAGACAGCATCACTGACTCAACAGACACGAATTTGAGCAAACTCTGGGAGACAGTGGAGGACAGAGGATCTTGGCATGCTACAGTTTATGGGGTCTCAAGGGTTGGGACATTCAACAACAACAACATTCAAAGTTAACTTATGTGTAAATTTGACTAAGAATAGTCAAACATTAATAAATAATTTAAGAGCCCATCAACATAAGAATAGATAAATTATTTTATATTCACAAATGCAACACTATCATAATAAAAATGAACTACAATTACATTTTGACAAAATGAATTTCACATGAAATAAGAGTAAAAATGACATGAAGATTTCTTATTGTATGATTCCCACTTTTATTAATTACCAAAACAGGCAAAAACAAAGTATACATTAGAAATCAGGATAGTGGTTTATCCTTAGGAAGAAAGGCAGGTAGTTACTAGAAGAGAGTCTGAGGGGCTTCTGGGGTCCTGGTAATGCCCTGTTACTGGATCTGGATGCTGGTTACATAGCAATGTCTGATCCTAAAATACAGCAAGTTGAATGCATATGCACATATTTCTATGTGTGTGTGTGTGTATATATATGTATATAAACACACATATATATAGTACTCCTATAAAAGTTTTTCAAAATAATATAAGATATACATGTATTGGTTCCAAAAACAAAGGACTAAAGGTCAAACTGTGATGTCTCTGTCTCACTCTAGAGTCCCAGGCTCTTTCCTTCCAGTTTCTCAAATATTATTCCAAAAATATTCTATACATACGCCAATGTATTCTTCATAAGATATAGATTTTCCAACAATATATAAGCTCCATGAAAGAAATAACATTGTAAGTTTTTGCTCACTGTTATATATTCATATGAAAAGAAAGAAAGTGAAAGTCGCTCAGTAGTGTCCGCCTCTTTGTGACCCTATGGACTATGCAGTCCATGGACTTCTCTAGGCCAGAATACTGGAGTGGGTAGACTTTCCCTTCTCCAGGGCATCTTCCCAACCCAGGGATCGAACCCAGGTCTCCTGCATTGCAGGCGGATTCTTTACAGCTGAGCCACAAGGGAAGCCCAAGAAGAGTGGGCAGCCTATCCCTTCTCCAGGGGATCTTCCCAACCCAGCAATCAAACTGGGGTCTCCTGCACTGCAGGCGGATTCTTTACCAACTGAGCTCTGAGGGAAGCCATATTCATATGAGGTGACAGCAATCTGGCTGTTCCAATCCCCAGAACAAAAGCCCTGAAGTCCTTCTTGTCTTCTCCTTCCTCATTCTCACATGTACTTGTCAACAAATCCTACTAGACATCCAAAATCTGGGTACGTCTAGCCCCTACTATCCAAGCTACTATTCTCTCTCACTTGGAATGCCACAATAGTCCCTAACTATTGAACTCCTTCCTTCTCTTTGCCCTTCTTCACATCAGCCAGATCCTTTTAAGTAAGATTAAATCATTCTTGTGCTCAAAACCTCACAATGGTTTCTCCAATTCAATCAGTAAAAGCTGAAGTCCTTCCAATGGCCACAAGGCCTTATATATAATTCCCTATTTCCTCTCAGTTCAGCTCCTATTACTCTCTCCATCGCATATTACTATCTATCTATTCCAGCCATAGTATCCTCTTTTGCTGTTCCTCAAATACAACAGGCATGTCACCCTAGGGTTTTTGCACTAACCATTTCCTCAACTGAAATCTTCTTCATTAAGGTGTGAGATAGTTCCCTTCACCTTCTTCCCATTTGAGTCTGATTAAATCTCACCTTTTCTCAATGCTGCTAAGTCGCTTCAGTCGTGTCTGACTCTGTGCGACCCCACACACAGGGGCCCACCAGGCTCCCCCGTCCCTGGGATTCTCCAGGCAAGAACCTGGGGTGGGTTGCCATTTCCTTCTCCTATGCGTGACAGTGAAAAGTGAAAGTGAAGTCGCTCAGGCGTGTCCGACTCTTAGCGACCCTGTGGACTGCAGCCTAACAGGCTCCTCTGTCCAGGGGATTTTCCAGGCAAGAATACCGGAGTGGGTTGCCATTGCCTTCTCCTCTTTCAATGATGTTTACCCTATTTCAAAGCGCAATCTGCTGTACCTTCACACTTTTTCTTTTTCCCTTAGCTCTTATAACTTTTTAACATACTATATAATTTACTCATTAGAAATGGTTATGGCTTATTGTCTTTCTCTTGCTAAGATGCTAATTCCACAAGATTATGGCTTTTGGCCTATTTTCCTTATTGACATATTCCATGCACCTAGAATTTACATGGCACATAGCAGGCATACAAAAAAATGTCTGCCTCATAAATAAATTATAACCAAGCAGCATCATGCCTTGAACTTAAACGATGCATCAATTGTTTTGGAGAGGAGGGATGATTAAATTTTATCCTCAAAATTGGTAATAAATATGTGATGTTCCATGCATTCCTCTGTTCAGGTATCTCTGTGGCTGAGATTAGAGTTATGCGGCCATAAATCAGAATAAAACTAATAAGTCCATATGAAGAATGAATCCAAGACCCCAATTTCATTTGCATTAGCACAGTGAGATAATACCATGTCATTAACATTTATCAGTCACTTTGACAAAATGCTTCAGAAACTCTACAATACTTCTAAATATTTCAGTAGCCATGAGCATACTTTTAAATTAAATAAATAAAAAAATATTTTGAAGTAGTCGCTTAAGTATGATTTAGGACATGTTCCGTTTGTAATTTTGCTGTGTAGCTTGAGCTGAACAGCTGAACAAGTATTTATTAAGCTCTTTCTATCCAGATACAAAGAATTTAGAGATACAAAGATGCGTTCAGCCAACATTCAGAAGGACAAATGTATCACTAGATTCAAATCAGGAGACAAAAACCCCAACAATCACGTGAACAGAAAAACTAATACAAATAACTGTTAACTAGGTGTAGTTATTAACTAGGCAACTGAAAGTGTAAAAAGAGCTCAGAGGTATCATGGAGGAAACAACTGTAAGAAATAGCTACCACTCTCAAGGCTGGGGGAATAAAGGAGAGATGCTAGAATTATTAAAACTTAGACACTTATAGGAGGGATCCCATGGAGCTGAAACTCAGATCTCTAAGGAAAGTGGTCTTCTCGTGTGAGCAGTGACATTCACATGAACCCCAAGAAAACCGGAACCCACAGGAAATCACATCCACCCTTCAGCCTCCCTCTACTGCCCCCTACTGGCAGAGCCTAAAATAACATGGAAGCAGCTGGCAGAGCAGGTTTTCAGCATTCCAATCTCAGCATCACCAAGAAGAGGACAGAAGAATAGGACTGGAGCAAGAAGACAACTCAATAAATGGCAAAAACACCAATTATTACAATTCAATGTGACAAGCACTAAAGGACACAAGACTGATGTGGTTACAGCCTAGCCTATCAGATTTTTAAGAGAAAAAGTTCTACAATGGTAGAAAGTTTAGCTCTCTAATGATTTGATATCAACACAATTATCAGCAATATATGAAAAGATGAGAGTGTCTGCAGCATATCAGGATTCCTAGGGCAACAATTAGTCTTAAATTGCACATTTATGAAGGCAGATTCAAAACAGTAATGAGTAAGACTGATATTTTTGTTAGAATAACCTTAAATCCAATTCATTTTAAAAGCATATTATCTGGAAAATGGGTAACAAATTGCTTATGATACCTCATGCATCAAAAAAAAACATGGATTTTCTGTGACATCAAAGTTAAGAACCAATAAATTAGAGCAGAGATGGGTAGTTCGTGCTACAGATGCACTCCCCACCTCCCCCCACCAAAAACCAATGAACAAAAAAGAGCAAGGAAAAGGAACTTCAAACAACAGTAAACATTTGAAGAAGGATTTCCAATATTAAAAAAGGGAGACATAAGCCCACCAAGCAGAAAGAATAGTATACATTTGGCAAAAAAGGGTTAAAGGGCTTGGGATGAATAAAGAATGACAAGAAGTTAAAGAGGTTCTAGAACCTACGGTTTTATGGTGGGGAGGACACACAAAGAGAGGGCATTGATCTGGCTGACTGGAGCAATTCGAGGTTAGAGATCATGTCCTAAACACAGCTCACATTAAAGCCCACAATAACAGAGAGTAATAATATAAAAATATTTATTAAATTAATAAAATAGACTACTATGTACTTCCAGTAATGATTTGATTAAGCTTACAAATTCTCCTTCTTAAACTATGTCCTAACCATGTTTTAAACCATGTACCTGTTGCAAAGTCTTTTCACAATGGAGACAAGCTGTTGAAACCTGAGATAACAAAATAGTCATATCTTCTTGTTGCTGTCTGAGCCAAATCAATTTTTCTCGAACATGAGCATCAACAACACTTAGAGCCATTTCTTCTTGACGACACAGAGTTTCATGAAGATCAGAAAAATAAGCTCGGACACACGATCGGGCATTCTCTGCAGTACCTGGTACCTTAGGCAATAAAAATAAGTTTTCAACAACTGTAACCTTAAAAAAGATTTTTTATGTGAAATAATGAAAATTTCAATACCATCTATAACCTTAAAAATCCCAAAATGTATATCTCCACACAGGACTTTTCCCCTTAAACACAGCCTTTGGATATCCAACTGTTGAAATGACATTTCAAAAAAACAAGGAATACCTAAACTACAGTCTCTCTCAACCCCAAACCTAGTTTTCTCCATCTCAATAAATGGCAACTACAGCTTCCAGGTTGTTCAAGCTAAAAAAACTGGAGTCACCCTAAACACTTCTCTTTTTTATCTGTCAACTAGTTTCTTACTGAATTCTGCTGACTTCAAAATATATTTAGAATCTGATCATGTCTTACCATCTCTACCTCTACCAACCTAATCAAAGCCATTATCATCTCTCACTTGATTATTATAATAGCCTTCTAACTCGGCTCACTAGATCTACCCCTGCTCCCTATAATGTATTATCCATCCAGAAGCCAGACTGATCATTTTTAAATGTTAAGTCAGAATGTTAATTACTACTTTGCTCAAAACACTCCCATGGTTTCCCACACAGAGTAAATGCCAAAGTCCTTTATATGGGATGTTCAATGACAGAATCCCTGAGAAAGAGACATCTGAGCTAAGACCTGAAGGAGGTAAGAAGAGGGAACCACATGAACATTTTGAAGAAGAGCGCTCCTGGAATAAAGTAAAGCAAGTGCCTATAAGGCCCTTTCTGACCTCAATTCCAGCTATGCTTTCCATCAATCATTCTGTTTTAGCTACACTCAGCCTCCTCGAAGTTTCTTAAGAACACGAGGCACCCTCCAACTGCAAGGCCTCTGTATTTGATCTAGAATGTTCCTTCCCCAAATATTAGCATGGTTCCCTTTTCTCAGCTCCTTTAGGTCTTTGCTCAATGCCCCTTCTCAGGAAGCCTGTCCTCAAATACCACCTTTTCTGGATTTTTCTCCAAAGCACCTAATGACATACTTCTGCCATATTTTACTTGTACATTGTCTCTCTTCCCACATTAGAATGCAAACTCTGCATAGGCGGTATTTGTGACTTGTACAGTGGTGTCTCCTTAGCTAGAATAGTGTTTAGCACTTGAGATATGTTCAATAAATATTTACTGAGGGCATAAATATTTCTACCATAGTACAAGGTCCAATAGAATTTTATGTGATGACAGACATGTTCTATATCTGTGCTGACCAATATGGCAGCCACTACCTACACACACATAAAATGTCCTTCAGATGTAGCTAGTGAGACTGAGGAAGTAAATTTTGTATTTTTTGGTACTGATAAATAATTTAAACTTAAATAGCCACATGAGGCTACTGGCTACTAGATTTGACAGAGCATTATTCTAGCAATTATTCCCAATGACTTGACTTTAATTTTGATTACCCAAAAAAAAAAAAAAAAAAAACCACTATACTTTGTCTGTCCCTGTGTTTTATATTCCTCTCTGAAAATATCCCTTTCTTCTCTATGCACGTGTGCTAAGTCGCTTCAGTCATGTCCGACTCTTTGTGACTCTATGGACTGTAGTTCTCCAGGCTCCTCTGTCCATGGAATTCTCCAGGCAAGAATAATGGAGCGGGTTGCCACGCCCTCTTCCAGGGTATCTTCCTGACCCACGGATTGAGCCCATGTCTCTTAAGACTCCTGCACTGGCAAGTGGGTTCTTTACCACTAGTGCCACCTGGGAAGCCCAAATGCTTCTCCTCTATAATTCAATTTTTAAAAGCAACTACCGTTACTGCCTAAGTCCCTTCCTTCTCTTCATAGCCAAACTCTTAGAAGTTAGACACACTCACCTCCTATATACCCACTTATTCTTCACCTTACTGTGGGGGTGGGGGAGATATTTCCTTTTATTTCACAGATATAACAAATTCAACATCCAAATTAAACTTACCACCTTGGTCTCACCATCCCCTCCCAAATTCTTCTTCCTCCCCGTTTAGAGCACAACCATCCGCCAGGCTGGGCAAGGTGGAAACCTAGGCATCATGCTTGACCCTGCAAGTTACCTATCAATCAATATTATCAATCAGTCACTATGACCTACCTATTCTACTTCTTTAACATCTCAAAGCCATGTGATTCTCTCCATTCTCAATACTGCAGTATTATGGGCCACAAACAATTCTCAAGTAGATAATTTCAGCAACCTCACAAGAGGTCTCCTTGCTTCCAATCTTGTTGTTCCTCCAATTCATTTTTTATATTCAACAGCAACCTTTCTTAATGCAAATCTGATTATATTATTCCTATGACAATTCTTCAATGGCTCATCACTGCCTGTGAGATAAAGTCCAAACTCTTTAACATAGCTAACAAGATGTTGCACGATTTGGCCCTTAATTCTCCAACATCTTTTCTTAGCATGTGCCACCCCAATACTCAAAGCTTCAACCACAGTGAACTTAGTTAAGTTTCTACAGTATGTCCAATTCTCACTTCCTGGTATTTTAACATATGCTTCCCTCTCTGGAACAACTCTCTCCCCACCTCACTCTTCTCCCTGACTAAATTTCTTCAAATCTCAGTTTAGACATCACATCTTCTAGAGAGCCTTCCAAGACTTACCTAAGTTAATGCTGTTTTTATGCACACTGCCAGGGCATCCTGCATTTCCCCCACAAAGTAAACAGTTACCACACTTGAAACTCTTCCATGATGGATTATAAATTTCCGTAAAGACAGAGACTTTTCAAAAAACTTATTTCCACTGACTAGTGCAGTACTGGTACAATGGAATTGCTCAATAAATCCTACAAGGTGAAAAAGTAAGAAGGAAAAAGGGTAAAGAGGAAAAAAATCCATACATGTTCTGTGTGGGCCATTCCAATTCCATCTTCTACTATTTGTTCTCCTCCTTCAATGTGCTGAACGATTCCAACTAATTTTCTGGAATAATCTGAAATTTCCTCAGTGAAGGTCCGTATGCAGTGAGCCATATCTAAAATTGATGCTCGGATCTGGTTAGCTTCTGGTTCCAATACTGAATGCTATAAGATGCAACACAATTATAGAAAAGAACTCATAGTATTGACTAAGGATATAAAATGATACTTAACTGGCTCCTATAATAAAAAAACAAACCATTAGCTGCAAGTGGGTTTTATAACATATTTAAAAAATCACAGCATGAAGAAATACTAATTTGCCTTCATTCCAAAATTATTTATCCTTCAAAGAAATAATTGAAAATTTGGAATTCCCTATGCTGCTAAGAAACCAAGGAATCTTCTCTAAAATTTGATCACAAGCATTAGTTCATCAACAGATATATTATCAACACAATCCAGTGGTTTACAAAAACATGCAGAGAAAGAAAAGAACTTTTTGTTTCCTGCTGGAAAGCCATTTTCAATAAAGAATGAATCATGAGGACTCTGAAATTTTTGATAAGTCATTCAGAAAATAAACCTCTCCTTTCTTTTCATGCTACCAAGCTCAACTCATTTATCATTTAGCTCCTCTTCAGTTTCTACTTTTAGTATAAAGAACCAAGTCAGTGAAAATAAACAGTAGGCTGGTAAAGCAGGTAAAGTTATCAAGTTTAACTATATTCATACCTTGTGACCTTGGTGTTTTCCATATTCTTTGCAGACACAACACATGAGAGGGCTAGTTTGACAGCCATCTTCCAAGCAAACAAACTCGATGGCATGCACTTGATGCTGAGAGCACATGGTTTTCTCATGAGGTTTATCAGCTAGAGGCACTCTCCTGTGCTTTGCTAGTGTCTTCGTAGAATGAGTAACTTGGGAACACTCTGAGCACAAGTGAGTTGCACATACAGTGCAATATACAGATGCAACATGAGCTTCATCTTCATCACAACGAATGATGCTCTGATAAACAAAAAAGTAATGTGTTAAAACTGAACCCCTTTACTAAGCAGAAACTGACTGAGACACAGAAAACAAACTTACAGTTATCAAAGGAGATACCAAGGGAGACGGAGGAGAAATAAATTATACACTACTATATATAAAACAGGTAAACAACAAGGACCTACTGTACAGCACAGGAACTATACTCAGTATCTTATAATAATTTATAATGGAAAAGAATCTGAAAAACAATGTGTGTGTGTGTATAACCAAATCATGTTGATGTATGCTTGAAACTAACATAATATTATAAATTAATTATACTTTGATTAAAAATTCTTTTTTAACTAAAACCCAATCATTATAACATGCCAAATTTTTGAAATATAAAAGCCCATAATCTTTTATACATACAAAATAAACTGATAATTAAATACAAAAGTCATTCACTACTCACTTCTATAGGTAAGTGAAAGCTATTTCCAAAATTAATCATCAATATATGCTATGAATTTGAGGCCAAAAATACAACCATTGTTTTAAATTCACTGTCAGTGCAAAAGTATCTACTGCAAAATCCCCTCACTTTACACACAAGAAACGGACAACAGAGGATAGAAGTCTGTTTTTTTTAAGATTGAAAGAACTGATAGTAAATACTGCCCCCCTGGTTTAAATATATTTGTCAGCATAATGTATAGAAAAAGAGAAGCACAAATTTTATTATTTAGATAACCAAGTGAAGCTTTTAAAAACACAGATGCTTAAACTCTAACCTGAGAAATACTCATTTCTCAATAGGGGTAGATGAAGTCCAAGCTGTGCATTTTTTCTAAAGCTCCATAGTTGAGTCTACTGCAGTATCCTGGTTGAAAATCATTAATTTAAGAAAACAATAAAACCCTATGTTACATGTAACCTTTTAAATGTTTATTATTTTTATGAATTAGTAAAAAGCATTCCGAGCTGTCAATTTTACATGTCAGATAATCAAGAATGCTTTGAAAACTTTTTCTGAATACTAAAAGGCCATAACTGGAAAGGGAAAGATTTGGTATAAATTTCTGTAGAAATAAAAATTAGAAAATATATCAATGGTATCATTCAGTATCACAGTAAATAAAAAATGAACCCAAAGTTAAACAACGTTGTTTGCAACTATAAGAAATGCATACGTATAAAATTAAAAAGTCATGTCTCCTGCTTTCTAGAGCTGACAAATTTGTAAGATCAACATTAGATAATCCTCAATGTCTTTCAAAATAAAGGTAAAAGATAAATCATGGGAAAGAACTGCAAAATTTTTAGAAAACAGTGCTCCAGTTTGAGATTACTTTCACTGATTCACTTTGTATAGGAGATCATGATCTAATAAAAGACAAGTGAAAAGTCAATCTGACATTTTCCTTCATACTAAACATGTGGTTTTAAAGGTGTTCATCAAAATTATTAACTAATTACTAAACAACTATTCCTATATTAAGAACAGTCTATGAGTTATGTAGACAAATTTTATGCTAAAAATGTATTTTAACTTGTGTTAATGGTCTTCTTTCTAATAATTGGACACTAACCTGTCTGGATGAAGAGAGTACATCTACATACAATTTAACTTTTCATGAAGATATTTAATAGTAATTCCCTCAGGAGCTATGGCTACCTGTAAGGCATTTTGTCTCTACGCTAAAAGGTCCCTTTCATGGAGTTCCTCTTTCTTTCTCTGTGCTTTAACTGTTGAATGATTCACTTTTGCATCCTCTGCTTTAATGTAGGCTACATATCCTCCGTATTCATCCATAATCTTACTCTTTCACTTTACCCTTATGTAGAACTAATGATGATAAGGAAACAAGTTTATGCAAAAAACATAGTTTGCATACAGTATTTTCAGAGAATTCAAGCTTCAGTTTTGCTTTTGTTCAGTTGGGGACTCTGTTGCCTTCATAACTATAATGTAACGAAAAGTTGTGTATCTGCAGTCCTACTTTATAGGGTAAGTGAGGTAATATTGTGCATATAATGGCAAATATTTTAAATTAAAAGAAAAAATTCATGGTCATAACAAATATTTCAACAGTTCAATTAATACCTCTCCAGATATCCCAATGGCTTCTTCTGCAGTTCCATACTGAATATGTCCATTCTGTAGTCGTTCCAAAAGCTCCAATAAAGCAAAATTTTTTTTCAATCCCCAGACACCTGAATCTCCTAGAATATAAACATATAAACTAAATATAACAAAAGGGAATATTATTTATTTTACCCCATATCCTGATAGCAATTTCAATGTCTCACAGTTCAATCATCAATAATGTTTAAATTTTGAAAATTCAAAATTTCTCCATTTCCTGTTAATGCTATAACAGCAATCTTAATATTCGCTTTAAAACACAGACCCCTTAGCATTCTAAGTAGAAACATTTTTTAAAACTCTTATTCTTTTTCTATAATTTAACTTCAATAAAATTTATAAATCCTATTGCCTCACTGACTTTTACTATATATACTAAAACAAGTGCTTTAAATATTTTTAACAGTAACCTACAGTAAGAAATACATTTTACATTGTAACCCAGTAAAACACAGACACAGACACAGACACACACACACACACACACCACTGAAACAGAAGATTTACAAACCAAAATTCACCCTCACAGTGTGCAACACACTGATTGGTTTTATCCTATTTCTTTTTAAATAATCTTATTCACAGACAATTTAACTGATTTTATAACCACAAATATGGTCATAAATATGATGTATGTTTGAAAACCACAGTATGAAAGATACACTTAACCTAAAATAAATCCATCTCTAAACTGGAACTAGAGCAGCTAAAGACATTTTCCCCATATCTCATCGAACCTAGAACCCTAAAGGCAATCAATAAATATACAAACTCCTTCTCACACACATACACAGAGTTTCACACTAAAGTCTGACGATACTTCCTTTTAGGTAGATAAGACTTCAGGGCACATCTGAATAAGGACCAATGCCTCTTTTCCCCAGAAATGACCATAAAAGGCCAGGTGAACATACATATGTGCATGCATATGTGGCCACACACATGAGCACACACAAACACGAACTCTTCCTAAGACTATAAATAAAACATAGATCCTCCGGAAATTAGAAGGAATATCTGTCTGTTACTCTGAGCTTCTATACAACAAATACCATCTGATACAAAGCTGCCACCTAATTCACTGAAAAAACAAAAGAATGATGAAGTCATTGGTTACAAGGCTTCCCTCCTTCTTGGGCCCTCTTTTCTAAGGGAGGGAAGGAAGGAAGAAAAAAAGGAAGGAAGAAGGAAAGTTGGAAGAAAAGGTAAGGAAAAAAGCCATTTCTAGTTATGGTTCTCCAAAAAAATTTTTTAAACTAGGCTAAATATCTTTACCCTCCTCTCTGATTTCTGTGACCTCCCTTCCCAAGTATCTTTATGCGGCCTACCCAGCATTTCCCCGTCTTGCCACCCTCCCAAGGCTTTCTCAACTAATTTAATTTTTCACACATATTCTACCTCAAACTGAGTTCTATCCACTTTGCTTATAAAAGATTAAGAAGTACACTAAGTCCTTTATTTAAAAGTGTTATCTTGACAGTATCCAGCTACTTTCATTATATATTACGCACAAACACATAAACACCTAGTAGTATTTAAATAGTATCTATCTACTGCCTAAGATATCACTTAATTTTTCTGTGACTATCAAAATAAATCTAATACCTCAATGACTTAAAACAACAAAGATTTGCTGTTTGCTCATATAACATCTCAGGGGTTGGTGAAGACAAGAGAGATTCTGTTCCCTACTGTCCATGATCAAAGACACAGGCCACTGAGGCTCCAACCACCTGCATCACCTCACTATAGCAGGGAAAACAATTTACTACAAACTATCATAAATCCATTCTTAACAGCTTCTACCTGGAAGCTGACACTTCACTTCTACTCAAAATTTCACTAGTTAAAGGAAAATCACACAGTTCTGCCTACCTAATCATAGAAGAGCAGGGAAGTATGATTTTACCATGGGGAAAGAAGAGAAGAACCATAAATAATGCTGACCAGTACTAATAACTATGATAAACACCTACTGATACTAAAGAGAATTCTAATTTTGATTCTTTCATATTAACAGCAGTTCATGGGGACTGGGGTGGTAGAAGGGAGGGATGGGTTGGGAGTGTAGGATTAGCAGATGTAAACTATTATATATAGAATGGATAAATGACAAGGTCCTACTGTATATCACAGGGAACTCTATTCAATATCCTGTAATAAGTCATAATGGGAAAGAAAAAAAAACAGTAACTTGCTTTTTATAAGCAGGAAATACCAATGATTTTTTTGTTATACTTTTTAATAGCTTTTCCAAATTTTCTGCAACTCATATGTATATAGATATAATTTCTATAATAGATTTTAAACACAAATTAAAAAATAATGACATCAAACTATATCAAGGGTCATTAACACATATTCCATAGGCTCGAATTAGAGTAAAATTCTAAGCTACAAGGTATAGTAATTACTATACATCATGCAAAATGCCAGGCTAGATGAATCACAAGCTGGGATCAAGATTGCTGGGAGAAATATTAACAACGTCAGATATGTGGATGACAACACTCTATCCGGTCCCATCACTTCGTGGCATACAGATGGAGAAAAAAGTGGAAACAATGACATATTTTATTTTCTCAGGCTCCAAAATCACTGCAGACAGTGACTGCAGCCATGAAATTAAAAGACAGTGGCTCCTTGGAAGAAAAGTGATGATGAACCTAGAAAGTGTATCAAAAAGCAGAGGCATCACTTTGCCAACAAAGGTTCATATAGTCAAAGCTATGGTTTTTCAAGGAGTCATGTACAGATGTAAGAACTGGACCATAAAGAAGGCTGAGCGCTGAAGAACTAATGCTTTCGAACTGTGGTGCTGGAAAAGACTCTTGAGAGTCCCTTGGACAGCAAGGAGATCAAACCAGTCAATCCTAAAAGGAAATCAACCCTGAATATTCATTGGAAGGACTGATGCTGAAACCGAAGCCCCAGTGCTTTGTCCAGCTGAAGTGAATATCCAACTCACCGGAAAAGACCCTGATGCTGGGAAAGACTGAGCGTAGGAGGAGAAGGATGAGATGAGATGATGATGAGGATGAGATGGATCCTCAACAGAGGAGGAGATGGTTGGATGGCATCATCAACTCAATGGGCATGAGTTTGAGCAAACTCCAGGAGATAGTGAAGGACAGGGAAGCCTGGTGTGCTGCAGTCCATGGGGTCACAAAGAACTGGACATGACTTAGTCACTGAACAAGAACATAGAAATTACAACCTATATTCAAGGGGAAGTTATTGGTTTGATTGATTTCAACTAGGATATCACTAACCATTACCTGTCACAAATTCCTAGCTTATCACAGTGAGGGTAGTAATAACCCACACTGTGGTATTTATGTAGAGAAGATACAGTGCCCTTCAAAAAGGAGGAAGAAAGGGTCCATCTTACACTTGCAAAGTATTACTACTTCTACACAGTTTTATATAAAGAAGATGGTATGATATATATAAATTACAGAATAAAAAGACAATAAAAACAATGTCAAAATAAAGACATCTCCCCTCTGAACCTTATTATTTCTTCACTAATGGTAAGTTAATGCTATCCATAATAATGCTAACACTGTCTTATATTAGTTTTCTGGCAAATGAGCATACTAGTTAGTTAAATCAAAGTCTACCAAAATCTTAAAAAACCCATTCTACCCTATCCTTATAAGAAAATATTTTACAACAATGTTTCTCAGCATTTTAAAGCTTTCTGGTCTAAAAATCTGGGTACTCTTGCTTGTTTTCCTAGTGGTTTAATTATTTCAAATGTGTTCCACGTGATATACAGTCTGAACAGTCTTAAACAGTGCTACTGAACTAAAAATAAATGACAACTTTAAACTGCTAATTTTGGAGAAAATTCCACCATTAAAAAGAATAAACATAGAATTTATGGTTGCAAGATAACTGCTCAAATGTTAATAAATGTCATTTCCAAATCTGGTATCCTATAGTAATAACTCATTTTGAAAACTATAAAGCAAAGTTTTAAAAGTATGCAAAAAACTGAAAAAAATCCACCAGACCTTTAAATACATTTTAACAGAGAACAAGAAATAGTAGTTATCAAATGCTAAAAATACTTCTGTCTCTGATATCAATAAATAAAATGTTGAAACTCCAAGTACTTATCTGTATTTTCCTTAATGGCCTATTCATGTCCAAGGTAAACCCTGTTTTACAGGAAAGTGGAAAAAGTTAGCATATCTTTCTCAGGTGTCTTAAAACTATTGATCTATAAGTACTGAATATAAAAATCCCAGAAGAGGAAATAAAGTTAGTCCCTAAGAGTAGGCTAGTTTATAGCTTCAGGACTACTGGTTTTAAAAGAAACTGAAACCTCCTTGGAATTTTATGTTTCTTTTTATTTTTTTGGCCACAGCTTGGCATGTTTCCCAATCAGGAAAAGACCCCATTCGCCCTGCAGTAGAAGCACCGAGTCCTAACCACTGGACTGCCATGGAACTCCCAGAATTTTATAATTTTTAAAATCAAGCAGAAATTGTCTACTATGACATTTGTATTACATGAACAATTTTATATATATTTTTTTCCTACCTAGGTCTGTTACTTGCCGATCAAAAGGGCAACGGATTGCTCTTCCATGAAGTGGCAGCCGAGTGAGACAGTCATGACAGACTGTATGGCCACACAGCAGAAGGCGAGGAACTTTGTCTCCTTGCAAAGAAAAGACATCTTCACAAACTCCACATTCCAGCACCTAAGAGTTGGAAAGAACATAGGTGCTCTTTAAATGACTTTAAAGCATAAATATTTTAGGCTAAAAAAAAAGTCTGATCTTATTTAACGAATCAATCTTGTTAAATTATTGTTCCATGAAAAAAAACTACCTAGGTGTAAAATTTTAAATCATCTTTTGTCACTTCATCTGACAGATCTTACCAAAATTACATCACAGTGAAATCTCCTTGGAAGGATAAGTGTCAGGGACCAAACTAATGCTGTAAGTTAATATCCTAAGTTTTGAAAATTATGACATGATTCATTATATGTGAATCCCTAACAGTATATATAACTCTACCGAAGTTGGGTTCTTAAACAATTTTTCTGCAATTAACTAACCCTCAAAAAATCCATTATTAATTTGGACAAAAATAATTTGATAAATGTGCTAGGATGACAACTTACCTTGTAAATGATAAAGAAGTTGTTAAGAAAAGACTATAAGTAATTTTCAAGTATCTTCTAACATACATTTACATCATACAATGTAAAGGTAAGAATGCAGGTGAGACTTAAATTTCAATTCCTTGTTCTCAAATAATAAATAATGCCCCTGGGTTAGAAAGTATTTTCTTTATCTAGTTCCAAACACAGGTACCTGCCTTGTGAAAGTGTATGGAGTCAGTCATAGGAAAGATGACAAATCAACTATACTTCAAGTAAAAAAAAAAAAAGCTATACTTCAATTAAAAAAAAAAAAAGTGACAAGAATTTGCATATTCTACTTCTTCAGCCCATGAGTTTGTTTTATAATTAGTCAACAAACTAAATTTATATCAATGAAGGTTCTTTTATTTCTTAATATATTTGAAGTTTTTCAAAATTTAATAAATTTTTTAAACACACCCACACTGAACTGTTTGATTGTACCCCAAATTCCAGTACCACCATCTGTGACCTGCTGCAGCATGGCCCCTGTTCTATTGCTTCTCTTCTCTTTCAAATTCTATTCTCAAACTATATCAAATAACTTGCAGCTCACACCACATACCAAACTGTTTTTGCCTCTTTCTTTAACACTGAAGAAAACAGCTAAAAAGACATTTTCCTAGGGATTCTTTTTTTACATTAATAAACTAACAAATTCGTAAATGAATACACTATCCTTAGGGTTCCCATGTACCATGGATAAGTGTTGATCTCAAAACCCAAAACACTTTTAATACTTTAATTGTCTTTCCAGCCTGTCTTACCCTGTTAGAACAAAGCCCTCAAGAACAGGGTATTCCAAATACCAAACACCTATGTGCTTAGGTTAATAAAGTCCAACAAAATAAAAATTTTAAAACAGTTCAGCCAGCCACCACTCAACAAATACATACTACAAGGTTAAACACACACACACACACACACACACACACACACACACACACAGAAAACCCAGAGTGAAAATCAGACTTAATCCATTAAAACTTTAATATTAAAACTCTACAATCAAGTTGGAGTCAGCACAAGAAATGCTAATGTTTTTCACTGTAAATAAATTGATAATTCATGACTGGCTTGCATCCCAGTATGGTCCAAAGGAAACTTAAATGTAACATATAGTTCACAGAAAAGGCAATGAAAACAGATCTTTAATTATATGAAAAGATGTCCAATCTCACTCAAAACATTTTGAAATCAGTTGAAGCTATACCAATATACTTTTTTCAGATTATATTTTAAAAAGCTGATAACTCTTTCTACTGATGAAAGTGTGGGAGACTAGATAAACTTCTGGTTGCTGTGAACTGTTTCTTGACTGATATAGCCCCCATGGAAGGCAATTTGACAAAACCTATCAACAGTGTAAATAGCTTAGTAATTCTACTTTCAGGAACTTATCCTACAAGTGTATCACATATGTATAAGAATATCTGTATGTTATTCCTTCAAGCATCTTTTGCATTAGCAAAATATTGGAAACAAAGTAAATATACACAGAAAATAAATTAAGCAACATTCATATACTGTGAATACTGCGACACTATGCAGTCTAGTGGGGGGATTCCCGGATGGCTCAGCAGTCAAGAATCCATATGCAATGCAGGAGACGCAGGTTTGATTCCTGGGTTGGAAAGATCCCCTGGAGGAGGAAACAGCAACCCACTCCAGTATTCTTGCCTGGAAAATCCCATGGAGGAGGAGCCTGGCGGGCTACAGTCCATCCCTATGGATGGTCGCAAAGGGTTGGACACGACTGAGCACGCACGCACACATGCAGTCTAGGGAGGAAGAGTTAGGAAACTTTTTATGTATATACAGTATGATCCCATATCAATAAAGCAAAGTGAAAAATGACCATAGAATATTTCACTTTTGCATAATGGAGAAGATATAAAGAAGGCATATATTTTTATATACACTGTTTTGCAAGTATACTATCTTCGGGGAGCTAAAGAGAATATATATTTATATATATTGTTTTACAAGCCTACTATCTTTTTGGCATGATACACAGGAAACATTACATTGCAACTGTAGTTCTCTTTGAAGAATGGAAACAGCTTGGGAATAACTACACATAAATCATATATATATGTATATTTACACACACATATATACAATATACACACATCATATTATCTTGCATTTTTTTAAAAAGTCAGTAAAAAAGTATCACTTAAATATCTTTACTTAAAAAAAGAACAAAAGAAAAAATCTTCAATATCTAATTACAGAAAAGATATTCACAATAGAAATTAGATATTACAAAGTAAGTGCAACATTTTAAATAAATGTTCTCATTAGAGAGACACCATAATATATTACAATTATATATAACAATAAACTCCAAAGAACCAAATTAAAATTTTACTTTTTTCATTCATATCTTGTATCTTTAACAGCATCATTACTCATGTTACTACCATAGGTTTTTTTTTCAAAAAGCACTAGTAAAATTCCACTGATTAGTAAACCACAGTTACTAGACTATTTTGCATTATCTCAGTAAATAATAGAGTAAGAAAGTTTTTTCTTCAGTATTTATGAATAGGAATTGTGACTAACAGCATAAGAAATTAAGCCCTAGATAGGAAAAAAGCTCTTAGTTTTACAAACTTCACAATATGCCAAAGAGGGCTTCAAACTTATCACATGTAAATTAAATTTTAATAAAGCAGGCCATATTTTCAAAGGACTAAGAAGGCTCACTATTCTTTTGTGAACATAAGTAATTTCATATCCAATTTTTGTCTGTTTTTCCTAACAAGAAAACTCTATCAACTTGTTCATTAAGCAGGAAGTCATTTTATATATGCAAACATTAGCTTTATATAGCATTATATACTTCAACTTTTACCTTCCAATGAACACTTCTTGCTTTCATCTGTAACAATGGCCATGAGATTTTTTTAAATTTAGTTTGTAATTTTTCTTACATATTACAGAATGAGGATCTTACCAAAAAGGACTATCCTACTGCACATCTCAGTCACATTTTACATATAAAAATGAAAATTAACCAAATGAGCCTCTAATTTATCAAACTCTGTGCTTTAATAAACTGGATTTACATCAGGTGTTGGTATATATTTCAGATTTTAAGGCAAACAAGGTAACAAAAGTAGACACAGCAGTAATATCCATTCCTATTACTTCTTAATTCAAGTTATTTCACAAAATAATCTTCAGGTATTCTCTACTTAGAAAAAACACAATTCAATAAATAAAATCTCAACCATACAAGCCAAATAATGAGGGCATCTTCACATCTCAGATATGCTATGTATCTTCAAAATAACTTTATTAATATTTAAAAGATGAAACCACCACCAATACCAATCGATAAAATAGTTGAAAGCAAAAATGTATCATTCGTTGTCATATGAAACCAACATTAGATGAAAACCACAGGTGCCTGTTACTCAAGATCTTAAAAGAACTTCAGATATCTCCTCCAATGGTTTTGAACCCTAGTTGCACATTAAAAGCATTCTGGAAATGCAAAAAAATATACTGATACCAACTTAAGCAGAACTGGGGGATTAAATCGTTTTTGTTTTTTTTTCAAGTCCTCAGTAATATGTAGCCAGGAATAAGAATTACCAATATCTGAGATTACAGAGGATTCTGAAGGTTATTAAGATCAGTTCTCTCTTCTCGATCTATCCATATACGCAAAAGTGAATTCTACGTTATTTCAACTGAATTTTTGGTAAACCCATTTTAGAGCATTTAAATATGGCAGGATTTCACACTTCAAACACAGGGTAATTCATATTCCCCAGCATTAACGGGGCTGTTGACACACCTCTACTACCAAAAGAGGAGAGGGCAGGTCAACCAATAACAGAGGTCTGATCACAAAGAAGGTAGTGCAGTAACGAAAGAACACTTTAGAGCAGTCAACTCGGGCTCAGCTACAGTGTTAACCGGAACCTGAGTTTCCTCACTTGTAAAGCTAGAATCAACAATTACTTCATAAACAGGTATCACCGAGGTAAAATATCTAAAATAGTATCTGTCAGTAATAATGGATCAATTTCATAAAAATAGGCTTACTAATGCCGTTGGGGCTTAGCTAAAAACAGAGGGCCTGGGGAAAGATCAGCCCAGGTCACTCTCACAGGACAATCGGCTCCTTTTCACAAAAGTCCCCGTTGGCGACTACGGAGGACTAGAATGACCAGGAGACCAGGCAACCTCAGGCCTGCAGGGATAAAGGTCCGGAGGGGAAGCATAGGCTGGTAAAGCCCAGAGGGACCCGAGTCCGCGCAACCCGCCCCAAAAAAGCCAGATCTCCGGGATGAACCGAAGGGAGGCCGATGGCGGAGAACAGAGCACGCAAGGTCCCTCACCTTCACCACGGCCGTCCCCCGGCTGCCCTGACGACCACTGTCTAGTCCCGCTCCAGGCTTGTTTACAACCAGAGCAGCCATCCTAGGAGGAGCCTCGCAACTGAAGCAGCCGAAAAGGCCTTCACATGAGGGGCGGGGTAAAGGCACCCACCCAGAAGCCTCGGCGCTTGCCGCTGGCGCACAGGCGCAGTACGACGCCGGGCGCCGCCGAGGCGCCTTGTTCGCACCTCTTCACGCGAGCAGAGCCTTGTGAATGGGAGCTTTGTTATATTTATTGAAGAGTCTGGAGATTTTCAGTCTCCGTCAGACTTCCATCAGATTGATGGGAGGAGTAAAATGAAAGCAAAAAATAAGGGCTAAAACAGAAGTAAGGTTTGGGGTTGAAATTCTTGCTCCAGTAACGACCTTTTCTCCCCAGTTTTAAGATGGACTGTTTTAAGATGGACTGGACGAAAGAGGACTGCATCTCCCTGCATGCCATGCGGCTTTTGAACTACAAATCCCAGCATGCCACATCTACAGCATTTACCGGGAGATGTAGGTATTTGCAGGGCCGTGTATTGTCTCCGAAGAGTGATTTCTTGAAGTCGCGGTGTGTGGTTGTGGCTGGAAAATAGGGAAGTATTTTATGTATAAGTCTCTAAGAGGCAAGAGATGGCTTTGGTAAAAAGAAGCCGTTGAGTCGCTAAAGGACGTGGTAAGAAGAGAATTTAAGGCACCACCGGCAGAGAAAAAACTTGGGAATGTGTTTGATGCACTGTCTTCCGGAACGTGCGCTTTCTGTTTTCTTCCGCGCTTAGTGAACCTCTTCAGCCTCCGTAGGCAGTGGGTTCAAAGTGCCGGTCAAAATGGAGGTGAATGCCCCCAAACAGGAGCACCTGCTGGCCCTGAAAGGTAAATTTTTGCGAACCCGGCTCCCTCTACACTGTTTTCTCCCCTTTTCTCACTAGTTCTTGCAGCTTTGGGCACGTAGACCTGGCCCCTGGGATGTAGACCTCGTCCTTCTTAAACAGTACTCGCCCTCCTGTTCAGTTTCTTGCCGTAGAAGCGAGAGGAAGCTATTTTCTTCTTCGCTTTTTAGGTTTGAGACCCCCCTCTCCTCCCTGCGACGGGATGGAATATATGTGCTCAGTCAGCCAGTCATGTCCGACTCTGCAACTCCATAGACTATACCCCGCCAGGCTCTTTATCCATGGGATTTTCCAGGCAAGAATACTGAAGTGGGTTGCCATTTCCTACTCCACTTAGAATGAAATAGATACCTGGTAAATAACTTACCCTATTATATGTTGCTGAAGCCACCAAACAGATTTAACTGCAGATACTGAAGTTCCCACCCTACCCGGGAAGAGCCCTGTGTGAACCGAGATGATTAATAGCGTGTATCTAAAGTGGTTTTTCCTCGTGTCTCTTGTCTCTTCATTCGGCAGTGACAAATTTACCAGGCTTCAGCTTTACCTGTGAAATTAGTCTAGTATTGTGCCAAGCATTTAGAAATGCTGGGGAGGATTGGGGGCAGGAGGAGAAGGGGACGACAGAGGATGAGATGGCTGGATGGCATCACCGACTCGACAGACGTGGGTTTGGGTAGACTCGGAGTTGGTGATGGACAGGGAGGCCTAACGTGCTGCGTTTCATGGGGTCGCAAATAGGCGAACACGACTGAGCGACTCAACTGAACTGAGTACTACAACATGTAATTTAGGTTTGTTAAAACTCGCTGCAGTTTACTTCGGAGTATCGTGTATGGGAAAATTCGTATCAATTTTCATCTTCTGTAGACAGCATACAGTTTTGAGTAAGTTTGATGATTTGATTGGATTATTATTTAGGGAGAACCAGCAGGGCAATACTTTTTCTAAAATTCCTGAGATCTCAGATTGTTCTCTGAGATCTTTTATTTGAAATGCCTCTAGCTTTATTTCTTCTGTTTTCTACGACCATATATGCACTTATTTCTTGGGCACACTGTAGTTACCAATATCTTCTTAGACTGAACTGAGAAGATGCTCAGTAGAAGTGTGAATTCAGCTAAACTGCACTTAAACCTTTCTTGTGGTATCCATTTTGAGGGATTCTTACCCCCTCACGTATGCAGTAAGCATCAGACATTCCAGAAGCTCACCAGTTTCATTTGTACAAAGAGCATGTACTGATAGTTGGGGTTATCAGAACTGTCTCTGACTATGGAACTAAGAATTTGAAATGTTAACTAGTAGCAGTAAGACCTGTGAGCTTAGCCTGAGCAAATGGCCTGGACTAAAATGGCTTATTTCTGAAAGAAAGAAGAGAAATTGTCACTTTTTTTTATATCTCAGTTTTATATCAGATATGTAGAATATATATTGCTTAACTCAGTTAAACTTTTTCCAGATCACAAAGCTAGTAAGTGATTAAGGTGGTATTTCAACATAAGGCCTTGATCTTTCCAAGACTCCATGTTGCCTCCAAATGAAGGAAAGAGCATTTTCAGATGCTCTTATTCCCTTAGTATTTTGATGGGAATTTGGAGTTCTGTTAGCTACTAGATGTCATTTTGTACACATTCAAGGATATTATATACAGTTAAATTCCAGGGATGTGGAGGCTAACTGCCATTGTCTTTTTAGGCTGCTACAATAGTCTTTGCCAGGTATTTTTTATTTTCCACAACAGAAGGTTCTGGGAAGGAGTATTTTGGCAACCTAAAAGGACAAGTTCTTTGAAGGTCACTGTTAGTTTCAGCTTTCTTAAAGTTCTTTGGACCCATTTTCTCCATTGTCCTAATTATCCAAGAATTTTCACAAGTTCTAATCGTTGAATGCCAAATATATCAGTTTGCTTTCATGTATATGTAAAATATTAAGGCGTTCTCACAACTTCAGTGTCCCTGAACAACACTGAATAAGTTCAGACAACAGTTAATTCTCAGTGCCATAACATGAAATGTAAAAATGGAAGGAAGAAAAACTAAAAGCATTATTGAGTCGTGAAAGAATATGCTGTCTATATTTAGAACCATGTTAAAAATAGATGTTAAGGATCACAGTCACTTTGAATTTAAGAGCCGTCAAATGTGTTAGTAAACATTAACAGTAGGGAAAAGAATCATTACGAGATTGGTTACTTTTGACTTTTCAGAACATTGGTCAAATGAGTGTTGTGACATCATGACAGGGAGCCTCCACTCAGTCATCATGGCAATGGGAGAACCGTCATCAAGTAGTTCTCTGATGATTTTTGGAAGAAATGATTCAACCTCTTTTTTGTTTGTTTTTAAAATTTTATTTATTTATGGCTGTGCTAGGGCTTCCCTCATAGCTCAGTCGGTAAAGAGTCTGCCTGCAATGCAAGAGACCCGGGTTCAATTCCTGGGTGGGGAAGATCCCCTAGAGAAGGAAATGGCAACCCACTCCAGTATTCTTGCTTGGAGAATCCCATGGACAGAAGAGCCTGGCAGGCTACAGTCTATGGGGTCACAAGAGTCAGACACGACTGAGAGACTAAGCTCGCACACACATGGCTGTGCTGGGTCTTCATTGCTGCTTGGACTTTTCTCTAGTTGTGACGAAAAACTCGTCGGGGGCTACTCTCTAGTTACAGTGCATGGGCTCCTCCTCATTATGGTGGTTTCTCTTGCTGCAGAGCACAGGCTCAATAGTCGTGCCGTAAGAGCGTGGTTGCTCTACCACACATAGGAACTCCAGATCTGGAATCAAACCCGTGTCTCCTGCATTAGCAGCCAGATTCTTTACCACTGAGTTACCAGGGAAGTCCGAACCTCTTGTTTTTAACTCCAGAAGCTAGGATTTAAAAGAGCTTGCATTATGACTTATGCAGCTTTGGGCCCAATTAGGAAGTCTAACTTGCAGATCCAGAGAAGGCTCCATTATTGAACCTGTGTGTTGTGTACTGGCACTTACTTTCGATGACTTAATTTGGTGTAACTTGAAGACTTCTGTGTTCTAAGGGGAAAAAAATAAGGCTCTAGCCTTCTTGTTCATCCTCCCAATTGGAATTCAGGGGCCATGCTACTAAGGTTTTGACACTGCTTAAGTGCCCCAATTATATAGATGAGACTTTGTCACAAAACCATTTCCTGGTCTGATTAAAATTCAAGGTTAAACCATTTTCTTGTTTTCATTTGCATTTCCACTTCAAGTGTTTACTTCTGAGAATGAAATAAAATCATTTAAGTATTCTCTTTGGTAGAATTCATGTAATTTTGAAGTATAAGAGGATCCATTTTCCTCAAGGTAGATTAAAAATTACAGTGATTTTCGTTGTCCTCAATTCACATATCAGATTTTTAAGTATTATTGCATTTTTGTTCGTTGTCTTCATATGACTCTGTATTTTAAAAATCTTAATCTACTTTTTGTTTTTGCTATAGTGTTAAGATTATATATTAATATGTTAATAGCAATACTTCCAAATCTGTTACATCTATTCAGTTAAACATGTTGATTATTAGAAGGTTTAGGCTAAAAGGATGTTAAGGGTTTGTAATCCAGATTCCTTATTTTCTTGAAAGAAAAGACTTCCAGTTTTGTGGATTGCATTCACATTTACCAGTAGCACTTTGATAAAATATCATAATAGAATCGGTTTTGCTTTTTTCTTTTTTTCCCTGCCTATCTGTATATAGGCTCTCCCTACCATATCTTATTCTTTTTAATACTTCCACTTTAGGTCCTGTTTCCCTCTGATTTGGAAAGAGAGAGTCTTGTAATTATAAATTACATTCTAGCTCTGAGGAGCTCAGCTAAGAAATTTTCTCTTCATTAAGAATAGAAGGATTACTGCAGAATGACTACAGAAGTAATATTACATTATCGACCATATGAGAGTGATCCCACACAACTGCCAAAAATTGCAGAGAAAGCAATTCAAGACTTTCCTACACGTCCGCTATTGAGATTTATTCCTTGGTTTCTACATGATGGGTTCAGACTTCCACTCAAACCTAAAAGATCGCCACCTGGGATTTCTGAAGAGTCAGCTGAAGATGTGAGACAGTACTTAGCCAGTTCAGAACATAGTATTAAATCACAGAGTTATGACTGCACAGTAGATCTGTTGGAGTTTCAACCTAATCTGAAAAGAAAGAAGCACTTAATCCAATCACACACGCTGAATGAACAGACTAACTCTGGAAGTCTGGAGAAACAGGCAGAAAAAGGAAAACGGCACAAGAAGAGGTCTTGGAGTGTATCATCACTTCCCAGCAGTAATTGTACTGAACATGTCTTTCCTTTGTCTAAAAAACTGCAAGATAATCTAAAGGCACTAAATTTGCACTCATTTTATAGAGCAAGATGGACAATAGAACACACTATTTGTAACAACCAGACTCTGGAAGACATTTGGGCAAAACTCAATCGAATTATCAGGCACAATGAACTTCCATCTTGTAATGCTACAATTCAGAGACATTTAGGCCAGATATGGGTGTTCTGTGATATTATGTACTGTGAATATGTGGGGAGTCTTCTTAAAGGAAGATTAGCTCTTACTGGGGAAATTAATTTATTTGTGCATAAATATGGTGTTATTTTTAGTATGTAATGAATTACAGTGATTGTCAAAAATAATATTCTGAATAAACTGAGTAGGAACTGAAACAGATGAATAAACTTTTAAGTGTGTGGTTATGTATACAGTTTTTGTCCCAGAAGTAAATATCAGGTGCATTCCTAGGCTTTCCAGTTAAGTCAGGAACTTTCTGGGTTCTACTTTGAGCAGCTTTCTTTTAAATGAATTGTGATGAATTACTATTCAAACTGAATTTAAAGGTAAAACATTCTACTCTTTTTGTTCTGTTACTGCTTTTCCAGTAGTTCAGTTAGATATTCCTGTGAAGTACAGTGAATAGTTTGGATTTTGATAAATCCCCAGAATCGAATTTTACAGGATTTTTTCTTAACTCGCCTAAAGTGTAATGATTTTTTTTTTTTAATAAAACTAAAACCAATTCTGTTGGGAATGATACTCATGTGGCATAATGTAATTCAAATTGAAAGACCAGCCCATATTCTGCTGATTATGGCCAACGATATGTAATAGAAGATAACTGATGTGCTGTTTGGAAACAAAGTACGAAGTGTATAAATTGTCTAAGACCGTAATGTATCTTTAAGGCAATAAACATTTTTTGAAGTGAAGTATCAAATATGGATAAGAGATCAATTTATTCTTTGTTTAATATAGATAATTCAGTCTAATATTGGTAATGCTAATCAATAGTTCTCCGGTTCTTGGATTCACTGTGGGTTTCCCATAGCAAAATGTTAATGGGTTTACACATCATCTTATAAAAATCTCCAAAGTTGTTATATAATGAAAGTTTTGTTAGTATATTTATTTAACAAATTTGAATGCCTGCCATGAACTAGATGCTAGAGTAAAGTGGAGAAGGGACAAATATGGACCCTGCCCTCACAGAGCTAACATAGAGACACTATTATTAATATTTAAACTATATCCATAAAAAAATCCAGTAAGACTATATTCATTAGGAAGGCAAAAACATGCTTGCCTTGTGGCACAGTGCCTGGCAAGGTAAATGTGCCCTTTGGAGGGTTTCTCATAACCCATGCCTCTTGAGGTTCCTTAAAACCTGAGAAGTCTACCAGTTTTTAACTGAAGAGGTTATCTTTTCTAATTAGGGTTCATACTGTTCAAACACATTTTTGTTTTCAACTATTAGCCCCTTTTTTATTGTCTCAAATGAGACTGCTCTGTAGAAAATAATCATCATGTACATGAATACTTCCAAAAATGTTTAAATGAAAAAAGTCACCAGGTATAGAGGGAGTTTCCAAGATAACGTCTTCAGTAATTACTTCCTCTTTCATTCATTAGTCATCGAAAAGTCAGAAATTATTCATTTTTACCAGTGAGTTTTGCAGGTAGCTCAATGGGAGAGAAACTGCTTGCAATGCAGGAGAACAGGGTTTGATCCCTGGGTCGGGAAGATCCCCTGGAGAAGGAAATGGCAATGCACTCCAGTATTCTTGCTTGGGAAATCCCATGGACAGAGGAGCCTGGTGGGCTACAGTCCATGGAGTCACAAAAGGGTCGGACGTGACTTAGTGACTATACAGCAGCAACAATGTTATTAGGCAGTCATAAACAATTTTTTTGTTGTTGTTCAGGTCTTAACACAGCATTAGGTTGTTAATCAAGGGTTAAAAGTTAAGTAATCATAAGACAGGGTCACTGACATAGACCACAGTGTTTCTTTTATAATACATTTTTATTATTTTAAAATGATACACAGAACTGAAAATATTCTTAGGAATATTTTCTTATGAGCTCCGTATGACCAGCTCTTTAATTCAATAATCACATTAAAAAGAGTTTCTTCGTCTTCATATGTGGCAGATGTAAATTTCTCTAATTTATCCTATATAAATTGGTTTCTTCCCCTTTGAGAAACAATGAAAAGGTGAATCAGAACTGGGAAAATGAATTTTACTGCAAATAGTGTCATGATCTTAAAGGAAGAAGCAATTCATGTGTCATCTTCCTAGACAATACTTAGATAGTAACTAAGAATTGAGAGTCCATTGCCACATCTTTGAAGCCTTCTTAAAAGTGTTTAAATCCTTAGGACTGATGATTCTACCACTAATAGTAGGGCTCAGCAATATTTGTAGGTTCCACTGTTAAGTCATCAATGTGAGTAAATTGAGGAAACAAAAACATGTACAGGAAGGTGAATCTGAGGGCATTTGGTGAAATGCCAAAGTATTTAGGGCTTCCCTGGTAGCTCAGCTGCTAAAGAATCCGCCTACAGTGCAGGGGACCCTGGTTAGAGTCCTTCCTGGGTTGGGAAAATCCCTTAGAGAAGGGAGCGGCTACCCACTCCAGTATTCTGGCCCGGAGAATCCCAAAGCATTTACTCTCTAGGAAAGAGGCAACAATACCATAATTTTATTTTTCTCTGTCAATGTTATAAATGTTAATTCATTCTAAGAAAACAGATGTGAAGGGCATCACATGAATTTAATTCTCAGATGAGTTCCTGCATAATGATTAACTTTAATCTGCTCAAAATACCCAGATTATTCCAAGGTTCACAAAATTGAATGCCTTCAGGAACTAGATAAGTAAAACTAAATATGGTAAGAACTCTAAGGAATGGACATAATTTTTTTTAATGTTCTGGCCAAGATAAATGTATGTGCAAGTTGAACTAGCCTCATTCATTAATAACTTCAAGCCTACCTTTTTTTTAATATTTTAATTTATTGAAGACTTTAAAAAGTATTTTTTTTTTTTACAAAATTTTAGGTGAAATCTGAATTTCATAATCAATTGTAAATCAAATGCCTGTATCCTCTTCAGGTTTTAATCTGTTTTCCTAGTTAAAAGTAAGAGTGAAAGAGATTTGAAACACTTCCCCATTCACTTCTTTTCCACGTCACTGATGTGCAACTGGTTAATGTTCTGAGAGAGAGCTGGACTTTGAATTCCCATGAGATGTTTCTAATAAAGCTTGACATTCCAGGTTTATGACCCTGGGCTTATAATTAATAATAGGGAAAATTGTTTTTGAGCAGAATGAAGTCATCAGAGTCTAGTTCTGGCATCTATCTGCTGTATAATCTTTTATATATAAATTACCTTCTCAAGGCACCATCCTTATCTGTTATAGAAGGGTAATGATAATTTCAACCTTATAGTTTTGAGAATTAAATGTGTCAGTACTTGTATTTATCATAAAGTCTGGCACTAGTAAATGTCCAGTAAATAATCAACTACACAAGTGACCTTAGAAATTTTAAGATTAGCTTTTTTTGACTATCTCAGCATCTATTCAATATAACATTGTTTAATGGCCTCAGTTCATGAAAGTTAAATCTTCAAAAATACCACTTACTTGAGGATTAGGATGAGGTGCTAATTCTGCCAGAAACTGTATCAAGTGGCAAGGCTACAAAACTGAACATGATACATAAGAGTTTAAACTATAAGGAGTTTAAATAGGAGTGCTATAAACTAGGAGAAGGCAATGGCACCCCACTCCAGTACTCTTGCCTGGAAAATCCCATGGACGGAGGAGCCTGGTAGGCTGCAGTCCATGGGGTCGCGAAGAGTCAGACACGACTGAGCAACTTCACTTTCACTTTTCACTTTCATGCATTGGAGAAGGCAATGGCAACCCATTCCAGTGTTCTTGCCTGGAGAATCCCAGGGACGGGGGAGCCTGGTGGGCTGCCCTCTATGGGATGGCACAGAGTCAGACACGACTGAAGCGACTTAGCAGCAGTAGCAGCAGCAGCTATAAACTAATAAGGGAATAAACATAGTTTGTGATATATATAAGCTGCTATGAGCGGTGCGCAGAGGCTTCAGTAGTTGCAGCTTCAGATCTCTAGAGCACAGGCTCAATAGTTGTAGCGCATAGGCTTAGTTGCTCTGTGGAATATGGGATCTTCCCAGATCAGGGATTGAACCGATATCTTCTGCATTGGCAGATGAATTCTTTACCACTGAGCCACCAGGGAAGCTTGGTCAATAAAGTTTTGGGTTATAGTTTTGAATGAGCATTTTAATAAAAGTTCTAGGATTCATTTTCTGTAATAGAGTTTGTATGATTTTTACTTCTATGTTTTTGTCTTTATTTTGATGTGGTGAAAAGTCAATCTTTTGTTACATATTAACACTTTAAGTAAATTGTTGCTGTATAGTAATCTTGGGAAATCCTTAATATTATACTAAGTTTAGGTAGTATTTAGATCATATTTTACTGTAGTATAAAATTGGTTAATATCATACATTCAACTTGGGAACACTGGCATAAAATATTAATATTTTCTTTCTTTTCCCTACTTTTCTAATTGACAGTAATGCGGTTGACCAAGCCTACTTTATTCACCAATATTCCAGTAACATGTGAAGAGAAAGACTTACCTGGTATGACACATGCTTTATTCTTCTTCTACCTAGGAAAGAGTTGTATTACCTTGGCAATAAGCCTAGCCTTGCCAATCTTACACTGACTCTTTGCTGTATCCTTCATTGCTTGTTTTTGTATATGTAAATGTGGCTATTTGAGCAGTAAGTCTCACTCATAATCTATAAATCAAGATACCGTTGATATCCCATGGCAACAGAGACTTTTAGTTTTAGTAAAAACACATTCCTTATAATAATGCTATTAAAATTTTGTTATCCTCACATGTTCCATCAATGTATGTTAGCATTCCCTTTATTTAAAATTATTGGAGCTTCTATATTTTATATCTCATGACCTACATTTTCCTTTGGCCCTAAAGTGTTCATTTTCTGTAGAAACAGAATTTTTTGGCATGTGTTGTTGTAATGAAGATTAGAAATTAGATTTTTTTTAAATATAATTTTTGCTGTGAGATTATTTTTTTAAATATCTCTTGAAATTATTTTTTCACATAAATAAAAGTTATTTACAAGGTCAATGTTAGAATTTGATGTTTTTCTCTTTCTATAGGAGATCTCTTTAACCAACTTATGAGAGATGATCCTTCAACTGTAAATGGTGCAGAAATTTTAATGTTGGGAGAAATGTTGACCTTACCACAGAATTTTGGGTAAGAATCATATGCTTACGTTTAAAACACAATAGCACTCTGAAGCCATTACAAATCATGCTTTCAAAAGATAACTATAGGATGGAAAAATGTTCATGGTACATTTAAGTGGTTGAAAAAAAAAGTTTAACAGAAATTGTACCATGTGATTCTGGTTTGTTTGTTTGTTTGCTTTTTTAAATAAATGGGTACCAAAGTATTAATAGTGGTTCCTAGGGTGGTAGAATTTTAACTTTCTTCTTTGGTGGTGGTTTAGTTGCTAAGTCATGTCCAATTCTTTGTGACCACATGGACTGTGGCTCCAGGCTCCTCTTGTCCATGGGATTTTCCAGGCAAAAATTCTGGAGTGGGTTGCCATTTCCTTCTCCAGGATATCTTCCCTACCCAGGGATCGAGCCTGGATCTCCTACATTGCAGGCAGATTCTTTACCAGCTGAGCCAGCAGACAAGCCTACAGATCTTTTTAAATGCCTGTGTATTCCTTTCATTTTACAGGATTCAGTCTCAGTGTCTTTCAGATTCAGCTCTTTTGTTCACCTTCACAGCCCTTTACCCACATAAGTTATTGGACTTGTCAGCTTATTAGGAACTCTAAATGTTTTTATTCCTTCTCTTGCTCTTATTCTCTTATTCTAGATTATTACTGAGGTAAAAGCCCCTGGTTCCACTCTGTTTGCAACCAAGATAATTTTTAAAGGTTTATAGAATGTGGTCATTGATTAGTGTCTAGAGAGCTTAGAAATATATTCATGTAAAAAATATTCATATGAAAATATTTTTATATAAACCTACATACATTTATATGTTAATATGCATTATATATAATATATACTGAGGCTCCCCTGGTAGCTCAGCTGGTAAAGAATCTGCCTGCAATGCAGGAGACCCCTGTTCAATTCCTGGGTCGGGAAGATCCGCTGGAGAAGGGATAGGCTACCCACTCCAGAATTCTTGGGCTTCCCTGGTGGCTCAGCTGGTAAAGAATCCACCTGCAGTGCAGGAGACCTGGGTTTGATCCCTGGATTGGGAAGATCCCCTGGAGAAGGGAATGACTACCCGCTCCAGTATTCTGGCCTGGAGAATTCCATGAACTGTATAGCCATGGGGTTGCAGAGAGTCAGACATGACTGAGCCACTACTTATAAAGTAATGCCACTAGTCATTTTAATTAGAATAAGTTAGAAAAATAAAATAAATTGATAAAAATACTCAGAGATCAATAACTTGATCCCTTCTAGATTCAGGGCATAAATTATTTCAAGTATTGCCTTTTGTAGCCTCCTTATTAACAAATCTTAAGACTTTAACGTGGATCTGATTTCAGTGACTTATTTTTAGAAGAGCTGTTAGTTTTGGCAGTAGTTGAGGGTCAAGATATATAGCATGCTTTATAGATTAAATTTGTATTTTGAATTACACTAGAAAATGAGTGAGCAGCCTAGTGTAAACAAAGAAATATTGAAATAGTATTTCACCTGAATTACAGAAGCCACTCTTTCATGACAAGGCTGTAATCCATCAAGGTATTACTATCCTTTAGTAACTTCTCCATTTGATATTCTCAGTGATGCATAAATAGAATATTTGTGATAAAACTTGAATGGATTTCTGTCTAAAAATTTATTTTATTTCACAGGAATATATTTTTGGGAGAGACCTTTTCCAGTTATATCAGTGTCCATAATGATAGCAATCAAGTTGTAAAAGATATATTGGTTAAAGTAAGTGGCATTCTTTTGGGGGATAATTTTTTTTTTTTTTTTTTTACTTTTTCATTTCTATTCTTATGTTTTGAGACTTTAAAATACATGTTTGATACTGACTTTTTAATTGTTGCAAAGAGAAAGCATGAAAAAGAAAAAAATTCATTGTCAAATCTGTATTCACGTGACATTTATAATAACAATAGAGACAATACTAATAAATATCCCACTTTGAGGTCCCTGCATTAAGAAATACTAGGTTAGAATTTACTACAGAAAGCTTGTTAACTGATTTTTTTTTTAAACAAAATCTTTTTAAAAGTCTTAGCTCTTACAGACAAAATCACTGCCACTCCCCATGACTGATTGTGATCTTTGCTTTCTCTGTATTTTTCTTAACATTTGCCTTACAGTTTTATCGTAATTTCATTCATTTCGTTATTTGACAAACATTTATTAATTGCCTACTGTGTGCCAGGCTCTGTGTTATAGTGGTGAAGAAGAGAATACATCCCTTTTTAAATCCTGCTCATCCAAAAACCAGTTTGGAGTGTGAAACCTACCCTGTAATTGTATTCCCCTTCCTCAAGCCAGCCAGCCATTCCTCCTTTACTCTGTATTATCTTCCCAAAACATTTAAATTCCATAGGAACAGAGATTTTGGTCTCTTTCGTTCACTGCTTTATCTCCAATCCTGGAAAAGTCCTGGTGGTAGTTAGAAAATAAGTGTTAAGTGCAGCAATTATAACATGAAAAAGGAAAAAGGTAAAAGTGTTTAGCTATATGTATAATACATACTGTAGTTATGATTAATGTTTAGCAGATAATACATAGGGAACCAAATTGGACAGAAAGCCCATGGGTTTGACTGTTTTCTTCCCCTCCTCCTCCTCCTCTAATTTCTAAAATGTTAAAGAATTTTGAATTTTAGTTTCATTACTTATTAGTTGTATAACCTATGGGGAGTTGTTCCTTCTGTGTTCTTTCACTTGTATGTAAAACAGGGATGGTACAATTACCTGCTTCAGGATTTATTCAGTCACTAAGTCGTGTCCCACTGTTTGTGACCCAAGCACTGCAGGAGGCCAGGCTTCCGTGTCCTTCACTACCTCTTGGAATTTGCTCAAACTCATGTCTGTTGATTCAGTGATGCAATCCAAGCATCTCATTCTCTGTCGCCACCTTTTCCTCCTGCCCGCGATCTTTCCCAGCATCAGGGTCTTTTCCAGTGAGTAAGCTCTTTGCATCAGGGGGCCAAAGTATTGGTGCTTCAGCTTCAGCCATCAGTTCTTCCTAAATGAATATTCAGGGTTGATTTCCTTAAGGATTGATTGGTTTGATCTTGCTGTCAAGGGACTCTCAAGAGTTTTCTCCACTACCACAGCTTGAAAGCATCAATTCTTCTGCATTCAGCCTTCTTCATGGTCCAACTGTCACATCTGTACATGACTACTAGAAAAACCATAGCTTTGACTGTATGGACCTTTGTCGACAAAGTGATGTCTCTGCTTTTTTAATACACTGTCTAGGTTTGTCATAGCTTTTCTCCCAGGAAGTAAGCATCTTTTTAATTTCATGGCTACAGTCACCATGTGCAGTGATTTTGGAGTCCAAGAAAATAAAATCTGCCACTGTTTCCATTTTTTCCCCATCTATTTGCCATGAAGTAATGGGACCAGATGCCATGATCTTAGATTTTAGAATGTTGAGTTTTAAGCCCAGCTTTTTCACTCTCTTCTTTCACTTTAAGCAAGAGGCTCTTTAGTTTCTCTTCACTTTCTGCCATTAGGGTGGTATCATCTGCATATCTGATGTTGTTGATATTTCTCATAGCAGTCTTGATTCCAGCTTGTGATTGCTCTAGCCTGGCATTTCACATGATGTGCTCTGCATATAAGTTAAACAAACAGGGTGACAATATACACCCTTGATGTACTCCTTTCCCAATTTTGAACCAGTCTGGTTCCATGTCTGGTTCTAAATGTTGCTTGTTGACGTGCATACAGATTTCTCAGGAGGCAGATCAGGTGGTCTGGTATTCCATCTCTTTAGAATTTTCCACAGTTTTTTGTGATCCACATGGTCAAAGGCTTTAGCGTAGTCAATGAAGCAGAAGTGAATGTTTTTCTGAAATTCCCTTTTTCGATGATCCTTCAGATGTTGGCAATTTGATCTCTGTTTCCTGTCATTTCTAAATCTAGCTTGTACATCTGAAAGGTCTCTGTTCACATTCTGTTGAAGCTTGTAGCAGGCATCAAATGAGTAATGTGCTTAGAACAGGGTCTTGCACATGGTAGGAGTCCAATAAATATGAGCTACTACTACTGTTTAGTAACTGAATATAATAACAAAAGAGAGGGCACTAATAAATATCCCACTTTGAAGTGCCTGCATTAAGAATGTTAGGTTAGAATTTACTGCTAAAAACTTAACTGAATTTTTTTTTTTAAATATGGAACGCATCATGAATTTGTGTGTCATCCTTACGCAGGGGCCATGCTAATCTTCTCTGTATCTTTCCAATTTTAGTATATGTGCTGCCGAAGCGAGCACTTAACTGAATTTTTTTAAACAAAATCTTTTTAAAAGTCTTAGCTCTTAACAGACAAAACCGCTTCCACTCCCTGTGACTTAATGTGATTTTTTGCTTTATCTGTATTTTTCTTGACGTTTGCCTTAAAATTTTATCATAATTTCATTATTTGACAAACATTTATTAATTATCTACTGTGTGCCAGGCACCATGTTATAGCAGTGAAGAAGAAAAGACAAGAGGTTCCTACCTCAATAGACCTTACATTTTTGGTAGGGGAGATGGAAGGAAACAGGTGGATAAAAAATCATAAGGTAATTATAGATGATAATAAATGTTACAAAAGAAGCTAGCAGGGAATATGGTAGAAAATAACTTAGTGGGGGCAGGTTACTAAGTTAGAGAAACTGGTTCTTTCTTAGTTGATGACTTTAATGTTGATCTCTACTTCTACAAATCAGTTGGTTTCTGACGTCTAATGTTGTTTTGAATGACTATTTACCTTTTAGTGCTATATACTAACACATGTGTACACATCTGTATATGTTTCTGTAATATCCATCTGTATATATATAAATTTTAAAACCATATGTTCATGTGGATGCCCCAAATTCCAGTCCAGTACCAAAGGTTTCATTGTAGCCTTCTCACTCTTCTTATTTGTACTTTTTTCTCTCCAAAGGTCAGAAACTTGTCTCTTGCTACCCATAATGTATATATTTTTTGTTTAATCCTGGTATACACATAGAAATTTTAGAATTGCTAATCTGTACCCCTTCCAAAAAGCAGATGTTCAAGAGTAAAACATTTGTGTGCCATTCTTTTTGTTTGTAGCTTTTGTTTGCCAGACTTAAATTGGTTCTTATTTTTCCTTTACTCTTGGTATGGTTGTGTTCATTTGCAGTAGAGTTAGGTTCATTTGATGCTGAATGTATTCCATTTTGGATTCCCCCTACTTCATGGCTGATTTTATTTATTTTTAGGTGTGCGTTTGTATGAACCATTACTCTTTTCTAAGCATCAGAGAAATGTGACATCTATACACAGAAATGTGTACAGAGAGGTGTCCCTCTTCTTTCATCCCTACTGCCTTGTTCCTGTTCCCCTATTCCTTCTACCCATACTCACCACAGCCTGTAGGTAACCAAGTTCTCTTGTATTTTATTCTCTCTTTCTTTTAAGGCTGATCTCCAGACAAGTTCTCAGCGTTTGAATCTTTCAGCCTCTAACGCTGCAGTGGCTGAACTTAAACCCGATTGTTGTATTGATGATGTCATACATCATGAAGTAAAGGAAATTGGAACACACATGTAAGAATTAATTTTACTACATGAAATTTTTTCTTTATTTCCACTTGTTATCAAGCCTGAAAAACTACTTCAGAAGGAGTTTTATGTGCCATGTTTACATGTTTGCCAGAAACAGACTTTAAACAAAATATTTATTGTGTAAGGGAAAAAAAAAATCTGCATTTATCTCTAGTTTTATTTTTTATGTGCAATCTGACTGAAAAATAAAAATCCATGCTGCAAACCTTTAAAACCCAGATGGTACTCTAAAAGTATGTTTATTCTTTTGAAATGCTAACAACTGATGTTAATAACATTTATTTTTAAATTCACAGCTTTTCAGTTCTGAGTTTAACTATATAAATACACTCTATCCTGAGAGTTCAAAAGTAGAGAACCAAAATAAAACAAACTATGAGGGAAAAAGAAATGTCAGATTCTGTATCCCTGGCCTGTGTAGGTATTTGAATGTGAATGCTCTGTTTTTCTTTGTCTAAGAGGCAAAAATGAACATTTCACAGCCATCTAAAGTAATTTTAGACTTCTCAATCTGCTTTACCACTTCCACATATAGTTGATTCACAGAGTCCTGTTCTTGTTGATTATCTCTCAGTAGCCTCTCTTCATCTCTTCTTACATCACCGTTTATGTTCCTCTTTCTTGTCTTAAAGAAGTACATATAATATTATCTATAATTTAATTGATTTTAGTGACAAGCTCTGTTTAGGCACTTTTTAATGTATATTCTGGGCTTCCTTGGTGGCTCAGACTGTAAAGAGTCTGTCTGCAACGCAGGAGACCCAGGTTCAATTCCTGGGTCTGAAAGATCCTCTGGAGAAGAGAGTGACAACTCATTCCGGTTTTCTTGCCTGGAAAATCCCATGGACAGAGGAGGCAATCCATGGGATCGTGTAAAGTTAGACATAACTGAGCAAGTAACACTAATTTATATTCTGTGGTTGGTATAAGCTTTGGTGTCAGATTTTCTGGAATTCAGATGTTAGCTCAATCATTTATTTAACCATGTGATCTTGGATAAGTCACCTAACACTTCAGTGATCTCCCATTACCCTTAGGAAATTCTGACTTTATATAGGTTTTGCAGAGTTCTCCGTACCTAATCCTTACCAAATACTCTAATTCCACCTTTCATCATACTTCGCTCCCACTTTACACTGCAGTTATATTGGACCCTTTTACCTCTGAATTCCTCCACAACTTGAAATGTAGTCTTCTCTTATAAAGGAATGCATGTGTCATTTTGTTTAGTTTAATTCTACTTCTTCAAATATTTTTCTATGTCTTTTGTACTTGAAATTACTCACTGAGTGCCTGCTGTTCCCATTAAAGTGTGAATTCCACAAAGCTGGCTATATCCTCAGAATTTAGCAGAGAAATAATGGTCAACATTTGTTGAAGTTGAGTTTATTGAAATGATAATAAATGTGTAAAATTCCCATTTTATAGAAAATGAGACTCTTATAGAATTAAATAGCTGGTAAGTAATGGCATGGAGCTCAAATCTAGTTTCAAAATCTGTACTTTGTTTCCATCCTTGAGCACTAGGAGAGCAGATATTGAGTTTTGATCAACTCTAAATCCCTAGCACCTCGTTTAGTACTAGGTACAAATATAAAAGAAAAATTAAGTTACCTATAGTGTCACCACCTAGCATAACCACTATTAAAATATTGGTATACTTCAGTCTTTTATGTGCATATATAACAGATATGTATAAATAAATTAATATTTTATAAAATTTTGGTAAAATTACCCGTGGCTCTATCTTTTTTAATGCACCAAGAACATTTTCCCATTTGAGTCAGTATTCTTTGAAAAGATTCTTAAAATGATTTTATCTACACACTTGGACCATGTACTGTAATTTGTTTACTCTGATGTTAAACTTTCCACTTGTTCACTGTTATAAATAACACAGTGATGAACACCTTAATATTTCCTGTGATAGACTGCTTGAAATGGGTTTACTAAAGGAGCATAGAAGCATTTTTTTTTTTTCATATAAGCATTTTTAAGACTCCTTTCCTGAAGGATTGTTTTCTCGATTTTTATAACCAGTAGCAGTATAAAGAGAGTCAGTTTCTCTAAACCCTCAACAACCCTGTTATTTCTTGGAAAGAATTTTTGCCAGATACTAAGATGGGGAAAAATCTTACCTCATTATTATAATTTGTAATTTGTTTCTTCTACTACTTGTAAGGCTGAACATTTTCACATTTTTGTTAGTAAATCATGGTACTGTGATTTATATATATATATTCTTCTATTTTGAGTGAGATATTAATGTTATGCCTACAAAGCTTGATATTTTTAGAAGCCTTTTATCCCAATGTGTTGTCCTTTTTTAAATTTTGTTTTAGTGTCTTTGATTTATCCAGTTTGTAAATTTGTAGAGGTCATCCTTTCCATTGGATTTATATTAAAAAGCCTTTCCTCATCTTGGAATTTTTTAAAAATTTGTATTTTCTTCTAGTTTATGTCGAACTTAATTTTAATATTCAACTGTTTAGTTATCCTGGTATTTATTTTGGATCATGCTTCACTTTTTGAAGAAAAAGTTTCTCACTTCCAGCTCTAAAAATGGTGTATCTTATTTTACTAATCATAGCTTTCTTGTTCATGGAATTATATCTATATCTACTGAAACTTTTTTTCCTGCTCTAGGCTCATTTGACTACACTTTCACATCATTGGTATATTTTCCAGATTTGTTGATAGAGTTGAAATGTAGTAGATTAACTATTAAAAAAACAAAATTGAAAATGATTCAGAAATCATTAAGACATCTTTCTGTTTCAGCTTGGTGTGTGCAGTGAGTTACACAACTCAGGGTGGAGAAAAAATGTATTTTAGAAAATTCTTCAAGTTTCAGGTATTAAATCTGATGGTGGTAAATTGTGTTTAGATGCCTTCCCCCTGCTGCCCCCGCTCCCAGGAAATTACACCTATCTATCTGCAGTAAAAACAGACTCCAAATAAAGCAAATACCCTAATGTTTTTGAATTTGTCATGTTACTAGCAATCTAAAGTCAGACTAAAGTAAGTTAAATAAAAACAGAGAAATTATCATTGGCAGTATAATGTTTTTATTAAAAAGAAAAAAATTGTTTGGTTTTCATGCCTTGACAAAACATGCAAGAATCCAGAAGATGGATAAAATGACTGTAAAGTCCAGACAAAAAAAGTGTAAATAATATCAGATTTCTAAAGAAATATTTAAATGAAGGATTATTGATTTGGGTTAAGTGGACCAAGCTTCCTTCAGGGAAATCATGAGTCACTGAAATTGCAGTTAGAAGTTTTTATTTATACACAGTTTTCAAAGTCCATAATCAAAGAATAATTTAAAACCACTGTTTTAACACATCTGTATGTATGGATAGGGAAATGAGATGACCATATTCAGTTATGTAGATCTAGATATGACACTGTATATATTTTTCATTTCTCTGTGGAAGAAAAAGTACTATCGATAGGAAGAAAAAAATTGCTCTTGCTTTGTGGTTATTGCTTTTGTTATCACTCATCTGCTTAAGATTTTGCATGCCTTTTAAAAGAAAATAAAAGGTTTGATTGCTTATTTTGATAAATATACTTTGTGAAATATATAGAGAAAAATATACAAACATATATGTGTTCAGTTCAGCAAAATACTGTGAAGTACAAATCCATATAACTCATGTAATTGTCACCCAGTCAAGAAATTATGGTAGCTTTTTTTAAAATGCCTTTGGGATTGTTTTTGTTTGTTTTTGTTTTTACAAGAATATTGCATACCCATTTAAAAGTCTATTACAATTAAAATTGGAAAATGCCTTTGACAAGGTTAAACCCAAGATTTAAAACAAATAAGCAAAATAAATGGCCAAATGATAATAATCTTCTTTGATTGGTATGCTTTATTCAACTAGGTTCTCAAACCACTGGATGTGAAAACCAAATTTTACAATGCAGAGGTAAGTATTGAGCACTTACTGGGATTTCATGTTCAACATTAAGATCTTATATGACTAAAATCTCGTGTATTATATTTCTTTTCATATCAGAGTAAATTGCTGATATGACTACAAATTACTTGTGAAAAATGAGCATCAAGTTAAATCACAAGAGATTAATTTCACTGCAGATCTCTTCTAATCTGCTATTTTCAATTTACATGGAATCAATATGCCTTGATTTTTAGTCTCATTAACTCTGAGGCTTTCACCTCTTTTCAATAAATGATGACCCTATGCTTCCATTTAATAGTTGTTGTTCCTATCTAAAAACATTAGCAACCTGTTAAATATTTATAAATGTGGTAGTGATATTGTAAACATTGAAGTAGTAGATCTAAACCTGCAAAAAATATTTAATATTTATGTAGAAAAATATTAAGTAGAACTCAATACATTAAATTCTTTGTCCTGAAAAGTCAGTGTGAGATTGCTAAGTTTAGTGAATGATTTGAACTTCTCCTTAGGAGAAACAAATTTGGCAAAAATATAAAAAGGAGTAACTTTTAGAATAGAAGATTATCTTTCTGTTCTAACAAAAGATACACAATAGAATTTGTCATAAGGAAAAGGTTTTATTGCTTGAATTTCTTCTACAAAATTCTATTTTATCCTGGTATCTAGAATTCCGGAAAAAACAGATATCCTAATGGGCCTCTTACCCCCAAAAAATCATGTGTTTCAGATCATAGTGATAAACTCAGAGATACTCAAATACAGCATTTTGAAATGTAAATTATGTCTGTTACTCCAAAACCAGGTGATAAGAAATTTGTAGTCACATGTCAAATTTGATAATATTATTCTTACCATCAGCATCTCAGAGTTTTTATTCACTATAAAGTTTGTGCTACAACTGGGCATACTAAAACATATAAGATAAGGGACCTAACCTTGAAGTAAAAACCTATCAGGAGAAAAGAAAAAAGTGCATAAAATTAAAAAGTTACTAGTATAGTATATAGTGAGACTAGAGAGACTCGTACAAAAAGATGTGATACAGGAACTCTGGGAATGAGATTTTGGAGTAGTCTAAGAAAGCTTCATGGTAAAAAAGAGAACTGCCTCAGAGTCCAAATAGGTGCTGGAAATGTAGTGTCAGAGCAGTGAAGGCATTCCAAGCAGAGTTGCAAGTGGAACATTGAGTATGTAGTGAAGAGTATACATATCAGTATTTGATGGAAGGATTCAGTCTTATCAAGGAGATTATTAGATGTTTAAAGAGTTGATGTTCTTTGTAAGGAGGGATAGGAGAATTGAGATAATACATATTTGTTCTACCTTTTTTTGTTATTAATAATATATCATTGATTAATTACAGTATAGCTGTGTACTTAAATAGACTTAATTTATTATTTTGCTGGGAAAGATTTCATTCATAGTATGAGGGGAGATTGGTAACTAGTCTATTAGAAAAAATAGTTTGGAAAATTAAAAACAAATATGTAGGTGGGTTTTTTTTTCCTGTAATTGGCTCCTAGGAAAGCACTTACTAAACTATTTTAAGTTTTCTTTGTTGAAATATGGTGGTACATGAGGGTACTTGTCAAGTAGTTTTATCACACCAATATTAAGGGTGAATTGCAAATTTTTTTAAATTGCTGATAATTCCATAAATAACATAAAAGTAACATACTCCCCAAGAAGAAAGGAAGAAACCCACAATTCTACCACAGCAAAAAGTAATTGGTTCTTCATTAACCAGTTTTCTCTTTCAGTCTTTACTCATTTATATATAATATTCTGTTCTTATAATCATAGTAACAATTTTGCTTTTTCAATTAACATTAAATATAGACATAATCTTTAATGTAGACTTTGCCATCAAACTTCAGCTAAAAAATTTTCATAAAATTCTGAACTTTTGAAAGTGACATTTCTTTAAAAATGAGGAGTGAGCAAATAGCATTTAGGATCTTTCTAATATATTTGGTATTACCTATTAGGCAAACTAATACTGTCCTGCCTATAGCATATAGCAGATTCTGTTAACCCCAACTAGGAAATTTGGGAGTTAGTGAGGCTTCCCTGATGGCTCAGATGGTAAAGCATCTGCCTACAATGTGGGAGACCCGGGTTCAATCCCTGGGTCAGGAAGATCTCCTGGAGAAGGAAATGGCAACCCACTCCAGAATTCTTGCCTGGAAAATCCCATGGATGGAAAAGCCTGGTAGGCTACAGTCCATGGGGTTGCAAAGAGTCGGACACGACTGAGCAACTTCACATAAGCACACTAGTATCAATAGTTTATTACACTATTCCATAGACCTTACCTGACAACTATTGTTAGCCCCACATTTGTCGCAAACATGTTTTTTTATGCTGCATCTAAAAATTTTAATACTATGTGAATCTCCAAAAGGAAAACAAGTTTTGTGAGAAACTTTGTTGTAGTCTTCTAAAATAAGAAAGCTTTGCTGGGGGAAAAAAAAAAATGATGACATAAGAAGCTAGGCTTCAAACGTTTGGTCACCTGCTGAGTACAGTGCTCTGTGCCATGTACTGAAGAGAAATAAATATAAACTGAACATCTTCCCTGTCCTCATAGTACTTAGCTTTAGTGGAGGAGACATAACAGTGCTTCCCTGGTGGCTCAGATGGTTAAGAGTCTGCCTGCAGTGTGGGAGACCCAGGTTCAATCACCTGGGTGGGGAAGATCCCCTAGAGAAGGAAATGGCAACCCACTCCAGTATTCTTGCCTGGAAAATCTCATGGACAGAGGAGCCTGGTGGGCTACAATCCATGGGGTCACAAAGAGTCGGACACGACTGAAGTGACTTAACACTTGATGTGACTTGATACCACAGTGAAAGCACCCCCACCCATGAAGTGTACTTATACTCTGGGAACATAGGTGAAAAATGATTTCCAGTTTGATGTTTGATGAAAGAGCTGACATTTGAGATGGCCCTTGGGAAATAAGTAACTTTAGATATATATATATATGCGTGTGTATATATATATATTTGAAAAGACGACGAACTATGAAATCTGTTAACTCTCAGTTGTTTGAAGTGGTTTAGTTCAGCATTCCCTGAAGTGTAAGATCCCATTATTAGATAAATTTAGAAGAAGCTATATAGTATCTGTCCTGACTGTGGCAGATATTTGTATACCCATCCTAAGTAATCTATGAAGAATTACAAAGTGGGTAAGAATTTAAGAATTAGAAAGGCATGGGATATGCCTCCCTCCCCCAAGATATTCCCTTGAATATTTGCTCCTGTTTTAAGCGTTCACCTGCAGTGTTCTTCTCTATTCATTTAACCTTAGCAGTTTCATCTTTTTAGAAAAATGATTTGTCATATTTCTTTGTGTTACTTTCTGTTTACGTCCTTGTTTTACTAATGCTGTCTTGTTTAGTAAATTAAAAAAATGCAGAAATGCATTTTATTTCAAAGTTAGTTATTCTTTTCCTTTAACATTTAATCTGATTTTTCTAATTTTTCTTTTTATTTTTCCATTAGAGTGACCTCAGTTCTGTGGTAATTTGATTTTTTATTATAAATTTATATGCTTTTCTTACTTACCACTTTTTGACTCTGCCTAATTAATCTCTCCATACAAAACATAGTGGAAAAACAAAGTTAGTTGTGAATATACTTATGTGACTTTGAAAGTATGTATATAATTTGTACTTTTTATATTATATTGATTGTCTTATTATATGGGAAAATATACATCAAAGATTAAATTGTCATATTGAAACAATTCTTATTTTAGTGTGTATTCTGTAGATATTTTTTAAAAGAGGCCTTGTTAGCCTTGTTTAAATAGCCTTCGAATTTTCAACATCTTAACATAAAATATCCTGTGATCCTTCAAATCTTTGAATGAATTGTGTAGTTGAAATTCATCTTCAAATGCACAATGGTTTTAGTCTTAATTCTGGGTCAGGTGAAGATGGCCCTTTAACAGTAAACTGAAGAAAATTAAATTTTCACAAGTTAAAATCATATTTTCAAATTTCTGTTTAATGTAAGCAACATTTGCTTACAACATATTATATACACAATAAAAACAACTGCCTTAGCACTGAATTCTTAATTTTTTCAATGTCAAGTAACTTTATACTAACTGTTCAAACTAACTTAATTTTCCATTATGCTGCTTGTTTTTCCTTTCATTTTATCTAAGCTCTTCTAAACTTACACAGAAATTGAATTTTTAAATTTGAAATGTGGGTCTGTGGTTATTTTTTTTAAGCAATGGATTGATGGGATATGTTTACTTTTTGGTTTTTTTTGAGAAAAAATAATAAAAGGCCTTTAAATGTGTACCTTCTTTTAAACTGATAAATCATTGTATTTCTATTTTATTAGGGCACATGTACCCAGGAGAAAAGAATCTATTTTGTTTTAGATAATAATACATTAAATTATAACGCCATCATTATATTTTTGCAAATAGTTTCCATTTTTCTGGATTTAGTGTTAAAAAAGCTAAGTGCCAACATTTTTTGGTCATAGTTTGTTTTATTTCTGTATATATATTACTATGAAACTTTTGAATAAAGTAATTCTAGAATATCCTTAGTATACCATTTTATGTGTAAGTTTGTATCAAAAAAGAGGCAAGTTGTCTGTTATCCTGCAATTATATACCCCCCAAAAAATAACAAAATAGCATAAAAGGAAGAATGTTTAGCATAATTAGGGAATTTTTAAAACTATGTAAAAGTACATATGTAAATTACCCCATGACTGAAATACTGATGTATCTGTCAGTAAGACTACAAAGTATCTTTTCTTTGATTTAAAAATGCAAAGATTTCAAGTATAATTCTTTTTTTTTTTGCCCTAAATATACACTTAACAATGAACTGTGAAATCACTAATGAACACTAAAATAATTGCTTTATAAAGTTAAATCCTATAAGATTATAAAATAGATTATTCACTATACTAATTTGAAATAATATTAAAATTAAGTTAAATTATGCTGAAATATTATAGCAAAGACCTAATTATCTTAACACATTTCTGAAATGCTAAGTGTACAGGTGTATTCATTATCCTAGATTGCATTTTCACATTTTAATGACTTACCAGAAAATTTAGGATACATGTGAATGAAATTCCAGTTAAACATTTTTTGGATGTCAATACAAAAAAATATTATAGTTATCCCCTATCCATTGTTTGATAACTTACCAGTTGACTAACACTTGACTTTGCCCCTGTTAATTATGTTAGGATAAAGATTTCTTTTCTTACATTAATTATGATAACTTTGATTTGCAGGCATGAACTAATCACATTTATGGTTAATGTTTTTTCTTCATATAAATCAGATGTTGTTGAGGTAAATACTTTAAACACCATCATACTTTGGTGGATTTTTTTTTCAGACTGATGAAGTATTTCTTGAAGCCCAGATTCAGAATATTACAACCTCACCCATGTTTATGGAGAAAGTTTCACTGGAGCCATCTATAATGTACAATGTAGCAGAATTAAATTCAGTCAACCAAGCTGGAGAATGGTAAATATGAATTGTGAACTATTTGTTTTTATTTTAAAAGACGTGAACTTTTTTATCATTGTTACTCTTGGGTGATTTATGATTTTTTTAATTAAAAGACTTTATTTTATAAGAGAATTTTTAAATTTACAGAAAAATTTATCAGAAAGTGCAGCATTCTCATGTGCCCTCCCCACTTACAGGCTCCCATATTATTTACATTTTAACTTGGTGCATTTTTTACAATCAGTGAATCAATGTTGATACTTACTATTAACTAAAATCCAGTTTACATTCGTGTTAACTTTTTGTGTTGTGCATTCTATGAGTTTTGACAAATGTAATGACATAGCCATCATGACTATACCTTATAAAATAATTTCACTGCCCTTAAAGTCTCTCATGGTCCATCAGGCTCTCCCTTCACGTAAAAATAAGATCTTCACTATTTGTATCTGGAGCACTTATTCTTTCAATTTTCATAATAACTCAGATAAATATGGAACATTTCATCCTTGATCCTGCAATTGACAAAATTGAGACATGGGAAGGAATGATGGAGAAGTTAGAGTGAGCAGTGAGTTTCAAGACAATGTATTCTCTCAACATCAAAAGGAGCAAGCATAGGAATAGATGATTTAATTTTTTACAAAAATGAAATATACATCTATGAGTAATTTAGAAAAAAAAGAATAAATAAATGTAAGATCGACATTAATATAGATAAGAAGGTAATAGCTGGAGAAAATACCTGATTTTATTAATCAAGAATGGAAATTTTACTTTTATTATGTTAGAATACAGTAAAGTTTGTAGCCTCTCATACCCCCACAGAGGAAAACAATAATTTTCCCCTCTTTGCTTGATCCTTTTATTCATTTTGAAAATGATTACTTAGTTTAGAATGGTATGTTTCTTTATTTTCTTTCATAATTTTAGAGAAAAGGCGCAGGATACTTAAGGTTCTGATTTCTATTGCATTTTTTAGTTAATTGATATATGTCCAATACTTTAGGTAATATATTGCATTCTATTATAAAGAATCTGAAGATTTTCCAAATCAACTGAAATAAAATAAGTCCTCTCAGTTCAAGTTCTTTTCATTTGTGTTGAAACCACTGACCTGTTGTATTCTAGATCTTTGGATGGTAGAACATTCAGGTCCTATCCAAAGGAATAATCACAGCTATGGTTTTTCTTTTAAAAGATTGTAGAGAATTTTTTCCATCTCTGTCTTCACCCCTCAGTGTAACTACATTTGGGTCAAGAGCATATTTGCAGCCAATGGATACACGCCAGTACTTATACTGCCTAAAACCCAAGAAGGAGTTTGCAGAAAAAGCAGGCATCATTAAGGGAGTAACGGTAATTGGAAAATTGGATATAGTATGGAAAACAAATCTAGGTGAAAGGGGAAGATTACAGACCAGCCAACTTCAAAGAATGGTGAGTCTAGAAAAAACACTGATGGGGGTTTTGGTGTGTTGGGGGTCCAGATAGTTATAACAAGTTAAATTTCCCTAGGTCTGTCACTAAAAATCAGAGCACTATAAAAGGCATTAATATTACCAGAGAATAAAAGACAAATAATTTCACTGATACCTAGGTAGAAAATTGGCATTGATATGAATGGGAAATGTTCAGATGTTAATTTATCCATCATACATGGTTTTCTATCATGTAAAGAACTTTTTTACTTTACCAAACAAAATAACTGCATATCAGTTGTTTCCTCCTATGATAATTCATGCTCATTGTTATCTGACTTCCACTATATTAGAGTTATCTCTTTCTTTTGCAATGTCTTGGGAACGCTTGGATTTATACTGCATTTACCTACTCCGTTCATTCCTCTTTTAAAGATGTTTAAAATGTCAGTCATCTGAAACTCATGTGAGTCACACTCAAATTATCTTGTAAACACTGGTTGGATATTTTATCTAATTTCTACTCTGAGAGCATGGATAGCGACCAGCCTTCTTTTTCTTGTGCTAGTGAAACTATGCTACAGAATCCTCTATTTATACTGAATGTTACCTGCTGAGATACGTTCTAAAATTTACTTTTACTATTTGAGGTAAAAATTGAAAAAAGAGAGAGAGATTACCACTGGGCCTATTTTGAAACATAGCCATTAGCTATCATCCTCCCATGGCATTTTGATTCTACTGTCTGTCCCTATCAGTGTATCTTGTGAAACAGACATGATTTGCTTCTTCAGTTATTTCAGTGTCTTCCTCTACTTGTTTAGGCAATAAGCTTATGTTTCTATAAGCTACAGTATCTTTGGAAGCTTCCCCTTAAGATCAGACCCCCTGAAATTGCTTTACTATTTGCCTATGAGACTCATTTCAACTTTACTTAACATGGAGTAATTACAACAAAAACAGTCAGGGTCTCTAGTGCTATTTTACAAATAGTAGCAGCAAAAGAAGTTAGAGTGGATAACAGTAGGACTGTGGTACTCTTAAAATGGAAAGGTTTTTATAATAAATGTATGTTAACTGTATTTCTTTTTCTCATAGGCTCCAGGTTATGGGGATGTTAGGTTGTCTTTGGAGGCAATCCCAGATACTGTAAACCTAGAAGAACCTTTTCATATTACTTGTAAAATAACAAACTGCAGGTAATGCCAATATTTGTGGATGGATGTCCTTTCTTTTTTACCTAAGAGAGACTTCTTAAAGCTTTTAAATATGCTATCTTCTTGTAAGTTTCCTCTTGCCATATAGTCTTCTCCGATGTTGCCATTGAATACTATAAAGTTCTTCATCTGGTAGCTACTATTACATATTTTAGAGGTCCTATGGTATTAGGCATTTTTTAATATTTTACTTCCGTACTTGTGAAGTAGGTATTAATTATTCACATTCTTTGCAAGAGCGAGCTAACTCAGAGCTTGTGGGTTATTCAGTCTCAGAGAGCTGGAAAAGATGGGATCAGAATTTGAAACCAGTGTATTTGACTTCAAAGTCCGTGTTCATTTCATTGTTTACACTCCTTTCACACTTCAGATTACTAAACATGAACTAGTAGGTTCTTATAGAATAATACATTATAGATTTACTGTACTAAGATAGATTTTTCTGAGCCATATTTATACCTGAGCTGTATCTTTAGTATTAAGAAACTAAAAAGTAGTTATGAATTTAATATAAGGGATAGCCATAGACTAGAAAACAGGACTTTGATAATAGAGTGTAATCTAGCTATTGAGAAGCAAAGAGCACTGGGCTTTGAGGCCAGAAAAACCTAGGATTAAATCCCAGTCCTATCACTTTGCTACTCCTTGTAGTAATATTTGGTGCATTCATGCTAAGTCGTTTCAATTGTGTCCAACTCTTTGCAGCCCTATGGACCTTAGCCCACCAGGCTCTTCTCTCCATGGGATTCTCCAGGCAAGAATACTGGAGTGAGTTGCCATTGGGGCATTTTGATAATATCACAGTAATGAATTCAAATCATCATAGTCTGAATGTATAATCCTTTTTAATTCTATATCGCTTACAACTTTATGGTATTAGGAAAATAAGAAGTATTTATCCTTCAAAATTACAAAATATCTACTTACCCTGTGAAGCTGCCTAGACCTTCTCACACATAATCATAGCAAATTGTAATACAGTTTTTTTGTGATACTGATATATTCCTATAATTAATCACTAGTCTCTTCCATATTGGGTTGCAAATAATTTAAGAGATCATGTCTTACCGGCATTATAAGTGCAGTGCCTACCACATCATAGGAGCTCAGTAAACAATACACACAGGATAAAGACCTTGTGCTACATGTACCCTTTATGGGTGTGCTTTTGGATTATTTGTTTTGTGTTTTTTGAGTTATAAAAAATGAGTTATTGACCAAATGACAAAGTGCTGTAATAAATAAATAACAGTTTGAGTTATTCACTTTACCTTTTGGTAATTCAAATAAGTTTTTTTTAAAAAGCACTTATTTCTTAGATCTTCAGTTTCTTCATCTATGAAAATGGGATAACCACCAACCCATAACACACACAGACACATACATGCAATCTACTCTTACTGGATTTTTGTGAAATGTAATGAGGAAATTCATGCATTGCACCTAAACTGGTCTGTGGCACACAGTGAACATTTCAAATTTTAGAGGGGAGACAGAGACATATAAAAGCTAAATATCATTAAATCAATACATCTAAAATTCAAGTTTAAATTTAAATTTTAAATGAGTATTTTAAAATGTGGAGCCAACCAAGGAGAGAAAAAGAGCTTAAAGAGTTGAAAGCAAGTCAAGCATGGTGGTAGAGTAGCAGACCATTTTTCATTATGAAACTTTTGGGTTTGTTTTTGTTTTAAAAACAATACACATACTTTCACTAAAAGTGTTTTTTTAACTTAATAAGTTTAATTGAACTGGTGGTATCAGTTATAGGAAGTAGTCTTTTTCATGTCAAGTGAATACCTGAATAGTTTTACTTGTAAATCTTGCCAGTCATTTACTATCTTATCTGCATGGTAAGGGCTTCCCAGGTGACTCAGTGGGTAAAGAATCTGCCTGCAGTGCAGGAGACACAGGTTTGATCCCTGTCGGGAAGATCTCCTGGAGGAGGACACAGCAACCCATTCCAATATTTTTGCCTGGAGAATCCCATGGATAGAGAAGCTTGGCGGGCTACAGTCTATAGGGTCACAAAGAGTCAGACGCAGCTCAAGTGACTGAGCACACACTGTATGGTAAAGGAACAGATTAAGTAGAAAAAGCACTGGACCAGCCTCAGTTTTTCACTCTCTCTCCTACAGAGTATCTAACAGAAATAGGAAGGATACATAGCAACAAATTAGACACAGATGTCTGGAAGTCTCCCAGAGAAATGATAAAACTCCTTTTAACAGATCAGCATCAGGGAGCCAGTGTTCAATAACAGAACCAGAAGGCCTACATCCAGACAGGCAGATTAGTCAGTGCCACTGTAAACTCCAGAACAAAACCATCTCCTTTCATTTTCCTGATTCTGTCTTAAGTGAAATAAAAACAATATGATAGATTTTCATTTCTGTTCCTGGTTTTCAGCTGAATACCATGAAAAGAAATTCACTGGCAATAGTGATTTAGAGACATTGCAGTGTCCCTTTGTGAAAAGAACAAGATTTATTCCTATTTTTATGATTCCTCCAGCAGTGAAAGAACCATGGATCTTGTTTTGGAAATGTGCAATACCAATTCTATCCACTGGTGTGGCATTTCAGGAAGACAACTTGGAAAGCTCCATCCAAGTTCCTCTCTCTGCCTTGCCCTCACACTACTGTCTTCAGTACAAGGACTACAAGTATGCTCTCTTTTCAGTGATTTCAGTATTTAGGGGCTATTAATCCATAGTCATTTATTATATCCATTCTTTCTCTGGTCATTACCAATGAATGAAAACTTGGGTCTATATTTTTCTCTCAATAGAGCGTCTCCGGCTTAAGACTAACAGACACATTCTTAAAGAGAACATATGAATATGATGACATCGCACAAGTCTGTGTGGTATCTTCGGCCATTAAAGTGGAAAGTTGAAGAAAATGTCCAATGTTACACTTTTCATTGAGTTGCCCAGAATTTTCTGTATTTTTGTCACCTTGTAAAATGATCAACAGTAAAAAAATGTATGTTATTTAAATTTCTTTCCTATAAAAGATAAAATATTAAATTTTTGTTTTGAAAAGAACTATCTACTGATTTTATCTTGTGAGTTATCTTCCAAATGAACATTTGTATATTTTCTATACACATGTGATTTTGTTTCATTTTAAATGACCATTGGACTTTGTTCTCCAAAAGCTCTATATTTGAGGCCATGTGTCCCTAGCAGGTATCCTGAACAACGGTCAGTAAACTTTTCATGAAAAGGGCCAGATACTGCATATTTTAGACCTTGTAGGTCACAAGGTTTCTGTTGAAATTAATCTGCAGTTGTAATACAAAAGCAGCCAGTAGGCTCTAGTGACTCAGACAATAAAGAATCTGCCTGCAATGCAGGAGACCCAGGTTCAGTCCCTGGGTCAGGAAGATCCCCTGAAGAAGAGAATGGCTATCCACTCCCGTATTCTTTGCTGGAGAATTCAGTGGACAGAGGGGCCTGGCAGGCTCTACAGTCCATGGGGTCGCAAGGAGTCAGAAACAACTGAGTAACTTTCACTTTAGGCAAAAATTGTACCACAGCATTTACAAAAACAAGCAGCTGGCCAGATTTGACCTGCAGGCCTAGTTTGCTGACTTCAATCTAGAAGATACAGTTGTTTCTTAAAAATTTAGAATTCTCATCCTACTTTATTTAGAAGTATTTTCATTAACCCCAGCTTTTTTCCTCAGTCAACAAAAAAAGTTTAAAACTGGGGTGATCTTCATATATTGTATTTGCTAACACAGTATGAATTTTTCTAGTTGTTTTCAAAATTATCATATTGGCATCTGTATTTTTGTGTACATACCAACACACATGTCTAACTTTCATTTACTAAAAGCAGATCAGATTTGGTTTTATTTCTTAAACTGTCGATTACTCTGATAACTCTAAGCTAAGAAGCCTGATCATTTTCTAATTCTAAGCCGAGAAAGTCCTGTTTTTTCCCACTGAAAAATAAACCACTTTTTTTTAAAGGCATACTTAAAAGATTTCCAGCTTCTGATGCTTGATTTTGAACTCTACATCATGTATTATTATTACAAAACTTTCTGTTTCTGCATGTAATCACATTAATTTACTTACATCATATACAAAACAGAGGAAATTAAGACTGTAAACAACTTTGCAACATGGATGTAATAAAAGTTTCAATATTTTGCAACAAAACAAAAACTAATGCTGTTAAATAAAAACAAGTTGAAATTCAAGCATGTGTATATAACTGCTTAAATGTAAATGCATTAAGTCAAATACAAAAATTGGTTTTTCTTAAATGCATCATAATTTATTGCCATGACAAATTGTTTGGTCCAAAATGAAAGCTGTATTCAGAATGAGATTTGCCCTTAAATTGAAGAGGTAATTAATGAAACGTCCGTGCAAAATAAAGTGCAAGCAGTGTAAAATTGTCTTTGTCCAAAGACAGTCTTTTCTCCAAAATGAGTACAATTGATTAAATGATGAAATAAGACTTTATAGCCCCTGCACTGGATACTTCAGTAGCTTTCAAGGTGTCTTCTCATGACTGAACCTTCTGTTTCACTCCATTCAAATTTTAAAAGTAACATATGATGGTCACTTGGGATTCTGCTATATAATTTGACTTAGTTATAAAGACTCCTTTTTTATAAGCAATAACCTGGACATATTGTTCCTTCGTTAAGTAAAGGTTACATAATGTCATCTTAGAAAGGATCTGTTTAAACCATATTATAAAAATTAGATAAACAATTTGGTACATTAAGTAGAAATGTCATTTGCATACAAAGGACATTGTAAATTTTACATTTACAATGGAAAAGACCCTGATGCTGGGAAAGGTTGAAGGCAAAAGGCGAAGGGGGCAGCAAAGGATGAGATGGTTAGATAGCATCACCAACTCAAGGGAGATGAAGTTGAGCAAACTCCAGGAGATAGTGAAGGACAGAGGAGCCTGGCGTGCTACAGTCCATGGGGTCACAAAGAGTCAGATACGAGTTAGCGACTGAAAAACAATAAAAAATTTTACAGAGCATCATAACAATTACAGCTACCATAATGAAACGTTGTTAATGGAAATCAATCATTCCTAAGTAGAATGTATATAAAGATTTACTTTAATGCCCTCTTGTTTCAGACAAGCAAGATAACATTTGGAGCATTCTTTATAATATTAAGAGTAGCTAACAATACTACTACACAAAACCTTGAAATAGCGTGCAATGGAATAATTTCAAAGTGATGAAAGTACTTAAAAAGCAAAAGTGGCTTGAATAGAATGGAAATCCAGGTAAGTGGATAGATTATCTAGATGTGTTATGGGAGATACAATAGAAAAGAAACAAACTAGAAAAATGAAATGGAAGAAATACAACCAATTCACATTACTTCATGTAAAAAGAATGGCTACTTTAACTACAGATAGTAGTAAAGACATTGTTTTAAAGTATTTTTGCTTATAATGTCTTTGATTTTGGTGTCAAAGTTGGCAAAATGAAGTTGGGAAATGTTTCCTCTTCTGCTGAAAGAGATTGTGTAGATTTAATATTAAGTGTTTGGTAGAATTCACCATTGAAATTGGGCCTGTGGTTTTCTTTTCTGGAGGTACCTTATTTCTTCAGTGAGTTATGCTAGTTTGTATCTTATAAAGAATTTTTCCGTTTCATGGACATGGACCTACAGTTGATCACAGTATTTTCTAATTATCTTTTTAATGTCTACATGGTCTGCAGTGATATCCCTTCTTTCACTTCTGATACTGTTGATTCGTATTCTCTTTATTTTCCTACTCAGAGGCTTACCACTTTTACCAATTTGAAAGTATCTGTAATTTATTCAAGATAATTGTGCTAGGAACCTTTTCACATGCAACACCAGCAAGAATTGACTTTTTTTTTTTTTTTTTTTTTGCCCACACCGTAGGCTGGCAGAATCTTAGTTCCCTGACTAGGGATTGAACCAGCATCCTCTGCATTGGAAGTATGGCGTCTTAACCACTAGATCACCACCCAAGTTGATTTAAGTGCAATATAGGAGACAACTCAGAAGGCTTATCTTAGACTTAAGTCCTACTTTTCTCTGGAAAAGAACTGTAGGTTCATGTAGCTCTTCCTTGTATCCTGAGCCCAGGCATTTAGATATTTGCTGACCTAAAAGAGGAGAAATCTCCAACCTAGTGTTGCTTTAAATTAGAGCCCTTGGGACCTACATCAGAACCACTTGGTGTGCTGTGTGGAATGATGATCCCCAGACCTTATTACAGGACTTGATAAAGTTGAAAAGTGTGCCCCTGAATCTGGATTTTTAACAAATTCCAAGGTGATTCTTATAGGGAAATTATCGAACTCTTCTAATCGAACAAAGGGAAAGAAGGGAAAGTTGGTTTTTAAACTCTAAGATACCAAGTAATTAGCCTTTTGAGATGAAGAGTTATAGTAAGGCCCTGATTATCATCAGTCTTACTGATTTAATTTTTTATTACTGTTTCAGTTTTCTTTCGCAACACTTGTGAAATTCATTATGTGTCCACCAGCTTTACCAATTTTATAATTAACAAACCAAAGAAATTCCAGCTAGAATTAGAACAGTCTCATTAAAGCCATTCCAGTACTTAATGCCACTTCTCTTCACTATCTAATATGTATTCTAATTTCAGTACAATATTTCAAGTCCCCTGTTATGTTTAAGCTGCATCAAATTAAGAAGAAGCATAAAAGTGACATGCCAAGCCAAATTATAGCAGAGGATGAACATGAACAAGAAGTGTTAATGACAGATGCTTTTTGTAACCCATCAAATAATTACGAGTTTAAAAAATCAGTGTCTGCAGGCACATAATTAAATGCCACTTAGGAAATCCTTAAGAGCCAAGCTATTGGCTTATTTAAATGTAGATATATTTGAAAGTTTCCATGGTAAGGTCACTAGAGAAATTGTGCTAGTGAAATTGAATAGTTACACAACTGACCTAACCATTATTATTAAGGATTTCTAAATGTATTTTATTATGTACTTAGCATCAGTGGCCATGCTAATGTTATCTATACCAAACTGTAGGCAAGATTAGTTAAGAACTATGCAAAAAACCTGAGCACCCTACATTCACTTTCTGTACATTCACAGCATCTATTTTTTCTCTTCTCTAAACAACACCGAATACTGCTTTCCACCAGCTCTTTAAGATTTTGTCACCCAACAAAATAAGCAGCATTAAAGACAGTACTGGCCCTTGTCATATCTTCACTACTGATAGCACTATCAAAGCTAAACCCAGTAACGAATTTCTCCTCTCCAAAGATGCTACTCAGAGGCAAGTATATTTCTCCTAAATCAGCATGAGAATCATTTCCTCTTAGTTATCTCCCCTTTCAAACAGTTTGCTTATGAGAATTGGTGCTAGAGAACTCACCAGTAAACAGCCCTACTGTTCAATAAATACACTCTGCTATTAAGTCTAGTATACAAATACAATGAAGATTTGAAAATGGAGCCGTGTCCAGTTAAGTGCTATACTGGCACTTAACAAGGCTACTGATCACCTGCTTACAAAGGAATCATGTTATGGTCAAGTCAACATAACATAATCATGTTATGTTATCTGTTTGTGATAAACCTATTGTCTAGACAGATTTATTTTTTCGATTTGTTGTTGTTCTGGCCACTACCTACAGCAGACACTTGAGAGCTTTCACCACTGCATTCTGGGTGAGGGGCCCCAGTCAAGTCACGAATGTTCTTCAGTGCTGCTGCTGAATGACCTGCTGCGGATATGATTTCTAAGTTGCTCTATGAGTTCAGGATTCTGCTGCTGTATCTGCTGAGCAAACTGCTGTCCCCTGTAGTAAAGAGGCAAAGTAATATGAATTAGGGAATTTCCAATCACACAATACCAACGCAAAAAGAACTGCAAACAATGTGGATACTACCCAAAGGGAACTTTTTCTATAAAAACAAGTTTTAAATTCATGACTTATCTGCAAGTGTACCAGCATCTCCATATACCATTAATACAGTGCAGTGTTCTTTATGAGAAATGAAACACCCAATCTAACAAGTGAGTTCCTGAATTGAGTGAAATCCACCCCTCCCCCACCCAGTGCTTAACCACAGAAAAGCGAAGGGCTAAAAAGAATATGCTTTTTATTATATGTGTGCAAACATAATGCAAGGTATTTGTTCTTGTAATCAAGTCAGTCTCTCATATGGCAGGTGTCTGAAGTCACCTAACAGAACTGAGTTTTTGAAAGGCAGAGATTTAATCCAAACTACTGAGTGTGTACCTCCCAATTGCAAGTGTTAGGCATCACTAAAATCATGCCACTTAAAGATCACTCTAAAAATGCCACATTGCAAGTGGGTTTACACAGTTGTGATCACAAACAAAAAATGATATTTGTCACTTCATATAACATTTCCAGTACAGCACCACACAGATTCAAAAAGCACAGTAGCCTAAGCAACTTGGATGGAGGTAGAGGTAATGTGTTCAAGTAATGAGAAGATAAAATGAGTTCCTTTAGCAATGACATGCACTGCAAAAGTTTGAATTAAAGTATCTTAAATCCTATGCAATATATGATTTTTAAATACATATGTGTACATAAAACTCATTAAGTAGATATTTGTCATCTGATTTGCTAAAAAAGTTTTTCTTGGATCTAACCTTCTGGACTCAGGCCCTTCAGGCAGAAAATTTCAATTTATGAACCACTTTTAAATTTAATAACTAATGAGGTCACTGATAACTAACAGTAAAAGATAAAAATTTAAAAAGAAAGCCTTTGTCCCCTTACCTTAGAGACCAATAGTAAAACATAAAATACTCAAACTGTAAAACATAAAATACTTTTTTTAATTTTAACTATTTCTATTTTAAATAAAACTTACGCTTGGATGAGGCTGGACAAGTCAGTTAGGCCCCCAACACCAGCAGCAGGCCCTCCAATAGCATTTGTCATCATTCCTGACATTCTAGAGTAGGCAAGAGATAAATCAAATTGGCATATATTCTTTTTTTTTAATATTTTTAATTGGAGGATAATTGCTTTACAACGTTGTGTTGGTTTCTGCCATACATTAACATGAAACCAGCCATAGGTATACGTATGTCCCCTCCCTCTTGGACCTCCTTCCCATCTCCCACCCCATCCCATCTCTCCAGGTTGTCACAGAGCACCCGAGTTTGAGCTCCTTGCGTCATACAGTACATTCCCACTGGCTATCTTTTCACATATGGTAATGTATATGTTTCCATGGTGTTCCCTCCATTCGTCCCACCCTCTCCTTCCACTGTGTCCACCAGTCTCTTCTCTATGTCTGCCTCTATTGCTACCCTGCAAATAGGTTCATCAGTATCATTTTTCTAGATTCCATATACATGTGTTAATACACAACATTTGTTTTTTTCTCTTTCTAACTTCACTCTGTATAACACGCTCTAAGTACATCCACATCATTAGAACTGACTCAAATGCATTCCTTTTTATGCCTAATATTCCATTGTATATGTGTACCACAACTTCTTCATCCATTCATATGTCGATGGACATCTTGGTTGCTTCCATGTCCTAGCTATTGTAAATAGTGCTGCAACAGACATTGGGGTACATGTGTCTTTTTCAATGAATTGGCATATATTTTTAACAGGCAGAATACCAGCCAAGGAAAGCAGGTAGATATACCCACATTGGGTAGGCCAAATGAGTGTGACTTTAAGTTCCAATTGACTGACATTTAGGTATCATTTTGGAGCTAATGTGCTCAAATTAGGAGACTGGCAAGTGGAAGAGAGAAATGTAACATGCTCTTTCTGTATACTTACAGCTGCTGAACTTGAGGATTCTGCATTAAACTTGCTGCCTGGAATTGAAAAGTGGTATCTCTCATAAAGGCAGTTAATATTTAGGGATATTTTTTAAAGTTTTTTTTTTCAAGCAGAGAGAAGCTAGATCATGTATATACTAACATTTTACAGAGTTTTGGTGTGTTATACAAAGTGAGTGGGAATGTAAAAAAGAGGAGGTACTAGGAAAAATGTTATTAACAATACATTGCACAATAAAGAGATTACAAACACTATAAAGTAAGGATACTGGCAGCAGTTTACTTCCTCCTACTGATCAGACAAATAAAACCAAAAGAGCTTAAGAAACCACAATAGCCAAAATCCTCAGACTTCAAATACTAGATACCTTCCTAGGGTCACTTTCACCTAAGAGGGTAGTTTTTAGCCTTCTGTAGATTTGCAGATCCCTTTGCCAATCTCATGAAAAATATGATTCTCTCCCTAGAAAAATGCACATATCCATATGTATACAAAGTTTCATCTACAGTTCCAAGGTATCCATGGGCTTCCTGAAGTTCACCCATGGCTTTTTCACAAAACAGTACATGAGTAGGTTAAAATCCTGTGATAACATCATACCACCACTGCTACCACTGCCATCGGAAAAGCTCTCTTACTTGTTTCTAAAAACTTTGGAACTATAGAGTTCTAATGGGAAATACAGCCAGCAAAGCAGAAAAGGAAATATACTCACCATACTAATGAAGGCTGGATTATTTATTAAGCTAGCCATGTCAAAGCTCAGTCCAGTTCCTGTCTGTAAAACAATTACATCTCAGAATTACTCTAAACATTACAATTTGATAATTGTGAATGATAAAATATTTCACTTATTTGGCATTAGCAACTTACGGGACTAGATACCTCTCTTAACTTCTGTTCTGCTATCTTCAGATTTGATTTATAGGAATCATTTTCAGGGTCCAGATCTAATGCCTTCTGATAACTTGTAACTGCTTCTTCAAATTTATTCATGGCAGTGAGGGCCAGCCTGAAAAGAATACATTTTGAGAGTATAAGCTGTATGACTGAAGAACATTAGGACACCACAAATGTCATCAAAAGTCTATCTTGGTATTCAGTTTGAATCCAGATTACACTTTATATATCCACTGTACAGTTAACCCCTGAACAGCACGGATTTGAATAGCAAAAATCCACTTCTACGTGAATTTTTTCCAACAGTAAATACTACAGTACTATACAATCTGAGGTTGGTTAAATCTGCAGACACAGAGGAACCACAGATATGGAGGAACTGTGGATACAATGGTTGACTGTAAGTTACATGCACATTCTTGAATGCAGAGGGTCAGTACTCTTAACACCCACACTGTTCAAGGATCAACTATAGTATGGTTCACAGGAGTATCACTTCCTTTTAACTCCAAGATTCTGTAAGTCTGGATTCTCTCCATTCTGCTTGGTCCCAGCCTCGGCTGTCCTACATGAATCAAGAACTTAATGATTAAAAAGGGAAAACAAACAAACAAAAAAGTAGAAAAATATGAGGAATTCCCTAGTGGTCCAGTGGTTTCACTGCCGAGGGCCTAGGTTCAATCCCCGGTCAGGGAACTAAGGTCCTGCAAGCTGTGCGGCATGGCCAAAGCAAAAAACCAAAAAACAGCAACAACAAAAAATAAACTTTTATGTACGTATAACTGAATCACTTTGCTGTACACCTGAAACTAACACAACATGGTAAATCAACTATTGTTGTTTAATTGCTAAGTCGTGTCCAACTCAACTATACTTCAATAAAAATGATTATTTTTTTAAAAAGAAATTATTATACAGAGTGACATAAGTCGGAAAGAAAAAAACAAATATATTCACACATATATAAGGAATCTACAAAGGTGGTACTTATGAACCTATTTGCAGAGGAGCAATGGAGACACAGACATAGAGAACAGACTTGGAACATGGCAGTGGTGGGGGGAGGAATGGAGAGAGTAGCATGAATACATACACTACCATATGTAGAGCAGCCAGCCAGTGGGAGTTTGCTGTATGATGCAGGGAACTCAGACCAGGGCTCTGTGACAATCCAGAGGGGTGGACGGGTGGGAGATGGGAGGGAGGCTCATGAGGGAGGGGACATATGTATACCTATGGCTGATTCATGTTGATGTATGGCAGAAACCAACACAACACTATAAAGCAATCATCCTTCAATTAAAAATAAATTTTTAAAAAACTTAATGATTAGAAATGAATCTTACATACCCTTCCATTTTTAAGCTTACTATGTGAACCCATTTGCTTTATGAATGATTAAGCTCCATAAAAATGTGAGCTGACTAACAGTTCTGTGGTCATGTAAGTCCATGATGCTAAAACTGCTTTAAGAACTCCAAACTAAATCTGTCCTTCACTACAGCCCACTTTCTTCCTTCTTAACAGAGACACTGAACCACAATAAATATCACTTTACCATAAAAAGTAAAACAAGTAAGCTGTGAGGTGTCAGCTAATTCCTCTTGAATAAGACATGTTAGTTTTTAAATAGATAAAACTGGCAATCCTTATGCCTCAAATAACACACATTATCCCAGGCACAGGTCAAAGAGTTAATTACTAAATTTAATGTTTTCCTCTACCTAGTTAGGATTTATTTACTGGAAAATTATTTCAGAACTAAAAACTAATGGTGTATATGGAGACAGCATTGAGGGTTTTATTTTTCCTAAGTTTATTTTTAACAAATTACTCCAATTCTTTCTTGACTCACTTACCTCACAGACTTCTGACCTAGACAGAATATAATGCCTAATCACAGAGAAAAATCTCAGAACCTAATTAGTTTTCTCCCAGTCATGAAAGATACTTTATCACAATCCTTAATTAAGTCAATATATGTTTATTGGAATCGTACTATGTACCAGGTACTATTTTAGATCCCTCAGTGAAAAAGGTAAAGTTCTTGGGTTTAAGAAAATTTTATTCTGTCAGGGGAGGACAAGCAATAAACATGCAAATAAAAAAATGTAATATTAAAGAGAATGAATAGGGGCACTAAACAATGAGAAGAAAGCAGTCATAAGCAAATTAGAGGAGAAACATTTTAAATAGAAGCAGCAATGAACACCAAGGCCCTGAGAATGATGCAAGTTTAGTATGTTTAAGGAAAAGGACAAAGGCTGAGGTGGGAGCACAGAAAACCAAGTGTGGGAAGAGATGATGTCAGGGAGTATTATGGGACCATGGTTTGGAGCCTGGATTTTATCCTGGTTGCAACAGAATGACATAATTTGATTTATGCTTTAAAAAGCTCACTCTGGCTTCTCTGCAGAGGATCAACATGGGTGGAGAGAGTAGAGTGAAGGCAGGGAAATGAGTTAGGAGGCTACGGCAGTAGCCTAGATAAGAGATGGTAATTTGGGCTAGAGTTGTAAACAAGAGAGCAATCAATGCTTGAATTCAAAAAACATGTGGAAACTAGAATTGGTAGGACATCCTGATAGGTTAGATGTGTCAGGTATAATAGGAATGAAGGATGATTCCTAGGCTTTTGAACAAAGCTCTGGGTAGGTAGAATGACAGTATATTTACTGAGAGGAGAAGGATTTAAGGGAACAGGAGTTCTGTTTGGGACACGTTAAGTTTAAATGCTTATTAAAAATCTAAGTGGAGATGAAAAAGAGCTGATTATATGAGTATGGAGTTTAGACATATAACTTAAGAGATCCATAAACATATACAGTTGATTTTCATTATCTATAATAATTATGCTCTACAAGGACACCGCAAACACTAAATTAGCAAACACTGAACAACTGCTCCTAGGGGAAATATAATGTTATGTTCCTGTGAGCCTCCGGTCACAACATTTTCATCAACCAATCAATACACAACTTGTTTTTATGTGAGTTTCTGTTTAAACAAACCTTATCTAATTGATTCACAGTCAACTGTACTAACTCCATCCCTGAACAAAGCTTGTCTAACTCATGTCTTTTCTTGGTGAGGCACTTTACAGCTTCCTTGCACACAGAAACACTAGACAACACTTCAGCCTATGTTGGGGCAGCCACTGTAAATAAAAACACAAAATTGCAAAAAGTATAGCACTAAATAGACTGTGAAAAGGACACTCATTTTACAGCATGATAGCTGAAACAAAAAAAGATTGAGCACTGCCTTATCTGACCTCAGCTGAGATCTTGTACATCAGATGACTTAAGATTTTCACCATTCTGGAGATGCCCACAAAGCATACTGAGCACAGATTTGGATCCACTAATACAGAGTATTGACAATAGATGAAATTTCAAAATATGGAACAGGATGAAATCAGAGAGAAAATACAGACAGAGAGCAGCAGCAGCAGAGGAAAGAGCCCGGTAGCATATCATTATGTAGAGGTGGCAGATGAGGAAGAACCAGTATTAGAGACTGAGAAAGAACATTCAGTGAAGTAGAAGGAAAACCAGGAAGCATGGTGTCCCAGAGGCCTAGAGAACGAAGTATTTCAAAAAGAAGTTAATCCTGGGAATTCCCTGGTCGACCAATGGTCAGGGCTAAACATTTTCACTGCCTTGGCCAGGGTCCAAACCCTGGTGGGGGAACTAAGATCCCACAAGCCATGCAGTGCAGCAAAAAAAAAAATGTAGAAGATTCAGGAGAGGATTACAAGTGTAAAGTCCTCGGTACAAAGGCATGAGATCTAAAGCATGAGTGAATGCATTAGTCTTAGATAAGACCCCTTCCATCTGAACAGGAAAAAAAGGCTATCTGTGTAAATACACATGTGGGTAAATTGGTGGATTTGCAAGTAAGAAGATTTTTTTTCTAAATGCATCTATTTTATCAGTTTAGTAAAAGGTTGAGAGGACCATGGAAAATGCAGTGGAAATTTGAAAAGAGTATGTATGAAACAGTCAACTCAGAGAGGGGTAAAGGTGAATTTAGAAGTGTAGTAGGATTAGCTGCCAAAATACTGTGTGCTTGAGATTTGTAGCCTTGAGTATGAAGTAGGTCTACTCAGTATGGTTGTTAGGATTTTCTCCAACAATCACCCACTCATCATAAACTAATCATCTCCCTCCCAAGACAGAACTGCAGTCATTTCCTCCTTCAATGTTATATTTATCTTATTAGTCCAGAGGGTGCAATATGAAGCAGGAAATTCAAAACCAAGCCATTAAGAACAGCATATCTGATACTACTTGGTAGTACTTTGAACATCCTCCCAAAACTTACCCCATTCTCCCATAGGCCTTGCTGTACTTTGAATCAATCGCTATTGCTTTTTCACAATCCTTTATTGCATCTGTGTAGTGACCTAATTTACTCTGAGCAGCAGCCCTAAAAGAAAGAGAAGAGATTTTTATTATAAGAAGCATTCAAGGCACTAGTTTAGATTTCCAGGTGCTAATAAAACTTATTTTTCCTGTCCCAATTTACGTATCACTCCCAGTAAATATCTAAATCAAACTAAGACAATTCTATAGTCAAGTGAAAATTCAGAAACAAAATTCAGAGACAATATGTACTTTGCTTCCCCCAGTTTGCTTTGCTATAGAAAAGATAAAAATATGAGAACCCTACAACTGGTTTACCTGCTTTCTAATTTGCCCAAACAGAAAACTGAAAACACCAGGGATGGCCACTCACAGGGCTGTGTTGTTAAATGATCACATAAGGTTAAGATCATCTACAAGTCAAAGATGAAAAATGAAACTTAACCTATGTGCCTAAATCTGACTGCAAACTGAGTATGGCAATGTATTCAATCTACTTAGCACAGAATCTCAGAGCAATTAAGGACTGCAAGTCCTTCAGACTGAATGGTTCCATAATGTCTCCTGCCCTCCATCCCAACCATTTACCCCATACCTTCTCCTCCAGACTAAGTATTTCTACTTTATTCACTCAACTAATCTATCTGTTAAGGGCAAGCTAACGCATATCTACTTTTCTAGACATAATGGACAGAACAGTAATCATAATTATATTCTGGTGGGGAAGGGGGGCTGAGGGCTAGCAGACTATAAAAGAAAGGCTGTGGTGAGTTCAGATTTCCATCAACCTTTGTTTACACTGCATGAATCAGACTACTTCTCAAACTAAGATTATAAAATTTGAAAAAATAAACAGAGTCTTCTTTGCTTGAGTTAAAAAATATAAATATGAAAGTAGAGGATTCAACAAACCTGTTTTGGTGGTTCATGTAAAAAAGTGGTATGGGTTCATTTGACTGAATACTCACTACAAAACTAACAGGATGACAAGAATGTCCATTAAAAAATGACCATTAAGGGCTTCCCTGATGGCTCAGTGGTAAAGAACCTGCCTGGCAATGCAAGAGATGCAAGTTGAATCCCTGATCCAGGAAGATCCCACATGCCACGGGAAACTAAACCCAGGCACCGCAACATCTGAGCCTGAGCTCTTGAGCCCCAGAGCCACAACGACTGAAGCCTGCATGAGCAGCTCCGGCGCCACAACTGAAGGTTAGCCCCTGCTCTCCCCAGTCAGAGAAAAGCCCTCGCAGGAATGGAGACCCAGCACAGCCTAAAATATATAAATAAAACTTGAAAAAAAATTAAGAGACATAGAATGCTATCACTTCCAAATAATTAGAAAAAATCAAGTAAAATAACAATCAATAGAAAGGAAAAGAAAAAACAGTGAAGGAGAGGGAGAACAAAACAAAATATAAGCTAGCAGGAAAAATTCAAATATATAAGTAATGACAAAATTGCCTCGATAAACATCAATTTCTCAAACTGTATACATATCACTTACAAAATAAGCACACACAAGTTGAAGTTAAAGGCATAGAAAAAGACAATGAGGTAAACTAAAAACCAAGCAAAAGAAAGCTGTTATAGAAACATTAATAATAGACATAAGGCAAAAGACATTATTAAGGCTACAAAGTCATCATTTATTAACATTCTTTTTTAGTTCAATTTTATAAAAAATGTTTACATGACTCAGAAGTCAGACATATATTAAAAGCCTCATGCTCATCTTCTAGAGGATGGTTGGCAAGGGGTAGATGGGATAGAAACAAGAATGACACTTCAAAAAGGATGAAAAAGTAAACCTTCAAACAGAATAAAACAGAAGCAAATAACCCTAACTATATATCAAAAGCAAGAATTCAAGTAACTCAAACACAGTATTCTGAGTATACAGCCTTAGTAAGATGCATTCTATGACCAAAAAGTAAACTGCAAAGAAATTCTGAAGTTTCCTTAGTAAGCCTGCTAGAGCCTGTTGACAGCATGTGTGTGTGCTCAGTCGCTCAGTCACGTCCAGCTCTTTGCAACCCATGGACTGTAGCCCGCCAGGCTCCTCTGTCCATGGGATTTTCTAGGCAAGAACACTAGAATGGAGCAGGTTGCCATTTCTTCCTCCAGGGGATCTTCCTGACCCAGGGATGGAACCTACATCTCCTGCATCTCCTGCATTGGCAGGCATTCTTTACCATCTGGGAAACCCAATACCAGTTGAAGAATAGAGCTTATCAGTAAGCACACTGGTGCTGTTGGAAAGCAGGGCTCTCTTCTGGAGAGAGATACAAATACAAAATGAGGGAAGGTAAGGAGAATCTCTGTGACACTAGATGTGAACTGAGAACATCTGGATTAAATGATGACCTTTCAAAAAAAATTATTTTCTAGCCCTGTCCTTTGAAAGGACCTGAAGCAGTAACATTTCAGTAGGAGCTATCAGGCCTTGCAATCAGATCTTGGTTTCTAAATAAAATTCTCCACTAAAAGGAGTTCCTTGCAGAAACAGTTGAGCCCGGGTTTAAGGACAGAGAAAGTACAAGGCATATCTGGAATACTTTGTTCTCCCAGAAAGCAAGAAAGTGTTCAAAAACAAATGAAGGTATGTAAAAGGACAAGCAGTTTAAAAGGCTTCCACTAGACAAATCTAGGATAACTTAAGGGTCAAAATGATAAGTAGGTAATTTATTAGAACTCATTGAATAGTGGATTCTTTAAAATTCATGAGTCCATATGATACTTTGGGAAGACAAAGGAAGAGAGAAGCTGAAAAAGGTGAAAAGGAAAGAAAACTCTTCTTTATAGAAACATGTGAGGAAACATATGTAAAGGGAAAGACAAAATTAGAAAATTACTGTTTTGTAACCATTTATGTAATAATGATTCAGGGACAGTTCATGAATGGACGACAAAACACGTAGTAAAAGATTGTTGGTGAACAGGATATTAACATGATTTGACCATATAATTTTTTCCTTTTTTTAACTGAAACACAGTTGATGTACAATGTTATGTTTCAGGTGAACTATTACTACATAGTGATTCAACATTTATATTTGTTATGAAACGATCACAATAATTCTAGTATACAACCATCCCTATACAAAGTTATGACAAAATTATATACCATATTCCTTATGCTGTATATTATATCCTCTGGCTTATTTATTTTATAATTGGAAGTTTGCACCTCTTAATTCCCTTCATCTATTTCACCCATCATTCCACTCCCCTCTGGCAAACACCCATTTGTTCTCCATATCTATGAATCTATTCTCATATCGTTTGCTTATTTGTTTTGATTTTTTGATTCCACATATATGTGAGATCATAGAATGTTTGTCTTTCTCTGTCTGACTTATTTCACTTATTTGATACCCTCTAGATCTAGCCACATCATTGCAAATGGCAAGATTTAGGAGTATTTATGGCTGAATAATATTCCATTGTATACATATAAAACCATATCTTCTTTGTCCATTCATCTATCAATGGACACTTAGGTTACTTCCATATCTTGGGGACTGTATATAATGTTATTACTACAATGAATACTGGGCTTCATTTCCCCAAATTACTGTTTTTCTTTGCTTCAGATAAATACCTAGAACTGAAGTTGGTGGACTGTACAGTAGTTCTATTTTTATTTTTTTGAGAAACTTCCATACTGTTTTACAGAGTGGCTACACCAAATTACACACCCACAAAAAGTGCATGAGAATTCCCCCTTGCATACATCCTCACCAATACTTGTTATATGCTGTCCTTTTGCTGATAGCCATTCAAAACCATTGTGGTTTTGATTTGCATTTACATGATGATTAGTGATGTTGAGTATCTTTTCATGTGTTTCCTGGCCAACTGTGCCTTCTTCAGAAAAATATTTTTTCCAGTCCTCTGCCCACTTGGTTGGTTGTTTTTATGATGTTGAGTTGTATGACTTTTTTTGTACAGTAAGCAATTACCTGATAAACATAGTTTGCAACTTTCTTCTTCCATTCAGCAGGCTGCCTCTTCATTTTGCAGTCAGAATTATTCCTAAGTATTTTACTCTTTTTTGCATGCTAAGTCACTTCTGTCATATTCTCTCCTCTTAACAAATGTTTAGTTTAATATGGTCCCATTTGTTTATTTTGCTTTTATCTCCCTAGCGTGAAGAGACAAATGCCAAAAAATATTGCTAAGACTGATATCAAAGAGTGTACTGCCCATGTTTTCTTTGAGGACTTTCATGATTTCAAGTCTTACATTTAAGTCTTGGATTCATTTTGAGTTTATTTTTGCATGTAGTATGAAAATTGCTATTTATTCTTGAGTCAGATTTATTAAGCTACAACTTTTAGGAAACTGCCCATTTTGTCCAAGGTTCATAATACTTACATTCACTTAAGGTTTTTAAAAAGTTCTGGCTGTATCTGTAGTTTTCTGTTTTACTCCTGATTTCTTCCTCCTCCACCTTCAATCTTGCAAAATCTTTTTTTCTTGCCAATCTTCCTCGCTGCCCCACCCACCCCCAACCTTTTTCTCTGCTATTCATGCACTGAAAGAACCAACTCTGGTATTTTTTGCAGATTGTCTCTGTTTTTACTATTCTCTCCCATTACCTTTTGTTTGTCATCCTCCTATATATTTGCTCTGTTAGTAGTTCTGATTTTCGTATGCCACTGGGAGGAGCTGAGTTCAGAGTCTTCATTCTCAGCTATCTTGAGGAAGCACCCCCTATCTTTAATTATAAAAGAGTAATAGAGGGACTTCCCTGGTAGTCAAGTGGCTAAGACTCGGCACTTCCAATGCAGGGGACCCACGTTCGATCCCTGGTCAAGGAACTAGATCCCACATGCCACAACTAAGACCTGGCACAGTCAAAATTAAAAAAAAAAAAAAGAGTAATAGAAAGGCATGGTAGTCACCACCTTAAGATATCAAACTCAGAATCACTATCAACAGGACTGTTTGAAATTATGGCCCTCCTAATATAATGTAATAAATGGTATACATAATTATTTATGTAGGCTTTATGTCAAAATGTGACCTAAATTTAATCATGAGGAAGCAATCACACATATCGAGAACATGGTACATTCTGTAAGATCATTGGCTTAACTCTTTGAAAAAATCTGTCATGAAACACAATCAAAAAAGACAGGGATACTTTCGAGATTAAAAGAGACTGAAGTGACATTAGAAAAAAAGCAATGCATGATTCTTGATTGGATTCTGAATCAAAAACATAGCTATAGATGGTATTTGGGGAACAATTGAAGAAATTTCAATATTAATGCTAATTTTCTTACATGTGAATGACATGATAGTTATACAGAGTATATCTTATTCTTGGGAAATACAACTGAAAAATTTAGGATCAGCAAGAAATTTCTGTGTGTACATACACCTATAGAGAAAAAAAGACAGAAAGAGAGAGGAAGCGAACATGGCAAAACGTTAGCTACTGTTATCTCCAGGGCAAACATATACAGATGTTCATTAACTAGAAGTAAGTTTAAACTGGTTTAAATTCATTTACTTAAATTAATAAACATAAACTAAAATAGTATATATAATAAATATTATTTATGAATATATATATGCAATATGCTGCCATGTGACTGTCTCACCATTAGAAGTCTTCATCTAGAGGCAATTCTGCCTTCTAAAATTCACTGACTCAATTCAACTCAAAATTTTGTTGAATACCTACAATATGTTCAGTTCAGTTCAGTTCAGTCACTCAGTCGTGTCCGACTCTGCGACCCCATGAATCGCAGCACGCCAGGCCTCCCTGTCCATCACCAACTCCCGGAGTCTACCCAAACCCATGTCCATCGAGTTGGTGATGCCATCCAGCCATCTCATCCTCTGTCGTCCCCTTCTCCTCCTGTACTCAATCCTTCCCAGCATCAGGGTCTTTTCCAATGAGTCAACTCTTCGCATGAGGTGGCCAAAGTATTGGAGTTTCAGCTTCAACATCCGTCCTTCCAATGAACGCCCAGGACTGATCTCCTTTAGGATGGACTGGTTGGATCTTCTTGCAGTCCAAGGGACTCTCAAGAGTCTTCTCCAACACCACAGTTCAAAAGCATCAATTCTTCGGCGCTCAGCTTTCTTCACCGTCCAACTCTCACATCCATACATGACCACTGGAAAAACCACAGCCTTGACTAGACAGACCTTTGTTGGTAGAGTAATGTCTCTGCTTTTCAATATGCTATCTATGTTGGTCATAACCTTCCTTCCAAGAAGTAAATGTCTTTTAATTTCATGGCTGCAATCACCATCAGCAGTGATTTTGGAGCCCCAAAAATTAAGTCTGACACTGTTTACACAATATGTTAACACAGCTCAAAATCAAATATACAGAAATGGGGAGGATATATCTTTGCCCTCTAAACATTCACTCTCTAATAGGGAAATAGATATGTAAATAAATAAACAATATGGTAAGTGCAACAATGGAAATATCAAAGGAAGAGGTAACATAGGGTAAGGTACGGTTAACCCTATACAGAGCCGTCTAATAGAACTTTCTGTAATAGACAAGTTCTTTCTGTCTAATAGAACTTTCTGTAATAGACAAGTGTTGCCCAATACAGAAGTCCCTAGCCTAACATTTGAACATGTTAATGCAATTGAGGAACTGAATATTTTATTTTACTAATTGTAATTAATTTATATTTGAATAGCCAGATGTGGCTAGGAGCTACCATATTGGACAGCACCGCTCCATAGGCCACGGCAGAGAAGGGGAGGTCGAGGAGAGAAGAAATTAAGAGAAGTCTTCCCAAAATATGCAACATTTAACAGGGTCTTGAAGGATGACTAGCATTTGATCAATTAGATAAGGTAGGAAATATTCTATGCAGAGGAAGGAGCACATAAAAGCATGAAGAAATATCCCAACATGGCATTTTTAGGAAGTCAGTAAATTTCACATTACATGTGCATAGAGAGTAAAGAGGAAGAATGGGGTAAGAAAAGTGAGGATAATAAAGTTAAAAGAAAAGAGAGAGCCTATACTATAAAAGATCTGAAGCGTCATTCAGAGAAGCTCAAATTTGATCGTGTTGGTAATTTGGAACTAGTGAACACACAGCAGGAGTTGGATGATTAAGTTCATATTTTAGAACAATCCTTCTGGCAGAAGACTGGAGTAGAGAATGGAAATGGGAAGCCAACTGCAGTTACTAGTGTACTAGTTTAGCAAAAGTTAAGAACCTGGATGCAAATGAAGGAAGGAGCAAATGAGCTACTTGGGAGGTGTATGATATAGGAAAACAAAGAGGAAGATTCCCTGATACTCACCTTCAGATACCGGTAACAGGGAATCAAGCACAGAGAATCAGACCCAGAAAGAAAGAATGGGCAGAAAGAAAGAATGTGACTGTATTTCAATCCTGATAGCTTGAGCTTTAGATCACAAACTGCAAGCTGAGATGAAAGATTTGTGCAGCTCACAAAAGAAAGAGGAGAGGTGTCTGAATCTGCAACTAGGAAAGGAAACAGAAATCAGGCTGTATTTGAATCTTCTGTGAGATGCAGCCAAACACAGCAGTGTCTGAACTGAATAACAATGTGGTCTGCTCTCTCTGGACCTGCTGTCTGATTACCAGGGCATAACTAAAGAAACTCCAGCAGAACAAAGCAGCTGGCGTCATCATGTTTTCAGACACCCTCACTTTCATTACCTTGTTAGAGCAAGAGCATGGATATAACTTGTGCTCTTTTATAGGAAAAAAAAAGGCAGAAAAAAATTTACATGTATCTAACACTTCACATACTGTATATTATATATATATGTATACATATATATATATATATATATATATATATATATATATATATATGTTATAGCAAAAACCTATTCTTACAGCTAGGAATTACACTGTGTTTGAAAGAAACAAATATTGAAAGCCTAGAACTATAACTATATATATATATACACACATACATATCATTACTCCTCACAACTACTCTATGAAATGGTTAGTATTACCTCTATTTTACAAGTGAGGATGTTGAGGCTCAAAATGGTTTAGTAAGGCTTCCCAAGGTCACACAGCTAGTTAGTAGCTTAACTGAGATTCAACTCCATGTTCAACAAACCATCAAACCCACCTTCAACTCAAATTCCCATCAAGTGAGAGGCCTTCCAGATAAATTTTCTCCATCATGCTCCTTCTCTTTCCTGGTATTTTTAATTCCAAGTCCCAGGGAACCTAGTGACTACATGCTGCTTATGGAGGTAGAAGAAAACAAAATGTATAACAATGTGGTCTCTCTTTCCATTTTTCTGAGAGCTCATGCTGTCTCTAAGCATTCCTTGGTACAACAACCTGATGCTTTCTAATTTTCCTGTTAAACTATGCTCTCCAACATAAAATACATTCCCCTCTCCTCTGTTTACCCTAGTTCTACCTGTCCATCAAATCCACCTTCAACCCAAATTCCCATCACGTGAGAGGCCTTCCCGATAAATTTTTTCCATCATGCTCCTTCTCTTTTCCAATATTTTAATTTCATTTATTGCTTCAGTCATTCAACCATGTATCCATCCCAAAAACATGGCATGACTCTGGGTAAGGTAATGTACTTAGCAGTGAGGCTGTACAAACAAAAAGATCTGTAAGAATACAGACGGCCCCTGATTTACGATGGCTTAACTTACAATTTTTGACTTTACAATGGGGCAAAAGCAATACCCATACAGTAGAAACTATACTTCAAATTTTGAATTTTGATCCTTTCCTGGGCTAGCGATATGTGGTATGAAACTCCCTCGTGACCCTGGGCAGTGACAGCGAGCTTCAGTTCCCAGTCAACCCTGTGATCATGTGGGTAAACAGCTGATAAACTTACAACCATTCTGTACCCATGCAACCATTCTGCTTTTCACTTTCAGTACAGTATTCAATAAATTACACAAGACATTCAACACTTTTACTATAAAACAGACTTTGTGTTAGATGACTCTATCCAACTGTGAGACTGATATAAGTGTTCTGAGCATGTTTAAGGTAGGCCAGGCTAAAATGGGTCAGGAGGTTATGTGTATTAAATGCATCTTCAACTTATCACATTTCCAAGTTTATTGGGATGTAATGTCACAAGTTGAGAAAGATCTGTACTCTTCAGGGATAGAAAACAGAAAACTAGCCAGTTTCATATGAAATACCATTTCATATTATAAAGTACTTGGAACTGTTTCAGACCTGTAAATCATTTGCTGTTTTATGTATGCAAGTGTTAATCTAAGTGGTCACTTCAACATCACTGGAAATTCCTTATATTTCTTCTACAGTCTTCCATGTTTCCAAAAAAAAACCTGGCTAAAACTCTGGTGAGGCACAGTGCTGAGTACTATAGGGAATACGAATAGACACAAGATACAATATCTGCCCCTCAGCTGAAGCAAACAAGTATGCATATAATTGGGGTTTCCCTGGTGACTCAGTGGTAAAGAATCTGCCTGCAATGCAGGAGACACAGGAGATGCTAGTTCCATCCCTGGGTTGGGAAAATCCCTTGGAGGAGGACAGGACAACCCACACCAGTATTCCTGCCTGGAGAATCCCATGGACAGAGGAGCCTTGTGGGCTAGAGTCCATAGGATCACAAAGAGTAGGACACAACCGAAGCAACTGAACATACATGCAGGCATATAATGTTCATGCAGACAGAACATACATGATAAATTATGTAAGTGTTATACATCATGGTAAGTGCTAAGAACATAGACAAAAAAAGTAAAACTAAATCATAAGTTTTCAAGAAAGGACTCATGTTTTCCTGGTATCCGAGCTGAGCCTTAAGCATCATTAGAATCCTAAAAGGCCCCAAATAGACAATTAAGTCTAGAAAACAGAGACATGCTTAAGAAATATACCAAATGATTGTTTTCTAACATATAAAAAAATCACTTTTATAAAAAGTAAACTTTGGTTCATCCTAGCAAGTTGAACGTGTAAACAATATTTTGACTAATAATAAACTGTGAAAATGAATATCAAAAGAAAGATTTAGATCTGCTATTCTGAGCTTCCAACTTTTGGCAGTCAGCTGGCTGAGAAAAATGGCAAGGAGTAGCTGGCAAGACTATAGGCTACTGAGATATTTATAGCCACCAGAGGCTAAAAAAATCCTAAAGCTTTCATATTTGTAATAAAATACAAATAAAGTTTTCTAATTATTTAATATTAAATTTCATACACTATTACTGAACTTCTCAAGGAAGAAGATACTACTCAAATGCAAACAAGGAGCATAATTATTCATTTCAATTTAACAATAATTAAATGAAATGCAAGATTTGTCAAGAATTGACAAGAATTGTCAACTGTCAGTTGACAAGAATTGTCAATTGTCTGGAATTGTCAAGAATTTCTCCTATTACAGAACTAGTGGACATACGACTATTAACAAATGGTAATCTCATTAAAAATAAATGATTTATTTTGCCTCCAATTCATCATATTTATGGTTGAGAGTATATGCTTTTCTGAGCTCTATAAATAATCTATTTTCTGTTAACATTTATAGCTGGACATAACTTTCTGTGACAGTATTAAATGTATTTCTTTGAAGATTTCATATGCTAAATGAAAACTTGTCCAGTCATCTGATTACAAAGAATGAAATTCAAACATAAAAGCAGGTTTTGGGGAATTAATTCTCCACAAAGTATTTGGATTTTCTATTTTTCTGACCTGAATTATTAGAACAGGTCAGTTAAACAATTTTTTATGGAGAGAGAAAATGTAGGCTTTCAGTATGGCCAGATGAAATTCCTTATGGATCCAACTCTCCCAAAGGTAACAACTATAAATGCTGGACAATACAAAAACAACAACAATTGAAGGTGGCCCAGGTGCCTATGAACAGGAAAATGCCTAGACAAACTGTGATGCATTCAAAGAACCAATACTCAGTAGTTAGAAAGAACCACGCAACAATGGGACTGAATGCCAAAATCATTATGTTGATCAAAAAAGGTCTCATACATAAGGGTATGTATGGTATGATTCCCTTTTTATGAGATTCTAACAGAGACAAATATTATCTATGGAAAAACAATAGTTTTCTCCAGTGAGTGTTTCAGGCACCTGACTCTGAAGGGCAGGTAGAACCTCCCGGGCTGGTGGTAATTTTCACTATCATGACAGGGGTGTTGAGTTATATAGGTGTATGCACTTGTCAATACTCAGTGAACATATAATTGAGATTTGTGCTTTCTATTGCATGTAAATTTTACCTCAAAAGAAAAGAATTTAAAATACTGAACTCTAGTTAATGACATACATACTAAAATATTTAAGGTGAAATTATACCAATAGCTGCAGTTTACCTTGAAATGCATCAAAAATAAGAGAGGCACAAATAGATGAATAAATGGGATACAGCAAATAAACTAAAATATTAGTGGCAAAATCTTGATGTGGACATATGCATATTCACTGTAAACTTTCAATTTCATAAATTTTCACTAAAAATGTTTGAGATCCCCCAAAATGGAAAAAAACCACTAGATTAATTCAGAACAAGTCCTATAAGACTAACATCACTTCTTTTCTATTTTAACAGGATTATTACCAGACTGGCAACTCAGAGAAAAATAACTGACAACATATTTGGATCCCGATAAATTAGGATCTCTCTTCATATTCTGATTAAAGCAAACCCCCAGATTACATAAACAATAATAATAATAGCTATTGCTGTGTACAACACTCTTTATTAGACACTATTCTACTACTTCATATGTTCAGTTCAGTTCAGTCACTCAGTCGTGTCCGACCCTTTGCGACCCCATGAATTGCAGCACGCCAGGCCTCTGTCCATCACCAACTCCCGGAGTCTACCCAAACCCATGTCCATCGAGTCGGTGATGCCATCCAACCATCTCATCCTCTGTTGTCCCCTTCTCCTCCTGCCCCCAATTCTACCCAGCATTAGGGTCTTTTCTAATGAGTCAACCCTTCGCATGAGGTAGCCAAAGTATTGGAGTTTCAGCTTCAGCATCAGTCCTTCCAATGAACACCCAGGATTGATCTCTTTTAGGATGGATTGATTGGATCTCCTTGCAGTCCAAGGGACTCTCAAGAGTCTTCTCCAACACCACAGTTCAAATGCATCAATTCTTCGGCGCTCAGCCTTCTTCACCATCCAACTCTCACATCCATACATGACCACTGGAAAAACCATAGCCTTGACTAGACGGACTTTTGTTGGCAAAGTAATGTCTCTGCTTTTAAATATGCTATCTAGGTTGGCCATAACCTTCCTTCCAAGGAGTGAGTATCTTTTAATTTCATGGCTGCAGTCACCATCAGCAGTATGTACTAACTATTTAATCTCCACAACAATGTGATAAAATAAATACTATTATCCACAATTCTACCAATAGGGAAACTAAGATGTTAGGGTAATTTGCTCAAGGTCACAGATTGAGGGCAGGAGGAAAAGGGGACGACAAAGGATGAGACGGTTGGATGGCATCACCAACTCAATGGACATGGGTTTGGGTGGACTCCAAGAGTTGGTGATGGACAGGGAGGCCTGGCGTGCTGCAGTCATGGGGTCGCAAAGAGTCAGACACGACTGAGCGACTGAACTGAACTGAACATACATGTAAGTGGAAGAGCCAGAAAGTAGAATTCCAAGAGTGTGGGTCCGAACCCCTGTTCTTAACTACATCCCCATGACTGCTCCCCTAGGTGGCTCTGTAACTTACACAATGTAATATGTGGTGCTCTTCTCAAGTTTGTGGATGACAAGAAGCAAGGACCAAAAGCAAATACACTACAAATTATCCCAAACGATTGAGGAACATATAAATAGAAGACTAGAACGAGATAAAATTCCATCGGGATAAAATATGAGATCCTGTATTTGAGTCCAAACAACCAACTTTACCTCCTGAGACAACACTGGTGCACAGCATGTGCTGGGCAAGAACCTGTCAAATGAATATACAACTGAGTGGCAGGGTAGAGAGAGTGTGTGAAAAAGCACAGGATTCAATAAGCCGAAAGCAAAATATAATTTAATAAAGGATGCTACAAAACATTAATATATAACTACTATCTGGAAGTAGGTTAAATGAGAACCTTAGAAGACTGTTTTACTCAAGCCAACGCCAGATATGCTATGTTAACTTCTGGGAAGTACAGAGTAATAGATACAGGTAAACCAGAAAAGTTCAGAGCAAAAGGGCAAGATTTAAAGCTGAACTATATGAGGTAAAACTGAAGAAGCTGTGAACATTTGATGTGGAGAAAAGAACTCAAATGAGCATAGTAACAAAGTTCAAAAATGTAAGGGTACTGTCATGAAAATGAAGAATCACAGTTATTCTGTAACTGCCCTTAGAATAAAAAGAAAGCCAATTGAGAGAAGCTACAGGAGCTACAGGGAAAACAAAATCAGCATCAACAAGGAAGAATTTTCTAACAGAATAACCGCAAAAGAAAAGGTGGGGGAGAACAGACATCTCAGAAGAGTATGAATACCCTAAGTATGATAAAAAACAAACAAAACAAAACACTCAATGAACGACTGGACCAAATTAACCTAAAGGTTGCTTTCAAGTCCAAGTACTTAAATAATAAAAGGTAATTTTTATAAATCTCAGTCATGAAAAGCTTCAGATTGATTCAAATGGTTATACCAGTGACCAAAATAGATTTGGCATGGTCAAATTTAAAAGTAAAGGAAAAATAAGAAACTAGAGGTTATCTGCCAAGTCTGTAAACAGAGCTGTCAGCCTAAAAACACTGTAATAAAATTCAAAAGAAAAGAAAAACAAATAAGTCTATATAAATATTTAAAGCTTTTACATGTGAAAAACATTAAACGGCAAACAATAAGCTGTGAAATTAGGATAAAGAGGTTTTAGCCTTAATACACAGCTATAGTGTCCAATACGGCAGCCACCAGTCACAATGTTGTTGTTGCTGTTGTTCAGTCACTAGGGTGTGTCCGACTCTGCAACCTCATGGACTACGGCATGTCAGGTTTCACTGTTTTCCAGAGTTTGCTCAAATTCATGACCATTAAGTCGGTGATGCTATCTAACCATCTGCTGCCTCCTTCTCCTTTTGCCTCCAATCTTTCCCTGTATCAAGGTCTTGTCCAATGAGTTGGCTCTTCACATCAGGTGGCCAAAGTACTGGAGCTTCAGCTTCAGCATCAGTCCTTCCAATGAATATTCAGGGTTGATTTCCTTTAGGATTGAATGGTTTGATCTTGTTGCTGTCCAAGGGACTCCCAAGAGTCTTCTCCAGCACCACAATTGGAAAGCATCAATTCTTTGGTGTTAGCCTTCTTTATACTCCAATTCTCACATCTGTACATGACTACTGGAAAAAACAGTAGTTGCTTTGATTATCGAACCTTCGTCGGCAAAGTGATGTCTCTGCTTTTTAATACACTGTCTAGGTTTGTCATAGCTTTTCTTCCAAGAAGCAAGTGTCCTTTAATTTCATGGCTGTAGTCACTCTCTGCAGTGATTTTGAAGCCCAAGAAAACAAAATTTGCCACTGTTTTCACTTTTTCCCCATCTATTTGCCATGAAGTGATGGGACCAAATGCCATGATCTTAATTTTTTGAATGTTGAGTTTTAAGCTAGCTTTTTCACACTCATCCTTTACCCTCATCAAGAGATTCTTTAGTTCCTCTCCGCTTTCTGCCATTAGAGTGGTGTCATCTGCATATCTGAGGTTATTGATATTTCTCCCAGCAATCTTGATCCCAGCCTGTAATTCATCCAGCCTGGCATTTCACATGATGTACTCTGCCTTGGACTGCAAGGAGATCTAACCAGTCCATCCTAAAGGAGATCAGTCCTGAATATTCACTGGAAGGACTGATGCTGAAACTGAAGCTCCAATACTTTGGCCACCTGATGCAAAGAGCTGACTCATTTGAAAAGATCCTGATGCTGGGAAAGATTGAGGGCAGGAGGAGAAGGGGACGACAAAGGATGAGATGGTTGGATGGCATCACCAACTCAATGGATATGAGTTTGGCTGGACTCCGGGAGTTGGTGATGGATAGGGAGACCTGGCATGCTGCGGTTCATGGGGTCGCAAAGAGTCGGACATGACTGAGCGACTGAACTGAACTGACTCTGCATGTAAGTTAAATAAGCAGGGTGACAATATACAGCCTTGACGTACTCATTTCCCAGTCTTGAACCAGTCTGTTGTTTCATGTCCAGTTCTAACTGCTGCTTCTTGACCTGCATACAGGTTTCTCAGGAGACAAGTAAGGTGGTCTGCTACTCCCATCTCTTGAAGAATTTTCCACAGTTTGTTGTGATTCACGCAAAAGCTTTAGCGTAGTCAATGAAGCAGATGTTTTTCTGGAATTCCCTTGCTTTTTCTATGTTCCCAGTGATATTGGCAATTTGATCTCTAGTTCCTCTGCCTTTTCTAAATCCAGCTTGTATATCTGGAAGCTCTTGGTTTACATACTGCGGAAGCCTAGCTTGTAGGATTTTGAGCATAACCTTGTTCAGTTCAGTTCAGTTCAGTAGCTCAGTCATGTCCAACTCTTTGCGACCCCATGAACCTTGCTAGCATGTGAAATAAGTGCAACTGTACAGTAGTTTGAACATTCTTTGGCATTACCCTTCTTTGGGATTGGAATGAAAACTGACCTTTTCCAGTCCTGTGGCCACTGCTGAGTTTTCCATATTTGCTGGAATACTGAGTGCAACACTTTCACAGCATCATCTTTTAGGATTTGAAATAGCTCAACTGGAATTCCATCACCTCTACTAGCTTTGTTCACAGTAATGCTTGCTAAGGCCCAGTTGACTTCACATTCCAGGATGTCTGGCTCTAGGTGAGTGACCACATCATCGTGATTATCTGGGTCACTAAGAACTTTTTAGTATAGTTCTTCTGTGTATTCTTGCCACCTCTTCTTAATATCTTCTGCTTCTGTTAGGTCCTTGCCATTTCTGTCCTTTATTGTGCCCATCTTTGCATGAAATGTTCCCTTGGTACCTCCAATTTTCTTGACGAGATCGCTAGTCTTTCTCATTGTATTGCTTTCCTCTATTTCTTTGCATTGTTAACAAGGTTTTCTTATCTCTCCTTGCTATTCTCTGGAACTCTGCTTTCAGTTGGGTATATTTTTCCCTTTCTACTTTTCCTTTCACTTCTTTTCTCAGCTATTTGTAAGGCCTCCTCAAACAGCCACTTTGCCTTCTTGCATTTCTTCTTCTTATGGATGGTTTTGGTCACCGCCTCCTGTACAATGTTATGAACCTCCGTTCATAGTTCTTCAGGCACTCTGTCTTTCGGATATAATCCCTTGAATCTATTTGTCATCTCCACTGTATAATCATAAGGGATTTGATTTAGGTCATACCTGAAAGGCCTAGTGGTTTTCCCTACTACATTCAATTTAAGTCTGAATTTCACAATAAGGAGCTCATGAACTGAGCCACAGTCAGCTCCAAGTCTTGTTTTGGCTGACTGTATAGAGATTCTCCATCTTCAGCTGTAAATATAATCAATCTGATTTTGGTATTGACCATGTATAGACTCGTCTCTTGTGTTTTTGGAAGAGGTTGTTTGCTATGACCAGTGTGTTCTCTTGGCAAAATTCTGTTAGCCTTTGCCCTGCTTCATTTTGTACTCCAAGGCCAAAGTTGCCTATTATTCCAGGTATCTCTTGACTTCTTACTGTTGCACCCCAGCCCCATATGATGAAAGGATGTCTTTTTTTTTTTTTGATGTTACTTCTAGAGGGTCTTGTCAGTCTTCATAGAACTGTTCAACTTCAGCTTCTTCAGCATTAGTGGTTGGGTCACAGACTTGGATTACTTTGATGTTGAATGGTTTGCCTTGGAAATGAACCATGATCATTCTGTTGTTTTTGAGATTGCACCCACGTACTGCATTTTGGACTCTTTTGTTGACTGTGAGGGCTACTCCATTTCTTCTAAAGGATTCTTGCCCACAGTAGTAGATATAATGGTCATCTGAATAAAATTCAGGGTTTGAATCTGGTTTTCCCACATTGCAGGCAGATTCTTTTACCATCTGAGCCACCAGGGAAGCCCAGACAACATAACACAAACTACCAGTCACATATGCCTATTTAAATTTAAATTAATTTAAACTCATCTTAAATTAATTAATCATTAAAATTTTAGTCTCTCCATTGCACTAGCCACATTCCCAGTGCTCAACACCTACTGTCATTAGTGGCTACTCTACTGGACAATGCAGATACAGAACATTTCCAACACTGCAGAAAGTTCTTTTGGAATTTTAATATCTAAAACAGAATAATTTAGTGCAGGGAATTCATTACATAGCTAATAGAAAAGCTGAGATACCTAACAGGGATCTAGAGATTAGCAATAGCAGGAAGCCACTATCACCCCTAAGACAGAACAGAGTCCACAGCCCAAAATCCAATGTCAGCTGCCACTAGCTGGGACCATAGCAGATATCTTAGGTGGGAGCTGGAGACAAGGAAGAGAAGCAGCCTCTGCTGGATGAATACCCTGATGGAAAAAGAAGGGAAGAAATACCCAACTTCTCCCTTCCTTCTGCCCTCCGTTTCCTGCAAGTACCTCGCATGGCTGAATACAGACAAAACCCAGGTGTGAAAGGAGCCTAGGAAATGCAGACCATAGAGGTCAAACCCTCGTGAAAAAGGAAAGAACAGGGAAGGAAAGAAACAAATCTGAGGTCAAACAGCCTGAGGCCTGCCACAGATACAAATAGATAATTTAGAGGGGAAAAAAAACCCCACAAATGGCCAACATTTGAAAAATGTCCAACCTCACCAGTAATTAAATGTAAATGACAACACTCTTAAAACAAGAGTATATTAAATTAATAATAATAAATACTAATTCAAATACACAGTACTGATAACGATGCGGTAAAAACAGACACATTCATATATCCTAGGGGAGGAAAAGAATTTTCAAATATTTTCAAAGAAGCTGAAATAATTTTGAAATTAGCATCAACAAATTTTTTAACATTTTCCATACTTCTATATATTGTTAGATCAACTGAGTACATTTCCAAGGATAGATCCAATGTCTAGAAAACCATAAGTCCAGAAAATAATTTTAGAAATAAAGATGTTCATTGCAGCTGTATAGTATTGGAAAAAAAATGGACAATTTCAATGTCCATCAGTAGGTCAAGAGTTAAGTAAAGTAAGGTACATTCATCCATTTATTAAAAAATAGTCCTGTTTGTTTGCCAGCCACAATGAAAAGTACTGGAGATATAAAAAAGATTAGGAAGTCATAGCAGACTAATTCATATCTACTTAAATAATGTTTATGAAGGATTTAAATAAACTAAGGACATGTTTGTGATATACCCAGTGAATAAAAGATGAACCTGAAATTGATTACATTACATCAAACAACATATGGCAAAAGGTGATTAGTAGCAGCAGTTGCCTGTAAGTGGTAAATTTATGAGTTTATTTTCTCCCTTCTTGATACGTTTCTAAACTTTCAAAGTTTTCTAAATAAAAAAACAAATTTTACAGAGCTATTAAAAAACTCCTTCAGAGCTATTAATGTAAATGTTTAAGAACTGCAAACCTGCCACAATCATGCCAGTTTACCTGTTACAATAATAAACTGCATTATTTGGATCCAATTCTATCGCCTGTGTGTAACAATCCACTGCGGCAGCATAATTTTCTTCTTTCATGTGATTATTGCCTAAAACAAAGTAATCAACAGGTACAGTAAGTGCAAAATACAGGAAAAAATGTAAAGCCTGGAGGATAAATTTTAATCATAAAAAATTACAGTAATATGAAGGACAATAACATAATTTTTCAGTCACACTGGAGATAAATTTTATATAGTACTGCAGAGCTGATACTCCTTAGCCTTCAGTATGTTTGAATGATTTTGAAGTGCAGAGTCTTTCAAAAATATTAATGTTTGAATATCTTAAAAAACCCGACTTTAGTAAGTAAGTAAATGCTACAGTAATGACATCCTTGGCAAAATCTAATCTCTTCTCACTTTCCTTATCTTCATCTCCCTCTTCCCTTTTAGAGCTGCCCAACCCCCTTCCAGGTGGACCAGCCTCTACAACCACTATCTCAGTCTGGACCTGGTCCTCCATTCCTTCCCTGTCAAAACATACACCTGCTAATGAGCCAGCCCTCCGAACATACTGTAGGGGTAAGCTAGAAAAACTAACTGTGTCAATATGTTATTGGCAGATAATTTTTTTTTTATGTGATATCCTTTCCAGAGATAGATTCTTTTTCAAAGAGGATTACGGGAGATTAATTTCTAGAAAGACAGCATTTCAGATACCACAGTTAGCCCACAGGATACTGATCTTCAGGAAGGGCATCTGCAGATACATCTGGCAACAATTTAGCTACGTTAACAACCGGTCAGCAAAATAAGGGATTTCCTGTGGCTATCTTCTGTATTCCATTAAACAGAAAAAAAGCGGCATGCTCACTTGTAATAACCAATGCTCAAAATGGAAATTTTTAAAACACTGGGATTAGAAGGATTTATATAATAAAAGCCTCTATTATTCCTTCCAGTTATCTCTAAATTAGAAGTTCTCCTATTAGCCTTTTTTTTTTAACAGATCATTACATACTTAATGGGAGAGGAATGTAAATTTGCAGAGAACAGGAAGATTAAAGGAAAGACATCTAAAATCATACAAAAGTTACTGCAAATTAAGAAGCAGAAATGGATATAAAGAATGATCGCTAAACGGATATAAAGTGATTTCTACATGATTTCTCTTTGGCATGAGAAAAATGTTCTACAGTTGTGGTGATGGCTACACAACTCTGTTAATCTACTAGAAACCAATGAATTCATACATGTCACAGTATATCATGTGGTATGTTGATTATAGCTCATCAAAGCTTTTCTTTAAAAGTCAAAAAATTAATTTAAATCCCACCTTCCATATAAAATGAGTATAAAGCCTCTAAGGAAGAGAAAAGGATTATATAGTTTTTACGATTGAGTAAGAAATTAACTACATTAGTACTTTAACTACTTAGTACTTAAATAGATTAGCTTGTTCCATGTAAAAGATTTAAATTTTCTGAGTTATGTGGATTTTCTTTTTGTTGGATCTTTGTGTCTTGGCATGACCTATCTTGGGTTGTATTAAAACCTATAGTATGTCTTTTCCCATAAGCCATATGAAGTGTACAGATACTAAAATGTATCCATCTATCTATCTAGATAGACAGATAGATAGTGATATTAATGATAAAAAGATTCAAGTCAAAAAATATTCAATATACAAAAACTCAAGACACAGGTATTCGTGAAGATAACTATAACTAGGCACTGCATAGCACACTTAAACATAGTACTCTCCTGTCTCCTTTATTCAAGACAACCCTTTGAGATATGTCTTGACTTCTGTAACAAGGCAGGGAATGACAGCAATGAACACTTACTGGTTTTGTCTGATCTTATTGCAGCCTTTCAGAAGCAAAGCACACAAAAATATTTGAAACCAACCTTCTGGGAAGGTACTAGCTAGCTAGAAACCTTGATTAACACAGGTAAGTATAACATGCAGCCTAATTTATGCTTGACCGTCTACCACAGCCATCTATTTTCACATGAATAGCAAAATCTGTATGACAGCTGCTTTAACTTTATGGGTAATGTGTCTTAGATGTGACATGTCCTAGGGAAAAGCAAAGGATAGGAGCTTTTGGTTAGAGGTGAAAGCAGTTAAGTAATTCAGTCTACCCATGCTGCCACGGTAAATGAGCCTCACTCTGCAGCTCCTTCCAACCCTCAACTTACTAACATTCATTATGTCAAAACAAACTCGAGAAAATGCAGACTCCCAGTGTTCTGCCATGCAGATGGAGTAAATGTGAGGGACAAAAAATAAAACTTCAATTTGTCATTGAGTACTAGAGCTAAAGCAAGAGAGCTGCAAAAGCAAAATGTTTAGCGACGCATATAATATTATATATCACTGAGGATTTCACACACTGCAAAAGTCTAAGTGGAAGGAAAAAAAATCAGATTAAATTGCTTCAATTAGGATAATATATGAAAATGCATTTGTATCTAGATAGTTTAAATTCACAGTCTTTGGGGAACACTGTAACTCAAACAGCAATGAGGATTTGACTGTTATTTTATTCTACAGCTAATTTATGAAAGCCCTAATTCTAAAATTTTAAGTCACTGTAGGAATAAGATTTCTTAGAGAAAATAAAAAACTGAAAACTGAACACAGCACTTTCTAATGTAATCCAAAGAAGATAATCACATAATAGTGACAGTAAATATAGACAAAGATACAAAGACAGTGTTACTTAGGATTAAAAAATTATCTGTCTAGGTAAGTAAATCATGGTCTCACAGTATCATGGAACACTATGCAGGCATTAAAAACACTGATATAGTGTAATTTATAGACCTAATAGAGAGAACCATGCTTGAAAAATGGGAAAAGCATATTCTTTTTCATATCTACTTTTTAGACACCAACTGATTTTTTAAATAAAAACTCAACTGTCCTATTCAGAGTATAAACTAAAAAAAAAAAAAAGGCCAGAAAATAAAAACATTTTTGTACAGCTTCTGAACGTTACAAATTCCCTAATAACTCTCTGCCCATTGGACAGGGTCTTTTCTGATTCTCATTCACTGGTGAAGATCAGGACTCTGCCCCACAGCTCCTTACTACAAATCTTATAGGCCTGACCTGGCTTGCCTCTATAGCTTAACATAACTGACCATGATGGAAAAATTGAACCCAGATTCTCATTGCTGACTTATTTATAAAAATCAAGTATGTTTCACTAGCTTCCCTCATGGCTCAGATGGTTAAGAATCTGTCTGCAACATGGGAGATGCAGGTTCAATCCCTGGGTCAGGAAGATCCTCTGGAGAAGGAACTAGCTACCCACTCCAGTATTTTTGCCTGGAGAATTCCATGGACAAAGGAGCCTGGCAGGCTACAATCCATGGGGTTACAAAGAGTCAGACATGACTGAGCAACTAACACTTTCACATTCATGTTTTCTATAGCCACTATTAGAAAATTTAATAACATAGTAATCAAATGTGCTAGCTAAAAAACCCTTAAGTGCCATATACATACATTAACACATGCCAAAGAACTCAAAAACACTAAATACAGGAAAGTTAAAAACAATACTGAAAACCATTTTTATGTCTTTTATTTAGCATAAAGAATTTGGGATCCTAGAGTACACATAGCAAACGCAGGTATAAGAATCACCCCTTAAGTGATTTGTTTTGCAAGTTTTCCTCACAACAGATCTGTTTCTCTTGAAACAAGCCATACTTGTATCGTTCACAAGCTATTCTGTATTTCCAGGCTTATTCCCTATCACATTCATTTCTGTTTCACAAATGCCAAGAGGACTTATGACAATCCAGTCTTGGCAGTATAAACCAGAATCTTAACAGTTCACAGGCACTTTCCCTAGCACTGCAGAAACTTTTACTAAGTAAGTAATTTTTCTATGAAATATTTACCTTCATCTTTTAATTGGTCAGCTTTTCCCATATCTTCAGGCACTGAGTTTGAGAGAGGCAGAATGTCATTCTGAAATTAAATAAAATACAATGTACTTCATTTAGCTGCATAGAGTCACCCCCAGAGAACTATAAGTTACAGTAATAATGACTTAACCATTATTTAGTACATCATCTATAATTTCATGTCATGAAATCTACCATCTAAATAACAGTATTAACAAGAAAAAGGGAAAAAGTTCCCTCACATACGTTTATTAGAAAAATGAATATGTGGAATTTTTCTGGAAAAAAGTGAACAACAATGAATCAATTTTTTTTAATTGCTTTCACTGTATCTAGAAATCCTACTTCATGAATAAAGAATGGAATCAATATACAAAGAATAGTAATGAAAAATATGTTCAAGGGATTGTTTAGTGAAAATTCAGAAATATAGTGCTAATATTCTAAGAGAAAACCTACTAAGTCAAATTCACAGGTACCAAAAAGCATTTATAATATGATCCTGTTATTTAAATATACACACAAATATTCATACACATGCTGGCTGAAAATCAAAGAATGGTAAGGTACACACAAGAAGTTAACAGTAGGCATATTTGGAAGTAAGATTTTCAGTCTCTTCTTTATATCATTCCATATTGTTTAAACTTTTTAAAACAATGGTCATAAATTCCTCATAAGATAAAAAACAGTATAAGATTCCTGCTTTTAGCACCTACTATCATCCTCAAACCTCTTTTGCAATAATAAAGTTCAAACCAAAGTGCTTATGAAAACTAAATAAAAATTTAGAAATGTCTTGAGTGCTAATAGGAGCACGATGTATTTTTCCATTTTTGAAAGATTCTTTTTAAATTGTGTTGTTTTTAAACTTGACTCTGAAGTTCATAAGTGTTTATAATTTTCAAAAAGGCATAATTTGGAGTCAATATATCTATGTATCATATTTAAAATATATTCACAATTACCTTTGTTTTGACTAAAATGCCAATAAACTTGATAGCTTTAACACTGGAAATACACTTTGTTAATTATATACAAATCTTCACAGGTATAAAATCACGATAAGGTATGTAAGTTGTGCTTATTTTTTTAAATCTTTATCAATCAGTTTTTCTAAGCAAAGTATTAGAATAAAAAAGTACAGAATAGGGACTTCTCTCGTGGTCCAGTGGCTAAGACTCTGAGCTCCTAATGCAGGGGACCCAAGTTCAATCCCTGGTCAGGGAACAAGATCTCACATGCTGCAACTAAGACCTGGTGCAGCCAAATAAATAAATATTTTTTTTAAAAAAAGTACAGAATCAAATAGGAACACTAATAAGTAGAGATCACTACTTAAAATTGACTGTTTCAGCTACTCAGGATGTAAGTGTGGTTCAAAGATGCATTGCTGCGCTGCAGTACTTGCCTTTAGAGTTCCTTCTATTTCAGATCTCATAACAAGCCTAGACAGTTTATGTGTGAAAAAGTGACTTTGGGGAGTCAAAAAATGGCATTATGAAAACTGGGTCATAGTCCATTCTGTCTACTAAATCCTTCTGAATGATTTTAATGAAATTGCCACAGTTTCACAACTTTGAAAATTAATTCTCATACTCATGAAAACATTTGAGCAGTCCACAATGTGAGGACAAGTGTCATCTACTTTATATAGAAGGAAAGAATCCATTTAGTATATAAACTTAATTGGGGAGGAAAGCAGTATCCCAAAAATAAATTGTCCAACATAACAACCAAGTACAATTGGAATAACAGTGATTTCTCTAATTATAACAGTCTTGCTGCTGCTTCAAACAAGTTTTAGACTTTCTCTGCCATACTCTGCTAACAGACACCTACACAATGAAGTCACACCTGCTAATAGGACTGTGAAAGGACTGATACCACAAATAACCCCATGGAGATATACTATGGAGCCAGTTTTAAGAAACTATATATTTAAAATACTAAGCAACAAATTTTTACAAGTAAATCCAATCAGAAATAGTAAAAAAAAAAAAAAAAAAAAAAAAAGAGCTCTATTCAAACAGAGTATAAAAATTAATCTGAGTTTCCTGGGAAGAAAAGAAGTTTTGATCTCTTCAGTACTCGTCAGTGATGACACAGGCAACAAGAGTGAGCAAATCCAAGCGCTGTCTCATGCGCAAGCCTCTCCTGCATGTTGGAGTAAAGGTCAGCCCCTGCCACTGTCACGTCCAGCCTCTGAAATAGGGCTCCCAGAGGAGGCCATGAGCCAGACGGTGAAAGAACCACAGAAACCAAAGAGAAGAAAAGCACCACGGAGACATGCCACTATCTCCTTACATCTTCTCAGATAACTGGAATTCATCTATTTGATGAATTAATGTGTAACTGTATTATCCTTTTTCCAAGTATAAAAGGAGGGAGCAGCTCACTGCCAAATCACCATTTTCAATGCAACTCAAAGGACCTCTTCCTGATGAATTCTAGAAACAGTCTGTGTGGTATTCTCAGCAATGTCCCTGCCAGGCTGAAGATACCCTGCATGGTTCAGCTCCTCTCCTGAGTTCCTCAATCTGTACTGAAGCTTGAATACACAGTGAGAATACTAAAAGAGAGTCACGGGGCACCAAAATGTAATGAAAAACCACATGGGAGGTCCTGCTGGGGCCCTAAACTCACCAACCTTAAGATTTTTCAATCTTATCATCCATTTTTCCTGAAAAGGTCAGAAACCAGAGACCATGTAAACAGTCCCAGGGAGCAGGGATCAGCATCCTTGGATTTCAGTCTTGGTTTTGCACACTGACCGCAGAAACTTTTCCTGTTTAAAGAGCCCCATTAATGGCCAAATTTGATAAAAAATCTGTCTCAAAATGATGATGCCTTTTTTATATAGTTTCTTCCTAAACATTAAGATTTTTATTTTTAATTTGTATTTCACGTTTTAGGGGAACATTAATTCAGATGTCAGAAATTTAAAAACACCCAGATACTACAAAAGACTTAAGAAGTCAACTAAGATATATCATTAACTATAAAAGAAGGTGAGAGGATGAGTCGAGTTACTAACATGAAAATCTAACGCACATTAAAAGTTACATTTTTAGGTCCCAAATCATATCCATGTGGACCAACTATCTTATACCCAGGAAGAAGTTAGTTACCTAAGCCTGGACCCTCAAACATTAACAATCTAACATAATATTGTAATCACACTTAGATAATCCCACACTAATGAGAAAAGGATGAGAGCTTACCTTACAGAAGGAATTTGTGAACATTTCTGTCAAAGGCTGTGAAACCGCTAGATGTGTATCTTCTGCACTGATTTTAAAAACTGTCTCCAAGCACTGAATTGCAACTTGAAATAAATTTTAATAGTGAAAAAAAATTAGCAATCTAAAAAAAGAAACAATTTTTTTTTTCTGGTAGAAATCTGCACTCTGCAATCTGTGGTAATTCAGCATTTTGATCACAGAACATAAGGAAAACTAAATGGTTCAGCTGCATAGAGATTTCTGTTTATAGACCAGCTACTGAGGGAAGACAACTTGGCTTCTTTTTCTTCACTTTAAGAAAAATGTTACCTAGAATATAATTTCTCAATATGTGTATTACATCATATTCTTTTTAAAGCAAGTCATTAACAACATATTCCCCACTACCAATATCTTGAATAAAACTTTAAAAAACTATCTTTTTTTATGTGAAAAATAGAATTCTCAATCTGATCAAAAATAGTAACAGAAATAGTCTCTGGCATGTAGGAACCACTAAATATTATCCTGGTATACTTACTTAGGTGAAGATAGTTTGGATTTTAAAAATTCATTCAGGTATGCAAATTTACCAAGCACCTACTATGTGCAAGGTGCTCTTATAAGGTGGCAGAGATACAACAGTTAGCACAAAAATCACAATCTACATGATGAAGCTTACCCTTACTAGAAGGAGGCAAACAAACACATTGTTTGTTTGTAAACCACTCTACTGAAGCATGATTGACATGCAAGAAAGTGCACATTTTAATGAGCTTGTCCCCTTTACAGGTGTGTGTGTGTGTTAAGAACACTTAACATAAGATCTAACCTCTTATCAAATTTTTAAAAGTTATTTCTAATTAGAGGATAATTGGTTTACAATATTGTGTTGGTTTTTGCCATACAACAACATGAATCAGGCAAAAGTATTCACACGTCCCCTCCCTCTTGAACCTCCCTCCCACCCCCGACCCTATCCCACCCCGCTATGTTGTCACAGAGCACCAGGTTGAGCTCCCTGTGTTATACAGCAACTTTCCACTAGCTGTCTATTTGACATATGGTAATATACATGTTTCAATGCTACTCTCTCAATTCGTTCCACCCTCTCCTTCCTCTGCTGTGTCCACAAGCCTGTTCATGTCTGTGTCTCTATTCCCGCCCTGCAAATAGATTCATCAGTACCATTTTTCTAGGTTCCATATATATGCAACACTTGTTTTCCTCTTTCTGACTTACCTCACTCTGTACAACAGGGTTCAACCACCTCACTAGAACTGACTCAAATCTGTTCCTTTTTATGGCTGACCCTCTTACCAAATTTTAAGTACAGTCCAGTTAGCTATAGGCCCTATGCTGAATAGATCTCCAGAACTTATTTATTTAGTATAGCTGAAACGTTGTACCCTTTGACCATTACTTCCCCATTTCCTCTTACCCCAGCACTGGAAACCACCACCGTGCTCTCTGTTTTTATGCATTTGACTGTTTTAGATTCCACATTAAAGTAAGCACAGTTGTTTCAATAAGTAAATTTGCTGCCAAAATGTTTAGTGTTCAACACTAACACATATTTAGAGAGACATACAGTTTAGTAAAAAAAAAAAAAAAAAAAAGCCACCACAGCCTTGGAACTCAGGACTCTCATTATCATTATTAATCTAGAAAACAAAAATCTAATAACCTGAGTACAACAATTTATCTCACTTTTACCTCAAGATTCTCATTAATGAAACAGGGATTATTACATATGGTCCTCCTTTCAGAAATAAATCATAAAAATCTAGAGAAATTCTATATACAAGTTTGCTCCACGTTTACACCAAACAATAAGAGTCTGATACTGATGATGATAAGGACAAGCAAAGAAGTTTATTCAATGATACCACATCCCATCTATAAAGCACCTTATACTAAAGCTTCCATATGCCAAACACCTGCCATCACCAATTCTGCTTCTTTTGACACATCTATTAGATGAAGGGGGAAAACAACTCCACCTATTAGAAATTAAGATACAGACTAACTAGGATGCCCAGGATCACTGGACTTAATTCACTAGTTCAATTCAGCAAATATTTATTGAGCACCTACCATGTGTCAGACCCTTTTTAAGGCCCTTTTTATATATAAGTGAACAGAAAAAAACTCCTGAACTCTCGGGGCTGTCATTCTACTGGGAGATGGAGAAGAAGACTGTAAACAAAAAATGATAAAAAGTAGAACAGGGCGAAAAGGATGGGAATGCAGAAGGCAGAGGAGGGAAGCAGGCTCCAGGTTTAATGGAGTGCTCAGGGAAGGCCTCATTCAGAAAAGAGGACCTGGAGATGGGGATATTACCGTTATCTGGGGGAAGAACATGCCAGGCAGAGCAAACAGATGTAACAAAAGTCTTTATTTATGTACTTTGATATGGACCATTTTAAAGTCTTTGTTGAATTAGTTACAACATTGCCTCTGTTTTATGTTTTGGTTTTTTGGCCCCAAGGTATGTGGGATCCCAGCTTCCAAACCAGGGACCAACCCACATCCCCTGCATTGGAAGGTAAAGTCTTAACCAATGGACCGCCAGAGAAGTCCCTGCAAAAGTCCTTAGGAAAGAGGATTTGGTGCATTCAGAGTGAGAAAGCTAATTTGACTAAAGCCAAGTGAGAAAGAGAAGGAGTCTATGAACTGACATAGATTTGACATAGTCTGTTTTAAAGGATCACTGGTGGCTGCATTAAGAGTCAATGAAGCAGCAAATATAGAAGCAGAGAGACTAGTTAGAGGCCATCACTGTAAATAAATACTTAGTTCTATCCATAGGTAATATTGGTGGAGGTGGGAAAATGTCAAGATATATTTGGAAGGGACAGCAAACAAGATTTATTGAATAATTAGATGCAGAGTCTTAAGAGAAAGAGCAGAGTTCAAAATGATAAGAAAACTTTTAGCCTAAGCAACTGAAAAGATGGAGTTAGGGAACTGAGTTAGGGAAGTTGTGAAACAGAACAGATTTTGGGTGGGAGGATCAGGAGTTCAGTTTTGGAAATATTCAACTTGAGATGCCTGTTAGACATAAAAATGAAGATAGCTAGTAGGCAGTTGGATGTAGAAGCCTGGAGTTCAGAAGAAAGGTCTGGGCTGAGGGATACCTTTGACAGATATCAACATATAAAAAAAGGATAGTTAAAGCCAAGAGGTTGAACTATAACACCAGCAAAGTGAGTGCAGATAATGAAGAGAAGGAGATCAAGCACTGGACCCAGGATATATCCAGGGATCAAACCAGGTCTCCCGCATTGCAGGCAGATTCTTTACCAGCTGAGCCACCAGGGAAGCCCAAGAATGGGTAGCCTATTCCCTCCCCAGGGGATCTTCCCAACCCAGGATTGAACCAGGGTCTCCTGCCTTGCAGGCGGATTCTTTACCAGCTGGGCTACCAGTATATTCCTAGTATATTCCAGGTCAGGGAAAAGAAGAGCAATCAGCAAAGGAGACAGAGAAAGAGCAAACAATGAGATCAGAAGAAAACCAAGAAGAATATGAGGTATCCTGGAAGCCAAGTGAATAAAGCATAAGGGAGGAGAGGGAATGAGGGAGCCATCATCAATTTTACCAGAGACTGCTAATAAGTGAGATGAAGACTGAAAACCGACCATTTGAACTACATAACCACAGAAATCTCTGATGACCTTGATGAGAACAGTATAAGCGGAGAGATGGAGGCAAAGGCCTATCTGAGGTGAGTTTAAGGAAGGAGAGGAATTGCAGAAAGCAAGTATAGACAATTCTTTCAAAAAATTTTCCAGCAAAAGGTAGACAAAAAAAGTAGGCAGTAGTTCAGGGGGGGAAGGGGTGGGTAGTAGTATGGCAAGAGTAATTAGTTACTGGTTTTGCTTTTTTAAGAAGGAAGAAAGTTTATATTCTGATGGAAATGATCTAGAAGAGATTGCAAATTTGCTCATGTAAGTCAAGGAGGGTAAACTAACTACAGGGAGAGCCTGGAGTAGGGGAGACAGGATGAGATCTAGTCTGCGGGTAGAGGGGTTTCATTTAGAAAGGACAATAGATAGTTCATCTATGGTGTCCTGGGCTTCTATGACAGAATACCACAGACTGGGTGGCTGACAGTTCTGGAGATTGGGAAGTTCACGATCGAGATGCCAGGAGATTCAATGTCTGGTGAGGACCTGCTTTCTGGTTCACAGACAGCACCTTCTTACTTTGTCCTTACATGATAGAAGGAGTGAGGGAACTCTCTGGTAGCGCTAATCCCAGTCACCAGGACCCCACTTCCTGATACCATCACACTGGGCATTAGCTCTAAACATATGAATTTTGGGAGGACACAAATATTTAGTCCATAGTATATGGTAAAAGGCAGACAGAGTATATGTGTACAGATGCTGGTGGCAGGTAGATGGAGCAGAGGGAGTCTACGGAATTTTCTTATTACTTCAGTTTCTTGATGGAGTAAGAAGCAAGGACATCAACAAAAAATGAGTACAAGGGAGAAGATTTGGGGTTGTGAGAAGGCATGAAAAAGTGTTAAAGTGATCAGCTAGGAGAGCACAAATGTAAATGAACTTGGAACAGAGGGCAGCATTAAAGGTTCACTTGAGGCTTGTGGTCATGAACTCAAAGTAGGACTAGTCAGTAAGGTTATGTGTCATTCCATCTATACACAGTCACTGAGATAGGGACAGGGAGTAGGTGGAGGGTCAGATTCAAACAAGGCAGGGTTTTGCAAGACAGGGAGCCATGTACACCAGCATGATTATAATGATCAACCACGGACTTTAAGCTGGGGGAGTGAAGTAAGTCAGAAAGAGAAAAACAAATATTGTATATTAACACACATATATGAAATCTAGAAAAATGTTACTGATGAACCTATTTGCAGGGCAGGAATAGAGACACAGATGTAGAGAATGGACTTGTGACCTGGGGTGGGGAAGGAGAAGGTGGAACCAACTGAGAGAGTAGCAGTGATATATACACACTGCTGCTACTGCTGCTAAGTCGCTTCAGTCGTGTCCGACTGTGCGACCCCACAGACGGCAGCCCACCAGGCTCCGCAGCCCACCAGGCTCCGCCGTCCCAGGGATTCTCCAGGCAAGAATACTGGAGTGGATTGCCATTTCCTTCTCCAGTGCATGAAAAGGAAAAGTGAAAGTGAAGTCGCTCAGTCGTGTCCGACTCTTAGCGACCCCATGGACTGTAGCCTACCAGGCTCCTCCGTCCATGGGATTTTCCAGGCAAGAGTACTGGAGTGGGGTGCCATTGCCTTCTCCGATATACACACTACCATGTGTAAAATAAATAGCTAGTGAAAACCTACATAGCACAGGGAGCTCAGCTCAGTGCTCCGTGATGACCTAGATGGGTGGGATGGGGGCAGGTTGGAGAGAGGTTCAAGACAGAGTGGATATATATATACACATGGCTGATTCACACTGCTGTACAGCAGAAACTAACACAACATTGTAAAGCAATTATATTCCAATAAAAAAAGAAAGCAAAAAAGAAGAGGGGTGTGGAAAGGTAAGGGATCAACAGCTTGGAGGTATTGGTAGGGCCAAAGAACTGATGGAGTATGAATTCTATAGGGAGTGAGCTTGAAAAATAGGCAGCAGAAGTGAAATGTTTAAGACAGAGATTATGGAGAATAACAATAACAAGGTCTAGGGAAGAGTTTCTCAACCTCGGCAACTGATATTTTGGAATAGACAACTCTTTATTGTTGGTGTCCATCTTTAGCATCTGTGGTATCTTTACTTGTGGCCTCTACCAACTAGATGTCAGTAGTACCAGCCCCACTCCTGTCATAACAATCAAAATATCTCTAGATACTACAAAATCACCCCAAACTGAGAACCACCATTCTAGGTTATGACCAAGCAAGTGAGTGGTGAGATCACTGGAGTAGAGAAGGTCAAGGAACTTAGTGGGAGAGAACTGGAAGCATTATGAATGAATGTATTACAATCATCAAGAATTAAGACAGGATAGTGTTAGAGAGACAGTGAGCAGGAGCCACGACAGTCAAAACATGAAGCAGATGTCAGGAGATGACAATTAAGAGGAGTGGGTGACATAATCAGATGACAAGGTTCAAAGCTAACGATAATACACTAGCTTCCCTGTAGTGGTAAAGCTAGTATGAGAACTCAGGCTCCTCTCTGAGAGCTTTTTTAAATGTCTAGAAGGTGGGCAGACATTACCACATGATTTTATGTTCAATTAAATTAGACTCACTGAGTCAAAAATAGGGGTCGGTCAAAAACAATTGGCGCCATTTCTGACTGCTATATATAACACACAGCTGAAGGCACATATTTTTGGCTGAATACTACCCTCAAAATAGGACACAACATCTTGGTTTTTAAAAAACTCTCATTTTCTTTCAGGCCCTTAAAAGTATTACACTGCCTTTGATTAGAAAACAAAGATCTTTAATTAAATGACTCCATTGTCTGTTTGCTCCAGAGTAACTATAAACAACATTTTCCTTAGATAACCAGTCACGTTTATCTTCACATGGTCTGACAACCAAGGAGGACAAAGAGACTTTAATGGACTGACTGCAATCTCCAACTGTGAGTCACAAGCTCCTCTCACTGCAACCTGGAGAGATTATTCCACCAGACTGCAAGCAGATTTAGGGCAAATGCTCAATTTTCACCCCCACTTCCTAAAGCATATTCACAGGGGAAGTACTTGTTGAAATTAATAGATGTGCCCCCCTTTACAGGAGAAACAGCACAAGATGGAAAATTCAAATTGTACTGTTATGTATTAAATTCTCCCCAATGCCCTATCTTATTGAAATAATTAAGTCTTTAGGCCACAAGGAAGCTGGCTTACTGAACCTTCAGGAGCCCAACTGCAGAATTCTATCTTCTTACGGTTATATTGAATTTAAATTTTCTAATGCATAAGCATGAAGCAGAAAAGATGGTGTCAAGGAAACATGTGATGCTATCATCCAAGTCCTGCTCAACTTTACAGATTACCAAATCTAATATTTAAAGCTAACATAAAACAAGGGTGATATCCTCTTATTTCAAGCCCCCCAGTAGGAAGTTGTCAGAGATTAATAGTTATTAGACTTTTGCATAGTGCTTTAATAATGACTAAGGTGTTTTCAGATATTGATTCTAAACTGGATGCTTTTCTATTAAAAGAGATGATCTTCAGAGTAAGAACCAGGATTTAAATCTCAGCTTTGTCACATATTAGCTGTGTTAGATTACTTAATCTATCAGGTTGCACTTACTTCTCTGTTGAATGGGGATAATAACTAACTTAATAGTTACCACGGAGAAAAATTTCCCTATAATATGAATAGCATAGTTCTGACACATAATAGTTGTTCAATAAATAAAGTCCTCTTATATCTTGTTGCTAACTGAAAAAAAAAAAAAGCCTCAGAGGATGAAAACATTACAACCTTACCATAAGGTCTCTCTTCTTGAAAAATCAACAAGCTATTCTGATTTTGACACAACAGATCATAAAGTCAGACTTATAGATATTTTAGTCTTTATAATCATAGCACAAATGAACACAGAGAACAGGTGCCTACCTTCCAAACTTTCTTGCTCATCTGAGGTATAAGCATCCATCTGACTTTGTTCCCGTAAGAAACGAATAACTGCATAAACTAGATGCTTGATGGATGACATGTTTAAAGCTCAAGCTTTTCCTTGATAAGAAAAAGGAAAACACTGAACTAAGTAATTTTAAAGAAGCAGTGAATAAGATTATAAATCACAAAGGTCATAAATTAAAGGTAAAAAGCAAAAACAAAAGGCTGTAATTACTTTCACTCCTTTCTTTTAAAGAGTCAAGAGAGCCCAAAATATTGATATGGTAATGCACGACATTTTCACTCACACCTAGGAATATTAGGTTATGTCAAAACTTGCAAAAGTAAATTTTTTCTCAAAACATGTACAACATAAGCTTAGATTCTCACTGAACAGCTTAACAGTTTATATGGTAGGGATCCAGATAAGGATAGGGGTACAGATACAGAAATCCCCAAAAGGCTTTAGTACTATTTTGAGGGAGATTTCATACTGCTGACTCAGAAGCTGATCCACGCAGGGCATCTTCCTTTATTTCATGAGATTTTTTTCAAATGTATGCATAATTTACATTCCACCTACTTTTGTAGGTGGAGACAGTTACGGGATGAGGAAATTTATTAGTGAAAGGTTGTTCAACCATTGAGGGTCATTTTTAATAAAAATGCCATTTCTATTCAATCAACAGACATGTCAGATAATCATTGCCCAAGTCGATGCATACTACAAGCCGACCGATGATCTCTGCAGTAGCTGTGCTCTCGTGGACAGACTGGAAGCTCTGGGTCATGTTCATTCACATGGAATACTATCGCATCCAAACAGTGGCGCAGGGCCAGCCGGCATTAATGGCTTATTTCCACTAAATCGCATCATCCATCTGCTCCCCAGGTTCCCTAATTCAAAGCCAGGGTGTGGTGCCCACCGCGAGGACGTTTATTACTCGTGTGCTTATTTTAAAAGAGAGCCCAGCCTATAGGCCACGGGGTTGCAAGTCCTAAATAAGGGCCCAGGGCAGAAGGGTGTAAAAAGAATGGGGATGGGGAGAGGGGAAGCGAGGCAAGATGAAGAAGTCCAACCTCCTCCAGGCTTCTCCCCATTCCTCTCCCCGGAGCACATCGACCTCCTTCTCCCTCCCTTCGTTACCCGGGCCTCGCCTTAGCCTCAACAGCGTTTGCTGCGGGTGAGCCGTGCAGGCCCGGACCGGGGCGGCGGGAGACGCACCCTTCCCAGACAGAAGCCCCTTACCAGGGAAGAGGATGCGAAACGGTGGCAGCGGCCCGAGGGCGTCCGTAAGTGTGTCCGCCTGCCTCCTGGTTCTCCGGGCTTGAGCCTGGCTCGGAAGCGCAGCACCGCCAGAGGTGGCCCAAACTTCCCTGGCTCCCAGACCGCCGCCGCCCCTCAGCCCACCCCTCGCTGCGCTTGGCTCCGGGCCGCGGTCTCGCCAGAACCGCCCCCGGGGCGGTGCGAGACGCATGGGGCGGGGCCTAGCCGGGGCGGGGCGGGGCCGGGCCGGGCCGGGGCCGGGGCGGGGCTGAAGTGGGCGCCAGCGTGGGGCTGCCGCACGTGGGAGGGTTCAGGCCCGGCTGGCAGCCGCCGCCACGGTTGCCTCCTGCGCTAGGCCACCGCACCGCTTCCCAGCGCCCCGCCGCCCCCATCCCCACCCCCAGACCGGAGGACAACGCGCCCGCAGCCAAGCACCCCTACGACGCTCTTGGAACCTTCCCTCCCCACCGCCCTCTTGGTCTACCCCAAGGGACACCTGGCGCGGGAACGTGAGGCCACCTTTCCTTCCTCTGCTCCCTCGGGAGGGCATCCATTCCCTTTGTTTGGGACTGCCTCGACTGCAAGCAGTCAGACTGGTCACAGGCCCGGCCCGAAGGAGTGCAGGAAGATGATGGGGATAAAATCGTTGGACTTTCGCCCCCAGACGAAAGACCTGTCGGTAAAACTGAGGGCAGCTGTAGACTCATCACAATTCTCATTTACTCCTCATGCGCATCGTGGGCACACATATCCTTTAACGTCCACGCAGAATGGAGTCGCTATGATTTTGCTGCTTATTTCTGTCCATGCTTTCTAATTTCCTTCTCATTTCCTTCTTCCGTATAAAACATTCTGCTTCTTGCCGGGACAAATTGACATGTCCCAAAATGGAGGAAAAGATTGCTTGGACACTGTTTGGGGCAGCTTCAGCGCTGTTTTGGAGAGATTACTTAGCGCCTAACCACACCCCTCTGCAATAGACCAGTAGCAAGATGGTGAGTGAGAGAATGAAATTCTTTTCCCCGCTGCGACGGATGGAGTGGTTTTCAGAAACAATGCGACTATCACCTGCATTCCCAAATCTAGCTTTCAACTGAAAATCCGAATGAAGAACCAAAAAGGGAAAGAAAAAGGGAAATGTGTGTTTCTCGCTAGATCCTTATAAAACCACTTTAGAACATAGCAATCAGCTTGTAAGCTTTTTAAGAGTTTTCTGTTTTACGTTGCCACTCATCTGTGTGCAGATTCATGCTGCTCAGTCTTTATAGTTTTGGTGCATTGGGAACCGTAAAATAATCATAAAGAGTTCATGTGATGATTTTGGCCATATTTCAAGCTGTCCTTTTAGTCTTCAGGCTGTAGGTGGTAGAGCTGTCAAATGAAGCTATACCAGCAAATGAAGAAATGTAACACAGGTGTAAGAAGAAAGAATAAATTTCATATAAGACAGTAGTTCTCAAACTTTTTAGTCTCAGGATCTCTTTACCACTCAAAAATTACTGAGGACCTAAGAACTTCTGTTTATATGGGTTATATCTTTCCATATTTACTGTATTAGAAATGAAACCAGGGAGATTTAAAAGTATTTATTAGGGTTTTTTTTTAAGCAGTAATACATTTGTTCCATGCCCAAGATTTTTAATGAAAAATAACCATTTTCCAAAATGTTTCCCAAAAAAATCACTGAGAAGGGTGACATTATGGATTTTTTCCCCTTTGGGTTTGTGTGTGTGTGTGTGTGTGTGTGTGTGTGTGTGTGTGTGTGTGTGTGTGTGTGGCAAAATATAACTAAAATTTACCATTTTAATCATTTTTAAGTGCATAATTCAGTGGCATTAAGTGCATTCACATTGTTATGTAACCATCGCCACTATTCATCTCCAGAACTTTTTTATTATTCCAGACTGAAACTCTGCATGGGGATTAAACAATAACTTTTCATTATCCCCTCTTCCAGTCTCTGGTAATCACTATTCTGTCTCTCTCTTTGAATGTGACTATTTTAGGTTCTTCATACTAGTGGAATCTTAGAATATCTGTTCTTCTGTGACTGGCTTATTTCACTCAGCAATGTGTCTTTAAACTTCATCCATGTTGTAGCATGTGTCAGAATATCCTTCCTTTTTAAGGCTGAATATTATTCTGTAGTACGGATATACCACATTTTATTTGTCCAGCTATCCATCCATGGACATTGGGTTGTTTGTACTTTTTGGTTATTTTAAATAATGCTGCTGTGATCATTGGTGTGGACGTATCTGTTTCAGTGTCTACTTTCAGTTCTCCAGAATATGTGCCTAGAAGGGGGTTACTAAATCATTTGGTAATTTTATGTTTAATTTTTGAGGAACCAGCCTACTGTTTTCCATAGCAGCTATACCATTTGCCTTACTCCTTTGGCAAAGCATAGGAGTTCCAGTTTTTTTGCATCTTCATCAACACTTATTTTCTATCTTGCTTTTTTTTTTTTAATAAGAACCATCCTAGGAGTGGCACTGTTTTGTACTTCTGCAAAACAAATGTATGACTTAATAGAAGATAGCTGGATTCTTACATCTGCTTCCTTCCACATTTTTTCTGTTGTACTGGGTTTTGTTTTGTTTTTTTTTGGCCACAACATGCAGCATGTGGGATCTTAGTTCCCTGACCTGGGATTGAACCCGCGTCCCCTGCATTGGAAGCACAGAGTGCTAACCACTGGACCATCAGGGAAGTCCCCTGTTGTACTGGGTTTTTTTGGTTTAAGAAAATTGAGAAAATCCCACCCATCATGTGTAGCTGTAAAAAGAGAAGTATTTTAATAGACTTTTTTAGATAATCATGGATATTCTTTGATATCACATCAGAGTTTGACAAGTGGTAGTTTTTGAAGGATGGTTGCAATGTGAAATATGAAACTATCAATGTACTTTTCTTACTGTTACATTAAAATCCATGTGTCTGTCTTACACTTTGAATGAATCTTTAACCTATGCATGATTTTGTAATATCAGTCACTTATCATTTGGAAAATTGTGGCTCACTGTGTTACACATATCTTTCTAATGTTCTAAGGTGCCTAGAGTTTTATCTACCATCGCTTTTCACCATCAGTGCAGATGTCAACCAAGTGAAAAACGTAGATAATGTCTTAGTATTTTTATGAAATTCTTTCAACCTCATGTACTCTTTAAAATGGTCTCAAGAACTACTGCCCATATGCTCATTCAGGAATGCAGACCATTTTTTGAGAACCACTGATACATGTTATACAGATTCTTTGTTTATGCATGGAAGGAAATAAACATAAAAAGCCAAACAGTTGTTACTTTTTTAGGAGCTAGCAATCTACCATGAATATATCAACGTTTTTGTTACTCAAGGGCATATATTGCAGTTAATCAGTGTACTCTATAACTGTCCAGTAGTCATCAACCCCAGGCTCTTAAGAGTGACTTAATAACAGAATTTCTGTTTCAAAACCTGTATCTTCCTTAAAGAGTCAGTACTTGACCACATGGAAGGCCCTCTGTGTACTCCTAATCATTTTCCTGTTCCCTCTGACACTTGGGAATTCATTTTAGTGTTACATGAGTAACTAGGTAACTGGCTTATGATTTCTCTTGGGTTTTCCTGAAGGCAGAGTTACTATAGACCCCCTTCCCGAAGCCAGCATGGCAGCCAGGATTATTGACTGGGGTATTTAGCCAATTTCTTGGGAATAAGTAGACTGGGAATCTGAAGACTGAATTGTAGTTGCTGTTCATCTAACCTTGTGACCTTAATTAAATCACCCAATTTCTCAGATTTCTCTTTGAATTTCTTATTTTGTAAAATGAAAAGGAGTAGTTTAAATGATGTCTAAGATTTCTTTCAGCTCTTGTCATTGCAATTAAACCAGGAGAATTTCCCCTCATGGAGGCCAGACTGCAGACACAGCATGTGAGCCAAGCAAAATCTGATGTATATTATAAAGTAAGGGATGGTTGGGATGGTCAGAGAAATGAGAGAAATGATTCAACAGTGCTTAGTCCAAGTTATAGCTATGATAGCGCTAACTTCATCTTTCCATTAAACAAAGAACCTTGATTTGTAAAATTATGGTAGCAATACATATTCCCTGTAGTAGTTGTTGTTCAGTCACTAAGACATATCTGACTCTTTGTGACCCCATGAACTGTAGCACACCAGGCTCCCCTGTCCTTCACCATCTCCTGGAGTTTGCTCAGATTCAGGTCCATTGAATCGGTGATGCTATCTAACCTAACCATCTATTGATAAGCAAAAGAAAATATACACAATTCACCTATCCAGAAGAACCAGTCATTAATAGCTTCTAAAATATTTTTTGTGTAGAGACATATTTTTACAAATATGAGATTATATAATACTTATTATGTAATCTTTCTGTAATATAAACGTCATTCCATAATACAAATACCTGTAATGTAGTTCATTTGTGGGAGGTTTGGTAATCCAATAAACCCTACTTTTTGGACATATCAACTATTTCCAACTTTATACTGACTAACAGTGCTTAGATCAACATTCTAGCTATCAGATTTTTCTTAAGTCCTTAATTATTTACATAGCAAGAGTTCTTAATGATGGAATTTGAACATCAAATGGTATGTATATCCTTCAGGCTTTTGGTGCTTGCTACATATTCTCCTCCAAAATATTTCTACTGAAGTATGCTTTTATTAGCAGAATGTGCAATGTTAGTTTCCTATACCTTTACCAACACTGCGCATTTTAGTATTTTTTATCCTTACCAATTTGATAACTGGAAACTTATTATAAAAGTTGTTTGTTTTCTGATGTGAGAATTTATTCATATGGGAAATCTTATAAAGTCAGACAAATTAAATTACAGCCATCCATAACTTAAACAATATTTATGTATGACTATAATTAAATAAAATTGAAGTCCTCCCCCCAAATCCAGTATATATATGCCCCAAATTTTTAGAGCAATGGTGCTAGAAAAAGAAAAATTGACTAATAAAAGGAAAGGTTAGTAGTTAACAATTATCAAAAGCTAGACTGAGATTATTTATAAAAATGGATTTTTAAAAGTTGGGAGATTTATTTTGATCTTTGTTGTTTTTGTTCTGTCACCTCTTTGATTAAGACAAAGCACAGAACTTCCCTGGAGAAGGAAATGGCAACCCACTCCAGTATTCCTGCCTGGAGAATCTCACGGACAGAGAAGCCTGCCAGGCTACAGTCCATGGGGTTGCAGAGAGTCGGACATGACTGAGCAACTAACACACAACACACAGAACTTCCAAAGGAAGAACAAGAGTAGGGGCTTCCCTGGTGGTCCAGTGGTTGGGAGTCTGCCTGCCAATGCAGAGGACATGGGTGCAGTCCCTGGTCTGGAAAGATCCCACGTGCCATGGAACAACTAAGCCCATCTGCCACAACTGCTGAGCCCACGCCCTAGAGCCTGTGCTCCATGAGAGAAGCCAGAAGCCACTGCAATGAGAAGCCTGCACACTGCAGCAAAGGCTAGCCCTCGCAGGCCACGACTAGAGAAAGCCCGTCTGCAGCAATGAATGAATAAATTAAAAAAAAATTTTTTTTTAAAGAGCAAGAGTAAAGCCAGAAACAGGGCACCCCAAAATTACAGAGATGACTGAAAAGGGGTCACTGAGAAGGTGATTCTGTGCCTCAAATACTATGTTTGAAAAAGTAAAGAGGCCATTGTGACTAGAATGGAATACATTTCAGATAGGAGGGCGGGGGATGAGGCAAGAGGGGGAAATTGTCCTCACCTGGACTGGAAACCTAGTTCTCCCTTCTGCTGAGAGTCTCCTTTACTACTCACACAGAACAGTTCACTCCCAACACTTCTGGTCGCGATGTATGTGGAGGTATTTTACCACAACAAGCAACTCTCTTACACCAACTAGGTATCCCGTAATTTAACTCAGTTCTGCCCCTTTCTACCTGGAGATAGCGTCAGATTCCACAGCTCAAGGACTCAGTCCCACAAGACTGCTCCCACCCTCCTCAGAAGGCAGCTGCACATCCATGTGGTCACCTCTGCTTCTGACCCATGGGCTGTAAATCTGAGGTTCCTGCAACCTTCTCCTTGGGTTTTATTAATCCGCTAGAGCAGTTCACAGAATTCAGGGAAACACATTTACCACTTTATTAAAGGATATTTTCAGGATACAGATGAGCAATCAGAGAAGGAGATGCATAGAGCGAGGTCTTCAAGGATCCCAAGCACGAGAGGTTCCGTCCCCTTGGAGTTGGGGTGTGTTCCCCTCCCAATGTGGGTGTGTTCACTTGTGGAAGCTCTCCGAAGGGGTTTTACGGCATCTTCATCAGGTAGGCATGATCAATCACTAACTCCATTTTTCAGTCCTTCTCCCTTCTCAAGAGAATGGGGGCTGGGGCTGAAAATTCCAAGCTTTAAATCATGGCTTGGTCTTTCTCGTGACCAACCCTCATCCCGGAGCCCACCCAGAGTCCCCTCATGAGAACAAAAGACTCCAGGGCTTCAGGAGCCTTGTATCAGGAACCAGGGCCGGAGATGGAATATTAGAACAAAAGAAGCTCTTACCAGCTTAGGGATTTACAAGTGTTTTAGGAGCTCTGTGTCAGGAACCAGGGCCAGAGAACAATATGCATCTATTTTCTGTTAACTCACATCACCTTTTTAGATTGAGAGATAATACATGTAGAGCGCTTTGAGCATTGTCCGGCTAAATCCATTACTGTTACCCCAATAATGCATATAACAAATTAAATCTCAGTGGAGTACAAGGATAAATATTTTTTTTGCTGACAAATGCATATGTTTGTTGGGCAGTTTTTCTTGCCCTGACTGGGCTGATTCTGCACCTCGAGTCAGCCATGGGTTGTGAGGCAGTTCTGCTGATCTTGGCTGAGCTCTCTAACATGTTTGAGAATCTAAGGTGGCCAAAGCTGAGGCCACTTGGCTGTCTTCCACATTATCTCTCATCCTCCAGGAGGCTAACTGGCTTGCTCTCATGGCAGGGCAGGCTTCCATGAGCATAGGATTATATAAAGACCTCCTGAGGCCTAGGCTTAGAAGTGGAATTCTGTCAGCTCTGCCACAGTTTGCTGGACTGGCCAAAGCAAGTCATAAGGCCATCTCAGATTCAAGAAATGGGAAAATAGATGCTGACTTTTGATGGGAAGGAACAGCAGATTCAAATTATAGGAAGGCATAAGTATGTAGAGGTATAGGGGCCATTTTAGCAATTAGTCTACCACATTGGCACACAAAATCCCAATAAATATTAGATATTATTTTTATATTTGTGAATTGCCTAGTTGTATTTTGGGGGTTTTAAATTGAGATTATTAATTTGTAAGAGCCCTTCCAAATGTCACAGTTTTTTTTGTCTTTGAATTTTGGGGTGGATTGTTATGCTTTTTGCTTTTTTGCCCTATAGAAGTTTACATTTTTACTGTAATAAGACATATCCATCTTTTTTCCTTTATGACTTCTGCCTTGGTCTTATGCCTAGAAAGCCCTGTCCTACCCCAAGACTGTAAGTTTTTTAGATCGCCTACATTTCTTATAGTACTCTCATGTTTCATTTTTCACAGTTAAACCCTTTCTCTGTCATGAAGACTGACAGTTTTTTCGGAAAGACTTTTTCTAATTATTAAGTGAACCAAAAAGGAAATCAACAAAGAAACTGCAGTAAGTAGAAGAGAAAGGCCAGCTTACTAAATATGATTTTCTGATTTACCATAGCTTACTTTCGAAGATCCTGTCCTTTTCCACTTACTCTGAGATTTTCTATACCTCCTGCTTAGCATTCAAAAGGATGGTCTCATAATTCTCGCCACATGTAGCTGGTATCTTTGATACTTAATCTTAGTTGTCATGAAGACCAAGAGAAAATTCTTTTTCTGCCTCACATTGTAGGCAGAGCTGTGGGGACTGAAATAATCATAGCTTTCAGGTTATACCTGCTTGCCACAATGGATGACATATATACTATAAAGCTACATTGTGAGACCTTATCATTCTAACACCAAAAATTGTACGTTTATACAGCATTCAGATTCTAATAGGAATTTTTTGCCAAGGCAAAACATAAACTCTTAACTATTTAAGTAAAAGAGAAAATGAACGATATTAGATTCCAACTACAAATTGGACAGCTTTTTTGGAGGTCTCATATTCAGTCATTTTTTCCTTTTACAAATATTTATTGAGTATCTGTTATGTTATTATTTAATCTCAATGCCACCTTATCATAAACTATATTTACAACATTCCTATAAATCCTCTCTTTGGCCATTGTCCTCTGTGTCAATGAATGTCACCAGTTACCCAAGTCAAAAGACTTGTTCCTCGCCTTTTTCTTTCTAACTTTTCTATCAACTCCCAAGTCTTCAAATTCTTTCTCTTCTTTATTTGAGGTGCCACCACTATAATCCAAATCTTCATCGTCAGTCTTAGCCACAGTTTTTGCTTCCTACTTATATACTTTCCTTATGAAAACCAAGATCTTTATGAAGTGCTAATGTGATGCATCACACTCTTAAAATTCTTCTTTTGATTGCCATGAATCTTAGGATAAAATCAAAACTCATTCATACGGTTTATAAAGCCCTATACAGTCCAACCATGACTTAGCTCTCCTGGCTTCTCTTACTCAGTGTTTTAGCCAGAGAATTCATGGTGTTCCCAGAGTAGTTGCTTAAAAAATAGATTTAGTGATTGGATGGATGAAAATATGTCATCAGTGATAATGACTTAAAATTCAGTATTCATTCCTGATATCTAAGGAATATAGGCCTAGATTTGGCATTTTTATATTGACAATGACAGTTATAACTTCCACTACTGCTGCTGCTAAGTCACTTCAGTCATGTCCGACTGTGTGCAACCCCATAGACGGCAGCCCACCAGGCTCCGCCATCCCTGGGATTCTCCAGGCAAGAATACTGGAGTGGGTTGCCATTTCCTTCTCCAGTGCATGAAAGGGAAAAGTGAAAGTGAAGTCGCTCAGTTGTGTCTGACTCTTAACGACCCCATGGACTGTAGCCTACCAGTCTCCTCCATCCATGGGATTTTCCAGGCAAGAGTAGTGGAGTGGGGTGCCATTGCCTTCTCCTATAACTTCTACTAGAAAGTAAATATTTCAAACTCTTTATGAAGTAGCTCATTGTGAATTTCTTTATGCGGAAAAAAAAAAGTTGCCAGAGGAAATTTCTATTATCTAGTTGTGTAATAAAAAATTACAGTGTAGAGTAATATGCAGCAGGAAGCTAACCTGACCAACAGACTCATAGTGTATACCATTGAGTGTATACCAGTTGACCATGAGGCAGAAAAGAAGCTGCACATTAAAAGACATGATCATTATCATATTCCCTTGTCACCACAGGGGACATTCAAATAGTGACTCAGTGCCTTACAAACCCAGTTGGTGGATCTATACAGTAATAGTTTAATTAATGAATACTATATATATATTAATATGGGCTTCCCAGGTGGCTCAGTGGTAAAGAATCTGCCTGCCAGTGCAGGAGATGCAGGAGAAACAAGTTTGATCCCTGGGCTGGGAAGATCCCCTGGAGGAAGAAATGGCAACCTACTCCAGTATTCTTTCCTGGAAAATTCCATGAATGGAGGAGCCTGGTGGGCTATAGTTCGTAGGATCACAGAGAGTCAGACACCAGTGAGCGACTGAGCACACAATATATGTTAATATACATTAATATATTAATAGCAAAGTTTATTCTACACATGTCAACATGGATATGGAAGAAGTTGAAGACAGTACCAGGTTCTGAAGTACTGGGTTAGAAGCAACCCACTGGAGAAGGAACAGAAAGTAAACGTCTCATGAGTGGGTCTGGACCAGCCCAGGGCAGGGAAGCCAGACTCTCTGGATTTGTGTGACCTGGGAGCTGCTTGGGCCTGGGGAAACTCATGACATCAAGCAGAGCATAATCCTGAGAAAAGCCAAAATACTTACTTGTTGTTCAGACCAAGAAGGTAATAACATGCAGCTTGCCCTACTTGGTGGAAGAAGTACCCAGAAGAATGCAGAGAAGACATGATGTGGATTCATATCCCGGAACCCATCTCATTCCTGCTCTACTAGATCTAGACCCTGTGCTCTCATTACTGTACTCCCATAACTGCACAGAAGTAGCTGAAGGGAAGTAAGAACAGAATAAACCTTGGAATGGCAAAAAGAACCCAAGGCTATTCAGTAAGGTGTTCAGTAGTTCATCAAAAATGTTTTTAATGACATTGAAAAAGTATAAAGTTACAGAAGAGATACATAGTAGAATGTGGTCGATTGAAACCTATATATAACTTTCAAACTTTCATTCCCTCATGCCACAAATGTTAACTGAATGCAGTTACTATATGTCGGGGACTGTGCTACATACCACGAGGAATGTAGATGTAGCAAACTTAGGTCCTATTTGCAAAGGACTTAGGTTGTATTTGCTTGTTGAAATTTACTCTGTACCCCTCTCTTTATCATACTTAATTCATGATCGCTTGCCTAAAAAATACACCTTAAGATTAACAAAGGGAAAAGAATATTAGGCAAAAAAATATTAAACATTAGGATCAGTCTAGTTCTTCTAACTGGGTTCAGAATTGTAATGTGAACTTTCTGGCAATAAAGGCAAAGGGAAAACATATCATTAAAAATGATCAGGAACAGAGTTTCTCCTGGTACTATTTGTGAGATAAAATTTTCATGTGGTGAAATGTGCATGATATAGGGGAAACTGTGTAAATGTAGTGAATACTTACATAGGAAACTGTGTAAATGTAGTGTCTAGTCAAAGCTATGGGTTTTTCCAGTAGTCAGTGTATGGATGTAAAGAGTTGGACCAACAAAGAAAAAGCTGAGCACTGAAGAATTGATGCTTTTGAACTGTGGGTTGGTGTTGGAGAAAGACTCTTGAGAGTCCCTTGGACTGCAAGGAGATCCAACCAGTCCATCCTAAAGGAGATCAGTCCTGGGTGTTCATTGGAAGGACTGATGGTGAAGCTGAAACTTCAAAACTTTGGCCACCTGATATGAAGAACTGACTCATTTGAAAAGACTCTGATGCTGGGAAGGATTGAAGGCGGGAGGAGAAGGGGACAACAGAGGATGAGATGGTCAGATGGCATCAGCGACTCATTGGACATGAGCTTGAGTAAACTCTGGGAGTTGGTAATGGCCTGGCGTGCTGCAGTCCGTGGGGTCGCAAAGAGTCGGACATGACTGAGCGACTGAACTGAACTGAACTGAAAAGGCCAAGGCAATACTGGTTAGTAAGGGTGATAAGGCACATACATAAACAATTAGAATCCAAGATAGAGGGTGATAAGTGCCCTGGAGAATAATAGAGAAGTTGATATGGGAGTTCAGGGGAAGGAGAGATTTCTTTCAGGATAAAAGAAAGTGGCAAAGTCATATTTGGTCCTTGAAGGTAGGATCTGGACATAGGAAGACCGGGAGAGGGATTTCCCTTCCCCTAAGACTATTTGCCAGAATTTAGGAACAAGCACATTGAAGTAAGTTGAGTATCCAAGGCAAACATGCTAAAAACTAATGAAATTACTCCAAGGAAAAGAATGTTGCTACACCTTAAACTTTTACTGTGTTATATGGGAGTTACAGCTCAGTAACGCTGGAAAAAGAACAAAGTTCAGTGTGTAGAGATTTACACCCCCCCAAAAAAAAATAGAAAAGAGAATGTGCAAACAGCATGACTTTGGAGGCAGACCTGGTTTTAGATGCTTGTATAATCTCACAAAGCCTCAGTTTCTTCAACCCTAAAATAAAGATAACATTTACTACCTCTCATAATTTTTGTAAGGTGTGCAGGAACTCATGTAGAACTTCTGGCACAGTGGTTGATACCATGGGTACACAGTAACTTATAATTTTTTCCCTGCCATTCAAGGTAGAAAAAAGTAGTTCTAAGGACCCGGATAATTAAGGACTGACAACGATCTTCAACTCATGGCAGGGTCATGTCATGATGAATGCATAATAAGTTGAAAAGTCAGAATGCTTTTAATACACCTAATCTACCAAACATCATCACGTCATCCTAGCCTACCTTAAGCATTCTCGAAGCACTTACATTAGCATGAGTCTATTTTATAATAAAGTGTTGAATGTCTCATGTAATTTACTGAATACTGTTCTGAAGGTGAAAAACAGAAATGTGTGGGTATAGAATGATTGTAAGTGTATTGGTTGTTTACCCTTGTGATCACATGGCTAACTGGAGGCTGCATCCTACTGCCCAGCTCCATAACAGAGTATCGTCCCGTGTAGCACTAGCCTGGGTAAAGGTAAATATTCAGAGTTTGAAGAATGGTTTCTATGGAATGCTTCCACACCATCATAAGTCAAAAAATCGTAAATCTAGCCATTGTAATTCAAGGGCTGTGTATATTCATGGATATTGAAAGTTACAAATGCTTCATCAGTGACTGGGAACAGGATATAAAGACCTACTAGTGAAACCTTAGTAGTGAAAAATTAAAATTCCTGAAGATCTCAACTCCCTGGGATACCATTCTAAAGAGGAGAGTCTTAATAGTATCCAAGATGAAATCTTATATATAAGCTAAACACATCACTTGTATGAGGGCAGGATGACATAAGAGCAGCCCATGGGAAAAACTTAGAACCTTGACTTGTTTTTCGGTTTCAGTGTGAATCAGCCGCTTGATGTGGCTGCCGAAGAACAAGAGAGGAAGGAACTGCTAATCAGATGACACACCAAGTCAGGGGTGTTAGTTGCCAAACGCAGTGCAAAATTTTCAGTCCTGCCTTTGCTCAGTCTCCATGTAACATTTTCACTGATGGCCACACATTCTTTCTTGATTAGCGGAGAAACAAATTCCTAATTTTATTCTGTTATGCTGCTGCTGCTGCTAAGTCGCTTCAGTCGTGTCTGACTTTGTGCAACCCCATAGACGGCAGCCCATCAGGCTCCCCCATCCCTGGGATTCTCCAGGCAAGAATACTGGAGTGGGCTGCCATTTCCTTCTCCAATGCATGAAAGTGAAAAGTGAAAGTAAAGTCGCTCAGTTGGGTCCGATTCTCAGCGACCCCATGGACAGCAGCCTACCAGGCTCCTCCGTCCATAGAATTTTCCAGGCAAGAGTACTGGAATGGAGTGCCATTGCCTTCTCCAATTCTGTTATGAACATTCCTCAGATTTCTTTCAAGCTTTATCCTCCTGACACTTGCCTCTCAAACTCTAGTTTTTCTCTGCTGTAAATCTCTGTTCGGACACCTTTCCTTGAGCAGACATACATGCTGAAGTCTCTCCCACATACACGTCCATCTGAAACATTCCCTCAGCCCACCAGGTATGCACTTTTCCTTACCCTACTTTTTCCAGACTTCCCCAGTGTTCTTATCTACATACTGTCCTGAGAGGCCCCAGTCTATTTGAAGAATTGTACATCTGAAGACATCTGTAGCTGTGTCTCCCACCGGAAGCCCTCTCCTTGTCTTTAGGTACATATAATCAATTGCCAGATTACCACACTTTAACACCCTGGCATATCTCATAAGCACTTAAAAATCAACATTTCTGAAGCTTACCTGGTAAAGTTTCCCCAAACCTGACCTTGTATTTTCTGTTTTCAAGGGTAAATTTGCTCTGTTCATTTGCTACTGTCCCCGCCAAACCCACCTAAACTAGAAACCATGACATCCTGTCTTTCACAAAGTCCTGCCAGTTTTACCTCTTGAATATTTCTTGAACCCACTGTTTCCTCTTCCACTACTACTACCACTTTAACTTAGTTGTTTATCTGGATTGAAGCCTCCTAACTGGTTCTCCTTTGCCTCCTAAAATGGATCTTTCACAGTTCCCACAGCTGATAGAGTACCTAGCTAAAATACAGGTCTTATACATGCACACCTGTGTTCATAGCAGCACTGTTTACAATAACCAAGACATGGAAACAACCTGAGTAATAATTCCATTGTATATATGTAACACATCTTTTTTTATTGATTCATCTCTAAATGTCCATCAACAGATGAATGGATAAAAAAAAGATGTGTTACATATATACAATGGAACATTACTCAGCCATAAGAAGAATGAAATAATGCCATATGCAGCTACATGGATGGACCTAGAGGTCCAACCTTCATACTAAGTGAAGTAAGTCAGAAAGAGACAAATACCATATGGTATCACTTATATGTGAAATCTAGACTATGACACAAATGAACTTATCTACAAATCAGAAACAGACTCACAGATGTAGAGAACAGACTTGTGATTGCCAAGAGGGAGGGGCATGGGAGAGAGAAGGAATGGGAGTTTGGGATTAGCAGATGCAAGCTCTTAGATAGAATGGATAACCAACAAGGTCCTGTTGTATAGCACAAGGAACTCTTAATATCTTCAAAATCTGTAATACACTATAATGAAAAAGAATATATATGCAACTGAATAATGTTACTATATACCAGAAACTAACACATAATTTTCAGATCAACTATACTTCAATAAAAAAATAAAAAAAAGATCTTACCTTCCCACTCAAGGCTTCCCATTGCCTTTGATACAAAGTTTAAGGTCTCTAGCATGACATAAATAAACCCGTGGAATCTTGCCTATCAAACTCTCCAATTTCATTTCTAACTCCCATTTCTAACTTCTAAGTTGATTGTAATTCTTATAATACGCTAAACCAGTGTATAGTCCATGGGGTTGCAAACAGTCAGATACAACTGAGCAACTTTCACTTTTAATATACAGACAGTCTAAGAATTTGAAATCATTTTTATCATCTTGAAGTAACTTAAATACAAGGCATCCTTGTTATTAGAGAAGACTCTACACATGGACATCACCAGATGGTCAACACCGAAATCAGATTGATTATATTCTTTGCAGCCAAAGATGGAGAAGCTCTATACAGTCAGCAAAAACAAGACCGGGAGCTGACTGTGGCTCGGATCATGAACTCCTTATTGCCAAATTCAGACTGAAATTGAAGAAAGTGGAGAAAACCACTAGACAATTCAGGTATGACCTAAATCAAATCCCTTATGACTATACAGTAGAAGTGAGAAATAGATTTAAGGGACTAGATCTGATAGACGGAGTGCCTGATGAACTATGGATGGAGGTTTGTGACATTGTACAGAAGATAGGAATCAAGACCATCCCCAAGAAAAAGAAATGCAAAAAAGCAAAATGGCTGTCTGAGGAGCCCTTACACATATCTGTGAAAAGACAGGAAGCGAAAAGCAAAGGAGAAAAGGAAAGATATACCCATTTGAATGCAGAGTCCCAAAGAATAGCAAGGAGAGATAAGAAAGCCTTCCTCAGCTATCAGTGCAAAGAAATAGAGGAAAACAATAGAATGGGAAAAACTAGACATCTCTTCAAGAAAATTAGAGATACCAAGGGAACATTTCTTGCAACGATGGGCTCAATAAAGGACAGAAATGGTATAGACCTAACAGAAGCAGAAGATATTAAGAAGAGGTGGCAAGAATACACAGAAGAACTGTGTATTCAAAAAAGATCTTCATGACCCAGATAATCACGATGGTGTGATCACTCACCTAGAGCCAGACATCCTGGAATGTGAAGTCAAGTGGGCCTTAGGAAGCATCACTACGAACAAAGCTACTGGAGGTGATGGAATTCCAGTTGAGCTATTTCAAATCCTGAAAGATGATGCTATGAAAGTGCTGCACTCAATATGCCAGCTGGAGAAGGCAATGGTAACCCACTCCAGTACTTTTGCCTGGAGAATCCCATGAATGGAAGAGCCTGGTGGGCTGCAGTCCATGGGGTCGCGAAGAGTCGGACACGACTGAGCGACTTCACTTTCACTTTTCACTTTCATGCGTTGGAGAAGGAAATGGCAACCCACTCCAGTGTTCTTGCCTGGAGAATCCCAGGGATGGCGGAGTTTGGTAGGCTGCCGTCTATGTGGTCGCACAGAGTCAGACACGACTGAAGCGACTTAGCAGCAGCAGCAGCAATATGCCAGCAAATTTGGAAAACTCAGCAGTGGCCACAGGACTGGAAAAGGTCAGTTTTCATTCCAATCCCAAAGAAAGGCAATGCCAAAGAATGCTCAAACTACCACACAATTGCACTCATCTCACACGCTAGTAAAGTAATGCTTAAGATTCTCCAAGCCAGGCTTCAGCAGTACGTGAACCGTGAACTTCCAGATGTTCAAGCTGGTTTTAGAAGAAGCAGAGGAGCCAGAGATCAAATTGCCAACATCTGCTGGATCATCGAAAAAGCAAGAGAGTTCCAGAAACACATGTACCTTTGCTTTATTGACTATGCCAAAGCCTTTGACTGTGTGGATCACAATAAACTGTGGAAAATTCTGAAAGAGATGGGCATACCAGACCACCTGACCTGCCTCTTGAGAAACTTGTATGCAGGTCAGGAAGCAACAGTTAGAACTGGGTATAGAACAACAGACTGGTTCCAAATAGGAAAAGAAGTACTTCAAGGCTATATATTGTCACCCTGCTTATTTAACTTATATGCAGAGTACATCATGAGAAACACTGGGCTGGAGGAAGCACAAGCTGGAATCAAGATTGCCAGGAGAAATATCAATAACCTCAGATATGTAGATGACACCACCCTTATGGCAGAAAGAGAAGAAGAACTAAAGAGCCTCTTGATGAAAGTGAAAGAGGAGAGTGAAAAAGTTGGCTTAAAGCTCAACATTCAGAAAACTAAGATCATGGCATCTGATCCCATCACTTCATGGCAAATAGATGGGCAAACAGTGGAAACAGTGTCAGACTTTATTTTGGGGGGCTCCAAAATCACTGTAGATGGTGATTGCAGCCATGAAATTAAAAGACGCTTACTCCTTGGAAGGAAAGTTATGACCAACCTAGACAGCATATTTAAAAGCAGAGACATTACTTTGCCAACAAAAGACCGTCTACTCAAGGCTATGGTTTTTCCAGTGGTTATGTATGGATGTGAGAGTTGGACTATAAAGAAAGCTGAGTGCCGAAGAATTGATGCTTTTGAACTGTGGTGTTGGAGAAGACTCTTGAGAGTCCCTTGGACTGCAAGGGGATCAAACCAGTCCATCCTAAAGGAGATCAGTCCTGAGTGTTCATTGGAAGGACTGATGTTGAAGCTGAAACTCCAATACTTTGGCCAATTGATGCAAAGAGCCGACTCATTTGAAAAGACACTGATGCTGGGAAAGATTGAGAGCAGGAGGAGAAGAGGATGACAGAGGATGAGATGGTTGGGTGGCATCATCAACTCGATGGACATGGGTTTGGATGGACTCCAGGATTTGGCGATGGACAGGGAGTCCCGGCGTGCTGCGGTTCATGGGCTCACAAAGAGTCGGATACGACTGAGGACTGAACTGATCCCTGTTATTTTCCTTTCTCATATAGTCTGTCAAGTGTTGGATCCCTGGGTTGGGAAGATCCCCTGGAGAAGGGAAAGGCTACCCACTCCAGTATTCTGGCCTGGAGAATTCCATGGACTGCATAGTCCATGGGGTCGCAAAGAATCAGACACAACTGAACGACTTTGACTTTCACAAAAGTAAATGACATTTGAATTCCCCCTAGAAGAAGGACCAGACCAGCAGGATAATTGGAACACTGCATGGGTCAACACAAAGCCACATGGACCGTGTCCTCTGATTATGTCTCTGCCTATCTCAATTAGGACAGGAGGGAATCAAGAAAAGTAATGGGTGTTAGGTTAATAACTATGGGTAACTTGAAGAGAATGGTTGAATTGCCAGAGTGATTGGTGTGATTGGTGATACGTATTTAACAGCATTGACGCTGGAGTTACCTTGGATGAGTGATCTTAGATAAGTGATTTGACTTCTCTGTGCCTCAGTTTCATTTCTAAAGATGAAGATAATAATCTCTGTCACAGTGTTATTCAAAGATTAAATGAGTTCGTATGTGTAAAGCAGTGCCTGCTGTGTAAATGTTTGACATTGTTGTTTTTATTGATGGTAGTGGCCAAACAGCAACTAGAGGCTTATTCATTAACTCGATGATGTAGCAAGCTAGCCATTTAATACTTGTGCTCCAGGTTGTCAGCCTTAAGTTGTAGATACACTAGAAAGCAGTATCATTTTGAAGCTTCTCTAATAATCCATTTATAATGTAACATTCACTATATCTGCAATGATTACTTCTGACTTAATATCACTGAGCTTTGTTCTGAATTCAAGAATTTGAACCAGCTGATTTTTTAGGCCCCTTCCAACTGTGAATTTATGAATCTTCATTTACTGGTCAAATATATGTTGTGCTCTAGTTTCTTCTTATGTGTGTGTTTGTGCAGTCACTCAGTCCTGTCTGACTCTCTGTGGTCCCAAGGATAGCCCACCAAGCTCCTCTGTCCATGGAATTTTCCAAGCAAGAATACTGAAGCCAGTTGCCATTTCCTTCTCCAGGGAATCTTCCCCACCCAAGGATTATAGCCACATTTCTTGCATCTCGCACATTGGCAGGCAGATTCTTTCCCATTGTGCCACCTGGGAAGTCCCTCTTGTCTCTTCTTATGTGTGCTTTAATTTTCTCTTGGCGTTTACTCCATTTATTATCCCTTTTAATCTGCTTGTCAGCTTGTGTGGGTTTTTTAATGTTATCGTGTTTTTCAAATCACATGTCTGAGTTTAGAATAGCAACTAGAGCTGTTTTTAATTTTTTTTTACTTTTTAGTGTGTAAATTTTCAGTCATAACTAAAAGTCATGAAATTAGGATAGCTTTAAAATTGTCAGCTCATTGTATATAGAATCTAGATAGAAAAATGGTTGTGAGGAACCCATCTGCAGGGCAGGAATACAGACACAGACATAGAGAACATACTTGTGGACACAGTGGGGGAAGAAGAGAGGGGGATAAATTGAGAGTGGCATTGAAATATATATACTACCATGTGTAAAATAGATAGGTACTGGGAAGCTGCTGTATAACACAGGGAACTCAGCTTGGTGTTCTGGGATGACCTGAAGGGGTGGGATGGGGGTGGGAGGGAGGTCTAAGAGGGAGGGGATATATGTACACTTATAGCTGATTCATGTTGTACAGCAGAAACCAACACAACATTGTAAAGCAATTATCCTCCAATTAAAAAAAAATTTTTAATTGTCAGCTCATGGCCAAACTCTTTTCATGTACCTCTTCATCCTCCAATTATTTTGAAACATATGCCCAATATTACTTTAATCATCAGTATTTCATATAGCTCTAAGATAAATTTTTTTCAAAAGTATGTAATCACAATACCATTGTCACATGTGTAAATAATGAACATTCATTTGTGGTTGAACCAGTCTTTAAAAAGAAAAGCAAAGTAGTTATTACCCAGGCCTAGGAGGAGGATTTAGACATCATTGTTCTCAAAACTGACGCATAGATAACCCCAAAAAAGGACTAAGTATTGAGTAATGTTCTGAGGCGAGAAATCTCTCTCCTGAGTAATTTATTAAGGATTTCAATTCTGAAAAGTATGCCCCAAACACCAATAAAATGTGCCAGAAGCAATTTGTTCATCCTCCTAGAGAAAAATAAAAATGGAATGTCTTTTTGAGTTGTGGTTTTCCATGTATGTGGTAGACCCGTTACTAATGAATTATTGAAGAAGTCTTGATTTCATTTGTGACACAGTGCCCTGTTCTAGATGCTTCACAGTCTTAGGTGGCTTTTCTTAAGCCAGTTAAAAGATTTAAGAAAAGAAATCTTTGCATGTCCATTTATAATAATGTTATTTAAAATTTATAATTAGGAGACCACTGTCCTATACACGAAACTAGAAGGAAGTCAATTTGACTGTTATTCTGTTCTTTTTCTTATTTTTCAGAATCTGCCACTTTTCTATTTCATCCTATATAAACTTAGTGATAGGAACCTTTTCTCAAAGTTCTGTTTATTAAAAGTAGAAATATTACAAACATCTCTAGTATCACAGTGCTCCATAAGACCTTAAGCTGTTTCTTTCAAACAGTTTTTTATTTTTATTCCTGTTTCTTGGAAAAGATGACTTTGAAGAGTCCTTTTTTCCTTTATTTGCAGTGACATTTGGAAACAAGAATTTACTTCCATTACATTCCAAAATCTGAAATAAAATTACCTTTTTTAATTTTTTTTAAAATGGGTCCCTAACATTTTAAGAAAGAGTTGGAAGTGAATCCTTCATCCCAGGGGAGCCTTCATATAATATAATTGGATCTACTCTTAAGCCTTGTTGATAGAGGAAATTGTACACACTAAGATTATGGTACTGTTTCCAAATAGTATGTTTTCACCGTGTAAGACAGAGATTGAACCATCGTTTCCCTGGTCCCTTTAGTCATCAGATTTAAGTGCTATGTTTGTGAATAGAAAAATGGAATGGCATAATGAGAGAAAATGGATAATGCTTTTGACTTTATCAGCTACTAGAAGTACTCAGAATAAAGACCACTGGAATATCTCCATGTTTAGGATCATTCTGCTCTGTACCCAGTATGTTAGTAGCTGAGTTCATGGTGTACCTTTCTGTCAATGGCTGTTTATGGGAGGTGTACTGTTACCTTTTCGAGAGTACTTTGAAAGTTCAAACTTTTCATATGGTTTCTTTCTAGAGCTGCTTAACATTTTCTGCCCAATCTAAAAATTACTTTCCTATGCCAGCAGGTGGAAGCAAGAGCAGTTGAATTGTAAGACTGCTTTCTAAGTGTACTGGCATGTCCTGTAGATAATCTGTCCATGACTCAAAAGTATCTTTATGATATTTCCCTTATCTTAATCACTTTTCTTCAGCAACTTTATTATCCTAGCACTTTCTCTTGATTGCTCTATCACCATATTTACTTAGTGTCTGGGGCTGAATTTAATAATCATTCTAAGGCAGGCTAATTTAGATTTTTTATTGCTTTCTTATACTTGATTTAACAGTTGCAACATATGTGCTATGTGCCGATAGATTCTTCCATATTTGCCAAGAAGTAAAAAGATAACTAAGATACAGTCTTCATTCTCAAAGAGCTTACTTTCTAGTGGAATGAGAAGGAGGATGTTTTCTTCATTCTTGGCCTGGCCTGGGAAGAACAGGTCACTCAGCCATCCTAGTGGATCTCCAACTAACCTATGATTCAGTATTCACACAGATTTTAATTCATGCAAGAAATATTTACCAGGTACTAGGTACTATTAAGGAGCTTAATTTATAAACTTGTGCTTTTCTCCTAACAGAACTTAAAAAAAAACAAAAAAGACCAAAACACTCTTCAGGAGAAGTATCATTTATTTTTAAATTTTTCAATTCAAATTATATAGATGCAGTTGACATATAGACCCTAAAACATTAAACTTAAGGATTTAGAAGTTATAAGTAACTAATGTGAGTAACATTTCCTAGAATATACTTAGAAGACCTTTCACAAATACTAATCAAAATAAAGCAAAAGTAAGCTATTCTAGGAGTTTCCCCAGAGGCTCAGTGGTAAAGAATCCACTGGCAATGCAGGAGACACTGGTTCGATCCATGGAACGGGAAGATTCCCCTGGAGGAAGATATGGCAGCCCACTCCAGTACTCTTGCCTGGAAAATCCCATGGACAGAGAAGCCTGTCAAGCTACAGTCCATGGGATTGCAAAGAGACACGACTGAAGTGACTGAGCACAAGCTATTCTATATAAATTCTGTTAGCTGTTTACTGACAGCTAATAATAATAATAATAAAGTATTTTATACAAATAATATAAAAGAGGAAAACCAAGTTCTACGGTTGTGTGTGTGCACACTTAGAAATATAAGAATTCCCCAAAGGTAGAGTTACTTGTTCTGTCTTAGAAATTCCCCGTCACTTTATTCGTATAAAATTTGCTGCCTGATGTTCCCATCTATCTCTGTGTCTCTTCTTCACAAGTCTATAAGCTGAAAGGCAGGAAACTGTGATCTTATTCATCTTCATACTCTCAGTATTTACTAAAGGAATGAGCAAATCAACTAATTTACTTCATGGGAAAGCCCTTTGTAACGAGCCCTTTTGGGAGTGGGAGATATAATCTGCAATGGAGGCATAATCACAGAGGATGGTAACAAATCAGTGTCTTTACTTGAGAAATCACCAGGGAATAAAGAACTAGCATTCATTGCATAGGATGCCTCAACTGAACCTTGTCTACAAGAAATGTGTATTATTGGTTTGCTTGAGTACCTCAAGAAAGCATTTGGAACTTGCTTTAGGCATACACGTCATCAAGTGGTGTACTTGCTTACCTAAGAATAATCAAAGGACTCTGGAAAAAGTGAGGCCTGAGTGAAAAGAGTCGCCATCAGCTTGTCTCAGTTTGAGTAGTTTTACTCTCTTTATGCCTTCAAACTGTGGTGTTGGAGGACTCCCGAAACTACCGTAGACAGCAAGGAGATCAAACCAGTCAGTCTTAAGGGAGATCAACCCTGAATATTCACTGGAAGGACTGATGCTAAAGGTGAAGCTCCAGTATTTTTGTCATCTGATGTAAACAGACAACTCATTGGAAAAGTCCCTGATGCTGGGAAAGGTTGAAGGCAGAAGGAGAAGAGGGCATCAGAGGATGAGATGGCTGGATGGTATCACCAATGCAATAAACTTGAACTTGGGCAAACTCTGGGAGATGGTGAGGGACAGGGAGACCCAGCATGCTGCAGTCCATGGGGTCACAAAGAGTCTGACGTGACTGGGCGACAGAACAACAACAACAACTCTTTAGATATAGGTAACTAAAAGGTGCTCATGCCTGCTTGGTCTGTTTCTCAGAGCTGGGTGAAAGCTGAAGTGGGGCACCCTTCCACAGTCGTGGCAGCAACCCTCAGAGAGTGGTACAGAGAGATCAGACAAGTGATGTCAGTGTATATGCTTTAGCTACCTACCTTCTTCTCTCCTCATTACAATCAGGGTAGAAAATCAGGGAGATGCAGATGGTGACAAATCTGATGTTTTTTTTTTTTCTAAGATTCAGGTGCAACATGAATATAGCACAGTAGTTAAGAATATGGGCTTTGTAATTAGGGTTTAAATTCCAGCTCCATACCAGCTGTGTGACCTTGAGCACGCTATTTCTCTCTGCCCAGGAAAATTGTATTAATAATGCCTACCTCTTGGCTGGTTGGGAGGATTAAATAAGAAAATGCATGTAAGCTCTTGGTATAGAGCCTGGCATATTAATAGACTTTCAATAAATATTAGGAGTGATGATGATACTCATCATTCACATATGTGACCAGTTTCTAGCTTAGGAGCATAGGTAAACAGTGGTAAACTGGGACTGAGAATTCAGAAGAAAGATCAAGTTTTGAACGTGTTGCATTTGAATATCTGTGGGTCTGGATGGTCTCATGGGAAACACCCAACTTTTTTGAATGGTTACAGGAAGAGAAGCCAGCAAAGGAGACTAAGAAGAAATGGTCAGAAAAGTTGAAGGAGTAGGAAAGCAGAAAAGCGACATTGCCAGAGCGCTTTTGGTGGAAGAATCAGTGATAAACAAGGCAGTGTAATCAGTACATGAGAAAATTAAAGGACTCAAAAGCTGAAGACCATGGGTTAGGGGACACATCTTTCTTTAAAATTCAGAGAAAGAAGGTGGGAATAAGTAGAGATATAAGTACCATTTTTAGTATTTTAATTATATTTTCTGTAAACTTAAAAACCAAGCCAGAATGGTCTTTCTGGACATTAATTCCACTAAAAAACATCAAAAGAAACAGTCTTGGCCAAGAATATGATTCTCTGTTTGCTGTTAAAGTTGACTTATTCTAAGGCATTTAATTCCAGAACATTCTATTCATAAAACAGTTTGATCCTAAGTCAAATTAAAAGGTCTGCAAATGAAAAAGCTGGTGTCTGGAACACTAGTGGCTCAAATACCAGATGCTTAACTTTGTTAGGGGCTTCTTGTTGTTGTTCAGTCTCTAAGTCGTGTCTGACTCTTTCCAACCCCATAGACTGTAGCATCCCAGGCTTCCCTGTCCTTCACCATCTCCCAGAGTTTGTTCAGACTCATGTCCATTGAGTCGGTGATACTGTCCAACCATCTCAACCTCTGCTGCCCCCTTCTCATTTTGTCTTCAATCTTTCCCATCATCAGGGTCTTTTCCAATGAGTCAGCTCTTTGCATCACGTGGCCAAAGTATTGGAGCTTCAGCATCAGTCCTTCCAATGAATATTCAGGGTTGATTTCCTTGAGGATTGACTTGTTTGACCTTCTTGCTGTCCAAGGGACTCTGAAGAGTTTTCACCAGCACCACAGTTTGAAAGCATCAATTCTTGAGCACTCAGCCTTCTTTATGGTCCAACTCTCACATCCATTGGTGACTACTGGAAAAACCATAACTTTGGCTATACAGACCTTTGTTGGCAGAGTGATGTGTCTGCTTTATAATATGTTGTCTAGGTTTGTCATAGCTTTCATTCCAAAGACAAGGGTCTCATGGCTGCAGTCATTGTCCATAGTGATTCTGGAGCCCAACAAAATAAAATCTGTCACTGCTTCCACTTTTTCCCCTTCTATGAAGTGATGGACCAGATGCTATGATCTTAGTTTTTTGAATGTTGAGTTTCAAGCCAGCTTTTTTACTCTCCTCTTTCACCCTCATCAAGAGGCTGTTTAGTTTGTCTTCACTTTCTGCCATTAGAATGGTATCATCTACGTATATGAGGTTGTTGATGTTTCTCCTGGCAATCCTGATGTAAGAATGCAAACTGGGAGGCTCAATAACTAACTAGTGAATACTACTCCTGAATCTGATTCCCCAGTGGCAACAGTTCATTCAGGAGAAAAATTATTAGCAGTATTCAGGATACTCGAGTATCCAATATTTGCCATTCTGTCTAGTCTACGTGAGTGTGTGCACACTAAGTTGCTTCAGTCATGTCCAACACTTAGCGACCCCATGAAACTGTAGCCTACCAGGTTCTTCTGTCCATGGGATTCTCCAGGCAAGAATACTGGAGTTGGTTGCCCTGCCCTTCTCCGGAGGATCTTCCCAATCCAGGGATCAAACCCGTGTTTCTTATGTCTCCTGCATTGGCAGGTGGTACTTTCCCACTCACGCAACCTTGGAAGCCCTTCTATCTGGTCTATATTCCCTAAATGCAAAATAGAGATCTGTATAATGCTTAATGGAAGTTAAATACTCTCAGATGGAACTACTTTTATATTAAACACGCAGGTAGAAGGAAAATACTAACCAAATAACTTTAAGAGAAAAAATTTTGGGTAAACTTGTCACAGTTAAAATGTACATGTACCACAAACTATGATAGATTCGGGTCTACAGATATCACTAAAACCCAGTCTCTGCTCAGAGTCTATGGACGACAGAGCTGAGTGTGGAGGTGAATAGTCTTCAGTGTGATGAGTGCTTTTGTTCACTGGACATGTAGAATAGATTAAGAGCACAGAGAAAGAATTTCTAAAACAGCTGGAGGTGGTCAAAGAAGTCTTCCTGGAGAAGATGAAGTCTGAACTGAGATCTGAAAGATAAATGAGACATAGAAGAGGTGGTGTTCCTCAGGTAAGGAAGAAGAAAGGTGTTCCAGGCAGAGGGAGAACACTGCAGAGGCCTGAAGAGAGCCTAACGATTGTAGGAGATGTGAAAGTGGTTACTTACGCCTAGAGCAGAGATTTGAGGGCAAAAAGATGGTTGAGAAAAGCCATGAAAAGGGGACAGATCCAAGGGGCCTTGTACATTAAGTAGCTTGATCCTGAAGCCTATGAAGTCAGAACTTGATCCTGAACCATGCCACTGAAGGAGCACCATGATCAAACTTACCTTTTAAGAAGGTTATCTACAGACAGTCTGGAAAGTAGATTAGAAGACATCTGTAGAGTCTGAGGTTTTGGACTTGGGCAAATGAATGCACACTGGTGATCTTCATTGAGTATACCCCTTTTACTAGTTAGGAGTACAAGAGGAAGACAAGTTGGGTTCTGGGACCTAAGGAAGATTGGTCTCTTTAGTTTTAGACATACTGGATTTGAGGTGACCATTGACATCCAGGTGGAGTTATCCAGCAGGTATTAGATATATGGGTCTAAGGGCTTCTCTGGTGACTCAGTGGTAAAGAACCCTCCTGTCAATGCAGGAGACCTGGGTTCAATCCCTGGGTTGAGAAGATCCCCTGGAGAAGGAAATGACAACCTCCTCCAGTATTCTTGCCTGGAGAATTCCATGGACAGAGGAGACTGGTGGGCTACAGTCCATGGGATCACAAAGAGTTGGACACAACTGAGTGAGTAACACATACACAAACAATCTCATAGGAAGTGTTTTTTTATATTTTAATTATACTGTTGGTGTCTTTTGGCCCTGCCTGCTTTTTTACTGCCCTGATGCTCTTGAAAATAGTGCTTCCTCAGACGTATTTCTCAGAATGTTGTTAGGATTAAATAAGTGTTTTTTAACATTGCCTGACACATAGGAAGTGAAAGTCACTCAGTTGTGTCCAACTCTTTACGACCCCATGAACTATACAGTCCATGGAATTCTCCAGGCCAGGATACTGGAGTGGGTAGCCTTTCCCTCCTCCAGGGGATCTTCCCAACCCAGGCTTCAAACCCAGGTCTCCCGCATTGCAGGCGGGTTCTTTACCAGCTGAGCCACCAGGGAAGCCCAAATCTGCCTGCAATGCAGGAGACCTGGGTTCAATCCCTGGGTTGGGAAGATCCCCTGGAGAAGGGAAAGGCTACCCACTCCAGTATTCTGGCCCAGAGAATTTTCATGGACTATACAGTCCTCGGTGTTGCAGAGTCAGACACGTAGAAACTACCTGGTAAGTGACTCCCCCTTTCCTCACCGTCTCTGTTCTTTCTTCCCTCCAAAGAAGACACCAGGGAACTGCTTTGTGAGTCGAAAAGAGAAGGACGCCAGTAGGAGGGTGCAGGCACACCTCTCATTCCTGGAAGGAGATCACCTAGCACGGCGCTGTTGCTTAGACCTTTCTGCTCTGATGGTGACAGTCTCTGTCTGTACTGTCCAGTATGGTTGCCACTTGCCCTGGTGGCCACTGAGCATTTGAAATGTGCCTAGTGCAACTAAAGAACTGAATTTTTTGTTTTGTTTACTTTAAATAACCACATGTGGCTACTGTGTTAGAAAGGATAGATGTAGGGGGATAAAGTGCAGCTTGGCGCGAGGCTTCAAGGTAGAAGAACGCTAGGTGCCTAAAGGAACAGGTGAGCCTTGGAGAGTTGCATGGCTTGGATTTGGCATCGATGAAATTCAAAATAAAGGAGTCCCGTACGCTCTGCTGAAAGGAGCCTGGACTTGAGCTGTGGCTTCTAAGTTGTAAGGCAAGGGTGATTTAGTTAGATCAATGGCTGAAAAAGACAACTTTTGTGACTAGTGGGAATCAAGGTTGAAAAGGTTCTGACAAAATAACCAGAGAAGAACCAACTAAAAGAGACACAGAAATTCCAGTTGAGAGGTTGATGAAATGCAGCCCTCGTAGCTCATAGAGAAACATTAGTTCCAAAGTAAATACTGGGAATATTTGCCAAGTATTTAAAAGAATTGGGACAGATTTCAGGAAATGCGATGCAAACTGTAAACTATAACACTATAGGGAAAGGATGGGAGCATGGATTAAATATAAATTCTGGGGAAATGGGAGTTGTGACATTTTACGTAGTGGAGTTTCACACTAGTCCTGGCCCTAATAAAACACACTTTCCTGTATGGATGTTTATTTGTGATAATGAAGGGAGATAGTGTTGTGATAATGTTTCAGCCATGTCGATACCACCTTGTTTCAGACACATAAAGCATCTACTGTGTGCTCAGCAATATGCTAGGGTTGTGACACCAGATAAGTACAATGGTTATTGTGCTAGAAAAGTCCTAGTCTGATTTGGCATACAACACAAGCCAGTTGAACAAGTGGATGACAGTTATTTCAGTGTCTAAAATGGATGCCACAGCTAAAAGGTGATACAAGCTCAGATCTATATGAACTGATACAGTCAAAGACACCTTGTGGAAGGATGTAAGCCTTTAAACTATGCTTCAAAAGAAAATGAACCCAGTAAATTAGAATATGTAAATCTTTATAAATTTATTTGGTTTTGGCTCTGTTGGGTCTTAGTTGCAGCACGCGCAATCTTTCGTCACATAGGACCTTTCAATAAATGTTGAGGAGTGAGTTGCTCTGTGGCACGTGGGATCTTCCTGGACCATGGATGGGACCAGTGTTCTAGCTTAGGAGCATAGATTCTTAACCACTGGACCACCAGGGAAGTCCCAATCAGAACATTTCTGAAAGTACATTCCATAAAATACTTTGCTAAATTTTTCTGACAATTATTAACTCACAGTAACAATGACATGCTCATTTGTCAAAGCAAAATACTTCAGCCTGGTGATCTCAGTCAGAATCTGTGCTGCTTGCTTTCTTTGCCTAAATATTTGGTTTGGGGACACAGGAGACTAGAGTCCCAGCAAATGCATCTTCCTGTCAATCCTACTATGGTATTTTGTATTATTTCTTAGTTAAAAATTCAGAGCTGTGTGTTGAAAGTGCTTCAAAGACAGAGGAAAAAATGAAGGTGTGGTTGGGACTGAAATAATAAACAGCCTGGGAGTTTGTGGAGAGGGGGCGGGAAAGCTTGAGTCTAATTAGACTGTAGGAATCTTGGATTTAATCTCGATTTTCATGTTCACATAACTGCACGTAATAACTCCTGTAGAGAAAGACAAGGGCACGGTGTGTTGCCTGCTTTCAAATTTTGTAGCTCTCAGTTGCAAAAAGTCAATAAAAAATCCTCACTAGATCCTCAAGGGTACAAACACAGTTGCTAGAGTGACTGCGGGTGCACTGGTTTTCCTACCCAAGTGCAGTTCTCCGGGGCTGCAGAGACACTGAGAGGAAGAGATCAGTGTACCAGCACCCAAAGCACCGGATGAGATTGGAATCATAATAAAGGAGAAAAGAAGGAATACTCAGCGAAAAAGCAGTGGAAGAGAGAAAGCAGAAACAATGAAGGGGGAAAAATTCTCAATAGGTCAGAATGTTTTAGTTAGAAGTATTAGGGAATCCTTCTGTCTCCATTCCGTTTTATCAGTACCAAGAATTACAAATCCTGAATGGAACTACAACAGAATCCCAGATGGTGAGAAAAGAAGGTACAAGATTAAAATTTTCATGTGTTCTGTTGACCATGAAATCATGATTTCTAACTTCTGTTCCTTTCTTCTTACCACATCTACATTTAGGAAATCATAGTGCTTTAAGGTAGCTTCTTGTTAGTTGCCATAGAAACCGTACAGGGGTGATTATGGGTATAGCCATTCAGCCAAGATAGAGCTGCTGACACGTTCATCAGTTTAACCAAGTTAAGATCAGGTGTGCTGTGACCAAACACTCCATCTTTCGATAAATGTTAGGAAATAAATTAAAACCAGTGGAAGTCATCATATCAGTGAGGTGTTTGACATAATTTTCTTTTAAAGCTATTTAACATTAATGAAAACGTGTCCATAGTAGTTGGTTTGTACCAAGAGGAGTGGTGAAAGGAGCAGGGTATTGGGATGTAGAAATCTTCTGTTTTACTTATCATTGTCCCTCTTACTATTCCTTACCTCAGTGATCCCATGGCCAGCCTCTTCATCTGTCCTGCAACTTCCCTGGAAGTCCAACCAATCAGGGTCATGGCTCACTCCTTCAAGGCCTCAGTTCTGTGTATCCATGAGGGATTGTGGGAATATTGTTTTGGAAGTTTTCAGCCAACACACTGCATCCCACCTCCCTATTATTTTAGGCCACCACCAAGCCTGGGAGACCCTCCAGGCTTGGAAGGTCTTATACTCTGACCTCTGTATGTCTTGTTTTTTTCTCTGCTCATTTCTTTATCAGTTTTCATTCCCTTTTCAGCTAGGATCCTGTTTGAGGCAAATAGCGTAAAACCACATTCAAGCTGGCTTTCAACAATAGACTTGCATAACTGGAAAGTCTAGCTCTAGGTCAGGCTTCAGAATTAGTTGATCTAAGGGATCGATGATGTCAGTAAATATTTGGTTTCCTTCCTTTATTCTTCTAGTCGCAGTGTTTATTTCATCGTTTAAGTCAGGTTCCACTCATTCTCTGAGATGGATGCCAGCTGCAGTCAAGGACAGCAGCCTGCTCAGTTATACTCAGGAGGAATGAGACCCGTTTCTCTCACAGCAGTGCTGAGGGTCGGGGATGCATGGGGCCTGGGAAGAAAACATGTATATGATCTGATAGGGGAAGAGGTGAATAGCTGGACAAAAAGAACACATGCTTAGCTATTGGTCGTACTTGGACTCATCCTTTGTTATTTCCAGAGCCCTTGCCCCTTGGTAAACAAACTCCTCCATTTTTTCATATTCTCTGGATCCTCTTTTCTCCTCCTAACCTAAGCAAATGGATTTATTGAAATCCATTCAGCTCTGAGGAAAGTATTTCCCCATATCCCTCTTTCTTCCACACCCCATATCACAAAGTAAGGAGGAAAGGTTGATACCTTCTCTGTTCTCGATTCCCTCCTTATCCCCAGCTCTGCTCACAGGCCAGCACCTCTTCACCAGGCGTAAAAATGCCTTTGAGGCTCATAGTACCCTGCTCATGATGTCCTCTCCCACCCACCTGGTTGGTCCCCCCCTGTTCTTTGACGATTTGTTTCTGGTTCAGTCTTCCTTTCTGCTCTCAGGCCCAGCCATCAAACTGCTGACTCCAGCGTTCACGAAGACTGTCTGTCCAGTACTGGGATGTTGGTTCTTTGCACTCTTCAACTCATTTATATCAGCCATTCACTTCCAGGAAAATATCCTGGGTTTTGTCAGGGTTAACCCTTGGTTTCTTAAATTCAGACATCTATCGTTTTTACTATAGCCTAACTACTTCCATATTACCTGTTTCATTGATTTTGCTGAGACTACAGTCTCTCTTCCTATCTCATACAGTTTGCTCTGCCCAGAGACATATGCCACTTCTTCCTACCTCCATTAGGACCTTGCTCCCTATGTCCCCTTTCTTTTTGGCCAGGCATGCAGCATGTGGGATCTTAGTTCCCCAACCAGGGGTCAAACCCATGCTCCTTGCAGTGGAAGTACAGTCTTAACCACAGGACCGCCAGGGAAGTTCCACTTCGTATGTCATTTAATAGTGAGTGAGTGAGTGAGTGAAAGTCGCTCAGGGGTGTCCAACTCTTTGCAACCCCATGGACTGTAGCCCACCAGGCTCCTCTGCCCATGGGATTCTCCAGGCAAGAATACTGGAGTGGGTTGCCGTTCCCTTCTCCAGGGGATCTTCCCAAACCAGGGATCGAACCCAGATGTCATTTAATAAGTAATTTAAAAAACTAGTTTCACACAGAATCATTAAAAATGATAAATTGCTCAAATAATATATTCAAACAAAACATAAATGAGTATTTTAAAATATTTTGATGTAAGAGCAAGGCCTTTTTGTTAAATGTGAATCACTTGATCAGCATTCCTCGCTGTCCTTGAGTAAATTCTACCAAAAATGCATTATTTTTCGTTTCCAGTTTCAGTCTCTTTAAAGTGAAGCAAGAGCACTCCAGACACACATAAGTAATCTGAGTTAAGAAACCTGCTGAATCTTCGTAATTCTGTTTTAAATCTTCTCTAACAGCAGTTTTTTGGTTGGTTTTTTAGTAACGGTCATGTTTAAAGTATTCCCAAGGTAGTTGACCTAAACAAGAGATCATTCTTTTGGCACACATTTAATCAGTTAAGTACTTCAGTTACATGAAAATGAGTATAATAAGTATAAACAGTTTTGTAACAAATAAACTTGACTCTTGGTGAATATATAACTCAGCTGGTTGAAGGAGAAATGTGCAAATACATTGGAAAATATTCTGCCAGTCTTGAGTGTAACCATCACCCAGTATGTTTCACATAGGAGACATCGGTTATTAGGAGAGACGGTTAAGGGGGTCAGACAGTTAAGGCTTCTCCTATGTAATAATGTCTCAGCCCCTTACACTTACACCCCTCAGTCTGCTTGTTCTCACAGCCAGCTCCATGGAGAGTTGCTGAAGTGCACCCTCTCCAGTTCTTCACCTTCTCTATACCCTCAGTCACAGTAATCTGACTTCCACCCCTGCCACCTGGCTGACACTGCTCTTGCCAGAGTCATCAGTGACATTCCTGTTGCTGAATTCAACAGAGACTTTGTGTCTTCTTGAAATTCATACATTTCATACTGTCATTCACTCCTCCCCTTTTCAGTGTTCACTTTTCACAATTCCTTGAACCCATCCTACTTCGTTTTCTTTCCTTCTACTTCAGTGATTAAACTCGAGTTCGAGTCCGGTTGGTCTGTTCTCCCTCTGCAAATTCCCTTGGGCCAGTTCAGCCACCCATGTCACTCCAGTTACACTCAATAGCAATGAATTTTGCTGACTTGCACCACAGCCGCTTCAGACTTGGCACGTCCAAAACTGAATCTCGCTGCATCCCACCAGAGAGCCTCCTCCTCTGTCTAAGTTCCCTATTTTAGCGATGGTGCCTCTGTCCGTCCCTCTAGTTCAAGAGAGAAGGCTAGACACCATCTCACCTCTTCCCAAAATACGTTCAGTACCAAGTCATAGTGATTCTACTTCCTGAACATCTTCTAAGTCACTCTAGTTCCTCCTGTTTCCTGGTGAGGTATTCCATAATATTATGCTCAGTTCCCATCACAGCTTTCCTCTGGAATGAGCCCTCTTTTCTAAACATTTCAATTCATTATAATTTGAGTGATTTGTTTAAAACACATATCTTTTCTCGTCTCTCACCTGATTAAAACCCTTCAGTGGCTTTGTTGTGACCCTTAGAGTAGGTCTGAACTCTTAAATGATTCCCAGGGCACTTCATTCTCTAGTCCGTACTTAAGCTTTTCAGATTTTTCATTCCTTACTGTCTTTACCTTTGGATAATTTCTATACATTGTTCAGATCTTGGCTTGCTCATTGTTCCTTTCAGAAAATCTAGAAAAGCTCCTTCTGTGATATTTCAGAGTTCTCTCCCTGTTTACCCTATAAAACTCATCTCAGTGTATGTAGTACAATTGCCTGTTAATCAGTTTGTCTTCACTATATTATATATTATATATATTATAAATAGAAGGGTCTCAGTCAATTTGCCTTTTTATCTTTGGTGCCTGTAACAAGGAGTAGACATAGTGCATGCTTATAAGTATTTGTTGAACAAATGACATTACATCAGTCACATAGCCTTTCTGAGCCTCAGTTGCATCATCTGTCAAAGGGCAATATCGTCCTGCCTACATCATAAGGTCGTTTTGGGGTCTGGTAAGATAATAGGGATTAAATTTAGTATTGTGGTTAAGTAGAGAGAGCTCCGGCTCTCTACTTCTTGGTTTTTAATCCTAGCTCTCACTATATAGCCAGCTGTGTGACCTTGGGCAAGTTACTTAACTTTTCTGTGTTTTAGTGACCGCCTTGGCTAAATACAAATAACCACAATATCTACCTCATAGGATTATTGTGCGTTTTAACTGGAAAGCAGTCAGTTCAGTACGTAAACACAATAAATGTTAGCTATTATAATATTTTTATTTATAAGCTCTAAAATTACATATTATGACTATATATGCAAACATATGGCATCAATTTTTAGTTTCAGTATTATGGGTTAAAGGATTAGTATAATTTTTAATTTTTTTCCCCTTTATTTTTTAGGATAATACCATAGGTATACCAGATTTTATTTTTTAAGTCATAAATTCAAATCAACATAGTTGATTTACATGAAATTTTGGTAACATATTTTTTAAATTGTTCAATATAAAAAGAATTTTGAAAATACTTCCTTCCTGAATATCAAAATATTGAGTTTACATACATAGTAGGTGAATAGTAGCACAAGAAAAATGTTTAAATAAGGAAGGCTACTGGTTTAATTTATAAAGGACAATTACCAATATTATATCTTTGACACCTAACTTTATTTCTCTATCTGATTTAATTACATAAGTAATTCAGTGTTTGGAAGTCCAAATTCCATTAACTCTGTAACTAGTCAAGAAAACAAGTAAATACAAGAGCATTTAGTTTCATGACTATGAAAGAAATTTGCTCAATTTGAGTAAAAAGTTCTTTCTAATTTAAAATTTTATTAAATAATACACATTTATCTGGTGACTTTGGACCAACAAAATGCCTAATTTTTATCCTTTTTCTGATTCTTTTTAGAGTTGGTGGTTCCAGAATTTTATTCAGAATGACGTTAGGAAGAGAAGAGATGTCTCCCCTTCAGGCAATGTCTTCCTATATGGCAGCTGGTAGGAATGTTTTAAGATGGGATCTTTCACCAGAGCAAATCAAAACAAGAACTGAGGAGCTCATCTCGCAGACCAAACAGGTGTACGATGCTATTGGAATGCTTGACATTAAGGAGGTAACTTACGAGAACTGTTTGCAAGCACTGGCAGACGTAGAAGTGAAATATATAGGTGAGTAGGATGCAAAAGCATATCAATACTTCATTTTGTGGGCATCATAAACCATTTCATGCTTCCCGACTCGACAATTCATTTTCCAATTTTACAAGACATTGATTTTTACCTAATAATTTGTAATTGCTTAAATGATTAATGATTCATAATTGCTTAGAATTATATTACCTAAGTTAAAAAATTTTTATTATGTGGCCTGAGGTGCTATAAAATGTACACTCTTGTTATAGCTGCTTTCTGGAGAGAAATATCTATCAAAACTTTTTAAGACATGTAGGCAAATTCTTTACCAGCCGAGCCACAAAGGAAGCTCAAGAATACTGGCATGGGTAGCCTATCCCTTCTCCAGCGGATCTTCCTGACTCAGGAATTGAACTGGGGTCTCCTGCATTGCAGGCAGATTCTTTACCAATGAGCTATCAGGGAAGCCCTAAGAAGTGCATACCCTAGCCCAATAATTAATTCCCCATTTAGGTAAAATCTAAGAAATAATCAAATATAGGAAAAATCATGTATAAATTTATGTATAAACAGGTACTCTATCATAGCAAAAGCTTGGAAACAGCTAACTGCTAAGTGTCAACTAGTAGAATAGCTAAATAAACTATGGTACATTCACCCTCTGTAACAGTATACAGGCATTAAAATCATGTTTAGGAGCAACATTTAGTAACATTAAAAGGACAGAGAAAGAAAACAAATTTCAATAATGTCCAATGTCTTGGGTACTAAGTTTATAGTTGATTTTTAATTTGCTCTTTATACTTTTCTCTATTTTCCATATTTCCTACACTTAAAATATATTATTTTTACACTCTAACTATTGTGTGTTCAGTTGCTCAGTCATGTCTGGCTCTCTGCAGCCCCTTGGACTGCAGCCTACCAGTCTCCTCTGTCCCTGGAATTTTCCAGGCAAGAATAGTGGAAAAGATTGCCATTACCTGCTCCAGGGGATCTTCTTGACCCAGGGATCAAACTCACCTCTTGCATCTCCTGCATTGCTGGCAGACTCTTTACCACTGCCCAACCTGGGAAACCCCCAATATAACTATTAGACCCTTTGAATTATAAGGAACAAAGAGTCATGCCAGTTATCTCAAAGAATTTTGTAGGATAATTATGGCTAAACAATCTTGGCTGTGTGGTAGCTGGGCTTTCTAAGAACATAGGCTATAACTGAATATCATAAACATTTGTATGAATTCTGGAATTTGGAAGGTTGTCCAAAATCTTAAGCAGCCCTAGTGACCAAGTCATCTCTTTACCCACACCAAGAGTTCCCTGCCCTATGTCCTACCATGATATAGGGACTTGACTACTTTCTCTTCCCTCCACATTTCTGTTTCAGTTTCTGCCGCTTACTACCAGCTTCTTCACTCTCAGTTTTGTTCAGTCGTTAAGTCGTGTCTGACTCTTTGTGACCCCATGGACTGCAGCACAACAGACTTCCCTGTCCTTCACTATCTCCCAGAGTTTGCTTGAATTCATATGCATTGAGTTGGTGATGCTATCTAACCATCTCATCTTCTGCCACCCTCTTCTCCCTGGTGGGTCAGATGGTAAAGAATCTGCATGCAATATAGGAGACCTGGGTTCCATCCCTGGGTCAGGAAGATTCCCTGGAGAAGGGAATGGCTACCCACTCCAGTATTCTTGCCTGAATTCCATAGACAGAGGAGTCTGGCGGGCTACAATCCATGGGGTCACACAGAATCATGACTCAGTGACTTTGTTTTTTCATTCTCATTAATGGCCACTAAATTTCGCTGCAAGTCTTGAACTTAAAATCTTCAGTAAAAAAAGATCTGATTGGGCTTGTAGTTAGTCAAAAGAAGGGAGTTGGTCCCCATTCAGCAGAGCTTTCTCAGCAGGCAATTTCAGATGCCTCTTCCACCCTGTAAGTGGTTTGTCCTTGGTTCACATACTCACATTTTCAGTCGCTTATGGCTATGATGGTGTGCCAGGCTGATAGCTTATGCATTTAAGAAATGTAAAAATAGTTGGAGAAAAACTCTTTTAGAAACAGAATGATCTTAAATGCTGCTTTTTCTCCCCAAATCATACATCTTTTAAATACAACTTTAGTTTTGTGATATTTGTTCTCCCTCTCCTGTGAATTTATCTTCATAGGTTAATCATAAAAATGTTTGAATTTTGGAATAGATTTTTAAAAAGTTTCTCTTATCTGTGTATGTTCTCAGCCTCCTGCAATAGCTGTTAAAACCGCATTTTGTCTAGCATCAGGTACTGGGCATCAGCATTGTTCGCATTTTAGAAGTGAAAGCTTAAGTCTGGCTCCAGGTCTTTGTGGGAAAGTAAGGAAGGAAATGGTTTTCAGTATTATTGTTTGTTTAAGAATGTTTCCAGTTTCAGACTCTTCATTTCATTATGCTCGTTTAAGTTCTTGAGCAATTTTGATTCCTTCTTAGTATCTTTTTGAGCTGACTTTATAACTCTCTAGTTAATTCACTTAAACAAATGCTCTATGTATTAGTATTAGATGCTACATCTTATGTTCCATTCTTTCTTTAACCAAGGGACAAAAAATGATATATTCAGTCAAATCTTAAAATAATAATTATCTATTTTTTTAAAAAACAGACACTATGAATTTGTTCAAGTATTTGTGGCATTTTTATAGCTTTCTTTGTAGCCATGTTTTAAGAGGACTGATATGCATAAGGCAGCTTGTTTAACTGGACAATACCTTGGTGTGTAAAGGGTAGCTTTGCCATCTACCATATGTCACGTGTAAATTTTGCCTATTTACAATACCTTCAAAGTGCTAAAGAGTAAAATTAAAATATATTCATTGTCACAGGAATAGCCACAACTTCCCTGTAAACCATACTCTTTTTTTTTTTTTTTGCTGTGGTATGGATTATTTCAAGACATCAGATTTGTGCCTAATTAAAGTCAAAATACCAATGTTTGAAAAATCCAACAACCAAGTTTGATATGTGAAAGTGAGAACAGAAGACATTACCACTATCATTTATTCAGCTGCTTACTGGATGTGTCCACTGAGATTTCTGAGGATCATTTGAAATTATATACAGCTTTTTATGTTTGTATGAATGCTTGCATTTGGGGGAGGGTTCATGACTTTGGTTAGATTAAGAGTCTATTGTAAAGATTAAGAACTCCTTTTCTAAACAAACCCATCCCTCTAAATCACCTGCTTATTTCTTAAACATGCTTTGCTTTGCCAGTCCCCACGCTTGCAGTCTCTACTTCTCCAGTCCCCAGCTGAGCTCTTCCTCTCGCCCTGCCCATCCCCTAAGGTCCAGCCTTCCCCACGGGCATGGCTTAATGCCTCTGCCCTTGGTACTGCTGCCTTTGAGTTCCTGTCCCGTTCATTTGACAACTACACTGCTCTGTCCTGGTATTGTTGTTTATCTTTTCATGTACTGTTCCCTACTCCCAACTCCTAGACTATAAAATGCCTCAGTATGAGAACTGTATCTTTTAAATTAGAAGATTGTGATTGATGTATACATCATACTATATATAAAATAGATACTAGTAAGAGCTACTGTATAGCACAGGCAGCTCTATTTACTACTTGGTAATGGCCTATATGAGAAAAGAATCTAAAAAAGAGTGGTTATATATATGTGTGTAACTGATTCACTTTTTTGTATTCCTGAAACTAACACAACTTTGTAAGTCAACTATACTCCAATAAAATTTTTTTTTTAAAAAAGAGCATCTTTTTTTCCCCCTACATTCCCAGTTAATAAATTGCACTCTAACCATACTTGGTTAATTACTCAGTGCACACCCTTATTGTTCTTAACAATGCCCCTGGAATAGCGAAGTCCTGTTTTAGACACTGTTTCTCAAAAGCCTTAGGAGCCTTTAGAGAAAATATATAATGAAAGGCTTATATTGGGATAATCATTCATCTGTGTATGAGGTATTTTTCTTAATACCGACTTGATGAATCCTTATGGTTTTCTTCCTCTATTAACAGTGGAACGAACCATGCTAGACTTTCCCCAGCACGTCTCCTCTGACAAAGAAGTACGAGCTGCAAGTACAGAAGCAGACAAAAGACTTTCTCGTTTTGATATTGAGATGAGCATGAGACAAGATATCTTTCTGAGAATTGTTCATTTAAAGGTAAATGATCTTATAATTTCTTTAACAGGAAAAAACCCAACAATAAAGACATAAAAGCCTTTGACCAATGATAAAAAAGTATTTGAATGTGCCTAGATTTTGTTTCTAATTATTATAATAGAGGGCACAGCATAGTGTTATATTATGCCACTTAGGTTTATGTTGAGCTACTAATTACATTCAGTAAAAATTTTTAAGACCAAGTATAATGAAAGAGTGTACATCTATAAATCAAAGACTTTTTACCTATCATGAACTTTAATAGTTTACTGAAAAAAACTTCTTTGAATTTTAAAAAATTTGCAGCTCAAATGGAGTGAGTTGTCTATAAATAATCTTGTGGTTTTGGCCATAAAACTGACCACTTACTGTTTGATTCTGCATGCTGGAGACATTCCTCTCTGTCATTATTACATTTCTCAGGACTCACAGAAATTATGGATTATGAAATCTCTAGGTGGGTCTGCCTTGAGTGTTTTAACTCTTTTCATCACCAATGTTGATTTGCTTCCTAGCATTTTCATCATGTCTTTGCTTTGAATTTTTATTTTCATGGTTCTCAGCAGTTTGTTTGGAAAACAACCAAGGTTTTACAATCCTAGGCATTTTTGTTAATTTTGCATGTTGCATATGCAAAATCTCTAAGATTGTTTTCTTTTTAGCAAATTATGACAAGAATTGAAATAAAAAGCCATTTTATTTCAAATGTTTTATTTGTAACTCACTGTGGCATGTGTAATCAAAAATTTATTTAGACATGTAAGACATATATGCTATTTTTTCATGTCAGACATTTTTCACCCTTAATTTGTGTTTATCTATGATGATTCATAATTGTTCATCTTTGGCACTTTAAAAATAACATAAAATAACTCTATGACTAATTTTTACTAAATTGTTGTCTTTTCAACTTTTGACTCCAGTTGTTATTCTATACAATTCAAATCATGGCCCTTATAGTTTGCTATTTTTATTTCATCCCAGAATAATCTAATTTCTTTTCTATCTGGATATTATATATGTAATATAGAAATTTTCCCTAGTATTTCTAGTTTTCTTTGATTAAGTATTTTTTTACCCTGACTTCTGAGTTCTCATTTGGAATTTTCTAGCCTCAAAAAGCTATTGCAATCTTAATGTTATTGAGTCTACTGTTTTTGTTACTTTGCCACCTTGTCTGATATCTTATCAATATTATCAAGATCTGGGAGGTTTGTCACTTTAGATTTCTTTGTTAAACTTTTATATTTTTTATGTATTGGCCTCTGATGCCACTAAATTTGGGAACAAGTTGTGGCCATAGCCTAGCAACTGTAAGGGACCTCACCAACACCAGTGCATTCATCAGATTTGTTCATCTATTTGAGCTCATTCACTTCACGGTTTTATTATATAATTTACAGTAGTTTCAGATTAAGTTCCATAATCTTTCCTCTTTCCACAGGAGTTTATTCTCATGTGTGTGGATTATTGTGTGAACATTTTTAGGGGCATTTACAATGTTAAGGCTACATCAGAATAATAAAAAAAATAACTATTGTGCTTGTTTATGTACTGGAGCTTAATTGGTGAATTTAAGTACCTACCTTGACAAATAGTAATATTTTTCAGTTGGTATTTTTAAAAATGTAGAACTATCAGTTTCAGCTCTTTGCTAGAGTTGGATACTTGAATAGATGGTAAATCTCACACCATTCATACCTAACAGAGTTAGATGTATCTAAATCTTCTGTTTATTTTTTCCTTTAACTTTCCTCTAAGTAAAAATAGAGCAACCATGATACAATACATAAAGCCTTCTTTAGACTGAGTAATAGGATTTTAAATTTGTGTGGAGTCATCAATTTCGGGCTTGCTCTACCTGAACCAGGGTGCTCTAAATAATAATCTCAAGGTACCACCAATGTAGCCAATAATCAAATGTATTATCTTAGTTAGGTATAAAACATTATTTTAGTTCCTGTGTTATTTTTCCCGTAAGATTGATGAATAGACGCATGAAATTACTTTTTTTCACAGTTCCTAAATGCAAAATCTGAGCCCAGTAAGCATTCTAGTTATCTGTTGATGTACAATATGTAACTTTAAAACTTAGTGACTAAAATTAGTAACAGTCATTTTATCTTCTCTCATAGTTTGTATAGGGCAGGAATTCAGGAAAGTATCAGTTGAGCAGCTCTGGCTTGGAGTCTTGCATGTGATTTCAGGCCATGGTGACTGGAGCAGGTAGACTAGGCGGATATCTCTATCTTCGTGTCCCCTCAGGGCACTTCCATGTAGGGTCTCTGTGTGGGCTAATTTGGACTTCCTCCCAGCATGACAGCGTCTGGCAGTAGGACTTCTTTTCCTGGAGACAGAGGGCTTCAACACAGATGTTACAGCAGTCTACACAGAAGCTGCATTGCATTTTATGGCCTGTCTCAGAAGTCACATAGCATCACCTCTGCAACAGCATGTTGACTGACTAGTCATGACAATCTCCCGGATTCAAGGGACACCACATTACAGTCTAGGGAGTATCATCTGATTCACAGTCTTGTTTCAAAACTTTTAAAATAAGCAATTTGTTGACTAAATGGATGGATGAAATCATAGTAGGGCATGAGACTAACCAGTGTGCTGAAGTCTTCCTACTTCCTTCCCAAGCATGGCTAGTAATGCTACTTTACAGTTATATAGCAATATAGTTATCTAGTTTAACTCTCATACCAATCTTGTGAAGTATCCCTTTTTATAAGTAGAGAAACTAGGGCTCAGAAATGGTAACTTTCCAAGAGTCATGGAAAGAAAGTGAAAGTGTTAGTCTTTCAGTCATGTCCGACTCTTTGCAACCCCATGGACTGTAGCCCACCAGGCTCCTCTTCCATGGGATTTCCCAGGCAAGAATACTGGAATGGATTGCCATTCCTTCTCCAAGTCATGGAAGTGGTTGGTAAATACTTGCCAGAAGTCATGTAGACTTTATGTTAAAGCCCTCAAGGGAAAAAGGTGTCACATTTGATTTTATTTTGCATCTTTGGCAGAGTGCCTGGTACAAAGTACAGTAAATATTTAGTAATGTTCCTCAAACTAGAGTGAGAAATGGTGACAAATTTAAAAACCAGGCCTTCAGTAATTGATGCAAGGACATGGGCTATCCATGTGGAGCAAAAAATACCGTATTGCTCCCTCAAAACCAAATGAAAAACAATCCCTAATGGGTTAAAGTCTTAAAAAGCTAAACTTTAAAGCTTCTGGCAGTTTATATGGAAATAAACCGTTATGACATCTGAGCCAGGAAGTATTTCTTTAAAAAAGACACCAAAACTGCTAACTATAAGTCTGATAAACACGATTACATTAAAATAAAGAACTATTAATAAAGTGAAAAGACACTAATACAAAAAAAAACCAAAAACTGAAATACTAAAAAAATAAATTTCCAAAACATGAAACTAGCAAAGCATTAGTACCTAGGATATATAAAGTGATACTCTAATCAGTAAAAAAGACACACATCCCAATAGAAAAATGAGCAGATGACATGAAAGGTAGTTCAGATGAAACATAAATGGCAATTAAACATGAAAAAAATGTTTAACCTCATTAAGTCAGGGAAGTTCAAATAAAGACTGCAGTAAGACTCTTCACTGACTAGATTGACAAAAATGAATGTCTGACAATGCCAAGTATCTGTGCAGATAGGAATCAATGGGAATATTTGTGCACTGCTAGTAAATGTGTAAATTGATTTTTAATAGTAATAACTAATTCAGAAAAAAATCTAATCCTATGAAGTTGGATCTTACATTCTCTGTAACATAGCGTACCCTCCCCATCCCTACTTCAGCATTTACCTAAAAATACGTTTGCACTTGTCCACAGGTGAAATTGAACATGTATTCATAACAACATTATCTCTAATAACAAAACACTGAAACAACTCAGATTTCCATCAAAAGGAAAACGGGTCAATACACTGTAGTAATTTACAATAGAATGTTTTATAGTAGTGAAGGAAATAAGCTACAGCAACATACAACAGCATGACTAAATCTTCAGTTCAGTCCAGTTCAATCGCTCAGTTGTATCTGACTCTTTGTGACCCCATGGACTGCAGCATGCCAGGCCTCCCTGTCCATAACCAACTCCTGGAGTTTACCCAAACTCTTGTCCATCGAATCGGTGATGCCATCCAACCATCTCATCCTCTGTCATCCCCTTCTCCTCCTGACTTCAATCTTTCCCAACATCAGGGTCTTTTCAAATGGGTCAGTTCTTCGAATCAGGTGGCCAAAGTATTGGAGTTTCAGCTTTAGCATCAGTCCTTCCAATGAATATTGAGGACTGATTTCCTTTAGGATGCACTGGTTGAATCTCCTTGCAGTCCAAGGGACACTCAAGAGTCTTCTCCAACACTACAGCTCAAAAACATCCATTCTTTAGTGCTCAGCTTTCTTTATAGTCCAACTCTTACATCCATACATGACTACTGGAAAAACCATAGCCGTGGCTAGATGGACCTTTGTTGACAAAGTAATGTCTCTGCTTTTTAATATGCTGTCTAGGTTGGTCATAACTTTTCTTCCAAGAAGCAATCGTCTTAATTTCATGGCTGCAGTCACCATCTGCAGTGATTTTGGAGCCCCCAAAAATAAAGTCTCTCACTGTTTCTACTGTTTCCCCATCTATTTGCCATGAAGTGATGGGACCAGATGCCATGATCTTAGTTTTCTGAATGTTGAGTTTTAAGCCAACTTTTTCACTCTCCTCTTTCACTTTCATGAAGAGGCGCTTTAGTTCTTCACTTTTCTGCCATAAGGGTGGTGTCATCTGCATATCTGAGGTTATTGATATTTCTCCCAGCAATCTTGATTCCAGCTTGTGTTTCTTCCAGTCCAGCGTTTCTCATGATGTACTCTGCATATAAGTTAAATAAGCAGGGTGACAATATACAGCCTTGACGTACTCCCTTTCCTATTTGGGACCAGTCTGTTGTTCCATGTCCAGTTCTAACTGTTGCTTCTTGACCTGCATAAAGGTTTCTCAAGAGGCAGGTCAGGTGGTCTGGTATGCCCATCTCTTTCAGAATTTTCCATAGTTTATTGTGATCCACACAGTCAAAGGCTTTGGCATAGTCAATAAAGCAGAAATAGATGTTTTTCTGGAACTCTCTTGCTTTTTCGATGATCCAGCAGATGTTGGCAATTTGATCTCTGGTTCCTCTGCCTTTTCTAGAGGCAGAGGGAAATCTTAATAACAACAAATGAAAAAAAAAATTACATAACACTGCAAACAACAAGATATCATTTTAAAAGGCCAAAAGGAGCAAAAGTAAACAATGTATTTAGCGGAATTTTAGTGTGTAGTCCCTAAGTTGCGTCCGATACTTTTGTGACCCTATGGACTGTAGCCTGCCAGACTTCTCTGTCCATGGGATTTCCCGGGCAAGAATACTGGAGTGGGTTGCCATTCCCTTCTCCAGGGGATCTTCCTGACCTGGGAATCAAACCTAAGTCTCCAGCATTGCAGGAAGATTCTTTACTGCTGAGCCGCTGGGGCAGATCCAAACAATGTAAACATAAGTGGTAAAACTAGAAGAAAGTATTTAACACAAAATTCAAGAGAGTGGTTACCTGTTTCATAGATAAAGGCAGCAGTGTTTTAATATTCTGTTTCATAAGTTTAAGGGTGGATTTAATTTGTTTTAATAATATATACGTAGTTATAATTATTTGTAAATTTCAGATATTACATTGAAATATAACATTTAATGTATCCTTATATCTATCAGAAGAAAAAAATGAACACATCCCTTTAGCTACAAAACGTCCAAATATCAAAAGCCAGTGACTATGGCCTCAAGTCTTAGTGTTTTCCTGTCCTGACAAAGGCTTCTCAGCCATTGGCTAAAAAGCCTGCAAAGATCAAAAAAGCCACATTGGTGAGAAAAATGTGCAATGTCTCTAGGCATATAATACTTTATTATAGTGGCCTGCTGAGTAAGAAGTACAGGAAAAGAATTCTTTAGTGAAATTAAGTGAATTATGCAAGCTAAGTTGATAAATGCAATTATCTATTGTAATATTATTTATATTTTTTTCAGAGCTTTGGGCTTGGTCTTGCCAGTTCACTTTAGCCAATTAATGATTTCAACAAGAACGTTTTAATGTTACAGTATAAATGAATAGGTCACAGGATTAAGTATAGATGTTTTAAAGCATTATGTCCAGCTGTGGACACTTGGTTCCAAATTAAAATACAAGAACCAGTATCTTAAAACCATGATTTAAAAAAAAAAAAAAAAAAGAGCGCACATACAAATAAATGTTTTAAAGAGGAAAAGCTCAGCCCAAAGTTCAACATGGCAATGGTAATTCCCTCTGCTTGCCATGCCTTCTTGATTTTGAAATGTACAAGTCTAGGCATTGGCCATAATACTATTGAAACTTGTACCTTTGTCAGACTCTTAAAAGTCAATAGATCCAATATAAAGCATCAACTTCCTTGCCCTAGTTTCCCCATTAGCCCAATGTCCTCTTGTGCTTGCTAAGTACTCACCTCTCTTTTTCACTCACTGCAGATTAACATTGTTTGCTAATGTATCTTCTCTTCCTCTGTGGGACTTAAAGAGCTTCAAGGAGATAGTCTGTCTTGTTGCCCTAGTGCCTGACATTAATTGGAGCTCCATAAAGGATGTTCAATAGAACAGAACTAGTCCCAGTTAAAATGTGTCCTCACGTAGTGTGGTTTCTCACTCTGCCTGTGGCCCACACAAAATCAGACTCTTGTGACAACATACAGGAGTCAGCAAGCAGGCCTTTCTGCAGTCCTCCTGCCATAGTTCAGAGTTCAGGCAGCTGCCTGAGAACGCCCTCCTCACCATAGAAGGACAAAAACCTGACAGTAAGTATCAGTTCAGTTCAGTCGCTCAGTCCTGTCCGACTCTTTGCGACCCCATGGACTGAAATATGCCAGGCTTCCCTGTCCATCACCAACTCCCAGAGCTTGCTCAAACTCATGTCCATCAATCAGTGATGCCATCCAACCATATCATCCTCTGTCATCCTCTTCTCCTGCCTTCAATCTTTCCTAGCATCAGGGTCTTTTCCAGTGAGTCAGTTCTTCGCATCAGGTAGCCAAAGCATTGGAGCTTCAGCTTCAGCATCAGTCCTTCCAGTGAACACCCAGGACTGATCTCCTTTAGGATGGACTGGTTGGATCTCCTTGCAGTCCAAGGGACTCTCAAGAGTCTTCTCCAACACCACAGTTCAAAAGCAATTCTTTGGCACTCAGCTTTCTTTATGGTTCGACTCTCACATCCATACATGACTACTGGAAAAACCACAGCTTTGACTTTTGACATACAGACCTTTGTTGGCAAAATAATGTCTCTGCTTTTTAATATGCTGTCTAGGTTGGTCATAGCTTCCGTTCCAAGGAGCAAGCATCTTTTATTTTCATGGCTGCAGTCACCATCTGCGGTGATTTTGGAACCCATATAAATAAAGTCTCTCACTGTTTCCATTGCTTCCCCAAGACAGCAAGTAAAAGTGATTGAATAAAGAAACCAAAATGAAAAGTAGAAGAAAGGGAAAGATACAGCAAATACAGAAGAATTTATTTCTATCCCCACTTATACAGCTAATCAGCTATGGGATATTGAGGAAATTGTTTAACCTCAGTTTTCTTGTCTGTGAAGTGAGTATTTTATTATTTAGTTAAGTCAAGTCTTATCTGACTCTTTTGCAACCCCATGGACTGTAAGCCCACCTGGCTCCTCTGTCCATGGGATTTCATAGGGATTTCCAGTATTCACAGGAATACTGGAGTGGATTTCCATTTCCTCTTCCAGGGGATCTTCTGACCAAGGGATCAAACCTGTGTCTCCTACATTGGCAGGCAGATTCTTTACCACTGAGCCACCAAGGAAGCCCAAAAGCATACATGTAAGAGTATGTGTGTTTATGTGCTCATACTTACATATAAAAGTTCTTAGTTACAGGAGGAAGTTGGGGAAAACTAAATCTTGTTACCACAGAGTTTAAAATAAGATCCCCTGAGAATGGATACATGTGTATACATGACTGACTCCATTTGCTGACCACCCGAAACTATTAAAACATTGTTAATTGGCTATACTCCAATATAAAATTTAAAAAATTTTTAAATAATAAAGCAAGATCTCCTGCTGTCAGATTATATAAATTTGAAAATGACTTCAGAGAACTTTAGCCCCTGTCTGCCCACACCAAAGAGGCCTGAGACCTGGTTCAAGTTCAAGGAGATTAAATTCTTTTTCAGGAAGGAAGATACAACTGGATCAGAGCTGTCTACAAGTGTTGGCTGATTCCCTTTAGAAAATCCTTGGGCAGTAATTCTGACCTTGCCTGGAGATTATAAGGGAGAATATTATTATGATCAGCTTTAGGATAGGAATGTGCTTTCGAAGCACATTTTAGACGTGCTTTACTCCTACCAGAGACGTCTGGAAATTTCCCAGGACCTCAGAGTCTGAAAGGCAAAGGGTGTCTGGTTATAATCGAATCAAACTTTTGTTAAATGTCATTTTTGTGGTAAGCCAAATATTTCAGTACATGTAGTTTGGTCATTTTTAATTATACCTAATTCAGAACTGATTTTTCGCAAAACATCCTTCTACCTGTTGACTCGTGGGTTACCTATTTGGAAGTAGTTACCTAATTTAGACCTGGAGTTTGAGTTTACTGTACTGAGGGCCCTTCCAGGCTCTCTGAAATAGCACCCTGCAACCACCAGATATGTCCAGTCCAGCCCTCTGAGTGTGAGGGCACCTCCTGATCAAGCACAGGAGGAGAGGAAGAAGTCTGCTTACATCTGCTGGCGAGGCCTGTGATGAGCCTCTGTCCTAAGCTCAGGGCCACCTGTGACCAGGTGAATGCCAGGAACCTGAGAACCCACGTGGCTGCCCAGCTCTGTGCCTTGCTTCTGTCTTGGCCACTGCCCAGATGGGAAGGCCCTCTGCCCCGGATCTCAGCCTGCCCCCTTGGGTTCTTCACAGTGTACCTGGCCCTTGCCAGGCCCTTCTCACCAGGGATTGTTTTTTCCTCTCTTCCACTGCACACAGCTACCGCCTAGATTCTCCCCAGCCTTACAACCCGTAGTGTCATCCTGTCTGGGGACTCTTGTTGCCATGCCCTACATCTCAGGACAGACTTCCTGGCGCTGTTAAAGCCAGCTTCAGCCAGCCCACGTTCATCAAAAATCTGTATGAACACTGTAATTTGAACTACTGGCCGTCTCTGAGGGAATCAGCCCCCAGCTCAGCTATCTCCCTAGCCATTCCGGGTGTCTTGCCCCTGAGCCACCTGCTGCTGGCATCCCAGTGTGTGCCTATACCAGTTGAGAGGGCTCCACCTCCACTCATGCCAACATGCTCAGAAATTCTCCAGGGACACAGAAAGGATTATTGTGGAAAAAGAAGTCTAACTGTTCTCTGCCTCCACAGAGAATAAACTCAAAGGAAACTGTGAGTAATGTATGCATAATAAGTACTTTAGTACTGTGGCACAAAGTACTTTTTGGTAGGTAAAGTGAGATACAAATTACTGTATTAAGTATTGGATTGGCCAAGGATTGAATTGGATTGGATTCATACCATCTCACAGGGAAACCCGAACGAACTTTTTGGCCACCCCAATCGTACCCTCAGTTAAAGTACAGATCTGTTTACCTGCTGCAACAGAATGTAAAAAATCACAGACATGTTGCAGCAAGAACTCTTTACCAACAGTCTAACACACAGGCTCTAAAGCTGAGCATTTTAAAGACGTGATTAGGTGGGAAAATACAAAGCTTGAGGTGAATAGCCCAAGTCTTTCAGGGAGAGAGAATGCAACCCTGTTTGGTCTCCGAAGCTGAGAGGGTGCTAAGGCTCTACAGACTGAAGCCCTTCATCAGCTCTCAACCACACTGGAGCCTTTGCACCTGCCGAATCTGTCTGGAGCCTCTTTCCTCCCAGGGACCAGAAACTAACCAGCCACCCAGATGTGCCATGTATATTCTGCCGCCCGTTTTAAAGAAACATCTGGTGTGTTTATTACCTTGCTGTGGCCAGGGGGTTTTCTGCTCTTTCTCCAGGGCCCTCGGTCCTTTATAGTGAGTGTTGTGTGCATTGCCGCATATGCAGATTCACAGGTGTTGTCTAGCTCTCCTCCTCTTTGTGCTATGTTAGCTCATTTTCCCCAGATGCTTGTTCATATGCAGCTTGTCGTGGTCCCTTGATCTTTCTTGCCAAACGATAGTAAGGCATTTTTGAAGCGCTGGAAGCCTTTTGCTGGTGTTCTACCCAGCTGTCCCTGTTCGGTATGTTGGCAAAAGAGTCCTACCTTCCATTTGTGCGGAATTTGCCCATTATTTCTATTCTTGCCTCTCAAGTGGAACCAGGTTAGCAAACGATAGAAAATTAAATCCAGATGCTTTGTGATAAGAAAGATGTTTTGTGAAAAAGACCACTCAGTCATAAAGAACGCTCATAATGAGATTATGCAAATATTCCTATTATCACATTTTCAAGTGGTACAGCACACTTGATTCTGATGCAAGGCAGGGAAATTCTGGTTAGCTTTTTATTTCATTTTTTTCTGTTTTAAATGAGCAGAAGCTCACTAAAGCATAAAGAACTTAGGTTTTCCAAAAGGGCTGCCTCATAATCACCTGTGTGCTTTCACAGCCCACCAGAGATGATGAATAAATTTTACTCTGGCCTCGTAGTTTATAATTTACCCATGCACTGTTGTAACAGAAATGAAAGAAGTTGTCACACTACTTAATTTTAGGAAACCTGTGATCTGGAAAAGATAAAGCCTGAAGCCAGACGATACTTGGAAAAATCAGTTAAAATGGGAAAAAGAAATGGGCTCCATCTTCCAGAACAAGTACAAAATGTGAGTTTGCTTCTTTTTATTAGAAAACAAAAGAATAAATTTTTGAAAATACAACATAAAGGAAATTGGGAAATACGTGTTTGTAGTGTGGGAAATAACTTATAATACAAATCAATTTACAATGTATTTGGTAGCCAATGATTTTCAATTCCACAACTCCTATTAACCTCGTTTTGACTGTCAAACAGCTGTATATTCTGCTGTACATCCTCTGATAGCTAGTTCAGATCTTAATAGTCAACTTGTATTGCCATTCCTTTATGAATACAGAGATAGGGCACTGGTAATAGAATCCTTATGATGGAAAGTTTTAAAACCAGCATTTTGGAATGAAACCCTCTATGAGTAATATATGCACCTTAAAAATGGAGAGATTAGCTTCTCAAATGTTCTCCTTTGTCTAATACCTAGTGAGATCTTCCAGGTTCAGAAGCTCAGCTACAGAATTAACTCCTTCTTCAGGATAGGAGAACACTGCACAGTGTATATTAAGTCAGCAGTCTCAAATTTAGTGTGCATCCGAATTACCCGGAGGGCTTGTTAAAGCTCTGATTATACATGACCCCGCCTCTTGAGAGTTTGTGCTTCGGCAGGTATGGTGTGGGTCTCCAGAGTGGGCATTTCTAACAAGTTCCCAGGTGATGTTGATACTACTGGTGAGAAGCACGCTTTGAGAAATTTTGTGGTTTATGTAAGTTTTATAATCTAGAATTTTTAGAAGAGTGGGACGGGTTAATAAATTATCTCATGTGTTTTCTTGTGATTTCCTTCCTATTGCTTTCTTTGATCTCCCACCTAGTACTCCCCCCACACACACCTAGTACTTCTTAAACAAGTGTTATGGTCCATAAATCACCTTTATTTGCAAAAGCTGTATAAAACTAAAACATAGCCTGTTTTCCTAAGGAACCATGGAATTAATTACTCGGTTCTTACCGCTTCATTTACTTCAGTACCCAATACTGATTTACTAAATTAAAATTTTGGATTGGAAAAGATTAAAAGTGTTCATTATCAATAAGCTACCAGATTCATTTACTCAGCAGCTACTTACTGTATATGTACCATGTGCCAGACTCTGCTTTCACTATACCTCCTAAATATATTTAGTTCTTACAAATTTATGGCTGATTTCTAACACATTACCAGGATTACTTTTCTGTACATATTACATACAGGTTCTCATGGACACAATGTAGAAAATTGCAGAAAACTGTGTTATCAAGCACATCTCTAAGAAAGTACTTCCTGAGGGTTGGGTACAGAACCTAGTCTTCATATAAAAGTGAAGCTTCCTTGACTGATGAAAGTTTCATTTTACTGTTATCGTCATCGTCCTGTATTTATGTCTTTGTTTCAGGAAATTAAAGCAATGAAGAAGAGAATGAGTGAGCTATGTATTGACTTTAACAAAAACCTCAATGAGGATGATACCTTCCTTGTATTTTCCAAGGCTGAACTTGGTAAAACTTTGTTGTTTTTTTAAAATAAGTCTATAATTTAGACAAATAATGTCACCCCACAGTTTACCAAATCAAAGTTAAAAGAATTCTTTAAAAAATGTACCTTCTGCAGAACCCATCACCCCTTGTAGAAAAAGCACAAGCAAACCACACCTAACTTTTAGGCTTGCAAGAATATATACTCTTTGTAGAGACAGTCTAGAAGAAATTTTATAATCTTGCTTGACAGCTCGTTCTGGTGTTTAACAGCCTTCGGTGCTTTGACAATGTTTTGCCTCACAGTGGCCTCTATACTGGCATTTAGTCACTGAGTCATGTCTGAGTCTTTTGCGACTCCATGTACTATAGCCCACCAGGCTGCTCCGTCCATAGGATTTTCCAGGCAAGAATACTGGAGTGGGTTGCCATTTCTTTCTCCAGTGGATCTCCCCGACCCAGGAATCAAACCCACATCTCCTGCATTAGCAGGTGGATTCTTTATCACTGAGGCACCAGGAAGCCCCTGTACTTAAACTAGCCTTTTCTTATTTGTTACGGATTTGCGTGGGGCGGGGGGGGGGGGGGGCGCGGGGGTAAGGGGGGCTTAATTTTGCCTGTTCTTCATCAAAATGCCATCTGTACAAGTGCATTGAGGCCTGTTTATATTTTGAATTACCATCTCCCAGGCCACCTGACCTCTGACTGCCACTCCATTCCAGTAACATCAAAACTATATTATAAGGATTGTCATTATTTTACTTGAATTTCAATTACTCCACAAAATCCCTGGAGCTTCTTCTAAAGGCACCATGCCAGTGCTAAATAAACCAATCATGAGTGGAAAAATTGATGTGTGAGAAAATGATTTTTTGCAGGTGCTCTTCCTGATGATTTCTCAAAGACCAGAATCTCTGAGCGGCACACAGTCCTCCCCAATTACAACTTCTCATGACCTGGCCACCTGTGAAAGGGTGGAACTCTTGCCTGGCCCGCTCACCTCCAACACACGCACCCACCCAGTGGTTGAATAGGAACAGAAAACCACACTAAAGACTCCCATTTGAAAAAGGAAAGAGTGGGAAACGTAGCAGGCCCATACCAATTCTCAGGAAGAGTCTGGCAGAAACTGTAGGCATTCCGAGCTCTGTGAAGTTTCCCGGGATCGCCCGTTGGACTTGCTTGGGTCTCCTTTCTAGCAAGAATTCCTTTAGCAGTTGTCTGTGGTGGCCCCTGGTTTTGCCTGCAGGGAATTCTTTCTTGTCCATTATCCCCCATGACGGTATCCTCGACAGCTACTGGTATACATTCTTAGCCAGTTTGAAGTCTGAGGGGTATTTTTGTAGGCCAGGCTTACTGATCTTTGGAAATAAAATGCCCTCAGAAACTTAATAGGTTTCTTTTCTGTTTGCTCACAACCAGATTCATGTTAAAATAACAATATCCAAACCTGCCAGGTTTTTTTCTCATATGTGGGCTTCTCTATGGTGTCCATCCTCTGGTCCTCCCTTTAATGGCGTCTGCTTCAGGGCCCTCTGAAACCGTAGACTTGAGGAAGGCAGCCCTCAACGCCAATCATAGTTCAATAGTGCTGAGTGCCAGTCTTTTCTACTGGTGTCAGGAGGACAGAGCAATCGCCTTTCCATTCATCTGACGCCCCAGATCAGGGGCCACGGGCAGAATTCTCTTAGCAGAACTCTTTTCCCTCCATCTTTGCAAACTGACCAGTTCTCGCTTGAGCTCATCTCTCTTGTGTAATCTTTCCAAAAGCAGCACATACCAACAAACATACACCAACATTACTAGTTTTCCCCAACAATCCCCTCAGCTAAGACTTGGTAGGTGACTGGCTTGCTTTCCAAGTTATGGTGAGCAACAATTTTTTAACAAATGTTATCTATGGTATACTGAGTATTACCAGCTTCCTACTTGACAGCATCTGTGTCCTCACCTTCCGTTCCTGTAGGTTTTTCATTTCTGTTATAGCAGCACTCTATTCCTATATTTAGTCTCTGTGGGTGTTAGGGTATAGGTTAAACCGATGTACAAAGTCAACCGAAAGCACAGTGACTCAAATAAGATAAAAATTATTTTTCTTCAGAAAGGATTAGTGGATACCAGGGGCCAGGGAGACTGGGCAATTATTGTTACCAAGTTTCTGTTTAGAAATGTTTTAGAAACAGATAGTGGTAATGGTTGCACAACAGTAGAAATGTAATTGGTGCCATGAATTGTACACTTAAAAAGTGGCTTAAATGGTATATTTTGTGTTGGGTGTATTTTGCTACACTTTTTCTTTAAGGTTTATACCTCTTGCAACTAACAGTACAGAGGTGAGTGGTCCAGAGCTGGAAGACAGCTCTGCTGTCCTTAGAATGTGGCCTCAAGGTCATTGGTCTCACTTTCAGTCCCCAGCTATAATGACCCAGAAACTCCACTCGCCACCTCATTTATATTCTGTCGTTCCCTTGTGTGTCACGTGGCCACAGCTGGTTTTAAGAGGGGCTGGGAAAGGGAAGCAGGCGACCATGTATCCAGCAAAAGCTCAGAGAATTCTACTACTAAAAGGAGGAATGGGGGAATAGATATTGGGGAAAAATTGGCAGTCTAAGGAGACTGGAAGAGGTGAAAGACAGATTCAAACTAGTTAACTTTAGAACTTTTGTGTTTCTCGTATCCATATTTCCATTCTAGTTGTAAAATAATAATAATTATAATGCATAATTATGTGGTGTTTGCTCTTGTGCCAGGCATTTTTCTCTGTGCTTTACTTGTATTCTCATTTGAATCTTCATGATCACTCTATAATGTAGCTGCTTTTATTATGTTCGTCTTCCAGATGAGAAAACTGAGGCTTAGGAAGATTGAGTGACTTGCCAACATTTTAACAACTAGTAAATGGTGGAGCCGGATTTTGGTAGTGTGATCTTCCTTAGAAGCATGTCTATAAATAATTTGATGATTTAATACCAGTTTTTCTTTGACCTCAACATTTATTTCCTTTCTCTGGGAGATTATTTTTTCCTTTATTTTTAAGAAAACAATAAAGCAGTATGACTATTTGCATTTTAATACAAATAAAATATGTAAAATGTGTGTAATAATTTGAGAAAATCCCTAAAACATTTTTAAGCATAGAGTTCTGTGGCATTAAGTATATTCATATTGCTGTGCAGCCATCGCCATGTATCTCCAGAACTTTTTCATCTTTCCCAACTGAAACTCTGTACATTGAACACAAACTTCCCTCTCTCCCCACCTACCAAGCCCCTGGCATACATCATTTGATTCCCAGTCTCCATAAATTTAAGTACTCTAGGAACTGCGTATAAGTAGAATCATACAGTAATTATCCTTTTGTGACTAACTTACTTCACATAGCACAATGTCTTCTAGATCTATCCATAATTTGGCATGTGTCAAAATTTCTTTGCCTTTTAAGGCTGAATAATATGTAATATGCACTACATGTTTTTTATCCATTCATCCATTGATGGACATTTAAGATGCCTCTACCATTTGGCTATTATGAATAACGCCACAGTGAACACACATATACAAATATCTTTTTGGGTCTCTGGTTCCATTTCTTTGGGATGTATACCCAGAAGTGGAATTACTGAATCATATGGGAATTCTTTGTTTAATTTTTTGAACAATCATAATACTGTTTTTTATAGCAGCTTTACCATTTACATTTTCATTAGCAATATACAAAGGTTCCAGATTTTCTACATCATCATCAATGCTTCTTATTTCCCTTTTTTTAAAGGGAAATAAATTTAACAGTACCTAAAATTTTTTTAGGAGTCTCATTGCTATCTCCTGAGATTTAAAAAGTCAATTATAATTTCAGAAATAAAACTAGATCATGAATCCAAAAAAGTATATAACACTGAAATGGACTAACTTACTAGTTGAGATGTCTAAAAATATTTGACAGTCTTACCAACCTGAAAGTAATGTAATAGCTCTTCTTTTTAGTGCTTTGGATCCAGTTAAGTATTAACCTTTATTTTAGTTTTTATTGTTGTTGTTTATTACTAGGAGAACACTGTAATCCTGCAGCAGCTACTCCCACTGCGAGCCGAAGTAGCCAAACTGCTTGGCTATAGCACACACGCTGACTTTGTCCTTGAGATGAATACTGCCAAGAGTACGAGGCATGTAACAGCCTTTCTCGGTTAGTCTTCTTTCCTTAATTTCTCATATGTTGCTGTTTCTTTTTTTTTTTTTAATGACTGTTTTGCTGCATGGCACCAACTTGACAGAGGGCCTCAAAACCTAACATGCCCTTGAGAATATTATTTTTCATTCATGCAAGAGAAATGTATTGATCACCTGTCATGCATTAGATACTGTACTTAGTTCTAAGGGTTGCTCATCGTTTATATTTCTGTGATAGTCCTTGCCCTTGCTTCATCCTATCTGTTTCTTGATGGGGGTTTCTATATTAATTCCTAACAAGATACCTAGAGACCTACAAGAAGATTAGCCTTTGGCTTTGTTCAGCGTCACTAGATGTTTGTTGGTGACAGCGTGGCTGCTTACGAATTTGTGTGAAATAAGCTGACAAAGAGGACAAAAATGCAAAGTAGAACATATACGAACAAGAATATTTTATGTTCCGGAAGCCACTTGTTAATATATAAAAGAATATAAAATAATAGGCATCAAAAGTGTTATTTAATAGCTGTCTTCACATTCATTTAAAATCGCTTTCTCACTAGTCTTTTTAAAACCCTAGTTCTTATGTCCTCGCCATTTCCTCTCTGGCGCTCTGTCACGCTTACTCCTCCTAATCTCAGTGTCACTATTCCAGCGGTCACTGATTTTCTCTTTCATTTTAGTGAAAATGCTTGAATAACGTAACCATTGCAAAGACACTCACTTTTGTTTTTACCTTCTCTAGTCAGAGTTTGCCAGAGTATGATTTATTTTTTAACTTTCTCATTGACCCCATTCAGACTTTATTTACTTCTAACTACTAGTGTATAATTTTATTAGCTTAGTTAAGTTGGAGACGATAAATAATGTATCAAGATCAGCATTCAGCCTGAAATTTAGACCTCTGAGTTCTCAAAGGCAATACCTTGAATTACTAATGTATATGCTGGCATCATATATAACATGTAGCAGTTGTGCCAAAAATGGTAGCTATTCATTATTATATTATTCATACATGAGACATTTATAAAGTAACTGCCCCTAATGGAGTATATGCTACATGGTTGGACAATAGAAAAGACTAAGACAAGGTTCTTTTCTCAATGAATTTTCCGCTGAGTGGAAACAATAGAAATGTGAACTGGTAATTGCCATATGTTCTGATGTATTTTATACAAGAAAATGGCTTGGGGAGTTAACAGGTTTGGTGAGAATGTTTCCCTTAGTGGTGATGGTACGTACTGAACATTTTCCTTAATAAACTTAAATTTGAAAGCAGTTTCCCCTCTTTTTAAAATTGGATATTCCTATCTGAATTGTCCTCTTGCTACCTATATTTACCTGTTCTCTCACAGGCCTAATCAGAACGACATCTCTTGGTATCTTCCATGAGTTTCTTCTTTTCACCTCACAGCCCTCCTCAAGCCTCTGCATTCACCTCATTATGGATATGCTTCCCAGACATCCGTGTCCCTTACAGAGTCAACATTTTTTACCTTACATATGTAACAAATTGTGGAGAACAAACACATAATAAAAGCGTACTCCTTTAGCCAAATACAGTGAAATAGTAAAAAACTGACCACAATATTAAATTGCAGTGTCCATCTAAAAAGTAGAAATGCTGTGTCCAAATAGACCTTCTTCATAGAAATGGAGTAGTTATTAACTAAATCCATGGCTGTCAAAGGAATTGAGCAGTTTCCAGTAATCCTGATCATAGGTCAAATCTGATTTGTCTTCCCAAGCTCTGAGGAGCCTAGGGGCTTTCCCGATGGCTCGGTGGTAAAGAATCTACCAGCAGTGCAGGACACACAGGAGACTCAGGTTCGATCCCTGGGTCGGGAAGATCCCCTGGAGTAGGACATGGCAGCCCACTTCAATATTCTTTCCTAGAAAATTCCATAGACAGAGGAGCCTTGCAGGCTACAGTCCGTGGGGTCACAGTGGACACAGCTGGGCACATGGAACAGAACAGAGGAGCCTAACCTCACTGAAAAATAATCATGTACATGAAGAGTAATTTAGTTTCACTATCGCTTCGTTGAGTTCTGTGAGGTAAATTTCAGCTTTGTTGATGCTGTGAAGAAGTTGTGGCCTGATTTGGGTGATGCCCCAAAAAAGGGACAGAGAGCCATAAAATAAATTACCCTGAAGAGAACAGCAGTGCTGTCATAATAAAGCCTGCTTTCCTCTCTCCCTCCCTCTTTTTCCTTCTTCCTTCCTTCCTTCCTTCCTCCTGATTTATCTGTATTGAGTGTCACAAAGGAGGAAGCACCATACTAAACTACTGGTGGTATGTATGATTATGCTTGCTCCCAAGAGCAGTGGATTGCTAACTTTTCCCTCTTCCTCACAGATGATTTGAGCCAGAAATTAAAACCCTTGGGTGAAGCAGAACGAGAGTTCATTTTGAACTTGAAGAAAAAGGAATGTGAAGAGAGAGGTTTTGAATACGATGGGAAGATCAATGCCTGGGATCTCCACTACTACATGACTCAGACAGAAGAACTCAAGTACTCTGTAGACCAGGAGACCCTCAAGGAATACTTCCCAGTTGAAGTGGTCACTGAAGGCTTACTGAACATCTACCAGGAGTTGTTGGGACTTTCATTTGAGCAAGAGACAGATGCTCACGTTTGGAATAAAAGTGTTACACTTTACACTGTGAAGGATAAAGCTACAGGAGAAGTATTAGGACAGTTCTACTTGGACCTCTATCCAAGGTACTGAGGATCACAGTGGTGAAGGGACCTTAGAGATTCATCTCCTACCCAGATTGAGACTCTTGTCTTTCATATACGTGATTCCTAGTAAAGGGATTAAAAATGGCTCTGAAGCCAGAATGTCTAGCTCCATCACTTACTAGGCAAGTTACTTAATTTTTCTCTGCCTCAGTTTCCTTACATATATTACAGCTCCTATGGGACTGGGATGGGAATACCAATCATACCTGCTTTGTAACGTTGTTGTTAGGACTGAAATGGTTAATCACATGCAAAGATTTTAGAAGACTGCTCAGAACACAAGTGCTTAATAGGTGTGAGCTACTTCCATCATCACCATCATGATCATCTAGTTTGTGTGCTGCGTTTCTTAACTTGCTTATTTATTTTTATAATTAGACTCTGGTTTTTGATTTTTACTGTGCCACATGGCTTGCGGGATCTTGGTACTCTGTTCAGTTCAGTTCAGTTCAGTCGCTCAGTTGTGTCTGACTCTTTGCGACCCCATGGACTGCAGCACGCCAGGCTTCGCTGTCCATCACCAACTCCCAGAGCCTACTCAAACTCATGTCTGTCGTGTCAGTGATGCCATCCCACCATCTCATCCTCTGTTGTCCCCTTCTCCTCCCACCTTCAATCTTTCCCAGCATCAAGGTCTTTTCCAATGAGTTGGTTCTTCGCATCAGGTGGCCAAAGTATTGGAGCTTCAACTTCAGCATCAGTCCTTCCAATGAATATTCAGGACTGATTTCCTTTAGGATGGACTGGTTGGATCTCCTTGCAGTCCAAGGGACTCTCAAGAGTCTTCTCCAACACCACCATTCAAAGCACCAATTCTTCAGTGCTCAGCTTTCTTTATAGTCCAAATCTCACATCCATACATGACTGCTGGAAAACCCACAGCTTTGACTAGACAGACCTTTGCTGACAAGGTAATGTCTCTGGTTTTTAATATGCTGCCTAGGTTGGTCATAACTTTTCTTCCAAGGAGCAAGCATCTATTAATTTCACGGCTGCAGTCACCATCTGCAGTGATTCTGGAGCCCAAGAAAATAAAGTCTCTCACTGTTTCCATTGATTCCCCATCTATTTGCCTTGAAGTGATGGGACCAGGTGCTGTGATGTTAGTTTTCTGAATGTTGAGTTTTAAGCCAACTTTTTCACTCTCTCATTTTCATCAAGAGGCTCTCTTTAGTTCTTCGTTTTCTGCCATAAGGGTGGTGTCATCTGCATATCTGAGGTTATTGATATTTCTCCCGGCAATCTTGATTCCAACTTGTGCTTCATGATGATGTACTCTGCATATAAGTTAAATAAGCAGGGTGACAATATACAGCCTTGACGTACTCCTTTCCCAATTTGGAACCAGTCTGTTGTTCCATGTCCAGTTCTAACTGTTACTTCTTGACCTGCATACAGGTTTCTCAGGAGGCAGGTCACGTGGTCTGGTATTCCCATCTCTTGAAGAATTTTCCACAGTTTGTTGTGATCCACACAGTCAAAAGCTTTGCAAAAGCAGATGTTTTCTCTGACCACGAATCAAACCCAGGCTCTTGATAGTGGAAGCACATAGTCCCAATCACTGGACTGATAGGGAAGTCTCTGCATTTCTTAATTTAAAATTGACCTCAGAATGTTTATTATTCAGGTACTCTGCCAATACTCTTAATCTGTGACCACTCCCTTCAGTCTGGCTGAAAGGCAGCACAGTATTAAGGAATAGCAAAATCTTGGCAGTCATTCAAACTTGAGTTGGAATGCTTGAGTGACATATCCTTTGTGAGTCTCTATATCCACCTCATGCTTGAGTGACATATCCTTTGTGAGTCTCTATATCCACCTCTGTAATACAGGAATGATGTTCCCTTTTCAGGATTTTTCTGTACATTAGATTACTCAATCAATGGTAAGAATTAAAAATACTACTATTATTATCTCTGTAGCATGTAGTAACTATAGACTCCACAGTATTTCATCAGACATGAAAGGATTTAGGTTACTCTCTATGGGCTGCTTTCTAAAACAAAAGCCACCCTGTTGAAATTTTACTGACTAGACCAGAGTAGAGTAAATAATAGCATCTCTTTAGATCAGCAACACATACAAGTTCATAATCTACTGACTTGGGGTGACTTCAAGAAGGGGCTGGATAACTCCCATCAGCCAGATAGGAGGCAGAGCTGTCTTATCCCACTGCTTTATAGACTTTCTTTCACTTCTGGTATGATCTAAAGATAAACCCATGTCAGATGTGGATAAGTCTGAATGATGAATAATGTCAGGATATAGTTTGAGGCCAAGAATTCTTTCAGGGGAAATCCTTCAACATTGGAGCCTCCTATAACTATGCCTCGATTCTCTTTCTGTGGTCAAAGATAGCAGTTCTCGCTGCCCCATCCTGCTGTTCCTTTGCCGAGATAAAACTGCTGTCTTCTGTACTCAAGAGATCTGGTTTATTGCTACCAGCACTCGTATGGGGATCAGAGAGTGACGTTTCGTGAGGGTAATGACCTAGTTAATAGTCACTTTCTGGCACTTGGCATGCTTGCTTCTTGTTTTGTCTACTTGACTCAAAAAGAGGATATTTGCAGTAGGTTAGGAAAGACCAGTTTCCTTTTTTTTTAATTACATATCAATTTTAATTCACCAAACCCTGAGATTCTCAAACAATAGAAGAAACAAAAACTCAAATAGTTCCAACGTAAGATTGCCAGGTAAGGGCATCTTTTTAAATCACCATCCTTTTATAAACAAAATGCAAAGATATAATCTCGGAGTAAGGAAACCTCTGAAATTAAGTAAATCAAGTTTATTTTTTAAAAGGAAGGATTAAAAGCCCCTCAGTGGCACTGATTTTTAAATTAGTAGCAGTCTTTATGGCTTTTCATAATGGACCAAGAGGCATAAAATATACCAGGATAAACACTTTCCAGATTACTTTAGTTCATTTTCCCCTGTTAAAAATAATATTTATAGATCTGTTTGCCTATGTAAACAATTCAGTCTAACTACATGAAATCATTGTAGAAACACTGATGGGCCCTTTGAACATCCAGAGACTGGCTGGCTGAAAATGTTATAATATTCAGTGCACGGTTCCTGGTGTGCATGTCCACGGGTTCTCTTCCTTCCTCTCCCCTTTTCTGTCTGCCTTCCTTCCCCATTGCCCTGCTCACTCCTAGCTCAGGCTTGACCAAGTTCTTTTTGTTGTCGTTGATTTATTTCTACTTATTTGTTTCAAATAGGTTTTATCTTTTAGCGCCCTTCTAGATTCACAACAAAACTGACCAGAAAGGACAGACATTTCGCATATATTCCCTGCCCCCACACATATAGTTCCCCCATTATCAACATCCCCCACCAAAGTGGTACATCTGCTAACAACTGATTAACCTACACTGACACATCATTATCACCTAAATTATATTCAGGTTCACTCTTGATGTTATACTTTCTTTGGATTTGCAAAAACATATAATGTCTGTAAACAATTAGAGTATCGTACAGTGCAGTTTCACTGCCCTAAAAATCCTCTATGCTCATCTATCCATTTCTTGCCCTGCCACATTTATCCATTTCTTGCTCTGGAAACTACTGCTCTTTTTACTTTCTCCAAAGTTTTGCCTTTTCTGAAATAATGTCATATGTGCTTAGTCACTCAATACTGTCTGAATCTTTGCAAACCCATGGACAGTAGCCCATCAAGCTCCTCTGTCCATGAGATTTTCCAGACAAGAATACTGGAGAGGGTTGCCATTTCCTACTCCAGAAATATCTTACAGATGGAATCATATAGCCTTTTCAGATTGGCTTCTTTCATTTAACATTATGCGTTTAAGGTTCCTCCATGTGTTTCATGAGTTAATAGCTCATTTCTTTTCTCTTTAGCACTAAATCATATTTCATTGTCTGGATGTACCACAGTTTATTCATTCATCTACTCAAGGGCATCTTGATTGCTTCCAAGTTTTGGCAATTATGAACGAAGCTGTCATAAGCATCCTTGTGACATAAAGGACATAAGGGGCTTCCCTGGTAGCTCAGTGGGTAAAGAATCCACCTGCAATGCAGGAGACCTCGGTTCGATGCCTGGGTTAGGAAGATCCCCGGAGAAGGGAACAGCTACCCACTCCAGTATTCTGGCCTGGAGAATCCCATGGACTGTATGGTCCATGGGGTCTCAAAGAGTTGGACACAACTGAGCGACTTTCTAATTCAAATCTAAGCATCCTTGTGCAGGTTTTTGTGTGGACATAAATTTTCAGTCCCTCTGGGTAAATACCAAAGAGTGCAATTGCTATATTGTTTGGTAAGAGTATGTTTAGTTTTGTAAGAAACTACCAAACTGTCTGCCAGAATGGATGTACTATTTTGCATTACCACCAGCTATGAATGAGAGTTTCTATTGTTCTACATCCTGTCAGCATTTGGTGTTGTTGGTTTTCTGGATTTTGGTCATTCTAATAGGTGTGTAGTGGTATCTTGTTTTAATTTGCATTTCCCTGATGACATATGATGTGGAACAACTTTTCATATACTTCATTACCATCTCTGTATCTCCTTTGATGAGGTGTCTGTTAAGGTCTTTGGTATATTTTTTAATGAGATTGTTTATTTTCTTATTGATAAGCTTTAAGAGTTTTTGTATATTTTTGATAACAGTCTTTTATCAGATGTCTCTTCTGTAAATACTTCCTCCTAGCCTATGGCCTGTCTTATCATTTTCTTGACAGTGTCTTTCTCAGAGCAGAAAATTTTCATTTCAATGAAATCCAGCTTATTAATTTTTTTTCTTTCATGGATTGTGCCTTTGGTGCATCTAAAAAGTCATTGCCAAACCAGGGTCATCTAGATTTCCTTCTGTGTTGTATTCTAGGAATTTCATAGTTTTGCATTTTACATTTAGGTCTATGATCCATTTTTTGAGTTCTTTTTTGTGAAGGGCGTAAGGTCTGTGTCTAGACTCATTTTTTGCATGTGGATGTCTAGTTGTTCCAGCACCATTTGTTGAAAAAAATTGTCTGGGCTCTGTTGTATAGCCTTTGCCCTTTTGTCAGAAAGAAGTTGACTATATTTATAGAAGTGTATTTTTAATTTCCAAATATTTGGATATTTTCCAGATAGCCGCCTGTTATTTCCAGTTTGGTTCTGTTATTGTTGGAGAATGTACTTTATATCTTTTCAGTTCTTTTAGATTGTTTTGATTTATGTCCAGCATATAATTAGTCTCGGTGAATATTCCACATGTACTCGAGTATTGTTTTCTGTTGTTGAGCTGAGGGTTCTATAAATGTCAGTTAGGTGAAGGTAACCAATAACGTTGTTCAGGTTTTTTGTGTCTCAGCTGATATTCTCTCGGCCTGTTCAATTAATTACTGAGAAAGGAATCTTCTAAATGATTTGTCTATTTCTTCTTTCAGTTCTATCAGTTTTCGCTTTGTGTATTTTTTTTAAATTGAAGTATAGTTGATTTACAGTGTTGTGTTAATTTCTGCTGTGCAACAGTGTGATTCAATTATATATACATATATATACACACATTCTTTATATATATATGTGCATTCTTTCTATTATGGTTTATCATGGGATTTGGAAGTTCTGCTTTTAGATATATACATATTTAGAATTGTTATATCTACTTAGAAAACTGTCCCGTTTATCATTACATAATGTTCCTTATTAACTTTAGTAATATTCTGAGTTTACAAGTATTTTGGCACTTTAAAGATGGCATTCTGCTGTCTTCTGGCTTGCATAGTTTCTGACAAGAGATGGCTGTGACTCTTACCTCTGTCGTACTACATGCAGTGTGTTCTTTTCCTCTGACTGCCTTCAAGATATTCTCTTTGTTCATCATTTTTAGCAGTTTCATACACTTAGGAATATGGGATAATATTTTTCTGGTTCTCTGTTTTGTGTTTGTCTTCCTTGGTATTCTTTGAACTTATTGAATTTGTGACTTAGTGTCATTAATTTGGAAAGTTCTCGGCTATTCTTTTGTTTTGTTTGGATTTTTTGGCCTGCACTGCACAGCTTGCAGGCTCTTAGTGCCCCAGCCAGGAATTGAAGCCAAGCCCTTGGCAGTGAAAGCGTGGAGCCCTAACCACTGAACCGCCAGGAAGTCCCCTAATTCTGGAAAATTCTCAGCTATTCTTCAATATATCTTCTGTCCTCTGTTCTCCTTCTGAAATTCCAGTTACATATTTAGGAGGTCATTTGATATTGCCCTGTAAGTCTTGATTCTCTGTTCTTGTGTGTGTGTGTGTGTGTTTTTATATGCTTGTATGTTAGGTAATTTCTCTTGACCTATCTTTGGGTTCAATGATTCTTTCCTTGGCTGTAAGAAGTCCATCAATGAGACTATCACAGGCATTCTTCATCCTTATTACTGTGCTTTTCACCTCTAGCATTTTCATTGTGTTATCATAGTTGCCAGCTCTCTACCAAAATTATCCATCTGACTGTGCAGACTGTCTACCTTTTCCTCAAGAATGTTTAACATTTAACAGTTTATTTTAAATACTCTAATAGCTCCAACATTTTTATCATATGAATCTATTTTTCTTGGTCTTTTTTCCTCTTGACATTGTGTTTTTTCCTTGTGTCTTCATATGCCTTACAATTTTTTTTTTAAGTCAGACATCTTATATAAAACAGTGAAGACTAAGATAGTCCTATACCTAACAGTGGGCACATACTTGCTCGACCTTTAATGTGAGTGTCTGATTCATTCTATTTAGTACTTGATCTGGATCCGGGCCTTGTTATTGCTATGATTAACCTCAGTGAACCCAAAGCTTCAGCTCAGATTCCTGTATGTGTTTAGGATGAGAGCTTACTTGCCAGAGATTTTTTTAGTCTCTGTTCCCGCTCAGTGTGAGTTTGTCCATTTGTTCTGTGCTTTAAAGAGGTCTTTTTTCATGCTCTTGTTCCTCTCCTCGTATTAGACTGCTATTATATATTACTGGATTCCTATTAGCCTTGTTAGGGGAGTGTCGTTTCTGTTGTTCAGATTAAAGATCAGTCTTAGGAAGGTTCTGAGTCCCTGGGTGTTAGGAGTGGGCCTATTCAGTGAATCTGCCCCATCCTCAGCTGTAGGTCTGGGCCGAGGATGTTTTCCTGCCCTACCTTCTCTGAAGAGAGTTTTGTTTGTTTGTTTTTCTGTTATCATCCCCCAGTAGCAGTGAGTTCTTACCAGTGCTCTTAAGGCAGCAGTGTTTTTTGCCTTTAAGATCCAGGCTCATGTTCTCTAGGAGAGTGATGAAACAGACCTGGGCAGGTCTCCCTTCCAACAGGCCTGCATCAGCACTGATTCTTTCTCAGGGCTCTCATCCTGCCCCTGACTTTTTTGTGTGTACCCAGTAAGATCTGTGAAGAAGATCTTGCAAATGGATGCAAATTTTCCTTTATCTGATAACTCCTAGTGGTTCCCTACTTTTGCTGGTCCACCATCAATCTTTATCAGTTTGTTAAAAATTCTCTTACTGGTGTCTATAGGTTTAAAAAAACACACACACAAGCCAAAAAAAAAACAAAAAGCTTGCTTCCTTTCTCTTTATCCTTGGAGGCATCTGTCTTAGATTGTAGGTTGGTTGCCCTTCAACTTTCATTTTATGATGGGTTCAAGAAAAGTTGTGATTTGCAGTTTGTCCATCATGTTGCTGTAAGAATAGGATCAATGCCCTGTTCAGCTTGATTGTTAATCAAGCTGTTTCTTAATGGGAAGCTGTAAAAAGACTAGTTTGTTTTTGTTTTACCTGAATAACTTCAGCAGGAAAAAAACAGTTATGAGTCATCAAGAAAAGATAATACAGAAAAAGATTTACAAATCAAAACATCAAACTAAACTTAAATGTATTTTAGTGCTCTGAGCAAAGAAAAAAGGAGGAAACCTATTCCTACAATAAAATCTAACAGCCCATAGCTTCTGGAGAGACCATCACAGATATCACATTGTCCTAGCATAGATGACTTTAGAGTATAATTTATGCTTTTTTCCCCAGGCTAACTAAAACCATTCTGTTTCCAAAAAGGCCTGTCTGGTTTATAAAAGGAGCTCATTTAATCATGAGTACTGATTCTCCCCTTATTGAATAAAAGAACAACTTTACTCTCTGGATTTTAGTTTGTATCAGTTTTTTTCAATTAATTTTAAGGAAAAAGTGCCTAGTTAGTCAAACTCTGTATCTTTTATCTCATATTTGCCTCAACACTGTTTAGCGGTTAATGACTCCATCTTTGAAGACGAAAAGCAGGGGCTTGTTAAAATAAACTGGACGTTCAGCTATACCCTGTTTGAGGTATATGTTAATTCTTACATTAAGATTTCAACACACGAAACCTTGGAAACACACCTCATATCAAGCGATAGTGGGTTGTTGTTTTTTTAATTTTCGTTGTTTCGTTTTGACAGAATGTTGACCCGCTTCATCAAAGGTGAGTTAAATGTTTCAAAGCATCTTCCGTTATCCAATGGCTGAGAGAGGCCATGCCAGCGTTGTCGCTAGAGAAGAGTGTTTGTGCCTCACCAGCTGTGCTTCTGGCCCCTTAGGGAAGGGAAGTACAACCACGCAGCCTGCTTTGGTCTCCAGCCCGGATGCCTCCTGCCTGATGGGAGCCGCATGATGTCCGTGGCTGCCCTCGTGGTGAACTTCTCCCAGCCACTAGCAGGTCGTCCCTCTCTCCTGAGACACGATGAGGTGAGGACTTACTTCCATGAATTCGGTCATGTCATGCATCAGATTTGTGCACAGGTGAGTGATTTTTTTTTTTTTTTAATGATAAACCTACTAATTGCTCTTCCAGAATTTTTTTTCCCACTGATGTCAGATTGCTCAACATGTTTCTTAGCATTGTTTTTCTCAGAAGCTGAACATGTTCAAAAATGTCATAGGCCTTCTACAAAACCACAAAATTTCTCTTATTGTGTCCTCTTTCACAACCTATTTTTACTCCAAGATCAATCCACTGATGAAAGAGCTTCATGGAATACCATCCTGTGGCGTGAGTGCGTGCCTGCTCAGTCGTGTCTGACTCTTGCGACCCCATGGACTGCAGCCTGCCAGGCTTTGTCTGTGGAATTTTCCAGGCAAGAATACTGGAGTGGGTTGCCATTTCCTTCTCCAGAGGATCTTCCCAACCCAGGGTTCAAACCCTGCATCTCCCGTGTTTTCTGCATTGCCAGGTGGATTCTTTACCGCCTGGAAGCCCCACCCTACGGAAAAAGACAGAAAACTATTGTTAAGGAAGGGTGTCAAATATTTGTTTTTCCCTTTTAAATCTTTTCCTCGGAGGAGTTTGGTGTAAGCTTCAGAGATAAACTGTGCTGTAATCTGTCTCTTATGCTTATTAATGCTTTGTTTAGCTCAATGGTTTTCAATCGTCTGGACTTTATACTCCTTTTTAAATAATGAATAATTTCTTCTACCATCCTTTACTAGGCATCAATTAAAATCACAGATAACATGGTATAACCATGGGGGGAATTTACCAAGAAAGAGATGTGTTGAATGGATTGCAACTAATTTCTCTTTATTTCTAAAAATGAAAAGTGTATTTATTCTCAACTTCATAACACAGTCCAGTAAACTAGGCCCAGACTGTTCTAGGATGAACCATGTGAACTTGCTAGTATTTAACCACTATTGACATGAAAACATCTAGTTCAGATGTTCAACCTAACAGTTTTTAAAACTGATACTTACATAAATGGAGGGACAGTTTTCCATATTGGAAATCTCCACCCATCTCTAAAGGTGAACTTTTTGGAAATAACCTCTTTATTAGAATAGTTTTAGATTTATAGAAACATTGCAAAGACAATACTCCTCACCTTGTTTCCCGTACTGTTGACGTCTTACAGTACATTTGCCAAAACTAGGAAGCTAACTTTGGTGTGGTACTTCTAACTAAACTCAACACTTTACTTGGATTTTTCTAGTTTTTCTCAAACAGTCTTTTCTATACAGATTTTTTTTGTTTTTTCAAATCTAGGTAATATCCTCACTAAACATAAACGAAAGCATTTTGTTTATTTTTCAAATTCTGGGCCCTCTGGGCTCTGCTTTCCATGGGATTTTCAGGCAGAAATGCTGGAGTTGGTTGCCATTTCCTTCTCCAGGGGATCTTCATGACCTGGATCGAACAAGGATCGAACCCTCCTCTCCTGTGTCCTGCATTGCAGGCAGATTCTTTACCCACTGAGCCATCAGGAAAAACCCTTAATATCCTCAGTGAATAGAAAAGAAAACATTTTTTTTATGTTTTTCAAATCCTAGGCATGGCTGTGTAGTATGACATAATGAAGAATTCAGGTTACATAATAAACCTGAATCTTGCAGCAAAAACTGCAGACTGATAGGTAAGTGGTTTTGTCAACTCAAGACCAAGAGTAGTATAGCCACTTGTCTTACTTCAGAGTGCTATTAATATAACAGAATACCACAGATTGGGTGGCTTATAAATAGGATGTTGTCCTGACATATGCAGTTCAATGCTGGACATCCAGCATCCCATACCTAGAATAGCCCCTAATTGTTGTAATAACCAAAAATGTACCCATTCTTTTCCAGAAAACTACTATCACTTTTGTTAAAAGAAAAGAAAAAAAAAAAACTATTTAGTTCTTTCAACATTTTTTCTTTACTTCCTGGTGCTTCCATGTTCTATTTTTAAAAAGCAGAGGGGAATAGGATATGAATCTATTCAGATAAATAAATCCTGGTATACTAATACAGCCATTTCTACTCTCTATTTAATCCAAAGAAAATAAAGCTTTCAGAATAACATAAATTTTCTTCCTTAGATAATTTTAAAGTCGATTTTCACAGCAATAGGGTTCCTGAAATATTTATTTTCCATCAGTGTCCATTCTATGACTGGTATTTCCTTTAAGTAGAATAAAACTAGATTCCATTTTTCTAAAACATTTTTATGAATAATTTGGAAAAGTCAAATATTTTTCTTAATTTCAGACTTATGTGACTTAGATTATCTAAGATCCAGTTATGTACTTGTACAAAGATAAACAGTAGATCTTCTTTGGATCTGAGAACCTATGAAAATCTGATTTAAGCTATAGAAATCTCTTTGAGAAAAAGGGACATAAATTTACACAACCAAATTTTTACATGGAATTTCAAAGGGCTGCTAACCCCCTAAAGCCTAGGTCATACTGAATTCCAAGTTGAGAACTATTTCCTCCTTTGTTTGGATGTTAATTATCAGCTCATGATTTCATGAGGAAGTCATTTGGTGTCTTAATCACATTTATTAAAATAATACTGATCCTCAAATAGGGTTTTCTGTGCTTTTGATGCTTGTTCTTATTTTGAAACACGACCCTCATTCAACCTTAGTGTCGTATGTATATCATGTATTCACAAAGCAGTTCCCTACTATTCTGTTATTCTCATTATTTCTTACGTTAATTTTGATCTTTTGAAATACCCTCTTTAGTACTGGAAAATAAATTTCTTGGTACTGTTTCATTTTAAAGCTCTGTGACTCATGACTGAAATATATATACACTTATATGAATGAACTATATATGAATATATAATTATATATGTGACTGAACATGCTTATGAATCAGTATGTATACTGATATACTGATGATAGTATATATACTGATGATCAATATATATACTGATGAATGAAATACATGTATGTTTCATATATATATATATATACACACATATATATGAATGAGCTATGTATGCACATATATAATTATATGTGACAACTATCTATATGTGAATCGGTGAAGAGCTGACTCATTGGAAAAGACTCTGATGCTGGGAAAGATTGAAGGCAAAAGGAGGAGGGGTCGGCAGAGAATGAAATAGTTAGATAGCATCATCGACTCAATGGACATGTATTTGAGCAAACTCGCAGAGGTAGAGGAGGACAGAGGAATCTGGTGTGCTCTGTCCATGGGATCGCAGAGTCAGACACAACTTAGCAACTGAACAACAACAGATATATATGAATCAGTATATCAACTGATATACTGATGATGAATGATATCTCTTGAAACAGTAGACTATATTCAAAGACTTTGCCTAACCTCCTTCATGAACATAAAATGTGTCATACAGATGAATAGTGTATTAGTACAATCCCTTGTTTGGTCATCACCTAATGAGATTATCTTTGAAAAATCTCTTGTTTGTTAATCCTTTCAAATGTCCTATAATATTTTAAGATCTTTTAAAGTAATGTATTTGAAACCAGTGATCATTGCTTTTGTCTTAAAAATCACAGACAGAGATCCACATATTTGCAGCTTTATAATGATTTTAAAACCTTTTGTACTGACCTAAAGTAGATGGAAATGAAAAAGGAGTATAATAGTTTCTGTGTGCAGTAATACTTCTGACTTATCTGAGAAATATAGAGTGAATTTATTAATTTGCCATATATATTCAGTAGATTGGTTTTAAGATATGGCAGCCAAGTGTTTCAGTTCTCCAGGCTGGCAGTTTGCAAGTTTGATGACCAAAAGAGCTTGCTAGAGCTTGCCATAGTAATTTTTAAATAGGTCAGCAGGAACATCCAGTTTTCAAACATGTAGATGGACTAGTTCAAGATGTCTACTATCTCATCATTCAGGAGATGAGTTTCACTCATATCTTTGTGTTTACACTACAGGGTAGATAATTTTGATGATAGCAGTCAGGAGGTGGCCTCTCTAGTATCTGTTCCTGTTTCATGGCTTTATTGTGGTTCAGGCTGTCAGTAATCGCTGGCCTTTTGAACTTCTGTGGAAAAGCAGAGGAATGCTTCTTAACAGCTTCCATTGTGCTGTCTGTATTGGTTGTGCATTAAGAACAATAATGAGTTTTGGACTGTTAGAGATCATTATTTTAAAGCAACACATAAGAATCACAGTAAAGCCTTATTAAAGTGAAAGAAAAACTTTGCATTTCAAATAATCTGCCAATTTCATCTAAAAACTAATAGAGTATTTTGTCTGCTTTAAATATTTTGGATTAGACACTATTTTAAATAAACATAGCCTATATCAGTTAGGAAGCACCCTAGCGTTATAAAAAGAGTACTGAATTAAAAAATCATTCATGTATTTGTGGGCCTGGCTGTTTGACTTTTGGCACTTTTTTCAGGCAACCCACTCCAGTATTCTTGGGCTTCCTTTGTGGCTCAGCTGGTAAAGAATCTGCCTGCAATGCGGGAGACCTGCGTTCAATCCTTGGCTTGGGAAGATCCCCTGGAGAAGGGAAAGGCTACCCACTCCAAAATTCTGGCCTGGAGAATTCCATGGACTGTATAGTCCATGGGGTGGCAGAGAGTTAGACACAACTGAGCAATTTTCACTTTCAACCTCCTTGAGCCATCTCTTTTTTTCTTACTCATAAAATGGGAACAACAACAATTCTCATATATACTTCCCTGGAGTGCTGATGTGATTAAATAATGTGTGAAAACGTACTTGGAAAAGAATAAAGTGCCATACATATCTGAAGTGTTCTTGTATATATGCTTATATATAATTCAACTCTTTTGAAATCGATAAGTAGTGCACAGGTCATAATTTAAGAAAGTTATAAAGATTGCCATGAAGAAAAGCACTGTCGCTTCAGATATAAGAGAGTTCACAAATGCCTACCCTCCATAGGTATTGGGTGAAGATCTATGGAAGGTGATTGGAAACCATCACATTTGTACTTTTGTTTTGTTTTAGTGATTCCTGCTTACTTAGAAGTTTGAAGTCTATCTTCAGCATTAACACCAAAGAATAGGTACATGGAGGAAGCTAAGGAGAGGCTTGGTCAGACCAGCTAAGACTGTTACTGGGCAGGCCAGGAAGAATGATGGCAGCCAAGATTAACTGAGCACTGACCATGTGCCAGGCACTGTAGTCATTGCCTTACATTCATTCTTTAATTTTATGCATACCGTATTCTCAGAAGTGGGTTGACCAGTCTACTTCTATTACTATACTATTATTGCCCCTATTTTCTTTTTCTTTTTCTTAGTTCTACTGGTTTATTGCTACCAACCCACCTCCCTCCACCCTCCTCATGCATGCGTGCTCAGTCATGTAACCCCATGGATTGCAGTCCACCAGGCTTCTCTGTCCATGGATTTTTCCAGGCAAGAATACTGGAATGGGCTGTATTGCCCCCATATTTAAGTGGAAAAAACTAAGACTTAGAAAAGTTAAATGTTCACCCAGGATCTAACCACCCTGCTCCTTACCCCTCTATTTTATTGCTTATAACTATTCTTTGCACCCCCATCCTTGTGATGGGGATAGCGTTATGTCATAGGGTCTGAATTTGGGCTCCCAGGTATGTATTCCTGTTGCATGGATTTCTTTCTGAGTTTCTTCTATCGAATTCCCTCTAAATCAATCTCCTGTAGATGTGTGTGGAATGATGAGGTTATCTAGTTCCACATTTCCCTTTGTGTAAGTTGACCTTTTAGGTCTCGGTCCTGGAGTCCATTGAACACCTATCAACAACCTTGTAGCCTCTGCTCCCTGCTCCCAACCCTGCACCCTGTCATAGTTTCCAGTGTCAGTGTTAGAAGCAATTGCTTTCAGGATCCATTTTTGTTATTTGAATATTTGTGTGTTTATACATACACAAGCATGTAGACATATGTACATAGAATAAATGCTGAAGTCGTGAACCAAATGTGATGCCATACAACATCGTTTATTTCTCTTTAGAGACTTTTTTTTTTTTAATTTCCTTACTCTGTTTTCTGTGTGTGATTTCTGAAAAATAATTAGAAAAATATGTTTAAAAGAGAAATGTTTTATTGACTCCTTAGAAACAGTTATTATCTATTGGGTCTGACATGTTGTACTAGATATGATAGAATGAGGTTCAAAAGATATAGTATCTTACATGCCTAAAGTGTGAGGATATGAAATGTAACAATTAAAAAATTAAAATCAGAATATTATTAAGTAAAATGATATAAATTATATACTGATTTACTGATTGAGTATTGAAAGAAGACAAAGTAGAGAGGTGATTTTGGGTTGGGAGGTAGGAGGTCGGTATAAGACCAAGAGAAATCTCTTAGAGTTGTTTAAGGTTTGGGCTTCATACAAACATTCTCCTCACACCTTCATTTATTTCACAAAGATTAATTGACCATCTACAACTTTTTCTGAGCGTGTGCTGGATTTTGAAGGTACAATTGTTAATAAGAGATTCATACATATAAGGTTGTTCTTAGCATTTGAGTTTGAATGGAGTGGAGTGCTCAGTCGCTCAGTCATGTCTGGCTCTTTTGACCCCATGGACTGTGGCTCACCAGACTCCTCTATCCATGGAATTTTCCAAGCAAGAATACTGGAGTGGGTAGCCATTCCCTTCTCCAGAGGTTCATCCCAACCCAGGGATCGAACCCACGTCTCCTCCATTCGCAGGCAGATCCTTTACCACTAGTGCCACCAAAGAAGTACTTTATGTATAAGAAGTAGTAGTCAGGAGGATTTAGCCAGTTTGAGGGTAAACATGTGAATTTAAGGTGTAGTATTCAGGACTTCTGTAGGGAATTTCCTGGTGGTGCAGTGGTTAGTACTTGGCACTCTCACTGCTGGAACCTGAGTTCTATCCCCAGTCGGGGAACTAAGATCCCACAAGCTGCACAGCACAGCCAAAAAAAAAAAAAAAAAGACTTCTCTAGCTAATGTGTTGTTTTATATGTCTTAAATGATGATGGTAATGCTGACCTGGGGAACTGTAGTGCTGTTGTGAAAGTTAACAACGTGTTATTGGGGTTCTCTTTATTACTATTATTATTGCCAAGGATTGCTAGGTATATGCGAAGTTAAAAGTATGACCTTTAACCCTCTCTTTATGGCAAAGCCTAGGAGACAGTGGCACTTTTCTTTTTTTAATGCCTTGTTTCTTAAACTTCATCATCCCTGGATTTCGGGTTGGATCAGACAGGTCAGGACGTGGAATGACTGCTAGGAAGTCAATAGGGGATCACCTCAGACACCTCACACAGTCCACTCTCCTGAGCCCTGTTCTTTTCCCTAAACAGAGTACACCTATTGATTTCAGCAACTGCCTTTTCTGTGAGTTGAGATTTGCTCTCATGAAAATAACATTTTAGTTGTAAATGCTAAAAGCAACGTGTGAGTCTCTTAATTAGAGTAATAGCCTATATAAGATTTGGTCCTTAATTATAACAAAAGCTCACATAACTTTTTGAGCTTCAGTTTATATCATTTTGCTCCAGGTCTCACTGAGTTATATCCATTGAGAAATGAATATCTGTAGCATCTCATAGTTTTAGACAGCTTTCTTCCTCTCAAAACTTCTAACCAAACAGGAATCTAAGTTTACCTTGTTTTCTAGGCTTTTATTGTTAAAGTATTTCCTGTAGCAATAACGCTCCTGAGGTCTATACTCAACACCATTGAATTATTCATGTTGAAAACTAGAAAACACTTCTTGGGCTCTTTGGAACCCACAGTTGAAAACTGGGGTGGGAGTGGTATTTGTTGGTTGTCAGAGAGTAATATCATTCAAAGCCAGGCTGTTTTTGCTCACCAGGCCCCCGTCAGGCTGCCGGTTCCTAAGACTTACCCATGGTTTCTTTGTGAATGGACACAGTGACCGACTGTGGACTTCTTTCCTTTTCAAATTTAGCTATTTGCAGGGAAATTGAGCTTTTGAATTTTATAAGTTCTTTGTCCTCCTCATTTGAAAAATATTTAAATGATCTTGCCCAAAGGGCACACAGAGAAACAGCATGACTTTCGGGAAGTTAGTAAGCAGTAGAGTTATTTTTAGCTTTTACTCCTAGCAAACATTTCCTTTTGTTCTTGAGAAGACATTGTTGATCTGTTCATTCATGTGCTGTGGTCTTTCTCCAGCTACAGGATGGCTTCAGATAGAAAAAGCCCTCTCTACTCTACTCTGCGTGATGGAACTAGTGTTACTTCACTTTTAATTTTAACTCATGACTTACTCATTTGCTCATGTTTTTCTACATTCTGGAGCACCACCACTGACACATACATTTTATTGTTGTTCCGGGTGGATTTTCCCTCTCCCCAGCAAATGCTAACCAAAAAATGTTCACACATGCAGGCTGTACAAAATTTATTTATTTATTGGTCAAAATACTGTATAGTGATAGTTGATGGTGTAATTTTGTCCTTATTTTCTCTGTTAGTACTTATTTTGCAGTTATAGATACCATCTTTAGAAAGTTATGCAGTTAGTATTACAGAATCCCAAATCCAGGATAGATGGTTACAAAGACTGGCCTTGACACTTCACTGTCATGTTTGATCTTTGAAAAATGTTCCAGTACTTAGAGGAAATCAGGTTTTTAAGCAAGTACACTGACACTTCACTTTTACTCTTCACATAAAGGCAAGTTTGATATAAGAATAAATCCAAAATGATTTCACCATTTTGTAAAATTATAATGAAAGAGGCAAAAATATTCAGTTTTTCTGGAGCCCTTGACTTTTTCCCTGTAAGGATTTTTTATTGGAATGTCCTCAAACAGAGGTTACACAATTCCATTGCCTAGTGAATTTAGTTTCCCTTGGCCCGTCAGTATTTGCAGCTCTTCATATCTAGAATCAGCACAGTTATAATAGGAAGTCAAATAGGAACATCTTTTTGCATAAAGAGAGAGAGGCCGAATGTGAGATGGCATTGACATCTGTGCCTCTGCCCTGGGCCAAAAGCAGAATGGCCCATCTGCTGCCTCCTCCGCTGGTGACGCCCCCTCCTCTCCCTTCCTTCGATTTAGAGCCCTGGGGATGATGAAGTCAGGAAGAGAAGACTGGGATGTGAAGCATCTAAAGAGGGAAGCAGGACAGAGGTTCAGGGGAAGATAATAGAATCACCCCCATTCTGCAGCTGACCCATTTGGGTAAATGTTAAGTATTCCTCTGCCAATAGCAATTTTAGGTGAGTTCTCTGGATGATGTGAAGGCTGAAAAACACCAGCCTGTCTAGTGAATTCCCATCTTTCTGGTTAAGAGCTTTCCTGACATCTGATTTAACAATTTAATAAACTTCCCTTTCTTAAATAAAACTTTTTTTTTAATGCTTAGCCCACAAACTCAGAATAAGTCCTTTATTTTTACAAGGGGTACTTTAACTTCTGAGTATATCCTTTGTTTCTCTTTTCTTATAGCTGCATTAAACTCACGTCACGTACCAACTATTACACAATGCTAACTCCTACTGTAGAGGCTTCTTGTTTTAAGGTGACATCTTCTACCGAATCTGAGAGGTACAGCTCAGGCTTTCTACAGTATGGTTGTTTTAGAAACACTTATTTAAAGCTTAATGCACAAAACATCATACACCTGAAAGGGATATCAGTCTATAATGTTGTAATTTAACTCTTTAACTGATTTTGATGAAAACTTGAGTAGTTAAGTAATAGATTGATAAATACTCCTGAAAGGCATGTACTGAGTAAACAAAACTATGCAAATAGCAAGGAGAACTAGGGAGAGATTGTCTTAGATTATGAATCGCTTCAATTTTAATGGGAAACTCTTTTTTTCCTGGCCACACTGCTCGGCTTGCGTAATCTTGGTTTCCCCAACCAGAGGTTAAACCTTCGCCCTTGGTAGTAAAAGTGCTGAGTCCTAAGCCACTGGACCACCAGGGAATCCCTGGGAAATTCTTTTAAAATATTTTTACTTTCAAAGCTTAAGGTTTCTTTTAACTTAAACTAGTTTTTTTCAGTTATGATTTCCTGATGATTATTTCTAGTGTGTCTGTGATTCAGAAGAATGAAATATTACTTTAATGTAGATATTTGGGGACTATTTTTCAGGCTGCTTGGCTACTTGTTTTATTTTCATTTAAATGTGACGTTATCCTAACCTTCATTCAAAGAGGCAGCTGACTCTGATTCTGACTTAAGTTTTGGTGAGTCGATTATAAGTCATCATATATGTAGTTTTCATTCACTGCTTTTTAAAAAAGATTTTTATGTTTTACTTTCTAGACCGACTTTGCACGATTTAGTGGAACAAACGTGGAAACTGACTTTGTAGAGGTGCCATCACAAATGCTTGAAAACTGGGTGTGGGACGCTGATTCCCTCCGGAGACTGTCTAAGCATTATAAACATGGAAGCCCTATTACAGATGATCTGCTTGAAAAGCTTGTTGCTTCTAGACTGGTCAACACAGGTATGACTTACCATTTTAGAAAATAAATTAGAATTGCTTCATGGAGAATTGGTGGCAGCTTTTTTAGGTAAGAAGTGGATTTATTTAGAGAAATACAGTTTCCATAGACAGAAGACCGACCATTTCAAAAAGCAAGAGCAGCTCCGGGGCCTGGGGTCATGTCAGAAAGTGAGAACAGCCATGAGAAAAACACACTCCACAGACAGAGTGTAGGCCATCTCAGAAGGCAAGAGGCCTGCTGGCATCTTCTATGGAACTTATTTCCTCTTTTGTAATGATAGCACCCCAGAGTGTTAACATGAGGTGGGAAGGCCACAAAGCATATTGGAATACTGAACACTGGAATTATATCCAAGAAAAAAAGATGCATCTCCTTTTAAATCTTAAATAGAATGAAGTGTCTTGCGCCAACCTTGTAATGAATACTGTTAGAATCCGTTTATGAAATCTCTGATCTTGTGATATTAGAACATGTATTTCTCTCTTCTCCCAAACATGCCCAAACATTCTTATGTTATTAGGTCTCCTGACCTTACGCCAGATTGTTTTGAGCAAAGTTGACCAGTCTCTCCACACCAACATTGCGCTGGATGCTGCCAGTGAATATGCCAAATACTGCGCAGAAATTTTAGGTGTTGCAGCTACTCCAGGTATGTAAATATACTCATTGCAGGTTCCTTCTGCCTGGGAAGCACAGGGTATACTTAACACTGCTAGAGAAGGCAGAGTGTGTCAGGCAGATTGCCTAATATAATTTATTTCTGATTTCTGAAACCAGGCCATGGCTTTCAGATAAGCATACTTTTGTCCTTATGAGTTATCCTGTCCAAATGTGCTTGAAGGGAAGGCGGCTCCAGCTCTGCAGCATTTTAGTGTAATCAGGCGTGAGCAATTGGCCTCCACCCAGAGCAGAGAAAGCCATTCAGTTTGGCAGCATGGCCTGGCCCCGCCCTCCCCGTGTGTCCTGTGACTTCTGTAGGATTTCAGTAAGACACTGGCAGGAGGGACATTTTAGAGAAAGGCACAAACTTCTACCTTGTATCTGATTCCGCTTCCCAGGTCAGTTCAGGCAGTTTGACTTTCTAACCTGATATGATTTATGAGACTCATGTGAGTGGGTGGGAGATGGTCAGACATAGGCATTACATTTATATTTATTTATTTCAAGCAAACATGTAGCTGTGCATGTAAACATAGTAGGAAAGGTGACTTTTTTCGATCAAAGAAACTGTTGTCTCATTGAGGCAGTCACATTTCTGGTGAGAATAAAGGTCACAACAGCGTTGAGTCTATCCAGGCTCCTCACTTGCTTTTGTGATCTAGTACACTGAACAGCAACTTTGGGCCTCAGGCCTCTTTGACAAAATCCTTTCTATAAAGTAGCCCTGGAGGTAGATTGAACTGGTAAGACCTTTTGTTAGCTTTTCAAGTAAAGAGTTCTTTTTCAGCAATTATGAACCTCAAGTAAGTACCATTCTGACCCATTTTAGATATAAATGGGTGTGACAAAGAGAAGGCTCAATATTATTAGAATATTTATAAGACACATATGTGTCTAAGGGACAAGAAAGGACTGAGTTGTCTGTTGGGTGTGGACAAAGCCTCTGAAACTATTGTTAGGCATTCCAGAGCTTGGGGCCGAAACCAGCTCTGAGGTGGAGCTGTCATAGGAGAGCAGTTTGTAAACATCTTGGCCAAGGACATCCATAAACCCTGGGAGTGCTAGAGGTGACTAGATGTAAGGACCTAGCACTGTCTCCTCCCACAGCTAGACTCCCCATAGGGAAGCCCTAGCTAGCTGAGAACCTGATATTTAACATCTGACATCACATTGTTTGAAATGTATCTCTTTTTAAAGGCACAAATATGCCAGCAACTTTTGGACATTTGGCTGGGGGGTATGATGGCCAATATTATGGATATCTTTGGAGTGAAGTATTTTCCATGGACATGTTTTACAGCTGTTTTAAAAAAGAAGGGATAATGAATCCTGAGGTATTGTATTGTTTTTTTTTCCTCCTTTTTTTACTTCTATACTTGCCCTGTCCCCCTTAATGCCTAATGTAAAATATTTTTAACACCTAGATTTTGAGAGTAAGAGATCTGGTAACAACTTTTAACTTTAAAAGTCGAGCATCTTTTCACATCATCATACATCATACATTTGCTTGGTATAGGTGATTGATTCTGTAAGTTTGAAAAAAAAGCCTACTGCATTTTCTTGCTTATTAGCATTCCATTATATTGCATAATTAAAATTCAAAGCTTTGTTTATGCATCTGTGCATTTATAGCTGCTAGTTTTGACATGTGCCGTACAGTGTTTTCGTTTTATAGGTTGGGAAAGAAAGGTAAACTCCTTCCTGATATAAATGATCTGCCTACGTTTTGATACACTCTACACACTTTCATTATACGTTTTCTGTGGAAGTCACCCTTTTTTCTGTGATTGGTACACACCACCTACAACACAGAGCTAGTAGCCTAAATGCCTTTGAGTAATTTAAGCTGCTTCATTAACCTGAGCCGTTCCTTTCCGTGTACAGCGACTTGACTGCCAGGTGGCTGCCAGCCAAACCTTCCTGAGTTACAGTCCTTCCGTCTCCATTCTTGTTGAAGACTCAGCTGTCAGATTATTTCCAGGGCTGATGATTTTCCAGTGCGTTTTTCATTCTGTTTGATGCAGAAATTAGAAGAACAAAGTGTCAAAATCAGATTTTCTGTGTGTATTTCAACCAACTTATTCTCAAAACTTTGTATTTCTGGATTGCATACTACCTTACACATGAGCACTGAGATAACGGATGTGACGCAGACCACCATCCCTTCTCGCCACCTTTCGCCCCCAAAACATCACCTCCAGGGTACCTATGTTCTATTCACTAGCCTTTCTAGTCCCTTCATCTTCCATCCATCCTACCCAGGCTAGTAGGTCCCTGCAAGTCTCCTTCCATCCCCTGGCAACCCCACATAAAGAACGATCAACCACTGGCTTGTTCTCATAAATACCCTGACTTCTGCATGACCTTCAGCCAGTGTCCAGCCCTGGATTCCTCTACCATCTCATTTAGAGCTGGTACCCTTGGGGTTCAGATTCCCCTTCTGCGGAATATCCTGAGGCTCCATTTGATGCCCCACTGCAGAGTCCAGCTGTCTGGACCCCCAGTGTAACCCCACGGTCCTGCTCACTTCCCTAACTGGGGTCCCCACCACCTGTCTCCCTCTCAGCAGATGCTCTGTCCTGTCTAAGGACATTAAGAGCATTGAAAGGGAGTCTTTCAATATTCATCTTCATATTCGATATGAACTTCATCTTCGATATTCAACTTCTTCCCTCCTGTCTCAGAAGACAGGTTTGTAATACTAAGACTCACTGGTTTACCATCTCAGGAAAAAAACTTACCACTGACTGATAATCTCAGTGCTACCACTCAGTCGTTCTTCCTTTCACAACCTACTGTCTTGGTGTAAGAAACAGTTTCTGCACACCTCTGCTTCCTGGCTTTTGCCTCCACCAACTGAATTGGAAAGTTGTTACCCTCCCCTCCAGAGTAACCACTGATGATCCAGTCGCCAACTATCAAAGGCCCTCATCTACCTTTTGTCTTATTTTATTCCTGCTTCTCGGTATTCCTGTCTTTGTCACAGCCCTTAGCTAAGCAGACAGATCCCGTCTGTACTTCCCAGAACTCTCAGCCTGGCAGCCAGATTTCTGTGTTCCCTTGGGTCTTTCCTCCTTCACAAATTTATTCATTCTGCTGCTTCCACCTAAAATCTATGCCTTCCTTGTCTGTGCCTCTCCAGAACTCTGCCGTTCATAAAGGCCCTATTCAAATAGCCACTCATTTATGAAGTCTTCCAGATCACTGAAACCAGAAGTGATCTTTCCATCCTCTGAACAGAAGAGTGAACTTGGGCATGGGGTATACGGTTTCAATAAGCTTTTTCTTGTGTCTGGAATGTTTAATCTAATTATGTTACAGAATGACAAAATCAGGTTATAAAATATTTTATACCATAGAACATGAATTCTGATTTTAAAATATGCATTTAGAAAAAAAGTACATCGAAATATTGTCAATTATTGTCTTTGGTCAGTTTATGATTATTCAGTATTTTCCTGTGCTTTTTATAGAGCTTTTCCTTATTTTTACATAGAGCATGGATTATTGTAGAAATCAGAAAACAGTGTTTAAAGAGACACAAGGTCCAGGTATGTAAGAGGGTGCTTGTGACCTGTACCAGCTCCTACGTCATTGGCAAGGCTTCCTGGCGTGAGTCCCGCATCGCCTCTTTCACCTCCTCTACTGCACTCACTTGACCACACCTTCAGGAGCCTGCGCTGTCTCCTCTCCTCGTCCAGCTGTCACAGCAACAGTCAAAGTACTGATTCCAGTGGATCCCGAGGAACTTGCAGTTCCGACAGGAGGGATCCCTGCCATCATGCTTGTATGTGCCCCCTTTCTTCTCAGGCTTCACTGCTTGGCAGGCAGCCAGACTGCTCTTAATTCAGACAAAGGGCAGGGTTGAACGTGGAGGAAGCAGCGTTCAACCTGGAGTTGCCTTGTGGTGTCAAAACCTGTTTTAAGTTTGACTGAAAGTCTAGATTCAGCTGTGCAATATATTATCACTCGTCTTATGCCAGGAAGTTGGCTTTAATCCCTTCTTTTCTGCTTCCTGTTAAATACTCTGGAACATCATGTCGTTTCCTGCTCCTCTGCTGTCATAGCAATAGTGAGTCCAGCTCCAGAGGCCAAGGAGAATCCACTGCACCCACCCTCACACTCTTCAGTTCAAATATCCATTTATTTAAAAACTAACACTTTGTGTTTTTTTGTTTTTTTGTTTTTAATAAATTTATTTCTTTTAGTTGGGGGCTAATTACTTTACAATCTTGTAGTAGTTTTTGCCATACACTGACATGAATCAGCCATGGGTTCACATGTGCTCCCCCTCCCGAACCCTCCTCCCACCTCCCTCCCCATCCCATCCCTCTGGGTCATCCCAGTGCTCCAGCCCTGAGCATCCGTCCCATGCATAGAACATGGAATGGTGTTCCACTTCACATACGACAATATACATTAAAAACTAACACTTTGGAATAACAATCCTGTTCTACAGAAACTTCTGACCTTATTACAACTATATCATAATGAAGGGAGAGAATTTTTGTGGTATGAAGAAGTACTGAATTTGATCTGAAGCTGTGGGAATCAGAGCAGGCACAATATATCATACAGTCTTGTTGTCTCAAGACCCCTCACCCTCCCCAGTACATATAGGTGGAGCCTTTTGAGAAAATAGCAGGGTGGCCCTTCAAGGAGTCAGTACCTGCTTTTCTTAGTCCCCAAGCTCTAGAGAGACTGGGGGCTGAAAGGTCATGTAGTGTTGGCATTATTGTTCATGGTCGTTGGTATCCACAGAAGAACACCTCCAGGGCTCACCTCTGTAACCTCTTACCGTCCTGCAAAGCCTGTGGTCTAAGAATCATTTTAGATCTCAACAAGGAGAGCCATAGAAAGTGTGCTACTCGCTGGGAAAACGATAGTAGGAGGGGTCAAATATAAGCCTGCAGTCTTCTGTGCCCTACATGTTAGCAACAAAATATTTTATAGTACAGTTGTTTGATAGCCTCTATCAAAGGTTTAGAACTGGCTGCTTACCTGAAATAGCCTGAAAGTTTGCTACCTCTGGGTTTATCTCTTAAATTTCTATGATCTTCATAGTAATTAGGTGTAACATCTTAACTGTATAGTTTGTTAAATATAACAGTATTTTTAGCTTTTACTTTTTCAACTCATCTCTTAAATAACTATGGAAGGGAGCTACTTGGGAGTCACAGTTTCCCAGCAAACTCCAGGAGCTCTTTCAGGATCCCTTTAAGGTTCCGAAACATGGTTTCAAAATCCAGCAGCTAATCCTAGGGTTGAAAGAATGAGGGCATTTTAACAAGGGCCATTTCTTTTTATAATGCAACTTCATTGTGGGAAAATTTCCTGAAAAGTAATAGACATGTAAATTCAAAGGCAATTATATTGTTAAGCTAGAATTATGTTCCTCCTCTTCTGCATTTAGAGTAATTGCTAAGCTTTGTTTTTTTCCATTAGTGAAGAAGAATTACAGCCAAGTATCACATGCAGAAAGGAATACTGAGAAAGTCAAAGATAGTTAAGTATAACTGTCCACAATGCCATAAGGAAGTACCTAGATCTTACATACAATAATGGATGGAGAAACATATAAAGAATCTTGGCTAAAAATGGATTAAATTCTGTTTCAGCTTCTCTGACCTACCACCACAAAGCTAATTTTTCTTACACTTCAGCTTTTTCTAACAGCATTAAATTCTGCCTGATTTAAGGGAAAAAGGAAGGAAATGGGGTTGATGTCCAACCTACTTCTTGAATATTTACAACGTCAGACCTTCTAAGCCTTGAATTCCAACCAGCTGGAAGCAGTTTTTCTTCCTTTTTGTGTTCCTCCAGCCCTTCTTTGTGTTTCTCTGAGAGCTCTAGTAATCTGCCTTGCTAATTGTCTATTTCTTTATCTCGCCTCCTGGATCATAAGTCTCTTGTAATAGGAACTGTTTTATTCATCTTGGTGTTCATCGTCTGCATCAAAATACTTATATTGCTGGACCCAACTGGTAGCTCCCCAACCTGCTTCCTCTCATCTGTTCCCCTAATACGCAGGACTGGCCAGGCTGCCCTTTTTTCTCCAGATCTCCTCCCTCCCCGTAAATATTTACTCGTCCCTCCTCACAAATTGCAACTTCACTTAAGTTTTCCAGAAGACCTCTTTCAGTCAAGAGGAGATTCCTACCCTGTTCTCTCTGACTGCCAACACCAGTCTTTCACCTTCTTCCTCCTTTTTGTTTGCCGTCTTTTTCCCACTCACAACCTCCCCACCCTCATTCATAGAAAACAAAGTAAGTGCTGTTGGGAAGAAGTTTACAGATGAGCTATGGAAGGACAGGTTTCAATATCCACTTTAAAAGCGGGCTGGTGAGCCTGTTAGGTGCCTGAATGTCATCGCTTGTCCTTGGGCTGATGCTCTCTGCCCTGATGCCTGTTACTCAGAGTAGGAAGGAGGCACCTGGCTCTACTGCCTAGAGTCAGTCACAGGAAGAAGGAGGAAGGGAGGGTTGGAGGCTGGGGGAGCTTGCATGTGCTCCTTCAGAGAAGCCAGAGGAGGCACGAGACCCAGACTGTGTCCCATTTATGTGTTCTCGTTGCTGGTAGATGATGGGTGTCCTTCACTCAGATAATTATGATTGCTCAAATAAAAGGAGAAGGGCATGGCAACCCACTCCAGTATTCTTGCCTGGAGAATCCCACAGACAGAGGAGCCTGGCGGGCTACAGTCCATGGAGCCACAAAGAGTCGGACACGACTGAGCGACTAACACACACATACGGCTTCCATGGTGGCTCAGATGGTAAAGAATCTGCCTACAATGAAGGAGACCCAGGTTCCATCCCTGGGTCAGGAAGATCCCCTGGAGAGGGGCATGGCTACCCACTCCAGTATTCTTGCCTGGAGAATTCCGTGCACAGAGGAGCCTAGCAGGCTACAGTCCATGGGGTCACAAAGAGTCAGACATGGCTGAGCAACTAACACAAGATTGTTGCATAAAGTGAGTGCCTTGTCTCTCCTACTTAGTATTCCTGTGTGTGCATGCTCAGTCATGTCTGATTCTTTGCGACCCCATGGACTGTAGCCCACCAGGCTCTTCCGTCCATGGAATTTTTCAAGTAAGAACTGGAATGAATTGCCATTTCCCACTCCAGGGGGCCTTCCCGACCCAAGAATTGAACCCCCTCTCTTGTGTCTCCTGCATTGGCAGGCGAATTCTTTACCACTGCATCACCTGGGAAGTCCACTTAGTGTACTATTGTATACTAAGTATACACCATAGTATACTAGTGTACTTAGTATAATATTTTATACTAATAGTGGAGATTAAGTCTCTTGTGCTTTTTCCTGGCTTTACTAGGAGACAGAACTAATTTTAGGGAAATGCTGAAACAGGAATGCCTTTATTTCCCTGACTGTATATGAGTAACTGAACTTAGGGACAGCGTGAGAAAGAAAAGGGAAGGAGAGAGGGGTGACGACTCAGGCTTGCTGATACCACCATATAGCAGGAACGATTCTCGGGAGCCGGCAAGGTGCTAAAACCATTGCTCAGGTTCCTCATATACTGAGGGAGGTAGGCATATTCCCACCTTACAGATAAGGGAATGAAGGCCCAAGGCCACATAGCTGAGGATGAAGCCAAGATTTTAACCTGGGCCTAACTCCAAAACTCCTGATCTTGCTTTAAAAAAACATCAGTGTTGAGGACTTGCCTGGTGGTCCAGTGATTAAGACTCTGTGCTTCTACTGCAGGGGACACGGGTCTGATCCCTGCGTGGGGAACTAAGATCCTGCATGCTGTGGGGAGCATCCAAAAATAAAGAAATCTGAACATATTTTTAAAAAAAGAAAGAAACCATCAGTGTTAGAGAGGATTTACACAGTTGCCGAAAGATACATGTTAACCTTCCAGGAATAAAAACCACAGAGGTGACGGATGATGATTTTCCCTTCCCTGAATGACTAACAGGAGCGCTTACACTGTACAGACCCTCCTGCAGGGTTTTTCGAGCATGGAAGCTTCTAGTGGTTGTCTTAGAGCTTCTCTTCCTGCTTTGCTCACAGTTATGGTTCCTCCATTATATAAACAGAGGAGGAACCACTCACACCACAGACTCTGTCCATCTGTAGCATTTGTCTCCCAGACAGCATTCTCTCACCCAGGGAACCGGTACCTTCCTAACACACAAATTCACTTAACTGTGTTTTGTTTTGTTTTGTTTTGTTTTGTTTTAAAGAAAAGCAAGATCCTATTACCAAAATGACTCTTAAACTCTTCTCCAAACTTCATTGCCAAGGAAATGAAACTATTAAGAGACCATTGCTCTGTAATTCAGGAAATTGAATCGAGTTGTGTGGAGCTGTAAGCAGGGGAGGACCTGTGCTGTTCTGAGGCACACACTGTGAGACTAAACAGTGCCTGGCTGTACAGTGACTTTACAGCAAGGGAGATGAGAACCGGCTCTTCACAGCAGAGTGCAGCCCCTCTAAGCCTCGCTGTTCTTCACTGTCCACAGTTACAGTTCTCAGTGCAAAACGAGAATATTCTGGCAGATGTCCACATTCTGGCGATTTTTTTAACTTTAAATTTTTCATATTTTTCCTATAATTGTGCAAGGAAATACGCCCTTTTAAAAGACTCTCAGATCTTGAGCATTAAGAATTTCTGCAGGTAAATACTAATAATTGAGGCTGCATGATAGGTTCAAGAGGGTTGACTATACTCTTGTCTCAACTATTAGTATGTATTGAAAATATTTCCATAATAAATGGCTTAAATTATTTTTATGTTCAGATCAATTTAATTCACATTGTCTAAGTTCCTATACTGCTTCACCCAGGGAAAACAGCCCTTCCTTCCCCCCCCCTCCACCACCCCTGCCTACTGATTTGTTGTTGTTCAGTTGTTCAGTTGCTCAGTTGTTTCCAGCGCTTTGTGACCCCATGGACTGCAGCACACCAGGCTTCCCTGTCCTCCACTATCTCCCAGAGTTTGCTCAGACTCACGTCCTCTGAGTCGGTGATGCCATCCAACCAACTCATCCTCTGTCATTCCCTTCTCCTCCTTTCTTCAGTCTTTCCCAGCATCTGATTCTTTTCCAGTGAGTCAGTTCCTCACATCAAGTGGCCAAAGTTTTGGAGCTTCAGCTTCATTATCAGTCCTTCCAGTGAATATTCAGGGTTGATTTCCTTTAGGACTGATTGGTTTGATCTCCTTGCTGTCCAGGGGACTCTCAGGAGTCTTCTCTAGTACCACAGTTCAAAGGCATCAATTCTTTGGTGCTCAGCCTTTTTTATTTTTCAGCTCTCACATCCGTACATGACTATTGGAGAAACCATAGCTTTGACTATATGGACCTTTATAGGCAAAGTAATGTCTCTCCTTTTTAATGCACTGTCTAGGTTTATCATTTCTTTTCTTCCAAGGAGCAAACATCTTTTAATTTCATGATTGCAGTCACCATCTGAAGTGATTTTGGAGCCCAAGAAAATAGTCTGTCACCATTTGCCTTGTTTCCCCATCTATTTGCCATGAAGTGATGGGATCGGATGCCATGATTCTCGTTTTTTGAATGTTGAGTTTTTTTTCACTCTCCTATTTCACATTCATCGAGCTCTTTAATTCCTCTTTGCTTTCTTCCATAAGGGTGGTGTCATCTACATTTCTGAGGTTATTAATATTTCTCCCAGCAATCTTGATTCCAGCTTGCACTTCATCCAGCGCAGCATTTCGCATGGTGTACTCTGCATATAAGTTAAATAAGCAGGGTGACAATATACAGGCTTGACGTACTCATTTACAATTTGGAACCAGTCTGTTGTTCCATGTCCAGTTCTAACTGTTACTTCTTGACCTGCATACAGGTTTCACAGGAGGCAGGTAAGGTGGTCTGGTATTCCTATCTCTTTAAGAATTTTCCACAGTTTGTTGTGATCTACACAGTCAAAGGCTTTATCATAGTCAATGAAGAAGAAGTAGATTTTTCTAGAAGAAAGAAGTAGAAGTTTTTCTGGAATTCACTAGCATTTTCTTGATCCAACGGATGTTGGCAATTTGATCTCTGGTTCCTCTGCCTTTTCTAAATCCAACTTGTACGTTTGAAAGGTATTGGTTCACATACTTTTGATGCCTAGCTTGAAGTATTTTGAACATTACTTTTCTAGCATGTGAAATGAATGCAATTGTGTGGTAGTTTAAAGATTCTTTGGCATTGCCCTTGTTTGGGGTTGGAATGAAAACTGACCTTTTCCAGTCTTGTGGCCACTGCTGAGTTTTCCAAATTTGCTGACATATTGAGTGCAGCACTTTCACAGCATCATCTTTTAGGATTTGAAATAGGTCAGCTGGAATTCCATCATCTCCACTAGATTTGTTTGTACTGATGCTTCCAAGGCCCACTTGACTTCACACCAGGAGATCTGGCTCTAGGTGAGTGATCACACCATCATGGTTATCCAGCTCATTAAGATCTTTTTTGTATAGTTCTTCTGTGTATTTTTCCCACATTTTCTTAATATCTTCTCTTTCTGTTAGGTCCATACCATTTCTGTCCTTTATTTGCATGAAATGTTCCCTTGGTATCTTTTATTTTCTTGAAGAGATCTCTAGTCTTTCCCATTCTATTGTTTGCCTCTATTTCTTTGCTTTGTTCACTTTAAAAGGCTCTCTTATCTCTCCTTGCTATTCTCTGGAGCTCTGCATTCAAATGGGTATATCTTTCCTTTTCTCCTTTGCCTTTTGCTTCTCTTCTTTCCTCAGCTATTTGGAAGTCCTCCTCAGGCAACCATTTTGCCTTTTTGCATTTCTTTTTCTTGGAGATGGTTTTCATCACTGCCTCTTATACAGTGTTATGAACCTCCATCCGTAGTTCTTCAGGCACTCTGTTGATCAGATCTAATCCCATGAATCTATTTCTCACTTCCACTGTATAATCGTAAGGGATTTGGTTTAGGTCATACCTGAATGGCCTAGTGGTTTTCCCTACGTTCTTCAATTTACATCTGAATTTGGCAATAAGGAGTTCATGATCTGAGCCACAGTCAGCTCCTGGTCTTGTTTTAGCTGACTGTATAGAGCTTCTCAATCTTTGGCTACAAAGAACATAACCAGTCTGATTTCGGTGTCGACCATCTGGTGATGTCCGTGTGCAGAGTTGTCTCTTGTGTTGTTGGCTACTCTATAGGTCTGGGGCCTAGAACATAAGATGGCTCGTAGAGGGGCTTATGAGACAATGTTCTAGTATGACACTGAAGAAGTGGTAGCAACCTTCTTGCCTTATTTACAATTATTGAATAAATCTTAAAAAGGAATGGCCTGTAATCATTGATAATGGACTTCCTGAAAACCCTGGTAATGACAGTTTAAAAGATATGTCATTTCTTGCTTGGTCTGCAGCAATTAATTGCTGTTTTAACAGTGATCTAGAACCTAAAACACAAATGATGGCTATTCTTATTACAGACTTTATTACTCTAAAAAGTAGCAGATCAGAGATCTTGAGCCCAATACAGTTTACCCCTTCCCTTTGTTTCTTTGCCCAACGTGTCTAAATTTGACCAGTGTTAAATCACTGGATTAGGTAAGGTTTAGTTAGTTACACTCATGTTTTAGGTCCTAGATCACTATTAAAACAGTAATTAATTGATCCAGAACAAACAAGAAATGATACATCTTTTTTTTTTCTTTCTAAAGAAAATTAAACCTAGCTCTAAACTGTCACTACCAGGGTTTTCAGGAAGTCCATTATCGGTGATTACAGGTCCCTCCTTTTTAAGAAAATTTACTCAAAACCTGTAAATAAGGCGACAAGGTTGCTACCATTTCTTCAGTGTCATACTAGAACGTTGTTTAACAAGCCCCTCTACGGGTCTGTCATCTTATGTTCTAGGCCTCAGACCTGTAGAGTACCCACAGGTAGCTAGTGAGCTCTTGAAATGTGGCCGGTGCTACTGAAGAATTGAGATGTGCTGTAAATGTAAAAAGCACACTAGATTTTGAAGACATATCACAAAAAATAAATCCCAATAATTGATACACGTTGAAAGGATAATGGGGTCGCAAAGAGTCGGACACGACTGAGCGACTGAACTGAACTGAAAGGATAATATTGTAGACCTCCTGGTTTAAATAAAATATTAAAATTAATTTTACCTATTTTCTTCTCTTTTTAAATATGATTACTAGAAAATTTTGAGTTATATATGTAGCCTCATGTTATATTTCCACTGGACAGTGCTCTCTAGAGTTTATGGAAAGTAACTTCATATCACTAATTCTTTACTCCTGATTAAAGCTCATCTGTGAGGTTAGCTGTGTGTTTATAGATCATTAATAAGTTTCAGATGATTTCTGTTTATAATCAAAACCTGAAAAGTTTGTGTGTGTGTGTGTGACCCTTGTAGGACTTTAAGTAGTTTTGTATCTAACTTGGTGGATTTCCTTCATCAGCATTTTATTTTCTTTAACAGTTTGACTAGACATCTCTGATGGTTGTAATAAGCAGAATCATCTTAAGTCAAAAATGAGGTTGCTTTTGTTTCTGGAAATTTTCAAGCTATTTATATACTCAGGGAGGCTATTAGTAGCTGTTCAAATGATATAATGGATATAAATTTGAGTCTTAACCCTGAACTATTTTATACTTAGATTTAGAATCAAGCTTCATTGAATTGTCTTGCCTTTCAAAAGGACAATGAAAAGGAAGTGAAATTATTGAATAATGCTGATACTGAATTTCAGTTGTTTTCTTTCACTTTATCTGCTTATGTGTTTGTGTAAATAAAGCCAGAGGAACTGTTGTATGCTTTAAACTTCTAGACCTTGTCCCCAGCAAATTTACAAAGGTCCTCCTTCTTCCTGTTGAGCCCACAAAACTATCTACCCTCCACCATGGGACATGGGTTGTGGCCTTACCCCCACCCATAAGGAAGAAGAGTTTTTTTTTATGAGCCCTTCATAAAGATATGGCAGAAACTGTTTTGACAGTAGTAGCTGGGCTACTGTTTCCAGGTACACAGAATCCTTGTTTGTAGCCTAATTGAACTCCTGTTTTGCTAACCCTTTCGAAATCGCATTTTAGATGGGGTAGCAAATAGAAGACTGCTCGAGCTTCCATTTGGCTATTTTTTGTTTGTTTGTTTGCTCATATTGTCAGCATGCTGCTGAGGATCTAAGGAGACAAGACAGTAATAAAGGGAAGTGTGGAAGGCCGGAGGTCTAAGCTCCAGATCTCTTAGCTACCAAAGTAAATAAATACTACAAAGCTGTAGTCTAGGGGAAGGAGAACATCCAGAGTAAAGCTAAAGTCCCTTTTTTTCCCCTCTCTTTTGCATCTAGAGATTTGGCAAATTGCTATAACCGTGAATTATTAGGCATGCTTTATTTTATTAGGTTGGAATGAAATACAGAAACCTGATCCTGAAACCTGGGGGATCTCTGGACGGCATGGACATGCTCCAAAATTTCTTGACACGTGAGCCAAACCAAAAAGCGTTTCTAATGAGCCGAGGCCTGCCTGCTCCATGAACTGGGGCTCTTTGGGAGCTGTCCACGTCTGGAGGACAAGCCGACATCACCACGTGTTACTGGCCTGGAAACTGAAGGGAGTTTTGCAAATGAAAATGTAGATTTCTATTAACTTCCTTTTGTTTTTTAATTTGAAAAATTATACAGATGTAAATGGAATTCTAAATGCTGTGACCTAAGAAAAGATGGATTAGAAAATAATTGTACTATAAACTTTCATAAAAATGAATGTGATTTCTTTTTATAAAAGTTTCATATGAATGCAATTTGATTTTTTTACGATTATAACCTAGATAATATAATGTAAGAGGGCTAAGAATTTTTTAATTGAATCATATACATTATCTACTTTGATCCTTCTTATATCTCGAAGCTTTGTACTTGGGATTTCTCGGCTGATAAATGAATCATCACATTCCTCTGATAAATATTTTCTCAGAGCCTTGCACCCACTTTAACTCTCTGTCTCCCAGTAAAGTGTGACCTCTTTGCCTGCATGCCTCCGGGCCAGGGGACTATGCCTCAGTAATGCATGTATCTTTGTATTTCAGGCCTCATGATTTCCAACTTTCCGCCACACTTGATTATAATTCCTCCAATTGGTTTAGTCTTTGCTGTCTGATGTCCAGAGAGTACCAAAAAATGAGTTTTAGCTGAAATGGCTTAATGTATATTACGAGTTTTAATATTTCATGTTAGAGAATTTGAGATCTTGGCTTAGAGGTTCATTTCCACTTCAGCATATAAGAGTGTGATATTCACCAATTAGAACACTAAAGCAAATCTAAGATTATTTTTCTCTTCTCGGGTTTCTAATAAACAGCAAGGTCTTTGCCTCCTTTACTGTGCTTCTCACCGGAAGTGGCAGGTAGATTTTCACAAAGGCCTATCTCAAGTGCTACAGGAAGAGAGCTGAACTGAAGCATAAAAAGTCCAGAAACCCCAGGAAATGAGTGGATTCTGCACAGGAGTCTGAGGACAGCCACTCCCAGCGGTACATGCACTTCAACTCAGCCATGGGGAGGAGGCTCCTCCGCGGCTCGTTTCATCTGGTGATTTTAAGTGAGCCTTTGGAGCTCTTTAGCTCTCTTTACTGTGGGCCTAAATTCCAATTTGCAAACCAGGAAACTTACATACTTACTTTTCCTCTAGGAGTCTACTCAATGAGGAAGCCAAAACAGGATAATAAAAAAAATTTTTTAATTAAAAACTAACCTGGAATATATGCATTCTGCATAGGACTTCTAATTGTTTCCCAGTGTGTACTGAGGTATGACTTTGCTGGCCAGGGACAAAATTAGAACCTTTCCATTCTCTAATCCAAATGGACTTTGTGCTAAATAAAAAGATATTATGCTACATAGTCAAATTATAGACAGCAGGAAAAATCAAGAGCTGTAGTGACACAGAAGAAAATTCAGATTATTATTGTTGAGCAAAATACCCTAAACATCACAGGAAATCCCACCCTCCCTTCTGAGACAATTGCCTGGCCCTCTCGCCCCCATATTCATCCCGTGTCATCATCTCCGGTCCTTAAAGCTGGTGTTTTTGTTTTGTTTTGGTTCTTTTTTTTTTGGTCTTAGCAACGTATGGTACTTTTCTCATATCTTTTTTTTCCCAGACTGTTCTGTTTTCCAGTTTCAAGCAAAAACTCTCTTCAGCTTTTTCTATTGCCCAGTGTGTCTCCTTAACAACAATAACTTTTATCATTTTAAATCTTAACTTATTTCACATGGAAAAACTAATACTTGGTATTGAAAAATCTACACGCAATAAAATTACATTATTATCCAAGAGAATGAATTCACATTTCTTTTATACTTTAATGTTAAAACTGAAATGCATAAGAAAATGGAAGTACTGTGGTATTCTTTTTATTTAGTATTCATATCCAAGATTTAAAATCTATCAAAGAACATAATGTCTACCAACAGATGAATGGGTAAAGAAGATGTCACACACACACACACACACACACACACACACACACACACACAATGGAATACTATTCAGCCATAAACAAGAAAAAATAATGCCATTTGCATCAACATGAACACAGCTAGAGATTATCTTACTAAGCAAAGTAAGTCAGGAAAAGAAAGAGAAATACCAAATAATATCAGTTCAGTTCAGTCGCTCAGTCATGTCTGACTCTTCGCAACCCCATGGACCACAGCAAGCCAGCCCTCCCTATCCATCACCAACTCCCAGAGTCTACTCAAACTCATGTCCATTGAGTCGATGATGCCATCCAACCATCTCATCCTCTGTTGTCCCCTTCTCCTCCTGCCCTCAATCTTTCCCAGCATCAGGGTGTTTTCAAATGAGTCAGCTCTTCACATCAGGTGGCCTAAGTATTGGAGCTTCCGCTTCAACATCAGTCCTTCCAGTGAACACTCAGGACTGATCTCCCTTAGGATGGACTGGTTGGATCTCCTTGCAGTCCAAGGGAATAATATCACTTAATCACTTTTAGGTTGTGAAATCTAAAGTATTATGTAAATGAATCTATCTATGAAACAGAAGCATGGATATAGAAAACAGACTGGTGGCTGCCAAGGGGGTGGGAGGATAGAGATTGGTGGGGGGACAGAGTGGGAGAAGGGGGTTAGCAGATGTCAACTCATATAGAATGGATAAACAACAAGGTCCTGCTATACAGCACAGAGAACTATATTCAACATCCTATGATAAACATATTGGAAAGAATATAAAAAAGAATTATATATATATATATGTATAAGTGAATCATTTTACTGTACAGCAGAAATTAACACAAGTAACCAATCACAACAAGTAGTAAATCAACTATACTTGAATAAAAATAAAAAAATTACCAAATAACAGCAATAGGAGCAAACACTCATCAAGAAATATTCTCTAGCATAATTCAAACTAAGGACCTGGTTTTTAAGCCTTTTTGAATGTGGCCAACCATCTGCTTGTTGTTTTTTTTCCCTATATCTGCACATAGAGTGTTGGTGAGTGTTCTGAATGGTGGAAAACTAAAAATTGTAATTGACCAACCTACACTTTAGATTTATGGACTAGGACACATATAATAAGGTATCTGTTAGTTATTGAAACAAGAGATTTGGACCTGTTTCAGGTTTTCAGGGAGCCGCTAGTTCACTGAGCAGGTTCTTCAGCATCTCAGGTGGAGTGTGCCTGGTTTCTAAAAGTTTTAAGATGCAACAAAGAAGAGAAAGAGAAGTTCTAATGTGATGCCACTTAATACAGATTTTTTTCCTCTAATACAAATGTTGCATGTTACCTAGATAAAGAACTGAAAATTATCTTGAAGAGTAGTTACACCAAAATCTTGCCTTCCTAAACTCCTATAATGAAGGATAGATATCTGTAGCTCTTTACCCTTGACAGACTGCATTGTATAAGAGACCAAAATCTAGAAAATAGCTCTTAAACATTGACACGATTTTAGATTTGTAGGTAATTGCCTTAATTAGTAAGGAATGACAACTTTCTACTTTACCATTTTACCTTTATCCTTTGGGTATGAACTAAGGTGTATAGGGATCCGGCCTTCCTAGTGAATGTGTTGGTTTGTTGATGACTATTTTTCATGTTTTCCTTTTCTGTCATTCACACGAATGACATTTTTCATGTTTGGAGGAAATTGCATTAAAATTCTAATCCCCCATATTGGATTTTGGCATAGTTACCTGATCCCCAAAAAGTGTTAAAGAGAAACCCTATTCCATCTGACCAGATGCAATGACCAAAGATTTCTTTCTTCCCTCAACATGACATTATTACAGTTATGTCTCATCTGAAATTGGATAGCCCTTCAAATCTGAATATGCCTTCTCTTACGAACACTTGATGAGAATAAAAGCGAAAAAGACATACATGCTTTTATTTTCTTCGAAAGATAGTCAATATCCAAAGTTTACGTTTTCAGATTATTTTTTTTCTTTCAATCAACAAATTTTTATTGAGTGCCTACTATGTAGCAGCTCTCTTCTTGCTTCCTGGACTATAACAGTATACAGCTTACAGTCTGGTGGGAGTAGGGATGGGTGGGCAGAGACAGTAAATGCAATAGCAAAGTAAATCCCATAGGGAGGGGCTTCCCTGGTGGCTCAGAGGTAAAGAATCCATCTGCAAATGCAGGAGACACAGGTTTGATCCCTGGTCCTATAAGATCCCATATGTCTCAGAGCAACTGGAGGGACCGTCCTGAAAGCCAGGGCCTGGCTCAAGTGGCTCCAAACCTCATGGCTGCCTACCTGGGGCTCGGCCCTCACCTGAAGCTCATATTCTGGGTCTGGAGTGAGATTCTCCAGGGAGATCCATCACTGGTTCTTCCTGAGCGTCAGCAGCAGGGCGTCCTCCCAGCTGTGGTCCACGCACCTTAACTGGACCTTGAACTACATGTCATTTTGAATGTAGTGGGATACCTGGGAGACGGTCCAGGTTTCACCTATGGGTCTCTATGTGGACGACTTGGAGAGAGTGGGGCAGAATCAGACGAATGTAATCGAAGGGCTTGATATCCTGGGTCATCATTCTCCACTTCCTGCCTTCGTAGCACATCACCGTCAGTTTCATGATATCCACAGCGGTCAGTTTCTGAGCTTCTGGAAAATATCCTAGGACTAGGTTGCACACTCAGGAGCCCACCTTCATTTGTTGCAGCTCACAGGTGTGGTTCCACTGTTTTGTAGGAAAAAGCACCTCTCTCAGGCTGACGGAGGCAATGGCACCCCACTCCAGTACTCTTGCCTGGAAAATCCCATGGACAGAGGTGCCTGGTGGACTACAGTCCATGGGGTCGCTAAGAGTCGGACACGACTGAGCGACTTCACTTTCACTTTTCCCTTTCATGCACTGGAGAAGGAAATGGCAACCCACTCCAGTGTTCTTGCCTGGAGAATCCCAGGGACAGCGGAGCCTGGTGGGCTACCGTCTGTGGGGTCTCACAGAGTCGGACACGACTGAGGCGACTTAGCAGCAGCAGCAGCAGCAGCAGGCTGACGGTTCTGCAAGTAACAGGTGGTGGCTCTTAGGGCCTCATCATGGCTCCGGACGCAGCAGACATTGGCTCTCGAGTTATAGAAGCATGTGATGAAAGTAGGGAAAACCACTAGACCATTCAGGTATGACCTAAATCAAATCCCTTACGATTATACAGTGGAAGTGACAAATAGATTTAAGGGACTAAATCTGATAGACAGAGTGCCTGATGAACTATGGACAGAGGTTTATGACATTGTACAGGAGACAGGGATCAAGAACACCCCCAAGAAAAAAATGCAAAAGGGCAAAATGGCTGTCTGATGAGGCCTTACAAATAGCTGTGAAAGAAGAGAAGTGAAAAGCAAAGAGAAAAGGAAAGATATACCCATTTGAATGCAGAATTCCAAAGAATAGCAAGGAGAGATAAGAAAGCCTTCCTCAGTGATCAATGCAAAGAAATAGACGAAAACAATAAAATGGGAAAGACTAGAGATCTCTTCAAGAAAATTAGAGATACCAAGGGAACATTTCATGCAAAGATGGGCTCAATATAGGACAGAAATGTTATGGACCTAACAGAAGCAGAAGATACTAAGAAGAGGTGGCAAAAATACAAAGAACTGTACAAAAAAGATCTTCATGACCCAGATAATCATGATAGTGTGATCACTCACCTAGAGGCAGACATCCTGGAATGTAAAGTCAAGTGGGCCTTAGGAAGTATCACTACAAACAAAGCTAGTGGAAGTGATGGAATTCCAGTTGAGCTCTTTCAAATCCTAAAAGATGATGCTGTGAAAGTGCTGCACTCAATATGTCAGCAAATTTGGAAAACTCAGCAGTGGCCACAGGACTGGAAAAGGTCAGTTTTCATTCCAATCCCAGAGGAAGGTAATGCCAAATAATGTTCAAACTACTGCACAACTGCGCTCATCTCACACACTAGTAAAGTAATGCTCAAAATTCTCCAAGCCAGGCTTCAGCAATACATGAACCATGAACTTCCGGATGTTCAAGCTGGTTTTAGAAAAGGCAAAGGAACCAGAGATCAAATTGCCAACATCCACTGGATCATCGAAAAAGCAAGAGAGTTCCAGAAAAACATCTATTTCTGCTTTATTGACTATGCCAAAGCCTTTGACTGTGTAGGTAACAATAAACTGTGGAGAATTCTGAAACAGATGGGAATACCAGACCACCTGACCTGCCTCCTGAGAAATCTGTATGCAGGTCAGGAAGCAACAGTTAGAACTGGACATGGAAAAGCAGACTGGTTCCAAATAGGAAAAGTAGTACGTCAAGGCTGTATATTGTCACCCTGCTTATTTAACTTATATGCAGAGTACATCATTAGAAACACTGGGCTGGAGGAAGCACAAGCTGGAATCAAGATTGCCGGGAGAAATATCAATAACCTCAGATATGCAGATGACACCACCCTTATGGCAGAAAGTGAAGAAGAACTAAAGAGCCTCTTGATGAAAGTGAAAGAGGAGAGTGAAAAAGTTGGCTTAAAGCTCAACATTCAGAAAATTAAGATCATGGCATCTGGTCCAATCACTTCATGGGAAATAGATGGGGAAACAGTGGAAACAGTGTCAGACTTTATTTTGGGGGGCTCCAAAATCACTGCAGATAATGATTGCAGCCATGAAATTAAAAGATGCTTACTCCTTGGAAGGAAAGTTGTGACCAACCTTCACAGCATAATAAAAGGCAGAGACATTACTTTGTCAACAAAGGTCCATCTAGTCAAGGCTATGTTTTTTTCAATAGTCATGTATGGATGTGAGAGTTGGACTATAAAGAAAGCTGAGCACCAAAGAATTGATGCTTTTGAACTGTGGTGTTGGAGAGGACTCTTGAGAGTCCCTTGGACTGAAAGGAGATCAAACCAGTCCATCCTAAAGGAAATCAGTCCTGAATATTCTTTGGAAGAACCAATGTTGAAGAGGAAACTCCAATACTTTGGCCACCTGATGCAAAGTGCTGACTCCTTTGAAAAGACCCTGATGTTGGGAAAGATTGAAGGCAGGAAGAGGAGGGGACAACAGAGGATGAGATGGTTGGATGGCATCACTGACTCAATGGACATGAGTTTCAGTAAACTCCGGGAGTTGATGTTGGACAGGGAAGCCTGGCGTGCTGCAGTCCATGGGGTCACAAAGTGTCGGACACGACTGAGCGACTGAACTGAACTGAACTGATGTTGGAAGCATATGGGTTCACTGATGTAGATGCCTGAGGGATGGCCAGGGGCAAGAGGAGGACGAGGAGGGACAGACAGCAGGACAGAGCCGGAGCTGACATCACATCCATGGATGGGGGCTGGGGAAGGGAGCCCTGTGTTTAGGACCTAATGAAGCTCAGCTTCTTGATGTCTCAAGAATGAGTGTAGGCCATCTCAGAAGGCGAGTTTTCAGATTATTTTTAAAGGAGAAATTTGATTAGAAACAAATCCACCTAAGTGATTATCTAGTACTGACTGTATCAAAGTAAAAGTTATATCATCTAAATACCAGGTTAATGTAGCCTTTCCCAACATACCCACAATGGTGGTTTAATCGCTCAGTAGTGTCTGACTTTTGTGACCCCATGGTCTGTAGCCCACCCAGGCTCCTCTGTCCATGGGATTTCTCAGATAAGAATGCTAGAGTGGGTTGCCATATCCTTTTCCAGGGGATCTTCTCCCCCCGGGGATTGAACCCAGGTCTTCTGCACTCAGGCAGGTCTCCTGCATTGCAGGCAGATTCTTTGTTAACTGAGCCACAATAATGCTATATTAATGGACACTTTGTAGAAAAACTTTTTTTGAAAAGTTGGGGTAATGAACACAACAGCCCTTCAAACACCCACTCCAATGAATGATTCTTGAGTTTTTATTTCCTACATTTAGCTTGTAGTTTCCTTTCCAGATAAAATACAGGTCCGATGCATCAGGTCCACGGTGTGTGTACAAGAAAAGGGAAAAGGTGACTATGACAAGCTATTTTGTTCCTGCCCATATGAGTTGACATTCTAGCTGCTTATTTCATAGAGCTTGAAGGCTCACCTAAAATTTTACTGCCATGATAAAATGTCATTAGCATTTGTTGTCAGAGAAACTGTATGGCTTGGAATGTTTTAAAGGTACGTGTTCATTGAATCCACCAAGGCACTTGACACGTTTATTGATGTCTTTAAGGCTAAGATGGAGGATATGACAGGATAATTGTTAACCAGGTGGATTCCTAGCTATTGAAACAAACTGAATGAGTTAAATAATAATTTATATTACATTGAGGGAAGTCATGGCAAATGGATGGGGAAACAATGGAAACAGTGACAGACTTTATCTTTTTAGGCTCCAAAATCATTGCAAATGGTGACTGCAGCCATGAAATTAAAAGACGCTTGCTCCTTGGAAGAAAAGTTATGACCAACCTAGACAGCATATTAAAAAAAAAGAGACATTACTTTGCCAACAAAGGTCTGTCTAGTCAAGGCCATGGTTTTTCCTGTAGTCATGTATGGATGTGAGAGTTGAACTATAAAGAAAGCTGAGCGCTGAAGAATTGATGGTTTTGAACTGTGGTATTGGAGAAGACTCTTGAGACTCCCTTGGACTGCAAGGAGATCAAACCAGTCCATCCTAAAGGAAATCAGTCCTGAATATTCATTGGAAGGACTGATGCTGAAGCTGAAACTCCAATACTTTGGCCACCTGATTCGAAGAACTGACTCATTGGAAAAGACCCTGATGCTGGGAAAGATTGAAGGAGGGAGGAGAAGGGGACAACAGAGGATGAGATGGTTGGATGGTATCACTGACTCAATGGACATGAGTTTGAGCAAGCTCCAGAAGTTGGAGATGGACAGGGAGGCCTGGTGTGCTGCAGTCCATGGGGTTGCAAAGAGTCGGACAGAACTGAGTGACTGAGCTGAACTGAACTGAGGGAAATTTTGGGTGAAGACTGAGGAATTCTATAGAAAGTATTCTATATTCTATTGAAAAGTGAAGTTTCTCAGTCGAGTCCAACTCTTTGTGACCCCATGGACTGTAACCTGTCAGGCTCCTCTATCCATGGGATTTTCCAGGCAAGAATACTGGAGTGGGTTGCCATTTCTTTCTCCAGGGGATCTTCCTGACCCAGGAAATGAACCTGAGTATCCTGCACTGTAGGCAGACTCTTTACCATCTGAGCCACCAGGGAAGCTTCTATATTCTGTAGAAGGTGTTATCAAATCTACAGATCACAGAGCTAGAGTGGTTAAATATGATGAAATTATTAAGATTTAGAGCTATTTCACTGCTGAGACAAATTTAAGATAAAATTGGGCACATTTCATGCCTATGTCAAACTTGACTTGACAGTGGTATACTCAGGAAAAAAATGTCCTGGAATTTTTATCTGACCAAATTTCAGTATAAGCCCACAGTACTGCACACCTGGGGAGGGACCAGGAGGCGAGAGCTATAGCTTTGTGGAAGTGTGTCGACAGAAGAATGTGAACAGGTCAAAAGAATAGTTCCACTGGATTCCAATATGTTAAGATCAGTAACGGTTAGAATATCATGTTCCAATCAAGGTGTCTCATTTTAAGCAGATTTGGGGTGCGTATTATAGTGTTTGGAAGGATAAATAACAGGAGGGTGATGATTTGACTTCTCAAGAAGAATACATAAAAGAATTAGGGAAATTCAACCTGGAGTTGAATTCACACATACAAGTGATAACTGTTTTCAAATACTTGAAGGGTATGGAAGAGAGAATAAGGTTACTCTTCATTGCTTCAGAAGCCAAAGCTTTAGAGAACTAGTTGAAAATTTTAATAAGACTTTAGCTCAGTATGAGGAACGAGTTTCTAATGATTATTGTTAACTACAAATACATTATGCTACTGCTGTTAATGAGTGTTCAAACAAATCCTGTGGCTACCAATAGTGTTAAAGAGAGAATTGCTCCATTGAGTAGGCAGTCATGCCAGATCAGCTTTGAGGTCTCCTCCTCAAAGTTTAAGATGCAACAAATAATCAGCAGAAAAACATCACTCAGATGAAAGAAATGTTTACAATGCTGGATCTTAGAAATGACATTTAGATAACTGCAGCTCCATTATATTGTAGGGATAGAGTTGAAGCATTGTCTTCCTCCTCATTCATGATCAGCCCATGTTTAACTAGACATGACTCTTCCCTGCTGGGTAATCTTTTAATTGAGAATGGGGGGTTAAGAGCCGTATATGACCATAAGAAAGCCAAAGCCTCTTACAGAATGAACAAAAGTTATTTTTCTTCCTTTACAGAGTTAACAGTTGCTCTCTGTCCATTCCGCCCACCGCCGTCTTCATCAAACATACAAAGAGGCAAAAATCTAACTTAAATATTCAGCTTATTATGCATGCACTCCACCTCATTGCCATCTCTTTGGGTCATTGTTTCTATCTCTGTCTTCCACAGTTCTTGATTCATAGGGAATAGTCCATAAACGTTTGTTAAATAAACACATCTTCTTTGAGATTACTTTTTGCTTTAAATCCTTATAGCATTTTTTTCTACTATCTAACTTATAAGTTAGATATCTCATTTATAAATTATCTAATTTATATCTAGATATATAAATATAATATCTAATTTATAAATTACTCTAAAATGACATAGATCAATTTTTTTTACATCTTCCACAAGAAAAGGCCCTTTTCCATAGCGTCCTGAAAACGTTTCTGTGTGAAGTAGATGGAAGAAACCTGCTTTTTGAAAAAAGAAAACTTAGGGAGTAGAGAATGTTTCTGAAGATTCCTCCACTTCCTCCACTTCAGATTATGTTCTAAACCTCAGAATATCTTAATCTAGAGTCCCCAGTTCACTAGAAGATCTGCAAAATGAGCATGACCACACATGTCCACAATTGGCCTCAAATTATGTTGACATTTTTGTATACATGAATAAGTGCAGAGTTTCTGGGGGAAGTGTCCCTCCCAGTAATCAGAAAATTTTAAGAACTACTCTCTTAATTTTTTTTTCAGACTTTTGTTTTTATAATTCAACTTGAAGGCTACAAAGTACCCATTATGTAATCAGGTGCTGTGCCTGGTACTGAGGATACCAAAATGACAGACAACCTTGAACTCAATTTGCTCACAATGTATGAGGAAGGCAATTAAGTTCATAATACGTTGAGAAATTATAAAAGAAAGGTCTGTTTAAAAGCTTTTCTGCTGTTTTTCTCCAACTCTGGTTGATTCCATTGTACAGTTAGACCTTTGTGCCACAAAATCCCAGGTGGATCAGTGGTAAAGAACTGCCTGCCAAAGCAGGAGACACAGGTTTGATCCCTGGTGGGGAAAATCCCCTGAAGAGGGAAATGGCAACCATCCAGTATTCTTGCCTGGGAAATCCCATGAACAGAAGTCTGGTGGGCTATAGTATATGGAGTTGCGAAAGAGTTGGTCATGACTTAGCTACTGAACAACAATGCCACCCACCACCAGAAACTTTTTTCTAACATAATGATTGACTTTCTCTTTTCAGCCTGTCACCAGTGGGCTTAAATGGTGTTCTCACCTGGGGTAGCTCAGACGGTAAAGAAACTGCCTGCAATTCGGGAGATCCAGGTTTGATCCCTGGGCCAGGAAGATCCCCTGGAATAGGAAATGACAACCCACGCCAGTATTCTTGCCTGGAGAATTCCATGGACAGAGGAGCCTGGTGGGCTACGGTCCCTGGGGTCACAGAGAGTCAGACACAACTGAGTGACTAACTATCTGTTAAACCCAGGAGTTTTTAAGACTCTGTGTCTAAAGGATTCATAAGCAATAGATGAAAATGTTCACTTTAACTAGTTTTACATATTGTGGTCAAACCTCTAGCCATTAGAGGAATGGTGTGGGAGTTTTCTTGACCTGATAAATATTATATACCAAAGAGGCAGTGGTACATCCTATAAATCTAGAAGACAGGCTAAGATGATCTTTGAGCTATTTAGAGAAGGTCCAAAGGTAGTCAAGATTCCTTCCTTCCTTCTTCCATCAGTGTTGTTAATGTTTGTTTAGTACCAATAAAAGCCAAAGGAAAAGCACCCAGCTCTTCAGTCCCTCACTGTCAATATTTGTAGCCTCCTTATATGAGGATGACAACTAATTAAGCATTAGATCAATGAATGACTATAAAAGCATCAGAGTTTCAGCTTCATGAGAAGGACTGGAACTGGACTTTCAACTTACACCTCATTTCCTTGTGTAAATGTGTATTAATTTATTTAATCATTTCCCTGTCTATGAACTTTTCAGTCATTTTCACTGTCTGGACATTACAAACAATGCTTCCAGGATTATGTCTGTAAATATGTCATTTTCCACATCTGTTAGTTTAGCTCTTAAATTCTTAAAAGTATACTTCCTGGTTAGGAGGGTAGAGACACGTTAAATGTTGAGATATATTGTCAAAGTAGCCATGTTTCTTAAATAATGTTTACAACAATTGTTTAGCATTGAGGCAGTCACTAAAGATAAATGAGGTAAAGTGATCAGCAAACAAAGCAAAATATCTGGCGTGACATCATTCATATTGCTTTCTTTCTCCATTGCTGATGAGGACTAAAGGTTACTTCTTTCAGAAAATGGAAGGAGTGAGTCCAGACAGGAATTTTCTTTCTCTACTAATGATTTTGGGTAGGTCCCCAAAGGAATGTAAGACTTTATCCCAGAACAAAGCCGTCATCAGTCCCTTTGTATTCGGGGCAAAGTAGAGAAAACCAAAAGATCCATTTTGTCATCCCCTGTCTCAGATCAGATGCCTTTCTGTGGTCTTAAATGTTTGTGTGACTGACAAGTGGGACTTCTGTTATAATTCACAATGCAATCACTGTTCTGAACATGCACATGGCCCACTCTGTCTCAGCTTCAATTATAAAATCTTCAGCCAGAGGCTATTATCCCCTGTTTTGTTCTGTCAGCAGCACAGTGAGCCAGTGAATTTCCAACTGGGATCAGGTGGCAAGAGAGAAATTTCTCACACTTCATCAAGCCTTTATGCACCCCAGTATATTTCCTCCTTTGGGGAGTGGGGCCCTGATTGGGGAAGTTCCCTCGATGCCTATACAGAATCTGTGAGAGCATATAAAGCTTTGGCTTCTTTCATAACTCATCAACTAAATTTTAAATAAGATTACAAACTTGTTCTAGGAAAGCCAGACAGCTACCTGGTTGACCTTTATCTGCTGAAGTTCGGATGAAGTGGGGGGAGAAAACTGCTAAGCCCTGGTTAAACATTTTAAGCCCTAGTGTAACTTTTCCCTAGTTAAAAACACCGTGTGTAATAAGAGTGATGTGCAATTGTGTTCAAGTCTATAACGATCTTATTAGTTGCTCTGACTACCTAGTCAGTTTCTCAGCGCCCTATCAGAATCCAGGCAGGGCGTGTCAGTTCAACAACACACTGTTTTCTATGGTGCCAGGAGACAAAATGTCAATATGCCTGCTGCATTCCTCTGGGATAATAGAAATGAAGTCATTACATTAGAAAATGAGTCATGGGTCCAGGTACACGTCTCACCCTGAACACACAGCCTCTCCCAGTTTAAGGTCATTAATCCATCAGCTGGAAGAGTTCTAGTGCCCAGGAGAGAGTGAGACAGAAATGTCACTTAAGGAGCATTGAGGTTTATGATATTTGAGATGGTAATGACAGTGGTTACTGCAGACACTGACGTTTAAATGTGTCTATCAGAAGGTAAACGCTGAGAGGTCAGTGCTAGAATGGAGGGCTGAGAACTTGACAGTTCGAAGGGCTGTCTATGAACTGGGGCGAGTTTGGGAAACAAAGGGAGAGAGAGCTTAACATTCAAGAGAAGAAAATGTCTTTCAAGGACCTACTTGATTAACAAATGATTACTTTAATTCAAGAGGTGTAAGGGAATATTTACTTTTCAAAAACAATATAGGAAATATCTAACCACTTCCAGAATTTTTTCAGGTCTTGCTAAGCTTTCATAATAAAAGGTATGAAATTAGAAGGAAACTCCTAGATACTTCCTTATTACCTGTTATGTATTCAAAGTTTTGTAGTCATGTTTTAATGGAACATTACCAAAGGTGACCTTTACTGCGCGTGCCAGAGAAACCTAGCTGTCACCTTGAGACTCTAGAGGAAGCATAATAGGAGCTGTTTGGCAAACTTAACAGTTTATAACATTCCTAAACAGCCTAATCAATAAATAAAAGGGGAAAAACTGTATTGCTCCATCCTCTCGGAACCTAGAATTAACATACAAAAATTGGAAATTATCATTTTTATCCTGACTTTGATCCTGAACACTTCTTTGCACCCACAAAACTCACTCTGCACCTCCACCCTCTCATACGCTTTCTCACTCACACCACATTCTTTGAGGAAAGAAAATACAGTTTCAGGTTGGGGGTTTCCTTTGGTGCTAAGACACTTTAAACGTAAGTATAGAGAAATGAGAGAAATAAATGTTTGTTCCTCTCCCAACTGGATTTTGCAAAGCAAACTGCAAGAGAAAACAATCCGTTCTCAGTCAGTGTGCATTTGTTCCCTCCTGTCCCTCTTTCATTCTGCTCAGGATTAAATGTTCCCCTTGTGCTTGACCAAAATGGAAATATGACCTAATGCTTGTTTATTGTGTTGCCTATTTCATAGGCCAATACGATACGGGGTAAATTTTGATTTATTGATGTTACTTCGTCCCCTAAACACAGGGAAACCCTTCAGGGAGCTTGATGTGAGCATCTCCAAGAGCAGCTGAATCGCTAAGGTAGACAATGTATAAAATAGAGTGATGTTTTAAGGTGCTAAAGGAACATCATTCAGCAATGTCACTGCCATACTCCAGGTGCAAGGTTGCCAAAGAAGAATCAAACTAATTTATTAGCAATGCTCTTCTTAAATCTTCTGATCTTGGGATTTCTCCAGTGAGAAAGGGGGCTATTTTCCATTCCCCATATAAAATACAAAAATTCTGATCATATTATACCCTTAGTTAAGTGAGCAGGAAATTATCAAGAAAAAATTATCTGTCTCAAATAACAGTTTGGAGAGAAAATGACAAGTGTCTGAATATGTGTATTTATTTCTTTTCTCTCACTGTCATTTCTTTATGTCCAATAAGCAATAAAATATATTTCAAAGGACAAAACAGGGTAACTTATATAACGAAACGAAGAGATTCATAATAGCCTTTGCAATTGCCCATGATAAAGGAAAGAAAACAAAATTCCAATATGGAAAATGGGATTAAATGTTAGAAATTGATGAGTTTCAAATGCATACGAAATACCACAGAAAAAAGAAATTATTATATTTCCATTCACACCATCAGACTGGTAGCAAGCTGGCAATATCTATGGAGATTGACGTTGCACACATTCAGTGATTCTGCTCCAACATATGTGCCACCAGAAACTCTCCAGCATGTGTACCATGAGGTGTCTTCTGGAGCTTTCACAATAACTTTGTCGGCAATTGTGTAACAGTGACAATCACCAAAATATCCATCTACATAAGGGTGAATAATGCATTGTGGTATATTTGAACAATGGACTATATTGCATTTACGGTGAGTAAACTAAACTATATATATCAATATATATGTAATTCAAGAACAATGTTGAGCAAGAAGTGTCATTGCAGAAGGATATGTTTGGGAGTACCATATATATATGTTTATACACATATTCAAAGCAATACTATGTATCTTGGATCTATTCTTAGTAGTAAAAGCATAAAAACATTCATATGGGGACTTCCCTAGTTGTCCATTGGTTAAGATTCCTTGCTTCCACTGCAGGGGGTAAGGGTTCAAGCCCTGGTAGGGGAACAAAGAACCACATACCACATGGCAGGCCAAAATAAAAAAATGTTTAGGTTAAAAAACAAACATCCACATGAAAATGGAAACCAAATTCAGAACTGTGTTTCCCTGTGGTAAAGCATAAAGGAGAAGGGGATCTGAGAAACATATTCAGAGAACTTAAACTGTAACTGCAATTTTTTCTTAAAAAATCCAGTGCAAATATTGCATAATATAAGATTTTCAGAGCTTTGTTGTTTATTGCTTGAAATATTTTATAAATAAAAAATAATGATGCTTTCACAGAATTTGTAAGAATGTAGCTTTCAAAGCAAATTTCTGCCAGTCCATCCAACTTCAGTTTTGCAAACTCAGTCATATAGAATTCCCACAGCCAAACTTTTTGTTTAAGAATGTTCCTTGCCTCCATAAAAGCCAAAAATGAGCACCATACTCTAACAAAAATCTGAAACAGTCGAGGCTGTTATATGAAAAGCATGGGAGTTAGCACACCTGAGTCCTGCCCTCTTGGCCTCAGTGGTAGCCTTGGCCCCAAGACTTAATTTACAGGAGTTGGGTTAGATCCCTTATTGCTCCTTCCCAGGTTGTAGTGCTTGACCCATATTCATTAGCAGCCACATTTCTCCTTCTTAATACAGCCCAGATTTTCATCAAGTATCTTGATTTATCTAAGGGTTATCACAAGACTCTTGCCAATAACTGATTGGGGATGGTTATATAAATTAATCTGTGCCAATAAAAAGTAAGGAGAACTTTACTAAGGACACTTCCCTACTTCTCAAGATAAAGCTACAGAAGGAAAGGGTCTTTTCCTCTGTCACAGTTGTATATAGATTTGAGACCCAGAACTGTACCAGCCACCTAACTCTCAAGCTGAAGTTAACTATCAAGCTAACTACCAACACTGAGTAAAGAACAGAACCAAAAGAGTTAAAGTGAACCGAGTCAGTTCACTTTAACTGTCAACCCTGAAGAATACCTCACCCTGAAGATTATGTCAACCCTGAAGAATACCTCACCCTGAAGATTATGTCAGCCCTGAAGAATACCTCACCTCTGGGCATCCAAGTAAGCGAGTCAATCTATTTCTGTATTGTGTAAACCAGTTCGAGTTGGGTTTTTGTTACTTGTGGCCAAAGACATTGTTACCGAATGAGGCACACATACATGATTCAGCTTCCTCCACTGTGAGCGGGGATATTAATGCCCGCCCTGCCCTCCTACTTCCCTCAGTGGTTTTGGAGGTCAAGAGGAGTACGTGAATGTGCTTGGTAAACTATAAATTGTTGTTCAAGGGCAAACTGGTAGTATCCATAATGATTTTGTTATACATAAAAAAGAATGAAATAATGCCACGTGCAGCTACATGGATGGACCTAGAGATTATCACACTAAGCAAAGTAAGTCAGAAAAGAGAAGATAAATACCATATGATATCACTTATATATGTCATCTAAAATAAAACAAAATGAATTTATCTATACAACAGAAACAAACTCACAGACATAGAGAACAGACCTGTGGTTGCCAAGGGGGAGGGGAATGGAGGAAAGATGAACTGGGAGTTTGGAATTAGTAGATATACACTGTTATATGTACAATGGATAACAGAGTCCTATTGTATACCACAGGGAACTATATTTAATATCCTGTTATAAACCATAATGGAAAAGAAAAAATAACTTTGCTATGAAGTGTGAGGTACAAATCATTTGTTCACTATAGGAATTATGTATGTCTTAGAATATATAACTATTCAACTTATTTTAAATTGGTAGATACTTGCAGAAACTTTATGAGAATTTACACATCACTCTTTTATATCATATAAAATAGTTACACATTTACAGTATCAGTTGAGAACATCTTCAGCAATGAGTTTTTACACTAGTACAATAGCTATTTATGTTAAAGGATTTAAAAGACATTTGTCTGTAAAATATGGTCTCCTTACTTAAAAACTATGTGATCTTTGTCATAACCTGTCTGTGTCTCAGGGTTAAGGGGGAAAACGCCTGTGACAAACTTAGATCAGGACCTGCCACATAGCAACAAGCAGAATAATGGCAGCCAATAGTTACTTAGCACTTACTATGTTCCAGACACGTCCCAAGCTCTTCACATTCATCAGTTCATACAGCACAACTCTATTGCTGCATTGTTGTAGTTTTAATTTTTTAAATAAATTTACTATTTAAAAAAATTATATTCCTATTAATTTAAAAAATTCCAACAATACAGAAAAGTATAAAAATGTAATAAAAGTCACTCAAAATTACATCTTATTACTTGGATGCTGGATAAGTTACTAGACCCTTCTCTATTTAATATGGCATGTACACATATGTACACATTCATATACAGGAGCATATGTGTGCGTATATGTACATGAGTGTGTATGCTTAGTCACTTCAGTCATGTCCAACTCTTTGCGACCCCATGAACTGTAGCCCTCCAGGCTCCTCTGTCTGTAGGATTTTCCAGACAAGAAGACTGGAGAAGGTTGCCATGCCCTCCCGCAGGGGATCTTCCCAATCCATGGATTTAACTGGAGTCTCTTTCATCTCCTGCATTGGTGGCAGGTTCTTTACCATTGGGCTTCCCTGGTGGCTCAGCTGGAAAAGAATCCACGTTCAATGTGAAAGACCTGGGTTCAATCCCTGTGTTGGGAAGATCCCCTGCAGAAGGGAACAGCTACTCACTACAGTATTCTGGCCTGGAGAATTCTGTGGACTGTATAATATCCCAGTATTCTGGCCTAGAGAATTCCACGGACTGTATAGTCCATGGGGTCGCAAAGAGTCGGATATGACTGAGTGACTTTCACTGTGTTCCACTGTGTTCTTTACCACTAATGCCACCTGGGAAGCCCGTATATGTACATACACATACATATATGTCATTTACATATATGTACACTTTTTTTTTCGAAAGACAGAAAGAAAAAATAGCATTACTTTTAAAACTGTATAGTCAGTTCTACATCCTAAGGGATAAAAGAGGTAAGAGTTTTTCATATTCTTTGGGATATTGCTTATAAGTGAGTAGAGTCTAGACAGGAAGCAAAAACCTAAATACATCTTTATATACACAGGGCCATATGTTGTTTTTTTTACTGGTCTCAATTAATTTTACAATTCAGTAAAGTATACTCACATTGTTGTGCAATAGATGTACAGAACTTTTTCATCTTGCAAAACTGAAACTCTCTACCCATTAAACAACTACTTTTCATTTTCTCCTTCCACCATCCCTGGTACCATTCTGCTTTCTATGAATCTGCAGCAATCTTATCTTCATACCTCAACTTTTATTACTCAGCACCTACTATATCCATACTTGGTGAGTAAATGAATGAATCCATATTTGCACTATACAAAAACAAATAAACAAACAAAAAGAGGTCACAGTATCATTTGTACTAGAAAATCAATAACCTCCAAATAGATAAACATTTTTGAACATTTACTAGCTATCAGGTACTTTATGTTAATTATGAACTTCGCCCCTACAGTCAATTCCCAACACAGTAGCCAGAGTGATCTTTTTAAATATATCAAATGATGTCACAACTTTTCTTAAAACTCTGCAGTGGCTCCTTTTTACACTAAGATTAACAGTCAAAGTTTTCACAGTGGACTACAAAACCATCTCATACCTGGACCCCTTTTCTTCTCTCATCCTTTCTGTTATCCATCTCTGTCCCTTCATTCCAGCCATACTGGATTCTTTGCAGTTTCTCAAACATTCCAACAACACTCACCTCTGGGTCATTGCCCTTGCTGTTCTCTCTACCTGGAACATTTTTGTCTTACTATCCACATTACTCACGCCTCACTTCCGTCAGATCATTTTTCCAACACACCTTATGTCCAGTCCATGCTGAAGAAGGATTCTTCCCCTCACAACGGCCAAGACTGTACAAGCCACACTCACCCACCGTGCCCTTCTCTGACCTCTCGTGTGTGGAGCATCGTTTCCCTCTAATGTGGGTCCCAGTGACCCACTCTCTGCCTTTCCATCTTAAGGATTCTCACAGTGACTGTTTTTTTGGGAGGGGGAAATTGAGAGAGAGAAAAGAACATTCAAGCCAATGTATTCACTTATTTATTTTTGTAAGAAGAAAACTAAATCCATCTTAAGCTGAAAAAAAGAAAAGAGCAACATGTGTCCCACCCCACTCTGACTCTCTGCAATTACTTCCCATAATTTCTGTAAAAGTTATCATCATGTGACCTACCATATACTTTTCACATGCTTAGTTTGCTTTTTGTTTCCCTCTACATAATGGCAGCTATTTTTTTCTGTTTTATTCACTACTATATCCCAGCACCAACACCTGCACATAATAGGTTCTCAATAAATACTGTTTGAAATGAATACATTAATAAATAGGGGCAGAAAGCAGATCAGTGAGTAGGAGGATTTGATTGGGAAGGAACACAAGCAACTTGTTCTATATTATGTATGTAGATTATGCAGGTGTAGAAATATGTATATTTCTACATATATATATTAGAATTATGGATATGATTATGCAGGTGTAGAAATTTGTTAAAACTCATTGACATTACACTTAAATAGGTACCTTACTGTTATATGTAAACTGCTGCTGCTGCTGCTGCTAAGTCACTACAGTCGTGTCCGACTCTGTGCGACCCTATAGACGGCAGACACCAGGCTCCGCCGTCCCTGGGATTCTCCAGGCAAGAATACTGGAGTGGGGTGCCATTGCCTTCTCCAGTGCAAGAAAGAAAAAAGTGAAAGTGAAGTCGCTCAGTCGTGTCCGACTGTTTGCGACCCCATGGACTGTAGCCTACCAGGCTCCTCCGTCCATGGGATTTTCCAGGCACGAGTACTGGAGTGGGGTGCCATTGCCTTCTCTGTTATATGCAAACTATACCTTAAGGGAATTTTTAAAAACTAGCAATTTTTTAAAACCAATCAGTCCTAAAGGAAGTCCTGAATACTCACGAGAAGGACTGATGCTGAAGTTCTAATACTTTGGCCACCTGATGAGAAAAACTGACTCATTGGAAAAGACCTTCATGCTAGGAAAGTTTGAAGGCAGCAGGAGAAGGGGATGACAGAGGATGAGATGGTTGGATGGCATCACTGACTCCGTGGACATGAATTTGAGCAACTTCTGGAAGTTGATGATGAACAGGGAAGACTGGCATGCTGCAGTCCATGGGGTCACAAAGAGTTGGACACGACTGAGGGACTGAACTGAAAGAAATTTGCTTAAGATCTCAGTATTTGCAAAGTAGTAAAGTTATAATTCAAAGTATGTCAGTGTGTCTGATTCCAAAGTCTGTCATCTTTGTAAGAAATTATGCCACATCCTTTCCTCTCTGCCCTACCTAGTTTCCACAGCTGGCTCCACTGAGTTCTCAACCAGAAAGCTTAGTCTCACTTGTTTTCAGATTTGCACATCTCTGAGGTATGCAATACATCTATGGTTCTTTCTCTCCCACACTTTTAAGATCTTAGGAACATTAATCATATAGATGATTAAAATGTATTTGTTCCCCTCTGGAAGACATAGTATAACACAAAAAAATCCACAGTCATGACCTTTCAGAGGCTCAGATCCAAATCAAAATCAGACACTTGACAGCTACTTAATGATGTTTAATGGGTGTAATGGTCCAATTTTATTTGTCAACTTGGCTAGGCTATGCCTAATTTTTCAATCAAATACTAATCTAGGTGTTGTTATGATGATGTTTTGCAGATATGATTAACACAAACAATCAGTGGACTTTAAGGAAAGATTATACTCCATAATCTGGGTATACCTGATCCAATCAGTTGAAAGGCCTAAGGACAAAACTGAGGTTTTCTGAATGAGAAGAAATTCTGCTAGTGGACTGAAGTGTCAACTTCTTTCTGAGAGTTTCCAGCCTATCCTTTCTGATGGCCTGCTCTGTGGATTCCAGACTTGCCTACATAGCCCCCCAAGTTACATAAACCAGTTCCTTGCAATAAATCTCTCTTTGCCTATGTGTGTCTGTGTGTGTGTGAGAGAGAGAGAGAGAGAGAGAGAAAGTTTGTGTGTGAGTTACGAAAAGCATGCAGGAGTGCTGAAAGAATGTGAATTCTTCCAACTGTTAGTGTTCTAATGATAATTTCCGGGGCTAATTATTCCCTGGGCATTCATATTGTTAGCTGGACTTAGGGTGTCTATATGAATGATTATGGATATATTACCGTCTCTTCCCTCTCCATGCCTATGACAGGTTTTGTATTGATCACTATACCCAAATTATACCAGACTTAAGCCCTTCCCTATCCTTCTAACTCTTTCCACTATTTCACCCTTTAGTCTAAATCCTGAGTAGTGAGTACCATCTGAATTTCCTACTACTGTACCCAGCCCCTTTATCAGGAAGCCAGTGGTCATCACATCTGGAATTAACATGACTGTGTCCTTTGGACATGGCATAAGTAGCTTTCCCTGTCCCAGCTGGCTAAGCTTCTGGAGTCAACTTTTGCAGCTAGGTCCATCTTGCTCTTCAACCATGACAGGCAGATCTTAAACCTTTCTCACCGTACTAGTTCCATGCAGCCACAGCAAAGCACCAAGCTTCCAATTTTCATGGCATTACACTATAAAAGGTGGTTAGAAAGACCAATTTCAGTTAACCACGAATGGCTCGATCGTAGAGAATAAGGCCTTTTCCAAAAGCAAATAGGACCCAGTTTTCCAATGATGAGACTGAAAATTCTCTGTATGTGTACACACCTAACTTTGTGACTTTATTTCCAGAAATTAGATTATTTTTCAACTGGCTATTTTGCTGAATAACCCATAGTACTTAATCATAGAAGCTAATTTTAAGTATATGCTAAATTCTGTAAACTCAAATATCAATGAGAATGGGAGCATTGAAACTGTGGGTAATGATTAGACAAATCTATTTCACCTGCTTTCAGTAATCAAGGTCATTTTACGATTTGCATGTCCTCCTAACATGGCACATAACTTCCTAGGGCACATAACCTAAACAATGAAATATATGAAGTTGCTGTTTTCCAAGAACTTGAAGTCAGCTGTGTCTAGTTTGAGCCAAGCTCAAACTAGATAGAACCACTGATCCTCAAACTTGGTACCATCTGGTAGGATTTTGGTATGTTTGGTAGAAAATATAAAAGGTTACTCTGCCAAGATATTCCATACTTGGGTTAGAGACCCCCGGGCTTTGGTTTGGGGTCTTAATTTTTTTTTTTTTTTGGTCTCGTTTGTCTATGTCCATCTATTTCTGATTGTCTTAATTGCTAAGAATGGACTGTTGGTGATTGAACTTCTTGATGTCAGTAGCAAGGACCTATAGAGAGATTGCTTTGCATCAACCACCTGGAAGCAAACCCCTTCAAAATGGGAAAAGTTAATTCAGTTCTCTCTTGCAACCCTCTAGGTTTCATTCTCCAGAACTGAATGGCTTTCAGTTACAAGCCCATAGAAAAGAAAATGATGGTATTTTTTTGTTAACCCTGCATATCATTTAGACTCCGGAGAAAAAGGGACTGAAAATGGATCCTTAAATTACAGTACAACTTTTGCAACTAGATTTATTTTGTAAAGGGAAGAAAAATGGGATGAAATGCATTGTGTACAGTCTTTTATGTTGCTGTGTCACAATAAACCTGTGCAGAGAAGATTGAAAGTTGTTTTCCTGTTTGCTTGATTCTAGTGAGAAGAAAGAGGACTTGTGGTTCATTCACTCAGACCACTCCTCCTGCACCCCCAGGCGATGGTGATTGTGCTGCTGCTCCTTTACCGCAGAGCCTAAGCCACAGCCTCAGGCTCACCCCCTACTCCCACCTGAGGATCTGAGGCTCAGAAAAATAGAAATGGTCTCCTTCTGTTATACCCTCCAGGGCACTCCATATGGACCGGGAGTTACCCAAGCTCATGGAGCACAATATCCTCTAAGGTAAGTCCCCAGTGGGGGAGTGAATGCTGAGACCGGGCGGCCAATAGGATTGATCTGGGTCCCACGTGCCCTTTTCAAAGTCAGATTTATTTAATTAGGAGACCGCTGTGCCAACTTTTAGAGATAATTCAAAGAGAATGAAAAATCTTTTTTCATTGATTTTTGCAAGCCACAACTGGACCTGGGCAGACTCTAAAAATTTATTAAATACCCTCACTTCAGAAGAATGTAGAGTAGTGCTGGATAAAGCCAGGAGGAGGCAGATCAGCTACGTTCAGAAACCCCTGGCAACCCCATGGGAGCTGCAGCAAGCGTAGCTATACCGACAGCTGATCCTCATTGAGATGTGAATGCTGGGGATAGGCCAAAACTTGAACATTATCAAAATTGCATTCTTGCAGGATTGCGAAAATGGATGCCAAAACAAAGAAGCCTTAATAAAGCACACGAGGTATAACAGTAACAGGATGAGGATTCTTCAGAATTTCTAGAAAGGGTTTTTAAAGCCTACAGGAAAGGTATAAGCCTATAGGCAACATACAGATATAGATCCTGAGGCCCCAGAGAATTTAAAGGTGGTCAGTATGACTTGTATTGGTCAGAACGCCCCGACATACAAAATGAAAGTGAAGTCGCTCAGTCGTGTCCGACTCTTTGAGACCCCATGGACTGTAGCCTACCAGGCTACTCAGTCCATGGGATTTTCCAGGCTAGAATACTGGAGTGGGTTGCCTTTTCCTTCTCCAGGAGATATTCCCAACCCAGGGATTGAACCCGGGTCTCCCTCACTGTAGGCAGACGCTTTACCGGCTGAGCCACCAGGGAAGTACAAAAGAAAATGCAAAAGGTAGAAAGAATTTAGGGATGCCTACATTTCAACCTGAAATTGACTTCTAAGTTCTTAGTGGCAGGGACCGTGTTCAGGAGAAAAGGGGACAAGAAGAATGAACAACAGGCCACTCATCTGGAGGCTGCCTTCACACAGGGAAGAACTGGATCAAATCGAGAACCTCTGAGTCGGACTCTGCAAAAGGTAGGAAGCCCCACGTCAGTTTCTGAGAACTTTAAGAGTTGTAATCACTTACAAGCCAGACTACATCGGGTGGGCTGCAAGAGCTGACATAATTGAAATACATCTCTGCCTGTCATTACCCCACAATCTCTCCTCGTCTTTCAGGTATCTGGTACAGTCTGGAAAAATAAGGGTCACATATAAATAAACCTAATTGGATTGAGGCAAATAAAGAGGATTAACTCAGTTCCTATTGATTTGGATTAATGTCACATGTCTTCCAGTGTAGGCTAGTGTGAAAGAGAATATGAATTGAAATGAATATATGTTTTCTGTTGTTAAAGTCTATAGATACTTTTCTGACGAGTTAGATCTTCCTTAGTCATGATAGAAATAAATACCTCTCTGTAGAAAACAACTTTTTAAAATATTTGTTTTTTATTTTTGGCTGCACTGAGTCTTCATTGCTGCTTGCGGGCTTTTCTCTAGTTTCAGAAAGCAGGGGCTGCTCTCCAGTTGTGGTGCACGGGCTTATCGCTTTTCTTGTTGTGGTTGTGGGTTTCAGGATGCGGGAGCTTTCAGTAGTTACAGCAAGTGGGCTCAGTAGTTGTGACGTGCAGGCTCCAGAGCACAGGCTCAGTTGCTCTGAGGCATGTGAGATCTTCTGGGACTAGGGATCAAGCTGGTGCCCCCTGCATTGCAAGGTGGATTCTCAACCACTGGACCATGGAGGAAGTCTTGGGTTTTTTTCTTTCTTTTTTTTTGAAGTACGGTTGATTTACAATATCGTGTTTCAGGTATATAGCATGGTGATTCAGTTATGTATATACATATGAATATATATATATACATATATATATAATTGTATATATGTATGTACATAAGAAACCTGTATGCAGGTCAAGAAGCAACATTTAGACCTGGACATGGAACAACGGACTGGTTCAAAATTGGGAAAGGAGTACATAAAGGCTGTATATTGTCACCCTGCTTTTTAACTTATATTCAGAGTACATCATGCTAAATGCCAGGCTGGATGAGTTCCAAGTTGGAATTAAGATTGCCAGGAGAAATATCAGTAATCTCAGAACTGCAGATGACACCACTCTAATGGCAGAGAGTGAAGAGGAACTTCTCTTCATCAAGAGAGCATCTTGATGAAGGTGAAAGAGGAGAGTGAAAAACCTGACTTAAAAATTGGCATTCAAAAAACAAAGATCACGACATCCGGTCCCATCACTTCAATGGCAAATAGAAGGGGGAAAAATGGAAACAGTGATAGACATTATTTTCTTGGGCTCCAAAACCACTGTGGATGGTGACTGCAACTGTGAAATTGAAAGACACTTGCTCTTTGGAAGAAAAGCTATGACAAACCTGGACAGCATATCAAAAAGCAGAGACATCACTTTGCTGACAAAGGTGCGTATAGTCACAGCTATGGTTTTTCCGGTAGTCATGTATGGATGTGAGAGATAGACTATAAAGAAGGTTGAGCACTGAAGAATTGATGCTTCAAACTGTGGTGTTGTAGGAAATGCTTCATAATCTCTTGGACAGCAAGAAGATCAAACCAGTCAATCCTAAAGGAAATCAACCCTGAATATTCATCGGAAGGGCTGATGCTGAAGCTGAAATTACAATATTTTGGCCACCTGATGCGAAGAGCTGACCCATTAGAAAAGACCCTGATACTGGGAAAGATTGAGGGGATGAGGAAAAGGGGGTGACAGAAGATGAGATGGTTGGATGGCATCTTTGACTCAATGGACACAAGTTTGAGCAAACTCCCGGAGATAGTGAAGGACAGGGAAGCCTACTGTGCTATGGTATGTGTGGTCACAAAGAGTCAGACACGACTGAGCAAATGAACAAGAACAACAATATATATATATATTCTTTTTCAGATTCTTTTCCCTTATAGGTTATTACAAAATATTGAATATAGTTCCCTTCTTTCTTTTTAAATTGTGGTAAAATAATACATAACATAAACTTTAGCATTGGAGCTATTTTTAAGTATACAGTTCAATGTGTTTAGTATATTCACAGTGTTGTGCAACTGTCACCACTATACAAACTAAACAGCAACTCCTCCTTCTACCCTCCCTCAGCCCCTGGCAGCTACCATCCTACTTCTGACTCTAAGAATTTAACCGCTTTCTATAGCTCATATATGTGAGATTATACAGTATTTATTTTTTAGTGTCTGGCTTATTTTACTTAGCATAATGTCCTCAAATGTCATCCATGTCATAGTACGTATCAGAATTTCCTTCCTTTTTAAGGCTGAATAATATCCCACCATATAAATATACCACATTTCATGTATCCATTCATTTTGTTGATGGATATTTGGGGTTGTTTTTACCTTTTATCTATTGTGAATAATGCTGCTATGAACTTTAATGGGTGGATATTTGCCCAGGTTCCTGGTTTCAGTTCTTTTGGTTATATATCCAGAAGTGGAATCGCTAGATCATGTGTTAAATTTTAATGTGTCTTTTATTTTTTTAACTGCCATATTGTTTTCCAGAGTAGCATTTCCTATCAGTCATGCAGGATTCCAACTTCTCCACATCCTTACCAATACTTGATATTTTGTTTGGTTGTTTATAATGGCCATCTTAATAGGAATTGATACCTCACTGTGGGTTTGATTTGCATTTCCCTAATAAGTAGTGATGTTGAGCATCTTTTCATGTACCTGTTGTCTATTTATATACATCTTCTTTGAGGAAATGTCTATTTAGGTTCTTCACCCATTTTTAAATTGGGTGATTTGGGGATTTTGTTGTTGTTGTTGAATTGTAGGAGTTTTTTAATGTATTGTAGATATTAATTTCTTTTCAGATATAAGTTGCAAATATTTTCTCCTGAAAAACAATTAAGTTAAGGTGTTTTAATTTTTTTTCAGGCCAGAACATGTATATTTTATGAGTAAATAAGTGATACATGCTAATGGTATAGTTTCAGAAAACTTCTCAAAAAACCAAAGGAATAAAAATGTAAAAATTGCTCAAAACCCCACAACTCAGAGATAAAAGCATATTTTGGTGTATATATCCTTCCAGGTTTTATCCTAAGCATGTGGAAATTTTTTTACAACTCAGATTATATACTCTATTGTATAACTTTTCCTTAACAATACACACAGATATTCATATTTTTCTAATGCTCTACAAAGTTCTCCATTGAATAGATGTATCATAAAGTATTTAATCAGTCCACCAGTGAGAAAAGATTTAGGTGGCTCCTGACTCATTAAACAGTGCTTTATGAAAACCTTTTATGTAGGTCTTGCATCTTTGTCTGTCCAGTTTTTTCACTTGAGATAAATTCCCAGAAGTTGAATTTCTGAGCCAGAGGATATGCATATTTAAAATTTTGATAGTCTGTACATTGCCAATCTACCTTCCAGAAAGGCTGAACTAGCTGACATTCTGTGTATGAGAATGCCCGTTGTTCCACACCCTTGCCAAACTGGCATACTTTCAACAACGGTAAAAATTTGTTCTTGTCTATTTTTCTGCTATGAATATTGCCAGCGTGCATGATGTGAAACTATGTGAGAGGAATATAAAGTTGACAGATGGGAAGCACGTTGGTCACTATACTGTTTTATCTGAAGCACAGCATTTCCCCCTCAAAGCAAATGTGATAGATAAGCCCTCTTATTTTTTAGTATAAGTTCTGAGAAGTAATTTCCTAAATGGATTGATTCCTTAGAGAATGTCTCTGAGGATGTAGAAATTACTCAAACCAAATGTGCTTTGGGTTGATAGAGGAGATACATTTTTTCTATGTAACAGTATCCATCTTTCTTTAAAAGATGTGAAGAGTTTCTATACTATCCAAAGTGTCATACTATAGCCTATTCTGAATGTACTCATTTATTTGTTGGAAATTCCTATAGGGGAATTTTCTCCTAACCTTGTTTCATGATTTTAAAAATTTTAAGTTGAGGCATAATTTATACTCAATGTGAATAAATTTTTCTCTTTAAAATCTGGTTGTAAACAACTGCAACATTTTAAGATAGCCCTTTCATCACAAATTAAGGAGAGAGGAATATATATTTAAACACGCTGTCCTTGAGAAAGCACACACAAAAAAATAGAGCTTTGAATTCAGCTATTGCACATCCTGGATATAAGATCTCAAGGACATAACATGATATGCTATTTCCTCATCTGATAACCTAGAAATATGAAATCTGTTCAGCCTTCTCCAGAGAGATGTTGAAAAGAGGGGGATGTCCCAGTACTCTAGTGATTTGAATTATACATTTAAATAAATATGTGTCCAGTCAAATATATCGAATTTACTTGTGTCTGACCTTGAAGTTTTGGTGCCCAAAGGAGGGTCTTTTTCAAATGAAAACATACAAGTCAGATGCATGCTTTACTATGTGAAACTGTCCTCTTGTTTTGGCATTAATATCAATTAAAAGCATTTTGGAATTGTTCAGCTTCACTGACAGCATTAATGAATATGACATGATAAAAAGCCAGAAAATAATTAAGATAATTATAAAATGCAAACTGTAAATTAATAATCCCTTTTATTTTTTCCTTTTCAGCCACTTAATAAATTGAGGGTATTAGATAATTATAAATGTGATACTCTCAATGTTAGCAAATTATATTTTTTAAAAGGCATACCATGTATACCTATGGCTGATTCATGTTGAGGTTTGACAGAGAACAGCAAAATTCTGTATAGCAATTATCCTTCAATAAAAACTAAATTAATTTTAAAAAAAGGCATACCAATTATACTGTTTTGAGAAAAGAAAAAAGATCACCCCAATTCTGTTATCATGGTAACGAAACTATAAAAATGTCACAGTTTTGTATATTTCCTCCTAGTCTCTATTTTACTATGTTTTTCCTGCATTGTACTGGTTAGAAGTGAATTTGTGTCCCACTCAGATCTATCTGGGCTTCCCTGGCGGCTCAGCTGGTAAAGAATCTGCCTGCAGTGCAGGAGACCTGGGTTCGATCCCTGGGTTGGGAAGATCCCTGGAAGACGGAAAAGGCTACCCACTCCAGTATTCTGGCCTGGAGAATTCCATGGCCTACAGTCCATGAGGTCACAAAGAGTTTGACACGACTGAGCGACTTTCACTTTCAGATTTATCTACTCCCCAAGACAGCTCCTTGGGCATCTCCCACTTTACTCTCTTGCTCCTTGGGGAAAAAACATTTTCTTTGGTAAAACTGAGGGAAGGAATTATTGTGTTACTCAGTCCTTCTTTCTTTCAGAGTGGCCTGTCCTCTAGGACTTTGTGATAAGCTTATGAGAGTAAGCCATGTCCTTTGAAAAGGCCTGATGTTTAAGGAAATTTATTTTAATTCAATTAAGTGTTGGTGAGCCCATATAACTGAAGATCTATGCCACATTCTCCGACTAGCTTTATTAGTAATGAAGCTGACTTTAAAAACAAATTTATTGTGATAAAAAAGCCCATAACAAAATTTTTCACCTTAACCATTTCTGAGTGAATGATTTTGTAGTTTTAATTATATTTACATTGTTGTACAGTCTCCAGAAATTATTTTGTCTCGTAGAACTGAAATTCTCTACTCACTAATCAACAGCTCCTCATTTCTGCCTTCTCCCAGCTCTGACAAACCATCATTATACTTTCTGTTTCTGTTCATTGGGTTACTCTAGATAGCTCAGATAAGTGGAATCATATAGTATTTGTCCTTTTGTAACTGGCTCATTTCACTCAGCGTAATGTCCTCAAGGTTCATCCATACTGTAGCATGTGTTAACTTTACCATCCTTTTTAGGGTTAAATAATAATGGAGAAGGAAATGGCAACCCAGTAGTGTCTGCTGCTCTGCGACTGCATGGACTGTAGCTCACCAGGCTCCTTTGTCTATGAGGTTTTTTTCAGGTAACAATACTGGAGTGGGTTGCCATTTCCTCCTCCTCCAGGGGATCTTCCCAACCCAGGGATCAAACCCACATCTCCCATGTCTCCTTGTTTTGACTGGCCAGTGTCAAATAAAGCACAAGTATGAACTGAGGTAAGGAGAGACTTTATTCAAAAGGATTATTGCAACAAGGGGTGGAGAACTACTGCAGTAGGGAGAGTGCTTGAATCATAGGCTATGTAAGGTCTGCAAACATCTCAAAGGTCTCTCTGATCAGTCCTTTTTTTTTTTTATTGTAGTTGCTTTACTAATGTTGTGTTAGTTTCTTCTGTACAGCAGAGTGAATCAGCTATACCTATACATATATCCCCTCTTTTTTGGATTTCCCTCCCATATAGGTCACCACAGAGCACTGGGTAGAGTTCCCTGTGCGAGGAGCAAACGAGGATGGAAAGAACCAGCTGTGGGAGACTGGGATGGTAGAGGGAGTCATCAGACAGTCGGTCAGGGAATTTTTCCCCAGAGATCAGCTGATTGTCAGAAGGGGCAGTTAAGGAGGGGGGTTATTCCCTGTTCTCCATGCTCAATTGTAGGTGGAGTTCTGGGACCAAGTTCAAGGGGAAGGAGATAAATTTGACTAAAGTTTATTCAAGTTGAGTTAGCAGGTATTTTGCCCAGCTTAGCCAGTGTAACTAACAGCCCAGCTAGTCAGTTTGAGACAAAGAATAGGAAGTTAGAGAGTCTATGTTTGGCCTTGTCATAAGTAGACAAAGGGGTCATGAGTCCTGTCTAAGTCACGTGGGTAGGGGTTCTTTGCCGTAAAACATTCCCTGCAAGGGTGAGTGGGTGTGTGTATAAGGAGATAGTGTTCCAAGAACAAGGGGCTTAGGTGATTTCAACATTGTCACAATACCCTTGGCCGCTGCATATGGTAACAGAACAGCCCTTGTGGTGAATCCACTTCTTCATGTGGTTTGAGTGAAGTGCATCCCACTTGGTCCCTTATATGGAAGGGTGCCCAGCGCAGGCTTTGCCCATGCCCTGCCAATTCAAGTATCTTATTTTCTGGGTACTATCAGTGATCCAACAAAGCTAGTGGAGGTGATAGAATTCCAGCTGAGCTATTTCAAATCCTAAAAGATGATGCTGTTGAAATGCTGTAGTCAATATGCCAGCAAATTTGGAAAACTCAGCAGTGGCAGCTGGACTGGAAAAGGTCAGTTTTCATTCCAGTTCCTAAGGACAGTGCCAAAGAATGTTCAAACTACAGTACAGCTGGGCTCATTCCCCATGGTAGTAAGGTTATGCCCAAAATCCTTCAAGTGAGGCTTTAGCAGTAATATGAACCGAGAACTTTGAGATGTACAAGCTGAATTTAGAAAGGGAAGAGGAACAAGAGATCAAATTGTCAACAGTCAATGGATTATAGAGAAAGCAAGGGAATTCCAGAAAAACATTTACTTCTGCTTCATTGACTATGGTAAAGCCTTTGACTACATAGATTACAACAAACGATGGAAAATTCCTGAAGAGATGGGAATACCAGACCACCTTACCTGTCTCCTGCAAAACTTGTATGTGGGTCAAGAAGCAACAGTTAGAATCCAACATGGAAGAACTGACTGGTTCACTATTGGGAAAGAGTACATCAAGGCTGTAATATTGTCACCTTGTTTATTTAACTTATATGCAGAGTACAGCACACAAAATGCTGAGCTGGATGAATCACAAGCTGGAATCAAGATTGTGGGGGAAAATATCAAAACTTCAGGTATGCAGATGATATCACTCTAAAGGCAGAGAGTGAAGAGGAACTAAAGAGCATTTTCATGAAGGTGAAAGAGGAGAATGAAAAAGCTGGCTTCAAACTCAACATTCAAAAAACTAAGATCATGACATTCGGTCCCATCACTTCATGGCAAATAATTGGGGAAAAAATGGAAACAATGACAGACTTTACTTTCTTGGGGTCCAAAAATCACTGCAGACAGTGACTGAAACCATGAAATTAAAAGATATTGCTCCTTGGAGGGAAAGCTTTGACAAACCTAGTTTAGTGCAGTTCAGTCGCTCAGTCATGTCTGACTCTTTGTGACCCCATGGACTGCAGCACGCAAGGCCTCCCTGTCCATCACCAACTCCCAGAGTTTACTGAAACCTAGACAAACCTAGAAAGGATATTAAAAAAAAAAAACAAAGACATTGCTTTTGCAACAAAGGTCCATAGAGTCAAAGCTATGGTTTTTCCAGTAGTCATGTATGGGTGTGAGAGTTGAACCATAAGTAAGCTGAGCACCAAACAAAACTGATGCTTTCAAATTGTGGTGGTGGAGAAGACTGTTGAGAGTTCCTTGGACTGCAAGGAGATCTAACCAGTCCATCCTAAAGGAAATCAACCCTGAATACTCATTGCAAGGACTTATGCTGAAACTGAAGCTCCATTACTTTGGCCACCTGATGTGAAGAGAAGACTCATTGGAAAAGACCCTGATGCTGGGAAAGGTTGAAGGTAGGAGAGAGTGACAGGGAATGAGGTGGCTAGATAGCATCACTGACTCAATGGACATAAATTGGAGCAAACTCTGGGAGAGAGTTAAGGACAGGGAAGCCTGGCATGCTATAGCTCATGGGGTTGCAAAGAGTTGGACAGGACTTAGCAACTGAACAACAACAACATCAATGATCCAGCATAGAGTACATGATCCAAGCAAGACCATTGGGTCTCCCTAGATTTGATCACATGGAAGTAGAGAGAACCCTGACGTTGTGAAAGCTCCTGTACCCAGCATCCAGTTTAGTTCCTCCTCCAGACTTCCCAGGTATGTGAACCAATAAAACCCCCTTTTGCTTAACTATGTAGCATTTTTTTCCCCCAAAATAACTGCATTGTAGCCTCTGGAGACCTTGGTTGCCTTGGAGTGGTTGAAGGGCCCTGCCTACCTCTTATTATGAAAGATTGCAAGGGTCTCATTTTAATTCCAAGTGAGGGAATGTTGACTAAAGAATTCTGGCTACATTTCAAGCTTGAGTAATTCCATCTGCCCTCCCTAAAAACTTTTCCTACAAGAATATTCAATATTCTTAACTTCCTTTACTAGACTTCTAAGCATCATGGAATCTTCTCCATCATTTTTCACTGTTCAAAGACAAGTCCTAAATATGGGGGGGGGGGTTGGAATATAATATTCCAACTCAAATTTTGGAAAAGAAACCCTGGTTTTCAAGAAAAATGCAGCTACAAAGCCCCAAATGTTAAATTGGTTTTTAATAAGTTATGTGGGCAATAGATTAACCTAAGGAACGGAAGGAATTATTTCCACGAGTATTAAGGGAGAGAGCACATTAAGGCATCACAGAAGAAATGCAATGTGATATTAATATGAATAATGAAGTTTTGCTTACATTTTCCTAAGCTTCAAAAGACATTTTCATTTAATAACTGGCTTGTTCTGATAAAGTCATGAAAGAACATGAAAAGGATTTTAACTGCTTTAATAATTAAGGGGAAAAGATAAGTAGCAGCTACTCCTCATAAGTAAATGTGGAAAAAAATATCTAATTCAACAAATATTTCTGGAGTGTGAGGCACCAGGCTACAGCCATGAACAACATAGACAAAAATCTCTGCCTTCACAAAGCTTCAAGTGAAAAAATGCACCAGTAAAATAACAGTGACAAAGCTCCAGTAATAAATTCATCTGGGTTCCTAGGGCAGGAGGACCTCCAGTCTGCTCTTTTTTTGCATCTCTCTGCCAATTAGAAATTGTCCCACACTGAAATGTTACAGTGATCATCTCTTGAGTAATTTTTGGTTTCTCCTTAAAATTTTTTTGTATTTTCTAAATATACGACAATGAGGCTTTTTATTTATTGGCTGCACTGGGTCTTGATTGCTGTGCGTGGGCTTTTCTCTAATTGCGGTAAGTGGGGTCTTCTCTTGCATCGTGTTGGCTTCTCATTGCTGGGGAGCACAGGCTGTAGGTGCAGGGGCTCCAATAGTTGTGGCACTCCAGCTTCAGTAGTTGTGGCTCGCAGGCTCCAGAGAGAAGGTTCAGTAGTTGGGCTTAGTTGCTCCAAAGCATGTGGAATCTTCCCAGACCAGGGATTGAACCTGTGTCCCCTGCATTGGCAGGCGGATTCTTATCCACTGTACCACCAGGGAAGTCTGAGACTCTTTTTAATTAAAAAAAAAAAAAATCCTTATTAAGAGAGGAAAAAACCTGACAAATTAGATGTTCAGATTATTAAATCTTGGGAGGGGGAAGCTCACCTAAACACCTTCTCTTGGCACCTTACTGCCTCTCCTGAACTGAAAAGGACTCTTTTAAAAAAGCAGCAATGTAGCTTTCACTTTGGGAGACTCTCCCCCGCCCATCTCTTTTTCTTGAGCCCACCTGAAATATTCTAAAACAGCTTCTTTTACAGCTTCACATACCTTTTAAAATTCCTTTGTAAATATTTAGAATGCCTAGAGACCTGTCTCTTCCTTGCTTCTTTCCCTCTGTCTTATCTACCTGGTTCTTTTGTCCTTTTACCTACAAAGATCGCCACTGTTCCGCCTCTTTGCAGACCAGATAAACCTTATTTACTCAGTATTGCCCCTGTCACTTCCATTTCTAGCTTCCACTTTCCCTCAAATTGAACTCTTCACTCTGAGTTACCATGGCGTTTCCTGATAAAATGCCAGTCTAAATTGAATCATATCACTTATATTTATAAAAGCTGCTTAATCAATTTGTAAAAGAACCTTTTGCCCCTGGTGGACTGAAGCATTCTGTTACAGACTTAGAGGCCATATGGTCATCATAGAAAATTCTGGAGTCTTTTTGTTTGTTTTATAATTGCTTCTCTGGTGGTTCAGCTGGTAAAGAATCAGCCTGCAATTAAGGAGACCTGGATTTGATTCTGTGTTGGGAAGATCCCCTGGAGGAGGGAATGGCAACTCACTCCAGTATTCTTGCCTGGAGAATCCCTATGGACAGGAGTCTGTGCTGTGCTGTGCTGAGTCCCTCAGTCGTGTCTGACTCTTTGAGACCCCATGGACTGTAGCCCGCCAAGCTCCTCTGTCCACAGGGATTCTCCAGGCAAGAATACTGGAGTGGGTTGCCATGCTTTCCTCCAGGGGATCTTCCCAACCCAGGGACTGAACCCAGGTCTCCTGCATTTCAGGCTGATTCTCTACCGCCTGAGCTGCCAGGGAAGCCATTGGGTTGCAAAGAGTTGGACATGACTGAGGGACTAAGCATAGCACATAATGAAAATTTAATTCTTAAAATCAATAGTTGCTTCAAACCTTTCTCTTTTCTCTTAGTTTAAATAAATTTTTACTCTTTTCCTTATTCTTTTTTTGTTTAAATTGACCCCCAGAATGGAAGTTGCATTGACTTTTATCAAGGCAAAGGGAGAATTTGACATTTGGGTGAGATTTTTTTTTTTAATTGTTTTATCTACTTTTTTCAAATTGGTTATGTATACTTGTTATGCTTTTTTAAAACTTTGAAAATGTTATCAATATACATACAGTATAAAATATGCTAATCTACAGTGTAAAGCTCAATTATTTTTTGCCTAGCTCCCCATGCCCCACCTTTGCCTGAGGTAATCGCTTTTCTGGTTTCTATTATAATTGATTAGTTTTGCCTGTCTTTGAACTTGAAATAACTAGAATCATTCATTATTTACTTTTTTATGTTGGATCTTTTAGCTCAACACTCTGTCCCTGAAGGATTATATCATAGTTTGTTCTGTTTATTGCTATGTGGTTATTTCATTAAATAAATATACTTTAGCTTATATACGCTGTCTCTCATTGAGGGACTTTTAAGTTGTTTTCAGTTTTTGTCTATTATGAGAAAAGCGGCCATGAATATCCCTATACATGTTTTTTGGTGGACATATGCATTCATTTCTCTTGAGCATATACCAAGGAGTGGAATTGCTTGGTCACAGAGTGAACTTATCTTCAGCTTTAGTCAAATTGTTGGTGTGTTTAAATAGTAAAAAATTGAAAAGGCACAAAAGATTATCCAGTGAAAATTCTCTCTCCCTTCCCCACCTCAGTTTCAAAGTTCTCTTTTCCAGAGGCAACCAATACTGCCAGTTTCTTGTGTATTCCTCCAGAAATACACTTTGTGTATAGAAACATATATATGTATATATATAGTCTCGTGTTTACACCAAAACCACAACACCATACAAACTCTTTGGTCAACAACTGTGAGTTAATCAACCCCAGAAAGAATGGTCAAGGTATTTCAGGCAGTAATTTGTTCAGAGTGGACTGTAAATCTGCAGCTAGATGATTCAGGTAGCTCAGTGGACTGACTGAGGTGAAGTCAGGGAGTGTTCAGGGGCTGCCGACAGGATTCTGAAATGGTAACTATATGCCAGATCCTCAGAGGCTTTGAACACCGTTCTAAGAAGTATGGGCGTCATCCTGAAGAAAATAAGGAACCAGGGAATGATTTTGAGTGGAGGGAGATGGGACAGGAGGGTGGAAGGACTGGATTTGTGATTTTAAAGATCTTTGTGGAGGATTAAAGGGAGGAGGAGACTGCTGACTATGAAACGATAGTCCAAACATCACTCGTCAGGTGGTTTAGTCCCTAAGTCCTGTCTGACTCTTGCGACCCCATGGACAGTAGCCCACCAGACTCCTTTATCCCTGGGATTTTCCAGGCAAGAATGCTGGAGTGGGGTTGCCATTTCACAGTATGAGAATGGTGCCAAAACATGAAGACTTGATTACTAGTAAAGGTAGGTGCTCAGTCCATGGGGTCGTTACGAGTCGGACACAACTGAGCGAATTCACTTTCAATTTTCACTTTCATGCACTGGAGAAAGAAGTGGCAACCCACTCCAGTATTCTTGCCTGGAGAATCCCAGGGACGGGGGAGCCTGGTGGGCTGCCATCTGTGGGGTCTCACAGAGTCGGACACGACTGAAGCGACTTAGCAGCAGCAGCAAGGAAGAATTGCGAGATGTGTGTGTACTGAGTATACAACTGTTTTGGAAAAGGGAAAAGAAGGAATTCAGCTCAGACATATTTTTTTTTTAGCTCAGACATTTTGTGTGTGACTCCCAAATATGATTTTCAGAGATGCTGACTTTAATTTTCCTGAAGTAATGAAAAACCGTATTGATACAGTTAATTAAAACTGATTTGGGTAATTTTAAACTTTCTCTTCAATGTTCACTGATTTCCTGGGAGCCCTGTTGCACCAGCTCTGGCCCAGCCACCCTTACACATGGATGCTCATAGGAAAATTCCACCCCGGGTAGGCAGATTATTGTCTAATTTGATTCTCGTATCTTTTTCTCCCAGCAGAATTAAGGAGGAGATTAATGGTCAAAATAGAAACAGCTGTAAGAGAGTAAAAAATAATTTGAAGCACACATAATTGACCTTAGAATAATTAGATTATTAGAAAAAATAAGCTTATTTATTTTTGAAATATAATGTTACCCCAAAACGGGAAAATTAAGGCATGAGGGCAATTAAAACCCAGTCACTCAGTGCAACCACTGTAAACATCATGAAATACTATACTCTATCGATTTCTTTCCTAGCCCCCTTTTCACATAGCTATAAACCATACTGTAGTCATTACTAGAGTAAAATATGTAGTGGTATCCTAGCGGCATAAGATAATATTTTAAAGGCCTTAGAGGAAATTGAATATAGAGTAAATTATCATTGTCCTCTCCTTACCCTGGTATAAAGTGTTACTCTCTTTAAGGAAAGAGAAGAAAATGTGGGTACATGTTGCAGTTACCTAATATATAAACAGGAAGTAGCATAGTCCCTGAGACAGCTTGGCTTATTAGCACTGAAATGGAACCTACAGCTATTTTTTAAGTTAGTAAGAATTTTTTTTAAACATATATAAATTATGTGGTATCATAATATGAAAAGAGCATTGGCCTTGGGGTACAGTCCTAGCTTTGGCATTACCTGTGTGGTCTGGGGTTTACTTTAGCCTCTGTATTGAATCAGTTCAGATTCTGCCTGTGCTGTCCCTGAATGCTCTGGTATCACTCCGTTTGTCCACACCTGCTCTGTGCCCACCCCTGGAACTAGCGGTGTGATCGGCCCTCTCCAAACCCAAAGATCATGAGTCAAGGAGGAGTACCAGAGAAGATTCCATGGGGTAGATTATTACCAGAAGGGGAAATTGATTCTGGGCAGACGAAAACACTAGATGTCCATCATATCCAACTGGGGGTCTTAGTTTCTTTATCTGAAAAATGATGGGTGTGTGCATGCTTAGGGGTTTGGTGTGGAAGGGTCTATTCCTTCATCTGTCTGTATCAGTCTTCACGGGATTGCAAACACAGTGTTGCTGAGGTTATAGTATGAGAAAAACTGTGTTCCTCTCTTTGACTTCTAATGTGGGGTACCTCTTCCTTGTGACTTTAGGGCAGTTTCATGAGTTTAGACCAGGAGTTTTATAGCAGGTTCCTGAGTGACTTTCCTGTTTTTGTGAGCTGTCTGTGTATACTTCCTGCGAAGAGACTGCTTTATTATTAGCAACACATGCCCTGAAATAACATCCTTCTTTGACCCCATCACCCGTTTTTATCTTCAGAAAAGCTATAAAGTGTTACCAGGTGTTAAGAATAGTTTATTCTTCAGAGTGCAGTTGCCAAACTGAACTTATTTCTACTCAAACTGGATAGGGCCTGACTGATACAATGACGCCCCCAAATTCAAGTTTTCCACAAACTGTCTTTTAATTTACAACTCTGGGGGAGGGGATAGTATCAAAGGAATGTGCAAACATGCTTGAAACATAATTTTACCTCAATGATTATTTTTAATGGGGCTGGGTCTAGCAAGATAATTCTGGCAGGACCTTTAAACTATATAATACAGAGAGATAATGTCTCATAAAAAGTTTCCTGCTTTAAAATTCTAACAGCAAATTTGTCTATATATTATCTTTATTAACAAACTACAATACTAATAACAATAGTGTCTCCCTGTCTCAGAAGTTTTTTGGGTTGAGTAAAATGAGGTTTTGTTGTTGTTTAATCTCTAAGTCATAAATGAGATTGATGTATGTAAAATACTTGGCACGGTATCTGTCACAGACCAAGTGGTCATAAATGTTAGCTCTTGTGAGTATCTGTGAAGGGAATATAATACCTACCACAGAGGATTGTTCTAAAGTTCAAAAAGGATGGAACGTATAAAGTGCTTAACATAGTGCTTGGTACACAGAAAACACTTGGAAATAGTTTCTGCTGCTGCTACTAATAAATTTGTTGTTGTTTTCAAGATATAATAGCGTTGCCCAAATCAGTAGCTAGCAATATTTACCCTGTTCATGAGTGAAAAAATCTTCTGACTAGAATATCACTTTTGATCTATTTATTATAAATAACACAATGAAAAACACACCCTAACTCTGCCATGTAGCTACAAAGAAAATTCTTAATTCAATTTCTTATCTTTAAAAGGGGCTATAATAATGCTTACATTACATACTTAGCATGAAACTATAGTAAAAGATGGTGTAACATTGGGTTAATTAATGAACTTTGCAAAAGGTCAAAAGAATAACTATATAATAATAATAATTTCTTGATTACTGTGCATCTACTAAACATTAAACCTATGTTAAGTGCTTCATTTACACTATCTCATTTAATCCTCACAATAATCCCATGAAGTAGTTACTATTTTTATTTTTATTTTCCAAATAAGGATGAAAGTTGATAGTTGCCTGCAAAGCTGATATGCATAGCTGATGTGTAAAGCCAAGATGTGTTGTTGGTATAAAGTTCTTTGGAATCCTTAGGATACAATAACTTGCTTGGCTGAGCAGTGCATGAAACATGCTGTTGTTTAGTCCCTAAGTCGTGTCTGACTCTTTTGTGACTCCATGGACTGTAGCCCACCAGGCTCCTCTATCTATGGGATTTTCCAGGCAAGTATACTGGAGTGGGTTGCCATTTCCTTCTCCAGGGGATCTTCCTGACCCAGGGATGGAACTCGTGTCTCCTGCATTGCAGTCAGATTCTTTACCGCTGAGCTACATGTGGAAGCCCACAAATGTGGGTACTGATTTACAAATTGAGGATGCAAGTGAGGATACAAACTAACATCTTTTCAGACTCCAGATTACTCTTAACGTCTCTGCACATGCAAGATATTATTATTATTTTGTATGTTAATAACATAAGTGAGTTTTATGACATGGTGATATAGAAAGAATATCTATGTAATTATTTCAAAATTATTGCTTTACATATTGCTTTACATATTCATTTCTGATATTTTTAAGGGAACAGTACTAAATAAAAATAATGACTACATCCCACACATGTGTGTATAAAAATGATAATTTTATAGGAAAACATGGGACTGACTCCTTTTTCAAACAGGAGCCAGGCCAACCAGTGGCTCTTGTTTCTAGTCTAGAAGTCATCCATTTGATGGCCATAGACTTTCACAGGAGAAACAGAGGAGTCCTTTCTTCCAAGGAGATTACTACTCTTATTTGGGTCAAATAAAATGAAGTCTGGAAGAGCTACTCACTCCTAAACGAGCATTTGAACTTCATGAGAAAAGATGGAGCATGGTCAAGCATGTGGCAACTTTCTCATTACTGCTGAGAAAATTGATTCAGTTATTAAGTTAAATATCTTTTAATTTTCAATCCATCTCATGGTGCTAGCCCAAAATAACTATTTTGGTTTAGACTATAATTCTTTCTTTTTTTTTTTCACTGTTTGACCCCACCCCTCAGATGTAGGATCTTTGTTCCCTGACCAGGGATTGAACCAGAACCCCTGCAATGGAAGCACAGAGTCTTAACCACTGGACCAGTAGGGAAGTCCTTAGACTGTAACTCTTATACTCTTGTAAATAAAATGTTCCAAAGTACTAATGGCTGAGCTTTCACAAGGCTAGACCCTTAGAGTCTTTGGAAGTAGATGCTGTGAAACTTGAGATCTAGGTGGGTACTGAGCTTTGCTGCTCACTGAGGCTGAGTTTTGAACAACAAACAACCTCAAGTCTAATAACTATACTATATTTTAGCTGTCAGTCTATTATTACCCACCAGAAAACCAAGACTGTTGGTTTTTAGTGAGGTAGGACCAGTACCACACTTGAGCAGCTGGAGAGAGACAATTGTTAAATATTCAGCAGTTTGACTGCTGATTTTTAAAACTTGGTAGCCTAAAATTAGTCACAATGGGAGTATTTACACCACAGAAGTTGGCAAACACTGCAGATTCACCCCCTTACACCTGGTTTCCACCCCAAAGCTCTGGTTTGCCTTCACACCTTGGGTCGAGCCATCCAGTATCCAGTGAGATGTCAGGAAACCAACCCCAGGCCTGATGTTCTGTTACCATTTATTAGCAACCTGCTTTTCATCGTACCTAGAAAATTAGCAACCCAGGTAAATGTGAAACTCAGAATACCAATATTTAGAGCTCAGTTTTCATCTCTGAAAGGGAGAATTTCACTTTAAAGTGTCAGCTGCTGCTTGGCAGTGATGGGTGACATGGATCACTAAAATATCCCAAGGTCTATGGGAAGTGAATGACTCATTCCCCTGGTCAGCAAAGTGAGGAGACATTCATCCCTCAAAAAATTATGGGATTTTCCTTCCAGTATTATTACTCACAATGGATATGTTTAAAGATTATGTTTTACTAAGATGGGACAAATTAGACCTCATACAACTGAAATAACTGAAGAACAGTTCTCCATTGGACTGGGTTATTTATTATTCTGCTAATACTGCCTTGTGTCAATCCTGCCTTCTCTGTGTATCAACCAGGCCAAAGCTGTTCTAACTTGTACATTTCATCTTCCAGAGAATTTTCTAAGAATGATGTTTATTTTATTTGTTTTCTGCAGACTTACCAGGCCTCTGTTTAATTCACCTGAGGCTTACCTACTGTTTGACTCAAGTCCATGAATACTTATGTTTCTTTGTCTTTGTGGTTTAAGGTATAGAAGTGAAATTAGGCCCTGGAATACAATCTAGTGTCTTTGCCAAGAAAAGAAGTAAAAATTCTTTCAGACTAGTACTATAACACTAGTGAGACATCCCCCAAACGTAGAATCCATATCATGCTTTCAAGGAGCCTCAGAAAAGCAAGCTACCTCAGGCATCTTTATGAGATGGATGGGCATGGAGTTCAGCAGCTTTTAAAATTAACATTTAAAGCAGGAACTTTCTCCTCCACAGTGACACAGGTATTCTTATTTGAGCTAAGTTTTTTCTGTTGGTTTGGTTTGGGTTTGGGGGTTTTGTTTTTGAAATATAGTTGATTTACAATGTTGTGTCAATTTCTGCTATACATATAAATATATACATTTAAAAAAATTCTTTTTCATCATGGTTTATCATAGTATGTTGAATATAGTTCTCTGTGCTATACAATAGGACCTTGTTGTTTATCCATTCTCTATATAATGGCTTACATCTCCTAACCCCAAACTCCCAGTCCATCCCTTCCCCAAGCCTCTCCCCTTAGCAACCACAAGTCTGTTCTCTATCTCTATGAGTCTGTTTCTGATTCATAGTTAGGTTCATTTGTATCATATTTTAGATTCCACGTGTAAGTGATATCATATGGTATTTGTCTTTCTCTTTCTGACTTACTTCACTTAGTATGATAATCTCTGGGTCCATCCATGTTGCTGCAGATGGCACTATTTTTCTTTTTTGGCAGAGTAGCATTCCATCATGCATATGTACCACATCTTCTTTATCCATTCATCTGTCAATAACATTCAGGTTGTCTCCTTGTCATGACTATTGTGAGTAGTGCTGCTATGAACATAGGAGTGACTGGATCTTTTTGGATTATAGTTTTGTCCAGATATATTCCCAGGAGTGGGATTGCTGGATCATATGGCAACTTTATTTTTAGTTTTTTGAGGTACCTCCATACTGTTTTCCATAGTGGTTACACTAATTTACATTCCTACCAGTAGTGCAAGAGGGTTCCCTTTTCTCCATATCCTCTCTAGCATTTGTTATTTGCAGAGGAGTTTTTAAAAAATAATTTATTTATTTTTAATTGATGGATAATTGCTTTACAATATTGTGTTGGTTTCTGCCACACATCAACATGAATCAGCCGTAGGTACACATACATCCCCTCCCTCTTTACCCTCCCTCCCACCTCCCACCCCATCCCACCAGTGACGGCCATTCTGACCAGTGTGAGGTGGTACCTCATTGTAGTTTTGATTTGCGTTTCTCTAATAACTAGCAATGTTGAGCATCTTTTCATGTGCCTATAGGCCATTTGTATTTCTTTAGAGAAATGTCTATTTAGGTCTTCTGCCTGTATTCTGATTGGGTTGTTTTATGTTACTGAGTTGAGCCTTTTGTATATTTTACAGATTATGCCCTTGTCAGTTAAAGCAGGAATTCTTGATCATGGTTCACACTAGAATCACCTACGGGGCCTTTAGAAAAGAAATCTCAGGCTCAGATCAATTAAATGAGAATTTGGGGAATGGGACTCAGATATTGATAGTTATTAAACCTCTCTAGATGATTTATATGCGCACCAAGGTTTGAGAACTATTGACCTAAAGCGGTAAGATTAGTTTTCTGCCAGGTGAGATTTGTTCTGTTTAGTCACCTTCCTAATACATTAGAAATCTTCACTCCCTTAGTGTCAACCCAGTTGTTGGCTTTAAGACTTTAAATAGACAATGAATCATGCATTACAAAGAATGATCTAGAATAAGCCAGCTACTTCACATACCACAGCTATGATCATGTCACATTCTCACTCACAAAGTTTCTTTGTTGATAAGATCTGGTATTGGTGAAGGTACAGAGAAAAAGCATTTAAACACCTTCTTTGAAAGCATAAATTGATACAATTTTCTCAGAGGAAAATTTGAAACCTTATATCAAGTTTTAATATGAGTATATTCAGCAATTTCACTTTTAGGAATTTAGCCTTAAGGAGTAATTTGGCAAGTGTAGGAAGATAATCAAAGATATTTATCGCAACATTGGCTATGCTAATGTATATTTTCTAGATTTTTTTTCATTTTACTGCATCCAAGTTTTGAAATGCTTGAGGCTGTACAAAGGTCTTTATGGCATGTATTAACATGCAAAAGTGTTCATGATATATTACTCAGTGAAAAACAAGCAAGTAACCAAAAAGTATGTGTAGTGTACTCCACTAAAGTTTAAAAGTAAATCTATATTTTTATTAATTTTTAAAGGCTGGAAGGTAGTACCCGAACTATTAACAGTGATTATTTCTGATAAGTAAAATTACAGTCTGATGCGAGGGAGGAGAACTTTTGCCTCTTCTTTCTACACTTCTGTATTGCTTAAATTTGTTTTAATGTACATGTTACTATTATAATTTAAATAATTTAAACGTGTTCAATCATTTATGACTCACCATTTTCTGTAAAATAAAGTCTAAACTCCTTAGCTTTATAAGCACTCAACAATTTGTCTCCAAACCACTTTTGCCAATCTTTAAGAAAGTTTGTAGATAGAATTGAGTTTCACCTTCACTCTCCTACTTATAATCACTTAAGCCCAACTATTCTCACCAAATTTACATTCATGTTTTCAACCTTTGGGAGAGCCCCTTTCTTTGCTTGAAATGCTCTTTATCTCTTTCTCTCCATTCACTAAAATCCAACTGAACAATGAAGCTCAGATCAAGTAGAACTCGCCCTCCTATGAATTCCTATGTTATGCAATATCTGATACTTGACAAAATCGTTATTGAATGAAGAAATGGATCTTTGCAGCCAAATTCAAGTTTCTGTTTAGTTTTCTTGTTTGTAACATGGGGACATACTACCCATTATATTAGATTATTGTGAGGATTATGATAATTATGAAAAGTACTTAAGACAACACCAGAACATAGTAATTCATAGTTGAAAACTGTCATTATGATTATCTTTTTTTCATCTACTGACATGTCCTCTCTCCATCTAGATGGTCAAATCCCAGATGGCAGAAACTGCACATCATGTATACTAGCATCCTTCTCCAAACTCTGTAGTAGAGCTCTATATGATACACACTTCATATTTACTGTTAATAGTGACAGAGAAGATTACGAACTATACATAACCTTCTAACCTTCAAAGAAATAAATCACTTAGTGTGAAAAATACTATGACTTCATGGCACCAAAGAATAACATGGTAACATGGAATTATCATAGTAAAACATTACTGAGATGAAATATACAAATAAAACCGTATGTTCTTTCTTCAGTGAAATCACAGGAAGTAGGGATAGATCATTCCTTGAATTCTGTTTTCACCAACATAGTCAATACATACAAGATGCTAGATAATACTAGTGAATTATTTACAGAAAACACCAGATGAATTTGGTTTATTTAGTCTCTTGTTGGCAGATAGCACATCGTGCTTCTGCAGAAGGCTCCACGTGTTCTAGAATTTTAACATAATGGGACTTTATACACTGTCATAGAAACAGAATGCTCTAGTGCAGAGACACAGCAGGAATGACCAAGGCTTGCTATGTTTAGTTCCTCACATTATCCAGTTCAAAATCACTGCTAGATTACAGCCTTCAAATTTCAGTCAAGGTACTGGCAGCTTGATTGGAACAGTTTCTGTTCCCACTTAATCCCACCGGACAGATATGATCTGTGTGGCGCAGCACACTGCCATTGAAACAACTGGAGTCACCTGATACAGTACATTAGCCTAGAGCAAATAAAGTCAGATTGTTGTTTTCTCTTTGGAGGCCTAAAAAATATTTTTCTGAGCACGGCTTCTTATTTGGTTTGTGTGTTTGCTCAGTACTTTATAGTTCAACGGACTTTGTCCCTCAGCAGTGTGTAACTCCAATTGTGTCCAGCAATCCAAAAAGTCAAAGTGTGAAAAAAGGATACAAAGATGCCTTAAATACTTTCTTTAAACTTCAGTCTTGGACATGTGTGTGTGTGTGCGCTCAGTCGTGTATGACTCTTTGTGACCTAGTGGACTGCCGCCTTCCAGGCTTCCCTGTCCATGGAATTTTCCAGGCAACAATACTGGAGTGAGTTACCATTTCCTACTCCAGGGGATCTTCCCAACCCAAGGAGCAAACCCACATCTCCTACATCTCCTATCTTGGCAGGTGGATTCTTTAACTCCAACCAACCAACCAAATAAACAGGAAACCAAAAACCCCAGCCAGCATATAGGATTTGTGATCATTTATGTAAAATGTATATATTAGGAAAAAAGGTGGATTTAGGGAAACTCTTAATAGGCAGGTTAAAAAAAAATTTGCAGATTAATGTTTATTATAGTCTATTCCAGTAAAGGCTAACAACCCACAGCCCCACCCCTGCCTACTGGTACACATGGTGAATGCACAAGGAGACAAGCACAGAAGGCTGGAAACCTAGGAAGATGAAGAATATGGAATATGGCAGGGGAGGAGGAAAATAATAAGTTTTTTTTAAGGTATTTTTGTATTATAATGGGCTTTCCTGATAGAAGAGTTGATAAAGAATCCACCTGTGATGCAGGGGACAAGGAGATGTGGGTTCAATCCCTGGGTCAGGTAGATCCCCTGGAGGAGGAAATGGCAACCCACTCCAGTATTCTTGCCTGGAGAATCCTATGGACAGAGGAGCCTTGTGGGCTACAGTGCATGGGGTCGCAAAGAGTCGGACACAACTAACTGAGTGACAAACATGCACTGTTATAATGAATTATTATTGAAACATATTGTTGTCAGTTTGACAATATGGAACAGATAGATTACATTACTAGAATACTAAAAAGAATCTACAAGAAATTTATCAGAATTAATAAAATAATTTAGTAAGATTGCTAGAGAAAACTCAAATTTTATTGTATTTGTAAACACCCAGCAGCAAGCTGTTGCAAAACACCGTTCACAATAGCAGTAAAAATTATAAAATACCTGTACGGAGGTGATTATAAACTTACTGAGTGACATTAAGGAAGATTTCAACATCCAGAGAGATAAACCATCTTCTCAGGTAGAAAGACTCAATATTTTAAGAATATTCTCATAAAATTGATTTGTAGCTACAGGGCAGGAATACTATTATGACAACACGGTGTTGGTAGATAGACAAACAGACCAGTGGAACAGGGTGGAGAGCCTGGAAACAAAACTACACATTATGACAAAATGTCGTAAAACAGCTAAAAAAAAACTTGTCTTGCCCTGAGTTATGTACTTTCCCTGATCAAGTGGGATTATAAAGATCTGGCCCTCTAGTGCAAACAGGTCAACTCTGAAGTGTCTCAGCTTCCCAGTTCCTTGCCTGGTGAGCTGAGGCTTTTCTTGAGATTGTATCACAGTTCAGCTTCTCCCTCTATCCTATCCCACCTCATTCCTTTCCCCTCCTGAGAGTACTGCTAAGAGTACCTCCTAAGAGTGTTGCTCCTAAGAGTACTCCCTAAGAAACTTTCCACACAAAATACTGGTAGAATGTAAATTTACACCAGTATTTTATAAAACAGTTTGAAATTACTTGATAAAGCTGAAGTTGCATATGCTTTACAATTTACTATTCCATTCCTAGGTATATACTCTAGAGAAACTCTTCCACAAAAATTTACTACAGGGTTTTTCTTGGTGGAAAGAGATAGCCATATGGGGTTTCTCAGGTCCTGGAGAAGACTACCTCAAACAAGAACAAAACCCAAAGATTGTTCCCATAAAATGAAGGGTTAACTTGTCTAGGAAGGCTAAGGGCTGAGGGATTTGATGAATTCAATGAACGTTGATTGAATCAAGAATAGTTGCACGTCCTTAGAAGGGGAATCTAGAAGTGGGTTCTGCAGCCTGCTCAGGGATTGAACAGGTGAGTGAGAAGGAAGCCGAGAGGGTGGTCCAGATAAGGAAACAGCACCAGCAAAGGCTTTCTAAACACTGGACAAAGCAGAAGGACTCAAGGAAGCAGTTAGAGTATTGCTACAGAGAATAAGGCCAGAAATGGAGTATCCCAAGAAACATTTAAAACGATGCAGATTTGATATGTCAGAAAGAGAAGCCTTGAACAATTGTGAGCAGAGGAGTAACATCCTGGAAACGGTATTTCAGGAAGGGAAATCCAGCAGCAGTTCCTGTCTCTAGGCGAAGTATTTTCACCTTTATAAACAGGTACTCTTGGACAGGCTGAAAAGAAAAATGCTTCCAATAAATGGCATTGACGAATAAGACCAGTGGGTAGCTTGGGGCAATTTCTAAATTAATTACTGGACTTCTATTTGCTTGCCCAGTTTGGTGCTGGTCTCTGCTGAGTAGTGTGGTCTCTGATGCAGCTGTTGTTTCTGACAGCATTGTTCTCTCCGCTTGCTAAAATGGTTAACATTGTCCTTAAATGACTGCATGGAGAGCCACTCTGTCCTTCTGGTTACAATAGCATCTGTGTCTGATCTGAGACAAGCCTTGCTTATGTTCTTGGGCCTCCCGATTGCAGTGAGGGTCCATCCGGCCCTCCTAGAACATGCTCTATGCCAGTGACACATGTTTGTCTCAAAGCTAAAAGCTATGAAGCTAATGAACAAGGTCGCAGATCCTAAAAAGGTTCAATATTGCTTTTGTTTTGAGTGCCTATTACCTCTTTGGAAGACATTTGATTAAAATACAATGCTAACGGGTCTAGGGTTTCAGGTTAATCCCTTGGTGAGAGTTAGTTTCCTTTGGTCTCTGTGGCTGCAGATGGTATTTCTAGTGACTACTCCAGATCCTTTCACAAAAATGGGGCCACAGAACAATTCTTAACTGTAGTCTAATTCCACTGCAGATTCTGGGGCTAATCCTGTTTCTAGACCAGGGGAATCACAGAACCTGGACTATTTGCTTGATGGTATTCCGCAAAAATCATTGCTGTTTCTGATCCTTTTTTGTTCTGGCAACTTCCAGGCAGGAAATAACTCTGGTCTAGCTTTTTGTGGCCAAGTCTCTTTAGTCTCTATAAGTACCTGGTCTTGTCTCTGTAGATAACCATTTGCTTTTGGGCTCCAGATATGCCCCTCTCACTCCCAAATTTCAGGAAATGGAGTTCCATCTGTACCCAGTCCCCTTGTCTGGGACTGTCTTATGTGCCGCTGCATCCCTGGCACCAAACACTGTGGGAATGGCAAGATTGCCCCTCCCTACACTGTCTCCTGAGGAAGAGGGGTGCAGACATAAACTGGCCAGGGTATCTGGGCTATATAACTTGTGTGCTGGGAGTGTACATGTATGTGTGTATGTATAAAATAAATGGTGTTAAAAATAAGTAGATTCTTTTTCTACTTCTTTTTGAAATATCTTATCCATAAGGGGCTTCTCTGGTAGCTCAGCTGGTAAAAAATCTGTCTGCAATACAGGAGATCCCAGTTGGATTCCTGGGCCAGGAAGATCCCCTGGAGGAGGGCATAGCAACCCACTCAGTATTCTTGCTGGGAGAATCCCCATGGACAAGAGGAGCGTGGTGGGCTACAGTCCATGGGGTCGCAAAGAGTCGGACATGACTGAGCGACTAAGCACAGCACAACACATACATAAAGTATGGCACACTGATAAAGAATCCACCTGCCGATGCAGGAGACATAGGTTCAAATCCTAGGTCAGGAAGAACCCCTAGAGAAGGAAATGGCAATCCACTCCAGTATTCCTGCCTGGAGAATCCCATGGACAGAGGAGCCTGGTGGGCTACAATACATAGAGTCACAAAGAATCAGACATGACTGAATGACCAAACACGCATGCATGCATACATAAAGCGCACAAGTTTAAATGCTTGGTTTAATGAATTTTTGCATATTGGAGATACCCAGGTAATCCCTATGCAGATCAAGATATGGAATGCTTCCCACACCCCAGAAGGATGTCCTGAATTCCTTCCCAGGCAGTGTCTAACACCCCCGCCAGCCTGGACTCAGAGATGACTGCTATTCTGACTTCTATCACCATATGTTAGTTTCGCTGTTCTTGAACTTGATATAAATGGAATCACACAGTATGCTCTTTTTATATCTGGCTTCTCTTGCTCACTGTATGTCTGCTGAGATCCATGTTGTTAGTCTATGTTCTTTTAATCGGTTAATTTTCCTTGGGCTTTTCTCCTCTTGGCTCATTTCCCCATTGGGGTGGTGAAACCAAGATTCATCTCTGAGACCAGAGGACAGAGCATGCTTTCAGGGTAGACCTTAGGTCAGAGGAGAAGTGGTCTCTGGCTCCCTGCCATTTACTCAGCTGTAGGACTTGTGGTTTCAATGTAGACTTTAGGACCAAAGCTTGATAGTGATTTTCCTGGAGTGTTGGAGGAGATGCGTGGACGGTAAGCACATTTTCCGTCTTGCCTTGATTAGACTATGTTTCACTTATCTTCTGGCATCTTCCCTTATTGCATTCCTCTGAATGTGACACATGCTCAGGGTTCTCCCCAGAGCATGTGATTTTCTGCGAATGTCTAACTATAGATCCTGCTAATTCCTAACCTATTTACTGTTCTCACTCCTGACTAAGAAATCAGAGTATAACTGGTTTAGATAAAATCCACTATTATTCATCGAAGAGCAAGTCCTACTGAAGGGGAGTGGTGCATAGCATCCTTATTGTGGACAAAAGGCAGCACATTAATTTAGCAAAAATTTATTATCTTGATGTCAGCTCTGTACTAGTTTTCCAGAAGATGCATTAGCTTTCTGACACTTTGTTCTTTTTCCATGTGTAAGTAATTAATTCAGATCCTGGTAAAAAGCTTTTTATTCCTCCTATCCTATGCATTTAAATGCTGTTAGATAAAACTATTTTGATAGCTTCTCATTTTATAAGAAGGAACTATGATTCCACTCTTTTCTCTGTCTATCCCCTGATCGCACCTCCCCTTCAAAGTGGAGCAGAGAAAGAAAGAACAGGAGCCTTCTGGCATCCTCTACTCATCCTTTAGTTCATCTTGGGTTCAGTCTTCCTAGAGCTTCTGTTGCACAAATCCCTCACTGTCACTTCTTCATTGAATTTCTTTTCCCAGTAAGTAACCAACCCTTTCTACAACTATTTCTGTTAGAAAGGTTTGTGACTCCTTAGCTACTTACTTATGGAGAAAAATGTATATGCGTTGAGGAGGTGGGGGATGGTTGTGGGTATGCGTGTGTCTCCAGTGGAACTCCAGCTATTGTTGGGTTTTATTATTTCATTTTGAAGAATCCTTCGCATTTCACTTTCATTCTGGTACTGATGCTGTCACAGGTGATTTAAGAAGAACTTGGCTAATCTACACCCAAGTTGTACGATATTTACTCATCTGTCTTCCTCATTAGCCTTCCTAGGATAGGACTGTCTTTCCTGTCTGACCCCTGACCTAGCCGTGTACTTGGTGAAAAATCAGCTTCTCAGTACAAGACAGCTTCTTGTGTCAGCAGAAAGGCAGAGACTTCCAGGACACGGACCAGAGGAGCAGACAGAGCTCATTTACCCTTTACCCTGGCTTGGAAAAGCTATGGCTGCTCTGCTGCCAGTAGCCATTTGTCACTTGATTCATACCCAACACGAAGGGAAAATAAATTCAGTATAACTTTCCTTGACACAGAGTCAAATAGAGAGGATGTTCTAATGAAGATTTTTTTTTTTTTTTGGTCACTGTTTTATAAAGAGCTTAGGACTCCAAGAAGGAGTGAAATAAAAGCCTTGTGGAAAGATAAGGCTTTTCCCTTCATTCATTACTATTCAGCCACGTTGTCTGAGAGCTGATTATGCACTGGGCACTGGGAAGACAAAGGTTAGTGAGGAAAAGATCCTTGGTTTCAAGAGGGAGACTGACAGTCTGGAGAGGCAGACTGACACGCTGACATAAGTGACAATTCAGCGCGACGTAGTGAGTGCTATAGTGAAAAGAATAAACTCAGAGCTATGGTGACTCAGAGAGGCCAGGGGCCAACTCTGCCTGAGCCATCTATAGGCCTCACGTGGACACAACTAACAAAAGAAGTTGGCAGGGACTTCTCTGATGGTCCAGTGGCTAAGATTCTGAGCTCCCAATGCAGGGGGCCCAGGTTTGATCCCTGGTCAGGGAACTAATTTGCATATGCCACAACTAAGACCTGGCACAGTTAAATTAATTAATTAAAACAAAAAGAAGTTGGCAGGGACTTCCCTGGTGGTCCAGTGGCTAAGACTCCACTCTCCCAACGCAGGGGGCTCGGGTTTGATCGCTGGTCAGGGAACTAGATTCTACATGTTGCACCTAAGAGTTCACATGCCGCAACTAAATATTCTGCATCCTGCAGTGGAAACTGAGATTGTGCATGCTGCAACTAAGATCCAGCACAGCCCAATAAATAAAAATAAATATTTTTTAAAAAGTAAAAACAGGTTTGCAGACTGAGGAAGATTCAAGAAAGCAGGATTCCCTATAACCAGTATTCACAGTTTAGGAACACTGGGAGATGCACTCTGGGACAGAGCTTAGTGTTAGGGATATTCACTAGAGGAGAGAAAGGAGGATTGGGCAGAGAGGGAAGTCAAGCTGTGATGCAAGTCTGGCAGCTTTAGCCCATTGCTTGGGGAGCTCTGGAGCAGAAACCATTTCCCCAAGTTGTCCCAGACTGGGCCACATTAGCCAGGCCTTGATCTTCTCACCTTCATCAGTTACTGGATATGGGTACCCCCAGAAGGATGTGACCTGGGGGAAAGTGGATCTCTGCAGCTGATGCAACCCCTACAAGACCTGACAGTTGCATACCCAGACTACCCCTTGTGCTGCTTGGATCCATGGCATCCTGTGTGTCCAGTGGGCCTCTCTCCCTTGAAAGGGGAAAGCTGGTGGAACAAACAATACCCCTTGCTGATAAGACTGGTCTTGGTCCTGCCACTGACATTCTATTTTAACTTCTCCACTAACCTTTGTAGAAAACCCTGGTTCTCAGCTAGCATCTCTGATGGTTTGGGTGACTTTCATGGTGGCATGATCCAATTTTCATTCCTAAGGGGAGCAAGACCCTTATCTCTATGCCCTTCTCTGGCTAGGGATACTTCTCTCATCTATTTTCGTCATAGTTTGGTGAGAGTATGACAAGAGGTGCTCAAGGAGATCACCTAAGCTCCACAATATGTTCCTCCATGCCCTGGTTGTGTAGGAGCAGCCCTGTCTCCTCTTGACCATCAGAGTTAATTGGTGGTTTAGTCACTAAGTTGTGTCCAACTCTTTTGACCCCTTGGACAGAGGAGCCTGGCAGGCTACAGTCCATGGGATTCTCCAGGCAAGAATACCAGAGCAGGTTGCCATTTCCTTCTCCAGAGTTCATTACACTTCCTAAATAGGGACTCCTCTTCTTACTTGCTGGTCTCTCTACACAAGGAGCTTGAAATGCTCAGGCACAGCATCCTTCTGGTTCAGTGGGACTCTCTCTGTGTTTCCTAGGGGAACTGTTCCTCCTTTGGGGATCAGAAGCTCTGACCCTGCAGAGCCAAATGTAATGAGAATGAATAGCATGAATTCCCTAGGTGGGTTATTGTGAGTGATGGTGACTAGGGTCATTCCTGCTTTGATTCCTTGGTTCCCAGTCCCATGAATTTTCCTAGTAGAGATGTTGAACCCTGGAGGAAAATGCCCCTTTCTTATAAAGTATTAACTCTGAATTGCCACTCAAGCATGTCTTTAGCAAACCATTCCAGTTCTGTTTCTGGTCAGCACCTTCTGGTTGGTGTTGTAAGTGATAAGTAGTTTGGAGAATTCCATGGTCATGGGCCTACTCTCACATTTCCTTTGCTGTAAAGTGGGTTCCCCTGATCTCACAACTGTTATGAGGGATCTCATGTTAGTGGAGCAAACACTCCATAAACTCTTGGAGAGTTATGCTGACAGAGGCTGTGTAAGCAGGAAAATTAAACATATAGCCAGAATATTTGCCTCTTATTAACAGGAAAATATTGAGCAGAAGGGGACCAATGTATTCAACTTCTTACTGAGTGGCTCTTTGGTCTCTTTGGGGATAGTGTTGCCCTGGTGACTCTGTTGGTTTCTGTTGCTGACGTGTTGCCCATTTGTCAGTAACACTTGGATCAGCTCTGACAAGTGGCAGCCCATGAGACTGGGTTCATACATAGCCTCCATCTTCCCCCATGACTCTGTGTTCATGTGCCCGTTACATCAGCACTGGTCTGGCAGATGGCATAGACTGACTGACATCAACCAGCCAAGTCGTCTGATCAATTTGGTTGCTTAGAATCTCTTGCATGGTGAATTGTCCCCAGTGGGCATTAATATGTGGTACAAAGATCTTTACATTCATGCCCATTCTCATCTGTCCATTAGGTATGGATGAGAAATACTGTCAAGAAACCCCAAATCAATTATTTCCACTTTAACCTCTGGAAACTCATTATTCAAACTTTCCCAATCTAACCTTTGGATACTTTTGAATTGTGCTTGAGAAGACTCTTGAGAGTCCCTTGGATAGCAGGGACATCAAACCAGTCAATCCTAAAGGAAATCAACCCTGAATATTTATTGGAAGGGCTGATGCTAAAGCTCTAATCCTTTGACCACCTAATGCAAAGAGTCAACTCATTGGAAAAGACCCTGATGCTGGGAAAGATTGAAGGCAGGAAGTGGGGATGTGCGTGACAGAGGATGAGATGATTGGATAGTATCACTGACTCAATGAATATGAGCTTGAGCAAACTCCAGGAGATAGTGAAGGACACAGAAGCCTAGAGTGCTGCAGTCCGTGGGGTTGCAAAGAGTTGGATACAACTTAGTGACTGAACAACAACAACAAACCTTCAGATAACTTTCTCCACAAGAGCTACCGCTAACTTGATAGCAGAATTGCATGTCAAGATTCAACTGTTTTTAGAAAAAAAACACTATTTAAGCCTGTTCTGTATAAAAGGTCAGTAATTTACTACTTCTACTTTGTCTTCAAATATTCTAAAACCTTTGTCCCTAATGTTGTTTATCTTTGAGGAATGTCAAACTGTATTTGATTTTTAGAATGTGTAACTTGGCAGGGCAGACAAAAGTATTACACCTTAGATTAATATACATTACAGGAAGGTGAGTGAAAAACCAAGTGTTCTTGTTCTGAGGGAAAATTTTCAACATGAATTTTTGGGCCATTCAGAAAATACTGCGAATCAACCTTACCTTTTATGTTTTTGTAAATATCTCATATTATGTAAATGTCTCTAATGTTAAAACTATTAAAATGTTATAAATTTCATTGCTGAAAACTAGTCTCCCACCTCATTTTGTACTTGAACAAAAGATAAAATTACCTCTGACACCTACAGTAAAAAATACACTCTTGTAGAATAAAAGGTTGTTTATTAGAAAGAAGTTATCCAACCAGTTAGGCCTGTGGTGGTTGCATAAACAGGACCATGTTCCCTTTTAATGTTAGTATCCTACAAACCCTATGGCTCATGGGGAAACCAAAAGTACAATCCACCTTGTCTCATGAATTTATAAGGGTATTCTCCCTAGTGATCTTGTTTTGATGTATAACATGAAAGATTTCGCCATTGTCAAAAGTCTTGATGATCAGCATCTCCTCTAAAACGTGAGTAGTAATTTTAGCTACTTTCACCAATTAATTCTATAATTATTAAAGCAAAATACTGATAAAGCTCATTGTATATGCCTTGAACAGAGGTAGAAAGAACTTTCTGTAGTCGTTTATTTCCTTCAAGAGACCCTGGGTAGTATAGAAGTACTTTCTGAAATGCTTGTTTAATTCTATTTCTTTTTTCTTGGTTTTGGACCATTAGTCACAATACCCCCCCTCTTGTTTCTACCTGACTTTTTTTCTGTTTTTCTCTCCTCTTTGGTTTCTATATCCCATTCATACCCCCAAGTTGAAGAAAGCCCAAGAAAGCAAAAGAAAAGGTTCAGCTGAAATGGTGAAATACTTTGTACTAGAGACAGAGGTCTATGTGCTGTTCCATTGATGTTCCCTAGTATTCCACCTGTACTATTTTCTTTCACTGTTTGCTGTTGTTAGAAATAAAAATTCAGTGCATGAATTTCAGCATCAAGAAAAATCATGAATGTGATTCATTGAAATTTAACCTAATTGGACACCAGTGAATGTATCTAGGATACCAACCCCTTGTCAAATAAAAGAAAAAAATTAAGAATTAATTTTCTTTAACCTAGTAGGCTTAGTTGATGAAGAAAGGTTCTTCTTCACGGAAGAATTTATATTAATAAATGTAGAAGGAATGATAAGAAATAGTTATTTTAAACCCATGAATAACTAGTTCAGGCAAAGATCATCTGTGGTTACTACTTTTAGTTGAAAAGCTGATGGAGAACTTTACCATGGAGGAATCAGGCTGTCACCATATGAACCTTTTAGTAATCTTGGCATTACTAAGAGTGGAACAATCAGACATTGTGGGCCTCCTCGTATGAAGTAATAGAAGAACACGACTCTCCCATGTCGTGTTCTTGCAGCAACATTTTTTTTTAATTGAAGTTGGATATAAACAAGGCTCTATAAGTTAGAAAATATGGGAGACAGAGAAATAAACAGAATAATACCACAAAGAAGCAAACATAATTTCAGAATGTGGGATATTCTTCACAGCAACTTAACTCATTTCTGAAACTACAGTCTCTTGGTATCTTCAGGGGATTGGTTCAAAGACCCCCACAGACACCAAAATTTAAGAAAGCTCAAATCCCTTATATAATATGGTAAAGAATTAGCATATAACCAACTTACATCCTCCTGTGTAGTTTAATTCATTTCTAGTGCAAGGTAAACACCAAGGCCAAGATAAATGCTATGTGAATAGTTGTAAATGCTATGTAAATAGTTCCCAGTGCATGGAAAATTCAAGTTTTGCTTTTTGGAACTTTCTGGATTTTTTCCCTAGATATTCTTGATCCATGGTTGGTTAAATCCAAGAATGCAGAACCCACAGATATGGAGGGTCCACTGTAGTTAATAGCAGTGGATGAAGATAAAGGGGAACAGCTGGAACAATAAACAAATGCCACGTGTTTGGATCCTGATTTGAACAGTCTAGGAATTTTATTAAGGAATGGATTTTAGATAATATGAAGGTTCAATTTTTAAGTTTTTGGTTATGATTATGATTTTAAACTTTTATTTTTAGAGTTTCATAGGTAAAGCACACAGGAGTGAGACTCACTTTTTGAAAGTTTGGCAGACGCAAAAAAGATCAAAAAATTTTTATAATTATAATTACATATAACTGTAATCAGGTTGTAAATGGAGGTTTATTGTACTATATTGCTATCTTAGCTGTGTTTAGAACTTTTTACAATAAAGGTTCAGATGTGGAAGAGAGAGAAAAAGGCAAAGTATGAATATACACTAATATGAAAGAGCATATAAACTTTGAAACCTGAAAACCTAAGCTTAGACAACTTTAATTTTTTTCAGGAGCTCACAAATTCCAAATATCCTATTATGGAGGAAAAACATTCCATGAGAAAATGATACAATGAAATTTGTGTGTATGTGTTTATTTTTATATTTCTAAGTCCTTAAATAGCAGGCAACAAATGCAGTCTTCAGCAAAATGATAATGATCATATAGCCAGATAGGTTCCTAGCAGACAGCCCACATGCAGTATATGTAATAAATATTTTAATCTTACTGCATTTTTTAAGATCCCTCAAATGTAGTCATTTAAAAATAACTCAAAGAGTCATTGCCAATGTAAACACCAAACAAATATAGAGATATACCCTAGAACAGATGTCTTATTAGTTCGCTATAATTGTATACATGGAAATGTAAATGTACCAAACCAAAGAAGAACTGGTTGGTCCTTGCCCTACATTACAAAATGCCAGATCCCTGAGAATTAGAAGACCTGAGATTCATCCCTCCCATGCCTCTGACATATTCTATGACCTTGGGCATGTTCATTCATTTCTCTTGGCCTTGTTCCCCCATTTTTGAATGTGCGTAACACTTTCCACCTACTTACCTTGGGGAAATGGTGAGGACTAATGAGAAAACACTGGTGAAGTGCTTTGAACTCCTCAGGAAAAAAAATATTTTTTCAGTATATCAGTATATTACATTTTTATTTTGACAGAACCATGCAAAGTTTCTGAATTATAGATAACAAACCAAGTTTTATAATCATCAACAAACACTATGTTGATAACATTTCCTAGCAAGGAATGCTGTCCAAATAACTTTAATTCGCTAAGATTCAATTCACCTTTAAACCTCACAGTTTCACTAGAAAGCCTGTATAAATTGTAATTAAACAGAGAAGATTTGCAAGATTTCAGCTGTTCACTTAAAGGTCTAGAATGAAAGGTTTTAAAACCTGAATTCTGGTTGGATGTGATTGTTATAAATTCTGATTTTAATTGTGATAACCACTTGGGAGCAGAATAGGTTAAAATTAGTAATTAACTTTAGTTCTTAAACAAAATTACTTTCTAATCTCCCATTGGGTAGAAACGGTGAAAAAATAGAAGTGTGCAGGGAATATTGATTCTTCGATTAGACTCACTAATGCAGGGGATGTTTTGAGGTTTCCTTCAATTAAGGAAATAAAATGTATAATAAATGCATTTTAATAAGTCAGCAATTCATTGTGAGTATTGAAATGCTGCAAAGCACAGATGTATGGTTTTAGTTTAAGGAAAAGAAGTTAAAAAACTTTTTCTTTTTTTTCACTTTTAACTCCTTCCTCATGCTTTTAAACTATGGTGTTGGAGAAGACTCTTGAGAGTCCCTTGGACTGCAAGGAGATCCAACCAGTCCATCCTAAAGGAGATCAGTCCTGGGTGTTCATTGGAAGGACTGACGTTGAAGCTGAAATTCCAATACTTTGGTCACCTGATGCGAAGAGCTGACTCATTTGAAAAGACCCTGATGCTGGGAAAGATTGAGGGCAGGAGGAGAAGGGGACGACAGAGGATGAGATGGCTGGATGGCATCATCGACTCGATGGACATGGGTTTGGGTAGACTCCAGAAGCTGGTGATGGACAGGGAGGCCTGGTGTGCTGCGGTTCATGGGGTCACAAAGAGTCGGACATGACTGAGCGACTGAACTGCACTGAACCTCAGTCTATAAGGATATTTAGGCAAAGTCAGTTACTTGTGAGAAACCTGCATTGTCTTCCCAGGGTGCTGATGATTAAACTCAAGCTCCCTAGCACTGGTCATAGGCCTTACATAGCCAGCCCCTCCCACCTCCTTGCTCTCATCTGTACCCATGCCCCCTTGTTCACATTGTTCTTTCTCCTGTCCCTTGAACTTGCATATTTAGCCTTTGCACTTGCTATTCCTTCCAATAGGGTTATTCTTCCTTCATTTCTTTACATGCCCGTCTCCTTTTCACCATTCAGATATCAGTTCAGATGTCACCTCTTCAAAGAGGCCTTAGCTGACCCCTTATTGTCAGCAGCCACTTCCCACCCCTACCTTCTAGCACATCGCCCTATTCAGACATCATAGCATCGATCACTTTCTGATTTTATGTTATTGATTCATGTGTTTGTCATCTGACCCTTCTCTTTTATTCAGTAGGGGCATTGTCTTTTCTTCATCTCTGTTTCTGATATGTTCCTGTAAAAATATTCTAACTATTCAATCCATGCATTCAACAAACTGCATTGTTCTCTACCAGTAATCTTTATCTCTTCTGGCCTATCTGCTTTTGTGGAATCGAAGGTTGATACCATCTAATCCCTAGAAGAATGCTCCAAAGAAGAGAACAATAGGAAACTCACTTTACCTAGTTACTAACCCATTTTAAAGATGAAGTTGCTTCTGTCAGAATCAGGAATTAAGGGCTTTTAAAGTAACATGCTTCAGAATGATAAGGGAACTTAATCTAGATTAGGCCCTCCATCAAAAGTCAGAGTCCTGATTTTCCTCAATCTGGCCCACATCTGAAGGTTTACTTGCTAGTGCAAGTACTCAGAGTAACTCAAGCTTTATTTACAAATATTCTAGCAGCCAGGGAAACTGTTACTCCTACTTTATTCATTAGTGCAACAAATGTTCAGTTCAGTTCAGTTCAGTCGCTCAGTCGTGTCTGACTCTTTGCAACCCCATGGACTGCAGCATGCCAGGCTTCCCTGTCCATCACCAACTCCTGGAGCTTATTCATACTCACGACCATTGAGTCGATGATGCCATCCAATCATCTGATTCTCTGTTGTCCCCTTCTCCTGCCGTCAATCTTCCCGAGCATCAGGGTCTTTCCCAATGAGTCAGTTCTTCACATCAGGTGGCCAAAGTATTGGGAGTTTCTGCTTTAGCATCAGTCCTTGCAATGAATATTCAGAATGGACTGATTTCCTTTAGGATTGACTGGTTGGAGCTCCTTGGAGTCCAAGGGACTCTCAAGAGTCTTCTCCAACACCACAGTTCAAAAGCAGTTCTTTGGCACTCAGCTTTCTTTATGGTCCAACTCTCACATCCATACATGACTATTGAAAAAACCATAGCTTTGACTAAATGGACCTTTGTCAGTAAAGTAATGTCACTGCTTTTTAATACACTGTCTAGGTTGGTCATAGCTTTTCTTCCAAGGAGCAAGTGTCTTTTAATTTCATGGCTGTAGTCACTATCTGCAGTGATTTTGGAGCCAAAGAAAATAAAGTGTGTCACTGTTTACATTGTTTCCCCATCTATTTGCTATGAAGTGATGGGACCAGATGCCATGATCTTAGTTTTTTGAATATAGAGTTCTAAGCCAGCTTTTTCACTCTCCTCTTTCACTTTCATCAAGAGGTTCTTTAGTTCTTCTTCACTTTCTGCCATAAGAGTGGTGTCATCTGCATATCTGAGGTTATTGGTAGTTTTCTCCCGGCAGTCTTGATTCCAGCTTGTGCTTCATCCATCGCAGCATTTCCCTTGATGTACTCTGCGTAGACGTTAAATAAACAGTATGACAATATACAGCCTTGACGTACTCCTTTCCCAATTTGGAACCAGTCCATTGATCCATGTCCAGTTCTAACTGTTGCTTCTTGACCTGCATACAGATTTCTCAGGAGGCAGGTAAGATAGTCTGGTATTCCCATCTCTTTAAGATTTTTCTATCTTTTGTTGTGATCCACACAATCACAGGCTTTGGCATATTCAACAAAGCAGAAGTAGAGGTTTTTCTGGAACTCTCTGCTTTTTCTATGATCCAACAGATGTTGGCAATTTGATCTCTGGTTTCTCTGCCTTTTCTAAATCCAGCTTGAACATTTGGAAGTTCTGGGTTCATGTACTGTTGAAGCTTCGCTTGGAGAATTTTGAGCATTGCTTTGCTAACATGTGAGATGAGTGCAATTGTGCAGTACTTTGAGCATTCTTTGGCATTGCCCTTCTTTGGGATTGGAATGAAAACTGACCTTTTCCAGTCCTGTGGCCACTGCTGAGTTTTCCAAGTTTGGTGGCATATTGAGTGCAATACTTGAACAACAAATGTTAATTGAGAGCCTACTGGTTCCAGAACTTTACTGGTTTATTTGTAAGATGAGATCACTTTACAAGAGATATAAAAGTAAAAGATACTGTATTTATCCTCAGAGGGCTAAAAATCTAGTAGGGGAACACGGAGAAGTAAAAAAAAAAAATTTATATATATATATATGAGTAAGTATGGAGCATCAGGAGTAAGAAGGGGCCCCTGAGTAAGTCTGGAGGGGGTGTAATAGTAAAAAGGCTTCTCAGGGAACATGGCACTTACACCAAGCTCTGAGACTGAATGTAATTGATAACCAATATTAGGTGATACAGAGAAGCCAGAGTGTTCCAAGTGGCAAGTGTAGTATATACAAAGACCAGGAAATTATAGAGCCAACGAAAAAGAAACTCACTAGCTATAGCAAGACCTGAGAGGAGGGGAGATAAGAAGGGATGAAGCTCAGAAATAAGTGGGGACCAGATTATGAAAATTTTATAAAACTAAGTTCAGAAATTTGGATTTATTTCTGAGGGCAGCAGCTATCTAGTACATTATGGATGGCATGATTCTATGTATTTTAGAATGATCATTCTAATGTATATATTAGAGCTTCAAGGATAGAGACCAAAGGCAAGGAAATAATTTAGAAGCCTTTTGCAGTAATTGAGGTGAGAAATGTTAGCGGCCTGGACTATTAGAGGCACTGGTGATGGAAAGAAGTGATTCGGGTTATGTTTAGCAAGTAAAAGCTGCAAGACTTGGCATCTGGATATGAGAGATGATGGACAGGGATGGGTCAAAGATGATAGGTGGCTGGCTTGGGAAACTAGTTGATGGTGAGGCCATTTGCCTAGGTAGGAAACTGAAGATGAGAGAAGGGTAGGGAAGAAAATAAGTTTTGAATATATGGTGCATGAGGTGTATTGGCATATCTAAATTGAGATGTCTAGCCAGCAGTTGATCATCTTGGGCTTAGAAGAGAAATCTGAGCAAGAGATATAGAACAGCAGCCCCTGGCATAGAGATGATGGCTGGAGCCATTGAAGTGGCTAAGAGTTACTGTTCTTCATGGAGGCATGTTAGAAAAAGGAACTGGTTAATTTTTTAAACACCAGTCTCTTTCATGAAAATTGCTAACAATATAAATGTGTTGTCAAAAAGACAACCCTGAAACAGTGTACCATTGTCGCTATAAGAATTTACAGTCTTTTAAGTTCAAGGCTAAGTGCCCAAGATTCAGCAAGTATAAAATGACCATGTGGCAAGTAGGTGAGAATATTTTCTTGCACAGGGAATATAGCCAATATTTTATAATAACTATAAATGGAGTATAATGTTTAAAAATTATGAATCTCTCTGTTGTACACCTGAAACTTATATAATATTATACATCAATTATACCTCAATAAAAGAAATCAACAAAAGTACACTTCAGAAAGATACATGTACCACTATGTTCATAGCAGCACTGTTTATAATAGCCAAGACATGGAAACAGCCTAAATGTCCATTGACAGGTGAATGGATAAAGAAGATGTGGTGTGTGTATATATCTGTGTGTGTGTGTGTGTGTGTATGTGTATATATAAAATGGACATCAAAAAGAATCAAATAATGCCATTTGCAGCAACATGGATGGACCTAAAGATTATCATACTAAATGAAGTAAGTCAGAAAGAGAAAGACGAATACAATATTATATCACTTATATGTGGAATCTAAAATATGACACAAATGAACATATATACAAAACAGAAACAGACTTAAAGACATAGATAACAACCTAGTGGTTGCCAAGGGGGTGGGAAGTGGGGGAGGAAAGGAGTGGCAGTGTGAGATTAGCAGATGCCAGCAATTATATATAGAGTGGATAAACAACAAAGTCCTTCTGTATAGCACTGGAGACTATATTCACTATCATGTGACAAACCATAATGGAAAAAAATATGAAAAAGAATAAATATATATGTACAACTGAGTCACTTGGTTGTATAGAAGAAATTAATATAACATTGTAAATCAACTATACTTCAATAAAATTTTTAAAAAATCATTAAAAAACAAAAAAAAAGTTTTTTCTTTTTGGAGAGCTCTATACTACTAATTGGGGCTTCTCTGGTGGCTCAGATGGTAAAGAATCTGCCTGCAGTGTGGGAGAGTTGAGTTCAATCCCTGGGTCAGGGAGATTCCCTGGAGAAACAAATGGCTACCCACTCCAGTACTCTTTCCTGGAGAATCCCATAGACAGAGGAGCCTGGTGGGCTACAGTGCATGGGGTCGCAAAGAGTCGGACATGACTGAGTGATTCCTCATACATCATATGCTACATTACTAAATGAGGGAGTTCATGTTTCTTCTACTTAATTAGCTTTTATAAAAGTGCTTTGATAAGTTCAAGTGTTGACTGTATTGGCTCTTTCTCCCTGAGGTAAAACCTCTGTCCTGTCCCTTCAGGGAATTAAGTGCTCCTATGAACCAGTAAGGCAGCTCTGAGGCAAAACTGTCAAGAACTGAAGTTAACTTTGCTCTACTCAAAATGCCATTTTCCAAGATGCTTGCTTATGTGTTTATAAAGAAAAGGGATCCATAAGATCCGGAGAATGTTGTTTGCGCAAGAAATGTTACAGACAAAAGAAACAGAAGGAAAAAACTATTCTCGAGTCGTTTTGTTTTTTCTCGGGCACCATGAGCCTGAGAAGGAAAGAACATTTACTGAACACCCTCTGAGCAAGTTTCCCACCATTAACAAATAAATTTAATTAGTCACCAAATCTAGTACCATCTGCCGACTCTCATAATGTGATTTCTATAATGTCCTATTTGTGTTAGAAAGTGCAGTTATGTCAGAGACACTAATTCATTTTCTGATTATACTAAAGCACATAAGAAGGTGAAAACAAAAGGAATATAGCCTCTATGTTAAAGCTTTCTATGGAATTTCATTTGGAAGGAAGATTGGCAATCTTGTGCAAAGACTAGAAGCAAAGTCATTAATACTAGGCTCAAAGAGGTAGAGGATGGGCCCCAAAGTTAAGACAAGAATGTGTGAATGCACTTCATAAATTGAGAACTCAGAGACTGCAAGCATCTAGCAGAGAAGCAGAAAATGTGTTCAATACAGCATGCTTTTTAAAAAATTTATTCATTTATGTCTGTGCTAGGTCTTCGTTGCTGCTTCGGTTTTCTCTGGTTGGGAGGGGGGAGATATTTCCTAGTTGCAATGCATGGGCTTCTCATTGCGGTGTCTTCTCTTGTTGCAGAGTACCAACTCTAAGTGCGCAGGCTTCAGTAATTTAGTGAGTGGGTTCAGAAGTTGCACCTCCAGGGCTCTAGAGCACAGGCTCAGCTGTTGTGGCTCACAGGCTTAGAAACTCCGTGGTATGTGGGATCTTCCTGATCAGGGACCAAACACGTGTCTCCTGCATTGTCAGGCATATTCCCAACCATTGAGCTACAAAGGAAACCCCACAACATACTTACTTTTTAAAGTTTATTAATTTTTGTTGATGATGTAAAAAATATAGCCCTCCCTCTTGTAGAAACACTGGGGAAAAGTGAAAGAAGAAAAGAAAAATTAATCATAATTCCACATCCCAGCAACATTATCATTTTACAGTATTTCATTTCATCTTTTTCTTCAAACGAATGCATGTTTTTGTGGGTATGCATGTACTTAAGACACAGATTCTTCCATATTATAACATATCCGAAATTATGATGAGTTTTAAAATTGTTGGCTATTATGTTTTCATGTTTGTTTCTGCCTTGTAAAGAAAAAAGAATCTTTGTCATCTTAAAATTGAGAAACTACAAACTTATTATTTTATAGGAACTGAGTTTCAACTATTTAACTCAGAAGTAAAAGTATGTGCTCGTATTAGGACAAAATATGATAAACTGGAAAGAGGTTATTCTAGAGTATTTGGGGGAGAAATAGGAACTATAAGAAAAAGAGTGATGGGCAGGGCTAGACTGGGAGTTTGGGATTGACATGTACACACTGCTAAATTTAAAATAAATAATCAATACGGACCTACTGTAAAAAAAGTTTTTTTCAAAAGAAGGAAAAAGAGTGGTGGAGAGTAAAAGGTAATTTCAGGAAAATTTCATGAAGTTCTAATCAAATACAATTAGACGTCCAGGTATTCTTATACCATAGAATTCTCTAACAGTAGAGCCAACCTTATTAATACATGTCCTGGACACAAATATATCCTCAGTGGGGAGGAAGCATTCTAATGCTTTCCTTCCAGGAATTCACCAAAGACAATATTCATGAACAAAACTATATTAACACAATTTAATAAATTAAACTGATAAGATCCCTCTTGTCTGATGTTCCTGTCAGGCAAGTCTCCGTTACCAAATATGACAATCTTATTTTTCAACACATAAGAAAGAATAGTTCCTCTCTCCTGAATGTTCCTCTAATTGACTTAAGTGTTTATCCATTCTGAGATTTGTTCTAAGGTCTGGGGGTATAACTGTAAGCACAAGCATACAGCCCCTGTCTTCATAGAGGTGATAGTCTTGTGTGGGGAACAAGAAAAGTAAAATAAGTTCAGTGTTATGAAATAATAGACAATGAAAGGAAGTCCAGAGGACTCTGGAGATATCTGGGAGGGCTTCTTAGCCCAGAGTTTGGGAGTTGAGAGGCTTTCCAGGGGAGGTGATATCTATAGGAACTCAAGAATAGGGATAAGCCAGGCAAAATGGTATAATAGACCTTTCCAGTAGTAAGAGAGGGCCAAGGACAGGAAGACGGCAGCATAGAAGTGAGAGTGGCAAGAGATGACGATGAAGAGGCAAGGAGACACATCCTGAAAGACTTGGGTCTGCACTTCTTCCTAAGGACAATGGTGACATGATTAGATCACTGGCCACAATGTGGAGGATAAATTGGAGAGAAACGAGACTAAAGATAGACCATTGAGGAGACTGCGGAGGTAACCATGAGAGGTTATCTGATACCCCAGGTTAAGGTAGTCGCAATGGGAATGGAGAAAATTGGACACATTGAGAGGTATTCACTTACATTGTTAGTCACTCAGTCGTGCCTGACTCTGTGACCCCACCAGGCTCCTCTGTCCCTGGAATCTCCAGGCAGGAATACTGGAGTGGGGACTTCCCTCATGGTCCAGTGGCTACGGCTCTGCACTCCCAGTGCAGGGAGGCATGTGTTCAATCACTGGTTGGGGAACTAGATCCCACATGCAACAACTAAAACCCAGCACAGCCAAATAAATGATATGAAAAAAAAGTTTTGGTGTTTTTTTTTTAAATAAGAATACTGGAGTGGGTTGCCATTCCCTTCTCCAGGAGATCTTCCCAACCCAGGAGTTTAACTACCATCTCCTGCATTACAGGCAGATTCTTTATCATCTGAGGCACCAGGAAAGCCTTGTCAAAAGGAACATGTTAAAACAGGATCCAAATTATGTGGGAAAGGAAGGAAATTAAAACAGTCAGATGGATGGGAAGATGTATATAGAGTCTTTCAAACTTTTGAAATTGATTTAAACAGGAATAAAAGATTATTATTTTATTAATAATTTTAAGTTGAATAAGTAATGCATACACATGTTGTAGAATTTCAAGTAGTTTCAAAAGGTATAAAATGAAAATTCTCTTTTCTACCCCAACACCTGCCCTTTAGGTCTCCCTCCTAGGCAATTACTACCAATTTCTTGTATCTTTTTCCAAAGATATGCTATACATAAATAGGCATATATTATAGCATAGTATCTTGATATTCAGTATTTTCTTTAGAAATTTCAGGTCTATGAATATCCTCATAAAATTTTTTGGCAAATTATTCAATGCTATGTGAAATTTTCATAACATATCCATATATTTTTGAAAACAATATAATTCTTTTCCAGATAAGCAGATCTTATTTTACATTTAAATAAACATTTAGGAACTTTCAGGAGTCTATGACCTAAAATGTTTAAAAAATACCTTGAGAGCTAGAATAAGACTTACCTATCAGTTGTCCTGCCACTGTCTCGAATTTCCTATTCTTTCACTCTTCTGTACACTTCTTGTTCAAGTCTAGTCAAACACAGGGCCCCTCACTACACCCAATATTTTCTTCTCTCAACCCCAGCTGTATTGTGTGAAAATTCTGCCATTTTTTCCCCGAAAATCATCTCTGTTCTTTCTTTCAAAATACTTACAAAATAAACCAACCTCTTTCAATAAACTGACCCTAAAGTGGTCCAATCTTTGGAGATAATTTAAAGTGACTCATGAGTATTGTGGATTCCTTACCTCTGTTGTATTTTTGCTCTGTTTTCTTCTGAAGTCTAAGAACTCTCTGAATTTTTTGAAGAAGAGTACCGTCTCTTCAGTGTGTAAACTTGACTGCGATAGATACCTCCTAATGGTTGAGTTCTTCCTCTCAGTAACCCAAAGTGCCCCCTAAAAGTTTCCACCTGTTTGCTTTTCTTCCTTACAGAATGAGTAATTCCTTTTTCCGCATAACAGCTGTTCACGTGCAGCCCACAGTCATGCCCCACACACATTATTGCCTGTTCAAGTCCAGGTAAAGCTCTTCTAGTTTCTTCAAGTTTTTCTTGGGTAACACATTCTCTTTTAGTCTTTCGGCTAAGATCAGTTGTGTTCAGGTGTTTCTAGATAATTCATTGTCTTGATTATCTTATATCCTTACTTATCAATATCTGTCCTACCAGGACTCCCATAACCAAATACAATGTTCCATCACAGAGTAAATCCCCTTTCCTCACTAGTAGTACCCAGGGCTGGATCCAGGCCAGGATTTTTAGGTTGGCTGTGCAACCCACTCCAGTGTTCTCGCCTGGAGGGTCCCAGGGATGGGAGAGCCTGGTGGGCTGCCGTCTATGGGGTCGCACAGAGTCGGACACGACTGAAGCGACTTAGCAGCAGCAGTGGGAGTGAACCTTGCTGGCTTGTGTATCTGAGTTATAAACAGACATTCAATGGCCACTTTCCATGTAAGTATGAACAGAAGTAAGAGATAATCCAAAATGTTAAGTAGGGGGAATAGTCAGAGGACGAGAATTGGACCTGAAATAAAAGATTAGTAATTCAGAATGCTTAAATGGGAGTGCCTTACTCTGTTCACTTCTTGTCTGTATAGGTTTCCAGTGACAATAAAGCACAGAAACACAGGGACAAGGACCTGAATCTTTTTTACAACATCCTCTCCAAGACATTGGTCAGGGAGAGAAAAATGAAAGGTGCTGAGCTGTTTGAACAGGACTTTTACTACTTCAAGCGAGATATTCTACGTTGATTAATGTAGCCTCAGATGGTGGTCACTTTTTTAGTAGTACATCACACAATGGGCTCAGATGACACTGTGGTCAGCCAAAGCTATCAGGTCTCTTGTATGAACTGTGGCTATCAGCACAATTCTGCGGTTTTGCAATTTATTTTTCCTCTTAAATTCAGGAAATTATATTCATCCTTATTTGTATTTATTTTCTAAGCATTCTACTTGTTTAGAGGTAAAGTGCTTTGAAAGTAGACAGCCTGAGCTCAGAACTCAGCTCATCCATTATCTGGCTCTCTTTCTTGGGCAAAATACTTTACCTCGCTAATACTATTTTCTTAAATAACATTTTTTTCTTACTAATGGTACTGACTTTGTCCCATTTTGCCATCCATCCATTAATTTATTCATCCATTCAACAAATATGTGCTTTCCTTGCACCAGGTACTGTGTTAGATGCACAATAGATGCCCTTTCCAGAGGTCTTCATTAATTCACACTTAAATTCAAGGATCAACCTCTTGATGTGGTAAGACATATCTCTTAACCTCAACTTTTTCTCTAGGTGGGTAAGTAGATAGAAATCTGTTACTGAACATGCAAAGAATATGATTGCTGGATCTGATATAAATACAACTGAGTAATCATTTTCCCAGTCCACAGGCACATCTATACAACATTTTGTTAAATGTTTTACACACAACAGAGTTCAGGACCAGTCAGTGTGATTAATGGAAGAACAAGAAGAAATGAATTAACATATGTATTCTCCTAAAGAATGTATATTTTCTAGCCTGTGTTGTGTTCAGAGAATCATTGTTTTTAACAATCCTAAACTTGAAACAAACGAACGGTAGAGAAATTAATTGTGGTATATTAACTCATTGAAATAACACATAGCAATGAAAAGAACAAATTACAGTTACACACAACAACTTGGATGAATTTCACAAAATAATGTTGAGTGAGAGAAGCCAGACACAAAATGTATGTGCATGCTAAGTCACTTCCATCATGTCTGAAACCTTGCGACACTATGGGCTGTAGGCAGCCAGGCTCCTCTGTCCATGGGATTCTCCAGCCAAGAATACTGGGGTGGGTTGCCATGCCCTTCTCTAGGGGATCTTCCCAACCCAGGGGTCAAGCTCTCATATCTTACGTCTCTTGCATTGGAAGATGGGTTTATTACCACTAGCACCTCTTGGGAAGCCCCAGACACAAAATAACACTCATTAAATTTTTCCACTCAAAGCATAAAAACAGGCAAAAGTTATCTGTAGGATGGAAATCAGTCTAGTGGTATCCTTGGAGGAGGTCGTGACTGAAAGGAGATGTGGGAGGTTTAGCCTATATTTTGTAGTACAGGTCTTCAGAGTACTGATTCATATACCATCCTACTTAAGACTTTCAGATGGAGATAAGATTTTTTTCCACAAAATATATTTAAGAAATGTAAAGAAGACTCAACCATATTTTGCCTAAATGAGCCAGCAATACCACCCAATTTATGTTTAAGTTAGAAGTGATTATTACTTCTTTCTTAAAATCCTTTCTCGTCGCCAATCTATCTTCTCAGGCCCAATGTGCTTTCTGAGATTTGGTTGCATGACCAAAGCGTCTGGCAGCCTTTCTGCTAGACCAGCTGTCAATGAATGAAAAACAAGCAAGCTCTCATTGCACAATGTGTATCAAGTCATTCTGTTCTATAAAAGGAATACTGATTTGATCTTCAGTGGCTGGGGTCTGGTGGCAGGATGGTGATTGTAACTATGTCTGGTATTTATGTCAACCTTAATCACACACTGTGTACCAGTTGAGAACCTTGGTTCTAATAAGTTGGTCCCAGCCCTATATTTAATTTCTGTAAATTACTTGTTATCTCCACTGCAAATTAACTGCAATAAATTTTCTTCTTCCTGGGCCAGCTTCTTCTTGTAGTCTCTTAGGTCACTCTCCCTCTCATCTTGCTGGTATGTGCCAGCAGAAATAACACACTAATTTTGATATTGGTGTAAATCAGTGCTTTTTAATTGGGACTGACTTTGTCCCCCTGGGGGACATTTTTGGTTGTCACAGCTAACATCTGGTGATAGAAGCCAGGGATGCTGGTAACATCACATAATGCACAGAGTACCCACAAAGAATTATCAGTTTCAAAAGATCAATAGTCTTAAAGCTGAGAAATTCTGGTAAATAAGGATAAAATAGGGAAGTAATGACAACTAACAAATACATGTCAAACTGAAGTATGAGTAACACGAGTTATCCTCTGTTTTGGATTCTCTATTCCGTAGCTTTCCTCTATGAACAAGGAAAATGAATATTGACTATACGTTTATCATTCCTTGTGCACACCTTTCAGTGGGAGATACCCCTTCTTTTCAAGTGAGAATGTATAATCCTGGGCATTTTCACGACGGCTGAGGCATATTTATGGGCAGTGGAAATTCACGTGAGCATTTCATAGAGCCTTAACCAAGAGTGTGGAAAATATTCTCAATATTAAGTCTTTTGGACTTCAAAAAGGTCAATTCTTGGATACTTTGGTTTCTGAACATTCATCCAATTTTTATGTGTTCTTTCTATACCCCCAAAGACCCATTTCCAGTCTCCCCTTTTGACCCTGATTAACTGAATTTCTTGCATGTTCAGACTTCAGTTCTGCATGACTGGACAAATTTCTGGAATGAAACTAACCTTCTCATCCTCCTTCTAAAAGTGTTGTTAATATTGAATAATTTTTAATGACTTTTCACATTTCTTTCAGAAGTGAGTTTGTAGTGCTCTTAAATTAACACTTATCTCAATAGTTCTAGAAAGAGCATTTCTTCTTTTAAATGAATAAATAAAATTTTATTTGGGAAAATTAAGTCAATACAATGTAAAGGTATAAGCAGGCTCCTTGTAGAGACATTTTTTTCATTTGTGGCTGTTTGCACTTCAAACCCTAAGTAGCTTACTGCATTGCAAAGTTGAGTCTTCAGTATCTGAAGGCCAGTGAAAAGTCCCAAAGAAATGTGCTGCTATTAATAGTCCCCACAGGACTGGTTCAGATTTGACATTTATAATGGCATCTAAAGGAAGGGACTGGTTCTAGGATTCTTGTGGTTCAGTGTGTGTGCTCAGTCATGTCCAACTCTTTGTGACCACATGGACTGCAGCCCACCAGGCTCCTCTGTCCTTGGGATGTTCCAGGAAAGAATACTGAAGTGGGTAGCCATTTCCTATTCCAGGGGATCTTCCTGACCCATTGAACCCCCATCTCAGGAGCTCTAAGCCATGCCTGGAATTAAAAAAAGAGGGGGCCCAAATTTTACAAACTCTTAACCAGAACTCTCATCTGATGATTTTGGAGTATGAGTAAGAAGTAGGGAGTAGGTTTTAGAGCCAGCATGCTGCCCTGGGAATATACTAACAAACTATAATTTAAGCTTCTAAGTTGGAAGGAGAATATGTGAGTTGACTATGTTTGTTTGTTTGTTTGTTCAATTTTATTGATGTATATATAGTTGATTTAAAATGTTTTGTTTAATTTCTGCTGTACAGCAAAGTGACTTAGTTATATATCTGTTAATATATTTTTTCATATTCTTTTCCATTATGGTTTATCACAGGATATTGTATATAGTTCCATGTGCTAAACAGGACTTTGTTGTTTATCCATCCTATATTTAAAAGTTTGCATCTGCTAATTCCAAACTTCCAGTCCTTCCCTCTCCCATCCCACCTCCCACTTGGCAACCACAAATCTCATCTCAATATCTATAAATCTGTTTTTGTTTCATAGATATGTTCATTGGTGTCACAGTTTAGATTCCACATACAAGTGATATCATATGGTATTTATCCCTCTGACTTTCTTTTCTTAGTAATCTCCAGGTCCATCCACACTATGTTTCTTAAACTTAGGCCTAACCTGAACCCTGGTCCTCTCCCAAGACACTGGAGAAGCAGAAGGTACTGGGTATAGAAAGATAATTATGTGATTTTTTTTTCTCCAGCATTTCTAGAAACCTGCTGACTCCACCTTGGAAAAATGTGTTCAGAATCCTAAATTGTACCTTCTTGTCGACATTTTCTCTAACTGAAATAGAGTAAGTGTACCATGATTATCATTATTTGACATGACTATAAAAACAATTATAATCATGGCAATGATTTCCATGAAAGCTCAATTAACCAATTTTAAACATAGCAGAAACACAAAAGCTTAAAAGTAAACGTGGGAGACTTCTTAAGTAAACTTATAGCTGGAAAGTTTTGAAAGACTTTTTATAACCACAAAGATGCTGTGTTGTAAGTTCCATATGGCAATGCAGAGCCAGTAGAGTCAAACTGTTATAACTTGGTATTAAGGGCAGTGATTTGGTATCAAATTTATTTTGGGGGCTCCAAAATCACTGCAGATGGTGATTGCAGCCATGAAATTAAAAGACGCTTACTCCTTGGAAGGAAAGTTATGACAAACCTAGATAACATACTAAAAAGCAGAGACATTACTTTGCCAACAAAGGTCTATCTAGTCAAGGCTATGGTTTTTCCAGTGGTCATGTATGGATGTGAGAGTTGGACGGTGAAGAAAGCTGAGCACTGAAGAATTGATGCTTTTGAACTGTGGTGTTGGAGAAGACTCTTGAGAGTCCCTTGGACTGCAAGGAGATCTAGCCAGTCCATCCTAAAGGAGATCAGTCCTGGGTGTTCATTGGAAGGACTGATGTTGAAGCTGAAACTCCAATACTTTGGCCACCTCATGCAAAGAGTTTACTCATTGGAAAAGACCCTGATGCTGGGAGGGATTGAGGGCAGGAGGAGAAGGGGATGACAGAGGATGAGATGGCTGGATGGCGTCACCAACTCGATGGACATGAGTTTGGGTAAACTACGGGAGTTGGTGATGGACAGGGAAGACTGGTGTGCTGCGATTCATGAGGTCGCAAAGAGTCGGACACAACCGAGCGACTGAACTGAACTGAACTGAGACCTTGGGTCAAGCCTTGATTTTGTTACTTACTATCTGAGTGATCTTTTATAAATGACTCCAGCTTTCTGAGCCTTAACTTCACATTCAAAATGGAGATAATAATGGTACTTATCTCAGGGACTTTTGAGAATATTAAATGACTTATTGTGTACGAAATTCTATTCAGTCCCTTAGTATTAGTTTATATTTATTTCTCCTAGATACCAAGCAAGTAATCATGCTTTGGATACCTGTTAACAGAACATAGCTGAAGTATGGCAAGATCATGGTATTTAGTAAGTTTAATTTAATGACTAGAGATAATCTGGAGTGATTTTTTTAACCCCATTTATTTATTTATGTATTGTAGTAAAATATACATAAAACTTACCATTTAACTATTTTTAAGAATACAATTCACTGACATTAATTACATTCACAATGTTGTGCAACTATCATCACAATCCATTTATAGAACTTTTTCATCATCCCAAACAAAAATTCTATACCCGTGACAATAATTTGGGGATTCCCTAGTGGCTCAGACAGTAAAGAATCCACCTTCAATGCAAGAAACTCAAGTAAGATCCCTGTATCTCAAGGACCCCCTGGAGAAGGGAATGGCTACCCACTCCAGTATTCTTGCCTGGAGAATTCCATGGACAGAGGAGCCTGGTGGGCTACAGTAGTCCATGGGCCACAAAACGTCAGACACAAGTGAGGGACTAACACAACAATGACAATAATTTATGTATTCATTTTAAAGTGATTTTTAAAATATTTTATATAATGGTAATCACATTTTATTTACTACTGTGTATGTATATCATCACTATAGAAAGTTAGGAAATATAGGTAAAAATGAAAATAAATCATTGGAAATTTCACTCTTCACAAATATATAACATTAATATTGTAGTATATCATATCACAAGTTTTCCTCTTGCAAGCATTATAATGGAATGCTCTTATGAATTCTATTTTCTAACCATTAAAAAACATCTTTTGGCTTGGTAATACACAGCACCTGTGGCAAATGACCACTAAGAAGAGAAGCAGAGAATTACTTTTCCACTTCAAAAAAGACTTTGACAGGGAAGCAATGAGAGAGAGGCAAAAATGACTTGTTTTTCTAAAGGCTGCTTCATTTGGAGACTAATTCTTCCTCAATCTACAGCTGTTGTGATCCTAAGAATTCCTGTAGTAAATCAGCCTGCAGTCTAATTGCCATCCCTCCTAGTGTCTCAAAGCAAGTAAATAAATGAAACTCTTTTAAAAACAGAGCACTCAAACCCAACCTAGTAATGACTATCTCAAAAAGGAATGAACAGCGTGGTGAGAAAAGAAATGAAATTACTTCTCTGAAAGTATCTTATTATACAGTTTGGCCATGTAATGTATATAAATATTTCACATATTTGAAAAAGAAAATTTAAATCAATCTATAAAAATTAAAAACAGACTGAAACAAACAAACCAAACTCAAATGAAGTAAATTAATGAATCGTAACAAATAAATTCAATATCAAATCAGTAACACAAAGGGGCACAACTAAAAAGATACAAGAAAAATAATTATTTCAAGGGTATACCTTACCAGAACATGTACTAAGAACAAATAAAAGTACAAAGAAAACACAAACTGCATTCTGCATCTACTTGTTAGATGCAAAATTGTTATTATTATATTGCTGCTGCTGCTAAGTCGCTTCAGTCGTGTCCGACTCTGTGCGACCCCGTAGACGGCAGCCCACCAGGCTCCCCCGTCCCTGGGATTCTCCAGGTATCGAAACTATGTAAAATATACTATAGGTTAATGCAAATAAGTAATTATGTTGACATTAGGAACAAAGGTTTCAATGTAAGAGAAACAAATAGAAAATCAAAGAATCTAAGTTAAAACAAATCCTACAGGATTACGTTGTTTTAATGTCATATTTGAACTAGAAATAGCATTACTATCAGTTTTTTTTTCCTTTTCAAGTATAGATATTTCCTACTATATCTACTGAAAAGGCCTAGAAGCAATGACACCCCAATTATGAAATACCTGATTCAGGAAACAATGTTATTGAGTGAAACTGTTCATTGAATGCTGGATGGGAACTTTACCATGCAGGGTAATAAGGCCATGGGAATGTGACTGATCAACCTTCGTTGTTGTTGTTCACTCAGTTGTGTCCAGCTCTTTGCAACCACATGAACAGCAGCACCCCAGGTTTCCTAGTCCTTCACTATCTCCAGGGGTTTGCTGAAACTCATGTCCATCGAGTCAGTGATGCCATCTAACCACCTCATCCTCTGCCACCCCCTTCTTCTTTTGCCTTTAATCTTTCCCAGTTTCAGGGTCTTTTCTAATGAGTCAGCTCCTTGCATCAGGTGGCCAAAATACTGGAGCTTCCGTTTCAGCATCAGTCCTTCCAGTAAATATTTCAGGATTGATTTCCTTGAGGACTGACTGGTTTGATCTCCTTGATGCCCCAAGTACTCTCAAGCATCTTCTCCAATATCACATTTTGAAAGCATCAATTCTTCGGTGCTCAGTCTTCTTTATGATCCAACTCTCACATCTCATGACTACTGGAAAAACCATAGCTTTGACTATATGGACCTTTACCAGTAAAGCAATGTCTCTACTTTTTAATACACTGTCTAGGTTTGTCAAAGCTTTCCGTCCAAGGAACAAGTATCTTTTAATTTTATGGCTGCAGTCACTGTCCAAGAAAATAAAATCTTCCACTCTTTCCATTTTTCCCCCATCTATTTGCCATGAAGTGATGGGACTGGATGCCATGATCTTAGTTTTTTCAATATTGAGTTTTAAGCCAGCTTTTTCATTCCTCTTTCACCCTCATCAAGATGCTCTTTAGTTCCTCTTCACTTTCTGCCATTAGAATGGTATAATCTGCATATCTGAGGTTGCTGATACTTCTCCTAGCAATCTTCATTCCAGCTTGTACTTCATCCAGTCCGGCATTTCTCATGATGTACTTTGCATAGAAGTTAAACAAGCAGGGTGACAATATACAGTCTTGTACTCCTTTCTCAATTTTGAACCAATCCATTGTCCCATGTTCAGTTCTATTACTTCTTGACCTGCATTCAGGTTTCTCAGGAGGCAGGTAAGGTGGTCTGGTATTCCCGTCTCTTGAAGAATTTTTCACAGTTTTTTGTGATCCATACAGTCAAAGGCTTTAGCAGAGTGAATGAAGCAGAAACAGATGTTTTTTGGAATCCCCTTGCTTTTTCTATGTTCCAACGAATATTGGCAATTTGATCTCTGGTTCCTCTGCCTTTTCTAAATCCAGCTTGTACATCTGGAAGTTCTGGGTTCATGTATTGTTGAAGCCTAGCTTGAAGGATTTTGAGCGTTACTTTGCTAGCAGGTGAAATGAGCACAATTGTACAGTAGTTTGAGCATTCTTTGGCATTGCTCTTCTTTGGGATTGGAATGAAAACTGACCTTTACCAGGTCTGTGTCCACTGCTGAGTTTTCCAAATTTACTGACATATTGAGTACAGCATTTTAACAGCATCATCTTTTAGGATTTTAAATAGCTCAGCTGGGATCAATCTTAGCATCACTAAAAGTGAAACAACCAGAGAATTCGCTGGTGATCCAGTGGTTAGAATGCTATGCTTCCATTGTAGGAGGCACAGGTTTGATCCTTGATCAGGGAATTACGATTCCATAAGCCTGGTGGCATGGCCAAGAGTAAAAAAAGTGGAACACCAGATATTGCATATCTCCTGACGTGACACAGGAGATTGTATTGTTAGAGGAAGAGCATCTGCAGATTTGATACAATCAATACAATACTTATCAAGTATCCCTGTGGAGGGCAAAAAATTGACTCAGAATCTAATCAATTCTTTTGATCTAACTTTCATTTACAGGACTACAGGGGATAAAGGAGCCAGTTAAATGACACTGCAAGGAAACGAACATTCCTAAGACTGCTTATCTGGTTTCTGTAACTAGTTAATGGCAGATGGGAAGGCGAAGGAGTGGGAGTGACTGTTTAGATGAAAAGAGGCAAAGAGGCACAACAACTAAATACTGTGTGTAGACATTATTTGTATTGTTATTCTAAGAAATCATATAAAGTCATGTTTTTGAGACAATCATCACATTTGATTATGCTCTAGATGCCAATGAATGTGAATTTAAATGATGCCAGAAAAAATTATTGTTAAAGCAGCTTTGTCTCTCTCTCTCTCAATCCTTACATGTAACCATAGGGCCTCTCCATGCGGTCTCTCCATGTGGGTGAATTTGACCTTTCTCACACTTAATGGTCTCAGGGCAGATAGAGTATTTACTTGGTAGCTGATGTTTTCAAAAGCCAGTATTTCAATGAGCAAAGTGGAAGCACACTTCCTCTTATGCCCTCACCTGGGAAGTCTCAGGAATGTCATTTCCTCTGTATTCCAGTGGTTGAAGCAGAAGACAAAGCCAGCCCATTTTCAAGGAGAAAGTTCATAGATTACATTTTTTTGGTGAGAGGAATGTCAAAGAATTTGTAGACATATTTAAAAACTGCCACATCATCCCACACATCTGGTGAACAGTCCTCAACGCAAAAGACCACAAAAGAATTGACAGTCTCTTTATCATGGTTATTCACAAGTAGGGACTTTTTCTGATTCCTAAGACCATGGAAAAACTGATTCCTCCTGAAATTGCCATATAGCTTACAGAGTAATCGTAAAACTTCATAACTTGGTATTTTTTAAATTACCTTATGAGGTAGAACATGTGAAATGTTCAGCCCACTATTGGGTCCACAGATGCTGGTGACATCTGATACATGTTTAAATTACTTGGAAGTTTTTACTGCATTTATTAATGGTGAGCACACCATCAATAAGTTATAGTTGGGGTGACCTCGTGATTCTCTGAAAGGCTTGGCATCCTTACAGTTTGTAGGAGGAATGGAACCTCTGTAGAAACTAAAATTCATTCTAAAATGTTGCAATTGGGTGATAGTTGGAGATAACAAGAAGTGAGTTGTTGCACAGGCCAGAGTGCCTATTTTCTTTTCCATTTTGTTTTTGCTTTCTATCAATTTTCTCCTTCCCCTGATTGCCTTTTTAAAAACTTTCCTGAGCAACAGAAAAATAGGAGCATCTCCCTTATGTGAAGAATGAATGTGTCATGCCCACGCTTTTTATAGAATACTAATGATGTTTGGAATGTAATCTGTTTTAAAATATTTCTGAAGATTAAGCAAAACATATGCTAGATTTCTGTGTCTATAAGAAGCTTCAGATTTTCTTTTTAAATTTTAAAAGCCAAAGATGACTTTAAATTATGATGAAATTCATTCATAATATAGATTAATGTGTAATTTCCCAAACTGATAGAAGCAATACAGATAATTTCTATAGCTATGCAAGGAAAGAAAATCTAATATTCTCTTTCTCTTAAAATTTAATATTTTAATATTCTCATATTTTCTTTCCCCCTGAAGGTCCTTTAAAATTATAAGTCACATAAGCAATGAGCTAATTGTAAGTTATGACTATACATTTATTAAAATACTTTGTTAATTTTCATTGACATTACTGTTTTACCTAACAAAAAATTACGTTGTGTGTTCATACTCTTCATTAATATAGACTGCCTATCCTTTCAACCATTATATAAAATTCAGTGTCTTCACTTTTCCTATTTAGCCGACTTTATTTACCTAGGAATATCTGTGCAATTGATATTTAGTTCCACATACCTTGGTCTAATAAGTTTAAGAACTCCATGCTTCCAATCAATGATATATCATAGGGTATAAAATTTCAGAGGGTCAAAGCCTTCTGACTGAATTCAGTTGTGATTTTTATATTGCTCGCAAAACTCTCTCTCTCTCTATATATATGTATATATCTATATGCATGCATGCTAAATCGCTACAGTTGTGTCCAACTGTTTGTGACCCTATGAACTGTAGCCCACCAGGCTCCTCTGTCCATGGGATTCTCCAGGTCAGAATCCTGGAGTGAGTTGCCATGCCCTCCTCCATGCTATCTTCCCGATTCAGGGATCGAACCCCAACCTCCTGCGGCTCCTATGTTGCAAGTGGATTCTTTACCACTGAGCCACCAGGGAAGCCCATGTATATATATACATGTATATATATAATTGCAAGCAGATGAGTTTAGAATGATCTAAAAGTCTATCCATTCTCTGCAAAATGTCTTATCTACCTTTTAAATCATGTGCTATGAGAAAAATGCATTTTTGTAGATGACATTTTATTGAAATAAAGGGTAGACCTTAAAAAAAAAAAGGAGGAGTGCTACATATATTTTCTTTATTACATTCTTTGTAGGATATGTTCTGGCAAAAGAGAAAGCATTACGGAAATCATTTAACTGAGGAAGAAATTCTACTCTGCACAAAACGCTCATTGATGTCAGTGGGAGTTCTGTGAATGGAACAAATGTTGAACTTGACCCTGTAATGTTTAAACTGCAATCCTCCCTACTCTTGGCAGAGCCTGGCTTCCCACTGAAAAGCGTTGTAGACTGTGCAGGGATTACACAGCGGGTTAATAGTCTAGTTTTTCTCTTCTTTTGGAACAACAGATGAAACACATAACACCTTCTTTTAGGACTATTACAAACTTTTCAATACAAAAGATTTTAAGTGAAGTGGCATGAGAAAGTAAAAGGTAGAGTCTGTAGATGAAAATTTACATTGATAATGATTTTTAAACTATCTTCTCTACTACTGACTCAGAAGCATCAATGAGTCATATATACACTAAAGGAAAAGAGAACACCAAGATGCTGGACATCACTTAGCATACCAATATCGAAGCCATGCTTACTCTTTGTTTTATTCCATTAGATATATGTAAAGAATGATTATCAGTAAGATTCCAATGCAAAGGTTTTTTGGTAAAATGAGATGGAATGATTATAGATGAGGTCAAGAGAAAACACAGTCTGATAAACACATCAAGGTAAATTACTGTAGTATCAAATTGGAATGGCCCATTTTTTATTCAGTCTCACAAATAAAGAATGTGTGACAACTCTAGTTATGGATCTAGCACAATCATTTATTGATGCTACAAAATAATGAGCATTATGTTCTGGAGAAAAGTCTTTGAAATCACCTAGTCTCTAGAGTTATACCCAGGCAGTTGAATAACACCATTATCAGGTTCTTATTTTTAGTAGTTTGTACTTGATAGGATATTTTCTGCTTAGTTTGTATGCTTTTCAGCAATACGTACACATTGCCTTTATAAGAGAAAGAAAAAAGAGAAGAAAAGCAAGAGACCAACTTTTGTTTTAAAGGAGCAGAGGAAGAGGAAGACAAAGAAACAGGAAGTATTTCGAGATGAAATTAAAGCTGCTTTTGTTTTTATTTTACAGAAGGTTGTGAATTACAAGAGAAAACAAAATCCCCTGTGACTAAAAGTGAAAATGTTGGCTTTTATATGATGTGGAAAATCTACTGATACAGGTATTAAAAGTACTTACAGTACTGCATGGAACTGAATAGTTGGCACTTAACACTTTAGTCTCAGATTGCAGGGTTCATATTCCAGCTCTACAACTTCCTATCTATGTGATCTTGCAGGAGGTTATCTACTAACTAGATACATAATTTATTATTCTGATAAGGACGTATTCAAGAAGAGGAGGGAGTGGAGAGCTTGGGAGAAGGTTTCAGAGGCCAGGCTGTGCTGCCTGGACCAGCTGTAGGCGTCAGAAATAGTTACCCCTTGGTATCTGCCAGGGGCGGGAGAGGGGGTGGTTGGTGATTGGTCCCAGGCTGTCTGCTGCTGCTGCTGCTGTTAAGTCGCATCCAGGCTGTCTGCAGATACTCAAATCTCCGGATGCTCAAGTCCCTTATATAAAATGGCACAGAAGAGTCGGTTCTCCCTACCCACAGATGTGAAACCACGGATGACACTGTACTTGCTTCCACAAGTAGCTGAGAAGGACACTTGGGAGCCGTAAGCTTCCAGGTGTCCCAAGGCAGTTTCAGAGTATCCCTTGGTTCCAGGACTTTTCTACCTGCGGGGCTCCTGGTACGGTAGGACCCCATTTCCTGGGAATATCAGACTCACTCAGAAACTGAATGGTCTCTAGCACTTTTCTTTCTTTTTTAACCAATTCACAACTGTTGATTGATAGACGGAAAGAGGGATATATTATAGGGTTTTTTTTTTGTAATTCTTTTGGCCACACTGGTGGATTGCTTGTGGGATCTTATTGCCACTATGAGGGATTGAAGCCCTGCCCCCTGCAGTGGAAGCTCAGAATCCTGGACTGCCAGGGATTCCCTAGACTCTTTATTTTAGTTTATCCACACTCCTCTTACTGTCAGTGTGATTTCTTTTTTTAACTCCCCCCCATATATAATATACTGAAATGAATCTGATTTTCTGGCTTTTAGGAGAGTTTAAACAAAAATTTTTTTCTCTACTTGCTCTTTCTAGTGGTTTTTAACTCTCATTTTTCTTCTCCCTTAATCTGTTGTGTTTCATACAAACATTTCAATCTTTTAAAAATATTTTATTTATTCCTGGTATTCATAGTTTTAGGTGTGCATTTGTCTTTTTTAAAAAAATTATCTATTTATTTATGGCTGTGCTGGGTCTTCATTACTGCTTAAGCTTTTCTTTAGTTGCGGCGAGCGGGGGCTACATCTAGTTGCAGTGTGCAGGCTTCTCATTGCAAAGGTTTCTCTTGTGGAGCAGGGGCTATAGGGCACACAGGCTCAGTAGCTGCAGCATGTGGACTCAGTAGTTACAGCTCCCGGGCTCTAGAACACAGACTCACGCTATTGTGTTCGAGTTGCAAGCTTCTCAATTTTATTACCACCCGTCCTCTGTTGATTGGAACAGCACTTTCAATTTCCTGACCCAGTGACGAACACACATCTCCTGCATTGCTACCGCTTGAGCCACCTGGGAAGCACCAATCCCAAGTTCAATTTATTACCACCCCCGTCCGTATTTTGCTAGGACGATTTGCTACCATCTCACCATGTTCAGCCCGTATTTGCAGAAACTAAAATCTTAAAATCCATGGCTTCCAAAGGATATAATCTTTGAAATTTGGCAAACTGTGGCAGATACATATCCAGAAGTCTGGTGGTCTGGCCTAGGGGAATATGCTGCAAGAGGGGCTTGCGAGTGTGTGCCGAGGCCTGACCCTTTTGGTGTGGTGATGCTGGGCTTTCCTGCACACGTTCATGGACAGGGATGCCAGAAATATTGTATCTAGCTTCTGGGACCATGTTTCAGTGAATTTAATGCCCATTTACTTGTCATTAGATTGGCTCAAGGTCAAGGTCACAAGAGCACCCTTTGATGCATCCAACTGGATTTCCTTTTGCTCACTGAGATTGCTGAAAATGAACTATCACCCCAACTACAATAACAATGGCAAAACCTAGCTAGGGTTTCAGTTATGCTGGTTTTTAACTGGAGTTTCTCTTCACCTGCTTTTTAAGGCCCTTACATGTTTCAAAAGTTTATTCCTTTTTGTATTTTGTGTGTATGTGTGTTGGTGGGTTTATATATTTTGTAAATACTTCCATATTGGATTGTTACTTTCTTCTAGAATTGTAAGAACTCTTTACATATTATGGATGCTAGTTAATCTTTCTTATATATATTTTCTCTCAAACTGTTATTTGTCTTTTAACTTTGTTTATGGTGTCTTTTTTTTTGATGGTTTCTGGTTGACCCATGTTGCAATTTCTATGTGCTGCCAAAGTGGTATACACTAAACATACACTGAACAGGAAGAGAACTGGATTCTAATTATGGTTCTGCTACTAGTCTTCACATCTAACTCACCTATAAAATGGAGCTGGACTAGATACCAGATGACTTCTAAGGTCTACTTCCTGTATATTCAAACACTACTGAAAATTCTTAGATTCTAAAGCTTTAAAAGCCTATTTTCTTTAAGTAGGCCAAACATTCTCCCTGAAACTATCACTTCTAATTTGCTTAGCAACATTTTCATAGTGTAAAATCTAACCAGTGTCTAAACTATTAAAACTTATGAATTTTTGGCGTCTGAATTAATGTCTTAAATTTTTTATATAAAATTTGATGAGTTTATATCTACCTCCTCTTATAGGATATAGTCTTTTAAAGAGAATATGTGTTTAGTCGCTCAGTCATGTCTGCCTCTTTGTGACACTTTGTACTGTAGCCTGCCAGGCTCCTCTGTCCATGGGATTTTTCAGGCAAGAACACTGGAGTGGGTTGCCGTTTCCTTCTCCAGGGGATATTCCTGACCCAAAGATTGAACCTGCATCTCCTGTGTCTCCTGCATTGCAGGTGATTTTTTTATAGAAAATAGACACTGCATTTAATATGCAATCTAAAGTATGCATATCATAGAGCTACTAAGTCAATGGATACTGAATATGGCTTATGATATTTTATTTGATGATAATGATGAAATGTATCACTATTGATGTAAGAGAAAAAATAGCTTTTGTTTATATAGTATGCTTTCATGTCCATCATCTCATTTGGTGCCCACAATAACCCTATGAGACAGATAAGACAGAGCTTTTTCATTTGATAGATCATCAACTACTGCACATGATTAAATGATTTTTCCAAGGTCACCAGCTAGTAAATGCTAATGCCTCTGCCAGAACTTTTCTGAAAGATGACAATATTGACAAGAAAGAATCTATAGTCTAGGTTTCATTACTAAGGAAGACAAAATAGAAATATCAGTTGTCTGTGACGAAGGGTGGCTATAAATCAGGTAAATGAGAGAAAATGCCAAGAATGAAAAAGAAAAATTACATTGAAAATTGTAAAATATTTGAAGGCTATTTCTCCTCAATATATTTACTTCTTTGTAAAGAAGTGCAAACCTTTTGAAAAGAAATGACATTTTTATTAGTAGTTTGGTATGCGGTATAGCAGGAAATATGAAAAATGTACCATATAAAGTTTTGTATAGGAAAACAAAAACCCTCAAAGGGTGGTTCCCAAGATAGAAGGAAGAGAAATTTAGCATCTGTTTTAAAGGAAAAAATGGAAGAACAAGAAAATTAAAAGTAATTAAAAACTAAGAGAACTATGATCTGACGGTTGACATAAATTTAATGGCATAAAAACAGAGATTGGACAAGGAAAACAGAGAGGAAACATTTTAAAATATGCTATTCATATCAGCATTTTTGAAGGATATTTGCAGTCAATTCCAAGAAAATAAATGTCTTTCCAAAGGAAGAAAGTATGAGTTAAAGTATATTCAGAATTATTATAGAAAATTCAATTGAGATACATTATTTTCCAAACACAGACTAAGCTAGATTTAGTCGAGATTTATTCAGTATTCTGATTATATGGCCATCATCAACAAATAGAGATGATATTTTACTTTGATATAGGAATAATTTGCTGCTTAACTAAAAAACAAATGAAAACAAGGTTTTATGAAACACAGTTGGCATTTCAGAGCAGGGCATTTAGCCTTACCCTACATCTCAAGTTATGCTTAATACCCATGTACTGGCTATTTTTTGGTTTTTTTGGCATATTTGATGTAAACAGTTTTTTTTTTAAGTGCTGTAGAAAAAAAGGGCTTCCCTGGTGGCTCAGCAGTAAAGAATCTGCCGTCAATGTAGGAGTTGCAGGAGACGCAGCTTTGATTCCTTGGTGGGAAAGATTCCCTCGAGTAGGAAATGGCAACCCACTCCAGTATTCTTGCCTGGAGAATCCTATGGACAGAGGAGCCTGGCAGGCTACAGTCCATGGGGTCGCAGAGAATCAGACACGACTGAAGCGACTTAGCGTGCACACACGCATAGAAAAACATGTAAAGTTATAAGTGGCCTTAAATGAGTAGGAGAACAGCAATTTCATTACCCAGAGAAAATATTATGTGAAAGCCTGCGTGGAAGGACAATAAGCAGCAGTATTTAATCTTTTCTTTTGTTGACTTAACACTGTTATCATTTAGAAAGAATTGTGCATATTGGGATATAATTGAAACAGATTGTGATTCATATCAGGGAAGACCTGAGAGGAGAAGTGTATCAGAATATGGTAATAAAGTTGGAAATTATTAGGGTGACTATTTGCCTCAGTTGGCCCAGGACAGTCCTGGTTTTACATTTCTTGTCCCTATGTGATTATTATTGTCTGTTTTCACTCTAAAAAGTGTTCTATGTTGGGTGATACACTGTATGGTCACCTTAGAAGTGGGGGCAGTATAGTAAACATTATCAGTGCATTTTAATTGCACTACTAATAACAGCTAACACTTTTGAGTCTGCCTAGCAATTTATGAGCACTGTCTTACATAGTCTTTCCAAGAGTCTATGAGACAGTTAGTATTATAGTCCCCATTCTAGAGATGAGGGAGCTCAAGCTTATGTTTATAGATATTCAGTAACTTGGCCAAGGTTATACAGTAGCCATTCCTAAGTCAAGCAGTCTTGTTTCAGAGGTCACAAGAATAATCACCATGCACCATTTACTTTCTCCATACTTTTAAAAATTTCATAAGACATCTGAAAATTTAACTTAAAAAGGCTACCAAGTGTATAAGATAGAAAAAAATTATCAAGCATATATTGGGGGAATACTTCAAAATCTTTTCATAAGTTGAGGCAGACTTCCTTGTGATTCATAAAATATTATTGAAAAGAGGTCTGAAAGAAAGAAATATGCTATGGGAGGGGCGATTCCATTCCCTGTATATTATAAAATTCTTCATTTTGCTTCCTGTATGTACTTCCTCTTTTGAGCCCAAAGTCTCTTTCTCACACACTTGCCACCTTAACCTCTTGCCCTCTCTATCTAGGCACTAAGATGGAAGTGAAAATAGGAAAGTCAGTTCCTACTATAAATATGTGTTTTAATGCATTTTGATCTACTTAATCTAAAGCTTCTAGACATTTTTTTCCCCAAGTATAACACGATTCTAGCTCGAAAATTAATTTTTCCTGAAACTGCTATGATAAAAACTTTGGTTTTTAGGTAACCAATTATTTACACTTGTTGAGAACGGGAGAAAAGAAGAATGAGCACCCTAAATTTTCCTCACCTTCTGCTAACTTTGTGCCCATGGTGCTTTTGCACAGCTGCTGGGCAGGCATGGGGGAAATGACAGGGGAATTCTTTTTAAAACAGTGTAGGCTCTCTGCTTCTCCCACCCGCCCCCCCCCCCCCCCCCCCCCCCCCCCCGCCCGCTCCCCCCACATGCCAGCTCTGTGCATTCCCTGGAATGTTTAAGGCCTTACAGCTCTCCTTCAGATATGCGGTTTATCTCTAATAGACCTTTCCTGAGCCCAGGCATTGGGAAGAGGAATCCCTAAGAAGGAATTCCTGCTTTCACAGAGAATTATTTAGACAATCACAATGGGGAAGATTGAGCTATACTATCAACAAATATTTATTAGTTTACTCTCTAAATGGTCCTGGAGTTCAGTTAATTATTACAGAATCAAGGCACTCTTTTTTAAAGTGGGGTTTAAGTTCTCCTTTTAATCATAAATTGAAATGTTAAGTCCATCTTAGTTCAACTATAGTACGATTTTCAAAACAAACTAATCTGTATAGCACAGAACAGGAATACCTTATATAAAAAGAACAAATGCAAGATTCAGCTCTATCTGTATGTGCTGCTCACATGAGTTAGAACGAAGCAGTCATCGATGAATAATACAGGTGAATCATTATTTTTGATTATTGAGTACCCTGATCATATAGCTGTCTTTTCACCTTTCTGTGTGAATTTCTGCTGAAGAAACTTTGCAAAGGGGCTATTAAAGAAATATGTCAAAATAGGTATTTAAAAAAAAAAAATTTGTCTGTACCACATGGTTTGTGGGATTTTAGTTCCCCCACCAGGGATGGAACTCAGATCCATGGAGTAAAAGTGCCAAATCCTAACTACTGCGCCGCTAGGGAACTGCCCCAAATGGGTAACATTGGTAAGTGTGTCCTGGCTTCCATTCTGCTAAGGCCAGTGCTTTGGGGCTCATTCTAACAGTATGAGTAAGTAGGACTTATTTAACAATCAATTGGGAGGGGGGCACTTTATTGTCTCTACCTCTCTACTCTCTGTGGATGGCCCCAAAGAATGAAACCACATTTCCCTCTCCTACCTACTCAGCATCAGCATATGCTATCGCTATATTCCCTTCCATCAAAAGCTGCTTTGGGGAAACAATCTGATGAATTGGTATAAATGACTAACAAGGCTTAAAATATTACCTTTCCCCCGGATTATGGCTTTGTGCTAGAGAAATAAACCACTCAAAGGGATTAAACTCTAGCGGCAAAACTTCAGGTGAATTTGAGGAGGGGTTTTGGGTTATAGGCACTTTTCTAAGCCTACATGGTAGTCACCCAGATAGGTTCAGATTGGAACCTATTGGAACCAGTAGAAGTCTAAGGTTAAAAAAAAAAGTGGCTGAGGGACAGGGCAGGTTCTAGCCCACAGACTGGTCTGGTCCTATTTATTTAGGCTGAGCATTGGGACGGGAAAGGGGAAGTTAGGTCTACCTGAATCTATGATGCCACATTCAAAGGGGTCTTGAACCAACCTGAGACCAGATGCAACACTGGAATTCCAGAAGCCATCTGGTCTAGCGCTGGTCTGGGAGACTCTCCATTCTGGCTTGCTTTAGGAGAGAGAGCTCTACCAATGAGTCTGGGCAAACTCAAAGCAGTTTTTGAAAGTGGGGTAGGAGATCTTTCTCGTGATGATTAAAATTAGTTTATATAATACGTTAACTTTTATACAATGGCCAAAATGGATACCTAGCTTGGTATTACTAGCATACTCGGCTGCCGTTTCTCTTCCTAACTTCCAGTTTAATGCTCTTACCTTCAGTTCAGCACTGAATAAACCTGAACACTTAGGCACTATCTGTGAACCTTCAACTTCTGCTCTTAGGCTAAGGCCCTACCTAGGTCTGTTAATTCTTGCAGTCCTGAAGTAGTTAATAGCTCCCCACCCTCATAACATGTCTAGAACGTCTCCGGAGTTATTTCAAGTGTTTGTCACTAGCGTACAACTCACTTTGGTAAATAATTCTTTGATGGACTTTATCAACTCCTTCCTTTGGATCCAAGCCAAAATCATCTGTAGGGCATACAGCTCTTTATTCAAACTTGGTTATAAATAATTATCTCTGGAACACAGAAGGAAGAACTGAGGCAATGACTTCAGGGACACAGAGTTAGACTAATTACCATCCTTGTACGCTGTTAAATACAGCAGAGACTGGGGGCGGGGAATGGTTTGTTTCGTATCGCGTTCCTTCTCGGGGTAAAACAAGGCCGTCTTGTCTGTTAACATATGTAAGGCAGTAACTGCAAAAACTGTGCAATGTTATGGTTGAGGCGTTTTATGCCATATGTGTTGATAGAATGCCTAAGCAGCTCTCTCCGCAATAAACGCAAACGCTGCCAGGCTGAATCACTAGGGCCAGCGAAATTCAACGACTGCACCACCGAAACCTCCAGGGTTGGAAGCCTACGTCGCGTATCGGAGTGTATCCAATGTTTCCTCTAACAAAGGCATTTTCTTGAGGCAATTTCGCGGGCCATTCCCCCCCCCAACCCCCAGGGCCAGCTTTGTCTCCCCGCTGGTGTGAGGCTGAGACTCGGAGGAGCTGCGTTGCTGAGCGAGCAAGCTCGGAGCAAGGGCCGGCGTGGGAAGCTTCTCCGAGCTGCCGCTGTGGTTTCCTGCAAACCGAGCGTGCCATTAGAGGAAGTTGGAGTGCTGCAGTTGAAAGAGATACCTGCAGCCTTGAAATCGGGGTTGGACTTGAACCGATCACTGTCTTACAAAGAAAACTCAATCCGGCCAGGGTGGCGGAGGCCTGGAGCCTCTCGGTCTCCCAGGCTGGGCACCAGGCAAGCCGGGGTCCACTTCGTCGGAGTCCCCCACCTTGGGGAGCCGGGGAGCGGCAGGCAGGCCTCTGGGGCCTGGGCTGCAGCGGGGGCCTCACCAGCGAACCCCCGGCCGCCCCCGGCCCCGCCCCCCGGTCCCCGGCCCGCCGCCCCCCGCCGCCGACGTCGGCCCGCGCCGCCCCCGCGCGCGGTGACTGGCTCGCGCCGGCCTCCAGCCCGGCTGTAGGCGGTTGGGGCGAAGCCCGCGGGAGGCCGCCCCGCCCCCGCCGCGGAGCCGCCGCCGCGCGCAGCTCTTCCCCCCCCTCGCCGCCGGGGGGGCGGTGGGCGCTGTTGCCGCCGCGGCCTGTGAGGCAGTGACTCCCCTGCGCCCCAGCCCCCTTCCTCCTCCTTTCTCTCCGCTCCCTCCCTCCCCTCCCCGCCCCTCGCAGTCTCTCGCTCGAGTGAATGTGGCGCGGCGGCGCGGGACGCAGCCTTGGCCCCTGCCGCGGCCCCGCGAGCTCTTGAGGAGACGAAGCCGCCGCCTGCCCTCAGCCTTTGCGCTTCCCGGGGGAGCCACCGCCGCCTCGGAAGAAGAACGAGGAGGGGCGCGAGGGGACGGCGGCGGGAAAACGGGAGGAGGAAAAGAAGAGGGCTCGAGGGCGAGGAGGGAAGGCGGGGAGGGACGGACGGAAGGACGGACAGCCCGACGGACAGCCCGGGGAGGGGGGCCGCCATTGAGCCAGCCCGGCCCCTCGGCTCCGGCTCGGGGCGGCCGCGGCGGCGGCGGCGGCGGCGGCGCAGGCGAAGGGCGCGGCAGGCTCTATCGAGACAATAACCCCCGCCGCCCGGCTCCGGGGGCGGCGGCGGCGAGGAGGAGGTGGCGGCCTAGTGCGACCGCGGCTCTCCCAGCGCCCCGCCGACTCCTTCGCCCCCGCCGGCCGGGTTCGGCCGCCGTCGGGTATCGGGGCGCGCGGGTCTCCCGGAGTCCCAGGCTCGGGGCGGACGCCCCCTCCCCCTCCCCCCTCCCCGGCGCGCGTGGAGCTGGTTTTCCGGGTTTCCCCCTGGACCGAGCTGGATCCTGCTGTTCGCCAAGGCAGGAAGTGAGTTTCTCACGGTAATTCCGGGCGGTGTCACGAGTGAAAAGTTTTTTTTTCGGCGGAGATCCTAGTTGGGGCTGGGAAACTCCTGCAAAAAAACTCGAGACCGGGAAACCAGCCCCGCGCGTCCCAGCCCCCACCAAAGCCACCTACTCTTCCTACTGCGGGAGGCCACTCCACATCCGCTCTCACCGGAGAGAGAAATTCGGCTGGATCCAAAGTGACTAATGAAGGGAAGGAAATCATGTCAGGCGAAGCCTTGAAAAAGCTGCCTTGAGACACTGCCCGACCGAAAGGTAAATTTCACGAGAAGTGTCTACGAGTCACAAAGCTCCCGGGCCAGAAAAGAGAGGAAACTTGAGTGTTTTTCAGTTTTTTCTCAAGTTCCCCTAAATTCTCCTTTTCTGATGTCGAACGGGATGGTGTTTTAGGTGCTGAATAGTAAGATGTTACTCCCTCTTTGGTTGTTTTAGAGAGGTTGTAAGAATGAGGTGGGACGAAAAGTTTTAAGCAATCCGAAGAGAGAGTGCCTTTGTTCGGCACAGGGTCCAGAAGTCTTAGATTCCTGGAACATATACACTGTGTATATTTCTGATTCATTAAGTTGCTGAACCTGGCAACTTTTGTTTTGGAAGAAAGTTAGGTCACTGCGGGGAGCGATTTGCTGCTGCTGAGATGGCTGCCACATTTGTTTATACTGTTACCGATTACTTGGCCTTTGCGTTTAATTGTATCTGTATAGATTTGCTTTTAGTAGCAGTCTTTATGGATATATTTCATTGGGTTTTATAAAACAGAAACCGTTGCCATTTTTAGTCGTTTTTCTAGGTGGGTAATAAATAGATTTCTTCAATAACTTGTTCCTTTCAGACATTTAGAACTTTATTATACTTGTTTGATTAATTAATTGAAAACAACTGTCGGCTAGATTTTTCTTGTTACTGACAGTAGAAGGAAAAAGGAGGGAGTAAGTGTTATCGATAAAGAGTGTTATAATTGAAAACACACGTAAACACCTGTGAAGTAGTTTGATTTGTTGGGACTTAGGTGCAATTCAGAACAGGACACAGAGGAAGGAAAGTAAAACGCTTACAACAGTTTTCATGGGCATCACAGTGATTGTGATAAACATCTGTGCTTTTGGAATAGTACAGTATTTACATTTTTGTGTTGGCCCGAATGTTTTGGCCGCCTAAGAGGTGATGAGTATCTACGGTGGGGGCAGGGGTTATTGAAGCTTGGGAGACATTCCACTAGTCAGTCATAAATATAAACACTCCTGAACCAATCGGTAGCCTTCACAGATCAAACCAGTTTTGGTCGCAGCAAACACAAACCGGTTTCTTCAGTGGTGTTTTAATGTGTGTCTTTTTAAGGTTGTTTTTTTCCCTTTGTACTTTTGTGGTAAAGGGATGTGAAAGATTATACTATGCTTTTGAATAAATATTAAATAAGTATGGTATTTAGTTGGTAGGTATATCTTAAATATAAATGGATGTTTAATTGCCCATGCTACCTCAAGAAAGAATAGTTGGCTTTCTTTAGTTCAAAGGAGAGAAAAGTTAGATCGTAAAGGATTGGATCAAATTATTTCACAAATACATTTCAAAATGGAAATCTTTCACCTCTGTTTTGAATTTTTTCCCTAAAGCTTAATCTCTAGAGCTCCTTCAAAGTTTTTTTGAATTGGTGCTAAGATTTGTGAACCATCAGGTAATTCCTGTTAAGTCAAAGTAACTTTATCAAGGAATTTAAAGTACCTAACTGGTCTACTTTATGATTTTGGAACGTATCATTAGGCAACGAAAGAGGTTATTCTTGGGCATCTGAAAGAGGGGAACAAAATAAATGGCATTGAACTTCAGTCTCCTTATATGGTTTATACTTGGCTTCAGAGCAGCAAAACCTTAATAGAGCAAGTCTTTTATAGAGAGCTATCACTTTGTAAAAATGTTTCTCTGCATTAGTAAATTTTACTTATAAAAAGTATTATAGCCATGGAAGATACCTACTTAAATCCCTGTTTTTAGATATAGTTCTTGATTTTTCTTTTTCCCTTAGGGGAGCAATGGTATGTTTAAACGCAGACTTAGTTTGGTATTGAATTAATGTAAATGAATTTTAAGTTTTAAAGTATTTTCAAACCGTATTTTTCAAAATCTTGTTTAAAATGTGGCAGTGGCTTAAAAAGATTTTAAAAAAGATGATAATTAAAATATTTTAAAATGGCTTCAAAATTTGGATATTCTTAATATTCTGAGAGGTTTCTTGGATTAAATTGGCAAATCTAGAGTACTTCCAAGGTGTCTGTACAAAATGCACACTGAATGGCACTGTTGATTGAAGGTACTTAAGAGTTTTCCATGGTGATAAACTTAATCTTTCAGCTAATTGATTCAAATATTATAAAGTCTGCCTGCTGTTTGAGAACAGACTTACAAATTTTTCATGTCTAAAAAGCTTACAGAGGTTCATATATAGAAAGCAAATTTTTTATTGCATGTCTTTTCTTAATAAAGTGGTAGCTATAGTTAGCGATATTTCATATGTATTGTTGGTAAATCTCTAAAATTCAGCTATTTTAGTGATTGGTATTGAGCTCTTGGTAGAAACAATAAAATACCTTACTATAAGAAACACAGGACAATTTCAGAAAATTAGGTGCATATTTGGGCATTTATTTTAAATAATTGCTTATAGATGACACAGTTTAGAGTTTAAGTTGTTTTTGGTTTAGAAATAGTTATGGCAGTGTTTATAAAGTATTTGGGCTAATGCAGATTTTAGTAATGTTGGATAGGAAGGTAATTTTTTCTTTTGTAATTGCTACTTACCTAGATTCTCTTTAAGCAGACTTTGTTGCTTGCATTTTTATTTTGACTCTCTTACCCTTGCTCATCCATTTCTCTATCACGTTGTGTTTTTTTGGGGAGGGGGGCGAAATACCTGTGTTATAAATTCCTAAAGATGCCTTTCTCTTTTCCTTTCCTGATAACATATATCGTACCCATGTTTAGTTCTTCATAAGAGATTATTGAATTTTTGAATGCACACTATTTACCATGAAAAATTCTGTGTGTGAATTATGCTCTCTAATACCTACTTTGAAATTGTCTAAGGAAATAAGCTTAGAATTTCTGCTTTCCACTTTTTCTGTGATTCTACTCGCTACTGTTTTTTATTTCTTTGCGCCTGTAATCACTGGAATGGTAGTGCATCCATTTTTTTCAGATTTAACTTTTAACTTTTTCTGTCTTGTTTCCTAATTGTAAGGGAGAAATCTAGCTTTACTCAGCATTCTTCTCTAATTCCTTTATCTTCCTATTTTTATAGTCAGCTTCATTTACTTCCCCTATTCTCTCCATATTCAGCTTCTGTTTTTTAATTATATTTTGCTCTTCTCCCATTTATGAACTTTACCAGTTTATGCTTACCACATCAAAAATTGTTTCAAAGATGAGTAGAAGACATTTATTTGGTCAGTTTCATTGAACTCTCAACATCCCTTTTCATTCCCACTCAGTTTACATGCCAATATTTAACCTAATACTCATCAGTATATTTTGTTTTAATTTTACTTAGTTTCCTCATTTCTTTTTTCTCTTTAACATCCCTAAAATTACCTCTGTTAAGATAATGTCATGTTATTATGTATTCTTATGTTAATTAACCCCCTTTACCTTCTTGCTTTATTATGCTTTTGGCCTCTTACAGCACTAAAACTTATACTTCTGTATCTCCCGTCTCTATTTGTTCCTTTCCTTCTTCTCATATTAGATGTCTCATTTGTCAGTAGTCTAAATTTTTGAAATTGCCTTCTTTTATCTTTTTATGAAATAGCATGAAATTCTGTCACTAATTTTATTCTTCTCACTTCAAATTTTTCCAGGTACCATTGGATGAAGGCCATGCCAGGCTTTATAATTGACAGTGTATTAGACAATAGAAAAGAATATCTAAAAATTAAGTTAATGAAAGAAGATTCTACTTACCTGGAGATTATTTACCTATAGACTATAGTGTAAAAATCTGAAAATAATAAAGATATTTAAGTAATCAAAATAGATGTAATAAAATCTGGGGGCTTCATTCATAGGGGCATCCTTATTCACAGCGTATTTGTTTTGATTATACTGAGCTGTTTCCTGCCTTTCATGTACTAGAAGAGGTGAGAAAGCACATTGACAACATCATGAAGCTAGGGACTATGATACAATGAGAGAATAGAAAAGGGGAAAAAAGACTAACTTAGAAAACAGTGTAGTCTCACATTGCAAGAAATATTGCCCATGTTTTGTAATAACTAAATGGAAAGTAACCTTTAAAAATTGTATAAAAATAAAAAATTTAAAGAATAGTCTCAGCTTGCTTTAGGGAAAAGTGCTGTATACATTTTATTTGTCATTAGGAGGATTCACTCAATTATAGCACAGTAAAATTACAAGTAATACTAATTATCCCTAAAGCAGCTGTTTTCCAACTTTTTGTTCTTAGGATCCTTTTACTCTTAAAATTTGCTGAGAACCCCACAGAGCTTTAGTTTACATGGGTTATATATATTTTATTTCCTGTATTACAGAGTTTTACAAATTAATTAAATAAACCATTGTATGTTAGTGTTACACTTTTTTTTTTTTTAGTGTAACACTTTTAACAAAAATATAACTGTTTCCCGAAACAAAATTTTAGCAAAGAGTGGCATTATTATATGTATTTGCAAGGCTGTTGTGTCTGGTTGAATAGAAAACAGTTTGATTCTCGTTATCTGCTTCAGCATTCAATCTTGCAGTATATTGTTTTGGTTGAAGTATATGAAGAAAATCCAGTATCATACAGACATATGGTTGGAAAACCAAAAAAGTTGTTAATGTCACCAGTGATCTCATTAATATGAAGCTATCAAGCTCAGGGTGGCAGATACAAGTTTTCCACAATTCTAGATTTTCGCTTGGAAGCTCGAATACTAATCATTGGTAACAAAATACTGTCAGTGTTTTCCCCTTGAGGTTACAGGCTTACTTGGTTTATTTTTTGAGAAAATGTCTGCCAAATTCCTAAATCTGTATAACCATAGTTTCTCATTCTCTCTCTAAGGTCAAAATGTTGTTCCATTAAAAAAAAGGCTACTTTACTTTATAATTCTAAGTCCTCTCCTCAAGATTGCCAATTCTCCACGGAATATGAAGAAGACATATATTGAAGAGTTGAGATTTATGAAATTATTATTTTTTTGTAGGGGAAATTCTGTGGCTGTCCTGTGGTAAGGACTCCATGCTTTTACTGCCAAGGGTCCAAATTTGATCCATGCCGCATGGTCAAATTTTAAAAAAAGTTATTTTTCACTGCTTCATTAAAAATATCCTTAAGTGTTTGAAAAGAAATCTGTGAGTATATAATGCTTCTATAGTCTAGCTTAATACCACTGCCTTTGTGCTAAGATACTAGAGATTTTACCTACCATTGCTGTCAATATAGTGGGAAAGCGTAAATGATGTTTTAATATTAGGATGAAATAGTTTAGACCTTGAAAACTCCTTGAAAGTGTCTCAGGACTTCCCTGGCCCATTGCTCACACTGAGAACTTAGGTGGAGGTTGGGATTGTGGAGCTCTTGTTTGCTTTGATTTTTTTTTTTTCCCTCCACTCTGGGAGAATCCTCTGGCTTGTTTGTTTAGCTCATTAATTTGGTCTTCAGTTCTTTTTAATTATTTCATTACTTTTGGGGAAGAAAAGTCGAGTTTCTAAGAACTCTTCCTTTTTTTAATAGGAATTGATTTTTATTTTTTAGTGTTATTTTTGATCGACATGTATTTGACTCTTGCTATGTATATATATTGTGTGTGTGTTTGTGCACGCGTGCACGCTCAATTGTGTCCGTCTTTTTGTGACCCCATGGACTGTAGCCTGCAAGGCTCCTCTGTCCTTGGAATTTTCCAGGCAAGAGTACTAGAGTGGGTTGCCATTTCCTCCACCAGGGGATCTTCCTGACCTAGGGATCGAACCCATGTTTCCTGTGTCATCTGCATCGGCAGGCAGATTCTTTGCCACTGTGCCACCTGGAAAGTCAAGATATATATTACTTTTACATTATCTCCTTTTAGCTCTATTAAAAATATAGGAAGTTTGTTATTACTGTGCTTGGAATTTATATCATGCTTTTGGTTTTTCCTCAGACGTTAGATTTTTCGAAGTTTTATATTATGGTCCAGACTATACCGTGTTGGTCATTTAAGTGTATTTCCTCAGGCCAAGTGAGTCCCTGTTCTTCTGTCTTTGGTCTGTTTAGCCAGTGGGTTTCTGCTTAGGGTAGCTTGTCCTCTTACATGTATTTCCTGTCCCTCGGGAGATAATATTCCCCTATTTTCACAGTTAAACTGTCCAAGTGTCATATCTCCCACAGTATAGAGAGAGCTCCATGGCTGGAGGCCTTAGCCATGCAGCTGTTCTATGGTTTTATTACCTGGCTCACTGCCCAGGACACACTTCTCCCAATTCTTCTTGCTAAGAAAACTTACCCTTTTTGGAGATCCCACTTTATGTTTGTTTTGTGTATCTGGTTCTTCAAATGTGTTTGTTGTCTACCCTACCCCCTCCACCAGTCCCACGTCCCAATCCACTTTCGTACAAATTCCTTTCTGTTCTTATCTGAAGATGTACCGCTCCTAGGTTTTTTAATACCACTATAGATTTTTTTAGGCTTTTTAAATATTTTAAACATATCTTTGTTAATCAAAATAGGAATAATTGCAATCAACACATTTTTGCCAATGAGAAATAAGTTCGTTTATTGCTATAGTGTAAAAATCCATGCTTTGGGAATTGGCAGACTCTTGGAAAGCATTTTCTTTTTTTTTTCCTCCAAACTTGAAACTTTTTATTTTATATTGGAGTACAGCTGATTACAGTACTACTGTACTGTATTGGAGTACAGTAGTTTCAGGTGAACGAGGAAGGGACTCAGCCATACGTGTGCATGTTTCCATTCTCCCTCAAACCACCATCCTATCCAGGGATTTTTTTTTGTAATTTTTTTCATATTTTAAAATTTGGAACAAGGACAGATACACAGAAAAGTTGGAAGCATACTGCAAATAATTTTTTTGTTCCTGTCAACCTAATGCATCATCACTTCTAAATACTTTAATGTTTATTTCCTACAAATAAGGGCATTCTCCTACATAATAACATCTTAACTATCAAAATTAGGAAGTTCATAATCCATTACTAACATCTCAATTTGACAAGTCACTCTAATGTCGTTTAGATTTAAAGTATCCAGTTTAGAATCATACATTACATTTAGTTATATTCTTTAGTCTTCTTTAATCCCTAACAATTTAAATTAATCTTTACTTTTAGGGGATTTGATACTTTAAAGATTATAGATCTATTTTTTAAACTAAACCTTAATTTGCATTTTTTACTGACATTTTAATTAGATTTTGATTAGAGTTTCATGGCAGGATTTTCATGGAAGTGATTTTCGATTCTTGTGTCTTGTTAGGTGGCAAACAATTTCAGTTGTCCCATTACTGATAGGAATTGGTTATGTAATTAAGATTGTAACTGCTCGATGTCTCCTGTGTCAAGGTACTCCTTCCTCATTTGGAATTACTAAGTATTTTGGGACTGAGTATTGAAACTATGTAAATATTTTGTTCCTCATCAGATTTTTTATTTATTTATTTACATCTGTCTATTTATGATTACCTGTTATATTCACTGATTTATAATCCATTATCATTTATTGTGATGCTCAAATTGTTGTTGATTTTGCTAGTGAGAACCCCTTCCAGCTGGTTTATTTTTTTTTTGACTTACTTTTACTTTCTTCCTTCTTTGAGCACTTTTTTGTATCTAGCACAATATGCTGTTCCAGACTTAACCTTCAAACTTGCTGCTTCAGTTATTTTTAGTGGAAAGTGGTCCTTAGAAGCCAAAATCAGGGCACTTCTGGTACTTGGTGCTCTTGGGGTGTTACTGCTCCTGGCCTTCTTAGTACATAGAACTAGGGAATATTTTTATGTGCGCAGACATACACATTCATATCTATATTTCTGTAAATACAGAATGATTTCGCAATGATACTGCCAATTCTAGTCTAGCACCAAAGAGTTCACTCTAGTGTTTTCCCTTTCCATATTTGTAACCTTTCTCTGCTAGTGAGAACTAGTTTTGTTTCTGTATTTTTTTTTTTTTTTTTTTTGTGAGGGAGATGAGGTAAGCATTTGATAAGAGACATTTTTAGCTACAAGTCTCTGTAGTTTGTTGATTTTTGAAGTATTTATAAAGGGATAAAATTCTAAAATGTAGCACATTGTAAAATACACTTGGGTGAAATATTTCATTCCATAGTAATTCCAGGTTACTGTATGAAAGGGAGATGGAATGAATCAGTACTTTTATAGTGTAGATTGGATAGGTTACTTGATAATGTTGGGGCTTGAATTTAGTATAAATGCAGTGATTTTGGTGCAACTGTGTTTTCCCACATGAAAGTTTTATTTTTACATAATTCCAAAGTTTGGAATTACCTTACCTTACCTTCTTGATAATTGTGTCCTTGGAATTTCAATCTGTAGACCAGTAGACCAATTCTAGAATCCTGTGGGGTAGGGTGAGATAAAGTTGTGTCATTTGTATTAGGGCTAACACAAGAAACCTGTAATCTCAAAATGAATCTCCTTACCAAGGCTATCACCTAGTCTAGAATAAGTTAGTTTGACTTGCCCCATCTCTGAAGATTATGGGAGTGATTTTAGAGGCATGTTGGGATATCTTTTTGTGCCTAGATTTACTCTCAGTCTTCTAGGAAAAGATAAGGATCCTGGCAGCAACAGATGGATTCTTTGGGTGCCCTGTTAATCTCTGAAGACTTCAAAAGATTTAGTTGATTGTCCTGGGGCTAACTGCAGAATATTACCGTGTGTATAGTAGATGCAGTTCTACCCATCAGAGATACTTGATAGCAACATAATGACCTGTCTGCTCTGTCTTTTGAAAACTGTTCCCAAACCAGAAACTCTGGGAGTCTATCTTCTTCATCTCTTTTGAACTTGATTACTGAAATGAGTACCATTTCTATCAGTTCTGTCTTTTAGGTATGTGTAGAGTGAAATACTTCAGGGTAGGGCTTCCCTAGTGGCTCAGATGGTAAAGAATTTACCTGCAATGCAGGAGACCCAGGTTTGATCCCTGTGTCGGGAAGATCCCCTGGAGGAGGAAATGGCAGCCCATTCCAGTATTCATGCCGGGAAAATTCCATGGAGGACCCTAGTGGACTAGGCCGTGAGGTCTCAGAGTCGGACACAGCTGAGCAATTAACACTTTCAGACTTGGAGGGCTGGTCAAGGTACAAGCAGTGAGAGACTTTTGTTAGGCAAAGCACTAAAACAATTACCTTAATTTTTTAATTGTTTATAAAATACAGAAATTTATAATATAGAAGGTGAAAATTCCCTATACTTCCATCTCCCAGAGATTCTCAGTGTGTTGTGTCTTCTGAAGACTTTTATATGTATTCTAACATGTAAATGTGCATATATGTACATGTCTAAGTATCTTTAGATAAAAATGGAAGATGAAATATTTCAGTGTAAGAGGTTATAGTAGGTATGTATGTATATATGTTAATTAGCCTTAACATTTGTAGGTTGTTACACATGTCGATGAAAAATTAATCAGTAGGTCTAAGAATTGGAAAATTTTATTTGAGCCAAATTTAAGGATTATAACCCAGAAAGAGCACCTCAGAAAGCTCTGAGAACTGTCCCGCCCATTAGAAGTCAACACATGTTTTATGTAAGGTTTTTTGAGACAGAGGGCTCTACATTAGTTTACATAATCCAGATTTAAGCACCATCGTGATGGGTCTTGTGACCCTTTATAAGATCAAGAAGGAATATTATGCTTTGAGTTGTCCTGTTGTTGTTGGGAGAACGTTTTTTTTTTTTTTTTGGCTACACTGGGTCTTCATTGCTGTGCAAGGGCTTTCTCCGACTGTGGCAAGTGGAGGCTGCTGTCTGGTTGCAGTGCATAGGCTTCTCGTGGTGGTGGCTTGTCTGGTTGCCAGGCACAGCCTCTCGGGCTTGCAGGCTTCAGTAGTTGCAGCCCATGGGTTTAGTTGCCCCGTGGCATGTGGAATCTTCCTGGACCAGGAATCAAACCAGTGTCCCCCTGCATTGGCAGGCTGATTCTTAACCGCTGGACGTCCAGGAGAATGTTGTTCTTTATGGTTGAGCAGGTATGCCTGTTGATAGGGGAGGTTTGGTCAGTGCAAAATGAGGGTACACAACGCTCAGAGGAGACTAAAAGAGAAAATTTCTATGTTTAAATTTTTCTTGGCATAAATAAGAATTTCATATTCATGACAGTGCTGTACAGAATATAGGTTTATTCTTATACTCTTTTTGAAAATAATTATTTATTTGTTTTGGCTGTGCTGGGTCTTCATCATTGCACAGGCTTTTCACTAGTTGAGGCAAGCAGGGACTACTCTCCAGTTGAGGTGCACGGGCTTCTCAGTGTGGTGGCTTTCCTTGTTGTGGAGCACAGGCTTCAGGAGTGCAGCCCATAGGCTCAATATTCACGGCTCCCAGCCTTCAGACACCGGCTCAGTAGTCATGGTACATGGGCTTAGTTGTTCCACAGCATGTGGGATCTTCTCAGATCCAGGATCGAACCCATGTCTCCTGCATTGGCAGGTAGATTCTTTAGCCCTGAGCCCTTAGAGAAACCCCCTAGTCTTTTACTCCTTGTATGTAAATTTTTACACTGTTACATAGATTTTTTTTTTTTTTGGTGGATAAATACCGAAAGTGCATTTGCTGTATGTGTAGTTGAAATTGATTGATAGATTCTGTCTGAAGAGTTTGTATACATTTATACTTCACCAATAGTATATGAGAGTACCTCACTATAAGCATTCTTGAACAAATTGGATATTAGCTGTCCTAAAATATTTGTAAAAATCTGAGATAGGCAGTGTAGTATGGCTTATGTATAATTTAGGCTTTGGAGTCAGATTGCTGCTAACTGATTGTGACTTTGCCAAGTTAAATGTAAAAATTATTTTAGAAATACTACATATTTGTATGCCTTTTGTGTTCTACATGAATTTAGTTGTTTTGTTGCTTATATACTTTGGTTGTGCTGTTTGCTCTATAGAAGTTTAAATTTTAGTGTAGTCAAGTTTGTCAGTTTTTATGCATTTTTGGATTTAATGGTATTCTAGGAAGGATTAATGCCAGGATTATAAAAATAATAACTTGTTTTCTTACTTTGGCTTAAGGAGTGAAGTTATTATCTAGATTGATTCTCTGCACATTTCTAACCAGGTGTAACACCATTTGTTGAATAAATCATCCTTTTACTTCTAAAAACTCTATCTTTATCAATAGTAAATTCCCAAATACACTTAATCTATATCGAGGTTTTCTTTTTCATTTACTTATTTTTTAATACTATGCTATCATGATTCTCCCCTTCTACATTATAATATTCTTAATATCTGGAAGTGTCAGTTTATTACTCTACTTTTGAAAAAATTTTCCAGGTGAACTTGAATCATTAAGTTCTAAAAAATATTTCTTGTGTGTATGTTGATTGAGAATGCTTGAATTTATAGATTAGTTTAAGAAGTAATTGATACCATTAGAGTAGCATAGCTCTTTCTAGGAAAGTAAATTTTCCGTTTATTTAACACTTTATGCTCTTTAGTGGATTTTATGATTTTCTTCTTGTTATAGCCAGTGGGTTTTTTTTTTTATTAGTATGTGTATTTATTGTTACGGTGAGGAATTACATTGGTTTTTGTTGTTGTTGTTAAGCTTATTTCAAAAAAAATTAATAGAGGGGAAGGTGAGAGTGGCTGTTGCTGTGAATGGGGCTATTTCTTTAATTGTATTCTTTTTTTTTTCTTTAATTGTATTCTTATCTGGATACTTAAATAGAAGGAGATTGATTTCTCATGTTTATTACCTACTGCATTCTACTGAAGACTTTAAAAAATCACTAATAGATTTTTAGATTGTATGCTTGGATCATCTAGGTATATAATTATAAATGAACCAGTAATAGCAGTTTTTAAAAAATTGAATAATAAATGATTAAATTGTATATTCTCATATTTCATAATTATGGATACTCACAAGTATTTAATAACCTATCTTTTTAACTGTAAAATTCTTCCCTCGTTTTCTTTCATTGTTGAGATCATCCTCCAAGATTAGGATAGCAGTCTGATTAATCTTCAAAAGGGGGATTTTTATTATTGCCCAGGAGTTTCCATTTAATCATACTACACTTTCTTCCTCTAGCATTGTCTGACTGAGGGAATGGGAAAGGCATTGAGAAAACTTGCTAAACTCTTGAGGTTGATTTAAGTAGAAGTTGGTTCCTTCTATCACTGTTCTGCCCTTTAACTGCCTGTTGACGGTGACTTCAGTGGTATGAGAATGGCTTCTTGAATATTGTTTTTCCTTGACTGCTTTTTGATTTATTTCTGAGAAAAATACTACTACTTATAAACATTTTCCTTGAACTCTTAGTATGTTACTGTGATGCATAGTAGTAATTATGTATATCTTTTAATGATAGTTATTTTGGTCCTCTATTTGATTATAATACTAAACTCCAGCTTTGTAGTTTACACAAATAGTAAATGTTTCCCAAGAGATCTTTGCCACTGCTTACTACACCCTAGGGCAGCAGCCCCCAACCTTTTTGGCACCAGGGACCAGTTTCGTGGAACACAATTTTTCGATAGACTGGCGGGCAGGGCAGGGTGGTTTCAGGGTGATTCAAGGCATTACATTTATTGTGCACTTCATTTCTGTTACTGTTATGTTGTGATATATAATGAAATCATTATACAAGTCACCATAAGGCAGAGTCAGTGGGATCCCTGAGGTTGTTTGCCTGCGACTAGACGGTCCCATCTGGGGGTGATGGGAGACAGTGACACAAACGTGTGTCCAGTCTTTGTCCAGTCTACTCTGGAATCTGGCTTTGGTTGCTGTCACTGCAGAAAACCCTGCTTCACAAAGATAGAATGTTGAAAGTGGAAGCAGGCTTTTCTGTGCTTTTGTGGCAATCTAAGGATATTCTGCTTGACTTTAATCCAGAATGGATGGAGATTTGAAGTCGTCTCATACTTTTAAGGCCACTGTTACTTGTGGTCTCAAGCTGTTGATCCTTTTCTAGCTTGGACAAAGTCAGTTCACCTGGCTCATTCACAAATAGGTTGTGGATCCATTCTTTTCCAGTATTGAGGTTGTTTGTGGTTGAGAAGTAATGCTCAGACTCTTTTGAAAGCTGCCATAGGTGATAACACAGCTTGGGAGAAAGAAGGCCCAGGCTCAATCTCTTTCAAAATCGCTACTAATGTTTGAAATGTGAAAAATCCCAGTGTCCACTCATCACCCCATAATTCCAGTTTGGCTTTGAGTACAGCCACTTTATCTGCCGACTTGAACACAGTTGTTCTCCCCTGAAGTGACAGATTGAGTTCATTGAGCAGGTTGAAAATGTCACACAGGCCAGTTTTGTGACCCATTTTGTGTCACTGAAATGTGCTGCAGTGGTGACCGTTTTTCTAAAAGAAATCTCTGGAGTGGCTCTCATAATTTAGAAACTCTGGCCAGTGATCCACCTTTAGAAAGCCATCTCACTTCTGTGTATAAGAGAAGATGTGTGTGCCCTGCATCCATGTCCTCTCAGAGCTGCATGGACAGACGTGAGTTAAGGGCATATACTTTAAAGTGGTTGACAATTTTAATCACATCTTGCAAAATGTTAAGTTCAGGTGACATTTTTTGGCTAGCCAGCATTTCTCTATGGATGACACAGTGCGTAGACTCTCATTCTGAAGCTATGTCTTTGACCTAAGTAGTGCAACCAGAAAACCGTCTAGTCGTGGCAGCTGGTCAGTCCATGCATATCCCTTCACAGAATGACCTATTCAGTTTTCCTGATATCTAATCATTCAAAGACTTGACTTAACTGCACAGTTCTGCAACTGTGGTGTTGGTTGGCAACAAAAGTGCATATAACATATCCCCGTGCACATCCTCCTGAAAATATAGCTCACAGAAACAAGTGTCGTTGCCTTGTCAACATTGGTAGACTTGTCAACCTGGATTGCGTACCACAGTTACTCATTAATCCTCTCTAACAATTGTGCCTCAGTATCCCCTGCTATTTCATCAGTTCATCTAGTTATGGTGCTAGCCAAAAGAGGAATGCATGCCACCTTTTGAATTGCAGCCTCTCCTAAAAAGTTCTCTTTGCTAATAGTAAAGGCTTCTTTGCATTAATCAGGCAGTTAGGTTCTAAGAGTGATGCTCAGTGTAGACGCAGCTGATGAAGTGCTGGACTTCAGTAATTGCTGCTGTTCATCATGTTCACGTTTCTTTATTTTGAGAAGTTCTTTGTATTCACATTTTTTACTTTTGAAAAACTCCAAAGGCTTGTCTTTTAATGCAGAGTGCCTGGTCTCCATGTGGCGAAGCAGTTTTGAAGGTTTCATGGCTTATGTTGGATAGCTGGTCACCACGTATTAGTCAAAGGAGCTTGGAGAATGTGAATCACCTGTTGCAGTGAACCCGCAATTAAGTAGGACTCTCGGTATTTTCTTTTAAATCCAGCTTTCTTTTTGTTGGCAGCCTTAGAGTCTTTTGCTGTCTCATCATTGGATCTTTCCTTCTTTTCAAAGAAGCTTTGTTTGGGTTTTGCTCATTTTGGCTAGAGTTAGCTTGTGGGCTTACAAAAACTGTGACTGAGATTAAGTATGCAGTGCAGGAGAGAGGCATGGACAGAAGTGGTAAATAATTGGCGGGCCATGCATGGACTAAAGTAAGTGTTGAATTCTGACTTAAAGCCTGCCACCAGATGTAGATGTGTAATCGAAGTACGTCAACTCACTTGCCACTGTAAAGTTGACCACCAGATGCAGCTCAGTTGTGACTTGCCATTCATGGATAAAATTTTGATAGGTGTCTGCAAGCAATTGATTTATTATGGTCTCTGTGCAATCAAACCTCTCTGCTGATGATAATCCATATTTGCAGTCGCTCCCCAGAGTGACTCACCCCCACCTCAACTCCACCTCAGATCATCAGGCATTGGATCCTCAAAAGGAGCGTGCAACATAGACCCCTTGAATGCATAGTTCACAATAGGGTTTGTAGTCCTATGAGAAGCTAATGCTGCCACTGATCTGATAGGAGGCAGAGCTCAGGTGATAATTCGAGTGATGGGGAGCAGCTGTAAATACGGATGAAGTTTTGCTCACTCCTGCTGTGTGGCCTGATTTCTTAACGGGCCCCCGGGGACCAGTAATGCCCAGGGGTTGGGGACCCCTGCCATTGGGTTTATTTTTGTTAGTTTTCATGTATCAATGACCTTGATCTAATCCTTTCTTAAAATATTTGTCTAATAGGTAATTTGATGTAAATAAAAGATGTCCCCAGAATGGTGATATTTTTCTCAGATTCAGTGGATTTTATCACTGAAAGTCGCTTAGAAACAGTCTAATCTAGGTAACCATTCTTTTATCTTTAACAGAAGAGGAAACTTTTGGTCCAAAGAGGGGGATGAAATCCTAGAGGTCATGTAGTTTATTACTGACGTAGTGAGATTCAAAAAATAAATCTAGGGAAAACCCTGGCGGTCCAGTGGTGCTTTCACTGTTGTGGGCCCAGGTTCAGCCCTTGGTTAGGAAACTAAGATCCCACAGACCACTTGGCACCAAAAAAAAAAAAAAAAAAAAAAAGAATCCAAGTTCCCTGACTCTGGTGGCTTTTCTTTATATCAGAATTTTCCTAGATACGTTCTGAAGTAGTCTCTGTAGAAGAGCACTATTTTTAAAAAATTTGCCAAATGTTTATTTTTGCCTTCTTTCAGTTCTCATCTTCCTTGTCGCTCCCCCAGCTTTACTGAGATATAATTAACATGTAAACTTTTTGATTTGATACACATATATTGCAATATGACTACCATCTTGGAGTTAGCTAACACCTCCATCACCTCATGTGATTACCTTTTCCTTTCTGTGTATTTAAGACCCACTCTCAGCAATTGTCAAGTATATAGTACTTGTCAATTATAATCAATCACAGTGCTGTGCATTAGATTCCTCCAAACTAAATCCTTCCTTCCTATTCACTAACCCCACCCCCTCCCAAGAGATGCTGCTTTCAATTCTTCTGGGTGTATACCCAGAAACAGAATTGTTGGAACATATAATAATTTCATTTTTAGTTTTTTGATGAACTGCCGTATTTTCCACAGTTGGTTGTACTATTTTACATTTCTGCCAACAGAGTCCAAGTGGTCTAATAAGAGGTTTAATTTCAGTACATCCTTGTCAGCATGCACTTTCTCTTTTGTTTTGTTTTTTGGATAGTAGCCATCCTAATGTGTGTGAAGATGGTATCTCGTCTTTTTGATTTACATTTCCTTAATGACAGCAATATTGAACATACTTCCAAGTGCTTATTTATATTTTCTTTGGATTAATGTCTTTGTCCATTTTGAATCGTGTTTTTCTGTTGTTGAACTTTAGGAGTGCTCTGTATTCTGGATGTTAATCCCTTATCCAGATACATGGTTTGCAGATACTTTGTCTCATTTTGTGGGTTGCCTTTTTTTCTGTTGATAGTGGCTTGAGACATAACCATTTTTTAATTTTTATGAAATCCAGTTGTCTGACTTTTCCTTTATTGCCTCTGCTTTTGGTGTCATAGCCAGTAACTCATCTCCAAATCCAGTATTGGGAAGTTTTTGCCCCATTTTTTCTTCCAAGAGTGTAGTTTGGATTTGTAACTTTTAAAAAGGGCTTATTTTCCTTTGGAGAAGGAAATGGCAACCCACTCCAGTATTCTTGCCTGGGAAATCCCATGGACGGAGAAGCATGGTAGGTTACAGTCCACGGGGTCGCAAAGAGTTGGACACGACTGAGCGACTTCACTTTCACTTTAGCTTAAATAATATGGACTGTTTCGTATTGTTTTCTGTTTATTTTTGGATATTTTGGTTTGTTTCACTAAATTTTTTCTTTTTAAAATCAAAGTAAAAATGCTAGCATTCTTCTCTCTTCCCCTAGTTTATAGATACTGCTTTTCAGGGTTCTCTTTGAATTAAGCCTTTTATTTTGAAATAATTGTAAATTCACTTGCAGTTTTACAAAATAATATAGTGAGATTTTCCCCTTGAGGCATATCTTCGAGAATTATACTACAGTATCACAACTAGGATTTTGAAATTGATAGGATACAAAATAGATCCATTGTCACAGGAATCCCTGTTGTTGCTGCCCTTTTATTATTACTATGACTTCCTCCTCCCATACTGCTCCCTTTTCAAAACTGTGTAAGTGGACTCATATGTAACTTTTGGGATTGGCTGATTACCTAATTCCCTGGAGAATTCATCAGACTTGTTGCTTATTGCAATAACTCGTTGATTTTTATTGCTGAGTGGTATTCCACAGTATGGATGCACTATTGTTGATCAGTTGTTCAGTCTTGTGCGATTCTTTGTGACCCCATGGACTGTAGCATGCCAGGCTTCCTTGTCCTTCACTATCTCCCAGAGTTTGTTCAAGCTCATGTCCATTGAGTCAGTGATGCCGTCCAAACATCTCATCCTGTGGCATCCATTTCTCCTCCTGTCCTCAGTCTTTCTCAGCATCAGTGTCTTCCAGGGAGTGGGTTCTTTGCATCAGGTGGCCAAAGTATTGAAGCTTCAGCATCAGTCCATCCAATTCAGGGTTGATTTCCTTCAGGATTGACTGGTTTGATCTCCTTGCAGTCCAAGGGACTCTCAAGAGTCTTCTCCAGCACCACAGTTTCAAAGCACTACCAGTTTGTTTAACCATTTCACGTTGAAAGACATCTAGGTTGTTTCCAGTTTTGGGCTATTATGAATAAAGTTGCTATGAGTATTCGTATATGGTTTTTTCTGTGAAGATAAGTTCTCATTTTTCTGGGATAAATGTCAAAGAGTGTAATTAATGTGTTTTAATTTTATAAGAAGCTGTCAGCGTGCTTTCCAGAGTGGCCATACTGGTTTGCGTTATTCTCACCAGCAGTGTATGAGAGATCCAGTTTTTTCCACTTTTTTATTTAATCAATGTTTGATGTTGTTACTGTTTCTTCCTTTCTTACTATTTTTATCTTAGCCATTCTTTTCTGGTACACAGTGGTATCTCATCATATCTTACTTTTAGCCTAATAGAAAATGATGTTGAATATATTCCATGTGATTATTCATCATCTGTGTCTTTCCTCAGTGCAGTGTCTATGTTTTTTGTCCACTTTCTAATTGGGTTTGTTTTTTACTGTTGAATTTTGAGAGTTCTTTATAATTCTAGAACTGATACTTTCTTAATATGTGGGTTGCCAATACTTTTCCCCCCATTCTATAGCTTGTCTTTTCATTTTTTTTTTTAACCAAGTCTTTTGTAGAGCAGAAGGTTTGAGTTTCACGAGGTCCAATTTATCACTCTTTATGGTTTGTGCTTAATACACTTTGCCTATCCCTATATTCTGAAAATTTTGTCATGTGTTTTTCTGAAAGTTTTATCATTTTACATTTAAATCTGTAATCCATTTTGACTCACTTTTTTTTTTATAAGGTACGAGATTTAGGTCAAGGATATTTTTTTGGCCTCTGGGTGTCTAATTGCTCTAGCACCATCTCTTGAAAAGGTTGTATTCTTCCTCTCTTGAATTGCTTGGGAATATATGTGTGTGACATAAGGAGAGGTACAAAATAGAAAATAAAAATCACATGTAGTTTCACTGCAAAGATAATTACTGCTAATATTTTTATGTGTGTGTTTCTAGTCTTTTCTTAAGCCTGTGTATATGTACATAAGATAATATACTTTCCGTTTAAAAAAAAAATTGTTCCTAACTTTGTTCTCTTTTAATTATGAGTAGTTTTCCATTTCTGCATAAAAAGACACCATTTTAATGATTTTGTAATTTTCTTTTATGCAACTCTGGTGTGGTGTATCATTGATTGGATTTTATAGTGTTTCCATCAGTTATTTTCATAGCATAGTATTTAAGACATAATAGATTCTCAGCATATACTTGATAAATTAATTTAGCCCTACTCATCATACCTTAAAAAGACAAAAGAAAGTTCCACTTTTTAAGTTACTGTCTCCTGCCATGCATTGGATTATAAACTAGTATTGAGCCCTTTCTTTAGAATACTTATTCTTTGAATTATGTACAAGGTGAAAAAGTTTCCAGTGTATCAGTTTATGGAGTACAGTTTTTGTCTGCATTATACTGTTTGTCCTATGGAGTCTGCTCACCATGTAGGAGCAAGGATTTGAGGTAGATTTTTGGTGGATAATATAAAATCTAGATTATATTTTCTTCTAGCTTTAGATATTAGATATAACTACACACATGAAGGCAGTGGCAACCCACTCCAGTACTCTTGCCTGGAAAATCCCATGGACGGAGGAGCCTGGTGGGCTGCAGTCCATGGGGTCGCTAAGAGTCGGACACGACTGAGCGACTTCACTTTCCCTTTTCACTTTCATGCACTGGAGAAGGCAACACAACCCACTCCAGTGTTCTTGCCTGGAGAATCCCCTCTATGGGGTCGCACAGAGTCGGACACGACTGAAGCGACTTAGCAGCAGCAGCAGCAACACACATGAGCATCTACTTTGTGCTAAGAATAAGAACTGTTCAAAGCTCAGGAGAGGACAAAGAACAAATATTCGAGGTCCTACTTTTCTAGTCTATAAGTAGCCCTACCTTTGATCTGGTAAACAAGTGAGCTGAGGCACATAGGCATTCTTTTGCCTGGATTGTTTACGTCATTCAGCTTTTGTACTTACGCCATTAGTTTTCTCTGTGACTTTCTAGCATTTTGTGGATCTGTTTGGGGATCTTTTCAAATGATAATTCAAGGGCAGCCTTAACATTTTTTTCTTTTATTTTTTCACCATATGATATAATTATATATTAAGATCCCTGTCTGTTGAGTTTAACCTTTCTTTTCTTTTTTTTTTTTTTTTTTTTTTTTACTATTTCTTCTTAAAAATAAGATTTGAGGTGACTTTTAATAGGATGTGAATACTAGTTAATAGAAATAAAAAATCAGATACAAAGGAGTGAGGAAATACATAACTTTAAGATAATTTAGCTGTGATAGAACATCAGATTTAGCTAAGCTTCCTGGGAGCCAAGGTTCTCATTATCCTAAATAAAGAAATATTGGATTGGCAAAAAAACTCTTCCAGTGTTTTATGTACAAATAAAAGATACATTGTCATTTTCATCAGGAACTTTATTGAACAATATATTCAGGGTTTTGTTCTACTACATTCTGCCATTTTTCAGGCAACTTTATAATTCATCTTTCCAAAACTTTTTATCATTTTAAGCAAAGAACTCTTCCAAGTGTCAAATTTTAGAGTCTTCTGGGAATTGAAGTTTATTCCATTAAGAGAATTTTGTAAAGACCAAAATAAATGCATATCTGAAGGTGCAATGTCTGGTGAATATGGCGGATCAATCAGAACTTCCCAGCCAAGGTGTAACAGTTTTTGCCTGGTTGTCAAATCAAAGGTCTTACAGTATCCTGATGGAATATTATGTGTTTTCTGTTGGCTAATCCTGAACGCTTTCATCACATACCGCCTTCAGTTGATCTAATTGAAAACAGTACTTGTTGGAATTAATTGTTTGGTTTTCCAGAAGGAACTCATAATAAAGGACTCCCTTCCAGTCCCACCATACATCATCTTCTTTGAATGAAAACTGGCCTTTGGTGTGGTTGTTGGTAGTTCATTTCACTTGCCCCATGATCCTTTGGGGGCCATGTTATTGTGCCCACTTTTCATCATCCGTCACAATTTTTTTTTAAAAAATGGAAAGTTTTCATTACGTTTCACTAGAGAATCGCATGTGGAAACACGATCAAGAAGGTCTTTTTCACTTAACTTACATGGAACCCAACCATCAAAGTGAGTAACGTAATCAAGCTGGTGCAAATGATTTTCAGTGCTTGCTTGACATGGATGTTTTTGAGTATGTTGGCTATCTCCCTGCATGGTATAACGTTGATTGTTCTCAGTTAATCTCTCAGTTTGATCTCTATCAACTTCAACTGGCCTACCCAACCATGGAGAATTGTCTAGCGAGAAATCTCCAGCAAGAAACTTGGCAAACCACTTTTGACATGTATGGTCAGTAACAGCACCTTCTCCATACATTTCACAAAAGTTTTTTTTTTCATTTCAGTTGTGTTTTTACCTTTCTTGAAATAATAAAGCATAATATGCTAAAGTGTTGCTTTTTCCCCTTCCATCTTCAAAATTAAAATGTCTATACAAAAATTCACCAATTTGATAAGTTTTAAAAAAATGTACACTGCTCTGACAGCTGTCACAATACAGTCTTAACAAAGTTGTTTTGAATGAAGTTAAAGACAACTAAGCACTACTAGAGCCATCTTATGGAAAAAACCAAAGGCAGCTTTTGGCCAGCCTGTCACAACCCAGTATATCACAAATTATCCAAAGGATTGGAAGATTTTCCTTGCATTAAATTCTAAATGATTTCTAAAATGTGAATTCTCTTATGTAAGAGCTATTGAGCAATGAATGTATTGTTGACAGTAATTTAATAGCACATATTCTGTAGCTCTAAGACTCTTTTTTAATATATATATTTTAATAAAAATAGGATGATATACCAAAAAATCTTGGTAAAGATGGATCATATATGAGGGTGGGCTAATATGCTTCAAAATTTTATACATGCATATATACACAGGCACACAAAGCATATACACACACATATATATATATACACACACACACACACACATATATTTTTGCTACTCTTACTTGATACGGTCAAAATATACATAGGTGCAGACAGTATTTCTTATACTCCTCTTAGCCATCATTATTCTAATTTGTAGTTTTGCTAGTTGAGTAGCAGACAATTTCAGGATTTTTCTAATGAAAGAATGGCATATCAGAATTCTATATTGTTACTAATGCTCCAGAGATCACTGAGAAAGTGGTATGTTTATTGTCAGATTAAGAAAGTTGATAAGCATTTATATCTAACTGGCCAGCATTCCTTCTTTACAAGGAGTACTTGTAGTTTACTTGTAGTAAAGCTTGTAGTTTCTTCAGGAGGCGGGTTTAGAGCTGTTATTGGCATCTAATGCAGGTGCTTTACTGAAACCACTAAAATACCAAACAATATGGTAAAAATGGTTTTGACTAATGGATTTTCAAGATTCTTGAGTATAGCCAATCACATGTCCACTGTAAAAAAAAAAAAAAAAAAAAACCTTATAGTCTCAGGGAATGTCAGATTTGGGGCAGTATGGTATCTTGTTTGTTTGAGTTTTCTTTAAAAAGACAAATTTTTCAGGTAGTTGAAAGAGGTGACTTAGAGTCAAGTGGCATTACTATGATGGCTTTATTGACTACACCGAAGCCTTTGACTGTGTGGATAACAACAAAGTGTGGAACATTCTTAAAGAGATAGAACCACCTGACCTGCCTCCTGAGAAATCTGTATACAGGTCAAGAAGCAACAGTTAGAACTGGACATGGAACAACAGACTGTTTCCAAATCAGGAAAGGCATACGTCAAGGCTGTATGTTGTCACCCGCTTATTTAACTTATATGCAGAGTATGTCATGCGAAATCCCGGGCTGGATGAAGCACTAGCTGGAATCAAGATTGCTGGGAGACATCGCTCATTATTAGAGAAATGCAAATCAAAACTACAATGAGGTAACACCTCACAATGGTCAGAATGACCCTCATCAAAAAGTCTACAAACAATAAGTGCTGGCAAGGGTGTGGAGCAAAGGGAACACTCTTGCACTGTTGGTGAGAATCTAAATTGATACAGCCACTATGGAAGACAGTATGGAGACTCCTTAAAAAACTAGGAATAAAACCACCGTATGACCCAGCAGTCCCACTCCTAGGCATATACCCTGAGGAAACCAAAATTGAAAGAGACATCTATCCCATTGTTCATTGCAGCACTGTTTACAATAGCTAGAACATGGGAGCAACCTAGATGTCCATTGACAGATGAATGGATAAAGAAGTTGTGGGAAATACACACAATGGAATATCACTCAGCCATAGAAAGGAACGCATTTGAGTTTTAATGAGGTGGATGAACCTAGAACCTATTAGACAGTGAAGTGAGTCAGAAAGAGAAAGATAAATACCGTATCCTAACACATATACGGAATCTAGAAAAATGGTCCTGAAGAATTTACTTACAGGGCAACAGTGGAGAAACAGACATAGAGAATAGAGTTATGGACATGGGGAGAGGGGAGGAGAGGGTGAGATGTATGGAAAGAGTAACATGGAAACTTACATTACCATATGTAAAATAGATAGCCAATGGGAATTTGCTGTATGGCTCAGGCAACTCAAACGGGGGCTCTGTATCAACCTAGAGGGGTGGGATGGGGAGAGAGGTAGGAAGGAGGTTCAAAAGGGAGAGCATATATGTATATCTATGGCTGATTCACATTGAGGTTTGACAAAACAGTAAAATTGTAAAGCAATTATGCTTCAATAGAAAATAAATTGATTAAAAAAACACTATGGTTAAAAAAAAAAGATTGCTGGGAGAAATAGCAATAACCTCAGATATGCAGATGACACCACCCTTATGGCAGAAAGCGAAGAAGAACTAAAGAGCCCCTTGATGAAAGTGAAAGAGGAGAGAGGAAAAAATTGGCATAGAACTCAACATTCAGAAAACTAAGATCATGGCATCCGGTCCCATCATGGCAAATAGATGGGGAAACAATAGAAACAGTGATAAGTTATTTTTGGGGGCTCCAAAATCACTGCAGATGGTGACTGTGGCCATGAAATTAAAAGACACTTACTCCTTGGAAGAAAAGTTATGACCAACCTAGACAGCATGTTAAAAAACAGAGACATTACCTTGTCAAAGATCTGTCTAGTCAAGGCTATGGTTTTTTCAGTAGTCATGTATGGATGTGAGAGTTGGACCATAAAGAAAGTTGAGCACGAAAGAATTGATACTTCTGAACTTTGGGAAAGACTCTTGAGAGTCCCTTGGACTATAAGGAGATCCAACCAGTCCTCCTAAAGGAAATTGGTCCTCAGTATTCATTGGAAGGACTGATGCTGAAGCGGAAACTCCCAATTCTTTGACCAGTTGATACGAAGAACTGACTTACTGGAAAAGACCCTGATACTGAGAAAGATTGAAGGCGGGAGAAGGGAACAACAAAGGATGAGATGGTTGGATGGCATCACCGACTTGCTTTACATGAATTTGGGTAAACTCCGGGAGTTGGTGATGGACAGGGAGGCCTGGCATGCTGCAGTCCATGGGGTTGCAAAGAGTCAGACACGACTGAGGGACTGAACTGAGAGTCAGGTATTCTTTAAGTGGTTGCATGTTGGAATGAGTACTGCTGACAGAGATTGTAATTGTTCTAGTTAATGTACCTCCTTTCTTTTTTCCATAGTAAGTAAAACATCAGGACTAGTTGTTCTTTTTTAAGATAGACTTTTTTTTTTTTTAAGAGCAGTTTTATGTTCACTGCCAAATTGAGCATAAGGTACAGAGATTTCCTATATACTCCATGTTCCCACACTTGCATAACCTCCCCTATTACCACCATCCTCCACCAGCATGGTCCTTTGTTATGGTTAGTGAACCTACAGTGACAAATAGTTATCATCCACAGTACTTAATTTACACTTGAGTTCACTCTTCATGTATTATGCATTGTAGGCATTTGGTCAAATGTATAATGGCATATATTCATCATTATGGTACCATGGAGAGTAATTTCACTGCCCTAAAAAATCCTCTGTGTTCTGCCTTTTCATCCTTCTCCCATGCCCAGTCCCTGGAAACCTCTAATCTATTCACTGTCTCCATAGTTATCCCTTTTCTGGAATATCATGTGGTTGGAATCACATGTATGTGTATGGTCGTTTTAGACTTCTTTGCAGTTTGCCCCTTAAGGTGAAGAAAATAATCCATTGCTGCTATAAGTAGTGGCGTCTGTGTGCAGGGGTTTTTTTTTTTTTTTCTTTATGGTCATAAGTTTCCATTTCCTTTGGATAAGTACGAAAGAGCATGATTGCTGGACTGTCTGGTAAGAGTACATTAAGTTTCATAGGAAACTACCAAACTGTCTTCCACAATGGCTGTACTGTTTTGCATTTCCACCAGTATTGAATGAGAGTTTCACATCCTCACCAGCATTTGGTATTGTCAGTGTTCCAGATTTTGTCCATTCTAAATAGGTTTACAGTGGTTTCTCGTTTTAATTTGCATTTCCCTGATGACTTATGATGTGGAGCATCTTTTCATATGCTTGTTTTTCATCTGTGTATCTTCTTTGGTGATGTGAGAGTATTAGGATCTTTGGCAGTTTTTAATTGGGCTGTTTGTTTTCTCGCTGTTCAGTTTTCAGAGTTATTTGTGTTTTTTGGATGACAGTCCTTTATCAGGTGCATCTTTTGCAAATACAGTTCTCCGACTCACATATGCAATGGCTTGGTTCCAGAACCCTCCTTTGCCCCAGGATACCAAAATCTGAGGGTGCTCAGGTCGCTTATGTAAAATGGCACAGTATTTGCATGTAACCATGGCATATCCTCCCCGTATACTTTAAAACATCTTGGGTTACTTATAATACCTAATACAATGTAAAAACTCAGTAAATAGTTGTAAGTACAATGTAAATGTTGTGTAAATTGTTGCCAACCTGTGGCAAATTCAGGTTTTGCTTTTTGAAATTTTCTGGACTTTTTTGTTTTTTTTTCAAATATCCAAGATTGGTTGAATCTCAGAGTACAGAAACTGTGAATATGAAGAATTAGCTCTATTTTCTCCCAGTCTGTTGCTTGTCATTCATTCTCTTCACATTGTCTTTTGCAGAGCAGATTTGTAATTTTAAGGAAATCCACCTTATCAATTATTTCTTTCATGGATTGTGCCTTTGATGTTGTATCAAAAAAAATCATTACCATACCCAAGGTCATAGAGGTTTTCTTCTATGTTATCTTCTAGGAGTTTTATAGTTTCATATTTTACATTTAGGCCTGTGATCCATTTGGGGTTAATTTCTGTGACAGCTGTGAGGTCTGTGTCGAGGTTCACTCCTTTGCATGTGATTGATTGTTCTGGTACCATTTGTTGAGAAGACTGGTGCCTTTTTATCACCTTAAGGGCTATATTATTTAAATTGCATGAAGGTAATATTTTATGGATTTGTGGTTGCCTTTTTTTGGAGAAAGGAGTCATTGTGAACTGTGAGGTTATTCGACTGGAGTCTGCAGTGTCATTTCCCCCATCATCCATTTTGGTAAAGAATATTTCTATTGAAATTTTAGAATTGTTTCTACCCTTAGGCCATGGGGTTTTATTGCAAAAGACTCCCAAACTCATATGCCTATAAGGGCTTTCTTAAGAATATTGAAAGTGTCATTCTTATCATGTCTGTCCTTGACAGTTTTGGACCTAAGGTGTCCTTACATTCACTGAGAATCATTGATGAAATGAAACACTATTACACTTGGAGCTTTCAGACTTGCCTCCTATTTGTCCTGTAACCTTTGTTTATATTTAAATGTGTATATATTACCTAATTTGGAGGGATGTCAGAGTTCAATATGTGAATGAACTTGGCACAAAGCACCTGGCAGTCCTTAGCTGTTCTAACAATATTTTCCCACTTTCTTTTCTACAGAAAATTTTAAAGGAGTTTGTTACTTAAAACAGTATTTTCAGGACTTCCCTGGTGGTCCAGTGGCTAAGACTCTGCACTCCCAATGCAGGGTGCCCCAGGTTCGATCCCTGGTCAGGGAAACAGATCCCACATGCCACAGCTAAGACCTGGTACAGCCAAAGGAACAAATAAATATTTAAAAACCAAAACAAAACAGTACTTTCAAAAGTAATGTTTGAAAGACTAAGGCTAATTTCACACCTTATATATTAGGTAAGCCCAAGAGGATTTACGTATAAGTAGGACGTTTAGTAAGCAGCTTAGAATTTTGTTTTTCTTCTCTTCTCTACATATATGATTCTGTTTAACTTAAAAAATAAATGTCTTCTTCAGCCCTATGGAATTTTGAGGATGACTAAATAAATTATAAATATACCTAAAGTATAAATCTAAATCACTAAAAGTGAAAGTTTATACGTAAGACTTTGATCAAGTGGTTGTATTTTTAAGCTTGACTTAAAAGTAAGTGTTAACGTGCTAAGTCACTTCAGTCATGTCCAACTCTTTGCAACCCCATGGACTGTAGCTCCTCTGTCTGTGGGATTTTCCAGGCAAGAATACTGGAGTGGGTTGCCATTTCCTCCTTCAGGGGATATTCCCAATCCAGGGATGAAACCCACACTCTTAGGTCTCCTGCATTGGCAGGCAGATTCTTTACCACTAGTGCCACCATATTAACAATTAAACTTAAAATCCTCTGTTACAAGGTGTTAAGACTGATCTGATTTTCTTTGGAAGGTTTGTGGTGGTTATAATCATAATCAGGCCAAGTTAAACACATTAGCTTTACAGAAAAATAATGATTTCACACTGGCCTCTTGTGTTTATAGGTGTGTGTGTTTGCTGATTTCTATCTTTTTCTGCTTTTTGCTCATGGTTCCTTCTCTAAAGCTTCTTTTCTCTTGAACTTAAGAAAGAATATAAAGAAATTACCTTAAGAAGTTATGGCCTTGTCTTCACTAAGTAGGTTACATTCTAACAGAGATTGTTTGGAGAAAGTCCAAAATATAATAAATAACTAACGGTGGAATTTCAAGCACTATGGCACTTGTGTCCAGGATTCACAAATCAGGTCACGCTTTTCAACAGATTTGACTCTGTTTCTAGGGCAGTGTACACATTGCATAAAAACATTTTATTTATAGACAGCTTTATTTAAAACACCACTTAAAGAACCAGAGAAGTAATTAATACAGTGAAGTATTAGGTGGAAAAGAGGAGTCAGTAGTAAGGTAAAAGGCCTCCTCACCTGAGCAAAGCTTTGACTCAGTAAAGTTATAAATTGGAATTCGATTTTGGGGTTGCATAGAAGTAACTTAAGTTTTTAAAGGGAGAAGGAAGGTAGGAAAACAAATTTCTATGGAAAGAAAGATCCCTTCCAGACCCAGGGATCGAACCTAGGTCTCCCACACTGCAGGCAGATTCTTTAATGTCTGAGCCACCAGGGAAGCCCAAATAATAAATGATAAAGTTCACCTGTTTATAAAGTGTACACTCCAGTAATTTTTAGTACATTTGCAAGGCCCTGCAACCATCATCATCTGATTCCAAAAAATCTCATCACCCCCCCAAACCCCATACATGTTAGCAGTCACTCTTGTTTTCCTTTGCCCCTAGACCCTGGAACCACTAGTCTGCTTTCTGTTTCTATTAATTTGCCTGTTTGAAGCAGTTCATAAAAATGGAATTATAAAATGTATGGCCTTTTGTATCTGGCTTCTTTACCATGGCATAATGTTTCCAAGGTTCATCCATGTTGTATCATGTATCAGTAGTTCATCTCTTTATATAATAGCTGAATAATACAAATTTCATTGTATGAATATAAAACATTTTGCTTATCCATTCATTACTTATGTATATTAGATTATTTCCACTTTTTGGTCCACTATGGATAATGCTGTTGTGAACATTAGTTACAAGGTTTTCTGAAAGCAGATGTTTTCAGTCCTCTTGATTAAATACCCAGGAATAGAGCTGATGGGTCATATGGTAACTATGTTTAACTTTTTGGAAGAATTGCCAAATTGTTTTTCAGAAGTGACTGCAGTAATTTACATTTATATCAGTGATGTATGGGGGTTTTAATTTCTCCACGCTGGTCCTGATACCTGGTTTTTTTATTAAGCTATCCCTAGTTGGTGTAAAATTCTAATCTCTTTGTGGTTTTAATTTCTATTTCCCTAATGACTGATGATGTGGATCATCTTTCCACGTGTGTATTGGCCATTAACATATCTTTGGAGATAATGCTTTTTCAAATCCTTTGCCCATTGTTAAGTTTTGTTGTTTGTATTTTTAGTGAAAGTGAACAACAGTGATTTCTGTGCTGTGGGAGGCCAGCTGGACCAGAAAGCAAGCAAGAGCTAATGTTTGGGAAAGTTAACGTCCATAGAAGCAGTGCTTAACTAGTAGGAGACAGGAGCAGATGTATAACAGCTTGCCTCTCATCTTATAGACAGACAATTTTGAGACCCCCATGTGCTTCTCAGAGAATTTAGGTAGAATGAACCCCAGTTGTCCTTAGGTTAGGGATGACTTCAGTAATACACTGTTTCTTATATTGGCATTTCCTCCCTATCACATACTCTAACTGCTCTTTAGGTCATTTCTTAGATGGACTGTCTGCATTCAAATCCTTATCTTGGCCTTTGTTTTTGAGAGAACCCAAACTAAGACAGGTATCATTAGAGTGCTTAGTATTGAAAGAGTTGGTAATATTTCAACATTTGAAACTGGATCATCAACAAGAGTATGAGTATAGATAGAGAAGAGGGCTAATATCTGCATTCTCCATCACTGTAATGTGGTGAGGTTGATATAAAGTGGAGCACTTATTGAAGGAGACTGGTATGGCCAGTGGTTTAGGAACAAAATCAGGAGGATGTTGTGTCTTGGAAGCTAAGTGAAGAAAATACCTGAAGTAGTGGGAAGTAATGCTACTACTAAGTCAAGTGAGAGATGAGCTTAGAGTTGTCTGTTGGATTTGGCAATAGGTAGGCCATTAATGACCTAGGAAGAACAGTTTCCATTGAAGTGATGGGGACAAAAGTGTGATTTGAGTGAGTTTGAGAAAAGGTGATGAAATAATTGGTTAGAGTATATATAGACAACTTGTTTGGAATTTTGTTGTAAAGGAGAGCAGAGAAATGGGTTGATAACTGGAGAGAGATCTTTAGGAGAGATCCTTTTTAAGATGAGAGGGAAAATACACCTACTCAGTGTCTCATATTGCTGTGTGTGGTCAAAATCAGTTGATTCTTAGGATATGTTAGAGAATTAAGATTCTCTTTGGTTTGTTTGATCATCTTGTTCTGTATCCGTCAAGGCCTACAAATCATATGTAATGAGTTTGCAAAGGAAAAGAAATTGTTATAAATCACTAGCAGAATCTAAGAAGATTGGGATTTACTCTGGCATAGAGATGAATACTATGAAGTAAAGAGAAATAAGGGAATACATATAAGGACGTTAGTCCTGCCACAGGATTGTGTTTGGGAATAGTTTAGAATCTGGTCAAGGCTATATGAGAAAGTATTTCTAGGTTTGAAATAATGCCAAGATTTAATTTCTTATCACATTAAGTACAACATCATTGTGAATATGTTTGTGGTGCATATTGCCCCAATGTCTCTGTGCACAGCTTTTATTGACCTGTTGTTGAAAGAACCAACTGTGTGTTATAAAAAGTTGAAATGTACTTACAGACCTTCAGTATTCCTTTTTTGGCACAGTTTTCACCTTCTCTAAGTTTGGTTCTGAGCCATACTAAACCTCCCTCTACTTCCTCCCTCTGATTTTAGAATGATCTAATAATGTTAGGTTTTCAGAGTTAAATAAATCAATTCCATCTGGGATGTTTGCATTTGTAGTCTTATTTCTAATTGTGGAATGAAGATCTTTCTGTAAGAATAATTAGGCCCTCTTTTTGTTTTGTAAATTGTAATTCCTTCTAAACTGAGATAGAGGAGAATTTTGAAGATTTTTCTTCTACCTTTACCAAGTTTGTTTCACAAAAGGGTGAAACAGACTGAATATCTTCCATGGGAGTGTCTTATCTATAAACAGAACTATTTTAGCTACACTGGCCATCTCCTTTTCTGCTTCTAGTTAGCATGTTGTTCAGTCTCTCAGTCTGACTCTTCGCAACCCCATGGAAGTGCATGCGAGTTAGCATTTGGGAGCGCACAAAAACTTTCTGATCCCCTGGTAAGAATAAGAAAAACCTGTAAAGAATAAAAATTTCATTAAAAAAAATTAGAGCTAGGAAAAAATCAGTGGAATCAAAGAAGGCTTAGTGAACTGATTTCCAGAAATACCTGAACTTCTCATAGGTGAGTCAAGAGTGTGGCAGTTTCCCAGCTTGGTTTCAGTATAGGATGAAGCAGGACATGCTGTAAGTGGAAAGACTGAAGGGCTGAAGATAAATCATCCAATCTTCAAGAGACACTGTGGGCTTTTGGAAAAGGGTTATCTGACAAAGCCCCAAAGCAAAATTAAATCGTTAAGCCTGATAATTTTATCTACTGTGAATTTTACCATAAAGAGGAGTACAAGAGGGATTGAAAAACCTAAAGAAATGTATAGTTCTGCAAATTCTAATGGTTCTTGAATTATGGGACACTGCTGGAGTTGAACCTAAAGGTAAACCAAACCAAAAATATGTAGAACTACAGCCCAATTTCTTCCTATCTCAGATTTTGACAAGATCATAAAGATATGACTGCAGTCCACAGGGTTGCAGAGTCTGACATGACTGAGTGACTGACTGAGCGTGCATGTGTGCATCCTTACTGAGAGAAGAGCATAGATTCTCTGAGAAATAAATAAAACTTAACAGAAGAGTTTTACACTCAATTCTCAACCATCATTTTATAAAAAGGATCTAGAATACTATGAAAAATTATGAAACTTAAAAAGAAACAGGGAAATATGATTATATAATTAAGAGAAAACAGTTAACAGATTTCTTAGATGACCCAGAGTTAGGAGTCAATGAGTTAGGAGACAGTGATTTTAAAACAGGATAACATATGAGGGATTATTTCAAGAGAGTGATGAAAACTTTGAAAAACTACCAAATGCAAATTCTAGAACTAAAAAATGCAGTATCTTTAAAAAAAAACTGTTCAAATGGACTTGATAGCAAATCTGTAATAAGAAATTGACTATAAGAAATGGTGAATGTGTGAATAAATATGGAAGTCTGTTTTCTGGCCTTTAAATTTATATAAATGACAGTTGAATGTGTGTGTGTGTGTGCACGCGTGCACTCTCAGGTGTTTCTGACTCTTTGTGACCCCATGGACTGCAGCCTGCCAGACTTAACCTGACATGAAATTTTCCAGGCAGCAATACTGGAGTGGGTTGCCATTTCCTACTCTATGTCTCCTCTGTTGTCAGGCACATTCTTTACCACTGCACCACCTGGGATTTAAAATATATAGAAGTAAAATTTATGACAATAGCATGAAATATGAGACTAAACAAATAAATTATACTCTTTTGCATATAAAATTACATATGTAATTAATGTAATATTATTTGAAGGTAGACTATGATGAATTCAGAATATGTGCTGTACATTCCTAGAGCAGCCAAAATACAAGTGTTGTGTATGTATGACTTAAAAGTCCGCACAGTGAGATTATATAGGAAAAATAACTATATTTGGAGGCAGGAAAACAGGAACAAAGAATGAGTTAAAAATAAATAGTAATGCAATAAACTTAAATCACACCAATAATTATATTAAATACAAATGGTCTAAGCCAAGCATCAAAACATAGAAATTGTCAGGTTGGATAAAATAGCAAGAACCAACTATATGCTTTGTACAAATGGGCAATTGAAAGACAAATTTGGTTAAAAGCAATAGTGGAAAAAGATATACTAACACTTATCAAAAGAAGGTGCTATAGCAAAATATACTTCAAAACAAGGATTATTAGTAGAGTAAAAGGACATTTTATAATGATAAAAGGATCCATTCATCAAGAAGATATAAGAACCCTCAATGTATATTTACAAGAGATTCAGAATACATGAAATAAAATTTGATAGAAATAAAAGGAGAAATAGACATTTATACTTAGAGATTTCAGTACTTTTCAGTAATTAGTAGAAAAAATACCCTAAATTAGGAAGGGTGTGGAAGATTTGAACACCACTGTCAGTCTGTTTCACCTGACTTGTTTTTTGAATACTAAGCCCAAGAGATGCAGAATGTGACATTTAAATATACATGAAACACCAAAGTAGATCTCATGTGAGGATGTCAAAACTTCAACATACTGTGGAAGACTTGAAATTATAATGTTTTCTTTGACTACAGTTAAATTAAGTTAGAAATCAGTAGCAAATGAGAATTCAGTTCAGTTCAGTCGCTCAGTCATGTACAATTCTTTGTGACCCCATAGACTGCAGTATGCCGGGACTCCCTGTCCATCACCAACTCCTGGAGCTTACTCAAACTCATGTCCATTGAGTCGGTGATGCCACCCAACCATCTCATCCTCATGTCATCCCCTTGTCCTCACGGCTTCAGTCTTTCTTTCAGGGTCTTTTCCAAGGAGTTGGTTCTTCGCGTCAGGTGGCCAAAGTATTGGAGTTTTCAACTTTAGCATTAGTCCTTCAGGACTAATTTCCTTTAGGATTGACTGGTTGGATCTCCTTGCTGTCCAAGGGACTCTCAAGAGTCTTCAACACCACAGTTCAAAAGCATCGATTCTTTGCCACTCAGCTTTCTTTTTCTTTATAATCCAGCTCTCACATCCATACATGACTCGTGGAAAAACCATAGCGTTGACTTGATGGACCTTTGTTGGCAAAGCGATATCTCTGCTTTTTAATATTCTTTCTAGGTTGGTCATAGCTTTTCTTCCAAGGAGTAAGCATCTTTTAATTTCATGACTGCAGTCACCATCTGCAGTGATTCTGGAGCCCCCCAAAATTGTCTCTCGTTTCCATTGTTTCCCCATCTATTTGCCGTGAGGTGATGGAATTAGGAGATCCCTGAATGGTGGTGTGTTTTGTTGTTGTTTTTAGCCATACCATGAAGCTTGCGGGATCTTAGTTTCCTGACCAAGGATTGAACCCCAGGCACTTGGCAGTGGAAGCTCAGAGTCCTAAGCACTGAACTGTTAGAGAATTCCAAATCTAAATGTTTTAAAATTAAGGGGATTCTGAATAACTCATGGTTAAAAAAATAAATCAAATGGAAAATGAACATTTTAAACAAATGGAAAGACAACATATCAAAATTTACAAAGTGAACTTCAGAATTTATAGCTTCAAATCTTGAAGAAGAAAGTTTTAGAATCAATTACTTAGTGAGTTTTAGCCTAAGAGAAAAAGACAAATTCAAAACAAATAAAAAGGCAGAAAATATAGAGAAAACAGAAATGAGCGAAATGAAAAATGTCCCATAAGTAAATGAACAAATTGTAAAATTTTCTCTTTGAAAAAAAATCGGTAAACTTAAGTTTAGAGCAATTTATATAACTCTTGAACTTGTGAATCAGCATGTGGTCTTTTATCCCTCGTTTCTTTATGGCATCATGTCCTCAGGGCTGCATTCAAAGAAGGTAAAAGCGATAGTAGTAAATCTTCTTGAGGCAGAGGCACTGTTATTTGCTTACCTTCAGCCACATTGAGTTGGTATAAGCAAGCTATTGTTGTTGTTGAGTCACCAAGTCATTTCTAACTCTTTTGGGACCCCATGGGACTGTAGCCTGCCAGGCTTCTCTGTCCATGGGATTTCCCAGGCAGAAATAGTGGAGTGGGTTGCCATTTCCCCCTCCAGTCAGCCCAGTTTCAAGGAGTGGGGAAATAGACTCCGTATCTTTTAATCTTGGTGGTGAAAGACATTGTGGCCAAGTTTCTTAATTCATAGTGGTTAAATCTTAGGTCAAGGGTCTGGGATTTTACCTTACTTACAGCTACTGTGTTAACTTGCCAAGAAACACAAACCAGAGACAAAGAAAGGGTTTATTAGTCCCTGGAAAGCAAGCAGCCACCAGGCAGTACTTGTGTTGGTTACGTCAGATGGGACCTGCACAGGTAGTAGTGTGCACTGAAGAAGGGGCACCCTGAATTAGGAACCCTGACCACACGTAGGGCCACGCGTGACCTGTCCTCTCCTCAGGAGAGAGAGAGAGAGAAACCTTATCTTTACTCTGGAATTTAAACAAATCTTCTCTGGCGGCAGAGGATGAGATGATTAGATAACATCGCCAACTCAATGAACATGAGTTGGGGCAAACTCCAGGAGATAGTGAAGGACAGGGAAGCCTGGTGTGCTGTAGTCCATGGGGTCACGAAGGGTTGGACATGATTTAGCTACTAAACAATGAACAACAACGATCTCAGGAGAGAAGACATTGAACTGCCTCAGCGTTGCTAAGTGTTATTATCTGGAATGTATCCTTATATAAACATCTTAAATTGGCTGTAACATTGCTCAGAGAACCCAGGCTATGCAGAAATGTGAGATGCTCATGGAGAATTATTTTCTTATATAGTGTATCTTCTTGCATAATAATATGCATTCTTCCCATATACAAAATTTTATCACTCTTCTCACTAGAGTGTCAGACTTGAGTCCAGTATCTTTATAATCTAACTGAGGTCCAAATACAGATAAGGCTCTGCTATGCCATTTTGTAATTAGAGAAATGCAAAACAAAAATGCAATGAGATACTGGTCTGCACCTACTACATGGGTTAAAATTAAGAAAGACTGAGAATATCAAGTGTTGGTGAGGATTTAATTGGAACTCTGGGAGTGGTAAGTGACAAAACTACTTTCTAAAATGATTTGTTTATTTTTTAAGAATAAAATTAAACATGCTTATAGGCTCAGTTCAGTTCAGTCGCTCAGTTGTGTCCCACTCTTTGCGACTGTAGCACACCAGGCTTCCCTGTCCATCACCAACTTCTGGAGCTTGCTCAAACTCATGTCCATCGAGTCAGTGATGCCATCCAACCATCTCATCCTCTGTTGTCCCCTGCTATTCCTGCCTTCAATCTTTCCCAGCGTCAGGGTCTTTTCCAGAGTCGGTTCTTCACATCAGGTGGCCAAAGTATTGGAGCTTCAGCATCAGTCCTTCCAATGAATATTCAGGGTTCATTTCTTTTAGGATTGACTGGTTTGATCTCCTTGTAGTCCAAGGGATTCTCAAGAGTCTTCTCCAACACCAGTTCAAAAGCATCAATTCTTTGGTGCTTATCTTTCTTTATGAACTATGATCTAGCAATTTCACTCCCCTTTATTTACCTGCAAGAACTGAAGCCTACATTCTCATAATACTTGTACGCAAATGTCATAGCACTCTTAGCTAGGACAGGTGGCCTTGGTGAGGGTATTGACTGGAAAGCACATGGGAGTTTTCTTGGGTGAAGGAAAGATTTTATATTTTGATTGCTGTTGGTTATATGGATGTATGCATTTGCAAAACTATACTCTAAGGGTCTATTTTATTATGTAAATTAGGTAAAAATATAAAAGTGTAAATTTCTGCAAAAGTGGGAACTCCTTGTAACTTCAATATGTATGTCAACTGCTTTATTTCACATTATGATTTTTTTAACATATATATGCTAACCATGGTTTGATGTAAAAGTTTGTTTGGTTAACATTGCTGGCTTTGAAGAAGCTTTCTACTGAATTAGAATTAGGCTAGCAGGGGTCAGACAGCAATGCTGACATTGAGAGTGTGACATGTAGCTTTTTCACCAGCCTTCTTTCCTCATTTCTTGCTGTATGCTTTGTAAGGCATAGCGCCTTTTATACATACAGTTGTTTTTGTCCTGCAGGATCAAGTGCTCCTTTACAGTATTTGTTTTTTCCATTACCTAAGTTTCTTATCTTTTTATTCTTATTCTTTTACATATGATTATTTTCATTGTTTACTAGTCATGTACTTACAGGTAATGGGTTAATAATGTCCATAAAGTTCCTCAGAACTAAGCACAGGTTGTATCAAATACAGATTAGCAAATATGATAGCCATGATTAAACTAAAATCTTTCAGAACAACTAAACACCGTCTAATAGCTGTGGGCATGCCTGAGGAGCGTTTGTTGTGCATTTTAACTTCTGAGCTCTTATTTAAAAAGATCATTCCAATATAAGATTTCTCTTAAATCTAGCCAAGTATAACTTGTGATCTCTTCAGACCCATAGGGAAGTATACATACTAGATTTTTAAAAACTTGTATAATGATTTCACTTTTCAGTTACAAATATTTCCCAAATGCGAGTTTATGAAAAAAGAATGGGAAGGGGAAAAGATGGTAGTTTGAGTATAGATGACTGGATTATTGTTGAAACTGTTACGAAGGAAAAAAATCACATCAGCATTTTCTTTATGATAAAGAATCTTGAGTTATAGCTAATCTTCTAAATCAGAATCTCTAAGGGAGAAGCTACAGTAATCTGTAGTTCTGAAAAATAACCCTAACCTGTATCATGGCACCCAAGGTTTCTTTTGGGTCCATGAGCAACTTTTCTTTTAACTGGCTGGAAACTGTTGGGATGGTCTATGAATGGTTTTCCAAATCTGTTTATAAAAATGTATCTTTCTCTTACTAGATTATTCTCTACACGTCCACTGTTGTGAGTCTTGATTCACCATCTATTCTCACTGCTCCTCTATTTTTCCAGTGTCCTTTATAACTGAATTACCTGGGTTGTCTATATTTGTTATGATGTTATCATTTTCCTATTTCTTGAATCCCCTACAAACAGTGTTTTGTCTCTATTACTCGTCAGTAAGTTAGTCAGTGACCTTTACTTTATTAAACAGTGGCAATTAAAGTTCTTATTAACATAGTTGATAACTTCCTCCTTGAAATAATCTTTTCCATTTAGCTTTTAGAATATCATACTTTGGGCGAGTGAGGGGTGGTTTCCCTTGACTCACTGACTGCTTCTCTTCAGTGTCCTTTGCTAGTTCTCTTCTTGGTGACCTCTATTTTTATAATATCTCAGGGCTCAACCATTGAATTTGTTTTCTTCCTTCATTCCTTTCTTTTTGAACCTGCACTCTTCTATCCACATTGATGCCCTTGATTCTTTCATGAAATTTCATCACTTTATTTATTTTTTAATATTTATTTGGCTGTGTCAGGTCTTCGTTGCGGCACTCAGGATCTGTGGGCTCCAGAGAATGTGGGCTTAGTTGCTCAGTGGCATGTGGGATCTTAGTTCCCTGACCAGGGATTGAATCCACGTCCCCTGCCTTGGAAGGCAGATTCTTAACCACTGGACCACCAGGGAAGTCCCTAATTTCATTCCTTTAAATATCTCTAAACAGATAACTTCCAAATTTATAGTCTCAGTTTGGATTTCTTTCCACATCTCTGAATACTCATGCAACTGTCTACATAGGATCCCACTAAGACAGCTTTCAGGTATTTCAAACTAAAGTCTCTAAACACAAACTTTTCTTCTGTCTAACCTCCTTCTGTAGCCGTATTCCATCTCAGGGCACTGTCAGTTCCATTTTATCAGACTACCATGTATGTGGGAGTATGTTGGGTGACAAAATAAGTGGCCATCTTTGCTTGATATACACAGAAGGTATTTTTTGTGGTATGTGCTATGTGTAGAATTTGTGGAGAAAGTTAACTCAGCAGTCCTAAACAATTTTTTATAAAGACAAATAGTCTAATATATTGAGAGTGACCCTTTAAAATTCTGAAACACATGTTTATTAATATCACTGAGCTTTTAAGAAAAAGATTATTCATGATGTATGTACTTTTAATTAATGCTGCTGTTTTGGGTTTGGGGCTGTCCTGTTTTGGAATGTGTTGGTTTCAGGTACAGAAAACCTAGCAGTGGTTTAAGCAAATAGACGATTTCGTTTTCTTATACATCAAGAAATCAGATATTTCTGTGGTTAGCATTGGCTCAGCTACTCAGCAGTGCTGTTAAGAAACCCCAGCTTGCTTTGTCTTTCTATTTTATCAGCCTTATTGGTAGGCTTTTAATCCTCATGCTTGTTGATTCATTGTCATCATGTTTACACCTGTCCCTAGATAAGGAAGCAGATGTTTTTCCAGAATCCACTACCATTCTACCCCCAAAATAGACTTCTAAGTATGTGTCATTCAGCTTAACTGTATCATCTGTCACCTGTCCACCCTTCTTGGAAAGCTAAAAGTGGGCATTTAGCTAGGTCCATTACCACCTTGAATAAAAGAAACTTCTGAAAAGAGGGAAAAGACTCTGATAAGCAGTTAATAGTGTTTGCCACAAAGAACCATCAAAAACTACTAAATTTAAATATTGGTGATTGGTGATTAGAGTTTATTTGCTTGGGAAAACTTTTTTATTATTTCTCAGTAAGCTCAAATAAATGAGATTTTAATGGTAGATTGAGTGGTATCTATTTGATATAAGTGAGGGTTCTCAGTAGTCTCCAAATGTATTATGAACAATAAATCCAGTGATTATTGAGAAATTAGCAATTTTGTGTGTGTCAGTTTATGTGACTGAATTATAGAGGACTTTAATTTAGATTTTGAGATAAATAAGAAATTGGAAGAGGTGTTCCTTAAGTCATAAAGATTATTTTTATTGTTAATTTTGTTTCTTTTTTTGGTTTTCATAGAATGTTGGCTCAATTAAGAACCATCAGGGAGATAAATTCAACCCAGTGGTAAGTAGTTTTAATTTCTTTTGTTAGAAAGGGTTTGCATTATTATTATGCCTTTTATTTGGTTGGCCCCTCTTCCTCCACTGTTTTTGTATCTACTGTTTTAAGCCTGATTTATAAAGTGGCTCTTAAATCACAACACTAAAATTTTAATGAACAGTCCCCATGCGGATCACTTCCTGTTCAGATCAGGCCAGTCTTTCTCCCTGTGGTTTACTTCCTTGCAGTATTGTGTAAGGGAAGATCTCTTTGGATTTGGTTACTCATTTCTCTCTCTTGTGGTGCTTTCCTCCTCTGACCTCAATAATTAAGGTCCCCCTCCTTTCTTATCAATCAGCAGTTTTAGTCTGCTAAGTTAGGATCCATTTTTGTATTTGTTCAAGGACCATTGAATTTATTCTGAGGTCTCAATTGCTCTTTTCACCACCTCTGTCCACAGGAATTCTGTTTTTTTAATTCTGAAAGTTTTCATTTGAGATATAAACTGTTCGCAGTTTTCTAGAGCTAAGTATCTAATCTTTTTTTTCTGAATTCACATTCTTTTCTGAGAAGTTCTGCAGTATGATTAGCACTACAGAAACGTCTTGGAGGTCATTTTACTTCCAGTAACAATTATTCTGCCCTGTAAATTGCCTTCTACCTCAAGTGCCCTGCACATATGATTTAAATAATATACTAAACTAAATATGCTCTTCTTTTTTTCTGACCACTCTGTGCAGCACATGAGATCTTAATTTCCAGACCGGGAATTGAACCCATGCTCTCTTTATTAGGAGTGTGGAGTCTTAAGCACTGGACCACCAGGGAAATCCCCACACTCTTAAATGATTGTATTTGATAATAGTGTGTCATGTCCATTATTCTCAGCTGGGAGTTATGCTTTCAAATCCATTATGATTTCTGGAAAATGGATTTTTTTAGGCCATATTTTCCAAATTATTGAATACTATTATATATAAATATAAGCATACAGTAGTTATAATATGAACCAAAGTAATAGTTTGAAGTATTATATATAATAGTGCTGTCTCTGCAGTAATAGGGAGAAGGCACTGGCGACCCACTCCAATACTCTTGCCTGGAAAATCCCATGGACAGAGGAGCCTAGTAGGCTGCAGTCCATGGGATCGCACAGAGTCGGACACGACTGACGCGACTTAGCAGCAGCAGCTGCAGTAATAGAAATGTTCTTTATCTTCTCTTATTCAGTGTGGTATCCATTAGCCACCTGTGACTATTGAGCCTTTACAATATAGTCATTGTGACTGAGAAACTTGGTTTAAAATTTCATTTGATTTAACTTGAATTTTCAGGTTAAAATGCCACTCTGTCTACCATATTGGACAAAGCAGATAGTTTTTCCCCCTAAGTCATTATCACTTGAAAAAGAAAGTGTATATTCATTTTTAGAATCTTTTTTTCATTATCTCGTTAAACATACAAGTATAAGCTAAATTCCCCTTTAGTGATTAAATTCTTATTAGATCAATAAAACTGCTTATTCTTAGTAAAATGCACCTTCATATAAACATAGGTTAAGCATATTCAGTAAACTTTATTAACAAAGTAATTTTTTGTTTTTTATTGAGGTATAGTTTATATATAACATTATGTTAGTTTCAAGTATATGGCATAATGATTAGTATTTGCATATGTTGCAAAATGATCCTTACAGTATGTCTAACAAACATCCATTACCATACATAGAAGCAATTGGTGTGTGTGTGTGTGACGAGAGCTTTCAATCTACTCTCTTAGCAACTTTCCAATATGTAATACAGTGTTATTAGCTGTAGTCACCATGCTGTACATTACATCCCCATGACACAGAAATTTTAGATAGAAACATTTGATGTTTGACATTATTAGTGTAAGGGAGGAAAAATTTTCCCTTCCCCCATTAGGGTTCCTGGCTGGGTCTGAAAATTTAACTGACAGAGACAGATTAACAGGAGAAAAATGTATACATTTGTTTAATGTCAGTTTTAAAGGACACAGGGAGCCTTTGTAAGGAAAGGAAGACCCAAGGAAACAGTTAAACGAGTATTTTTATGTGATGTTTGATGAAGTAGACTGGTGTGTAGAAGAAATACAATAAGTCAGAGTAAATGTAGTAAACGGGGAGATTTAGCAGGCCCTGTTCATTAGAATTTCTCTCCCTTTGTCTTCAGAGATACCTTCTAGTATAAAGAGGACACCTTAAACAGAAACATTTTTATGACCTGTTTCAGGGGAGAAAGGCACAGAGATCAGAGTGACCTTCCTGCTTCTGCTATTTTCTCAAACTTCTTTAGTTTAAAATACTAAGTATTCCTGAGTACCGTATTTCGTCCTGAACTCCATCAGTTGTTTGTCTCTGTAAACCCTAAAGGAGAAGTATGTAGTAAAGACCTATTGATGTTTGAATTCTGACATGAGCATATCCTAATATATTGAGAAATAGTATAGTGCAGTATGAGTACATAATCAGTTTCTTTATGGAAAAATCGGGATGATAATAGTACATGCCTTAAGATACATGAGGATGAAATGAGAATAAGCACATAGTTTATATTAAAAGAATTTAGCACAATGCCTGGTGCACATGGTGATTAAGTAAGAATAGTCAGATTTTTTTTTTTCTTTACTTGCTAGGGAAATACTTAACCTTACTATAAAACACTAAGAATATGATATAATTTGAAGAGGTAGAAGCAGTGCCTTGCAGATTGATATTAGAGTCTGAGGCAAAAGAGAAAAATTAGTCATACTGATTCTGTATTTATTTTTAAATTAACCGTGGATTAATGAATTATTTTTCCAAGAGTTTGATTTTTTACAAAAATGTTGCATTAAAATATTTAATTTGATTACTGAAGGGTTTTACTGTGTCTGAGGCATTTGCCTCTCTGGCTTCAACCTAGTCTTGGCTCTGGGTAGAAGTAATCTAATACTCTAATGGAGTCTTCTGCCTAGGGCAAGAATTTATTATTATTTTGCAAAGAATTGATAACATTAATTAGAAGTCATTCTTATTTTATTGAAGTGGGCTTTTTTTTTTTTTAGTAAATTAATGTTAGCCTCCTAGTTGGAATTAACCTCTGTATGTTTGTATGTGTTCTTATAATAAAACTAGCCTTGAAAATTTTCACTAATTCAGAATTGAATCTTGCCCCCAGTTAGATTGAAATAATGAAGTCTGCACTTTATTGAAGCAAGTTTCTTCTCTAATGTGTAACCTTAAGCAAATATAAAATCTGTAAACTTTAGAAAAATTAAAAGAACAACATTAATTGAAGCAAAATATACTTAGCATAGATTGGAATTTTGATGTGGGAGAGTTACAGGAAAGTTAAACGGCTGGTTAGGGAGACCTGAAAATATCTTTGCACTCCCACTTTTCTACTCAGAATTGCATATAGTCAAGTTCTTGATTAAGAAACAGCTCTTAATCAGAAATTAAATAAATACCTTTATTATTAGGGTTTTTCTTGTTGATGAGCAGACTTATAAAGCATAGTTCTTTTCAGTTCAGTTCAGTAGCTCAGTCTTGGCCGACTCTTTGCGATCCCATGGACAGCAGGACTCCCGGCTTCCCTATCCATCACCAACTCCCAGAGCTTCCTTAAACTCATGTCCATCAAGTCAGGGATGCCATCCAACCATCTCATCCTCTGTCATCCCCTTCTCCTGCCTTCAATCTTTCCCAGCAACAGGGTCTTTTCCAATGAGTCAGTTCTTCACATCAGGTGGCCAAAGTATTGGAGTTTCAGCTTCAGCATCAGTCCTTTCAATGAATATTCAGGGTTGGTTCACTTTAAGATTGACTGGCTTGGTCTACTTGCAGTCCAAGGGACTTTCAAGTCTTCTCCAACACCACAGTTCAAAAGCATCAGTTCTTTGGTGCTTAGCTTTCTTTATGGTCCAACTCTCACATCCGTACATGACTACTGGAAAAACCATAGCCTTGACTAGACGGACCTTTGTCGGCACAGTAATGTCTCTGCTTTTTAATATGCTGTCTAGGTTGGTCATAACTTTTCTTCCAAGGAGCAAGCATCTTTTAATTTCATGGCTGCAGTCACCATCTGCAGTGATTTTGGAGCCGAGGAAAATAAAGTCTGTCACTGTTTCCATTGTTTCCTCATCTATGTGCCATGAAGTGATGGGACTGGTTGCCATGATCTTAGTTTTTTCAAATGTTGAGTTTTAAGCCAGCTTTTTTACTCTCCTCTTTCACTTTCATCAAGAGGCTCCTCAGTTTTTCTTGGCTTTCTGCCATAAGGGAGGTGTCATTCTAAAATGGTTCTTTTAGAAGCATATAAATGGTTACTTTGAACTGTGTTGTTGGAGAAGACTCTTGAGAGTCCTTTGGACAGCACGGAGATCAAACCAGTCAATCCTAAAGGAAATCAACCCTGTGTATTCATTGGAGGGACTGATGCTGAAACTGAAGCTTCAATACTTTGGCCACCTGATGTGAAGGAGCCGACTCATTAGAAAAGACCCTGATGCTGGGAAAGATTGATGGAGGAGAAAATGACAGAGGATGAGATGGTTAGATGGCATCACTGACTCAATGGACAGGAGTTTGAGTAAACTCCGGGAGTTGGTGATGGATAGGGAGGCCTGGTGTACTGCAGTGCACAGGATCGAAAAGATTTGGACACAACTGAGTGACTGAACAAACAACAACGAATGATTACTTTTAGTATCATTTTGTGAAGTACAAAAGTGCTTGAGTTTATTTTTAAATTCACTATATATAAAATTTGACTGTGAAGTGAAGTGGGCGTTAAGAAGCATTACTACGAATAAAGATAATGGAGGTGATGGAATTCCACCTGAGTTATTTCAGATCCTAAAAGATGATGATGTTAAAGTGCTGCACTCAATATGTCAGCAAATTTGGAAAACTCTGCAGTACCCACCAGACTGGAAAACGTGTTTTCATTCCATTCCCAAACAACATTCAAATTACAATGTAATTGTGCTCATTTCACATGCTAGGAAGATTATGCTCAAAGTCCTTCAAGCTAGGCCTCAGCAGCAGTACATGAACTAAGAACTTCCAGATGTACAAGCTGGATTTAGAAAAGGCAGAGGAACCAGAGATCAAATTGTCAATATACATTGGATCATAGAGAAAGCAAGGGAATTCCAGAAAAACATCTATTTCTGCTTTATTGGCTATGCTAAAGCCTTTGACTGTGAATCACAACAAACTGGAAGATTCTTAAAGAGATGAAAATACCAGACTACCGTACCTGCCTCCTGAGAAACCTGTATGCCGATCAAGAAGCAACATCTAGAACCGGACAGGGAACAATAGACTGGTTCAAAATTGGGAAAGTAGTGTGACAAGACTGTATATTGTTACCCTGCTTATTTAACTTCTATGCAGAGTACATCATTCAAAATGCAGGGCTGGATGATATCAAGCTAAAATCAACCTAGAATATCAAGCTAGATTGCCAGGAGAAATATTAACAGCCTTAGGTATTCAGATGATACCATCGTAATGGCAGTGTGAAGAGAAACTAAAGAGCCTCTTGATGAATGTGAAAGAGGAGAGTGAAAAAACTGGCTTAAAACTCAACCTTAAAAAAGCTAAGATCATGGCATCCGGTCCCATCACTTCATGACAAATAGAAGGGGAAAACGTGGAAGCAGTGACAGACTTTTTTTACTTAAGTTCCAAATTCACCGTGAACAGTGACTGTAGCCATGAAAAAGACGCTTGCTCCTTGGAAGGAAAGCTATGACCAACCTAGACAGCATATTAAAAAGCAGAGACATCACTTTGCCAACAAAGGTGCGGATAGTCAAAGCTATGGTTTTTCCAGTAGTCAATGAGAGTTGGACCATAAAGAAGACTGAGCACCGAAGAATTGATGCTTTCGAACTGTGATGTTGGAGAAGACTCTTGAGAATCTCCTGGACTGCAAGGAGATCAAACCGGTCCATCCTAAAGGAAATCAGCCTGAGTATTCATTGGAAGGACTGATGCTGAAGCTCCAATACTTTGGTCATTTGATGCAAAGAGCCGGCTCATTGGAAAGACCTGTTGCTGGGAAAGATTGAGGGCAAAAGGAGAAGGGGGTGGCAGAGGATGAGATGGGCGGATAGCGTCACTGACTCAATGGACATGAATGAATCTGAGCAAACTCCAGGAGATGGTGAAGGATAGGAGAGCCTGGCCTCCTGTAGTCCACGGGATTGCAAAGAGTCAGACAGGACTTAGTGACTGAGCAACAACAACAAATATATAAAATTTGATAGGAAAGCAGTGTAAATGCATTCTGTTGATTGTGTTTACAGAAGGGGATATTTATCTGTGATGTATAAACTGTGAGAATTGAACTGAAATAGTTTGTTTTGAAAAATTGTTATAATGCTTTTACTAAACTTATTTTTGTTTGCATATTTCAGTGTCTAAAAATGACTACAAAACGAAGTTTATTTGTGCGGTTGGTACCATGTCGTTGTCTACGAGGAGAAGAGGAGACTGTCACTACTCTTGATTATTCTCATTGCAGTTTGGAACAGGTTCCCAAAGAGATTTTTACTTTTGAGAAAACTTTGGAGGAGCTCTACTTAGATGCTAATCAGATTGAAGAGCTTCCAAAGGTATGTTAATCTGGTCTTTCAAGAATTGCCTTTGGTTATTTTTATGCCTAGAAATATGATATTTCCAGTGTTGCCATAATACTGATACATATGTATACATTATTGCCCCTCTTTTGGTCTAATTTCATCTTTAGGATATGTAACACAATTCAGATTTTTTAAATTGAATTTTTAAGCTTTAGCTCTTCAAGTTAATTGCTTTATCTTTTCAGGTTAATTGCTTATTTATGCAAATAATTTAAAATTTTATATTTAACTCCAGGCTTGTTAGAGCCACTAAGGTAGATAATGAAGTGAAGTGAAAGTCACTCAGTCGTGTCCAACTCTTTGGTACTTCATGGACTATACAATCCATGAAATTCTCAAGACCAGAATACTGGAGTGGATAGCAGTTCCCTTCTCCAGGGGATCTTCCCAACCTAGGGATCGAACCCAGGTCTCCTGCATTGCAGGCGGATTCTTTACCAAATGAGCCACCAGGGAAGCCCAAGAATACTAGAGTGGGTAACCTATCCCATCTCCAGAGGATCTTCCTGACCCAGAAATCGAACTGGAGTTTCCTGCATTGCAGGCGGATTCTTTACCAGCTGAGCTAACAGGGAAGCCCAAGGTAGATAATAAGACTGTACAATTTCTGCAGCCAACAGGTTTAGACAAAGAATTGAAATTAATGTTTTCTAGTTTTCATGAGACATTGATCTACATTATAATAATTGAGGATAAATTGTCCTTTTAGTTAACACATCTGAATATTGTTTTTTTAACAGCTTTGCAGAGGTACTATTCTGTTTTCCCCATTTCAGTTTTGTTTGGAAAGGCTTTTGGAGGACTTAATATTTCTGAAATGTAGGAACAACTAGAAGGAGAAAGTTGGTTTGTTGCCATGAAACATCCTCTCCCATTGACAACTTCCTTGCTAAAATATTTTAGTGGTTACTTTTTTTTCCTTAAATTCTAACCAGATTTCATCTCTTACTCAGTTTCTTACTTTTGCAGACAAAGTTACAATAGTTTTACCACCCAAACAACAGTGTTTTTTAAGCTGTGAGTGGAAACTCATTAGTGGCTCATAAAAATCAATTTAATATATGGGGCATTTCCAAAAAATAAACTCTTATTTGGACTGGCAGATTTAAAAGACAAAAAATACAAGACATCCAATTAAATTACAATTTTCAAATAAAGAGTAATTTTTTAGTATAAGTGTGTTCCATGCAGTGTATAGGACATCTCTCTCACTAAAAAAATTATTGTTTATCTGAACTTCAAGTTTAACCAGGCATCCTATATTTTATTTGGTAACCCTAACTATCATAGAGTAGAAAATAGAGAGTGTTGCATGCATCTATTGTAACATAAAATATTTGTTTTAGATTTGTATGTGTGTTTATATACATCCTGGATGCAGCAGAGTTTTGAAAGAGTTCCTCTTTGGGTGGCTAGTATAGTAGTAAAATCATTCTGAAAGCCAGCACCATCCAAGATTGTCTTATAAAGAAATCTTTATATACCTATGGATAAAATATTAGAAGTTGTGGGTTGCATGTTCATGAATTTATTCCCTAGGTTGTGATAGGGTGCTTGGTAATTGGCTGTTTCCTTGCATGTTATTTTTCAGCAGGGAATTTATCTTCCTTAGCTAGCTGGGTCTCCTAGAGAAAATGGAAGACCAAAATTAGTCCCATTTTCTAATTACTGCCAGTGAGGTCTCATTTGGGGGACTGTGTTGAAAAGAGAGAGGGATGCTATCTATGATAGTGCAAATAACTGAATCACTTATCATGCCTAGCACTTTTCCATTTTTGGAAGAATGCTCTCCATAAATAGGATTTATTCAGTGCCATCCTGCAGACAGTTTTGTTTTTTCCTAAAGACTTTACTTTTTAGAGCAATTTTAGATTCACAGCAAAACTAAGAGGCAAGTATAGAGATTTCCCAAGGCCACATAATGGCTTAGATGGTAACAAATCTGCATGCAGTGCAGCAGACCCAGGTTCGATCCTTGGGTCGTCGAGAATATCCCCTGGAGAAGGGAATGGCAACCCACCAGTATTCTTGCCTGGAGAATTCCATGGACAGAGGAGCCTGGCCAGCTATAGTCTATGGGGTCACAAAGAGTTAGACAACAACTGGGTGACTAACACACGCACATAGATTTCCCAAATATGTACCCTGTCCCCACACATGGATGGCTTCCACCATTATCAGCATTCCCCCTTTGGTACCAGAGTGGTTAAACCACCGCAGTAGTTAGAACTGATGAACCTGTGTTGAAAAACCATAATCACCCAAAGTCCATAGTTTACATTATGGTTTGCTCGTGGTGTTGTGCATTCTGTGGATAGCACAGTACATATAATCACATGTATTCATCATTATGCAATCAAACATAGTATTTTCAGTACCCTAAAAATCCTCTATACTCTGCAAAGGTATTTTTTTGGTATGAAGCTTAGAAGTAGCCCACATACTTATTGCTTTTGGTTGAATATATTTAAGTCACATTTTCATTATTGTGAGTTCAGCGTAACAGTATGTTTGTTCCCTTATTTTTCTCTCTCAAATCAGAGTTCTATATTTTAATTCATTTAAAAACAATTTTACATATTTGAATTTATATAAATTCAACTTATAAACTTACATTTTGGAATAAGGATGCTTGAAACATAAGATCCAAAGTGAAAGTGAAAGGGTTAGTTGCTCAGCTGTGTCCAACTCTTTGCTATTCCGTGGACCATAGCCCACCAGGCTCCTCTGTCCATGCAGTTCTCCAGTCAAAAATACTGGAATGGGTAGCCATTCCCTTCTCCAGGGGATCTTCCTGACCCAGGGATTGAACCTGGGTCTCCTGAATTGAAAGCAGATTCTTTACCATCTGAGCCATAGGGGAAGCCCTTTTAGTTGACTATATTTAGCAGCTACTTATTTCTTATGACCCTAGCAGAAAATACACCATACGCTAGATTTTGTTAAGTGCATTTTGCCCAGGGTAGAAGTGTGAGGATATAAATCATTCTGAGTAGTCCAATTGTATTCAGATCTATAAGAGCATAAAATAGTAAGAGGTCTTCTCTGCTATGTGTGTAGATATAATTCATTCAGTTTTAATGACATTAATAATATTTGTCTTTCTAAAGGTTAATAAATGAAATATTTAAGGAAACTGAAGGAATAATCAAAATCCTTCTCTACCTTGTTTCAACAGCAACTTTTTAACTGTCAGTCTCTACACAAACTGAGTTTGCCAGATAATGATTTAACAGCATTACCAGCATCTATTGCAAATCTCATTAATCTCAGGGAACTGGATGTCAGTAAGAATGGTAAGATTCTTTCTCTCTAACTTTTTGTGCTTGGGACATGTTAAATTAATAGAATTTCTTTTGTATTTTAGCAAATACAAAAGAATTAAAAGTCAGATTGTAGTCTGTTATATTAGGTTTTTTATATATATGTATAAATCTATGAGAATTTAAAGCAAAGTGAAGAATAAGTATAAACATTTTTAAATAGCTTTAATTGAAATGCTATGGATACGTGCATGTACATATTTATGTGTCCTTTTTTTAAATATAAATTTATTTATCTTAATTGGAGGCTAATTACTTTACAATATTGTGGTGGTTTTTGCCATACATTGACATGAATCCGCCACAGGTGTACATGTGTTCCCCATCCTGAACCCCCTCCCTCCTTCCTCCCCATCCAGTCCCTCTGGGTCATCCCAGTGCACCAGCCCGGAGTACCCTGTCTCGTGCATCGAATCTGGACTGGCAATTTGTTTCACATATGATAATATACATGTTTCAATGCCATTCTCCCAAATCATCCCACCCTCGCCTCCCCCACAGAGTCCAAAAGACTGTCGTTTACATCTGTGTCTCTTTTGCTGTCTCACATATAGGGTCATCGTTACCATCTTTCTAAATTCCAATATGCGTTAGTATACTGTATTGGTGTTTTTCTTTCTGGCTTACTTCACTCTGTATAATAGGCTCCAGTTTCATCACCTCATTAGAACTGATTCAGATGCATTCTTTTTAATGGCTGAGTAATATTCCATTGTGTATATGTACCACAGCTTTCTTATCCGTTCGTCTGCCGATGGACATCTAGGTTGCTTCGATGTTTTGGCTATTAGAAACAGTGCTGCGATGAACATTGGGGTATACGTGTCTCTTTCATTTCTGGTTTCCTCTGTTGCCTAATAATGCCCTTTTTAGCTATTTGCCCAACCTACACCAAGTTAAAGATCACATACAGCTTTCAGTTGTGTCTCTTCGATCTTTTAAAACCAGGAACAGCTTGCCCATCTTTTTGTGACATTGTTGTTTTTGTAGAGTTCAGATCCGCTGGTTTTTAATAGTTAAGAGTTTTCTTCTCATGATTTTATTTTAGGTTAATTAATTTCCTCAGCTTCTTCAAGGGGAGTTTGAAATTTGTTTCTATTCCTCATGCTTAATATAGTGGCAAGTATTGTGTAAATTCCAAAGTAAATGAACTTGATCCATTACCATTGTAGCTGTACATATACTGACAGTTAAGTAGCATTGTAGAACTTTCGAATTGTGACATTAGAAGTCATTAAGTGTAACCTTCCACTGTGAAGGGCTATCTCTTCTACTTTTTGGTGTTACTGATAAAATTACATGCACCTGGGAAAGGCTAGTAACCAGTGTTATTAGTCTTCACAGTATGAAACTATTCCTTGACTCAATAATGCACATGATTTATTATCCTCCTGAAAATGCGCTAATTCCAGACTTCTCTAAACTGAGAATTGTGCAGTTATGCCCTACAACATCATTCAATCAGTATCTTAGACTTTCATGCAAAGAATAATGTGTTTGAGTTATGACAATCCATTGGACTGTAGTGTTTCTCTCTCTCTTTTTTTCATTCTAGCTTCAGCAATTCTTTGTGGATTATTGAAAACCTGCTCTGTACAATTCTGTCAGCTTGCGAGTGTTTTTTGAAGAGTTAGAGATAATTTCTATGTGACCAAAAGATTTAGGATAAGCACTTAAGTATTCTGCTCTGAAAGAGAATGGCATTAGTTATTGTTGTCAATAAAACCTTACAATTTATTTCATTAAAAATTAAGTTGATTATTTTCTATTCTTTTCTTCTCTTTCTGTGTGATCTCATCTATTTTTTAAATGGCACAATCAGTCCCTTGCCTTTTATTTGTTTTCTTCTCTTCTTGGTCCTAAACTGATGTCTAAATGCAACTGCATTTCACTGATGGTGAACAAAGTAAGTGAGGAGAGACAGGAAACTATGATTATGTCAGAACCATTACCTTGACTGACAAAAATTCTAGTACTTCTAATTACTAATCTAATAGTCATCATTACAACTGATGTAATTAATCCATTTTACTTTTATAGAGTTGAGAGTATTTTAACTAAGTTGTGTAACCCTCAAGTATATGCTTATACAAGTCTACACTATTATTACTTTTTGGCCGTGCCTCATGGCTTGTGGGATCTCAGTTTCCTGACCAGAAACTGAACCCAGGCCATAGCAGTGAAAGCCCCGAATCCTAACCATTAGGCCACTAGAGAACTCCAAGTCTACATTATTGAAAACAAGAATATATTATGTGTATTATAGGGTGATGATGTTGATTATGAGAAATTTGAGTTTCATTAGTTGTATATTTAAGTTAACAGCTTGCTTAAAAGAAAGGATAGCACACTAAATGAAAGCAGTGTTTATCAAATTTTGGAATTAATTACATTTAGTATTAAGATGGCCGTTATGTCACAGATGGATGAGTTTCATCTTTTATTTTAAATGAGAAAATTGAATTACCCCTAAATATACCCCTAAATATTTTCTCTATTACAACATCTCATCATGTTAAAATGTTGCATAAGATGCTTTAATCTTGTATCCAAGTTCTAGTATTCTTCTCCTTTTAGGTGTGTTTATCAGTTCAACCTAATGATATTCTATTATATCTTAATATAACAGGTATTTTTTTCGTGTTTACTATCTATATGCCCCCTGCTTGGAAGGAGGCAGAAAACATTGTGCCATACTTTATTAGTGTTTCAGCAAGCTGTATTTATTTAAAAGCACTTGTTTTAGGATTCTTTACTTTCACAGTTTCTTAGTTTCTGATATTCTGACATTTCTTCCAGTGTTTCTCACTGGCCAAGTAATATGGCTTAGTGATTAAAACATTTATTTAGGAAGAGAAAAATTGAATTGTATTCTGATCATTGCTTCTTTATCTGCCATGTTGCTATATTTGGAAATTAATCTCATTCTCAGTTAAGACTATACATAATTTCATCAATATTACCACTTCCCGTTCTGCCTCATGAGACTGCTAACCACTTTGTGGACCAGTGTGTATACAGGAAGTATATAAATTTTAGGTGTTGATATTTGTCTTCATTTTGTAAGGAATTCACTTTTTATCGTTTATATTTGATGATAAAACTAAAGTCTTAATTTATTAGTCTTAATTTGTTTTTTTTCTTGTCTAAAGTTTTGGTTTATTAGCTTTTTAAAGAGAAGAAAAGCTCACCAAGGTGCTAGGCCAAGCCACTGCAAATAGCAACTGGTGTTAGAGAAATTAACATTTAACATCCATTGTGTTCAAGTGGCTTCTTTTTTTTTTCTTTTTTGCTGCACTGTGTAGTATGTGGGAATCTTAGTTCCCTAATCAGGGATTGAACCCTCATCTCCTGCATTGCAAGATGAATTCTTAGCCGCTAGATTGCCAGAGAAGTCCTGGCCTGTTTTCTTGAGCAGACTAGTAGGGATGATGATTAAAATAATTTGCAAAAGGGATTGATAGAGAAAGCTGATGGAGAGAGAAAAGAAATGAAGACTATCTATCTAGCTGTCAATTCTCTCTATATAAGCACACTGAATAAAAACTAGGAATTTTAACACAGAGAAACCAGAAAGAGTAGCTCAGATCTGTCTGTCTGATATGGGAATGCTGGAGAGGTTAATTATGCCTTTTTAAAACTGAGTCAAATCATTCAGAAAGAATGGGTTGAAAGTTTATGGGTCAAAACAGGAAGCAGTTCCTTGAATCTGAGAAAATCTGATGATTGGGGACAAAATACTGGAAAAGACTCTTCACTTTTAAGTTCAAAGAAGTTATATTGATTGCAAGGGAAATTATCGATTGCTGGGGAAGTCACTTATTTTTTTCTGTTTTAAAATTTCTAAAGTTGCTGATTTGCTTAATAGTTAATGTTTAAGTTCAGCTGTTTTAATAAATCAGCTTATTTAAGATAATGAAAGAAGAAAAACCTTGTATTAAACTGACATGGAACTTAAAAAACATAGTCTGGTGATCACTGGTCACTGCTGAGTGTGTTGTTAATGTAGACTGTAAGTGGGGTGTACAGTCACTGTGCCTTACCATAGCACTTACACAGCACTCACTGTGTTACACCTGATGCTAACCATACATCTGTTATCCCCTAACCAGTATAATCTTTTAAGTTTGCAATTTCTGGCTCAGACTCTTGACTGGAAATCAGTGTTAGATTCTGTACTATTTGTTACCATAGCCTTTAAAATACAGAAACAGTAAAGAACCACTATTAACTTACATTGTACATTTGGGTCATTGGAGGGATATTGATGCCCTCCAAACAAAGATCCCCAGGATTACCTGTGATTGAGCCATGGGGATGGAAAGGGAGTCGCAGTGGGTGCTAAAAGACTTTATTACAGAATTTCGGCTTGTACTTGAGGATTGGAAGAGGATTTAAGAATGTGAGTGTTTGCTATGGATGGAATGCTGTGAAGAAGTATAATCCTGTGATTGAGAATATTAATAAATGTTATCTATAGGGAGGGCAAATTAGAGCTAAGCTAAAGCTATCATCAATAAAGCAGCAGCAGTCACACGTTAGAAGAAGGGATGGCTTGGACAAGATTCACATTTTGTCTTTGTTAAGTCGTGATTACAAATACGCTTTTGTCTTGATCTCTTGTAGTTAAAGAATGGCCTCCTTTAATATTGGTATTATGTGAAATTGCTTAGTTCAACAGGGAAATACCAAGGTCTCCCTTTGATTGCATCTTGTTCATAGAAAGACCAAGGGCTAGCTGATAGTACCAGGCCAGTTCTTAGATTAGATTTCAGGAGGTATTTTCTCTTCCTCAGCAGTAAAAAGAACTCTTCTGTATAACCAAAATAGATTAATCTGAGCAGGATAGCCATGTTTAATAGTATCTTCATTTTATTAAATTTTAGCAACAGAGTCAAATGCTTATGAAAAGAGTATATGACAAAGAAAGAACACTGTTGAAGTCAAGTGAGAATGAAAAAGGAACAGGTAGTTGAAATTGTTAAAGAATTAAGTAAGTCATGAGAAAATTCAGGTTTTGCATACTTTATGTATGAGGATGAAAGAGCTATCTTTGGAGACAAGCTAATACAAGCATTGAGGTTACGCCTCATTGAGAAAGTGAGAACAAGGATTTGGTAGAAGTGAGGAAGTTAGCGATGCAGATATCTAAGGTAAGAATGTACCAGAAAGAAGAAACAGCCAGTGTACAGTTTGTAAGGTGAGAGTGTCCATGGCATGTATGAAAAACAGAAGACTATGGTAGCTAAAACAAAGTGAGCAAGATGGGAGTGATAGGAATAGAGGTCAGAAAGGTAGGGATTTGGAGCAAAAAGATAATGTAGAACCTTGTGGGCATTTGTATGTACTTTGACATTTATTCTCGTTCAAGTGGAATCACTTGGAAGGGTTTGAGTCAGGTCATTCAGAGCATGATCTGACTTGCATTTTAAAGGTTGACTGTGGTTATGTGTGGATACTCTATGGTACAGGGTGAAAAGTAACCAGTTTAGGTGATATTTCAGTGATATAGCTGGTGATAGTGGCAGAAGAAGTGAGATGTAGACAGATTATAGATACTTATGAAGCTTGAGTCAACAGGATTTTATGATGGTTTGGATGTGAGGTAAGCATCATGGACGATGTCAGTGGCATTGGTCTATGAGTGTGGATGGGTAGAGTTCCTGCCATCTGAAATGGGGATATCTGTGGGCATTATAATTTTTAGTAGAAAAAAATCAGGAGCTCTTTGTTGAACATGTTGCATTTAGGATAACCAAATGTTCATAGGGGTTTGGAGTTCAGTCAAAAAGGAAATGTGCTAGCTATATATATTTGGGGATTGCCAGCATATTGATGGATATAGAACCTGGGGTTAGATATAGTCAACAAGGGCATGAGTATGAAAGAGACCTTTCATACTATACGTTGCTAGCAATTTATAAAAGCAGGAAACCAATGAGTACTTGAAAACTACTGCTTAGGACACTATTACTACCATGTAGCTGAAATTAGAATTACTGATTTCACAGATACTGATTGGTTAATTTTATAAACCACATGCTATGAAATAAGTAAAATTTGAAAAATATAAAGTACTGTATTTGTGGAAGATGGTACAAGCATTACCTTCCATTAAATATTAAAGTTGTAGAAGTCTAATACAGAACTATTAAAATTGTCCTTCTCTATATAAAATTTTAAGTCAGTGGAACATACTGTGAGCTTCCCAGGTGGCGCTAGTGGTAAAGAACCTGCCTGCCAATGCAGAAGACTTTATCATGTGCTAAAAATATTACAGCTCTTGGAATAATATTGTTTATATAGACATTCAAGATAACATTGTAGACTTTAATAAAAGCCAATGAAATGAGCTACATCGCTGAGTATTCAAATGAAGTCAAGCTCTAATGTGGACAGTATAGAATGTCTTCCTCCCATCTTCACTCTAGATGTGGAATTTTTTTTTCAAGTGTGTAGTATGAACTGTTCACCACAGCCAAGTGGGACTCATTCTGGGCATTCAAGGCTGGTTTGATATTTGACTTCATCAGTGTTATTCAGCACATCAGTAGGCATAAAATGAACTTGGTAATTCCATTCCTTAGAGTTTACTCAAGAGAAATGAAACACGTCATTTGAAATTAATATAGTGATTTTTTTTAAAGTTCAAAGCACCTTTTTCATAATACTTGAAATCTCCTACATTTTTTGGTACTGTTCTTCTATTCTTCAGTGTTTCCCACATCCGCCATGGAAGCCCTGCTTCTACCAGCTATCTCTTAGGCCCCACCACCACCCTCATAAAAAATACATAGCCATTTTAGCAAACAGATGCTTTTTTAATGTATTTAATAGTAGGAGAGTAATTTTAATGTATTGTGAGTGAAATTATCACTTGAGACAAATTACTTGCAAGTTGAAGAATGATAAGAATTTAACTCCTAAAGTTGGAAGATTCAGCAACAGTAAATATTTTGTATGTGAATAAATGAGAGAAAAGAAGGAAAAAAAATTGGTGCAAAATATGGATGTTATTATTAGTGAGTAAGTCAAATTTAATGAGAGTTGTACAAAAGTACAGGTATACTAAGTATCATTACATGTGTTTAGACTAGAGAATTGAGTCAGCCTGTGCTTTGATGGTGGCCATTCTGATCAGTGTGAGGTGATACTTCCTTGTAGTTTTGATTTTCATTTCTCTAATAATTGACTGTGTTGAGCATCTTCTCATGTGCCTTTTGGCTATCTGTATGTCTTCTTTGGAGAAATGTCTGTTTAGATCTTCTGCCCATTTTTTGTTTGGATTGTTTACGGTTTTTAATATTGAGCTGTATGAGCTTTTTGTATGTTTTGAAGATTAATTCCTTGCCAGTCACATCATTTGCAAATATTTTTCTCACATTCTGTGGGTTGTCTTTTTTGTTTTTGTTTTCCTTTCTGTGTAAAAGCTTTTAAGTTGAATTAGTTTCCATTTATTTTTGTTTTTATTTCCATTGCTCTAGGAGATGGATTAAAAAAGATATTACTGTGATTTATGTCAAAGAGTTTTCTGCCTATGTTTTCCTGTAGAAGTGTCACACTATCTGGTTTTACATTTACATTTTTAATCCATCTGGATTTTTTTTTTTGTTTATGGTGTTAGAGAATGTTCTGATTTCATCATTTTACATGTAGCTGTACAGTTTTCCTGGCACTGCTTATTGAAGAGACTCTTTTCTCGATTGTTTATTCTTGCCTCTTTTGCCGTAGATTGATTGATAGTAGGTATGTGGGTTTATTTCTGGACTTTCTGCCCTGTTCCATTGATCTGTATTTCGGTTTTTGTGCCAGTACCATACTGTTTTGGTTAGTGTAGCTTTGTAGTATAGTCTGAAGTCAGGGAGATTGATTTCCTCCATGGAGGGGAGAGGGACCAGTTAGGGGCATGAGATTAAGAAATATAATCTACTATGTGGTGGTGCTAGTGGTAAAGAACCTGCCTGCCATTTCAGGAGACATAAGAGATGTAGGTTCAATCCCTGGGTTAGTAAGATCCCCTGGAGGAAGCCATGGCAACATACTCCAGTATTCTTGCCTGGAGAATTCCATGGACAGAGGAGCCTGGGGCTGTAGTGCATAGGGTTGCACAGAGTCGGACATGACTGAAGTGACTTAGCATAGCACACACATGTACAAAATAGATAAGCATCAAAGATATATTTTATATTACTATTACAGGGAATTTTAGCCTTTATCTTGTAATAACTTTTAATGGGGTATAATCTGTAAAAAATACTGAATCACTATTCTGTATACCTAAGATGTAATATAATAAATCAGCTATAGTTAAATTTAAGTAGATCAGTAAATGTGAAAATGTGTTCATCTCTAGGAAATAGCTCAGTTGGCAAAGAATCTGCCTGCAATGCAGGAGACCTTGATTCAATTCCTGGGTTGGGAAGATCCCTTAGAGAAGGGAAAGGGTACCCACTCCAGGATACTGGCCTGGAGAATTCCATGGACTGTATAGTCCATAGGGTCACAAAGAGTCGAACACGACTGAGTGACTTTCACTTTCTAGGAAATATCAGGAAAATATCTAGTTTTAGTTAATATCTCGTTTATGTCTGTGAGGTTCAGCCCTCACAGTATTTATTGGCAAAAAGTAAAGATATCATCAAATGTCGACAAGATATAAGTAGGTATTGTAGTATGAAAATTGATATTGCCACCCTGGTGAAGAATTTGGAAGCTGTTGAGTGACACTGATAACTATGTACCAAGTCCTATTCCAGTAGTACACAAGAGAGGCAAAGATTCTCCCCTCACAGAACAAGTACTCTTTGTGGTACCTAGTAAGAAACTTCTAAAGACAGATAAATACGTTAATCTGCTTGACACTGTCCCAGGTATCACTGGATTTCTTTACTTTTTGCCCTCTCTGTTTCAGAATGGCTAGTTTCTGTTGCCGTGTCTTCTGTCTCATTGACATTTTCTCCTGCTGTGACTAATCTTCTTTAAATCCTATCCTGTGGATTTTTCATTAGATATATTGTTTTTATCATTTGTAAAGTTTCCATTTCTTACATTTAATCTTTTCCTCCCAATCATTTTGTTCATTTTTTTCCCTTTAAGTACCATAGCTGTTTTAAAGTCCTTTTTTAAAAATCTTGTTATCTAAGTAGAGAATAATACAGTAAACCTGGTGTGCCTGTCAACCAGAACTGTAACATACCAATCACTATGTTACATGTATACCTCATACTTTGCCAAAAACCTCTTTCATACATACATATTTCAAGATGAAGCCACTCTACTATTACCACCATTTATAAAAAACAGCTAACAGTAATTCCTTAATATCATTAGATATCCATCAGTGTTAACATTTTCCGATTTGAAGCTTTACATGAACTCTGTAAATTCTAGCAAAAGATCTTTAAAATGAATCATCTTGAAACTTTTAGGAAAATTGACTTTTAATAACAACAACAATGATAAAAGCCTTTCCTTAAGGAACCATTGAGCCCAGATTTTTGTGAAGTTTTTATTGAGATGACTGTAGAGTTACATACATTTTTAAGAAACAGTACAAATTGGTACTCTGGTACTTATCACCTGGTTTCCCCCATTGGTAATAATTGCAGTTATTATAGAACAGTAATGATATTGACATTGATACGGTCTCCCAGTCTTACTCAGATTTTTTCAGTTTATGTGCGTGCATGTATGTGTCTAGTAGTAATAGTAGGTTTGGATATTTACCTTAGGCAGTTCTCTTTGATCTCCTCTTATCTGGGTAGTTATTCACTTTTTCTTTGTCTTTAACTTTTTTAACCTGGATAGTTTTGATGATTACTACCAGTTTTGTAGGATTTCTCTTCATTTGGATTCGTTTGATATTTGCTATTGATTAAATTCAGGTTGGTGTTTGGGAAAGGAATATGACGGTAGGTATTGCACCCCTTCTCAGTGCATCTTAAGATGATTTGCACTATGATGATACTGGTAACTGCTAACTTTTAAATAGTTGAACTGGTTGGTGCCTGTGAGAGTTCTTTACTCTTTCCCCTCTTAAAAATTAATATGTGTTTTGGGGGAGAATCTTTGAAACTATATTGATATACTGTTTTTCTTCATTCTTTTACCACTAATTTTAGCATCCATTGATAAGTTTTGACTGATCAGTTATTGCTGTAGTATTTGCCAGTTGATGATTTTGTATCATTTCATTTTTCATCATCTGAAATTGTTTGGTTGGCTCTGTAATAAACTTGCTTAGAATCATATACTGATGAAGTTGACAGAGTCTTAAGTGATCCTCCAGTGTCAGCTCTTTTGAATAGTCATGTTATGTTAGTGAAGGAATGTGTCTTATATTAATAGAATTTTGGGAACATTTTTTTAAAGTTATTAATCTGCATTCCTCGAGTCTAGATTACAACAGTACTACTTAAGTTGGTCTGTGGATTGTTGCTAACTCAATTATTGTTGCTATATTTTTGCTGAGATAAGGTAAGATTAAGTGCCTAGAAACTAATACCATAATTTGACTTGTCACGATTGTGTTGTATTTTGCAGAAGTATTGGTGTATAACTGCTTCAGGCATGTCCATTTGCATATCTGATGCATATTCTCTATCAATACCTCTTCTATCTTCAGCTTTGCTTTCAGCTTTGTTACCCTATGTGTATTAGAGACCAGCTCAGTCTGGAGCCCAGGATTTAAAAAGTAATGCCTCTTTTATACACTACTATATAAAAGTTAGATAAATAATAAGGACCTCCTGTATAGCACAAGAAACTCTTCTTAATACTCTGTAATTACCTATATAGGAAAAGAATCTTTAAAAAAATGAATATATGTATATGTATAACTGATTCACGTTTACTGTACAGCAGAAACGAACACAACATTATAAATCAACTATACTCTTATGAAAGTTTTTTTAAAGTATGCCTCTTTTTATGTGAAAACACAGGAAGAATGCTGATCATTCTGAATTTTGTATCCCTAACACCACACAGAGAAGGCACTGATTTTCTGATGAACAGCGAGAAGGAAAGGAGGGTAAAACTAAACAAGATAGTTTGTCATTGTTGTTGTTTAGTTACATAGTCGTGTTTGATAATTAGCAGTAGTCATAAAGAGGCAAAAGAGAAGAGAGAAATTTTTGTGGAGGTGATTCTGCTTGGTTGACATTGGTGTTGTCAGTTTATCAAGATTCTACTCTGTTGATAAATTTTGAATCTGTAATGTGTACATTAATTATTAATATTGTTACGGTTTTCTCCTTTGTAGTAGATTCTTACACTTAATGATTAATTATTTGTTCATTTTCTAGGAATACAAGAGTTTCCAGAAAATATAAAAAATTGTAAAGTTTTGACAGTTGTGGAGGCCAGTGTAAATCCTATTTCCAAGTAAGTTCTTCTTTGTTGAATTATAGTTACCTTTGTGAGTAAAGCAACTATGTATAGTAGAATACTACTTTCTAAGTTTTAATCAACAGTTAATATCAATCTTAAATCTCTACAAAATTTTAGTTTTAGATTAAAAAGGAGCCTTTTTAATACTGTTTCCAACACTGTATATTACAAAGGTAGATTTGACATCTATACAGATAATGCAGGTGGTGTTCTTCAAGTCCCATGGTTAGTTAATGTCAAAAATGAGACTAGAATCTAGGCCTCCTTAGCTCAGTGTTACTTGTGCAATATAAGAATGTCTTCACCTGCACATCCAATGTGTGGCACACTCAAGCTTTTGAAAATAATAAGAGAAACTGAAAAGTCAAAAAGCTAAAAAGAAAAAAGGAAAAAGCTAGGTGATTGATTGTATTATATACCAAAGATTACACATATTCTTTTGTGATCATAATGGCTTGAAGCAGAATGCTTTCCTAGTAACAGAGCTGTTAAATTTTGAAAAAATAGAATGACAAAGCAAAAGATGAATGTTGTAAAGCATAGCTTAGTATAGCTAAAATGAAAGTTGAAACCAGCTTTAACATATTACAGTAAATCCCCTACATATGAATGAGTTGCGTTCTGAGAGCACATTCATAAGGCTAGTATATTCGTAAGTTAGGCTGCTGCTGCTAAGTCACTTTAGTTGTGTCCGACTCGGTGCAACCCCATAGACAGCAGCCCACCAGGCTCCCCCGTCCCTGGGATTCTCCAGGCAAGAACACTGGAGTGGGTTGCCATTTCCTTCTCCAATGCGTGAAAGTGAAAAGTGAAAGTTGCTGCTAAGTCGTGTCCGACTTGTAGCGACCCCATGGACTGCAGCCCATCAGGCTCCTCCGTCCACAGGATTTTCCAGGCAAGAGTACTGGAGTGGGTTGCCATTGCCTTCTCCGGTAAGTTAGTCTAGATACCCAATTAACGCAATTGGCTCCACAATACTATACTGTAATAGGTTTATAATACTTTCCACACAAATAATACATAAAAAACAAAATATAAATATAACATTTTTAATCTTACAGTACATTACCTAGAAAAATACACTACTACCACTTACATCAGTGCTGCTTTTACGCTTGCTTCTGCACATCCTGGGCTTGAAATAAAGATACCACACTGCTTCTATAAAGTACACAGAAGCACAACCAGGTGTAGAGGACACATGCATATGACATTGTATTCCAGACATGTGAACTGTCATGTCTGAACCTGCAGATGCATGTTTGCATCTTTGAAAGCTCGCAACTTCCAGGCTTGTATGTAAGGGACTTGGTGTACAAATTTAACAGGTTTTTCCAAACATAGACAAATATGTAAAGGCAAACATGTAAAGATGATGTTTTACCTTTACCTGAAAATACTACTCTAGCATCAAGTTCTAGATCTGTAATTTCTTTTGTTAGCCAGAGGAAATAAAAAGAAAGTTAATTATAGGTTCTTATATGACCTTACATGTCATTCAGCTTTTAACATTAGTTCTCATTTGGTCATTATAAAATTATATAATCTTTATTTGATTATTTAGGGACCAAATATTGAAATGGAAAATAATTGGAACCAGTAGTTCTCAAATGGGGACAGTTTTGCTGTTAACAGGTATTTGGTAAATTCTGGAGACATTTTTTGGTTTACACAACTTACGGTGGTGGGCAGTGCTAGCTTCAGGTGATTTAGAGGCTAAAGTGTTAAACATTCTACAATGCAGAAGACAGCCTCCTGGCAACACAAAATTATCCAGCCCTAAGTCAGCTATTTGACTATGTCAAAGCCTTTGACTGTGTGGATCACGATAAGCTATGGGAAATTCTGAGAGAGATGGGAATACCAGACCATCTGACCTGTCTCTTGAGAAACCTGTATGCAGGTCAGGAAGCAACAGTTAGAACTGGACATGGAACAACAGACTGGTTCCAAATAGGAAAAGGAGTACGTCAAGCCTGTATATTGTCACCCTGCTTATTTAACTTATATGCAGAGTACATCAAGAGAAACGCTGGGCTGGAAGAAACACAAGCTGGAATCAAGATTTCCGGGAGAAATATCAATAACCTCATATATGCGGATGACACCACCCTTATGGCAGAAAGTGAAGAAGAACTAAAGAGCCTCTTGATGAAGGTGAAAGAGGAGAGTGAAAAAGTTGTCTTAAATCTCAACACTCAGAAAACTAAGATCATGGCATCTAGTCCCATCACTTCATGGGATGGGGAAACAGTGGAAACAGTGACAGACTATTTTTCTGGGCTCCACAATCACTGCAGATGGTGATTGCAGCCATGAAATTAAAAGACGCTTACTCCTTGGAAGGCATGTTATGACCAACCTAGATAGCATATTAAAAAGCAGAGACATTACTTTGCCAACAAAGGTCCGTCTAGTCAAGGCTATGGTTTTTCCAGTGGTCATGTATGGATGTGAGAGTTGGACGGTGAAGAAAGCTGAGTGCCGAAGAATTGATGCTTTTGAACTGTGGTGTTGGAGAAGACTCTTGAGAGTCCCTTGGACTACAAGGAGATCCAACCAGTCCATCTGAAAGGAGATCAGCCCTGGGTGTTCATTGGAAGGACTGATGTTGAAGCTGAAACTCCAATACTTTGGCCACCTCATGTGAAGAGTTGACTCATTGGAAAAATTATTACAAGGATTGGGGGCAGGAGGAGAAGGGGACGACAGAGGATGAGATGGCTGGATGGCATCACGGACTCCATGGACATGAGTTTGGATAAACTTCGGGAGTTGGTGATGGACAGGGAGGCCTGGCGTGCTGCAATTCATGGGGTCGCAAAGAGTCGGACACGACTGAGCGACTGAACTGAACTGACGGGTCAGCTGGTTTGCCAGGTGGCTCAGTGGTAAAGAATTCACCTGCCAGTGCAGGAGTTGCAGGTTCAATCCCTGGGTTGGGAACATCCCCTGGAGAAGGAAATGACAGCTCATTCCAGTTTTCTTGCCTGGGAAAATCCCATAGACAGAGGAGCCAGGCGGGCTCCAGTCCATGGGATCACAAGAATTGAACACGACTCTGCAACTAAGCAACAACAACAAAAGTAAATATTGTCAAAGTTTAGGATTCTTTATCTAGTCCTTTCAATTTATGTTAAAATAGATGAATTTCAAGAGTGCCTGCTGATGTCATAGTCATGTCCTAAATACATTTCTCTGTGTTGAGGTTCATTCATAGTTGACTGTTATGTTCAGATTTTATCTTACTGAGACAAATACTACTTTACTTCCTTTTTACAAAATTATGAAGCTGCAAACATTGAAGCTGTAAGTTATTATAAAAGGTAAATCTCAATTTGAGGATCACTCATAAAAGAGGTAGCTGTTATCTGTTAAGAACATGTGTTGGTTAGACTGTTCCTTAGATTTTAATAGGAGACTAAAATTCTACATATGAATTAAATTTAAATCATGGTTTATTTTATACAGGCTTCCTGATGGATTTTCTCAGCTGTTAAACTTAACCCAGTTATATCTGAATGATGCTTTCCTTGAGTTCTTGCCAGCTAATTTTGGCAGGTAAGTCATAGTTTCTCCTAAAACCTTCTCTTGTTAGCTCTTAACAAAACTTTTACAAAGTTTACCAAACTACATATTGCTTTAGCGATACTGTTAATTACAGTTTCATGGGCTCTTCTTTTGTAATTATTTCCAAGCATTGTTTTTTTATAGTTTCTTCAGCACTTGTTATTTTGACTTGGATTTTATTTTCCCAAATAAAAATAAGCATTGAAAATTTAAAAGAAAAAAGTAATTTAAGACTTGGTTTTAAAGTACGTAAAAATAAGGACTTTAAATTGGAATAATTTTTGTATATTTGAGATGGAATGCTTTATTCTCAGCACTTACATATTTTTAAAATGATGTAATTACTGATTTATCTGTCTTCTTCACTGTAATCAAAGTTCTGGAGAAAAGAAAAATGTGTTTCTGGGGTCCAGCCCATTGCTCCCTCCTAAAATTTGTGCTTCTTGTAGTATTATAGTCCCTGAGTAATTTTTCTAATGAAAAGATGAATCAGTAAATGAACAATAGGTATTAAATTATTATTGTGTTCAAATTAATTACTAGAGAAAGTGCTATCCAAATATGTGTTAATATGGCAATGTTCTTTTTTTTTTCTTCTTAAAGACAGATATATCATATGGTCTCACTTAAATGTGAAATCTAAAATAACCACCAAAACCCCAACCTCATAGATACAGAGAAAAGACTGGTGTTTGCCAGAAGTGGAGTGGTGGGTAGAGATGTGCAGAATGAGGGAAGGTAGTCAAGTGATACAAACCTCCAGTTATAAAATACATCGTGGGGATGTAAGGTCATGGTGACTATAGTTAACCATACTGTATTGTGTACTTGAAATTTTCTTCAGAGAATAGATCTTAAAAGTTGTCATCTCAAGAAGAAACTTTTTTTTTAATAATTAAGTATAGTGACAAATGTTAACTAGACTTGTTTTGGTAACCATTTCACAATGTAGTTGACCCTGGAACGATGCAGGGGGTTAGGGGTGCTGATCTTCCCAACACAGTCGAACTCTGCATATAATTTACAGTTCGCCTTCCATATCCATAGTTCCTTAGTATCCAAGGTTCCAAATCCATTAGATTCAACCAACCACAGATTATGTGGTACCATAGTATTTACTATTGGGAAAAAAAAAAATCTGTATATAAGTGGATTCACACAACTGAAACTCATGGTTTTCAAGGGTCAACCGTGGATTAGCTTTATCTCAAGTGGTTACTCCATCATCTTCTGATGCCTGTTCAACGATCAGATGTATATACAGATATCAAATCCTTATGTTGTATACCTGAAACTAACAAAATGTTGTTTGTTAAATTTTACTTCAGTAAAGAAAAAAGAATTTGGGGCATTGTTGTAGCCCAGTGACCTGTGGGACCCACATGATAATGCTTTATATTTTTATATACATACACATATATATGGATCTGTGTACACACATATATATACACATACACATGTGTATGTGTGTATGTGTATACATACATACATTTCATGTACTTGTTAAATTTCTGTGTCTGGCATTTGAACCACTTTTTTAATTGAAATATATTTGACATGTAACACTCTGTAAGTTTAAAGTATACACCCTGCTGACTTGATATGTTGTATACTGTAATATGGTTGCCACTTGTAGCATTAACGAGCACCTCTGGACCAGTTCTTCTGCTCATTTATCCTCTAATTTTATTGGAACGTGCATCACTGAAGTGCCAGAGGATTTCTCCTTTTCCATGTCCTGTTGTGTTTCTTTAGTTTTCTCTCTCAGACCTCAGCTCTAGACTTAAATTATTGTTCTCTAATCTACTAATGACTAATAATTTGGGGGAGGATTTCATTAAAATGCACGAAGTTTATTAGGATTGACATTAGGGGACAATTACTTTGTGCTTTGGATATGTTTCGAAATATTTACTGCAGCTTCTCCCCCATTCTGAGGAGCAAAAATAGTCTTTTCTGTCTTTGTATTTTTGTGTAATTTTAACACTGGATTCTGCACATTGTAATTACACAATAAATATTGGTTACTTTAAAACTTTAGAGGATGACATTAATTCATTAATTAAATTCTTCGTCTTTGTCATAGATGCTTGATTTATTTTATTTGTTTTGCAGATTAACTAAACTCCAAATATTAGAACTTAGAGAAAACCAGTTGAAAATGTTGCCAAAGTAAGTAAAAGTGTTATCTTTTCCAAAATTTAGTTCAGCATTTTAAATTCTTAGAGAAATATTAATTTTCTATTATCTAAAATATGAGTACAAATTATTTTAAAAGACTGACATTTGTGGTCATTGTATTTTAATTAATGTGTTCAAAATAACAATCTATACATCTCTTAGTATTTATTAGTGATTTCATAGCTTTCTGGAACTCAGTCTTGTGTGAAAAAAGTCAAAATAATAAGTGTATAAAACCCACCTGAGTCCCAAATAAAGGTCCCCATTACTATACTAGAGTTCTTTCTTAGTACTCCTTAGAGAGATCCATAAAGTCTTCCGTGTGAAGTCTGATACCTCTAGTTCTCAGAACTTACATGGTTTTAGTCAGTTGTAAATTAGAAATGGGATGGAAGGCCCCCTACTGGTAAGCTAACATCAGGAGGAGATGACAGTCCGCAAGAGCAAAAAATAAAATGAAAACAGATCTACAGACTCAAAAGGCACTGTCTGCGTCCTTTATTGAAGATATGTCTTAAAACATCCTGACTCACTACTGTGTTTTTATAGTTCAGGCAGTGGCAAACTACAGACCTGTTAAATTTGGCCCAGTGCCTATTTTTTTAAAAATAAATTTCATTAGAAGCGCATTCATTCATTCACTCACATGTTTATAGCTGCTTTTGCTCTACAGTGGTAGAGTCAAGTACTTGTGACAGAGACTGTATGCAGAGATTAAAATATCTGACCCTTACAGAATACTTCCCAGTCTCCTGTTGCAATTTATTTGTCAAGAGTTGTCACCTCTTGATAGAAGCATCTCCCGTTTTCCAGGAGTTAGTTGTTCTATGTACTCAACTTCTGTAGCATCTTATTTATATCAATTATGGCATTTACCACATTAGTCTAATTTTTAAAATACATTTTGCTCTCTTCCTACTTGGCCAGCATATTCTCATGTGCATATGTACTTGATCCTTCTTCTTCCCCACTCCAAACCATGAGTATAAATCTCTGAGGGCAAGAAGCATATATGATTTTGATTCCCAAAAGACTGGAATGATAACAGTGTATATTGCTGATTGTTAGTATAAGTTAAAATGGGAATTATCCTTACTAAAATTCAAAAAGGTTTGATTTTTTTTTTTACAGATTTGGTATTGGCATTGATGAATCCTTAGCTCAGAACTTGACCGTTAAGAGATTTGAATAATCAGGGTGTAAATTGTTTACAGAAATAGCTAAGCATACAGTTAGTGTGGTGTCTCTGATATCATAGGTAATTCACTTATTTTATCTCCTTATATTTTAATTTTAACCTCAGATTGGACTCTCTCATGTATTTGCAAATATAATTCTTTATTGCTTTTTTAAAGACATGATTACAATATTTGAGGCCTCACAAATTAAAAAGAGGCCATGGTTTTATGTGTCAGGAAAGTCATGTGCATTCAGGTTATGTCAGTAGACCTTTTTGTGATTAAAGATTCGAACAGTAAAAAAGCTGTTTTAAGTATATAGTTCAGTGAAATTTAATACCATGTTAATACTGGAGGGCCCAGTACCAAAAACACAAACGATGTATATTTTCCCTTTGAGACAGGAGAAGAGAAGGTAAAAATGGGTTAAATATGAAGAAAGTTTAGAGATAAGCAGGAAGAAATTTAAGGGGTGATTGCTTTTACTTTCTCCTTGAAGTAGGAAGCTGGATCTTAAATGAAGTAGGACCAAATATGCCTATGTTAGCTACAAGTTGAGATGGAGACGCTTTTAAAATTTTACAATGTATTTCCTCTTTTTTATTGTATATCTGTGTCATTTATGTTTTCCTAAATCAGTCTTAAAACTTAGATTTTTAAGGATATTGTTTGTAATTGAATTTTCCAGTGTAAAATTTTTTATGCCATTAAAAAAAATAATTAACCCTTGTTGATATAAAGTGAATTGCTACATGTGAATTTTCTGTGTTATCATTATAACAATATTGAATTAAGAAAAATAAGACCATATTCTTTTTTCATTCTTACTCCCTCCACACAGCCCTCTTTACCTTTCTCACATATCAACCTGGTGTACTATTATGGACATAGGATTAGTAGCTAATCTTTCTTGAGAAAGATCCTGGAAACACCTTTTCACTTTGTAATAAAGCAAATTGTAACTGATTTACAGGTTTTCTGGACAAAGACAGATATGAGTAAAGGAAGTCAAATTTTTATATCTCATAGAACCTGAAAATAGACACTCAGAGAATCAGTTAAATAAAACAACTTTGAGAAAAATTGGTACTAGGAGATGAATTAAATTAAAGGAATGTTGATAAAATGGCAAATTTAAAATGAAAGGGTTTGGGAAAATTAGCTTTCTGTAATATTAGGTGAGTAGCATAATAATTGGGCTTCCCAGGTGGCGCTAGTGGTAAAGAACCTGCCTGCCATGCAGGTAGACGTAAGAGACCCAGGTTCGGTCCCTGGGTCAGGAAGATCCCCTGAAGAAGGAAATGGCAACCCATTCCAATATTCTTGCCTGGAAAATCCCATGGACAGAGGAGCCTGGTGGGCTGCAGTCCATAGGGTTGCACGGAGTTGGGCATGACTGAAGCGACTTAGCATGCATGCACAACATAATAAATTACTTTACAATTATTATATTTTTTTTTTCACTAAAAAGCCAGAGAGATTTAAGCTGATTTTATCTTACTTTTTATTACTAATTTGTTGAATGTCAAGAGAAGATAGAAATAATCTGTGTTCTTACGTCATAATTTACGGAGTCTGTTGGTTTTTAATGATGTTAATTTCCCAGTTAACACATTGATATATTGATATTATGTTGATTATATTTTGCCATATCCTAAAAATAGATTTAATATAGTTTCTAAGGAGTTCCCTCGTGTGGTCTGTTGGTTAGGATTCAGCACTTTTACTGCTATGGCCAGTGTTCAGTCAGTAGTCGAGGAACCTCCTGCAGGCCACCTGGGATGGCATGCCCCCCATTTTTTTTTTAATTTAATGTAGTTCCTTATCTGGGTACCTGGTAGCAATCTGTTAAATAATAGGTTTTTCTAAAATAATAATTTAAGTAAGAGCATAAATATATTTGAATTAATTAACAGTTCAGTTTAAGAAGTGTCTTTATTGAAGGAATGTATAATACAACTTAGTTTATTTCATCATGAAATCAGTTTGTACATTCAAATTTCTGTAATGGCAGAGAACTGTTGGTATTGAGTTGAAAGTTTAAAAATGGTATATTGTAGCTTTAATTTAAAATAAATGCAATCTCCTAATTATATTTTTGATTCATGTAAAACTTTGTTGTGAATTGTACTGAATTTAATTTGAAACTGTGGAGAACAATGTAATATTTACTGTTCTTGGAATTTTCAGTTAATTAGCTTGAAATTTTTTACAAATACACTATCAATCTTGAAAAATGGTAGTAATTAATATGCAGCTACCAAACAATCTAATCATTAGTTGATTTATACTATCTGAGAAGTTATTCTGTGAAGAAAACAAAAAATGGAAAGTCAATTACTGGTATTCTGGGCTATGTAATTACTGCAATTACTTCTTAAGAATATAAGTAACCTGAGATTTCCCTGACGGCCCAATGTTTAAGACTCCACATTTCCAAAGCAGGGGGCACAGGCTTAATCCCTGGTTGGGGAACTGAGATCCCCCATACTGTGTGGCATGGTCAAAAAGTAAAATGAAAAAGAATGGAAATAACCTGAAGAGAAGCCAAAATCAGAGAATAATAACTTATTTCATTTTTATTTAGAAACTAAATGTGACTTGTTTCTTAGAAAATCATTATTTTTGTTAACATTTGAAAGCCTGTATGTCATTAGGTAATGCATAAGAATATTTTGCAAGTTTCCTTGTAATTGTTATTTTTGTATACTTAATTCTTTATTACTCCATTGTGCATAGAACCATGAATAGACTGACCCAGCTGGAAAGACTGGACTTGGGAAGTAATGAATTCACAGAAGTGGTAAGTTCTCACCAACCTTACTATCTGTAAGTCATTCATTTGCTCAAGAAGAAAATGAAAATTAGGGTATTTATTTCTTTGCATTTTTAAAGTATAAAATCAGATAAAGATACACACATATTTTGGAGAGACAAGATATAAAAGTTTTTGACAGGATAATTAAACAGATAACAACATCTGATAGGAGTGAGGGTGAAAATGTAAAATTAATGAGAAGCCCGTGGAAAAGGTAATTAAAAGTTTTTGGCACAGAAAGTGGAAATTCTGAAGATTACAAGGGAAAAGCTTTCATCAGACTAGAATGCATCAGGAAAAGAACTTGAGTCAAAAATAACTTCATGGGAATATTGCTTAGGAATTTATTCAGTGATAGCATACTTCTCTATAATTTTACTTAATAGCTAAAAGAAAAACATTGAGTGAAACAACTGTTACTTTCGAGCTGATAATGAGACCTCTGTACTATTGCGTTTTTGCTTTGTTTCCAAAGTAGTATGATGCTGAACCAAAAAGAAAAGAAGAATGTAAGCAATTTGTTGTCTTCAGTCATTGCTCCAAGAGAACTCAGATAATAAGCTGGATATTTTTGTGTTTGAAGAGAAGCTCGTTAACTTGAAAAATCATCATTAAAATTTTTACATTGTGTTTACAAGTTTGTTTTTTTAATTGTTGTAAGTTTCAAATGCTAGTCTGAAGGACAAGAGTTTCTCAGCACTGTTGCTGCATGATTGTCCTGTGGGAATTTTATTAGCTCACTAAATAGCTTTTTAGCTGAAGTCACTGGAGGAGCATGGTGGTTTTGTGTATCTCATGTTTTTTCTAAAATACTGTCTTTCATGGTCTGTATTTTATTTACTTATTTTTTTAAATATTTATTTATTTAGTTTTATTTGGCTGCGCCAGGTCTTATTTGCAGCACACGGGGTGTTTGATCTTTTTTGTGGCATACAGGATTTTTAGTTGCAGCATGTGGGATCTAGTTCCCTGACCAGGGATCAAACCTGGGCCTCCTACATTGAGAGTGTTGGAGTCTTAGCCACTGGACTACCAGGGAAGTCCCCATAGTCTGTGTTTTAATTGAAGCTGTTATATGATGAATTTTACTATGTTTTGTAGATGTTTTTACTCTTTTTAAAAAATGCATATTGTATGCTTTGTAAATTATCTGTTACATATTTTCTCAGTATTTGTCTTTACATGTATTAATCTATTGCCATATTAACTATTTTAAGTTTCTAACAGCAATTAAATTGCTGTTAATTTTATAAATCAGAGCAGAATTCAAAATCATTAATTTTTGGACCATTTCCTTCTTCCAGCATTACACATTTTTAAAAAAATTACTACTATAGTTGTAACAGGTAATACACAAAAGGGGCCTCCTAGGTGGCTCAGTGGTAAAGAATCTGTCTGCTAGTGCAAGAGACGCGAGTTCAATTCCTAGGTTGGGAACATCTGCTGGAGAAGGAAATGGCAACCCACTCCAGTATTCTTGCCTGGGAAATCCCATGGACGGAGGAACCTGGTGGGCTACAGTCAATAGGTTCACAAAGAGTCAGACACAACTGAGCATACACACATGCAAAGCACAAAAAGAAATTTTTTTAATCCAAGTTAAACCTGGAATTCTTACTTATATGTTAACAGTAAATCTGAGTGACATGTCTTGTATGTGTTACTCGTGTTATAGTGATGAGATATGATACACCTCAATGCCATCATACTCAATGATTGGACACAGGTTTGTGGGTTAACGGAAATATCTTTAAAGGATTCATTCAGAAGAGCCTCCAAGAGTGAATAACCTAAGGGTAAATTTTGCCTGAATACCAAGTCCACTAAGTCACTTTAATTTTTTGGTCCTCAACATTGTATTATAAACAATATTCTACTATGTAATTACTAGAAGCTTGGAATAACAGTAGGTTTATCGTATGATTATGCCTTGGCTTACTTACTTTTCCCTTATTATTGGGCTTTTAAGATATAGCTCGCCTTATTTCTTTTTTCCTCCCTCTTAGTCATCAGGGAATAGCTTTTTTTTTAAGATTTCCTAAAAATCTACATCTTTTTGTGGATAATGGTTGAGAGTGTACTTTTATTGTATTCTTGAAAGTAATGAATCTTATTAATTGTGTAAATACTTTAACCTGTTATGTAATCAAAAGGTTAATTTATACAATCTGCTATTATGGAATGTCTTTAGTAATATTTGTGTAATAACTATAACACAGTGGAAAGACTTGAGTTTTGGCTCTGCTTTTTTTCCCCTCCTAATTTAAAAAAAGTCTTTAAAACTGAAAGTTATTATTAGAAATACCCAGGGGAGCTTCTTTTGCCAAATAAATATATTTAAGTAAATTAATGTATCTTCCCCTCCACTTCCATCTAAACAGCCTGAAGTACTTGAGCAGCTAAGTGGATTGAAAGAATTTTGGATGGATGGTAATAGATTGACTTTTATTCCAGGGGTATGTATATCGAATTTTAAAGACTTTGCTTATTGCTGTCTGTCCTTTGCATTTTTACGAATTATACATTTTCAGTTACATTTAATCAGTTTAAAATTATTATTGTTAATACTGTTAGATAGAAGCAAATTACTTTTTTTTATTGTCAATACTTTTTTTTTAAACAATCGTGTGTTTTAGGTGTACAGTAAATGAATCAGTTATACATATTCATATATCCACTCTTTTTTAGACTCATTTCCCACATAGATCATTGCAAAGCATTGAGTAGAGTTGCCTGTGCTATACAGTAGGTCCTTATTAGTTACATGTTTTATATATAGTAGTGTGTATATGTCAATCCAAATCTCCCAATGTATCCCTTGACCGTTTTCCCCCCAGTAACCTTAAGTTTGTTTTCTACATCTGTGACTATATCTGTTTTGTAAATAGGCTCATTTGTACCATTTTTTTTTTTTTAGATTCCACATACGAGTGATATCATATGATATTTGTCTTTCTCTGTCTAACTTCACCACATTGCTGCAAATGACATTATTTCATTCTTTTTGATTGCTGAGTAATATTCCATTGTATATATGTACAACATCTTTATCCATTGCTCTGTCGATAGACATTTAGGTTGCTTCTATGTCTTGGCTGTTGTAAATAGTGCAGTAAGTTTGGAGTGCATGTATTTTTTTGAACTGTGGTTTTCTCCAGTTGCATGCCCAGGAGTGGGGTTGCTGGATCATATTGTAGTTCTATATTTAGTTTTTTAAGGAACCTCCATAGTGTTCTCCATAATGGTTGTACCAATTTACATTTCAGTCAGCAGTGTATGACAGCTCCCTTTCTCCACGCCTTTTCCAGCATTTATTATTTATAGATTTTTTTTAATGATGGCCATTCTGACTGTATGTGAGGTGATACCTCATTGTAATTTTCATTTTCATTTCTCTGATAATTAGTGATGTCAAGCATCTTTTCATATGCCTTTTAACCATCTCTATGACTTCTTTGGAGAAATGTCTATTTAGATATTCCACACATTTTTCAGTTGGGTTTGTCAACACATTCTTGATTAAAATTTTTATAATTCTATAATAAATTTTTGTAAAACACAGTTGACTTGTGTACAACTCAGGGGTTAGGGGCACCAACTCTTTACACAGTGAAAAAAAATCTGTGTGTAATTTATAGTCAGCCCTCCCTATTTGAAATTTCTTCATAACAAGGATTCTTCCTCAGGGTCTGAAGTTCTGCATCCACAGATTGAACCAGCTACAATAGAGTACTGTAGTATTTACTGTTGAAAAAAATCCATGTGTAAATGGATCTGTGAAGTTCTATGTTGTTCAAGGGTCAACTTTAAGTCTCTTTCTAATGTCATGTAGTATGTCCTTCCCAGGGGTTGCAGTTGACTTTATATCCTGTTTCATTTTGCCCAGGGGGTTGTTGAAATAGGCTATTTTCCATGTAGTTTCTTAGCAGCTGACATTGTGTTCATTCTCAGACCTAAAGCCATATGAATCCCCATATGTGCTAACTCCCTTGCAACTGATGGGCAGCTAAATTGCCAAAGAAAATTATGTACTTGTCGCTCTGCTAGGCTAAAATAGTAGGAGCTCTTAGCTTTTACTGACTATATCACTAATGGCATTAAAAATTATGACTCCTCTCATATAAACATTTAATTATAAATTATAATTTGTCATTAAGTTTCTTATCTAAACTTTTCACAAACTGCTGTTGACAGAGTCCTTAGATTTCCTTTTTTTTTTTAACTTACAGTTTATTGGTAGTTTGAAACAGCTCACATATTTGGATATTTCTAAAAATAATATTGAGATGGTTGAAGAAGGAATTTCAGGATGTGAAAACCTTCAAGATTTCTTATTATCAAGCAATTCACTTCAACAACTGCCAGAGACTATTGGTTTGTATTGATTTCTAATCCATGTGATTAAAATTTACTAGTATACAATCTGAGAAACTTATTGCCATTGCTTAAGCTTCCATATATCAAATTTTATGTATAAGATAGTTGTACTGTATTCTGAAGTCACAGATCCTGTTTGAATTTTTCCTGTTGTGATCAGTTACTCAGTTTACTCTTTTGTTGACAATACTGTTTTTCTTTAAGGAAGTGTCATTTTTATCACTGTAATAAAGTTTGAATTCTTTAAAAGAGATTAGTTTACCCAAATTTGCTTTGACTTTGATCATGGCCCTTACCTAGTAACTTTTTCCTATCTTAACTTCATTTTAGACTTACAAGAAGACAGCCAGATGAGCAAAATCCTTTGAAAATTATACGGTTGACCCTTCAGCAATGACGGTGGTTAGGGGGCCAACCTTCTGCAGTGGAAAAATCTCATATAATTTATAGATGTACTTTTGTATTCATATTTATTTCCTCCCTAGCCATGGTTCTGCTTCTGTGCATTCAACCAACTGTGGGTCATGTAGTACTGTAGTAGTAAGTTGAAAAAAGTTCACGTACATGTAAGTGGATCCATACACTTCAAACGTGTGTTGTTCAAGGGTCAACTGTATTTATGTAGTTATTTATCTGGTGGTGCATCAAGGGAATTGAATTATCTTATCAAAACCCAAAAACTTACATGTTGGCATCTTCATGATGTTTGAATATAAAAATCAGAAATATTTTTACATATTTTTCAATTGAATTTTTCAAATTCTACTATAATTTTTTCAACGCTTGTTATTTTAAACTCCATTTTTATTGTCTGAGTATTTAGTATACTTACAGTATGTAGAATAGCTTGTTATACTCTTAAGAAATCTACCTTTGGACTACCACTTCTTTAATCCTTTAATACCATAAGTTTGTGCTGTGTATCTTCACTGTGATGTCACAGAATTGTTTCAAGGAGGATGGCTACAACAGTGAGCAAAGGAGACAAAAAGTGCATACTCTTATGAAGCTTACATTTTAGTGAGGCCTAAATGGATAAATACACACTAATGTTAAGAGGTAATATGTATGTGAAAATTGTAAATACAGGGTAAGGGCATGGAGAGATGGTAGGGTTGGCATGGTGTCTCTATTAGATAGCTTGGCTTTTTAAAAGTTCTTTATGATTCATATCAAATGTAATATGTGCTCACTTGACTGTTGATTGCCTTCTAGTTCAAGATGAAAAATTGTATATTATTTCTTCCCTTAATAGGTTCATTGAAGAATGTAACAACTCTTAAAATAGATGAAAATCAGTTAATGTATCTACCAGACTCTATAGGAGGGTAAGAATTTTGTGTATTAAAAGAACTAGAAGATTTTTCTTTCAGTTCAGCATCCCATATAATTTTTCAGATAAATGTTAACATTAATAGGAGATTCTAAAAACATTTAAATAAGCAATTGGCTGCAGGTTGGGTTTATTTATAATCAAGATAGCCAGTTTTTCTACAGGTGAACTTTAGCTTAGTAGAAATAGATTTTTTTCTAGGTTTGTTAAAGTCAGGTTCAAATGGTCATATGTTCTTGAGTTTTGGATTATATACAGGAAATTTTCTGTTAAAATATGTGTTTTCTTTTTTAATTAAAGGTTAGTATCAATAGAAGAACTGGATTGTAGCTTCAATGAACTTGAAGCTTTGCCTTCATCTATTGGGCAGCTTACTAATATAAGAACCTTTGCTGCAGATCATAATTACTTACAACAGTTACCCCCAGAGGTACTGTATTTAAATTTTATTTTGAATTTTTATTTTTTCTAATTATTAATTATAGGTATCCAGTGTGGTTTTCTTTAGTTTCTTTCAGAGATAATTATGCAACTAAGTTATGTATTTTCTGGATAATAATTAGCTATATTGATTTACTAATACTTTTATTCATATGTGAAAGTTAATAATTGAAAAGGAAAAATGTAATTACTTCTATACATGAGAAGAGTACTTTTATTACTTTTGAAAATGATACTTCACTTACATTTATTAAGCAGTAGGCTAAAGTTTTAATCCATTAATTCTCTGTTTCTCTTTCAGATTGGAAGTTGGAAAAATATAACTGTGCTTTTTCTCCATTCTAATAAACTTGAGACACTTCCAGAGGAAATGGGTGATATGCAAAAATTAAAAGTCATTAATTTGAGTGACAATAGGTTTGTAACAGTGTAATTCATCATTTGGCTTATAGAAGACATCTATTGGATGAAATTAAAGTTCCATTATATGTGATAGAAAATCTAATACATGTTTTTCTTTGCATATATAGTTTTGGGTTTTGTGTAGAGTTTTCATTTGAAAGAATAATTTTACCTGATGTTAATTATCATATGGTGGTGGTTATGGTTTATTTTATGTTGACTTTTGCTGTATAGTCTTAATTATCTTCTTATGATAGCCATTTTTATTCCTAAAGTCAGATTTTTGCTTTAATACAGCTGTTGAACAAAGCAGCTTTTAATCTTACCTACTCCTTGTATTAATCTGGGCAGACATGTGATTAGACACCCACTCAAATAATTTGGACAACATAGCCAAGGTACAAAGAAAATAGATCACTAGGGATGCTAAATTGAAACAATGTTTAAGTTAAGAACAAATGTCTATAATTTTTTCTGGTGTAAAGAGACTAATAGTGATAAAAGAATATTTGTAGAACATTTTTACATTTTGTTTTTGTTGTATCTTAAAAGTATTCAAAATAGCCCTAATAATAAAACAGGTATTCCCATTTTATGGAGGGAGAAAAATTAAGACTCAGATTTAAGGTGATTCACATTGCTTGTAAAATAGAGCTTTAGTGTAAATTCGGTTTTCTGAGTAGGGTATTCAGACTGTTCACACCTTCCTCCTTTTAAATTGTTAATTATAGCTATGCAGTGTGGTTTCAAATTAAATCCCTTTTAAAATTAAATTCTTTCAGCTCATCCTTTATACCCTAAAACTAGAGCCCTAAGTTCCAACACCTTGAGTTTCAGAGACCTAGATTCCCTAGGTTCCTTTGAAATTAGGCATAGAAGAATAAATAAACATGAGATAGAAAGTTTAAGTAGTCATTTTGTTTTAAATAGGGTCCTGTTTCAAGTTAGCATATTCTACTAAATATCTCTGTTACTTAATTTTCACTCATTATAATGTTAAAATAGTCTTAAGTATGAAAGTGCTGGCTCACAGTGAAATAAAAAGAGTGCAATATTTATAACATAACAAACTCTTATTAAGAGTGGTTCCTATAACAATTTGTTCTCTCTAAATGCAAATAAAACATCCAAAGCAATTTTATGAAACGTTTCGTTTGTCCTTGCCTTTGCATTAAAGTATGGATAGTTGCTAGTTTTTCTTAGGTAAGTTTTTTGAGGTTAGTAAATTATCCAATTTTTCCCCCAACCAAATTGATTCAATGGAAGATTTGTATTTTTAAAATTAATTCTTATAAAACTGGATAGTATTATGTCTTATGTCCTGTTCAAAGGCCTATAATTGATTTTCTCCTAAATTAAATGTTTTTCTCCTATTTTCATATGCAATAACATAACATTATTTAGAAGACCATTAGATCCAGTTCTCATTTTAACATTTCTCATTTTTAAAGTTTAATTTTTGTTTGCATTTTTTCCCACAGATTAAAAAATTTGCCTTTTAGCTTTACAAAGCTACAGCAATTGACTGCTATGTGGCTCTCAGATAATCAGGTAGGCATTCTGATTTTGTAAATTGATTATGCATTCTAATTTATTTAGGACTATTTAAGAGTAGTTCTAATATGATATACATGTAAAAACATACACATACAGATCATTTTTGTGAAATATGTGTAGATTCATGAAGTCCTTCTCAGCCTAACTTGTCCTAAATCTGTAAAAAGATAGATTAAGACAAAATCCTCCCTAACTTTTTAATGTTTTTATAGAGACTCTATGTGGCTTATATCTGTATTCATTTGATAATTTAAATTATGTTTCTAATCAAACACTTTGACAAACCTTAGAGAAGTATTTCTAAGGAACTAAGAGTTGTTCCTTGGACTTTTCTTTGACAGACATTTATTGAAAGCTTATAGTACGACGTGAATGACTCTGGGAGCTGGAGTTATACTGATGAAGGAGATAGAATCTTCTTACATTCTCATTGAGTTTACATTCTCATGGGAGACACTTGAGGCAAATTAACAACTAAATAATAATGTTTCAGAACTACAGAGAAAGAGTTTACTAGGCATTGGAACAGCAGCAGGGTTGGAGTAAATATACTATTTTAAATCGAGTGATTTAGGAAATACCTGTCTGAAAAGGGGAACAGTAGAGCAGTTTCTCAAATGAAATTAAGAGCGAGCCATGATGTGAGTTGGGTGAGGGGTGCATTTAAAGAAGACTAAGAATAAAAATCCCAATATTGGAATGAGCTCAGTGTGACTGAGGAACAGATGAAAGCCCAGAGGACTGGAATGTAGTGAGCAAGGGAGAAAATGTGTACAATCAGATCAGGAGAGGAAAACTGAGACTAGATCACCTAGGACCTTGTCGGCCATACTAATCCCTTGGGGTTTTACTCTGAGGTAGAAAGAAATCTGTTGAAGTATTTCATTCCAGGAAATAGTGAGATGCGACTTACATTTTTTAAAGATCATTCTGGCTGCTTTGTGAAGAATGGACTGTGGGTGCTGAGGGTGAGGGTGGGATATTCTGTATTGGAAGCAAAAGTTAAATAAGAAAGCTGTTGCAGTTAGTTTAGAAGGACATGTTACTGGATTTCACCTAATGTGATAAGAGTGGAGATTGTGGGGAGAGCTCCGATTTGGTATGCATTTTTAAGAAAGCTGTTGCCAGAGGGGCTTAATGATGGACTAAATGTGGAACTTCAGAGAAAGAACTGAAACAAGTATGACATTTAGGTTTTTAACCTAAGGGAGTACAATATTGGAGTTGCCATTTTCTGAGATAGGAAAGATGGGAGAGGAGTAAATTTGGGGGTAAACTTAATAGTTGGATTTTATGAATGTCAAGTCATTAGTTGAGTATAATTACAACTCAGGTATTGGCTGGAGATAAAATTTGGGAGTCAGCATTGTGCAAAGGGAATTTTATACCATGGAAATGCATTCAATTACTAGAGAGAAAAGATAGAGAAGAAGGTCAAACATTGAGCTCAGGCATGAAAGGGATCCCAGAAAGAAAATAAAAAGCACCAGCCAACAAGAGAGTGTGTTATCTAGAGAAACATGAAGAAAGTGCTTCAGGAAAGATCAACTGAGTCAGATGTTGTTGATGAGTTAGGTATATGAGGACTGCTAATTGGCCATTGGGTTTGTATAATCCCTTGTATAATGTCACCGTAATAATGGATTGTAGGTCCTGAACAAAAAAAAATACAGACTACCTCATCTGTAATTACGAGGAAACCATTTTTTCTGTATCTGTTCTCAAGTATTTCTTACTAGTAAATATTTTTAAACAAAACAATATAAAATTTACTGATCCCTTTAATAAGTTAATAGTGTTTGAGCATTACTTTATAATTTATCTAAAACTGTGTTTTCCAAGGTTTAGATACACCAGTCTCATATGATAGTCCTAAATTCCATCATCAAATTTGCCTGGGAGACATGTTATATCCCTCTTTTGGATTATGTTAACAACCCTGATGTGTTCTGATAGTAAAGAAACCCTCTTGTCTATATTTCAGAATTCTCTAAACTTCTTAACTAAGAAGCCCTTTCCCCCTAAATCTTAATAATATCTTAAAAACCTTAAGTTGATATTGCTCCACATTTATGAATAAGTCTGTATATCTATTTGTTCTACGAATTAGAGAAAGAAATATTAAAATGATGATACTTTTGTTTTCATTAGAACTTGAACACAAGTGATTACTACATCTATTAAATGTGTTAGTTCATGTATATATACATGTGTGTATATATATGTATATCTCTCTTACTTGAATATTTACATTTTAAGTCTGGTATGAAATTTAGCTGCTGGATTCACAAAATGTTTAAACATCTGCTGGGCTCTGGGTCAAGTACCTATTACAACAATATGAATGAGACATGGATCTTGGTCTTGAGGACTCTGAACTGTTAGTATAGTAGAACTGCTGTGGATAAATCTGTGCCAGAAAATTATGCCAGATGACTTATTAAGGTGAAATTAATAGCATAGTGTGTGTACAGTGTTCTCTCATTCACTTCTCCTTGCACCTCATTTGTAGATTACTTTAAAAATTATGATGATATGGGGCTTTGTTTTCCCTAGTGTAACAAAGTAATAAATAGTAAAACATATGTGATGTGGCTGTAAAACCTCCCTTACAGTATGAGGTAGTCATTTCCATGTAAAAGGACAAAATGTAGGAGAGAAAAATATGTGAATATAATTTGATTATAAATTATGAAAATAAATTGCTTCTGGACATTTCACTGACCATGTAGGAAATAAACCTGTAGGCAATACGTTCAGTAACATAATCTTTCATAACTCTCTAGAAGGTTCAAACAGAACAATTGATCATTCATCCCTCATTCATTTTGTCATTCTTATTCAGGAACAATTTATTGAACAACTACTCTGTGCCAGTTAAACTGAGATGGGCCAAATAAGGATATTAAGAAAGTTGTTTTAATACAATATGGTAAAAGAGTGGATAGTCTTCAGGATCAGAGAAGGGGAGCATCACTTGGCGACATAAAGGCCTGTTTCCCAGAGGAGAAGATGCCTGCTGTGCCTAAAAGAGGAATAAATCTTCTTGAGAGAGTAATAATATTAAACAACAAAAGAGGAAGAGTGTTCTGGTTAGGAGGAATATCAGCAGGCTAAGCTCTTATTAGTAAAGCAGTGTAATATATTCAGTGTCTCTACAAGTAGTTTTATGACTAGAGCATAACGTGAGGTGGGAGAGCTGGGCATGAGGCCACAGAGGTAGACACAGACCAGGTCATGGAGGATCTTATATGCCATACAGAGGAACTTGCATTGTATTTCTAGGATGACAGATAGATTTTTAAAATTTTACATGTCAACTTTGATAAATTACAATTTTTAAAAGGATTCTAAAGCCATATTTAAGCTCAAAGGAAAATTGTTGTGCTTAGGTTGAGTGTAATTTATTGACTTTACTAGGACACTTGATAGTGAAAGGGTCCTCTATGATAATTGTCAGAATGAACAGTAAGTGTAGAAATAGGAATGTCCCAGGCAAATTGAATGTTTGGTCATTATAGTCATAATCAATTATTCATATATGTAATCAGTTTAAGAGAAGTGATCCTGGGATACATGCCAGCACTACTATAGGAGATAAGGAACCTGTGTAACATACAGGCAGACAAGTGGCATGGTCAGATGGATCTATTAGAAAGGCTTTGGGGTCTGCATTATGGAAGATGGATTTAGCAGGGGTGATGCCAACGGGAAGGCCTATTGAAGGCCATTGCCATACTCAGGGCAACAGAAAATGTTGGCTGAAGTAAATTGGTGATCACAGAGCCAGTGAAAATACTGTTTTTAGGACATAACTTTAAACATCACATCAATAGAATGTGTGGAAAATGCATGTATGTGAGAAGAAAAGGAGTAAAGGCAAAGTTCAGCCTCAGAGGGTAGCCTGAGTGACTAGGTGGATATTGATTCCATAACTAAGAAAGGGAACCACAAAAGAAGGAAATATGTTTATATAAAGGTATTAAGTTCCAGTTAGGTTTATCGGGTTTGAAGTACCTTTGGTATATTGAGTAGACACTCAGAGAACACTTCGAGTGACCTTGAACCACTACCACGACCACCACCTGCCACCTTGTTTTAAACTAAGGTTTCTGTGCTCTTGGTTTCTCCATTCTTTTAATTTTTAACCTCAAGGGATTTCTTAAAATTGCTCTTGAAGACCTAATTTCTTTTTTCACAGTAATGCTATATATTTATTCCTTTTATTTGTAAAACTTATAAGACTTATAGCATAAGAAGAGATATCAGCCCATCATCTTAATCACTTTTTCTTGGGAGTGGTTTCATAGCTTTTTATTATTTTCTCAAAAGGGGTTGTTGTCAGATTATTTTTTTAATGTTGTTGCTGCTGCTTCTGCTAAATCGCTTCAGTCGTGTCCGACTCTGTGCAACCTCATAGACAGCAGTCCACCAGGCTCCTCTGTCCCTGGGGTTCTCCAGGCAAGAATACTGGAGTGGGTTGCCATTTCCTTCTCTTTTTAATGTTAGGGATGGATTAATCCTGTGGAATACTAACATTTAAGTGGCAAACAAGTTACTAGGCTTCGAAGGAGTGGCTATAGAGGTAGAAGGAGAACTACATGACAGTGTTTATTAAGATAAGGATAAAGCAGCTGGCCTGAAGAAAGTTGCAACAAGATAAATGCTAATGAGAGGTTAGTTCAAATGAAGTCTGAAAAACATCAATTATATTTTGGCAAGTCATTTCATACCTGTCTTGCCAACTTACCTTGGCTATAGCTAATGCAGTTTTAGAAGTATATGTCAAATACCAGATTGAAGTAGTTTAAGGAATAAATAAATGACTGAATGGAGACCTATGGTTATCGATTAGTCTTTTAGAAGGTTGGATAAGAAAGAAAAGGAATAGAACAGAAAGAAATTGGTAACTAGGGGCAAGATAAGAGAGTATGTTTATAAGTTGTTGGGAAGAGGCTCTGTGGAGATTGGGATTAAGGATATTAGAGAGTGATGGATAACTAGAGTGGAAGCTGATGGAATCAAAAGCTCTGGCAGGTATTCTTACATTCTTGAAGGGATCTTGGGTATGAAGTTTGTGAGAGGAAGGGCTAAAAATGTACTTGGTAAAACTCTTAGAACGTAACATTTTCCAAACTCTCAGGAGTTCTTGAATCCTGTTTTTATTAAAAAATTTTTTTCAAAGATACTGTCTTCTTCAAAATTCAATTTAGGAAGTTTGGAAGAATTTTCAAGCAGCATTGGGAGTCTGTTGAAGTTTTTACCACAACCTTGTGGTTAATATGAATTTGCTCAACTGTGTGATATAGAGAAAGCATGCAATTGGAATAATTCTGGGTTGCACTTTGTCAACCCAGGTGCAAGAGAAGGCCAGTGCAACAAGGACGTCTTGGTAGTTGGCAGGAAATTGGTTATAAAGAGATAAGGTGAGATATGAAAAGAAAAGCAGACAGAAAAGGATAGTGATAAAGTTGAAAGTTGAAGAGAGTGACAGTCTTGGTGGGATTAATGAGCAAGTATGTAGGAGCAGTGAAGTGAGGAATCTGCATGAAGTTTATGTACATGCTCTGCTGGTTGTCTTTTGACTGAGTACTCCTTAGTTTCCTTTTCAGGAACTTTTTTCTGCCAGTATCTTATATGTTGAAGCCCCTCATGGTGCTCTCAGTTCAGTTCAGTTGCTCAGTCGTGCTTGACTCTTTGCGACCCCATGAATCACAGCACGCCAGGCCTCCCTGTCCATCCCCCACTCCCAGAGTTTACCCAAACTCATGTCCATCGAGTCGGTGATGCCATCCAGCCATTTCATCCTCTCTTGTCCCCTTCTCCTCCTGCCCCCAATCCTTCCCAGCATCAGGGTCTTTTCCAGTGAGTCAACTCTTCGCATGGTGCCCTAGGCTCTGCTTTATTTACTTTCTGTATTTCAGTTACTGACTCTCTGTAGTGTTAGTGACTCTGTCTTGTTCGACTGTGTGATCCCATGGACGGTAGCCCGCCAGGCTTCTCTATCCATGGGATTCTCCAGGCAAGAATACTGGAGTGGGTAACCATTCCCTTCTCTATAGGATCTTCCCAGCCCAGGCATCGAACCCAGGTCTCCTGCATTGCAGGCAGATTCTTTACCATTTGAGCTACAGATATCAGTTACTGACTATATCATCATTGTTCTTAATAATTGTCTTCAGCCCAATTCTCTTTGCTTAACTTCACACTCCCTGTCTGCTTAACACTGCACCTTAGATGTCTCAAATTCAACCAACCTAAAGCCGAACATTTCATCTTCTGTTTAAATCTTTTTCTTTTCTAGGGTTCCCTAGGTCAGTAAAAAGTACTTGCTGGAGACAGAGATCTGAGAATGTAGTTCTTAACTACTGATTCTCTCTATACTTCAGTGCAGTGAATCACCAGACTCTGTCTCAGATCAGTTCAGTCGCTCAGTCGTGTCCGACTCTTTGCGACCCCATGAATTACAGCACGCCGGGCCTCTCTGTCCATCACCAACTCCCGGAGTCTGTGCAAACCCATGTCCATCGAGTCGGTGATGCCATCCAACCATCTCATCCTCTGTCGTCCCCTTCTCCTCCTGCCCCCAATCCTACCCAGCATTAGGGTCTTTTCCAGTGAGTCAACTGTTCGCATGAGGTGGCCAAAGTATTGGAGTTTCAGCTTCAACATCAGTCCGTCCAATGAACACCCAGGATTGATCTCCTTTAGGATGGATTGATTGGATCTCCTTGCAGTCCAAGGGGCTCTCAAGAGTCTTCTCCAACACCACAGTTCAAAAGCATCCATTCTGCAGCGCTCAGCTTTCTTCACCATCCAACTCTCACATCCATACATGACCACTGGAAAAACCATAGCCTTGGTTAGACGGACTTTTGTTGGCAAAGTAATGTCTCTGCTTTTAAATATGCTATCTAGGTTGGCCATAACCTTCCTTCCAAGGAGTAAGCGTCTTTTAATTTCATGGCTGCAATCACCATCAGCAGTGATTTGGGAGCCCCCAAAAATAAAGTCTGACACTGTTTCCACTGTTTCCCCATCTATTTCCCGTGAAGTGATGGGACCAGATGCCATGATCTTAGTTTTCTGAACGTTGAACTTTAAGCCAACTTTTTCACTCTCCTCTTTCACTTTCATCAAGAGGCTCTTTAGTTCTTCTTCACTTTCTGCCATAAGGGTGGTATCATCTGCATGTCTGAGGTTATTGATATTTCTCCCGGAAATCTTGATTCCAGCTTGTGCTTCTTCCAGCCCAGCATTTCTCATGATGTACTCTGCATATAAGTTAAATAAGCAGGGTGACAATATACAGCCTTGACGTACTCCTTCTCCTATTTGGAACTAGTCTGTTGTTCCACGTCCAGTTCTAACTGTTGCTTCCTGACCTGCATACAGGTTTCTCAAGAGGCAGGTCAGGTGGTCTGGTATTCCCATCTCTTTCAGAATTTTCCATAGTTTTTTGTGATCCACACAGTCAAAGGCTTTGGCATAGTCAATAAAGCAGAAATAGATGTTTTTCTGGTACTCTCTTGCTTTTTTGATGATCCAGCAGATATTGGCAATTTAATCTCTGGTTCCTCTGCCTCTTCTAAAACCAGCTTGAACATCTGGAAGTTCACGGTTCACGTATTGCTGAAGCCTGGCTCGGAGAATTTTGAGCATTACTTTACTAGCGTGTGAGATGAGTGCAATTGTGCGGTAGTTTGAGCATTCTTTGGCATTGCCTTTCTTTGGGACTGGAACGAAAACTGACCTTTTCCAGTCCTTTGGCCACTGCTGAGTTTTCCAAATTTGCTGGCATATGGAGTGCAGCACTTTCACAGCATCACCTTTGAGGATTTGAAATAGCTCAACTGGAATTCCATCACCTCCACTAGCTTTGTTCATAGTGATGCTTTCTAAGGCCCACTTGACTTCACATTCCAGGATGTCTGGCTCTAGGTGAGTGGTCACACCATCGTGATTATCTGGGTCGTGAAGATCTTTTTTGTACAGTTCTTCTGTGTATTCTTGCCACCTCTTCTGAATATCTTCTGCTTCTGTTAGGTCCATACCATTTCTGTCCTTTATTGAGCCTGTCTTTGCATGAAATGTTCCTTTGGTATCTCTAATTGTCTTGAAGAGATCTCTAGTCTTTCCCAATTTGTTGTTTTCCTCTGTTTCTTTGAACTGATTGCTGAGGAAGGCTTTCTTATCTCTCCTTGCTATTCTTTGGAACTCTGCATTCAAATGGGTATATCTTTCCTTTTCTCCTTTGCTTTTCGCTTCTCTTCTCTTCCCAGCTATCTGTAAGGCCTCCTCAGACAGGCATTTTGCTTTTTTGCATTTCTTTTCCATGGGGATTGTCTTGATCCCTGTCTCCTATACAGTGTCACGAACCTCTGTCCATGGTTCATCGGGCACTCTGTCTATCAGATCTAGTGCCTTAAATCTATTTGTCACTTCTACTGTATACTCATAAGGGATTTGATCTAGGTCGTACCTGAATGGACTGGTGGTTTTCCCTACTTTCTTCAATTTAAGTCTGAATTTGGCAATAAGCAGTTCATGATCTGAGCCACAGTCTGCTCCCGGTCTTGTTTTTGCTGACTGTATAGAGCTTCTCCATCTTTGGCTGCAAAGAATATAATCAATCTAATTTTGGTGTTGACCATCTGGTGATGTCCACGTGTAGAGTCTTCTTTTGTGTTGTTGGAAGAGGGTGTTTGCTATGACCAGTGCGTTCTCTTGGCAAAACTCTATTAGCCTTTGCCCTGCTTCATTCTGTACTCCAAGGCCAAATCTGCCTGTTACGCCAGGTGTTTCTTGACTTCCTACTTTTGCATTCCAGTCCCTTATAATGAAAAGGACATCTTTTTTGGGTGTTAGTTCTAGAAGGTCTTGTAGGTCTTCATAGAACCGTTCAACTTCAGCTTCTTCGGCGTTACTGGTCGGGGCATAGACTTGAATTACTGTGATATTGAATGGTTTGCCTTGGAAACGAACAGAGATCATTCTATTGTTTTTGAGATTGTATCCAAGTACTGCGTTTCGGACTCGTGTTGACCATGATGGCTACTCCATTTACTCTAAGGGATTCTTGCCCACAGTAGTAGATATAATGGTCATCTGAGTTAAATTCACCCATTCAAGTCCATCTTAGTTCGCTGATTCCTAGAATGTCGACGTTCACTGTTGCCATCTCCTGTTTGACCACTTTCAATTTTTCCTTGATTCATGGACCTAACATTCCAGGTTCCTATGCAATATTGCTCTATACAGCATCGGACTTTGCATCTATCACCAGTCACATCCACAGCTGGGTATCGGTTTTGCTTTGGCTCCATCCCATCATTCTTTCTGGAGTTATTTCTCCACTGATCTCCAGTAGCATATTGGGCACCTACTGACCTGGGGAGTTCATCTTTCAGTGTCCTATCTTTTTGCCTTTTCATACTGTTCATGGGGTTCTCAAGGCAAGAATACTGAAGTGGTTTGCCATGCCTTTCTCCAGTGGACCACATTCTGTCAGACCTCTCCACCATGACCCATCCGTCTTGGGTGGCCCCACACGGCATGGCTTAGTTTCATTGAGATAGACAAGGCTGTGGTCCATGTGATCAGATTAGCTAGTTTTCTGTAATTTTAGTTTCAGTGTGTCTGCCCTCTGATGCCCTCTCTCAACACTTACCGTCTTACTTGGTTTTCTCTTATCTTGGACGTGGGGTATCTCTTCACGGCTGCTCCAGCAAAGTGCAGCCGTTGCTCCTTACCTTGGTCAAGGGGTATCTACTCACAATGGCCCCTCCTGACCTTGAATGTGGAGTAACTCCTCTCGGCCCTCCTGTGCCCACGCAGCCCCTGCTCCTTGGGCCCGGGGCGACTCCTCTCACCGCCACCCCTGGCCCCCTGCCCGACCTAGCTAAACTCTGTCTAGGCTTAACCATTAAATATTAATTTATCAGATGTTTCTGTGCTTTGCTTTATCCCTGCTCCTCCTTTCCTTATATACAGTCCACCATCATCTTTCAGTTATACCTGCACTGTCCAGAACAGTAGTCATTGTGACTAGTCCAAATTGATATATGCTATCAGTGTAAAATGCACACTAAATTTTCTACACTTGGTATGAACAAAGAGTGTAAAATCAATCAACAATTTTTATTATTGATTACACATTAAAATGACAGTATTTTGAATAAGTTTAGATTAAATATATTGTCGAAATTAATCTCTTATTTAGAAATATGTGACTACCAGAAAATTGTATATTATCTATGGTTCTCATTTTTTATCTCATATTGTTTTCTGTTGGGTAGTGTTGACTTAAGATTATTGAGCTAGCTTCCTGACAGGTCTCTTCCTCCAGTGTTGCCACAGCCCCTAATCTTCTGTCACCCTAATTCCATTCAGAACCACACTATAACTCAACTGATCCTTTAATCTTGTTATTGTCCAGTTTTATCTCCTCCCCTCACATCTTTATTCTCATTTCTCCAAATGAGTTCTGTGCTCCTGGAGCATTCTTCCTCCGTCTTCTTATCTGTTAATGTCTACTCATCCTCAACTAGGAGGGCTTTCTTTCAGAAATGCTTTCCTCATCACTCAAGATTTTGGTAAGCAAATACCTTCTCCTTTGTGTTTTCTTAGCGCCCTGTACCCTCTCTACCTAGTTCTTACATTGTAATTTATTTTGTTGTCTCTGTCCCTCCTCTCATATATTAGAAGCTCTACAGAATCATTAAAGATGGTTTGCTCACCACTCTATACCTAGTGCCTGTCACAGTGCTTTGCATATAGGAGGCACTTAGAAAATACTTGTTGAACAAGTAATTTTAGGTTGCAGAGAAAGAACATGTAACAGGCTATATTATAGAAATTATGACAAAAGAGTAGAATGAGTATCCAAAATGAAATAGATCATTGGAGTTAAGTATTTAGGGGATGGAGAGGCTCAGTAAATAGTTCTCAACCTCTTTCTGTCTTTGCTCTCAATAAAAGATGATTAGTTTTCCTACAGCACCTTTATTGAAATCTAAATCACGTACTGTACAGGTCACCTAAAGTGCATAGTTCTGAGGTTTTTAATATATTCATAGAACTGTACAACCATTGCCACAGTTAATTTTGAACTTTTTTAGAAGTGTGATTAGTTTTTTAGAAGCCTCTCAGATAATTTTATTTTACCTTTAAAAATTTATTTATTTATTTATTTATTTAGGCACATGACATTAACATGTGTGATCTTGGTTCCCCAACCAAGGATCAAACCCAGAACCCTGACCACTCGACTGCTGGAGAATTCCCCCTCCCAGATAATTTTTTTTAACTTTGTCTTTTATGTAACTACCTGTGTAGTTATTTTTTTTTTTCGCGATGCCACACAGCTTGCATGATCTCAGTTCTCCAACCTGGGATTGAACCATAGCAGTGAAAGCCCAACATCCTAACTACATGGCCACGAGGGAAGTCCCTCCCAGATAATTTTGATATGTCCACCTAAGTAGACTTCCTTCCTTCTTCCAACCCACTCCTCATCTACTGAGAAATAGCTGGGCTAAAAGTATGGCTGTGTCATTTTTGTATCTATGGAATTACCCATTACTATTGAAGGATTTGGCATAGAAGAGTCAGAAGTAGTTGGATACTACTAGAAGGTCATTGTGTGTTAGAAAAGGAGCTTGAATGAAGCAGGGCTTAATCTTTCTCAAAAGAAGGGGTGTTTATACTTGAAAGAGGAGTAATGATCTTGTAGCATTTGTAAACTATCTCCACCTGCTGAACTAGGGTTTCTGCAGTGTGGGAGAAGAAGCAACTTGTGTCTGAGAAGGCTTCAGGGAAGTGCTGTCTTTGGGAAGGGAGTAGGTCTGCCGTTGCTGTTATCTGAGGAGGTCAAGAAAGTTCTCACTGATAATGTTTGAGACACAGGGAAATATCTTTACTGTGTAACAAGGATAGGGGCACAGAGGAAATGTCTGAATGGGAGTAAGATTATAGGATGACATTAGTTAGTGGCACAGTTTTCACAAGAGTAAATCCAAAGACTTAATTGATAGAGTGGCAGGTTGAGGGGAGAATTGGGTAGTTCCTGCTTGTCTGGAGTTAGCCGAGGCTTAGATTGGTAGACTGTTAGATCAGTAGGCTAGCAAAAGTATTAGTTATTTTAAGAAGTAAATTGAGAACACTTAATAGCCTAGTTAGGGGAAAAGTCTTAAGGAAAAATGAGATCTGAAATAACTGGGATTTCCAGCTTTGGCACTGAGTGACTTGGTGTTGCATTAATGGAGAAAGGAGACACAGGGGAGAAGAGAGAAGAGAAAAGGTTACAGCCTAGTGTCTGTTTTCCGCTAAAATAAACCTGCACATAACTAGACTAAACCTCTTAACTCGTTTCTACAAAAGCATCTTCTCAAAGGGGAATGCTAGTAGGGGCAAAATAACATAAAATGAAGAGGCTTAGTTTTTGGTGTTATTAAAATCACTGTGATAAGTAATTATTGGACTGTGGATGTATTTAATATATGAGAACTTTTAAAACTGTACTGATAGTCAGTGATAATTGCAATACAGTATGAGTTTGCTTTGTATTAAAAGCTAAATTTTATTTTTTAGTTTTGTACAAGGTTTCAAATCAATGTTTAAAGTTTTATTATGTATATTAAAATTTTTTGTAACCTACACATTGATACTTAATAGAAAAAATGGTGAGTACTTATTCAGAAGTATTGCTCTATATGTATTTGCTATAGGATTATTGAAAATTAAACATTTATTTTCTTTCCCTAGTCCAAACCCCTGATACCTCTTCAAAAAGAGACTGATTCAGAGACCCAGAAAATGGTGCTTACTAACTACATGTTCCCTCAGCAGCCAAGAACTGAGGATGGTAGGAATTTAAGAATCTCTTTTCTTTTTAAAAAAAAACAGATACTGATAAAGTATAGCAAAGATGTGAATTGAATTTTAAGTCTTAGAGACTTTTACTGATTTGAAGAAAATTTGAGAATTGGTTAATGAAGTTCTCTGAAAATAGGAAAATAAGGCAGCATCTCAGAGTTATAGATAGTTGAATTTAGAGGTACATCTATACCATGTTACCTTAAATGATTCCTTTGATTTTGTTAGATGCATTTTAGTGTGGGGAGACTTCAACAGAAAAGTATGAGAAAAGTTTGTAATATTCTGAGGGTCCTCTTAGAGTTCATATGTAAAGTATTTCACTGTGGGTATTATGAGAGCACTGTAACTAGTATACTCACAGGATTCAATCAGAAACTACATTTGGTATGGTCAGGCAGCTGAATTTCTTTTTAACTGCAAGAGAAGCATTTTCCTTTATCACAGTGTTTGAGAAATAAATGAGTCAGAAAACATAATGTACTTAAGGTGGAATTTTTAATACTTTGAGAGTAGACACTTCACATTTAATTCATTCTGTTTTTATTACCCCACATGTGCCAGGCATTGAGTTAGATCTGAGTATTTAAGATCTTCGCCCCACCCCTGGCTGCTTCTTGAGGCATGTGGGGTGTTTGTTCCCCAACCAGTTATTGAACCCATGTCCCCTGCATTGTAAGCACAGAGTCTTTTAACTACTGGATCGCCAGGGGAGTCCCAGATCTAAGTATTTCAGATCTTAAATACTTTGAAGAAGCTCATGATGTGAAAAGGGGGATAATGATGGATAAATTTGAAAGATAAGGTGTGGTATCTTGAGCCTAGTTAGAGGAATCAGTCTTAAACAGGAAAAAGGGGAAGAATGGATCCATATAACAATAAATTTATAACTGAAGAGAACAGGGTATTGGGGAACAGGATCAGTCTGAGGGTTCTTATTGTATTTACTTTCTCAGTGACGTCAAAGAGAAAATTGCCCCATACATTGGGGGAGGGGCGCTTGAGGTAAGTGGTGGTGATTGTGTGTGAGAGAGCAGGCTGACTTGGAAGGAATTCCTGAGCAGTACTGAAGATGGAACAAAGCGTAGAGAATACCATAAATTTGTAGTGATTCTAAGCCACAAGGTTATATCATTTTTCTCTGAATTCCAGGGCAAAGAAGGTAGGTGATTGAAATACCATGTTACAGGATTGATTGGGTAGGTATGACTTAAGGAAAGGGGGAAAAAAGATGAGAGTGGTAGAAATAGTATGTCATGAAATCTAAGGTGCATAGAGAAGGGAGTAAAAGAATGCTTTTACAGGAAGAAAAGGAAATGAGGTTAAGGAACTCAATACTTACCAGCAATAATAAGTGAATGATTTAGACGGACAAGTGGAGTTACACAAGCTAAGGTCTTGAGGAGTACCATGATTTTGAATCACATGGATGAGATGCAGATGGACACTGAAATTGAGGACATCAAGAAATTATGAAATGTATTGTTGGGGTCATCACACATTGTCGTCATTCAGGATTTTGGCACGTCTTAGGTAGATAGGGCTTCCCTGATAGCTCAGTTGGTAAAGAATCTGCCTGCAATGCAGGAGACCCCGGATCGATTCCTGGGTCAGGAAGATCACTGGAGAAGGGATAGGCTACCCACTGCAGTATTCTTGGACTTCCCTGGTGCCTTATTTGGTAAAGAATCTGCCTGCAGTGTGGGAAACCTGGGTTCAATCCCTGGGTTTGGAAGATCCCCTGGAGAAGGGAAAGGCTACCCACTCCAGTATTCTGACCTAGAGAATTCCGTGGACTCTGTATAGTCCATGGGATCACAAAGAGTCAGATACAACTGAGCGACTTTCACATATGACATATAGGTAGAGAGAAACATGCTAGGCAAATGCTAGAATCCCGAATGAATATGCCAATGTGATCAGATCTAGTGGCCTCTAAAATGCAGAAAAAGTGATGTTACTACCTGATGCCCTGAATCTCAAAAGATGTGAGATTTATACTAAAGGATAGAAAGTATAGGTGACCAGAAGTTGACAGGAGTGAGAGGAATGGTAGAAGTTACTTTCCTTGGGGTTCTGAAAAAATTCTGATGTAAAAGTGCTTTGATATAATCTAAAACTCTTAGAGATCTTTGGGATAGGCTGATAATTGGGAGTCTTAACCCTCATCCCCACCTCTAGTACATAATGAACAGTATTGGAATTAGGAAGACTAGTTCTGAGTGCCAAACCTTGAATGAAATATTTATATAATTACCATGTTACTTTTTGTAGGGAATTGCGCAAAGTCACACATCTGTAGTGCTTTATTAGATTCTCTTCAAGAATCCTTGCAACAAAACAATCCCAAGATGGGAGGGGAAATCCTCTCTCTCAAATCCTGGAAGTAGACTTTGTTGGAAACTGCTTGGCTCTGCTTGCCTTTCCAAGCATACCACAAAAAGTATGTCAGTAAAGTTTCCCAGGAATTTGAACCTCGTTGCACAAACACTGTAATTCATTTAATATTAAGCAACAACACAAAGCAAGTAAAAATTTTTGAGCTGAGTAATTAAAACAAAGAAAAAGGTAAATAAAGCTTGATTCCTGTTGTTAGTATTTGGTTTCATGGTATTCTTCCTGTGGATATGAGCTTAAAGAAGGGTAAGAAGCCCAAAAGAAGGACTAAAAATAAATGATAATTATGCTAGTTTTGTGGAAATAATCAAACTGACTGTATTTGGGGTTTCAGTTTTTCTGTTAGCTAAAAAGGTGCTTTTAATCTCTTGTTTTCTTTTAATGGCAGAAAATAAGTTATGATTTTTTTTTTTTTATTGCACAAACTTCTATAAGGTGATATGTAATAGTCAAATGGATTACTTTTTGTTTTGGTTGCCTAATAGAAAGCAAAAAACTTTGACAGCTGTTAAGTCTTTAATATTGTATCAGATAGCAAGATATGTAAGTGTTGAGTTTGTTAAATTTTAAATTTTCCTTAGTTTTGATATAAAGAATATTTTGCGATCACTTTGTTTACATAGGCAAACTATGTATTATGTTTAATGCAGGTCGGGGCCATCAGGGTGGTCATTTTTTACCAAAATATTTCCTTCTTTCTATGTTAACTCCCCTCCTCTAGTATATAATAAACAATATTGGAATTTATATTTCTGAATGCCAAAACTTGGATGAAATGATCTGTGTATTACTGTGTTATTTTTTATAGGGAACTACACACAAGTATGTATCTGTAGTGTCTTAATTGTTGTATTCTCTTCAGGAATCTTTCTCATAAAAAAACAAGACAAATGAGCTTTAAAGAAAAAAAAGATGTGTGATTGCTGTTGTGAAGAAATGTTAGAAATACAGCCTAGTTGTTAGTGTAGCATTTATAGCTGCTGACATTGACCAGTCTTGATTTATTGCAATGTACATATCTCATAAAATTATGAGCAAGTAATAGTTTTTCATAATTATAGTAAAATATAGTGGGGTTTTGTTTGTTTTTGTTTTTCTCTAGTTATGTTTATATCAGATAATGAAAGTTTTAATCCTTCATTGTGGGAGGAGCAGAGGAAACAGCGAGCTCAAGTGGCATTTGAATGTGATGAAGACAAAGATGAAAGGGAGGCACCTCCCAGAGTGAGTCTATTCTTTATTCCTTCAAATTTTAAACAAGTCTCCTGATATTTATTGGGTGCATGTATGCTAAATCGCTTCAGTCATGTCTGACTCTGTGACCCCGTGGACCATAAGCTTGCCAGGCTCCTCTGTCCGTGGGATTCTCCAGGCAGGAATACTGGAGTGGGTTGTCATGTCCTCCTCCAGGGGATCCTCTCAACCCCGTGTCTCTTACTGTCTCCTGCATTGGCAGGTGGGTTCTTTACCACTACCACCACCTGGGAAGCCTGCATTTATTAGGTACTATATAGCTCATCTGTGCTGTTTTTGGGGATACAAAGAAGTATATGTTTCATTCCTTACCCTCAAGGCACTTGAAATTTTATTGATCCAGTTCATTTATGACGTGAAAGTATTTGAGAACAATATAAAATTGTGTGAATAAAAACCAAATTTCACAGTGTACATAAATATAAGAGAAAAACAGATTATTGTTTCCCCCTTTCCTTCCTTTAATGATTTATTTATATATTAAAGGGATGAACAACTCTTTGAGGTGAACATTTTGTTTCTTTGTGAGACTGTGTTACAGTAATAGAAGCAGCAAATAAACATTTCCAAGTTAGTTATGGATGTGATTATTTTTCCCTTGTATAATAAAGCTGGCTGAATTCTAGAAAATGATGATTAGGCTGATCTTAGAAGTGTTTGGTTTCTGGCACATAAGTCATCATAATGTAGGAATTTTATGTCTGTTTGCATAATTATCTAGCTGGAAAACATGTATCTGTTTCAAAGCCAAGTGACAGTATTGGCAATATCCATGCCCTATATCTCCAAATGGAATCTATTTAAGTCTACTAAAAAAAGCTTTTAAAACATTGAAACCTGTAACTGGAGGTTTTTTTTTTTTTTTTTTTTACTATCAATAAAACCATGCATTTATTGATCTAAAATGCTTTCAAAGGCCTGTCATCTGTCTTCACAGTTACCTTATGAGCTAGATATGTAGTATAATTAAGATGGACTATAGATTAAATTTTGAGATTGATGTTAGAAATATTTATCTGTAGATAACTAATAAGAAACTTCTGTATAGCACAGGGACCTCTACTCAATACTCTGTAATGACCTGTATGGAAAATCTGAAAAAGAGTACATATATGTATAGGTGTAACTGATTCAGTTTGGTCTACAACAGAAAATAACACAACACTGTAAATCAACTATACTCCAGTAAAAATTTTTTGAAAAGAAATACCTGTACTTTGAATTGTGAGATAATTTTAAATTATCTCTGATTTTATTTCTTTAGGAGGGAAATTTGAAGAGATATCCAACACCATACCCGGATGAGCTTAAGAATATGGTCAAAACTGTTCAAACCATTGTACATAGATTAAAAGATGAAGAGACTAATGAAGACTCTGGAAAAGATTTGAAACCACATGAAGATCAGCAAGTTGTAAATAATGATGTGGGTGTGAAGGTTAGAAAGCTCAGTTTAAAAGCATTGACTAAAGTCTATTTCCAGTTCTTTAAAATTTTTAAGTGATAATTGATATAATGATCCTTTTTGTATATACCAAAATACACTCCCAGACTTGGGGAGTATTCTCAGATTGTTGTTGTTGTTCAGTCATCTCCGACTCTTTGCAACCCCATGGACGGCAGCACGCCAGGCTTCAGTGTCCTTCACTATCTCTCGGAGTTTGCTCAGACTCATGTCCATTGAGTCAGCGATGCCATCTAACCATCTCATCCTCTGCTACCCCCATCTCCTCCTGCCATCAATCTTTCCCGGCATCAGGGTCTTTTCCAGTGAATCGGTTCTTCACATCAGGTGACCAGAGTTCTCAGATACCTGAACTAAAAGCTGTCATAGTGAGCAAACTCAGATGCTATTATTACCACTTCAGCTGTGGTTACAGACTGTCCAGATTGGCAGGAGAGTGTCAGCATAGCTTTTGAACTAACATTGCCTGAACGAAGAATAAGGTAATGAATGTCAAAAAGTTCATGGTTATAGAAATACTTTTTCCCCTTGTAATATTGATTCATTCTACCCAATTTTAATTTTAAGTGTAATTGCTGTGACAGATCATTGGCGTTTCCTTAGGATGTTTCCGAAACCTACACAAATCCCTAAATTGTGTGTTCCTTTAATGAACTTCCCCCTCTGCACCTTGTATCACAGAAACAGAAGTTTTATCCTGTCACTGAAGTTACTATACATTCCACAATGAGCAGGAAAAAAATCGAGCCTTCCTGAGTTTGCACATGCCAAGTGACTCACTCATAAATACTAGCTTTGCAACTTCTAGGATGAAACAGAGCCTTAGCTAAATTGTCAAGTTTAATGTGGCTCATGGACCTTTGCAACTGCCTGTTCCAAAAGTGAGCGTTTTCTCTGTCAGTGCTGCAGATTTCCGTGTTTAAAACTTCTTCAGTTTACCCAGAATAGGAAGATACTGTTAAATTTTCATCTGAACTTTAATACAGTAATAGGTGTAAAGAATGTGAGTTCTTTATCTTTTCTTTTGCTTAGACTTCTGAAAGTACCACTCCAGTAAGAAGCAAAGCTGATGAAAGAGAAAAGTATATGATAGGAAACTCTATACAGAAGACCAATGAACCTGAAGCTGAGGTCAGTTCTGGAAATCCGCCAGTGACTGCAAATGTGAAAGCCTCTGAGAACTTGAAGCATATTGTTAATCATGATGATGTTTTTGAGGTATGGCTTTATGATTATTCTGGAGTAATGTTAAATGATTAGAATTTAACATTTCATTGTTGCTAACTAAAGGTAGGGGAAGCCTGATACCAATAGCAGAAAATATGCTAATGCAATTTTTCCATTGAGAAATTTCATTATATTTGTTTTACCACTCATTTATCAGTTAAGCTTCAACCCTGGAGTACAGAGGTTATAAAAATTTTTACTATGTAAATTAGATTGTGTCAGCTTTAATTCTGTAAAATTTATAATAGCAATTGCTTTAATCTTGGTAACTTAAAAGTGAAAAAGTTGCTGTTGGTTTACCAAATAAAAAGTCAGTTATTTGACCTATTTAAGCATTTATCATTGATTGTGAAGTATTTTTTTTCTTGAATATCTGAGACGTTTTAAAGAGATTTTTCCCTTGGATCAATAAAAACTTTTTTTTTAAGCAGCTTTATTGAGGTATAACTCATATGCTATACAACTCACTCATTTAAGTAAAGGATGCAGTTTGGTGGCTTTTAGTGTACTAAAAGTTTTGCAACCCTCACAAGCACTTGTAGAACATTTTTATTACCCTAAAAGAAAGCCCGTACTTCTTAGTTGTCTTCCTACAACTTCTATATCCTCCTCCCCAGTCCTGAGCAACTACTAGTCTTCGGCCTCTAGATTTGGCTGTTCTTGGCATTTCATATAAATGTAATCATACAGTATGTGGTCTTTGTAACTGTTTCTTTCATTTAACGTAATGTCATCAAGATTATTCATATTGTAGCACGTATCAGTACTTCATCCGTTTTTTTTAATGTCTGTATATTTCATTGTCATTGTCCATTATGAACATTTGAGTTATTTCCACATTTTGTCTCTAATGATGAATGAGGTTCCTTTGAACATTTGTATACAAGTTTTTGTGTGGATATATATTTTCTTTCCTCTAGAGTTGAATTGCTAAGATTATATGGTAACTCTGTTTAACTGTTTGAGAAACTGCCAGTTTTCCAAAAGTGATTGAACCATTCTACATTCCCCTCATACATTGCTGGAGGTATTAAGTTTTATAGAAATTTAGAAGGAGGTATTTTCTGGCTATAAAGAACCACAGATGCTTTAAGGTGAAGGAAACGTTGAACTTGTATTTTGAAGTATTTCAGCTAACAGAGATAAGAGAATTGAATGAAATGTGAAAAGAATAATGAGAGCAAAAGAACGGCATTTAGAAAATGTAGGAAAGAGCATTGGTCAGACCATCTGACCAAATATATCAGGGGATATAGTTAATGAAATAAAATTAGTAGAGTTGATTATTTCCTGATAGCTATGCTGAGAAGTCTGGACGTAATGTTCTATACTATAGCCTTTGGGGAGCCACTGAAGATTTTTTAGCAGAATTATCTGCATTAAACATAATCATTGTAACTTCCCTGGTGGCCCAGTGGTTAAGACTCCATGCTTCCAGTGCAAGGGACACAGGTTTGCTCGTTGGTCGGGGAATTAAGATCCCACATGCTGTGGGGCATGGTCAAAATAAATAAATAAAAATTTTTAATTAAGAAAATAAACATAATCATTGGAAAAAGTGCAGTAGCTGGGGGAAGGAGTAAGAAAAGAAAGAATATGAGCAAACTGCAGGAAGATAATAATTAACATGAGCAAAGGAAACAGGAAGGTGGTAGGAGATTTATGAGACTGTAGTTTGCAGAAGCCCAGGTGTAATATGATTTCATGAAGAAGAAGGTCTCGTCAGCAGTTTAAATGCTGCAGATATCAAAAGGCTGAGACAGACCTCCTTGTCCTGTTATCTCATTCTTTGTATTCATTGTACCAGTCAAGTTCTGTTAATAGTAATAAAATTTCTGTCTAGTTCTTTTTTTTTTCTGTACTAGCTCTTACTGCCATTGCAGGACAGATGTAGTCTTTTTTGTTCAGGACTATTGCTATACCTAGTTTTCTTTCTGCCAGTCTCTTTTTCCATAAACCTTTAATACCAGAGTTACTATTTTAAAAGATAATCTGCCTTGTGAGTTTCTAGCTTGGCAGCGTTCAGTAATGACCAGCTTGTACTTAATTGAGTTCATACTCAGAGCGTAACCTTTTACTATGCAATCCAGTCTGCCTTTTCTGTCTCTCCTGTCCCTTTTCCTAAATTCCAGCTTCATAGAGCTGACTTGCCATACATTTTCTTATTTCCATGTTTTCCTCTACTCAGAATGTTATTTACCTCTTAACTCACCCTTGAAGACTAAACCCAATTTACATTTCTCTCCCTTAACTACTTAACAGTCTAACTCCATTGTAGTACAGTCTGGAACAGGGTTGGCAGACTATGGCCTGTTGCCCCAAGCTGGCCCACTGCCTATTTTTATATGGCTTGCAAGCTAAGAACAGCTTTATATTATTGAACGTTGAATAAAGGTCAAAATAAAAAGCATATTTTGTGAAATATGAAGAATTAGATGACATTTAGTTTCACTGGCACGCAGCCATGGTGATTTGCTTGCATATTGTCTGTGGCTACTTTTATGCCACAGCAGCAGAATTGGTTGGTTGACACAGAATGTGTGGCTTTCAAAGTATAAAATGTTTACTTTCTGGCCTTTTTATTGAAATGGTTTTCTGATTTCAGTTCATGTTTTATTATGACACTTAAAGCACTTAGAAATCTTAGTATTATTTATTTTCATTATATTAGCTAAAAATAATTTAAACTACAGAAGATCTGATTTTATGTCTATTACATACAATGTTAAAATCTTTCTATTAATACTTGTTGACAACAGAGTCTCTTTGTGTGTGCTAACAGCACTCAATGGTAAATTGCCCGGGACAATTGCCAAATATCAGAGAAAAAAATCATGGAGAATAATTAAAGATTCTGTCTTCAAATTGGGCAGAAATTGCCATTAATTTATCTTGGTGGAAGAGCATCTCAGTCCTTCTGATCCTTGAAGGAGTAAATTTAAGAATTAAGAATAGACTTTTTGTTAGAGCATCTTCACTAAACTGAGTGTTTCACCGGCAGGGATTGTGCTTTACTCATTTTTGTTTTTCTGGCGCTTGATACAGTACCAGGTACATACTAATCATTAATACAGTTGAATTAAGGACCACACAGGAAATTATACCTTAGACACTTTGGTGTAGTGTCAATAATTTCCATGGTTTTATTGCCTTGTCTTGAAAAATTTAAGTTACATATTAGTTTTATTCAGTTACCGTAAAAAGGTTTTATGCCTGTGTCAAGTATTTTCTCTTTGAAGTTCATATAACTTAATATTTATTCATTTAAAGAAACCAAAATTTATTTTTGTGAATATTTTTCTCTTTTTTCTTTAAATTAGGAATCTGAAGAGCTTTCTTCTGATGAAGAGATGAAAATGGCAGAGATGCGACCACCGTTAATTGAAACCTCTATTAACCAGCCCAAAGTGGTAGCACTTAGTAGTAACAAAAAAGGTTAGATGTCAAAAGAAAGCTCACTAAGAATAGAAATGGACTGAATAAAATTTATAAATTTTTTTTTCAAATAAATTTCACTAAATGTTACTATGTTATTTAAAATACTTTTCAGAAGCAGTTTTTAAAATATGTCTTTGTAAAAGGTCTATTCCTTATCTCTTGTTTTTAAAGAAAAATCTTGATGGATCTCTTCCTTCATTCATGCAAGTTTACTTACATCACATGGACTTTTTAGGCAGATAAGCCTAGATTACGATTCCATCTCTACCACTTACTTGCTGTATGATCTTTGAGCTCCATGTGTATACATCTAACTGGGCTTCCCAGATGGCGCTAGTAGTTAAAAACCCACCTGCCAATGCAGGAGACATAAGAGATGTGGGTTAGATCCCTGGGTTGGGAAGATCCTCCAGAGGAGGACACAGCAACCCACTCCAGTATTTTTGTCTGGGGAATCCCATGGACAGAGGAGCCTGGCAGGCTACAGTCCATAGGGCTGCAGAGAGTCAGACATGACTGAAGTGACTTAGCATGCATACATCTAACTAGACATACAATGAAGCTAATGAAAGACTTTGAGAATTTCAGATATATTGGGTTAGTGTGCTCAGATCTAGCATAGTACCTTATGTATAACAGATGCTTGTTGTTATTTTATCTGTTAAGGAGCTTTGTTTTTAACATACCCCTCTCACCCCCACCTAACACAGAATCTCAGACTCTTAGACATGAAAGACAACTCGAAGAGTAGCTATCCCTTCCTTTTATCCTTCCCTCCCTCTTCCCCACCAAATGTCTGAAAATGTCTACATTATCTCCACCAAAGATTTATCCAGCCTGTACCTTTATGGCATTGATGAAACTTACTGGCAAGGTGGCCCTTTGAAGGATGGCTTGGGGTTTCATAATAATGGTACTGATATTTATTACTAATTGTTACTTACTATGCTAAATTGTTTACATATTATCTAATTGTCACAGTTACCCCATGAGAAGGAAGTAGGAGAATATAAAGAGGAGCAAACTTAAGTGCTGTGTAGTTTAACGGTGTCTTAAAAATTCAGATTCTCAGACCGAAACACCTTAAAGCAGAAGTTACAGAGCCCCATGTGCTACCATGCCTGTGGCGTTGTAAACATACTAAGTTATTGTCTTTTTATCACTACTTTTAAAAAATGGTACTTTTTATTACTACCTGCCTATAGTGGAATATGAATATTATCTATTTGTTTATATAGTTGTTGCAAACCCATCTCATGTATTGAGAGTTCACTATTCATATACAGTTCTTTGAAATGATGTTAGAAAGGGGAAAGCTGACTTTGTGAAAATTTCTGGATTTGTTTGGTGTTTCTTTTTTGGTTGACTATGCTGCTCATTTTTATTATCAGAATAGGTGAAAACAATTCCATACATGTATGAAATTATTTATACCCCATATAATAAGTTTACTGAGGTTATGAACTATAGTATGTATTTCTTACTGTTACAACTTTTTAAAACTAAATTCATGGAAAAGTGTATTCACTAAAACGGCCTAAAATGACCTTAAAAACATTATGTGATAACATTTGTGTCAGTAGTTTAAATCAGATTCTGGGTAACTCTATCGTTGTTCATATTTAAAAAAAAAAAAAAAACTATAGGTATCACTAAAAACTAACTGAAGGTATCACTATTTTTAAATTCTTGAATCTTTGTATGTATTAGGACTGAATTTTCTGATGTGAGCCTCTGGTTATCTTCTATCCATATAAATCCTTATCTTATATATTGAACCAAGACAATATAAATGCTATTTGTAATTACTGGAAATTCAATGTGGCTGTATCAGTAGCTTAATTTTTTTCTTGCAGATGATACAAAGGATACAGATTCTTTATCAGATGAAGTTACACACAATAGCAATCAGAATAACAGCAACTGTTCTTCTCCATCTCGGATGTCTGATTCAGTTTCTCTTAATACTGATAGCAGTCAAGATACCTCCCTCTGCTCTCCAGTGAAACAAACTCATATTGGTATTAATTCCAAAATCAGGTTTGTGACCATCTTAACAAGATAATTTGTTTGTACAATACATAGAGATGGCAAGGCAAATAAATATATACTATTTATATTATATTATTAAATATATATTTATTAAAACAAAAGACTTTGCAAATTACTATTCTAGAAGTGGTTCAGACAGTATATAATTTCTTCCCCAGTTTATTTACTAATTATAATTACTTAGCTTTTATACATTTCCCTGGATTGGGAAGATCCGCTGGCGGAGGGCATGGCAACCCGCTTCAGTGTTCTTGCCTGGCGATTCCTCATGAATTGGAGGAGCCTGACAGGCTACAGTCCATGAGGTCACAAAGAGTCGGACATGACTTGAGTGACTAAGCACAGCACATACATTTTCATCTTAGTCTTTTAAATGGGAGAGAAAAGACTTAAAATATATTTTAATTCTCTTCATTAAAAGGTTGAACGGTTTTATAATATTTTTTAATATAGCCTGTTTAGAATAATTCAAGTTAAAGGGTTACGCTTGATAGAAGGATTTGGATTATTACTGAATCCAAAGCATATTGTATGGATATTGTTAACTGATTTTTAGAGTTATATAGTACTTAAAGGAGAAGGCAATGGCACCCCACTCCAGTGCTCTTGCCTGGAAAATCCCATGGACAGAGGAGCCTGGTAGGCTACGGTCCGTGGGGTCGCTAAGAGTCGGACACGACTGAGCGACTCCACTTTCACTTTTCCCTTTCATGCACTGGAGAAGGAAATGGCAACCCACTCCAGTGTTCTTGCCTGGAGACTCCCAGGGACGGCGGAGCCTGGTGGGGTGTCGTCTATGGGGTCGCACAGAGTGGGACACGACTGAAGCAACTTAGCAGCAGCAGCAGCAGCAGTACTTAAATTCTGGGTATATTTAAGTCAAATTTTTCTGTATATTGATTTGCATTACTTTAAAAGGAAGATGAATTTTATGTTTCACATTGAGTTTAACTCTTATGTAGTTGTATTTAAGATTAATCACTTATACCCTTCCTCTGAATTTGAGGCTAAAATCTAGTGTGGTAAAATATTACTTTTATAACCTCTTGGATGTTAAAATAATGGTTAATTTGTTGAAAAGTAAAATTTGATATAGTTGGCAAGTAGTTCAGTATTTTCTAAATCATGTGTTTTGTAATGAAATAAAGGCTAAGAATGTGATATAGCCATACCTTCTTTGGTTGTATTTATAATAATGTTTCCTGTTATCTAAGCAGAAGATCAGTATTAAAAAATATTTGTTGAAATGTAACTTGCATATTTACACAAAAGGACACAAATATATTTTCATATTATCAAACAGAAATAAAATATCTTCTATAATTTTGGAATAGCATGTTTTATAAATATTTGCCAAACACAATGTAGTCACTTAAGAGAATAATTAGATTTAGTTTCTCTTTTGATCTTCATACTTCGTAGATCTTTGAGTGATTGTTTAGTTCTTTGTGTAATTTCCTTATATACATTTAGATCTAATAATACCTACTTAATATAATTGATCAATACTGTGAGGTTTTGAATTATTCATAAAAATATTCTGTGCTCTTATTTAGCAATTTGACTTATTGACCTTATCTCCATGTATGTGCCTATCTTTCAAGCATTTCATATTTTAGAACATTCATGAAAAGGTGCAGCAGTAGAAGAGAATTATTTCATTACAAAATATGCACATTTTTCTTCTTTGTTTAGCTCTATTAAACTGTATTGTGATACAGTGATTATGATAGTGGCAATAATTAATCTTATCTGTGCATTTTGATTAGTATGTTTTACTTGTCTCCATTTAATATAAATCTGTATTATTCGACTGTTACAATATATTTTAAAATTACATGCTTGATACTAAATGTCTTTTATCTGTGACTCCCATCAACACTCTTATCTCTGTGTATCTACCAGTAGCTAGTTGTTAATGTTCCCCATGACTAAAAACTGGGCTTTATGATGTTTGTGATAAAAGTATCTTTCTTTTAGGCAAGAAGATGAAAATTTTAACAGTCTTTTACAAAATGGAGATATTTTAAATCATTCAACAGAGGAAAAAATCAAGGTTCCTGATAAAAAAGATTTTAACTTACCTGAGTATGATTTGAATATTGAAGAGAGATTAGTTCTTATTGAAAAAGGTGTTGACTCAACAGCCACATCTGATGAATCTCACAAATTAGACCATATCAATATGAATCTAAATAAACTTGTAACTAATGATACATTTCAACCAGAGATAGTGGAAAGATCAAAGACACAAGATACAGTGCTTGGAATGGGCTTTTTAAGCAATAATGCTAAAGGAGAAGCTGAGCACTTGGAAAACGGAAACAAGTTTTCTAATGTTGAATGCATAAATAAGGTAAATGGACATTCTGAGGAAACTCCACAGTCTCCTAGGAGGACTGAACCACATGGCACTGATTCTTCGGTTGATGTGGGTCATTCCAAAAGCACTGAAGATCTCTCCCCTCAGAAAAGTGGGCCAATTGGATCTGTTGTGAAATCCCATAGCATAACTAATATGGAAACTGGAGGGCTAAAAATCTATGACATTCTGAGTGATAATGGACCTCAGCAGCCAAGTGCCACAGTTAAAGTAACATCTACTATTGATGGAAAAAATATAGTCAGGAGCAAGTCAGCTACGCTTTTATATGATCAACCATTGCAAGTATTTACTGGTTCTTCTTCATCTTCTGATTTAATATCAGGTGCAAAGGCAATTTTCAAGTTTGATTCAAATCATAATCCTGAAGAACCAAATATAACAAGAGGCCCTACGACAAGCAGCCCACAGTCTATGCCTCAGATGTATGGTCCTCCGCAGTATAATATTCAGTACAGTAGCAGTGCTGCAGTCAAGGACACTTTGTGGCACTCCAAACAAAATCCCCAAGTAGATCCTGTCAATTTTCCCTCACAGCGCTTTCCTAGGTCAGAGAGTACAGAAAGTCACAATTATGCTAAACATTCTGCCAATATGAATTTCTCTAATCATAACAATGTTCGAGCTAATACTGCGTATCATTTACACCAGAGACTTGGTCCAGGAAGACATGGGGACATGTGGGCCATCTCACCAAATGACCGACTCATTCCAGGAGCAACTCGAACTACAATTCAGAGACAGAGTAGTGTGTCCTCAACAGCCTCTGTAAATCTTGGTGAGCCAGGTTCCACGAGGCGGACCCAAGTTCCTGAAGGAGATTATTTGTCATACAGAGAGTTACATTCAGTGGGACGAACTCCTCCAATGATGTCAGGATCACAGAGACCCCTTTCTGCACGAACCTACAGCGTTGATGGTCCACATGCCTCAAGGCCTCAGAGTGCTCGACCCTCTGTTAGTGAGATACCAGAGAGAACTATGTCAGTTAGTGATTTCAGTTATTCACGGACTAGTCCTTCAAAAAGACCAAATACAAGGGTTGGTTCTGAGCATTCGTTATTAGATCCTCCAGGAAAAAGTAAAGTTCCTCATGATTGGCGAGAACAAGTACTACGACACATTGAGGCCAAAAAATTAGAAAAGGTAATTAAACATGAATTTTTCATTTGCCTCTTTATGAATTTACTAATTTTCCTTTAAAATTTTTGGCATACTTTGTTTTTTAAACAAGATGAAATAAGATACTCTGAATTATTGAATACATACTTATTATATTCTAGAAGTTTTTCCTTGGTAGTGAGATTAGAGGTCCAAGTTGAGACTTACCCAGACTCAAAATAGTTGCAATAGTGATATGAATTTCTTTCCTGTTACTCCTTAATGTTTTCTAATGGCCTTACATTCATTCATGTATCTTAGATTGTGTCACACATACTACAAATAATACATGTATACACATGTTTACCTCTGTTCAGTATTTTCTGACTTCCTGCTCATCTATTAATAATTAATTATGTAAATATGTGTATAAAAACAGCAATTTATTATATAGTTAACCAAATAACAAGAAATGTATTGTAAATGTATATATTTCACCTAAGATTTTTTTTCCCAGTTCATGTTGTATAACTAACACTATCACTGACTCAGATGGCTTCTGGCATGGCATTTACTATTGACTCTCCTATATTGCATTTCTGGCATATTTGAACTCAGGTGTCTGTGGCTCTAATATAGTTAGGAGATTGTTGTTAAGTAACTTAAGCTCATGTAGATGAGCTTTTATAACTATATGTAGATATTACTTTTTTGAAAGGAGATAAATTTTAAAAAATTAACCTTAAAACTGATATATTAGGACAGTTCTGTGGCCCAAATATATAAGGCATATTCATTCTGCAAGATTCAGCTTCATGTCTCAGTGAATTTTACCCAAGAATTATTTCAGCTTTTTTTATTGATATAAGATATTTTTAAAGGGATCTAAGTGTATACAACCTCAATAAATTCTTTAAGTCAAAATGTTCGGAAACCAGTGCCTAAAATAAGGATTAATACGTTATATCAATTCACATTGAACCTTTGTTTGTAATAATTAGCTCTTTTAAATTCTGTAGCTTTAAGTAGCTGAGCATCTGTAGCATTAGGCAACTTCATTGTCATATATCCATTTGGTTTCAGCTATAATTCTGTTGAGGCTGTTGAATTTGTGTACTTTATCTGAGGAATTTGGAAGTTTATTAAGTAAAGGAGTAACAGCTGTTTTATAAATAAACTTCTGGTGATGGTGTGAAACTGGATGTGAGGGGGAAGAAGCTATGGCTATAGTTATAGTTAAGTTGATTGAGTTATGAGACTGTCTGACAGTCCTGAGAATAAATAGAATGAGAAATGTATCAGTGGAGTTGAGACAAAAGAACAAATTCAAGAGGCAGTTCTGAGATAGACTTTATAAGGGTTTACTTTGATGGGAATATTCCTGTAATCATTCATTGAGGAAAATGGATTAAACTTGAAGTTGGTACCTTGAATACTTGTGTTTGGGGGAATGCCATTAACTAGATATTGATGAGGAATAGCAGGTTTGGAGGACGAGATGAGTTTGGTTATCTTGATGTTATTAGTTGACATCTCAGATGGCTGTTCTCCACTACTTTCCTGTCTGTCAGAGATTTGCCTGGACTTTAGGAATTAGGAAGCAAGGATTAACCATCTCATTGTTCATTGTACTTTTCTGCTTTTTATGTTTAGAATTTCCTGTATGATTGCTTGGAGAATACATGGCAGTAGTTTCCCAGTTGTGCCCACTGGTAATTTAGAGATGAGAATTAACTCACTGAAATTAGGAAAAAGCTTTAAGAGGACACAGGGCAACATCATTTAGACCCCAGACTTGAAAGCATTGGCTGAAAATGGTGGAGGGTGATGGAAGATCTCTGTTTGTTCCTCTGCATCACCCCCTCTCTTCCTTAAACATAATTCTAATGGCATGGTGGGCATTTGAAAAATTTCCTCAGGGGATTTCACAATGCCTGCCCTACAACTAGAGGAAAAGGTGCTGCTCTGCCCAGCTGGGAGTTTAATAGTAAAACAGAAAGTGATTAGTTATTGAAGCTTACTTGGCTTTTTTAAGTAGTAACCCCCCCCCCAAAAAAAAGTAGTAACCCCTCCTTCCCAACTTCCCCAACAAACTGTACCTGGAACACAAACACAGAAAATTACCTCACCTCAGAAATCTCAAGACTGACTTAATTAAACTTATCAACAGATATTGCAAAGCAATAAAAATTTGTAAAATTATTCCTAATGTCAGCATTTGCCAGTATTCCTTATTATATTAAAAACTGATAAGCACTCTATATGATTAACACAACATGATAATTTCCATTTTCACTTGCTGTTATACAACTATTAGCATGTAGTAAACAATGTCCAGGACATATGTTCAGCACTTAATTGAACTTTGCACAATGTGTTAATGTGTTTTGATAGGGTGCAGTTTTACATGGATGTCTCTGTACAGGCCTAAATTCAAAGTCAAACCTGTTCCCAAGTTTAGCCTTCTTACTCAGTGAAATATTTACAAAAACCTCATATATGTTCAAAGATGACAGCAAAGACTTTGTTCCAAGATTAACATATTATTAAAAAGAGTCAATCAGACCACTCAGGTTAACATGTAAAACTGTGTTATAATGCATTGATGTGTGTTTTTTACATGTTTCTTGTGTGTGATTATGTGTATAATTTATTTTTACTTTCTAATCAGATGTTTGGGGAACCTGTGAATTGCCTCTGCCAAATCCTTATTCTTTGTGAAATGCTTTGAGAAAGTACAAGCCTGGCCTATTTAGCTTTTTCCTTGGTCTTGACTTTAGAATTCACAAAATAACTAAATTTGTTTGTTGTAGTTTATAGATTCTTTTCATTCTGAAATGTCATGTTGTTTCTTTGTATAAGAGATCAACTTCATAATCTGGAGAAAGTAAATACTTCCTTAGAGTAACACAGAAATGCCTATTGTGGCCATAACAAGCATTTGTGTATTTCTTACTAAGAAGCCATGTTCAAAATGAGGTTTCTCTTGGTTTGACCATCAGACCTTCAGTGTTTAGGGACATGACTTAAAGCATCCACATGTGAAAGGACAGTAGTGAACTTCGGGAATAGCCAAGCAAGAACAGGGAGAATCAGGCGGTGCTTTTATTGAAGTATATTGTTCGGGCAACTCTGGAATTGGCGATCAGGCATTTATGTAAACTCAGTCATAGAAGGCGCCTATCAGTGAAACGTGAAGTCTTCTTCAAGGTTAAATAGCAGAGCCACTGATGACTTCTAAAAATACAATCACCTTTAATATCTATTTGAATGGGAAAAGAGTTTTGCATGGTTATTTTCTAGATTTATTGGAATTTTTTTCCTGACAATTGCAGAGCAGTAGGAGCCTTTTAAATATTATACCCTAAAAGTCTGTGGGTGTGTTAAACTTTTCTTTAAGACATTTTTTAAGTGTGGAAGGTAATTTTTATTAGAAATTACAAGAGCCAAGTATTTTTTTGCAAATACGTTTTGTGCTATATTATGTATGTTTAAAGTCTCCATCTGCTTAATAAGACAGTTAATTTCTATAGAATGAGCATTCTCTCTAGAAAACCATTTTGACTTAGAAATAACTGAGTGTTGGTAAAATCTGCCTCTAGAAAGAAATTAGTTTGTGTTCTGTGTGTAACCATATACATACAAATACATCTGGATGTAACATCAATTCCTATTTTCTGATGAACTTCTAATAAGATAGGTTTGGAGTAAAACATAATAGCCTAAGAGCAGCTGTATGTTTGCAGTTTCTTTCTTGGTGTTTAAACATGTAAATGGTTGGGTTTACATATAATTTATGTGTGTATACATATATGTTTTCATGTAAATATATGGTAAATAGTGCCAATTTCTTTCAATGTCTCTGAAAATTCAGTGTTGCATGGTATTCCTGCGTGATCTGGGGGTTACTTGTATATATGTCTGTGTGTATAACGTGTCTTGTGAATTTTGCATGCTACACTAATCTCTGTTAAATCTATCCCCTCTTTATTCAGAGCATGCTGTCAAGGTCCTTTAATTCCAATTTTACTGCTGTAAGCAACTTTCACTATGGCAGCTCTAGGGATCTGCATGGCAGCCAGGGCAGTCTCGCCTTGAGTGTTGCAGACGGAAGAGGTTCTGGTGGGCACACTTTTCGAGTGAGTACCTGCAGTAGATCAGTACTTCAGTACATGGATGAGAAAGAAGCCCACATTTCATGTAACCCAAATGTTATTGACCAGAGTGTTTGAATATCCACTTACATAACAAATCACCTGCCACAGGCATTAGTTTCTGCAAAAATCCCTGGGTCAATAATGTGTTAACAGTTTAGAAAATAAATCTGTACTGTGGGTTAAATACCTTGATTACCTCCCAGTTCTTCCATGGCTTAGTTGTAAAGCTCTGCAAAGCTGATTTAGGCTTTACCTCTTAAGTTTCTGTGGTCATAACTAAGGATGTAGTCAGCTCTTCTTTATATAAAAAGGGGTGAGCAATAGGAGTTGAAGAGGTTTTTAAAAAATTCTTTTTCTTTGCAGTGCTCTATCTTAAAATTAGCTTGCTTTCCCTAACTCAGAGTTTTAATGCTGTGCCATGCATAATACATAGAGGGTTTGTAGGAAAGAATAATTTTCACTTTAGTGACTGAGAGTTGGCAAATAAATACCTGGAACTAAGTTTAATCATAATTTGCAGAATATGATTAAATGTGAGGCTGGAGAAATTGCAATAAGTACCAGTGAAAAGGCAAAACCCAAATCCCTTAACACCCACCTAATCATTTGTGGGAAGAAGGAAGGTTTATTCTTTTAATGAAAGTTAAGGGTAGGAGATAAGAAGGACAGAAAAGGAGGAAGAACAGAACAACTCTGGCTGTTCTAAAATTTGTCTTTCCATGACAACTTGGGGTGGTAGCATGACCTCTAAGTAAATATTTCCTCTGCCCTTCTTCCATCCTGAAAACACCTTTCTCCCTTTGTAAAGCTTATTCTCTCCCACATAGTTTTATTTCCATACTGACCCTGCTTCTGGGTCCTTTGCTTTTTACTTGAGCGTCCCCTTTCTCACCACCCCCAACCCCCTACTACTTTTTGATACACTCCTGGCTTTAGTCTGTTGTTTTCTGGGATAGGAGCAGTATCCTGGGTTCACTTAGCTCTGCCTGGACCTCACTCATCTTCCTGTCCTCTGTCACCTGCTGCCACTCGGTTTCTGTGTTACATGTTAGTGGCAACAATCATTTTGTAACTTTAGCAGTTTGAAACAGAGAGAGAGGAGGTGATGGCTAGTAAGCCCTGCATTTCTGGTGCTCTTTCCAGCTGAAGCCATGGGGTTATTAACTCAGGGATAATCTTTATAGTCATCTAGAGCAATTGTTTACAAATTCTTGATCAGTAATATCTTTTGCTTGTTATTATTAAAAAAATTCAGAGTCTGAGTCTGTTGCACTTTAAACTTTTTCATCCGTAATGTACTTGTTCATTTAAAGATATAGTTGTACATTCACACTTGAGTTTAAACTTCAAGCTGCAAGTTAAGTTGATGATTACACATTTTTGAAAACACATCTCAAAAATGGAAAAGGAAAATAAAGTATTCACTGTATAAATACACAAAATCAGATCAAACTACCTCTAAAAATACTCAGCCAGGAATTCCCTGGTGGTCCTGTGGTTAAGACTCCAGGGAACTAAGATCCACATGCTGCACAGCACGGCCAAAAGAAAAACAAAATACAAACAACCCACCAAGCCATAATTTGAACTAGTAACAACAGACTGCACATGATAGCTTTGTTGCAGATATGGCTCCTAAGACTAAATTACAAACACTTAGATTTGTATGTATCCTGTGGCATATAATAATGAAGTAAATTTCACATTATTTTTCAACATGATGATATATTGAGTTGGCCAGAAAGTTCGTTTGGGTTTTTACATCACACCTTTTGCAGTAGTTTGCTTTATCTGTGTTGCCAGCCATAACACTTTTTTGAAGGTAACAATACTGCTATTTATCAGAATCTCTTTAGTTTTCTAAAATGTAGCTAGGTGTGTTTAGAACTAAATTAAAGTGAGAAATAGGCACATAAGACTATATTTATTGATATTGCTTATCATTAAGAAGTAAATCCTGGATGATACTATGCTGTTAAAAGAACAGCAGTTAATTTTTTTCTTTTTAACTAAAACTTTTTGCTGTACTCAACAGGAGTACATATATTTTAGTTGCTCTTAAAATTTGGGCCTCTTAATTTGGATTAATAACTAAATTTATTGCTGCAAATGTTAAAAGATAGGTATTACTGTAAATAAAATCATAAAAGCATCATAAAAGAATATCTTAACAATATATATTCAGGTGTACTTGTTACACATAAGAATAATTATTTTACCATGTAACCTTGAATGACTGTTAAAGGTACTAATATTTTTTCCAGTTTTATTGAGATATAACTGACATATAACCTTGTTTTAGTTCAAGGTATACATGATGATGGTTTGATGCATGTTTGTATTGTACAGTGATTACCACAATAAATCTAGTTAACAACCCTTACAAAGGTGCAGTTATGATGGTAAGGTTTGATTTAGTTCTTCATCTTTCCATTGTCTAGCAGTATCTCCTCTTAAGTGTCATTACTGTTTTGGTTTCACATCTTAAAGATCATTATTTGTTTATTTTTTATTTCCCCCTCATTTGAAGCATCCCCAGACATCTTGTCCAGGAGATCCTTGTCAAGATGATATATTCATTTCAGGACAGCAGAACTACCCATCAGCTACACTTAGTCACAAAGATGTTCTTCCAGACAGCCTGATGAAAGTGGGTGCTCAGGGAATTAAGTAGTATCTGTGAGCTTACTGTGTTTTACAGCTTTTGAGCTAGAAATATGTTTTAACACTGAAAATGCTTTCATGAGGACCTTGCCCTCTTGATTAGTAAGTTTTTTTTTGTAATAATGGAGAAGATATAAAATTTCATTCTGCTGTTTCTTAGTTTATTCCATGATTTTGTCCACACTGAAGAATCATTTTGTTAATTTTGAATTTCTGTAGTATCATCTTGTCATTTGAATCAAAGGCTTTTTGGCGTTCCTGATAGTAAACTATTTGGAGAGTTAAAAATGAACCTATCTTAAGTTCGTCATTGGATGATGAAGGCATTTTAACAGATAATACTTCTAATATAATTGGAAATCACCTTGAAAGACTTTTGTATATGATAAAATAGATGATGGTTGTAGTCTTATTACTTTTATAACTAAAGCATCACTCGTTTAGAGAGTTTACTTTTTCGTCACCAGTCCTGGATATGTAATTCTTTTCTTTAGTATTTTCCTCAGTTGTTCTTTTATCTTAACTAAGCCTGTATCCCTAGTATAATCAGATATAATTGTGAAGCACAGTTATATATTATATAAACTTTTGCATTGTTTCTTGAGAGTAGGAACCCAGCCATTGAAGTTTGTACATATTTATTTATTTTACCCTTTTTTTGTTGCTTTCTTTTAATTGAGCTCTCCTGTCCAGTTTCTTTTTAATACCCATTTTGTAGTTTCGGTTACTGAGTTTGTTTTATGTGTTTTATTCTCCTGAATTATCTGCTAATCATAGTGTAGTGTATTCCATGGCTATCTTTAACACTGATGTAGAATGTCAAGTATGCCTAAGTTCTATGTGTCAAGGAGTCTTAAGAATGGGTCAGAAGTAGTTATTGTCTGGAGTATTCTCCCTGGGAGAAAGGTTTTGAATCTGCCCATAAGAATAAATTGTATTAGAATGGAGAAAAGCAAGTGCTGTCTACAGAGTGCGCATAAAAAAATAGCTGCAATCTTATGGACAGAGGAGCCTGGCGGGCTGTAGTATGTGAGGTTGCAAAGAGGCGGACACAACTGAACACACGCACACACAGTATTTAAGTGCTCCTGGACAGATTAATTGCTTCAAGTCTAGTGACCAAGTGGGAAACAACCACAGTTAAAGAGAGAGAGAGTATAGCACCTCTTCCTCCTCTCTAACCAATATAAGGTTTGTGATAGAGGCTTATCTTTGTGCCCTGTCATAAAACACCCAGACTTCATATTTTACTAAGTTCTCAAGTATAATATAGTGAAAAAGATAACTTTCTGTTTAAGTAAAAATATTCTTCACCAAAACCAAACTTGGTATTCCTCAGCAAGATGCACATAAGAAGATAAATAGTTCTGAAATTGTTGTCATAATCTTTTCCCAAACTTTTCTACTTTGGGTAGTTTTAGGGAAAAGGGACTCAAATAATTTCCCTCACAGTTTTTCTGTAATTTCCTTGTGGGTTAATAGTTAACCGTGAAGTTTTAAATGATTGAATAGCTTAAATGTATTTATTTCCTCTTCTACACTAAAATCTCTTTATATGCATATATTTGTAATGTAAATATAACCTTTTATTTTTCAGATAGATTCCTCATACTAACAGAATAAGCTACTATCACTTTTCCCTAAAGGTTATTTTTAAGTCTAAAAGACAAGAATCTTGAAAACAAAGATAATTCTTTAACAGCAACAGAATAATCTGGACTTATTTGTTTAGTCTGTGAAAAGTAAAATGTCAAGGTTTAATTTTTGTGGCTCACATTCTAGGAAATTAGTATTTAGAGAGTTTAAAATTTTGTAACTTGACACACACACACAAAAGGAATAAACCAGTTTTCTACTGCATTGCTGGATTGGCTTTTTAATTCTGGAAAGGAAAGAATAGAGGTAGAAGAATATACTCAGATTATGAAAAACTTCTACAGCAAAAAACAGAAATGCGTCTTTTGAGTATATATGAGAGACTAAGTATAGGAAAAGATTCCCTTTTAATGGGCTTATTTAAATTTTAAAATTTTGGAATACTGTTTATCATTTAACATTGGGTTACAGTTACAGAAAAGCAAATAATTTTAAATGTAGCTGTGATTAATTTGAAGCTTTAAAAGAGTGAATCTATCAGCAAGCATCAGGCAAACTTAGAATTAAGACATTAACAGGGTTTTTCTTTTCCTTTTAAAAGTGTAAAATCAGAAAAAAAAAAAGGCATACATGGCATGATAATGTGATTTAGAATGTTAAACTCAAGTGCTATTGTAATGCTCCAAGAAGAAAATCCAAATATTTGTTATAAAACATTATTATTGGTCATTTTAAGACACTTCATGTTTTTCTTAGATGCCTTTGAGTAATGGACAGATGGGCCAGCCTCTCAGGCCTCAGGCAAATTATAGTCAAATACATCACCCCCTTCCTCAGGCATCTGTGGCAAGGCATCCCTCTAGAGAACAACTAATTGATTACTTGATGCTGAAAGTGGCCCACCAGCCTCCATACACACAGCCCCATTGTTCTCCTAGACAAGGCCATGAACTGGCAAGGCAAGAGGTAAGAATGATCAAGAATATTTGGAATATGAGACTAAGCTTTTAATGTATTTTATAGGTTATTTAATTATAGCAATAAATCCATATAGAATTTTAACATAGTTTTTATCATTTTGTTTAATGGTTTGGTTTCATGTTAAGTTTATAAGGTATTAAACTTTGTGGTTTAACTTGACTGTATGATTCCCCCTCCCATTCTGATAAATTGACATAGGATATAGGGTTGCGGGCATGATTTATTTTCCCTAAGGTGGTTGTTTTTCCAGACTGGTTGATGATGTTCCAATAATCAGACGTTCTTCAGGAATATAAATAGTAGACCTTTAAACTTGAAAGGTGTATTATATCTGCTAATTGTTATTTGATACTTTGTTTCTGAACCTGGGCTATAGTCTCCAAGAGCTTTGAGAATTAAATCTTAAAAAGTACTTTCGAAGTCAACAGTCATATATTCATGTATTTTGATAGTTTAATAATAAAATAATATCATTAGAAACTTAGAGAAATGTATCATTCATTTGGTTTTAGTTTCTGGAGAAAAGGAGTGTTCTACAATAAAATTTAGCTCTTGCCTCTTTTTCTATAGCTTGGTTGTAAAAACTAATACCAATTGATCATCAATCCTAGCTCCTTTGAAGGGTATAAACAGATTCAGGAAGGAAGTTAGCCTCCCAACAACCACCCAGGGATCTTTTATATGTCTTATGAAACATACTATAGTCAGAAATACTATGTAATTTAGATGTTTGCAAATGGAAATTGATGATAAAGTACATGTTTTGTGTGTATGTTCTATGTCATTAGAGTCTGTGATGTCCAAAATATATAAAGTCAACATTACTTGGTTGCATAATCCTCATAAGATAGGAATAGATTGATTTAGGAGCTGTGCTTTATAATCTTAGCTGTGCCTTTAACTCACTAACTCATTAACAAATTATTCACATTGTAGTTTCATTTCATCTGCCCAAATATTTATTTTAGGTGAATTCTTACATATTTATGTTTTCTTGAACTTAATTTACCAATATGAATGTCATTGTAACTTTTTCTGATACAGCAATAAGTTTATTTTTGTGTTAACTCAGATTCGAGTGAGAGTTGAAAAGGATCCAGAACTTGGATTTAGCATATCAGGAGGGGTTGGGGGAAGAGGAAACCCATTCAGACCTGATGATGAGGTGAGTTTTGTTTGTACTTCCTTGAAACGCCCATTAATTTTTATTCACTAAATTTTGCCTCTTATGCATAAGTAAAAATCTAACATATTTATTTAAATCTAGACACACGTCACCTTATGATTTCCCTGTTCAGCTTTTAGTTTTGAAATGTGATCAGTACAAATTAATTGTTTGAGGAATACAAATTTAACTCCAAAATTTTAATATTCATTATATTGTGAAGTGACATTTTAATTGGTAATACTTTTATACACATCTATATATGTACTTTTTTTAATCACTTTAACAAAAAAATCACTGTACTTCTGTAAGAATCACCAGAAGCACAAATAACATAGCCTTATCACAGTCTTAGAGAAGACAGGGATAAAAGTTGTATCACAATTGAAATATTTGCATACTGTAAAAAAGATTGCTCCTTGGTACTCTTTCTTTTTGCACACTTCTTTCCAGTAAATAATTATCTTTTTTGTTGTTATTAAAGGGTATATTTGTAACAAGGGTACAGCCTGAAGGACCAGCATCAAAATTATTGCAGCCAGGTGATAAAATTATTCAGGTAACTTAAGATACATTTTTCATTATTTTCTTTTTTTTTTAATAATATCTGATCTCATCAAATGCCAGATTAGAAAGTAAGCATTTTATGAAGTTATCTTGAGATATTTTTGGATGAACAGAGGCATTTCTTATAAGCTACTCTCTAGTGCTTTCACAGCTTAAAATATTTCTACCTTGTAACTTGGAAAATTATAGTAATAATTTTAAATACACCTTAGCATTTTGGAAATATATCTTAGCCTTTTGATTAAGTTTATGAATGTTGTTCAGTTGTGTCCGACTCTGGGAGTGCAGCATGCCAGGCTTCCCTCTCCTTTAGCATCTCCCGGAGCTTGCTCAGACTCATGTCCATTGAGTCAGTGATGCCATCCAACCATGAACGGCAAGAACAAGTCACGCATGTTATGAATGCCTTCAACCTTTCCCAGCATCGGGGTCTTTTCAAATGAGTCAGCTCTTCGCATCAGGTGGCCAAAGTATTTGTTTCAGCTTCCGCATCAGTCCTTCCAAAGAATATTCAGGACTGATTTCCTTTAGGATGGACTGGTTGGATCTCCTTGAGTCCAAGGGACTCTCAAGAGTCTTCTCCAACAACACAGTTCAAAAGCATCAATTCTTTGGCACTCAGCTTTCTCTATAGTCCAACTCTCACATCCATACATGACTACTGGAAAAACCATAGCCTTGACTAGACAGACCTTTGTTGGCAAAGTGATGTCTCTGCTTTTTAATATGCTGTCTAGGTTGGTCATAACCTTCCTTCCAAGGAGTAAGCGTCTTTTAATTTCATGGCTGCAGTCACCATCTGCAGTGATGGCTGCATCTCCACCATCTGGAGCCCAAAAAAATAGTCTGCCACTGTTTCCACTGTTTCCCCATCTATTTCCCATGAAGTGATGGGACCAGATGCCATGATCTTAGTTTTCTAAATGTTGAGTTTTAACCCAACGTTTTCACTCTCCTCTTTCACTTTCATCAAGAGGCTCTTTAGTTCTTCTTCACTTTCTGCCATAACGGGGCGGGGGGGGGGTGGTCATCTGCATATATGAGGTTATTGATATTTCTCCCAGCAATCTTGATTACAGCTTGTGCTCCATCCAGCCCAACGTTTCTCATGATGTACTCTGCATATAAGTTAAATAAGCAGGGTGACAGTATACAGCCTTGACGTACTCCTTTTCCTATTTGGAACCAGTCTGTTGTTCCATGTCCAGTTCTAACTGTTGCTTCCTGACCTGCATACAGATTTCTTAAGAGGCAGCTCAGGTGGTCTGGTATTCCCATCTCTTTAAGAATTTTCCAGAGTTTGTTGTCCACACAAGCAAAGGCTTTGGCATAGTCAATGAAGCAAAAGTAGATATTTTCCTGTAACTCTCTTGCTTTTTTGATGATCCAGCACATGTTGGCAATTTGATCTCTGGTTCCTCTGCCTTTTCTAAGTCCAGCTTGAACATCTGGAAGTTCACGGTTCATGAACTGTTGAAGCCTGGCTTGGAGAATTTTGAGCATTACTTTACTAGCGTGTGAGATGAGTGCAATTGTGTGGTAGTTTGAGCATTCTTTGGCATTGCCTTTCTTTGGGATTGGAATGAAAACAAGTTTTCCAGTTCTGTGGCCACTGCTGAGTTTTCCAAATTTGCTGGCATATCGAGTGCAACTCTTTCACAGCATCATCTTTTAGGATTTGAAAGAGCTCAAGTGGAATTCCATCACTTCCACTAGCTTTGTTCATAGTGATGCTTCCTAAGGCCCACTTGACTTCACATTCCAGAATGTCTGGCTCTTAGTTGGTGATCACACCATTGTGATTATCTGGGTTGTGAAGATCTTTTTTGTATAGTTCTTCTGTGTATTCTTGCCACCTCTTCTTATTATCTTCTGCTTCTGTTAGGTCCATACTGTTTCTGTCTGTTATTGTGCCTCTTCTACCACCCTTGTAACTTGGCAACCTCAGTTTCACCGTAGTGTATACACACAACACCATGTCGGACACTGTGTCTTATACAAGTGCTTCTTAATGTCAGATTGCTACATAATCATCTGAAAAAGTGGACAAGATCCAGGTTCCGAGGTCCTACCTTTAGAGCTTTAATTTCCAGAGAGATGGGGTAGAGCCCAGGAGTGTAGATGTTGTTTTAAATTGCCAAAATGATTCTTATTTTCTGCCGGGTTTGTGGACTACCTGGAAGAAATTTAAATGTGCAAACACAAATTATTATGAAAAAATTTTTAAGTCTTTTTCTTCTTTCTTCTAGGCTAACGGCTACAGTTTTATCAATATTGAACATGGACAAGCAGTGTCCTTGCTAAAAACTTTCCAGAACACAGTAGAACTCATCATCTTAAGAGAGGTTTCCTCATAAGAGGCATGGACTAAAAAAACGGAGAGACAGCAAGATTTATTGGAAGATACTTGCAGGGGAAATTAATATTTTGACTATTTTTATATATAGAGAAGAACTCAAAAAAATTATGTTCAAATTTGTACATTAATGAAATAATGGAACTTGTGGTTAGAGGGAAAGAACCACTGTACAGCATATGGGGGAGACTATTGAATTCATACCATATAAAACTTCTCGTTAGGTTTTTAAACATAGCAATCAAGGCTACAAAAACAGATGTATGTTGTTTTTGTATAGAGTGTAGGTTTATTTTTGGATTTCATACACGTGATTGAACTCTGTGCAAGGCTCTAGTTAGCCTTGATTGTAGCCCAGAGACAGATGGCAGAGCTGTCTATCTCATACCTTTTATGCCCTTATTTTTTTTCAACTGGTATTAATGTTTTTCTGCTGAACCTTTTTTTTTTAATGTGGGCAGGAGATTTGAAGTGTTGGCTTGTGCTATGTGCATATTGAATTGAAGAGTGAGTAAGTGAAGGTGGTGCAGATGGGTTCACTTTCCAAGGCCGGATTAAAACAGTTATTTTCTATAAAAATCTGGAAGCAAAGAATGAAAAAACAGTTGTTAATGTGTTCTTATTAATAGAATAATGCAATAAAATGTGATGTCTTTTTAAAGAAATAAAAAAGACAATAATTGTGTTTTATGAGCTCTATAGGATTTATTCTTGTCATAGCCCTTGACTATACAGTTGCTACTAGTGAATCAATTTTCAATTTTTTAGTCAAAGGAAATTTTTAACTCTATTGTAGATGCATGTCCATGCATTCTCTTTCTTTCTTTTTTTTTGGTCCATGCATTTTCTGTGATGCAGAAATCCCTTGATTTTTTTTGTTTGCAAATGGTGGTACTTGCAATCTGTTTTATAATTAGTACTCCATTTTAAACTTAATTTATAATTTTTATTTTAAGCAACAAATGAAACTAAAATGGCCAGTTTTAAGATTGTGTTGCTGTAACACAAAATGTAAGAAGATTTTGGAAGGCCTCTTGATGTTGTTTGGCCTCACATTGCCTTGGTAAAGTAAAAGGAAACAGTGTGCATGGAGCTAGGAAACCAAAGTGAGTCTGTGAAACTGGCATAGTGATAGAGAACTGCTGTGGAGAATTGTGGAGCAAAGGAGTGGGTCCTTGAGGCCTACCAGTGTGTAATGGTGTTCAAAAAAGGGCTGTTCCTACAGGTAACATTAAATGTGAACTCGGCACTTCAGAGTCTTTAAAGGGTTTCTAAGTGTATCAGTGTAATAGTGTTTTACCACCAACTGCCTTTGTTCCTCGTTAGTGTAACAAATATTTGATAGAGATTCATGAATTTTGTTCAGACCATTACTTTTATTTGTTTTTGTTCTGTCTGTGTAATCAAATAAAATTTGAATAACATGCAGTGGTGAGAATTAACGCATAGTTATTTGGACCAGAAAAAAGTGCCATAGAAGACCAAGAACTGTTCTTAGTCGAGGCTAGTCTGGAGCCTTTCTTTAGAGCAATATTCAGTTATTACAATTCATTTTTCATTACTAAGAATATAATTTTGGAATTTTTAATCTGTTATGCTTTGTTCTTGAACCTTGTTTGAAGGTTAAGTCTTTTATAGGACTAGCAAAAATAGCAATCTACATTATTTTTGCAAAAGTGAGTTGAACTCGTTTGTTTCTTGCTAGTCATCGTACATAGGCAGTACTTTTTAAAAGATGTGAACTCCAATACTGCACTTCTTTCAAGATGTTATCAATTGATTATTGTACTGTATAGTTTTAATAATATTGATCGAAACCCTTTAACAACTCTTTGTAAATTTTAACTCATTTTAGTTGATTTTCAGTACTATTTGCATAGGAATTGATTTTTATGAATATAGTAGAAAAATGTGCTGTATTTTGATAAAATTCATTTATTGTATGTGTGTTGTAATCTCTAAAAAAATGACAAACAGCTTCTTTAAGACAAGCCTCGGTGTCCCCTTTATTCATAGTTTATTTTAAAGTACTAATTTTGGCATTCTAAAATTACTCCCATGTTGTATTGGTTTCAGTCGATTTTTCAGTCACATTCTGTTCGCTGGTAACTCAGCTCGTAAAGAATCTGCCTGCAACGCAACAGACCCCGGTTCAATTCCTGGGTCAAGAAGATCTGCTGGAGAAGGGATAGGCTACCCACTCTAGTATTCTTGGACTTCCCTCGTGGCTCAGCTAGTAAAGAATCTGCCAGCAATGTGGTAGACCTGGGTTCGATCCTTGGATTGGAAAGTTCCCCTGGAGAAGGGACTGGCTACCCACTCCAGTATTCTGGCCTGAAGAACTCCATGGACTGTATGGCCCATGGGGCCGCAGAGAGATGGACACGGCTGAGCGACTTTTGCTTTTCATAAAAATAATTATGACATTTTTTACTTCTTTACCTTGAATCAGATACACAGACTATGATTTTGGAAAGGGAAATAAGCCACAAAGAACAATTGATTCATCAGTGATCAAACTTAAGTTAGTTGTCTACATATTATATTGAAATACTAGAAGTGCAACAAGTATTATATGCACTAGTATTCTAGTTAATTTAAACAAAAATTTTAATGTTTTCATAACACAAAGTCAAGCAAGAAAGTTTGTTAACAAAATAAGTAACATGACATATGAAAAACTAAAAATAGTTTTGTGCTTAAATGGATAGCCAAAGTTTTCTTCTAAACTACTGGAAGAATAGAATTAAATAATAACGCTTCATTAGAATTTTTGTTTTGATAGTGATAAAATTTCAAAATTTGAATAAAAGTAATAATTTAAATCTTCTGAAGAAACAGGTTGAGTAATTTGTAGTTAAAGCCCATGCCCATAATTGACATACTTATTTTTAGTAAGTATTATGTAGCAAGTCATTAAAAACCAAGGCTATCTTATTTTTAGTAACTGTTTAAAATTGACCACCCTAAAATTTTAAATGATTAAAAATTATATGTCCAGTATAGAATTGTTTACACAAACTACAGTTTTATGCTGATTCATTAAACAATCATTGGTTCCTCTGAGTCCATGAAATTCTAAAATTCCCTACGTACTTATTTTGGAAATATTTTTCTGATCTCTTTGGACTTAAAGTTGTATATATACTTAAAAATTATTTAGACCCAAACATCGCCATGAACAGAAGTAAAGTTTTAAATATTTGCTATGCTCAGAAAATCCTATTAGCATTTGTAAAACATTCTAAATTTTTGTTATACATCTAGATTGTTAGAAATAGCACAGTGAATAGATAAGAAACTAATGCTATTTAAAGTTGTGTGATTTAGAAATTCAGGATGAGAAAAACTGTCATTAAAAAAAACAGCTATTTCCTTTAACCATTTAAACCCTTGTATTCCTGGGTATGAAGGAAATACAGGTTTACCTTACTGTTTTTTACTTCTGAAGGAAGCCATGGGGATAGAAATGTTTTTTACTTAGTTCAAGATTGGTGATCAGTCATATCTATTTGAAAAGATATTTTTTTCATTATTTGAAGTTCTTATTAGCTGTCTTTCTTATCTAATGTATAATAAATAGATTTATTATGAAAGATTGAAGTTAAAGTTAAAATAATTTTGTTTTATCAGAAGCATTAGTAAATACACATAGTTGATGATGTACTGAGAACAAGAAACTACTTTTAAAAGGTACACTAGATTATATAAACAGGCAGCTCAAACCTTTAGGTAATCCCTTTGTTTGTAAAAGAGAATTTAGATGAGGTTAACCATCTTAACATCTAAAGCTATAATTTCTTTACCTCTGCAGAACTTTTAAGCCCAGGGGATAGCAAGCACAGTCATTTATAGCTTTGGAAAATGTGTAAGAGAATGCTGTCGTCTTTTTAAGACTTCATTCTCTTTGTGAAGCAGTTTGCAAAATTAAAATTTATAATCCCCAAAAATGTTCACTGGTGGCTCAGATGGTAAAGAATCTGCCTGTAGTGTGAGAGACCTGCGTTTGGTCTCTGGGTTGGGATGATCCCCTGGAGAAGGGAATGGCTACACACTCTATTGTTCTTGCCTGGAGAATTCCATGGACAGAGGAGCCTAGCATGCTACAGTCCATGGGGTCACAAGAAGTCAGACATGACTGAGTGACTAATGCTTTCCCTTTCAAAAATTTAAGCAGAATTCTAAACTGTCAAAAGTTTATTTGGGAAAAATAACCTCAGTAGAATCTCCAAGTTTTATTTTAGAGAATGATTACTCCTGAACCTTCTATGGGAGAGCGTGAACAATGATATTACTGATACCATTCCCATTTCAAATATAACAAGAACAATTACAGTGTCTCATGGGATTTCATGTGGCCAATATAACTTATAAAACAATCCTCAGTGTAATTTCAGGATGAAGTATGAGAAGCTCATGTATCACTGGTGAATTAAGAAGTATAAGCTATAAAATTATGCTCTCTTCCCCACCACCTTGTGATTCAGTAGAGCTATTTTTATTTTCTATGAACAACATTGTTGACAAATAGTTTTCCTAACTACCTTCCTTAAATCTAATCAAACCAGTTTTGTTCCTCCAAGGCAGAGCTTTAGAAGGATCTTTTTTTACGTGTTCTTCCCAACTAATTTGCTTGACAGAACACTAAGAAAAATAAACTAAAAATGAAATAAAGTCAAAGAAAAATTAGTATGTGGAGCATGAGTTTTTAGGATGGATGATTGTAGGGCTTGCCTTCTTCATGAAGGGCAAAACCTAAAGCTCAGCACTAATGCCATCCTGAAACGGATATTAAAGCGTTTCTTTCACATGAGGATGATCCTTCAGAAGAGCGTTGGTTTCCCCCAGAACCGTGTGCAGGTTTGAAATTGTTAAGGTTGCATGTTGGCTCCTGCTTCCTGCTTCCCCTCTCATCCATACCCTCAGAAGTCACAGACATTTAATACTACGATAGGTGAAAGTGTTTAAATTTCCAAAGTTTGGGGAAACAGGAGTGCAGTGGATAGATAAACTTGGAAGAGCTGTTGGAAGATCTCGGACAGATAGGGACAGAAGACGACCACGGAAGGTGAATTTGGCTTCAAGGACACCTCAAAAGGCGAGAGGGACAATGAAGAAAGAGTTCTTGTAACGATTGGGTGCTTCATCATGAGACTCGAGGATAACGACCGTTTTTATGCCAGGCAGTGTGTAGGAGACATTTGACTCCGGACAGCAGCAGTGAGTGGATGCACAGCTTAGAAAGAGAACGAGCGCAGCCATTTTGAAGTGGCACGGCCTACCCCTTCATCCACCATCAGTGCGGGTATTGTGAGAAGGTTGTTCACTTACCGCAATCAGGTACTATGATGACAGCCATAGTTAGCAAACAATTGAAAAAACAACACCATGAAGAAAGTCACCAACGAAATCAATATTTGAAAGCAGTGTCTTCTGATGGATAAGTGAGAATGTTGAATTTACAAAACAAGCTTAGGAAAATTTAAATATCTTTATCATGTAAATTAGAACTTGCCACAAGTTAGTGCTAAGAAGTAGGAAGTATACATCTAAAGAGCAGATCACCCCGTCTAGATTTGGATCCCATAGAATATAAGGCAAAGTAATTAAATAGTGTGATGTGAGATGAGAAGTCTTCATGTTCCAACTTGGATCCAGTAAGAGTTTGAAGGGAAAAGAGAGGCAATAGATACAGAATGAGGGAAAAAATTCAAAACTTTCCTTGTTCTGAAGCACAATATAGGTCCACAGATCAAATCGGTCCATTCATAACTAAACAAAAACTGTAACTTGCACATACTTCTAAATACATCTTCATGACATTAGGAGCAGGTATAAAGGACACCATGCAAAGTTCCAAAATTTGAAGGATGTTACTTGCAAATTGAACAAAATCAGATTGACTTTAAAATTTTTCATCAGCATCGTTAGATGCAAGGATACAGTAAAACAATATATCCAAAACTTTTAAGTTGTTTCAGTCTGAGAACAAAATACAGTTTCAGAAATCCAAGGTTTCAAAATTTACCTCCCATATTTTCCAAAAAGTTACCAGAGAATTGGACTTCCTGGTGGTCTCGTGGTTAGGACTCTGTGCTTCCTCTGCAGGGGGCATGGGTTTGATCTCTGGTCAGGGAACTAAGGTCCCACATGCTGCATGGTACAGACGAAAAAAAATTTTAATGTAAACGAAAAAGAGGTACTAGGGAATATATTGGAATAAAATGAAAATTTAATCTCAAAAGTAGATTGGGATCCAAGAAATAATGGATCCAAAACCATTTGTAGTAGATCAGAGATAAGTGTACTTAGTATTGATAATAAATAATGTAGATATGAAATAGAAGATTCTAATTTGGAATTCATGTGGTGAATAGTGATAACACAAAATAGACATTTAGTATTATGCGTGTTTGTGTTTTCTATTTATACAAGTAAATGCAACAGGCTGTTGATTTTTTCTGTCACACATGATGTGTATACATATAGTTTGACTCCACTCCCTTTGGCTTATCCGTTTTTATAGTGAAGGACGCTTCTGATGTCTCCACATCAGCTCCCTGCTGCCATAAACACCACAGCGGTGAGTATCAGCATTCATTTCATTCTTTTGAAACTCTGAAAATTTGTCTAGAATATATACCTAGGACTACAACTGCTTAGTCATAGATACTATTAATTTCACAGAATACCGCTAAAACCATCTTCCACAAAGTCTGCATCAGTTGATACTCTCACTAGCTAAATATGGATCTCATTTCCCCACATATTTGCAAATAGTATTATATGACTTTCTAACTTTTGCATGTTTGATGAATATAACATTCTATTTGACATGGGTTTAAATTTCATTCCTTTAATTACTTGTGAGTTTGATAAGTACATAGACTTGTTAGCCATTAAGGTTTACCATTAAATATCCTATTCCATTTGCCCATTTTTCTGATGTTTACAGGGCTGATTTTTAGTACTTCCTTGTCTATTCTAAATATTATTCTCCTTTTATTTTAGACATTGCAAATATCTATTCCCAGTCTAGTTTGTTTAACTTTGTTTATGGTGTGTTTTAGAAAAAAAAGTTTAACATAGATGAAGACAAATTATCATGCTTTATGGTTCTTAAATCTTCCCTGTTGCTGTATCAAAAAGCTATTTTCTCACATTTACTTTGACTAGTTAGCTATTTATTATTAATATTCAGACTTTAATCCTTTGAAGTCCATCATGGTATATGATCTAATGTTGGGATCAGCCCCCTTGTTTACATCATTTAGTAAACAAGCTTATGTCTTTCTACTGATCTGTGTTGCAGTCTTGATTGTATATCAGATATATCTGCATACACAGACTTTCCAAGCTCTCTATAGTATTCTTTTGGTCTGTTTCTCTGTTCTTATACCTACACCATTTTTTTCGTCCAGCAAGTGTAAAAGGTTTTAAGGAGCATACATCATCTAGATTTTTCCATTAACATTTTCCAATATTAGCTTTTATGTATTTTATGTACTACATTTGTTTATTAACTAAAACTGTCTATATCTATGTTAGTTTCAGTCCCTGATAAAACCCAATTAATATTCTTGGATTCTGGGAGTTTCCTCTAGATCCACACTAAAAATCCTCTTATGTTTTCTGAAGCTCACTTGAGTGGGTTTCTGTTTTGTACAACTCTGCTGCTGCTGCTGCTAAGTCGCTTCAGTCGTGTCCGACTCTGTGCGACCCCATAGACGGCAGCCCACCAGGCTCCGCCGTCCCTGGGATTCTCCAGGCAAGAATACTGGAGTGGGTTGCCATTTCCTTCTCCAGTGCATGAAAGGGAAAAGTGAAAGGGAAGTCACTCAGTCGTGTCCGACTCTTAGCGACCCATGGACTGCAGCCTACCAGGCTCCTCCATCCATGGGATTTTCCAGGCAAGAGTACTGGAGTGGGGTGCCATTGCCTTCTCCGTTGTACAACTCAGTGATACATAAAACTTTCCAAACAAAGGCTCAGAGATGTGGGACATTCAGGGAACAATGGAGTGAAGTTACTGGGTTGTGAAACACCAGAAAATTTAGATGTAGTCATTTACTCGAAAATAAAATCTTTGGTAAGAGCCTGCCTCATGTACTGTTAGCCTTTGTCACATCCTTAGCTAATGAGAGAAGAGACTGACATTAGAACAAGAGTTCCATTTTTAGCTTTAAGAGGGGTCAGAGAACACTTCTATGCCAAGATTTAATATAGGTCCTGGAAGCACTTGAGGTTAGACTAGAGCATCTCTGTAAGTACCCATATCACCAACTAAGCTGTAACTGGTGTGGTAGGCAGAAATCTCACAAAGTATCTGTGATTCTGACCCCTGACATATGTATTTTTGTGTAATTCTTTCCCCTTGACTATGGGTAGAACCTGTGACCTAGCTTCTAATTAATTGAATATAGCAAACTGTAAAGGTTTTGTGGATGAAATTAAGACACCTAATCAGGTTCCTTTGAATGAATCAAAAGTGAGATTATACTTTATGGACCCAGCCTAATCAGATGAGAACTTTAAAAGAGGGCCAAGCTCAGAAGTAATGGGCTTCCCAGGTGGCCCAGTGGTAAAGAATCTACCTGCCAATGCAGGAGACACAAGAGACATGGCTTCAATCCCTAGGTCAGGACGATCCCCTGGAGGAGGAAATGGCAACCCACTCCAGTATTCTTGCCTGGAAAATCCCATGAACAGAGGAGCCTGGTGGACTACAGTCCATGGGGTTGCACACACACATGCAAAACCAGAATAATATCAGTAAGGTGGTGGAATAGGAAGCCCTAGACTCTCATCCTTCTGTGGAGGCACAACAGTACACAGACCAAATACTTACATGAAAAAGCAGAAAACAAGTTAAAAGGCTCCTGCACTCCAGGCAAGGTGCAAAAACAACCTTATCAAACCCTGGTACGAAAATCTGAGACACTTATGGCAGAAAGCAAAGAAGAACTAAAGAACCTCTTGATGAAAGTGAAAGAGGAGAGTGAAAAAGTTGGCTTAAAGTTCAACATTCAGAAAACTAAGATCATGGCATCTGGTCCCATCACTTCTTGACAGATAGGGAAACAATGGAAACAAAGACTTTATTTTCTTGGGCTCCAAAATCACTGCAGATGGTGACTGCAGCTGTGAAATTAAAAGAAGCTTGCTCCTCGGAAGTGTTGTCTATGAACAACCTAGACGGCACATTAAAAAGCAGAGACATTACTTTGCCAATAAAGGTCCGTCTAGTCAAAGCTGTGATTTTTCCAGTAGTCATGTATGGATGTGAAAGTTGGACTATAAAGAAAACTGAGCCCCGAAGAATTGATGCTTTTGAACTGTGGTGTTGGAGAAGACTCTTGAGAGTCCCTTGGACTGCAAGGAGATCCAACCAGTTCATCCTAAAGGAAATCAGTCCTGGGTGTTCATTGGAAGGACTGATGTTGAATCTGAAACTCCAATACCTTGGCCATCTGATGCGAAGAGCTGACTCATTTGAAAAGACCCTGATGCTGGGAAGGATTGTGGGCAGGAGGAGAAGGGGACGACAGAGGATGAGATGGCTGGATGGCATCACCAACTCGATGGACACAAGTTTGGGTAAACTCCAGGAGTTGGTGATGGACAGGGAATCCTGGCATGCTGCAGTCCATGGGGTCGCAAAGAGTCGGACACGACTGAGCAACTGAACTGAACTCAACTGATTTTGCCAGAGCCCGTCATGCTGTGCAGTGTGGTTTGGAGAAAACTGTCAGATCCCATCTACTGCCTGGGGAGAGAAAAGAATAGAACATACATCTAACATTCTGACTTTTACTAACTTTTTAAAATATTTATTTATTTGGCTGTGCTAGTTCTTAGTTGCTGCATGTGGGATCTTTAGTTGTGGCATGTGAAATCCTACTTGCAGCATGTGAGATCTAGTTCCCTGACCAGGGACCAAACCTGGGCCCCCTGCATTGGGAGCATGGAGTTTAAGCCATTGGATCGCTAGGGAAGTCCCTAACATTCTGACTTTTAGTGGGTGCTGTGTGAGGGACTGATTACTCTCTCACCTGAATCTAAGCACAGGCAAGAACAAGGTGTAAGCTTGTGGGCCTTAGAGAACAATCAGTATACACCAGAGTGTAGTACCACAGACAGACATGTGGAACTACAATAAGCAGTGATATCACTGCTTACTATAGCACTAGAGAGTCCCTAGTACACAAACACGAGAGGACTCCTGAGTAGAAACCAGCTAACTCCTCATTTAGGCGATTACATACATAGATAAGCCCAGAGAAAATGCATCCACAGAAAAGGCTTGACAGGTCTCCAGAACCTCTAATCAGGTTGAGTGGAGGAAATCCTCTCTATACAGAACCAAACTGCAAGTCTAAAAGAGATTGTTGGTTTGTCAGATGCCAAAATCCCAACAAGAAACGTGCAGAGAAACAAAGAAACATGGCACATTTAATGGAACAAGTGAAGTCTTCACAAAGTGACCTGAAGAAATGGAGATATATGAATTACCAGACAAATAATTCAAAACTATCATTATAGGGGGGCTGAATGAATTAAGAGAGCACAGTAGACAGCTAAATAAGAGACAAATGATTCATTAACAAAATGAGAATACTGACAAAGAGAAACAATGAAGAAGACAAAAATTCTGAAACTAACATGATAACTGAATTAGAAAATTCACTAGAGGGACTCAACAGCAGCTTTGACCAGGCAAAAGAAAGCATCAGCAAATTCATAGATAGGATATTGAAATTATTGTGGCAGAGCAGAAAAAAAGAAACAATAATGAAGAAAAATGAAGAGAGCCTGGGGGACTTATGAAATACCATCAAGCAGAAAAACATGCATTATTGGGAGTGCCAGAAGGAGAAGAAAAAGAAGAGGAGCAGAGAATCTATTTTAACAATTAGTGGCTCCTAAATTCCCAAATCTGACATAGGAATGGATATACAGATTCAAGAAGCTCAAAGAACTCCAACTAGGATAAATTGGAAGACTTACCAAGACACATCATAAACTGTCATCGGACACTGACAAAGAATCTTGAAAGCAGCACAAAAATATGATTCATCACATACAGTTCCTTTAGATTATAAGCAGATTTCCTAACAGAAAACTTGCAGGCTAGAAGGAAGTGGGATAATATATTCAAAAGTACTGAAAGAAAAAAATCAGCAACCAGGTACTGTCCTTTAAAACCAATGGAGAAATTAAGACTTTCCCAGATAACCGAAAGATGAGGGAGTTCATGGCTTTTAGACTGGCCTTATAGAAAATGCTTAAAGTGAAGTGAAAGTTGCTCAGTAGTTTCCGACTCTCTGTGACCCCATGGACTGTAGCCCACGAGGCTCCTCTGTCCATGGAATTCTCCAGGCCAGAATTCTGGAGTGGTAGCTGTTTCCTTCTCCAGGGGATCTTCCTAACCCAGGGATCGAACCCAGGTCCCCTACATTGCAGGAGGATTCTTTACCAGCTGAGCCACCAGGGGAAGCCCAGAAAATGCTTAAATGAGTCCTTTAGGTTGAAGTGAAAGAACAATAAGCAACACTACAAGACCATATGATAATATAAAACTCCTGGTAAAGGAAAATACATAGACAAATACAGAATCTGGTAATATTTAATGTAGGTGTGTGAATAACTTTACTATCTGGTAAATGCTTTAAAAAAAAAAAAGCCATTATAAATCCCTGTTAATGGATGCACAGTATTTTAAAGAAGCTAATTTTGTCATCAGTAATATTAAGAAGGGTGACAGAAATATGCAGGACTGTATGTGTGTGGTCAGTGGTTTATGACTCTGTGACCCCCATGGACTGTAGCCCACCAGGCTCCTCTGTCTATGAAAATTTTCAGGCAAGAATACTGGAACGGGTTGCCATTTCCTACTCCTGGGGATCTTCCTGACCCAAGAATCAAACCCGTGTCTCTTGCATCTCCTGCATTGGCAGATGGATTCTTTGTCACTGTGCCACTTGGGAAGCCCAAGTTTTTGTATGCAGTTAAAGGTGTTATCAGTTAGGGACTTCCCTGGTGGTCCAGTGGTTAAGAATCTGCCTTCCAATGCAAGGGACATGGGTTAGAGCCCTGGTTGGAGAATTAAGATCCCACATGCCTCAAGGAACTAAGCCCGTGTGCCACAACTAAAGGGAAGCCCATGCGTCGCAACGAAAGAACCCACATGCTGCAACTAAGACTGAACACAGCCAAATAATAAATAAATGAATGAATATATTTTTAAAAAGAAAGGTGTTATCTGTTTAAAATGGATTGTTAAAACTTTTATATTTTATTTTATTACAATGGTGATCACAAAGAAAATATCTAAATAGTATACATACAGAGAAATGAGAAGGAGATCAAAACATAAAAAATTAAAATCACTGTAAAAAATTAAAATCAATGAAACAGAAGAGATAGCAAGTAGAGAAAGGAGGGATAAAGAAGCTATAGGATATATGGGAAACCATTAACAAAATGGCAATAGTAAGTCTTCTGCTAGTAGTTACTTTGAATGTAAATGGATAAAATGCACTGTTAGGGAAATTAAAAAGGAGAAAGTCTTGTTCAGGCTTCAGAAGCAGGAGAGTGGGCTTCTGACCTGCTCACCTGGCCAGACACTGCCCATATTCCATGCCTGCCTGCGCGCACAGTAAGTCAGTCAACACTTTAGATAAGAAAGGGAGTGGTTCTTGGAATTCTTTAGCCCCTAGAGATCTGGCCAACCCCCTGGGGTCTAACAAAATCCTATGACTCACAACGTGAAAGAAACAGCATTGTAAAAAAGGTTAAAGTAAAACCAGAGCTGCATTTTTGCTTGCAAGCTGGTAATATTCTACAACCTGGGATTTTAAGCAAGAGCCCCCAAAACTGCAATTTGATGTCTCACTCATGAGCTGAATGCACCTCCCAGGACTCTTTCTCAACTGGGACTCCAGATTAAGCCAAATAACCATTTATAAAAATTGAAATTGTCTATGTGTGTAACAAGTGGTTTATTTTGTTGATGAATCCTTCGAACCTAAAATGAAAGTAAAACTTTAAGCAATACATGCACCAGTTAAAAGATATAGATGGGCTTAATGGATAAAAAAGATACAACTACATGCTGTTTACACTTTAGATCTAAGGACAACACACATAGTTCAGTTCAGTCGCTCAGTTGTGTCCAACTCTTTGCGACCCCATGAATCGCAGCACGCCAGGCCTCCCTGTCCATCACCAACTCCCGGAGTCTACCCAAACTCATGTCCATCGAGTTGGTGATGCCATCCAGCCATCTCATCCTCTGTCATCCCCTTCTCCTCCTGTCCCCAATCCTACCCAGCATTAGGGTCTTTTCCAATGAGTCAACTCTTCCCATGAGGTAGCCAAAGTATTGGAGTTTCAGCTTCAACATCAGTCCTTCCAGTGAACACCCAGGACTGATCTCCTTTAGGATGGACTGGTTGGATCTCCTTGCAGTCCAAGGAACTCTTGAGAGACTTCTCCAACACCACAGTTCAAAAGCATCAATTCTTCAACGCTCAGCTTTCTTTATAGTCCAGCTCTCACATCCATACATGACCACTGGAAAAACCATAGCCTTGACTAGACAGACCTTTGTTGGCAAAGTAATATCTCTGCTTTTTAATATGCTGTCTAGGTTGGTCATAACTTTCCTTCCAAGGAGTAAGCGTCTTTTAATTTCATGGCTGCGATCACCATCTGCAGTGATTTTGGAGCCCAGAAAAATAAAGTCAGCCACTGTTTCCACTGTTTCCCCATCTATTTCCCATGAAGTGATGGGACCAGATGCCATGATCTTAGTTTTCTGAATGTTGAGCTTTAAGCCAACTTTTTCACTTTCATCAAGAGGCCCTCTAGTTCTTCACTTTCTGCCATAAGGAAGGTGTCATCTGCATATCAGGTTATTGATATTTCTCCCGGCAATCTTGATTCCAGCTTGTGCTTCCTCCAGCCCAGCGTTTCTCATGATGTACTCTGCATATAAGTTAAATAAGCAGAGTGACAATATACAGCCTTGACGTACTCCTTTTCCTATTTGGAACCTGTCTGTTGTTCCATGTCTAGTTCTAATGGTTGCTTCCTGACCTGCATACAGGTTTCTCAAGAGGCAGATCAGGTGGTCTCGTATTCCCATCTCTTTCAGAATTTTCCACAGTTTATTGTGATCCACACTGTCAAAGGCTTTGGCATAGTCAATAAAGCAGAAATAGATGTTTTTCTGGAACTCTCTTGCTTTTTCGATGATCCAGCGGATGTTGGCAATTTGATCTCTGGTTCCTCTGCCTTATTGTAAAACCAGCCTGAACATCTGAAAGTTCATGGTTCACGTATTGCTGAAGCCTGGCTTGGAGAATTTTGAGCATTACTTTACTAGCTTGTGAGATGAGTGCAATTGTGCGGTAGTTTGAGCATTCTTTGGCATTGCCTTTCTTTGGAACTGGAATGAAAACTGACCTTTTCCAGTCCTGTGGCCACTGCTGAGTTTTCCAAATTTGCTGGCATATTGAGTGCAGCACTTTCACAGCATCATCTTTCAGGATTTGAAATCGCTCAACTGGAATTCCATCACCTCCACTAGCTTTGTTCGTAGTGATGCTTTCTAAGGCCCACTTGACTTCACATTCCAGGATGCCTGGCTCTAGGTGAGTGATCATACCATTGTGATTATCTGGGTCGTGAAGATCTTTTTTGTACAGTTCATCTGTGTATTCTTGCCACCTCTTTTTAATTTCTTCTGCTTCTGTTAGGTCCATACCATTTCTGTCCTTTATTGAGCCCATCTTGCATGAAATGTTCCCTTGGTATTTCTAATTTTCTTGAAGAGATCTCTAGTCTTTCCCATTCTGTTGTTTTCCTCTATTTCTTTGCACATAGGCTGGAAGTAAAACGGTACAAAAAGATATTCCATGCAAATGGGAACCTAAGAACAGGAGTCAGTTCAGTTCAGTCACTCAGTTGTGCCCAACTCTTTGTGACCCCATGGACTCAGGCACACTAGGCTTCCCTGTCCATCACCAACTCCCAGAGCTTGCTCGAACTCATGTCCATCAAATCGGTGATGCCATCCAACCATCTCATCCTCTGCCATCCCGTTCTCCTCCTGCCTTCAATCTTTTCCAGCATCAGGGTCTTTTCCAATGAGTCAGCTCTTCGCATCAGGTGGCCAAAGTATTGGAGTTTCAGCTTCATCATCAGTCCTTCCAATGACTATTCAGGAATGATTTCCTTTAGGATTGACTGGTTTCAAAGAAGAAAGAGAGCATGAGAATTTTTTTTTTACAGAATGAAAAGACAAAAAAAAAAAAAAACACAAACCCAGAAGTGGCAATACCTTTATCAGACACAATAGACTATGACAAAAATAAGTCATGAGAGACAAGGGAGAATTTTACGTAACCATAAAAGGGTCTATTCACTAGGGAGCTATAATAATTATAAATAGATAATGCCTCTGTTATTCAAGTTCCCAAACTTTGAAAGGAGAAATAGCAAAACAATAATAGGAGTAGACCTCAGTACCCTGCTTTCATTTATCGATAGAACAAGATCAATAAGGAAACAGAAGAGTTGAGAACCATCACTATGGAACAGTCAGACCTAGACAGACACAGACAGAAAAATGCAGCTAACAACAACAGAATACACAATCTTCTCAAGTGCGTGTGGAATAGTCTTCAAAATAGGACACAAGTTAAATGATAAAATAAATCTTAAATCTGAGAAGAAATGTTCAGAAGTCAGATAAGTACCTTCCCTGACCACAATGGAATCAAGCTAGAAATCAACAGCAGAAGAAAAACAGGGAAATCCACAAAAATGTGGAAATTAAACAACACACATTTAAACAACCAATGAGTCAAAGAAGAAAGCATGAAAAAAATTCAGAAAATATCTGAAGTCAAAACAAAAACACAACATATGCAAACTTACAGGTACAGTAAAATCAGTACTAAAAGGGAAGTTTATAACAGTTAATACTTACATTAAAAAAGAAGAAAACTCTCAAATCAACAACCTAATCTTACACTTCAAGGGTCTAGAAAAAGAACAAACTCAAAGTTAGCAGAAGGAAGCAAATTAGAGCTAAAGTTTAGAGCAGAGACAAATGAAATAGAGAATAGAAAAAAGGAATTAAGGAAAAAGTCAATGAAACCATGAGTTTTTTGTTTTTTTTTTTTTAAAGATCAATGAAAATAGCAAACCTTGACTAAGGGAAAAGAAAAAGAAGATTCAAGTTACTTAAATTAGAAATGTAAGAGGAGACATTACAGCTAATGCCATGAAATAAAAAGAATCATAAGATAACTTATCGGGGTTTCCCAGGTGGTGCAATGGTAAAGAATCTGCTTGCCAATGCAGGGGATGCAGGTTCTATCCCTGGGTCAGGAAGATCCCCTGGAGGAGGAAATGGCAACCCACTCCAGTATTCTTGCCTGGAAAATTCCATGGACAGAGGAGCCTGGTGGGCTGCAGTCCATGGGGTCGAAAAGAGCTGGACATGACTGAGTATGCTCACACTTAAGGTAACTATGAACAATTATATACCAACAAATTCAATAACCTAGAAGAAATAGATAAATTCCTAGAAATATATTTATATTCCTAGAAATATAAATTTATCAAGACTGAGTCATGAAGAAGCAAAATCTAAACAGAGCTATAAACAGTAAAGAGATCGAGATTGAATTAGTAATAAAAACCTCCCAGTAAAGTAAAGCCCAGGACCAGATGGTTTTACTGGAGAATTCTAACAAACATTCAAAGAAAAAAAGACACCAATTCCTCTCAAACTCTCCCAAAGAATTGAAGATGAGAGCACATACCCAAACTCATTCTATGAGGCCAGAATTATCCTAATACCAAAATCAAAGATACCAGAAGAAAAGAAAACTACAGACCAATCTCCCTGTGAATATTGACACAAAAAATCTTAACAAAATAGTAGCAAACAAAATTCAACAACATATATAAGGATTATATACCATGACTAAGTGGGATTTATACCTGGAATGAAGGATGTTTGAACATATGAAAATAATCATTATAATACACATGTAATTTTATAAAACAGACCAGAACCATTTGATCATCATAATAAATGCAAAAAGAGTATTTAACAAAACTCAACACTTTGTAATTAAAAAAAATTGAACAACCTACAAATAAAGGAAACTACCTCAATATAATAAAAGCCATATATGAAAAGCCCACAGCTAACATCATACTCAATGACTCAACGCTTTTCATCTAAGATCAGGAATAAGACAAGGATGCCCATTCTCACTGCGACTAATCAACATAGCTCTAGAAGTTCTAGCCCAAGAAATTAGATAATAAAAATATATAAAAGTCATCCAAATTATAAAACAGAATTACCTCCATTTGCAAATGGCATAATTTTACATTTCAAAATCTCTAAAAATCACACACACACATACACACACAATCACAACTAACAATTTCAGTAAAGTTGCAGAATCCAAAAGTCAATCACATTTGCTAAAGTATCAAAGGATAAAATAGGAATAAATTTTTAACTAAGGAAGTGAAAGACGCATACACTGAAAAGTATAAAACATGCTGATTTCTTTCGGTGGTATGCTTTCTTTTTATGGTCCATTCATATGCAGTCCTCATGTCTGGCCTTTGTGAATGGTCAGCAACAATCCTCCCTGTCCATCACCAACTCCCCGGAAAAACCGTAGTCGGAGACCTCAGACATTCTGATTTCAAAACATATTACAAAGCATTAGTAATTAAAAGACTGTGGACCAACATAAAGATAGATATAAAAACCAATGGAGGAGAGCAGAGAGCCCAGAAAAAAAATTATTGCATATATGGCTAAATAATACTTGACAGATATACGAAGACTACACACAGGGAAAGGACAACCTACAGTTGAGGAAAAAGTGAACTAAAATCTTGACTAGGGTCTGGGTTACTCCATTCATTAATCCCAAAAAGCTCTCCAGGGATTTTTAAATCTATCCAAGAATCATAAACCCATTTTCTCCAGAGGGGGAATCCAGATCTACAATCTATATTTTCCCAATCTTTTTCTGTAGGTGGATTTTCTGGTGCAGCCTCGATAGGAGACTTGCCACAAAGTGGATATTTGGGTGGATGTGCAATAGGCATCTTATGAGAAGGGTCCAAGTTTCCCAGTAATCTTAACAATATAGACCAGGCCTGCCTTTTATCAGGCTCTCTGGTCTTTACAGGAGAGTCAGTTACAAGCCCTCTTTTAGATATAGGGATACATCCATCTTTGTTAGGAGCCCGTGGGAAGCAATATCCACTAACAGGCTTAGATTCATTTGGGAAAATGAAGCATATAGGATGAAAGGCTGAAAGACCATAAAAAGTAAAATTTGTATTTATCCTTAACTTACTATAAGGGTAAGGGCTGCAAGAGCCACTTATTAGCTCGGGCATAGTGGTAAAAACTGAAACCTGGTCATTGTCCCAGGCGACTGCTTGAAAGAGAGGAGGGTCTGGGAAAGAAGCCCAATAAGAATTCCCTGCTGAACAAACCCGTATTACCTGACAGGCAAGCAATGTAAGCATAACAACACCAAAAGCATAGAAACAGGAAGGAGTGAAGGTTCTGATCCAGGAGAGAAACCGCTTTGCAGTTTCTTCTTGAGTGGTGCTGTGACTTTGTCATCCGGCAGTAATTCCAGAACAGCTCCCAACAGATATTCACATGCAAAAGAAATGAAGTTAGATGGTTTACCTTGTACCATATAAAAATTAACTTGAAGTAAAGACCCAAATATAACACCTAAAACTATAAAATTGCTAGAAGAGAATAAGGGACAGCTTCAGGGTATTAGATTTGGTAATGATTTCTTTGGTATGACTCCAAAAGTACAGTCAACAAAATAAAAAATTGACAAATAGGACCTCGTCAAACTTGAAAACTTCTTTACGTTAGAGGAAACAATCAGCAGAGTGAAAAGGCATCATATGGAAGGGAAGAAAATAATTGCAAATCATGAATCTGACAAGAGGTTGATATCCAAAACGTATAAGGAACTTCTACAAACTTAACAACAACAAAAACAAATAACCCAATGAAAAAAATGGACAAAGGGCTTGAATAAACATTCTCCAAAGAAGATATGCAGATGGATACTGAGCGCTTAGCTGAGCTACTCCATGGTATTGCTGCCTCAGCATCCATTTTGTTTAGTCAAGTGGCCTTCAGAGACCATAAATTCTGCTTGCCTATGCATGCAAGCCCATGCCCTAGATTGTGACCACAAAGTCACAAGCAAGTACAAGTCCTAATATGATTTCCTCAACAGCCTATTATTAGGTCTGCTCTGCATCCCAGCATCTGTATGCTTTATGTGCCCCTTACATACAACCCCTGAGAGGCTTATAAAAACTGCATTCCTTTGGTTTGAATTAATCAATCCATCCTTAGCCCAAGAAACCCAAAGCACTTAATAAAGGCATGTGCTCCAAGTTCTGTCTCCCTGCACATGGCCTTGACCTCCCTCTGTGACCTCTGGAGGCATGCAGTGTACTTCCCCCAAAATCCGTAATAGACTTTTCTATTTGAATTTCTCTTGCTGAATCTTGGCTCAGCATTCTGTGATCTACTTTAAAAATGTTGATTAAATAAAGTTGTAACAATGGCCAATGAGAATATGAAGAGATGTTCAATGTTACTAATCATAATAGAAATGCAAAACAAAAACAATGAAAAACTGCCTAAGGTCCATCGAGTAGTCACTGTCAAAAGAACAAAAAATAACAAGTGTTGAAGAGGATGTGGAGAAGTTGGTGGTAGTGTAAAATTGAGGGGCCATTATGGAAAACAGTATGTAAGTTTCTAAAAAGTTAAAAATAGAATTACCATATGATCCTGCAATCTGGGGAAGATACATATATACATATGTGTGTGTGTGTGTGTATCCCTGGATATATATTCTAAGGAATTCAAAGCAGGATTTCCAAGAGATATTTGCATACCCATGTTCATCACAGCTTTATTCCCTGTAGCCAAAATGTGGAAGCAACCACAATCTCTCTAGACAAATGAATGGATAAGAAATGTGGCATATACAAACAATGGACTATGATGCTGCCTTTAAAAGGAAAGCAACCCTGTAATACCATGGATTAATTTTGAGGACATTAAGCTGAGAGGAATAAGCCAGTCACAAAAGGACTAATACTGTATAATCCTACTCATATTAAGTATCTAAAGTGGTCAAATCATTCAAATCATAGAAACAGAAAATACATTAACAGTTACCAAGGGCCACAGGAAGGGAGGAAGGCTAATTTAGTGCTGAGTGAGTATGGCATTTCAATGTTACAAGTAAAATTTCGAGAAACCTGTTGTGCAACCATGTAAGTAAACACTACTTAACTGTATACTTAAAAATGGTTATGTGATTTAATTTAATCTTTCCACATCCTATTTGAATGCAGAGTTCCAAAGAATAGCAAGGAGAGATAAGAAAGCCTTCCAAAGTGATCAATGCAAAGAAATAGAGGAAAACAATAAAATGGGAAAGCCTAGAGATCTCTTCAAGAAAATTAGAGATACCAAGGAAACATCATCCAAAGATCAGCACAATAAAGGACAGAAATGGTATGGACCTAATAGAAGCAGAAGATAATAAGAAAAGGTGGCAAGAATACACAGAAGAACCATACAAAAAAGATCTTCATGACCCAGATAACCACAACGGTGTGATCACTCACCTAGAGCCAGACTTCCTGGAATGCAAAGTCAAGTGGGCCTTAGGAAGCATCATTACAAACAAAGCTAGTGGAGGTGATAAAATTCCAGTTGAGCTATTTCAAATCCTAAAAGATGATGCTATGAAAGAGTTGCACTCAACATGCCAGCAAATTTGGAAAACTCAGCAGTGGCCACAGGACTGGAAAAGGTCAGTTTTCATTCCAATCCCAAAGAAAGGTAATGCCAAAGAATGCTCAAACTACCACTCAAACAATTGCACTCATCTCACATGCTAGTAAAGTAATGCTCAAAATTCTCCAAGCCAGGCTTCAACAGTATGGGAACTGTGAAATTCCAGATGTTCAAGCTGGTTTTAGAAAAGGCAGAGGAACCAGAGATCAAATTGCCAACATCCGTTGGATCATCAAAAAAGCAAGAGAGTTCCAGAAAAACATCTATTTCTGCTTTATTGCCTATGCCAAAGTCTTTGACTGTGTGGATCACAACAAACTGGAAAATTCTGAAAGAGATGGGAATACCAGACAACCTGACCTGCCTCCTGAGAAATCTGTATTCAGGTCAGGAAGCAACAGTTAGAACTGGACATGGAACAATACACTGGTTCCAAATTGGGAAAGGAGTATGTCAAGGTTGTATATTGTCACCTTTCTTATTTAACTTATATGCAGAGTACATCATGAGAAATGCTGGACTGGATGAAGCACAAGCTGGAATCAAGATTGCCGGGAGAAATATCAATAACATCGAATATGCAGATAACACCACACTTATGGCAGAAAGCGAAGAACTAAAGACCCTCTTGATGAAAGTGAAAGAGAGTGAAAAAGTTGGCTTAAAACTCAGCATTTAGAAAACTAAGCTCATAGCATCTGGTCCCATCACTTCATGATAAATAGATGGGGAAACAATGGAAATAGAGACTATTTTGGGGGGCTCCAAAATCACTGCAGATGGTGACTGCAGCCATGAAATTAAAAGATGCTTACTCCTTGGAAGAAAAGTTATGACCAACCTAGACAGCATATTAAAAAGCAGAGACATTACTTTGCCAACAAAGGTCCATCTAGTTAAAGCTATGGTTTTTCCAGGCCCTAGTCACTGAGCCGCCGCTGAGGACTCAGCAGCCTCCCCCTCGAGCGCCCTCGCTTCCCGATGCTCCGTCCCCTCTGCCTGCCTTCTTCCGCCACCGCCTTCCGCAGGCTGTTTCCACTGAGGAAAAGGAATCGTATAGTATCCAGAACCTCCACTCTTTCGACCCCTTTGCTGATGCAAGTAAGGGTGATGATCTGCTTCCTGCTGGCACTGAGGATTATATCCATATAAGAATTCAACAGAGAAACGGCAGGAAGACCCTTACTACTGTCCAAGGGATCGCTGATGATTACGATAAAAAGAAACTAGTGAAGGCGTTTAAGAAGAAATTTGCCTGCAATGGTACTGTAATTGAGCATCCAGAATATGGAGAAGTAATTCAGCTACAGGGTGACCAGCGCAAGAACATATGCCAGTTCCTGGTAGAAATTGGACTGGCTAAGGACGACCAGCTGAAGGTTCATGGGTTTTAAGTGCTTTGGGCTCACTGAAGCTTAAGTGAGGATTTCCTTGCAATGAGTAGAATTTCCCTTCTATCCCTTGTCACAAGTTTAAAAACCTCACAGCTTGTATAATGTAACGATTTGGGATCTGCTTTTAACTTGGACTAGTGTAACTCCTTCATGCAATAAACTGAAAAGAGCCATAAAAAAAAAAGCTATGGTTTTTCCAGTAGTCATGTATGGATGTCAAAGTTGGACTGTAAAGAAAGCTGAGTACCAAAGAATTGATGCTTTTGAACTGTGGTGTTGGAGAAGACTCTTGAGAGTCCCTTGAACTGCAAGGAGATCCAACCAGTTCATCCTAAAGGAAATCAGTCCTGAATATTCATTGGAAGGACTGATGCTGAAGCTGAAACTCCAATACTTTGGCCACCTGATGGGAAGAACTGACTCATTGGAAAAGACCCTGATGCTGGGAAAGATTGAGGGCAGGAGGAGAAGGGGACGACAGAGGATGAGATGGTTGGAAGGCATCACTGACTCAATGGATGTGAGTTTGAGTAATCTCCGGGAGTTGGTTGATGGACAGGGAAGCCTAGCGTGCTGCAGTCCATGGGGTCTCAAAGAGTTGGACACAACTGAGCTACTGAGCTGAACTGAACAATTAAAAAAAGAGGTCAAGTCCCAAGGTAGAACCTTGTATTTATTACTATTAAATTTCTCTTTGTAAGCTAAGGTTTATGACTTGTACCCATTGAGATCTTTCTGAATCCTTCTTCTGCAAGCCAATGAAGTTGCTATTATTAACCAAATCAGGTCAAGCAACTCGCTGCCCTTTTTGCTTGAAAATTAATACCCAAGAGAGAGAAAAATGTTAGGAGAAAGGAAAAGTGAGTATGAAGTTGCTCAGTCATGTCCAACTCTCCACGATCCCATGCACTGTAGCCTACCAGACTCCTCTGTCCATGGAATTTTCCAAGAATACTGGAGTGGGTTGCCATTTCCTTCTCCAGGCGATCTTCTCGATCTGGGGATCGAACATGGGTCTCCCACATTGCAGGCAGATACTTTACCATCTGAGCAACCAGGAGAAAGGAAAGTTGCTTTTAATCAGAATGCATGAAAGTTTTTAAAGGAAATAAGGGAAGCAATCTCAGAGTCATCTCTATCCCCCACTGTGTGCAGTCTTGTCAACTTCTGATATTTTTTTGTATACTATCTTGTTTCACATTGTTTGTTCACAAGATTACTGAAGGGGAAGCTAGGAAAGTGTTCTGGCCATCTGTTAGTTACTTATTTTTCATTTCTATTTCTTTGATCTATAGAAAGAACCAACTTATTAGACAAAGTATTGTGTGATCAAAAGATCTGAAAGATGTGCTAGGGGTGGAGATGAGTAGAGCATGAGGGTACTCGGTTTAAGGTTTAGTGAAAAGACAAAAAGATCGCCTCCTGCAGGGATCTCTTTCCTACAAAGATCACTTGGCTGCAATGCCTGCTAACAATGCACTCCACAAGGATGATGTACATGCCTTTTTTTCCCTCCCTACGTAATGTGAAAAATGCACTGTTTTGGGCTTCCCTGGTGGTCCAGAGGTTAAGAATATACCTGCCAATGCAGGGGACGTGGGTTCAATCACTGGTCCAGGAAGATCCCACACGCCATGAGGCAATTAAACTTGCATGCCTAGAGCCCATGCTCTGCAACAAGAGAAGGCCCACATGCAGCAACAAAGACCCAGCACAGCCATAAATAAATAAATCTTTTTTAAAATGCACCGTTGTGTGCTTCATAATCCGTCTTTCATTCCAAAAGGTGGGCTTCTAGATCCTTCATTGAACAAGAGCCTCACATTAGATGTGAACTCAATGTCTCTGTCATGTAGATCCTGTTTGAATGGCAAGCACCAGTGAGAGTTAGTCACATTTCAAAGGAAATCCCAGGTTGACGTTATTATTGTCGGTGCCCTCTCTCCTGACACCCACATATCCCTCTATGGAGAAAGTCAACTTCTGTCTCCAGCTACTTCTTCCCAAGCATTCTTGCAGAGTCGCTGTACATAGGTCACCCATTGTCCCCTCTCCAGCTGTCTTGAATTCTAGAGCTACCATGTAGCCAGTACTGGGTGTGTGAACCTAGGGAAGTTCTTTAACATTTCTCTACCTCATTTCCCAGCCTGTGAAATAGGAATAGTAGTAGTTAATGGATGACATGTTATCCAGTCAGTATGTTATCAAGAAAGAAAGGAAAGAAAAATTCTCTTTTCATAATGTATTTTTATAGCTAGTATAAGAGACAAAGAGATAATAAAATGGAAGAGTGACAGAATTGAAGAGATTTGTTAGAGTCAGACAGACAGAGTGACAGGCAGGTGGACAACAGGCCTTCTTTGAAAAAAAGAGACATGAAGCAAGAGAGATGCTCTCCTGTTGACCTAGAAGTGGCCACACTGTGAACTGCCTATGGAGAGGGGCAGCCTCTAGGAGTGGACGGCCTTAGTTCAACAATTGCGAAGAACTGCATTCTGCTAGGAACCTTATTGAGCTTGAAGAGGACACCAAACTTCAGATGAGAAGACAGCCCAGCTGCATTGACTGCAACTGGTGGGACTCCTGACCCATAGGAACTGTGAGATAGTACGTGTGTGGTGTTTTAGACTGCTAAGTTTGTAGTCGCCCCAGGAGAAACCTAATACATCTAGCCATAGTTCAGCTTCTACGTTTTCTTTCCAAGACCCCTCTACCTCTACCCAGTAGAGCTGGAGAGGAGCCTGTTTGAGAGCCTAAGCCCTGGCCTTAACTTTGTGCATAGAACCACATTTCCAAAGTCTCCCCCACCCCTCCCCACTCCATTCGCTTGGATCAGACCCTCTTGATTGATACTAGCCCTAGCAGGCCTTATTAGGTGTGTTGATAGGGAAAGCACCCTTCCATCAGACACAAGAGCATCCAGAATATCACCTGGAAAAGATATATAACAAGCAGGACCACTGATGCTATGCAAAAGATTTTATTCTGAGAACAATAGTGAGTGACATAAATGATTTGAACTTGAGAAAGTTTACTTTGCTGTATATAAAATGGATGTAGTAGCAGTGGTAAAGAACCCATCTATCAATGGAAGAGATGTAAGAGACGCAGGTTCGATCCCTGAGTTGGGAAGATCGCCTGGAGAATGAAATGGCAACCTACTCCAGTATTCTTGTCTGGAGAATTCCATGGACAGAAGAGCCTGGCGGGCTACATTCCATGGGGTCCCAAAGAGTCAGACAGGACTAAAGCTACTTAGCACGCCGCAGCAGCTTAGAGTTAGTGACATGGACGGGTGGTTGTTGTAAAACCCAAAACAGAGATGACATTGGCACCAGCCAAGGTACTGGAAATGGAAGTTAGAGGAAGGGATCTCTATATACAACATACTTATGCAAGGCCAGGTTAACAAAATGTGGATGGGGAGACAAGGCAGTTAGAAGGCAAAATTAAGGGTGACTTCCAAGTTCTGACTGCAGTCGGAGGATAGGTGGTAAAGCCACTAACTGAAACCAAGAATAATAGATTGTCTTGCACTTGCTTAGTTTGGAGCATTTAGAAATGCCACCTGGTATTCAGGAAAAGTAGTAGGAGAGAGAGAGTGTGTGTTAGAGGCCTCCAGTTTGTTATTGTCATCACAATGTCTGGACACAGTCCTCATCATGCCTTATCTGAACTCTGACCTTTCCAAGAATTTCATATTTAAAATTCATATCACATAATTTAGTAACAACTTATTTGTTCTCATATTGTCATGTGTATTATTTAGTCTTGTTTCCAAAACTACGGGAAACTCCTTGGTGGAAGAATCTTCTATATCCACTCTGGTATACTGGTTTTGCAGCAGGTATTGCAGCAGGAACTGTGTTTCTACTTCTACACAGTAGAAGAGACTGTTGTTGCTCCACAGTGGATTTTACACTTTCTCCATGCAAGAGAAGAGTCAGAGAGAAAGAGAGAGAAAAGAGGTCAAGAGATCAGATATATATGGGATGTTTGTGTAGGGCCTATTAGGCCATTGTAAAGATGAGTTTGGTTTTTACTGAGGGAGAGAGTATGAAAAGAAAGTGATAAATGCCATGAAGAGTGGTGTAGGAGAAAGAGCTATGGGCATTCACTAGAAGCCCCAAGTTGACTTGCAGCATGATCAGTCATGCTTTGAAAACAAAAATTTTGTTATGTACATATTAAAGCACTCCATGTTTCAGTTCAATAAATATTTGTAGAGATGAGTAAATTATGCGGGTGCTGTTCAGATGGTGACTTGGTATCGTACAAATTGCAGCATTTCACATTAGCAACATTTCCAAGCATGAGAATATATTCATAGAAAAACTGACATCAGCCGACTGTCAAAAGTGAATCCAAAATTGGCTGCTGAGCCCCAGAGAGGTTTATAATGAATCTGCTCTTGGCTTTAAGAAAAAGTAGTTAAGATGTCTTCTGACAGGCAGATCCTGGATGGCACTTCTTTAACTGATTGAGGTATTATCAGCACCACATGCTAGAGCATTAGCCAGCTCCTGCTGCCGACAGTCAGACTTCCCTACCCTTTGCCAAAAATCCCATCTGTTCTCTATCCTCGATTTCTTTACAACCCAGTAGCATGTTTCATTTTCTTTAGGAACAAAGGCAAAGACTCTCTACTTTAACTACTATATTCATGGTTTAAAAATGAATTGGATTTAACTGATTGCATTTTTCCAGTATTATTTACTGATACAGATGCTAGGGTACAGAATATCAGCTTTTCCCCCTCAATAAGGTTTGTGTGTGTGGATGGGTGGGTGCACTAGGTCTCTGTTTCTTTCTCCAGTTGAGGGCGGGAGCTACTCTAGTTGCAGTGTGCAGGCTTCTCCTTGCATTGGGTTCCCTCTCATTGTGGAGCATAGGCTCTAAGGTGCGCAGACTTCAGTAGGTGCAGCGCATGGGCTCGGTGGCTGGGGTTCCTGGGCTCTAAAGCACAGGCTTGGTAGTTGTGGTCAACAGATTCAGTTGCCCAAGACATGCGTGATCTTCCTGAACCAGAGATCCAATTGATGTCCCCTGCATTTCAAGGCAGTCTCTCAACCACTGGACCACCAGGAAATCCCCCTCAATAATTTTGAAAACTTAAGAACGTTTGCTACTGTGTTAAGAGAATGTTATAAAGAAGTATGTAATCTTCCATTTCTAAGTATCATTATTTGTGCTACCACTTTGAAAATACTACTAGTAAGCTAAGAATTTCATTTATCAAGCATTTATTATAAAATGCAACCCTGGATCAGGAAGATACCCTGGAGGAGGAAATGGAAACCCACTCCAGTATTCTTGCCTGGAGAATTCCATGGACAGAGGAACCTGGCGGGCTACAGTCCATGGGATCACAAAGAATTGGACACATCCAAGCGACTAACACACAATGTATATTGAAACATTTTAAAAGAGGGAAAGATTCCACTGGATTAGTACATTAGAAAAATAAAATGTTTGTTTATTTGTATTTAGTAAATTCCCCGGGCATCTTTTATTTTGGTCAGTAACAATAACAAAATTCTAAATTCTTCCATCATTCTGAAAATCCAGAAAAAGAAGCATTCTGTAATAATAAGAAATAATCTAGATATTATTTATTTCTAGACAATTTTCAAAAACCTTTATTGCCTAATTTGCTTTAAATTCTGCTGAATGTAAAAGAGACAGGTTACAAATTAGCATTTTGGGTTTTTACCTGGCTGTTGTCAGACAAAAATGAGAACCATGATGTCACTGAACCTTACGAAATTCTTTTGGTATTCACGGCAGTACTATATGTAAAGCAAAATACTGTATAATATGAGAATAATTAAATAAACCAAGTACTTGGTCTGTTGCATAAATCATTAAAATGATAATCAGGAAGACAAGAAAACAGCATAGAAAAATAGGAAGACAACATAGATAAACATCATGTTAAGTAGGAAAGACAATTTGTAAAATTATATGTATCCCATGATTGCCCACTACAGAAATGTTATATAAAGGCCGGAATGTGGCTTTGTAGAAAGTCCTTCCCCTATTATCATAACTTTTGGTAATTGTCTTTCTAAATGTTCCAGGGAAAAAGTCTCGAGTCAGTCATTATCAAACATGATAGCAAATATTTGAGCACCAGTAATTAGCAGAGGAGTTGAAAGCAGGAATTATAGGCCCAAATGATGATGTAGGAGACTCCATCCACAGGCTCTCTGCCTCCCCCCACCAAACCCCCAGAAAGAGAGTGCGTGAACAAGGAGAGCCCTGGACTTCACTTCAGAAATTTTAGCAACAGTGGAACAAAAGACCCGAGACTACCCCCATAAGGGGGAGGAAAGACAGCTTCATTTTGCCTGCATCATTCCCTCCGTCAAGCCAGCACAGCTGGCCACCAAGAGGGAATTGGCCAGCTCAAAAGAGTTCCTCTCAACAGGCCAGGAAAAAAAGAATAGGATAAGTTCCTTGCTCCCCCAGACTTTCTGGACACTTCAGTTCCCTCCTCCAGACTCTATGAACTGACTTGGGAAAGAGAAGAATAATCATATGCCAACAAATTGGGTAACCTAAAATAAATAGATAAACTTCTAGCAACATAGATACTACCATGACTGAATCATGAAGAAACAGAAGATCTGAACAGACCTACAGCTAGTAAGGTGATTGACTTAGTAATTCACAGCCTCCCAATACACAAAGCCCAGACCAGATGATTTCATTGGAGAGTACTACCAAACATTTAAAGATAAATTAACATCAGTCCTTCTCAATCTCTTCCAAAAAACTGAAGAGTGGCTGCTGCTGCTAAGTCGCTTCAGTCGTGTCCGACTCTGTGCGACCCCATAGACAGCAGCCCACCAGGCTCCCCCATCCCTGGGATTCTCCAGGCGAGAACATTGGAGTGCGTTGCCATTTCCTTCTCCAATGCATGAAAGAGAAAAGTGAAAATGAAGTCGCTCAGTCGTGTCCGACTCTTAGTGACCCCATGGACTGCAGCCTACCAGGCTCCTCCGTCCATGGGATTTTGGAAACACTCCTAAATTCATTTTGTAAGGCCAGCAATATGCTGATACCAGAACCAGACAAGGACACTACAAGAAAAGAAAATTACAGACCAATATCCCTGATGCAAAAATTCTCAACCAAATATCAGTAAACCAAATTCAGTCCAAATTCAACATATTAAGAGTCTCCTATACTATGATCAAATGGGATTATTCCTGCTATGCAAGGATGGTTCAACAAACATAAATCAAACCCATCACATTACAGAATGAAAGATAAAAATTGTATGACTATCTTGACGTAGAAATAGCATGTGACAAAATGCAACATCCTTTTATGATAAAAACGCTCAATAAAATGAGTATAGAAGAAATGTATCTTAACATAATCAAGATCATGCATGACAAACCCACAGCCAACATTATACTCAATGATGAAAGCTTTTCCTCTAAGACAAGACTGAGTACCCAAACTCGCCACACCTATTCAGCACAGGACTAGAAGTTCTAACTAGCACAATCAGGCAAGAAAAAGAAATAGAAGGTATTCACACTAGAAAGGGAGAAGTAAAATCATTTTTGTTTGCAGATGGTAAAACCTTAAATATGGAAAATTCTAAAGATTCCACCAAAAAACTTTTGGAACTAATTAGTGAATTCAGTATAGTTGCAGCGTACAAAATCAACATACAGAAACGAGTTACATTTCTGTCCACCAACAGCCAAACATCTTAAAAAGAAATAAAGAAACCCAGCTCACTCACAATATTATCAAAAGCAATAAAATATTAATACTTAGGGATAATTTTAACCAAGGAGATGAGAGATCTCTACACTGAAAAATATAATACTTTAATGAAAAAAAAGGAAGACACACAAAAAATGGAAAGATTTTTTCAAATATTAGAAAAATTAATTATTTTATTTTAAATAAATATGTAAAATAATACATAAAGTATTCTAATATTAAATGTTGGAAAAATTAATACTGTTAAAATGTTCATACCAAAGTCATCTATTGATTTAATGTAAACCCTATAAAAATTTTAATGACATTTTTTCACAGAAATAGGATAATCCTAAAAATTTGAATTGAATCACAAAAGATTCCAAATAGCCAAAGTAATCCTGAGAAAGAAGAACAAAGTTGGAGCCATCACACTTCCTAATTTCAAACTATACTCAGAGTTATTGTAATAAAAAGTATGATGTTGGTACAAAAATAGACTTCTAGGGCACTTCCCCCATGGTCCAATGGTTGGGAATCTGCCCTGCAATGCAGGGGACATGGGTTTGATCCTTGGTTGGGGAACAGATCCTTCATGCCTTGGGGCAGCTGGGCCCATGTGTCAAAATTACTGAAACTCCTCACCACAACTGAGACCTGACACAGCTAAATAAATAAATAAATATTTTAAAAAATAGACACCTAGACCAATGGAACAGTATCAGGAGCCCAGAAACAAATCCTCACATACTCAGTCAGTTAATATTTGACAAGGGAGCCAAGAATACGCAATAGGGAAAGGAAGATCTCGTTAATAAATAGTTTTGGGAAAACTGGATACTCTCATGCAGAAGAATGAAATTGGACCCTTATCTTACACCACTCAAAAATTAACTCGAAGTAGATTAAAGACTTAAACATAAAACCTGAAATAATAACTGCAAGAAGAAAATACAGGAAAAACTTTTTTATATGGGTCATGGCAGTGATTTTTAAAATATGAAACCTAGATCATAAGCAACCAAATAAAAGTAAGTATATGGACTACATCAAACTGAAAAGTTTTTGCATAGAAAAAGAAATGATCGACAAAGTGAAAAGACAACATACAGAATGGGAGAAAATATTTTCAAATCATATATCTGATAGGGGTTAAAATGTAAAATATATAAGGAATTCATACAACCCAATTACTATATATATACATAAAAGATTAAAAAATGGGCAGAGGAACAGAATAGACATTTTTTCCCAACAAGACATACAAATGACTAACAGGTACATAAAAAGATGCTTAATGTTAGTAATCATCAGGGAAATGCAAATCAAAATCACAAGAGGATATGACCTTACACCAAAAAGATAAGAGATAATTAATGTTGGTGAGGATGTGAAGAAAAGGGAATCCTTGTGTGCTGTTGGTGGAAATGTGAATTGGCATATCCACTGTGGAAAACAGTATGGACATTCCTTAAGAAATTAGAAATGATCCAGCCATCCTTTTTCTGGGTATTTACCCAAGAGAAATGAAATCAGGATCTTGAAAATGTCTGCACTCCCATGTTCATAGAAGCATTATTCACAACAACCAAGATATGGAAATAACTTAAGTGTCTGTTAATGGATGAATGGATAAGGATGTGAGATACTGTGTGTGTACTGTATGATATCACTTATATGCATAATCTAAAAAGCTGAACATGCAGAAACAGTAGAATGGTGATTACCAGGGGCTGAGGGGGTGGAGGAAAGGGGGTGAAAGTCGCTCAGTTGTGTCTGACTCTTTGTGACCCCATGGACTGTAGCCTGCCAGGCTTCTCTGTCCATGGGATTTTCCAAGAATACTGGAGCGGGTTGCCATTTCCTTCTCCAGGGGATCTTCCTGACCCAGGGATTGAACGTAGGTCTTCCACATTGCAAGTGGATTCTTTCCTAGCTGAGCCACCAGGCAGTTTCCCTGGAAATGGGGAGATGCTGGTAAAAGGGTACAGACTTCTAGTTATAAGACAAATAAGTTATGGGAATCTAATGTTCAGGATGGGCTTCCTAGGTGGCTCAGTGGTAAAGAATCTGCCTGCCAAGCAGGAGACACAGAAGACGCAGGTTTGATCCCTGGGTCAGGAAGATCTCATGGAGAGGGAAATGGCAATTCATTCCAGTATTCTTGACTGGAAAATCTCATGGACAGAGGAGGCTACAGTCCATGGGGGTGCAAAGATTTGGACATGACTTAGCAACTACACCATCACCACCAATTTTGCTGTTGTTGTTCATTTGCTAAGTCATATTCAACTCTTTGCAATCCCATAGACTGCAGCATGACAGGCTTCCCTGTCCTTCACTATCTCTTGGGGTTTGCTCAAATTCATGTCCATTGAGTCAGTGATGTCATCCAACCATCTCATCCTGCCCTCAATCTTTCCTAGCATCACGGTCTTTTCCAGTGTGTCAGCTGTTCACCTTCCCCAAGTGGCCAAAATACTGGAGCTTCAGCTTCAGCATCAGTCCTTCCACTGCATATTCAGAGTTGATTTCCTTTAGAATTGACTGGTTTGGTCTCCTTGCTATCCAAGGGCCTCTCAAGAGTCTTCTCCAGCACCACAGTTCAAAAGCTTCAATTCTTCAGCACTCAGCCTTCTTTATGGGCCACCTTTCACATCCATACATGACCACTGGAAAAACCATAGCTTTGACTACATGGACCTTTGTTGGCAAAGTGATGTACACCAGTGTACAGCATGGTGATTCTAATTAATAAAACTGTTTTGCATTCTTGAAAGTTGCTAATTTTTTTTAATGCTAAGTTCAAGTGTGTTTTTTGATAATACAAAAAAGTAAACCTTGAAAATCCAAATACTTACCAGGAAAACACACAATAACTTAAGTATTAAATATCTGTATGAAATAACTGTTGCAAAGCTTGACAAAAAATGTACATTTAGGACATGTGGTTATTTAATGAAAACAAACAAAGGAAAAAGTATAATAAAGAGGGTCGATCTTAAATGTTCTCACCACAAATAGAAAAAATAATTAGGTGATACTGTGGAGGTGAGAGCTAATGCTATGGGAGAGAAATTACACAATATATGTGCATCGAATCAATGCTTTGTACACTTTGAATGTATACTATGTTTTATGTCAATTGTAACTCAGTAAAGCTGGGAAAAATGAAAGCAGGCATTGTTAATTCAAAACCAAATATGATATTTAAGGCAGTTCTTTTGAAAAGGATTAAAATATTGACATAATTATGGTTTTGAATTTACTCTACAAGGAAGTTATTTTCCATACACAATGATTTATCTTAATTTCTCCAATGTTCTTTGTCTGTAAGTTAATAAATATATCCATTTCGAAATTCAGTGTGATCATCTTGAATGTTTACGCAAGCACCCTTTGTGACACATAAGGTGACCTTTGGTTTTACTATGGTCTAATTATAAGCTGGAGGGAGCTCTGCCATATGTTATTGGGAAATTGTTTTCCCCTAGACTTTCACTAGATCCCAGATCCTATCTGACCCGATTGTTTGTAGTAAAAGTTTTCCTGAATGTTTCTAAACTTTAAAAAATGTAATTTATTTTAACTTAATTGTGCTTCATAAGATTCTAGAACACAGCTAAATACTAAACGTGTATTTTTTTTTTTTTTTTTTGGCTGCGTCCCATGGCTGCAGTGAAAGCACAGAGTCTTGACCACTGAGCTGCCAGGGAATTCCCTAAATGTGTATTTAAACTCATCTTAAACACTGACTTAAGAGATCTCAGTTTGGACACATGTTTTTTAAGCAAATTGGGGATCTATTCCACCTTTGACACAGTGTTTAGTATGTGTGCATGATAAGCATAACTTTCACAGATACCTAAGTTGTCAATTTAATAAACTAATAGTGGAAAAGCATTTCATTGGTAAAACATTTCCTGAGCTCTCCTTATTTTTGCTTGCTTTAGATGATTTTTCAAATTTGTAACAAATTTCTCCTTAGCAAAAAATTTTTTAAAAATTCACTGAAATGAGGATCACAGTAATCGTACTCATTTTTCATTTTTTGCTAACAACAAACATAGTCCTGTCATATAAAAAGATAAATTAATGCTGTTAAATTAAATTGTGTCTTTGAGAAAAGATTATCTCCTTGAGATTAGTTTATTGACCAAGACTGTCCTATAGGACTTACTGAAATTATACACATATTTTTACCTGTGCTCTGCAGTATGGTAGCCACAAAGTGGTTATTGAACATTAAAATATGGCTAGTGTGACTGGTGAGCTGAATCTCTTCCATGGATTCAATTTTAATTTATTTACATTTAAATAGCAGCAATGATTTTGGATCAGTCTAGATCAATGAGAGTTTATTTGTGCTGAGGAACAGCATGAGGTTTTCTCAAATGCTGAGCACAATTGGGCAAGTTCCCTGTGTTCATTTTTCTGTTTTTTGAAACATGCTGAGGATTTAGCTTGTTTTCCTCTCCTATTTGGGTTTCCCCAATGGCTCAGCAGTAAAGAATCCACCTGCAATGCTGGAGATACAGAAGGTTCGGGTTTGATCCCTGAGTCGGGAAGATCTCCCGGAGTAGGAAATGGCAACCCATTCTAATATTCTTGCCTGGAAAAAATCCCATGGACATAGGAGCCTTATGGGCTACAGTCCATGAAGCCCCAAAGAGTCGGACACAGCTGAGTGACTAAGCATGAGCAAGCCTCTCCTATTTAAATGGGCCTAGGCTTCCCTGGTAGCTTAGATGGTAAAGAATCTGCCTGCTATGTGGAGAGCTGGGTTCCATCCCTGGGTTGGGAAGATCCCCTGGAGAAGGGAATGACAACCCACTACAGCATTCTTGCCTGGAGAATCCCATGGACAGAGGAGCCTGGCAGGCTACAGTCCATGGAGTCACAAAGAGCTGGACACAACTGAACGACTAACTCACTTTTTTCACTTTCATACTCAATTCATTCATTCAAAGAGCAAATATTTACTTAACATTAATTATGTGCTATGCACTCTGCTAGATGGTAAGGGGTGAAAAATGAGCAAGACAGGTCCCTGCCCACAAGCAACTTATAGTCTAATAGGGGAAGAAAGATTAGAAAATACCTAAATAAATGTGATAGAGGTAGCACAGGGCCCAGTGTGACCACAAAGGAAGGGATTGTTGAAAGTCCCCAGAGAAGATAGATGTTCTTCACAGCGGATGTTCTGAGCCATGAAAAATGAGCAGGCATTTCCAGGTGAACAAATGAGGGAAGGCATTTGTTATGGGTTGAACCACGTGCCTGGTGAATTCATAGGTTGAAATCCTCATCCCTAGTACCTCAAGGTGTGACCTTATTTGCAAATAGGGTCACTGTTGATGTAATTAAAATGAAGTTACACTAGAGGATGAACCCCTAATCCAATATGACTGGTATTCTTTTTCTTTAATATATTTTTTTAATTCTGTAAAATTTTTTTAAGTTTTTAAAAATATTTATTTTAATTAATTGATTTATTTGGCTGTGCTGAGTGTTAGCTGTGTGGAATCTTTAGTTGTGGCATGTGAGATCTAGTTCCTTGAGCAGGGATGGAACCTGGGACCCCTGCTTTGAGAGCATGGAGTCTTAGCCACTGGATCACCAGGAAGTCCTGACTGGTAGTCTTATAAAAAGGAAAACTCGGACACACAGACACACACAAGGAGAATACCATGTAGATTTTGGACTTATGCTGCCAAAAGTCAAGGAACTACCAGAATCTAGAGGTGGTACTTGAAACAGGTCCCTCCGTAGTGCCTACAGAGGGAGCTTAGGCTGCCTGACATGTTAATCTCAGACTTCTAGCTCCTAGAACTGTAAGATGATACATTACTATTGTTAAAGCCACTTATTCACAGTATGTAATATGGTTGCTCCCCCTTACCCATGGGGGATACAGTCTGTCCGCAGGAGATGCCTAAAACTGAGGACAATGCTGAACCCTGTATGTACTGTGTTTTTTCCTATACATACACACCAGTTGTAAAGTTTGATTTATAATTAAGCATCATAAGAGATTATCCAAATATGCAGCATCACTAATCTTGCACTTTGGGGCTATTATTAAAGAAAATAAATGTTACTTGAATACAAGCACTACATTTCTATAATAGTTGATCTGATAACCAACACTGTTACTAGGTGACTAATTGAGTGAGGTATGCTGGACAAAGAGATGATTCATGTTCTGGGTGGGATGGGGCAGGATGGTGTGAGACACCGTCATGTTACTCCAAATGATGTGCAATTTAAAATTATGAATTGTTTGTTCCTGGAATTTTCCATTAAATAATTTCAGAATGCAATCAACTGTGGATAACTGAAACCACAGATAATGGGGAAACTACTGTGCTTTGCTGTAGCAGGCCCATCAAACTGTTATAGCACTCCTGATTGAGGAAGCAGTATTGTGAAAGCAAAGCAAATAGGCTGTGGAAGATATTTTTTAAACTTCTGTTGTTTGTTTACCTAACTCAGCATTTTAGAAAGAAAACAAGCAAGCAAGCATCAGCCTGAGTATGACTATTTCTTTTATAAATGTTTTCCTACTCTTGGAAAAACAAAAGCTAAGAATGTAATAATGTTTGGGGCAAAACTGGGAGTATGTTTCTGCTAAAACATATCATGAATCAGAAAATGTTTACGGGCTCTCATAAGTCAGAAGAAAGTTTTTGTTTATTAAAAATTGTCTCCCTACATAAAGTATTTATACCATTGCTAATGAGACCCCTTCCCCCCAATTTCCTGTGTAGATCATATGAAAAAAATACAAGAAAGCAACGTTTTCTATTTCTGATGTATCAATTTTGTGAAGAGAGTTCATGAGCAGGAGCTGGGTGGCTGCAGTTAGAACTGTATTAATCTTGGCTGGATGGTGCCCTAAGATCCAATTTCACTCTTCCTATTATCACTGGGATGAGCGAGATTAGGATCTGAGAGACGGGAGTCCAGAAGGCTCAAGTAACATTTTAAACTCCTGGAAGCCACATCCCTTTTGAAGGAAGAATTGTCAGAACCAAGACTGTCTTCTAGCCAGGATTCAGGAGTGAGAGAATGGGTGACTGAGTGTTTAGGACATCAATCTTTTCCTTTGTGTCCCTGCAGCAGTAAATGCCAAGCATTCGTTGACTCACCAGAATGTGTCCAGGACAATGAACTGTGAATTGCATTAAGTCATGTATGTGGTGCAATTGTCATTCTGCAACAAGTGTGAATAACAGTAGGATACCTTGGAGCAAACAGATGTAGCCTAACAAGGCTAAAGCATAACATGCAAGGCAGGTGAGGGTTTGAAGGAATATGTACAAGAAAAGGGCCTTCCCAGGTGTCTCAGGCAGTAAGGAATATGCTCACAGTGTGGGAGACTGGGGTTCAGTCCCTGGGTCGGGAAGATACCCTGGAGAAGGGAATGGCTACCCACACCAGTATTCTTGCCTGGAGAATTCCACGGACAGAGGAGCCTGGGGGGCGGGGGGAACCTACAGTCCATGGGTCCTCGCAAAGAGTCGGACATGCCTGAGCAACTAACTCATGCACATACAAGTAAAGAGATTGAAAAGTACAAAATTACAGCAGGTTTGATATAGGCATCAGTAAATAAAAATGGATCACTTTCAGACATTTTGAGTTTGAACAGTTTTTCGGACATTCAAGAGGAGATGACCAGAAGGCAGTTACATATACAAATCTTTAGTTAGGGTAGGTGTGATAGTGTGATTTATAATGAGACACATTTATTTGTTTTCTGGCACAGAGCTCCAAAACCATTGGAATTTCTTAAGTGATGAGAGACATAAAAGTATCTTTTTTTTATGTTACTGTGGTGACTTTGAGGAAAGCATCTAGGTAACCTAAAGATGGGGGCTGGTTGCCAGGCAACTCAACCTTAAGATTAGAGGATTGGAACTGTCAGTGCCTGCCCCCAACCCCTTCACTCACCTCTGGGGAGCAGACAGGGGCTGGACCAGTAATTCAATCAATCATGACTATGTAATGAAGCCTCCATAAACCCCCAAAGCCTCCATAAAAACCAAAAAGAATGATTTAACATTTTGCATTCCTTGTACTGAATCCATTTCTAGCAACACTTTACTGACAGCAGAGTGAACAGCTTTGGGCATTTCATAGTGGAAAATTCTACTTTGATTTTTATTATTCTATTAAGTTTTAAGAAGAAAAGCTAGGTCTAAATAGTCAATCAGGGTAAGACTATAACATGGCTGCTCTTAAAATTTGCAAATACTCCTATGAATCCCTGTGGGAATAAATTCTATAAGAATGTTTATTCCTTAAAAGTTTTAATAAATATTTCTTTGATGTTTCCTCCAAAACTTATTGAAATAGGTCAGGAAAAAATTTTTCTTTAATTTGGTTCATTAGAAGACCACATTCTATACTAAAGGCTAAGAATCTGTCTTGCATGTCAGATTTTATTAATATACAGTGGGAACTACAGTGAGCAGAATTCCCTGGAACATAGGATAGATAGCATGATTGAGAAATAAACATATTATTTTAATTAAAAAAAAAAAAACCCTCTCTTTATGTTGGTCTTACACTGTTCTGTATATATGTTAGTTTAGTTCAGTCACTCAGTCGTGTCTTACTCTTTGTGACCCCATGGACCGCAACACGCCAGGCCTCCCTGTCCATCACCAACTCTCAGAGTTTACCCAAACTCATGTCCATTGAGTCGGTGATGCCATCCAACCATCTCGTCCTCTGTCGTCCCCTTCTCCTCCTGCCTTCAATCTTTCCCAGCATCAGGGTGTTTTCAAATGAGTCAGCTCTTCGCATCAGGTGGCCAAAGTATTGGAGTTTCAGCTTCAACATCAGTCCTTCCAGTGAACACCCAGTACTAATCTCCTTTAGGATGGACTGGTTGGATCTCCTTGCAGTCCAAGGGACTCTTCAACAGTCTTCTCCAACACCACAGTTCAAAAGCATCAATTCTTCGGCGCTCAGCTTTCTTTATAGTCCAACTCTCACATCCATGCATGACTACTGGAAAAAACCATAGCCTTGATGTAGTTACTTTGAAATTCTTTTGTTAGGACCTATTAGGCAACTTAACAGCTTCCCTGGTGACTCAGATGTGAAGAATCTGCCTGTCAATGCAGGAGATGCGGATTTGATCACTGTAGGAGGAACCGGCAACCCATTCCAGAATTCTGACCTGGGAATTCCTATGAACAGAAGAGCCTGGCAGGCTGCAATCCACAGTTGCAAAATAGTCGGACACAACTTGGCAACTAAACAACAACAATTAGGCACCTAGCTGAGTATCTGACCAAGAGGAATGTTAAATAAACAATGTAATTTATTCTCCCACGAAAGGGAAACTAGGTGGCTGAGAAACAGCGATTGGGAAAGCCTTAAAGTAGATCTTCCCTTTTTGAATACCTAAGCAGCTGTTAACTATATGCCCTTTTGAGAGATTCATAGATGAATCAGAGGAAGTAACAGTGACACTGTGACCTTTGCTTCTCTAAACTGGTTCATGTAGTTTCTGTCTCAGTAGTCACGTTATCGCTACAGATAGGCACATTTTATTCCTGATTTTGTCCTCCCTGCAGAATTTGACTCTTTTTAATCATTCTTTCCTCCCTTCTCTTCATTTTTTCCCATTAAAACATTTTCCTCCTTTAACTTTTGTGACTATCCTCCCTTGTAATTTTCCTCCTGGCTTGGTTTTGGTTTTGGCTGGTTGTTGTATTTGTCCTTTTAATATTACTCAATGCATTTCTCTTGCCTGGCTAACTGTATCTACTTTCAAGTTTAAATCACATACTTGGTAGATCAGACGGTAAAGAGTCTGCCTGCAATGCGGGAGAGCCGGGTTTGATCCCTGGGTCAGGAAGATCCCCTGGAGAAGGAAATGGCAACCCACTCCAGTATTCTTGCCTAGAGAATCCCATGGACAGAGAAGCCTGGCAGGCTACAGTTTATGGGGTCACAAAGAATCGGACACGACTGAGTGACTTCACTTTCACTTTTTCACTTTATCGTTGTTCTAGACATTTTCCTTAAATTTCATTTCACGAACTTGTCCATGATGGATTTCAATATTTTTTCCTTCTTCTCTACAAATCTGCTCTTCCTTTTTATTTCTGGTCCTAAACTATGGAAGTATTACACAGTCCCTCAGGCCAGAAACAAATTCCTCCCTCTGCTTTACCATCAATGGTAGATTACTAAATCTACTAAATAATGTTTTATAATCTTCTAAACCAGTGATGCTCAAAATGGGGTTCTTGAATCACTGGCAGCCCCATCATCTGGGAACCTGTTGAAATAAAAATTTTCAGTACCCACCCCGCCACCGCATCCCCAGATGTACTGAATCAGAATATCTGGGGATGGCGCCATCAGTCTGTTTTTTTTTTTTTTTTTAATATATATTTTTATTTATTTACTTGGCTGCACAGGGTCTTAGTTGTGGCATGTGGGATCTGGTTCCCCAACCAGGGATCAAACTCAGGGCCCCAGCAGTCTTAGCCACCGGACCACCGGGGGGAAGTCCCCATCAGTCTGTTTTAACATGCCCTTCAGGTGATTTTGATGCACATGAAAGTCTGAGGACCAGTGTTCTAAACAAGTGGTAGTTAATCCTGGGATCCATGGTTGGGCTTAAGGAAGATCAAAAAGCACTGTAATTGTATCTAAAACCAAGTGTATGTACATATATATTTTTCTGACTCAATGGCTTTTATTCCTTTTATTTTTAAAAGGGTTCAGTGACCCCCCATTTTAGAACTGTTCCTTGCTTTCATTACTACCACCACTTGCCCTTTGAACCCATCCCTTTTATCTCGTTTCCATCTTTTTCAACGTATCTCCATTTTGAAGTGATGGCAATCACTCTAGGAATCTGACATATTCACTCTCTTGTTCAAACATCTTCAGTGGCTCCCAACAACTAGTGATAAAGTACCCTCTTAGCATGACAAACAGCATCTTTCATGAAGGCTTATTCTTTCATGTGTATCTCTAGTCATTCTTCAGCCTTTGGACTGCAATACTAAACTTTGAATATTGTGGACCTTACCCAGGCTCTCACATCTTTCTATTTTTGCATATTCTTCAACCTCAGTTTAGAAAGTCCCTCACTGCTCCTCCCTCCCTCCTTGCCTGGCTAATTTCTATTTAGCACTCAAGATTGCACTCAAGATTAAGTGCAAGCAGCATCTCTTCTGGGAAGCCTTCTATTGGCACTAAGTTTAAGCAGCCTTAGTGTATGCTCCCAATTTTCCCCGCGCTTACCCCTCTGGTAGTAGTTCTCAAACATTTTGGTGTTAGGACCCCTTTATACTCTTAAAATTATTGAAGACCCTAAAAGATTTGTGGGGTATCTGTACATATTTATCATATTAGAAATCTGTAAAACTTAATATTTAAAAACCCACTTAAAAATAATTATAAACCCATTATATACTTATATAAATGATAAATTTTTTAGCCTGCTCCCAAATGGCTGTGGGGCTAAGCTATGCATTTTTATGGTAAAGTGATATTTTCCAAAAAGAATTTTGAGAAGAGTGGCATTGCTTTACATTTTTCAAAGCTCTTTGATGTCTGGCTTAATAGAAGACAGCTGGATTTCCCTATCTGTGCATTCAATCCGTGTGATATGTTTTGGTTGAAACATATGAAGAAAATCTGGTCTCACACAGATAAGTCATTGGAAAAGGGGAAACTATTTTCATTGTCTTTCTATATGATACGATATCTTGTTTGATAACTATCCCAAATTGGACATGTGATTCTTTCCTAGAGTGAAATTGCAACGTGGATTGAATCCGAAACCATGTCAATTAACTTTTTGTATTCCACTACAGTAAAATCCATGGGTCCATCTTCCACTTTGATAACTCTTTAATTTTGTAACAGCATGTATTGGTTCTGTTGAAAACTGCTTCATTGACTATACAGATTTTCAAATGGTCAATTGTAATCAGTATATAATGTGAAAAAACACATTTGTTAGTGTCACTGGTGTTTTTAGCAGAAAAGTTTAAATACTGGAAAGCCGTCAAGTTCAAGATGGTAGATACAAATTTTTAAAAATTTGCATTTTTGAGTGACAACTCCACCATTCACACAAGAGCATTTTCTGGAGATGTCCATCCTACTTGGGCATGCAGCAGAAGTACTTCCCAATTCTTCACATACTAAAAAGAGGTGGGGACTTTCCTGTCGGTCCAGTGGTTAATACTCAGGGCTTCGAATGAAGGGGGTAGGTGGGTCTGATTCCTGGTTGGGGAACTAAGATCCTACATGCTGTGTAGAGAGGCCAAAAAAAAACTAAATTGGAAAAAAAAAAGGTTTTATAAAAAGAAAATAGGTGTATGCTAGGGTGAAGATTTAGTAAAATTAATAATTTCCTTTTTTTGGCTGCGCTGAGTCTTCATTGCTGTGGGTAGGCTTTCTCTAGTTGTGGCAAACAGGCGCTATTCTCCAGTTTGGGTGCACGAGTTTCACGCTGGGGCAGCTTCTCTTGTTGCTGAGCGTGAGCTCTAGGGTGCCCAGCCTCAGCAGTTTTGGCTTTAATGCTTTGTTGCCCCACAGCATGTGGAATCTTCCCAGACCAGGGACCCACGTCCCCTGCATTGGTAGGCGGATTCTTAACCACTGGACCACCAGGTAAGCCTGTCAAGGACATTCTTAAATTAAACTAACTTATTTTAAAAAATCATATATTGTGTACACTACGATTGCAAGGTGAATACAAAATACCACTACAGTAAGTCCCCCTATTAAGAACAAGTTCCGTTCTAAGAGGGTTTAAGTCCAATTTGTTTATAAGTCCAGCAAAGTTAGCCTAGGTACCCAACTAATGCAATTGACTATATAGTGCTGTACTGTAAGAGGTTTGTAATACTTTAGGCACAAATAATACACAAAAAACTAATAAACACACAAAAAATAAACATTTCAAATCTTACAGTACAGTGCCTTGTGAAGTGCAGTAGTACTGCCAGTATAGCTGGCATACAGGGACACTTGGCATCTTTCAAAGTTTGTACTCAAAAGCTCATATGTAGAGGGACTCACTGTAGTTGTGCAGTTTGACACCACTGCCTTGATTTCTGCTCAGGTGCTGGCTTTACACCATCAGTGCAATTCTCAACAAAGTGAAGAAAATCAAGTCTTCATATTGTGAAAATGGCTTTGACCTTACAAACTGACTGAAAAGGCCCCTGAGGGCCTTCTAGGTTTTTCGGGTGGCATTTTGGAACAGCTGCCCTATTTTCACATACTACTGTTACTTGCGTCTCGTTAGGTTGCAAAGTCTGTGTGGATCTTCTGTAACTGTCCTTAATGTGTTCGTGTCTGTCCGGTACATAACACTCCAATATTAATACCTGCGGAATGAGCTAAAAAATGTTACAAAGGACAACTGCATAGCCTTCATCATCCTGCCTTCTTCCTTAATTCCGTCTAAATTTACATGTTTCGTAAAATATTCTAAGTTTTTTCATGAATAGGACGCCGGTCAATTTGTTTTTTTAAATAGCTGGGGCAGAGGAGCTGCGTGAATATAATACTAACACGTTATAGTTCAGCCAAGTATTTATCTGCGATGCTCGAGAGTCATTCCTTCTTAACAGCTCTGCACCAGCAGGCCTCTTGACTTCCTAGTCTTAGCTACGATGAAGACTGGAAAAAGGTGGGTCTCTTGTGTTTACAGGAGCACAAGAATTTGATGGAGTCGTAGCCGGGGAAGCCCTCAATCAAACTCTTGGCGGGGAGAAGTCCAGCAGGACCAACAGCCTTACAAACCCGGGAGCCCCGGCTGCAACCTCGCGAGAGCCGCGGGGTTGCCAGGGCGACGCTTCCGGCTGGCGCGCGCAGCCGGAGAGCAGGAGAGTTGTGAAATGGGCGGCTAGACCTGCCCGTTGCGGTGAATTCGCCAGCGGGAGCGCGCTCGGGGCCGCGCGATCTCCGCTTTCCCGGCTCCGTCGCTGACGCGTTGTAGACGTTGGGGAGGGAGGCAGCGGCAGCGCGGATCAGGATGAACAGCGCCGGCGGCTTCGGCTTGGGCTTAGGCTTCGGCCTCACCCCTACGGCGGTGATTCAGGTGACAAATCTGTCCTCTGCGGTGACGAGCGAGCAGATGCGGACGCTTTTTTCCTTCCTAGGAGAAATCGAGGAGCTGCGGCTCTACCCGCCGGAGTAAGTGCTGGGGCTCGACTGGGGGAGGGGCGCGGGCCCGAGCGAGACCTGGGGAACCCAGGCGTGGGGGAGACGCGGACGGGGGCGCGCTGCCCCCGTCACGTGACCGCCGGGTTTACCTTGGTGCCCATGTTTGATTGGGGCACCGCGGCCCCGGCCCCCGGCTTCGGTCTTCCTTGTTACTCGCCTTTCGGGGGCTAGTCCTTGCACAGAATCCTTACAAAGGACTCAGAGGGGTTGCCTTTCCGTGCCTCCCGGCCAGTGGTCGTCGCCGAGTCCTCGAATTCAGTGCCCGCCCCCCCCCCCCCCGTTTTTTTCCCTAACTTAAGATGGCCGCAGGTGGGCCCGGAATAGTCCTCATGGCAAGCGCCTGATAGGGTTTTTGCAATGGAAAATTGCGGAGGCTGCGCCTGAGAAACTGCCCGATTCTTCGGGCCTCCGTGTCGGGCCGTTGTTGCTGACAGGGAACCCTGCGGCTGATGACAAAAAGAATTAGGGTTATAGTTGTTCCTAGGCCTGTGTTCACAAATTTAGCATCTTCAGAGGTTGATCTAACCGAGCCCATCCATGTTGTTAAAGATTCATGTCTGCTCACCCTTTTGGCATCGGATTAAAATTTCCTCCTAGAAGGTCACACTGCCCTAAACCTTTCAGAAAAAACAGTAGTCTGTGTAGGATTATTCCTGCTGTATACTTCTAGAAGTCCAGCTTTGGGATCGCATTCACTGTTCTCAGCCACTTCCCAGGTAGTGTACTTTGAAGTAAGATTTCCCTTGTACGGTAGTATCAGCTCACAAAATTTGTAAGAGGTTTCAGGGTTGTTTATTTTCTTACAGGCATAAACTTTTAAAAACTAGTGTCCAGAATATGAAAATTTCTCAGTGTCTTGTTCATTTTGTCAAAATCTTTTGAAGAAAGGGATAGTAGTTTGCCTAAGATTTCTCTTTTTAAAAAAATCGTGTTTGATTTTTTGGGGTATTTCATAGTGATGCATGTAGATCTATTTTTCTTCAGTTTTCTCTCTGTAACCATACCGCATTGCTGCTGCATAGACAGTGATAAAAGTTGGTGTTTGGATTTTTTAATTTTACTTAAGTTTTTCTTCTCATTTTTGTTTCAGAGTATTCCATGCATACAGAAATGCTGAAAGAATAACTCCCATGTTCCCTTCATCTGTATTTATAGTTAGCCACAGATTTCTGTCTCCCTCTCCCCACCTCTACAGACTCACACACACACACACACACACACACACACACACACACACACACACACACACACACACACACACACACACACGCATCCCTTGACTATTCACTCCTCAACACTTAAATGTGAATCTCTTATGTATAGCTCCTACTTTACCACAATACTGTTAATGTATCCAAGAAATTTGACATTGACAATATATAACATCTACATTTTTTCAGTTAGTCTGACAACGCCTTTTCTCCATTTTCTTTTTCTGATCTAGAAATAATCAGAGATCACTCAGTATGTTTGGTTATTTTCTTTAATCTAGGGCTGCTCCCCCTCTGCCTCTTCACACCCCCTTTTCCCCCCAATCTTTTAAAAAGTTTTTCATGACATTGATATTTTGTATTGTAGTTTGTGTTGTAAAATGACTCATCTTGACTATATAAATTGTTTCCACATGAATAGATTCAGTAATACAGTTTTGCCAAAAATAGTTTATAAGTGGGTGCACATACATCTTTATTGACTCGTCATCACATATATAGCTTTGGCTATCTTATATAACTTTTGAAAGTGCTTTAAGCTTTCTCTTCATTTAGACACTCAGAACATTTCTGAATAATTGAGAACCGTTTGGAGGGTTGCTGTATTCTGAACGAATTGGAATCAAATAGTAAAATATTTTATACATAAGCCTTTGTAAACCAACCTTGCTTTCAAGGTTGTGATAATGTATCTATGGGCAGAAGAAATATATCACAGAATATTCTTCATTGCGAACATAACACCACTCACATGGTTGAAAAATGTGTTTGGGTGGCAGTATGCTGCCAGTTATCTGACGTTTAGTAAAATGGGCTATTTTTTGAAATCGGATGTTAGTTGCTTGGAGTTTAAAAGTGTAAGAGAATAAAAAAGCTGGTTACTTAAACAGTGCGGTTGATACAGAGTTACTGTGTTACCAGCTGTAATGCATTTTGCAAAATTGTAGCATAAATGTAATACATCTAGGCCAGGCAAAATCTTTGACCAGTTATTCTGTATTTGCAGCTCCTCTTCCTGGTTTTCACAAGTATTAACATGCTTTTCTAGCGGTGTGTTTTCTGTTTGCTCTGTAGTTAAGTTGTCATAATCTGGTCCTTACATTCTGTTTGCAAATTTGGGCTGAAGTGTATAAATATGCAATAGTAGTAGGTGTTTTGAAGACAGAATTCTTTTTTCAGTGTTGTGGAAACAGTATTTTATGATTAATCTTTGGAAGCTGAGTAGAAATTGATTTGTTTTAAATTTGGAAATATATTTCTTTAATAGAATGTGAGAATAGTTTCTCATTTACATTTTAAGGATGCAGTTGCTAATATGAAAATTCAAATTTTAAATTAAAAAAAAATTTTTTTTGGCATGAGGCCGTAATTCAATTTCTATTTAAACATTTAAGAATTGGAGTAGACATTCATTGTAAATATTAAAAATCCTTTTTTGTGCTGCTAGATGACAAATATCCAGACTTTCCATTTTAGTACAATTTAGTACTGTTTAGTACAAGTGAATCTCGTACATCTTGAAAACCTTTACAATGGTAAGACATTTTTGTCTGTTTTTCAGTAAGCTTTTTATAGAGGTATAATGTGTAGAAAAGTGCATGGATAAGGGTATACAGTTTGATGAATTTTCACAAAGTGAACACATCCAGCACGTGGATAGAATTCTCTGTGCCCTAGAAGTTCTCCTGTGCCCCCTCAAGTGCATAATACCTACAGGGTAATCCTAGCCTCATTTCTGCCATCAACCCTGTGTTGATTTTTTTTTTTTTTTTTTGGCTTGCCGGTTTTCTTTACTTCTCTGGTCTTCAAAAGCACTGATAAGGTAAAAGCTGTCAACTAGCTAAAAGTATAACCTGTATAGTCACATTATGAAAAATAGAGACAAGGGAACACTGCCAGTGACCCTAGGGCCCTATCAAAGCCTTTCTCCATTTCCATGTGTTTCCCTTCAGTCCTTTTTATATGCATTTATCTTAATATGAATGAGTTGAGTGAAAGTCACTCAGTCTTGTCCGACTCTTTGCGACCCCAAGGACTATACAGTCCCAGTCCATGGAATTCTCCAGGCCAGAATACTGGAGTGGGTATCCTTTCCCTTCTCCAGGGGATCTTCACAACCCAGGGATGGAACCCAGGTCTCCCACATTGCAGGTGGGTTCTTTACCAGCTGAGCCACCAGGGAAGCCCAAGAAGACTGGAGTGGGTAGCTCCAGTGGATCTTTCCAACCCAGGAATTGCATTGCAGGTGGATTCTTTACCAACTGAGCTCTCGGGGAAGCCCTTATCTTAATCTAGTGTAGTCAAAAGAATATATACACTGTTACTGTCACCTTTTTTTACTCAGCCCATAGTAAGCATTTTAGGAGAAGGCAATGGCAACCCACTCCAGTACTCTTGCCTGGAAAATCCCATGGACGGAGGAGCCTTGTAGGCCGCAGTCCATGGGGTCGCTAGGAGTCGGACATGACTGAGCGACTTTACTTTCACTTTTCACTTTCATGCATTGGAGAAGGAAATGGCAACCAACTCCAGTATTCTTGCCTAGAGAATCTCAGGGATGGGGGAGCCTGGTGGGCTGCCGTCTATGGGGTTGCACAGAGTCGGACACGACTGAAGCGACTTAGCAGTAAGCATTTTTCATATTGCTGTGTTTTATTTATTGTAATAATATTTAAAGTCTCAAGTGTGTATGTGTGTGTTTGAAATTCTGTCATTGGGTTTTAGCTAGAAGTATTTGAAAATGTGTATTTTTGATTGTCCACAGTGATTGGAGGGCCTCTGGCATTTAGTGGGTGTCAGTAAATCATAAGGAAGTCTTATAGAAAGGAGAAGTATGCCATCCAAAGTAACACTGGAGACTTGTTGAGAAATTGTTATCTATCAGTTAATATTTTCATACATAAAACTACATACTTTGTCCATGCTTTGGATTATATCTTTTTTGATAGATTCTTAGAGGATGTCTAGAAATATAATAAAGTGTTGGAAAATCATAGTGTTACCACATTGAGTTTTTTTTTTTAAAGATTGTACAGTGCTATCACTATGTTTAATGAAAAATTAGATAACCAGTTACGTGTGTGCATGCTTAGTTGTATCTGAATCTTTGCCATCCCATGGATTGTTACCTCACCTCTGTCCGTGAAATTTTCCAGGCAAGAATACTGTAGTGTGTTGCCATTTCCTACTCCAGGGCATAATGGTTGACCCAGGGATTGAACCTGAGGCTCCTGAGGCTTCTGCATTGGCAAGCAGATTTTTTACCACTGCGCCACCTGGGAAGCCCAGATAACCAGTTAGGGTCCAAGAAATTTAACTGATGCTCAAAAAGTTGGTTCTGTGATTTTTCCATTAAACTCTCAGTGAAAAATTCTGCTTTTTTTGAAAAGTAATTGTAGAAGGTTTTTATTTTAAAAAACAAAACTTGATTTAACAAATGAGGTCAGTATAAAATCTGCCATATTTGAGTACTGTTACTTTCTTTAGAGAAATATATTTAGACCAATAACATATGTAACCCCTTTTAAAAATCAAAAGTGTAGGTCAAGATTACATTTGAAATGATAATCGTATTTAATTTTTTAAAAAGTAAACCTTACTTACCAGCATAGATATACTAGAGAGGAAGATCTAAATATAAGATTTGGAAATATATTCATTTATAAATACAAATAAAAAGTTGTTTGCTGAGATACATGAATTTAGCCTTGCCACTGTATCATTTTTTGGCTTCCCAGGTGGCTCAGTGGGTCAAGAATCTGCCTGTAATGCAGGTGACACAGAAGACTCAGGTTTGTTCCCTGGGGTCGGGAAGATCCGCGGGGGAGTGCATGGCAACCCACTCCAGTATTCTTGCTTGGAGAATCCTATGGACAGAGGAGGCTGGTGAGCTATGGTCCATGGGGTCACAGAGTCAGACATGACTCAAATGATTGAGCATGTACGCACACTGTATCTTTTTAGCTTATAATATTCAGAGTAAAGTAGTGTTACTACTTCTCTTGAAAAGCTTGTATGTTTACATTTTTATAAAGTAGATACTGACTGTATTGATCTTACTCTCCATTTAAGGAAGGTAACTGGAGATAGTGAAGAAAATTGCTTTTAGCACTAGGATCCATTCTTTTACGATAGTGCTGTTCATTAACAGACTGGCATCTTTTAACCAGGTTTTGGGCTTCTGAAATCTCCATAGCATATGGTTTATTAACCAGTCCCACATTTCTTATTCCTGTGGGTGTTTTAAATTTTAAATGATGTGAGTTTCAAGTAGGGGTATTTGGAAATGTTTGTAGTTTACAACAGTGATGATTTAGGTTTCCATTCTTTTACAGAAGGATCTGTCAATTTAGGAAATGTAGTTTCAATGGTAGGTTGTTAGTTTCTTCAAGTGCTAACAGAGATTATACTTGTTGCAATTGCTAGGGCCTTGTAGCTCCTTGTAATCAGAGACTTGTTTTGGGGAGGGGTGCCAAGGACAGAAGGTGATACTAATCTAGCTCAGGAAGAGACATTGTTAAAAAGATGAAGATTTCCCTAAGTAATAAAATACAGACTAGGCCTCATGGAAACTGGGACTGGGAACCAGAAAGGTATCAGCATCCAAGGCAATTATCTGCTTATTCCTGTCAGAATTTATTGTCAGCTTGGTTTTTCTCTGTGTATCTGCTCAGTTTCTCTGCAGACCTATTCTGTACTCACTCATCTGCAATCTGGCCCAAATCCTCACTCTAAATGACTTTCCAGCCCAAGAGAGAGAATCTGATTGTTCAAGTTTATTTGGTCAGGCCTACCAAATTACAGATTGTGGGTTAGCCAGCGAAATGGGCCCTTGTGTCAGGTGACTAATGAGCTGTGTCTTAAAGCTTGCTAGGTCTGTTCGGGGTTTCACATAAGGGAACTGCTGAAAATACATAGGATGTCTCGGTAGCACATGTAAGAGGGTACTTAGTTACTTTGGTATTCTAAAATGACTTTCCAGAAGACTTCCAAACTTGAGCCCTGAAGACAAGTGAGAGGGGAGTAAGAGCACACATAGCCAGTGAAGCAACATGCACAAAGATGGCTCTGCTGGGTCAGAGTGTGTCCGGGAACAGCAAGCGTTTTTATGCCTGGAGTTTTAAATGAGGAGGCAAGAAGAGAAGGATGTCTCTGAGGAAATTTAAGCATGACATGAAGAAATTTAGGGTTTAGAAAGATTATTCTGACAGCTTTTGTGGAAGATTGTTAAATGAAGAGTTGAGATGGGAGGCTGTGTGATGGTTAGGAGCCATTACAGTAATCCCAGTGAGAAATAATAAGGACTGAATGAACGCACTGATAATGAGAGGATTGAAAGAATTTGTGGTGTTGTCCCTCAGATGTGTCTGACTCTTTGCAACCCCATGGACTGCAGCACGACAGGCTTCCCTGTCCTTCACTGTCTCCCGGAGTTTGCTCACATTCATGTCTGTTAAGTCTGTGATGCCATCTAACCATCTCATCCTTTGTCACCCCCCTTTGTTTCCTGCCCTCAGTCTTTCCCAGCATCAGGGTCTTTTCCAATGAGTCGGCTCTTCGCATCAGGTGGCCAAAGTGTTGGAACTTCAGCATCAGTCCTTCCAAAGAATATTCAGAGTTAATTTCCTTTAGGATTGAATGGTTTGATCTCCTTGCTGTCCAGGAGACTGTCAAGCATCTTCTCCAGCACCACAGTTCGAAAGCATCAATTCTTCGGCGCTCAGCCTTCTTTATGATCCAACTCTCACATCCGTACACGACTACTGGAAAAAAACCATAGTTTTGACTAGACGAATGTTTGTCGGCAAAGTGATGTCTCTGCTTTTTGATATGCTGTCTAGGTTTGTCAGCTTTTCTTCCAGGAAGCAAGTGTCTTTTAATTTCATGGCTGCAGTCACTGTCCACAGTGATTTTGGAGCCCAAGAAAATAGTCTGTCACTGTTTCTGTTGTTTCCCCATCTATTTGCCAGTAAGTGATGGGACTGGAAGCCATCATCTTAGTTTTTGGAATGTTGAGTTTTAAGAATTAATGTGACAAATATTTGGGAGGTCGTTTTCATAGGATATAAAGACCAATTGGATGAAAAAGAAGGAAGAAAGATCAAGGATGGAAACAACCCATAAATCTCAGTAGTTTAATAAAAACATAAGATTATTTCTTATACTAAATTGATGGGGTTGGTGATGAAGCTGATGTATCAGCCACCCATCTCTTTAATGTTGCTGTTCACTGTGGCTGAGGGACAGAATGGAGCAATGACTCTTAAAGCTCCTGAATAGGAATACATTTCAGTTCTGCTCATATTTAATTGACCAAATTGCACAGCCATACCTAACTTCAAGGAAAAAGAGAAATAGAATTTTATTATGTAGCCAGAAGGAAATTTGGAAATATTTGGTGAACAGTACTAATGATGGTCACATTAGTAACTCCCAGATTTCTGACTTAGGTGATGGGGTAGTATCCTTAACTGAGATATGAAATTAGGACAAAGTGCTGGATTGGTATAGAAGGAAGATGATGAATTTAAGAATAAGTTCAGTGGTGGGCCCTGTGACGATCACCATGCAGTATTTCAGCAGGCACTTAGATATAGGAATTTAGAGCTCCTAAAAAGGCCTAAATTGGTGATTTGGTAATACAAAGGTGAGTTAAGCCTGGATGCAGATGTATTTGTTGTTGCTGTTTAGTCGCTAAGTCACATCTGACTCTTCTGTGACCTCATGGACTGTAGCCCAGCATGTTCCTTTGCCCATGGGATTTCCCAGGCAAAAATACTGGAGTAGGTTGTCATTTTCTTCTCCAGGTATCTTCCCAACCCAGGGATGCAACCCACATCTCCTGCTTTGGCAGGCAGGTTTTTTACCACTGCACCACCAGGGAAGCCCACAGATGTGTTCATCTCATAGCAAATACATACAGTGCTTCACTTATATGTTGAGTAGGGGGAGGTTGAAAAGGACTGGCTTGAAGCTTGAATTGGATGGCCTTAGGCAGGAAAGAATTGAATTCAGTTGGGTGAAAAAGAGGTAGAGTTTTATTTTTATTTTAGCTGCTTTAATTAGCCTGATTAAGTTATGTTAATAATAATATATCAACATGTAGTTTCAAGTTCTAAATGCAGATATATTTTATCTCAGTGTTTGGTTAATACCATAACTACATTTAGCCATTATCAAGGTGGATTTTTTGCTGTGTTTAAGTTTTTAATTTTAAGAAGTAATGGATATTTATGGAGTTACAAATTAGATAGTACATTAAAATGGCTTTAAAGTTCTTGATTAACTAAATGATTAAGGTTACATGAGATTTGGAATTAGATAATTAGACTTTAAATCTCATCTTTGCCTTTTACTAGGTCTAGGATTGTGGGCAACTTCCTTGACCTGTTTTGTCAACTAAAGTAAATTACTGTTATTGCCCAAGTCATATTTGGTATTTTTCAAATGATCTTACTTTTTTAGTGTGACAGATTGAATGTTTTCAAGGATTGTACATTTATGTTAAACATTAGCTGTGTATCTAGGTTTGTGCCTTTTTTCACTTGTTAAAGACAATTACAGATTTTAATTGAACACAGTTATGGGTAGGTTGAGAAAATGATTCTTTATGAGGATATAGTGTATTTTGAACTCTAACATAATGGATTCATATTATGGAAAAATATGCTTTCATCTGTGCCGTGTCTGGCTTCTTTTTAATGTAGTCTTGCCTAGATTAAATCTAGTAGGACTTCTAAGAATCTATTTTCTTTTGCCTATAAAATGTATAAATTTTGTTTGTAAAATTGTTTGTCTGGAAAACCACAGTGCTGCCTAGTCTGAAGCAGTCTAGTATATGCAAAATAATTTAATTTTAATTCCAGGTTATCTAATTGTTTTTAGATGTTTGTGAAGTTTTTAGTGATTTAAATGTCAGGAATCACATTAGAGAGGATTGGAAGTAGTTACAAAATTTGTAGTCTTGAGAGTTGGGGCTTTTTTTTATGAAAGAGATTTTGCCAATTGATGTGGATGCACCAATTAAACATCCTTGGGTTAAGTCAGCTATTTTCACGTTTCACTGAAATTAAGAATGTGTTAAGTTTCAGATTTTTAACAAACAAGGTTATAGGCCTGTCTAGATTTCTCTTTAGTCTTTGCAGCAAATCACCATCAAAAGACTAAGTTCTGGTATTTCATGCCTTAGCAGCAAAAATTCCTGTCTTGATGATGTAAGATTATGTAAAGATGTAAAAAAGAAATGGTAAGTGAAAATGACAAAACCGACCTCATATTTATTAGTCCAATTGTGTTTCTTTTTATTTTGCAGCAACGCACCTCTTGCTTTTTCTTCCAAAGTATGTTATGTTAAGTTTCGTGATCCATCAAGTGTTGGTGTGGCCCAGCATCTAACTAACACGGTTTTTATTGACAGAGCTCTGATAGTTGTTCCTTGTGCGGAAGGTTGGTATCTCATATGATTATTTAAGTTATTTAACCTCTGTCCTGTCCATTACTACCACTGGCTTTCCTAGAAATTGGCAAGTAGATATGGTATGTGTGTGTAAGAATGAAATTTGGAGATGGAAAGGATTTTACCTAATAATAAAATATATTAAAATGGTTACTTTATTATGTGTATTTGAGATATTATAGCTAGACATTAAAAATTTTTTAGATTGCTTGCCTTCTTTGGTTTACTTTGCTTTATTGTATTTTCAGGTTTAAAGCAAGCTTTCTAAAATTAAATTGGTAGAGGAAATTATTTAAAATGAGTAAATAAGTGATCCTTTGCCCTTATGTATACAATATTAATGAAATTTTACAAATAAAAACAGTGTATGTGTTTTGCTAAGTGGAGGTTAGGTGGTAATTATGTTAAAGAAAAATATTCGTATTTTAAGGTTTACAGTATCTTCTTAAGGTAATTTACCTTTTTAATGAAACCATTATTTCTTATTCACTGTAATTGTTTGCTGTGCAGCTGAAATTTTTTTTTACTGACTTCTTTTGCTGGTGGGTTGGAGGGTGGAGCTAGGTTTAGGGGTGGTGATGGCAATTAAACAAAGACAATGGAAAACAATTTTCCAAAGCGTCCATCAAGGAAATAGTTGTTTGAAGGGGTAACAAGGCCAAAGGCCTTATAGTAATTCATTAATTTATGACTTAACCTGCTTTAAGAGCTAATTAATGCTTATATTTTTTAGTAACTTATGTTTACAGAGCCACTAACAGATAATAGGCTGTGCTGAATTTGAAAGTTCTAGTGTGTAATTAACTTTTATTCAGAGCACTGATTGTAGCATATGTACATGGATTTTGTAATTGGTTATTATAATTTAAATGTCTTTAAAATATATTTTCACTGGTGGCTTGTGGTAACTGTTTTACAACATAAAATTTTTACCTGAAACAGTCTAATGAGTTTTCATATGTAATATTTTAAAGCCATTTTTAGAAACCAGGCTAACATTAAAATAGTGTATAGTAAACAATCTGCTGCACTTTCAGGTTTTTTTGCATATTTCAAAATGCCTCTTCTGGGATGTCAAAAACATTACAGTCAGATACAGTGATGTTATTTTTGAAGTCCCAGAATAGGACCTTCTGGAGTTTTTCAGATAAATTTGAAAGTGTTTTTCCCATGCCTGGGGATTAGAGTGGGGTAGGGAGAATAAAAATGAACTGAAGTTAATTATTTGCTTAAATCTATTCTTATCTACTAATCTGTAAGCGTAGGACGACCCTAAAATTGGAGAACAAGGTGAGAAAAGAGCCGGTAATGGTTTAGTCTGCATACCAAGTTCACACCAATTTCATACGAAGTAAACTGCATGGGAAAAATAAGTAGAAGGCTTACTAATGGGAATGTTAATTGTATCAAAAAATTATGCCACCAGCAGCACAGATTTTGTGTGATTTTAGCTTATTATTGAACTGGAAGGAAGATTTTTGTTAGTGTGGCTCTGCTGGAACCTTTCTGTATTCCCATAGAATTTTTCAAATATTTGAAAAGTGACCATTATTTGTTATAAATGTTCAAGATTATGGGCATATAGAGGTTCCTTTTTTTGTCTGTTTTACTTGATAGAATTAACTGCATATTTATTGCAATGACTTGAATATTTTTAGTATTAACATTTTGAGACAGAATTTTGCTATTTTTGAACATGAAAATTCATATTTTTATTCCAGTTTAGTTGTATTTTAAAACACGAACCTATAAAATAATTGGTATTGGAAAAACATTCAGATACACATTTTTCATTGAACTAGTACAACAGAGATGAATTCATAAAACCTGAAGAATATCACAGTGAACTATTAAAAGATCTGATTATGCACTGAAGCAAAGTAATAATGTCTTGTATTAAAAAAGATAGGGAAGTAAATTTGAAGTAAATCAAAGAAAGGAGTTCCAGTGGAGTAAATTCTGTAAGAGGAGATGTACTGTGGTGCTGTAAGCAGCCTTCTATTTACTTCACTGATTGTATTCTTTCCTTGATGTTATAGAAACAGCATTATGAAAGAAGTGAAAGAACCATAGAAAAAAGTTGTAAGACTTATTTTTCAGTTTCTTTCAATTTGCTGTTTTTTTGTTTGTTTTTTTTTTTAATTCAGACGGTAGTATCGTGAGAAGATCCTAAGCTGTTTAAGTAATGTTGGATGTGGAATAGTTTCATACATATTAAGCATTAGCGATTGTTAGTAAAACATGCCACTTCAAAATAAAATGTTATACCTTCATTATACTCGTCCAGATATGACCTCTTTTTGTTGTTGCGTGCATCTCAGATTTCTTTTTATAAATGTTAACGCTTAGAAAAAGATAAGGTCAAAGATAGGGTGTCAACCTAATCATCAGTCATAAGTTTATGTCCACATTTTCTGGTAGATGGATTTTGACTATTAATTTGGTTTTGTATGTTTTCTCTATGTGATATTTGTGCATTATTAGATGACTAGACTGGCCAAGGCAGACCTGTTACACTTGCCTGAGTTAGGCATTGTTTGCCATGCCACTAAACCTGCCGTCAAGTGAAACCTTCATTGGGGAAATGAGATCGGAGTCTGAACCGCAGAAGATGGACGCCCTGTCTCTGTTTTTTATTGTTTTACTTTAATTTCATTTCTTTTTCTTTATTTTGTCCCTTTTGTTTTGTTTTGTTTTGTTTTGTTTTGTTAAATCTCTTTCACTTTAACTTGTGAGCTGGTTTTCCAGTTCTTTGTAAATGGTATTCCATAAAGAGTTCATAACATTGCGTTGCAAATTATATTGGGAGATGATTAGTAGAACTCATCCTTAACATAAAGTTAAGTTTTCACAGTAAATTAGTATACAATTTCATGAAGCTCAGTTTTAGTTTCAGTTGGTGTTTATAAACTGATTGGGTACGTTTTGTTCCCGAAACACTAGAACAGTGGTGAGATCCTTATTTCGGAGCACGTCTTTGACCTCAGTGTAACGTTTATGCCGTTTTCTCCCACGTCTGGAGCTCTCATAAAGACCAACCGATAACTTCTAATTTTCACCCTTCTCCCTTAGAATTTTAGACGTGCACAGTCATTCAGGAAAATAAGTAAATTTCTTATAACGTTCTGGGGGTAGAGAACAAGAAGAGACTTTTCACTTTTATGATAGTTATTTATTATAGAAAATAACATTGATTTAAAAACAGAACACTTTAGTTGCCTATGTGGGGAATGGATACTTGAGAAACTGTTGAATATTTGCTTGGTGTGTATTTCTTTGCTTGAATTTTTGGTTGAAAAATGTTGAGAGATTACTTGTTTCTACATAGATTCTGAGATTAGGATGCATGAGAGACATTGTTTTCCTCTCAGTTGTCTTTGATGAGTACAGTTTGGGAAAAATGCTAAGTACTTAAATTGCTTTATGCTTTATACATTCTGATAGTATTTGGAGGATAAATTTGGTAGAATTTTATCTTGGAAATTAAGCAGTGGGACTTTTAGAGTATCTTTAATGGTAATAAGAATAATAAATATTGTGCTTTTAGTTAGACTTAATACTTAAAATAGTTCATTATGTTGTGAGAGGCAGTGAGAGTCAGATACCCTACTGACAACTATTTTTAAGCCAAAAGTGAATGACTTTAACCAACTTCTGGCCTAGGTTAAATACCCTTTTTTGTTGGTATAGTCTTTCTGCACTGTTTTGTGTGTATAGTTTTGCTTATTTAATCAACAAGTAATCTTAAATTGGGACATTGCTAAATTGGAATTCCTTGTTTTTTAGGTGCATGAATTAGGGTAGTAAAGCATAGGGTTTGTACCTTAGAACCTCAGTTGATTTATCAAGATGTGTTCAGATTTTACAAATATTTAAAAAAGAATACTTATTTTTAACAGCTAAAACAGGTTTGATAGTGTAAATAGTACAGTATATATGTGAGTGTACAGATATGTATCTTAATGCTAGTAACTAATAAATACAAAATAAATTATTATTTGATGTCTTCAAGTAAGATCCTCCCACCTTTTAATCTTTATGCATGTTAAAATCTGTGCTTATGCAGAATTTACTGAAATAATAAAATGACTTTGTTTTTGAAATTAGTAAATTAAGGTTATATAGACTTAGAATAAATAGACATTTGCTAAAGCTAAGAAAGCATAATTTTTCTATTCCTGTGAATAAGGTATAACCACTATTTAAAGCAAATTTTAAAATTCATCTTGAATTCCATCTACGTTTAGAAGTGCATTCAATAAGTTTTTTTAGAGATTTATCCCTGCACATCTGGTTGTATTAAGTAGAATTTTACCACTGAAACCCAGTGTTGTGCTTTCTTGAAAATTTACTCCATATGCTAGTTGCAATTTGGTGTGACTTTGTACAGTGTTTTAAATTATTTTGAAGAATTCATATTAGAAATGTTTGGTCAAATAACACATAATTATGTATGAGTAGTTCTTCTGAAATTGCTATGTATAGTCAATTTTTCTTAGAAATTTCTTCAAAGGGTTAAGAGAAAGCAGAAAAAAATATGTGCAAGACATAGTCCTTATCAAAGCTGATTGATTAGAATTCAGTAATTAAATGTGGCAAATTGATGGACTTAATTCAGCGTAAATTTTCATTTTTTTACTTGTAGGAATTTCTTCTTAGTGTCTAGGATTATTTTAATGTTATTGTTATCATTATTAGGCATTTAAGCTGCTTATTATAAGGAAGACATTCAGGCATTAACCACCCCTCTTCAGATAAGTATACATAAATTGGTTCTAAAAGTCAGTAATTTAAGAAGTTTCCTGAGACTCAGGAAGTTTTTTTTAGTTATTTCCAAAAATGATAGTTTCCCAAGGTGTATATATTCTTTGGAACTGGATTCTTTTGGTCTTCTCTGACATGATTGGTGAGATGCCTTGTTAACTGAATGGGTGTAGGCTTCCTTTTCAATTGAAGCTGGTTACATGCAGTAGCTTTTGTTTTTTTCTGTCTGCTTGAAATTAAATGGAATCTATTGGAAGATTATCAAAATTGTATGCATCACAAGTAGGTAGTTTAAATTAACAGGATAGGGACACTCGGGAATAAATTTCAATTCGCACATATTTGTTTTTTTCTTTTTCTTTTTTTGACTAATTTGGTTATTTGCCATTTCTTGGGGATTAAACTTTAAAAAATGTTCTTCTTTTCTGTATCTGATGTTCTGTGTGCTATTAGTGATGCAGCCAACACGAACGGTTGTCATGTGTAACACAACTTTCGATCACCGCGAAAACACCGTCCCGGAAAAGCGTCCATGCTTGATATCGTTTGGTTCATGAACATTAAGTTTCCAGTACAGGTGACCCATAGCTCAAAGTGTTAAATAATTGTCTACATTATTCAGTTTTTAAAATAATATTCCATTAATGAGATTGTTAGTCTTTGAAATTTTGCTCACTTTTATTTTTCCTAGTAGAGCAGGGTAAAAGGAAAGACTTAAGTTCTTATTTATTTCTTTATATGGATCTGATAGATTCATTTATTATTATTATTTTTTAAGTGCAAGGGTAATTGTAAAATCATAGTGTAAAGTTGTGTGGTGTTTCTGCTTTCTGTAATGTTTGGAACTTGCCTCTGCAGGTAAAATCCCAGAGGAAGCCAAAGCCCTCTCTTTATTGGCTCCTGCTCCAACCATGACAAGTCTGATGCCTGGTGCAGGCTTGCTTCCCATACCGACTCCAAATCCCTTAACTACAGTAAGTGTGAGATGATACACCCTCTTCTAAAAGGGGTGAACGTTTAACTGTGTAATCAGCTAAGTAAGGAGCTTAGAAAAAAAAATTTTTTTGGTAAAGAGCTTAGAAAACTATTTCTATTTTGTTTTTATTAATTTATTTTTTGGTTGCGTCACCCAGCATGTGGCGTCTTGGTTCCCCAAGCAGGGACTGAACCTGCACTCCCTGCGTTGGGAGTGCAGTCTTAACCACTGGACTACCAGGCAGGTCGCTGTTTCTATTTTAAATACAAGTTTTTTAATGGAGAGGATTTGATTGAAATGTCTGCCTAATTTTTTCCTCATGTTGTCACTGACTTGAAATGCCTTTTGGAATTGCTTATGAAGTAATTGGGGATTCATTTAAATTTGAGAACTGAAGTATATTATTCATTAGGAAATCAGTTACTGGAACCCAGCATTGTAGATAGCGTGAGGAATTGGAGAATCTAGGTACCTGTATTTCCCAGTTCAGGAGGACTAAATCCATTTGAAAAATATGAAATAATTTACTACCTTGGTAATGGGAAAAAAACATCTCAGAGAAGCTTTTGTCTGATACTGAGAAAATGTAACATGGTAAAAATAGTTTCTCGTTAACTAAGCTTGATTTAATGCCTCCTTTGTGATTTCCAAGTGGTGTTAAAAAAAAATGACTGTGCTGTTACTGAGTTCTTGGTTTATATAAAAGATTCTGGTCATTTTTTATTTTCTGCAAAAATAAACCCAAGACAAAATGCAAAACTCACTTTAATTGAAAGTTGTATTTAGCTTTGTGATACTGGGTTATTAAGGAGTGAACTAGTAAACTTTATGATTATAGTTACTTAATTTATCCAAGTTTTAGAAGTGACTTTTGAAACTTGGAAGTGCAAGATTTTAAGATTTTTACATGACATTGTTCTACTGGAGACCTATGTTATGATCCATGGGGGGAAAGTGCTTTATACTTCATCTGATAATTTGAATTGGGCTTTTTAGAAATTTGAGTTTGGGTGTGTTTTGGCATATTTTAGGATTAATTCCTGAATCACCATCTTTTTTTCCCCCCTCCTCAGAAAATATTGTCTTGCTGTTGTGAACATTTTTAGGTTTATTTATCAACAGTATAACGTCTTTATTATTTAATTTGTTGCTTTGACGGGAAATGATTCCTTTTAATTCAGCTGTAGAAAGCTACTATTATATAACTTAACTCATGAAGGTATAAAACACAGGAAAGGTGGCCCATTGTGATTTGGCTCCTGGCTACTTCTCTGACCTTTTTTCCTTACTTGTTTTCCCTCTACTTCAGTTGTATTGGCCTTGTTTTTTGGATATACCAAATATATTTCTGCTTTGGAATATTTATTTATTCTCTGCCTAGAATATTTCTTTTCTAGACATTAAAAAGATTCACTCTTTGATAAGAGTGAATGAAACCTTTCATAAGGTTTGTACTTAATAGGGAGATTAAGATTAAGTCTATATAATCTTCAGGGAGGCTGAGGTTTCTATGTCAGAAGGCAGAAGTTTTATATTGGGAGTCCAGATCATCTTTATCCCCTCAAAGACTGAAAGGGCACTCTTAAGTATTGGGTTGACCAAATAGTTTGTGTGGGTTTTTCATAACATCTTACAGAAAAACCTGAATGAACTTTTTGGCTGACCCAATTTTCAGGTTGTTTGGACCAGGGCCAGAATATAGACTAATCTAAACAAGGGTAGTTGTATTGTTGCAGAGCAGCCATATCCAGTAGATCTTTCTGCTATGATGGAGATGTCTGAATCTGTACTATCTAGTATAGAAGCCATTAGCAGCATGTGGCTATTGAGCACTTGAAATTTGACTGGTGTGACTGAGGCACTGAATTTTAATTAAAATTCAGATAGCCCTATGTGTTTGGTGGTTACCGTGTCAAATGGCACAAGTGTTGAAGAATGGTATAGTGCAAAGAAGAGAGAGACAGAAAAAGTTTCTAAAGAAAAAAAAGACTGAATAATCTTTACATTTGAGAAACAAAGGGGTTGGATTAGATGATTTGGAAAAGCTCATTCCAGATCTATAATTATGACCTAGTGGAGAAATTTCTAAGTGAAAGGGTGGACAGCTAGGAATACCTGGAAAAGTCTGTTTTAAATCCATGCAGAACTGACAAGACTCATATTTGTGATTTAGCTTAGTTGTATTTAATAATTCTCTTGCACAGTAGAAAAAAAATTGAAGGTGTGACCCTCAGTCATCTGAATGTTAGACTATCAGAGACGAGAGAGAAGAAAGAGGAGTGTCATTAGAGGCAACATGTGTAAAGAGGCTAGATCCTTCATGGGTTTTCTACAATGTTATGATAACTGGAAATGATGGTAGCAACAAATCTAAGGTCTGTGAGCAGCAAGATACCACAGATTATGTTAATAAAAACTATGAAGGAAAAAACAGAGTGATGCAGAAGAGAGGAAATGTGGCTCTCTATAAGGTTAGGGAAAACTTGGAGAGGATGACTGACCTGATGGTTGAAGGATTCAGCCAGCAGAAGCTCGGGGAAGAGCTTTTTAGGATAGATGGGATGCCAGGTAAAAAGCCCTAAGTGAGAAAAACTTGTGTGTTCAAGGTACAGAATGGTTTGGTGGCGGTTTAGGGGTTTAGGGAGGTAGGGTAGTAGTTGTTTTGAGATTAGAGGGGCAGGTAGGGCACAGATTATGTAAGGCTCTTTAGGCCACAGAAAGAAGTTTGAATTTTATTCTAAAAGATTTTAAGCAGAGATAAAATTTGATTTGATGTTTTAAAAAGATCACACATCGGTTGCTATGACAAGCATAAGTGATACTGATTTCATTAACTAGTAGTTTCGCCTTTAGAAAGTATTGTTAAAATTTTAGTAGTTTTGCAACAGTATAACAGTATAGCTGGTTAACTTAATTCACTTAAATTGCACAGGTGAAAATGAAAGTAGCAGTGTTTTTGTTTCTTAAAAAGTCTTCCCATGAATCTGCAGAATGTTTCACTTTCTAATTCTCAGATCTATCTTTTCAAGTTTAAATTCACACTAAAGCATGTTTCTTAATGTTTGAACTAAAAACTACTGCAAATAGTAAGAATTGACAGGGTTTCCAGTTCAAGATGGCAGAGTAAAAGAACGTGCACTCATCTCCTGCAAAAGCACCAAAATCACAACTAGCTGTTGGACAGCCATCCACTGGAGGACCCTGGAACCCACCAAAAAAGATATTGCACGTCTAAAGACAGGAAGCCACAGTGAGACGGTGGGAAGGGCACAAGGACGATAAAATCAGATCCCATACCCACCAGGTGGGCAGCCCACAAACTGGAGAACAGTAATAGTGAAGAAGTTCTCCCACTGTTGTGAAGGTCCTGAGTCCCACGTCAGGCTTCCCAGCTAGGGGATCCAACAAAGGGACTAGGAGTCCCCAGGGAATCTGACTTTGAAGGCCAGCGGGATTTGATTACGGGACTTCACAGGACTGGGGGAAACAGAGACTCCACTGTTAGCAGAAACAAAATCTTGTGTATGCCAAGACCCAGTGGGACGGAGCAGTGACCCCACAGGAGACTGTACCAGATCTACCTGCTAGTGTTGGAGGGTCTGCTTGTGGTGGTGTGGGTTGGCAGTGGCTTGCCGTGGGGATGGGGAAACAGGCAGCAGCAGTCCTGGAAAGGGCCCTTTGGTGTAAGTCCTCTTGGACGTCACGATTAACCCAACCATAGCACCCGTGTTTGGCTGGGTCATTTCAGGCCAAACAACAAACAGAGAACGAGTGCAAACACCTCCATCGGTAGATAATTGGATTAAAATTTTACTGAACATGACCCTGCCTACCAGAGCAAGTCCCCATTTTTCCCATCAGGAAGCTTATACAAGCCTCTTAGCCTCATCCACCAGAGGGCAGACAGAAGAAGCAAGAAGACGATAGATACCTCAGTGGCTAGAACCAAAACCACACCATAGAAAGTTAACCAGGATGAAAAAGCAGAGGGTTTTGTCTCACATGAATGGACGGTGTAAAACTCTAGAAAAACAAGCAAATGAAGTGGAGATAGGCAGCCTTCCAGAAAAAGAATTCAGAATAATGATAGTGAAGATGATCCAGGATCTTGGATAAAGAGTGGAGGAAAAGATTGAGACGATGCAAGAGATGTTTCCCAAGAAATTAGAAGAACTAAAGTACACACAGAGAGGAGGAACAATACACTAGAGGGAATTAATAGGATAACTGATGCAGAAGAATGGATAAATGATCTGAAAGACAGAATGGTGGAAATCCCTGCCATAGAACAGAATGTAGAAAAACAAATGAAAATAAATGAAGACAACCTAGGAGGCCTCTGGGACAACATTAAATGCACCAACATTCTCATTATAGGGGTCCCAGAAGAAGAAAGAAAGGACCTGAGAAAATATTTGAAGAAATAATAGCTGAAAAGTTCCCTAAGATGGGAAAGGAAGTAGTCAACCAAGTCCAGGAAGCACAGAGAGTCTCAGGCAGGATAAACCCAAGGAGGAACACACAGAGACACATAGCAATCAAAATGATGAAAATTAAAAATGAAGATAAAATAGTAAAAGAACGGAAAAATGACAAACAGGATAAAACGGAACTCTCATAAGTTATCAGCTAATTTCTCAACAGAAACCTCTACAAGCCAGAAGGGAATGATGTGATACATTTAAAGTGATGAAAGGGAAGAACCTATAACCAAGAATAGTTTACTTAGCAAGACTCTTGTTCAGATTTGATGGAGAAATGAAAAGCTTTCCAGACAAGCAAAAGTTTAAAGAGAATTCACCACCAAACCAGCTTTACAACAAATACTAAAGGAAATTCTCTAGGCAGGAAACAAAAGAGAAAGAAAAGACCTACTAGAATAAATTCAAAACAGTTAAGAATATGCTAAAAAAAATGGTAATAGGATCATTGTTGTTGTTCACTCGCCCAGGCCTGTCCGACTCTTTGTGATCCCGTGGACTTCCGCATGCCTGGCCTCCCTATCCCTCACCATCTCACAGAGTTTGCCCAAGTTCATGGTCATTGCATCGGTGATGCCATCCCGCCATTTCATCCTCTGATGCCCTCTTCTTCTGCCCTTGATCTTTCCCAGCATCAGGGACTTTTCCAGTGAGTCGTCTGTGTGCGTCAGATGACCAAAATACTGTAGCTTCAGCTTCAGCATGGAGGAGGAAATGACAAGCCACCCAGTATACTTGGCATGAGAACCTCATGAACTGTATAAAAGGCCAAATAGGATCATACATAGTGATAATTACCTTACATGTAAATGGATTAAATGCACCAACCAAAAGACAGACTGGCTGGACAGATGAGAACATGTGCATGTACGCATTTCCACTTAGCACATCACTTTACTCAATCCCCCAAGTTGTATGTAATTATTTTATATTGTTAGGTTAATCATGCTTCCATAATGGCTTGCAGTTGTAATTATCTTTTATTTTTTTGTCTGGCTATTGATTGTGAAAACTGATCTTTTACTATTGTGACTATGTAACTATTATTCAGTTAATACCATTGTATCATAATTGGTCAACAGAAAAGAATAGAATTCTCTATCACTAAAACTACCATTTAATAGGAAAAAAAATAGTAAGAATTCACTGTTTGTTTTTAATGTTTAGAATTAAAATACCCAGATAGTTAAGAAATACGTTGTACTTCTTGTTACATTGAAAACCACTGTGACCTTACTCTGAATAATTCAGATGTATACCTGGTTTAAATTAGGAGTCCCTAGTCTCTTCCCAGTCTTACTGAATTGATCAATATTCTTTAAGATGAGAGACTGCTAATGTTTGTTTGTTTGTTTGCTTGTTTTGTTATTTTAATTAACTTTTATTGGAGTGTAGTTTCTTTATAATGTATTTCTACTGAACAGTAAAATGTATCAGCTATATGTATACATATATCCCCTCTGTATTTCTTGAGAATGGTAATTTTTGACACTAACAGAAAATACTTGCTATGTTTTTTTATAGCTGGGCGTTTCCCTTAGCAGTTTGGGAGCTATACCAGCAGCAGCACTAGACCCCAACATTGCAACCCTGGGAGAGATACCACAGCCACCACTTATGGGGAATGTGGATCCTTCTAAAATTGATGAAATTAGGAGAACAGTCTATGTTGGCAATTTGAATTCCCAGGTAACTAATATAAGAAGAAATTGAGTGTTGGGACCTTTTATCTTTTTCCCTTTCTTAAAAATCGTATCACTTGGTAAAGTAATATTTACCAGATTATTTTTTAAGAAGAATATACCTTACTAAAACTGTGACTTTGTTTCTTCAGACAACCACAGCTGATCAGCTACTTGAATTTTTTAAACAAGTTGGAGAAGTGAAGTTTGTTCGGATGGCAGGTGATGAGACTCAGCCAACTCGGTTTGCTTTTGTGGAATTTGCAGACCAAAATTCTGTACCAAGGGCCCTTGCTTTTAATGGAGTTATGTTTGGAGACAGGCCACTGAAGTAAGAAACACTAAACAAAGAAATTTAAATGATTCTGAAAAATTTTTAAGTGTTTTTTATGTAATTAAGTTTTTTTTTTCTTTTTAATAGTAATTGGCAATTTGTGGAAAGGAAGACTATGTTAAGTATAAATGAAACACATGAGATATTTACCATTTTAGCTTTTAAATTAAAGTCGCATTTGAAGACATGTTGCTTTCTAGTTCATAAGGTCTAGTTTAATATTAGCCTATTTATACTGTACATGTTGATTGTAGCTCTTTTTCCATAGGCTTTAACAAGTCAGGTTAGTTTTGCATTATTATGCTAGACTAATGGGCAGTCTAACATATGGATTGAATTTACAGTAATATAGAAACAGAATTTTGGTAAATCCAAAATCTCAGAAATGTTTAAAAATTATACATTTTAAGGTTTGCTTGCATTCTTTTTTGCAAAGTGAAAAATTGATAGAGCCTTTTAGATACTCAAGACCAGAAATTCTATTTCATGTAGATTATTGAGGTGACAGTTTTATTTGAATTCTGTGGATAATGATCTTAACTATGCAGTTTGGTCAGTAGTCTGCTATTAGAGGATAAGAAATGATGTTCTTAGTGAATGCTTGGCTTTTCACCATGCTAAAGTGAGACACACCAAATTCATTTATGTGCCTCAGAGACACACCAAATTCATTTATGTGCCTCAGAGAAACCACTCTTAGCCATGAAGGGAGAGTTTTTTATAATCTAAGAATAGAAATGACTCGTTTTAATACTGGTGTTACCATTTTAATTTATTTTAATTCTAAGCTGCGTGGTAAAGCTGTTGTCCTGATCTGTTCAGGTTGTTAAAGAAGTTAGCGAGGGTTCAGTTTTTCTTTTTATTTTTCCCCTTGCTTTTGCCTTTGCCTTTGTTAGCAAGAGATGATGACAGATGGAAATGAGATGACTCATGGTTTTGAGGTTGGTTTTGGTTATTCTGTATTTAGCTATATTATTCTTCATGTGCTTTGAGATGTCCTCAGATTTGTAAATATGTGTACCTTATAAGCAGTTAATTGTTTCAGATTTTATAAAATATGGTGTGTATTTGTGATATGCTAATATTTTTAATTTAGAATAAATCACTCCAACAATGCAATAGTAAAACCCCCTGAGATGACACCTCAGGCTGCAGCTAAGGAGTTAGAAGAAGTAATGAAGCGAGTACGAGAGGCTCAGTCCTTTATCTCAGCAGCTATCGAACCAGGTAAGGCCACAGCGTTGTTACATAGGTCATAGTTGATGATCGTAGACTCTTAGAACTGGAAGGAATTTTAGAAGTTATCTGTTCAGTCCCTTCATTTTACAAACAAGAAGACTGAAACTCAAGAAAGTGTAAGTGACTTAACTAGCATCAAAGGTTGAAGAACTATTTAGCCCAAATGTCTTTTTCCATGATACTGAATTGAGGTACATTAGCTTGAGTTAAATTAGTTCTTTATCTTTTAATAGCAAAATCAGTGTACAGAACTGATTTGGTTAAAGCAAAGTATAAATGTTATTTGTGAGACTAAAGACAAGAATAAATATATTTTAAATGTTATGATTAAGCAGATTTCATTTTTCCTTCAAAGTTTTAATTTTAATAGACAACAGAGACCACAATTTAGGAAAAATAGAGACTATTTTAGCAAGGTAAAGGAACATCTCTTCAATCTTTTGTGTTGCTAACTATAGAAATCCAACCTAAAAATGTCTAGATGGTTTACATTTGAGCAAATTTTCTAAATTAGCACTCAGAACTTAAACTTCATTCTAGGAAAATGAATGGAAAGAAGGATTTAAAGTCACTGTCATAGAAATTACAGACATGTTATAATCGTACATTATGGCAGCAACAAAATACTACGAACAGCTGTTTATAATCATCTGGTTTATATGTACTGCTGCAGGGTGGCTGCACTCAACGAGTTTATGCAATGACTTTCTTGGATGTTTCTGAAGGATAATTGCACAGGAGGAGGATGTACAGAGAGTAGGCCCCTTGCACTATATGTGGTACATTCCACTTGTGCCTGATTATTAACTGGGATCTTTAATTGTTCTGAGCTTACACTGCAAAGTGGTTTTTTCCTCCCAGAGTCTGGAAAGAGCAATGAAAGAAAAGGCGGTCGATCTCGTTCCCACACTCGTTCAAAATCCAGGTCTAGCTCAAAATCCCGTTCTCGAAGGAAGAGGTCGCAGTCAAAACACAGGTGAGAATTTCTGCTGTCATATTCTGAATGTTTTTTGTTTTTGTATTTACCGTGGTTAAGATTTTCTTGAGTTTTTGTCTAAGTTTCAGAGTTTAGAAATTTCACTGGTGTTCACCAGAAAGTATGGTTACTGTTAGATATTGCTTTAATTATAGCACTGTACTTAAGAATGAAGTTTTATCTAGTAAATACATAGTTTCAACTAGTTTTTAGTTTTAGAAGTTGGTTTTTTATCTTAAGGTGTTCTGTTCTTGATTTTTCTAAGAATTAACTAGTATAAAGAATTGGCAGAAATTTTTCTTTCTTCACATTAGGAAAAGGGAACATATGGTGCTGAAAGTACTGGTAAAGTTGCAGTTTTGTTTTGTTTCGTTTTTCCTTCCCCTGTTCCCCTCAAGGTCTGGAAAGTGCTACCCCAGATCTAGGTTTCAGGTAGCCGCCTCTGTCCAGCACTGCAGCAAACGAAGGGCTTTGATTGAGTCTTTGTACTCTTGGTGAGGAGAGCTGCCTCCACCCACTTTGGGACCTGAAACATAGGAGTAACTTGCAGTTTTAGTTGCAACCACTGTACTGTGCTTAAACTTTGTTTCTATTCTGTTTATCTTATTTTTGAGCATGGCTGTGTCATTTTAATGTTCTTTTAAAAATATGTTGTGTGTGGTGCAAAGGGGATCTCAAAATATAAACTTGGAACACCATCTTGATTGAAAGTAACCTAAGAATCAGGTCTAACATGATAAGTTTTATTGTCTTCTTTAAGATGAGGAGGGAGCTGTTACTGAAATGTGAAAATGGATACAGTGGATCCTAATTGCATGTTATATGTATATACATATTCATACTCTCTGAAGAGAAGAGATAGAGAAAAGTGTGTGTGCATGTTTGTTGGGTGTATTAGAGAAGGAGGATTTCAGGGGAGGGCAAAAAGGACCAGTATGTTCTTTGTTGAACTTCATCAGCAAGCTCAGTTTAGTCTTAATTTCCTGTGCTAATCAAGGAGATTGAGGCAGTGAGATAGGAAAATATGATATTCTTTATTAAAATTTATTTTTTTTGAAGTGTAGTTGAATTACAGTTTTGTGTTAATTACTTTTGTACAGCTGAAATGACTCAGTTATACGTATATATACATTCTTTTTCATATAATTTGTCACAGGATGTTGAATATAGTTTCCTATGCTGTACGGTAGGACCTTGTTGTTTATCCATTCTAGACATACCAGTTTGCATCTGCTAATCCTAAACTACCACTCCTGCCCTCTCCCACCCCCTTCCCCTTGGCAACCACCATACTGTTCTCTGTGTCCCTGAATTTATTTCCATTTTTCATAGATAGGTTTGTTTTTATCATATTTTTTTAGATTCCACGTGTAAGTGTTATCGTATGGTATTTGTTTTTCTCTGACTTATCTCACTTAGTATGGTAATCTCTAATTGCAGATATTGTTAATTAGACTAGTAAACTATACTTTTAGCTGTACTGGTGTATACTTCCCTATTATTATTAGATTGCAAAACTCCTTTTGGAATATGGTTGAACTCTTCATCCAAGGCTGTACAGTAAGGCAAATTCATGTCTAAGAGAAGGAAATTGTTTCATGTACGAGGAAGAAGGCAGTGTAGCAGAAACTGGAATTAGAGGAAGAAGTGTATAGACTCAGTGCTACTAGGTTATGGATATTTCTATAGGTCAACAGAGGGTAAAAGTAAAGGAGATCAAGAAAGTATAGAAGTGAGTGAAAGAGTAATAACTTTCTGAGGAAGAAAAAGACCAATGACTTGACTCTTGATTTGTGTTAATAGAGCCATACTCCAAATCCAATATGTTAGTGGTATTCTGTAGCTGGAAGAAAGCAGAACTTAATGATTAATACCATTATTTTCTTGATAATTTCTGTGCAGCTTTCTCTGTTGGGACATATAATTTATCTATTTTAAGGTTTTTACTCTTATCATTTTAAGTGTATTTGGATATTTTCCCCTTCCAAGTGTTACTGGAGGGTTACAAATTTGTTAATTATTTTTATTCATGGGAGTGGTTTCATGGAAGTCTGTCTAATGATATAGAGTGAGAAAGTAATTGTTCTTGGCTGGCTCACACGCAGGCATACCTCATTTTGTTATACTCAGCTTGTGCTTTCACAGATATTGTTGTTTTTAACAAATTGAAAGTTTGTGGCAGTCCTGCATTATCAGATGATGATCAGCATTTTTTAGCAATTAGCATTTTTTCTGTAAGATGTTAGGGAAAGACCTGAGTGAACTTTTTGGCCAGCCCATTTTAGATTAAAGTGTGTACTTTTTTTTTTGTAACACAGTACTGCTGCACACTTAATACACTACACTGTAAATATAACTTGTATATGCACTGGGAAGCCAAAAAGTTCCTTGGACTTGCTTTGTTGTGATGTTCCTTTTGTTGCTGTAGTCTGGAACCTGACCCACAATATCTGTATGCCTGTAGATCTTTTTTATCAGCATATACTGTTCTTATACAAGAAGCCTTTACTAAAATCCTAAAGAAATGCAAAAGAGGATGAATTTTGTTGAAAAAAAGTTCCTCAACCAAAAACATTTGACTTATGGAACTCCCTCCCCGTCTCCACTGTAGGAAATGCCAGACATTTCGTGGTTCCCCTCCCCTTCTAGTGGGATTGGATGCCTTCAGCTCTTTCTCTGACCCACTAGACCTAGCCAGGAGTGGAGGTTGCAGCATCCCCTTTCTTGAAGGCCCATCTTTTTCTACCTTGTTCGTGTTCTGATACTTCTAGAACCTTCCCCTGATCTTTTCCCTGTTCCCTCCCTTATCTGTAGGAGGGAGGAAAGAGTTATTTGTTATTATCTTGGCTAGAACTGGGAAGATGTGTTTCCACTCTGTCCAAACTTTTATTGTGTTTTTTCATAGGGACAGGGTTAGAAAAGGTGGGTGGTACTCTATTGTAAAGTTAAGTAACTTTTACAGACCAGCATAGGAACTGTAAGACATTTTATAATATTTTAATGGGAAGCAACTGACTTACAAATGAACTTTGATGCAACATAATGGTAAGTTGCCGTTTATTTACAATTTAACCTGTAAGTGCAATTTTGTACATTTATGCTAAAATGAGAACTGCTAATGATGGCTCACATCTTTATCTTTGATCGGATTAGTTTTGCTCTTGACTTAACACTTTTAGCTTTCCCAATCAGAATACTTACAGGCAACTATGGGTGACATAGACATGAAATATTTATTGTCAAAATTAAAATACAATAATTACTCTTGAGCAGTGAGTTTCAAACTCTGAGTACTCACAGTGTAAAGTGGGAAGCCAAGTGGATAATTGTTGATGATGTAGATATTGAGAGTAGGAGTTTTAATCATTTGTTCTGTGCCAGAAACTGTTAGTCAGTTTTCCCTAATCATCTGTTTTAATCCTCATGACGGTCATAGGAGGTGTAGCTATGATTTTTACTTCAGTTTTTAGATGAAGAAACTTAGGCTTAGAGAGGTTAAGTGATGAACCAGAGTTCTCTCAGCTATTGTGTGGCAGAACTGAGTGTCAAAGCCAGACTGTTTGTCTCCAAAGCCAGTGAGTCTCATCACTTGTTGTATGCATTCAATTTTGTCATATTTTAATGAATAGTTCCTAGGATAGTTCAGTATGAAAAATGTCACATTATACATGCTATTTAGTTGGGAGAAGAGCCTAGAGAATTTTAGAATTGGAAGAACAGTAATTTTTCCTCCAAGAATTCTAGTAATAATGGTTTCTTTTAATAGTTCTGTATATGTAATTATAAAATCAAGGCCTTTGCAAATTCAGTATTTGATTACATTTAGCTTTCACTCATGAGTAAGATGTTTTATCTCCTGTCACACTAGCACCATCATTAGTACTGTGCTTTCTTACACATTCTTCTTAATATGGGTTATGACAACACACGGCTGTTTATAGAAACCATTGAACCATATAACCACCACTCCCTGTCAAGATAAGTTATAACCACAAGCAATCATATTACATGCAAGTCAAGAGTTAAAGACAATTTATGATATGAAAATATGGACCAAGAGAAATCGTCTGTACTAATTGAAGCATGTAATACTTAGCAAAGGAAAGTCATACCTGAAACTATCAACTTAAGTCTGACGTAGGAAATAGCTTAAATTCTTTCTCTATTTCTGTCTTTGTATTCTGGGTAATAAACTGGAAAAGTTTCCGATAAATTATGTCAGATAAGCTATCTGAAGTGTTATGTAAAGAGTTTAAAAATACTGATAAATACTGTCAAGTTTGGTTTTAAAATTCTCCCTTTTGAAAGATCTTAAATATTTATAAATTGAAATTCTGAGACTAAGTTTTGATACTCTAACAATTTGTCTTTCTTTAGGAGTAGATCCCACAATAGATCACGTTCAAGACAAAAAGATAGACGTAGATCTAAGAGCCCTCATAAAAAACGCTCTAAATCAAGGGAGAGGCGAAAGTCAAGGAGTCGCTCACGTTCACGGTGAGTTTTTTGAATTTAAGGGTAGTTTTCTCATGACCTCATTTGTTAAAAATCTGTTGTGGTTTAAAATTTTAATGAAAGAAATTGAACTTTTTTCTGATCGTTTAAGTAATAATTTAATGTTGATTGTCATTGATTTGAATCTGATGGTTAGTATGATTCATGAGATTTCCAGACTACTTAATTCAGCCTGGTAATGCTTCATTTAGCTTCATGTACATAGAGATTATGTAGACATTTGTATGTAATGTCTTATAGCTGTTATCAGTTGTTTTGTATTGATAATTGTTGAGGAAACAACGAGGTCCTTTTTGGGGAGTAGAATTATTTTAGTTGTGAATTTATTTATTTATTTTTATTTTTAAAGGGACAAAAGAAAAGACACCCGAGAAAAAATCAAGGAAAAGGAAAGAGTGAAAGAAAAAGATAGAGAAAAGGAAAGGGAAAAAGAAAGAGACAGGGAAAAGGAACGTGAAAAAGAAAAGGAACGGGGTAAAAACAAAGATAAAGACCGAGATAAAGAACGGGAAAAGGACAGAGATAAAGACAAGGACAAAGAGAAGGACAAAGAGAGAGAGCGGGACAAAGACCATGAAAAGGAACGAGACAAAGAAAAGGAGAAGGAACAAGAAAAAGAAAAGGAACGAGAAAAGGACAGATCTAAAGAGATGGATGAGAAAAGAAAGAAGGATAAAAAGTCCAGAACACCACCCAGAAGTTACAATGCATCAAGAAGATCTCGTAGTTCCAGCAGGTTTGATAATGCTTCAGCTTTCTACCAGGAGGGTCACTGATGACAGTTTTAAGTGAGAGGGAAAATACTGTTATACATGGAATCAGTACAATAATGGTAGAACATTTCTCTAGCAGAGGGATTGCTACAGTATTGAATCAGTGAGGAGGAAGAGAGAGTATTGCACGCAGTTACTTGAAACGTTGACTGTCCTTTGCAACCCACTGCTTTAACCTGGCAGTGGTGCCAGTGACTGTCGTTGCTGTTGCTTATTATTTTCTTGGAGGGTGGGATGGCGGGGGCAAGCTTTTTATTTTTGATTTGGTTTTATGTGGAAAAGTTGACTGCTTATTAGGCTTCTATATTTCTTTGGAATGAGTAGTAAATTTAATATGTAAAATTATTTTTAAGGTTGCAGTATTAGTCCTTTTTGTCATCTAAGTTCATTTTTACTGCTCTATTTTGTTGAATGCGTGATGTTTAAATTTTGGTTTTCATTTATTTGTTAAGGATTTGCTTTTTTCTTAGAAGTCTTTATGAATAGGTGCACTGCCATCAGGGCTTCCCAGGTGGCATTAATGGTAAAGAACTCACCTGCCAATGCAGACGACGTAAGAGACATGGGTTTGATCCCTGAGTTGGGAACATCCTCTGGAGGAGAGCATGGCAGCCCCCTCCAGTCTTCTTGCCTGGGTAATCCCATGGACAGAGGAGGGTGGCGGGCTACAGTCCACAGGGTTGCAAAGAGTCAGATGTGACTGAAGCAACCTAACACACACACACACAGACACACAAGCACACATGCGCGCACACACACAAGTGCACACTGCCACCAGGTGGCGGCAGGTTGCCACAGTAACAGCAGCAAAGGACCTTCCTTAATTCAGAATTATTTCAACCTGTTTCCATTGCTCCAGATGATAATTGTGACTATAAACAAATGGAAGTTCCAAAGTTGTGTTAAAAATTGTATCTTAAAAATACCTAAAAACATGTTTTAGCAAGTTTTAAAGATATTTTTTAAAGGTTTTTCATAGAGAATAATTTGAGACTGGCATGTGCATTTCCTAGTGTTTTTGCTTTCTGTTTTAATAGCTTATTCTTAATGCTAGTCTTTGGTTGCTTAATTAAAGATAATTTCTAGCATTTATTGAGTGCTTTACCATATGCCAGATTTTGTGTCTCAGCGGAGTTTTTCATGACTAATCTTATTTAATCCTCACAGTAAGCCTGTGAGAAGATTGTTATCATGGTTTTAAAACATGAAGAAACCAAAGCTCAGAGGAAATTTTCCATCTGCTCTGCACTTTAGTTAGAAATGTAGTAGTACAGTAGCTCTTTCTCTTCTTTTTAGTGATTGTTTAAATGAAGACTCTAACCAGTACTTGGTACTGGCTTTTTAAAAAATGCCTCAGAAGTATAAAGTTGAAAGCAGCAGTATATGTTAAAATGGAACTTCAAATCAGTAGATCTTTGCTATATTTCAGCACATTAAAACAAAACCTGAATAATTTCACTCATTTGCTGTGGGTATCAGTTAAGCCTTATGGCGTCTTTACTTCACAGTTATTTTATTGGTTGTGTTTCACACATTCCTTGATGTTTATGTTTAGACATTGCCTTTCACAACACCAAGTAGTGTCCTGATTCTTTTCAAATTCGTTTGAATTTACTTTTTCTGATGACTTCAAAGTGTTTAATTTTTTCATGGGCTATTTTAAGTTGCTTGATATTTAAGAAAATGTAGATAGTCAGATTCAGTTCTTAGATAACCTCTGGGGCCTGGAGAATAAATGCTGACTAATGTTGGTTCCTAAAGGTTCAGTCGTTTGAAATGATTCATGCTTTCAGAAGAGCTTAGTGAAGAGTTAAAATTTCTTTGAGCATTTTTCTTCCTTTCAAGTGCTCTGATTTGTTCAGTGAATAGGAAACCTGTTAACTGCTCAGAAAAATAGTGTACTTGATGTTTTTTTTTCCAACATTGTCTTCTGAGCTATGTTTTTTAAAGAAAAAATTTTGATATTTAAGAACTTTTAATGCTTGAAATTACAGTCAATAAGGATGAGACCAACAAAGGGAAAGAGAAAAAATTTATTGAGCACCTACTGTGCACCAGACATTAGGCTTGGTACTTTACAGATATTATCCTAATCCTCATAACAGTACAATGAGACTTGAGTTATTATCTCCATTTATCCATTGGAAAAACTAAGACTCAGATTAAGTAATATGACCCCAGTCTTACAGCTGGTTAAGTGTGAAACTAAAATTTAAACGTCAGCCTATTTAACTCCAATTCTGCATACTAGCGCTGATAGCTTCTTTCTCAACTAACTGATACTCCAGATTGCTGTCTATCAAGCCTGGCTCTCATTACCACTAACTGGTAGTTATTAGATGTCCACCCATACTTAGTGTTCCTGAAATAAAAGTAAAGAGTTACACTGATGAAGATGGAGCCATTTTGTATAAAATAGGATACACTGACATTCTTACGCTATGAAAAAAGTTACTTCTAGTGTGTGAGGTGGGGGGAGGGGTGCTGCTACAGAATGGTATTGATTGAATGGAATAATGTCATCTAATTTCCACAGTAGGAAGTATAACTTTGAGGTGACTTGGAGATAAAATTAGGTAATGGAGGCAAGAACCTTAGGTAGAGCAGAAATTTATTTGTTCTCAAAGTTCCTGAACTCTTTCAGTCTTCACATCTACCGTGTATACCACATATAAGCATTGTCTAGTTCTTTATTTTATAGATGAAAAATGTACACAAAATATTTCATTAGCCTAGAATCAACTTACTGACATATAAGGAGAACTTGAAGTCTAGAGGATTTGGTTGTTTCAGTTCTGTGGCCACTTATCAAAGCTTCTTGTGAGATAGATCATTGGCTACATTAGTCATTTAAGAAATAAATCCTCTTACCTCATCACTTGAATAATAGACATCTTGCAGTTCATTGTTTCTAAGTTGACCACTCTTACAAATGAAGTAATTTGTTAGACAGTATCACTGACTCAGTGGACATGAGTTTGAGCAAACTCCAGGAGATACTGAAGGACAGGGAAGCCTGGTGTGCTGCATTCCCTGGGGTTGCCAAGTGTTAGACATGACTGAGTGACTGAACACACACATTAAATTATTATTAAAAGTATGTGTCATTCAGGAATATGTTAAGCAAAATAGTTTTTAATCAAAAAGTTTTTAATAATCTTGTTAATCTTTTTAATAATTATTTTTTACTTCATGCTTAAATCCCAGTTTTTAAGTAATTTCTTTTTATCTAAGTAACTTGTGTGCTTAATTTTAAATGACTAGAACAACAATAACGAAGAGATAGGTGATTGAGGGGGTAAAAGCAGTTTCTCTGTGAAGTAAACTAATGTAAGTTCTCTTTAAAGAGGCATTCTGCATACTTGGGTTTAGAAAGTCTGTATGTTTCAAGCCTGTTTATCTTTCACTTCTTGAAAAGGGCCTATTAACTTGTTAAAATAATCCACAGTGGGGCAGCAAGGAGCTAGATGCATGACAGAGGATCTGGAAAGCAACATGCTTTAGGTGTTGAGGAAGAAAATAATGTTTAACGTAAGAGAGAATATGAAACATCCATTAATATTTTTTCTGCTCTAGAAATTGCTGTCCAAATAAACACTTGTAAAGGAGATCATCTTTCTAATATGAAATCTTAGAGATATTTTCACTGGTCTGTTGAATTTATGGTTCATCATTTGACCTGTACTAAAATTAGATAATAGAATATTTTCATGAAAGACATTAGTTTAAACTGACCTTTAAAGAATACTCTCCACTTGAGAGCACTCCAGACCCTTTTGCTTTTGTGTATTTGAATTGATCTTACTGGAATTACTGGTTTTTAAAATAACATATTTTTGACTTTCAGGGAAAGGCGTAGGAGGAGGAGCAGGAGTTCTTCCAGATCACCAAGAACATCAAAAACCATCAAAAGGAAATCTTCTAGGTCTCCATCCCCCAGGAGGTAGGTTGAAAGCATGTTCTAGAACTGAGGAGGAAGCAGGGGGGAAATTTTCTCTGTTCAGTCTGTTATTTTTATAACTTTATATTTTGGATGAGTTCAGTTCAGTCGCTCAGTCATGTCTGACTCTTTGCGACCCCATGAACCACAGCACGCCAGGCCTCCCTGTTCATCACCAACTCCTGGAGTCACCCAAACCCATGTCCATTGAGTCGGTGATGCCGTCCAGCCATCTCATCCTCTGTCGTCCCCTTCTCCTGCCCCCAATCTTTCCCAGCATCAGGGTCTTTTCAAATGAGTCAGCTCTTCGCATCAGGTTGCCAAAGTATTGGAGTTTCAGCCTCAACATCAGTCCTTCCAATGAACCCAGGACTGATCTCCTTTAGGATGGACTGGTTGGACCTCCTTGCAGTCCAAGGGACTCTCAAGAGTCTTCTCCAACACCACAGTTCAAAAGCATCAATTCTTCGGCGCTCAGCTTTCTTCACAGTCCAACTCTCACATCCATACACGACCACTGGAAAAACCATAGCCTTGACTAGACAGACCTTGGTTGGCAAAGTAATGTCTCTGCTTTTTAATATGCTGTCTAGGTTGGTCATAACTTTCCTTCATGTAGTATATTAGTTTGGTTTAGAAATCTGGAGAATACAAAAAGTTATAAATAGATCTTAACTTCCACGATGTGTCCATCTATCCTGTCCCCACAAATAACGACTTTATTAGTTTTTTTGGTATATCCTTCCAGTTTTGTATATAGGAACAGATGAGAATGTATAATGTTTTTTTCATCTTCTGCAAAAGGTAGTGCAAAATGTACCCTGTTGTACAGTTGCTTTTGTCACTTTACTACCAGAAGGACTTGCTGTATTCATCAGAGTGCTGCTCATCCCTTTTTACAACTGCATGGTCTTCCATCATCTGTTATAAAACCAGCCTACACTATAGGTTCTCTTAATTTTCTTTTTATAAATTATGTAAGTCTGTAATGAATAGCTTTGTATTTACATAATTTTGTAGTGTGCCAGTGTCAGCCTAAAAAAGTGCACAATATGAGAGTTGTGAGTTAAGTTTTGTTTGGGGCAACACAAGAACTGCAGCCTGGGATACAGCACCTCGGATAGCTCTGAGAGACTGCTCCAAAGAGGTGGGGAGGAGGACAGAATATATGTGATTTTGGTAAAGGGAGAGTGCATGTAATCAACCATGTTTATTTTTATTTTTCTGGTCTTGTGAAACTTCTGCTAGTCACAAGAAACAGTCGTCACCATGAAGGGTTTTAATGCTCTTCTAGATATGAGTAGATATAAGAATTGGGCTCATAAAATGGGCTCCTGAAAATATCTTACTCTGTGAAGATCTGTTGTGTCAGTTTTCCTGGAGCACAGAGTGCCTATTTCTGCTCTCCACCCTGAGCTTCCTCAGAGGGTGTTGGAGGTCAGCAGCTGCAGCAGCACGTGATTTAATCCTTGTAGAGGTAGATGGCAAGTCCCCATGGCAAGTTTGTGGATGACACCAGTATGCAGAGACGTGAGTGCTTTTGTAGTTTTGAGAGATACTTCCTTCCGTATTGTCCTTCATAAAGGTTGGTGGCAGCTTGCACTTTAACCAGCTTCAATTTGAGATGCTTGTTTCCCTATAGCTCCTGCAGATTGTTTCCGAAGTTGTGGATTTTGGTCCATCTGATAGATGAGAAATGGTACCAGTGTAAAGTAATTTTCACTGCATTTTTCTTAGGAGTGAGGGTGACCATCTCTTCATATATTTGAAGGCCATTTGTATTTGCTTTTCTGTGAATTGTATACAGTGCCCATTTTTTATGGGGTCTGTTTTTATGTTTTCTATTTTCAGGAATTCTTTCAGTATTGCAGAGATTATTCTTCAGTGACTTGGTTTCAAGTATTATTCCTAGTTTGTCATTTCTCAGAAATTGTTTATGAGACTTAATTTTATAGAGATTTTTGATTTATAGTTTAATTCCTCAAGTTTTTTCTTTTGTGACTTTTCCATTTGAGTTTTACAGGTGGAAAAGGCTTTCCTATTCCAAGATGATAGTAAAATTCCTTCATTGCTGCTTTTTGTACTTTTATACTTTTAAGTTTTGCATTTACATCTTTGATCCATTAGGAGTTTATCCTTGTTTGCAATATGGCACATGGATACGATTTTATTTTTCCAAATGCTTCTTTGTTTTCCAATATCATTAAAAACCCAATTTTCCTAACACTTACTCCGTGTTTCCTTTGTCACACACTAAATTTCCCTGTTTGTGCTAGAGTCTGTTTCTGGGCCAAACGTGGTATTGGATTGGCTTGACTGATGATTGTGTACAGCAGTGCCCCATGTGTTTAATTTTATGGATTGTATCGTATTTTTAAATATTTAGTAAGGTCTTTATTTCCCCAGGTGGTACAGTTGGTAAAGAATCCACCTGCCAGTGTAGGAGACATAAGAGATACAGGTTCCATCCCTGGGTTGGGAAAATCCCTTTGAGTAGTAAATGGCAGCCCACTCAAATATTCTTGCCTGGAGAATCCCGTGGACAGAGGAACCTGGCGGGCTGCCGTCTATGGGGTCACGAAGAGTCGGACACGACTGAGCACACACACATACTTCTCCATACCTCTCATTTCTCTTTTTTTGAGCTTTTGTCATCATTCTTGTGTGTTTATTTTTCTATTTGAACTTAAGAGTTAGTTTGACTGTGTTCTAGAAGTAGAACCTACTGGTAATTTGTGTTATAGTATGATTAAATTTATTAATGGGGAAATTGATGAATAGATTTATTAATAAATAAAACTTTATGAAAGTGAGTCTTTCTATCCAGGAACATGGCCTGCTTATTCAGGCCATGCTTAGTGTTTTTCATGAACATTTCAGTGTTTATTTCAAACAGATTTTATGCATTTTCAAGGTCTAATTTCAGATATATGTTGCTTTTTTGTTCTTGTCAATGAAGTCTTTCATTATGTCATATAATTGGAGATTAGGTTTATACATAGGAAGGTTAGTGATTTCTGTATATATATTTTTTCATCCCACTATCTTCCTAATGGGTCATAGTTTTTCAGTTGGTTTTCCAGGTAGAGAAAAGAGAAATTTATAAAAAGTTTTGCCCAGGGTAGAAGGAACATGCTTCCCAGCAGAGATCTTTTGTTTATTTGTTTGTGGGTTATTATCTTTAGATGAGAATAAAAGGAAGGTTTAGGAGGTGGGGCAAATTTTTAAAAAATACTTTGCTCATGAAAGTCAAAACTTTTGTCAACTGTAAACTCAAATTAGACAAAAAGATATATTTAGAATGTTTCACTTCCTTCCGGATTCCTTCTGCTTTAACATCCACTTTATGTAAGTGATTCATTGTTTTATCCTTCCTTGTGTTTCTTTTTTGCAAAATTAAGCAGATACATGTATTTGAATTTTTCCTTTTCTTCCAAAAGACAGCATTCACTATATATACTGTGTGTGTGTGTGTGTGTGTGTGTGTGTGTGGTCAGTGAACTGTACCCAACCCCAGTTCCATTTTGACTTAAAATTTCTTAAATTGAGAAGTAATTCACATAACATAAAATTCACACTTTTAAATGTGCATTTCCGTGATGTTTAGTAATTTTTGTTGCATTTTTCTCAAGAGTTCACAATTTTGTGCAGCCGTCACTGCTAGTTCCAGAACATTTTTTTCACTTCAGAAGAAAGCTTGTACCCATTAGCAGTTACTCTCCATGGCTCCAGACAGCCGCTTATCTGCTTCTTGTCTCTGGATTGCCTATTATGGCCGTTTCATATAGACTCACAGTATGTGTGGTTTTGTATTTGACTTCTTTGACTGAATGTAATGTTTTCAAGGTTCATACATATTATAGCATGAATCAGTACTTCATTCCTTTTTAATGGATGAGTAATATTCCGATGAATGGATAAAACCAGGTTTTGTTATTTAACCATTCATTAGTTGATGGACATTTAGTAGTATTTCCGGGTTTTTTTGCTGTGTAAACATTGCTGCTGTGAACATTTGTGTACAGGTATTTATTTATTTATGGCTGCACTGGGTCTTTGTTGCTTTGCTTGGGCTTCCTCTAGTTGGAAAGAGTGGGAGTTGCTCTCTAGTTGGGGTGCATGGGCTTCTCATTGTGATGGCTTCTCCTGCTGTGGGGCACAGGCTCTAGGTATGCAAGCTTCAGTAATTGCAGCATGCAGTCTTAGCAGTTGTGGCACACGAGCTCAGTTGCTTCACAGTGTGTAGAATCTTCCTGAATGAGGGATCAAATCATATCCCCTGCATTGGCAGGCAAATTCTTACCCTCTGTACCACCAAGAAAAGTTCTGCTTACTGTAGTTCTGTAATAAGTTTTAACATCAGGAACTGTCTTCCAATTTTGTTGTTAAAGATTGTTTTGGCTATTTGATGTCCCTGGAGATTCTATATGATTTTTAGGATGGGTTTTTTCTATTTCTGCTAACAGTACCGATGCGATTTAGATGGGGGTTGCATTGAATTTGTAGATCACGTTGAATACTATTGTTACCTTAACTCTATTTAAGTCTTCTGATTCAAGAGCATGGGGTGTGTTTCCATTTTATTTATGCATTTATTTCTTTTGGCAAATTTTTTGCCCTTTTGGTTAAATATATTGCTAAGGAATCTCATTCTTTTTGCAGTTGTTTCCTTGACTTTTAAGAGTTAAATATAGAGATAAACATTATACATAAGTATGTTGTAAATATATTTTTCTTGGTTTGTCATTTTTCTTTTGAATATGCTAGCAGTGCTTTTTTTTGCTTTGCAAAAGTTTATATGGGCATATGTATGAATCTTTTATTGTACTTGGAATTTTAGTTATGGTTAAAAATCTTCCCTTTCATTCAAGTTAGAGAGAAATTCACTCATGTTTTCGTGTAGTACTTGTATTATTTCATTTAAGAGATTTAGGTTTCTAATCCATTTGGATTTATTTCTGTGAATGAGATACGGACCCACTTTTATCACTTTCTGAATAATAATCCAGTTGTACCCAGGTCTTTTATTTATAAAAGACCATCTTTTCCCCTATGATTTGAGATGCTTTATTGAATTTTCATATGTACGTGGGTCTGTTTCTTAAGTGTTTTTGTTTGTTTGCCTGATCTTTGTGTTTATTTTTAAGCTATTCATAATTAAGACAAATAATTCTATATTAGGATTAGTTATTTTGAGTTGAAGATGTCTTATGCTTTTGATATGAAGTGCGTCATTTTTTCCCCTCTAATTTTAAGGATATGTTGTTTTTGCAAATGGAATGTGTTCAGTCCGTCTTCTGCTTAACATTTGCTCTTGAATTGGTGGGTGGGGCTTTGTGACAGAGAGGAGGACACATGGTGTCTTTGGTTATTTGAAGTTCCAGGTTTTTGTAAGTCATGCAGTCGTGCCTGAGAAGTCATTCAGCCTTATCTGATTCTTTTATCTTTTTTTTATTATTTTCTGGTTATTCATTTTTTGTTTGAAAAAAATGGGTAAAAGTATTATGTATTTGGTTTTGTTTTATCCTAAATATAGTAGATGAATAAACCTTGAATGTTTCAAAACTAAGAAATTGGTAATACAAAATTGTGCCTCTGCAGAAATGACTGTATGTCTTTAAAAAGTTAACTGGGTGTGGGATTGAGTTGGTGGGTTACTGGACTCATTTATGTTACTTGGTCTACCAGGTTACTGGTATGCTTGTCTACAATGCATTAGTATTAGTAAGAATATTTAGTTAACAATGTACTGGATGCTTACTTTTTAAGATGTTAACTGACATTATTAATACTCTTATAGCAGAAATAAGAAGGATAAAAAGAGAGAAAAAGAAAGGGACCACATCAGTGAAAGAAGAGAGAGAGAACGTTCAGCTTCTACAAGAAAGAGCTCTAATGACAGAGAAGGGAAGGACAAGGTGGAGAAGAACAATACTTCACTTAAAGTAAGCAAGTCTTTCCATGTTTAGGGTTTAAATAATTCATATGAGATTGTTCTTCTTTATTTCATAGAGGTAACATTAGACAAAGCTCCTTGAGGGCAACAGTGTTTTTGGTGCTACTTATTTAATATTTGTTATATCGGTAGTTTTTTCACCTAGCTTTTGAAGGTAAGAACTAATTAATGTTCACTAGTGTAAACAGTTGCCTTCCTTATTCACAGAATGGCATACAATAAAAATTTTAACAGTGTACAGGAATATTTCTACTTGTTGCCATTTTCCTCACTGTGTTTGTTTTAGCAAATTTGACAGATGATGTTATCATTGGTTTTGTGATAATATACCAATTGTTAGGTTTGTTGAATTAGAATAATTAATGGAAACCAAATTCCATCAAGTAAGGATTTTTTTTTGTGGGGGGATAAACATTGTAAATACTTGTGAATTAGGTTATTTTCCTTATACTGGTAAGTAATATTTGTGTTTTATGAGTTCTGGAGCTTTCATCTTACAGTTTTGTTTATTCCCATGCTGCTAGAAGTTTATCATCATTATCAGTAACATCGATAATATCTCCTGAGCACTTGATGCATCCCAGACATTGTTCACTTGTTCTCTTTAATTCTCGGTTGAGGACTGAATTTGGACTGTTCTTGAACAGTCTTTGGTAGGAAGAACAGTGACTTCCTGTTCTATATTCCCTTGTTCTTGCTTATTTGGTGTCCAAATTACAAGTCTATCCTGGCCTCTATGGAAACTATTTTACTTTCAGCAGATCTCTTCCACTTTTTCAAGTCAGGCAGCAACATTCGTTGAATTCTTCCATAGAATTTCTGTTTACCTATTTTATTCCAACGTAGTCTCCATGGATTGTCCCATCTTAGAAGTGCAAAGGACATATCGATACATGTTTGCATATACTATTTATTGCAAAGGTAAATGGGAGAAAATACCCAGTTTGACTAATTCACAAAAAGTAAAGTTATGTATGTTAGCCAGAACTAAATGTAATAGCTGGCAGCTTTTGAGAAAAATATTAAATGTATACCTAAATACTCATTGTAGGAGAAGGAGCACAATAAAGAACCAGATTCAAGCGTGGGCAAAGAAGTAGATGACAAGGATGCACCAAGGACTGAGGAAAACAAAGTACAGCAAAATGGGAATTGTCAGCCCAATGAAGAAAACCTCTCTACCAAAACAGAAGCAGTATAGGACCGACAGATGCACCTCTGAACACACGCTGGAATAGAATCCAAAGCTTTTAATTCTCTCAACAAGATGTTAAACAGTGAAGAAATCCAGTAGAGCCTAAAGATATGCGCTAACGGCTTTTCTAGTTGTTGGGTGACTTTGTGGCCATCTTGTTACTGAGTAAGAAAACAAAGCATGGACATCATGAAAATAACAGGTGTGACCCAAACTCATCTTCTAAAATCTGTGCATTTCCATGGTGGCTGACACAGTTGTCATGTGGTTTGTTAGTGTTTGCCAAGAACCATTACAAATAAATGGGACAGTTAAGATCTAAATTTGTTATATTATCTATAAAGACTGGAGATAAGCTTTGGAGGCTCTTTTAAGAAATGCTAGAAACTGATTTTGTATTATTTTACTTTTTTTTTTTAAATTTCCATATATACAGATTGATAATGTGCTTGAAATCGGTGCAAATATGTACACACCCTTGTAAGTGCAGAGTTTGTAAGAAGTTTCAACATTTACTTCACAGGATTTATAGTGATTGTGTTAAATTCTCACTATTGTGTTTTCTTTTGCTCACGGTTTAGGACAGTGGTTTTTCTTTAAAATAGTTTTACAGATTAAAGTTGCTTAAATAAGTGGAACACAAACCAACTGACAATGCATGCTACTGTTCTCTTTCAAAAGGAAGAACAACTGTGTTGAATACTAATGACATATTAGTATTCAGTGTTTAGAATCATTGGGTCTCCCCACATAGTAAGCATTTCTTTTTGAACTTTATTGACATTTCCGAGCTTATTATGAACAATATTGCAGTGTGTGTTGTCAGCTGTAGGTGGTAAAGGTGCCATTTATAAAAAGAAAGCTGGGTTTTCAAAATGGGCTATGGGAGCACAAGCTGAAGCTTTAGTGCCTTCTACAATGTGGTATACTGTTTTCTAGAATTTTATATGAGCTGGTCATTCTCAATTCATACGGAATTTAGATGGGTATTCCATTCCCTCCCATAGAAAAGTGTAAAAGTGGTATGTCAGAAGAGCTTACTTACTTACCTAACATGAGAGGGAAGTCTGTTTTTAAGAATGACTTTAGTGCTTAAAACAACAGTGCAGTTTTGGGACCATCAGTTTTATACTGTGATAATTGAAAATGAAGCAGCATGTTCTTATTTTACTTAAAGCAAGACCCTTTAGTTGTCTACATTGGATGGCCTTAATTATTACCTCTCAATCATCTTCTCATAAATGATGTGCTGAAGTTGTGCTTAAAGGAGAGTACATGAGGTTATTTGTTTTATGTGTAAAGTATGTTTACTTGAGCTTAAAATATAGGTCATCCTACATTGTTAGGCACTTTTTGCAGAAAGTATGCAAGTAGTAAAATGACAGCATTGCTAATACTTTCCCCCAAACCACAACTGATAGTTTCAGAACTCTTTTCATTGTTATATTTCCAAAAGTTATACCTTTTAATTAGCATGTTATTTAAAAAAAATCAACTATAATTATTTTAATGCAATCTAATACAATCAAATTACTCAGTTGCCTTACCTCATGGGAAGAGTTACTTATGAATTTAGAGAGCTAAGTAACACATCAGTTACTTGGTTTCAACTTGAGTTTTCTTTTAATGTTAATACTATTGAAACTTAAGTATTTGGTGGAGAATGGAAGGAATTGCCCTTATTGCAAGTAATGAAGCCTGGTTTGATTATGAAGCTGCTTAACTACTCTTCATGTGTTCACAATTACTGTGTTTTTTTTTTTTCCTCTTTGTCACTATGTACATTAAAATTTTTGAAAATGCTTTACTATGTAAAGTATAGATGGTCATTTTAATCATTCAACCACATACGGTTGGCTGGTGAACAGCTTATTTTGATACAGGAATGCTTGGGTGCATATGGAAAGATTGTGAAGGAGTGTGTGTCTTGCATCAAAGCTTCTTATTTATGATATGTAAGTAGAATAGAGCAAATGTTGTTTGAATCTTTGTTATTTTTAGTACCATTTCTCTAATAAAGCTAAGTATTTTAGAGGAAAATATTTGTTTATGCATTTCAAAACAGCATCTTAGGTTTATCCTGCTCTTGTTTTAGTTGGCACAGCTATGGAGACTGTTCTGGTATGGAGAGTGCATGTTTGTGTGGTCTAGAAAGCGATCGTTTAAAGTTTGAGTATTTTCTTGTACTCTGTACCCTATTAAATGTTTGGTAAGTTGGTAATTAACATACGTAATTGGTTCCTGATGCCAATTATTTTTCTTGGTGATGATATTTATTCAGCTTTAAGATAACCATACCAATCTTAAAAGACACTGATTTATAAAAATTGGGCGTAAGTAGGAATACAAGAGGCCCAGAGAACATGAAATCATTTTCTTAAACAGGCTTAGGGAAGCAAAACTTTCTAGGGTCTAGAGGTAAGGGAGGGAGGGTGGGCGAGAGAGAGAGAGTGTGTGTGTGTGTGTGTGTGAAAAAGGTTTTCTCTTTGTTCACATATAAGGGCTGATAAGTTTTCATTTGTTTGTTTTCTTTTAAGGTATTTCATTATTTTTTTAAAACTGTCTTTTTCGTCCCAGGTAGATGTTGTCAGGAAAACTTGAGGTAAGGCCAAGAAGACAGCCATTTTACACTTGGTACCATCTGTAAATTATCTTTTACAGCTTGATTATATAGCGAGTATATTCTGTTCCTTAAATTGTAGTTGCTGTTTATCATTCTAGACAAGTTCTGTTGGTGCTTCTGTTTTTGCTCTTCAGCAGTGTACACTCCACTGGTAATAAACGATGTTCCTTTATCAGCTAGCCAGTTTCATGTGAGGAATCAAGTATAAACCCTTAACTTATGCAGCTCTCTCATTTTCCATTGAGTCTAATTAACATATAGTTACAACTACACTAGTCAGCTTGTGCTTTTCTGTTTAGAATTATTTTCCAAGGTATTCAGTATATGCTACGTTGATCTTGAGAAGTATTGGAGACTTAAATTTTGACATGTGTGATTTAAAAGTAAATACTGGCATTTAGAATCCATTTTTTTTTTAAAATCAGGAAAATAATTTCTTTTGTGATATTAGTCATCCTCAGTATCCTCATTCATTCTTATACGTTATATAGGTTGCTATCTTTAAAACTTGAATCTGGAGGCAAATTTGGTCCCAACTGAAGATACCATTCAAATTTAATGAGTATAATATGTAACAATAGGCTTTTAAAAGTTTAAAAATCTGGAATAATTGTTGTTCGGTCACTAATCGAGTCTGACTGTTTGCAGCCCCATGGACTGCAGAACACCAGGCTCCTCTGTCCTTCACTCTCTCCCAAAGTTTGCTCAGATTCATGTGCATTAAGTCAGTTATGCTGTCTAACCTTCTCATCCTCTGCCACCTCCTTTTCCTTTTGCCTTCAGTCTTTCCCAGCATCAAGGTCTTTTAGTATGATTTGATTTAAATGTTTCTTTAGTAGTTGAATTAGCAGTTAAAATGAATTCTTTTGAGTGTTGTATTGAATAACATTTCAATGAGATATTTCTTATATTTTTATTGAAAGGAGTATCTGGTTTTAATTGGGTCACTTATGACGTAGAGCCATTTCCACAAAGTAATTACATTCCTTAGGTGTTTTAAAGATTTTAAAAGAATTTTTACTACATATATACTTAGTATTTTCTCATGTTTATTCAGTAATGTAATAGTCATTTAAAATTAAATTGTTGATTTTTAAGTTTCAGAGGTTAGTGCTCTCAGAAGGGCTAAGTGATATTTCTGGAAGCAGGAGTCAAGCATAAATGTAATAAAATAATCTTTTAAAAATAAAATTCACTTCCCTACTTAATCTTGGGTTTGTGGGTGAATTTTTTTTTCTCAATACACTTTTATTGGTGATTCTGCCAAAGATTGGTACATAATTTTTAAAATACAAGCTAAAGCTATTATTACTAGGTGGGATTTAGAAACTAATAACTAGATTTCTTTCTATTTTATTTTAAGGTACTTTTATAGTTTCTAGCAATCAATTTATAACAATTGTTAGTTTACATATAATGCAACATTTCTTAACATACTGTTCTTAGATTTTTAGTCTGTTGTCTGATTTTTACTTTGTAACATTTTAATTTTGAGACTTGCCAACTTTTATAAAACTTCACAAATTTTACCAGTAAGATTTCCTTTCTGAGGACTGGAATAGAATAATAGTTGCCTTCATTCTTGATTAACTTCCATTTGCTAGGTAGATAATTTCTTAACTGTATATGTAAGTTCAAGTTCATGAAATTCATGCTGAAAGAATTAGAGTTGAAGAGGTTGTTCTACCATTTAAGGTTACTGGTAGGCAAAAAACTGTTGGGCAACAGTATAGAATTCTCTTAATTTCCAGAGAAGGTTATATTTGGGTGTACTGTGTAGTTATATAGGTAGTTCAATTTAATAGTTAAATATTACTTTTCTCCATCTTAACTAGGTTTAGTACAGTAGTGCTGTTCTTTACATAATGCTATATGGATTATCAAGGGAAAGGTTTAAAATGTAAAAAAAAGGTACTGCATAGGTGGTGTATATTTATGTGAGTAGGACTACTTCCAAATGGTACTAGTAAAGATTTATCAGATGCTGCTGCTGTTGTGTTGCTCTATTTTTAATAAAATGAAAATCTTAAAGTCTCCACTGTTGAGTAGTAATTTCATCTAAGACATTTAATTACATATTTAGTGTACTTTTATAACTGAAAGCTTGGTAATAGCCTCTTCTAGGTAGAGGTTTTTGATCATTGGGTATTCTTCATGTTATGTGGCGATCTCAAGTCAAAGCTTTGCATCTCTGATGTTTTGGAGTGTTCAGTAAGTGACAGCAGCTCTTTGAATCTCCCTTTTATTTTCAGAATCAACTTTCTTTTTTTTATTGGAGGATAATTGTTTTACAGTGTTGTGTTGGTTTCTGCTGTATAACAATGGTAATCAGTCGTATGTGTGTGTGTGTGTGTGTGTGTGTGTGTGTGTATATATATATATATATATATATATATATTATATATATATATATATATATATCCCTTCCCCCACAAGCCTCCCTGCCCTCTCCCATCCCACCCCCTAGGTCATCAGTGAGTGTGAGAGTGGGCTCCCTGTTTTCTATAGCAGCTTCTCACTAGTTACCTGTTTTACACATAATGGTGTATATATGTCAGTGCTACTTTCTCAATTCACCCTACCCTCTCCTTCCCCTGTTGTGTCCACATGTATGCTTTCAACGTCTTCATCTCCATTTCTTCCCTGTAAATAGGTTAATTAGTACTATTTTTCTGGATTCCATATGTGTACCTTAATATACAATGTTTGTTTTTCTGGTTTGTTGTTGTTCAGTTGCCAAGTTGTATCTGACTTTTAGTGACCCCATGGACTGCAGCACGCCGGACTTCCTTGTCCCTCACCATCTCCAGGAGTTTGCTCAAGTTCATGTCCATTGCATCAGTGATGCCATCCAACCATCTCATTCTCTGTCTCCCTCTTCTTCTGCCTTCAGTCTTTCCCAGCATCAGCGTCTTTTCTAGTGAGTCTGCTCTTTGCGTCAGGTGGCCAGAGTGTTGGAGCTTCAGCTTCAGCATCAGTCCCTCCAATGAGTATTCAAGATTGATTTCCTTTAAGATTGACTAGTTTGATCTCCTTGCTGTCCAAAGGAGTCTCAAGAGTCTTCTCCAGCACCACAGTTCAAAAGCATCAGTTAATTGTTTGGTGCTCTTTATGGTCCCGAGTGTCACAACCATATGTGACTACTGGAAAGACCATAGCCTTGACCATACGGACCTTTGTCAGCAAAGCGATGTCTTTGCTTTTTAGCACGCTGTCTGGGATTATCATAACCTTCCTGCCAAGAAGCAGTCGTCTTCTAGTTGCATGGCTGCAGTCACCATCTGCAGTGATTTTAGAGCCCAGGAAGGGAAGATCTGCCACTGCTTCCACCTTTCCCCCTTCTATTTCCCATGAAGTGATGGGACCGGAGGCCATGATCTTAGTTTTTTTAATATTTAGTTTTCAGGCAGTTCTTTCACTTTCCTCCTTCACCCTGTTCAAGAGATTCTTTAGTTCCTCTTTGCTTTCTGCCATTAAAGTGGTATCATCCGCATATCTGAGGTGGTTGATATTTCTCCCAGGAATCTTGATTCCAGGTTGTAACTCATCCAACCCAGAGTTTCGCATGATGTGCTCTGCATCTAAGTTAAATAAACAGTGACAATAAACAGCCTTGTCGAACTCCTTTCCCAATCCTGAACCAGTCAGTTTTCTGTTGTAACTGTTGCTTCTTGACCAGCATACAGGCTTTTCAGGAGCTAGGTAAGATGGTTTGGTATTCCCATCTCTTTAAGAGTTTTTCACAGTTTGTTATGATCCACACAGTCAAAGGCTTTTAGCATAGTCAGTGAAACAGAGGTGGATGTTTTTCTGGAATTCCTTTGCTTTCTTTATGATCCAGTGAATGTTTGCTATTTGATCTCTGGTTTCTCTGCCTTTTCTGAATCCAGCTTGGACATCTGGAAGTTCTCAGTCCACGTAATGCTGAAGCCTAGCATGCAGAATTTTGAGCATAACCTTACTGGCATGGGAAATGAGTGCAATTGTCTGGTGGTTTGAACGTTCTTTAGTATTGCCCTTCTTGGGAATTGGGATGAGGATCGACCTTTTCCAGTTTTGTGGCCACTGCTGGGTTTTCCAAATTTGCTGACATACTGAGTACAGCACTTTGATGGCATCATCTTTTAAGATTTTTAAATAGCTCTGCTGGAATTCCATTGCCTCCACTAGTTTTACTGACAGCAGTGCTTCCTAAGGCCCACTTGACTTTGCTCTCAGAATGTCTGGCTCTGGGTGAATGACCACACCATTGTGGTTATCCGGGTCGTTAAGATCTTTTTTTGTACAGTTCTTCTGTGTATTCATTCCATCTCTTCTTCATCTCTTCTCCTTTTATTAGATCTTTCCTGTTTCTGTCCTTTATTGTACCCATCTTGGAATGAAATGTTCCTTTGATGCTTCCAATTTTCTTGAGATCTCTAGTCTTTCCCTTTCTGTTGTTTTCCTCTATTTGCATTTCTTTCTGATTTACTTCACTCTGTATTACAGACTCTGAGAGGTACATCCACCTCACTACAACTGACTCAAATTCATTGCTTTTTTGTGGCTGAGTAACATTTCATCGTATATATGTACCACGTTGTCTTTATCCATTCATCTGTTGATGAACTAGTATTTGCACAATGAAAATTGCCACTAATTGTCTTTTAACAGCAAGTGGAATGCCTTCTCCCATATGTCAGAAGTTTAACTCTCCATTTGGTGAATGAGCTGTGTACTTGCGATGGTCATTTAAGTGAGACAGACTATTAGGGGTATCTCTTATGTATCTTATCAGATACGTAAATTTACAACCCTATATGACCTGGTGGTTTAACTGGTCCAGAGGTGTTAAGGCTGTACACAAATTTCTCTGTGTAAGCCTTCTGTCCTGTGGTTAAAGGTCATGAGCTGCTTTGGTTTCCAAATGTTGAATTACATGTGTGAGGATGGGTTGGAGGTGAGAGAGGAGAGACCCTTGCTAGTAGTGAGTTTGAACTTTCCCAAGTGTGACCTTCACATGAGGAATGACACATTTGACCCTTAACTTTTTGACTTCCAGACAAAATGTCTCTTGTATTTTTATTATGAATGATTTCTAAATAGTAATTACTTGAGTATAATGAGAGTACATTTAGTTTTTATAATGCTGCTTTTCTTACCTGGGGACAAATACCCTAAGATTCACTGACAAAAGAGTAAAGTCTAGAAAGTATGCTCCTCTATTTAATGTAGTAATAGCTACATCATGATATCAGAGGTGGTGCATGCTAAGTCGCTTCAGTCTTGTCTGACTCTTTGCAGCCCTGTAGAGGGGAGCCCACCAGACTCCTCTGTCCATGGCAAGAATACTGGAGTGGGTTGCCATGCCCTTCTCCAGGGGATCTTCTTGACCCAGGGATTGAACTTGTGGTTCCTGCATTGCAGACAGATTCTTTACCACTGAGCCACTGGGGAAGCCCCATCAGAGGTGGTAAATGGAATCAATTATATAGACATGACCTCTAGTACTGTATTTCTTTCTATTGAGCACCAGTCCAACAACCTTCTGATTGGCACATGACACGAAAGAACCTGTTGATTCTTAGCTCTTAAATACTGGATGTCTTACCAGCACCGTAAATTTATTCTGTTCCAAACAAAACATTCCATTTTCAATATCAAATCTATGCCTCTGTTGTTCATTGGTTTCAGCCGAACTGACATTTTTTTAGTTCTGCATTGCCACTGTTCATTTCTGTCTTGACTTCACTGTCAATCGTATTTGCTAAATCCTCTCGATCTGACTTTTCCTCTGAAATACTTTAAATGTGCCCAGTTTTGATTCCTAGTTACACAAAACAGAATCCACTCTAGCAGAAAGGTAATTATGGTGTTAGAATTAAGTCCCTTCCCCTTTGAGCCGTTTCTGTAGCTTGCTAATTGGTTTTCAAACCTCAGGCCTTTTTCCAAATTCTTTTAAGCATAACTTGGCTACTGGATTTCTAATTCCTTTAATTTCTAATTCCTTTAAATTGGTCTGTAGTTTTATTTAAAAAATTTCTGATTTTAGTGTGTCTATGTGTAATTCTGATTTTGAGTCATGCTGGCCTGATAGAATGAGTTGGATGATGTTCCCTTTGGAGTTCTCTGAAGAAATTTGTGTCATGTTCACTATTTCCTCCATAAATATTAGATAGAATTCCCCAATAAAACCAACTTGAGCCTGGAAGTTTCATGCTACAAATCCAACATTAAAAATAGATTTAGGGCTATTCATGTTATTTAATCTTGAGTGAGCGTTAGTGCTGTGTGTCTTCTAAGGAATTTGTTCATTTTATCTAAGTTGTTGAATTTGTCACCATAAAGGTGTTCATGACATTACCTTCTTAGTATATGTAAGATCTATAGTGAAAGCCTCTCTCATTCCTACTATTGTTAGCTTATGTCTTTTTCACCTGATGAGTTTGCTAGTGATTTATCAATTTTATTTTCTCCAGTAGTCAGATTGTTTTCATCATATTTTCTCTGCCGTTTATTTCACTGATTTCTATTCATTATTTGTTCTGCTTATTCTGCTTATTTTGAGCTTAGTTTGCTCTTTTTTTTTCCCCCTAAAGTGTAAGCTGGTGTCACTGACCTGAGACCTTCGTGTTTTTTTTTTTAAGCCATTAAAATAAAATTGAAGTATAGTTAATTTACAGTGTTTTGTTTCAGGTGTACAGCAAAATGATTCTTTATACATATAAACGTATATGTATATATATATATACACACACACACACACACACGCATAAGTACTCCTTTTTAGATTCTTTTCCATTATAAGTTATTACAAGATATTGAGAGTCCCTCTTTTCTAAAAGAATTAGCCTGATAGACTGTAGCCCTCCAGGCTCCTCTGTCCATGCAGTTCTCCAGGCAAGAATACTGGAGTGGGTAACCATTCTTTTCTCCAGGGGATCTTGCCAACTCAGGGATCTTCCCGACTCAGGAATCAAACCTGGTCTCCTGCATTGCAGGCAGATTCTTTACCGTCTGAACCACCAGAGAAGCCCCAGAAGTACTTTAGTACTATAAATTTCCTTCTAAGCATTGCTTTAGCTGCATTCCAACAAATTTTGATATGTTGTGTCTTCATTTTCATTCAAGATACTACATAAAGGGGGTTATCAATGAAGGAAACAATAAGATTAAAAGACAGCCCTCAGAATGGGAGAAAATAAATACAAACAAAGCAACTGACAAAGGATTAATCTCCATAATATATAAGCAGCTCATACAACTCAACATCAGGAAAGCAAACAGCCCAATCAAAAAATGGGCAAAAGAACTAAGCACACATATCTCAAAAGAAGACATAACATCTGGCTAATAAACACATGGAAAGATGCTCAACATTGCTCATTAGAGAAATGCAAATCAAAACTATGATGACCACTCAGATTGGTCATCATCAAAAAATCTACAAACAAAAAATGCTGGAGAGGATATGGAGAAAAGGAAACCCTCTTGCACTATTGGTGGTAAATTGACACAGCCACTATGGAGAACAGTATGGAGATTCTTAAAAAAAACTAGGACTAGAACTACATGCTTTTTTAAATTATTTTGATGGGGATCCTAGCAAAGCTGAGACGTTCTCAAGGACCTGAGAATTAGTGCAAAGTTAAGTGGACCTTAGGAATTATCACTACAAACAAGACTGGTGGAGGTGATGGAATTCCAGCTGAGTTATTTCAGATCCTGAAAGATTCTGTGAAAGTGCTGCACTCAATAGGCCAGCAAATTTGGAAAACTCAGCAGTGGACACAGGGCTGAAAAGGTCAGTTTTCATTCCAATTTCAAAGCAGGGCAATGCCAAAGAATGTTCAAACTACCACACAATTGCACTCATCTCACATGCTAACAAAGTAATGCTCAAAATTCTCCAAGCTAGGCTGCAACAGTACATGAGCCAAGAACTTCCACATGTTCAAGCTGGATTTAGAAAAGGCAGAAGAACCAGAGATCAAATTGGCAACATCCATTGGATCATAGAAAAAGTAATTCCAGAAAAACATCTACCTCTGCTTCATTGACTACACTAAAGCCTTTGACTGTGTGGATCACAACAAACTGGAAAATTTTTTTTTTTTAATGTTTCTTGACTTTTTTTTTTTTAATTAGTTTATTTTCTACTTTTTAACTTTACAATATTGTATTTGTTTTGCCATACATTGCAAACTGGAAAATTCTTAAAGAGATGGGAATACCAGATCACCTTACCTGCCTCCTGTGAAACTTGTATGCAGGTCAAAAAGCAACAGTTAAAACTTGACATGGAACAATGGACTGGTTCACAATTGGGAAGGAGTACGTCAAGGCTTTTTATTGTCATTCTGTTTATTTAACTTACAGAGTACATCATGCTTAATGCTGGGCTGGATGAAGCACAAGCTGGAATGAAGATTGCCGGGAGAAATATCAATAACCTCAGATATGCAGATAATATCATTCTAATGGCAGAATGTGAAGAGCCTCTTGAGGGTGAAAGAGTAGAGTGAAAAAGTTGGCTTAAAACTCAGCATTCAAAAAAACTAAGATCATGGCATTTGGTCCCATCACTTCATGACAAATAGATGGGGAAGCAATGGAAACAGTGACAGATTTTATTTTCTTGGACTCCAAAAATCCCTGCAGATGGTGACTGCAGCCATGAAATTAAGACACTTGCTCCTTGGAAGAAAAACTATGACAAACCTAGACAGTGTATTAAAAAGCAAAGACATCACTGCTGACAAAGGTCCGTCTAGTCAAAGCTAGGGTATTTTCTGGTAGTCATTTATGGATGTGAGAATTGGACTGTAAAGAAGGCTGAGTGCCAAAGAACTGATGCTTTTGAACTGTGGTGTTGGAGGAGATGGTTGACAGTCCCTTGGACAGCAAGGGGATCAAACCAGTCAATCCTAAAGGAAATCAGCCCTGAATATTCATTGGAGGGACTGATGCTGAGGCTGAAGCTCCAATACTTTGTCCATCTGATGTGAACAGCCTCACTGGAAGAGACCCTGATGCTGGGAAAGATTGAAGGCAGGAGGACAAGGGGATGTCAGAGGACAAGATGGTTGGATGGCATCACTGACTCAATGGATATGAGTTTGAGCAAGCTCTGGGAGATGGTGAAGGACAGGGAAGCCTGATATGCTGCTGTTCATGGGTTTGCAAAGAGTAGGACACTACTGAGTGACTGGACAAAAACATGACCGAACAATCCCACTATTGGGCATATACCCTGAGAAAACTATTTGAAAGAGACACATGTACCCCAGTGTTCATTGCAGCAGTATTTACAATAGCTAGGACATGGAAGCAACCTTGATGTCTATGCATGACAGATGATGGCTAAGGAAGTTGTGGTATGTGTATATACAATGGAGTATTACTCAGGCATAAAAAAAACACATTTGAATCAGTCCTAATGAGGTGGGTGAAATTAGAGCCTGTTATACAGAATGAAGTAAGTCAGAAAGAGAAAAATATATATTAATACATATGGTGTATTGGTGGCTTGGACAGTCAAGAATCTATCTGCAATGCAAGAGACCTGGGTTCAATCCCTGGAGTGAGAAGATCCCCTGGAGAAGGGAATGGCTACCCACTCCAGCATTCTTGCCTGGAGAATTCCATGGACAGAGGAGCCTGGCAGACTATATAGTTCATGGGTTTGCAAAAAGTCATACACGACTGAATGACTAACATGATGGTAAAGGCATATATATGGAATTTAGAAAGATGGTATTGATGAACCTATTTGCAGGGGAGCAATGGGTATGCAGACATAGAGAACAGACTTGTGGACACAGTGGGAGAAGGAGTGGGACAAATTGACAGTATCATGGAAACATACATTACCATATGTAAAATAGATAACTAGTGGAAATGTGTTGTATGTTGCAGGGAGCCTAAATCAGGTGTTCTGTGAGAGCCTAGAGGGGTGGGATGGGATGGGAGGTGGGAGGAAGGTTCAAGAGGGAGGTGACATACGTATAGCTATGGCTGATTCGTGTTGATGTATGGCAGAGACCAACACAATATTGTAAGACAATTATCTTCCAATTAAAACCTTAAAAAATAGGGTTAATTTGCATATTTACCTTTCTATCATTATTAAATTACTCTTTATACCTGGTAATATTGTTTGCTTTGAAATGTTTTTCTTTTATTTATGTTAGTAATCTAGTTAAAATTAAAAAAAAAAATAGCATGGTGTTATCTTTCCTCACTCTTGCACTGTTGTTATATTTAAAGAGTACTTCCTGTGGGCCTCGTATAGTTTGGTCTTGCTTTTTTAAAATCCAGTGACAACCTCTGCTTTAGTTGGAGTGTTTAAACTACTTACATTGAATGTGGTTATTGATGTCACTGGGTTTAAATCTGTCATCTGTTTATCCTCTGTCTCCTTTGTTTTTGTCCATGTTTTCCTCTTGATCTGCCTCCTTTCGAACTGAGTACTTATTCCATTCCATCATCTTTGTTGGCTTATTAGCTATGATTCCTTAGTTTTTAAATGATTTTAGGGTTTACTGTGTGTGCATATTTTCATTCATCACAGTGTATGTGTAAGTTTCACTTCACATATATCACTTCATGTTTAGTATAAAAGGGCTTCCCTGGTGGCTCAGTGGTAAAGAATCCATCTGCCAAGCAGGAAACGCGGGTTTGATCCCTGGGTTGGGAAGATCCTCTAGAGAAGGAAATGACACCCCACTCCAATATTCTTGCCTGGGAAATCCCATGGACAGAGGTGACTGGCAGGCTACAGTCCATGGGGTTGCAGAAGAGTTGGACACGACTTAGTGACTAAACAGTACAAAAACAATACTATAAAAACCTTGCAGCGGTATTCTTTTGTTCCCACTGTCAGGTTTGTGTTACTTAAAATCCCCACAAGATGGTGTAGTTTTTTTTTCCTTTAAACAATCAATTTAAAAGAGATTTTAAAGAAGAAGAAAAGCCTCTTCAGTTTCCCCACAGATTTACAATTCATGGTGCTCATCATTCCTTTTTGTATATTCATATTTCTGCTTGGTACTCTGTTCATTATGATGGAAGACATCCTTTAACATTTCTCATAGTTCAGGTCTGTTGGTGATGGATTCTTTCACCTTTTGCATGCTGAATTTTATTTCAGCTTAATATTTTAAAGGTATTTTTGCTGGATATAGAGTTCTACATTGGCTTTTTTTTTTTACCCCAGTACTTTAAAGATGTGACTCCTCTGTCCTTTGGTTTACTTTGTTTCCATAAAGATGTCTGCAGTCATTATGATCATTGTTCCTCTACATAGAATGTAGAGGCCTCTCTTATGGCCACTTTAAGGTTTCCTCTTCATTCACTAGTGTTAATCAATTTGATTATGATGTGCTTTGGTGCTGTTTTATTTTTGTTTTATGTGCTTGTGTTTCCTTGAGCCTGTATATTTCAAGTTTCTATTAAATTTGGAAAATTGCAACCATTGTTTCTTCAAATATGTTTTCTTTTTCTTTGATACTTTTCCGGTCTTGAATTACATTTATATTGCCACCTGAAGTCCCACAGCTCACTGACTGATGCTCTGTTCAGTTTTTTTCAACTTTTTTCTTTGTTTCACTTTGGATGGTTCTGTTGCTACATCTCAGTTTGTTAATATTTTCTTCTGTAAAATCTAATCTGTTCATTTTATCCAGTATATCTTTTAAAAAGATCTAAGATATTATTTTTTGCAACTCCGAGTTCAATTTTAGTCATTTTTGTATCTTCCATGTCTCTATTTTACATATTAAAATGTAATTTTTACATATAAAATATATTAATCACTTGTGAATTTTATCTTTTTTGGTTCTGAATATTTTTGCATCCTGTTGATTGATATTCTTTAGTTTTGTTCTGAGATGCACTTAAGTTACTTGGCAACTGTTAGAAGGACCAGATTAGCCATTTAGGGCTTCCTAGGTGGTGCTCGTGGTAAAGAACCTGCCTGCTAATGAGAGATGTGGGTTTGACCCCTGAGTCAGGAAGACCCCCTGGAGGAGGGGCAGCCCACTCCAGTAATTTTGCCTGGAGAATCCCATGGACAGAGGAGCCTAGCGGGCTACAGTCCATAGTGTCACAAAGAGTTGGACATGACTGAAGTGACTTAGCACATAGCACACAATGTTACCCTGCTACAGAAGCGATACTCTCTGAGTACTTGATGCTCTGTGAATTAAGCTTTGGGGATTTTCCCCTTTGATCCTTTCTGGTGTTTTTTTGTCCTGAGCCTTGGGTAGTTTCTTCACATGTGTATGCTGACCATTACTCAGCTGAAAACACAAACATCCCAGCGTGCAGATCTTCAGAGCTTTTCCTCTGTGCAGCTCTTTAATCGGTCCTCTGCTCTGTGATCTGTGGCTACCTTGTCCTCAGTGCACCCCCAACCTCTCAACTCAGACCGCTGGGTTCTCCCTGGTTTCCCCTTCTTGTGCTTCAGCTTGTAAACTGGGGGCAGTTATAGGGCTCACCTCATTCACTGATCAGAGATCACTGTCCTTCACTGTCTGATGTCCAGTATCTGAAAATCACTGTTATGTATATTTTTTCCAGTGTTTCAAGTGAGATGGTAAACATGTTTCTATGATTCCATCTTGGCCAAAAGTGGACATCTTTACTTTTCAACCACATAGTTTTTGCTGTAATATATATTATGTTATTCTATACACATAATGACCAGATTTCTTGAAAAGGACTGGGGTAAGTGATGGGTATTGAAGCTTAAGCATTATTATCTTCCTTGGGTCTTACTTAAGTAAAGGACAAGCTTTGGAAGGATGGAGACTTCAGTCCAGCCTGATCTGACTCTTCCTAAGTGTAATATGGCCAATGACAACCAGTGAAGGAGGTAGTACTTACAAGGGCTGATTTCTTGATAGGTTATAAAAACTCATTTTCTTAAAGATTCAAGGAAGCCTCTCAGCCACTAACTTGTACCCAATGGATCCACCTCTGCCTCTAGGGAGCCATCCATCCAAGAGGTTGTCCACCTTCATGAGAGAAATCTCACTTTACAGTATCACATGAGCTAAATCTGTATTGCATACTCTTATCTTTGTTGTCCTAACTTCAAACTTCTACAAATTACACAACGTGAGAGCAAGCTAATATGATATTTGAATAGAGGTTAAACTAATATCCACCCTAGTCAGGAGAATGTGATTCTAGGACAAATTACAAAGCTAACAATTTAAACAGTTTTTCCCAAACTTATTTATTTTTAGTTGAAGAAATATTGCTTCTCAATATTGTGTTGGCCTGTGCCATACATCAGCATGAGTCAGCTATAGGTATACATGTGTACTTTCTCTCTTTAACCTTCCTCCCACTTCCCACCCCTTCCCACCCCTCTAGCTTGTTACATAACAATTTAAACATTTTAACTGAATCACAACTAGCAACTTAGATTGTTGTCATGTGTAGAGTAGAGTATTATAAGGGCAACTAGGATTAGGAAATTATTGAGCCGGTCTATGGCTCCTTGGGTCTACAGGAATGTAGGCTGTTCATCAGTTCTTAAGAACAGTGATGATAAAGAGTAATAAATTAGTAACAGTAATAAAAAGTGAGTATACTCTTTAGCTGCTTTCTCTGAAATAAGGAAGGAATCTGCAGCCTTTCAAAGAAAGTATGAAAGCCTGGCAGCCTTGAGCCTCTTTGGGGTCTTAGCTGGGGTTAAGAAAATGTGCTATCTCCAGGTGATGCCACCTCATGGCTGCCCTGGACTAGGGCGTCCTTGTGCAATAAACAGACTACACAGTTGTCTGTGGGGCACCAGTGGCAGGAGGTGGCTTCAGCAATTTCCTGACTCCAGCCCTGGCCTCTGGCTGGCCTGTCTGGCTGGTGGAGGGACTGAGAGATGAGTGAGACATTTGAGAGCTATTTAGCTATTTGAGAGCTTGGATGGATTTTGGAAACAATCTAGTTCTTCCCTTCCTACCCTTTAACAGATGAGGTGACACAGGGTTCAAAGGTGACGTAAGTAGCCCTAGATCTCACCACTACTAAGGGGCAGAGTAGAAGAAGGCTTGAATGCCATGATTCCAGGCTGTGTTCCTTTCATGACCCACTGCCTGGCCAGGAGCAATTTTCTTTCAATATTTAACTGCCATTTTTATAAATTAAAATTTGAATAGTTTTTTCCCTTTAAGTGCTGCTTACAACCCATCTTGAAAATACAGATAAAAAGATGACTTCTATTATTCAATAATTACAAGACTTCCAAGCATCATCATTTATAGCAGTTGAAAAATACAATTTTAATTTCCATGGAATCATGGCTTCTGGCAGTAATAATTTCATTAATCTTGATGAACCAACCGAGACATCCGCGGTAATGTAATTTGTGTTCAAAGATGTCCTAAAAGGCTGATGTAACTTCATTATCAGTACATGACTTTAAAAAGTATTTTATCTAGGAAAACAAACAATGAGCACATCTTCCAACATTAATATGATTTTCTTTTCTTCCAGGTCAGATGGCAAAAGTTTAATGAGCAATTTAATTGCTTGATGAATCAAATCTGTCTCATTTTTGGCTCCAAGGGCTGGGGTAACATTGATTCAGATGAACTATTAGAGTTTTCATTAGGGTATTTTACCTTCAAGGAATAAAACCTACCTGAGAACCCATATCCTTGTCCTCCAAATCATATATTGTACCTAACTTCACTCTCATTAATTACTTACCATAAAATCCACCAACTTTAGAGCTAAATTTCATTTTAGAAAGTATTTATTATCATCTAATGTTACTTAAGTGGCAGATAACAGGACTACTATATGTATCAAAATACCACAAACTGGGTGACTTAAAACAATAGAAACTCATATTCTCATGAGGACATCAGTTATATTGGATCAAGGCCCCTTCTTACTCCAGTATGACCTCATCTTAACTAATTACATCTGCAATGACCCTATTTCTAACTGAGGTCGTGTTCACAGGTTCCAGGGGTTAAGACTCAGATGTATCTTTTTGGGGACACAGTTCTCACGCTACTACTATGAATACCAAAACACTTCAGACAGACATTCATTACCCCACCATTTGGGAGGGCTCTTTGAGTTAGGTAAAAGTGGGGTTCAGGGAATCAGCATTTATGCAGACCATTCTTGTCCTCTCAAAGCTTATAGTCTCATGGAAAAACTGATGATAAGCAAGTCAACTGGTTAAGTATTCATTAGAAAAAATGACTATGTGTAGAACATGGTTTACGAAGTGTGGTCAGAGGAGGCCTTTCTGAGGATGTGATATTTATAGAGATTTGAAGGATGACAGTGAGCCAGGCATGGGAAAGATAAGAAGAATGTTCCAGGTGGAGGGAACAGCAAATATCCCGAGGTGGGAAAGATCTCAACACTTAAGGGAAAAAGAGGGGAAGGTGATGGAAGATGAGATCAAAGAGGTGGCAGGGGCCCTGACCTGATGGGGAATAAGTGGCTTGCAAACATGTTTGACTGCAACCCCACAGCTAAGGAAAACAGGTTCAGAGATGCATATATATATACACCTGCATGGTGAAAACAGATGGGAGTGGACAATAGTTAGATTTCAGTTACAGTTTGGAGGCACCCTCTCAGAACGCTTGCTTGGCATTTTGGCTCGAGCAGTCGGGTTGAAGGTAGTGCCAGAAAGTGCAATGGTGAAGACTGAGGTGGGAAATGGATTCTGTTGGAGAAGGAGGGGCTGAAAATAATTAGGTCAGCGTTTGACATTTTCAGTTTCAGATACCTGCAAGTCATAAGTGGATGTGTCTCCTGGTGGGTGTACCCCTAAAGCTCAGAGACAAGCTCTGGGCCGACAGGATGAATTTGGAAGTTGCTGACTATAGATAGATGGAATGTAAAACCATGGAAAGAGATGAGATTTGACGAAAAGGACTGGAGGGAGTCTTAAGTAAATGAAAACAAACCATGCCGTCATTTGTGCATGTTAGTTGCTAGTTTTCTGTGCATAGCACAGTGCATAGCATAGACGTGCTGGGTGAAATGATTTGTCCTACATGTGTCACTTGAGCAAGACATTCAATCTTTCTGAGCTTCTATTTCCACATCAGCAAAATGGGCACAGTAGGGGTTTAGTACGTGTCAGTTTCCTATTCTTTTTTTCAGGGCATGTGCTTCAGGGCTGGGACCTTGGGGAAAAGGAGAGAGAACAAAAGAAAAAAGATGTTTTAGGACTACCTGAACTTATTTAGTGCTTTACTTAAAGCCATCAAAAATTAAATTGTATAGGCATTTAATTTCATACCTGTTTAACTCCTCTGTCGAGGGAATGTATGTTTGCTTCAAGTAGCTGATGGAGCCATATGATTTTTGCATGTTTATTTAAAAGCCACCAGTAATAAAATAGATCACAGTCATTGTTCTTTCTGGCAGGTCTCCACTGAGTTCATATCAGAGAGGGAAGTGCATATAGTAGCTGAGTCCCTGCTCAGGTGTAAAACAAAACTCTGGTGCACTGAGTCGGAAGCGGAACTGTAGTTGAAATGGAAGGAGGTGGGAACCTGATATTTTAACACCCTTCCCTGGTGATTCTTATGTACATTAGACTTTGAGAAGCATTTCTGTATGCTGGAGAGAGAGTTGTTCATATTAGATCACTAAAACAAGAACGTTTTCAATCCCCTGTTATTACCAAGTGAGTTAGGTGTGTGGAGCATGTTCTACGTAAAGCAAATCTTATGAGGAGATGGCCTGCTCCTGCTCTTTCAACCCTGAGTTCTCTTTCAACCATGAGTTTCTAAAATGTTTTGGATCATGAGAAATTGGTACAAATACATCTCAGGGTATGATAAAATATAGAAATAAAACATAGGAATAACAAATCACATTTTCGATCTAAAGACAGAGCTTCTTTAAGAGAAATCTTTTCACAAAGTAATTTTTTGAAATGTGTGAACAAAAACCATGAAGGTTTTTGTTTTGTAAAGGCAGAAGTGTGTATGTGTATGTGTGAGTGTTTTTCTAAGGTTTTCTGGAAGACAGCAAGTCCTGCCTCCATATGAGTCTCTGACATGGCCCACAGGCTCCCCACCGCCTCTTCAGCATGGTCCTTTGCAGAGGCAGTGGCGGGACGTGTTGGGGACTGCATGACCCTAGAGGGTGCCCCTCGTAGGCCACTCCGTGTAGATTTGACAGTTTTCTGGCGGGGGTCAGGAAAGGGCTGGAGGAAGAAGTGACCTTTTCTGGATCTCGGGCTGGCAGTGGTGCTGCTCCATGGGCCTCTGCCCCCAGAGTCACAGAGCCACTTCCCCTCAAGGATAACCCTGGTCTTAGTGAAGCAGGAACTTATAGAAACTTCTGTATTGGGGTTTGGCAAGCCCTCTGGGGGGAGCTTGAATCAAATCCCCAGCCTGTTTGTACCCCCTGCTTTCTTATGGCCTCCATGAAGCTCTGACTTTCCTCCTCAGGGTTGCCGGTAATCAGCTTCTCTGCCTAAGTGTGCTGCCTCAGTATTGGCCCCATACCAGCCAGTTCACTAGCCTTGTCCTTGTCCCCATTTTAAGAAAGTCCAATTACACTCATGATTTCGTGACTTTAGAAATGTTATTGCAGGTCTAAGGAGTGGGAATTCCCTGGTGGCCCAGTGGTTAGGATTCAGTGCTTTCACTGCCAGGACCCGGGTTCAATCCCTGGTTGGGAAACTAAGATTCTGCAAACCACATGGCATGGCCCAAAAAGAGAAAAAAGGGTCTAAGGAGTTATAGTGCCACACTGGTTTGTGCATGCTAAGTTGCTTCAGTCATGCCTGACTCTTTGCGACCCCATGGACTGTAGCCCGCCAGGCTCCTCTGTCCAAGGGAATTCTCCAGGCAAGAATACTGGAGTGGGTTGCCATGCCCTCCACAGGGGATCTTCCTGACCCAGGGATCGAATTCATGCCCCCTGGGTTTCCTACATTGGCAGGCAGGTTCTCTACCACTAGTGCCACCTGGGAAACCCAGTATCATACTAGTACCATAACCATTTAGTACCACACTGGTTTTCCCTCCCCTCTGGCTCCACCGTAGCCCAGAAGGCCACCATGCTGACCTTGTTTGCTTCTTTCACTGTAGTGTGTAGACCACTACTCTACCCCACAAGTGGGCTTCCCTGGTGGCTCAGATGGTAAAGTATCTGCCTGCAGTACAGGAGACCCAGGTTTGATCCCTGGGTCTGGAAGATCCCCCTGGGGAAGGAAATGGCAACCCACTTCAGTACTCTTGCCTGGAAAATCCCATGGACAGAGGAGCCTGGCAGGCTACGGTCCATGGGGCCGCAGAGAGACACGACGGAGTGACTTCACTTTCTCTTCTTTTCTACCCCACAAGTACACTTCTGTTAGGCCTACCTTACTTAGTCAACCTTGAAGCTCTGCTGAATAAAAATATTTAAAAAACAGATACGTGTATTTTAAGTTGTGATTTCATTACTTCCTTTTGAATAGTAATACATTCATGTGTTTCAGAATTCAAAGGTGACAAAAGCATAGTTTTCCTCAGAGGCAAGCAGCATAATGAGTTTCTTATGTATCTTTCCAGAGATATTTTATTTACATGCAAGTAAATTAATTTACATTCATTTTCTCTTCTTTGAATACCATTAGTAGCTTACCATACACAGAACTCTGAACTTTGTATTTTTCACTTAACATTGGAGTAAAACATTTCTCCACCCCATTTCTGTCACGGACTGAAGGTGAAGGAATGGTTCCTCATCTAGAGAAACATCACGCAACCTGCAGGGTAGACAGTGGGAGTGGCTGGGAGAGTGGGGCTGTGCCCTCAGTCAGGAGAGGTGCAAGGATTCTAAAATCCAAGAAGACTGACTTGGTTTTCAGAAAGTTCCAGGGAGAAGGTGGGACTTGGCTGGGTGGGGTCTTAAAGGAACTGGGGAGAGATCAAGCCTTCCATTGTCTTCCTCCTGGCCCCTAGGTGCTGGAGACCAGGTGGAAGGGAAGATCTTTGATTTTCCCAAGGAGAAGTCCAGCCACTTTTCGGAGATTCAGATTCAGGCATTCTCTGGTGAGCTGTGGGATGGGGGACTTAACATATTTTAGAACTTCAGATTCATTTCTGAGGTTGAAAAATAAAGGTGGGTGGAGAGATGGGATATTTCAGGGATAAGTGGCTAGCTAGTGTCAAGTGGGGCAGCATGAGCTTCTTTCTGGGATTTTCTGCTTCTGAGGTTCTCTAGCCAAGAGTAGCTCCTAAATATCCAACTTGCAGGCCTGGGATGACTGGGCAGCTGGTCCCACCTTAAACCTCTTCACAGGACGTGGAACTGGTGAGGTCAAAACCACAGGGATTATTGCTCAAGAAAAAAGGTCCTTTCATGCTATATAGCTCTGAAACTCAGCCTGCCTCTGTCTGCATGAGTGTGTACGTGTGTGTCTGTGTGTGTGTGTATGTGTCTGTGTGCTGAAGGGCTTTTCTAAGGTAAAGCGCAGTTCATGAGCTGAGACTGTGCTGAGCCGTGCAAATTGGTTTCAGCTGACGGCCCATGTTAGTGGAGGCTGCACTCTTGCTCTCAGTCTTGTTATTTTTTTTTCTCTCTCTGAATTCCTTTCTTGAGCTTGGGGCCTCAAAAACAACCAGCTCTTAAAATGACTCCGTGTGCTCTCAGGCTCCGGGGATCCAGCCTCCCCCAGTTCATGTTCTAAGCAGAGTTTTCAGATCCAGAGGCACAGAGCAGGCAGAGGGAGCCTCAGCTGGGGAAGGAGGGAGAGCAGGGGGAGGGGAGAGGTGATCAGAGGCCTGGGAAGTGCTCACGCATCCTGCGTGGGCCTGCGAGCTCAGTAGCTCATTAAGTCTGACTCCTTGCAGCCCCATGGACTGCAGCCAGCTGGGCTCCTCTGCCCATGAAATTTTCCAGGCAAGAATTCTGGAGTAGGTTGCATTTCCTTCTCCAGGAGATCTTTCTGACTCAGGGATGGATCCTCTGTTTCTTGCATCTCCTGCATTGCAGGTGGATTCTTTACCAGCAAGCCACCTGGGAAGACCCATGCATCATGGCTATGTCCTAAAGCGCTCTTGAGTAACCTTCAGCTTGTCCTTGAGTCTGAAATTGCTGAGCAAAGGCCCATTGGCGATGGACGCCTCCCTTGCTCTGGACGGTGGCCCTGGCGCCTGCAGGAACCCACCGGGCTCTTGGGGCCTCTGGGCTTGCCGGAGGATTTGTCTTCCCCAAGATCTTTGCCTCCAGAGCAGAAGCAGAGTCACAGCATATGCTGACTGAGTCCCAAGAAGACACAGGTGACCGCAGGACGTGGGGGCCGCGTGTGGATCAATGATGAGGGTTTGGGGCTGGGAGCAAGTAGGGATGGGACGCAGGGAATTTGTTGATATGAGAGCCATCCTGGCAGAGATGTCCGCGTGGGTCTTGACAGGTGACTGACTTGCTCCCTGAGACAGGAGGAGGGTGTTGGCCAAACGCCTCCTGGCAGAGTGCCGGGCTGGGAGCTCAGGGACCAGGTATGTTAGCACGGGTTTACTCAATGAGGCGTGAGGACCTACCACCTGGCTGTGCACCGGCGAGAACCGGGCACCTCGCTTCACCCAGGCCCAGGGGAGCACTGGCCAGCAGGGGGCAGGTGTTTTTGAGAAGCTGTGGTTGATCGGATGGTGTGTTGCCCCCACTGGGATGATAGAAGCCCTGGGTGGATGGCAGCCGCAGAGCGGAGGTAACTAACTTAACAGAAGGGGGAGGAGTCAGTGCTGGTTTATAATGACAGAACTTTAGATTTGACCTTAAGAAAGCTCTCCTCCCCCTACAGCCCACCATCCAGGGGCAGCTCGGACCAGTAGCCCTGACCCACTACCACCAGTGCCCTTGCTCTGCTTGTGACAGTTCCTCACCAGTGTGAGAAGCTTCTTGGTCCTGAGGGCAGTGGTTCAGGCCTCCAGCAGGTCTTGTTCAGGTCATTCCCGGAGCCTCCCATCCGGCCCCTCCCACTAACCTTTGCCTATGGTGAACTTCTGAATTCAAAGCTGCTCTTGCTACTTCCTGGCATCAGATCTTTCAGTGGCCTCCTGTTGCTCTCTGGGCAAACCTGGGGCGTGGCATACAAGCAGGGGCGGGCTGGGGTGGTGGTGGGGAGGTAGGGGCATATTAAGCACCCATTGCACTGGGCCATCAGACAGCCCCTTCCCCAACCCACTCCCACCCCCCCTGCTACTGGCCTTGTATTTACATCTTATGTCTCTTTCTTCTCTGCCTTATTGGTCTGACCAACACTCTGAGCAAAGCTCTTCTTTCAAGTCTCAGCCTGAGCAACATCTTAATGAAATGTTTTTGAGGCCCCAGGGAGAACTAGCTCCTTCGCTGTTCTGCACTCCCCTCCAGCTTATCCCCCTACCCTACTGAAATTGCTGTGCTCCAAGCCACCAGATCAAGGAACAAAAGTTACAATTCCTTCCCTTTGTCATATATATTTCTGCAATGCATATGCAGTGTATATTTTCATTAGGAAGGTAAAACTGTTCTATACAACATCAAAGTGTTCAAGATGCAAAGTGAAAGACCCTCTCTCCTCTTGTAAACCGCTGTTGACTTTTGGATGCATGCTTCTGGATCTTATTTCACACACATGCAAAGGTCATGTAATTATCCTCCAGAGCCCCCATCTGTTGGACTGGGAAAAGCTCATTCCACGTCCCACCCTTTCCCCAATGTTAAGTCTTATGAGTCTGATGGGGTCACAGGCTTGCAAAGAAACCACTGAAACCTGATTGTTTTACTAGGGCTCCTGTTCCCTCTTGCTGGTGTTGGTTCTGGGGTAAAGAGGTGAGAACTGCTCCCTCCCAGTGCTCTGCTCTCCCCTGTTCGTCCATGGGAAGGACCTGTCCTCTGTACCTCCACCAGTACAGACTCAGTGCTGAGCCCTTATAGCTGCATGGACCTGCCCTCTGACCGCTGGCAGTTCACCCTACACACTGCCTCTAGACTCCCCTTTCTAACTTGCATCTCTGATTATGCCTTTCACCTTAAAAGCATCCACTGTCCCTGCCACTGTCTGAAAAATACAGTCTCAACCTGGTTCTCTTTGTGGCCCTGTGGTGGATTGTGTGAAGTGTGCATTTTATATACTGCTTTCCCATCTCCTTTCTCATGATTTTGCACCCTAGTCTATGGCAAGAGGGTGGGCATATAAACCAGGCCTGGCCAACCATTGCACCCCATTTACCAAGGCCCAGTGACTGGCTCAGTAAGAGGCACGTGCTTTAGACAGGGCCATAGATTGACCTGCTGATAGTTGTTTTCCATGACTACCCAGAGGAAGTGGGCCTGCAGAGGGAGTAAGTGAGGCCAATACCCATTTGTGAGCAGCAGAGGGAAGGGGAGAGACAGAGAAATGAAGGATATTTTTTAGTGCGTGGATCCGGTCATGCTTGAGGCAGTCACCATCTCTAGATGTGCCAGTTACGACAATCAATTAACTCCCTTTTCTTTTTTTGACTCAGCTAATTTTAATTGGGTTTCAGTTACTTCCATTGGAAGAACCCTCCCTAATACAGGCCCCATCCGTCTTTCCAAACTCTGTTCTTTTTTCCTCCTTTGAAAATATATTCTGTGCTCCAGGCAAACTCTGTTCCTCACTAGCTGGCCCCCTTTCCTGCCCTTGCCTTTTCAGCTTGGAATACCATCCTCTCAGTCTCATTTCTACAAGTCCAAATTCCACTTCTCCCCAGTGCTCAACACTGGGCCTCCTCCATAAAAAGTTGCCTCTGAGGGACTTCCCTGGTGGTCCAGTCATTAAGACTTCGCTTTCCAATACAGGGAGTATGGGTTTGATCCCTAGTTGGGGAGCTAAGATCACATATGTCTTTTGGCTAAAATACCAAAACATAAAACAGAAGTAATATTGTAACAAATTCAATAAAGACTTTTAAAATTGTCCCTCTGCAAATTTCCCTCTGATATTATCTTCGTCTATATGGACTGCTATAACAAAATGCTACAGACTAGATAGCTTATTAACAACAGACATTTATTGCTTATAATCCTGTAGTTCGGGAAGTCCAACATCAAGGTGCCAGCATAGTTGGATGAGAGCGTTTTCCCTGGTTCACAACTGGTGCCATTTCACTTTGTCCTCACATGGTGGAAACGGTGAGGGAGCTCTCTGAGGCCTCTTTTCTAAGGGCACTACTCCCATTCAGGAGCACTCCACCCTCATGACTTAAGCAACCCACAAAAGCCCTACTTCCTAATACCATCATCTTGGGAAGGGGTCGGATTTCAAGATATGAATTTTGGAGGGACACATGCAGACCAGGGCAGATATTACACTAGAATGATTAGATGCTATTCTCTCCCTGCACACTGCAGCTCAGTCCCAAACAGTCTAAGGTAACGAGCACTTTGTAGTGCTCAGGGGGGAGCTGTGGCCTTTCAGGAGGCTGCCCACACTGCCCCAAGTCAAGACAAGCATCACATCATTTATCATAGAAATTGATCTTTCTCCAGCATGTATTACTAAGATATATCCATCTTGCTTTGAACTTGGAATGTGCTGCAGCACAAAAATCACAGTAAGCATTCAGCACCAAGGTCAGTCGAAGGTATTGATGCTCAGAAACATAAATTGTTTCATTCTGATCTCAGTGAGGATCAAGAATGGCTCTGCAGTTTGCAAGAAACTCCCTCCAACTATCTCAGCCTTGTCTTGCATGTTATTTGGGAGGAGGCTGAAGAGCCATAGTGGAAATCAACCAGTTCACTGACCTTTCATTGGCCTGTCCTTCTTTGAGATTTAATGGGTTGAACTCAATTTCAAACCAAACCAAACCAGCCCAGTGTTATCAGCTGTAGAATTGGAGGATGAAAGTAGGAGCACATTACTAAGGTCATTCCAGCTTGGAGTCTGTGAACCCAGGATGCTCCAGGACCGATATGACTTAGCAAAACCTGGTAAGTGTAACCACTGTAGATAAAAGAGATGTGAAAATCACAGTGACACATTGAGGCTGTTTCCTCTTTTGTCAAGTGGGTGATGATATTGTCTACCTCACAGGGTTTGGGGTAAGATTTAGACATAATACTTCTATAGTACTTAGTGCTATAACTGGTAGACAGGAGGTACATAATAGATGGCTGTTGCTGTTATTATTAGCATTACAAGTTATCGTTTATTATAAGAACCCTCAGGTAATTATTATTCCCTGGTGGCTCAGCTGATAAAGAATCTGCCTGCAGTGTGGGAGACTTGGGTTTGATCCCTAAGTTGGGAAGATCCCCTGGAGTAGGGAATGGCTGCCCACTCCAATATTCTGCCCTGGAGAATTCCATGGACTGTATAGTCCATGGGGTCGCAAAGAGTCAGACACGACTGAGCAGCTTCCACTTCACTTCACTTCAACTAGTTATATACCATATGCTAAGGGGGTGCTGTAGAACAGCAGTCCCCAACCATTTTGGCACCAGGGACTGGTTTTGTGGAAGAAAATGTTTCCATAGACTGAGGTCAGGGGATGGTTTAGGGATGATTCGAGTGCATTATATTTATTGAGCACTTTATTTCTATTATTAGTACATTGTGATAGATAATGAAATAATTATACAGCTAACCACAATGCAGAGTCAGCTCATCAGGCATTAGATTCTTATAAGGAACATGCAACCTAGATCTCGCGCATGCGCAGTTCACAGAAGGGTTTGTGCTCCTGTGAGAATCTAATACTGCTGCTAATCTGACGGGACGGCAGTGATGGGGAGCAGCTGTAAATACAGATGAAGCTTCTCTTGCTCACCCCGACTCACCTCCTGCTGTGAGGCCCAGTTCTGACAGGCCACAGACCAGTACCAATTCATGGCCTGGGGACCGTGGACCTCTGTCTTAAAAGGAAGTGAGAAAGAATTCATGAAGACCTCATGTATTTAGAAGGGAGGAAAGATGGGTAAAGTTGGGTGTGGTAGGTGAAAGTGGGGACAGACCTTGTGGTCACAGGACATGCTCTGGTCTGGAGAACATTCTCCCTGCTCCCTGTTCATTCCAGGGCATGGATGTCTTTCCCGTTAATCAAGTTCTTATTCTAACATCACCAGCACAGAGGTCCCTTCACCCTCTTCCGTTTACGTTTTAGTGACCTCACAACATCTACACACCGCAAGAACCCTGTCAGACAGTGCTGTCACTTTTATTTTCAATTGCCATGCATATTTTCAAGAACACAAGAGCAGAGTAATAGTCCTTTATATTTACCAGATATTTGCCATTTTGTTTCTCTTCCTTTGTTCCTGAAGATCCAAGTTTCCTTCTCATGTTATTTCTCTGCTGCCTGAGGAACATCCTTTAGCACTTCTTTAGAGCAAGTCTACATGAATTCTCATAGCTTTTCTTCATCTGAGAATGTCTTTCATCTCGAGGCATATTATCCTGAATGTAGAATTCTCATAATTCTTTCCTCTCAGCCTGTCAGGTACTGGAGTCGAACCCAAATCGCCTGCAGTGGCAGGCAGATTCTTTACCCCTGAGCCACCAGGGAAGCCTGAATTAGTGCCTAGATTTATTTTGTGTGTTGCTCAAACTGCCTTTAATTGGTGTATCTTTATGTTCACTTACTCCTCTGTTACCTCCATACTACCATTCAGCCGCTTCAGTGAGGTTATTGTTTATTTATTTATTTTTGGTTTGAAGTTTCCCACCTGGTTTACTATCTTATATTCTTAAATTCTATCTCACATTCTTCTATCTTATATCCTTTGCTGACACTTTCTAACTTTCTGTTCGTTTCATGAATGTTCACCCTTACTTGGTGGAGAAAGTTTATAATAGCTGCTTTGAAGTCTTTTTTTTTTTTATAATGGAGGTATAGTTGATGTATAATATTATATGTTTCAGATGTACAACATAGTGATTCACAATTTTAAAGGTTATATTCCATTTATAGTTCTTATAAAATATTGGCTATATTTCCCTGTGCTGTACAATATGTACTTGTAGCTTATTTAGTTTACACATCATTGTTGGTACCTCTTAGTTCCCTCTTCATCCCAATCTTCCCTCTTCCCCCTTCCACCTCCCCACTGGTAACCACTAGTTTGTTCTCTGTAAGTCTGTTTCTTTTTTTGTTATATTCACTAGTTTGTCTTATTTTTTCAGATTCCACATACAAGCAATATCATACAATATTTGTCTTTCTCTGTCTGACTTATTTCACTCAGCCTAATACCCTATGAGTGTCTCTACGTTGCTGCAAATGGCAAAATTTCATTTTTTAAAAAATGGCTGAGTAGCATTCCATTATATATGTTCCACATCTTTTTTGTCCATTCATCTGTTGATGGACACTTAGGTTGTTTCCATATTTTGGCAGTTGTAAATAATGCTGCTATGAACATAAGGATCCAACTGCTGCCATAAAGTCTTAAACAGATAATTCCAACATCTATGTCATCTCTGAGAACATCTGTTCCTTATCTTTTCCCATGGAAGCTGAGAGTTTCCTAGTTGTTCATCTTCTAAGTGATTTTGAGTTGCATGTTAGACATTTTGACTTTTATGTTATGTGACTTCGGGTGTTGTCTAAGTTCTATGGAGTATGTTGGTACTTTTATTTTTTATTTGTTATTATTATTTTTTTTTGGTATTTTCTTTTAGAAGAGAATTTGTCCACTTAGGTTCAGGTCACAAGTCCGTAGCCAGCATTTTGTGGGCTCTGGTGTCAATGTCAGTTCTTTTTCAAAGCCTTCACAGTGATATTCAGACCTGTCTCGTGTGTGCCAGCAGGCTGACACTTGGGAGAAAGTTTATCTTTTAGTTGAACTCCGAGTTGTTATGCAGGATAGGATTGCGTCTGCTCATGTGTAGCTTGGCAGTGAGCCCAGGGGTTTATCAACAACTTTATGGGACTGATTTTCCAAGCTTCTTTCTCTCTGTGATTTCTTTATATGTTCAGGTCCCTGGGGACTCTTCTTTTCGATAATTACCCCAGAAAGCTGTGACTTTATTTACCCTGCTCTGCTGTGCTCCCCCACATCTGTGTTTGCTTCAGGACCAAGTGCTAGGAGGACGAAGAGAGAAAAAAGCAATGGCTTTTGCCTCTTTCCTTTGGGAATGTAGCTCCTCTGATCAGAGAAGAAAGTTCCCCTCCCTCAGTGTTTCAGGTATTGTAGGCCCCTTACTGTCACTACCAGAGACCTGTTTACTGCCCCTGGAGTCAGAGCTGGAGGATTTCTCCCAGAGCTTTCTGTCTGCATGGAAGCCTACTTGTGGTTCCTCCCTACCTACTCCCCTGCAAACACCCAAGCACAGGCAAGGGTTCAGTCACTAAGTTGTGTCCGACTTTTGCAACCCAATAAACTGCAGCTCGACAGGCTTCCCTGTCTTTCACTATCTTCTGGAGTTTGCCCCAATTCATGCCCATTGTGTCAATGATGCTACCTAACCATCTCATTCTCTGTTGCCCCCTTTTCCTCCTAACCCCAGTCTTTCCCAGCATCAGGTGGCCAAAGTATTGGAGCTTCAGCTTCAGCATCAGTCCTTCCAATGAATATTCAGGGTTGATTTCCTTTAGAATTGACTGGTTTGATCTCCTTGGTGTCCAAGGGACTCTCAAGAGTCTTCTCCAGCACCACAGTTTGAAAACATCAGTTCTTCAGTGCCCAGCCTTCTTTCACATCCCTATGTGACTATTGGAAAAGACACAGCTTTGACTACATGGACCTTTGTTGGCAAAGTGACGTCTCCACTTTTTAATATGCTGTCTAGGTTTGTCATAGTTTTTATTCCAAGGGGCAAGCGTCTTTTAATTCTGTGGCTGCAGTCACCATCTGCAGTGATTTTAGAGCCCAAGAAAGTAAAACCTGCCACTATTTCCACATTCCCCCCATGTATCTGCCATGAAGTAATGGGATTGGATGCCATGATCTTAGTTTTTTTAAATGTTGAGTTTTAAACCAGCTTTTTCACTCTCCTCCTTCACCCTCATCAAGAGGCAAGGGTACACTGGAGTTTAAAAAATGGTATGCTCTCCATTGGCTCAAGGGTACTTCGGATGCTGATCCCCCAAACCTCCTGTACTTTATGTTTAGAATGCTTTAATCACTGCTCCTTGCATTCAGTCCAGATTTTATAATTGCATTTAGTTGGAAGAGACATGGGTGGACCTGCTTACTCCACTTTTACTTGGACTGGAATCCTACAACTCAGAAATAAACATTGTTAACATTTTGATGTCTTTTCTTCCAATGTATATATTTTTGTGAACATATACAGAAAGCTGGAATCATACCATGTCTACAGATTAGCAGTTTACTTTTTTTAGTATTATTACGAGAATTTCCCCCAATATTATTAGAATATGAGTAAAATATTTAAAACCTGATTTTAAAGTATTATATGTTTATTACTGAAATGTTGTAAAAGGAAAAACCTCATAAACAATAAAACAAAAAAGATGTGTAGTTACACCTTTCAGAAATAACTCAAAATTTTGATGTATACATTTCCAGTTTTCTGAATATTTTATGCATATAAATTACTGTGCATACTACTTTGAAGGTTGTTTTTTTTAACTTGACATAATGAGAATATTTTCCAAACTAATAATCTTCTACAGCACATTTTATTTATTTATTTTTAAAAATTTATTTATTTTAACTGGAGGCTAATTACTTTACAATATTATAGTGGTTTTTGCCATATATTGACATGAATCAGCCATGGGTATAAATGTGTTCCCCATTTTGAAACCCCCTCCCACCTCCCTCCCCATCCTATCCTCAGGGTCATCCCAGTGCACCAGCCCTGAGCACCCTGTCTCATGCATTGAACCTGGACTGGCAATCTATTCCACATATGATAATATACATGTTTCAATGCTATTCTCTCTGATAATCCCACCCTCGCCTTCTCCCACAGAGTCCAAAAGACTGTTCTTTACATCTGTGTCTCACATATAGGGTCATCGTTACCATCTTTCTAAATTCCATATATATGCGTTAGTATACTGTATTGGTGTTTTTCTTTCTGACTTACTTCGGTCTGTATAATAGGCTCCAGTTTCATCCACCTCATTAGAAATGAGTCAAATACATTCTTTTTAATAGCTGAGTAATATTCCATCGTGTATATGTACCACAGCTTTCTTATCCATTTGTCTGCTGATGGACATCTAGGTTGCTTCCATGTCCTGGCTTCTACAGCACATTTTAAAAGGCTACATTATAATCCATCAAATGAACGTACCAGGATATATCAAAATGTATTTAAAAAAAAATCAGGAATTGTTGTAACTTTAAGTTGCTCATAATCTTTCATTTTGCAGGTAAAATCTAATCAACATTTTTAGCATTCATAGAAGTGGCACTTTTGGTACATCTCTACTTTTATTCTTATGATAAATGCTAGCATACAATTGCTGGGACAAAGACATTTCATACTTATTTCAACTTTATACTTGTTGCCTTTGAAAAAGATTGTACTATTTAGATTGTTAACATATCCCTTAACCCAAATTAGGTATCTTTATTGACAATATATATTCTAATTGGATAGACTAAAATAGGTCAGTAAAAATTTCATGTAATTACTCTCTGTGTATATTATTGAAAATATTTTATGATTGACTAATACTTCACAATGTAGATGGAATGCTCCTTTATTGGTGGAAATTTTTTGTGCTTTTTTTCATAATTCTGCCACAGTCTATCTTTGTCTACTGTTATATATCTCTGTGGGTATCTATGTATCCATGTAACTGTCTATCAATCAATCATTTGTCTGACATAACTTTTCCTACAACTATTTCTTTACTGTAGATTTGTAGGATGGGGTCACTGGGTCAAAGATTATTAACTCTCTTTCTTTTGTATATATATCACTTTGGGGCCATGACTGAAGAAACAGGTGTTCTTTCTCCATAATCTTGTCTTCTGGAAGGATGCAACTTCCATGAGACCCTAGAGGATGTGAGAATAGAATGAATCTGGAGCAGCCTACCAGGCTCCTCCTTCCATGGGATTTTTCAGGCAAGAGTACTGGAGTAGGGTGTCCTTGCCTTCTCCAATTCTTGTAATAGCCTACTTTAAAAAACCCTCTAGTCTGTTACAACCTGTTAGGTATCCTATTTCCTTTATCAAACTATAAAGGTTTGAGATTTAATGTTTGAATGTCCTTGAGCACCATAACAGCTTGATAAATATTTAATGACTTCTAAGCCCAATGCTCAGAATATTTACCAAAATTGATTTGAACTTTGACACAATTTGGTTCTGTGTAAGCAAATCTTCCTCAGGTCAGTTTACCTTCAGAAACAGAGATTTCTTTTCTGGATCTTTCCAAATCATTGTTCAAGGGCTTGTCATTGATCCCATACTTTTATGACACATCATTTCAGAGTCAAGACTAGTCGCCATTCTGTGTTCATCTGGCTTCTCAACCTCAGGCTGACCTCTGCTCCATCCAGTCCCTGTGCATTTGTTCATTTAGTCATTCAGCAGATATTTATCCTGCGCCTACTATGTGTCAATACCTACTATGTGCTAATGTTTGGGTTATGGAGAACAAACCAAAGATTCCTTTCCCCATGGATCTTACTTTAGTGAAGGAGATAGATATTAAACAATAAAGACGATAAGTAAATTATAGCTATGTTGAAAGATATGGAAAAAAGAGAAAAGAAGCGTAAGAAGAATACAAAGTGCCCTGGGAGGTAAGAATACAGTGGTCAGCGTAGGCCTCCTGGAGAGCATGACAATTAGGCAAAGACTTGAAGGAGGTAAGGATGTCTGGGGGATGGATCGTTGCAGAAGAGGGAATGGCTGTGAGGAGACTTGAGGCAGGACTGTGGGGGGGGGGGGGGGGGGGGGGGGGGGGGGGGGGGGGGGGGGGGGGGGGGGGGGGGGGGGGGGGGGGGGGGGGGGGGGGGGGGGGGGGGGGGGGGGGGGGGGGGGGGGGGGGGGGGGGGGGGGGGGGGGGGGGGGGGGGGGGGGGGGGGGGGGGGGGGGGGGGGGGGGGGGGGGGGGGGGGGGGGGGGGGGGGGGGGGGGGGGGGGGGGGGGGGGGGGGGGGGGGGGGGGGGGGGGGGGGGGGGGGGGGGGGGGGGGGGGGGGGGGGGGGGGGGGGGGGGGGGGGGGGGGGGGGGGGGGGGGGGGGGGGGGGGGGGGGGGGGGGGGGGGGGGGGGGGGGGGGGGGGGGGGGGGGGGGGGGGGGGGGGGGGGGGGGGGGGGGGGGGGGGGGGGGGGGGGGGGGGGGGGGGGGGGGGGGGGGGGGGGGGGGGGGGGGGGGGGGGGGGGGGGGGGGGGGGGGGGGGGGGGGGGGGGGGGGGGGGGGGGGGGGGGGGGGGGGGGGGGGGGGGGGGGGGGGGGGGGGGGGGGGGGGGGGGGGGGGGGGGGGGGGGGGGGGGGGGGGGGGGGGGGGGGGGGGGGGGGGGGGGGGGGGGGGGGGGGGGGGGGGGGGGGGGGGGGGGGGGGGGGGGGGGGGGGGGGGGGGGGGGGGGGGGGGGGGGGGGGGGGGGGGGGGGGGGGGGGGGGGGGGGGGGGGGGGGGGGGGGGGGGGGGGGGGGGGGGGGGGGGGGGGGGGGGGGGGGGGGGGGGGGGGGGGGGGGGGGGGGGGGGGGGGGGGGGGGGGGGGGGGGGGGGGGGGGGGGGGGGGGGGGGGGGGGGGGGGGGGGGGGGGGGGGGGGGGGGGGGGGGGGGGGGGGGGGGGGGGGGGGGGGGGGGGGGGGGGGGGGGGGGGGGGGGGGGGGGGGGGGGGGGGGGGGGGGGGGGGGGGGGGGGGGGGGGGGGGGGGGGGGTGGGGGGGGGGGTGGGGGGGGGGGGGGGGGGGGGGGGGGGGGGGGGGGGGGGGGGGGGGGGGGGGGGGGGGGGGGGGGGGGGGGGGGGGGGGGGGGGGGGGGGTGGGGGGGGGGGGGGGGGGGGGGGGGGGGGGGGGGGGGGGTGGTAAATGGGGGGGGGGGGGGGGGGGGGGGGGGGTGAAATACAACGGGGGGGGGGGGGGGGGGGGGGGGGGGGGGGGGGGGGGGGGGGGGGGGGGGGGGTGGGGGGGGGGGGGGGGTTATTTTTTCACACCTGTGGGGGGGGTGGGGGTGGGGTCGGGGGGGTGTTACCTCCGGGGGGGGGGGGGGGGGGGCTTGTGGCTGGGGGGGGGGGTGTTCCATGTGGTGTCTCACATCTCTCTGGGGGGGGGGGGGGGGGAGGCTTTGATCAGATTGGGGGGGCCCACCAGGGTGGGGGGGGATAATTTCCGCATGGGGGGATCCTAATCATGTCTGCAAGGGCCCTTGTTCTTTATAGGGGGGGGGGTACCAGGGGGGGGGAACCTGGGGGGGGGGGGTGGGGGGGGGGGGGCCTACTGTGGGGGGGGGAGGGGGGGGAAAATGTGTGTTGGTAGCACATGGGGGGGGGGGGGGGGGGAGCACTTGTATACTTGCTCAGGCCTTCCCTCTTAACTGAGCTTCTCAAGCCATGGATTATATCTTATTAATAATTGATCTTCCTTCCCCCATCCTGCCTGAAACCCTGAGGGGGGGGGGGGGGGGGGGGGGGATGGTCAGGGGGGGGACAGATTGGGTAAATGAATGAAGATTCAAGAAGTAGAGTTTGTAACTGCTATGTGCTCTTGGGAGTTAATAATCTTAGGAAAAATTAAAAAAAAATTATTTTTTTTGACTGGGGGGGGGGGGGGGGGGGGGGGGTTGTAGGGGGGGGGGGGGGGGGGGGGGGGTGTATGAATTCAGTTGCAGTGTGGGGGGGGGGTTGCAGCATATGGGAGCTAGTTCCTTGACCAGGGGTCAAACCTGGGCCCCCTGCGTTGGGAGTGTGGACTCTTAGCCACTGGATCACCAGGGAAGTCCCAGTCTTAGAAAAATTAAAATAGGATTGGATTCCTCAGACATCTGCACTCTGGCTTTTCTGTCTCATTCCTGTTTTCTTTCAGTTTCCAGCTGTTGTATTAGAATATCTCCATTAAATAAACCCAGTCCCTTTAGATTTGGGCCCAGTTACAGCCCTTGGTAAACATAGGTATAGTTGAACAGAGGAATCACTGTTTTCCTTTAATTGGTATATAACAGCTAGAGTTATGTCTTTGAGATTAGCTGGGTGATAAAGAGATTGATCCTGCTGTCTGTTTGGGGGGGGGGGGGGGGGGGGGATGACAGGTGAGGGGGGGCAGGGGGTCCTAACAATGGTCCTTCCTTTGCTATGTGTGGTCATGACATTGATCAGGAGGGGGGGGGGGGGGGGGGCAGGGTACTTGGGGGTTCCCGTGACTTGGGGGGGGGGGGGGGGGTGCAATCCCTGTCTACGTGGGGGGTTTGGGGGGGGGGGCATTGGGGGGGGGGATGGCCAGAGATGCAATGAGGTTAGAATCACCTCTCAAGATTCTACTTACAAAAGATTTCTGCTTTCACTTACTTTATCCTAGGACTTCATTATGTATGGCTCTAAGAAGAATGGGTCCCTGCGGCTGAAGAGCAGATCAGTGTTGTGCTTCTGCAGTGGGTTGTATCTGCCCAGAAAAGGTACAGTGTTTGATTTTCCATCTTGAAAATGGACTGGGGGGGGGGGGGGGGGGGGAGTTCATTTGGGGGGGGTGATTTTTGGGGGGGGGGGGGGGGTGTCCTACTTTGCTGTAGTTAGTAAGTCAAATTTGTTATCAACCTATCTTGGTACAAGCCAGACACACTCAAACATTACACTGATTAAAATCATGCATTTTAAAACCCCTATGGGGGCAAACTGTGCACATTGTAAAATTCTTGAACAAAGCTTGAATAAATTGGATGACAGATATCCCTCACTGTTATAGAAATGCAGTGATTTGTGTTAATAATCTGCTCAATCCAACTATCTGCTTTGTCTATCCACATCTATAAAAATATAATAGTTCTATATAAACTGTATTTTTATATTTATGGGGTTATATAGGGGGGGGGGGGTGTGTGTGTGTGTGGGTGGCACTCAATCGTGTCTGACTCTTTGGGGGGGGGGGGGGTAGCCCACCAGGCTCCTCTGTCCATGGAATTTCCAGGCAGGAATACTAGAGTGGGTTGCCATTTCCCTCTCCAGAGGATCTTCCCAACCCAAGGATCAAATTCATGTCTCTTGGATCTCCTGCACTGGCAGCTGAGTTCTTTACCAGGTGAACCATCAGGGAAGCCCATATTTTAGATAGATACACATAATTTTTAAAAAATATAATTGGGACAACGTAGTATATATACTTGTGACAGATCGATTAGAAAAGGGCCCCAGTTCTCCACTTCTCCCTATTTAGAATCTTTACAATATGAGGGGGGGGGGGGGGGGGAAATCAGGTCCATTACCCCCATGTATGCTGGCCTTGTGACTTGTTTTGGCTAATAGAGTGCAGTGGAAGTGATGGTTTGTCAGATCTTAGCCCAGGCCTCAGGAGGAGGCCTGTTGCCTCCCCCCCCCCCCCACCCCATCTCTCTCTGCCATGGTAACAAGCCTGGCTGTTCTGGTGACTGAGGAAGGCTCAGGAACCTCAGCTAGTAGTGAGTTAGTAGGGCAGTTCTTTCCATAATAATGTAGTCTTTGTTCCTTAAAGGACAAAATAACCGAATCTGGTAGATGAACATAGTATATTTTAACTTGTATTTCATTGATGACTATTAAAACTGAGCATTAAAAGTATACTTACCGGCCATTGCCCCCGTTCCTGTTCTTCGCATGTTTCTCTGTTGAGATAGTCGTCTGTTTGCAGAGTCCTACTGAGTGAGCTCTGTCCTTTTACTTACATGCTTCCTTATATACTGGCAGCTTGTCCTGAACATCCATTAGGCAGCCCCAAGGGGGGAGGAACACGGATCTCATTTTTATCAGTGAGAAAATCTTAAATGTATTGGCAGTGAGGGATTAGATGGAGAAAATTGAAGTTGGAGAGGGAGAGGGAAGTGGAAGTGAGCCGCGAGAAAGAGCCCTTTCAGCTGGGGACATCTGGGTCGCTCCAAACTCGCTGTCGCTTCTCCTGACCTTTTTGCAGCCACTCACTAAAATAAGCGTTGTGGATTCTGCTGTGCTATGTGCTGGTGATTCAAAGGGCCAGGAAGAGCATAAAACAGAGCAGAACAGTGTGCTCAGCCAGAGGGGGTGTGGTGTGGGGAGCAGGGCAGGAAGGAGCTGGGTAACAAAGAGCCACCAGAGCCATGGCCACTGAGGCTGGTTTTGCTGTAAAACAGGCCCTGCTGTGGTGTTCCCCAGTGGCTCAGCGGTAAAGAATCTGCCGCAGTGCAGGAGACACAGGAGACGCAATTTCGATTCCTGGGTGGGGAAGATCACCTGGAGGTGGAAATGGCAACTCACTCCAGTATTCTTGTCTGGAAATTTCCATGGACAGAGTGACCTGGTGGGCTACAGTCCGTGAGGTTGCAGAGTCAGACACGACTGAAGACATAAGACCTCTTCAGGGCCTGCTGTTTGCACACATATTCACTGGGCGTCCAGTCAAGTTGTGGTGCTTATTGCAGTCTGCTGAGTGCCTTTGGATCCTGCCCCCCCAGAGGCTGGGCCTCTCACACCTGACACTCCTACAGGCTCTTCCCTGGCCTTCAGCTGGCCCTAGCCGGTCCCTCTTCTGCGGAGCTCCGTGTTGGGTTCAAATGGAGACTCTACTCAAGAAATATTTGCCTTTTAACTGGGAAAACTTTAAGAAGAAATTGAATTCTTCTTCTTATTTTGTACATATTGTTACTGAAGTGAAACATACAGACAGCAAAGTGCCAAAGTTTTAGGGACACACCTTGAAGTTGTACAGTGAAGTCACAACCTAGATCAAGACCAGTATCAGCAGTACCTTGTGCCATACTTGGGTCACCCTGTCATCAAAGGTAACTGCCATTCTGATTTCTATGATCACAGCTTAGTTTTACACACGTGCAATTACATTGTAAGGTATATACCTTCTTGGGCTCTGGGTGTGTTTGCTCAACATTGTGTCTGTTAGAGTTACCAACTTTGTTGCTAGTAAAAGTATTTGTTCTTTTTCCTTGCTATGTAGTATTCCACTTTGTGAACAATCTCACATTTTATCCATTCCAATGTTGATGAATATTTTGGTTGATCTTGGCTCTCATAAGTACATATCTATGAATATTCTTAATCATGTCTTTTTATGTACATATGTGCATTTATTTTGGGTATATACCTAGGAATGGAATTGCTGGGTGATAGAGTGTATGTATGTTCAGTTGAGTAGATATGGACAAATTTCATAGTGGTTTTACCAATTTACATTACTACCAGCAATATCTGAGTCCCAGTAATTCCCTATCTCACCACTATGTGGTATTGTCAGTTTTTAAGAATTTGTTTGTTTTAATTTTAGCCAATTCTGGTGAGTAGGTAATGGTGTCTCTTTGTAGCTTTAATTTGCATTTAATTTCCATGGTGACTAGTGCTACTGAGGATCTTTTTAGACTCATTGGTCATCTGGGTATTCTCTTTCGTGTGGTATTGTTTTAGTTGAGGGTGTATTTTTATGGCTGGTCTATCTATCTACATGTCACATATATTTATGTATATATGTTTTAGATAGATACAATTTTTAAAGCGTAATTGGAACAATGCAGTACCTGTTTGTGACAGATTGAAAATGGACCCTATTCTCTATATCTTCCTATATTCAGAAACTCTGTAATATGAGTTTACAAATCCTCCCATCAAGAAGCAGAGTCCATCTTCCCCCAAAGCTATGCTGGTCTGGTGACTTGCTTTGGCTAATAAAATGTGGTAAGAGTGATGGTTTGCCAGTTCTGAGTCCAGGCCTCAAGAGGCCTGTGTGTTTGCTCCCTCTGTCTCCCTTTACCCATCTGTCTGCTGTAGTAACAAAGCCAGGCTGGTCTGATGAAGACTGAGGAGGGATGAGGAACCTCAGCTGGTAGCCAGGTTAATAAGGCTTTCTTGATAAGGCAGTCTTTATTCCTTTAAGGAAAAAATAGCCAATTCAAATTTGGTAGATGAACATGGTATTTTAACTTGTACTTCTTTATTAGTGTAAAATTAAATATTAGAAATACATTTAATGGCCATTGCTTGTTTGTATTCTTCGCATATTTTTTTCCCGAGATATTCACCTATTTTCAGAGCTTTTTATATAGAGACAATATTAACTCTCAGTATTGTATGCAGAAAAATTGTTCTCCAGTTTGCTGTTTTCCTTTACAGTTTAATAATGGTATTTCTACATTAAAATTTTAACTTTATGTAGTTAAATGCATTAATATTTTCCTTTATAAACCATTTCCTCTTGTGTAATACTAAGAAAAATTGTCCCTTCTCTAAGGTTATACAGTTATTTACCTATTACCTTTAAGAGAACACAAACGTTCAAAGGAATAAATCTCTAATTGTGGGACATGGGGACTTGCTTATTAAAGGAGATTATTTGGGCAGGGAACAAATTACATTAGGATGCTTTTGTGTATCAGTGAAAAACTCTGCCTCAAACTAGTTAAAAATATATATTTTATATTATATTACAAGAAATTCAGAAGTATGACAGTTTCAATAATTGGTTAAGTCATCAGCTCAATGGGTTTTTTTTCTTATAGACTTGTGCTTTTTCCATTTTGCCATAATGCCATTGTTGGGTGTTGCGTTTGTCTTCATGTGGTTCTCCCCATGATCACAATATGGCTGCCAGTTAGCCAAAGGGTGATACATTTCCTTGTTCTATTCAAAGAAAAGACAAGAGTATCTCTCAAGATTGGAATATGTGTTCCTGTCTTTAGTATCACTGCCATCTAAGGTCATGTGCCTACTGCTAGGTCAATAACAGTGACTAGGAGAATGCCAATCAAGGATTCTCTTAGTTCAACTGGGATTCTCCTTTGGGAGTTATAAATTGGACAATTACACAACATAACTGAGGTTTGAACAAGAAAGATGAAAGGGGAAAGGATGTTGAACAGGTCATCGATGATGGCCACCCCAGGCCCTTCTAGGCACACCTCCAATTGGATGCCATTTTCCAATTTGTAGTCTCAAAAAAAATCATAGCCATTTCCCATGTATTCTAAAAAAATCTGGGCTTTGGATTCAACTCAACCTCAATTTGGATCCAGGCTGTGCTCTTTATCACTTGTGGCATCTCCTGTAGGTTAGGTTATTTAGCCCCTTTAAGCCTCAGTTTCCACATATGTAAAATGGGAATAATATCTATGCTGTTTGATACATAGAAGATCCTCAATAACTGCTGTTTATTATTATAACCACTCATAAGTCAACTCACAATTTTCATTTCCCTAGCTCTATTTTGTCTCAACAAGACATTTAAGTCAATTTGTGATTTACTGTGCTATATATTATTTGCTGTGCAGCAAGTTTCAAACACAGACCTGGCTTTTCTTTCCCTAAACACTCCTATTTGTCTTTCCTCCACCCTTCTATTTCTCTTACATGCTTCTGAGTTTGGGTGTTTGATGTACTTTACACATGAATGGCATTGACCCCCTCACCCCCCCATGAATTATATCTGACAAAATTTTGAGGGTTAGCATTTATAAAAAGATGATTCCATCTATGAGAAAGTAGCCAGCTCTCCAATGCATGTTAAATCATCCTTTGGTTTAATAATAAAAACCAACTGCTCATTCCCATTTGCAACTAACGTAAGCAGAGTTCTTTTAATTTCTATTACCTCATGCTTATCAAGTGAAGCTGAGCTCCTTTCAGGCATCACCTGTTTGTGTGTGTGCTTGTGTGTGTCCATTCCCCAGCATGACACAAGACAATCTGTCATCCTGGCAAAGAGGAATGAGGCTCGGAGACAGGAGGACTGAGAAGCAGGCAGTCTCCTTGTGCCGTCAATCTGGGCTGATGACCTGGGGCCTCTTTACGCGTCAAAGCTGTCAGCACTCATGGTTGGGTCATGACCAGATAAAGTGTTTCTTCAGCTGGCATGGTGATGAGTTGGTCTGCAGGTGAGACATAATTTTGCTTTCCCTGCCAATGATGGGAGTGACTGCTCCCCATTTATCAAAACAATACGTGAGCCATCTGGGCCTCCTGAACACACCCTCAAACACAACACACCATAGACATATGTAATGATGTTACTTGGAGGTTACCTTGATACAAAGGCAAGTTGACCCCTCCAATATTTCCCAAAGTGTTTGGATGTTCATTTCATTATTGTGTTTATTTTTTTTTCATGGGAGGTGCCCCTTAAGACTGGAAGACTAGAAGGCTGTATAGACTAATGATTAAGCATAGAGGCTCAAATTGGCCTACTCAAGTTCCTTGCTGTATGACCTCATGCAAGTTAATTAACCTCTTTAAATTTCAGTGTTCCCATCTGTACAGAAGAGTAAATAGTACCCACGTGGCTATTATAGGAAGCGCTTTGATCTTTGACTCAGCTTCCTGGCATAGGAAGGAAGGACAGAGCTCTTAAAACCCTTTCAATTTCCTAAGGGATAAAGATAATGGAGTGTCTTTTATGCCACTGAAGCAAATTTTTAGTAGTGGTGTGGCAGTTTGAACGCAGGTTGGAAAAGAATTTCCAGACAGAGTATTGCAGAAAGGAATGAGTTTATTAAGAACAAAGAGCAGAGAGAACGTGGGCACTGTGAGTGCAGCAGGCCAACCTCCTGACAGACCAGGGAAAGTCTACACTTTTCATGAGTTAGTAGACAATTTTTATAGTCTCAAAATTATTGCAGAAGGTTGGCATTAGGTGATTGGTTAGGGCACTATTATCTTCCCTGGTGGATCAGATGGTAAGGAATCTTCCTGCAAAGCAGGAGACCCAGGTTCAATCCCTGGGTTGGGAAGATCCTCTGGAGAAGCGAATAGCTACCCACTCCAGTATTCTTGCCTGGAGAATTCCATGGACAGAGGAGCCTGGTGGGCTGCAGTCCTTGGGGTTGCAAAGAGTCAGGCACGACTGAGGGACTAACAGTAGGGTGCTATAGGGTGACTGCCAGGGTGGTAATGTGTTGCCTAATTTGGGGTCAGGAAACCTGCTGGTGGTGATCAAGGGGGCTTTTGGCAATGGTTACAAAGGGGCTCAGTCAGTTTCACAGGCGATCTTGGTTCTGGGCTCTGCTTCTGTGGCCTTGGAGCAGGACTCCACAAATGGGTCTGTGGATAGCTCAGGATGGGGGCCAGTCTCCAGAAAGAAGAAGGCTTGATTAGAGGCTTGGAAATTTCATCCCCACCACTGAGCCTCTAGGGGGAGGAGCGGGGCTGCCGGTTGAGTTCAGTCATAAATGGCCAGTGATTTAATCCTGCCTATGTAATCAGACCTCCGTTCAGTATCTAAACAGTGGGGTCCAGAGAGCTTTGGAGTTGGTGAACACATCTGTGTGTCAGAATGGTGCTGTAGGGACAGAAGCTCCTGTGCTTGGGATCCTTCTGGACCTTTCCCGGTACACCTCATCATCCGGCTGTTCACTTACATGCTCCAGAATAAACTCATAATACTAAGTGAGTATCCTGTTGAGTTCTGTGAACCCCTTCGTAAATGATCAAACCTGAATAGGGGTGGCTGTGGGAACCCTTGACTTTGTAGCCAAGTCAGACAGAAGTGTGGGTCCCCTGGGCACCCAGGACTTGCAACTGGTCTCTGGTGAGGGCAGCCTTGTGGGACCCAGTCCTTTAAGTCCTGTGTGGCCTGATTTAGTTTCAGAACTGAATTCAATTGTGAGACACCCAGGTGATGTTGGAGGCTTGGGGAACTGGTTGTTGGTGTGAAAAAAGCCCACACATTTGGTGTCTGAGGTGCTGTAAATCTAAATAGCTCCTCCCATCACAGAGGATTGTTATGAAAATAAATAAGGTAATCCTGAAAAGTCTAGCATGGGACCAACCTTCAGTAAACCTCAACAAGTGATAGTGTTGAGAAGGTTAGGATTGTTTTTTAACCACATTTAGAACAATACCTGCTGATTTATTTATGTGAAAATTATTGTTTCACTTAATTCCTCCAATTTGAAAGATGACTTTTTTATTCAGATATTCAGTACACCATCCAATTTTTGACACTGTGGTTTGGAGACCGATCAACGCCACTCTGTTCCTCTGTGGGAGAGGTTGAGACTTTCCAACGAGTTATGTAAAAACACATCTTTGTAGATTAATAGAGAAAAACAGCCTGTGTAATCAGCTGAAAGCCTTTTTGCTTGTTTGTTCACAGTTCCTATGTTTCTCTCCTGGTGTGGCTTCTGCGGAGAGAACTCAGACGTGATGTGACTGCGTCCTGTGGGTCGCGGGGAATCCTCCATGTGGGTGCTCCCTGTAGCAGGAAGGGCTCAGAGGCAAGCCTGAGTAGGGGTGGGAAGGAAGCAGGTCCTCCCCTCGGAGGCTCCCTGGGCTGCAGGAACCGAGTGTGTTTGTCAGGAGGCTGGTGGACCTAATCGGATGGTCTTAAATATCTAGACATGGCCAGCTTGACCACCATAAGGCAGTGAAATTGGGTTTGGCATGTGGCCTGCATAATCTTACTCAACAGGGTGGGGGTGGGGGGCTCCGGGATGAATTAAGTGGTGGAAATCATGCTTGCTTTGTCTCTGAAATGTCCAGAGGGCCTTCTGTTTGGCTGGGTTTTATCCTGCTTGAGCGGTGGCTTTACAGGTGGCACATGAGAGGTCCTGACGGGGGGGGGGGGGCGCCTCGGGTGGTCTCCAGCTGTGCTGTGGGGAGGCTCTGGCCAGGGTCCAGCCGCTAGCTCTCTGTGAGCTCAGGAGGATGTAACCCAGCAATACCGTTGAGAAGACAGCTCCACAGGGACTGTGAAAATGTGCCCAAGGAGAGAAAGAGTGTCTCTGCTCTGCGTCCCTGGGAGGCTCAGGTTGAGGCCTCTTCTGTTATAGACGGGCTCTTCCTTCCTCCTATCCTCTGTCCCTGAGGCCACCAAGAGGGCACTGTCCTGTCTCAGCAGTGGAGGGAGCACTCAGGGATGGCTTAGTGTTTAGTGGGAGCATCTCAGAGCGTGGGGCCGACGGCTCTGAATGTCTAGAGCAGGTTCTCTGGCTGTCGTGTCCGTGTGAACCCCCACATGGGGATCTTGTTACAGTGCAGCTTCTGCCTCAGGAGGCCTGGGCTCAGACCCAACATTCTGTATTTTTAATAAGCTCCTGGGTGATGCGGCGGCTGGTCTGGGACTACATTTCCGGTAGTGAGGGTCTAGATCAGAGGGTCTCAGAGTGTGTTCTGCCCATCAGTATCATTAGCACCCCTGGGAACAGGCTACAGATGCACATTCTTGGGCTTGACCCAGATGTACTGAAACAAAGCTTATGGATGTGTTGAAATCTGTGTCTTAACAAGTCTGCTAGGTATTCTGATGTTTGCTCAAGTTTGAGAACCACTGGTCAAGGATACAGACAAACTTGACCATTTTGATGTCCCCAATTTACATATTTTTCAAAATAGAAAAAGGAAAACTTTTAGAACATTAAGGTGTCTGTGTAACAGCCAAGTTTGAATAGAAATTCCCTTGAGCAGATCATGTTTAACAACTCTTGACATTAGCTGTCCACACCTGGCTGCTTCCATTTGGCTAACAGCTGTGAAGAAGGAAGAGGCAGAAAGAGAAAAAATTCTAACCTCAAAGGAAGTCCATGTTAACTTAAAGAAAATTCACACAGTATTGAACATTATAACTGAAAAAGTGGGTGTTCCCCTCTTCCCATGATTCTTTCCCTTTTTGTGTGGGAAGTAACCACTGCCCACAATTTGGCATTTGTTATTGGATTTCTTTTTTTGCAAAAGGTTTGTACACAAATACCATAGAGAGCCCATTTTTAAGTACAAAAATTAAAATGTCTTGTGTATTGTTTTCCAATTTGTTCATCGCGTCTCACCTTCTTCCTTAGGTATGTGGAAGTTTCTGAAACCTCAGGGCCATAGTGGGGCCAGCTCTGTGATCACCCCGTGCTGATGTGGGGGTACTGAGCCAAGGCTTTGCCCACAGTGAGCTCCCAGTAGGGAGCAAGGCCTGAAGCTCCCCAGTGCTTTGGCTGGCTGCACTCTGTCTAATACACCTTCTCCCCGTGGATGTTACCGCAGATAAGGGAGGTTAGATGCATGTGCCTCAATGCCTGCTTCTTCTCCCTTCTTTTGTCCTCCTCCCTGTCCTTCTTCCCACACCCAACTTGGCTGGAAGGGGCAGGCTGATCCCTCCTTCGTGTTTAAGGAACCAGTCCGGGGTCATATCTTCAGTGTTTTTTGTATTCTGAAAGACACTTGGTGCTTTGGATTGGAGCTGGGCTCTTAATAAAGGAGGGGTATCAGTCTGGGTTGAGCTCCAGCTGGCAGCAATTACTTGTTAGATTTTTAAAATTATTTATTTATTTTTGGCTGCCCCGGGTCTTCATTGCTGTGTGCAGGCTTTCTCTAGTCGTGGTGAGTAGGGTCTATTCTCTAGCTGCAGTGTGCGGACTTCTTATTGCTGTGGCTTCTCTTGTTCTGGAGCATGGGCTCCAGTAGTTGCGGCACACGGGTTCAGCATTTGTGGCTCCAGGGCTCTAGAGCACAGGCTCAGCGTTGTGGCACACGGGCTTAGTTGCTCTATAGTTTGTGGGATCTTCCCAGATCAGGGATCGAACCTGTGTCTCCTGCCTTGGCAGGTGAATTATTTACCATGGAGCCACCAGGGAAGCCCTTAATTGTTAGTTTTAACACAGGCAGATTGAATACATTGTGTTCAAAGGCCAGAGGAGAGGGCTCCAGACTTAGCTTCTGGAAGTGACTTCCAGAACAACACTGCAGAATTAGCCCCTGAAGGATGCTGCTGCCTCTGTCGGGAAATTGGGAAGGGAAACCTCTGTACCCACAACAGGACTACTACAGCCTCAACCAGCATCCACACCAGCAAAATACGTGCCCTGTGTTCCACCAGCGAAGAAGTCACCTCGCTGAGGATTTGCAGATCTCTTGTGGGGTGTCTGCTTGATGCCAGGTCACAGAGGAGCCTGAGATCTAAGGACATCAGGGAAGCACAGTCTTGTGTTCCTGCCCCTAGTGTTTGCAGCAAGGCTACAGGGAGGGGGTGGAATGGAAAAGCCTGAGACAATCTGAGAACAAATGTCAACCACAGAACAGCGGAGGACTAGATAACACGTGCGTGAAAATGTGTTGGTTTCTTTCCCTCGATGCTGTTATCATAATTCATAGCTTACTAAGTCTATAATCCTCATGGGCATAAACTCTTCCAGAGCTCATTTTTTAAAAAAAATGTCTACGTTATATCTTGCATTCAGTAGTTTAGCAGGCATTATATAAAATGATGTGTCCTTTCACTTGTCTTTTATAAGATGCTTGGTATCAAAATCTTCAGCCTAGGACAATGTGCTAAGGGGACCTCAAAATGAAAAGAGAGAGAGAGCTGGATTCCAAGGAGAGTTTCAGAGTCTTAACTGAGATAGGAAAATAGCAGTTGGAGTAGGTCTGAGCGGACGACTGAATTTGGTTTTGGATGTACCAAGTTTGAGATAGCCGCAAGACAATGGGGCTATTAAATAGTCTGATAAAGGGGTGAACCTGGAAGTTGCCATTGTTGATAAATGACAAAGTCCAGGGTGTGACTGTGGGAGTGGGTGGCTGAGCTGGCACGGAGGATAAGATCTTAAGGACCTGAAAAGACAGAACATTAGCAAGATCATCCATGTGGATATTAAAAATACCAAGAATTTTGATAAGGGTACTGTTAGAGTGGCAATGAGCCAAGAGCAAAAGTCTTAGAGGAATGAGGGGAGAGATGTGAGGACTAGGGGTTCAGCGGGGGTGACGGCGACAAAGAGGGATGAGGGGAACAGTGTGGTGATGTAAGACACAAAGCTCTGGAGTGCGGATTTGGGAAGAAGAAAGGTCTGCAAAGGTAGTGAGGGGCATCATCCCATCTCCAGTCTGGCTGTTTAAGGGGGGTGAGGGGGGAAAACGGCCACCATTTAAAGGGGCTGCCAGAGAAGCAGCGTCATCAGATTTAGTTACAGTGACAGGCGAAGGGCATGGTTCTGAGGAGGCTGAGGATAACAGAGATTTTGCTGAGGATTCATGTGATCCGACAGGTGTAGTAGTGGATTTCAGAAGCTAGGAGTAGGTGTTGGCAGGGGACAAGGGTCAGAAAAGGAGATGTCCACATGGTTTGGGGCCCTGGAGTTTTTTTTTGGTAGCTGATCCACAGGAATGAAAGATCTGGTGGTCATGAGGAAGAGGGTGGTGGCTAAGATATGAGTAGTGGAGGGAGTAGGGGAGGGAGGGCATGGTGTTTTGCCAGGACAAGCGGTTCTGGGGCTTCGTCTTGATTCTTGCTAGTGGAAGTGCAGAAGCTGGGGGAAATAAGGGCTTCCTGGGGTGTGGAGCTCCCTCTCAGTTCTTCCAGTGGGGCAGGGAGCTCCCTCTTGGCTTCTGTTGTCAAGGGCATGGTGGCCACAGCAAGGAACAGAAAGAACTCAATCTAGCTTAGGAAAAAGAGTGCTTGCTGGAAGGTGTCGCATGGGCTCCAAGGGCTGCCTGGAAATCAGCAGCTCAAGTTCATGGCTCCTCTTTTCAGTCTTTGCTGTGAAGACTCATCAACCAGCTTCATCTCTCTTGCTCTGCACTCAGACTTGAGCTTTTGAATGGCTCAACTGACAGAAAGAGGTGGCACAGACATGTTTCCTGGGAGGCCACCTCTCTGGATTGTGGGATGGAGGTAGGGAAGATTAAAGACATAGGAAATTGATTATGAACTGGACAGACTCGAGCTGAGGTGTCTGATTCACTGCACTGAAGATTCTCATGCATTAAATGAGGGGTCATTTAATAATATTTACCTCATTCAATTGAGGTGAAGATTTAATGAGGTCATAGATAGACAGCTTTTAGGACAGTATATCTTATCCAGTTGGCACCCCCTACATGTTAAATTTTATTTTTATAATCACAGTATCTAGTAATTTGTTATCATACAGAGGGACACATTTGACTTGTTCCTGTCACGTGTGAATCCCTGAGCTCATGAGGAAGCTGGGGAGGAGGCATGTGTGTGCTGGACAGCATGGGAGCACTGGGGTCTGGTTGGCTCCCACCAGGACCAGCAATGGGCATTGACATTTCAGTGTGGCTTTATCGTTCTTTACTTTGATCTGAAGGGACATTGCATTTCTATTTGTATTTTATTGCTTTTTGCTGTGGAATCCTGTCCTATAGAGGTTTGCTTGCATACAGGAACCCCCGACAGGCTGAGGACTCATTCTCAGCTAATGCCAAGGGTCTCGGTGGGTCTCCATCTCTGCCTGCTCCGGCGGCTCCTTCATCTCCTTGACCTTCACAGCTGACCTCCACTGGCTTGCTTTTGTCTGGTTTCTAACTCAGTTTCTATTAGGACAGACCTTGAATGTGAGCAGCCATGCATTCGCCCCTTGGATAAGAATTTTTAGTTAGTCCTTTCATTTAGAATGTATTGACTTATGTGTCTATCTGAGCACTTGTGGATAAACATGGGCACGATGCATAGATGTGCCCTCTATTGTATGTCTTAAAGAGATCATAAATGTATTGATGGAAGCTGTGTGATAAGAAAAATGTGGTGTGTGCTGGAATCATTTTGGTTCCTACTGAGAAGCCCCAAGGATGCCTAAGTGTACTGAGTCAGTAATGTATTATTGAAGAGGAGCCTATTATAATTCAGGTCACAGTGATTTGCAGCTGCTGCAAGGTCACCAAGACCCCTTCTATGATCTCTGCATTGTCCCAGGTAGCAGAAAATGCTAAACTGTGGATATCAAATGCTGATTTTTCTGATTTCTTGCTTTATTGCTGTGGACCTTGCTGTAAAACATGGGCACAGTTTAGGGGAAATAAACTGTTATGGAATTGGGAAACAAAAGCCCCAAGGCATTTTTGACATGAGTCATAAATAACACACAGTTGTAACTTGGGAAATATATGACTATAGAAACTCTTTGGATATGTTGCCGATGATATTATTTGATCATTTTCTTCCAATTTATCCTTTCAGATGTCTGAAAAAAGTAGATAAGTGACTGAAGACAGGTGTTTTAAGATAGATGATTTAAAAATATTAGAATTTTTATGCCTGTCCTCTACTGACAGACCAAGTTTCTGAAACCAGGTGACTTTTCTTCATTATTAAAAATGATAAATGATGAACCTACCATAAAAGCTCTTATCAGGACCCATATTCCATCACTACTGCTCTTGAAGGGGCATAGAATATACTGGTTCATCCTCTTTAGAATATCATGGTGTTTTGTTACTTCACTCTCTCTTGTTTTAAAGGATTTCATGGCAAAACACATACTTTATTACTTTAAGCAGATTTTAAAGACACTTTGTGAAGTATCACATGGTTGTTATTATAAAATGAAGTATGTTGATTCAGTTTGCCCAGTTCTTGGAACAGAAAAATTTACAACGTTATCTTAAATTATCAATTTGAATTGCAAAGAGCCATCTTTTTATTACGTAGAGCAATTCACTAGGGGAAACATGATATATGTATTGAACTTTGCGTAGGGGGAAAGATTTTGATTGTTACAGACCATAAAATATAGCACCCATAGTCTCCAATTAACTCTAGACTGAAAAATAAAGAGCCAGCCTGCATTATTCCCTGTTTTCTGGTCCTGTGTTGGATCCTGGTTCTCAGTCACGCTGAATCATGGCAATTCAAACACTCCAGGGCCGTAGTAGGGTGACTTACTAGACAGCTTCTTCACAAGCTGTTAAAAGAGGATGGACAGTGTTGCTGTTATTGTTTTAATTGGAGTATGACTGCTTTGTAATGTTGTGTTAGTTGCTGCTGTACAACAGTGTGAATTAGCTATTAGTATACATATATCCCCTTCCTCTTGAGCCCCCCTACCACTGCATTCTCCATCCCACCCCTCTAGGTCATCACAGAGCACCGAGCTGAGTTCCCTGTGTTATACAGCAGCTTCCCACTAGTATCTGTTTCACACATGGTAGTGTATATATGTCAACGCTACTCTCCCAATTAGTCCCACCTTCCCCTTCCCCTGCTGCGTCCACAAGTCTGTTCACTATGTCTGTATCTTTATTTCTACCTTGCAAATAGTTTCATCTGTACCATATTTCTAGATTCCATATATATGTGTTAATATATGATATTTGTTTTTCTCTTTCTTACTTCACTCTGTAAAGCAGTCTCTAGGTCCATCCACATCTCTACAGATGATTCATTTTTGTTCCTTTTAAAGGTCAAGTCATATTCAAGAATGGACAGTGTTTATCAATGTATATTTGGTCCATGATCCAATCCTGGGATCAGGATGCCCCGTCATGAGAGGACCAGGCCAGTTTTCATCTTTACTTGTCAAAGCTGATGCCAGTGTACAGATTAAGGCTGCACTTACCCCTAGGATTCAGCAACCATTTGGCCCCACATGGAGATCCCAGTTCACTTCCAAGATGACAGCATTGACTCCAAGTCTAACTCTGAGCTTCTGCCCCAAGAAACACAGCTGCCATTTGTTTGAGACTTGGCATGCCTTCTCCAAAGCCAAGGGTTAGTTAGTGTCTCCCCGAAGAGCTTTAAGACAATTGTTTTTGTTGCCTCCAGATGACTCTCTCACCTCCATGCCTTCGCACAGGCTCTTCGCTCTGCCTGGAACACTCCTCACTAGCCCCTCTCCTGCCTAACTTCTATTTGTCTCTCAGAACTTAGCTTGATGTCACTCACCTAGGAGCCCCCAGGTTTGCCTTACGTGCCGCTTGAACACCCACGCTTCTGCTGGGGGAGCCCTGAGACACACAGTAGATGAGGTACATCTAAGGAGGAATGGTGGGTTCTGTGGAAGTTTGGCTGGGAGGCAGAAGGGTGCAGTGACTAGGGAAACAGAAGGAAGGAGACTGAGCTGAATCTTCTGGGGCTCATTGGTCCCCCAGGTGGAAGTGGGCAGGGGAGTGGGTATTTCAGGCAGACAGAGCAATCTGGGCACAAGCCCAGAGACATGAACGAACATTGCACATTTGGGGGATTTGAAGCAGATGGATATGGCTGGATTGTAAAGCCTGGGGAGTGGAAGGTAGGATGTGACTAGAGAGATAGGCTGGAGTCATATCAAGAAGCTGCTTGGGAGGTGTATTAGTTTGCTAGAGCCGCTGTAATAAAATACCACACACCAAGGTGGCTTGAACAACAGAATTTTATTGATTCAGAACTCTGGAGACTGGAAGTCCAAGATTGAGGTATGGGCAGGATTGGTGTCTTCCCAGGGATGAGAAAGAACCTTCCTTGTTCAAGATTCCTTCTATATTTTTGGTGTTATTCACACTGTAACAACTGCCAACATGATATATTTTAAAGTTTAATCTGCATTATTAATATTTTTGTATTACTGAAGTATAAACAACCAACAGAACAATAGATCAAACCCTGATTTATAGCAGTTGTAGACTTCTGTTTTGTAAGTGCTCCCAGCAAGGAGTTGGGAAGAGGTGTTCAGGAGCGTGTTATTATACAGCATTGCTGCTTTACAGATGCTGTAGATGTAAGTAACTTCAAGAGCATAAATAATAGTAAAATGCAGTAAAATAATTAGGAAGTGATGAGTTCTGAGTATTTATTTAGGTAATACCGTATAATGCTAAATTATACAGGGCTTCCCAGGTGGCGCTAGTGGCAAAGAACCTGCCTGCCAATGCAGGAGACATCAGAGAGGCAGGTTCGATCCCTGGGTCAGGACGATCCCCTGGAGTAGGAAATGGCACCCACTCCAGTATTCTTGCCTGGAGAATCCCAGGGACAGAGGGGCCTGGTGGGATACAGTCCATAGGGTTGCAAAGAGTTGGACAAGACTGAAACGAGTTAGCATGTACTCATATACTATACATACAAATTAATTTATAAATACAATATAATTTAGTTAGTTGTAAGCTTGTATAATTTAATTTTTAATAATGGCTGCTTTAGCAGCTGGTAAGTATTATTCCTGAAAAATGTCAGAGCCACTTCTCACGAGACGGTGGGTGCTGGCTTCTGTAGGCCATTGCTTCTCCTTTTCCTCTCCACTGACTCAAATTCAACCCAAGCTTCAAGGTCCAGTCAAAACTCCAACTTTCTGCAAAACCTTCCAAGTACGTATCACATCTTACTTTCATTAATCCCTTCAATCCTTTCAGTTGATACCAGTCCTTAAATTCTATCTGATACTACTGCTCAGGTTTGTCTTCTGTTTTTAGCTGATCTGTTTCATCAATGATATGGTCAATTCTGTGAGGGCACAGAGCTTGCATAGTCATCTTTGTACTTTCCGACAATATCAGCATCATCTTAACACATGAGGTACTAGATATTATGCTGTTGAGTTTCTTGCTTTTTGGATAAATTAACATATACATTTGTATAATACCCAATTGTCCCCATCTCATAAAGATGAGCACAGAGATGCAAGTCTGATTCCAGGCAAATGGGAGTTTATTGTGTTTGCATAGCTCAGACTCCACTGATGTTGGGGGTTGCAAAACTCACTCAATATGACCTTGGCATACACTGTTCACATCTCCAGGCTCACTTTCTTTGAAAAGATCCTCCTTTAGCCCTCAGAGCTCTGGCAGCCCACATCCAAGCATCATTACTTGTTTTCCCTTAGTCACCTCATCCTTTTCTTATGCAGGGAGTTCTGTCTACCTGTTGAATTTTGAATGAAAACCCAATGGACAGAAGCTCTGTACTGAATTCTATATTTTGTTCCTTGCTGAGCTTCCATGAATATAAAACACCAGCACAAAGGGGAGAGTCAGCAGGTAGAGATCAACACTATCCATACTTAATGAGAAGGGAGCCTGAGTTCATAGATGGGAAAACCACATTAGATGAACACCAAGTTCAATAACTTGCCCAGGCTTACTGAGTAAGCTTCTAGCAAAAAATTAATAAATATCTTATGACCAGCTTTCATGATTTATGCTTTTAAGTATTACCATCATTTTAATCCCTAAGGGGGAAAAAAAAACAAGCAAGGAAGGAATTAAATAGTGATTGGTAATTGGGAAATTTCCCTCACCTACAATGGAGTGAAAAAGGAAAGAGGCAGGGACCCATATCATTCACCAAAGGTCTGACTCTCTGTGAGTGGGCTGGCCCAGATCCCTACCATTCTCTCTCCTCAGAAGACAGCAAAACCCTCATAATCTGCACCCACTCCCAAAAAATCAATGGTTACAGGCACAGAGGCCTGGAGTCAGGAGCACAGTGGTCTTCCTACCTGTCTCTGGTTGTGTGACTCCCAGTGTGGAGCCTCAGGTGGCCCTCGGCTCCCAGCACAGTTTCCGCCCTGGCCCCCAGTGGCTTCTGACGTCTTTCTGAGGAAATCCTTCATGGCGACATGATCAGTAGCCGTGGCTTCAGTTACAGTACTATTGCTTCCAGAACCCTCTTTGGGTTCCTGGGATCTCTCCTGTGTCTCCAAGTGCTAAGTCTCTCGGTGGCTGGGCAGCCATCCTCACGCTTTCAGTATCAAATATACAGATGAATACATTCTTTTAATAAATGACATCAACAGATAAAACATGGAGTCCCGCCATCAGCCCAGTTCCTATTCACACACACTCCTTTTGCACTGGACACACAAGCACCAGTGAATCTCTTGTCAGAAAGATCTAGCAAGTCCCAACCCCAAATTCAGTGGGACTGTGCATTGCATCCTTGTTCTCACAGCTGCTTGCTCATTTAAATAGTTGTCTGTCTATTCATTCATTCAGTCACCCACCCAATATTTATTGAGCAGCTAGTATGTTCCAGGTACCATGACATGGAGAATTAGACCAAAGGCTCCTATTCAAGGTGCTCACAGCCTAATAATAATGATAATAATAATAGTAATAATAATAATAATAGCAGAAAATACAGAATGCTTAGTACGTGCCACTTCTCAATATCATGAGGTAAATATTTTTTATTATTCCTTACTATACAGGTCAGAAAATAAAGACGTGGGGAGGTTTAGTTGCTCGTTTTCACACAGTTAGACAGGTAAATAGACAATTACTGTATCATGGAGTAACCCAGTGATGCGGGGGAGCCTCCTGTTTGGGTGTACACTAAGGAGTCAGGTGGGATTCAAACCTGCCTTGGTGGCATACTCGTGCCCCTGCCTAATTCTAGGATTTTCCAGGCATCATAAAATTTTAAAAAGGGTTTTTAAGAGAAACAAACAGGAACTTGGATTACTGTGATGTTGAATGGTTTGCCTTGGAAATGAACTGAGATCATTCTATCATTTTTGAGAGTGCACCCAAGTACTGCATTTCGGATTCTGTCGACTGTGAGGGCTATTCCAACAACAGGAACACAGTAGCGATAAAACAAAGAAGCGTTCATCCAAAATGGGAAAAAAGGTTCAGCTTTAGGGTTTGTGTGCTTTTTTAATATTTGTTTTCAGTCTTTCCCACAAAAATCCACCTATTCCTGGAGAAATGGTCTAGTGATGAATTAGAAGGGGTTGGAAGGATTTGTGATTACAAAAGAACGCTCAGGAAACCTATTCAAAATAGAAAAGACAAGGCATCTGGAGCGTGATTCCTCATGTCTGGAAGCAGGTCTTCTGCAGACATAGAAAGAGACTGGAACCAGCAGAGCTGTTCTTCACACTGTGGTATCTGCTCAGTTTTACCTCCTACCATTGTGCTAACTCTGACAGTTCTTTGGATGTGAATTGATGCCAGGTCTCCTTGAGCTGATTTTTTTAGAACCGAGAGAGAGCATACGAACCTGAATCGTATGACCAACAGTTTGAAATTCTTAATAAATGTGCATTCTTGCTACAGCCACATGATACCAAGTCCCTTATCAGCTCTATCAGTTCAGAGAAGAAATCAGTACAGTGAAAATCCCCGTAGGTTTCATGAGATTGATAAAAGTCCTTAGACTGATGTACTCAGCCATTTATTTTAATGTCGTGTAGAAACAGCCCCTGGTTTGGTTCTGTCTTTGTTGATATTATGCTTTGGTGATCAGCTAAACCACTCACTCTGAGAGCTGAATTCTTCTGGTGGTATTTTTCCACACCAGTTGGAGCCATGGCAGGAGTTTTTTTTTGTCAGCAAAAACAGAAGATGATGCCCAAAGGAAGCAGCTTAATGAGATATTGGCAGTGATCCTACACTTATCTCTAAAAGAAAAGGCTCAGGTTCCAACGTGGTTTTTGCAAAGTAATAATTCTTTGCTAACATCTTCCTAAACATACCTTTCCTGATTGTGAAGAAATAGTTACAATTAATCTTTCTAATTGGGCTTCCCTTGTGGCTCAGCTGATAAAGAATCCTCCTGTAATGTGGGAGACCTGGGTTTGATCCCTGGGCTGGGAAGATCTCCTGGAGAAGGGAAAGGCTACCCAATCCAGTATTCTGACCTGGAAAATTCCATCAACTGTTTAGTCCATGGGGTCACAAAGAGTCAGATGCAACTGAGTGACTTTCACTTTCCCTTTCCCTGGTGGCTCAGATAGTAAAGAATCTGCCTGTGATGTGGAAGTCCTAGGTTTGATCCCCCGATTGGGAAGATCCTGTGGAGAAGGAAACAGCAACCCACTCCAGCATTCTTGCCTGGAAAATCCCACAGACAGAGGAGCCTGGCGGGCTACAGTCCATGGGGTCGCAGAGTCGGACAACACTGAGCGACTAACAGTCCGAATCTCTTTAAGTAACAAAGGGCATTTAATGAAAATATTTTGCTTGATACTAAGAGATTTTGGAGAGAATTACCAATTATTTTTGCCATTATTTCTTTGAATATTCTTTCTTTTCTTTTCTATTTCTTCTTCCTTTTGGGACTCCCATTACATGTATATTGGGGTGATTGATGGAGTTCAACAGGTTCCTTAGATTCTTTCATTCTCCTTCATTCTTTTTTCTTTTCTGTTTCTCTCATTAGATAATCTCAGCTGACCTATCTTCAGGGTTGCTGGTTCTTTCTTTTGTCTGCTATAATTTGCTGTTGAGCTCCTGTAGTAAAATTTTAATTTGACTTATGGTACATTTTAACTCCAGAATTTCTATTTGGTTCCTTTTAATAATTCCTCTCTTCTTTGATATTCTCCTGGTAAGATGTTGTTCTCATGATTTCCTTTCATTCTTTTTTTGTTTGTTTTTTGTTTTTTTTTAAAAATATGGAACGCTTCACGAATTTGCGTGTCATCCTTGCGCAGGGGCCATGCTAATCTTCTCTGTATCGTTCCAATTTTAGTATATGTGCTGCCGAAGCAAGCACTTCCTTTCATTCTTTAGGCATGATTTCCTTTAGAAATTTGAACATATTTAAAATAGCTGATTCAAAATGTTTTTCTAGCATCTCAATGTCTGGGTTACCCCAGGGACATTTTCTATTGATTGTTTCTTTCCTGCTGTGTATGGACCACATTTTCTTGTTTCTTTCCATGCCTCACAATTTTTAAATGAAAACAGCATTTTGAATACTATAATGTGGTGACTCTAGAAATAAGATTCCCTATCTTCCTTCAGGTTTGCTGTTTCTACTGGTTTAGGTTGTTGACTTCCTAGTGACTTTTCTGAACCAGTTCTAAAAAGTGCATCATTTGGTCATTTGTGACCACTGAAGTTTCCGTTCAGTTAGTGCAGTGGTCAGGTAGTGCTTGGATATGGATTTCCTTAAATGTTTAGGAACAAAGTAGCTCCTCGTTTTTTGCACATGGGCTCTCTGTGTTGGGGCACACTTTCAGTGCTCAGCCAGGCGGTTTACAGCTCTGCCTTAGGTTCATTACCTGTTTGTGCAGAGTCAAGGTCAGCCAGAGCTGAGAATGTACAGCCTTCTAAGGGGTTTCCTGAGCGTGTGCCCAGTCCTGTTTATGTGTAAGACCTTCTAGATGGTCAGGAGTATGTTGGAGCCTTTCAAAGTCCTTATTCCTCAATGTGTATCATTTCCCAGACTTTCCTCCAAGTTTTTTAGTTAATCTATTGTTTTTTTTTTTAATAGCCGTTACCCATTGCTGCATACAGTACCTATTAAAATATTTGCCTGTAAATGTTTTTTACAAACACCCCTGGGTAGTGGTCATAGTTCTGGCTGAGTTCCAGGTGATAAAAAACATGCCTTTTGAGCTTGTCTTCCATGGAGTCACTGGGCAGATCAACCAAGGATAACTCTTCCCAAATGAGGTCTGTTCTGCTCCCTCTGGTATCAGGTCTGTTACTGGGAAAGGGAGCTGTTTCTTTCAAGGCTACTGTTAAGCTGAGCAACAGGTGATGGGACTAAAATGCCACAAAGGTCAATGTTCTTACTGAGATTCAGCCCTTTTTGGTGATTCGGTGCTTCCAAAGTTGCAACAAGCTTTTGCTTTGTCTCCAGTGTCCCGAAAACAAGTTTGATTCTGACAGTTTTTGCCCGAGTTTTAGTTGCTTCTATAGAGGGGTGGTCTTCTGCAGTTTCTTGCTCTGACCATTGATATCATCTTGCCTATTTTTTCTTACAGGAATCTTGGGCTTTATTCTTGTATTCTTAGAAGTTCTTTATATGTTAGAGATATTAACGCTTTGTGATTAGTTGCAAATTGTTTTGCCCTAGTTCGTCATTTGGTATGTTACTTTGTTCATGGTGCTGTGACTTATTCAAATACTTTTGATTGCTATCAAATTTATTAATCTTTTCTCTTACTTCTGGATATTGAGCCATAGTGACAAAAAAATTTCCCTCATTCTAATTTTAGAGCAATTTACCCGTATTTTCATATGGTATTTGTAGAACTTTATGTTTTACTGTTTTGGGATGTTGGAGAATATTTATTTATTTATTGCATGAAAATCACTAACTTAAATTTAAATCCCATTTAATTTAAATTTAAAACCCATTTGGGTTTTACATAGTATATGGTGTGAGAAATGGATACAATTTTATTTTTTTTCATATAGCTAGCCATTTATATTTTCAGCATTTACTATCTTTTCTCACCAATTTGAGAAACCTTCTTTACGGTACACTAAATTTCTGTGTGCAATTGGGTCTATGCCTGAATTTTCTATTCTGTTCCCCTGGTTCTCTAGTAATGCGCCAATGCCACAGTGTTTTCAATTATAGTTATTTTATTTTATATAAGCTAGTTCCCTATATTCCTCCATTTTTTTTCTTTTTAAAAGATATTTTCATGGCTATTATTGTTTATTTGTCCTTCCAAATGAAACTTGTTGTAAATTGCTATGTGCCAGAAAAAAAATGATGAAATTTTATATTGGGATTGTGTTAAATTTATATATACCTTCATGATAACTGATATGCCAAAACATGATATATCTCTTTTTTCTTTCACGTCTACTTTTGAGACTTAAAAGAATGCTTTGTAGTTTTCCTCATATAGTTTTTGGTCATATCTTTTTAAGTTTGTACCTAAGAATTTTATTTTATATTTTGATAATATAATATAATGATAAGATAATGATCTTCCATTCTAATTGGTTTTTGTTTGTATGTATAAAACCTACTGCTATACATTAATTGTATAATATACTATTTTATTATTATCTGTAGTAGTTTTCCCATGGGCTCTTGTGAGTTTTCTAAAGTAATGTCAGCTTCTGGAATATTTTATTTTGGTGGTTTTAGGAAAAACTGTGAAACCACATAATAAGAAATCCTGGACATCAGTATTCAGTAATAAGACCCATAAGCCAAGTTATTCTGTTATATACCTCAGCATTTCCTATGATGTTACTTTGATTTTAGGACTAAATCAGCCTCTAAAAGAGAATTTTAAAAGTGTCATTAATGATAAGCCTACAGCAAACATTATTCTCAATGGTGAAAAACTGAAAGCATTCCCCCTAAGATCAGGAACAAGACAAGGGTGTCCACTTTCACCACTATTATTCAACGTAGTTTTGGAAGTCCTAGCTACAGCAATTAGAGAAGAAAAAGAAATAAAAGGAATCCAGATTGGAAAAGAAGAAGTAAAGCTCTCACTGTTTGCAGATGACATGATACTGTACGTAGAAAACCCTAAAGATAGTATCAGAAAATTAATAGAGTTAATCAGTGAATTTAGCAAAGTTGCAGGATACAAAATCAATACACAGAAGTCATTTGCATTTCTATACACTAACAATGAAAAATCAGAAAGAGAAAATATGGAATCACTCCCCTTCCCATTGTAACAAAAAAAGTTAAATACGTAAGAATAAACTTACCTAAGGAGAGATAAGAAAACCTTCCTCAGTGACCAATGCAAAGAAATAGAGGAAAGCAATAGAATGGGAAAGACTAGAGATTTCTTCAAGAAAATTAGAGACACCAAGGGAACATTTCATGCAAAGATGGGCTCAATAAAGGACAGAAATGGTATGGACCTAACAGAAGCAGAAGATATTAAGAAGAGGTGGCAAGAATACACAGAAGAACTGTATAAAAAAGATCTTCATGACCCAGATAATCACGATGGTGTCATCACTCACTAGAGCCAGACATCCTGGAATGTGAAGTCAAGTGGGCCTTAGGAAGCATCACTATGAACAAAGCTAGTGGAGGTGATGGAATTCCAGTTGAGCTATTTCAAATCCTAAAAGATGATGCCGTGAAAGTGCTGCACTTGATATGCCAGCAAATTTAGAAAACTCAGCAGTGGCCACAGGACTGGAAAAGGTCAGTTTTCATTCCAATCCCAAAGAAAGGCAATGCCAAAGTATGCTCAAACTACCGCACAATTGCACTCATCTCACATGCTAGTAAAGTAATGCTCAAAATTCTCCAAGCCAGGCTTTAGAAATATGTGAACCATGAAATTCCAGATGTTCAAGCTGGTTTTAGAAAAGGCAGAGGAACCAGAGATCAAATTGCCAACATCTGCTGGATCATTGAAACAGCAAGAGAGTTCCAGAAAAGCATCTATTTCTGCTTTATTGACTATGTCAAAGTCTTCGATTGTGTGGAATACAACAAACTGTGGAAAATTCTGAAAGAGATGGGAATACCAGACCACCTGACCTGCCTCCTGAGAAATCTGTATGCAGGTCAAGAAGCAACAATTAGAACTGAACATGGAACAACAGACTGGTTCCAAATCAGGAAAGGAGTATGTCAAGGCTGTATATTGTCACATGCATATTAACTTACATGTAGAGTACATCATGAGAAATGCTGGAGTGGATGAAGTACAAGCTGGAATCAAGATTGTCAGGAGAAATATCAATAACCTCAGATACGCAGATGACACCACCCTTATGGCAGAAAGTGAAGAAGAACTAAAGAGCCTCTTGATGATGGTGAAAGAAGAGAGTGAAAAAGTTGGCTTAAAACTCAACGTTCAGAAAACTAAGATCATGGCATCTGGTCCCATCACTTCATGGCAAATAGATGGGGAAACAGTGGAAACAGTGTTAGACTTTAATTTTTTGGGCTCCAAAATCACTGCAGATGGTGATTGCAGTCATGAAATTAAAAGACACTTACTCCTTGGAAGAACAGTTATGACCAACCTAGACAGCTCATTAAAAAGCAGAGACATTACTTTGCCTACAAAGGTCCATCTAGTCAAAGCTATGGTTTTTCCAGTAGTCATGTATGGATGTGAGAATTGGACTATAAAGAAAGCTGAGTTCTGAAGAATTGATGCTTTTGAACTGTGGTGTTGGAGAAGACTTTTGAGAGTCCCTTGGACTGCAAGGTGATCCAACCAGTCCGTCCTAAAGGAAACCAGTCCTGAATATTCATTGGAAGGACTGATGCTGAAACTGAAACTCCAACATTTTGGCCACCTGATGTGAACAACTGACTCATTAGAAAAGACCCTGATGCTGGGAAATATTCAAGGCAAGAGAAGAGGATGACAGAGGGTGAGATGGTTGGATGGCATCACTGACTCAATGGACATGAGTTTGAGTAAATTCTGGGAGTTGGTTAAGGACAGGGAGGCCTGGCATGCTGAAGTCCACGGGGTTGCAAAGAGTCAGACATGACTGAGCGACTGAACTGAACTGAAGAAGACAAAAGAACTGTGCACAGAAAATTATAAGACACTAATGAAAGAAATCAAAGATGACATGAACAGGTGGAGAGATATTCCATGTTCCTGGGTAGGAAGAATCAATATTGTGAAAATGGCTATACTACCAAATGCAGTCTACAGATTCAATGCTATCCCTATCAAATTACCAATGGAATTTTTTTACAGAACTAGAACAAAAAGTTTCAAAATTCATATGGAAACACAAAAGATCCCGAATAGCCAAAGCAGTCTTGAGAAAGAAGAATGGAATGGAGGAATCAACCTTCCTGACTTCAGATTATACTACAAAGCTACAATCATCAAGGCAGTATGGTACTGGTGCAAAAACAGAAATATAGCTCAATGGAACAAGATAGAAAGCCCAGAAATAAACCCATGCACCTATGGGTACCTTATTTTTGACAAAGGAGACAAGAATATACAATGGGGCAAAGACAGCCTCTTCAATAAATGGTGTTGGGAAAACTGGGCAGCTACATGTAAAAGAATGAAATTAGAATACTTCCTAACACCATACACAAAGATAAACTCAAAATGGATTAAAGACCTAAATGTAAAACCAGAAACTAAAAACTCTTAGAGGAAAACCTAGGCAGAACACTCAATGAAATAGATCAAAGCAAGATCCTCTATGACCCACCTCCTATAGCAATGGAAATAAAAACAAAACTAAACAAGTGGGACCTGAATAAACTTAAAAGCTTTTGCACAGCAAAGGAAACTATAAGCAAGGTGAAGAGACAACCCTCAGAATGGAAGAAAATAACAGCAAATGAAACAACTGACAAAGGATTAGTTTCCAAAATATACAAGCAACTCATACAACTCAATGCCAGAAAAACAAACAACCCAATCAAAAAGTGGGAAAAAGACCTAAACAGACATTTCTCCAAAGAAGACATACAGATTGCTAACAGACACATGAAAAGATGCTCAACATTGCTCATTATTAGAAAAATGCAAATCAAAAGTACAATGAGATATCACCTCACACCAGTCAGAATGGCCATCATCCAAAAGTCTACAAACAATAAATGCTGGAGAGGGTGTGGAGAAAAGGGAATGTTCTTGCACTGTTGGTAGGAATGTAAATTGATACAGCCACTATGGAAGACAGTATGGAGACTCCTTAAAAAACTAGGAATAAAACCACCATATGACCCAGCAATCCCACTCCTAGGCATATACCCTGAGGAAACCAAAATTGAAAGAGACACATACATCCCATTGTTCATTGCAGCACTGTTTACAATAGCTAGAACGTGGAAGCAACATAGATGTCCGTTGACAGATGAATCAATAAAGAAGTTGTGGTATATATACACAATGGAATATTACTCAGCATTAAAAAGGAATGCATTTGAATCAGTTCTGATGAGGTGGATGAACTTAGAACCTATTATACAGAGTGAAGTGAATCAGAAAGAGAAAGATAAATATCATATTCTAACACATATATACGGAACCTAGAAGAATGGTACTGAAGAACTTATTAATAGGGCAGCAGTGGAGAAACAGACATAGAGAATACACTTATGGACATGGGCTGAGGAGAGGAGAGGGTGAGATATATGGAAAGAGTAACGTGGAAACTTACATTACCATAACTAAAATAGATAGCCAACGGGAATTTGCTATATGGCTCAGGAAACTCAAACAGGGGCTCTGTATCAACCTAGAGGGGTGGGATGGGGAGGGAGATGGGAGGGAAGTTCAAAAGGGAGGGGATATATGTGTACCTATGGCTGATTCATGTTGAGGTTTGACAGAAAACAGCAAAATTTTGTAAAGCAATTATCCTTCAATAAAAAATAAATTAAAAAGAAAAAAAAGTGACATTAGCAAGACCTTTTGTGTCTACAAACACACTATGTATACACTCATACACATAAATACTCCATCTCTTTTGTTCTTGAGAAATAGACATATTTACAGGGCTGACTAGATTCTACCTGATAAGGTCACCAGGTTAAGTTAGTGCAGGACTGGTGAAAAGAACATTAAACCCCTCATCTATTTTTTGTCAAAGCTGAGATAATTCCTTAGATTTTGCTAACATGCTTTACTTTTTAAAAATTAATTTATTTATTTTAATTGGAGGATAAATGAAGTGAAGTGAAAGTCACTCAGTTGTATCCGACTCTTTGCAACCCCATGGACTAAACAGTCAATGGAATTTTCCAGGCCAGAATACTGGATTGGGTAACTTTTCCCTTCTCCAGGGGATCTTCCCAACCCAGGGATCAAACCCAGGTCTCCCGCATTGCAGGCAGATTCCTTACCAGCTGAGTCACAAGGAAAGCCAAGTTGGAGGATAACTACAATATTGTGATGGGTTTTGCCATATATCAACATAAATCAGCCACAGGTACACGCTTCACTTTTAATGTGTAATTTTGTGCATTTAAATGCTCCTCATTGCTTTTTTGTGTGCATGGTAAGTTATTTCAGTGCACCAGGCTCCTCTGTCCACGGGATTCTCCAGACAAGAATACTGGAGTGGGTTGCCATACCCTCTTCCAGGGGATCTTTTCAATCCAAGGATCGAACCCTCATCTCTTTACATCTCCTGCATTGGCAGGTGGATTCTTTACTACTAGCGCCATTGATGGAGAAGGCAATGGCACCCCACTCCAGTACTCTTGCCTGAAAAGTCCCATGGATGGAGGAGCTTGGTAGGCTACAGTCCATGGGGTCGCTAAGAGTCAGACATGACTGAGCGACTTCACTTTCCCTTTTCACTTTCATGCATTGGAGAAGGAAATGGCAACCCACTCCAGTGTTCTTGCCTGGAGAATCCCAGGGACAGAGGAGCCTGGTGGGCTGCCATCTATGGGGTCTCACAGAGTTGGACACGACTGAAGCGCCTTAGCAGCAGCAGCAGCAGCGCCACTGATTATTATTAGGTAGGGAGGTGGCTATCGCATTCTAATTTCTCAGAAAGCAGAAGTACCGAGGCAAGTTAACCGGCTAAGGGAGAAAAGGTTTAGAACTCAGATTTTCTGTCTTCATATATATTCTTTCCAACATACTGAAATACTTGCAAAGCCTTTTGCTGCTATTAAAGCCCATTTCTTACCTGTGCTCAGAGGAATCGGAAACAGCTGCTCAGTATCCCCTATTATAATATCCCTTCATATTTATGAATCCTGTGATTTTGTTCCCTTCCAGCTTCCCCTACGGCAGGTTAAATAGCCCAGATTCTGTCCCTCATAGAGTTTATCTCCCACCTCTTTTGTCAGTTTTAACAAGAGGTTGTGACTCTTGGGTTCCTGCTCAACAGAGCTCTTCCTCATTATTTTGTAACCTTTATACCTCCTTCCAGGCAGAATTAAATAAAGCCTGTGGATTTTTGATATGAATGTCTGGCAGCCTCCCGCTCACACAGAAAGGTTTCCAGCAGGGCTGGCTGATGAAAGCCTCAGTCCGACGACTGAGTCTCATTCACGGCAGATGAAAGGCAGCAGCACCTCTGCTCGCTCCAAAACCCACAAATGGGACTAGAGCCCACGTGAAGGTCCAAATTCCACACCGAGTCCTGTTTTGGCAGGAAGAGATGGGTTATAATGAGGATATTTAGAAACTAGGAACCACTGGCTAATTACCTCAAGTGAACAATTCATTTTTTGGAAAGCACTGTTCTTTTAGCTTGTTAATCATGTGTAAAAATTATCCCTGACCTAGAATCTCATTTATTGCACCTGAGCCAGCCTGAAAATTAGAGAAATGAAATATCATAACATAGAAGTATTGAAAAGGAGAATAAGCCTTGAGGGTTAACAGCAGTGTGACATTCTGGATGTTAAAGCAGGGAGCACATCCTGCTTGCTTCAGTGGTGTCAAAAACGATGACCCCAGCACCACTTCTCTTTCAACATCTTTGGGTTTTCTTCCCAGAACCTTCTCTCTGCACCCACAAAAAGGTGCTAGATTCGGACGATGGGAGGATGCTCTATCCATCAACCAAGTTACTTGTTCTTTCTCTTTCCGGACATTCCCATATCTGTGGCTGACATCACTGTCCTTGAGAGAACATTGATATGAGTCAGAAAAATGAATATATGCTCAATAGGATCAACTGCTCCCTGTTTCTGAATAACATGTCTCTGTAGTTGAGCACCTACCCCTCTCATGGATCCCCTGGTTATTCTGTCACTAAAGGAAGACTCTCCTTAAGGTTAGCATCATCTCAGGTCAAGATGAGAAAGTAGGAGGAATTTGAGGAAGCCCCTCTGTGTGTCCCTCAGCTTAAAGAATGGGCTTCCCAGGTGATGCTAGTGGTAAAGAACTTGCCTGCTGGTGCAGGAGGTGTAAGAGATGTGGGTTTGATACCTGGGTTGGGAAGATTCTCTGGAGAAGGACATGGCAACCCACTCCAGTATTCTTGCCTGGAGAAGCCCATGGGCAGAGGAGCCTGGTGGAGTACTGTTCATGTGGTTGCAAAGACGTGGACATGACTGAGCGACTTAGCACCCACACATCTGAAAGAACTGAGACTGATATTGATTATTTTTTTCCCAAAAGATTTGACCAATGAGTGTGGAAAACTTTCCAGGAGGTGGAAATGTAGTGAATAAATGATGAGGCTAAGTGAGCACCAAGACTCTACCTATCCTGGCATAAATCATCTTGATTTGGGTTAAGCAGGGCCTGATTAGAGAGGTCCCCAGAGGCATGAAGAGACAGGTGGGGCCCAGTGGCTTCTTGAGCAGGGAAGGGACCTTATAAAAGTGGTATTTTAGAGGAGAGTCTGATGATGCTGAGTGTGGAGCATGGTCTGAGGTATAGCAATGGGAATTATGGGAGAGAATGATGCCAGCGTCCATTGTGCAGGGAATTTGCTCTGACTTTTGACAAAAGGAAGCTCTGGTATAAGTGGAGAAAACACTGGTCTGAGAATGAAAAGGACTACATTGGAATTCTTGTACTGCCTTTAATTAGCTGGATAACCTCAAATCTCACTTCTCTTGATCCTTAAATCCAGATTTCATGTTGATTTTGGCTAACACAATGTTTCATTTTCCACAGTCCCCACTGCTCCCTATTGCATCATACACAACTTGCTTTATGTTTTTACATCACCAGCCTGGCCCCTGTAGTTGTGCAATCTCTGCTATAAATCTTGATAAAATAAGTACATTTGTGTTTGCCTCATTTGTTGTTGTTCACTCTAGGTTACAAGTTCTTAGAGTTTGGCAACTAGTTAACTTTTCCCTTGTAAGCAGGATGTTCAGGGCAAATTAGTAATTCATAATTACTAGTTGATAATATTCAAGAATACAAACATAGACCCTCTTCCCTCTCCTTGCTTCTCTACTTTCTGGGAAAACCTATAGCAGTTAGAAAGCATGTTTTGGGAATGTTTATAAGGTTAGATTTGACATTACCTTTACTTTCACTGCTCAATTTGGACTTTTATATATTTAGAGCCACAAATGCACAAGGACCTGTATTTGGGAGGAAACTGGTTTTAGCCCCTTTGGTTGATTTATGATAGTGCTTTGGGGAGTATGAAGAAGAGAGACTCATTGTAAAAGTAGCATGGGAGAGGATTCTAGAGATAATCAGCTCCAACACCTGTACTTTGTAGAGGAAACAGCTGAGCCCCAGATAGAGCAAGGGACCTTCCTAGAGTCCCATGTCCAGTACTGGAGTCCATACCACCTCTTTTGAGCCCATGGCTTCTCTAGCTTGGTGTTGACATAATGTTTGTAAGAGATCATATTCTGCTTGGGGACTGGCTCAGGACATTCATCTAAAGTTAATTAAATCTCTTAGACTGAATATATCTGCTGAGTTGCTTAAATTGCATTTAAAAAAATGGGGGTAGTGATATGTTCTTATAGAACTAAAAATCTGCAGTGTAGGTTTATTTTCCTAAAAGATTTAAGAGTCAAGTTACAGAAACCAGATGATTAAAAAATGTAAGATTTATTCAATTACCATAGAATTCTAAATATTTAATCACATTTTGAGATAATCATTTAGTTATGGCAAATGCTTTTTTCTTTCATTTTCCTTTCTTTGTTTTATTCACTATGAGTTATTTTATTGTTCCCAAGAGGGTATAACTTTAAAATGAGTTGACATGTTACATTACATTTTCCTTTATAACATAAAATTTAATTATATTGCATTTAATTCATGCAAATGTTCATCCAACAACTGGATTTTTAAGTATTTTTTGAGTTACTAGAACTAGAGCCTGTCTTTTTTCCTCCTTTTTCTTTTTTCCTTTCCTTTTGCTCCTGTTTTTTCTTTTCCCTCTTTCTTCTCAAATAAATTCCCCAGCACTGTCTCTTGCTTGCAGATTCACAAAGCTGAGCCCATTAGAGCTGAAAGATGCTGTAGCAATCCTCCTGCCCATGGGTTTCTGACCTTGGGTTCGCTTGCACAGGTGAAGTCCTAGGTGGGCTATTGTGGGGAGCCCCAAAACCTTGACATTCTGTGCAAAGCTCTGTGCTTATGTGCACTTGGGAAGAGGGTCTATAACTTCATCAAATCCTCAGAGGGGTCCCTGACCCCAAAGGTTAAATAAGTATCACTGATGAGAAAAACAATGGCCAAGATGTCAAAATAACTCATCCAGGCTCACATAACTGTGTAGCGGCAGAACCAGGAGTAGAAACTAGGTCTCAGGCTTCTAGTACAGGCTTTTTCTGTAACACTAAGAAAGCGGGCTTAGTTTCAATTTTTATGGAGTGGATGATGTAGTGTTATGTCTTCCTAAACCTGTATTCCATGGATGGCTAAGACATTAGAAATAAATTACTAATTAAAATCAGACTGATTAAAACAACTTATCAGCCAGCCCAAACCAACATACTCTCTGAATTCCAAGTGCTCTAGTTTCTTTCATATGAAATGTCACACACTAGGAGTACGTCTGACATCATATATACCTGAAGGCGAAGTAAAAGAGGGAGGGAGGCAGAGAGAGTGAGAGGAAGTGGGGAGAGGGTGGGTCGTGTATTTCAGGGGAGTAAGGGAGGAAAAGAACAGTGAGAACTTCCAAATGAGCAAGTCATGCCTCCTCCCGCACTTGTAACGGATGATGGGGGCATCCACCCCTGCAGATCCCAGAGTATTTGAAATGTCGTGAGTATCAGCTCTGTGGCTGCCTTCTTCCTGATTGAAGAAAGCATACAGGTAGGGAGAATTTCAACACCCCCAAGGACTGAGTGTGAAGCCATAGCATGCTGGACTCCATTCCAAGAACCACCATGCCCTAGAGTGCTCTTTCATAAAGCCTGCAGGCATCAACCCGCCACATAGACTAAGCTGGAATAAGACAGTGTATCCACAGCACTGCTCATATCCCTTCCCGTGTGACACTCAGCACTGACTCCTAACCCATGAACCCTGCTGTGGGCTGCCTGTCCTCAGAAGGATCTTTTATCTTGGTTCCATGTTTCATTTTAGCTGTTTTGACGGGTGGTAGAGATTTCTATTCCACATTAAGGTAAGCGATCGTCTTCTCAGACACAATTATTAACTCTTTCTTAAAGGCTCTGTTTGTGGCCAGCTCCTTGATTGTTCATAACGGTGAATAGATTTAAATTTTTTTCTGAGCAGAGGTGCAAGGAAAGGTTTTTTTTTCTCACCCTGAAGTAATAATGATGATAGTTTAATCTTTTTTTTTCATCATACTGTTGTATAATAGAGACAAATCATGCCCAAACAGTTTAATCATACCCGTCATAATGGAGGCTGTAATTCTTTGGATTCTTTTTTGTTAGCAGTACTTAAAGATATGCCACAACTTAGATTGTTCAGTTGGCCAAATGGCTGGACGTCTGTTTCCCTTCCCCACCCCCAAAATTGAATAAAATAAAGGAAAAGAAGGAAGAAAGGAAGGAGGGAAGGAAGGATGATAGAATGAATCGTCTGTGACAGAGGCCGGATGAACCACCCGGCCAGGCCGTGTTACTGCTGCTGCTTGAGGAGCAAGCAGGGGCCCGAGGAACCAGAGCTGCAGAGGATGTGCTGCTCCTGAGGCTGGGCCACTGAACCCGCACCCCGGAAAGAAGGGCTCATGAGACCCTCAGCGGTTCCTGGGAGGATGTGGAGGTTAGGTTGGCTCTGGGGCTTTTGATTAGATTTTTCCTGTTGCTTTCACCCTCCCCACACTCAGTCCAATGAGCCCACATGGACCTCAGGGTAATTTGGATCTCCACAGCTGATGGCCTCTCAGCTCACCCCTTCCCTCGGCTATCAGTAGGTCAGATGCGATAGTCCCTGCCCTGGCTTTGCCATCTTTCTCTGGGCTTTCTAGGGCAAGCAGAAGATCTTTGGCAAGATGAAGCCCTCAGCAGCAATCAGAGGCATCTCTTTCAACTGCCTGCATTTTAACACCACTTACTAAGCATCTGGCTATGGTGGCAAGCATATGATGTCGTGTTCTGGAGCACACAGCATTTGATGGCAGTCTACCATCCTCAAGGGAGGTGTAGGGATGAGTTTTTAATATACCAAGACCATGACTTGGCCTGTGGGAAAGATCATCTGCCAACATCCATATCCTGTGCAGACAGAGGGACCAGAATAGTACATGGAAGGCAGGCTTCAGCCGCTGTATTTCCTTGCCCTGTAGACTGAACTCCAAATTATGCATCGCCCTGTGAGCTTCCCAACATATGGATGGCGGCTGTGATATAGGAATGTTTTTTTTTCTATTTTTCCAGTATTTTACCAAAATATGGATATTTTCCATCAAGTGTATTCCTATAACAAGAACCATTCACTGACAAAAACAAAGGAAATCAGATAAGTTTAGCCAGACTTCATCATTTGGAACTCATTATTTTCAATAATTTCATATTCCTTTCCAAACCACTCACAATCCATTTCTAAATATTTTGTTCCTGAATTTTACCAGGAATTGATGTCACATCCATTGAAGTGTTCTTTTTCAGACTACATCTTTTTCCCTTTTTTGAAAATTGGTGATTTTCCCATTTCAGTCATCCAGCACCTTTTAAAATTTCTGTTTCAAAAAAGGGGAAATTTTAACATGTGTTGAGTATTTATTATGTTGCCAGCACTGTCTTAAGTGTTTGTGTCTATTAAAATTCAGGTTGGTAATCACGCTTTCCTATCCTTTCCAACATGAAGGTGATTTCTTTTATGCAAAGGATGGAAGCAAAATAGACATTGAATCATCCTCTTTTCTTTATCAATTAATTGATATAAGAGTAAATTTAAGCACCGAATGGCAGATACTGCTTTAGTGATTTCCAGAGTTTGCTTGTTTCTTTTTTTGGCAGGAGCGTGTTTGATTGATTTCCAGAGATTTTTTGCATCATTGACATCAAAATTAGATGGAAGGGAATCTTAAACAGTTTGGCAGCCATGGTGTGTGTGTTTGTGTGTGTGTGTGTGTGTGTGTGTGTGCTTGTACATGCGTGCTTGTATGAGTGTGTGTGTGAAAAGCCTTGGCTCTTGATGTTGAAAGGAAGACAGCCCCCCGACCTTTCAGGACCAGGGGCTAGGGGGAGGTGTATAAATAGTTAGAATTCTGGTTTATTCCTTACTAAAATATCCACAAAGATCCAGTGTGAGATGACCATTCATATCGCCATCCCAGTGACAATCCGGGATGGACTGACAATAATTGTGAAGCAGATGGAGTTGGACTAGGAGAACTAGTCAAGCTTCAGATTTGCTTTCAAAGCAGACTGCCTGAAAAGTCAGGAGATATTGCACATCCCACCAGCACTTGTCCTCTTAATACAGGAACTTAGGTCCCATATAGTTTGAAAATGATCAGTTGCACTTCTTGGGTCCCCCTCTTTGAGGCTAGAACAATGTATTTTTTTTCCAGTTTCCTACATCTAGGAAGAAACTTTAAATCTCAGAAGTCAACTGGCTATGAGATGTGTGTGTGTGTGTGTGTGTGTGTGTGTGTGTGTGTGTGTGCATGTGCACACCTGTGTACAATAGCACTATATATTTTGGGAGATGTAGTTTCATGAATAAAGCACTAGTTTAGCAGCAGCACATGCTAGGAATTCCAGTCTCTCATGTATTCCATTGGTTCAAGAGAGAGAGAAAAAGAAAAAAGAGATAGGAAGTAGATACCTCTGCAGTAAATCAAAGATCATTATGAAAACCCACACAAAACTGGGAATGAATTACCCTGGGAGACTGCATATCACACTCTTTGTTGACAAACTCTGAGGCTAGCCGGATGCTTCATTCAAAGAAGAATGGGACATGTGTAAAGATTGTGCAGAGCAAGGGGAAGGAAAGGATCTGGGCAACTCAGAGGGAAAAACATACCTTTAAATATCATCTCCCACAGAACCCAGAAGAAAATTTCACAAGACTTTTTGACATTCAAGAAGACATGACCTCTATCAGGAGAGAAAGCCAGAAGTGAAAAAGAGCTGAACTGAAAAGGCAGTTGGTTAAGATAAAAAGGAAGTTAAATGAATTGAGAGAGGATTGCTCACAGCAAGAACACAATTGTGGAATTAACAATTACTACATTGAAGCCAGTAAAAGCGGAACTGATGTGAAAAAAGCTGAGTGCAAATGTCCCATGATCATCCTTAAAGAGAATATGTAATATGAAATTAATAGTAATCTGAATTTTATGAACGAAAACCTGAGGGTGAACAGAAGAGAAGAAGGAATGTGTTTAATTTCTTATGTCAAATGGGGCAACTAAAAACTATAATATTCTCTTGGTTCTGACAGGGAAATATAAGCTAAAGTATTATTTCCAGAAGTATTATTTAGCATAATAAAAAGCAAATGAATTTCCAGAACCCTAAAGAAAATAAATCAAAGTCACTTAAACAAACATAAAACAAAAAGAATCCACATAGTAAAAAACATAAAATTAAATTATCGTCAAGAAAGCATAGAATGCTGCGATAAAACTACGAACAACCAGATCAGTTGCAATAAACATAAAAAGGGATAAAATATCATCCTCATTAAAAGAAGTAGAGTCTCATATGGAGTCAAAAAACAGAATCCCATTTTATGTTGTTGAAAAGGAGTAGACCTAAAACAAAGTGAAGCAAATGCTCAAAGTAAAAGGTGTTGGTATATTAGAAAATGAATAAAAAGGGATAATGTAAATATGAAAAGGTAGAATAAGGAACACATTAAATAAGATTATGGGACCTTTATGTGGATAAAATAAATTATTTTCAAAACTATATAATCATCATAAACTCTTATGAACCAAATAACATTGTTTCAAAATATACAAAGCAAATAATGTCTGAAGTAGAAAGAGAATCTGAACAACATCAGTAATAAAGGTTACTCTGATATCTATATCTAATCTATATCTATGTATCTTTTTTCCAGCCTCCATGGAAATATTATTAAAATGACCTAAAATAAATCTTAGAAGTAAATAAAGTTTCCAAAAAGAAACCCCAAAACGCCATTGCCACCACAACGTGCTTGCGATCTGGCCTGGTGCAGAACATTTTTGAATTGCATACCTTCTCCAGGTCTCCAGTTTACACAGTTCCACCAGTCCCTGATGGTTTTACTTATTTGTGTTACCTGCCTGGCCCTGTACATTTGAATTTTCAGCCTTTAATAAGGGCCTAAAGTTTAGTAAGAAGTTCTTACTATTTTGTTTGGGTTAAAATCTATTACACAGGTGTTTATACTCACAGAATCTGCTGGGGGCTGGGGTGGGGCAATCTCCCAAAGTGTGAAGTAAGTTCAGTTGAAGCTGCATTGGAAAGGCTGCAGGGGGGCTCTGCCAGAATTCTAAGAAAGGTTAGTTGTTTGATCTTGAGTTAGAGGCGAGTTAACTACATCTTCCTAAAGCAAAATAAGAGATGGAAAGATGAGCAAGCAGTGATTGGTAACACTTGTAGATTTATTAGAATGGTTTTAATGGGATTTTCTAAAGGCAATGGTATTCTGAAATTTCTAAATATATATTCTAGGAATATTTAGTTCCTAGGTGTATTAGTATTCATCCTTGCTTCATTCTGAAAAGGACTTGAGGCAGTTGCTAAGACTGTGACACCCTAAGGGTGGGAAACTGTCTGCTCCAGAGACAAGCAAAAGAGAGGTTTGAGATCAACAGTAAAACTGGCTAAAAGCCAGTCTGGTTTTTATTAGCACTTACACCAGTATCCTAAACAATATCAGTGGTAAAATACTCCTTCTTGCCATGATGGACAATTCTATCATTTATTTTAAATACAAACTGTTTTTATCTATTTAAAATAGATGTTTGTATTTATTTTAAATTGTGTTTCAAAATTGCATATCAGAGCCTATAAATTGGAAAACAGTATCAACACTTCATTTGTAATAAAATTTTGTTTTCAGTGAAAAATAAGTGCAATATGTCTATAAAACAATAAGCTGGATTTCTGTGGGACTCAGCCTGTGACTTGCTTAGATAAATTGACTAGGTAAGCTGCCTTTCTCTTCAAACCATTGATCAGCTATTACCACCAGCCTAATCCTAGTTCCAGATACACAAGCTGGATTTATAAAAGGCAGAGGAACCAGAGATCAATTTGTCAACATCTGTTGGATCATAGAAAAAGCAAGGGAATGCCAGGAAAACATCTACTTCTGCTTCATTGACTACACTAAAGTTTTTGACTGTGTGGATCACAACAAACTGTGGAAAATTCTTAAAGAGATGGGAATACCAGACCACCTGACCTGCCTCTTGAGAAACCTGTATGAAGGTCAGGAAGCAACAGTTAGAACTGGACATGGAACAATGGACTGGTTCCAAATTGGAAAAGCAGTACATCAAGGCTGTATATAGTCTCCCAGCTTTTCTGACGTATATGCAGAGTACATCATTCAAAATGCTGGGTTGGATGAATCACAAGCTGGAATCAAGATTGCTGGGAGAAATATCAACAACCTCGGATACGCAGATGATATTACCCTAATGGCAGAAACCATCCTAATGTGATATACTAAGACTCATAATAAAATATTTATCGGGTGAGTTTTTCCCCCAAATGGTGCATACTTGTCATTTGTCATCTGTATGCATTCAGTCCACTTATAATTAGACCTCAAGACAATTCCATGTACCTTCCCATCAGTTCTTCTCTGTCAGACTGGGATTTTTACCTTCCCTTGTGGTAGGCACACATCACCTTCCTGTTGATGTGGTATTTGCTGCGTTTCCTTTGTCCTCTGTTTCTATGACAGGAAGGGGAAGCCTACAGACTGAAAACGTTTTCACTCTTAGGCATCTTGTTTTTTCCAAAAGTTAGGAAGCAGACTCTGGGAAGGTAGGTTAACATAGGCACATGGTGTGAAAGTTCTAGGAACCTGCCTACATGACTTTGTTAGGAAGGTGTTAAGCTCCTAATGGTGTCTTCCTTCTTAAGAAAGTCCATTACAGTCCATTACTCAACTTTCAGGCACAAAATAGCCCTCTTCTTCTTGGTGGAGTGCCTGCCTATTCCTGTGAGCAGTGGCATGTCCATGATAGGGTGGGATGGTGAGGAGAGGCACTTGTGCCACAAGGAGAAGACAGAAAGTTTTAGGATTGGACTCAAGACATTGCTGGAGAAGGCAATGCACCCCACTCCAGTACTCTTGCCTGGAAAATCCCATGGACGGAGGAGCCTGGTAGGCTGCAGTCCATGTGTCTCTAAGAGTCAGACACGACTGAGCTACTTCACTTTCACTTTTCACTTTCATGCATTGGAGAAGGAGATGGCAACCCACTCCAGTATTCTTGCCTGAAGAATCCCAGGGATGGGGTAGCCTGGTGGGCTGCCGTCTATGGGGTCGCACAGAGTCGGACACGACTGAAGCGACTTAGCCGCAGCAGCAAAATGTTGCATCCACCAGCTGTAGAAGACAAAGGGAGATTTGTTCCTTTGCTATCTATTTAATGTTCTTCTCCTGAGTTGTCCTGTTACTGTCAGGTGATAAAAGGGACCCTCTTGGGTCTAAATTTCTATTTCTAAACTGGAGCACTCAGGGATCTTATGTTTGGCATCATTCCAGCTAGTGTTGCAAGGAAGTGTGAAATTGTTTGCTGTTCTCTAGACTCAGAGTGTGAGGACCAGACTGACTTTAGCACTGAAGGAGAGCAGGGAGGGCACGGCTGTGCTGGCGTTCATCCTTGCCAGCGGTGGATTTGTCAGGCTGGCCATAGGTGAGGAGGGATTTCGACCTCTGAGGCCTACACAAATTGTTCCCAAGAGCTTTGGAAATCTTCAAACAGAAGTGCCATGAGGAGGATGACGCATCTGAGAAGAGATAGATGGGGCCACAATCTCTTGTTCTACAGGCTTTCCTGCTTCCTTCCTTATCTTTTGAGAAAGAAAAATGCATAAAAAGCAGCCACTCTGTAGCTTGCAGGGGATTGACTTTGACAAATTTGAAAAGGATCACAAAGGACTGACTTTGGGTTATAGAAATGGCTAATTCTCAGAAGGAGAAACGGGTATAATGGGATACCTGAAGGGATAATTATGAATATGACTTGGGATATCTGTTCTATTCTTGCACATATATTCTAATCTACAATAAAGTTTCTTGGGTCATTGCTCCTTTCTTAATGCTCATGTTAGAACCCTTGAAAAGGTGGTTCCCCAGGGTTGTCATATAGCTAATACTCAGGCAAGTGATACAACAAGGGTTATACTAAAATGACTTAACTGGAAGCACAGGCACTAACCAGTCAACCTGGAGCCCTGATGAATCTCTATATATAGGCATGACTGGCACAGCTATGTCAGTGTGTGCTGACTGAGGGTTAGCGCTAGGAATAGTGAGGGATGGGGTAGGTTTGGGGGTTTCCCAGGTGGCTTAGTGGTAAAGAATCCACCTGCCAGTGCAGGAGACACAAGAGACTCGGATTCGATTGCTGGGTCGGGAAGATCCCCTGGAGGAGGAAATGGCTACCCTCTCCAGTATTTTTATTTGGAAAATCCCATGGACAGAGGAGCCTGGTGGGCTAAAGTTCATGGGATCACAAAGAGTTGGACACGACTGAAGTGACTGAGCATACACACGGAGTGACTTTGGAAACTTCAGAATGTCTTCATTGGCTATCCCACTCTGAAAGAAAACATGCATGTGGGCATGCGTACACACACACACACACACACACACACACACACACACACACACACACACAGGAGAGAAATGAGATTTATCAAAAACAGATTAAGGCATGCCAAGGCAACAGTCTATAATTAGCACCAAAACATCACTGGAATAAAAGGGAAATATACGAGTTAACTCAGGGATCCTAACAGAACTGAAGTATAAACCCATTTCTCTCATTGAAATAAACAGTACCCTTAATAGTGGAAGTATAAGACACTGATTGCTTAGTAGTTCTGTAGAGGGCAAGATTCATGGTGCAAATGCAGGTGGTGTATTGTTCTGTACCAAACTTGGTAACAAAGGCCACAGAAGTTAGTGATTCCTGATCGTTAGTCATTGGTATACTGAGATGTCACAGTGGGTACCTGTGTTGCTATAAGACTTCATTGGTGCTCAGTTGCTAAGTTGTGTCTGACTCTTGGTGACCCCATGGACTTTAGCCCTCCAGGTTCCTCTGTCCATGGGATTTTCCAAGCAAGAAAAGTGGAGTGGGTTGCCATTGCCTCCTCTAGGAGATCTTCCTAACCCAGGGATCGAACCTGCATCTCCTGTGTCTCCTGCATTGCCAGGTGGATTCTTTACCACTTTAGCTACTTGGGAAGCCCAAGACTTTGTTACTCTCAACTGTAAGGTGGCAGAGCAGGGCTTGCAGTGGCAGGAGCTCCTGAGCAGCCTCGGGAGGGTAACCCAAGTGGAGCTCAGGCTGCTGTGTGGTCCCCTTGGGGACAACTGTGTTGAGCAAAACCAAGCATGCATGGCCCTAGGCTGCTGTTCTGAGTGAGGTCAGGGAGCTCTTTTCCCCAGAGACCTACTTCAGCAGCCAACTGGAGAGAACACTCTGCTACCTGTGGACAAGGGCCTGTGGAGCTGTTGGAGAATATGTGTGTTTGCTGCCCCAAAAGTAGGTGGTTGGAGGTGGGGGAGGTGCAGAGATTGGCTAGGGTTCCTTGTGGGCCAAGCTCTAAGTACTGACTCTGCATCTGTCTAAGTACATTAGTTTTCCATTAACATTTCCACAAACTTAGTGGCTTAAAGCAACACAGGTTTATTATCTTACAGTACTAGAGGTCAGATGTCAGAGATGGGATTCACTGGGTCAAAAATCAAGATGTTGGCAGGATTGCATTCCTTCTGGAGGCAGTAGGGGAGAATCTTTCTGTTCCTTAACCTTTTCTAACTTTCTGAAGCCACTTGCATTCCTCGACTTGTGACCGCTCCCTCCATCTTCAAAGCCAACAGCACGGTGTCTTCAAATATCTCCCTGACTCTGCCCTCAGTTTCTGTTGTCACATCTTCTCTGACTCTGACTCGATTGTCTCCTACTTTTTCTTATAAGAACCCTTGGGATCACATTGAGTCCAAATGGGTAATCAGGAGCATCCTCCCATCTCAAGACTCTTTAGCTAACCATTTGCTAGTGAAGTAGCATATTCACAGGTCCCAGGAATCACAGCATAGATATATTCAGCCTCCCACACAGATGATAGCTTCCTTGTCTGTTTTGTAGGTGATTGGCTCTGGAGGGTGACATTCATGCCCTCCAACTTAGATTGTTATTATTTTGAAATGTCTGAGGTAGGTAAAGTTCATTGGATCAAAAATCTGTTCCCATCATTAAATACACTTTAATATTATATTGCCACTGAAAAGAAAGAAGAGTGGCTAGATTTTTAAAGTATAATTTTCACTGTTGTGAAATTGTCAATGGTTATTTATTTTCAATGGTTTTAAAATTTTTATTATATGTATGTGTATGAAATTTCTCGTTGATGTGACTCGCACAAATTTCAAAGGTCACCAGTAAAAACTGTTGATCAGGAATTGTGTGTAGCCATTTCAGCCTTAAAATCTGATATAAGAAAGTTATGCTTGTTATCTTCATGGAAGCAAGCTCAAGGTTCTCATTAAAAAATATGAAAACATTTGGGGAAGGTTTTATTCTAGTTAAATATTTAACATATTCCCTATTATCTTTTATTTTTATCATGATTATATAAAAACAAAAAAATGTAATGTTTTTACACCAAGTTTCAAACAGATATGCTCGAATCTCCCCCAAATGACTTTCAGCATGGTATATAAATATTATCATTTTCTATTTGTGGATAATATGAAAAAAGATTGAGGAGAATAGATTGGGTGACCCCATCCTTTGTGATTGTGAAGGACCAACTCAAAACAATTTCAAAGGAATATTGCATAATGATAGAAAATTACATTATAAGATCAATTGCAAAGTTTAGAACACATAATAAATCTCTTAATTTGACCATAAAGAAAGAAGTATAAAGTTGCTCCTTGTTGTCTATGGAGGACTGGTTCAAGGATTTCCCACAGATATGAAAATGCAAGGATGCTTCAAGTCCCTTATATGAAATGATGTAGTATTTAAATGTAACCTATGCAATCCTTCTGTATACTTGAAATTATCGCTGGATTACTATAGTACCTAATACAATGTAAATGTTATGTTCAGTTCAGTTCAGTTGCTCAGTCATATCCGACTCTTTGCGACCCCATGGACCACAGCACACCAGGCCTCCCTGTCCATTACCAACTCCTGGAGTCTACCCAAACTCGTGTCCTTTGAGTTGCTGATGCCATCCAACCATCTCATCCTCTGTCGACCCCTTCTTATCCTGCCCTCAATCTTTCCCAGCATCACGGTCTTTTCAAATGAGTCAGCTCTTTGCATCAGGTGGCCAAAGTATTGGAGTTTCAGCTTCAACATCAGTCCAATGAACAACTAGGACTGATCTCCTTTAGGATGGACTGGTTGGATCTCCTTGCAGTCGAAGGGACTCTCAAGAGTCTTCTCCAACACCACAGTTCAAAAGTATCAATTCTTTGGCACTCAGCTTTCTTTATAGTCCAACTCTCACATCCATACATGACTACTGGAAAAAACATAGCATTGACTAGACAGACTTTTGTTGGCAAAGTAATGTCTCTGCTTTTTAATAAGCTGTCTAGGTTGGTCATAACTTTCCTTCCAAGGAGTAAGCATCTTTTAATTTCATGGCTGCAGTCACCATCTGCAGTGATTTTGGAGCCCCCCAAAATAAAGTCAGCCACTGCTTCCACTGTTTCCCCATCTATTTGCCATGAAGTGATGGGACTGGATGCCATGATCTTAGTTTTCTGAATGTTGAGCTTTAACCCAACTTTTTCACTCTCCTCTTTCACTTTCATCAAGAGGCTCTTTAGTTCTTCTTCGCTTTCTGCCACGAGGGTGGTATCATCTACATATCTGAGGTATTATTATTTCTCCTGGCAATCTTGATTCCAGCTTGTACTTCATTCAGCCCAGCGTTTCTCATGATGTACTCTGCATATAAGTTAAATTAGCAGGGTGACAATATACAGCCTTGACGTACTCCTTTTCCTATTTGGAACCAGTCTGTTGTTCCATGTCCAGTTCTAACTGTTGCTTCCTGGCCTGCATACAGATTTCTCAGAAGGCAGATCAGGTGGTCTGGTATTCCCATCTCTTTCAGAATTTTCCACAGTTATTGTGATCCACACAGTCAAAGGCTTTGTCAATAAAGCAGAAGTAGTCATTTTTCTAGAACTCTCTTGCTTTTTCAATGATCCAGCAGATGTTGGCAATTTGATCTCTGGTTCCTCTGCCTTTTCTAAAACCAGCTTGAACATCTGGAAGTTTATGGTTCACATATTTCTGAAGCCTGGCTTGGAGAATTTTGAGCATTACTTTACTAGCGTGTGAGATGAGTGCAATTGTGCGGTAGTTTGAGCATTCTTTGGCATTGCCTTTCTTTGGGATTGGAATGAAAACTGACCTTTTCCAGTCCTGTGGCCACTGCTGAGTTTTCCAAATTTGCTGGCATATTGAGTGCAGCACTTTCACAGCATTATCTTTCAGGATTTGAAAAAGCTCGGCTGGAATTCCATCAGCTCCACTAGCTTTGTTCATAGTGAGGCTTTCTAAGGCCCACTTGACTTCACATTCCAGGATGTCTGGCTCTAGGTGAGTGATCACACCATTGTGATTATCTGGGTCATGAAGATCTCTTTTGTACAGCTCTTCTGTGTATTCTTGCCACTTCTTCTTAATATCTTTTGCTTCTGTTAGATCCATACCTTTTCTGTCCTTTCTTAGTCCATCTTTGCATGAAATGTTCCCTTGGTATCTCTAATTTTCTTGAAGAGATCTCTAGTCTTTCCCATTCTATTGTTTTCTTCTATTTCTTTGCACTGATCACCAAGGAAGGCTTTCTTATCTCTCCTTGCTATACTTTGGAACTCTGCATTCAAATGGGTATATCTTTCCTTTTCTCCTTTGCTTTTCACTTCTCTTCTTTTCACAGCTATTTGTAAGGCCTCCTCAGACAGCCCTGTTGCGTTTTTGCATTTCTTTTTCTTGGGGATGGTCTTGATCCCTGTCTCCTGTACAGTGTCATGAACCTCCGTCCATAGTTCTTCAGGCACTCTGTCTATCAGATCTAGTCCCTTAAATCTATTTCTCACTTCCACTATATAATCACAAGGGATTTGATTTAGGTCATACCTGAAAGGTCTAGTGGTTTTCCCCACTTTCTTCAATTTAAGTCTGAATTTGGCAATAAGGAGTTCATGATCTGAGCCACAGTCATCTCCCAGTCTTGTTTTTGCTGACTGTATAGAGCTTCTCCATCTTTGGCTGCAAAGAAGAGAAGCAGTCTGATTTCGGTGTTGACCATCTGGTGATGTCCATGTGTAGAGGCTTCTCTTGTGTTGTTGGAAGAGGGTGTTTGCTATGACCAGTGTGTTCTCTTGGCAAAACTCTATTAACTTTTGCCCTGCTTCATTCTGTACTCTAAGGCCAACTTTGCCTGTTACGCCATGTGTTTCATGACTTCCTACTTTTGCATTCCAGTCCCCTATAATGAAAAGGACATATTTTTTTGGTGTTAGTTCTAGAAGGTCTTGTAGGTCTTCATAGAACCATTCAACTTCAGCCTCTTTGGCGTTACTGGTCGGGGCACAGACTTGGCTTACCGTGATACTGAATGGTTTGCCTTGGAAACGAGCAGAGATCATTCTGTCGTTTCTGAGACTGCATCCAAGTACTGCATTTCGGACTCTTTGTTGACTATGATGGCTACTCCATTTCTTCTAAGGGATTCCTTAGATATAATGGTCATCTGAGTTAAATTCACCCATTCCAGTCCATTTTAGTTCACTGATTCCTAGAATGTTGACATTCACTCTTGCCATCTCCTGTTTGACCACTTCCAATTTGCCGTGATTCATGGACCTAACTTTCCAGGTTCCTATGCAATATTGCTCTTTATAGCATCGGACCTTGCTTCCATCACCAGTCACATCCACAGCTGGGTGTGGTTTTTTCTTTGGCAGCATCCCTTCAGTCTTTCTGGAGTTATTTCTCCACTGGTCTCCAGTAGCATATTGGTCACCTAGTGACCTGGGGAGTTCATCTTTCAGTGTCCTATCTTTCTGCCTGTTCATACTGTTCATGGGGTTCTCAAGGCAAGAATACTGAAGTGGTTTGCCATTCCCTTCTCTAGTGGGCCACATTTTGTCCGCATTTGTCCAAATGCTATGTAAATAGTTGTAAATACAGTGAAAATATGTGTAAATAGCTGCCCTCAAATTTAGTTTTTGGAATTTTCTGGACTTTCTCCACTTCCCCTCAATATTTTTCATTGAGGTTGGTTGAATTTGTGGATGTGAATCCTCTAGGATATGGAGGGCTGACTGTCTGTAAGTCTGTATGTGTTTATATATGTAGATATGTGTATCCATGTAGATATGTGTATCCATGTGTTTATATATAGATATGTGTATCCACATGTTTATATATGTAGATATGTGTATATGTATATATATACTATATATGTATATGTGTACATGTGTGTACACACACACACACACACCTTTAGAAGGTTTGTATTTCAAGGTCCCAAACTGGTCCTTTGCTGGGCTTGCTGGGGCATATCCAGGCCGCCCTCCTGTGGGCCCTTGAATGAGTTAGTTATCTACCTTGAGTCCCGTTTTCTGCCTCTCATCTATGGTCTACCTTGTAAAGTTACTGTGAAAGTTAAGGGAGGCAAAAATGCACTAAAGTGTCTGTTACAACCTTAGATGCTAATAGTGATGACTCAGTGAAAGTTAACACCCATCTCCTTTGAGCTCTTTGGAAAGAAAATGATTCATGCCTCTAAGTCAAGCCTGGTTTTTTCTTTTTTTTTTAAGTGAAAAAGATCCATTTCATCAATAGGTGAACTGAATCCTGGAGACATTGATCATTAGGATGATGTGCAGGAGGCCTCCCCACGTTGGCTTGAACATCCACCCCACCCAAGGCAGCCGTCAGGTTCACACAGCAATGAGAGGAGGAAGGCTCCACCTTCTTCTCCTTTTCCACTCCTACATGTGTCAGGCAGTCAGTTCAAACATGGCATTGTCCAACAAGAAGGGCAGCAAACCGTAATTGCTAAAAAGCCCATGCTGCAGCGTGAGCCCTGTCTTCAGCTTTTCTCACCTCGGAAAGGCGAGGAGTCATGGGGAAGCCCAGCAGGAAGGCCAAGGTTCCCACCTCCTGCAGACCAGGCAGGGCCTCAGCATCCTCCACAGCTATGCAGGCGTTAGCCGGCGCCCTTTGTGGCAAATATTTACCAAGCCTCACTCTGCATCTGGTTTCTGGGTATAATGAATGAGATGGCAGTGGGTTTTAGGTTAAAACGCCTAAAATCCATTTAATGCCTGGGTGGACATCAGAATTAGGTGACAGATGAACCATAAGAAAATCAAGGCAAGAGATGGGCCCTTGCTGGAGTGAGGATACACCCTGAGAGACAGCCCTGGGTCATTTTTTTGTGCTGTATGGTCCCCATGTCTCTGCAGACTCCATAGGTGCTACCTGGTCAATGCTTGTTAGTTTATGGTGTGAAGGGTTTTGGAATGATATAACCTCTTCTCTGCTCTAGAAACATGCAAAACAAGTTATGGATAGTGCATGAAGAAGTCTGTGTTCGAAGGCTGGGGAGGAGTTGATAGGATCCAAGGCGGTCGTGCGTGAATGACCCCTGTAGGTGAGGGGCAAGGGCAGCCACTTGCTTCGCTTGCTTGCCCCTCTCCCCGCCGCCCTCCATGACAGAGCCGGCTGTCTCAGGCACTCAGGTGCCTTGACGGCCCCTGGGTGTATCCATGCCTGACGAGGCCAGGATATTTTCTGTCTTCAGTGTGAGCACAACTCAACAAAAGCACAGAGGCCTGGCTTTGGCATAATTTGCCAAAGGGCTGGTGCCTGTCTGCAGATGTCTAGATTCTCGCATCCCTGGAGGCAGTGGGAAGGGGCGAGGGTGATGGTGCTGCCTCTGTAAGTGTGCTCACCTGCAGCGTGCAAGGGATGGACCGTCCAGCTTGAGCTCTGTGTCCCTTTTCTTCCCCTCCCAGGGCTACTTCCTCCCTTGATTCTTTCCCATTTATTCATTCAGCAAACGTTATCTGGTGCTGGGTGCTATGTCCCACGCTACCCAGCATGGCCAGAGAGTAGGAGAGACAGAAATAAGCAGATGGTTACAAACAGGGGAGTTCACGACATGCAGGCTGAGACCTGGAGGAGCTGAAGATGCTGGGCAAGGGTCTGAGCAGGAGGACTTGAGCGGGGGGGAGAGCATTCCACAGAGGCCCGGGAGTGAGAGAGCAAGTGGGAGCACGTTCTGGCGGGGCGCAGGGTCCTTCTCTACTCCACAGACCAGGATAGGGTGTGCTTGAGAGCAGTAAAGAGGAGGAAACAGGCAGAGCCTGGTGGAGAGGCAGAGCTCAGGATCTGGAAGCTGTTGCTAACTATTTTTGAGTGCTTCTTCTCTTTTCCCCATGCCCTTTCTCTTTTTCTTGGCCTCTTTCAATTCCCTCTCTTATCTGAGGCTGAGCTCTGATCCATGATTTCCGAAAACACTCTTCCGTTCTATCTGCCAGGCACTTCTCCTGCACCTCCTGTTATATTTAATGAGACCTGTGACATTTTATGCTTCAAGAATCACCTTGAGTGTTGTAGTAAAGCTCTATAGCAATCGAACCAATAAGATGTGTGTCTGTATTCCACAATTAAGAAGGCTGGCAAGCCCAGAATCTGTAGCATGGGCCAGAGGGCTGGAGAACAGGAGGAAAGGCCATGTTGCTGATGAAGTCCAAAGGTTGTCTGCTGGCAGAATTCCCTCTTGTTGGGAAGAGGTCAGTCTTTTTGTTTTATTCAAGCCTTCCACGGAACAGATAAGGCCCACCCACATGAGGGAGGGCAATCTGCTTTACTCAATGTCTACCCGTTTAAATGTTAAAATCATCCCCTCCCCGCTCAAATACCCTCATAGAAACAGCCAGCGTAATGGTTGACCAAATAGATGGACACTGTGGCCTAGCCAAGTCACATAAAATTAGCGATCACAAGTATGTGGATGGTGCTTTGAAATTAAATGAGACGCATTTTGAAATTAGAAAGCCCCTTATTCTGAACTCTCCATATTGTAGGCAGCTCTAGCATTCTGCCAGGCTCCAAATGAAGCTCAAGTAATGTTGGCCAAAAGAGTGCTTGAGTAATGAGCAAGCTTCAGATCCAGCATGGGGATGGGGTGGGAGTGGGTAAGGTGTCTGTTCTACTACCAGGGTGATGATTTAAATTAAGGTGTTCCTGCTTGGAGGACTTCGACGTGGAGGCTAATTTTGAATTAGATGAAAAATTTATAAAAGTTTTAAAGATGATGGCATTTTTAAAGGCATCAGGGAAGCAAGTTAGTAACCTTCATGATTTTGACTCTATTTTCTTTTACTCCATTTATGTTTTTATTCCCTCCTCACTTTGGAAAGAACATAAAATGATAATGAATTGAAAATATATGTGCAGCTGTCCAAGCTTCCCGTGGAGACAGATCTTTGTAATTATTACTTGGTGGGTTGTGAGAAGCTGATCTCCAGTGTGAAGTATAGAGAGTCTCTGCTCGGTCAATGCATTCATGCCACCAGTCACGGTCAATGGCTCACGATCGCTCTCCCTCTGAAGTTCCCACTCCAACCTCATTTCTGCTTCCCCCAAGCGAGAATTCACACACTGTGACGTACAGACAGATTGTGAGGGAATCTGCGAGATATGAGGGTGGCAGAGGATGAGTTGGTTAGATAGCATCACTGACTCAGTGAAACATGAATCTGAGCAAACTCTGGGAGATAGTGAACAACAGGAAAACCTGGCATGTGCAGCCCATGGGCCTGCAAAGAGTCAGACATGACTGAGCGACTGAATAACAACATAGGCATAGCACCACTGGAGAAAATAAATAAATAAAGGACAAGTGAAAGTGTCAGTTGCTCAGTTGTGGCCAACTCTTTGTGACCTTGTGGACTGTAGCCTGCAGGCTCCCCTGTCCAGAGAATTTTCCGGGCAGGAATACTGAAGTGGGTAGCCATTACCTTCTCCAGGGGATCTTCCCAACACAGGGATTGAACCTACTTCTCCTGCATTGCAAGTAGATTCTTTACCATCTGACCACCAGGGAAGCCATCAGCAGACTTATAATACACAGGACAGAGACTGTGTGATGGTTAATTTTATGTGTCAACTTGTCTAGGTCTTGGTACCCAGATGTTTGGTCAAACATATGTGGATGTTGCTGTGAAGGTATTTCCTGGATGAGACAGACATTTAAATCAGTACACTTTGAGTAAAGCAGATTACCCTCCATAATGTGGGTGGGCCTCATCCTATCAGTTAAAGAACTTAAGGAAAAGACTACTGTTCCCAGGGACTTCCGAGGTGGCGCTAGTGGTAAAGAACTCACCTGCCAATGCAGGGGACATAAGAGATTCAGGTTCAATCCCTGGGTTGAGAAGACCCCCTGGAGGAGGGCTTGGCAACCCTCTCTAATATTCTTGCCTTGAGAATCCCATTGACAGAGGAGCCCGGTGGGCTATAGTACATAAGGTTGCAAAAATTTGGACACCAATGAGCATTTACACATGCACTGTTCCCAGAGAAAGAAAGAATTGTGTTCCAGGCTGCCTTGGGATCTGAGCTGCAACATCAACTCTTCCCTGGGTCTCCAGCCTGGGTCTCAGCATATCTACCCTGCAGATTTTAGACTTGAATCTCCATAACCATGTGAGCCAATTCCTTAAAATTAATCTATCCATCTATCTACCTATCTATTTATCTATCTATAATCCAGTATATCTAAATACTCACACATCTCCAATGGGTTCTATTTCTCTGGAGAATCCTTTCTATCACACTGTGGTCAAATGGATGTTTATGTTTATTGGACTACATGACTGGAAGTCCAGAGATAGAGCCGGCTTCAGTGCTGGCTTAATCTATGGGCTCTTGCCCCATTTCCTGAGATGCTCTTGGCTTTGCTGACCTCTGTGGGTAGGCTTCTTCTTGGGCATGTAGCACTCATCTATGTCTAGAGAAAGATAGAAATAGTTACATCTGGAAGCTTGAGAAGCTGCCCCCCCCAAATCTTTTCTTATGTTTCCTAGGTCTGAATTCGGTGATATGCCCTTGTGGAACCAATCACTGGAAAAGGATGGAAATGAGATTACCTTTGGAACATTGTGAAGCTGGGAATGAGATCAAATTTCCCTTATGGGCTACCTGGGGGAGAAAGTATTTCCTTGAAGGAGATCAGAATTCTCTTAGGGAGAAAGGAAAATAGGGAAGAGACACTTGAATAGTGAAGACTTATTGTTGTTCAGCCACTAGGTCATGTCCGACTCTTTCTGACCCCATGGACTGCAGCAAATAGTGAAGACTCTGGGGTAGCAAAGAGGAGAGACAGTTATTAGATGCTCTGGTGCTGAAAAAAGTCTCTCCATGTTGTTGATTTAATTGATGCCTTACAATTTTTATTCATTCAACCAACACTTTTTGACCATTAAATCTGTGTCTGGCACTATGCTAAATGCTGGAGATACAAAGAGTAATACAAATAGTGCCCTATCTCTTGAGGATCTCACAGTCTATTGGAGGAGACCTATAGGTGAACAAAACTATTGTGAGAAAATTACGAGAAAGTTATTGAAGAGATAAAGCAAAGTTCTATGATGACTCAAAGGAGGGAACAACTAAATCTGTGGGGAAGGAGGCTGAGGAGGAGAGTAGCTACCTGGGAAGATGGGGCATCCTCGTAGAAGGAGCAGCATGTGAAATGGTCCAGAGCCACGGAAGGTGGTGGAACGTTCCACTACCTGTGTGTGCATGAAACGGTGTGCATGTCGGGGACGGTGAGGGAAGAAGGCTGAAGATTCAGGTCCTGGAGAAACTTGGACGTCTTGCTGGACATGTCAGGACTTGGGAAGTTAAGTAGGTAAGAGGGCCATGGGGATAAGAGCAGAAAGTCTGTTCTGACTTGGTATGGAGGACAAACTGGAGGAGGCGACCTTGAAGGCAGGGAGGTTCATTTGTTTATTTAATTCTTAAACATTGGAGTATAATTGCTTTATAGTGTTGTGTTAGTTTCTGCTGTACAACAAAGTGAACGAGCTGTGTGTATACGTGCATCCCTTCCATCTTGGACCTCTCTCCCACCCACCCCCATCTCACCCATATTGTTGATGTTTAGTCACAACAACAACAACTACACTCTTGGTAGGAATATAAATGGATAAGTCACTACGGAGAACAGTATGGAGGTTCCTTAAACTACCATATGACCCAGCAATCCCACTACAGGGTATTTGTTGTTGTTTAGTTGCTAAGTTATGTCCAACACTTGGTGACTCCATGGACTGTAGCCTGCCAGGCTCCTCTGTCCATATGCCCTGAGAAAAACCACAACTCAGAAAGATACATATCTGTCCACTGCAGCACTGTTTACAATAGTCAGGACATAAAAACAACCTAAATGTCCATTGATAGAGGAGTGGGTAAAGAAGATGTGATACCTTTATAAAATGAAATAGTACTTAGCCATAAAAGGGAGGTTCTTTCAGTAGCCAAGTGGGGAATAAAAGGCAATGAGAGCCTGAACTAAGGAGCGGATGGAGGGTCTGTAGCAGAGAGGACACACCAGAGGGAGGTTCAGAAGGAAGACTCATCAGGTCCTGATGATGGCTTGGATGTGAAGGGGGTGGGAGGAGAGGCGGTGGCAATTCCAGTGGCAGCCAGGAATATGAGTAGGAGAGGGCTCCGGCAACAGGCAGAACAGAGTGGTGTATTTGAGACAGATAGTCAGGAAAGGCCATTTTGAGGAGGAAGCATTCAAGCCCATACATGAATGGACTCATGGAGCAAGGCATGTAAATATTTCATACAAGTAGCTGGCCGTTTCTTAGGCTGCTTTTCCTAATAGCTATAAGAGCTATGGAGCCCAGTTTGGGAGGAAGATGCTCACTGACAGGTAAAGGCATAATTTCATTTGTCCTCCTGAGGTCTGTGGATAGCAATCTATCCATCCGTGAGTTCTGGTAAGGCTGCTGGCCGTGATGGTGAGTGTGCTGGAGACTGGCCCTGATCTGAGTATGCCTCCTGCCACGACTTCTCTTCCCTTCCACCCATGCTCCTGGCACAGAATCTTCCAGGTCTTTCTTAGAGCTTGGCTGTAGTCTGCATCTAGCCGCAGGGAGCTCCACTTGATGCAGATACTGTTTCTGAACACCAGGGGACTCTCTTGAGAACCTGAATCAACCTGGAAGACGTCTAGGACAAGGCATCTTCTGAGGTGTCCACATTGAATGGTGAAGGGACCGAAGCATTATCTGCTTATTCAAGCTCAAATTATATTTTTAATTTGGGATCAAAAGACACCTCATCCAATAATTTCAATGAATAAAACAAAGTCTCATAAAAGTCTCATTTCTCTACTGATCTTGGTCTTGAATTATTTGTTGAGTGAATAAAAGAATGAATACTTAGGCAAAATTCCAGGAGAATTTTCAAATGGGGGTAAAGATAGGAAGTAAGCAATTGCTATTTTCTTGCACTTGAAGCAAGTCCCATCTGAGTGTTATTCTCTGTCTACTCCATGACCCTTGTTCCTTTCACTATCAGTTTACTCAGAGATCTTTACTGACTCTTTAATAATAAAAGCCTCCTCAAAAGAGTGTCTCAGAAACTGAAGCGTGTGGCCATATGGACACTTGGCGTTTTCGAAGGCACATTGGAAAGGTAGTCTTGCTACTTCACTGTCCAGGAAGACCTGTAAGACAGAGTTTACGCCAGCCAGGTTTGGATGATATAATATAAAAGCACAGTAAGTCCTTGGATAAAAGAGAGAAAGGCTACTAGTTTGGGATAAAAGCATCTTTTAAAAGTCATTATTTTAAAATGGAATATGCTGTTCATTCTTTGAATGAGGTTATTCTTTGGTGCCACTGTCTCTTTAACATCCGGCCTGTACCAGGCGACGTGTCTTAGATTGTTGACCTGCAAATGCCGTGTTTTTGCTGCTGCAGCCATCTACTGTGTTTTAAGAAAGCAGGCTTATGTTAGCACCAATTTAAATAAAAACGAAAAAATACAACAGGTCTGAAGGCAGTCTGTTCTCTGTGACTCTTGCTACCATATTCTGCCATCGCATGTGATTCTTCAGGTCCTGGTCCACGAGGAATGGGCAAGTGAATGAGAGTTCACTTAAAACAAAACCAGCCCCCAAACTCTGCAGGCCAGCCAGTAGGCAAGCTGGTGAACTCATTGTTCTATCATCCTAAAAAGAACACTCATCAAGGCTTTCCTATCGGAAGCCACTAGGGGTCGCTAAATATCAAGCTTCTCAGAACAGTTGAGCTAGAGGATTTACCAACCGTCATTCCCCGCGTTCTATTAATATTTTAAAACTCAATTTGTACTGTATACATTTTCCACACCATTATTTCTTTCTGCATCTTTTACATTTAATGTGACATGCATTCCTAGGAACACAATTTCATCCTATTTGACAGTAAGCCAGCTTATTCTTCAGATGGAGCTAACTCCTCCAGCCCATCCTCCGTGTGGCAAGTGGGTTCACGTTCCATTTGTTATTAAAATATTATGGTAAAATGTGCACGGTTCTGTTTTTGACATCGGCAGAGTACTTGTTCTCTGATGCGTTTTGGCTGCTCAAGCACAATGTGAAGAAACCGGAAGCTCGATTGCTTGTGTGTAATTTAGACTGCTCGGGAAGTGTCAGGCTCTCACAGATATCATGGTGTCCATCTGCGGCCTTCCGACAGGGCCACCGTGGAAGCCATCTGTGGAGAGTGAAGAGTCAGTTCTGCCTTAAAGACTCTATAGAAAAGGTCTTTGCTAAAACAAAACCCCTTCCTTTGATGCCCCTTAATCCCTTTATCCTTCTCTAGGCTTCCTTGTCATATTTTCTGTGACAGCTCTCAGGTGACCAAGGCCAGCAGAATTTTCTATGCCTTGGGAATATCTATCCCCATCAGTAATTCAGACAGTAGGAAGGAGAACTTGTGCGTGTCCCCAGGGGACACTTCAGTTGTGCATTTGATGTTGACGGCTCTCTTTGTCGTGAAGAATATAATCAGGGGTGCATGGATCACACTGTCTAATGATAAAGCTTTGGAGCTATATCAGGCTTTACAATTTCCGGAGCACTTTCACATCTATCATCTCACTTTATTCTCACAACCATCTGTTAAGGAAGGCAGGATGGGTGTTTTTATTTGTTTCACAGAAAAGGAAGCAGAAACTCAGAGAGGTTAAATGGCTTGCCCAAGGTCATCCAGATATAAGGCAGAGTTGTAACACTCACTTGTGTTTCCCCCTCCTTTCCCACCCCCTCACACCAAGCTGTTCCCTGCAGTGGAATTGTTAGGGGCAACAAGCGAATGAGATTCTAGCCAGGCTGCTTCCACAAAACTGGCAAAGAATCACAAATCAGGTGCTGGAGATTTCAGGGCAAGGGTAGAGTAGTCCTCGTTCTCCTGCTGCCAGCTGCCCTCTTCCCAAGGCACCTACCGAAGACACACCATTATCTGGCTGATGGCATGACTGGTACTGCTTGATGAAGTATGCTATTTAAGAGATGCGAAAAAGGTGGAGAGTACACAGGAAACTATTAAAAATGCTTTCATGACTGCAGGGTACTTTGGGGGAAAAAGGGTTCAAGATATGGAGCTTATTTCATTTAGAAAAGCAAAATTGAAAAGAGAAGTTGAACATTGTTTTCAAGTCAAAACCCCAAACTTATCTTCTCCGTGGAGTGTAAGAGGAGGTAGAAAGGATGCAGTAGGTGGAGGTAATGGAAATGATACCAGGGCCTGTGGGATGAATTTCCAGCTTTCCCAGACCAAGAGGGTCAGGAGTGGGTTTAGGGAGGCTTTGGTAAACTTGTCAGTATCAGGGGCTGTATGTGTTAGTCACTCAGTGGCGTCCAACTCTTTTTGACCCCATGGACTGTAACCCGCCAGGCTCTTCTGTCCATGGAATTCTCCAGGCAAGGATACTGAAGTGGGTAGTCATTCCCTTCTCCAGGGAATCTTCCTGACCCAGGGATTGAACCAGGAAAAAGCAGTACTGCTTTTTAAAAATTTTTTACAATTATACAATTTTAACTTTTTTACTTTTTAAAAAACTTGTAAAATTTTATATTGAAGTATAGCCAATTAAAGTGTTGAGATAGTTTCAGATGGACAGCAAAAGGACTAGGCCATATGTACACCTGTATCCATTCTCCCCCAAACTCCCTTCCTATCCAGGCTGCAGGGGCTACTGCTTGACCAAAGTTTATCTATAAGCATTTTGCCAACCCAGTGAAATACTAGCTAGCTGAGAAAAGAAGAAAAGCTAAAGGCAAAGGAGAAAAGGAAAGATATACCCATTTGAATGCAGAGTTCCAAAGAGTAGCAAGGAGAGATAAGAAAGCCTTCCTCAGTGATCAATGCAAAGAAATAGAGGAAAACAATAGAATGGGAAAGACTAGAGATCTCTTCAAGAAAATTAGAGATATCAAGGAAACATTTCATGCAAACATGAACACAATAAAGGACAGAAATCGTATGGACCTAACAGAAGCAGAAGATATTAAGAAAAGGTGGCAAGAATACACAGAAGAACTATACAAAAAAGATCTTCATGACCCAGATAATCACAGTGGTGTGATCACTCACTTAGAGCCAGACATCCTGGAATGCGAAGTCAAGTGGGCCTTAGGAAGCATCACTATGAACAAAGCTAGTGGATGTGATGGAATGCCAGCTGAACTATTTCAAATCCTAAAAGATGATGCTGTGAAAGTGCTGCACTCAATATGCCAGCAAATCTGGAAAACTCAGCAGTGGCCACAGGACTGGAAAAGGTCAGTTTTCATTCCAATCCCAAAGAAAGGCAATGCCAAAGAATGTTCAAACTACTGCACAGTTGCACTCATCTCACATGCTAGTAAAGTAATGCTCAAAATTCTCCAAGCCAGGCTTCAACAGTACACGAACTGTGAAATTCCAGATGTTCAAGCTGGTTTTAGAAAAGGCAGAGGAACCAGAGATCAAATTGCCAACATCCGCTGGATCATCGAAAAAGCAAGAGAGTTTCAGAAAAACAACTACTTCTGCTTTATTGACTATGCCAAAGCCTTTGACTGTGTGGATCACAAGGAACTGTGGAAAATTCTTCAAGAGATGGGAATACCGACCACCTGACCTGCCTCCTGAGAAATCTGTATGTAGGTCAAGAAGCAATAGTTAGAACTGGACATGGGACAACAGACTGGTTCCAAATCAGGAAAGGAGTACATCAAGGCTGTATATTGTCACCCTGCTTATTTAACTTACATGCAGAGTAAATCATGAGAAATGCTGGACTGGTTGAAGCACACGCTGGAATCAAGATTGCTGGGAGGAATATCAATAACCTCAGATAGGCAGATGACACCACCCTTATGGCAGAAAGTGACGAAGAACTAAAGTGCCTCTTGATGAAAGTGAAAGAGGAGAGTGAAAAAGTTGGCTTAAATCTCAACATTCATAAAACTAAGATCATGGCATCTGGTCCCATCACTCCATGGCAAATAGATGGGGAAACAGTGGAAACAGTGTCAGACTTTAATTTTTTGGGTTCCAAAATCACTGCAGATGGTAACTGCAGCCATGAAATTAAAAGACGCTTGCTCCCTGGAAGAAAAGCTATGAGCAACCTAGATAGCATGTTAAAAAGCAGAGACATTACTTTACCAACAGAGATCTGTCTAGTCAAAGCTATGGTTTTCCTAGTAGTCATGTATGGATGTGAGATTTGGACTATAAAGAAAGCTGAGTGCCGAGGAACTGATGCTTTTGAACTGTGGTGTTGGAGAAGACTCTTGAGAATCCCTTGGACTGTGAGGAGATCTAACCAGTCAATCCTAAAGGAACCAGTCCTTAATATTCATTGGAAAGGACTGATGTTGAAGCTGAAACTCCAATACTTTGGCCACCTGATTTGAAGAACTGACTCTTTGGAAAAGACCCTGATGCTGAGAAAGATTGAAGGCAGGAGGAGAAGGGGACAACAGAGGATGAGATGGTTGGAAGGTGTCACTGATGCGACGGACATGAGTTTGAGCAGGCTCTGGGAGTTGGTGATAGATAGGGAAGCCTGGCATGCTGAAGTCCATGGGGTCGCAAAGAGTCAGACATGACTTAGCAACTGAACTGATTGAACTGAATCACTAAAATAATCTGTTAATCTGTTGAATGGTGGGATCCCTCTCCTGATGAATAGAGACTTTGAAATATACTGCTTAATCAATGATGACGACTGGGCTAATTTTCAAACGTAGCTAATTGACTGAAGAGTGTAGCTGTAATGTCCTACTTATAAGCCATAGGATGCTGGAACAAAAGGCACCTACCTGGTGTTATTTCAGAGAGAGGTCCTACCTGCAAAATTCATTTGTGAATTCCAAAGCAGCTTGCTTTCAGGGTACATTCTGAAATACTGGCCTTTCCACCAGATACCTAATTATTTCTAAGGTCCAGTGTGAGTGCCGTTTGAAGGCAGCAGTGTTTGCTTTCACTTTCCAAGGCTGGTTTTGCACGACTAGCCTCTCAGTTCTCATTAGAACTGGTGGTTCTTGACCTTGGTGGCACATGAACATTGCTTGGTGAGCTTTTAAAAATTGCTGATGCCTGGGCTCTATCCCTAGATGTTCAGATTTAATTGGTTGAGGTTGAGTCCAGGCACTGGTATTTTTAATAAGTGCCCCAAATGATTGTACTCGGCAGGCGAGGCTGAGAAGCACTGTGTTAGAGCATAGAGGACACTTGTCTCATGGTTGGTAACTGAGAATTCTGGTTAGCATAGCTTTCCATCCTTTTGGTTTGTTTGTTTGAGTGAAAGGAGCTTTGTGCACTAATCAGCAATTATTTTATTTATTTAAAAGTTCAATCACATTTAAGTGCTGAATTGAAATATATATACCAGCTCCTAGTTATAATTTGTTCTGCAATTTAATCTAGTGTTTTTCAAAGGGTTTTTTGGATCATTCACATTACAATATGCATGTGTGTGTGTGCTCAGTCATATCTTGATCTTTCGCGACTCCAAGGACTGGGGCCCACCAAGCTCCTCTGTCCATGCGGATTCTCCAGGCATAAATACTGCAGTAGGTAGCCATTTCTTTCTGCAGGGGATCTCCCCTACCCAGGGATCGAAACTGTCTCCTGCACTGGCAGGCGGGTTCTGAGTTGCTGCTGAGTTACCTGGGAAGCCCTGTCAGAATATAGGGTATTTGTTAACATGCGGGTTCCTGGGCTCCATTCCAGACCTGCTGAATGGAGCACTCTGGGTGGAAGTCCAGGAATCTGCATCATGGCAGCTGTTCAGGGGTTCCTGGTGAGAGACTGAAGCAATACTTAACAGGTTGAAATAAATATTAACACTGTTTGTCCTGAGGGCATTAGTAAATCTTAGTACTTATAGTGTTTTATTTTGTTTCTGAAATGGCAAGGCTTCTAGCCCTGTAGTCCTTTATCTCTTCTCTGTCAGAACCATTAAGTATTTATCTGTGTAGGCTATTTGCTGATGAGAAGCGTTGCCTGATTTAACCTTTCTGGCATTCCTGACCGGCTAAAAGATCCCGTGTACCTATCCTCAATTCTGTCACAAAAAAGGAAGAAAAAATGAAGTAGCAGCATGATGTCACTGGTGTGCTTAAAAACCCCAAGACTGTCTATTTCCAATTAGCAGTCTCCCTGCTGGCTGGCTCCTAAGTCTTTCCAAGCTTGCCCTGGCGTCAGGTCTCCAGCTGCTTGGTGTTTGTTGATTTATTTGCATCAAATAGTCCCCTAATAACTGCGTCTCATAGGATCAAACACTTCTGCTTTTTGGCATGGTTTTCTCTCAAGAGTTTGGAGTTAAACAAAGCCAAGTTCTATCCATGACGTTGCAAATCAGTTTTAGAGAACACAATATAACTGTGAAGTAGCTGTAAAGAGGCGTTTCCATGCAGATGAAGTCTTCCGTATCCTTGCTTTGCTATGGCCCCTCTCCTAGTTCTGGTCTTTCTAATGGCAAACAGATCCAAGGCGGGTGCCTTACTCGTCCTCTCCAACTTTTCTCAAATCAAGCTGCCTTGTGTCTTATTCCCAGTTACACTGAAGAATTAATGTGATGAAGTCTGAATCAAAGAGTCAAACTGAACACACGCTAAAGAACCTATTCTGACATCAAGCATATAGAAATGGCCAGAAAAAAATTATTCAAAGTCAAAAGAAGCCAAGAAGAAATCTTGAAAATGAGAAACAGTCATTGACCTAAAAAGCTCAACAGAGGAGTTATAGGATAATTTAGACTCAGGTAAAGAGAGAATTAGTATTTGGAAGATAGAACTGACATAGTTTTCCCTATGTAGCAGAGAGCGATTGACAGAAATTGAGAAATGAATGCTAGGACGAGAAACACCAACTTATATCGAATAGGAACACCATAAAAAAAGAATATGACAATGATGGAAAGCCAAGATTCACAGAAGCAATGGCCAAGTATTTTCTGAATATGAAGATATAACACTTTAGAAAGAAAAAGTCAGAATGCCAAGAAGGATTAAAAAAGAAAAAAATCCTTCTGTAGGTTCCAATTGTAGTAAAATGGCAGAATATAAAATTATAATATCCACCAGAACTACCTACAAGGCAGTGGTCATCAGACTGATGGAAGACTTCTCATCAGTAGAGGCCAGAAGATAATAGCTTTTATTCTGGAACACTCTACCTCAGAATTTCATATCCAGCTGTTGAGAACTCAACTAAGTCTATTCAACTGCTGCTTTATTCTTTTGATAAATTTTGGTGGCTTCCAGTAATTGGGAGTGAGTGAAATCCCCTTCTGCACAATTTTGCCACCAGGTAGAATGTGATAATGAAAACATGTCTTATATAGAATTCTGCCCCACTCCCAAACATATTTGGTAAGCAGGCACAAATAGCAATCATTCCTGTTCTTATAAGGTCAAGGAAATTCCAGTTTGGCATCCTTTAGGCATTTCTGCCAATGCCTTGCATAAAATATTTCATAGAGGCAGATGTGACATTATTCTAGAAGAAGGATATTCTTGCTGGATCAAATGACAGAGTCCTCCTTTAAATGGTGGAATGCTGGTCAAAAGGGAGCTTCCCGCTCTGCAGGGAAGTAAGCGGTTGGGCTGACCCAGTTCTGTACCTTATTTCTACAGGAGCAGAGAAGGCGTCTATTCAATATTTCTAACCAATCCATGTAGCCTGGCCACCAATTATTTCAACAATGAGAAATATTTCTATAAAACTGTGATAATTAACATACTCTCTCTGTGGTTTTGGATAGCAGTCTTTATGAGGCTTGCAGAAGTTGCCTCTGGGGAGTCTTGAATGGAATCTTTTAAATTCAAATTGTAACTAACCAGTTAGAGTGTTTATTATTAATTAGGGTACTCCCAGCCTTAACCAACCACAACTGTAGATTAAAACTAGCATACATTTTCATAGATGTATGTCATGCTATCTCTGCTGAAATATTTAAAAGTAACTTATAGAGTATATAGCATCAGCCAAATAATATTTCTAAGAGTGAGGGCAAAAGTTTTAAACATAAAAGAACTTGAATAGTTTACTACTTACAGATAGAGAGAACTCATAAAGAATGTCCTAGGGGCTTCTCTGGTGGTCCAGTGGTTAAGAATTCACCTTGTAATGCAAGGGACACTGGTTCAGTCTCAGGTCCAGGAAGATCCCACATGCCACAGGACTAACTAAGCCTGTGCGTTGCAACTACTGAGCCCATGCGCTGCAGATACTGAAGCCTGAGCACGCTAGCGCCCACACATCGCAACAGAGTAGCCACCTCGTCTAACCTGCTGACTGCAACTAGAGAAAGCCTGTGTGCAGCAATGAAGACCCACCACAGCTAAATAAATAAACCTAAAAAAAAGCATGAATGCAAATAAACCTGGAAGGAAGGTATGGGATGCAAAAGCAAAGCAATTTACATGCTTGTTTAAAAGCAAAATATAACTAAAACTGTTGGTTATAAAACAACAAAGGTTTGAGACTGGGTAAGTTTGGGAGGGAAGTTAAAGCAAGCAAAGATTTGGAAGGTGGAATGCAGGTATCAAATAACTCTAAGATTTAGTTGCAAAAATAGAAAGTTAGGTATGTATATAAAATCTTAAGGGTGAACATTTAAAAATAGAACTGAAAAGTGAGATCAGGAGTGAAGAATAAAGGGTTATGAATGTAAAATTGTAGGAAAAAACGGATGGAAAGATATCTGCTAAACTTCCTGGTAGTGATTTTCTGGGGATGAAGGCTGGCAGGAGAGTGAAGATGGGGGGATGAGGCTTGTGAAAAAAGAAACAGCAAACAAAATGATCAATTCTGCATGGTGGGAATACAGGCTTTTTTGGTGTTGTTTAAAAAACTAAGTCTTAAAACAAGAAAATGCATGTTGCAGCTTTGGATCAATTTAAGTGTAGCTGCTGGGAGACAAAGATATGAGTGCAAGGCACATAGACTGAGCACTTCAGGAGCTAGGACCAAGTGTTTCAATCATTGTATCAAGCTCATAGTAGATGCTCAATTAATGCTTATAGGTACAGATTTGTCTCTGAATGCTGACATATTTGATTTCTGGGAATTTCAACCCCCTTGAACTACTTTTTCAGAAGGTCCAACGTTGCTCTTGTCACTCTCTGCTGTACCCTCTCTTCGTCTGCCCTTCCTGGGGTCCCTGCCCCAGCACACCCCACAGTGACTAGAACTTTTAGCTCATCCCACAATATTGGGCCTTCAAGTGTATTCAGGACAATTAAGGAGAGTCTGTTCTCAGACAGTGTAGGTGCAAGGGTCCCCACTGGCCCTTCGCCTGTCCCATCGACACTTGTCACTTCTCTTCTGTTGGGAGGAGGCTTCTGGGAGGTCCTAGGCTGGGTAGGAGCCATACAGCCTGAAGGGCCTTAGACTACTTGGGTTTGCATCCCTGTCCTGCTCCTCACCAGCTCAGGATCCCAGGCAAGTTACTTCAGCTCATGCTGTCTCAGTTTCCACATCTGTGAAATGGGGATAATACTGGTGCTACCTCACAGAATTTCTGTGAGAAGAAAATGAGTTATTTTACGATGATGGCTAAGAACTACTAAGAATTTCTGGCACAGTGTATACTTGTCAACTATGTGGAATGCGGGAAGGTGGGGCTCTGAGGAGTGGAGGAATCATAGAGAAGGGGTTCCGATTGTACTCTGCCATCTACAGGCTCTGTGTCCTTGGAGGAGTTGTTTAGCCTCTTAAAGTCTAAGTTTCTTGTATGTGTCATGGAGAATGTAACACCTATACCAGGTGTTGGTGAGAATTAAAGGAGGTAAAGGAGGTAGAATATCCAGCAGTGTTTGTCATACGTAATAATCTTTCAGCACATGTTATATTTGTAGTAAAGTGTCTCAGTGAAGGTTAAGCTTGTGTTCTGTGTGAGAGGTGAAATCCCTGGGGTGAAACGCAGGGGGTAGCTTTGTTCTTTTTGGGGTGAGGATGGGCAGGGGAGGAAAGAAGATGGAGTTGGCACTGGAAGGGGAAGGGGTGAGGAAGGTGGGGGAGGGAACAGAGAAGGAGGGGGAGAGGGAGCTGGCAGAGCAGGGGAGGGCTGAAGGCAATTAGGACAGCCCCTTAATTGTTTTGAGATCTACTGAATTTCAAAGCTGAAACGAAAACTCAGCTTGCTGTCAGAGGCCTAGATTCAGGGAGCTGAAAGGGATAGCAGACTCCAGCCACAGGAGTGAATTCTGATAGAGGGCTCCTGAGAACTCTGACATCTGGAGAACAGGTCGGGAGGGAGAGGGGGGCATCAGCTAAGAACTGCTGTCCTGGGAACCCACGTTAGGGCGGGCATCCTTCGCTGAACTTGACATTGAAGTCCACTGTCCCCTCTCGGAGGACCAAGGGTACTGGATCAGCACAAGGTGGGTGGACAGTCAGACTTCAACCTCTCTGGTGGCAGCAAGAAGCCTGGCGGAAGGGGACCACCAGAGACCGGGGTTCTCCTTGGTCAGCGGGAAGGCAGGCTGGCCGTGACTTGGAGGGTATACTGAGAAAAAACACTGGACATGGTGCTGTGTGGTAGGTGGGTGACCGAGCCAGCTCTGGATTTATTTCAGAAAAGAGATTGAGGGAAGGAGGAGAGAAAGAGCAAGAGAGAGAAAGGGAGGGAGAGAGGGAGAGAAGGAGAGGCGGAGGGAGCTGTTTCCTGAGTCAGTGGGGCAGGTCTTGCCTTTTCTGTCTTTTTGGAGGAAAAATGGAGGAGTCCTTTACTACTGCCAGAGTTGCCTTTTTCCGTGGGCTTAGGTCAGGAAAGGTGACTACTCTATGACAAGAGTCTGCAAGGTGGACCCGTGCCTCTCCTCACACAGGATACCCATGACAGGAATTTGTACCCACTTTGAGTTTCATCCACGACTTCTGCCACACAATTATCACAACAAGCCTGAGAATCAATACTTCGTCCATTTTATCGTTGAGAAAACAGAATCCTAGGGAGATGTTGGAACTTGCTCCAGGTCTCACGGGGAGGTGCTGCTTTCTGATATAAAATTCCACATTGCTTCCGCTCCCCCATTCCCTGCCCCGTGCAGTCTCTCTCAGTCCTTGTGTGAGCATAACCCTAATGTTAGAATTAAATACAATGGCAGTTCTATCACATGATTTCATTTTTCTTTATTGTTCTGAGTCTCGGCTTCTTTAAGTCCATAAATAATACATAAATTAGTATGTTGAGCTGATTGCCACCTTTTTCAACAGGCCTTCAGTTCTTCCTGAGATCAATAAAGCTTAAAAGAGAAGAAAAAAGCCAGCTCAGCTTGTGTCTGGATCCTGGACCTTGCTCTAACTCAGACCCCTTTCCTAGTGTTTTGGAAGCCATGCTTGACAGCTCAGCTTTCTTGTCACTAATGAGTTGGGATGTGATTGTGTATTCCAAATCTAGTAAGGATGAAGCCAGTGCACTTGGATCCACTTTGCTGATTAAACATAGGTGTAAAGAAATTTCTTTTCGAGGGGACGTGTAAGAGGAGAGGCAGAGGTTTCTTGTGTGTGCAATGCTTCCTCTGAACCCTGGCTATGCTAAGGGCTGGTCAGCTTTCCGCAGGGGACAGCGGAGATCAGATCACATAGATGAAATTAGAGAAAAAAAAACCACCAAATACCAGGGGGGAAAGGTTGGGGGGAGGGATAGATTGGGAGTTTGGGATTGACAGGTACACATGGCTATATTTAAAATGGATAATCAACGTATAGCACAGGCAACTCTACTCAATACTCTGTAATACCCTAAATGGGAAAAGAATTTTAAAAAAAGGATAGATGCATGTATGTGTACAACTGAATCACTTTGCTATACTCCTGGAACTAACATGACTTTATCCATCAACTATATTCCAATATAAAATAAAAATTTAAAAAAGAAAAATTAAAAAAGAAAGAAGTGGAAAACAAACAACCAAAGAAGAGCAACAATTCAACATGACGAGAAGAAACAACAAACTAACGTGCCCTTTGGCTCAATTCATTCTGCAGAAGAAGCTCCCACTGAGAACCCAGAGAAGCTGCCAGTTCAGATGGCACTTGGTGCTAAGTGGGAAAGGGACCCTCTCTAGGCACACACAGCTCTACATGGGCTGAATTGCAGGTCCACTCACGTCTCATCCAGGCCCCCTTGTGCAGAGGACCCCCCTTATAGCTGTGCACGGGGCCCTGAGTGTCCGTAGGATATCATGTCATATTTCCAGCCTTTCCTTTTGTCAGATTTTTCTCTCTTTTAAAAAAAATATTCAGGAGCTACTTTATTTTTTTAGGACTGTGAGGCTGAGGCCTCTGACATGATATATAGATAAAAGATGTCACAGGGATAAGAGCTAGAGAAAGCTTTAATGAGAAGAGTTTAGAACATTTTCAAAGCACCACCATGGTACACGGAGAGGCCCCAGAGCTGGTGGAGTGCTGGGTGGCAGACCATGGCAGTGGGCTCTTGCTTGTGCAAGGCCTTGCTCTGATAAGCTGGGCAATTGGAGGACTGTTTGAACAGACCAAAGAAAAATATCAAAAGGCAAATTGGAGTCAGGGAGAAAATGAATAGCCCATGATCTCCAAGGGAGATTACAGAGGTAATGACAAAGCAGTCAGGTTTTAAAAGGAGCTGTTATTCGAAGAAAGGTAATTTTGGTTCAACTTTTTTTTTTTTAATGGAAAAGAGGATGAAGAGATCAGTACCAGCTAAATCATCACTGTCAGATAAGAGATAAATCTTTCATTAGGAAACATTTCTTTGTGTGCCCTTTTGACACTGAAGAATATATTTGATGTAAGGATTTGTGGCTTTATCAAAACTGTAATATGCTAAAATAAACAAAACCGTGATGCGATGTTTTATTGGAGAAGAGCAGCAGTGGGAGAAAAAAAAAGGAAGAGAACTTTCAAGATTAATAGTGTATTTTCCCTATAGGGGGAAACTTTTTAATCATTTTTTAAGATCCGTACTCAGGAATGTTTGCACATTCAGCAAACATGGGCTTGGATAACGAGAGTGGCTGCCTTGACCCCTAGAGATTCAGGTACAAACTCCCATCCAGAGATTTCCACTGCCTGCAGAGCTTGGTTTCCTAAACAGGTTTCTTGCCCCAGACCACTGCTGAGATCTTGCCTCTACAGCGGGTACGTTAACTGCCCAACACCCCTCCTAATTTCCCAATTCCCCCACTCCACCCAGACGTCTGCAGCTACAGAGTGCCCTTCATTCTGGGATCAATGAGAGAGAGAGCGAAGGTGTTAGTCATTCAGTTGTGTCCGACTCTTTGTGACCCTATGGACTGTAGCCCATCAGGCTTTTCTGTCCATGGAATTTTTCAGGTGAGGATACTGGAGTGGGTTGCCATGTCCTCCTCCAGGGGATTTTCCCAACCCAGGAATGGAACCTGGGTCTCCTGCATTGCAAGCAAGTTCTTTACCATCTGAACCACTGGGGAAGCCCAGGGGATGAATGAGGAGAAATTAAAGAAATTCTCCCAAGATGTGATCAGCCGCTGGTCCTGTTGGAACCCAGTGCTTCTACATGGTCCTGGCCTTCCCTCTGCTGTCACATCTCCCATTGATCCCCCTTCCATCAGCACAGGGCTGCACACCCACCGAGTCTCCGTGGGACTTCTGTTGTGCCCACATCATGACCCCTGCCTCTGATTTCCTTAAGGCTGTCTCCAACGCCCCGTATAAACTGTTCCCATCCCCTGGCAAGAGCTCTGCCACTGGGCGGGATCCCTCTCAGGACCCTGGGCTGTGATTCTGTGGTCACCCCTGTGTTAGTCTCCAGTTTCTCTGCACACCATCTGGTGACTGCTGGGTGTCCTCCTACAGCCTGAGCTGTGCCCAGGCCTCAGTATCTGACCTAGCCTCCTGGACAAACGTGTTCCCAGGTTACCAACCTCCTCAGTTCAGTTCAGTTCAGTCGCTCAGTCATGTCTGACTCTTTGCGACCCCATGAACTGTAGCACGCCAGGCCTCCCTGTCCATCACCAACTCCCGGGGTCCACCCAAACCCATGTCCATTGAGTCGGTGATGCCATCCAATGATCTCATCCTCTGTCATCCCTTCTCCTCCTGCCCTCAATCTTTCCCAGCATCAGGGTCTTTTCAGATGAGTCAGCTCTTCGCGTCAGGTGACCAAAGTATTGGAGTTTCAGCTTCAGCATCAGTCCTTCCAATGAACAACCAGGACTGATCTCCTTTAGGATGGACTGGTTGGATCTCCTTGCAGTCCAAGGGACTCTCAAGAGTCTTCTCCAACACCACAGTTCAAAAGCATCAATTCTTCGGCACTCAGCTTTCTTTATAGTTGAATTCTCACATCCATACATGACCACTGGAAAAACCATAGACTTGACTAGACAGACCTTTGTTGGCAAAGTGATGTCTCTGCTTTTTAATATGCTGTCTAAGTTGGTCATAACTTTCCTTCTGAGGAGTAAGTGTCTTTTAATTTCATGGCTACAGTCACCATCTACAGTGATTTTGGAGCCCAAAAAATAAAGCCACCATTTCCACTGTTTCAGCCACTATTTCCACTGTTTCTCCATCTATTTGCCATGAAGTGATGGGACCGGATGCCATGATCTTATTTTTCTAAATGTTGAGCTTTAAGACAAATTTTTGACTCTCCTCTTTCACTTTCATCAAGAAGGTCTTTAGTTCTTCTTCACTTTCTGCCATAAGAGTGGTGTCATCCGCACATCTGAGGTTATTGATATTTCTCCCGGCAATCTTGATTCCAGCTTGTGTTTCTTCCAGCCCAGTGTTTCTCATGATGTACTCTGCATGTAAGTTAAATAAGCAGGGTGACAATATACAGCCTTGATGTACTCCTTTACCTATTTGGAACCAGTCTGTTGTTCCATGTCCAGTTCTAACTGTTGCTTCCTGACCTGCATACAGGTTTCTCAAGAGGCAGGTCAGGTGGTCTGGTATTCCCATCTCTTTCAGAATTTTCCACAGTTTATTGTGATCCACACAGTCAAAGGCTTTGGCATAGTCAATAAAGCAGAAATAGATGTTTTTCTGGAACTCTCTTGCTTCTTAGAAGATCCATCGGATGTTGGCAATTTGATCTCTGTTTCCTATGCCTTTTCTAAAACCAGCTTGAACATCTGGAAGTTCACAGTTCATGTATTTCTGAAGCTTGGCTTGGAGAATCTTGAGCATTACATTACTAGCATGTGAGATGAGTGCAATTGTGCAGTAGTTTGAGCATTCTTTGGCATTGCCTTTCTTTGGGATTAGAATGAAAACTGACCTTTTCCAGTCCTGTGGCCACTGCTGAGTTTTCCAAATTTGCAGGCATATCGAGTGTAGCACTTTCACAGCATCATCTTTTAGGATTTGAAATAGCTCAACTGAAATTCCATCACATCCACTAGCTTTGTTCATAGTGATGCTTCCTAAGGCCCACTTGACTTCACATTTCAGGATGTCTTGCTCTAGGTGAGTGATCACACCATCGTGATTATCTGGGTCATGAAGATCCTTTTTGTACAGTTTTCTGTGTATTCTTGCCACATCTTCTTAATATCTTCTGCTTCTGTTAGGTCCATACCATATCTGTCCTTTTTTGAGCCCACCTTTGCATGAAATGTTCCCTTAGTATCTCTGATTTTCTTGAAGAGATCTCTAGTCTTTCCCATTCTATTGTTTTCCTTTATTTCTTTGCATTGATCACTGAGGAAGGCTTTCTTATCTCTCCTTGCATTCAAATGGGTATATCTTTCCTTTTCTCCTTTGCTTTTCACTTCTCTTCTTTTCACAGCTATTTGTAAGGCCTCCTCAGACAGCCATTTTGGTTTCTTGCATTTTTTTTCCATGGGGATGGTCTTGATCCCTGTCTTCTGTACAATGTCCTGAACCTGTGTCTATAGTTCATCAGGCACTCTGTCTATCAGATCTAGTCCCTTAAATCTATTTCTCATTTCCACTGTATAGTCATGAGGGATTTGATTTAGGTCATACCTGAATGGTCTAGTGGTTTTCCCCATTTTCTTCAATTTAAGTCTGAATTTGGCAATAAGGAGTTCATGATCTGAGCCATAGTCAGCTCCCAGTCTTGTTTTTGCTGACTCAGTAGAGCTTCTCCATCTTTGGCTGCAAAGAATATAATCAGTCTGATTTCAGTGTTGACCATCTGGTGATGTCCATGTGTAGAGTCTTCTTTTGTGTTGTTGGAAGAGGGTGTTTGCTGTGACCAGTGCATTCTCTTGGCAAAACTCTATTAGCCTTTGCCCTGCTTCATTCTGTATTCCAAGGCCAACTTTGCCTGTTACTCCAGGTGTTTCTTGACTTCCTACTTTTGCATTCTAGTCCCCTATAATGAAAAGGACATCTTTTTTGGGCATTAGTTCTAGAAGGTCTTGTAGGTCTTCATAGAATCATTCAACTTCAGCTTCTTCAGTGTTACTGGTCAGGGCATAGACTTGGATTACCATGACATTGAATGGTTTGCGTTGGAAACGAACAGAGATCATTTTGTTGTTTTTGAGATTGCATCCAAGTACTGCATTTTGGACTCTTTTGTTGACTATGATGGCTACTCCATTTCTTCTAAGGGATTCCTGCCCACAGTAGTAGATATAATTGTCATCTGAGTTAAATTCACCCATTCCAGTCCATCTTAGTTCGCTGATTCCTAGAATGTTGATGTTCACTCTTTCCATCTCCTGTTTGACCACTTCCAATTTGCCTTGATTCATGGACCTAACATTCCAAGTTCCTATGCAATATCACTCTTCGAACCTTGCTTCTATCACCAATCACATCCACAACTGGGTGTTGTTTTTGCTTTGGTTCCATGCCTTCATTCTTTCTGGAGTTATTTCTCCACTGATCTCCAGTAGCATATTGGGCACCTACTGACCTGGGGAGTTCATCTTTCAGTGTCCTATCTTTTTGCCTTTTCATACTGTTCGTGGGGTTCTCAAGGCAAGAATACTGGAATGGTTTGCCATTCCCTTCTCTAGTGGACCACATGCTGTCAGACCTCTCCCCCATGACCCGTCCATATTGGGTGGCCCCACACAGCATGGCTTAGTTTCATTGAGTTAGACAAGGCTGTGGTCCGTGTGATCAGATTGGCTAGAAGTCTGTGATTGTGTTTTCAGTCTGTCTGCCCTTTTATGGCCTCTCTCAGTGCCTACCGTCTTACTTGGGTTTCTCTTACCTTGGATGTGTGGTATCTCTTCACGGCTCCTCCAGCAAAGCGCAGCCGCTGTTCCAACCCCCAGTCTCACCCATAAAACTCTGCCCTAGTCGGGGAGTTCATGGCTTTTCCTTTTAGGGTGCTGCCATTAACACCACAGACACACCCTCTTGGAACATCTGCTCCAGTCTCTTGTGGGTTAGACTTCTCATCCTCCACTTAATAAGTGTTCTCTACCAAGTGTCTCTATTACTCGCAGTATACGCCCCCTTAGAACTTCAGCCTCTGCAGGGCCCATTTAGCCAGTGTGTCTCCCAACTCCCTCTCTGTGTGTCTCTCTGTCTCTGTATATCTGTCTCTCCACCTCTATATATCTTTAGATAGACATATGTAGACATTTATTGATGTATTTATAGAAATAAAAATATGTATTTATACAGATGTTTGATGTAGACATTTCTCTGGTGCTGTAGTAGGTACTACCACTGGGCCCTGCCCAGATCCCCATTACTGGGCCACTGGGCCCATGCCCCAGCTGCCCTGAGCGTTGCCTGCTAAAGCTCCCATCTGCTCCTTTCCCTGGGGCATTATCTATCCACTACAGATAGGAAGGCAGACCCTACCATCCCAGGGGAGACATGTAGCCAGCTCTCCAGGTCAAGACTAGACTTTTTCTGAGGTCACAGCTTTTCTCAGCACTTTCCTCTTTTCTGTACTGCTTCACTTGCTCCCTCATAGGTTTTTCCTGAAGAACACTTCCTCAATAAACCATGTGTGCCGGAATCCTTGTCTCAAGCTCTGCTTTTAGGGAACATGATTTAGGCAGGAAGTCAGTTTACTTCTTTGCAAAGTGAAGTAGGAAGCTGGATTAATGAGCTCTGAAGTCCCTTCCTATTCTGATAACCCTTGGTGCTTTTCCTGTGCATTGTCTCACTTCTATTTCCCAAAAAGACAAGGCTGAGAAGAAAACTAGTGGTCAAACAGGAGATGGGAAGAGCGAACATTGACATTTTAGGAATCAGTGAGCTAAGATGGACTGGAATGGGTGAATTTAACTCAGATGACCATTATATCTACTACTGTGGGCAAGAATCCCTTAGAAGAAATTGAATAGCCCTCATAGTCAACAAAAGGGTCCAAAATGCAGTATATTTGGATGCAGTCTCAAAAACGACAAAATGATCTCTGTTTGTTTCCAAGGCAAACCATTCAATATCACGGTAATCCAAGTCCATGCCCCAACCAGTAATGCTGAAGAAGCTGAAGTTGAATGGTTTTATGAAGACTTACAAGACCTTCTAGAACCAACACCAGAAAAAGATGTATTTTTCCTTATAGGTAACTGGAATGCAAAAGTAGGAAGTCAAGAGATACCTAGAGTAACAGGCAAAGTTGGCCTTGGAATACAGAATGAAGCAGGGCAAAGGCTAATAAAGTTTTGCCAAGAGAACACACTGGTCATTGCAAACACCCTCTTCCAACAACACAAGAGAAGACTCTACACATGGACATCACCAGATGGTCAATACCGAAATCAGACTGATTATATTCTTTGCAGCCAAAGATGGAGAAGCTGTATACAGTCAGCAAAAACAACACCTGGAGCTGACTATGGCTCAGATCATGAACTCCTTATTGCCAAATTCAGACTTAAATTGAAGAAAGTGGGGAAAACTACTCGACCATTCAGGTAGAATCTCAATCAAATCCCTTATGACTCTACAGTGGAAGGGACAGATAGATTTAAGGGACTAGATCTGATGGACAGAGTGCCTGAAGAATTATGGACAGAGGTTCATGACATTGTACAGGAGGCAGGGACCAAGATCATCCCCAAGAAAAAGAAAGACAAGAAGGCAAAATGGTTGCCTGAGGAGGCCTTAAAAGTAGCTGATAAAAGAAGGAAGCTAACAGCAAAGAGAATAGGAAAGATATATCCATTTGAATGCAGAGTTTCAAAGAATAGCAAGAAGAGATAAGAAAGGCTTCCTCCGTGATCAGTGCAAAGAAATAGAGGAAAACAATACAATGGGAAAGACTAGAGATCTCTTCAAGAAAATTAGAGATACCAAGGGAACATTTCATGCAAAGATGGGCACAATAAAGGACAGAAATGATATGGACCTAACAGAAGCAGAAGATATTAAGAAGATGTGGCAAGAATACACAGAAGAACTATACAAAAAGAGTCTTTATGACCCATATAATCACGATGGTGTGATCACTCACCTAGAGCCAAACATCCTGGAATGTGAAGTCAAGTAGGCCTTAGGAAGCATCACTATGAACAAAGCTAGTGGATGTGATGGAATGCCAGCTGAACTATTTCAAATCCTGAAAGATGATGCTGTGAAAGTGCTGCACTCAATATGCCAGCAAATTTGGAAAACTCAGCAGTGGCCACAGGACTGGAAAAGGTGTTTTCATTCCAATCCCAAAGAAAGGCAATGACAAAGAATGTTCAAACTACCACACAATTGTACTCATCTCACATGCTAGCAAAGTAATGATCAAAATTCTTCAAGCCAGGCTTCAACAGTACGTGAACTGTGAACTTCCAGATGTTCAAGCTGGATTTAGAAAAGGCAGAGGAACCAGAGATCAAATTGCCAACATCCGCTGGATCTTCAAAGAAACAAGAGAGTTCCAGAAAAACATCTATTTCGCTTTATTGACTATGCCAAAGCCTTTGACTATGTGGATCACAATAAACTGTGGAAAATTCTTCAAGAGATGGGAATACTAGACCACCTGACCTGCCTCCTAAGAAATCTGTATGCAGGTCAAGAAGCAACAGTTAGAACTGGACATGGAACAACAGACTGGTTCCAAATCAGGAAAGGAGTACATCAAGGCTGTATATTGTCACCCTGCTTATTTAACTTACATGCAGAGTACATCGTGAGAAATGCTGGAATGGATGAAGCACAAATTGGAATCAAGATTGCCGGGAGAAATATCAATAACCTCAGATATGCAGATTACAGTACCCTTAGGGCAGAATTCGAAGAAGAACTAATGAGCCTCTTGATGAAAGTGAAAGAGGAGAGTGAAAATTTTGTCTTAAATCTCAACATTCAGAAAACTAAGATCATGGCACCTGGTCCCATCACTTCATGGCAAATAGACGGGGAAACAATGGAAACAGTGAAAGAGTTTATTTTGGGGGCTCCAAAATCACTGCAGATGGTGACTGCAGCCATGAAATTAAAAGACGCTTGCTCCTTGGAAGAAAATCTATAACCAACCTAGATATTAATCCTGCATCCAACCTGCATATTAAAAAGCAGAGACATTACTTTGCTGACAAAGGTCCATCTAGTCAAAGCTATGACTTTTCCAGCAGTCATTTATGGAAGCGACAGTTGGACAATAAAGAAAGCTGAACTCTGATGAATTGATTATTTTTGAACTGTGGTGTTGGACTCTTGAGAGTCCCTTGGACTGCAAGGAGATCCAACCAGTCCATCCTAAAGGAAATCAGTCCTAAATATTCATTGGAAGGACTGATGCTGAAGCTGAAACTCCAATACTTTGGCCACCTGATGTGAAGAGCTGACTGATTTGAAAACACCCTGATGCTGGGAAAGATTGAGGGCAGGAGGAGAAGGGGACGACAGAGGATGAGATGGTTGGATGGCATCACCGACTCAATGGACATGATTTTGAGTAAACTCCGGGAGTTGGTGATGGACAGGGAGACCTGGCTTGCTGCAGCCCATGGGGTCGCAAAGAGTCAGACTCGACTGAGCGACTGAACTGAACTGAACTGAACTGATTGATAAAACTGGAATGGCTGTGTTTCTGTGTAGCTTGTAAGATAATTGACTTAGGCTAAGGGATATGTTAGCCAATTAGATTGCAACACTTACTTTGGGCCTCCGGCAACAGGATCTGGAGAAGTTCCGGGGGTGACCACCATGGAGTATTTTCATAAGCCTGGATTCTATTTTTACATGAAGTTCTCGACTTGCTAAGCCATGCAGACATTTCAGGGTCCCAGGTTCCTGGAATGTAGACCCAGGCAGTCATTGATACCAGCCCAACTTGGTTCCTGGTGACTATGCAGACATTTTAAAGTACCATGTTGTCTCCACATGAGCAATATGTAGATCATTGAGAGAAATAGGCAGGCTGTGTTCCAAATTATTTGTGTCTAGAAAATGTTAGTTATACACAAGGATGTTATCGACTGTTGTCAGTCTTGGCCTGGATCATGGAAAAATTGAAGATGAATTAGATCATCCAAGTTAATAGCACAAACAACCCTGCAAAAGAAAGTATCTTCCCCCAAATTAAAATTCTTACAGCATCATTCCTCCTGTGTGGCTGTTCTAACCGTACAGTGTCTTGCTTTTATGCACTTAGAAGTTAACAGCGTCTGCCAGAACTCTATCACGTGACTGTTGTCAAGTAGCCATGAGTTGCTTTCATCTAGGGAACCTCATTAAACTTATCTATTAGACATGTGGGTTTTGGCCTGGAACTAAAGACCTGACTGCTCTCTTGTCTACTGACTTCACCTTGTTAGCATAACAGGGTACTCAACACTCAGGTGGCTGCACGGTCTGAGTCATCAATGGAAGATAATAATTATTCCCAAAAGTTTCTATGAGAGTTGCTTAGGAAACACTTAGATGGTGCTTGCCACACCTCCAGTAGGGCTCTAAGCCAGCTCACAGTGTCCCCTGAAACACACATGCCTACGTGGGGTTATAGGAACACTGAATTCAGAAGTAAGTGGTCCTCTGGAGCTTGTTGCTAGATCTGAGTATAGTCTGGGGCAGAGACCTCCTCAGGAGATTGTTTTGCTTTGATCTGTACTTTGAACTCTTCATGGGGGACGTGGTGGAAGAGGAAAGATTGTGAAAAATTAATATTTTCTTAAGGGCTTTATGTTAATAGCATTGCCTTTTGCCAAAGGGAGCTAAGGAGAAGACTACAGGCTTCTTTCACCCCTTGCTGTGTGGTCTCTGCATTCCTTTTCCTCATTCCCAGAGGCTTCAGTCTTCTAGGGTCCAGGACAGGTAGTCTGGAAGGGTTCAGTGGCACTGGGCTCTGGAGGCAGAAGACCAGGCTCTAAAGACCAGTGTGAGCTTGGCCAAGTCAGTGTGCATCCCAGGACATAGATTTCCTCATCTGAATCAGAGGAGATGGAGGGAAAAACATCCCTTTCAATCAGAAAATTTGTGTCCTTTTGACAAGTTCCAGCTTTAGAAAGTGTTAGTTGCTCAGTTGTGTCTGACTCTTTGCAACCCCATGAACTGTAGCCCACCAGGCTCCTCTGTCCATGGAATTCTCCAGGCGAGAATACTGGAGTGGGTATCCAGTCCCTTCTCCAGGGGATCTTCCCAACCCAAGGATCAAACCCACGTCTCCTGTGCTGCAGGCAGATTCTTTCCCACCGAGCCACCAGGGAAGCTCTAAAACCTAAGACCAATTTCCTTACTGATGGATGAAGAAACAGAGCCCAGTCACTTCTCCCAACTCCCAAATCTGTGCTCAGAGTCACTCAGCAGTGCAGCCAGCACCCCTGTGACTACTTACTGAGCCATCGTCCCCATGATGACTTCCTGAGCACCTTCCAGGCTTGGTGGCCCTGGTCAGACTACCCAGCCTCAGCTTTGACCACGTTGGCAACCCAGAGTCAGTTTCAGGGTTTAGTTTGAAGGTGGACTTTGGACAGTTCCTGGCACCTAATTTGCATGCATTCCTTGTGTCCTGTGTAGGTGGAGTGGAGGTGTAAAGGGGAATTAAATTTTTTTTAGAGTTCCAAGTTTCTTGTATATCAGAGGGAAGGGTAAAGGGTTCAAGACTGCACTACTCAATGGGGCGGGGGTGGCAGTGGACTCAGATACCCTGGGATGCTTGGCACTGTGCCTGTGCCCTACTCAGATCACAGTGTGGTGGAGGTGGAGAGGGATGGGCAGTGTGACACCAGCTTGGTGATAGAAGGGTGTTCAATCCTTAGCGCACTTCCTGGTGTCATTCACTTTAAAGGGCTGTGGACCACTTCCTTAAAAGTGTCTGGTGGCCTCTAGGCAAGGACATTGATGTGAACTGTCTTCCAGAGATGAGCTGAAAGAATACTTAGCTGGCTTACCAGGATGGAGTTACAGTACAGGGACCCGAGGGAGAAGATTTCCAAAGCACTTGGCGGGAATCTCTTTTGGGTGTAGGTGTGTGGGGAGAGAGGGAGAGAAAAATAGAGAAGCCAAAACCCAGAGACTGAGTTTGAGGAGACATTTATAAGTTAAGCTTTCCACCATCCCTTTGTTGGTATGGGGGACATACCAACTCTCTTAAGGGACATCCCTTTAAGAGAGAATGAGGCTAGCACATGTCTGGGGAAATACAGAGTTTTCCATGGGAACCTTCTAAATTCTAAGTTGGGAAGTGAATTCTTAGTCAAACCCTTGAATTAAAGCTTGATAGCACAGTCTGAGTGGGAATGGGTGGGGTGAGGATTGAGAATGACTTGGGTGTCTCACCTGAACAAATGAATCATGGAAAAGAGCTTAAATCATCCAGCCCTGCCTCACTTCCAGAAATCCCTCACATGACAGCTCAGCCAGATGAGCATACAACTTCTGTTTCAGTTCTTCCACTGAAAGGAAACTTACTCATCATATCTCTTAACAATGATAGACTTGAATATTCTGTGGTGGGACAGGCTTAATTATTAAAAGCTGCTTCCTTGTGTGAAATTAAATAAGCCTCCCCTTGGTCATGGTGTTGTCCTCTAGATCTAAATATTCAAGTATATTGACTTTCAGCGTATTTTTGTTGAAATTCCTGAAGAGAGGATGTTAGCCCTCTGCAGCCACCTTTACTCTTCCCCCGCCAAATGGCTGGGGCTTCCCTGGTGGCGCCGCAGTAAAGAATCTGCCTGCCAATGCAGGAGACACGGGTTCAATCCCTGAGATGGGATGATCTCCTAGAGAATGATATATAGCAACCCTTTCCAGTATTTTTGCCTAGAAAATCCCACCCAGAGGACCCTGGCAGGTCTACAGTCCAGTTCAGTTCAGTTCAGCCGCTCCGTTGTGTCCAACTCTTTGCGACCCCGTGGACTTCAGCACGCCAGGCCTCCCTGTCCATCACCAGCTCCCAGAGTTTACTCAAAATCATGTACATTGAGTTAGTGATGCCATCCAACCATCTCATCCTCTGCTGTCCCCTTCTCCTCCTGCCTTCAATCTTTCCCAGCATCAGGGTGTTTTCAAATGAGTCAGCTCTTCGCATCAGGTGGCCAAAGTATTGGAGCTTCAGCTTCAGCATCAGTCCTTCCAGTGAATATTTAGGACTGATCTCCTTTTGGATGGACTGGTTGGGTCTCCTTGCAGTCCAAGGGACTCTCAAGAGTCTTCTCAAACACCACAGTTCAAAAGCATCAGTTCTTCGGTGCTCGGCTTTCTTTATAGTCCAACTCTCACATCCATACATGACTATTGGAAAAACCATAGCTTTGACTAGACTGACCTTTGTTGGGCTACAGTCTGTGGGTCACAAAAGAGTCAGGTACAACTTAGTGACTAAACGATGACAACCAAGTGGCTGACGACCTTCAGTTCATTCAATTGTTGATCATATATGACACAACTCTAGAACCCTTCCTGTTTCACCTCGTGTCCTCTGCTTTGTCAGTGTGAGCTGTGACCTGCCTCCTTTCTTCTCTCTGCAATCCAGGAGGATCATAACACCAGGCTTTCTTGTGTATGGAGCCTGGGAGTCTTTTGAGCCTCTCCAAGACACGTTCTGGTGTAGTCTGGCTTGCTCTGTGCCTACTGACCATGTGTGGCAGCCCAAAGGCAAGGGGTTTTGCTCATGTGGGAATACTGAGACCTGGGAAACTGGATGTTCCCAACAAGCATGGAAAAAGTAGGTTGATAAAGACTTGCCTGTTCTCTTTGAGGATCTGCATAAGCCCCAGATTTTTTCTCATTTCCCCCCAGACTATGGTCTCCAAAGCCCAAGGTTACAGCACAAAATTAACTTTGGCCCTGAAGAAGAATGGATAATGATCTGACATCCCTTACCTCCATCCATCCATCCACTCACATATGTAATCTTTTGTCAGTATATATTGAGCACTATTTCAGGCCATTTACTAGGCTTGGTGATAGCACCTGTGAGATGTGAGTTCCTGCCAACCAATTTTTTTTTGTCTTCTTGAACCCCACTTCTCTGAGCAGCCAGAGATCCAAAGAAGATTTAAGAAGATCCAAGCAGATTAAGACAGTGCCTCAAAAGGGTCACAATCTCAAATAACTTTAAATTGAGTATTTCCAAATGGGGGACAAAAAAAGTTTCTCAATTAAGGGTGTATGGGTGTATTAGAATCTCAGGCAGTGGGGGTGGAAATGGGGATAGGAAAATTGGAGAGGAGGAGAAGTAGTAAGCTTAGTTCAGAAAGCATATGCTTATATCACCATTATGCCTTTTACTTAATTGAAGTCAATATACTAATTTACTTGAAATTTATACAACTCTAAAAGAGGGTGAGAGGTTTTCATATTTAATACAACGGGGCCTGGAGTTTAGATAATGCCAAGAGCTCCTGTCTCAGATTTAGAAGGGTGGGCTCTTCCATTATTTTGTTTTCTCCCTTCCCTCTGAGATGGATATAGCTATTTTTACTCTCACTGCTTGTGGCTTACAGTTCACTGATTCTGATGAAAGGGGAATCTTTTCTTGGCACATCCTATAGATCAACTTCTCGGATCTTCTCTCCTTCGGGTCTCTGGCTGCTCAGAGGCAGGACTGTCACAGAGAAAGAGAAGAGAGGTTAGTCAGCAGGAGCCTGTATCTTGCCTCTGTGCCCTCTACCCACTATCTGGCTGCTTTGCAGACCACTTTCTCCAGGATATCCCAAAATCTTGCCGCCTCTATGGCTGGGGATCTCTGGCCACCCCAACACTTTCCCACAGGGGAAGCTAGTCTAGGTCAAAGGTGACAGATTATTTCCCCATCAATCTGAGATCCTATAGGATCATACCTAGGGATGCAGAACACCTGACAATAATGCAATTCATAGAGGGCAGGACACCTTTTTTTTTTTAAATTGAAATATAGTTGATTTACAATGCTGTGTTAGTTTCAGGTGTAAAGCAAAGTGATTCAGTTTATATATATGTATACATACATATATATACATACTTTTTCAGATTCTTTTCCATTTTAAGTTATTGTAAGATACTGAATTAGGCAGGACACTTCTTAACACCAGGCAGGGAAATATGACAGGGTTTACGGCATCTCATCCAAATGCCTCTCCTGGCTGCTGGAGTTGGAGAGAACACTGCACTACTTCTGGGTTCTCATTCCCATTTCAAAATGTACACTTTCTTCCTGGCAACAGTCTCCGGGTCAAATTGCCCAAAGACATATCTTACTCTAGGTTCTGGAGGACATTGTTCCCTTAGCTAAGCACCTGTCCGCTGTAGGTGGGATTTGCGTGTGGCCAGGAAGACAGGGTTCAGTAGGGCCCAGCTGAGCACTTGGTACATGGTGTGTGCATGCTTAGTCATGCTCATTCATGTCCAACTCTTTGTGACCTCATGAACTGCAGCCTGCTAGGCTCCTCTGTCCATGGGGATTCTCCAGACAAGAACACTGGAGTGGGTTGCCATGCCCTTCTCCAGGGGATCTTCCCAACCCAGGGATTGAACCCAGGTCTCCTGCATTTGCAGGTGGATTCTTTACCATCTGAGCCACCAGGGAAGCCTGTGGTAGGCACTCAATAGAAGTTGGTTGAATGGAAGGCTGATGGGGCTGGACAAGGGATGGTTTCTGCCAGGTTGAAGTCTTGAATTCTGGAAAGGGTTTTCATGGAGGGGAATGTTTCCTTGTATTTTGAAAGTGATAACTGGGTACAGATTTTTACCCACTCTCTTACCCACAGAGAACCTGGGGTGAATTATATGAATTAGGAAGTCTGGAGCTGAGAAGGAGAACTTAGCAGACTTGGTGTGCCCACACACTGGGAGACAGAGGGGCGGTGATGTCTGTCCAGCTCTGGAGGCCCTGAGAAGGAGGTGGCCTGCCTCAGAGACGGTCAATTAAAACTCCATCAGTCTCAATCAATAGGTACAGGGCTGGCCATGCAGTTTGCAGGGCCTACCTACAAAGGCAAAGTCTCTTGTTCAAAAATTGTTTCGAATTGCAAGAAGATGACAGCAGGGCGCTAAATTCAGCACGAGCTCCTCTAAGTGCAGGGCCCTGTGTGGGCGCCCATGAGGCCTCCAGGGCTGGGAGGCACTGCTTGATGTTTCAGAAGCAGCTGAGTCAGCTCCTCTGCAATGCGTCCCTGTTCCCTCTCTCCTGGGCCCAGTCACATCAAGACCACTTTGCTCTTGTTCTGGATCCACTGCATTTGTTCCGTCTTGTTTCTTTGCTCTGTTGTTAGCTGCTTACAAGACTGAGGTTCTCCACAGCTAGTAATGCTGTTGCCATTTAGTAAGGTCACCATGCCTCTGGCAGAAGTGCTTTGTATACATTATCTTTATCTATTCAGAAACACTTGGTGGTAAGTAGTTTTATCCCCTTTAACAGAGACACAAAATGACTTGGCCGGGGCCACACAATTTACAAAAGACTGAACCAAGATCAGGATGGCTTCAGAAACCCAGGCTCTTCCCTTTTACCACTTGGTCTTGGCACAGTTGTCTCTTGTTAATTTTGTTCATCTTCAGGGCCTTGTGGCTTCCCTGGTGGCTCAGCGGTAAAGAATCTGGCTGCCAATGAGAGCGACATGAGTTCCATCCCTGGGTTGGGAAGATCCCCTGGAGAAGAAAATGGCAACCCACTCCAGTATTCTTGCCTGGGAAATCCCATGGACAGAGGAGCCTGGTGGGCTACAGTCTACGGGGTCGCAAAAGAGTCAGTCACGACTGAGCAGCTAAGCAATGGCAACAGGGCCTTGTAGATTGCAGCCCCTCAATGTTTTACTTTGTTTTTTGAGTGCCAGGGTATGTGGTAGGAGAAGCAGTCACATGTGAAACTAGAGTGAATTAGGGGTCTCAACTCCAGGCAGTCCTCTGCTTCCCACACCTCCGTGCCCTCCTGTCCTGGTCTGAGTGCAATGGAAGCAACTGGACGGTGGAAGAAGCTGCGGTACACCGGGGCCTTCTGGATTCTGGACTCCACTGATGTTAGGGCTTCCCTGACTTGGGCCTGACTTGCACGTCTTTCTGCCTCTCACAGGCACTGAGCCCATACCAGCCGAGTGCATCTTTCTCCTGGGTCATCTGCCTAAACCTTGTCTCTTCTCCAGCAGGGACGTGGGCTGATAATGTGGGAGTTAAGCAATTCCCCTCGTTTCCCAAAGACTTGGCCAGCGTGGGACTGGAACAGCCACCTTTTGCTCTCTTCCCCCGGGCTTCACCCTGATTCCTCTCAACCTTCCAGAGGGCCCTCCAAACAGAAGCCTTCCCAAGCAGAGGACACGCCCAGTCACAATAATTTTTCCAGGAAATAGAGGAAAGAGCGAATGAACATGTGAGCAAAGAGGTTTTTACTGTGATTCCATTTCCCACCCTAGGCAGGAGGGGCACAGGAGGTGAGTAACATTCCAGACAAGGCCGTTGTGTGTGGCCGAGGCCTCATCTTATGTTTAACCAGCACTTTCAATTGGAAGGGTGCATTTGGCCAACACTATACGACTCATGAACTATAAAGCCTTGTTGCCCTCCTGCTTTCTAAAGCAAGACTCATATGCACCCATGACTGTACTCGACACACATACCCACTGTGGACAGGTTGTGTGGCCCGAAGGCCTTTGCTCCGGGACATTGTTGTCACCCCCCGCAGGCCTCATAGCCTGACGCCTCGTTAGGCCCAGCTCTTTGTGACTTAGATCTGTTTGGTGTCCTGCCTCACTAGGTTCCTCTCACTGAGTTTGCCCATTAAGTGTCTTCATCGTGTTTTCCTCTGGATGGGATGAGGTTGGTGCCTTTGTGCGGCTTGGGATCTCACTTAGCCGAGTTCCTTTCCCCCTGGCTTATAATGAAGAATAAATTGAGAGGACTCCTAGGTATGTTCTGCTGATTCTTGCTGTTTGAGGAAAAGGGGGTTGTGCTGGCAGATCTCATTTGGAAGCTGTCACTTCTCAGTCTAGAATATTCAGCAGGACGTGTTTTTACATAAGCAATGTGGACAATTGATGATATATACCTGCTGGGCCCTCAGGGATTTCCTCTTTGAAATCGCAGTTTAAGCGATGTGATTCCGAGAAGCTGAGCTCACTGGAGTTTCCATTTGGAAGATCTTGATCTCTGGAGTCTTCCGCGTGAGCTGGTTTGGCTTTCCTGCTGTTTCGCTCATCTCTGTTCAGATTTTGCAGCAGTGGAGGAAGACTAAAACCTCTTCTGATGTTTATTTGACTATTGAGGCAAATTGTCCATTTGCTGAAAGGGTCTCTCAAATATTACTCATTGTATGGGGTGAATGGGAGTGTTTTTATGAGGACATGGTTATTCACTTGCTTCTGTGCGTTAGAGAATTAGACGTGCGCACCAGGCTTAAAGACAAGAGCATTTTATAAAGAACATTTTCCTTTTTTCCTTCTCCCCGCAGAAGGTGCCGCCTTTCAGCTGTAATTACACCTTCTATTTACCACTGTGAATCAGTTACACAGGTCCAGGCAAACTGTTGCATCGTCATATTTCTCTTTTGATGTATAATTGTGGTTGAAAGACAAAAGGAATGATTAGATTTCAGGCGGGAGAGGGAAGCTGGAACCTGAGATCACAGCACTCCATAAATATCAGACTGGGGGGGAGAGGATTCTGTCTCCTGACTTGGGGTGTGGACCATGCCTCAAAACCCAGGCAGGCATCCGTGGACGCTTAGGAAAACCATTTCCCTAGAATAGAGGAGACAAGGAGAGGTAGTAAGAGAGAGAGAGAGACCGGGAACACAGGTGTTAAAAGCCCCAGCCTGAGCTCAGGGACCCTTAGGTTTCACAGTGATGCGTTTATAGGGCCTCTAGCTCTTGAGTCCCTTGGACAGCAAGGAGATCAAATCAGTCAATCCTAAAGGAAATCAACCCTGAATATTCATTGGAAGGACTGATGCTGAAGCTGAAGCTCTATTTCTTTGGCCATCTGATTGGAAGAGCCGACTCATTAGAAAAGACCCTGATCCTGGAAAGGATTGAGAGCAGGAGGAGAAGCGGGCAACAGAGAATGAGATGGTTGGATGGCATCATCAACTTAATGGACACGGAGTTTGAGCAAACTCTGGGAGATGGTGAAGGACAGGAAAGCCTGGTGTGCTGCAGCTCATGGGGTCTCAGAGTTGGACACAACTGATCAACTGAACAACAACAGCAAGCTAATAATAATAGCTAATATATTGCACTGAAAAATAGGTAAATAAAATAATTGCTGACATATTGCTAGGCACTGGTCTAAGCACTTTTCATATATTAACTCATTCAATACTCACAATAACTCTAGAAGGAGGAAATTTATCTCATATTTAGATGAGGAAACAAAGTCTTAGAGCCCATTCACAGTTTGTCCCTGAAGTAGCTTAACCTGCAGATGATGCAGAAGCCTGTGGGCAGAGCCACTGAGAGGAACTGGAACCCCTCTTCTTTCCTGGGATGCAGTGAGGGTGCTGCAGTGGGAGGACCTGCCCTTTTGGGCTCAGTGATGCACCCGGATTCAGCTGCCTTTCGCTCTGTCTCTGGGCTTTAATATGGTCTGTTCATTCCCTCTCCTCCTGCTCATGCCTCCTTGGCTCTGGGAGCTGGGTGAGGGTCCTGCCACCTGCTCCTCCCACTACTCCCCACTTACTCTGTTGGCTCTCTGACCCCATCCCCGGGCTCTTCAAGACACAGATGCTGGCTCCTTCACTGTTGTGTCCACAGCCCACGACACAGTGCTGGGCTCATAATACATCCTGAATGGGTGTGGAGTAAGTACAGAGGTACAGGGCATCACTTCCTATCCGGTTTCTAAAATACCGTCTCCTCCCATTTAATACCAGTAATCTGCTTCTAAAAGTCAGATGGTCTACATGAAAAATGCCAATCAGAGCCTATTTCTTATTATTTGAAGTGGGAAAAATTATACTGTTACATATCAATTCTAAGTCTCCACACAATTTCCTAAAACATAACGGAAACATAGTAAAACATGCATGCGTGCTAAGTGGCTTCAGTCATGTCCAACTCTGTGTGGCCCTATGGACAGTAGCCTGCCAGGCTCATCTGTCCATGGAATTCTCCAGGCAAGAATACTGGAGTGGGTTGCCATGTCTTCCTCCAGGGAATCTTCCCGACCCAGGAATTGAACCCACATCTCTTATGTCTCCTGCACTGGCAGGCACCACTAGTGCCATCTGGGAAGCCCATGGTACAACACTTACATGGAACCAAAAGACTCTCCTATTAGGATGTAAGATGCTTAAAACATTCCTTCCTAATCCCAGGCTATTAGTGTGGTTGTTGACAAGCAGCTTCTCTGTGTGCAGTAAGATTTCCTCTTTCAATGTCATGGCTTTCCTCTCGTCTCCAAGTTTTTCTTTAATACTTTCTAAGATTTGAGGGGACTTGTTGTATAACACTAAGCAAAAAACAGGGCAGATTACCCAAGGCTTGCAGAAATATGTTCCGGGCAAGAATACAACAGGCAGAGAATGGCTCATACTGAATATGAAATCTTACCAGTTGAATTTGGAATGTTACTCAAGTCTTCCACCACACATTGTTCTGTGGAAAATGATGCACTGAGTTTTGGGGATGTAAATATAATTTTTTCCTCAAATTCATACTCTGTATGAAAAAGATTTGATCTGAGCCAGTGCCTTTTCCCACACAGGATAAAGTCAGTAGAAGAGATTTCCAGAACTAGTTACCAAGAAGTGTGGGAGTTTTCAGATGTTAATTTCCTTATGTCGGCTGGCTTGAACTTTGCTCGTGATAGAATCAGGCCTTGGGGTGAACCAATACTTCTGCACAGTGGCTTCAGCCAAACAGGGGGGAGATAAGCCTCATGCCTTCTGAGCAGCTTGCCTACATCCTTAGCTCTCTGTCCTTGGATTTTTATCTTTTTGTTTAGAAAAAATATCTCAAGGACATGGGGCCTAACAGCATTGATTGTCTTGATAGTTTGTTGATTAAGTCCAAGAGATGCTGGCATCTGCAAATATATCTTATTAGGTGTGATCCGGCAAGTAAATTGTCCCTGCCCTCCAGCATGCTGCAATAATTAACTCTAACACTAATAACCAAAAGGTAATCGCAGCGCGTGCAAAGCTGGGCTCTCTTTTGTCTGCATGCAAAACCTCTTTCCCACCATGGCTTCCAGGTGTTAGTCCTGAGACTTGGAACAGGTTCTTTGAAAAAGAGCCTTTTCTTCCAGTAAAACTGTTCCACATATTATTGTTTTAATTTAATTAGGTTTTAAAAAGGTTAACCGTGACATTTTAATAGCTTAAGCTCACATTAATATTCTGAGAACACAGTTTAGCCCAACCACTTGTGATTCAAAAAGGATGTTTTTCCAGAAAAGGAATTGGCTTTTAGGACAATTACTGAAAAATAGCTTTTGTTTGATTCAGACAGGTATCTTGCTATTAAAAAATAGCTATTGAAATAAAATACATATAAGACATTGAAAAATGTTAAAGCCTTGGCATGACACTGTTTATCTAGTAGAAAGGGAGTCTGGGCAGTGTGTTTATGGAGATTATCCCAAAGGTGGCTGATGTCCTTCGGCAATGAGCGAATTAGTGAACTGTGCTTGTGATGTGCTGTGTGTTGTCAACCTAATGTTTTATTTATTTGGCTGAGAGCTGCTATCTTCATTAGGGAGTTTGGAGAGCAAAGCAAGATGATATTTATTAGCCTGGCAAACTAATAAGCTCGGCTCGTGTTTCTTCTTTTGCTGTCATAGCTAATTGTGGTGGTGGTTTTTTTTTAATAGCCATTCAGTGTGAGAATGGATCCTGTGGGAACAGGAGTTGACCATCCCTTCCTGTTGAGGGAGGCAGCAAGGAAGGGGCCTTACGTGTGTGGATGGCCGCTGTGTGCCAGGCATTGTGCTTGCTCTGGGGGTTCAGTTCAGGGATGGGGAGGCTGGGGGCCAGCCCTCCAGATGCTCCCAGTTAGCAGGGAGCTGACACTGATTATACAACTCACTCTAATTATACGGTGGAATAGGCGCTCTTCTCTCGCCAAAGAAGCACAAGGGACAAGTAATTAGTTCAGCTTGGTGGGATTGGAGATGGCTGCAAAAAAGAAGGGAGGAGCTGGGGCTGGAAGGACTGGAGAGATTTTGCTGGAAGAAGGAAGTCCTCTGAGGCAGACTGTTGTTTACCCCAGTGGTTCTTGAAGTGTAACCCCTATCAGCAGCAGCAACATCACCTAGAACTTGTTGGAAACGCACATTCTTAGGCCTCCCACAGGACCTGCTGAGTCAGAGTGGCTGGAGAGTGTGTGCGTCAGGATGTGTTTTAACCATTTTTCCAGGTGATTCTGATGCTTGTGGAAGCTAAGAATGGTATATATTCATGGTCCCTCTGGTCCGCTGTGAAAAGTTGGACTTGACCAGAGCTCTGAGTTTGATGGGGGCGTGGCATGGAGAGATGGGGTAACAGGCAATGCAGTTGAAAAGGTTAATTGGGATCAACTATGAAGGAAAGAAGGGGAGGATAATAATATTTATATTGGCTATCTTTGTATGTGTAAGTGTTCATAATAATGATGGTTCCAGAGCCAGGTAACAGGACCTAACGTGAAATAATTTAAACAAAGGAAATATATTGAAAAGATATCATGCTATCTCATTGCTACACAAGGGAGAATTCAAAAACCAGAGGTCAGGAGAGAGATATTTTTCTCTCTGTATTTCATATTATTTCCTTAGGATAAATTCCCAGATGTAAAATTACTGGTTCAGAGAGTGTGAACATGGCTCCTGATATGTATGGGTACACAGCTTCTAAATGGTGGTAGTAGCAGACGGGGCCACCAGTGTGGAGCATAAACACCAGTTTTACTGCATCCTTATCAACTTCAATTCTACTGTTCCTACTGAGGGGAATGGCACACCACTGTTGTTGCTGGCAATCAGCTGACTATTACAGAACTCAACTATTTAAAATTGCTTGTTTACTAATTGTATGTGTTGCTTGAAAGGAGGTTTTTTTCTTATTTTAGCAGGATGGTATTTCCTCTCTAAATTCTGTGCAGAGATTCAGAATAAAAGTCATTCTATTGAAATAAAGAGGAAATCATGTTAGTTTTGGTTGCTACAGAGGCAGTCAGCTTACTACTGATCCACCCTCATAAGTATCCTCACCAGTGACTGAAAGGTCCAGAGGGTCAGGAAACAGTGTCCAAACCCCAGCTCTGCCACTTACCGGCCTTGTGATTTGATGTAAGTTTCTGCACTCCTCCTGTGAATTCCAGTCTCCTCATCTGGAAAATATGACTAGTCTCTTCTCTCTGCCTGTGTGGTATTTTGAAGATCAGAACAAGGTCAGGTCCTGGAAAATGCTTAATAAACTATAAAGCACTGTAAGCATGTAGATATTGCTGTTGTCACGGTGGCTTCCCTATATGAACATTCTCCCTGAGGTTGTACTGGCTCAGGACTTTGGCTGTTGACTTTCAAACAAAAGCATCTCTGGTTTAGTGCTAGACTTTCTCACTTTTCACACAAATGGGCCTTAATTCATAGATGCAAGTTCAGGAGAGACCTGGGTGGTGGTTCAGGTGTTTTTCCTCCCGCCAGCAGGTAAGAGGTATCACAGACATGGGGAGGACCCATACCTCTTAGACTCATAGTCTCCTTCCTCCTCCTCCTCCTCCCTTCCCTGTCCTGAGCACTGGGAGTAAATAGTGAGAGAGCCACCCAGCCTTCACTCTGAAGGCTTTGATGTATTCATTCACTGCCCTTGATGGGGGTCTTCAGGGCACTGAGCAGGGCTTTACATTTCTCAGGTATGTTAGAGTGATGCATGTATTAGCCACTTCCATCATGAGATGGGCTCAGAAGCATGATCTTTTGAAGTCTAAGAGGTTAGGTGACTTGATCATGGGGTGGAATAAACAGTGGGGTCTGGCCCTGTGCTGGAGCCCCAGGTGCCTGGTTGAGCACCTTTCCCTGGCACCACATTCATCAGCCCTTTTCATTCTCGTGTTTACAGTGGGTTCCATTTAGCTCTGCTTTGATGAGGGAATGGAAATGATGGGATTCCCCCACAGAACCACAGTGCACTCAAGGCCTAGACTGGCTTTTGTTGTGTGAAATGTGGTCCCACACGTGATTAAGAAGAGGAAGCCTGACAGCCAGAAATTAAAAAGCTAAAGGAGAACAAAGTACCATCTGGGAAGTCCCTACTTACCTAAAAAGCCAGGCAGTGGGTCCACTGAGGTCAGGGGGACTGCAGAGTGGAGGAGGGGCTGGGGGGCTCAGCTCTGCTTTCTGATGGAAATGTGTCCCCTACAGTCAGTGGAATGAGAGGAGATGGCTGTGAAGGATAAAGGGAAGCAAGTGAGCCAGATAGAAAAGCTTGCAGAAAATTGAACAAAACCAGCAGAAGATGAGATGGGCCAAAAAAAGCAGCTCAGGGGATCTGAGTAAGAGAAGCCACCTGTGATTCTCAGGGCGTCTTCATGTCAAGGGAGGGTAAAGGTGCCGTGGTAGCTGGCAGTCTACACCGCCTGTCAGACGGGATGGCCAGGCTGAGACTCAGGCTGGGAGGGGCAGCATCACCCTCTCTCAAGTCCCTGTGTACCTGGTGGCTATACAGCAGGTGAGTTTCTCACCTGACCATCTCCTCTACTTGGATCTTGGAGAAAGCAGAGTTACCCATAGCTTTTCCTTCCTGCAGGTGGAAGGGTGACCCTGGAAGGCTCAGGTTAGCAACAGGAGTCATGGGATTGTGCTAGACAAGGCCTGCCCCACTGGTGTTTAAGGTGTTAAGATTTTCAAGCCATTGAGATATTTTCCACACAAATTAAAAATGCTATTACATATCAAATATTCCCTGACCCACATTAGGTAAGCATCTTGGAACTGGACTTGGGAATTATTCTGCAACATGAATCCCCAGGTGAGTCAGAGAGGTGGGACAATTAATTCAATCCAAGGTGATTTTTAAAAAAATCCAAATTTCCAGGAAATTGCCTCATTCTCTGCTTTAATTTGAGGGAAGAATGGTTTGACTGTTGGCTCCTCAGTCTGTTATGGGCTGTATCATCTCCAGTGAGCAGAAATAGCCAGCTCTCTGGCTCTACCTTCTGACCGCTGAAATAGAAGAAGAAAAGAAGGAACCTCTTTTCTGTGCCTGCCTCCCTCCTCTGGCCTCCCTTTTCCCTCTTCCCCAGTCTTGTTCGTCCTCTCAGCTGAGAACAATAAGACTTTAGAGACCTGTAACCCAGATGCTGTCTGTCTGTCGCTATTCAGTGTTTTGGGGCCACACTTCCAGTTGGTGGCCCCATAAAATGACTTGAGCCTCCCTCTCCTTCTTGGGAAGCCCAGTGTTTCCCCATATCTCCAGGAATTGTAGACAGCCCTCTGTTTCATCTTTAGCTCCAAGTTCCTGTTTCTGGTGAATTCTTTCTTGATCTCTTCTCATCTTTCCTCTTGTACACACTACCCTTTCTGCACATCATCTCCCCCACATGGACACAGCCCTCTTTCTTTCAATCCTCCAGGGCAGCCATGCACATAAGGCCATGATTTTATTGAAAGACCGTAGGTACTGAAGCTGGTTACATTGCCATAACACTCAACAGGCGATCTTCACAAAATCAAAAGGAAAAATTGGTTATTAGATACCCCTGCTGTTGGAACATCCTCATACTCACTGGCTCTGCTTGCTAGTGTGGTCTTCTTTGGTCTTCTGCATTCTTCTCCCTTCCTGATCTCTCTCTTTTCCCTCTTTCCATTTGCTTTACCTTTGGAAACCTAGCAGATCAGCTTTGGCAACCAACTCCCAGGAAAAAGAAGAGGAGACACTGAGCTGAGTCACCCCAGTTATTCTCCTGAAACTTACCGACCATGGGATGCATTGGGGAAGAGAAACTCCCAAAAGGAGGGATTAGAACCCGGTGGGGAGAGCCCAGGATACAGTCTCATCTTGGAAGTGATCCTAAGCCTGTTGAAACTTGTTAGTTTCTCATTGTCTCTTCTCAGCCTGGCCTGACTAACTTTCATCTGTAAATGTAAAACAATGGCCAAAAAGCACTGTGGTTTTCAGTGCTTCACTGCTTAGAGAGCTCAGCATGCATTCTTTCTGCTGTTTAACTGCCACCATCCTTCTTTAGATGCAGTGTATCATGTGCTGACCAGAAGACATCTTGAAAATTTATGGGTTTTTTTAAATTTATCTTTTCCTGCTTCCTGTAATTATCTTTTCTTCTAGCTGTATTAAGATGTAATTGATATATAGCACTATATAAGTTTAAGGTATACTGCATAATGATTTGCCTTATATCATGAAATGATCATCATAATGAGATTAGTGAATATTCATCATCCTATATAGATACAAAATTAAAAAAAGAGAAAGAAAATTCCCTTGTGATGAGAACTCTTAGGATTTACTTTATTAATAAATTTCACATATGCCATACAGCACTGTTAATTATATTTATCATGTTGTACATTACATCCTTGAAAATGCTAGTCATTCAGTTGTGTCTGACTCTTTGTGACTCCGTGGATTGTAGCCCATCAGATTCCTCTGTCCATGGAATTCTCCAGGCAAGAATACTGGAGCGGATTGCCATGCAGTTCACCAGGGGATCTTCCTGACCCAGGGATTGAACCCAGGTCTCTTGCATTGCCGGCAGATTCTTTACCATCTGAACCATCAGGGAAGCCCTAATATTTATTTATTTGAACTTGTACTGTTGACTTTTGTTTTCCTCTTATTTCATGACATCTGTCATTTAATATCTACATTTATTGAGAGATGGAATATACAAATATAATTAAAACATGCTTCCTGGGGAATTCCCTGGCTATCCAATGGTTAGGACTCTGAGCTTCCACTGCAGAAGGCATGGGTTCGATCCCTGGCTGGAGAACTAAGATCCTACAAGCTGTGTAGCATGGCCAAAAGATAAATAATAAAAGGAATAATAAAAAAAGAGACATGCTTCCTGCCCTTAAGGAAATCATGATCTAGTAGAAGATAGTATAGAGTATGCTATTATCTTTCACATGCTTCTGAAAACACTATCTTACAATACCTGTGAGGTAGGGAAGGGGGATGATGATCTGATGTGAAGAATGACAGAACAACTTGGTGATATTAAGTTCAGACTTGCACAGCTAGTGTGTGATAGACCAGAATCGGACTTTATTTCCTGGTCCTTTCCCCTTCCTCCTTCCCACACCCACGCTGGGTGCATCACTCCCACTTGAAGCACATTCCCAGAAAAAGGAAGTATTCTGAAGATGATTGGGTCGGTTCCAGGAATGCAGGAAACTCACTAGGTTGTGGGAAAAAGAATATGTGGTGGTAGGGAGTAGTTTTCCTTTTTCTCTTAAAAGTCAGTGTCCAAATCTATGTCAGTCCCATAAATCATATCAGTGATTTTCAGGAGAGCTGTTCTCTAAACAATGGTTAGATTCGATTTCTTTGGGACTAGCAAATGTTACTTGAGAGAGCTGAATAATTGTTGACCCAAAGCTCAATAAATGTTTATTGAATTCACATTAGGCAATTTATGTGATAAAATCTATTTAGGTGCAATTCGTTATTTTTAAAAGCTTATGTTGACTGTTCCTGGTAGGAGAAACCCAAAAAGGAAGATATGTTACATGAATATACAAAGCCCTCTGGGTGGTAGAATCCTAGAAAACAGAGGCAGCAGAGTAGACCCTGAGTTGCTTTTCAGCACTTTCCAAACCAGGTGTCCATAGCACAGTTTCATTTCCTGTGTACAAGGCTTTGTCCATTCCAGAACAGCCATCAGCCATGTTGAAGTATATGTGCATGTACTTCTGTATCCAGAGCCACAAAGCAAAGAAATGGAGAGCATCTTTGTGTCATTATTGAGCTGCTGATCAAACAGTTCCCGAAAACTGCCTTACTTCTGGTCTTACTTCCTTATTGTTGGGTCAGATTGATTTGAGGCTTTTGATTATTTGCATAAAACTTAGAACGAATGAGAGAAAACTTATCTACTGTTTTGGATTGTCTGTTTTTCTGTACTCTCCAATTAGCACAAATAATTGAGAGTTGGCTGGTTCTAGGATTTCTGGTTTGAACAGGGCCAAAGTTCTATAGTGCTACGTAAAAGTTATCAAAATATGTGGAGGTCCTTTCTCTGCTCTGGTCACAGACAAATGTATGAAAGTAGTGTGTGTGTTAGACTGTGACAGAAAAGTCATGGTGGCTGACATAAATTAACCAGCCCCTGGCCTGGTGCCTGGCATGAAAGCTCAATAAATATTTGTCAACTGTCTCACTATAGGTTCAGTAAGTATTTGTTGACTACTAATGTAGATTACATTATCATTTCTTTCTTGAAACTGTCACCATGAAATTAAGCACTTATTCTCATATGGCTTAAATATGTCTTGTCATGTTACTTGGTATTATTTGATAAATAATAACATCATTGTTTGAGAATATTAATAATTGTTACCATTTACTGTTTGCTAAGTGCTAGGATCTGTGTTAAGTGTTACATATGTATTATTTCATTTCATCTTGCTAGAATTCTATAATGTATTATTATCCTCATTTTATCAGTGAGAAAATTGAAGCTGAAACTCTTCTTATATTCTGATGAAAATATTACTAACTTTAAAATATTTAAATTAATTAATCTTTTATTTATAAATAATGTGTCTTCTCTAAGAAATCTTTCCCTATTAGAAGGCCTAAAATATATTCATCTAAATTTTCTTCTATAAGTTTTAAAGCTTTGTTTTTGACATATAAGACTATCTGGAGTTGATTTTTACATGTGGGATCATTTAAGGATTCTGTTTTATCTTAGTCCCTATAGAAAATTATTTTATTTTCTATCTCTATGTAGCTGAGTTTCTCTTTTCCCCACTGATATGCCTTACTAAATCTGACATACATGGGTGATCCACAGAGGCATTCCCATAATGAGGTGTCACATGGCAGTTTAAAATATGCCACCTATATGCAACAATGTGAATGAATCATTGCAGTATGATGGATTAATGATGAGAAAGTGTCATGAACCAAGGATTGGGATGAACTGAATTCTGTCTGTTGGAGGTCCTAGGGAAAAACAAACCAAGCAACCCAGGGCTGCTGCTGCTGCTGCTGCTAAGTCGTTGCAGTCGTGTCCAACTTTGTGCAGCCCCATAGACGGCAGCCCACCAGGCTCCCCTGTCCCTGGGATTCTCCAGGCAAGAACACTGGAGTGGGTTGCCATTTCCTCCTCTAATGCATGAAAGTGAAAAGTGAAAGTGAAGTCGCTCAGTCATGTCTGACTCTTCGCAGCCCCATGGACTGCAGCCTACGAGGCTCCGCTGTCCATGGGCTTTTCCAGGCAAGAGTACTGGAGTGGGGTGCCATTGCCTTCTCCGAACCCAGGGCTAAAAGAAGTTAAATGATTTGCCCAAGCTCACTTGGCTAGAAAAGTGGTAGAACTAGAACTTAAAAATGATTCATCCAATTCCACATGCCAAGGTTTTCCATTAGATGGTGTGGTACAGCCAGTTCACAACCTCTCTAGAAATGTATCATTCCTTATGAAGATATCAGCACTTAATCATCGATTATTCCTACTATCTCAGCTCTGGAGACATGGCTGTTATACCTACTGGTAAACAGAATACCAAACACAGTTAGAAGGCTCTAGATCTTGCTCCCTTCCTGAATCCATGAGGTCCTCAAACCACTAGTTACCCTCCCCTCCCCTGCATCTTCTACCTCTGCCTCTTCTAGGCTCCTTTCCATGAGTGGTTAGGCTTGGATTCTTGAGTTTGCGTGGATATGCTTGCATCTTTGCATCTTGATTGAAGAAGCACAAATGCCCCTTTGGCCACTGCCATATCCCCTCTCAGCTCTATGTCCTGTCAGTCCTCAGGACTCCCTCTGCCTAGAAAGCCCTGCAGGAGCAAGGTTAGCTGCCTCACTGTTGCACTGGGTGTCTAGTCTGCTGACCAGCACATAGTACGCCCTCAATCAATATTGATCTAAGGAAAGAAGAAAGGTGATATATTAGGTTACCCAAAACATTCGTTAAGATTTTTCCATAAGCTCTTATGGAAGAACCCGAATGAACATTTTCACAAACCCAATAGTTACAAATTTATATTTCATTTCTAGTTTCTGTCTCCCCTTGGATTTTAGAAGAGTCCTGTTTTAAGATGACAGAATTTAAATGGGCAACTGGCGATTTAATAAGCCAGCATTGTTGACAAGCCCGCGGTGACCATGTTTTCAGTTCTAGCAACTGATTCTTGTTTCATTCCTAGTTGATAAGCTTCTGCCTTTCATTTCAGCTCCAATAAACAGATCCCTGCTCCATTCCTCTGGCAGCTCCAGGGAACACAAACCCTGCAACGAGCCTTGGTCCTTGACTGCTTCCCTGCTGCCCTCACCACATGCCCAAAAGGCAGTTCTGCCCTCAACCCACGGACTTCTCTGTACAGCCTGAACCCCATCTCCCTGATGCTCTGCCCTCATCCTTATTTCTGGGGCCTGGCAGAGAGCCGCCCTACCCCACGTGTATCCAGCCTCTGAGTCCACTCACTCTTCCCCATGCAAGTGCCTGCTCTCACATACTGCTGAGCCCTGGAGGGACCCAGCCACCATCTAGGATGTGCTTAGAGTCACCACAGGCAGAACCACTGATTCCCAGATCCTTATATTCTATGAAGATGGAGGGATAGGAAGGCAGGAGAGAACCAGAGAGGAAAGTCCCAGGAAACTAGCAGGAGCCAGTGTTGCTCTAGGTCCCACACCCTGACTGGAGAGGAGATTCTATCCCAGTGGGAGTGGGTGGCCCAACTATGGAAAGTGTGAGCATGTGTTGTGGGGGAACATAACTTGTTTGTCTTCTTATCCCCAACACCTGCCGCGGAGCCTGCCGTAAACAGGTTATCAGTCAGTAGATGTTATGGAGTGGCATGGACATATACCAGCCCAGGCTGTGTCCCTCACACCCTATGTGACACTGAATTAGTAGGTTCACCTCTGAGCCTCAATTTTCCCATCTGTTAGATATGGATCATAGTATTTTCATATTGTTGTTTCAAGGAAAAAGTGATTTAATGCATTTGGGGATGTGACATTAGTAGCTGCCAGTATCTTTTCAGCATGACCTCCTATTCATAGGAAGTTTTAAATATGCATCCTGTTAGATTATATATATATATAAATGACACACATGTTCTGCTACATATTTACATAATATGTGCTTTGAATGGGTGAAACAAAAAATAGATAGATTTTCTAATATATTCTTCCTGTAACCTAATGAATAATCTTATGAAATCTTAGGGTGTGTTTATCTTCTTTGGAGGGCATGACTTTAAAGTCTGACATATATACATTTATCCTTAAGGAGGAAGAGATAAGCTCTTGAACTGCTCTTATTCACAACATTTCTGATGTTAAATGCATGGGATCTTTTTCAATACCACTTCAACCCACTGACACCAGCTGGGTGTCCCACAATTCCATTCCATTTTGAAACCATCTACCTGGAATTGGTGTTAGATCCTAGGAGTTAAGGGTTTAGTCCCACAAGCCTGCCCCCACTTTAGATACCAGTCACAAATCCCAGATTGTCGCTTCTGACCAATCAGCTATAAATTCAAGTGTTCCTACAACCCCCTCCTTAGGTTTGATGATTTGTTGAAATGACTCACAGAACTCAGGAAAGTGCTTTATTTACTATTACTGTGTGTGTCTGTGTTAGTTGCTCAGTCGGGTCTGAATCTTTGAGACCCCATGGACTGTAACCCATTAGGATCCTCTGTTCATGGAATTCTCCAGGCAAGCATACTGGAGGGGGTTGCCATTTCCTTCTCTAGGGGATCTTCCCGACCCAGGGATTGAACCCGTGTCTCCTGCATTGCAGGCAGATTCTTTACTGTCTGACCCTCTAGGGAAGCCCCTTAACTATTACTAGTTGATTATAAAGGATAATTCAAGAATAGCCAAATGGAGGCGCTGCAGAGGCCGAGGTATGGGGAGGGGCCCAGAACGCCCATGCTGTCTTCAGGCATGACACCTTCCTAGCACCTTGATGTGCTCACCAACCTGGGAAATCTCCCAAGTCCATTGTATCAGGGTTTTTAATGGAGGTTTCATTGCATAGGCATGATTTATTGAATCATTGGCCACTGGTGATTAAATTCAGTCTCCAGCCACTTTCCCTCCCCAGAGGTGGTGGGAGTCGGGGATGCACAGCAGTTGAAAGTTCCAATCCTCTGATCACATGGTTGGTTTTTTTGGCAACCAGCCCCATCCTGAAGCTATCTAGGGGCCCGTCAAGAGTCACCTCATTATCGTAAAACTCTGGTAAGGTTGAAAAGGGCTTGTTATGAATAACAAAAGACACTCCTATTACCTCTACCCCTCAGGAAATTCTGAGGGTTTTAGAAGCTCTCTGTCAGGAACCAGGGGCAAAGACCAAACACGTATTTCTTATTATGTCACAGACATCTATGAGTCACTGTTCCTATTAGCATTTTAGTGGTTCAAAAGTAATGCCTATTGCCCACTGATATATGTCTGATCAATAAAGTACATCATTGCAGTGGTAAAAATACACACCATTTCTTCCTCCCCGTAGAAGTCAGTAAAGTTATTTTCATACTAAATTTTTAAATGCTGATCATAAGCATTTGTATTTTTCCTGAGTTGGCTCTCAAGCAGAAAAGGTTGCTCACCACTGGTTTAATGTCACTAGTAACCACATGTGTTTTTTGCCAATGTAAATTCTTAGGCTTGTTAAGGCAAAATGCTCCCTAGGGTACTCTAAACAGATGTTGTGGAGGCATTACGCACATCAACAGAGAAAACTTCACTCTTCTTCTTGCTCCATCAAAGAAGTTACACGGGCAATAAGCTGGGCAATATTCCTTCATTTAACAAATACTTATTGAGTGCTGGACACTTGGCTAGTATTTAGAAATGAAAGATCAAACACGAGCAATGAAGTTTTTACCTTCATGGAGTTTACATACTAACTGAGGTGAAAGACAACAATAACAACCAGCAAATGGAACAATTACAGGTAGGATGAGTCTAGGCTAGGAGTTCTCAGTGTTGAGGCAGGGAACTGGGGGATAGGAGAAGGTGTGTGTGTGTGTGTGTGTGTGTTAGTTGCTCAGTCATGTCCGACTCTTTGCAACCCCATGGACTGTAGATCACCAGGCTCCTCTGTCCATGGAATTCTCCAGGAAAGAATACTGGAGTGCATTGCCATTCCCTTCTCCAGGGGATCTTCCCGACCCAGGGATCAAACCTGGTCTCCTGCATTGCAGGCAGATTCTTTACCATCTGAGCTATCAGGGAAGCCCAGGAGATGGTAAGGAACCTCATGAGAGTCAAGGAGCTTTCTCTAGGACAGATGGCAGCCTGTCTTATCAATAAGAAGCCTTAGGGAGAGTGTGTAAGCAGCCACAGAATAGAGTGTTGGAAAGCACTTGGTAGGAAAGGGTCTGGCAAGTGTGAGAATTGAAAAGATGCTATTGTGGCTGGAGAGTGTTAGCTCAGGAAAGAAGGGGACAAGGCACAGATGGAGCGGGAGACAGAGCCTGGATGATGCAGGAAGGCTAGGACCATGGCCTGGCTGACCTCCTGAAGTCACGGTAAGGAACTGGGATTTTATTTTAACTGCAATAAAAGGTCACTGAAGCTGTACACCCCAAACTAACATAACATTGTAAATCAACTATACTTCAATTAAAGAAAAAAAAGGTCATAGAAGGGCAGGGGAGGCAGTGTGCCTGGAATATGCTATGAATAGAGTCTCAAGCATGGAATAGGGAGACACTATGCCCATTACTAGGTACAGTGGGTATGGCTGAAACCTCAAACATGCTGTTGCAGAAATGCACCTTAAAATCTTTTTTTCCTGTACAGTTCAGCTTTCAAATTCCCATTCTTCTAGGTAGTGGAAACTTTTGCCTAGAGTCTAGATTGTCTAGACAATTCAAGATAAACACAGTCACACTTCAATGTTTCCTTTGTCATTTTAGGATTATGCCCCCCCCTCCTTCTCCTCCTTTCTCCCCCCGGGGGTGCTCTAAGTTCTGGGGTTGATTTCCATGCCGTCCTGTCCCTGATCAACTGGATTCTGCTCCTTGGGTCTCATCACCCTCTGTACCCAGTGGCTCTCCTGAGATGAATAGCCCCTCTTGGACTTTTACCATCTTTTCACACTCTTGTCAGGTTCTTGCCAATCAAAAACATCTTGGCTATTGAGACTTCCAACTCTCTCATGAAATAAAAAAAATATCTGCTTAGAAACTCAGTTGAATTCTACCTTCTCCTTTCACTGAGATAGGTGTGAATGTCCACTGGTCAGAGCAGTGAGTAAGTGCTCTTGGCTCTTTGGGTACCGGGTTTGGGGGACAAAGAAAGGCGTGGGGCAGATCCAATAAGAAAAAGCAGGCTGATAGATCCAAGTTTTCTATCTCTCCTTTTTCATCTAGTGAAGCTTTGAATAGCTTCTTATGCCCTTTTGCAGTCACCTCCCCCAACCTCATTGTCTGTAACAGGGAGCTGGGGCAGAACACTAGAGAAGATATTCTTTTTGTGGATCTGTTCTTTTCAGGAAAATGTGCCTCAGTGGTTTCCGTTGCATTAAGGTGATAAGGACATTATACCAGGAGTTCAAAGAGAAAGAAATCGTCTAGCTTCCACCGTGGAGTACCAAAACAGATCCTGCTTATCAAGACAGTGTCAACGTCTAGAGAGAAAAAGATGTTTTGAACATTTATCAGCTAAGATTCTGGACTAACTAAGGGACAAAGAAGATAGGTCAACAAGCTCTCTCTGTTCCCAGAGATGAGATGTTTCCCAGGCTAGAAGAGCAGAGGTGAAGAATGGACTGGTGTCCACTACAGAATATGGTGTCATTAGCTTCCAGAAGAAAGTGAGAGACAGAGGTCAAGAATAAAGCCTAGTTTTCTGTCACAGGAAATGATTCTCTTTGTGTAGCCCTACACTCTGAAGTACCAGGGTGGGGGAGCAAGGACACAAATGGAAGAGACCAGAATGAAATTTCAGTTAATTCAAGAGGCAGAGCGACTATTTAGCGACAAGGGTGAGGCTTGGGGAATTTGTTTTTCACAGAATGTGTGTTCTGTGTGTTCTAGGAAAACTTGGGTGTCAGTCCTGTGGAAGGAGATAAGGTTAGGAGAAATGAAGCCTAAAGGTGGTAGATAAGATAATCAGCTAATCACTTGTATCTTGGGTAGGGACCAGGCTACAGAAGAACTGTGAGGTTCAGTGGGTTTGTGTGGCCGTGAGGCTTCCATCTTCAGGAGCTGGAAGGACTCAGGCTTCCTGATGGAGCCCTAACCAGAGATCCAGGGATTCCTACCAGCAGCTTCTTGTGACTAAAGGAACATTTATGAGACTGTGGCCCCCAGAATAAGGACAACGATCACAGGCAGTCTCAAGCTTTGAATCCCTCAGAGTTCAGTTCAGTCGCTCAGTTGTGTCCAACTCTTTGCAACCCCATGAACCACAGCAAGCCAGACCTCCCTGTCCATCAACAACTCCCAGAGTCCACCCAAACCCATGTGCATCAAATCGATGATGCCATCCAACCATCTCATCCTCTGTCGTCCCCTTCTCCTCCTGCCCCCAATCTTTCCCAGCATCAGGGTCTTTTCTAATGAGTCAGCTCTTCACATCAGGTGGCCAAAGTATTGGAGCTTCAGCTTCAACATCAGTCCCTCCAATGAACATTCAGGACTGATCTCCTTTAGGATGGACTGGTTGGATCTCCTTGCAGTCCAAGGGACTCTCAAGAGTCTTCTCCAACACCACAGTTCAAAAGCATCAGTTCTTCTGAGCTCAGCTTTCTGTATAGTCCAGCTCTCACATCTATACACGACCTTATGCTTTATCCAGTCAATATTAGGTACCTAGAAAATGTGTAATGAATAAAAATGTGACTCTGTGTTGTTTTGGTTTGCTAGGACTGCCATACTGGGGTGGTTTGTTGTTGCTGTTTAGTCGCTAAGTTGTGTCTGACTCTTTGGTGACCCATGGGCTGGAGGAACCCAGCATGCTCCTCTGTCCATGGGATTTCCCAGGCAAGAATACTGAAGTAGGTTCCCATTTCCTTCTCCAGGGGGTCTTCCTGACCTCGGGATTGAACCCATGTCTCCTGCATTGCAGGCGGATTATTTACTGCTGAGCACTGGGTGGCTTAAATAACAGCAGTTTGTCTCATAGTTCTGGAGGCTAGAAGTCCGAGATCAAGGTGTCCATTGGGTTGGCTCCCTATGAGGACTGTGAGGGAGAATCTGTCGTGCACACTTCTCGTAGCTCATGGTGATTTGCCAGCAATGTTTGCTATTCATTGACTTGTAGGTACGTCACCTAGATCTCTGCCTTCATGTTCAATGTGCTCTTCCTGTGTCTGTCTGCATAAAGTTGTCTTCTTATAAAGATGGTAGTCACACTGGGTAAGGGGCCACCCTACACCAGTATGACTTCATCTTACTAATTGCATCTGCTGTAACTCTATTTCCAAGTCAAGTCCCATTCTAAAGTACTGGGGATTAGGACTTGAATGTATGAACTTTTGGGGGCCACAGTTCAACTCATAACACCCATCTTTTTGAAATTCAACCCATTGTGGTGTCCCCAAAGTACTGCCTGTGAAATATGACTTCAAGCTACCCACGTCTCTCCAGCTCTTCTTCTGCTCTTTAATCCAGGTTGCCATCAACACTCACTCAGACTCCTGCTCTAGCCCAGGGAGTTGGAGTCAGACTTCGTATGTGCAGAAATGTAAGTTTTCCTTTAGCTTTACTGAATTTCTACCTCCAGTCACCATAGTGACTGATGCAGGAAGCTCAATCTAGTCACACCCAGGTCAGCTCAGGGAAATTCAGTGATTTCTCAGTTTTCTTGAGTTTATACTCAATCAGAACAAGTATTTCTCTCCCCCTTCCTCTCCTTGGCAAGGCAAGACTGTTCCTTTTGGGGGGACATCATAGTGATGTGGCATTAATGGGGCAGGATTTGTGGTCACTCTCAGCTGGCATCCTCATTCCACAGCACTGTCTGGTCTTGACTGTTGGCTCCTGGTGAAGACCCCCACTGGGATGTGCTGCAGCAGCCTGGGCCCACGTCATGGACCATACTGCCATCTCTAGCTGCAACTCATCTTCCTGACTGTGGTTCTCATCAAGTTCCTCCCCTGGAACCTGGGAAGATTTGTCTGCTGTCCCTGCAGCTGCTGGGATCTACAGAACTTCAGAAGGTTGACCCCAGGACCAGTGGCCTGGACACCTTGCACAGTGATTGGTCATCTGTGGATTCGTCTGCATGGTTTTCCAGAACTCCAGGTGGCAAGTCAGCACCAGCCTCTCTTATTCCTGGATTTCCCAAAACCTGTTTGAGGGTTCGATTGTCTGTTTTCAAGGCATGCACCGTCGTTGGGAGTCTTATTTCCTTGTGTGTCTTTAGTAGAATAGAAGCCTCCCGTCACCTTTGTATCCCTTGGAATTAGCACAGTGTCTGACATGGTGTAGATGCTCAGTAAAGTGTCTGCTGGGTGAATGATTCTCCAGCTATCTGACGCCTCTGGTGGATGACACACCTTAGGACTTCCAATGCAATGGGGAAATGGTGGGCTTTGGAGGCAGAGCAGACCCTCCTTCAGATCCCAGCCCTGTCCTTTGCTGCTTGGGCCACCTTGGGCAAGTGACTTTTTCTCTACAAGTCTGAGCTTTCTCAGACATAGATGGGAAACTACTTCACAGGTTGAGATTGGGTGTAAATTAGATAATGTATATTAAAGCACTTATCCTACCTCCTGCTGCTTAAGTAAGTGCACTATGAATGGCTTTTTATTATCACTGTGCTTTCTTTAGCTCCTGTGAGCCCCTCAGAACTTGCAGTTAGAATGCTTTCTGTGAGCTTTGAAGGAGGGACCCATCCTCCTGAAGCAGTTAGCCTTAGATCCGTACCTGGCTGAGGGTGGGTTGAGTTTTCAAAGCTCTGGAAAGAAGGATGTGAGAGCAGTCAAGACTGACGCCTCCACTTGCGGCTCTCGCTGAGAGCTATGATCGTCCTGGGTTTGACTCTCGAGTGTCAGCTGGAAGGTTGCATGACAGTGGTGCTCAGATAGAGGGATGAAATTTACTGCGGTTGAAACATGAAAACCACTTCTTTTTCCTTAGAAGGGACTGGATAATAGATTTGAACTTCGAGTTCCAGAAGCAGGGATGGATCAGGAGATTCCAGACTGGAGGGCAAGAAAGGGATGTATTTTCCTGGCCGGAGTTCCTCTTGGGATTTGGCGAAAGCCGCTCCATGAACATTGGTCATGTGCTCTCATTATGGTCATAAAACAGCGGGGTCTTGCTGCCTTCTCGTCTGCCTGTTCTTTATTTCACTAGTTGTATTCAGAAGGGTAGGGAAGTGGTGACATCACTGGTTTCTGTCTGTAGGTCCGAGTAGGTGCCAACTTGAAGGCCTGCTCCTGTTTTCCACAATGAGGTCCCTCTTTGTTGGGGAAATTTTCCAATGTGCCATTCTAAATATTTTGAGCCCTGTGCTTTTATTTTTATGGGGGAAACCGAACAAAGTCTAGCGGGTCTGAAATGTAGGTGAGTTGGCCAGAAATACTGGCCTCCTTGTTTCTAAAATGCACCAGGGGAAAATAAAATGACACACAAGTAGTACCTACACACCAAAAATCATTCTAACGTTCAGAGTGGAATTTAATGGAATAAGCAATGAAACAGAAGCCTGAGTTCCAGATGTGGCTCCAGCAACAACTGGCTGCCTTGGCTCACTTGTTTGTAAAATAGGGACAACAATAGCAAACCCAATGAAATCATTGGCAGTTAACTAAGCTCCTGCTAGTATGAATTAATGGCATTTTTTAGCGTGATGTGCTGGGTGCTGTTATAGATGGAGGAAACTGAGGCCAAGGGAAGTCGTGTCTGACTCTTTGCAACCCCATCGACTATAGCCTGCCAGGCTTCTCTGTCCATGGAATTCTCCAGCAAGAATACTGGAGTGGGTTGCCATTCCCTTCTGCAGGAGATCTTCCCCACCCAGAGACTGAACCTGGGTCTCCTGCATTGCAGGCAGATTCTTTACCATCTGAGCCAGCAGGGAAGCCTAGATTACTATTAAGCTCTCATGGTAAGAATTGATGGCATTTTTTTCAGCGTGATGTAGGAAACCAAGGCAAAGAGAAGTTCCAAAATTTGCCCAAGTTTGTGCAGCCAGGAAGGGCAGGACCAGGTTGGGGCCTAAGTGGTCTGACCAAATCTGTCTGGTCCTATCCATGCTGTCTTCTGACCTTGAACATGAAGCCTTTCACAGGCTGCTGGTGAGCAGTACAAGGTGGTCCTTTGCTAGGAGCAAAATGAAGTGATGTAGAAAAGTGCATTTTCTGATAAGGGATGTTTACTCTGTAAGGGTCTAAATCTAATGTTAGCCATTTGATGAAGGCCTTCCATACACATCTCTTTCCCTCTCTTCTTAAACAGAGTGTAGACAAATATTTGTTTATACCCTAATATATTTAGCCCAACCTGCATACTCTGTGCCAAAGCTGTTCCAAGTGCTTTGCCTGCATTATTGAACACCAGCCCCCAACCAACCAGGGAGACTGGCGCTGAGAATAACCCTTTTTACCGATAATAAAACTAAATCACAGAGGTTGGGGCTTCCCTGGTAGCTCAGATAGTACAGAATCTGCCTGCAATGGGGAGACCCAGGTTCTGATCCCTGGGTTGGGAAGATCCCCTGGAGAAAGCAATGGCAACCCACTCCAGTATTCTTGCCTGGGGAATTCGATGGACAGAGGAGCCTGGAGGGTTACAGTCCATGGGATCACAAAGAGTCAGACATGACTGAATGACTAATACTTTTACTTTTCACAGAGAGGTTAAGTGACTGGCCCTGGGCCACAGAGCTAGGGCTGAACCTGGGTTTGAACCTGGGCTCTGGCTCCAGGGCCTGTGCTCTTACTGACCAGAAGTTCTCAGTTACAACCCAGTGGGCTGCACAGGGCAGCATGAAAGGAACGGGCATGTTTGTGGTTACTTATCCCCGAGTCTGTGCCAAGCACTGTGCCAGGAGCTACACAAGCCTTCACTCATTCAGTGCTTCCCACAAGCCAGAAGTCAAGTGCCGCTGTAGCTCTTCCTTGTACCTCAGGGAGTAAAGAGGTAGAGAAGTTGTCAAGTGCCCGTATCTTATAGCTCATAAGTGTCAGAGCTGAGGTTCAAATTTATGCTCTGTGGCAGGAGGTCCAAAGTTCTCCAGATGCTCAGTGTGGCCAAGTAAACGGTCAGGCTTGCCAGCGGGTGTGTGTATGGGGTGTGTGTTGTATTAGGATTTCATTTGGTTGTAGGCTCTTTGCTCTCGCCCACCAGCTTCATCCAATACGTGAAGTAGCTGATATCATGAGCTGCATCTCTTTGACTCGTGTATATTTCTCAATCGATTCTAAAATCAGAGGGCAGGGACATCATTTGTTGTTTTCCTTAAGTCCTAACACAGGATAAGCACTATCGCAGAAATATGAAGAGGGGGCCGTGAGGCCAAAGAGGCAGGTCTTAACAGGAACACCTTCCCCTAGGAGTGACTTTGGAGCTGGGACTTGAGGGAAAGGGCATTTGCCCAGTGGAGACCTAGAGGCTCGATACGCTACATCTGATTGGTCTTTGCCCACCTCCCAGCCTAAGCACGGGGCAGGGCTCCTGGCAGGGGTTCCCTACCTGTCTGGGGGATGCAGAGATGATGAGCCCTGACTCATGACTGACATGCAGGTGAGCCGATGCCTGCCGGTGGCTGGGGAAGTAGAAAAGCAGAGATAAGAGGATATATGGATGGGGTGTGAGGAAAATCTAGGGAGAGTTTAGAAGTCAAGAAAACTCAGGAGCTTAAAGCAAACAGCCTTTGAAGTTACACACTTCCTTGGAAGAGAAACCAAGGCAAGCAATTCAGTTAGGTGAGGGGCAATTCAGACTTTTTCTAATACAGAGCGCCAACTTTGTGAGAGGTTTTTTTGTTTTTCCTGTGAATTTATGGTGGGTAAAAGCATTCAGGAACTCTGGAACACCCAGTGCACAGGCAGAAAATCAACTATAGCAGAAAATAAAGGACTGGAAAATTATTATTGAAGATTGTTTTTCTGTGGTTCATCTTTCCATATCTGAGACAAGGATTTCTTTCATCAATATAATTAGTGATTGCATTTTCTACAGGACATTTTTCATGTCAAGCAGACAATGGTTCCAAAGAAGAAGGCGGGAGGGGCTGCACAGAAAGAGGAAAAACTGGCAGGCTGATGCTGTTGAGGGGGTGCAATTGGATTCAGCAAAGGCACTCTGCTTGCATCATGAGTTACTCTCAGGCATCGGCAAGCCTGAGCTGACTGTTGAAATGTAGTTGAAACCCTGTGATAATGCACCCTCAGGAGCTCCAAGTGATTTGGCTGTGGTGGAGCTTTGCCAGCTCAGTTCAAGTTCACTTCAACTTTCTATCTTGCTCTCTTTCCTTCTCCCTCTCTTCTCCCTTCTTCCCTCCCCACCTCTCCCTCCCTCCCCAACTGCCCCCCTGTCTCTCTCTCTTTTCCCCTCTACCAGGTATTAGTAATATTCAGATGAGGACTTCCTTGGAGGTCAGGTGGTGAAGATTTTGCCTTCCAAGGCAGGTAGTATATTGGTCTGGGAGCTGAGACCTCATGTGCCTCATGGCCAGAAAACCAAAACGTAAAGTGGAAGCAATATTGTAACAGATTCAATAAAGGCTTTAAAATGGTCCACATCAAAAAAAATCTTAAAAAAAATACTCAGATGAAAAAGAGATAGCCTCTGTCCTTATAAGAGAGAGATGAGTAAGTCAGCAGGACAGTGCAGTGTGGTAAGTGTTGGGAGAGGATTCTCAATGGGACTTACCATCTACCCAAGCCTGGAGGAAGGTCACCAGAGAGACCATACTGTCTGGAATGAGTTAATTACATGGTTGTGGCTGTTAATGTCTTCCTTGGAGTTAATGCTTCAAATCTGTTCTTTTTATTTCACTCTCTTCTTGGAAACTTCCCTTCTAGCCCTTCACTTTTGACCCCTGCCTTCCCTGTCCATTGGAACTACCATCAGTATCCACAGTCTCTTTGGCTCCTACCCGCTTCCTCACCCGCGGTGGTCCAGCTGTGACAGCTGACCGTGACTATCCGGTTCTCTCCATAGCCTTGCTGTCCTGGGTCCCTGAGTAATCAGTCAGGCTTCCCCAGGTGTGAGGATGAAGGCAGGCTCCAGAGTGGGGATGAATTGTGAAGGTCACTGAAAATAGAAGGCGAATATCTCATCAGGTGTGCAGTCAGGCCTCCAGAGGCTCTAGACCATGGTTCTGGGGTTGGCAGCATGGTCTCTGTCTCTCATGGGCTGTGACAGTCTCCTAGTTCAGGCGACTCTGTTGTGCAGGATGCTCAGCCTCTCTCATCCCTGAGTTGTCTTCTGTCCCTCCTGCTGATGATCTCCTCTGCCACTTCTTCCCCGCTGCATCCCCCCTTGCATGTAAGCATCTTCAAGAAACTTCTTCCACAATTTTGGGTTTAGTTGGCAATTTTTTGGGCAGCATCTTTTCTTGGCACAGATATGACAGTGTGTGTGCCAGGAGTGACTCAGTGTCTATTTTACTTAGAGTAGGGCCTGGGCATGACAGAAATATAAGTCTCCACGGATGGCTGGCATGGGGGTGAATTTCCATTCCTGACCATGCACTTAGACCTAAGCTCCCAAGCATTCTGATCTTAGCTCCAGGGTCTAGCCTGGCACTAGGGTTCCTAGAAGAATCTGCCTGATGCTCCCAATTCTGATCCCACCCCTCACTCTGACATCACAGCATTTTACCTTCTCAAACCATTATTGCTTTAAAACAATGTTGTTGGAGGCTCAAGAGGGAGGCGATATGTGTACAATTATTGCTGATTTGTGTTGTACAACAGAAACCAACACAACATTGTAATTTTCCTCTAATTAAAAAAAATAATACAAAATGAAACAATGTTGTCATGCCTTAAGATAGACCACAAGGGCTGTTTTTCCTGGTTTGTGGAGTGACCACCCTGCTGCAAAGACTTGCAGTCTGTAGGTGCCTGAGCTCAGCTCTGCCTGCTTGGGTGCCCAGGGCACTGACTGGCTTTCTTTTGCCTCAGCAGACTTCCTTTTATTCCTATTGCTCTACTTGTTATAGGTATAGATTATATTCCTTTAAAAAGTGTTTCTTTTGTGTCATATCACCAGTTCTTTTTAAAAATGGAGGACAAGAAGCTCCATGTTAGGGATTCAGACCAGGTTCAAACAAGGCAGTCCAGCTCCATAAGTGTTCGGATGCCCTGGAGCATCTCTCAGATGACTCGTGGAAAGCCTCCGAGGTTGCAAAGCCAGCCCTCCGGAGAAGGTCCACAATTCCACTGCATGCAGTGATGCTCCTTTGGACACTGTGCAGAGCTGAAGAAGGAGGAGTCCATCTAGAGGGCTATAAATTCAGTCTCAAAATAATCCAGTAGAGCTATTAGATGTTGGTGATGTTTGTGAGATCATTCAGGGTATGTGCTTCTGTGCTGTGTTAGTTGCTGCAGTCATGTCCGACTCTCTGTGACTCCATGGACTGTAGCCCACCAGGCTCCTCTGTCCTTGGGATTCTCCAGGAAAGAATACTGGAGTGGATTGCCATGCTATCCTCCAGGGGATCTTCCTGACCCAGGGATCAAACCCACATCTCTTACATCTCTGGCATTGGCAGGCAGGTTCTTTACCACTAGCCCCACCTGGGCAGCCCCATTTAGGGAGGGTCTATGTTAGTGTATTTTTTGATCTTAATAGGTCTCCCACTTTCTGCTCTTGCCAGATCTGCCAGGGAGCATATATTATGCACTTGGGTGTAGTCAGTGTTTATCTAATTTCAGTCTTTTATATACTCATCTTCATCATTTTGACTTTGTTACTCAAACTACTATTTATTTAACACTTTCTGTAAATCAGCTCAAACAATTAAATGTAAATATCTTAATCTTGTCCTAAACAAGTATCCGTGAAATCATGTTTTTGGTTTATTACTTATATTTTCCTAATTAACATTAAACAAATTCAGAATAGTTATTATAAAATATTTGCTTACATACAAATGAAATCCTTTTATACATCTGCATGGACCCATGTATCACACTTTGTAAGGACAGACATAGAAGGAGCTTTAAGTGACTAGGTCCTTCACATTGGGAGAACCCATTCTACCTAACTCATCCACCTTCTCTCAAGATAGGATTTCCAGAGGATTCTCCTTGATGCAGCTATTCTAGATGCTTTATTATTGTAGAGATCAAGGTCACTTTCACCAGGGACTTTAATTTTTCACAGTGACTAAGGTTCCAAACTCTCTTAATTCAACAAATATTTGAGTCCACATAGTGCCTGTGAGGCCCTGTGGGTGGGGCACTCCTGGCCCTACACTTAGCAGCTCCCCTTTCCTGTGAATTTTCAGAGGATGATGGCAAAGGCATGCAGAGTTCCATGGGCTATGACGTAATGTGCAAGAAACCCTAGTGAGGAAGTCTGTGGCTTGGGCTGGAGGCCTAAAAGGAAACTCTCCCTCCTCTGAAACCCAGGCCGTTTGATCACTCATCAGTCACATCAGGGGACAGAAAATGAAGCAGATGAGAGAGCTTGGGGAAGAAGAAAAGAGAGAGAGCTGGGTGGCCAGACTTCCTTGTGCCCTTTTGTACCTGCCATATGGAGGGAAAACCATTCATGGCCAGGAACTTTGACGACACTGCAACCTCATCCTTTGTAAACAAGATCTAGTCACATCGTGGGATCTTCAGGCCAGCGCCCTCTGTGATCCCTGCATGGGGAACATGAAGGGAGACCCATGGCATCAAGACAGATCTCCTAAGAGTAGTTGTCTTCAAGTGCGTTTGTAGATTTAAAGTTCCATTTGGGGACAGAAATGTTGGTTCTTTCTGCCATCAATTCTATGGCCAACCTCCATTCTGTATCCAAATATGAATTAAATCTGTAATTATCCACGATAGGAGATTATTATGATAGGAATCCCTGGAACCTCCCTGAGGTCCTGGGTCTCTCCAAGAAAATGCCCCCTTATGAAAGAAACTTTTTTTGGTTGCCAGCCTGTCCTAGAGAGTAGGAAAAGCATATAGCCTTAGGTACGTGCCTTGTTGATGCTCATGGATTGGGACACTGCATTTAGAATAGAAGTGTCAGTGCAATGATGGACGTTTTGCTGTGTGATTGTCTTTTAGTCATGTTTATGTTTTTATAAGGCCCATGTTTGAAAGCAGCCCTCCACAAGAGGCAGGACCAAACTGGTCCCATTTGAGAAGAAGCCCAGTGCCCCTCCCATGGGGTCAGCCGAAGGAACAGGAACTGCATTGGGTCTCTGCCACTGCTCTTCCTCCCACTGGGATGCTATAATATGTTGAGATGGCACCAGTGCCCCTTCTGACCATCAGGATGAGCATAATTCTGCCTAGAGGGGTGAGAAATTATAACCCTGAGCTCCCCACTTTATTCAGGGACCCTTCCTTTTCTTCCTCACTGGATCTGGGGTGAATGGGAGGCAGAAGAAAAGCCATCTTGGGTTTTAGCCATCCTGTGAGTCTGGCTCTCTGTGCAAACTGCTATCAGCATAGAAGAAAAAGAACCTGCTTTATTTCTACCACAGAAATGAGCAAATTAGTTTCTAACAGCTGAATGAAACATCGATTGTGCCACCAGATCACCAGGTGTCTAAAGAGAGTGGATGACTCTTTAGACCACAACAGAAACACATGGCACTTCATACCCTTGAGAGAGACTCCCTGGAAGGTATCAGCGACCTAGAAATTGCTAAAGACCACTTGAGACATCTGTCCCTTGAAAGAGACCATCTAAGGGACATGCTCTATGTCACCTTCACTCCATCCTCTAAGCACCATCTGTATATTAGTTCAGGTTTCCAGGAAACAACACACAAATGCTTTTGAGTCCCTTAAAGAAAGGTCTAGCAGGAGAGACGACTGAGTGTTATGCCTTTGTAAGTCTTGAGAGTTGGTACAGCAAAGGATCTTTTTCCAAGTATTTTTGTACCCTTTGTACATCTCTTTTTGAAAGTGTCACTCATTACACAATTCATGCAACATTTCCTGAAATTCATTGCTAGGAAAAAGCTTTTTTGACCGTATTAATTTATTAATTCTTCCAACAAACCTTTACTGAATGTCTGTCATGTGCCAGGCACGGGGATAAGTATTGGAACATAGATGAAGCAGGATATATTTTCTTGCATTTGATATAAGCACTAAGTCATCCAAGGTGTATTCAGTTTTGCTAGATCTGGCAGGAGCACCAAACTCAACTGAGCTTTCAAATACATTGACTCCTTCTTTCCAAGTAGAACTCTTTTATACTCTTCTCATTTTTATTATTAATTAAAGCTGTATTATAAAGAGATATATTCTCATTTAATTTTTTCTTATAATACAGAAAAGTTCGTAAGTTGTCTGCTCTTCATATCTGCTCTTCAAACATCCTCTAATTCCACTCCTAGGTGTGACCACTATTAACTATGAATTGCGTATCATCTGGCTACTAAGCATGCATGTGAAAACACACACATACACACACTAACATTCCAAGAGCAAGGAGATTGGAATGATCCACGCCAGGTGCAGACTGAGGTGCATTGTTAGGAAAGAACTGTAAAAAATAATGAAGACTCCTAAAAGTCAGTCTGTTTTTTATTAGCACCATATACCAGCAATTCTAAACAACGTCAGGGATGAAATACTCCTCCTTATGGGGTGGACTGCTCTCACCAGTTCACCTTCTCCAATGCTGTAACTCTGAACAAACATAGATACATAGCAAACACATATGGATACACCTATGTATGCAGACAGGTGTACAAATATGTACTTGTACAACATATATCTTTTGTAAAATACAAATGGGTTAACAGGCGTTATTCTTATAGTATTTTTCTATTAATTTAGTTTGGACTTCTTTCTACATCATTTCTTACACATCCAGTTCTTTCTGCTGTGCTGTTCTTAGTCACTCAGTCATGTCTGACTCTTTGCGACCCCATGGACTGAAACCCGCCAGGCTCCTCTGTCCATGGGGATTCTCCAGGCAAGAATACTGGAGTGGGTTGCTGTTCCCTTCTCCAGGGGATCTTCCCAACCCAGGAATTGAACTGGGGTCTCCTGTATTGCAGGCAGATTCTTTACCAACTGAGCTACCAGGGAAGCCCAGTTCTTTCTGAATGATTGCCAAATTTCCTGTGATATAAATGTATCATAATTTTTTTTATCCAAGCCTTCATTGTTTTGCTATTAGCATGATAAGTAGATGAGTGTTACTAATCCAGACTGATAGTCTTTTTCTTTTGTTATGTACAGCTACCTGATTTACATTTATTTTTTTATAACATATATTTATTACACTTAATTTTATTACAATATTTGTTTGGTGATAGTATATCTATATTTTCTGTTTATATTGTAGCAAAATTTATTTTGGTTACTTGTTCTGTGGCTTCTTTGCTTTGCTTTGTCTTCCCGTTTTTCATAATAATATTTGAAACTTTGATAGTTAAACCTCTCTTTCTTGTTTTATCAATGTTGGGCTGATTTACACCTCATCATGAAAGAAGAGGAAGATTTGTACTTTACACTTCCTCTCAGCTTCTTTCACTCATCTCACTTTTTGTTATTATTATTTTTTGTATTACCAAGATTTACAACTTATATAGAACTGAGCTCTGAGAATGTAATTACACAGTCAGTGGTCACCAGTAGTCCTTTAGTCCATGGCTTTCCTGATCATGACGTGACTTCAAACATCTTTTTACTTATCTTTGGGTTGGCTGGATTTGTTGTTGTGTCTTTTTTTTTTTTTAAGAAGGGCTCATAAGTGCTATGTTATCAGATTCTTTGCATTATTAACAACTGTCTTTAGACATAAAACATATAACTCTTGGGTCACATGCTTTTCTCCATCAGAATTCTGTTGATACTGTTCACCTACTGCTTGCATTGAATGTTGATAGAGAGAAGGCTGAGGTCAGCCATTTTCTCTCTTTGGGAAACATGCTTTATTGAATTTCTGAATGTCCATAGAAATCTTTTTTAATTTTCAAACTTCATGGTTTCCACTAAGATATGGTTCAAACTTGACACTGTATTTTTCCTTGATCAAAAAGTCTATTTTCTGTAGATTTTAATCAGTGGATTCATATTTTTTTTTGTTATTTAAGAAAACGTTTCTTCCTTGTTATATTGAATATTTGTTCTGTTCTCCATGTTAGGAATATTAGCTATACATACAATGAACCCCCTCACCCATCTGTCATCTTCTCTATACTCTCTTTTATTTTTTAAAATTCTTTTTCATTTTTTGTTATACAAATTTTTTAAGGTATACCTCTACCTCCATATGGCTTCCTTAGTGGCTCAGCTGGTAAAGAATCCACCTGCAATGCAGAAGACCTAGGTTCGATCTCTGGGTTGGGAAGATCCCCTGGAGAAGGAAAAGGCTACCCCCTCCAGTATTCTGGATTGGAGAATTCCATGGACTGTGTAGTCCATGGAGCCGCAAAGAGTCGGACACAACTGAGCGGCTTCCGCCTCCCTTTCACTGCGTCCATGCCCCTAGCTGTGTTATCTATTCTTGCTGCTTCCGATGTGACTTTCATTGTTAGGCTTTTATTGTCTTAAACTTTTTTCAAATGCTACTTCAGGTTATATTCTCTTTCCTTTTGATGTTTCATACTCTAATCTTTGATTGTCTGATTTCTTTTCTATCTCTTCTTAAAGAGCCTAAGTTCTCTTTCTTTAAAAATACAGAGATGTGTGTGTGTGCTCAGTCATATCTGACTCTGTGATCCCAGGGAGTGTAGTTTGTCAGGCTCCTCTGTCCATGGGATTCTCCAGGCAAGAATACTGGAGTGGGTTGCCATTTCCTTTTCCAGGGGATCTTCCCAACCCAGGGATTGAACTTGCGTCTCTTGGATCTCCTGCATAGGCAGGCAGATTCTTTATACCACTAGTGCCACTTGGGAAGCCTCCAAAATAGAGATGAGTATATGAAAATTTCTTATCTTTTCTGAAGTAATTCTGTTTCTGAATAGTTTTTTAAAAATCTGCTGTCATTTGGTAGGTTCGTTTCTTACTTGTTTGGTACTATCTTTACATGGTCCCCTTTTGCTTTCTTTGTGGTAATACGTGAAGCAGAGAAGTCTACACAGGAGGAGAGTAATAGGGAAAGTCATGAATGTCAATCTGGGCAACATCTTCACAGAACCCTTTCCAGATTTCTCTTCTGCCCTGAGGGCTCGTCTTGCCTCAGTTTTTTGTTCTGCATTTGGGGAGAGTAGATCTCCCGAATGGGAGGTCGCTGTGGCTCCAAGTAGAGCCTCCAGCTCACGATTGATTGTTCAAACATTCTTTATAAAGAATTCAAACAGTACAACAAGATGTAGGTTGAAAAACAAGTCTACCCCCACACTTAACCCTTTCCCCTGAGATAACCACTCTTACTGGTTTTCTATGTCTTCTGGACCGAAAGCCTATGTGTATACAACTTGGTAAAATAGTATACACAATGCTTGTGTTTTCTTACTTAATAATAAATGCTGGCAGTTGTTCCATATTAGCAGATATCTTTCAACTTCAGTCTTGTTAATAGCTGCAGTGTTCTTTCAAACTCACAATCAGGGCATACTGAATAATTCAGGCTTGCTCAGCCAGCGCATAATTTCTGATAATGATGAGGGAGTATTTTCCTTCCTCTTTGTTTTCTCCATGTATTCTGCCATCTCATGGGTTGCCTGAGTTGTCAGGATCCCCTGAAGGCCTAGTTAGGACAGGGGACCGAACCAGGAGGGATCTTGTTGGAGATGAAAGGACGATCATTAATTCCTGCTTATACCTACATCTGCCCAACCTTAAAGTACAGGACTAGGAGAAACAAGATGGTGACTACTCAGTTATACAGACATTAAAATAAGAAAGAAAGTTATGTAAGTGAACATGGTATTTGAAAGAATCTTCATTTTCTCTCTAGTTCCCGTTTCTACGAGGAACAAAAACCTAGAAGATACAAAGTGTGTTTAGTTTTGGCCAGTCAGAAGTTTGGCTTGTACAGCTGTCTTCACTCTATACTTTAAATGTTTTCCCTAAAAACAATATAGTTATATCTGAGATAGGGACAAAAAATAAGTTAACAATATCAGATAGATTAAACAAACAGATTTGAGAAGGGTTGAGATAAACTGCTGGAAGTTTTAACCTCAGTGAGAGAGATTGTTCAAACATGAATCTTGGATCTGATCTTCCAACTTGTATTTATTATCCTCTATGAAGACAAATAGGAATTTCTCCAGGGGGTTATTTGGAGTGCTTTCCCTGGTGAGGTAAGACTCTTTCCTGCGGTGCTTTCAACCAGAGGAAAATTCAGCATAAACAGAGTCCCCACATAAACCCTCTATACAGCCCTTCATATTGCATATCTGTTGGTTGCAGTGAGACTGGAGAAAGGGAGGGGCACTCTTAGTTAAAAAGATTCTTGAAAAATTTATTATTTGTGCTTATTATGTGCCTGGCACCATGCAGAGCATTTTATGGGCATTATCTCATTTAATTTTCACAAACAGCATCATGAAGAAGGTGGGGTCACCTTCCTAGGATCAAATTATGACTCTGCCAGTTCTAATTCTTGGTGAGATCATTTAACTCCTCTGTCTCCCCATTTTTCACAAAATGAATTAAATGAGGTATAATGCAAGGAAAGGTCCAAGCAGGGCGCCAGGGACCCGGTCAGCATTCATTAAATGTCTGATTATGTCCGTACTACTACTCTTAGCACTCCCATTTTACAAATGAAGAAACTGGGGCCCACAGAGGGGGTGTTTTTGCTCTGTCACCCAGCCAATAACATGGAGCCAAGATCCAGACCTGGGTCTGTCCCATTGTATAGACTGGGATTTTAAACATGAAGCTTTCTGGTCTCTTCATCACACCCAACATTGAAGCTCAGATGTGGGGCTCAGAGCTCTTTGGGAATGTCAGGTGCTCTAACAAGACAAAATGCCTTTGAACTTCCATATATAATAGGTATATTCTGAAAAATTATATTCGTGTTGAATCCTGTTTTTCCTTGGCTTTAATTACATGAATAATTTTATGATTGTGCCTTTCTTGCTCAATATTTTCACTCAGAGACTCATAAACACATCTGAATCCTAGTTTACTCTCTGGAATCTTTATTATTCTTTTGGAGTTTTCATCCATTTACTATAAAATTCAGCTCCAGCTAGAGTTATTCATAGGACTAGCTCAATAACCCTTTATTGAATGCCATTAGGAATCTCACTAATATGTCCCTTCATCAATGAGTGAGTGCATTCCTAAAATATTCTGCTTAGAACAAAAGATTGTTTTGTGTAAGTCCAGGTAGGTATTTATATGCGAGAGTTGTTTTTGTTATGCTTTTCAGAAGTGTGACATTATATGTGGAGATAAAAATACAGGTTTTGTTATTTTAAAATCTTTAGAAGATAAAATCTTTTTTTAGAAACTCAAAAACAAATGGAAGCTCCATTGATTCTAATTATTTGTGGTAATTATTGCGTTGGCTTAAAGCTCATTTAGAAAACCCAAATGAACTTTTTGGACAACCTGATATATTCTACGAATGAACTTTTTGGACTACTCGATATATTCTATGAATATTTTTTTGTTGCTGCTCGGTTGCCTAGTTGTGTCTGACTCTTTGCGACCCCATGGACTGTAGCACATCAGGCCTCTCTTTCCCTCACCATCTCCCGAAGTTTGCCCAAGTTCATGTCCATTGCATTGGTGATGCCATCCAGCCATCTCATCTTCTGACACCTGCTTCTACTTCTGCCTTCAATCTTTCCCAGCATCAGGAACTTTTTCCAATGAATCAGCTGTTCACATCAGATGACCAAAATACTAGAGTTTCAGCTTCAGCATCAGTCCTCCCAGTGAGTATTCAGGGTTGATTTCCATTAGGATTGACTGGTTTAAACTCCCTGCTGTCCAAGGGACTCTCAGGAGTCTTCTCTGCACCACAATTTGAAGGTATCAATTCTTTGGTGCTCTGCCTTCTTTACGGTCCAGCTCTCACAACTGTACGTGACCACTGGGAAAACCATAGCCTTGACTATACAGACCTTTGTTGGCAGAGTAATGTCTCTGCTTTTCAACACACTATATAGGTTTGTCATAGCTTTCCTGCCAAGAAGCAAATGTCTTCAAATTTCATGACTGCAGGCACCATCCGCAGTGATTTTAGAGCCCAAGAAGAGGAAATCTGTCATTACTTCCACCTTTTCCCCTCTATTCGGCATGAACTAATGGGGCTGGGTGTCATGATCTTAGTTTTTTTAATATTTAGTTTTAAGCCAGCTTTTTCACTCTCCTCCTTCACCCTTATCAAGAGGCTCTTTATTTCCTCTTTGCTTTCTGCCAGTAGAGTGTTATCATCCACATATCTGAGGTTGTTTATGTTTTTCCTGGCAATCTTGATTCTAGCTTATAGCTCATCCAGCCCAGCATTTTTCATGATGTACTGAGTGTACAGATTAAACAAACAGGGTGACAGCAGATCACCCTGTCATACTCCTTTCTTAATCTTGAGCCAATCAGTTGTTCCATGTTCCATACAGGGTTCTGACTATTGCTTCTTGACCGGCATACAGGTTTTTCAGGAGACAGGTAAGATGGTCTAGTATTCCCATCTCTTTAAAAGCTTTCCACAGTTTATTATGGTCCACACAGTTTGTTTACTGTATATGCAGAGTACATCAAGTGGAATGCCAGGCTGGATGAAGCACAAGCTGGAACCAAGTTTGCCCAGAGAAATATCAATAACCTCAGATATACAGATGACACCACCCTTATGGCAGAAAGTGAAGAGGAACTAAAGAGCCTCTTGATGAAGGTGAAAGAGGAAAGTAAAACTTCTGGCTTAAAACTCAACATTCAAAACATGAAGATCATGGCATCTGGTCCCATCACTTCATGGCAAATAGATAAGGAAATAATGGAAACAATGATAGACTGTATTTTTTTTTTGGCTCCAAAATCACTGCAGATGGTGACTGCAGCCATGAAATTAAAAGACGCTTGGAAGAAAAGTTATGACCAACCTAAACAGTGTATTAAAAAGCAGAGATATTACTTTACCAACAGAGATCCATCTAGTCAAAGCTATGATTTTTCCAGTAGTCATGTATGGATGTGTGAGTTGGAGTATAAAGAAGGCTGAGTGCCAAAGAATTGATGCTTTTGAACTATGGTATTGGAGAAGACTCTTGAGAGTTCCTTGGACTGCAAGGAGATCAAATCAGCCAATCCTAAAGGAAATCAACCCTGAATATTCATTGGAAGGACTGATACTGAAGCTGAAACTCCAATACTTTGGCCACCTGATGCAAAGAGCCAACTCATTAGAAAAGACCCTGATTCTGGGAAAGATTGAAGGCAGGAGAAGGGGACGGCAGAAGGGGATGGTTGGATGGCATCACCAACTCAATGGACATGAGTTTGAGCAAGCTCTGGGAGTTGGTGAAGGACAGGGAAGCCTGTCGTGCTGCAGTCCATGGGGTCACAAAGAGTTGGACAGGACTAGCACAACACCACCACCATCAAAAGCTTTTGCATAGTCGATGAAACAGAAGTAGATGTTTTTCTGGAATTCCCTAGTTTTCTCTATGATCCAGAGAATGTTGGCAATTTGATCTCTTGTTCCTCTTCCTTTTCTAAATCCCTCTTGGACATCTGGAAGTTCTTGGTTCACATAATGCTGAAGCCTAGCATGCAAAATTTTAAGCATGACCTTGCTGGCATGGGAGATGAGTGCAATTGTCTGATGGTTAGCACATTCTTCAGTATTACCCTTTTTGGGAATGGGGAAGAGGATTGACCTTTTCCAGTCCTGTGGCCACTTCTGGGTCTTCCATATTTGCTAACATAGTGAAGATAACACCATGATGGCATCATCTTTTAGGCTTTTGAATAATTCTACTGGAATTCCGTTACATCCACTAGCTTTATTAACAGCAGTGCTTCCTAAGACCCACTTGACTTTGCTCTGTAGAATGTCTGACTCTGGGTGGCTGACCACACCATTGTAGTCACCCAGTTCATTTGGATCTTTCTTATAGAGTTCTTCTGTGTATTCTTTCCATCTCTTCTTCATCTCTTCAGCATCTACCAGATTTCTACCATTTATGTCCTTTATTGTGCCCATCTTTGGGCAAAATGTTCCCTTGATATCTCCAGTTTTCCTGAAGAGAGCTCCAGTCTTTCCCCTTCTGTTGTTTTCCCCTATTTTTATACATTGTTCATTGAAGAAGGTCTTCTTGTCTCTCCTTTTCATTCTTTGGTAATCTGTATTTAGTTGGATATACCTTTCCCTTTCCCCCTTGCTTTTCACTTCTCTTCTATCTTTAGCTATTTGTAAGGCCTCCTCAGATAACCACTTTGCCTTCTTGCTTTTTTCCCCCTTTGGGATGGTTTTGCTTGCTTCCTTATGTACAATATTATAACTTCTGTCCATAGTTCTTCAGGCATACTGTCTACAAGTTCTAACCGCTTGAATCTATTTGTTACTTTCACTGCATATTCATAGGTGACTTAAATCATACCTGACCTAGTGGTTTTTCCCACTTTCTTCAGTTTAGGCCTGAATTTTGCTATGAGAAGCTGATGATCTGAGCCACAGTCAGCTCCAGCTCTTGTTTTTGCTGACTGTATACAGCTTCTCCATCTTTGGCTATAAAGAATGCAATCAGTTTGATTTTGGTATTGGCCATTTGGTGATGTCCATGTGTAAAGTCATCTCTTGTGTTGTTGAAAAGGATTATTTGCTATGGTCAATTCATTCTCTTGACAGAATCAGTTAGCCTTTGCCCTGCTTCATTTTGTTTGCCAAGGCCAAACTTGCCTGTTACTCCAGGTATCTCTTGACTTCCTACTTTTGCATTCCAATCCCCACTGATGACTAGGACATCTTTTTTTTTTGGTGTTAGTTCTAGGAGGTTTTCTAGGTCTTCAAAGAACTGATCAACTTCAGCCTCTTTGGAATCAGTGGTAGAGGCATAGACTTAGATTACTGTGATGTTAAACGGCTGGCCTTGGAAACCAACCAAAATCATTGTGTTGTTTTTGAGGTTGCACCCAAGTACTTCATTTTGGACTCTTTTGTTGACTGTGAGGGCTACTGCATTTCTTCTAAGAGATTCTTGCCCACAGTAGTAGATGTAATGGTCATCTGAATTAAATCTGCCCATTCCTGTCCATTTTAGTTCACTGATTCCTAAGATGTCGATGTTTATTCTTGCCATCTCCTGCTTGACCACATCCAGTTTACCTTGATTCATGGACCTAACATTTCAGATTCCTATGCAATACTGTTCTCTGAAGCATCAGATTTTACTTTCATCACCAGACACATGCACACTGAGCATCATTTCCACTTTGGCCCAGCCGCTTCATTCTTTCTGGGGCTATTAGGAATTGTCCTCTGCTCTTCCCAGTAGCATATTGGACACCTTCAGATCTGGGGGAATTATTTTCGGTGTCAGAGCTTTTTGTCCTTTTATATAGTTCATGAGGTTCTCGTGGAAAGTATACTGGGGTGGTTTGCCATTCCCTCCTCCAGAATATATTACGCACACTGAATGAGTGAGTGTTGACCCATTGCTCATAGGGGAAAATGCAGGGTTAGGTTCCTGTGAGCCTCTGGTCAAAACATTTCAGCTTATCAACATATAACTTTGTTTTATGTGTCTGTCTGCTTAAAAACACCTTTTAAAATGTATATTGTTGACTCATTAACATTGAACTCATGGTTAACAGTACTGTAACTCATGCCTTGAAGAAAGCTTATATACCATGTTTTTTTTTCCTTAAGGTACATCTCAGCCTTCTTGTGCTTAGGAACACCAGATAGCACTTCAACACTGCACTTGGGGGGCATTTTAAACAGTGAAATCACCAACAAAAAGGACAAAGAATGCAAAAATTTTGGTATTATGCATACTGTTAAAAGAACACTTGCTTGTAGTATGAGAGCTGAAACAGAAGAGCAGAGCATCTCCTTGTTCAACCTCAGTCCAGGGCACGTATAAATTTCCACTGCTCTGTGCATGTGTAGCAATGATTGTCCAAGTGTCCCCAACAAATGAGGGTGAGGTTAACAAACAAATTTTAGCAAGGAAACAAATTCTTATATACGGAATCTTCAGATAATAAGGAACAACTGTATTTTGCTTTCAAAATGTCTCTTTTTGCTCCTTTTCAGGTTTTAATTTGGGAGCTATGAGAAATTAATTGCATTTATGGCTACCGTATTGCTCTCCCAGTATCAGACTGTCTGTCCTGTAACTCTTGGTCCCCTCCTACATTAATTCCAGACGTGGGCGTGTGACTTGGCTTGGCCAATGGAATGTTAATAAATCTGGTGCAGGTAAAAGCTTTAGAGGTACCTGTGCATTTCCTCCTTTCCTTTTGGACCCCTGCCACCAACATGAGAGCATAGCCTGCAAGAAGGGAGCGGGAGATACATAGAGGAGAGCAGAATCGCCTTATACCAGGCCATTTAGACCAGCTCGCCATTAGTTGACCACAGAGGCCTGAGAGAGCCCAGCCAGCTAAGATCAGCCAAAGCTGGCTCAGGTCAGCCGGTCGACCAACCCAATCCATTGACCACGAGAAATAAACAATAGATTTTCTTTTTAAAAGCCATCATATTTGAGGGTGATTTTTTACACATCACTAACTAACTGATCCAAGGATTTGAGCATCTCCAGTTTTAATTTTGGAGCTTTAGCATTCTAGATCCTCTAGAAGAGCATCAGGCAGCCACTTCAGCTGAAGGTTGATGCCTGCCTGTCTGTCATGTGAAGATGGAAAAGGAGATCAATCATTTCAACTTAGACCAGGGAAGAGAGAAGGGAGATAATGGTCAACAGGGAAGGTCATTAGACTGGGGTAGAACTCGAGATTATAGTTTTTCACATCTACCTTCCCAGGTCTTAATGGGTATCTTCCAATTATTTTAATTTAACTTTGGCTTGGCTTGGCTCAAATATGACTGTTGAGCTTTTCTTTCCCCTTTTACAGGTAATAATGGTTTTTTAAATTTATTTTGCACTGAAAGGAGAGAAAAAGAGGCAGCCAGGGAAAAGGAGGGGTAGAGGTGGAAAGAAGGTAGTAAATTATGTACAGAAAATAATTTCTCTAGTTTCAGTCTCAGAACATGAAGGGAAATTCACAAGGGGTACCATACATCAATAACTACACTGTGTTTCTCTAGAAAAGCTACTGGCCCCAAGGCATAATAAAAGTTACACTTAAGAATACCATAAACCTTTTAAAAGTCACTGTTTGAATTGAAATAATTTTCTGATAAAATATTAATTCTCAAAATGAGTTGTGAAATATGAACACAAAACAGCTTGGGCGATTTTTATTTCTGACAATAAAGCTAAAATATCTTGGAGAAAGTGACAGGTACTAGAAGGTAGTTCTCAGAATCAATGAATAAAAATATGAGTCTGAAATTCCCTCAGATTCTATTCCGTCTTTTAGTTCTCAGTTACTGGGAAGGTGCCAGGCTCCATGCTTGGCCCTATATGGGGCTTCAGGCCAGGCTGTCAGAGGGAAATCTCAAAACACAGTTGGAGCTCAAAATGCAACTTTAGGTAACTAGTCACCTTTTGGTTGGTCTGAATTTATTTCCTGGACACTGGCTCTTTAAATGAAAAGATAGATCTTAGCTAAAGACACAAATCAGAGGCAATTATTTTAAAATGCAGAAAAAAATGAACTCACTTATTGAAGGACAGCTCTGAGTGGAAGTAAAAATTCTGTGAAGTAATTAACTGAAAATTACCTTACGGAAATTTATGCTAATCTAGTACTTTACCACTAATGTTAAAAGGATCATTTCCCTTAATTTATAAATTTTACTGTTGGGATTTTTGGTATAGCAAATATTGGTTTTATCACATATTCCTGTGATAACACAGGTCTCTGGAGTCAGACTGCTTGCATTCAGCTCTTAACTTCACCATCTGCAAAAACCTGTAATTTTAGGTAAACTTCTTGACCTCTCTGTGCCTCAATTTCTTTATCTAGAAAACGGCAATAATAGTATTAGTCGCTTCCTTTTTTTTGCTGTGTTAATTAAATACGGTGATGTGCGTAAGGGGTCATTCTATGTCAGCTGATAATAAATATACATTAGTGTCAGCTAGGAAACCCAAGCCTTCATCTGACATTTCCCCAGTACATTTCCTGACCTGTCCTGAGTGCTGGCTTCAGATCCACCAACCTTCATGCCCTCCTCTGCTTTTCCTCAATGGTAGGTGAATTTCAGATATTACTATGAAAGTCCTTTCCCACCAGGAGCACTGCCCTCCTGTGTAGTGTAAAATCAACATAAGTACTTCCAGATTTGGATAACAACACTTAATTCAGTTTGTTTGTATAGGAGACTAGATGAATCAAGACTCTTCAGCAAACCCATTCCTATGCTGAACCCCTAAAGTCTCTTTCCTGTCCTCCCAAACTCTGCCCATCACCTCCAACCTCAACTGTCCTGCTCATCCCCTACAACCTAGAAATTTCCTGGGTTTGAGAAGTCCCTGCTGTGTCAGGGCTGGGTCCTGGTGATGACATTTTCTGAGGATAGTTAAAGCATTTGTGGACATTTTTGTTGGATGTTTATATGCAGTCCTTGAACACAACTGAACTATAACTCTTTACAAATTCCTTCATTCATATTTTCCCTACATTAAAACAACCTCCTATTTACAGTTGTAAATCTCTGGGGATTTCCTTCTCCACCTTAGGAAATCCGATGTGCCTGGTGGACTCTGAGGCCCAAATACAACTGAATGTACATCCTTGTTTTCCTCTCAGCCCCTTTTCAAATCTATTTAAATGCAATTCCAGTCCAGAGCCTCTGGCAACTCCCTCCCAGTCTCCCTGAGCCAACCCCCTGATTGACCGTTGATAGATCAATTCTCATCTTGCCTTGTTTAACTCATACTCTCTCTCAACCTGCTGTTACACAAACACAAAATGGGAGAAGTCAGGGGGGGTTAGAAATAATTTAGAGTCCATGACGAGGTGCAGTTTGGAAAGGCCTGACTTCAGCTGACCCAGCCTCCAGCCATAACTCCACATCACCATCCACACTGACCTTCATCAATCTTCCCTCTTCCAATTAGCCCCCTTCCCTAAAGAAAGTGACATGCTCACAGTTGCAGGGCATCCAGTAACAAAGTTAATTAGGAGTTAGGTCTCTAAATAGTATCGCCTTTCCCTGGGAAAAAATTCCTCCTGTTACCAGAAAATGGAGTTTGAAACCAAGCAAAACAGAGAATGCCATGATTGAGCTTAACGGTGTCTCTGTGAAATGGAGCTGTGCATGGTAGCATGTTTGTTTGGGAGAGAGGAGACAAAGGCAGAGTGTATTGTATTATTTAAATAATAATAATAACCACAATGGCTAACATTTACCAAGCGTATACAATATGCTATGCATCATGGCAAGATTTCTGTGTTTTATCTCATTTTGATCCCCATGACAGCGCTATTCTTCAGCTATATACTTACCATGTGCTCAATAAATTAAAAAAGAATATAGGTGTGGTAGGGATAATATTTGGAGAAGGAAATGGCAACCCACTCCAGTATTTTTGCCAGGATAATCCCATGGACAGAGGTGCCTGGCGGACTATAATCCATGGAGTTTCAAAAGAGTCAGACACAACTGAGTGACTGAGCACACAGGGATATATTTTCAAAATATTGAGGCTGTACGTTTAAATTTTTTTCTTGCATGGTGTGTGGTGGCCACTCTCTCCCCTGTAGGATCTGGGAAAGGGAAGCAGTGCTGTGGGATGTGCATTGTGGGTATATGGGAAGGTCAAGGATGGAAGGGGAGAGGAAGTGGAAATCCTGTTCCTGGGGTTGTGGGAAGAAGAAGGGGATAAAACATGGGAAGGTGTGCTGGCAGCATGTGGATCCCGGCCTTGCTTGCTCTGGCTGGAGTCCAGGGGGATATGAAAATGTGTGTTTATGGGAGAGAGAGCACTGTTAGGTGGAGGTACAAGTCGAGAGTAGAAGAAATCTTGGGACTCATGGTGAAAACTGTCTTGCAGAATGAACCACAACCTGGGGCTGCCAGGCTATGAGGCAGAAAGAAAGCCTGGGCAAGAACTCTAGAACCTGAAGGGATGGAATAGATGCACAAGTTCCTGTAGGTCAGCAGTGATGGCTGGCTATTTCCCAAATTTTCACTCATTTGTCTTCTAAAATAAGAGAAGCCTATTTTGGGGACAGAAATGCACCCAATTGAAAGACTACATTATAGCTAGATATGACTGCAGAACTAAATCATGGACAATGAAATGTAAGCAAAAATTTGAATAGAACTGGAGTGGCTCCTTAAAGGAAGCTGACCCATCAGAGAAACATTCCCTATCCTTCTTGCTGTTGCTTGGAAGCTGGACAAAACGGCTGGAGCTTCAGCTGCCATTCTGTAACACAAACACCTTGTAACTAAAATGTCTAGGGTATGTAAAAAGATGTGTAGAGTGTATATGCAACTCCTCCCAAAGGACTGATACTTTTTACTTGTTAATGTCTAGTTTAGTTCTGTAAGCTATTGATAAGATTTATATTTATGATGTACTCTACCTAGCTATAAAAGAAAGTGTTAGTTGCTCAATCGTGTCTGACTCTTTGTGACCCCACGGCCTGTAGCCCTGCCAGGCTCCTCTGTCCATGGGATTTTCCAGGCAAGGATACTGGAGTAGGTAGCCATTCCCTTCTCCAGGGGAACTTCTTGATTCAGGAACCGAATCTGGGTCTCCTGAATTGCATGTATACAAATGTTAGATGAACATGCCCTTTGATGGAGCAATTCCACTTATAAGAATGTATCCTTATGGATGTACTTGAACATGTGCTGAAATATATATACATATTAAGAGTAGCATTGTGTCAAATAACAAAAGCCTGGAAACAACCTAAATAGAGAGGTATATGAAACTGATGGAATAAATTCTAGTATAAAGTGGAATACTCTGCAGCTATGAACAAGACTGGGCCAGAACAGTTGATCTACTTCTGTTGATCTTACAGGGAACAATTCTAGCGTATATCGTTAAGTAAGAAAATTCAAGGAACAGAAGTATGAATATAATGCTACTATTTCAGTAGTGGCCCAGGGGGTGGAAAAAATTAGAGGAAACCAAAATGGAAGAAAACATTTCTTCCTCATAATTACTGAAAAACATGTGCTAAGTGAGAAAGCCTGACATTGTGCAGTATGCCCTGAGTGTGAGTCTAAGGGACAACAGGTTCCTTATTATAATATAGATATTTATGTTTGGCTGAAAGGCTTGATGCTCATGACATGGCTGAGCTAAGCAGAACCTTAGATCAGCAGTCAGAGAGGTGATGGGGTGGCCGCCATATGCTGGCTTTGCTGTTCCTCATGAGGCAGGAAGAGGTCTGGGGAAAGCAGAGGGAGGTTCAAGTTTGGAAACCAAAGTGAGGAAGGGGACAGGGAGGGGCAGTGGAAGTCCAGGAGACAGAGATCCTGGCTCTGGAGGGTAGATGGGGAGCAGCCTTTCTTTCTAACTTCCTTGTCGTTTCTTTCCCTGAAGTTCTGTCTGTGGGGAAAACTCCCCATGGAGAAGTTCTGCCCCATCACCCACATTGGGGAGGATTTACTGAAGGAAGAGGGGGAGGAGGCTGTAGCCCTGCACCAGAGCTAACTAGGCAGCTTCTCTGAAGGCAGGTCTCCCAGGGGTCTCCATGGTCCCAGCCGTCTCTATGTACTTGACATGAGAAATTCATTAATCATTCAAATGGACAGATTCGTGGTGGGCAAACAGCTCTGTGTCACCATTCCCCTTGGGAATAGCATGTGAACAGAATTAGATATTTGTAAAAACTGGGGGGCAGATGGGCTGTTTGGAACAGTTTCATTTATGGTCATTAAATGGCGCCTTTTGAAACAGCATCTGGGATGTTGGTGGTCCCTTTCCAGGAACAAATTGTAAAACCCGCATGATCCAGTGTTCGGTTCCATGTGTTTCCCAGAGTTGCAGTGACTGCACAATGAGGTCCTTGGTCTCCCCACTCCTGGGGATGAAACCACCACGAACCCTGCAGTCTTCTTCTCCTCATCTCAGCACCTTCAGGGACTCACCATCCTGCTATGGTCCTTCACCACTGGGAAGCAATTTTCCGTTCCTGGAGAGCAGATCCTGGGGGGGGGGGGTGGCCCTAACACAGCTAGAGGAATTCTTAGCCGCCTCTGCCTTAGCCTGGCCCATTCCTGAATCTTCTTTCCTTTCAAATTTTGTTTTAAAAGTAAAATACTCAAGTGAAAATATTGACCTGTGTTTCCTGTTGAGACATTCTCACCAGCCCTCAGGAAGGCTGATGTGTGTTAGGTACCATGGGCCTAGGGATCCTAGATCCAAGGAATGCTGGCATCTCAGAATCTGCTTGTCACACTGCGATGGACCATGGAGGCCCAGCCCCTCCCCCTGCACGTTTGGGCCCGAGCCCCAGAGTTGTAAAGTGCCTTCCGAGGTGGCACAGCTGGGTGTCCCATCCCCGACAGCTATCCTCGCAGCCTTTGCTCTCGATTATCATATTACATGGACACAGTGATGTGGTGTGTGAGAGGCTGCTTTTCCAGGGAAAGGGGAGAGGCCCTCCTTTGCAGTTTCTCCCATTCTGAAGTGACTTTAGAGCCCTGGAAGCGTCAGGCCCAAGGAGGTTAAGTCTCTACACACGTTGATGGTGTGGACATTCCGTCACCCTCTGACTCCAGGGTGGTCATTTCCTGGAGCCTTCAGCCACTAACAGCCTCCTCCAGTCTTACCCTCACATACCTTCATCCCCCCTGAGGTGGAAACTCCTGCTCTCCCAGCAGCCCCTCCAACAACCCCGTCCAGCCTCCACCACTCCCGAGGCACTCTCCACACTCTGACTCAGCAGGTGGGTAGATTTCATGTGTGTGTCCTCTCTCCCTGACCTGCTTCATGGAACACACAAGTCATACTTGAAAAGGACAGTGAGGTCTGATGAAGAATCAATACTGTTAGCCTCACGAGGGCCTTCTGGGGCCAGAAATTTCCTGCTGGATATGCCTTGACCTTCTACCCCATGACATCTGCTTTCCCTCAGGCTCTGGTATTGAAGGGCCCCCTGGAGTAAGTGGGTCAGGCAGCAGAAGTTTCAAGTGGAAGCTTGGGTTAAGACACATTCTTACGAGCTCTTGGAGCAGTGGGGATTGAGGCTGATGCAATAATCCAGAGAGTGAAGGCAGGGGGCGTCTCCCAAGGATAGCTGGGTGATGAGGAACTTTGGTGGCTTTGGGTGAGCCGAAGCATGGACCATGGAGCCAGGAATAAGGGCACAGTTCAGAGTTTCTGCCAAATTCCTGCCTTCTTGGTTTCATAGAATCTTACTGTAAGGAAAGACTGCGGAGAGCAAGACACAATCTCCTACTCAACGTTCCACATCCCTGACCTGCTCACTCATCACCTGCTTGTATATACCCAGTGACAGATATCTGACTGCTCCGGGAGGAAGTCCATTGCCTACTGGGTCCCTCTAGTGCCATCAGCTGAACTTTATCTCCTTGTCACTTCCAGCTGATTCAAGGTCCACTCCTGACATAACAGAGAACAGTTTATTTTTCAGATACTAACACTTCAAATATTCAAAGGGAGATATCAGTTTCTTCCCTGTCTGCCTCTACTCTGAAGTCTCTTCTAGGCTTTGTGTTTTCAGTGTCTTAGATGCTCTTGTTTGGACTTACTCCATCCATCAAGAGATTATCATATAGTGGACAAAGCATAGGCTTTGAGTCAAATGAGGGTTCTAATCTACTAGTGCATTAACTTTGGATCAGCATCATCATCTAAAAATGGGGATAAAGTGCTGTAACGGGGGAGTTATTATTGGGCAAGCTTGGGCGTTCTCCACTGGTTCAGATTGTTTCCCATTGGTGCAGGCATGTGTGGGCCCTACCCCACTCCTATGATGTTCAGTGAAACTCAGAAGAAAACCAAGAAAAATCTTGACCACATGCTGGGTGGTCTTCAGTGAAGTGAAGTTCCCATGGAGTCTTTCTCAGGGACTGGTCAGCATAATCTCTGAGGATGGTGATGGATGCTGCTCACTTGAATGGAGGCTCCCACTTGGATCCTCAAGCGGTGCCCATTCATGGTGCTCTGTCCATCTGCTATTGCTGGGTAGAGACCCCTCTATCTTCTTGAACAACTTCTCTTTTATTTGCTTCCAGACTTCTGGGTACAAGAGTTCCAGTCAATGGAACTAGCTCACCTTTTCTCAAAGAGGTGAAGTGGGGCTTAAACTTGTACTACCTAGTGCAGTGAAGAAAAGGAAGAAAAACAAATGTTTGTATTTCTGTATTAAAGTAGTCTTAGCAGGTTATTATTATGAGGGTACCAGAAATGCCTGGGGTTCCCTGGTGGCTCAGTGGAAAAGAATCCACCTGCCAATGCAGGAGATGTAGGTTCGATCCCTGGGTCAGGAATATACCCTGGAGAAGGAAATGGCAATGTACTCTGATATTCTTGCCTTGGAAATCCCATAGACAGAGGAGCCTGGTGGGCTACAGTCCATGGGGTTGCAAAGAATTGAGCACAATTTAGTGACTAAACAATGACAACAACCAGAAACGCCCAGCTCTCGTCCTGGCCTGGCCATGCAGGATGCTCAATGAGTGAGGGTCTTGATCCTCTCTAGTAGTAATCCTGTGAAAGGTAAAGTGTGTGGTCCCAGTTGGAAGCAACACTTCAGAAGCAGTTTGCCAGGGCAAAGCAATGCAGAAGCATTATTTCCCTTAACTGGAGCACCTTTCTTCCACTGAATCATGTTGAAGCTGCAAAATCTTTGTTGGGACTTGCATCACTCTGTTAACTCTCACTGGGCTGTTGTAACTAAACTCCTAGTTTTATTATTGCTTGTGAACCACATATAGTTTAGTCAAATCTCTCCTGTTCTCTACTTCTGCAATTAATTAAAAAACTTGTAGAGTTAAATTTCTTATTCAACCTGTATGTCATTTTGTTTTAGACCTGTCTAAAGCTTAGCTTTCTTATCTGAAAACTGAAGGATTTGGGCTTTGTGATCTTGAAGGTTTTGTCCAGCCCTGACAGCCTTGTATTTCATAAGTGTATCCCTCCTTAGACTCTTCCAGCAGTTTAACAAATATCTCACATCCAACTTGTTTCTCAGCTCTGCCTTCACCACAAATCTGGGCCTTCATCCTTGTCTGACAACTTCCAGCCCTAGGGCCAAGAACAGAACCTTGCCGGGGTGATGGTTAATTTTATGTGTCAGCTTGATTGGACCATGGGTACCCAGATATTTGGTCAAATTCTGGGTGTAATTGTCAGGGTGTTTTTGGATGAGACTAACATTAAAATCTGCAGACTAAGTAAAGCAGATTGTCCTAACCAATGTGAGTGAACATAATCCAATTAGTTCAAGGTCTGAATAAAAAAAAAAAGGCTGACCTCCTCTGAATAAGAAAGAATTCTTCTTGCCTGATTGTCTTTGGGCTCAGATATTGGAATTTCCCCCCCACCCCCCAGTCTTTGGACCACAATTGAAACATTAGTTCTTCCTGGGTCTCCAGTCTGCCAGCTTTCAGGCTGAAAACCATTGGCTCTTCTGGTTCTTAGGTCTTCAGACTTTGATCGAACTAAATTGACAGTTTTCCTAGGTCACCAGCTTGCTGACCTTGCAGATCTTGGGACTTGTTTCCATAATCATGTGGGCTAATTCCTTATAATAATTCTCTCTCTAACTTATACATATATAGTGGCTCAGACAGTAAATGTCTGCCTACAATGTGGGAGACCTGGGTTCAATCCCTGGGTGGGGAAGATCTCCTGGAGGAGGAAATGGCAACTCACTCCAGTATTCTTGCCTGGAAAACCCTGTGGACGGAGGAACCTGGTAGGCTACAGTCCATGCGGTTGCAAAGAGTCGCAGAGTTGGACACGACTGAGCGACTTCATTTTCTTTCTTTCTTTCACTTTCTATGGCTTATACATATAAACATTTTGTTTTTCTATATGCATAAATTACATGTTTTTATACATCTAAATATATATAAATTCATGTCCAACTCTTTGCAACCCCATTGACTGTAGCCCGCCAGGCTCCTCTGTCCATGGGGATTCTCCAGGCAAGAATACTGGAGTGGGTTGCTATGCCCTCCTCAGGGGATCTTCCTAACCCAGGGATTGAACCCAGGTCTCCCACATTGTAGACGAACTCTTTACCATCTGAGCCACCAGGGAAGCCCAAATTATACATATTTGCATACATATATAAATAATACATATGTGTATATATATATATAATTAGATTTATAATTATACCTATGAAATTTATAATCATGTAAGTATAAAAAACATGTGCACTATTGGTTACTCTGAAAAAACTTGATTAATACTCCAGGAGAAGTTTCCATCTGTGTTGAGTGAATCTCATCTTTCAATCCACTAAAATTAGAGTCAGCAAACTATGGTCCCCATCTGTTTTTGTAAGTTAAGTTTTACTGGAACACAGCCACGCCCACTTGTTTATGTACTGTCCATAGCTGCCTTCACACTACATTGACGGAGGTGAGCAGGTTGTGGCAGAAACCATCTGTCCTGCAAAGTGCAAAACACTTGATTTCTAGCTTTTTCAGGAAAATGTTTGCTGACTTCTGCTCTAGGATATAGTTGTTCAGTCCGCCTCAGCTACTCACACTACTTTTTGTAATTTGCTTCTTTTCTTAATTGTTCGCCTCTAAAATGTGGGCCATGTCCATCTCTGAACTTGGAGGCTTTAGCTCCAAGCTGGTTTCTGCCATGCCATCCAGGAATTGCTGCATTTAAGGAGGTAGACTGTTTCTAGAGCCATTTGCTGAGTGGTCTAGATTTGGTGCTTCCCTGGTGGCTCAGATGGTAAAGAATCTGCCTTCAGTGCAGGAGACGAGGTTTGATCCCTGGGTGGGGAAGATTGCCTGGGGTAGGGAATGGCAACCCACTCCAGTATTCTTGCCTGGAGAATTCCATGGACAGAAGATCCTGGCGGGCTATGGTTCATGGGGATGCAAAGAGTTGGATACCACTGAGCAACCAACTGTTTCACTAGATTTCCAGTTTCTGCCACTATCAACTACAGATGGAAATATTTAGGTGAGATGTAAGAAAGAACTTCTCAGTGATGTTGGTACCTTCGGGCATCAGTACTGTCAGGATTTTGGAAACTTTACCCAGAGAACCTAGAGAATAGGGGTAACCTGATCATTTAACTCAGGTGAGATTCTGTTCTGAGCTGGAAGGATGGATTAGATCTGTGGTTTCTGAAACATGGTATGGTTTGCGTCCAGTGAAGAGAATGTAAGATAACTTTAGATGATATGTGGGTCAACATTTCTTATTTTAATATTAATATCCTAATTTTAATGAATTAAATAAACATTCCAACTTTAATGTGTATTTTAAAGAGGTAAAACCAGCACATCTAAGCTCTAGTTTTATGATAACTATTACTTAGGATAGGGCTAAAGAAAAGCAAATCAATGAGGTGATTTAAGGGAAATATTAAATGAATAAAATTACAGGTATTATGCAACAATGGCAAAAACTGCAAAAGTGGAGCTCAAATGACAGAGATTGGGAAAACACTGACTGGACTCAGTGACAAAGCTACTGCCTTTGTCTCTTGCTGTCATGACCTCTGTAAGAATTTCAACACAATTTAGATCTTTAAGGTCTCTTTCTTCTACCCACTATTGGTGTGACGCAAGAGATTTTTCCGGGCTAACATGATTTTCAGGTATTTGGTGCAGAGGCCCTGCAGTCTGACCCAGGTAATAGAGTTCATCTCCCCAGCAGCCCAGGCAGCTTATCATCTGTGCCTGATGAGTGGCCACTGATGAAGATGGAATGGTCGGGCCAGCAGTGTTATTAACGCCAGCGCCGCATCCGTGAGCATCTGCAAGTGAAACTGAGTGAGATGCCCTTCACTTAAGCCCACGAGGACAATGAAAGGCAGTGTGCCGCTTGGCTGGGAGCCAGAAGCCGGCCTGCTGTCAGAGTAAAGAAATTCATTAGAGGGGAGCTTGTAGCAAGGACTGAAGAGAAAAAGGAAGAGGGGGTGGGTGTTGATGGAGCGACGGCAAATTAAAACTTTGTCCCTTGCTCCAATATGCACTTCGGTCCCTGCTTCTTGAGGGGATTTATGATGTAGTGGCCCATGAGAGGAGCTTTCAAATGCCTGTGATCATCCAGCCATACCAAACCCCCTCCCATGCCTGCAGGCCTTGTTTACTTTCTGGAGCCAGAAGAGAGGGCTGCCATGACACCTTTGTGCAGATGCAAGAATTCTGAATGGGAGGACCTGCTGCCAACAGCTGATGAAGGTCCCTGAAGTCCACAACAGAGGGTAAAATGATAGTCTGTGGTCCACTGGTCAGAATTTGCAAATTTAAGGTGTGAGTCTGATCACATAGCCTGAAGTGGGCCAGGAGCAGGTGGCACTGGGAAGAGGTGGAGACTACAGCAGCCTGGGAGCATAATGTCCCATTTAAAGGGGGAATCACTTTGGGCACCAGCCTTTGTTTTGATGAGGAAATCCAGGTCCTTGTTTCTAGATGGCTGAAGTCTCTGCATGTATGCATGCTAAGTCGCTTCAGTCGTGTCCGACTCTTTGTGACCCCATGGACCGTAGCCCACCAGGCTCCTCTGTCCGTGGGATTCTTCAGGCAAGAATACTAGAGTGGGTTGCCATTCCCTCCTTCAGGGGATCTTCTCAACCCAGGGATCAAACCCACATCTCTTGTGTCTCCTGCATTGGCAGGTGGTTCTTGACCACTAGCTCCACCTGGAAAGCCCCTGAGGTTTCTAGATGTGGATAGGTTAAAAATACACAAAACCTCTCATCTTAAAAATATTTAACTAAATTTCTAAAAACATTTTTGAAAGGGAAGAGAAAAGGAAAACACTAGACTGATAAAACCCATTGCTTGTGGGTCTCTATGGTAAGTAGAATAATCGCCTCAACAAAGGTATTTGAGTCTTAATTCCCAGGACCTGTGAATGTGCTTTGTTACATGGCAAATGGGTTCCCAGGTGGTGCTAGTAGTAAAAAATCTGCCTTTCAACGCAGGAGACACAAGAGACTCAGGTTCAATCCCTGGGCTGGGAAGATAACCTGGAACAGGAAATGGTACTCCACTCCAATATTCTTGCTTGGAAAATTCCATGGGCAGATGAGCCTGGTGGGCTATAGTCTGTGGGGCCACAAAGAATTGGACACAACTGAGCGACTGAGCACCACCACAGATGAGATACAGATGGAATTAAGTTGCTAATCAGCTGACTTTAAGATGGGGAGATTAGCTTGAATTATCCTCATGGTCTCAATACAATCACAATTGTCCTTAAAAGTGGACAGAGGAGGCTAAAGAGTCTATGTCAGAGTGATAAGATATGAGAATGAGTCAGTGCAGTGTTGCTGCTTTGAAGTTGGAAGGGGACCACGAGCCGAGGAGTGTGGGTGGCCGCTGGAAGGTGGAAAGGTCAAGGAAACAGATCCTCTTGTAGATCTTATGGAAAGGGAATCAGTTCTGGTGACCCTTGATTTTAGCCCAATAAGACCCATTTTAGATGCCTCAGCAACAGAAGTGTAAGGTGACAAGTCTGTGTTCTTTAAACCACCAAACTTGTTACAGCAAAAAAAGAAAACTAATACAGTCTCTATTTTCAAACTCCAATAAGGAGAATGAAAGGCAAGTCTAGTCAAAGTGGAGAAATGCTATGGTCCTCTATTTGCCCTTCATCATAATGAGGGAAGGACAGAGAGAATGAATGCTAGGCTTGGTTCCTCGAATTCCTCAGTGACTATTTTGATGAAAAAATACCTGCCTAGTTAAGCAAATGCATTTGATCTTTTAATTCTGAGATACTCTGGCCTGTCCTGGGTACAGTTTTGGAGCAGTGATCCAGGGGCTTTCTAGGTCAGTACACCTATGCCAAAGCTTTTGACTGTGTGGATCACAATAAACTGTGGAAAATTCTGAAAGAGACGGGAACACCAGACCACCTGACCTACCTCTTAAGACGTCTGTATGCAGGTTAGGAAGCAATAGTTAGAACTGGACATGGAACCACAGACTGGTTCCAAATAGGAAAAGGAGTTCATCATGGCTGTATATCGTCACCCTGCTTATTTAATTTATATGCAGAGTACATCATGAGAAATGCTGGGCTGGATGAAGCACAGGCTGGAATCAAGATTGCCAGGAGAAATATCAATAACCTCAGATATGCAGATGACACCACCCTTATGGCAGAAAGCGAAGAAGAACTAAAGAGCCTCTTGATGAAGGTGAGAGGAGAGTGAAAAAGTTGGCTTAAAGCTCAACGTTCAGAAAACTAAGATCATGGCATCTGGTCCTATCACTTCATGGGAAATAGATGGGGAAAGAGTGGAAACAGTGTCAGACTTTATGGTTTGGTAACTGTAGCCATGAAATTAAAAGATGCTTACTCCTTGGAAGAAAAGTTATGACCAACCTAGACAGTGTATTAAAAAGCAGAGACACTACTTTGCCAACAAAGGTCCATCTAGTTAAGGCTATGGATTTTCCAGTAATCATGTACGGATGTGAGAGTTGGACTATAAAGAAAGCTGATTGCCGAAGAATTGATGCTTTTGAACTGTGGTATTGGAGAAGACCCTTGAGAGTCCCTTGGACTGCAAGGAGATCCAACCAGTCCATCCTAAAGGAAATCAGTATGGAATATTTATCGGAAGGACTGATGTTGAAACTGAAACTCCAATACTTTGACCACCTTATGCGAAGAGCTGACTCATTAGAAAAGACCCTGATGCTGGAAAAAATTGAAGGCGGGAGGAGAAGGGGACGACAGAGGATGACATGGTTGGATAGCATCACCGACTCAATGGACATGAGTTTGAGTAAACTCTGGGAGTTGGTGATGGACAGGGAGGCCTGGCATGCTGCAGTCCATGGGGTTGCAAAGAGTCAGACACGACTGAGCAACTGAACTGAGCACCTAGTTTGGAGACTAGGTGGTGGAGACCCTCAGTGCCCCCCAATAATCTGTGAGATTGACTGTTTTTCTCAGTCTCCCTTGAAGTTGGTTCGGGGCTCCATGGCCAGTGGGATGTAGACAGGAGTGATATAGGCTACTCCTAGGCCTGGCCCTTCAGTGAATCCACACGATCTCTTTCTCTTTTCCTGCCCATGGTGACCCTGTAGTCCATTTTCCCAGATGATTTAGCTACAAGGTGGAGGAGGGCTGTCCCATATGTGGTCTGAGCAAGGAATAAACTCTCGTTTTGTTGAATCACTAAGATTTTAGGATTGTCTGTGGCAACATTCGGAGAAGGCAATGGCACCTCACTCCTGTACTCTTGCCTGGAAAATCCCACGGATGAAGGAGCCTGGTAGGCTGCAGTCCATGGGGTTGCTAAGAGTCAGACACGACTGAGCGACTTCACTTTCCCTTTTTCCTTTCATGCACTGGAGAAGGAAATGGAAACCCACTCCAGTACTCTTGCCTGGAGAATCCCAGAGACGGCAGAGCCTGGTGGGCTGCTGTCTACGGGGTTGCACAGAATCGGACACAACTGAAGCGACTTCGCAAGCAAGCAAGCAAGCAAGCAAGCAAGCAAGCAAGCAAGCAAGCAAGTATGGCGACATTACTTATCAGTTATTAAATCCAAAGTGGACAAAAAATCTGCTTTGGGGGTCATGAATATGGAAAGATAAGTGATAAGTTGGAACCCAGGAGAGAAGATGTGTGACGGTTCAGAGTGGAACCATGTTTTTCCAAGTGTAATCTGTAAACCATTAATGATAACAGAGCATATGTAGATGGCAAACTTTAAAAATTTTAATGGGTAAGTGTTTATTTGATTATGTAGTAGAAAAAATTTTACCCAACATCAATGTCTACCCTGTCATTTCCTAATTTTTGCTTAGGAGGCAATTAGAAGTGGACTTAGAAAAAATTTAAATAACAAATATACAAGTGGTATATAGGGATGGAATAAAAATATGAAGGTGGCAATAACTAAAATTCAGGAGCCATGAAAATATGCCATAGGAAAATTGAGGAGGCTTGGAATATATCTGAAAAGAATAGAGAGCTGTCATGGCTTTTGCTGTGGGAAGTCATATATTCAGCTAGAAAATTCTAGGAATTAAGGGGGACCTAAAACTATCAGCTCCTTGCTGCCTTTATGATGATGTCCAACTTCCTTGGCCTGGCATTCAAAACTTTCTAGATTTCTAGCGTCTAACAGTAATTTAACTTTTTTGTTTAATTTCTATTGGCTGTTGTGTATGATTCCACAACTTAATTCCACTCAACTTGTAAGCCGCAGCTAAAATTTCATCCTCCATGAAGCTTTACCTTATTGTCCCTCGCCCCAATAAAAGTGATCTCACCCTCTTGAAAAGCCCTAGACCACCTATTCCTGATACTAACCAGACATACAACCCTAAAGTCATTTCTGTGAGCATCTTTTCTTCCCATTTATATTCTAAGCTCCTGGACAAGACTAATCTTATTCTTACAATATTTCTTTGAATCTTTCATACTTCCTGATAATTTTCAGTAACACACAATCAATATGTTGTAATTTTTGTTGTAAAACATCTGTTTCTCATGCTTCAGAGCTTTTCAAAGTATAAGCCAAGAATTGCAAGGTATGATAGAATTGAGCAGTTCTATGACATGAGGATAATTTAATGAGCTTTGTTTGATGAAACTTCTAGGCTCTAAGGAGAGTGTCTATTGGGAATTACATGAGGTTTGCTGTTAGCTGGTTTATTATAATGGTCATGATGTTGAAATGTTTTCAGGCAGGATGTTAAAGTAATGGTAGCTGCTAAAGTAAGTAGACTTCAAAATTAAATAATAGAATTTGATTTCCCACTTATATAATAGTCAAAGAAAGTCAGCTTTCCTCAACACACGTATCCAGGCTCCTTTCATCATATGGCTCAGCCATTCTGTAAGCCCTGTTGTCATCTGCATCCAACTGGCAGAAGATGAAAGGGAATGTGAAGCAGGTACTACCACTTATTAAAAACTCTGATTAGGAAATGAGATACATGATTCTAACTTGAAGTCCATGGGTGAAAACTGGTCATGTGGTCACATCTAGATGTTAAGGGGCCAGGAAAATGTCATCCCTTTGTGAAATTATGGATTAGAGAGTGTGAACTCTACTTGGATGGTTGACTGTTTCTGGCACACAGCTGAGTCAGCCCGCCAGCTGCCTTCCAAGTTTAGCCACCACTTAATTTGACATTAATTTAACAAAGAAATGTGGAAATTTGAGAAATAATTGGAACAACAGAGGAAAAATGGTGGAATAAGATGACCCGAAAAATAAGTGAAATGGAAACAAAGCCCATCTGGGTCCCTAAACGACTGTCTTCATCTTTTAGGAGATGGAGAGAAGCTAGCATAGATGCCGGAGAAGGCGATGGCACCCCACTCCAGTACTCTTGCCTGGAAAATCCCATGGATGGAGGAGCCTTGTGGGCTGCCGTCTATGGGGCCGCACAGAGTCAGACAGGACTGAAGCGACTTAGCAGCAGCAGCAGCAGCAGCAGCATAGATGCTGGAATTCAGGTGTGCTGGCTTCTGGAATGGGGAAGTGTGCAGGGTGACTTTTTTTTTTTTTATTTTGGCTATGTGAATATGTTTTTAAACCTTTGTGTTTTGTTTTATTTAAAAATTTTTAACCTTTTTATTTTATCTGGAGTAGAGTTGATTAGCAACACTGTGTTAATTTCAGGTGTACAGCAAAATGATACAGTTGTTCACATATCTGTTCTTTTTCAAGTTCTTTTCCCATTTAGGATGTTACATAATCTGTGTGCTTCTAAGAGTCGCTTTGGGATTCTGGCTGAGTGGAGAAGTCACACTGCCAGTCCCTTTCATCTGGACTGCTGGCCAGTTTATGCTGCTTCCCCAACTACCGGACGTGGGCGAGAACTGGCTTTAGGTAGAACGCTTCTTTTTTGTTGTTGTTGGATTTTCACTTGCTCCCCTATTTGAACGTAGAATAATTTGGAATAATAGAGAATATTATCACTTAACAGGCTGGAAAAGTGAGTCATGGAAATGCCCCAAACTCTCATGAGTGAGTCGGGACTAGACCCTTAATCCTCTAACTCTAGATCCAAGGCCCATTGCATTATAATGCAGTCTCCCCTCTGGGAAACAGTTGGCTTTAGGTAAAGAGGAGAAGGTCAATTCTGTCCTTCAGTCTTCCAGGTTCATTTTTCTAAGACCTTTGCCTTCTTGGTTCCTAACGTCAATCCAGACTTGCTCTGATCTCCTTGGTTGTGCTGACTTGTGCCTGTCCTGGAAGTATTGGCATTTTTTTCTAGGCTAAATAGAAAGAGATGTGGCTCTACCAGTGGCACCCTGTGGGAGAATATTGGTGAGCATGAGGGCCTGTGGCAGCACCTGGGAAACACGATTAAACAATCATACGCTCCATAAAGCCAGTCTTGGCTTCAGCCAGCATTGCTGTAACCGTCTCCTTTTGCCAGAGCATGAATCACACAGGTCAGATTTTAGAGCTTCAGAGGCTTTTAGAAATCACCCAATCTAGCTATTTATGTTTCGGTAATAAATATATGAGTACCTGAAAAGATGCTTACTCCCACTAGTGAGCAGAGCAGTACAATTAGAGTAAGAAAACAAAGTTTTCCTCTGTCAGGTTGGCAAAAACAGAACCATACCCAGTGTTACCAGCTGCTGCTGCTGCTAAGTCACTTCAGTAGTGTCCAACTCTATGCAACCCCATAGACGGCAGCCCACCAGGCTCCGCCGTCCCTGGGATTCTCCAGGCAAGAACACTGGAGTGGGTTGCCATTTCCTTCTCCAATGCATGAAAGTGAAACGTGAAAGTGAAGTCACTCAGTCACGTCTGACTCTTCACGACCCCATGGACTGCAACCCACCAGGCCCCTCCGTCCATGGGATTTTCCAGGCAAGAGTACTGGAGTGGGTTGCCATTGCCTTCTCTGAGTGTTACCAGAGAGGTGAACAAATTATCTCTCGCCTACACTGTTGGATGAGTATGGATTGATAACAACTTTTGGGGGGCACTCTAGCACATTTCAAAGCAAAACTTGAAATAATAAAAAATTAAAAAACAATGTAAAAGGCAAAAAAATAGCAAAATATTAAAAGCAAAATTAAAGGGACGTAGTAATTTCAAGTGCAAGAATCCCTATATTTATGGAGGTGCACAAAATTAGATGTCCATGAATGACTGTGATTAATTGTGATTATAAAATGGAGAAAACCTGAATGTATTTCAATAGAGGAAATGTTGAATTAATTATGGAAAATCTATGTTGCTATTTTGTGTAATTTTGCTTAGCTTTTAAAAAGAATGAATTAGAAATGTAAAATGATACAGCTGTTTTGGGAAGCACTTGGCAGTTCCTCAAAAAGTTAAAGAATTATCATATGACCCAGCAGGATATAACCAATAATATTGAAAGCCTATGTCCACACAATACTTGTATACAGATGTTTGTAGCAGCATTATTCATAACAGCCAACAAGGTGAAACTGGGCTTCCCAGGTGGCTCAGTGGGTAAAGAATCTGCCTGCAGTACAGGAGATATAGGAAACACGGGTTCGATCCCTGGGTTGGGAAAATCTCCTGGAAGAGGGCATGACAACCCACTCTGGTATTCTTGCCTGGAGAATCCACGGACAAAGGAGCCTGCGGGCTATGGTCCATAGGGTCACAAAGAATCTGACGTGACTGAAGCACCTGAGCACGCAGGCACAAGTGGAAACAACCCAAATGTCCATTAGCTATTGAATGGGTAAGCAAAAGGTGGTATATCCGTACAATGGAATGCTGCTCAGGTGTGAACAGAAATGATGTACTGATTCTTGCTATAATGTGGTTGAGCTTTGGAAACATTACACTAAGTGTAAAAGGCTGGACATACAAGTTCATGGATTATATGAATCTATTCATATCAAATGTCAAAAAAGAGGCAAGTTCATAGAGATGAAAAATATGTTGATAGTTTCCAGGGACTGGGGAGAGGGAAGTAATAGCAGGTGACTTATGATGAATACAGATAGGGTTTCTTAGGGCAGTGATGAAAATATTCTAGAATTAAATAGTGGTGATGGTTACACAACTTTGGGAACAATATACACTAAAACCACAGAGTTGTAAATTTTAAAAGGGTGAATTTTATGGTATGTGAACTGTATCTTAAAAAAAAAAAGAGAAATTCTGTTTGTCTGAAACAGAGGGGTGTCCCTGATACATTGTAGGTTTCAAGAACAAGTTGTTGAACAATATATAGGTTATTTTTTTATTGGAATATAGTTGGTTTACAATGTTGTGTTAGTTTCAGGTATACAGGGAAATGCTTCAGATATATCTCTCTATATATTCTTTTCTAGATTCTTTTCCCTTATAGGTTATTACAAAATATTGAGTATAGTTCCCCGTGCTATACAGTAGGTCTTTGTTATTTATCTATTTTATATATGGTAGTGTGTATGTATTAATCTCAAACTCCCAATTTATTCCTCCCCCAGTCCCCATTTCTCCTTTGGTAACCACTAGTTTGTTGTTTACTATGTCTGTGGAGCTTTATAGCTTATTTTTATTACAACAAAACACACTCTTATCAGTTTTGGTCCAACCGGAAAAATAAAAAGTCCTATAAATATTTAAAAGGGAGAAAATTTTACACAGGGAATTGATTACAAAGGTGAAAAGCATGCTTACACTGGAGAGGCAGAGTGAGGAGAGAGTATTCTTGCCAGAGTTACTCATGTACATGGCGAGCCTATCTCATGGGAGCTGAACCCATGGAGGAGTTGCAGCCGCTATAGAGAAGCCACAGGAAGCAGGATGAGGGGGAGAAATACCCTTTTCTTCTCTCCTCCTCCTGCTGTCCAGTCTTCCCCTATCATAGCCTATTGGTCACATCTACTCAGAAGCCAGGGGAAAGAGAGCCTGAGAAATGTAGTTCCCGGAAGCACAGAACAGAGCAGAAGAGGAACGGGGAGTGTCTATGAAGCAATCAGGCGTGGACCTCCACACTGTATCTCTTTTGCAATCTGGTGTCCATACTCACCTGCCTGACTTGAGACGTGTCGTATAAGCCAAAATGTTCTCACCCTCTCAACAAGGGGAGACCCGAAGTCACTTCATTGTCATCACCTGCTTCAAGCACATAGCTTCTGGTTGATAGCATCCTTCCCAAAGGTCTGAGTGTGGGTTCTCACAGTCTGGTGGTCTGCTGAGTTAACTGTAAAGTTAAAACTTCTGACACTTGGTGTAAAAAACAAGAGAACAGAATAAAAAAAGAATTGAATGATAGAAATGTAACAAAATATTCATAGCTGCTAAAGCCATCATCAGGCTTTCCTGATAGCTCAGTTGGTGAGGAATCCACCTGCAATGCAGGAGACCCCAATTTGATACCTGGGTCAGGAAGATCCAATGGAGAAGGGATAGGCTACCCACTCCAGTATTCTTGGGCTTCCCTTGTGGCTCAGCTGATAAAGAATCCGCCTGCAAGGCAGGAGACCTGGGTTTGATCCCTGGGTTGGGAAAATCCCCCAGAGAAGGGAAAGGCTACACACTCCAGTACTCTGGCCTGGAGAATTAGGACTGTATAGTCCAAGGGGTCGCAAAGAGTCGGACATGACTGAGCGACTTTCACTTCACTTCACAAAGCCATCATCTCTGTCGCTGGTCGTGAGAGCACAGTTGATTTTATATCTTCCTCTTTCTTCCACCCATTCCCTTTTACCTTGCTGTTAGTCAGCACTCCACTTGCTTGGGGTTCTTGACCTGCTGGGGTGACTAAAATCACACTTCCTGGAGGTTCTGAGTCTTTAGTGACTGTGCCTTTCGTGGATTGCTCTATTCTACTATTTGGAAGTAATAAGCAGCATCTAAGATTATCCCTGGGCTCCTGTGATGGCCTCTTTGCCTCCACTGTGTGGAAGCAACCCAATATCCCCCTGATAATTGAAATCAACCCCATTTTCTGTTGATCCAGGAGCATGCGGAAATCCTACTAGCTAGCTGGCAGTCTCTTCGTCCTCTTCGCTGTAGAAGCAATCACTCCTTGGAACACCTCCAAGATTGCAGAGACAGTAAGCAAATCTCTGAGAATGGGAATAATAGTGAATGGAGCCAGTCCTCATCTCTTGGTTCCCAGATCTGTATGTTGTGATTGTAGAAGAAAGAGCAGTGACCATTTATTTCAGTTTAAAGCATATGTTGTATCCTGCCTCACAGGGTATGGTATCCTATCTGATCCTGTGACCGAGTCTGTAACAACCCATTCTATCAGGCCAGCTTCTTCAGGGCATTTGAGAGATGTGTCAAGGCCAGTGAATTCCATGGGTATGAAGCCACTGCTGCATCCCCTTCACTATAAAATGTATTGCTTGTTCAGAATGTTGTGTGAGATACCATCATGATAAATGAGGCATTCCCTAAATCCATGGACTGTGATACTGACAGAAACAGGTAAAGCTCATTATACTAGGGAAGTTTTAGTATCTTGATGTAATTGAATGTAAGCAGTTGAATCCAAGGCTCAGTCAACCAATCAAGAACACTGTTGGAGATATTTCTAGCTGCAGGAGCTAGAACATTATCTGGAATCTTGAATAAGAGTATCCTTATTGACAAGTATGGCCTCATCTAATTTTATTTTCTATTCTTAGGCTGTTAGCCTTAGAGTCTGACTGCACAGTTGTTCTCCAGGTTTCTGCTCTTGAGAATTAGCAAGAGTGTATAATTCCTTTGGGGTATAGGATGTCTTTCCCAGAGCACACCTTGCAATTCACCCCTTACAGTGGGATCGGATTCTACTTTTCGGTCCAGAGGCAGTAAGAACTAGTAGGAATGGGTCTTGAGAATACTATCCCATTGCAAAAGTTGCTTAAGATAAGATCATTATTTTACATTACAGTGACTTTAAGCAAGGGAAGGATAGTTTCTAGAGATAAGGGAAGATGGACTGCCTGCAAGGTTCTAAGCATCATCAAACTATTTAATATTCAAATGTCCTCCTCTCAAGACTCAGGATCCTACTCCTTTACAACTAATGTTCTGACATCAATGTATGAGACATGGCTAGGTTTTGTACTCAGCTCACAGTGTCATTTTGTGACATGTACTATGTGCTACGGGACCAAATTTTCAGACAAATCTACCCAGTGAAGAAAGGCAATGCCAAAGAATGCTCAAACTACCACACAATTGCACTCATCTCACATGCTAGTAAAGTAATGCTCAAAATTCTCCAAGCCAGGCTTCAACAATACGTGAACTGTGAACTTCCAGATGTTCAAGCTGGTTTTAGAAAAGGCAGAGGAACCATAGACCAAATTGCCAACATGTGCTGGATCATCAAAAAAGCAAGAAAGTTCCAGAAAAACATCTATTTCTGCTTTATTGACTATGTTAAAGCCTTTGACTGTGTGGATCACAACAAACTTTGGAAAATTCTGAAAGAGATGGGAATACCAGACCACCTGACCTGCCTCTTGAGAAATCTGTATGCAGTTCAGAAGTAACAGTTAGAACTGGACATGGAACAACAGACTGGTTTCAAATAGGAAAAGGAGTACGTCATGGCTGTATATCGTCACCCTGCTTATTTAACTTATATGCAGAGTACATCATGAGAAACGCTGGGCTGGATGAAGCACAAGCTGGAATCAAGATTTCTTGGAGAAATATCAATAACCTCAGATATGCAGATGACACCACCCTTATGGCAGAAAGTGAAGAGGAACTAAAGAGCCTCTTGATGAAAGTGAAAGAGGAGAGTGAAAAAGGGCTTAAAGCTCAACATTCAGAAAACTAAGATCATGGCATCCAGTCCCATCACTTCATGGCAAGTAGATGGGAAACAGTGGAAACAGTGGCAGACTTTATTTTTTTGGGCTCCAAAATCATTGCAGATGGTGACTGTAGCCATGAAATTAAAAGACGCTTGCTCCTTGGAAGAAAGCTATGACCAACCTAGACAGTGTATTAAAAAGCAGAGACATTACTTTGCCAACAAAGGTCTGTCTAGTCAAGGCTATGGTTTTTCCAGTGGTCATGTATGGATGTGAGAGTTGGATGATGAAGAAAGCTGAGCGCCAAAGAATTGATGCTTTTGAACTGTGGTGTTGGAAAAGACTCTTGAGAGTCCCTTGAACTGCAAGGAGATCCAACCAGTCCATCCTAAAGGAGATCAGTCCTGGGTGTTCATTGGAAGGACTGATGCTGAAGCTGAAACTCCAATACTTTGGCCACCTGATGCTAAGAGCTGAATCATTTGAAAAGACTCTGATGCTGGGAAAGATTGAGGGCGGGAGGAGGAGGGGTCGACAGAAGATGAGATGGTTGGATGGCGTCACTGACTCAATGGACATGAGTTTGAGTAAACTCTGGGAGCTGATGATGGACAGGGAGGCCTGGCATGCTGCAGTTCATGGGGTCGCAAAGAGTCGGACATGACTGAGTGACTGAACTGAACTGAACTGAACTGAACCCAGTGATTACTAGAAATAAGAGACATTTCTAAAGATGTCAAAGCATCTCAGTGGTTCTGTGCCTGACCTTATAGTTTCCTTTCTGGTAACTCTCAGCACCTTTAGAAGCAGCTGGCCACCTAACAGCTTACACCAGGTGAGTGCAGGAGTCATTTGATTTCCCAAAGCCTTGTCTTAACTGGCACATGATCCCAGGCAATCTTCAGCTGATAATTTAAGTGAAGATGTTGCCACTGCATGCCAGATATGACTTCCATTTGCAAGGAGATCATCATTATATTAATACTATAATAGGTGAACAATCCAAACCAGAATTTTACTTTGAAAACCTGTTTCTTTTTTTAATAAAAAAAAAAAATCCAAGAGCTATATCAACCAGGAGAATGAGAAACTTCTCTAGAACTTAAAATATACCAAATCTATAGTATGGTGAATACATTTAATGCTATTGAACTGCACACTCAGAAATGGTTAAGATGATGTTATGAGTGAATCTAGTACAGCAAATTGGTTTCAGGAGATGCAAGAACGGAGAAGCCAATAGAAGATCTTGAGATCATTCAGGGATGAGCAACAGCAGGAAGCTACCCACCATCGCTCTGCTAGAGGAACAAGGGGAGAAGACAGCTGGACAGGCCTCCAGAATCAGGGTCACACTCCAGAGCCGAACCTGAGGGGCCTGGTCCTCCTGGAGGAGATGCCATAGGGAGCCGAGGAGGGCTTCCTCTTGCCTCCTCCCCTCCAGCCTTCCACCAGAACCTTCGCTGGCAGAGCTGACAGCAGATACAGAAGCAGAGCAGAGGAAGAACAGGCAGCTGACCTGCACACAGGCCTCTTTGCAGTTATGTATAAAGGAAAAAAAAAATCTGGAAATGCACAGTCCAATAACAAAGCAGACTGCATCTTTCAGGAGTGTGCAGCCACTTCCAGACAGCCTCGCCCCTGGAGCAACTCCTGCCTTCGAGGAGAGGCCCTGCTGTGTGCCAGGAGCAGAGGCAGCTCTGAGCAGATAGATGCAGGCAGCCCACAGCAAACCGTGAGAGGGTCTGGTCCCTCTAGGCAAATGGTCGTGACACTGTCTTCTGTGATCCTCCTGACACTGTCTTTCAGTCAGGAGGAGCAGGGGCCATGCTGGCAAAGCCTGGAGCAGAAGGGGGAGGCAGATGTGCTGAATGGTGAGTGAGGATTTTTTGGGAGCACAGCAAGGGGTGGGGAGCGAGTTGGCGAGTTTTATGCTGAATGTCAGTTCCAACACGTTCACCTCAATCTGGCAGTCAATAGTGCTTTTTCCAGTAACACGAATCAAATATTCTATTGGGTCAATGTAGAGCAGGCAGGAAGGGGCCCTGCTCGGGGAACTGGGGACATCACTGCTGTCAAACTGGTGCTTCACTGTCAAGTAGGCACAGGTCTGTCCACAAAGGCTCCGTTATTTAGTGACCCAGCCTTTACCATGAGGACAGTGGCAACTATGCCCTTGTAATCGCCAGCCTTCGTTCTGCATGGATCAGCACTCTGCTTCACTGAATTACGTAAATATTCATGTTTTTATATAACGATGAGGCAATTGCTTAAACAGAATACATAGTTTTTTGGTGGCTCTTTGTCTGCTGCCTGTAAGGGGTCAAGGGCATGGCAACCTTCAAGTACTTTGCAATCCTGGGAGTGCCCACGACAGGGCAGGGTCTGAAGAGCAGGAAGGAGTCCCCTCACTCTGACAGGCCAGTGGGATAGCTCCAGCGGCTTCGTCATTAGTATTCTGGCCCAGTGCTCCCCTGTTGCTGGCCAGGAGATGAGGTGAGTGCAGACGCTTGCACGGGCAGGAGGTGTGCCTTCCCATGTCAGCCGGAGGTTTGGAGGAGGACTGGCTGGTCCTCGGGCCCCGGGAAGAACAGGGGAGGCATGGTCCAGCCTCCTCCAAGCCCTCAGTGCTGGGCTACTGAGGCTGGCCACTGAGGCCTGCCCATCTGCCACCCCACCTTGGTTTTAATGGAAACTGTCCATGTGCTGCTGCTCATTCCTAATTATCTGCTCTGGCCTGGCGGCCGACGTGTTTATTTTGCAGCTGCCAGACTGGTGGAGATGGCTCTTTCATAAAGAATCACACCCCTTTCAAGTTGAGTTTCCTTTTTGCCCATCATTTGTTTTTGCAAACATTTCAGGATTAATTGAACACTCTTCCCTCTTCCAATCAAAACACATGGTCGCGTTCCCTGTGCAATATGGCAGTCTTGGCATTTGATCATCTCCGCACGCTTTCATTTCTGACTCCCCAGTGCTGACAAAAGGCGGGTCTCAAGTAACCTCAGGCCGCTGACTTGGAGAAAATTGAGTTTCATTTCAGATTAGCCTCTTCAGTTTCTGTCTATGAAAAGCTCATTTTCTATAAATTTAGGTTTTGGAATCCGCAGGCTCACCTTGAATGTGCAACTGCATATCTTTTGCTCATCTTTTTAATTATAACTATGGGTTTGGAAGCGTCACACAATATGTCACGTTTTGAGTAAGGAAAGAAGGAGGAAAGAGCTCTGGGCAGACTTTAAGAAGTGTCAGGTAAAAATTGTTCTTCTCTAACATGATTTCGCTATTAAGACCCCATTGGAAAAAGCAAAGCTAGGAGTTGAAATGATTGTCTTTCTTATTTCTGCTATTGCACACCTCATTTTAAAAGGCAAAACAAAGATTAAAACTCTATCAATTCCATTATCATCCTCTTCCTCTGTCTAGGGTTGCTTAATCCTGGCTGCTCAGAAGAATCACCAGGGGTTTAATTTCACCCATATATGACGTCAAAGTAACTGCCTTCCAGAGATGTCCATGTCCTAATCCCTAGGACCTGTACCCGTTACCTTCCCTGTGATTAAGTTAAGATCTCATGGTGTAGAGGTGTCCTGAATTATCCAGGTAATCACGGGGGTCTTTAAAAGTGGGAAAAGGCCTCAGAAGAAGAGGTTAAGAAGGAGATGTTGCTATGGAAGAAACAGAGAGAAGCAACATTGCTGGCTTTGAAGATGGATGAAGGGGGCCTTTAGAAGCTGCAAAAGGTAAGAAAACAGATTTTTCCTGGAGTCTCTAGAAGAAACGGAGCTCTGTTGATAACTTCGGTTTGGTCCGGTGAGACCCTGAAGGACTTCTGACCCACAGAACTGTGAGATATTTGTATTGCTTTAAGCCACTAAGTTTGTGGCCATTTGTTCCAGCAGCAAGAGGAAACAAACACGTCGTGTAAATTTGCCTTTGGAGACAGGGCTCTGCAGGTGATTCTTGTACAGTGGGTTTGAGTGCCCATGGGCTGTGCTGTGTCCCTTTCCTCACACCTACTTGCCCCCTTGGTCCACTGCAATCTGGCCCCTAATCCAGTAATATCTGGACTCTTCTTACACACCAGCCACCTCTTGTTGACAAATTGAGTGGACACTACGCCCTACTTATGTTACTCCATGTTTGATACCACTGGGCCACTTCCTCATGCAGAAGTAGCTCCTTTTGGCTTCCCAGATACCACTCATCTGTTTTCCCTCTTACCTCCCGATTATCTTTGTGATTCTCTTGGCTACTGCTTTTCTTCAGCCCATTTTTGAGTGTCAGTGCTATGAGGGTTTGATCCTAGGGTCTGGCTTCTTGCTCTGTATGGTATTCTTGGGATGTTTCATCTATCACTTGGGCTTCTATATGGTGATGGGTACCCAAGCTCAATTATCTTCCCTAACTTTCAAAACCATTCATTCAACAATCTACTTCAAACTCAACATGTCCAGCCACCTTAACTTCATTTCCCCCCCTTAATTCCCTTCCTCTGTATGTGGCTTTCTTGTCCTTGCCGTAACTGAAGTCAGAATCCTGGGAGTCATCCTGTCCCCTCCTGCCCCCTCACCTCCTCCCCTCCTAGTGCAACTAATCATGTCTCTTTATCTATTCAGCACCATCCTGGTTCAGGCTACTTTGATCTCTCCCTGGGTTATTGTGATGGCCAAAGCCACGTCTCAGAAATAAAAATGTCATAACTCTGCATAAAAAGCTTTATCATCTCCCTCATCCTCAGGAATAAACTTCAAGCTTCTCACTTGTCTTTTAGATGCAGTGTCACTTTGTCCTGTTTTCCTGTCCGACATCATCTCCCATTCTAGGCCTCTTTATCCCCTGCCTACCCCCACTCAACCCTGGGCCCCATCCATTATGAATTACTTTAGTCATCTAAACTCATCACACCTCCTCTTGTCCCAGGCTTTGCTCATGCTCTTCCTAAACATACATTTTTCTCACCTGAGATTGGCTAAGTCTTCCCCAGGCCTCAGTCTCTGCTTAGCTGTTGTCATGGACTTGGGTCATTTCTTGGGCTGTGTTCACCCTTCCTTTAGCATCTTGATTGCCTCTGGAGAATTAACCTTTTGTGTATTCTTGGCTAGATGGTAAACTCAAGTGTCTGTGTGTTATCACTGAACCTAAAGCGAGTTAGTTCCTTTCTCTCCTGGCCTTGGTACAATTGGGTAGAGGAACTGTGATCTAAACTGATCAATCAGAGGCCTTTTTCTAAAACTTGAATCTTGAATAAACAGTGCCAGGAGGAAAGAAATTGGGATTCCTCCTTGCCAGGGACAGGGTTCAGACTGGACTCTTCTGGCTCAGAGACCTTGCCTGGGTTCCTATTTTCCAACCTTTCAAATCCACTGTGATTTCTGTCTTTTTATAAGCCTACTTCTCCATCTATTCTGTTGATTGGACTTGGACCAACATCCTCTCACAGCTTTCTTTATTTCTTCCTGACTATGTCAGGCCTTAGCTGTGGCACTCAAGTTCGTTAGCTGTGGTGCGCTGGCTCAGCTGCCCCACTGCATGTGGGGTCTTATTTCCCCAGCCTGGGATAGAACCTGCATCCCCTGCACTGGAATGGAAGGTGCACTCCCAAGTGCTGGACCACCAGTTCAGTTCAGTTCAGTCACTCAGTCATGTCCGACTCTTTGCAACCCCGTGAATCGCAGCACACCAGGCCTCTCTGTCCATCACAAACTCCCAGAGTTCACCCAAACCCATGTCCATTGTGTGCGTGATGCCATCCAACCATCTCATCCTCTGTCACCCCCTTCTCTTCCTGCCCTCAATCTGTCCCAGCATCAGAGTCTTTTTCAAATGAGTCAGCTCTTCACATCAGGTGGCCAAAGTATTGAAGTTTCAGCTTCAACATCAGTCCAATGAACACCCAGGACTGATCTCCTTTAGGATGGACTGGTTGGATCTCCTTGCAGTTCAAGGGACTCTCAAGAATCTTCTCCAACGCCACAGTACAAAAGCATCAATTCTTCGGTGCTCAGCTTTCTTCACCATCCAACTCTCACGTCCATACATGACCACTGGATAAACCATAGCCTTGACTAGACGGACCTTTGTTGGCAAAGTCATGTCTCTGCTTTTCAATATGCTATCTAGGTTGATCATAACCTTCCTTCCAAGGCGTAAGCATCTTTTAATTTCATGGCTGCAATCACCATCTGCAGTGATTTTGGAGCCCAGAAAAATAAAATCAGCCACTGTTTCCACTGTTTCCCCCATCTACTTGCCATGAAGTGATGGGACTGGATGCCATGATCTTAGTTTTCTGAAAGTTGATCTTTAAGCCAATTTTTTCACTCTCCTCTTTCACTTTCATCAAGAGGCTCTTTAGTTCTTCACTTTCTGCCATAAGGACCACCAGGGAAATCCCTAAATTTCTTTATTTTTGAGTTAGAAAGAGTTGGTTTCTATGCTTTTTTCATATATAAAGTATTCCATGGCTCCCTAGCCCTCCTATGTGTTATTGAACCTAAAACAAGTTAGGTTAGATGCTTTAATTAAATTAATTTAATTAATTTAATGTGATCTTTGAGTTCAAGTTTACCTAGTTAAAGCGAGTTATTTTTTAAATTTTTAATTAATTTTATTACATTTTAGAATATAGTTGATTTATAATACGGTGTCAATTTCAGGTGTATAGCAGAGTGATTCATTTATACATATACATATATTCATTCTTTTTCATGTTCTTTCCCCCAAACTCACGTTTCCTTTGCTATTCTCAAGCATGAGTCTGAGCCCATCTGAGGCTTCTAAATTTATATTTCAAGGTTTCCCTTAGCTGCTTTTTATTGATCTGTAGATATCTGAAACCATGAATGCTATACTCAATACTCTTTTATATTGTTTCTTTTTTATAGGAGCATGGTTGCTTTACACTGCTCTGTCAGTTTCTGTAGGACAGCAAAGTGAATCAGCCACACATATACATATATCCTATGGGTATATTCTTATTATGGTAATTACTGCTGTACAGTGTATTAAAATACCACTTCTCTGTTTCTCCTTTTAGACCATAAACTTCTTGAGAGCAAGGACAATGCTTTGTTCATTATTCCACATCCAGAGTGAAGCACAGTGGCTGGTACATAGAAAACATTCAGTAAGCAATTGAGAAATGTATGAATGCATTTTCGTTCTCTGATAAGGTCAGAATAAGTGTGGAAAAGAATCACTGATTCTAATGTTTTCAAAACTATTGCCAGTTTATATAAATTATCACCAGAAAGTTTCATTAATGCTTTCTCTGCCCAGTGGCAGAAACATGCATATAATTGTGCAAAGCCCAAAACAAACCAAAAATACCAAAAGAACTTCTACTTTCAAGGAGATAGAATGGACATACTTTTCCCTTTTCTCTCACATGTGTACAATAAACATCCCTGGACAAACATCACTTAGCAAAACCACAATGAGGTGTTATCTCACACTTATTAGAATGGCTATTATCAAAAAGACAAGAAACAACAAGTACAGCAAGGAGGTGGAGAAAAGGGAACCCTTTTCCACTGTTGGTGGGAATGTAAATTGGTACAGTTACTACAGAAAACAGTATAGAGATTCCTCAAAAAAATCAAAATAAAACTACCTTATGATCTAGCAATTCTACTTCTGGGTATATATCCAAAGGAGATGAAATCACTATCTCAAAGAGTTATCTGTACTTCCATGTTCCTTGCAGCATTATCAACAATGGTCAAGATATGGAAACAAACTTAGTGTCTATCAAAGGATGAACGGATAAAGAAAATGTAGTATTTATGTATACAGTGGAACAGTATTCATCCATTAAAAAAAAAAGGAAATCCGACCATTTGTGACAAAATGAATGGAGCTTGAGAGTGTAATGCTAAGTTAAATAAGTCAGAGTAAGATAAATACTCTATGATTTCACTTATATGTAGAATCTAAAAAAATTCATAGAAACAGATCAGATTTGTGGGATGGGGCTGGAGGAATTAGGAGGTGATCAAAAGGTATAAACTTCCAGTAATAACATAAATAAGTTCTGGGATGTGATCTACATGATAGTAACAGTGTTAGTCGCTCAGTCGTGTCTGATTCTTTGCGACCCCACGGATTATAGCCTGCCAGGGTCCCCTGTCCATGGGATTCTCCAGGCAAGAATACTGGAGTGGGTTGCTACTCCCTTCTCCAGAGGATCTTCCTGAGCCAGGGATTGAACCCAGGTCTCCTGCACTACAGGCAGATTCTTTATCATCGGAGCTACAGGGAAATCCTGATGATGTACTTGATAACTATAGTTAATCCAACTGTATTGTATATTTAAAAGTTGCTAAGAGAGTAGATCTTAAAAGTGCTCATTTCAAGAAAAAAAATTGTAACTGTGAGGTGATGGATGTTAACTACACTTATTGAGTAATCACTTCACAATATATACACGTATAGCAAATCATCACATTTATATACCTTAAAATTATAAAATATTATATAATTTTTAAATTTTATTTATAATTAATAAAATTTATTTATAAATTAATAAAATAATGTATTTTATTACAAATAAAATTTATTTCAATTTCAATAAAATTAGAAAAAAGAAACTAATAAAAATAACCATAAAATGTAACAGTGTACATGAAGAATAATGTGTAATTAGTCATCAAGGAGGGCTTCCCTGGTGGCTCAGATGGCAAAGAATCCACCTGCAATGTGGGAGACCTGGGATCCTTGGGTTGCGGATATCCCCTGGAGGAAGGTGTTGCAACCCACTCCAGTATTCTTGCCTGGAGTATCCCCATGGACAGAGGAGCTTTGGGCTACAGTCCATGGAGTCAGACACAACTGAGTGACTAAGGACAGCCATCAAGGAAATGCAAAACCAAAATGCAACACCACCACTACACACCCACCAGAATAACCAGAGTGAAAAAGTGTTGATAAGGATGTGGAGGAACTGGGACTCTCATATGTTACTGATGGGAGTGTAAATTGGTGTGCGTGTGTGTGTGTGTGTGTTACTTGCTCAGTTATGTCTGACTCTTTGTGACCCCATGGACTGTAGCCTTCCAGGCTCCTCTGTCCATGGAATTCTCCAGGCAAGAATACTGGAGTGGGTAGCCATTCCCTTCTTCAAGGGTAAATTGGTATACTCACCACTGAAAACAGGCAGTTTCTACTAAAGCTGAACATATACATAACAGTGTGACTCTAAATGGATGGAGAAACATACAATGTTTGTGGATTGGAAGAAACAACATAATAAAGATGTCAGTTCTCCTTAAAATGATTGACAGGTTTTACACAATTCCCACTAAAATCCCAGAAATTTGTTTTACAGATATAGATAAGATTATTCTAAAATTTATGTGGAACGGAAAAGGGACTGGACTAGCTAAAACAATTCTGGGAAAGAATAAAGCGGGAGGAATCTGTCTTCATGGTTTCACTATTTATATAACTATAGTAATTAAGATTGTGTGGCTTTGGGGGAGGACAGACCCATAAATCAGTGGAACATAATAGAGAACAATATAACCTTTCCAACAAATGGCACTGGAACTTGGACATTCGCAGGCAAAAAAAGGAAGAAGTGGAGGGAAGAAGGGAGGAAGGAAGACCCAAATCTCACATCTTAATATAAAGCTTAACTCAAAACGGTTCATGGATGTAAATGTAAACTATAAACATTAAAAAAACATGATGTCCAAATAGCCAATAGGTAAATTAAAATGGAATACAAAAATATTGAAATAATCCATGAGAACAAATAAGAAAATGATAGCTCTAAATCCAGCCATGTCAATAATTAGATAAAGTGCAAGTTATCTAAACACATGAAGAAGGCTGCTTTAAATATAAAGATATAGAGAAAGCTATGTCATGCAAACAAAAATCAAAAGAGAGCTGGAGTGACTATATTAATATCAGACAAAGCAGACTTAAGAACAAGGACTGTTACCAGCAGTAAAGAGGCAGCATACAATGATAAAAATATCAATTCACCAGGAAGATATAATAATTCTAATTGTGCATTCAGGATTTGTTGCAGTTTGACAAAATAGCGAGTTGGTTAGTTATTTTGGGAGGATGGGGTAGCGAACAGCCTTGGGAGAGCCTAAAAAATGAGTTTAGTATATATCAGAAATATAAAGTCACATGTATTGTTTCCTGCAGTAATTTCTAAAATGAATTCTTAGTTGTTTCTCAGTCAATGAAACATCCCTTGGAAGTGTGTATTCTTCTGCCATCCTAAAGGGTAGGAATCCTGAGCAAATATGGCAAATGCCTTCTGACAGGCTGACTCCTGATTTCTGACCCTAAAAGATATGAATGTTTGAAGCTATAACTCAAGCCTGGAGTGAGCAATCATAAATGACCTCACACTTACTGCCCTCAATCCCAGTTTGCAGCATGCTGCTTTTCAACTTAATGAAAAGCACACATCTGGAAACCAAAGCAATGGCCTTAGAAATTCTCTGAGCTCCGGGTCTCCACAACCTGCTTCTTACTGGCTGCAGGAAGCCCTAGTGGGCGGATCTTCGTCTGACCTGCCACTAGGAGTGTTTCTAGTTTCCTTTCTTTACTTCGTGGATTGTCATTACCTGATTCTCATTCATTCTGTATTTCCTCACAAGTTAAGTGAGAGGTTATAGGCCAGTCTAACTACTGGATTTTGACCCATCTGCCAACTGTTTCTTTCCATCACAGAATAGAATATATGAAGGGAAACAAGTAACCAAAAAGATGTTGATAGATTGCTGCAATAAAATAAAAACAGGAGATGAAATTATCAGGAATAAATATCAAACCTAATATTTATGTTTAAAAGATCAGTTTCACTGTAATTGGCATATAGGAGGTCATTGTAAGGAACCCTGAGGAAACTGGTAGCAAGGTCACTATCTGCGAGTGAAGCTGGTAAAAATGGATTTAAAATGAATGAGGACAAAGAGTACACACGTACATGCATAAGCCTACAGACCAATTTCACTCATGATAATCAATGCAGAAATCCTAAAGAAAATATATGCAAATAGATAGCATATTAAAAGATTAATATTACATGACCAAAGGAATTTATTCCATAAATGCAAGGATGTTTCAGTATTTGTATATTTATTAATGTGGTTCCCATTAATGGATGTAAATAGAAAAATCATGTGATCATTTCTATGAATGTTATAAAGGTTTTTGAGAAAATTCAATGCCTGTTCTTTATTTTTTGAAAAGTTTTAACAGAATGGAAATCAGATATTATTCTTTTGTGCCAAGCCCAGCATTATACAAAATAGGGAAGGAGTAGCATTCCTATTTAAATCAGAACAAGGAATGGACACACTATCACTATTAATTGTCATGGTCTGGTGGTGTTCTTTAGCACAATTAAAGAAGAATGGTTTAAAAGCTGAAGTAGAGGACATAAAATTCTAATTATTATCAGATAATATAACTTTTTGCCTCAAAAATTCAAAGGAGAGTAAACTGAACTGCTGTTACAGTCAGGGAATTCATGAAATTCATATATGGAAATCAATATCTTTCATATATGCAAGCTATAATCAATCAGAGCAAGAGACGCCCAGAATAAATACAAAATGCATGGGATAGTTATAAGTAAACTTAACAAGAAATGTGCAAAGTCTATAGAAAGAACATTTTAAATACTAGTGAGGATCACAAAGGGAAATGAACAAATGTATACTGAATTCATAGGCAGGTAATTTTATTTTCATCAAGATATTATAATACTTCTCCCTAAGATATACTAAAATTATAATACACTTCCAATAAGCTGCAGACTGAAGTTTTTTGGAAGTATGCAAGCTAATTCTAAAATTTATATGGAAAAATAAATAACCCAGGAAACCTAGGAAATTTCTAAGAGAATAAAATGAGAAGAGATTGTCTTTACTAGATACGAAAACATAATATTCAAAACAGTGTTAACACTAAAACTTAAATAGACTAATGAGAAAACAATTGTCTGGAAGCAGACCCTCACACATGGGGAAATTTACTGTGTGGTAAACATGGCTTTTCAAATAAGTGGGCGGGCTAATTTTTGTTAGCACTCAGCTCTGATCTTAACCTTCTGTGCTCTCATGTGTTACAAAGGCGCTGGCTGAAAGCCAGTGTGCTGTGCTTCTAGATCCCCTCATCAGCTTGCTTTGGTTAGGTTCTGTGAATGGGAAGGTTTTGTTGGGTTCGGGCTTCCCTGGTAGCTCAAATGGTAAAGAATCTGCCTGCAATGCAGGAGACCTGGGTTCAATCCCTGGGTTGAGAAGATCCCTTAGAGAAGGGAATGGTTACCCACTCCAGTATTCTTTCCTGGAGAATCCCGTGGACAGAGGAGCCTGGTGGGCTACTGTCCATGGGGTCACAAAGAGTTGGACACGACTGAACAAGCGACTAACTCTTTTGAATGGAAGGCATTGGCTGGGGTTGAGGAGTAAGAAAGAGCCATTTTTATGCCTCCAATGCCTCTTCTTGCAGTAGTAGTAGTAACGGCTGGTAATTTGGGCTCCAATAGCATTAGTGAGAAAGGTAGAGGTTTTGAAAGTGAATGTCGCTCAGTCGTGCCCGACTCTTTGTGACCCCATGGACTATACAGACCATGGAATTATCCAGGCCAGGATACTGGAGTGGGTAGCCTATCCCTTCTCCAGTGGATCATCCTAACCCAGGAATCCAACTGGGGTCTCCTGCATTGCAGGCAGATTCTTTACCAACTGAGCTATCAGAGAAGCCCAGCATCATTAAAGTTTAAGTTCCTGAATTTCTGTTCAGTGTTTACAGTGAGATTCCAAAAAAAAAAAAAAAGAAAAAGAAAACCAATGGCCATACTGCCAGCAGTTCATCAGTGAGCACCATCTGGTGGCTTCCAGTTGGGGGTACTAGGGGCTTCATGATCACTGAATAATATCACTTTCCCCTTTGTTACTTTGGTTCAATGTCTTTGTCACTAATTGAGATCATTGAATTGCCTTCTGCTTGAAATATTTAGATTGCTTTCACATTTCCTGACAGGACACTAACTAATGTAAGGAGAAAATAACAGTTATTCAATAAATGATAATTGGTGAAACTAGGTAATTCAGCATGTGGGAGAGTGAAAATAAGGTTTGGTTCTCTTCCTTATACCTTATACCTAAATACATTTTAGATGACTCCGAGGTTTGAATGTAAGAGAAATAAACCATAAAAATACAGAAGAAAATATGGTGGATTAAGAAAAAAATCTCAGGATGTTTCAGATAAGAAACATTAGAAAAATTTAATTCCATAAAAATGTTGTCATAACAACAAAAAGTCCAGCATGTATAAAATCAACAGGAAAAATATTTACAATGTCTATCTGTAGACAAATACCAAAACCCCAACAGAAAAATGAACAAAGATCCCAGACAGAAAGTTTACAGAAAGAATATATAAATGATTCTTTTAAAAAATATACTCAGAATTCATTAGTGAAACCATCAGGTCATGGGCTTTTCTTTGCTGGGAGGTTTTGATTACTGATTGAATCTCCCTACTTGTTAGTCTGTTGAGATTTTCTATTTCTTCATGATTCAGTTTTAGTAAGTTGTATGTATCTAGGAATTTCTTGCTTTCTTCCATGTTATCCGATTTCTTGGCATGTAATTGTTCATAGTAGTCTCCTATGATCCTTTTTATTTCTTTGGTATTAGTTGTCTTCTCTTTCCTTTCTGGTCTTGTTAATTTTCTTTTTTCTTAGTTATTCTAGCTAAAGTTTTGTCAATCTTGTCTATCTTGGAATGTATTGGATATGTCTGTTATCTTGATTGTGGTGATGGTGTCACGAGTATTATACAATTTGTCCAAACTCATCAAGTTTGTGCAAACAAAGATTGCACATACTTAATATACAGTGAAGCAGTTACAAATACTCAGTCTCACTCATAATAAGGAAATGCACATTAAAACCCAATCTACCTACTTACTTGTCTACAACTGAGTCACTTTGCTGTATACCTGAAGCTAACACAATATTGTAAATCAGCAATACTTCAATTATAAAAAGGGTTCAGTTCAGTTCAGTCGCTCAGTCATGTCCGACTCTTTGTGGCCCCATGAGCCGCTGCATGCCAGGCCTCCCTGTCCATCACCAACTCCCGGAGTTTACCCAAACCCATGTCCATTGAGTCGGTGATGCCATACAACCATCTCATCCTCTGTCGTCCCCTTCTTCTCCTGCCCTCAACCTTTCCCAGCATCAGGGGCTTTTCAAATGAGTCAGCTCTTCACATGAGGTGGCCAAAGTATTGGAGTTTCAGCTTCAACATCAGTCCTACCAATGAACACCAAGGACTGATCTCCTTTAGGATGGACTGGTTGGATCTCCTTGCTGTCCAAAGGACTCTCAAGAGTCTTCTCCAACACCACAGTTCAAAAGCATCAATTCTTCGGTGCTCAGCTTTCTTTATAGTTCAACTCTCACATCCATACATGACTACTGGAAAAACCATAGCCTTGACTAGATGGACCTTTGTTGGCAAAGTAATGTCTCTGCTTTTTAATATGCTGTCTAGGTTGGTCATAACTTTCCTTCCAAGGAGTAAGTGTCTTTTAATTTCATAGCTGCAATCACCATCTGCAATGATTTTGGAGCCCAGAAAAATAAAGTCAGCCACTGTTTCCACTGTTTCCCCATCTATTTGCCATGAAGTGATGGGACCGGATGCCATGATCTTAGTTTTCTGAATGTTGAGTTTTAAGCCAACTTTTTCACTCTCCTCTTTCACTTTCATCAAGAGGCTCTTTAGTTCTTCTTTGCTTTCTGCCATAAGGGTGGTGTCATCTGCATATCTGAGGTTATTGATATTTCTCCTGGCAATCTTGATTCTAGCTTGTGCTTTAGATATCAATAATAGAATGCATAAATAAATTATAATATATTCATAAAAATTAGCAATAGATACCATTTCTACTTAACAGATTGGTAAAAAAAAATTCCACAAATTCTTTGACACTTTACCTCCTTAAGAGAGGAAACAATTTTCCTCTGAGTGTGGACTGGACTTCGAGGCTCACTTTTAGTGAATAAAATATAGTAGATGTGATGGTTTGTGACTTCGGAGACTAGGTCAGGAATGATCATGACAGACACTGCTGTTTCCTGAAGTGAAAATCACTCAGTTGTGTCCAACTCTTAGTGACCCCATAGACTATACAGTCCCTGGAATTCTCCAGGCCAGAATACTGGAGTGGGTAGCTGTTCCCTTCTCCAGGGGATCTTTTCAACACAGAGATCAAACCCAGGTCTCCTGCATTGAAGGCAGATTATTTTCCAGCTGAGCCACCAGGGAAGCCCTGCTGTTTCCTACTTGCTCTCTTTTGGATCACTTGCTCTGGAGAAAGCCAAATCCTATGTCATGAATACCCTCAGGGAGCCCTGAGGAGAAATCCATATGCTGAGAGAAACTGAGCCATCCTGCCAACAGTCAGCAAGGAGCTGAGATATTCTCCTACTAGTCCTGTGAGTGTGACATTTTGGAAGTGGATCACCCAGCCCCAGGTAAGCCTGTGGATGACTGCTGCATTGGTCAACCAACAGAGACACTGAAGCAAGACTATCTGGCTATGCTCCTTTTAAATTCCTGTCTTGCAGAAACTGTGAGATAATGCATGTTGTCTTTGGCTATTAAGTGTTGTGGTTATTTGTTACATAGCAATAGATAACTAATGAACCTGCTCTGCGGTAGGTATGTGGGAAGAGGCACCCTCATAAATGGCTGGTAGGGTATACATTGGATCAGTGCCATGGAGACATGTTAGGTGATATCTATTACAGTAAAAATGTAATTCCACATCTATAAATACTTCCAAAGATATACTTGCACATGTGTGAAATGTTAATTAAACAACCCTGTTTATTGCAGTATTGTTTGTAGTGGCAGACTGGCAACAATCTAAATGTGTATTGTTATTGTTGTTCAGTTGCTCAGTTGTGTCTGAATTTTTATGACCCCATGGACTGCAGCACACCAGCCTTCCCTGTCCTTCACTATCTCCCGGAGTTTGCTCAAGCTCATGTCCATTGAGTCAATGAAGCCATCCAACCAGCTCATCTTCTAGTCATCCCCTTCTCATCCTGCCCTCAGTCTTTCCCAGCATCAGGGTCTTTTCCAATGTATCTCTTCACATCAGGTGGCCAAAGTGTTAGAGCTTCAGCTTCAGCATCAGTCTTTCCAATGAATATTCAGGACTGATTTCCTTTAGGATTGCCTGGTTGGATCTTCTTGCAGTCCAAGGGACTCTCAAGAGTCTTCTCCAACACCACAGTTCAAAAGCATCAATTATTCGGCTCTCAGCCTTCTTTATGGTTCATCTCTCACATTCATATGCGACTACTTGAAAAACCATAGCTTTGACTATATGGACCTTTGTTGGCAAAGTGATGTCTCTGGTTTTTAATAACACTGTCTAGGTTTGTCATAGCTTTTCTTTCAAGGAGCAAGTGTCTTTTAATTTCCTGGCTGCAGTCACTGTCTGCAGTGATTTTGGAGCCCAAGAAAATAAAGTCTGTCACTGTTTCCATTTTCCCCCCATCTATTTGCCATGAAACAATGGGACCAGATGGCATGATCTTCATTTTTTGAATGTTGAGTTTTAAGCCAGCTTTTTCTCTCTTCCTCTTTCACCATCAATAGGCTCTTTAGTTCTTCTTCACTTTCTGCCATAAGGGTGGTGTCATCTGAGTATCTGAGATTATTGATATTTCTCCTGGCAATCTTGATTCCAGCTTGTGCTTCAGCCAGCCTGGCATCTCACATGTTGTATTCTGTATATAAGTTAAGTTGGGACTAGTTAATTAAATATGATACACCCACACAGTGGACTTCTATACAGTTGTTAACAAATTATATAATTCTATGAACAAGTAACAAAATAATGTGGATAATATACTACCATTTATGTAATGCAAAATAAAACAATATGTATAGATTATCTTTGGATGAATGAACAAGAGACTGATAACAGATGGGGGATCAGGAGTGGGTGAGAACTTTTTCACTATATATCTTTTTTTTGGATATCTTTTGAAAGAAATTTCTTATACCATGTGCATGCATTACATATTAAAAAATGTCAGTAATTGGGAAGCTAAAATAGATGAAATGTCATCCATGTTAAGAGATAGTTTCTAAATGTGTAGCTGATAGTGAACTGGAAAACCTTTTACTGCAGTCATGATAGCTACAATGCCTTCATGCTTGGAACATAACTTAAGAAGACTATAACCTAAACCATTGTATTTTCTCCTGTTTAGAAAAAGAATAGGTTTATAGGAGCTGAGTGGTCTGTTTAGAGTCTAGAAAAAGAGAAATTAGATAGTATAGATTGTTATTATTTACCCAAACCAAGGAAGAAATGCTGTGGTTAGCAGACATGATGATGAGTACTTTCCTATTAGGAGGGAATATTTTATGTAACACAAGAGCATTCAGTTCTCTTGGTTTAGATTCTGTACTCAATTCAGCAATTATTAATTGGGCTTCCCTAAGTTTTTACAAGCAATCCCTTTCATATTAAACACATATATTGTAGTCACTGTAAAACCACAGACCCCATTAGAAATTTTGAAAGGACACTTTAGTTTATATATCAGTATTTTTGGAGTTAGGTTTGCATGACTCAGGTTCAAGAGCCTGAATAGCAATTACTACTGTGATATGATGAGTCTCTTGGCACAAAAAACCGAGGAGTAGCATCCCATCTCCTTCTGAAGCTAGTGGAGTAGCCAGCCAATCTCTTGTGTGTCCTCTTTTCATTTGTGATAAGCACAAACAAAGCATAAGGGAGAGCCTACTGCAGAGCAGTCCCTATGAAAAAGCCCTGTGTGATCTGATGGTGACCTAGCTAAGAGAAGAAGGCTGATGAAAGCTTAGCTTCCATGATTATTAGAGGGACCATATAATCATTAGCCCACTGGATTCCTTTAGTCCATTTGGAAGTCTTTCATCTTTATAATTTGAGAGGAATCTGATCTCACAATCTTGCAAACTCCCAGAATTTCTGATGTCACAATAGAATATCATTTGTACTATAAACACATGCATAATAAAAGTCAAATTGGGATTTAGATGCTCCAGCTAAGTACCCTCACTAGCTAAATGACTTGACTATCACATCAACCTGGTGGCATCAATTTGGATTTCTTTTTTGCCATAGACAAATAGCACTAGTATAAGTTGTCTTGGTGGTTGTGAATAGTCAACTGTACTGAGTCCAGGTCTAGGAACCTTACTTAGGATTTGTTCACTAACTTGAGAGCATGAGAAGGTTAACCTCCATGTCCACCCCTGCATTAATCTATCTATTCACTTATTTGTTTACTTAATTTAATTCACCAACAGTACGTTTTGGGATTGTCTGCTATGAGAAAGAGCTGAGGGAACTTCAGCTGTACCACCAGAAAAGATTTAAAGGGGACATGACAGCTGTTTTCAAGGGTATGACGAGGGAGGAGGCTTATCTGTGTTTTTCCAGAGGGCACAAGTAGGGAAAGTGAGTCGATGATAAAGTGTGTCAGACTTGGGCATAAATTACAGAAGAAACTTTTGACTTTGGAATGAGCTGCCCAACAATGGAATGCACTGCCTTGCAAAACAGTGATCTTCCGGCCAGTCAAGGAAACTGCCAAAGCACAGATAAGGAAGATGGGGCCCAGAAAGATGAAATGACCTGGATAAAAATGCATAGCCAGTTAGTGGAGGGGGTCTGCTTGGCACCCAGAATTCAAGTCAGCCCAAGCCAGTCAACCCTTGGCATGCAATGATTTAACTTTGTTCTTTCAACCTCAAAGCTCCATGGTTGTCGTAATTTATAATTGTGATGAAACACATGCTCCAAGGCTAGTGTGTGGGAGTGAGTCCCTGAGCTCGCAAGCAAATACTCACATCTCCAACAGACTTTGAAGTTCTCTGCTTGTAGAGGACACAGTCATTCTGGTGATATATTACAACTTCTTTCTCATGATGGAAAGTAGCTAATGGGCAAAGGAGCAAAAAAAAAAAATGAGCAAAAATACAGAGATAACCTAGAAAGTGAAGGTTCCTATCAGAAATGAAATTTCAGATAAACCTGAGTGTCCTGGCATGTGAAATTGGGAGGTGACACAGATCAGAGATGGTGAAATTGTTTCACAGAATGTTCCACGGTTTTGGCAATGTGCCACAGAAGTGTCGGGAAAATGTTCAAGAAGAACAAGGGTACTCTGTACTCATTCCATTATATTCCACAGTCTCCCTTGATCTTTTGCTCTAAATCACTTGAACGACTTTGGTTATGAGGATGGGGAGAGAGAGAGGATCCATAATGAATCTTACTATTCAGGCAAGGAATTGCACATTGTCTGTCCTGTGACTTCCAGGCGGGCCGGGGGAGGACCTGGCTCCATGTGACTCGGATGTCCCAGGTTGATGTAACACCAAACACAGTCCCCTAGTACAGCCACCAAGTCGAAGATGTCCATGCCTTCCTCTTCAAGGAATAGTCCTATTCCTGTCAGCTCTGGGCCTGAGAGCATTGTTTCAGAGATAACCACTCTCACCTTTCCCCAGGATATCAATCGATTTGAATCCTGAAGACAGAACAGGACTTTCAGGGAATGCCTCAGCCCCTCAAGTTTTCCTAACATAGGAGTTCTCAAAATGCAATCTCTGGACCAGCGGCATCTGCATCCCTTGTTAGTACTTACTAGATCTACAGCTGGAACTTATTAGAAATGCAAATTTCCACTCTCCTCCCTGAACCCAGAAGCACTGAATGGTAAACTCTGGGGGTAGGAGCATGTGTGCATGCTCAGATGTTTCAGTCATGTCTGACTCTTCGTGACCCTATGGACACACGCTATGGACCCTATGTGACCCACCAGGCTCCTCTGTCCATGGGATTCTCCAGGCAAGAATACTAGAGTGGATTGCCATTTCCTCCTCCAGGGGATCTTCCCGACCCAGAGATTGAACCTGCGTCATCTGTGTCTCCTGCTTTTCAGGCAGATTCTTTACCCACTGAGCCACCTGGGAAACCCTGGGGGTAGGAGGGGTCTTAGCAATTAGTGTTTTAACAAGCCCTGCCAGTGATACTGATGGGTGCTGGAGACTGAGGACCGAGAGAAGACATTCAGGAGTAGAAAGAGTGGCTTGAGTTTAATGGTTGGTTCAAAGTCCAGATTTGACTTCCCAGCCTCCTTCTCCCCTGCAGAGGAGAGAGCTCACGGAAGCCAACACTGACCCATGTCATCTCTGCATCCAGAGTCTACGGGTTATGCTGGGATTTCCTGGAAGCCAGAGCAGTAAGTAGAAAATGCTTGAGACGCTTTCTGTTTGGCTTTCTGAGGTCTTGCCTAGGTTTAAGTGGCACCCGGATTTTTCATAAATGAAAAATAGAGATGTCAGCACACCCATGAACAGTGAGGCTGTTTACACAAATCGTGCTGAGACCCCCAAACCAGCTGCTTTCTGCACATTTCTACCTGTGAGGCTGTCAACACAGCACTTTAGCCAGCTCTAGTTTTACTTGAGAAAGCCAAAGCCCAGCCATTTGTAGGATTCCTCTTTTAGGACAAGACCTTTACCAAATTAAATGTTTAATAACTAAAGTAACAAATTCTTCATTTGTGTGTGTGTGTGTGTTTCACCCAGTAAATTCTTCAATCCAGTTATTTCCCTCCCCTGCTTAGTCACTTGGTTCTTGTTTTGCTTCTTTATGGCAGGCTGTGTTTATGTGACAGCTGTTTAACATTGATATAAACATGCACCCCACTCCAAGTGAATCAATGTCAGGAGAACAGCAGGAAGCCTATGTCTTCCTGTTACATCCTACCCTTGCTGTAAATGTGTGTGCCCACTAATGGCAAGCAACATTTGCAGCATCCACACCTGGAAGCTAAGAGGTTGTCCACATTCCAGGAAGAGCCCCCGGCGTTTGGGAGGCCTGAATGAAAGACCCCAGTGGACCTTCCATGGCAGGGCTTGATCCCACCCACTCTTTATTTAAACTCATAGTGTATTTATGGGGTTGATAAACAGGGTAAATAAACAAATTGCTGGGAGGAAAGAGTAGGAGAGGAGAAAGATCTGAATTCACGTCAGCAGTCCTGTGTAGCAACACCTCGTAATTGAGAGGATTGTTTGGGAACACATCGCTAACATTTCTGGGTATTACCTGCTTAAAAATCATATAATATCTGTCAGCTCTGAAGGTTCAGATTTCCAGGTGGTGCTCTGGTGAACAGACGGTTAACTGCTTAATGAAGTCTGTTCCTCTTTTCATTGATGCCAGCTGACTTCAGCCATTAACCCTGAGATCTTGGCTCTTTTTCTTGTGGTCTGAAGGAAGGGAAGAGGGAAGGGAAGGGTAAAAAGTTTAGGTATTATGACCAGAAATTCTGATCACTAGTTCCTGAAGACATGTCCTTATTGGAAAATTAACTTTAAAAATGTGAGACGTGGTTCCCTCAGGCTGGCAAGCGGTCAGGGAGGCTCCTTTGTACGCCCCCACTCTATTTTCCTGGTTGTGGGTGCTGGGGGCCAAATGAAGAACTGGCCCTGGTTCCACTGCTTCATTAAGGCCTGTATAACGTTATTCTGGGTTCATGGATAACAGTGGGCCTCTCCTTATAAATGTCTCTCTAGTAGTTAAAGAAATGGTGATCTTTTGTGAATAGACCAAGCTGGGTTAGCCTTCAATTTGTTGGCAGCATTCATTCTGAAAGCATGCGTGTTTTTATACAAAGCTCTGTGTGCTAAAGGTCAAGGGAACAGTAGGCAGCTGGTTTCATCCCATTATTTCCTTCCAATGTCACCAACCAGTTTAGCCTCCAAACCTTCCTGACAATGCAAGGCTTTGCAGGTGGCTGTGGGTGACAGGCCTGTCCCACTGTTCTGTTTACACTTGTTGTTCTGAATAGCATTCAGGATCCTTGTGGGATCCGGTATGGATGAGATTGTAGCTCAATCGTGGGGCAGGGACCAACTCAAGCTCATGGGGGTCTTGTGCCCCCACAGGCATCCCTGACATGGAAACAAAAATTTGAGAGAGGCGGGGGTTGACAGGAAATTGGTTGGAGGAAAGATCCAACAGGATATATGGGTTATAAAACAGAGCTGTTCTAAAAATGGGGGCCCCAGAACAAATCGATGTGTTCCCCTCCAAATATTTTACCCTGTGCAGTCACACTGAAATCACACTGTCTGTGCAGACAGACTGAAGGTAACATGTATTGGGAGTCCTTGCTATGTGGTGAGCATTGTTCGTAATATATGGTGTGAATTGTCTCTCGTCAACCTTAATGCAATGGATTCTTTCATTTAATCCTCATAATAATCTCTGATGTAGACAGTCTTATTGTCCCTAATTTCACAGATGAGTGAATGGGGGTTAAGGAACATGTCTGGGGTCACATGGATGGTTTGAGTGGAGAATCAGGAGTGCTAATTCAGATGCCATAAATCCAGTGTCTACACTGAATCACTGGAAAAATGAGCCTCAAAGTTTAATGAACCTATGAATCATGAGAGATCTTGTGAGGAGCAGGAACTGATTTCACTGGTCTGAGGTGAGACCTGGAAGTCTGTATTTTTCACAGGCTCTCAGTTGCTGCTGTCACTTGTGAGCTGTTCTGGGCTTATGGCCGCCTCCAGGCAGGAGGCAAATGATTAGACTAAGAGCCCAGGGCCGGGTCTCCCATCTCCAGACAACACGCTTCCCATGGTACACCTGCCCTGGCCACCCTCCTCTCCTTGTTAATCCAGGAAGGAGATGGGGAAGGGATTTCTGGAATTTCCACTGTTATGCTCATCCCTAGGCTGCTGAGAAGGCCTGTGAACTCCCACCCGTGCACCCTCCTCCCTCTTGTTTTCAGGGCTCCCAGGAGCAGGGTGTGCAGCAGTGAGAACACGGGCCACGCTATTCCGAGCTGTGGCTTCCCGTCTGTCACCCCTGCCCTCGGCTCCGCTCTTGTATTCTGAGCAAGAAAGCCTTGTGCGCATCTCTTGTGTGTATCTAGTGGGATGGAAAACAGCCCTGGACTGGGAGGCAGGAACATGAGTTCCATCCATGGCTTACGTCTTGATCTGCTCAGTGACTGGAAGCTGGAAACTTAACCTTTCTAAGACTTCCTTTTCTCTATCTGTAGATGGAGCTAATAAAGCTAATCCTCATTCTCTAGCTGAGGAATATTCCAAAGATTAAGAAACTTGTGTGTGTAAAACTATTTGAGCTCCCTCGGAACTAAGTGCTTATTATGGAAATGTATAAATATCATGACAGCCAAAGTCTGTGAATGCCTTCTCTGGCATTCAGCCACTCATGAGGCTTAATGACCAGCTCTCCTCTTTGGTTTTAAAAAGCTCTCTTCATGACAACCTTTCCCTGAAGTAGTCAAAGGAAATGGCCTGCTTGAAATTCACATTCCATTTCACCATCAGTCAAACCCTATTGAAGTGCCAAGACACTGCATTTCTAGAGAGTGAATTCCTTATTTCTGACCCAGGTTGGAGCCATGCATGGCTGGGCTTCTGTACAGAAAGAGTCAAAAATGAGGCAGCTCCAAAGAACATGCTCGATACAGACACGCAGATGGGCTACAGTGCAACCCAAACTGTTGCTTTGCTTCCTTAAGAACAGTCAGTCCATTGATGAGTTCGACAAGTTCATATTCCCATCGCCAGTTTGCGGGGGGGGGGGGGGGGCGGGAGGCTGGATTAGTTGGAACAGCAAGAGAGAAATCTCTCGGCGGGTGTCCAGGGCTTGGGATGGATGGCAGGCTCTGAGAATACGTCTGACAGGCACTTTCAATCCCTTATCCAAAATGCCACTTTGCACTTCCTCTGCAATATGCAGGGAAATTGTTCTTGTCTCAGGGTGAGATCGCTTTATTCAGAAAGGGGGAAGTTCACCTGGTGTATTGTCTGCCAGGGAATCAGGCAATCACGTCATTGAGATGATGATTTATCTTGTACCTGGGATGTCTTAACAATCTCTCAATCACTTCATTACTAGGTTATGTTTCTGCTTCCCCTGTCTCTTGACAAGCAGCATGGAGTTCTCCTGCCTTTTCCCATTTGATTTTCATTTGTTTTTCCACTGCATGCATTAGGAGGCTAGGGGTTCTCATTGTTGGTGACAAGACTGAGGACTCAGAAATTATTTCTAAGCAGCTGGGACAGGGCTGCACAAATCCAAGTGCACTCAGAGACCCAGAGGGTTTGTTTTTGTTTATTTCCTGCCAAATAAATTATCTTTCATTTTCATGTAAAGAGATGAAATGGCAAATGGAGTCCACAGTTCTCCAAGTGCCCCTCATTCTAATTCATTGCCCCTCTCACAAGCTGTCTCCCAAGGTTGGTCGCTCTGGCCCACCTCTCTTGTTGGTAGTTTAAATTATGCCCCCTTCCTCTAGGTCTCCTCTGCTTCCCTTCTCCCCACTTTCCTCTTTTCTCCTTCTTCCAAGTCTTGACTCTGTCTCTGGGACCATGTCCTATTTTCCTTGCCACCTTATGTAAGACTCTGGTTTCCAAATTGTTTTCCTCTAATAAATCTCACCAAGTAAACCTAGATGTAATCCATTCTATAATTGCAGCATGACCACCTCAATTTCCCTCTCCTCTTTAGTTTTCAATTATATCTTTAAATGTCAGAATTGACTCTCACCTTTCTGGGTAGGTTTGGATCCATCATAGTGGCAGAAGTATGAAAATCTCCCTCAGATGCTATGGGAAAAAAACACCACCCCTCACCCGGGGCCCAAGTATCATCTGTACTCAGGCTGGTTCTGGTTCTGCCTGACTTACCATGGCAATGGGAGTGAAATAATTTAGGTTTTTGGGGGAAATGGTTTATCCCAAATTTCAGGATAGCCCATTCTCCTTTTAATGGAACACCTAGTGCTTTTTATTTAGATCTATGATTTTCTATCTTTTTATTTTAATTGAAAATTTTCATGTTGAAATATAGTTGATTTACAATGTTGTGTTAATTTCAGGTGTACAACAAAGTGATTCAGTCATGCATATATATATATATATATATATGTGTGTGTGTGTGTGTGCACACTCAGTTACTCAGTTGCGTCCAACTCTCTGCGGCCCCGTGGACTGTAGCCTGCCAGGTTCCTCTGTCTATGGAATTTTCCAGGCAAGAATACTGGAATGGGTTGCCATTTCCTCCTCCAGGGGAATCTTCCTGACCCGGGGATCGAACCTGAGTCTCTCATATCTCCTGCATCGTCAGGTGGATTCTTTACCACTAGCACCACCTGGAAAACCCATACATGTATATATGTATGTAAATATGTATGTTCTTTATATTCTCTATTAAAGGTTATTGAGTATATTGAGTATAGTTCCCTGTGCTACGCAGTAGATTGTTGTTGTTTATTTTATAGTATTGTGTGTGTATGTTAACCCCAAACTCCTAATTTATCCCCCTCCCCTTTGGTAACTGTAAGTTTGTTTTCTGTGCCTGTGGGTCTATTTCTGTTTTGTAAATAAGTTCATTTGCATTTTTTTGAGATTCCACATATAAATGATATGATATTTATCCTTCTCTGTCTGGCTTACTTCGCTTAGGATAATAATCTCTATGTACATCCATGTTACAACAAATGCAGGGTAGCCCAATCTTTTTTTTCCCTTTGGCTACACCTCATGGCGTGTGGAACTTCTCTGACCAGGGATTAAGCCCCCACTTACGCAGAGGAAGCATAAAGTCTTAAACCAGTGGAGCGCTAGAGAAGCCAGAATGGCCCAGTCTTGATGGCAGGCCAGAACTGAGCTCTCAGTGAGGTGTTCTCAGGCCACCGGCTGCCACAGGGGAGCATGCGTTCCACCCCTAGCTGGCTCTCCTTCCCGATAACTGTTTGACCTTGAGCTTCATATCCCCACCTGTAAAACAGGAGTGATAGTATGTACCACGTGGGATGATTATGAGACTAGAACAAACAAAAATCTGAAGTAAAACACTTAGTATGGAGCCTGGCATATATTATGAAAATGATAGTTAATTCCTTTCGTCATCAAATACCTACAAACATGGAAAGGAGTTCCATTCATAATGTGACAGTACTTCTGAAGAACTTTGTCTTCCCTGCACGCTTCTTCCGCACTTTATACTGAACTCTTTGAACCCCGTCAATTTACAAATCAGTTCTCCTTTTCTCAACCTTTATTTTTGGCCCTGAATACTGACATGGCCCAGCCTGGATAGAGGTGGAATCCATTCTATACAACTTAACCCCTAGAAGAAAACACCTTTTTCCTCAGCAGAATTTTATTCTCGCAGTGAAAAACCATAATAGTTATAATTATTATGTAAACAAATCTCCTTTATGCATTTTGGAGAGGGCTTTATCTATGTGGTTTTAGAAGGCTCTCTTTTTACACTTACAATCACAAAGCGTTGATATCAGGCAAACAAAATAGTTCACATTTTCTTCATGTAAAGTGACCTTCACTTATTTACCTAATTCAGTGCATTTGATAAAATATATTTTTGAGACAGCTTTTCCAGTAGTGGAGCCAGCTGCTAGATAGTTTATATTTCTTCCTAATAAAAACATCCAGGATACCATGCTGGTCCTCATTTACATGTTCCTTCTGGTAATACGCTTAAGGGGCACCATTTCACTTTCATTTTAAGTGCTTTGGATTTTAAGGAATTGAGTTTTGTTTGAATTTGTTTTAGAGGCGTGTGTGTGTGTTACTGCCTGCCAGTATCCCTCCCTCCTTTCCTCCTTTTTATCTGTCTTTTCCTAAGACTTCTTTTCCCAAACAAATGAATGACAGCTATATGCTTTTCGTGTGTAATAGTAAGATTCAGCACTTATTAAGCACTATAAAGTTCTTTTTAGTTATTTAAAGTAAGGATGCAGTGAGTGTGGTCTATGCTGTATGCTTAGTTGCTCAGTTGTGTCCAACTCTTTGCCACCCCATGGACCGTAGCCTGCCAGGCTCCTCTGTCCATGGGGATTCTCCAGGCAAGAATACTGGAGTGGGTTGCCCTCCTCCAGGGGATCTTCCCAATCTAAGGATCAAACCCAGGTCTCCCGCATTGTGGGCAGATTCTTTACCGTCTGAGCCACCAGGCTCTAAATTAGGTGATTCAATTGTCAGTATACTGACTACATGCAGGTCAATTGTCCTTAGTCTTTAAGCCCCTGGTTTGATTTGACTTACCTAGATCGACCATTTTGCCTCAACAGCCCAACTTTTCTGCAATATATAATATTATTTGTTTTCTATCATTTGTTATTATTATGACTGTGAAACAACCAAGTAGAAAGGAAAATTATGAAAGAGGTGTACCAGGAGGACAATTTTCAACCTCTTTCTAAATTAGAGTTACATTTAGAACAGGTCTAGACTAAGGCTCTGAATGAAATTCTGGGGCTAATCATTTTTTTAAATTGGTTTAGCTGTTTAATTTAGTCAAAATTCCTATCAAATTGATCAGGTGTCAATTTGACTGATAACATACCTGGCAAAGTGTTTATACAGCAGCTTATCCAAAATGGTCACTACGGCAACCGCGTTCACTCATTCATTTACTCATTCATTCAGCACAAATGCCTGAGCATCCTTCTGTGTTCTCAGAGTTCTGGCAACTGGAAATACAATGAGGAACAGGACAGTCTAGAAGCAAAATAGACAATAAGCAAGAAAGCTTGCAATCTACTTAAGCAATTGACTTAACGGAAGTGCTCTAAAGAAAATGAAAGCAAGAGCCTGGAGAACAGCAAAGGGGATCACGTGACTGATGATTTGGGTGAGCCAGCCTGCACAGGCGACATCTGAGTCACCTCCTTTACCTGTGGCGAACCCACTATGTTCTTCTTTCTCTCAGGCTATCCCCACTCTTCTGGGAGGAAGCCTGAAAATTTTCATTTTAAATCAACTTCCCTACAATTCACAAGAAACTACTCCTAAACTGGCCCACCACTGTGGTTTCTCAGAGCTTTTGATTCTGCAGGTTTTTACAAATTGTAGAAATTGGTACCGATGAGCAGATTTTTCCAAAAGCCACAAACATGTCTTTTTCGATTTTTTAATTTGACTTGTGATTTAAGAGCTCTTTTTATTTTCCCACAAAATAATGGCCACTGTAAACAGAACTTAAGCAAGAACTCTGGCAAAAGTCCATTTCAGCATATAGACATGAAACAGTTGTACCACAGAGTGTCTCTTCCTTCCAAATTCCACTTCTTAAATAGCATTTTAGTCAAAAGTCCCAAACCTTGCTCCAAAAAAGCAAATGCCTTTGAAATTCTTGTAGTTCCAACCATGAAATGTCTGTAGTGAGTTTTTGGTTTCATTTCAACCTTTTTTTTTCTCCCTTACTGATTTCATCTAACTGAAGTATCTGAAGCAGTTGGGATTTTTTCCCACATTTTGTTTAGTTGTATTGAAGATGCGAATTGAATTTAGGAGTTTGTCCAAGAGGAGATCATGGCTGCACGAATGCATCATTGCCCATATGGATTCAACACGTCTGAAAGAGCAAGGCTCAGCTCTGTGGGTTTAGGAAGGCAGATTTCCCCCAAGGCCTAGGTTATTCTTCAGAAATGATACTATCAACTGACATTTTCTAATGCTTTCTACATGCCAGGTGGCCAAACCAGAAATAAAAGCCAGGCAGTCTGGATCTGAAGCCCACTTTCTTAACTTCAACCTTACACTGTGCCTCAGTAGTAATCAGTGAGGGTCTTGGGAGGTGCACACTCAGCCACAGGCAGAGGCGAGATTTGTGTGGTTTATGTGCCAGCATCCCTCCTGATTGGTTGAAGGTTCATTCTGATTGGTGGGTGCCCATACTATATTGATTGTTAAAGTTTTTGGCTCTATGATGGTTTTAATACATTTCTTCATTCTCTATATAAGGAGGAGAGAAATTTTTCACTACATGGTATCCAAAGCATCTTCCATCAAAGCATCTGCCAAAGCAATAATACCAAATAGTTGATTTCCATGAAACTGTTCTACATGGTCCTACTGATCTCCCCTCTCTGGTCTTCTTTGTGGCCTCATTTCCTCTCTCTTTCTCTATCTAGATACACACATATACACACACATGTAATATATATGCCTATATCTCTATCTACCTATCAATCTACTGAAAGAGAAAGAATGTATAATATATTGGTGCTCTCCAGGGGTCCAAGCTCAATCTACTTCCCAAAGAATGCATTCAAATACATTCTCCTGGTTAACTTTCAACTGACAGTCGCTTCATTTACCACTGACACATCAATGATCTACATCTATTTCTGGGCTCCTCTTCTCTCCCAAGATACTGACCTTTATTTCAAAGCCTCAGTGGCTCAAGCTCAACATATCCAAAAATAAAACCTGTTATCTTCCCCGAAAACCTATTCTTCTCCTATATTCTTAATCCATCAACCCCATCTTTGTTAATGTCAATGTTGTCAACCTGGCATCCCAAACACTATGACTCCGGCTCCCTTGCTCACATTCTATTGATTGTTAAGCTCTATTGATTTTTAACACTGAAGTATCTCAATTGTGACTACTTCTCTCCACTATGACTTTAATTCAGGCCTCCTTATCTCTCTCCTGGATATTTTAAAATCCTGAATTGAAGTATAATATGCATACAGAAGAGTACACGCATCCTAGCGTACAACTGACCACACCCAGGTGATCCACACTCAGCTCAAGAAATACAGTATCACTTGGAGTCTTATCTCCTCCGTGACGGGGTCTGAAATTCCCCTGTTGATATTTAATGACTTTAAAGCTCTAATATGTCTCAAAACTCAATATCCACAGTGATGCAGCATTTTAGGTTATTGCCAGGTATCGCTAAGTGTGTGTGAATGATTTAAGAACACAGTTTGGTAAATGTGGGGAGGAAAGTCAGGGCCACTGGGGAATTGAGAGATTAAAAATAGTCTCCACCAAGGGCTGGAGAGTTCGGAGAGACATGGCTGGGGATGCCGACCTTGACTACCAAAGACAAGCTGTCTGCTTGATAGTTGCTTAAAGGACAGGCTCCTATGTAACTAAATAGGATAATAAGACTCTCTTGCCCCCAATGTTCTATTTCTTTTATTCAATTACTTTTTGAAAATACAAAAGTTGGGATGAAACTTGTGAGGGCTTCAAAGTTAGAGTAGGTGAGCCCAAAGGATTAAAAATCCACTTATGTGAGTTACCCTAGTTTGTTATATCACATTCATTCTCAAACTCATAATAAATCAAAGTAAAATTCTCTGCATTAAACTGTATTTGAGGAGAAGTCTTGAACAGCACATGCCTTATTCCTAATTAAATCCATGGGAAAAAGCCTCTTGGAGGAAGCTGTCTGTAAGGTCCTCATTTCTCTTCTAGAAGGCATCTTTCTCTAACTTTAGAATTGCAATTTATACCTTCTACTAGATTTATGTTTTTGGCCACTAATGCCACTTATTTCAGAGAAGGCAATGGCACCCCACTCTAGTACTCTTGCCTGGAAACTCCCATGATGGAGGAGCCTGGTAGGCTGCCGTCCATGGGGTCGAGAAGAGTCAGACACAACTGAGCGACTTCACTTTGACTTTTCACTTTCATGCATTGGAGAAGGAAATGGCAATCCACTCCAGTGTTCTCACCTGGAGAATCCCAGGGACGGAAGAGCCTGGTGGGCTGCTGTCTATGGGGTCGCACAGAATCGGACACGACTGAAGTGACTTAGCAGCAGCAGCAGCCACTTATTTAAACAGCTATTTGTTTAGAAAAGCTTTCTCTAGCTTTCTTTATAACCATTAGAAGAACATTCATATTTATTTTTTGATGACTAAAAATAGATTAATATTATGGGTCAAAAATTGTTTAAAAGGTTTACTCCTAGGGTGGCTTTCATGCAGAGAACAATTGTTACATGTCATGGAACAACTGTTGCATGTTACATGTCATAGAGTTATGTCAAAATAATTTTTAAACCCAATTGAATAGTGAGAAGTTTTCAGATGCAATTGAATTGCTCCCAACTCTATCAGACACTGTTCAGTTGCCCCTGAAGATGTATCAACAAGCAACTCAATTGTATCCGATTTCTTCAGAAACAATTGAATTGCTCCAGAGTAATTCAAATGATTCTCACCTTCTTGGGCAGAGCTCAGCTGTATAAAAAAGGAAAGACATGTAGTTAAAGGAATTCTCAGTGAATGTCAGCTAAGAATTCACCAGATGCTTTTCTGAGCCAGAAAAGTTGTTAGACTGGAGCAAGGGAAAAAAACATGGAGGTACAGTAACATACATGTACTAGACATTTATTCTTTCAGCGAACAGTCTACACTGTGCCAGGCACTGTGCTAGGGGCTCAGGCTATAGAGACTAGGTAGAAAGATTATACTACTCATTTCCCTCCCCAACTCATTTCTTTTTCTGGTTATGATCTCTGACTTTGGGAATGAGGAATCAACCCTCCATGCTGGATCGATGTAGTCTGGGGGAATTTACCTCCAAAATTCAGTGCAACATATCATTGTGGTTTAAGCCAGCTACTGGATCGCATTTTCACGACCACAATGATGGATTCAAGAGATGCATGTGACTTAACCTAGTCCAATCAGAGTGAGCCTCAGACTTGTAAGAGAACTTTATGAAAACATTTGCTATTTTGCCCACTTGAGAGGTTTTAGCCACTGTGTGGCTGGCTTTAACTTCCACAAAGAGAGGGCGCAAGCTGTCAGGAGTTCATCGTGGAGTCTAAGCATTAAACCAGGATAGCAGGAGGCTCTGCCATAGGATGGTGAAAAATAGTCACAATGTGTTACTTGATCTCTGAATCTAATTGTACCTAAATCCAGCTCTGTATCCTCATTTCTTGTAGCCCCATATCCATTTTTAAGTAACAGATGAGAATGAAATGAATAGTGGTTTTATAGGGAAAAAAACCTGAGCTGAGTGGATCATCAGTCTGAATTAGCACAGCATCAAGAAAATTGATACAGGTTTTCATTAGGAAATAGTGAAAGAGGCAGGTACTGGGATATTGTGTAGAGAAAGGAAGAACTAAGAAACAGAAAATAAAATAATAGGAAAATTGTTCTTGGGTAGCTTGGGGAATGGGTATCAATATTTGAAAGTCACCTCATTTAAAAGTCAACTTTCTCTAAACTTTGAAAAGAGCTATATAAGTATGTAATTCAATTAGTACTTTAAAAAAAACTAGTAAAACATGGGCACAATGTTGATGATATATGTTGCACTCAAGGCAGAATTTCATGGATCCCAAGTGTCTATATTTAAATTTCAGGCTTAATTCCATAGCAGGACATTTAAAAATCCATTTTACAATGTAAAGTAATAATATCATTTGAAAACTGCCATGGAGTAGTTGGGTTAATTGTAATGGTTCACCATGTATTATTATCATTCTAATTCTCTGTGACATCATGGTGAAAATTTGATTCAATTATGGTGGATAATCTGTTGGGAAGAAGTGCCAATGATATTTTTAAAAGAAGCTGTGGATACTTTGATTTCAATGTAATTAATTCCAAGGGGAACCTTTCTGAGATGAAATAGTGAGATTATTTGGTCATGAGGCCGTTCATAGTCATGAAGGAAAAAGGAAGCACCATTCTTTTATTAAATTGACGTTGCATCAGGAAAATGAGCTAAAAATGATTGATTGCAAATATAATGTAGGGGAGAGAAGCATCTGGTTCAGGCATAAATAACAAAGGCTCTTCAACATATGGCACTAATTTGTGATTATGCTTGTGTAATCTCACCTTTTCAAATGGTGCCTGTCTCAAGATGGGCTGTTCTGGCTATCAGTGGAGAACAGGATAGCACAAGTGAGAATCACTTTTTTCCTGGCCTTTTCTGTAAGAAAGGGTATTCAGTATTAATACAGGGACTTGAGGCAAGTGAATGTTTCTGGTTCTAATCCATCCATAGACATAGCTGCAAACTCCAAAATGGGATGGCATTAAGTCTAAGGGCCTTGATTAGAAATCCCACTCAAGACGTTGAAGGCAGAGCACTTCAAAGGTTTCACTGAGGTTTAAATTCTCCTCATTTCTAATGCAAAACCAAAAACATAACTTTGGCAAAGCACAAGCAGATAGGATTTTTTAGGCCTGTATTTCCATACCCAAAGGAAGTTTGCTCTGTTTGGCTTTAAGGAAGCCATAGAGCACGAAACATCTCTTTCAAAGTTGGTGGCATCAAATGAACCTTCCTTTCACTGGTGAAGAAGAGGGCCAGCAGCATCTCTTCTCCCTTACACTTTGGTAGTACGCTGGTCACTGCTGTGGCTTTGTTACGTCAGTCATGTCCGACTCAGTAGGCACCTCTGTCTGTGGGATTCTCTAGGCAAGAGTGCTAGACTGGGTTGCCATGCCTGCCTCCAGGGAATCTTCCTGACCCAGGGATCAAACCCAGGTCTTCTGCATGGCAGGCAGATTCTTTACCACTGAACCACCAGGGAAGCCCACACTGGTCCCTTGGCATCTTTAGTCCCAGGGCAGCCCTGTAAGCACCAGGTGTTGGACCTCATCACCCTGCTCCTAAGAGCTCACAGAATACAAAACCAAAAGTACACTAGCAGAGAGACCTATTGATATCCAATATACCTCAGATAATAAAGAGTAATATCTCCTTTGGATTTAACTCTTGGGAAAAATGTCCCTCCCTCTGGCCCCTGCTACTTTTCAATCTGCTTTCTGTCAGTTAGATGAAGGGCTCTAACTCCTGGCATGGTCCAGGCTTCTGCTCAGCCTGACCCTGACTCAAGACAGCTCAGTTACTCAGCCCACAGACAGCTGTGGCTGTGACCTTGAGCATAATTTCAGGTTACTGTCCTTGAGAATAACAAGTCCTGTTCCTATAACAGCTGTTCTGTCTCTTCCTGGAAGAAATTGTTCAACTTTTCACAACTATTTCTCATAAGTCTAATTTTTAAATTCAATTTTTCTTAATAGAAAAGTTGTTGCTCTCTGAGCTGACTGGTTTCCTACTCCCCTCTAGCCAGCTGCCTGTCTCTCCACGGGGCGAAAGCCTCACATGATGTCCTCAGTGTCTAAAGCTAGACAGGAAGTTTTACTAAATCTAAATTTTAAAATGGATATCTGACTTTTCATTTTTTATTTAATTGCTGACACATCTGAATTTTTCTGACAATAGAACTTTAAGTTTTATCACTCTGGGACAAGAATCTCTCATGTTCTGATCTAAGGCACCTCAGCAGTTGATTTAATAGAATTTTTGAGATTTCCCTGATGGTCCAGTGGTCAAGACTCGGTACTTCCACTGCAGTGGGCACCGATTTGATCCCTGGTTGGGGAAACTAAGATCCTGCTATGCTGTGTGGCCAAAAATAAAAAAAGAAATATTTTTCCTCAGAAATGGCTTAAAGATTGTGTAGATAACACATATAGTTCTACTTTTTTCATACTTGAAAAACCTCATTTTGATGCCTAATAAATTTTAAAATACAGATTTCAGCTCAGATTTTCTAATTATGAAACCCATCCTATATTCTAAATGTATCTTCCAAAGATTTATAAAGTGCTCAGTAGATCAGCCATGTTCTTTGTGCCCCCATGGACCATAGCCCACAAGGCTTCTCTGCCCATGGAATTTTCGAGGCAAGAATACTGGAGTTGGGTACCATTTCCTACTCCAGGGAATGTTTCTGACCCAGGATCGAACCTGCATCTCTTGCATCTCCTGCATTGGCAGGGGGATTTTTTTTTTGTACCACTAATGCCACCTGGGAAACCCCATGAAAATCCAACTGAATAGTAGATGAAAATATATTTTGGACTCAAAATAGTTCTCTGCTCCAGGGAATACAAACAACAAATTGAAATACAAACAACAACACCTTTGTACCCAGTTAACGTTTTCCTGTAAGTATGATGGTTGCTGAAGCACTTTGATATCTCCACGAAAGTGCCATTCTCAAAAATCTACACCTAATAGGGTGAGAAGGATGGGAGATGATTTAGAGGATAAAAGATCAATTGAATGTCTATTGGAAAACTCTTTTGTGTGACTAGTCTTACTCTGGAAACTGTATTATATTTACCTAAATTACAAAAAGTAGCTGGTGGCACACACTTCTAGAAAACTTTGGAAACACCAAATTACAGCAGCAAGAACTACCACACTGTAGACTGAAAAGAGTGTCAAGTGTACAGTAAACATCAAGCTATGTATGGTCTCTGTGGCAGCAACGTCTCTGGAGCAATCTGTGGGGAGGAAGGAGATGAAAAGCTCTGGGCACTTAGCGCTTTCTGGAAAGAAGTCATGGCTCTGCACAGGAGCTTAGAAAGCCAGAAGCAGCTGTCAGCTTGGGCAGAGTAGAAAGTGCATGACATATGCTCAGTCTGAGCCTCTTTCATTATTATGTTTCATCTTGGTGGGTGCTGAGTCTTTAAACCTAATGGAAGGAAGTCTGGTAAAAATAAATCTCAATATTTTAAGAGTAGTTATAAGGGTTATCCATACGAATGGTGGTTATTCATTCATGTAGTATTTTGAGGACTTTACATGTTTACTGCTGCTGCTGCTGCTAAGTCGCTTCAGTCGTGGCCGACTCTGTGTAACCCCATAGATGGCAGCCCACCAGACTCCTCTGTCCCTGGGATTCTCCAGGCAAGAACACTGGAGTGGGTTCCCATTTCCTTCTCCAATGCGTGAAAGTGAAAAGTGAAAGTGAAGTCGCTCAGTCGTGTCTGACTCTTAGCGACCCCATGGACTGCAGCCTACCAGGCTCTGCCATCCATGGGATTTTCCAGGCAAGAGTACTGGAGTGGGGTGCCATTGCCTTTAGGAGGTGATAAAACACCACTGATTTTGCAAGCTGATTCATTCTTTTTCCTGTTCTCCTCCTTTCTGTTTTGAATAAGAGGCATTGAGCCAGAAGTTAGATAATGTGAGCAGCATTAGGAATAGTTTGTATACAGACAGCTGGAAAATATAGGTAATCAAATTAAAACATGACCTCTGTCAATACTCAGTAACCGATGAACCCATGGGAGACATCTCTGTTCCCTTCTAAATGAATCTTTTGACCTTCTGCCCCTTTTCCATTCCTCCCAGATTGTCCTTTCCCCCGTCTTTACCTGTTAATATTACATGATATTATTACAGCACAAACACAAGCCTTGAAGGGCCCAACATGATTTCTATCTCTGATCTCTGTAGACTTAATTTCTGTGCAAGGCATTTGACACTTATCTTTCAATGGCTTGCGGTACAGTTAGCACGACATGTCCTGATTTGACCGTGAAGTCCAAATTAACCTCTTTCCTAGCCTCCTTTCTTATGTAGCATTTGCCTCAGATTTTGGGGTTTTGTTTTAAACAAAGTCTTATTATTAACAATGACGTTGCAATAACCAGGATGGACTGGATGGACCTCCATGGTGCACTTCTTTCTTCTGCCAACATTGCATCTAGGAGTGTGCGAGGCACATGTGCCCTGAACAGAATTCTCACTTTAACACGTAAATTAAAGACGAGCAACAGTAACCTGTCTCTTTTTTCCTGACCTTTTTAAGATACAGTGTCAGCTAATATTTCCATCTCAAGGACAGCAAGCAGGACGCTCGCTGATAAAAACAAGTGCTGGAAACAGAAGCAGTAAAGGACAGCTTGCTCATGCCAGCCCACAGTGGTGGGGGAAGTGATTGACTCTGTCACTCCAGCTGGATACTGACCATCTAGCCAGTTGTGCCAGGACCTCTAGGAGCATGAAGCAAGGTCTCCAGGCCACTTGGCATGAGGATCAGTGGGAAACTGGGAAAATTATAGGTTGTACCATGGAATATGTCCAGTAAACAGAGGCTGAACAATTCTGCCATAGTGCATACAGAGAAGACTGTTGAAATGCTTTTGTTGCAACAGCTCTCTCGTTTATCATATGGTGCAAACCAACACTGATTTATTTTATTGCTTGGCAGCACTTTTCATTTTACAAAAAAATTCCTGTCATCAGCATGAGCTTTATTATTATGGGTGAGATTAAACCCACATAGCATAAAATTCACCATTTCAACCAGTATAAAGTGTCTAATTCAGTGGTTTTTAGTATGTTCACAGTGTTGTGCAATCATAACCACTATCAAATTCTAGAACATTTCCAGAACCCCCCTGCCCCCAATCTGTACCTGTTTGCAGCCACTCCCAACTTCCCTCTCCTTCTCTTCTGGCAATTGTCAGTCTGCTTTGTTGCATCTCCAGGGTTTTTCCTATTCTGGATATTTTAAATAGAGTCACAGAAGATGAAGGCTTTTGAATCTGGATTCTTTTACTTAGGTTCATCCACCTTGTAACGTGTAACAGTATTTCATTCCTTTTTATTTTTGAATTATATTCTGTTGTGTAAATAAATATACCACATTTTGTTCTCCATTCATTTAATGGACATTTGTGTTGTTTCCAGTTTTTGGCTACTATGAATAGTGTAGCTATGAATATCTGTGGACATTATGTGGACATAAGTTTTCCATCTTCTTGGATTATATACCTGAGACTGGAATTGTTGGATCATATGGTAATTTTTTAAAAGACTACCAAACTGTTTTCCAGAGTAGCTATATCAGTATGAGAGTTCCAACTTCTCTACTTCCTAACCAGCACTTGTTACTATCTGGTATTTGATTAGAGCCATCCTACTGGCTGTGAGTTGTTCTCTTATTCTGGCCCTGACTTGCATTTATCTAATGACGGATGATGTTCAGCATCGTCTCTTGTGTATAGTGGCCATTTACAAATCTTCTATGGAGAAATTTGTATTCAAATTCCTTGCACATTTTCCAGTTGTGTGGTTGTCTTTGTATTATTGAGTTGTAAGTGTTCGTTATATGTCTGGATACTAGCCCAGCAGCAGACACATGATTTACAAACATTTTCTGCCATTGCGTCAGCTGTCTTTGCACTCTCTTGGTAGTGTCCTTTGATGTACAAATGCTTTTAATTTGGATGATGTTTAATTTTATCTGTTTTCTTTTGCTGCTTGTGACTCTGGAGTCTTATTTAAGAAACCACTGCCTATTTTAAGGGTGCCAAGACTTAACTTTATATTTCCTTCTAAGCATTTTCAGTTTTACATTTAGACCTTTTTATCCAGTTTGACTTCATTTTTATATATGGTATGCGGTAAGGATCCATCTTCATTCTTTTGCATGTGGCTATCCAGTTGTCTCAGCACTATTTGTGGAAAATATTCTTTCCCAATGAATGGTCTTGGCATCCTTTTTGAAAAGCAGTTGACCGTGGTTGTATGAGTTTATTCTGGACTCTTAGCGGTATCCCATTGTTCTGTATATCTGTCCTTATGCCAGTACCACATCATTTTGATTGCTGTAGCTTTGCAGTAAGTTTTGAAATTAGGAAGTGTGTGTCCTCCAGCTTCAATCTTCTTTTCATGATTGTTTTAGCTGTGAAGTTTCCTGAATAGCCTGGCTTAGTGTTCAGCTAATGATTGAATAGGAAATGCCTAGAACCATTACAGAGGGATTTTATGTGTGTATTGGGACATGCCTTCAACACTCAGCCAGGAGACTTACAACCCTGCCTTAACCTTCACTTTCTGCTTCTTCAGAGTCTCAAAGTCAGCCAGAGGCTGAGGTGTAGGGCTTCCTCAGGTCTTCCATGAGCATGAAGACAGCTAAATATGCGCTGGAACTTTGACATGTTTGTCTAAGTTTCCCGCTCTGAGACTTTCTTCCCAAGTTTTTGGTTCATCTGCTGTTTTCTCCAAATGTTGTTTATTTCACCGGGTAGCAGGGACTAAAACTATTTGCCTATGAATGTTTTCAACAAAAAGTCTCTGCCCCTATTATCAGCTTTAGCACTCTTAAATGAGAGTTTCTGTCAGTTGAGGTAAAGACAAACCTTTTAAAAACAATAATTTTGTTGAAGTATAATTGATGTACAATTTTGTGTTAACTTCTACTCTACAGTAAAGTGATTCAGTTATACATATATATACACCTTCTTTTTCATATTCTTTTCCATTATGGTTTATCACATATAGTTAGTTCCCTGTGTGATACAGTGAGACCCTGTTGTTTACCCATTCCATATGTAATAGTTTGCATCTGCTAATCTCAAGCTCCCAATTCATCTGTCCTCCTGCCCCTTGGCAACTGCATATCTGTGAATCTGTTTCTGGTTTGTAGATAAGCTCATTTGTGTCACAGTTTAGATTCCACATATAAGTGATATCATGGTATTTGTCTTTCTTTTTCTGACTTACTTCACTTAATGTGATAATCTCCAGGCCCATTCATATTGCTGCAAATGGATGTTTCCTTCTTTTTTATGGCTAAGTAGTATCCTATTATGTATATGTACCACATCTTCTTTTTTTTTTTTACTGGAAAAACCATAGCCTTGACTAGATGGACCTTTGTTGCTATTAACATATTTTTTTTCCCCCAGTGTTTATTTATTTATTTATTTATTTACATGTATTTATTTATTTTATTTATTTTATTTATTTTTTATTTATTTTAGTTGGGGGCTAATTACTTTACAATATTGTAGTAGTTTTTGCCATACATTGACATGAATCAGCCATGGGTTCACATGTGCTCCCCCTCCCGAACCCTCCTCCCACCTCCCTCCCCTTCCCATCCCTCTGTGTCATCCCAACGCTCCATCTCTGAGCATCCGTCCCATGCATAAAACATGGAATGGTGTTCCACTTCACATATGACAATATACATGTTTCAATGTTATTGTCCCAGAACGTCCCACCCTCACCTTCTCCCTCAGAGTCCACAGGACTGTTCTATGCATCTGTGTCTCTTATTCTGTCTCACATATAGGGTTACCATTACCATCTTTCAAATTCCATATACATGCATTAGTATACTGTATTGGTGCTTTTCTTTCTGGCTCACTTCACTCTGTATAATGGGCTCCAGTTTCATCCATCTCAATAGAACCGATTCAAATGTATTCTTTTTAATGGCTGAGTAATATTCCATTGTGTATATGTACCACAGCTTCCTTATCCATTCATCTGCTGATGGACATCTAGGTTGCTTCCATGTCCTGGCTATTGTAAACAGTGCTGCGATGAACATTGGGTGTACCACATCTTCTTTATCCATTAATTTGTCAATGGACTTTTACATTGTTTCCATGTCTTGGCTATTGTAAATCATGCTGCAGTGAACACTGGGGTGTATGCATCTTCTTGAACTATTGTTTTCTCCAGATGTACACCCAGGAGTGGGATTGCTGGATCATAAGGCAACTCTATTTGTAGTTTTTTCGAGGAAACTCCATATGGTATTCTATAGTGGCTGCACCAATTTATATTCCCACAAACAGTGTAGGAGCGTTCCTTTTTCTCCACATTCTCTTCAGCATTTGTTATTTGTGAACTTTTTAATGATGGCCATTCTGACTGGTGTGAGGTGGTATCTCATTATGGCTTTGTTTTGCATTTCTCTAATAATTAGCCATGTTGAACGCCTTTTCATGTGTCTGTTTGCCATGTGTATAAAAGACAGCCTTTTGAGAAGCTCCTCCAGAAAGCCAGACAGGACAACTAAGAACAGTTTGCAAAGGTCATCTGTTTTCTCTCCTCTACCAGTAGCAGGAATGCAGTCTGCTATTTTCAAGGCTACTATTGGGCTGGGGGACTGGAATAAATTAAAGTAAGATGCCACAGAGCTCATTGTTCTTACTGAGATTCAGTCGTTTTTCTTGGATAAGTTCTCCCTGGGTTGCTGCACACTTTTAGTTAGTTTCCAAAGTTCAAAAAGTTGTTGTTGTTTTTAAATCAGTTTTTTCGTTGCTCTTATGGAGGGGCAAGATTTCAGCACTCCTTATCCCCCTATTTTGAAAAGTTAAGAACTGAATTTTAATTTCTCAAGAAAGTCAATGGTAAATATGAAATCTGAGCAAAATCACTTCCATTTTACATTCACCATTGAGCCAGGAGTGATAGCTCTGACCACTGAAAACAGGGGGTAGAAATTTGCTGAAGAACTATCCTCATTTACTTGAAAAGTTGGTATTTATTCTAAGAATACCATGTTTAAGATAATTAACAAGTATAGCTGCAAAAAGTGTGTTTATGCATCACTCTGTGAAGTCACTTTTTTGGAAGGTTGACTCGTGTTCTAAATTCGTCTCATTTTTAATTCTAAATTCTCTTGCACGTGTACCAGAAAAAATGAAGTGAGAGCTGTCAATATGTTGTCTCCATTAGCAAAGAAAGAATTTGTAAACAACTGATGCCTTTTTCATGTCTGTGACATCAAATGCTTCAGACAGAAATCAGTTGGGTTAATACCAATAATGATTCATTTTTTTAAATCAAATCGATAGAGTCAGAGTATCTTTTGAAAGCTCATTGTATTGAATTTGAAATATTTGACATTATAGTGAATTTCACTGTGAATACAGTTCAAAAGTTTAACATTGAAGAGAAAATAATTGGTTTTTGTAGTCATAATGCAAACAAATTTTGGGAAGGCACAGAATCATAGTAATAACAGTGTTCTTACTAAATTAGGAAACTATGGAGCAGAAATATATTTGGAACTGGTTGTATGCGTGTATAATTCACAATTGTGTGCTCAAACAAGCTGTAGTATCCTACCAGTAAAAATAAAAATTGTAGTTGTTAAGATTTACAAATATTTTTGTATCTGCATAGAGTAACTGAATCATAAAAATTTTGGTGACAAAGCTGATGCTGAATTCATAAAGTTATTTCATCCTAGCCACAATTGTTTTCTACCCTCATTGTTCATTAGCAAATGGAATTCAGAAAATTTTGAATCTTTGAAGAAACATAAATCCACCAAAGTGATCTACAGTGGTATTATATTATTTTTCAAATGAGTTCTCTAAGTTTTGGTTGCATTTTATTCAGAAAACAGCATTTAAAGATCAACAGAGACTGAGTATTTGGCAAGTTTTATCCTATAAAATTAGTTATAAAACAAAATTACTCTGAATAGAGGCAAAAAGGTAGTAAGTGTGAAAATACAGTGCTCAAATATCTACACATTTCAATTAAAGAGATCTTTCACCTGTTTTAGAAAACTAAAACAGATAAAATGGAGAGAAAATTATTATAGAAAAAATGCAATAATTCCTAGGACTGAAGGATTAGCATCTCCACACATAAAGACGACATCAAATTTCCTGCCCAAAGAATAATAATAATTTTTAGAAATCCACATGAATGCACATTAAAGAGGGGAAAAAAAGCTAGTGTCAAATGACAAAGCTAAAACAATTTAGTCACGCGTTTGATACCCTTTAGGGCTTCCCAGGTGGCACAGTGGTAAAGAATCCGCCTGCCAGTGCAGGAGCTGTGGGTTCAATCCCTGGGTTGGGTAGTTTCCCTGGAGTAGGAAATGGCAACCCACTCCAGTATTCCTGCCTGGAAAATTCTGCAGGGGAGCCTGATGGGCTACAGTCCATGGGGTCATGAAGAGTCAAACACAACAGAGCTACTAACATACACACACAATGAGGAAGCAGAGCATGGTTGAATAGGAAGTCAGAGATTTCCTTCTGAGCCAGCAGGCCTTATTTTCTAGGATAAGATGAGCCAGCTGAGGTGGAGGATTCTGACTGGCATTTGGTTTTCTTGTCAGGCATTTCCTATAAGGGCAGAGAGTCTTATGTTTAGATTTGTGACTTGGGCCAGGTCACTGTGGAGTCCTCCATTTTGGGGTTTCTGACGTGCAAGTTAACTATCTCAGGTCAAACGCTACAGACCAGGAATCAGAATGATAGGAGGCTTCTTGCTGGCACCACAGAAAGCTTGAAAGCAATGGAACAAGGCCTTCAAAATCTGAGTAAAAGTGACTTCTTAACCCAGTCAAATGAGCCACCAAATGTGAGGGTTGAATAATGACATTTTCAGATACTTACATTCTTTCCAAGCATTGTCTCAAGAAACAACTAGAAGATGTTCTCTAGTAAAACATGACAGTAGATCCAGACAGGAAAGGACAAGAGTCCAGTTAATGGGTCCCAGAAGGGCCTTGAAAAGAGAAGCCCCGAGAAAACTGACCTGGCAGCCTGGGGCCTTGGTACAGATAAACCCTGTTCCTTTGTGAAACTCTATCCCTTTAAATGGACAGCAATTTACACTTGAAAAGGATTTCTTAAATTTGTGATGTTTTTACTGCAGCATTCTTTTTATTGTGAGCTCGGGCTTCCCTGGTAGCTCAGCTGATAAAGAATCCATCTGCAATGTGGGAGACCTCGGTTCGATTCCTGGGTGGAGAAGATCTGCTGGAGAAGGGATAGGCTACCCACTCCAGTATTCTTGGGCTTCCCCAGTGGCTCAGCTGGTAAAGAATCTGCCTGCAATATGGGAGACCTGGGTTTGATCCCTGGGTTGGGAAGATCCCCTGGAGAAAGGAAAGACTACCCACTCCAGTATTCTGGCCTGGAGAATTCCATGGACTGTATAGTCCATGGGATCGCAAAGAGCTGGACAGGACTAAGCGACTTTCACTTCACTTCTGCATTCTTTCCCTATTTGTTTACATACCATTAAGTGATGCATAAAGAGAGGTATCACTGGAATCCTAAATTTCCTCTCCTGTGAGAGAGAGAGAATCCTGTGTCTTGGAATCTTAAATATACTTCACTGTCCCTTCTTTGCTCTATGCTTATGTTCTGGCAGAAGACTAAGTTCCATAAGGCTTGCTGGTTTCCTTGGGGCTCTCTGGGTATGAGTCCTTCTAAGATTGATTCATATGGAGCACTCATGATGGACCCCTGCACTGAGGCATAAGTGAGCCACTTAATTCAGAAATAGGATGGCTGTCCTGCTTCCACACACCATTGGGAGGTCTGGTTAGGCCTGAAGGTGAATGACCTCCTTAACAAGAATGTAGAACATTTGCTGAAAGAAAACAATTATAGAGTAAAACATTAGGCCTCTACTTTCAGAGAAGGGAATCCAGCATAGTGCTCTGTCCCATAGAACTTTCTGTTATGGTGGAAATATTCTGCGTCATCTAATAATTTAGCTGTGGCTATCAAGTACTTGATAGCGAATGAGACCGAGGAACTGGAATTTTCATTTCATTTAGCTTTAGTTCACTTAAATTTATATTTAAATAGCCATTATTGGCTAGTGGCTACCATATTGGACAATGCAGGTCTAGAAAGAAGTTGTCAGTGTTTCTGGTTCAGTAAGTTATGTTTATAACTTCTTAGGGTTTTCTGAACCCATTATTTCCTCTCCTTTAGGGACAAATAATAACCTAGAATTGCAAGGGTTAGATTAATTATTTCAGGAAGAAGGGAAAGAGGAAAAATAGAGGCTTAGGGAATGAAATAACCTCAAGGGAAGACTGTGGGAACAGCTAAAAATAAGAAAGGCAGAAGTATTGATATCAACTAGTTTTGGTGGAAGACGGAGGGCAGGAGGAAGGAAGGGAGCTTAGCAAGCCTGTCGGGGACGGATGACTGAGTCTGGGCACTCAGCCGGCCCATTGCTAGGGGAGCCCAGCCTGGGAGGTCACACTGCAAATAGTGTGAACTCACTTCTTTCATTCATTTTTCAAAATTAACTGCTCATTGCTTTTAAATAATATCTTTCAATTTAAATACTTAAAATTACCACGAATAAACAAAATGAGTTTCACTTTGGTTAGCATAATCAAGTAGTGATTCTTTTTAAAATTAATAGATGAAGTCTAATGTGAACATTTACCAACAATTTGAACACCAGGAAGTGCACAATGGCACATGTGTGCACATACACTGCAAATCTTATCTTACATCTTTTCTATAAACGATCTAGGTACTTCCCTAATTTATTGGATGAAAAAACATGAGCAGAGATCCAAAGGAATTTCTTGTCACTGCTCTAGAATGCATGATTTCCTTCCCTCAACTTGGCAATAGGGCCCTGACCTGCATTATATAACTTGCACAAGTCTCTCTTTCATGCACACGCACACACACATACATGTGCTCCTTAATTTTTCATAAACCTGTGGATAAATGAATAACCAGTCTTCTGAGGCTTTACTTTCTCTCAGAAGAAATATCAAGTTTCTCCAGTCCGTATTTGGCCAAATGTCTTCTGTCTTCAGGGAAATATGAACATTTACTCCAAACTGTTGTGGATGTGGAGGACCAGAAAAATACTCTTTGGAAAGTAATAAGTAATAAAAAATTTAAATAACTTAGATTTGATTCAGAACATTCTTACCAGGGTTCATTGCCTCAGAAAAAATGTTGAGTATTATAGGAAACTGTGTGAAGATGCTGTATAAAAGTTGATGGAAAAAAATACCAACTCAATGCTATTTATTTACAACAAACACAAATAGCTATAGGAATACTCAAAGTAATATGCTTTAATATATTTAGGACTTTAAATTGAATCTGAAACCCTTCTTTCAAAAGTAAAAAATCTGTTCAACAAGTCTTTATTTCAAGATCTCAAAAGATTGGCACTTAAGCAAATTTCAGCAAATTAGTGAGGAAAAAAAAAGAATCAGGAAAAGAAAAACAGACATTTTGGATAAAATGTTCTTCAGAGGGGCTAGAAATGCTATCATCTTTTCTTTTCTAGCTCTTTCAGTTCTTGTACCAGAAATTTCCAAGTGTCCAGGAATATGAATAGTCATATACGTTTGTCGGTCAGTGACGTTAATTGGGTCTGTCCTCTATGCCAAATGTGAACTGACAGCATAGGGGAGATTCAAAAGAATTGCAAGATCAGATTTTCCTCTCTGCATGTGAGACACTGCATATGAAAAGCATATTCATGGACTAATATATAGTGAGCACATATAAATAGATAGTGGAAAATCTCTAGGTACATAATTAATGAAGGCTCATTGAGTACAGGAATTTAGAGAATTAGGTCAAGTTAATCAGGGAAAGTTCTTAGGAAGTGATTTTGAAGCCAGATTTGAAAGATAAGAGAGAGTTTAATGGAATAGTATGAAAAACTACCTCCCTTTTTGCCTGACCATCTCCCTTTGAGGATGGTTATAATTTGGGGCTTGTCTTTCACTGTTGCACTGGTTAATGGTATGAATGAAGCCAGGCCTCATTACACTGCAGATGCTGTTGTGCTGAGCTACAGACAGGCAGGGGATGGGGTAATAGTCTATGATCCCTCTCTTTGAGTGCAAGGTTTCAAGCCAACTTCAGATCAAATGAGGGTACAGATCCTTCTTAAGAAAACAAGAGGCAACTGAGGACAGGAAAACATGCTGTGCTTTTTGAAACAAAAGAGTAGCTTAAGAGCAGAGGCACCTTGGAGTCACAGGGAAAGGAAGAAGGGCCCTTGGAGGAGATGGTCCTCTATGGACCCCTGGAGGCAGGTGGTGAGGGCTTGATAGGGATCTAGTGTTTCCTAGATGTTTGGTGGAAGGGTGTGGCCATGCTGAATATCTGCTTCTACTGATAAGATGGTCACTTCTGTCAAGGACAGGGAAGGGGTGGAGACAAGGGGGTGGAAAAGTGATGAGTTCAGGCAACTGGGACATGGTGGGCAAATGCTATGATTGAGGGGAGTGAGAATGCAGTAGGAATGAAGTGATAATCTTTTTTTAAAAAAACATTTATTTTTATTTATTTGGTTGTGCTGGGTCTCAGCTGTGACAGATGGGATCTTAGACCTTTGTTGTAGCATGTGGCATCTTTAGTTGCTGCATGTGGGATCTAGTTCCCTGATCAGGGATCGAACCTGGACCCTCTGCATTGGGAGCACAGAGTCTTAGCCACTGGACTTCCAGGGAAGTTTCCTAGTGATATAGTCTGCTGAGGGAATGTGTGAAGATGTTACAGAGTTTTGAGCAACATTGACTCAGGCCCTGAAAATGGAGTCATTGATTTCAGGTAGAAAAGCAGGGAGGGCGCTTCAGATAGTGGGAGAAGCTGGGCAGAAAGCATGACAGGGCAATGTGTCCAAAGAGGCTGCATCTGCACTAAGGAGGAAAATCCTCTTCCTTTATCAGGGGAGATGTGGGGAATAGGGAGAGGAGGAAATTTTGGTCACCAGGCTTGTTAAAGCCAAGCTATGTAATGGCTCCATCTTCTAGCTCAATGTGCCATTGGCAACGTCCAGACAATGGCAGACTCTACCCATCCAACCGCCTGAAGTTTTCAACAAATAAATTATAAGGAAAAGAGAAGAATTTGGGCTGGGGGAGGTTTAAGGAGACTTAAAGTACATCTTTATCACTTGAGTTAAAAACTACACAGGAGCATAAGAAAGGCAGCTATGAAAATCAGAGTGGTAGTTACTTCAGGAGGAAGGGAAGAGCTTATGATGGGGGCACATGATGGGGCAATGTTCTGTTTATTGACCTGAATCGTAGGTATAAAAGTGTTTGCCCTAATCATTTTCTTAAGCTGTACATTTGTTTGGTGAAGTTGTCTGAATTTCTGAAGGAAAGTTTTAAAAATAAAGGAACAAGTGACACTTTTCCAAGAGTGAACTGACTTTCATGCAGAGCTGGATATTACACGTAGAAGAGATCTTGCTGACATCCACCTCAGCACCATCCTAAGTGAGGTGAGCCGGAATGTTGATGACAGGGAAGCCCAAACACACTGACGATGGCAACCATCAGCTTGGCGTCACCCTGGCTGTTCAGAACTTGGGAGCTGAAGGCACAAAGTACTCTAATTTGTGAACCACCGGCTTCCACAACTCGCCTTTCCCAAAGGAGCAGCTTATATTAAAAAAACCAATGAATACAACACCCATGACCACAGGTTCCCCTGACCATGACCAGAAGGCCTCAGGTATTTGTATCCTACTTTGCATGGGTAGGGGCTTCCCTGGTAGTTCAGCCGCCTGCAATGCTGGAGACCCCAGTTTGATTCTTAGGTTGGGAAGATGCCCTGGAGAAGGGATAGACTACCTACTCCAGTATTCTCAGGCTTCCCTGATGTCTTGGTAAAAGAATCTGCCTGCAATGTGGAAGACCTGGGTTCGAACCCTGGGTTGGGAAGATCCCATGGAAGAATTATCCTTTTGGAGAGGGAAATGGCAACCCACTCCAGTATTCTTGCCTGGGAAATCCCATGGACAGAGGGCCTGGTGGGCTACAGTCCACAGGGTCACAAGAGTTGGATACAACTGAGGGACTAAACCACCACCACTTGCTTGGGTAGCTTAAATTTAGATTGCTTGGCTTAAAGTATATTAATTAACTCTTCAGTCTGCATTTTAAGATGAGGATCAATGTTGTTCTAGGGCAGAAGAAAAAAAAAGCATGAAAACCCCATGCCTTTCTCTCTTAGCAATAATCTCTGCATTGTGCAGGTTGGGTGTTGAGTTTCAGATCACATCCCCCAGTTCCTTAGTTGCACATGTTTGTTTTGGAGTAAGGAGTTAAACATCTCATACTGTGGATTCCAGAGCTGAACATACACAAGTACAGGCAGACCTTAAGCTGGAATAATAATAAAGCAATAAGGAATATGGCTAAACAAATATGTTCCCAACCCCCTTTGTCTTCTTCAAACAGCTAATGCAGATGTCTCTGTCCTTATTAGCCAAGCACTTGGCTTCTCCGCCTGCCCTTCCCCTGGCACCGGTGGAAGCTGCATTTCTTGAACAGCGTTTTCCCAAGAAAAAAGCTATCAGACTCTCTTAAATATAAACAAGAGAAAGTGACTAGGGACTATTTTTGTGTGTGCGATGCTTTTGGTACCGGTCCCTGTAGTAACTCTGGCTTGCTCATTGTAATGAGTGAGGTTTGGACCTTGCTGTCCTCGTATGTATATTAACTCTTCACACAAAGGCAGGGAGGATATGGTGTGAATAACAAATAGAGGATCAGATGCTCAGGTCAACAGGGCTTTTACAAATGAACATTGTTCAATGTCATAGCCAAGGTCAACTGAAACTGGAATGCTACTTGGCAGGGGGAAAGAGACTGAGAAAGTGCTTTCACAGTTTGAAGGCGATTAACTATCAAAAGTTAACCAGCAAGTGTTAGCTATATTTATAAAAGAAAGTTCACTTTTGAATAGTTTTCATGGTGATCTCTTGCATGGAATTTGTGGAAGAGTAAAGTCTCAGCTTTCTAGTACCTTTTTGGAATGGGTCATTCTACATAGCCGAGTACTCTTTATAGCCAGAAATTTAATGAGGGTCAGAGAAGGTTGTGAGGACACATTTGGGGAGAATTGCAGCAGCCGGGGACACTCTGGGAGCTGGGCTTGTCGGGGGTGGGTGGAGCAGATGATCTCTGTCTCCTCTCTACAGGCTGAGGACACAGTTATCAGCCGAGAACAGAGATTGACCTAAGGGAGGAATGGAAGTAGCTGAACGGTGCTTGACATAGATGACTTCCAACCTGGCAACAACTCCGAGTTGGATACAAAGGAGGAAAAAGAGGGAGATAGGTAACTTGCTTGAGCTGGTGAATGGTGCAGGTATATCTGAGTACAGATCCCTTACACTGAGATGTCTCTGGAAAGAATGAGATGAAGATTGACTCCTTTTTTTCTGTCTGCTCAGCATCTTTGGCCTCTGGAAATGGTCTGTCAATCATGTAGCCTTCTCTTTCCCATAACGTGGATGATGAGAGGGAGTAGCAAGGTTTGGGCTGGCCAGTCAGATTGCTCAATATCCCTGGGCTTAGTGAATTGTGTGGGAGAGCATATGAACCAAGGGGGCCAGGGTATTTTCATAGATTGATATAGATGCTGGCAAGAGGGGTTCTCTTTCTTCTTGCTGGGATTGGAAGCCAAAAGATGGTATAAACCTGGAGCTAATTGGGGCATATTTCCCACCATTTGGAGTCTGTTTGAGGCTGAAGTCATTGTGATGGTATAATTTGAGGACACTTTAACATAAGGGAAACATCCTTTTTTGTTTTCTTGAGCTGCTTTGATTTGGATCTGTACTATTGACTGTGTATTTTGACTCATATAATACCAGTTGCCCACATTTATCCTGGTGGTTAAACTGATAGTGCCTCTGGGAAGTGTTCAGCTGCTAATCAAAAACTAATGTGATATTTTGAAAGATAAGAACATCTGTTTCTAATAGGGATGGCCTAATACTGGTTATTCAAGTTTTCTTAACAGGAAACCAATTATTATCTTGTATGTGAGTCAAAAATGGCAACTTCCTTTAGATTTGTCTAAGTTCCATAATAACTTATTCTGACATATAATTAGGGTGTTCTGTCTGGGAAATACCTAAATTTTGTAAAAAGGTGAGCTGAGTTAAAGGAAAATAATTAAAATATGATCAGTGTAGAGCAACACTGAACCGGATTTTTCAGAGTCTGAGAAAAAGGGAAAATGAAGATGCTTTAGCAATTCAATACAGAATATTTTGAAAAGAAGATTGTTGAGTACTAATCCATACTTGTACCTGGAATGAAGATACTACCTAAGCCTGAAATCCCAGGTTCCCATGACTGGCTTAATACACCTCTTTAGATCTCCTCAGGATCCACTAAGTTGCTACTTCATGTTTCTTTGGCTTTATAAGATAATTGCATTTAACTGGAGTTTGAGGTGGTTTCATTTTCAGGTTAAGAGTTATTACTTCCCCTTTTTTTTTCTGAGACAATATTTCTGAAAGGATCCTTGAAAGTGCCTTCTAGCACTTCTTGTCTCAAAGATTGTGATTCCTATTGTACACAGGGATCAAACCCTCCTTCCAACCCTGACACAAAATTTTAATGTGACAGATGCATTCAGTCCCAGCCACATTTGCAAAGCCCTATTATCCTCTGAGGGCTAACTGGCTCACTTCCCCAAGCTCTCTGCTCTAACCTCTCCTACCCTGCTTCACAGCACAGCGTTGAGGAACTCATAAGTACATTAGCAAATACATTTGTGCATTTACGTGTACATATAGCCTGTCTTAAATGTGGAGATAAATGGCAACAAGATAGGCAAATATTTGCCTTTTTAGAGTTTATATCCTCTGAATAACTTCCATGCAAATACAGGTGGGCAGGGGGAAACCACTCAACTAATTGCCCCAACCCATTCCATAAATACACTTCTCTGTGTCCACATACACATTTTTCCACATCCTAGTGGAGAAGCTGTCCCATTACCTGCTCAAGACTAACCTTGATACCTGAGACAGTTCCCATCCTTGACTCCTCGTGGCATTTTCTTCTTTAATCAATTCCTTACTCATGAATCTTGGCCTTTTCCATTTTTGTTATCTAGTATCCCTTTGCATATAAATAAAAGCCAAATATAGGGTGATCAGATGGTGATTGTATGAATGCAAATACACCTATACAAATCACAAAATAATAATGCATTTTTTGTTGCTTGTACATTATTAGTTAATCAGTTTCCTAGCATGCTTCTTGAACTGAAGAAAATTAAACTCTTGGCAAACAGTGATCCCACAAAGATACTACCAACTGGTGAAATATTTTTGAAATAATTAGCTCTTCCCATCTGTCTTAGTTCAGGCTGCTATTACAAAATACCATAAACTGGATGGTTTAAGCAACACATACTTATTTCTCACAACTCTGGAGGCTAGAAGAGATGTCATAAAATTCAGGGTCTGGTGAAGGCCCTTTTCCTGGTTTGCAGATGGCTGCCTTTTTGTTATATTGTCACATAGTGGAGAGTGAAAGGAGGTTAGATGGTACTCTGGTCTCTCCCTGTAAGGGCACTAATCCCATCATTAAGACTCTACCCTCATGACCTCAGTTCAGTTCAGCTCAGTCATGTCCATCTCTTTGTGACCCCATGGACTGCAGCATGCCAGGCTTCCCTGTCTATCACCATCTATCAGAGCTTGGTCAACTCATATCCATCGAGTCAGTGATGGCAGCCAACCAACCATCTCATCCTCTGTTGTCCCCTTCTCATCCTCCTTCAATCTTTCCCAACATCAGGGTCTTTTCCAATGAGTCAGTTCTTCGCATCAGGTGGCCAAAGTATTGGAGCTTCAGCTTCAGCATCAGTCCTTCAGGACTCATGACCTCATCTAGACCTAATTACCATTGAGGGCTAAGCTTCAACAGATGACTTTAGGTAAGGTGGGGAACACAACATCCCATTCACAGCACCAGCTCCTGGTAATTCTGCCTAAATTTGCTTTGTACCTATTAAGACTATATTGTTAGATGCCTATTCAAAAAATTTTAAAAACATTTAAATTTTTTCCTTTTATCGGAGCATAATGATCTATTTTATTTCTAATATTATTATCTTAAAGTTTGTCTGAAAATAGTATTGTCACAAATCTATTTTATTAGTATTTCCTTAGTCTATTATTTCCATCTTTTAAACTTTTTGTGTTAAGTTCCAGGCGTGACTCTTAAATAGTTCCTAATTTGATTTTGTTGTTATATTAAAAAAAAATAACCTGAGAGCTTCTGTCTTTTAAACCCACTTGATGCAGTTTCTGGTGTGTCTGAATTGATTTCTGCCTATTATTTCGTATTTTCCCATGAATCTTTCTTTCTTTTCCTTTTCCAACTCCTATTGGATTTAATCTTTTTTTAAATTAACTTTTAATCCTTTTACTGGTTTTGGAAGTTAAGCATTTCATTTCTTTTCTTTTCTTTTTTTTTTGGTTTCTTCCCTTAACTTGCACCACTTGACTTAAAATCTAAATTATTGTTGCCTAGTATTATGGTTCTGTCTTATTTTTAAGATCTTGGACATCACTTATTATCATTAAAGCATATTTAAATTACCCACAGAAAATGAGTCTCTTCTCAGCATGGCACTCAATTCCTTCCTTTTGGGTTCAATGTCCTTCTATCTGAAGTGTGTCTTCCTCTAGTCCTTTCAGTGAGGGTATGTGACTTGTAAACTGTTTCAGAATTTGTTTCAAAATGTCTTTATTTTGAATAAAGACACCATTCTTTAATGATAGTTTTTCATGATATATAATTATAGATTGACTACTATTTTCCCCAGTTCTGTGAAGATTTGATCCTTTTGTTTTGGATTTTATTTCTTGCTGATGAGAAATGTGCTGTCAGCTGGTCCTTTATAGATACTCTACTCTTTTTTCTGGCTGTGGATAAAATTCTTCTCTTGATCCTTGTATTCAGGAGCTTCATTACTGTGTGACTCAGTGTGCTTTATTTTTATTTATGTATGCTCCCTCATCCTAAAGCTCAAGCATTTAAAAATTCAGGAAAATTCTCTACTCTTTTTATCAAATACTGACTTTCATCTCTTATCTCTGGCCAAAGGTCAGTAGACTATGACCTGGGGTTAATCTTGCCATTGCCTGTTTTTATAAAGTTTTATTGGAACACAGCCATGCTCATTTGTTTACCTATTTGTCTATGACTGCTTTTGCATTAGAACTGCAAAGTAGGGTAGTTGTAAAAGGGATTATATGGCCCATGAAGCCTAAACAATTTATTGTTTGATTCTCTACAGAAAAAAAAATTGTCAATCTCTGCTCTGCACCTTCATTCTAGAACTATTAGACATAAGCGAACATCTTAAATTTATTATATTATATTAATAATAACCTCAGGTTGGAATAATTTTGTTTTTTTTTCACTGCATTCTAGGTAATTTTATTTTTTTAGTTTGGCAATTTTCTGTTTTATTTTGTATATCACTTCTATGTAAAAACTGGTTAGCCAGTCTGGCATATTTTTGAAACCAGAAATTTGTCTAGCTTTCAATACATCATCCTAACCAGTACACTCAGGACAGCTATCAAGAAGTGATCTTATTATCTTGTGTATTAGGTGTCTGCAGATAAATCAAAATCAATTCAGGGAAAGAGAATATATACGTAGAAAGAGATTTATTCTAAGGAATTGACTCACAGAATTATGGAGATTGGCAAGTCCACAATCTGCAGGGTGGGCCAGCAGTGGAGACTCAGGAAGAACCAGTGTTGCAGTTCAGGTACAAAGGCCGTCTGCTGGAAAATTCACTCTTGTTCAGGCATCTTTCGCTCTATTCAGTCCTCTATTCAGTCCTTTAACTCAATGGATGAGACCTTCCCACCGTATAGTTTGCAATTTGCCTTACTCAAAGTCCGCCAGTTTCGAGTCAATCTCATCCAAAACCATCCCCACAGAGTCAACCAGAATAATAATTGACAAAACATCTGGGCACAGTGGTCCAACCAGGGTGACACAATCTCAACCATCACAAATCCACCCCCTGGCAGCTTGGCACCCACATTCATCTTAAACCACACTTAATCTCTAAATGAAGATAGTTATATAAGGTCATACTTATGCCCAACGTGATACAACTATCCTGTATCCAATTGAAAATACACTAACTCTTCTCTCAGAAAAGGATGTCAAATCCTTGGTAATTTTTACTTTTCTCCTCGATGTCCTTTAACTGAAATACTATGATGTGAAGTTAAAAATACTTAAATACTATGATATAAAGTCAACACATTTTACATTATATGGTAAGGGGGTAAGAGAGGGGGGGAAACAAAGATATTTGCTATATATACATATACACACAAATATATTCATAAATATATTCATTGAAAGGACTGATGCTGAAGCTGAAACTCCAATACTTTGGCCACCTGATGCAAAGAGTTGACTCATTGGAAAAGACCCTGATGCTGGGAAAGATTGAGGGCAGGAGGAGAAGGGGATGACAGAGGATGAGATGGTTGACTGGCATCACTGACTTGATGGATATGAGTCTGAGCAAGCTCTGGGAGTTGGTGATGGACAGGGAAGCATGGTGTGCTGCAGTCCATGAGGTCGCAAAGAGTCAGACATGACTGAGTGACTGAACTGACTGATATTCAAAAGAAAATAAAGAAGATATATTCATAGCAATTACAGTCCTTGTTTCTGTGACTGGTGTTGCGGTTGTGACTGGTGTTGTGGTTTTAACTGGTGTTTATAATTATTGTCTTCTAAAACTCATTATTTATTTCTTTTGCTCTCAGCAAGCACCTCATCTGCTCATGGGTCTTAGTCTGGTGGGGTAACCCAAACTTTCATTTCTGAAGGATCTCAGTCACTAGTAGTTCTTTTTGGATTGGGTTGATATAGTTTTCCAACGATTTTAATCACAGAACATGGCAATACTAAGAGATGTCCTAAGGGATCTCTTGCATTCCAGACACCCTTCCTTACCTCCACCATGGCACAGCAGTCCAGTTTCTCCTAGGTAGTCAGCATCACTCACCCTAGCCAGCACAGGGGCTCCCTTTCTAAACTGTTGATTTAGAGACATAAGGAGCCCAAAGTGACTGAGTGGCAGCCCTAACTTCTAGCTCAGTGGAATCACTATTGTGTCTCCAGGTAGAAGTATTCCTCATTTAGGAACTAAAAACTCTAGGGCCTCAGATCATAAGGTTGCAGAGAGAGGAAGCAAATAATTTGCTGTTCAGTCACTAGGGGCTAATAGAAGTGTCATTCTTCTTTCTACCCATTGATCCCCTGACCTATAAATCCTGGCTGTAGGAGAGAAGGCACCATATATTGGAGACAGATGCGAAGCATAGACAGCCTCCTAGAGAACCTGTTCCAGCCCGAGATACTGCCGTCTAAATGGGCTGTTACCGAGTCTTCCAAAGGCTGTCCCATTATCAAGCCCATTGCTTCAGGCTGGTGGGGACTATATTAAGACCAGTGAAATCCACGAGTACGGGCCCATTGCTGTACTTTATCTGCTATGGAGTGAGTTACCACTACCATGACAGTAGATGAGTCCGTGGATGGTAGTTTTGACAGAAACAGTGAATGCAGGGAAGACAAATCTGTACCCATAATAAGTGTCTCAACTTTTTTCCCCTGGCACATGCTCTCCTGTCACTTCTCCTTTCTAAAACGGTGTATAATGATAAACATAGCTGACTGACTTGTTGCAGGTACCAGAAATAAACTGGAACTGTGGGAAGCTCAAGAATGAATTAACAGTATTTAAAAACCAGGAAAAATGTAAGAAGTCTTTATATAATATCACTGAACCCACAAAAGTATTGAAACATTTATATGCCATAAATCAACCTGGGCTATAGAAATGCTTGAGTAAAACCTCTGCAAATATATACTCACAGGCTTCCCTGGTGGCTCAGATGATAAAGAATCTGCCTGCAATGTAGGAGACCCGGATTCGATCCCTAGATTGGGAAGATCCCTTAGAGAAGGGAATGGCAACCCACTCCGGTATTCTTGCCTGGAAAATCCCATGGAGAGAAGCCTGGCAGGCTATATAGTCCATGGGGTCAGAAAAAATTGGGCAAAACTGAGTGACTAACACTTTGACTTTCCCCTTGTGCTAAACATAACCATCTTGGAAAGGGAAACACCAGTGGCTCATATTTTAAACTAAAATGCATACTGCTTTTAGGAAAAAAGGAAAGTCATTTAAGGCAGCTAATTAAAATGCCATTTAAGCAATTACAGTGGGTAACAGGATCGTAAAATCGTTAGCAAAGTAGAAGTTTGTCACTGAAGCTCCCATATGATCTTACTGACTAGGAGTAGCCTGGTCAGGCTTCATAGACATCAGATAACTGAAGTCTCCAAGCTTCATTAAGTCCTCAAGTTTCAGAGTCCTGGCTTTTTTTCTGAGAAGTACTAAAGCAAATAAAAGGAAAAGCTATGGTAAGAAAAATATGCCATGACCTGTGTTAAGACTTGATCTGAAGTTTTGGCATAAAAACTTGTTCTGTATAGATAAGCCAGGTAGGTCAAGTACCTGCTGAATATTTACACAAGTTAGCGCTTTGCCAGCTACTCTGGGGAAGGACAAAAGAGATATTAAACACTATGAGATGCTTCTGCCAAGGTGAAAAAACCTTAGAGCCCAAGACAGTGGGTTTTATAAGAATTAACCATGCAGTGCCAACTATTAATATTAGCTATGGACATCAGGGATGAACTCACACCTGGAAATATTATATATTATTTGGTTCCAATTTGGATGAAATCTTTTTATTATTCCAACCACTCAGTTGTTCATGCTGCCTGGAATAAGAGCTTCTAAGGAAGCTTAGCACTCCTGTCCTGCTTCAATTATAAACTCTATGCCTGTGGGGGGCTTGTTTCTCTGGCTCTAAGTTACATACCTATAAGGCCCTGACCAGGCACCTCCTGGTCATATAAAGTGTGATGGGACAGGGTGGCTCATTCTGGGAGCAGCACTAAACTTGGTGGCCCCCTTTCCGGTGCTGTTCCCCAACTCTGGACTCAGACGTCCCCGCGCCCACACTTTTCGGCCGAGCCTCATCCGTTCTGCCTCTCCTCTCCTCCACATGGGGGAGGTTGGCCTCCCACTTCCAATTCTGTCTCCTCCCCTTGATGGCCTCCATAGCGCCTCTGTCCCGAGATACCAACAGGTATCTTATGTTGGTGGGACTCTGAGTCCTAAACACCACTGACACCTGAATCCACTATATCCTGGATTATTGCGCTGTGATAAGCGGCAGAGGAAGAAAATCTTCTAAGTGACTGTTCTCAGGGGCCCAGTGTTAGCGTTCTGCTCTGCTCTGCCTTTACCTGTGGCTTTCCCTCAGGCTCCTGTCCTCAGCTCACTTCTTTTTCACCCCTACGTACACTCCCTGGACAACCTCCTTCACACCTCTGGATTCCACGTCTCTCTTTTCTCTGATGAACCCCCAGTTCCTCCTCCAGGTTTCTGAATGTGGGTTGCTCAGGGATCCCAGCTGTAATCCACAGACGCTGGCTTGAGCAGAAATATGAGTTATTAATATCAAAGAAATATTGTATATCAATAGCTCTCAGAATTGTTGGAAAACTGAATAACAAGACTCAGAAAAGGGACTGGGAGAAAGGGAGGTCAGAGTTACTCTCCCTCCCTTCTTAAAGTCACTGGTCATCAAATCCTATGGATTATGCATTATAAATGTTTCTTAAATGCATCTCCTTTTAATTTAATTTAATTTTATTTTTAAAATTTATTTTTGATTGAAGGATAATTGCTTTACAGTGTTGTGTTGGTTTCTGACATACCTCAACATGCATCAGTCATAGGTAGACATATATCCCCTCCCTCTTGAACCTCCCTCTCACCTCCCGCCACATCCCACTCCTCTAGGTTGGCACAAAGCCCTGGTTTGAGCTCCTTGAGTCATACAGCATCCCCTGGCTACCTATTTTACATATGGTAGTTTATGTATTTCCATGCTACTCTCTTCATTCATCCCACCCTCTCCTCCCCACCACCACTGTGTCTGCAGCTCTGTTCTCTATGTCTGTGTCTCCATTGCTGACCTGCTAAGAGGTTCATCAGTACCATCTTTATAGAGTCCATATATATGTGTTAGTATACGATACTTACTTTTCCCTTTCTGTCTTACTTCATTCTGTATAATAGCCTCTAGGTTCATCCACCTCATTAGAACTGACTCAAGTGCATTCCTTATTATGGCCAAGTAATATTCCATTGTATATATATACCATAGCTTCTTTATCCATTCATCTGTTGATGGACATCTAGGTTGCTTCCATGTCCTAGCTATTGTTAATAGTGCTGCAATGGACATTGGGATGCTTGTGTCTTTCTCAATTATGGTTTCATCAGGGTATATATCCAGTAGTGGGATTATTGAGTCATATGATAATTTTATTCCTAGTTTTTTAAGGACTCTGCATAACTGTCCTCATAGTGGCAGCATCAATTTACATTCCCACCAACGGTGCAAGAGGGTTCCATTTTCTCCACACCCTCTCCAGCATTTATCATTTGTAGATTCATTCTGCCTGGTGTGAGATGATATCTCATTGTAGTTTTGATTTGCATTCCTCTAATAATGAGTAATGTTGAGCATCTTTTCATGTATTTATTAGCCATCTGTATGTCCTCCTTGAAGAAATGGCTGTTTAGGTTACTTTGTCCACTTTTTGATTGGGTTTTTTTGTTTTTTTCTGGTATAGAGTTACATGAGCTGCTTGTATGTTTGGGAGATTAATCCTTTGTCAGTTATTTCTTTTGCTATTATTTTCTCCCATTCTGAGGGTTGTTTTTTCACCTTGTTTATAGTTTCCTTTGCTGTGCAAAAGCTTTTAGGTTTAATTAAGGCCCACTTATTTATTTTTGTTTCTATTTCCATTACTCTAGAAGGTGGGTCATAGGAGACCTTGTGTGATTTATGTCAAACAGTGTTCTGCATATGTTTTCCTTTAAGAGTTTTTATGGTTTCTGGTCTTACATTTAGGTCTTAATCCATTTTGAGTTTATCTTTATGTATGGTGTTAGGAAGTGTTCTAGTTTCATTCTTTTAGCTGCAGCTGTCCAGTTTTCCCAGCACCACTTATTGAAGAGACTATCTTTTCTCTGTTTTATATTCTTGCCTCCTTTGTCAAAGATAAGGTGCCCATAGGTGTATGGGTTTATCTCTAGGCTTTCCATCTTGTTCCATTGGTCTATATTTCTGTTTTTGTGCCAGTGACATAGTGGCTTGATGACTCTAGCTTTGTAGTATAGTCTGAGGGTTGATTCCTCCAGCTCCATTCTTCTTTCTAATGATTGCTTTGGCTATTTGGGGTCTTTTGTGTTTCTATATGAATTATGAAATTTTTTGTTCTAATTCTGTGAAAAATGGCATTGGTAATTTGATAGGGATCACATTGGATCTGTATATTGCATTTGGTAGAATAGTTATTTCCACAATACTGATTTTTTCAACCCAGGAACATGGAGTATCTCTCCATCCGTCTATGCTGTCTTTGATTTCTTTCATCAGTGTCCTATAGTTTCCTGTATACAGCTCTTTTGTCTCCTTAGGCAGCTCTTTTGTCTCCTTTATTCCTAGGTGTTTTATTCTTTTTGTTACAATGGTAAATGAGATTGATTCCTTAATTTCTCTTTCTGATATTTCACTGTTAGTGTATAGGAATGCAAATGATTTCTGTGTATTAATTTTGTATCCTGTGACTTTACTAAATTCATTGATTAGCTCTAGTAATTTTCTGAAAGTATCTTTAGGGTTTTCTTTGTATAGGATCATGTCATCTGCAAACATGATAGTTTTACTTCTTCTTTTCCAATTTAGATTCCTTTTATTTCATTTTCTTCTCTGATTACCATAGCTAGGACTTTCAAAACTGTTTTGAATAATAGTGAAAACAGTGAGCACCCATGTCTTATTCCTGATCTTAGAGGAAATCTTTTCAGTTTTTCACCATTGAGAATAATGTTTGCTGTGGGTTTATCATATATGGCCTCTTTATGTTGAGGTAGGTTCCTTCTAAACCATTTTTGAAGAGTTTTTTTTTTCCATAAATGGGTGCTGAATTTTGTCAAAAGGTTTTTCTGCATCTATTGAGATTATCATATGGTTTTTAATCACATCGATTGATTTGCATATATTGAAGAATCCTTGCATCCCTGGGATAAACCTGACTTGATCATGGGGTATGATCTTTTTAATGTGATGTTAAATTCTGTTTGCTAGAATCTGTTGTGGATTTGTGTGTTTATGTTCATCAATGATAATGGCCTATAACTTTCTATTTTTGTGATGTCTTTATCTGGTTTTGGTGTCAAGGTGATAGTGGCCTCGTAGAATGAGTTTGGAGATGTTCCTTCCTCTGCAATTTTTTGGAAGAGTTTCAGAAGAATAGACATTAGCTCTTTTCTAAATGTTTGATAGAATTCACCTATGAAGCCATCTGACCCTGGGCTTTTGTTTTTTGGGGAGATTTTTGATATTCTCTTCAAAAATTTTCTCAGACCCTTTCTTGTTCACTTCCTCTGGGACCCCTATAATTTGAATGTTGGTATGTTTAATATTGTCCTAGAGGTCTCTGAGACTATCCTCACTCTTTTCATTCTTTTTCCTTTATTCTGCTCTTTAGCAGTTATTTCCGCCATTCTATCTTCCAGCTCAGTTATCCGTTCTTCTGCCTCAGTTATTCTGCTATTTTTAACTTTAGCAATTGTGCATTACTAGAGTATTTTTAATTTCAGTAATTGTGTTGTTAATCTCTATTTATTCTTTATTTCTTCTAGGTCCTTGTTGAATGTGTTGATTCTTGCATTTTCTCCATTCTGTTTTCGAGGTTTTAGATCATCTAAAAAGGTAGTTTGCTTATTTCCTCTTCATTTATTTGGTCTTGTGGGTTTTTGCCTTATTCATTTGCACAATATTTTTGTCTTTACATTTTTTGCTAACTTACTGTGTTTGAGATTTCCTTTCCCCAGGCTTTAGGGGGTTGTATTCCTTCTTCCTTTTGGTTTCTGCCCTTGGTGTGTGAGGTTGCCAGTGTTTGAGTAAGCTTCGTATTGGGAGGGACTTGTGCCTCTGTTCTGGTGGGAAGAGGTGTTTTGTTTTGCTTTTTTCCTCTGATCAGCAAGGCTGTGTGAGATGGTATGTTTTGGAGTGTCTGTGGGAATCCTGTCTGCTGGTGATTGGGACTGTGTTTCGTCTTGCTTATGATTTGGGTGAGGCATCCTGCACTGGATGATGCTGGGTCTTACAGGTGGAGGCCTTCAGGGGAGTTCTCACTAATACTCTTTGGGGTCAGGAGTTCTCTGGCAGTCTAGTGTCCTGGACTCAGCGCTTCCACTCAAAAGGCTCAGGCCAGATCTCTAGCCAGGTAACCAAGATTCCACAATCCACATGTTAATGGCATTAAAGAGGATTAAAACAAACACTCAGAAACAAACAAAAGAAAAAAACAAGAAGCAAGGTAAACCCCAGACAAATGGTAAATACAAAATCAGACAAATAAAAACAAAGGGACAGACACACACACAAATACACACACACGCAAACAAAACCGAAACAGTCCAAGGAAAAGGAAGTACAAGAGAGTGACCCAGCAAGCAAAGGAAACCAAAATGATATCAGCCAATTAAAATCGAAACTAAAGCAGAAACCTAAAAACAAAACCAAAGCAGAGTGCCAAGTGAAGACTAAAGCAAAGGAGGAAAACAAAACATGGTGAAGTAAAGAAAGAAAAGGAAGAGAAGAAAGAAAATAGAAAAGTAAAGTTACATAGAAGCATATAAAAAGATTTGTGTATATTAAAGAATAACTACAGCAGGAAAAGAACAATAAGAAGAGCAAATAAATAAATAGAACAAAAACAAGATTTAAAAAAGAAATATTCCACAGAACCACAAAAAGCCAGCACAGAGATAGAAGTATATAAAGGGGATAAAAAGTGTGATTAAAAAAAAATGTTCTCAAAAGTTTAAATAGAGTTAACGGTAAAAATAAATTCAACAACTACAGCAAAAGAGGGCTGCCCTGGTGGCTCAGAGGGTAAAAGCATCTGCCTGCAATGCGGGAGACCCGGGTTCAATCCCTGGGTCAGGAAGATCCCCTGGAGAAGGAAACGGCAACCCATTCCAGTACTCTTGCCTGGAAAATCCCATGGACGGAGGAGCCTGATAGGCTACAGTCCATGGGGTCGCAAAGAGTCGGACACGACTGAGCGACTTCACCTTCACTTTCACAGCAAAAGAGAAAAGAAAAACTAATCCAGAACCAACAAGTCAAAATATAAGAATAATAATAAATGTTTTTCTCAGACCTCAGTTGTCAGCATTCTTTCCCTTGCTGTAAGTCACAGTCTACCTCTGCCTCCTAGGATATCCTCCAATACTGGACTGGTCTCTGGGCCTGTTGTGGGGACAGCTCAGACTCTAATGTGGCCCTACTACTGCGTGTTCTTGCCTTCAGCATCCACAACCGCTAGATCTAGTGCATTTTCCTTTGTGGGAACTCTCATCATCCTATTTGTATATTCTGTAGACACAGTCTTCCTAGTTGATTGTGTGGATTTAAACTGTAGCTCATGCAACTGGTGGAAAAGTTTGTGATCTTCTTCCTTACCCACACTGCCTCTGGAGTTCAACTGTGGTTTTATCTCTACTTCTGCATGTGGATCATCCACAGGAGTTTACTCCTGAGGCTGCCCTGGAAACTTGGGTTTGTCCCAGTGAGGGCCATGTGTGGACATGGAGCAGCTGCTTGGATTGCAGGGACCCTGGTAGTGCCAGGCACACAGGGGAGCTGGTGGCCATGGGAGCAGGAGATATGGTGCTATTAGGGTGTTTTTCCCTAGCCTCTGGCAGCTCTGGTCCAGTGAGGACTCAGCATGGAGGTGGTGCAGCTGCTTGGATCCTGGGGACCTTGGTGGCACCAAGTGTGCAGGGATGATGGCAGCCTCAGGCGCAGGAGCTATGGCACTAGTAGAGTCTTTTTCTAGCCTCTGGCAGCTGGTGTCCAAAGGGCCTCCCTGGCTGGGGTCCTTCTCTATTGCTCGGCACATCAGGCACTTAAAAGGCCACCCTCTCTGGGGTCTTTCTCTATTGTTCAGCTGCTAGTGCTGGCATGTGGCGAGAGAGAGGCTACAGTGATGGCTCCACCTCTACACATGACTCAGCAGTATTGCCTTGCTTCCATGGCTACCCAGCTTTCTTCCAAAGGTATTCGGCACCACAGTCTCCTCCCTCACATCCCCTCCAGCCGTCTCCCCACAGTCAACAACAGGCCTCACCCTGGAATTGCTCTCCAATCCCTAAGCTCCAGCTCCCCGACGCCATGTGTCCCAGGGGACTTGTGTCCCTGTCTGGGCTATGTAGGGCTGCAGCAAGGATTGTCTTTGTGGTTCTTACTTCACAGATCAGCTGTTGCACTCTATAACAGCCCCACACTCTTCCCCTTTGTCCCAAACAATTGCTGTGATATAGGAGTCTGACCCCTGCTTCAGTTCTCCCACCCCCTGGCTTCAGGTCCAGTCCTGCTCACTCTCCTCTTTTTCCCTTCCTTCATCCTAGCAAGTTTTGTGTGCATCTGTATATTCCTTTCCAGTGGTCAGGGACTCCTGCCCAATCTTAGCTGGTGTTCTATGAGATCTTCTGCATATGAAGGTGTATTACTGATGCATTCAAGGAGAGAAATGTGCCCCACATTCACCTACTCCTCTGCCATCTTCTCTCTGCAGTGCATCTCATTTTCTGAAAGCCCTCTACAGGGCTTTCAGCAGATCCTTACAGCAAATTCAAAATTCATCATTTCTTGTCTAGATTACCCAGGTGCTCCCTAACTATTCTCACAGCTTCTGACACCACTCCATGGCCCTTGTTAGAGCTGTCATCGCTTTTTTTTAATGGGATTATTTGACTGCCTCTTCTTATTTTCTAGTTCTACTTTCTTCAGCTTTGTTAATCTCATCCTTTCAGCTATCTAAAGGTAGGACAATGGAGAACCATCTCTAGATAAATGGAATTAAGTTGTATCATGACAGCTTAGATTACCACTGTCTGCGTTTTCTCTGAGATCAAGAGTGCTCCTCTGTAAAACTGACTCTTAGGAAAGAGTAAACTGAAAGGAAAAGATGAGAGGCCAAGTCTGTCAACTTTGTTATCTGCTCTGGACTTTGATTATAACATGGTGCTTATTCTCATTGTTGAGCTCAGGTTGTAGTAATAGCTTCCTAGATGGTGCCTAGTGGGCCACAGCTCCTAGCATATATTCTTTTTATATTTCCAGACTATTGAACCTAGGCTACACCTATGCCTCTGTTTAACCAATAGCATTTGGGAGAAATGACCTTATGTTGGTCCTGGGTCTTGGAAAGACTTGGCAGATTTCACTTCTGTGCTTTTGGGCATCCTGAGCTGCTGTACTGGAAGCACAGCTACTTTGCTGGAGAAATTACATGGAGATGCCTGCTAGAGAGGCCGTATGGAGAGGGAGAGGCCTGGATATTACATGGGGGAGACAGGGACTCCCAGCTGTCCCATGTCCCATCTGTACCCAAGCTTCCAGTTGTCTCCACCAAGGCATTAGTCATAGGAGACAGCCACCATGGATGTTACAGTTCAGTCAGGTCTGCAGAGGACCACAGCCCCAGCTGATATCATGTAGAGCAGAACTTCCCAGATGAGCCCAATCAATGTGCTTAATTATAAGGGTAATGCATGGTTTTTGTTTAAAGTCACTGTTTGGAAGCAGTTTCTTACACAGCAGTAGATAACTGAAACAGGGATCATTGATTATATGTGTGATCCTGTTTAATTATTCATTTAGGTGAACTTCACTTCTAGGCATTTAGTATGTTTTTCTATGGGTTATATTAACTATTAATTGCTGAATCCCTCTAGTTCACCATCAGCACAAGGCTCTGACTTTGTTTTTTAAAGATGGACTCACATGATGGCCCATATCAATATTTGAAGCCCAGAAAAGGACACACATATCAAACTCACAAGCTTCAGGGTATAAATTTAATTGACCAGATTCTTCCTGCTCTTTCCTCCATCAGACTTAGTGTAGCACAATTACCTTGACTCATGAAGATAGTTGTTCAAGACCTGAAATACATTGATCTGAAATTCCTTTGGGAAGAAGTAAGGAAAATGATAAGCAGAAGAGGAATGAAATTTTAATTTGGAGAAATTTTATGCACTAAGAGAAAAATAAATAATGTCCATCATATTTAAAGATGCTATCATTTGGCCCACTGACAGCATGGACTGAATGCTGTATAATGGTGATATTATATTCTCCCTTATATAGATAGAATGAAACTGTCATTGGGAAGCAGCTGCTTGGCCAGGGGCTATGTTTCCCAGCACCTTCAGCATCTAGATGTGGTCATGTGGCTAGTTCTTACCAGTGGGAAAGCGGAAGTAATGTCTGAAGAGCCAAGGCTTTTCAGAAGTCATTATGCCTTTTCTATGCTATCTCTCTCCCCTTGTGCCAGCTGGATATAAATGACTTCAAGGCTTTGGGGATGGCAGAACTCCCAGGTGGAAGAAATGTGCATGTCTGAATCATGGCGAGGAGGAGGATCATTTGCCAACCAGGAACAGCCATTGTAAAAGTTACCTGGAAGAAATACATATCTCTTGTGTTTGAGCTTTCAAAAACTTGAGGTTTATTTGTTATGGCAGCTAGCATTCCCCTAATGAATATAGTCATTCATTCATTTGAAAATTCATTTAAAAAAAAAGAAAAGAAAAGAAAAGAAAATTCATTTAATTTTTCTCATAGATGAGATGATTACTTGTTTTGAAATTGTGGATATGTCAGTTTATTTTCCTTAGCCTCAGTTGTCACATCTATAAAATGGGACTAATGGTATATACTTCATAGGATTATTGTCATTCTTAATGAGACATTGTAGTATCTCATTTATTGAGCATTATCATGTGTCAGACCCTGTGCTAAACACTTCCCATAACTTATCTCATTGAATCACCTCAATAATCCTATGATATAAGTTCTATTAATTTCCATGTTTCTCAAGTGATAAAAAAAAGAAGCTAGAGAGGTTAAGTACCTCTCTGATGTTTCATGGCCAGTAATGGCAGAGTTGGGCTTTCAACTGAGGCAGCCTGACTTCATAGACCACATGCCTAAGCTCCAGGCTGCTCTGATTAGGACAAACACAAAGCCCAACACATAATAAATGCACAATAAGCATGAATTTTATTTTCTTTCCACTTCAAGGAAAGAAGCGATATAGACTTAAGAATGAATGTGTCCAGTTTTGGCAAAGTGCACAACACATACATACAAACACACACACAAACTTATACAGCCTTACCTTTGTTTACACTCGTATTTGGCTTGGGGTGTTCCAATTAGAAGTAAACTAGAATTTCCTTATGTTCACTGTATATATAGGTCCTCTCAATTGAGAATGTTATTATTTTGTGCTCACAGCCCAACTGCAGCTTGCCTGATCAAAAGAAGTAGCGAGAACGCTGAAGAAATGAACCCCAAAATGACTAATGCATTTTAAAGTTGCCTGTGAAACATTCATGTTATTGACCTGCTGGATGGAAATTGACAGAAAACTCAGCTCAGAATGGACATAACTCCAGGAAGCCCAGGAATTCTGGGTCCCTGAAGTCTTTCACATTTCACTTAATATACCACATATTTCTTGAAGCAAGCTAGTTTAAAACATCCAGTCTGAGGTATATCTTAGAAATAGACTGACCTTTATAGTTTTGGTCGTGTGGAATTTTATAAAGCTGAAATACATTTCAAAAATTACAGTCCATAGTAGGAGTGCTAGTACTTTCTCTAAAGTCATATCATCTGATATTAGATCGTCTACAGAATCAAGTTCAGAGTGCTTTTTCAAAACGGTACTGTAATTTTCCCCATTCTAATTGCTATAGCAAGAGTAATTTGTCTTCTGGGCTTTGGAGCTGCTGAACCACTTTCTTCTTTTGCTTGAAGTTTCATCAAGGCAATATGCTTAATCAATGTTTGCTGATGTTTATGGTCTAATGCTTACTGACAGCAGGTACGAAAAAAAAAGAGTAAATCCCCATCTGCATAAAAATCTTTCTTAAATTCCCTAGCGTGCTGCTCTGCTGTAATTTTAGTAGACAGGTGATTTTTCATGGCACCTTCTTGAGTTGCTTCCCTCTCCGAGGCTGGCTCTGTTTCCTTACCTGCTGTTCCCAGAAGCTGTGCTCTGATGTGCACCACCACGTGGTAGCTCCTTTCAGGCTGTCTACTTAGCTTGTGATGAACTCTCCTTGGTGCTTCATTTCCACAGTCTGGTCCAGGAAATAGACTCTATCCTTGAGTAATTTTGAAGCTGTTGTTAATTCATCAGTTAAGCCAAACCAGAGATGGGTTCTGGGATTGTACCTTTTGGCTAACAGCAGAGACCCTAAGATAGCTTCAGTGACCCAAAGGATCTATTTCCAGTGGTATACAATGGAAAGGAATTTAACCAAGGGAAGTCCATTAACCTTAATGATAAGTCACTTGGATAATTATCCATCAAGGCCCTGGAAATGTGCATCTAACTGCAGCCTCCTCTTCATTATTTGTTTACTGAAGCAAAGGAGGTGGCTCACCTTTCTGCTCCCCATTAAGGAAGGGTAGTTTGTAAACTGAAGATTGTGTGTACGATGCTCCGGGCAGGCATTTTTTTCATTTTGGATTCTGCATTTCAGTTGGTCTTAGATCCTTTTAGGCAAAGAATCCAGTTTATTATCCACTTCTCTGAGGAGGAGAGAAAAGGAGGAGGGCTTAGCCTGATCGAGAGAGTCCTGTTGACCCCTCTGGCTTATCAGTGTTCTGTGTCTATTCCTGTTCTGCCAATAGACAAGGGTGCACTGAAAATCATTTGAGTGTTAATGTAGATTTTTGATTTTAAAGTGGTATATAAAGTTAAGGCATTGTTTTATTCCATAGAATTAAAATTTTGGTAGCACCATGCGTGGACTGCAAATGTCTTTGAATCTCAGGAAACTACAATAAAGACAGCAAAACTAAACCACAATATTAAACGACTGTTTATTTAGCTTGCTCTTACGATGTGGAAAATATACAATTGCCCTAAGCAGAAGCCCTCCAAAGATTCCCTGAGGATATGATAGACATTTTAAAATGTAACCTAGTTGTGAACACATCACTGCCAAGATCCCAATGCCTCTCTCCTGCCACGCTCCACCCCCAGCATGTACATTATTTCTAAAACACTACATGATGATCTTGCTAAATCAGCTTAAAAAATAAGCAAAAAGAGAAAAAGAGATGGGGAGTGGAAATCTAGCCCCTCAGGGGGTTCAAAGTTCAGACATAAAACATGTGAGAGAGAATTAAACAAAACCTAGAGAGAAATCGCAAAACAAGATGCATCAGAACCAATAGAAATTCAAGATCAATTGTGTCAGCAGATCAAAGGCAAGACCCAGCCTAGTGAAGAGTATTAACTATCATCAGGGGAGACACATCCTACTTACTAGAGTGAAATAGACACTTTGCTTCTCTACGGTGATCAGGCTGACTTTTGAGTAAAGATAACCAAACTGATTAAAACAGATACATTTACTCATAGATTGGGATTGGAGACTGAGGAAAAAGCATATTAGTCCTGTAAAAGATGTTCTAGAGAGTTTAGACCTTAGAGATTTTAGAGGCTAGAGTTCATTATCTCTGTTAAAGGAACTGTTCTGCCTAAACAGAATCTAGATCCCATTGACAGGTATTTTGCAGGAAGATTCCCTCTGACTGCTTCCATGAGTAACCCTTAGTGCTTATCTGGCAGATAAGCAAAAAACCTGTTCCTCCATTTTAATTTAGCAGACTTAAATAAATGTATTGTTGGCTGAGAATCAGGATCATGGAGTGATGGTAACAGTCATGGCAGAAAGACTTGGCAGGAGCAACTGCACAGATTTGTCCAGACTCTATTTAGAGACCTGCATGAGATGGAGGGTGATAGACTGCCAGGACTGTCTAGCTGCCAGAATCCTATATTCATCTCAATACTGAAACATTTAAAACAACGCTCAAAATGAACCATACTGTTCATGCAGTACAAGTGATATGCATACCTAGATAAGCAAAAATTATACCAAGTAGGACTGTAACATTTAAGTCTTCTAAATGTTCATCTTTTTGGTTAAGATAAGAAATAGTGTTCTCTTATCAAGATAAGACAAGGGACCATATTCCTGATGGCCCACAGTCAATAGTAAAATAATCTGTGATTCCTAAGGAACAGAATGGTATAAACAGAGCTAAAGCATTGTGAACAAGTGTGATTAAACAGATGATTCAAATGCAGTAGAACTGTTATATTGTGGTTATCAACAAGCAAATAGAGGAAAAGGGGGATAGTTTGGCTGTTAATTGAATATCTGTATAAGCTCTGTAATGATTATTATTGGGAAGTAAATTATTATCACCATAGGGTAATGGAGAAAACTAACCCACAGAGGAGTAAGATTGGCCCATCTGCTCTACAGAATGGTTATATGTATTTTGGATGGTCGTTCAGTTTCTGATCTGTTGGTTAGCTCATTGTAACATAGTACCTGACTCCTGCTAAATACATAATAAGGTATAATGGAATCAGTTCACTGTGCACCTGAAACCAACAAATTGTAAAACAACTATATTCCAATAAAATTAAAATTAAAAATACATATTAGGATTTTTTTTTAACTGAGATAGTCCTATCAGTCCATAATAGGTTGATGTGGAAAATTATCTCCTTGAGACTCTAGACAGATAGTCCTTTCTCAGGCCCTCCAAAAATCTATCAGTTAATAAATTCTAGGCAGAAACCTTAAGATTTCAGATGAAACTTGGGCTTTATCTTAATTTCTTTGGCTTGAATAAAGAGAGGATGGTGAATCATCACTTAGAATAGTGTCTTCAGGAGAAAATATATAACACCCACAGCAACGATCTAAAACAGTTCTCATTTGTGAATGAGGATCCAAAAGAGAGGTTAAATGAACAAATGAGCTAGACAATTAATTCTCAAAGTATTTCCACACCTCTCAGTCGGATTGTGGGTTCATCCATTGTTCCTTCAAGGGCTTTAAATTGTTGCTTTATATAGTTAAACCCTATATTATTATATGCATAAAACGGTAAAATAATTTTTCTTTCTGATGAATATTTTATCATTATAAAGTATTCCTCTTTAGTCTAATATAGCTTTTTGTCTTAAGTTTTAGTTTCTCAGCGGAGAAGGCAATGGCACCCCACTCCAGTACTCTTGCCTGGAAAATCCCATGGACGGAGGAGCCTGGTAGGCTGCAGTCCATGGGGTCGCGAAGAGTCGGACACGACTGAGCAACTTCACTTTCACTTTTACCTTTCATGCACTGGAGAAGGAAATGGCAACCCACTCCAGTGTTCTTGCCTGGAGAATCCCAGGGACGGGGGAGCCTGGTGGGCTGCCGTCTGTGGGGTCACACAGAGTTGGACACGACTGACGCAACTTAGCAGCAGCAGTTACTTTCTCAGATGTTAAAAAAGTCACAGTATTTTTATTTTGGTTAGTGTTTGGATGCTATATATTTTTCCATTGTTTTGCTTTCGATCTTTATATATCCTTATTTTTGATATTATCTCTTTTAAGCATCATATTTTTGTTTTTTGTAAATATTGGCTGGTTACTTCTTTTGTGTTTTAACTGAGACATTTGGTTCACTTCATGCATATTGAGATTTAAATCTACCCTCTTACTTTATTGTTTCTATTGCCATCTTTCTTGCCACTCTTCAGGTTGCTTTGTTGCTGTTGCATCGCTAAGTCATGTCCAGCTCTTTGCGACCCCATGAACTGCAGCATGCCAGGTTCCCCCGTCCTTCACTGTCTCCCAGAGTTTGCTCAAAGTCATGTCCATTGAGTCAGTGATGCCATCCAACCATCTTAACCTCTGTCACCCTCTTATTCTCTGCTTTCAGTCTTTCCCACCATCAGGGTCCCCTCCAATGAGTCAGCTCTTCACATCGGATGGCCAAAGTATTGGAGTTTCAGCTTCAGCATCAGTTCTTCCACTGAATATTCAGGATTGATTTCCTTTAGGATTGACTATTGCTAATAATCCTTTATGATTAGGATTATTAGCAAGTGTGATCTCCTTGCTATCCACGGGACTCTCAAAAGTCTTCTCTGGCACAACAGTTCAAAAACATCGATTCTTCAGTGTTCAAGCTTCTTTATGGTCCAACTCTCAAACCCGTACATGACTACTAGAAAAACCAGAGCTTTGACTAGACAGACTTTTGTCAGCAAAGTGATGTCTCTGTCTTGTAATATGCTGTCTAGGTTTGTCATAGCTTTTCTTCCAAGGAGCAAGTGTCTTTTAATTTCATGCCTGCAGTCACCGTCCACAGTGACTTTGGAAACCAAGAAAAAACCTGTCGCTGTTCCCACTGTTTCCCCATCTTTTTGCCATGAAGTGATGGGACCAGATGCCATGATCTTCATTTTTTGAATGTTGAGTTTTAAGCCAGCTTTTTCACTCTCCTCTTTAACCCTCATCAGGATGCTCTTTAGCTTCATTCAAGTAGTTATTATTTCATTCCTCACCCTACTTCCTAGCTTGGTAGCTGTTCTGGTTATCTATTGTTGCATAAAAAAACACCTTAAAATTTAAGAGCTTATAATAATCACTTTAGTTTTATCATGATTTTGTAAGTCAGAGACTCAGGAAGGACTTATTTTAGTAGCTCATTTCTAATTCATGTGGCACAGCTGTAGGATTAACTTCTTGGACGGCTTCTTTACTTGTATGTCTGATACATGGTGCTCCTTGGCCTCTCTTTCTCTTTTTTTCTCTCTCTCCAAACATGCCATTTTGTAGAGTCTCTTTACTTTGCTGGTTTTAGAAAAGGCAGAGGAACCAGAGATCAAATTGCCAACATCTGCTGGATCATTGAAAAAGCAAGAGAGTTCCAGAAAAACATCTATTTCTGCTTTATTGACTATGCCAAAGCCTTTGGCTGTGTGGATCACAATAAACTGTGGAAAATTCTTCAAGAGATGGGAATACCAGACCACCGGACCTGCCTCTTGAGAAACCTGTATGCAGGTCAGGAAGCAACAGTTAGAACTGGACATGTTAGTCCAGTTAGCAACAGTTAGAACTGGTTCCTGTTTGGAACCAGTCTGTGGTTCCACAGACTGGTTCCAAATAGGAAAAGGAGAATGTCAAGGCTGTCTATTGTCACCCTGCTTCTTTAACTTATATGCAGAATACATCATGAGAAATGCTGGGCTGGAAGAAGCACAAGCTGGAATCAAGATTGCCAGGAGAAATATCAATAACCTCAGATATGCAGATGACACCACCCTTATGGCAGAAAATGAAGAACTAAAGAGCCTCTTCATGAAAGTGAAAGAGGAGAGTGAAAAAGTTGGCTGAAAGCTCAACATTCAGAAAACTAAGATCATAGCATCTGGTCTCGTCACTTCATGGCAAATAGACAGGGAAACAGTGCAAACAGTGGCTGACTTTATTTTTCTGGGCTCCAAAATCACTGCAGATGGTGATTACAGCCATGAAATTAAAAGACGCTTGCTCCTTGGAAGAAAGCTATGACCAACCTAGACAGTGTATTAAAAAGCAGAGACATTACTTTGCCAACAAAGGTCTGTCTAGTCAAGGCTATGGTTTTTCCAGTGGTCATGTATGGATGTGAGAGTTGGATGGTGAAGAAAGCTGAGCACCGCAGAATTGATGCTTTTGAACTGTGGTGTTGGAGAAGACTCTTGAGAGTCCCTTGGACTGCAAGAAGATCCAACCAGTCCATCCTAAAGGAGATCAGTCCTGATTGGAAGGACTGATGTTGAAGCTGAAACTCCAATACTTTGGCCACCTGATGCAAAGACCTGACTCATTTGAAAAGATCCTGATGCTGGGAAAGATTGAAGGAAGGAGAAGAAGAGGACGACAAAGGATGAGATGGCTGGAAGGCATCACCGACTCAAAGGACATGGGTTTGGCTGGACTCTGGGAGTTAGTGATGGACAGAGAGGCCTGGCATGCTGCGGTTCATGGGGTTACTAAAAGCTAGACATGATTAAGCGACTGAACTGACTGAAGTGTCATGAGTTGTTTGTAAATTTTGGAGATTAATCCTTTATCGGTCACATCATTTGCAAATATTTTCTTCAAATTTGTGGTCTGTCTTTTCATTTTGTTTACCATTTTCTTTGCTGTGGTATCTTTTTAATTTTTTAAGGAAGCTCCATACTGTTTTCCACAGTGCTTGCACCAATTTGCATTCCCCTCCAACAGTGTAGGGTGGTTCCCTGTTCACCACATCCTCAACAACACTTGTTATTTCTTGTCTTTTTGTTTTAATAATGGCCATTCTAACAGGTATGAGGTGATAACTCAGTGAACACTTTAAATCCCTCCATTCTTACATATATGCTATTGTTTTCATGTATTTTAATTCTATATCTAGTTTAAATAACATAAGAAATTATTATTACCATTTTAAATAGTATTCATTGATATTTTGCCATGTTTACTGTTTGGTTGCTTGTCACTCTTCCCTGTATCTTTGAGCTTCTAACTAGGATCACTTTCATTGCATGCCCTATAATATGTGTCTGCCAGTAACAAATTCGCCCCACTCCCAATCTATCTTTTTGTATCAAATTATCTATGAGAGTGAGTGAGTGAAAGTTGCTCAGTTGTGTCAGACTCTTTGCAACCCTATGGACTGTAGTCCACCAGGCCCCTCTGTCCATGGAATTCTCCAAGCAAGAATACTGGAGTGGGCTGCCATGCCCTTCTCCAGGGGATCTTCCCCACCCAAGGATCGAACCTGGGTCTCCTGCATAGCAGGCAGATTCTTTACTGTCTGAGTCATCGTTGCACGTGTGCTCAGTTGTATCCAACTCTTTGCAACCCCATGAACTGTACCCCGCCAGGCTCCTCTGTTCATGGGATTTTCCAGGCAAGAATACTGGGCTGGGTTGCCGTTTCCTTCTGAGCCATGAGGGAAACCCTAAAATTATCTATATTCCACTTTTATTCTTGAAGGATGTTTTCCCCTACATATAGAATTTCAGTTTTCAGGTATTTTCTTTGAGGATATTAATCTATCCTGTCTTAACTTTCATTGTTTCTGGAGAGAAGTGTGATGTCGATCTAAGTATTGATTCTTTAAAGTTCATATTATTCTTTTGGTTGCTTTCAAGATTTTCATTTTTGTTTTATGGGTATTTGCTTGCTTTCAGCAGTTTCATTATGATACACCTTGTGATTTTATACAGAATTACAATGCTTGACATTTGTAGAGCTCCTTGAAAATGAGGCTTAGTGATTTTCATTATTTCATTATTTGGGGAGAAAATTCTCAGTCCTTATCTCTCTAAATACTGCTATGCCTTTATCTCTCTTTCACCCTTTGCTACTTCCATTACATGCATGTTAGACCTTTTTGACTAAACCGCTATGTCTCTTATAGTGAAAATCACTCAGTCATTTTTGACTCTTTGCGACCCCGTGGACTATACAGTCTATGGAATTCTCTTGGCCAGAATACCAGAATGGGCAGCCTTTCCCTTCTCCAAGGGATCTATCTTCCCAACCCAGGGATCAATCCCAGGTCTCTTGCATTGCAGGCGGATTCTTTACCAGCTGAGCCACAAGGGAAGCTCAAGAATACTAGACTGGGACTGGGTAGCCTATCTCTTCTCCAGCGGATCTTCCCAACCCAGGAATAGAACCAGGGTCTCCTGCATTGCAGGCAGATTCTTTACCAACTGAGCTATCTGCAAAGCCCCATGTTTCTTATACTCATTCCTCATTTTTTTCCATTCTTTTTTTGTTTTTGTATTTTATTTTGGCTATTTTCCCTTCTAAATCATGAATTCTTTCTTTAGGTATATCTTATATGCAATTAAACCTGCAATGAGTTCTTCATTTCAGTTATTATACTTTTGCATTTCTAGAATTTATATCTTGTTCTTTTACAATATAGTGTACAAATTCCAAATGGACCTACTTATAATGTTTGTTGTTTATCTTGTTTTTAAATTACATCATCTTGTCTGTTCATGTGCCCGATACTTTTTTATTATTTACTGGACATTATCTTTTTTAAAATGTGAAAATAATTTGAAACATAAGAGGATTTATATTTGTTTTTAGTAGACAGCAAGGGTCCAGATCACCCTAATACCGAGATAGGGATTGGGGTTATTTTAAGATAGGCTTCAGTCTGAGTGTGGGACAGGCTACTCTAGGTCACTTTTTTCCCCCTAAGGTGCAACCCTTAGGAATTCTGACCAAAAGCACGGGATGTCTCCTCTTCCCTGGTGAGTCCTGGACTCTCACTTTCATTCCCTTGGTGAGGCTGACAAAGATTAGTGTTTAACTTAATCTCTTGGATGACTCTTTTAACTGCCAGATGCTCCTAGGGGAAAATCTGATTTAAATGCTGAGCGTAACTCTCTGGTATTTCTTTCTTTTCTTGTATCTTTGCCTCACGATTCTTCACTATCTTAGTAGTTCTCCTATGGTCTCAATATTTCTCAAAAGGGGGGCTGTTCTACATTACCCAGTCTAATATTAATTGAAGCAGGAATCCTATTCTCAAAGTACTTAATTTAATATTTATGAAAGAAACTGAATTTTATCTTATCCTCACTAGAGCTGGAATTGATTCAGAAAAAATGCTAAGAATAATGAAATATATGCCAATTTCATGTTACTTATTAAATATGATAGAATATGTGGGCTTTAATTTTTCTCAAAATTCAAGGTAAGCAAAATCTGTTAAATCATAAATGGACATATTCTTTTTAAGTTCCTATACCATTGTCACTCACCCATGTAAAGTCTTCTGACTTACATCATAAAATAAGCCTGTTATTTAAGATATACTTTTATGCTAAGATAGAAGCAGAAAATCAGTTTCTCAATCCAGAAAAAGTAGATTTAGAGCCACAGATGGACAGGACAGTAGTTGATAACTGTTTATGATGTTCAAAGCCCAAGTGAATAGCAACATCTGAAGAATAAGTTTATCTCTATATAATTTAAAAATAATAATTGAGCAGTACTTGGCAATAAGACAGTATGCTATATTCTACCAAGAACACAACTTTTGATAACTTTTCTTTTTTCTTCAGAAATTTGCAGTTATCTATTATCAAGAGCAGATTCCCACCTGATATCAAGATACACATTACAAAGCCATAGTTCAATCAGACAAAAGTGTGATGCTAGCCAGAAGCAGACAGATGATGCCCCAGTGAAACAAAACAGAAATCTCATTAAAAGACTCACAAGTACCTGAAGACTTGGTGAATATAATGAGGTGGCATCCCAAATCAATGTTGAAATAAGAGGTTAGTTAATAAATCATCCTGGGAAAAATGGCTTTCTGTCTGAGAAAATAAAATTGATCCTCCATATCAAGTGAAATAAAAACCTACGTGTAAAAGGTAAAATTATAAAGCTACTGGCAGAAAGTAGAGGAGAATATTCTTGTGACTTTGAGTAACAATCTCTTAAACAAGACTCAAAAAAAGCACAAACCATAAAAGGAAAAAATGGTGAGTTTGACTGAATCAATATTAAAGATTTCTGAGTAACAAAGGAAACCATGGATAAAGTTAACAGACGAGTATCCTTCTGGGAAAAGATATACAGAGCATTTAAAAATGGGCAAATGATCCCAATGGAAGCAGTATATACCATACACAAGAAATTCCTCCTTCAGATCTCTAGTCAAACATTACAATCTCAAAAAGGACTTCACTGACTTTCTATCCAAAATACTACTCCCTCCGTAGTTAAAAAAAAATTATTTACTTATTTTAAAATTATTTTTTGACTGTGCTGGGTCTTTGTTGCTTGCTTGGGCTTTCTCTAGTTATGGCAAGTCGGGCTACTCTTGATTGTGGTGTGCAGGCTTCACACTGCGGTGATTTCTCTTGTTGCTGAGAGTGGGTTCTAGAGTCTGGCAAGCTTCAGTAACTGTGGCTCTTAGGCTTAATTGCTCCACAGCATGCGGGATCTTCCCAGACCAGGGATCGAACCAGTTTCCCCAGCATTGCAAGGTGGATTCTCCACAACTGGAGCACCAGGGAAGCCCCTTCCTTACTTTAATCCCCTTAACTTTATTTTTATTCATCACACCTATCAAAACCCAAGATTATATGGTTATTTATTCATTGTTTTTTCCCCCCTATAAACTCTAAGCTCGGTTATGTCAGAACTTTTTTCTACTCTGTTCACTTAGCCCTACTCTGTTCACAACCCCTGACATACAGTAGATGCTCAATAAAAATCTAAGTAAATCAGTGAACAGACTCCTGCAAATAGACATGAAAAAGAGCAGAATCCCGTAGAAAATAGATGAGCAGGCAATTACCCAAAGGGAAAGTCATAATGACCAGTAATATATGCAAAGATGGTTAATCTCATATCAGAAAAATACAAATAAAAAGAAGTATGATATAATGTTCTATGTCCATCAAATTGGCAAAAGTTAAAAAGTCAGATGAGAAAAGAAAGTGGAGAAGTAGAAACCCCCAAGCACTGCTGGTAGGAGTGTAAATTGATGCAGCCATCCTGGAGAGCCATCGGAAAGTAGTCAACAAAATTAACTGTGTATGTATTCTGCAACGCCAATGATCCCATTTCTAGATGTCTACCTAGAATAACACTCACACTGATCCCAAAAGAGAAACGTATGCAGTTGTCCACAGAAGCATTTTTTTGTAGTAGCAGAGTAGGAAGCCCTCTACATGTCCTTTACCAAAGAACTTGAGCACTATAATGTTATATGCATACAAAGGAATATTATGTGGCAGTCATATGAAATAAACTAAATTTACGTTCAGCAGCATGGAAAGAGCTTTTAGTTCCTTTTCAACTCATTGAAATAAAGCAACATAAAAAAGTGAAAGTGTTAGCTGCTCAGTCACGTCTGACTCTTTGCAACCGCATGGCCTGTAGCCTGCCAGGCTCCTCTGTCCATGGGATTTTCCGGGCAAGAATACTGGAGTGGGTAGCATTCCCTTCTCCAGGGGATCTTCCTGACCCACGGATTGTACCCGGAGCTCCCACATTGAAGGCAGATTTTTTACCATCTGAGCCACCAGGGAAGCCCAAAATAAAGCAATAGAGTATTTCAAAACTAACCTAAAAACAGATAAGCAAAATGAGATAAGTAACTGTCGGTTATCTATTTCCTATGAGTCTGTGGCTCTTGGTACATAAAAGATCCTTAAACTCTAATAAAGGCTTTCTCCCCTTAGCAAATGGCAACCCACTCCAGTACTCTTGCCTGAGAGTCCCATGGACGGAGGAGCCAGTGGGCTCCAGCCCGTGGGGTCGCGAAGAGTCGGACACTACTCAGCGACTTCACTTTCACTTTTCACTTTCATGCATTGGAGAAGGCAATGGCAACCCACTCCAGTGTTCTTGCCTGGAGAATCCCAGGGACGGGGGAGCCTGGTAGGCTGCCGTCTTTGGTGTCGCACAGAGTCGGACATGACTGAAGAGACTTAGCAGCCCCTTAGCAATTTGGGGACCCTAAAATCCACCTGCCCTACTAAATTTACTAATATACTTACGTTCATTTCAGAGGATCATTTCATCTGCAGTCTCTGGTCTGTCTTTGATTCTAAATGCTAACCTTGGGGAATGACCTATGGGATATCTAGTATCGTTCCTGGGTCTTCACTTGCTTCATAGCTTTGAGATTGGATGAAATTTCTAGGTGAAGGCCTCTTCAACTGGGAATCTTGTTAAAATGTGGATTAGGACTCAGTAGGTCTAGGAGGACCTAAGATTCTGCATTTCTGACAAGCCCTCGTGTGTGGCCAAAATTTTGGGTCCTCAGACCACACTTTGGGTACAAGCCTCAGCAGGAACACCCTGTGGAAGGGGCTGTTTTAGGATCTCTGAAAGCTCACTGGGGGTCCAGACCAATCCCTGAATTTATGTACGGTCATAAAAAGATTGCTGGTGATGAGCATCTAGGGGAACCGCATTGTGAAACAGTACAAGGGCTTGCTCCCCCAAAGCCAGCCTAGAGAAAGGCAAGCACATTCCCTGTAGAGCTGTGTGGAGTGATGTACCAACTCCGACTTATGCTTGAGCTGTGTGCCTGTGTCTCATCCCAGCTCCATGCTTAGTGACATCATGTTAGTAGCTTGAAATCACCTTTGATTTCAAGGTATCGACACCATGGAAATGGGCAAATGCTGAAATTCAAGGCTTTTGTCCACAAAGAGCCAGTTTACTGGTACTCCACTCTGACCTAGTGTTCAGTGAGGAGACTAGGCAGATCCCTTTGTGTGGCCCAGGGGTGGGAACAAGAAGTTTCTGCCATGGTTTCTGGCTGGGATAGGAGTCATTTCCAGAGGCATCTCATAGTAACTGGCCCATCTAAAAGGGTATGGCAGTTACCATATGTTAAGTAGATAGCCAATGGCAATTTTTTATATGACTTAGGGAACTCAAACCAGGCTCTGTAACATCCTACAGGGGTGGAATGGGGAGGGAGAGGGAAAGGAGGTTCAAGAGGGAGGGGACACATGTATACCTATGGCTGATTCATGTTGATGTTTGGCAGAAACCAACGCAATAGGTAAAGCATTTATCCTTCAATTAAAAATAAATTAAAAAATAAAAGCATGTGGCAGAGAAAAAGAAGAGATTACATAAGAAAATAGGAAATAGGGCTTTAAAATGAAGTCCAGTTTCTTCTCTATCCATGGTCCGCATTCTAATCATATATAGGCCAACAATGAAAGAACTATGGCTGCAGTGAGGTGTCTGTAGCAGAAGCTGATGAACTCTTGAAAACAAATATATTATTTCAAGTATTCATAGAAATTAAATTCAGGGAAGGAAAAAATAGAGAAAATAAATTATTTAGAGCAAGAACAATTTCATTAAAGAATTAGTAAATCTTTAGTGTTCGCTAGGAGCACGGAGGGATCAGTGCAGTAATTGGGGAGTTGAGGTCCTATTAAAAGACTACTAATCAACTTATCTAATGGCTTTAGACAAGTTCTATATATTTTTCCCCACACTTTGATAACCTCACAAGTTCCACAGCATTTTTTGATAATAAATTAGATTGAAATACAGGTTAGTAAATACCTGTGAACTACTTTGATTGAGAAAGAAATGCCTATGTTGTTGTTCAGTCACTGAATCATGTCCCACTCTTTGTGAACCCATGGACTGCAGCATACCAGGCTTCGCTGTCTTTCACTATCTCTGGAGTTTGCTCAGTTCATGTCCATTGAGCTGGTGATGCTCTAACCATCTCATCCTCTTCCGCCCCCTTCCTTTTTTGCCTTCAATCTTTACCAGCATCAGGGTCTTTTCCAATGAGTATTGTTATCTGCAATGGCAGACCTATGTCTTGTTAGGGTTAATTCAATTCCACACAACCCAATTAGAAAGTCTAGTAAGTATATGGAAGAAGCAGACGATGGTAAACCTCACTGAACCATCACAGGAAAGAGCAGAAAGACACGTTGATGTCTGTCACTCCAAAAACATGTTTTCTTCATTTGTACCCACTCTAGCATTCTTGCCTGGAGGATCCCATGGACTGACGAGCCTGGTGGGCTACAGTCCATGGGGTCACAGAGAGTCGGACATGACTGAGTGACTAAGCACACACAGTCCTATATTATACAGAAGAAAGTTCTATATTATAGCCACTCCCTATGTGATGTCTGTCCTGTGGCTACCTTGGGACTTTCATTGCTTCTCCTCGGCATTCATTAAAAGAACATTGGAAAACATATTTGAGAAGGTCGAACTGTAGCCTTTCAAGGAACCAGTCACATGAAATAATTTCTATTCCGATTCAAAATTATTTTTAAATATCCAGTTGCAAAACATTGAAGATATGATCCTAAGTTTACTAAAAACATGTGCCTTCAAAAATATGGGAAGTTATTTTCCAAATTATTTCTACAATTATCTCAGAGCAGTGAAATTATGGATGATACTAATTTGCTTTTATATGTATTTTTACATACCCTAAATTTTAAAAAATTAAGATATATTATTAGAAAAGAATAACACATTTTGGTCACTTTTCCATGTATAAGCCTATCACTTTCAACAGCACTTTAGATTCTTAAGGCAACACCTTCAAATAGGAGAGCAAAAGGATATAATTTGATTATCCTCCAGTATTGCCATGGAGTTCATATCTGAGATGTATTTTGAAAGTAGCTACTGATCAGACTCTTCATAGCTCTATAAAGTGAAGTGAAGTCGCTCAGTCGTGTCCGACTCTTTGCGACCCCATGGACTGTAGCCTACCGGGCTCCTCTGTCCATGGGATTTTCCAAGCAAGAGTACTGGAGTGGGTTGCCATTTCCTTCTCCAGAGAATCTTCCCGACCCAGGGATCGAACCCGAGTATCCCGCATTGTAGGCAGACGCTTTACCATCTGAGCCACAAGGGAAGCTCTATAAGAGGTATTCAATTAGATGGTGAATTGAAGTTTTAGGATATGCTGATTTGTGGTGTCTCTGAAAGTGATGTTTTTCTGTTTTACCATCCTGTACTTCATCTTCTGGGCTTTGCTGCTGCCTTCAGTCCTCAAATTCCTATAACTTACAAGGCATGGCTTGCCAGCTGGAACTAGAGTTACAGCAAACTAAGTATTGACATCATCTGGCCAAACACAGAGCCAAGGAAATGAACATGCTTGATATATGTGTGTCCTGATTTACTTTGGAACGTTCTTCCATGGCTCATAAAAAGTCAGTTGTACTTTTTCCATATTGCATCCCAAACCCACATACTACCGGCCAAAGTTTAGAGTGTTCTAAATGGTAAGGAAAGACAGGAAAACCTGCCACATCATATGTACTCTCAACTGCCTGATTAGGGAGAGATTATTCATTGTTATGTTTAGAATATTGGAACTCCAGGGTTTCCATTCTAGACTGAGTGACTTCACCTGGTTATAATTTGAGTTTTACTGAGAGTCAGCAGAGCCCTCACCCACCCCTATGGAGACATTACCTCATCAATCCTCCCCGTGGTCCTTTGGGAGAGATAGGTCAGGCGTGCTGGGGGAAGAGAAAGCAGAAATCAGGCTTGTCTCTTAGGAACTCAGCTCAGAGGTGTGGGTCCTGGTTCTAAACCAGACAGGGGCTCCTGAGTCCATGGTGGGGCTTCTGTACCTGGGAAACCAGCAGGAGAGATGTTCCTCTAACTCAGTGCACCCTCTGTTTCTGCTCCACGCAGTAGATCCAGGGGGATTTCTGGGGGGAGTTCTATTTTTTGGCATTCTCTTCCCTCCCAGTTTGTTTAATTCCTTGGCATATCCCAAAGCCTTTTTGAATTTAGCTCAGAATATCAATACACAAACTTTCTTGTTTGGTCCCCTAAAGGTCAAGCTGTGGTGTTTGATCTCTTTATCCAGACTGTCAACTTTTTATCACAGGGATGATATTTTATGATTTCTGCCATTACTCACAGCTCCTGCCTGGCCCAGTGCAATGCTTACCCACCTCCGCCTACCTCATCCCTTTCTACCCCTTCACCAGGAATTATTTTTGTGATTTGTGCTTACTGTTTAGTGTGTGTTTTCTCCAACTAGAATGTAACTTCCTTAAAGGCAGGAACTTTTTCTGTATTGTTCATTGCTGCCTCCCAAATACCTGGCACACAGGAGGCCCTCAATAAATATTCATTGAATAAAAGAACTAATATTTATAGGAGGACCTCAGTAAGATTATATATTTTTGTTATTAATTATTGGAGGCTGGTTTGTCAGTTATTCTGCTTGGAAAATCTTTTTCTTTTTTTCTGCATTCAAAGTGACCAAGCAAAAGATCACAATTGATGACTTTTGAGTTTACACAGATGATGAGCCCATTTTAAATGGAGAATAGATGAAGGAGAGAAGAGAAGTAGCAGAATTTCATATTTAGAGAAGATATTTCCTAGCACTGAAGAGAACATTTCATAGCAAATGACTTAGAAAAAAATGCACCATCTAATAGAGGGGCCAGGGAGAGTGTCACTGAGATGCAAATAGGAATATAGCACTTTACATTTCCTTGTGTGCTGTGTGCTTAGTTGCTCAGTCGAGTCTGACTCTTTGTGACCCTAAGGACTGTAGCCCACCAGGTTCCTCTGTCCATGGGGATTCTCCAGGCAAGAATACTGAAATGGGTTGCTATGCCCTTTTCCAGGGGGTCTTCCCAACCCAGGAATCGAACCGGGGTCTCTTGCATTGCAGGTGGATTATTTACCAGCTAAACTACCAGGGAAGCTCCTGGTACCTTTTCTTAGACTCACAGAATCCCAACACAAGCTGAACCCTAGATGAGGAAACAGGGATGCAGAGAGATGAATTAATTTACTCCAAAGTCACACAGCAAAATAATATCAGAGCTGAGCTTTGTCAATGCAATATGCTAAATACTATTTAAGAAGTATTTACTTAAACATACATCTACTGGGACCCCACTACTAGTAAGCTTCCAAGATGTCTGGAAATCCCCAAAGTTACTTAGCTAGTTTTACAATCAGTGATCATGTGGAATGAAGAGCAGCATTTTGTATAGATTGTGGTTATATCAGCTCAAATCAGGTAATGGCTTTGTTTAGATAAGTGAGACAAACCTTACAGGAAGACGAAAGTTCCTAATCCATCTGCTTCAGGAGAATTAGAATTGCCTACTGCCTTGTGAGTTTGCAAATCATCACCCTTGCTGTAGGGGTGGGGAGTGGAAGGAAGGCTTTTCAGTACCCACACTTTGTGGCTGTCTTTCGAAAAGCCAAGCAGAGTTAAAATCAGGGACTTGCTACCAGGCTGACAGCTTGAGTGCTGCTTTTTAAGACTTTGTTTTTTTAATGTGGACCATTTTCAAAGTTTTTATTGAAGTTTTATGATTCTGTTTTCTGCTTTGGTTTTTTGGCCACAAGGCATGTGGGATCTTGGCTCACCAGCAGGGATCGAAGCTATACCCCCTGCATTGGAAGGTGAAATCTTAACCACTGGACCACCAGGGAAGTCTTGAGTGCTACTTTTTGATCCGGAGCAGGGCAGAATTGCAGTGCACTTTGCTCGAGTAGGCCCTGAAATAGGGGTAATACTTCTCGACTCAGCACTCCTGGTGATCCTTGCCCATAGCATAGCTTTCTGACTGCCTCTCCTCTTTGGCTGTGCTTGTGGACAGAGAATAATGCTGGAGTGATTCCAAGAGGTTTAGAAACAAATTAAAACCATTGCAACAATTTGAAGCAAGTTGATGCTCTCTGTATTAACACAGTACCTTATTATGGAAATACTTTGATATTGTAAGTTCACTCAGGAATAGAATGCTGAGAAATACATCGTTCTTAGTGGAACAAAAGTTAATGGTACACAGGGAACTGAAAGCTGATGCTCTGTGACAGCTTAGAGGGGTGGGATGGGGAGGGAGGTAGGAGGGGTTTCAAGAGGGATGGAAGGAGACAGAGTGCTCAGGAGTGGTGCTCTGGGACAACCCAGAGGGAGGGGATGGGGAGGGAGGTGGGACAGGGGTTCAGGATGGGGAACACGTGTACACCCATGGCTGATTCATGTCAATGTATGGCAAAAACCACTACAATATTGTAAAGTAATTAGCCTCCAACTAAAATAAATGAATTAATTTTTTTTAAAAAAGGGGATGGAACATTTGTATACCTATGGCTGATTTATGTTCCTGTATGGTGGAAACCATCACAATATTGTGAAGTAATTATCCTCTAATTTTTTTTAAAAAGTGCAAAAAGTGGTGAGGTATAGCTTGTTGTTGCCTTTATGTTGCTGTTTCTCCCTTCTCTACCCTCGCTCTTTTATCCATCCTTTCCTGTTGATCCCACCTTCCTCCTGGCCTCCTCCTCCTCTCTCTTCCTCTCTCCTTTTCTCTCCTCTCCTGCCCAGGTCTTTGGCCTGCCACGGACTCTACAGTCATCTTAGTTCTCTCATCAGCAGACAGGACTGAAAAGAGACAGGAGGAAGTTCCCAGCCTCTCCATAATTGTCAAGATGTTCTTGAAAGCAGAAGTCACTCAGCTGTGTCTGACTTTTTTCAACCCCGTGGACTATGCAGTCCATGGAATACTCCAGGCCAGAATACTGGAGTGGGTACCCTTTCCCTTCTGCAGGGGATCTTCCCAATGCAGGGATCGAACCTAGGACTCCCACATTGCAGGCAGATTCTTTACCAGCTGAGCCACAAGGGAAGCCCTAGGATGTTCTTAAATATGGTAATTTCTCTTTATTTAAATGGAATATTTAAGGCTGTGGTTTCCTTTGCTGTTGCAACAAATGACCACAAACCCAGTGGCTTAAAACAACACAAATTTATTATCTTATTTCTGGAAATAAAGCAGTCCTAAAAATTCAAGGTGTCAGCAGAACTGAGTTGTCCTGGAGAATCTGTAACTTGGCCTTTTCCAGCTTCTAGAGGCCACCAGCATTTATTGGCCATGGTCCTTTCATCTGTCCTCAAGGCCAGTAGCATAGCATCTTCAAATGCCCCCCTCCTCTGCTACCAACATCACCTGTCCTTCTCTGACCCTCTTATAAGGACCTTTGTGATTATGTTGGGACTACTAGGATAATCATTTATTGATTTCATTTTTTTTTTTGGCTGCATGGAGTCTTAACCACTAAGCCACCAGGTAAGTCCATGGGCATGGAGAGCTTTGAAACAAACTGGACTTAGGGTTTGAAGTCCAGCTCTGGCATTTGCTGTGAGATCTTGGATGCATTTGTTTAACTGTAAAATAGGAATGATAATTCTTCCTCATGAGATTGGAGGACTAAATTAAATTATGTATATAATATACCTAGTATGGTTCCTGACATATAGAGGATGCTTCATAAAAGTTATTACTTTTAACTCTTTCCTCTGTGATTAGACAAAGGGTCAAGAATGTAATTATAATGTGGCCAAAAGTAATTAGGCTGAGAGTAATCAAATGGATGTTGAGCAATGGAATTTTAAAATCAGAGGATACACCCACACAATCCAATGGGAACTGACAAAGCTGTTTCTTCTAATCTGGCTTCAGTCTAATTACATTTTATGTCTTCTAAATTGAATGAAGATGTGGAAGGGAAGACTTGACCTGTCTCACTTCTATAGCTAAGGAATTGTAGCAACGTAACAGAATTTCTCTCATTCCCAAATTTGACAGAAACATACCATAAGTATTCAGAGGATCTTTAGGTACCATCTAGGATACCCTGCTAACAAATGTCAGCACCTTGTCTTAAACACTTTCCACAATGGGAGGGTCACTACTTTTTGAAATAGGTCATTGCATTTTTGTCTAGTTTTTATTAGAAAGTTCTTCCTTATTTTTAGCCAGGAAACTGCTTCCCTAAACGTTCCATTTTTGATTCTAATTGTGCCCTCTAAACTTAAAAAACCTGATACAATTTTTACAACAACAGTCCTACAGAGGCACCCGCTCTGAGTCTTTTCTTTTCCAAGTTGGAATTCCAAAGTTTCTTCTAAAACCATTTATCATTTACTTTTCTTTTTGAGTCTTGCCAAATCTTCCGGCTGTCTTCTCTCACTATACTCCAGTTTATCAATGTCTCCCTTAGAATGAGTCACCCAGAACTAAAGAGAATTATTCCAGACATGGTCAGATTAGTGTACATATGCTGGAACTTATATTTTCTGTTGAATCTGGATTACATTTTCATCAATGAAGTCTGATTTCATCAGTTTTTTTAAAAAGTAGCCTCATAACACTGTCATTTGGCTTATTCTGAGCTGGCAGTCAATCAAATCACCAGGTGCTTTGTGAACAAGCTTTTGTTTTCCCCTTGTCCTTACTTGTCCAACTGATTCATGATAATTTTCATTGTACAAACAATATCATGAAAAGATATATAAAAATGAAATAAGTGACCTAGAATCTCATTAGGCCCACTTTGGCAATTTTCAACTGTCCAAGTTTTTTTCTAGCCCTTGCTCATAAGCTTACATAAAGTTTACATACATTTCAGCATAGCCTAGATAATTTTTCATATTCTGACTTTGAGGGCTAACAAAACAACATTTTCCCAAGCTACTGTATTCTTTTTTATAATTATACTTTAATATAGTTGCATTAATTCCATAGTAAGATGTACCATATTTACTTATCTTCTGTCTCAGACACTGAGGTGCTTCTATCATTGTACAGAAATTGGTACAATTCTGTACAAAGCCCCATTGTACAGAAATTGGGGGTGGTTTTAATGTAGTCCTGAAATCAAATGATGTTTTGGGCCACAATGAAGATTTTATGTTTCTCTATTTAAAACTTTCTCCTTTTTTATTGTCATCTTTGTCTAGACTTTTGTGGGACCACTTCCCCTATCTTCCCTCCCTTTGCTCTTCACATCATCAATTCCGAATACTTGTAATAGAAAAATAAGACAAGATTGTGAGACTTTAAGTTTTAATATCCATATTAATACCTCCAGCAGGTTTGTAACCCTCTCACCCTGGCACAACAACCTTTCTCAGGGCCAGCCTGTGAGTTCCTGTTTGGGGCAGTTAGGAAATCCAGCCCCAGCCCAAACTACTCCTTTCTTGCTGGTAAGCTGATGCCTGCAATGAATGGAGGCCAAAGTTTCTAAGTTCCTTGGGGGCAGGCTCTGCTTTGCTTTCGCTTATCATATTCCAACTTAGTCATGGGAGGCTCTCAGTGAACGCTTCTTAGGAGAAGGAATGAAAGAATATAATTAAAGATAGGACTTAACAATTTAATTCAGCCTGGGGGAGATACCACTTCATTCACACTAATGAATAAATTGCTGGTGTTAGATAGTTCCCTGGGCACAGGTTTTACTACGAGGAAGAAAGGGCATGATGCTCTCCAGTCCTATCTGAGAGAAGATGGTAATGGACTTGAGACACCCAAAATAGGAATATTATGCTTTTTCCAGGGGCCAGTCTTAGGCTTCATAAACTCAGACTATTGTATGAGATGTTTTGTGACCTTCTATAATTTCAGACTTGGCCTTTTTTGGAGAGGGACACCCCACTTGCAGGATCTTAGTTCCCTGACCAGGGATTGAACCCACACCTGTGGCAGTGAAAGCGTGGAGTCCTAACCATTGGAATGCCAGTCCCTCAGACTTGCCCTTTTAATTTGCACTGATGCTACCAAGCAACAGAACTTGCCTTTGCTGCTACTACAAAACAGCAAATGTCTGGGGGGAGGAGTTGGGGAGGGGAGACACTGGGAAATAGTAAAGTCTTGGTAGTATATATACATATATATATATATATTGAGCCCTACCACTTCTTTATTAAAGAGCTAGCAGGGGTACAGATGGAAGATGTCCTTTTCTGGTACTCCTCACCTCACTCAAGTCAGGGCCTAACCCGGGTAAGAAGGAATATTAGAGTAACCAACTGAATGAGTTTGTCTAGGACTCTCTGGGTTTTAAAACTGAGAGTTCCACATCCCTGGAGCCGTCCAGTCCTGGACTAACCAGAACAGTTGGCCCCCCTCATCCAAAAGCTGCTGGCAGTCTTGATTGGATTCTCTGAGAATTAAATTGAAAAAGGGCAAAAATAGCCCTAGCTCCCTGGATGTCTCTGTTTTCTGGCCCTGCCCCTTAGCAATGGCCCATAAAAGGTAGTCCTGCCTCCTCAGGCTGAATCAAGGTTCTACACCATGTGACCTAAGAAGCTATGCCAGTAGTAAACTCCCCTATCCAAACTTGTCTTCCCTACAGACCTGTCAACTGACCAAGACATCTTTGGAACCTAACTGGATATTTCTAGAAAATCCTGCAAATTAATTAGTATTCCCATTCGGATATGTATGGGTAAGTTTAACACACCATAACTTAGAATAGTGTTCTGAAATTAGAGGACAGCAGATTGGAATGTTTCAGCGGGGCCAGGGCAATAAAGAAATCTAGGTGTGGTGCTCCAGTGAGCACCTCGGTGCACTTTCTGTCTGACCAGAGCCGTAAGAGGCTCTATGTCCTTTGGAAGAAAGTACCAATCGTTTATAATCCAACTTTTGATTTGTGCCTTCACTTACTTTCCAGAGTAGAGACAGTCTCCACGCTACCACCTCAGACCTTGAACATCCATGTGATTCACCAGACACTGATTTGCCTCTTGTCACTGCACAGATGCATGGCCTCTGCACTGGGTCTCATTCATTAGGCCACCCCCAAACAGCTCCTGGTACCAGACTTATGTCTATCTTCTTTTCTCCTTCTGCTTTGCTTTTCATAGATCATTCCTTTTTCTATACACACATGCTCTTTTCTTTAAACTTCTTTCCCTCTTTCCCCTTATTTAGAAGTAGCTCAGGAAAATCTTTCTTCTGACATTTTATCCTTTCTTGTCCTTCCTGTGTCCTTTTTATGGGTATATGCATTCATATATTAGTACATATGTGTGTGTACACTTTTGGACATGTGCACACACACACAACCTTCATCTATAGCTTAATAGTTTTCTGATATATACCTATTTGAAGTAAAAAGGACAGTCAGAAATTTTACAATAAACATAATACAGACTCAGGACCTTTACTTTCAATTTCTCAATAATTTGAAAATGCTCAGAAGATTTCCTTTAAAATTTTTACCAAAATCTCTGTCTGCCCCTCTATGGTCCATTAATTTAACCAGTTTTCCTCAAGTACTAGTATTCAGCATAAATAGAAGAAAATAATTTCCTACAATTTTTTTCTTTTTTCTTTTTTTTTACTTAAAAAAAAAAAAGATAGCGAACATAATAGCACCCTTTTCTGGTTTTCATTGTAAACCTAAGGCCTATGCAACAATATTGTGTGTTGAAGAGGGTTTTGTGGACCATGTGGAAATATAAGCATAATTTTACTAGGAATGATTAGAAACCGAGGGAAAGCAGGTGGTGAGGTGGTTTATGGAAGGAGACTACATGTTTGAGACAATACAACACAAAAGCACATCAGGCTTTTGAGCTGCATCTTTTATTTGTTAGGGGAGGGGACTCAGAAATCTTTAAGAGAGATGGGAAACCTGGTAATGTGATTGAAAATAGAGCAGAAGGATCCAGTGTGTTCTGGCAAAAAAATAAATAAAAGGAAAGTGAAGGTGTTCGTCACTCAGTCATGTCTGACTCTGTGCCACCCCATGGACATGCCAGGCTCCTCCCTCCATGGGATTTCCCAGGCAAGAATACTGGAGTAGATCTTCCCGACCCAGGGATTGAACCCAGGTCTCCTACATTGGAGGTAGGTTCTTTACCATCTGAGCCACCAGGGAAACCCATTATATTCCAGTGGAATCTGGCCTGAGATGGTCACTGAGGGTTGTTCTAAGAGGATGTAAACGCGGTACAAGGAAGAAGTGTTCAGAATTGTGTGTCTGTGGGCAAGCTTGATGACTTCCGGTCCATGAGAAAAGAGAGTCCACTGGTCTTGCACTTGATGTTGGATCTACTTGCCTGAGTTCCTGACTGGTGGGATGGAAGAAGGTTAGGGGTGTGGCTCCAGGCTATCTGAGTTCCAAACAGTGCATTTCAGTTGCATTTGTATGCCGGAGATGTCTTACATTTTAGAAAGGTCTTTTTATTAATTCACATGGCAAGCCTGTAAAACACAGCCATTACCACTATTTTATAGATGCTAAGTAATTTGCCCAAGTTAATAGTATATTTGACTTCTTTCTCTCCCTCAGCTCCCAAAATCAAAGCCCTGTTGATTTTCCTTCAACATGCTACTCACTCCTTGCGCTCTTGTCATTCCACTGCTACCTATCCTGTTCTAGGCCTGTAGCATTTCATGCCTGCAAGTGAAAAAAGTGTTAGTTACTCAGCCATGTCTGCCTCTTTGGGACCCCATGGAGTACAACCCACGAGGCTCCTCTGTCCATGGGATTCTCCAGGCAAATAACGGAGTGGGCAGCCATTCCCTTCTCCAGGGGATCATCCCAAACCAGGGGTCGAACCAGGTTTCCTGTATTGAAAGCGAATTCTTTTACCATCTGAGCCACCAGGAAAGCCCTCTACAATAGCCTCCTCACCACCCTCTGTCCTCCATCCTGCCTTGGCTTCAGTATATTCAAATATTACTGCAAGGACTCAATGTCAGATTCATTGTCACAATGCTGCTTTTGCTACATCACTTCTATATTCAAATCATCAATGATATCCCCATCTCACTGTGGGATAAGGACTAAATCTTTCAGCCTGATGGTTAAAGTCTTCCATGGTATTTCCTCAGCCTTCTCTTGCAGTTTTAGTTCCCTTTACCCTGCATGACAAACTCTTACCTTCTTTGTACATTAAACAGCACACTCCACATTCACACGTCTGCTTACCATGTGTCCCTGCCTGAAATTCTGCCTCTCCTCGCCTCTGTCCATCAGAAGTTGTGTAGCTCAGATCTCACCTCTCAGTGAACTGCCACACTTTGGGTCTGTACCACCCCTGAGTGATGAATCATGAGAATCTGGGTGACATCTCTTCTGTTTAATATTGTTACTTTCCTCTTTATGGTTATTAACGTTTCATGAATTTCCCCGTTTTGCATGTTTCCTCGGTTATATAGGCAGCTTGGAAGCAAGAATCCTGTTTTTTACTATTTTGATGTCACAAGATAACATCGTGAAATATTAATCTTTGTGCTTTTGTTTTCCTCTTGTCCTTGCAAGTGACTTTCCCCCTCTTAGGCCGAGGCCTCTATACTGCCTTGGGGAGAAAAACAGGAATAAGAGAAAAAGCGGGAAACTGTTAATGTTCCAGATTTTCTTTTTTCCTTAACACTCGAAACAGAGTTTTTGGAAATTCAAAAGGGGAAGTCTGAAGACTTTGCATCATCCCCAAGGTTTATGCCATAGCCATGCAATTGGAAAGAGAATGTGGCATATTAGCCACGGTCCACTCAGCTGATGGAGGCCTGCATCTGCCTCAAGATCTTTCTGAGACTTAATCCAAATATTCCCCATAGACACCTTCTGCCAATGTCCTGGTCCAGGATAGTCATGGCAGCATCAACCTGGAAAAAAGGAGGGCTTTAATCACCTGGAGGAGACGGAAGTGGGCAAGGAAAAGCCCGGTGTTAAGATCTGGGAGGATAGACAATGGGAAACTCTGCTGTTACCATCTGTCTTGTATCGTAGCCACTAGCCATATGTGGCTGTTAAGCACTTGAAATGTGGCAAATGTGACAAAGGAATTTAATTGCAATAGTCACCTGTGACTAGTGGCTACTATATTGACTACTGTGTGGAGCACCTGACTACTGTCTGTCTGATTCCAATGTCTCACAGAGTCCAGCACCATTCCTGACACATAAGAGGCCCTCAATAAATATTTCTAGAGTAAATGAATGACACACATTATAAAAGCAATAAATGTGAGTTGATCACTGGTTCAAGATAGACCTGAAGCCTCATAACTTCAATATTTTCTGTTCTATAGATCATATATAGACACTACTGCAGCTTGCTCCATATAAAAAACTTTATAGGAATTGATTTTCTAGAGGTGCGTAATTCCAAAACCATTGACATCAGCTGACAGCTGGCTATTGAGCCTGACCATCACTGTACTGCTTTGAATCTGAAAGCACCTAGACCAAATTTGCCAGAGCTTCAAATTACCATCTCTGTAACATTCCAGAGGGAACCTGGGTAACATGCTTTTTCATTCTCCCAGTTGAATTGAGCATTGTTTCATATTCTATTTGTAACTTGACTGTACCAGGTCTTACCAACCTGCAGATAAAGAAATATGGTCACGCTAATATTCCAGAGAAGGCAATGGCACTCTGCTCCAGTCCTCTTGCCTGGAAAATCCCATGGACGGAGGAGCCTGGTAGCCTGCAGTCCATGTGGTCGCAAAGAGTCGGACACGACTGAGCAACTTCACTTTCATTTCTCACTTTCATGCGTTGGAGAAGGAAATGGCAACCCACTCCAATGTTCTTGCCTGGAGAATCCCAGGGACGGCGGAGCCTGGTCGGCTGCCATCTATGGGGTCGCACAGAGTCGGACACGACTGAAGTGACCTAGCGGCAGCAGCAGCATGCTAATATTCAGATTACAACAGCTATAGTACTTTAGGCCCTCTCTAGGTTTCTTTGGTGTTCTTACCGTTGTTTCTACTGTTACTATCTTGTAAGAGAACACTGGAACTAGGCACAGCTGACTTTTCCTTGGGGCTACTCCAAACCCCTAAAGGGCCCAGGCTTTAAAGGGTTCTAGGGTTGACCTCTTTTCTTCCTGGGCCCTGAATCAAGTCTCTTATGCTCTGAGTCCCATTATAGGTTCTGCTTTGTTTTTTTGTTTGTTTCAATGAACACTAATCTTTCAGCTTCTGGCTCTCCCCATTCCTTTGGGGATCAAAATTAGTTCATTAGGCAGAAGGATTAAGCTGAATTTGATAATCAACAAATAATTATGGATTCTATTATGTGTAAAGATTTTATTTTTAAAAATGAATGTGTGTGTGCTCAGTCACATTTGACTCTTTGCAACCCCATGGACTGTAGCCTGCCAGGCTCCTCTGTCCATAGGATTTTCTTGGCAAGAATACTGGAGTGGGTTGCCATGTCCTCCTCCAGGGGATCTTCCCCACCCACGGATTGAACCCATGTCTCCTGCATCTCCTGCTTTGCCGGTGGATTCTTTACTGCTGAGCCACAAGTAGATAGCTAATATACACTATCATCTTTAATATCCAGACATCTTGCTGGACTCCCACCTTCCATGTCCATTTCCTTCATCTGCTGCGTCGCTTCACTCGTGTCCGACTTCATCTAGGAAACCTGAAACTCCTGTGCATCTCAGTTCATGGCAAGAGACCTGTGAGGATCACTGGTTACAAAAGTAGCTGGATGCTGAAACCTAGCTTTGGCTCAGTTGGGAGTAGTCACTCCTGAACCTAGAGGTTGTTAGACCTCAGTGTGTATCAGAATCACCTGGAGGGCTTATTAGAACATAGATTGTGGGCTCCACCTACAAAGTTTCTGATACAGTAGGTCTTGGGTGGGACCCAAGGATCTGCATTTCCGACAAGTTCCCAGAGGATGCTGGTGTTGGTCTGAAGACACACTTGGAGAATCACTGCTTTGATCATCTGGTGACTAGCTTTCTGGAAAAAGCTCATGGATGCATGACAGTCCTCCAACTTCATCTTAGGTTTTACTTGCTCTAAAACTTTCGTCAATAAAGACCTTTCTTGCCTAAATCCAAGAAGATAATTTTGGAACATGATGAGAATTCTCAATACCTTCATTTTTCTATTTTAAAAAAATTATCAGTTTGTTTAGCATTTTTATAAGCTTTTGAACAACTTGGTTTATAGGTGGCAGAAAGCAGTGAATCACTGGAGAGTTAGGACACTGAGTAATTTTAGTAAATCTTGCTGTAATCTCACTGAAAACACTTGACTAATTAGGTGGAGCTCTGTCTGCTGTATGTATGAGCCCAGAGGAATGGGTCCACTGCCAGATGGAGATTGTTATTCTAATTATATAATATAAATTATTCCCTCCAAAAGGTCAGACAGAATATGACTCCTTTGCTTTTTATTATTTGGGTGAAATTTCCCCAAAGCCTCAAAACATTTACTCAGTTCAATCAATCCATTAAAAAATCCAGTTACCTTACAGATGTTTTATCTACATAACTCTGAAAGGTCAGCTGAATGAGATTTTTAATATCACCAGATGTTTTGCTGTCAGGAAAACATAGCTTCACTTGAAATGTTTGGAGAACCTAGATTTTTCTCTGTGCTTAATCACCCTCCTGGTTAATAAATTCTACTTTCAGTGACCACATTTCATTGTTGAAATTTAGACTCATTTCTTCTTGTTTCTGTCTTGTGTAGTAGGAATGAGCAATACTGTTAATTATCTATTGGTAATTACTCTTCATTTATTTGAAGACAGCTAGTCACTCTTTATCTTTTTCTTTTTCATGCAAAATTACCTCCAACCCTTTTTAAAGCTTCCTTCATAGATCCTAATTTAAGTCTCCTTAATTTGTTCATAACTGTCCTTATCGACCCAGTTTTTTACAGGCCCTTCTTGTATTTTTATTTAGTTTTTAAAAAATAATTTTATTTATTTACTTATTTATTTTTGGCTGTGCTGGGTCTTCGTTGCTGTGTGGGCCTTTCTCTAGTTGTGGTGAGTAGGGGCTACTCTTTATTTTCAGGGCAAAGGCTTCTCATTGCGGGGGTTTCTCTTGTTGCAGAGCACAGGCTCTGGGTGGCTCAGCTCTAGGCGTGGGCTCAGCAGTTGCGGTGCACAGGCTTAGTTGCCCCACGGTGGCATGTGGCATCTTCCCGGACCAGGTGTCGAATCTGTGTCCCCTGCATTGGCAGGTGGACACTTTCCCACTTGCCACCAGGGAAGCCCTGGACTCCTCTTTTAAAGCCCAGACCAAAACTGTGACTCCCGGCTCCTAAGGGATGTGCCCTCATCACCTGGGCCCTGAGCAATGCAAGATCCTAAGCCTGTGATCCCAGGATTCCCCAGCCTTGTTTTGCCATGCCTCCATGCTGTGAAGTGGGAAAGACTCACAGCCAGTCTCATCAAGTTCGAAGAATATGGTAATGTTGCAGAATTTTGGGTCTAATAATTATTTTTTTAACATATGAATTCAAAGAAGCCATTAGATTTATATAAATTGACTCAGTTCATAGTAAAGTGAAATTGACATTGGGTTAAATAAGTGAATGCAAATCATCGAGTTCATATTTATTTGGAGTTCACTCTTAAGGCAGAATTTTAAAAAAATTTTTTTACAGAAATAAAAGTTAAGATAACTCTCATGGGTATATGATAAAAATACTTAATTTTTTAAGTTGTGAGAAACCTGTTACTCTAGGCTCTAGCCAGGGGAAAGTCAAGTTATAGACAATAATTGCAGTGTTCTTTGTCCTAATCTTCCACAACCCTGTTACATTTTGTGACCTGAGGGCTTTCCAGCTCTTTTCTTTCATTGGGTTCTATGTGGCTCAAACCCTTGATAGCATTACTATCTTTTTGTTATTCTAGTTATGGTAGGACAGGATGAAGAAGAGATATCTCCTCGCAAATTACACTTAGATCAGCATGCAGCCTATGAATCTTACAACCGGTATTTTCATTTCTGCCTGCTCATCTTTTGTGATATTGTTATAAATTTTACTTCTCCATATGCTATACTTTGCATTTTCAGAATGCATTTTTATTATTCTCATTTTTAAAAAATTACTTTAAAAAAGATTTTTTAAAAGAGAAAAAACTTTTCTATTTATTCATGTATTTACCATTTCTGGCTCTATTCCTTTATGCATTTCCATCTACCTGAAGACTTCATTTTCCTTCTGCCTAATGAACTTTCTTTAACATTGCTTATAATTCATATAAGCTGGCAATGTATTTGGTTTGCCTGAAATACCTTTAGTTTGCCTTCAAGTATGAAATTTGTTTTTTGTGTGGGAAAAGAATTTTAAATTTCCATTTTATTCTTTTCATGCTTTAAAGATGACTTTCCATCATATTCTGACTTGCATAGTTTCTGGTAAGACGCTTACTATAATTCTTGTCATTCTTCCTCTGCGTATATAATATCTTTTTCTTCTGACCACTTTACATTTTTTTTTCTTTATCATTGGGTTTAGTCATTTAATTATAATGTGCCTTTTTAATTTTTGCTTTTTCTGCTCAAATTTATTGAGCTTCTCAAATCTGTGAGTTTATGGATTTCATCAAATTTGAAAAAATTTATTCATCATTTCCTTAAGTATTTTTCATTCCCTTTCCCCCTTTTCCCCTGAAACTTCAGTTGCACATGTATTAGCCCACCTGATGGTATGCCACAGGTCACGGCTTGTCTCTTATTTTTTCAGTTGTTTTCCAGTTTCATTTTGAATATTTTTATTATTGTGCCTTCAAAGTCATTGAACTTTTTAACATTTAGTCTTCTCTTAATCCCAGTGCTTTGTTCATTTCACATGTTGAATTTTTTTTTTTTTTGTCATTCATTTGGGTAATTTTTATATCTTTTCGTTTCTCTACATTATGGCCATGTTTTTCTTTACTTCTTAAGCTTCTGAAGAATTTTTACAAGAGCTGTTCTAACTTTTTTTTTTTTTAAGATTCTTATGTGCTATTTCCATTCTATTGATTGAGTTATATTGATTGGCTTTGGGCCTTATTTGCTGCTACTTTGCCTGCCTACTAATTTCTTAATGGAAGTTAGACATTGTGAATTTTGCATTATTGTTTGTTGGATTTTGCAGTATGTTTTCAAATTGTGTTGGATTTTGCTCTGGTACACAATTAATTTACTCGGAATTAGTTGAAACTCTAGAGGCTTCCTCTTAAATTTTGTTAGGACAAGTCCGGAGCAACCTTTAGTACAGGCTGAAGACTAGCTGAGGATTCTACTCTATATCTTGTGGATTTTGATCACTTCCATTCTTGCCCTGTGTGAACTCTGGAAATTGTTCTGTTTACTCCTTCCTGATGGTTATTTCCCTGTATTCAGGCAGTTTTTCTCAGACATATACACATTAGCACTCAACCAGAGACTCAAGGGGACCCCTCAGTAGACTTCCTGAGATTACTCTCTGCAGATAGTACTCTGACTCATAAATTCTTACTGCCTTGGCCTCTCTGTATCCTCACTTCTTGGATAGAGAACTCTGATTTCCCCTTTCATGTACCATGGCTCAGAACTGCCTTCTGACAGTAAGCTGGTATGGTTGTTCCACTGGCTTTGATTGTTACTCTCCTGTTAGAGATCACAGAGCCTTGGTATCTGTTGTTTAATATCTGTGGTAGGCAGCTTCTAAAGTGGCCCCCAGTGATACCTACCTTCTGGTATTCATACTTTGAGTGAAGGTTCAGTTCAGTTGCTCAGTCGTGTCCAACTCTTTGCGACCCCATGAACCGCAGCACGCCAGGCCTCCCTATCCATCACCAATGCCCTGAGTCCACCCAAACCCATGTCCATCGAGTCGGTGATGCCATCCAACCATCTCATCCTCTGTCGTCCCCTTCTCTTCCTGCCCCCAATCCTTCCTAGCATCAGGGTCTTTTCCAATGAGTCAATTCTTCGCATGAGGTGGCCAAAGTATTGGAGTTTCAGCTTCAACATCAGTCCTTCCAATGAACATCCAGGGCTGATCTCCTTTAGGATGGACTGGTTGGATCTCCTTGCAGTCCAAGGGACTCTCAAGAGTCTTCTCCAACACCACAGTTCAAAAGCATCAATTCTCTGGCACTCAGCTTTCTTCACAGTCCAACTCTCACATCCATACATGACCACTGGAAAATCCAGTAAGTAACAGACACATAGCAAGTGTAGTAGATGTCACTTTTGTGATTACAGAAGGTTGCATAATATTCTGACTTCCATCTTGCTAGCAGACTCTCTCTCTTGCTTGCTTTGATGAAACACATCATCATGTTAGGGAGGCCTACATGCCAAGGAACTAAGAGTAGCGTCTGGTCAATAGCCAGGGAGTAATGGAGGTCCTCAGTCCGACCACCAAGGGGAACTGAGTCTTGCCAACGACTGCATGAGTGAGCTTAGAAGTGGATTCTGTTTCAGTCTAGCATAAACATGAGACCACGGCACTGGCCAACACTTCAGCTGCAGCTTTGGGAGAGACTTTGAGCTAAAAGATCATTCTTGAAAATTTGTGACTATTTCATACTACTTAAACCATCCCGGGCTTCCTGAACCACAGAAACTGTGAGGAAATAAGAGTGTGTTTTTTTAAGCTGCTAAATTTGGGGGTAACTTGTTACTCAACAAGAGATAGTGAATAAAGACTGAAGATCATAGTCTGCTATTTTTGTTCTGTTGTTTAAGGCAGGAAGGATAAATTAGATCTCTGCGACTCAATCTTGATTGCAAAGTCCCAGACCATTCAAATTACAACTTATGGAGGTGAGACCCAGACATCAGTGTTTTGTAAAACTTTCCAGGTAATTCCAACATACAGGTAACTATGAAAACCATTCTCTTAGATCAGTGATTCTCAGGTATTAATGCAGGAGATCCCGGTTTGATTCCTGGGTCGGGAAGACCCCCTGGAGAAGGGATAGGTTACCCACTCCAGTATTCTTGGGCTTCCCTTATGGCTCAGCTGGTAAAGAATCTGCCTGCAATGCGGAAGACCTGGGTTTGATCCCTGGTTGGGAAGATCTCCAGGAGAAGGGAATGACTACCCACTCCAATATTCTGGCCTGGAGAATTCCACGGCCTGTACAGTCCATGGGGTCGCAAATAGTCGGACACGACTGAGCTACTTTCACTTTCACTTTAGTCATTAATGCACGTGTGAATCACTGAAGGATCTTGTTAGAATCAAGTTTCTGATTCAGTAGTTCTAGAGTGGACCTGGGATTCTGCATTTGCAACAAGTTTCAGATCATGCTGATGCTGCTGGCTTGTGGACCATGCTTCAGATAGCAAGGACTTAGATTATTGAGTGCCTTCTTTTTATCCCATTTACTGAGGAACTTGGAACAAATTCCTTAGTGTCTGTACCACAGAATATTTGGAGATATGAATGGCCTCTCCAGTGGATAAATTGGAGAGCTGCTTTCTGAGAGAATGAATCCTGAAATATTACCTATGCTTCCTCTCTTTTCTTAAGAGTCTTTGTCTTGGTGTCTTTTGCTCTCTTGCAAATTGGACTCCTGGTGTTCTGCCCTAAAGTCTCAGAACCCTGAGATAGGTATGCAGATTTGGTTCCTTTTTCTGCAGCTCTGGCAATCTTCACCCTCCGTGTTTAAGCAAATGTATTTAAGAAATATCTTTTTATTTTTAGCCTCAAGTTAGTTTTACTATAGAGAAGATTCAGATATCAAAAATGACTATCTTTATCTCTGCTCATTTCTCAGAGGATGGAATGGGGAGTGGAGTAGATAGACATGGCATATTCCATAATTTTTTTATCTGTGACTGAGTTCCTGACGTTTCCCTCTAGGAGACTTATTTGTTGTTGTAAAACCCTTTTCAGCAATCTTCCAAAATATTTCAGATTAACTAATGAAAGTACCCAATGAATTTAACTATGTAGAAAACAAAGCAGAAAATTTTAAGCTTTACTCCATTGGGATCATAAGAGACTGTTTCTTTTGTAGAACAGCTAGTGCAGTGCAGGCTTATGAAATGACAATAACCCAGTGTTTTTCCCCTTGAGGTGGAAAAATCAGCCACTTTCTCTCCACAGTTTTTCAATAAAGCTCAAGGGGTGAGCACAACTCAATCTTCTTCATAGAACATAAGGACCTTTAGCTGTTATTACCCCAAACCTAAACCCAACTTAGCATCTCCAGAAAAGGTGTGGTTAGGGAGATGATGTTGCTGGTAAGTAGTCCAGCAAAGTCCTTGTACAAGTTCACAGATTATAAGAGCATTAGGATCCTAGAATCAAGTAGTAATAGCATCCAGTGGAAGATATATTTTCTTCTAATCACAAAGGGTCAGTGGTTTACTTTCAAAAGTCTAAGGAAAGAATCCAAGTGAATAACTGCTGTTCGAGGTCTGTAATCCTGATTGTGATCAAGATGAGAGTACGTGTAAGAAGTGATCACACAGATGTGATCAAGTGTGAGAGTATGGCACACTGCTATAGTGTCAGTTACTTTTGCTGTGTAACACACAGCTCTAAAACCCAGTGTAGAGGGGATGAAAGTGTTAGTCACTCAGCTGTGTCCGAATGTTGGTGACCCCATGGACTGTATCCCACCAGGCTCCTCTGTCCTTGGAATTCTCCAGGCAAGAATACTGGAGTGGGTTGCCATTTCCTACTCCAAGACATCTAGAGATTGAACACAGGTCTCCTGCATTGCAGGCAGATTCTTTACCATTTAAGCCACCAAGGAAGCCCATGGCTTAAAGCAATAAATGCTTATATTTTCTACTTATTCTTTGGGGGGCTTTGTTTTTATTTTTTATTGGAGTATAATTGCTTTACGATGTTAGTGTTAGTTTCTGCTGTACAACAATGTGAATCAGCTATATGTATACATATATCTCCTCCTTCTTGAGCCTCCCTCCTTGACTCACATCCCATCCCTCTAGGTTGTCACAGAGCACCGAGCTGAGCTCCCTGTGCTATGCAGGAGGTTCCCACTGGGTATCTGTTTTACACATGGTGGTGTATAAATGCTAGTGCTACTCATCCAGGTGTCCCACCCTCCCCTCCCCTACCTGTGTCCACATGTCTATTCTCTACATCTGCATCTCTATTCCTGCTTACGGGCACTTCTTCTTTAGGCCAACTTAGCTGAGGTGTGATTATTTAGATTGGTGTCACTCATATGTATGCATGATGTAGGAATGGCTGGAATAGAGCCTCTATCCATTAGGCCTCTCATCCTCCAGGAGGCTAGCCTGGGCTTGTTCACATGATGGTGAAAGAATTCCCAGAGAACAACAAGAGCTGGTCAGTGTGTAAGCACTTTTCAAGCTTCTGCTTTTGTCATGGTTGTTGATGACCCATTTGTCAAAACTAGTTATATGGCCATGCCCAAATTCAAGGAATGAAGAAATAGACCCACCTCTTGATGGGAAGAGTAGTGAAGTCACATTGAAAAGGGTGTGTGGATGTAAGGAATGGCAATCTATCGTAGGCAGCCACATCTTTCTTCTCCTGCTCTCAACACCCTGGTTAAGTCATCCCATGCATCAGTTATTCCAGGCAGTCAAGTAAATCAAGACTGGTTGCTGATGGTAATTTTCAGAATTACTTACTATCAGTCTTACTACCAACCAGTCACCTCTAGGTTTTTATTCCACTTAAGTTGCTCTTGTCTCTTACCAAATACACTTCACATCTCTAGCCTCTATACGTGTAGTTGCATCAGGCTGGAGGGCCCACCTGCAGTATATTTGTTAATATATTATTAATATATTTATTAATATATTATTAGTTTATTTATCTAATGAACTCCTCAAGATATGCTGATCCCAAGTTTAAATATTATTGCAGTTGAATACTTTTGTGACCTGCTCAGCTGAGTCTAAGTGAGCTCTCACCCTTGCAGTCTTAGATCACAGTGTTCAAAACTCTGCTGCTGCTGCTGCTAAGTCACTTCAGTTGTGTCCGACTCTGTGCAACCCCATAGACGGCCACCCACCAGGCGCCCCTGTCCCTGGGATTCTCCAGGCAAGAACACTTGAATGAGTTGCCATTTCCTTCTCCAGTGCATGAAAGTGGAAAGTGAAAGTGAAGCCGCTCAGTCGTGTCTGACTCTTAGCGACCCCATGGACTGCAGCCCACCAGGCTCCTCTGTCCATGAGAGTCTCCAGGCATGAGTACTGGAATGGGTTGCCATTGCCTTCTCCGGTTCATAACTCTAGGGTTACCCTGTAATATCACATCAAAATATTTTGTCTCATGCTGGCCTATAAATCTTAGAAATTCAGGGAAGGCATTTTGTCTTCTTTAGTCTTTGTATTTCAGGTAACTAGCCCAGGCTCTGGCTCCAAGGGGAGGCCTAATCATTGTTGACTGAGTATATAACACATAGCATAAGTAATGCTCTATTCTGGTAGTTTGTGGTTTGGTTGTAGAAATAGTACACTCACCTGTGAAACATCTAGGCAATAATATAGAATTATTTGGTATATGAAACAAGAGCAGGTAAAAGTATTTCCTAATTCAATTTACAATATCTAATTCACCTTAAATTCTTCCCTTTCCAACATTTCTGTCTCCCTCTACCCTAAATGTAATCTGGCATCCTTTTCCATGGCTCTGGAAACAGATGCATTGGGTCCTGATCCATAACACCTGGGCTGCCCTGGTGGCTAAGATGGTAAAGAATTCACCTGCAATGCAGGAGACATGGGTTCGATCCCTGGATTGGGAAGATCTCCTGGAGAAGGGCATAACAACCCACTCCAGTATTCTTGGCTGGAAAATTCCATGGACAGAGAAGCCTGGTGGGCTACAGTCCATGGAGTCGCAAAGAGTCAGACATGACTGAGTGACTAACACACATGGGCATACCACAGCACCTACTGACCTTTTACAAATTACTTAACCTCTGAAAGTCTCAATTTCCTCATTTTTTTTCTGAGGTTCTCTGAGGATTAAGTAAGTTAAGATACTTACAGGCACTTGGCACCATGATTAGTAAATGTTAGTTTCAAGTGATGTTCCTAACATCACTAACACCATTACATATCCAATGCTACTCCTCCTGCTTTCATTCCAGTCCTTGTTATTCCTCTCCTGGACTATTATAGTCACTTTCTTAATACTTTTACTCCTCACCCATCCTACAACTTTCACCTGATTGCCTTTCCTACAAGACAATGCTGACCACTTCCTTTAGATGCCTTAAAACTGTCTCTGGCTTCCCTTTGGCTCATGAATCAAGTTCAAACTTCCTAGCAATCCCCTAGTGATACTAGACAATGGTCAGTCCCCCTGAATATGCCCACCTGTTTTAAAGATCCTTGTTTTGCACAGATGCAGATGAAGGATAATACTCATGAACCTTATGCTCAGGGCCCATCATTTATACCTGTACCTTCCAAGGCTTGGCATGTTCTCAGGGCTCAAGGAGGAAGCAGCAGCCTAGGGCGGGGTTGTGGGGGGAGGGGTGCTGAGCCAAGGAGCACAGCCACACCCTGGGGGGTGGTCCTGGGGTGATCAGCGGGCCCAGTGGGCTACTGGCATTCCTCTCCACCTGCCCAGATCTCAGTGATAGCCTGCCCCTGGCCACCTCACAGAGCATCTGCCTATCTTTGACCTCCAAGAGTCAAAGACATCTGAACTGGAAGCCACTCTGATCCTCCTTGGGGGCCACCATGCCTCAGGCTCCACAACCGTCTCACACTTCCACCTCCATCCCAGGGCGCCATCAGGGGATGGGGAGCCTTGGAGGCTTTCCTGTGCCCCCAGAAAGATACTGCAGAGGAAGTTACTGATGAGGTGTGGCTGATAACAAAGTGATAAAGCCAGGAGAAATTTCTAAAACCATCATTAACAAGAACCCGATTTCTCCATGCCTTGCCACAGGAAAGACTGAATTGTCTTCCCAGTTTCTCTGTTGAAAAAGATAATAAAAAAATCAATCCCAGGAGGAGGCCGAAGTATAGGGGGAAAATATCATTGAGCAGTTAATTAATAAAAACAAGAATGTGTTGTTCTTGTGTAATTTGTGAACCTTGGGTTTATAAACTTTAGAAAATCTGTCATTTCACCTGACATTATACTTTTATCATTGCACTGTAGCTTTTTAGGGGGGCTGTGCCACTCAGTATGCAATATCTTAGTTCTCCAACCAGGGATTGAACCTGCACCCCCTTCAGTAGAAGCATGGAGTCTTAACCACTGGAGCACTGTGGAAGCCCTAAAATTGCATTATTTGTTAAATCTTTTTTTAATTATGATTTTTTTTAATTGGAGGATAATTGATTTTTAATATTGTGTTGGCCTCTGCCATACATCAACATGAATCAGCCACAGGCATACATATGTCCCCTCCCTCTTGAACCCCTCTCCCATCTCCTACCCCATCTAGGTCAAAAGCCCCCAGTGGCATTTGCTCCAGGCTCCATAAACTAAATCTGTCCCCACAGCACACGAGGCTCCCTCCTCACTGGATGTTCGTTACCTCTGACAACACAATGTAAATGGCTTCCCCTTGGAAAGAACTGACATCCCCTCTCCTGGACTGTCACTGTGCTTCCTGCAGGTACCTTTCCTGCTGCCCATCAGACAGTGATCAAAACACACTATTACCTCCCTCCGTGGGCGTCCTCAGGTCCAGAGGCTGTTCTGATCCATCTTTGTATTCCCTGCACCTCATATTGTGTCTGTTGTATAGCCACTGCTTCATAACATTTCTTAACTACAAGAATGAAGGAATAAATGGGTGAATATCTGGCTAGACCAGATAGGGCAAAATCGGAGATTCACAGAGTCATGGAGTTTGCATGATATCCTGACAGATGAGTTTTGTAGTCTTCTTGAAAGAGCAGAGGAATGTGGGACACACAAGGTAGTGAGATCAGCAGAAGAGTTCTGTCAGGGGTTATGGTGGGATGAAGGGGTGACTAAAGGCAGAGCTCTGTAGATAGAGCTTTTGGGGAATGTGGAATTGTTCTATATCTTCTTTTGTATCAGTAGCAATGGGACCATAACTCTGAGTCTGAGTCTTGAGGCTCCTCAACTTCATCTGTCTTTTTCATCCATATTTTATTTTTGATTGTTCTATATTTTGATTACGGTATTATATATTTTGCATGAATCTACACATGCATTGATAAGGAGTGTACAACTACACATCAAAAGAAGAAAGTAAATTTTGATGTATTTTAAAAAATAAAATTTCTGTAAAAGAAAAACTAGGGCCAGACAAATTACTTGGTATTTGTGACAGACTATAAAAATTAATTTGATGAAAATAAAGGATTAAGCCTTTTACTTACATAATATTAATATAATTTTTAAAATTAAATATAGCAAATAATTCTTATTGGGAAGTGGTGGCAGATAAAAGTGAACTTGCAAAATATTGGGCCTTAAGTCAAGATTGATATTTAGCTTTGATTCAATGCATAACAGAGTGTGTTGCCTTACAAAGACAGGAAGGTTAGGAGATCAATCAGGGATAAGAATGGGTGTAAATTATTGATACAGGGATGGCAATAGCAATACGTACAGTGAAAGTCAGAGAGCCAAGACAGATTGAGGGGAAGAGTTGACAAGAGATAAAACATTTTTTTGGATACATGGAGTGGAGAGAGTCAAAGATAATTTCAGGATTTCAAATCTGACAGAGGAACAATGAGGCTGAGAGAAATGCGGAGACTGGAGGAGAAGGTGATTGTGGGAAGAATGAAAGGAAGTTCCCAGGAAGCACAAGGTACTCCCTAGGAGATGGAGGCCCGCATGGGAGGAAGACTGGACTTCCTGGTATAGGAAGTATTGGGAAGAGGCACTTCCCAGACCTTCATATTCCCTATTCCACCAAAGGAGAACTGTCACCCAAAAGGGTTGGTTTCTCAGTTAAGCAGAAAATGTCAGTCAGGCTCTCAGGGGTTATGGTGGGATGAAGGGGTGGCTCTAAAGACATAGCTCTACAGAAGGGGTTTTTGGGGAGAGCTCCATCTATAGAGCTCTTACAGTATGTCAGGCTCCATGTGAAGCATTTTAGCTACACTGCACCTTCCTTAATTTTCTCAGCAACTCTGTGATGTCAATACTATTTTATCCTCATATTATAAATAAGGAAATCGATGCTTAAAGGGTTTAAGTAATTTCCCCAAACTTATAACTAGGAAAAAGAGGTGCTAGAGTTAAAAAAAAAAAAAAAACCTCTTGAACTTGACTAATACATTATATTACCTCTCTCCAATAACCTAAAATCACTTTTGGATTCTATTTAAGATATTATTAAGAAAATACGCCCGAAATTGTATTTAACATTAAGGATATCACAATTTCTACCAAAGTGGCAGAAAGTCCTCATCTATTCTTTTTACTTCATGTTGCACAAAGTTTTGCTTAGTGTAATAAGCTAAGGTTTGAGTCTTTTGGACACACAACAGACCGCATTTACATTTTGGTGTGTGGTGGAGGCTTTTTTGAGTGCCCTGTTACTTCCACTTGAAGTCTGTCTAGAACTGTTGACATTTCTTTTGGGAGGATCCATTTCACTGAGTTCTCTGTAGTTGGGTCTGGGGATGCTGAGCACGCATGCTCTGTTCAAAGTATGAGAGTGAACTACTTCTCTCTGGCCAAAGTGGACTCACCTGTAACTATGTCTTGCTTGGCTTCATTTCCCCAAGAATGTAGCTCTCTGTCCTCGCCAAACCAAAGCAGTGAGTCACACGCATGATCATCACTGTTTTCTCAATATTTTACAAGGGAACCTACAGACACTTGTATGTTTTCATTCTTTCAGCTGATCCTTCTTATGTAGAGCAAGGATCAGAGCAAAGGGATGTGAATCACTGGAAATAATGAACAATGGCCTCAGGCAGAGAAAAGTGTATGTCAGGTATGTGGTTTTGCCAACCCTAAAATGTTTGCTTTCAATGCATTTAGCAGGGTTATAATTATAGGGTGTTAAACTCTTCGAAGTGCTGTGCCTACGCAGCAGTACGTTTGATCATTAAAAAAAAAAATAGCAGCTTTATTGAAATGCAGTTTGTGCATGTACAAAGCGTACTACCACCATCACCGATATCTAATTTCAGAATATTTTCATACCTGATGGGAGACTGTATACCTGTTAGCTTTTATTTTCTATTCCTCCCTCCCCTAGTCCCTGGGAAATGCTAATCCACTTTTTGTCTCTATGGATTTGCCTGCTCTGGACATTCCATACAAACAGAATCATACAGTGTGTGACTCTCTGTGTCTGGTTTCTTTTACTTAGCACAATATTTTCAAAGTTTGTCCATTCTGTAGTATGTACCAATGTAGTATGCATTACTTTTCATGGCTGAATAATATTCCACCACATGAATTTACAACATTTTGTTTATCAGTTCATCAGTTGATGTACATTTGAATTGTTTCCACTTTTTGGCTGTTATTAATAATGGTTCATTGGACATTCACATACAAGTTTTTGTGTGGAAATGGGTTGTAAATTCTAATGGGTATAAACTTTTGGATTATATGGTAACTCTATGTTTGGCTGTTTGCGAATTAACTAGCCTGTTTTCCAAAGTGGCTGCACCGTTTTACACTTCTACCAACAGTATATGAGGGTTCTGATTCTTCCACGTCCTTCCCAACACTTGTTATTATTTGTCATTTTGATTATAGCTATCCAGTGGGCATAAAATAGCATTTCCTTGTAATTTCTAATTTTATCATGTAAAATGTAAATAACATGAGATTTACCATTTTAACCACTTTAAGGGCATAATTCAGTGACGTTAAGGACATTCGCATATTGGGCAATCATCATCACCACCCACTTCCAGAAGTTTTTCATCATCTCAAACTCCCTGTTAAACAATAACTCACTACTCCCCTCTCTTTCTTAACTGTGGTTTGGATTTGTGTTTTTCTAATGGCTAATGTTTTTCTAGTGGCCGAGCATCTTTTCATATGCTTATTGGCCATGTGTATGTCTTCTTTGAAAATGTGTCTGTTCAAATTCTTTGCCTGTTTTTAAATTGGGTTGTCTTTTTGTCCTTGAGTTGCAAGAGCTATTTGTATTTCCTGGATACAAGTCCACTATTAGATGTATAACTTGCAAATATTTCCTCTGATTCTGTGGAATATGTTTTGCTTTCTTGAAGAAAGCACAGAAGTTTTAAATTTTGATTGTCTCATTTACCGATTTTTTCTTTTGTTGTTCGTGTTTTTGATGATGTTATATCTAAGAAACCATTGCCTAATCCAGGATCACAAAGATTTGCCTCTATATTTTCTTCTCATTATTGTATAGTTTTAGCTCTTACATTTAGTCTCTGATTTTCCATTACTTTTTTGTATATGGTGTAAAATAGGGATCCATCTTCATTCTTCCTGGTGAATGTCCTGCTGTCGCAGCACCATTTGTTGAAAAGACTCTTTACCCCCACTGAGTTGTCTGACACATTATAAAAACTTAATTGACCATAAATGAACACTTACATCTATTCATTTGATCTATATATCTGTCTTTATGCCAGTACCACACTGTCTTAATTACTGCAGCTGTAGTAAGTTTTGAAATGGGGAAGCACGAGTCTTCCAACTTTGTTATTTTTTAAAGATTGATTTGGTTCTTCTGGGTTCTTTGCATTTCCCATTAATTTTATCATAGCATGTCAATTTCTGCAAAAAAGTCTGTTGAGATTTTTGACAAGGATTGCATTGAATCTGTAGATCAGTTTAGATGGTATTGACTTCCTTAATAACATTAAGTCTTTAGATTCATAAATACAATGCCTTTCTGTTTATTGAGGTCTTCTTTAACTTTTTCAGCATTGTTTTATACATTTTCTTTTGTCAAGTTTGTGTGTGTGTGTTGGTTGCTCAATTGTGTTTGACTCTGCGACTCCATGAACTGTAGCCCTCCAGGCTCCTCTGTCCTTGGAATTCTCCAGGCAAGAATACTGGAGTGGGTAACCAGTCTCTTCTCCAAGGATCTTCCTGCCCCAGGGATCGAAATTGGGTCTCCTGCATTGCAGGCAGATTCTTTACCATCTGAGGCTCCAGAGAAGCCCTTTTGATAAGTTTATTTCTAAGTATATTAATTCATTTTGGTGCTATTATAGCTACAGTTGTGATCTTAATTTCATTTCTGGATAGTTCACTGCTAATATATATAAATACAATTGATTTTTGAATATCAATATTTAACATTACAACCTTGTTGAACTTGTTTATAAGTTCTAATCATGTTTTTAGTGGATTCTTCAGGATTGTCCATAGATAAGATCATGTTATCTGCCAAGAAAAGTAGATATACTTCTTCCTTTCCAATCTGGATGCTTTTTATTTCTTTTTATTGCTGGATTGCCCTGACTCTTGAGTATTTTAAAACCAATTTAAGATAAGTTGGAGATTTCAGAATTTCTTTTGTCAGAAGAGAAAAAGTTCAGAAGGCCTAGGCCCAAGAATATCTAGGAATCCAGTATCTTGCAAATAAATCCATTTGTTGGTTTTCTTTTTTCCTCATTCCAAATTAAGTCATCTAGAGAGATTCTTCTCTGATCCCCTATTTAGAAAAGAATATGTATTTGAAGCAGAGTACTTTTTTCTCCTTTATAAAACTGTGTCCTTTGATATTCCCCAGTGTTCCAGAAAATAGCATTCATCTAGTTCTCTTTCACCCTAACCTTCTGTATTATCTTACACCACCATACTGGATACAGAGGTTGGCAAATGTAAACTTTAAACAATAGAAACCATACAAGTAACCAACTTAGTTTACTTTTCATTTATATACCTGGACTGGCACCCTCAAATAACCAGATTAGTGACTATCAGTTTTCCTTTCCTGGCTTCCTTACCCTGGCTTGGGATATCTGATTTTTTTAAAAAAATATATCCCTATCTATGTCCGTGTTGGGAAATAAACATCCCAACTTAGAGGCTATGTGTATTATCTGGCCTTTGTTGAACATGTGTTATTTAGCCTCCTGATTAGCTGGCCAATGCAGAGAATTTAAACATAAATCTAATTTTAATTTTCTCCCAATAAGAACTGAAAAATATGTCTAATTATAAGAATGCTACATACTACAATGGGAGAATATTCAGTTCCTACTGATAACCTTGACACATCTGAAATCATGTGTTATTTTTGGAATTCCTATATTGCTCTTTGAGCTGTTAGGGCTATTTTTCAGGGAAGCAGCTGCAAAGCGATGGAAAGAACACCGTGCTCTGAGCCCCATCCTGGGCTCGGGTTCTGCTACAGTTAGCTGGGGGTGTGGCTTGGACTAAGTTAAGTCACTTGAGGTCTCAGGGCCTGAAACGAAGGGATTAGACTGAGGAACCCTTGCGAGCTCTGCTATTCTGTGGCCCTGTGGGTGAGAAGCGCTATTTGCAAGTGTCATTTCAAGGGCTATGTACGTTCAGAAAGAACACTGCAGATGCAGTGAAATCGCAGCTGTTGGTAGCAGAACCTCTTGAAGGAGGGCACATATGTGAGGTTTTATTTCCACATTTCTACCTACGAGCTTGTATGTGTAGTCTTTCCTTTCAAAGACCACAGAGGGGTGGGTGATCGTATGACGAGAGGTGGTACTGGAGAATGAGTTCTAGGGTTGGTTTTCCCAATAGTTAATAAATAAGATAAACCTTAAGAACAGAGTTCATCTAAACAGAAGGCAGTATAAACCCACAGTCTCCTTCACTGGCTAATGTACAGGCTAAAGACTTTTCCTCTTTGGTGCTCGCTGCTCCTTCTCCTTGTGACCATCCTGAAGTAGGGGCTGCTGGGCCAGGTGAAGAACCAGGAAAGGTCCTCCAGCTGTGGGTTCAGAACCCAGTTCACCAACATATGACTCCTCATTCTGGTTCTCCCAGGACAGAGTCTGCTTATACCTGTTATTTCAGAATAATTGCTAATAGAACCCCTGTCCTCTCCAAAGTCTCCTCGTCTAGATAATAAATTATATAGTCACCATAAAAGCATATTTATTCCTGGATTCATGTATTCATTTACTTTTTAAAGTAGTAAAGTAGCTTAAAACATTATCCAGTTAAGTCCCTTCACTTGCTTCATTTTCTTGCCTAAATAACATTATTAGCGTCCATTTATTCTGTACCCACTTCCAACACATTCTGGGCCAAAGTTTTATACGTGAAATCTTATCCTCAGCTCCCTGACACAGTGAGTAGTATTAGTTCTCTTGACAGATGAGAAAACAGAGGCTCTGGGAGGAAAATCAAAGCCAGAACTTGAACCTAGGTCTGTTGGCATCGAAAGTCTTTTGTCATTATTGTCATTGTTTATCATTATGTGTGTTCAGAAACAAAACCGGTGACAACCATCTCCTTTGTATTTCTAGATTTAGAGTGCTGATAATAAAAGGAATGAAGCACTTCAAATGGCATCCACACTCATTGTGTAGTCTTTCTGTTCTCAGTCTCCTCTTCAGAAAAATGGGAAGGTTAATAGTTTCTACCCCATAAAGGTGTGGTGAGGATTAAGAGCCAATACATGTCAAGTGCTTAGAACAGTCCCTGGTACATTGTAATCGCTCAGTAAATGTTAGTGCTACCATCACCATCAATTTAGAGCTGAATTAAGTGCCTCCAGTGACCGTGATGCCTGAAGAAGTTACGAGCCTGGCTGCTCTCTGTCATCCTCAGCTGACACATCCTCAATGACCACACCTTATCCCCTTGCCTTGCCATCTGCCTCTGGTTATATTAATTTTATGTGGAATCTTAGTTCCCTATGGAATCAGGAATTGAGCCTGCACGCCTTGCCGTGGAAGCATGACACCTTACCCAGCGAACAGCCAGGGATGTCCCCTATGTTACCTTCTCATTAACATCTCTTTGCTGTTATAATTTCAATGAGTACAAAATGTACGAATTTTATGTTTTTGCTATCAACACATATGGTTTTCCTCTGGCTACCAACTCATTTACCCAGCTTTGAAAAACTAAAGGGCTCTGCGGTAACATTTGAAACATAATTTGAAAAGGAAACTATTTGAAGCATCTGTGGTAGTTTCTCAGTTTTGCCGTACTTCACAGTATCATTTCATCCCTCAGTTTCCCTACCTCTGAAAGCGATAGCTTACAACTAGTTTTGAGATTCTTATTAAAGTTTAGTCTTAAGATGAAGGATTGGTAGTTAACTTAATTTAGGCATCGTAATGGTTGAAATTGTAAAATGTTGAGAATCGTGTAGCAAGCATACTTTTAAAGTTAAAAATAATTTCTTCCCTATTACCAGAAAGAATAACATATTCATTGCTGTATAAATCCCTGGTGTGTTCTTAAGAATACTAGCGTGGGTAGCCGTTCTCGTCTAAGGGGATCTTCCTGACCCAGGGATCGAACCCAGGTCTCTTGCATTACAGGCAGATTGTTTACCATCTGAGCCACCAAGGAAGCCCTATCTAATATATATAAAAGATGTGTATGTATGTATATATATATATATATATATATATGAAGTGAAGTGAAGTGAAAGTTGCTCAGTCGTGTCTCTTTGTGACCCCATGGACTATACAGTCCATGGAATTCTCTAGGCCAGAATATTGGAGTGGGTAGCCTTTCCCTTCTCCAGAGATTATATATACACACACACACACACACACACACACACACACACATATATATATATATATATACACACACAAACACACATTTTTATATATTCTCATATATATATCTTACACATACATAGTAATAAAAATGAGATGAAACTAGTTTTACAGTATATTTTATTTCACTTTATGAAATATTGTAGATATCTTTGTATTTCAGTTGTATTCAGACCATCATATTCAACTATTTTTGGCAGCAGAACTAATTTTGCAAAAGGAGCCACCCTACATGAAACATAAAGTTCAAGCTTTTGGGGGCAAGACAGGAATGGGAGATCCAGGGCCCCACTCACTCAGGCTCCCACTGGCTTTCTTCCTTCCATACCTACTCTCCTCCCTGTGGGCCCTAAGGCATGAGCAAGGCACCCGTGGACCCAAGAGTCATTAGAAATATGTCATAATGTATTTAGCCAATCTCTCTTCATTTAGGTTATTTCCAAAGGCTTCCTACTATGAGCAATATTGCAGTGAACATGTTTATAGTTAATCTTGGCACATATGCTTATTTATATATTTATTTATTTTCTTGGGCACTTTTTTTAGAAATAGAAAATGTGGGTCAAAGTGTATGCCTATTTTAAGAGTCTTTTTTTTTTTAATCAATGTTGCAAAAGTTGTCTTTCAGAAAGTCTGTACAAATTAATCTGCTAACCCTGGGTATTTTCATTAAAAATAAAATCCTGGCCAAGTGTGTTGGTTAATAGTAAAACTATACAATTTAGAACCTATACCAGATCCTATTAAATTAATAGAGAAACAGAGACAAGATCTCCTCCCACCTCCCCCCAAGGAATTCTATTCTTTAATACTTGCAGAGAATTTCAAAGCAAAGACCTGTTCTCCAAGAGCTTATATTTTACAGTAAAATAAAACAGAGAGAGATAAATAAATGAGGAGAAACTCTTGTTCATGCCTATAAACTGAGCTTAGAACAGGACTAACAAAGCAAATACTCTTGAAGTAGGAAGATACAAGAGTCAAACTGGCCTCAACAGTAGGAAGTCACGAGAGGTAAACTGGCCTTAATACTGTGGGCACTTCTGCAGGCATTGCTGTAAGAGGAGAGTCAACCCAACCACACAGAGTAGCTTTGTCTGCCACCCTGATCATACATTTGGCCCCCTGGGCACTGGGATTATGAGTTTAATGGTCATCAGTGTAAGGAAGAGTTCTTGAAAAAGCCATCTAGAAATCGCCCCATGAAATCAGTTCCAGATACCTGGAAGTGCTGTCTGCTCCTGGTCATCTGCCACTAGACCTCTAACCCTAAAATATTAAGGTCTCAGGAGGTCACCCTGGGTGGGAGCTACAGCCTTGGGTGAAACAGCAGTGAAACATCATCTCCTTCAAATTGGGTAAAATTTCCTTTCCCTTTTTTTCCTTTCAAAGAAGAGATTGGCCTAATTTTCCCAGGAGGTTCTTGTGTTCCTGCACTGACTATCTTTAGAAGTCAGTAAGGTCTTTGCAGATCTCTCTGCAAAGAGAAGCTAACTTAAAAAAGTAGGTGTTGGAAACCTTAAGTACATAGCAATGCTTCTCTTTTGTACTGGATGCTCCTTTTATGGTGGGTTGCTACAGGTCCCTATAATAGCATAGTGCATGAATTTGAAGTCTTTTAAATTAAACCAAGTATATGACCCAGCAATCCCACTGCTGGGCATACACACCGAGGAAACCAGAATTGAAAGAGATGCGTGTACCCCAATGTTCATCGCAGCACTGTTTACAATAGCCAGGACATGGAAGCAACCTAGATGTCCATCAGCAGACGAATGGATAAGGAAGCTGTGGTACATATACACAATGGAATATTACTCAGCCATTAAATTAAACCAAGTAAAAGTCTTTTCATAGATAATTTCCTATATATAAATCATCCTTCAGGTTATTTTATGCCATAGGTTGCTAGAACATTTCCAGGCCCAATGTCGCATGTGAGCAGAGTACTAAACTGACTGCCTTTTTGATGATTTGAAGCACACTTCATCAATTTGACTCAACTCTCCCAAAGATTCTCAATGGTGGCAACACACTGGAATCTCTAGGAGAACTTCAGAAACAGATCTCTGGATCCAGTCCCACAGACAGCTCCAGATCTTTGACATAATTGGCCTGGGGTGGCGACTGGGCATGGAACTACTTTAAGAGCTCCCTTGGTGATTGCAGCCATGAAATTAAAAGATGCTTACTCCTTGGAAGGAAGGTTATGACCAACCTAGACAGCATATTAAAAAGCAGAGACATTACTTTGCCGACAAAGGTCTAGTCAAGGCTATGGTTTTTCCAGTAATCATGTATGGATGTGAGAGTTGGACTATAAAGAAAGCTGAGCACCGAAGAATTGATGCTTTTGAACTGTGGTCTTGGAGGAGATTCTTGAGAGTCCCTTGGACTGCAAGGAGATCCAACCAGACCATTCTAAAAGAGATCAGTCCTGGGTGTTCATTGGAAGGACTGATGTTGAAGCTGAAACTCCAATACTTTGGCCACCTGATGAGAAGAGCTGACTCATTTGAAAAGACCCTGATGCTGGGAAAGATTGAGGGCAGGAGAAGGGGACAACAGAGGATGAGATGGTTGGATGGCATCACCGACTCAATGGACATGAGTTTGGGTGGGCTCCGGGAGTTGGTGATGGACAGGGAGGCCTGGAGTGCTGCAGCTCATGGGGCACAAAGAGTCGGACTTGACTGAGTGACTGAACTGAACTGAACTGAACTGTGATCCCAATGTGCAGCGAGGATTAAGAATCTGGATTTAACTCAGTACTTCTCTGGTTTCTTATTTTTGTCTAAGAGTTGAGTTGAATGGAAAGTAGTCATTTTAAGGAAGCTAGAGAAAAAGAGATTAGAGAAGTAATTTCTCTATTTTAAGAATATCCCACTCTCCAAACAAAGTGTTAGCCATTCAGTTGTGTCCAACTCTTTGTGACCCCTTGGGCTGTGGCACACCAGGCTCCTCTGTCCATGGAATTCTCCAGGCAAGAATACTGGAGTGGATAGCCATTCCCTTCTCCAGGGATCTTCCCAACCCAGAGATCGAACCTGGGTCTCCCGCATAGCAGGCAGATTCTTTACTGTCTGAGCCACCAGGGAAGCCCATCCTCCTGGAATAATGCATAAATATTGGACAGGATTATTGTTCTCTGACCTGGAAGGAGGTCAGTATCAGGGCAAGACCATGGGCAGTGTGAAAGGAGACAACATGAAATTAATATCAGTTTAACATAAGCAGCATCTTCTTATGGTGTTTGTGTGCGTGCTAGGTCGTTTCAGTCGTGTCTGACTCTTTGCGATGCTATGCACTGTAGCCTGCCAGGTCCTCTATCCATGGGGATTCTCCAGGCAAGAATATGAGAGTGGGTTGCCATGACCTCCTCTAGGGGATCTTCCCAACCCAGGAATTGAATTCATGTCTTTTGCATTTCCTGCTTTGGCAGGCAGGTTCTTTACTACCAGCACCACCTAGGAAGCCTGCCTGCTTATGGCCTCACTGCTGAATGACCTGAGTGGTTCTAGCCATCATTCCAAGCTGAGTTCATGGCACTTTGGAATAAGGCCACACTTTTTCCTCAGGATCAAGCGTTTCATTACTTAATTTGTCTGGGATCTTATTATGAAACTCATTACTAAATCCATCAGGGCCCAGAGAGTATCAGAATGATTTAGCAGTCTTATAAATTTCTCTATATTCTTTTGTAGTTCTTATTGTATGTTAAATGCTTTGGAATGGCAGGAAGATGTAACTTATCAAAATGATTTTAAAAACACCTTTTAAAAAAAAAACAGGAGAAGAGAGTTATGGAAAGAATCTTTTCAATCCCCAAGTTAATATTTAACTAAGTTAGCATTAAACCTGTTCTCATTCAAGTCCTTGATTGCGTTATTAGAAGTAACTGCTTACTTTGGTTTAAGAGGATTGGCTAGGGCAGGTTACTCGCTTTCATGTCTAATTCATACAAACTTTATATTAAGTATTTTAAATGCATTTTAACTTTTAAAGTTTTGCAAATTAGACATGAACCTGCAGAAATAAGAGGTATGCCCTTTTTTTCCATCGATATATTACTCCTATTAAAAATATCATTCCCACTAATGTCAAATGGACTTTTGGTAACTAATGATCTTGACAAGAACAAATATAACCGTGTGGATTTGGAATCAGGAGAGAATAGGGTCATTTATCTGCGGTGCTGTGAGACAGACATTTTCTTTTTCAATTTTCTTCCTCCGTTTTCTTATTACAATTACTGTTTGGGTTCATTATGACAACTCTCATCATTATGGCTTTTCAAGCTCTCAAGCTGGAGAAAGATTAATGGTAGAAGGAAATACAGTCTTTGGCATTAGAGCTACATCTAGCTATTAATATAACATAGCAGAAGTATATGAAATCCATTTATTAGATTTATGCTTGTGATGGAGAAAGTGATATAAGGTAGAAAATGTTAAGATGTAGAACCTGAAATATTGGCAGGTGGCATGTATATTTCATCCATTCATTGACTTATTCATTCAACAAATCTTAAACATCAATTATGTGTGCATGCCATTCACTGAGCTAAAAAATAAGCCTTCATAAGACCTAATCTGAAAGGGATGTTGGACAGAAAGGGTGCATGGGGGCAGGGGACTAGGGGAGCTACTTACCTGGTTTTGCCCATTCTGAAGACTAGAATTTTGATTCTGATTATTTGGCAAGAGCTCCTGGATCTAGGTGTCTATAAAATTGATAACTAGAGGTTGTTTAAGACAAAGCTTTGTTAAGGATCACTGAATCTAGATATGAAAACTGTATCTTTACCAATTCATCCTGTAGTATACAGGCAATAAATGTTCCTACAGTGAGTCTGATACAAGCCTCTAATTTTTCCTCACCAGAGAAATTGGTAATCCTTTTTTAAGTATCATGACAAAGAGAAAAGTTCTGGTCCCGAACTGGGTTGTTTTCTTTCAGTGTAGCTGTGTATCTATGTGATGTCCTCCTGTGATGAGTTTAGAGATGCCTTCCTTGCCACAGGTCTCTTATTACTAGCCCTGAGAGTGATTAATTAGACTTTGTTGCTTAACGTTGGGAAGGACTACTCTAGGTCTGTTTACAAGAGCTCTCCAAGTGTTCTCTCTGTGGGATTTTGTTTCTCAGCCCTATGGCTTTGCGTACGGCATTTAAAGGACTCTTTGAAGCAAAAAGAGTCACTTTCTGCTTGGAAGTCTAACTGTAAAGACCTTTGTCATAGCTCAGAATTAGGGAATCATGACCAATTGCTGTGCAACTCCATTTGACACCCTCCCTGGTAGAAGTAGGTAAGCAGTAGCTCAGGGGTGTTTCCCTTAAATCTGTTATTGCTCAGTATCATGTAGGTTACAGTCAATACTGCTTGGCGCAGGAGATGCAACCATTGAAGAGCAATGTCCCTATCCCCATGGAGTTCAGAGTCTGGTGAGGGACTCACACAATTATAAAATGGTATGATTAGTGCCATGATAGAAGAGTGTAGGTGTGTGGGGCAGGGTGGGTAGAGGGCAACGTGTTGTAGGATTATCCAGAAAGGTGACTTAACCCAGAAAGTCTAAAGGCATTTACAACTTTGCTAAGTATCACAATTTTTAGAATACTGATCACTCCAAAATAACCTGGAAACTTTTTCCAAGATTTTTGTACTTCTATATGAAAATATAAACTTCTATATGAAAATATAAATCTACATTGTTTGTCAAGGTAGCATTCTGTTGCTGTTCAATTTTATTAATTCTTAAATTGTGAGATGTATTAAGGAGTGGTCAGGGTGGATTTTATACAAAGATCCTACCAGAGCTAGAGTTTAAAGTCAAATGACAGTAAGTCAGAGAAAACCAAGAAGGGAAACAGTCTTCTTTGCAGAGGAAATAGCACTTGGAAAGGTCTGACAACAAGAGACAATGGGTTAGGAGAGCTAGGTCTATGCTTTCCATGGCAGTGCAGAGGGGTGCCTAGGACCACAAAGGAATGATGCTGAAAGGGTCAGCAGGGGTATGATCATGGAGAACCTTAGGTGCTGAATAATGAGTGAGTTAAAGCTTATCTTGAATGAAGGCAGTGGATGAAAGGGAGATAACCAAAGCCTTTGAACAGAAATGGGACAAAATCAGATTAGTATTTTAAATAGAACATTATGGCTGTACTTGAATCATGAACTGGAGGGATGAGACTGGAGACACAGAAGGCCCTGGAAAGGCTGAGGCAATAAATTAGGGAAGGTAAGCTGGTAGCCTGAACTTAGGCAAGGAAGACTGGAGGGTAGAAAGAAACAATGGACTAGATAGGTAATTACTTGGACTGGATTTGGTGAGGAAGGGATAATTGCAGGGATGGGGAACTTTATTCAGCCTGGGCATCAGCCAGTGGGTACCGAATCTGTCTCGACCAATAGTAAGAGTTCAATGAAAGGAAAGAAACTATAACAAACCAAATAAATAGATTATTCCCTTCCTTTATCATCAACACCATATTTTAAGTATTTTTATGTTATTTTCTATCTTTTAAATTTTTACTATTTGTTTTGAATAAGAAATACACTCATATGTTGCAAAATTCAAAAACATCTTAACAAAGTAAACATCAAGCAGTCTCTTTCCCTCTCATCTACTTATTTCTTATGTTTTCTTGCAGGGGTTTTTGTGCAGATACCAGCAAATAAAAACCCCTATTATACCTTTCTTCCACAAAAGGCAGGAGCCTACTTGATACTATGACCTTTACCTTGATCTTTTGTTTTGTTTTGCTTTATTTTGTCTTTTCAACCTAATAGTATATCCTGCATAACTTTCCATATCAACATCAGTTCAGTTCAGTCACTCAGTCGTGTCCGAATCTTTGCGACTCCATGGGCTGTAGTATGCCAAGCTTCCTTGTCCATCATCAACTCCTGAATCTTGCTCAAACTCACATCCATTGAGTCAGTGATGCCATCCAACCATCTCATCCTCTGCCGTCACCTTCTCCTCCTGCCCCTAATCCTTCGCAGCATCTGGGTCTTTTCCAATGAGTCCGTTCTTCCCATCAGTTGGCCAAAGTATTGGAGTTTCACCTTCAGCATTAGTCCTTGCAATGAATATTCAGGACTGATTTCCTTAGGATTGACTGGTTTGTTCGCCTTACAGTCCAAGGGATTCTCAAGAGTCTTCTCCAACACCACAGTTCAAAGGCATCAGTTTGTCAGCACTCAGCTTTCTTTATAATCCAACTCTCACATCCATACATGACTACTGGAAAAACCATAGCTTTGACTAGACAGACCTTTGTTAGCAAAGTAATGTCTCTGCTTTTTAATATGCTGTCTAGGTTGGTCATATCTTTTCTTCCAAGGAGCAAGTGTCTTTTAATTTCATGGCTGCAGTCACCATCCACAGTGATTTTGGACCCCTCCAAAAAATAGTCTCTCACTGTTTTCATTGTTTCCCCATCTATTTGCCATAAGGTGATGGGACCGGATACCATGATCTTAGTTTTTTGAATGTTGAGTTTTAAGCCAACTTTTTCATTCTCCTCTTGCACTTTCATCAAGAGGCTCTTTAGTTCCTCTTCGCTTTCTACCATAAGGGTTGTGTCATCTGCATATCTGAGGTTATTAACATTCCTCCTGGAAATCTTGATTCCATCTTGTGCTTCATCCAGCCTGACATTTTGCATGATAATCTCTGCATAGAAGTTAAACAAACAGGGTGACAATATACAGCCTTGACACACTCCTTTCCCAATTTGGAACCAGCCTGTTGTTCCATGTCTGGTTCTAACTGTTGCTTCTTGACCTGCATACCAATTTCTCAGGAGGCAGGTAAGGTGGTCTGGTCTTCCCATCTCTTTAAAAATTTTCTACAGTTTGTTGTGATCCATACAATCAAACGCTTTGGTGTAGTCAATAAAGCAGAAGTAGATGTTTTTCTGGAACTCTCTTGCTTTTTCAATGATCCAGTGGATGTTGGCAATTTGATCTCTTATTCCTCTGCCTTTTCTAAATCCAGCTTGAACATCTGAAAGTTCACAGTTCATGTACTGCTGGAGCCTGACTTGGAGAATTTTGAGCATTACTTTGCTAGTGTGTGAGATGAGTGCAATTGTGTGGTAGTCTGAACATTCTTTGGCATTGCCTTTCTTTGGGATTGGAATGAAAACTGACATTTTCCAAACCTGTGGCCATTGCTGAGCTTTCCAAATTTGCTGGCATATTGAGTGCAGCACTTTCACAGCATCATCCTTTAGGATTTGAAATAGCTCAACTGGAATTACATCACCTCCACTAGCTTTGTTCATAGTGATGCCTCCTAAGGCCCACTTGATTTTGCATTCCAGGATGTCTGGCTCTAGTTGAGTGATCACACCATCGTGATTATCTGGGTCATGAAGATATTTTTTGTATAGTTCTTCTGTGTATTCTTGCCACTTCTTCTTAATATCTTCTGCTTCTGTTAGGTTCATACCATTTCTGTCCTTTATTGTGCCCATCTTTATATGAAATATTCCCTTGGTATCTCTAATTTTCTTGAAGAGATCTCTAGTCTTACCCATTCTATTGTTTCCTCTATTTCTTTGCATTATTTATAGGCAGTGGCTTCCTTCTGTTTTGCTTACAGCTGCATAATATTCCATGGTGTGGATAAACCGGTTCCTCACTTAGATTCTCTCCATTCTGTAGGTATTATTTTAAAAATGCTTCAAATAGACATCTTATATTTTCATCATTTTGTATGTGGGCATGTGTATCTGTCAAAATATTTTTGACATATCAAAAGGAAAAACATTTATAAGTTTGATACACAGCAGTATGTTTTAAAAATTGATCACTCTACTCAGGAAATTTTCTTGAAGATACTTTGGTTTTACATATTAAAATATGATCTGATTTGGCATGGTATCATCCTATTTTTATTCAGTTGTATTAACCTTTAAAGTAGCAGCTGTGATATACTGATATTTTTGTGTTACCTGAGAAGATAACTTCCAGAGCACCACAAAAACAAGGCTTGGCGTCACTAAGACTCTATTTGTTAGTAACAATAAATAGGAAATTTAAGTGATCATTTTATAACTTTTCTCCTCGTATATCTTAAATCACTCATCTTGCTAAGAGATGACAGATCCTTGATGCTAGCAGATCATGGGCAGGCAAGAGCAGATACATTTATTACATTTAATATCTCAAGACTGTCTATGCTAGTACTTTTAAAATCAGGTGTTGATCAGAACAAACAAAAAGTCTTTCTTGGATCTGGGCTATTTTATAGGTAGCACTGAATTTTAGATTAATGTGTCCAATTATACAGGTTTCAGGTAAATTTGCAGTAGAAACAAGACAGCTTTCCCCTTTAAATCTCTGCTGCAAGAAACCAGCTTCTAGCTTAGAGCTGACAATACAAATTCCAAGAGGCTTACGACCCATGGAGGCACATCTATTCTTCTTATCCAGGGGTGTGGGCTTTGGACATTGGCAACGTGTGAAACATTTACAGACCCCCTGCCACCTGGGGGCACATGATATTTCATTTCTGGCACTGTCAGAGTCAGGGGGTCCTCCTTATGCTAACTCTAGGTCTGCACGTAGAGCCCATTGAGTCTGTGGTAGTTCCATTTGCATTTAAGATTTTGTCAGTAAGGAAGTTGAGAATCTCTCCAAGTCTTACTGAGAGGCAGAGATACTGCTTAGATCTTGAATACCCTTAAGCCTTCAGCAAGAGAAAAAAAAGAAAATGTGATGGTAAAAGGGTGGGGTTGTCTTGGTTTTTCCTCTTTTTGTTATGTAAGCCCACCCACTCCTGCACACCCACCCAGCATCTGGTATCCATCAACCTTCATTATGCCCAAACTGCCTTCCCCAGATGTTCCTGTATCTGGACGCTCAACTTTGGACTGTGACTGTTCTCTCCCTCCCTTTTTCTCCCCGCCATAATTCTACAAGAGACAGACTCTGCCCTATCCCTACAGTTCTTAAACCTTGCTGTGCTTCAGAATCCCTGGGGGTATCTGTTAAAATCCTGGGCCACTTGTCCTGTGTTTCTGAACTTGGGAATCCGCATTTTAACCAGCAGGCTCCGTCTCCCACCCTAGGTGATTCTGACTTGGTGAGGAGATGACACTTTGAACAACCCCTTGCTATTCATCTCGGGGGAGGGTTGCCAGGGAAGGGGGGCAGTGTCAGCTCTGCCCACCCACCCCCAGCAGTCCCTGGTCGGCTTCAAATAAGTCACTGTCAGTGCTTCTCTTTTCTCTAAAGCACGTGAGAGCAGAGAGAGAGAATTGCACTGTGTGCTACGTGCTTAATCACTCAGTTGTGTCCTACTCTTTGCGACCCCACGCACTGTAGCCCTCCAGGGTCCTCTGTCCATGGGGATTCTCCAGGCAAGAATACTGGAGTGGATTGCCATGCCTTTCTCCAGGGGATCTTCCCGACCTAGGAATCGAACCCAGGTCTCCCACATTGCAGGTGGATTCTTTACCATCTGAGCCACCAGGGAAGCCACTTAACTTAAACTCACTTGTCCCATTGTCTTTTCTTCTTGCCCGCCTGGAAAACTCCAACTCCGGTTGGCCCTACTCTTGACCTCCTCTTCCCTGCATCCTGGCTGTTGAATGTAACTGGGGAAAACCAGGGACTCAGGCCAGTCAACCATACTCAGCCAAGCTCTCAACCCTGCAAATACCACAGTGCCTCTCCAGACAGCTCACTGTCTCATTCTGTATAAGGACAGTCCCAAACGTTCTTCTCTCTCCTCAAACTTCAGACCCAGCCTCTTCCCCCATATCTTAACTTATGAACTTACTTTCCAATTCACAGATAAAATAGGAGCCACGAGAAACCCACCACCAAACCTACAGATGCACCTCTTTTCACATCCACTTCCTTCTATTGCGTTGTCTCTCCTCCTAGCTAAGCCAGGACCTTCCCAGATGCTCTGGCTCTTGCTCCTCAGTACTTCCCTCATCTCGTCCATCTCTTCTCAACCTCTTCCTCTCTGCCATTATTGGGTTGGCTAAAACATTCCTTTTGTTTTTAAGTAAAAATAAAAGACAGTTTTCACTTTCACTGAGAACTTTATTGAACAACATATTCACTGTTTTGTTCCACCACCTTCTGCCATTTTTCAGGCAACTTCATAATTCCGTCTTCCCAAAACTTTTAATCTTTTTGAGCAAAGAACTATTTCAGGTGCCTTTTACAGTCTTTCAGGGAATTGAAATTTTTCCTTTAAGAGAATTTTGGAAAGGTGGAAATAAATGGAAATCTGAAGGTACAATGTCTGGTGAAGATGGTGGATGAATCAGAACTTCCTAGCCAAGCTGTAAGTTTTTGCCTGGTCAGCAAAGAGACTTGTAGTCTTTTATTATCCTGATGAAGGAGTATGCATTTGTTCTCTATTGACTAGTTCTGGATGCTTTTCATCGAGTGCTTCTTTCAGTTTGTCTAATTGGGAGCAGTCTTGTTGGAATTAATCATCTGGTTTTCCAGAAGGAGCTCATAATAGAGGACTCCCTTCCAATCCTTCCGTATATAAGCATCACCTTCTTTGGATGAAGACTGGCCTTTGGTGTGGTTGCTGGTGGTTCATTTCACTTGTCCCATGATCTCTTCTGTTCCACATTATTGTACAGCATCCGCTTTTCATTGCCAGTCACAATTTGTTTTAAAAACAGAATGGTTTCATTACATTTATGTAGAGAATCACATGTAGAAATATGGTCAAGAAGGTTTTATTTTCACTTAAATTATGTAGAACCCAAACATAAAAGCAATTAACATAACCAAGCTGGTGCAAATGATTTTCAAAGCTTGACTGGATATTTGGGGTATGTTGGCTATTTCCTGTGTGATATAATACTGATTGTTCTAGTTAATGTCTCAATTTGATCACTATCAACTTCAATTGGTCTACCCAACCATGGAGCATTGTCCAGTGAGAAATATCCTGCACAAAACTTTGCAAACCATCTTTGACATGTATGACCAGTCATAGCACCTTCTCCATACACTGCACTAATCCTTTCTAGCATTTCAGTTGCATTTTTACCTTTCTTGAAATAATAAAGCATAATATGCCCCAAATGTTGCTTTTCTCTTCTATCTCTAATATTAAAATGGCTACACAAAAATTCACCAATTTTGATACTTTTTTTTTTGACAGCTGTCACAATTACAATCCAACAAAATTGTTTCAAATGAAGTTTAAGGCAACTAAATACTACTGGAGCCATTGAATGAAACTTTTGGCGAACCCAATATATTCCTACCACCCAGAAATTACACTGTTAACATATTGCTATATTTCCTTTTAGTCTCTTTATAAATATATAAGCATATATTTTATACATCATTGGGATTTTTCTCTGTTACAGTTCAAACAAGGGAGCACAGTCACCATGCTATGGGATTTATTATATGAGTTGGACCTTCCACAGTTGTAAGGAGGAAAGAAGTAAAAGTCCAAGATGGGGATGTTAGGGAAGCAGCGGAGTTCTTAACCAGAAAACGAAGAAGCCCAACACATTATCCTGACTATCCAGGTGGGCCCAGTATCATGTGTTGTTATAAAAGGGGAAGTAGGAGATTTAACCACAGCAGTTGGAAATGTGATGACAGTTGGAGCCATGTGAAGAAGGGTCCTGAACCAAGGAAAGCAGGTGGCCTCCAGAAGCTAGAAAAGGCGAGGGAACAGATTCTCCCCTTGAGCTTCCGGAAGGAACCTGTCCTGCTGACACTGTGGCTTCAGTTGAGTGAAACAGATTTTGGACATCTGGCTTCCAGAATTGCGAGAAAGTAAAGTTGTGTTGTCTTAAGCCACCAAGTTTGTGGCTCATTACAGGAGCAAGAGGACACAAATGCACACATTCAGTCATAAAGTGAGATCACTAAGGGAATGGGTCTAAAGAAAGCTCTTCAAAGCTGTTGCCTCTTTGTAGCTGTGTCCTCTTTGTAGCTGTGTCCTCTACGGACCTGCAGATGTATCTGGTGCTAGGCCCGAGACCACTGTTGGTTGGTCAGCAAGATCAGAAGCAAGACATACTGGACACAGAGCAGAGAAGAGCTGAATCATCCTGGTCACCTCTTGATCTATCCTTCAGTCCATCTAGCCACAAATGCCTTTGGAAAGCAATTGTGGCTTTGTCAATTTTGCCTTCTAAATCTCACACGAGTTTCTCTATGGGCCAGCTCTAACCCATGTAGGGAACAGAATTAAGAGTTGAAGGACCCATGGTTCCCTGCTTAACTAAGTCCACACAGCATATTCCAACCCAGGATCATATAGTTTATAGGTTTTCGTCTGGCTTCCCCTCTCCTCCCACTTAACATAGCAAGAGCATTGTCCAGTATCACTGAATACTCCTCTTAAGCTAATTTGTAAGAAATTCTGATAAAGCATTATTTATTTCACTGTCCCTGTATTATTGGTAACTTAGAATGTTTTATGTTTCTCTATATTACAAATAGCACTGCAGTAACTCTGTGCATGTAAATCTTTGTCGGTATCTCTGACATTTCTTGGGAATGGATTCCTAGAAAGAGGGTTACTGAGTTAAAGAAAATAAATTTCTACAGATCATGGTTATTCCTGCCAAACTGCTTTCCAGAAATGATGTATCAACTTTCGCTCCTACGAATCGTGGGCCTTGGCCTGCAGTGAATACTGTGTTTTCAGTCCTGTCAGTGAGACGTTTCTTGATCTCTTCTGATGCTGGTGATCATTATTGCTTGAGATTTGCATGTGAGCTGAGCAGGCTGCAACACACATGTCTGACCAGCTGGTTGGGCTGGAGACACCTTCCTCCCTCCCCCTCCATGGATGTTTATACCTTCAGAAGCTGTACTCATGGGAAAGGGGAAACCTGTTCTGATAGGGAATCCAGCATTTTTCAGTCAATGACTTGGGGGAATATATTACTTACAATGAAACATATACTCAGTAAACACTGTGTACAAAGGAACTGTCATTCTTGTTTCACAAATAAAGAAGCAGAAATAATAGGAAAGAAAATGACATCTCCAACTATAGCTGGCAAATCTCTAGCTGAGTCACAATTAGTATTTACATTCCTAAAGTTTTCATGATTTAAGACATTTCAAAGTCTTGTAGTTATTGGAACAAAAACTAGATTCTGCATCAGATATAGGAAAGGAATGATCTTTGATTTAGTGTTAAAACACAAAAGCCTGGCTAATTCATACTGCAAAGATTTAAATTAATAAGGATAATTTCATGACACACTATTTTAAATAATTTTTTTTGATTCTCAGCTATACTGCAATAGAAATAAAAAAAATAAAATATGATTGTTTCATGGAAGTGGCCCAAGAAGAAAAGCTGTCATGCCAGAGGATGTTGTGTAGGGAGTGATTAGGTAGTCTGCTGCATGTTTTCCCAGATTTATATTTCAGCTGAAATGTAGTGGTTAGGTGGAGAAGCAGTAATTGGTACATTGAGAAAAGAAATTAATACTGACTTATCTTTTTCCAAATTGCAAAGTGTATTTTTTTATATACCACCTCAGAATGCTAATAAAACAATCTAGTTTCCATTTATCAAAATTAGAGATGTCAACATTTCTGATGGCTGATTTGCTGTATGAAATCCTATTTTAGAGTTGTCAGACTGTCTGAGATCTTCAGGGAATTTCGGTGTCAAGAGAGACAACCAACCAACAAACTTCTACTTAAAATGTACAAAATTATAGAAGGCTGAGCTATGAGGGGCACAGCAGAGATGATCAGCAGTTCTCAGAGTGGTCCACAAACCAGCAGATCAGCATCCCTTTGGAGATGATCAGAAGTGCACGTTCTCAGGGCCCACTTAGCCCTACTGGATCCGAATCTCTGGGGGTTAAGCTGGGAAATTCGTGTTTTAACAAGTCCTCTGATGCATGCTGAATTTTATTTATGGACCTACTGATTTAGAATGATGTCTTCATTCTGCAGGTGAGGATGCTGAAGCCCAGAGAGGGATGTTTCACTCCCTAAATCACATGAGAAGCTAACGGCATATCAGGACCAGACTCCCTAGTCTCTAGGCAATTTCAATAGTCTTTATACAACAAGTAGTTTCTCTGAGGTATGCAGTGAGGATGAAAAGTGTGTTTAGCATGTTCTGCCCATGTAGCCAGGCCAGCAATGGGTGGTGTGCTTGGGGAGGAAAATTTAGTGCTACGAGAAGTAACATGTGCAAAGCTTGTTACTGTTGTTTAGTTGCTAAGTCTTTTGAGATCTTTTGAGTCATGGGATCTTTTGAGATCCCATGAACTGTAGCCTGCCAGGCTCCTCTGTCCATGAGATTTCCCAGGCAAGAATACTGGAGTGGGTTGCCTTTTATTTCTCCAGGGGATCTTCCCAACCTAGGGATCGAACTTGCATCTCCTGCATTGGCAGGCAAGTTCTTCACCACTGAGCCACCAGGGAAGCCCATGCAAAGCTTAGCCACTAAGAAAATTCATCTCTGTGAAATAGCCAACCAGTGCTTCAATGACCTAGATGAATAATCTATTCCTATAGGGTTGGCTATTTTAATAATAAGCATTAGGGAGAACTCTATATTGAGATCACAAAAGTTCTCGCAGAATTCTGTATAAAAATCTGCTCAGTTATCTGCCTTATAAAATATAAAAAAGCTGTGTAGCTCTACCCCTTTGGGGGTATTACCTTGTTCAAAAGACCTTATTCATTGAGGGCAGGGGAAAATGTGGGGAAATTACACCAAATTGCATCCACACAGTTTATGATCTCAAATCAGAGGGAACTTTTTCTATTTTGAAAGAGAAACTCTTATCAAAATACCAATGGGAACAGAATTTGGTATAACTGATTTTTGTGGTATGTTAGAATCTCAGAGATGATAAAGAAAAAAATCAAGTAGTTTCTAACTCATACTGTGACCTTACTTAAATAATTAAGTTTCTCTTCATTTAATCAAGTTGCCTTTCACCAGATGGAAGAAGGGATTTATTTGATCAAATTTTATTCATAGTCAGCAAGAGCATCTTAAGTCTTACAATCATCTAGGGTAGGATACCTGAATTTTAACACTTTCACAGTTCAACAAGGATCAGATGACCCATATGGCATTGTCTTAACTAAGATGTGGGTCTATCTGCACAACGTAAGCATGTATCCAAAATACATAAGACATTGATTGGCACTTTTCTTTTAAGTTGTGGCCATGGTCTATGCCTTTAGAAAGACTAGTAGCAAATGCCTATGGAATTCTCATATAAATTCCTAGGTACATGTATATGCTACAATGGCATTTAAGGAAAATCAGGATGAGACTGTGGGCAGAATATAAAAAACCAGCCCAATAGAAATAGAAATGGAATGTGAACCACATATGCAATTTGAAATTTTCTAGAAGCCACATTTAAAAAGTACAAAGGAACAGATGAAATTAATTTTAATAATAGTTTTATTTAACTCAGTATATCCAAATATTTTTAATATGTGATCATATAAAAATTATGAGAATTTACATTCTTCCTTGTATTAATTTTTTGAAATCCACTGTGCCTTTTATACTTACGCATATCTCAACTTGATAAACCATATTTCAAGTGCTCTACCAGCCACAGGTGGCAGGTGATGACAGTGTAGGACAGGACAGGTAGGTATAGACTCACTCATCAACTGAATGTATTTCCAGATGCTTCCCTTAGCCTGCCTTCTCCCTAATCCCAATTTTCAAATTGTCAGATTTACTCTCTGATCTCTATAAGCAACTCTGAAATGCCCCTGGGATTTCATTCTCCACCCTATTCTCCTTTTCTCTCCTTTTTCTCCTTAGGCCCTATGACTTTAAATACTAGCTTATGCTGATGACTCTCAAATTTGTCTCCAGTCCAGACCTCTCCTCTGAGCTGCAGATAGTCATATCCAACTACGTATTCAACTTTTCCTCTAGGATGTATAATTAACACAGAAAATGTAATGTGACCAAAATAAGTACTGATGACCAACCCCAAGTATAATCACCATATTTGTTCCCCCATAAACCTTTCTCAAGGCAATAAATGGTACCACTGCCTATACAGGGGTTCAGCTAAATTCTTCTCTTTCCCACACAGCTTACAACCTACATCCAGTCCAACAGCCAACTCTGTTGTCTCTGCCTCCATAATGTGTCTGTATTCTAGCTCCTCTTTACTTTGACTATTAAAAGCTGAGTCCAGGACACTATCACCTGCCTCTGGATCACTGCCGCTGTCTCCTAACTAGTCTCCTATCTATAGTTGAGCTGCCATTTAGTGATCAGATTGAGCTTTAATGCATAAACTACATCATATCTCCTTTCTTACAACTTGGTAATAAGGACAGAAAAAATTCTCAGATTCATTAGTCATTAAGGAAATGCAAATTAAGTCCACAGTGAGATATCATTTCATACTCACTTAGAATGACTATCATAAAGAAGACATACAACAACAAATGTTGGCGAATATGCTGAGAAATGGAAACTTCGTACATTGCTGCTGGGAATGTAAGATGGTGCAGCCACTTTGGAAAACAATTTGGCAGTTTCTCAAAATGTTAAATATAAAACCATCCTACAAACCAGCAATTCCTCTTTTAGGTATCTACGCAAGAGGAATGAAAACATCTGTCCACAGAAAGAATTGCATGCAACTGTTTATAGCAACATCATTCATATCAGCCCCAAACTGGAACAACCTGCATGTTCATCAGCAGGTAGATAGATAAATAAACCCTGGTGTATCCAAATAGTGGAACATGTTCAGCAATGCTGCTGCTGCTGCTGCTAAGTTGCATCAGTCGTGTCTGATTCTGTGCGACCCCATAGACGGCAGCCCACCAGGCTCCTCCGTCCCTGGAATTCTCCAGGCAAGAACACTGGAGTGGGTTGCCGTTTCCTTCTCCAATGCATGAAAGTGAAAAGTGAAAGTGAAGTCGCTCATTCGCGTCCGACTCTTAGCGACCCCGTGGACTGCAGGCTACCAGGCTCCTCCGTCCATGGGATTTTTCAGGCAAGAGTACTGGAGTGCTTCTCCAATAAAAAGGCATTAACTATTGACACATGCCATGGAAACTTACATTCAGTTCAGTTCAGTTCATTTGCTCAGTCGTGTCCGACTCTTTGCTACCCCATGAACCGCAGCACGCCAGGCCTCCCTGTCTATCACCAACTCCCGGAGTCAACCAAACCCATGTCCATTGAGTCGGTGATACCATCCAACCATCTCATCTTCTGTCATCCCCTTCTCCTCTTGCCCTCAATCTTTCCCAGCATCAGGGTCTTTTCCAATGAGTCAGCTCTTCGCATCAGGTGGCCAAAGTATTGGAGTTTCAGCTTCAACATCAGTCCTTCCAATGAACATCCAGGACTGATCTCCTTTAGGATAGACTGGTTGGATCTCTTTGCAGTCCAAGGGACTCGCAAGAGTTTTCTCCAACACCACAGTTCAAAAGCATCAATTCTTTGGCACTCAGCTTTCTTTATAGGCCAACTCTCACATCCATACTTGACCACTGGAAAAACCATAGCCTTGACTAGATGGACCTTTGTTGACAAAGTGATGTCTCTGCTTTTTAATATGCTGTTTAGGTTGGTCATAACTTTCCTTCCAAGGCATAAGCATCTTTTAATTTCATGGCTGCAGTCACCATCTGCAGTGATTTTGGAGCCCCCCAAAATAAAGTCTGACACTGTTTCCACTGTTTCCTCAAACATTATGCCAAGTGAAAGACGCTGGACACAAGAATATACTGTGTATTATACGATTCCATTTACATGAAATGCTAGAAAAGGCCCATTTCAAAAAGCAGATATTAGATGAGCAGCTGCATGGGGCTAAGTGGGAACAGGTGATAACTGTAAATGGGCATGAGAGGTTTTATTGAGAGGATAAAAGTATCCTAAAACTGATTTATGGTGATGGTTGCACCCTTTAGTTGAACTACTTTAAAAAAATAATTGAATTGCACACCTGAAATAGGTGAATTCTACGATATATAAAATGCAGCTTAATAACAATGTTTTAAAAATAGCTTCCTATTGAAATTGGAATAAAACTGAAACTCCTTACAATAGTACACAAAGCTCTACATCCCTACCTACCTTTCAGACCTTGTTTCTTACTGGCCCCCTCTTGGCTTACAATACCCCAACTCCATTAGTTCCGGTTTTATCCCTCTAACATGCCAAGTTCATCACTGTCTTAAGATGTTTGTTCCTCTGCTAGGGATACTGTTTTCTCAGATCTTTACACACCTGTCTCCTTCTCAACTTTGGAAATTCAGTCCAGAGAACTTCCCCAACTCCATGAGAGCCAAAGCAGAGATCCCCTCCCCATCATAGCCCACGTCATCTTTTGCAACTTGTTTATCATCCTTGTGGCAATTACCAGCACCTTGAAATTAGATGCACTGCTGTGGTCTGAATATTTGTGCCCCTTTCCCAATGTGTATGTGAAAATCCTGACCTCTAAAGGTGATGGTATGAAGAAATGGTAACTTTGGGAGGTGAAAGTTACTAGTGTCTTGACAAAAGAGGCTGCAGAGAGATCCCTCACCCCTTCCGCCATGAGAAGATTCAGAGAGGAATCAGTGGCCTGGAAGAGGTTCCCTCACCCAACCATGCTGACACCCTGACCTCAAACTTCCAGCCTCCAGAACTGTGAGAAATCCATCTCTGTTGTTTGTAAGCCGCTCAGTCTGTGGTATTTCACTATAGAAGCCCAAAAGGACTAAGATGCGCACTTAAGACATGTGTTTGTTTTTTATTTATGTATCTTTATTTTGTATTGAGATATAGCCCATTAACAATGTTGTGATAGCTTCAAGTGAACAGCAAAGGAACTCAGCCATACATATACATGTATCCATTCTCCCCCAAACTCCCCTCCCATCCCGACTGCCTGCCGCATAACATTGAGCAGAAATCCATGAGCTGTATATGGAACCTAAAAGGGCATGATACAAAGGAACTTACGAAATAGAAAGAGACTCACAGACTTAGAAAATAAACCTGTGATTGCGGGGGGAGGGTAGTGGGGGAAGAAAGAGGGGAAGGGATAGACAGGGAGTTTGAGATGGGCGTGTACACACTGCTATTTTAAAAAGACACATGTTTGCTACCTGCCTCCCCCTGCCAGCCCCCAGGTTCCATGTTGAAAGACTTTCCAGCTTTTGGCTCCTGTTTAGAACAGTAATTGCCGACACATAGGAGGTACTTATGAAGCCAGCCTGAGTGACTTGCTGAATGTTCTTTGACGTTTCATTAAATGCTCTGGGCTGAAAATTATCCTTCTCTAAAACAACAGATAATAATATCTGTCCTTCCCACCTTACAGGGCTCTTTGTGAGAGTTGAAGCAGAATTATGCAAGAGCCCTTTGGACACAAACCTAACTCTTATTATTTTATGAGAGGGTTACCTTGTGATTCCCTTGGACCACCCTCCTGTTCAGGAAAATACTGTAAGCGAATGACACTTTATATACACCAGGCTAAGGGAGACATTTTACAAACAGCAATTCTATCTATGTGGTTATTTGAGGAAACTGCTCTATTGCGATGCAGGGCAAGCAATGCTCTTTCTGGGCATCTAATTCCATAAGTAAAAGAGGATCTCATACATCTGTGTAGCTTCATTAGTGAGGTATCTTTGGCCCAGTTTTTCTTTTGGTTGGTTGTTTTCTTATTGTTGAGTATTAAGAGTTATTTGTATGTTTTGGATAATAGTCCTTTATTAGTAGTGTCTTTTTTGCCCCAGTTTGTGGCATATCTTCTAATTTCTTGATACCCTATTTTGAGGAGCAATAAATTTAATTTTAATGAAGTCGAGCCTATTAATTTTCTTTCATGAATTATGTCTTTGCTGTATCTTAAAAATCTGGTCCCATCACTTCATGGGAAATAGATGGGGAAACACTGGAAACAGTGTCAGACTTTATTTTGGGGGGCTCCAAAATCACTGAAGATGGTGATTTCAGCCATGAAATTAAAAGACGCTTACTCCTTGGAAGGAAAGTTATGACCAACCTAGACAGCATATGAAAAAGCTGAGACATTACTTTGCCAACAAAGGTCTGTCTAGTCAGGGCTATGGTTTTTCCAGTGGTCATGTATGGATGTGAGAGCTGGACTATAAAGAAAGCTGAGCACCGAAGAATTGATGCTTTTGAACTGTGGTGTTGGAGAAGACTCTTGCGAGTCCCTTGGACTGCAAGGAGATCCAACCAGTCCATCCTAAAGGAGATCAGTCCTGGGTGTTCATTGGAAGGACTGATGTTGAAGCTGAAACTCCAATACTTTGGCCACCTGATGTGAAGAGTTGACTCATTGGAAAAGACCCTGATGCTGGGAAGGATTGAGGGCAGGAGAAGAAGGAGACGACAGAGGATGAGATGGTTGGATGGCATCACTGACTCGATGGACATGAGTTTGGGTAAACTCCGGGAGTTGGTGATGGACAGGGAGGCCTGGCGTGCTGTGATTCATGGGGTCATAAAGGGTCAGGCACGACTGAGCAACTGAACTGAAGTCAACTGAAAATTCATCACCATATCCAAGGTCATCTAGGTTTTTACCTATGTTTCAATTTTAGATTTTACATTTAGGTCTGTGATCCATTTTGAGCTAATTTTTGTGAAGGGAACAAGGTCTGTATGTAGATTCATTTTCTTCTTAAAAATTTTTCTTCTTTTTTGGGTTCGTTTTCTTGCATGTAGACGTCCAGTTGCACTCACACCACTTGCAGAGAAGACCACCTTTGCCCCGCTCTTTTCCTTCTTTCAGTCTGCATCTTTACAAATTTTGCTGGGTATTCTTGGGAGTTATTTTAAAAGCTATCAAAATCCTGCTTCCTCTCAAAAGAAATACGATTTCCCAACTGCCTTATCATTTTAAAACTTTAATCCCCTTATAAATTCTTTATTGCAGTGTTTCTCACACTTAAAGTTGTCATTTTGTTGTTGTTGTTGCTCTTTAACTTGAATGTTAGTTTTTCTAGGATTAAATAGTCTGTTCAGAATACTTTTCTCTAAAACATTTGAGTAGATTTCCTAATGTCACTTAGCAACCAGTGCTTCTGCTGAGAAGTGTGATACCATATTGACTCTTGTTCCAAGGAATCTTTTCTTTCTGTCTCTCTCTTTAGGAACTTTCTCTTTCTCCCGGTATTAGGAAATTTCATCAAGATATATCTATGTAAATCTATTCAGCATTCTATGGGACCTTTAAATTTAAAAACTAGTGTCACTGTTGAGTTTGGGGAAATTTCTTTGACTTTTTTTTTTATTCCGTGAGGTTTAGTATTCTTCCATTCTGAAGTTCCTATTAAACTATTCCCACTCCCTTAGTTGTATTTTTTCCACATGATTTGGTCATGGTTTCCTGTACCCAGTATGATCATATTATCCTTAATTTTTCAGGATTTCTTCAAAATTCCTGGATTGATGGTAACACACAATTCTACTTTTCTAGGGCTAACATTTTGTGTGTGTTAGTTTGTTTCCTTGGGATCTGAGGCTTGGAGTTAAAAATTTGTGATAAATTTGCCATATTGATCCAGGTTATCAAGTAATCATTTCTATGAGACTGGATCCTGTTTATCTTACACATAGAGGTTCCTAGTCTGGGATTTCACAACACTTTCCTCAGACAAACTTTTGGAAGAAGAATGTTTTTTGTGGATGTTGCTGTTGTTCAGTCATTCAGTTACGGCTGACTATTTGCAACCCCATGGACTGCAGCACGCCAGGCTTTTCTGTCCTTTACCATCTCCCAGAGCTAGATCAAACTCATGTCCAAAGAGTTAATTATGCCATCCAACCATCTCATCCTCTGTTATTCCTTTCTCCTCCTGCCTTCACTCTTTCCCAGAATCAGGGTCTTTTCCAATGCATCAGCTCTTCACATCAGGTGGCCAAAGTATTGGAGCTTCAGTTTCATAATCAGTCCTTCTAATGAATATTCATGATTGATTTCCTCTAGGATTGATTGGTTGATGTCCTTGAAGTGCAAGGGGCTCTCAAGAGTCTTCTCCAACACCACAGTTCAAAAGCATCAGTTTTTCAGTGTTCAGCCTTCTTTATGGTCCAACTCTGACATCCATACATAACTACTGGAAAAACCATAGCTTTGACAATACAGACCTTTGTCAGCAAAGTAATGTCTCTGCTTTTTAATATGTTGTCTAAATTTGTCATAGCTTTTCTTCCAAGGAGCAAACGTCTTTTAATTTTGTGACTGCAGTCATCATTTGCAATGATTTTGGAGCCCAAGGACATAAAGTCTGTCACTGTTTCCATTTTTCCCTCATCTGTTTGCCATGAAGTGATGGGACCGAATGCCATGATCTTAGTTTTTTGAATGTTGACTTTTAAGCCAGCTTTTTCACTCTCCTCTTTGACTTTTAAGCCAGCTTTTTCACTCTCCTCTTTAACCTTCATCAAAAGACTCTTCAGTTCCTCTTCACTTTCTGCCATAAGGGTGGTGTCATCTGCATATCTGAGGTTATTGATATTTCTCCCGGCAATCTTGATTCCAGCTTGTGCTTCAGCCAGCCTGGCATTTGGCATGTTGTACTCTTCATATAAGCTAAGTAAGTAGGGTGACAATATACAGCTTTGACGTACTCCTTTCCCAATTTGGAACCAATCCGTTGTTCCATGTCCAGTTCTAACTGTTGCTTCTTGACCTGCACACAGGTTTCTCAGGAGGCAGGTAAGGTGGTCTGGTGTTTCCATCTCTTTAAGAATTTTCCACAGTTTGTTGTGATCCACACGGTCAAAGGCTTTAGCACAGTCAGTGAAGCAGAAATAGATGTTTTTCTGGAATTCTCTTGCTTTTTCTATGATGCTGAATTCTATGATGTTGAATTTCTATGATTTGCCAATTTGATCTCTGGTTTCTCTGCCTTTTCTAAATCCAGCTTGAACATCTGGAAGTTCTCGGTTCATGTACTCTTGAAGTCTGACCTCAAAAGAGAATTTTGAGCATTACTTTGCTAGTATGTGGAATGAGCACAATTGTGTGGTAGCTTGAACATTCTTTGGCATTTCCTACCTTGGAATTGGAATGAAAACTGATCTTTTCCAGTCCTGTGGCCACTGCTGAGTTTTCCAAATTTGCTGACATATTGAGTGTGGCACTTTCACAGCACCACCATTTAGGATTTGAAATAGCTTAGCTGGAATTCCATCACCTCCACTAGCTTTGTTCATAGTGATGCTTCTTAAGGCCCACTTGACTTTGCGCTCCAACATGTCTGGCTCTAGGTGAGTGATCTGGGTCACGTAGATCTGTTTTTATAGTTCTACGTGTTCTTGCCACCTCTTCTTTGTATCTTCTGCTTCTGTTAGATCAATACTGTTTCTGTCCTTTATTGTGCCCATCTTTGCATGAAATGTTCCCTTGGTATCTCTAATTTTTTTTTTGAAGAGATCTCTAGTCTTTTCCATTCTATTGTTTTCCTCTATTTCTTTGCATTGATCATTGAGGAAGGCTTTCTTATCTCTCCCTGCTATTCTTTGGAACTCTGCATTCAGATGGGTATATCTTTCCATTTCTCCTTTGCCTTTTGCTTTTCTTCTTTTCTCAGCTATTTGTAAGGCCTCCTCAGACAGCCATTTTGCCTTTTTGCATTTCTTTTTCTTGAGGATGGTTTTGATCACCACCTCCTGTACAATGCCATGAACCTCGGTCCATAGTTCTTCAGGCATCATGTCTATCAGATCTAATCCCTTGAATCTATCTGTCACTTCCACTGTATAATCATAAGGGACTTGATTTAGGTCATACCTGAATGGTCTAGTGGTTTTCTCTACTTTCTTCACTCTAAGTCTGAACTATAGATATGGAAAACAAAAATTATTCCATTATTGCTCTCGTTCCATATAAGTCAACCTTGCCCATTCTAGTTTATTATATTCCTTTTAGGGTTTTGCTTTCTGTTAATATTTTTAATTGTTCTTAATACTGTATTATTCTATATGGAATATAAATTTAGTCATCACAGGGAAGAAAGGGTTCAAATTTTTGTCCTGTAATTCTTGAGAAGAGATAGTTCTTTTTTGTGGTTCAGGGCTGGAGGTAGAGGGCTTTTTAAAACATGCTGCTTGGCGAATTAACCTTATGTCAGTAACACCTTTATAAGTTCTAGTCATTTGAAGGGAAGAAAGATCATTAGAGAAAGAAAGTGGTCATGTTTCTCAACTCTGTAGTCTGGGAACCAGTCAAAGGAATAATAATGTTCCAGCCAGAGTAATCAGAGCAGATATGGCTAATAGGTTTCAACTTGAGTTGAAATAAATGATTGATAGGGTCTGCCTGGAGCACAGCTGTGTTGGAAAGGATTTTGAGGCCACATCTGGGTTCACAGGACAAAGTGTGATTAATGATGTCTGCCAAGGTTATGAGAGGATGTGGTGGTGGTGTTAGCTATGCCATGTATTTTTAATACCCTAATAAGAATCTTCTGATGAATAGAACTATTCATCCATGAGGTTGCCAGATTGCAGTTGGAAGATTATGGGCATCTTCTGACAGCATGGAGGTAAGATGCTAATGCTGTTTAACTAATTTTGTTCAACTTATAGTCAGGATGATTTCCTGACACCCCAACGCTTGTAAGTTGAAGAATAAAATATGTCATATCTGTATACCTAACTGCTTGGTTCAAACTCATGCCAGGATCACAATGCATCCTCATGCAGACACAAACATCATGTTACACAGAAAAATGGGATATTATGCTGTTCAAATGATCATGCTAATAAAAATCTTTCTGTGTCCCAGAAAGTAGAGGTGTATTATTTTTTTCACTTGCTTTATTTTACATTCAGTAAGTATAGAAAGAAGAGACTGATATTTACTGGCAATACTTCTGAGATAAATATTGCAAATATTTTGGTTTAGAACCCTCTAGACTGTTTTCTATGTATATGTTTAACAGGATCATACCATGCATACCATTTTTAGCCTAAACTTTTCATTTGATGAAGTCTAGACCTCTTTCTAAGTTAATAATAAGATGACTACATTATAGTATCTAATGGATCAATAATATTTTATTGTGTGTATATATATATATATGTATATATACATACCATCATTTATTTAATCAAGCTTCATAGATTATTTCTCATAGTTTGGTATTATAATAACATTTTGATGAATAACCTTGTGTGTAAGTATTAGCGAACTGATTATTTCCTTAGAGTAATTTTCTAGAATATTTGCTGGGTCAAATTTATAAATCTTCACTTTCATTTTAAGAGTTTTGATAATGTCTTCCAAAAGGTATTAACAATATACTCACTAAATTTCAACGAAAGTGACACAGAAAGCACAATAAATTGTTGGGATCACTACTCTGAGTGAAGAGTCTGAACTAGTTTCCACCCACATACTCACATACTCTCTTTTCTTAACTCATAATATTATGTATCTTGACTTTGGAGAACATTATAATTCAAAACTGCATCATCGAATTTAGAAGTTGGCACTCGGGCCTGTGGAGTGAAGCCAGATATGCTCACAGGGGTTTTCTTTATTCTACAGACAAAATGCTCCACGACTCCAGCTGTCTTGACAGTCTGAGCTCTGGGAGGCACCAAGCATCCTTCCCTGTACTTCCTAGGACACGCTGGTCTTGTGTGGACAGATTTTGCAGGCCCTCGGTTCCATTATACTGGTTCATCTCTGAGGTTACCTGCAGGTCTGCAGAGCTTGGGAGACTGGGTCTAGAGGGCTGGTGAAGTCTGGAGGAGGAGAGGCTGCAGTTCCCCAGAGGAGGGGCAAGGTGGGGTATTGCTCAGAGTGAATGTGATGAGGAGTTTTCAGTTAGTGACTTCCTCTTGTACCTAAATGCTCTTTCTCTATTCACCTCCAAGACTCCTCTCTTATCCCATTCCATTGCTTTCTTTGCCCTTGAAGTACTTTTCTACTTTCAGAATGTTTTCTTTGTCATCTGTGGCACTTGAACAAGTATTTGGTGCTGTGTATAAATTGTCATTGTTATTCAGTCGCTAAGTTGTGTCCAACTCTTTGTGACCCCATGGACTGTAGCCCACCAGATACTGGAACAAATAAATCACAGTTAATAGTATCCTATATCATAGGTAACAGTATCTATAAAAAGTAGGAAACTAGAAATAACAGAATCATTTTGGAGGAAAATAAGCATTTTAGAGAAGTTGTCTTTATTTAATTTTTGAATAATAGCCTGAGTATTTAGTGATTCCATCTTCAAAGGTTTAATTCTTCTCATAAAATTTTGTGTTGTTGCATTTTAAAAACTGGTAACCAGAGTAACTAGGACAACTACCTCTGCATGTAGGAATGCACGGTGAGCAAGAAAACATGATGGCAAACTGTTAGCTTATCCGATTTGCAGGGCAAGTTCCCAAACATACCCAGTCTGAATAGGTGTCATGAACAGTCATTATCAGTAATAACAGTTTAGTTTCAGACCTATAAAATCCTGTTGGCAAACACACACACACACACACACACACACACACACATGCACACACACATATATCTCCCAGGAGACTAGAAAAAAGTACAATTTTCACATGTCATTTGTTTTCTAAGATGATGTTAATAGAAATTTTTTTCTTTTCATTCAAAAAGAGTTATAGAATTTAAGGGTAGGGGGAAAAAAAAACTACAAATGATGGGGAAATTAGATATGTACTGAAACTTAGTTCTGGAAAATTTTTCACTCAGTTTTGTATGGGGAATTTGTAATTTTTTTCTTTGTTTACAAAAGTGATACACATATGCCCATTGCAGAAAATGTATATATGAAAGTTTGAAAAGGGGAATAACAATGACTTAAATTCCTACCACCCAGAGATCACTCAAATATAAGCAGTTTTGTTTCTTCTTCAGTATATATACATATGTGTGTGTGTGTGTGTGTGTGTGTGTGTGTGTGTGTATCAGTATTCTTGCCTGGGAAGGCTCATGAACAGAAGAGCCTGGAGACTTAGTGACTACACAACAACAATATAACCATTGTTTAGTCGCTAAGTCTCCAGGCTCCTCTGTCCATGAGCCTTCCCAGGCAAGAATACTGGCGTGGGCTGCCGTTTCCTTCTCCAGGGGCTCTTCCTGACCCAGGGATCAAAGCCATGTCTCCTGCATTGGCAGGCAGATTCTTTACCACTCAGCCACCTGGGACACCTTCATATGATTATATACACACACATAATATCTCTTCTTTATCTTCTTCTGAGTCTGGATCAGATTTTATACATATTTTTGTATTTTGTTTTCTTTACCAGAAGTTTTATCATGACAGTTTCTTCAAATTGTTAATATTTCCTTAGCAACTATTTGTTTCAGTTCTTACAATGTGTCAGGTATTTTTCCAGGCACTTGGGATATATCTAACTAAAAACCAGACATGGCCCTTGTCCTCTTGGAGTTTGTGGTTGATTAAGAAGACATGCGATTAAAAAGCAATTACAATGAAATTAGATATGTAGTATAACATGGAATAGAAAACGTGAGAGTAGCACCTATCTGAAGAGATTTTCTAGGAGTGAGCAGATAGTGGAAAGATTAGTAGAGGCTAGCCTAAAAATATGATTGTTTTTATGGCTATATAATATTTCACAGTATCAGTTCAGTTCAGTCACTCAGTCGTGTCCAACTCTTTGCAACCCCATGAACTGCAGCATGCCAGGCCTCCCTGTCCATCACCAACTCCCTGAGCCCACCCAAACCCATACCCATCGAGTTGATGATACCATCCAACCATCTCATCCTCTGTTGTCCCCTTCTCCTCCTGCCCCCAATCCTTCCCAGCATCAGGGTCTTTTCAAATGAGTCAGCTCTTCACATCAGGTGGTCAAAGTATTGGAGTTTCAGCTTCAACATCAGTATGCCCAATTTAACTAGTCTCATTATTGAGCAGGAAGAGAGCATCTGATTCCTTACCACTATAAATACTATTGTAATGAACAAACTTATACCAAAATCTTTGTCAACATTGCTGATACTTGTATCAGATTCCTAGAAATTATTAATAAACCACTAGGTAAAAGAAAAAAAGCCGCTTGATATTTCTTGATACATATTGCTGAATTACTTTCCAGTTACATCAACTTTAAACCAACACCCAAGAACATGATGGTACCCATAATGCTACTGTCTTGCTATTGACTATTATCATTTAATAAAAGATACCAAAATGATAAGAAAGCTATATATTTAACTGTGGTTTAATTGATCTCTATTTAATTACCAGAGAGACTGAATTTTTTTTTGCATGTATTGGTCTTTGGGGTTCTTCCTTAGTATAATTAAGGGCTTCCCTGATGGCTCAGATGGTAAAGAATCTGCCTGCAATGCAGCAGACCCAGGTTCAATCCCTGGGTTGGAAAGGTCCCCTGGAAAAGAAAATAGCAGCCCAATCCAGTATTCTTGCCTGGAAAATTTCATAGCAGAGGAGCCTATTGGGCTACATCCAAATTACCTCTTTATGCCCCTTACCCCATTTTCTTTTGGAAGTTAATGGGTTTTTTGTGAGTTGATTTTTAAGAGCTATTTTTATATTAGGGATTATTTGAGGGTTGTGTATGTGTGTGTGTGTGTGTGTGTGTGTTTAGAAGGGTGGTTTTAGGAATGATTTTCCCTCTAGAAGTATCACATTACTTGAATGATTTGTTTCCTGTCACCATACCTTGCTATAAACAAGAATGGAAGGTTACTGAATGAGCGTAGATGCTGAGCAATGTTGATAAAAGGGCAAGCATTCAGGGCATAATCTTGCTTTAGGTTCTCCTGTTCCAGATGAATGAGCATGGGAAGCACTCTAAAAAGAATGTCAAAAGTCTCATGCTGGACAAATATGAAGGCAGATAAGGATTTAAGATGAAGTAACTCTTGATGTACTGACCCATTTAGGTCTATTTCCTAACTACACAAAGCCAGGCAAAGGAAATGCCCACCGAGAGTAGCCCCCATCTCCAGTGGAGGAGAGGTGTGGGAGTTAAGACCCAGGGTCACATTTGTAGGTCTCTCCCATCAACCCTAGAGATGAAAGTTGGGAAGGTACCTTACCTGGGAGGAGTTGCTGCAGGGCTCAAAAAAGAAGTGGATGTTTGGTTGGTCATCAAAATATCTATCACAAGCCATAAAGCTTCAGCCTAGGGTGGAGGGCTTTTAGGGACCAAAGAGCTTGTATCAGAAATACTTCATCTACCTTATTTCCCAAGAGAGAGTTTGCTGTAAAACCTGGACCAGAGAGTCTAATTTGATTGGTCTCTTGTGTTTTAGAAAAGAACTTAGAAATCTATAGGAGTGCTGTTTTTATCTGTGACTTAGTTCTAACCTAAGGCTAAGTCTAACCCAGAAAATTACCTTCTGCTTCAATTGTCGGTCCTATACTTAAATATTTAAAATTCCTTGTTACATCAGTCGCTCAGTCGTGTCCGACTCTTCGCGACCCCATGAATCGCAGCACGCCAGGCCTCCCTGTCCATTACTAACTCCCAGAGTTTACCCAAACTCCTGTCCATCAAGTTGGTGATGCCATCCAACCATCTCATCCTCTGTCGTCCCCTTCTCCTCCTGCCCCCAATCCTTCCCAGCATCAGGGTCTTTTCCAATGAGTCAACTCTTTGCATGAGGTGGCCAAAGTATTGGAGTTTCAGCTTCAACATCTGTCCTTCCAATGAACACCCAGGACTGATCTCCTTTAGGATGGACTGGTTGGATCTCTTTGCAGTCCAAGGGACTCTCAAGAGTCTTCTCCAACACCACAGTTCAAAAGCATCAATTCTTTGGTGCTCAGCTTTCTTTATAGGCCAACTCTCACATCCATACATGACCATTGGAAAAACCATAGCCTTGACTAGATGGACCTTTGTTGACAAAGTGATGTCTCTGCTTTTTAATATGCTGTTTAGGTTGGTCATAACTTTCCTTCCAAGGAGTAAGCATCTTTTAATTTCATGGCTGCAGTCACCATCTGCAGTGATTTTGGAGCCCCCAAAAATAAAGTCTGACACTGTTTCCAGTGTTTCCCCATCTATTTCCCATGAAGTGATGGGACCAGATGCCATGATCTTAGTTTTCTGAACGTTGAGCTTTAAGCCCTTTTTCACTCTCCTCTTTCACTTTCATCAAGAGGCGCTTTAGTTCGTCTTCACTTTCTGCCATAAGGGTGGTGTCATCTGCATATCTGAGGTTATTGATATTTCTCCTGGCAGTCTTGATTCCAGCTTGTGCTTCTTCCAGCCATGATGTACTCTGCATATAAGTTAAATAAGCAGGGTGACAATAGACAGCCTTAACGTACTCCTTTTCCTATTTGGAACCAGTCTGTTGTTCCATGTCCAGTTCTAACTGTTGCTTCCTGACCTGCATACAGATTTCTCAAGAGGAAGGTCAGGTGGTCTGGTATTCCCATCTCTTTCAGAATTTTCCACAGTTTATTGTGATCCACACAGTGAAAGGCTTTGGGATAGTCAATAAAGCAGAAATAGATGTTTTTCTGGAACTCTCTTGCTTTTTCGATGATACAGCGGATCTTGGCAATTTGATGTCTGGTTCCTCTGCTTTTTCTAAAACCAGCTTGAACATCTGGAAGTTCCCGGTTCATGTATTGCTGAAGCCTGGCTTGGAGAATTTTGAGCATTACTTTATTAGCATGTGAGATGAGTGCAATTGTGCGGTAGTTCGAGCATTCTTTGGCATTGCCTTTCTTTGGGATTGGAATGAAAACTGACCTTTTTTAGTCCTGTGGCCACTGCTGAGTTTTCCAAATTTGCTGGCATATTGAGTGCAGCACTTTCTCAGCATCATCTTTCAGGATTATTATCAAGCTATAAATTGATTATACTTCTTTTTCAATAAATGTGAATAATGCTATCTAAATAGAGTTTGGTATTGTGCTTTTTAACTTGACATCATTTTCCAATTTCATTAAACATCTTCAAAAATGTCATTTAATGACTGTACATTGTTGTTGTTTAGTCGCTAGTCATGTCTGACTCTTTTTTGACCCCATGGACTGTAGCTTACCAGGCTCTTCTGTCCATGGGATTTTGTTGGGGGATGTTTAACTTTAAGGAGTCCAATATGCTGCACTTTTTCCTTTGTGTGCAATTTCTCAAGGATTCTCTGTTCCTTATTAGTTCCTTATCAGGAACGAGAAGAACTGCATGCAGCTCTCAGGACTGAGATCATGAGAAAGGGCATCGACTTGGACTCCTTTTGGTTAATCCCTTCCGTGAGAACTGAGAAGGGGCGTCTACTTGGATTCCGTTCAGTTACTCCCTTCCGTGATTTCTTTCAGCATCAGCGACCTTGTATGTATTAGACCATCCATTTTTTGTTGCAATCAATGGCACTTCTTCCTATATAATCATTTCACCCAAGGTATATAGCCTGCATTTCTGCTAATAAAATGCCCTTGCTCCACTAGAGACCTGGGTCCCCTGCGTCCTTCTTTCCCTCTCTCTCTTTCTTATCGTCGACTCCTGTCCCCTGGTCCCGGTCTCCCTAGAAGACCACAGGATTTGCCCAGCAAGAATACTGGAATGGGTTGCATTTTCTTCTCCAAGGGATCTTCCCAACCCAGGGATCAAACCCATGTCTCCTGTATTGGCAGGTAGATTCTTTACCACTGAACCACCAGGGAAGCTAATGTTTGAAACAGGCATATCACATTAAATTGACCAGTTTCTAAATTATCCATTATTTTAAAAATTATAATAAACTCTATAATGAGCACCTGTATACACAATTCTTTTTTATGCATTTCTTATTACCTTTTTAGGATGAAAGTTAGAATTGGGCCAGCCTGGGGAATTTCATCCCAAGCATTTATATGTCAGAAAATGGATATCATATTGTACTTATGGATTTCCACTCAGATTTTTCACTTAGCAGATTGTGAGCATTATTCCATGTCATTAAATATTCATTGAAAACATGATTTTTCTTTAGTGGCTATATGTTAATTTTATGATAATTTAATTTTAAAAAAATATATTATCATCTATCATTTTTTAGCCATTCTCTTAAATAATCCAGTTATTTCTACCTTTTTGGTGTTATAAATATTGTTACTGTGAACATCTTTATATACACATTTAATTACAAAAACAGAATAGAATAATGAACTTTCTCATCCTGTTATCCTGTGTTAACAATTATCAACAGATGCCAATCTCATTTTGCTTATAACCTCCAAATCTCCATTCCCCAGAGGATTATTTTGAAGCAAATAGCCCAGAACATTTTTTGTCTCATAAGACAGAATAGGAAAATGACCATTGTGAGGCAGGTATCATTTCACGGTGTTTTTGTTGGACGTATCTGACATTTTTAGCTCAGAAATTTCTTAGAAAAAATATTCAAAGATTCATAAGAAGTAGAAAAGAACATTGTTGAAAATGTGGTTCTCAAACACATCATTTTTAACTAGTAAAATTAGTAAATTAGTTAAAATTAAGTAAAGCTTAGCTTATGCCTGGTTGTCTGAGAACAAGGAGTCATCACTGGTACTCTCTGGCCAAAGACTCTCTGAAATAGAGGAAGTAGATACCACCCTTCCTGGATAAACAAATGTCACCTCTAATCTCCACAAATGGTAAAGACAGAAAAGGTTGAAAATAACTAGGAGACATACTTACTTTATAAATCATATACAATTTTCTGTAACTTCATTTGTGCCTTTAGCACTGAAGCTAGAAAGCAAAAGGGTGATGGTTCATATGAGGGGACAGATTGTTCAGTGTGATCCTTCTAAAGTCAATGAAGGGGCTTTTTAGAGTGTGGTGCACAACTTACCCACCCACTGTGAGCCATGGGAAGGAGACCACAGTGGTAAACACATCACTGAAATATTTAAGTACGTCATAGATCAGGTACCAGCAGCAGATGTTCTCCTTTTTGTAATCCGGCTGAATCTTCTCTACACAGAAAATTGTCAGCCATTTCCTCACTCACACACTCCAGCTTCCTCCATGAACCTCCTATCCTAGCTTGTGTCAAGCAAGTATGTACAAATAACTCACAGGGGACCAAGTGAGGTATTAGGCACTATTTTTAAATTGCTTCACTCACAGTAAATACTACAACAAAAATATTTTTTTCCAACCATAGGACCAATATTTCCTTCATTCTGCCTTTGAAATCATCCATATGTTTCCTCCTTTTTCCTCATTGACTTTATTTGTTCTTTGAGGAGATAGTTAAGAATTTTATTAGGATTTATGTTCCCAGATTTTTTAAAAAACTGATTTTATTTATTTATTTATTTGGTTGCCCTAAGCAGAGACATTACTTTAGCAACAAGGGTCCATCTAGTCAAAGCTATGGTTTTTCCAGTGGTCATGTTTGGATGTGAGAGTTAGGTTAGAAAGAAAGCTGAGCACTGAAGAATTGATGCTTTTGAACTGTGGTGTTGGATAAGACTCTCGAGAGTCCCTTGGACTGCAAGGAGATCCAACTAGTCCATCCTAAAGCAGATCAGTCCTGGGTGTTCATTGGAAGGACTGATGCTGAAGCTGAAACTCCAATACTTTGGCCACCTAATGCGAAGAACTGACTCATTCAAAAAGACCCTGATGCTGGGAAAGACTGAAGGCAGGAGGAGAAGGGGATGACAGAGGGTGAGACGGTTGGATGGCATCACCAACGTGATGGACATGAGTTTAAGTAGGCTCCGGGAGTTGGTGATGGACAGGGAAGCCTGGTGTGCTGTAGTCCATGGAGTCGCCAAGTGTAGGACATGAATGAGTGACTAAACTGAACTGGGTCTACATTGCTGCGTACAGGCTTTCTCTCGTTGCAGCAAGGAAGGGCTACTCTGTGGTTGCAGTGTGTGGGCTTCTCATTGTGATGGCTTTTCTTGTTGTGGAGCATGGGCTTTAGGTGCTGAGGCTTCAATAGCTCTGGCACATGAGCTCAGTAGTGTGACCAGGTTTTTGAAACGAATTTTATTGAAATATAGTTGATTTGCAATATTGCATTAGTTTCAGGTGTATAGCAAAGTGAATCTATTATACAAATAAATATATCCACTCACTTTTAGGTTCTTTTCCCCTATAGCTCATTACAGAGTATGGAGTAGAATTCCCTGTGCTATACAGTATGTCCTGATTATTTATGTGTGTTATATATAGTAGCATGTATATGTCAGTCCCAATCTCCCAATTTATACCTTCCCTCCAACCCCCTTAATGACATTAACACTTCAACCTCTCCTTAAAGCAATCTGATTCAGCCTTTTTTTCTTCTCTTTTTTCCGTAATAACATTTTGTTTTCTTATTATTTTCTCCCACCATTGTTTTATTTTCAATAACTTTATTTCCCTAACTTTGCTATATTTGCAGTCACTACCTAAGATTTGACTGACTCTTACCTCCTAATTCACCTCTATATCTTCTCTTTCTTGTGTTAAACAAAACCAAAAACACTGTCAAGGGCATGTATCCACCCCTAAAATTATTGCCTGGCGTTTTTGCTAGTGGAAAGTTAGCCCGTTTTTGCTAGTGGAAAGTTAGCCCAACTAGGGTAACATTATTTTTATCTCTTTTTTAAAAATCCAAGACTCTAATTAGAAAACATAACTTTTGATAAGCTTTGCTTTGTAAACCTAGCCCATTTTGAAAGCAGTTTTACATATGAAGTTATGATTCAGGATTGATTACTAGGTGAAACAGTTAGGTTTTCTCAGGTACTACATGTCTCTATATGCATTTCTGTCTCTCAATTTCTGCTAAGATTCCAGAAAAAAGAGAAAAAGGATGAGGATATGCTCTTAAAAGAAGAGAATTAGAATTTATGGGAAATTGCTTAAATAGTACCCTGGAAAAATAAACAGTTACAGAAACATTCCTTAATCAGAAATAGTCAAAGGGGTGTCAGTTGGGGAAAGTGGTCCAGAAAATTGAGGTTTGATTTGGGGGAAGATAAAGGGTGTGTTATTTCTCTTTAAATTCAGGATAAACCCAGGATTAAATTAAGCAGTGATTAACAACAAAGATTATGAGAAAGGAGGATGTAGTTTTATATTTATTTAGTCTTATAGTTATTTAAATTACCTCCTAATTATATGTCCCATTTAAGCAGAGCAATTATGTAGGAATATTAATAAGTATTTGTGTTTGTCTGTTTTAATAAAGAGTTTTACTTTCATGCAAAAAAGGATAATTACAGGGGGAAACACGCTAATCTTTATTTCTTATTTAATAATGCCCATGGGACATCATTTTTGGGGACAGCAAAGCCATAACCACCAGCAACACTATGATAGTTGGTACTATTTATAGATTAAATGTTTATAGTTTAAGTCTTAGTAATGGAATAGGATCCTTTAAAGATTGACCATGAAACACCAAATTTATAAAAAGAGAGCAAATGTTAGGCCAATTCAGTTGCCTTTCTCATAACAAATAACCACCAACAAATATTTTAAATTACATAATTTAATCACTTATTGTTTGCATAACCTATAGACTTGGATAATACTTGAAAAAAATATCATATATTTTTTTGTTCCTGGAAAAATCTTAGTTGTCCTATTTTCTCTCTATTGTATCAGTGACATTTATGAGTCAAGAAAAGATGACTAATACAGTCTAGAATAAAGCAATGTTGACTTTCAAAAAGGGTATTAAAATCCAGAGCAGAGAAAGTCATCTGATAGCCAAAACAGTTTTGATTTTCAAGAGCTCTTCAGGGTCTTATGAGAGACTAGGTTTTGAGAGAGATTTGGAAAACTTGGCTTCATGTATGAAATTCTGTGCCGTAAATTGGTATTGTGACATAATATTAATCAGAAATATATGACAGAAGTGGGTTTTTTTTATAGGTGTAAATTTTAGAGAATGTCTGCCAGGAACTCTCAGGAAGCTCCGTGTTCACGGGTTCTTGGGAGGTAGAGGAGGAATGACTGAGGGAGATGTCCAGGGCTCCCAGGACTGTGGTCACTATAGGGGAGGATAAGGTAAGTGGTAAGTAACAGACTTGAGAGAGAACAGAGATGATTCAGGTTGCCTAGATCAACAGAAGTGGGCTAGCATGGGGCCTCAGATGTTAGCAGTGGATACAATGAAGACATAATTTTTTGTTTCTTTTTAATAATGTTTTTTATTTTTATTTTTGGCTATGCTGGGTCTTTGTTTCTGAGTGGGCTGTTTATATAGTTGCAGCAAGCAGAGGCTACTCTCTAGATGCGGTGCAAGGGCTTCTCATTGAGGTGGCTTCTCTTGCTGTGGAGCACGGGCCCTAGGGTTTGCAGTCTGCAGTAGCTGCAGAGCCATGGCTCAACAGTTGTGGCTCTGGGGCTCCAGAACACAGGCTCAGGAGTTGTGGCACACAGGCTTAGCTGCTCCACGGTACGTGGGAACTTCTCGGACCAGGGATTGAACCCATATCTCCTGCACCGGCAGGCAGATTCTCTACCACTGAGCCTCAGGAAAGCCCCAAATGAAGACACAGGTTGATGTTCAAAATCTGAGGGAAGGAGCGCCACCCAGGCAGAGGCCAGTACATGCAGCGGACGCCAATGGGAAACGGGCTCTCTGCCAGGACCAAACATCAGTACCCCTGGGAACCCAGATAATCTTGGATTTGAACATGTTCTAAGAAAAAGGAATGTGTTTCAGAATAGAAATAAATACATTGCATGAATGATGGCAAGATTAAATCTGCCGTCAGCAGGAATGGGAACCAGATAGCTCCTTTCAGTTAACAAAAAATTGTTTTCATTTTATACATCTGAGTCTTGTAACTATGTGAAATTTGCAACAGAAACACTTCCTGTCCACAGAGACCATGAAGCTTTAGAGAGACCATAGTACCTGAAAGAGTTTTCATGTAATTATCCTAGACCATAATTAAATGAATGTCAGAGACATTCTGATTTTCTACATCAAGATTACGCTTTTCGGGCCTGATTTATCTGGCCCTCACAGCATTCGCATAGGTGACCACCACTCCCACGCCGATCCTTGAAATACTCGTTGACCTTGATCTGAGGGTTTCACAGATTTCAGTTCCCTTGCCTTTTCTCTAATCCTTCTTTTCCTTTGAAGGACACTCTTCCTTTGCTTTAAAGTTCTTGCCTGGTTGGGGCTTCCCACCCCAGTTTCTGGGGAATCCCATCCACGCTTATGCTTTCACTATCATCAAGTGCTGGTGACCCCCAAATCTAACTCTCTAGCCCACTTCTCTCTGCAGAACCTCAGATTCACATGCTCAGTTATTTCCAGGATAATTCTGCATCAATGTCTCATAGCCTATAAAAATTGGCATTTTCAAACTCATCTCTTTGTGGCACACTGCCCTGCACAAAATAGATGCTCAAATATTTGTCATAGACATGATGTATTATTGCCTGTTTTCTCATATTCTCCATCAGACTCTAAATATCTCTGAGCAGGAATTAGTGTCTTCCTCAAAATCTGTTGCTTCCCCAGTATCCAGCACATGGGTCTATATGACTTAGTAGATGCTTTAATTAATATTGCCAGAATGAATGAGAATAGAGCATAATTGCTGTGGAATTTAACAGAGAGATGACTCAAGAATTGGGAGGCAAGGGAGAGGATTCATAGGAATGTTCTAATTACTATTGTTGCATAGCAAATTACCCTCCAAACCTAGTGGCTTAAAACAGCCATTCATTTTTATTTGATTTGGGGGTCAGGAATTTGGCTAAGGCTTGGTGGAGCAATTGTTGCTGGGATGTTGACAGGGAGTCACCTGAAGGCTCTGTGAACTGGACATCAAAGATGTCTCCTTCCTTGATGGGCATTTGTGCTAGAGCTCAGCCAGGCTGTTATCAGAGTATTTAGTTGAGGTACTTCCATCATGATTCCTGATTGTCCCTACAGCAGGCATTCCAAGACAAGCAGGCATCAGGCACATGAGCATTTTTGATGGAGCCTTGAAAATTATGCAGCCTCCCCTCTGCTGCTTTCTGTAAAAGAGAACCCCTAAAGATCAACCGACACTAAAGCAGGGGACCTAGACTCCACTTCTCAGTGGGAGAAGTGTCAAAGAATTGGAGGACATGTTTCAAAACTGCCACCAATGGGACTGGATTTTAGTTGAGTTTTGGCAGAAAAATAGAATTTAAGTAGTTTGCTAGATTTGATTGGGTGGCTGCTGATGCTGCTAAGTCGCTTCAGTCATGTCCAATTCTGTGCGACCCCAGAGACGATAGCCTACCAGGCTCCTCCGTCCCTGGGATTCTCCAGGCAAGAACACTGGAGTGGGTTGCCATTTCCTTCTCCAATGCATGAAAGTGAAAAGTGAAAGTGATTGGGTGGCAAAAAGGGCTAAATAGGTTTCTAGGTGCACTGAAACTTATGGGGGAGAAGATTGGAGCAGAGTCTGAGTCACAAATGATGAATTATCCAGTTTGGCATGAGTGTAAGGTCTGTGGAGTGAAACTTGGAAGGTAAGCCTGGAAAGATATGGGGCCTTGCATGCTAGGCTGAGAATGTTGGCCTTCATCTTGCTGATTTGTAAGAGAGTGGCATGGTCAAAGCAGTATTTCTGGAAGATTAACCTGGCATGGGAATATAAGGTAAATTGGAAGAGATGGACTACTCTAAGCTAGAAAATCATTCAGAGGGATAGTGCTGTAATCTTACCGGTGACAGAAACCTGTGGCAGGGAAGCTGAATTTAACATGGAAAAGAGGCACTGAATGAGAAAGTTATGTGAAGGAAAAATCAATAAGACTTGATAACCAAATGGCTGTGGAGGGAATCCTGAGAGCTGGGGCATTATCCGTTTCCTACCAAGGCAAAACAATGTGGCTCAGCCTTCCTGTGCCAATGGTGATCTGAAGAATTCCTTACCTCCCACTCCTGCACTAGGCAGCTAGATGAATAAGTACAATTAAGCTTCATCCAAGTGATATAATATGTAATAGTGTGGTTTGAAGTTATGAGGTACAATAGTTGGAAGAAAGGGCTTCCCAGGTGGTACTAGTGGTAAAAAAAAAACCCGCCTACCAATGCAGGAGACATAAGAGACGAGGGTTCGATCCCTGTGTCTTAAAGATCTCCTGGAGAAGGGAATGGCTACCACTCCAGTATTCTTGCCTGGAGAATCCCATGGACACAGGAGCCTGGCGGGCTGCAGTTCAGAGGGTCTCAGAGTCGGACACAGCTGAAGCAACTTACCATAGCCTAGCACAGCATAGTTGAAAGAAAACATCAAAAGTACTCTGTTTTCAAAATTTATCCTTTGTCTCTTTTCCCTGCCACCTGCTTCATGAATGTCATACTCTGAATCCTTACATTAGATACCACAAATCATTGTTAATTTATATTTTTTTCTTTATGAAAACTACTCAAGGACAAAAAAAGCCAACACAACAATAACAGCAAGAACAGCTAGAACCACCAACTGAACTTCCTACTACCTGGCATTTTACCCTGTTTGAGACGAGCTCTTGACTTTCCATGTGATCATCCATATTTCCATGAGTATGAACAGGCTGAGCTATGGAAATCACTCATTGTTTTTATTTATGGCCTATTCCACAGCCTTGAAATTAAGTTTACATCTGGTGTTAGTAGATATTCATTACCTTTCTAAAATGCCATTTAAAAAACTGATTGCTTGGGGACTAGATGGCAAAGAAGGGGCCATTTCACACCCAGATGGTTGACCCTGTTCATAAAATACCACATTTAAACAGTCTTCTATATTTATGGGGTTTACTGCTACTTCTACAAGTGGGCCAGGCTAACTCTCCTGGGTTCCTTTGCATCTTTCTGCTTTAAAACAATTGTTATGTTATTTCTGGAATAAAGCTTTTGGGTTCTGTAAAAATAATACACATGTTGACAGCAAGATGTAAATAATGAACCATCTAAAGCAACATTCTAGCTAGCTAACACAATTTGAGTGGCTTATTTATATTGGAATTTTTTTAAACACAACAAATGGAAAGAGGAGAAGAGGCAACCCCCTAGAAATGAAAAACTAAGAAATAAACAAGTGGTTCTTCACAAAGAACTCCTGCGATGTATGCCTGTGAGGCTCAGAAATCATTCAGTCCTAGAAGTTGTAAGCCAAGCCTTCTCCAAGGTGCTTTTCTTCCCCCACAAAGAAGTCATAACAGGTATATATAGAGATCTATAATGCCTTCCTGTTGGGGAAATGAAAGTACTTTCAAAACAATCTCATAACATTGTGATGGAGGAAATGATGGCAGGTTTTATACTACCCCCTTCATACAGGTGATGGAGGCCATGATAAATGGAATTGGTGACAAAGTCACAAATAGAAGCTAGGCCTTCTGATGTACAGCTAGGACTTCAGTAGTTAAATGAAAAATATGTTTCTGTTTTGCTCAGCCCTTTCTCATCTTGCACAAAGAACTTTTCTCTTCAGTTTAAACCCTTGCTTGTTCTTACCATTGATATGTATTCCTCCCTACCTCCCCCAAGAGATAAGGCTCTTGATTAAAATTTAAAATTTTGATCTCATATTACAAAATGATATCCTAGTCAATAAATGATAAGATCAAAAAAATTAGTTAGAGTGTACCCCCGTCCCCAACAACAGGCTCATGATCACAAACAGATGGACTATACCTTTGGGTAGTACAGTGGTTCATTACTGTTTGAAGGTCATGTGCCCCTTTGGAAATCTGATAAAAGCTAAGATGCCTCCCCCAAGAAAGATGCACACTCACAGTTACAAGGGCTCCTGAACCCACTACCTCCTTCACTGGGTTCATGAATGGCCTACATAAGAGTCCAACATACAGATCTTTCTTGAACTACAGTGGGGTTGTGTCCTGATAAACCCATCCTAAGTGGAAAGTGCATTTCATGCACTTAACCTACTGAACATCAGAGCTTAGCCCAGCCTACCTTTGACACGCTCAGAACACTTATGTTAGTAGTTGGGCAAAATCATCTAACACGAAACCTATCTTATAATAAAGTGTTGAATATCTCAATATCTATTGAATATTGTGCTGAAGGTGAAAACAGCAATGTTGTATGAGATCAGAACGGTTGTGAATGCATCAGTTGTTTCCACTGGTGATGGCGTGGCTGATTGGGAGGGAGGCACCCAGTTCATCAGAGAGTATAGCGTGGGAAAAGGTCAAAATTTGAAGTATGGTTTCTATTGAACATGTATTGCTTTTCCACCATCATGAAATTGAAAAATTGTAAGTCGAACCACAGTAAGCAGATGACCATCTGTATTACAAAGAACATAACTCAAGAGAGAGAGACCTTAGATTAAATCCTAGCCCTACATTACTGAGGGACTTTGAAAAAAACTATTTACTTTCTCAACACCAAATTTTTATCTATAAAATGAGGACTGTACCATTGGACTGGGTTATGGAGGAGATTAAATACCCAATGCATATAAAGCATTTGGCATAGAGTCACATAGGGCTTCCCTTGTGGTTCAGATGGTAAAGAGTCTGCCTGCAGTGTGGGAGACCTGGGTTCGATCCCTGGGTTGGGAAGATCCCCTGGAGAAGGAAATGGCAACTCACTCCAGGATTCTTGCCTGGAGAATTCCATGGACAGAAAGGAGCCTGGCATGCTACAGTTCATCGGGTCACAAAGAGTTGGACACGACTGAGCAACTTCACTTTCTGTCACATAGAATATGTCCAGTATATGACAATTCTTTCCCCTTTGAGATATTTAGCAGGGAAATGACTGGAGTTGCAGGCAAGCATCTTGAAGCTGATATTCAGGCCCACTTCAAGCTGATGGCTGAAAACATTACGCCAGGGGGCAGATCAGTACAATTAATCAAGAACTGGAGCCTTTTAAACTCTAAATCATTCTAGTTCACCCTGTTAGCCAAATCTTTTGACACTCCTACATTATGATGGTTCCCTATGGTGTGAATTCCAACCTTCCCAGGATAGAATTCAAAGCCCCCACATTTCTCAGTTTCCTTTGCCTCCAGGGAGCATCATGTGAGGAAGGTTCTGCTAATGAGATGCACATACAGAGATGTGGTTACAGAAATGATTTATGTGAGGAAGCAGGTGGGGTGCAGGGCATCTATTTTGCAGGCACAGATGGTGGGAGAGGCAGTGTGGTTCTAGAATCATCAGGACCAGCGATTCCTTCCTCAGCCAGTTCTGCACTGGGGTTCTGGGGACTGTTTCTGGAAGCTCACTCCACAGACTATTTCTTTATTTCTGACAAAAACTTAGTGAAGATTCTAATATTTTTTCATAAATCACTTTCTACTTTAACCACTTTAGAGTAGATTCTGTGGTTGGCAACCAAGACCTCTGAGTTGTACAATGCTGAAACATCCCATTATTTCATTTTATCTTCCTCCCCGCCACCACCATTTCCTTGCTTTAATTATGCAACACTGATATAGTCACTAAGCCGTGTCAGACTCTTGTGACCCCATGAACTGTGGCCCGCCAGGCTCCTCTGTCCATGGGATTTCCCAAGCAAGAATACTGGAGTGGGTTGCCATTTCCTTCTCCAGGGGATCTTCCCAATCCAGGGATAGACCCTGGGTCTTCTGCGTTGCAGGCAGATTCTTTAGCAATTGAGCCACCAGGGAAGCCCCTGTGAAACACTGGCTAAGTGTAATAACGGGTCTTAATATTCAAATAATGGAGTTTCTGTACAAATGAGGCTTTCTGTAAGTAAGGGCACAGACTGTTCCCACCCTGTAGAGTCCTGAGTGGTGTCCTTGGGCTGCTGGCAGGAAGCTGTCTTGCCAATAGGTTAAATCCTCCTTAAGTGTTCCTTCTACCTTATTCACATCACATGCAGGCAGTTCTTATTAGTTTGGCTGTTTTAGGAAGGCAGATAGTTGGGACGGAACTTTGGTGAGCAAGACAATAACAGTGGTAGTTTGAGCTGAAGCTTTTATGTAATTATTATTTTTATTAAAGTGAGGAACTGTTTGGGAATGAGGCTACAATTAATCCATTAACAGATTTTTTTCGCCCTACACAATTTTTTTGGTTCTTCTAATTGACCAATATAAGTCTTGGACTGAGCAAAATTTAGATTAATGTAATTTTAATAAAGTTGATTTAAAGTCATGTGGTGGCAATCACTTTATCCATTCATTCAATAGTTATTTATTTTGAGCTATTTTATGTCAGACATTGTGCTAGGTGCTAAATAAACAATATTTGGTTTGATTTTGACCCCAAGACTTCTCATAACCAAGTAGAAAGACAATCAATTCTGCCACAGTGTGAGCTAAGATCTATTTCTGCAATAACTTGAAATGTCTTTTTATCTGTAAGTGCATTCTTTCTTCACAAGTATTTGAATCTTCAGTAAGATAGATCCTTTCTTCTACCTGAAACATTAACAATTTCCTTAAATTTGACTCTTATTGAGGTCAGGAGTACATCTCTAAATTTGGGACTGCTGAGAGCTTTTGGATGCCGTTCAGATGTCTGCTTTCCATCTGGATTGGGGGACAAGTGGATTTAGGTCAATAGACCTGTATTTCTTAGTTTCCTGGTGTGAAGCAATAGCTGATTTTAGATAATTCAACCAGAAGGAAGTGCTATTGGTAACTCAGAGAACTAAAGGAAAAGCCAGAGACTAAGACTGGAAAAGCACTGGAATCACAGCAGCTCTAGATATTGCTAACAGGAGTTAATTGATAGCTTTGTCTAGATGTCACTGTCCTTGTGTTACTCTTCTCAAGATTCAGAATCCAAGGATGGCCCACTCCTGAAAGGACAAGACCATCAAATGGAAATAGGCAATACCTTAAAAATGAATTGGGGTGCTCTTATCAAAAGGAGACAGAATGGGTACAGGGCAGCCAGGTACCATGCATATCTATCATTATGCTTATGCTCCAAGTGTGTCTCTGGGTATAGCATCAATGCTGTTACTGACAGTGTTGCCCCCTGTCGCAACCATTCCAAGGTAGTCTACTTGATGAGGGAAAGATAGGAAAAAATTATTTTTATTGTGGTAAGGAAAAAGGAGGGAGGGAGGACTTGAGCCCTTGAGGGTGGAATTCTCAACTTTGGCTATTATTATATTCACCTAGGGACTTTTGCTTTTTAACTTTTTATTTTGAACTAATTAAAGATTTACAGAAAAGTTGCAAAATAGTACAGAGAGTTCCTTAATATCCCTTACTCTAATTCCTCTAATATTACATAACCATAGTATAATTGTCAAGGCATTAATATTGATAAAGTATTATTAACCAAACTGCAGACTCAAATTTCACCATTTTCCCCTATAATATCCTTTCTGTGGTTCCAGAATTCTACCCAAGAGCCCACATTTTATTTAGCTATTACTTTGTAGTTTCTCTTAATGTTTCCTCACATTTTCCTTATCTTTCATCATCTTGATATGTTTGAAGAGTCCTAATCACTAATTCTGAACACTGTTTCTCCATTTAGATTTGTCATGTTTTCTTATGACTGGAGTTAGTCATACATTTTTTGGACAAGAATGCCAGAAAATTAATGATGTACCTCATAGCAAGGGGTTCAGTATGCTGATATTTCCTATTACCAGTGATATTTATATGGTTAGGTTGGTGTTTGTTGGATTTCTGTACTGTAAAGTGGCTTTTACTTTGTGGTGGTAGATTTCGTATTTGTAAGTATTGTAGGGGAAGTACTTCAAGTCTACACAAAACCTTTTTCTCAAACTTTTGCCTTGCTAATTTGAGCACATGTTTTTGGATCTTGTCTGTTACACTGGGGGCTTTCCCAGTGGCTCAGTGGTGAAGAATCCTCTTGCCAGGCAGGAGACATGGGTTCGATCCCTGGGTTAGGAAGATTCCCTGGAGAAGGAAATGACAATCCACTCTAGTATTCTTGCCTGGAAAATCCCATGGGCAGAGGAGCCTGGCCGACTACAGTCCATGGGCTTATAAAGCAGACATGACTAGGTAGCTAAACAGCAGCAGCAGAAGCTGCTACATTTATTCTTATGCACAATAAATAGTGGTGTTTGCCTAATGGTGATTCTTATTTCAACCCCTTTCTTTCTACATCTGTTAACTGGAATTCTATTGTGAGGAAGAATTATCTCTGCTTGCCCATTTACCTTCTTGTTTCATTATTTATATGAGTTTGGATTCACAAATACTGATTTTATTCTATGGCTTAAAACCCGTATCATCATGATTTATTTTGTCGCTCAGATTATTCTGGCTTTGGCTATTGAGAACTCCTTTAGGCTGGTACCTGTGTTCTGCTGACAAAGTCCTATCTTTTTTTTGAGCAGTTTCTTAGTTTGCAGATTGTTGTAGGCTTATCTTGTGTTTCGCCATTTTGGCCCTAAGATATACCACTTCCCGCTTGGGGAACCTGTTAAATCCTGGTGTCCAGACAACAACCCAGACCAGTTAAATCAGAAGATCTTGAAGGGTGGGGCCACAGGGTCAGTTATTTCTAAAGTTCCACAGGTGGTTCCAACATACAACCACATGTGAGAACCAAACTAAAGTGATGCTTTCCTAACTGTCATGTGGCTATGAAGTCCCTGGGAATCTTGTTAAGATTCTGATAGAGTGGGTCTGAGGCAGGGACCACGAGTCTGCATTTCTAACCAGTTCTTGGGTTGGCTTAGTGGCAAACCACACTTTGAGGGGAAAGGGACCGGAAGGCTTTTTTCTTCAAGTACAAAAACCCTTAAGCATTACCTTTAGGGCTGCAAACTGGCTTATGATTGAGGAAAGAGCTGCTACTTGCTAGGTCACTATTCAGCATCGTTTTATCTTCTAATTAGTTGGGGTGAGTGGTAGAAGGAACCACTTGCCATGCAGTGTAGACAGGGTCAAGGAGGTGGCTGTATGAATTGAAAATGGAAGTTTTTGACTCTGAAAGTAAACCACTGCAATGAATAAAAATGAGTAAGTGTGTTCGCTTTTCTTCTATTTCTAAACCGGCGAAGAGTCCTGAATAAATCTTTTTGAAAAATGAAGAATGATAATACAAGAAAGCATAACAAAAAAAGAATCCCAGATGTGAATATCCATCTTATCTATCTTGGAAAGGCAGATGCCAAAGACTGGAGTCTTCTGTGGGAAATAGGTCACCATTTTGAATTTTATTTAAACAGAATTCTCCAGGGTTCTCTTTGTGTATTAGCTCAGTTTTCCCAGCTATTTTCAGAATATGCATATTTCTGTCCAGCTGCTAAGCGGCCTTCATCTCCCCAAGGTAGTTGTCCTCCAAGAACAAAGAAGTCCAGAGGGACACAGACTGCAATCCGTCAAGCTCATTCTAGTCAATTTCCACAGAGCCGTGCACATGTCTGCCACAAAGCAGCTCTCTGATCTTCAAACTAGGATCATCTTCAGTAAGCCTCAAGCTTCAATACTCTTGACACATGCTTGGGGTGCTCCTTAAAAATTCAGATCCCCAAACCTTTGGCTGGAGCCATGAAACAAGCACCTTGTCCCTCTGTCTGTATCCCGGCCACACGAAGCAAGTGCTCCACATACAGCATATGGAGAAGCGTTGACCTAAGAGAACAGATTGCAGCATCCTCTTGTTTGGTCCATTGGTGGCTCAGATGGTAAAGAATCCGCCTGCAATGTGGGAGACCCAGGTTCGATCCCTGGGTTGGGAAGATCCCCTGGCAAAGGGAATGGCAACCCACTCCAGTATTCTTGCCTGGAAAATTCCATGGACAGAGGCTACAGTCCATGGGCTCGCAAAAGAGTCGAACATGGCTGAGAATAACACACACACAGGCTTATTTTAATTTGCTAATATAATAGCTTCCCATCCTTCTTGATCTCTAGGTCAGAGACTCCAACAGAGGCAAATCATGATGTTACTGGTCCTCCCCTGTCCTTTTCAACTATCACTTAAGAAATTCACTACTCCTTTTCTGAAACCTGTATACTATAACTTTTCCTTTCCTAGCTTCTCAAACACAAACAGAAAGTTGAAATGCTTTGAGTGCTTTTTATTCCAGCTGGATGGTCAGAAACCATCATGGTCCATATCATGATACACCCTCTGGTATAAATCAAAAACCCCAATCGAGGCCACCTCAGTGGCCACATTTTTATAGATGTTTACTTTGTCACAAAATTGTACTTTATTGGTCACCGGGCAGCAGGCAAATCTATTATTAATAATTAAAACTTAAAAACCTACCTACCAAAGGTGAAATCTTAAAAACCTACCAAAGGTAAAGATGACATTTCATGTTTATAATCCAAAGATCATATGGTATTTAAGATTTGGGGAGTATTGAATATGAATATGTAACTTTGCAAAAATATCTGTTCTGAATTCATAACGTTCTCATTTTATGTATGTAAGGGAAAAGGACAACTGGCTTCAAGTTTATCAAGTGCTAAACTTGAGGGGAAAGTCATGACATGGAATAGACTAAGTGTGTGATGACTTGTCCTCAAAAATCCTCCATCTCTTAGAGACAGGACTTGACACTGACAGTCACACTTGGCCCCGCCCACACTGCAGAGATTGGCAGAGACAACAGACACTCTCAGAGGCAATATCTCCCATAACCCGGGAGAGCAACACAGAAAACTGACGCCAGTGCCCAGTCACAAAACAAAATGAACACTCAGCGCCTGGGGTGCTTGTTCCAGAACCAGACACTTGGGAACATGTCCAGTGGAACGTTTGAATCCTGATTACCTTGGAGTAGCCTGACCCTGTCCTTCCCACTCTATAGGCTAATCTGGCTCTGCCTTTCAAGCTACACTATCGGCTTCTCAGGAGTAATGACTAAGTTGTTTTTATTTTTCTGGACTTGCTGACAGTGACACAGCAGGAAAAAAAGCCACGCTTTTATAACTATCTCTGGTCCCAAAGTCTCCAACATTAGGGACATTTTATGAGATGTTCTCTTGGAGAGGTGCTTTCCTGGCCACTGAGGAAGGTGTTTATAATTTAATTAATAAGAAAGGTGAGCTGTAGGATTTAAATCAAAACTGGTCAAGTGGTTTGGTTGTACCCTAACATTTGTCTATAGGTCCAATTGGGTTGACTTTGGGGAGCTATCCTGACCTTCTGATCATCTTCTATTTATAGGATCATCCTTTGAGTTTGCATAGTTCTGGTGTGGAAACTCTCAGCCTGAACCTGAGTTGTATTTCCCTCATACGTCAGCTGTGGAGATGATTAAGTACACTGCCTGCAACTGCATGTGTCAAAGTGGAATCCATTTAGCTGATCACAACTAGCATTTTTATTTTCAATAAAATATAATAAAAAAATTCCAGTGCCCATAGGAAGGGTAAGTATTGTTTCATGAAATTTTATTTATATTTGTATGCATGTACATGTGTCATGAGTTGCAATGTAAGATATATTACTTATTTGAGCTTAAAAAGTTTAGGAAATATTGATCTACTACTTGATTTTGATCTGTAAGTGTTAAGAACATGAATACTGGGGTCCAATTCCTCGAGCATGAACCCTGGCTCCATTACTTTCTAGCTGTGTGGCTTTAGGAAAATTACCTGACTTCTCTGTGCCATGGTTTTCACACATATCACATATGAAATATGAGAATAATAGTGGCTACCTTATAGGGTTGATATGGGGATTAAGAAAATTAATACTTGTCAAGTGCTTGAAACCTTGCCTGGCCCATGCTAAGTGCCTTATATAGGAGTTTGTGGAGGAAAATTCTGTTCTGCAGATATCCTTTTATAACCTTTTATGTTTTAAACCGAGACTATAGAGTCCCTGCCCTATGGATATTTGTAGTTTAATATATATGTGTACTTGAACAAGTCCCCTTCTGAGTGCAACATATTGGAATATTTAAGAAAGGGCCTTGGACAAGATTGCTATTGTCAAGTCACTGTTCTGCTACTGACGTGCTGTGTAACCTTTGGCAAGTTATTTGACCTTGCAGTTCCTCCGTTTCTGAATCTATAAAGTGGGGTTAACAGACTGTCTCATCAGGTTGTTGCCAGGATTACATGAGACTATCCATGGATGCTTGGGAAGGAGCAGTAATAGCTATTAGCATTCTTCCCATTATGCAATGCAGGTCATGTCTTTGCCTCTATTCTGATGTACTGAATAGTAGCCCGCTTTCTCTTTCATGCGAATGGCTTGCTTAAGTCATCATTTTACTTCAGCTGTGGTGAATCAACCACATAGGGGCTCAGATAAAGATCAATACTCCTGACGAGAAAAGCAATTGTGAGGCCCAGGGTCGGATTCAGACTGCCCCACTGTGCTCTCTCTTTAGCCTCACTCTCACAGCTAGTCAAGGCCCTAGAACTGTTCTTTTGCCTCAGCAGGTCTTCACAGCCTCCCAGATAATTCTGAAGTGTCACAATGGAAGCCTGACAGCCCGATGTGTTTTTCAGTATGGCTGTCTGTGGCACTGGGGTCACATCATATTTCCTTTCCCTTCATCTTGGGGGAGGAAACTGATCCAGACAAAGCTTGCTGCCCAACATGATGAAGCACTTTGTATGATGTATCACTTCTAAATACAGTGATAGCATAAAAGGGCTCATTAGCTGAAGGGGCTTTCAGCTTGAGTCCTCCAGTTCTTAAGGACCTTTGGCAAGGCTGTTCTGACAAAGAGAAATCTAAGATGCTTGAGGACCTAAACTGTTTTTCTGTCACTCCTCTTCTTCCACGGTACATTGTTCCTGCAGCACTACCATAGCTTTTGAATATTAATAACAGAGCTATATTATGCAGCATCAATCTCTTGCTTGACCGTAAGCTCCTCAAGGGCAGGGGACCTGCCTTATTCATCTTTGTATCCCCTGCGAACACTGGGCACACATCTCAATCAACATCTGTGGAACTGAATCTGGTTGAATTTATCTCCCAGGTCGCAGTGCCAGAGCTCAGAATAGGAATGGAGCTGAAGGCGAGTGAGGAATCATTTTTTTTCCCACTGCTGAGCTGCCTGCTGGCTATTGAGAAATTCAAATCACCCCATCACCCTGAAGGCCACCCAGGGGGGAGGCTGTTAAGGTGATTCTATTGGTATCCTTGGTGGAAGTTCTTTCTCCTGGTTCTTAGAGGTAAAGAAAATGAATCAACTAGTCCTGCATTTTGTTGCTTCGCAAGCCAGGGGTAGGAGAACGTAAAGTGGAAACGTGATCTCTTTTCATCCTCTGCTTGGCTGATGTGGAAAGACAGGCAATGGTGGGCCGCGCCCCTCTCTAATTTAGCTTTGTCTAGTATCTGTTACAGAGCTGGGCATATTCTTGGTCCTAATTAAATTGTTGTTTAGTTGCTCATTCGTGTTGGACTCTTTTGCGACCCCAGGGACTGTAGCTCACAAGGCTCCTCTGTCCATGGACTTTTACAGGCAAGAATGCTGGAGTGGGTTGCCGTTTCCTCTCCAGGGGCTCTTTCCGACCCAGGAATCCCAGCCTCCTGCATTGCAGGTGGATTCTTTACCACTGAGCCACCATAGAGGCATAATTTGTCATTTCCCTCCCTTTCAAAAGGTACACACATCTTTAACTATTCAATTTACAAACAGAAATAAAGAGAGAAAATAGTCTTGAAAACCCTCCATGTGTCTAAGCCATGCAGTCTGCTGAAGCTGTGTATGTATTTGCTCTAACTCTGCTCATAGGGAGACAAGACAGGTGTGAACGTCTTCATTCCTAGTTGAGGATACTGAAGCCCATGGAGCTCAAGGGGAGAATCCGGGATCGGAGACCAGCTCGGTTTGGACGCACTCACCATACCATCAAGTTTCCCCCTTTCTCCTCCAGTCGCAGGTGGGTGCATGCGTGTGCTTGATTGTTTGTGTTTCCTTTTACCCCTAAAGCCCCGCTACTTTTCCTTCTGGTCAGTTTCCTGGATTCCACTTTTTCGAAACAAAGTCCAGTTCTCCAAGGTTGCACTGCCCCCCTCGGCCATCTCCTCTCCCCCTGGGGTTCCCAGGACCGCCAGCCACTCCTTGGCTAAATTCAGGGTCCCAGCCTTCGGCTCGGATTCCGGGACCCACTCTGACCCTCCAGGGCCGGGTGCCTCCCCCGGGTCCCCGGGGCCCGGGAGCTCAGGCGGGACCCCGCAGCCCGCGCTTCGGCCCCGCCTCCCCTACCTGACGCCGGTGCGCCTGGGGCGCCGTAGCCTCCGCCCACCGGCGCGCCTGCCCTGCCATTGGCTCCTCCTGCTGCCTGTCTCTTTCGCCGGCCCCTCTCGGTCCCAGAGGCAGGTTTTGCCGGAGAAGCCGCAGTCCCGGCGGCTTGGGCGCAGAGCCGGAGGACTGTGGAGTGGAGCGCGGACCGGCTCTGGCATGTCTCCTCGCCAGGGAGCTCCCGTCAGCCGCCAGGCCCGGGCGGCTGCTAACTTGGCTGCAGGCTCCGGCGGTCCGGCCGCGGCCATGTAGTCGCCGGCGGGGCTCCCCGCAGCCCGGGAGCAGCAGCGAGAGCGAGCCGGAGCCCAGTGGCTCGCGGCTTCCCCCGGAGGCGCTGAGTGCGTGCCTCGCCCTCGCCGCTCCTCGGGCCGCACTTTGGGTCCGAGAGGGAAATGGGGGAGAAAGTTTCGGAGCCGCCTGAGCCAGTGCCCCGCGGCTGCAGCAGTCACGATGCTCCGACTCCCGCCCCTGCGGTGGCTGCCGAGTCCTCGCCCGGCGCTTCCTCGGCGGAGTCCTCCTCGGGCTCGGAAACTCTGTCGGAGGAAGGGGAGCCTGGCTTCTCCCGCGAGCAGCTGCCGCCGCCGCCGCCGCCGCCGCCGGGTGGAGCTCGGCCGGCCGCTGCGTGGGCTCCCGTCTCGGTGCCGGAGCGTGGAGTCTCAGCGCCGCCGCCGCGCCCGAGAGGAGCCGCGCCACCCGCGCCCCGGGGCAGCAGCGCGTCCCAGGAGGAGCAGGACGAGGAGGTGGGCCCCGCCTTCCCCACCTCGACCCCTCTGCCCCGGGATGCCAGGCGACCCCAGCTGTCTACCCCGCACGCGAGTGGTGGGCAGTGCGCGCTGGGGCATGGAGCGGGGAAGGGACCCCCGGTGCTGTGCGCCGTGCCCCGGGTAATGACAGTTAGGAGCCTCGCTGTGGTCATGGGTTTCCCCGTGGCTGTCACTTGTGTGTGTGTGTGTGTGTGTTCGTGTACACGTGCTGCCTGACAGTGTGCTTATACAGTATCAAAGCAGCAAACTCCTTCAGGTCTGGATTTGCTCCCCGGATGTGTGAATGGATGTGACACTGACCACCTGGTTTGTCCCCGCAACTAAGATCTCCTTCTCCAAAGTGGGCGTTGCTTCGCGCCGTAGCTCTTGGGCACAGGGGGAATGGGGTGAAGGGATGGGTGTGAGAGTAGAGTGGGTGTGGGGGGGGTGGGGGGGCAGTCGGGGGCAGTACTCGCGAAGTTGCGCGAAGTTTCGGTGGCGTCCGCCCCAGGATCGCGGGCGGGTGGTTTTGGATGTTTCCCCGGCCTCGGTTCTTCGAGAGAGGAGGACTCCTAGCTCTGGGCCGGCAGCGCTGAACTGAGCTTCTGCATCTCCCATTTGGACTCGTTCCGAGCTGTCCGGATGCGTTCCGATAGGGAATGTAGCCCCTTCTTCGGGAGACTGTGTCCATCCTGGTTTCTTGGAAGAATATTTGTGTGAAACTTGTGGGTCGCGTCCTGATACATCGAGGCTGTGACTTGGTGTCGTCCCGTCTGTTTTCTCTGGCTTTTGCCTGTCTTTGGAGGACAATTAAGGAAGCGTAAGATTCTTGGTGTCTTTGATTGTTTGCTTTGGACGTTTCTTGTGGGGAGGTCATCTTGATCAGGCAGGGCCGTAAATAAAACATTACCCCAACAGAACCGCCTCCTTGTGAAGTTAGTTCCTCAGGGCCAGAGTTGTATTTTCCTCCTCTCTGATGAGGTTAGCTTTAGTAAGTAATTGTCTTTACCCCTCAGAACGTGCAGACTGAGGCCAGTGCTCTGACAGTAGCCCCCTGGGGACTCCAGCCTGCCGGCAAAGACTGGATCTGGTACAGAATGAGGAAAGTCAAGTCCTAGCCTGGCAGAGATGGAGCAAATCCTAGTGGTTGGCCAACCCTCTGGCAATAACCAGGACCCATTCCCCAGTGCCTGGCTGAGTGTGGAGATCCTGGACAGGTGTCTGGAGATCTGCTTTCTAGAACTGCCTGTGCTCCTGAACTGTGAGACCTCGGATGATTGATTCCTCTGAGGTCAGTTTAATAATCTGTAAAGTGAGGGGTATGACCAGTGAACTTCAAGGTAAAGTTTATTGTCACACGAACACTCCCCTTTTTTGATCAGGAATTTAGGATGGATCCAAAGTTCAGATTGATCCTAAGAACAGAGTACCAAGAGTTAAGCTGAGCACCACGCCTGTCACAGAGCTACCTGGGGATATGACCCAACTTAATGATTTATTAATGCTATTAGATTCCAATATAGTGTTGCCATTGATAGAGAAGGTGGTACAGTTAGTTGTCCTGTGTTTTCTGGGAAGCTGGGAGTATGCTTCATGATACATAACATGGTCTTGCAGATCCCAGGCGAAGGAAGACAGGAACTTCTCACTTGATCGGGATACTGTAGCTGGTTTATTGCTTGGCCTCAGGGTGACAGTGTTTTATTTTCTTGGAAGTGGATATAATGATAGCTTATTTCACAGGCACTGCAGTGAGGATTGGTTGATTGAAACACATTTTGAAAAGTGGAATGACTAAATAACACTGGTCAGTATTTGTGAAATCTCAGAATTGGATGTAAAGTGATACAGTATTGCAATTTATTGTGTAGCTTAACCTGTGGCAGGGGATGCTGGAAATTGTCCAGGAGTGGAAATCTTGACTTGCTCTGAGAATTTTAAAGCAAGACTGAAACTGTGGAGTAGAGAAATGATAGTCTTTGTGGCAGGGGTTGAAGTCCAGTGCACTTTTTCTGGCTCTTACACTGGTGCAGAGGTTCCTAACCTTCGAGGGGGTGCAGTGGGTCTCTTTGAGAACCTAATGGAAGCTCTCCTCAGTAAACAGGCATCATTATAAATACCATTCTAGCTGGTTGAGTGAGGAATACTGGGTTACTGAGTGAAAGATGTGGGTTTGATTTCCAGCTCTGCCACCTTATCTGTATGTGGGATATGGACTCCTCCACTGATGGAAGGCCTGATTTTCCCCCTCTTAAATGGGAATGATAATAATAGAGTCATTAGGCATTTTATACATGCCACATAATTAATCCTAGTATAGTATCTAGAATTGAATACTAAGTGAATATTAATTTTTAAGGTTCATTTGTGATTAAAAATGTTGTGAAAGGAGGTACAAGTTTGGGCTCGCTTATTTTATTTATGCGTAGTTAATCTGCTCCCTACTTTCAGAGGACCAAAGGCTGTGGCTATTCTGTTTATTACCATTGTATTAGGACAAGCTGGGAAACAGTTTTTATTTGTATCAGATGTATTATGGCAAGGCATTGTTAGTGTAGTGTTAGTTATGCAATAGCAAGGTACCGAGTATAAAGCCTTTAAAAGGCTTAAGTGAAACCCATAAAATGGAAGAAGATTCATTTAGATTTAAAAATTGTATGTCTAGCTTGGGATAATCACTGTTTTCCAATTTTTTTTTCATCACTTATTGCATCAATTTTTAAAAAGCAGCAAAATTCAATTTCCTAGTGTATGACTGCAGTGCTAATTTTTGGTGCACCTTTATTAAAGCTGCTTGCGTACACTAGTAATATCAACAGTATTTGACCTACTTCATATTTTATCTTACTGTCAATATTTGTGTAAACTTACAAAGTCTCATAGACTTACATCAACCCTTTAAGCTTTTGGTGTCTAAAAAACAATAGTTTAACATGACAACGGTTGTAATTTTCATGTACTTAATAATCAAACACATGAGAGAGATGGTGTATGGTTTTTTGTTTGAATAAAGTGCATTTGACTTTCCCCCTGGTTCCCTAAACCTATGGACTTTGGAGTCTCTGCAAGTTGAGGGTAACAGGCTGTGTTTCGGATGGTCATGATGAGCTAAATTGGAGTGTCCCTCTAGCCACATTTCTGCGATTTGCTCTCAGGCACATCTCTGCCCTGTCCCTTCTCAGAGCACCTGTGCTGACACTCATAAAGTACTCAGTGCTGTCTGCTGTGTGTCGATGTTAGCCCAGTGCTTCTAATACATTAGTGGAGGCTCAGTACATATATTTTGAATGAAAGAGGAAAATACATCTTTGAAAACAGTTGCACATTTGACTGAAGGGTGACCATATGAGTATTCTTTTGTTGTGAATTATGTTTAAACCTCTAGATCTCTTATTAAAAAAAAAAAGCCTCATGGATCCCAGTGAAAATATTATAAGCAGTTTTTCCAGGTAAATTTTGAAGAGAGTCAAATCAGTGAGCATCCACTCACAATGCCTGTGCAAGAACTTGTGCATTAACTCTGCGTTTCACTGTGTGTGTTAGAACTTGAAACTTTCAGGGATTCTTAGCATGGTAGAAAAAAGGCTTAGTAGCTAAAAGGATTTTCAACTCAATATAAAGCGTTTCATTCATACTACCCTAAAGGATTTACTTTACTGGCACTGGGGGAAAACAGTTGCCCTTATTAACAATAGGGACAATTAGGGGATGTCTTTTAAGTGTTTTATTGATGTGAGCTTGAAGACTGCTTTTAATATCATGCATAGATGAATGTTTAGACTTTATTGGTGAAGAGAATAACTAGTAAAACAGCAGTGAAGCTTTTCAGTGAATTGATATTTTATGAATCACAGCAGCTACATAATTAAAAAAAAAGTAGTACGTAAATCTTGGCACATTTATCATTGAATCTTGTCTTTGACTCCCTGATTCAATAAGAGTCACAGGTTCACATTGTCAGATAGCAGACAGCCAACGTATGTTGAGTCTGACGCCTGAGAAGCAGCACCCTGGGTGCTGAGGATATGAAGGTGGACAAGACAGAGATAGTCTTGACCTCTTGAAGCTTCTAGTGTAGCGGGGGAGATACTCCTGAAACACATGACTCTTCACTAATTGATTTCCAGCGTGGTAGATGGGGAACAGGCAGTGAGGGAGTATATACCTGTTCTCACCTGGGAGGTGGGAACTGCCTTCCTGGGGAGTTATTGGAGAAGGGAAGGGATAGAGTGATGTGGGTAGCAGAGAGAGCTTGTGGGTCTAGGAGACATCTGCGTTGTGTGCACGAAGCAGAGGAGGGCCTGGCATCAGGGGATGCGGGAGAAAGAAGCAGTGGCTGGATCATGCATGGCCTTTGGACTTTATTCTGAGGCCCTGGGAGCACACTGAAGGGTTTGAAGCAAGGAAACGACTCAATCAGACTGGCATCCCCAGAGGTCAGGCAGTGTGGAGCCCACCTGTTGATGCTGCAGTGTAGATGGTTGAAATGTTCCAGGTTACCTGGGAGCTGACGACCTAAGAAGATGGCACCTTAGTAAACGGTGTGTTGATGGAAAGTGGAGCTCAGGAATCCATGTAAACACACAGGAAATGGAACGGGAAGTGAGTTTAGGTCTAATCGAGAGAACACCTTTGTGTGACTGTTGATGCTGCTTTTCACTGCAGTCTTGCCTTAAGACTAGGGTTTTCTTGAAGGAAAACCTTTAAAGATGAATGGAGACTGAGAAGAGGGCCTTGGAAATGCTTGTTTCCACAGTCAGTTGCAGGGGCCATTGACCTGAGGTGAAAATAAGGGGTAATTGCCCGGAGGTGGCGTGAGATTCTCTGGCCATGGGAAGTGTGGTGTCTGTGAGCTAATAACACACGTTATGAGAGTCTGGCTTGTTTGCCTGCATGTTCCTAGAGAAGGAAGGGTCAGTGTCAGCGAAACAAGCCCTTTCCAGCCCAGGTCTGAGGTGTCCTAGGAAATGTCAATCCACCAGTGTTTTGGAGCCAGTGATGAAGGCTGACTATCTGTTCCCTCACACTGACTGGATACAGTGTTTAAGCCCAGCTGTTTGTGTTTTTGCCCCAGTGAAGAAGGGTGTGAATGCACATTAGAGTTCAGGCTGTGAAGATGGTAAACTGTGGGGAGAATCCTGGTAGAAAAGTTCTCAGAAGGATCCATAACCAGGTGGCTTGGTGTTAGAGAAAACTGAATGAGGTTGTGTGTGTGTGTGTGTGCGCGCGCACACGTGTGTATGTGTTGGTGTACATGCCCTTGTATATCTGAGAAGATATAATTGTCCTTTTGAGATGAAAGATACCCCAGGTCATTTATGAGCAAGGTCGCACATTTTATGGTGATACCTGGAAAGGACTGTGCTCCCCTTCACCATCGCTTCAGACCAGCAGCCAGTGTTCCCTGCCCTGGGGTTAGGGTCTGTAGGGCCTAAGGGTATAGACTAATGACCCTGGTTCAGCCACTTCTAGGTTGTGTGCCTTTGGAACAGTTATTAATACTGAGACTGTTTCCTTCTCTGTAAAATGGACATGCTAGTATTTACTGCAGAGGGTTGTTGTGAGAATTTTGTATAGAGGTCCCAGAATGATTCCTGATATACAGTGTGCATTCCATGATGGTGTTTGCTAGTATGACTGAATGCAAAAAAGTTGGTTTATGCAGAATATCAGTGCCATAGCCAGGAATAATCAGCACCTGGACATCCCTTCCCTGATGGATTATGCTACCAGCATGGTTTGCTGGTGGTTCTGGGAGGCCCTTTCATTCATGAGTAGGTAGATATGTAACATAGTGATCACTTTTAATTTCATGGACACAGCATTTCTTACGATATACTAATAGCAAAGCTTTATGGGCTGTGGTTCATTAACTCTTCTGTAAGACATGATCTCTCTTTTGCTTCTGGTACCTGCTGTTAGTGATCACTTATTAAATGATGTCCTCAAAGACTCTGTGAACATACAAATTACTAACTGAGCCCAGGAAGTTAGTCAGAAGGCAGCATGTCATGTAGTGAGGCTGGTGACATGACCTGGTGCTTCATGATGATTGGGGCTGAGAAGAGAGTGACAAGAAAATGAAATGATTTTCTGGAAGCCAACTTTGGTTCATATAAGAATTGGGTGGAGGGGCAGGTGCTCCAGGGACCACTCCCACCACCAGCTTCACAGAGGGGTATCTGTTAGAAATGAGGTAGAACTTTTAAAAATGCAAGAACTCATGTATGTGAATTGCCCAGCAAAAAGTCCCTTTCATCCCTTCGGGGCAGTGTAAACATTTCAATTTTTTAAGGCAAGATTGCAAAAACCTAGGATCCACTTCTGCTATAACTCAGATAAATACTGGTGCAGTGACTGCAGGTAGCTTCCCTTCCACCAGCCTGGTGCTCAGCCCCATGTACCTGTTTAGGTTGACATTTACACAGCTTTCCATCACTCAGTTCAAGGCTGATTATGCCCTTTGTGCCTCTATTTAGTCTGATATTAATCAGATATTTCTTATTGGGTCCTGTTATTTTGGGATAGAGCATAAGATCAAATACAGTCAAGCAGAAATCTCTTTCTCCAGCAGCTGGTGGGCACTTATTTCTTTCCCCATTTTTGTCCTTCTCTTTCACCCCTTCAGAATTCCTGGAAAGGATTGGACAGTAGTCACATGTCAATGCATTTCCCTCCTAAGTCAGGCTTAGGAGAGAAATGCATGCATGTATGCTCAATTGGCTTCAGTCGTGTCCGACTCAGCCTGTGGACTGCAGCCTGCCAGGCTCCTCTGTCCATGGGATTCTCCAGGCAAGAATGCTAGAGTGGGTAGCTGTTCCCTTCTCCAGGGGATCTTTCCAACCCAGGGATCGAACCTGGATCTCTTGCATTGCAGCCTGGCTTCTTTACTGCTGAGCCTCTGGGGAAGCCCCTAGGAAAACACACCCTTTCCTAAATGTGAAACGTCAGTTCAGGACCGTGGTCAGCGATACACATACACATACATTTAAGTGTATAGAACTTGTGTGAAATTTCTGGTTGCTTCTCCAGCTTCTTTTAATGAAGAAGTTCACTTCTTATTTAATGATTTGAATTCATAACCAGGTACACCTGTCTCTGAAACAGCTGATAAATTTGTATCCTAGGCCTGCACTCTTGCTGGCCCATCAATTCTCCTGTTGGACACAGTCCATATACTTTTGATTATGATACTACTTCCACTGAACATTTCAGCCCTAATGCTTTGTACTGATATTGGGGGCAGGGGTTGGTAGAGGGGAGGCTGGGGATACTGACAAATTGGCTTTCTTTTCTTAACTAATTTCATAGGCTATGGTGTGGAAAATGAAAACTTAATTGTAACGTTCTTGACTTTGTATTTGGGGGGTGTTTTCAGTGGCTAGCGACTCACATCCATGCCCACTTTAGTGTGGGTAGCAGAATATACATTTGAAACTCATCTCAGGTGTGGGTATTTTGGCCTCTGCCTTAAGACTTGCTCAGCTAGTTTTTTAATAAGTTGAGAAGTTAGGTAGGTGGCTAGCTCCCTGTAGATGATTTTGTGCCTTTCCAAGTTTGTTTTAAAAACAAACAAAAAATAATAAGATCATCATATCTTGGGGTTCCAGTGTTAACATTTGTTTTTTTCAGGCATTTCTTTATGCAGAGATGGGTGTACCTTCAAAATGCAGGAAGGGTCCCAGTACCTCACCAGGGAAATAAAGTAAAATCGGGTTAAAATTGGTGGTTAGAATCTTACATCGCCGTACACTGCCCTTGAGACTTATATTCTCAGAAATTACAAATTCACAATTGCTTCTTAGGGCAATCATTGCTAGATAAACTGCATTAAGATATTGAACTAGAATGCAGTTGTGATGAAATTCATTTTATGTACAAAGGTTAAATGATTAATTTCACAAAGAGGTTCTTGATGAATAAATTGGCTCCATAGGAATGTGTCCAGCTCCTGGACACTCAAACTCGCAGAATTTGCTTTGCCACTCCTTTAGTTTTATTTAGCTAGTTTTAGTTTTTTTTTAATTTAAAAAATGCAACTAGAGTTGTGCGAGTGCTTAATTGAAAGCACCTGAGTCGTAACTAAAGTCATCATCAGCCCAGGCCTCTCCGTTTAAGAGGGCAGCTCCCAGGCTCCTCACCTAGATGCAGCCACGAAGAGATGGGGAGAGGAGCTCCAGAGAAAAGGGCAATCCCGAATGTGTGTTTGCAGGGAAAGGACCACCGAGAAGTTTTACTTAAGGAGAACTTCTGACTCATCCCAGGTGAGTAGAGTATAAATCAGGAAGACCCAAGAAAATGCCCGCCTTCCTGTTCTTCTGGCTTTTATGAGACTAGTAAGTCAGATCACTAGGTTAAGCCAACGTGGCCTCGTTTTAAAGACTCAGCGAGTGTATGTGAGCACAAGAGAGTGAAGGAGAACGAGAGGAAAAGTGCTAGTCAAGTAAGGAAAGACTTATCTTCTTTCCCTGCTACGTTTTGGTACTTTATGTATTGTTGAAGTTTTACTTTGGTATATTTTATTTCATGTTGTTGTTATTGTTCTACAAACATGGTTTGCCTATGAGCTACCCTAATTCACTGTTGGCAGGGAAGAGGAGAATGGTTCAGAATGGCCTCTTGAGACCCTTTAGGACTCACTTTAATCCCTGGTGATGGTGGGTCCTAGCCCTGATGCAGAGTCTCTATTAGGACAAGAGAGAACATGGAAATTCTAACTGTGAACTCTCGTAGTTTTCTTTATTATAATGTCAGTGTCACTTTGACTTTTCAAGAATTCCATTTTTTAAATTAAAACATTTCTACCTGGAGAAAGCTGGGGGCAATAGTTCTCACGGTATAGAATAAGTCCTGTTGGGAAGCGTTAGATTAGTAGAGTAACAGTGTGACAGTTGTGTAACCTGCTACTCTCATGCTGTTTTAAATTCCTTTAAAATTATTTGAGTCATCACTTTCTGTGTGTTAGGTTACCTGTCATTCTGTGTTCTAATTCATCCCTGTTTCTTTCAGCCCCTTCCTACTGATAGCTTAGTCATCAGAATTTTAAAAAGAACAGCACAGATCACTTTGGTTGGGAGACTAGTAAAACCTTTGTTTAAACAGAATATTTGGGGGAGAGACTTTTTTGGTTACTCAATCTTATGATTCACTAAAAATTAACTGAAAAGCTCTTTTGTTCTCACTTTGTTGTTTACCTTTTTTCTTATAATTTCTAGATGTGGATTTTCTGCCTTATTTTGTGATGAACAAGCTGGCTTTTCTTTTTAGTGATAGACATATTATAATGCTCTAGGGATCTCACTTTGGCTATCAGTCGTCTTCAAAGCCTACTGAAGATGGGAAAAGTGCATAAGAACAAGTAGAAAGTATAAAATTGAGTGTGCTATTAACAAAAGTAGTGATCTTGATTTCTTTAACTTTAGAAGTTGGAGTTAGCAAAGTACTTTTTTTTCTGAGAGCTTTGCTTCACTATCTTTGCTCCTGGGTTATGCCAGATCATGTATATATTATTAATATTTGTACACTACTTAGCAGTTTTCACAGCCTTTCCTGATACTATTTCAACTGTTCTCTCGTTCTCATTTTGTACACACATCTTCTTGTAGTGTAGTTAATAGTTTCTCTGTCTCTCTCCCACTAGATTGTATGATGTTGAGAAGGTCACTTAGCCACAGTATGGTAGTGTGGGCCAATTGAATTGCCAATTAAGCTTAAAAAGACTTTTGCAAACGTTGAGTAAATGCATGTAAAACACTCAGAATGATGTCTTGACACACAATATGCCTCAGTGGAAATTTGGGGGCAGTGCTTTATTATTACCCACTATACGTCCCATGCATTTAGCATTAAGAGTTTAAGTGTCTGAAGAACTTTAAAGATCATGGTGAAGATTTAGTTCAGTCCAGTCACTCAGTCATGTCCAACTCTTGTGGTCCCATGGACTGCAGCATGCCAGGCTTTCCTGTACATCACCAACTCCCAGAGCTTACTCAAACTCATGTCCATAGACTAGGTGATGCCATCCAACCATCTCATCCTCTGTCACCCCCTTCTCCTCCTGCTTTCAGTCTTTCCCAGCAACAGGATCTTTTCCAGTGAGTCAACTCTTCACATTAAGTGGCCAAAGTATTGGAGTTTCAGCTTTGGCATCAGTCCTTCCAATGAATATTCAGGAATTCCTTTAGGATGGACTGGTTGGATCTCCTTGCAGTCCAAGGGACTCTCAAGAGTCTTCTCCAACACCACCGTTCAAAAGCATCAGTTCTTCAGTGCTCAGCTTTCTTTGTAGTCCAACTTGCACATCCATACATGACTACTGGAAAAACCATATCTTGACTAGACGGGCCTTTGTTGGCAAAGTAATGTCTCTCCTTTTTAATGTGCTGTCTAGGTTGGTCATAGCTTTTCTTCCAAGGAACAAGTGTCTTTAAATTTCCTGGCTGCAGTCACTGTCTGCAGTGATTTTGGAGCCCCCCAAAAATAAAGTCTCTCACTGTTTCCGTTGCTTCCCCATCTCTTTGCCGTGAAGTGATGGGACCAGATGCCATGATCTTAGTATTCTGAATGTTGAGTTTTAAGCCAACTTTTTCACTCTCCTCTTTCACTTTCATCAAGAGGCTCTTTAGTTCCTCTTCACTTTCTGCCATAAGGGTAGTGTCATCTGAATATCTGAGGTTGCTGACATTTCTCCTGGCAATCTTGATTCCAGCTTGTGCTTCATCCAGCCCAGCATGTAGCATGATGTACTCTGCATATAAGTTAAATAAGCTGGGTGACAATATACAGCCTTGACGTACTTCTTTCCTGATTTGGAACTAGTCTGTTGTTTTATGTCCAGTCCTAACTATTGCTTCTTAACCTGCAAACAGATTTCTCAGGAGGCAGGTCAGATGGTCTGGTATTCCCATCTCTTGAAGAATTTTCCACAGATAATTGTGATCCACACAGTCAAAGGCTTTGGCATAGTCAATAAAACAGAAATAGATGTTTTTCTGGAACTCTCTTGCTTTTTTGATGATCAACGGATGTTGGCAATTTGATCTCTGGTTCCTCTGCCTTTTCTAAATCCAACTTGAACATCTGGAAGTTCACGGTTCATGAACTGTTGAAGCCTGACTTGGAGAATTTTGAGCATTACTTTGCTAGTGTGTGAGATGAGTGCAATTGTGTGGAAGTTTGAGCATTCTTTGGCATTGCCTTTCTTTGGGATTGGAATGAAAACAGACCTTTTCCAGTCCTGTGGCCACTGCTGAGTTTTCCAAATTTGCTGACGTATTGAGTGCAGCACTTTCACAGAATCATCTTTTAGGATTTGAAATAGCTCAACTGGAATTCCATCACCTCCACTAGCTTTGTTCATAGTGATGCTTCCTAAGGCCCACTTGACTTTGCATTCCAGGTTGTCTGGCTCTAGGTGAGTGATCACACCATTGTGGTTATCTGGGTCATGAAGATCTTTTTTGCATAGTTCTTCTGTGTGTTCTTGCCACCTCTTCTTAATAACTTATGCTTTTGTTAGGTCCATACCATTTCTGTCCTTTATTGAGCCCATCTTTGCATGAAATTTTCCCTTGGTATCTCTAATTTTCTTGAAGAGATCTCTAGTCTTTCCCATTCTGTTGTTTTCCTCTATTTCTTTGCACTGATCACTGAGGAAGGCTTTCTTATCTCTCCTTGCTATTCTTTAGAACTCTGCATTCAAATGGGTATGTCTTTGCTTTTTTCCTTTGCCTTTCACTTGTCTTCTTTTCTTAGCTATTTGTAAGGCCTCCTCAGACAACCATTTTACCTTTTTGCATTTCTTTTTCTTGGGGACAGTTTTGATCCCTTCCTCCTGTACAATGTCACGAACCTCCATCCATAGTTCTTCAGGCACTCTGTCTATCAGATCTAATACCTTGAATCTGTTTGTCACTTCCACTGTATAATCATAAGGGATTTGATTTAGGTCATACCTGTATGGTCTAGTGGTTTTCCCTACTTTTCAATTTGAGTCTGAATTTGGCAATAAGGAGTTCATGATCTGAGCCACAGTCTGCTCCCAGTATTGTTTTTGTTGACTGTATAGAGCTTCTCTATCTTTGGCTGCAAAGAGTGTAATCAATCTGCTTTCGGTGTTGACCATTTGGTGAGTCCATGTGTAGGGTCTTCTCTTGTGTTGTTGGAAGAGGGTGTTTGCTATGACCAGTGCGTTCTCTTGGCAAAACTCTAGTTATCCTTTGCCCTGCTTCATTTTGTACTCCAAGGCCAAATTTGCCTGTTACTCCAGGTATCTCTTGACTTCCTACTTTTGTATTCCAGTCCCCTATAATGCAAAGGACATGCTTTTTTGATGTTAGTTCTAGAAGGTTTTGTAGGTCTGCATAGAACTGTTCAATCTCAGCTTCTTCAGCATTACTGATTGGGACATAGACTTGGATTACCATGATATTGAATGGTTTGCCTTGGAAACTAACAAAGATCATTCTGTTGTTTTTGAGATTGCATCCAAGTACTGCATTTTGGACTCTTTTGTTGACTATGATGGCTACTCCATTTCTTCTAAGGGATTCTTGCCCACAGTAGTAGATACAATGGTCATCTGAGTTAATTCACCTATTCCAGTCCATTTTAGTTCGCTGATTCCTAAGATGTCGATGTTCACTGTTGCCATTTCCTGTTTGACCACTTCCAATTTGCCTTGATTCATTGACCTAACATTCCAGGTTCCTATGCAGTATTGTTCTTTACAGCATTAGACTTTACTTCCATTACCAGTCACATCCACAACTGGGTGGTGTTTTTGCTCTCGGTCCATCTCTTCATTTTTTCTGGAGTTATTTCTCCACTGATCTCCAGCACCATATTGGGCACCTATTGTCCTGGAGAGTTCATCTTTCAGTGTCCTATCTTTTTGCCTTTTCATACTGTTCATGGGGTTCTCAAGGCAAGAATACTGAAGTGGTTTGCCATTCCCTTCTCCAGCTGACCACATTTTGTCAGAACTCTCCACCATGACCTGTCCATCTCGGGTGTCCATACACAGCATGCCTTATAGTTTCACTGAGTTAAGCAAAGGATAAAGATGGCAGAGTAGAGTGACGTGCGCTCATCCTCTCCAGCAAGAACTCCAAAAGTACAACTTGCTGCTCAATAATCAACAGGAGAATGTTGGATCCCACCAAAAAAAGATACTTCACATCCAAGAGCCAAGGAGAAGCCCCAGCAAGATGGTAGGAGGGGTGAAATTGTGTTTAGAATCAAACCCCATACCTGCCAGAGATGCTTGGAGGGCTCAAGCAAACCTTGTGCACACCAGGACCCAGAGACTGAGCCAGAACTGTGTTTGAGTGTCTCCTGCAGAGGTACGGGTCAGCAGTGGACTGCTTCAGGGGCAGGGGCTCTGGGTGCAGTAGACCTGGGTATGGCATAAGCCCTCTTTGAGGGGATCACCATAACCTTACCATAGAGCCACCAGAACCTACACAGGACTGGGAAACAGACTCTTGGAGGGCGCAAACAAAAGCTCGTATGCACCAGGACCCAGGAGAAAGGAGCAGTGATCCCACAGGAGACTGACCCAGACTTGGCTGTGAGTGTCCAGGAGTTTGTAGCAGAGGTGTGGGTTGGCAGTGGCTTGCTGCAGGGTTGGGGGCACTGAGTGCAGCAGTGTGTGCATGGGACCTTTTGAAGGTTGCCATTTTCTTTATTACTTCACCATAGTTTAGCCTCAGGTCAAACAAAAGAGAGGGAACACAGCCCCGCCCTTCAACAGAAAACTGGATTAAAGATTTACTGAGCATGTAAATCTCAGTAAGAGATGTGAGGCATCCTTCCAGGCTCAGGGGTGGGGTGTGGGAAGTTCAGCGAGGAAGGGATGTGGAGCTGAAGTGTGGTGGATGGCGATCAGGCAGTCAGAGGCGTCCCTTGCTCAGTTGGAAGTGTGTGGGCACTCATGGCTCCACCCATCAGAACAAGACCCAGTTTCCCCCTCAGTCAGTCTCTCCCATCAGGAATCTTCCACTTTAAGCCTCTTATCCTTCTCCATCAGAGGGCAGACAAAATGAACACCACAATCACAAAAAACTAACCAATCAGATCATGTGGACCACAGCCTTGTCTAACTCAAACTATGAGCCATGCTGTGTGAAGATTTAACTGGTGGCCTAAAACCCAAGATCATAGGTTTAATTTGCTGAGTGGGTTTCAACAAATGAGAAGTTCTTGACATGAAACCAATTCTTATTTTACTGTTAGCATTGGGAAACTGTATTCTGCCAAGTTGTTCATTACAACCACACTTGCAACTCTGAGCCATTTTTGGCCAGATGTTTCAAGGAATTATTTTAATTGCTGTTGACATTTTGACAACTAGCCTTAAAATTTTAACAGTGATACTGGGCTGTACTCATTGGTGCTCAGGATAAACGGCTGTCAGTAGAAATGTCAGAAATTCTGGCAACTTTGTCAGGACTGGATGAGTGTTGGTGGAGAAGTTAGGAGTTCTGAACTGTGCCTCTGCTTCTGGCTGAGCAGGATATTAACCCCACGAAGTTCACATGGGTTGAAAGGTGGTCCTTTCCAGCTCCCATTTATTTTTTTGTTTCCTCTTACTACAGAAACTTTAACATTTTAAAGTTGTCATCAGTATATAATCTGTTACGGAACTGTTCATTCACATTTGTCTTTTGACAAATCTGCTTTTGCCCATCTTTTAAAATTATTTGGTATGTTTCTGTTGGTCATCATGAATACATGTTGAGGGTGCTCTTACCTCCCAAGCCCTGCAGAGGAATTGGACTCTGGATAACAGGGCCAGTCTTGTGTTTTTCTTGATGCACTAAGTAGCATACTGTTGTATGCACAAGGAATTACTGTTGTAGGTGAAATGATAAAGGAAGGTTTTTTGTGCTGACTTTCAGAGACTGATTGCAGAAGAGCATCTGCAGATTCTTAGTTCAGTAGCAGAATCTGCTTATTACAATAGGTTCCAAACAGAAAAGACTTGGGTTTCCTGTCTGGAATTACTCTGGGCCATATATCCTGTCACAAGCCTATCTAGACCAGAAATCTTTGGTTTTAGAAAAATCATTCTTAAATTTAAGAGATTTATATGGTCTTAGCTTCCCCAGGGGGCTTCCCTGGTAGCTCAGCTGGTAAAAAATTCACCTGCAATGCAGGAGACCCTGGTTTGATTCCTGGGTAGGGAAGATCCCCTGGAGAAGGGATAGGCTACCCACTCCAGTATTCTTGGGCTTCCCTGGTGGCTCAGATGGTGAAGTATCTACCTGCAATGCAGGAGACTTGGGTTCAGTCCCTGGGTTGGGAAGATCCCCTGGAGGAGGGCATGGCAACCCACTCCAGTATTCTTGCCTGGAGAATCCCCATGGACAGAGGAGACAGTGGGGCCACAAGGAGTCAGACATGACTGAGCAGCTGAGCACAGCTACCCCAGACCAGCCAGGGCCCTCCTGTACTGTTCTGGATATTAGCTACCCATCCCATGTTGTGGACTAAAGTTTGTTTGCAAAGGTAAGTTAGAATCTATCAGGAGAAATTACATTTACCAGTGTGTATTTTTTTCTTTTTTCAAACCAGAGGCTGGCATTTCTAATCTAAGCTATTTTGGAGATTAGTTGGGGCTTGGAGTGTGAAGTCCCATAGAGATGTTGTAAATGGTGATTTGGTTTCCAGGGCTTTCCTAGTGACTTAGGCAGTAAAAAATCTGTCTGCAATGTAGGAGATGCAGGTTCGATCCCTGGGTTGGGAAGATCACCTGGAGAAGGGAATGGCAACCCAATCCAGTATTCTAGCCTGGAGAATCCCCATGGACAGAGGAGCCTGGCGGGCTGCAGTCCATGGGGTTGCAGAGTCAGACATGACTTAGTGACTGAACATTAGTTCTCAACATCTGATTGCCTGGATAAGGGCCATGCCCTCCCTTCACTAACTCCCATCTGTGTTAGTGAAAGGTGAGCTGGGGGAGGGAGACTCCGTATGTTCAGCCTCCACTGCAGCCACTTCAGCTCTGGGTATCATCCTGAAGGTGTGGTAATGATTTCTGTTTGCTTTAGGACACCCATGTGGATGCCCAAGGCTCCTTCCTATATTGGGGCAGATTATTTTAACCCAAAACATTGTCTCCTGACACTTTTCAGCTCAGTTCTAATGGAGGAAGCCTGTGAAGGCTCAGAATTTAAGGCAGAAGGTGGTAGATATCACCTTACGCCTGTTAGGATGGCTGTTATCAAAAAGACGAGTGTGGACATTCTCCCATGCTTGTTCTTATAGTTTAACTCATAATAGGATTGATACATCCTGTAGATGAGGCTTTAAATAATTGCCACATATCCTTGTTCCATTGGGGCTTTACACGTAAATGTGTGTTTTAAGGCCGTTTTACCCTGAACCCGAATCCAGAGTTGAGGAATGGTGGCTGTATCATGGCACCTGTACGATGGTTTTCTTCATTGGGCCACAAGCTGCTGTTTTTCTTCTCTCTCCCCTGTTTCTCTCCCCTCCCTTCATGCGAAGATTAAGACTGAGTTATAGAATTAGTGCAATTTTTAAAAAAGTGGGGGTGAAGGCCCCCTCCAAATATTTTATAGCCAGGTTCCAACAATGAGGATGATGTCATCAGAGCCTCTCTAAATGTCCCTTTAGAGATCGTTTGTGGTAATTAAAAGGAAAGTGAACCACAGATTTTTGAAAAATGATAAATACAGGTTTACCAGGTGATTTCATGATGCTAGATGGAAACCCTGCTGAGAAACATCCTGGGTACTCACTTTATACTCCTGAGAAACCTGTAATCAGATGGGCACTGTTGTGAGATTGTTCAGATACCGTTACCTGCAGTTTGTAGAAATTTATTTTGACACTTAAGGACATCTAAGGATGTAAATTTAATTACTGCTGCTGCTGCTTTCTCTGTGGGCTTGAATGAAAAGTGGCAGATTATATACTGAAATTGCCACTAAGATGTAGTTTTTTTAAGTTTCATGGGGGCTTAATTTTCTAAACTTGCAATATGGATGGATGACTTTTAAAGCCTTAACAGAGTCTTCTTGGGCAATCACACTCATTTGACTTGGAGGAGGGCAGCTTTCAGTTTGATGTGGTTCAAACAGCTGCTCACTTAGGATATTCTAGAAGAGTACAGCTCGAATACGGTATGTTTTCTGTGTGGGTCTCCTTTTAATCCAAACTGGCAGCGGAGCTATAGATCTGGTATTATTAAAGTCCAGAGTGGCAAGGGAGGTGAGCCAAGTCCACTTCTTCTTGGGTCTCTCTCTTGCGCTTTTTTTTTTTTGGCAGTGTTTCTTTCTTTCCTTTGCCTGTTGGCCTGCACGTGTGAGAAGCAGAGAAAGAAGACTTGTTAAAGTATCGGATGGGTGGACGCAAGTCCTAGAAGAAGTAAGGGTGCTATGTTAGCATGATGTGGCAATAGTAGGTGCCGGTGAAGATGCTCTTGTTGAAGGCAAGGACTCCTCCCTGGTATCCAGGCTGCTGCTAACCCTCCCTGCTGTGGGGTAGAGCTGGTGTGAAAATGCAGGTTTTCCTTGGCCGAATCCAGAGGTTTTAGCGAGCCCTGCTGTTCTCGAAGCTCTGTAGGAGTTAGCAGTGGGAGGGACAGGAGATGTAAAAGCACTAAGAAATCTGGTCAGCGCCTAAAGCCGCAGACAGTCGGCTTAGGAGGCCAGGCGCACACAGAGTGAGTTGCCCTGCGTGTGCACGGTGCACGTTTCAACAAGTGAAAATGTGCGCAGGCCGACGGTGGGAATGGGAAGGGCGCCGAGTGCAGGATCAGCAGCCTGATGGGATGTATCTGGGAGCGGGTTTTCCTGGTGCCCTTGATGTAAACGTCAGAAGGAAAAAGTGCTTGTGTCAGATTAAACAATTTGCCCTGTCCAATATGTTCATTAGAAACAGTTGCAGTCTTAGGAAAGTCTTGTCTCTTTAAAAGTGGTAATATTTAGAAGGAGTGGTAATTGGCAGTTGATTTTTTTTTTCTGTTTGTTTATGGTTTACTGTTGCTGTGATTTAAAATTACATAAACATATACTACAAAAATTATACTACATAAAATTACATTTAAACATATACTACCGGGGTTGTAGTATTTTTCTCTAATATCAGCTTATTTATGGCTTCATAACTTTCTAATTAAGAGTACTAAAAAAAAAGAATACTTCTTTAAGCTTAATATTTCCCTAGATAACTAAGCAATATTTCCAACTAATACTTTTTTAATAACTGTTTTAACAAATTTGTTTGTTGTGAAGGCAGTTTAGGGAGAAGGCATGTTGGGTGCGAATTTACCAGGTAAGCCATTTTTGGTGCTTTCTCTTGAAAATAGCACTTTCTTTGCTTGGGTATCTTTTGGTTACTCAGTAGTTGAAATTTACCAAGTTTTGAGAGCAATGGTGTTTTGAGCCCAGCTGGAATTTCAAACGCTCCTTCGATTTTCTTTCTTCTCCTTTTCTTCAAAGTACACTGAAACTCTTGAAGGATAAGCTCTCACCCTCTGGGTCTTTGGCAGGAATCGTGGCCTTAATTGGACCAGAGCCCCCTGCACAGTGGAGGACTTGCCCCATGGCCATGGCAGCCTGTGCCCTGGCAGCTTCCTGAGTCCTTGGAGCCATGTGGACTTGCTTGAGATCCTCAGGCATCCACAGACCAACTGGTCTTATGAGGCAGAGCCTGTGATTTTTATAAAAGGTGGTGTCTCAAGCCTCACACACCTGTGGGCATGACAACACAGACATGCTGGGTTTCCAGGGCCCTTGGGTGCTGCCAGGGTAACTAGTTCCCCGCATTTGCAGGTGCGGAGGGAAGTGAATGGAGAAGGCAATGGCAGCCCACTCCAGTGTTCTGGCCTGGAGAATCCCGTGGACAGAGGAGCCTGGTGGGCTGCTGTCCATGGAGTCGCACAGAGTCGGACACGACTGAAGCGACTTCTCATGCATGCATGCATTGGAGAAGGAAATGGCAACCCACTCCAGTGTTCTTGCCTGGAGAATCTCAGGGATGGAGGAGCCTGGTGGGCTGCCGTCTATGGTGTCGCACAGAGTCGGACATGACTGAAGCGACTTAGCAGCAGCAGCAGCAGCAGTCATGGTCTACCAGTGTGGGGGCCATGTGTGACGTGGGGGCTGCTGGCAAAAGCTGCAAAATTGCACAGCCAGGGTGCTGGAGAAAATGAGTTTATGGCATTAGTGGGGAGAACTTAGAGATGGTGTTACTTACGTATGGCCGAGCAAAGGTGGGAGGATAAGGCTAGTTCTGCTTTTATAATTAACTTGAAGCTCCCCGATGAAGCAGCTTTTAGCCCCACCCCCTCTTTCCTGGCCTAGCACATCTTACTCTTCACTTTTCCCTCAGGAAAAATAACGAAGAAAGCACCCTGTGAGCCCCGGGTGCCTGTCTGGCCAGTTCCACGACTTCTTCAAAGATTCTCTGTCCCAGTTATTTTTATTCTAACCACAGTGTGTGTGCTCTGGACTTTTGAAATTTACAGTTACAACTATGCTATTAATCTTAACTCTGAAAACTAAATATTCACTCTTCACCTGGAGCTTGCAGACAGCCCGGGTGATGCATGAGATGATTGAGAGGGTAGCAGCTATTCCTGTAAACCTTGCGTCGTCTGGCCGGTGAAATCAAGGAGTTGATTTGCCCTAATGGGAAGGTGTCTGGGTGTCCAGATTTCTTTGACTCTTGAGGAGGGCAGTGAGATCCCAATCTTAGATTAAGCTATGAAGCAAATCTTGTTGGAGGTTTTCTGTGCTGCAGAAGGAAGACCACGCAAGGGACCCCAACTTGCTTATTCTTAGAGGGAGTTCCTCCTGTTCTATGAGCTGGCAGACTTCTTTTGTGCCGAAAAGACATGGTACTTCACACACCTCCAAGCAGGAAGGGGCTGCTGGGATGGTGATTTGGGGAGAGAGGAACCTCTCATGGTCCACAAGTAGGAAGAGACTTGGGGACCTGTCCTGTGGGAGGTGCATCTATACAGCTGAAGACAAGTCATCCCTTGTGATGCTCTATTACAGGGGGTCACCTCTGACAGGGAAATCTTTTTTTTTAAGCTTTTAAACCTCTGTTTTGCTCTTTGCTTTTCTCCTTCTCTGATGTTTTAAGAGGAAACTGGGACGGTGGTAATTCATTGCCTTGGGGATAGAAAACTGAAGCAGTTTGAAGAACAGATTCTTCTCAGTCTGTGCCTAAGAAATAGAGAACACTGTGTGTCCTGGCCTGGAGGATGGTTTTCCAGCGAGGACAGGAAGACAGGAAGCAGATTGCCTGAACTGGGAAAAGGGGTCAGGGTGAGTGGGGTACCAGGGGGTTGGGGTTCATGATCTTTGGTGGCAGCCTGAGCCACTGGCCCCTGGGTGGGGCCTGGGAGCTCTACAACTTAGACACCTGAGCTTCCTGCTTTGGTAGAGATCCTGGGGGCACCCGTGGGCATGGCAATACAGGCAGGCTGGATTTCCAGGGCCCTTGGGTGCTGGCTGAGCACGAGCACCAAGCATGGCAGGCTCCCCTGGGTGCCACATTGCAGGAACCGCTCTGAGGGATTAGTTTCTTTACCATGGGCTTTGGAATCGGAATTCATTTGACTTCAAGAAAAGAGTGGTTGTTTTATTTGTTGTTTTGGTACATCTAACTTTGTAAATTGAGGTTTTAGACCCGCTGTGCCCATGATCCAAACGTAGGTTCCTGGATGAAATGCTGCACGTGTGCTAAGTTGATTCAGTTGTGTCCGACCCTTTGCTTCCCTGTGGACTGTAGCCCACCAGGCTCCTCTGTCCATGGGATTCCTCAGGCAAGGATACTGGAGTGGGTTGCCGTGCCCACCTCCAGGGGATCTTCCCAACCCAGTGAATGAACCCCCCCCTCTCCTGTGACTCCTGCATTGCAGGTGAATTCTTTACCCCTGAACCACCAGGGAAGCCCGATGAGCCACCGGGGAAGCCACTACCCCATATACTTCTTGGTGCTGCCCTTCTGTGTGATTTTACTACAACAGTGTGAGATTTGTGCAGACAGACCAGAGAAGCTCCCTTCGTGCATCCCCTCTGCCCTCCCGGCACGTGCGTGGCTTCTGGCCCTGGGCGTCACTCACCAGCCTGCACTGTCCTCACCACACTTGGAGCTCCATGAGAGCAGAGACCCTGCCTTATTCATCCTCACAGCTGCCGCAGCTGCCTCCCGTGTGCCGTAAGTCTTTGAATGAATAAACACATTTATTCAGCAGCTTAAGGGAAGCTCTGAAATGGGTGCTGGGCCTGAAAGACTAATCCAAAAAGAACTCCAGGATAGAACCCCCTCACTTTAGCTTGATGACTGTACGTGGGTACAGAGCGTAAGGTTTTCACGTTCATTTCATGTTCTCTTGTCAAAGGGGAGTGATTCAGAATGGGGCTCAAAGCAGATACGTTTTTTTTATTAAAAAATTTTTTTTCCATTTCAACGTTGTGTTGGTTTCTGCTGTACAACAATGAGGATCAGCCATAGTTATACACACATCCTCTCCCTCTTGAGCCTCCCTCCCTTCGCTGCATCCCTCCCATCTAGGTCATCACAGAGTACAGGCTGGGCTCCCTGTGTTATATAGCCAGTTCCCCCCAGCTGTCTGTTACACATGATCGTGTGTATATGTCGATGCTGCTTTCTCCATTCGTCCCTCTCTCTATTTCCCCCACTGTGTCCACAAGTCTGTTCTCTACATCTGTGAAGATCTTAAGGTTTTAAAACTGTTTTTAGGAGTACATGTTGAAGTTATATGTAAGAATCAGTTTCTAGAAGGCTGGCAGTGCTGGCTGGCTGGCTGTCAGCAGTCAGGCAGACCTGCCTGGCGTAAGGCCAGTTCAGGCTGGCTGGACATCTGAGTGGATGGCTCGGGGCTCCTGGTCCTCTTCCCATGACTGCTGAGAGCTGGTCAAGGAGAAGATGAAGCCCAAGGCTGGCCCCCTTGTAGGTGAAGGGCTTCTGTTCTGAATTGACAAGTTCTGTGTGGCCCTGAGGAAACCAGGGTTTTGCTTTCTCAAGCCCCCAGGGTAAGCAGCTGGCAGGGGCATCTGTGTGAGTGGGTGTGGGTGCTCCATCCTCTGAACAGGCAAACATTTAAAAATGTTTGCAAAAGCAAATTCTAGAGAGAAGTCCAGGACTTCCTCATGCAGATACTTGGTAAGTCCTGCTCCTTTTTTTTCCTTTTGCTAATTAATTTCCCTGACAGCCTTGCTGGTAGCTCTTCGCCACAATCAGTTGCTGAATTGCAAAGCTCAATTATCTGTGTAATAACATGCTATAAAAATATATAAAGCCAGGAAAAAAAATGATTGCAACCAAAGAGGCTGAGCCTTGGGAATAGACACCTTGTATATTCACATCTGGGCTGAAACGAAACCACAGGATCTTTCAGTAATGATTTGATGCACTGAATTTCTTTCTAAAACGTGAAAGAAAACACTTAATTTGAGGATGAGGCACTTAAGTTACCTTGAAATACAAGCGGAAGCAATATCTCAATATACTTTGAGTTTTGTGATGCAGTATATTAGAACTGACTGTGGCTCCCTAGCTTTTGAAAATATTAAAGCATTTCTGCACAGACCTTTTTAGAAGCCTGCTATGTGCTAGGCACTTGTGCTTACATACATAAATTTTTTTAAAGAATTTTGATGTGGACCATTTAAAAAATCTTTATTGAATTCGTTACAGTGTTGCTTCTGTTGTGGTTTTTTTGGCCGAGAGGCATATGGGATCATAGCTCCCAGACCAGGGATTGAACCCAACTCCCCTGTGTTGGAAGGTGAAGTCCTAAACCACTGGACCTCCAGGGAACTACATTATATATATTTTTAATCCTGCTTGTGATCTTACAGGGAAGATGGGAAAATCTCCATCTCTCAATTAAGAAAAATGAAGCTCATGAATTTGGTGTAAAAACCAGTGCTTCTCTCACAGTTGGTCAGTAGAAGCAGAGAGGAGCTGATTTTTTTAAAAAAAGTTGTTCATGAACAGATTGACCAACCTTTTGTAACAGTTGCTTTTAAAAATATATATATATATATAAATATATAAAAATTTATATATATATATAAATTTGGAGCAGAATTGCTGAACCCTGTCTGAATTCTTGGCTCATAAAATTGTGAAATAAGATGAAACAGTTGTTTTAAGCCTCTAAGTTTTGGGATAGAATGTACCCCATGCCAGATAAACATCTCCCATGTCTTGGTTCTTTGTTTCTCTGGCTGAAGAGGCTTACTCTTCTGTCATAAGCCGTCTCTCCTACAGTAGCACCTTGAGGTAGCTTACTGTAGGAGCACAAATGTGGAAAGGCCAATGACAGTTAAGGAAATAAATCACCAGGAACTTACCTGGTGGTCCAGTGGTTAAGACCCTGTGCTTCCAATGCAGGGAACATGGGTTTAATCCCTGGTCAGGGAAAGAAAAGATTCCGCAATGCTTCTTGGTGTGCCCCACCCCCCCAAAAAAAAGAATTCACCAAAGCAGACTATTAAAGGGGGAAAGATAATGCCTGGGAAAGCTAGGAGCATAATCACAATTTTAGCCTGTGTTTCCGGCATCCGGGGTGGAATAGAGAAATAGGTGGTATGACAGTGTTTTTGGTTTCAGCTTTGACTGTATTCAAATTCTCTTTGGAGCTTCGACACACCAGACCCCAACTGGGAGATTGTGACTCTGCCTGCCTGTCTGGTAAAGGCTGCCAGGTGGTTCTGTGAGCGGCCAGGGATGGTAGAAATGTTGGCCTGGCTCCCAGGGGCATACGGAGAAAGGCCACGTTTATTGCAGGTGTATTTACCCAGGGCCTTCATGAACAGGAGCCATGCTGGTTACTCTGCATACGTCCTTTCAGTCCTCACTGCAGGCCCACTAGGTTGAGGGGAGAATCTTCATGTCATAGGTGAGGGGACAGGCGTGTCTGAGAACTGTCATTGGTGCCCAGTCTCCTAGTTGGTAACAGGGATATTATTGGAACTCATTTGTTTGTCTTTCAACTACCAAAAGTTTTACACTTGATTTTCCCCTGATCTTCATTTTCTTCTCTTTTTTTTTGGCTGCACTATGCAGCATGCAGGATCTTAGTTCCTAGGAAAGGCCTCAGATTAACTGGATGCAACTTGAAATGTTTATCCTGATTATCTTTGGGTGGGTCCTCAAATAGCAAGGCAGCAAAAAAGTGAGGTGCTTTTCAACTGAAAGTCTGAGGATTGCACCATTTATGAATATGGTATTGTCTTCATGCAACATTCTGTGTGCCCACCCGTTGCCCCAGGGCAGGCCTATAACCCATGTGGAGGGTGATGTGGATGGTGAAAATGGTGGCAGAGAGGAGACTGGTGGTGGTTTAGTCACTGAGTCGTGTCTGACTCCTGCAACCCCGACTGTAGCCCACAGGCTCCTCTGTCCATGGGATTTCCCAGGCAAGAATACTGGAGTGGGTTGCCGTTTCCTTCTCTAGGGGATCTTTCCAACACAGGGATCAAACCCACGTCTCCCGCATTGCAGAAGGATTCTTTACTGCTGAGCCACCAGGTAAGTCCCGACTAGCTCAGCTAATAGATTTTGGCCATCATTTGGTTACTTCTACTGGAGTCTCTAGAGGATTTTACCCTTGGGTCTTGATGTGGTTCCTATCCTGAACCTTGGATCCCTGAACACAGTGGGGGCTCCCTGGGTGCTGAGTTAACTGCCGTGCCACCTGCAAAGCAGCGATGTGGCAAGGGGGAACATGGGGGTGTATGTACTTCACTTACTCAAAGCTGTCAGATCTTACCAACCTTTTGTGAGAAATATTTTTTTCCTCCCTGAAAACTCATAAAAATTCATGTTACGATTTCAGTGCCCACATGATCCTGTAGAATTTTGTTGAGCTGCTTATCCTCTTTTCTCCTAATAGATACATCTCTCTCCTCATGCACACAGGTATAGATGTGTGCTTGTGAGTCTGTACAGGAGCTCCTGTATATGCCACAGTGGCTTTGCTGAGGGAAATCAACTAATTTCCCCCCACTGGTTCAATGTGACTAAGTTATCTTTACGTGTATTCTCAAAAGACTCCATTCCAACGACTATTTTAAATTTCATTAACCTTGCCTACATTTTGCCAGATACCTTTTCAACATATCTATTTATTTTATTATCACAATGATTCTTTGCTTTCTTGTGTGTCTAGAAAGAAATAAAATTAGTGGATTTAATTTTTTTTTATGATGAACATTTTTAGTGAGGTCACTTTTCGTGTTAGTGTTTAAAAATAACAGTTACCCAGGAATGATAGTGCATCATTTCCAAAATATTCTCTAGGGAAAGTCATACTTCATTATGCTTAACTCTGTAAGATGAAACCTTGATACAGAGTAAAAGGCTTAGCTTGTCCTTTTTCACCAGCACTTTTATTAGAAGGTGATGATACTGTATGGTGTGTATGTATATCTCTGAGTGGGAGGATGCATGGAACTACAGGACTATCCTTTTCCACCTCAAAACCATATAGAATTACACCTGTAACTGTTTCAAAGGCTCAGTACAATTTTGAATTTTGCATGTTATATGGGACATGGGCTTCCCAGGTGGTGCAGTGGTAAAGAATCTGTCTGCCAGTTCAGGAGACCGGAGCTTGATCCCTGCATCGGGAAGATCCCCTGGAGGAGCAAATGGCTACTCACTCCAGTATTCTGGACTGAGAAATCTCATGGCGGGCTACAATTTATGGGGTCACGAAGAGTCCGACGTGACTGAGTGACTGAGCACACTACTTGTGGGTGTGGTGTTTTTATTTTAAAAAAAACACTTATTATAAATGAAAAAGTTACCATGTGAAATTAGAATGGGCAGATCTTCTGTGATACTGTTACGGCAGTCAGACTTCATGGACTTTAGAAAAAATAAAACATGTTTTATTTTGTAAAAACAAAGCAATATGTAGCATTCCTGGTTTTAGAGAAGAATTGAGGTCTGTGGGCAGTAGTCTCATGTATGGAATATTAACTATGTATAAATTGTGACTGAACACTCGTATGAGTTTTTTAGGAGAACATAAAATGCTTCCTCCCACCCCCAGCCTCGCTAATGCTTTTTTCCCTCCTGCCTCTCTGTCCATCCTTTTCTCCTGCTTCACTTGAGGACGATTCTGGCTTTACAGATCCTGATTTTTTTTCCTTATGTCCCACCAGAAGTGTTAATTCACTTTGCTAGAATGCTAGTGATCTCAAAAGTGGAGGATTATGACTCCAGTTGGGGCTTCATCAGCCTGAGCAGGTGCATTCTAAGTAAGAGAGATACTGTTTTAATGCAAATGTCCCCGCTAATTCCGGAGAAGGGAGATATGAATAGGAATTGACACAGTGGTTAAGCCAGAATTGTTTCTAAATAGATTGTTTTTTTTTCCCCCTGAATTCTCTGGGCACCAGCAGCAGTGTCTCGTTAATAAATGGAAGAGAAATATAGAGGGATAGAAGTTGAGGATGACTGTCTTAATTCTTTGTTCTGAGGGATCACAAATGCTTAAGGAAAATGAAGTTGGAGGCTCACATAAATACTAGGGAGCCTCAGTGATATGTGCTGATATGAGAGTAGAATTGAATTCGGGGACCCCAGATAAGGGGATGGTTGTATTAAAATGCCGTAAGCCCTACTGGGAGGCAGCTTCACATGAGCCTTAACAGAGTAATTTTATAGTGAGGGTCCAGAACTTTTCCTGTCCTTCCTTTGTCTTGAAGTGTGTATTGTCTGAGAAGGAGCCAGCAAACACTAGAGTAGTGTCTAAGAAGCAGGGCGTGCAGAGTGAACCAGGGCTCTGCTGTGCTGTGAATAGAGTTTTCATGTCAGGTATAATTCCACTTTGCATTTTTCTTAGCTGTGGATTTTAGGGAAACACAATGTTTTAACTGAAAATGCATTAGCCATATTTCCCTCCTTGGGTGGTGGTTATGTGAGTGTTAATAATTTATTGCACTCTACTTTTAGGTATTTTTCTGTTCATTTAAAAATAAAAAGGGCTTATGGAAAAGTCATCAGTGTGTCTTTTATATTTTCCAACTCAGCCATATGAAATTCATTATTCACTCCTCCATCTACTCAACATACATTTATTGAGCATCTACTATGCACCATGAAATTAAAAGACGCTTGCTCCTTGGAAGGAATGTTATGGCCAACCTAGATAGCATATTTAAAAGCAGAGACATTACTTTGCCAACAAAAGTCCGTCTAGTCAAGGCTATGGTTTTTCCAGTGGTCATGTATGGATGTGAGAGTTGGACGGTGAAGAAGGCTGAGCGCCGAAGAACTGAAGCTTTTGAACTGTGGTGTTGGAGAAGACTCTTGAGAGTCCCTTGGACTGCAAGGAGATCCAACCAGTCCATCCTAAAAGAGATCAATCCTGGGTGTTCATTGGAAGGTCTGATGTTGAAGCTGAAACTCCAATACTTTGGCCACCTCATGCGAAGGGTTGACTCATTGGAAAAGACCCTAATGCTGGGTAGGATTGGGGTCAGGAGGAGAAGGGGACGACAGAGGATGAGATGGTTGGATGGCATCACCGACTCGATGGACATGGGTTTGGGTGGACTCCGGGAGTTGGTGATGGACAGGGAGGCCTGGCGTGCTGCAGTTCATGGGGTCGCAAAGAGTTGGACACGACTGAGCGACTGAACTGAACTGACTATGCACCAGGGCCTGTCCTGGCTCTGGGAGTACCATAATGAATAAAAACAAGTAAAAGTCCCCGATCTCATTATTTTAGAGAGGGACAGACAATACGTTAAGCCACATGTTAGAGCGGGGTGTCAGCAAGCTTTTTCTGTAAGGGGCAAGATAGTGAACAGTCTAGGTTTTGTGGGCCAGGGGGCTTCTGTCTTTGAAGTGAGAAAGCAGCTATAGACATTATGTACATGAGTGGGTACGACTCTGTGACAACAGAATGTTACTTACAGAATCAGGTGGTGGGCTAGATTTGCCCTGAAGGCTGTAGTTAGCAGACTCCTGTGTTAGCTGCTAGTATGTCCTAAGGAGAAAATAGAAAGGGAATGTGGAGTATTGGGGTGTGGGACAAGGTATGTTGCAGTTTTTGACACAGTGGTCAGGGAAAGCCTCATTGAGAAGGTGACTTACGTAAAAATTTGGGTAAACTGGATTCAGCTCTGTGTATATCTGGGGAAAAGAATGATCCATACAGAGGGAACAGCACGTGCAAGGGTCCCGAGGTCAAACATAGGTGGGGAATTCAAGGAGTGGGAACAAGGTCAGGGTGTTTGGAGCAGAATGAGTGACGGGAGAGTGGTAGAAGGTGAGGTCAGAGGTACAGTCTGAAGGTGAAGGATGAGGTCACATCATGGTACCTTGTAAACCTTTTATTTTATTTTGTTTTTTTACTTTGCAAGTCAGTTGGATAATCATTGGGGGATTTTGAGTAGAAGGGTGATAGAATGTAACTTTTAATAGGATCCCTGGTTTCTGTATGGATTACAGACTGTAGGGGGGCTGGGGTGGAAACCCAGAGAACAAAGAGGTATTCAACGTAAGCAGGTTAGAGATGCTGGTGCTTGGACAGGCTTGTGGTGGCGGACATGGTAAGAAACAGCCGCTCCACGGTGTGCATTGGCCATAGTCTCAACAGGAATTGCTCACCGTGGAAGCGGGGTATGAGGACTGGAGGAGTCTAAGATGACTCTAGAGTAAACTGGGAGGGTGGGGTGCTGTTCACCCAGCAGTCTCACTGCACAGAGCCCTGATGCAGCACACAGCCTGAGACTCAAGGCAAGACCATCACCGCCTGAATGTGTGTGCGCCATGGTGGCTTTAGGTGTCCCCAGGCTGAGGTCTTGTGTCCACGTTGAGCTTGTTGGCAGACTTAGCCTCTTGCTGTGGTTCATATCTTGTGCTAGTGCAAGTTCCTGATATTTTGGGGGCAGGTGATGTTTCCACACACAAATTCTTTGAGTGAACCCATTTTAATTCATGAAGTTATTGAAAGAAATCCTGATACCCAGTGTACCACCACGTAGGCCCTCAGACGCAGGGAGATATGTAGGCTGGCATCTGGCAGCTGCAAGAGCCAGGGTCTTAAATGAATCGTCAATTCTACACACTACTGATGGTTCTCTGTGCTTCTTGGAGAAGGTGTAATACTCTCCCGCTCCATGGTTGCTGTGCATATAAATAACACGTAGAATTTGGTGCCAAAAAGCAATTCAGGAAGTCATGTCTGTTTAGAGGGTTCTATAAATTGTCTGCTAAAACATCTGCAGACTGTTTTTCAAATGCATTGCCAAATTTAAGACAGTGAAAGTATAATAATGATTTGAAGATTCCAAGTGGTGGTTCTTGTTTCTAAGGAGATAGATGCTTTGGCATTACGTTTATCTTATTAGGGAGTTGTATGTCAGTGTTTAAGATTCAATGCAAAGAAGATAGTAAATCCTATTAAGTGGTGGGGGGGGGTAGAGATTTCTATTGGACATCCAGGTGGAGATGTGAAGAAGGTAGTATAAATAAGTCTGGGGGTGAGGAAAGACCAGGCTAGAGAGAAAGAGATCTGGGGAGTCTTTCCTGGTAGACAAAGTTGTGGGACCAATGGGATCACTGGGGGAGTTGACATAGATAAGAGGAGAACCAAATTCCTAGGGGCAACAAGCAAGGAGACTAGGAGGAAAGGCCAAAAGGGAGACGTAAGAGGAAGACCAGTGGTGTCCTGGAAGTCAAGTAAAGATTATGTTTCGAGGAGAATGTGATTAGCTATGTTGAATACTGTTGAAAGGTCAAGGAAGGTTGGACTGAGAAGTGAGCCTTTGCTAGCATACAAGACATCGGCAACTTTAGAGCAGTAATAGATAGTGTAGTGTGTTTATGATGGAACATTTAGATCAATAGCTGCAAATAAACTCTGTATACAGTTTGGGCAGTTTTGGCCTGTATTAATCATTGCCATTTTTCTTCTAACCACTTACCATTCATCATCATTAATATTTTAGTAGTACTAGATACAGAAAAACCAAGTCTATAATGAAATTATTTTACAAAACCTTCATGGGTTTTTCTCAGTTAAGCTATGTGATTTTGGAATCTTGTTGTCAGTACAGTTTCACATCCTTTTCTTTCAGATTCGCTAGAAATTTGTACGTATTTATTAAATACACTTTAGCTCCTCTTGGGCACAATGCTATCAGTGCTTCCTTTTTTAAAAAAAAATTTTAGGTCACGGTACTATGAAACAAGGGGCAAGGAGCATTCTTGTCAGTAGATCAGAGGTATAAAGGAAGTTGTAGCCTATTTTGCCAAAATCACATGTTGATTATGTATAATTGCTTCATCTAACATGGTCAGGTTGAATTTCTCCTTGCAGATAATAGAGGAAAACTTTTTCCTGTGCTTAGAGGATAAAATTAATAGATTAGAAAATTGGAGCAAAGGGAAAATTAAGGGTAGAAGGGAAAAAAAGTCGTGGAGAGGTTAGTGTACAAGGATGTGTGAGAGTAGGTCCTATGTAGTTGCTGGAAAAGGGCCAAAATTTGAGTCTGATTCTGATAGAATTATAGCAATTTAGGTCAAGAAAGAAACATTATTGTTATGTGATTTAGTGTTAAAGAAGGCAAAAACAAACCGGTTACTCAGGTGAAGGAGAGCTTTTCTTGGTCTTGAGGCCTGAGAAATTTTCCCACAACATAGGGAACGGTGAATGATGAGAGTACAGTGTCCTCAACAAGTCACCATAGTAGGTATTCCAAAGTTACCTAGAATTGCATCTTACATTGAGGGATAATGCCAAAAGCATACTTATGTTAAGGATCCAAAAATTCTGGATCCTTTTTAAAAATTTTTAGATTTTTATTTTATATTGGATTATAGTCAATTTACAATGTGTTAATTTCAGGTGTACTGCAAAGTGATTGCTATACATAAACATATAGCTATTTTTTAAAATTATTTTCCCATTTGGGTTATTACAGAACATTGAGCAGAGTTCCCTGTGCTATACAGTAGGTCCTTGCTGGTTATTTTAAATATAGTAGTGTGCATATGTCAACCCCACACTCCCCATTTATCCCCCTTCCGCCATTCCCCATTGTTAACCATAAGTTTGTTTCGATTCTCTTAAGTCTGTAAGTCTGTTTCTGTTTTGTAAATAATTTCATTTGTAGTTTTTTTAAGGAACCTCCATACTCTTCACTATAGTGGCTGTATCAAATTACATTCCCACCAACAGTGAAAGAGGCTTCCCTTTTCTCCACTTCCTCTCCAGAATTTATTGTTTGCAGATTTTTTGATGATGACCATTCTGACTGGTGTGAGATGATCATGTAATTTTGATTTGCATTTCTCTAATAATTAATGAGGCTTCCCTGGTGGCTTAGTGGTAGAGAATCCATCTGCCAATGCAGAAGATGTGAGTTTGATCCTTGGAGAAGGAAATGGCAACCCACTCCAGTATTCTTGCCTGGAAGATCCTGTGGACAGAGGAGCCTGGTGGTCTACAGTCCATGGGGTTGCGGAAGAGTTTGGCACGACTTAGTGACTCAACAACAATGATAATTAACAATGCTGAGTATCTTTTCATATGCCTCTTGGCCGTCTGTATGTCTTCTTTGGAGAAATGTCTCTTTAGGTCTTCTGCCCATGTTTTGATTGAGTTGCTTTGTTTTTATGATGTTAAGTTGCATGAGTTGTTTATAGATTTTGGAGACTAATTCCATGTCAGTCCTATTGTTTGCAAATGTTTCCTCCCATTCTGTGAGCTGTCTTTTTGTTTTGTTTATGGTCTGCTGTGAGTTTCATTATGTTCCAATTGTTTATTTTTGCTTTTATTTCCATTACTCTGGGAGATGGATAGACAAAGATATTGCTGTGATTTATGTCAAAGCATGTTCTGCCTATGTTTTCCTCTAAGAGTTTTATAGGATCTGGTCTTACAATTAGGTCTTTAATCCATTTGGAGTTTATTTTTGTCTATGGTATTAAATATTGTTGTAATTCTTTTACATGTAACTATCCAGTTTTTCCAGCACGATTTATTAACAGACTGTCTTTTCCCATTGTATAGTATTGTCTCCTTTGTCGTAGATTAATTGACCATAGATGCATGGGTTTATTTCTGGGCTTTCTCTTCTGTTGATCTGTATGTCTGTTTTTGTGCCAGTGCCAATACCATACTGTTTTGATTACTGTAGCTTTATAGTATAGTGTGAAGTCAAGGAAAGTGATTCCTCCAGCTGTGTTTCTCTTTGTGAAGATTGCTTTGGCTATTTGAGGTCTTCTGTGTCTCCATTAATGAGTTCAGTAAAGTTGTAGGATACAAAATTAATGCACAAAAATCTCATGTATTTTTATACAGTAACAATGAAAGATCAGAAACAAATTAAAGAAACAGTCTCATTTACCATCACATAAAAGTAGGTTTATCCTGAGGTATTTTATTCTAAGGAGGTAAAAGACCTGTACTCTGAAAACTGTAGATTGCTGATGAAAGTAATCAAAGATGACACAGACATATGGAAAGATATACCATGTTCTTGGACTGGAAGAATCAGTGTTGTCAAAATGACTATACTGCCCAAGGCAATCTGCAAATTTAGTGTAATCTCTATCAATTTACCAATGCCATTTTTCACAGAATGCTATTGTTTCTTAGGGAAACTTGCTCTACTGATAATTGATGCTGTCAGTTTAAATCATCTCCATGTTTTTAACAGTTGAGGGAATGAAGTGCAAGCCAGGGACTGACTTTGGTTATTAAGCCTCTTTGGGCCGTTTGCCTGCATGGTTGACCATCCCTGGGGAGGGGAGGCAAGGGAGGGCTGCACCTCTTTTTTACTGCAATCCCTGTAGATAAAGAAAAACACCTGGCAATTAAAAACATGCCTTTCCTGCCCTCAGACTCCATTAGATAGATGGTCCAGTGTGAATTCTGGTTTTGGTGCTGATGGCTTTAGTGAAAATTGGAAAAGGTAAATAGGTTTGCTATAAACACATTTCCGGAGAGGTCCTGCATCTGATACCTATGAGTCCAGCTGTGTGATTAGCTTGGCCAAGCTCTGATCCACTTGTGGACTGGCCTTTCCCTTTGAAAGTCTTTTTCTTTACCACCCCAGCTGTCTTACACTGTTCAGATTTTAGCAAATAACTTTATAACATTTCATATTATGCATCATGAATCATTTCTACCTATACCCATATATGTCTCCATTTGTCTCCGTGAAAGATTTTCAAGTAAAGCTTCAGTGTGTTTTCCAGCATTTACAGCAGCTACCATCTCCCTGTCTCTCATTGGCTTTCTTTGGTGTAACTCAGTATTTAGTGGAACACTCTGAGATATTGTCAGACCACTAATTGTCTGCTCATTTGCCCTGGATGCTGGTGCAGGAATGACTGAGAATGTGCCAACTAACAGGAAAACAACTTACTACAAAGCTAGTGCTTACTAAGTGTAATCAATGGTAAAGGATATCTGTGTTATTTCTAAGTTGCTTCAATCATGTCCAACTCTTTGTGACCCCATGAACTCTGTCGTGCCAGGCTCCTCTGTTCATGGGATTCTCCAGGCAAGAATACTGGAGTGGGTTGCCATACACTTCTCCAGGGCAACCTCCCAACCCAGGGGTTGAAACTGCATCTCTTATGTCTCCTGCTTTGGCAGGCGGGTTCTTTACCACTAGTACCATCTGCCAAACCTGAAAGATGTCTATGAGTTGTTAATATGTACATTTGGGTAGAAATTTTTGTGTTTGTTTTGAAACTTTGAAATATTTGGGTTAAAACAGTTGGTTTGCAAATAAAGATGGAATAAGGGGCTCTTTCAGAATAAAGTGTAGGGTTGAACACAATTTTTAGCTTATTACATTTGATCTTTATTGATGAGAAAGGGCCATTTTAGGGCAGTGGTTTTCATCCTGGTTGTCATTTGAGTTTGAGGGGTAAAAACAATCCCCGGCCAATCTGACTTTCTGTGATGGAACCTCACTACTACTTAAGTTCCTGAGGAAGAATTAAACTATTTATACTGACTCAGAAGTAGCCTTACCCACATGGTAACCATGCTGGATCACAGAGGTGCTGGACTGAGAAGCAACTAGAAAGGTGTATGAGGCTATTTGTCCTCCGAGTGCCCCGAGACTGCTGCACTTTGTATTCTGTCTAATTTCTATAGTTTTCTATGGTACTTCCCACTTTTTTCCCTTTTAATTTGTTGTTTCTCTGCCATAGACTTAGAAGCCATGTGATCAAATTGGTTAGAATTATGGGGCAAATGAAGAATCAGTAGACTGTCAGTAAAGATCTAAGGACCTTTTTAAGAAATAAAATCTGTACATTGCAGCGGATAAACCTTCTAGGGGGTTACTTCTGTTCTTTTAGCTGTACTCTAGAAAGGCTTCCCTGGTGGCTCAGATGGTAAAGGATCTGCCTGCAGTGCGAGAGACCGAGGTTTGATCCCTGCAGAAGGGAACAGCCACCCACTCCAGTATTCTTGCCTGGAGAATCCTATGAACAGAGGAGCCTGGCAAGCTACAGTCCATGGGATCACAAATAGTCAGACATGATGGAGTGACTTTCGCTTTCACCTTGCTTTCTCTTTCTAGAAAGGTGAGCTGGATGAGTAACTTCTAAATGGGAGCATGGAGATACTCTATGGAAAGAAGCAATGACAAGTGAAAGTGAAAGTCGCTCAGTCGTGTCTGACTCTTTGTGACCCCATACACTATACAGTCCGTGGAATTCTCCAGGCCAGAATACTGGAGTGGGTGGCCTTTCCCTTCTTCAGATTATCTTCCTAACCCAGGAATTGAATCCAGGTCTCCTGCATTGCAGGCAGATTCTTTACCAGCTGAGCCACAAGGGAAGCCCAAGAATACTGGAGTGGGTAGCCTGTCCCTTCTCCAGGGGATCTTCCCCACCCAGGAATCGAACCAGAGTCTCCTGCATTGCAGGTGGATTCTTTACCAACTGAGCTATGAGGAAAGTTTCCATGTTTCCTGTATACATTCACCTCTACGTCTGAGTCCTGTATTTCAACATATGATCTTGATAAGATGAGATACACATGAAGGAAAGAAGCTGCAATAAGAACACATGTCACAGTGAGCTGTGGGAGACCAGAGTTAGGAGAGGGCATATGAGGATTTATTTAATGCCGTTTGTGTGGTAGGCAGTGCTGTAAGTGCTTTACATGTATAATAAATCCCTCAATATGTTCTAAAGGAATGTAATTTTGGAAATAAAGCTATTGGTGACTGTTGGACATTTATGGAGCCAGGATAATGGCAAAAGCTTGCCTTATACATAACCTCACAATGACTAGATTTTGTATTTTGTATGATTTAATATTTTGTATCCAGCAATTATTTTGTTGCATTAATTCTTAAAATATCCGGTGAGGTATTACTACCATCTCCATTTTATAGATAAGGAAGCTGAAGCAAACAGAATTTAGATAACTCTCCCAGAGTGGCTCAGTTAGTAGTAATTGGCAGGGTCTGGATTTGAGCTGAACCTCAGCGGTCTGACTCGTGACTCCATGCCCTAACAAGCTATATTCTACTGATGCTGGCATGCATGCTTAGTCGCTTCAGTCATGTCCAACTCTTTGTGACCCTATTCACTGTAGCCTGCCAGGCTTCTCTGTCCATGGGGTTCTCCTGCCAAGAATACTGGGGTGGGTTGCCACGCCCTCCTCCAGGGAATCTTCCTGACCCACAGATCGAATCTATGTTTCTTACATTTCCTGTAAGAGATCCTCCTGTAGGAGGGTTCTTTACCACTAGCACCACCTGGGAAATGGGGTGTCCTTTCTATTTGGTACTCAGTTCTGATTTTTATCACAAACGACTAGTACCGAGTATTTCCATACATAAAATTCTGTTCTTTGAGTTAACTTCCAAGCGTTTAAGTCCCATAAGCATAATCCTAGGTGTTATGGGTTGAATTATATATGCTTAAAACCCAGATGTTGAAGTCTTACCTCCTTCATGCCTCAGAATGTGACCTTATTTGGAAATAGTCACAGCTGATATAACTAGTTAAGGTGAGGTCATACTGAGGTAGGGTGGGCCCCTTATCTGGTATGACTGGCATCCTTATTAAAAGGGGAAATTTGGGTACAGACATGCACACAGGAAGGATACCTTGTGAAGACTGGAGTTATGCTGCCACAAGGCAAGGAGTTCCTAGTAGCTGGCAAAGGGGCTTGGAATAGATCCATCCCTAGTACCTTCAAGGGGAGCATGGCTCTGCTGACACCTTGACCTCAGACTTCTAGCCTCCATACCTGTGAGATGATACATTTTCATTGTCTGAGCTTTGTTGCATCAACCATAGGAAACTAACATAGATTGCTGGAAAAAAGTTCTCCTAGGTCAAAGAGTAATCTTAAACTCATTGCTATTCAATAACTCTCTGAAACTGAAAAATTATAGCATAGATGCCTGTTATTTCTTCCTGGCTTCTTTCTTTTCTATATAACTGTCCCTACCCAGTCTGCTGTGCACTGCTTTCTTTACATATGATCTTGCTCCACAGCTGATTGGACCAAGCTGGGTACCTGACCCTGGGAAAAACAATTGGATTGGCTCTTCAGATGATCAGGAATTGAGATACAGAGAGTTGTTAGGGAGCTGAGTGTAAAAGTTGTGAGAGTATACAGATGTATTACTGAGTCACTTTGCTGTATAGCAGTAATTAACACAACATTTTAAATCAACCATACTTAAATAAGAAATTAAAAAATCAAGGTCATGTGGACATTCAGAAGCAGTCTTGGAAGAGTTGTAAGCAAGTGAGTGGACAGAGAAAGCTCGTCTCAGTGACAGGGGAGAAGGCAGCAGAAGTGGGACAAACGTAGAGACCATTGGCTCCAGAGTACAAGAGAATTCTAGAGCTGCTGTCTTGATTCTTGATGCTGTACAATTTGGGGGTTGAATTTTTTTGATGCCCACTTGGACATGGAACGACATCCTGGTTCCAAATAGGAAAAGGAGTATGTCAAGGTTTTATATTGTCACCCTGCTTATTTAACTTATATGCAGAGTACATCATGAGAAACGCTGGGCTGGAAGAAGCACAAGCTGGAATCAAGATTGCCGGGAGAAATATCAATAACCTCAGATATGCAGATGACACCACCCTTATGGCAGAAAGCGAAGAAGAACTAAAGAGCCTCTTGATGAAAGTGAAAGAGGAGAGTGAAAAAGTTGGCTTGAAGCTCAATATTCAGAAAACTAAGATCATGGCATCCGGTCCCATCACTTCATGGCAAACAGATGGGGAAACAGTGGAAACAGTGGCTGACTTTATTTTTTGGGGGGTCCAAAATCACTGCAGATGGTGATTGCAGCCATGAAATTAAAAGACGCTTACTCCTTGGAAGGAAAGTTGTGACCAACCTAGACAGCATATTAAAAAGCAGAGACGTTACTTTGTCAAAAAAGGTTTGTCTAGTCAAGGCTATGGTTTTTCTAGTAGTCATGTATGGATGTGAGAGTTGGCCTATAAAGAAAGCTGAGCGCCGAAGAATTGATGCTTTTGAACTGTGGTGTTGGAGAAGACTCTTGAGAGTCCCTTGGACTGCAAGGAGATCCAACCAGTCCATCCTAAAGGAGATCAGTCCTGGGTGTTCATTGGAAGGACTGATGTTGAAGCTGAAACTCCAATATTTTGGCCACCTGATGCGAAGAGCTGACTCATTTGTAAAGACCCTGATGTTGGGGAAGATTGAAGGTGGGAGGAGAAGGAGACGACAGAGGAAGAGATGGTTGAATGGCATCACCGACTTAGTGGACATGGGTTTGGGTGGACTCCGGGAGTTGGTGATGGACAGGGAGGCCTGGTGTGCTGCAGTTCATGGGGTCGCAAAGAGTCGGACATGACTGAACTGAACTGTCCTTATTGCATGTGGACTTGGGCAATACCACTATTTGCATTTATTAAATTTCTATAACTTTCAGTTCTCATAATCAAATGAACCCTGATGGAAATAGAGAAATGGCGTAATAGAAGGCTGCCTGAAGGGATTGATAGTATCTGTGTCCCTCTGTAACCTCTGGAACCTGTCCCTGAATTCAGCCTGGTCTCTGGAGAGTTTTGAGTCTGAACTCACTGTATTGGTCCTCTTAGAATTATATTGACAGACTTGTCTTTTGTTGGGACGCATTCTTAAGACTCCAAACTGATTTTGGTAATACCAAAATACTAAAAGGGATGTATCAATATATCCTACAAACTTTGAGTATAACTCTTTTACAGAAACTTACCAGCAATTATTTGCTGATCAACAATTTATATTAACTTTCTTGGCAGCCTAGTAAACCATTTATATTTTAATAGCTTGGTGATTATCTTATGAAATTGAGAATTTGACTTGGAAGATCTACAGAATTCCTTCCCCCAAGATGATAATTATAACTTTTATCCAGAGAGCACACATAACTTCTGGTTGTTTTATATGAGGAATTACATATTTAAGAACTTAAAATCTCTACTACCATCACTATAGGGCTGGAGGCCTAGCAGGACAGTTGCATTATGTAAATCAGAAAACAAGTAGGAAAGGAGTTCAGCAAAACTTGGCCTTGGGGGCAACTTGCTAGTCTTGAATCTCCAGTGGACAACACATTGTTTTTGCAGAGGTGGAGCATGCCTGGAGAATGTCTTCCAAATAAACATCCACAACCTCAGTCTTTAAAAATGTGACTCTGAGTTGGGGGTGGGGGGTGCGCATTACTTCTGAAACAGTTAAATGCCATCTAGAAGAAAGGCGTCATGCTTTGGCTGGATGTGTATCTTAGTTTCATTTTTGATTTTTATCCTGCATTCCTCACGTAGAACCCACATAGACAGAGGCAAATGTGACAGCTGTCCATTGCTTTCCTCTGCCCTGGGGAGATTTACCGCCCTGTTCTCTCACAGTTAGAGTTTTCTCATTTTGCCGTTGGAAATGTGTGGCAGTTTCCATATTTTTAAGTTGTAAACTCTGGCTTCTTGGGCTCACATTAAACTGCAGGCAGGTCTGAGTCACAGCAGTGCTGCTGTTGATAGTTGTGTATTGATTGCTTTCTGAGGAAGGCTGTTGGAAGGAATGTAGATTTATTTCCTTCGTGTTTTTAATTTATTCTTCTGTAAAGTAGCTCTGCTGAGGTGGAGGAGATCTCAGGAGTACTTTTAAAGAGCAATCCTAATGAGGCCATTAATACCGTAACTATTGGTAGCATAATCGGTGGGCAGCATGTGGCTGAGCAGGGACAGGGGCCAGCAGACCTTGCTGATATCCCCAGCTGTGAAGTGAGGATGGGAAGGCCTCTCTTGCATGGTGTGTATTTGGTAGAGAGAGCTTATTAGCTATTACCCTCCCTTGCATCTGTCTGGAATTTACCTACCATCCCTGTGCACATTGTCTGCAGCTTAGCACTTTTCTAAAAAGTTTTTTCAGGGAGTTTGTTATAAAGTTCTTTTCCCTAATTTACCTTGGTGAAGTGTTCAGTTCAGTTCAGTTCAGTCACTCAGTCGTGTCCGACTCTCTGCGACCCCATGAATTGCAGCACGCCAGGCCTCTCTGTCCATCACCAACTCCTGGAGTCCACCCAAACCCATGTCCATCGAGTCGGTGATACCATCCAGCCATCTCATCCTCTGTCGTCCCCTTCTCCTCCTGCCCCCAATCCTTCCCAGCATTAGGGTCTTTTCCAATGAGTCAACTCTTCGCATGAGGTGGCCAAAGTATTGGAGTTTCAGCTTCAACATCACTCCTTCCGATGAACACCCAGGACTGATCTCCTCTAGGATGGACTAGTTGGATCTCCTTGCAGTCCAAGGGACTCTCAAGAGTCTTCTCCAACACCACAGTTCAAAAGCATCAGTTCTTCGGCGCTCAGCTTTCTTCACCATCCAACTCTCACATCCATACATGACCACTGGAAAAACCATAGCCTTGACTAGACGGACCTTTGTTGGCAAAGTAAGGTCTCTGCTTTTAAATATGCTATCTAGGTGGTAAGTGCTAGTTCCTAGGTATTTGGCAGCATACTTCATAGCAGCAGACTTTTTAAACATTTTATTAAAGTATAGATGGTGTATAATATTGTGTTAGTTTCTTCTCTACAGCAACGTGACCCAATTATATATATTCCTTTTTATATTCTTTTCCATTATGCTTTGTCACAGAATATTGGATCTAATTTCCTGTACTATATAGTAGGACCTTAATGTTTATCCATTCTATGTATAATAGTTTGCACTTGCTAATCCCAAACTCCCAGTCTTTGCCTCTGCTACCCTCCTCTATCCTGTCAACCACAAGCCTGTTCTCTACATCTGTTTATCTGTTTGGTTTGTAGATATGTTGACTTGTATCATATATTAAACTCCATATGTAAGTGATATTATATGATATTTGTTCACTGATGGTGCTACAAATGGCATTATTTCATTTTTTATGGCTAAGTAATATTCCATTGTGTGTATATACCACATCTTTATCCATTCATCTGTTGGTAGACATTTAGATTGTTTCCATGTCTTGGCTATTGTAAATAGTGCTGCTGTAAACATAGAGGCGCACATATCTTTTTGAACTATAGTTTTGTCTGAGTATGTGCCCAAAAGTGGGATTACTGCGTCATATGGCAACTATACTTTTAGATTTGGGGGGAATCTCCATACTGTTTTTTTTTTATATTGGCTGCACCAATTTACATTACCTTGAACAGTGTAGGAGTGTTCCATTTTCTCCATACTCTCTCCAGCAATTGTTATTTGTAGACTTTTTGATGATGGCCATTCTGACTGGTGTGAAGTGATACCTCATTGTAGTTTTGATTTGCCTTTCTCTGATAGTTAGCAACGTTGAGCATCTATTCATGTGCTGATTGGCCATCACAGCAGACTTTTCTTTCAGATCGTCTCTTCTCTTTTTACTTTAAGAATCATGTAGGTTTTGCATTCTGCCACAAATATAACATGTTAATTTCTTTAAAATGACTACTTAGCACCATAAAAGGGATGCATTAGACAGATGTCCCATGTCCATTCTGTGGCTTCCATGTACCCATCACATATCACATACACCTTGGAGTACAGGTGTTGTAGTTTGAGAAGCTTGATTCTGGAGCCTTGGATACCCACATTTCTTGTATGGAAGAAGGCCTTTAAGTTAATTTTTGAGGGAAATCTGGCCATGCCTATTGCTGTTTCCTCAGCTGACTTCTCTGCAAAGGTGGGAATGCCTTCTGCTCAGGGATAGGTTCTTCTGAGCCAGCACCACCGTCTTGATTAACATAACATACTGGGATTTGCACTGGAGGACAGTGAAAGTGTCTGTTCTCCTCCAGGTTATTTGTTAGGAGTCCAAACAAGAATCTGTTGCCATTCAATTATCTAATGCTAGGTTGGGAGCATGATAGTTATGAAGAATTGCCTTAAGGATATGCTGTCAATCCTTTGTTCTTCTGATTAAGATATTTTATTATGACCATGCCTTACTTGCCTATCATCTGGTCCAGAGTATCACGTACCCAGTTTCATAACAGTCTCAGAAGTTCCCAAGATCACTCTGGCATCCTATTGCATTCTGAAGCTGAAAAGATTGAAATTTCAGTAATTAAGATCTTTAAAATACAGTTTCAGAGAATTCAGAAGTGGTGAAGTGTTTATTTTTTTTTCCCAACCAGGGTGCCTGCCTGTGTTCTTCAATTTTTAAAATGTGTAGATAGCATTGAATTGTTCTAGACAGTCTAAAGTTTGCTGCTGCATCACTTCAGCTCACCAGACAGCTGAGTTCCTGAAAGCCTAGCATTAGACCCTTGGAATTGGCTCTTCAGCATCCCTTGAATAGTGCTTGGTTGGAGGCTGTCAGCTTACACTGAGGCACACTCCTGAGAAAAATCCCCTGAAACCCTTCTTTACCTTAAGGATCCTGTTACACAGCCACCTCATTATGAGGCCACAGGGGACAAATTTCTCCCTGGCCTTGGTCCTGAGAATTGTGCTGCTCCCGAGTAACTCATTTGTTTGTTCTTAGGGACCTTGTTTTTTCATGTAACTGATTCTGTCTCTTTCTCATGCTGATGATAAACATGATAAAAAGTCTAATTTGTGGCCCAGCTATAGTGCTCAGAGCTGGAAATCTTGTGTCTTTTTCTGCTTTCAGTTGATTTTTAAAAGTTAAACTCATCTGTTAAAAAAAATAATCTTACCTTTTATTCCTTTGTAGAAATATGCACACATTTGGTGAACTGCTTTAAGTAAAATTTGAACACAGTCAGGGACCAAAGAACCCTAAGTGACCCTCAGTGACTGTGGAAGCACGTTCACTGTAGTCTTGGCAAAGGTCAGCAGAGCTCGATGGAAGGTGTTAGCCCTTTTGTTCTATTAACAGCCACTGCATCCTGGGTGTGAGTGCCCTGGCATAGGTCCCGGGGATGGCGCAATGATGGAACCAAGCTCTGCCCAGTGACCCCAGTCAAGCCAGCCTGGCCCACTCTGCTGAAACCCTAGACCCCTCTGCTTCCTGTCCCAGGATAGTACTTCCTGTCACCCTGGTGGTCCTGCCCCATCAATGCTCTAAATGTGACCAGAGCTGCTGAAAACCTGAGCCCGCCTCCAGGATGTGAGCCCTTCCCTCCCTGTGTTTCCACTGAAAATCTTAGGGTCTAAGTTCCCAAGAGAGAGAGGTCTATACCTTCTCATTTTTGTACATACATCAGGTATATCCATTCACATAGGCAGATAAAAACACCACCAAATCTCTCTAGCTTAGAATAGCGTCAGGCTCTTCACAGGTCCGCAGGTGCATCATGATCACTTGGGGATGCAGAGTCGCTGAACAGCCTCTGTTTCTAATCTTGCTGGGAACAGTGCCAGAGGAAAAGAGCCCTGAGGGGTTTCCATCAGAAGTTAAATGTGCTGGTCTGGAAATGACATGTGTTATTTCTGTTCACAACTTGTTTGCTAGAACTTGTTACATGGTCTGCAGCTAGGAAGGACAGTGCTGTTGCGTGTCTGGAAAAGGAGAGGACTAGGAATACAAGGCCATCACACTGATGATTCTCAGACTAGGTTTTGGAATTAGCGTGATGTTGTTGTTGTTGATCATCCTTTCCCTATCTCTGTTCCCTCCAAATCAGTTTTCTAGGATAGGTAAACTTCAGCAGAACAGTAAATTAAAAGTTGGTTAGTACAGGGATGTAGGCTGGAACCAGCTATGCAACTACTGCAAATGTATCCCAAGATAAGCTGTGTCTTTGCTGAAGGTTGGGCATTAAATGAAATGAAACTTTCTAACAGCCCATGTGAAAAGAGAGCTTGTGGGAAGGAAGCTTGGCCCATAAAATGTGAATTCTTAACCTGGGGACAGGGGAAATGTCTCTGCACTCCTTGAAATTGTTTGCAAACTGTAGGGTGTGCATATGGAGAGGAGTCACAGCTTTCATCAGATTCTCAGGGGCATATGTGACCATACCCCCCTCCCCACCTCCCCACCCCCGCCCCACTTAAGGTTGAAAACCACTGCCATGAGATAGAGACCATTTAGTCAGGAGAAACACTACAGACTGGTGATGCTAATCCCAGGCAGGAATTCCTCCTAGGGGGACAGATTCTCCCCTCACTTACGATAGACACAATGATGAATCTCATAGGCATGTTTGGTACCACACTCCATGATATAGACTGATGGAATTCCATAGATGCTCGGTCAGTAGAAGCAAGTCTATAACAGACTGGGAGTGGTAGGTTTAATACTGGTGGTAGTATTGGAACAAATACTAGCATTAGACCCTTGGAATTGGCTCTTAAGCATCCCTTGAATAGTGCTTGGTTGGAGGCTGTCAGAGGTGGTAGTTGGAACGAATGTGGTCAAAACTGCTTCTCTGCTGGTTTTGGCTCACTCTAAATGGAGAATAGGAAAGAAAGATGGATTTCATATCCATCAGGTCATGATTCATCAAACTTGTTTCCCTTCACTCAGCTTTTGATAAGTATTTGATGGTACTGACGTAAGAGAGTAATTACTAATTGTACCTGGGGTATTACTTTCCTGTGTGGAATATTTAGTAAGGCCTATGTGGCCAGGATATGAGGTAAATAGAAGGGCATGCCACCTTGATTTGAAGATACTTGAAAGTATGGGGAATGTACCACGATTGTCTTTAGAAGTTATCTTGTTAAAGAGGATATTTGCTTTTCATCTTACTCTATAACTCAGAATATTTTAAACATGGTCATTTCATTTTAAAGGATACTTTTTATTAAAAAAGTAATATGTTATTTTATTAAATACCAGAAAATTAAATTATAAAAAGCCATTTGTATATGACCTAGAGGTGACACTACTCTGGAAATGTTGATAGCCTTCAGGGTTTTATGTACATAAAAATAAAACTAAGATGTGGCTCATAAGAGACGTATAAATTCATAATCTAGTTCTTCCACTTAATACATCTTAAATATTTTTCCATATCAGAAAAACTAGACTTTTGTTTTAAATGATTGCACATTGTATGAATGTCCCATAATTTCTTCCCTAGTGGCTCAGTTGGTGAAGAATCTGCCTGCAATGCAGGAGACCTGGGTTCGATCCCTAGGTTGGGAAGATCCTCTGGAGAAGGGACTGGCAACCCACTCCAGTATTGTTGCCTGGAGAATCCAATGGACACAGGAGCCTGGCAGGCTACTATCCATGGGGTCACAAAGAGTTGGACATGACTGAGTGACTAACAATTTCACTTTCACTTTTTTTGCACATGTGTTTTATTCTCATTCATTAAAAAAGTTGTACACCATGCTTTGATCACACACTTTCACATCAATCTTTACACAGTTGTGTGATCTTCCTCTTGGCATAAATTCCTAGAAGTTGAATTGCCTGAAGAAAGAGTTGATACATTTTTAAGATGTTGCATATGTATGCCATGTTGTCCTTTAGAAAAACAATGTATATTAATATTTATCTTAACTTTTTGCTTGTATTAAGTAGTATTGTTGTTCAGTCTCTAAGTCATGTCCAGCTCTTTGTGACCCCATGGACTGCAGCTTCCCAGGCTCCTCTGTCCTCCACTATCTCCTGGAGTTTACTCCAACTCATGTACATTGTCGGTAATGTTATCTAATCATTATTATTATCTTTCTTTAAGATTTGTTAGTCTGATAGATGAAAATATCCCTTTCAGTTTGTAGTTCTTTGATTACTGAAGTAGCAAATTATCATATTTTGTGGACAGTTTAGTTTTTCTCTAATTTACTAATTTGTGTCCTTTGACATTTTTTATTGGATCTTTTTCTTTCTGATTTGTAAGAGTTCTCTATATTCATAGGGTACTGGTTCCTTTAGTGGGATATGAATGGGTTAATTATCCATTTTTTTGTGGCTTAAAAATTTTTCTTATTTAAAAAATTTTTTTGGCCATATCTTCTTTTTCTTGGTTAAATTTTTGTTGACTTGAACAAGTCAATAAATGAATACTTGTCCCCACCAGGATGGATTTCTTTTACCTCTTCAGTTCAGTTCAGTCACTCAGTCATGTCCAACTCTTTGCAACCCCATGAACTGCAGCACGCCAGGCCTCCCTGTCCATCACCAGCTCCCGGAGTCCACCCAAACCCATGTCCACTGAGTCGGTGATGCCATCCAGCCATCTCATCCTCTGTCGCCCCCTTCTCCTCCTGCCCTCAATCTTTACCAGCATCAGGGTCTTTTCCAATGAGTCAGCTCTTTGCATCAGGTGGCCAAAGTATTGGAGTTTCAGCTTCAACATCAGTCCTTCCAAAGAACACCCAAGACTGATCTCCCTTAGGATGAACTTTGTCCTTCATTATATCATGAGTATGTGGACCCAAGAAAAACTTTAAATGCATAAAACACAAGGGTTACAAAGGAAACCAATTATATTGAAATAGTTATCAAAATATTAAAAATGTATAATACATAAAAGTATTTGCTCCCTTATTAAAGCACTGACTGACAAGATCTAGCAGTATGTTTAATAATTGTAATTTCAAGGTAGTGATGATGTTAAATGCTATTTCACAATGTTTAAATTATGAGATATGAAAACATCTGAAGATTTCCATTGGTGACAAAGTTATAGGTACTGCAGCTAGTATGTAGTCAACCTTCATAGTGAGTGGGAATGCTAAATTTAAGGTTTTGAAGAAGAACATGGAGTTGTTTTCTCACCCCAGTTCGTGGCCCTCTGAAATCTATCTTTGGATTCATTGGGAGTCTGTGTGCCAAAGGACTCTTTTCTAAGTAGAATAGTCACTGTAGGCTTCATTTTAAGTTCTCACTCCAGTTCGTGGCCCTCTGAAATCTATCTTTGTATTCATTGGGAGTCTGTGTACCAAAGGACTCTTTACTAAATAGAATAGTCACTGTAGGCTTCATTTTAAGGCCTGTGTATCTGCCACATAGTCCAATGAGGTAAAACTAAGATATGGGCTGGATGGTCTGTAATTCTTAAGTAGAGGAAAAAGCAGAAGGATTCCATTACCAAGTGAGCCAGAAATAGAGAAGGAATACTTGGAGATTAAATCTGCTGATGCTCAGTAAGTAGTACATATACATACACACACACACACACACACACACACACACACACACACACACACACACACACACACACACACACACACACACACACACACACACACACACACACACACACACACACACACACACATATATATATATGGTGCATTATGTCAGCCAGTGCAAGGAGCAGTATGCAGACCCTCCCTCCATGAAAAGTTAATAGGGTGGTGATACATAATTAAATGTAAGCTGAAGTGATAGGCTTAGGGCTTGTCAGGGAGAGCTCCTTAGGGGAGGTGACATTTAAGCAGAGAGCTAAAGAATGAGGTGGAGCCAGCCATGTGAACATGGAAGAAGAGTGCAGTGAAGAGCTTGCGAGCTGATTGGACCACCTGTGGAGAGATTGTGAGGCTGAGAGAAGAGTCTGGATTGAGAGGAGGATTTCACTTGAGGATTGAGAGGAGGCCCCTGGGGGCAAGTAGAGAGCAGGAGAATCTAACAAAAGGGAGTGGAAAGGAAAGCAGGGTCGATCATGCAGGACCCTGTAGTCTTTGAGAAAGATTTTGGAATTCAAGTATGAAGGAAGGGCATTGGTCCATTTTACACTTCCAGGTAGTATGTTCAAGTTAGTCTGGAAAAGGACCACTCTGGATGCTGAGTGATGCCTCATGTGAAGGGAGGCATGAAGCTTGGAGGCCTGCGAGGAGAGTGTAGAGGTTCCTGAGGGGAGAAGGGGGCTGGGTGGGGGGAGTGGTACGGGAGGAAGTAGAAGACCCAGAACTTTACAACACAATTGGGTAAGAAGTATGAAGCAGAGGCAGAAATCAAGGATGATGCTTGAGTTTTCAGTTTGAGTAACCGGGTGCCATTTACTGAGCTGAGGGGACAGGAGGGCGACAGTTGCAAAAACAGTAGTGATTTAGGGTTCTGCTTTGTATGTGCTTGAGGTGTTTATTCGATACCCGAGCATCAAAGTTTTATAGATAGTTGGGTACCTGAGTCTGGAGCTCACAGGAGAGCTTGATGTTGGAGATAGAAATTTGCAGCCGTTAGCATATAGATGATATTTAATGGAATAGGAACAGATAACTTGCTGGGGGAAGGTGTAGAGAGGAGAAAAGATTCTGGTTTGAATCCCGAGGAGCTCCCTTAAGTATATTGATAGGTTCGAGAGAAGGAACAATAGGAGAGTGAGAAGGGAAAACCAGAGAGACAAGGGCAATCTGCAGAGTATGACGTAGAAGTCAAGAGGGGAGAGAGTGGTCAGCATGTTGGTTGCTGCGGAGAGGCAGCTTACATTAAAAAGTGGAAGAGAAAAACTGAAAAGGAAAAAAGGAAAAGTAAATGTCTTACATAATTAAAAAGCAAACTTAAAGTTAAAAACTGGGCCTAGATAGTTAATAACTATGTATTATGCATTTAAAGCTTTGTTAAGAATAAATCTCATGTTAAATGTTCTTACTACAGTAAACAACAAAGATCCTGAAAAAAGAGGAAAAAAAACCCATTTATCCTGGCTCTCCAATTGGAATTATTCCTCAGGATAACCAAATAATTGATGTTTCTCTTTACAGAAGTTTTTTTTTTTTTTTTTTTACTAATAAATTAAGAAGAATTGATCTAGAATATTACTGTTTTGCAAACACTAATAAAATGCAGTTAACCCTTGAACCAGCCAGGGTTGGCCTGCATGGGTCCACTTATATGTGGATATTTTTCAATAAATACTATGGTCCTATAAATTCTGTGGTTGATTCTATTTGTGGATGTGGAACTGTGGTTATGGAGGGCCAGTTGCAAAGTTATATGCAGATTTTCAACAACATGATTCTCTATTGCTCGAGGGTCAATGATAATGGATTTAGGTAACAATCATTAATAACCACTAACATCACACAGAGATAACTGAATATTATGTACCTCCGAATGGAAGTAGACAACACCACCTAGAATATATTTTAGCAAAAAAACCAAGTTTTTTCTTCAAGTCTTGATTTTGTTCAAGTCTCTGGACCTGTCCACTTACTTACAAGAAATACAGGAAAAAGAGAGACCTGTTAAATGAGACCTTGGGGATACAATCAACAAAATCTGAACCATGGAAAACAATATACAGAACAAACTATATGGCTTTGCCAAGTGGGGTGAATTGGATAAGAACAGAGTGGGAACCTAAAGATTAAAAAATGCTTTAAAGGATATTAATGGCAATATATGAATGCCACATGCATATCAATTTAATCAAACTAAAAACATTTTGACTCAACTGGGGAAACTGAGCAATGACCAGATATTTGGCAGTAAGGAATTAACTGTTCGGCTTTTTTAGATGTGATTTTTGTGGTGATGATTAAAAGAGTTATCCTTTAAATACACAGATAGAAGATTTAATAGGTGCAATGAAATGATGCCTGGAAGGGTGGGGAAGTGGGTAAGGACAGAGGAAACAGGAATGACCATGACGTGATGATATGGGCTGGATCATTTTACTCTCTTTTTGTCTAAGTTTGAAATTTTTCTTTTTAAAATGACTCTTAACCTTACTCCCATCAAGAATCACTAGATATAATTATGGTGTTATTACCCATAATTATACATGCTGAGATACTCAATTCTGAGAGTCCTGAAATTCAGTAGCTGAACACTTTGTCAAATACTGGTTCTTAATTGTATTGCACTGTCTCTTACGTTGTCCAGTGTTTTCTCTGGGATGGACACGGCACTGATAATGCCTTAGATTATGATTTGCTGTGAATTTTATGTTATTGCTTGTGTTCTTAATCTAAAATTAAATCTGTAGTTTTTGAACGTAAACTGTCCCATAAAAGTGAATTATTGAACATGTACCATTTAATTTCTCTTTCAATGGACTTAATGATTGTTAATATATATATTAATAAGCTGACATAGGCTAGTGCTCAGATGTATTCTTTTAGGAGAGGAATAATTTTTGGTTGAGTCATTTATCTGAATTTATAGAATTAAATATGAGAAGTACTTGCAGGATAGACTTAGGCAAAATCCACTTGATATGTTTCTGGTTCCTGTGAAATGTCGGGGGAAGTGTATTTTTTCAGAAGGAGGGGCCATTAAGAAGAGCCTTCCAGGACTTCTGACTTAAGGAAGTTTGTGTGGAAATTCCCTTACTATTAAGGTATTATCTTTTGAAGCTATTGATATGCACTGTGTCAGATGGTGTCTCATATTACAGTAGCCACACATATCTTCTAAAATCAAAATTTGATTTTCAGCATTAGTTACAGTTGCATCTAAAGTCCATGGTAGCAAAAGGAAATAAAAGGGGTGAGAATGTAAAACATAAATGCATTCAGATGGGTGTGTGTCGGCTTTTAATGTGAGGTGATCTTCAGTACTTAATGTTGTGCAGAAGGTGGGACTCCATATTCCATCACCATCAGACCAGGCATCGGAGTGCTGTTTTTTCAAATTTCTTTTTGGCTTCAGCTGCTTTTTTTTTAATACAAGGCTTTTTCTTTTGACATTCTTTTTATTTTGCCTAGTCTAAATGAGTTTTTTTTTTTCCCCAAAAAAACAACATATTCCTCTGGGTTCAATCTCCCTCCAAAAAATTAAGCTGTATTCCTTCTGGTTAAGTCATCATTAAGTATAAATGCAAACGGAAAATCCATTTACATTCCTAAATTGTTGCTGATGTTTCTAAGGGATTTATTGGGAGGGAAAGAAGAGCATGACTTGATTTTTATTATATAGCTTTCAGAAGTAGAAAATGAATTTTGACAAAGGGTTATAATAGTATTTGCAGTATGAGTTTGTGTTCTGTTTTATAGAATCATATATAAATAAGTGTTCATTTACAAATCTTTTTTTAAGTTTTGAACCGTGCCCTTTGATTTTTTGGTACCTATAAAATTTTGATAGTTAATAAACTTGAGGAAAACTTCGGTTTGACTTACTTTTTCCTTTTTTTTCAGATTTAAAAGGAAATGTTAAGATTCCATTAGATACGTGTGTGAACAATATCAATAGCTCTAAAATTGTTTATGTACTAAGGAACTACAGATCAGACCTTCATTTCTCCAGGAATTAAAGAGGTTATGAGCATTTTTGCTAGTTTTCATTTAGGCAGAGGGAAGCATGAAAATGGTTATTACACATTTATTGTGTCAATCAAAACCTGTACTCTGGGTAATCTTTGTTCATACTTTCCTAACATCTTACTCTGCTTGCTTTGTTTCTTAATTCACATTATTGAGAGAGGGAGACAGAGAGGCAGCTCATAAGCTCAGCTCAGTTTATGGATTGAATTTCCCTGAGAGAGGCACGCATACCTTGGGAATTATTATTGTTCCAGAATGGGGGCATTCTGTCGGGTAGGGCTGGCTTCCAAGGGCTCCAGCCTATGGGAGCTGGGATCCAAACTGACACTATGTAATATCCCAAATAGGGGCCTAGAGGAGATGAGCACAAAGACACAGTTCCAATGAGTTAGGGTTCTTTGTTCTGGAGAGCTACATTTCAAGTAGTTGATTTTTTTTTTTTTAATTGAAGTTGAAGAAGCTGTCACTTACAGGATATTTCTTAGCTCTCTGAGATATACTTGACCGTGTCATAGCAAGGCTCTAACCTGTCATCAAATGGGCATGACCCAATATATCCATTTTGGAAAGTGATTTATCAAGGGGTGGTATACCCTGATGACAGGGTCAGAATGTGAGAACTAAGTAGGGCCCGAGAAGCCCTGCAGTATAGGGAGTAGAAGTGGCGTTGAGGGGTGGGCTTCAGTGCACACAGTGGTCACATACCCAGTGATGAGCACGTGTCCATTTTTTTTTTCTTGCATGTGGAGGTCCTAGGGATTTCATTACAAATATCAGGAAAGCTTAGAATCACTGTTAACCCACCTTTTTCATGTTACTGATGATGAAACTAAGGCCCAGAGGGCTGAAGAGCCATACTCCATATCATTTTTCTGAGTCATCAGAAAATTCTAGATTAAAACCTAAGTTTCTGTTACTTCTTGTCTGGTGTTTTTAGAGGCACACAGATTTCATAAACAATTATCTAAAATGTGGCATCCCAGGTTTAGTTCTTTCAGGCTGTGAAGTGGAAGGGAAAAAGTGATTTCAGTTAGTTTCTCAAGATGAAGGGCAAAGACCATGTCCAGGGCAATTCTATTTTGAGAATGTTAGCACTGAGCCAGGGCTTCTGGGAGCTGGTAGTGGTATTGGGCAATCTGGGGTTAAAGAATGTTTATTTCTGCTTTATGATGTTCCACTACACATGTCCATCATTCCCAGCCAGTGGAAGATGGTTAGGCAAGCTGATTTTTTTTGCTTTAACTAACTTACTGTCTACATGTAAAGGGAGACTTGGATGAAGTTTTTTTCTCCTAAGTATTTAAATGTCTTTAAAGTACTCCTAGAGTATTTGCTTGGCTGCCCCTTTATTATTAAAAAAGAAATATTGGCTGTAAAGTTATGTGCTTTTATAATAATAAACCACTTTAAACTGCTTGGAATTCTCTAGCAGCCTTTGTGATTTTACTTTGAATTTTAACTTTGTATGTTAACCTTCTTATTTTGTCCTTCAAATTGCAGTGCAGTGTGCCTTTCCTCCCCTTTCCTCCTTCTCCTGATAGACATTCTTCCCAGATTTGAATCCCACCCCCATCCCACCCCTGCTTTTAGTTTTAAAACATTTTGCAGAGAAGTATCTTCTTTATTCACGTAAGACGTGACATGGTTGTATCTTTTGTTCCATATAATGCTAATGGCTCTGATTTTACTATAACAGGTTAACATATTCTGGAATTCAGATTGGTACCATGATAAGTTATAAGGCATTTGCTAACAACTGAGACCATGTGCCTTTTTTTGTGCCTTTCACTCCCCACACCACCCTCTGCCACCGCCCACCATTGCTTCGTATTACTTCCCTCGACAACATACAATGGGTAAACGTCATAAACTCCTCATTTTGCCATTCAGTCAGATATCTGGATGAGAGAACTTTCTGGTCATTAATCACTGATAAAGGATATACTTACAGAAAATGTTTTGTTATAAATCATTCTGACTGCTTTTAGAGCCCCAGATTTATACGGCATGGTGTGGGTTATAGGCAGACATCAGAAATTGAATTGTGACAGTGACACATTTTAAATCTCAATTATAGACTCTGATTTTAATCCTTTACTTCTTGCTGAAGCCTTGAGCTTCTCTAAGTGCTAAAAATTCTCTTCAGTTGTTACCTTTGAAAAAGTAACAGTCTCTTGCTACTTAACTTACCCTTTTAGCTTATGTAGGAATAACAAAAACATGGTGATAAAATGTAAATCTTGCACAGTTTTTTTTCCAGAAAGCTAGTATTATTTTTGGGAAGAATGCAACATTTATTATCTAAGTTCATACAGATATTATTAATTTCTTTATTAATCTGTTTTAACACTAAGTATTAGAAAATCATTGTACCCTTTATTTTCTGTTTAATTCTAAGTCAGGTTTCACTTATTTCTCAGCTTTAGTGGATGATGTCAGATGTGCTATGAGGACTTTATGAAACCATTTGTCGCAACCAAAGAATAGGCCAGATAACTCAAGACTGCTCTAGCCCCAAGCAGCTACCCTGGCTGATAGAAACCAATGTCAGACTTGCGATTGATGTCATGTTTCTTTGTAATGCCTCGGTTTAAAGCCTGCAACTTCTACAAGCTTATTGTTATCAGTGTGATTGAACTTTTAAATGACTTTTAAAATAACCTTTAAATTAGGCGGTCCAACTCAGCTATTTGTTTAAGTCATTTCTGTTAATTTCACAATTGGAGATTTGCCCTCTGCCTCCAAATGTAATAGAACATGGGTTAGTTTCCACAGGGCATGTCGCTGCCATTGCAGGACTAAGACTTGTGATTATGAATGTCAGCGCTTCTTATACAGACTTCTAAATGACCTTCATATGCTGAATCCCTGGCCAAGTAAGCTGCTGGCTCCTAACCTGTATCTCCATTCTCCTCTGAGAAGTGACAGTTTTCAAAAGTTTAGCTCCAGAATCATTGACCGGGACATCATTTAAATATTTTGTATATCTAGAACAACACTTTAAATCTTTAAAGAAAGGGTGCATTGGAAGAGCCCTCTTCAAAACTAGTTATTCAGACCTCTTGAGGCACTCTCTCCTCCTGTTCCTGAGTGACTACCCTTTTACCCTTGATTCCAACAGCTAAACAATTCATTTCAAAATATCTAATAGACTCCCCCACCAAATGACTTAGATATTGAGTAAAAAAATTATTACAAGCAAAAGCTGTGTGTTAACTGTATCCTGAAGGCTGGAAGTTATCTAATGTTTTGCATAGATCAACCAGTTCTTAAGAAAAACAGTACCTAGAATTATTTGCATTGTTTTATTAAGGAGGAGAAACATGAGAAGTTAAAACGTCCTAAATCTAATCTAACTCTGGTTTAAGTGCTTTGTAGTTTGATTGAAGCCTTAGTGTCTACATAACCAACCAGAGACATGGGGGTGATGGGTTTTGGGCTGCCTCAGTGTGGTACAGGAAGTAGAGGCCCATTATATATCCACACAGGTTAACTGTGTGGGTCTTTTGCCTCTGGTGGGCCATTCTCGCTTCTTGAGAATTGACTGGAGCATTCATTTTTCGTGCCTTGAGCTTTGCTGCCTTAAACATAAAGGGGAAAAGACCAAGTTTTTGAAATGAACTTTAGAAACACAGAGGTCAAGGCAGGAATGAGACCTAAGTCTAATAACCTGCACTTTAATTTTATCTGAAGAGTTACTTTTATATTGTGTGTATACAGTTTGAAGGAAATTCTTAAGTTTAAGTGGTTAATGTAGTCTGTGTGTGTGTATGAACTGCATTTAGTATTTACACACTCTTTCAGATTTTGTGGCAATGTGGTAACTCTGACCATAATATTTTAAAAAATCTTAATTCTGAAGCAGCTTTTTGTTATAGATCCTAGTCATTTTAAGGGAGCTTTACTTAGTTATTTTTACCAGAGTTCACTGTGCTATGATTAGAACGAGAAAATTCGGGAAAGTTTAACTTGGTATGGCAGAGGTTCAAGCTGAGCAGAAAAAAATACTTGGTGAATAAAGAATGTACAGGATGCTCAGGAGTAAAGTCCAGCAGAAGCAGGAAAATAAAACAGAGTGACTGTCTCTTCCACCATTTACATTTTGGTTTTTATGCCGGAAATGCCTTGAGTGTATATTTAAGTAGTAGCAGAGAAAGACAGTAATGGACTGGTAATTTGACTTAACTTTTTTCTTAAAGTAAATGAGTCTATCCTGTCTGTGGCATTCCTACTGTGTTTTTATCCAAATCTCTGAAGAAAATGTCCTTATTAATTTTAATATTTGATTGCAGGCTAACAGTTTCAGAAAAGATTGGTGGTCGATTGAACTGTACCCTGAGATATTTCTAAATGAAAGCCTTGTCAAATATTTTATTTTCCTTCTGTGTTCCAATATTTGAATTGTCATCTAGTGAAATGGCTTTTGTATGCTTGATTTACCAGCGTGGCTAAAATGAAGTTGGTTTTTACATTATTTGCACAATGATTGTACTTGCAGAATTAATTCTTAAAGTAAAAATCTTAAAGTAAGACCTTCATTTAAAGTAAAAAGCAAAAGTAAAAACCTTCATTTCATGGTTTGAAATCACGATCATCTAGTGTTAATTGAAACTATTTGAATTATAAAATTAAATTTCCGGATACCATTACATTTTATTTTTCTGCTGAAAATGTCTTATTTTAGCTGGGTAGTTTGGATGCATCTTCATAAGTGTGAGTAATAGGTGTGTACATTTTACTTCAAAAGCACATGCAGTAGCACTTGCAATAGTACAATAATCAGGCAGTTGTTAATTTTGAATAACTTTAAAAATATTTATCTTTAAATTTATGTAATTTAATTTTCATTAATGGTTTGTTGTATTTAACAACTGGCCTTTAAATTGCTGAAAATTTAACAAGTGGTTTTCCTGAGCTGGTACAAGCTGGCTGCAGTGCATCACTGGGTGAACCCAGGTACACAGTGTGCAGGAAAACCTAGGCTCAGAACCACCATATTGTCACTTTTGTTCACATCCCATTGATCAAAGCAAATATTGTGGCAGAGATCAAAGTGAATAGATGGGGAAGAGTACTTTAGAGGGAGGAGCTGCAGGGTCAGCTGGCAAAGGGTATGGCCAGTGATTCAGTGTATCTCCATGCCCAGGACCACTGAAAAAAATATATCTGTATTATGTGAATTTCATTTAATCCTGTCTCTGAAATGCTTAAATCTATTTCTTATGGAAGTAGCTTGGATATAAATTCTAAGTTAGCAGATTTGCTTAAGATAGTAATCCTTTTCTTTTTTAAAGTATGTCTCATACAGTGTAACAGCTGTTATTCAGGAAAGATTTAGGAGTAAAAAAATGAAGTCTGAAATTCTGCTCTGTCTGTTGTGAGGCAGTGACAGGCAACCATAGCTGAGGGTTTTTTTTTTTTTTTTTTTTTTAAGTAGGCTGTTCCTATATCATTTAGTATATTCTTTGTTGGTAAGTTTTTCCCTCTAAAGACTTTTGTCTGATAGTAATGTTCGTTCTTACTCTCCATTTATGTTTTGGCCCCGTGTGTCCCAAGTAGCACAGCTATCTTCATAGAATTTGTCAAAATTCTTCTTTTGGTGGCTGATTCACCTCTAATTTGGGATAGTACCATTGATGAATTAATTAGATTTCATATATGTTATGTTGTTCAGTTGCTCAGTCCTATCTGACTCTCTGCAACATGCCAGGCTTCCCTGTCCTTCACCATCTCCCGGAGTTTGCTCAAACTCATGTCCATTGAGTCAGTGATACCATCCAACCATCTCATCCTCTGTCATCCCCTTCTCCTCCTGCATCAGAGTCTTTTCCAATGAGTCATCTCTTCGCATCAGATAGCCAAAGTATTGGAGCTTCAGCTTCAGAATCAGTCCTTCCAATGAATATTCGGGGTTGATTTCCTTTAGGATTGACTGGTTTGATATCTTTGCTCTCCAAGGGACCAGCACCACAATCAAAAAGCATCAATTCTTCGGTGCTCAGCCTTCTTTATGATCCAACTCTTACATCCATACATGACTACTGGAAAAACCATGGCTTTGACTATATGGATCTTTGTCGGCAGTATGATGTCTCTGCTTTTGAATACGCTGTCTAGGTTTGTCATAGCTTTTCTTCTAAGGACGAAGCGTCTTTTAATTTCATGGGTGCAGTCACCCTTCACGGGATTTTGGAGCCCAAGAAAATAAAGTCTGTCACTGTTCCATTTTTTTCCCCATCTATTTGCCATGAAGTGATGGGACCAGATGCCATGATCTTAGTTTTTTGTATGTTGAGTTTTAAGCCAGCTTTTCCACTCTCCTCTTTCACTTTCATCAAGAAGCTCTTTAGTTCTTGGCTTTCTGCCATTAGAGTGGTGTCTCCTGCATATCTGAAGTTATTGATATTTCTCCCAGCAATCTTGATTCCAGCCTGAGCTTCATCCAGCCCAGCATTTTGCATGATGTACTCTGCATATAAGTTAAATAAACAGAGTGACAATATATAGGTTGACGTACTCCTTTCCCAATTTGGAACCAGTCCATTCTTCCATGACTGGTTCTAACTGTTGCTTCTTGAACTGCATACAGGTTTCTTGTGAGGCAGGTAAGGTGGTCTGGTATTCCCATCTCTTTAAGAATTTTCTACAGTTTGTTGTGATCCACAGAATCAAAGGCTTTATTATAGTCAAGGAAGCAGATGTTTTTCTGGAATTCTCTTGCTTTTTCTGTGATCCAGTGGATGTTGGCTATTTGATCTCTTGTTTCTCTGCCTTTTCTGTATCCAGCTTGTGCACCTGGAAGTTCTCAGTTCATGTACTGCTGAAGACTAGCTTGAACGATTTTGAGCATGACCGTGCTGGCATGTGAAATGAATGCAATTGTGTGGTAGTTTGGACATTCTTTGGCATTGCCCTTCTTTGGGATTGGAGTGAAAACTGACCTTTTCCAGTCCTGTGGCCACTGTTGAGTTTTCCAAATTTGCTGGCATATTGAGTGTAGCACTTTAACAGCGTCATCTTATATATTATAATAGTGAATTAAAAAATAGATTACTTTTATTCAAGACTAGGATAATTTTAAGAGGACTTTAAAATTGTGTTTGCTGTTGTCCAGGTATAATTTTTTAAAACTTTATATAATGTCCTTTATTTTATAAATTGTATTTATATTATTATCAATCGCTGTGAACAAATTCCTCCAAAATTAGCAGCTATTTTTTTTATCTCCCAGCTTCTGGTGATCAGGAGTCTAGATACAGCTTAACCACCTGCCTTGGCTTCAAGGTTTGTCATAAGACTACAGTCAATGTGTCAGCCAGGTCTGAAGTCTCATCTGAGTCCTCATCTGGGAGACAGGCCACTTTCTAGTCACACATGGACTTGGCAGGATTCATTTCCTGATGGCTGCTGGACTGAAGGTCTTAGTTTTGCACTAGCTATTGGCCAGAGAACTCCCACAGTTCCTTGCTACATGAGGTTTCTCCATAGGCTGAGCCAAATCAAAGTGACAGTCTTTCCATCACATGGTAGAGAAGCAAGTCACTAGGTCCAGTCCACGTTTAAAGGGAGGGATTACACAAGGGCATGATTTTGAGGAAGTGGCAATTGTTGGATCTTACCTAGGGGCTGCCTACCATAGTTACACTGTTGTATTTGGTGCCTTATAAAATTCCTATTTTTCAGATTAGGAAGTGAGAGGTTGGAGAGGTTAAATTATTTGTTTCCAAGGCTCAGATGCTGGTATATAATGTAACTGGTTCTTCAGGTTGCAATCTTCTCCATCCCAGAAGACCATTTGAAACGCTGAGGCCAAAGCAAATGCTCGGACATAAACTTGATGAAGGAGGTGCTTGTTGTACCGTATTACCCTCAATGTGCTAGAAATGTAGTCAATATTCCATACACATGTGTAGGGATGAATAATGAAATGATCGTGATAGTGTGACTTTCTTAGCTGTTCCTATTGCTCTGGTTTTCTTTGTGTTCATTTCCTTAGCTGTAGACAAAAATGCCGTACCATATAGCAAACACATTTAAATACTTTTCAAGCTTGAAACAGCTAATCCTTCAGCTTGGATTATTCATGCTGCTCCAACCTGTTTAAAGATCTTTGCTCTCCACTAAAATAATATAGTTAATTTATCAACAAAGCAGTTACAGTTACATTTTGCTTTATTTCAGAATGAGATATAGAGAACAATATGATAACTGTCTACCAGTAGCCATTTATGTCCCTAAATACCCATGTTGCCTAAGAAACAGAATTCAATCTGAAATGCAAGCTGAGAGATAATAATATAGTTTTCCTACTTTTTCTTTTTTTTAACAGTTCTTTGGTCGTAGTGTCGAGTTGGCCAAAAAGTTCATTTGGGATTTTCTGTTAACAGCCATTGGAAAAATCAAAGGAACTTTTTGGCTAACCTATAAGGTCTGTCTAGTCAAGGCTATGGTTTTTCCAGTAGTCATGTATGAATGTGAGAGTTGGGCTATAAAGAAAGCTGAGCGCCGAAGAATTGATGCTTTTGAACTGTGGTGTTGGAGAAGATTCTTGAGAGTCCCTTGAACTCTAAGGAGATCCAACCAGTCCATCCTAAAGGAGATCAGTCCTGGGTGTTCATTGGAAGGACTGATGTTGAAGCTGAAACTCCAAAACTTTGACCACTTCATGTGAAGAGCTGACTCATTGGAAAAGACCCTAATGCTGGGAAGGATTGAGAGCAGGAGGAGAAGGGGACGACAGAGGATGAGATGGCTGGATGGCATCACTGACTCGATGGACATGGGTTTGGGTAGACTCTGGGAGTTGGTGATGGACAGGGAGGCCTGGCGTGCTGTGGTTCATGGGGTCGCAAAGAGCGACTGAACTGAAACTGAAACTGAATTAGGTCTTACGAGTCTTAGAAACATGAGTGGATTTGAGCATAGAATAACATTACTTTTAACTTCTCTTTGTTTTTACGTAAGGAGAACAAATTATCTGTTCTACTTGAGGCAAATACTCCTTTGTCTGCTTCTCTAAGTACCCGCCTTGAACATTTGAATTAGTGTGATTTTGAACTTTGCCTTGTTAACATGGATCCTGGTTTCAGGAGATGCCAGCCTCGTGGCTCTGTTGTTTTGCACATATTCTGGGAGCAATTCACATAGGAGTCTATGGTCGTTCCCAGGGGCAGAGCTGTGCTGGGTCCATGATAGATTTTCAGTGGTTCATTCTTGGAATCAGACTTGCTTAGCTCATCTTAAATGTTACCAGTTGCAAACAGAGGTGGTTAAGTTCTGAAGGAGTTGCTGTGGAATAGCTAAGTCTTAGCTGCTGGGAAGTAGGTGAGTCTCTCTAGGAGCTTCATGAAAGAACTGGGGACCCAGAGACGATGATTGGCAGTCAGAGAAGATGCTGGAAGGGAACTTGAGAACAGAGACAGTGCTGCACATGCTGGGCCCTTGCAATGACTGATTCAGAGAAGAGATGGAGCGGTGAGGGAAAAGTTCAGATGACAAGGGTAGCTAGAAAAAACATTTAACTGTTGTTGAAGCTTTTTTTAGTACAAGTTATGTAGCAAAGGTGGAAAGGAGGTTTAGCAGAAAGAATAAGCACTGTGTCAATATACCTTTGTTCCCCTTTTATTGAAGTGTAGTTGATTTTCTGTGTTTTACATTAGTTTCAAGTATGTAGCAAAGTGATTCAGTTATACATATATATTCTTCTTCAGATTCTTTTTCATGATAGGTTATTATAACGTATTGAATGTAGTTCCCTGTGCTATACAGTAGGTCCTTGTTGTTTATCTATTTTATAGATATCTGTTAATCCGAACTCCTAATTTATCATTCACTTCCCCTTTCCCTTTAGTTGCTTTCTATGTCTGAGTCTTGTTTCTGTTTTGTAAGTAAGTTCATTTGTATCATTTTTTTAGATTCCACATGTAAGTGATATGATATTTGTCTTTGTCTGACTTCTTTCATTCAGCATGATAATCTCTAGTTTCATCCATGTTGCTCCAAATGGCATTCTTTCTTTCTTTTTTATTGCTGCGTAGTATTCCATTGTGTGTGTGTGTGTGTGTGTGTGTGTGTGTGTGTGTGTGTGTGTGTGTGTGTGTGTGTGTATATCTCACATCTTTATACATTCACCTCTTGATGAACACTTAGGTTGCTTCCATGTCTCGGCTCTTGTAAATAGTGCTATGAACTTGGAGTGCATGTATCTTTTCTAATTAGAGTTTTTATCTTTTCTGGATATATTAAAAAGGTGTATATATGCACCTGTTTGATAGAATAAAATGGGTTTCTTCAGAATTATGTTCAGATGATATTTTAGCATGAAACAAGATTCATGTGAGAGATGAGAGGATCACACAAAATACAGAAATTCTGCATTGCTGGGATGTGCTTTCTCTTAATTATATGATGTATAGTGGCCAAGTGAATACGTTATGACCGCCCCCCCCTTTTTAAAGGAGTGTCTAAACAGACTCAGTTCTGCCAACTTACTTACATTAAGATAATGAGTTTTAATGAAACCTATGGAACTAGTTCCAGTTGTATTTGTTTTAATGTTGATAGCTGACATTTGTTGAGTGCTTTACTGAACACTAGACATTGAGCAAACTTATGTTCGTTACTTGATTGAACCTTTACTACAAACAGCAACACTGTGAGGCAGACGCTGCTTTTAGCCCATTGAATCAGCTCAGACACGTTGTGTTGTTACTGGAGTCTAGAACTTTGGTGCTAAATGCTTCGAAACTCACTTGAGTGTTAGGATATTAATGCTTTTGTTAGAAGATTGCTGTGCTTTAGAAAACCATTTTAAATGTAGAATCTTGGAACTTTCATGGAGGAATTAGGCTTCAGCATTTTGAAGCTGAGGGAGAGAAGTAGAAGTGATTTACTCCAGTTACATAGCTGGATGGTGGCAGAGCTGGAGTGAAAACCCAGGTATTTGGCTCCCAGTCAGTCATAAAAGAAGACAAAGGGCCCATTTTAGAAGGAGGACTTGAATGGAAAGAACAGTTATCCGGATGTTACGAGATGTCAATTTAAAGGGCAAATTGGCTGAAAACTAATAATCCCAACGATGTGGGGTTGCGTTTGTCCCAAGTTTCTTCTTCAGGAAACCAGCCTAGGTGGGTCCAGCCTGCTCTGCAGCAAATGCTCAAACCTCGGAGCTCTGAGAAAACATAAAGAAAGCACCCTGAGAAGTTTTGCTCTCAAGGAGTTTACACCCCAGCTTGGGAAACAAGATGCGTCACTTTGCTGTGATGCTGCCCTTACTCATGTGTCGAACTGCAGTGTGAAGTGCCTGCGTGTTATCATTTGCACGGTGGAAATGGGCTCATTAATATACAGGCCAACCCAGCTGAAGCATGGTAGTACTTGTTCTGAGTGCAAATGAGTGGCATGATTCAGAACTTTTACTGTGTGTGTGTTTGTGTGTTTTTTTAATCCGCAAACCCTTAGTCCTTTTGAATTTGGAAAATATTTTTGAAAATTAAACTCCTTAGTAACTTGATAGCTTTAAAAGTTGAAGAGTGGCCTATGAATGGGGATGGCATCGTGAAGGAGGTGAACCAAGAGCCTGGTGATGAAGAAGGGGCTCATAGGACAGGGCAGAGGAGGTGGGAAGGGTGGGTTTGGGGGAGGTAGGAACTCCGCAGGGGGAACTCGGTGAGGGCTGCGAACTTTCTGGTCTGTCTTAATGGGCCACTGCACATCAAATACCGCTCAGGTTGTTGTTGTTCTGAAATAACCTTGAAATGTGAAGGCTGTCTCTCCATTATCTTTCATGAGATTTATCTTCTCTAGCATATTTTCCTCAGAAATTGCCTGTTTGCTTGCTGATGAGGTTGGGAATGTTGTTAAATCCTATTCCATTAAATTCCACATTTAACCCTTTTCCATTTATTCAGTAATTGAAATGGCTTCCCTGGGTATGTTAACTCTGTTTAACAGTGGAAAATAAGCTTGTGCGTATCTCCCATCAGTCACAGGGTTATCTGGTCTTTTGTAATTGGGGAAGAGGAAGCCGTGAGGAATATTGATGAGAAGACAGTGTGGGTGGGACTCTCGATTCGATTAAAGAAACTCTGATAACCTCACTTGATTAGGTTCACTGGGTTTTCCATGTAATGGAGAGACGAATCTAAGACAGCTTGCTTTATTGGCTAAAAGAATGCTTTTTGCATTGCAAGCGCATCTTTTTGCTTCTGTGATTTGACTTTATGGAAAAAAAATGCCTCTCCGTTTTAAAGTACTCTGAAGTGTTAGGTTCACATATGTTTTATAAATTGTTAAATGAAATGTTTTCCTTCTCTAGTGCCTTGGAAAGGAAAAATGTCTTTTTATACCTGTGAGACATAATTCTTGGGTATATAATGCAGGTAAGTTCAAATATTGGTTATATCGGTTTCATTTTTCTCAAGCAAAATTGAGTTTTGAGAGCCCATATATCTTACTTTGCCCAGTAGTATCCAATATCTTTCTTTCTTATATTCATTTACTTTTACAGTTGTAGAGTAGATGTTGTTCACCATATTTTCTGGGAAGATTCAGTAGAGGTAAGAAACTTACCTGAAAAATGTTCATTCCAGAGGTTTTTAAAATTATTTCTGCTTTCTAGACTGATTGCTGATCAACTACGTAAAACTGATCTTTTCCTTCTCTTAATGACTGAATTTATTCACTGTTCATTGTCATTCAGGTATTTGGATGTCCAGACTGAATTAATAGTCTATCTAGTTTACTGAGTGACAAGTGCAGATAAAAATTATCAATGTTTTAACAGAGGACACTACCTTATCACCAAGGAGAATATCTTCAGAGTTTCTAATAGTTAAGCAATGTGCAATCTGATGACAGTTGGACAACACCCAGAGACCCTTTAAAACACCAGTTGTATCCTCATAAAAGGACACTACCCTAATATTGCATGGAGAAGAAATTGCATTTTCTCTTTTAATGTGCTGATATTCCATCCCTGCATCTCCCCCCAATTCAGTAGCAATAGTTTTCTTCAGCATCTTATAACAAAGTGAAATCGGTATCTGTAATATAATTCCCCCTATACGTTTCCAGTTAATCGAATTGTGCTTTTGTAAATGTATCATCTGATTGAAAGATGTGTGTGTGTGAATCCTATCAGCAAGGGAAGTTTAATTTCCATTCAGTTTGAGTTCTGCTTATTTCTATATGTTCTCTCTTCCTACTTTGCTGCCTGTCATTTTCCTTGTTAACCATGAAGATGATGGGAAAGATGTGCTTTGGTTACTGATGGGTATGTGGGGATATTTAGCCCTGGTAAAATGTGGTAAACCCTGAAAACAGTTCAATGAAACCTGCCTATGCAGGAGATGGCAGAGCTGAAAATAAAGGAGGGAGGTAAAAAGTGAAGCTTGCTTTCTAAAAATCCTCTCTAGTGCTCCTGTGTGGAGGAATATGTGTGTGTTGAACTGACCAGAGAAGGACTGTATACAAATTTAGTGTCCACAGGTTAACATTTATTTTCTGGATACTAGTAAGCTTTGGACTATCAGTTTGCCTTTTACAGTGTAAGCTGCTACTTGCTGCTTCAGAACAGCAGATCCCCTCTGAAGAGAAGCACTAATTGGAATGTGTGTGGTATATAAAGAGAGCTTAGGAATAGATGAACACAGGCTACATTATTCCACGTTTTCAATTTGCATCATGAAAACACATAGATTAAGTTGGTTTTTAGGCAGAATTGTGAACATGCCCTTGATTCTCTAGCTGAACATTGAGGTTGGCCTGTCTAGCCTGAAAAGGAATGCATTTCCATTGTAGAGAAAGCAAAATGTGACAGAAACCGGACTGTTTCCAACTAAGTTGTATGTAAGCTTAACTGTTAATTGTAGAATGGTTATGGGTCCCCCCCCCCACCGCCCTCTTTCCTGTTAAATCAGTGTCACATTAAACCCAGGCATGTGGGACTGTCAAGGCAACATAGCATATAGTCTTTCAAGAAAGCACTGAGGGGCTTCCCTGGTGGCTCAGTGGTAAAGAGGCCATCTGCCAGTATAGGAGTCATGGGTTCATTCCCTGGTCTGCGAAGATCCCTTTTTAAGAAAAGGAAACACTAAGAAGAGAACCAGTAACCCATAGTCTGAACTCGTAGACAAAGTGAAGTGGGATTTTTGTAAGGAAGCATTGTGAGCCTACACAGTGTGGTAGGCAAAGGCCCAGTCTTTGAGGCCAGACACTGTGTCTTCTCTGGGTCAGTGATTCAGTGACGTGTGCATGCTCCTTTGGAGCCAGACAGCATGCTCTGGCTTGGCAGGAGAGCAGCAGCAAATAAGCAATTTTATCCTCACAGCAGCCTGCAGGGGTGGTGGGAGAGCAATTACTGTCTGGAAGTAGTTGTGCTGGGACTTGAACTTGAGTCATCATATTTCCAGTGTTATCTCTGATACACGACATTGCCACACAGTCTCCACCTCATCTGGGTGCTGTCGCTTCGTCAGACAGTCTCTGGGCAAACAAACCCTCAAGTGCTTTTCAAATGTAAGATGGCCTTTGATATCCAGGTTTAAAAGATACGTAGGCCAAAAGATGAGCAAAACAACTCTCTTTTCCTTTAAAGCTTCCATCTAAAGTCAGCTTAGCCCTATGTACATCCTATAAGTCACAGCTTAAATTTTGATGCATTTTCCCATGATATTAGCAGTGTAAATGCCTTCATGTATTCATTGAATCATTTAGTCTGTCATTCAGCAAACTTTGATTATTTGTACATGGGTTTTATGGCTCCTAGGGATGCAAAGATGAAGAGAGTGAAGTCTTGGTGAGCAGTTTATAGCCAAATAAGAAATATCAGATATACAAAGAGATAGTCATAATGCTATGGAGAGCATGCTGATGTAAACGTGGGAATGCAAACCATCACAGAGTGGATGGTTCTGAGTCTTTAAAGGTCAGTAGTAGTTTGCTGGCTGAGAAGGTGGTGAATGGACTTCTTGGCATACGGCGGAGTGCTAGTGAGGACAGGGATGGGGTTCACCGCTGTGTACTGCCCAGGGTCCAGGAGTCACTGTGAAATGTGATGTTTAGGAGCAGTAGCCTCTCTTCTCCAAAACCAGAGGCTATGAGTTTGTATAGGCTCCCATCATCTCCAGCCTCCAATGACCAAGACTTATTTAAAGAACATCAGTGAGTGTTTAGTAAAACTTCATTGTTTTGTCTGCAGAACACAAAATATATTGTCTGCATAACTCAAAATTTGTGATAGATACAGTAAGGCTGGTCTGATTTGCTGACTGTGGTGTAGGAAACATTGTTCTCATGTTGCAAGTCAATGGTTTGGGGCATGCTTTGGGGAGGGATTTTAGTGTTTGAGATTCAACTGTATTTTTGTTGGTAGCAAATATTTTTGAAATATTCTTTATATACAAATAATTATCTTAATTATCAAGATAAAAGAGAGAAAATTAAATTCTATAATTCAAGCATTCATTAGTGGTGCTTAAATTTCCCAACCCCTATGTGAATTTTCTAAGTTAATTTTATTTAATAAAGGAATGTGCCTTCTTAAAGTTTAATTTCTGTTCGCAACAGACAACAATTAGTCTCTCAATGCCATTGCCTTGCTTAAAATGTGGAAAATCAGATATTAGTATGTAGTTTGTTTCCAGTTTTATACATGGGTCAAGTTAAGTTTAGGCAGAGTAGTACCAAAAGCTATCATTTCATTTCCTCCCATCTTCTAGTCCCCATTACTATCTGTATCAGTGAGGATTCAAATCTGCATCATGAAATACAGCCTGAAAACAGTGGCTTTGACCTAGTGAGAAGTTCTATTTTCAGTGAAGGAAAGAGTCTGGGAGGCAATACATAGGTGGTGTGGTAGCGCCTCTGTTCCCTTGGGGATCTAGACCTTTCTTTCCCTGCGTGTAACCCGGCCTTGGTGTGTGCATGTCCTCTCATGGTCTTAAGATGGCTTCTGTGATACTGGTATTGTATCTACATTCCAGCAGGACGAAGGGAATAGGTAAAATGCATGCTCCTGCTGTCTGCCTGACTAGTATCTCCTCTAACCATTTTTTAATTTTAGGTAGGCATATTGCTATTTGGAAACCAACCTGGACTTTGCTAGTGAGAAAGAACGAGGAAAGGATACTTGATAGACAACTATTGTGTATGAGCTTTCCTGGTGGCTCAGATGGTAATGAATCCACACGCAGTGCAGGAGAACCAGGTTTGATTCCTGGATCAGGAAGATCTCTTGGAGAGGTGAATGACAGCCCACTTCAGTATCCTTGCCTGAAAAATCCCATGGACAGAGGAGCCTGGCAGGCTACAGTCCATGTGGTCACAGAGTTGGAAATAACTGAGTGATTAAGCATGCATGCATAGTGTATGTCACCATACCCACCGTAAGGATCTTCAGGTATGCCTGGTTAGAGCTTGGGTTCTTCATGCATTTGCCCCATCACTTTGAAGGTGGAGTTAATATTCACTCCAGCTATGGATGAAATGAAAAGGAAAAAAAAAAAAAGCCAAAGCAGACGCCTGTATTGGCCACTAATAAATTGAGAAATAGGCTACACAAAGAATTTCTTAATGTTTTTAACTGAAGGGTGTATTCTCAAATATTGAGCAAGAGGGAGTTCCAAGAGTCAATTATAGGTCCACCTAAGTTTGTGTTTTGAAAGAATCGGCAGAATGTAATACTAATCTATTATATAGGCTTGCTTTTTTCCCCCTCTAAACTAATGCTTTTCAGATGCTAACAAACCAAAAGGGAGCCATGCAAGAGAGGTGGTATTTTACTGGTGGTGGCAGTAATCAAAACAAGTCGGTCTGCCTTATACCGTGTCCAGTGTTCAGGGTACTACTTAACCCTTCAGGGTTTTTTTTTGTTTGCTTGTTTTATGAGCACCTGACATGGATCAGACCGTGTTCTAGGCTCCTGGGATAGAACCGTGAAGAACAGAGGGAAAAACCTCTACCCTCATAGAACTTACAATCTAGCATATTGAGTGAGCGCTTCATAATTTAATTATTGGGGTTAGTAAAGAAAAACACTCTTGGACTATTATTGGCCTTCCATTTTGTTTTTCTATCTTTGAAACTTTTGTTGACTGAAATGTGATGGTTGATTATTAAGCCATAGTCTTCCATTTCAGAGAGACAATACACAAGCAATCAAAAGTCATGAGCAGAAAAATTTCTTTGGAGTCTGTCATATCATTTCATTTTAAGCTCTTCATTTCACATTTCCGTCATGTAAAGTACCATAATTACAGAATTCTTTTTTTTCCTAAATATTGTAATATAGTCAAAGATTTTTGTTCTTTAGGCACTTCTTAATGTGTTCAAGAACACTTAATATTCTGAACTTTGGATGTGTAAACAGTTTATTTTAAAATTAAAGGGACAGTGGCATTTTAAGAGAGCTATAGTCAAGTAATTAGCACTCTGAGCTTGCTGGATGCCTTTTATTGCTTCCATCTGTTTAAAGATAATGAAAAGAAACTGGGGAAAAAAATCTTCTAGGAGGCTAAAGATCGTTAGCTGCAGAATGTGCTTTCAAAAGGGAAATATTTGGTCTGTCTAAGATATTTATGCAATTACAAATTCTTTAATAATTTTGGTATTTCATTGCTGAACTCAGTATTGGTACTTGTGTTGTGTGCTGCTTTGGTTGTGCATTTTTTAGTATTGAACATAGTAAGTCATAAATCCTTAAAAGGATACCCTTTTTAGGAATGGTCTTCATCTGTTCATAGCAGTCTGACAGGTACAAAGTGATCCATTAACTTGGTTCTTCATTATTCATCATTACTCTTTTCATTGGTTGAGTACCTACCACCTGCAAGGCCCTGATTTCATAGCAGTGAACAAAACAGATGAAATTCCTGCTCTCGTAGAGCTTGAAATCTAGAAAAGAGAGGCAACTAAAACTGGTAAAACACATGCTTGCTTGTGCTCAGTTGCTCAGTCATGTCCAACTCTCTGCGACCCCATGGACTGTGCCGTAGTCTGCTAGGCTCCTCTGTCCATGGAATTCTCTAGGGAGGAATACTGGAGTGGGTTACCATTTCCTTCTCGAGGGGATCTCCCCAACCCAGGCTTTGAACCTGCATCTCTTGCCATCTCCTGCATTGACAGGCGGATTCTTACCATGTACCACCTGGGAAGTCCGTGGGAATGAAACACACAATTAATGCTAAATAGTGAAAACTTCTGTGGCGAAAAATAAAGTTAGGGTAAAGGGAAGAAGTGATGGGAGGGGTTATTTATGTATTTATTTAATCAGTTAATTGTGTGACGTTGAGAAGATGATTTATTTGAATAAAGACCTAAGGGAAGTGAGGGATTTACTTCTTCCATGGCTGTCAGGGGATAGAATGTTGAAGATAGAGGGAACCAAAGTACCAGGTCCTAAAAGAGAGGGTGTCTGCCTTCTGACCTGTTCAGAGCACATTAAGGAGCCGCTGTGGTTGGAGTGGAGTGAGCAAGTGACAGGAAGCAGATGTGCTCAGAGAGATAGCAGGGAAGACCACAGAGGGGCTAAGCACCATTTGGAGAATTCTACTTCTTATACTGCTTGAGAAGAGAGGCCAGTTGAAGGCTTTGAACAAAGGAGTGAATGATCCTTCATAAGTCTTCAAGCCAAGACCATGCTGGCTCTTGTGTTGATAGATTGTGGGAAACCGAGGGAGGAGCAGGAAGTGCCCAGCTGGGAAGTAATGCATGCTGTGGTGCATGGGCTGGTGCTGGTGTTGGCAGAAGCAAAGGTGTTGAGAAGTGGTTGCATCCAAGTTTTGAAGGTAGACCCAAGGATTGACTAATGGACTTGGATGTGGGTTGTAAGGCAGACAGGAGATAAGGGTGACTCCATAGTTTCTGATCCAAGGAACAAAAGTAGAATTACCATGTTCAAAGAGCTGGAAGATTGCTAGAAGAGGTGATAAAAATAAAGTTTGGTATTGTACATGTTAACTTTGATGATATGTTTATCAAATTGTCAAGTGTAGATATTCAGCAGGCAATAGAGATAAGAATTTGAATTTAAGGGGAGAGATTAGGGCCAAAAATACCAATTTGGAGTAATCCCCATAAAGGAGGTATTTAAACACAGGGGCTGGATGAGGTCATGAAGGAGATCAGTGTAGAAGAGGAGAGAAGAAGGAAAAGTTAAGACCTCTCCAGGAAAAAAATAGAAACTGACTCATGGGAAATGGAGAAAATGAATACAGACTTCAAAATAATGTTCAGTATGTTCAAGGAATTAAAAGATGAGATGAAGAATTTTGTCAGAACTAGAAATTAGAAAAGCAAATGGAAATAGTGTAACCAGAAAATAATAAAAATAATGAACTTAATGAATGGGTTTAATGGAAGATTAAACTCCATTGAAAAGTTAGTTAACCAAGTATATTCTTACCATCTGATCAAGCAGTTATACTCCTTGTTATTTATAGACAGGAGTTAAAAACTTACATCTACACAAAGACCTGTATACTGATGTTTATAGCGGCTTTATTTGTAATTCACCAAACTTGGAAGCAACCAAAATGCCTTATAGTATATAATGGATAAATAAGCTGTGGTATATCCAGAATGTGGAATATTCAGTTCAGTTCAGTTCAGTTGCTCAGTTGTGTCCGACTCTTTGCGACCCCATGAATCGCAGCACGCCAGGCCTCCCTGTCCATCACCAACTCCCGGAGTCTACCCAAACCCATGTCCATCGAGTCGGTGATGCCATCCAGCCATCTCATCCTCTGTCGTCCCCTTCTCCTCCTGCCCCCAATCCTTCCCAGCATTAGGGTCTTTTCCAATGAGTCAACTCTTCGCATGAGGTGGCCAAAGTATTGGAGTTTCAGCTTCAACATCAGTCCTTCCAATGAACACCCAGGACTGATCTCCTTTAGGATGGACTGGTTGGATCTCCTTGCAGTCCAAGGGACTCTCAAGAGTCTTCTCCAACACCACAGTTCAAAAGCGTCAATTCTTCAGCGCTCAGCTTTCTTCACAGTCCAACTCTCACATCCATACATGACTACTGAAAAAAACCATAGCCTTAACTAGATGGACCTTTGTTGGCAGAGTAATGTCTCTGCTTTTCAATATGCTATCTAGGTTGGTCATAACCTTCCTTCCAAGGAGTGAGCGTCTTTTAATTTCATGGCTGCAATCACCATCTGCAGTGATTTTGGAGCCCCCCAAAAATAAAGTCTGACAATGTTTGCATTGTTTCCCCATCTATTTCCCATGAAGTGATGGGACCAGATGCCATGATCTTAGTTTTCTGAATGTTGAGCTTTAAGTCAACTTTTTCACTCTCCTCTTTCATTTCCATCAAGAGGCTCTTTAGTTGTTCCTCACTTTCTGCCATAAGGGTGGTGTCATCTGCATATCTGAGGTTATTGATATTTCTCCTGGCAATCTTGATTCCAGCTTGTGTTTCTTCCAGCCCAGCGTTTCTCATGATGTACTCTGCATATAAGTTAAATAAGCAGGGTGACAATACACAGCCTTTACGTACTCCTTTTCCTATTTGGAACCAGTTTGTTGTTCCATGTCCAGTTCTAACTGTTGCTTCCTGACCTGCATACAGGTTTCTCAAGAGACAGGTCAGATGGTCTGGTATTCCCATCTCTTTAAGAATTTCCCACAATTTATTGTGATCCACACAGTCAAAGGTTTTAGCATAGTCAATAAAGCAGAAATAGATGTTTTTCTGGAACTCTCTTGCTTTTTCGATGATCCAGTGGATGTTGGCAATTTGATCTCTTGTTCCTCTGCCTTTTCTAAAACCAGCTTGAACATCTGGAAGTTCATAGTTCACGTGCTGCTGAAGCGTGGCTTGGAGAATTTTGAGCATTACTTTACTAACGTGTGAGATGAGTGAAATTGTGTGGTAGTTTGAGCATTCTTTGGCATTGCCTTTCTTTGGTATCGGAATGAAAACTGACCTTTTCCAGTCCTGTGGCCACTGCTGAGTTTTCCAAATTTGCTGGCATATTGAGTGCAGCACTTTCACAGCATCATCTTTCAGGATTTGAAATAGCTCAACTGGAATCCATCACCTCCACTAGCTTTGTTCGTAGTGATGCTTTCTAAGGCCCGCTTGACTTCACATTCCAGGATGTCTGGCTCTAGGTGAGTGATCACACCATCGTGATTATCTGGATCGTGAAGATCTTTTTTGTACAATTCTTCTGTGTATTCTTGCCACCTCTTCTTAATATCTTCTGCTTCTGTTAGGTGCATACCATTTCTGTCCTTTATTGAGCCCATCTTTGCATGAAATGTTCCCTTGGTATCTCTAATTTTCTTGAAGAGATCTCTAGTCTTTCCCATTCTGTTGTTTTCCTCTATTTCTTTGCATTGATTGCTGAGGAAGGCTTTCTTATCTCTCCTTGCTATTCTTTGGAACTCTGCATTCACATGGGAATATCTTTTCTTTTCTCCTTTGCTTTTCACTTCTCTTCTTTTCCCAGCTATTTGTAAGGCTTCCTCCGACAGCCATTTTCCTTTTTTGCATTTCTTTTCCATGGGGATGGTCTTGATCCCTGTCTCCTGTACAATGTCACGAACCTCTGTCTGTAGTTCATCAGGCACTCTGTCTATCAGATCTAGTCCCTTTAATCTATTTGTCACTTCCACTGTATAATCATAAGGGATTTGATTTAGGTCATACCTGAATGGTCTAGTGGTTTTCCCTACTTTCTTCAATTTAAGTCTGAATTTGGCAATAAGGAGTTCATGATCTGAGCCACAGTCCACTCCTGGTCTTGTTTTTGCTGACTGTATAGAGCTTCTCCATCTTTGGCTGCAAAGAATATAATCAGTCTGATTTCGGTGTTGACCATCTGGTGATGTCCATGTGTAGAGTCTTCTTTTGTGTTGTTGGAAGAGGGTGTTTGCTATGACCAGTGCATTCTCTTGGCAAAACTCTATTAGCCTTTGCCCAGCTTCATTCTGTACTCCAAGGCCAAATTTGCCTGTTACGCCAGGTGTTTCTTGACTTCCTACGTTTGCATTCCAGCCCCGTATAATGACAGAGAAGGCAATGGCACTCCACTCCAGTACTCTTGCCTGGAAAATCCCATGGATGGAGGAGCCTGGTAGGCTGCAGTCCATGGGGTCGCACAGAGTCGGACACGACTGAAGCGACTTAGCTGCAGCAGCAGCAGCCCCTATAATGAAAAGGAAATCTTTTTTGGGTATTAGTTCTAATAGGTCTTACAGGTCTTCATAGAACCGTTCAAGTTGTGGAATATTATTCAGCATTAAAAAGAAATCAGCTATCAATCTGTGAAATGACACGGAGAAGCCTTAAATGCATATTACTAACTGAAAGAAGTTAACCTTAAAATGTTACATTCTGTATGATTGCAGCTAAGACAGAAGTTTGGAGTCAGTACTAAGACAAGTGGAAGGAGAGATGAATAGGTGAAGCATAGGATTTTTAGGGCGGTGAAAATACTCTGTATGAAACCAGTGATGGGTGTTGTTGTTTAGTCGCTAACTCATGTCTGACTAGTTTGTCACTCCCTGGGCTGTACAGGCTCCTCTGTTCATGGGGTTTCCCAGGCAAGAATACTGACCCAGGAACTGAACCCACATTTCCTGCACTGGCAGGCAGATTCTTAACTGCTGAGTCACCGGAGAAGCCCATAATGGTAGAGACATGTCATTAAATATACATTTGTCTAAACCCATAGAGGGCTTCCTCAGTGGCTCAGTGGTAAAGAATCCGCCTGCAGTACAAGAACTACAGGAGATGCGGGTTTGATCCGTGGGTCAGGAAGATTCCCTGGAGGAGGAATTGGCAACCCACTCCAGTATTCTTTCCTGGAGAATCCAATGGACAGAGGAACCTGGCAGGCTATAGTCCATAGCATTGCAAAGAGTCGGACACGACTGAAGCGACTAAGCACAGCACACATAGAAGGTATAACACCAAAACTGAACCATAATATAAACTATGGACTTTGGTGATTGTGATGCAATCAGTGTAGGTTCATTGATGGTAACAAATGTACCACTTCAGTGAGGGATGTTGATAATGGGGGAGGCTATCCATGAGCGGGGGCAGGGTTACGTCAGGGTCTCTGTACCTTCCTCTCAATTTCCCTGGAAGCTTAAAACTGCTCTAAAATGCAAGGGTAGGGCCAGCCTTATGCAGAATTTTAAAGAAGTTGACTGAAAGATAAATCATATAAAAATCTTCAGACTGTAGCAGAGAAAAGAACTGAAGAGCTATATGAGGTCTGGTAGAAAGGTTTAACGTACAAGTCACTGGGGTCCAAAAAAAAAAAACCCCAAAAATGGAGAACAGAACACAGCAATATTTGAAGAGATTGTGGCTGAGAATTTTTCAAAACTGATAAAAGCAGAATGGGAGAAGCATTTATAGGATAAATGTAGAGAATTCTTTTGAAGAGTTTTGTGTCAAGGGAAACAGGGAAACTAGGTGATGGCTAATGGGGCATGGGAAAATGCAAGGGTTTTCTGGTTTCATTTTCGATATTGTAACATGTTTATATGTTGATAGGAATGATCCGGGAGACAGTGGGTAGAGAACAGTGGGGACCACTGCTTGTACTACATGCTTCAGTAGGTAACATTGACTAGGGTCCAGTGGCAAGAGAATTACCAGCAAGTCTGCATAGCTGCCTCCAAGTCCCTATTAGGCTTTAAATGATGTAGATAGGAAAGTAGATCTGCTATCACAGTATTTCTTAGAAAGCAAAACAGTATTTTAAATTGTATAATTCTCAGTATCATTGACTTGTTTAGTGTTAGTAGCATATTTAAGCAAAATCCTTCTCTTGTCTCACTCTGCAATCCACCTAAGCCCCCACTCCCCAAGTTATATTAGATATGGAGGCATCTACTTGGGACCTCTGGGGTTGTTCTTTAGTGGGAATGTTTCTACCTCAGAGTTCTTATGAGAGCTGACTTGGGTAGCAGACAACTGAGGTCTGAGTTCTATTTTCTTCACTTATTAAATGGGAAAATTGAACAAGTTATTTAACCTGTGGAGCCTCAGTTTCCTTGTGGGTAAAATATGGTGGGATGGTTATTGTGAGTGTTGAATGAGTTAGTATGTACGCATCCCTAGAATAGTGTCTAGCACATAGGAAATAGTAAATGTTTCTTGCTATCCTCTCTGATTCAGGGAAAACCTGTTGGAAGAAGAGTAGTTCTCATTGGTTGTAAAACGTTTATAGGGTCTCTTAAAAAAATACCCATAGCTGGGCTTTATCCCTTGCAGTTCTAATTTAATTGGCCTAGGATCAAGTCCCTAGACCATTAGTACTTTGTAGATCATTAGTACTTTGTTTAAAGACAAAAATAGCTGAATTACTCCAATTTGTAGCCAGGGTTGTACTTGCCCTAGGTTTTTGATTCCGTCATTCAGCATCCCCTGCCTTCAAGAAACTTTGTGCTAGGCTTCAGTTTGCCAAGACCATGTTTACAAATGTGCTTTGGGTTGAGCCTTCAAAATTTGACTTATATTTTTTATTCTGGGAGACTTTGAAATGTCTCTGAGGGTAATGATGTTTATCTCTACAAACCCCTAACCAGCTAGAAAAAGTATGTATCCTTCTTGTTCCCCATGTCATATCTGGTAATCTATGTCCTGCTATATGCTTCCCTTATATGGAACTTTGTAGTCGGGGAGAAATTGCACAAATCACACCAAATGAATTGTGCGGCATGCCAAAAATAAAATGGAGCATTCATTCCTGCATGTTTGCTTTTTATGTGACTTAGAATGTATAGCCTTTGGGACAGTTGTTATCACACTGACTCCATTATGGCAAAGAAAGCTAATTTAGTGGTGAAATTGGCTGGAGTGTCTCCCCGAATAGAAATAAACATGAAACCACTTTAGTGTCTCTTCTTTTCAAGGACTGCTGTTTTTCCGTAAAAGTTACAAGCCTGCAGATTGATACAGAAGCCCCGACAACTCATGTGGCTGTGACTTTATAATTTAAAATTTTATTTCTCCATAAATTAATAAAATTGAGAAATGTGAAGCCATTTTAAAGTCACAGCATGCAAATGAAATTTAGGAATAAATTTTGGGCATAGCTATTAAAGTGGCCAGATGCGTAAACAGACGTTTATAATAAAATGTAGCAAATGTTGGGGTAAGAATAGGTGCTGGGGTGCAAGCAGGCACTTAGCAGGGCAATTCACCAGCGTCTAGAAGGGTGGAGGGAAACAACCCAGGGAAAAAGGCAGCGTCTACACTGAAAGCAGGAGGCTGAGTAGGAGGAGCCCGATGTGAAGAGGAGGGGGTGGGGGTTATTGAATGGTAAATATCATGGGAAATTTATGCTTATTAAGTAGAGGTATAATAATAACATCCCTTGTACTCGCAAAAATGAATTGATTTGGACGATGTTATATATATAGTTCCTCTACCCATGGTTAAGGTTTATTTATACCAAGGAATGATACAAGAAAATGTAGAGGCATTTAACTCTTTAGATTCTCTACTTTCAAATGGCTTATTGTTCATACCTAGATAGTTAGTCCTTATGAAATAGAGGATTGTCCTAAATAATACTACTGTTATATTATCATCAATGTCTTGTTCCTCAGGGTGTGTGTGTGGGGGGTTGGGATTTCTTGTTTTATATTGTTTTTCTTTCACTCTATTTCATGAAATCCATTCCCATATTAGGATATATGATAATCTTACCATGTTTTTGTTGGCCCTTGTATCTTCTTCTTCTTTTCATTTTTAAAAATCATCTGTGGCCTGGACTAGGCTGCCAAATGCTTTTGGCAGCCTTATCCAGTTCAGTGAACCCCCAGTTGTTGCTGTTCTTGCTTTTGAGTCGCTAAGTCGTGTCTGACTCTTTGCAACCCCCATGAACTGTAGCCCCCCAGGCTCCTCTGTCCATGGGATTTCCCAGGTAAGAATATATGAGTGGGTAGCCATTTCCTTCTCCACGGGGTCTTCACAGCCCAGGGATTGAACGTGTGTCTCCTGCTTGGCAGGTGGATACTTCACCACTGAGCCACCTGGAAGCCCAAACCCCTAGTTAGCATCCCTCAATTCATGGATTATTTCAAGTTGTCACCTAGTTCGTCTTTGTTGATGTTAATTCCCCACTCCACTATTTATCATTATAAATGGATTTTGTTCTGTTCCTCATTTTGCTGCCCGCAAACTGAAATCTTGGTAACACTGTTTGCTTGATGCTTTTGGTCTCTGGAATGGGACTGCTGCTGCTAATACCATCTCCAAGAAATGATTGAGTTTTTGTTCTCCAGCAAAGGGGAATTGAATTTGGTATTCACATTGTCAAAATGCAATTTGTTTTCATCCATTTATCATAATTTGAAAGTGTTAAGGACCAGCTTCACTATCTATCAGTTGTAAGACGGACTTTTAAAAGGACTGCATTTTAGAGTTTGTCGTAATAGTTGATGACTTAATTTTTTCCTCATGCACTGAACTTTGGATTGATTAATTTATTGAATCACTTCCTATTCGCTCTATATTAAGGAAAATCATCCACATGAATTCCAACAAGGAGAAAGTAATTCTATGGGGTTAGTGAGTTAGCCCATGGCTTTGCACTGATTGCCAGACTACTAAGAGTGCAATCAAAGTTGGATGATTTTGGAACAATTTGATTTTGTAATGATCACAGTTTGAGATGGAAAGGAAGAACTAGAGTTACACTTTTTATCTTTAGCTTTATATTCTGTAATTAGATATCAATACCCATGGTCAGAAAGCTTAAGTAGTTAAATCTAATTTTAAGTTGATTTTATATACAATTTTCTTCCTCACAGAGTCTCCATTACAGCCCTTCTGAGTATTAGCTTCACCTCTACTTAATTACTTGCTTTGACATTTTAGTTCTTTTGCTGGTAGCAACTGCGTGAAATGATTGAAATCCAATCTCCAGGCTTTGCTCCCACCTTTTTAGAAAGGATTTGAAAGGTGGCTTTTTTGACTCAGGATGGTAATTTGTACCTATTTAAGAAAGGACTTAAGCTGATTTGGGGAGGTCCTAAAGGTGGAGGAGGTAATCTTAGGAGGAACTGAGCAGCTTTACCCCCCATCATAGTGAGGTCCCCAAAGAGGGTCAGTTTCCTTCTCTGTAAAATGGGGCAGCAATAGTACACACCCTACAAGGTGATTGTGATATCTAAATGTGAATTCAAGTGAAGTGGTTAGCAATGTGCCTGGCACATAGAAGTGTAGCTATGTTCACTGTTACTGGTTTTGTATGATTTTGTTTCAGAGAATCTTCAGGACATCAGACTTACTGTCTCAAGAAAACTGTCCTCACTTGCAAGATATGATTTGCTTAATAACCAGAGGTAGTAGAAGAGAGAAGCTGGCAGGTAGGAGGAAAGCTGGCCTTCGCTGAATTTGATCTCCAGCTGCTGGTTGCTTGGAGACCAGGCACGGTGGGAATTAACTGTTGTTGCAGGCAGAGGAGGAATCCTGTGCAGGAGAAATCTGAAAGCTACCCTTGATGGGAAAAGTCAGAAAGTGACCTAAGTTCTAAGAATAAGACCTTAGTGGCTATCGTGAGAACGAGCATTCCATGATACAAGTTCCTTTTTTAAAATCTCATCTAGTGTCTGCGTAAGAATTCAATTCAAGGACAACTGTAGAATCAGCATTCATCCAGCATCTATTATATCCCAGGCTTAGGTCTCAGAGAAGCTAGTTGTAGAGAGATACAAGGGAGATGTTCTCAAATAATCTCTAGCTCAGGATGCTCTGGGGCTAGAGTGCTTCCTGCATCCTGGTCATCTAGAAATGTGCTCCGTTTCTATAGAAAAGATGCCACTGATGGGGAGAGGCTGGGGTACCATTTCTTCTTTAGTGAAAATGAGCAGAGACGATGGGTGTAGTGATGGGTCTCTGACTTCAGAGAGCTCGGTTTCTTTGGGAGACTTGCAGGGCTAAAGCTGCCTGGAGTTGTTTGGGGTGAGATGGGAGTGGGGAATGAAGGCTCTGGGAGGGAGCTGGTGAGAATCCTACAAACACAGGATTGTAGACTGTTGCAACCCTTGGGAGATTTTTTTTCCCTGAACTCAGCAGTGGTGGGGCCGGGTGGGGAGCAAAGGTCAGGAAAGCAGGACAGAGCCAGGGTTGGCAGCGCACTGGGCTTAGAAGATGGACAGGCAAGGAGAGTGTGCACTTGACCCTATGAGCTGCAGAGGGTGTTTGAAGCGATTATCCACAGCACCCAGAATGGAGAAAAGGAAATCATTGAGGGCCTGGGGAGCTCTGCCAGCGCCTAGGGGAATTGTTTCTGGAATGAGTGAGCTAGTTCAGCAGGGAGCATAGAGGAAGGAATTACACTTTTGGCCTGGGTCACTTGGCGTCAGCATTTGAAAAGAGAGTGACATTTGAGTTGCACCTTAAATGAAGAATAGATGTTTGCCAGGAGAAAAGGGGACAAAGGCAGAGTTGGAGGACAAAGCTTATCTCCCAAGTGTGAACATCTGCCTAGCGTTCAGCAAGTAGGGGAAAGTGACAGGACATGAGCCTGGGAAAGCCAGGTTACTGCTGGGACGTGCAGGGCTTTGTAAAGCCCTGTTAGGGTTTGCTGGTTTACCCTGCAGAATTGGGGTGATTCCCAATGAAGGTGTGGCAATTAACCTTGTGCAATACATGGTTATAATTTCTGTGAGGCTATTACAGAAGCTGACAGTCTTGTGTGTCCTGATCTTATTCAAAAGGAAGTATAAGAACAAATGCTCCAAGGTCAAATATAAATGCCTCTTGGAATTACTGTTACTTGGAATTAGTCATAGCTCTGTAGATTCTGCGCCAGTGTGTCTGCTTGGTCGTTTGTGGGTCTCAGTATTAGGAAACATGTAACTAAAATATTTTAACTTTCAAAATACTCATTTGAAATAATTTGCCACTACCTAATCTTTGATTTACTTTTCTTCTGGGTTGGTCTGTTTTTCCAGCGTGTGTGGGCTAAGTTGCTTCAGTCGTGTCTGACTCTGTGTGACCCTATGGACTGTAGTCCACCAGGCTTCTCTGTCCATGGGATTCTCCAGGCAAGAATACTGGAGTGGGTTGCCATGCCCTCCTCCAGGGGATCTTCCCAACCCAGGGATTGAACTTGTGTCTCTTATGTCTCCTGCATTGGCAAATGGGTTCTTTACCACTGGTGCTACCTGGGAAGCCCCAGTTTTTCCAGAGTTTGTTACAAATCAGGATTCTGGAAGCCACTTAATTATGTTATCTGATGAATGTGAGTTGTAATTTGGATAAAATATGCTAATTTTCCAGGAGGTTTTGCCTGGAGAAATTCTGAGAAAAATAACTTTTAAGATTTTCTTTTCACTGAGGACTGCAGGGAGTGTGCACACAATAGCACAACTGTTTTGTGCTGACTTCTTTATAAGAACAAGCACCGAGTCCATTCCAAAGGAGATAAAAGGCTATGTTTAGGAAGTCCGTTAGAGAAGTGCACATGAATTTTTTGCTCTTTTGCAATCGAAAAGGTGAGATAAAGGTGAACATTTTTGAACAAACTAAAAGCATTACTCATGTATTGCATTGCAGCACAGTTTCTGTATTTTTTTTTTTATTGCTGCTATATCAGTTAGGAATGCATTTAGCTGAAACTCAACCAATAGTGGCTTCCCAATACGGATTTTGTTTAACTTAACAAGCAGTCTGAAAATAGGTGGTCTAGGGCTGCTCAAGGGTGTTATTAAGAACGGAGACCCTGTCTTTCCATTCCACCATCTTGGGGGCATGACTTCTGTCCTCCGTCTCACTCTTGGCATTGTTTTTATATTCAGTGGAGGCAGAGGCGTTGGTGTTAGGGAGGGAAGGGCTAAGAGCAAAAGAGGCCCTGCCAGCTTAGTCTACCCCTTGGTAGAAATTTTTCCCTAAGATGGATCTAGCAACGTCTGTGAATGTCATGTTGGTCGAAAGTGGGCCCCTTGCTTCCTCAGCTGCAAGTGAAATTTTCAAGTTCTTTGTTAGAGCAGGACTAGGAAGAACCATCTGTGAGTGGTAGCCAATCCACAGCATCTGTCACAGCTATAAGATATTCTTTGGTTTGTAGAAGTGATGATTTTTGGGATAATTCCCTTTTTAAGAGTTAGCCATGCACCACCACAAACCCCTATAACATCATGACTGAGCAAGGATTATGAGAGGCCAAATTGAGCTCCTTCAAGTGAGGTCTTACATAATGTCCAACTTAATTTTTTCCGTAATTTAATTCTGAAAAATCTAACTGATTCACCAACTGCATTGAGTGTTTCATTAACTTAGATTGTGTTAAGCATGACCAACTCTGCGAGGTACTTAATGCCATTAAATTTTGGGGGGAAAAGTGCTGTGTAATCTTTAAAAGCATCTTATAATTTCAAGTATTATGTTGGCAAGCCAACGTTAATTCTTCCCATTTTTAGCTGAGCTAGAAACTTACCAAAGATGTGCATGAATATTCTAATTCCTTCAAATCTGTGTAAGTGCCTTAATTTTGTTTAAATTAAATATCCCATGTGTTTTATGATGTCTGGTGCTGCTATGAATACAAACCATGTTATGTAAGCGTTGGTTACAAGTAACAAAATGTAACTGAATTATACGTATGGATATATAGGCTTTAGCTGGGCTTACCCAGTTATGCATACTGACCTAGGCTTCTCTAGCTTCCTTTCCTGGTCCCAGTGAAAAATTACCTCTCATCATTGACACCTGGGAAATATTTTTTTTTTTGTAAGTTGAGTCTCATTCCTTCCTTTTTTCTTCTTCCTCCTTTTATCCCATAGACAATTCTCCTTTTCTCCCATCCCTTATAGGCAGTCAATTTAAGTGCATCTTTTTACTTGAGCTATTGCAAAGTATTATTTAAATGCATTTATATTTTATTATAGTGTATTTTATGTTGCTTCTCTTTATATTGTTTATATTCCCAGGGATGGTGGAAGAAAGAGAAAGGATACCTAGTATCTTAAAAACACGTAGTATAAAGCCTTTCTGCTTTTGTCTGCTCCACACAGTGATTCTCGGATCAGTTCTGTGTTGCTGTGCAGACATGAAACCCATGTTTCCACCTGTCACCTGGGCTGCCTCCCACATTCAGTTCTCCACTTCGTCATTGCTTGGCACTTAGGTTGCCTCCTGATCATCCAGCGTTTGTAACCCTACATTGGCGTGGCGGTCATTTCCCAGGTCTCACTTCATGGGCCATGGACATAGCTTCACACCTACCTGTTGGCTCATTTTACCCTGGGAGAGTTTCACTCATCAGCAATGCAAGCCCTGTCAGGGTAAGGGGCCACTTTCATCAGAGTGCAACCTCTCCCAGGCCCCAGGGAGAGGGGATGACACAAAGGACGCTCCAGTGAGCATTCCTGTTGATGCTGCCTCTGGTTCTGTAGGGCTTCCCTGATAGCTCAGTTGGTAAGGAATCCACCTGCAATGCAGGAGACCCTGGTTCGATTCCTAGGTCAGGAGGATTCACTGGAGAAGGGATAGGCTACCCACTCCAGTATTCTTGGGCTTCCCTTGTGGCTCAGCTGGTAAGGAATCCACCTGCAATGTGGGAGACCTGGGTTTGATCCCTGGGTTGGGAAGATCCCCTGGAGAAGGGAAAGGCTACCCATTCCAGTATCCTGGCCTGGAGAATTCCCATAGTCCATGGGGTTGCAAAGAGTTAGACACGACTGAGTGACTTTCACTTTCAGCTTCTGGTTCTGTGAGAGCACCTTCATGGACCTTCACACAGGAGCAGAGCTGTTGGGTCCCAGGATACTCAGATACATTGTTTTACATCCCCAGTGCCTGAGTGCGCTCTCTAGTGGTCACACCAGGTACATTTCTGTGAGGATTTTCCCTTTCCCCACATACCTGCTGCACCAGATATTTTCCACTGGTGGCACTAGTGATAAAGAACCAGCCTGCCAGTGCAGGAGACGTCAGAGATGCAGGTTTGACCTCTGTTGGGAAGATCCCTTGGAGGAGGGCGCAGTAACCCACTCCAGTATTCTTACCTGGAGAATCCCATGGACAGAGGAGCCAGGTGGGCTACCATCCATAGGGTTGCACAGAGTCAGATATGACTGAAGTGTCTTAGCACTTATGCACTTTGCTGACATTTGCCAACTTGAACGGTGTTGTTCAAGGAATGGTCCTTGTTCTCATAGTTTTTCTCTGACTACCAGTGTGTTTGAGCATGCCATCAACTACATATTTTTTAATGTGTAGTTTTCTTTTCGGCAGATTGCTTGCTCACACCCTTGTTTTTCTGATGAAGTTATCTTTCTTTAGTCGATTTGTTGAGTTGTTTATATACCTGATTGTAGAAATGAATTATCTGTACAGTTGTATACGTGTAAAATTGTATCTCCCTACAATCCTCAGCTATTTATTGACTTTATTCATGTATCCTCTCTACAGAAATTCTAAATTTTGATTCTATTGTAGTCAGTGTTTTTGTTGTTTGTATTTATAGATTCCTAGGTCACTAACCTGGCTCATTTCTTGGTGTTGTATTTTTCTGAGAGTAGTTACTGTGTCTTTATTTTGAGGGAACATCATTTTTACTTAGCATCCTATGAGAGCACTGTGCCTTTCTGAAACATAAATTGTTGTATTTTTATCTACTTGAACTCTTAAGAGTCTAGATTTTTTAACTTCTCTGTTGACAGACCAGTTTCAACTTCACTGAAATAGTTGAAAAGTTTAGCTTCTTTAATGGCTTTTGAGCCTTTATCTTTTGTTAACATAACAGACGGGTTGTCTACATGAAATTGTACTTTGCATTTTTATGTTTAGGTAAAAATTTAAAAACAGCATTATATAGTATAAGGCTTTCTAGATTTCACAAAATCTGAAAAGTCATGTTATGGAAAAGCTATTAATCTCAGCTTTGTTCCCCCAGAAAAGAACTTAGACCTATAATGTGAAATTAAAGTTTCACAGGAATGTGCCTAGCCATCGAATCATAGCATCTGATGTTCCCTTAAAAATAAGAATGAATATTTGATGTGGGAATTTTTCTAGTCTAACCTTGGCAAGTGTGACTTGGGAATAAAATTCTTTTATTGACTTGTGCTGGGGACAAAGTGTAATGACTAACTTTTTGAGGGGAGGAGAAAGGTTATAGGTAATCAGTTTGGGGAGAGTACCTGGCCTCCTTTTGAATTCTACACCCATAGGTTAACCCCTGCTTGCTTTGCTATCAGAGAGTTTCTAGACCTTGTGGGCAGGGCCCACTTGGCTATTCAAAGAAAGTCACAGAAATAATGAGAGTATTTCTGGGAGTTCTGGATAGATGACAGAGAAGGTGAAAAATACTAAGGTTCTGTCTTGCTACCTCCTTAAAGAGAATGCTAAGCTAATTGGGAATGGGAAGAGCAAACCTTGGGAAGAGGGTTTTCACTCATCCTAGAAACCTAAGATGAGGGAAAAGATGGGACAAAAAGCACCTTTCGGTCTAAATGAGTTCAGAGTCTTTGTTTTGGATGAGTTGCATCCCAGTGCACTGAGAAAAATGTATGGATGAAATTGCTGAACTTACAGCTGACCCAACCTTCAGAACTCCTAGGGGGGAGAACAGCGCCTGAAGTGGATATGGTGTTGTCTGCTTTCTAAAGGAGATAAGAGGTGGATTGCATGTTGGTGTAGACGTTGGGCAGCGTTCTAGGCTGATTGATTGTGATACAGTTAACAGTCCTTGGTTGTGAACAGCAGAGTCTAATTCTGATTAACTTAAATAGAGATGGGTCTTATTAGAGGGATATTGGATATCTTGATGGGAACATGAGATAACCAGTCTCAGGAAACAGCAGACACTGAGGAGGCCAGAGAGTTAAGACAGTCAGCTTATGCTGAGGGAAAGTTGTTAGAAAACTCTCACTGGCCCTGCTTTTAGGGATTCACTGCCGCCTGCTGGGCTCTTGACTCTGCCACCAGTATGCGTTGTGAATTGCCCTGGCTTTTTTGAGCCATTCCCTGCAAACTCAGAGTCCCAGGTAGGCACAGCAGTTTGCTGAGCTTAGGGAAACTGTCCATACCCGAACTCCCTGTGTTCTGGCAAGCGAGGCATGTATTTAGCTTACTTTGTACTTCCTTTAGAAGAAAGTGAGGCTCTCTCATCCCCACCAAGTTTCCCTCACTAACAGAACCCTCACGTGTGGGAAGGGTGTCCAAAAACTGGAGAGCATTCAGGGATTGTGTCTGGTCACTACAGTAGTCATGGAACAGAGTTTGCCTTTGGGAACCAGCAGGGTTAACTGTGGGCCATTCAGGACACATAAAACTCATCCTTTTTGTTCGGATTCTTCAGTTACAGTGGCACAAAGATGGTTATTCTGAATTTTAGAAAGATCTTTGCTAAACTCCCCCACCAGCCCAGCGTCTCACGTACAAGTCATAACTGATGGAACATCTGACCTCAGAGATTGTTGGCTAATGTGAGTGGTGCCTGACGCATCTCTGGAGGGGGAGTTAGGGCTCCTTAACGACTTGGCTGAGAACATCAGGGGGTGCTCATCAAACCCGCTTTTGAAGTTAAGCAGTAATGGATATAGTGAGTACATTGGAACAAAGAGCTGACTCTAACGGGGTGAAATTTCATAAGGAATAAATACTATGTCTTATTCTGACATTTGAAAAGCCAGCAGTGTTTATGTGATGAATAAAGAAGTTAGCACTTTACAGCATCACAAGTGATAGTGCCTTGAACATCCCAGTTGAATGGAAGCCCTGTGTGAGTCAATATTTTGACGTCTTTAAAAAAAAAAACCAGACAAAACTCTTAAGGTGATCTTACAGTGTTTGTGGAGATAAAATGTCCATCACAAGGGAGGGATTTCCCCTTTACTTTCCTGGGATCCTGTGACATATGAAGTATTCATTGATTCTGGCCACAATTAAGAATGCTTTTTGCGGGGCAGAGAGTGACAAGAATGCAAAGGGATATAAAATCATGGCATGTGAGGGGCTGCTAAAGGGGTGAGGTGTTCCCCTGGAGACCTGGGGAATGTGGCTGCTGCCTGCACATCCAGGCAGGCATCCGGAAGCAGGGGTAGGTGGTGCGACCGTAGAGGTGAAGCTGAAGCCCGTGGATCTCAGTCTTGAAGATGGGGCTTTCTAGGGACCTCTCTGCTGGTCCAGTGGTTAAGAATCTGCCTGCCAGTGCAGGGGTCACGGGTTCAATCCCTGGTCCAGAAAGATCTTGTATGCTGAGGAGCAACTATGGAATCCCGTGCTCCTAAGAGCCCGTGTACTGCAACAGAGAGTAGCTCCTGCTTACCGTGACTAAAGGAAGCCTCCAGGCACAGCAAGCGAGACCCAGGGCAGCCAAAAAAAAAAATGGGGGGTTTCTAACACCAAGAGCTAGGTGAGTCCACCTTGAAGGAGAGTGTCATAAATTGCCCATTGCTTGTGACCACTCATTGTGACCAGTGAGGTCATGGGGCCGTTTCAAACATTTCCCTAGCATATTTGCAAACACTGCTGTCACAGGTTTTAAAGTTGCCTGATGGTTGAAATTCCCCTAAAGCTCTCCTCACAAGGCTATTGAAGATTTTTAATATCTGTACGAGGTTAGCAAAAGACTCAAAGTAACTTTCAGACCTGGGAATATTAATTTATCATAAAGCTGGAAGGGAAGGTCTTATAAAAGGGAGCAACATGAGATGATCAATACTTGATTTGAGAAGATGAGCTCATAAACCAATCGGCTGAGCACTTGCTGAGAAGGAAGTTTTTCTTAATTGGCATCAGGCTGCCGTAACCCAAGTGGCCACCCTTTAGGGGGCTTGTGGTTTCCCATTAAAGGTGTTTTCCTTGAAACTTATTTTCATCCTTCAGATGTCAGTGTGTTAGAATTGCCTGGCTGACAAAGTAAATTCTAAAGGTAATTGTTATGGGAGTTTAACTTGCCAGAGACTTCCAGCAGTCTCTTTCATACTTTAAAAAATATAAACAAGTTGCAAAATAATGATTCTGTCGGGAAAATTACATATTGATTCATCGTCCAGTATTGGGGATTGGGCTAAAGAATTTGTTCCTGGAACATCTCCTTTTGGAAGGTCATTTAGTGGAGGAGCAGCTTTTCGGGCTTTAGGCTTCATCGATTGCCATGCACCTCAGTGGACATTTATTGAGTACCTCTTGCATTCATTATTGCAAGTGAGGAAAGTTCTAGGGCCTGGCCCCAGAGTGGAAGTTAAAAGTTGAAAAAATGATGTTTTCCAGGTTTTTGGCCTTTATGATGCCAGCCAGTGTTTGTGTCTTCAGCAGTGGTATTTATTGGGAGATTAGCATAAAAGCAGTTAGCCTGCAGCACGATTTGAAAATTACAGCCTTGTAAAGGATCCCCAAGTTGGAAATGTACAGTCACGAGAAACTACGCTGTAAAAGTCTGTGCTGATCCCTGGACTCGTTCCACTCCTCGGGCATTTCTCTCCCCGATCTCTAACCTCTCTCTTTGTGTATTTGCTGGGGTAATGAAAGCCCCTCTGAAGGTAAACATGGCCAGCTCCTCATCACCTGATGAACATGTTGAAAAGGTACATTCCTGGACCCAACCCCTCGACCTACCCCATCAGCTAGGGTGGGGTCAGGTTTATCAAATGTGAAGTCCCATAGAGTCTGAGAACCCTCTGTTGTGAAAAATTGAGAGCATTTGAAAGTTAGAGAGCTGGCGAGTGCTTTATCTGATTAGATTTTAGAAAGATTCTTGTGACAGTAGCAACAGATGACAATGATGTGAGACTGGAGGTAGATGGGATATGGTGATAGTTCAGAGGAGAGATAAGGGCAGGGATTAAAGCTGGCCAATCAAGGGGGTTGGTCAGGAGGTGGCAGATCCAAGTCGTATTTAGGAGATAGAATTGACCAGATGTGGTGATGACTGCATGTGGCTGAGTGGACAAGCCCTCCCTTTCTGGCAGAACTCAAGGGCACTCTGTGTTCAGAAAGCTGTTCCAGAAGCACCATGGTGGCAGCTGTGCTGGTGGCAGGCGTGGGCCCTAAGCCCCCTCTGTGTGTGGTGTTTTCTGTCTCTGGTTTCCTAACAGAGGAGAGAAGCCACTTAGGAGCCCTGTGTGTAGACCCCACAGAAGAGGGAGCCTGGTGAAATATTTTTTCTTCCCAGCTGCCATAACCTTCTAGCCCTCTTCCTTGCTTTCTGCATAAACTTGATAAACTTGGTTCTCCCAGAGCAACTGTGCTGTATGAAAAGCACACAGAGCTACACCATTACAGCAGTTCTAAAGAGTCCGATGGACTGCAAGGAGATCAAACCAGTCAATACTAAAGGAAATCAACCCTGAAGATTCATTGGAAGGACCGATGCTGAAGCTCCAATACTTTGGCCACCTGATGCAAAGAGCCAACTCATTGGAAAAGACCCTGATGCTAGGAAAGATTGAGGACAGGAGGAGAAGGGGGCGACAGAGGATGAGGTGGTTGGATGGCATTACTCACTCAAGGGACATGAGTTAGAGCAAACTCCAGGAGATAGTGGAGGACAGGGAAGCCTGGCATGCTGCAGTCCATGGGGTCACAAAGAGTCGGACATGACTGAACAACTGAACTGAAGCTCAGTGTAGACATTTTTCTTTGTGTTACAGTTGCTGTTACTCAAATCTTATTGTTCTTTAACACATGAATTTACAAACTCCCTGAGTATAACTAGCTCCTGCTTTCCCCTTTGGATAAAGGCTGATCTTGTTCACCCTGAGAATGAAGGAGAATGTTACATCCATAGCGGAGCCTGGCTTTATTGTTTGCCTCTGTTTTGTGGCCTCCACTTGAAATGCTGCTCCTAGATTGAAGGTTGAGCCGGGAATGGCTGGAAATACACTTTGTGAACCTGGGTCTCTTTCAGTTTTTTAGTTCCTGGCCCCTTTCATCCTGGAAAGAGGCACCAGATCAAGGCAGAGTTCCATGGACTTTTTTTTTTTCCTCTGTAGGATTCACTGGCTGGTAATCTAATTTATTTGGTTGTCTTAGAAGGAAATAAGGGAAGAGCCAGGCAGCAGTTACGAGGCCTGTCCCTGAGCTGTCACTCATCGCCCTGCAGGGTTCCTCCTGTCCTCCTGGACAGTCCCCTCCGTCCCTGCTGCTGGGCCCCTCCCTTAGTAATTAAAGAGGGATGAGAGTGCCAGCCTAGCTGCTCGGTCAGTGTCCACACTGCCCACAGATCTTATTTTAGGGCAAGGCCTTTCCCTTCCAGCTTCTTTAGATCCCCCATTAATTCCGATGCTTTATCTATGGAACAAACAAGCTGTGATTTTGCAGAGAAGAGTGACCGAGTGCTATTCTTCTCGGGGGAGGTGTGCTGGCGGTGCCATTCTCCCCCCTTGTCTCCCCCCAGAAGGCAAATCTAAAGTAGGAAAGAATCAAGACTGCAGGGATGGTCTTTTCCCTGGGCAGATATGGGATTAATCTTCTTTAGAGCAGCAGTCCCTTGACTTGGGGCTCATACACACGTGGGAGCAACATGCTCCATCTGAAGAGCCCAAGGGGCTGGGCAGGCCTCACATCTGGTCGGTTGTTGACACCCTTCTGCACCTGCACGTCTGACCTCCCAGTCCCAGGACATGTGCCTTTGGTCACAAGAGAGGCTGTGGCAGAGGACGTGTTCAATTCTACGAGGTTTTAACAGCAGTGCTCACAAATCCAGTCTGGTATCACCCCTCACACCCAGGCCCATCCCTATGTATACCAAAGGTGCTAACTTGGAGAGTTCTTGAAGCAAAAATGTGTCAGGCTACCAGGCTTACTGTCACACGCACTTTTCACAGTCACGGTATTTCAGAGCTAGAAGGGAGCATGAGAGATCATTTCCATTCTCCTTATTTGACAGAAAAAGACATCCAGAGGCATCATCAGATAACTTTGCCCGGGTCCTGACACTCTTGAGCAACAAGAGGTGGGAGTTGAGCCCAGGCCTCCAGCTCTTTATCCAGAAGCACTCTTCCAGGTGCTGGGCAGAAATAGCCAAGTCAGCATTTGATCCAGTGTGGCCCAAGCACCTGCCTCAGGTCCCCTGGGGCCCATCGAGAAGGCAGATTCCAGGGCCCCGCTCTAGGACTCCATCAGCATCCAGGAGGGGTGGGTCTCAGCTACCTGCATTTGGAACAGACTTCCTGGGCGACTCACCACCCAATGTGTGAAAACTGCTGGAGGAGACCCTACTGGTTTAGCTTTGGCCCTGTCCTTCCCTTGTTCAACCGCAGACTTAATTCTGAACATGCTTCCTTAGCCCTAAGTGCTTTATATTTCTTCTTCTCATGCTAAAGGGCACGACTGGGCTGACAAGAGGAAATTTCTGGTAAGGTCTGGGTATTTTGGGAACCATCTGTGATGGCGACCGCGTGGCTGCTGAATGCTGACCCACCCGTGTGTCTGTCATCCTTTGTGTTCTCTCGAATCACCTATTTATAAAGCGACAACAAACTTACCTTCAATTGTCACTACTTTCCTGCGCACCTCTTCTCTTAACTAGCATTCTCCTCCAGTCCCCACACCGCCAAACGGCTTTACCATCAGAAACTCCTCAATATAGGATCATTGTGGGGGTTGGATAAAGATGATGGATCATTGGTTAAGGTGACGGGTAACTTGGGAGTAGACAAGAGGAGAGGACGGCTGGACAGGCTAGTGTGTTTGTATGTATTTTAACTGCTTTAATGTGTAGACATACATCCAGACTTTATTTTAGATCATAAACACACTCGTGCCCTGACCTATATGAAGTCATCTGGTTGGATGGGTCTGCTGTCACTTCCTGTGGACAGAAGTAACAAGGCCGCCCCTTGAAGCAGAGCCAAGAACCAGTCATGGATAGACCCACAGCCCAGAAATGGATTAGAATGTGTCAGGCACCCCTGGCCTTAAGTGCTTGATGCCTAAATTCTGGGAGCGTGGAGGTTAATTTCATCCACATTGTCAGTAATCTCAGTTATAGTTCCTTAAGTGCCTTCATATGCTTGTGAGTCCCCAAAGGGCAGAGTGAGGAATCACCTAGACTCTAAAAGTTTTCACACCTGAAAGATGCTGGGCCAGTGCTGACGCTGAGAGTAGGGAATTGTACCAAGAGATAAGCTAAAAATAAAAATGGGTTCAGTTTAGTTAGGGCTCTAGAGTCGTGACTGGTTTGAATTCTAGATCTATTGTTTGACAGCATTACATCTGGGCAAAGAGGACAATCATGGGACCTATCTCTTGAGATTATTAAATTAGATAATACATAATAGCATTCAATACAGTGCCTGGCACAGGAGTGAGGGAATAAATATTATGTATTGTTCTTACTGCCTGAGGGGGAGAGTGCCATTGTTAATAACCTACTTATCTGAAGAGGTGAAGGGGGTGCTGGACAAATCATTGCATATGTAAGCTAGAAAACCATCTGAATGTTTCTTCCACAAAGGTTGACCTTTGTGTTTACGTTGTTGTATCCTGCATTGTTTTTTGGCTGTGCCCTTGGCTGGCGGTATTAAGGAGCTACAGATGGAAAGACAGATAGGAAAGGAATGGTGGGGTCTTTGGAAGAAAGAAGTACCCCCTAGAGAAGGCCCAGCCCCTAGGACTCACCTTCGTTAGAAAGTAAGACCCTGAGTTTTAGACATGGGTATTCACTTGCTTCTGATTGAAGAGCAGCTCCCTCACTGCCCTATATAGCACAAGCTCCTTTTTCTCTGTGGCCTTGTCAACATCATTTTGGCTGCCACTTAAAAGGTTAAAAACCTTAATTCAGCCTCAGCTCTAGCTATGGATATTAGCTCTTTGGCATCATGTAGATGGAAGCAAGGGCACCCTCTTTAAGATAAGAACTAACACTGGATGCCCCTGTCCTGCAGTTATTGTGTTTTTTTGGACCATTAGATTATTTCTGCTGGCTACTGACCACCTGCATATAAAAGGTACATGTAGTAGTGTTTCCCACAGTAACCTAGATCTAGTGTCTGACCTGATGGAGTAATCTGTCTTCAAACTGCTGTTCTTACATATAGTAGAACATATGTTCTCTAAGTTGACCAGTCTTCAAGTCTACCAGTTAGGATCAGGGCTGAAGGATCACTTAGAGTAATGAAAGAATGTCCCAAAGCTGACTTAGCTGGCACTCTGGCACCTCTGGAGCAAATTTCCCTGGTCATCTGTGAATATGTAACATTAATGTTTCAAGGCTTGTTTCAGTTCATTTCAGTTCAGTTGCTCAGTGGTGTCTGACTCTTTGTGACACCATAGGCTGCAGTAGGCCAGGCTTCACTGTCCATCACCAACTCCCAGAGCTTACTCAAACTCATGTCCATCGAGTTGGTAATGCCATCCAACCATCTCATCCTCTGTCATCCCCTTCTCCTCCTGCCTTCAATCTTTCCCAGCATCAGGGTCTTTTCCATTGAGTCAGTTCTTCACATTAGGTGGCCAAAGTATTGGAGTTTCAAGTTCAGCATCAATTCCTCCAATGAATATTCAGGACTGATTTCCTTTAGGATGGACTGGTTGAATCTCCTTGCAGTCCAAGGGACTCTCAAGAGTCTTCTCTTGAGAGAATTTCAAAAGCATCAATTCTTTGATGCTCAGGTTTCTTTATAGTCCAACTCTCACATCCATAAATGACTACTTTTGGGAGTCATTAAATGTTCTGTGTCCTCAGAAGATGACCTAAGACTGAGATCTGGTTTGCCCCAGATAAACTAGACCCCTGGGATACATCATCCAGCTCCCTTTTCTAGCTTTGAGATAACCAGTGGGTCAAGGTTAAATATTAGCGTTCCCCTTGGCAATGGGAGGGCAGCTGACATAAGATGTAGAAACTGGTGTTCATGTGGACCTAGAATCCAAGCATGCTGAGAGAGAGTGGAGTGTAGGGGCTTGAGTTGGGAAGACAGGTACTATACCTTAGGAATTACAGTATCGGCATACGAGTCTTATGTGTTTTTCACCATAATCTCTTGGATTTTGGAGAAAAGGCTTCACTGTTTTAGGTACTAATATGGGAGCTTAATTTAAATGGCACAGCAGGGCGAGTGGATGTTTAAAGGAGATCCGTAGGTTCCACTCCATGCTTAAGATGGAAAGCTGAGGCAGTGTTTGTTCTGCAGAACCTGTTTCAACATCTTGCCTTCCAAAGAGGGAACACATCTGAGTGACCCTTTCCCTGCATGGCCGTTCAGGCCAGCCTGCCCGCAGCACTTCAAGCTGACAGTGAACCTGGAGAAATGGGAAGAAGTCTATTGTATAACCATTGAGGAGCGTGTAGTCATTTCTTGAATCCTCCAGCTGTACTAGAAGCTCCTTTCCTCTTTTTTATGTTCTGTTTTCCAAGAGCACTAGTTAATAATTCACATGCAGTCACCAGTTAAGTAGAAATTTCATTTGAAGCGACAGTAGGTTCAATTAAATGTGTTTGGAAATCGGGTGCCTAAATTGTTCTGGAAGGAATTTGTTTAATATGTATGTATATAGAAGTATTCATATATATTCAGGTGTATGTCTGTGAATGTGAGTATGGGTATAAGTGCATGTGCCTTTTTATACATACATTTGGCTAAAAGTTAGTGATAAAAAATTGCCTGAAGGGCTAGTTGCCAGTCACATGTCTAATTAGTTAGTCAGGCCTAGTTGTTATTGCTGTTCAGTCACTAAGTCATGTCCAGCTCTTTTGGACTGCAGAACGCCAGGCTTCCCCATCCTCTACTATCCCCCAGATTTTGCTCAAATTCATGTCCATGGAGTTGGTGTTGCCATCCAACCATCTCATCCTCTGCCACCCCCCTTCTCCTTTTGCTTTCAGACTTTCCCAGCATTAGAGTCTTTTCCAAAGAGTTGGCTCTTCGCATCAGGTGGCCAAAGTATCGGAGCTTCAACATCACTCCTTCCAATGAATATTCAGGGTTGATTTCTTTAGTATTGACTGGTTTGATCTCCTTGTAGTCGAAGGGACTCTCAAGAGTCTTCTCCAACACCACAGTTTGAAATCATAGGTTTTTTGGCACTCAGCCTTCTTTGTGGTTAGGCCTAGATGGTGTAACAGTTGCTTTGTCAGTTATAAGCAGGGAGATTTTCACTGTTATCCCATTTCCTGGAAGGAGTAAGGACTCTCATTTTTGAGGGCTTACAGTAGGCAAGAGGAAGGGTTATGGAAAGGGGTCACCTTGACAGTTGAGAAACGCTGCAGGGAACCAGAATTTACTGGTGCTAAATCAGAACCTCTGTGCTCTCGTGGGAGATGGAGGGCCTGCGGTTCTTAGAGTGTAAGGACAGGAACATATGGGCAAAGGCTTGGGCTTGGTACTTAGCAAAATAACAGCTACACACATGGTCAAAGGAGTTCTGCAGAGGTAATCTGGTAAGTTCTAAAGGATCAGAGAAATAAAACTAGAAATTAGGAATGTTATTAGGAATTAAGAAATAATTATTTCAGGAGTTAGGAAATAAAATATTTCCTAAGGATTAGGACGTAACATATTAGCATAGTTATTTCAACAGAATTAAAAAATAAAACATTTGTATAGTTGTTTTAATCAGTTCAGTCGCTCAGTTGTGTCCGACTCTGCGACCCCATGGACTGCAGCACGCCAGGCTTCACTGTCCATCACCAACTCCTGGAGCTCACTCAGACTCATGTCCATTGAGTCGGTGATGCCATCCAACCATCTCATCCTCTGTCATCCCCTTCTCCTCTTGCCTTCAATCTTTCTCAACATCAGGGTCTTTTCCAATGAGCTGGCTCTTTGCATCAGGAGGCCAAAGTATTGGAGTTTCAGCTTCAGCATCAGTCCTTCCAATGAATATTCAGGACTGATTTCCTTTAGGATGGACTGGTTGGATCCCCTTGCAGTCCAAGGGACTCTCAAGAGTCTTCTCCAACACCACAGTTCAAAAGCATCAATCTTTGGTGCTCAGCCTTCTTTATGGTCCTACTCTCACAACCATACATGACTACTGGAAAACCGTAGTTTTCACTATACAGACCTTTGTCAGCAAAGGTTGTTTCAATAGAGGCAAACATAGTTGATCATTTTGCTTTTCTTCTCCTCTAGAGAATTTTTTTTTTCTAAAAGAACTCATTAATAAGAGAGTAGATATGGAAGGATAAGTCTCCTCAGAATGGTAGTCACTGAGTTAACTATGTATTTCATAGAAATGAGTAGATTCACCATAATTTTGTCCTTTGTTTCAGGAACCACGTGTAGGAGAGGGAGCTTCTCTCTGTGTGCGTGACTACAGAGAGAGGATGTATTTCCTACTGGAGTTTGCTTTAGAGAAGTGTGGCAATAAATTCCATCAGAGCATGAGGGTTAGAAGTGTGGGCACTAGAGTCAGACCATCTAGGTTAAAGTCTCGGTCCTGACAGTAGTTTTGTGATTTAGGGTGGTAGTAACCTCTCTATGCCTTAGTGTCTTTATCAGTAAAATGGGGATAATAACACTCCTTAACCTCAGACTGTGCTTATAGAGTTAACTGAGTTATATTTCAATACTTAAACAATATCTGGCGTAATAATCTGCATTCAACAGATGACAGCCATTAGTAGTTATTACTACTACTGTTGTTATTATGTTTTTATTATAGCTGTATATGGCGGTTTTATAGAAATGTCTTGTTCTAAGTAAGCAATCTGAAGATTTGAATTTCCTAATTTGGAGATTTGAAAATTAGATAAAAAATCTGTCATGGAAGTAAAACTATTTTAATCAGATTTGAAAGAAGGGCTCCTCTTTGTCTTTCTCAGCTGTCCCCTACTGGGACAAAGTGTTCCTTCATTAGCTCCTTTGCCAGAATGAAACTTGAAAGCAGCATATTTCACAATGTCAAAATTCCAATTGTATGCTTCGAGTTGGATTACTTCCTCCTTAGCCCATAATCAGCTCTTTCCCTGTGCTTCTTCCCTGCTCTCACCCTTACATTTTTAAGCTCTTGAAAAAAATTACTTTCTGGCTTCCAATTTCTCCTCACTTCATTTCTCCAACTTCTCCCCCTGCCTCCCCACTCCCCACTCCCTCTCCCCCTTGTAAGAGTGTGTGAGGTCTGTGGGCAGGAATTATAGCACATACACTTGGTACTGTCAAATACTTAATTTGGTACCTTATGCATGGAAAGCATTTATACAAAATTTACATTGTAAAAGCTTAGCCATTATATTAATATTTGAGCCTTACTTAAGTAGACTTTATTTCAAGGAGTTTTGAATTGGCTGTTGTTTGGAAGGCTGAAAGTCAAGTGTGCAAAGAATGTGCTTCCTTAAAAAAAAAAAAAAAACCACACATTTTTTGTTTGTTTTTTTAGCGGATTGAGTGGAAATCCTAACTTCAATTGCCTACCTGAAACTGTTTGGTTTCATAAGTTTGTTTTCCAGCAGCTGGTTTCAGTTTTTTTAAGGAGAAAATTGATTTTTAAAAATACATTGGTCCTAAATTCAGTTATTTTCTGTTGTATTTGAACATGATGCAGTCATTCTCCAGGTGCATACATGTGGCACAGAACATTAGCTTGTGATAATGCTGCATAAATAGTTGGAACTGTCCTCATATCCAAAACCTAGATCCATCACAGTTGTCAAACTTTTCCACTGTCAAGTAAGCCTTTGGTTTACCAGATGTTTGGTCATCCATACAGCATGATTTACTCTCAATGTAAGGTCATGGTAGCTTCAGATTTGTCTTAGCACAGTTCCCACTGGACTCAGGTGCTTCTACGTTTGAGCACATCCATGCCAAGTAGATCAGGGTGAGTGATCTATACTCTCCAACATAGGTGTGCCAGGGCACATTGGTAAGGGTGCCTACAGCTTTGACATGCCCAGTCAAATAGGTATGAAGTAACCTTAGGAATGTTCTGGCAATCATACCTCTTGAAGCACTATCTGGAAGCAGTTCTGTTCATGGTTACAGACCAAGTTTGGATGTGCCGAGCCTTTCTGGCCAGGCTGGTTCCCACAGTTGCCCTTTAGTAGAGCTGAATTCTGCAGAGGTTGAACCTACAGGGGTGACCTGTGCTCTGGTGAGGATAAAGATGAAAAGGGGCTGACTTTTAATACCTTACTCTATTTCCTTGGGCAAGAAAAGAACCAGCCTTCCCACAGACTCTCTTAGATGGGTATTAAATAGAAAATGGTATCTTTTCTAGTACTTCTGGAATGAGACAAAGAAGGAAGCATGACTGCTATATTGTATAAGGTTAACTTACAGAAAAATTATTCCCATTGAGTGTTCAGTGATTTCATGGAATTGGAATGAGGGTGATGTTCTGAACTTTTAGGTAGGATAGGGGACAGGTGGGGAGAAATGGGGAAGGACCTTTCTTAGACCAAGACTGACCATTAAGGCCAGGCAGCCCTTCTGGTATGTGGGGACAAGGGATATACCAGGAGCATTTGGGGAAAACGTGGTTTAAAAGGCTTACTGTGAATTTATGCCTGTAAAATGATGCTCTCCTCATCAGAACAGAGCCACGAAAGGACTTCTTCCAGGCATTTCAGGCACTTTATTTCAGGCATTTTATTCTATCCTTGGAGAAAAAAAATGTTAAAGAAGGATTTGAGGGTCTCCTAGTAACAGTGTCTTAAGAGTCAGTAACTGCTCTGCTTAAACACTTTCTCTTTTTGCAATTTAAGCTTTAGTGAAAATGAAAACGTTGGTTCCTTTGATCTTTGTAAAGATTCTTCATATTCGTGGAGACCATTAATTGCTACTTAGTATTCTTTTCTTCAGGCCATCTGATCCCATGCTGTGTTATTTTATCTTAGGTCTCCCTGAAACAGCTAGTGAGCACTTAGAGGAGATTCCAGGGCCAGATTTGATCTATATTGTACTCTAATCAGGATTTCTTCAGTCCCAAGGAGAGGAGGAAATGAGTCTTCTTGGAGTACCCACGTCTACTGAACCCCCAGGGACCACTCTGTGCTTCTAGGCTGTCTACTCTTCTGCTTCCTGGATACTGACTTTTCTCCTGTTAATTCACTTTCCCTTCTCAGAGGCTTCTCTTTCTCCTGGCTTTCCTTTCTAAACCTACCTCTGCCCCATCCTTCCTGAGAAAGTTTAGCCCAGCGCGTGCTAAGTTACTTCAGCCATGTCCGACTCTTTGTGACGCTACGGACCGTAGCCCACCAGGCTCCTCTGTCCATGGGGATTCTCCAGGCAAGAATACGGGAGTGGGTTGCCATGCCCTCCTCCAGGGGATCTTCCCCACCCAGGGATTGAACCCACGTCTCTTTATGTCTCCCGCATTGGCAGATGGATTCTTTACCATTAGCGCCACCTGGGTAGCCCACTTATTGTTTATTTGGTCTACCTTGATCTTAAAATCCAATGGCTTCCAAATTGTTGTCAATTCTAAGCCTTGTCAGTATGTGCTGGTTAGCTTTGGTTGTTTGTCCCTAAAGTTGATGAATAACATCTCCAGTGACTCGGTAACCTTAGCTCTGTGTTTCTGACTAGTTTACTTTAGATCCTAACAATCATTAAAATGGACAGCCTGGTAGTATCATACATTGTGTAGTACTGTCCCTCTGGAAAGCAGAAGTGTTACAAGAGGGCAATAGAATCTCAAATTTTCTACATTCTACTGAGTAGTAACGTAGATCATTGGGGTTTTAGTTTTTTCACATGACTTGGGCACACCTGGAATGGGCCTCCTCTGTTGCAGAGCTTTAAGTGTGGCATGTGATGTGGAAACTTTTTAGTCCTTGCAGTCACATTAGTCTCATCAGCAATAATTAATCAATGTGGGGCGAAGGAATAGCTCTGATTTAGGGAAACTCTATTCCTGTTCCCTCACTAACTGGACTTGTGGCCTTGGACAAACCGTTTAGCTTTTAATGTCTCAGTTTCTTCATTTTTAGAGAGCCATGATACCCACCTTGAGTACTTCACAGGATTGCTAATCTCAGTGTTAAGTAATGAGTGAAGGAGCATTTGAAAAGCTTTGGAATATTTTGTCGGTGTAATATACTTAGGGCTGCTATTTCATAAGTGTGGATGGGAAGAAGGTTTTCGTATTTCGGTAACCACGTGAGGAATTGTGTGTTTGTTTTCATTGTCTGGGGTTAGTATTTGCTTTGGTTTTTTCTTTAGTTTTCTTCCAGTTACTGCTTTCCAGTCTTGAACTAAAACTTCATAGGTCATTAGCTGTTAATTTGCAGAAAATCTTCAAACTCCCTTTTCTTGAAATACTAGAATGTTCTGAAAGACACCTGGTTGTTCCCGTCTCTTACCTCAATTATGATCACTTCATTCAAGCAGTTGACCCTTTTTGAGCCTTCTTTGTGTACTTGCATGAATTTTCAGAGAAGAAAGAGTTAAAGAACTTTTTATCTAGCACTGTTGACGATTTGGAGAGGTGAATTTGAAGAGCACCAGAACCATAGAACTGCCGGTGAAGTTGTTGCCTCTAATAACCTTATTCCTGTAGTTCTGGAAGTGTGAATGTGTCCACTGGTGATTCTGCGGATGATACCTTTATGAAGGATGGCTACTCTCTCCAGCATTATGAAGCCTGTGGGACAGCTTGAACTTGAATATTGATAGCGGCTTTCGATTTAGGTTCGTAAATAAGAAACGGGCACTTTCATGTCAACACACACTCACTGTTACTGAGTCCACTTTGTTAAGTGACATATAGTATTGCCTAATTTTATTTTATTCTCCACATTACTCTTTTAGAGTGACAGTAATGTAGTAAGTTAGGTTAGCAACTTGCCTAAGGTGCCAAAACCTGGTAAGGGGGGGGGGGACTGCAATTATTACTGTTGTCAAGCATTAAAATAGAATTGATTTCCTCTTCCCACATATATGCTAAGAAATGTTGAATCAATGAGATAAATTTCCTTGGGACAAAAATAGGGGATTTCAGATCCCTTTGCTGGAGAATTCTTTTTTGAGAAATCATTACCTTTTTGTACTATTGGTTATGATGGTTTAATTCTAAATTACTGGTTTTTCCAAGTGGCTTAATTTCCCTAGGCTTCTTGCCAAAGCCACAGAAATATCTCATAAAATATTAAGGCCATTTTTAATGTGTGAACATAAAATTGAGTAAAACCTTTTTTAGTGTAGTCAGGTGACAACAACAAAAGACTACATAGAAAATGATCTAGATAATGGCCATCTTTTAGTTGTTTATGGTAACGATCGTTCATATCCAAGATTGTGGCTTTATTAATAATGTACAATTAATTAGTGGTACCCAATTTTATTTTGACTGAGGGAGGAACTATGTGTGTGTGTCTGTAAATTATTATAGGAGTCCAAGGACATACATAGGATATCCCTAGTGAAAGTCTGATTTATTTTTGTGTAGCCTTGAAAGATAATTGCTTGTTAGACTACAACCTCTGATAAGTTATACAAAAAGTGCTTTTCCTTCTCTCATTCTTGAGAGTTCAATTCCACCATAAAAAAAAAAAAAGAACTTTGCAAGGAATTAGAGAAAATTCAACCTTAATTCTAACTTAACTGTGATTGAATCAGAGATTCAGGCACACTTTTTCCACTTATTACTTTTTCACATCCTCTTTTTCCTATATAAATGTTTTTGTGCTTATATTCATTCTTTGATCAAGTCCACCTCTCTTTGATTGGGTCTTGCTTGTTGTTTAGTCACTAAGTCGTGTCCAACTCTTTGTGACACTGTGGACTGGGGCCCGCCAGTCTCCTCTGTCCATGGAATTTCCAGGCAAGAATACTGTAGTGGGTTGCCATTTCCTTCTCCAGAGGATCTTCCTGACTCAGGGATCAAACTCATGTCTCCTGCATTGGCAGGCGGATTCTTTACCCTGAGACACCAAGGAAGCCCCTGACCTTACTTTAGAGCTGTCCTTAAATCACATGAGCTAGACCCAGCTTGCAGAACAGCTCATGTTCATCTTCCATCCCTGAAGGTGTTTTTCTTTTTTTAGTATGTTAGAGGCAATAGCTGTTCAGCACCAGAACATTCAAGTGGGTCTTTTACTGACTGCTTCCAGGTAGTGGGCTCATTAAACTATTTTGCTAGAAGATAATTAATCAACTCATTTGCATTTCATTCTTCATTTTTTGATTCCCCAACTATTCTGCAGTAAGTTTCTCAATGTGCTTTGAAATAGGCCAGTGTCTGGCAGGTAAGAAGGAAAACAAAAGGGGTGGGGTTAGACAGTCTTGTACAAAAACTGAAAAATGAAAATCTTTAGCTCACATGAATACAGAATTTTTTTTTTTATTGCAAAGCTTGACTGTATTGTTTTTCATTGGGTTAAGAAAGCTCCCAAGCAAACAAGCCATGACAGTGTAAAGGTTACAAGATTTCACAAGATTTTTTTCCTGGAAACTAGTAGGTCTCTTCCTCCATTGAACATGTTCTTGGGGCTGAAAGTTGGAAGGTCCTCTGTTGGGAGGTAGCAGCTAGCCTCTCATGGTACCTCCTTACTGATATCTCATGTCCTGTGCTTTGCATGGCTTTCAATAGTCTTTAAAGATCAATATTGCAATCATATGAAGTATAAGAGTTTTACAAATTTTGATGCCTGTACTATAACTTTACAGTTGTAATATATTTTAAAGCAATCCAAGATTAAAATATTTTAAAATGTGTGAATATTTTACAGGGAAATGAAAGTTATAAAATAAAGGCTTTATTATTCATTTTCACATTGTTTTAACAAGTGAAACTCTTTGAGGAACACCCTAATTTCAGGGATACCCTTTGAGGAGCACCCTAATTTCAGGGAAATATCTGAACTACCAAATGTGTGTTTTATTTTCACTTTGCCACAAGGTTATGAAAGAAATGCACTTGCCACAGTCACAGTATGAGCAAAATGTGATTTTTAGATCATGTATTTTATATGTCCCTGATTGTAAAACACAGTGCTAGAAGTTATGAAATCTCCTAAGATACAGTCCCAACTCAACAGGAGCCTTCACTGCAGATGGGGCCATAGCGTATTTAGAGATAGCACAGTAACACATGGATGTGTAACTATAGAGAGAGAAACAAGCTAGCAAGTACAGTGGAGGCTAGGAGGCCTTCACCAAGATTGTGATTATTACAAAAAAGCTATAAACAAGGGAATAGTATTGCTCCAACTCTGAAGGTATGCATCAGGCTTACATAGGTAGGGATAGAATATTTTAGGTAAAGGAGATAATGTGTGCACATACTTGGGGGAAAGCTCAAGCTCTTTAAGTTGGCTGAAATAGAGGCTTTTTAGAGGTGAGAGTAAGTTCAAATGGCATTTCTACCACCTGCCAATGGCTTTCAACATGGACTAAGCATCAGAATCATCAGGGAGACCACTGAAAGAATAAGTTGCCCAGAGTCCACCCCGGACTTCATGTATTTGAATTTCTTGGTGTGGAGCCCTAAGCTTGGTTGTTTTTAAAAAGCTCCCCAGGTGACTATAAGGTGTGGAACTGAGACCCATGGCATAGGTAAGAGAAGCTGGTGAAGGTGTGCCAAGGGCCTACCCTCTCACTGGTTTGTGGCAGCCAATGGTCCTTTTTCCCTTACCTGGTCAGAACTTGGAAGCTGGGGAAGTACTCTCACTGTGGCTGATGCCACTTCCAAGCTATTGTTCCTTCTTTCTCCTTAGAAAATCTGCACTTGTTGGAGCATCTGTCATCAGGCTTTAGCAGCCCCTACAGGCTTTTATGTCTTCCTAGACTCACCTGTTCATTCATTAGTGTCATGTCCTCATTTTTTTCCCCCTTTCCCTTAATGTTCCTGTCTTTCTCAGTAACATTAGCACCCATATGATGGTCAAGTCAACATTTGGGTCTCTCAGGTCTTTGGCTTTCTCAGTCCAACATCTTCTTCTCCCTCCGAGTTCAGCCGTGCACACATATTCATGGCCATACCCTGGTGTAATAGCTCTTGACCCATGTTCTGTGGACTTCTTGGGGTCCACTGGACATTTTCAAAGGTCTGCACGGTCACAGTTTTCATAATAGTACTAAGATATTATTTTTACTGTGTTGATGTCTGCATCATCTGTGGGCAAAAGCAATGGTGAGTGAAAATTCTAGCACCTTCACACCAAATGGTACAAGCTGTTACTTTTTTCTTCACTCTTACTTGCAGTAAATAATGCCAGTTGCACTTAGGAATGTTATTGATGGAACAGTAAAATGCTGGTAAATCTCAGCCCTTTAGAGTACTTCTTTTTATTATTCTGTGTGCTGAAATGGGAAGTAGCATGAAACATCTCTGCAGAGTGAAGTATGGTGGCTGTCTCAAGGAAACGCACTTGAGTGACTGTTTGAATTGTGGGGTGAACTAGTCTTTTTTTTTTTCTCCATGGAACACCATTTTTGTTTGAAAGCATGACTTGGTTATTTGGCAGACATTTTCTTGACAGAAGTCAGCTTGCCTCTTCAGGAAAATAACTGATTATATTTGTTACCAGTGATAAATTTAAGTCTTCAAGTGAAAATTAGAATATTGGAAAACTTAACATCTACCATCCCAAGACTGAAGACTTCTTGGATACTTTAAAGACTTTTATGATGTGTCATTTTTTAAAAAAAAATATCTGTTTAATGTAGGAAAGCTGTACGTTCCAAATGACTAAAACATGACTTAACAAAATTCTGCATGGATAAAAGATCCGTAAGATCTATGCATTCAAAGTGCAATTTGGACCGAAGTGCAGTTTGCACCAAAGTGCATGATAGACCAATGTGTGTAATGTTACAGAGTCTGAACTGTTCATTATTGTGGTTTCATATTACTATCATAACTAACCTTTAAGAGATTAACACTTGTTGAGGCTTAGTGTGTAATATTAAGGAATAATATCCACAATTATCTGAAAAGCTATGATAATATTTCTCCCTTTTTCAACTACATATATCTGTACAAGGTCAAATTTTCTTTATATACTTCAACCAAGATAATATATTGCAGTAGACTGAATGAAGAATCAGATATGGGAATGCAACTTTCTTTTTTTTATATCAGAGATTTGCAAATAGGTAAAAAGAATGCTGTTCTCCCATTGTCTTTTGAAAATACAGTTATCTGTTTATAGGAATAGTATTTATGTTTACATGTAGTGGATTTAGTTTTAAATGAATTAGTATTTTTTAATTTAATTTTTATTTTTTCTCTTTTGGCCATACCCTGTGCCTTGCGGGATCTTAGTTCCTCGAAGACGGATTGAATCCTGCAGCTGGCAGTGGAAGCACTGAGTCTTTAACACTGGACTGTCAGGGAATTCCCATGAATTAGTGTTTTTAAATGCCTGTTTTAATTTCTCATGTGGTAATTTTTAACAGGTAGAACCACAATAATTTGTAATAGATATGATACTTAGTAACTTTCAAGAGTACAAAGGGAGCCTAAAACCAAAGTGTTTAAGAACTGCTATCCTAGGCCAAGTCCACAACCAATAATATACCACCTCCAAAATGTGAATTTCAAATATTTCATTATCTGAACACCACCACTCCCTATCCTTTAACATAGGTACACCCTCATTTTTGCTTCGAGTCTCCAGTTCACTGCCTCTCCTTCTGTTTTGCAGCCCATCAGTCCTCTCATGGCCTGGCTTCCTTCCAAACACAGAGTGTATAGTCTGGGCTCTCAGCCAGTCCCTTGCCCCTCTCTCTGTCTTCCCCAGTGAACTGGCCTTAACATAGCTCTGACTTTGTAGAATCCAAGCATCAGCATCCTCAGCACCTGTAGCTGAGTATTCTGGAGACAGTCACACAGCCACACTCACTGGCTGACCTTGGCTCTGCTAGGCCTCTTGCTGCTGTTCCCATTCCCTGAGATGACCATGTCACATCACCTTCCCTTCTCTCTCCTCTAACTTGCATCGTCTATCCCTTCCACCCACCGCTCTTCTTTTGTCTATTGGAACCCCACGTACTCTTGGTTTTTCTTCTCTATTTTATAGGGACCTCTTCTTTTGGTCCATCTGCAAAGGTTGAAATAGTTCAGAGCTTTGTCCTTGACTCTCTTCTCCATCTAGATATTTGCTTTAAGTTATCTAGCTAATTCCTTGATTGTGAAAACACCTGTGAGGTGGTGTTTCCTGTCCTGATGTCTCCTGTGAGCTCCAGATTCATAATTCAACCGTCTTCCTGGTGTCTCTGGAGAAGGCAATGGCACCCCACTCCAGTACTCTTGCTTGGAAAATCCCATGGACGGAGGAGCCTGGTGGGCTGCAGTCCGTGGAGTCGCGAAGAGTTGGACATACTGAGTGACTTCACTTTCACTTTTCACTTTCATGCTTTGGAGAAGGAAATGGCACCCCACTCCAGTGTTCTTGCCTGGAGAATCCCAGGGACGGGGGAGCCTGGTGGGCTGCCGTTTATGGGGTCGCACAGAGTCGGACACGACTTAGAAGCAGAAGCAGCAGCCTGGTGTCTCCACTTGGAAATCTAATGGCTCTTCATTTCCCCATGTTCTTTAAACCTGCAGTCCAAGCTCTGCACATTCTGTGGTTTCTACCTTTAAACTGCCTCCTTGTCGCTGCCTCCACTGTCACCACCCTTGATCTCCAGGACACCACCTTTTCCTCACTTGAATTCTTGTACATTACAAATGTTCCAGCTTTGGCTTCTTCCTTCCTGCCGTCCATGCTCCATTTATTAGCTTGTATCTTGTTTAAAACATATCTTGTTCAAAGTATGAGTCATATCACTCCTCTGCTTAAACTCTGCTGCAATGATATCTCAGTGCACTCAGGATAAAGCCCGATTTCTTTTTGCCATCTCCAGGCAGTCCTGTGTGATCCGGCCCCTTCTCTCACTCTGCCCCCACCCCCCGCCCCAACCCAGCAAGGTCTCTTCAATCACGAGGGCTGTTATTCTTCCCTTGTTAATACTGAGTTCTCATCTCAGTCTCTGAAATTACTCTTGTTTCTTCTCTTAAGTGCTGTCAGCCTTAGATGTTGTGGTTGTGTCTTCTCCTCATTTAGTTCTCAAATATTGACTTTCTTAGGAAAATGTTCTGATTGCCCTAGCTGAATCAGGACATCTACCCCCCACCCCAAGCCCTGGCATTCCTGAGCGTGTTATCCTACGTCTTGTCTTTGGAGAACCCATGTCCTCTGCTGATAGTCATCCGTTGCTGTTTGAACAGGAGTTCTGAAGGCGCTTTGTCTTGGTCACCACCCCACCCATAGAGCTGGTCATCTGGTAGGAGTTCTACACATATTATTGTATGAAGAAATCAATTGGCAGTGCAGCTGTGGTTGTGAAACTGGACTATGACAGACGCTGCGTGGATGCTGTTTGCAGTCATTTTTGGTGTTACTGGTAGCCTTGTTTCATTTTAAACTTGTTGGCCTTACAGCTATTTCCCTCCCTTCTTTCCATGTAGTATTAGGATGTTGAATGAAAACTGATACTTCTGTGCTTGCTTTATTGGGAGCAGAGAGAATATAAATCATAGTTTAAAAGAAGAATTATATTACCTTTGTGTTTCTTAGCACTGAGATATTTGATAGAAATTTGTCTGTTGCTGTTTCAAAATGGGATATTCTGATAGTTTATCACTCTCCATTCTAATCCCATACACATTTTTGTTCTGTCTCTTCTCTAGTGTTCAGGTTGTCTTTAATCTTGGTAAAATCCTCTAAGCCTTAGATTGTGATATGATACACATAAATGACTTGTGTTAATCTTGTTAGAACTTGTTAAAATTGGGCAGCCTATTGGAATTTTATAAGCCAAAAAAGGCACGTAAGCAGAAAAATATTGCTTTTTGGAAAACTTTGCCAATAGTTAAGATATTTCTTTTCTTCTTAAACTTCTCAATGCATTTCTTGTATAGACCACTTAGCAATTTAGATCATTGAGAAGTGTGCTTTCTAGTCGATTTGTCTTGGATTAAAGATTCTCCTGCTTCAAAGTGTATCTTCTCCATGGGGCCTTTTGCTTTTGAGTATTCATCTGTTGTGATGTGAAGCAAAACTGTGAGCAAATGTTTTCTCTGTGTGAAAATAAGACTGTGGGGAAAAAAATGTACTCACACACACATTCATGTATATGTGTGTATTTTTCTGTAAGATGTTACAGAAAAATCAATCCAATATATACACACACATACAGATACACACACACACATATATATACACACCCATATATACATACATACACTGTATAGAATTTCTAGATAGCAAGTTCAGATATTTTTAGTTTCTAAAGCAGATTGGTTAATTTATGGCCTTTTAGGTCTTTACATGTTCACAAATAGAACTTGGGAGTGATTTAAGATTGATTAGGAAATATACTTTTAATTTTGGGGATTGCATTGTAAATGCTATTTTCATTGCTATTTATATTGATACTATAATGTACATTTATTAGTAATCATAGTTCATTATTAATCACATTTATTAATCATCAATCAATGTATTATTAATCATACATTTATTATTAATCATAATCATATATATCATAATCATAATTACATAGCCATTAATGTAATTAATAATTGTTAAAAGGATTATAAATTATCACTAGTGATTATTCTATTGAAGTTACTTCTAGTGCATATTTTAAACATTTCAACAAATGGTGGTTAATTTAAATTAGAATTTTAGTGACTAAAACTTGGGTATTTCTGCATTGGTTTGATATGCATGCAATAATTCACATGGCCTTTGATATAACTTATACAACCTGCTTTTCTCTAAATTTGTCTTAAACGTATTTCAGAAGATGATGACACTATTGTCTGATGTCTGGTGGTGCCTGGGTGTGTTTTCTTTTGTGTTGTTCGCCTCTGTTCTATTTTACAATTAGCAAGGTGCGTTCCTATGTGTCTCCTTACAGAGGTCTGTACCTCTTAGATCTAATCTTCTGTTTCATTTAATAATTTTCTTGCACCTGTATCTTATGCTAGACAAGTCCCTGTGTCATTACCTCTCCAGGTCTTGCGGTACGTTAGACCTTGATTTTCTGATCTGGTCGCTATTTGAATTTAGATGTTTCTTCAGTTTGGATTTCACTTCAAAGATCATTTTTCCTTTTTTAGAATTCTGTTTTCAATAAAAACAACATATAAATAATGGGGGGAGAGTGGATATGAAATGGAAGAACTAAGTCAAGTCCTGATGCTAGAATTTCACGGCCTTGAGCAAATTGCTTAACCTTTCCTAACCTTTGTGTTTGCTCTTTTACCAAAGGGAAATTGGTGATCATACCTACCTCATAGGGTTGTTGTTGGGGGGTAAAAAGTGAAAAATTCCTGATAGATATTAGTTTTCACCTCTCAGAGGACTTTCCTGTGCCAAAAACATGGACTTTTCAAGTTAAAAACATGTAAAAAATATTAAATTCACATACAGTTCAGAATATACAAGGCTGTTGTATTAGTTTTTATTTTATTTTCATCCACTTTTATATGTATTTTTATTTTATCTATTTTTCCATCACTGAAAAATATTTCTTTCCTGGAAGATTTTTGAAGGATGATGGTTTTCGCCCAGAGAATTGTGGGTCCTGAGTGAGTACCACTTCCAGGAGCAGACTTAGAATTTCCGTGATCAAAATCCCTAATGTTGAATTTCTTCTTGGCCCTCTCCTCTCTCCTTCCATAGGAGATGGGAATGTTTGGCTGCTGGGAATTTGTAACCACCCTTGTATAAAGCAGAACATCTTAATCCCAAGTGGACTATCACCTTTCTGACATAAGTTTCACTTTTTAAAAAATTCACTCAGTACCACTAAGAATTTATGAAGAACCGAAGATAGTCTTTCTTCTCATGGACTGACAGTCAGGTGTAGAGAATGTAAGACATGAGCAACACATGACTAATTACATATGGTCAGATGGTGATAAGCGCTAAGATAAGGGAAGGTAGAAGAGGGGGTGTGTGTGTGGTGGACGGGTTGTATATTTGATATGTTGGTCAGGGAAGGCCTTTCAGGTAGGGTGACATGTCTGGGAGGGCAGAATGAAGTGAACAGGCCAGCTTTTAGGATATCTGTGGCAAGAATCCTTCAGGAAAAGGAATAACAGGTACAAAGGGCCCTGCGGTGGGACTGTGTTTGTGTGCAAAGAAAGAGGTTGATGTGAACTGAATGGAGTGAGGGACAGAATGTTAGGAAAGGAAGTCAGAGGTGTCAGGGACTGAATGAGGTATAGCTTTGAGGCTACTGTCAAGATTTGGGCTCTAATTCTGAATAGATGGGAAGCAGCTGGAGGATTTTGATCAGAGGAGTAGTATGGCACAGCGTAAAGTTTTGGAGGCTCTCACTGGCCCGTGTGTTGAGAGTAGACAACAGGGAAGATGGATGGAGGCAGAGAGATTGGTGAAGCGGCTGTGGCAACAGTTGAGAGGGGAAGGAGCCATGGCTTCAACCAAGAAGTAGTGACATGTGACCAGAATCTGGAGAGAGATTAGAACTGCCAGAAATCAATATGAGTTAGATGCACAGCTTCATGGCTTCCCCAGGGTAGTCACATTGCACTTATCACCTCATTTCTCATACTCTTCAGGAGTGTCTTCTCATAGGTGGTCATGAGGGAGTGAAGGGTAAGTTCCTAGTCTTTCAAGAATTCTTTTGGTAACTTGAGGAAGGTTCAATTCCCAGCAAACATCTTCAGGAAAAAGATGGCACTGACATGACAGATGTTCTTAATATTAAGCTCATTTTATACAGCATGTATGTCATAAGCAACCTTAAAAATGATACCTTTTAAAAATGTTATTAAAAAGTTAGGATAATCTTGAAGGTATTACATAGTATAATCATTTTCATCTGGAAGGTATTACATAGTCTCTGAAAGAAGTATAATCATTCTCATAAAAAAGTCCCCTTACATTTTGAGTCATATGTGGGTTTTATATGTTGAATCCCTGGAGGGAGTGGAGAAGTGTGGTACGGAAACAGAACTTTTTTTTCCAGTGAGTAATTCTCAGGGTGAATTCTACAGGCATGTAGCCAAGGAGAAGTGTTGTTTCATTGGGGTATAATTCATATACCATAAAATTTACCCATTTTTAGCATACAATTCAGTGTTTTTTAATAAATTTAAAGAGCTGTGTAGCCATCACCATAATCTAATTTTAGATCATTTCTCAAAGATCCTTCATGACCGTTTGCAATCTTTCCCTGTCCCATGCATCCAAAGGAATGGTTTTGTTACTCTTAGTAAAGTCTAGAGTTCAGAAATAGCCATTCATTTTGTATATAAAAGAACAGATGAAGAAAAATTGTGTTTATGTCTAGTTTGTACCCCTTAGGCAAACAGAAAATACAAGGTGTCTTAAAACACAAAGATAATAATATTTTGAGTCACAAACTTTTATAGGAACCTGAAGCAGGGACACATGCAAACACTGTCAGCTTGTCCGTACCTTATATAGAGGGCAAGAATACGTAGGTGGATGAGGTTGGTTGGTGTGTTTTAGTGATGAATTATGGTGGAAGAGGCCAGAAGGCTCAAATGGACTAATTTTCATCAATATTATGGTTTGTGTTCCAGAGTTTATGATTAAGACACATACTTCTTGAAAACCTGATTTTTTTCCCTGTAACCATTTATATCTCATTTTATTATGCCATGTCTGTTTAGAGTGCCAAATTTATCCTTCTGAAAGTATACTTGGTTGGATCAACTTTGTCAGTGTATTGTGTGCTTATTAAGTGCCACGTGCATTCCATCTGTGAAAGGGGGCTTTTAACAACCACCTCAAGGGTTGTTAAAAAGACTTACTAAGTGTGTGTGTATTAGTTGCTCAGCCGTGTCTGACTCTTTGCAACCCTGTGGACTGTAGCCTGCCAAGCTTCTCTGTCTGTGTGATTCTCCAGGTAAGAATACTAGAGTGGATTGCCATTCCCTTCTCCAGGGGATGTTCCCAACCCAGGGATTAAAACCTGGTCTCCTGCATTGCAGACAGATTCATTAACAAGTAGTGTAAGCAACGCATATGGCAGTAAAGAAATAACTTTTCAGCAGTGTGCTTAGTTGCTCAGTCATATCTGACTCTTTATGACCTCATGGACTGTGTAGCTCACCAGGCTCTGTCCATGATGATTCTCCAGGCAAGAATACTGGAGTGGGTTGCCATGCCCTCCTCCATGGGATCTTTCCAATCCAGGAATCGAACCCAGGTCTCTTGCATTGCAGGCAGATTATTTACCATCTGAGCTATCAGGGGAGCCCATGAGTATTGGAGTGGATAGCCTATCCCTTCTCCAGGGGGTCTTCCTGACCTAGGAATCAAACTGGTGTCTCCTGCATTGCAGGTGGACTCTTTACCAGCTAAGCTACCTATTTTCAGCAATAGGTTGTCATTAATAATCATTACTCCCATCTGCAGTATTATGTCCAGTCTTAAACCACAAGACTGTACTGTGTGTACCTCCTGCTCCTCCACTTTCTCCTTTCATGTCTTTCGATGTGTGAGACTCTCCCATCTTCCATAGAAATGGAAATTTCATGTGTTTCAGGGTGCTGGGTACCCTGGAGGAGGGATGTCACTCAGTCCAGCTCGAGGGCTCTGGAGTGTTCTGGTGTAGGATAAGCCATGAATGTTTGGTGCCCACCAAGGCACAGACACTGCCCTTCCATCATCTTTACAGTTCTTCTGGGGTCCTAATTTTTGGATGGGGACCCATTCCAAAAATGCTCCCGACGCTAACTCTGGAGAGTGCATATTGGAGGAGCAGATTTCCTGCTTTTTATTTACATGCAGTAATTTGGAATTCTGCTTGCACAAATTCATTTGAGATCATCTGAAGATTAAACTTACTGTGTGCTGTCTGCATTTCCCTGTAGCTTCCTTTTTTTTCTGTTCTTAATGGGGATAGCATGAGCATGTTTAGAATGATAATGCCAGAAGCCTCACCGTAATTAAATACATGTGCTTCTTCAGTTCTGCAGAAGTCCCTGGTGGGTTTCTAATCTCTGCTTTACTAGTATATAGGGATTTTTTTTAAAGATAAAAACAAAAGATAGAAATGATAAAAAAAAAAAAAACTGAGCCAAATACATAATTATATAGTTGAATGCTGTGGTGTGATATTGGACAGCAAAGTCAAATAATGTTTCACAGAAACAGTTTCAGGTTCCCCCGAGTCTGCTGTGACACCTCCATTTGAGATGCTATGAAATGAGAACCTAGCTGACGACAGAACTGCATTTTCAGAATGTGTTCTAACAGCCATATGCCTGGCATTTACCATTAAATATTAGTTAAACTGAGTGCTCCAAGCTTTTGGATTTTTAATCAGAAGACATGTTTCCATGGTTCCTTTAGAATATTCACTTTGCTGTAATGAAGGGTTAATGCATCACCCAACCCAAATTAATCAATTCAAAGCCCTTTTGCATACCGTAATAATAATTTTTAGCATTTTTGAATATTTCAGTGGGTTGGGCAGTGTGTGGCAAGCTTTCTGTAAATTATTTGCTGTTATCGTCCAACCCGTCTCCGAAGTAGATAATGCTGTGGTATCTCGATTATAGACAGGGGATCAAGGGTGAGGAAGGTGAAGTAACTTATCCATGGGCACACATGCTGTAAGTGACTGTGTCTGATTCCACAGCCCCGTGGCCTCAGCAGTTAACTCTCTGCTGCTTTGGATCTTAAACTGTACTCTATATAGGAACCAATTGAGGAGGTTGATTAATATGAAGATTCCTGGGTGCGGTCCTAAAATTAATAAATTAAATCTAGGTGTAGCCCAGGGATCTGCATTTTCGGCAAGCCTTCTGCTGTGAGCCAGGGACTTCTCTGAGAAATACTGCTCTACTCTCCCCAGAGTCCTTTCCATCTTCCCCAACACAAAGGATGTTAGGGGAACATAGAGACCTTCACGATCTAATCTCTGTGATTGTGACTGTACTCTGTGCCCAGGGCAGAGGACTCCCCATTGCAAGGTGAGTTGGAGGACAAAGCCAAGCTCCAAACCTACCTCTTATTCACCATGCTCTGTGAAATGGGAAGGCTATTTATAACTCAAAATTTAACTGAAACTCATTGTAAAAGGAGGTGGCATTTGAGCGTAATAAGACACATTATCCTATATGTTCTTTTAAGGAATGTTTATGACTTGCCATAATGAATGTACTTCATAGCTTCTTTCAGTGAATGATACTCTGAAAAGATGGAGAATTTTCCAGGGAAATGTGTGTTCTATGCGAGTAATGATGGAAGAAAGAAATAGTAATTTTTTGTTCTTTAAAATGATCAGATAAAGCTCTCAAACTAATGATTCATAAACATTCTTCATCTTTGGGTAGTCCATTTCATTCTTCAAACCAGACATTTTGAATAATTGCTATTTTGTGAAAAGGGGATTTAGTTCTCTGGGGATGAGCCAGGGGAGTTTGACTTAGATTTATGAAGAGCCACAGCTGAATTACTCCTTGTCTAATAAATGTTTTGGCCACAAGAAACTTTGCTCTAAGGCCTCATTTGAATGTCTAATAATCATAGTAATTACAATGCAATTTCATCATAATCAGATAAAAGTCAAGAAAAGACCAATGCAATGCTAGCCCTTCAAAGCTACTGTGAATTTCCCTTGTGATCATACCCACCATAGTTTTGAAACTTTGTGGTGCTCCTGGTTGTTCAGACATTGAGGCTCCATTTTTTGTGCCTTCCATCTTCAGGGGATCTTCCCAACCGAGGGATCAAATCCGGGTCTCTGTATTACAGGCAGATTCTTTACTGTCTGAACCATCAGGGAAATCCCTGTCTCCCTACAGGGAGACCTAAGGAGACCTCGTCTCACTTAAGAAGTTACCAGAAAGAGACTGGGGCTCTCCTGTTCCTGGATCCCAGTCCCTCCTCATGAAGTCCTGTGAACTAGCTACTAATGCTGAAAAAGGCTGGTCATTTTGTGGGCTATAAATGCCAGGATGGCTACGTAACAGGTTGCCACTCGTGGGTGAGCCAGCCGATTTTCTGGCGTTGTATGTAGTGACCGTGGAATCACAGCTGGATATTTCTCATCCTGAGCTGAGCTGCGCATGGGGAGAGAGTGGCACTGGGTGGGTGTGTTGGTCTGCTAGGGCTGCCTTAACAGAGTACCAGGGAGTGGGTGGCTTACAGAGCAGACATTAATTTTATCACACTTTCAGAGGCTGCAAGTCTAAGATCAAGGTTTCAGCAGGTTTGGTCTTTGCTGAGACCTCTCAGCATCCTCTTCCTTTGTCTTCACATGGTCTTTCCTCTGTGCCTATGTTTTAAACTCCTTTTCTTTTAAGGACACCAGTCATATTGGATTTAACTTTTCATTAGCTTTTTAAAGATCCTGTCTCCAAATATGGTCACATTCTGAGATACTGGGAGTTAGGACTCAAACATAACGAGTTTGTGGGGGATATGAATCAGTCCCCAACAGTGGGAAAGCTGTTAGACCCTGGAAGATGGAGACCAAGGGCATATGCGGTGATAAAGAACAGTGCCTTTCAAACTCTTTTAGTCAGTGGAACCCTTTTGTGTTGATTTCATAAAGATGATTCCTTCTTGTAGCATGCTTTATGGAAGACTTACTATGAGGATGGGACCTGCGTTATTGACAATAGCAGCAGCTCCCATTTGAGTACCTGTAGGTTCCAAACCCTTTACACATTGATTCCCCTTCTTCCAGGGAAGGGAGTGGTGCTGGTAGGTCTACTTTAAAGGTGAGAAGACTGAAATGCAAAGAAATGAAGCAACTTTTCTTTTTAAAAATTTTTTCCTTGGAGTCAAGTTGCTTTACAGTGTTGTGGTAACACTGTAGTTTCTACTGTACAGCATAGTGAATCAGCTACATGTATACATATTTAAGTGACTTCTCTGGTCATACAACTACTAAGTGGGATTCAAACCCAGTTCTGTAAAGCCTGTCCTAATTTTATCACACTGTCTGGCCTTTTCAGCCTGCTTGCTTTTATTATTTGAAGAAAGAGTGTGGAAGATGGAAGACAATTGGAGTCTTGGCTCAAACCACCAAAATCTGACCAGCTTGGGTCACGCATAGCTCTGTTTGACCTTCAGTTTTCTGATAGGTGAAGTGGTGTGGGGGTTAATATCTCTATCACCAGATGGCTGAGAGGGTGAAATGAGAGTGTGAATAGACCTCTCACAATCTCAGGAAGCTCTTGGTCATGTTGAATTTTGTTGGTAAGGGCAGAATTGCATAAATGCGCAAAGAATATAGTGTTGGAACCCATCTTACCTAACTGACTCTGAGAAGCCACTTGAACTCTGAGCTTTAGTTCCTTTTCTGTAAAAAGGAAAAAAAAGTAGTGGCTGGCAAGTGGTAACCATTGTTGAGTGTTCCAAATTCCTTATCAGGATCCTGTTTGCTGCTGGATTTCTGCTTTGTGTAAACTTGGCCTTCTGTTGGTGAGTGGGAAACACTCATTTTTCCCTTGGTGATAGTGAGTTGCACATTTGGCTGTCATTAAAGTTTTAGTTAGGCTGTTTGTTGCAAACCCATTTATTAGCAATTAATCATTTAAAACAGCAATAACATCCCCAAAAGTTCTTTCAGTTTCCATGTGTTCCCTTTGTCCAGAAGTGAATTTATTTCCTGGGGTGGTGGCAGTGTTTCAGAAAATATAAATGATCAGGGGAAACACAACATTAAAAACTGCTGACATTTAAAAATAATGAGAAAAATGAGTAGATATTAGTAAGAATTTATATTGAGAGGTAATTATGGGCCGTGCACATGGAAAGCATATTATTTTCCTTATTTGGGCTTTGATTGACTTTCAAACTTAGGGGCCCCCTTCTTTCATATCTGTTACTTTCTCCGAAGGCACCTAAAACATTTTTGCAGGTGGCTGGTTTATAGAAAATTTCTATAAAATTCTTTTTATCCTTTTTCTGTTAAAATTATGAAACATTCCACACTTCCAGAAAAGCACCAAAAATGTCACAGACACTACCCAGATTTAGCTGTTTTTGACATCTTGATTTGTTTCAGATTAAAAAAAAAAATCTCAGTTTTCTGAAGCTTAAAAATCTTTCACTGTGCTACCTTATAAACCAGAGAATGTGTGTTTTGGGCTTGACTGTATTACCTTCAGAGATACTGAAGCTTCAAAATTCATTTTTAAAGCTAAAATGACATTTTGGGCTCTTTATCTCTTTATTTCTCTTTTAGATTTAATGATCAAACTTATATTTGATTATACGAATTCAATGAAAATTCAATGAAATTCAGATGAATTCAGCACAATGTTGATATTATATCTGAATTTCATAGTTTAGTGTAATATTAAAACTAGTTTCATATCAACATATTAATGCTGGCACTCCTTCACTGGAGGCTGAATGTGGAAAAGAACCACCACCAGAGTGTTTAAAAATCCCCACTTGGTGAATAGCTAGCTTTGTGATTCCCAACCTCTCGGAGCCTCCTTCTGTTCCTGTGGGTGTCGCAGTAAAGTGATTTTAAGCTTTAGAAAATGAAGTATTTCACTAAAGTTGGTGTCATACAGGTATGTGGACTGTGAACTATTTCAGCCTTGTGACTGATTAGCTTTTCAAGCTTGGTTTTTCTGTTAATAGTTGCCCACCATATAACTTGATCCCCTTGGCTCCAGAAATGTGATGGAAGGAGAAAGGGCTAGTTTTCTGCTGCCTCTCTCCTTCCTTTTCTGTCAAGCCTCCTCGAGTTGATGTGATTCATCTCTGCTTTGCCCCTGCTGATAGTGAGTGCTTCTAGTTTAGTTTCTTCTACCTCTCTCTAGATTTATTAATTTTAGTTACGGAAACGGTGCTGCTTTCCATTCTGATTCATTCTGATCTGATTTGCCGGAGGAAGCAATGGTTGTCTTTTTTTTTTTTTTTTTTCCCAAACAGAAAGAAGTTTGTTTTAAACTCTGCTGTGGTATAGAGTATTGTTATATTTTATAATATGTATCATATCAAGGTCAACGTATTACTACTTTTATTTTTCTTTCACTTGGTAAGAACCAAAGAGAAGGGGGCCTTATAGCAGCATCTTGACCTTGTTAGATGGGAAGGGCCTTTGTCACTGATCATTTTCATTCCCCTTCATCTTTCTGCCCCAGACATGAGCCTACAGACTCTTGTGTATCTTCCTGAGCCCAGTGGCTCCACTGGAACATCTCTGCTAAATTCTTACTCTGCTGTGCTTAATATAAAGTCATAGACCAAGTTTTGGGAAAAAAAGAATTTTAGGTATGGAGTCTTTTTAGTTACAAAAACATATCATCTTCCTTCTGCTAGAAACTTTGGTTTATTTTTGTTTGTCAGAGACCTCGTTCTTCCGGTTCTCATATTGACTGTTTTGAGTCTAGTCTGTGGCCTCCTTATCTTGGTTCCTTTTCCTCGTTGTGTGAGAACGGCCAGGCTCTCAGATCGCTCCCAGCCAGTGCTTCCCCAAGAAGCACTTATTTTGTAAGTCATTGGGACCTAATGATTTTTAAAAAACTTAGTTTGTTTTTTTTTTAAGGAAAAATCCCCTTTTGTTTATGTATATGGGGCTTCCCAGCTGGCTCAGTGGGTAAAGAATCCTCCTGCAGTGCAGAAGATCTGGGTTTGATCCCTGGGTTGGGAAGATCCCCTGAAGGAGGGCATGGTTACCCACTCCAGTATTCTTGCTTGGAGAATCCCATGGAGAGAGGAGCCTGGCGAGCTATAGTCCATAGGGTCACAAAGAGTTGGACACAACTGAAACAACTTAGCACGCACATTATATGTATACACTTTGAATTTTCCTGGAGTACATATGCCTGTGTAACCATCACCCGAGGGAAGAGACTCTTACTTCAGATGCCCCTTCAACTGCCTGAAAGCTAGTGTCACTTCCCATCAATCACTGCTATCCTGACCTCTAACCCTGTGCATTAATTAGGGCTGTTTTTGGACTTTCTGTGAATGCTCTTATGCAGTGTGTCCCATTGTGTCTTTCTTTAAAGTTTTATTTATTTATCTGGGGTTGCGCTGAATCTTTGTTGCTGCACTCAGGCTTTCTCTCAGCCTTGCACTCAGCCCCTGCAGTGAGCCAGGGGCTATTCTTCATTGCAGTGCAAGGGCTTCTCAATGTGGTGGCTTCTCTTGTTGCAGAGCAGGGGCTCTAGGCATATGGGCTTCAGCAGTTACAGAACGTGGGCTCAGCAGTTGTGGTTCACAGGCTTAGTTACTCTGCAGCAGTGTGTGGAATCTTCCTGGACCAGGAATTGAACCCATGTCCCCTGCATTGGCAGATGGATTTTTATCCACTCTACCACCAGGGAAGTCCTGTCCCATTGCATCTTGCGTCACTTACCAAATACTTTGTCTGTGAGAATGGTGTTTCTTACTGTGTGTTACAGTTGACTCTTTCTCATTTCTGTATAGTATTGCGTTAGTTTCCTGTTGCTCTTGTGACAAATTATCACAAAGCTAGTACCTTAAAACAACACGCCTTAATTCTTTCAGAGACCTGCTGGTGAGAGTGTGACATCATTTTTGTAGGGCTCTTGTCAAGGTATTGGCAGGGCTCCTTCTTTCTGTGGGCTCTGAAGGGAGGATCCATTTCCCTCTCTTTCCCGGCTCCAGTGACCCTGTGTATTCCTCGGGTCGTCACTGCTTCTTCCACCTTCAAAGTGCATCACTGCACTATCTGCCTCCTCGCCACATCACCTCTTCTGTCATCAAATCTCTCTCTTCCTTGCACACACAAATGCACACACAAACTCACACACAACACAAGTACATTTCCCTTGTGTATATATCTAGTAATTAGTTCTTTGGTAAGTTTAAATTCAACCCATCAAGTTAATGCCAGTTTTCCAAAGTGGCTGCACCAACTTGCTGCTGCTGCTGCCAAGTTGCTTCAGTCGTGTCCAACTCTTAGCCACCCCATGAACTGTAGCCTACCAGGCTCCTCTGTCCATGGGATTTTCTAGTCAAGAGTACTGGAGTGGGGTGCCATTGCCTTCTCCGTGCACCAACTTAGACCCATCCAGAAGTGTAATAGCATGCCACATATCTTTCATAAAGAATAGAGCATAGTTAGAACCTGACTGTTGTGCTTCAGAATTTAACTCATTGATAGATCCACATTTTATTTTTAACAATTTATTTATTTTTAATTATTTATTTTGTTGGTTTCTTTTATACATCACCATGAATCAGCCAAAGGTATACATATGTTCCCCCCATCTTGAACCTTCTCCCACATCATCCCACCCCATCCCACTCCTCTAGGTTGTCACACAGCACCGGATTTGAGCTTCCTGCATCATACAGCAAATTCCCACTGGCTATCTAATTTTCCATATGGTAATGTATATGTTTCAATGCTACTGTCTCAATTTGTCCCACTCTTTCCTTTCCCCACTGTGTCCACAAGTCTGTTCTCTGTGTTTGCTTCTCCATTGTTGCCCTGAAAATAGACTCATCAGTACCATCTTTCTAGATTCTGTGTATATGCGTTAATATGTAATATTTGTTTTTCTCTTTCTTGATTTACTTCATTCTGTATAATAGGCTCTAGGTTCATCTACCTCATTAGAACCAACTCAAATGTGTTTCTTTTCACGACTAAGTAATATTCCATTGTATCTGTTTACCACAACTTCTTTATCTATTCATCTGTTGATCGATATCTAGGTTGTTTCCATGTCCTAAAAAGTGAAAGTGAACATATTAATTGCTCAGTTGTGTCCGACTCTTTGCCACCCCATAGACTGTACCCACCAGGCTCCTCTGTCCATGGAATTCCCCAGGCAATAATACTGTAGTGGGTGGCCATTCCCTTCTCCAGGGGATCTTCCAAACCCAGGGATCAAACCTGGGTCTCCTGCTTTGCAGACAGATTCTTTACCATCTGAGCCATCAAGGAAGCCCTGTAAATAATGCTGCAATGAATGCTGGGATGTTTTTTTAAATTATTGTTTCTTCAGGGTATATGCCCAGTAATGGGATTGTTGTAGACCTACATTTTAGACCTTTTATTTATAATCCAGGATTCTCCAAGTGTGTTGATGTGAAGTGGCCTGAGAGATACCCCTGTAGGAGAAATGTTTCTTTTATCAAATGAATTGCTGAAATAGTGGAATCTACTTGGAGATTTCGTTTGCAGATGAACATGTGAAATGTTTTAAGCCTGTTTAGTTTTACCTTTGTTTGAATTAAGTCTTCCAAGTGGATTTAACTTTGACTCAGTTTTCTTCTATTGAGATCTCAAAGAAAAAGAGTTCCAAGGAATACCCTTTGAAAATTCAGAAATAAACCATAGTTTCTTTTTAAAAGAGAAGATTTTATTTGTCTTTAAGGATATTTTGTAGGCTCACAGAAAAACTGAGAGGAAGATACAGAGGTTTCCTATGTGCTCCCTGCCCCCACACCGGAGAAGGCAATGGCAGCCCACTCCAGTACTCTTGCCTGGAGAATCCCAGGGACGGGGGAGCCTGGTGGGCTGCCGTCTCTGGGGTCGCACATGACCGAAGTGACTTAGCAGCAGCAGCCCCTACACATGTGTAGCACCCCACCCTCACCCCCACCCCGTCAACATTGCCCACCAGGTGGTGTGTTTGTCACAACTGATGAACCTGCTCTGACACATCATAGTTGCTCAAAATCCATAGTTTACCTTAGAGTTCACTCTTGGCCCTGTTTAGTTTGTGGGTTTAGACAGATGTATGCAGGCATGCCTTGTCTTATTGTGCTTCACAGGCACTTTGTTCTTTTTTTTTTTTTAAACAAATTATAGAGTTGTAGTATTAAGACCTATTTGATTGCTAAAAAGGCAATTTCTTTAGAATATTATGTACACTTAGTTAATAAAACAGTGGAAGTGTTTGAGAGGATTAACTCTGTTGAAGGAACTTCTAATGTGGGTAAAATGCTATCAAATAGTGTTGCATGCTGCAGAGAAATCCTTAAAAGGAAGCGTCCATCAATGTGGCAAACTTTATTGCTGTTTTATCTTAAGGAATTGTCACAGCCACCCCAACCTTCAGCAACTACCAACCTCATCAGTCAGCAGGTACCAACATTGAGGCAAGACTCTCCACTAGCAAAAAGATTACAACTCACCAAAGGCTCAGATGATGAGCATTTTTAGCAGTAAAGTATTTTTTAAATTAAGGTATGTACATTGTTTTTTAGACATAATTCTATTGCACACTTGATAGACTAAAGTTTAGAGTAGACATAACTTTTATATGCACTGTGAAACCAAAAAATTCATGTGACTCATTTTATTACAATATTTCTTTATGGCAGTGGCCTGAAACCAAACCTGCAAAGTATGCCTGTAATGACATGTGTTCATCATTATAGTATCATATGGAGTATTTTCATTGCCCTAGAAACCCTTGGTGCTCTGTCTATTCATTATTCCCTCCTAACCTGTGGCAACCATGAATCTTTTTGCTGTCTCCATAGTTTTGCCTTTTCTCAAATATCAGATAGTTGGAATCACACGGTGATTGACTTCTTTTATTTGATAATAGGTGTTTCAGGTTCCCCCGTGTGTCCTCATGACCTGATAGCACATTTCCTTTTAGCACTGAAAAATATTCCACTATCTGAATGTACCACAGTTATTTATCCATTTACCTCCTGAGGGACAGGGTGTTTCCAAGTCTGGCAATTATGAATAAGACTGCTATAAACACTTGTGTATGGGTCTTTGTGTGGATGTAAGTTTTCAGCTCCTTTTGTTATATTTATACCAAGAAGCTTGATTGCTGGATCATATGGTAAGAGTTTTTAGTTTTGTCAGAAACTTCCAAATTGTTTTCTACAGTGGCTGTACCATTCTCCATCCCTCCTCACAGTAAATGAGAGTTCCTGTGGCTCCATATCCTTGTCAGCATTCTAAAAGGTGTATGAAAGTGAAGGTCACGGTCGCGTCCGACTCCTTGTTACCCCACAGACTGTAACCTGCCAGGCTCTGCTGTCCATGGAATTCTCCAGCAAGAATACTAGAGTGGGTTGCCATTCCCTTCTCCTGGCATCTTATTCTTGTTTTGATTTGCATTTTCCTGATGACATATGATGTGGAGCATCTTTGCATATGCTTATGTACCACTTATGTATCTTCCCTGTCTCACGTCTTGGACCCCAGTTTTTAAAATTAGGTTGTTTTGTTATTGTTGAGCCTTAATAATTACCTGTATATTTTGGATAACATTTCTTTATCAGAACAGTATTTGTTACCTTTTGCAAATATTTACTCCCTGTGTGGATTTTCTCATTCTCTTGACATTGTCTTTTGCAAACAAGTTTTAAATTTTAATGAAATCCAGCTTATCAATCCAGGTTATCTCTTGGTCTGGCTCTAGGTTTTTTTCCTTGCTTGCATCTCCTGATGACCTTCTTTATATCATCACAAAGACTCCCTCCTACTCTTGGCACCTAGAAGCTACTTAACTCTCCTCCCTCAAACAGCCCCTTTCTTTTACTGCTTAGGTATTAATCTCCTGCTGGTATTGGTCTGGAGGAGAAGGAAAGGCAGAGACTGATATGGCCGTGGAAAATGAGTAGAAGAAACCACTCATAGTGGGTAAAGTTTAGTTTGGAATTTAAAATAATCAGTGTTTGTTGAACATTCTCTCCATAATTCCTTCATCCTCCTGCCTTCGGAAATACTAACTGCCAAGCTAGACATGGTACAGAGCACACTGATCAAATGATAATACTTTAGATTGTTAGGTTTGGGAGTAATTGCTTATCTTCTTTTTGCATTTCTTATTCACTTGGATCAAGATCTTCAATAGAATTTTTTATGTTTTAGTTTTGTATTTCTTATTGCAACTAACAATTATGGGAGAAATAGCCCTTTGAGGGAATGCTGTGCTTTTACTAGCAGCTTAGTTGTATTTAGTTTTCCCCACAGAGGCTGGTGAGGCCAGTAGAAAATTTAAACTGAGGTTCTCGTCAGAGGTTGGTCATCTCAGTTTTAGATTTGAATACTTAGAAATGGGGCCTGGACCACATGGCCTATTATTATTATTATTATTATTATTATTATTATTATTTTTGCAGATCTTTAAAATTTTTTCCCCAGTTTATTGAAATATAATTGATATGCATTACTATATAAGTTTAGGGTTTACAATTTAATGATTTAAGTCACTTTTTGATGTGGCTTAGTTCTCTCTTGGAAAGGATGGTAATCATGATAGCTAGAACTTATTTCCATGAACCTGTTACTACTAATGCCATATATATTATAAATATACATATGTGTGTGTGTATATGTATGTGTGTGTGTGTCTACTAGCCTCCTCAGTGGCTCAATGGTGAAGAATCTGCCTGCCAGTGTAAAATACTTGGGAGATACAGGTTCAATCCCTGGGTCAGGAAGATCCCCTGAAGGAGGAAATGGCAAGCCACTCCAGTATTCTTGCCTGGAGAATCCCAGGACAGAGGAGCCTGGTGGACTACAGTCAAAGGGTCACAAAGAGTTGGACATGACTGAGCATGCACACACACACACACATACACACACATATATGTATACCTATACACACATATATATATTCACTGATCCTCATGATAACCTCATGAGGAAGGTATTTTTGATACCCTTGTTTTACAAATAGAAAATTGAGGCACAGAGCCTTAAGATTACTCAGCAAGCTGATAAGTAGAGGGGCCAGGATTCACATTCAGGAAATCTAGCCCCAGAGTCTATGTTCTTAATCCTTCTGGTAGATGGCCTCTCTGACTACACAACTAACCAGTCCAAGTTTTCTTGATTCTTTCTTGTCCTTGGCGTGCAGGGCATTGTCTTTTGCTGGTGAATCGTATTTCTCCAATGAAAATGATTTCTTCCTTTCCCTCTGCATTTTCTTAAACCCTGTATCTAAATATAACGTCCTAAGCTTTTTGCCTTTGCTTCTTGTGTTTATGATTTTACTGCTCTTTGCCCACAGCCACCACCCCACCACTCCCACCTTCTTTAAATTTAACATTTTAGGCGGCATGTTTTTTCTTTTGTACATGTTGAGTGGGAGCCCCTGCTCAGGTGCGGCCAGTGGAGAAGCACTGGGGTTTGCTTGTTGTACTTTGTGGTGGAGGGGGTGTCCTACCTGTGTCTCTGCTGGGCTTGTTTTGTCTTCTGCTCCACTAAAGAGCTGACTTCTCTGTTCCACATTCTCTTTCTTCTGCTGCTTTTTGTGCTCAGTTGCTCAGTTGTGTCCGACTCTTTGCAGCCCTGTGGGACTATAGCCTGCCAGGTTCCGCTGTCCATGGAATTTTCCAGGCAAAACTACTGGAGTGGGTTGCCTTTTCCTGCTCCAGGGGATCTTCCCGATCCATGGTATTTGTATCTATTTTCTCTACCTAGGGATAGACCGCTGGCATTCTGGCCCATGAAGTCAGCAGACTCGGGTGTGTCACTTCTAGGGGTACATGAAGACTGTAGGAGGCGCTGGGCCCATGCAGGGTTGTGAGGAAACTATTCAGACCTTAACCTTCCTGTGTACATGTGTGTGTGCCAAGTTGCTTCAGTCGTGTCCAACTCTTTGTGACCCTATAGGCTGTAGCCTGCCAGGCTCCTCTGTCCATGGGATTCTCCAGGAAAGAATATGGAGTGGGTCACCATAACCCTTTTCAGGGGATCTTCCCAACCCAGGGATCGAACCTGCATGTCTTATTTCTCCTGCATTGGCAGGCGGGCTCTTTACCACTCGCACCCCCTGGGAAGCCCCACCATACTGGTACTAATGGTTGCCTGACTTTACCTCTCCCATCTCCCAAATCGCATCGTGATGTACTGTCACAGGAAATCACCTCTGCTTTGTCTGGGGTGTCAAAGAGACATTACTGAGGAAAACAAATGAATCTAATGACTTGGAAATTAATCCTTTTGCAAATCAAGTGGCTTCTGTTTTTTTTTTTTTTAAACAAAATTGAGGATGGCTCAAAACTGTTTGTCAAGGAATAGTGATTATCATAAAATTATATTGAATTATCTATGGTTTGGGAGACATAAATCTCAGAAGGAACTCAAAGAATTAAGTACCACTGGTATAGTAAAACTTTCATTCTCTAAAATAATTTATATGAACAAGGTTTTTTACTTTGAATTTCTAACACAAAAAAAATGGGAATAGAATTGCTGCTGAAACTCTTTCTATTCTGGTAATAAAGAATATTTGTTCATGGATAAATGAACTACTTTGAAAAAATAATCTATCACCATTCATCTTATTAAGAAATGCATTTCCAATAAAAAATGACTTAACGCTTGCTTCAGTTTTTAGCTATTACAATTGGACGTTTGTTTTGGTAAGTTGCATTCTGTTAATATTAATGATTGAATCCAGATGAAGTTTTTAAAAATTAGAGCTATTTGGTCACAGGAAATAAAAAATTTAATTTTAATAAGTTTTTGTTGCAGAGAAATATTGATAGTGTGATCAATAAAAACCTCCATAGAAGTATTACATTATGTGGGAGAAGTGAAATGGAAATACAAGTTTAAGGGGGAAAAATAACTATAAAAATAGACGAAAGCAAAAGAAAGGTTGTTCATGTATTTTTAATATGGACCTTGGGTATCAAATCCCTATGGTATTTAGATAACAATAGACACATTGAAAAGCTTGAAGAAAAGCAGTTTCATTTAAAAATGTCAATATTTACGAAATGCTAGAAATTAGATTCTGTGCCACGATTTAAACCTAGGTTGAACAAGCTTAGATGTGAACTTTACATTGAGTTAGGACCTATATCGTTTTTCGCATTTCTTTGGATGAGTTTGGAAGACCAAAATGTTTGCAAACCACTTCTCCAAGGAATTTGACTTGGGCAAGTAAGGCTCATGACCTCCTTGCTCTATTTTTCTGGCCCATCACCTTGATCACATTAATCACCATAGTGGAGTCCCATGGCCAGAACTGATGTTGCCTTTGTCAATTGTTTCTTTTCTTCTGTTTTGACTCAACCCTGGGTAAGTCAACATTCACTCATTTATCACATGCCTCCCACTGTGTCTCACAGCTGAAGGGGACAGAGTACCCCATCAAGGAGCTGGGGTCTGTAGAGAGAGACTGGCCATTTGATAAAGGTGAGGAACACTAAGCTAGAGTGAAGAAAGAGTTTTTCATGATGCTTTGGTCTTTAATAGGAGGCTTTTCTAGCAGAGCTAGGATTTCCACCTAAGTTGAGTCCTGGAGGATGAAGACCCAGGATTGGATCAGGACTGTTCCGTCAGGTGAGGAAGGTGGAAAGGAAGGATTTACTTCCAGTAAAAACACTGCTATTAAAATAGAAAGACAGCCAACATTCCTGCTCTTCACCTCCTCCCCCCATGATTTTTTTCTATGTTCTTTTAAACATTTTCTCTTTAAATGATCTGGGCAAAGGACAAAATATTCTTAATAGTACAGAGTCATAGCTTATGCTCCTATCTGAAAAGGAAAGATTCCTTTGGCACTTTTAGTTTTGACTATTTCCTTGCAAATCGTGAGTAAGTACCATATCCAATGTATTGGTTTTGACATATGGTTACACCCAGTGCAGCCTCAGCCAAGCTGTCTCTGGGGATTACAAAGGCATAGAGTTAAATTTCCCAAGTTGGAAAAGAGACTTTCAGAAATGAATTTCTCGCTCCACTCTGAGTGACTTCGCTACAATTTCCCTGGGGAGGTTGCTAGGCATTTAATAGATCTCCATGTTCAGAAAATTCTTCCTAGCATTTCAGTCTTAGGTGTTTTTTTCCCCCCCTTGGCCTCAGTTTTATGTTGTAGAGGCTGCACCTAATTGCCTTTATGTTCAACTTTATAAAATCTCTCTTGAAGGTTATCTCTTAACCTGTTGTCATTCGATACTCCTCAGGTATTAGGTGTCATAGTCATTTCCAGTTAGCAAAGCCCGATTAACTGAGTGAAGAAAGGGAGGAGGCCATGTGAAAACTGAGTCCAGACCAGTTCCCACCACCTCTGCACAGCTGTCGGCCTTCTTCCACCCCTCAGTTCTCCCTGGGGCGTGAGGGACTCCAACAAGGCGGTGACAGTGCCTTGTTGCTCTTGGCACTGCACGGTAGCTTACATCCTGTGTGCACAGAAAAAACGTCCTTTTTTCAAAGACTCTTTTCAGTATCTATAGGGTTTATATGGTGTCATACACACACACACACACACACACACACACACACACAATTTGAAACCATTACTTCGTTAGCTTTGCTAAGGAAGTAAAGCATAAGGAAAATGAAAGAGGGCATATTTGAAAGTATTTTTTTTTAAAGCAGCCTTAAAGCTTGCCTTTAAATAAGATTATTAAAATATAACATCTTCTTACTCATTAAATCAGACACCTGGCCTCTTTTTCCTGCTAGTATTTTGTTAGTTTATAGAGACTTTTCCTAGTGACTGTTTTTTGGATATCTACTAAACCTGAGGGGTCCATGAGGGTCTGGACCCGCTTGAAGTGCCAGGCAGAGGCTGGTCAGAGTAAGCCTGAGTGTCTCACTTGCGCATGCGCCTGCCTCAGAGCCTCAGGCTCCAGCAAGATCACGTGGTACAATCATGGCTGCCACGCCCCCGAGATGGCTGTTACAAGAGAAGGGCACTATGGGGTTGCTGAACCTTGAAGATCTCAATTACAAGGTGTTTGTGTGTGTTTGAAAATTATTCAGTTTAACTGCTTCAAGAAATACCAGTTTTGAGCTTTTTGCTAATTCCTAATCTCAGATTTACATGGATTGTGCCCTGTGGGTGCAATACTGTACTCTTTTCTTCTTCCTTTGGCATTGACTTTACTGCATTTCTTCTTCCTTCTGCAAATGTATCCTGCATTTGAGGTCATTTTCCCTCTTGGTTACTCTCTTTGCTATTTTGTTTCTCTTCTTTGCCTCTTTCTTGGATGCGTCCAGTTGAGTTCTCCAATAAAGCTTTGCATTTTGCAAGAGTGACCTTGTACTATTCTTAGTTATATCTTTGTATGTTCACGTGTTTAACTATCTGGCTGTGAAGTCCTTCTTCTTTTGGTATTTAACAGTTAAGTGCAGTTATAATGTGGTATTTTCCAAGAAACACTGAATTTCCTGAATCCTCTGGAGGAGAAGCAGTAGATCTTTCAAATACAGAGGGGTTGGAGTGAGTTAACAGAAGTCAGGTGCACGGATTTGGAAATTATTTTATTTTAGGAAGCTAAGTATTCAACTGCAATGGATAGCATGGAGTTGCTTTGCAGTGAGGTGAACCACTACCAAGAAGACACCATATTTACTGATGAACCTATTTGCAGGGAAGCGATGGAGACGTGGACGTAGAGAACAGACTTATGGACACAAGCGGGGGGAAGGGAAGGAGAGGAGGAGCGGAGTGGAGAAAGTAGCATGAAGCATATACACTACCATATGTAAAGTAGATAACCAATGGAAATTTGCTGTATGACTCAGGGCACTCAAACTGGGGCTCTGTAACAGCCTAGCTGCTGCTAAGTCGCTTCAGTCGTGTCCGATTCTGTGCGACAACCTAGAGGGGTGGGAAAAGGTGGGAGGGAGATTTTAGCGGGAGGGGACACATATATACCTAGGGCTAATTCACTTTGATGTGTGGCAGAAACCAAACCAATATTGTAAAGCAATTTCCCTTCAATTAAAAATACATAAATTTAAAAAGATGAAGGCACCATCTTGCTTACTTCCTTTTGCTTGATGATTTAAAAAGGTTTCTCAGACCGCAAGAGTTGCAAATAAGGATGTAACTAATCCTTTTTGGAGGAAATATAAACTAATTCTATTCCTAATAAGCTTTCTTCCCAGTGGGAAATCACAGTGAATTAAAATTGGAAAAGAAAAGCAAGTGTTTTTAAAGTCTTCTTTTCTTCCTTAAGCTGAGAATGTCCTGTTTGTAAACTGTCAGCTGAATAAACATTATGACCAAATGTTTAGTGGGTTATACATTATCATGAATTATTTACAAAGTGAGATGAAATAAAATATTCTTGCTTCACTGTTCAGTGTTTCACAGATTTGCTTTTCTTAATTCATTGAAATTTGGGCAAACATCAAGATCTATGACGTTAAGACACAATGCAATTAAAACAGGCTTTTTTTCTTGAAGTATTTGTGCTTTGTGTTTTATTTCAGGAAGGTTAGTGATCAGCTTGTATGATTTATGCTTAGGTTTTTATAAAAAAATATTGAAGTATAGTTGATTTACAATGTTGTCTTTTTACTGTACAGCAGAGTGATTTCCTTACATGTATATATATATATAGGTTTTTCTTCATATTCTTTTCAGGTATGGTTTATTACAGGATATTGAGTATAGTTTCCTATGATATACAGTAGGACCTTGTTGTTTATCCATTCTGTATATACTAGTTTGCATCTGCTAATCCCAAACTCCCAATCCATCTTGCCTCCCACCTTCCACCTTGGCAACCACAAGTCTGTTCTCTATGTCTGTGTGTCTGCTGCTTACATAAGTTCATCTGTGTCATATTTTATATTCCACATTCAAGCAGTGTGTTAGTCGCTCAGTTCTGTCCAACTGTTTGCAACCCCACGGACTGTAGCCCGCCATGCATCTCAGCCTGCGTGCATGTTGCTCTGTCCGTGGAATTCTCTGGGCAAAAATACTGGAATGGGTAGCTATTCCCTTCTCCAGGGAATCTTCCCAACCCAGGGATCGAACCTGGGTCTCCCGCATTGCAGGCCGATTCTTCACTGTGTCTGAGCCACCAGGGAAGCCCTACATCTAAGTGAATCCATATGGTATTTGTCTTGCTCTGTCTGACTTACTTTACTTAGTGTAATAATCTCTAGGTCCACTCATGTTCCTGCAAATGGTAGCTTTCATCCTTTTTTTTATGGTTGAGTGGTATTTCATGGTATATATGCACCATATCTCCTTTGTCCGTTACTCTGTTAATGGACATTTAGATTGTTTCCACGTCTTGTCTATTTTAAATAGTGCTTTCATGAACATTGAGTACACGTGTCTTTTCGAATTAGAGTTTTGTTTGGATATGTGCCAAGGAGTAGGACTGCAAGATCGATGACAACTCTAGTTTTAGTTTTTTGAGGAACCTCCATACTGTTTTCCATAGTGGCTGCACAAATTTACATTCCTGCCAACAGTGTAGGAAGTGTTGGAAGATTCCTCTTTTCCCACATCTTCGCCAGCGTTGTTGTTTGTAGGCTTTTTAATGGTGGCCATTCTGACCAGTGTGAGGTGTTACCTCATTGTAGTTTTGATTTATATTTCTCTAATAATTAGCAATATTGAGCATCTTTTCATGTGTCTATTGGCCATCATATGTGTTCTTTGGAGAAATGTCTACTTAGGTCTTCTACCCATTCTTTGTTTGGGTAGTTTTATTTATGTCATTGAGTTGTGCGAGCTGTTTGTATGTTTTGGAATTTAAGCCCTTGTTGGTCGGGTGATGTTATACTCAAGTGTTTTTAAGCTTTGGCTGCCATCATTGGGCCATTACCTTCATTGAGGACTGGGATGAGTTGCCTTGTATAGAGATGTAAAATATCGGTAGTAGGAACTGACATTCTTGTTCTAATCTACTGCTTCTGCTGCTAGTACTATAGCAGCTAATGTTAATTGAGCCCTTATCATGTATTTCTGCAGTTAATGAGAAGGCATTTGGTAGTTCATTGTGAAACAGAATCTCAAATGTTGGTTAGTGATAGATATTGTGAGTTTACTAAAATTTTTTATTAGGAATTTTTTTGGATTTTTTTTCAAGTGCAGTTTTGGCATCTAACAACATAATCACATTATAGCTGTATGTGACTTGTAATCATTTTAGAATTTTTGATATACTATATAATATATATTAAATACTATTTTGATATAATATTTAAGTGTTTAAATATTATATGTGTTATAAATTAGATGTTTCTTATAGAGTTTTTTGAAGTTTTGATGCCAAGGTTATGCTGGGTTTTAGAAAGTAAAGTGTGAAATTTGATTTCTTTCTTCTGTATCATGTAATATTTTAAATAGCATAAAAATTCTGTCTTAAAAGTTTGGTATTGCTCCCCTGTTAAATCATTGTCAACATTGTTTATTTCCGTACAGTTATTGAATTGTTCAGAGTCTACTTCTTGAGTCAATTTTGATAATTTATGTTTCCTTAGGAATCATCTTCATCTGGTGTTTCAAGTTTTCAGCATAGAATTGTATATATTCCATTCTACTTGTATTAAATCTCCTTTGTCTCTTTGGTTATATCCATTTTCTTATTTCCAAGGTTGTGTAATTGTATTTTTTTTCTCTTCCTTGATGAGCTTTGCAAGAGTTTTGTATATTTTATTCATCTTTTCAAAGAACCAGCTGTTCTACTGTTTATATTCTAATCCCTTAATTTCTGCTTTTATCTTTTTAGTGATTCTTTTGGTTCTCTTAGGTTTGATTTTTTTTTCAAAGCTTGAGTTGAATAATTTAATTAAAATTTTTTCTTATTTAAAAATGATAGTGTCTTTTTTTTTTTTTAATGTTATTTCCTGACCTTGTTTCTCTTCAAACCTTAAATATCTCTCCTTCCATCTTCACCAGAGGCTGATGATTCCTATGTTGGTGAGAATTGAGAGAGGTTCCAGACATTCTCTTACCCATCCCCCACCAGCATCCTCTCTTCTAGGCTCTCTTCCTGCTTGTTGAATAGGGCTTTCCTGGTGGCTCAGATGGTAAAGAATCCGCCTGCAATGCAGGAGACCCTGTTTCAGTCCCTGGGTTGGGAAGATCCCCTGGAGAAGGAAATGGCAACCCACTCCAGTATTGCTTGCCTGAAAAATTCCATGGACAGAGGAGCCTGGCAGGGTACAGTCTATGGGGTCGCAAAGAGTCAGACTGGACTGAGTGACTTTCACTTTAGTCACAATTAACTGTTCAAGCTCCTGTGTAAAGGAAGTCTCTCTGCAATGCCCCCATCCTATCTCCTCTTGCCTAGGCAAATGAAACTACCCTGTGGAGAATGGGGAGACTGGGGAAGTGTTGTCTGAGGGTACAAACTTTTAACTCATGGATAAATAAGTTCTAGAGGTCTAGTGCACAGCACAGTGAATGCAATCAACAATATTGTACTGTAATCTTCAAAGCTGCTAAATGATTGCATCTTGTCTGTGTAAAAAGGAAATGATAATTATGTGCATGATAGAGATGTTCTGTCTTGCTACTATGATAATCATGCTGCAATATATAAATGTGTTAAATCAATGCAATATATACCTTAAATGCACACAAAGCTATATGTCAATTATATCTCAAGAACCACTCTAGCACTTCTCCCTTCTCTCTTATACTTGAGAATTTTCCTTCCCTGAATCCTGCTTGTTATAGCTCCATCTTTCAAGAAATTTCTCTTGCTCTTGCTTTCCCACCAGATGCCTGCAATTTCATTGTTCTATTGGACAAACTTCTGCAAAGAGTTATTTATACACACTGTCTCAAACTGATCTTTCTCTAGTCTCTCTTAAACTCAGTATAGACTTTCATCCCCTCACTCCATTGAGACTACTCTTATCTGGGTTATTGATGGCCTTCATTGGTGACTGAACTACAGTGGTCAGTTCTCAGACCTCATGTATTATGGTTAGTCCTTCCTCTTTTGTCATATATAGTTCTTATTTGACCTCCAGGACACCTCAGAATCCTGGCCGTCTTTCTACATCATTAGTTGCTCCTTATCACTCTCCTTTGCTGGTTCCTCCTTTCTCCCCTGGCCCAGAGTATATTCTTAGTCTTCCTCTCTTGTCTATTTTTACTCTATCCTTCATGATGTTACCTGGTATGATGGCTACCACACCTGTATATGTATGGCCTCCGACTTTAAGTCTGTAGCCCTGAATTTTCTCCCAGACTCTAGATGAGCATATCCAACTGCCTACTTGATGTGTAACTCTACTTGAATGACATATAGGTATCTGGAACTTAATGTGTCTCACATTGAGCTTTTCATCTGCTTCTCAATCCTGTTTGACAAGTCTTTCCCACTCTTAGCAAATGACTTCTTCATCTTTCCATTTGCTCAGGCTATGTTGAAAGCATCCTTAACTTTTGATCCTCTCTCATTCCATATCCAGAACAGTTCTCTTGGCCTTACTTTCATACATGGCGAGGATCTGGTCAATTCTCATCTACTTGCTACTACCCTGGCCTGTGTCACTATGTCTTCTCATTGTTGGTACTTCTGTGGTCTCCCAAATCATGTCCCTGCTTCCATCACTGCCCACCTACATCCAAAAGAGCAGCCGAAGTGATCCTTTCAAAATGTGAGTCAGATCAACCTGCTTTCCTGCTCAAAACTCTGCAGTTACTCCAGAGTACAGAGGATTAAAGCCAAAGTCCTTAAACATGACTTGGGCCATAACTTCTCAGAGCTTCCCAACTCCTATTGGGTTGACCAAAATTCATTTGGATTTTTCCAAAACAGCTTATAGAAGAATCGAAATTAACTTCTTGGCCAACCTGATACTTTCCCCCTCCCTTGCTGCTGTCCAACATGTGGCTTCCTTGCTATTGTTTGGATGTGCCAGGCATGCTGCTGCCTCAGGGTCCTGGCCATGGCTGTTTCAAGCTTCTGTCTAGAAATTCTTCCCCTGGATATCCAACAGGTGAATTCCCTCAACTCCTTTGAGTCTTTACCAAATGTCATCTTCTCTTTGAGACTCACACTGGCCACCCTATTTAAAACTGAAGCCCCTCCCATCCACTTCCAACTCCATTGACGATGTCTAATTTTTTTTTTTTTTGGTTTACATTGTGCTTTAAATTTTCTAGGAGATTATATAACTTTCTATATCTGTTTATTATCTGCCTCCCTCATTAGAATGTAAATTCTAGGAGGGCAGGGATCTTTGTCTTTTTTTTTTTTTCCCACACAAATGTGTCCAAAGCACATGGAATGGTGCTTGGCAAATAGAGGGATCTCAATGAGTGTATGTCAGATGCATGTGAGTGAAGTCTACAATTTGACTGTGAGAAATATTGGCAGCAGCTCATATACTTTGATGCTCAACATATTCATTGTCCTTAGTTTCTAAACAGCTGTCTGGGGTTTGTGTCTCTTTCTGAGTGGGGAGAGATGACCACTGTGGGAGGCAGTCATAGGGGCAGTAGCAAGGGAGACGTATTCAGGAAGCAGTGCTCTCCTTAATTCCCAGATCACTGTTTGAAGTGGAGAATGAAGCTGCTGCTGTCATTTTCATTGAAAAGGTATGTGCTTGAGTCAAGGAGGTGGTGCCGTGCTGTGCTTAGTTGCTCAGTTGTGTCCAACTCTTTGCAATTCCATGGGCTATAGTCTGCCAGGCTCCTCTGTCCATGGGATTCTCTAGGCAAGAATCCTGGAATGGGTTTCCATTCCCTTCTCCAGGGGATGTTCCCGACCCAGAGTTTGAACCCACATTTCCTGTATTGGCAGGCAGATTCTTTATCTCTGAAACACCAGGGAAGCCCCAAAGTGGTAGATTCCCACATTTAAAAATAGAATCTAGTAGTGAAGTGAAATCAGGGTGTGCTGCGAGCAGAAGCACGGGGCTATTTCTGTCTTATCATCACAGTGGATACTTGCCAGGTTCTGGTAGTCCTTAGTGTTTTCAGCAAGCTTGATGTTTGGAGGTACTATGAATACTCACTCCTTTCTAAGTCTTCAGTGACATTTTGGTGAGAAGTTAGGAGAGGCAGCACCAGGAACTTAGATGGACACCACTTTTTCATAAGATGTCTCTTCTTTGAAGATGTGTCTGTAGAGATCTTTGTCTAGAATATTGGCTGACCATTTCCAATTCCTGAAAGGTGATTCTTTCCATTGGTTATGGAAATGAACCTTTATAAATACAATGAAGTCTGTTTTGGAGTTCTTGACTCTAGCTCTCCTATTAAGCCTAGTTTATTAAGTGGCCTGAGAAATAGCCCAGAGCCACGTTTGTTTCCCTGCTATATAGCACTGCTGTGGACTAACATTGCTAAAGAGAGCTTTAGCTATTGCGTTTCTGAATGTACCCTTTCAGAGGATGTCCTTCTAGAAATCTTGAGAATGACATAAACCTTAGTGACAAGAACATTGCTAGTTATTTTCCATTTTTCATATCTCATAGCGGTATAAAGAATTTGATATATTAAGAGAAATTGCTTAGAAATTGCTTATTCCTTTATAAAAACTTGAGCTTTCTTTGTGGCTGTCTAGGAAAAGGGGACTCTTCAGAGATGGTGCTAGAGTGTTTTTCCCAGTAATGATCTCAAATTGGTTCTTTTTTCCTTTTTAGTCAGATTATTGCATAATACATTTTTGTCACTTAACTAGGTCATTTAAGAGGAAAGACCAAATTACTTAGAACTAAATCACATTTTTATTAAAACCTGATGCCTTATGAAACTGACTTCTCTTAGTCTGTCTCCTTTAAAAAAAAAAAAAACAAACTTTAGGCAGAACATTTGGTGATGGTGAAACTTAAACCAGGCACTTTCTCCCAAATCAGTCTCAGGAACACCTCCCCACATCTCCCTTTGCCAATACATGGCCAGGATATTTCTGGGGATGGCAAGCTGAAGGAAAACAAGGAACATATTTTGGAGGTTTGACTCAAGGATATAAAGTATGAGATTGTCACTTTTAGTGGAATTACTCTCATTTTATTTCCAAGCAAATATGAAGATTGCATATTGGCCCACCTTATTAAGCAAGGTATTAATTTTTCTCTAGGCCAAGGAAAGAGTTCTTGTTCATTCATTCCTTTTTCTTTCCTTTAGCCACAGTTCTATCATTATTCTTGAGATTTTAGTTGTTGCTTTTAAATACACTTAGAAGGCATGAAACACAGAAGTACAGGGCAGGGTTTTGTGTATTGAACTGTCTCCCTGGTTAACCAAGCATATTTCATGGTCAGAGCAAGTTTAAAACTCATATACAGTAAACTCCTCAACCAGCTGGAACTCTGACTGCTAGTGATGAATTAGAGATTTGATTTGGGGTCATTCTTGCCATAACTTAGTAACTAGTGATTATTTTTGTGCATTATGAAATGTCAAACCTTTTCAAGTAATATTAAGTTAAATGGTTCTTCTATAGGCTGTAACCATACTTTTTTGTTCTCTTTAAATGTCCCACTTTTTTTTTTGAAAAATACTCAAAAGTGGTTCTTTCCTTATTTACCACCTACATCTGCCTTGCTCTTAATGAACGATTATGTCATTTTTAAGAAATGCCACTATTTTTCTGATTGTATGATTTCACCTTTTCTTTTTAAATTTCTACCAGTTGTGTTTATGTTTTAAGAATGAAGTACTATACTTTTCTTACTAGAACGTCTATATTAATCTTTTATTTGATCTGAAGGGATGGTTTAAAAGTGACTTCATATTTTTTAGTTTTAAGTATTGTTCATGGATTTTGTGCTTTAACAGAAATCATTATAGTACATGTGTGAGACTTAGTTTTAAGCTCCAAGAACATATGCATATTTTATCATTCTCCTTACATTCTTAATCTGATTTTCAAAATGATTATAAATATTGGATGTGCCCATGACTTATTACGAAGTAAGATCCTCCTTCCCCCAAAAGAATAAGATGCCTGGTGATTCATTTGCTTCAAATGCCTTCAGAGCTTTAATGAATTTAATATCAACAAATAAGAATGCTGAAAATATGGATATTAAAAGCTTTTAACCTTTATGTCTTCATACCAAATTAGTAAATGTCTCTTCTTATTGTACTGGCTTACAAGATCTCTCAACATTTCTTAGTTAGCTTGCTTACCCATTATCCAGGTATGATGGTATTTCAAAATTTCTGCTTCCCTTTTGGTCTGCTAACTGTCTAGCCTTGTTTTTCTGTGTTTTTGTATCTACTAAAAGGATAAGAGTCTGAAGCAAAAAAAAAAAAAGCTTGTGCTTGTACTTTTTAAAATGCAAGCATTTATTATGTATCAGCTCTGCAGTAGGCACAGTGATAATGTGCTGGAGGCTCCAAGTTGACTCTGTTGTGATATCTGATCTTGATGCTATTCATTCATTTTATTCATTAAACAAGAATTTATTGAGAACATATTATGTGTCAGGCATTGGAATATAGCCATATTAAAACAGATAAAAGTGAAGTTGGCATTCCTAATTGGGGAAGCAGATAGTAAACAAGGTCTTAAGTTAAAAATATGTACATTGTATATGTACATGCATGCATTTAACTTGTATACATATACCTAACATGCACACACGTACACTCAGGTTAGTAGCTAGTGATAAAGAGAGCAAAGAAGCCAGTGGAGGGAGCCAAGATGAGGATGGGAAGGCAGTCATAGGTTCAAAATTTGTATAAGGTGGTCAAGGAAGGTCTTACTGAGGAGATGACATTTAAATAAAGACCTGAAGAAAGTAGATCAAAACCTTGCCTAGTGGAAGAGATAAACACATAAGAAATTTTTTTGTTTGTTTGCTTTTTCATTTTTACTGGAGTATTGTTGCTTTGTGATGTTGTATTAGTTAATACTGTACAGCAAAGTGAATCAACCATATGTTCCCTCCCTTTTGGACTTCCTTCCCACTCAGGTCATATCAGTGCATTAAGTAGAGTTCTCTGTGCTATACAGTATGTTCACATTAGTTTTCTGTTTTATACATAGTATCAATATTGTGTATGTGTCAATCCCTCTTTAACTAAGAGATTGACAGGGTCAGATCGTCAGTTTGAATAGGTCATTCTGGCAAGGGATGTTGATTTAAGAGGATGTGACAATGTAACAGATTGGTTTGGAGGCTATTCTAGCGGTTCTGGTGAGAGATGGTGACTTAATCTAGGAAGTAGTGTGCAGGGAGTTGGGGCTTGAGACGATGTGATCAGTATATACTTAGGAAGTAATCTCAGCAGAGGATGAAATGGTTTGGTGGCATCATTAATTCAATGGACATAAATTTGGGCAAACTCTGGGAGATGGTGAGGAACAGGGAGGCCTGGCGTGATACAGTCCATGGGGTCGCAAAGAGTCAGACACAACTTGGCGACTGAACAACAACAATCTCAGCAGAGCTTGGTAGTTGCCCCGAGGGGTAAAGGTGAGAGAAGTCAAGTAATCTTTCTAACCTACAATAAGAAATACATTCTATATCTCAGTTCAGTACACATGCTTATAAATACTCAACTAACTGATTATGGAATATGTTGCTGAAGCAGAGTTACTTAGAACAGTCCTTTACCCAATTGTCTGTAACAATATTCTGATATTTTCTACTTCATTCAATTTTGATTTCTTTAAAATGTTGACTTTGACTTGTTAAATCGATTTTGCTGATGGATCATGACCCACTGAGTGGAAAACACCTGCTCAGGTTTCTTCATGTTATCTTCTAACAGACAGGATATCCCCCTCTGAGTTCTTTGTGGTCTCAGGTCTCCAGACATTTTCACTCAGCAGAATGGGGAGAGGGAGAAGGCTGTAAAAGGTATTATTTCCAAGTGCACTATGCTGTGGAAGCATTTCCTTTGAGGAAATAACATGCTAAGGCAACTGATGATGTCTCAGCAGGACAGTTGAAGAGCCATACACAACATGTCTCTGCCAGTTACCTAGGTAACGCATCACTGCAGAGAAGGTGGTTAGTTGTGCTGGAAACATCTTTTATGCAGATTTTTATTTGGTGGAGGGAGTGGATAGGGAGAGAGAGAAAGTCTTTCTCTGTTCTCTTTGCTGTTAAAATTTCCTGTCCTCATTAGATACAGAATGACAAAATTTGGGGTGCTGCACTTTTTTCTGTGGGACCCTATGTTAGGCCCAGGTTGGAAACCATTGTTGGTATTCTCCAACCAAATAGCTCAGGTTTTCAGCTACAAAATGGGAGATAATATCACCTACCTGATTGATTTGTTTCATGAAGATTAAGTGAGGTAACATGTAGAAAGTACAGTGAAGTATAGGAAGCATTTTGAATAAATGACCACTGTTATTTTCTTCATGCAACTAAAGTATTATTGGCATTAGACCATTTTGACCATTTTAATTAGCACTAGGAAAGATGTGGGACCTTTCTGAGTTTCATATATAGAATGAGTTAAAATAAAAATTCTTATGCTGTTGTGTGCTGAAATTTTTAAGAGTATGAATCTTCATAAAAATGCATTTGAATTCAGATAGGAAAGATATTAAAGTGTATCTAAGTTGAGATATTTCTATAGGCGGCTTCTGAAGGGTCTTGGCTCTTTGTAATAGCACACCCTGAATTTGCCTGGAGTAAACAAAGCTTTTTTATGCCCCATAAATTACATATAAATGTATATGATCTTGAATATTTTAATATCCTTTTTCTCACTCTTTTTGCATGGTAGGTCTCAAGTGCATTTCAGATAGCTAAGCTTAGTTTCTTGAATATGAGATTTTTTTGAATGATGAAAAAGTCATGGCTGTAAAAGGTTTGATTTCTGTTGAACAGTAAACAAGTTTAGCTCAGAGATGTCACTGGGAGAATCTATGGAAATAGGCAACAGAGAACACCTGCATCAGAAGAATTTTACTGAAACCAATTTTCACTTTCCCTTTAAGTAAAATGTAGAAACAGGATGAAGGCACCTTTTCTTTTGGAAGGGGTTGGCAAGATGCTCCTTAACAAAGGTCATGATGGCTATCTTTACACCAGTAGGTACTAAATATAATGTTTTAGGGAAATAACACCCAGAGGTCGGTCCCCAATATTTGGGTCCAGTGGAGGTACTGGTGGGATAAGCTAAGAGGGGAGGAAGGAGAGGGGACTGCTGAGTGCTCTGTGGTTCCTGGCTTTCCTGGAGTAGTTATTGTTCAGTCGACAAGTTGTATCTGACTCTTTGCAGCTCCATGGACCACAGCATGCCAGGCTTCCCTGTCTTTCAGTATCTCCCAGAGTTTGCTCAAATTCATGTGCACTGAGTAAGTGATGCCATCCAACCATCTCATCTTTGAGTACTATTTTCTTTTGGGTAGTTTTTGCTCTGTTTTATAAACACAGTATTACATTTTCCATGAAGTTAATTGAAGCAAAAACTTATTTAGCTGTTAGATTTGCTTTTTGGAAAAAGGAAAGAATTGGAGCAGCATTTAATTGACCTATTTAATAGGACAGATAAGGTAAATGTGTGTTTTACTTGAGTGAGTACAATGATCATGCAATTAGGGCTGGTATTTAGTTATGGATTTGGGGATGCAGTCTGAGTAAGAATAGTATGGTTTTTATTGCTGGGTTTTGAAGGGAGTGTGTCTGGTAAATGATAAAGTATATTAGGAAATAGGTCTTTGGAGGGTGTGTATGTGTTAATGGGGACATTTAAATTACAAGTGAAATATTTCAAGAGGCTTTGTTTAAGAGAAATTATAGAGATGATGGTGTTGATTAGCTCTGGTCCCTGGAATTCTATGTATTTAAGCAGTGTGGTATACACTATACTTGTCTACAGCATGCCCAAGCATTTGGTCTGAAGATAGCATTCTTTTTCATAATGAAATGTACATTAACTATGCAGACCCTTCATAGAGCAGTGTTTTAATCATTCTCTATTGATTTATACATCACTTCAATGCTGCATATTGAGGGCCTCTTGTTCTGCTTTACTCAGATTCTCATTCTCTTTACCTGACTTGCATAATACTTTGCGACCCTGTTAAATTTTTTTCCCATAGGAAGCAGTCATGATTAGGAAACCACAAAAGGTCAACCGTACTGTCGCTTTCTTTCAGCTTTCTGAGGTGCAGAAAACCAATGATAGGCTTAGAGAAGTGTTGTCATTGTCCATAATTGATAGTGGGTTATCAGAACTTGCTTAAAATGAATAAATGCTGAGTTTCTAGCTTTGGCTTGAACCTGAGTGATTTATTGCAAGCTGCTGATGCCAAGAGGATGTTTTGCACATACTGAAGGAGTGGGGTGATAACAAGAAGACTCTGTCAGTGGTTTCTGGTTTCCCTACCAGGGGACCATTCGAGGTAGGGCCGTTGTGAGCAGCCTTATGAACAGTGATGGTTCTTGGAAACTCAGGTTGTTGCTACAAGCTGCCCGATACAAATGGGAAATTTTATTATTTTTCTTTTGTCTTAGTGTTAATTTGAGTGAGAAGAAATGTAGATCTAGTTGGTGTGGATGAAGGATGCCTGCATGGACTGGAATAAATAAGTTGAATTCCTTGCCCTCCACTTGTAACTTCTAGAATCTCATTTGGATTGAAAGACTAGAGCTAGATTTTACACAGGAATAAAACTCTGCTCGCTTCATTATTATTCATGGTCAGATCCCCAAATCTCCTCCCTGAAGAGATGTATTCTTCCCAGCAAATTAAAACATCCGTTTTTTCTAGAGGCCAAATGATGGTGGTGTCAACTGTTGATGAAGATGAATAGGTAATTCTTTTCTCGATTTATACATTCCTTCCCCCCGCCCCCTACTGTTCGGGACGGGGGTTTGCTCATTTAAACCAAGAGCCAGTATTTCATTTCCTCTCCTCTCCATAGGTTGTATGCATCGTGTTAATCTCCTGGTTAGGTAATGGAGGAAAATATTGGAAAGTGTGATGGCTCATTATAAGGGCATTTGACATAAGCATATTTGCTGATGACGGATTGCCGGTCAGTGGTAATTTAAACGGGTTCTGAGCAGTGGTTAAGGTAGAACATTTTTCTTGCATTAATCAGTTAGGATCAGGATAGCCTAAATTACAGAGATCTGTCAAAGTCTCTAAGTGAAAGATAGATTTTAGAAGCTGGTTATCAGTTGAACATATGCACATCTTATGCTTACCTGCTGTGTTTCTCCCCAACTTCATCAAATTCTCATGAAAGAGGATCTGGGTTAACAACTTTCTGTTTTACTTTATGTACTGATATATTAATACATTCTCAGAAAGGAAAAAAAATACTTTAAAACACATTTTAGGAAATGAAAACTGGGGCTAGAATGGGAATATTGACTTTCAAGATTTTCAAAGTATTGTCGGTAGAAACACATCAAATTCTAACCTAAATAGATTTGGAACTTTAATCAAGTGTGTCTTGAGCAGTGTGACCTAGTTACACATACTCCTTAAAACAGACATTAGTCCACCTCTGGAAATTATTGGAGTGGTTATGTTTTCATTTATGGAAAAATATCTTGGATGTGCCCACAGGTGAAAAGTGGTTGTTTAGAGGCATTTTGGAACTCCCAAAGAGATGCATGAGTGCATGATAACACTTCAGTTTCATCATGACATGCTTTATGATAAAGCAGCATTGGGCATAGCTTAGCAATATCCAAAGATTGGAACGGCTGTTATCTGCAGAGCCACTGGGGTGAACCCTGTCAGAAGTTTGCATATAGAACAAGGTGTTCCAGTTAATATGTCGTGATAGTTTAATTACATCACCTTCCCTGGGTATTTACTTGATTCCTGCTTCAAGAGCATCCAGTGAGATGGCATTCTATCAATTTCTCTTCCTTTAACAACTTTCATTTTTCTTACTATTGGGTCTAGGTTATATGTATTCATTTCTAGAATATATGTTGAAATAAATAAGTCTTACGTATAAATAACTTTTTCTGTATCTCCCTACTAAATTCCTGAATGCTAAGATGTCGTATTGTTTTAGCACTTTCTTTCTCTGCAGAGCATGTATAGATATTAGGAACTCAGGAAATGTTGTTATTAGCTGGTAAAGAGGAATAATCCACAGATCTTCCACTGGCTGGCAGCTCTAGAGACACTTGGATTTTAGATGGAGTCCAAGGTACTTTGTGCTGTACTGTGTAATGTAGGACCATTTTCCATTGCTCTCAAAATTCTCTATCTGAATAGTTTTCTACCTCCTTTGTTCCTTTATAAATAGAACTTAGCTGAAAATAGTTTGTCTCTGAATCTATGTACTTTATGTTCAAGACTAATTTGATTCTTAATGTTTTCTGGGGTTTTACTATCCAGAATGAAACAGTGCTGTCCAGCAGACCTTTCTGAGATGATGGAAATGTTCCAGACTCTGCAATGTCCAATATGATAGCCATTAGCTGCACATAGCTTTTAAGCTCTTGAAATGTGGCTGAATCAACTGTGGAACTAAATTTTTCCTTTAAACTGAACTTAAATAGACATGTGTGGTTGGTGGCTACCATATTGGACAGCACAGTCCTAGAAGCTTGAAAACAACTCAATTTATGTGTCTTTCCTGTTTTCCAGTTGCTCTTTATTTTTTGTCTTAGTTCTACTTACTCCTGATTCCTTCCATCTGAACAACCTGTTGGCATTGTATCTGAGAACATGTTTCTTAGGAGACACTGCAGAAATGATGAGAAAAGATTTTCAAAAAATCTCTTGTGCCTTGTATAAATACAAGTGATGTAGAGAAACGGAGCTTTTCTAAGAATTCAAATATACAGTGAATTTTTGTACCAAAAGTACAGCAAAAAATTATTGAAGCCATTGAAACAATTGAGGTGCTCAACTTGCTCTTTTGGAGCTAAAGGGAAATGTTTGTATTCAGAATTAATCATATAGAATAACTACACCGAGTGTAAGGATGCAGTTCAAAATGATTTAGGTTTCACACAAATTTAACTTCATTTTAATTACTATTACCTGCAAAAAATGATGCCAGATATGGTAGTAAATGTTACTTTTACAAGAATGCGTGTATTTGTCCTCTACAGTATCTGGTGTTTGAGAAGAATAAGGGTGGTATTGTCAGCTGCTTGGAAGAGAGGCTAGGTTAGTATCTAATGTTATATATTATGTAATACATTTATTAAATTCTGCATGATTTTTCCTCCCAGTAGATAAAGAAGTACTTACTGTAGGATCCATGGACCTTGAGGATTTACAGATAGCCTGAGACTGTTAGCAAAGTGTTGTATTTATTCTACCTCTGTGTTTATTTGGGGAAAAGAGTTGTAAGTTTTATAGAATCTGAGAACTTCAAAGGTCAAGTCACTTATTAGATTGAGATATTCCTGATTGCAGAGGCTGTGTTTACTTACCACTTTATCCTCCCATTTCTGTTATAGTACCCTAACATTCAATCAACATTTTTGGAGTGTAATTGGAAAGCATTTCTTTCAAAGTTGATGCATTGCCTTTCTTTTTATCTAAGTGTTAAAATGAATCCATAATAACTTTTATTTTTTCATTGCTTCTGGTGTAAGGTTTCTGCTGTTCTCCCTCATATGCTGATGTGGAACACTTAATCCTAGAGGAAATAGCTCTGGCATTTTGAGGATCAGGAGAAGTTCACTTCCCCATTTCCCACCACTTGCTTTCTGTTGAAGCTGACTGATTTCACTGCAAACCTTAGCACCATCCTGTTTTAACCTTACCTTGACCCTCATACCATTGTCTCTTTCTTTACTGTCTTCATCCAGGATGGGTTAGTGACTCAGTAAACTATTTTTTTCAGAAACTAAACCTTAGACTGTTTAATGAGCATCTCTCTGGGCTTGCCAGGTGGCTCAGAGGGTAAAGAATCTGCAAGCAATGCAGGAGACCAGGGTTCAATCCCTGGGTCAGAAGATCCCTTGGAGAAGGGAATTGCTACCCACTACAGTATCTTGCCTGAAAAATCCCATGCACGGAGGAGCCTGGAGGGCTACAGTCCATGGGGTCACAAAGAGTTGGACACAACTGAGCGACTAAGCATGCACTGCTATTACTTATATCTGCAATTAGGACAGAGACACAAGATGCAAAATGCCAGAAGATGGAAGATACTTCAGTAACCATGTGTCTTGTTGCTTTCTGTTCTTTAATGTGTGTGTGTTTTGGCTTATGTGTGCTTACCAACCTGCTGACACATACATGATTTGAGCCATATTTTTACTCTGTACCACTCACTGAATGACTGTTTGATAAGATGGTAAATAACCTGGAGAATCAAAGGCAAGTTCCAAGGAGAGGTAGGAAGGCTGTAACAACTATTAGATAACTGAAGATGCCACTTGGTTAGTGTCAAAGGAAGAGACTCCTGCTGGAGTTATTCTATCAAATTATTTGATTTTTTGGAAAAAAGTTAGAATATGAAGAAAGATATGAGGAGTTGGTTTCATAGTCTTACATTCACATACTGTCAGCAGTGGCCCATTCCTTTTTTTCCCCTCTGTTCTTCAGTAGTTTTTGACTGATGGTGAAGTGACAGTTCCATCATGATGATAGATGGTGTGATATATATATACACACAGAGAAGATCTTGATAGCAATGAAGGAAAGTACTATTCTATGCTTGAATATGACAAAGGATTAGGATTAGCGACCACGGGGAGTACTATCCTTGATTGAACATGTTTGCATCCTCTCAGCTATATCTGGGCTATCGGGGTCAGTGTGTTGTCTATTCTATAAAATCACTGTGAACATGTCATTCATACAAAGTAAACACACAAGCTCACATCAAAGCCAGAGGACACTTGATATATGACTTATCTTTTGCTGTGTAAGATATTATCCCCTTCAAACTGAATCTAACAGTGCATAAAATGACTTATACACCATCATTCATCTCAGGGTCATAAGGATGCTTCATTATATGCAAATTAACTAATGTGGTACACCACATAGACAAAAGAAAAGATGAAAACTACAGGATCATATCAATAGATTCAGAAAAAGCATTTGTATAAACTCAACACCTATTAATGATAAAAAAAAAACCTCTCACCAAAATGGGTATCGAGAAAGCATATGTCAGCATAATAAAAGCTATTTATGACAAAACCCACATCTAGCATAATACTCAATGGTGAAAAGCTGAAAGCATTGCTGCTAAAATCTAGAACAGAACAAGGATGCCTACTCTCACCAATTCAGCATAGTAAGTTTTTTTTTTCTATTGACATATAGGTGGTTTACAGTATTGTGTTACTGCTGTATAGCCTATTCAATATGGTATTGAAAGTCCTAGCCACAGTAATCATATAAGAAAAAGAAATAAAAGGTATCCAAATTGGAAGGAAAGAGGTAAAATTATCATTATATGCAGATGACAAGATATTCTTTGTTGAAACCCTAAAGACTCCATACAAAAACTATTAAAACAGTTAAGTGAATTCAGTGGGGCAGTAGAATACAAAGTTTAACATACAGAAATCTGTTGGATTTCTTTATAGTAACAATGAGATATCAGAAAGAGAAAGTAAAAAAAAAAACTCTTTTAAATTACCTAAAAAAATAAAATACTTTGGAATAAATCTGACCAAGGAGGTGGAAGACTTACACCCTGAGAACTATTAATATATAATATTGATAAAAGAAATGGAAGATAATTCAAAGAAATGGAAAGATACCCCATGCTGTTAGATTGGAAGAATTAATATTGTTAAGATGGCCATACTACTCAAATCAATCTATGGATTTAATGCAATCCCTATCAAATTACCTGTAATATTTTTCACAGAACTAGAGCAAATAATCCTAAAATTTATATGGAACAGAAGACCCCAAGAAATCCTGAGGAAAAAGAACAAAGCTGGAGGCATAACTCTCCCAGACTACAGATAATACTATGAAGCTACTGTAATCGAAACAGCACAGTATTGGCACGATGGTGCAGAATAGAGAGCCCAAAAATAAACCCACACACCTACAGACAATTTTCAATAAAGGAGGCAAGAATATATAAAAAGAAAAAAGAAAAGAAAATTTCTTCAGCAAGTGGTGCTTGGAGAGCTGGACAGTGCACATAAATCAGTTAAGTTAGAATACTTCCTCACACCGTACACAAAAAATAAATTCACAATGACTTAAAGACTTAAATATAAGACATGACACTATAAAACTCCTAAGAGAATATTGGCAAAATATTCTCTGACATAAATCGCAGCCATGTTTTCTTAGGTCTGTCTCCCAAGACAGAAGAAATGAAAGCAAAAATAAGCCAATGGGACCTAATCAAACTTGGAAGCTTAGGCACAGCAGAAGAATCCACAAACAAGATGAAAAGAAAACCTACAGAATGGGAAAAAATACTTGCCAACAATGTTACCGACATGGGATAAATTTCCAAAATATATCAACAGCCACATACAACTCCATATCAAAACATGGGCAGAAGACTCAAATAGACATTTTCCCAAAGAAGGTAAATGACCAACAGGCACATGAAAAGATGTTCAGTGTTACTAATTGTTAGAGCAATGCATATCAAAATTATAGTGAAGTGTCACCTCCCGCCAGTCAGAATGGCTATCATCAAAAAGACTACAAGTAATAAGTGGTGGAGAGGGTGTGGAAAAAGGAATTCCTACAATGCCTGTGGGAATGTAAATTGGTGCAGCCACTGTCGGAAACAGTATGGAGGTTCCTTAAAAAGCCAAAAATAGAATTGCCATATGAAACAGCAATCCTACTCCTGGTCATATATCTTGAAAAGATGAAAACTAATTCGAAAAGATAGATGTGTCCCAGTGTTCATAGCAGCACTATTTATGATAGCCAAGATATGGAACCTACCTAAGTGTCCACTGACAGATGAATGGATAAAGATGTGGATGGACTACTGCTCAGCCATAAAAAAGAATGAAAGCTGATGTATGGAAGGGGAAAAACAGTTGGATGGACGGGGGCTGGGGGTTGGGGGTGGGGATGGGCGGAGAATGGGAGAACAAGGAGAAACTCGCAATGCCTTTTATGGCCAAGTTTTAGAAGATATACACCATCATTTCTGTCCTGTTGTGTTAATTAGAAAAGGCTCATTAAGTACAGTCTGCTCTGAAGCAGGGAGCATTACCAAGGTCTACCTCTTAAAGAAAGGAGTACCAAAGAATTTCTGGGCATATAATAAACCCACCACATCTGAGCAAATGAGAGTCCTTCCTGGCCTAGTGCTCACTCCTACACTTTGATTTCTTATACCTGCTTCTACTTCTAGGCTCTTCTCAAGTCTAAAGTCAGTCCTGGAGGGGCTATATTTCATCTTTTCAAATAGCCCCTTTGACCTTTTATTTCAACTTGATTATGACAATTATTAATGAATAAATTCTTGTAAGATATTGTGACTGTGTAAGATTCTGAAATGCAAGAATTCTTTAAAGATTTTAGGTAGATCATTTCCCTCTTTTACAGCAGTTATTAAAGTCTTGGATTATTGATACCTTTATTATCACTTTCCTGTAGATTTTCTTTGTCTTGAGTTTTAACTGTGGTGTGAAGAGTGATTTATTAAGTTAAAAAAGTCCTTGATTATGTGATTTGTGTAAAGTTGTTTCTAAGTTTTCAAAAATAATTCTCAGAGTTGACTTTCCAGCTTTTTCCTTTGTTCGTATTCATTTGGGAAATATGAGAATGTTGGATAGTTCCACATTTTTAGTATTTACTTGTGGAACATAAAGTGTAAAATAAATTTACACTTGCAGATAATCCTGCTGTTACTTGCTTCCTCCCAAGACACAAGATACTCGCCTGTTTAGCCACACCTTTCCCCAGTTGTGGAGGAGAGGCCATCTTATTTATTTTCCTTGACATTGCTAACCCCTGTGGCAGGAATTCTGGGGAGAAAAAAGAGGATATGGGTAAGACTGATTTGCCTCAATCAGAGAAGAGTAGCAGTCAGGTCTAAGGAGTGACTAGGCCCCTTCCTAACCCACCTGTGGGAAACTTTTGTGTGTAGTGAATCCACCTCTGCTTTTACACATACGGAGACTTCTTAACCTTAATTGAGTCTTCTTTTCATTCCTTCTCAATGGTGCATATTTTAACTCCTCTGGGTAGCTGTCATCTAATAATGCTCTCAGGTCCAAATAGACATTTATTCATATAATGCGTGTGCTAAATGTTGACTATTCAGGCCTTTTGCTAAGTTGTATGAGGCACAGATAAGTGACTAGGATTCATAGGGGGCCACAGACATACTAACCAAGGAGAAAATTGTGTTTTCCTGCATATTATGCTAAAATAGAGGAATTGGCAAAGCATTTTTCTAACTTTTTTCTACCGAGCAGGGAAAGTTATTTTTCATCATTCTTGGCACGTATCCATTCCGTGTTTTATGTATTTATTTTTGGCTGTACCCAGTCTTCATTGCTATACTGCTTTTCTCTAGTTGTGGTGAGCTGGGCTATTCCCTCATTGTGGTGGACAGGCTGCTCATTGTGGTGGTTTCTTTTGCTGCAGAGCATGGTTTCTCGGGTGCTTAGCCTTCATTAGTTGTGACACGTGGGCTCAGTAGTTGCAGCTCCTGGGCCTTAGAGTGCTGGCTCAATAGTTGTGGCGTATGGGCTTAGTTGCTCTACGGCATGTGGATCTTCCCAGATCAGGAATTGAACCCGAATCTCCTACATTGACAGGCGGATTCTTTACCACTGAGTCATCAGGGAAGCCTCCCTGCCCCATTCCATTTTTTATAGGTAGCATTTATTGAGGTGTGTTCCTTGCTCTCCTAGTACAATTTGTCTTGGAACACTATCATGAATGATTCTTGGTTTCCTAGTAGTAGCATAAATTGAAGGCTACACTGGGGCGTTAGTCCACATACCTGTCTTGGGAATGCTTGGGAAATCATGGTAAATGACCAAATGTCCTAACTGCCCATGGGCTCCTGTGCCTCTAGGAAGAGGTAAATGTAAATATGCATAAATGGTTGCTTTAGGACTAATCAGCTGTGCCAAGGACACCATCATCACACTTGTGAGCAAAGCATAAAGGCTGACATAAGCTCTTAAAGGAGAGAAGGGGGACAGAGTAGGGCATCAGAGAATATGGATTGAGATAAGAAAGAATAGGATGTTGCTGTATGTCTTGTCTCAGGACACTGGACAATGAGTGGTCGTGAGGGGCATAGCAGAGTAGTACTTGTGGTCCCTAGACTTTACAGTCTGTCTGTGCTGGATCCCCCTCTGGTGACTCCTGCACTGTGGAATGCATAAATCTAAATGGAAGGTGTTGTGTTTTTCTACTTTGATTTTCTCACCAAGCATCATCTCCCAGAAATAAAGTCCACAATGTTTATATCAGTGCCTGGCCCACAGAGGGCCTTCTGTAAATATTAGTTCCCTTCTTCTTTGCTTCTTTTGCAAGTCATTTCCCTATGTTGGTGAGGCTTCCATAGCTTGGTGACTTTGTTTTGGAAGTAATCTGAGGAGACTTATGTGACATCGGGCATGGAGGAAGGAGTGGAGTTCAGTGAGCATCTGGTCCAAAAACAGAGTGGAGAAGGAAGCAGGCTTAGGGAAGCCTCTTCCATCGGTCCAGGTGGCCCACACCTTCCACCCAGTACCCCAGGTACAACAGTCACAAAAAGCTGCAGGTGCATAGCTGGGTGGCAGGGCTGGTGCTGCCCGCACGAAGATGACATAGAGGAAGAGGATGGGCCTGACAACTAGCCGTGGGCTGAGTCTTTGTTGGTCACTAGTTCTGATGCCGGGGCAAGTCACGTGAACACCCTAGACCTCACTTTCCTTATCTTTAAAACGGGGATGACAATGATACCATGTCAGAGGGCCGTTTTAAAGATTAAATGAGATCACTTGCCTAAAGCACTTAGGATGGTGCTTGGCACGCAGTGAAGCTGTGCCTGGTGAGGGAGGGAAGGATGGGTGGCCGGAGACTAGGGGACGGCGGTGTGGCCCAGACACCGGGAGGCTGTTTCTCACATGACGCTGTTTCGCTCGCTCTCACTTTCAAGCCCTCAAACTTGCCTTTCTCTTGGCTTGGAAGCCTATTCGTCCTTCACTCCCCCTCCCTCCAGGTCTCTGCTCAAATGGCCCCCTGTCAGAGAGATGGTCCCTTACCACCCACATCCTGCTCCTGCTTCATAGCCCTAATTAGCGCCCGAAGAAAGGGGCTTGGTTTTGCCTGCTGTTCCCTCCACAGAACCCAGAGAGCACTTGGCACATAGGCCATGTTCAGTAAACTTACTGAAGAAATCACTTTAGGCAAGGGGGCCAGATAGTAAATATTTTGGGCTTCACGAGTCATACGGTCTCTAGGACAGCTGCTCAGCCCTGCCGATGTGGGCAGAGCAGAAGTTATGTGAGCAAACGAGTGTGGCTGTGGTCCAGTACATTCTTATTTGGTGTGTGGGCTGCTGTTGACTGGTCTCTGCAATGTCAGTGAATGGTGAAGGTCAGGGATGAACATTTAGTGGCTGTGGCGGTTTGAACTTATGGGAATGGGCTATCTCAGCAGTAGGGGGTGACTATAACCATGGCAGCAGTTGGGGGACAAAGAAACCCCGTAGCCTTGATGGGGAGGCAGCCTGGTTTCTGGTAGCTGTGATGATACAAATGGCTGGGGATCGTGCACTTCGCTGGCCGGACCAATCCTGTGGACACAGCCTTGGAGATGAGAGCTCTGCTCTCACATTTGGTGAATGGGTGTTTGTTAAACTTTAAATAAACATTTAAATGGCAGAGAAATTCATTGTTTAAAATCCCCACAAAGGAGAAGAAACCTAATTTATCCTACTTTTAAGTTTTATATATGAGAACCCTAGATTTAGCGAAAGAAAGACTATACATGTAGAGTGGAGTGTTCTGTTCTCAGCCAACTTCAAGCTCAGATTTGAAGCTTTCCCTAATTCAGTGTGTTTCTTGATTCCAGTCTGGCACTAGTGGTAAAGAACCCACCTGATAATGCAAGAAACATAAGAGATGCGGGTTTGATCCCTGGGTCGGGTAGATCCCCTGGAGGAGGGCATGGCAACCCACTCCAGTATTCTTCCCTGGAGAATCCCATGGACAGTGGAGCCTGGCAGGCTACAGTCCATAGGGTCACAAAGCGTCGGACACGACTGAAGCAACTTAGCATTCACGCGTATTCAACATAGAGCCTCTTCCAGCAGCAAGTCTCAGGCAAAAAATGGAAAAATAAAGACCTGAGCATGGGAGCCAGAGCTGGATCAAATACTGACTGTTGAAAGGTCCCCAAATGTGGGTCATCCCTTTCAGATGTTGGCAGATATCAGTGTATTCCTGCTTTCTGAGGTAAGGACTGGTTGGCTCCATACCTTGTCAGGCGTTTCCTTGGCATTCCTGTGTATTGGGTTAGTTTTGTTCTTTCGTGGAAGGGAAACAGAATTGTTTCTTCTTCTTGGCTAAAATGAGTATATTTTTAATAGTAGGTTTAGAGTTCTTGTTTATAGACAACGGTTAAAAAAAGAATAGAATCGGACTCTCAATCCTCTTCAACTCTTCTTGTTGCTGTGTTGGTCTTATTTATGCAACTCTACTCAGTCCTTGGGGGCTGCTTGAGAACTCAAGGGATTCTTGACAGCGAATTATCTTCTGTCTGTTTTTACTATTCTGTGGCTTCTGGTGAATGCTTATTTTAGCAGAGTTATGAACCTGTACCCAAAGGCAAAGTCTTTTCCTAGCCTGATTTCAGATGGTTGCTGGGAACATCTTGACTTGTCCTTCACTCCTGAAACTTTGAGGAGAGTTTTCTTCCCGGAAGGTGTGGGCTGGTGGGGATGGGGGTTCAGAACAGAGGGCTCCTGTTTGGTGGCTAGACCCTTTTGTGGAGAATACATAAAAATATATGAGCTCCCAGTAATGGTTGGTCATCTGATCAGACTTTTCAAGAACAGTATAGTCCGTAATCAGAGGATCAGAGGGATCAAGTTACTCATGCACTCATAACCCAACTGAATAGTTGACTATGAAGAAAAGTTAAGATGGATTCATTTTCTGAGAGTCTATCAAGCTATTCATTGCTCGTCTTTCTCCTTTTTCTTATTTTTCTCATTGCATTTCCCACCCTCTCCCTTCCTCCTCTTATGTCTTTCTGAGTCATTTTCTGCTTCCCATGTTTCTCTGGTTCGTATTCCCCTGGGGGCCTCATAGGTTAGGGCTCACCTGACCCTTGAGGGCTGGGAGTCCATGTGGTGGAAGATGGCTTGGGAAGCAGCCCTGGAATGTTGTGACTGAACAAAGGAAAGCTGAGAGGTTAGCACTATAACCTAAAGTTCTAGGTGTAGGTCGATCAGTCATGTCTGAGTCTTTGCAACCCTTTGGACTGTAGCCCTCCAGGGTCCTCTGTCCATGGAATTCTCCAGGCAAGAATACTGGAGTGGGTAGCCATTCCCTTCTACAGGGGATCTTCCTGACCCACATCTCCTGTATTGCAGGCATTTTCTTTACTGTCTGAGCCACCAGGGAAGCCCAAAGCAAGCCTTAAAACTTGGGTGTGGCTCCTACTGGAGATGGAGTAGATGTGTGGCAGTTCCCTGGGCAGACAGGCACTGAAGCCCCACACCATGTTGGAATCTGGTCCTCAACAGGCTGCCTTTCAGAGGCAAGAGTCAGTTGGTGCCAGACCCTGGACACAAGGCCTGACCTTGAGTTCTGGGGGCCTAGGCCAGGGATTCTAGTAACTAAGGAACAGAGACTCAGCCTGGGGATCAGCCTGGCAGGCTACATACAGTTCATGGGGTCACAAAGAGTCAGACATGAGTGAGCAACTAACACTGTCATACTTTTCAGTTTTGCTGAGAGAGAAGGTTTTAGGCTCTGTGGTAGGGGTGGACACGACCAGAGTGAAAGTGTGAGTTCATGTCAGAGGCGGTGGGGAAGGGGTGAACAACAGGGCATTAGCGTCCCTGAACAGCTCTTGTCAGACTGTTCTTCTCTTCCCGTCTCCCTCCCCTTCCTTCCTCAGTCATCTTCTTCTCTTTCTTCTCCATTCCCTTCACATTCTCTGTTGTGTTTTCCCTCTTAAAGAAGAAATGAAGCTGATAAAAATAGTTTGCGTGGGCTGGCACTACCTCTGACCCCCAGAGCACTCCTTTGAGTTCTCTTACAATTTGCCAATTTCTCAGTGACTGCTTTTCCTGTCCTTCTGAAATATTTCCTTTTTAACCAGGTGAGGCCCCTCAGCTGCTAAGAACGCGTGACTCATACTTCTCAGGAATGCTTTTCCGAACAGTGTTTATTTACCTCTTGGGTCAGGGTTCAGTTTGCTACCGCTACCCACAGCGGACTTGCTCAAACAGCCCTTTTTTCCTCTTAATGTAAAATCATGAAATGAATATTAATTTATATGTTTTTCCAGTTAAAAGAGCTTACACATTATTTTTACAAGAAGGGCATATTTCAGTTTTTTCCTAGACACTTGTGGAAAGTTTATTTTTAGATTCAGTAGATGTTACTGATCAGAAGTTCTAGTGCTTGATAATTTTCTTTTATGGTTCTGTCAAAGTGAATCAGGCTAGGAGGAAATGGAAGGGGGAAGAGAAGAAACATACGAGTGCTATCTCTTGCTAGGAACTTGATATTGATCAGTTAACTTAACCCAAGAATCCTGTGAGGAGGATGTAATTATCCCTGCTTTATAGATGAAATTATGATTTGCCCCTTTAAGTGGCTGAATGCTCTCCCAGCTGTAGGCTTGCCTCAGACCTTTGCCTTCTCCTCTCCCTTGTTTCTCTGGTCCCCTCGGGAAATGGGGTGTGATGCTCACACTGATCCCAGGGCATCTGCCACGGTGACACCATAAGAAGGACAGACATTTAAGGTCAGGCTGTGTGGCGGTGCCAATGGTGTGAGAAATTCTGATCTTACTCCTCAAACCTCATTTCAAAGGTTTGTTGTTTTCCTGTCAGTCACTAAGTAGAGTCTGACTCTTGGCAAGCCAGGCTTTGCCTTACTTCATTATCTCCCGGAGTTTGCTCAAACTCATGTCCATTATGTCAGTGATGCCATCCAATCACCTCATCCTCTATCACCCTCTTCTCTTGCCCTCAATCTTTCCCAGCATCAGGGTCTTTTCCAGTGAGTCAGCTCTTCATATCAGGTGGCCAAAGTACTGGAACTTCAGCTTCAGCATCAGTCCTTCCAATGAATAACCAGGGTTGATTTCCTTTAGGATTGACTGGTTGGATCTCCTTGCAGTCTAAGGGACTCCCAAGAGCCTTCTTCAACTCCACAGTTCAAAAGCATCAATTCTTTGGCACTCAGCCTTCTTTATGGTCCAACTCTCACATTCATACATGACTACTGGAAAAACCATAGCTTTGACTATACAGACGTTTGTCAGCATAGTGATGATTTAGCTGCCAGTTTCTCTCCTCCATTGGTTTTCATTTAGTTGAAAAAACACCTTGTCTTTCAGTGCTTATTTTGTATTTTAAAAAACTTTTTATTTTATGTTGGGGTCTAGCCGATTAACAATGTCGTGATAGTTTCAGGTGAACATTGAAAGGACTCAGCCATACATATACATGTATCCATTCTCCCCAAATTCCTCTCCTGTCCAGGCTGCCACATAAAATTGAGCAGAGTTCCATGAGCCATACAGTAGCTCCTTATTGGTTATCCATTTTTAACTATAGCAGTGTGTACATGACCATCCCAAACTCCCGAACCACCCTTTCCCCCCATCCTCACATTTTTAGTGTTCTTTCTCTTTCCATCTCTGGAGCAGCAAGCAAATCCTTCCTCCTGCCATAGCACAAAATAGTCCTGCTCAGTCTTAGACCCTGTAGACTTACATATTTCCCCTATATAATGTTTATCACAGCAGCTTCTCAACAAAGAGAGATTTCTCTCATAAGTCCTTCTTAGACCACCTTGGTTAGAAAACAGTTGTTTTTTTTTTTCTGTACTCCATTAAAGTACAAGTTTGAAAAGCCCAAGCTAGAAGGAAAATTACCAATGTTGTCAATCCTAAAGGAAATCAGTCCTGAATATTTATTGGAAGGACCGATGCTGAAGCTGAAACTCCAATACTTTGGCCACCTGATGTGAAGAAGTGACTTATTGGAAAAGACCCTGATGCTGGGAAAGATTGAAGGTGGGAGGAGAAGGGGACAACAGATGATGAGATGGCTGGATGGCATCACCCACTGACTTGATAGACATGAGTTTGAGTAAGCTCTGGGAGTTGGTGATGGACTGGGAGGCCTGGTGTGCTGCAGTCCCTGGGGTCACAAAGAGTCAGACACAAGTGAGCAACTGAACTGAACACACCATGCTGTGCTGCTTTCTGCACTGGCTTCAGGGTCCCTGAGAAGACCCTAATCTCTGTGAGTAAATGCTAGTCAACCCCTTCCTGCAGTTTAGGCATTAAGTGATGTCAGCATGGCTCAGCCAAAACAGTAAGGACTGGAAATTAATTAGATGCTGGACCACAACTCCGCTCAAGGTTATTGTAGTCCCTCATGCCTAACTCTGTTGTTACCTTTGCCATGTCATTTCATGACTCTACTTTTGTGTCTGTCTCCTGCACTGTGATAGAAGTGCCCTGAGGAAGAAGCCTATGTTCATTCTGTTTTCCATCCTCAGCCCTAGCACAGTGTCAGTTGTTAAAATAACCACTGGCTGATAAAGGATGTATGAACAAAACCCATAGAAAATCACACAAGTCAATTATAACAGAGTGATGGATAGCAGTGGGATTGCAAGAATAGGTAAGGGAGAAAGGTGTGAAAGGTAATGAATAGATGATAGGTCTAGAAATCTGGGTTCTGGGCTGGATTCATGCACCAGCTATCTCTGCAAAGCTTGGTGGTTGACTTGGTTGGGCCTCTGTCTTCTGAAAAGCTAGGAATTAGACTACAGGTGATTTTATTTTGTAATTCTGTCTTCTGAAAAGCTAGGAATTAGACTACAGGTGATTTTATTTTGTAATTCTGTAATTTTGACTTGAGGATTTTGCCTAAGAAACCCTAGAAACTGCTTCTGTATACATGGCCAGTTAGGAGTGAACTAGGTCATTCACACTGATTGACACCAGGGTGTAAGACTCTGTTTTCTCTGGGGAGCTTTCCCAGACCAGGGATGGAAGAGGAAATGAAAGTTAACTTTCTGGGGCTCCATGTGCTCCACAGCAGTGACCCCTCTTAAGGAGGCAGTTTGAAACAGTGGAAGCAACATGAGCTTTGGAGTTAGGAAACTTAAGCTTGATTCCTTTTGTACCTCCTGAGCTGATAACTTTGCAGGGGTTACTCTTTCCCAATGTGTTTGCCCATTGGTAAGGTGGGAATAATGCTACTACCTGCCTGGGGATCTACTATCTTTACCAGAGGGGAAGCAGGCACAGAATGTCAAGTTTTGTGGCACTATGGGGATTTTCCCCTCTGACTTTAAATGTAGAGACAATGACTGGTGAGGAGCATATTCTCTGCCTGCTTTGTTAACCGCGATCAGAATCTTTAGTTATGTTGCTGATGGGGTGTGTGATGTGTGTGTGTGTGTGTGTGTGTGTGTGTGTGTGTGTGTGTGTGTGTGTGTGTGTGTGTGTACATGAAGTCCCAGGGGAATTTAATGTCTTCAGATACGTAAACAACTTCAGGCATAGATCAGATTCCTAACTAAAGGTCAAGGACACACCCTGAATATTAAAGAGACAGGAAAATAAGTGATGTGTATGCAAAGTCAAAGCAGTTTATTCCTTATACTTCTCTAGTGTTGTCATTTCTAAACTAAACTTAGAAAAGTGCTATGTTTCAAAAAACTGTAACATAATATTAGCTCTGTTTTTTCATCTGTAGACAGTTGAATTTATTGCTTCACGTTCAGATCACAATTAAGTGCCTGCTGTGTGGTGCTTTGTCCTTGGGAACTGATGATATTGCTGGTGGGGTGTGTGTGTGTGTGTGTGTGTGTGTGTGTGTGTGTGTGTGTGTGTAGTAGGGGGCGGAGGGATGTTCATAAGCAAAGGAATTAACTTTCTTGAAGTTGAGTTGACAGACAACAGCGAGATTGTGGTATCAAAGTGCTAATTTACATATTTCTCTCGGGAGGCAAGAAAGAAAATCAATTCTCTTAAGAGATGAAACTAGTGGTGCAGCTCTGTTTAGGTGAATGCCATTGTAGTTTGATCTACTAATGTATGTTAGGATGTTTCTGAAACACTTTTATATTGCTAATTGAAGTTTGTGATTCAAAGAATTAATTACAAAACTGAAGATGGGAAATGATATTGGTATCTAGTACATCATTCAGTTTAAATATGTTCTATTGAAGTAGCTTTCAAAACATGAATGTTCATTGAGAAAGTGAAATGCAATAAACAGCTAAATAGATTGGGTAAATTCATGTAGCTAGGAAATGGTTTGCTTAACAAATTTTGTTGACATGAACAGTTCTTGGTAAGATTCTATCTAGGCTCACTGTGTTTTGCCCACTGCATTCTTGTTCTCAGAAGATTTTAAGAGGACCTACAGTAACACATAACTCAGCAAGATGAATAACTTAAAAATAGGTGAAGACAGGCGAAAGCAAGTGTAGAGCAGAATGTCTTACCGGTGGTATTATGGATGTTTTATGCTGAAATAACTCTGTTGTTGGGGGTTGTTCTGTGCATTTCAGAGTGTTTAGCAGCATCCCTGGTCTCTAGCCAGTAGATCCCAGCACATGCCTTGCCCCCTTTACGTTGGACAAACCAAAAATGGTTCCAGACAGACACTGCCAGATGTCCCCCAGGTGGCAAGATTACCATGACTTGAGACCACTGGTATAGAGAGTGTCTTAGTTTGAACCACTGTAACAAAATACCATAGGCTGGGTACCTTAAAAGCACAGTTTATTTCTCATAGTTCTGGAGGGTGAGAAGTCCAAGATGGAGCCACTGGCAGATGAGATCACAGTCATGGTCTGATGAGAGCCTGTTTCCTAATTCATAGTCACACCTCTTCTAGCTATGTTCTCACATGGTAGAAGGGGCAAGGGAACTCTATGGGACTTCCCGTTTGTGACAACTCTGCCTTCATGAGCTAATCACATCCCAGAGGTCCTACCTCCAAATACAATCACTTTGAGGGGTTAGGGGTCAACATACGAATTTGCAATGGGGACACAAGCATTCAGTCCAGCAGAGGGTAAGGTGAAATCCAGTAAGGTTATGCAGCAACCAGATCCATGACATCTTGATAGAAACTGGACAGCCACACTTGCTGATGATGGACTGCCGGCTTTACCCTGTGATTTCTAGTGGCTGAATTAGAGGAACATGATTCGTTTTATGGTTCATGGTCTTCCTAGGATAAAATAAGACCATAGCCCAACAGAAGCAGAATGGTTTCTAGTGCAGAGAACTGACAGCATTTTCTCCTGGGCTCTGTCTCTCAACTGGAATGAAGCTCCTAGTGGGCAGGAATTTATTGCCTTTTCTGTCCACTCTTGTGCCCAGAGGAATATCTGGTTCACAGCTGCTTGATATTTTCATAGAGACGAGTCTTGACAAGGAGGATACTGTTCAATACAGGCTGTTATGTTTATAGAACAAAGTGGCAGGATTTACAGAGGGCTGTTTCTTACAATGTTATTAAATGGAAGCATGCATTCTGGGTGGCACAATCCAAAATGAATGCCAGCAAATTCAGTTCAGTGGGCCCCAGAAAAATGTGGTCCAAGATTGTAGCCCTCTGTGTCTAACTCAATCTGTAATGTGAGAATTTGGGCTGCTGGGGGGAGGGAGGTTGTATATTATTACTTAGTGCTTACATGTGCCAAGCACTGTGTCAAGTCCTTTGCATCCATCCTCCCTCTGCATCCTAACTACGTCTAAGGTCCATGAGGTCCACTCTCTCTTCAGAGAGGATTTAAGAAGCATGCCAGTGGGATTTTGTGCCTGAGAATTCAAATTTGGAGTAGGCTCCTCACCTCACACATGCTGAGCACCTCATGATCAAGACCCGGGAGTTGTGCTCTGCAGCCTAGCATGAAAATTACAGCTGGAAATAATTTTTATTTATTTATCTAGTCATTTCTTTTTTGGTCTGAAATAATTTTAAAGCGGTTCATTCAAACAAAGTTCTCATTTGAGTCATAAAGAAAAAGAAAAGACGACTCAGTAAAACCATAATCAGTTTAATTTCCTTGAAAACCATTTATGATGAAGCACACATGCCGAGATGTTTCCGAATGAAGTAACTTCCTACATGGGGATGTTAATAACCACCACAGCTAAATTGTTTTAAGTTCATATATGAATTCTTTTAAACTTCATAACCACCTCAGGAGATAGGTAGAGTTCTTATTAACATTTTGTAGATGAGGAAACAAGTGTAGTAATAGTTAAATGTCCTAAATAGGATAGTAAGTATTAGCATTCCTAGACACTGAGGAATTAGTATGAAAACAACAATGACTGTCTTAACTATAGAACCTTATCAAATTTTAAAATGTTGTTTATAGGCTTTGGTTTAAATGTAAATAAAACCCAATTTTGCAATAAAGTCATTTCAGGTTTCTAGTTTGATTCCTTTTTGGATGGAAGCAACAGAGCAGTTAATTAAGATTACAAGCATAGTCTATGCAGTGGTACAATTATTCATGTATTTTCATATCTATGGTTTCTCAGAATATTTAAAATCAAGAAACAGAATAAGTGAACAGTGTGCTCATAACCCTATGTTACTAGTCACTCTTTCTTTACTGTGAGATTCCATCCATTATGTATGCAGTGACATTGGTGATCCCTTTGAACTGATGAACTTTGGCCTCGGACACATGCACTCTGGATGGGTCTTAAAATGCAGGTGCCCCATCTTGAGAATCATTGAGGAATTACCAAAAGGAGGAACTGATAGACACAAGTGATATGCTAGTAAGGATAGAGTTAAAAGGCCTACTAATTCATTGTTAGGAATTACCTTCAGAGGTAGCAGTGCTCAAAAAACTAGCATATTAGTTTGTATCTAGAAACGGTTCTTTGAAAAGATGCCATTTGCTCAAACCTGAGGGTCTTTTTCATGCATATAGTGTTCAACTTTATCAAAATGTTAGAGACTTCCTTTAGTATTTTCACATTGAGTAACATTTAATATTTGAAGCTGATCTTGTTTTTTTTTTCCAGTAATTGAAACCCTTTATTGTGTTTGGGTTTTTTTTTTGTTGTTGTTGTTGTTTAAACCAAATACCAGAGATTTGCAATTTGTTCCTTCAACCAATATTAACAGGATGCCTTTTATGTAGAACAGTGGACAAAGAGAGGACAAAAGAGTAGTATATAATTTCATGTAACTTACTTTCAAGTGGGAGAATAAGAAGAATAAATATGAGAGATCTAACATGCCATGTAGCGATAGATGCTATGGAGGAAAAATTGAAAAGGGAAAAAAGTGGTGGGCATGCCCTTTTGTAACCAAGCAAGATCCTATGGGACTCTCCTGGGACAGAACATTATGGGGCCTTCCTGGGACAGACGTCTCTCCCATATTCTCTGCTTTAGCTCCTCTCTGAAGTACCTACGTAGTATGCTCAGTTGCCTTAGTTGTGTCTGACTCTTTTGTGACCCTATGGACTATAGCCTGCCAGTTCCTCTGTCCATGAGATTTCCCAGGCAAGAATACTGGAATGGGTTGTAATTTCCTTCTCCAGGGAATCTTCCTGACCCAGGGGTTGAACTCACATCTCCTGCATTGCAGGTGGATTCTATATCACTGAGCCACCAGGGAAGCCCCACCTAGATAGTAGTATCCGATGTATATTCCTGAGTTTTTCTGCAGGAAATGGAAGAAATTCTTGCTTAACGATCATGAGCACCTAGCCCCCAACCTTCTGCTGCCTAAGGATTGATCATCATCAACCAATCAGAGACTTGTACATGGGCTGACGATAAACCTCCTACTCCTCCACTCACTCCAACAACAGACGGAAGTGGAGTGAGTGGAGGAGTAGGAGCTGGGATCAGAGAGATGAGGGTAGAGGTGGCAGGACCTTGTATGGCATTGTCAAGACTTAGGATTTTGTTCTGGGTAGAGGGGAAGTCAGGAGAGGACTCCAAGAAGAGGATCTGGAGCATCTGGCTTACCTTTTACAAAGATCACTTGCTGCTGTGCCAAGAGTAGGATGGAAGCAGAGAGATTTATTGGGAGGCTATCACAAGAGAGATCTAGAAGACAGAGATAGGAGTGGCAGCAGTAGAAATGGTGATGTGATTGGGTTCTGGATATATTTCAGAGGTTGAGTTAGGGGATTTGCCCATTGGCTATGGAGTAAGAAAGAGAAGTTTAGAGCAAGTGTAAAGTTTGTGACTTAAGAAGCCAGACAAAAGGAGTTGCCATTTACCGAAGTTGGAAAAATCTCTTTAGTTTCCAAATAATATGGCTATGAGAACGTGTGTAAATGAGAGAACGTGTATGTTTAGGCAGGAAAGTGTCAGGAGATGAGTTTGGAGAAACTGTCAGTTAAGAAGGCTGCAAGTTCAATGTACATCAAAAGTTGTAACATGCCTTTTGAGAAGGAAATGGATGAAAAACTATGGTATATAGCCATAGAAGAATAAATCCATGGTTTGTGTTTGGAGATGGTGGTGATAGTGATGGCAGAGACACTAAACAAAGTGCTAAGAGTGAATCTTATAAATAATTTTCCTTTAATTCATCTTTACTGATGGCAGAAGCCATAGTGTAATTGTGGTGGACTCTTGTGTTTTACTCACCCTAATACTTGTAAAACAGCAAGCAATGGGTGGAGATGATCCATATAGAAAATTGACGTAGATTTCTGGTGATTAGTGCTTCTATAGGACTGGTAATTTTGGAAACTTTCCCCCAAGTCTGTATCAGACTTATAGTAGTTGTGTATTTGTTCTCTAAATCACTTACATGTGTCCCATGATAGCCTATTAGCAAAATTATTACTGAAATGCAAATCAGAACTACAATGAAATATCTGTCACCTCACACCAGTCAGAATGGCCATCATCAAAAAGACTACAAATAATATAAATACTGGATAAGGTGTGGAAAAAAGGCTTCCTGCACTGCTGGTGGAATGTAAATTAGTGCAGCTGCTATGGGAAAGAGTATGGAGGTTCCTTAAAAAAACAAAGTGATTATCATATGATCCAGCAATCCTACTCTTCGGCATATATACAGAAAAGAAAAATACTCTTAAGTTGAAAAGATACACACACCCCAGTGTTCACGGCAGCACTATTTATAATAGCCAAACATGGAAGCAACCTACGTGTCCCTGACAGATGAATGGAATCTGTTCCTGGAGAATGTGTTTCAATCCTGGATACTCTGTGGCTAGCAGCGTGTTAGGTGAGTATGTGACAAGAAAGAAGGGGCTGGCTTTCTAGGAGTCTACTGACTCCTTGGAGAGGGAAATTAGAAATGTTTGGAGCCACTGTGCCAAGTGCAGGCTTAGATGTCCTTGAACATGAGTGAAAGTTGAAAAGACACCCTCTGTTTGCAGTTGAAGTCCTTGTAGTATGGAGACTTTGGAAAACATTAAACTGAAATCATTCAGAGGGCAATGTCCAAAGTGATATGTTGAGTGTCTGCCATAAGCTCCAGGGTCTGATGAATTGTTTTTAAAGGGGTCATGAGTGTTTGAAACAGGACAAAAATGAAAAATATATTGCAAGGCTGTAGTGGACCATTTTGAGAAGCTTTGACTAATTGTAGAAAGAAAAGTAGAGCCACTGACAGCACAGCAAGTTTGGAAAAATGATGTATTTAGAGAGAACCCTGTTGGGAGTGTGATTTGAGGTGAGGAAGGAAACGAGATCCTGGAATATGGCACAATGCTTATAGGTTTTTCTGCTTATACTGCGTTGGAAACATTTGAAGCACTCACCGTTCACCGCCTCAACTTTGCCAGATTTAAAAAATAATACCCTCCTCTTGGGGGTGATTAGCCAGATTTAAAAAATAATCACCCTCCTCTTGATTCTGATGAAAAACTTGGGCTTATGGACTAATAGCTTATGATTCTATACGTGATGAAATGGATTTTATTTGCCTACACTTTCTCCTTGATTTCCTTCTCTTTCTTGTACATTTTTTCATGTCTTTTATGGCTTTGTTGGAAACATGTAAGGAAATCACATAATTCCTCCTTAGGAATTATCTTCTTTCCTCTGCTATTTTTTCACCCTCTGTTAATTGGCGATATAACAGTCTTCCCCAGAGAAATTAATTATAATTCCACAAGCTGAAAAATTTAACTTCAGGTGAAAAATAAGTAACAGAAGTTGATGAACCTTAAACAATAAATATGTGTATTTTATGCAGCTGCCACTAGTAATTAAGAGAAAATGACAAAATGGGAGGAACCCTAACTTCCTTGGTTATTCTGAGAGGTTACTGGTGCATTTACACAAATACTAGGGATTATGGAGCATTTTAAGGAGGCAGAATCAACCTCTGCATTGTGTAATGGACTGACTGCATTTGGAACCCAGACTGGGTTCTGCATTTTCTAGTATCTGATGTGTCACTGTCCAAGGTGCCCTTGCTACATTTCATTGTCCATAAGGTTTAAGGGCAAATTGTCTAAGACTAGACAGAAACTGGAGTGTCCTTGGAGGCCCTCCTAAGTAGGACACCAATGAAATGAACAGCAAAGTAACAAATATTTCCAGAAATACAATCTGTAATTCCTTTTCCCTGCTAGTCAGGGCAGATCTTGGAGTGGATGCACCACTAGTTTGGGGACCTCTCACTGAACTACTAGGTAGCAATGAAATGTACTAAAGTACTGACTGGCAGTGAATTTCAGATGGTACTTACTGACAAGTGCTTCAAATCCAGTTGTTCTGTGTTATCAATGAGTACAGCTGAGCTTGGGGGAAAGTTGACATCATGTAACAGCTGAGTGAGCGTAATCTATGGTTGGATGGCATCACCGACTCAATCGACATGAGTTTGAGTAAACTCCAAGAGCTGGCGATAGACAGGGAGGCCTGTAGTGCTGCAGTCCATGGGGTCACAAAGAGTCGAACATGACTGAGTGACTGAACTGAACTGAACTGAATCTATTTCATCTCAACCAGCTTGAGAGGAGTAACTCATAGGCAAGATCAGTTTTCTTTTTTGCCATGGTTTTGAATATGCTGCATTGCATAGTCAGACACATAGATGACTTCATCCCTGATTTATTTTTCCTATGAATACATCCATGAGAGTCTTAATCTGAAAAACTCTGACAGGTATAAGCAGATGACCTTCTTTCTACCCAAGAAAACAGGACAGATCTTAGTGAGTTCAGTTCAGTTCAGTCACTCAGTCGTGTCCAACTCTTTGCAACCCCATGGACTACAGCACGCTAGGCTTCCCTGTCTACCACCAACTCCCAGAGCCCACCCAAACTCATGTCCATTGAGTCGGTGATGCCATCCAACCATCTCATTCTCTGTCGTTCCCTTCTCCTCCTGCCTTCAATCTTTCCCAGCATCAGGGTCTTTCCCAACGAGTCAGTTCTTCGCATCAGGTGGCCAAAGTATTGGAGTTTCAGCTTCAACATCAGTCCTTCCAATGAACACCCAGGACTGATCTCCTTTAGGATGGACTGCTTGGATCTTCTTGAAGTCCAAGGGACTCTCAAGAATCTTCTCCAACACCACAATTCAAAAGCATCAGTTCTTCGGCGCTCAGCTTTCTTTGTACTCCAACTCTTACATCCATACATGACTACTGGAAAAACTATAGCTTTGACTAGATGGACCTTTGTTAGAAAGTAATGTCTCTGCTTTTTTAATATGCTGTGTAGGTTGATTATAGCTTTCCTTTCAAGGAGCAAGCATCTTTTAATTTCATAATTGTGGCCCCACAAGAGAGTGACCCAGACTTGCCCGTGAGTGTCCCGGAGTCTCCAGCAGACGCATGGGTTGGCGGTGGCCTGCTGCAGGGTCCGAGGCGCACAGCAGCAATGTGTGCAGACCTTTTGAAGAAGGTCCCCATTATCATTACCTCCACCATAGTTTGGCCTCAGGTCAAACAACAGGGAGAAAACACAGCCCTGCCCTTCAACAGAAAATTGGATTAAAGAATTACTGAGCATGGCCCCGCCTATCAGAGCAAGACCTAGTTTCCCCCTCAGTCAGTCTCTCCCATCAGGAAGCTTCCATAAGCCTCTTATCCTTATCCATCTTAGTGAAGAGGCCCTTAAAATGCCTGGCTTTGTGCAATGCTACCCAACTCTTTCTTGTTTTTAAATTTCTATGAAGTTGACTCTTTTCTGTGGTAGTTGGAATATCCATGAATATCTTTTTAATTCATTTTCACCCTTAATAACTCTCTGAGTCTATGGGACTTGGGAATATTTAGTGCTCAGGAATATTTTTGTCTTTAATAACTATCCAGACACACATACATGCATATATACTTACTTGAAGGAAACCATTTAAAAATATAGGGCACTATTTAAGTATAAAAGGTTTTCTTGTGAAAGCAGGACAGATCTTGAAATAAGTGTTGTGACACAAAGGATTCTTTTGTAGAGAACTGTCTTTTGAAGTGACTTTGGTTTCTCTGACTCTTGTGACAGATTTTCTTTTAAGAAGCTATAAAGTAATCTAGGGATGTATTGATTTCCGCTAAGGGCTGTGGTGCTTAGAAATTTCCCTTCTCTACATATATTTATGAGCACCAAAAACTTGTGAATTTTTTTTGTGAACAACCAGAGAAGTGATCTATGGATTCTCCCTAGAATCTTTAGAGCAATATTCTTCATTTTTTACGGGGGATCATGGCCCATGTTGTTGTTGTTCAATCACTAAGTCATGTCCAGCTCTTTGTGACCCCCTGGACTGCAGCATGCCAGACTTCCCTGTCTTTCACTATCTCCTGGAGTTTGCTCAAACCCATGTCCATTGAGTCAGTGATGCCATCCAACTGTCTCTTCCTCTGTTGTCCTCTTCTCCTCCTGCCCTCAATCTTTCCCAGCATCAGGGTCTTTTCCTGTGAGTCAGTTCTTCGCATCAGGTGGCCAAAGTATTGGAGCTTCAGCATCAGTCCTTGGCACATAGAAGGACATATTTTACATGACTCTGGATACACACACACCCATGTATAATGTATACATTTCATGTAACAATTCTTTTCCTTCCTTCCTTGGACTCTGATAATTTCTGTTCTGTTGCACTAAAAAATACTAGTCACAAACTACTAACTTGATTTCATAACCCACTAATATACCATGGCCTGCAGCTTGAAAAACACTATGGTGGAGATTGTGCAGCCAGCCAGATACTCTTTCAGAGGGAAGACTCAACAGTGGAGCCCCGGAATCTCTAAACCAGGGTTGGGAGAGAGGGATTTAGAGAAGGAACAGAAAGAAGGAAGTGTGCCTGCGGCGGGGGTCTTTCTTTCAGGTTGAAAGTGTCCCCAGCAAGTGACGCCACTGTCCTTCTCTCTGCAGCTCGATCACATATTATCCCCTCCACCCATGCCATTTCGGAAATGCAGCAACCCAGACGTGGCTCCTGGCCCTGGGAAGTCGCTGAAGTTTAAAAGACAGCTGAGTGAGGATGGAAGACAGCTGCGACGGGGGAGCCTGGGAGGTGCTCTAACTGGTGAGTTGTGTGAGTGACCTGCTTAAGAGATGAAATTGTGTTTAGACAGGACAGGCTTTCCTGGTGGCTCAGATGGTAAAGAGTCTGCCTGAAATGTGGGAGACCCGGGTTTGATCCCTGGGTCAGGAAGATTCCCTGGAAAAGGGAATGGCAACCCACTCTAGTATTCTTGCCTGGAGACTCCCATGGATAGAGCAGCCTGGCAGAGAGTCGGACATGACCGAACGACTAAACGACTTTCTAGTACAGTCAGCCCTCCATATCCTTGGGTTCTGAACCCACAGATTCAACCACCTGCAGATGAAAAAAATATATATTTTAAATTCTAGAAAGTTCCCTAAAGCATAACTTGAGTTTGCTGTCTGCTGGCGACTATTTACATTACATTTACATTGTATCAGATATTATGAGTAATCTAAATGTGGGTTACATTATCCAGTAGGATGTGCATAGTTGATAAACAAATACTATGCCATTTTGTAGAAGGGACTTGAGCATCTGTGGATTTGGGTATCTGTGGGAGCCCTGGAACCAGTCCCCGTGGATAGGTAGAGACTAGTGTAGAGGGTCCCCAATGACAGCAGAGTTCCATGTGTGAGAATCAGCCCCTTGAGGGGGTGCCTGCCCCTCCACAGACCATGTCGTAAAATCTAATCCAATTCAGAGAGCAGTTAAATTGAGGATTACATTAGTAAACTTTACAGAAGTGTAATTTACATATAAGATGTATTCATTCTAAGTGCACATGTGGATGGGTTTAACAAATTTATATACCAAAATATCTTTATTTTGGAACTACAACCAAAATCAAGATATAAAATGTTCCCTGCATCCCTTCCCTGGGCCCAGATAACTCTCTCTCTGCTTTTGTCCATATTAATGGAATCATGCGGTACATGATTTTTTGTGTCTGTCTGCTTTCGCTCAGTATGTTTTTAACATTCATTCATGTTGTTAGTGGAAAAAGAAATGGCAACCCTTTCCAGTATTCTTGCTTGGAGAATCCCATGGACAGAGGAGCCTGGCGGGCTATAGTCCATAGGGTCGCAAAGAGTCAGACTCAACTGAAGTGACTGAGGATGCACTCACGCACATGTTATTAGTTGTATCAGTAGCATATGTTGAGTTTTATAAGAAACTGCCAAACTGTTTCCAAAATGATTTATTTTTACTTTCCCACCACCAAGCGGTGAGCTAATTACTCTGCGTTCTTAACCACCTGTGGTATTGCTAGGCTTTTTAATTTTAGCCATTTTAGTGGGAAAGTAGTTCTATCACATTCTGGTTTTAATTTTTATTTTCTTGATGACTAAATGATGTCAAACATCTTTTCATGTGCTGATTGGACATTCGTATTTTTCCTTTTGTGAAGTGCTTATTCAGATCTTTCACCCATTTTTTTCTTTCCCCGTTTTTAACTTGTGTTGTTAAAATAAATTAATTGAAAAGCTAAAATCCCTAAATCTATAAATACCTTTTATTGACTTGAAAGATAAATTAAAATTTTAAAAATTAAAATTAAAATAACTTGAAGTATGTTTTAAGAAAATAACTTGCCATATAAATATTCATGTTATTAAACTTAATTTTAAATCACTGAAGGTTAGATTTCTATTTATTCCGAGTGCTGCTTTTTCCTCTAAATATAAATATTTTGGGGGAAACTTTATTGTTTTTGAAACCCTGACACAAAGTTTTCTCTGCTAGTGACAGTCTTGCCTGTCAGTTCATAAATGACCTCAAAAATAAGTTGAGTTGTTTTTTCAGAACATTATGGATTTTGAGTTTTGGAGATGAAATTTCTGGGAACAAACATGCTTCTATACCATGATCAGTCTAGAACATGTGACCCAGTGTGGGCACACTGCTGGGATTGAGGGTCAAGCTGACCTCAGACCAAGGGGAAAAAATTGAAAAAATTGTTGTACTTCACTAACATTAAGAAAATGTTCACACTGGAGTTTTACAGGTGTTCTTCTAATGCATATTAGGACATTTTTCTTGGCTTTCATTTCTATAAATGCAGATTTTTTTTTTTTAAAGTAAGATATCCTAAAGGTTTAGTATAACTCAGTTTTTTAGGGGGGGATATGGAATCTTAGAGCTTAAAAGACTCACCCCTTGCTTACTAATTTCACTTAGGAAATTTACTTAAATTTGGTTAAACTACTTTTGACCAATTGGAGGGAAGGAGTAAGGGTTCTCTCCAATTTTTGCCAATGCAGTTTGCTTAAAACTTTCAAGTAATGCAAAAGTATTACAAATACATGACTTGAAACATGAAATTCAGCCTTTGGCTTCAAGAAAATACTGAACTTGATTCCAATGTTAAAATAACAAATCTCAACAGCTCTAGCAATTCTAGCCTTATGTAATTTAGCTTGGTATAAAATTATTTTAGGTAATTAAATCTTTGGTAAGATAATTTTCAAAAATGTTTAGTGGGGAAAAAAAATGTTTAGTGATCCTTGGGAGAGCTTTAAAAAAAAAAAATCTCGTGAACATCAGACCATTTTAAAAAAACAGTCACTTGGAAATTATTTCAGAATATGAAGAAAAAACATTCTAGTTGGTCTTTTAGATAGCTTTGTTGAGGATTTAATGAAATAACATATGCAGCGCACTTAGCCTAGGGATGGTGGCTATTAGTATTGTGTGCATAGTGAGCTGAATTTGGAATTTTCACAGTTGATGGGTAACTTGGGCTTGTGAACATCAGTTTGATACCTTTTTCAACTGAGTTTCTACTTTGTGTCGGGAACTGTGGTAGTGTCAGGTAGTAGGGCAGAGAGAAGAAAGATCATCTCTGATCATTAACAAAAGTGGTTTCCACTAGTTTTAGGCAGCTATAAATAATCATATATGATCTTCCCTTGGGATAGATCTTGTTGGTAAACTTAAATTAAGTCAAACTGGTTTTGCCATCGTAAGTTTGTGGTATTAGATATTTGCTCTATCAGTTTCTGTAGCTTAAAGACCAGTCACCTTCCTATTGTTTATCTTTATTTTGTTTGCCTTATTGTTTACCTTTGTTTTATTCCAAGGTTTGTTTTCTTTTAGGACTTTTCTACTGCTTCCTTTGAAGCAAAGACTTTATGAAAAGCTAACTTTCACAAAGTCTGAAAATTTAGTTTGAAAATTTTGCTACCCAATTATCCTTTTTAAGTTTCACTAAACTCTTAGGTTGTTGAGAAGATCTGTGATCTTCCTCATCTATTCATCCCTAATGACAGCTGACATGAAGAATTTACTGTGTGGCAGGCATAGTGTTTAGAAAATTACATTTATTGACTTACATCTCTGTGCTCTTATGAGGGAGGCACTCTTCTCCCCACTTTAGAGATAGGATGAGAACACTGAGGCACAGACAAGTTGAGTAAATTGCACAAGATCATGAAGTGGATGATGCCAAGATGTGAACCCAGGTTTTGTGGCTCACAGTCCATGCTTATAGCCACTACCATGTGCCTCGCATAGCTGGTACCCAATAGGTCTTTAATATGTTCCAGCAGTATTGATTGGAGTAATTTTTTCCAATTAATTGGACAATTTTTGCTCAGTTTATATCTGGAGCTGACTCAATCTGTACAGATCCTGGTTTATTAATTACAAAAGTAAATTAAAAGTTGGCAATTAACACCCATATAAAGCTTTAAAATTTACGTATTCCTTAACCCAGCCATTCTGTTCCTCAGATTTCATCACCAGGAAATAGTCATGAATATGTGTAGAGAATTCACCTTAGTTATGTTTAGAGAGCACCATTAATAATAATAAAGATTGCAAATTATCTAAAATCTAGATATCTGGCAAAAGAATATTGGTGAAACATAATATGGTACACAAAGTGGAAAACAGCCATAAACAGTAAATCATGTTGCAAAAAATATATTTGAACATTGAAAAAGACTCAATATATTTTTAATGTGAAATCTCATTATAGAATAGAATCATTATCTTTTCATAGGGCTTACTATAATTGTAATTAAGTAGTTATATTTTTAATGAGAGGGAGGAAAATAATTCCTATCTTCTAAAAACTTTTCTCAAACTGCAGTTCAATCCATGGCTTACTTTTGCCCCTGAGGTTTTCTTTGGTGTTAGGTGGTATACCGGTAGACAACAATAATGCTACATAACCACAAAATTTCACTGTAAAACAACAGTACATATTCCTTTCTTTCTCCCATGACTGCGGGTCAGCTGAGTTTTGGGTGATTTAGCCTGGGCTCTGCTGTGATTGCTCCCTGGGTACAGCCTAGGTCAAGATCTGTTCCACATGTCTCTCCTCTTCCTTGAACCAGCAGCTACCCAAAATACTATGTTCTCCTTCTAAAAGATGAGAGCAAGGACATGTATATCCACCTGCACAGGCAGATTTCAAGTCTCTTCTGGCGCCATGTCTGCTAACTTTCTATTGGCCAAAGTGAGTTACACGATCAAGCCCTGAATCAAGGGTCAGAGGCATGCCCTACCCACCATGACACCTTGGCAAAAATGCAGATATATAATACAGTTGGGGAGAAATGAAGAATTGGCACCAGTAATTCAGTCTGACATAGTTAGCCTTCCTCTCTTTTTAGACACCATCTTTTAGAATATTTACATTTACCTATTTTTCAATTAAGAAAGTATTACGTGTTCATTGTAGACAGTTTAGAAAATACAGAGCAACATAAAAGAAAAAACTGTAAGGCCATAATGCTACTATGCAGACACCCTTGATTGAACTTTTGACATTTTCTTCCCCAGCTAAAGCTTTGAATGACTTGAGTAGTAGATCAGAAGAAAAAACAACCAGTATCTTTTATGCAGGGTTGGCATTCAACAACAGACCTAGAGTTTACCATGCCCATCACTGCCTGCATTTTTTTTTTTGAGTCTGCTGATGTTTTATATCTTCATGGCCCACAGCTTGCTAAATAGGCACCCAGAAGTATCATGTAAACATTAACTGAGATTTGGAGCCCCCTGATGAGGAAAAGAAGCATTATTCAAATCATTATACAGATTCTTAAATCTGAACATGACTAGGTGGTAATGTGCCTGACAGTTCACAGCAAGGAAGCCGCAGAATGAAGGGCAGAACCTCAGAATCTTGACTCCTGGCTTTTTGCTATGCAGATAATTGCCCTGAATCCTAGTCCTGCATTCCATAGCTGTGATGTCTGTGTTGCCGCCTTAATAGTCAGAAAATGAGGGAAGAGTTCTCTCTCTTATGCAGAGTTGTGTTTTTGGGTTGTTTGGAATATAAAACCAAGAGGAATCTGTGCACGTGCATCGTGTGCACATTATAATAAGATATCAACTTTGTAGACAGTATAAATGAGAACTTCTAAAACCATTAGCATTCTTGTATTCTATTTGGGGGAAAAACGGAGAGATTTTTCCTGCTTGGACTGTGGAAATCAGTTGAAGGTAACATCTGAAAATTCAAAAAAGGCATTTCAGAATGAGTTTTACTTTAAGAGGGAAGGGAAAAACAAATCATACAAACCCAGAAAACATTCTTTCCTGTAAAATTAACTTGAAGGATATTCTCTTTTAAGTGCTGTCTAGAGTTTAATAGGTTTCTCATCCTAAAGGCCTCCTTAGCTTAGTGGGCAAGTCTGAGAAAATTTAGATAAAAGCACATTTGCATCAAATATAGCTATGTTGTATGTAGCCTTGCCGTTGTTGTTTAGTCAGTAAGTCCAGCCCAGTTCTTCACGGCCCCATGGACTGTACCAGACTCCTCTGTCTGTGGGATTTTCCCAGGCAAGAATACTGCAGTGGGTTGCCATTTCCTTCTCCAGGGGATCTTCCTGACCCAGGGATCGAACCTACATCTCCTGCATTGGCAACCAATTTGTTACCTCTGAGCCACCAGGGAAGCCCAGGTAGCCTTGGTATTCAGTAAGTATTGCATCTGAATACTCTCCTCTGTGCTCTGAAGTTCTTCAAATTTGTAATGCCATTAAAAGAATGCCTATGTAAAAATGGTGTATATTAGGATAATACCACTTGCTACAGCAAGCAAACCAAGGTATTTCTGGGGCTTAACACAGTAGTCATATATTTCTAGCTCATACAAGTGTTTTTGGGGTTATCAGGCAGCTTTCTCCCTCTTGATGAGTTCATGCTCAGTTGCTTAGTTGTGCCTGACTCTGTGCAACCCCTATGGACTGTAGCCTGCCAGGTTCCTCTGACCATGGGATTTTCCAGGCAAGAATACTGGAGTGGGTTGCTATTCCCTCCTCCAGGGCATCTTCCTGACCCAGGGATTGAACCCATGTCTTTTGCATCTCCTGCATTGGCAGGTAGATTCTTTACCACTGTGCCACCTGGGAAGCACCTGATGAGTCAGGGTCCCACATTCCTTCCATCTTCTGCTTTGTTTCTTCTTTTATGGCCTTGAGATACTCTGTTTCTAGCTGGTGGAAGTGGAACGAGAGAGAAGAAAAATCTTTCTGATTTTTTAGAAGTCCCATCCTGGAAGAGACAGACTGTATTTCCATTCCTATTCATTTAACAAGATCCCCTTGCATAGGCAGAGCCAAATTCAAGGCTAAGTGTTAGTCACTTAGTCATATTTGACTCTTTGACTCTTTGTAGCCTGCCAGACTCCTGGCCCATGGAATTCTCCAGGTAAGAATACTGGAGTGGGTTGCCATTCCCTCCTCTAGGGGATCTTCCCCACCCAGGGATTGAACCCAGGTCTCCTGCATTGCAGACAGATTCTTTATGGTCTGAACCACCAAGGAAGCCTGGGCTATTCAAGGCTAGTACTGGAATTAGGGGAGTGCTAGGAACTATGGACCCTGCTGGAACTGTTGTCTCTGAGGCCAGCTACACAAGAGGCAGGGGAGACTGAGAAATGGATTTTAATAAAGAAATTGAGTGTGATTAACTTAGTTTTCAGTACATTAGGTCTGAAATGCCTATGAGGCACATTAAATTGGAATGTCTAGAGAGGACTGTGCAGTAACAGAAGTGGAGAGTCATATTTTGATGAAGTGTGGATAAAACCTAGAGCGAACAAGCTTAGGAGCAAATGGCAATGAAGGACCTCGAGGTAGCCAACGTGTTGATGAGAGTGCAGATAGCTCTTTGGAGAGGTTGTGCAGTGTAAGAGACTAGGGAAAATGGGTATGACCTGGAAGGATATGAGGGGCCAGAGCGGGCCATCTCGATGTGGGAACCAGGCAAGTATGATTGTAAGGTGTTGAGAATGGTTCAGAAGAGATGACAGTCGGAGAGGTGAAGTGCTGTGAAAGCGCCCAGCAGGGTATCCAGAACACATGTAAAACGGTTGGCCTTTGTAGAGAGAGAGGTGCTTCCTTCATCATAGTCAGAGGAAGGAGGAGAAAATGGATGCAAAAGCAGTTAGTTTAGGTACATCCATACCATGAAATGGGCTTCCCTGATGGCTCATATGGTAAAGAATCTGACTGCAATACAAAAGACCTGGGTTTGATCCCTGGGTTGGGAAGATCCCCTGCAGGAGGGCATGGCAACCCACTCCAGTATTCTTGCCTGGAGAATCCTCATGGACAGAGGAGCCTGGTGGGCTACAGTCCATGGGGTGGAAAAGAATCCTATGCAACTGAGCGACTAAGCACAGCACACGTACCATGAAATACTACTCAGCAATAAAAAGGAACAAACTACCAATTGTTTACTGAAAAAAACACACAACCTGAAAATTGAGTATGATATTTTATTCAGTGGACTTGCTGAGGACTTAAAGCAGCCTCTCAGACTGCTCTGAAGCCAGGATATTGAGGAGCTTTTGGAAATAACAACAACCAAATCAGGTAGCAGGGACATCAAAAGATTAGTGTTAATTCCAGAAAAGCACACATCTCAAGTTAATGCATTTGGCACTTGTCTGTGTCTGGGAAGATGCAAGATTCTGGGCTCACTGAATTTATTCCTTTGATATGCACCTTAACTATCTAGGGCCAATATCCTCTTCTCCACCCCGAATTCCCTCAGGGAGCACAGCTGGGCGGCAGCTGCAGTGGCAGCTGTCTTGATGTCTGTAACATCCTTTGTTTACTGATATGGAAGGTGACATTCTTCATCCACATGTTGCATGTGACAACCTGGGTGAATCTCCAGAGAATCATGCTGAGTTAAAAAAGAAAGAAAGAAAGAAAGAAAGAAAGAAAAAACAGAAGAAGGAAATGGCAGTCCACTCTAATATTCTTGCCTGGAAGATACCATGGACAGGAGAGCCTGGAGGGCTGCAGCCCATGGGGTCACATGACTGAGCACACACGCATGAAGGGGTGGAGGGTTGGTAGCAATAAACAGAGGTAGAACTAAAACAGAAAAAAAGAGAGGTTGCATGCTGTGTAATTTCATTTCTATACTCTATTCTTGAAATCACAAAATTGTAGAAGTTGAGAACCAATTACCAATTAGAGGTTGTTGAGACTTGAGGAGGTCATGGGAGAGAAGTAGGTGTGGCTGCTACTGTTGCTGCTAAGTTGCTTCAGTCGTGTCCGACTCTGTGACCCCATAGACGGCAGCCCACATGCTAAGTCACTTCAGTTGTGTCCGACTCTGTGCGACCCTATGGACAGCAGCCGTCCAGGCTCCTCTGTCTACAGGATTCTCCAGGCAAGAATACTGGAGTGGATTGCCATTTCCTTCTCCGTAGGTTTGGCTATGAACTGGCAACATGAGGAATTCTGCAGCGGTGAAGGTGTTCTATATCTTGACTGTATCAGTGTCATTATCCTGGCTGTGATTGTACACCACAGTTTTGTAAGATGTTACCATTTTTTTAAATTGGGATATAGTTGCTTTACATACAATGTGTTAGTTTCTGCTGGACAAGAAAGTGAATCAGCTATGTGTATACATATATCCCTCCATGGACGTCCCTCCCAGCCCTTTAGGTCATCTCAGAGCACCGAGCTGAGCTCTCTGGGCTTTACAGTAACTTCTCACTACTATCTATTTCACATATTTGCAGGGCAGGCATAGAGATGTTACTGTTGAGGGAAACTGAGTAAAGACTATCTGGAATCTCTCTGCATTATTTCTTACAACTGCATGTGAACCTACAGTTACTTCAAAATGGGTTTAATTTTAAAATATGTCCTTTCCAGATAAGTGATTTTAATAAATTGTCTTTTCATAAAAAGCAGGTAGTTTAGTTGCTTTAGCGGCTTTACTTCTCAGTGCCTTATGAGATATCTGGGTGGGTTTGGGGAGGGTTACATGGGAGCTGACAAGAGAAGCAAGTCTGAAATGGTCTTAGAGAATAGGAAGGGGAACTGTAAATGAAGTAGGATTCCTTGGAAGCGCTGGCAGCCCATATAAGGTCTTCAGTCATGAAAGTGAAGTCCATGTACGTGTTTGAGGGAAAGTTTAAGGCACCAGGGAAACATAGCTCCACAGAACGTAGCAGGGAAGCCTGGGGCATGGTCACCCAGGAGAGCCATGGGTGGGGTGGAGGGAGCCAAGCTGTGTATGAGTCAGGGAGGGAGTTTTGCTGCCCAGCATGGGATCTTCCAGGGGTAGAGCCAAAGCCCATGGCAGCTTGGAAGTGTGATAGCGTTGTAGACTGAGCAGTGGGTAGGCTGTTCAACTTAACCAGCCTGTGAAGGGTGACTGGTACGTTAATATGCTGAAATCTGGCAAGTTTTAAAATGTTTAAAGGGCAAAAGTCTTTACAGTTGTTGTGAATGATGTTCTCATGATGCTCTTGATTTGCGCTCTTGGCCGTTGGTCAACAGGAAAAGGAACCCAGATAATTCATACTTAAGATTATAGTGGCTTAAAAACATCCTGCTTCTATTTGTTTTACTATTTCTCAATACTCACAAATTTTCTACTTAGAGGGCATGTAACTGGGGGCTGGGATTCTTTTCAATTGCTTTAGTGTTCTGTTTTAGAGCTTGTAACATTGTGTTCTTCATCAACAATGGTTTGTGAAGCTGGAGAGTATCTCTAACTATTTTTCTGAGTCACTGAGCAATCAAAAGGCAAATCCGTTAGCATCTTCTTTTTGGTGAGGGTGCATGATTTTCAGTAGCCTTTAAAAATCACTTGCTGGTAGTTCTATTTTTGGTTTCTTAAGGAACCTCCATTCTGTCCTGTATAGTGGAATGGGGGGTGGGTAGGAGGGAGGGTGGTCCAAGAGGGAGGGGATGTATATACATATAGATGATTACATATAGCTGTATACACATAGCTGATTCACTGCATTGTACAGCAAAAACTAACACAACACTGTAAAGCAATTATGCTCTTTTTAAAAAACAAACAAACCCAAAATCACTTGCTATCTTCACTGCCCCGTGTCAGTTTGTCTGGATATTTTATTTTCTATCTAGGTGTTCTAATTGTAAGATGGTGATTTCGGTGTGTGTTGTGTTTGCAGTATCTCCATATCAGAAGAGGAAGCTCTCCTGAGACTCCCACTTAATGGGGCACACAGCTGTTAGCCCACTCCTTTGGCAGACGCTGCCTCCCAGTGGCTGGCTGTCAGGGGCCTTCTGCTGTAGTTCATCATCCATGCAGATGGCCTACCCATGAGTCACTGCTCCTAGTGACAGGGCTTGGGGGGGAAGCATCACGTGGCAGGTCCCAAGTCCTGCTTAGGGTCCTCATAGCAATTTATCTCTCTTCCAGTCTCTCTCAGTTATCTGTTTCTTTTTCTCCCTATCTCTCCCCATTATTTCTTGTGTTCAAGTGTGATTCTATAAATAAATAATGGACTTTGGTTATTCCTGCGTCTTGGGGATTGCCAAGCGGCCACCTTGTTCAGAGCCAGGCTGCAGAGTCCTATTTGAGGCTCAGTTCTCTCCTTCAGACATTTTGCACCATTGATGGCATCACAGGAAGTGATGTCAGGCAAGAGAGGAGAACCGAAGGAGTAGTCTACGTGAGGACTTGAGGACTCAAATGTGTTGCTCGTATACCGAGAGTCCGGTGAGAGGCTGAGGAGGAACTCCAGAGAGGGCTGGCAGCCCTGCTGCATCAGCAAATATAGCTCTTCAGAAGTCTTTTGTCCAGTTCTGTACCAGATAGAGTTTGAAGGACTTAAAATTAGTCCCCAGTGTTAAGAACAGATTGTTGCCAGAAGATCTGATTTCTCTTAAGTTTCTTGAAGTGCCTTCTGTGAGGAAAAAAGTAGCTTGGACCTTAAATCATTGTGACATAGAATTCCAAGACAGATAGCGTAGGAGCATCAGTTGCCTACTGAGATAGAGCTAAACTGTGATCACCTGCAAAATGTCATTTTGGACCTTACTGGGTATGTCTGATGTGATCAAAAACAGTGACTGAAATTCTTCAAAGTAACCCCAAAGAAGAGAGTGCCTAGTGGTCATTTAAAGTTTTTGCTGGCATTATTTTAAAGGTTGTATGTGTCCAAATGTATTTATATCAGGAAGTTCTGTATACCAATTAGACAAATGAAGAAACTTAACAGAAACTAACCAAAGACGTAATGTATGAATTAGGTTTCCCAAAGCTGTTTATCTCTCTCCCAATTTCTCTCCCAGTTTTCTCTCTCTGTCTTTCCCCCTTATTTCTTATAGTCAAGAGTGATTCTGTAAATGATGGACTTTGGTTATTCCTGATTGAAAAAATGAATTTATTGAATCCATATATCAAAAATTTAAGTTGCTTGTTCTTAAAATTTTTTTTAGAAAAGAAAATTGATTTCAGGTTTTTTATTGAGGGATTGAATTTTTTGAAGGGGCATAATCATATTCTCTTTTTTCTCCCCAGGTTTTTTTTCCTTTTTTTTCAGCACTTCCCTGATAATCTGTTTAACTGATAGGGTAGACTGAGCCCTGGGCATGGCTGGATATGGTTTTCCTCTCCTTCATGGTTTGTGTACTTGTAGGTTCTGAGAAGCATGCTGATTCCAAGTTTGGAATATATACAGTTGTAATATATATATATATATACACACACACACAATTTGGATATATATACAGTTTTGTGTGTATATCATTTTTAAGAGGTGAAGCAATTTTGACCCCTGTGACTCTTCAGCATATATGAGAAAGTCACAGAAGTTGAATGAATTGTATCACAGTTAAGAATATGAAATTATGAATTTAAATAATGGAAAATTAGTATTGGTTATTAAATCCCACATACAGCACTCTTTGAGTTATTAGTCAGAGGGAGGTAAGGCTGGGGAAGGCAAGGAAAATGGTGGGTGCTGCCATTTCCCACCACACTGGTACCCAGGTGCGAGGTTGGACATAGGTGGCCAGCTCTTGCGGTGATGTTTTCTCACACAATCTAACTGCAGGGCCACTGCGCAAAGGTGCATGTGGGTGCTGACTGCACATGTGCTGGAATCAGTAAATTAGACCACACATAAGTCCTCTGGAAAACACAGACATGGTAGTTGGCTATAATACAGTAGTGACTAGGGGAGACACAGATATGGAGGAGAATGGAATACCTGACTCACACTGATAGGGTGTAAAGATGGGGAAGCAAGTGACTTGTCAGGCTGGGGACAGTGTCTCAACATCTGTACTGATTTTTCAAGATGTGATGAGAAGGGCCTGAAATGGGGATCTGATGCTTAGATTCTTGTCCCATGTCACCTGCTGGGTAGCTGTGCCTTCATTTCTGGGTCTCAGTCTTCTCCTTTGTAAAATAAGGTCATTGAACCAGATACTTTCAAGGTCCCTTGGAGCTTAAGCAGTAAATGCTTTTAGCTCCCAAGATGAGGAGTAGCGGGAGTCTTTGCAGACACTGGTTTGCTTCTTTTTCTCACTTCACACTTACATCCTGTCTCCACTGTTGAGTGGGGAAGCCACCTCCTTCCCTGGATGGCAGTTATGTTCTGTCCTCTGAGACTGCGCACACCAGGCCATCCATCTCCTGTTTAAAACTCATTTTCACGGGCTAATCAAAGAGCAGGAATGTAGACTTATTTTTAACTTCCTGGGTGGAAGCTGAAAATGAAGCTGACTTTTTGTCATCTCCACAGGAACAAGAGTAGGCAAAGAAATGCAAATGCCACCAACCGGGATGTTTAAAGATTGATAAAAATTAGTGTTTCTGATGTATTAATGGCCCTGGTGGTGGTAGCCTGCATTTGTCATTGTCATGTTCTGTTGTCATTCAAGTACTTCATCAATGCATATTGTCAGGGCTAAATTTATTTTCTTGTGTCTGCCTAGCCAGACCATTTCTCTGTTTTTTTGACAGTACTGTCTCAGGCCCCTGCATCCCACCAAGGCCTGAAGGGACAGCTGAAAGTAAGCCTCCTTGTTTTTTAACTCCTTGCTGACTTGATCCCTGGGGGATAAAACTTTTGAAAAGAGAAAACAGTACCATTTAAAAGTCTGTTTCTCTTTTTCTGGATAAGAACACAGGTGGAGTCATGACCACTGTGTAAATCATTACCACTGCACCAAATTAGGCTTGAAGAAGAATTTTTTGAAGACGAATTTGTTTAAGGTACCTTAGCTCCCAGTTTACAAGCCCCTGTAAAGGAGACTTATGCATTCACATGCACATGTATACACACAACATTGCAGCCTTAGTTTTTATTTGGTGTTGCACAATGTAAGATGCACCTGCATATTTGCCCTAAAGTACTCTAGACAACAGTGAGAATTATGTATGTCATTGCCCTTTTATTAAAACCTCAGAAACAAATTGCTGTAAGCTCAGAACAAGGAAAGGGGGGTTAACTTGGTCTGATAAATTTTAATTATTTCTTTTGCTGAGTAGTGAGATTTGGGTTTCTTTCTGTGCTTCTGTCTTTGTTTTGGGTGCCAGAAATCTCAGTGCAAAGTATTTTTGTTGTTTTGTTTTCACTCCATTTTCCTAGCTTTTGTCTGCACTTGTATGTATAAATAATAGAAAAATAATGGTAGGTGATACATGCACAGACCTGGAGCAATGAGACCCCGTCTCCAGTGTACAAAACAGGGAGATGCAGTTCACAATTCTTTGTTACATTCACATTCCGTTTCGAACACCTTCACATCACTTTCACAGCCACACTTTCACTCTACCTTTCCTGTTGCCATCTTACATTGTTCTTTTCTTCCAGGATGCATCACTTTAAATTTTCTATTATTTGTGTACCTATCATCCCTTTTACTACTTAATAGAATTCCTTTTCCTGTACCCTCATAGAAAGCCTCCTGCATTGCCAATGCTAAGTGCTCAGGAAATAGAGTCACCAGATAAAATACATGACATTAAGTTAAATTTTAATTTCAGAGAGACAAAGAATAATATTTTTAGCACGGAGGTGGCCAGTGTAACATTTGGAGTATGCATATTCAGATTTATTTGAATTCCAGTTTATTTAGGCATCCTATATTTTTCTAAAATCTGGTAACTCTATCAGTAACTACAGCAAGGGTCTGTACTGAGGCTTTTATGGAGATGTTGTCTCTTAGGTACATGCATGGTAGAAGGGGCAAGAGGCTGGGGCCTTACACACGGACATTAGTACACTATCCTTTCTCATGCCCCACTTCCCTTCCTTTATTTGGAGACAGGTCACTTGGAGACAGGACCAGCTTTGGAGACAACCATAAGTAGATCTGACCTATCAGTGTGTGAAAGTCTGTGTGTATACACCCACTGCCAATCTTTGAGCAGTCACAGTGTTCTCTGTGCACTCAAACAGTAGGAAATTAAATGCATTTAATGAATGACTGGAAGAAAATGATCAGGCTCTCAGTCTTGAGAGATGACAATTTGGAGGATGACTGGGACAACCACATGGCTACCTGCCCCCTACCGGAGCCCCAGAGCACAAATTTCCTCATAAGCATGACTGAATTCCCTAAAAAGGAATGTTAAATAGCCTAGTGATACTGTTACTTGAAGACATGAAGCACTGACCCTAGAATTCAGGGCTACGTAATGTCACCTGAACTTTCAGAAGAAGTCAGGAGCTAAATAATTGACTAGGAATAGAAAGGCTGAATTCCAACCCTACACTGGTCATTAATTTCCAAGGAGTGCTTGAAGCATTCATGAGGCTAATCCTGACGTAAATTTCTCTCTTCTTAAAAACAAGGGCAATGTTATGTTTTGCAAGGCATTAAGTGACTTGTTAGAATTTAATTTGGGGTGCAGGGCTATAGTTTGGATAACAGTGTTTCCTAAATCCTATCACTTTTAAACCAGTTAGTAGAAATGTTTCAGACATTCAAAGGAAGAAATGTTGATCAAAAAAAAGAACATGAAATTAGGAAATTTAGAAACTTGGAATCCAAAAAAGTTAAGCTCAGTTCATTCACTCAGTTGTGTCCAATTCTTTGCTACCCCATGGACTGCAGCACGCCAGGCCTCCCTGTCCATCACCAACTCCCGGAATTTACTCAAACTCATGTCCATTGAGTCAGTGTTGCCATCCAGCCATCTCATCCTCTGTCGTCCCTTTCTCTTCCTGCCCCCAATCCTTCCCAGCATCAGGGTCTTTTCCAATGAGTCAACTCTTCACATGAGGTGGCCAAAGTATTGGAGTTTCAGTTTCAACATCAGTCCTTCCAACGGACACCCAGGGCTGATCTCCTTTAGGATGGACTGGTTGGATCTCCTTGCAGTCCAAGGGACTCTCAAGAGTCTTCTCCAACACCACAGTTCAAAAACATCAATTCTTCAGCGCTCAGCTTTCTTCACAGTCCAACTTTCACATCCATACATGACCACTAGAAAAACCATAGCCTTGACTAGATGAACCTTTGTTGGCAAAGTAATGTCTCTGCTTTTTAATATGCTATCTAGGTTGATCATAACTTTCCTTCCAAGGAGTAAGCGTCTTTTAATTTCATGGCTGCAATCACCATCTGCAGTGATTTTGGAGCCCCCAAAAATAAAGTCTGACACTGTTTCCCCATCTATTTCCCATGAAGTGATGGGACCAGATGCCATGATCTTAGTTTTCTGAATGTTGAGCTTTAAGCCAACTATTTCACTCTCCTCTTTCACTTTCATCAAGAGGCTCTTTAGTTCTTCTTCACTTGAGCTTTATGACTGGGGCCAAATGCTAGTGGATTTTAATTCAACCATTTCATTTCATGAGTTTAAAAACTGAAAGGGCAATTGACCCTCAAACAATGAAGTGGTTGAGAATGCCAACCCTCTGCGAAGTCAGAAATCCTCATGTAACTTAAAGCCAACCGTCTCTGACCATGGTTCCCTCCAGCCATGGTTCCATATCTGCAGATTGAACCCTTCACACATGTTTGCCATTGAAAAAAATCCACAAGTAAGTGGAACTGTGCCATTCCAGCCTGTGTTGTTCAAGGGTCAGCTGTCTTTCCAGGATCCAGAGCGGGCAGCCAACATGTTTGAATGGAATGAAATTTTGGAAAGAGTTGGACTAACTGGCTGAGAAGCCAGAGTATGACAGGGGAGGAGGAAATGGCTGTTATGAATTTGATTATTATTTTAAAAAGAGCAAGATGCTGGTCCTCCAGGAGGGTTTAGAAAGGTATAGCGAATACAGAGGAGGGTGAGGAGGGAGAAAGAGGAAGAGAGCGTGGGGAGCTGACAAGTAGTTTAACAGCTGCTCCACATATCCGCAAAATGACTCTGAGAAAAAATGGTTCTATTTATTTGCTGTTTCCTTCCATATATCTTCCCAACAGCATTCATCAATATCTGTCATTTCCCAGGGGGTTTAGACATGTCTAGCAATTCATTCTGCTGAATTATATTTCAATACGAGGATGCAGGGAGGCTAGATTGCAGATGTTCACTCTGACCTGTGCTCGGTGTCACTCAGACACCATCCCCTCCCGGCTCCCGGGTGCCCTCACTCACACCGACATGCCAGGCAACGCTGTTTGGTGTCAGATTCTTATTACCATGTTCTCATTAGGGTAGCTTTACTTAATACTTCTTTAAGAATCAATTTTAAGTTGTCACATTAGCCTTTGGTCGGTACAGCTAGAGCTTAGAGTCAAACCATTATGTATTTTTTGATGGGAATTTTATATCCAGACAATCACCCCGTGAAAGGTGCAAGAGGGAGTCGCAGGCGAGGGCTGGCTGTCATTGCAGAATGGGAGAATTTGCTGGGTGTTGGTCCATCAAAAGGCAGCAGTCACGTACCAAAAACAATAGGAACACCGAAGGTTACTAAGCTCTGTTTCGTGTATTAACTCTTATGATCCTAATATCTTCCCTTATTAGAATTTGGTAATCTCAGTAGATGAGAAGAAATATTTCTTCTTTCAGAACAGGTTAAGGGAAAAGAAAAGAGGCCAAATGTATCTCTCTTTAAGTGTAGATCTGAATTGTTTCCATTTAAAAATAGACCATGTGTTGGCATGTTTGCCCGTTTGTCATTCAGTGGCAAGAGTAACAAGGGTGTCTCTCTGTGACTGGGGGTGAAAAGACCACTGTATTGTTGAGTCATCTTGACACATTTTCCAAAGTTACTTTTGATTAAAAACTGCAGTCGACAGTGGCAGTGGCAGCTTGAGCCTTGTGGTTTGTCCAGGGGCTTTGATTTCTGCAGATGTGTATTATTCTGGTCTTTTTCTGCAGTCCCTAGCTCTCTCATGGTATGGAATTAGGCTTTAGAGACTCCTTGACATATTTGTCACGGACCTAGTCAGTCTGGGCTTGCTCTATCAGTTAGCATCTGCTACTTGCTCTGCTTGCTACAAGCTTCCTTTTGAAGTGTCCCCCTAACTTTGTCAGATTTCCCAGGTGGTGCTAGTGGTAAAGAACCCACCTGCCAATGCAGGAGACATAAAGGACACAGGTTCTATCCCTGGGTTGGGAAGATCCCCTGGAGGAGGGCCTGGTTAATCTACTCCAGTATTCTTGCCTGGAGAATCCCATGGACAGAGGAGCCTGGCAGGCTACAGTCCATAGCATCACAAAGAGTCAGACATGATTGAAGCAACTTAGCATGCGTGCACCTTGTCACCTCATCAGGTCCATGTGGTTAGTAATGTTGCCTTGCCATTCCACGTTTAATATAGAACGCTGCTGATAATATTCTAAGAAGTGAAATTGGGCATCTCTGGTGGGGTTGAGTCTTAGTAGCAAAACAGGAGTTGACTGCTGCATTGGGAGATTAATTTGAATCAGACCTTGATACCCCATTGGCATCACGGTGCTGTGACAACCAACCCCCCCCAAAATATGTGTTCTCTCTTCATTCAGCTTTCAGTTCCTGTCAGTGGAGATCCCTGGCTAGTAGGCAGTGATGTCTTCAAGGACTTGGGGTCACTCCTACACTTTGGACTTTTCTTGTGTGAGTCAACGCACACACTTTTTTTTTTTCTTTTTAAGGCTAGAATAGCAGCTCAATATAGGAGTCAGTGAACTTCAGCCCTCCCTGGTCACAAGGCTGTTGGTTTCTCAAATTATATTTATTTATGCCATTAAGAAGAATGATTTAGCAGCGTTGTCAATGCTGTCTAGGTATAGTTATTCTTTTGCAGTGGGGACAAGAAATTGGAAGTCAGTCACCCATGTGAGAGGAAAGATGAAAGAGACCGTGTCTCTGTGTTGCAGCAGCCCAGCTGAAGATGGATAAAGGGAGCCTGAAATTGCCTGTGAGCACAACAGTCACTATGATGCGGGAACCAATGTTTAGGGCTGAGCAATGGGGCATAAAAGAGGAATATCTTGATGATGATGGAGTACACTGTAGGGCGATGGCTGCTGACTCATGGACTCTGTCCAGATACTGTCGGTGTCTTAGCATGGTCTTTAAGCTCTCTCCATTTTGAAAGTTTGGAGAGGTCTTGAAAAACAATTCCTCTGACTAGTAAATGATTTGGAGGGCTGAAGTATAATTTGAGTATAATTTGTGAAAGCAGGTGCTGATGTAGTTCACTGTAGATACCATCTTTTGGACAACAAAAGTGCTCTCTCACTTTTTCCTATATAAGGTATGATAGTTTTAGCTAGGCAAGGGAGGGTGTGTATGTATATGTGTATGAAAATATACATAACAAAATTTGCTATTTTAACCTTTCGTACTTTATAGTATATTAAGTATACAATTCAGTACATTATTAAGTACTTTCGTATTGTTGTGCAGCAATCACCACTATCCATCTCTAGAAATTTTTCATCAAATTGAAACTCTGTGCTCATTAAACAATAATGCCTCATTCCCTGCTGCCCTCTCCTCCCTGCTCAGCCCTCCAGTAACCACTGTTAAACTTTGTATCTCAATGAATTTGACTATTCCAGGGACCTCAAAGAAGTGGAATCATATGATATGTTACAGTATGTGTTCTTTTGTATCTGGTCTATTTTACTTAGCATGTTTTAAGTTTCCTCCCTGTTGTAGAATGTGTCTGTTTCTCTCCTTTCAAAGGCTAAATCATAATCCATTGTTTGTATATGCCACATTTGGTTATCTATCCATCCATCCATCCATAGACATCAGGGTTGTTTTCACCTTTGGGCTAATGTGAATAATGCTGCTTTGAACATGGGCTACAAACATCTGTTTTGAGTCCTGGCTTTCACTTTTTGTGTGTGTATACCCCAAAGTGGGATTAGCAAGGGAGGTTTCTGTAGGCAGTGGGGAGGGTGAGGTGGTAGATGTGAACTTTCTGGGGGCTGCTGTGGAGCTTCAGCAGATGCTCAGGTCCGCAGCAGCCTGGTGACAGCCCCTAAAGAAAGCTGACGGGCGAGAGATGTGAGCCTGTGGCCCCAGCACCGTGCCAGCTCCCCATTCTTTTTGTCCCAGCTCCTGCCTCTGTAATGCTTGCCCCATTCTCCTTTCCTCCCTTCTGTGGCTCCCCCACCCCTCACCAAAACCCTTGACAGCATCACATGGGCCACCTGAGCTTCCCTTTCTTCCTGGTGGCTACCTTAGAGGGATCATCAAACTTTGCCAGCATTCTTATGTATAACTGAGCACCAGAAGCCATTTCTCAAGGCTGCTTTGTTATATAGAGTTCCTGGGTCTATTTCCCCTTTACTGTGCTATTTGTAGTCAAGAGAAGTAACCCAAAATGTGAAACCATGGACTGACTGCTAAATCTGTATTGCATTTCAGGTGATACGGAACTTACTGGAAGCTTTTAAATCTAGGCAGGTACCATTATTCTCTGATGCCAAAGTAGGTCTCCAGAGGCTATATTTAATTCTTTATATAGCCATTCTGCTGAATTTGTTGCTGACCTGATATTTTCCTACTTCAGAGGGATACTTCAAGCATACATCTTTGAAAGTATACATCTCATGTTTGAGGACATGTGTTTATGAGGTCTTGCTTCTTGGTTTTTTTTTTTTTTTTTTTTTGAAATTCAGGATGAAAACAAAGGAAAACTCATGCCAGGAAAAAGACCATATGTAGCCTAGATAGAACCAGGGTACAGTCTGAGTCTTAGTAATGTACTTATTTTTGTACATAACCTTACAAGGTTGCAGATCTTTCTACTCTCTCTGTTGAGTAAAGACCCTGTGACCAAAACAGTGACAATAATCAGTATAAAAAGTCCATTTCAATAACCCACACCTCAATAGTTGAAGCTTGACAAATTCTTGTTTCACTCTGGGCAACAGATTTCAGCTTTAATATGGACCTCTCTTTATTGCCTCTAAATTTCTAGTTATGTCAGTAGACAGTACCTAATAAAGGTTTTAATAAGCATATTGGAATTTTAGCAATGTGTTTCCAAAGAACACAGAGCTGATCAAAGTTCCAGTTGTAACAACAAGCTTGATGCAGCATTCAAACAGAGCAGCCACATTGCTAGGCAAGCTCACCTCTCCTACGACAGAGTGGGAATGGTATTATCCATTAATTTCCACCCTGTGCAGCTGAATAATGCATTGACAGATGCTAATTTTCTTAAATCGTAGGCAGCAAATGATGCATGAATACAGCAGCAACACACTTTCCAGAGGCTCTTGGTAGTCATCAGAAAGAAAATTTGTATAAAGTTTGATGTAATCACTACCAACTATGGCACAATGTTGATGCCTTCTAATGACTGCCTTAAATCCATCTGTTGTCCTCTTTTCCCTATTAACACTAATGGGGGTCCAGGCAGGAATAAAATATCCCATGTGTTGTGCTATCAGACCATCCAATTTGTAACATTCATATGATTCCCAGGATGAGACTAGAAATAACAACATCTAAAATCTAACCTATGACAGGATAATAAACATTATATAAATGCTTCCTAATTTAATTATTTGTTCCAGTGGCTTAACAAAATTTTATTTCTGCTCACCTTGCCATCCCTCATGTGTTGCATAGCTCTTTGTGTTTCTTATTTTTTTAAGTTTATATTTGTTGAATGTTCATTATATGATGTATTTTCTTTTTTGATTTTAACACCACCCTATAAGCTTACCCCTATTTTACAGCTGAGGAACCTATTTTACAAGCTGAGGCTTGGAGAAGCTTGTGAATAAGTGATAGAATCAGTTTGGGGGTCAGAATGGGCACTCAGCATTTTTGTATGTAAAAAATTATTGTCTCGCCATAAAATATGAATTTTCACATATTTAATATGGTATGTGCATGCATGCTCAGTTGTGACCGACTCTTTGCGACCCCATGGGTTGAAGCCCGCCAGGATCCTCTGTCCCTGGGATTTTTCAGGCAAGAATACTGGAGTAGGTTGCCATTTCCTCCTGCAGAGGATCTTCCTGACCCAGGATCGAACCTGAGTCTCCTGTATCTCCTGCGTTGGCAGGTGGATTCTTTACCACTGTGCCACCTGGGAAGCCCATTTAATATGTTAACATATTTCAATTTATTTCAGTTAATATATTTCGATATGTTAATACATATTTCAATTGTTATTATATATCAATAGTTATTAACCAGTGGGTGCTTGTGAAGTGCATGCCTAAGGAAAGATATGGGGGTTCTTTTATAAGGAACAGACCTGCTGGGGAGAATACTAGGCACAATGTTACTTCTGCTGCATGGTCACCAGCCATACGGGCCATAGTCCTCACGAATCTTGGAGGGATGAAGCTGGAGTCCCCACACATGCAGCCTGTAGAGGAAAATCTATGGATTGGTTACTGTCTTTTCATTGTCTTCATGTGTTTTTTGGGAAAGACGTGCCCACTTGTTCTTTTATCATTCAACAAATATTTAATGAGTACCTGCTATGACCAATTATTGTGCTACAGCAAAATATCAAACATGGTCTCTGTTTTTACTGAGCATCATTGCTATGTGAATATTCATGCCCATCCTAACATAAAGGTGTATATCTTATGTGTTGATAATTAGTCTAATCCGTGTACTGAAGAAGTAATACAATGTGAGTTGGTTTAGCTGTTTGACTTTTAAAGACATACACATACATATGTGAGTTCAAGGTTGATGTAAATTGCTCAGTGAACCTACACTGACATTAATGTCCTGCTTTATGCAAATGGATACCATCATCTGTCCTGTGGACACAGCTGAATGAACACCAGTAGCTTCAGAGACAGAGAAGCTGGGAGAAAAGGGCACCAGCCCCATTTCACCTTGAAAGACTTCCAACTCCTCCTTTTGTCGGTCATGATCTTTGTAGACACTTTTCTAATGCACTCCTATATCACTTTCCATATTAGATGTTTTAAAAGTACATTTCTCAATGCACATGTTTATTTCTACAATGCTGAGGGTGCTCTGTATGTTTATATATATATCCTCCACTCCTCAACATAGTAACAAGACCCTTCGTCTTGCCCTACAAATTCTGGAGATGAAGAGACTCACCTGGGTTTATGTGGGGACTTCGGGTCAAAACTTACAACTGAATCTCCCGACTTGAAACAAGCTGCTTCCGGCTGCTATACAATATAATTGTAATGTACGGCTGAAATGGTATATAAGGATTTCTACAGAAGTACTGCCATCCTGCCCACTGCTCATACTGCCTTCTTTTTATCCCCAACAGGCAGGTATCTCCTTCCAAACCCGGCTGCGGGGCAAGCCTGGGCAACCTCTGCGGAGACGTCCAACCTCGTGCGCATGCGCAGCCAGGCCCTGGGCCAGTCGGCGCCCTCGCTCACCGCCAGCCTGGTGAGTGTCCTCGGGCTCTGTCCGCGGTTGGTTAGGTTTGCTCCATCTCACCAGCCACATAGGGACTTCTAAATTTATTGAGTTTATTTTTCTAGATTTGAACTTAAACCTACATTTAATAATAAGCACAGATTTGACATTGAAATTTTTTGTTTCCAGCGTGCTGATTTTTTACCAGATTCTCCCCCTCAACCTAAGTTGTAAACTTAACTCTGTCTAAACTTTTCCCTCAAAAGAAATGAAAATGTTTCTAAGCTTTTTTAAAAAAACTTATTTGAAAATAATTTCAAACTTACAGGAAAGTTGCAAGAATAAGACAAATACATACAGCGCCAGCTGACCCTTTGCCTGGGTTTAAGTGTTAACTCTTGCCTATTTGCCGTACTGTTTTCTCTCTCTGTGTATATGTATATACACTCACATATAATGTTTTGAACTCTTTGAGAGTAGGTTATATATATCATGGCCTTTTGTTATCGCAGGTATCAACTTCATTAAATTTATGCATGGAAGAAGTCTTTTATCTGCTCTTGCATCTGTATTTCATTTTTATCAATTGGCCCAATAATGTCCTCTATACTATTTTCCTTCCTTCAGTAGAGGAGCCAGTCTGGGGTCATGTATTGTATTTAATTATCCTTTAATCTGGAAACTCTCCCCAGTGTTTCTTTGCCTTTTATGACACTGACAGTTTTGAAGACTATGTGACATCCCGACCCCATTTTTTTAAAGGAATATTCCTCATATTACAATGTCTGGTATGTCCGATGTTTTCTTACAGTGAGCTTTGGGTTTTGCATGCCAGCCCAGAATGTGACATTGGTGATGTTGTATCCTTTCAGGTCATGCCATGGGCAGGTGATGATATGTCCATCTGCCCATCATTATGATGTTAATTTTTTTCACCCAGACAAGGCATTGGCCAGTTTCTCCACATAGTTAGAACTTTTCTCTTACAGTCAATAAGCCTTTGGCAGGGAGACACTTTGAGGCCATCCAAGCATGTTTCTTCTCATCAAAAATTTCCTTTGGATTCCATATTCATTGGTGATTCTTGCCTGGATCCTTCTCATCTAGAATCATTGAAAATGGTTATTATTTTCAGCTCCAGCACTCTTTCTACACCTATAAGTTGGCACATGGCATAAATATTTATGCATTTGTTAGCAGCATGGGCTCCTACATTCCTTTAAACAAAAAAAAGTAATAGACTTTTATTTTTAACCATGATGCTTACTAGAATTTTGTTTTCCAGTGGGCCCATTACTTTTCAATTTAACCTTTGGCACAGCCTAGAGGTCTATACAGGTTGCTTTTGCATTGGTGATGGGGTTGTATGGTATAGGAATAGATTTTTAAATATCTTTTACTGATGGTGATGCAAATGATATGTCAGTGCCTTATAATTTTATACATTGATCATAAATTATGTGAGATATTTGGAAATCATTCAGTAATGGAGAGATTTGATTTAGGTCTAACCTCTAATCCTGCTTTTGTCATTAGGTAGCTATGTACATTTGAGCATGTAGCTTAGTTTCTTAGATTTTATTAGCTCATCGGCAAACTGCAAGACGAAACAACCTATTAAACAGTCTCTGGAATTCAGCGTTGAAATTCCCTGTTTCTAGTTTCAGAATCATAAAGATTCTGAACATACTGGATAATTATCCCTGAATAGTTTCTTTGAGGATATTTTATGACTTCAAAATTGACTATGATCTTTAAATCAAAATGTATCTTTTACTTCTCAGGAAAATTTGGGGACTTATTTTTAAAGGTTCAGTTAAATGATGCATTTTAGCATTTTCCCCCATCCCATCCCTGAGTTCAAAGTTACTTTTCCTTCTTGAGAAATTTTATTAAAAACTTATTTTACTGTAAGCATTTACTTTTTAAGGAAAAAAGAAAATTCCTCACAATCAGTGATTTTATGTTTTTTTTAAACAGAAGTGCTTTGGGGGCCACTACAATATTATTCTTACATGTAAATAGGTAATCCTGTATGTTTATTGCCAAGTAAATCATTCTAATTAACACAAGACTGCCACAAAGTAATGTGTCTAATACTGGTAGTTATGTACTCAGACTAGAAACGGATTGATTCATTGATAAAACACATGTCAGGTGACCTAAGATATTTGGAAATAAGATACAAAACCAAGGAGAATAGCATTCTTATCAGAGAGTCACTTATCAGCTTATTTACCCTGCAAGTATTTATAGGGTTTAGGAGCAAGACTAGAGAAAATACTAAAATACCATAAAAAGCAAACTTAAATAGTACCTGGCACCTAGCAAGCCTCAAATATTAGCCAGAGTAAAAAGCACATGTGGCACCAAAGCCAGATGGTGACTGACCATTTACTACTAGACAGTGAAGGTTTAAAATGTCACCCTCATCATATCTTTTCTTCAGAGGTTTCCTTGCTTCCTAATTGTTGTCTAAGGAAAACCGTTTGCAGGCTGTTTGACCATGTCTTTTGTCCCCCACCTTCTGGCGTTTGATGAGCAGGAGCAGCTGGAGGAGAGCTGCCAGGCAGAGCACCGTCTTGATTTGCTCATCGTTCGGCAGGAAGTTGCTCAGGTTTCTCTGCCTTGTCACTTCTTTCAGTACGTCACTCAGTGTACTTTCATGACTTTGTCTGTTTTTTTGTGCCCTTTGCAGGGTCATTCAAGTTAGTCTATGTTTCTTGGATTGGATTATATCTAAATTATGCCGATTACACCTAACAGACTTGACAGAGAATGATGCTGAAGGAGTACTAATGTATATCTAGTAGACCTTTTTCTTTTTCCTTTCTATCTCCCTTTTTCTTGTCTTTGATATAGTGCATTGTACAGTAGAACATGAGAGCTGTTAGTTGCTCATTCATGTCCGACTTTTTGCAACCCCATGGACTGTAGCCCACCAGGCTCCTCTGTCCTTGGAATTCTCCAGGCAAGAATTCTGGCGTGGGTAGCCATTCCCTGGGATCGAAACCAAGTCTCCTGCATTGCAGGAGGATTCTTTACTGTCTGAGCCACCAGTAGAACATGCTTCTCTCTCATCGTCTCTCCTGGCCACGATAAGCCCATTGTCCCCATCTTAGAGCTGTAAGTTGACCTTCCTTCTGACTCAGCATTTATCAAGGCCCGCCTTTGTTTTAGTTCTTTGTGTTTGTGCCTAATATCCCCCTGCTAGACTGCACGTTCCTTGAGGGCAGAATTCCTGCCTGATCTGACCTTCTGCTCCTCACTGTTCCTAGCACAACACCGTGCATATAGGAGACATTCAGTAAATAATATTGATGGAATGGATAATCACTGGTGGAAAGTGACAGATTCCTTTAGTTGTAAGGCTAGAGTGATGATGTGATTCTGTATGCTATAATGGGTGTCTAATTAAGACCATCTAAAGTGTTTTTGGTTTTGCTGTCCAGTGCATCATATAATTGTGATTAGCCTCAAAGTCCATGTAATGAACCAAATCCCATTCAGTTGTAAAGAACCCGCCTGCCAATGTAGGAGACATAAGGGACATGGGTTCGATCCCTGGGTTGGGAAGATCGCCTGGAGTAGGGCATGGCAACCCACTCCAGTGTTCTTACCTGGAGAATCCCACTGACAGAGGAGCCTGGAGGGCTGCAGTCCATAGAGTTGTAGAGGGTCAGACACAGCTTAAGTACACAGGCATGTTATTGAAAGTTCCATATCAGCTGCTGACAAAATATGGTGACAAAATGAAGAAATCATCACAGTCCATATTCAATGAAGTTTCCTTAACTTGCCTGTGAGTAGTCATGCAGTCACATTGGTTTAAGTATTTTGTTGATTCTTTGAAGAGGAAAGTTGAGGCAACACATATGTTCAAGTGTGGAAAAGGTGGTAAAATCAGAATCAGTGTGGTTTATGTCTAGATGACAGGATTACACTTGATATCACAGTTTTATGTTCAACACAACAATGGAACACGTGGGGAAAGTATAGACCCTCAATCTGAGGGGCAGTCATATGTTAGCAAGATATAAATGAAGGTGGTGGTTGGGGAGGTGTGAGTTTCAGTAAATGCATGACCTAGTGTGACTTAAATGCCATAGGCAAGCTTCAAGGTAATGCTAACTACCTTCTCAAGGAGGAGATTAATTCCTAGCCGGAAGTATCTAGTTTTCCTTGGCAATGCTAAATGTAGTTGTGTTCCTTCTCCCAGACACACTGGGCATTTCTGATAAATGGCACATTGCCAATTCATCCTAAGCAGCCTGGTAGCTGGCAGAATACATGCTCAGCCAGTGTCCGCCTGCTGGGGCACCAGCCGGGAGTGCTGATGAAGTGTCAGATGTATACCTCGTATACATTAATCTGAAGAGGGGAAAACTCATTTCCCCATTTGCTTCCTCCATCTTTCTGTCCCTCCCCACACACATGGGTAGTTTATCAAAGAAGTCATAGTCATCAAAAGCATGGGATTTATACAGATGCTGCTTTCTGCTAAGAAAGATGGAAATTTCAGGAGGCAAAGCAGGACCCGGGGTAACTTATTTTGTCCGTAGGAAAATAAGGTTGTAAGCCTTGGTGATTGAAGTTTAGAAATGGTATATGTAACCATCATAAGAAATAGTCACTTCTTTTGTTCTTTGGAGTGGGAGATGGATGCAGAAACACAGTGAAAATTAGTCTCCAGTATTTTTAACAGTTTTCTGTTTGATTTGAATCATGTGTCTCATCTGTTTTGATTCTTGTGAACATCCCTGTCACATTCTTTCTTATTGAGCGCTTCCTTGACCATTCTGTTTGAAAGTCTTTCCCTCACTGCATGCCATTCCCCCCACTTTTCTCAATAGCTTTATCTTCTTCCAATACACCACATAATATGCCTATTATATGTCTCCTATTATTCTGATGAAAAATTCTTGAGGGCAGCTATTTTTTTCTGTTTTATCTAGTGTTTCGCTGAGGCCTAGAACAGTCCTTGGCACATAATAGGTGCTCAGTGAAGGCTTGTTGAATGTAAAAGTAAATATATTTCCTTTCTTTACCTTTTAAGTGCCCTAGAACAGACTCTTGTTTATTTTTTGTTTTTAATCTGTATTTTACCTTTTAGGTTTATATTGTTTAGCCTAATCAAGAAGATATTCCTCAAGCCAGAGAGTAGTTAATTTTGGAAGCTCTATTCAGGAATTAAACTATAATTATTCAGTTGGGCAATGAGAATGAGGGGAGAAAAGCAGAGTGTTTTAGAGATCAGCTCCAGTGTCTACCACTTATTGGCTGTGTGAGCCTCAGTTTCTTCATCTGTGAGGTGGGGCTAGTGGATCTAGTTGCCTCATAAGTTTATAATGAGGAATAAATGAGCAAATTCTTGTGCACTGCTTTGCACAGCATCTGTGACTGAAGAAGTGCTGATGTCAGTGTTCCTGGGGTTGGTAGAAAAAAATATTTCTTGGGGGTTGTCAGCTGGGCTTAGCTGAAGTGGTATTCCCAGAAGGGAGGAAATCAGATTCTTTGATTTGAGTAGGAGTTTAACCTTTTGATCCTTAGCTTTTTGCATGCTTGTGGATGCTAGTGGTTAAGAACCCACCTGCCAATGCATGAGACAAAAGAGATGTGGGTTCAATCTCTGGGTTGGGAAGATCCGCTGGAAAAAGACATGGCAACCCACTCCAGTATTCTTGCCTGGAGAATCCCATGGGCAGAGGAGACTGGCAGGCTACAGTCCATTGGGTTTCAAAGAGTTGGACACGACTGAGGCAGCTTAGCACAGGACAGCACAGACCAGCTTGTAGTTTCTTTCTTCCTCATTTTCACTCTAAATTCACCAACCCCCCAAACTGAAAGTCTTTTTTTTTTTTTTTTTTAAGAACAGTTAACTGTTTCGAGGGGTGGAAGTACTGTCAAATATTGTTTTTCAATTTTTAATATTAGGTTAAGCAGTATAATTTTATGTTTCTTCAGTGGCCCTCTTTTGACACTGTATCCATTTCTTGTAATGGAAAAATTATGTTTTGTGATGTATTATAAATATTAAAACCAAACTATTTAAACTGTAATATATTCAGAGAGCCTTAATGAATATTCATCTTTTTCATTTGCAAAAGTGCATTATGAAGAGTCAGGGAAAATTCACTAAATGTATGCAAAAGTGCATTTTTCCTTTTAAATTCATGCAGAATGTACCGACATAATGTCAGCATTTATTTAGGGTACAGACTTTATTTGCAGTCATTTAATATTATATCAATACTTCATTGGCCTTATAACTCAAAAACAAAAACCTGAGCCGAAGTCCAATTAGTTAACTCTGAGAGTGTGTCTGTTAAATATTGATGTAGGAACTATTTGAATGCCCTTGGATAAATTGCTTAACAAAAGTTGTAGAATACAACGTGAATTAGCATTTCTCCTCAGCCATTATGACTCAATTTAAAGGCTGCATAATATTCCAGTGTATGGATTTCTCACAACTTATTATACTATTTCCCCCTTTAGGTTATTTCCAAGTTTCACCCATTGAAAATAATGGTAACGAGCAGGCTTTTAATAAGTCTTTGTTCACCTCTTGTTGTTTTGTCACGGTAGATTCTTGGAGGGGATTAATATGGCAAAGGATATGAGCATGATATAGGTTTTCCATACTCTTGCTAAATTGTTTCGTGATGTATTATAAATATTAAAACCAAACTATGTAAACTGTAAACTGAATACTGTACAACTTTGTGCTTCCATATATTGAGAAATCAATACATGGCTTCCCAGGTGGCTCAGTGATAAAGAATACACCTGGCAAGCAGGTGATGTGGGTTCGATCCCTGGGTCGGAAAGATCCCCTGGAAGAGGAAATGGGAACCCACTACAGTTTTTTGCCTGAAAAATCTCATGGACAAAGGAGCATGGTGGGCTACAGTCCATGGGGTTGCACAGTTGGACACGACTGAGCATAGACATTATAGCGACTGAGTTGAGACATTAAATCTCTTTATATTCTGGCCAGCAGTCAACATTCCCCCCAAAAAACCCACCCTGAACTTCCCCCAAAACCAAGTTTGCTGGTTTGTTAGGTGAAAAATAATTACTTTTTAAAATGTATTTTTCTTTTTAGTGAAGTTGATGTAGTTTTTGTATACATTGAACTCTTATGCCAAAGTCCCCCCAGATAAAGCAAATATGATTGTTAGGGTTATCTATGTTTTTTCCTCCAACTTCTTCCTTCCATTCCCTAAATCAGCTCACCAGCCCAAATATTGGTAACTTGTATTGCTCTTGGGATACAAGAACTGCTGAGTGTGATTACAATGTATGTAGCTGAAGGCATTATTCCACAGCTCAGAGTTTTTGTCATCTGGAAAATAGTAATCTCAATTGTGAAATAGTGCCTTCATCTGTGGACATTATAATCAAAGTCTCAGGAGTGCTTGTATTCCAGGAGTAATACATCTCCTAGTTATTACCCTCTGAGCTAGGTTCTATTGATAGTAAAGGGATGAATTTTCATAACTCAGGGCTGAAATAGCAGTAGGGACCCCTGAGCAGGTTCTTATAGGTCAGGCCTAATCCATGAAGATAAATCTCATTGTGGGCTCACCTGGGCCTATCCAGAGTCCCTGGTTTATCGGGAGTCTGTTAATCAAAGATCAGCTTAAAAATGAACTATAAAATCCTTGCTGTAATCCAACTCTTTCTTCTGTGAAAAGATACTCTAAATGTGCATCCTTACTCTAAACATGCCTGGCTGCCATGAGAATAATTAGCAGGAAACAGGTGAAGTGTACTGTGATTCAGTGAATGAATGAATGAAGAACTACTAATTATTTGGTAGTGGAGAGTTTTCTGAAATTGAACTCCAGTCAGAAGTAGTCGCTTAAAACTTTCAGCCCCAGTTTGCTCTTCTTAACATTTTGCAGAGGTTAAAAAAAATTCATTACTTCATGTATGTGTTGTCCTTCCTGGGTAGGACAAAATGCCTGCTGGAGCGACTCTCTGCCTGGGTGTGCCTGAACAGACTGGTCAAGTGTGGACTTCTGATCACATGTGTTTGAGAGTATGTGAGATGGATGGTGCCAATAAATATCCTATGGGATTTACAGGGTGGAAACGCATGCTTTCTATTAATCACTTACCATCATAGAGGGGAGCAAAGCAGATTTATAACAGCAATGCCATGTGTGTGTGAAAGAGGGAGAGAGAGAGATCATAGGTTTTACTTATTACCCACTTACCCAGCCGGTATACCTATTTCAGTGCTTGACCAACCTGTCTATTAAGCATGATGAGATGATCCAGAGAATGGAGAGTGCTGGCACTACAGCTCTCTTTTTCTCACTGTATCTTTAGCACTGAGGGTAGTTCCTGGTATGTACTGTTTAGTACTTAGATAATGGTAGTTTTTAAAGAAATGCTGAGGAGGTCTTCTCTCTCATTTTTTGGATGCACCACATGGCTTGCAGGATCTCAGTTCCCTGACCAGGAATTGAACCCAGGCCATGGCAGTGAAAGCCCAGAATCCTAACCACTGAGCAACCAGGAAGCTCCTGTAAGGAGGCCTTAATTCAACTTTTGATAGTTTCTGATGCTGGGAAAGATTGAAGGCAGGAGGAGAAGGGGACGGCAGGGGATGAGATGGTTGGATGGCATCACCGACTCAATGGACATGAGTTTGGGTAGACTCTGGGAGTTGATGATGGCCAGGGAGGCCTGGAATGCTGCAGTCCATGGGGTCGCAAAGAGTTGGCTGCGACTGAACTGAACTGAACTGATGCTTCTATTCTGCTTCCTGAAGCCCAGACTAGTTGAATGGTTGGGCTGTCAAGAATTTGATTGGGTTGTGTTTCTGGGGAGATGATGGTGAAGGTAAAGGTGGTGAAGTAGTCATAGCTGCCATCTTAGAAGTGTCCCTTGGTACACTGGTGGACAGGTGCCTCTCTGGTGGACCCCTTGCCTTGACCTTTCTTGTGTCCTTTTGCCCCCGTGGTAAAATTACAGCACTTACCTTTTTGCTATCTTAGTGTCGAATGAATTCTACCATTAGAAACCAAGAAACTCATGGTAATTAGACAGTGCTTTGCATGAGGGAAGGTATTGGGATGTAACATTTCCTTTCTTGGGAGAAGTGAAAAATTATTATTTTAATTCATGGACTTCTTAGGAAGGTCCTGGTTATTGTGGCTTTAGAAAATCTAACATACTTCATTATCTTTCCTACCTTATTTTTCTAGAATACTTGGCTGGTTAGCTAAGAATTAGCAGTATTGGTAATTATACTTATTCCTAGATTATTGGCACCCACAGTATCAATCTGTGGTACTGAATTCTAAATCAGTGTATTCTTTATTATGCTCATTAATCAGTTAATTGATTATTAGTGGAGTCTCTATTATACAGCTGGTATTAAAACCTATATAGAAAAAAATGTCACACATGGTCTTGATTTTTAAGCAGCTTCTGAGATAGTTGAAACGAGGCTTCTGAGAAATTAGAGAACAAGGTATAAGATGATTACAGGCTAGAGAGTTTGCAGTGTATTCCTAGACTTTCAGGAATGATATGGGCTGCAGGTTCTGGAAGGTTTTGGTTGGGCAAGCTTCAAGGCATAGTGGAACTCTGTACATAGTAGAATGGGGTGAGGAGTGGTAGATAAAGTGAACAATGTGACATGGACAGTGATTTTTAACACGGACAGTTTCTTCTTAATGTGTTGTTTCTAGCATGGGTAGGGAGGCAAAGGACCACATGAAAACCTGGAAACTCATGGGTATCTGTGATAGAAGGATTTCTAATTTAATCTGAACTGTAGGAGGTCACAAGGATTGGCACCATCTTTTAGTGAGAAGAATGTCTGCATGAAGTAGCTGGGGAGCCTTCAAAGACCCTGTCAAATGATGCCTTTTTCCTTAGGAAGTTTCTTGGGTTGAAAAGCTGTTACCTTCAAGCACTTTAGTCACAAGGAAATAGTCTTTGTATTTGTTAGATTCATTGAATGGATGTTAATAATGGCTTAAGGAATTATGAGATCTTTTCTTTGTGATTTGACATACTAGTGGGGATTTCGTTTTTAAGAGTAGAGCCATGTGACAGGTCCAGCTTAGCTATTTGTAATATAATAAATACTTTATTTTATTATTCAGGGCAGATCAACCTCCATTTAAAGAAAACACTTAAAGAACAGGTGCCAATAAAATTGCACTGAAAAAAAAAAACTAGGAATAAACCTGACCAAGGAACTGAAAGAGTTACATACTGAGAACTACAAAACATTAATAAAGGAAATAAAACAGGATTCAATGAAATGGAAAGATATCCCATGCTCTTGGGTTGGAAGAATTAATATTGTTAAAATGTCAGTACTACCCAAAGCAATCCATAGATTTAATGTGATCCCAATCAAATTACCCATGAAATTTTTCACAGAACTAGAATAAATAATCCAAAAATTTACATGAAGTCATGAGATCCATATTTGCGAGGGTGGGATGATTTGAGAGTATAGCATTGAAACATACATATTACCATATGTGAAATAGATCGCCAGTCCAGGTTCGATGCATGAGACAGGGCACTCAGGGCCGGTGAACTGGGATGACCCAGAGGGATGGGATGGGGAGGGAGGTGAAAGGAGGGTTCAGGATGGGGGACACATGTACACCCATGGCTGATTCATATGAATGTATGGCAAAAACCACTATAATATTGTAAAGTAATTAGCCTCCAATTAAAATAAATTAATTAAAAAAAAAAGAGATCCATATTTGCCAGAGCAATCTGGGGGTTGGAGGGAAACAGGAGATAAAACTCTCCAAGATGTCAAAAAATACTACAAAGCTACAGTTATCAAAACAGTGTGGTACTGGTACACAATCAGGCATATGAATCAATGGAACAGAATAGAGAACCGAGAAATAAACCCACACACTTATGGTCAATTAGTAGTGTTAGTTGCTCAGTTGTGTCTGACTCTTTGTGACCCCATGGACTGTGCCCGCCAGGCTCCTCTATCCATGGTCAATTAATCTATGACAAAGGAGGCAGTAATATACAGTGAGAAAAAGATGGTCTCTTCAACAAATGATGATGCAGAAGTTGGACAACCATACTACATCAATGCAGTTAGAACACACTTCACACCATGCACAAAAATAAACTCAAAATGGCTTAAAGACTTAAGCATAAGACATGACACCATAAAGGCCTAGAAGAGTGCATAGGCAAAACATCCTCTGACATAAACTGTACCAGTGTTTTCTTAGGTCGGCCTCCCAAGGCAATAGAAATAAAAACAAAACTAAGCAAGTGTTACCTAATCAAGCTTAAACACTGCAATGAGATCAAAACCAGTCAATCCTAAAGGAAATCAACCCTGAATATTCACTGGAAGGACTGATGCTGACGATGAGGCTCCAACACTTTGGCCACCTAATATGAAGAGCTGACTCATTTGAAAAGACCCTGATGCTGGGAAGGATTGAGGACAGGAGGAGAAGGGGGTGACAGAGGATGAGATGGTTAGATAGCATCATTGACTATGAATTTGACTATTCATTGAACATGAATTTGAGCAAACCCTGGGAAACGGTAAAGGACAGGGAAGCCTGGCATGTTGCAGTCCATGGGGTTGCAAAGAGTCGGACATGACTTAGTGACTGAACAACAACAACAGAGATCATCATACTAAGTGAAGTAAGTCAGACAGAGAAGGACAAATGCCATATGATATCACCTGTAAGTGTAACCTAAAATATGGCACAAATGAACCTATCTACAAAACAGAAACAGACTCATACACACAGAGAACAGACTCATGGTTGCTAAAGGGGCTGAGAGAGGAATAAACTGGGAGTTTGGTATTGATAGATGCAAACTATTACATTTAGAATGGATAAACAACCAGGTCCTACTGTGGCTAGCACAAGGAACTGTATTCAGTACCCCATGATAAATCATAATGGAAATGAATATAAAAAAGAATGTATGTGTGTATATAACTGAGTCATTTTGCTGCACAGCAGAGATTGATACAACATTGTAAATTAACTATACTTCAATTGAAAAAAGAGAGAATGGGTTCTGGGTAGCAGAGAGCATTTTTACAAATCTCTGAAAAGACAAAAAAGCTCTAGCTTCAGTTTTGGTAATCCTGACCTCAAAGTAGGACTGATTGTCATTCTAAGCCCTAGTGCTTTTGCAATTTGGCTTCTTTAGGTCCCTAACTTCTGTTTCTTCTTTCTTTTACTTGTTTTATTTCCTTTTTAATATATTAACAAAATATTTCCTTAATAGGAAATTTTTAGTATGTATATAAAATTAAGTATGTATAGGAAATTTTTGGTATGTATATATGCTTCTTCTAGAACTCCTGTGAAATCTCTTCATTACATGAAACCTATTTGTTTTTCTTTCTTTATAGATACCTCCTGCTTAACTTATATAGCTGCTCAGTTAAGGATGTTTCTTTCCTAGTTTAAGTGTAACTCATTTGCTTTTTTTTTCTTTTTTGTTCCTATACACGAGCTTTGAGTCTGTAAATAATATGAACCAGTTATATCATTTTGTCTCCCTTTGTACATAGCTCTGATCAAAAACCCATTAAGAAACTTCTACACTTTCCCCGTTTGCTGGAACATCCATCCCCTTGAGGGATTCACCTGATGGAGGATTGGGGGTTTTTCATCTTCAAGCGCTTCTAAAGTTTGGCAAGATAACCAGGGCAGTCGTGAACCACCTATCATTTCCCAAAGGGTATTCGATTCCTCATCTCATGCCCTTTCCTGCTCTAGAAAGAAAGCACCTCTCTATGCACCTCCCTTCTTTCTGCCAGGGCAATACCTGTCTGTACCTTAGCATATGCACTTCCTCTTCCAGGAAGCCTTCCCTGATGTCTCTCCACATCCTCACATTAGTTCTGTGAATTGTGCATATCCAAACCAAAGCATTTATCACATGAAACTGTAAGGGTCTCTCTGCTTGCCTTCTCCCACTCCCCTCCTCGTCTCCAAGTGGTCTGATTGCCTAAAGAGCCCAGGAAAATGATCTATTGACCTTTGAGAGCCTTGCTTCTGAAAATAAATCCTGAAACTGGAGAATTTTATGGATGCAGTAGACCTTGGGTCAGCCCTTTCCCCTTGCCTGCAGAGACTATGCACTTCGGTGGCCTTTATCTAAATTGTGATCAGTTTTTACAAGCGCTTGATTTAGAACTTAATTACTATAGGCAGTTTAGAGTCATGTTTAAGAGTGTGGGCTTCAGAAGCCAGGCTGCCTGGGTTGGCATCTGGTCTGTACCACCTTGACCATGGAATGCAACTTTTCTGTGCCTCTGAAAAAAAAGGAATAATTGTGGTACCTATCTTCTCTGGTTGTTGCTAGAGTCAAGTGGTACATGCTAAGGTCCTTGAAACACACAGGAATAGAGTAATAGTGTTAACTGTTGTTGCCATCTTGTCCAAGAGTAGAAAACTGATGTGTTTATTAAACCAGGAAATTTGAGTTTTACTGAATACATATCTATAGTTTATGGTTGAAGGAATTGATGAAGCTGGACTCATAAAGGTAAGTTTCTCTGATTGTTTTCAGATAACTGCAGGTCTACTATGTTTTATGCAGGATAATTTGAAAGGCATGAAGCTTGTTTGAAATGTAAAGTTGTAGGGAAAGGATAATGTGGTGTTTTCAACATGAAGTACTCTTTTAGGAATGATGTCACTAGACAATAAAAAAAAAAAGCATCCAGAAAAAGAAACCCCAACTACTTTCCTTTCATTCTTCTCAATGGATTATACAAAAGGTTCATGAGTCGTCTTTTTATATCAGGTATACAATTTGCATCCTTTTAGGTTGACATTTTGTGTCCCGTGTAGCACAGTGCCTGTATGTTTGGATCTTTAGGATACTAACATCTGCTTTACAGAAAATATGACTAATGTTGCAATCATTTATTTGCCATTGCCAAACTTTGCTATTGTTTGTTCGTGTGTAACAAAGTCAGAGGATGCCTGCTGGGCCTCTAATATTTTGGCTGGCTCACACCATCAATAAAACATTTTGAGTATGCATCCCCTAATGTGTGACCATGTTTTAAAATGATGTTCACGTAGGGGTAGAAGAGGTACTAAAAAATATTTTAACAGACCTGTGAGTCTCCACTAGGAAATCATTAGAACATGTACTGTAGGGTTTCAGCAGGGGCCTGGAGACAGCTGCCTTTGTCAGGTGTTGATCATGTGGCTGCCACATCATGGAGAGGTCCAGGGAGTCCTGGGGCAGGTGATGGGAGAGGTGGAATGTACTTGGAGTGCTTGAGGCAATGGCTATTTGGTATCCTGTAAGGAAGTATTTTGGGGCTTGCTTGGTGGCTCATACCATAAATAATCTGCCCGCAATGCAGGAGACCTGGGTTAGATCCTTCGGTTAGGAAGATCCCCTGGAGAAGGGAATGGCTACCCACTCCAGTATTTTTGCTTGGAGAACCCCATGGACAGAGGAGCCTGGTGGGCTACAGTCCATGGGGTCGCAAAGAATCGGTCACCACTGAGCATCTAACACTTCTACTTTCAAGGAAGTATTTTAGCCACCAGCACTGGTGCACATCAGCTGAGTGTCAGCCTGAATGCCAGCTTATGGACTAAAACCAACAAAAAAGAAGAGACATAGAAAACAAACTGGTCTTCTAATTTTTTTCCTAGACCCCATTTGATTATATTGTGTTCCCCCTGAGGTGCCCATATTCCAGTTTGTAGGTGCTTGGAATAACCTACAAGGTCTGCCCTCTAAGCCTGCCAGAGTAGCGCTTTATTGATTAAGGAGTTTTGAGTATTCGTTGAGGTTGCCTCTTCTTTTTTGGAAGGTTTTCACATTTCACTTACAAATGAAAGGAGCAGCAGTTCTTTGCGACACGTGTCATCAACTGCTACTGAATTGGCACAAATGTTAACGGTAATTGTGTGAACTGCTTCAAAGCTAATTATGTTAATTAGAATGTTACATACCAGTAATTGTATGTATTCAAATATTATACCATCACTTTTTGTGTTTTCTCCCCCAGATGTAAGACATTCATTTATTTGTTGCTTGAAAAGCTGCAGAATTATAGCCAAGATAACAAATAATTGCTGGCAAGTAAAATTAATTCTTTAGAAATATGCTTTAATTGGTTAGCTGTGTAAAAGACAGAAACAAATGTTAGCATGTGAATCATATAAATTAGAAACATTACTTATGAAATCCTTACTTTGGGGGCTTTTCATTTAAATAAGCCTTCTTATTGCAATTAATATTATAGTTTGGTTTATGATCCTTAAAAATATATTCCCTTTCAGCACTTCTTGGAGTTCTAATTTAGCTTTCTTGTACATGTTAGATGATTTGCAATTTAGATTTTAATTTGATTTTCATCCTTTAAAATGCCATTTTTCTGGTAGTTCATTTTTATTTAAAGCATGATTCCCTCTGTATTCATGGAAGTTAGGCGTAAACAAACTCCTAGAAATATCAAGCTTTTAAGTGAGCTGAGAGCATAAAACATTTTAATAGGAATTTCAATTGGAGTAGCTAAATAAGTTTTTGAGAGCCCAACCAGAGAATTATGGCTCATCACAAACTTTATGGGACATGGTGTTCCTAATTTACCCTCTGTTATAGTTCTTTAAAAATAGCATTTCTATTAATTAATTTTAAATCCTAACCACTTCTTATATATGTAGAGTGCTAAATATATGCCTCTGCCTGATGATTTGGGGGCCATAACTACTTGAAGACAGAGTTTTGTTCTCTGTAGTTTCTTTTAAAGAGAGTTTTGAGTTTTTTTTTTTTTTTTTTCCAGTTGAGAGTGAGTACCTGTCTTTTCATTTGAGAGTGTGTGTTTTTTTTCCCCCAATTGTGACCCACATAAATCAGCCCAGGTCTTTCAGTGCCATGACCTTAATTCTGTAGGACTTGCAATATACCTTTCTCAATTAAGTGGACTCATGGTCTGGCTCCAGTGTAATGTGCTCAGAAGGGCAGAGCATTTTTTCTTAACCCCTCTTACCACGATCACTGCCTAATTCTGCTGGCAGCTTCTGTGTGCTGCCTATGTTTCTGCCAAGAATTTTGTTCAGTATTTGTGGGGCTCCCATCATCCTTAGCACATGGGCCCTTTGTCTTGCTTTATTAGCAAACTGTTCTTCTAAACATAGCAGATGATGAAAAGGACTGGCGTGTTTGGGTTTGGGAAACTTAGGAATGAATTATTCTAGTACTGACATTTCTTGGCTAAGGAATTTTGAACCTTGTTGAGGTTGTACAATGGGAATGGTTAATGCTGACATCATTGTCATTAAGTTAAAGACCATAACACGTATCAGAGGTGACTGCTAAGTATTAGGCATTCTTTGTGTGTTTCTCTCTTTCTGGACTCGCAATCCTGGAATTGACCAATTTGGCTATTCCCATGCCAATATCATACTTTATTAATTACTTTAACTTCGTAAGATGTCTTATTAATAACTGGACAAGAGAGCTCCCATATGTCATTGTTGTTCTTTGATTGTTGGCTATTTTGGGCTTGTTTATCTTTTCTGTAAAAACACTTGTGACATTCTGAAAGCTGATTGAGATTTTAATCAGAATTATGTTAAATCTAGAGGTGGGTTTGGGAAATTGACATTTTTATGGGGTTTTACTATTCTAGACCATAGTATATTTCTCCATTTACTTAGGACTTTGTTAATGTTTTTAAATAACTTTTTATTATTTTTTCCTGAAAGAATTTGTATATCCTTTTTAGATTTATTCTTAATAAAATAAACATTTGCACCTATTTGCTAATGTATGGAAATTGAATTACGTTTTGTATATTTTTAAATTCATCAGTCTAGTTAATTCTTACTGATTCTTTCTCTTCTTTAGATTTGAGGGATGGGAATTTTTTGTAGACAATATAGACAGTGATGATTTTCAAATAAATGCAGCTTTATTTCTTCCTTTTCCAATCTTTTTAACTTTTCTTTTAAAAAATCTTTATTTACCATGGCTTCTAGGATTATGTTGAATAGAAATGACGATACCATGCATTCATGTTGTCCTTAAGCACGGAGAGAAAATTTTGAACATTTCATATTAAATATAATGAATACTCTGAGTTGTTTTTTTTTTTTTGAAGGGGAGTTCTATATAAGGTGAAAAATTTCTTTTTGCATTTTTATAGAAAAATTCTTGTTCTGTATTTGGTGTTGTTTTTTTATTTTATTATTTACAAATTTTATTGAGTATAGTTCTTTTGCAATGTTGTGTTAGTTTCAGGTGTACAGCAAAGTATATCAGTTTTGTATTTATATACATTCCCACTTATTTTTTAATTCTTTTCCCATACAGGTCATTACAGAGGAATGAGTAGATTCCCTGTTCGATGCAGTACATCCTTGTTGTTTAGTTGCTTAGTGTGTCTGACTCTTTGTGACCCTGTAGACTGTAGCCCACCAGGCTCCTCTGTCCATGGGATTTCCCAGGAAAGAATACTGGAGTGGGTTGCCATTTCCTTCTCTAGGGCAGTAGGTCCTTATCAGTTATCTGTTTTATGTGTAATTGTGTATATATGTCAATCCCAGTCTCCAAGTTTATCCCTCCCCCTCTAATCCCCTGGTAACCATAAGTTTGTTTTCTACATCCATGACTATACTTCTGTTTTGTAAGTTTGACTGCACCCTTTTTTAAGTCACATATGGGCAATATCATGTGATATTTGTCTTCCTGTGTTTGACTTACTTTACTTAGTAGGACAGTCTCTAGGTCCATTCCATGTTGCTGCAAATGACATTCTTTTTTCCTTTCTTATGGCTGAGTAAGATTCCATTGTATGTATGTACACATCTTCCTTATCTAATCCTCTGTGGATGGACATTTAGGTTGCTTCCTTGACGTGGCTATTGTAAGCAGTGCTGTGGTGAACATTGGGGTATGCGTTTCCTATGAATTATGGTTTTCTCTGGGTATATGCCCAAGAGTTGATTGCTGGGTCATAGGGTAGTCCTATTTTTAGCTTTTTAAGGAGCTTCCATACTCTTCTCTGTAATGGCTATACCAAGTTACATTCCCACTGACAGTGTAGGAGGGTTCCCTTTTCTCCACACCCTCTTCAGCGTTTTTGGTTTGTAGATTTTTTGATGGTGGACATACTGACCAGTGTGAGGTGATACCTCTTTATAGTTTTGGTTTTCATTTCTTTTATAATGAGTGATGTTGAGCATCTTTTCATGTGCTTTTTGGCCATCGGTATGTCTTCTCTAGATCTTCTACCCATTTTTTTTTTTGATTGGGTTATTTGTTTTTTTAAATATTGAGCTGCATGAGCCGTTTGTGTATTTTGGAGATTAATCCCTTGTCAGTTGCTTCATTTTGCAAGTGCTTTTTTCCATTCTGAGCGTTGTCTTTTTGTTTTGCCTAGGGGCTCCTTTGCTATGCAAAAGCTTTTCAGTTTAATTAGATCCCATTTGTTTTTTTTGTTTGTTTGTTTTGATTTGTTTTTGTTTTCATTACTCTAGGAGGTGGATCAAAAAGATCTTGCTGTAATTTATGTCAAAGAATGTTCTGCCTATGTTTTCCTCTAAGAATTATATAGTGGCCGGCCTTATATTTAGGTCTTTAATCCGTTTTGAGTTTATTTTTGTGCATGGAATTAGGGAGTGTCGGTTCTTTGACATATATCTGTCCAGTTGTCCCAGCTTTTTGGTGGTGCTTTTTGATGTTACGCTTTTTTTTAAAAAAAGATACATTGTCACAGCAAATAACATGAAAAAAAATACATTCTTGCATCCAGCTTACTAGCATTTTTGTTAGAATTTTACCTTCTGTGTTTATAAATGGTAGTAGCTTACCATTTCCCTCTTCTGTATGGCCTTTGTTAAGTTATGGTAGCTCAGCAAAATGAATAGGAATGTTTCAGTCATCTTTATACTACTTCTATAATGCTGTGTGATAAAGCAGAGTTCCTCACCGCAGTCTTCAGTAGTATTTGTCTCTTGCTGTGTATCTGCAGGTTGGCTTGGGGTGGCTGCCTTGGGGCATGGATCTGTGAATTGGCTTGGCTTCCATCCAGACTGGAGGTCTGAGTTCTGTACTCTCTGTATCTTACTCTGGGGTCCAGGGTGAAGAGCAGCACTTACCTGGGGTGTGGTTGTCCGATAGAGATTGGAAAATCCTATAAGGGGAAGCAGGAACACTGACTATTTCTTAAGGGTCAGGCTTGGAACTGAGCCAGCATCACTTCTGCCCACTGGTGAAAACTGGATGGTTAAGTCCAGCATCAGGGAGGTAGGGAGTGTGAAGAAAGGAGTATTTGCTAAACAATGATTTTACCACCACAGGGAAAGTTCCTTCCTTTTTCTCATCTCTGGAAGAGTTTCTGTAAGAATGGATGGATCTCATTCTTGGCTCTCCTGAGTTTTGCCTATAAAGTCATCTGCATCTGATAATATCTTTGTGGGGACATTCTTGACCTAGTTGTTTAATGTTTACCAGAATATTCAGATTATTTATTTCTTCTTGAGGCAGTTTGGTATTTTGTAATTTTGCATGAATTTGTTTACTAATCTAAATTTGAAAGTTATGTTCATTCTGTGTGGCATCTGCAGCTTTGACTCCTTTCCTGTTCTTAATGTTGCTTATTAGTTGTGTCTTCTCCTCCTTATTCTTTATTTTTTTGCTTAATTTTGACTGATGCTTGCCTATTAATTTTGAGTGGCTCCTGGATTTTGTGTCGTGCTTAGAAAGATTTTTCTTCTTCTCAGATTCTAACAATATTATTTCGTATTTTCTCTCTTTATGGGTTAGTTTTTAATATTTAAACCTCTGATCTACTTGGAGCTTAGTTTTGTTAAGGAGTAAAAGAACAGTTCAGTTTATTATTCTTTTTTCTAAGTGGCTAAACTGTTATTCCAACAGTGTTACCAAATAACTTCTCCTTCCTGCAATATCTAATACCACTTTTAGTGTATACTAAATTCCCGAATGTATTTTGGGTCTATTCCTTGACTCTGTTTTGTTCCTTTGAGTTGTCTTTCTGTATTTCTAGTATATATAATCTAATTTCTATAGTTTCATGCTGTTTTTAACATCCAGTGGGGCTGGTAGGGGAACCTCATAACTTTTGAAGTTAAATGTATCTTCAGTTATATTTAAAAGACTGCCTCTCACTTTTACATTTTTCTATGAGAAATAACTTCCTCACTTTCTTTGACAACTAGTGAGGGGAAGAAAAACTCATCCCATGTGAAGTTATTAAACATCTGTGACTTTTATAAAATCACAGGCATTTTGGATTGTCATTCCTTCTTTTGTCAGGGCTCCGTGTTCAGCCTCCTGGGCCATGCACTGCTCAATTCAGGGCACCTCTCACCCTGGCTTTAATGTGGGTTTTTCTCCTGGAGTTGTGTAACACTTAACCTTGGGCCTCTCTGTCCCCTGGAGTGGACTCACTGATTCCTGCCACCACTAGCCTGAGAACCTGGAGCTTGCTGATAGTGGGTCTCCAAGGGCTGGAGATGTTTTCAGAGATGGGGGTTGGCAGTGCCAGATCTGGGACCCCCCCTCCATGTGGAGATTAGCCTCCTTAGTCAGTCTCAGGGGCTACTTCTTTGTTCATGATAGGAGTGACCAGGCTTCCTTATCACTTGCAGCTGTGAAATCATAAATGTCACCAACCGCCACACTAGCTCTTGAGATGTCCTCTGTTGTAGAAACTATTTTTGATGGCAGTGTCACAGGAGCCCACAAAGAAGTGAAAAGTTAACGGCCATAGCAGTTTGCTGGCATGAGCTGGTTCCCTGTACGGCCTGTATTCTGAGTGATTCAGAACATCCTCCACATCCTGTGCTGATGAAAAGGATGTGCTCAAAAGGAGATGGGCACTGTCAGCGTACAAGGAATGATTTTCTTCATCCATCAAGCCTGACAACCCTCGGATTCCTTGTCTTGTCAGGGCAGGGAGAAGCTTGAACAGGACTGAATGGTCCCCACTCGTCTGGCATTTTAAGCAAATCTGAATTTGGTGTGAAATTAACTAGATGCCATTGAAATTGTTGGTGGCAACAGTTCTTACCGAAGTCCTAAGCTTATAACCTGTCCCACATGGCTGAAGGATGCGTCAAACTGTCATCTGAATTGTAACCATCCTCTGAATCTGTCAGTGCAGAAAGCTCTTCATTAAGAGGAAAAGATTGGGAATCTGCCACCAGGACAAACACAACCACATCTTTGATCACGGAGAACTTTATTTAGCTTTCTATCTCAGGAATCTTGGATCTGGTCAATCATTTAGGAAATTCAGGATTTGATAAATTGTTTTATTTCATTTTGAAAAGTAAATTTATATTTCCATCATAAGCTGTTAGATTCCCATAGGAATTTTAGAAAATGTTCTTAGAAGGTTGGGACATAATACATGTATAACGTACAACCAATCTTAACATTGTCTCTCTAAGTGTAGATTTTTCTTTTCGTGCATCCCAGTAATTTATGACAGCACACATGTATTTCTCATTGCTCACATCTTGTTTCTTTCCAAGAAGCCCGTCTTGAGCTGATTACTGTTGGACTTTAAGGTCTCCCTCTGGCTTTCTTTCTGCTCTTTCCCCTTACCCGTAGATCATAGCTCTGGCAGTAGAACTCTCAAGGTTTCTGTGTCTCAGGAGGTGCCAGCCCTTTGTCCTGGGTGCCACGTCTAACACATCTTTTATTCAGGTGATCCCTTCTAATTCTTCTAATCCCTCGTGCCCACTTTCCCTGTCACAGGAGTTTCCATCCTTACTCTCATGAGAATTGTGGAGCTGAAGCGGCTTTGTCTGGCTGGGCATTTCCTCCTTGCACACCCTCTCCTTATACAAGCAGAGGACCTGTCCCTGGACAAGTACATGCCTCCGGCAGCTGCTTCCTTAAGACTGTGAGGTCCTCTGCTTCCAGCTATCAAAGCCAATATCCCTAACCACCTCTAGATGGCAGCATTTCCCTCCCTCTGCCTTGAGGCTAGACTAGAACAGAGTGGACTGCAGCCCCAAGGATGACGTTTAGTGCATCACCCTGGTCTTTACAGCCCTGCCTCCCCTTGCCCTTTCTTCTGTGTCAAGTGCATTTTCAACTGCAGACAGTCATGAAGTGGGAACATCAGATACCTCCTTACCCTGGGCTGATCAACTGTCTCCACCTTGCTAAGCCAGAGACAGGAATCCAATTACTCAGCCATGTTTTGTCCAGTAATTTTGTTGTGAGGAGCATTGCTTTGAAATGTAGCCTGAGATTTTCTGTTAGTAATTTTTCCAAGGAGGGCTCAGAAGAGCTGGTGGGTAGTGCTCTGACATGACACAGGAACTGAAACGCTAGATGTTAGGCCCTGTTCTCCTAGTTCTTGGCAGACCCTCTGGCTTGTGAAGCTCAGTTTGATGTAATGTTGAATATACAGCCCCAAATCAAATTAATTATGTTTCCTGGTACAGAATACTTTAAAGAGGAAGATAATGCAGAGTTGAAATCAAATTCAGGAGTGTTCAGCTATTTTTAAAAATATGTATTACGTAGGAATGTTTGGCTGGTTGTAATTTTTTTCACTTACCTGCCTCTCCTATGAACTTCGGACTCTTGGAAGCCTGCATCTTTGTGTCCCCTCGTCCTAGGTCAGGGCTAGCACACACAGGTTGCTCTGGGGTCCTCATTTAGACTAATAGCATTGTCACTGCCCTACATTCAGTCATGGTACGTGAGACCATAGTGTAACCCATTTATCTCAGAATATTTAACCATGCATTCTCTCTGCCAGAACTTCTCTGTTTGGTGGAACTGCATTCAGTTGATGTAAACAAAATATCAAACAGCTCAGCGAGCACCTACTTTATGTTAGATGTGGAACCTGTGTCCCGGGTCAGCCTTTTCTCTGCTGCTACAAAAATTCAACCCAGGCAAAAGAGACGAGCCCAGGGTCATAAAGCTGCATTTTTGTACTTTATTGGGAAATGTGTGCATTGAAGACATCCTCTTCTTCTGAGGAAATTTTTAAACAAAACCCAGAATTTCCCCAGGTTAGGAGAGAACATTCCTAACTCCAGACCCACCAGACACTGCTTGTGCACCAGCTAATGCCCCCTTCATCCTGTGTTTTTCTTTCCTGGTGCCTTTCTCCAGAGTTTAAGTGCTTTTTCTGCCCCACAGCATGTGCCATTTGGACGAATATCACTGGACTCAGAGGAAAAGCGTATGAACGCACCTGGGAGAGAATTTACAAGGGGCTGGCTCTTGAGGCATTTCCTGGTGATCACTAATCGGAAATGCTGTTGCACATGTCACTTTTCTAGTCAACAAATAGGGAGCCCTAAGTCCCAAATAAACAAATAGGAAAGCCTTACGGTCATTCATGACACCAGTGCCAATTCACAGCTGTATGGTTCTGCTGGGCTATTGATCAGCAGCCTCCTCTCAGTGTCCTCATTTGGGGGATAATCTGCCTTGCAGGAAGGAAGAGAGCTCATTCCATTTTATTGATAAACTCCTTCCGTCAATGCCCTGATTGACATTTTAATGGTAACCTTTTGTTAATACAAGAATGCATGAAAAAGAAAAGTAACCCAATGTGTTGCTATCCCTGTTGACATTTTTATAAAACTAATACGTACACAATATTAAAATGATATAAAAAAATTCACTTCTCCTTCTTGTCCTTTTCCCCAAAAGTAACCCATTGGTAATTGTTTGTTGTTACTTGTTGCAGAAAAAAACATTATGTGTCTATCTCTATAAATAAAGCAATTAAAACACTGTATATACTGTTGGAGCCTTGCTTTTTGATTTATTAATAATATGAAGATCTCTCATATTAGCGCATACAACTCTACTGTGTCCCTTTTAATGGTGGCACGGTATTTCATCACACGGCTACATCATCGTATAAATTACCCGAGCAGTCCCTTGGTCAACTCTCAAACAAGTTGAAAAGCCCTCCAGCTCTGACCTATATGACATCTGCTCTGTGAATGCTTGCCCACAATACTTTTTAGTTGTAGGATGATTTGTAATTGTTGGTGAGGTAAGTTTTCTCCCAGCATCTGATCAGAGGTGCATGGAGTGTGTCATATTGTATAGAAGAAATGACTTGCAAGTTTATTTACTATTATTATTGTTTATTCCTACAAACAGTTTTTCTTCCTTGCTTGCAGTCCATTTTGGCAGAGATACGCTCTGTTCCATGAGATCATTCAGGCTAATAGATGTTCTGCAATCTTTATGTCCTTTCCAAGATCACCTTGAGTGTTGACACCCAGATGTGCTTACTCACTCAGTTGTGTCCTGAGTGTGACCCCATGGACTGTAGCCTGCCAGGCTCCTCTCTCCATGGGATTCTTCAGGCAGGAATACTGGAGTGGGTTGCCATGCCCTCCTCCAGGGGATCTTCCCAACCCAGGGATCAAAGCCAGGTTTCCCTCATTGCAGGCGGATTCTTTACTGTCTGAGCTACCAGGGAAGCCTGTTGACACCCAGGTTGTAAATAGTATAAGGGCAGGAATTGTATGGGAAGTGTTCATGGACAAATCTTTTTAAAAAAATATTTATTTAGCTGCATTGGGTCTTAGTTGTGTCATGCAGAGTCTTCGTTGCATCATGCAGGATCCTTCGTCTAGGCACATGGACTCTAGTTGTGGCGCATGGGCTCAGTAGTTGAGGTACATGGGCTTAGTTGCTCCAGTACATGTGGGATCTTAGTTCCCCAACCGGGGATCAAACCTGCATCCCCTGCATTGCAAGGTAGATTCTAAACCACTGGATCACCAGGGAAGTCCCTTCAAGGACAGATCTGAAAGGATGGTACACATCTACACCATCATCCATTGTCTGGAACTTGGTCTTACGGCCACACCCAAGTGCATGAGAGGCTGGGAGATATATTGTATTGTAGCTTTGTACCCAGGAACAAAAGGTAATAGTTCAAACAAGTAAATAGCCAGTTAACATGGCCAAAACCTTCTGAATGGGATGATATACCTAAGCATCAGTTGTCACCACAAATGGTATGTCTGGCTACCTGTCTTCTCCCTTGAAGTTCCTGGTATTGAGTCTCTTGCATGCTGAGTTGCTTCAGTCATGTCCGACTCTGTGCAACCCTATGGACTGGAGCCCTCTAGGCTCCTCCGCCCATGGGATTCTCCAGGCAAGAATACTGGAGTGGGTTTTCATGCCCTCCTCCAGGTATTGCGTCTACTGGCCAGTAAATTCAGAAGAGGTGCTTTCCCCTCTGCTCTGGAATGCTTTCTGCCATTCACCCTCGAGACCTGCACAGTTCTTTGATGACCATGAATATAGTATTTCTGGCTGTGTGCCAAGATCTTAATTTTCAGATGTGTAACTGAACTTGAAGAGAAGTAGCAAATGGGATGGGAAGGTTTTCGCTGAGCCCCTGACTTTCCTGTGAAAGCAGAAGTTATGGGGATGCTGCTGTTACTCTGCAGAACAGCCTTGTGTCCATTCCCTTGGTCCTTAGAGTGTATTTTCCTGATAAACATCACTGGGAGCTTCTTCAGTGATGATTTTCTGGAATAGAGGAGGAACAAGCAGGGCTTCCCTGGTGGCTCAGCAGCAAAGAATCTGCCTGCAATGCAAGAGCCACAGGAAACTTGGGTTCTATCCCTGGGTTGGAAAGATCCCCTGGAGGAGAGCATGGCAGCTCACTCCAGTATTCTTGCCTGCAGAATCCCATGAACAAAGCAGCCTGGCAGGCTACAGTCTGTGGGGTCACAGTGAGTCGGACACGACTGAAGTGACTGAGCACGCATGCATGCAGGTGCAGGACTTGGGCAGAGGTGGCTCACGTTGGTTTCTCTGTTCCCCACCCCAGGCTCCTTGCCAGGTGGTCCCTGAATGCTAGGAGAGAGGGGGCAGGGATATTCTGCTGTCCCTTGCCTCTGCTGCTGAGGGTTCCCAGCTCGGCTGCGCCAGAGTCAGTGGTTTATGGCCACACACAGCTTAATCATATATTTCTCTGTATCAGCACTTATTTTTTGTTTTTAATGATATCATTTGGGGATGAGAGTGAAAAAAAAACAAACAACTATGTTCTTGGTATATGGGTCATGTTTTCAAAGTGAAAGATGAAGACTTAAATCACAGACTCATCTAAACATGTTTGAGCTTTAACTGAAGATGTGATTCAGAAAATGTTCAAAATTGGTGTTTTGTCCTTCTGTATGCCTCTCCTTTGTCATTTTTTTCTTGTGTTTATTCAAGTAAGTTGGATGCCTGTCAGAACTTGGGAAAAAGCCTCAGCATATTTCTGATGTCTTCATAGAACATACAGGACTTGCTGAGTCTGTTAACGTAAGCATCAGGTAATGTGTTACCTTAAGCATCTTCCTAGTCAGTCATGTCAGGAAAGGATAATCTGGTCAGCATCTTGATTTAGTTACATATATAGTTCTAGTGGTTTCCCTGGTGACTCAGATGGTAAAGAATCTGCCTGCAAGGCAGGAGACCTGTTTGATTGCTAGGTTGGGAAGATGCCCTGGAGAAGGAAATGGCAACCCACTCCAGTGTTCTTGCCTGGAGAGTTCCACTGGACAGAGAAGCCTGGCGGGCTACAGTCCATGGGGTTGCGAAGGGTCAGACCTGGCTGAGCCACTTTCACTTTCACTTTGGTCCTAGCACAGTAGTTTGTAAAGGAGGCAAATGGTTATGTTAAAAGGAACAGAAAGACCTGTTTTGTTCCTCTCGACTGATGAAGGCATTGCATACTGCTTAAATAATGATGCCTGTCAGGCTTTTGGACATTTTTCTAAGAAAGGATAAAAGATATTAAAAAGATAGCTGTGAATGCAACAGGGACTGACAGAAAACCTGGTGACTTTAGAGATCGATACTGTAATTGTGTACATGAGCTGTAATTTATCAAAGCTGCTCAAAGAATTTTATGAAGGCGTTCAGGAGTGCTCTAATTTTACAAATGAAGCAATTCATGGGCGACCGTAAACATTTCCAAGTCTAGGTCTGTTTTGAGTCTGGAGTCAGAGAAGTGCAAACAGCAGAATAAAAGATCGGAGAGGGCCAGCGGGATAATGATATGACCTTCTGCCTTAGTGCGCCATCAATAAGCATCTTTATGGCACTGTGGTACCATAAGCCAGTGGTACCGAGCTGACCGTGGAGCCACACTGGACCAGGAAAGATGCCAAGAACCAATCAATAGAAGATGTATTTCTGAAAATTAATATTCTACTGCTGAATTAATCTTACTGATTCAGGGATTCTGAAAGTAGCCATCGATAATTTTAAGAAACAAAAGCACATGAATATTTTGAGAAGGCCAGAATAACAAGGAAAGCCCATCTCTGACACTGAACCCAGAAACCTGGTTCAACAAACATAAAACTTTTTCTGTGCATCCTCCGGAGGCCCCTGCTTGTGTTGGCTTAGAGAGGTGGTTGACTTGTGAAACCATCTGTGAAGCTCCATTGGCACTGGTTGAATCTTTGTTCCCATTTGTCTTTTGTTTGTTGTTCAATCATGTCCAACTCTCATGGACTGTAGCCCGCTAGGCTCCTCTGTCCATGGAATTCTCCAGGGAAGACTACTGGAGTGGGTTGCCATTCCCTTCTCCAGGGGATCTTCCTGACCTAGGGACTGAGCCCTGGTCTCCTGAATTGCAAACAGATTCTTTACCATCTGAGCCACCAGGGAAGTCACCAGGAAAGCTCCCATAGTGTCTATATTTAATGATGTTGTTAAGAGAGACAGTAACAGCATGGTGAAACTAAGAGGAAAAATAGAAATGCTTGGAAAGTGTGATGCAGGGTCAGACCTTTGAAGGAGGGGGTGTAAGGCTGAGGAGGAAAGGGGAATTCTGGGCGTTTGGGAATAGAAGCTTCCCCTCCATCACCCCTGGAGGGCAGTGCTGCTGCAGGTGAATAAGAGTGGTTTTGGGGAGCTGCTGGCCTTGACCCCACCTGGCTTCCTCTTCATGCTCCCTGTGTCCCCGCCTTCCTGGTTCTCTCATTTTCCCTCTCACATGCCCACTTCACTTGTGAGTCTATTATTTATAACGTATAGGGGGTGGTTGGTGATAAGAAGCAGCCTCCCTGGGTCTCAGTTTTCATGTCTCTAAAGGAAATGGTTTAATGTCTCTAAAAGGTGGCTTCCTGGTCTGGAGTGAGATGATTCTGGGCTTCACCTTAGGCTGAGCATCCTTATTGAAGCATTTCCTGAGAAAGGTTAATGAGAACTCTTTTGTAGTCCTAAGTTGTTCAAGAAGTCTAATTCCTGATAAAATTGTTCTTGGGAAGTCTTACTCAGTGTATAGTTAATGACAATTTACCACCTTCTTGTGGGGTTTTTCATCTTTCGATTTTCTTATTAAGTTTAAAAAAAAGAACAGTTTTTATCTGCATTGTATTTTCACAAACATGGATAGCAAGAAACATGAGGGGAACTGTTTAGGGTTGGTGAATCAGGGTGGAGACTATGGGGAATGTTGTATTCTTTCAACTTTTTTGTAGGCTTGAAACATTTCAGAATAAAATATTGGAGGGTAAAAATGGGCAACTGAGACAAATCAAAAAAAGCAATTTATTAAATGACTCTCCCAAGGGCAATCAAGGGTTAAGTGGTAGGACCTGGAATGGGTTTTAGTGGCTCAGTTGCCATTCTAGTGCTTCCTGGGCCCTATCTCTTCCCTAAGGGAAAGACAGGTATAGGAAGGAATTTCCTGCAGGCTACTGCTTCTGAAGAAGATGTCTCTGAGTCTGGCAGCATTTGTATTTCCACTTACGAATTACCCAAAAGGGCAAAGCAGGCGATAAGGACCTGTCAGCTCTATAAAAGTGCTCGATGAATGGATAAGTAAGTTCACCCATTGAGAAGGAGCGGGTGGCTCTGATTCTGAACCTGGTATTTTCACTACTGACAGCTTTAAACAGAAAAGAATTCCATGGGCAGCAGTACTTGGTAGTGAAGGAAGGAATGTTAGGTGCAAACCTGATAGGAGGGGAGACAAAGTAAAAACTGTACAGTATATCCCTCCACTGTTTTCCTTGGAAGTGCATTGTGACCAGTGGAGTCTGAGAAGATCCTTGTCCTCTTTCTCTAGCTTAGAGCAATTCAGGAGAGAAATGTTGAACACACTCCAGGCTCTGCCTGAACCCAGGCTCACGTGGCTTAAGAGGAAGGAGAGGTGAATCTCCAGGGGAGCTTTACATGAACAGAAAGTGGTATTTGCCTGGCACTTTCCCCCATCTCATGTATAGCAGGTGCTTAATCGCTCAGTCGTGTCCAACTCTTTGCAGCCCTGTGGACTGTAGCCCAGGCTCCTTTGTCCATGGAATTTTCCAGGCAAGAAAACTGAAGTGGTTTGCCATTTTTTTCTCTAGGGGCTCTTCCCAACCCAGGGATTGAACCCATGTCTTTTACTCCTCCTGCCTTGGCAGGAGGATCGTTTGTCACTGTGCCACCTGGGAAGCCCTTAGTAACAAACTATGAAATCAAAATATCTGTGTCTGATGGGTGCACACCTCACTGACATGATGGCATTTGTAAAAAGCTGAGTATCACTACTCTGTGTAGTCACTGCTAGGAGCTCTGGGTGGATTTGTCAGCTTGGGTGGGAGGCAGTCACTTTCATCCTGGTCTCAAGAAAGCATTGTCCTCTCACAGGTCTGTCATGACCTTTGGTTGCCTCCCTTGTGCCCGATCGAGCATGATGAGCAGCCATGATGATAGGTAAGAAGCCAGCACTTCCATTGGAGCATTCAAAACATCATCACCTAGGGCACCCTTGATGGGACAGACTCTGTGATTTCTGTTAGATCACCTTCATTTGAAACATATATTCACTTCATCTGCATTAACTCAGAGAGAATCAAGAGTTTTAAAAGCTGAGAAAAGGAAACAAGGTGAAGTGCACTGATGCTAATGATGTTGTGTCCAGTAGGTGGCACCTCAGCAAATCTCATATGTAGCTGATTGAAGTAAACATGTTGAGAGGATTTGTTTTTAAAGATACTTTCATATTGCATGTGAGAGAAAGGTATGCTCTGGGCACAGGGTGGTTCCTGAAGTCAACTGGGGAAAAAAAAAATCAGTTGGACTTTGTAAAAATAACCCTCTCACTGTAAGAAAACTGTCAGGAAGAGCTTATAAAAAGCTAGTGTCTAGTTGAAACTAAAATGCTTCATCACATCACATGGAGATTTTTCACATTTGGGCTGCAGATTACTGCTATAAGTAAGACAGTGCTGTTAATCTTGAGAGCCTTTTGAGCTTTAGAGAATAATACATGATCAATGTTTTGGTATCAGGTTTGTATATTTGAATTATGTTCAGAAAATATTGAGTACTTGAGCTAGAGAAATTCCTTCCAATAATGTTTTAAAGGACATTTTAGTGCATCATGTTAGGTGTAATTCTTGAAAGAATAGACTTCATGTTTCTAGAATGCAGTTAGAAACTTAATGCATGTGCAATTAAACACTACCAAATCAGCAGCCTCATGCTAAGAATCTGTTATGGTTTTTATACTCAAAGAAAAATGCTTCTTCAGAAACATGCAAAGGAAGCAGCATTTTCACTCCATAAATACAGGTGTCCCCTCTGAAAACTGAGTAGTGAAATTGGTAACTTATTTCTAAAACATGCACTTCAGAAGGCAAGTAAGAATTTTTTTAAAAAATCCTGCTTTCCAGTCAAGTATTGTAGAATTGCATTGTATATTGTTCCCTAAAGAAGTCTGTATCTTTCCTGATGACTCAAGGAACCTCTGTGTAATGTTTTACAAAATGAAATCATAATTAATCTGTTTATATTTTCTGTGGATAAAATGGTCCGGGTACACACGTCCTATTGTGTTTAGTTTTGTTCAGAGGACGGTTAAAGAACGCAATTAATAGGCACCTCACAAATGCCCTTTCCTGTCCGTCTCAGAGGAGAGTGGTGTCAGCCTTTCACGGGTGTCAGGTGAGGTGTAAAACCATCACCCGAGTTCGGGTGGTACTGGGGAGACCTCAAGAAGGACAAGATGAAGGATCCTGTTTGCTTTTAATAACTGAGTCATTGTAATGCGTTTAGTAAGACCAGGACAGATAGGACTTACTCAGTTCACTGAGCTTCAGTTTTAAAGAAAGATTGTACAAAAATGCCTTGTCATTCCATGGAAATACTCATCTTTGATGAAGAGGTTAAAAGGCATTTTCTTTCACAGCTATGGGAATCAATCCTTCCTTTCCTTGCTATTTCCCATCACCTCTTTCCCCTCACCCTTTTCTCAAGCTGAATAATCACTTACCGCGTAGATGACAGGGAATTAGTGGTGAGTAGTGGAGACCTTCTGACCGCTGGGCTCCTGTTGTCTTTCCCATCTACCCGACTCAGTAGTTCCACTTCTTTCAGACCAGTTGTTACCAAAGCTTGTCTGCACAGTGCAATCACCTGGGGAGATTCAGAAATTACTCATATTTGCCTCTCCCCCCACCCCCCTACCCCCCTGCCTAAGATTGAGATTTAATTGGTCTGGGTTTAGCTTTAGTTTTTGGAAATTATGAGGGCTCTTCCAGTGATTCCGATGTGCAGATAAATTCGGGAACCATCATTTACGACCTCTTCCCAAACTTCCCTCATTCTCTACCCACCCTTCTGTGTTTGCAGCACCAGCTCCTTGAGTAAATATTTGTTCCTGAGATTCCACCAATCCCCTTGTGGTTTTTTTTTTTTTCATGTGTTTTGAGATTCCCATGACTATGTCCCAGTGGAACGGAGTCTCTCTTCCCTCTTTCTAGTCTCAACATCCATCTTAATGCCTAATCCCTAGAAGCTGTTTAGAGATTGGTTTTTGAATCAAGTGCATAAAATTGTGTGTGTGTGTGTGTATGTATATATGTATATATAGTAATACAACGATTTAAACAAGTTGATTCATGTGCTTCTGACTCAGGGCATTTTTACTGCTCAGGTAGATACTTCTCCTTTACTTGAAGAGCCAAGATTTCCTAATCTCCCATCTTTTCTTAAAGCGATGATAAGTACATAAAATTAAAAAGGAATATGTTCTCTTGTGTGGTATTAGCTTGTGTCACAAAATCCAGCTTTAGATAAGGGGATGAAAGAAGACTAAGCCAGTGTTCAATGAAACTCAAGGAAGGAAGTATAGAGTGTTGTCCGTTTCTAGCAGAAGAATTTCCTGCTGCCTTCCTTACTTAAAGAATATTAATTTATCTATTTGATGATAATCTGGTCAATTTATTGTAGCATTAAAATGATAATCAGTTACTATGCCAAAATATTCAGTGATGTGCCTGAGACTTTTAACATTTTATTTTATTAGGTGATAATGGGAGGCATAATTGTTAATGCTTGATTCTGGCAAAATACAATTAGTTTCTGTGAAACACATTGTGCATTAATGATGTCATTAAGATTAATGAATATAAATGAATGAACTAGGGATTTCAAATAGAGCTGAGTGACTTTCTATCAGTCTGTAAAACTTGAGATAGATTTCCTTGATTTTTTGAGGAGAATATGCCAGAGCTCCTGCTGCATTTTCATATAGACTAGAGAGAAATTAAATCAGCTACCCAGGCAAATCAGTTTTAAAATATTTTTTAGGAAGACTGTTGTAATCTGATTTCAGTCTGTGAAAGCTACCTCTTAATTTTACTTTAAGAATTATTTTCAAGACCATTTTTTAGAAACTTCTATGTCCTGTGTATGTCTGTGTGTATATAAATACACACTGGTATTTAAGAAAATCAGGGTAATAAATCATTGTTCATTAAATTAGAGATGACACTGTGATGGTGGCTATTCCAGATGTTCCCCAACAGACATCTATTACATTTATATTTAAAATATTATTAAGAAACCCAGACAAGTTAAGCATTTTTCTTGAGCAAACAGACGGAGAAAGGAAAAATTGGGAGAGACTACCTGTCAAAGTTTTAGATGAGAGTCAAGGACTAAGTGTATAATAACATGACCCCAAGAATCATGGTATTTTGAGTGCTGTTGCAGGACTCTCTGTTCTTGTAGTGTAGAGAGCAAATCTGCCACTGCAAGACAAAAACAAAAACCCGGTGTATCTGTGGTCCATGCACTTGTAATTTAAGCACTGTGTTTGCAGGATCCTCTTACTGAACCAGGTAGAGAGAGGTACCGTGTCATCAGGTGAAAACCCGGTATATCTGTGGTCCATGTACTTATAATTTAAGTGCTGTGTTTGCAGGATCCTCTTACTGAATCAGAGAGAGAGAGGTACTGTGTCATCAGGGGAAGTTTAATGTGTAAGTCCGTCTCCTTGGGCTGACCTTCAGCTAACGCTTCTGTTTCTCCCTCTCTGCTGGTGCTTGTTTGGTTTTCTTTCTTTGTTTTTCTTCTTCATTTGTCTGTCTGTTTTAAAGTTTTGCAGGGCAGCCCTTGCCCTTGAATTGCAATTGAAGTGATTTTGGACCACAGGAATGGACCACAAAAGTGAAGGAGGGAGGGAAGGTATTTTGGGAAAGTGGCTGCTGTGTGGGCACCGGGACCCGGCCTGAGAAGCCTGAATGTTTTTGTTGGCTCTGCCTTTTTACCATTTCCTTGACCTTGGGCTCTTCTTTTAACCTCATTGCCTCGCTTTCCTCATGGGTAAATTGGGCCAGTCTCTTCCTTTTCTCCTTTGAAAGAAGCTGATGAGGATTAATGAGGTAGAATCTGGAGCACATTTTGTGTTTCTCCAAAGAGTGCGTTTCAAGGGAGCTGGAAGACAGAGTTGATATCGTAAAGAAGTGGAACTCGCATTGCTTACTGTGTTAGATGACAGAGTCCCAAGGAGTACTTATCTCCGTCAACTGGAAATGAGTTGTGGGCACAGCCCCATTTCGGCTCACTTCTAAATCAGATGCCATGTTGGTAGAGGATGATGACAAGAAAGGCAGACCAAATTGAGGAGCAGTGGAATGACAAACAGGATTCAGGATAGATGTCTGACTGCCACCTGCTTCCTGAAGGAGAGCAACTTGTTTGTTTTTAACCGTTGTTATCTGCACCTCTCCTCAGCATTTTGCAGAAGAGGCACCAAAATTGCTTGACTCTATGAATATAATCCAAAAAAGATCAGAATGAGGTTCCCAGCAAAACCTCAGAATTAATCGAACCTGGAGCCTCAAGGTAGAACAAGGTTCCAGACGTGATCGCTGGATTTAAAACAGTTTGCTCGAGGCTCTTCAGATCTATATTGTAATTCATGTGGATACAAAGTCAGAGACGAAGAAAGACTCGTTACCTCATGCGTGAACTCCCACCCTAATTTTGTTCAGCATGCTGTCTTTGGTCAATCAGCTTTTAAATTCCGAGTTGACTAGGCTTGGTTTTTCTTCTTAGAAGATTTTCTGTAACTTTTTCTTCCCTTGTATTTACTTTTTTGAAGAAGTTTAGATAGGTAACAGTACATTTAACCTAGAACTTAGCTTCTTGTCATGGTAGGACTAAAAAAGAAAAGTCCAATGCATGTGTAGCCTAAAAGTGCATTTATAATCTCTGATTCAGTATATATAATCTCTAATTCCATTAAACTCAGAATAGAGTTCAAAATTTGAAAATAACCTTCATCTTTTATCTCTAGGTAGATCTCATCACTTTAGGAATAATTTTAGAAATCTCTGTTTCAGAAGCTCATAATACACTTAGTTGATGCCAGGAATATTATCATGCATGTAAACACATTGACACACCCACATCTGAAGCTCATACAGTGGGTAGATAGCCTATGGTGGCAATATCCGGTATTGCCAGTATCACTCCACTCATCTACTTCCATCTCCATCTATATATTAATGTGACATATAGGAGTTTGCCAAGTATTAGTTTATGGTCCCAGTGTTAGCTGTATGTCATTTAGAGATGAAGGGACATAATTGGGAAAAAAAAAATTGGAGCTATTTCCCATTGTCAGATCTTCACATATGCCCCTAGATGAAAAAAATGAAGTTGTATTACCCAATTTTATTAGAAATGCTATATTTTGTTGGATCTGTGTGTTCACAAAGTAGAGAATATTTTCCTGCTGTGATTGATGTTGGGGCATTTATGAGGATAGTCTGCTATATTTCATATGTATATGAGGGTGTCATTGTTAAAATGTTCAAAAGAAAATTACGTATGTGATTTATATTTTATTATTCCCTCCTAGGATGTAATTTTTTCAATACCATGATTCCCGTCATATTGTCAGTGGTGATTTGATGGCTAATATGCCAGAAATAATTAGATTTAAAAAGGTGATGCAGACGTCAAGACGATATAGCTTTATTCATGCATGTTACATTGTAGAAGTCACTGATTGCATACATTGTAACAGTCTTCAGGGTTACATGCAGGATGGAAGATGGAGCTATATGCAGGAAACGTGGGATGAAGCATATTTCAGAGGCATATGCTTGCTACTGACCCTATCTGCAATTTTCACTAAATGAAACATGTGTTTTAGAAAATGCCACTTTTTGGATAAATTCAGACTTGTGTGTATTATCAGTGGAAAGATGTGGATCCTCTCTTTTCTTTTGAAAGTAAGAAAATTCCTCCTCTCCCTAGAAGGCATCAGGCCCTTTTGTTTTAGTCTCTTTGACAGATTTACATTTTTTTTCTCTGGGGAGAAAAAGACACATACAGTATGAATGGCATTTTTTCAACTTTTGAGATTAGAACTTTATTTTCCAGTTTTACGTGACCATTTTAAAATACAGGGCAAGGTAATTTGTAGTTTCAGTGTTTACTCCTGAGCATAATAGCTCCTGGGACTTTGTAGCAGGGAACCGATTTCTGGGTATCTTTTGGGCATTGATGACACTGGTAATCTGTATCACTTGTATGTTACTTTAATGTTTCTGAAGATTAGACTAATGCTGTAATATTTCAGTATTGGACATGGGTGAAGATGAGTGTCAACTGTAGCCAAGCATCTAACAGTTAACATGAAGTCTACAGCTTGCTTTCCAGCTCCCACACTTCAGCACATCCCTGGTGTTGGAGCACTGCTTTCTCACTTGGGAGAGTTGTGATGAGGAGGCACTGCTGGGACGCTGAGTTCCACCCTCAACCTCTTGTGCGTACTTGGCCACTCGAAGGAGCCTGAAACCAGGCAGGCAGCTGCCTGGTGAAGCAGATGCTTGATGAGATGCTCATAGCCTGGAGGAGAAAGGGGAGTTTTGAGTCATGGTTGTGGAGTCAGTAGAGGAGGGACCAGGTGTCCAGTGTGAGGGGCACGGACTGCTCCTGCCTGGGCGGCACTGGGACCCAGTTTCCCAGCAGTTTCCCAATTTCCCAGCAGGTAGCCACCTCCTCTTTGCAGTTCCCACTGCTAAACCTGTAGTAACATCTTAACTTCACAAACTGAAGCTCAAGAAGTGGAGGGACTTGCCCCGGCTTCCTGGCTGTCTTGGTGGAGCCTGCCCTGGGGCACTGGCTCTCAGGGCAGGGCACTTTCTTCCAAGGATGCTAGGAAATCGTGACTCCCGGAAAATGGAAGGAAAAGTCAGGGTTGGAATTTCCCCTCCCTTTCAGCTTCTCATAACCGCTCAGGACAGCCTTGCCCTGAGTCATTTTACCTGAAAGGAGTGATTCGAGTGCCTTCAATGGCAGATTCCAGAACACTGAAGTGTGTCAGTCTGCAGACTGAAGAGCTTTGAAAAGCCCACAAGTTCATGGGAATGTGTAGCACGCTGACACTCTACAACTGCCAAGGGAGCCTTGGTTCTGTAGAATTGACTATTTGTAAACAAAGGTATGTTATATTTAGAACTGTATAATTTGGGAGCCGGAAGGGTGAAGAGCTGTTGAGAGTGGAACCTTTGGAGGCCCAGATGCCTCTGAGAAGAAACAGAGGCCACACCCCAGCCCTATTACCTGGCTGCTTTCTTCCTCCACCCAACTCTTGCTGAGGGACATCGATCTCTCTTCGGCCCTAAAGTAACCGAGTTGTTGTTGTTCAGTCGTTCAGTCGTGTCCGGCTCTTTGCAACCCCATGGACTGCAGCTCGCCAGGCCTCCCTGTCCATCACCAACTCCTGGAGCTCACCCAAACTCATGTCCATTGAGTCAGTGATGCCATCCAACCATCTCCTCCTCTGTCGTCCCCTTCTCCTTTTGCCTTTAGTCTTTACCAGCGTCAGGGTCTTTTCTCATGAGTTGGCTCTTCGCACCCTCCTTTTAATTTTTAGAGACCTGTGGCCATGAATCTGGGATTCCACAAGCTCTTTCTGGTGTGTTCTGACCACGGATAGCTTAGAATGTGGTAATTTTCACTTTGAAGCTAAAAAATTTGACACCTCTCATGCATTCTTTTCACCTTGAAAACAGGTTTTTCTTCTATGTTTAAACATTAAGAGGCAGTAGGGTTGTTAGGAACCCAAACTCCAGAGTCAGCCTGTCAGGATTGGTACCCCAGTTCTGCCCCTCCTTGGCTGTGTAATCTTTGGAAAGTTACTTAACCTCTCTGGTCAGTTCCCTTGTCTGTATAATGGGGATGATAATATACCTAACTGATACGGCTGTTGAAAGAATTAGATGAGATGACTTGTATAAAGTACTTCAAGCAGTGATTGTCATATACTGTGTGATCTGTATTTGTTGGCTGTTATTAGAAATAAAACATAGAGGAAAATAAAGTGCTAAAATTAAGAGGATTATAAATGTCAACACTGAGATGTATATTTTGAGTAAATCTCACAGCTGCATTCATTACTGGTGTTCAGGGTTCTCTTTACCACTTAAACTGCCAGAGGAATAATAATAATCACAATAATAGATATTTTATATGTATTGTCATGAATGACCTGTTTCTTATTTGCAACTTTTTATGACCTTTATGTTACCTTTTTAAAATATGACATATGCATTGGCCACTGGCATTTATCTACGAGTAGAAAAAATGATCAATGAATGAATGAAGGAATTTATCCACTGGCTATATTGGATTTCCTCATGAGTGAACAGGGGCTGCAAACCCTTGGTCGGTTGTCTCAGAGTAACAAGATGTGGCTAATGCATTTTGTGGGTGTTTGTCTACCTTGCTAAGAAGTAGCAATGGCTACAAATACACACAAAAGCAAACATTAAGGACAAATCCCATCACAGATTGTGGCCATGGTACTAGAAATTACATTCTGAGAGAACTCTGGTGAGATGAGGAAGGAGGACTCTCCTCCCTCAGGCTAGTCCGAAGAGAGAAGCCTCCTACTCCACCAGGAAGTTATCCTCTGCTCCCCTCACACATCACCTCCTTGGCTTTTGGGTAAGTGGTCCGGGAGCCAGAGGCTGAGAGCTGCCGGCAGAGAGTGGGTCAAGTTAGGTTTGGAAACATCCCCCATCTTTGGTTTTTAAAAAATTGCTCACAGCGTTCCTCACCAAGGTTTCCTGGTGCAAGGTCCGTTGCTGAAGAGTGGGTAAAATCAGAAGCTGCATTTACTTTATTTATTTTTTTTTTATTTTTTATTTTTTTTTAGTTCTACCAGTTTATTGCTACCAACCCATCTCCCTCCACCCTCATGCACGCGTGCTCAGTCATGTAACCCCATGGACTGCAGCCCACCAGGCTCCTCTGTTCATGGACTTTTCCAGGCAAGAATACTGGAGTGGGTTGCCATTTCCTTCTCCAGAGAAGCTGCATTTACTTTAGAGAAACCAATGTGGATCAGGAGAGAGGTGTACCTTGGTTTTAAATTTTTGAGAAACACGTGACGTGTGAATCACGTGACACACCTGTGTCCTAGCACCAAGCGACATTGCTGTGGATGTTAGTGATCACAAAATCTCACTCTTTGTGAAAATTTGCACAACCAAACTCTTCCCACCCCTCCCCCTGATTTTTCTCCACTGGGATTTGGTCTTGTTTTTGTTTCTGTGAGCCATTTATTGTAACAATGAGTAAAATTTAGATTTGGTCCTTATTATAGTATCCACAGATTTTGAGTATTCTATGAAGCAAATTATGCCTATGATAGTGTGTACACGAGGTGTACACATACAAATAATTTTTTAAAAAATCAAGTACCACAAAGCCTCTGGCTTCAGATTATAATTAATGACTGAGCCTACCAAATTTTATTTGAATACACATGTAAAAGCGCTACACGTTGAGTTTGGTACTTTGTGAACTGACTCATAATAATATGAACAGATTCTATGAAGGTATAAAATCGCAGGAAAAATGAGTTTATTAATGGAAATTAGGCTCGCTCCTAATTATTACCTGTGAATAGTGTCATCATTTGAAGTTTTTATTGCATTTTAACACATGGCTTATCTTGATGAGAAAATATATAGCAAAGGGTAAATGTAGCAATTTCCCTTTTACTATTCCCTCTGCTAAGCCATTATTGCTTGATGTTATTTTTCAGCAGCCTTTCATTTTTGTCCTAAATGTTTTTGCCTCTGGCTGGTTTTATTTCTTTAAAATGTACGTGTATCACTTCTCAAAGTGATACATTTTGACAGGTAATCGATATTTTTTCATACTAGATTTGATGGTGCAATGGTCATAATCTTCATCATAGACTTAGTTAATGATTGAATACTATCCTAGATTTTTATCTCAGAATATTCCTTTGTTAAGAAACATACTTTTCACCTTTAGCCAAGATCCCCCATTTTATCACTCCCAGCCACCAAACAGGTCTAGCTGCCGAGTGCCTGCGATTCCCAGAGCCCACTTATCTGAGATACACATCACCTGACTTTTTGTCAGTGTCCTCAAAATGTCTTCTGATAGCACTTCCAACCATCTTACTCAGTTGGTCACAGAAAAGATACTTCTGGGCTCTACATTTTTTTTTTCCTCCCGACATGCTATGATCTCTGCCTGAAGGGGAAAAGTCCTTTCCCTCCCTTTTCTTTAGTGGGAGCTTGATGTCCTCTATGAGACCCCACTTTCTCTAGGACCAGTGCAATGAAGATCACAGCTCTCAGATCATAAGCACATATAAGGACACCACGCTCGGCTTTTGCTTTTCCAAGTTCAGCTTCTTGGGTCATGATTTTTTTTTCTTCTAAATTCAGTTAGGACTTTCTTATGCCTCTGTGGGCAGATAACAATGACATCTAAGTTGGTAAATATATTCTGACCTGCTGCCAAGGTACTTTGTCGAAGCCGGCACTTCAGATTCAGGGAGCTGCTTAAGCTCTTCTCTCAGGAGGGTGAATTGAGGGAGAAAGGGCAACAACTGTCATTCCTTTTGTTTTCATTGAACAGAAAGGTCTTCCTTTTGCAGGAAAAGATTAAAGTACAGGTGGGCCTGTCAAGGATGGGAATCTGTTTCCAACCCCTTTGCAGATTCTCCCACAGACAGCTCACCGATTCCTCCATTCTAGACCCTAGACTTTTTCTTTTCATTTCTTCTCTGCCTTTTTTTTTTTTTTGTCCTTCAAGTTAAACAAAAATGCATAGTATTTTTAAAAAATTGTGCTAGAAGGTTGGGGGTAAATTTTGGTTTGAGCAATGACCAGGTTGGTGCCTTTTCTTTGCTTTTAGAGATGGCCTTACTCCTCTACCCAAGAACAAGAGCTAAAAAGTCTCTGGGGTTTGCTTCCTTTAAGTGGTATCCAGTGAACATGCCTCAGTGGTAAAACACCCTGACACCCTTCTCCCTGGAAGTTTCTGTGAAGGGTGGGTGGGTGGGGGGAAGCGTTTCTTGACAGAGTCTCTGTTTGTACATCTAGAGATGTCTGCAAAGATGGTTTGGGAACATAAAATGCAATCAATTTTCCTCAGCGGTTAGATTCATAAATCCCTGAGCTATTTTTAATGACATAACCTAATCAATTGATAGCAAGCCTATGAGTGTGTTGACAGCCAGAAAGAGACAGAAAGCTAGTGTAACAGCAGGTGTCTGGGTAGGAAGCTCTTGTCATTTCTTCCCCACCTCCATGCTTAGAAATTGCTAGATTCCTTCATTAGATAACAACCAGAAATTACTGATATTTTACAAATAAATTATGCATTATGCCTGCCTTCCTGACTATCTTTCTTTCAAGAAAAAAAGACTATAATGGATAAAGTGAAGAAGGAGGTAGTTCTGAGACAAACTACAAGTAGCCCTAGTATTTGCTCTCAGGACCATACTGTGCTCCCAATTTAAACGTCTTTAAAAAAGAAATCAAGGGGGAATAATTTATTATAAATTAGTAGTATCAGATATTGTTACTCCTGTGCTAGGCCAGTAATGAAAACTTAATATGCATCTCTTGGTTGCTTTGAATTGAAATAAGATGAGGATGAGTGGAGTAAACAAGCTGAAACAGACTGTGAAATTGCACATGATGGGTATCTTTCTTTTTAGTTGTTTATGGACTAGAAATAGGTTAATATTCCAACTAATGATGGGGTCTTAGAATTTCTTCTCCCTTTTTACATTTGGGTCTGGTATCAACAGAGAAAGTTGTTATCATGAGGGAGATTAAAATCTGAACTGTATCTTGGGGCTAGGAATGGGCGGTGAGGTATTTATGTAAATAAATTGGCTTTGGCGTTGGGAGGGGTAAGGGTCCCTCCCCCTGTAACTGGAGAGCCACCGCCCTGAGCCCTCTGTTTTCAGGTTTTCCGGCTGCCTGTGTGTTCTATTACATTTTTCTTTTTTTTTCTCCTTTGATGCCATCAGAAAAGATGAGCGGCAGGAAGGTGGTGCTGCTTGGTTGGCCAGCTGTGCCCTAGTTTCTCACCGTCCCAATCAGCAGCTGCTGTTTGCAGAGGTGTCTGTCACCGCTGATTGACTTAGCTACTTTGACCTTATAGTTGCTTCCGAAGGGACTTGACCCGCGACCACTGCCGAAAGCTATTTTCTGGTCGCCTGGAATGCCAGGGCCAGTATTCTGAAGGAGTAGTGAAAGCAGGGCTCCCATGGTTTCTTATCTATTAGCAAGAGCCTCCTCTGCCTGGGTGGATGCTTTAGGTGTCAAAGCCCACTTGCTGCGCTTTCCCACCGAACTGCAAGCATCCGTGATCCCCGAAGTTGCTGGAGTGAATAACTAAGCGGGACCAGCTGACTCAGGGCTCCAATCAGCTAGAGCGTGATGTAAGTGTTTAGCAGCTGCCGGGCTCTGAATTAGCGTGCCGAAGTAGCGGTAGTACAGCATGGCTAGACTGTTGTGAGGGGCTCAGAGAAAGCGGAGGGGGAGATGGATGAGTCCAGCATTCTAAGACGAAGAGGGCTCCAGGTAGGAGATCCTTCCATTCTTGAAATGTAGCCTTGCCGGTGGCCAGCCGTGGAGGATTTCAAAGTTCCCTTTTCATTCTTTTTCTGGGCACAAATATGTGCACAGTTCTTGGTATCCACTTGGCAATGTGATACGCTAAGTCTCTCTTTACAGAACTCAGTGACACATCACAGGGTTCAATGAGAAAGGCTCTATTGTCAGAGACAATAGATCGGACTTTTAGTTTGAGACTTTGTTGCTTGTTTGTTGTTTTTTGTTTGTTTGTTTGTTTTTCTCCTGGTTGTTCAAGAATAGTTAAATTGTGGCTGGCAGTGACAGCTGATGAGCCGGTTGGGCTTTCTGTCAAGAGTCTGGGAAGTCTGTTGAGGGTAGCAACTCTGTTCAGTTCTGAAAACACAGGACTCAGTTTTGTGTCAGACTCAGCCCTTGCGGCAGCAGCATCTGTCTGATTGCCTTGCAGATGTGTGCAGCTGTTGAGAGGTTTCTCCTGTCAGTGAGATGAAAGTTTCTACTAGCAGTTCAATCAGAGTTCCCTGTAATTTGTTTATGTTGAGATGAGGAAAGATATGTATCCTACCGCCTTGATTCTTTGTGCCCAAGTTTCTCTAATTAAATTACTTTGACTTTAGTATACAAATGTATTCCAAGTTAAAACTTGGCAGATCAGAAAACTTGGACAAAACATCTGCTTGGCAGTTTGTAAGTTTCAGGAAGCCAAAATATGAGTATGTTCAAAATTAGTTTGTTTAACTCCTCAATAACTCTTTTTTCCTGTATATAAGGGGTAGTTTTCTCTGAAAGAATCTAATCATTAGCCATTGATAAAGTCTCATTCATTATTTTTGAAACTAAAACAAAAAGTGCTTAGGAAAACCCACTATACCTTACATGTAGAAATGCCTTTCAATATTCCTTAATGGTCTTTGACTCACAGCCGGTGTAGCTGTCTGCTTTTTGTTTTAAATGTCAATTGCTAATACTAATATTATTAATATTACTCTAATACCATAATAATATTATAGATAAACTAAAGATTATTTGTGGGTAAACAAAAGAGGGATTAAAAAAGTTGGGGTTAAATGTCATCTATTGTTCCAGACCTAAGTAAACAGACTGCCTCTAATGATTTTCAGTGTGGTCATTGTTTTGAATGTACAGTGTGGTTAGTCACTGCTGTGGATTTCCTTTTCTTTGTTTTCATCACATCTATAAAGTTCTGGTAATGCACAGCTGTTTGTGTGGGTCCACGTCCTTTTTGGAGTTGCTAGTTAAATATGGAAAGGTTCTTTGTTAAAAAGGTGATAAACTCTATCAAACTCCTAATGGTCAGATTACTAGTATGTTGATGGCAATTCTCCTGAGAGTTCTCTCTCTCCTTTAATTCATTTTAGATCATTCAAAGTGTGTTTTTGATAGGAAACTCCTTTCTGTGATTAATTTCTGTAATATAGATTATCACAGTTTCAGAAGATATGATTGAGATATACGGTGCTTTTGAGGGTCTAGATTTTGTAGAACTTTTCATTTTAGACATTTCTGTGGCTCTTTAAAATAACCAAGCTATTTTCTACCTAAGATTTGCAACAAAACAAAGGAAACATTGCTGGTTAATATAGCACTTAGACTGTTAGATCTTCATGGTACTTAACATTCTTTTACTATGCCTGCCATACTCTACTATATAATAGATAAAGAATGTCTGCTTTCTATTATAAATGAAATAAAACTCTCCACATTGTGAGAAATAGTAATATGAAAGTGCTTAAAAGTTCTGCCATCTCGTAGTTACAATTTTATTTTGGCTTAAAACGAAGCCTGTTAATCTTTTACTCCCATTATGTCCAGTATTTTTTTGAAAGACATGGCACATATAGGGTAGCTGTTTTAAGAAATTCCAATATCAGGAAACTTCTTACAGATGTAAGTATACATTTATATTACAAAAGATGTCACTGTAGAGTTCTTATGAGCAACGCCACCTAGTGAATTTAGGAATTCAGTTAATTTTCAAATACATACTATATGAAACATTTCAACACACAAATGAGGTACACCTGTAGTGAAGCTAGTCTGAAACCTACTCTTTAGTATGCTTGATTCTGACTGTGTTGCTAGGTGATCTTGAGCAAGTCACAAACCCTCTTGGTGTCTGCTTATTCTTCTGTAAAAGGCATGCTATAACATGAATTTTGAGTGTACTAGACAGGAGATAAGCATAACTGAATTTTTTTTTAATTAGAGGCTATGTAATAAATACAGTATCATATAGTAGGTCCTGAATAAGTATTATGTTGTTGAAAGCAAACATGACTTCCATTCTTTATAACATTCTACATCATTACTAGTGAGATGAAATAATTATATTTTTATTCCATAATTTGTTGTTTGAATCTATTTTTAAGTTAGAAGAATTACCTGTAAGGACAGTTATCACTATTTATAGGGATCATATGACAGAATATATTATCTAATAATAAGGGATGAATAGATGCTTAGTGTTAGAGGCTTAGAATTGGAACAGATTCATTCTTTAAATAACTTAAAGTCTAGTGTCAGAAATATGGAGTATACGAATATTCTAATTCTCTAAAATTTAATTTTGCAATAATGCAGAATGTGTTTAGTATAGAATAATACAGTATGTGTTTAGAACCTGTTTTTAGAATTTCAGTACCTCTAGTTCTGAAAACACAGGCCTACTAAGGTGTTTTTAAAATTTGGACTCTGAAAAATTATTTTTGGTCAGAACATATAATTTCTCAAGGCATGACTACTTCATAAAATGGCAACAAAACTTAGTTGTTCATCTTTAGTGACTGCATGTTTCCATCTTTTCTGTGTACTGTATTAATATTTTCAGTACTACTGATAGCACTTCAATCACTGCCTTTGAAATGAGAATGAGAGAAAGAGGCCCCAGTGGCTTCCCTGGTTAGAGTCTGGGAAACTTTTCAGATTGCATCTCCAAACATGGGAAATTCTGATGGATGGATGGGCTTGGGCAGACCTTGGACTTGGGGCAATTTGAATTTCTAGACAGGTCTAATTCGTCAAAGGATAACTGGCTCTTTTCGGTCCTAATATCCCTCAAACACGGGTCATATTTTTTAACTGTCAGGAAAATTAATTGTTTCAGTGATTTCTGTTATGTGTTTCCCTTTTATTTGTTTTAATGAAAGTGTCCCTATCCCTAATGTGATAGATCCCAAGGCTGGGGAAAATGAACAATGAGCATCATTAAAGCAGGAAGGAGGCACTAAGAGGGGGAGGAGTATCCCAGAAAGACCTCCTGGGATCCCATTCCTGCCCTTCTCTTGTGCTTTGCTTTGCCTGGTAACCTCTTCTGTTGATTTACCCCATCCCCAATTAAATCTGACCACTTCCGTCCACTGTGACAGGTAGCTGGAATATTAAATTTTTTTTTCCAAATATGGTGTGGTTACCAACTAAATGTTTATAGACATCTAGATTTGTGTCTAGGTTTTTGTTTTGTTTGCTTTTCTTTTCCCTATACCTTACCCCATCCCCCAGCCTTATTTGAAACAACAAAAACCTAACATTCTTACCTTGGCCTTGGTTCTGATTTTCCGCTTGCCTTTGTCCAGAATTCAGCTTTAAGCAAGTGGACTCACATTCTGACGGGGTATCAAACTCCCTCTATTGCTAGAATGTAGGTCGTTCAAGTCGCAATGTCTCAGTTTTCTTCTGTGTCAGTGTTACTGTGGTTGTGGATGGGTTTACACTCTGCCTGAACTTGAATAGAGGATCATTACGTGGGAGTGCTACTCTGTCCTTATTCATTTGAAGACTCTGGGTGGTTACAGGAAAGAAGTCTAGTTAGAGTATTATAATAGAAATACCTATGATAATTACACTTTGGGATAAGGTACTTTTGACATCCGTAAGTTCCAGTAAGGCACAGAGATGACTTTGGGACAGAAAGAATCAAAAGTATAAATGAACTTTTGGTAGTGATGGGTCCCTAATCAGTGAGACCAGTTTGTGGGCATATCTGAATGGTGTTTCTTATCCACTGAAGCAGTTGAGTTTCTCCCTCTGAAATAGAGATAGAACACTGTAGTTTTGGTTTCCTGATCCACAGGGAGTAAGAATGGAGTGCCCTCAAAATCTTATGTCCACTCAAAGTTCTATTTTGTACCCTAAGAATTATTTTCTTAACTCTTTGCCTTCAAAAGCCTGTCCCATCACCCACTGTCCAGACTTGACGTGTGTGTCTCCTTTACCTGCAATATCCTGTCCTCCAATTCTCCCTGCTCATTAAGGGCCAAAGTGAATTATAATTTTTGCCTGAAATTTTCCATAATTATTGTGTTCCATTCTGAATTTTATCATTGTCATTGTTTTATTTATTTGCACACCTAATCCTATTGCATCATTTTAAAATTATCTGCATCTTATACCGAAACTGCAAACCCATCGAGGACTGTTGTCCAGTGACCATGCATAGCTCTGTAACTTTGGACCAGCTTCTTCACCTCTCTATGTCCCCATCTGTAAAATGGAGATAAGACATGCTTAAAGATTGAAGGTGGTTGTAAATCTTTAGCACAGCATCTGACTTGTAGTACTTATTCAGTTAACCTTAGTTCACTGCCCTCTGGGTTGGCACAGAGCCTTGCATAGTGTAATTTTAAATAATTAACTATGGGAGTATCATGTGGGGCTTAGGCAATAAAAAGATGGGGAGCATGAATTGGATAATTTGAGGAGAGTTTATAAAAAGGGATGCTAATAATATGAACATATTAGCTATTAATATAAAAGGTGTGGGTGGGGTATAGAGAAAGTTTAAGGAACTGGAAGCAATAGGAAGCCACTAGCTTCACTAGATCTGAAGGAATGAGGGAGGGAGCAGTTATAGAACCTGGAGAGAGAGAGAAGGAATGTGACAAGTATCTTAGGTGAAGGGACACAGCCCATGGTGATTCTGCAAGGAGATAGACATCTCAACCTTATTTGCCTCCATCCTTCTGAATGCTTTCTGATGCTCCTTATTAGCAAGACCCAAGAGAAACCGGAGGGGCACAGGAGCCCCTGGCTGTGGTCCATGCATCTAACTCCACAGCCCAGTATAGGGTGGATGATCTGCATTTGCAATTGAAGTACACGCAGCATCCTTACAGTGAGCCCATGTTCTACTGCCCCTTGCTCTTAGCACTTGCCAGTCAAAGGCAATGTTCAGGTTTCACAGCCACAGATCCCTGGGCCCTGAACTGAGTTCAAGCATTTGAACGGATTCAGAGCTGCTTTTTTTTTTTTTGCAAAAAGTCATGGCCCCCAACCGTTTCCCACTTTTGAATAATGATGTCTTTCCTATCAGGCTCTTAATCCTCCTGGGAAAATGTTAGTCCTTCCCTTTCCACTTTAGTATCTGATACACATGGGTTTCCTTCGAATCAATCATGCAGTGTACCTGCACTTCAGGTCCTGCTGTCTCAATTTTGAATCGCTCTGCTCTGCAGTGCCTGGCTGAGAAGTGATGGGGGAGAACAGTAGCCCCTTACCATTCATCTCTTGGATTCTCTGAGCTCTGCCCTCTGGCAGATCCTAGCCCACGTAGACTGTCCATCTCTGCTCCTCTCCAAATCCCTTTACAGAATTACAACTTCACGTTTTGTCCTTGACTTTTATGGAGGGTTGCTAAAAGAAATGGTTGTGAGAGAACATCTTTGTACTTAAAAAAGAAAAAAAAAAATTCTCCTTTAAGCCTCACCGATTATGTTATGTGTTGTCTGTTACATGAGGCCCACATGATAAACTGTCCTTGAGTTCAGTAGTCAGAAAGTTTCTTCCTCTCTAGGTAAACCAGTTAGCTTCTCTTAATCAGTAATAACTGACTTGGTCTTCATTTTTGTCTTAGCTGGTCAGGACAGGGTTTCATCCTCAGTTGCAACAGTTTTGTGGATACTCATGAGCCACCACTTCTTCATTGTCTAGGTCTTAGTTCCTTCTTTTTAAGAATTATGTGGTTTTATTTATCATATCTTTTGAAAATCTTAAGGTGCCTGAAAAGATTTCACAAAGTGTAATAACATTGCATATGAAACACAATGAATAATGAATAGTTTTAGAAGAAGACAAAAAAGACTAAAAGACCAAATTATCAGTAAGCTAGATAAAATATTGAAAGTGAGAATTACACGAACTTACAAATATCAGTGTGCAAGTAGAGATCGTTTTATTGTTGGTACCACAGTCAAATATGGTGTTGGAATTTACTTGAAGCTTACATTTGAAATAAATTATGTGTAATGATAGATTTTCAAAGTGTCTTGGTAATCATACATTTGCCTTGAAAGCAACCAAAAGCATGGAGGTTGACATCTAATTTGTGAAACACACAGGTTAGAAGACAACATTGCCATTAAAATCATGCTTTTGACAAATATTTAAAGATATGGGCAAAAGATGACAATAATGTCAAGGAAAAGAACAGGTTACTATACTCTGTACTATAACATACATAATGTACGTTGTTGTTATTGTTCAGTCACCAGCCCAATTGTGTCCAACTCTTTGTGACCCCATGGACTGCAGCACACCAGGCTTCCCTGTCCTTCACCATCTCCTGGAGTTTGCCCAAGTTCATGTTCACTGTATTGGTGATACTGTCCAGCCATCTCATCCTCTGACACCCACTTTTCCTTCTGCCCTCAGTCTTTCCCAGGGACTTTTCCAGTGAGTCATCTGTTCACATCAGATGACCAAAATACTGGAGCTTCAGCTTCGGCATCAGTCCTTCCAGTGAATATTCAGGACTGATTTCCTTTAGGATTGATCTCCTTGCTGTCGAGAGGACTTTCAGGAGTCTTTTCCAGTACCATAGTTTGAAGGCATCAATTCTTTGGCATCCTGCCTTCTTTACAGTCCGGCTCTCACAACCATACATGACCCGTGGGGAGCCTTGTGGTCTTGACTTGACTATAGCCATAGCCTTGACTGTATGGACCTTTGTCAGCAGAGTAAATGCCCCTACTTTTCAACACACTGTCTAGGTTTGTCATCACTTTCCTGTCAAGAAGCAGTTGTCTTCTGATTACATGGCTGCAGTCATCATCTGCAGTGATTTTGGAGCCAAAGAAGAGGAGATCTGTCACTACTTCCACCTTTTCCTCTTGTATTTGCCATGAAGTAATGGGGACTGAGTACAAGAACAATGGGGCCGGATGCCATGATCTTAGTTTTTTTAATACTTAATCTTAAGCTGGCTCTTTCACTCTCCTACTTCACCCTCATCAAGAAGTTCTTTAGTTCCTCTTTGCTTTCTACCGTTAGAGTGGTATCATCCGCATATCTGAGGTTGTTATTTTTCTCACCTATCTTGATTCCCAGCTTGTAACTCATCCAGCCCACGTATGTGCTCCACATATAGGTTAAACAAACAGGGTGACAGCAGACAGCCCTGTTGTACTCCTTTCTCGATCTTGAACCAATCAGTTGTTCCATACAGGGTTTTAACTGTTGCTTCTTAACCCGCATAGAAGTTTCTCAGGAGGCCGGTAAGATGGTCTGGTATTCCCAATGCTCTAAGAGCTTAGTTGATGAAACAGAGATGGATGTTTTTCTGAAATTCCTTGCTTTCTCTATAATCCAGCAAATGTTGGCGATTTGATTTCTAGTTCCTCTTCCTTTTCCTTTTCCTCTTCCTTTTCTAAACCCAACTTGAACATCTGGAAGTTCTTGGTTCGCATAATGCTGAAGCCTAGCATGCAAGATTTTAAGCATGACCTTACTCTCATGGGAGACGCATGCAATTGTCTGATGGTTAGCACATTCTTTGGTACTACCCTTCTTGGGGACTGGGATGAGGACTGACATACATTATTCTCTGAGCCAAAGCAGATAGTGTATGTACAATTCATTGTGCGTGTGTGTGCGTGTGTGTAGGATAGCCCTATGGGATGGAAGGAAAGCACGTGTGGGTTTTGGAGTATTTAAGACCATCTTTGCCACTTCACTGTTTGGCATGATCCAGGCTAGTTAATTCTTTACCAGTAGAATACAGTGATTTGTGGAATTGTTGAGAGTGAATTAAAATGAGGTATGGAAAGGCTAAAAAATGTCTATCATATCTAACATTTATTAAGAACCTGTTTTTCTTCATTATCATCACCTAAAATAGTAGTAAGAAAGTATACTAAAATGTTAGTTCATTATATATTGATGGTGACACCATAAGAATTTTTTACCTTTAACTCTTCTATAGTAAGCATGTATTGCTTTTAAAGTCAGTTTAAAAAGTGGCTTTAGGGGTCACTTTAAGTTTTTTTTGCTTTATTGTCTAAGAAAAACACTTTATTCCATTCAGTACCATCAATGAAAAGCTCTTAAAGGCTGTTTTGTATCTTGTGTATCCTTTTGGAATTCAGAAAAGTAAATCAGTTCTGTGTGTTCCTTTGCTCCAAAACTTAGGACCATGGTTCAATGAGGCTGTACTTTTGAACCACCTGGAGAACTTTCTGAAGCCTAGGACCTCGGCGCAATCCGCATCAGTTGAATGAGCGTCTCTTGGTGGTGTGCAGCCAGGCTTGAGACTCACTGCTCCTAAGGGGTCATGTGTTCAAGGAACTCCTAAGTCATGGCACATACCACTTCTGTATCCCCAAATGTAAGGTTTGACAACCTTTAAGAAGTCGGGGCCTTGCCTTCTTTCTTCCAGTGAGGCTGGGTTTTATTTTTATGGAGAGGTGCATAAAGGGGGTTTGCAGTCATTGTATTTGTCTCTTGACTTCTCAAATAATGGCAAAAGTAGTAGTGTGAGAGCTCAAACTATTAACTCACCCACCTTGGGGGACAATTCTTACAGTGGTGTGGCTGGAGGCAACCCTGGATCATTACCCCTAAAGGACTCAGGGCACTGAGTGGTATCCAGGTGCAGTTTTACATTTTTTTTTAAGATTGCTGGCACATGCTCCATGGTTTTGCAATAGGAAACTACCTCCAGGGCATGGTAAGACAGTTGGTTTGCCCGTTGAAGTGTTCTAATGTAGAGATAGCAAACACTTGTGATTTATCATAGGCCTTATCATAGATAGATACTCTTCCTTAAGGTACATGCTTGAGTTCTCAAAATATTTGCTGTTTTACTTCGATTGTGAATGCGAATGCTTTTGTTTCAAGCAGTCAAGAAAAATTCCATTCTCTGCCTTCCTTTAAATTAATGTATAACGATATTCATCATAACAGCAGCAACAGCATGTATTGAATAGGTTTGTGTCAGAGAGCTGAGTGCTGTGTCTTAAATATACACAATTGCACTTTATCACCAGGCTCTACCAGTTCAGAAATGGGTGGAGTATGGTACTGACCTGTGAGGGGTGTATAGAATGGTGGGAGAGACAGACAGCAATTTCTGTAACAGCAAGTACCATAACTGATGTCAGTTGCAGTGCATGGACACTGGAGGTAGCTGGTGCCTCTACTGCTGCAGGAAGCTGGGAAGGCTGTGTGTATATGGGGCTGTTTCTGCCAGATGATGTAGGGTGAACTGGTACCAGTGGGGCAAGAAGGGCATTCCAAGCAGGGTAAACGGCAGTGTGTGCAAAAGTGTGGTGGTCATACAAAAGTGTGGTGGTCATACAAGGTGCATCCTTTTCAAGGTGCTGCAAATAGAGCATGCGAGAAGTAGAAGGTGATGAGCAGAGTCCCCAAAATGATGCCATATTGGAGGATTTGGACTTTAGTCTAACAATAGGAAGCCACTAAGAGATTTTAAGTAGGGCACAGAAATATTTTACCAACTGTAAGCATTAATGAAGAATGCTTGGAAAGAAGCCAAGAACAGCTAGGAAGTTAAAAATGGGAGGTGAGCGATGTTACTGCTGGGCCGAGATGTAGGCAGTGGATGTTGAGACAAGGCAACTGAAGGTACCATTAACAGGACTTGATGACCTGGTTGAGGAAGAAAATGCAAGGAGCTTGAGGTGACTCCCAGGTTTCAGGCATAATGCTAGAAACAAATGATGTGGATGGTGAGAAGGTGGTTAGTTGGTTCTGTGCATCTTGAGTTTGCAGCATCTGTAGAAGATTTTAGGTAGAGAGGCTCAGAAAGCAGAGGGATATGTGGGCTGAAACTTCTGGAGAGGTCAAGTCTAGATATAGATTCTAAAGTCTTCCCCTTTAAATAATTAATTGAACTAGGCTGTGAATAAAGAGAGAAGCCAGTTTCTCTCAGAGTCATAGGTTTCTGTTAGACTAGTTTTCAAGAATTACCATAATGTGTATTTTAACACTTATTTTGCAGGACCAGTTAAAATTACATAGAGAGCAAAGTAGCTTTATGGGTTAGTGTCAGGCCTTGAAAATAATGTGTCCAATTTTGAAGATGTGTGTGCTTTTTTTGTATTTTTTTTTTTGCAAATTGCTTTCAACTTTGACAACTTGCCTACCAGTCTCATTCCAATACAATTTTGAAAAGGCAAAACGAAATATCTCAAACTGGAGGCTGTAATGGAAAAAGCAATTCGTTCTTAAATGAAGATGATGAGGTTGGTGCCATATTGCTTGAAACGGTGAGTGAATTTAAAACATGAGTGAGATTACATCAAATCCAAGCAAGATTTTTGTTCCGTTTGAATGAAATATCTGTAATTGAAGATGAGGGTTCAACCAAGAAAGACACATGGTAAATGTACAATTTTATCAGTTTTCTGACACACTGTTTTCAGTTTGTGTGTGTATACACAAACAAATTAAATCATATTGATTAAAAACTGAACTTTTGTTTTTTTTCATTTTGGCGACAAATGAAGATCCAAGCTTAACTTTAGTAACTGCAGCACTTTAAGAGTTCCTGCCTGGTAATTTAGCATATTGAGGACATGCAAACTCTCAGTAAAGTAGTGGGGAGTTAAGAGGTAGAATAGAATGTATTACGATGAGCTCAAAATGATTGTAGAAAATGTTAGCTAATTTTTAATGGATTTGTTTTAACTTATTGCTCAAAGTTAGCGAAATAACAGCTTGGTCTAGAAATATTTCATTTTATAGGATTTTCATCATAGTGATATTTTTCTTTATGAGATATTGATAGCTTTTTATTTTCTAATTGCCTCTTCTCTCAATTTTAGCATTGTCATAAAGGTGAAGATGGAATATTAACATTGATTTGGCTATTTACACTTTTCCATTAAAACTTTATTCTAAATATAAATTTTTATGCTCATAGGTTCATTTTCCATTAACTGTTTAGCAATCCAAACCAAAAGGCTTTATGGTAAATACAAATTGAATTGGGATAGTGTGATAGATTCAATTAAGCTCTTAACTTTCCACTCCTCTGGAACAGAAGGATACATTAACTCCCTTGCCCCAGTCTCATGGCCTCATGGTCCGCAGAGATGCTTTCTCTCTTAACTTTGGGCTAAGCTCTGTGTCTTACTGAGCTTCAGGAATGTGTCACAAGCAGAGGCTGAAATATACTGTTGTTTGGTGATCTATCAGGTGAGGGCTTGCCCTGGGTAGCCACTGCCCACTTAGCCTGGGTCCCAGATGCACTCTGGTAGAGTTGACCTGTATAAACCTGCAGCCAGAAGCCAAGCCCAACAGTGCCAGAGTCTACCTGCAGACCTGCAGATGGTTGTTGTTGGTAGTTGCTAGCTGTGCAGGGACTTGTTACCGAGCACATGTGGCAATGATGACTCTTACAGGGGGCAGGCTTGTGTTGTGGGGCTAAGAACCGAGGCATTTCAGAGGTCTGTGTGAATGTTGATCCACCACCTGCTGGCGTGACTCTCCTGGGCATGCTTCTCGCTTCTAAATTTTAGGTTTTTCTCAGTAAAATGAGAATATCACTTAACTCCCAGGAATTTTATAAAAATAAGATGTATGCATGTCAGTTACTTTGAGCCGCTTCAAGCAGATAGTAGTTACTGTGTTTCTAGACAGGGGAGCCTTCCTCCTCCTCCGTTTGCCTTGCTCCAACGCGACTTTACCGCATCCTAGCTATGGACTCTGCGTACTAAGTCACTTCAGTCTTATCCTACTCCTTGCGACCCCATGGACTGTAGCTCACCAGGTTCCTCTGTCCATGGGGATTCTCCAGGCAAAAATACTGGAGTGGATTGCCATGCCTTCCTCCAGGGGATCTTCCCGACCCAGGGATTGAACTTGCATCTCATGTCCCCTGCATTGCCAGGTGGGTTCTTTACCACGCCACCTGGGAAGCCCATGTGACTCTGGAGTAGGTTAAATTTTTTCTGAGGCTTAGTTTCCTTTCCTACTACATGCAGATACCGACACCTACCTGGTGGAATTATTACAAGGACTGCAGCAAAGGGAGGCAAGTATCTGTCAGTTGAGGCTGCTCTAACAAAGTGACAGACAGGGTGACTGAGACAGTGGACTTGTGTTTCTTATAGCTCTGGAGGGTGGGAGTCCAAGGTCAAAGTGTCATGAATTCCATATTTGATGAGAGCCCTCATCCTGGTGTAGAGATCTCTTGTCTCTTCCTCTTTTTATAAGGGCAATAATCCTGTCTTGAGGACCCCACCATCGTGACCCAGTCTCACCCTAATTACCTCCCAAATGCTCCACCTCCAAATACAGTCACATTAAGGCTTCAACATTCAACATATGAATTTGTGCGGGGTAGGGGTCAGGGACACACAATCCATGGTACCAACCATGGCTTGGCGAGTCAGGACTTAGTACAAGTAGCTTTTCAGAAAATGAAGGAACCAAAGTGCTGCAGTTCAAAAGACATATATTGATAACATCATTCACATATATAATATCTGTGTTTTATACTTCTGCTCTTGTGGGCGTTAAAAAAAAAAAAACTCCTTTAAAATAAGAAAATTTGTAAAGATGAAGGAGTAGCTAATGTGGAGTCAGTGAAGGCTTTGGATGGGAGGATTGAAAAATGCTAATTAGAAGGGATTTAGGATTAGAGTGCATGGATTGAGGTGGAATGTGGAATGACGGGGCAGCTCATTTACAGCATGTCTGTATTAATCAGTGTAGCAGAGCTGGCTTCAAAAATGCCTTTGTTTTAAATGGACAAAATTTGCTAAACTTAACTTTTTTGCCTTCTGGAAAGCGTTCTGATGTGTTGGCTGTAAGTCTTCTAAGCTGTGCCTGTTTCCCCTTGTTTGCTGTGTCTTGCCTTGTCTGTTTCATTTCTCTGTGTGTGCTCTGACCACAGCGGCACTTAGCTCCTGGCAATGTATGCTTTTTACCCAGAATTTGTTCCATAGAAAGCCTGTGTCCTCAACATACTTGCTTTGAATCTATTTTGATCTGTATCAGCTGGAATAGGTTTTGAGCTGCTGGGTATTAGCTTATGTATGCTTCTTTTTCTAGAAGCTAATTGACTGATTTGGGGTGGAGGCGAGATGAGAGTCTATACATTTGACCAATTTCACAGAGCTTACCTTGCAAGCTATTGAAATGCAAATAGAGGCTACACTTAGAGGCTCTAAGAATTCACACACGCAGTTCTTTGTTTTCTTCTGAAAAATAAGCATTCAAAATTCATGCACATTCTATTATTCATGTGCTATATATTTAGGTTCTGCTGGTGTGCCTAGATAAATCTTATCACCATTATTTAAAATTTCATGAATGAAACTTTACATCTCCAGTGCCACACTAGCCTAGACAACTTTACCCAATCAAAATAATTCGAAATGCGACACTTAAAATGAGTCCTTGTGTGTGTCTGTGTATATGCATTTATATATATACACCTATGTCATGGCCTTATCTACAGCTATTTTTATTCAAATCTACTCTGTGTAAATGGGTTAAGAACTCACAAGCTCCTTTTGGTGTTTTGCCCCCCAAAAGCCTAAATCTTTAGTATTTGCTGCCTACAAAGCTTCCCTGAGATACAGCACTGATGTCAAAGCAGTTTTTCTTTGTTTGATAGTTGTCACACTGGTGGTCCTGAAAACGAGGCTCTTTTCTGTGCTGTCCTATATTTTCAAAGCAGTCATCCACTACTTTCCATTCGTCTGGTACTTTGAAAGAATATAATGTGTCAGCAAGGCAGTTACTTTGTCATTTGATCTGCTCTGCATCTTAACCTTCCTGGAACAGTTAATGCTTTCAATAGTCCTTTATTTTCCCCCTAAGGTGTGGTCACTTCACCACCAACACTGGAGAGAATGATTTTTGTGGGCAGATCCAGAGCCCTCCTACCCAGCTTCCTGCCTACTGCCTCTGGATGCTGGCTCCAACTTTTTCTGATGTCAGTGTATGAAAGGCTGACTGTCCCGCACTGTGTTTGGAAGAAAGCACACAGGCTTACTTGCAATCCTCACAAGCCTTGTGTCCTCATAGAGGAATATTGGTGATGCTTAGAATTAAGCTGCCACTTTTGGGGAGCGATAGAAAAATGGACTTTATTAGTTCTCTTAGTGCTCTTGAAGGTTCTGTCATTTCCAAGCAAGGAGGGTCAGTTCTGGGAAAACAGCAAATGTTCACAAGAATTTTGACACAAAATTGAGCCAGGGTCTATCCGTGTCCGTGCTTAGCACAGGAAAGAGTTGCACACGTTACTGTGATTGGATGCTCTTTATTTCTTTGATGGGTTATCTCAGTTTTCAGCCTTTTCCCCCAAGCCCTCAGATCCGTTGCAGTGGATATGCTGGGGTGAGCAGGGCTGACGGTGGGCAGGGGCTGCGTCATTTCCTGCCTCCGCACCAGCGGAGTGTCTTTCATTATAATAGTCCTTCCCGTCATTGTCAGATGCTTTCCTTAAGTTGTTCTAAACTGAAAACTGGTGTGAAGTCTGACATTCATCTCTAATAACTGGTCTCAGTCAGACCTCTGTGTGTGTGTGTGTGTGTGTGTGTGTGTGTGTGTGTTTTGGTTATGGGCTGTTGGTTTCTGCTTTTTGCAGTTTCCTCCTTAGGTTTTCTCAGTTAGGAACTATGACCTTTTAAACCTTCAGGCACACACTCAGTCTTCTTTCCTGTTTCCTTAAACACAGCATCGCTTTGGATATAGTATAAGAATACTGATTTCATTTGAGAAAATTTCTTTGGATTTCTTTATTCAAAGATATTTACTGTGTACTTTTAATTTGTGCAAAGCTAGGGCAACCCACTCCAGTATTCTTGCCAGGAAAATCCCATGGACAGAGAAACCTGTGGGCTACAGTCCATGGGGTCACAAAGAGTCAGACATGACTGAGCACAGCACAGCAGCAGAAAAGTTATGATAACTGTTATACACGTTTACCAGCTTCTAAGTGCTTTATATGTGTCAGTTCATTTCACTTCTACATTGCCCCCTTGAGAAAGGTACTGTTATCCTCAATTCTCAGAGGGGAGAACAGGGTGGTGAACTAACCTTTCTGGCTCTTAAAGTTACTAAGCTGCAGAACCTGGCTTCAAATCTCAATGTCTAGATTCAATCTAGGTGGTTCAACCACACTCTTAATGGGTTATGACTTTTTTTTTTTGCTTCCCTGAGGTGGGCAAGACAGCCCAAATATAATTATCATCTACTGTGACAAGTTCAGTAGAATACTGTGACAAGTTCAGTAGAAATTGTACTGAATAACACGATAATATGGAAGCCCAGAGATGAGTGTCCATGTTAAGGTGCTTTGCTGGATAGACATAGTAATGAGTTCCATTCATCCATGCTCTCCAGTGGCTGGGAGGGGCTAACACTATGTTGTATTTTTGTAACTGTAGGCTTAGATAGCGATTCTGGGCATTTTATTCATGAGAGACTGGGTGAAATAATGTCCATTGTTCTAAGAAGCGGGCTATCTTGGTCTATGAAATTGTTGCTAGGGATTAGTGAATTGGGTCTTAAAGAAAATAGAGGTAATCCATTAATTACAAACTGTATGATTGTATCAGAAAGGTATATTTTGGTTTGAGACCCCCAGAACATTCTTTGGAATCCTAGAAAGATTTCTTGAACTAGTTGATGTATGAAAAATCTGCTTGTAAACAGGGAGAGGTAGATAAGGCAAAATGATAGATTAAAATTTTAGTTGCTATGTAAGGCCATTTTAGTTCTTGGAAGATAGTACGAAAGACAATCCAATGAGCTCATGGAGATAAAAGGGTATGTAAGAACAGTTATTAATATTATTACAGAAAATAATTTTGAGTTGGAACCTATAGCTTTGTATGACTTAACCAAATTGAGGTCTTCTTGAGTTAGGAGATGTGGTACCCTGATACTGAGTACCTCCCTGACATTCGTTCCTCACTTGCTTCTTCTTAGCATCCCCTGATTTGCACTTGGCTTCGGAACAGCTGACGTGGGTCCATGTCTAGAAGAGCATGTCATGTGGATTGGGCCCATCAGCATATTCTGTTGCATGGACCATAGTGAATGCAGGAATGACATGAGACCTAAACTGAGTCCAGCAGAGTGAACTTCTCTTTCTTTATCGGTTAATGGTGTGGCCAAGATGCTCCTTCTTGTTGGGCAGTAAGTAGGAAATGCATGGCCAGAGGAGTAGCTTAAAACTCTTTGGGGTGTATAAACAAAGCATGCTTTAGGAAATCAGCTGTACCGTTACAAGTAGGACCAAAAGATGCAAAGAAACCAGGTCCTTAACAGTTTGATTCAGGCTGCTGAATCAAACATGATCTGAAGCAAAATCTCTCACTGGACTTTTCAGTCACACCAGTGAGTAGCCCTTTTATATTACTTATGCTGCTTTGAATTGAGTAGTTTGTTACTTGGAATGAAAAGCATCCTCATTACTTGGTGAGTTTTAGTTGCCATTTGCTGAAAATAGCAGTTTTTCCTTGTCAATATTTTGAAACTTTTATTTTGATACCGAAGTAAATTTATTTTGTTTCTCCCCTGAAATATCTTGCTTTCTTTCTTCTGCAAAGGTATCTTACTTTTGTTATTTTACAATGTAAATGTGGTTTAAACATAATTTCTTTATGGAGATATTCAAAAATGCATGAGAGCTGATTCTTAAGAAATGAAAACTTATTTCAGTGACATTTGCCATGAAAATGAAATACTTTCTTCTTTGAAGGATTAGTATGTTTGTGTTCTTACTCTGATAACCTCTTAAAAGCAGGCAGGTATTTGTAGTTGTTTAACAAGTAAAGAATTATTAGGCATGACTTCACCAATGATCAGTTAACCTAACAGTTATTTTAATTTTTACCCTAAATGATTTGACAATGATAGATAGCTGATATGGCAAGTCAGCATAAAGGTTTGTTGCCTTTTATCATTTCTGCTCTAAATAATTGTTCACATCTGTTGGTTATTAGATGCAGTTATGAGGGGATTAGGATATGTGGAACAGGAAATCCTGGCTAATGATGGTTTTTTATTCTCCATTTCTTTTCCATCATTTCTTCCCAGTTTTCCTCTTTTCGTTAGAGCATAGACTTTATGAAATATTCTCAGATTTGTGCTCATGATGGAAGATCCAACTCCAACAGATGCTCTTGCCAAGCCACATATATGTCTGTGGCTGCAACATTTATACACATAGTGCAGGCTGCTGGGGTGGTTGGCATGTTTCTAGCAGAAAGCTGCATCGGACATGCAGAGTAGAGGTGGTTGAGGTTCATTCTGCCCACCCCAGCTTTGTGGTCTTTTCACATCATGAGTTGATATGGTGAGATTTGGAGGAGGGTTGATTGCCCCAGCAAACTAAGAAACCTCTCTGACTCAGTGAAAGTAATTGGGGTAGATAGGAGTGTTCCTGTTTTGGGTTCCTGTTTGGTTCTTTGGGGCAGCTTTGACTTGTGATGTAGCCAGACTGGGCCTCTGTGGCCTATAGCTTGACTCAAAAGCAGAGTTGATGGAGATCTTGAGGGTTCTGTTTAACTTTGCCCAGTTTACTCCATTCTGCTTCCTAGCCTACAGGGGGTGGCTTAGGGAGCAGCAGAAGCCCAAATCTTTTATCAGAGCTTCAGCAGGGAATCACCTCTGCACCTCTGCACCTCCGCCTGGAGCAGACGGCCTCTCCCTGCCTTGATTGCCTCGCTCTCCTCCAGCATCCTGCTTCCCCCACCTCCCCCTACCTTCCCTTTCCTGCACCTCCCTCTCTTCTTGGTTCCCCTCCTCCCTCTTCCCTGCCTCACCTCCCTTCACTCTTTCTCATTTAATCCACCTCTTCTTTTTTCTAGTTTATTTGGACTTCCTCAATTTTTTTCCCCCATAGCAACAACTTTCCTTTCTAAATGCCCAAGCCCAGGGTACCTGTGCCTCTGCAGGTCCCCATCACCTACCTCAGCTCTTGTTGGACCTCATCATAATTCCAACCCTTATTGTCTCTCTCTATCCCAAGAGCCTGTAAACTTCTTTTTTTAAATATATATATAATTTTTATTTGTTCATTGGCTTTGCTGGGTCTTTGTTGCTGTGCGGGCTTCTCTCTGGTGGCAGGGAGGGGATCCTCTTCCTTGTAGTATGTGGGCTTCTCATTGCGGTGGCTTCTCTTGTTACAGAGCATAGGCTCTGGGGTGCGCAGGCTTCAGTAGTTGCAGTGTGTGGGCTCAGTAGTTGCAGCTCCTGGGCTCTAGAGCATGGGGTCCATAGTTGTGTGGCACAGGCTGAGTTGCTTTGTGGCATGTGGGATCTTTCCCGACCAGGGATTGAACCTGTGTCTCTTGCATTGGCAGGCGGATTCTTTACCACTGAGCCACCAGGAAAGCCGTAAACTTCTTGAGATTAAGAGAATAGTCTTGGTCGTCTTAGATCCCTAGGACATGGTCAGACTGTGGTAAATGATCAATCGAGTCTGTTATCTCCAAGGGTTACACATGATTTTAACTGTGTTTTTGTGTCATTCTTTTGTGAACCTATTTGATCCATTTTTACCATCAGAATGGGAAGTTTAAAAAAAGAAATATAATTTGATAAAAGCTATGTGTGAAGTAAAGGAGAATCTTTCAAGGTCTGTTCTGATGTTAATAGGGTCCTTGGCAGAAAGCATATTACCTCACAGGCATGAGGCGATTATTTATAGTGGTTACATCAGCCTGAGTAAAAACGATAAATTCTAGATTTCTGTCTCTGTTCTCACTGCAGGATTCCAAGTAAAGAATTTGCCTGATTTGCCTTTCACTGCCTCTGACATTTCACCAGGGTCCAGATTTAGAGCTTTTCTGTAAAAAAAAAAAAATGTTTCTTTTTGTTCAACAGCTAATGTGTGAGGTGCTTTGAATTAGAGGATCATAGAATTTCAAGTCCAAGAGAGAAAACTTAGATTTTGTCTAGCTTAATTTCTTCATCTTCTGGCTAATAATACTGACTTTCAAAGAAATAAAGTGACTGAACTGAAGTTACCAAAATAGTGAATATCAGAATCAAGGTGTTTTCATGTATAGTCTTCATTCTAGTAAGCTGTGCATAGCAGGTGCTTGAGTTCTTTTGTGTGGTCTCCTTGGGCTTTTAAATAATATCTTTTTTGTTGGAAGTATAGTTTATTTACAGTGTTGTGTTAGTTTCAGGTGTACAGCAAAGTGATATATTCTTTTTCAGATTCTTTTCCCTTATAGGTTATTATGAAATATTGAATGTAGTTCCCAGTGCTATACAGTGGGTCCTTGTTGGGTATCTATTATATACATAGTAGTGTGTATATGTTAATCCCAAGCTCCTAATTTATCCCCTTCTTTCTCCTTTGGTAACCATGAGTTTCTTTTCTATTTCTATGGATATATTTCTCTTTTGTACATAAGTTCATTTTGTATCATCCTTTTAGATTCCACATATAAGCAATATCATACTATATTTGTCTTTCTCTGTCTGACTTCACTCAACATGATAATCTCTGGATTCATCCATGTTGCTGAAAATGACATCATTCCATTCTTTTTATTGGCTGAGAAGGAAATGGCGACCCACTCTAGTGTTCTTGCCTGGAGAATCCCATGCACAGAGGAGCCTGGCGGGCTACAGTCCAGGGGCTCGCAAGAGTCAGACACGACTGAGTGACTAAACCACCACCACCACCAATATTCCACTGTATGTATATACCACTTCTTCTTTATCCTTTCCTCCGGATAAGGAGGATGGACTAAATTATAGCATTTTAAATAAAAAACTAGTCCTTGCCTAACAGAAATGATTCCATTTCAGAAAGTTTATTAATATCCTTGAGTGAGGCTTTTGATTTAACTTAATAACGAAAATCTGTCCCAAGTTGTTGCCACCCCTCATTTACTAGCCTTCAAATATGTATGATTTCTTAGCTGTTTATATTTTAGGAGAATAAAGGCAAACTAAAATGCCCTCAGGCACTAGACACAGAAGATCCATATGTAAAGGCCGCTAGGGAGTGATGGGGCCTGTGGTCAACAAGAAGAGCTTATTCCTTACTGAAAGGCGTTCAGATTCCATTTTTATTTAAAAACCCTAAATAGAACATATCTGTCGGCCAGAACTAACCTTGGAATCTTTTGTTTGTAATTTCTATCAGATCTAAGGCCTCAGACATTTTTTTTTACAAAGAACCTAATATAAGCATTTTTATTTTTTCTCTTTTAAACACATCACAAAATTGCATCCAGTGGGAAGAATCTTCTTTGGGAATGGGGAAAGAGTTTCTCTTGCCAGTAGAGGCTGCTTAGGCAGTATTTATACTCAGTGCATGCTGAACATTTCCCCATAGATGGTAAGCTCAGTCTTTTATAATTTAGAATGATGTAGAATCATTATAAAAACAAATGGGATTTTAGCACAGTATTCCGTCTTGGCCCCACTTTTTTGTGTGTAAGGACCATAATCTTGTCTGTCTATTTATTTATCTATCTATTTATATGTATCTATGTAAAGACTTAGCAGAAAGGCTTGCAGAAGAGAAAAAGAACCCAGTAAAGCATCTCCTTAACTAGGGTTTAATAGGAGAGGGGGCAGGGGCGGCAGTCTAATTGATGAGGCTGCCGGGCAATTTAAACCAACCCGTTAGTTACAAATTTTTGTTACGCAAAATTTAACACTCCATGGCTGGGGCCATAAGGAGGTTGCAAGTAGCCTCGGATGCATTCTTTTTTTGTGCTGGCCATTGCTCTTAAAGGACAGTTTAATTTGTGTAAGATACTGTTTCAGCTTGCTGTCTCCTTCATTCCTGGGGAAATGACTCTTTAGAGTCACCATTTTCTTAATGTTTTAAACACCGGGGCTACATATCTAAAACCCTTTTTGTTTTTATTAGCTCCACATATCACTGGATTATTATAATGTGTCCACCCTTTCTCTCTCTGTTGAGCATCTCTTTGCATCAGTCTTACTTTGGTGCAGATTTCCTTCTGAAGGTTGGCATTAATAACTGTGGAATAATTCTTTTTAAGAACAGTTCATATCGCTACCTTCCTTTGACTGTTTTCAAACTTGCTAAGTGGTACCTGATTTCACTGCATTGTTTATTTTAGGGCTGGAGAAGTCCTGGAGGACCACCTATTCTGATTCCTAGGTAGCCCAGTAAGGTTACCTGACTCCTGGAGGACCACCTATTCTGATCCCCATGTAGCCCAGTGAGATTATCTGACTCGAGCTACACGTCTCCTGTTTTTTAACCAATAATAATAATAATTTCCATTAACATTTTGAGCAATATCCTCAATGTGGTGAAATATTTTGAAAATACACAATAATAACCTTCCATAGTATAGTGAATGCTACTCAGTATTAGCTGCTGTGCTGGACATTTCATTTTGATTGGCTATGATCCTTGACCTTATTTTCTAGAAGAAGAAAGTAAGGCTCAGATGTTCAATAAATTGTGCTGACATAACCAGGCTTGTTTTTGTGTGTACAAACCTGTGTTTCTTTGGCTTCATAATTTATACTTATCCCCTAAACCATGATCTGGTCTTTTTTTTTAACTTTGAAGTGATTTGGGGAGAGGGACTGGACTGAAAGATATTTTGCATAGCTGAAATACATTAATTTGTGCTCTCTTTTTTCCCCCAACATCAGAAACACAGGAATTTTCTTTTATATGGAAAATATTGCAGTGAAGATTCATAGCACTCAATTATGTGCGGCAAATTTACAAAAGTTGCAGAGATACAGGTTAACAATTCTTTTCAAAAGATACCCTAACCAAGTGTAAACTATTTTCTCTGTGTAAATAGACTTCCTATTGTATTCCTTTTGATGAGTAAGCAAAGAGGTGTGTGGAAAACATGATAAGATGAAGAGGAAGATTACAGTATCATTTCATCTGAAACTGGGAAATGAAATTGGATGCCATACTCTCCTTAAGACTGTCATAGTGTGGGCAGCCTCTGGTTGAAGGCCTAAGCTAGTCTACGAGAGGGTGGTTAGTAAATCTTGAGTCCTTTTGTGACCTTCCTCTCCTCGCTGTTCTCTATTTTTAAATTCCTTGGTTTATGGCCTTATCCTGCTGGTGGAGAGTCAAGGAACTGCTTCTAATGAAAGTTAAAACTTGCTCAGGCCATGGCTGGCTAAAGAGGACAGTAGGAATGGGAAGAGAAATAGAGCGTGTTGGAAAAGGCTGCACAGCCTGTGTGATCATTAGTTAGCTCTCTAAGAGATCTGCCTGCAATTATTCTAGCTGTATGTGTTTGATAGGTCCAAGTGTGTCTGTGTCTGCTGAAATTCTTCACTGAAAAATCACTTCCCCTTATCATTTTCTGCTGATTCCCGGAGCTGTTTGTGATGCTGTGGGAAAGCCGATGGTATTTTTGTAAAAAATAAACAAATAGGACTAAAGAAATATTTTATGAATGAGAGAGAGAGAACATTCCTTTTTTTTTAATCAGTTTGTTTTTTTCTAGTTAGTATCACGTGTAAAGGAAAAGTTCTATTACAAAAGATGGAAGTCTCACAGAAGTAATATTGTTCAGTAATGTTTAAGTGTTTCACCCGGATTTGCACAGTGGTTACTGAGCCTCATCAGAGAGTCAGAGAATGTAGCCCTCCAAGTAGCTGATTTGGAAAACATTACAGAATGTTTGGATATAAAGGTTTCCAGCACACTGCTTTGTGGGTTTTCTGCCTGTGGGAATAGTGTTTTTGAATGAATGGAAGGAAAAGGCCTAATTCCTGTTAAGGACTTTTGTGCAGAAGAAAATCAGAAGTCTTTTCTAAATATATAGCTTATGTTCTGAGCAGATGTGACATACCTTTGGGTATCTTGCATCGAACACAAAGTGCATTAACACAACAGAAACATTTAATTATATATTTAGTAAATTATAGTCAACAGAAGTTAAACATTTGTGAAAAATCATAGTTTAGCAAGTTAGTGAAGTTGCATAAAGAGGTTTGCCACAAATCTTGCAAGCTTGCCTTTTCAAAGAATGCATTGTCAGTGTCTTTAAGTTAACTTTTGTGTCTGCACTGCCCAGGACATAGTACATGCTTATTGAATGAGTATGGGAAAGAACAAGAATTAGGCATCAGATGTGTGTTGAGACTATATCCATATCAATGGTAATTTTTAATCGTGGTTAGTGTATGCACTGGTATGGTGGTATGGCTGCAAAACAAATAGTCCCACACATAGCTGTTTTGAACAACAAACATTTATTCTGTCAGTTTTCATGGGTCAGGAGGCCAGGAGCAGCTTGGCAGAGTGATCTAGCTCTTGATCTCTGACAAGGCTAAAACCAGGCTATTAAGATATTGACTGGAACCATCATCTCAAGGCTGGATTGGGAGAGGAACTGCTTCCAAGGTCACTCAAGTGGTCGTTGGTAAGATTCAGCTCCTTGCAGGTCGCTGGAACGAGGGCCTCTGTTCCTCACTGAGTGTTGTCTGGAGCCCATCTTCTGTTCCTTGTTACACTGGCCTCACTGTAGGTCAGCTCACAACGAGGCAACTCCCTTCCATCAGAGGGAGCAAGTGAGAGCCAGTCCAAAACAGCAGTCTTCTGAGACCCAATCTTGGAAGTGACCCCTCTTTACTTTGGTCATATTCTAATCATTCACATTAAATCACTGAGCCCCACACTGAAGGGGAGGAGATTACAAAAGGAATGAATACCAGGAGCTGAGGATCGCTGTAGGTCTATAGTCAGAAGAGGGAACGGGTGGTGTCCTGGGAGCACCTCCACAGGCAGAAGCATGAACCCCTATACTTCACAACATGGTTACCTTTTACACACCTGATATCAGCTCATGTCACACTTCTTCCAAGTGTGTTTGTGTGAATTCTCCCTTATGAGACTGAGTTCCTTAAGGACAGGGGCCTTGTCCTGTTTAATTTTGTGACTGTAGTGCACAAGCTGTTTGACCCTTAAATATTTAAAGAATAATGGAACCCATGAATTAGAACACTTGGCTTCAGAGCTTGACTAGGTGGTATTTGTTCTCTTAATTTGGGTTCACTGGTGGGACTAGTGGTAAAGAATCTGCCTGCCAATGCAGCAGACGTAAGAGACATGGGTTTAATCCCTGGGTCAGGAAGATCCCCTGGAGAAGGAAATGGCAACCCACTCCAGTATTCTTGCCTGGGAAATCCCATGGACAGAGGAACCTGGCGGGCTACAGTCCATGGGGACTCAAAAGAGTAGGACATGACTGAGCACTTAGCACAGGAAAGCAGAGCTGGAAATGTGGAAAGTTAAAGGCAAGTTGTTTGAGAGGTGATCTCAGGCTGTGGAAGGAAAGCCTGCTCCCTGCAATGGGACCTCCTGAGACCCGCATGGAAAGAGTGCCCCCAGAATCTCCATTGGAAGGACTCCTACTGGAAGCTGGAGGCATCCACCACTGGCTTCTGTCCCCCCCTGTTGAAGGCTGTGTCTCGGAAGAATTAATTCCTCCTTACTCTGGACCTCCCAGGCTCCTCTGATCTTGATGAAGGCCTGGGACAGAAATGGAAAAATGCCTAATGGATGTGTTTGAGATGGGACGACATTGTTAGCAGCAGGCTTGAGCTTTCTCTGGGTCCCCACTGCAGCTGAGGCTGATGTTGGAGGGGATCAGAGTGGGCCCTGAGGAAGGGGTTACAGGTCACCCTTGGGATCCCTTACAATGGCAGAAGGCGACTGGATCCGTTACACTGATCAGAGGCCTAATCACATGTGGGGACTATAGACTTGATGGTCACAGTGGGAAAAGGAGGGAGCTCAAAGACCTCTTTGGCCCCTACCTGGGATATAAATGGATAAATCTCTTTGTACAGGGATTTCTAGAAGACTTATGCTATTTTACTTTACTGTGTCCACTTGAACAAAAGGACAACTGAAATGTTGATCTAAGTTTTGAAGCATTATTAATTGCCCTCACATATGCCAGTCAATGTCAGTGCTGTCCGGAGGAAGAGATTAGAAGTTCCTGTGTGTTGTCTTTATCAGGAAGACACATACTGCCTGATTGTCTTCCTGATTTTAAATCTGATTTACTTTTTATCTAATTTTGAATCCAGCACTGTGTGTTTGCACAAGGAGAGCCTTTCTGCCCACATTGGTGTACGGAGATCTTTTGATTGTGCTTTTTATGAAATTGGAATGTCTTTGTTTGAAGTATTGACCTAGACAAGAGTTATGGTTCCATGGCCAACTGTTAAATGTGATCTTTTAAAAAAATTGAAAAGTTCATAAAATAACTAAAAGGATGGAGACTGACGTAGCATATACCTCTGTCCCTGACATCCAGAATTAAAAAATGTTTTCCATTTGTCATTTTTCTTGAGTGTTTTTAATGAAAGCAATTGAACATTTTAACAAGTAAAAACCTTAGACTATAAAAGCAGCATGACTGGAAACTCCTCTCCAGGCCTCACCTCACTTCCCAGAAGTGACTCCCATTGTCATTTTAGTGTGTATATTTCCAGTTGGTTTTCATTCTCATAAATATCGTGTGGCTCCCCGCACCCAGAATTGTTTTCTTTAACTTATATTTATCTTGATTCAAATAGATTTAATTCATTCATTTAAAATCCTGACTAGTATTTCGTCTTATGGATATACCACAGTTTCCTTTGTTCTTTCCCTTCATCAAGATGTTAGCTGCTCCTAGTTTTTCGTCTGTTCGTTTTTACTATCATAGGAATGCTTCAGTGGATATTCATGTATGGATTTCTTGCTGCCTGTGTATAAGAAGTTTAGGATATGTGCCAAGAAGCAAAATTGCTGGGTTATATGGTATACACGTTTTCAACCTAATAGATGTTGCTAACATTTTTGCTAAAGTGCTTTAATCAATGTACACTTCTACAACAGATTGCTATTCTCCTTCATACCCACCAGTACCTGGTATTTTGAAACTTTTAAAATTTTTGCTGTTCTGATTGGTGTAAGGTGACTATTGTGCTCTTTTATTTTAAATTATACTAAAGAGGTTGTGTATCTTTTTATGTCTAGTGGCCATTAGGTCTCATCTTCTCTAATCTGTTGGGTCTTACCTTATGCCCATTGTTTTAATTTCCTTTTTTCTATTTATTTATTTTACATATTAGGAATATCTCATTTCAGTCTGAAAGTTGAAGTTGCTCAGTTGTGTGTGACTCTTTGTGGCCCCATGGACTGTAGCACCCCAGGCTCCTCTGTCCATGGAATTCTCCAGGCAAGAATATTGGGGTGAGTAGCCATTACCTTCTTCAGGGGATATTCCTGACTCAGGGTCAAACCCTGGTCTCCAGCATTGCAGGCAGTTTCTTTACCATATGAGCCACCAGGGAAGCTCAATTTCAGTCTAGCCCTCCCTTTAAAATTTATGACATCATTCAGAAGACTTAAGTTCTGATGCAGTCTAGTTTATCAATCTTTTTGTGAAAGTTTTGTTTTTCATACCTTTGTAGGAAATAGGCTCCTAAAAGCAGGTCATAAAAATATCTCATACTTCATTTTTTCTTCTAAAATTTTTGAGTTCTGTTTTGACATTGTTTCTCATTATTCTTCTTGTTTATTTCTTAGTGTGGAGTGTAGCATGAATTAAATTAATTTTTCCAGGTGGAAAGTGATTTTTCACCATACTGAGTTAATGTATCTTTTCCTTGTGTTGTTTTTTTGCTCCCTTCTCATCTGTGTAAGAGTCTGTTTGGGGGTTCTCTAGCCACCCCAGTCTGTTTATTCTCCAGTGAATACCACATGATTTAATCACTACAATTTTATAATAAATCTTGACTTCTGGAGGACAATTCCCTTCTTGTTCTTCTTTTATTCGGAGTTGATATATATATTTTTGACTATTTAGACTTCTGAATGACTTAGAAATCATTTGTGGAAGTCCACCAAACCAGATATACTTAGAATTTAGATTAGAATTCTGATGGCTCTTCAGATAAATTTGGGAAGCATTTGAGTCTTCCCATCTGTGTATGGTATCTGTCTCCTATAATTCTGATATTCACTTGTGCCCATTAAAGTATTTTACAATTTTCACTGTACAGATCTCATTCATCCTTTTCTTTTTTACAGTGTTTTTTGCACATTTATTCTCTTTTAAATTAGCATATACATTGCATTAGTTTAAGTTGTACAGCATAATAATTTGATATATGTGTATGTTGTGAAATAATTGCCACCAAAAATTTAGTTAACATTTGTCACCTCACACAGTTACACATTTTTTTCCCCTGTGATGAGAACTTTTAAGATTTAATCTCTTAGCCACTTGCAAATATTCAATAAAGTGTTATTAACTGTGGTCATCATGCTGTGCATTATATCCCCAGGACTAATTTACAGCTAGAAATTAGCACATCTGACCACCTTCACCCATTTTGCCCACCCCCTCATGCTCTGCCACTGGCAACCACCAAGCTGTTCTGTTTCTATGAGTTCCATTTTTTAGATTCCACATGGAAGTGAGATTATACAGTATTTGTCTCTCTCTGTCTTATTTCAGTTAGCATAATGCCTTCCAGGTCCATCTGTGTTATCATAGATGGTAAGATTTCCTTTTTATGGCTGAATAGTATTCCATTGAAGATATACACCACATTTTCTTTATCCATTTATCCATTGGTAGACACTTGGGTTTTCTCCATGTCTTAGCAATTGTAAATGATGCTGAAATGAACATGAAGATGCAGAAATTCCTCCCCGAATTCACCGTATGCCTGGAATGGGAAAACAATAGATATTAGTTATTAATGGTATCAAGCTGACTCTCAAGAATTGCTTATTTATTGCACATCTAACATCCACCCACTTCGCTTCCGGTTTTAAACTCCATGTAGTTGATTGTGTGAGAATTTTGAGCCATTTGTGAATGAACACAGCCCTAGAGCCTAGACCCCGAGTTCCAGGCTTTGTGGGATCAACAATGACTCAGATCCCCTGTCTGCACAGAAAGAAATCACCTTTAACAGAAGCATACAATAGGTGCTATCAGTTACTGCATTCCAAGGCAAATCCTAGGCTAACCTCTGAAAGTAACTGAGCAGTGACTACAGACCAGAAGCAGAAGGCCTCATCACTGACCTCAGAGCAGACCTGGCACTGTGTTTTGCTACCCGTTACATCGTGTATCCTGACTGCGTTATAGAAGCCCTGTCCACCCCTGGTGACACAGTGACTTTCCCATGCTGTCAGGGTACTTCCACTCTGATTGTCCCAGTCGCCCAGGGGAATGCAAAATAGGAAGGAAACATGCTAAACAATCAATGAACAAAGTTGTTTTTTTTTAAGTGACAGGATGGGAAGTGGTAGGAGGGAAGTGCTGAAGCGGGGGGGAGAATGCCGGCAGACGACAGAAAGACAGAAGCAGAGGAAGCTTTTGGGAAGAAAAATAAGAAAGGCTGCTGACAAAAAAATACTCCAGCAGAAGAAGGAAGAGGTGTTCCTTGCCAAGGAAAATGTGCTAATCTTATGCAGCTGAAACATATTTAAAGAAACATTGTAAGACTTTTGTCTTTAACTCCTTAATACTTAGGGCTTCCCAGGTGGCTCAGTGGTTTTAAAAAAAAAAAAAAATCCGCCTGCCAATGCAGTTAGACACAGGAGACGCTGGTTTGATCCCTGGGTTGGGACTATCTCCTGGAGGAGGAAATGGCAACCCACTCCAGTATTCTTGCCTGAAGAATCCCATGGGCAGAGGAGCCTAGCAGACGACAGTCCATGGGGACGCAGAGTCAGACACGACTGGGCCACTGACCTCGCAGGCCTTAATACTTAATCTTGAAAAAAATATGTAATCTAAGGCACTCCTAGAGGAATCAGAGGTACTCTGTGATTTCCATTAAGAACAACACTTCTCTAAGTGTGAACCTGTCTTCTTGTGCAGCAACAGAAAACCAGGGTAACATATTTTACTGTCTATATCAAATTGCAAGGTCCTTAGAGGAGAGGAAATATTTTTGTGAATATACATTTTTAAATAGTTCACAGTTATATGGGGTACTTCCTGTGACCTAATTCTCTTGCATATTACATAAATTAACTACTTTCATCCTCTTAACAGCTTTATGAAGTGGGCATTTTTACTATCCCCATTTTACAGATGAGAAAATAAACGTATTCAGAGTTTTGAAATGTGGCTGACCTCACAGAGCTGGTAAGACGTGAAGTTGAAATTCAAATCCAAGCAGATTGGTCACAGTTTCCTTTTATCCACTACCCCAAAGGATCTCTCACTGGTTGTAACCCATCAATAAAATATTTTGAACCATGTATTGAAGGTAGCACTGATTTATCAGTTTGGCTTTTTAAGTTCTGTGACCTCAGGTATGCTGAGATGTTTCATAAAGGATGTGTAAATACCTACTAAAACCAAAACCTTACTGCTGTATTAGTACAATTCGAAGAGAGCTATAAACATGTGACTTACAGTCTCACTCATGTCCTGGCTTCTGGGAGAAAGAGCCCTTACACAGCAGGCAGCCTTCTTCCTACCACCGCTGCTGCCCTTCACTCTGAAGAGTGTGAGAAGCTCAAGGACCATCCTGTCTCCACTAGATGTTCTTCCGCTTGCACTTACATCATTCATTTCATGTGATATTTCACTCGGTGACAAGCTTTCACCCGACTTCCCCAAAACCAGTGGCTGCATTTAATTCACTCTTTAGTAGCACTACTTTTCAATTATCTTTGAATTTGATAAAAATATATGGTAAGATAAAGATACCCTTTGGAAAATTGTTGCATAGTCTAAAGACTTCAGCCTTGTGGAGGCAGCTGTATGCCCATTTTATAAATGCAAACATCTGCGGGTCTTGGGGGACCTTTTCCACTATGATTGGGTGCCTTCCACACTTGCTATGTACCCCAAAAGAGCAAAGCCTCATATGTGGAAACTAGTGGAGAAACCAAAATTCGATATTTTACATTCTCCAGATAAAAGTTTTGGTTCAAGATTTCAATAAATGGAATTACAGTAATGTGACCTGAACATGAGGATCTTGCTTTTTTGTACTTGTTTAAAAAGTTCATGTTTTCTAAGCATCCAGGACCTTATTAATGAGAGTGACAAGATAAACTTTCATCCATATACTGTCCCCCAAGAATTTATAGTGATTCATCTTATGGTTTAAAAAAAACAAAAACACAGGCTTGTCATTGTGCTACAGGTTAGAAGTGTTATATCAGATGTTCAGTGTTGTCATTATGATCAGCTGTCTATGTGGGCATTTCATCTCTTTCACACAGGAATCTGCGATAAGCAGCTACAAGATGAGGGGGAGAGAGATCAGTTAAACTGTCTCCTACCTTCATCTACAGAGCCAGGTTGCGGCTTCCCCCTTCCTGGGCCCCTGACCATTCTCCCCATGGCTGTTAGAACAGATGAAACAAATCAAAATGCCTTTGAGGAGTCTGGTGCTTCCCTCTGCTTAATTTAAACCCCAATCAAGCCTAATTATCAGAGCCATATTACTTGCCGGCAATAATTCGCTTTGGGTGCAACTCGGAACTGAGTTGAAAATTTTATTTTGCCTTCAGAAAATTGGTTTACCTTTAAATTTCCCCCCCGCAGATTTCCCTGCAGAAAATTGGTCCTCTTAATTTAGGTATCTTGTAATTTTTCTCATTAAAAAAACTATGGCATGTGATATCATTAAATTTTTTTTTTCTAAATTGAAGTGACTTAAGTGGGTTGACATATGTGCCGCAGCATAATTGTGCTGTGTTTTTGGAGCTCAAGTCAGTAATTACATCCATAAACTTATTGTCACTGGTAGAATATGTTAACTGGTCTTTGACTCAAAATACATTAATTTGAATCAATATGTAATGTTCTGAAATGCTCTAACAAAGGATCATCGACAGATATAGTACGGTCTCAGACCCAAACATTTCTCTATGAATGGCAGTAAATGTAAACATTCTCTAAATAGCAGGTCAGTACTGTGATTCCCAAAACACACACATTATGAAGTCTGAAAGAAATCTGAACTATGACATGATGCCAGTAATTGAATTCAGTTGTTTTTAAAACAGGATGTCCTGGATATTTTTGATCTTTACAACATAGAGCTAACTTTCAGAGAAGGTCTTGGAATTTCAAGCATTCAGATGCATCATGCCTCATTACAGAGGAGGATGCTGGTCCAGGGAGGCTGAGTGACTGATGAGGAGGAGACCAGCCCCCAGCTTGTCTTTTTCCACTACCCCCCAGAGAGTGCCAGAATACCCTTCTCCTTGGAATCTTAGCGGATTAGATTCAGACTAGCTTTTCTACTTTCCTAATGTTGAATAACTTTGAAAGGCAAATGGAAATGTGCCGGGGTTGGGAAGTAAATTTGAATTCAAAGCAAGAGTTTCATCAGAAATCCAATCCCAGGGTTTTCTTTTGATTTGACACTGCAGACCTACCAAAATTACATTAATGTGAAAACCTTAACAAAAGAAAAATCCCCGTCATTAGATATGTGATGCTTCACAGATAATATCTAGTTCACCCTTTCAGCACTTCTGGGAATCGAAAGCCAGAACAGAAAGGTACCAGGTGACTTCAGAGGGGCATGTCCACTGTGCAGAGTGCTAATGCACAGCCCAGGTTCAGTGCAGCCAGGGCCAGGTTGAAGGTGAAACAACACGTGCTGGGGAGTAAACAGGGACTTGGCAGAGGAGCAGAGCCAGAAGGGAAGCTGCCCCTGTGGTTGCAGCTGTTAACTTGTGCTCTGTGATGGAGTGGGTACCTTTTGTCTTTTCTTTGACCTCCAGTCAGTTTGCACCTTTATCTCTCCCCGCCCCCCACCCCCCCCCCCCCCTTTTCCCCACTTCTCTTCCTCTCTTGTCTTCTCTCTTCATCTCCATCCTCCCTCCTCATTTCTCTCTTCCTCTCTACCTCTATCCCCCTACTTAGGGGGATACCTGCATCTCCCTTCTGTCTTTGGGGTGTCTGGTTGGGTTTGGCCCAGTGGGGGAGCGGTGATTAGAGGAAAGGAGGCAGAAATAGGAAAAGTGATAGAGTCACTGTTCTCTGGAGGGATGCTCTTCTGAAGATGACCCTCCAAACCTAGCTCTTCTTTTCAGGTTCTGGAAGCAGCTCTCTCCCTTTTGTCTTCTGACCTAGGGGAGGTGAAGGAACCCTCCCCCTAAGTAATTCCTGTATCAGAATTTTCTCAGACCACCTCCTCTGAGGGTGCCCTCTGTTTCCTGCAGAAACTCTGACTGAAACACGGGGTATGGGTGAGTTGGTGCTCCATTTAAATACATGTGCTTCATTTATCATTTTGATAATTATTTAAAATTATTTATCCACCATCTACCAAGGGGCAGAACTATTAAGACAAAGTTTCTGGCATCGCAGAACTTACAGAAAAAAAGACAAACACATGCAAGATACCGTCAAGCGGTAATAACTGTTATGAAGTAAAGGAGGGCAGGGGAAAGGGAGTTATTGACTTAAAAAAATACACAATGTGAGAGTTGTGAGTTAAGTTTTATTTGAGGCAGAATGAGGACTGCAACCTGGGAGTCAGCACCTTAGATAGCTCTGAGAACCTGCTCCAAAGAGGCAAGGTAGGAGATCAGCATATAAGTGATTTTGGTGAAGGGGGAATACATGCAGTCAAGCACATATTTTTTTCAAGTTTCTGCTAGTCACAAAGAGCAGTCATCACCATGAAGGATTTTAGTGCTTTTCCAGATATAAGGAGATACAAGAAATGGGCTCATAATTGACTCCTTAAAGTATCTAACTAGCTGAAGACCTGTCCTGCCGGTTTTTCCCTGAGCATCTGCTTGCATGCTTAGTTGCTCAGTCATGTCTGACTCTTTGTGACCCCATAGACTGTAGCCCACTAGGCTCCTTTGTCCGTGGGGATTCTTCAGGTAAGAATACTAGAGTGGGTTGCCATGCCCTCCTCCAGAAGATCTTCCCAACCCAGGGATCCAACCCAGATCTCCTTCATTGCAGGTGGATTCTTTACCACCCGAGTCACCAGGAAAGCCCTCCCTGAGCATAGAGTACTTCATTTCTGATCTCCACTCTGAGCTGCTTTCTGGGGTGTTGAAAATCAGCAGCTGCAGCAGTATGTGATTTAATCCCTTGTAGAGAGGTAGATGGCAAGTGCCAAGGTGCAGTTGACAGAGTGGTGGGTCCCCTTAGAAGAGAGGATAGGGAAAGTTTCCAGAATGGAGTAAATAGGCTATAATATGCAAAAATTTAAAAAAAAAGCAAAAGGAGGTGTTTTTTTTTTTTTCAGTGAAGAGCATCTCTAGGACCCTGAGGTGGGAAGGGGCTTGGAGGACTCTAGTAATATCACAAAGACCAATGTGGCTGGAGTGAGTGAGGGGGAGCCCCTGGAATTCAGAAAACATGCAGGGTGGGTAGCCTGATGCTTTATAGGATCCAGAAGGACTTGGGGTGACTGGAAAGGAAAGGTATGGAGAATTTGGAGAATAGTGATATTATTTATATATTTTATTAGGGTGGCTTTGTCTCTTGTTGGGAGGACAGACTCTTCAGAGGCCCAAAGTAGCGGAACACAGGTAGGAGCCTATTGCTGGTATCTGGATGAGTTGGATGGTGTTATCGGGTTGAATTGCATCTCCCCCAGATATGTTGAAGTCTTACCCCCTCTTTTTGAGAATGTATCCTTATTTGGACATAGGGTCTTTACAGTCAGTGATCAAGTTAGCAAGAATTTTTTGGGAGACCTCTAATCCAGTATAACTAATGTCCTTACAATTAAGGACATATTTGGATGTAGCGACAGATACACAGAAAGGAAAGGTTAAGAGACATGGGACGAAGATGGCCATCTAGAGGCCAAGGAGAGAGGCTGGAACAGAGCCTCCCCTCACAGCCCTCAAGAGAAACCAACCTTGCTGACACCTTGACTTTCAATTTCTAGCCTCTAGAACTGTGAGAGGGTGGAATCCTGTTTGTTGTTTAAGCCACCCCATTTGTGGAATTTTGTCACAGCAGCCCTAGGGACCAAATACAGAGAAATGACTTGGATGAGATTGATAATGGTCAGCAGGGTTGAATTTGAGATATGTTCTGAAGTTAACACCAGGAGCATTTGCTGGATTGGAGAGGAGTGGTGAGGTTGATGTTTTGCCCGTGGGAACTGAGTTTAAGGGTGGGGTGGCTGGTGACCCCTAGGTCATTGGGTGAGTGGTGGTGCCCTTTCCTGGAGATTAGGAACACTGAGGATGACACACTTGGGGGACAGATGTCCAGAATTGGGTCAGGGACTTGTGAGTTTGCAGTCCCTGTTTGACATCTCAGAGTAGGCAGTTATGGGGTGGGGGTGGATATCATAGCAGAGTCATAAATGGGGACCACTCCCTCCCCCCACAAATGCTGCAGTGCCTGGTCTGTTCACTCCCGTGAGCTGTGACTCCAGGTGCTGTGGACTCCATGGGTGTGCAGAGATTATTCAATCAGCACACAGATGCTTTATATGATGTTTAATGTATTTTTCTTAATGTTTTTACGCTCCATCATGTCCAACTCTTTGTGACCCCATGAACTGTAGCCTGCCAGGCTCCTCTGTCCATGGGATTTCCCAGGCAAGAATACTGGAGTGAAGTACCTTTTCCTCCTCCAGGGAATCTTCCTGAACCAGGGATTAAACCCGCGTTTCCTGTGTCTCCTGCATTGACAGGTGGATTCTTTACCACTGCATCACCTGGGAAGTCTTTTTTTCTAATATATACTAGAAAAAAAAAATGTAGCTAGCACAACCAAGCCATGATTTCAAGATGTTATTACTTAGGTCATCATTAAAATTTGAATATATAAGTTTTTAAAAACCAGAGTCATCTTTTTAAAGAAAACAATTAAGAAATGAGTAGTATTATAAATTAAGAAATGAGTAGCAGATGTAATAGTATACATTGTACGTGGATATGGGGGAAAATATAAATGGCTAAAGTTTGGGACACAGTGTAAAGCATTTGTAAGGAGTTACTAGGTGATTCCTACCTCATGACAGTTTTTTTGTTTGTTTTGGCCACATGCCATGCTGGGATCTTAGTTCCTAGACCAGGGATCAAACCTGAGCCCCTGCAGTGGAAGGGCAGGGTCTTAACCGCTTTGTTCTGTTTTGTTTTAACTGCAGGTCAAATCAATAGACTTAGTAGTAGAGACCAGCATTTGTTTAAAAAAGAGTTAAACTAGATCAGAAAGTAGAGCATACTGCTGGTGGTGTTTGGAGGCATAATTTCATGATGCAAAATATCTTTCTCAATGAACATCACAATGAGAAGTTAGTCTCTGGGTTTGCTTTCATAGTTACAAGTATCACTTCCCTGTCCTATTTTGGTGACTCTCCTCTTGAGCCAACTTGAAAAACTTGGGTTTGTAAGGAGACAAGAAAAAATGATGTACTTTCTTTCATCTTTACAAGGTCATGAATAGTTTTCATAACTATTTCATAACTCCTATTTCATAGGAGGTTTTCATAAATTACTGTGAGATTAGTTCCATGGGTTTTAGAAGCCTGTGATATCATCATCGAAAATGTATTATATAGCCCATTTCTTCCATGTTCATTTGGGTTTCTGATCCCTATTTTGATACACCTGGTAATTGCTAGATCTCCCCAGCTTGTGAATTCTTCCAATTGATTTATTTGCATAGTTTTTTGACTGTGTGGTCCTAGGTTGCTTTATTGATGTGCCTTTACCAGGACCTGTTTGCAATTGCTTTGTTGTACATAAGTATAATGATGAGTAAGAACTTTGATTGGAAGTGAAATATATTTATTCAAACGAAAGGATGTCTCAGGGTTGTATGAAAATGCTTATTCTTATACAAGAGTGCATGTGATTCTTTTCAGAATTAAAACTCCTTTGAATGGATTTTTAAGAAGTCCTCTAGGAGCCCTTGCAGCAATTGTGTGATATTTCTTTTTTTTTTTTTTTTTTGTCTTATGATAAAATATCTAGGCTGGAGATGTCTAATGATATATTTCTTTAAAAAATAATGCCAAAATTATACATACACTTAGTTTTAAATTTTCCATGTGGCTCTAATTTTGAGATAGAGTAACTTATACCTGATTTAAAGAGTTAGGTGTTTAAATAATCTGATGTCAGCCACTGAATTCATTGGGCACCCATTATTTCACCCCTGATATACTGTTTTCCACAGAGCATTCTTGTAAATTTGTTTATGTGATGCAAATTAGGCTAAAGTACTACCCTATCAGATCTGTAATGTTTAGGGAACAATAATTTCTGTAAAAGTATGGTTTGCAGTGTTCAGGGATGTTTATATTTCTAAAATGACTTACTTAACAGGAGAAGCCTTGATAAAAGCATTTATCACAGAGCTGATAGATGCCTCATTAAGTTTCCATATTATGCACATGTCAACACTTCTTTAGTCATCTTTCAATAGTTTATTTTATTTACATAACTGAGGGCTGCCCTCTTTTATTAGTGGTGGTTATCACAGCAAAATGATTTGGTAAGTTGACCTAAGTGATAGAAGATGCTTCTGTTTCTAGACACTAATGGTGAGGAATCCAACCCTCCTCCTTGGCCCCCTACCCTGGCAGTAAAGAGCCCCTGTTTACATATGTAAATAAGTCATTCAGTTGAGAGTTCCTTTGGATCCAATTTCCAATATGTTATTTTGCTGATGTTGATGGCATTAGACAGGAGGTAAAGGGTACCAAGAGACTGAAGTCTCAGCCTGGAATGACAGATACTGGAGACCAAAGGCTGTTTTTTAAGAGGAGAAATGGATTCTTGGGACTAAGATTTCAGGAAAAGAAAATAAAGGCACACATTTTGTCTTTAATGTTGGCCTGAGTGATAGAATTTAATGTTTCTCTTGAACATGGCCAGCTATACGAATGAATATGCTGTATAAGGATAGTGGCTTCATGACATACTATTTTTGAGAGCCCTATTTCCTATTTAAAGAATGTAAAATATTTCATAATTGAACTCATGAAGCTGACTTTGCTCAGATACGTGTTGTTTGTACTTGTCTTGGATGTGGGAATCTGGCTTAAAATAAGAAAGGAAAACTTTTAAATTAAGGTCTTCCTAAAGTGAAGAAAGCAGCATGTCCAGTCTGTAATGAATTGAGTTCTTCTCAAAGGTTCCTATCTAGGGCATAGCTAAGGCCACCTTTCTACAAAGCCTTAGTAACTCGATACATGAGCCACTGACCACCACCAACTTTTTTGTCAACAATAGAATACAGTGTGACTGTTTTTGAAAATTAAGGTTAGGTTAAAACATGAGTCATGTGAAGAAAAACTTGCTGTGAGCTGTTCAGAATTCCCTTATTTCTATTCCATATGCAATTCATTAAAATGACATTAATACTCCAGGCTGTTCTTTGGTTTCTATTAACATGTATTACTGAAAAAGATAAAAAGATGTATTACTGGAATCTGTGTAAATATATTGATTATCTCATAGGCCTATTTGTTCACCACAAGCATACTACTGTAACAGAGTCAGTGTACCTGATAATAAATGAGAAAAAATGGAGACCAGGTTTTAAGAACTCACTGGCCCCCTCCATTCCCCTTGAAGGATGTGCTTGAGCTCTTTAAACCAGCCTTTCACTAACTGGGAGTTTAAGATTGAGGTTCTCAGTTTAATATCAACATCTGCCCCCTGCTGAGTTCATGGTGCAATTAGCTAATTAAAAAAAAATAACATTTTTCACCTTGAAGTCAGAAGAAGAGCAATAAACCACAGGCTTAGGATTTAGTTAATTTGCACATTGACTGTAATTGTGTATTTAACGCCAAGATTAACATTTTTTTTTCCTGATGAGTGGGAGCCTGGCACTGCACACTGGAACTCTTAAATCAGTTATAATCATTCCATAGGGAGCTTGATAAGGGCAGATAATTCTATAGATATATTAATGAGGATAATTATTTATTTACATCTGGTAACATTTTTAAGGAGAAAAAGCCTTAAAATCACTTTCTGATAAACCATTAAATTTAAAGAAGACTTCAGGTTAAATAAATAATCTGTGATTTAAAAAAAATCTATTTCTCATGTAAAATCTATTGATTCTGTTAAATAGAAAGTCATACTCAATTTTTGTTTGTTTGTTTTTGTTTTTCCAAATATTCAGTGACTTAATGAGAACAATTTCTGCTGCCAAAGCTTTTGGTACCTTTTCTAGGTCAACTAAGATTTAAAACTATTGCCTTGCATTTTTTTTTCCGGAAGAGGGTAGGGAAAGAATGCATGTTGGCAGGGCAGTTAGTAGGAAAAACATAATCCTGACTTGCAATCTGCTACTTATGACATTTCCTTTTTGAAAGGTAAGCGTTACGCTTTGGATGGTGAAGCAGTGATGGTTGGCAATTCAAGTGGGTGTGATTGATCCATGTCTTTAAAGTAATAGCACTGTTATTCTTAGAAGAAAAAAAGAAAAGAATTCTCAAGTATGGTGATACAGACGCTGCATTTTTACTAATGTAGAAGGTCTTTTCACTCTTCTCTGTGAGCAGATGCTAACACTCATCTGACAGATATTTCACTCCCTGTGTAGATGCTCACTTGGACCAGGGGCTTGACTTCCAGGGGTTTACTGAGACCATCTCTCTGTTGCTTTCATCTCCCTGTCCCTGAAGTCACTGCCCACAGTGGATTGTGCTTGCTTCTTAAATTCTTGTTTACTGTTGCTCAACTTTGAAAGATGAAGTGAAACTCTATTCTGTTCATGGGGGGCCCCTATTCCAAACTTTTCCTTTAAAATACAGTTTCTTGGGTTTCTTTTGGTGTGTGTGTTTGACATGGAATGAGCAGTGGGAGGTGTTAAGTCTTTCTGTGTGGTCCATTTGTCACGTGTGTGTGTGTGTGTGTGTGTGTGTGTGTGTGTTTACAAGGGTTGATCTAAGGAAAAGACCACCCTTCTACACAGGTTAGGTTATAAACTTGATTCTCAATCTCTGAGCCAATAAAACTTAATTGCATTCAGGGATAGAGCTTTCGGTAGCTGCCAGATACCAGGAATTTTGCCAGGATGACGAAGAGAGGAGCTTCTAAGCCAAGAGAGTTTTCATGATTTGGGGAAAGATTGTAATTTCTGTATCTTTTTGGTGTTAACCACATGAGTGGCAGGTGTAAGAATGTATTCTTCTACTCTAGGAAGAATGACTTCATGTTCAATGAAATCATGCTTCAGTTTTCCTTAATATCCTTGATATAATTAGAGACAATATCAGATAATAGGAAAAGGCAGACTTGATGGGAAATGTGATACTGGCCTGTGTTCATGACTATCACACACATGCATATGCAAGGCTGTTTGTAATAAAGATGACTTGCACGTGGCATGCACCTTTGTAGGGGGTGGGGGAGTTGTGTCGTGTGTTTTATTGCTGGATTTTAGCTGAAACAGACAAGTACAGTGCTGTTAAACGCTGTCCCTCTCCCTTTTCTGACCATTTCCCCATCATCCCATGCCCCGCCTTCTCCTCTCCCACCTCGTTCATCCCCATCTTCCATTCCCTGTCAGGAAGGGCAGCCTCCGAAGAGTCATTTCAACTCAGCCCGACATCGCCAGAGACTAGTGGACCCCGCCGCTTCAAAAGTGAGTGTGTCTGTCGCATGATGCATGGCGGTGTGGTCCCTGTGAGGAAAAGGGGGCTGTGGGCCTTTGTTTATGCTGGTGCATTTGATGGTCTTAGAGAAAGCAAGGTCTTCTCTACGATCAAAGACCGTCCACATCAGAGGAGTCGTGGTGTCGAACCACCAGACCTGGAAACCAGCAAAACCCTGATAAGTAGCAACTGCTGGTCTCTGTGGTTGTAAACACTCCCCCCCACGGTCAGTTTCAAGCAGCCATGTGACAAAGGTGACCTCAGGGCTGGGCAGAGGTGCCCCATAGAGCTCTGTTATATCCAGATACAACGGGCATACTTCCATGTTAAAATACAGCGAAATAATTAGGAAGTGAACCATTTTGGGTATCTCTTATCTTTATTTTCAATATAATGTATTTCATTGGAAGTTTAGATAGTTTTAATCAACAACAACGGCTGCTTTTAATAACCAGCTTGTAAAATTCCTGAAAATTTTACCAAGCTGATGTACCTGGGCTCTAGTAGAGCAGGTCCACATGTGATATATTTGTTGAGAGTAGTCTCAAGCCAGTTTCGTCATGTTCAGCTCTTATGGTCTACAGAAAAGTGGCTGAGGTTTTGAGCAAGGATTTGCTCTTCCTACACATCTTGAATAAGTCGCAAGTCTGTTCTGCTGCACACAAACTTTTATTAAAGAGACATTTGCTGGCAAACAGGCACAGAATGTTTATGCAGCCTGTCCTGTAAACTCAGTGAAGGGCTCTGCGCTCAAGCCTTTTAAGTGCTCTAGCCAGATCTCTTTGGAAGATTCCATTTAAGGTGGATGACCTGACAACTCTCTGGAGACAGGATGCTCTCATTTCTATGGTGGGCATCATACACTGGAGCCCCTCTACTCCAGCTGCTGAACATAAGGCCATGGCACAGCGGGGCCTCGGTGCCAGAGCTCAGGGTCCAATTTACAGACCTTCATAGATTCTTAGGCTCTGTTCATGCAAGGGTAGAGAATATCTCTAAACTGACTTTGCCAGTTCCCTTACCTTAAACACCACTAGTGTCAACAATGAAAGCCTGTTTCTAATATCCATTATATTGACCAGGAGACCACTGATTTTGATTTCAGCAGTGAAAACCCATTTCAGTGTGAGCACACAGATACTTCTGATGTGATGCTAGTTGACTACCCTGGGGGAGTCAGTCCTGATCAGGGCTACTGTGATTAGAATATAATTTTTAATCAATATATAACATTACATTGCCTACGAGGAAGTATTTGGAGGTGGCCTCCAAATGTCATAGCCTTTTGTGACATTTAGTTAGTACCCTGGGGTGTCTCCTTCCCCCGCCCCAAGTTCTAAACAACTCAGTTTGACTCAGGATCCTTATGATGAAGTCATGAAAGTTTGTGAGGGGAAAAATAAACTAGCTCTGAATAAGTTGGATGGTTTCATCATGTAAGAGGTGAATCTTGCTAAGGTAGAGCCTAGCTCAGAGAACACCAGGTCCTTCTCAGACCCAGCCTAAGAGTTTTCATCAATGAGGCAGTAAAACATCCCGTGGTTAAGCATATCCCCTGTTATACCCAGCATGTTCCTCTTGGTCAATGGAGTGTTACGGACTCAACTTGGCACGTGCTTTTGTTCCTCCTCTTTCTTTTTTCCTATGTTCATTTCATTCTGCCTTGGCATTTTCAGAAATACTACTGTGCCTCACCATGCAAAGTGTTGTCTATTATACTGTAAATTAGACAGGTTTCTTCTATTGAGTCTTTGTTGTTCCGTTTTGTCTTGAGTGAGAATCATGGCTTCTTTTTCTAGACACGCTCTAAGAAGAGCTCATTAAACTGCTAAAAAGAAGATGTCTGGTGCCTTAATGTGCTGTGTGAATAGGTTCAACCAATATTCACAAATAGGCTTTAAAGGTCAAATCCTTTCTTCCCCCAAATACTGCAGTACTAGAAATTTAAGAAAGGCCTAAAATTTTTTTCTAACCTTAGGAACTGATGAGGAGAAACACATTTGCTGTGTGGATTGGTTACTTGGGCAATGAATATAAAATGGAAATGTGCATTAGTGTAGCCAGTGACCTTTTGTTATAAGCACATAGGTGCTTAGACTCCACACTGCATTACCTTCAACTCAGTAACCTGAGTTGTTATAAAGAACCCTGGCAGAGTCTGGGGTCAGTGATAACTTACAGTAAACCAGCTACTAAAGTTTTTGAGAATATGGATTCCATTGAGTCAGCATCGCAATCTGGGGAGAAGTGTGATCAAGCAGAGATACTTGGCTTCCCATTAGCAGTATGGAGTGGTAAGGAAGAATATCCTTGACTGGGATGAGCATTAGGCTTTGTCATAAATCAGCTCTGTGACTGTGGGCCGCCGCGTACCACTGAGCCCCCATGCTCAAGGTTCATTAAATGCACACACGTGCTAAGTTGCTTTAGTCGTGTCCAACTCTTTGCGACCCTATGGACTGTAGCCTGCCAGGCTTCTCAGTCCATGGGATTCCCCAGGCAGGAATACTGGAGTGGGTTGCCATTTCCTTTTCCAGGGGATCTTCCCAACCCAGGGATCGACCCTGCATCTTTTATATCTCCTGTACTGGCAGGCAGGTTCTTTACCACTAGCACCACCTGGGAAGCCCATAAAGTGAAAGTCACTCAGTCGTGTCTGACTCTTTGTGACCCCATAGACTGTATATGTATAGTCCATGGAATTCTCCATGACAGAATACTGAAGTGGGTAGCCTTTCCCTTCTCCAGGGGATCTTTCCAACCCAGGGATCGAACCCAGGTCTCCCGCATTGCAGGTGAATTCTTTACCAGGTGAGCCACAAGGGAAGCCCTCTGTTAAATGAGAGTTTATTAAATATTCTCTTAACCAAATTATGGAGTTATGTTTCTTCTTCATCAAGGCTTTTTATATCTAGATACTTTACCATTTAGTCTGAGATTTTTGAATGACATTTCTCAGTCCTAAAATTCCTCTAGAAACAGCATCTTTCCTCATGAATTCCAAAGCATTATTTGTGGGCGGTCTTTTATCAGTGTCTTCAATGGATGTTAATTTTTTAAACAGAATTACTTTAAAGCTGTGGGGGAAAATATGGACCAGAAACAAGAGGCTCATTTTCTACTCAGGGAGTTGGCTTTTTTTTTTTTAGCCTGAAGTTTTTAATTTTTTAAATATAAAAATTTAAAAAAATTTTTTAATTTTTTAGTCTTTGAAAGCTTTTGAAAGTGCTTTGAGTATAGGAAAACAAGCTCTTAAATCTGTTTTATTTGAATAAGAGTTAAAGAGTTAAGGAGAAATCAAAGGTAAGTAATGTACCTCTGATTGGCTAAACTTGTCCACTGGGAATTTCTAAAATATATTTCATTTGGAGAATATGCTCACCTGTCTATCCCCAAGTATGAACCCCTCACACAGTAAATGAACAAAGAAGAAAACAGGCAGCAAGAATAGTAGTTCAAAGACCACCGAACAGTTATTTGTGGAGCTGGTAAAGAATTCTGTTAAATAAAAATCAGTTTGATATGGGAGCATCAGGGACACGATCTGGGGAGGCAGGAGGTGGACAGAAAAGAATACGAGAGTGTACAGAGGATTAGTTTTCAAATCTCCTGGCATTTGAGCACAAAAGGATGATGAAGATTTATTCTAGATAAGCTGTCATATTTCATTGGAAGCTTTGCTGGTCCAGAATAAATACGTTCATAGAGATTGTATTGAAATTTTGAGCATGTGACAATAAGTAGTGGTGGGCATAACGTCTAATAAATTTCAAAACCAGAAAGTGTTGTAATATTCTATCCTCTTAAAAACAAACAAACAAACAAAAAACCTCCCTAAATGGACAGATATTCCAGCTAACCAAAACCCTGTCTAAGATACATCATTTCATTATGCCACAGGGCTTGAAAATCCTTTACACTAATTCTCAGCGATTTTTCTACCTTTTTCTAATGAGAATAAGGTTTATAAAACCTGGGCTCTCCTGCTGGGAAAATCAGCCCTGAGCTATCTCAGAGCAGACTGTCTTCTTTTCTCACTAATATAAACCTTTTAGGATTGATCCTTTTTTTCATTTTTATCTCTCTGAAGAGTAAATGTCTCTGGGACCTTAGAAACCCATTGTTTGAAGGGGGCAAAAGGCTGCATTGACCAGCGTTCATAGTTGCAAACGTGATGTAGAATAAAAGCCATGGAAATCATGATATTGTGTTTCTTTCTTTAATAACAAAAGAAATAGGGTTTTTTTTTTTTTAAGCACTGAAGGGATAGGCTTTAAAATATTGAATATCTACATTTTAGAGCCTTATTATGGATTGAATTTTTGGATGGTAATTAACACCTTCCTAGTCCCAAGAGTTTCAAGTGTTAAAAGATAATTTCTGCTTTTTTGGAGGCTGTAATACTTGTTACTATATTTAAGGAGATATTAATAGAAAGATGGGGAAGGGGGTGGGAAGATTGGTTGCTGTAATTATTCTGGGAATATTTTAGATATATAAAATGTTGTTACAATGTAAACTTTTTGTTTTTGCAAAAGATTTTAGGGGTAGTACATTGCTGATAGAAAATTTTGAGGCAGTTTATAGTTTTTGTTTGTACATCAGCTGTCTATGAATTACTTTTGGTCCTGGCTAAAATGGGTGTTGATCTCATATCTGAAACTTAATAGCTGTGACATTGGGACAGTTACTTAATTACCCTAAGAAAGCCTCAGTTTCTTTATCTGAGAATAAAATAATATCCATCTCATGGATTGTTTTGACAATTAAATGGGAGAATGTATATAAAGTTTTTACTGCACAGGTAGGGACTTAAGTGAAAGTCGCTCCGTCGTGTCCAATTCTTTGCCACCCCTTGAACTATACAGTCCGTGGAATTCTCCAGGCCAGAATACTGGAAGGGGTAGCCTTTCCCTTCTCCAGGGAATCTTCCCAACCCAGGTATCAAACCCAGATCTCCTGTATTGCAGGCGGATTCTTTACCAGCTGAGCTATCAGGGAAGCTCCAAGGCACTTAATGAGAACCAAAAAATTGTAGCTATCCTTTAAATTATGATTATTCTTATTATGGATATCAGGTAGTCATTATCTAACTTCTCTAAGATTTTTTTTTCCCTCATGTAAAATAAGGGGTTGAGGTAGAATGTCTGCATTGTTAAAAGTGTGTACAGGTCTCCTTATGTTTGAATGTCTGGTGTGTGGTGTGTACTCAGCTGTGTGATAGGCATAGAGGAATATAGCTTGTAGGATTTAGTTCTTACCTTTAAGAGTATAATGTAATTGGCAAAGAAATAATGCAGAGACAATAATCAATTATTTGGTCAACATATCCGAGCTGCATTAATTTCAAACCAAAGGACCTCTGTGGCCACGTCAGAAAAGTCTTTGAAGCTTGTAGGTTTTCATCTGGGTCCTGAAAGAAGCAAAGGACTTTTTAAACCTTATGAGTGTGGGCATGAAAGTTATGAGAATGCGTGAAGTAATGTGATGGGCCAGACTGGGATGGAGTGGATGAGGTGACATGTTCCTCAATGGCTGTTCCTGGTGGGATGCAGACAGGCTTTGCTTTGGGCGGGTTGTTCTCAATCAAGTTCTGTGTACTAGTTGTGTAGCCAAGGAAAAGTCTCTTGTTTCCTCATCCATACAGCTCAGCAATAACAATATCTACCTCATTGAGAATGTTGTTACAATGACATGGTCTGGTGTCGCCATTCCATAGAATGATTGTGCTATTTTGGGGACAAAAATGACAGTTTTTAGTTAAATTAGACAGTCTGCCCTATGACCCAGCAATCCCAATAGAAAAGAAGTGGCCTTTGTCCAAGGACACAGATGCTTCATGCAGCCTTGTTGTTACACCAGAAAATTTGGGGATATTGTGAGTGCACTGAAGGAGTTATTGGGAAAAGAGAGGGCATCACATAACACCCAGCAGTTAGAAGCAGCAGCCTTGAAAGGACATGCAGCGATGTGGATGGAACTGAAAACGTGTTACTCTGTGAACCAAGCTTAAAAAAATTCAGTTCTTTACTACTATGCTTGTAATGTCAATTAAAAATGCACATACATTATACAACTTACAGTTTCCAGGAGCTCATACAAATAGCTGATTGTCCATTGGGCACATTGCAAAGGTAGGCTGGAGGCAGATAAGAGGTATGGGAAGGTACTGTCCAAGTAAACTGATGGGTGGGAATAATATTCTCTGTCTGAGGAGTATGCTTACCCTCTCCTGTACCCTTGAATTTCCCTATGAGAAAGTAGATAGGCCAAGAAATAAGATGTAAGGGAGACTTAAAGAAGTCTCCAGAGGTGAAAGCAATGCTCCTACGCATCGTGGAGCAGCTGACACTTAGGCAGCCCCGAAGCGTGTCCGCCGGCTTCTAGGTGCTGTACGCCTGGAACTGGCAGCTTTAGTCCTCACAGCATCCCCAGGGGGCAGTGCTGTTGATCACCTTTGGCAGATGCTGCTGCTGCTGCTGCTAAGTCGCTTCAGTCGTGTCCGACTCTGTGCGACCCCAGAGACGGCAGCCCACCAGGCTCCTCCGTCCATGGGATTTTCCAGGCAAGAGTACCAGAGTGGGGTGCCATTGCCTTCTCCTTTGGCAGATGAGGCCACTGAAGCTTGCACGAGATCACACAGCTACTAAAATGGGAGCTGGGATTTGAACCTGGACAGTTCTTGGGCTCTTAGGATTGCTGTTCTTAACCATCCTGTGTACAATGGCTGTAACTGAAATGGTGAGGGAGAAACAGACCCTTTTCTCCCATGGCATCCTTGGACCATGCCTAGAAGTTGCGACTACCTTCTTTTTGTGGAAACTGCCAATTGGTGTGTGTGTGTACTTGTATGTGTATGCATGTGTATAAAACTTTTGGTACACATTCACAAGTATACAGCTTGATGAATTTACACAAACTGGACAATCCCATGTGACCAGCACCCAGAAGAGAACATGTTGGGCAACTCGGAAAAACCAAAACTTCTGTCACTTTTACTCGGCATGAAGTTACAGTTGCTGGAAAGCGACATCATGGAAAACCCAAGCCTTTAAAAGCGAAAAACAATAGAAATATCAAAGATTCTGGAAATTGCTGCAGGTTTTGGGTGTTTGTAAGGTATAGGAAAAGCCTTCCACCTTTTCTCGATTTTTACCACAGTTGCTTTTGTTACAAACAGTGGAGGACACAGACCATTCCTGAAGGAAAGTGGGAGGTTTTCCAATGAGTTTAAGGTCACCTCACATTATCAAAGAATAAAACAGATTGACCTGCAGGCCTTAGACAGAAATAAACAGATAAACACCTACGTGGTGTGGATCATAAGATGGCTTTGCAATGGACAGGTGAGTGAATTTTCACTTCTCCCCTGGTCCTTCTTTAACTTCCCGGCACCTGTTTTTGATGTTCAGCCTCAACTCCTATGGGCTGCATTTGTCAGCATCACGCTCTAAGCGTGATGCTTTCCCCAAATCCAGACAGTTGGCTTAGGTTCAGACTGAGTCTGAAGTTGTGTTTTGGGGTTACATTTACAATGTGATCTGTCCACCTGGTACCCCGTGCACATTTCGCTGCCTTTAGCAGACAGCGCAGCGAAGTGAAATTCCTTACAGGAGGCCCATAGCTAGTACAAGGTGAAGCCCACTTAGTCCCTGTGCTTAGCCACCCCACCATGCCCTTTGTGCCACCATCCTGGAGGGGTGCCCCCCTTCCCTAGGGGACACCCTGTCCCGAGTGGCATTTCTCAAGGTTCAGAAGGAAGGCACCCACAGTCCCCACGGTGATATGTTTTCTGCCTCAGTGCCAGATTCCTCCTTTGACCCATAGCCTGTCCTCCTGCCCCCTGACTCCACAGTACTATTGACCTATGTAATGCTGCAAAACTATCTGAAAAGCTTTCATTTTCCTTACCATTCCTGTGTGTGACTATCCCAGTTTCCTGGATTTATTTCTCTGTTAGCATTAACAGAATTCTAGAGCCCTAACAATTCAGCTGAAAAAATGGGCAAAGAGCACCCCAATTTTTTCAGCCTAACGTCTCTCTACTCAGACACATACAAGTAATTCTACAGAAAGTGGGTTCCAATTATTTATTTTCCATGATTCTGTCTCTAATGTATGACATAAACAGTATTGAAGCACTCAAAATTACAGGGCTGCAACATGCTTTTGGAATTCAGCTCCTGTAGTTCATACTGAATGATTTGGGCTGTGTGACCGAGCATTACGGGATTTATTTGACTTGAAGGTGGGTATAGGCTGCTGCTTTTGAAGAATCACTCCCTAATCTTCAACAAAATCATCTTTTCATTGAGGTATAACATATATACAGAAAAGTACAGATATCTTAAGCTTGTTATTATTATTGCTTGCTATTGTATTATAATATACAGATATATTAAGCTTGCTAGTAACTGATTTCTTTCTTTTTTTTTTTTTTCTTCTGTAATAGTAACATAGCAAAAAACTGCAGATTTCAATGAGCTTTCACACACTGACTATACCCAGGTAACATCTCCAAGGTTTAAAACACAGTGCATTACCGGCACCCTAGCAGACCCCTTGTCCTACCCTGGTAGCAGTTTTCAGAATGTTTTAAATTTGCATTTTTGTTTTCAGAGTCACGTTTCTTTCCTGATGCTTGCCAACATCCTAACTGATTGTCCAGTAAAATGATGTTTGTCTGTAAGAAAAGAATGGGACTGGGTTTCAAAATGGAAGTAAAGAATGTGTGAAAACCGTTTGGACTTTTAATATTTTAGTTGCTGGAATTTCTATGTTAAGCCCATTTACGTGTTGTGACTGAAAATATTGAGGGGGAAGAACTGTTTGACCTGTTTGTCTTTCCTAACACAGATTTTTTTTTTTGGTAGCAGTTACCTCTTTCTGCTCTTTCCCTGTTTTTTTGTTTGTTTTAACTGACAGAGGTTAAGTAGGCTTAGGTAAATTCTTACAGCTCAACCTATCTTCTCCTTGGGTGGATTTTTTTTCCCAAGGACTTAAAAAAACTGGTGAATTACTTTTGTTGACTTTTCTCCTAGTCCTCGGAGCAGTGCTTACCGAAGACTTGTGTAACAGGCGGTTGGCCAAGATGAGATTCGTACTTTATTTGGAGGAAGGGTGTAGGAAATCTTTTTAATTTAGAGGTTAAAAGATCATCAGTTGGGTTAGGACTGTGATGATGGGAAAGACTGAAGACAAAAGGAGAAGGAAGCAGCAGAGGATAAGATGGTTAAATAGCACCTGAGGATCGAAAAGAGTCAGACACAACTGAGAGACTAAACAGCAACAGTGGACAAGTCCAGGTTATCCAGTTTAACTTTAGGTTTACTTATGAAGAATTACTGAAATCATTTCTTTGCCTTCAAGGAGTCCTGTATCCTGTTTGCCCCTTATAATCCTCTGCCCCAAGGCAAAAAGAAAAACAAATCAAAACATAGCCAGCAACTCTAAAAGACTAATTTAAACATTTAGCCAGGCAATCCTTAGGTAGCCCAGGGTGTTCTGAGGAGTCTGATAGGGTTTTGGAAAGAGTCTCTTTGCTGGCAGTAGTTGAGAAGAGCAGGCTGAGCACCTCAGGCACACTTGCTGGCCAATGCTTGGAGACCATGGTATCTTTTTATAACTGACCTGATTGTCTTTGACTTCATTGCCTCCTTTAATATGTTTATAAGTTAATGTGTTTTTTTTTTTCAAGGTGGGGTGGGAAAAGTTCTCCCTTCCCATTATCTCACACACAGTTTTCTGCTTCTTTCCTGAAAGAGAGATTTGACTATGATATGCCCAAGTACAATTTTCCTTGTATTCATTCTGCTTGGAGTTCACTGAGGCTCTTGAGTATGTAGATTGATGCCTTTTATCAATTTTTTGGAAAGCCCTTAGCCATTATCTATTCAAATATATCTTCTACCTCATTTTCTCTCCTCTCCTTGTGGTACTCCATTTGTATCTGTGTTAGGCAGTTGAATATTGTTGCACAGATCGTAGACACTGTTTTTTGTTTTTGCTTTATTCTCCTGGTGATTCATTTTGGATAATTTCTATCATTTTGATTTAAACTTTACTTATTCCTTCTTCCGCTTTGCTCAGTCAGCTGGTAAGTCCTTTTCATTCTGATATCTTTCAGTCCAGCTTTTCCTATTGTTCTTTATTATTATTATAGTTTCTATCTCTCTAGTGATATTTTCCATGTATTTGTTCATGTCAGATATCTTTGCCACTGTATCCCTTTGCATAGTTATTTTTGAGTCTTTGTCTGACCACATCAAGATCTTGGTTATCTCTGCATCTGTTTGTATTGCCTATTTCTTTTATTGAGTATGGATCCCAACAGTACCCAGCACAGTTCAAGTAGACAGCAGAATGACTCAGCACTCTGACTCAAGTGGTATGACATAGAAGAGACACACCTTTTTCTGGGGCTAAATATTATTTACCTCAATTTCTACTGTTCTCTCATTTAAAATTTTTATATAAACACATGATAAAGCAACATCTCCTATTTCTCGGGCTTCCTCTTCCACTTAGAATGTAGACAATTACAAGAGACCACTGTTGTTACCTTCACAATCAAAACAAGGTATGTAAGCTACAAAACCATACTTAAAAAAATAACTTAAAAAGCTAAGAGCACAAGTAAACCTGGGGCTTCCCAGGTGGTGCTGGTGATAAGGAACCACCTGCCATTGCAGGAGAGGCAAGAGATGCACGTTCAGTCCCCGGACCCTGTGGAGAAGGAAATGGCAATCCACTCCAGGATGCTTGCCTGGAGAATCCCGGGCACAGAGGAGCTTCGCGCGCTACAGTTGATGGGGGTCACAAAGAATCGGGCACAACTGTAGGGACCTCGCATGCATGCACAAGTAAACCTTAATAAAGTGAATCCCTGAGTGATGAACTCATGAAGGGAAAGGCCCGTGGCTATCGTGCTGCAATGACAGCAGGAGCAGAAACCTGCCATCGATCAGTAACAGTGGAATCAGACAAGTGAGAACATACTTTCGTTCCTAGCTTTTCTTCACATCTTCACTCCTGTAATTGAAAGTAATGGTCTCTTGTGAATGTCTACTTCTTGAATGGAAGAGGAAGTCTTAGAAATAGAAGATTTGTCCACGGAGATCAGGGAATTTGTGAACAGGGAAAAGAGAATAAAGATAAGCCTTAAAGCTGAAGTCACTCAGTCATGTCTGACTCTCTGCGACCACATGGACTGTAGCCTACCAGCTCCTCCATCCATGGGATTTCCGAGGCAAGAGTACTGGAATGGGTTGCCTTTTCCTTCTCCAGGGAATCTTCCCAACCCAGGGATTGAACCTGAGTCTCCCACATTGCAGGCAGACGCTTTACCGTCTGAGCCACCAGGGAAACCATAGTGATAAGCCTAGCCATTCATAAATCAGGGCTTAGTTGTGTCATTCTGTCACTGTTAGAAACACATGGCTATGGTAATAGTCCTTAGTTCCTGGGTGTATCTTTCACATAAACTGTAGACCTATGGCATGGTAGTCATGTGTTTTTATACTTTGGGTTTATTTCTTTAATGATTTGATCCCTGTTGTACACAAGGGATTTGTTTATTTAGCTGTTGTTTTCAGTCTTCTCTTGGATTTGTCGGGCTGTCTTTCAAGGTGTACTAGAGGACACTTGATTGAATTACAGTGTAGGACACCTACCTCTTTCATCAGAGTGCAATACCAGACTGTGAAATTCAGTTACTAAATGCAGTTGCTGGTGTATCACATGGCAGTAATTTAGTGTCTGCTTTTCTTATGGCCACCCTATCATTGTACCAAAGTGAAGGCTCTGTGAAATGTACATTTTTCAAAGCATAGTCTGTGTACATGCCTCAGGGATGGTTCTGCCGAAGTGTTTCATGGTCTCATTAATTTGAGGAACACTGCAGATCATCCCTTTTGATCTTGTTAAATAAAATGCCAGTGATTTTAAAAAGTCTTGGGGAAATCTTGCAGTAAGTAAATTCTCTGAGTTGTATTTAAGTATATTTTCTCAAACTTATTTGAGTACAGAAACTTTTACCAAGAAATTTTTAAGTTTTTCTTGCCAATACCCATTAGCAAAGTTCATTGGGTAATGTTGAATTGAATGGACCCTATTCCTCTTTATTTCAAGGAACATGAATAATTCATATCGGCTGACATTCTCTATACCTGGGAAACACCTTCCCCACTGTTTTCTCATAAGATAACTAGCATTTTTGGAAGAAGGAGGAGCTCTAATCCAGCAGCCTATCAGGTTACAGGATTATACTTAGGACCTCCTACTTAGGGCCTCCTACTTAGAACACTGGTAATGTTGTTGAGTTCTGCCTTTGTAGATGTATACTGGTCTCTGCTACCTCACTGGTCCAAGGACTCTGCTACTTTGCTAGTTCAAGAAAATAAGCTAGGTCAGCTGTCATATCCCCCTAAACGAAAAAAGACAGGTAGCTGCCTGGACTGCAATTGGAAGGAAAGGTCAATCAATATATTACCTTTTCTTCCATGTGTTCCTTGCCTGCTGGCTGAGTTGTGCCTTCTCACTAGCAGTGGTAATCTCTTCTGCTGAATTTTATTTTAACCTTGCAAATAGGTGACAGGAAGGGCACAGTTAATAACATCTTCTCTCCTACACCTCTGAGTATATTATTTGGGCTGACTCTTACTCTCCCTTCCCCCAGCCCCGCACTGCATGGTCCTGCTTAGATGGAGAGTTAGGCAAGAAGCTGGTGTCACATACTGTGGGAATTTCTCTGAGAACCCCATCATGCTCTTGCACAGTCAGAATGCAAGCATGTTTGTGATTTTTGACAGTACCCAGGATCTAGGTGGAATAAGGATTTTTCAAAACATTTCTCAGTCAATATGTTTACTCTCCTTCACCAGCCATGCGGTGTGATACGGTACATCACTGATACTTGAAATAGGCTGCAACTGGAGGTCAGAATGGGGCATAGATTTTCTAACACGGCATGTTAGATGGAATGATTTTGTGTACTCTGAAGTGGAAAATTCAATCAGAATTTTCCACACTTTTTAGTTAAAGCAACACTGTTGTTTATTGATGAAAGGTAGACTGAGAGAAATATAGAATGAAAATGGAGTAGATAACAAATCTAGCATTATTCCTGGTCATAGCAGGAAATACTTTTTCTCTTGTAATTTAATGAAAGCTATATGAGATAAAAAGGGTCTGCTTAAAAGATACACTATGGAATACTTGGAATATATGCCAACTTGTTTAGCATGTGTATGGGTAAAATGCAATCTGGCTTTTTAAGAAGCTTGTTTTTCATTGAGATGGACTTTGCGCTTGACAAAGTGTAGTTAAAAGGCCCAGGTAATCTATTTTGGCTTAGTTGTAATGCAGCAGAACACATTTGGAAAGCATCTGAGAAAATCAATAAGAAATTCAAGGATAGATTCTGTAAGTTTTCATTCAAGTAGAATATTTAAATGTATTACTAGTTTTCATTCATCTATGCTTTGGTGCACAGAAGATACATCAGCATAACTACCTACTATGTAGATAAACACTCTATACTTTCAAATTGCAAAACCTTAGGGTTACTATGTCAGATTTGTGAATGAATATTTAAGATAGAATAATAACCTAATATTAGTGTGCTCAATATGTGCCAATCAATTTTCTAGACATTTCATGTGTATTCTTTCATTTAATCCACTCAATGACACTATGAGCTCTTATGACTGATCACTTCCAGTGAGCGTATGTCATTTGTCCAAGGCCATCCTCCTAAGAGACTAGATTTTAATTTTTTCCATCACTAGAAGAAATTACATTTATATGAGGTGATAGAGGTGTTGGCTGACACTACAATGACAATTGTATTGCAATGCAAATGTATCAGATCAATGTTGTATACCTTGAACTTATATAATGTTATGTCAATTATATCTGAAGAAGAAGAGACATGTAGTTCTTTAACAATCTATTTTACTTAACTATTAATACTTTTTTCCTGATTGATATATAATTCTGTTGTTTAGTTTCCTTTCTCTCTCTTTATTTTCACTAGCATTTAAAGTGATAGAGACATTTAAAAGCATTAGTGCAAATTTAGCAACTTGTCTAAATTGTGTGACTTTAAAAGATCGTTTAGGCTGCTTATAATTTTGGTTCTTCAGTGTGCTAGAGTTGATTATTTCCCTCCTTTGTTCATACTATGTTATAGTATAGGTAGTTTATACTGTTTTTTTTAATCTTATAGACTGTGAGTCCAGATTTAACTATCAATTTTAGGTTTCCAAGGTGATAACTGCGTAATTCAATGTGCGAACACATAGCATCTGTATAATATAGTACAGTAAGTCTAGTATGCTTTTTATTTTTAAAAGAAAGAACTTAATTAGTGTAATAGAAACCAAAGTAGAAACCACCTAAGCTTGGTCCTGAATTACAAATGGCAGCATTCACATGTGATAAGGGGGAAACCTTCTTGCTTGGAAACTACTTAATTTTTTCAGTTAATAAAAATAAGATGCCACCTTATGAGAAATTTCTTAGATCTTCAGTTTAAATGTCCACCCATGTTGTAGTCCTTGTGATCTGAAAACCACACAAGATGTCATCCTGACTTTAAGAGAAAGGATTCTATCTTTGCAATGAGAATAGAATTCAGTCTTAGGGAAGAAACAAAACCCAATGCCTTTCATTGCTTTCGATGCTTAAAAAAAGGCAAAAACTGCTACACTATAATATTTTCTACTAATTCACTGTCAAATGTGATACCATTAAGTTTGAAGTCACTTCGGTTAACTTCAAAGTCATTAACACACACTGTGTGAACCTCTCAAATTGATTTTGGAAAAGAGAACCCCATTGACAGATCTGTAATCAGTGTTTCCAAGGATTTTGCTTCTCATTGAACCTAATCCTAATTTGGTGCTTCTCTGATAGCTCAGATGGTAAAGAATCAGCCTGCAATGGGGGAGACCTGGGTTTGATCCTTGGGTTGGGAAGATCCCCTGGAGGAGGGCATGGCAACCCACTCCAGTATTCTTGCCTGGAGAATCCTCATGGACAGAGGAGCCTGGCGGGCTCATGACTGAGCGACTAAGCACAAGCACAGCACATAACTTAACCCTAATTTAAGCAACATTTGGTCATTTCCTCTGGGTAACAAGCACGGGCCCTTCTGATGCTCAGAGATGCTGTCAGGGTTGTCTTAACTCATGTATGCTTTTGGATACACTGCTGCAAAGCTGACTTGCAAAGTTCACTATTTTTGGAGCATATCAGGAACATATTTACCTGCCAATGACCAAAAACACAACAAATTGCAGCTTAAATAAATAAGGAGTTATTATTTCTTATATAAAAATGTTGGTTGGTTGAGTGTCCAGGGCTGGTGTGGTATGGGAAAGGGTCATCAAGGCTACGTTGTCTTTGCTCTGCTATCCTTAACATGAGATATCTGACCTTGGCAAAATCACAGGGTTACTTTTCCAGGGTTCAATTTCCCCATCAGAAAAAAATGATGGTCACCCTTCCTGTAATTGCAGGGTAGGGTAAGGCTCAAATGAAATCCTGTAGGAAAATATGTGTAGCACAGGGCCTGGCGCTCACTTGATTACTTGTACCACAGCTTCAGCCCCACAGCGCTATCTTTCATAGTATAATGGAGGCGAAGGTGTTAAGCAGGAAACAGGGGATCCTGCCTTCCTCTATGTTCAGTCTTGGGGTTCCCTATTCCAGCGTACTTTCAACTGATGTTATTTGAAATAACACATTGGACAAACTAACTTCAAAAAAGATCCGGTATCCCTTTAGCAAATAGGATCTATTACTTACTAAGTAAAATATATCCTTTATAAGGCAATTGTTTATTTTATTCTGTGACCTCTTTACAGTAAATTTCAATACCATTAAAGGCTTAAGACACATTATTGATTATTTGAATATGTGTGTCATTAATCTTCCCTTGCTCTCATACATTTTATATGTACATTTTAAGTGTCGTCTTTTGCATTTAGATGGAGAAGAGTGGTTTTAGAAAAAGCAGACTTGTGGGTATTAGCTTCATATAGCCCTTCAAGAGCTCCCTTGAGCTGATTTGCCTGTAAATTTCTACACTAAAATGGGCTTTCAGAATAGTAGTGACTGTTAGATAAACTATGGAGTGTCTTTAGTAAATAAAAATGATTAATCTCAGCTGAATAAATTCACTGTCACTTGCCAAATAGTCTCATCCAATTCCGTTTTCTCGTTCTATAAAAAAGCCTTTTTCTTTTTGTGTTAAAGTTGTCTGTAATTTTAATGGAAACTTTGAGTTATTATCTGATTTTTAAAAATTGGTTCATAAAAGGATATTGATTCTTTAAATTAGGAGTGGTTGAAATGTTGTTTATGGGCAAGCAGTCTCCTTTGCTGGAACCTGGAACCTTCCATCAAGAAAACTCATCTTAAATCTGTGTTAAGACACCCTTAAAAAAAAACCCTTAGAGACCGTCTCTGGATTGGACAGTAATGTTGGTTTGGAAATGCAGGGGGAACCAACAGGTAAAAGAGAAAAACTGTTAAGCACAGTCCTTCCTAGTTGTTTACTTTTTATTGCCTGCCATTGATATTCATTTCTTTCCCAGGGTGTTTTCCTGGGTAATGAGAAGATTCTAAAATCAAATAAGGCTTTTGAACAGTGAAGATGTTTGCACTATTCTCTTGAAGAATCCTATAGATTTATAGTGATCCTAAGAGGTGTCTCATATCCACTATATTAACTAGCCTTTTAGAAGCTTATGAACATTGTAGCTTTTATTGATTCCAGGGAATTGTACCCAACAATAAGCAATAAAAGTCGATGGTAACTTTCTTCCCATATAGGGGTGTGCAGATCAATATTTTGAATTTACTGTAATTTTCTGGTAATGGATGAAAGACCTGAAAAAATTGTGGAGCCTTGCAGGGCACAGCTGTGCAGTGTTGCCTTTTTATCTAAGCTCACTGTAGGTCACAGGCTTTCCCAAGTAACAAGAAACATAGTTAAGTGGCAGGGCCGATGCGTGTTATTTATCACAAGCCTTCATAAGTCTCTTTGGAAGGAAAAAGGAGAATCACAAAACTTGTCCACCGTGACCTTAATTTTCTAGTCCTGAAGGACCTCTAAAGTGTACTGACTTAAGGCAATTCAAATGTTAAATATCCAATATTTGTATATGATCTCCTTCTGCTAAAGGAATTTTTTGTCCTGATTAGTAACAGGGTGTGTGTTTTCACTGAAGCCTGCTTTGCTTGCAATCTTCCAATTGTTTGACAGAAATTTGCCCAGGTTCTACAGTTGGAGAGGAGGAGATAGGCATCCTGAGCACTTACTCTTTGGTTTTACCCATTTCTCACTTGTGCCCCAGGTGGCACATCTGACGTGAGTGTCACACTTGAGCCACTAGTCGTGGCTGCCGTCTAAGGTGCTGGTGCGTTCAGAACTGTGCTGCGGACATCGTGTGTGTTTCTCAGTCCCCTCAACACCTGACGACATAAGTGATGATCGCCTCATCTTATAACGTAGAAGACTGAGTCTTAGAGATGTTAAAGAAATAGCCTACTTGGGGGGGTGGGTATCCCTGGCGGGAAGAGGCGTCCCTAGTACAAATACACCAAATCTTACTTGGTGGTAAAAAGTAATTAAAACTGTTCTGGACTCAGACTGATATGGGTTCAAAGACAAGCTAAGCCATTTACCAGCTCTGTGACCTTGTGTGACTACTTACTGGTCTGTGCCTCAGTTCTGCAAAATGAAAATAATAGTGAAAATTAAAGAAGATAATGTATATCACCATGCAGTCAACATTAGGAACTGTGACTAGATAGATAAAGATGGGCTTAGTAAAGAAATACAATTCCCACCAGTTGTGTAAAAAATTTAAAGTGGAAAGGGGGGTTGTAATTAATGGTATTTAACTTTCATGCAAGAAAGACTTGGGGGGACTTCCTTTGTAGTCCAGTGGTTAAGACTTTTCTTCCAATGCAGGGGGTGTGGGTTCAAACTAAGATTCCACATGACTTTTGGCCAAAAAGTCAAAGCATAATACAGAAGCTATATTGTAACAAATTCAATAAAGACTTAAAAATTGGTCCACATTAAAAAAAAAAAAAAAGAATTCTGAAGACCTGACCTTTGCTCTAATTTTACTTTGCAAATCTCTCTCACATTCTCTCCCATCAGGGACCCTCTGGTCTAAATAAAATGGTTTTGCATCCCCTTATCCACGTTCAGATTTCATGATTTAACTTTTGAATGGCGCTCTTCTTTCATCTCTGGATGGTGCCGTGCCCTTGGTAGTGATTTAGTTGCCCAGTCCTATCTGACTCTTTGAGGCCCCATGGACTGTAGCCCATCAGGCTTCTCTGTGCATGGTATTTCCCAGGCAAGAATACTGGAATGGGTTGCCATTTCCTACTTCAAGGTATCTTTTTCTACCCACAGATCGAACCCACATCTCCTGTGTCTCCTACACTGAAGGTGGATTCTTTACTGACTTAGCTCCTAAATATTCTAAACTTTCCCAGAAGTTATGCACTTCTTTTCAGCTCCCATAGATCCTGGACACACATTTCTCGCTTGAATCTGCCCCTCCTCTCTTTCCCCACTGTTTTCTTTCTTGGTTCTGCCACTGAGCTTTGCTTCCTGGATAAATGAATAAGCCTCTGAGTTACTTTCCTGTGTACCTCATTTACCCCCTGTTACCAGAATGATCCTTTTAGACATGCAAATTTAACCATCTTATTCTACCTAAAATGTTCTGTGAATTCCTCATTGCTTATAGGATAAAGACCACTCTCCCAAAATCCTATGGTTTTCCCTGTGGCTGCCTCCATTCTCACGTCCTGTTGTTTTTTTCTTTCTATTTTCTGTTGCGGCCTTTCCAAGTTTACTAAGAGCCATACGCTGTTTCACCCCACCCTGCTTTGCTGCATCCATTGCTTCTTCTGGAATGCCCCTTTCCTCACCCACTCCTGAGGCTGCCTAGCCAACTCCCAGATGCCTCTGAAGAAAGGCCAGGCTTAAGTATTGCATCATTTGGGAATATTTGATTTGCAAGGAGCAGAAACAGCAAGTTAAACTGGTTTAAACAATGACGGGACTTGATTGGCTCCCATGACTGAGAAATTCAGGTAGAGGCAAGACTGGATCCATTAATTCAAAGAAATCACCCAAGACGAAGTTTCTACCTGTCTTTCTTCTCTGTCACCTTCTACCCTGCAGCTGTTGTTAGTGTCTTGGGATTAACGCTCCTCCTTTCTTGCTAGCTCTCTTGGAAAAGGGAAAGAGATCTTTCCCAGGAGCCCAGAGCACACATTTGGCATCTTATTTTCCCAGATTGAATCAGATGCTATCTTTGAACCAATTCAGTTCAGTTCAGTCGCTCAGTCGTGTCCGACTCTTTGCGACCCCATGAATCGCAGCACGCCAGGCTTCCCTGTCCATCACCAACTCCCGGAGCTTACTCAAACTCATGTCCATCGAGTCGGTGATGCCATCCAACCATCTCATCCTCTGTCGTCCCCTTCTCCTCCTGCCTTCAATCTTCCCCAGCATCAGGGTCTTTTCCAATGAGTCAACTCTTCGCATGAGGTGGCCAAAGTATTAGAGTTTCAGCTTCAACATCAGTCCTTCCGATGAACAAACAAGACTGATCTCCTTTAGGATAGACTGGTTGGATCTTGCAGTCCAAGGGACTCTCAAGAGTCTTCTCCAACACCACAGTTCAAAAGCATCAATTCTGCAGCACTCAGCTTTCTTCACCATCCAACTGTCACATCCATACATGACCATTGGAAAAACCATAGCCTTGACTAGATGGACCTTTGTTGGCAGAGTAATGTTTCTGCTTTTAAATATTCTATCTAGGTTGGTCATAACCTTCCTTCCAAGGAGTAAGTGCCTTTTAATTTCATGGCTGCAATCACCATCAGCAGTGATTTTGGAGCCCCCCAAAATAAAGTCTGACACTGTTTCCACTGTTTCCCCATCTATTTCCCATGAAGTGATGGGACCAGATGCTATGATCTTAGTTTTCTGAAAGTTGAGCTTTAAGCCAACTTTTCTCTCTCCTCTTTCACTTTCATCGAGAGGCTCTTTAGTTCTTCTTCGCCTTCTGCCATAAGGGTGGTGTCATCTGCATATCTGAGGTTATTGATATTTCTCCCAGCAATCTTGATTCCAGATTGTGTTTCTTGGTCCAAATGCTGAACTTTGTCATCACTTTAATATAACCTGAGCTAAGCCTGGCGGTCGAGAATAGTGTCAGTTCCACCAGATTTTGTTTTTATTAATGATGGGAAACATCACTGGGCAAGAAACCATCTTGACTCGCCTTAAAGAAAACTGATCACGCCCCTCCCTTGGTACTACTGCATATTTTGAAAAAAACTCTATTCCAGGCTTTTCCACACTATATTCTAAAGCAAGCCAAGTCCTTTTACCCCAGCACTTGCCTCATCAGCCTTTACTAAAAAGTGTTCAATGGATAAAAAAAAAAAACCAAAAAACAAAAAACATTTTGCTTTCTTTAATCCCTACATGTGTCCCTTGTTTTCACCTTTGGCAGATTTTGCCTTCTGTTTCTGAAATTACAGGACTGTAAGTAAATTGCTTCAGTTTTCCTTTGTTGTTTAAAAGGTATCTGTTCTTACCTATACTTTTCTTCCTTTTAAAAGGAAAAGCTGCCCTCTTCTTAAAAAACATTTTATTTATTTATTTTTTTATTAAAGCCAACCCTCTCTGCTGATGTACTCATTCAGAGCCCCCTCCCCGCCTTTGCTCACATCACCACTTTGACCTGCTTTCTGGCACTTTCCCCTTGGAATGTAGGCAAAAATTGGGGCTGAATAATGCAGGTTCAGATTTTGCGTCCACCATCTCCTGGCTTTGCAGTTCTGGGCAATCTCTCATCTCTGGACACTTAACGGGAAGGCTGGAGTGTTGCACCAAACAGCCAAGTGAATTTGTTAGGAAACTCATAGACTCCCTTTTTTATAGGATCTTACAAAACCCAAAGAGCCAGACACCCATATTGTGACTCAGGAACTTGTATATGGAAAGGCATAGGAGGTGAATGCCGAGTCTTGAGGACCATGACTGTTGATTTCAGTTCAAGGCAGAAAAAGCTAACTCAGAAAGGAAGGTGGTAGTTACTTGTGTTTTGTCAGAGAAAGTGAGCATGTGGTTGTGATCAAGTAAAATTTACACGAAAACCAAGCAAGCATTTTAGTGTGCCTTTTATGGTTTATTTTGTTGAAGTTTACTGCCACAAATAAATATGTTAAAGTGCACTATGGTTATAAATACAGAAATAGAATGAAATAAAGCCTGCAAGAAAGGGAAATCCTTTAAGATTCTCCACCCAACTCACATGCTCACTGTGAGTGGTATTTCAGTGGTATTTTACAGGTTGGATGGTTTAAAAGTCCAGGCAACTCTGTAGATTTCTACCTGCTGCTTTTCCAGCTTTATTCTACAGTTTGTATGCAGAGAGCTGTGTACTTTATGGGCAATTCACTGGATTTTTCAAGGGTGGTTTGAACGTGAGCCACTTTTGAGTATAACTGAGTTTCAGAACCAAGCCTTTCATGTAAGATCTGGTTCTGTGGTATGGTGTGGATTCTTCTGTCCTCTGCTTCTGCCTTCACAAGTAAAAATGGAGGCCAGAAAAATGGGGCTGAAAACCTTCCTTTAAAAGTGCCAATCCCTGGCTGAGCCTATACCCTAGTTAAATTTACACCCCATTGGGTAGGAAGAGTTCCACTTGGGGCACCCTTCCTTGCCCTACTGTGCTTCCCGCTTGGAAAGGAAATAACAATAAAACCCTCAAACTTCACTACTATAATGACAGCTAGAAAAGTAGTACTCCATTAAAAAAAAAATCCAACTAATGTGCCCTTAAGGGTACTTAGAAGTGCCAGCCTCATGAAACAACATATACAAACAACTCTCTCTCCATCCCCAGGGTGGTGTTCAGACATCCATATTTGTCAAAGCTCCCTGGATGACACTGATGGTAGCCAGGCTGAATTCAGAACCACTGCTTGAGCTGAATTATCTCATCCCCTTTTATTTTCTCTCCCCTGTTACCATTTACTCATTCAAATTATACTGCATACTCTTGCACCTGGTGGTATCTCTTTTGTCCTGTGTATGTGTGTTTCCCCAAGTAGCTTTTAAATCTGTTTTGCTTTCTCCTTATGTGTCCCTAACAGTTCCTGATACACTGCTGCGCACATCTTGGCTCTTTAAACTCTGTCCCTAAATTAATGGTTTGTCTGTCAGTGCAGAGTAGTCGGGAGTCACCCTTGATGACAGGGTGAGGCCACTGATGACTAATTAAGGGACGATGATATGGAGGAGTATGGGAACTTGAAATCTAATGGTTTCTGGAAAATAGTGAGGAAGTGGTGTATGCTGGCTATCAGGGTTTTGTTTGTTTGCAGGATTTTGGTTTTCTGTTAGGGGTGGGGGGAGGGTGGCTTACCGAGTTCCAAATCCTCTTCCCTTTTGGAGGACCTCCTGGGATGTGAAGCCTGGTGGAGCTGGCCCCACCTCCTCCTGTGCTCAGGAAGGGAGCCACTGTTTCCTTGTTCCTGCTCCCTGGGCAGTAAGGGCAGGGTCCCAGGTGCATCACGCTGACACCCACCAGGAATGGGACACTCATGGGGAGTGTCTGCCCGAGTGCTGAGAGGAAGGTGCTGGGACCTGTCGAAGGTCCTTCCCAGAGGGAAGCTGAGCTGAGCTTTGAGCAGCAGAGGTGTCCTAACAGGGCTGTTCCCCAGAGGTGGTCATATTCTCTGGGGGTTCATTTCCTAGTTCTGCCCATTTTCAGACCTTGTCTGTGAAGCCGTCTTGTGTGAGAGCTGGTATCTACCCAGTAGTATTTTTGCTTGCTAGCCTCTTTCGGTTTGTGTGGTTTCAGGGTTTGCATAGTTTAGTGCATCATTTAACAGCAAGTACCACGTAGCAAACTTCTCCCCACTTGTAGATTTGAAGTGCCCTGTAGGAATACTTACATGTGTGTGTGCCACTTCTCCTTGTCTGTCTGTCCTCTCTTCTCCTATCTCTTCCAGGCCATGGTTTTACATACCTTCTTATACGTTAATGATTTCAAAGTCTATTTCCAGCCCTGATCTCTTTCCTGAACCCTAGGTTCATTTGTCCAACCACCTCTTTGGAAGTTTCTCTTTGTTAGTCTCACAGACATCTTGAATGTGACATATCCAGACTGAATTGTTCCCTCAAACTCCACTTGATCAGGCCAAGAACTTTGATTTTTCTGGCTTTCTCTTCCATCTTCCACATCCAGTTCTTTATTTCATAACTTCTATGAAAACATATCTCAAGCCTGACTCTGACCATCTTCACTGATGGTCCAAGTCACAATCTTCTCTCATTTAGACTATAACCTTCTAAAATACTGGATTAAATATGGCCTTATAGTAAGCTTAGAATATTTCAGTATTTATTAGTTCATACATTCCATGCTCTAACTTAGATGTCCCTAATTTCCAGAGACTGGTACCTCCTGTTAAATCATCAGCAGCATTAGATTAGAAATAAAATGCCCAGTAAATGTAATGTACTTGAATCATCCAAAACCACCCCTCCCCCGCCCCGGACACCCAGTCCATGGAAGAATTATCTTCCACATAATCAGTTGCTGGTGCCAAAAATGTTACAGACCACTGCTCTAAAATACACACATACACACACACAGTTTTTCTTTCTCCCTACTTCTCTCTCCTCCTTTTGCTGCTGCTACTGCTGCTAAGTCGCTTCAGTTGTGTCCGACTCTGTGCGACCCCATAGACGGCAGCCCACCAGGCTCCCCTGTCCCTGGGATTCTCCAGGCAAGAACACTGGAGTGGGCTGCCATTTCCTTCTCCAATGCGTGAAAGTGGAAAGTGAAAGTGAAGTCGCTCAGTCGTGTCCGACTCGTAGCGACCCCATGGACTGCAGCCCACCAGGCTCCCCAGTCCACAGGATTCTCCAGGCAAGAGTACCGGAGTGGGGTGCCATTGTCTTCTCCTTTTAGAGAACTTTAAAAAATTTTTTGAAATTATTTGAGATTTGTAGAAAAGTTGCAAGATAGTTGAATTTTTGCATACCCTTCCCTCCCACTAGTGTTAACATCTTATACACTTGTCAAAATTGTGAAATTGACATTTATACATTACTATTAACTAAACTACACACTTTATTTGGCTATCACCAGGTTTTCCACTAATGTCCTTTGTAATGAGTCAAAATCCAGTCTAGCATCCAACATTGCCTTTAGTCATTCTTTATCCTGAGTCTTCTCTGATCTGTGACAGTTTCCCAGTTGTTCCTTGTTTTTCACAACCCTGACAGTTTTGAAGATGTTCTATAGAATGACCCTAAGTTTGGGTTTCCCTGGTGTTTTGTTTTGTTTTTCTAGAATGAAACTGGAGCTCAGGATTTTGGGAGAGAATGCCACAGAGGTGAAGTCAGGGGCACATGATATCTGTGCTTATCGGTGGTATGATTAACGCTGTTTGGTTTGGATGGTGGTTGTCAGGTTTATCCACTGAAAAGTTGCTGCTTTCCTTCCTTTCTTTTTGGAAGGAAATCACTAAGTCCAGGAGCTTCCTAGGTGGTGCTAGTGGTGGTAAAAGAACCCACCTGCCAATGCAGGAGACGTAAGAGACACTAACACTAGTTCGATCCCTGGATTGGGAAGATCCCCTGGAGGAGGGCATAGCAACCCACTCCAGTATTTTGGCCTGGAGAATCCCCGTGAACAGAGGAACCTGGAGGGCTCCAGTCCATAGGGTCACGAGGAGTTGAACATGACTGAAGCGACTTAGCACATATGCACTAAGTACAGCCCCTTTCCAGGGGAAGAGAATTAAGCCCCACCTCTTGAAGGAGGGGATATCTTATTTGTAACACAATCTATGGACATCTCCTTTCTTTTTTAAATCATAACTGGCCTATCAGTTAAAAAGAATAGTTCAAAGATTTCATGGCAGTATCACTGGGGTTGGGGCAGTAAGTGCCTAATGTTGCTCATTTGCATCCAACCAGCTCAGGTTCATCAGCGTGTGGCCCCGCAAGGCAGGGCCACCGCCCCTCCTGGCTCCATCTGCAGTATCTCAGTCTTCCTGGTATTTGCAGGCTTTTGCAGCCATTGTTCACAAGGTCTTGGCCACAGCACATTCATTTCTCTCACTTTATTACCGTCACATCTGATTCCAATTTGCTACCAAATTGAGTTTCCAGTTCCGCGCCTGACATTCAAGTCGTCAGGTGGATTAGCTCCTCAGCTTGGTTAGTGCGGACCCTGCAGGTCAGTTGACAGTGGCCTATTAAATGTCCCCTGCCCCTCTGCCTGCAACCTCGGCTGCCGTCCCAGGAGCAGCAGTGCGGGGTTTCCCACTGTGACCTTTCTTCTTGTTTAGAACTCATAATTCTAGAGCTGTTGGGAAGACTTTCTGATTAAAAGCAGAGTTGGCTTTGTATCCCTTATCTTGCCATTTCAGCAGTTTCTTTCTCAGAGCAAAGCAACCAGCTTTTGGTTGGGTCATTTGGTGGAATATGATTGATTGAACTATTTGGGGATCGTTTATTTGGCCCTTCCCCTCTTATCTTCTGAGTGATCTGTTTACCTACCGACTTGAAACAACATCTGACTTCTTTTCTGTTATTAATGATAACACCTCAAGTGCCCCTCCTTTTCTTTTAAAGCTGCTGTCAGATGAGCTTACTAAACAGAAGTATTTATTTGTTTAATTAAGCTCTAGGCCTTTTGCTGTATAGTAGGTCTTAGGGATTCCTTTCTCTTTATTTACGGAAGCATAGTTGCTTTGCCATGGTGTGCCAATTTCAGGTGTACAGCACAGTGACTCAGTTATATGTATGTATGCCTTTTCAGATCAGTAATTTCTTTTTAAAAGCAACTCTCTGGTGAATGATTACTTCTAGGGAGTTCTTTTTTCTTTTTCTTTTTAACCTAAATACAAAACAGATTTCTCAGTGCTTGTCATAAGCCAAGACACATGTATAGAAAATTATTCATTGGTTGTTCTATTTACATTTCAGTTTCCAAAGAAAACTATCTTGGTCAGAGACCCTTCTTTTCTCATTAGAGGCTTTAGTAAATAAAGGTGTATTTATGTTTTGGAATCAGGGGGCTAAGTTCAGCAAACGCTATAATTTCTTGGGGCTAATGAAGGATTAAAGAAAAACTCAAAACAACAAAAAACATCCCGCCACTGAACCCTGCAGCCCTTGAGAAGAAAATGGTTAGCTATTGGGAACAGGAAGAAAATACTCTGTCCCTAAAACTGTTTTTTTTTCCTTGCAATTAATCATCTGATTATTATAACTATATATCAAAATATATTTTCCCGTTAATAAGAGAGTAAAGTAATAACTTTAATTAAGTTCTGTTTAAGGTAGGATCCTCTTCTGGGCTGCTACTCTCAAGTCCTTTTGTTTTTTTTTTGGGGGGGGTAAGCTGTGCTGAAGTAAATTGCATGGTTTAGCACTAAGATGGGAGGCCACAGGCCATGACAAACATTTAAGGATCCAATAAAAACAGGGAGCAGGAAAGGTGAGTTTGAAGCTGAAGGGGAAGCGCCTTTCAGAAAATGATGCTTGAACTCTAGGCAGGCAAAAAATAAATGATAATTATGGGAATGAAGCCCCAAATTTAGGCAAGCCTTTCAAATTTTGAGTTAAAATAGCCAGATGACTCATTGCTTCCTATTCTTTAGTTATCGTCATCAAGTAATCATTCTCGAATGCCCAGGCTTCTGAAAGCTCCATTAGTGGGTGGAAGTATTTCTGTATCCCTTTTATTGGTTTGTTTGGCTTGTTTGCTGGGTTGTTTTGTTTTGTTTTCCCATAGACACTCCATGGAAAGTAGATAATGATCTTAATTTGAGATAAGTGTGAGAGCATCCTTTGAAACTATAAAGGAATCTATTAATTGTTGTTGCTGTCTGGTTACCTTTTTAGAGGTTCATTAACCTACTTTAAAAAATACCCTAAATCATAAATCACATTTGCTTTAAGAAATAACACTGGAAGGAAACCTTTTGCTGTGTTTCTTTTTAAAATTATGATCTTGGGTAGACACAACGTTTTGCGTGAGTTTATTTCTGTTGGGGGCAAATAGTTTGATTTAACTCCCTTTTCATTTCACCTTTCACTTAATTATAATCCTGCAGAATTTCCCCTCCTCCCCCTATTTCCTCTTTGGTTAAGTTCTTTGTTTGCTCAGATTTCCCTTACCCTCAATTATAGTGTCATGTAGCTCAACTCAGTATTTGACTGTCATTGCTTTGGAAGGATTGATGTCTTTTCTGCTCTGGAATTTAGGTAATCTGTGTCTGAACCTTAAACACAGTGTATAAAAGGAACAATGTAAGAAGGGATTCAGCATAAAATAATTGCACTAAAATCTTTTCAGTATAGAAAATGCCAAATCAAGCACAACAAGGAAGATACATTTTATGTTACCTGTTTGGTGTCCTAGTAGTCTCAGGTTAAGGCAGCATCTCATATACATGTTTTGTTTTTTCTTTTGCAGAAGGAGCTGAGTCTCCCCAGAAGAGGAAGTCTGTAAGTAGAATAATTTAGTTTCCTTATTGATTCGTTGGTATTTTGGGATACAGTGTGTAATGTCATTATTCTCTGACTTGTTAGATTTTCAATGGCAATCAAAAGATTAATGATAACCAACTGAATTAAGAAAAGACAAAGCTTTGCACTTATTTATAAGTGTCAGACTTAATGATTTCAAAATAACTTGAAGAAAATTTCCAGGGTTTTTCCCTCACGCATACTGTCAGCCAAAATGCATTATTCCTGTGATAATCTTGAATTTAAAAATTATATTATGTAATCAAGCAAAAACATTATTTGGTCTGCAGATAGTTTAAATTGATCTGACTAAAGAATTAGTGCTTTTCTACATGATTTAGAATCCCATGATTGTTCTTTATACTATGAATTTTTGCGGAGTAAATGATATACTTTTGCCTTTGAATTGATTAAGACTTTTCATCCGCTAACCTTTCTACTAGATCTAGACCTTACTGAGTTGATTCATATAATGCTCTTATATTAAAATAGCAAATTTGTGAACATTGACTTGATTTCTTTATTATGTGTTTCAACCTTTTATTTTTAAGGCTAATAGTATATTTGCACAAATCATAGTTTTTTTTCATTATCAAGTTGTGGAATAAAATTAATTGCCTTTAATAATGCACTAAGGTCAATTTACTCTCAACTAGTACTGTGTAAGGGCTGGTCTAGAAATATTTGGATTTGGTGTCTGATTTATGTTGAATTTAGTGGATGGGGCAATGTCCTTTTTAAAAAAAATAAGTATAACATTTAAGATAAGTTTATGCAAATCCCAACTTGGAGAATTAGAAATGTATGTAGTGCCTGTAAGTTTTGAAAATTTCAGTCTTTGCGTCTAGGAACCAAAACTTCATCAGCCGTGAACATTTCAATACTATCCATTTTGATCTCTACTTTTTTAGCTGCCAGGAGGATACTGGATCATTCTTCTTGGAGAATATGCCTGAATAAATTTTCACTGGCTCCCAGCTTATATCTCTGGATGCGACAGGTTGATAGCCTAATAGTTTATCATAGAAAATGCCCTTAGAATCAAAAACCTCCATTCTTCTGCATAATGATTAGGACTCTTCTGCCTAGACTGATAGAAGTTCAAACTTTTTGATATTTCCCATCATGATGAGAAAGAAGGAACAAGAAAAACAGAAACATCTACATAAAATATATTTATAGATAAAAATCTCTTTATCTCATAATTTTTTTAATCCTTAAGGTATCTTAGGCTTGTCTTTTATACTTTATTTAAAAACTTTAGAAGTCTAATCAAATCTTCCTTTTAGCCTTTATTAAGGTGGTACTTTTTTCTGTTAGTATGTTTCCTATAAATTATTATGATGATAATGTTAATTAACAAAGTAGACTCTTCATACTTATTGAAAGGCCATATCTCCTTTTGCACTTGTATAAATCTCAAATCTGATTATATTAGCTGATAGCCATCAGTTGGTGGGAGAAATACGTAGGAAAATATTTAAATTTCTTTACTTGAGAGAACGGAATCTTTAACAGAAATAAAAAGAATGATGACATTAGTTTGTTCAGATTACATGCTTTGAATATTTAGTGAGAGAAAGATAAAATTATATGTAAGTCAATTAAAAATCCCCTCCTAATAAAAATCAGCTGATCTATTTATCAAATTATGTGGATAAAGCATCATATATATATCAACATAAATCTACCATGTTTTTAGTGAACTTTGAAAAAATTAATAATTGCAAGTAAAGCAAATAAGAAACATTCTATTTTTTTTATTTTCTATTAAATACAAGAATTCCTCAAAGAATTAATGACTTCTGACATCAATGTTCTGGATGTAATGCCACTCTGAGTTTTCAATACAAATCTAATGAAGACAAGCACATGTGTGTTTTTATTAGGTGTTGGTGCTAGCCCACATCATGGTACCTGATCATTAAACCTGTTAGCATTTCCTCAGTTTATTTACTGCACAAATGCTTTCAAGGCTTTTATTACTTCTTCCAGAGAGATTGAGGATTTCATCCTGCTCTTCTGTTGAGTTGTCTTTCTGTGTCAACAGCGAGCAACTATGCAATGGGATGTATTCCATGTTGTCTGTGGTACCTGGGCATGTGATTGAATTTTTCAGAGGGGATGTGCCTTCAGAAAAGCTGTACTTTTGAAAGAAGGCACCTGGTTTTGTTACATCTGCAACTTCTAATCTGTGTGCATGGAAGGATAATATTTTTAAAATGCATTTTCATCATTCAGACACATTCATTTATCAGATTTTTAAAAGTTTAGTATTGTTTTAAGTAAGCTTATAGATATTGCTTGTCTGGAATCAAGTGATCAAAACATATGTGTGATATAAAGCATATATATATATATTATATAAAAGTTAAAGCTTTTACAAATAAAAGAGAATAGAATAGAAATATGCTTTTCTTTTTATTACTAATTGAAAAGGACAAAAAAGCAAACTATATTCTGTCTAGAAAAAAAGGAATACAGATTGCCAATAATGTGTAATTCATGATTATTTTCTCCAGGACTAACTTGAGGTCCATGTTTCTCATGTGTTTTAAAAGATTGTGAAGACAATGATTGTGACTTTTCTGTTTTTAACAGTGCGAATGTCATCAGAAAGAGGGGTTAAGGGAAATTGTTTCTAGACCTGATATTACTTAATAACCAAGTGACCCCAGGTCAGTTTTCCAGAAGTTCTTCCAGCCCTTTACTGACTTCAAGACCCCAAATCCCGTCTCTATTCTGGCTCCCTGTAGGGTTGATTTTAGCTAGTTGTCTTCTTACAAAGAGTAGCCATTTCCCCAGATTCTTCTAGATCATTCCTTCTCTTTGTCCTTGGAACAGAAGTTGCCATACTCTCTGCTCCCCTTCCTCTTAGCTATTTGTCAAAAGCTGTATATCCTGTCGTGAGATAGTCATGCAATGAAATACTGTACACCCAGTAGGATGACTAAACTAGAGCAAATTCCAGATTCAAGATGTTAATTGCATTTAAGTTGTAGAATTTCCAATAACAGTGAATCTAAACTGTCCATATTTATTAAAAGGTTAATAGTCTGGTGGGTCCCTTAACTAGTCTTTTGAACGTAAGTCCTAAAACGACAGTGCTGAGTGATAAACCTCTCTGTGTGGTGTTTGTTTTCAGACAGGGAAAGTGGGAAAAGGGTAAAAGCCCAAGGTGTGAGCTGATGGATGGTTCAGAGCAAAACCACGGTCCCCTTTAATTGTAAAGGACCCTATCATGTTTTGTTAATTGATCGAATAAATAGCCCTACAGGATAAAGGGCTTCTTTTTTTCATGGAATTCCCTAGAGAGAGGAGCAGGCTGTCTGTAGTTACCACTTTATTTTAGTTGAAACAGCAACTGACTCTTGGTGAGTTAGTTTCTTGGCTTTATGTTCTTTTGGCCCCACACATCTAGCAGTAGAAACTCAAAGCAGAAAGCAGCTCCTCCTGTGCACACAAGACCTGGAAAAGTATGTTTCCTGCATGCTGAGGAATTGCTGGGAGTACTGAAATTACTGAAAACAACTTAAGTGTCTTCTTGGCTTAGTTTTAATTTCTCGATCTAGCAACAACACTATTCTCTCCATAGAGTTTTGTCCCTTCTCCATTCCTCCTTCCCTTTCATTGTTATTCTGGGATGGTTGAAGTCTAGTAGGATTGGTCATGGAATAAATAGGGCAAGGTGCTGCTGGCATAATACAGTTTCAGGTCTGCTAGGAAATTCATTTTCCTGTCCACGAAGAAGACAGGCATCTTAAACACATTTATCATAGTGCCAGACATCCATCCAGTTGGATCTGAAAGAACTGAAATTCATTCAGTTGGATCTTAAAGGTGTTTTCTCTCTGGAGGGATCTCACTGAAATGAACATACCTTTGGGCAGGGTGTCTCTGAGCTGTGTTTAGCACAGCAGATGAGTCAGTAATGGGGTGCTTTTGGTGGACTGACAAGGGACAAAACTAGATAGGTGAGGTGCTGTCAAGAACCATTTTGCAACATGTTAAAAAGTACATGAAAAAGGTGATAAGCTTATTTCACATCTTTCCCATGTTGTATCTCTTGGGCAGGGGCAGGAAAGGATGTTTAGGTATGAGATAGAAGACCAGAGTGAGCAGCAGAGAGAGAGTGTGTTATTAGAGAGGTTAGGACAGCAGAGGCAAAAGACCCTGAAAGTTATTGGAAGCTTCTGGGTGGAGCTGGGCCTATTGGACTTAGAAGACAGCTTGTCTCACAGAAGATAGGTTGAACTGGGTGCTCTGGATTAGGACACAGTAAGTCCCCTACATTTGAATGAATTCTGGCCTGAGAGCATGTTCGTAAGTCCAATTTGTTCCTAAGTCCAACAAAGTTAGCCTAGGCACCCAGCTAACACAATTGGCTATATAGTACCACACTGTAATAGATTTATAATAGTTTTCACACAAATAGTACATGAAAAAACAAACACAAAAGAAATAAAGAATACATTTTTAATTTTACAGTATACTACCTTGAAAAGCACAGTAGTACAACAGCTGGCACACAGGGGCACTTTCACATTTTTGAAAGTTCACAAATTAAAGGTCCATATTTAGGGGACTTGCTTTATTTCTTAGATTGAAATTCCTCATTTTGATACAAGAAAGGAAGTGGCCTTCTATATAATTGGATAGACTCAGGTTGATGTCATTGGCATATGTAGGTCTGTGTATTTTTTAAAAAGAAGACTTATGTTCAGGCCAGTTGTATTTCAGCCAGAACCTACTGCCTTGACGAGCTGTTAGGAAAAGTAGTTTGAGTAAAATGAGGTTGTTTCTAGAATCCAAGCAGAGGGAATCACCCTGGTTTTACAACTGAGTCGAATTAGATTTATGAGATTTTCAGCAAGGTGAAGGCAAGATTTTCTGAAAGAGACGAAAAGGGCTTAATTCAAGCAAAATAAAGGGCATGTAAACAGTATTTGGATAAGTTTTAAAATGAATTTAGTTTTCCTCTTAGTACTTTCTTCCCTCCCACCCCCACAAATATAGAAGCAAAAATTCAAACAAACTATTGTTGAAGCCGATTGGAAGTCCAGTGTCATTTTGAATGTTAGAAACCCAGAAACAAAATGAAGAAAAAATTGAGTGTTGCATCTGAATTAGCATTTAAAGTGGCATGTTTATATAAAAAGAGAATGGTGTAATATATCCTGAGAGTAAAGAGAGGATTTCAGACTGTGAAAGAATGTCAATTGCATTTATGTATTCATCGAATAGCCAGTTTGGTATTTGGTATGTATTTGCAGCATCCCTTATCACGCTTGCATTTATCTTCTGTGAGGGGGTTTTGAGGGAGGAGACTTGGGAGATAGAAACAATGCAGGATTGATCTTCCCACCTTTGCAAAATTATTAGGAAAACCTTAGCTTTGCTCCAGGGGAGGGAGAGTTGGGTCACCTAGGGAGGTTTATTAAAATACATGTGCACATTTCTAAACACACTTGGGGGTGCAAATCAAAACCTGTGTGTATGTGTGTTGGGTGCTGAGAAAGAGAGAATGGGGGAGGGGGCTTGTACCTTTCACCCCATTCTGTGGGTCAATCTAAAATGCTACCCTTGGCTGAGAACTGCTGTTCTTAGGGGACTGCAGGGTACGCGGCATGCAAAGTGAGCTTCTGGATGTCCAAAGGCATGAGGATGAGTTCTCTTTCAAATTTACTAGGATGATTTTTTAGCAAGCCTGAATCAGACAGGAATTTGGAGACTTTTTGGTTGAACATTTCTTTTCAGCGTGGGCTCCCCTTGTGGCTCAGCTGGTAAAGAATCCTCCTGCAATACAGGAGACCTAGGGTCGATCCCTGGATTGGGAAGATCCCCTGGAGAAGGGAAAGACTACCCACTCCAGTATTCTGGCCTGGAGAATTCCATGGACTATATAGTCCTTGGGGTTGCAAAGAGTCGGATATGCCTGAGCGACTTTCACTTCACTGTACTTTTCAGTAAGACTTACGGAAGATGGCCCGCTGGCAGGTGGGTGCCTGTGCTCTCTTCCTAAAAGCCACGTTCTTGGGTCTGTTACCCAGTAGGCATTTCAGAGCCACACTGCCTGGATTCAGTCCCACCTCTGCCATTTAACTAGCCTATGACCCGCAGAAGGTTATTTCGTATCTGTGTGTCTTTATTTCCTCATCTGTAAAAGCATGTATACTACTCTATCCTGGAATGTTATGAGGATTAAATTAATAAATATTTGTAAAATGTTCATAACAGTACCTTACATGCAGTAAGCTCTGTGTGTTTTGTTAAATAAAACATAAAGGGAGTGAAACCTGCTACCCCAGCCCTCCCATCACTTCTTTCTGTCCTGTCGAGTTAAGCAAAGGACTGGCAAGTAAACTGAAGTTCCCTTAAAGCCAGATCATTTGAGTAGCACTTTCTAGAGGGTGACAGTGTATACCAACGCTTCCGTCAACAGAGGGTTTTAGAGCGGGCAGCTGGCCCTGTACTCTTGGGTAGATTTTTTCCCTTGTTTCCCTCCATGGTTAACCCCTCATATCAGGAGATTTCTAGGTGTGTGAAGGAGACAGTCCCCACACATATTCTGGCTCTGTAGCATCAAGCTGTGAGGGAACTCCCTGTGCTCAGGGAGTGGCCTGTCTTCTAGAATAATCCATCACTTGACACCTGCCCATCCGTCTCAGCATGGTATACAGGTTACTTCTCCTAACTGTGTTTTGAGACAGATATTGAGGAAAATGAAGTGGGATATTATAGACGTACATGCAGAAAAGTTTAATCCTAAGATTTTGGAGCTGGTAGAAACCCTAACAGAAAACTGCTTTTAAATACTCTTGTTTGATAAGTGAGGAACCAGCAACTTGGAGGACATGAGATTTGCATGTTGAGATTGCTTCTTGACCATGGCCAGAAGTCATGGCCCACCCACCCAGGACTGGAAAGCAACCTTTCCTTCTTTAGGGAAATACATTTGAGTTAGAAAGAAATGATGAGCAAGGGTGTGGGTGCACTCTGTTCTGTAAAGATGTGAATTACAGCGTCTTCATCCACAGTGCGGGTCACATCAAAGGCAGATTTGACAGAGAACACTTGACTTCACTGTGCTTGTCATGGTTTCTTTGAACATTGTGGAAAGTGTAGCCTCAAACTCTTCTTAAATATGTGTGCATATAGCTGATTCACTTTGTTGTACAGCAGACCCTAACACAAAATGGTGAAGCAGTTATACTCCATTAAAAAGAAGAGAGTTTACACCTAAAACTGCAACCGAAAGGAAAATGTTAAGTCACCTTCCAGCACTCCCAGGATACTGAGTTAACTCAGACTAGTGATGGGACTAGCGGGGCGTGATGTCACTGGTGGGACATGGCAGCTCCCGAATGTCCATCATCCAGGGAGTTGTGTGACTGGGGCAGCTGAATTCTATGTTGTTCTCCTGACCCTGTTGCTGTAGTAAGTCGGACCCGCTGTGGGGAACCATTGGTCGTATCCATTTGCTCGTATAGCGTTTCTCTTTAGAATCACTCCATTTTCCTCTGCCATTCTGACTCCTGGGAATTAGACTTCCTGCTCTTTGACTCTTTGTGGCAAATGACTGTCAGACGTAAGCGACTGGGTGAGAAATAGCTTAGGATTTCCCTCTCTGCTTTTCTGCAGTAAAGGCCTCAACCTCTGAGCGTTCTGGGGGTCATCTCTTTCATCTGGATACACAGGCCTTGTCTTTGAACATGCTTTTATATAATGCCATCTCTTCTGGGATAAGGATGAGGACTTTTCCATGCTTCTGTGTTGGAACCTAAGACATGCCAGGACCTGTACATCTCTCTTTCCAGTGGCCTTCTGGGCTCTGCTTTACCTCTGATATCACCCAGGTAACAAAAGCTACCATTCCTGCCATAAGGAAATTGTATGCAGAGAGTTCTGCAAATGCAATTACATGAGAGGAAAGATTTATTAAGCATATTCTATAAATTTTATTGGCATGTGGAAATGAGTGCCTAGTCTGAAAGGGTAAATTTTGATGTTTTTTTAAAGCATAGAAATTCTAACGATAATAAATTTAAATAGGCCTAATATATTGAAGGAAAGGATTTTTAAATGCCTCTTTCCTAGAACTATAATCTTTCAAGAAATATTTGCCTATTTTGTAGATGCTTAGGTGAAAATGTTCTTCCTCTATTAGAAAGTATTAATTTGGCCTAGGCATTGTGCTTTTTATTGTGCGGGAAGAAATGATTTTTGATTTCTGCTATGTCCTACAGATCAGTGAGATTAACCTTGGGGTGACATTAGCCCTGATTGCTGAGCTCTTACTAAACAGATTTTCCAATGCTGACTCGACTGTTCTTGGTGGTGGTGGATGTGCTTTTACTCAGGAAGAGGTTGTCTTTTGCATTTATTTGTGTTTTTCAAAAACTGAGGAGGGCGTTTTCATGACACCCTCTGCATCCTTGTGTCACTACTGTGGGACAAATGTTGTTTACTGCAGGGTCAGTGGTGACCGTCCCCCTGGGCTGACATCAGGTCTAGGGGAGGGCGTGGTCTGCTCTCCTGGGCTCCCCTTGGCCTCTTGCTGAGAGGATTCGCTCTGTGCAGGGCACATGAGTGAGTTCACCAGGGGGTTGATATTTCAGGTTGTAAAGCATAGTGTTTAGTATCTTAACAAATCAAGAATTGATTATCTGGGAGAATAAGCAGAAGCTTTTTTAGGTTTAGGATAAATTAAATGCTAAGGCCAGTCCTAGTGGATTAAAGAAGCCTTTGGAAGCTGTGGAGTATATTTTTAAAATGCACTTGACATCATATATGGAAATGAAATTAATAGATCAGTATATGGTTTTATGTCTTAGGGAAACATTGGTGGTTTTTTTAGTGAGATTCTAAAGTATTACCAATTTGTATGTAAATGAAGTTGATTCTGGTAGAATCACAGGGAAAAATACTGTCATCAAAAAGCATGTTACTTAATTTTTATCTTTGAGAATTCAAGTCACTTAGCTCTATCCCACTTTTTTTTTTTTTTTTTGCTGGAAAATGTTGGTTAGACCACATCCTTAAGACCGTAGCAGGGGGTGGTGATGATGGTGGTGATCTGGGAAAATCCTTAAAAGGAGAATTAAAGCAAACATAGTTTAGATTGGTATTCCTCAAGGCTCTGTGTAGCTTCTTTTCATCCATGGACCTTTTATTTACTGTTTAACATCACCTCGGCTGTTTTATGTTAAGTACCAGGAATTGTAAATTCTAATTGTATTAAGCCACAGCATAATTTAAAACACAATGAGACAAAACCACTTCCTCTCATGAAATCTCATGTAGCATGAACCAATTTAGGCTCCCCTGGATTCCCTGGTGGCTCAGTGGTGAAGAATCCATGGCCAAGGAAGAGACATGGGTTTGATCCCTGGATCGGAAGATCCCCTGGAGAAGGAAATGGCAACCCACTCCAATATACTTGCCTGGGAAATCCCATGGACAGAATGAGCTTGGCGGGCTACAGTCGATGAGGTTACAAGGGAGTCAGACATGACTTAGTGACTAAGCAACAAGAGCAGCATAACCCCACATACTCACAGTATGTAGCATGCTTCCCCCTCCCCCTAAAAAAAAAAAAAAGCTTCATTGACCCATAATTGTGGGTTAATATTTCCCCAGCAGCAAACAGTGCTTCCCCCTCCCTTTAAAAAAGTCTTCATTGACCCATAATTGACATATCATAAATTATACTTAAAGTACACAATCTCATAAATTGACATGCACACATATATACAGACACTCCTGTGAAACCAGCTCCACAGTCAAGGTAATGAAATATCCATCTCCTCCAGGAGTTTCCTCTTACAGGTTTGTAAGTGCTCCCTCCTCCTCCCCCAATATGCTGAATCAGACAGTTACTAATATTTTCCATTCCTAAAGATTAGTTTGCATTTCCTAAAATTTTAAATAAATGGAACAGTAGTGTTTTTACTCTTTTTTGTCTGGTTTATTTCACTCAGTGTAATTATTTTGAGATTCAGTTCTTTTGCAGTGTATGGTAATAGTTCATTGCTTTTTATTTCTCAGTAATATCCTGTTGGTGAGTACAGCATAGTTTGATTGTCCATCCACTTGCTGATAGCCATTTGAGTCACGTGTAGTTTGGGGCCATTATAAATAAAGCTGCTATACATGATTGGTAGATTTTCTCCTGGCTTATGGTTTCAATTGCTTTACAACATCTATTAAAGAGCACAATTTTTTAGTTTTGATGAAGTCAAATTTATCAGTTTGTTCTTTAAGTGGTTATGGTTTTTTGCATCTAAGCCATCTTTGCCTGTTTCAGGGTCACAAAAGTTTTCTCTCATTTTTCCATAAAATTTATAATTTTAGATTTAAAATTTTAGATGTTTATGTCTATGATCCATTTTGAGATAATTTTTGTGTGTGGGTGAAGTATGGATTGAAGTTTTAAGTTCTTGCATACAGGTATCTAACTGTTCCAGCACTATTTGTTAAACAGACCGTTCTCTGTCCCCTCTCCACTGAATTTCTTTGTAGTTTGGTTGAAAATTGGTTGTCCATATATGGGTGTCTATCTACAGACTTTCTATTCTGTTTCATGTCTTGTTTGTCTTATATCAGTGTCTCCAGTGATTGGATTATTTTAGCTTTATAGTAAGTTCAGATATCAGATAATGTTAGTCATCCAGGTATGGTTTTGATTTTTTTTTTCAAAATTGTTTGGACCATTCTAAATTCTTTAGTTTTGGAATCAGCTTATCATTTTCTGCCCCCAAAAGCCAGCTGAGATTTTTATTGGAATACATTAAATCTTTAGAGCAATTTGAGAAGCTATGAAAAAATTTCCAGTGGTTATAACATAACTTTAGTCTTAAGGATAGATTAGGGAGAATAGTGTGTCAATCAATGCAATGTGGGAGAGACTGGGATGGAATTGTCACCTCTGATATACTGATGGTGGAAATGAGTAACCCAGCTGTGGTAGACTGAGTTGTGGAATAAGTGACCACGGATAAGCAAACATCCCCTCAGAGAAGCCCGAGAGAAATGGTTGGGTGGGTGGTTCAGGGAGCAGCTCAGGTAATGATTTCAAGCTGAAGTCAGAGAGGACTATCTGCATTTCTTCTGGAAAGAAGACCTGCAGTGGAGAGCTCAGGCTCAGCATAGGCAGAGAATAGAGGAGGAAGAGCATGACCAGACAAGGATTACATGTTCATGTCTGGTCTAGGAGAGGACCACAAGGCCTGGAAAGATTGTGATTCAGAAAACACTTGGGGAGGCATGTGTCGTAAAACAAAAGGTCAGCTGTACATTAGAACTAATTATTGGTCTAGAGCAGTGATTCTCAACCAGAGGTGGTATTGTCCCCCAGAGAACATGTGACAGTGTCTAGAGAGATTTTTGATTGTCGCAGTTCCTGGGAGGTGGATTTCTCGTCTCATTTAGTGGGTATAGAGAGGACAGAGTTGTTGCTAAACACTCTGCAGTGTATGGGAAACCACCCCCCTCAACAGAGACTTGTCACCCCAGTATGTTCATAGTGCTAGGGGTGGGGACCACTGGTCTAGAGAGGAAGGGCCAGGAAAGAGGGTGAAGTGAGAACGGAGCGATTGATTGCCCTGATGCCTATTCTCTATATTGTCTTGAGGAGAAGTACTCTCTTATGTGGTGACCGTGCAAAGTTACCCTGCTTGCTCAGAAATTAGTCTCTGGAAATCTTTTTTGGGAGTGTTTTCGAAAAATGTCTGAAAGTGTTATCAAATAAGGATAGTTTAACAAAAGCATGCCTTAACTACAAGGGAAAGAATGTTGAGCATTTGAGTTAATTCACTTAAAAAGAAAGTATTTGTTTAGACATGGCATTGTCCACAGATGAATTTATCAACTGGGAAAAGTAATAGCAGAAAACCTAACTGAGAATGGCTGAAAAAAATAAAGGAAATTTACCAGCTAATGTAACTAAAAAGTCCTGGCTTCTGGCAAGGGTTAACCAAGAGTTTCAGTGTTGACCCAGGGACTCAGTTTCTCCTTAATCCCAGGGCATGCTTCCTTCCTAGCTCGTAGATGACTGCCAGCAATTTTCATGGTTTGTTTTTTCTTATCTATCCTCACCAGGAGTGGATTTTTCTTCTCCTGCCATTATGGGTTTCTCTTTGATTGGGCTATCTTAAATTATGTATCTGTCCTTGGATATGACAATATTTATAGCATTACCCTCATTAGCTTAGACTGTTCAGTATGGTAACCACTTGCCACATGTGGCTGTTGAGCTCTTGAAATGTAAATAGTCCAAATTGATATGGGAAAAAAATGTGAAATATTTAATAATTTGTGTACTAATTACATGGTGAAAGGGTAATATTTTCAGGTATATTGGGTTAGAATACAAAATGATTATTAAAATTGCTTTCACTTGTTTCTTTTAAATTTACTACTAGAAAATTTAAAATTGTATCAGTGGCTCCAAATTGTATTTTTGGTGGGCCAAACTGGCTAAGACCACTCAGGAGTCCCTTCATATAGAGTGGCATCAACTCCATGCAAATCACATGGCTGATACCCTTATGGGAGAGAGACGGAATGGATATTGGGCAAGCAATCAGAATGAACACTGCAGTGACTGGCATAAGCAGAGAAAGGAATATTTGTTGAATTGCTACTATTTTACTGCAGGTGAATGTCTGGAAATACTTCTGCTCTACTACCACTAAAAAGTTAATAATATTTTTTTCTTAAATATATTTTTGAAAGTTCTAGAGCAAACATATGGCTCATAGTAACTAGTGAAACAGCAGAGAGATACAGTAGGAGGAAGGAAATAATCCCCATTCCTCTCAGTCCTTGTTTTCACCCCTAACCCTGGGTGGCCCTTGTTAGTCTGGTCTATGTTCTTCCATTCCTTATTCCATGTACATGGGAGTGCCTGCATGTCCGTTGTTTTGCTGTGTTTGTTGCTACTGTCATAATGGAATTGTAACTTTTCAACTTGCTTTTCTCACCTTACCAAGTCACACTCTACAGATTTATCCCATTCTTTTGAATAATACATAGTATTCTATATTATGGATATTCCACATTTCATTTAACCATTTCCTCACTAATGGACATTAATGTGATTTCCACTCCCCCTCTTCCTGTGCTCCACAACAAACAATGCTGCAATAAACATCATTGTACCTGAGTCCTTACATACTGGTCCTTTTTTTTTCCCTATAGGATAGATTCCCAGAAGTGGAATTGCTTGGTCAAACGGTATGTGTATTTTTAATTTTAATAGATATTTCTAGATTCTTTCCCCAGAGAAATAGCAAATCACATTTGCACATAAGAATGCCCATTTTCTACATTTTCACCAGCATTGGATGCCACTGTTTCTTTTAATTCTTGCCAGTCTTAAACCTCTGAGCATTAACTTACATTTCTTCACTGACTGTCACTGATGTAGAATATATTTTCATATGTTTATTATCTATTTGAATTTCTCGTTTCTTCATTTCCTATTCATTTCCGCTATCCATTTTTCTACATGGTAGTGTTTTTGTCACAATTTCTGGGAGCTATGTATTGTTTTAGAAATGTTAATCCAATGTTATATATGTGCAAATATAGCTTTATGATTCTTGTCTATGTGTATGATGTCTTTTACTAAAAGAAAATTATTAGTTATTATTTAATCCAATGTCTCTATCATTTTCTTTATTGCTTCTGAGTTATCTGTTTTACTCAGGATGGCATCGTCCATCCCATGGTCATACAAATATTCTATAAATATTTTTCCCTATTTTTAAAACATTCAAATCTTACTCCAGTTTTACATTTTGTACATGATATGAAGTAGGATTCTATCTTTCTTTTTTCTCCCCAATATAGTTGCTATAAGTAAGTTTATTTTTCATGGGATGGAAATGCTAGCCTTGTCACATATAAAGATGCCATATACACTTGTATCAGTTTCTGGCCTCTTCATTCTGATCCCTATCTGTCTGTTTCTGTGCCAACACCATTTTGTTTTGAATACAGTGGCTTTCTAGTGAGTTGTGATGTCTGGTAAGTTCTCCCTCACTGGTCTGTTTTCATACTTTTCATGGTTGTTTTTAGCCATTTATTTTTTATTTCATATTGATCTAGCTATATTAAATTTTAAAACTTAAAGGTGGGGAATTTTATCTTAAATGTTTTAAATATATGTATAATAATATATGATAAATAAAACTGAAAAATTACTTTTCAGTTTGGGAATATCTTTACTTGATGTTACTAATTGGAAAATATTTACTAATAACTTAAAGGATTTTCTGTGAATTTTATTTCTTTAAATGTGACTTTGTTCCTGTGATAATTGTACAATTATCCTAAGATGCAAAAATGGGGATGCAGGCATGATATATTTCAACCTGTCTAAAAATTAAATTATAATAAAGCTAAAGTGACCTTGTAAATAATTTGTATTTCTATTTATATAATGAACTAGAAGTTATATCCATACCTGGATTGGTTGAGGGGTGTGTAAATATGATAATATGACAAAGACCTGTAGCTGAAGCTTATGATAAACTATGGGTTTTCAATCTTTTTGCTTTGGTTTTTCTAAAATTTAAACAATGTTGACTTAAGAAGTTATCACATTTGAAGTTTGAGGTAAAGTTGTTTTTAATATTTTATGTTTTTGACAATTCTTATACTAAGTTTTTACTAATGTGATATTAATTGTGTTCACTGAAATTCTTGATAGTTTTTTTGGAAACTTTAGTTATGGTATTAAAGTAATAAATATTTCTGCATTTCTCTGAAACCATCTGAAATTCTAAAGCTGCCTGTGATTTAAAATAATGGTTACATTTTCTTACAAATTGAACACATATGCAGAAGCACATGAGATCTGTATTTTGCGTATGAAAGTGAAGAAAAGTCCTCATGTTGGTCCCTGCCCATTCTTACTTGGTTAATTAGTAAAAAACCATTAGTTTCTTCTATAGCCAAAAAAGGAAGTGGTGAAGTAATACATTGTGATTATTATTGAGTGATATAAATACTTGACAAATTATAATTGTGTTTCTAAAAATGATATTTTTAGTACTTTCACTGATAATATAATTCAAATAAATAGATAGGTATGGCAATTTTTTACATTGTGTGTAAATATTAAAGATGATAATTTAGAGAAGGAAACTAATTTAAATTGTTTACATGAAAAACAAAAAAAGGACTTATTAAAGTTAAGAGTTCACTTTGAACTTCCTATATGAATTTATAACTTTATTAGGTCAAAATGAAATATAATTTTCCTGCTCTGTTCTAAATTAGGTAATTAATAATCACTGCCTGGCTTCCACCCATTACTCATATGAAATCAGCTAGTAGGCACCCCATGGACCCTAGTTTTATTGCTAAGACTACTTTCCACTATACTATGACTCTGAAACATACCTGGATGCACAGGTGGGATAAGTGAACACTTTGTTGGTTTCTGAACAGTTTTTTTTTTTTTTTTGTAAACCAAAGAGCAGGAATGCTTTCAGTAGTGTGTGGAGCTATAAGGAGATTAACCAAACTGAAGTAACTTCTGCTGACCAACAGTGGAAATTTAGGTGACAAAGCAAATGGTAATTATAAGCCATTGAATAAGCTGAGCCTACTGAGAGCCAAGAGCAATCATGTTTTATCAAAGGTTGACAAATGATATAAACTGTACTATATTAAAGGCAATCACATTTCTCATATTTCCTAATAAGCTGTATTTTAACCAGCTCAAATTGTGTTTCCTGCACTTAAGTTTTGTTTTGTTTAATTGCTAAGTCATGTCTGACTTTCTGCAACCCCATGGACTGCAGCAAGCCACACTTCCCTGTCTTTCACTATCTCCCAGAGTTTGCTCAGACTCATATCCATTGAGTCAGTGATGCCATCCAACCATCTCATCCTCTGCTGTCCCCTTCTCCTCCTGTGCTCAATCTTTCCCAGCATCAGGGTCTTTTCCAATGAGTCAGTTCTTCGTATCAGGTGGCCAAAGTATTGGAGCTTCAGCTTCAGCATCAGTCGTTCCAATGAATATCCAGGGTTGATTTCCTTTAGGATTGAATGTTTTGATCTCCTCGCCTTCCAAGGGACTCACAAGAGTCTTCTCCAGCACCACGATTTCAAAGCATCCATTCTTCGGTGCTCATCCTTCTTTACAACCTGCAATGCAGGAGAACCCGGTTCAATTCCAGTGTCAGGAAGATCTTCTGGAGAAGGGATAGGCTACCCACTCCAAAATGCTGGGGCTTCCCTTGTGGCTCAGCTCGTAAAGAATCAGCCTGCAATGGAGGAGACCTGGGTTCAATCCCTGGGTTAGGAAGATCACCTGGAGAAGGGAAAGGCTACCCATTCCAATATTCTGGCCTGGTCACAAAGAGTTGGACAGGACTGAGCGACTTTCACTACCATTCCAGAAGGCATCCGGTTTATACCAGGAGACATCAAAGATCTTCAGGGTGTCAATGTGGCTTTTGTGTTCCATGTCGTGTCTTACAAGTTATGAAGCTTACACAAACCACTGGACCAACCTTAGGAGGGCAGAAACCAAAAGGAAGAAAGAATTCAACCTTGAAGCCTGGGAAAAGGAGACCTCAAACACAAAAAGTTAATAAAATAATGAAAAGGCAGAGAAATACTACACAAATGAAGGAACAAACTAGAAACACAGAAGTCCAAAATTGATGGAGAAATAAAAAGCTTTTCAGAAAAGCAAAAGTTAAGAGAATTCTGTACGACCAAACCAGCTTTACAACAAATGCTAAAGGGACTTATATAGTCAAGAAATACAAGAGAAGAGAAAAGATCTACAAAATCAACCCCAAACAATGAAGAAAATGGCAATAGGAACATATATATCAATAATTACTTTAAATGTAAATGGAGTAAATGCTCCAACCAAAAGACACGGACTGGCTGAATAGATACAAAAACAAGATCCATATACATACTGCCTAAAAGAAACCCACTTCAGACCTAAAGACACATATAGACTCAAAGTTAGAGGATGGAAACATATATTCCATGCAAATGGGAAGCAAAAGAAAGCTGGAGTAGCAATCCTCGTATCAGACAAAATAGACCTTAAAATAAAGAAGATTACAAGAGGTAAGGAAGGACACTACATAATCATCAAGGGACCAATCCAAGCGGAAGACGTAACAATTGTAAATATCTGTGCACCAAACATAGGAGCACCTCAATACATAAGACAAACACTAACAGATATAAAAGGAGAATTGACTAACAGACATAAAAGGAAAAAGAAGAACAGCAAAAAAAAAAACCCAAATGAGTAGGAGGAAACAAATCATAAAGCTGCAAGCAGAAATAAATGAAAAAGAAATGAAAGAAACAATAGTAAAGATTAATAAAACTAAAAGCTGGTTATTTGAGAAGATAAACAAAATTGATAAATAAGCTATACTTCAAGTTTTTAGAAAAGAGTAAATTTTAAATATAATTATGCATGTGTGTAAATTCTTTATTGTTAATTATAAACTTATTTTTAAGTGTATGTAGACTATCACAGGATCTTAAAATCACAGGAAATAAGCAATGAATAAGGATATCATAAGATTAATAATAAAGGAATGTTTCTTTTATAATATACCAAGTATTTAAGACTTTAATTTGCTCCAGGGCTACCTAAGCTTAGACTCTGAAAGATAGAATTCTTAAATTAGGATGGAGAACCTATCTTTCTTTGTAGAACAAATAAACATAATCACTTGTGACTGGATATTGGAATGGCTGTAGTAGAGTCCATGGGCAAGAAACAGAGTTGTTGGTGTTTGAAGCTAGGAGAACTCTAGCTGCTGCGAGTATGCCATCATAGCCAAAAAACCCCCCAAAAACAGTGATTTAGGGGATGTGAAATGATAGACTTGAAAGATATAAGCACTAGAATAATTAAAATAGTGCTCACAGAACTTAAAGAGTAAGGAAAGAAATACCCCCCAGACTGCAACCTTCGGTACAAATAGTCACATATATTGATTTAAATTAATCAATTCAGGTTATATTCAGCTTCTTTGCCTTACATGAAGATACTAAGCAGGTGATATTATGGTGTTGACCAAAAAACAATGATGTACCTCCAAAAATGTTTCAGGTATTATGTTCAAAGCAATGTTCCTTAGGGCCAGAACCCTCCTTAATTCATAGGTGTTCTTAATCTAGATCAAACTGAAGTAAAAACAACAGCAACAATTTACGTGGCATTATACTTTTAAAAGATGGAAAAAGTCTTACAACTTACAACTACAAATTAAAACTGAATCAAGCTAAGTATTTTGCTCACATTAGTTATCAACTTAAGACTTGTAAGCATTGCCTACCAATGATCACAGTAAATTAGAACAGTAACACTGTTCTGATTCAATACTATTCTCTTGTTCTTGTTTAAATTACCTTCATTAAATACTACCTTCGTGTGTTTGGTATTGTCTTCGGTTCGGTTCAGTAACTATGTCGTGTCTGACTCTTTGAGATCCCATGGGCTTGAGCAGGCCAGGCTTCCCTATCCATCACCAACTCCAAGAGCCTACTCAAAGTCATGTCCATCATGTCGGTGATGCCATCCAACCATCTCATCCTCTTTTGTCCCCTTCTCCTTCTGCCTTCAATCTTTCCCAGCATCAGGGTCTTTTCTAATGAGTCGGTTCTTCACATCAGGTGGCCAAAGTATTGGAGTTTCAGCTTCAGCATCAGTCCTTTCAATGGATATTCAGGACTGGTTTCCTTTAGAATTGACAGGTTGGATTTCCTTGCTGTCCAAAGGACTCTCCAGAGTCTTCTCCAACACCACAGTTCAAAAGTATCAATTCTTCGGCACTCAGCTTCCTTTATAGTCCAACTCTCAATCCATACATGACTACTGGAAAAACCATAGCTTTGACTAGATGGAAAAGTGATGTCTGTTTTTTAATGTGCTGTCTGTGTTGGTCATAGCTTTTCTTCGAAGGAGCAAGCGTCTTTTAATTTCATGGCTGCAGTCACCATCTGCAGTGATTTTGGAGCCCCCCAAAATAAAGTCTGTCCCTGTTTCCATTGTTTCCCCATCTATTTGCCATGAAGTGATGCAACCAGATGCCACGATCTTAGTTTTATGAATGTTGAGTTTTAAGCCAATTTTTCATTCTCCTCTTTCACTTTCGCTTTTCGATGATCCAGTGGATGTTGGCAAGGTGATCTCTGGTTCCTCTGCCTTTTCTAATTCCAGCTTGAACATCTGGAATTTCACAGTTCACATACTGATGAAGCCTAGCTTGAAGAATTTTGAGCATTACTTTGCTAGCATGTGAGATGAGTGCAATTGTGTGGTAGTTTGAGCATTCTTTGGAATTGCCTTTCTTTGGGATTGGAACGAAAACTGACCTTTTCCAGTCCTGTGGCCACTGCTGAGTTTTCCAAATTTACTGGCATATTGAGTGCAGCACTTTCACAGCATCATCTTTCAGGATTTGAAATAGCTCAACTGGAATTCCGTCACCTCCACTAGCTTTGTTCATAGTGATGCTTCCTAAGGCCCACTTGACTTCACATTCCAGAATGTCTGGTTCTGGGTGAGTGATCATACCATTGTTATTATCAGGGCCATGAAGATCTTTTTTTGTATAGTTTTTCTGTGTATTTTTGCCACCTCTTTTTAATATCTTCTGCTTCTGTTAGGTCCATACCATTTCTGTCCTTTATTGTGCTCATCTTTGCATGACATGTCCCCTTGGTACCTCTAATTTTCTTGAAGAGATCTCTAGTCTTTCCCATTCTATTGTTTTCCTCTATTTCTTTGCATTGATCCCTGAGGAAGGGTTTCTTTTCTCTCCTTGCTATTCTTTGGAACTCTGCATTCAAACGGGTATATCTTTACTTTTCTCCTTTGCCTTTAGCTTCTCTTCTTTTCACAGCTATTTGTAAGGCCTCCTCAGACAACCATTTTGCTTTTTTGCATTTCTTTTTCTTGGGGATGGTCTTGATCACTGCCTCCTGTACAATGTCACAAACCTCCATCCATAGTTCTTCAGGTACTCTGTCTAATCCCTTAAATCTATTTGTCACTTCCACTGTATAATCATAAGGGATTTGATTTAGGTCATACCTGAATGATTAGTTGTTTTCCCTACTTTCTTCAATTTAAGTCTGAATTTGTCAGTAAGGAGTTCATGATCTGAGCCACAGTCAGCTCCTGGTCATGTTTTTGCTGACTTTATAGAGCTTCTCCATCTTTGGCTATAAATAATATAATCAGTCTGCTTTCAGTATTGACCATCCGGTGATGTCCATGTGTAGAGTCTTCTCTTGTGTTGTTCAAAGAGGGTGTTTGCTATGACCAGTGTGTTCTCTTGGCAAAACTCTGTTAACCTTTGACCTGCTTCGTTTTGTACTCCAAGGCCAAATTTTCCTGTTACTCCAGGTAGCTCTTGACTTCCTACTTTTGCATTCCAGTCCTCTATAATGAAGAGGACATCTTTTTGGGGTGTTAGTTCCAGAAGGTCTTATAGGTCTTCGTAGAACCGTTCAACCTCAGCTTCTTCAGCATTACTTGTCGGGACATAGACTTGGATTATTGTGATATTGAATGGTTTGCCTTGGAAACGAACAGAGATCATTCTGTCATTTTTGAGATTGCATCCAAGTACTGCATTTTGGACTCTTTTGTTGACTATGAGGGCTATTCAATTTCTTCTGAGGGATTCTTGCCCACAGTAGTAGATATAATGGTCATCTGTAAAATATCATAAGCTTCCCATCTTTATTTTGCCTTAATCCACTGTTAGAAATGTTAAGCCTCATACACATCGGAGAGAGTACAAAATACTGATGCAGCAGATCCAAGGCAAGGATAAGGCTTCTATATTGCTTCACGTAGAGACCTGGTGACACTAGTGGTAAAGAACTCACCTGCCTATGCAGGAGACATTAGAGATGCTGGTTCCATCCATGGGTTGGGAAGATCCCCTGGAGGAGGAAATGGCAACCCACTCCAGTATTCTTGCCTAGAAAATCCGTGGACAGTCCATAGAGTCGCAAAGAATTGGACATGACTGAAGTGACTGAGTGTGTATCAGAAGTTCAACTGTATTATCACCAGGGAAGATAAGGTTCATTTGGAGTGAGGGTCCAACCCTGTCCCTGGGCTCTTTGCAGAAATTATGAATCAACTGTAATTGTGACCTAAGCACTTGTCCTTTCTGCTGCCAGGTCTCCTGCCCATTAAGAAATGTGTTGAGACTGTTCCATTTGTTTGCATGAAACCACTGGGTCAATGATCCTTATACTGGGTGCCTTAAAGAGGAATAACCACTCTTTTGAGAAACGTATTGTGAGCTGGTCATATGAGCCTCCAGCTGCATTTAATTTCCAGGTTAGTTAATGTCAGAGGATGGCTTTTTAAAATGGTACGTTAAATGTGAGGACCAGTTATTAAGCTCTATAATATTTTTATACACCTAAATGTCGGTCTGTCAGTCTTCCTGAGTTTTGTAATATCTTCTAACATTCAGATTCTGATGAATGAAAGAGCTCTTTGCAAAAAAAGAAAAAAATACCATTGGTCCCTTCTCCTCGTATTGAATTTGTTAAAAGCCAGCTCACTGTCTCTTAGCAAGGGATAGGATTATTGAAATGTATGAATAGAAAACTTCAAAAGCAAACCTGTCAAAGCAATACAAAGTAAAAATATTTTTAATATAATTGCAGTTTTATTCAGTAGCGAGAGAAAAAGAGTCAAAGCATTTCTCCTTAATGCCACACTGAGGCATGGAACATTTTGTGAGAATGAGTAGAATATTCACAGGAAGGAGGGCACCTCGGCATTCTCCAATTTAGGACGGCTTATGACCCCCAACCTCCCATTTATGTGACCAGATTCCCAACAGCTCTGTTGAGGCCCCTTCATTTTCATCTTCTTAGACACCCCACCATGTAGCATGAGATCACATTTGTAGGGACACTGGGACTGAACAAACACTTTCTTTTACATGGTGCTTTCAGATGAATCTTTTTATGTCCTGGATGGCTAGGCTCCTTGGATGTCTGAACAATGAAGAATCGGAGCAAGAAATTTCTACACCAGAACCCTGGGAGCATAACACACTTTGAAGTAAATTTCTCCGCTTTGTGGGACCATAGTAAAAAGTGGGGTTTTTCATGATCCTTGCATTGATGTCTGCAAAGCCAGATGGCTTTGTAAAATGAGCCCCAAGCAGTATAACTGATTAAAAGAAATGCCAGGTAGTTGAAGGCTTTCCTATCCATTGTGAGCCTTGCAGACAGAATTGTTCTCTTAGGGTCCATTAATATTGGGAATCACACTCTCCATCTTTAGGGGTCAGCCAGTGACAACTGAGGCAGGTGTTGGGAGCAGAAGCCTCCCAAATGAAGGCTGAAAAAGTCTTTCTAGCCAGCCACCAGGAGAACTTCCTCGAAAAGAAATGAAGCTGGCCACTGATGGGAGTGGCAGATTTTATTTTTTTGGCCTCCAAAATCACTATGGATGGTGACTGCAGCCATGAAATTAAAAAAAAAAAAACACGCTTGCTTCTTGGGAAAAAAGCTATGACAAACCTAGACAATATATTAAAAAGCAGAGACATCACGTTGCTGACAAAGGTCTGTCTAATCAAAGCTGTCACTTTCCCAGTAGTCATGTATGGATATGAGAGTTGGACCATAAAGAAGGCTGAGTGCTGAAGAATTGATGCTTTCGAATTGTGGTGCTAGAGAAGACTCTTGAGAGTCCCTTGGACAGCAAAATAATCAAACCAGCCAACCCTAAAAGGAAATCGACCCTGAATATTCGTTGGAAGGACTGATGCTGATGCTACAATATTTGGCCACCTGATGTGAAGAGCTGACTCACTGGAAAAGACCTTGATGCTGGGAAAGATTGAGTGTAGGAAGAGAAGGGGGCAACAGAGGATGAGATAGTCAGATGGCATCACTGACTCAATGAACATGAATTTTAGCAAACTCTGGGAGATAGTGAAGGACAGGGAAGCCTGGCATGCTGAAGTCCATGGGGTTGCAAAGAGTCAAACACGACTGAGTGACTGAACAACACCACCTGAGGGGAATAAGTGCTTTGAGACTTGTAGGTACTTCCTGAAGTTGTGACTCACATATTTCAAGTTATCCTCTCATTCTTGGCTTCTTTTGGTTGTGGTCATACATCTGCATCCCCCTGAGCACCCCAAAGCTTCCAACACCTCGCATGTAGGGGCGACCCTCACTCATTCATCTTCTCTGTAGAGTGTAAATAACTCTTTTGAGGTTACTCAAGCTCTTGCTTTTGTTGTTGCCCGTATAGAAATCATTCAGCCCGTGTTTGTAACCCAGAGCACTGACCTTAATGTAAGGACACAGTCATATATTTCAAGTTGTTTAGGGCAGGGGGAAAGGAAGGGGCACTGATGAAACTTGGCCTTCAGGTAGAGGAATTCATAGAGGTAACAAATTGTTCTCTGGCTCTAAAACCTACTCTTTGATTATTGGGAAATGGTGTTTGGGGCAGAGGATGGAAAAGCTCATCTTAAGATGAGCTTTAAAACCCTGTCGTAAAAGAGGTAGCTGGCCCTGGATTCAGTTCTGTTCCTGTCATCAGGAAATATTTTAGTCCTGTGGTGTTAGTCATAGGCAGAGTTTGAAAACCAAACCACCTCACTCTTCATTTTCTCCTCCTGGCCGTGTCCTCTTATTGACTCATCAGATGTGGTGCTGATTTGCTAGCAGAGTAGCAGCGATGGGGAACCAGGAAACTGTGTCCCGTTGAAATAGCTCACTTCAAAAGAGTTTGTACATTCTGTCTCTCTGAACTTACAAGAATCCTTTCAAAGAAGAAAATAATTCAATCCTACAGGCATTTCCAAGACTTGTTTTTAGAGAATGAACTGATACGTGGTCTATTATTGTGGCATATTTTTTGAGTAATAATGCATCATAGTAGGTTAGGGCTAATTGGTCTTTGTAGAAAATAATCATTTAAACAATACTTCTATCAGTCACACTGTGGGTCCTTATAGAACTCGGAAACAGGAAAAATGCATTCAAAATTTCCCTATATCTTACCACTTGAAGAAAAGATAGTTTAAAAAGCAGAGCATTTACTTTTTACTTGTGTCTTTTAATGCATTAGATAATTCCTCCAGTTATTTTTGGTGTTGTAGTCTTATAGTTTTTAAGAAATGACGTAGCATTTTATTTTGCTGTGAAAATTCTTAGATCATAAAGCGTTGATCATTTTTCACAATTACTTCCATTGTAGAAAAATGGAGAAGGATAAAGAAATGTTTTTGTCCATAATCCCACCTTGTAGTCCCCACCAGCATTTTAGTGTATTACTTTTCAGGTTTTCTTCTAAATCCTCATTCTTTGATGCTTATCGATTCTTGGGGTCCATTTTCTTTCCAGCTGGGAAGTACTTTCTGAAGCCCACCAGTCATATATGAGCTGAGTGACCCACTTGCCCATAAGATTTGCTGTGTCTTCCAACAGAAACAACCAGGAGAGCAGAGTTCTGGGCTGTTTCTAAAGGTCACGTATCACTGTTTAGGTTCCTGACCCATTTCCTTGCTTTCAGTAACTCATTTTATAAAGTTCCAAATGACAACTTTTTTTTCTACAGCTATTGGCGATATTTGTTTAGGTTTAGAAAAGCTGTTACTTTTTATGTGTGGGAAATCACTCAGAACAACACATTTTAATAGGCTCCACTGGTCAGCAGAGAGATGCTATATTCATTTAGGGAACAGAACAGATTTTCCTTTGTTTGGCTTTAACACTTGGGGCTTTGTAAGATTTCCCCAGAAACCAGCACTGCGGCCATTCTTAGCCAAGTTGTGATTTGCAGAGTGATTTATCGATCAGGGAGGGTTTTCCAGAGTTCCTCAGAATGTGTCATTAGTGTAACTTTCCACATGCTGGAGTAGAGGTTCCCTGGGGCCAGGGAGTTTCGTCCCCTGCTGTGTCTCCTATGTCTGCTGCTGCTGCTGCTAAGTTGCGTCAGTCGTGTCCAACTCTGTGCAACCCCACAGACGGCAGCCCACCAGGCTCCCCCGTCCCTGGGATTCTCCAGGCAAGAACACTGGAGTGAGTTGCCATTTCCTTTCCCTATGTCTAGAATCATATAACAGTTGTTTTATAAATATGGTCTATGTGTGTTTTAGAAGCATGTATCTCCCTTACTGTTTTTTTTTAATTTATTTATTTTTTAATTGAAAGGTAATTGCTTTACAGAATTTTGTTAGTTTCTGTCAAACATCAACATGAATCAGCCATAGGTATACATATGTCCTCTCATGGACTAACCCATTAGTTAAGTTGACTGAGCAGTTATTGTATTCCTCCATTAAGTTATTCCGACTTCCAATAAGCATATGCTGTGCTTCAAATATGAATGTAGATATTGGGTCCTCCCCTTGATATATTTGAGTCTAGTGCAATTTTATCTTATTGTTTGCATTTACGTCTTTTATGAAAACAGGCAACAGTGATGGATTAATTAATTAATGCTTGCTTAATGCTTTTATGTTTTTTCCAGTCCTTTGTATAAAGAAGTGTAATTTAAATTTAACCTTATCCTAAATTCTAATTTATTTGTTTTGGTTTATTGTCAGAGAATTTTAAGCGTAGGTGATGGAGGCTTTCATTTACCAATCAGCATTGAGGAGTGCCAGACATAGATAACTATTCAAAGCATATTTCCTCTTGATGTGGCTTGAATTTCCTACATCACAGTTTCACGGAGGGGAGGGAGCAGGTAATGCAGTACATAAAATGGATATTAGATGATTGGGATCAGATTAAGCTTTTTGCAGTTACAGTTCCCATGGTTTGAATACATTTATCTGATAATTATTCTTTTGCTAGATGAGGAAAGAAAGGAAAAGAGACAGTTAAAAAAAAAAAAAGTAATCAATGGGACTGTGACCAAGGAGCACTCTGACTTTAGGTGGGTTTTTTTTTTTTTTTTTTTTTTTAAGGTCAAGGTATAATGGCTTGCATGAAGGGGACTTTCCTGGTGGTACAGTGGTTGAAACTGTGCTCCCAAATGGAGGGGACACAGGTTTCATCCCTGTCAGGGAACTAAGATCCCATATGCTACAACTAAAGACCCCATGTGCCACAACTAAGACTCGACCCAGCCAAATAAATAAAGATTTTTTTGAAAGGTTTGCATGAGAGTAAGAAACACCAAATTCATGTTGGTGATTACCTCTGGGAAAAGAGAAGAGAGCTAAGGTCAGATTGGGTGCTGGGGGTTTCAACAGTGTGTGATTTATCAGGGTGAGTAGCTGATATTCAGGTATAGATGGTCATTCCATTATTCCTTTCCTAGATTTTTTATTAAAAACAATAAAAGATGGAGAGTAGCTGTGCATGGAAGGGAGGTTTCCCCCAGGCCACTTGTATCTTTGAAAGATTTAGCTTTCTTTAACAGCTTTTTCAGCCCTTGCCATTCTCAGCATCTTTCAGACAGATCCTGTGGCTCAAAAGGCCAGGAGAGGAGAAAAATGGGAAGGTGTTGTGGACACAGGGAAATGTGTGTGAGAGATATTGACAAGCAGAGGACACCTAGACAGTTGAATGCTCAGAAGTGCGTGGTTACAATGCCTCTTTCTGCGTGACCCTTTCCTGTTACTCCGCTTTCGCTCAGTTGTTCCTACACGAGCCTGGGGCAGCTGCATATGCATGCAGTTCGGTCCTGTGTACAGACTCTGAAACGTAGGTACCCCGTTTGACAAGGCCTGTTTTCTCCTTATCTTACATAGTGATGGATGATCCTTGTTAGTGGGGGAGGCCCTGTTAGAGGGAAATACCCTCACCCCGGCCATTCGTGAGTATTCCTGGAACCTACGTGGCTGGAGCCCTGAGTATGTAATGATGGTAGCTGAGAAACTAAGAGCCTCGAGAGGCCACTCGAAGCCCACAAAGGAGGTGGACGCTTGAGAGAAAAAGAGCATCGTGCCCAGCCTGGCAAGGTGGGTGAAGAGGCTCCGGTCACCCCATGAAATTAGTCTGCCAAGGCTGCTGTAACAAAGTGCCACAAGCTCTGGGTGGTTTAAACAGCAGGAACTTCTAGGTTTGGGAGTTAGGAGTCCAAGATCAAGGTGTTGACAGGGTTGGCTTCTCGTGAGAGCTGTGAGGGAGGATCTGTCCCAGGCCTCTGCCCTAGCTTCTGTGGTTTGCTGATTCAGTCGCCTAACTTGGCTTGCACACGTGTGGCTCCCATATCTGCCTGCATCCTCACATTCCCCTGTATGCATGTCTCCTCCTGCATCCAAATCTCTCCCTTCTGTATGGACACAGACACACAGAATAGGACCCCACAATGACCTCATTTTAACTTGATCATCGGCACAGATTCTATTCCCAAATCGCATTCACAGGGGCTGGGTGTGTGGACTTCAGCGTCTTTTGAAGGACACAGTTTGCTCCGTAACACCCCCTCCATTTCTCATCCTCACCGCTTACATCTGAAAGGGAGATTCTACCTGTCAGCTTAAGCTTGTAGTGGTCTATAAAATGTCTTCTTGTTTTCTCAAGAATCCCTCTGAATGGACTCCATCGTCCTGCTGACAGAGAGAGAAAGGACTGTGGGAAAACAGAGATAAGACAAGATACCTGTTAGAGAGAGACCAGTTGAGAGGAGCATTTGCTAGAGAACAAAGCCAGGAAGAAATACGAATTACTCCTTGCTACCGTTTCCTTTTTCCTTCTATCCAGACTCTTCTGCACACCTCATTAGAGCAAAGACTAATCTATCAAAATCCAATCAATTCCACTTTAGATGATGGCCAATGAATATGGTTTCTACTATGTCACCTGTGAAATAGGCCTTTGTGGATAAGCCTGGAAACCTCCCCCACTGTATATAATGTTGTTTTTCTGAGAATGCAGCCTGACGCCTTAGCCTGACAGATGCACCTACAGAGCACAGCCCGGAGTGTTGTTGAGATGAGCTGGGGAGATAGGGCTGCCCCGGTTGAGACGTCATGGCAGCTCTCTCCCTCCCACGTCAGGGTGCTTGGGGGATGCAGAAGGACACTCTGAGCAATGGTGCTCTTCCCTGCTGGAGGGTTAGCACTTACTTGGTGAACAAGGCTGGACCTTCATGTGCCTCAAGGATTTCCCCTGGGAGCTGGGCTCATGCCCAGAACTAACACCACTGGGACACCTGCAGAGACATTCAGCTGTATCCCCAACATCCATAGTCCCCTTCCGCTTTATGGATATAACTGATTTTTGTCAGGGCACAATTAATGTGCTCAATTCAAAGACTATGCCTAAGAGCTGCTTTCCCTCACAGCTGGATGTCGTTATGGTATCGGGTTTCGGCCAATGAGATCTAAGCAGAAGTTTCTTGGGGAATAGACAGCTGGTGAGAATCCTTTTTCTTTTCTTCTGTTTTTGTCTTTATGTGATGCATCTGTGTTGGCCAGAGACCAGGCAGCCACATTGGTCCCTGAGGTAGCACAGGAGGTTAGATTACCAGAAGGATGATAGGACTGAAAGGTAGAAGTAGTTTATTCAGATGTTTTGGTAGTCACATCAACCGTGGATTTCCTGCTTCTGAACCTTTTTCATGTGAGAAAGCAATAAGCTCTTCTGCTTAAACCACATATTTGGGTGCAGCTGAGGCTATGACACCTAATCCTAAGTGAGACAGAAATCCTCTCCCAGGAACGCCCATCACTGCTCTTTAGAGTGTATCAGAAAGGAAAGGTTGGTCCAAGGAGAATGAAGACAGGAGATATTCCCCCTCAGAATTTAAGAAGAACTAGTCTGCTGGGCCCCATGACATCTTTTCCTCAGGGCATTTTTTATGTGAACTGGAGGAGAAGACTCTGAAACTATGCCCCCTCTAAGTGCTCTCTTCCTCATTCACAGCTCTCTTTCCCAGTACCATAGACAGTGCCAGTCATTACCATTTTCTACCAACTAGCTTGTAGTTTCAGCAGCATCACCATCATGATAGCAAGACACTATTTTGGGTGCTTCATTGCTTTTTACCATGTTTCAGAAAGTTGACTAGAAAATAGAGCAAGGAACATGCTGATATCAGTGATAAGATGTATAGCGCTCATAGATTTAATGCAGCTGACACCAGAAGGAAATGATTTCTTCCCCAAAAGGACTAATACTTAATTTCCATCAGACGCCCATTGTTCTTTGGCCAATGGTGTATGTATTTGTGAGTGAAAAGAACAAAATTAAAGAATGTGGACAGATTTAACATGTACTGATGAAGGATCATTAAGAAATTTGGATAAAAAAATGCCCTGATTATATATTTGGCTCTGTAGCATGTTTTCAGGAACGTGGGAGGCAGGAAAGAAAATCGCCTTTCTACATGGATCCACTATCTGTTCAGCACTGATTCTCTGATATGATGCATGGAATTGGGAGAAAAGGGGGATGAGTGGGCTTGCTTTGGAACTGTACTTGTGGATCTAAAGGAAGGAGAAGCTGAGATTTGTAAAACTGCTGGGGCTGGACTGAGGTTATATATTTTATGTTGAACAGGGGGCCCACTCCATACAGCTGTGTAGGATAAAGAAAAGTCAGCCCAAAGGTTTGTTTACCCATCTTGAATTATTTCGTGTCTCTGCATTTCCAAATTCACAGCTACCCTCTAGAGATGAAGATTTTCATGGAGGTCCAGACTTAGGGGAAACATTGTTTCTTAAGACTTACTTTATCTGTGACAAGGGGACATCATTTTCTAAGTGTCTCATTTAATGTCACAGTGGTGTGAGATTCTAAAAAGTATCTGCTGCTTGAGGAACTTAGAAGGCAGTTAAAGCCATCCATTCATGGCTTACTTTAAGTGTATAAAATGTATTTTCTCACAGAGTATGCTTTTCCTTGTTTTATTTTTATGGGGTTTCAAAAATTTACCAAGGCTTTTCAAGGTTCACTCCTAACCTCAATTCCCGTTACAGTATTTCTCCCCAAACTATTGATTTCATCACTTCTGGGTTCAGCTTTCTTGGTGTTTATCAGGACCCTAATTCTTGAGGTGAGAGATGAATTTCAGCATTGTTTTTGAATAAGTATTATTATTTTTTTTCTTTCTTTAGCTAGCTAGTGAAGATGGGGAAATGATGAGGTTCATGAAAGGAACTCCACTAACTCTGATACCGGTTTCTCTAACACATTCCCTGTGAAGTGATAGTTATCACTTGCAGATGAAATAGGATTGGGCATGACATTATGCTGGATGTCATTTATTAACTTCTGGCTGTCATTCTGAAGCAATCTAGAAAGTTTGAAAATTATTTGTGTTTTATATACTCATATTTTCCTTGGCCTCCATCACCAAAAATATTCAGACTGAAGAGTGTGTTGCTGCTGAGAAGGCATGCATATATGAAGATACTGTTAAAAAGGGACAGCATCCAGTTTCTCAAATGCAGGACTCGAGTGACTTCCCACTGAAATTCCAACCAGTATGGGAATACTGACACCTGTGACCCTGTTGGATGGTATTACCGGATTTAAAAGACATCTTGGAGGGAGCTCATGAATCCATGGTATCTTCAGAAAAGTATGGAAGCACTATAAAGTGAGATTAGTATTCAACATTCTTTTTTTTAGTGGTGGTGATGGTATGGATGCTATCTTCAAATAATAACCTATCTGGTGAGAAATAGAACATACTGACAGCTGTGCATTAATTAACTATCACTTCTGAATTGCTGTACATAAAATCTTAATCAATGAGGGTTTTTTATAGATGGTCTTGTGTCACACTTCAATATGAATTATCTGAGAGGTTTCTAGAGATGAGTAAGTAAGAAGTCTTCATTAGGAGAAGCTCTGTCACCTTCACTGGGAAAGATGATGAAACCAGTTTTATAAAAGATTGGCCTTTTCACTGGGAATTCTTGAGCTCGAGAGAGGAGTGCAAATCTAGAAATGAATGCCTGTTTTAACCTCTAGTTTGCTCACTCAGTAATTTCATAAGGTGCATTTTCATAGAAGACTTTATTATCTTCTGGTAGTTGAATAGTATGATTTCAAAAGTGGAGATGACCAAGAACTCGAGGCCTCCCTGCAGGCTGTGTATTTCAAGAAATAATAGTTTGTTTTCTCATAAAAATAAAAATGAAAATGTGGAGGAAAAAAGATGAAATAAACTTGTGTTGAAATTGTGCTTGCACTTTGAATTAACTTCTTTGCATGGCTGGTTTTTATTTATGACCAGAAATGATGAAACCTTGATCTGAAAGTGGCAGTACAAACTGAATAGGCAATGAAGGCTTTCTCTGTTTTGGGGTTGATAATTAGCTATGTGCAGGTCGTGGGTTGACAATTAGTTCTGTTCCTCAGAGCATGTCTGCAATCTTTGATATCTACTTAAGCTATGTAAATAATTTGCACAGTTTTTATTACGATTTTTCTGTTAATCTTTGATGGGGTGAAATTTGATGTTTTCTCGATGAAAAACCATGAAATTTAGTAATTAAATCCTTTTATTTATTCAAAGTCTGCACTTAGTTAAAATAAATTTCCACAAAGCATTGTGTTGGGGTTTTCAAAATGTTACTTTGTGGTTCTTTTGCAACCAGAAAATGTATCTTTTCATAATCATTTCTAATCTGATAGTTTCATTCTTTAATTCTCATCTAAACAGGAATCATTTAAATTGGGAAGCCAGAGATTTTTTTTGGCCTTTCAGAGCTTAATATGACCAATCCTTTGCATATCTCAAATTTATTATCATTTATTACTACATTTAGGAGAAGGAAATGGCACCACACTACAGTATAATGGATAATCTCTTGAACAGAGGAGCCTGAAGGGCTACAGTCCATGGGGGTTGCAAAGAGTCAGACATGACTTAGCAACTAAACAACAATTACTACATTTAACCATCCATAGATTCTTTCCATAGTGCTTTAATTAGAGTAAACAAAGTACTTACATTCCTGGTAACTCCTTCTGCCTATATAGTACTTATATACCCCTCTAATATAGTAAAACTTCTGATAAAATATTTCAGTGATGATGAGATTTATATATTTTGACTCCTTGAAAGTGAGATCATGTGATTTGGAATTGTATATACTTGTGTTTGAGCAAAATTTCCCCCGCCAAACCTACTAACAGTTTTTCCTAATTGTTTTACTGATCTGGCAAATTATTTTCAACTTTTTTGGTCCACACTTATTTTCTTTTCTGGTTGCATGTCATCATCTCTTTCCCAGTTATTAAATGGAATAATTTGCCTTTTATAAATTACTCTTATCCTCTGATTATTTAGGTGTTCTCATCTTAGGGGCTGTGAACAGCGTTGTGAAATGTATCAACTCCCTGATGTTATATGTAAACTTGTGTGCATGTGTGTGTTTTCTAAAGCTTTCATCTGAGTCTCAGGAACCTCCTTAAGAAGGCTTATTTTGGAAATTCCTTGGTGGTTCAATGGTTAGGACTCTGTGCTTTCGTGTCAGGGAACTAAGATCCTACATGCTATGCAGCATGGTCCAAAAAAGAGAAGAAGGCTTAGTTTATTTTTTTTTTTCTCAAAGAGACCTTTTTTCTCCAGCTAAATTTTAAGCTTCCTGCGGGAAGGCACTCACACTTGCCCTCTCACTTGTTCTATACGGAGTGCAGACGCCAGAGAGGCAGCTTGTGGAGAATGCTGACCGCTTCAGTGCTTCCCAGACCAGTGTAATTTGTGACCATGCATTTAGAAGGGTTCCTCTAAATTGAGTGATGCATGAACTTCTTTTAAAAGTAAAACATTTTCACACCCACAATTTCGACTTCAGTGTATTTATTTCACTGATAATTGTGAACAAAGAGAGAACTCAGGTATAAACTTGTATTTAATGGTTTTTACCACTACAACTAAAATATATTATTAAAACAAATGTGACTAAACTGCAGAGCACCATTTAACGTAACAATATCAGTACTGTATATTAATGATTTACATGATATATAATGTATATGATATAAAAATATAATGATTTGTCAAAACTATATCATTCTTAGTAATACCAGTATGCTGTTGAGTACTATGGCACCTGCTTCCTTCATTTGTGTTTTGAGTTGGCACGCTTGTCATATGTAGTGTAAAGCTCATTTCTATGACTTTTCTGATAAAAAACCTTTAGTGATGGTTCCATGTTACTCCATGATATTATTTGACCCTCACTTCACTTGTGTACTTGGGCCTCTGTTATTTTCTCATTAGCTCAGGGCAACTGAAATAGTAATATTTGGCCAACTTGATCATTAACACAAATGGAAATATGGCACTGAAACCATATTTAATTAATTTTGAGCCGTCTGAAATAAAAGGATAGTCATTGTATAGCATCAGTGAAATGTCAATAAAATTTTTAATGTAGTGTGTATTCATATTTCCCTAAGAATCACTTTTAAATTGTGCTTTGAGGAACACTGGCATGCAATACATGTAGGGCCAGAATTGGAACAAAATACTTTTAGTACTTTAATGGATATAACTTGATTTAGTAGTCTAATTGAATATTTATAATTAAAATTGGTGAGCCCAGGTTTAATTAATCCTTGTCTTCATGCACTTTACTGAAATAATTATTTGAACCTAAGCTTTGTGGTTGCTGATGTTGTATTTTGTATTTGGCTTCGGTCATCTCTTATTCAAAATCCAGCCTTGCTTTGAGTTGTCTCATGTACTATGGTTAAACTAACCTGGCAGCTCAGGAGGGGTCCCAATAGTGGGGTAGGGAAAAATATCTGCAAACCAGGAGTTAATGACTTAAAAGGTGGTGGACATCTATAGTGAGTGGAAACAAGGCATGCTTGACTTGGCAATTTCCTGTTTTCTCTAGAAGATTTTCCCCCAAAGTCTGCATTTGAAAGCAATAACTGCTGTATTTAGGATCATATGCTTTTTTCAGGACGTAAGTGTATCTTCCAGTATATTCTGCCATCTCACAGCTATGTGACTTTGCCTCTGTTAAAATGGGAATGATGGAAATTAGGATTCAGTGAGATAGTGCATCAGAACTGCTCTGCATAGAGTGTGGCTTGTGCTAGGCAGCAGTGAGTGCTTGCTGACACCTAGTAGAAGACTAGTATGAGAAGAAAGCGTTCAAACTACCTAATTTCTGGCTCATTTTACACAGGTAAATGTCCGAGAAGAGGCTTCTCCATTTTTCAACTTACTCCTTAGATTTCAATACTCTGCAGTGTTTTTGGAGTCAAAGTTGGGGTACTCTTCTTCTTATTTCTTTTATGAGGGGAAGTGCCATCTTCCAAGGTGCCTATGGAGCCAATTACATTGTAACCTTGTCACCTTTTTACTGCCCGTTGAATCTGCCCTTTTGCCCTTTTCCAACCTAGTTATCCCTCAACGCGTTTAAGTTCTCCAGGCCATCTTTCTGTCCGTTCTGTCCTCTCTTTCCAGCACTGTCCTGGGGGACCCCCACCCCAGCATGCCTTGCTCCCTCACTACTTAGCATGATGCTCAATACTGATGCAACCATAGCTATGCTTACTGCCCTTATGCCAACTTTGAGCTCCTTAGTTGCCAGGTGCTTCTCCACAGACTTTTTTTTTATTCCTCAGTCCCTAATTCTGAAGCTAAACTGTATCATCTCCATTTAACTGATGTGAAAACCAAGACCCAGAAAGTTTCTTTTACTTGCCCAGTGTCTCATATCTGGTCACTGATAGAAAGAGGATTGAAATATTGGTCTTCATCTGTCCTTTGACTGCTCCCTTTACTTCTTGTTTTTCTGTTATTCTCATCTTAAAAGGAGAAAGTATTCGTTTGAGGATCATGCATTTCAGATAAACTTTATCAGTGGGAAATTATTAATAGTAGCCTGAATTCAAATCCTGTTTTTACCACTTAGTAGGTCTATAGTCTTGGTCAAGCAGACATGGTCTTAATGGCATCCAAATCATGAGTTACTATAAAGATTAAATTATATAATATTTAGTGATTTTTTTGTGTGTTGCATAAATGAAATTTGTTTTTATATTATTACATTGTCCTGTCCTTCAATTAAGTGCATCTTATGAGCTTACATTTTTGTGAAACTTTTTACTGTGTTTATCCTCTAGAAGTTTTTTTTTTTTTTTTTGAGAGATGTTTTATTTTTTTCCTTCCAGTTTCATTAAGATTTAATTGACATACTGCACTATATACATTTAAGGTGTACAGCATGGTGCTTTGCATTATATACATCAGGAAATGATTACCAAGATAAGTTTAGTGAACATTTATTATTTTATAATAATAAAGTTTGTGCCTTTTGGCTACTTTCACCCTATTCCCTCTCTCCCCACCCTCTCGCCTCTGGTAACCACATATCTAATCTTTATTTTGATGAGTTGTTTGCTTGTTTTTGAAGTACAATTGACCTATAGCAATAGTTAGTTCCTGGTGTACAGCATAGTGATTCAGTATTTCTGTACATTTCAATACATTTCAAAATGATCACCACAATAGGTTTAGTTGCCATCTGTCACCATATAAGCATATGACATTATTGTCAACTATATTCCCCACACTGTACATTTTATACCCATGACTCATTTATTCTCTAACTAAAAGTCTGCACCTTGTAACCTTCCTTGCTTACTTCTCCTTACTCCTTGCATCCCACCTCAGCAACCACCTGAGTTTTCCTCTGTACCTACAACTCTGTTTCTGTTTTGTTATGTCTGTTCATTTAGTTTTTAGATTCTACATATAAGCGAACTCATAGAGTATTTCTCTTTTTCTGATTTGTTTTGCTTAGTGTAATACTCTCTAGGTCTGTCCATGTTGTCATCATTGGCAAGATTTCATTCTTTGTTTTACTGTTAAATAGTATTCCATTGTTTATATATACCTCATTTCTTTACCCATTCATCTGCCAATGGAAGCTTAGGTTACTTTCATATCTTAGCTATTGTAAATAATGCTGCGAGAAACATACAGTGGGGTGCTTTATTTTTCAAATTAGTGTGTTTTTTTTTCTTTGGAACAAGTCAAGAGTGGATTTGCTGGACCATATGATAGTTTTGTTTTTAATTTTTTGAGGAATCTCCATATTGTTTTCCAAAGCAGCTGTATCAGTTTACATTCCCAGCACACATGCGTGAGGGCTCCCATTTCTCCACATGCTCGCCAACACATTATTTGTTGTTTTTTTGATAATACTCACTCTGACAGGTGTGAGGTAATATCTCATTGTAGTTTGGTCTGTATTCCCTTGATTATTAGTGATGTTGAGCATATTTTCATATGCCTGTTAACCATCTGTATGTCTTATTTGGAAAAATGTTGATTCAAGTCTTCTGCCCAGTTTTTAATTTGATTGATTGGGTTATTTTCATGTTGAGTTTTATGAATTCTTTATATATTTTTGTATAGTAACCCCTTATTCAATATATTGCTTGCAGATGTCATAGTAGGCAACCTTTTTGTTTTGTTGATGGTTTTTTGCTGTGCAAAAGCTTTTTAGTGTGAGTAGTCCCATTTGTTTATTTTTGCTTTTGATTCCTTTGCCTAAGGAGATATGTTCAAAAAAAATTGCTAAGACCTATGTCAAAAAGCATACTGCCTATGTTTTCTTTTAGAAGTTTTATGGTTTCAAGTCTTGCATTTAAGTATTTAATGCATTTTGAGTTTACTTTTGTATGTGGTGTGAAAAAGTAGTCTATTTTGATTCTTTTGCATAGCTATCCAGTTTTCCCAGCATCATTTATTAAAGAGGCTGTCTTTTTTCCATTGTATTTTCTTATCTCCTTTGTTGTAGATTAATTGACCATATAAGTGTGTTCATTTATGGTCTCTCTCATCTTTCTATTCTGTTGATCTATGTGTCTTGTGTGTGGGTGTGTGTGTGTGTGCGCGCGCGCACGCTTTATTGCAGCTTTGTAGTATAGTTTGAAACCAGGGCTCATGATACCTCTTGCTTTGTTCTTCTTTCTCCAGATTGTTTTGGCTATTAAAGGCCTTCCATGTTTCCATAAAAAATTAGCATTATTTGTCCTAGTTCTGTGAAAAATGCCATTGGCTTGTTTTTGGTAGGTATTTTATTGGTTGTCTTAGGTGGGATGGTCATTTTAACAATATTAATTCTTCATCCATTTATGACAAAAACCCTCCAAAAAGCAGGAATAGAAGGAACATACCTCAACATAATAAAAGCTATATATGACAAACCCACAGCAAACATTGTCCTCAATGGTGAAAAATTGTAAGTATTTCTCCTAAAGTCAGAAACAAGGGTGCCCACTCTCACCACCACTATTCAACATAATTTTAGAAGTTTTGGCCACAGCAATCAGAGCAGAAAAAGAAACAAAAGGAATCCAGATTGGAAAAGAAGAAGTAAAACTCTCACTGTTTGCAGATGACATGATCCTCTACAAGAAAACCCTAAAGACTCCACCAGAAAATTATTAGAGCTAATCAATGAATATAGTAAAGTTGTAGGATATAAAATCAACACATAGAAATCCATTGCATTCCTATACACTAACAATGAGAAAATAGAAAGAGAAATTAAGGAAACAATTCCATTCACCATTGCAACAAAAAGAATAAAATACTTAGGAATATATCTACCTAAAGAAACAAAAGACCTATATATAGAAAACTATAAAACACTGGTGAAAGAAATCAAAGCGGATACAAATAGATGGAGAAATATACCGTGTTCATGGATCGGAAGAATCAATATAGTGAAAATGAGTATATACTACCCAAAGCAATCTATAGATTCAATGCAATCGCTATCAAGCTACCAACAGTATTTTTCAGAGAGCTAGAACAAATAATTTCACAATTTGTATGGAAATACAAAACCCTTGAATAGCCAACGCATTCTTGAGAAAGAAGAATGGAACTGGAGGAATCAACCTGCCTGACTTCAGTCTCTACTACAATGCCACAGTCATCAAGACAGTATGGTACTGGCACAAAGACAAAAATATAGATCAATGGAACAAAATAGAAAGCCCAGAGATAAATCCACGCACCTATGGACACCTTATCTTCGACAAAGGAGGCAAGAATATACAATGGAGAAAAGACAATCTCTTTAACAAGTGGTGCTGGGAAAACTGGTCAACCACTTGTAAAAGAATGAAACTAGAACACTTTCTAACACCATACACAAAAATAAACTCAAAATGGATTAAAGATCTAAACGTAAGACCAGAAACTATAAAACTCCTAGAGGAAAGCATAGGCAAAACACTCTCCAACATAAACCACAGCAGGATCCTATATGACCCACCTCCCAGAATATTGGAAATAAAAGCAAAAATAAACAAATGGGACCTAATTAAAATTAAAAGCTTCTGCACAGCAAAGGAAATTATAAGCAAAGTGAAAAGACAGCCTTCAGAATGGGAGAAAATAATAGCAAACGAAGCAACGGACAAAGAATTAATCTAAAAAATATACAAGGAACTTCTGCAGCTCAATTCGAGAAAAATAACCCAATCAAAAAGTGGGCCAAAGAACTAAACAGACACTTCTCCAAAGAAGACATACAGATGGCTAACAAACACATGAAAAGATGCTCAACATCACTCATTATCAGAGAAATGCAAATCAAAACCACAATGAGGTACCATTTCACGCCCGTCAGAATGGCTGCTATCCAAAAGTCTACAAGCAATAAATGCTGGAGAGGGTGTGGAGAAAAGGGAACCCTCTTACACTGTTGGTGGGAATGCAAACTAGTACAGCCACTATGGAGAAGAGTGTGGAGATTCCTTAAAAAACTGGAAATAGAACTGCCATATGACCCAGCAATCCCACTGCTGGGCATACACACCGAGGAAACCAGAATTGAAAGAGACACATGTACCCCAATGTTCATCGCAGCACTGTTTACAATAGCCAGGACATGGAAGCAACCTAGATGTCCATCAGCAGACGAATGGATAAGGAAGCAGTGGTACATATACACAATGGAATATTACTCAGCCATTAAAAAGAATACATTCGAATCAGTTCTAATGAGGTGGATGAAACTGGAGCCTATTATACAGAGTAAAGTAAGCCAGAAAGAAAACCACCAATACAGTATACTAATGCATATATATGGAATTTAGAAAGATGGTAACGATAACCCTGTATGTGAGACAGCAAAAGAGACATAGATGTATAGAAGTCTTTTGGACTCTGTGGGAGAGGGCGAGGGCGGGATGAAATGGGAGAATAACATTGAAACATGTATATTATCATTTGTGAAATGAATTGACAGTCCAGGTTCAATGCATGATACAGGGTGCTCAGGGCTGGTGCACCGGGATGACCCAGAGGGATGGGATGGGGAGGGAGGTGGGAGGGGGATTCAGGATGGGGAACACATGTACATCCATGGCAGATTCATGTCAATGTATGGCAAAACCAATGCAATATTGTAAAGTAAACAAACAAACAAACAATATTAGTTCTTCCAGTCTGTGAGCATAGTGTATCTTTCCAGTTGTTTGTATTTTCATTGTCTTTTATCAGTGCCTTATAGTGAAATATGAAATGGAATAATATTTGTAAAAACTCCTAGAAGAGTTCCTGGTGTATATGAAACATGATGTAAATGTGTTAAACAAATAAAATAAGATGACTTCATCATATAAGCTAATGAAAAAGGTTTTTTCTTTTCATAGAAATGTCTTTTTCTTATCTAATCTTCATCTCTGAGCTCTTAAGCTACCTGTCTGCTTTTAGAAAGTCATAAAACTGAAGTGTTTGGGTCTTTGGTCTTATGCTTGTGATCTTTAGCAATATCTTCTTTGCTACTCAGAGATACGTTCTTCCATTTTTTATTTTATCCTTTTGCTTGGAATCTCTCTCTCCTTCTGAGTACAGTGCCTGACATACAGTGAAAAACTTAAAAGATATCTTTCTTTAATAAAATCTCCCCCTTGCTCTCTTTCCCTCTAATCATTCTACCAGTGACAAATTGCAATGAACTTTCCCTCTTTGGAAGTAGAAGGATGAGGAGAGCCCAGGCTTTTTTATGAGAACCACACATAGGAGAGTACTCATATTATTTTAAAATACTTACTGTAATTTGTTATTCCATAAATACTTGAGCACCTACTCTTTGTCAGGGCTGTGTGTTTGGGTGAGAAGGCATTGAGACATGCAGTGAATAGGACACACTCAGCCCCTGCTAAGTTTTATCAGTGCTTACTCAAATTAGCATAATATTTCCCGCTAGAAGGGATTAGGGGGGCTTCAGTGCACTTTCGTGTGTGCTCCTTCGTTCATTGTACTCCTAGACTGCCTTCATGTTTGAATCTCCAGTACTGTAGTGTCTCTTACCAACAGTCACAAATTGTTTCTTCTCTAAATGGATTTGTAATCTGTTCTGTACACAATAGGATGGCATTTTCCTCCCATTTTGCTAACCAGGTATTCCCTCTCCCATTAGTAAATAATTCTCCCCCTGCTGATTTGTCATGCTCCATCACATTTAATAGATGCCCTGTAACTTCTTGCTTGTTTCTGTGCTCTGTGTTTTCTTTAACCAGTACCACACTGTTTTTAAAAACTGTGGACATGTATTTTCATGTTTCTTTTTCTTCGGGTTTTTATGTGATAGGCTCATCTCTTATTTTTTTTTTTAATCTATTCATTTTTCATTCATTCATCTTATTTTATAGGTAAATGTTATTTTGTTTGTGGTTCAGTCACCGTGTCAGTTTTCCCTAAGTGGAATATTAAAAATATTTCATTTAGAAGGAATTGTCATCTTATGGTATCTTTTTTTTTCATTCTAGTAACATTTATTATTTTCAACTTAACAATAATAATAATAGTTTCTCTTTGTAAAGTGTTTTTTTTTCCTTTTTCTTGCAGATCATAGTTTTCTCAATAAGATACTTTGAAGTATTTTTAACTATTTTTATGTTTAGATAGAATTTTTAAAATCACATTTTCTCTCTGTTATTGGCAGCAAAAGTGTTGGATTTTGTATATTTATATGGTATCTATCCAAGTTACTTAACTCTTTTATTAACTCTGATAGTTTTTCAATTGATTCTGTTTGGCTTTCTTGACATAACATTATATCATGTACAAATAACAATTTTTATTCTTCAGTATCTTTACCTCTTTTTTAACTGTCATATCACAGTGAGCCCTATTCTCAAATAAGCATTACATAGCAATCATGGTAGATGGCTTGCTCCTGGAATGCTTCTAGTGCCTTGTAAAATGAAAGACTGTTAGTGTGAAATACGCTCTCTAGTGTAAGAAATACTACAATTAAAAGGGATATAAAACTGAATGTTTCTCTTAAGTTGCATAGAAATTTTCTATGTGTTCTATTCATATTTAGTTAAGAGTTACTTGCCATCCAGATAGAGAAAGAGCTTCAAGATATGAGTAAGTTGCCTGAATTTAGCAGACTGATCCCTTTTAATCAGAAGAATTGTTTCTTGTTTGGTTCTACAGTGAGGATGCTCATTTCTGTGTTCTAGTCACGAGTTTAGAGAGGAATTGGGTCAAAATCCACCATACTATCAGTCGAATACCCCAGAGGGCCTGCACTGTAGGAACAGGGGCAAGTCAGAAGTAGGCTAAGTCATACCAAAAGTGCAACACCTTTGAATTAGCTCAGGATGTGATTCATCCTTTCTCTAGAAGAGGAGGAATTACCCTTTTTGGTAGAAGATAACGTTATTTAGAGTATGTGTTCTTAAGGTGGGTAATCTCTCTCCTGAGGGGTTAAACCTTGGTTTTTAAGTGGTAAAAAAGTATTGACTATTGCAGTCACTTGTGGCTTTTAAAGGTTACAACATATAAAAAAGATATACAGTTTATCTGTGTCATTATAATACCCTGGATGGGGTGAGGCAAACACTGACTTAGATTCTTCATTTTTTTTTACACAAAACCTAATAATCAAAAGTTATAGGTATTCTAAGAAACAAAACCATATGACCAAAATAGAAGAGAAAATAAAGAGAACATAATATTGGAATTTTGCCCCAGAGATTGAGGTTAGAATGTAGGGACTTAAAAATAACATGACTAATTTTTTTTTTTTTAAAGAAAAGAAAAATTGGAAAGTTTCACTAAGGAATTGAAATTTGTGGTAATAAAGGCAATTAGAAAATGTTATGACTGAAAAATACAGTAACCAAAATTAGGAACTCTGTGAATAGGTTTGAAAGCAGATTAGACACAATAGAAGACAGTATTCGTGAACTAGAAAACAGGTTAATAGAGAATATCCACACTGAAATAGAGAGAAGAAATAATATGTATATGTATTTCTACTAGCTAGTGATTTGATGAGAACCATCTTTTTCTATATCCCAATCAGGAATAGGGGCTTTAACACTGTTTATATTTTGCCACTTTGTGTGTAAAGTGATATTTTATTGTTACTTTAATTTGCATTTAATTTACTAACAAAACATTTTATGCTTAATTTTATTTTCCTGTTTATGTGTTATTTTCTGAGAAATATCTATTCATATATTTGCCATTATGTCTCTGAGAGTATATACTAGTCTTATCAATTTGTATATTTTCTTGTATATGAGATTACTTTTCAGTGTCTTCATTACAAACATATTTTTATATATACAAAATATTTGTGATTAATATGATATTTTAATTTGCAGTAAAACTTCTGGATTTGAATACTGACAATTATATTAAAAGAGTATATAACATGATAAAAATTAGCTTTTTCAGTGAAGTCAGAGAAAGACAAATATCATATGATATCACATATATATAAGAATCTAAAAAAAACTGAATGCTTTATAGGAAAATGAACTTACAAATGAACTCATTTACAAAATAGAAATAGCTTCACAGATATAGAAAACAATCTTATGGTTACCAAAGTGGGTAGAAGAGGGGTTGGGGATTAATTAGGAGTTTGGGATTAACATATACACACTACTATATATAAAACAGGTAAACAACAAGGATCTACTGTATAGCACAGGGAACTATGCTCAATATCTTGTAATAAGTTATAACAGAAAAGAATCTGAAAGAGAATACTATATATGTATATGTCTGAATCACTTTACTGTACACTGGAAACTAACACAACATTGTAAATCAACTGTACTTTTAATAAAAAAATAGCTTTCACAGCATGATTCTACACTACATTCTTAAGTATAGAGTTGTTATTTTCTATATTCCAGACTGTCATATATACAAGTTTGTGTAAACATGTACTTTATAACTGCCCTTGTAATTTAGCTTGTATGACAAAAGCTGTTGGAGATAACTTTGTATTCTCAGGTAAGTTTCTTAATGATTTTCTTTTTGGTCTTGGATTAATTATATCAGCTTATTCTTTGCTTAGAAATTAATGTAATTTGTCTAATTTGCACATTACAAACTTATTTAGGTATGATTAAATAGCTAGTAACTTTCATGCAATTTGAGATGACACTCTGTTATTGATTCCAGCATGAAAGTGTGTCTGTGTGAGAGTGAGGAGAGTGCAGTGTGTTGTTTTTCTCATATAGATCTAAAATTGTTGAATTACGGAAAAATTTTCCATTGATTTCACCTGTCTTGGTAAAGTAGCTGCAATAGATGTCACACCTCTATTGTTTCATTAAGAGTAATCGTGTCATGAAAGATGGTTCATCTGGGGATTGCTTACTTATTTTGGCTGTGCAGACTGGCCATCCTAGTTCTACCACTTACTGCTCCACTTAACCTTAAATAAGTTAAGTAACCTTTCCAGGTCTTAATTTCATTACCAATGAAATACGGTTGATGAAAGTATCACTTCATGGAATTAAATGTGATAATGCATGTCAAGGGGCTTCCCTGGTGGCTCAGAACTTAAATAATCTGTTTGCAATGCAGGAGACTCGGGTTTGATCACTGGGTTGGGAAGATTCCCCTGGAGAAGAAAACGGCACCCAACTCCAGTGACACCTGGAGAATTCAGTGGACAGAGGAGCCTAGCAGGTTACAGTCCATGGGCTTGCAGAGAGTCGGACACAACTGAGCGACTAACACACACAATGCATGTCAAGAACTTACCCAGAGCAAGCACTTATGAATGGAAACTGCAGTTAGCATTTCTGGTAAAACCTGCCTGCTCACTTTTTGGTTGAGATATAAAAATCACTCTCTGAGATTAAAGAATGTTTAAAGATTCTTCCTTATGTTCTAAAGTTGTTACCACTTCTAAATACTGAGCAGTGACTACAAGGAAGTTCCACATGTCCAAATAGTTTTTGATGTCATTATCTCATGGAAGCTGTAAAACAACAGCTAAAATATATTTCTATAAAATTAGGAAATTTTATATAAATTTTATATAAAATTAAGGGGACGACAGAAGAAGATATAGTTGGATGGCATCACCAACTCAATGGACATGAGTTTGAGTAAACTCCGGGAGTTGGCGATGGACAGGGAAGCCTGGCATGCCGCAGTCCATGGGGTCGCAAAGAGTCAGACACAACTGAGCAACTGAATTGAACTGAAAATTAAGATAGTAATGAATTCAGAGAAGCATATTGGCTTAATAGGACTGCATGGTGAATTCACTCTGTCAAGTTCTGTCTTTAAGCAAAAATTACTACTAATAGTATTTAAAACCTTTTAGTACTTGTTTGAATATTTCCATTCTTTCTTCCAGAACAATTAAAATACAGAGAACAATGTGCTTACTGAAGAATAGTGCTGTCTTCCCTGTGGTTGCATTCTGAAATATTTTGAGGCTATGCTTAATTCTTATGTTTTTCTTCTTTTTCTCTTTTTAATATTTATTTATTTATTTGGCCATACCAGTGAGGCACTCAGGATCTTTAGTTGAGGCATGCACACTCTTAACTGGGGCATGTGGGATCTAGTTCCCTGACCAGGGATCGAACCTGAGCCCCCTGCATTGGGAGCACCGTGTCTTCACCACTGGACCATGAGGGAAATCCCTTTTTTTCTTTTTAAAGAATTAAAGTTAGAGAATGATGAATGGTAGAAATGTAAAAATGATTCTGAAGTAGCAAAGGTATGCTTTGCATTCACCAGTCTTGTCTGAAAAGTCAGTTTCAGTTTTCAAGGAACCTGAAGGGTTCTGGTGATGTTCACTTTACATATCTTGCATAGATGTTGAGATTTTTTAAGGTACAGATAGCCCTCTTCCTACTTTCTGCTCTGTGGTTGTACATGATTCCTATTTTCAAAACATTGTGAGGTATTTTCTGATTTTTCTATTTAAAAAAAGGTCACAATTCATATTTTATTCTCAATAGCTTTGGTGTAATTGTTTTTTGTATTGCTGTGTATGTTATGTTGCAGCTGTTTCTAAAATAATGGATTAGTTTGCCCATTAAGGGGGGGAATTGTTTCTGAAAGACCTATGTGATAAGCATAACTTTACTTTGTATAGTTGTTTTCAAGGTTGCAATCACCTACCCATTGGTTTCTCTGAGAGTTTTTAAAATAAAAATGTTCAAAGCCAACTTTGGATTATATCCTTTTGCTAGTTAAAAGATCTGTACCATGATAAGAAAGTTAAAACTTGTGTTAAGTTGGTGGTAATTTGGCTTTAATTTGAAACTTTATTTTAGAGTAACAGAAGACACTAGAACTTCTTTCTAAATAAAACTGTTTCTTTACAAGAGACGTTTGTAAAGCACCTACCAGAATGTCTGGCCCAATACATCTCAACCCTCTCCCCTCTCGCTTCCTTTTTCGTTGTGTGTGTTGTGTGTGTACTGTGTTACTTCTGACGCCTCTTTTCCCAGTAGTTATGGAAAAAAAACACGAATTTATAGATCTGCTCTGTGCCAGTTTTCTATTGTTCTGTAATGAATTACCATAAACTTAGTGGCTTAAGACAACACTTATTTATTATCCCCTAGTTGGACATCAGAAGTGTGGGAAGGGCTCAGCTCTGTTCTCCTCCCAGCTCATGTCGTCAGCAGAATTCATCTCCTTACAACTGTCGACCTCACCCTGTTTTCCATCTTCTTTGGGCTGGGCCAGTGAAGTCATTCTCTGATGCTTTACTTTCTTTTGAAGGATTTACCTGATTAGGTCAGGCCCACACAGGATCATTTCCTTTTGATGAACTCCGAGCCAGCCGGTGGGTAATCAGATCATGGGGATGATATTCCATCATCTTGACAGGTCTGGCCACCGTGAACAGGGGAGGGAGGAGTGTGTACATGAGTGTGTTACTGGCTTCTGAGAATTCTGCTGCCATATGCTTGGTGTTTTAAACTTTTCTCTGAAGAAAGAAATGCATGAACAGGACTACTTCCTGGTAGTGAGGCAGTGTTATGACTTCCATTTTACAAACAGATGAAACTTAAACTCACGACAAACTCACTGACTTAAAGGACCAAACAAAAACCCTTACCGTCAGAATCTCCATTTTAAGTTGCTTTTTCATCAACAGCCGCATGTTTTCAAATGAGCTCTTTTTTGACAATTAGATCACATTTAGATCACTCATTTGAGACCTCTGAACAAACTTCCCCAGGGAAGCTATGCCAGAAATGGTGGGTGAGTTCTTAGGCTGCTCCACACAATCTGATCCAACACATGCTCTCAGGCAAATTGTCTTAGTAGTCCAGAACCCCTTGGGTCCTAATCCTTGAGCTCCATGGAGGCCACCAAGTCCCGTGGAGCCCCAAGGTCCCGGCACCATGCAGCTGGTGTCCCTGCCTTGTGTGACGAGGGTCACCAAGGCCCGGGCCACCAAGGTAGGGCAGGAGAAGATGCTGTCCACCAGCTCTCTCTGTGTCCACTGGCAGGTTGGTGGGGACAGCAGTAATAGCTGCTTCTGTTGTCATAGGAAAAGCCTCCAGTGTTGAGTATTGGGGCCATATTTAGCTTGTCAATTTGGTGATTATGTTATAGCTTCCCACGTGGCTCAGAGGTAAAGAATCTGCCTGCCAGTGCAGGAGACAAAAGAAATGCGAGTTTGATCTTTGGGTGGGGAACATCCCCTGGTGTAGGAAATGGCAACCCACTCCAGTATTATTGCCTGGAAACTTCCATGGACAGAGGAGCCTGTCAGGCTACAGTCCATGGGTTTGCAAAGAGTCGGACACAACTGCACACACACAATTATGTTATACTCTCTATATAGAATCTTGTTAGTTGAATTATCTTTCGTATAGAATCAGTTACTGGGTGATGTCAGCTTTTTAAATGGGGCCATTAAACTTGTGCAGTAGCTTATGTGTGAAACTGCGTGACTGTCACTTCTACTCTTTGTTTTTCTTTGCTATATTGTTTTGGATCTGTACAGAAAGATGGCTTAGGATACTGATATTAAACTGATATTTACATGTTAGAATCATTTCAAAATAATGCACCCTCTCTTTCTCCTTCCCATCTTGAGTTCTCTCACGTTCTTCCTGTCTTTAAAACATGTTTGAGGAAAGAGAGAGAAACATGAATGATTCCCAGGGAATCCCCACAGGAAGAAGGAACCATTCTCAGGCCGAAATGATTGAAGAGAACTGAAGTGATGCCCATGACCAGAATACAGGAGGAACTGTGTGAGTGAAGGTCAGCTCAAAGGTGATTCCAACGAGAAGTGAGAGGAAGGAATATCTGGTTTTATTTTTCTATAACTCTTTTTGTTGCTTTGCCTTTAGTTTTATGGCTCAATGTCGTGTTTTGTGACTTAGAGGAAATTATGAAACTTTATGGATCTTCAGAACAAAGTGTTGATATTTGCCTACATTTAAACTTTTTTTTTTTAATCCTAAATTTTGCTTTCTTTTCATTCACTGCCTCAGGTAAAATAAATAAATAAATGAATTCTATTCCCTTTTGATCTTCATTTCAGGTTATTCAAAATGTATGGCTGACAGCCTTCAAAGGAATAATGCAGGCATTGGATGTTTTATTCAGTGTATTGCCGTTCTGCCCTTTGGTGCAGCTATTCAAATTGCTATGGAAGTGCCTGAAAGGTTGTCATGGATTTTGCCAGCGGTAAATGACAAGTCGTAATATATATGGCAAATGTTCCAGGTGTATTGGAAATTATGGTTGCAGCATCCCTTTCATGGAAGTTTGTTTGTTTCCCATGTAATCCTCAAAGTTCAGTCTAAAATCTTTAGTTAGATTCAGGTCTTGTCCCACATGTTATGTGTGGAGTAAAAATAATTTAGAATGCAATTACAAGTGGGAAACACATAAAAGCACACAGTAACTTTTTAAGCAGATTGTTTCTTTAATAATTCCATGCCGTTGGGACAAATGACATTCCCTTTTTATGCCCTCTCCCTTTAAGATGTCCACTTGCTTTTGCATTGGCTGTAGTGAAACCTTCCGCAGATCATTACCTTAGTGCCCCCTAATGAAATGTAAATAAAATGAGTGATTGCAGCTTGATTATGGGGCCAGTATTTATGAGGCTCCTGGTATGGTAACTTGCTGCTTAAATTTAAGTATGTGAGTAAATTCTCTCAGGGACAGTCAACGTGAGAGTATTTTTCTTTCCTATATTTTATGATGTACTAATTCTTTTCACCTCTGATTTCTTTATTGTTCTTTCTGCCTTTGAAGAAGTAGGACCCTGGAAAATGGATATATATATTTTTTTTCTGGATGACTTTTATGGTCCCTGTAGGGTTTGAACCAGAACTGAGTTTCAGCCTGATCCTGATCTGTCAAAGGAACATTAAAATAAGGGAACACAGCTTTTCTTTTTAATTCCTGTACCATATTCCATCTCCACATGAGGGGGAAAAAATGCATGAGCAATTCTTTTTTCTGTCTTTTAACATAAAATTTCAGTTTCTACGTTCATGGAAATCACAAGGGAATGGGTAACACTATTCTCGGATTACTTAGGGATTTCAAGTATTTTAAGTTTTCTACTTTGCCATCTAGATTATTGGAAGCAAACCTCCATCTCACTTTACTCGCAGTGTCATTTTCACTGCAGTCTTTTCTTTCTAGAAGAATGGGACAGTTTCTTCCCTCCTGTAATGCTTGTCCATTCTGCAAAGCGTTTTCTCTGGCAGGAAACAGAATAACCCATAAAGATTATACCAACCAGGCTCATACCCCACAGGAAAGGAAAACTGAATTTGAATTTGAGATGATGGGTACATTTAAAAAAATATATTTATTTCTTTTTTTGGCTGTGCCAAGTCTTATTTGTCACATGAGGAATCTCTAGTTGTGGCATGTAAACTCTTAGTGGCGGCAAGTAGGGTCTAGTGTCCTGACCAGGGATCGAAAGATGAAAACCCATGTCAACTTCTGATTTGGATTATTTGTCTCGGACTGAGTTCTGTTAGAATATGAGCACAATAAGAGAGGTATGTAATCTGATTCCAAGTTTGGGGTTATCTAGAAGGGGTAAGGCATTAGTGATAGTCACATAAAAATTCTGTCATATAATCAGAGATTCCTCTTGAGCAGTTCTCTGCTGTTTGGCGTGACAGAATTCTCAAAAATTTGTGGCTTTATACTTTTACTTACCCACTCCAGTATTCTTGGGCTTCCCTGATGGCTCAGCTGGTAAAGACTCCACCTGCAATGTGGGAGACCTGGGTTCAATTCTTGAGCTGGGAAGATCTCCTGGAGAAGGGAAAGGCTACTCACTCCAGTATTCTGGCCTGGAGAATTCCATGGACTGTGTAGTCCATGAGGTTGCAAAGAGTTGGACACAACTGAGTGACTTTCACTTTCACTTTCTCACCCTCTGATACCTAGGTCCTTTTTGTTCCCTCTGTCCATCGCTGCTGCTTGTCCGGACTAGCCACCTCAGGCTCGATGCAGATTCCGAGTTGCATGACTATTGTTGCTGTTTACAGTTGCTGCCATCTGTATCACTGGCTTGGATGAACTTGAATGGCTAGTTCGAGTTGGCATGCTGGATTTCTCAAGATAGCCCCAGAGTGATTCTGATATTTCTAGTCAAGAATGATAGCTTAGCCTTCTAGAAATAATCTCCCAGTTGAATTTGATGTCTTAATGCCTCTGACTATACTTTTAGTTATCTTTGTTAACTATTCTTTGCTTTGTCAAATATTTATTGAGTGCCTTCTGTGTGTGAACACTGTGCTGAATAAATACTCAGTATGAAATAGTGGACAGAAAAGGCATGACCCCTGCCCTTATGGGGTTTATATTAATATTTATTATTTAAATTTTACTCTGTAATAAGTGTTCTGAAGGAAAAGAACAGAATGACCTAGGTGAAGATAATTGTGGATCTAATTTAGATCAAAAGGGCAGGGGAGACCTTTTTGAGCAAGTAGTGTTTAATTTAAGTTGAGGTGAATATTTTAACTTAGCACATTAGCAGAGAGGCATTTTTTCCTACGATAAATTTGAGTTGTTTTTTTTTTTTTTTTTACCATAGGGTTCTTAGAGCAGTTGAAATCATAGACCCTTCATATATATTTAATCTTACAGTACCAACCAACTAATACACTTAAGATGTCACCAAAAAAATAAATTAAATAATTCAAAATGTATAAAATGTTTATAAATAATAATTCATATGAAGGGAAAGAATATTGGAGACAAACAATAAATACTGCAGTAAAATAGCTGAATGTGGAAATAATGAAGGCTGGGATTGGAGATAATGACTTCTTTTGGAAATAGGAAAGGTCTGAGTTCAGACAAATTTCAGTAACTATGATGTATCAGAATGTGTGCTGGGAGACAAGATACTTTGTGAGACTCCACAAGTAAATCATTTAGTTCAGAAACAATGTCCTAAAGTAATCCTAAAAACCAAAAACATTCAGTACACTGGTCTAAGAGGCACTTGCTTTTAGAGAGGGAGCAGATGTTTTAACACAATGTTGTTAATATTAGGTCGAGAAAATAAAAAGTTAATTAGGATTTGAATGGATCTCTGTTAAATGTTATATGCTATAAATGTAGACTCTGTCTTCCCACTGCACTCTGCAATACTTAAGGAACATTCATCAAATTGATCCTTCATTAGGCTACAGAAAGGAATCTCAATAAATTATGCAAAGCGGACTGTTAAAGGTCCTTCTCTTCCTATCTGGGTGACCTTGGACAAGTTAATTATTACTTCTTGGCCTCCTTTCTTCATTCATAAAATGGGGGTAAGAATGCCTATAGGTTCAAGCTTATGAAATTGACACGACCACTACATGTTAGATAACTTTATAGTATAATATTAGAAATTCATAACATTTTTCAAAGGTTTTGAGAATAATATTCTCCAAAATAAAATTTGGAGGAGAAGGAAAGAATGGCTTTATTACTTTGCCAAGCAAAGCAAGAACACAGTAGGCTTGCACCTCAAGAACTGCAGAAAATTCTTAAAGAGTTGGAAATACCAGACCACTTTACCTGCCTCCTGAGAAACCTGTATACAGATCAAGAAGCAACAGTTAGAACAACGAACTGGTTCAAAATTGGGGAAAGAGTATGTCAAGGCTGTATATTGTCACCTTGCTAATTAATGTATGTACAGAGTACATCATGCGAAATGCCAGACTGGATGAAGCATAAACTAGAATTAAGATTGCAGGGAGAAATATCAATAACTTCAGATATGCAGATGATACCACTCTAATGGCAGAAAGCTAAGAGGAACTAAAGAGCCTCTAGATTAAGAGTTAAAGAGGAGAGTGACAAAGCTAGCTTAAAACTCAGCATTCAAAAAAGTAAGATCATGTCACTTGGTCCTATCACTTAATGGCAAATAAAAGGGGAAAAGGTGGAAACAGTGACATATTTCCTCTTCTTGAGCTCTAAAATCACTGCAGATGGTGACTGCAGCCACAAAATTAGAAGACGCTTGCATCTTGGAAAGAAAGCTATGACAAACCTCAACAGAATGTTAAAAAGAAAAGACATCACTTTGCTGATAAAGGTTCATATCGTCAAAGCTACAGTCTTTCCAGTAGTCATGTATGGATGTTGGACCATAAAGAAGGCTCAGCACTGAAAGAATTGATGCTTTTGAATTACGGTGCTGGAGAAGACTCTTGAGAGTCCTTTGGCCAGCAAGGTGATTAAACCATTCAAGCCTAAAGGAAATTAACCCTGAATATTCATTGGAAGGACTGATGCTGAAGCTGAAGCTCCAACATTTTGGCCACCTGAGGTAAAGAGCCAATGGAAAAGACCCTGATGCTGGGAAAGATTGAGGGCAGGAGGAGAAGTGGACGACAGAGAATGAGATGGCTGGATGGCATCACCGATTCAATGGACATGAGTTTGAGCAAACTCGGGGAGATAGTGGAGGACAGGGAAGCCTGGGGTGCTGCAGTCCATGGGATTGAAAGAGTTGGACGTGACTTAGCGACTGAACAACAACAAATAAAATTTGACTGAAAGAAAAACATAAAAAGTACAATTAGAAATTCTTTAGAGGATAATAGTGATGGTCAGCCAAAATATTGCAAATTTAAAAATTCAAGTTCTGCTCAGAAGAAAATCAATAGTTTGAAGTATTTCTCTGCATATTTCTATAGAATGTATTTTGTGTTTTCAGGTAACTCATCTTCATGTATATACCTCAGCAATATATTCTTGCAAAATACATTAATCTTTGATTTTATAAGATTCTTATTTCAACAATTCCTAGTGTTCTAAAACAGGTGCCATATTTGCATTGAAAGATTATAATTTTCAATGGAAGAAATGGGAATTGGAGAAGGATTTTCCGATTAAAAAAAAGGTGATATTTGTGTTTCAACCTGTATTCTCTGTTTGGTTTTCTTCTTTGCATTCATGATACCATGCAGGCCCAGCTTATTTGTACCTGGGGACAGCTCTTACAAGCTAAAAAAAAAAGAAAAACTGACTGTAAAGGAGATAAGATAGGATATACTCTTTTAAAAACTTTGAAAAATACACATTGATGAGAATGGAAAATATCACATTAACAACATGTAATTCTCTTTATGTCGCTTGCCCAATTGAAATAGACATTTTCTCTCTTGCTCAAATAAGATGCTGGAAGTCCAAGCAGATATTATGACCACAGAGCCAACCTTAGTCTTTCCAGGCTTTAATTTCACCTCTTGTATTATTTAGTAGAACTTGGAATATCAGAATGAAAATCAGTATAACCGCTGTTGTTAGGGCAAGCAAGTTTGAGCCAACTTGTCCTACCTTCCCCCTCCCTTATTTTTTCATTCCCTTCTTCCCCTAAAATGTAGCCAACAAACCTTTTCCATAAAATTCTATTTTTAAACCAAGTATACACTTTATAATAAAACTATGAAATATTAATTTTCTTTATTATTTCCAGTATTGCGCATATAATAGGTATTCAGTATATGTTTGTCAAAGGAATGATAGCCATCAAACATGCAATATAAAGAAATGGCATTTGTTTTTCCATTGCTCTACTTGTCTCCATTGTGTGCACTGTGATGGAGACATGTAATTTTGGTGTTTTTGTTACCATGACTTCAGACTGCAGAGCAACACATGCATTTGGGTCATCTGTTACGCATTGTCAGATCATCATAACATTTCATAATAACTAAAGGATATGCTTGACTTGGAATTGTGCAAGATTGTTGGGAGCAGAAATTTCAGGGAGAGGAGCATTTTTAAAGAAGACTGTAGATCTTCAGTGACAATGCAAACATTTGTGACTCTTCTTTATACATTGTCTTCCCCAGGTTTCAGAACCTGGTGTCGATAAATGTGAATCGTAACATTCCCCTAAAAGAGCTTAACTATTATATATGGCCCATTGTCTTTAAAATTTACTGGTGACCATCTGAATTTTCACTTCTTTCTTTTAAATGGTTTTGAATTTACCATTCCCCCTCTTTTATTTAACAAGTAAGATTTTTCTTTGATTTGTCAGTCTTCGTGTTCCCTCTTTTAGGTCTCTCTAGATTTTGCATCTATTATTTATAAAAGTTTTCACAAGGCTCCAGCTGTGGAAAATACCTCAGTTGTGTAATTCACAGTGTGAAATTCTTTTTTAATATTAAAAATCAGACACCATTAGGGTAAACTATTAAGAAGGCCTTTCTCTAATGAGGAACTCTGCTAATGTAAGATGAGCTCTTGAAAGATGTTGGTGTGGCTGTTAATGGGTCAGGCCACAAGTGATTAAGCAGTTCACAAAAATAGAAAATAGTAAGGATAGTGCTATCTACTCCATGTCCCTGATAATCTACCCCAACAGGAGATAACCATGGCGTTGCTGAGTGTGGAGACAGAAGAGGTCTTTCGTCAGTTATCACCTCCAGAAAGTACTTTGTGACTCTTTTCCCCAAACCCTGTGTCATTCAGTATTTTTGTTTGCTGACCATTTTTGACAGAGTTTATCTGTCCAAAAGTAGAGTTTATTAGCTTACCTTTTGGGTTACATATCCAGAGTATATCTGATTTTATGCAATATATTTTCCAAAATTCTGTTGAAAATCAATTTTTTATGTGAATTAAATATGTTGAATATCTTACCTAGAAAAATGTTCCTAGAATTATTTTGTCAAGTGACTCAATATTTATGCTTTATGATCTGGAAAAGTGTAGTGTACTTTATTTAGTAAAAAAGGACAAAGTAGTTGGAGTCAGAAAAATCCAATTTAGAATCCTGACTCAGTCACTTACTAACTATATAATGTTGGGTGAGTAATTAATTGTTTTGGTTCCAGATAATGCCATCAAATTTGCCCCTTTACTTTATCATTCTGGATTTTCTGAATATTTGGTTTCATATTTTCCCATGGATTTGTCCTTTTGTTCTGTTTACTGTTTTCTTTGGTTCTGACTTAACGTGCTTTTACTTGTGAGTGTATACTTTTTTACTTTGCTTCATTTGTAATTTGCTAAATAGTGAGTAGTATATTCTTATACATTGCCCCAAATCCTGCATGGAATGATGAAGAGTATGAATAACTTTTTGAAAAAGAGGGAGTATGTTAAAGAAGTGTGTGGTGGTGGTGGTTTAGTTGATAAGTTGTGTCCGATTCTTGCAACCCCATGGGCTCTAGCTGGCCAGGCTCCTCTGTCCATAGGATTTTCCAGGCAAGAATACTGGATTGGGTTGCCATTTTCTTCTCCAGGGGATCTTCCTGACCCAGGGATCGAACCCAGGTCTCCTACACTGCAAGCAGATTCTTCACCGACTAAGCTACCAGGGAAGCCCAAAAGAGAAGTGTGTGAGAAAACAGAGAAAGATGTTTGCTTTAACAGGAGATGCAACTTTTTTGTCCTTTTGTGACTGGCTTATGCCACTTAGCATCATATCTTCAAGGTTTATCCATGTTATAGCATATATCAAAATATCCTTCTCTTTTAAGACTGAATAGCATTCCATTCCATCCATCTATCGTATTTGGCTTATCTGTTCATCCATTGATGGACACCTTCATCCTTCTGCTGCAGACTGGTCTGTATGCTCTGTAGGTCTGCTGCATGGCTATTTTCTTGGGATTCTCCTTGATCGTCATTACCCTCCTCCTGGTAATTCACTTTACTTCTTTCCATGTACTGTACTTTCCTTGATCTCGTGCATTCCTCTTAAGTGGCTTACTTCGTTATTTAGGTGGAGCATATCCCCTAGTAGTTTCTTGAGAAAAGGTGTACTGGTGGTTAATTTGATACCTTAAATGTCTTAAGATATCTTTAGCAAACTATGTAGTTGTTGGTTATAAGCCTTCTTTATTAAGAAAGGGTCTCATTTTATTTGGGGAAGGAAGAGAAACAGGAGAGGGCATGAGAAAGGGAAGGGAGAAAGAGTGGAAGATGCTTCCGCTTTGATCTTTCCTCATCTTGTGCCATTAGGAGGGGTCCTATCTTAGCCATCTTACTTCTTTAATGTCTTGCCCATAGGAAGCACTTGATATATGTCCTTCAGGGAATGGACACATGGCAGTTCCATGTTACCTGGTTTATGAAGTGATGGAGAATCGCTTTGAAATCATTTACTGACTTCTCAAAAAGGCCTGCTTGAAAAGCCAATACTCATCATTAAAGATATCACTAAAATTAAAACCTGGTTCTTTATCTCCATGGTGTATATAACATAAAACCGATTCTTCCTTTAATTTATATTCTATCCTTCATCCTGTTTTGCTAAATGAAAAAATCCTTAAGAATCAAGCTTGTATATGATTCATCCTTACATCCCACACAATGCCATGCTTTATATAAATGCTCAACGAATGTTTATGGTGTTACTACAGTCAGGCACATGGCCCTCTTTAAGGCCATTAAATGAGCCAGCATGTCCCAGCTTCAGAGACTTTGTGATTGCTATTCTCTAAGCCTGTGGTACGCTTTACCTTACTCCTCATGAGCTCGTTCCTTTTCATCCTGCAAATGAAGCTTGTACATCACTGAGTCTTCCTGGTCCCAATCTGAGAGCAGTGTCTGCCCGCTGAGTCACTGATCATCATGTCACCTGTGAGGGCACCTACACAGTACCCGTCCTTACCAGAAATAATCTTAGTTATATCCTTAGTCAGTTTCCCCAACTTAAACGGACTCCATAGATGGGTCTTTCTGTCTCATCCACCCCTACATCTCTCATACCTAAAACAAGGACTGCTGAAAAGAATTTTAAGGTTAAGTTTTATTTTTTATTGAAATGTAGTTGATTTACAATGTTTCAAGTATACAGTAAAGTGATTATAAATGATATTAGCTAATGAGAGAGTGAAAATATTAATAGTGTGGTCTAACTATTATTGGATTATGAGTTGTAAAAGAAGAGATCAGACACACACACCCCTTTTTTGAACATTTCCCTCAACCATGCCCACCTTTTAAGAATATATAAATAATTGAACATTCGGGGAGAGTGATGCTGATTTTCACTCTTGCCTTGGGGTTTTGTATATTTCTTGTGGAAGCCTTGAGTCTAGAGAGAGAAAAAATGAGAAAATATTGGATTGGGGAGATCTGTGCCTTGAATTTCGTCTAAGAAGTCAAACCCTTCTGTGTAAATCATGTCTGCCTGTGTGCCTCAGGTCAATGTACCTGGCTGGATGCATGTGCTGCCCCTTCATTCATGGCCTCGGTGCCCCCATGGAGCTCATTTGCCTGTAGTCTGGGTTGTCTTGTTTGCAGATTTCGATGTCTAGGTTACTGCTCCGGTATGCATGGGACCCTGGTAATTAAGTCTCTGTGATCTAGAGACACTTCTAGGATTCTGTTTGTAAAAATCCCTTCCCCCTGAAAGCAGGATGGGAGAATTACATACACTTAGGTTAGTAATATTGCTAAAAGAGGAAATATTGACTGAGAAATGAAACAATAAGACTGCTCTCTTTTTCTCCCCCCTAAGCTTCGTGCAATGAAATCAGAATCAAAATATTTGAAACTGGTTAATGATGCCGAGGATCCTGCACAAACTGACTCTTGCCTTTATGGCAGGGTTCCTAGAGTAGCATTGTTGATTTGGGGTGGGTAGTTCTTTGTTTTGGGGGCCATCTAGTGCATTGCAGAGTGCTCAGCAATACCCCTGATCTCTGCCCAGGTATGACAACCGAAAATGTCTCCAGACATTGCTGGCCCTGGCTGAGAACTATTACTCTAGAGAATATGTAGAAGAACCCTGCCTTAAGCCACGCCACTGGGTTTGTTCAAATCCGTATTGCCGCCATTAATGTGATTGCACAGTGATCTTGTCTCATAAGAAGAGAAGGCTGTTTAACTCCACCTCTGTGCATGTCTTCTCAGTGATCCCAAGGTAGTTTAAACCAGTGTTTCCCCACCTACACACCTCCCGTCAAAACGCAGCACACTAGTATCGTGTGACCTTGGTTTTCTCCACACCTGCATGTGAGCAGCTGGTCTTTGATGTGTGCCTTGCAGTTAGCGGGGGCTTTTCTGAGTCTCATGTGATAAATGAACATGTCCCAGTTCTCCAGTCTCTTGAAGACAACTCTCTGAGGTCATGGTTCCGACATGTAAGTTCCAACAATTAATGCTGTGGAAATCTATAATTATGAGAAAGAAGAGGCCGAGTCTCTTTGGTTGGCGGTTGCAGCTATATAGGGAGGGACATCAGCTTTCAGGAGATAGGTATTGGAAACCTGTGTGAGCTGTTCTTGGCACTGGAGATAGGTATGACCTACGTATCTTCTTGGCACCTCCCTGCATAGGGGAAGAGAGACAATCAGCCAATAAGTACCAATAACATGAAATGATGATAAGTGCAGAGGAGAAAAAGACATCAGGATGACAAGGAAGCAGTGGGTGTGGGGAAGGCTTCGCCTTTCAAATAGGCAGGATATCTGGACATCTCAGAGGAAAGAGTTCAGGCAGTGGAAATAGTTAGTGCAAAGGCCCTGGGGTAGGAGTGTTCCTGGTGCATGTGAGGAACAGCCAGGAATGAGCGTGGGAGTTGTAGGAGAGGAGGCCAGGGAGACGGGCCTGTACATATCACATGGATCTTTGCAGTCCTCGTACAAACTCTTCTTCAATTTTTGTTACAGAAAATTTCAGGCGTGTGCTAAACAGAACAGTATAATGAACCCCCTATCTACCTATCACCCAGGCCTAATAAATATTTACTCAGGGCCACTTTTCTTTTTTCTTTTCTTCTTCTTTTTTTAAAAATATTTTTCTCCTCTATTTATTTGGCTGTGTCAGGTCTTGGTCGTAGCATGTGGGCTTAGTTGCCCCATAGCGTGTAGGATCTTAGTTTCCTAACCAGGAATTGAACCCACGTCCTCTGTATTGGAAGGCAGGTTCTTAACCATTAGACCACCAGGGAAGTTCCTACTTTTCTCTCATATATCTTACTCTCTCTCTCTAGGTTAACCTGAAGCAAAGCCTAGACATTTTATCTGTGAATATTTGGGGGTATATCTCTAGAAAGTGAGAAATTAAAAATGATTGATTCCAATATTATATTTAAAGATAGATTATTAGTATTAACAAATACCCACTATGTGTGTACATATTTGTGTGTGGGGGGAATCTATTACAGTAATTGCTTTCTAAATGTTTGATTATATGTTTGATATTAGGACCCCAAAATGTTTATATGTTGCAATTAGTCAGTATGTCTCAAGTCTTTTTTAAGGTTGAGATTCTTTTCCATCTTTTTTTTTTTTTCACTATTGCTTTGAAAATGTTTAAGGGATCAGATCATTTGTTCTGGCTTTCACAGTGTAGCTTATGCTGATCATATTTCTGTGGTATTAATATGTTCCTTTGTCACTATGTTAACTGTAAAATGGCATTTTGATGTGGAGGCTCGGTTGTATCCAAGAGTGACGTGGCTTTATTTGATGAGAAGACTTCAGATGTGTTATATCAAGCAGCACATAGTATCCCCCTATCTATTAGTGATGTCAGCAGTTATCATTGATTATGACCTAGATCTGTTGATTTGTTAGGGTTTGAAAAATGGCAGTAATCTCATGTTGCCATTCATTCCATATTTACCACTTGGAATATGTCTATGAAGAGAATCATTTTGCATCTATGAGGTTCTGTTCATAGGGAAAGCAGGATAAGTGCTCGATTTTTCCCCTTTACCAGTTTTTAAAATTAATGGGATAGTTTTCTAACATCTTCCAAAGATGACCCTGGCTGACTGGCTGGCTTCCTTCCTTTTTCTTTCCTCTCCTATCTCCTTGAACTCATAGTTTCAAACTTTGGATACATTTTAACATATTGCTATTGTCACTCCTATTGATGCTCAGTTGTCCCATTTTTTTGGCCAAGTTTGCCAGGTTTTTGGCTTTTACTTGGAATAAGGAGGAAACTAGTGAAGAATTTTGAGCAGAGGAATGATACATTATGAAAATGAGCATCTTGTAGTCTGTGTGGCCAACAAAGTGTAGGAGGGTGGCAGGGAGAAAGTAGAGAATTCAGTTAGAAGGAAATGACAGTGACCTAGTCAGGACACAGTATATCTTGAATCAAGGTGTTTTGGGTGGAAAGAATGATGAGATTCTGGATATTTTACATTGCAAAAAAGTATACTGGGGGTAGAATGGGGAGCAAAGTTGATCCTTCCTCTTTTGTATTCCATTGTATTTTCATTATTTCTTGCTGTTCTATGCTTTTATGCTAATTATGGTTATTAGTTTACACTTTTATGTGCCCCCTTGCAGTATTAACCAGTGAGTATTCTCCATGTGGATATGTTGCCTCTAACGGGGCGGAGGGTTGGTTAGTTCTGTGAGCTCACAAAGAAGGAGAAGTAACATTAACAAATGCCCCCAGAGCAAGTTGGCAGATTAGGATGTAGAGAAAGGTTCAGGGAAGATCATGTGGACTTCCTCTAGTCCACGTGCACCCTAGTAGGTTTGTAAACAGATGATCCTCTAGATGGTGCATAGCTGATCGTAACGTTGTAAAAGTGAGGGGAAAAAAGAGGTGGAAGCAGCCCAGAGCCTGAGTGTGGGCTTGGCAAAGTGAGAAGCAGGCTGGATTTCAGCCTTGACTTCCCTTCCTGCCCAGCACCCTTGTGCAGGGCACAACCTGAACAGCTGCATATGACATCCCTACTCTGAAGGCCCCCGGGACAGAAATAAACACATCTGAATCTAATCCTGGTTCCACCAACTGTGAGCCCTCAGCTTCCTCATCTGTTAAAAGATGGAGTTTGACTTCATGGCCTTTAAAATGTAACCACTTGAACACAGTTGTTTCAACACAGTAGTGAAACAGCCATGACTTGCTAAAGTAAAATACCCAGACTTGCTGAAGTAAAATCCTGATTTGTCCTAGTATTTCTTCTCAACAAACCAATGGTTGCCAACTTGTAAAACATTTTAAAATTTGCATTAGAGAAAGTGAGTGAGATATGTTCTTCATGTACAGCAATGGAGGTACACTTAATCCCAAGTTATGAATACTGTGAAAATTGTGCTCCTTGAATAAATACAGGATGAAACTTTCAGGCTTCCAGAATATATGTTCTTTCTTTCCTTCCTTATTCGTTTTTGATTGCTCTTGTTAACGTACTGCGCTGTTCTTAAAAATCAGTTTTCCAAAATGAAAATACAGGCTCCAATCTCTTGTGTCTCCAGTTGGTATTTTCCCAATTGTAGGATTTGCCTGTTCTCACAAGTCTTTGCCTCACAGCAGAGTTCAACTTCCCCCAAATTAAGGCAGTTAGCTTATTCCTCTTTCTGATGATTGCCATATATAGAAAAAAATCTAATTATTTTCATTGGGCAACCGTTCCCCGTGTCTTTCTTGTGGAACATGACTGATTTTGTTAACTCCACCAGGGAAAGAATAAGCAGAACTTCCTGCGGGTGGCCAAATTCTATTCAGGAGCATCCCCAGGAGGCAGGGAATAGTTGAGGTTTGCTGAAGTAAACTCTTTTATAAGTATGATGCTGTTGCTTTGTTATTATTTTTTCCAGTCTGCTTGGTGAAGAGGACTTTTCATTTCACTGAGGTGAAAACTGGGTCTGTGAGAGGAGCGACTTTCTTTGAAAAAAAAAAAAAATCAGAAACCAATTACTTGATATGCAGAGCCAAAAGCCTCATTCCCTTAACGAAATCAGTGCAGTGTGCACTGTCGTTAACCTGAGGAAAGCGGCTGACATCTCTTGATTACCACTGGAGGTGGAAGGACCGAAACTTGCAGGATCCCCCTCCCCCTCGAGAGAAGGTTAGTCCAGCCCTTTCTAGAGGTTCATTTCGGCTCTCTGTCATCGCCGGGACGCTGGCAGGGAATGTGTGTCATGGTTACAATAGAGTGTGGTAACATATAACAACCATGAAAGCCCAGCGGGAAAGGCTGCAGATTCCGGGGCTGACCTTGGAGTAAGTATTGTCTCTCTTTAATATTTTAATGCTTTCTGCATGGCACTCGCTTTCCTGCGACCAATAGCTCTTAAGCATTTGTTTGTACTGACAGCCTCAGAGCACTGCAGTGTGAGCTGGAAGGAACCTGTCTTAAATGTATGGCATTTGATTTCAGCCTATGTGGAAGCCCCGACCCAGCATTTTGCATTGCAGTCAGAGGAAAAGCGCTGCTGCATATTTAAAGTTACTAAACCTCAGTGCTGGAAACATCTTAACAGCTCATTGTGAAAGAATGTATCAGCAGGCCGTGGTGTGTCTTTTTATTTTTTCCTTCTCTGTTACTGTTTGTTTATCCCCATGCTGCCTTGTTCTAAAGAAGGGCCTCTGTCTGGCTTGGATAACAGAAAACATTACAATGGATAAGAGTGCAAGAGAAGGGTTATTTGTCACACTCATTAGATGTGATCCATGCTTTATCTGTGCAGCAGAATATTAATGGACTGTAGTGCATTTTGCGTCCTTCTGCAGAGTCTCCAGCCACCTCATGCGGTGTGTTTACCTAGTTGAGCTCTGTGTTTGCTTACCTTTTTTTTTTTTTTAACCCATTAACACATCTGACTTGCCTTCTGATTTGATGCAGCCACGTAAAATGCCCACATCTAATTTGTGGCGCAGAAGTTAAACACCTGTGATGCAGGAAGTGTCAGCAAATTTTTATTTTAAATCTGTTTGTCAAAGATGCAGAAGCTGTGAGTTGGTCTGTGCTGGCACACTTAAAATAATAAAGAGCACAATAGATTTCTGCTAGAAAAACATAAATGTGTTGTCTCACTTGCCATACAGATATAAAATTGCATTTTCGTTGAAATCTGCACAACCTTGATCATCTCATTCATGCTGGACTCCTTCCAGGAGGAGACTGCAGGGAGACCTGTGCCTAGTTGTGAGAAGTCACTCTTCCTCTTGAACCCTGTAGGTGCGTCACACAAGGAGAACTGTTTCCTCAGTTGATAACTGAATGAAAACATGACATTTCTGAAGCGATTTGAGTACTTTCTCCATCAGTTCTTGCTCTAAAATTACACACCGATTTTTTAACTAACAAGCGCTCACTTAGAAAACTTAGAGGGCTCCTACAGCCTTCTTGCTAGACGTGGTTTTTTATACAGCAGAGACACAAAGAGTATTTGCCCAGTGCTACTGATCTGTCCCCATCTCCTCCCTGGCATTCAGCCCCCCTCATCTGTGTGGAATATTTTTAGTGGCATCCACTCGTTTTGCTACTTAATCCTCCTCTCTCTAGCATTCTGGACCTGCACAGCTCAGGTGCCTGTGGCTCTGTGTTCCAGGCCCAGAAACTTAGTTTCAACCTCCAACTTCACAGTCCCCTTTCTTTCTGGTTGTGCTGCTTCCTCATTGTCTCTTTTGGCTTTGGCATGGACCGTTTCACATTCCAGTTTTTCTTTCTTTCATTTTTGATATCTCATCCACACTAACAGGAGATACTTCAAAGTTACTTTCTAAAGTACAAATTCAGTTGTATCTACTGTTCCATTTATAATTTGAAAGGCTGAGCTGTGCCACCAATTTTAGGACATTGCCAGTGATGAGGATGACATACAGGTCAGCTCAACACAGGGGGTTCCCTGCATTTTGTTTTGGTCCCAGGGCCATAACCCCTTAGTCTAGCCTCTACCCTGGTACATGACACTGTGGATCTGAAATAGCTTATTTTGTACCTGAGAAGCTTGAGGCAGTAGAATAGAAGATCACTCTTCAATGTCATTGACAATGACAATAGAAATTCACTTTGAACATTTTGTTTACCTTGAAATGTAAAACTACTCTTAGGTAGACATAGCTGATTTCATATTCATTCATGGAGAAAGCTAGTTCTGCAGTCTTTGAGTAAATTCAGTTTCTTACCACTGCAGAGAATGGTTATAATGAAAAGTCTTATCATTGATTTTATTAAGGGCACGTTTAATGTATATAATTTTATTTATTTGGGGACTTTATAGCAGACAAACTGTGCAGAACAGCTTTTGAATGTTCTCTCATGAGACATTTCTGTTTTTCATCAAGAAAGTTTATTCCATAGATACTGCAGCATGGACTCTTACACTAGCAGATTTTACACACTGTAGAGGCAATTCAAAATTTTCCCATCTGATTTATCAATAACATGAGGCGTTTCTGATTCTTGTTTTAGAAATTGAAATCCTGGATGTGAGACAGCAAATATATTAATATTTCATAAATTAATGGTTATTAATTTATTCAGAAATTTCTCATATGTAGAGAGCCTATGCATGGCTTTCTGATTTCTGAGAAATTGAGTGGTTTGTTTCACTCCTTTTTTTTTTTTTTTTTCAATTTTAGTGTAGAATTAGGTTCATAGACACTTTATAGCACATATGATAACATGTCTCTGCTTGGAGGCACTGAGTGGCTCCATTGTCTTTTCATGCCTATTTTAGGACCAGAAGGAAAAGATAAGACTGTACTTAGACTAGATGACGGCTCTATCGGGGCACTCATGAGGGCTTTCCAATGAGCTGCTAAGTTAGAGTACAGTACGTTGAAGAGCAGCAGATTCTGAATGTTCTCTGAATGTATAAAGAAATCAATTCCTTAGTTTACTGAGTACTGGCACTAAGCCCAAGAGTGGTTTTAGAAGATATAAAATGTTACTCCTTTGAAACATTTTATTAAACAAATTGGAGCATTATGAGCAATGACTCACATTTTGGTTTGAATCAAATACAGCCAAGTCTCAATTATCCACATAATGGGAAACAAGGATGGCATTAAGAATTTGGTAAGCCTGAATATGATGTTAGCCACGGCTGCCACTTCTCTGTTCAGTAAAGAGTACAACCAGCTTGAATTAGCCAATATGCAGCTCAGTTCCAAGAACTCTTTGCCTAAGGTAAGACAATGTACAGTGTAGAGTCATGGACCAAAGGACGGGCAGAAGAATGTTCTTGAAGAAACTCATTGTAATGTAGCAGGAGTTTTCAGGGCTCACTTCAGCTTAAGAGTTGGTACTAGAATACTTAGCTAATTCTTATTTTGATTTTGCCATGTGAAAGTAATTGGAAATTGACTAGTATTTAGTTCATATCTTGATAGATCTCTTGGCAGAATTGTTGCAAGTAAACAAACTGATAAATTTGTTCCCTTTCCTCTCTAAAAGAGGAGAGCCATGAGGCTAAAAAAAAAAAAGGGTAAACGGACTCTAAGCTTGGGACCCCATGCTGAATATTTGAGAATTGGCTGGTGAATGTGCTTGGGGGCTTGGATGGGTTGATGGGAGTAGAAGTTACAATGGTCCATTGATAGATGAATTTGAAGGAAAAAAAAAAAACCGCTTGGAGAATAAAATACTTTATAACCATATATGAGAAATTTTGAAGTTCCTTATTATGAACATAAGCGTAAGAACACTTTTTACCATGAGACTTAGACAACATATTGCTGAGTACTTTTCACTAAAAAGTGCTTAAAAGTATAACTTCCTATATGGAAATATTTGTTGCTTTGCTTTTTTAAAAATGACAATATTTAACCTGAATTTTCATTTCTATTCTGATGACTACTTCTCGATGGTTTTGATACAGATTTTCCATTAATTCTTACTTGGAAATAGAATACACGCAATATAAAAAACATCAACGCCTTTTCTTTGCAAAAAATCACATGCCGAACATATCTGCCAAGTTGCTCTGTGACAAAAGGCACAAATAAAAATGACAGCAGTAGTTTAGAGAATGTAAATTTCAGCAGGCAGCATTGTGCTTGTTCTCTGTTTTAGAGCTGAGATGGGGCACGTGATTCGATGATTACCTAGTGGTACTGATAGGCATGCCGCGATGATTCTGGCCTAAAGGGAACGAAGTCCCTTCACTGAGCTATGCTATTTTTACTGCCATCATTTCTCCCACTTGGAATGACGTTATTTTAACTTTCAGTCTCACTCCAAGGAGCCTGAGTCCAACCCCATCCAGCCCAGGCAGTCCCTGTAGTCCTCTCTTCGCTTTTCACTTCTGGAGGTAAGCGCGCCCCAGTGCCTGCCCGGGGCTGCTTTGTCTTGCCTTCCCATCCCCCATCCCTCACCATGAGTATCTGAACACTGTGGACCACAGTATGCAATGAAGTTCTTTTTTTTCTTAACTATTGTCTTCATGTTAACATACGAAATGAGGAAACTGGTTGAGTTGTTTACCTGATGACTTTACAGGAGCACTGAGAAAATGTACTGTGCTTATTCCACTGAGCGTATCTTACTGATGTTTCACTTAGTGTCCAGTGATTAGTAGCTTGTTTGACTCCCATGTGTATGTTACATGTGGCTTTCCTTAGGAAATGCTCTGCACTGAAAGTCATGAATTTTGACTAATCTTTTATAATAATACTATTTATTAAAATTTCTAGGAAACACTTTCTAATTCACATTAGAAATGATTTTATGTATGCTATAAATTATTTTATGTCATGTTATGTCCAGGACAAAGTACTTGTCTAAAACCATTAGTATTTTTGAATTTTTAGAATCCACACTTATATACCCCACCCTCTCACTCATAGGCTGATATAAATTCATTCTTCTCTTCTCTAGAGAGAAACGTCTTCAAGGAACTCTACTTGCATTTTAGCCCAGCTTATCACGAGAGTACATAATAGAAAATGTTGTTAGTATTGTATGTATAGCACATACAGTCTACTAGGATTTCCGTGGATTCATTGTCTGTGAATAGAATTCGTCTCGCTGGATCTAATCACAACCCAACTTCCCCTTACCCATTTTTTTTTTAATAATAATTTTCTTTCCATGCCACATGTGGGATTTTAGTTCTGTGACTGGGTATTGAACCTGTGCCTGCTGTATTGGGATCATGACGTCTTAACCACTGGATCACCAGAGAAGTATCCCCCCCACACACACTCATTTTTTTAATCCTAAAGTAGAAGGTAGAAGCACACTCTCAGTTGATGCAAAGAGTGACTTAAATTATTTTCTATTAATGAATACTTTTTATTTCTTATATGCAAATGAATGAAAAATTTGCCATGCATGGCCAGGTCCTTAAAAACACTACTCTTTGTGACCCCGTGGACTGTAGCCTGCCAGTCTCCTCCATGGGATTCGCCAGGCAAGAATACTGGAGGGGGTAGCCATTCCCTTCTCCAAGGGATCTTCCTGACCCAGGAATCAAACCCGGGTCTCCTGCATTGCAGGCAGATTCTTTACCTTCCGAGCCACCAGGGAAGACCCATCAGTGGAACAATTTAATGTGTTTCTCTCATTTTTCTAAAATAAGACTGAACCAAAATTTGAAGAATTGACTGCAGAAATGAGTGAAAGACTTTGAGCTTTGGTTCTACTCTTCTGCTGATGGGATTATGTTTATTATTGTCAAAGTGACTTTCAATATGAAAGTTTCATGTAGTAGCTTTTATAAAGTATCCCCTGAATATAATAGGTCCTAAAGTATAGGAATGATTTTCTCACAATCCAAAGAATTCCATTGTTCTTGTAATTTGTCTATTTTGATGATCCAACCACAAGTAACTGGACTGTCTTCTGAATTTTTTTCCCTCAATGTAACATGCCTTTATTAAATACCCACGTGTCCTTTACCTTCATAAAAACAATAGGCTACTTGAAATAAAGTTGCTATCAATAGTGGAGGAGAGAAACTCCAAATAAAACATTGTGGTATTACAGAGGAGGATGAGGTTCTGAAAACTGATTTTGGAGACAGATGTAGAGATGTCTTTGGAACTGGTGTTATTTGAGCTGGACCATGATAAACTGGAGGGTTTCAATGAGGAGAGTTAGCAGTGAAGCTCAAAACCAAACAAAGAATAAAACAGCAAGGAGGTAAGAGAATGTGGCACATTGTAGAAATGGGTTTATGGCTAGAAGATACGGTGGATGAAGTAGAAAAAAAGCATGGACTTGGACAGAGATTGATATGGGCTTAAACATTAATTTGGGGCTATGCTATGTAAGGTCTTAAATACTCAGCTGAAACGTTTGACTTTCATTTTGCAAGCATTTCAGGGTATTAGAAGATTTTTTTCTGAATAAAAAAATGACTGAGAAAATTTACCTTTACCAATCTCCCAATCTGTGTACCAATCTATTCTTTAAGAATAGATAGGTCTTAAGTTAGAAGCTCCAGTGAGGGTGCTGGTATGATAACAGGTCCTGGATCAGGACAATTGCAGTGAATTAAATTAAATTTTGCAGAGTACTTGATAGTTGACAGAATGCTTTCTAGCTCTTTCAATTTAATCCACCTGACACTAGGCAGGAAGAAATATTGCTTCTGTTTACAGATGAAAATGCTAACACATTTAGATATTTAAGTGGCTTAACTAGCTTTGGATTCAAAGTGAAGTCTTAAATCTTTCCACTGTGACTAACTTAAGACATACACATTGCCATGGGCTCATTTATATCGGGTTTTCCAGTTTATGTGGACTTTGTGACCTCCTTTAGTGATTTTTATTTCCCCAGTGCCTTTCTCAATTCATGGAATGTAGTAAGTGTTTGCAAAATGTTTATTAAAAAATGAATGAGTGAACTGGAAATAGAATATGTATTGGTTACGATACTGCTCACAAATCAACCACCAGACAATTGGTTTAGATAAAATGGAATTGTATTTTTCACTCACAGACTAAGAATATGGAGAGGATCCACTCTACACAGTCATTTAGTAATCCAGAGGGTTCTTCAACACATGGCCTTTAGAGTTGCCCTGGGTATCATTCCAGGTGGTGGGAAAATGAAAAGATCACAGGAGATGGTGCAATGCTGGACCTGAGAGTGGCATGCATTACTTTCACCCCCATTCCATGCCTAGAATTTGGAGTTCTACTATGCCTAATGACAAGGATGACTGGAAAATACAGCTTCCTTGCATCCAGGAAACAGAGGAAATGAGTTTGGGAAATAGCAGTCTTTGCCACAGAAGGTGATAAAAGAAAGGTGCCCACAGTAGGTGTTCAATACACAGTTTTGAATGAATTTACATGGAGATTTGTAGCATTAATTGAGCAGAAGCCAAGAGCAGAGTTGGAGAGGGAGGAAAATTAGTCATGGTTGAGTTTGGTCCTGAATACACTGAGTCATCTCGAAATAGAGATTTCTGGTTGGTTGCTTGGAGTTGGCTGTCTCTAACAATGTGCCCCCAGATTATGGTCTAATGTAAATCAGAGTCTGTCTACTCAAAGCTGTGATCTTTCCAGTAGCCATGTATGAATGTGAGAGTTGGACCATAAAGAAAGCTGAGTGCCAAAGAGTTGATGCTTTTGAACTGTGGTGTTGGAGAAGACTCTTGAGAGTCCCTTGGACTGCAAGGAGATCCAACCAGTCCATCCTAAAGCAGATCAGTCCTGGGTGTTCATTGGAAGGACTGATGTTGAAGCTGAAGCTCCAATACTTTGGCCACCTGATGTGAAGAACTAACTCATTGGAAAAGACCCTGATGCTGAGAAAGATTGAGGGCAGGAGGAGAAGGGGACGACAGAGGATGAGATGGTTGGATGGCATCACCAACTCGATGGACATGAGTTTGAGCAAGCTCTGGGAGTTGGTGATGGACAGGGAAGCCTGTCGTGCTGCAGTCCATGGGGTCTCAAAGAATCAGGCATACCAGAGTGACTGAAATGAGCTGAAATCCCTGAGATTCCAAATAGATTCGTGCTATTACCACAGAAAAGCATTTATTGTATCTGTGCATAGAATTGTTTTTTCTTCCATTGATTGTGATGGATCAGATTTCTTCTTTGTTTCCTTTTAATGAGTGGGAGTTGAAGGTCCTCGGAGAGCGGTGGTGGTGAGCATTGTCTGTTTCTGTGTCCTTTGGAGGTGCTGACACACACAGTTTCTAAATGCTGTGGTGGAAGATACTGTTCCTTTCATGGTGAAGCCCCGGAGGCAGGCTATGTTGGGACGGGAGTTAGCCTTAGTCTCCATGGGCTTCCTGAGAGTTGCCCGGAAATGAGAGAACCCCAGCTACTGGGGCAGCTGAGCTGCTAAACGAAATGTAAGTTTAGCTGAGTGTGTCTTGGGGATGTAATCTTGCACTGCTTCAGGAGGCTATAGCATGGCACACTTTGGCTCCCTATGAGGGGAAGAATTTTCCAAGAAAGCTTCAGAGTGTAGAATGGATCCTCTCATCAGACCATCGGTTTCACACTGCTGGAAATCTCCCAGAAGGCCAAGTTCCCACTTACTTGGAAAGATGTAAAACAGAGAATTCAAGCATGTTATTCCCAAAGGCCCTTTCATCTTGAAATTCTGGAGCTCTTATTGTCCTACAACAGGGCTGGAGAGAGAGGCAAATGACACAATTTGTCCACAAGCTTAAAAAAAAAAAATGGCCCAATTATCTGTTTATCTATACCAATTGATAGAAAACATTTAAAAAATCTTAAGTGGAATTTATATATACCTTCCCTTTCCCTCTTCTGGGGCAACTATAGCTGCTCAGAATTTCTACAATCCCCAAGACAGCACACTTACCTTAATTTAGTGGCAGTTCATATAATGAGGACACCAGTGCCTCCTGAGTAATGTGAATGTGACCTAGGCCAGCTCATAATCTGGACTGTGATTAGTAGATAGCGAGATTCCAGGGCTTCCTCATTTTACATTTTCAGGATTTTTCATGGCACCTGGTAGGCCTCACCCTTAATAGTGACTAGTAAATAGCTGGAGGCTGGCTACCGTAACTCAGGGACCACATTGCTGTCGATAGGAAAATATTGTTTTGCATTTTAATGGTATGGTCCAGCTTCTGAGTGGATGGCAGCCCTTAGGGCGTCTGTTGCATTTCCTACGTCCCTGCTATTTTACCTCTTCCATCCTTCTGTTCACCTCCCTGTTTGGTTCCTGGAGTCTCGTGGTGGTGGACACACAGCTAAGCTGGAGATGGCAATGGAGTGGCTGTTCCAGTTCTTCTCATCTCTCCCAAATCTCACTCCCTGTTTCAGCTGGGACTGAAGCCACACATGCCCCATGGCTGGTGGGATTCAGTGCTAGTTTCAGAGAAAACTATTGCCAGTGTGCCATCAACTTCATGAGGACGAGGATTTTTTTTCCCCCCACAGATGTATCCACGGAACCTAAAATAGCTCCTGACATATATAGTAGAGGCTCCATAAATATGTGTGGATGGAATGAATGTTACTCCTGGGGAATTCAGCCTGTTCTGATGTTTTGACCTGTGCTCACAACAGGGCACACTCTTACTCTTAAGTGTTCTTTGCAACTGGTGCTGACGCTTTGAGAGGTAGGGCGTGCATTTTGATGATTCCACAAATATTACATTATAACCTTCAAAATTTAAAAACTGACCAGGTATTAATGATAAATAAAGTAAGGTTCAAGGAGGGAGTAGAAAGGACTTATTACAGAAAAGTTAACATCAGAGTATATTAGTGATAGTGCCCGGCTATGGTGAGGGGCAGAGAGAATGATTTAGAGGTCACAACAGATGACATACTGAAGAGGCCAAGTCACTTGGATGAAAGGGAGTTAAATGTAAGTTCCACGGAACGGAGGCCTGCCTGATTTGCTCCTGCCATCTCCCTGGCACCTGTAAGAGCACTTGTTATAGGGCAGATTCTTCATAAAATCAATTCGTGTGAGTGTTAGTGTGAAAGTATTAGTCACTCAGTCGTGTCTGACTCTTGTGACCCCGTGGACTATAGCTGCCCAGGCTCCTCTGTCCATGGGATTCTTCAGGCAAGAATACTAGAGTGGGTTGCCATGCCCTTCTCCGGGGTATCTTCCTGACCCAGGGATCGAACCTGATTCTCCTGTGTTTCAGGCATATTCTTTATCATCTGAGCCACGAGGGAAGCCCTAAAATCAATTAGCTTTTGTCATTGAAGGTACTTTCAAGCAGCAAAAGAGTTCTAACTGGGGACTTTGGAGGCAGCTTTTTAAAAACAAAAGCCCTCCAGTGAGTTAGTGTTCCCTCCTGGTGTGAGTCTGTCTAGCCTAGCCCTGGGCCCCTGCTGCCCGTTTCCTGTGGGGCTCCCCAGTGTGCAGCAGACCCCGCCTGGCTGGTCCCTTCATTCCCATTACCTGACTAGCCCTGGAGGAGTCGAATTTGGGACCCAATAGACTAGCAGCATGGTGCCTGATCTTAGCCACTACCCTCACCATGTCCAAGCTTTGAGACTTCAGGCAAGTCATAAATCATGAACGTCATGGACCTTCATTGTCTTCACCTACTTTGCCCAAGAATAAGAATAATAGCTTATAGGTATTTAGGGGGATATATTTCTGTTAACTAGAACAGGACCTGTGATGGTCCTAAAGGCCATGGGAAGGCCAAGTAGACAGTACTTTAGCAGAAAAGGGTATCAGGGACAATGGTCACCTAATGCAGTTTTGCCAAGAGCTTGTCCATTTGTCCTGCTGTTGCTAGAAAGGTGACCAGGTGTACACAGCTCCCTGAATCCCCCATCACTCCACTTGTTGCCATGGTAAAGGGCAGGCATAATAAGCATTTACCAAATACATGGCAGTATGCTGTGAATATGTCTCCTTTTTTTAATGTCTTCTTTTTAAATTTTTATTGAAATATAGTTGATTTACAGTGTGTTAGTTTCAGATATATAGTAAAATGCTTGAGATATGTATATTCTTTTTTTTACATTCTCTACCATTATAGGTTATTACAAGATATTGAGTATAGTGCTATACTCCATATCCTGTGCTATGCTGTAGGTCCTCGCTGGTTCTCTGTTTTATATACAGTGGTCTGTAGGTCCTCGCTGGTTATCTGTTTTATGTACAGTGGTCTGTAGGTCCCCGCTGGTTCTCTGTTTTATATATCATGGTCTGTAGGTCCTCGCTGGTTATATGTTTTATATACAGTGGTCTGTAGGTCCTCGCTGGTTCTCTGTTTTATATACAGTAGTCTGTAGGTCCTCGCTGGTTCTCTGTTTTATATAGCATGGTCTGTAGGTCCTCGCTGGTTATCTGTTTTATGTACAGTGGTCTGTAGGTCCTCGCTGGTTCTCTGTTTTATATACAGTGGTCTGTAGGTCCTCACTGGTTCTCTGTTTTATATATCGTGGTCTGTAGGTCCTCGCTGGTTATCTGTTTTATGTACAGTGGTCTGTAGGTCCTCGCTGGTTATCTGTTTTATGTACAGTGATCTGTAGGTCCCCGCTGGTTCTCTGTTTTATATATCATGGTCTGTAGGTCCTCGCTGGTTCTCTGTTTTATGTACAGTGGTCTGTAGGTCCCCGCTGGTTCTCTGTTTTATATATCATGGTCTGTAGGTCCTCGCTGGTTATCTGTTTTATATACAGTGGTCTGTAGGTCCTCGCTGGTTCTCTGTTTTATATACAGTGGTCTGTAGGTCCTCGCTGGTTCTCTGTTTTATATATCATGGTCTGTAGGTCCTCGCTGGTTATCTGTTTTATGTACAGTGGTCTGTAGGTCCTCGCTGGTTATCTGTTTTATATACAGTGGTCTGTAGGTCCTCGCTGGTTCTCTGTTTTATATACAGTGGTCTGTAGGTCCTCACTGGTTCTCTGTTTTATATATCGTGGTCTGTAGGTCCTCACTGGTTATCTGTTTTATGTACAGTGGTCTGTAGGTCCCCGCTGGTTCTCTGTTTTACGTATAGTGGTCTGTAGGTCCTCGCTGGTTCTCTGTTTTACGTATAGTGGTCTGTAGGTCCTCGCTGGTTCTCTGTTTTATATACAGTGGTCTGTAGGTCCTCGCTGGTTCTCTGTTTTATGTACAGTGGTCTGCAGGTCCTCGCTGGTCATCTGTTTTATATACAGTGGTCTGCAGGTCCTCGCTGGTCATCTGTTTTATATACAGTGGTCTGCAGGTCCCTGCTGGTTCTCTGTTTTATGTACAGTGGTCTGTAGGTCCCCGCTGGTTCTCTGTTTTATGTACAGTCGTCTGTATATTTTAACCCCAAACTTCTAATTTATCTCTCTCCCTGCTCCCCTTGGTTTGTTTTCTATGTCTGTGAATAACAGGGAACCTGCCTGCTCTGCTGCTGGGAATATCAATGTGTAGCTGCTGTGGAGCACAGCATGTGTGTGCATGGGTGCACTCAGTCTCTCAGTCATGTCCAACTCTTTGCAGCTCCATGGACTGTAGCCCACCAGGCTGTTCTGCCTGCGGAGTTTTCCTGGCAAGAACACTGAGAGGGGTGCCATTTCCTCTCCAGAGGCTCTTCCCGACCCAGTGATCTAACCCGCATCTCTTGTGTCTCCTGCATTGACAGGCAGATTCTTTAATGCTAGTGCCACCTGAGAAGCCTGGAGAACAGTATGGAGGTTCTTTAAAAAATTAAAAATAGAACTACCATATGATCTAGCAGTCCCACTCCTGGACATATATCTGGAGAAAAACATAATTTGAAAAGATACACACACCCCAGTGTTCATAGCAGCACTATTTGCAATAGACAAAGTATGGAAGCAATCTAAGCGTCCATCAACAGATGAATGGGTAAAGAAGACATGGTACATATATGGAATGGAATATTACTCAGCTATCAAAAGAATGAATCAATACCAATTGCAGAAACATGGATAGACCTAGAGATTTTCATACTAAGTGAAGTAAACCAGACAGAGAAAGACAGATATCATATGATATCGCTAATTTGTAGAATCTAAAATAGGATACAAACGAACTTATTTGTGTCTCCTTTTCACAGGACACCAGTAAGTGTGGGAAAGTCACCTGACTGATAAACCCGTTTAGTTTCACTGACTTTGTAGGATGAGTAGGACCATTTGTCTTTTCCATTGTTTCTTCTGCGCCTGCCCCCACCTCCCCCCACCCCCCGCCACTTTACTTTCTGAAGAATATTGAAAAAAAAATCTGAAGAAGCTGGTACCAGATGGCAATTTTTTCGTAGTCTGCAGACACCAGTTCCAGTGCTTTTGTGAATGTGATGGTTTAATGAACTGCCTTATGCATCCCTGAGTTTTATTTCTGAATTGCTGTGTAGGCCCAGGTCTGTTTAGTACAAGCACTGTACGGAATGGCTCTGCGAAGCAGAGATGAGCACAACTGTGAACACTTGGCTGGCCCTGTGGGTGTCGTCCAGGCAGAAGTGGTTGGGGTCTCAGGTGTCACTGGAGCGGTGGCGGGGGAGGCGTGGACAGGCCAGTTGGTGCTTCACTCAGCTACTGTGGTTTCTGCAGGTGCTGCCAGCTTGTGGCTTCTGTTTCCTGTAAGGAGGGAGAATGAGAGGGTGTGTGTGTGGTTCTCCAGGTGAGGGATGGGTGAGGGAGAGAGTAGACCCTAATGGAGAAGGGGAATGGAATAAACGTATTGTAGTTACTGAGCCTAGGGGATGAGGTTTTATGAGGTCGGATGGCAAGCAGAGCTTTCACATCCCTCTGGGTCCCTGGAACATGTTATCCTCTCAAAGCCTTTGCTCCTGCAGGCTTAGGTGCCCCTGTGGCCAGGCCCTGAGAGCCTTACAGGGGCCTTGGTTCCTAACATAATGATTCTCCTTTTTTTTTGTTATGCATTCACTTTTTCATGCTAACTTTTCTCTTTGGCTTACAGTTTTGAGCAGGAGGCTAAAATCACTTAGGTATCTGCATGTGGGGTGGCTTAGTTTCACTGAGAGCTTGCTACCTGCCCGGGGCCAGTCTTAGTGCTCCCCATGCATTAACTCCTGTAGTCCTCACACCAGGCCTGTGAGGCCAGGAAGACAGTATGACAGAAGTGAAAACTGAGACTCAGAGAAACAAACTTATCTGTAGTGACCATACATCTCGGTCTGCCTCGGTTCCGTCCGGTTGATGTCTGCTGTCCCATTGCCATTTGTAAAAGGGCCCCCTTTCACTTTTGCACCTCCCAAGTTTGAACAGTAAATTATTCTGTTTGATCCCTTTAAAACTCAGACCTCTAGGGGAAGAGCCCTCACCCTTATTCTGTGGCATAAAGTTGAAGTGTCTACACTTGAACACACTTCAGTTTGTAGTCATTTCAAACTTTGCATTCCAAACAGAATATGATATTTACAAGGAGGTGATTTTGTTACTCTGTCTGGACCTCAGGGCTTCCCTGGTGGCTCAAATGGTGTAAAAAAAAAAAAAAAAAAAAAAAATCTGCCTGCAATGCCAGAGACCTGGTTTTGATCCCTGGGTAGGGAAGATCTCCTGGAAAAGGAAATGGCTACCCACTACAATATTCTTGCCTGGAGAATGCCATGGATAGAGGAGCCTGGCTGGCCTAAAGTCTGTAGGGTTGCAATGAGTCAGACAAGACTGAGCAACTAACATGGGCTTCCCTGGTGGCTTGGTGCATACAAGTGAATTTTTTAGTCCTTTGTTGAGAGTGTGGGTATGGCGCTGGGGAACATGTTTTGAAGTGTGGTGCCCTATATTTCTTTTTTTAAAAAAGTTTTATTTTAGACAGAGCCCAAGTGACACAATGAAGGTTAAATTGATTTCATTTGGAAATCAGGCCATAGGCCCCCAAGGCACTAATAGCTACTGCTGCTCTATCCTCAGCAGTCTGTACCCAGTTTCCTCAGCCAGAGCTGGCTTGCTATAGCCCTGAGGTGAGAGTGTCTCAACATTGCTATGATGGTCTCATAATTTTTGAGCCCAATTAGAAGACCTGCCTCTTCAGGCCTGAAGTAGGAGCTCCACCCAAAGTACAAGGAGCCTGAAAACTTCCTTTGTAGCACCCACTCTGAGAGACTCATTTGGCTTTCATCAATCAGGAGTATTTATTGTTACATAGTTTTTCTGTACCAAATATTGTGACTTCTTCACTTAACCTAATTTTGATTTTTGGTTCTGGAATATGTTAAAATTATTCTGTGTAACGTTTAGCAATTATCTCTTGGTTATTAGATCATCTTGGAGCAAATGAAAAAGAATACTTTGCTGTGTGTACGTAGTGTACAGCGCATGGGGTTCTACCATCTATTCCATTCTGTTGCTGCATCGCTCTGAGACTAGGAAAAAAACATCTCACATCACTTAAAAAACTTATATCCTACACTTAAAATGTGCCTACAGCCATTAACACCCACCCTATTGAAAAGAGAATTAAGTCGTGATATTCTTGGAAAGCAAAAGATGGCGATGAGAATGTGAAGCTCAGAGGTGTCTCAGCAAGAGGAGTGAGACAAATGCAGAATTAAAAAAAAAAAACAATTATCAAGTTTCTCCAGCAGTAACATGGGGATAATAATACCTCTTGGAGGTGTTATAAGAATTAGTTAGATAACCATGTGTGAAGAGTTCCAACCTGAGCATTCTGTTTTATTATTATTAGCTTCATATTGTTCTTGGAAACCCAGCATTCAAAATGAACTGCAAAACCTGACCTTTGTTATCGAGGATGTTGCATATGCTAATGGAACGTGACAATGATAAGATATTATGAAAATGGGACAGCTGTACTCATGATCTCAGGTGAAGAGGAAATGAGCTGAATTTCATGGACTCGTATGCTTTTCTACTACTATTTCCATGACAGTATGCTCAGGTGAACTATTACTGGATCCATTTAATATAACAGTGTGGGGATACTCCAAAGTGAGAGAACATTTATTTTTCTGCAGTGGTATTGGAATTGTTTTTCTTCTCCTCTTTATGTAAAATATCAACTTGGCTCTATCTTCAGTTCAGAGTCAAACGTCATTATCCCTGGATTTCTAAGCAGCCTCCTAACTTGTCCCTCCTCCCCAACCCCCATCCTCACTTCAGTTCAACCCTTGCCCTCCTGCGCTCATTCTCCTTCCAGCGCTCGAAGTGGTCTTTGCTGTGTCCGGTCCTTCCTCTGCTCAGAGCCTGCCAGTGGCTGCCCTCCCATGTCCCATGACCCGTTCCTGCTGTCTTCTCACTCCTTTCCTTCTGGTCGCATTGGATTCTGATTTTTCTTGACCACTCCAAGAATGTTTGTATCACAATCTTTTTGTCTCCTGTTCCTGAAATATTCTTGCCTACCCTTTCACCTTTAAAAAAAAAAACAAAACTCCACATCTACAAAAAAAGTTGAAAGAATAGTACCGTCAATGCCCATGTTCACCTTGACTCACCGATGAACACTTTCCACATTTGCTTTTTCTTCCTGCCTCCTTCCTTTTTAGCCCATATAAATATTACATGACTGTTTTTGTTTGTTTGTTTGTTGAACCATTTGAGAGTAGTTTGCAAATATTCAGACATTTCACCCCAAATACTCCAACATTTATCTCCTGAAGACACGTGCTTTCTCCTTCCTAACCGTAACATCATTACCTCATCATTATACTCCCAAGTTGAACCTGATTATAGTAATATCTGATATGCAGCCCATCTCAAATTTCTCCAATTATCCTCCCCAAAGTTCTTTAGAGTTGCATTTTTAAACTCCAGAATCTAGTTTAAAATTACATGTTTCGTTTAGTTGCCATGTCTCTTTAGTGTCCTTTAGAACAGTTTTAGTTTTTTCTTTCACCTTTTCATAATGTTGACATTTTTTAGGAATATAGGACGACTGTTTGTTGACTATCCCACAATCTCAATTTATCTGATGGTTTCTTGATCATTAGATTTGGGTTAAACATACTTGAGAAGAACAGGTGAAGGTGTCTTACTCATAGCATCATACTGCAAAGCCCCAAATCTGGTGCCTGCAAACTTTTCCCTTGCAGTTTTATGCTTTTTGCTTTATTAAGTAATCTCTGGAGCACTGTTTTGAGATCATATGAATATCCTTTTCTCAACAAAATTTTACCCAGTGGTTTTTGCATTCATTGGTGACCTGGTTTGAATCAGTTATTTTGTTGCTATTTGTCAAATGGCAGTTTTCTAATTCCGGAGAAGGCAATGGCACCCCACTCCAGTACTCTTGCCTGGAACATCCCATGGACGGAGGACCCAGGTAGGCTGCAGTCCATGGGGTCGCTAAGAGTCAGACATGACTGAGCGACTTCACTTTCCCTTTTTCCTTTCATGCACTGGAGAAGGAAATGACAACCCACTCCAGTACTCTTGCCTGGAGAATCCCAGGGATGGCAGAGCCTGGTGGGCTGCCGTCTATGGGGTTGCACAGAGTCGGACACGACTGAAGCGACTTAGCAAGCAAGCAAGCAAGTTTTGTAATTTTGTTACTAGCTAGTGTTTTTCTGTTGCAGAAGAAATTTTCCTCCTTTCTCTCTCCCCATTTTTAGGAATGTAATTATTGATTCATGCATATTTTTAAAGAATAAAATAGATAACCTATATTTGGCATGTAAGGGTCTATGACTAGTATTCCTTTTTGTTGGTCGTGTTGTCCCAAAATTGATCAGTGGGAGGTCTTTCCAGCTGACTCCTGGGTCCTTTTAACATGATCTTACTAGTCTTTGAGCATGGCATTTTCTGGCACATCAAGTTATTCTAGCTGATCGGGACAGCTAAAGGAGACTCTCCTTCCTGTTCCTCAATCACCTGATCTCTTTCACTCAATGTCCAAACTAAATGTCACTGCAGCAGAGAGGCCTTTCCTGCCCCTCTAGGAGAAGTGTGTCCCCACCCCTACCCCATCCAAACCTGCTTCATGATGTTTCCTTTGGTGTCTGTTAGTTGCTCAGTTGTATCCAACTCTTTGTGATGCCATGGATTATAGCCGGCCAGGCTCCTCTGTCCATGGGATTCTCCAGGCAAGAATACTAGAGTGGGTTGCTATTTCCTTCTCCAGGGGATCTTCTCAACCCAGGGATTGAACCCAGGTCTTCCGAGTGGCAGGCAGATTCTTCATGGTCTGAGCCACTGGGGAAGTGTATCCTCATTCAATATTTGTTTGTTTATTTGTAGTTTATTTTCCCAACTAGCACGAAATTTTTAAATTGACAACAATTCGCCTATTTTGCTCACGACTGGGTCCCTAGTATCTGGCCTATAGTGTATCCTCAGCAAATAGTTGTAGAAAAAAATGAGTGAATGGATTTACCACCCCATTTTAAGGCTTCATCAAGCTCTTCCAGATTAGCTGCTGCTTTGCTTTCCTTTTCGTTGAGATGAATCAGGCTGCATGGAGTTCACACTCACTTGTCTGGCATATATGACAATTTTACTTCCCATAGTTCTCCTGCCTTTGTATTCAGGTGATAGTTTGTGACGATTTTCGCTAACAGTGCATCACGTGACCCTCAGTGCAAGGCACGTGGCTGTAACAGTGGAAGCATCTACCATGCAGTTCTCTTTTCCCAGCTTCTCTGAACAGAAAGTCTGAGTATTTTAGAAATAAAAAATGAAACACTTGACACTATGTTAGAATTTTTACATGGGGTCCAATGCTGGGAACTAAAAATTAAGTAGAATAAGGGCTTTATTTTCTATATGAACAAATAACACCTTAAAAACCATCATGGGACTTGCAAAGTATAAGAGTTGTTCTTAGCCTCAAAGGATTTCAGTCCTAGTTGTGATGATGAAAATTAAGAATAGAATATGGAAGTCTTCAACTATTACCTCCTCAAGTATTTTCTTATGCCCTTTCCTTTTGTCTTCTCCTTCTGGGACACCTATGATTTGAATGGTGGGTGTTTAACATTGTCCCAGGGGTGTCTAAGGCAATCCTGCTGCTGGCATATACCCTGAGGAAACCAGAATTGAAAGAGACGCATGTGCCCCAATGTTCACTGCAGCACTGTTTACAATAGCTAGGACATGGAAGCAACCTAGGTGTCCATCAGCAGATGAGTGGATAAAGAAGTTGTGGTACATATACACAATGGGATATTACTCAGCTATAAAAAAAAGAATGCACTTGAGTCAGTTCTGATGAGGAAGATGAACCTGGAGTCTATTATACAGAGTGAAGTAAGTCAGAAAGAGAAAGACAAATACTGTATATTAACACACGTATTTGGAATTTAGAAAGACAGTACCAACGATCCTACGTGCAGGGCGGCAAAGACAGATGTAAAGAACAGACTTTTGGACTTAATGGGAGAAGATGAGGGTGAGGTGAATTGAGAGAAGAGCATTGAAACAATGTACATTGCCATATGTAAAACAGATGACCAGTGCAAGTTTGATGCATGAAGCAGGGCACCCAAAGCCGGTGCTCTGGGACAGCCCAGAGGGATGGGGTGGGGAGGGAGGTGGGAGGGGGCTTCAGGATGGGGGGCACATGTGTACCTGTGACCAGTTCACATTGATGTATGCCAAAAGCCATCACAATATTGTAAAGTAATTATCCTCCAATTAAAATTAATTAATATTAAATAAATAAATGAAAGAATATGTGGCAAGAATTGTACTTTAACATTGAATGTAGTTGATGGGTGGAGAGGCCTGAATGGTGGCCCCAAAGATATCAGATCCTAATCCCTGGAACCAACAAATGTTATCTAATTTGGAAAAAGAGCCTTGGCATTTGTGGTTCATATTAATGATTTTGAGATGAAGAGATCATGCTGGATTATCCTGTGGGTCATAAATCCTATCAACAAATGTACCAAGAGGGAGGTTTGACACACAGAGAAACTGGAAGAGGCAAGGAACAGGTTCTCCCCGGTGCCTCCGGAGGGTGCATGGTCTGTTGATACCTTGATTGGGGCCAAATGATACTGATTTTGGATTTCTGACTACCAGAACTATGAGAGAATCCATGTCCACTGTTTAAAACTACCAAGTCTGTGTTAATGTTACAGCAGCCATAGAAGCCAAGTAGAAAGGTAAACTATATTCTCTCACCTTTTTTGTGATCCTCAAATGGCCCTGTACATGGGCCCCTTTACCTCTGTTTCATAGAGAAGGACCAAGGGCTTTTCTGATTCTTAATCCAGTGCTCCCTTCACTCCGGCACCCTGCCTCCTCCTAGGAACGAAAGCCAGTGAACAGCACAGACAACTAGTCAAGATAGTTCATAAAAGAGACAGGCCACTGTGGCTGGAGCCTTCAGGGACAGACAGGAGAGAGGTACAAGCCCAAGGGCATCGTTAACGATAAAGATACTTAAGAGCTGGAAGATGACCAGCCTCTTTCCCGTGGCCCAGGGGACTTACTCCCTTGTCAAATGCTGATTTAACCTTCCAGACCCTGGATGCCTTTGAGCATGTGTGTCCGTCTGTCTGTATCTGCTTGGAGGAGAGCACCGCTTGCTGTCTGGTTGTTGGTACGTTTTAGCCCCAGCTCATGGAATCTTTGCCTCTTCAGTTTTCACGTATGTGATGGCTTCCTGACACGTTACAGGCAGTGGGATCTGGGCAAGCTTGAGCAAGGCCCCAGATAAAAGCCACAGAAGGACTTGCAGTTACAGCCCACTGCAGGGTGCTTGCTTTGGCTCACTTTTTCTCCCTGGCAGCTTTTAAAATTCTCTCGTTGGAGGCCCTGCTGTGGTCTGGGCTCTAGGCCTCTTGGCGTGCACTGCTCTTCCTGTCACTCACCCCGCTGACGGGGCTCTGTGTCCCCTAATTCACTCAGCAGTCATTTTGCTTCTGAGAGCCAGGTGTGGTCTGGAGGAGAAGACGGTAAATGGGATTCCATCCCTCCCCTCAGGGAGCTCTCAGCCGTGTATGAAACAAGCAAGGAAACAGCCTGACCGAAGTGTGGTGACACTAATGGGGCAATGAGAATCCCACACTGCTCCTCCAGCGCCCTTCCTAGGGAAACGTGCCGTGTGTTTAATAACGAGGGCTCTGCGGGCTCGTCCTGAGTCCAGGGGGATCTGGCAGGGGGATCCGGATGGTTCACATCCCCACAATGTAGATCCAGATATTTTGTGTGTGATGATTTATAATGTGCTTTGGTTTATCCATTCATTGTCTGTTTCCTTTCTATAACTTAGAGCATAGTCTTGAAACCTTGATCGTATGGGCTTTCGGTTTAGCTCAGTGTGAGATAGAGTATGGATACATTAGTGACTTATTTATCCTTTTAGCATCCACTGACCACCATCCTCAACTCATTTGCATTTATTGCCTTTTATCAGTGATGGGAGTTATAAAAGGAGCTGAATTTTATAGGCATTGTGTGGAGCCTAGCAGCAGCTGGAGAGCTTGAAAAGCCTCAGATCTGTGTGCCATTGGGTGACATATGGGGTCAGCATCAGGGATCTGGGATAGATAGTCTCACCTTTGTTGTTCTGGAGATCCTTTTAAATGTCAGGCTTTTTGTAGAACATCCCATACAATCCCCTGATTGAACATTATCTCTTGATTAAGCAGAAAGGTAGAAAGCAGAAAGTGACTGTGAATTTCAGGACATTTAATATTTTCTAATTTATTGATCACAACAACAACTATAGACATGTGGAGGAAAAATACTAGGGCTTTGTTTTTTCAGGCTGTTGGCAGTATTTGGACTCACAGGTCTCTCATAATAGCTTCACAGTCATGAGTCACTGTCCTCCGCCTTAATGACCAATCAGGTTATACTGTAAGACTACAATGGCCATTGTCTCTTTCCTAAAGGAAGAAAGATAATAAATTATTACAGCTATTGAAATAAGTAAAGTTCCATTCGATGTTACATTTTTTGTGAAAACAGAACTGAAAGAATTTGACAGAAAATGTATTTTATTGTTTTGTCCATACTGCCTTGATGACTGTAGCTTTGTAGTATAGTCTGAAGTCAGGAAGGTTGATTCCCCCATCTCTGTTTGTCTTTCTCAAGATTGCTATGGCTATTTGAGATTCTTTGTGTTTTCATACAAATTGTGACATTTTTTTTCTAGTTCTGTGAAAAATGCCATTGGTAGTTTGATAGGGCCTGCATTGAATCTTAGGTTGCTTTGGGTGGTGTAGTCATTTGGTCAATGTTTGCTTAACTGTGTGTGTTCCAGTGAAGTGGCAGTGACTGCAGTGAGTTGGAACTCAGCCCTTTGAACTCCATGGTTGTCCTGTCTCCAAAGACATTTTCACTTCTATTCCCTGCTTCTTTGGAGCTTCCAAGTGATTTTATTTTTCACTCTGGAGTCCGCTATGTAGGTGGCTGAAAAGCATACATATTTTTATTGTTTGCTTATTCTGAGACACTGTGTTATAGTATGATATGTACAAGTTTGTTAGGTGGTTATGAATGAACATGAGAGAGGATATACTTTGAAATTACTGTAATCAATTTAACACATTATTAAAACCAGATATAATTTTTCCTTTTGTTTTTGTAGAAAATAAACTTATCTATTTTCCTCTTCCCTCCCCAAATGTAAGTTTCTTAAGAGCTTCCAAGGTTGGATAGCCATTGGGTGAGTTGTGGTAATGAGAATAAAGTTTATTAAAGGAAGGCGAGACCTAAAATGCACCCATTCTAGTTTTTCTGTGTTCTAAAGTCCTTAGGAAGTCATCTCACTATTTGTACGTTGTAGCATATCAGTGAATAAGCAAATAGAACCAACTTTGGTTGGTTTGCTCTGCTGATACTATAAGACATATCAAGAAGAGGAGTTCTGATTTTCCCAGAACTTATTTTGGTTTTGAGTAACAATTTAGTTAAACCTGGACACCTGAAAAAATAACATGTAATGGGTTATGTTACAGAGGCCACATGAGTAGCACAGCCAGAGGACTTAGAAATGTTGGAGCATGGCTTGAACTGGACCATGAAGGTTGATTGGGGGGAAGCAAATGAATGGAAGGAAGGTCACCAGGGATGAGCACAGGAGTAGGAGTGAAAGGGATGATGAAGATGTGACCAGAAATGGAAATGAGCCGGCTTGTCTGAGAGCTTGAGTAACCTCGAGTGTGGGTGGAGGGCGCTTCTAAGTGTGGGTGGAGGGCACTTCATGGAAAGAGCGATCGGGCACAGACTGTAGTGTCTCTCACATGCCAGTCTATGAGACTTGGGTTTTATCTTCTTGGGGTGGGGTATGTCTGAGGTTTTTAACCAGGAAAATCTTCAGTAAGATTTCTGCACTGGAGAAACATGGTATGAATAGAGTGGAGGAAGCAAAGTATAGAGAAGGAAGAAAAACAATAGATCTAGAAAGATGAGATTGAGAAGGGAAAGGAAGCAGGTGACAGGTGCCGTGGAAGAAAAGTCAACAGAACAAGCTGAAAGATGGGAGGCAGGATGCAGACCAGAAGCACTGTGGTAGCTCAGAAAGAAATAGGGAATTAGGGGAGAAATCAGCTGGGGAGATAATAATATCACCTTTAGTTGTGTTTAGTTATGTCAGATCTGAAAATGAGGGCATAATGGCCAAGTGGGACGTCCCACCTGCTGCTGGAGGCGCAGCGTGCTGGCGCTCAGCGTTGTTTCTAGGACTTTGATGTGCTGGAGTGGAGGTGTAGGAGGAGCAGCAGAGACACCGAGGCCTCTCTATTAGGCTGCTGGTGGAAGGCAGATGCTCTGCAGAATCCGCCGTGACTTGTGCTCCTGTGGTTTGGGTCTTAATGAGAGAAATACAGTGACTGTGCGCAGCTCGGAGTACAGGGACCGGCCTTGAGAAGTGTGTTCAGCTGCAGCCTGCAGCTGAGATTTCTTGAGTCCATCTAACTGGATCATGAGCCTAATGCTCTGAATGGAGAAACACCTGAATATCCTGAATTTGGGTCATCAGCCTCTATGTCCCCTTGAGATGCCCCCAGAAGCCAGGCAGAAAAGCTCCTTTTGTGATTCGGTGAAGACCTGAGAAATTCTAGCAGTGAACAGAAGTCTCTCTCTCTCTTTCTCTCTCTTACTTAAGGAGTTGGACTCTAGGGGTGGCTGTTAGCCCAGCCGTTGTTCTTTTCTCAAGAAAGAATAAGAACTATACTAAAGAAAAATGAGTGTTGGACTGTGAAGTTCTGTACAGTTTAGTAGGGGAGATGTCATTTAGGCATAGAAACTTTAAAAGGAGAATTTTGTAACCTGCTGCCTTTTTCACATAGTACAATAACACAATGTGTGACTCAAGGAGCACCATGCATTTTCAAGCCTTCTAGTGTGAGGGATTTGCAAAATGTTACCTAGAATAGCTGACCAGATGGTCTAGATGAATGAAATTATTATTTAATATTAATACTTTTATTCTTTGGAAATTATCAGCCCAAAGTAGATAATTTCATTTTGGAAAGCCATTTGACTGTAAGTCACTTGCTCATTTCGCTCTTCTAGAGATGGCTAATAATAAACACTTTTCACTGCTCTTGTGTAAGAGGCACTCAGAACTCCATGTTAAGATGGATTCTGAGGGTCAATTGCGGTCCTAGTGGCTAAACACTAAGGAATCAGTCAGATGGTAGGAGCAACTGTGACAGCAGCACCTGCCAACGGGAATTGTGTTGTGAAATTGGCATAGTTGCATTGGATTTATTTTGATAAAAATTGGCCAGAAGCTTTGGATGCTTCTTCAAAACAAAACAAAAACAACATTCCTAACTTGCATTTAGGGGAACATGCATTCCATCCCCCTATGAATTGATTTGGGTTGTTGAAGGATAATGGAGGCTAGGGCAGCCTTATTTTTTGCCCCAGTTAATTTTGGAATTCCATTTTTCAAGGGACTCTCTGACCCACTTTGGGTCTGAGGGTTGTACAGCGATATTGCTTCTGGAGAAGCATTCAAAACTCTGTGTCTCTGCCAAGATCAATTTGGCTCAGTAATTGTACAGAGCTCTCCAATTTAAGGACACTTCTCACATACAAACTCTAATTGGTTCCTCATAAAAGCCCAGTGAGGTCATTCTTACTGTTTATTTGTCTGAACTTTATCCCATCATTTACTTCTTTGTAATGTTTGAGGCTGCAACTTTTGGGAAATAGGCAGAGTAGGTGGAATTCTTTGGTGGTGGTGTGCCCACTTCACAGGTGAGGAGATCATCCCTAACTTCATAGTTACCATCCAGCGTGTCTGAAACTGAAAAGATGGCAAAGTCTGGGACCTAGTTTCTCTTTCTATAATGGTCTAGTACATCTCACCTTTCTGCAGGCGAAATGTTCTTTTTCCCTTCACAGCATCTTCTTTTCCCCATTCTGTACTGGGACGTCACTGTGTATGTGTCTGTGTGAGCATGTCCCCATATGTACTCACCCTAAGAATCTCCATTTGTCTTAAGGAGGCTGAAGTTGATTCTAACCAGGGTGTGGTGTGAGGGTCAATTAGAGAGGCTGTAGAGTGATATGAATGTGCCTGGAAATCATTACCTGCATAGGTAGGAAAATCATGTCCAAAACAAAGAGTATTTAAGGATGACAGGAAATTTTTATTATTTATCAAAGTGTGTGTTTCTGATGACATCATGACATTCTGTTGGAATCTCCTGTTGCTGGTCAGGGAGAACCAGCGAGTCCTGAAAAAAAAGTGACATCAATAAAAATCACTAAAAGGGCTGACATTAGGAACAAAACTCGTGCTGCCCTTGAGAATGTCATATTGCGGCTTGAACCGATACCCTGGGCTGTCTCGGCTTTAGTAATGGCATCTGGCTTTGACGGCCTTTTGTTCTCCCTAGCTCATCTTTTGGCGCCAGATAGCACCATATCAGTTCATGCTTCCCCTTCCATAGGAACTGATTTGACTACAGTTTGACTACAGTTCTCTGTAGTAGTCAAATTGTACTATGTGCAATTTGCTGGAAGGAGGTTGCCAGCCTACAACCACTATTTTCCTGCAGTGCCCTTTTGCTGGTGATTAATTTCCCCAGCGACACAGGGTTCACTGTCTAGTTAGATTTAGTTTTACAGTCAATCTGCAGTACACTAGAATATGTATCAAGGAATGCTCCCCCATTCGTCAATGAGTTATGGCTCTGACCTAGCATTTTTATTTAGGGAGTTCAGTGGTGTGCATTGCTGTGGCCATGTAGCCGACTGCATTTCAGAGGCGTGGTAGAGACACAGTTTAAAGTTCTAACCTTTTGCTGCCAGTGAGCCCTTCTTCCTGTGTTCTCGACAGCTCTGTGCAACTTCTTCATTAGGAGATGTGAAAGATCTCCAGGGCCATCACAAACCATAGCATTGGTGGGTGAGGCCCCAAGTGAAGCCAGTGTATGGGTTTAGTTCTGGAGATGTGAGTTAATGTTCCTTGTTTTTTGTGCTGCTGCTTTTTCATAATCACAGATGGCCCCCGCTTAGCTTTGTTCCAGAAATCTGAATGTGTGACTCTAGATCTGATCATTCTCATGATTATGACAGAAGCTGGGATTTGGGATGCTGATTTAAAGGTGAATAGATAGTTATTTTGTTTAATACGGTGGCTCAGATGGTAAGGAATCTGCCTGCAATGCAAGAGACCTGGGTTTGATCCCTGGATCAGGAAGAACCCCCTGGAGGAAGAAATGGCAACCCACTCCTGTATTCTTGCCTGGAAACTCCCAAGGACAGAGGAGCCTGGTGGGCTACAGTCCATAGGGTCTCAAAGAGCGACAGAACTAGGTGACTAACACACACACATTGTTTAATATATCTAGACCTCCCTCTAAGATGTTTTAACCTACCATTTTCAAGGCTCATGCAGGTTTGTCACTTGCCTTAAAGGACTCTGTTCTACTTATAATAGTATTTCTGAGCCCAGTTTCTTCATCTGTATAATAGAGAAGTCAATGCTTATGTTTCAGTGATGGGGATGGTCAAGTACCAGGCACAAAGAAGATGATAGCAAATAATAGCTATGAAGCTGATGAGGGGAAGGCTGGCAACTTATTGACAGATGGTCTATTCCAGTGGCATACCTTCCGCAAAATCTTATTAAAGATAGAAATTCTGGAGAAGTACAAAAATTAACTCATGGCATCAGATTATGGAACATAGAGTATAGATTATCATTAAGCGTAAATGGAGAGAAGACAGAGACATCTTGGACTATGCATCCCAAAGTCTTTTGGCCAAAAGTATTGAGAGGTGACATGGTCGACATGAGTGATGGAACGGACCGACTTTCATTCATACAGCACTCGTGCCGTTTGAGCATCAGTTACTGACGGGGCTGTGTTCTAGCTCTGAGAACACATCACGGAACAGGGTGGAGAAGGTTTCTGCTCTCACAGAGCCAACCATGGGGACAGGGTTCCCAGGTGGCGCAGTGGTAAAGAATCCGCCTGCTAGTGCAGGAGACGCGAGAGACTCAGTTTTGATCTCTGGGTCAGGAAGATCCCCTGGAGTAGGAACTGGCAACCCACTCCAGTATTCTTTCCTGGAAAATTCCATGGGATTGTTTTGTTTTGTTTTCTAGCAGGCTGCAGTTTGTGGAATCACGTAGAATCGGACACGACTAAGCAACTGAGCAGGCATGCGCATGGGGACAGGGTTGGGGGAGGGCAGGAAAGAACACTCAGCATACACATGCAAGCCAAGAAACCATCGGAAAACAGCAAGTGATTTGCCAAGAAGTTAAATAGGGTGATCGGATGGCTTCTTTTTCTCTGAGGGCGTGACATGCTAGCTGGACTAGAATGACCAGAATTCCAAGTAGAGAGAACCTCCTCCAGCTAGGGCAAGAGCAGCCTAAGGAAGAGCCACGTGGGTGAGGGGGAGAGTGTGTGCGGGAGAGGGGCTGTGGGGGAAGGTAAGGGGGAGGGTATGGGGGAGACAATGGTGGCTGGCCCAGAGGGAGAGTGGTGAGCTTGGAGAAAAGTGATTGAAGTCAAGCCGTGTTCTGCAGGAGGGTGTGTAGGACTTGCTGGCAGAGGAGTTGGAAGAGGCAGGTCAAGGGAAAGTCAAGGACCGCTTCTGGACTGTTGGCCAGAGTAAGAGAGTAGAAGGTGGTTCTGGTTACTAAGGTAAGGAAGGCTTGAGGAGGAGCAGCTTACGGCAAAACCAGAGTTTGGTTTTATGTGAAATTTGAGAAGTCCATGCGGGGTCTGAATTCCAAAGAAAGGTTCAGTTTGGTATGGAGAAGCCAGCTGGGGACTTCTAGGCCAGGGGGCGTTACATAAGGCCATGGGGGGTGATGAGGTCAGACAGCAAGAAAGGACTCCAGGACAGACCCTGTGAGGCCGCAGATCCTGAGATCAAGCAGAGGAGCTTCAGGGGCTGATCCTCGGGATTAGGAGGAAAGCCAGGTGAGCAGTTTCACAGCAGCAACACGAAACGGTTTGAAGCAGCAGAGTGGTCGGTCCCCTGTGTAGAGTGATGCTGGTGGGCCCACACTGATCTGGACAGAGACCATGGAATTAAGGGGTCTGGGGTGAGGGCACATGGATGGGAAGTGGGAGACAGGGGCCAGAAGAAACGCTTGACAAATGACAAAGGCCTTTGTCATTCCAGCAGCTTGAGGGCATTGGCTAAAAAAAGATGCACAACTTGAGAGTTGTGAGTGAAGTTTTATTTGGGCCAAAATGAGGACTGCAGCCTGGGAGGCAGCACCTCAGATAGCTTGGAGAGACTGCTCCAAAGAGGCAATGGGAGGAAGGTCAAGATATAAGGTTTTGGTGGAGGTGGACTTCAATACTATTAAGCACTCATTTTACAAAAAAGGTTTTTTGCTCGTCAGGAGGATCTGATGTCACCATGAAGGGATTTAGTGCTTTTCTAGATGTGAGGAGATGCAAGGATTGAAATCATAAAATCTGTTCCTAAAGACCTGTCCCACCAGATTTCCCAGAGCACAGAGTGCCTCACTTCACACTGAACTCCCTCAGGGTGGGTGTTGAAGGTGAACAGCTGCAATTGCACAGGGTTCAGTCTCTGCAGAGGCAGATGGCAAATGCCCTTGTTGTCCAGTTGTTGGCAATGCTCTTGGCAAGAGCCAATTTGTAGTTGACAAGGGGCACTAGAGTCTCCTCTTGGGGAGATCAGGCTCTTGGTCAAGGCAAGATCCTGAGCACTGTTTTGAGAACTTTCCCTTCCCTGTTACCAAGTCAGGGTTCTTTAGGGCCAGCAGTAGGGCCTGGAGTGATTTTACAACATAAACTATTTCTTTTCCTTCAGCCTGGAGCCTGCCTGGGCATGTCTGTGTAACTGAGAAAGGCCTTCGGGGTGAGTGCGGTAGGAGGCCAGTCTTGGAGGCAGGGTAAGATTTGGGTAGATGGGATAAGGGTATGGCAGATGGGGAGGGGAGCAGAAGTAATCCAGCTAGGAAAAAACTCAGCACTGTATCCACATGGTGATGAAAACTCCAGTAAGCAGTACAGCAAGAAGGGGAGCGTGAGCCTCTCTTTTTGCTTGTGTACCTCCTACTGCTCAAAGAGATTTGAAGCCACCGACGTGTAGACACACATTGTAGAACCTGTCATTCATCCTGCAAACACGTATTAATTGCCAGTAATGACCCCACAACAGAGGCTGGGCTACCAAGATGAGTGACCCATGACCTTCCCTCAGGGAAGACCAACATGAAAACGGTTGACTGTCAAATAATAACAGACAAGGGGAGAGAGGATTAATTCTGTCTGACTTGATTTTAGCAGGAAGCTCCCAGAGGAGATGCTCTTTGGCTGTAGAAGGATGAAAAGATATCAATCAGGAAGAGAAGAGCAGTTGGCAGGGGGGGCCCACCTGGGCAGAGGGCACAGCAGGGGCAGACAGAGTGGGATGAGAGCCTGCGTTGTGGTTCCAACACAGGGAGCAAGGTTCCTGGTGAGCACAGTGCAGGGAAGAGAACAGAAGGGAAGACAGAGACGTATTAAGTGCTGAACCTGGAGAGAGAGCCTGGACCAAGCTGGGCTTTACTTTTGTGGGCTGTAGGGATTATAGGGTTGTTTTAGCGGGGGTGGTTTATTTTAGTCCTCTGGCCTAAAATAGAGGCCAATTTTTTTTTTTTTAATTTTTTACTTTTTTTTTTTTTTTTAAACAGAACAGTTTTAGGTTCACAGCAAAATTAAGAACGTACAGACATTTCCCATATACCATATGCCCCTTGCCCTATACATGAATTGTTGTTGTTATTCAGTTGCTAAGTGGTGTCTGACTCTTTGCGACCCCATGGACTGCAGCACAACAGGCTTCTCTGTCCTTCCCTATCTCCCACAGTTTGCTTAGATTCACGTTCATTGAGTCAGTGATGCTATCTAACCATCTCATCCTCTGCTGCCCCTTCTCCTGTTGCCTTTAATCTTTCTAAAGCATCAGGGTCTTTCCCAATAAGTTGGCTCATGCCATCAGGTGGCCCAAGTATTGGCGCTTTAGCATCAATCCTTCCAGTGAATATTCAGGGTTAATTTCTTTTAGGATTGACTGGTTTGAATTCCTTGCTGTCCAAGGGATTCTCAGGAGTCTTCTCCAACACCACAGTTCAAAAGCATCAATTCTTTAGTATTCAGCCTTCTTTATGGTCCAACTCTCACATCCATGTGGAAAATTCTTAAAGAAATGGGAATACCAGACCACCTGACCTGCCTCCTGAGAAATCTGTTTGCAGATCAAGGAGTAATCGTTAGAACTGTACATGGAACAATGGACTGGTTCCCAATCGGGAAAGGAATACGTCAAGGCTGTATATTGTCACCCTGCTTATTTAACTTATATGCAGAGTGCATCATGTGAAATGCTGGCCTGGATGAAGCACAAACTGGAATCAAGATTGCTGGGAGAAATATCGATAACCTCAGGTACGCGGGTGACACCACCCTTATGGCAGAAAGTGAAGAAGAACTAAAGAGCCTCTTGATGAAACTGAAAGAGCAGAGTGAAAAAGTTGGCTTAAAACTCAATATTCAGAAAACTAAGATCATGGCATTCAGTCCCATCACTTCATGGCAAATAGGTGGGGAAACAGAGAATTTATTTTGGGGGGCTCCAAAATCACTGCAGATGGTGACTGCAGCCATGAAATTAAGAGATGCTTTCTCCTTAGAAGAAAAGCTATGACCAACCTAGACAGCATATAAAAAGCAGAGACATTACTTTGCCAAAAAAGGTCCATCTAGTCAAGGCTATGGTTTTTCCAGTGGTCATGTATGGATGTGAGAGTTCGACTATAAAGAAAGCTGAGCGTTGAAGAACTGATGCTTTTGAACTGTGGTGTTGGAGAAGACTCTTGAAAGTCCCTTGGACTGCAAGGAGATCCAACCAGTCAATCCTAAAGGAAATCAGTCCTGAATATCCATTGAAAGGACTGATGCTGAAGCTGAAATTCTAATACTTTGGCCACCTGATGTGAAGAACTGACTCATTGGAAAAGACCCTGATGCTGGGAAAGATTGCAGGCAGGAGGAGAAGGGGACGACAGAGGATGAGATGATTGGATGGCATCACTGGCTTGATTGACATGAGTTTGAGCAAGCTCTGGAAGTTGGTGATGGACAGGGAAGCCTGGCGTGCTGAAGGCCATGGGGTCTGAAAGAGTCAGACACGACTGAGAACTGAACTGAACTGAACTCTGTATAAAAGTTAAGTAAACAGGGTGACAATATATAGCACTGACATACTCCTTTCCCAATTTTGAACCAGTCAGTTCTTCCATGTCCTGTTCTAACTGTTGCTTCTTGACCTGCATACAGGTTTCTCTGGAGACAGATAAGACAGTCTGGTATTTCTATCTCTTAAAGAATTTTAAACAGTTTGTTGTAGTCCACACAGTCAAAGGCTTCAATATAGAAGTAGAAGTAGATGTTTTTCTGGAATTCCCTGTCTTTCTCTATGATCCAATGAATGTTGACAATTTGATCTCTAGTTCCTCTGCCTTTTCTAAACCCAACTTGTACATCTGGAAGTTCTTGGTTCACACACTACTGAAGCCTAGCTTGAAGGATTTTGAATATAACCTTACTAACATGTGAAGCGAGTGCGAGTGTATGATAGTTTGAACATTCTTTGGGGTTGGAATGAACACTGACCTTTTCCAGTCCTGTGGCCACTGCTGAGTTTTCCAAATTTGCTGGCATATTGAGTGCAGCACTTTCACAGCATCATCTTTTAGGAATTACATAACTGCCCTCACCAAAGTGGTGAATTTGTTAGCACAGATGAACCTCTATGGATGCATCATTATCACCTATAGTCCACAGTTTACATTATGATTGACTCTTGGTGTTGTACAGTTTATGGATTTGAACAAATGTGTAATGACATGTATCCATCATTATGGTATCATACAGAGTATGATATTTTCATTGTCCTAAAAATTCTGGATCACTGGTTTTTAAACAAAGAGATAATTGATCTTTATTATTGAAAGAAGGAGAATACATAAATGTGCACATCAGTTTTTCTTTTCCACGGCTCATTTCTAGCCCTGTGGGTCCAAATGCTGAGAGAATATTGCTACTTAGATGAATTGCCAACATAGCAAATAAAAATTTCTAAAAATCGTAACTTCCTTCTCCAACACAGCATTTTGCTTCACACAGATATGCATGCACATGTATGTATTCTTACACACTTCCCATTATCTTAAGTGAGTATGAAATTATGTAGATTTACTAGATTCTTCATGGTACTTTACATACTAAAAAATATTCCTTGATGTTGGTGTATTTAATAGCATGAAAGAAAAAATATACTTTTTGGAGGTGGAAGGAAACAAAAATAAATAAAATACTCTCTTTAATTGGGTGTATTTTATATAAGGTTATTAAAAATCGACTGCATAAAGTTTATATGAAAAAAAAACAGGAGAACTTTGTTTTAGAAAGATCTTTGTCTGGCTGGTTGACAATTTTTAGCCTTCTTAAGTGAATTTATAAATGAAAAAGTAGTCACACTTTTACATTTTATTTTCTATAACCTTCCTTCATCAGTATATAGCACATAGCATATGCTGATGAACCGTGTGCAATGTGTTTTTAAAATCAGAACCTTTCAGAAGAGCTGGTTTGAGTGGCTGATATGGTTTAAGACATAAATTGCTAAAAAAGAATTTCAGTACTTTTGAAGAAAATCTGGTTCCTTTTGCTATATATTCCTTATGTAACACAACTGTAGTGAAAGAAGTGGTATTTTTATTTTTTTGCCTGCCTCCTCATACCCCTGAGAAGTTAATGGTTTAAGGAAAACACTCCAAGCCCAGCAGATCATGTCAAATATTTGGTTTGGTAGGATTAATATTTTACTACAGAGCAACAGTGGGAGCACTGTCCTAGTTTTAGGGATGATTATGTAAACTAATGAGCCCCATCCATTAAAAAAAACTTAGGGAAGAAAAAGCTATTTATCATGTGGATTACACTGACTTACTTAGAGAACCCTGAAGTAGGTGTTAAATACCTACAATGGGTTACATTTAATTGAAGTTGCTCTCTTCATGATGCTAAGATTAATAGTTATGACTTTGTACAAATGTTCAATAGTTCTCTGTGAAAAAAGCTTGGTTTATTATTTTGCACATTGCTCTTTAATGGCTTAGAATGGACTTTTCAGTTAAGTTTGTGTGCATGCTTGTTTAGTCACTTGCCAGGCTCCTCTGTCCATGGGACTTTCCAGGCAAGAATAGTGGAGTGCATTGCCATTCCCTTCTCCAGGGGATCTCCCTGACCCAGGGATAGAACCTGGGTTTCCTGCATTGCAGGTGGATTCTTTACGCCCTGAGCCACCAGGGAAGCTCCTCACTTAAGTTTTACCATCTTCTCAATTATTTTCTTGACAACAGACCTAGAATTACACCTGGCTGGAGGGAGTTGTAATTGAATATCTCAGCCGCTAGAGGGAGCTGGCTCTAGTATTTATTCTGGAGAGGCAAGGTGTTCAACTTCTCTGATCCTGTGCCTGTGTCTTGAACTTTAACCTGGAAAGAATTATCCTTTTCATTGGGATCACCCCTGTTCCTAGCCCAGAGAAGAATCTCTGGGAAGGAAAAGGAAGGTAAAGACATTGGTCTAAGACTTGGCATATGGATATAGCTGCCTGAAGTTTGCGGTCCATCCGCTTCCTTCAACATAGTTCCCATAGATGAGCAGCTTTGTTGGGGGAAAGTGAGTGATTCTTTCAGAACCATTTCATGCATTAGGTTTGAAATAACAGTAACATGACTAATACTTCTAGAATATCAGGCACTGTTCTCAATGCTCAAAAAATACTAACATAATCCTGGCAATAATCCTGGAAGGTAAATACTCTTATTCTCATTATAGAATAGAAAACCAAGGCACTTACACAGAGCTAGTAAGTATCGATGCTGTGATTAGAAACCCAGACAGTGGCTCAAGAATCTGCATTCTCCACCTTTATGGGAGCTCGCCTCTCCATACATACCCAGTTTCCTGAGCACAAACAGACATTTGTAGAATTAGGCCAAGTTTGTTGCAAAGGGCACAAAAAGAAAACTGAAGAATAAAAATTTATACCATATTTTATCTATGAAAACATAGATTTTTTTCACATTTTAACATCTGAAGTCAACTTGTGCTTACAGCTTTATTAGAGGAATACTTGCTAACATAGCATATCTACCTTATTAATTGTTAAATTTAACATTCATAAATGTATAATTTTTGAAAGCAATTTCTATTTTAGATCTTCGCACTTCATGAATTCTCAAGTGTGTGATGATTGTTTAGCATATAAAGCAAAAATGTGAAATATCTCACAGGGGCGAAAATAAAGATTCGATTCATGATTTGGGTGTATTTTAATATGTTTGATGGTATGTCAGATGGAGCTTCCAAGGGTGAGAGTTCTTAGGACCTTGGTGTTTTTTAAATGACCCTGAATTTGACCTCTTCTTAGATTCTCAGAAGCACCTTTTAACCATGTCTCTCTCTCCGCCCTTATTTGTACACGATCTGGTTAAGTCTACTTATTTTTGCTTTAGGCAGCCAGCTCATCTAGGCTTCAAAAACAGTAACAGTATAGAATGTCTGGGGAAACTGTTTGTCTTCAAAGGGATTGTGCCCAGTCACTGGTCACTTGAGGGTCTCACCACCCCCACTGACGTGTGCGTCAGCCCAGAATTATTCAAGTAAACTGGGCAGAGTTTTTGATATTTTGGAATGGGTACATGATAGCAATGCAGGAGTGGGGTTTGGTTAAAACTCATTGGCACACAAGTATATCCCTGTGAAAATGCGGTTCTATGTGGTGAAGTGTTACTTGTTTTCCCCCACTGACATATTGAAACCAGCTTCTTTAAGGAAAAAATACAATTTCAGATAAACTTTTTAAGGGAGTTCCCAAGAGTCTGCAGTTACACACACATTTACCCTAAGTAGAAGTTTTTTCAACCAAGAAAGAAAGAAGTGTTTTTCTCGAATAAGTAAAATATGATCAATATTTTTTACTTAAAACATGAAATAACTTTTATGCCATTTCCTTAAATCTGTTTTAAATGATGATTATATTCCATGTCTCCTTTTCATTCATTTTTTTTTATCTGTAGTCAGTGCCAGAATAGTCACACTGGCTCCCTCTCTCTCACACACACACACACACACACACACACACACACACACACACACACACACACACACAGAGACAAAGTAGCTGAGAATTTTGCTTTCACTGCTTTTTTCTAGATCTCTACCTTAGGGCATTTCTCTGTTCTCTGGCAAGCCTACACAGGTTTAATCGGGAGAAGCAGAAGAAGTGAAGTTCAGACTTAGAGTTTGCCAGTTGCTGACCACGCTATGGAAGGTCCACTGTGGCAAGAAGTTAAAATAATTTCATAAGTTTGCCAGTTGCTGACCACTCTGTGGTGGTGGTTTAGTCACTAAGTCATGTCCGACTCTTGTGACCCCATGGACTGTAGCCTGCTAGGCTCCTCTGTCCATGGGATTCTCCAGGCAAGAGTACTGCAGTGGGTTGCCATTTTGGGAGGTCCACTGTGGCAAAAAATTAAAATAATTTCATAAGGTGAAATTTATGGATCATTAGTGAGTTTCTGTTCCTCATGTTTTGCTTATTCTGTTTGATCAAAGAAAGAAAAATAAAGCTTTATATCACCTTGGAAACACTATTAGTTTTGTTTTGAGATTATAATAAACTTTAGTTAGAAGTGTATTATATTTATGAATTCAGTTTTCATCCTCAATTTTAAAGAACCAGATGACCAGAACTATGCTATATTCCTTCATCTCTCAGGTGATGGTAAATTTATTTGGTCATATTTTTCTATGAGTTTTCTTTTTTAAATTACTTAACTACTCTTGGAAACTTCGAGATACGAATCTATTCTAGAAGTTCCAGGAATCTGACAGGTAGATTAGATGTGATTTCACTGGGAAAGAAGGTGTCATTGTTTTATTTACTGGGCTATTTGTAGGAAAATAGCATGTTATGATTTTAGTTATTCCCTTCAGAAATGCAGAGTCTTTGAATGAAAAGTAAAAATAAACAAGATTCAGAATTGTTGCAGTGAAAGCTTCTTAATGCACAATGACTCTAAAATATAGGACCTTAAATTCCTACTTCACTCAAAAAAGAAGTTATACCCTAATCTCCTCTGAGGTAGCCAGTGGCTCGGGAGAAGGGATGTTACGGACTGCAAGCCCGACACATTCTTGTGGTACTTAGTATGCATTCATAAAATCTGGCTGTCTGGTTTGCATACTCAGATCTGTTCATTGTTTCCCACTTGTTCTTTCATTTGCTTCCTCTGGAAGGAACACACTGAAGAATTCAACAGTCTATGGCATGGCACTCGCTTATGAGACCTCACAAAGTCTTCTTTCCCTCTTCCTTTCCAAAACTGTCCTTGTTTGGATACTTATGTTAACCAGTGGGCTCAACCCATGGATCACCTGTTGGGTGGGTATGTGATCCATCCAGAACTTCCATTTCTTGACTTGTATTTTCACAACACAAAAGCCCTTTGTGATTTGTGGGACTGGGCCAGAGCTTTCCATTTATGAAAATTATATGCAGCAGGCTTTGCTTCCCAGAAAAGCTGAAAGTAACAAACAATACCTCATGTTTGATATACTCTACAGATACCTGGTCACTCACTGAGTTACATATAGTCTTTCCTCGGTATCCACAGGGCATTGGGTTCAGGATCCTCTGTGGGTACCACAATCTGTAGATGCTCATGTTCCTTGTATTAAATGGCATAGGACAGTGGGCCCTCTGTATCTGATCCCATTTCTGGGACAGAGTCAATGGATGGATCTTTGAGAGCTGTGAATTCTGCAGTGATGTTTTTAAAGCTGTGGTGCTAGATGCTAATAAAGGATAAATGGGAGGAAAAGATTATTTCAAAGAGGAGAGGAAGGATTTTGATAATGTCAGATGCCGCTCAAGATGTTCAGATGTTCTGTTTTAGATGTTCAGTTTTAGCTGTTTAGTTTTAGTTCACTTTTAGCCCCATTTAGTGTCTGTGAACAACAGAAAGTTTTCCCTCCCTGAGCCCCCATCAGAGACTGCCCAAGTGCTCCTGCTTTTTCTATGTGTTTTGTATCTGGCAGTGTTATTTAAAGGTGGTTGGTGTTGCTTTGGGAAGATGAGTTGGCAACAAGGCAGATTGATACAATCATGGAGCAAGTTACTGAAGACCAGGAAATAACTGTTAAAATTACACTGTGCTTTCATATATATTAAAACCACAACAGCAGAAATAAAAAACTAAGATAAGTTGCTTAGGATGAACTATGTTCAGTTTTCTATGATGCCTATAAATCTTTTTTCTATATACATGTATGATTTTATATGATTATAATCATAGTTAAACTTTTTCTCTTGTCTTTTTCAAGTTACGTGTAACCATGCTTTTCTATAATCTATAATGATCGCGTTTGGCAGTGGCATAATTATGACACTTAAGTCTTCTACCCCTGATGCTTGTGTGGAAACTGAGAGACAGTAGAATCTGCATCAGAGATCGCTAGCCTTTCAGGGCAAGGTTTTGCATCCTCATGTCTGGTTTTCTCTAAGGAAAAGCAGTGGGGAGATGGGATGATGGCTGCCGCTCTTGAGGATCCTTGTCTCTGGGCTCTGACTGGTAGCATCATCCACTGAACTCAGACCCTTGGAGTCAGGGGTGGACTCTGCTCCACACCTATTCCCTGTTCCTTACTCTAAAAATTTCAAAATGTAAACCCAGCTATATGGAGAAAAGGGAGCCCTGCTACACTGTTGATAGGATTGTAAATTGGTATAGCCGTTATGGCAAAAACAGTATAGAGGTTCCTTAAAAAACTAGAAGTAGACTTTCTATATAGTCCAGCAGTGCCACTCCTGGGCATACATACAGAAAAAATGAAGACTCTAATTTGGAAAGATATATGCACCCCAGTGTCCATAGAAGCACTGTGTATAATAGCCAAAGACATGGAAGCAACTTAAATGTTCATCAGCAGATGAATGGATCAACAATATGTGAGATACATATTTATATATATACATATGTATACTCACAGACACATATATATGTATATATATATATACACATATATGTACATACACACAATGGAATATTAGCCATTAAAAACAATGCAATAATGCCATTTGTAGGAATATCAATGGACCTAGAGATTATCATACCAAGTGAGGTAAGTCAGAGAAAGACAAATATCATATGATATCACTTATATGTGAAATCTAAAAAAATGGTACAAATGAAAAACAGAAATAGACCCATAGACATAGGGAAAAAACTGATGGTTACCCCAGGGGAAAGGGCAGGGGTAGGGATAAATCAAGAATTTGGGATTAACAGATATGTACTATGATATATAAACTAGATAAACAGCAAGGACATACTGTATAGCTCAGGGAATTATATTTAATATCTTGTAATAACCTGTAATGGAAAAAAACCTGAAAAAGAATATTTATGTATACATAAGTCTGTATAACTGATTCACTTTGCTATACACCTAAAATGTTATAAATCACTTATATTTGTAAACCCAACTAAATGTAAACCCAACTAAATAGTCACATCTTCAACACTAAAACATCAACTGAAACATTACTTCTTAGCTAAACCCTCAGAAGGGATTGGTTGACTGTGGAAGAAGAGCAAGACTGAGATGTAGGGATGGCCATTTGCCAAAGAGGAAGAGAGTTGCAAGGATGGGAGATGGACAGAGGAGGCTGATGGTCAAATGTTGCACAGATGTGTCCATTCACCCTTCTAGCCCCTCCTAAGCAGGATAGAGGTTTGGCTGTGGAAGTGGACATAGCTGAGCGGGGAGTCCCGGGCTGTGCCGTGGTCCTCAGCAGGCTGCCCATCTTCAGCACTACTGCTGTGGCACTCACAGGCCTTCTCTGATCACAGTGGTGGGTTGTTTATGCTGATCATGTCCCCAGTAAGACTGAGTTTCCAGCCTCAGGTAAAGGTCACTCTGCACAAGTTCCAGTTTTTAATCACTTTTTTTTCAACAAAGACACAAAGTAACTCTTTACTTCAGGCATATTTGTTGTGAAGTAAAAAGCTACTTTTTACTTGTTGGACAGACTTTATTTTTGGGGGCCCCAAAATCACTACAGATGGTGACTGCAGTCATGAAATTAAAAGACGCTAACTCCTTGGAAGAAAAGCTATGACCAACCTAGATAGTATATTAAAAAGCAGAGACATTACTTTGCCAACAAAGGTCCGTCTGGTCAAAGCTATGGTTTTTGCAGTAGTCATGTTTGAATGTGAGAGTTGGACTATAAAGAAAGCTGAGCACAGAAGAATTGATGCTTTTGAACTGTGGTGTTGGAGAAGACTCTTGAGAGTCCCTTGGACTGCAAGGAGATCCAACCAGTCCATCCTAAAGGAGATCAGTCTTGAATATTCATTGCAAGGACTGATGCTGAAGCTGAAACTCCAATACTTTGGCCACCTGATGCGAAGAACTGACTCATTGGAAAAGACCCTGATGCTGGAAAAGATCAAAGGCAGGAGGAGAAGGGGTGACAGAGGATTAGATGGTTGGATGGCATCACCGACTCAATGGACACGAGTGTAAGTAAACTCCGGGAGTTGGTGATGGACAGGGAGGCCTGGCATGCTGCAGTCCGCGGGGTCGCAAAGACTCAGACACGACTGAGCGACTGAACTGAACTGAACAAGCTACTAGTGTTTCTTGATTCATTTCTTAATGAGTTATTAAAATCTGCCTAAAAATCAGAGATTTAAATTTTCTATTGTTCTTTTCATTAATCATCATGAAGGCTGTCAATAATGACAGTGAATTAAAAGAAAAAAGCATCCAACCTGTTGACAAAAGCCAAGATGGTTTTAGAAGCATCCCCCTAGGGCTTGTGGGTAGAAGCCCACGAGCTCTTTCTATTAGGGAAAAAGAAAAATAATCAGTTTAGTGTTTTTTAAGGCTAACTTTAGAAAATAATATATATGTATTCATGCATTCTGCTGAATATCTACTGTGTACTTTGAGTTATACACAGATGAATAGACACTGACCTTGTACTTGGAGAGCTTAAAGCCTAGTGGAGAGTTGGACCTATATACAGACAATGGTGCACAGTAGAATGAATGCTGCAAAAGAGGCATGTATATGCATAAAGTTCATTGGCGATTCAGGAGGAAAAACACTTAGGCCTGCAGGAGAAAGTTAGACAAGCTGTGCTGAAGAGGTGACCTTATAGCTCACACTTGAAAGATGAGCACAAGTTTTCCAGGCAGAGGAGGTGGAAATTCTAGAAACAGGGAACAGGATGTGCCAAGGCAATGAGTTATGGCAGAGCTACTGTATCTGGGGAGCTTAAAGTAATTCAATATTTCTGACAGGTACATAGTTTAGTCTCACTGGAGCATAAACCACAAAGAGGAACACATCAAAGGAGGAGGCAGAAGAGATGACAAGGGACAGCACCATAAAGTCTTCCATGTAAAGAGGTTTAGATTTTCTTAGGAAAAACCTCTAAAACCTCAGTGTATGTGAGAATCCCCTGGGCACTTTGATAGGATGCACATTCCTGGGCTTCATGCTCTGAGATCCTGAGTCAGTGGGTTTGAAGATGCCTCCATGAATGTGAATTTCTAACAAGCTCTCTAGGTAATTCAAGGATGGTAGGTAGCACAGGAACCAGACTTGAAGAAATGTTGCTACATGAGTGGGGAGCCACTGAACCTTGTTGCGCAGGGAGTGAAATGATTGTGTGCATCCATTGGAGCTGGGCCGCTTTGGAAGAATAATTTGGAGTGGGAGCAGGGAGAGAAGGGCATTAATCCAAGCAGGAAGAAATGGAGGACACGACCGGGGTGTGGACAGTAGGGAGAAAACAGGAACATCCATTATTCTTTATCACTTTATATACAGTACAACTTTCCCAATTTATTTTTCTCCCATTTTCTTTTTTTTTTAATTAATTAGTTTTTTGGTTGGAGTATAATTGCTTTACAGGTTCCCAGGTGGCTCAGTGGGTAAAGAATCCACCTGCAATGCAGGAGAGGCAGGAAACACCGGTTCAGTCCCTGAGTCAGGAAGATTCCCTGGAGATGGGCATGGCAACTCACTCTAGTATTCTTGCCTGGAGATTCCCATGGACAGAGGAGCCTGGCAGGCTACAGTCCATGGGGTAGCAAAGAGTCAGACATGACTGAAGTGACTGAGCACACACATATGCATATTTGCTTTACAATGTTGTGTTTCTGCTGTGCAACACTGTGAATCAGTTATATGTATACATACTTTTTCCCCATTTTCTAATTTTCCAAACTAGTGTATTTTTCTGCCATTTTAAGTGGGACTTGCTCTTTTTTCTTTAATTTTCTATTTCTGCCATGTTCATGTCATCTGGCCTTATTTTTCTTTAATCTTGATATATTAACATTCTTTAGAAGTCTGTGGTCTAAGAGTCACTGATAGAGATAATTCTTGTTTCATGTTGATAGATATTCATCCATCTCTCATCTATTACTATAATGGATGACACGATGGGTTTTTGTTGTAGCTCTCATTAACCGGAATAACTTATTTTTGAAAGTTTGTTGATCCCTATGAACATTAATATGGTTGTCTTCTATGACATGTATGACAATACATTGGTTCAAAGAATATTTCATGGTTGGCATCAGAAACTTGGTCATAGCCTTTCAGTCTTTAGACTCTAGCTAAGTAAAGACAGTAAAATCTGAATTATCTAAGCCTCATTAAAAATAATGTTTGTATGCGTTGGTGAGAGGTGGTCCCAAATTTATAGCTAATATAATTCTTCGAAATTATGAACATCATTTTTTATGGTACACATATTTGGCTAATATTAAAACTGAGCTTGCTTTCAAGAGTATATGATTTTTCTAAGCCATGAAAGAAGAAAGCTTTTATCTACAGCCCAGTGGAGTGAAGCAGGTCTGGAATTCAAAACTGTTCACATAAAATGCACAGCCTGACGAATCTGCAAGTAATAACATATATATTCAACCCAAAACAAAGCTCTGTTTGGATTTATAACCCAGTCAGCTTTGCAAATACCCATTTGCCCAGTTGCCATAGACAGGTAAGGATTTATATCTGGAAAAGAGATATTTTTCACTTTTATTTATAAAATTCCTGAGAGTAGACTTCTTTTTTAAGAGCAATTTTAGTATTTATTTATAAGGCTTGTAGAGCTTTTACATAATGCATTAATTTGTTTGTCAAAAATAGCAATCAAATTTTATGAAATTTCATAGTGAAAGTGTGTGTTTCTTAAATTTGTAAAACCTCAAAATATTTGTAAATTCTCAGCAATGTGAACTTTCAGTTCCTATTAAAAATGGCAATTATAAAAACAATATACACTTTTTACTAAAAAGTATAAAGAGGAATAAAATCAACCATAATCCCATACTCATAAGTGTCCACTAAAAATTCTTTATTTCCATCTCTTTTATTCATGTACATTCATATTTACTATGTTGTAAATAACTTAGTTCATAGAACTCTTGTTTTTTCCTTTTTTAAAACAGACCTATTTCAAGAGCATTTCCCATTTGTTACATATTTTTAAAAAGCATTGTTTTAGCTTCCTATGGCCATTGTGACAAATTCCAACAAAGCGACTTAGGACTACATATATTTATTCTCTTAGAATTCTGTAGGTCGTAAGTCTAAAATCACTTTCACTAGGCTGAAATCAAGGTGTTAGCAGGGCTGAGATCCCTCTGGAAACATGGAGGTCAGTTGGTTTCCTTGCCTTTTCCAGTTATTAGAACTGAACTCCTTGTTTTCTTTGCTCCTCCCTCTGTCTTCAAAACGATCAGCATAGCATCTAGCTTCAGTGTCATATTACATTCTTCTGGAATCACATCTTCTGCTTCTCTTTTTATAAGACATTTGTGATTACATTTAGGGCCCACCTGGATAATATAGGATAATCTCCTTGTTGCAATATCCTTAATTTAATCACATCTGCAAAATTTCTATTAAGGTAACATATTCACAGATCAAGGAATTAGAACCTTCTATCTTTGGAAGACATTACTCTTTCTACCACAATGGTCTTTATTGGCTTATAGTATTTCATTTTATGACTGTTTCAATATTTATTAACAGTTGCCCTTGTCTTGTACCTTTGGTGTTTTTCCAATGTTATACTATTATGAGGGATTCTAAGATTAATTTTCATATGCATAGATTTTTGTGTGTTTATTCAGTTATATTTGTATAATTTCTAGATGTGGAATTAGTTCAAATATATGTGTGTATATCATTTATGTGTCTATATGCACATATATACACTTATATGTATCTGTGTATATGTGCGCATACATAAACCCATGTGCATATGTGTAGTGTGTGTGTTTTCATTCTCCAGATTACTTTCCAGAAAGTTGGTAAAGCATATTTATCTCCTTGTGCTCTCACCAGCATTCACTATTATTATCTTTTTTTTAGTCTTTTCCTGTTAAACAGGTAAAAAGTATCTGATTGATGTTTTAATTGCATTTCTATGATTTATGAAAAGTGAAGAGGTTACCACTTTTTATGCTTAACACCATATTTATTCTCGGATGAATTAATATTTCTTTAAAATTCTGTATCTTCACTGACATACTATCCTCTCATTTGTGGAATAATTTGAGTCAACTTTAACAATGGAACAAAATTCTGATTGCTGCAGAAGTTCATGGTTTCTACCTCTGTCTGTATATGCTCCCTATATGGTACTTGAATGGGAAATTCTTATCTCTGATTTTAATGGAATAATTTTCCATAACTTTAGATGTCTGACCTGGAAAAGTGTTCAAGAAAAGAAGACCTGGTAAATTAACCTTAATCTTATATTACAGAAAGGTCTTAGTGTCAGCTACTAAAGGGCTAAATATACCCACAGTGACCCACTTAATTGACACTTCTTATAATTGCACTGTAATTCATGCTTAGGAGCTGGATGAGAAATGATGTACCTTAGACCAAGCTTCTGGATCAAGAAACACTGTGTCCTTGAAGTTAACTCCAGATTGAGATTCTAATGCAATGATTAGTATCTGTGGTTCACTGTTACTCAAAAAGCATTTTGCATTTCATACAAGCTAGTTACACACATATTTACATGTGTCTACATATATACAACTACATATATGTTAGTCACCTAGTCGTGTCCAGCTCTTTGTGACCCCATGGACTGTAGCCAACCAGGCTTCTCTGTCCATGGAATTCTCCAGGCAAGAATACTGGAGTGGGTAGCCATTCCCTTCTCCAGAGGATCTTCTGGGCCCAGGGATCAAACCCAGGTTTCCTTCATTGCAGGCAAACTTTTACCATCTGAGCTACCAGAGAAACTCACAACTACATATGCATGGTCTCTTTTCTGAGATTTTGAAATCTGAGACAGTAGACCTTCTTAACAGGTACAGCATATATGGATAATACTATGGGCTCATGAAATTCAAAGAATAGTAGACCAAAAAAGCTTTTTAAAACATAGATGGGGTCAATCTTCAAAATATCAGGATTCTAGATCTAACTTTGCTATCAAGTATCTTTCTTACCCTGAGCAAATCCTTCTCCCCTTTCTCCCTTAACATTCATTCTAATGGTTGTATTGAGGATTAAAAGATATTAATACAGCCTCTGCCCTCATGGAGTTCTTACTCTAAAGGGAACTCATCTGCAAACGTGCAGATACTGATAATGGTGGGGAAACACTCTTTCTGCACGAGCTCTCAGGAGCAGAGCCCAGTAGAGGGAAACCTAACCCAGTAAGGGTAAGGAGTCTTACAGGAGGGTTGTCTGGAGTAAGTGGCAAGGAAGTTTGGTCATAAAGCAGTCAAGGAGTTAGCCTTCCTCTTTGTCAGATGATGGCCTTGGTCTCTAAGCACCACCCTAGGTTCCATAATTGGATTGCTTAGCTCTGTTAGAAGCCAGTGATTTTGAGTGGTGAGACACACTCTTTTCTGGTTTTCTCCCAGTAGTCTCCCTCCTACAGGATGAGCCCCTCCAGCTCTGTAAAGATTACACATTTTCTAGCAGCCTAACTCCTCTCCCAGTGGGACATTAAGCTATGGGGCTTCTCCCAGAACCTTCCCTGGCTTGAGAGTCTGTGATAGGGTAGATAGAGTGCTAGAGTAACATGCTTAGAATCAGTGATTTTGGTCCTGCATGTTCTAATCTCCTTATCTTTCACACAAATCAAGGAGTCACTAATTTGGGAGAAAAGTACATTTCCCATGTCTATTCTCTCCTCTTTGATTTTGTGAAGTTATTGGTTATTTGCCACATTTTCTGAGCCTTTAATTCTTCTGTAATCCAGGGAATACCTGAGGAAAATATCATATTCTCTTCCCAGTCTGCCTGTCTTTCTGTCTTTCCCCTCCTGGACCTTGTCCTTTGACCTGCCCTTGGAGATTATGTAGTTCTCTACTTAACCTATCAGGAAAGAGAAATCAGTTTTATTTGATTTATCTATTGTTTTATCTATTCCTTTTAGAAATCTGAATCTCTCTTATTTTGTGATATTATTTAAACATGTATTTTTAATATTCCTGGCACTATGTAACCCTGATTATTATTCATCTTGTGACTTTGCAGCATTCAGATCTATCCTTACAAGTTAATTTTCATTGATCCTTTCATCTTCCTTCATATTTGAGCAATGGAAGCAAAAACCTTTGCTTAGTAGTTCTAGAAGAGCTTTCTTACAACTCTTTCCCATTGATTCAACTTTCTTCACATTTCTGGCCCAGTTTTTAATTTTTTTTCTTAAGAGGTACAGTGATTACAAGGATGGCTCATTCAGGATGGGCAATTTGCTCCTCATACTCCTAGACTCAAACTCTTCAAGACAGCATTAAGAAGATGACCAAAGTACAGCCTTGGGGATGCAGTCACTTCTGGGTACTCTGATGATAATGTTGGACAGCGATCAAAGTTAATGTGTAGCAGAATTCCCAGACCAGGCCAAGATCAGAATACATTTGGAAACTCATTAGGAACTCCACTTGCCTTAGTGTCTTTTCAATGGACGTGGCCTTGTGGCAAGGGTGACAGTGCAGGGAGCTAACAGCTTCCTAGCCTCACACCTACACTAGAAAACTCAATCTCCTATAGGGTCTAAGTTCAAACCCAGGGATATTATCCTTAATGCTGTTCTGTGTAAAGTAGTGGAAACCCTACTGAATGAACATGGGTCAGAGGGTGAGGTTTAGACAGAAGAATTAAGTCTGTGAAAAGGATCTGGAATTTTTTATATTAGGAGAAGGTGAATAGTGAAGAAATTGACCCTTCTTTAAATACTTACTTCATCTTAAACTAGCATTTCAGGAGCGTGACAAGCTTATTTTTCAATTTCATTCACCTTTCTCATAAATCAATGACTGATAATATCAACCTGATTAAATGAATGAGTATTCTGAATCACAAAGCTTGTCCACTGCTGTATAGGCTTAGTTATTGTGCAATAAGTAGAAAATCTTACTGAATATTTGTATAGGGACCATAGACCAGCTGTAGTCTTAACAATTTCCAATAATCTCAGTTTCTTCTTAGTTCTGTAGCCAGAGTTTGAGTGCCTTTGCAACTAAGATATACTTTAGTTTCTACACATGTAATTATTTTGTCTGAATAAAAATGTCAGTAGTTCTGACAATTTTAATTCTTATATTTACTGACTGCATTACCTTCTGAATCATAGGTTCCTAGATCAAGTCAAACAGGTTAGGAGACAAGCTACACTTCAGTGTCACACCTACTCCTACTCTTACAGGAGTGTGGGAATATATTAGCCACTTTCACTGTATTAACTAGTTCATTTCTGGCTCTTCACACACTTTATTTTCCATCTTGGATACAACCCCAATTCTCAAAGACTTTGAAGTGCAAAAAACATTAAAGTATACATTAAACATTTAAAGTAAACATTAAAAATATTCAGGTCTTTACCTGTTCCTTTGAGAATCTGCATGGTGGAGTCCCCAAAATGTACAAGGTGGAGATAGTTACGGCATCTGCTGCCCACAGACCAGAATGTGTGTCGGTCAGTCAAGGGAAGAAACACTGATTTATCCAACTTATTGCTGTCATCTTTGTGGTGTTGCCCACATGTGTAGACTTTTCTGGAAGGACCATGGAGGGTTTGAGAGTTGGTGGTACAGAGTTGCCCCAGCATTAAGTCATTCAGAATTTGAATCTCACCCACTGCATCTCCTTCTGTTTACCTCTCCTCTGACACCCACATAGCAAGTCCTTGTTGTTTCAGCCCTTTTCATCTTTGCACTTGAAGATCCTTCCAAACGGTAATTATTTCAGTATTCAAGGACAGCTGTTGCTAGTTTCTTAAGTCTTTTCCATATTCATCAGGGTCCTTCAAACCCATAATTTATATAGCACAGTTTCAAGTCCCCTTTCACCAGCTTCATTGTTCTTCCCTGGGCAGCCTCTGATATATAATTATCCTAAAGGATACCTAAAAAGTGAGCACAAAACATTTTGGGGGCTTATCTTTGGGGATGGGGTGGGAGGTAGGATTCAAAGAGAGTTCACCCTGAATTTGACTGTGACATTTCTTAGAGCCATGTTAAGACCCGAAGAATGTTACCCCAACTACTGTTTCCAGTTACAGAATATAGATAAAAAAGAGTCAATAAGAGAAAGTCTTTAGAATTTAAAAATATCCTCATGGGCTTCTTTAAAATTCAAGTTTCTTTGAGTAAATCGATAGACCTGCTAAAACTGATAAATTTCAGGGCATCTTAAGAGAAAGAATAGATACCTGAACATCTGAAGTATCCCCATTCAAAAAGCATGTCTTGAATGCTTATATAAATCAGGAACTGTCAGACTGTAGAAATACAGAAATCAATAAAACATGACTTTAGCCTTGAGGAAGCTCACAGACTAATAGGAAAGACAGCAGTAAACAGTCAATTGTAATACAGTGTGACCAGCACCCCCACAGAAGCATGTTCAGAGCACCATGAAAGCAGCGAGTATGCTGTGGTATGCCCTCTGCTCCAGTCTTGCATCTCTCCAGCATGGTATTCTTTTAGCTTCTGCATATTGCCAACGTTTATGTGCACTGTGTTCTAGACACTGCATGAAGGGCTTTATATATGTCATCTCATTTATGTGTGTGAACCTCTCAGAGGCTGGTCCTATCATGGACCCCATACGAATAGGGAAAGTGGGCAGACATTAACTGACTTGCTTAGGGTCATAGTAAGTGTTGGATCCAGAATTCAAACCCAGGAATTTTGCTCGTAACCAATATTCTATACTACTTTATTAGAGAAAGCTTTTATCTAGAGTGGTGGTTCTCAACCAGGAGCCATTTTGTCCTCCAAGGAACTTACGGCAATGTCTGCAGATATCATTGAACATCACGGCTGCTATCTAGTGGGTAGCAATCAAGGAGGCTGCTAAATGTCCTCCAATGCACAAGTCAGCCCCCTCTCCCCAGATAAAAAAAATTAGCCTAAAATATCAGTAGTGCTGAGGTTGGGAAACACTGCTCTGGAGTATGGTACCATCTCTGTGTAAGCCTTTAAAAGATACTTTTTTGAATATTTAAAACCATTTTTTTAAAAAGAAGATATGACTTAGTATGGGGCAAAAAATATTGGACCAAGTTCCTAAGTATCTGATGAAGTGTATTTTACCACATAAAATTGAGAAAATATTGTTGTCTTTGTCTACTTGTATAGATTTCAAGGATCTGAGGAGGCCCTAAGAGTTTGAGGAGATAATGCGTAAGAAAGCCCTGGATGAGAATTATCAGAAATTCTTAGAGTTATTGGGGTTATAATATATCTGTGGGTAACCAGAATTAGATAAAGAGTCCATCCTAAACCAGACTCCTGTTTTGTTAACCTGGCTCCCTTGTCAGCTGACCACCCCCATCGCCTTTTTCTTCACCTTTCTAAGAGTTGGACACAACTTAGAGACTGGACTGAAGAACAACATATATTTCTGTAAGCAAGTTTGTTTCAATATTTACTGGATGAAGTAAATTAACCATCTTTTTAAATGTTATTTTTGCTTAGACATTAAAAAAATTGGTATTTCTTGCCATATTACACCAGATTTGAGAAAGCTAATTTAAATTCTAATGTTTTCTTTATATAAGAAAATCATAACCATTGGTGGGTTTGGGGAGTAATTTGAATACTGTGGCTTTCTTGGAAATGAATAACAACACTGATCCAACCTCCCCTTCATTCCTTCCTTTCAAACTCTTAACACTCCTGGCAGGAAAATGATTCTAGCATTGGTTTACTAAATGCCAGGCAATATCTTCACAGGTAGTGGTTGACCAGTCCCTAGCCCATACGTGCACTGTGGCAATTCACCAGATGGATGTAAACTCGTAAACTCAGTTTACTGAGGTTTTAGGGGAGCGTGGCATCCCCTTGGCGTGCTTTTTCTACGCAACCAACAGCGTCTCTTGGCAGAGTCATTACTGACTTCCTCGGAGCGTTTTCCTGACGGCCCAGCCTGCGGTGAATCACGGACCTGCCCCCAGGTGTGCGCGGCATTCCCCACCCGGTTCCGGATTGTGCTGGCTTTATTTATGCAGAGGGCGGGCCCACGAGGGGCTCGGGGCTGGGGACGCGGGCGCAGCCGGAGGTGCGGGGGTCGCACGCACCGCTCTCGCCTGCCGCCTTTCCCATGAGGCCCCGCTCCTCGGGGGAGTGTCTGCGCCGGGGCCGGTCCCCGCCGCGCGGCCCCTTCCCGCGGAGGCTGCACGAAGGTGTCCGGCTGGCGTCCGCCGACGGGCCGGCTTTCTCAAAGTGCTTCTAAGTTTCCCTTTTTTTTTTTTTTTTTTTTTTTTTTTGAGAGAGGGGCGAAGAAGAGGAGCTTTTTCCATTTACATTCCTTTCCTTGTATGTAGATACCGAGAGGAAACTCAGCACTGGGCATGTTCGGATGTTGAATGGTTTTGCTGATAAGCAACCAGCCCTCCCGGAACCGAAGACTTAAAATAGTCGTCACCCCTCCCCGTTCCCACCCCCCGCGGGAGCTGCAAATGGTATCTGCCAAACAGATGACAAAGTACCTTGGACTGAGTCACACACAGACAGCATTTCGAGTCGAACGCACGGCCAAACTCGTGTACTTACTGTTTATAGCTGGCCGAGGCTGACCAGGAGAGGGCAAAACCCGGGAGGAAATAAGTTTCCTGAACCTTGGAGAAATGGCTGTGTGTTAATTAAAGGCTAGGACGGGTACTCTCACTCACGCACCAAGTTGTTCTTGAGATCACAGTTCGCAGCACGTTTCCTCTGGAGGGAGTGAGTAGATAATTGGGATCTTTTTGTCTTGTTTTTTTTTCCCCCCTCTCCTTTTTCTCTCCTCTCCGTTTTGGTCTTATGGCCTCGAACCCGCAGTGAATTGAAGCGAGAAAGAAATGGATATGTCTGACCCCAATTTTTGGACTGTGCTCTCAAACTTTACTTTGCCTCATTTGAGGAGTGGGAACAGGCTTCGGCGAACACAAAGGTAAAAACGCGGGGGTTCCTTTTTGCCTTGGAGAGGGAATGAATACTTTGGCCTCAGAGGCTGCCGGATGGCCTGGGCCCCCCCTTAGCAACTGGGGTGTTGTTGACTGGGTAACAGTTTGAAAGTTTATACTCTGCCAGGGGCGCCCTGGCTCAGGTGTTCCCTCCTCCTTGCGGATTTCCTGGCTCATCTTGATAAAGGTGGTTTTTCGTAATTCTCTTTCTGAAATGTGGAGAATCGGGACCTCGAGTTGTGAGTGGTGGGGAGAGGAGGGAAGCTGGAAGAGATACTTGCTCACTTTCTTTGATCTGATCACTTGTCCATTTCATTCACTCCATTGTGGGAGCTTCTGCTTCTCTGTGTAGAGCCTTTCAGATGCTCCCTCTGCTCTATTAAATATTTAACCTTTATACAATGGACATGTCCAATGCTAAGACAGCTCAAGTTTGCCTGTTTCAAATTGTCTGCTTAAAGAGATAAGTCTGCATAACTTTGCATTTTATTTTTTAAATTGATTTGCTGACATGTATTTCTAGTCCAGGACTGGCCTTTTCATTTTGTAACATATATCTATTAGAGTAGGTGGAAAGAAAAAAGATTTTTAAAATCAAGGTGAAGCTCAAGCCACAAGTGAAAGGCAGTTGAGAGTTTGTTGCTGACAGTGCGTGAAAGAAAATGATTTTAAAAGAGGTGTGCTTCCTCTCTCTGCATTTGTGTCCAGCACAGGCAGGTGGCATGATTGTGGCTCTAGAGGGGCACACCCTCTGAGTTGTGTAAGTACAGATTTTTTGTTTTTCTTCAGAACTTGCCTTGAACATACACGTGAACACACACGAGGCCGCGGTGCAGTCAAATAAACAGGATGCTTGGCTATCAGGTTGGAGATTCATAATCTCTGTGCTCCAGTGTTTAAAGAACACAGAGAAATGGTTCATTCTGTTTGGTTGTACCAGTAACTTTTTACAGTGTTAGTGCAGATATGTGATACTTTGGAAAACTTAGTAATTTTTCCTTTTGACCTCTCTCATGATATTTCTTAAATTTCAGAAGGTGTCTTGGAATACACTGACATATGCTATTTGTATATATGTGCATATATACATACAGAAAAATACGTGTGTGTGTATATGTGTGTGCGAGAGAAAGGGATTGCATCAATTTGTAAGGTGTACCTTTTCATGTAACGTGAACGATGTTGATACCACTAAACCATGTGATGATCTAAAGCTGTACCTATTAAATAGGATTGCTGTGCTTTTCTCATTCTGCTACAATGTTCAGAGAGAGAGAGAGCGAGACTGTTTCGGTATTGGTCATTTTTGTACAGGCTGTGTCATCCACACACCAGACCCCCCCAAACAATGGATCAGTTGAAGAGATACCTACTGTACCAGAACCAGGCCTCTACTTATCATGGCAGTAAATCCTGTGACTTGTGTGTCAGGATTAAGACACTTAACCATGTCTAAGTGATGTAGCCTGGGCTGTGATGCAGCTGCTACTCTCACCTGGAGCCACTTCTGGGCAAGAGAAGTCTGCTCTGGCATCATGCCTGTGTGTCTGAAACTGAGGAGCAACTGGAGTGTTTCCTTCCTGTACCCACCTGTTTGATGGTATTATTGAGGCAAACACATAAAGAATTCTCAGGCTGGTCTGACCACGGCCTTAGGGCAGTACCTACTCAGTCCAGATCACTCCACCTGAGACAGCTTGCCCTGGCAGAGAGCCTCGGTTCTAAAGAAACTTGGGTTCTTTCCAGCCAGATGAGAGTCTGGGAGGGCTGGGTCCATTCCCCAAGTCGGGGCCCGTACCTTCAGTTTCGTGATACAGAGAGAGAGGTGGAATTTCTTCCCTCCCTTCTCAGAATAGAGGTTGTCACAGCCTGTTTGTTAACTGGGGATTTCCAGGATTCACAGGGTTTGGAAATTTGTATCCTGAAGATCATCTCTAGATACATCTACTTACAGGTTTCCCAGGGCCCCAGCTGCTTTCTGTTTATTATGTAGATTCGGGAAGATGAAGGGCAGGTGTCTCTCTCTCCGGGTCAGTGTATGTGGCTGTTGCCTTCTCTTATTATGCAGTGATCAATTCTAGTTCTGTGTCCTTTTTCCTTTTGTAAGGACATGAAACTTCTGCTTGTAGGGTGACTCTTTGCCTTCTGTGACCACCCTTAACTTCTCTCAGTCCTTCTCCTCTATGTGCCACGTTAGTCCTGTTTCTTACCACACTGATCAGCTTCCCTAAACCTGCCCTTTTAAAAGGACCTCTCCATTCCCAGGTTGCCTGCCCCTTTCCCCAGCCTTGCTGAGGGTGTGCCCAGTGTCTGGGTGAGGATTCCTTACCCTCATCCTCAGCTGGATGTGCCTGAACCCTTGGAATAGCTCTCTGCCCAAGCCTGGCCGCGTCTCTGTACATTTGCTTGCATATTTTATTTCAGCTGTTTCTTCTGATTACCTTGTAATCCAAAGGACTTCATGATAACCCTTTCTTCAGTATCAGCCTCTTACATCTATCAAAGAGTAAAATCCAGCTTTGAACCTGTGAATGAGTATCTTGGAGCGCCTCAGAATAGAATGTTTGGTATCACTTAGACGAAAGAAAGAGAAGCTGAATGGTTTCGACTCTTCTCCTCAGTTTACATTGTGGTAGAAATTGTCATGGAGGCCTTCGGATTTTTGCCGTATCACATCTGCTTTGCCATTCAGCATGGCTCGACTTTGTTGGTTTGCACTCTCACGGGAATGCTTTTAAGGTTTCTCTTCGAGCTCAAAGCTCTGCCTGGCTCATAACTCCAGAATTCTTGAGGAAAGGCACGTACAGACTGACCCTCAGGCCTGAACTCGTAAACGGGTTCTGACGCACTGGCAGCCTGAGTTCTCTGTGCTATGTCCCATTGATGGTATTTTGTTCTCTTCATTCCTTTTTGCCTGGCATGTGGCAGACACTGAGTTGTCTGGATGCAAGCTGATTTTGTTTGCTGTTTTGCTGTAAACCTCACATTTCCATTGGTAATGGTTCCTTTTTTATGACTGGCTTTGCCTACCTGTCCACCTCCCTCATTTCCTCAAGGTGGTCTTAATACAGCCGTTTACCTGCTGCTTTGAGGGACAGAAATCTAGGCTGAATAAACAGGGTATTTCAACCAAAATGTGTTGTTTTAAACTTGAAGTAACAATTGCACTTTTTAGAGGCTGTGAATTTCATAGGTCTTTGGATTCTCCATTCCCTGGAGGATCCCCTTGCAACTTAGAAGGGGAATTACTTTGCCCGCTTTGTGTTACTATTTGTTTGTAACATCTTTTCCTTTCTCGTTGAATTAAAAATTTTGAGGAGGTGGGATCAAGCATCTCTTTGACTTCCATCTTCTATATGTCACACTGTAAAAACACACACCATCTATTTATAAACGTTGCTGCTTTCGTTTAAAGTGCACCCTTAGTTTTGTTGAAGTCTAGCGACTCTAGATGATGCTTGAATTTTAACCTTAATGGTAAGAAATCTTTCATGTTTTCTCTGGGCTTAAATGATAATCTCCAAACCTCAGTGACACCTCCGTCAGTACAATCCTACCCAGGCCATTGGATAGTTTGTGACTCAGTTCATCATTTTGACGGAGGCTCCAAATGTATTTTTCTGAGAACCCTTGGGATAAAAGGTTATTTTGGTTTTGCTTTATTTTTGCTGAATTCACATTACTCAGCAGTTGCAATGAACAGCAGGTACATTCAGGGATCTTAAACTAACTGCTGTAGTTGTCAGAATGCATTGAACTTTTATGCACTCTTTCTTCTCTCCAGAAACATCTGTGGTGTTTGGTGAGTTTTTCTTTTGTTTTGAGCATGAATATATGTCTTTAAGAAGGATAGAATATGCTTCCTTCCTGCCCTGGCATGTCAGGTATTGGTTAACCCGTGCTTACCCCTTTTTCAGAAAGCCCAGTTTAACCCACATTTATTTTGCATCTATTGTGTGCCTGGGCACTGTGACTCAAAGCTGAAAGTCATAGGCACGCCTTCAGTGTAGGGGTGCAGGTGAATCATTGCAAACCAGGGCGATCAAGAAGTATTTACCAGGTACATAGAAGCTGAGAGATGTACCAAGCAGAAAATTGTAGGAAAGTTTTGAAGGGTAGGTTGGCATTTATCAGACAGAAAGACAAGGCCTTCCCAAGGAGCAAGAGAATTGGTGTATATGAAGGCACGGTAGCCTCAGCAACACAGAGGTCGAGGGATTATACATAGCTCAGTATTGCTGGAGCATAAAGAACCAGAAGCATAACTTTGTACTGCTGAAGCATAAAGTTTAAAGAGGCTGTATAATAGACCCCAATGATTAAGAGGGTTGATCTGAAGCCAGTTTACCTGAGTTTGAATCTTAATTCTGTGATATTGTCTATTGAATTAGTTAACTTATTTGGAATTCTGTTGCTCTGTCTACAAAATCGGGATAAGTAAATTACTTATTTCATAGGATTGTTGTAAGATTAAAATATGTTCATATATGTAAAATGCTGACTGCAATGACTCACATATGAAAACTTGCAATAAACCCTAACTCTTGTTATGGTTACTGTCGTTACAATGAGGGGGATGAATAGTGGGCGATGACTGAGGAGAGAGTTGAGGCTCTAGGTATTTGTGGGAGCTTGGCCTTTATCCAGGGAGAGAGACACATCTAGCAATGCCGGGAAGTTTTAGATCTGAGAAAGGAGAGTGAGACCTCGAAACCAATGGATAAATTATTGCGGTAGCCTTTTTAAAGGGTTTTGCAGGCCTGAGCAAAGAATGTGGTGAGATTACACCTTGAGAGTTATTGAGGATATAAAGTTGGGAGAAGTTGATGAGTTGTTGGCTCTGAGGAATGAAGAAGGTACCACAATGGCCCTGAGGGTTTTAACTTTGGGAACTAGGGAAACGGAGACTCACCTGTACATATAAGACGCAAGAACTAGGACCTATAGTCTCCCCTTGTGTCCCCAGAGGGGACAGTTCATCCACATTGAGTGAGCACCTGTCATGTGCTGTACTGTGGAGCATCCATTTGGTCATTCAGCCAGAACCAACGTTCTGTGTTGGGCCAGGAATGGAGAGGTGAACCAGACAGAGGGCTTGGGCCTCAGAAATAAACCAACATCTAAGTAAGTCAAGTGCCATATGATGGTCACTGTGTCCTGGAGCCTCTGAGCAAGAGCTGAGAAGAGAGAGTGACGGTGCAGAGGCTACTGTAGATAATGTGGTCAGGGGAGGTCTTTGAAGAGATAATATTTAAGGGAAGATCTAAAGGATGAGAAAGAGATGTGGGCGGGAAGACTTCGGGAGTAGGCATCTGGGAACAGTCAAGGCTTGGAGGCTGAAAAGACAGAGCCCCTAGGCAGGCCAAGTTGGGTTGTAGGCCCGGGGCACTTGGGGAGGCTGGACCAGAAATAATAGGCTTGGAAGTCCTCATTAGGACCATGAGAAATGTGTTAGATGAATCTGTGGGCGAGCTGAAGATGTCCCATTGAAGGAAAGGACAGAGACGCAGATAGGAAATGGAAAGGAGAGGTGGAGGAGAGTCCCCTCAGAGGGAAGGGAGCCAGCAGAGTGTTCTCACAGAGATCCCAGGGGAACGGCCAGCTGCTGCTCCACAGAGCTGAACCGAGGTGTGCACGAGTCTGAAGACGGGGGAGTCCTGGGTGACTTCACCCTGAACCCCGGCAGCAGAGGGATGGGGTGGGGGTCGGGAAACAGAAGTGAAGTGAGGCGTCGGCGACCGTGGGTGGCAACCACTCTCTGTGGGTAGCCAAGTCCAGCAGCGACACATCCTTGCGTCCCAGCCTCTGCATGTTCACAGCTGGCCTGTCAGTCCTCTTCCCTGAATCATATCCCCTTACTCACTGTTGCTCACTTTACTGTCTGCTTCATCACCCAAATAGGCAATGACAGCTTCCTCTCCCCTCCCCTCTGGAAGCTCAGGTTCTTTCCCCAGCCTCCTGAGTTGTCTCCTTTCTGACGTGTTTTCAGTTGGAGCTGTTCCACGTGTCTCTAGCCCCCCTCGGCCCCCTCATTGATTCCCCTCGGCCTGCACCTGAGCTGAGGGTACAGAGGGTGGTTATGCTGCCTCCTCCCCCGCCTGTTCCACAGATGGCTGAAACCTGCTGCTCACGGCCGTGCTCTTGTCCTCTCCACGCCTGACCTGCAATCCCTGCCCCTCCCTGCGTCTCTGCACCCATTCCCTCCCACTCCTGGCTTTGCCCAGGCCTGTTTCATAACTGCTTCCTTTCATCCTTCTTTCTTCATGCTCGTGACTGCATTCTCCACCGGCAGGACAGGCCTGCCCCTCACTGCAGGGCTTACCCTTCCACCCTCTCATCTTGTCTAGTTAGTTCTGACATGGACACTGGTCTGTGAGGCCGTCACGCCTGCACCCCTCCCCCAGCCTGATCAGGGGGACCCCTGGGGAAGCGGGGACCACCGGGAGCCCAGGCCAGGAGCTCCTCGCAGTGACTTGTGTGCAGAGCCCGGCTGCCCCACACCAGAGCAGCGTGTTCTCTGGTCTTCAAGCTGACCAGACACAAAGGATGTGGGCCAGAATATACACATCTTAGAAATATTGCTGTAAACTTCCAGTGGGAAGTTTACAACAGGAGATGACCGATCATTTGTTTTCCCCTTTTAATGTGTAGGTCTTTTGTGAGGGGAGAGGGAAGCGGTCAGAGGGAGGAGGAGAGGGGTGAGAGCGGGAGCAGTGTGTGAGATGGCAAAAAGTAGATTTCAAAAGAAGTTCATTAAAAACAAAGCTGGAGAACATGGAGCATGTGTTCCCGGGGGAGGTGTGGGCTCTTGGTTGCTGTAAGGAGTCGACTCTGGAAGGGGTATACTAGTGTCAGTAAGTTCACAGTGAGGAGAGAGAACGTTATATGCTGTTATGGCTCTGTCTGCTTCTTACACATAGATCCTGTTGTCAGAAGCCCAAGTGATACCTTTAAAACCGGGGGATCATAAGCCTCAAGACAGAGATCACCTGCCTTCTGGGCTAAAACCCGACAAATGTTGGGGTTGAGAAATTGCCCCTTCATACAACATGGGAAGATGACTCACAGGGGAAAAGGCTTGGGTAGGGCTTTATTCTGAATAATTTGGGAGAGTCCTCCTTGTATTGGTTAAACGGAAATAGGCTGGTTTCTCAGGGAGCTCAGGACTTGAGGCTCTGAACCCCCAACTCACCTCCCCAGCGCTCCCATCTCTCAGTGAGTAAGCACGCACAAAGCTATTTTTAATCGGAGCAGTCTTCACTACATGTAACCTAGTCATTTGGGAGTGACATCATGGTAACTGAGTAATCCCTTTGAATGTTTATCAGAGATCGAAGATAATAGAATGGTCCTGGGGCTACCTGGATGAAAGTAGGTACAGGGTGTGTGTAAAACCATTTATTAAAAGCAAGCCCAAGCTCTGTTGGCAGAAACCTTGGATATCTAGCAACACGCTGGGTTTTTGTGACCCATGGCACATTTTGTAACTAGAAGACTATCTCTAAGTAAAGGTTCACGTGGTTATTAGTACTTGTTCTGATACTTTATTTTCTTTCCTCTATCTTGGTAATTAGGAAAGTTCCCTTGTGAACTTGGTTATAAATTCTGAAAATATTGACCTTAAATCTTATTAATAGCATGAGAAAACCAGTGGGGGTTTTAGCAACACTAATGGTTATTGGGTATGCTTGTTAGAGAGGTAATTATAGCAATACCAAACTGAAGCATCACATTGTTTTGTTTTAAAGAAAAAAGGCTCAAGCAGAGAATTTAGGCTTTGATTAGCATTTGAAGGTAAAATAGATTGGTGAAAAGAATAAACAGTCAATGTTTATCTTATCCTAAGCATCTTCATTGCCTGTTTTAGGACTTTATACATTCTGCTGACTTTGGAATTTACATTTATCAGTGATTTCTATTTTGTTAGAGTTTGGAGTTTCTTGGGAAACTAATTGCAGGCAAAATTCACACACACATGTATATGTGTTTTTGTGTATATACATATATACATATATATATATATGCTTAGTTGCTCAGTCGTGTCCTACTCTTTGTGACCCTATGGATTGTAGCCCGCCAGGCTCCTCTGTCCATGGGGATTCTCCAGGCAAGAATACTGGAGTGGATTGCCATGCCCTCCGCCAGGGGATCTTCCCCACCCAGGGATTGAACCCAGGTCTCCTGCATTGCAGGCAAATTCTTTACTGTCTGAGCCACCAGGGAAGCCCATATATATTGTTATTGTTCAGCCACTTAGTTGTGTCTGACTCTTGGCGACCCCACCGACTACAGAATGCCAGGCTTCCCTGTCCTTCACCATCTCCTGGAGCTTGCTCAAATTCATGTCCATTGAGTCAATGATGCCATCCAGCCACCTTGTCCTCTGTTGTCCCCTTCTCCTCCTGCCTTCAATCTTCCCCAGCATCAGGGTCTTTTCTAGTGAGTCAGCTCTTTGCATCAGGTGGCCAAAGTATTGGAGCTTCAGCATCAGTCCTTCTAATGAATATTCAAGATTGATTTCCTTTAGGATGGACTGGTTGGATCTTCTTGCAGTCCAAGGGACTCTCAAGAGTCTTTTCCAACACCACAGCTCAAAAGCATTAATTCGTTGGCATTCAGCCTTCTTTATGGTCCAACTCTCACATCCATATGTGACTACTGGAAAAACCATAGCTTTGACTATAGGTACCTTTGTGGTCAAAGTAATGTCTCTGCTTTTTAATACACTGTCTATGTTTGTCATAGCTTTTCTTCCAAGGAGCAAGTGTCTTTTAATTTCGTGGCTGCAGTCACCATCTGCAGTGATTTCGGAGCCCCCCCAAAATAAAGTCTGTCACTGTTTCCATTGTTTCCCCATATATTTGCCATAAAGTGATGGGACCAGATGCCATGATCTTCATTTTTTGAAAGTTGAGTTTTAAGCCAGCTTTTTCACTCTCCTCTTTCACTTTCATCAAGAGTCTCTATAGTTCCTCTTCACTTCCTGCCATAAGGGTGGTGTCATCTGCATAGCTGAGGTTATTGATATTTCTCCCTGCAATCTGGATTCCAGCTTATGCTTCATCTAGCCTGGCATTTCTCATGATGTACTCTGCATATAAGTTAAATAAGCAGGATGACAGTATACAGCCTTGACGTACTCCTTTCCCAGTTTTGAACCAGCCTGTTGTTCCATGTCTGGTTCTAACTGTTGCTTCTTGACCTGCATACAGATTTATCAGGAGGCAGATAAGATGGTCTGGTATTCTCATCTCTTTAAGAATGTTCCAGTTTGTTGTGATCCACACAGTCAAAGGCTTTAGTGTAGTCAATGAAGTAGTAGTAGATGTTTTTCTGAGTGCTTCTTGAATACGCTTTTATCTCTTCACAGGGAAGAAGGAGCTACATATCTCTGGAAACTTTCTTACCTAAGGTGGACATTCATACAGGAGATAGCTTTTTCAGATAATGTATTAGTTTCAGAGTGAATCACTTGGCTCGAGGGAAGAAGGAACTAGTGAAACTTGGCGAAGTCTCCTAGGGTCATAGAATCAGAAAGGGAGGAAAACTGATGTATCCACCAGGCTCATTTTGCCATATGAGTGTTTGCTGAAGCTGTCTTTGCCATGCTTTATTCTGTCTAATTTTAAACATTACGGTGCGTGTTGATGTCTCAGGACCCTGACTTTGACCTTACGACATTTCTCTTGAGAGTAACTATTGTATCATCTAGCCACTGTCAGATTTCTTAGGCACTAAATCTGAAGAATGTGAACCTGTGGCTGGCATAAAAATCTCCTATGTCCCTTTAATATACCTATTTTTTAAAGTGCAATATGATGGATATCTTTTAATTAGAAGCTGTAATTATTGAATGTTTTACTTTTACAGATAGATGAAGGGGTTAAGGGGAAAAAAGTATGTTTGTCATGGGAAAAACTGCTAGCTGAATAAAACACTCTAGGAAATACGGTAAATGTAACCTTTGTTACTGTAAAACAATGGCCATTAAGTGACTATTATGTAATGTTATTTCTTAAGTCTGATCTGGAATGGCTTGTTGCTTTTGGAACTTGGGATAGAGTTCCTGTACAAATATTACTTTCACTTGGCTAATGTCAAGATTTTTGAAACAAAATTGAAGACTTTTCCCTGTAGGTTATCTACGTCAGACACAGCATGAAGATACAGAAGCCATGTCAAATGCATTATTTTTCCAAGTGAAGGTTAGTTTTATCCTCTTGGTACTCTCCATTCTGGGCATGCCATGTGGCTCAGTGGTAAAGAGTCCGCCTGCCAATGTAGGACCCACGGGAGATGCAGGTTTGATCCCTGGCTGGAATAATCCCAGCCAGAAGCTTGGTGGGTTTTAGTCCATGGGGTCGCAAAAAGTGGGACATGACTGAGCATATGCACAGGCTTACACATTCTTCATTCTAGACTCATCTAGGTAAACACAAATTATTTCCTAATCCAAAAAATAGTTCACTGTAAAATTAGCCTACTCTTGCTTAACTGCTCCAAAGGGCAGACAGGTGGCAGGACAACTGATAGGCACTCACCTGACTTGGCAGGTTGAATGAATGACTATGAATTTGCATTTTCCATAAAACATAGTGAAGTGAAAGTCGCTCAGTCATGTCTGACTCTGTGTGACCCCATGGACAGTACAGTCCATGGAATTCTCCGGGCCAGAATCCTGGAGTGGGTAGCCTTTCCCTTCTCCACGGGATCTTCCCAACCCAGGGATCGAACCCAGGTCTCCTGCATTGCAGGCAGATTCTTTACCAGCTGAGTTACAAGGGAAGCCTCCGTAAAATATAGGTCCCTAAGGAAAGGAAATTTTTAATTTATGATTCAAATGATCATGGTGGGACAGGTAGCATATAGGATAGTTCAGGGGTACTTAAGGTCATAGTTGTTGGTGAGGATTCTGCAAAATGAGCTAATATGTTTATGAGTTATAATTTCCTGTGTGCTTTAGGATTTGATGTTTAGGGTTAGATGTTTGGACCACAGAGCTAGTAAGGAATAAAAGTTGCCCCATTTTTATGATATGACCTGTAAACTTTGTATGTAGCATTTTTCCTCAATAGATGACTTTTCTCATGTCAATTAAAAAAAATAATAACAACCTTGGAAGTATAGGATTTTTAAGATGAAAAGTCAAGAGTGGTTTTTATAAACCTTAACATGATAATCCAAACTCAAGATCAGATCTCTGCTTCCTTCAATGTAGTCCTTAGATCTTAGTGATTTTTGGATGTTATTTTTACCAGCATCACTCTGACCAAGATGCCCTCCTGATAGGTTGACTTAAGTTTTTCTCTGAAATTGTTATCGATGACTGATCATTTGATGGCTTCTTTAAAAAAAAGAAAAAAAAAAAACCCTCCTTAAACAGAAGAAATTGTGGTTTATTTTACCTTTCAAGATTTAATGTTATAATTATTCTACCTTCTCACATCAGACCTAGGGTGATATTAGGATCAAAAGATACAAGTTACTTGAACTGGCTAGATATACTGCAACTTTTTGATGGCATACAAACATTTCATTTCATGGATCCCAGGTTTGAAATCCATGAAGAATAGCGTTCTGACTCTTGGCACGGATAGACATATTCAGAAGTGTTGTATTCAAGCCAGAGTAAACATATATGCCCTTTACACTTTCTTTCGGTTAGCAGAAGTCACTTCTGAACACTTATTTTGGCATTAAGGAAGCTCGTCATGACCTATTGTTCCAGAAAGATTATAGTTCTCACTTTAAGCCAGTTTTCTAGTTCCCATGTAAATGAAATGCCCAGCCGAGAAAACAAGCTTTGCTTTTCAAACCTTCCATTCTTTTAGGCGTGTCCTACAGGCAGTGGCTTGTAGCTGCTCCTTCAGCCTCTTAACAGGTTTGATTTCAAATCTATTTAATAAGAAACTAACATGTTTGGATGGCCCAGCATTTATGGATTTTGTTGGGAAGTTCCAGGTGTGTATATATCTTAAACTCTATGTTAAGGCATGTGAGACTGAAATGATTTTGGCTTGCTTTGTTTGGTTTGGTTTTTGCCTTCTAGTCATAAGAAGTCTTAGGGATTTGATTGGGAGGGGGCAGCCCCCAGTCCTTATGGCCATGTAGCTCCTCTGTCAATTTCTTGTCTTTGGCTGCCTTAAAAGCACTGAAGGAAACTCAAGTGTTTGTAAACTGGGCCAAAAAAATAGACAAACAAGAAGCCAAAAGGGATTAACCTCTGAAAGATGGGAAGTTAATTACATTTAAAGATACTTGAAGGGACTTATTTATGAGTTATGTATCTCGGTATGATCCTTTTTTCTGCTTTGGGGCTCATGGATGAGGCTGAATCACCTTCTGAAAGCTGATACCCTAATAACCTAGTTTGACTCTGTCTGACTTCTGTGGGCAAGTCTGGGGATATATTGCATTGTCTTATTTATTCATTTGTGTACCAAATATTTATTGAATATCTTTTATATGACCAGGATTATGCTTATCACCTGGGAAACAAAGATATGCATGGCATGGTCGTTTTGTTCAAGTAGCTCAATCTAGTGGGGTTAGAAAGTGATGTGGACAGACAATTACGGTAACCTGTAATAGCCAGTAGGAGATCCACCAACATCAGCTCAGGAGGAGGGAGAGGAGGAGTATCTGTTGATGTATGTTGTCTCCTTTAATGCTACCTATAATATCTCTTATACAGATAAAAAAAATTGAGGCTTATAGAAGTTAATTAATTGTCCCTAAATTACTAATAGTACAGGGTAAATCCGGATAAAAACATAACTGGTTATCCTGACTCCAAGGAAAATACAGATCCGACAATGTTCTAATTATTGAAAATAGTATTTGTAAAGAAAGATTTTAGTCACTTAATTTTTATTGTACAGCAGCCACCTGGTAATTCAAAGATATTTGTGGAATAGTGAGTGCTGATAATTTTGATCTTTGCTGTAGAAATGCCACCTGCTGTCTAAGGGAAGAGAATAAGAAATAGAAGTAGGTTTTACTTTGTTTTAAAATGCCACCTGCTGATTCTCTTTCCCATTAATGAAAATTGTATATGTATTCTCCTGTAATTTCCCCATCGTAAAGTATCACAGTTTATAATGGTATTTGAGTGGGCTTGTGCTTTTGAAATTGAGGTTTTACTTTATAGTGAAGCTCTGTGAACAGCTGCGGTCTTACAGGCCTTTTGAATGAATAAAACTCTACAACACCCCTGCTTGTTTTGTTGAGATTTCTAGGTATTATAAAATCCTGTGCATTCACTTGAGTGTATATATTATGGACACATCTCAAATTCTTTGCCAATCTTGTAATGAGTGTGTAGTTCATTTCATAGAAGGAATGAAAATTCTAACCTCTTACATGGCAATATGTTGTGAATGCCAGGAAAGATCTGTAGGGGTTTTAGAGATGAATTGCTTACAGGCTTGTTCCTCACTTTTTAAAAACATAGTAATTTTTCTTAAGTATGCTAATGCTAACTACATTCTTGAGATAAATTGATGACACTTAAATGCATATTTTTCTCTTTGATAAATCATTGTATTTAGAGAAGTAGGATGTAACTGCTTTGCTATGGTTAAAGCAGTTGTGTAAGAATAAAGTATGAATAATCTACAACATGCAAAAGGCACAAATATTGTGTCCCGAGTTCTCTGAACCACAAAAATCCTTCATTGGCCATGTCTTCGTTCTCAGTGGTGCAGTATGTGAACTGCGTTTGAGAAGTGGCTGTCCCTTACCAAGGATGGAAGGGAAAGAAGTCTTTCCTTCAGGTCCATTTTTTTAAATGTTAAATAAGGTGTTTTTCACTGCCACCAATCTGGATTCCTACTGACACAGGGTTTACGACTCTAATTTACTCACACTAGAAAAAGAATGTGCAGGCATCCAGGTGTGCTTTGCTTTGCTTTAACACTGTTTATTGAGATAGAATTTACATGTAGTACAACTATCCTTTTTAGGTATGCAGCTCTATGAATTTTGACAAATACATTCATGTAATTATCATAATGAAGATATAGAATATTTCCATCACCTCAAAAAGTTTTAGGTACTTTTTAATTGTTTGGTGATGCTAACAAAAGTTTAGAATAGCAGGTTTTGTTCTTCCTTCCCAACCCCCTTTAAAAAATTAGCTCCATATTTTATTATGTTTTGCCTAGCTGTGCCCCAGTATCCTTTTTCTGTTTCAGAATCCCAGCTGGGATACTGTGTTCCATTGTGTCATCATTTTAAACAATCATTTTGATGAAGAAGATGGTTAACATTACTTAACATAGTTTGATTACATGGTTGGTAATGTCAAGTAGGTACTAGGAAGATGCATCAGAATGAGATACTCGAAAGAGAAGCTTAAACTACCTAAATTGTGTGGTCCATTATTAGTGTGTAATAGGTCCTTTGATGCTACATAGATGAGGAAGTTTTAAGAAACCAGATAAACAAATTCTACTAGCAGAAAATGGTTATAAGCAATTTGATGGTGTTTCTTGGGGAAGGAAACAAAGCCGTGAGGTAGAAGATTGGAAGGTATGTAATTTAAGACATAGATTATGGTTGTTAGAAAAAGAGACCCAGAAGGAAGCATGGAGTTTTTCCATGCCAGTAAAGACAGACCAAAACATACATTTTGAGAAAGATGAAGTAAAGATATTTTATTTGCCCTGTAAAATAATATGCCATGTCTCTTCATGATTTTTATTATATTTTAATTTCAGTGGAATGTATGTAGCTTTGAGAAGAAAATGTAAACTTATGCCTAAGACAGAAAATGGAGAAAATATGAACAATTGTTAAAACCACCCCAAATTCTAGTGCTGAAATATAACAACTGTGAAAAATAGGGTGTTATCCTTCCATGTATTTATTCTGGGCGTGTGTGTGCACATGTGCACATACATACTACCAAACTTGTGTTTTATTGAGCTTCCTGTTTGATGAACTACTTCCCGCACTTAAAGAGGTTCCTTTAAACACCCACCTTTACAATGGTAAGATTTCCAAAAATTTTGAAAACTATAATGTACAAGAAGGCATGGGCAGGAGGTTATCTGTAAAATTGAGGGGAAGCATTCAAAATCATGCTGTGAAAGCTGCCCTACTAATGAACAGTCTCACCGGATGTGGGAGTGTCTGCGCCGGCTCACGGGTGTGCAGAGTTGGGGCGAGGCCGTGGATGCCCGTGATGTCACCTTGGATGGTCTCACATTTTAGTTTCTGTTTTTCTCCACCTGTATTCAGATCTCTTTTGAAATGTTCCCTTTAAAAATACTCCTGCTAACTCAGAAAGATTCCAATTACCATCTCCCCACAGGCTTAAATGTTAAACCTCAAGATCTAAACTTTATCCCTTATGTGTGTGAGCAGGCTTGCCAGATGGCAGGCCAATTAATATATTTTTGCAAGGTGTAGAAATGTTTTTTCTTCATAGGGGAACAATGAATCCATCTGCTCCACATCTTCCTTTCCCCGCTGTCCTTTGGGGGAAATCATCATTTAATTTTCAGAAATAAATTGTGCAACTCTCTAAGTGATGCTTTCTGCTTTTTAAGGGAGATGGTTTTAAGAATTGAAACTTTTTCTTACTGTAAGGATGTAACAACCTTATGTCATGGATTAAAATATCTGGACATTTAAGTTTCATCCAGGGTACTTTCTTTTTATAAGTTGGACATTACAGAATCATATATTTAAAAGCTAATTTATAGAAGCCTTAACTTGGAAGCAGCTTTGGAAACATCTAGTCAAACCCCCTTATTGTAAGATGAAGAAGTTGATGCTTAGGTACCAAAGTTTCAAGCTAGTCTCCAGATTCCAAATTAGGACAATGATGTTGAAAACAAAATCTTTCATTTCTCAAGGGAAATAAAAGGAGAGAGACCTTGAATAAGATTCAACCAGGAGAAGAAGCACATTCATATTTATTGCCTAATTTTTCTTGAGTTTTAGACACTGAGCTGTGAGCATCACCCTTATAGTTTCTTTTCATACACAAGTGGCAATTGAAATCAACAGGTAATTAACTATTTAGAGTCTGTGTGTTCCAACTCTGTTAAAGTTCCTGAAGGACCAAGTACTCTGTCTTTTTTTTAAAGCACTTATAAAGTGTTCTATCTGGGCATGGAATGAGTGAATTACTGAGTATGTGAATATCAGTGGGGTTATTTTATAAAATCCTTTCAGGGCGTGTTGGAATTCTAGGAGCATGACCATCTTAGAGCTTTGCCATAATCTGGCACGTTATAATACAGAGTTTGGTTCTTTTTCCCTTGTGGTTATGAAGGTGTTCAGTACTGGGTATTCCAGAAGCTTCTCTTGGGAGGAATGTTTTACCCATAACTCTGTTTTCAAGCACTTTTGCTGTCATAGTTGGGCATAGATTGGTTAATATTAAGTGAAAGAAAAGATTTAGACTTGCATTTTATTTTCTTTCTTTCAAGTTGGCTTTTCTTCCTTATCTACATTTAGTCTAATAGACTCTGTTCATGTAGTAGAAAAAGTTCAGACTTTGGGGCAGGGAGACCTGACTCAGTGACAACCTAGACGTGTGATTTTGGCAGGTGACCTTACCTCTCCTACTTGGTTTCCTCATCTTAAGTAGGAAGAATAGCCAACAAATCTTTTTTGTGCCTTAAATAAGATAAATTATGAAACATTTAGATCAGGGGCAGACAAGATACAGTCTACAGACCAAATCCACTCTATTCCCTGTTTTTATACATAAAGCTTTATTAGAACTCAGCCACACCAGTTCAATTAGATATTATCTGTGGCTTCTGGTAATACAATAGCATAATCCAGTGTAGAAATCCACATACGAACTAGGTTTGTTCCGAGACTATGTTCAAAAGTCCAGTTTGTTTGTATGTCCAACAGAGTTAGTCTAGATACCCAACTAATGCGATCAGCTATATGGTACTATACTGTAATAGGTTTATAATACTTTTCACACAAATAATACTTTAAAAATAGGCACAAAAGATAAAACATTTTAGATCTTACAGTACGGTACAACAGCTGGCATACAGGGCACGTTCAGATGTTCGAAAGTTCACTACTTGAATGTTCTCATGTAGGATACTTACATATCATGTAGTTGTACTTACATACTCATGTAGTTGTAACATGAGACTCTGGTTTGCAAAGTCAGAAACATGTACTATCTGGTCTTCTACCGAAAATCTTTGCCAAACCGGGAGCTAGGACAATGCCTCACAAATACAGATGCTCAGTAAATATTAATTTTACCTTCTTCGCATGGGGTGACGAAGAGTCAGACACGACTGAGCGACTTCACTTTCACTTTTCACTTTCATGCATTGGAGAAGGAAATGGCAACCCACTCCAGTGTTCTTGCCTGGAGAATCCCAGGGACGGTGGAGCCTGGTGGGCTGCCATCTATGGGGTCACACAGAGTTGGACACGACTGAAGCGACTTAGCAGCAGCACAGATTATTTCAAGCACAGTCTTTCCTTGTAGGTACTCTTAAAAAAAAGATGGTGCGGGATGGCCTTCTCCAGTGATGATTCTTCAGAAGCCCCTGCCCACTTCTTGAGTATGACCAAAGCCTTGAGCCATGACGCAGGCCAGGACACTCTGAGAGCGATGTTTCCATGGCTCCCACAGCCGTGATGTGGATGGAGCATGTCTGAACTTGCTCTGGGTGTCATTCACGTGACAAGAATAGAGTTTGCTCTAATCTGAGTGTAAATAAAGGCACTGCTCTTTTGTAACATGTCCAATTTAGTTCGTGTTATTTCTCACAGTGAATTAGTAGGTGGGTCCAACCTATACTTCTTCAAAAGCTTCCCAACACAACCCCTCAAACCATGGAATTTTTTCATTCTACACTAAAACATCATAACATAATAAATACTGTCTTTGGTAAAGGACATTCTGAAATCTTACAGCAGGATTTTTCTGCAGCAATTGTGAGCCATTTGAAAGAGAAAGTCCTCAAAGGAGCAATAACATTTTTTGGTTTGTTTATTTTGTTTTGGGTTTTAAGCAAAATGAACTCAGAGCTCTTGCGCGGTTTTGATGAGGGACACCCTGGTGTGTAGTAGAAAACTAAGACAGGGAATAGACCGCCGGCATGTGCCTGGTGAGGAGTTAGTGATACATGGCCGCACTCCACCTCCCACACGTGGTGGAGAGAAGGTGGAGGGCCTTTAAGAGCTCTTAAGGGCTGTTTAGACTTGCTTGTTATTTTTTTTTTAAAGAATGTATCGAGGAATTTTTTTCAGAGTAGTAAAGTTTGTTTGTTTGTTTGTTTTTTAACATTTCAGCATTACATTGTGTCTTTAAAAATAAAACTGGGAAGAAATTATTAAAAGCATTACCTAAAATTTTGTTAAGTCCTCCTTGACTCTCTGCCTTTCTGTTCCAGCATATTTTAGTGTTTCTGGTGATTCTGCACAGGCTTGTTAGCATTTACCCCAACATGTTGTGATTCTGTACATACTTCTCTGAATTCCCAGCTGATTATGACTGCCTTGAAGCGGAGACTTTGCCAGCATAGTGGCTGGCACATAATAGGCACTTAATAAAGGTTTATTGAATGAAAGTACTCCACAGTGAGCGTATCTGTGCGTATAGCTTTTTCTGTCTTTTGGAGCTATTTTGTTAGGATAAATTTCCAGTACAGAGATTTCTAGGCCAAAGTGACTGGAGAAGGAAACGGCAACGCACTCCAGTATTCTTGCCTAGAGAATCCTGTGGACAGAGGAGCCTGGTGGGTGGCTGTCCATAGGGTCGCACAGAGTTGGACACGACTGAAGTGACTTAGCATGCATGCATGCGTTGGAGAAGGAAATGGCACCCCACTCCAGTATTCTTGCCTGGAGAATCCCAGGGACGGAGGAGCCTGGTGGGCTGCCGTCTATGGGGCTGCACAGAGTCGGACACGACTGAAGTGACTTAGCAGCAGCAGCAGCAGGCCAAAGTGACATGAACATGTTTATGAATTTTTATACATTGTGCCGGGTAGCTTTTGTGTCTACTTGAGGTTCCTTCCAAGTTTGTGACTCTTATATCACATGTTATGCTATTGCTAGATTGGCAGTCTGGTGGTTCCATGTTTCTCTAGCCAAAAAAAAAAAAAAAAAATGACAGGAGGGTACCTCATTGCCAGATTCAAGTCTGGAATGAACACTGCATATGCTTTAGGATGAAAAGCTTCTCAAAGAATGAAAATTCCTCCTGTGGGACGTGGGAAATGGAGGGAGGCAAGCAGCAGGGGCAAGATGCAGGGTTAAGGACACTATTATAGGAGCAAATAACTCCTGGAGTTTTACTGCTGCTCTGAACTTTTACTGTACTGTCATCAATATTTCATGAAAGCAATTGGCTATTTCTTTTATTTGTTTTTTACCCTCAACACATTTAGTGTTCAAAAGTGAAACATTACTAAATGCAAAGTGCTATTAATGCACATTCCAAGATCTGCTTTTATCAAGGTTTGAAATTGTTTGTCTAATGTATTATGCATTTCCATCTTCAATTGATCTGATTTGTGTGTGTGAAATAAGATTGAGTCTCCACGCTGTGACCTTGGGCGGTGCTAGCTTTTTTGTTTGAATTTCCCCTTCCTTGTCTAGTACTTGGCAGGCTCATAAATGAGCACTGATAAATAACAATTCTACCTTTTGGTACAAGTATGCTATTGGTGCACAGCTGGAGTCACCTAAATGGCACTTCATAGATGGCATATGAAGTTTATGGGGGATAAGCTAAATACAGCAAGTGTGAAGTGAAAGTCGCTCAGTCGTGTCTGACTCTTTGCGACCCCAAGTACTATGCAGTCCATGGAATTCTCCAGGCTAGAATACTGGAGTGGGTAACCGTTCCCTTCTCCAGGGGATCTTCCCAACTCTGGGGTTGAATCCAAGTCCCCCGCATTGTGGGCAGATTCTTTACCAGCTGTGCCTCATAGGAAGTCCAATAGTGGGGATCTTCCCGACCCAGGAATTGAACCGGGGTTTCCTGCGTTGCTGGTGGATTCTTTACTAGCTGAGCTATGAGGGAAGTCCAGAATATACCAAGGGCATCGTTCAATTAGAAATATCCTGTGTGCAGATTGAGGATTCTCATGAGTACAAAGGTTTAACAGATATTTTAAAGAATTTGTGAATATTCTGTGTTCAGTATTCCATTGTGCATATATTCTCTTCCAGCTCAGCTTCAATCCATTCATACTCAGACCTGTGACTTCAATCTCTGAGAATGAGATGAAGGAGTTAGAAAAACTTCCTGTATGCTAGATCTGACTTTTGGGGAATATCCCTCACCTTTCCCAGCAAACTAGAGCCTCTGGGCTTTAATCTAGTTAGACACATGTAGGAGGATCTCTGAGAAGCCAGTAATTACATGGTAGCATGTGACCACACTTGGGTCATTCCAAGCTGCAGCTGTTAAGGACTCTATGAGCAATGAAGTCAGATGATCTTGTTTTTAGTCACATTTCTGCCACTAACAAGCTGTGTGACATCGGCAGAATTTCCTAGGTCCTCTACTGCTAACCAGTTTTTTAAAATCCTGGATTCTGTTGACAGTATGGTGAAACCTATGAACCACTTTTCAGAATGGTATCTTTTAAGTGTATAAAATGAAATATATAGAATTATAAAGAAAGCCACTTATATTGAAAGCATCATTAAAACATTAAAAATTGATGATTTTTGTGATTCTTTACTAGTACATCAGATATCAGGAGTTAGAGGTGTGTCTAGTTAACTATTTATTCCATAATTTGGAAGTGATAATGAGTATAAGTGACTTTTTAATGCAGCAACTATACCATGATATGAAAATGTATGTGATTTCTGTTGGTGAAAAAATCAAAAGGAATGCTAATGCAATGAATGTACATGGAGGAAATGATACTGTTCAGTTCATGGTTAGTGAAAACCATAAAACAGTCCAGTTTGTAGACTCATTAAATTCTGTTCATAGACTCCTTACATGTCTCTGGACTCTATGGAAGTCAGGAATAGCTGGATCCAGAAGTTCACTGCCATCCCCGGCAGCTCAGATTCTAGTAGTATAGAGAAAAGTTGACCCAGATGGCCTCTTGAGTTTATCAAAACACTGATTTGGGGCAGTGGCATAATTAAGGGACTGTTTTGCCAGGAAAGTAACATTGGATTCACCTGGGAAGTTACCTGGGTACTTAGTAGTGAGAAATTCCCTGGGTTTCATCTATTGCTTTTATTTAGCATGTAGCTTGGAGAAGGCAATGGCACCCCACTCCAGTACTCTTGCCTGGAAAATCCCATGGATGGAGGAGCCTGGTGGGCTGCAGTCCATGGGGTCGCGAAGAGTTGGACACGACTGAGCGACTTCACTTTCACTTTTCACTTGCATGCACTGGAGAAGGAAATGGCAACCCACTCCAGTGTTCTTGCCTGGAGAATCCCAGGGACGGGGGAGCCTGGTGGGCTGCCGTCTATGTGGTTGCACAGAGTCGGACACGACTGAAGCGACTTAGCAGCAGCAGCGTGTAACTAGGGCTTCTTAGGTGGCACCAGTGGTAAAGAACCTGTTTGCCGATGCAAGAGACATAAGGGATGTGGTTTTGATCCCTGGATCAGGAAGAGTCCCTGGAGGAGGAAATGGCAACCCATTCTAGTATTTTTGCCTGGAGAATCCCATGGACAGGAGCCTAGAGGGCTACGGTCCATGGGTCGCAAAAGTTGGACATGACTGAAGCAAGTTAACATACACAGGAAATAATAACACAGTAGAAACAATTGTAACCCTGGTTACTTCCCTTTGGAGGGACCCCAAAATCAGAACTAATGGGAATGTGACCATGTCCCTGTTCTATGTGTATTAAGCTATGTCCTTTGCTTGCACCAGAGGAGCCTGTATCTTTCAGCATCTTGCCATCAGAGCATCGCCATGTCTTCGTCATAACCACATATTTTACACAGAGATCGTGTGTTGTACCTACCTACTTACCAGACTGGAATTGTATTGTTTCGCTAGAAAGTAAGATCTTTGAAATAAAAAGAAGTTAAGGAATAATAGTGATAAAGCGCTTCTCATTTACTTAAAGTTGTTTTCTTTCCTATACTTTCCGAGTGTTTTAATTATGAAGATCTAAGTATGTTCTGTGTGAAAGGAGTGGAAGGCTAAATTTATCCTAATTCTTTCAGAAAATGGAAGCCATTTCCTCTCATTACCTTCCTACCCTCTTCAACTTTGCATTTTGGAGAGAAAAATTTTTTCTTGAAGAGAACTGGAAATACTTTTAAGTGTCACACCACTTGCCTAATTCACCATCACTTCACAATATTCATTGCAAATGGAAAGCAAGATTCCTTTTAGCTTTGCAGTTGCATTATAAATGCCTCCATGTTAATCTGGGTACAAACTCTTAGTCTGATAAATCTGGAAGTGGAGAAGTGTTGAGATTTGATTTGTCCATTTGCTTATGAAAGGTAGTTCATGTAACCATAAGAATGCTTTGTAAACGTGGGCTCATTTTCAGGTTAAAAGATCCTCTGCCAAATTAGACTGGAAGCTTGAAGCATAGGCAGTAAGCAATTTTTCCTCCTGTAGGTGCTGCTGTGGATCAATATCTTTTATTGACTCTTCTAGGGTTTTCATGCAATTTTCTATCATGGTCGTTTATGCTAATCAGCATGAAACAGAATAATTGTAAATCATAGCCCCTTAGGCACATTTTTCTCTCCTGTAATACTTGAGACCACAGAATTATGTTCAAAAGAGATGAGAAAAGCAATCCATTATTTTTTAGTGACTCACGAAGTTGACACAGATGTGGATGGTAAGGACTCCTTCCGTCCTTATATTTGAACTTCACTTTATGTTTTAATTCTGAATGCCAGTGCAAATGAAACTCGCTGTGAAAAGAAATCAGGTTTAAATTAGCCAGTTACCTTTATTTGGGAAAATGCAAATCCATCATGTTAAATATGGAAGGCAGAATAACTATAATATATCCTATTTTAATGTTTGTACATAAGATTATTGAAAGTTATCTTCAGGATGGCATGTTTATGTAATTATTGTAAATTATGAGAGTTATTTCCTGAAGATGTATAAGGATATTTATCTACATATTTAATGATACAATTCAGATAATTAGTGCAGAAGACAGCAATTTTTTTACTATAATGTTGTACTAAGGTAGGTAGCTTGTACTGTTTACATTTATTTTTAGTATTGAACTCAATAAAATATATAGTTATTACAAAAGCAAAGAAAAATGTATCTGTCTTGACCAGTTACTCATATATGTTATGTATGCTTTAGTCTCATCAGAGTTCCAACTATGCCATGGAAGCAAAGTCAACTTTAGCAGTAACCATATCCCTGTGCATACCCGCAGGTGAATGCGGATGTGTTGTGTACATACCACAGTCTGGCTGGGCTGAGGATACAAGTCCAAAAGGAAACCCTGTTCAGTAATAGAGGCCTCAGATATGGTGCCTGGATGCAGAGTTGCCTCTACCTATGGACATGCATATGAAAGACGGGGAACCTTTTTCTAGTTTCCTTTGGGTCATTCCAAATAAAAACTTGGCTTGTCAAAATGGAAAGTAGAAGCTGTACACTCCCAAAGAAGGATAAGCCTTTTCTGCTTGAGAGTTTTCAGGCTAAAGAAGGTTTGTGGATTGTCACTGAGAAGAGCTGGATGAAGGAGTTGTTTGACCTCCAGTTTGTTTTAAACAATTCAGATACATCCTTGCTTCATGGAAGCCATTCCTTAGCATCGCTCTGTTGTCATGGCCACTTCTGAGCTTAAAATGTGCTTTAAAGCAAGGGAGATCTCACGTGGGAGATGAGGCTTGGACCGTGGTGGTGGGAGCAGTCTGCTCCCCATCCTCTGCATCTCTTGGTTCATGAATTCAGTCGATATTAGTTGAGCACCTTCTTTATGTCAGGGATTGTGCTGAGGAGGCAATGGTGAAGGAGACAGGTGGTTCCAGCCCTCTTGAAAGCTTGTGGTTTCATGGGGAGTGCAGTGGGGGGAGACGGGGATAGGAGGACACAAAAGATTGACAAGAAGTTACAGCCCTGTGTGTGATTATATGTCTGTGCTTACCCACTGTTAGCCATGTTGAGTGGGGGGGACATAAAACGTTTTGAGAGTGTCCAAGGGATTTATAACAGAAAGTGGACTTTCAGAAAATTTAAGCAGGTTGGTTTTTCAGTTTAAGATGGAAGAGAATGTTCCAGGCAAAGAGACAGGTTCCTGTAAAGAGACCTGGAGCGAGAGTTGAAAAATATGATGAGAGTGATCTTCGGAAGCCTGGAACTTACTCTGTGAGTGAAAGGAACCAGTAAAGGGTTTTACACAGGGTAGTGGTAAGATCATGTTTTCCCATTTGGAAGATTTCTGGTAGTGGAGGATGAGCTGACATTGGACAGGGGGGTGGCCAGTATTCTAGTTAGAGCATGCTTCAGCAGGCTTCCAGGACAGAGCTGGTGGTGATGATACCACGACCAGGTTGGGGGCTGTGAGGATGAAGGGAGATGAAATCCATAGGACCAGATGACCAACTGAGTGATTATAGCGCTTTAGGCTGTTGGGTAATGGTACCAGTCCCTGAAACTGGAGACTCAGGAAGCAGGGCGTCTTGGGTAAAGATGATCATTTCAGTTGGAGAGTCACCAAATTGGTGCTTCCTTAGATACCCTCGTGGAGATTTGCTGCTGACTGTTGGAAACAAGCATCTGGAACCTGGAAAGAGTTCTGGGTTGGGGATTGAGTCATCCACCCAAAGACTAATGGTGGTGGTTAGTTGCTAAGTCATTTCCAACTCTTGTGACCCCATGGACTGCAGCCTGCCAGGCTCCTTTGTCCATGAGACTGTCCAGGCAAGAATGCTGGAGTGGGTTGCTGTTTCCTTCTCCAGGGCATCTTCCTGACCCGGGGATCAAATCTGGGTTTCCTACTTTGCAGCCAGTCTCCTGCCTTGCAGGCAGATTCTTTATCGACTGAGCCACCAGGGAAGCTCCAGTATTAATGACAAGCACTCAAGTTACTTAGTGTTGAGTATTTTTCTTCCAGGAGTCTCAGGTATTTAGGACTGCCTAGACCCAGGGACTGAATCTAATCTTTTGGACCTTCTCTTTTCACAAGTCAAATGGAGACAATATGTACATGGTTTAGGTAGTGCTTTCTCTGCAGGACAAGCCGCAGAAACATATACTTATCTTGTATATAGACGTGTGTTTTCTTTTACTTTGAAATAGTGTTTGTGAAATACGTATCTTTGGTCATGGAAAAGCCATAGCTACTGAAGTTTCATGGTAATTCTGGAATTTTCCATATAGTTAAAATTTTGTTGGGAACAATTTCTGTTGTCTCAAATAGCAAGATTTCATTCTTTATGGTATATAGAATATGGTGTATATATGTGTATGTGTGCATGCTAAGTCACTTCAGTCATGTCTAACCCTTTGTGACCCCATGGGCTGTAGCCCACCAGGCTCCCCTGTCCATGGGATTCTCCAGGCAAGAATACTGGAGTGGATTGATGTGCCCTTCTCCAGGGGATCTTCTCAACCCAGGGATCGAACCCACATCTCTTGACATTTTTCTGCATTGGTAGGCAGGTTCTTTACCACTATCACTACCTGGGAAGCTCCATATATGTACGTATGTATATGTGTACATATGTGTGTATATGTGTGTGTGTGTGTGTGTGTGTGTATATATATATATATATGACCATGTCTTCTTTATCATCTATTGGTGGGCACTAAAGTTGCTTCTACATATTTTTATTTCATTGAAGTATAGTTGATTTACAACGTTATGTTACTTTTATAGGTGTTCAGTACAGTGATTCAGTATACATATGTTCTTTTTCAGATTCTTTTCCCTTCTAGGTATAGTTCCTGTGCTATGCGATCCATAGCTTGACTGTTGTAAATAATGCTGCAATGAACATAGAGATGCATGTATTTTTTTCAAATTAATGTTTTTGTTTTCTTTGGATAAATATCCAGGAGTAGAATTGCTGGATCATATGCTAGTTCTTTTTAAAAATTTTTGAAGGCTCTCCATACTGTTTTCCGTGGCAGTTGCACCAATTTACCTTCCTACCAACAGTGCATGAAGGTTCCCTTTTTCTCCACATCCTCACCAATATTTACTTATTTTCTTTTTGATAATAGCTATTCTGACAGGTGTAAGGTGGTGTCGCATTGTAGTTTTGATTTGCATTTCCCTCTTGATTGGCGACGTTGAACACCTTTTCATTTGCGTGTTGACCATCTGTATGTCTTTCTTGCAAAAATAATCTCTTCAGATCCTCTGTGGACTTTTCAATCAAGCTTTTTTTTTTTGATGTTGAGTTGTGTGAATTATTTCTGTATGTTGGATATAAACCCCTTATCAGATTCATTTGCAAGTATCTTCTCCTATTCAGTAGGTGGCCTTTTTTTTTTTTTTTTGATAGTTTCCTATGCTAAGTGAAATAGAGCAGATAGGTAAAGACAAAAAGACAAATAGTGTATGATTTCACTTATGTGTTGAATCTAAAATACAAAAGAAATGAACAAAAAAGAAACAGTTATAGATACAGAGAGCAAACAGGTGGTTGCCAGAGAGGAGGGCACTAGCAGGAGGAAAGAAATAGGTGAGGGAGATTAAGATGTAGAAACTTCCAGTTACAAAATAAATGAGTCATGGGTATAAAATATCCAGTGTGGGGAATACAATCAATAACTATGGAAGATCTTTGTATGGTGACACATAGTAAGTAAAATTATCATGGTGATCAGTTTGAAATGTATGGAAATATCTAATCACTATTTTGTATAACAGAAGCTAACAGAGTATTGTAGGTCAATAATACTTCAAAAGCAAACTCAGAAAATGAGATGAGATTTGTGGTTACCAGAGGTGCAGAGTAGGTGGAGGGTGATTTGGATGAAGGCAGTCAAAATGTGCATCCTTCTGTTATAAGGTAAATAAGTGCTGCTGCTGCTAAGTCGCTTCAGTCGTGTCCGACTCTGTGCGACCCCATAGATGACAGCCCACCAGGCTCCCCCGTCCCTGGGATTCTCCAGGCAAGAACACTGGAGTGGGTTGCCAATTCCTTCTCCAACGCATGAAAGTGAAAAGTGAAAGTGAAGTCGCTCAGTCGTGTCCGACTCTTAGTGACCCCATGGACTGTAGCCCACCAGGCTCCTCCGTCCATGGGATTCTCCAGGCAAGAGTACTGGAGTGGGGTGCCATTGCCTTCTCCAAATAAGTGCTAGGGACTTAATATACAACATGATACATGTAATTAGCGCTGCTGTTTATTATATATGAAACTTGTTAAGAGACTAAATCCTAAAAAGTTCTCCTCACCAGAAAATATTCTTTTTTCTATTTCTTTAATTTGTATCTGTATGAGATGATGGACATTCACGTGTTCACTGAATCTCATTGTGATACTCACTTCATGATGTGTCTAAGTCAAAACATTATGCTCTACACGTTACACGTAAACAGAGCTGTGTGTCAATTACATCTCAATAAAACTGAGAGGAAAAACTACATTGGGGAATCTCACCACCCTGTATATTCTGTCTCTAAGGAAAAAGAAATGTGTGGAAAGAGATAATAGGAGTTGAGTAGAAAATTGAAGTTGCAAAATTCTGTGGCATAGTGATAATGATTTTTGATTGTTGAGTTTTTCTGTGCTATTTCATTGTATTTTTCTTGACAGAAACAAAAAACATTTTTCACTGAAAAGTGCCCTGTTTTCAGCATGATTTCTGGGTCCACATAGAGGAAGAATGAGGTGGACAGAATGGTAGAAAATTTAGAAGGAAAGCATGTTTCCTCATAAGGGGAAAAGGGTAGGAGTAAGAAAAACATGTTTATTCTTGTTAAGTTTAAAATCTGATGTTGGCCACATCATTGAAATGGCCGTATAGTTTGTGTTGTGTATGGGTCTGTACAATGTTCCTAATTAATCTGAAAATTAATCCAGGAAGATCTCTTGGAGGAGGGCATGGCAACCCACTCCAGTATTCTTGCCTGGAAAATCCATGGACAGAGGAGCCTGGCGAGCTATCATCCATAGGGTTGCAAAGAGTTGGACATGACTGAGGTGACTTAGCAGCAGCAGCAATCTGAAAAATAAGACATACATTATTTTTATACATTTTGAGATTTTTTTTAAATTACATATTGCATTTAATTTTTTTAAAGTAGACACCTTTAAAGTGGAATTTATCACAGTTTCACAATTCATCGTGAAATGCTATGTATGTTTAGGAATAGTATAGCATTGCAAATCCAAATTTCAAATTAAGTATACAGTTGACCCTTGAACCATGCAGGGGTTGGGGGTAGGGATGCTGCCCCTCAGAGTAGTCGAAAATCTACCTGTAACTTAGAGTCGACCATTTGTATCCAAGATTTTGCATCTCTGGATTCAGCCAACCAGAATCATGTGATACTGTAGTATTTAGTAAAATCCACATGTAAGTGGACTCATGCAGTTCAAACCTATGATGCTCAAGGGTCATCACCTATGTATTTTTATCTAAATGTTTTGTATACATGTGGATAAAGATCATTCACCTACTTATAGTTCTTCATTTCACAAATAATTTTCCAGTGCAATTCAGTATTAAAGCTCAATTAACTTAGAGGCAATATCTGATGGTTCAGATTTTTTCCTTTTGAATCTTGGCTTGACCCAGGCTGGTACTGATTGAAAGCCCTGAGATGACCACCCAGTTTTTGGATGGCTGTTATAAAATGGCGTGTTTGTCCATTTGCTTCTTGATGAGGTAATCACAGCCCTGGGAGCAGAAGCACATCATTTGAGTGACATTTTACTTCAAAAACTAAACGTGATAATTTCTGTAAATCTGCATTCCAGAGTAGTCTTGTAAGAGTCCCAGGGATAGTATTTGGAATAAGACCTGTTGTGTGTATGGCAGTGAGATTGTGGTTTTAAACTCCTCCGGTCTGTCCTATGGTGTCGGGTGGCCTTCGTTTGGTCTTTATATATTTGGAGAACCTGATGTGTAAGTGTTCTCGGCCTCAGACTTTTCCTGTCTTTGGTGTTGGTGTCACTCGCTTGCAGTGTCGCATTTTGTAGAACCTTGGATGTCTCAATAGCTCTGTTTTAATTTAGTATCTTGGTTCAGTAGAGTGTTGTGCTAAAGAGGCCACAGTCATGAGTGTTGATTCCATGCCAGTCAGCTTTTACAGTGAAAATCAATTTTCCTGTAGCTTCAACTGGTGTTTCAGAATTGGCTGATAATATTTGACTACTTTTGTTCAAGTATAGATGAGGCTATCTAACTCATTAACTGTATTGGTGAAAAATAAAACTGATGTCTATTGGGTAGAATTTTTCCAAATGTCCCGGAGTAGTGTTTTTTTCCTGTGTGAAGAAAAGCATTTCCTTTCATCTGTGGGTAACCTCCCTCCCACTAGAGTAAAATCGACGCATTATTTCCAGAAACTTATTTCGGTGTAAGTTCCTGGTGGATGGAGACACCAGTCTCCTGGTGCTTAAAGCCCATGCTGCGTGCTCTTCATGGACAGGGAAGCTGTCAGCTTCTGGCTGCTCCAGCAGAAAACACTGGGCATTTCCTGGAATAGATGGCTGATGAGGGTCATCTCTTGTCACCTCTTTAACTGGATTTATTGCTTTCGAATTTTTTAATAAGGACATGTTTTAAGGTCTGTCTGGGGACTGAGAGCTCTGATCATTCATGCAGTGAACTTTGAAAAAGTCGGTAAGATTGACTGGCCCCTATTATCATAATGGATGGTGACTATTTGACATTTACAGTGGTATGCTCCATTTGCACTAAAATAAATGAATTTGTATTTAAAAATAATTGACCAATCTGGTTTCCTATCAAAGCTAAAACAGAGGTTATTTGCATTCAAAGTTAAAACCTGAAAAACTGCATGCAGATTTAGTTAAGATTTGCTGAATATGTCCATTGGTGGAACCCCATTCAACCTGATTGAATCGATCTTTAGCCTGAGAAAGAACAGGAATCACGTCACTGTCCTGGGCCTACGATCTAAGTTGTTAGCTCTTCTGAATACATGAGGATTTTTATTAAGTGCATATTGTTTGTCAGGCCTATTGGCCTTCCTGCCTACTGACCTATTTCTAGGCCAGGATGACGGTTCTCCCTGCGGAGTCAGGGTTAATTCTAGCTTCTTTCCTTAGAGTTTTGATTTGTACAGCTCTTCCAGGTGGAGACTCAGATCACTGGTACCCTTTGCTGCCCACGATACATGTGGAAATGAGTCAGTGGAAAATTCACTTACTCATTGTGACCTACTTCTGTCTCTTGCATCGAAGGTGTGCTAATTTGTCAAAAGCCATCTGTCCCCCTTCCAGAAACCCTTGCTTCATTGCAACTTTAACCTCTTAGCCTATAGATTCTTTTCTAGTATTTACAGTTACCTAAATATGTTAATTATTCTGTTGTATATGCAGTCTGCGTTAGATTCAGCCCTAGAGGCCAGGGATAGGATCTGACTTTGTATAGCTCTCAGTACATCCTGACCCACGATCTCTGCTTTCTCGTGAAGGTTCTTGGCTTTTGAGGAGAAACTATAAAATGGTTAACTTTTACTAATTTAAGAAAGGAAGGCTTATTATGCCAGGGTTTGCTGGGATCAAACTCCTCACCCATTTTCAGCAAAACTTTCCTTTTCTCAGTTTCATTAGCTTGTTCTTAGAGATTACTCATTTATCCAACAAGATTTAATCAGCTTTTCTGTCAGGTATTGTAGTAGGGTCACAAGAACAGTAAGATGCTTGCCTGCAGGAAGCTTACAATCCCTGGTAAAAGACCTCCATGTGGCCATTTCACAGTAACCCAGTTTAAACATCATTTTAACTGTGGGGAAGAGCAGGACATTCCACTGTATGTAGAACTATGCAGTCCATGGGATTCCCTAGGCCAGAATACTGGAGTGAGTGGCCATTCCCTTCCCCAGGAGATCTTCCCAAGCCAAGGATCGAACCCAGGTCCCCCGCATTGCAGGTGGATTCTTCACCAGCTGAGTCACCAGGGAAGCAGAACATTCCATGCCAACACCCAAATTAGGATTACTTCTTCCCTGACTTTGTTGCTTTCAGCGTTAGTCTTGCTGCTCTCACTATGCAGTCACATATATCAGTATGTGAAATAGGTATTTACCATTGAACTTCATGGAAATGGTGAAAGAATTTATGGAGAATAATATGATTCTAAACTGCAGAAAAAGAAAGCAATGTGTCTTATATATTTTACTAAGCACAGATACAGAAACACACATATGTGTAGCAACTACAAACAACATGTAGTAGCTCAGATTCATTGCTATTGACTTCATGTCCACTGTTGCACAGACTTCAGAGTATTAAAGTGATAGACCATATGTACAATTTCAACAAGATATATTTCAGTCCAGCGTTATCTAAGATAATCATTGTATGTCTTAGTATATACATATTTTTTGCCCGAGTCTAACCATATTCTCAGATTAGGAATGAACAGTCTTACTTAAAGTTAATATGTAGAGAAGTAAATGGAAACCAGCATTTGATGAGTAGAATAGTATTTTTGAAACCTATCTTGTTCTTGGCAGCTATTTAGTTTTTACTATGAACAACTCACCCTTAAAAAGAGAAATTCATGCTGACTTGATAGCACTTTTTAAAAAGTGGCAGCTATTAACATTAAAATAATAAAGTAGAGTTTTGTTCTCTGCTAACTGTTGGGGTTGTGAACACTGCTTTATTTGGATCTTAATTTCTCCTGGCTTTTTTCAAATTGTTGTAGATACCGCTCCTTTTGGGGGAAAACTCGTAGAGAAAAAACTCAAGATCAGGCTGAGCTAGTTTGCTGTGATACATTGCAGCCTAGACATGGTGTTATATTCTAGAAAATGTTCTGTGCTTTTTCACCAAGAGATAGAAGCTTCTGGTCAAAGTTGTGAGTGAAGCAGTCAATTCTAAAGTAACTGAGTGATGGTTAAGCAGAGTTGTAGTGCTGCAGCAAAGATGTGTGGTGCCCTGTGAGTTTTGTCACAGTAAAATGATCTAGATTTTGCTCTGTGGATGAATTGATTAACTTTGATTCTACTGTGGAAAGATAGTTTACTTGTTTTCATTTTCTCCTTACAGTTGTCACCTTTATCTTTGCTTTTGCAGCCACTTTCTATGATAAGCAAAATAAGTTTGTTTCAAAGGAAAGTAGTAATTTGTTGTCAAATAATATGACATGGTGGATCCTCATCTACATACAGATTCATCTGGAGATGCACATAAACAATGACATCTAAGAACAGGGTTTTGCTCTCTATTGCCCTTCATTATAGGTGTACCCTCTTTATTTGTTTGGTTCTCCATGAAGGAGACCCTTCATGGTATTTTATTCTTCACACCACAACACTTTTCCAATGGAGATTAGAACTTAAGCCTCAGTTGACCAGGGACTTAAGTATACAATGTCTTATCTGGCTTTGTGCAATCTCTTCATTTAAAACCACTTACCTGAAAGGCTTATATCTTTTGTTGTGGTGTCATCAGAAGCCACACCTGAGAATTTGGCATTGTTCCTTGGAGCTGATTCAGATGTTTTCTGCTAAGCTGCTTTTTGTGTAAGATGTTGAAAATTGAATTATCCTGTCTGGGCTCTGAACTCCTAACCTGATTAAAATGATCCCTGTCACTACAAAAGCATGGCATCTCTGCAGTCTTTGAAGACTCAAGAGGGAAGTGAATGGGGTCCATGCCCAGTGACACTTGGCATTTGGGTGGGGCTCGAGGGTTATGAAACAGTGATTGCAAAACCACAGGTCCCTCCACCCTCCCTATGGTGCTGGATTCCTAATTTAGGTTTTTCTTCCATTGGTTCTGTGGCCACGAGTTCTGTAATGAGAACTAGGGGGCCTTCCTAAGATCTCAGGCTGTGTAATAACAGGTGAAATGTTCCACATCACTAACTTCAATACTAGAAGCTTTATGCTTTCTTAACATGTGACAGTATGATTCTCGTTAGTTCAGCATTGCAGCTTCAGCTTTGCAGGTTTTCTGCAAATTGAATGTAAGACACTTAATATTCCAATGCAAGATGTAATAATTCCACTTGAATATAAATTCAATAATTAAATCTCTAAGAGGAGTGAATATATTTAATGATAAATGCTGGGGAAAGATGATGTCTATAGAGTTCTTTGCTGTTTTAAAGTAGCTGGTTATGTCTACCACTATAGAAATCGTGTACACTGTGGGTATTCTAAAAGGATAATCTTCATTAATGAGTGTCTTCCTCTAACGCCAGGGGGGTGAATTTATAAGCAAAAGGATTCCTCAGAAGGTCTGCTGATTTTGAGGGAACCCTTGTGCATTCACTTTCAAACCTCTGCAACTCCTGGGTTATATGTGGGGCTTTTATTGGCATTTTAAGTCAAGGAGACCTTATTCCTTTTGGCTTTGCCATTTGTTGAGCTGACCAAAGCTGCCAAAGTCTTAACTGTGTTCTCCCCACATCATTAATAACTATTAGAGTTGGGCCCAGCCCAGCTTTGATTAGTACCACTGTGACTATGCAACCAGCAGCCATTGGATTGTAATTTAAAGGGCATAAACAATTCCTGTCCTTAGAAAACTGTATGGTTAACATTCTGTGCTTTGTTTCTGTCTTCATGTTTTAAATCACATTTTGAGGAGGGCTGAGCCTTTGCTAAAACAGTAAAATGTCATTTACTGATGATTTCCTAAGAGAGACCTTACTGATATTTCGGGTTGCTGTGAGTTAGGACTGGCTGGTACTTCCCAACCAAGGGGATTTGGTGTGCTATTTTTTCTACTAGAGCTGTTGAGTTGTTTCTTTTCTTTTTTTTTTTTTTTTTTAACGTCACTTTATTGAGGTAGAGTTGACATACAAAAAGCTGTGCGTATTTGATGTATACAGTTTGATGGGTTTGGAGAATTATGCACCCATGAAACCATCACCACAAAAAAATTAACTATGAATCCTGCAACCTCTAAATCTGGAAAAAATATATGTGTGTTATAAAGAAAAACAGATGCTTTTGAAAAATACTGCTCACCATGATTCCCAGGAGGAATGGAGAGTGGTAGAGAGTTGATGACAAAGTACCTATGACAGGGTCATTCACTGAGATACTAATTTGTGGTATTCTTTCTACTGGGGCTTCCCTGGTGGCTCAGATGATAAGGAATCTGCCTGCAATGCAGCAGACCTGGATTCAGTCCCGGTTCGGGAAGATCCCCTGGAGGAGGGCATGGCAACCCACTCCAGTATTCTTGCCTGGAGAATTTCACGGACAGAGGAGCCCAGGGGGCTATACAGTCCATGGGGGGTTGCCAAAAGTTGGACACAACTGAGCGACTGACACTTTCATTTCTTTCTTCAACGCCATACTATAGCTTCTTGGCCTTTCTGAAATAGTCAAGTGGAAACCAGCAGGGACTTCCTACTCACCTATGCCACTTCTAGTCGAAGCCCACATGAAATGGGGAGGCCCTGGTCTGAGCTGGGATATGGGTACACGAGATGCCTATGTTGGGTAAGAACGTCTTTAACTGGCACTGGCAAAGCAAACGTGGCTCCTGTTCCTAACTCTGTCACCATGTACCTCTTGAAGCCCTGCTTTGAAAAGGAGTGGGCACAGGTCCTGGCCACTGACACGGCCAGATACACCGCCAGACACATTGCCTTCTCTCGTTCCTGCCTTGGTCTCAGGGAAGCGCACCCCTGTCTTCTAGGCTTGGGCAGCTCCTCCCTGCCCTCTCCCTGTAGGAGCATCACTCACAGGCTCTCGCATCCTTAGGGAATGACCACCTGGGGGAAACCTGCCTGCTGGCTCTTCCTAACTTCTACTGCCCCTGAATCCAAAACCTATTAAAGACCTTCTAAGGCATAGGAGCCCACACTGTGAACACAAAGACTTCTTGGAATGAGGGAAACATACCTTTCATTCCCCTCTAGTAGAAAGAATACCACTAATTAATATCTCAGTAAATGACCCTGTTATGGGGTACTTTGGCATCACCCTCTACATCTCTCCATTCCTCCTGGAAACGGTGGTGAGCAGTGTGTTTAAAAGGCTCTGTTTTTGTTTATAACACATACATATTTTTTCCAGATTAAGAAGTTGCAGGGTTCACAGTTAATTTTTTTGTAAACGAAAGTGCAAGGACACACACATTTTCCCTTATTCCCATCACTGAGAAGTACTCACCATTATTATTTGTGTACATGTCCTTCCAGTCCATTCTCTTTGCTTTCTGTGTATTTTAAGCATATTTGGTGTCCAGCTTTGGACCCTCCACTTTTCACCATTGTAAGCAAGCATTTTGGGAAAAATATCCCATCTTGTGGTTGTAGCATAGCTTGTTTAGCTACTTCACTCAGGGTTTTTAGGAGAATAAGACTGATCGTCAGTCTTATTAAGACGACGTCATCCTTTGTTCTCTGCCATCTCAGGAAAAGGTCTAAAAAGACATACGTGTCTGGGGTCGGGGAGGGGAGGTGGTGTGTTGGCTTGGTTAGAAACAAAAAGGAACTTTCACAGAGAGGAGGCAGTTAATTCCAGGTGATTGTTTGATCTTGAGAGAGGAGTGAGTGGGTGAGCAGAGAGCCTTTGTTTCCGGTTCCAGGCATCTGTCAGCCTCAGTCCTTGGACCTTCTTGAGCCACCTTGTCTTCCCTCAATTCTGGACTTTTTGTCTTTCGATATCAGGCTAGTGTGACTAGGGCCGAAGTAGGTCCTTATTGTGAGGTAGATTTTTTAAAATACATATTTCATTTAGTACATAAAAAGAGTTTGGAGGACGGAATGACCCCAAAATGAGCTGTCCTAAGAAAAGCGGCCAACCCTATTTCTATTTCTGAGTCTTACCAATTTTTAAAAAACATTTTTAAAAGGTTAGGGAAGTAGTTTGCTTCATTTCTCTACAGATTGATTAACTCTTTCACATAGTTGAGTTAGAGATTAATCTTGTTGGGCTGAAATCATGTTACATGAAGAGGTAGAAAACTAATCAAAGTTCTTTTTCTAAAAGGAAATTTTAACAGTTGAAAAATGACTAATCTCTGAAGCAAGGCGGTAACAATGAGGATTAGGGAGATAGAGTTATTTATAATTAATATACCAGTAATTCTTCCTAACTTTGGGGCCAGACTCATTGCCAGTATATTTTCTTCAGCTAGAGCGCAAATATTAATTATTGGTTCTACTGGTCTTTACTGCAATAAAATAATTAAGGTTTTTTTTTTAATGGAATTATGCTTTGGTTTAACAGTGTATTATGGACACATTACATAATCTTCCTGGGACCTCCCCTACCCACTCATTTCCTATTTCATATTTCTCAGTGATAAAGTTGTTGCCATGTTAATAATCTTTACTGTCTCTAGTTACTTGAGAAAATGCCTTAAGCTAAGTAATAATTTGCCTGCCTGGAAAACTGAAAGTTTTCTCCAACAGTTGCGTTTCTGATTTAGGTGATTGTATGTTTATTTCATTTTGGTCTTGAGTCTTTTTCTTTTTAAACATGACAGCCTAGTTTCTGTCAAACCTTGGATAGGCCCTTTTTTTTTTTTTTTTTTTTTTTTGGTTTCTTTCAAATACACAATGTCTCCTTGCTAAACAATGGAGCTATTTAAAAACTCAGGGAAATGTCTCCCTCCCCAGATTTCCTGATTGCAAACTCATAAGCACATCTTCTTTGGGGTCCTGGTAACTGTCTTCCCTCGGCCTGGGTCAGAGACTCTAAAAACTCTTGGGGTTTTTGGTGATGTGATCAAACTGCTCGTCAGAAAAACAAGTTGAGTTAAAACAAGAAAATCAAGTGGATGGCAGTGTGGTTGGAGGAGGGGAAGGAGGTTGCTTTGTCTTGTGAAACTGGTGATCACCAGGTGCTAGGGCCTAGTTTGTAGAAAGGTGATAGGACCTATTGCTTACCACTCATCTGCCGTTTAAATGTTATTTTACAGTATTGATGCTTTCAGATGCAAAAGGCATAACTCAATGTGTGATTTTTTTTTTTTTTTAAGTAAAACGAGACTCGGTTTTTGTCATCTGAAGAACATCACAGTTTTTATTTATTTTTTAATCGGAGGATAATTGCTTTACAGAATTGTGTTGATTTCTGACAAACATATAGTTTTGAGGTACTGTCTTTGAGGCTGATTAGCTAATAGTGCAGTGTTTTTGCTCCTTACTGTATAATTGTGTGGGGCTTCCCAAGTGGCGCTAGTGGTAAAGAACTTGCCTGCCAATGCAACTTAAGAGATTAGGGTTCAATCCCTGGGTGGGGAAGATCCCCGGGAAAAAGGCACGGCAACCCACTCCAGTATTCATGCCTGGAGAATCCAAAGGACCGGGGAGCCTGGTGGGTTACAGTCCATAGGATCGCAAAGAGTCAGACTCATCAAAAGTGACTTACATGCACACATATCATTGCGTGAATTCATAAACTTTGGGACCTGCTGTGCTAAACAGTGTAGCTAATATCTGACACCCAAGCAGAAAACACTCTTTGTTATATAAGTGAACCCTACAATTTTATGATTATAATGTAAATGAAAATATGATGTGGCCACAAAGCAAAAGGAGTGACTCACTTGGTAGCTACAGACAGGTTTTATTTTCCTGATGGTTTAGCTTGTTGTTATCACACGTATGTTGCCCTTTCAAAAGGATTGAGGATCTGTTTAGAAAAAAGATAAGCAAAAGTAGCCAGTGGGAGAGTTCACATTCATTTTTTTGTTAGTGTCAATGATTTGTTTTCAGTAAGTTGAAGTGTCTTAATTATACTCATGATATGCAATTTAATTTCAGGTGGGCAGGTTACACTGGATCCTTTTCAATATGGAAATGTTACACAGTTGGGTGCCATCTCTCTCTACTTTGAATTTCTACTTTGAGATGTTTTCCTGTGAAGGTCAGGGATTCTATAACTTTAATAAACAGGAGTCCAGGAACACAAGGAAGAGAATCTCTCTGAGTCACTGGGTGCAGGGAATGCAGAATGAGTTGAAGTGGGATGGCTGGTGAATGTGGTGAGGAGGCGGAGTGCCTGCGTTGTTCTGGAGCTCAGGGTACTTACTAATAAGGGCCAAATTCCAGGCTGGGACGATGAGGTCACCTCTTTGAACACAAGGCTGGCCCTGTGAGAAATAGGTGGCCATGCCCATAAGAGGCAGGCTGGTGATTTGAAGGTAGGTGAAGCCAGCAGTAAACTTTTCCTTAGGAAATGACGCTTTCCTGGCACTCTGCCTTGTCTGAACTCCTGCCATAGTTTTAATGTAATTCCCACAATTCAGTGAAACTTCTTTCCACAGACACATTCTCATACATACTCTCTCAGAGTCTGGGAGGTCTTTGGGAAGTAAGAATGGAGGAAGATGCAATTAGGAGTTAGGGACTAACAGATACACACTATTATCTATAAAATGGATAAACAGCAAGGACCTACTGTATAGCACAGGCACCGATAGTCAGTATCTTGTAATAACCTATTAGGACAAGAATCTGAAAAAATATATGTGCATAAAGTTGGCCAAAGGGTTCATTCGGGTTTTTCCACACGATGTTATGGGCTTGAATCACTTTATTGTATGTCTGAAGTTAACACAATATTATAAGTCAACTATACTTTGATTTTAAAAAATAAGGGAAGATGCCAGACAAAGGGATGATATCCTGAAAGAATAAGTACAATAAAAGAATCTAAGATTGGGGATCACAGGTTTATAGAAGTCATAAATATGTACATTTTATAATGTTGAGTTTGTTGTATTTTGAGATATATCATTTATAAATCCTTCTTTCTTAAAAAAAGCTTATCTCAACATGGTCAATATACATATGTTTTAGATCTTCTGCTGGCTAAATTCACTTCCTAATGTATAATATCCTCCTTTCCTCTAAAACCAGTACATACAAAAAGGCTTCACACCGCAACTCATGACTTCTGTGTTCTCTAATCCTTAAAGAGTCAGATATCTAGACACAGAAAAAAAGAAAAAAAGCAAAGCCACGTTAACGAGGATATGATCCAGAAACTTGAATTTAATTTTAAAATCTTACTAAGAACAATTTAACAAAAGAATTTGAACCACACATACTTAAACACAAATCTCTTCCCTAGCTGTGTCTGACTAGACCAGATGGTTTGAGAAGGGATAAGGAGGAAGTGCTTGCTTGAAATGGATAATCCATGTGCTGGTTCATTCATTGCATTTGGATCCTCAAGAATACACTGCGGAGGAAGGAATGTCCAAATCGTGACATCTTACCTGTCTGTCTTCTGTAAGCCTGATAACTGTGTATACAAATATGTGTGTGCATGCGTGCTCAGTCGTGTCCAACTCTTTGCGACCCCATGGGCTGCAGGCTGCCAGGCTTCTCTGTCCATGGGATTTTCCAGGCAAGGATACCGGAGTGGGTTGCCATTTCCTTCTCTAGGGGATCTTCTTGACGCAGGAATCAAACCCATGTCTCCTGGATTGCAGGCAGATCCTTTACCACTGAGCCACCTGGGAAAGCCCCATGTACAAATATATCCCAGGATAAAATGCATGCCCCACTTGGTGACACTAGGGTGTCTCTCCGCCTGGGTCAGGCTTTCTGCTCCTAGAAAAACTTCACAACCTGAGTATGAAGCTTATTAACTTGATCTACCTCGTCTACCTGACTGCCAGGCTACAGGTTCAAAAACCGGTTTGTTGGTATCCCAAGAGTAGCCCCATGTCTTAGGCATGGGTCTGTGGTTAGTAAGCTCACTGATTTATGTATAGGACCAGAAATGCTGAGACATTAATTTACAGGGAGGCCAGATAACTGGTATGAGGTTTAGGCTCGTCACAGTTCTTGTTCTTTGCTTTATAGACATTTTTACAAAATGGCTAAAAGGACAGCCTCTGAAGGCATACTTCCTGGGTTTGGATACCTGTCCTACCACTTATTAGCTGTGTGATCTTTGGCAAGTTTCTGAACTTCTCAGTTCTTCAGCTTTCAAGTCTGTAAAATGTGTGTGAGAAATGCAGGTCTTACCTCAGGATTCTCATGCAGATTAAACTGTTGCTTGGAGTGTATTAAAAGACATTTAGTCTAAGTTAGCAGTTGTCACTATTGTTCTTGTTACTCACTTTTGGGCAGACCTCTTCACAAAGTAGTCAGAAGGTGGCTCGGGGAATATGATAGCAGAACAAGGCACATTAGCTGGCTTAAAAGATCCATGGCATCAGGCAGAGGTGGATGGATGCACATGATTTTGAGAGTTGATCTGAAATGAAGTCTCTGTTGGGTTCAGTCCCTTGCATGCCCTTCACCTTGAGGTGCTGATTTGAAGCCCTTGGAGGCACAGTTGACTTGTGGTTCTGCAGTTTTTGTTTTTCTATGTTTCTAAAGCCAATCAATCACCCTTTTTATTGTTGCGTTCTTTCTATAGCTGTGTTAATATTTACATTTATTGTCAAGCCTGCTGCCTTGGAACCAGCCTCTTTAGCTCTTGCATAATTCATTGTATTGATTTTAGAAGTTAATTCTATGGGCAGTCTTGTGCGTCTTGTTCCCCGATCCTTGGGGGAAAAGCCTTAGTGTAACATTCTATATAGGAAAGCATGTATGCATGAAAAGGTATATTGAAGAAAGAAAGACCAAAATGTTTTCCTTTTTTTTTTTTTCCTTTTAAAACTTTGTATTTTACATTGGAGTGTAGCCGATCAACAACGTTGTGGTAGTTTCAGGTGGGCAGCAATGGGACTCAGCCATAGCTATACTTGTAACCATTCTCTCCCAAACTCCCCTCCCATTCAGGCTGTCACATGACATTGAGCAGAGTTCCCTGTGTGATACAGTAGGACCTTGTTGGTTATCCATTTTAAATGTCACAAAGTGTTTTCTTTTGACAGCTAATATTTATGAAGTACTCATTTTGCCAAGCACTGTGATACTTTCTTCACATGCGTTGTCTCATTTCATTTCTACTTAACCCCCAGAGGTAGTTCAGATTTTTACCCCTAGTCTACAGATCAGTAAATTACCTCAATTTAAAACCAGCTCTACCAATCAATGGCAAGTCCTTGTATTTTATAACAGTACTCTCCCAAGAAATAGACGATCAGTGAAATCTAAAACCAAACTACCTTTTCCTTTGTAGAATGTGTAATACCTTCACATAAGACATAGTTAAATGTATTTCTGTTTCTAATGCAAATATTTCTAATTTTGAGTGTGCCCTGGTTGTGGGAGCCCACATGACCTCCTTTCCTAAGCCTTATTTGCCACAAGTTTGTGGTGCTGCCTTGGAAGTCATTACATCATCTTCCAGAGGTAAAATTCTGTGGCTCAGCCCACAAATGGCAAGAGCAGGGAGACTTTATTCATTACCCAGACTGAGTACTGAGCAATTTAAAGACCAGCATCTTCTGGTATCGCCCCAGCCCTCCTGTCTTTAGATACAGAATTGGTTCCTTGTGGCCAATTTCATCTTTGCAAGATGAGAGACTAACTAAGAAAACATCAGTGGATGCAAATGAGGAAAAGAAAAGACATCTGTCAAGTTAATTAAGGGAAAACAGTCCCTTGACCTCTTGTGTTTTTTTTTACGTGCTTTTCATCAAGTTGGGCTGTTCTTTGCTCCTTAGAGACCTGCTCTTCCCTTTCGCGTTGGCCATGAATAGTAGGGCACTCAACACTTAAGGATGGAAGGAACACACGACTTATTTTAATATCCATTTGGCAGTTTTCCTGTTGTTTTTCCATTTAGGAAACATTTTCTTCCACTTGTGCCCATTATCACAGCTTTGACATTCCTGTCATTAGCAGAATGTCATTTTGCAAGATTCTGAGTTGGGCACAGCCAGCAACAAACATACTGAACAGAAAGAGGCTGGCTTTTTGGCACCTGACGTTTCCTCACTGAAAAGCACAAAGTGGAGCTCAGATGTGGGCTTTCCATGTGTGTCTGTTTGTGTTCTGACTATGGAGGCGCAGGAATCAGAGACAGTTCACTTGTGAGCAAAGCATTTTGCCAAATTGCTGTAAATGCAAAGTGCTTTCCAGTTGGAAGGGCGTTATACAGTCATGCTGTTCATTCTGGGCTTGACATAAATTCCTGTCAAGTGTCATAAAAGGAAATCCAGTGGTTACAGAAGTCAACTCCTCCTCCCTTTTTGTGGGTCAGATAGGAATGGCCCCAGAATACTCGGAACCAAAAAGAGGGAACTGATTGTATGGGTCATGTTTAGCTTTGTGGCTAAATTACCCTACGAGAGTGAAGCATGGGCTTCCCTGATGGCTCACATGGTAAAGAATCTGCTGGCAATGCAGGAGACCTGGGCTCGATCCCTGGGGTCAGGAAGATCTCCTGGAGAACGGAATAGCTACCCACTCCAGTATGCTTGCCTGGAGAATTCCATGGACAGAGAAGCCTGGCAGGCCCCAGTCCATCGGATGGGAAAGAGTCGGTTGCTACTGAGTGACCAACACTTTCACGGTGAAACATATCCACCAAATTCAGTGTTGCTAGAGGTAGCAAGTTAAACAGATTCAATTTATATATGGAGAGCCTGCAGTGGGTAAAATAATATTGTATCAGTTTGGCTGCTACATATATGTTCAAATAAGATTTGAATATAAGAAAATCTTTCAATCCAGATTTATAGAACTGGTGACCATTTCTTTAAAGCCATAAAGCAGGAGGTGCTAGGTACAGAGGAAAGAAGTTAATAGTAAAATTTTATTATAGTATTTCCAGAAAGGAGAATGGAACATTAGATTTAAGCTGTTGTATTTTCTCTGGTTTGGTGTTGCCATCACTTTCTTAGTGTTTTTTTTTTTTTTTTAATATCTTTGCATAACACTGGCCAACTGAGAAAAATCCAATGCTATTAAATTCATTAAAAGTAATTTTTTTACTTGGCTTTCTGCTACTTAGTAAATAAAGTGTATCAAGTTGTGACTTTTATCCATACTGAATATGAAACATGGAAACTTTAAAAAAATGTGTCATGTACATCCCCCACCCCCACAACACAAGAGGTTTAAAAGAACATTAGTTTGTATTTTGTTTATTTTTCCTTAACTCTCAAACATGTCTGGAGACTTATCTTTGGTCCGTGACCAAAGCTCTCCTGAGAACAACCAAAGGCTTATGTGTCAGCCTTATAGCTGTTTTTATGACCTTTTATCCAGTTATAAAATTGGGGCCACCACCTCTGTCCCTCCCCTCGCTGACTCTCATTGCCTCTTTGATAGCCCAGTCAGAGGTCAGGCCAGGTGAGAGCAGCACAGATTAGACCATAATTTTGAATGACTCTAGACAATGTTTCGCCAGATCAAGCTTTGGAGCAGTCTACCAAGATACAGCACATGCTCTTCAACTCTTGACCTTACCTTTGCAGCATTTTCTCCACACCCTCATTTCAAGTACAGTCTTTAGTATGTGTCTTTCATGAGGTTTAAGCTATTACACTCTATGTGACTAATCAAAAGTCCAGAATTCATCTCTTCATTGCCTGTTCCAGCCTTTAAGTATCTTTGTTCAAATAGATGACCTGCCCTGTTGTCTTAGGATTCCTGGGGGACATGAGTCTAGGTATGTCCTATAACACGTGCTGCAGATAAACTACACTGCAAAAATTAACAGGTATTGAGAGCCTTCTCACTTTAATTATTTTTTACTTCTAACATTTTTAGCAATTGGACTTAACGTTGCTGCCATAAATCCCAAGCTCCTGCTTGACTTTGACCATTGTATTATGCCCCTCTCTTAACTCCACTGATTATCCCTTTTTGTTTTGTTCAGAGTGACATGTATGTAGATTTTCTCAGTAAGATGTTTCACATCATATAAACCTGTCAGTTCTTTGTGTTTTCTCAGTTATACATGGCCTTGATCAAACTAGTAGAATTAACTGTAATATCATCTTGGATCAGTTTAGTCTTATAGATTAGACTATATGTGTCCTCCAAGTTAAATTAGAAACTTCTTAAATGCAGGAACTATATTTAGTTATTCAAAAATATTTACTGAATCTGTATTCAAATCATTTTTATTTTCTGTATTTTTCTGAGTATCCAAAGAGATTTGCTATGTATAAAATACAATCTTTGGTCTCAAGGAACTCGTCCCCACCTCCTAGACTGTAAGCTCCAGGTGGAATCCCTGGTTATGTTTACTAAATGAATGAGTGACGGCAGAGTGGATGCTCTGCTTGCCAGGGTCACTGCTGCAACATGGTGCACATCAGCCCCACCTGTCAGTCACATGCTCACATGTGACATCGGAGCTCACCATGTCAGCCACATAGAGTTAGCTGTGTTCATGTATCTTGCTTTGCAGTAGCTGCAAAATGGAATAATTAAGAGGAAATAGGTTTAAAAAGTTTGTGTCAGGCAGATCCCTCAGTTTAAGGGGTTGTTTAGGGAAGACCTATGAGATGGAGGGACAGTTTGGTCTGTTGAGTGTATACTCTAAAATTCTGAGCTGATGGAGATTTTATCTCGCACTTTAGATAGCAGCATATTTTTGTTTGTACATCTCTGCCAGATTCTGCCTAAGAATACAGTTATCTGTGAATCAGTCTTAGCTCTTCTTTTACACTTTAAACACTTTGAGAGTGTTTTCTTCATTTTCTTATTTCCCATAGTACTTGTTACATAGGAATAGACATTCCATAAATGTTTGTTGCATTGAATAGCATCTTGCCAATATCTGTATATTCAGCCATCTCTCTTCCCCTACAAAGACAGAAAGTTGGGCTAGATCTCACCAAGGGCTTATCTTAATGGATTAGATATATTTTTAAGAAGTACTATATACAGTAATTATATACGTACACACACACATATACATATTCCTCTTGATTTTCCTAAGAATTTTTGAAAGCTTCAAGACCTATACCTTCCTCTGGGTATGTAATTAGCCTGAATTTTTTGCTCCTACCTGAAAACTGTGTGAGCAGTCGTTCATTTCCATGATAATTAATGTCTTTGAAAAGGAGTTTTTCTACTAATGGAAAAGTTAAGTTCAAGTATCAAGCTGATAACATCAGTACTAAGTGTTCATAATAATATACCCCAGAAAATGATAAACTAGGTTATTACACTGATGCCAGTATGCAGAGGCTTGACACTATCTGCTCAGCCATCAGCACATTACTGGCTACCTGCTCTTTCTCCAGCATTTCGGAGGCTGTATGAAGGAGCATGGCCCACTCTCATACTTGCATGGAATCTTGGAGGTGATTTTTGGCATGACTTTTTAAAATGGAATGCTGTATTTTAGAGTTGAGTCATGGAGATGAGAATGTACTACTACCCCTGCCAACCTGCTTTCTCGCTGGTTTCGCTCCCTCCTCCTCTGGTTAGAATGATTCTCTGAAAACAAAGATCAGATGATGTTCAAAACCTTCCAACAACTTCCCTTTTCACCCAGAGTAAAACCCATCTCAGTCCTGTGGCCTGCGAGCTGCCACAGTGGGGCCCCATCCTCTGTCCATTGACCTCTTTGCTGTGCGTCTCTGACCAGCTCCGCTCCTTCCCTCTGGCGCTAGCTGGTCCTGGAGCCCTGCTGCCTCAGGGCCTTTGCTCTCACTGAACGCTCACTCCCTCATCCTTCTGGTCTTCCTCAAGTACCACCTTCCCAGTGCAGCTTTTCCTAAACACCTGTTTAAATCTGTGATTTCCCACATCCACTGTCCATATCCTACTGTCTGCATCATTTTTCTCCACTGCCATCTCTCATACTACAAATATCATCACCATCTCCAATCCTATTTTGATAATTTATTGTGTTTATTATCTTCTTCCTCTTCTAGACTACAGGTCTCTAGAGGTAGCAGTGATATTTGTTTGTTTAGAATAGATGTTGTTCAGTCGCTAAGTCTTGCCGACACTTTGTGACCCTGTAAACTGCAGCACGCCAGGCTTCCCTGTGCTTCACTGTCTCCCAGGGTTTGCCTCAAACTCATGTTCCTTGAGTCAGTAATGCCATCCAACCGTCTCATCCTCTCGTTACCCCATTCTTTTCCTGCCCTCAATCTTACCCAGCATCAGGGTCTTTTCCAGTGAGTTGGCCCTTTGCATCAGGTGGCCATAGTATTGGAGCTTCAGCTTCACCATCAGTCCTTCCAGAATATTCAGGATTGATTTCTTTTAGAATTGACTGGTTTGATTTCCTCACTGTCCAAGAGACTCTCAAGAGTCTTCTCCAACACCACAGTTCAAAAGCATCAATTCTTCGGCACTCAGCCTTCTTTATGGTCCAACTCTTACATCCATACGTGACTATTGGATAAAAACCATAGCTTTGACTAGATGGACATTTGTTGGAAAAGTACCTCTGCTTTTTAATATGCTGTCTAGGTTTGCCATAGCTTTTCTTCCAAGGAGCAAGCGTCTTTTAATTTTGTGGTTGCAGTCATCATGTGCAGTGATTTTGGAGCCCAAAATAGTTTAGAATAGTACCTAGCATGTATTAGGGACTCAAAAAGTAATTTATTGGATGAATTCATGGAAGCTTGGTTGGAGCCCTAATTTCACAGGGCGTAGGGAAGATGTTAACAGTGTCTTAACTTTACCCCGGGCTTCCCTGGTAGCTTAGCTGTTAAAGAATCCTCTTACACTGTTGGTGGGAATGCAAACTAGTACAGCCACTATGGAGAACAGTGTGGAGATTCCTTAAAAAACTGGAAATAGAACTGCCATATGACCCAGCAATCCCACTGCTGGGCATACACACTGAGGAAACCAGAATTGAAAGAGACGCGTGTACCCCAATGTTCATCGCAGCACTGTTTACAATAGCCAGGACATGGAAGCAACCTAGATGTCCATCAGCAGACGAATGGATAAGGAAGCTGTGGTACATATACACAATGGAATATTACTCAGCCATTAAAAAGAATGCATTTGAATCAGTTCTATTGAGATAGATGAAACTGGAGCCCATTATACAGAGTGAAGTAAGCCAGAAAGAAAAACACCAATACAGTATACTAATGCATATATGTGGAATTTGAAAGATGGTAACGATAACCCTATATGCGAGACAGAATAAGAGACACAGGTGCATAGAACAGTCTTATGAACTCTGAGGGAGAAGGTGAGGGTGGGATGTTCTGGGAGAATAGCATTGAAACATGTGTATTATCATATGTGAAACAGAACACCATTCCAGGTTCAATGCATGAGACAAATGCTCAGGGCTGGGGCGGTAGGGTGGCCCAGAGAGATGGGATGGGGAGCGAGGTGGGAGGGGGGTTCAGGATGGGAAACACCTGTAAACCCATGGCTGATTCATGTCAATGTATGGCAAAAACCACTACAATACTGTAAAGTAATTAGCCCCCAACTAAAATAAATAAATTTATTAAAAAAAAAAAAAAAAGAATCCACCTGCAATGCAGGAGACCTGGGTTCGATCCCTGGGTTGGGAAGATCCCCTGGAGAAGAGATAGGCTACTCACTCCAGTATTCTTGGGCTTCCTTGGTGGCTCAGATTGTAAAGATTCCACCTGCAATGCAAGAAACCCGGGTTCAGTCCTTGGGTTGGGAAGATCCCCTGGAGAAGGGAATGGCTACCCACTCCAGTATTCTTCCCTGGAGAACTCCATGGACAGAGGAGCCTGGCAGGCTACAGTCCATGGGGTCACAAAGAGTCAGACACGACTGAGTGACTTGCACTTAACTTTACCTAAATAACAAAGTATATCACAGAGTCAGGAATATCAATGCTTTGTTCCCTGCTTCCTTCTCAGGGGGACTAGAGCTTATCCAGCTGGCTGCCAGCTATGGCCTTGTTTCGCCTCCAGGAAAAGGGGTAGAGCTGTAGACCTTAAGTGGCCCAGGGGAAGGGCAGATTGATTTACATACGAGAGACAAGAAGTTATTTCTGGTGAAGACACTAGTATGGGGCAGACATGGAGAGAAGGGCATGGCAGCATCTGAAGGAATCAAGGATATGAGGGAGAATTGTCCAGACAAAATGGGAGGAAGATTTACTTTCTGTTGCATGTATAATTTTTCTTTCAAATTAATCTCAAAGATACTTTTCAAGGCTTTTTTGCAATCAGATTTGCAAATACATAGAGGCCTAGATACTTAATGTTGCACAAAGAAAAAAAGAAATGTCCATGATATATATAATTTTAGTGCACTTAAGAATCCTAAAATCTGCTTCAAACTCAAATGAATAATCTAAAAAAAAGCATGAATTAAACCCATCTTTATGTTGCCATGGGTAAATCTCAAAAGTATAATGTTGAGTGAAAAAATTACGTTATAGAATATCTATAATATATAGTTTGTGCTAAAGTACAGTTTATCCAAAAAGTCAAAAACATGATGGTCATACAAGTATAAAATAAATGTGTCAAGGATTTAATTTGCTTATTAATGAGGACAACAGTAAGAGATTTTGAAAACCATATATATATGTGAATAAATATGTTAAAATATATATATGACATTATATATGTATATTTAATAAAAATGATGAAATAAAACTTGACAACAAATACAAAACTAGTTAAGATCTTGTAAGACAATGATATTAAATGTTTGAGGTTACTTTTTATGGGTGGATATTCACTGTATTTGTGCTAGACCAAGTTCATTTATGTGTAGTAAATGAATTTACTAGACATTTTATGGTCTAGTAATGTGGACAAGAATCTCTTGTGTTACTGCTAATTTTCTCCAACTGAACTCCAACCCCTACAGAGTTTTAAGGTAGCCTCGTCACTAGAAAGACAGTGAAAAGTGTACACCTGATAGAACCAGATAATCTCTTGGGAGTTCATTGCACTAAGCCTTCCCAGCTACTGAAAGGAAAGGCAGTCATCTCTTTTGCACAATTCCAAGTCTTTGTCGGTTTTTCCTGATACATGGCCCCAGTACTGAAAATACAGATGCATACACAAATGTTGTTCATAGGTACTTATATATGTATGTTAAAGGATCAAGAATGGATGGGAAAGCTACCAGCCACAATTCTTTTAGAGCTGCCTGGTTGGGCAGTGGAAAATGTTTATTCGTTTGGATGTTTTGGATGGCAAAATGTACATTTCCTTCTGTACCTTTAGTATATGTATGTAATATTTACTAAATAGTAGAAATAAATATCACAAAATGATAGCATTGTTATTCCAGGCAGTAGGAGGTGTTTGGTTATTTTTGTGTGTGTGTATTTTCGATATTTTAAAAATTTCATAAACCAAACAAAAATAGGTAATGACTCCTCTGATCTTGTCCAGCCCCTTCATTGTAAAGATAAGGAAACAGAAGCTTGCCTGTTTTATAACGTGTTCTCAGCAATGCCACGTTAACTGGATAATTTCTGCCTTCTGGTCACACCCAGTTTCCTCTACTTCTGCCTTCCTCTTTGTTTAAGGAATATTCGGTGTCAGATCCTATTAAGGTATCAGAATATAGTTAACAGATGTTCACATTCAGTACAGCTTTGGTCTATAATTGGCCTCCTGTGCAAATTTATCAAATTTTCCATCAAGATGAGTTAATAAATTATAGCCTAGCGTTCAGAATTCCTGGGGCTCTTCTTAGGCAGTCCCCTGCCCGACAGTCGTGGTCAGTGCTCCGTCTTACTGAGTGTTGACCTTTCACGTCAGTGGTGACTGTTAGAAATGACTGCCTGCTGGGGTTTCGCTTTCTCGGCTTGTCTCGCCGCCATTAGACACGATCAGTATTCATGTCCCCAGATGATTGTAATTTAAAATTAAGCATCATTTCAGCCACTCAGAACTGTTGCAGAAGGCCACAGCCTGGTGGGCCTCACAGCTTTTACAGCCCTGTCAGAGGATAATTAACTGGTTCCTCTGCCAGGAGAGATGTGACAGATCCAGGTGTGAGACTTGTACAGGTCCCTCCAAAGCCTTCATAGGGAGCTCTGAGCAGGACGACAGTCTAAGCAGAAACAGAATATGGGTCCTCTGGACCGAAAGTCCATACAGCGCTTTCCCTTTCCCTCAGGTGGTAGCTCATGGTCCTTTGTCCCTCACTCTGAGTTAGGCCTGACTTACACAATAGAGTGCACGGTTTGTCTCTCTATGTTCCTGACAAATGAAGGTGCCGTTGGCAGGCATGGGAAGATTGAGGAGCTCCTTGTGAAACTGCCCTGGTGAGCTCAGGGAGCAGGTGGCACCCTGTGTTATCCTCGGGTCACCTGCCTGAGCCAAAACACCATGATGACAAGGAAAATGCTTCCCGGTGGTGGCCTCCCATCACGCTCAATTGTCTCCATCTGAGTGCTCGTCCAGCTGTGACACTCTTCTCACAGAGGTTGTGTCCCCACCCGACTTGCCTTCCAGCCCACAGGGGCTAGACAGTCCTACTCACTTGGAAGTACTGTCATCACCTTCCCACCTTCTATTCTTCTCAGATCCCAGGTTCATGGTCAACAGTAATTGTACCTTGGGCATGCATGCGTGTGTGTGTGTGTGTGTGTGTGTGTGTGTGTGTGTGTGTGTATGTTGTCTGTCAGTAGGTGGGTCTTTCCAGGGAGGAACCAGAGGAATGAGGTAATAAGGAAGGCTCACTTGGCACCATCAGCCCCTGTTCTAGTCCACTGTTTGCCTTTGCTGTTGTCTCAAGTTGTATAGGGTTGTCTTCTTGGGCTAAATTCAGATTTTGCAAGTAAAGAATCTGTGCCATTGTGTCACCTTGCCAGGTGAGAGGACAAACTGGGCATGGTGTCCATAGGCTGTGCCCCATGCATTTTTTTCAGCTGGGTGTCCTGAGGAGAAGCAGGTACTTTGTGGGCAGTGGCTATTACTGGATTTGGCTTTAAGAACCAAATACTCTCAGGGTGGATGACTTTCATTTCTTAATGAATGAAATAAAGAGATTGTATTTTGGGAATGCATAGCTAGAACTTGAATTCATGATGGTTCTTTAGTTTCACTTTTGCAATCAAATACCTTTACGATTCCTAAGGCTGAACTGGATTTTACAAGCTCAAATGGTTAGGAGAGGGTAAATTTTCAGTTAAGATATTCCTGCTACAGTAGGAATGATGTTCCTATTTTACCTGGTAGGATGGCACCTGTTTTTCCCCTTTGACAGGGCTTGAGAAAAAACAAAGGTGGTTCAACTTGGTTGTGCTGCTGAAAGAGAAGGGACCTGATTTTTGCGCAAGTGGTGATGTCTCCGCTGCTTCATCACTTTATGCGTTAAATGAGAATGGTGTGGTCACCAGCTCCAGGGGAGCCTGCCTCACACTTGCTAGCCGTGAGCTCCTCCCATTCATCAGGAGAAGAGTGTGATGCCTGGATAAATAAACAATGACAACAGAAGTCAGTTCAGCATTTTGCACCAGTGTCATTATTAACGCAGGTAGTGCCAGGTGCTGTGGCAATCTAGGTGGTAAATATTCAGGTCCCGTCCACTAGGAGTGCTCTTGTTTTGGGGTTAAAGGCAGATTTTAATTCATTTATTGGGAATCAGGTACTTAGAATAATAAGCGACTCTCAGAGATACCAGAAGTAGGTGACAGTGAGATTGGATGACCACCCTCCTCTCCAACTTTGAAAAGTTAGGTACAGAATATCTCAGTAGGGTCCAGTGTTTTTAAAGTAAACACACACACACACACACACACACATATACTTAATATATGGAGAAAGAAATGGCAACCCACTCCAGTATTCTTGCCTGGAGAATCCCATGGACAGAGGAGCCTGGCAGGCTACAGTCTGTGGGGTCGCAAGAATTGGACATGACTAAGTCACCACCACCACACACATATGCTTAATATATACATATACTTTACATATATATATATATATATATATATATATATATATATATATATATATATGGGTTTCCCTAGTGGCTTAGAATATAAATAATCTGCCTGCAGTGCAGGAGACCTGGGTTAGATTCCTGGGTCAGGAAGATCTCCTGGAGAAGGGAATGGCAACCCACTCCAATATCCTTGCCTGGAAAATTCCATGGGCAGAGAAACCTGGTGGGCTACAGTCCATGGGATCTCAAAGAGTCAGACATGACTGAGCAACTAATACTTTAATATATATGTGTGTGTGTAAATATATATATATATATAAAATATATATTATATGTAATATATGTATATTTATTCTATTCTATATATATATATAATCTCAAGATCTAGGTACTTTAAGGTTAAATATAGTTTAAAATATGTCTCTTTACCCTTAAAAATATTAGCAACAAATAAATTCATTTGAGAGGCCAAGACTGTATTTTGTGAGTGTAGAGATTTGTGTACATATCTAAATTTCTTTATTGACCTGTATTTCATAAAGTCTAGTTTTTCCATGCTTTTTATGTGTAAAAGCTTCATGTTTGATTTTGAGAGATTCAAAACTTTTACTTCTCTCTCTAGCTTCATGCTAAAGATCAATATAGAGGTTAGAGAAGACGGCCTCAGGTTTGATTGTTCATCACATTTGTCAATAAGATATGCCTCAACTCTTTAAGGATTTGTGTAACACAATACCAGTGTCTTAATGGTGAACTGTTCAAATTCTGAGGCAACTTGTTTTTAACTTCCTCTTGTGTTATTAGGTAAAGAATCCTATTTTTCTTCATCCTTAATTACATTCACAATCATAAATTTGTAAAGTTTACAAATCTTTTTAGACAATGGGCAAACATAGGATGAATGTAATATAAACTTTGTTCTTATTTTTATATTTTATATTGTTATATTGACCACATAAGTGGATTATTGCTATTGTTCAGTCATTAAATTGTATCTGACTCTTTGCAACCCCAAGGAGTGCAGCACACCAGGCTCCTCTGCCCTCCAGTATCCCCGAGAGTTGCTCAAATTCATATCCATTGAGTCAGCGATGCTGTCTAACCATTTCATCCTCTGCTGCCGCCTTCTCATTTGCCTTCGATCTTTCCCAGCATCAGTCTTTTCCAATGAATCAGCTCTTTGCATCAGGTGACCAAAGTACTGGAGCTTCAGCTTCGGCATCACTCCTTCCACTGAATATTCAGGGTTGATTTCCCTAAGTATTGACTGGTTTGAGGAGAAACAAGTAGATGCCATCATTTTAGTCAGATATTTCTTTTTGATATATTTTTTTTAATCACATTTTTGAAATCAGTACTTTTTCAATATCCATTTATTCCGGTAGACTTTAAATAACTGATACAACTGTGAGAATTTTTGTTTGTGTTTTTTCTTTGCTTTAGATACAAATTGTTGGCTACTTTCTTGCTGTGGTACTGGACTAGTTATATTCTGTATATGTCTTAGGAAAATTTAATTAAAATGCTTTTAAGAAATATCATTTTCTAAATTTTAAGTCAGCATACTTCACTAACATCCCTATGTAAATATTCATTAGATTACTGTTTCTATTGCTATATTGATATCAGTAGATATCAATTGGTAGATATTTCTTATTCATTTAATTTATACGTATATAAATTGATAACTGAATATCAATAAAAATTTACATAAATGATTTAGATAAGATACTAAATGTAAAAAATAACAGTTATATCCATTTTTATGTAAGTTAGCGTGTGTTTTAGCCAGTTTACTCAAATTAGCAAACAACTTTGGTGAGAGTTCCAGGATATAGATCTGTCATTTATAATTTCTTTTATTAACATCAGCAAGTTGATATATTTAATATTCCTATATTAAAATGAAAGATATTAATTTGAATTAACATAAAATACAGTGTATACAATATTTTTTTAAAAAACAAGCACGTGATCTGACTTGATTATGAATTTATTAATAGGTCAAATAATGATTCTTGATAGATGAGTTGATAATACCACATTCCACCTTCATAATTAAGTATCAAGGGTCTATTCTTATGCAACAACTTCTTTAAGGCTGAGTAAACATGATCTTAATTAAACACATAGATAATGCTAAGGGCTGTTGATTGCTCCAGTAAGGAAAGTAAAATGATGCAGCCTGACCTTAAGAAATTATAAATATGAGAATGTTGACAAATGATACTAGGAGCAAACATCTAAAAGAGAGGATTGGTTCCCCAAGTCAGTGTTGTGGAAAGAAATTTGGTTTGTTTTGAAATGTGTTATTCAAAAGTATTTAGAAATGTTCCTTTCATATATTTTATACAAACTCTCAAATATGTCCACCATATGTTAGAAGTAGGTGAAAATTCCTGTTTAAAGAGTACTGTAACAGAGATATATTCTGAATTAAGAAGAAATTACACTAAATCTGTAATGGTGGTTAAGGGCAGCTCTAGTGTAGGAGGATGGAATGACAGTGAACCTTCTAAGTGAATTCAATGAGGTAACCTGCTGGTTTTTATTATCCTTTTCTAACCATGGTTATGATGTAGCAGTCTGTGCTGCAGAAAAGCAAAGGAAAGTAAGAGAATATCCACTTCATCATCAACCATTGTATTAGATTTTAAGGCTTGTGAAAGTTACTTTGGAGTCAAATTAACCATTTTATAACTTTCTAGTAGCAGAAACAGGAAAAAAAATGGTTGCCCTGTAGTTGTTGTCCTGTGCATATATGTAGCAATTTATTTCTACTCACTGGGTACCAGGATAAAAAACAGTAGGTAATGTGCCTATGAGAAAAGGCCTTCATTGTTATTTTAATACAAACTGGAATCTGTTTTTATGATTCCAAAAATATTTATTTTAATAAGGAATTTGAGTGCGGTATGACGATGAAAAATTAATGAGTAGTGAAATATTGTACATGTATCTTAGGCATCAGCTGTTTTATTGACAAAAGGCTCAAGTATGAAATTTGTCTAAATAATTATATTTTTAATTAGTGCATCATTGTAAGATTAATGTCATTGTGCTTCATTGCATGTAATTTTGTATTAGAAATTTCATGTCAACAAAGATGCTACCTGTGGTTTGCTGATTTGAATCCTTATCACTTGTGTGTATGGCATGTTACATGTTTGCAGTCAAGAGCCGAAGGAAGGCATTTGATAACTTCACTGGTGGTGAAGAATATTAATTGTGTTATATATGATTTGAATATATTATGTTTTCTACTATTCAGGAAACAACCACCTTTCAAATATCAGTGACTGCATATTGCAAAAATTTTAGAAGTAACATGAGCAGATAGAGTGTTCAATGTAAGCTATGTCTACTTTGAACATACTTGAACATTATGGATGCTAGGTTCTCTTGTTTTTTAAACTGTTTTTCCTTTCCTTTTGACAGTTGCCGAACCAGCAACCGGAAAAGCTTGATAGGCAATGGACAGTCCCCAGCATTGCCTCGGCCCCACTCACCTCTTTCTGCTCATGCAGGTAATGAATTACTTTGAGTTCTGTTTTACTTACTCTTGTAGTTTTTTCTTTTTTCCTTGCTAGTTTTTGAAAGCTAGGCATTTTGAAATTTAGATGTGTCTCCACACCTTATTATCTTGGTTTCTCTATTGCTTTACCACTAAGTTGTTCTTTTTGAGAAGTCAGTCCATCCTTTGAGCATGTGAACTCTGAAAGTGAGAATTCCTTTTTATTTCTCACGAGGTCTTATTTCAGTTTTTTTTTTTCTCCCACGTCTGAATTTGTGGATGATGCAAGTCAAGCTTCCACGTTAGGATTTCCTTTTGGACATATAGCCGTGATAATTCACATATAGTGGATTAGTGTTAAGAACTGTAGGGAAAGAAAAAGATCTTTCTCTCTCCCATCCTAACTTCTCCACTGGGAACCCGGGTTACCAGAGACAAATTACAAAAGAAAAGCATGCACATTTATTTAATATACATTTCGTGGAGCATTCATAAGGAAGTGAAAATCCAAAGAAACAGTTAAATTAGATTGTTTTTACAGTTTTGATCAAGAGTGGGGAGTCGTGCAAATATGTATAGGACACAGGTGGGCTAATCTTAGTAAGCTGGGGAAAACTCAGCAAGACATGTTTGTTCAGATTCTTCTGTGTCCCTTGTCTTCAGCGATAAGAAGGCTCTTTTCCTCCAGGTGTAGAGAGTGTGCCTCTCACATGAAGGTTTTATGACATGCTTATGGGGCAAGACAGAAAGCCCTTCCTCCATACGTTGTTCCTCATATCCCTTCACCTTAAAATATTCAATGCGCCAATGTTCTGTATTTTGGGGTCTTAAGTCCTAAAGTGTGTCAGAATGATTCAGCATTTTTCTCCCTAAAATTGAGCTTACCTGTTACATAAATTAACTATCACAAACAATGATGCTCTGAGCAGTCTAGAACATGTCTCCTCTTATATGTGGGCAAGAGTTTAAAGTCTTACTTGCCAGTGGTATATGTAACTCACCTTTACATCTAGACCCATTGCAGGCACAAAGATTCAAAAGATGAGACTTTTGGCCTCAAGAGCTAATTAGAAGGATGATAGAGCCATATTACAAAAACTATACAATTAAGACTGCTTTTTATTTTTTAAAAAATTCTGTCCAAGGTGGTACAAAAGGGTTGATTCCAAGCAGGAGAGTTTGGGAGCTATTGAAGGAGCCACTTGTGCGTGACGTTGAAAAGTGAGCAAGACTTTGGCAGGTAGAAATGGGATGAGAGATAGGGGAATTCCTAGTGTGTGGCTAGAGTGTGGGATGTGTGTGCTTGATTGTATGGGAATGTAAAGGTGAAAAGAGATATGAGAATCAAAAAGGAGAATGAATTTTGACTTTGAGTGCCTTTCGGAGATTTTGTGGAGGATCTGTAGGAAGATGTGGTTGAAATTATGGAGGATGTTGGATTAAAAGGATAAGTGATCAAGCCCTACCTCTGATATACTCTAGTGGAAACTCTCACATACAGGTTTTCAGATAGTGTTGATTTTATATTTAACTAGTCCTTTTGCTCAGTGGGGATCTCCAGTTGAGAGTGGAAATTATCTAAACATGTGTGGGGATGAAACAGGAGAGAGAAAGAGGGAAGTAGATGCCCCTTTGGAATGAAGCTTTATTTTCCTCATAAGTAAAGATGGTAAAGTTAAAAAAGCAAAAGATAAGTTCATAAAATTATGATACTGTATGCAGTAAAACTACTTAAGTCCAGAAATACTACTCCTAGACAAAACTTTATAGAAACTCCTACATGTATATGCAAGAAGACATGTTCTAGAGTACTCATAGAAATGTTGCTTGTAGTAGCTAAACATTTAAAGGAATGCAACCCAAATGTCTGTCAGTTAGGAAATGCATAAATGATTTGGGGCATAGTTATCCACAAAGCATTATGTACGTAGTAAACAAATGAACTAGCACTCGAAGATGGTGTTGGGCATGAAAGCTAGTTGCAAAAGAGTCGTACTTAAACCATAGCTATAAGGTTACCATGATGTTACATGCAGTGTTTTCTTTAGGGATACACATACACACACACACACACACACACACACACACACACACACACATAAATATGTATCTGTGTACATACATTTGTGGGCTTCCCAGGTGGCTCAGTGGTAGAGAGTCTGACTGCCAGTGCAGGAGACCTGGGTTCAATCCCTGGGTCAGAAAGATCCCCTGGAGAAGGAAATGGCAACGCACTCCAGTATTCTTGCCTGGGAAATCCCATGGACCGAGGAGCCTGGCGGGCTACAGTCCATGGAGTCGCAAAGAGTCAGACATGACTTAGCAACTAAACAACAACAGCAACAAATACACACTTGTAGTAAGAGTCTAAAGGAAAATACGGTCATTTGAAAGACCCATTTTGTGGTAGCAGTTACATCTGAGAAGGTGTGAGGAGGTAAAATTGTGGAGAGGAGTAAGCAGTTGCTAATATGTTTCCAAACCTGAATGGTGAGTACACAACTATTTATATTATTACTTTTATACTTTGGAGATTTATATTGTATTATTGTCATTTTAGTGAAAGCTGACCAGAAGGTCAAGCAAGGTCAAATACTTTACTCAGGGGCTGGAATTACCCCTTGGTTTTACCTTTTTCATTCCTCCGTCAGAGTGCCACCAGTATATAGTAGGTGCTAAGTGTATGATAAATTTTATTTCTTTTATATAGTTCAGCTGTGTTAAAACATTTAGTCCTACTCCTCTTCATAGTGTTCTGTATTGATTGCATGACACTGTTGTGCCCGTTGATTAGGCTTTCATTACCATGATTCTCTTCAGTTCTGATATTGAGATTAAAGAATATGCAGTAAGACTTGAATGATCCTTTTAATTATTTTTCTTTTCTCTATGGAGAATTCTTTCCCCTTCAAAGCACAGTTTGTTATTTAATCAGAGGAATAATGGGCAAAGAAAATCCTGTTTTTCAGGTCTCAAGAGACTTTTTCTTTATGTGACAGAGCCAAAAGGTTGTTATTCACTCAGAAACTGTAGAGAAATCTGTCAGACGTTTTGTGAGAAATGGCATTTATCCCAGTCTGGTAGGTTCCTCTTTCTTTATATAAAAAAAAGAAAAGGTAAATTAAATAAAGGACCCATCTTCACAGCTTGATAGTGTGAAGTGCCTTCTCACCTCTTCCTGTTGCTGCTTTCCCTGCTGTGTACGGTCCACAGACAGCAGGGGACCGTCCCTGGGTGTCCCCGTGAAAAACAAGAAAAAACATAAGCGCCGCCTCTCAGTGCTCCGTCACCCGGGAGCTACACTCTCTGTTTTTCTTAGGTGAGGATTCTGTGTCAGGCCACTTAGCACTGACACATGAATTTATGCCTGTCAGATGAATCCGTAGAAATGAAAACATTAATTTATTTGTGGAGATGTGTCAGTAATGTCCTGAGGAAGAAGAGATACTGGCATCGTGTATTGGAGCTTGTCTCTGCAGACAAAATAGTGTTTGTTGACAGACAAGGATTCCTAAAAGAACTGTGATCAGGACAGTCCCATTAAAAGAAAAAAGAAAGGTAAAATCACAAGTTTCTGATGCTAAGTGCGAAATTTAATGCAGAAGCCTCAAAGGAAAAGACTCGTATGTCTCTCCTAAATTCAAAAGTTTTGTAAACAAACAAAATCAAAAGAAAACAAAGTGTGAAAAATATTTTTAAGCCCATAACTAACAGACATCTGATTGCCTTAACGTACGAAAAGCTTGTGTAAATTGATATGGAAGTGGTGAATGCACCATTAGAAAAATGATCAAAAGATGTAAAAAGATGTGTCACAGGAAGAAAAATTAAATTGGCCCACAAAAATGTGTGAAATGATGATTCATTTCTATTATAAGAGAAATATGAATCAGGATAATGAGACGGTATTGTTCACCTAGCATACTGTCAAAAATTTCCTAAAACTGATAGAATTCGATGATAGCAAGGTTGTGGAGAAGCAGCCCCTTTCATATCACTTAGGTGTTGATGTATTGGTACAACACTTTTAGTTGGTTTGTGATATTGGTTAAAATTTCAACTGCATTTACCCTTTGGCAAATCCACCTCTAGGTATTTATCTTATTGATATCTCACACAGTAACAGAAAAGAGTAAGTCTAGCATTGCTTATAACTAGCAAATGGAAAATTAAGTTGTTACCACTCTATTTTTTATTGTACCCTTTATTTATTTAGTATACCCTGTATTCATTAAGTGTACCCTTTATTTATTTAGTGTACCTTTTATTTATTAAGAATCTGGTTTAGTAGAAAATAATACATGTATATAACCCAAGACTTCATGTTTGTTACAAAGAATGAGGTGGGGGCTTTTATATTCTGATATATGAACGCTGCCCAAGATAGACTATTCAGTGAAAAAGTACATTGTGTAATTTTATATAAGTGTGTGTGTGTTTGAGTGCATGTACACATACATACATACTTGTATATTCATGCATATTCGTAAGGAGTTTTTGGAAAGATGAATTTAACAGTTTTTATCTTTGGAGAATAGGAAGGTAGGGAAATTAGTGTATAGTGCTTTTATAATAAAATAAACTTCTGTAAATACAACTGGTAAATGAAACAAAATAATGCCTGATCTAGTTCTCTATTACTATACAATAAATTACCAAAAATTTAGAGGCTTAAGACAATATCCATTTATTGATCTTATAGTTCTATACAAGTCTAGGTAGACTTGACTTGTTTGACCTCAGGCAGGCCCTCAGGGTATCTCAAGGGCAAAATCAAAGAAAGATAGAAAAGATAAGTTCCTAGTTCTGTAGGAAAGAAAGTGAAAGTGAAGTCGATTAGTTGACTCTTTGCGACCCCATGGTCTGTAGCCTACCAGGCTTCTCTGTCCATGGGATTTTCCAGGCAAGAATACTGGAGTGGGTTGCCATTTCTTTCTCCAGGAGATCTTCCCAACCCAGGGATTGAACTCGCGTCTCCTGCATTGTAGGCAGACGCTTTACCATCTGAGCCAGCAGGGAAGATGTTAGTTCTGTAGGAACCCTCGCCTTTTTTTCTGTTCAATTTTATTTGGCCAGATTCAGTGTTGGTTGTTGACCTTAAAAAAAATTAAGAAGTTATTTTACCAGCAAAATGAGTTTATTTTGGGATGGCAGAAAGTTGCAATTTGGTACAAGCAAATTTACCTTCAAGGTAAGTCCAAAAAACAGAAGAGAGAGGCTTTTGCCTTTACAGAGGAAAAGAAGAAGTTGGGAGGAGAGTCCAGAGTCTTGGTGGCTTCTTAGTGGCTGAGTTGTTGCTGGGCGAAGAGAAATTCTTACCTCCCTCTTGTGGGTGTAGAATTCAGTTCAATTCAGTCGCTCAGTCGTGTCCGACTCTTTGCAACCCCATGAATTGCAGCACGCCAGGCCTCCCTGTCCATTACCAACTCCCGGAGTTTACCCAAACCCATGTCCATCGAGTCGGTGATGCCATCCAACCATCTCATCCTCTGTCGTCCCCTTCTCCTCCCGCCCCCAATCCTACCCAGCATTAGGGTCTTTTCCAATGAGTCAACTCTTCACATGAGGTGGCCAAAGTATTGGAGTTTCAGCTTCAACATCAGTCCTTCCAATGAACACCCAGGACTGATCTCCTTTAGGATGGACTGGTTGGATCTCCTTGCAGTCCAAGGGACTCTCAAGAGTCTTCTCCAACACCACAGATCAAAAGCATCAATTCTTCGGTGCTCAGCTTTCTTCACCATCTAACTCTCACATCCATACATGACTACTGGAAAAATCATAGCCTTGACTAGATGGACCTTTGTTGGCAAAGTAATGTCTCTGCTTTTAAATATGCTATCTAGGTTGGTCATAACCTTCCTTCCAAGGAGTAAGCGTCTTTTACTTTCATGGCTGCAGTCACTATCTGCAGTGATTCTGGAGCCCAAAAAAATAAAGTCTGACATTATTTCCATTGTTTGCCCATCTATTTCCCATGAAGTGATGGGACTGGATGCCATGATCATAGTTTTCTGAACGTTGAGCTTTAAGCCAACTTTTTCACTCTCCTCTTTCACTTTCATCAAGAGGCTCTTTAGTTCTTCTTCACTTTCTGCCATAGGGGTGGTGTCATCCGCATATCTGAGGTTATTGATATTTCTCCTGGCAATCTTGATTCCAGCTTGTGTTTCTTCCAGCCCAGCGTTTCTCATGATGTACTCTGCGTATAAGTTAAATAAGCAGGGTGACAATATAAAGCCTTGACGTACTCCTTTTCCTATTTGGAACCAGTTTGTTGTTCCATGTCCAGTTCTAACTGTTGCTTCCTGACCTGCATACAGGTTTCTCAAGAGACAGGTCAGGTGGTCTGGTATTCCCATCTCTTTCAGAATTTTCCACAGTTTATTGTGATCCCCACAGTCAAAGGCTTTGACATAGTCAATAAAGCAGAAATAGATGTTTTTCTGGAACTCGGTTGCTTTTTCGATGATCCAGCAGATGTTGGCAATTTGATCTCTGGTTCCTCTGCCTTTTCTAAAACCAGCTTGAACATCTGGAAGTTCATGGTTCACATATTGCTGAAGCCTGGCTTGGAGAATTTTGAGCATTACTTTACTAGCGTGTGAGATGAGTGCAATTGTGCGGTAGTTTGAGCATTCTTTGGCATTGCCTTTCTTTGGGATTGGAACGAAAACTGACCTTTTCCAGCCCTGCGGCCACTGCTGAGTTTTCCAGATTTGCTGGCATATCGAGTGCAGCACTTTCACAGCATCATCTTTGAGGATTTGAAATAGCTCAACTGGAATTCCATCACCTCCACTAGCTTTGTTCGTAGTGATGCTTTCTAAGGCCCACTTGACTTCACATTCCAGGATGTCTGGCTCTAGGTGAGTGATCACACCATCGTGATTATCTGGGTCGTGAAGATCTTTTTTGTACAGTTCTTCTGTGTATTCTTGCCACCTCTTCTTAATATTTTCTGCTTCTGTTAGGTCCATACTATTTCTGTCCTTTATCAAGCCCATCTTTGCATGAAATGTTCCCTTGGTATCTCTAATTTTCTTGAAGAGATCTCTAGTCTTTCCCAATCTGTTGTTTTCCTTTATTTCTTTGCATTGATCGCTGAGGAAGGCTTTCTTATCTCTCCTTGCTATTCTTTGGAACTCTGCATTCAGATGGGAATATCTTTCCTTTTCTCCTTTGCTTTTCGCTTCTCTTCTTTTCCTAGCTATTTGTAAGGCCTCCTCTGACAGCCATTTTGCTTTTTTGCATTTCTTTTCCATGGGGATGGTCTTGATCCCTGTCTCCTGTACAATGTCACAAACCTCTGTCCATAGTTCTTCAGGCACTCTGTCTATCAGATCTGGTCCCTTAAATCTATTTTTGTCACTTGCACTGTATAATCATAAGGGATTTGATTTAGGTCATACCTAAATGGTCTAGTGGTTTTCCCTACTTTCTTCAGTTTAAGTGTGAATTTGGCAATAAGGAGTTCATGATCTGAGCCACAGTCTGCTCCTGGTCTTGTTTTTGCTGACTGTATAGAGCTTCTCCTTCTTTGGCTGCAAAGAATATAATCAGTCTGATTTTGGTGTTGACCATCTGGTGATGTTCATGTGTAGAGTCTTCTCTTGTGTTGTTGGAAGAGGGTGTTTGCTATGACCAGTGCGTTCTATTGGCAAAACTCTATTAGCCTTTGCCCTGCTTCATTCTGTACTCCGAGGCCAAATTTGCCTGTTACGCCAGGTGTTTCCTGACTTCTTACTTTTGCATTCCAGTCCCCTATAATGAAAAGGACATCTTTTGGGGGTGTTAGTTCTAAAAGGTCTTGTATTAGTATCCCCATTTTATCCTGCTTGTTAGCAGGAGGCTGTCCTCCTCCATCTTCAAGCTTGCACTGGCAATCCAGTCATTCTCATGGTTCATATTTGTAAGTAACTCTGCTATCATTCAAAGAAAATTATTTTAAAGGGCTTATCTGATAGGGTCAGGCTAAGTCAAATAATCTCTGTATATTAAAGTCAACTGATACGGGACTTTACATCTGCAAAATCCCATCATAGTAGTACCTAGAGGAGTGTTTGCTTGGATAACTGGGGGATAGGTATCTTGAAAAGACCATTTTTAGAATTCTGCCTACCACAGTATCACTTCAGTATTTATTTTGATTTGAACGGCTAAGTATAATCTCTAAGAGTGATACTGACAGAGGATGAAGCACAGACTGCTGCTGCTGCTGCTAAGTCGCTTCAGTCGTGTCCGACTCTGTGCGACCCCATAGACGGCAGCCTACCAGGCTCCGCCATCCCTGGAATTCTCCAGGCAAGAACACTGGAGTGGGGTGCCATTTCCTTCTCCAGTTCATGAAAGGGAAAAGTGAAAGTGAAGTCGCTCAGTCGTGTCCGACTCTTAGCGACCCCATGGACTATAGCCTACCAGGCTCCTCCGTCCATGGGATTTTCCAGGCAAGAGTACTGGAGTGGGGTGCCATTGCCTTCTCCGGAAGCACAGACTAGATGTAGATAAATAAATGAGACCTATTAGGCTTTTAGAGTCCCAAGATCAAATGTTGCCCCATTGGTCAAAATACCTAACATTTTGTGTCTTCAAAGATTATTTTACTGGGAATTTGCAGCTGGCTACTGAGATTCATTTATACAAGTGTTTTTTGAAGGAAAGATAGGAAAAAAGTCTCTCTTTTCTTTTGCTACTCTAGAATTATTAAAGACAAGAAATATTCTTAATCTTCTATGTTTTCATAACCTATTAAGTTAGTATCTACTTGGGAAAACTTTCATAAATTACTGTCTGTCTGTCTGTCTATTGTACATATGGACCTCGTTTCTGAAGGATTAGTCACCACACTATTTTCTGTTCTGCTCACCAGGCCTCTCTTCAAAGATATAACTCAGCTAAAGGAGGCCCCATACAGGTGAACATAACCAGAGAACTGGGGAGATTGTGTGAACAATACAACTCCAAGTAGAAACTTGCAAAACTCAGAAAAGTACTAGGGTAGGCATATGAGGTTAGGCAATGAAACTCCCCAAATCTCACTATTCAAAACACCCTGTGAACATCTTGATGTGCATTTCTTCATTATTTTCCCTTCTCATCTCTACCCTTGGAGCATTGGCTTAACAAACACAACTCAGAGTATAATGTGGTTTCCAAGTAGAAACTATGAGACATCGTGTACATTTTTTCAATAAGTACGAGAACCTTCCTTTTTTGAACTTGTGCTGGAGTCTCTTTTTGAGCCACACATTGGTCTTGCCACTTTAAACTTGCTCTCCTTGTATTTCTGCTGTATCAATTGTACTCATTCAGATGTGATGCTGAGTAGGATGGGGTAACAGGCACAGGTTTTGCAGACAGGCATGCTGATGCAAGGATTTGAAAGTCACTTTACTAGCAGGGAAATAGAGATAGTGAAAGATACACAAAGCAGAATGATAAATTCAAAGAAGAGCGTCTGGGATAGAACAAGATTCATCAATATTCCAGGGTGCCAGAGACATACGTGAGCACATCCCCGATGTTGGTGAGGAACCTTATAGTAACCTGCTGCCCTGAGAGTCTGAACCATAAGCTCTGAAGATATGTAGCTGGGGGTTAAGGGGTTTAGTAAAGCCTGAAATGTTGGCCCTGTGTGCCAACCAAGTCCTTAAATCACTTACCAACATCCATATGACCCTGTGCTATTTTTAAGGTATGATAAAATTTCATAAGAAATTTTGCAGCCTCTGTTCCCATGACTATGATCTTCAAGGCTGATATGGTTAAAAAATAAAATGGGATACTCTTATTGTGACAGCAAAGCAGACAGTTTGTAGAAAATATGAGAAATTATGTGGAAATATAAATCCCCTTAAACCCACTATCCAAAAATAACCCTGCTTACATTTTACTGCATCTCTTGTCCTTTTTTCCTATATGTATTGTGTGTATGTATCTCTATATATCTGTCCATGTGACTGAAATGCCTATGTTGAAACTATTTCGTTACCCCACCCTTGCCAACACTTAAATTATAGTTTTTCAGGTTCTATTGATACAGGCCAAACATAATACCATAATATCAGTTTTATTAATATATAATTAATGTATAAATGTAACATTGTATCTAAGATATACAACACAATGACTATATATCTTTTTTTAATGACTACCACAATAAGTCTAGTTAATATCTATCACCTCACATAGTTAAAATTTTTTTTTCTTGTGAGGAGAGCCTTTAAGATTTACTCTTTCAGCAACTTTTAAATATTCAATACAGTATTGCTAACTATAGTCACCATGTTATACGTTACATCCCCAGAACTTATTTATTTATCATATAACTAGAAGTTTGTGCTTTTTGATCAGTTCAGTTCAGTCGCTCAGTCGTGTCCGACTCTTTACGACCCCATGGACTGCAGCACACCAGGCCTCCCTCTCCATCACCAGCTCCCAGAGTTTACTCAAACTCCTGTCCATTGAGTTGGTGATGCCATCCAACCATCTCATCCTCTGTGGTCCCCTTTTTGATCACCTTCACCCATTTCACGCACCCCCCACTTCTGGCAACCACCGGTCTCGTGGCTTTTCATGTCTTCCATTTTGTTGTTCTGAGTTTGTTTTTTGTTTGGGGTTTTTTGTTTGTTTGTTTTTAGATTCTATATATTACTGAGATCATACAATATTTGTTTCTTTGACTTACTTCATTTAGCCTAATGCCATCAAGATTCATCCATATTGTTGCAAATGGCAGAATTTCTTTCTTTTTTTATGGCTGGAGACTATTCTGTTGTAGACACATACCGCATTTTCTTTATAGTCCGTCTGTTGACAGATACTTAAGGTTGTTTCCATATCTTGGCTGTTGTAAATAATGGGAGTGCAGATGTCTTTTTAAGATACCGATTGTGTTTCCTTTCAGTATGTACCCTAAACTGGAATTGCTAGATCATATGGTAGTTCCATTTTTTAAGGAACCTCCATAGTATTTTCCACAGTGGCTACTCCAATTTACATCCCCATCAATAGTGTGCAAGGGTTCCCTTTTTTCCACATCTTTACCAATGCTTGTTATCTCTTATCTTTGATAATAGCTATTCTTTGATCAATAGCTTTGATAGTCTAGTATCAATAGCTTTGGTAATAGCTAGCACGTGTGAACTGAATATTTTAGTCATTGTAATGTGTGCTTGTTTTCTTAATCTTGGTCATTTCACTGGATTTCTTTTCAGATTCGCTGTTGGTTTTAATGTTGCTTTTTGATTAGTGTAAGTTTTTTCTTACTTTTAATTTCGTCATCTAGTTTGTCTTTTTCTTTCTGATTTCTTCCGTGTTTTTGTTTTATCTAGTTGTTGTAGTTTCTTTTTTTTTTTTTTTTTTTTTAAACAGACTGGTCTTCCTCTAAGAATCTAACTGCTGTTCTGACCTCACTGTTTCCCCTGCCTCCTCGTGTTTGACAAGCTTACTGTCAGTGAAGTACTTCTTCACCTCCGTGTGTCCTTAGTCTGCCGTTTAGGGTGGTGGTTTTCCCAAGCACTGAGTGAATTTTTGAGCAGCATGAGTTTTCCTGAATTCTTCCTAAACTTTATAGGCTAGCCTATGAAGGGAGGAGATAGCAGTAAAAAAAAAAAAAAAAAAAAGGCATTAAGTCCGTTTCTGTCAACTAGAGGAGACTGTACACATACATGTTTCTGCTCAGGTGTTTGTGGCCTCATCAAGTTTGCATGCAGCACGCAGAGGGAAGGTTATTACTATGAATTTTAGTTTGCTGATGGGAACAACCCAGTCAGTAGAGACGAATGGTCTTTAGGTATCAGTGAAAGATTTCTCTTTAGATTAGGTTAGACTAGAGACATCGCCCTGAGCGTAAGAGTGCCTTTATTTAATCTTTTTTGTTTTGTTGAGTTTCACGCTTTCAGCAGGTTTTCTGTGCTTGAAATATTATTTGCCAAGTTGTTTAAATATGCTTTGTAGATCTTTAATAAAAGTGCTTGATCAGCAGGGCAGTGACCTCCTTTGTCTACACAGACATGATGATGTAAGACAGATGGCTCCTTTGCCTCTTTATATTTGAAGAAGAGGACAGAGCAAGATCGTGTGCTTCAGAGTCAGGGCAAATTGATGGCCAGCCTTAATGGAAATTAAGTTTGCTGATGCCCCATATCACCACTCTTTCTTTGAAGTGATAGAAACTTTCTTGTTTTACTCAAGAGCAATCGCTGATATGGCCACCCATTTTTTTTTTTCTAATTATAAGCAGATCTTAACAAAATCAACTTAAACTTATGAAACATTGTGTTCAGTTGAGAGTGCTATAGTGTCCTCCTCACAGTTTCATTTTATGTAGGTAAATTGGCAAATCATATTGCTAAATCCTTGGATAGACATTACCTTGGAATCATATGCTTGTCTGCTTTTATTAAAATCTTAAATGGGCTCAAGACCAGATTTCTTCATCTAGTGTGGGTGTCCACAGTGTACGATTTCATGGTACATTTGTTCTGTGACTTCAAGTACTTCATAAATCAGTTTCTCTGAATTATAGAGAATACATCTTCTTTATTCCATACTGTACCCACAGTTTTTTTTTTTTCTTTTTTGTTTAAACCTTAGCCTTTGTGTAAATACCAATTGTTGGCTTGAGTAATGACACATCTTGCCCTTCCTGCTTAAGGAAAAGGATGATAAAATCAGATGAACTGACGTCATTGTGTTTTCCTAGTTTGGGGTATGGCTTTGTGTTGAATCACTAATCAGGGGTATATACCAACATCATTAGTATTTGTTAATACCTTCATGCAGCTCCATCTGCTCTGTGCCTGGCATTTATCATTTTGTTTCTTTGAGAAGAGTGTAATGTTTATATGTTATTTTCTTAATAATAATTTAATGACTGGCATGGGCTTCCCTCATGGCTCAATGGTAAAGAATTAGCCTGCCAATGCAGGAGATGAAGATTCAACCCCTGGGTCAGGAAAATCCCCTGGAGAAGGAAATGGCAACCCACTCCAATATTCTTCCTGGAGAATCTCATGTACAGAAAAGTCTGTACAGTCCATGGGATCGCAAAGAATCAGACATGATTGAGCGACAACAGTTCAATCCAATCCAATCTTTCCCCAATCTCTAGATAGTCTCCTAAATCTAAATGTAGAATTTAACCCAAATGGTCATTGATTTAGCTTTTTGGTTTCTCCTTTATTACAAGTTGAAGCTTTTGGAAGCTTACTGCTAAATTTAATGCACCCCTGTGTTAATGAATGTGGCATTATTTTGTCTTTGTTTGTGAACATAGGTCTCTTGGGCAGCACTTAGGAAGATTTTCCTCCTCCATCCTTTGGGAAGGGCTCTTCCCCCCCCTTTTTTTTTAATACAAATCTTTTTGTGTTTGTGCATTTACTATGGATTTTCTTCTGCTTGGTTTCTGAAGTACCAACTGGATCATAATTACATATTTTTCAAGTTAGAATTGACAATATCCATCATTGACAAACTGATGCATTTGTGGGGTAAGACACAGTTAATCAAAGGTGGCTTCCAGATACCTTGCTGAGAACATGAATCAGTGAAAAGGATGCTCCCCAAGATTCAGGAGACAAGAATAGGTTTGAGGTAGTCCTTAAGAGTTCACTTTGCGGCTTTTTGGATTTAAGATGCCCATGAGACATCTAAGTGGTGTAAATTAACAGTTGTTACATGGAGCCTGAAACTCAAGAATCTGTGCTGGTGAGAACAGTCTGGACTGTGTATTTATAGATAGTATTAAAAACCTGCGGATGGGATAAAATCATTGAGGGACAGAGTTTTAGAAGTTTTTAAGATGAAACAGTGAACTGAGTCTATAAGGCCAACATTTAGATGTTCTGAGAGGACAAGAAACCAGCAAGAAACTGAGAAGCAGAAACCTGAGAGGCAGGAAGGAAAGAGGAGGAGACAGTGTCACAGATGCCAAGAGAAGGCAGGGCTCCCAGAGAGGGACGGTTGAGTTTTAGCATGAGGTCAGTAATCCCTGTCAGGCTCATAACAAATATTTGTTGAAATATAAATGAACTGTTTATAAAGAAATACACAGAGATCCTTTTTCCTCTGTTGACCAAAAATGCACCAAACTTCTGATCAAAGGCAAAGTTTGTTTCCCGCCCAAAGAGAAAATCCTCTTAAATATCAATCTGAGTACTTGCGAAGCCTTACACATTATAGTGCATTATTTTAATAACCGTATTTAAAAGTCATTTTAGTAGGTCTTACATTTACCTTGTCCGTAATAAGATCTGTTTCCACCATTGCTGAAAGCTGAGAGGGTGCTACTGCCGTTTTTTCTCTTCATTAGTTTCGACGCTAAGGTGCTTCACCCTGTCCCAAGTCCACAGAGCAGTCAAACAAGCCAGCATCTCACTGAGATGAAGGAGATCTAAACTGTTCTCCTTCTGATAGAGAATAGACATTGGGAATTCTTGAAGTTACTATTTTTTTTTTTATGAGAATAGAGATTCTTATAAGTTTTAGACGGGTAAGAATACTTAAGAAACTAGGGTCTCAAATAGCCCAATTTCTAGAAAGTTAGTGAGATGTAGAATCTTAATTTCAAATTATGGAGATTAAAGTAATTAGCTTATCAACTTTGTCTACTCTGAGATTAGACATTTTCAGATTTAAATTTCATAAGTGTGATTATGTATTTCACTGTTTTAAAATATATAAATGACATGTATTATTATGTCTTCTAACTCTCTGGGAAGCTTATATATTCAAATTGGCCACCCAAGAAACATTTTTTATCTGCTAGTTGAAAAATATTGGATTGCCTTCTGTTTAAGGTTGCTTTTTTTAAGAAAACTTTTAATTTTGTATTGGCATATAACTGATTAACAGTGTTGTGATAGCTTCAGGTACATAGCAAAGCAACTCAACCATACATATATATATATATATAAAATATATATCCATTCTCCCTTCAACTGTTCTATTATCCACACTGCCACATAATATTGAGCAGAGTTCCCTGTGCTATATAGTAGGTCCTTGTTGGTTATCCATTTTAAATCGAGCAGTGTGTACATGTCCATCCCAATCTCCCTAACTGTCCCTTCCCTGCTAGGGTTGCTTTTATTCTAAGATATATGATCAGTAAATGATGACCTAGCAAGTAAACAGGTACATTGAAAATTCTTGCAGAATCACTTCTCTCCTCACCCTTGAGGTTCTCACAGCCTGATGGTCTCAGGCTGGACAGTCTGCTTTGGTGACCATCACAGTGACTTCACTTTTCTGGCACTGTGATGCTTCTGGCATCGTCCTCACTAGCTTCCTCCCAAATTATCTCTGAACTTGAGTGAGAAATTCTCAGCTATATGTAAGTACAGACGGTCTTCTTCAGCCTGTTAGCTGGTGAGAGTATGTGGATTCATATCACAGGAAAACTAATTCTTCCACAGAGATAAAAGAACTTGAGGCAGGGGTCCTGTCAGCCTGGGGATCAGCCAGCTGTCTTTATTACACACCTAGGCCCTTGGTGGAAGGCTGTGGGCTCCCTCTCAGGCAACCTGTAAAGGGGAGTTCGAGTCTGTGTTTTTAATTCAAGTACCTGTACTAAGGAACATTTCCCTACATATCACATATAGCAATGCCATCTCTGTCCTTGAACTTAGTCTGGCATAATTACAATTTCCACCCTAATGATGCCTTAATGCAGATTTTTGTATTTACTGCAGTAATGTGTGAGTACTTCTCCACAAAGCCGTGCAAATTGCAGGCTTTTTAAGTTCTAAGCTTCAATATTAGGAGTCGCAGTGGGTAATTGCAGAGCTTGTCATGGATATTAAGGTGTACATACGTGAGTAATCATCACAGGTTTGGAAGTTTCAGCTGTTGGAATAGGAGCCCATCCACACTCCGATGGTGGAGTTGATAGCAGATTTGGTTTCTGTAGACTAGGGAAGGGAGAGGTGGAGATAATTTAGGAAAGCATACATACAAGAAGAGTTACAGAGTTTTAGGAAGAAGAGATCATTTTTGCTTAAAAAATGGAATTTTAGGTTTTTAAAAAAGGTCTTTAAAAACTTTTTTTTTCCTGTTCACAAAAGCTGTACGTGTTTATTATGGAAAATTTTGAAAATACAGGAAAGAAGAAGAATATAATCATCATTTATATTATTCACCACTCAAAATTAACCACTTAATTAGATATTTATCTAAATATGTAGATTTTATACATCTATATCTATTATAATATTTATAACATTTATGTATATGTAAATTTGTACATACAAACATGGGCTTCCCTGGTGGCTCAGCTGGTAAAGAATCCGCCTGCAATGTGGGAGACCTGAATTCTATCCCTGGATTGGGAAGATCCCCTGGGGAAGGGAGCAGCTACCCACACCAGTATTCTGGCCTGGAGAATTCATGGACTACATAGTCCATGGGGTCGCAAGGAGTTGGACACAACTGAGTGACTTTCACTTCACATACAAACTTAAATTTGCACATGCACACATACCTTTGTGTATATGTGTGTGTGTTTGTGTGTATGTATATATGTTAAGTATGGGATCGGATATAAGTTCATGTCTATTTTCTTCTGGTATTGAGATTTTTACATACCATTAAATACTTTTTTGTTTGTTTCAAATATTTAGTTTTCAGGAGTAAAAAATATTCCATTTCTTGAATATGCCACAGTTACCTCCCCATAATGAGTATTTTGGCTATCTCCAGGTTTTTTTCTTATGAGTAATATTGTGGTGAACAATATTGTAACATGAATCTTTGTGATCAACTTTGATTAGTTTTTCAGCCTAATCTGGGAAGGTATTCATTAAAGTGCTGGCTTCTATTGTCTTGTATTTGTGTTGTTGGGCCATCCATTGTTGTCTGCCTGACATTTTTTGAGTCCTTAAGAATTACAGATTAGGTCCACAGGAAATGCTATTTAATGCTTGCTGCAGATGGCATTTAATAAGCATCAAGAATGTGTTGTGTAGGCACCAAAATAATCTTACATGTATCCAAGTACATCTCAAGAGTGTTCTCTCTAGGTGGAACAATAGCTAGCTCTGTAAACTTCCAGGAACTTTGTACCCACTGACATCACGGTGACTTGGTAATGTTATTGAGGTAAATGGAAAAGGAACTTTTACACAAAGCTGAGAGTTGTTCCCACTTCACACTGTGTTCCTGATGTCCCAGGTGTTGAGGACTAGACTAGTGTGGAAACCTCCAGCTGTTATGTAACTCAGTAATCCTGCTCCCTGACCCCTTTTAATTTGAGATCTCAAACTATTAATAGAAGTACTAAATGGTATATGTCATAAACACTGGACCTCAGCTCTGCCGTGTATCAGCCGTGTTGATTTGGGCAAAGCAGTCTCTAAATCTGAACATCCTTATCTATAAAATGGAAAGAGTAGAACTTTCCCCTTGTAGCCTCATAGGACTGCTTAAATGTGACAGTATTGTAATATTATAAAGAGCCAAACAGTGTGGAGTTTTAGGAAACTATCAAAGTATTATTGTAACTAATTTGAATTCATCATGTAGTTAAAATGCTAAGATAATATAGTGTGTAAAGACAAATCAAACTAGAACACAGGCTTGTTGCAGGCTCCAGGTGGATTGCTGGCAGTGGAATGTGGCCCCCCTTGTAACAGTCTCTGTTGGAGCACGTTTGTAGTAGTCTGTGATATTTTCATTTTGGCATACCAGCGTTTGAAGATCCCTCCCCTGTGTACTGTACTCTGGTTTACAGCTGACTTGGGAAATGAACAGCTTTTTTTTTTTTTTTAAGCCAGTTCCAGTGGCTCAGAACCACAGCAGTTACAGTGAAACTGCCTTGGGGTTAGGGAGTGGGAAGGGATATTTGGAAGTGGGGTTTGCAGTCCCCCTCTCCACCTTTGCTTCAGCCAGAGAAGATCATCAAACTCTGTCCCATTTGGGGCTAGAAAGTAGTCTTTTGCTTGAGTGAAAGATTTAGCATGTACCCGTGTTTACACATGCATTCAGGTTTGAAAGCTGTTCTACGGGCATAGAGATGCAGTGCAGCCAGGGGTTGAGGATCACATGGCTTGTCGGTGACAGAGCCAGGTCTGGAACCCTGCCTACCATCTCTGCCTCTTGGACTCCTCCCAGTGAGACTATGGAAACTGGCCCCCAATATATAATACCTTCTGGAGGATTGGGGAAGACCCGGGACATCCTCATTGTGAGCTTTTTCTCCCACCCCCCGTTTCAGATTTATTTATTTATTTATTCATTCATTTCGTTCCTTTGTTCATTCATTTATTATTGGGTGTCTAAATAAACTTTTTGGCTAACCCAGTATTTTTTAACCTTAAATCCTACGTTTCATCTTGTTGTTTATTTATTGGCGTATATTTGATTTATAATGTTGAATTAGTTTCAGATGTACAGCAAAGTGATTTGGTTATACATATAGCTATTCTTTTCAGATTCTTTTCCTATACAGGTTATTATAGAGTGAGTTCTCTGTGCTGTACAGTTTGTCCTTGTAGATTAACTGTTTGATATATAACAGTATGTATATGTTAATCCCAAGTGGTGGTGAGCATAGCTGCCTTCCAGAGTAAGCCTTGATTCACTCTTTTCTAGGGCCAGGCACAGTGTGTAGATCAATGCTTTTCTTCATTTCTGATTCTTCTACTCTCTCAAAGAGCTTGGTCCCACACCTGAAGCGGAGGAGGGGAGCTCACTTGTTTTTTTTTTTAAAGAAACACATAGGTTTACAGGCATTTTGTTGCTACAATTGTTCATGTTGTGTTTTAAGGATAGAGAAAAATGCCAGATTATTTTAGGAATGAACTATTGCTCTGATACATGAAAAAACTAACTGGTAGTCAGGAGATGAGCAGGATAATGGTATACTAACAACCTTCCACGTGACTAAATCAGCAAGGATGATCAGCTGGAAATGGTACCTACCAAGTAAACAAGTGGACTGAGAGAGAGAAAATCGCTACCATTTTAATGAAAACTGTACACCGCCTAATTATACTGCTGATAAATCTCATGCGGACATCCTCCTCATTGGTGGAGAATCTCTGATACAGGTATACTAAAGGATTTCCCCTAAAGCATGAATGTTCCAAAGTGGTTCATCTGTTAAGGTATCAGATGTTGGTAAACTGAAAACCAGCATTTGATTATATGCACTATTTTTCCCTTAGATAAAGAAGCACTATGTTCATATTTTTTCCTTAGATAAAAAGAAGTGATATTTCAGGTTAATTTTCTGAAAGTTTTATGGTAGTCTGCTGTCAGTTAAGTCTCTTTTTTTTGGCTTTAATTTCTCTTAAAGCAGGAGGCTGAATTACATGTATTTTTTTTTCTAATAATCTTTTAAAGCATTTCTTTTAAGGCTTTAGTTCCATATTCCTAAATTTTTATTTGTTTGCTTGTTTGTTTTAAAGGGGTTGTTTTCACCCTGTGTTTTTGGTATTGATTCATATTGGTCTTATGTTGTTTATTGGGGTCATGCTTTAGGATCTGAAGGAAAATGTTCTCTCAGCATCTAAAATATTAAGAAAAATATTGGTTGGGATGGTAGGTTGGCCTCTGCAGACCTAAATGGAGGCAGGGGGACATGACTGAATGCCCCACAAGCGTTTTCTAGATATGGTCACTTTTTCTCATCATCATCTGAGAATGAATGCTCCATTTGGACTTTTGATGGGAAAACTGGTTTTCCCGTTGCCTAGGCATCCCAGGTCACTTTGAAGGCTTTTCCCTTGGTTAATTGGTATAGTGTTACTTCCCAGTTAGTGGTAAATATATCTATAAACTGGAACTTTTAGGCTTGAAAACCTCCTTTTGCTCATGTGGGAATATTCTGGAACTCTACAATAGTTACCAGAGTGACCAACCAGTCGTTAAAGGAATGAATTTAGTTTTGAAGGTTTTGAAAGAGGGAGAGGTGGGGGGTGGGGTGGGGTGGGGAGGGAAGTGTGAGTGAGGAGTGTGTGTGTGTATGAGATCTTCAGGCAAAAAACATGCCCTACTTCAATGTTAAGAGATGCAAATTGTATTAAATAGGCCAAAAGCAGGAAACGAAGCAAGTTCCTTAATTGGTTAAAAAAAAAAAGCCTACTTCCTTGTGGAATCAGTAATTTGGCTCAGGAATGGACATATTCTAGCATTCTTGAAATTGAAAAAAAAATATGTGACTTAGTTCGCATTTCTTTCTTTTGCACCATGATTTCAGTGGGATTCAGGAAATGTGTTTTAAGCTTATCACTAGTCATTTCATTTGACAGTTTTGATTTCAAAAGAAAAAGACCAATGCAAATTCTTCTCCCTCCTCTGGAGACCCAGCAGACTTTTAACACTGAGAAATGTACACACCTCCCCTGACAATGAATTTCACATAACCAGAAGCAGTCTGCTTTGTCAGTAGTTCTGCGGAACTTTTTATTTCATCCCTCCTATTCTTACTGTTGATACAAATAATGGATACTTATTTCTTCTGGTGATGTGAGGTTTTAACCACTTCTGTCATGAATATGTTCTGCCTAACCTGCTTCTGCTTACCATTCTGTTTCCTGAAATAGCAAGATAAAAATTATTATTTGAACTAGCAAAATAGAAGTTACAAAACCTGATTTTGGTCACTGACTTTAACGTACTTCAGAGTGAATGGTTGACATACAGGCCAACCCATTTTGTGTTTGATGGTTATTCATGCTTTTCATTGGACTATTTATAACAGCACACCAACCCCAATTTGTGAAACTTCAGTAATACTGGAGATTAAGAATATGTGTCAAAGATTGGGTACATCTTTAGAGAAAACACATGATTCAAAAATAGTCAGTTCATGGCTAGATCTCAGAAACAGTATGATAACTCAATAGGCAGAAGCAAAGGTGAATTTCAGCCTCCTACACTATTTACCCCTACAGCAGAGTCTTCATTCCTGGGCCAACAACCAAAGTATCTGGCAGACACTTCCCACAATAAGAAAGCTTTTTGAGCTGAGCAGAGACATCTCCTGCCTACTTTGCCCCAACAGCCTCATATTTCTCTGTCAGAATTTTTTCTTTTTTTAATTAAAAAAGTTAAAAAAACAACACTTTATTGGAGTATAGTTGATTTAAAATTTTGTGCTAGTTTCAGGTGTACAGCACAGTGACTCAGGTATACCTGTATTCATTCTTGTTCAGATTCTTTAACCCATACAGGTTATCACAGAATATTGAGTAGAGTTTCCTGTGCTATATATTAGGTCCCTGTTGGTTACTGATCTTATATACAGTACTATGTGTTCATCCCAAGCTCTTGATTTATCCCTCCCCACCCATGTTTTCCTTTTGGTAAACATAAGTTTGTTCAATATCTGTGTATTTCTGTTTTGTAAGTAAGTTCATTTGTATCTTTTTTTTAAACTTAGATTCTACATATGAATGATATCATATATTTGTCTTTCCCTGTTTTCTGTGTTAGATTTAAGAAACTATACTTTCTGGTATTAACATCCATGCCAGATAAATTGGGGATTCATTAATTAATTTATAGCAGTATCTCCTCTTGGTGGGAGACCAGATAAAATGGCAGAAAAGCAATCATGAAAGATACTATTAAGGAAGACTTTCCATGTTGGAAGAAAAATTCAGTGACAACAACAACAAACCAAAAGAGAGAAATAAAACAGTGCCCTAAATATAGTCACAAGATTTAAATTTTTGAAATTTTTTGAGTAATGAAGGGAAAACATCTGAACAGGGGAAAAACAAAAAAGACTAATTGCTTACAAAGGAATAAAATTGATACTGGCCTCCAACTTTCCACAAATTGCTTTGTAATGGTGTTGTAGTCAAAGACTTCTATTTGCTAAGATATTATACACATATATATTTGTGTATGTAAACATATTTGTATTCATGCATTATCGTATGTTTGAGGTCACATAAAATATACTTTCCATATCTTTCCTGAGAAACTCACTTAAAGATAAGTAGAAAATGACTGAGAGTTAATTTAAAATGAAGAACTAAAGAATAGGTAGGCTGGAGTAAAAGTGTACAATGGTGAGCATTAATAGAAAAATAAAAGTTTGGAGAGGTTTTTTAAAAATGTAGTAGTATAAATAATGACTCACCAATAGCAATATAGATTGGAACTAATATCAACTGAAATGAGAGATGAAGGTGTGCCAAAAGGATGTATACACTGAACTCCTTGATTGATTTTGGAAAGTAGGGTAGGAAACAAGAGTTATACTGCATCCCTTTTGAATTTATTAATCAGTAAAATATGCATTCAGGTGTTTATCTTAAACACTTAAAGATATCTTTATCTTTGATAGCATGAAAAACAATGATTTCATGGTACATTAAGAAAATACTCATACAGCACAAAGTAAGAAAACCACCAACCCAATTCATTTTTGAAATGTAAATGTTAAAATTTAATAGAACACTGTAAGAATCATTCACTGTAAACTCCTGAAGTTTATCCCAAGAATGCTGATTGTTTTAATAGTATGAACACAACTAATACATTATAATAGTGGGTCAGCTGTTCATCAGAATACATGGTGAAAGAATACTCTATAAAATTAAACATCCAGTTCAGCTATAAATTCTTTAGAGAATGAGAATGAACAAAGAATTCTGTAATGTAGTAAGACATATGGGAGAAGGCAATGGCACCCACTCCAGTACTCTTGCCTGGAGAATCCCATGGGCGGAGGAGCCTGGTAGGCTGCAGTCCATGGGGTCACGAAGAGTCGGACACGACTGAGCAACTTCACTTTCACTTTTCACTTGCAAGCATTGGAGAAGGAAATGGCAACCCACTCCAGTGTTCTTGCCTGGAGAATCCCAGGGACGGCGGGGCCTGGTGGGCTGCCGTCTATGGGGTCGCACAGAGTCAGACACGACTGAAGCGACTTAGCAGCAGCAGCAGCAGCAGCAGTAAGACATACCTAACTTAGTCTTACTTTCGAAAATACTAGAGGCATTCTGTGGAAATCTCTCCCCATTAATATTTAACTTTATTCTAGAGGTTCTTTGCAGACAAGCAGAAACATAAAACTGAAACAAAATCTGTAGCTCAAAGATGGTAAAATTTGTTAAATTCAGATGATATAAATAACCTAGACTATCCAACAGGATAAGATATGTGTTAAAATTAACAAAAGCATTCATTAAGTAGATTGTATACATGATGAATATACAGAAATTAATCTTACTATGTATTACCAGTTATAACCAGTTAGAAAGGATACTGAAAGAAAGGCATCAATTCATGATAGCATTCCACTCTCTTTTCTCATACTCCTTTTTCCCCACAAAAAAGTCATAAAATATCATGTCTTTGAATAACTAGAAAGAGATTTGAAAGAGATTTCTATGAAGAAACAACAAAACTTTATTTGAAATGTGAACTATTTTTGCATAATGAAAAGAACATGTCATATTTGTTGGAGAAAAGGCTAAAAATTATTTCCCCAAATTATATTGCAATTCTTAGGCAATTCCCATCAAAATCTTCATGTATGTGCATGTGTGTGTGTGTGTGTAACTGTTTCCTTTGTTGGAAGCACCACACGCACTCTTATCTACTTTAAGCAGAGGAGTATTTTAAGGTGTATTATGTAGCTCCCAGAATTGTCAGAAGGGCCAGAGAGTGAGCACTGAAGGCCACAGTCCCCAACCGTATCCTGGCACTGTGCCAGCACTGGTCGTGGCTGCTGCTGCCCATGGTCTCTGGATTTCAGAAACTCTGACACTGTTGCCCCCAAAGAGGGATAACTTTGCCACCAAAATTGATTCCTCCAGCACCTCTGTCCTCATACTGCCTTCTTTTGAGCTAAAGTTGAGTTTAGACTTCACTTGTGCTCTAGATACAAGGAAAGCTGGAAAAGTGGGTGGTGGCACCAACTTTGGGGAGACCGGTCTCATGATATAGGAAATTTTTCTTATGTAAGGAGGCTGTTCAGAGATACTGGGTGACCATAATCATGACAAATGCTCACTGTGGTACTTGGCGTGATGATTCTAGAGTACATTTGGAAGACTGAGTCAATACGGTTGGCCAAGTAAATTCAGTGAGTCAGACCTGACTGCTGCTGCTGCTGTTAAGTCGCTTCAGTCGTGTCCGACTCTGTGCGACCCCATAGACGGCAGCCCACCAGGCTCCACCGTCCCTGGGATTCTCCAGGCAAGAACACTGGAGTGGGTTGCCATTTCCTTCTCCAAACCTGACTACCTGAGATTAATACACACCATAAAGTAATAACAGTGCAAGCAGCCATTCACACGTGAAAGAAAAATTGACAGAGCTTGAAGATAATATGATGAGGGAAACATCACACACCACTGAGAAAGAAAAGTTCGATTGGCAAATGATTTGAAATTGGCTATCTGTATGAAAATATGTGAGGTGAGCTTCCTCCATACTATATGCTAAAATGGTCTGTATGTATCTTAAACTATCTGTACAAAGTTACACCCTAAAAAGTAAAATTAATATACAGTTGAATATTTAATATATTTAGGATGGGGAAATAATTTCTGAGCATAAAAATGTAGAAGAAATTGCTAAGGAAAAGATTGATAATATGAATATATTGGATTTAAAATTCTGTAAGTTAGATACCATAAACCAAATGAAAACGCTAACTAGTAACAGAAAATACGTGCAACAAATATAATGGACAGAAGTTTAGTAAAGAGCTCTTTTAAATAATGTAAGAAAAAATTCTAATATCCCACCAAATAAATAGGCAAAACACATGGACAGACAGCTCACAAAGGAAGAAATGGAAATGACAAGTAAACAAATGCAAAGTTCAGTCACTCACTAATCAAATGAATGCAAATCAAAATAATGAAATGCCAGTTTTCACCTGATTTGCAAATATTAAGAAGCATATGTGGTAATAATTTTCTGGTGATGGTATAGTGAAATGGATATTCTCAATACATTGGTATGAATTTACAGTCTTTTTAGAAAGCAGAGTGATATTTTATGTCAAGAACCCTAAAAATAGTTCATATCACTTGAACTGTCATTTGCTTTTCATGAAATATAATTTAAGGAAATCCTCAGAAAAATGCTCAGAAATCCATATTTCAGGATGTTAATTGCAATATTATTTGTAATATCACAAAAATAGAAACAGCTTAAACGTTAAATAGTAAGAAGAGTGATGCTTAAATTGTAGTCCATCTGTATAATGAATGATTTGCAGCCATTAAAAAGTCATATTTTAAAAAATATTTAATGGCGTAGGAAAATTTGAATCACAACCTAATTACAAAGAGCAGGATAAAAAACTGAACGTGGTTTATAATCCTATTTAAAAATATGTTTGTGTATACATGTACACACTATCAAAAAATAGGCCAAAGAAAAACCCCACATTACGTTTTTAGAATTACTAATTTCATTCTTGTGATTTTAGGTATTTTCAAGTCCTCAACAATGAGTGTGTGTTAGCTTTAGAACTGGGTTTTTGTAATTTATTTTAAAAGTGAGCAGTTCCTTTTCTATGGATTTGAAATGTTCCACCAGCAAGATCCTATGTGCATATTGCTTCCACCCTCACCATCTGCCTCCAGTTTAAAGCAGTTAAAGTTTTATGTTTAGCATTTTCCAGTATCAGTAGTACTACTAAAGTTATCCCCTCAGTCTAATTTATCCTTAATCAGCCCCACAGTGGTGATGGGCATATGCTGCTATACGCTCTTGTTTTCTACCCTAACATCGCCTAGAAAAGCTTGCTGCTGCTGCTGGAGGGTAGTGTTTGATCTGGGTGAAGACTGGAGTGGTTTTTTAAGACATACATTGCTGAATAAAAATATCTTTTCTTTCTTTTTTCCTTTGGTCTGAGTTAATTGCTGTTGGAAGACATTGCAAAACTATTTAGCAGAACTTTTTCGTATATTTTCTAGTAAAAGAGCTGTGGTTAACTAAAGATACCCTGAGTAAAACTGTCCTGTGCTAAGGTTCAACAATTAGATATTCTAGCCCGTGGAGGAAACATTTTGGTTTGCTATAGCTTCCTATCAGAAAATGTGAAAGCCAACCCCTCATTTGGTTTTCTACCTGATAGCACATTTTTAATATTAGGTTTTAAATCATTCTGTGAAATTATGAGCTATTACAACATTTGAAGTGTCTTAAAAATTATAACTTGATTAAATTAATAACCAAATGTAGATGTTATATTCGTTTAATATCACAGTAAAACAAAGTCAAATATTCCTACTCCAGTACCATTGGGAAACTAGTTCAGGTCCAACATTGACCAGGATTCAGCGAGGATGTACCCAGGCATGACACCACTCCTGTCCTACTGCTCTGCTAAAACCATGACCTCCTACTGGTCGAATGCAACAATATCTTTTTAAAATAATATTACTCAGTGTGAGCACCCTTGCAGGTTTTGATATTAGGAGGCACTTTCTAACTCTTGACTGTTTCTCTTCCCTTGCTTCCTATGATACTTCTATATTTCTGTCTTTCTTGTTGGCTCCTTTTAGTTTTCTTATTCATTTAAAAAAACTCTTGGGATCCCTTAGGTGGCATCCTTTGTCACCCTTCTACTTGTGACAGTCACTTCTTGCTCACTGTCTTTTGATTCATGTGTGTGATGAGTTTTCCTGCAGTTTTTATCTTGGCCTTTCTTCTGAGCACAGATGCCTGTTTGCACTTAATAGTACTTTCTCCTTATGAATATGTCCCACCAGCACCTTAAATCCAACTGTTATTCAATACCAAGTTTCTTATCACCAATTCTGTTTATTCTCAGATATTGGCAACATCATCCATGTGGTCCACCCAAGCTAGCAACTTCGACATCAGCTTTTGTTAAACCCTCCCTGCTGAGTTTTCCCTGAAATAGGTTTTAAACCTGGCTTCTCTCCCCACCCAGTTGCTCAGGGCTTTTGCAGTGAAATGAGAACTGGGCTCCATCTTTTGCATGCTCTTATTGCCTCTCAAATCTCTCTTCTAATTGAAGGTGTTGTTTTTTAAGACATGAACTTAATTATGTCTTTTAACTAAAGAAAAACATCCCATGGTTTGTCATGACACACACGAGTGTGAAATTTAAAAAAATGTTAGCCACTCAGTCATGTCTCACTCTTTGCAACCCCATGGACTGTAGTCTGCCAGGCTCCTCTGTCCATGGGGACTCTCCAGGCAAGAATGCTGGAGTGGGTAGCCATTCCCTCCTCCAGAGGATCTTCCCGATCTAGGGATTGAACTCAGGTCTCCTGCACTGCAGATGGGTTTTTTACCATATGAGCCACACTTCTGGTGATCTGCAGATCAGCAGCACCAGAAGACTAGTTAGAAATACAAACTCTCAGGCTCCCACCCATCCTCACTGAGTAACTATGGGGATAGTGCCCAGTAATCTGTGGTCCAGTAAATCCTCAAGGTAATTCTGATGCACTCTGCAGTTTGAGAATGACTGCATTGCTGGTCCTAAATCCTTGCTACATATTATAATAACCTGTGGAGCTTAAAAAAAAAAAAAAAAAGAAATACCCAAGTCCCAGACCAATTAAATCAGAAACTTCATCTGTCTGACCTGGCATCAGTATGTATCTTTTTAAGGGCTCCCCAGGTGCATTAGATACGTCGAAAGGTTAGAGAACAGCTTAATCTATACAATTCACTTTCTTTAGCAGAATCTAAAGCAGTGCTTCTCCCACTTGAGTGCACAGTGGAATCACCTGGGAAGCTTTAAAAATGATTGATGTTTCCCTCACCTCAATTCCCATTCTGATTTAATTGGACTGAAGTGTGACTTGGTCATTGGACTTTTTTTTAAGTTCCCTAGGCTATTTGAATGTAAAACCAATATTAAGAATGAATGTTCTAAAGCTATGCTGAAACTCTAGTGTGCCTAAGTATCACCTGGAGTACTTAATAAAAGCAGGGATGCCCATAGTCCTGTCCAGGTCAAGAATCACCTGGAATATTGCACTAAAAGATTTTTCTAGCTGGCCTTCAGATTTCTCTAGTTTGATCTTGATGCATTCTCTAAGCTCCGCATCATTTACTGCCCTGTCCTAACTTCTTACAACCACCCCCTCGATGGCATCATGTTTCTTGGCATACCTTAAATATACCTTACTTAAATCATTGGGGAAAATGTAGATTATTCAAGTCAATGGTTTTGAATCACTTGATTAGCTATTTGGAAAAGAAGTTACCTGGATTGCTATATCTTACTCCTTAAATAAATCCCATGTAGATACAAGAAAAAAAAAATAAAGAAAAGCCATAGGAAATTCCCTGGTTGTCCATTGGTTAGGACTGCATGCTTCCACTGCAGGAGTCATGGGCTTGCTTGCTAGTGGGTGAACTAAGATCCCATAAAATACAGAGGGTATCAAAAAAATTGTACTAGTACTAGAAGAAAATATGGTTGCATTTAGAAAATAATTTGGGAAGGGGGGAAGACCTTTCTGAACAAGGTACAAAACCTTATAAGCCATAAAGGAAAATGATTGTTAAATCTGATTAAATAAAAATTTCTCTGCAGAAGAGTTAATATTAGCACTATTAAAAGATTAGCACAAATGGAAGAAACGTCTTTAGTGTGTACAAAAACAAAAACTACAAATTAATTTCAAAAAAAGACTAACATAATAACTCAGAGTAGTCAAGTGTGAAGCAGGTAATTTGGACAAAAAGGAACAAATGGTCAGGTAACATTTTAGAAAATGTTCAGTTTCACTCATCCTAAACAAATTCATATCAAAATAATATGATACCACCAAAATCTGAAAAAAATGGTGTTCCCGATGCCACTAGTGAGAGTGTAAATTAGAGCAGTGTCTTTGGAGAGCAGTTTAGCTATATGCACCAAAGTAAAAAGTGAACTGACTTTGGAGGCCAGTGTAGTCCTGCTTTTAGGAGTTTAGCTCCTGGCTATAATCACCTGAGCATGCAGAGATATTCATTGAATAATCAAAGCACTGAAGTCACTCTAAATATCTGTTAATAGAAGACTGAGTAAATTATGGCATATGACATATTGAAATTTTGTTTGATACTAGAGATGACAGATTTAGATGAACCGATATAGAAAGTTGTAGCTAGATTGTTAACAAAAAACATCAGTTATAGAATGTGCTGTGCTGTGCTTAGTCGTGTCTGACCCTTTGCAACCCCATGGACTGTAGTCCCCCAAGCTCCTCTTATCCATGGGGATTCTCCAGGCAAGAATGCTGGAGTGGGTTGCCACGCCCTTCTCCAGGGGATCTTCCCAACTCAGGGTTCAAACCCAGCTCTCCTGTATTCTTTACCATTTGAACCAGCAAGGAAGACCAAGAATACTGTAGTGCATAGCCTAACCCTTCTCCAGGAGATCTTCCTGACCCAGAAATCGAACGGGGATCTCCTGCATTGTAGGTGGATTCTTTACCAGCTGAGCTTAGAACATATATATATATATAAACAGTTGACCCTTGAACAACACAACAGAGGTGCCTACCTTCTGTGCAGCTGAAAATCCGAGTATAACTTAGAATTGGCCCTTTATATCTGAGGTTCTTATGATTGGCAGTTTCTCTGTATTTGTGATCCACATCCACAGAGTCAACCAACTGCTGAACATGTGTGGTGGTAGAGTATTTACTATAGAAAAAATTCCACATGTAAGTGGACCTGCACACTTCAAATCTCTGTTGCTTGCTCAAGGGACATCGTATATGGCACAGCATTATTTGGGAAATTTTTAAAAATATGCATTGTATATACTTATGTATCTGTATGTATTTCTGGATAAATCCGTGCATCTGAAGAGTGGAACTGGGGCTGGGAGACGACATGGAGCCCATAGCTTGTTGCAGTACCTGGCCCGTAATGAGTTCATAGTAAGTGTTTGACTGAAGCAATGAATGAGAATCAGAGGCTGGGAAAGAATTTTACATACCAGCTTTAACTGTTTTTTATACCACCTTTTTTTTAAATACCACCTTTAACTATTTGAACTTTTTTACAATGTATATTATTGTTTTTGTAATAAAATGAAGATGTGTAAAAATTTGCTATCCACTTTTGAGACTCTGTCCCTTTGTTTGCTTAGTTTCCTCTGCTTCAAAAGGATCACTTCCTTTCTCCTACAGTTTTCCTTTGAGTCAGATGAAAGTGTGCCCCTGTGCAGCCATCCATTCTTCTCTCTTCTGAATGTGTGGCTTCCTCATTTTATGTATACTGAATACATATCACCACGAGTGCAGTATCCCGTCATGTTCTGTTGGGTCTTTCTTTCCTGCCTGGTGGATGAGAGCAGTATCAGGGATGACGTGATTCATCTAACTTCCTCCAAAGGTTACTAGGGGTCTACCACATTGTAGCCAAAAAGGAGGAAAATATGGCAGTACTTTCCTGTCCAACTGCTAAGTGCTGATCTGTGTTACATTCATGCTGACCTGACACCCAAAGTGATTGTCCATTTTTGACCCTTTAAGTATTCTCAGGATACAGAACTCTAGCTTAAACAGTCTCCAAAATACCAGTATTCCATTTCATCCAGCATCTCTGCCAACATCACTTGAAGGAGTCTCCCAGTATCAATTACTTAATAGATCTAGAAAGGTATCCAGCAGATATTGACTCTTTTTCTCTCTCAAGCTTTATTGAGATATTAATGACATATAACATATGCAAGTTTAAGGTATATGACATGAGATATGTGTATGTATTGTGAAATTATTACCACAACTAGGTTAGTTAACTCCTATATCCCCTTACATAATTACAATTTTTGTTTGTATGGTGATAACCTTAAAGCTTTACTCTCTTAACAACTTTTAAATATATAATACAGTATTATTAATTATAGTCACCATACTGTGCATTAAATCCCCAAACTTATTTACCTTATGACTAGAGATTTGTATCTTTTAAACATGTCCCCATTTTCTCCACCCCTAGCAACTGGAAACCAAATTTCTACTCTCTATTTCTGAGTTTTTTAGACTCCACATATAAGAAAGCATATCCAATATTTGTCTTTCTCTGTCTTATTTTGCTTACTGTAATGTCATTAAGGTCCAGCCCATGTTGTTACAGTAGGCAGAATATCTTTTTTTTATGACCAAATAACATCCCACTGTGTGTGTCCATTCATCCATCAGGGGACACTTAGGTTGTTAATGTGTCTTCAGTTCAACTCAGTTGTGTCCAACTCTGCATCCCCATGGACTGCAGCACACCAGGCTTCCTTCCCTGTCCATCATCAACTGCATCTTGGTTATTGTAAATAATGCTGCAGTGAACATGGAAGTACAGATGTCTTTTTGAGATAGTGATGTCATTTTCTTCAGATTAATACCCAGAAGTGGAATTGCTGGAACATATGGCATTTCTGTTGTTAATTTTTTGAGGAGTCTCCATGGTGTTTTCCACAGTGGCTGCATCAGATTACATTCTCACCAACAATGAATCAAGATTCTCTTTTCTCCATATCGTCACCAACACTTGCTATCTCTTGTCTTTTTGATAATAACGTTTCTGACAGTTGTGATATGAAGTCTCACTGTGGTTTTGGTTTGCGTTTCCCTGATGCTTAGTGATGTTGAGCACCTTTTCATGTGCCTGTTGGGCATTTGTTTGTCTTCTTTGGGAAAATATCTATTCAAGTTATTTCCCCTTTTTTAATCAGATTGACTTTTTGCTGTTGAATTGTATTATTTTTAATATTAACCCCTTATCAGACATAATTTGCATATATTTTATCTCATTTAGTGAATTGTCTTTTCCTTTTGCTGATTGTTGCTTTTGTTGTGAAGCTTTTTAGTGTGATTTAGTTTCATTTGATTATTTTTGCTTTTGTTGCTTGCTCTTTTGGTGTCATAGCCAAAAAATTATTGCCAATAAAAAGCACATGAAAAGATGTTCAACATCACTAATTATTAGAGAAATGCGAATCAGAACTATAATGAGGTATCACGTCACACCAGTCAGAATGTAAGAACATCTATAAATAATAGATACTGGAGAGGGTGTGGAGAAAAGGGAATCCTCCTCTGCTGTTAGAGGGACTATAAACTGGTACAGCTATTATAGAGAACAGTATTGAGTTTCCTTAACAAATGAAAAACAGAGCTATCATATGATCCAGCAGTCCCAATCCTGGACGTATATCTGGGGAAAATCATAATTAGAAAAGATACATGCAGCCCAGTGTTCATTACAGCACTGTTTTCTTGCTATAGCCAGGACATAGAAGCAACCTAAACATCCATCAGTAGAGAAATGGATAAAGAAGATGTGGTTTGTGTACACAATGGAATACTACTCAGCCGTAAAAAGAATGAAATAATGTCATTTGCAGCAATATGGATGGACCTAAAGATTGTCATCCTGAGTGAAATAAGACAGAGAAAAACAAGTATCATATGTTATCATTTATATGCAGAATCTTAAAAAGGGGTACAAATGAACTTATCTGCACAAGAAAAATAGAGTTACAGATATAGAAAACAAACTTATGCTTGAAAGTGAAAGTTAAGTCGCTCAGCTGTGTCCGACTATTTGTGACCCCATGGACTGTAGCCTACCAGGCTCCTCCATCCATGGGATTTTCAGGCAAGAATACTGGAGTGGGTTGCCATTTCCTTCTCCAGTAGATCTTCCTGACCCAGGGACTGAACCTGGGTCTCCTGCATTGTAGGCAGACGCTTTACTGTCTGAGCCACCAGGAAAGCCCTTATGGTTAAACTTCCGGTTACCAGGATGTACATAGGGAGGAGGGATAAATTGGAAGATTAGGATCGACACATCCACACTATTATTTATAAAACAGATAACTAATAAAGACCTACTGCATACCACAGGGAACTCTACTCAGTACTTTGTAATGGCCCATATGGGAAAAGAATTTTAAAGAGTGGATTTATATGTATGTGTAACTGATTCATTTATACCTGAAACTAACACATCATTGTAAATCATCTATACTCCAATACAATTTTTTAAAAAATTGTTACCAATGTTAAGGAATTTTTTCCCTGTTTCTTTCTAGTAGTTTTATTGTATCAGCTCTTATATTTAATAAGATAAGTATTTGTTAAGGATTCATTATGCCACAGTATGTACCTAATTTTTCATTCAGAAGTCCTTAAAGACTTTGTTGTGCTTTTTAAAAGAATAATCACAACTTTTTCCCCTGCCTGAAAGATTCAACACATTAGAATTAATAGCTGTGGCTCCTTATGGTAGTAGCTCATTGAAGATTGGTATCTGTGCATTCAGAATCTCAGGGTTGCAAACAAGTGCCCTTCACCCCATCCATCAGTTACTTGGGATTGTATGCTAAAAATATGCATACATGTATAGATCATAAATAGAGTAAGGCCCTGAATGGACACATCCCTATTATGGATAAGGGTGAATCATGTTTTCTGCAAGGAGGAATGATTGGAATAATTAGAATGATTTTAGTTTTGCTTCTGATAATCACTGGTTCAATTGAGTCCCCGCTGCCACATGCCCTGGTTTTAACTTTTCTAATAATTTTACATGTTCTAATGTTACCTAGGCCAAATATTAGGCATTCTGCTTATTTAAAAAATGAAAGAACGAGATGTATAGTTTTAAGGCTAATATCTTCTTCATATACTGTTAGATACGTATTATAAAGATAGCTGGCATGTCAGCTTTAAGCAGTCAAATGATTAGAGTTGATAGTAAACATATAAACACAGGTGTGGTTAATGAGTGTATTCTTCCCTACGACTTCCTTATACAGAGACTTTTAACCTTAACCCAGGAGCAGAGGAGTGATACACAGCTTAGCCTGGGGTGCGGGTGTTCCTCTTTTAGAAGAGAGAAGAAATTGTGGAAATAGTTGAGTTCAAAGGAGAGTAACAATAGGATGCCAGTAGGAGAAGCGTAATAACTTACGTGATTGACCTGTGACAGCACCTGTGGACAGGGGGGATTTCTAGAGTGTTGACATGGGGGGATGCTGTTTGTTTAGGCTGATGGGGAAGAAATTTCCAGGCTTGGTCCTGTTTTGAGACTACTTGGAGGTCAGAGTGAAGTGAATATATAAAAAGGACATTGAGTTAGTGTAGCTGAAATAAGAGGCAGGGAAGTTGAGTTATAGAAAGTGGGTAGTGTAAAAACTTCAGGACTTGAGGGTTCTAAATGTCTAGTGAGGTCTTGAGCTTGATTTACTAGAGTAGACGGAAATTCTCAAGCTGTAGTTCTCAGCTCTCGCAGCTTACTAGAGTCACTTTGTTTAAAAAGGGTAGACTAGGGCCTTGGTATCAGCATTTTTAAAGCCCCCCCAAGTAATTCTCCTGTGCACCTCAGCTTGAGAACTGTTTATTGATCCAAGGGCATGGAAGTGGAAAGTGAGGGGAAAAAAAAAGATACTAGAGGAGAGTCTCAGGGCCAGGGTATTTCCAAGATCTTGTACAGTGTGGTTTATGGAATCTGAAAGCCAGAATTCTGATTTATTAGATACTTGGTGCATTACATATTATTTTATTATGAAACGGTAGAATTGAATGTATTAGATTCTTTTAAATCTCGAGATATTTCTGGAGTCTGAACATAATTAAGTAACTATTTAAAAAATACATAACACATATTTTGTTTCCTTCAGATGGAATGCCTTTTTATCAGAAGTCAAAAGAACATGTTCCATTTGTTAAATTAAACCACCTTAAATTTAGTATTTATATTTTTAAGGGGAGCTGAAAGGAAGAGATTTATAATAGAGAATACATCTAGATTGCATTTAGCAGGTTATAAGGAGATGCAGCGTTTCATTTAAATACTTCCTCTTTGACTAGAAATTATTCAGCAATTGAAGGAAACAATCTGAGAGGAACCAATTTCTTGATATCATCCACCCCCTTTCTAGGTAAAAATGCAAATCCTTTGTATCTAATTATGTTAAAGAATTGAAATCCCTTCATGTAAGATAGAAAAAAATATGCACACCTTAGGTTACATTCTTTGACTTGGTCATTTATCTACATTCAGAGACTAATTAATTATCTAAAATCGATAGACTACGTCACATTTCATAAAGCTGCATGAAACTTAGGAGTATCTGTTATGGTAGCTATGTTCTTATCTCCCCTTTCTTGACCTTACAGACACTCCTCAGTAACTTTATATAAAGGCTAAAAGTAATCTCTTCTCTATTGCTGGGAAGATGAATTACTGTAGATGGGAGGAAAACATACAACTAAAAATCAACTTTCTTCATCACTCTTGACATTCACTAGTCTTTACTTGTGATCACCTTGAGATGTGACATCAATTCAGAGTAATAAGGAAGGGTCAATGAAAAGCTAAAACATTCTTGAAAACCCATTATAACACATCTCCAAGGAATTTGTGTCAATGCCACAGCATTTCAAATACACTACACAAATTTCAGAGGAATGGCTTCATGAAATGGAGACAATAGGCATCTGCGAGAGTCTTATGACATAGAAATTGACCTGTTATTGGATCTCTCTTTCACTCCCTACATGTTTTTCACCCTATAAACTCATCAGTCATCCCTTAAAAAGCAGGGCATGTCCATTTGTTAAGTATCTGTTTTGACACGCTACATCCTCCATGTGGTATCATCATTGAAAGCTGGTTTTTAGTGAGTAATTTTGATACATTTAAGGGCTGTGGTCTAAGAAAGTTTCTTTTCCACATGAATAAGGATCCAGAATTGATTTCACAAGATGTGTCTAAAGTTGGTAATGTACAGATCTTCTATCAGTAGATTTTTAGTACTTTGGGTCTTGTTTACCTGTTTAATCTGTTCAGCAGGTAGCTCAAAACTCTGTATATAATAAGAACTTAATACATAATTGTTGAATTAGAAAAAATTCAGTACAATTCTCATTTACTATATAACAGACTACGTTAGGCACTGAAAATTCAAAATATGCTTTTTGTGTGTCTATATGTATGTATAACCAGAGTTTATCCTTCACCAGTGTTTGGAATAAGTTAGTGAGAAGTAGCGGAGGAGGCAATGGCACCCCACTCCAGTCCTCTTGCCTGGAAGATCCCATGGACGGAGGAGCCTGGTGGGCTGCAGTCCATGGGGTCGCTAAGAGTTGGACACGACTGAGCGACTTCACTTTCACTTTTCCCTTTCATGCACTGGAGAAGGAAATGGCAACCCACTCCAGTGTTCTTGCCTGGAGAATCCCAGGGACGGCAGAGCCTGGTGGGCTGCCGTCTATGGGGTCGCACAGAGTCGGACACGACTGAAGCGACTTTAGAAGTAGAGAGCAATGAAACATAGTACACATCATTATATTCCATTCCATTTTACCTATGGTGACAGGACATAAAATGATTGAAATTATCAATATTCAGATTTCAGTGGTTAGCCTGTAAAATTATCTTTCTCTGCAAACCTTTAACTAGCACTGTTGTCTAGTTTGGCCATATTAAACAGACCAAAGCTATCAAATCTATTAGGCACTAAATAATGTGAGCTGGAAAAATGTTATTTGCTCTCAGGTACAATAAAAAAACTGTAATAGAATTTTTTTTTTTTGTAATAGAATTTTTAAATGTTTAATTGAGTGGTATAAATGCTACGTATAAGAAGTGTAACATTGTGAATTGCATATAGTATGGGAAGTGTAACATTGTTAATTGCATACAGTATGGAACATAAGTACATTTTGAGTGTGTGCGTTCAGTTGCTCAGTTGTGTCCAACTCTGTGGCCCCATGGCATGTAGCCCGCCAGGCTCCTCTACCCATGGAATATTTCAGGCAAGAATACTGGAATGGTGTGCAATTTCCTTCTCCAGGAGACCTTCCCGACCCCAGAGATCGAACCGGCATCTCCTGCATTGGCAGGTGGATTCTTTACCATGGGCGCCCCCTGGAAAGTACATTTTAATATATTTAAAATCATTTGAGGTGGTGCCTCCATAAATAAAAGAGCATAAATCCCACTCAAATTTTCAAGGGTTTTATTTTGCATTTTTTAAACTAAGTATTATTGATTTGCAAGATTGTGTTTCAGGTATACAGCATAGTGATTTGTTTTTTGTTTGCTTGTTTTTACAGATTATTTCTATTTTAGGTTATCACAAGGTACTAGGTATACTTCTTTGAGTTATACAGTAAATCCTTTATTGCTTTGCTATTTTACAGATAGTACCTAGTTTGTATCTATTAATCTCATACCCCAAATTAGTCCCTCCTCCCCATCCTCTCCCCTTTGGTAACCATAAGTTTGTTTTCTAAATCTGTGAGTCTGTTTCATTTCTTATATAAATTCATTTGTATTACTTTTTAGATTCCGTGTGTAAGTGACTTCATATGTTACTTGTCTTTCTGTCTGACTTACTTCACTATACGTAATGCCCTCCAGGTCCGTCCATGTTGTTACAGATGGCAGCATTTTGTTCTTCTTTATGGCCAGGTAATAGTCCGTTGTATATATGCACCACATTTCTTAGCCAGTCATCTCTTGATAAGCACTTGGGTTGCTTCCATGTCTTGGTTATTGTTAATCTCTCCTCACATTCCCAAATCCTGTCCGCCTTCAGTCTTCTCCATTTCAGTTAAAGTCACCATCTATCTTGCTTAATCCTAAGATCTAGGAGTCATCCTATGTGTGTGTGTGTGTGTGTGTATATATATATATTTTTGTTTTTTCCTTTTTTCCTTCACTTTGTGGCTTGTGGGATCTTAAACGTCCCCTGACCAAGGATCAAATCCAGGCACCGGCAGTGAAAGCTCTGGACCACCAGGGAATTCCCTAGGAGTCATCCTTGCTTCCTCCCTTTCCCCCATTATTCCACTTGGTCTTTTCCAGTAAATCCTTTTGGGTCTACCATCAGAAAATACCTGAGATCTGCTTCCATTCTCTCCAAACCACCATCACCTCTTACCTTGTCTGTGATGTAGCCTCCTTTCTGATCTCGCTGCTTCTATTCACTGCCTGCTTAGAGCCCACTGGACATGGAACAGCATGAGGGCTCTTTCTAAAATATAAGTCAAATCATACCACTCTTCTCTATTAGCAAAGGATTGATAAGTATTTGTTGAATTAATCAGATGACAGTGAGAAGTAGTACTGGGTAAGGAGAGCCAATGTGACAAGGATGAAAAAGCCAAAAGAGGTTCAGAGAAGCCAGATTTTAAGAAAGCCTTGATTTATTGTTCACAATTCTTTCTTTACTTGAAAACCCAGGCATAGAAGTCTATTTATTGGCCTGCTGTACAGACATGCCTGGTAGTTTCAGTGGTGAAGAACCTGCCTGCCAAGCTGGAGACGCAAAAAGAAATGAGTTCAGTCCCTGGGTTGGGAAGATCCTGTGGAGAAGGAAAAGGCAACCCACTCCAGTATTCTTACCTGGAAAATTCCATGGACAAAGGACCCTGGCAGGCTGCAGTCCGTGGGGTCGCAAAGAGTCAGACATGACTGAGCATGCACACGCTATACTATGTTATATTGGCCTGCTGTGAACACTTAACAGCTTGCCCTAAGAGAGTGCTACTGAAGGCCAATCAAGGTTTTTTTCTGTCCACTTAGAGTCTAAACAGCTGCCCAGGTTTAATTAATATCCCACAATTATATCTGGAGAGTAGCCAGTTTCTGAAATGGCTAAGTGAGAGGAGGATTTTTAACTCTCCTCTTGCGTCAGCTGGATCTGATAGCATAGATGTCAACTTCTCGGGTGAATTTGAACTGTTATTTTTCAAAGTCCACTCAGCCTGCGGTTCCTGCATAACTGTTCGGTTGCCCCTTCATCTGCTGCCATTATATTTTCAAGGGAATCCTAGGTTTGGTCCTGTGAAGTTTGGACTTCAGGTTTTTCAGCACCGTCAATTTATTGCTGAGAATCTCCTGCAGAGCGATGAGAAACACAGTGCTGTTTGTTAGGGTATAAAAAAGTCACAACTCATTTAAGCCGATCATCAAGTAATGACAACAAGGATTAAAGTGGGGGCTTACTTTTTGATCCACCAGGAAATTCAAATGGCAGTTATCATTAATTCTTGGATTCCCTCAGTCCTGATAGAAAATCAAGGCAACCAGAAACTATCATTTTGTAAACAGACGGCTATTAAAAGCACATTAATAATCTATACTGGGTATAGCATATGCCTTTTAAAAAGATTTGCAGCTTGTTTCTCTGTGGTGAAGACAGAGGACTTCCTGGCACTGGTTTTCATTTGAGAGTCTCTCAGGTATTGTTTTGCAGATGGGTGGATGTATAAAGTGTGCTGTGAGTATTTCTGGTTCCACTCCGTCTTGTTTTCTTGTCCTGGGAAGGTGCTACAAGTGTCCACAGCAGTCTGGTCCTCATCTCCAAGTGAAGAATGTATAAAGTGTGCTTTATATTTCAATCTGTTCTAAATTAGTGTTGTTGTATATCACAGAATAATGTCCCTAAGTCTTCAAAGACAACACACAAATCACTGTTTGTTTCAAAGAAGAGCAAAGACCTCAAAGATTGATTTGTGCCTATCTTAATCTGCTACTGCTGCTGCTAAGTCGCTTCAGTCGTGTCCGACTCTGTGCGACCCCACAGACGGCAGCCCACCAGGCTCCCCCGTCCCTGGGATTCTCCAGGCAAGAACACTGGAATGGGTTGCCATTTCCTTCTCCGATGCATGAAAGTGAAAAGTGAAAGTGAAGCCGCTCGGTCGTGTCCGACCCTTAGCAACCCCCTGGACTGCAGCCCACCAGGCTCTTCTGTCCATAGGATTTTCCAGGCAAGAGTACTGGAGTGGGGTGCCATTTCCTTCTCCGTATCTTAATCTACTCATCTTGTAATTTCTCCTTGAGGAAAATTGAGGAATTTTCTGTAACAAATGACACAAAAAGCTCTAGAATACTCATCTGTCCTTTTCCTCTGCTGTTACTACCGCCCCAGTTCTCTGGGTAAGTTCCCTGTTGGTGGAGCGGTCATCCTCCCAGTCTGCCAACCTTGGCAGTATCAGTTAGTGTGTAATCTTTGTCATCACTTAGTTTTGATCCGTCACCAGTTACACTTGGTTTGGTCCACAGAACATGCTTGCTGTTGGCTTCCCACATCCTAATCTAGCTCCTCCTCCTCAGCGACTCCTCTGTCCGCTCCACATACTCACACCAGGTTGAAATATCAGGTGCCTCTCTTGCGTTCAAATTCCTCTTACGCTTCCACTAGGCAGTATCAAAACGTGCAGTTCACAACTCATTGGCGTGAGCAGTCTGACCTCCCTGACAGTAGAGAGTCTGTCTCTCTGGAGCGTTGCCTACCTGTGTTTGGATTGATTCTGTCCCCTTCCTGAAGTCCTTCCACTCCTTCTCTTACCCTGAGCCTGCTCAACTGCCCTCAAATTCAGCTGCAGTCTTGTGTCCTTAAGGAATTATCCAGTATTCTAGTTCATACTGCCCTTATTTTCTCCAATAGCCCATTGTACTTAAGGACCTTTGTGATAATGTGGGATGTGTGTGTTTCTATTTCAGCTAGCTCTTCAGTGTGACCAGAAACAAGAAGAAAGATCTGTGACTAGTAGGATAATAATACCAATGGCTATATAACTCGGAGTTGAGGAATATTTTCAGTGTATGGGCCTGGAAAGGCCACATAGAATGAGAAGGCAAAACCCAAGATAAGAAATGGTAAAGGGTAGCCCTGATTTTTTTTTTTTTATTTGGTCTTGTTTTTTTAAAGAGCAGAGTTAAATTAACCTACCTCTATATCTCTGTCTCGGCCCATTCATCCTCAGTGTGATGGGCCGCCATGTATTATAAGATGTTACATAGTTTCCTGGGGGGCCACTCATTAAAATCTCTAAAAGTGAAAAGGTTCTTAAGATAATTCCTGTTTCTGCTTCCTTCAGATTCTTAAAAATATTTAATAAGCTCCCTCTACTTGTTCTGGTTGATCTCATATAATCTCCAGATATAATGTTCTCTTTACAAAGAACACAGGGCTAAGAATTTGGTGCCAAGTTTTATTGGCCTTATTATTTATTCTCAGTGATTAGAGTAGTAGGGATTGTTCTCAAAATGCCTTGGCTTCAATCAGTTGTTTTGTTTCTCATAATTTGCAGATAGTTTGCTCTGTGTGGGGTGTGAGCAAATCAAATGTTCTTTTCCAAGTAAAAACAAAATCAACCCAGAGATTTCTGGCATTTGACCTGTTTCCCTTTAGAAACAAGATTTCTAGCCATCTTGAAATCAAGACCTTTTAAGGAATATGAAGAGCAATGCACAACCTAACTAGGGGAGGGGGGTGGGGGAATGAAGGCTGTTGGGAGAAGTTCAAAGAACCTAATTTAGCCGTGTAGATAAAGGATAGAAAGGGTCCTGGATTACCGGGTGGCAAAAGCAGAATCCATTTCTCTAGAGGCCCAAGAAACAGCAGATGCAAAGGCATGATAAATTTCATTGCAGCAGGGGGAAAATGCTTCTTGATTCTCTATCCATAAAGAAAGGGGCTTTTCAGCGCTTCCCAGTTAAATGGCTTTAATTGTGCTGTCTGTCATAAATTTAATGGCATCTGTTGATGCGATCACTACAAAATCTGCAACTTTAAGTTAACTGAAAAATTTCGGTAGAGGTGCAGCCAGTCCAGAAGTTTAAAGGTAACTCTGAAATTATTCACTTTAATGTGCTAATCTACTCTTTTTGCACACAGGTAATAAATTGTTTGCCTTTATGGCTAGGTGCCATTTTGTGTTCCTTCCACCTAATTACAAATTGTCACTTCTGGTATGAAATCAGCAATGTGGCACACTGGCTTGCTGTTAAGGATTAAACGTGTCTCCTTGATTTATTTTCTGTGTTTCAAGAACATGCAGCATTTATTTGCAGCCTTTCCTAACCTCCTTGTTTAAACCAGCTACAGTCCCATCGGTCCTCAGGCAATTCTGCCAACCTAATTAACCATGCAGAGGGAAGCGGGGTGGTCTGGCCTGTCTTGGGCCTCCCCTCACCTGCTGCCTGCCAAGCTTGCTCAATGATCAGCAACAGGTTGCATGTTCTGATGGGGCAAGTAGCAAGCCTCCAGACGAGCTGTCACCTTACATAAGCATCCACGTTCCACCCACCACGTAAGAACTTGGGGAAGATGCCTTCTGCGAGCCGCTGGGTGACTGTGGCTTTACAGGCAGCCTGGCCAGTCACCCCTTCAGCTGCGTAGGAGCAGAGGGACTATTGAAGAAGATACTTCTGGGCCTCTAGGCTGGGTCATTTGAGGTCTGAACTGCTGGGTTCTCCCCAGTATTTTATGCCTGTTCTGACATTTCTGCCTTTAAAATGTATGCTTTGAAGAATGAGGATTTATTGAGAACTCAGACTTTTATTCTGTTTCGGTAAATAAAAATACTGAGGCTGCCTCCCTAAAATGGAAAGCCTCACCTTCCCAATTGAAGCTTCTTCTCTATCTGTCCTGCTGGGGAAATGTTAACATCTGGAAGAGCAGGAACCAAGACATATGTATGTATTCATTATTCCGTGGGACTGAAATACTTACATTATGAAATATATGGAAGTCTGCCGGTTGGTGACATGGGTTTGTTTATTCATATGTTACACCCTTGGAAAGTTGTGCTGGAACTCAAGCCAATCCCTTCCTCTGCTCCAAATAAAACTACAGCATTTTTTGAGGAGATGGACATTTTACAAAGGTACAGAAGCTTACTGCTAAAGAGAAGAGCATTCTGGATGTGGCTAATGATACAAGAATAAAATCGTAATGTCATTTTTTTTTCCCCTTCTTTCTCTTTACAGGAAATAGCCCTCAAGATAGTCCAAGAAATTTCTCCCCCAGTGCCTCTGCCCATTTTTCATTTGCACGGAGGTAAGAACTTTTTGTGAGCAGAATGATAAAGTGTTATGTGGAGAAACCCTCCCCCCTGCCCCAGTTCCTCCACTACCCGTTAGAGTTATAGATGCCTCCCTTGGTTCTTCCCACTAAGGGCAGAGAAAAACATTTTCCCCTTTTCTCCCATCCCTAGTGTAGGGTCTCATACATGCTTTTGATGCTCAACAGATTTTTGCTGACTTATCTGAGCTTATATTATAAGGACTTGATTCATCCATGCGTCCTGGTGCAGTTGTCGTCGTTACTGAAATACTCAAAAATAAATGAATAAATAACAATGACCTTACTTGGGATCACAAGGTATAAACTCTTAAGATGCCTCTTTCCTTGAGAGCACCACGCCAGCAATTAGTGACCTCCCTGAGGGTTTCCTCTTCCTTTCTTAGTTAGAATTCGTCACCAAGTATCAAGACTATATGTCTCATATCCGGTCGGTGAGTCACGAGAAAGTATTGTTGCTTGGAGGACAGTGGGCATACGATCTGTTAGCAAAGCTTTTATTTTGGGATCACCTACTGTGATGCCTCCCAGTCAGAAATGTCTGCACAGCCCCCTCTTCTGTGTGTGAAATTCGTGAACTTCCCCTGTCACATTCACATCTTCGCTTTCCTCCCTTCCTCTTCCAGCCAGGGAAAACACACAGAAGACAAAATTGCCCCTTTAGCAGGTTTCTGAATATTTGGAGTGAATTGCTTTTATGGTCCGAATGTCCTGCATATTTATTAAGGTTTCCTCAGAGAGCTAATCATATCGTGAAATGAATTAAAGTAGCATTTAATTAAGACATACAGGTAGGTTAAAAAAATAGATTTAACACTTTACGTGCAAACCTGCAGCGTCATCACTGCCGTTTGTCACCATGTGATATGTTTTCTGTTACTAGGTCCAGAGGAAGGAATCTGCTTACAGCGTATTCGCAACTCCTGATAATTAAGATTCTCTTGTCAAATCACACATTCCCCACCACATGGTAAATGCCCATGTGTACCAGGCCTTCCCCATAGGGAGGACAAAAAGTAATTGAGATGTGATCTCCAAGGAACTCTCTGAGACCCACACCCTGGTTTTCCCCAATTCCAACCTTGATTCTTTTAGTCCTCTTACAGCCTGTAAGCACTGTAAAGAAAATGTGACAATTAATCGGTTCCACAAAGCCTGTGTTTGTTTGTCCAATGGATATTAATTCACGATGGTGCTACTATTCTAAATGAAAAGGGAAATCCTATAAAAATTGGTTTAAAAAAGAACACAGCATAGTCCTTAAAATACGTTTCTTTGAAAAAGAAAAAAAAGGGGGGAGGTAGTGGTGGAATGCATTTAATTACTTTAAGTAAAAAGAAAATGCACATCTCATAACCTGTTTTTAAATGTGACCGAAATCATGGTCTTTTAATCCTGCCAGATTTATAAAAATAAAGAGAACCTAATAATTAAGTGGCTGACTAAAGGACAGATGACTCTGGTTTTCTGTGCTATAAAAAAAAAAAATACAGAAACCCCCAGGCACGTTAATTTTTGAGAAATAAGCCATAAACCGTAACAGAAAATTATCATAGGAGACCTCTGGTTCATTTTGCAGGAATTTCCAGATGGAACTCACTGCACAGTCTTCAAAAAGTATTAATTTAGATTAGGACATGAGTGATCATCTTTTAAAACTTTTATTGAAGTAAACAGAACCTGTGTTTGCTATGAAAACTCAAATTGGCCTATTTTTAACATCTGGCATCTTTCTCTAACATTTTAAAGTTGATTTTTCATTCAAGAAACATGGAAATTCCACTCATGGGTCTCCATTCCCTACCATTTGGTATGCATTTCTGAGACCTTAGGAAGTAATGCCATTTTGGGAGTCCCACATTTTATTATTTTGTATATTCAGTCCAACAGATGGAAGAGATTGCCCTGTTTTAAAAATCTATTCTTGGGTAAAGGGATAAAGGTCGGACTTATTAATCTTTTCTGACCCTACTTATAACATGTGAGAATTTCCCCTCAATATTCATCTCCTGGTAATGTACCAGTTGCAGGTAAGACTGGCAAATAAGACAACACACACTTGCTTTCCATACTATCTAATATGTATCTGAGAGTGAAATTATCCAATTAATTTTTTTAGTATTGGATTAAAATACTAGGATGAAAATGCATGTCATAGTGTAGTGGATTTTGTCTGGGACAAGGAAACATATTTGTATTTTGCTAGTAGCTGTGATTGTTGTTTTTTAGTTGCTAAGTCGTGTCAGACTCTTTGCCGACCCCATTGACTGCAGCACACCAAACCAGTAACTGTGATACTGATTTACAATCCATCTGCTTGTGGAGTTACTTAATGTTGTATTCCTTGGTGGTAAAATGGAGGTGATGACATTGCTCTTCCTTCCCTAGAAGTTGTGTAGAGGTTTACATATCATACATTGCTTTTACTTTCATTAGAAATATTAAGAGAGCCCTGAATAAATACTGGGAATGTCTCCTGGCTGCCTAGGTGTTATTTATCAGGTGAAATATCAGAATGTATTTCCATAGACAAATTACTGGAACACATTTGCCCACTAAGGTCAGGTCATGAGACGCTCATTGAGCACAGGTGGGCTGAAGTTACTCTGGTTACATTATATTGGCATAGTTCATCTTGTTCCACTGTCAACTAGACCATAAAATGTATCATGCCAGATGACTACAACAAGCAAATAATGAAATCTGCTCCCTCGTTATACAGTTGTAATAGCCGGGTTGATATTGGAACTTTTCTTTCTTCCTTTGTCGTGCACCATATTAATCTAACCTTTTGTGGTTGGTGTTGAAAGCTGGCGGTTTGCGGGGAGGGGTGGGTTTGACTTTTTATGGTTGGTGTTGAAAGCTGGCGGTTTGCGGGGAGGGGTGGGTTTGGAGCGGGTTGTTTTTGTTTGTTTGCTTTTGTTGTTGTTTTTGGGGGTCTCTTTGTAGCCTCTGTTCCCATCAGATGTGTTTCTCCTGTTACTTTTTCATTTAGTATAACATTGAAATTTCCACCCACGAAGGAAACATTCTTTTCAAAAAAAGCCTTGTGGCTTTGGCAAGAATGTAGTTTTGTTTTCAGGTAACGTTTTACTGGTAGCTGCTACAAAGAAGAGAGAACATTATTAGTAGGATCCAAATTGTACTTGTGTGATAGATTTCTTCAAAAAAGGGCGTGCTGTCTCTTAAGCATGTATATAGCATATATAGGAAGTTCTGATGTGCGGTTGTCATGGTAATGAAAATGCAGTGGTCCTTTGTGTTCCATTTGAATAAATAGATACAGACAACTTAGGGAACTTTATGAGACATAAATTATTTCTGGTCCATGGCTGTACAGAGTACTGAGCACATTCTTGTTTAAACATCTTTCTAGTCGTGTGTTTTCCATAGTAAGCAAATGTAGTTTATGCTTCAGAACTAATAAGAACGTGTCTCCTCTTGGAGTTGTTCATTCATCTGAAATATGTTCATTGATACCTGAGGGAAAGGAGAGTTAATGAATCACAAAGCAGAATCATGGTGAGGGAAATTGTGTCCCTCACTCTTTCCAAAGACTAGTTTCTGATAATTGCTATTAAATGGACTGAATAATTCTTTGAAAGCCATATTCTTTTAAAAATTGGAAGTGTTTAAAATAGAGAGTCCAGGTATGGGTTCCTAAGTCTGTAATAATTAGCCAAATAAGCCAGGACCAACCTGTGTCCATTTAATTGATGGTCAGTTGTCTTTGGAAACATGTTATTAGAATCAGTTTCTTCTTAAATCTTTTAACATTTTAAATTGTATAAAATTATTTCTAGAGAACTTGTGGCATTTCTTTTCATTCCTTTTGTCTGATACATTTACAAACATCTTAATTTGCTTCTTTTTTAAAAAAAAATACTTGATTCAATTGTACTCCAATCATGGTCTCAGAATTGGCAGATAAATTTTATTAAAATCTTAATGCTGTACTACTTCTGTGATTTGTCCACTTGAATTTCTCATTTTGTCTTTGTAGACTATTTGCATTTATTGGAGGTAAAAATAACATCCGTGGTGGTCTATGATTATATTCTCCCTTGATTTTAATTTAGGCTAAGATGTCAGTTTTCTACATAAACATGTGATTGTGACATTTCTCAAATTCAAGTCAAATTCTGGTGAATTCCCTGATGTCCCCTTATAGTAAATGTGTCTGTGGTCAATTTGGTCTACTCTTATCTCTTACTTGGTAAATTAATATAAATCATGAGTTACAAAAAGGCTACATATGGTCAAAGAATGCATTATAGCTCTTATGAAAAGTGTGTTTTTCCTTTTCTCCCCATGGCAAATGTGTGTATATTTGTCTTCACTGTGTTATGTGATTTTGAAGGCGTAGTCCTATTCAAAATTGTTAATAAAATAATTATTTTATTATTGCTAATAAAGTAATCCTACTTTAGCACCAGGATTGTCTTCACTGCTTTGACAACTCATCTGAGACCCTTGTAATGACCCTAATTAATAACTATAGAGTTCAACCTAGAAGCTATCCATCCTGTTGCCGTTTGGGGATAAAAAAACATATTCTGTTAAGACTCTTGACAGCTTCACCTCTGTGACTAGCGCAGGTCACTTTACTCTGCATTAGCTTCTACCACTAGTGGAGAATTTTCTTTCTTCGCTCCCTGTCACTGGCCAGAGCTGGGCTGCACGCTCATAAACTCTGAAAGAGGCATTTGCTAGAACACTTTATAAAGCCAGGTCATGTCAGAAGGTAATAACTCTTAAGAGATTCTGAGCACAAGGTCAGTCACTTTCTTAGTGCTCAAGTTATTTGCCACTTAAGGCTTGAGCCGGCCACGAGCCCCCTGATCCTTTCCTTCCTTTGGTGTGATGAGTAGGATTGTTCTCTTGAAAGTAATAAGCTGAAAGTCTTTGGGATGGGGTGGAAGTCCCCAGAGGCTCTCATACCATGTTGGAATTCAAGCCCTTCCAAAGATCGTGGCCCCAGTTATCAGTTTCCACATAGGACTGTTTTTCCTCCTGCCTTTCTATTTTTATTCATCTGAATCTGCTGAGTCCGACCAATGTAATTATCCCTGGTATTCATTTTGTCAAAGTGTATTAGTGAGAGATCAATAGTATGGATCAACCCATTCACTTTCTACTTGTTTGGGTGTATTGATTCAGTTTAAATAAAAGTCAACCTGCTGTATAATGTTTGTTTACTCTGGCCCTTGCTGAACATTTCCACATCCTCACTGACTGTGTTTGTGTCATTGGTTCGACTAAGAACACTCGGTTTCCCTGGGGTTCCCGTGTAACCCTACTCCTGTGTTGGCCTAAGCTAATCGCACTTTCTCACCAGGACTGATGGACGCCGCTGGTCCTTGGCTTCCCTCCCCTCCTCTGGCTATGGGACAAACACTCCCAGCTCTACGGTCTCTGTAAGTGCCCAGTTTTTCTCTCGTACACCCCAGAGCTCTTGCATGGGCAGCAATTTCTCTGGGTGTTCCCTGATAGGGAGGAGAGGATGAATTCTGCATGTCTGCCCCTCCGAGTAGGCTTCACATCAAATGATGAGCTGACAAACACAAAGAGGACATGCTCTTTGCTGCAAGCTTTTAAATTATGGTGCACAAATTGAGCGAGTCCCCAGATCACAAGTTGGGAGGAGACTGGGAGCTTTTGTTTTAATACCATTTGGTGTTTGGGGGTAGGGGAGGGAACACAATCTGGTTTTATTGGTTTGGTTCCATGCCAGTGATATTAGTACTGAAAATGCCATTAAACTTTGATGGCCTGGGTCGTTTTTTTCTTGTATGGCCTAGATGTCGAGTTCTGTTTTGCTTTAGTTTTTCTCTTTCAGAGAAAAAAAATGGCAAGCCTTAAATTTGTACCTTCTGGATAAAAACTTTTTTTTAAAGGAGAGATGAAAAGAACTTAGCAGTAACTTAAGATCAATACAGAGACAAGATGAAGCCATGGAAATAAGTTAGAGGAAGAAGAATACTGTTGCCGCAAACTACAACATTGCAGCAAGAGCCCTAGCAGTTACTGAAAGTGATTCAGTGGCTCAGATACTTGCCTTCTCCATTTAAATTAGCGATATTGTGGGATATTTGTCTCTACAGAGCTCTGTTTTTTTACTTTACTTTTTTTATTGAAATATAGTTGATTTACAATGTTGTGTTAATTTCTGCTGTACAGCAAAGTGATTCAGTTATGCACATACACATATATACATTCTTTTTTATATTCTTTTCCATTATAATTTATTCCAGGATACTGAATATAATTCCCTGTGCTATACAGTAGGACCTTGTTGTTTATCCATTCTTTATATAATAGTTTGCATCTGCTAAACCCCAGATTCCCCATCCATCCCTCCCCTACCTCCCTCCCCTTCTACAGAGCTTCTACAGAGATTTAGAAGCTGGTGGTCATTTAGAAGGACCTAGAATATACTGTAGGTCAATCAATAAATACCTAATGGTGCAGTGTGAAAGCTCTTATACCAGCCAGGAATGTGAACCTGATGGTTTTAGAACCACTTCTGAGTCATTCCCATCTCCATTTTGTCAAAATCTGTGGTTTATCGCAAAGGGATCTCTATCTTTTTTTTCCCCCCATAAATCCCAGTTCTTGCTAAGCATGTAGGTTCACACTTAATATCGGTGAATTGAAAAGAAACTGTGATTAAATGTATAAACTTTAATTGATATCACCAGTGCCTTATATTTTATGTTTCCAGAGTTCCAGATGCAATGTAACATGGGTTTTCTAGAGCAAAACATTGGCCTGTTAAAATCTGTTGGATTATTTTTGCTATCTTCTTTTACTATCTTCTTATAATGTTTTATTGAGGAGCAATAATTTATTTTCCTATCCATTATTCCATTGTGTTGTGGTATGTGAGTTTATTGTCCATTTAGATCGTTTTTGTGAAACATCCTGGCAACCTTGAATAGTTTCAGTGGCACTTCAGCCTCACATCCAGGAAAGGATGTTCAAAACTCTTGAATGGTTTCAGTGGATAGAATAGTCACTAAATAATGGTAAACAAAGTCACCCTTGTTTTTTGTGTGTCCGTAAGCATCATTGTTTATTATTAACCCACATTTTAGATCTTGAAAGCATTGGCTACCACAGTGTGAAAATGATTGCTGAAATTGATTGACCAGAAAGCAAAAAAGAATAAGAATTTTAAGTGGTATTCTTCCCTAGACTTGTGAGCATCTCCAGTTAGAATCCAACCACCAGTAAACAAGAGTGCTTGTCCCATTCTCATACATACTCTCATGGAACCCTCCCCATGCCCCAGATTTGTATCTTCTTTCTTGACTTCAAACCCTTTTTATTTTAACTGTTTCACCTTGCTTTGCCCTGCAGTCAAGTATTACTGTAGTTTGGACATAGCACCTTGCTTTGCCCTGCAGTCAAGTCTTACTGTAGTTTGAACATAGAAGTTTCTCTTTCACAAGAAAAACAGGGGAGCTTGCAGGATCTTTGTCTTCTTTCTCCCTCTAGCTAGTAAATCGTATGTCATTTTTAAAAGTGAACCTAAAAAGCAAGGGTGAGCTAAATAGAAGTGGACCCCATTTGGTACAAAGTACTTTAGAAATATTTTTATGAACACTTATTATGTGCTAGGTACTAGTCTGACTATTTACAATGCATTGTATCATTTCATTGTAAATGAAAAATTTGAAAAAAAAATGAAAAAATTTTAAACTGGAAAATTTAATTGACTTGTTTAATTCTCATTTATCTGTAAAAACATACTTTATAATGTAGTTGCCATTGTTTTCATCATTCTGTGGCTCAAAGCTCTGAGGCACCGAGAATGAGCTGAGGGGCTCTTTACTAACCCCTGTGTTGTAGCGATAAGAATGCAGTAAGTTTCTCAACCCTGGGTACTTTTTAAAAAAGGAATTCACAAGGTGTTGCTTAAACCAAACTTGATAATTAATAAATCTGACCACCTGTCATGATGTCATTGCTGTCCCTGACTTATGTATATGCCTGAAGAGGAAGCTTTCTGAGACAATTTTTAGTCACCCACAGGTATTATGTGTTTCTGACAGCTTCTGCCCAGAGGTAAGGCAGCTTTTCTCCTAGGTGTTTATTTTATTGGAGAAGGTGGCATCATATAACTGTGGATCTCATATTCCTCTTTTCCCCTTCAAAATCAAACTATAACTTTCAAAATGACTGTCCTTACCAAAAGACATAAGGAACTGTTAGATTTTTGGAATGTGGGTGCTCTAACAAGTTCAGTTGTTTTTGTCTCCTTATTGGCTATTGATGAAGATGATAATTGAAAATTTGGAATGCTGCTTCTCATTTTCTTCATTTTCTTTATGTTCTTGCCCTTTAAATGTTAGGACAAAAAATTGTGCAAAGCTGCTCAGAAGTTGCATTTTTTTCTTTTCTGAGTCTAACTGAATCACTTTTAGAGTCTCATTTTCTGGGTTAACTGGCTGTGATTAAGTCAGTTAGAAATTATTTCGGTTATTTTTTAAATAAAAATACAGAATATATACGGATAAAATCACAAACACTTTGAAAATACAGCTTAAGTTTTACAGATATTTGTTGTTAGCTGAGTTCCAGAGTTGCTAATGCTGAAATGTAAATACCATGTCCTTTGGGTATTATAGAAACTGCAAAACTCCCAAGTGTTGAAATGCTTCATTCTGAAATTGAAAAGATTTGGTCATATGAAGTTAATCAGTCCTTCCTCAGAATATTTAGTATTGCTGCTTCTCTTAATTTCAAGTTTTGTAGTTAAAATTAATTTGAGAAACTTTTCCAAGGTAATATTCAGATTATAATTTTTAATTTTAAAATAAGTAATATAGAATTACAGCAGTCAGAAGACATCTCCCATATATTTCTTACAGATGAATTATTTTCTGCTGGGGGAAAGAATAAAAATAAGAATATAAATACTTATAAATTTGAGGTCTAACTATAAAATAATATTACTTTGAGTGGAAAACTGCACATACATATGAATACTGTCCTTTGCAAAATGCTTATCTTGGGAAACTAGTTTATTTGAATGATATCATTACTCACAACATTGTGGGGAAACTCTTCTAATTGCCTTGAGAACTAGAAACACTGTTCTTTTTGTAAATCTTCACTCTTTGAAAGTGGATTTGATTTATGATGTAGTCAGAAGTTATATATGCAAACTAGTTGGGTGATGAGACTTACTGGCACCACATTTAGAGAGCATGCTAGAAATATAAAGTCATGGGACTTAATTTATTGAGGAATTCCCAACTAATTCTTGAAACTCTAGTAAAAGTGCTGTTCCAAGGATGTATTGAGCAGCAGAGCTATCTTTTCAGTAAGCTTGTGAGGCTCTAGGGACAGCGCCTGCAGCCTCTGTCACAAGTTCTCCTCTGAGTCCCTGATCTTTGCTGGAACTGACTCCTGGACTGACCCTCTGTTGTCCATTAGTGACTCACTCTGGGGGGCCCTGCTTGATACCTTTTGAATTCCCAGGCCGTTTGGATAGCCTCCAGTTGTTCCCTGTCCCATACACTCATCCAGTGTCACTTGGATGTCACTAGGATAGTGTCACCCTTTCCCATTTACACCTCATTTGTCCCAACTGAGAGGAGAGACGCTGTCTCCCCAGAGAAGCCCTTTGCCTCTCACTTCTCTAATACTTTTCCCACCTCATCATTCATTCTAACATATCCCCATCAGTAAGCCCTGGGCACATTGCTGTGGAGTTCAGTCACATGGGTATGTATGTGGTATAACCACAAAATTTTCCTGTTGGAGTTAGCACCTGTAAACATTTTATTACATTTGCTACAGCTATTTTTAACATAAACTTTTGTTTTGATTAATAAAATTTTAAAGTAGAAATAAAGCCCTTCTCACACAGTCCTTTTCTCTTCCCTCCTCCTCAGAAGGAATAACTCCCTAAAGTCACTTGTGTCCTTGTCATGTAAGCACTGGTTCATAATGCCTTATGTGACACTCTTCAGTCTGGTGTGGTTCTAGAATTAATTTTCACATTTTACAAAGTTAACATGATCCTCCCTATACTGTACATAACAGCCCAGCAGCAACTGGGCCAGCAACTCAGAATCAAATACATTAATATTTCTGTGGCAAACCTGAATTAACATTCACATCAAGTGGATTAAATGCATATTTTAAATGGCTTTCCATCAGTTCAATTGATGGCTTGCCACCAAAAAATTATTACTGGGAATTTATGAATAGACCTCTGGGTTTTTGAATCTTGGCTACAGACTTGTGTACATTGATTTACCTTTGAGACATATTTACAAATTCTTAATTCTGGTTTTCTGTTTGCTAATTTCGTCATCTTTGCTTTTACGGCTGCTGCGTCTCTTCTGCTGGCATTGATTTTTCTTATTCTTTTACTGATTTCTTGAGTTGACTTTGAGTGTTTTGTTTCTTTTTTCATAGTGACAGTATTTAAGACTTTACTTGTGTTTTGTGACTAGAGCTTTGGCTTACCTCAGAAGTCTTTCTAGTAGTGTTCTCATTTTTATGGTTTATAAAATAATCTCATTACATTGTAAAAATTCCTCTTTGTCTTAGTATGTACTTAGAAAGTGTTTTATAATTTCAAGGTATAAGGATATTTTAAAGCTTTAGTCTATTAATTTCTAATTCCTGCAGTGTAGTGCTGCAGTGTTTGTGAAGTGTGCTCTTGATGTGGCGTTTTTAAAACCTCGAATGGAATATTCAAATGAGTGGTATCTTTCAAAATACGCTTATTCTACCTGTGTTTCCATTACTCAAACATTTCTCATTTCTTTCGTTAGAATCACTTAAAGAATTTACCTCTCTAAAAACAAAAAAGCAATCACATTGTTTAATAGTTATATTTCTCAGATTGATTAAAAGCAGTGTTGTTTAGCCATTTCCCTTTTCTACCTTACTTTTCTCTAAGTGCTGAGTGATTGTCAAAGAGCACATCTAGGTTCAAGGGATTAAAAAACGCAACACCACTGAAGCTGTTAAAAAAATAAATAAATAGCGTTAAGTCAGAGAACACAGAAAAAATGTCCAATTCCCAGTTTTTGAAACAATGGCATTACTGAGCCAAGTATTTTCTTTTCCCATCCCCTTTTCACCCAGGACTCATATTTATGATAATCGCATCAAAGGAAAACATATGCTTTGTAAAGACAGATCTCATTACCTTCTTACTTTATTTATTATTATACATCATAGAATTCACTTATGATTATACATCATAGAATTAATTTTATGTTACTTACCCGAATAGCAAGTGTTAGAAGTGAGGATGTCACACTCAGCTGAGAACTAATCTGTCTTTATTTATTGCACCCAAATTCTTACTCCAGTTGTCACTTTCTTGCTCTGGCTTTGACTGGGTCCCATCCATTTTTAGACCCTGGTTTTTCTTCAGAGAGTAAACTATTTTGGGGGAAATTGTAGACAAGTGAGATAAAGTATGGTAGCCATCTAGACCTCTAGAGACCACATCAAGGTATACATTTAGGCACTAGCTACTGTAATTATAACATGGAAAGGAAGCAGTATAAAATGGTGATATGACAAAACTTAGTGCTGTGATCTAAAATTCATTTAAAGAATCTCTCTTTGAGATAGTCATTAAACCTCACTTTGGTTTGTTGTAGTCATCCTGTTCCTCCCAGGAGAAGTTGCATCAGTTACCATATCAACCGACACCAGATGAATTACACTTCTTATCAAAACATTTTTGCACCACCGAAAGCATCAGCACAGAGAACAGATGCAGGAACACACCCATGCGCCCCCGTTCCCGAAGTTTGAGGTATGTAGACCTTATTGAAATTTTTTATTAGTTGGATAACCTCTTTTCAACCATCTCAAGGAAAGACTTTTGGTCTGCTAATTCATATACGTGTTAATTGGTTTATGAACTACTATAAATATAGTGATTTTTTTTTTTTTTACATCTACGCATGATATAGTAAATTACCATTGAAAGGCCTCTTACTATTTTTCTTTTAAATTCTTACAAGTTGCTAATTGCTGTGGTAACAGAAACCACAGTGGACTACAAGGACCACCCGAGAAACTTCTAGCCATTGGAAATTTCAAGACCATCTAATTATGGTGTTACATCAATTAATATTTTACAAAGAAGCTTGGCTAAAAGGAAGGGCAGCATGTTCAGGTTCACATTTGGAATTCAGATTCCTTTTTACGGAAATCCACCCAGGTCTTGGATTTTTCCTTCTCATCACAAGTCTTAATTTCTCCAGGATTTTGAGTGAGCTGTTAGGAGTTTGTGTCCCTTGTATTTTGTCAGTGCCAACTGTAGTCCATTTGACATTGAGTAGGGCTGGTTTTATTTTGGCCTTGTCTCAGAAAAAAATAGATGTCATTGTTTGGTTCCTCTGAAAGTGACTCTAACAGAGAGAAGAAAATATTTATTAAGGAGTGCTTTGAAATTACACCTTTCGGGGGGAAGGAGTGGGTAGTGGGATTGAGCAGAAGAGAAATACAGCCGCTGTGCAGGCCCGACAACCACAGCCAACCCCATAGGGAGTTCTGGGGATGACTTAACCCGTCAGAGCTGTCCCTCTGGACCAAATGACCTTTCCTTTCTATCTCCACTCAGTCCTGGGATGTAGTAGCCTGGGAAGGACTTGGCCTTGGGTGAGGGGGCTCTGCGTGCGTGCCAAGTTGCTTCAGAGGTGTCTGACTCTTTGCAACCCCATGGACTGTAGCCCACTAGGCTCCTCTGTCCATGAAATTCTCCAGGCAAGAGTACTGGAGTGGGTAGCCATTCCCCTCTTCTGGGGACCTTCCCAACCCAGGGATCGATCCTGTCTGCTGCAGCCCCTGCCTTGCAGTTGGATTCTTTACCACGGAGCCCCTGGGGAACTCTGAGGGGACTCTGCATCTGAGGCCATATCCAAAGGGACTGACAGCTGAAGGCTTCTACAGCCCCACCAGCTGGGACAACAGCTCCTTCTCTGCAGGGGGAGCAGGGTAGTCCATCTCTGGGTCCTCCAGAATATGAGATCTTCATGGTATATAGAACTGGTCTGCTTCGATATGAAGGTTTATTATAAAACATAGTTTGTCAGGTGTTCAGTTGAAAATCAGAGTTTGCTGAGAAGGGTTTTTTTTTTTTTTTTCGTTTGTACCTTCTTAGTGCCATATAGTAAACATAGCCACATGGTGTAATCGTGTTAGATTATTTTGAGATATGGAATAAAATGTTATGAATTCATTTAGAGCCATTGTATTTTACCACATGGGTGCCATTTTTGGTATTATGAAAGGAGTTCACAGGATAGCTAGTGCAAGCAGCTATATCTTCTCAGGAATACATAAAGTCACACTGCAGTTACCCAACCGTGTTACCACTAGGAAGGAGCAGGAGCCTACTATTGAAATTAAAAAAAACTCCGAGTTGTGTGCCGCTGTTTCATACTGTTTCATACTGCCCACGGTGCCTACCTCAGCATCCCAATCCCAGCTAGAAAATGGATTTCGGTGGTGACACCTGTGCTGTGGAAAACTCTTAAATCTCTTCAGGGGCACGTGGCAGAGCGCAGGTGTATGATAAAAGTGTGAAATTAGACAGTGCAGCGTGCCCTGGACATGGCTGTTTGTACTCTTTTATATCCCAGTTCATTCACTGGTTTCTGGAACCACTCAAGCACATGCTACATACAAAATGTAATTGCAACTTAAGAATGTTTTATGAACTTTTATATTGTACCTATAGTTAATTTTCAGCATTCTACTTCTGGAGCTTTCTTTTTGAATTGTATTCAGGGTTTCTCTGTGTTTGTGAGTATGTGTGTGTGTGTTTGTGTGAGCTAATGAGTGATTTTGTAGTTTATTACCTAATATACTTTTCTTACAAAGGCTGCATAGTACTTTTGTTGCAACCCATTGTTTATAAATAAAAAACTTATTTTCATTTCATGCTGTGGCAAGTTTAAAAGGGTAATTTGCTTTGCTTGCAGCCCTGGACGTTCTCCTGCCTGCTGTGACCATGAAATAATTATGATGAACCATGTCTACAAAGAAAGGTTCCCAAAGGTAATGAATTGAATTGAAGATGTCTAGCATCTAAACGAACAGGCAACATAGGTTTAGCGTCTGTAAGGTGGTTTTGTCGAGGGAAGTAATGGTCCAGTCCAGTCATGGCTCGCATAAAATAGCACTGTAGCCTTCTTTAGAAAGATAAAATCACTAAGCCTTTTTAAAAGCTGCTGAGAATTAGCCACACATTCTGTGGACTGAAATGGCTGTAAAGTAAATCCCATTGGTTCACCTACCCACAGTGATGAGTTGGAGATGGGGGTGCTGGTGAGATGCTCTGTGAGCGACTGCTTTGAAAGGCCACTAGACTCTGGGGCTCCCCTGGGGGCTCCTTCTGCCCATTCTGGGCCTGCTGCTGTATGGTCCAGCAGAGACTATTCAGATTCCTCAGAAGCCTGTAGATTGGCATATGTCACAAAAGTCTTTTATTTTTTTCACCTAATTTTTCTTTTCTGTGGCTTCCAATCTCTTTAGCAATTATAAGTCTAATCCTCTTTATTCAGAAGGAAAGTCCAATTGCAGTGTTCCCTGTTAGACAGGCCAGTAGAATTTGGACTGAATCAGAGAGCCTTTGGAGATGGGTTGGTGCCAGTTGCCCTGGCTGCAAAGAGCTGCTGTCTTCTAGTCCCCATCACCTGGTCTCCATGGCTTTTCCACCAGCGTGTTTCTACACAGTTGGGAGAAACAATCGCTCCATTCTGTCCCCGTTCCTCCCCTTATCCCCTTTGTAACCCTAGGCAAGAGAGCAAAAGGAAATCCTTGGCTTCATAAATCAGGAGTAGAGTACTTATTATTTGTAATGAACCCAACATTGATGTCATTGATTATGGTCGTTTTAGCCATTTATCACACGTCACTTGTTCACCAGGGAAACAGATCCTGACTTTACTAGTTAATACTGGTTAGGATTTTAGAAAGGAACAGGAGGCAGAGGGAATCTCCCATCATATACAATAAATGCAAGCAAGGAATATTGATTAGGCGAACGGGGATCCCAGAGAATGAAATAAAAACTGGGAAGGAAATCTTAGATTTATGTAGTCAAGGGAATCCCTTTGACCTTTTGCCCAAGATGTAGCTTTTTGAGGAAAAGGTATTGATGGTATGAGATGCTTGTTCCTGGAACGTTAAAATACAGCCAAAAGAGCAAACTGTTGGCCCATCCTATGGAACTCTAACCTCAGCTCTGATTTTTGAATAGGTAAAAACAGAGCTGTAAGTATTTGATATTTTCGGCAAACTATCTGAAAGAGCCCAAGATCTGAAATGACAGCACAGCAATTCACAGATACTGAGTTAGTTGGAGAAGCTTACATGGACCATTTTACATTTGATAGGGCATAGAAAATAAGTAATTATCACCCTGGGAGATTCAGTTTCTCGTATATACCTCTTTTTCCACTTGGTGAGGCTTCTTCTTCTTTTTTTTTTTCAAATAGACTTTGTATTTTTAAGGCAGTTTTAGATTCATTGCAAAGTTGAACAGAAAGTACAGAGAGTTCCCAAATGCTCCCTGACCCCATACCTACACAACCCCCTCTTATCAGCATCCCCCTACACACACCCCTGGTCCCAGAGTGGTCCATTTGTTATCACTGACAAACCAATACTGACACATTGTAATCACCCAAAGTCCATAGTTTACATTAGGGTTCACTCCTGTATTGTATATTCTGTAGGTTTTGACACATGTATAATGACATATATGAATGTAGCATTTTATGGTATCATACAGAAGTGAGGCTTCTTTTAAATTTAATTTCTAGAATTCTATTTGATAACTTCTATAAGTCTCCAAAAACACTAAATAAATGTGATGATTGTATTGTTTACCTATTTGTGTTTCCTTGTATTATGTCTGTGTGTGCATGTCTTCTGTGAACAGGCTACAGCTCAGATGGAAGAGCGCCTAAAGGAAATCATCACCAGCTTCTCTCCAGACCACGTTCTCCCCCTTGCAGATGGAGTGCTTAGCTTCACTCACCATCAGATTATTGAACTGGCTCGCGATTGTTTGGATAAATCCCACCAGGGTCTCATCACCTCACGATACTTCCTTGAATTACAGCACAAATTAGATAAGTTGCTACAGGAGGTATGGACCTTATAAAGTTTTTTGATTTGTTTTGCTTTTACCCTGAAAAAAGACAAATTTTATGAGTGCATTTGCCTAACAAGTTTCAACCATGAGATGGAGTTCATATTACAGAGAAGCAAAGAAGAAGAAAAAAATTGATTGCTACTTGCTATAAATTGATTCCGGTCAACATTTAGAGTAATAGAAAGTTAATGTAATAACCTTTACAGGAACCTTGGGACCCAGAAGTCTATGGCTGTTGGATAAGTGGATTGTGAAGGATTCTGAAGCAGTGATGTTTTTCCCCCTCCTTAACCATAAAGTTATAAATTGCCTGAATGTATGTGCATTATTTAATGATGCTATCTAGTTCTAATATCTGGAAAAGCTAAATGGAAAATTGCTGGCTTCTTTCAGGCCATGTGTCTTGTTAATTAACCTGCATGTGGTATTGGGTTTTCATTGGTGTCAATATTTCTTCTAACAAAATATTCAATTTCTAAAATGACAGATAAACACAGGCCCCTTCCAGGCCTAACACTTGCATGCCTAGCTCCTGATAACACCCCAGACAGGAAGGGAGTGTGCATGGTAGGATGGAATTAGTGCATCATATTGCTGTCCTGATTGAAATTGATCAGCCACAGCCTACAAGTAAAACCTATTTAGCCTATATATTTGGATATATTGTATTTTTGTATCCCATTGGCATCCATTATGCCCATGTAAATAAAACCGTAGGTGGTTTTCTCTAAGGATGATTATGTAAATAATTGGATGGAGCTGAGTGAAAATATTGGCATCCTAGTTTTCTAGGAATCCATCTGTCCTTGCTCATGCTGAATTTAGTTGTGGCAAGATGAGACAGTCCTCTGACAGGCAGCCACTAGTTTTCTTCCCTTTCCCATCTAAACCTCCCAACAGAGTTCTGTGCCCTGTCCCCATTTCTCACATTTCAACCTTTTGTAGCCCAAAGAGGCAGTTTTTCTGACTATCTTTGTGTGAACACTGTATTCTGGGGTTTCATTGTCAGTTTCCAATGTGTCATAGACCAATTCTACTACAGATTACAATAAAAATGTATTTACCTCTGTGAGATATTTTTTCCTTAATTTCTCAGTCCTGTATCAGGATATTATTATAATTACCAGTTAAGTTCTGTGGTTCATTCCTTTATAGGCTTTCCCTGTGAAGGCTTGAATCCATAGCCGAAGCTTTTTGCATTGAAATACCCCACTTAATTTTGTTTCTATATGATAGACTTGGCAAGCTGGTTCATGGCAATCAGAAAAAAATCTTAGGGTTTCAAAAAATCATCTGAATGCACCATATAATAGATTAACTATTGACTTTTAGAGAAATTTTTCTCCTGGGCAGAGGAGTATATATATATGTGTAACATAAAGAGCACCATCAGGATCTGTAGTTTTAGTTGCTAGTTGGTTGTCTTTAAACACATTTTATTTTATAATCATTCCCCAATGGTCATTTTCTCTATTTTTTCTTTTAAATGTTAACTGTTTTGTTTTTGCTTGTGTATAGTTTCTCTACCTACATTTTGGAAAAGTTGCATTTGATTTAATTATTCACCTAACATTTGATATAAGCAGCTTACAGCTTCTCCAGTTATATGTGGAAAATCAAGGTTCCTCATCAACTATCCACTCTGCTTGTATCATGTACTTGATGTGTCATAAACCTTTAGTGTCTCCTTCATTCATGGCTCACATTAAGAGCCCTAATGTTTGATTTTTAACACAGAGAATAAATCAACGTTTTGCAATTAAAATGTAGCTAATGGAGCCATTTTGTAGATCTAGATATTTAGTAGCGTCCGTTTATGTAGAGATAATGTCTGCTTATCAATCTTTTAAAAGTATGTTCTAAGTCACTTAGTTTTTGAATATTTTCAGTTATCTAATTAGCATGCTTTGCTGACTTTCTTTCCCATTTAATGGAGCAACTCTCTCATCATTCTTTTCATTGCTTCCTCATAGGCTCACAATCGTTCAGAAAGTGGAGAGCTGGCATTTATTAAACAACTAGTTCGAAAGATCCTGATTGTTATCGCCCGCCCTGCTCGCTTATTAGAGTGCCTGGTGAGTTGTCCCTTGAGGTGACTTTGTTATTTATTGTTAACTGTGGGAAAGCAGGGATCATTCGAAAGCTCCAGTTGCATTTGGCTTCAGAAACAGCTAAATGGAAAGAGTCAAGAAAGAGAAAATGAAATCGCTCAGTCATGTCCGACTCTTTGAGACCCCATGGACTATACCCTGCCAGGCTCCTCTTCCATGGATTTTCCAGGCAAGAATACTGGAGTGGGTTGCCACTTCCTTTTCCAGGGGATCTTCCTAACCCAAGGATCAAACCCAGGTCTCCCACATTGCAGGCATACTCTTTACGGTCTGAGCCACCAGGGAAGCCCAGAAAGGGTCAAGAGGAACAGCAACTTGTGAATGTTGGTGACAACATCCGTGCTTTCCTTCTCTGGTTTTTGGTAAAATTATAGGACTTGTGTTGCATTAAGAGATGGTCTTTATCACATTCTGGTCAAACCTAAAAAATTGATCATGAATAATGCACTTGACTTTATCTCAGCATAATTTCTGTGTTCGGGCTGATTCAAGACATTCACTGTGCCTCACTTTCCTGGAGGTGCCAAGATGCAGAGAAAGGGAAATCAGAGCTAGGATGAGTGGTAACCTGTGGTTATAACTCTTCCTTTTGAAATGTGGCATGTTCGAAATAAGGGCTTGTCAGCAGCCCATTTGGAGAATACAGTAGGGTCTTATCCAGACCTCAAGGAATGAGACTTTCCACAATTAGTTTGTTTTATCAATTATACTTTCTTTAGTCAGTGACCATTTTCCTGCTTGAAAATCTTTGCTTTATTTTATGTTGTTTTGATTGAAATGTTGGTCAACACTGAACAAAAATGAGGGTTCAAACAAAAGAATAGTTTCATGGGGCTTCATGTAGTATCAAAACTCACTTTTAAGTTCACAAGCCATTAGAGTATTGATATTTGTAACACTGCGAACAGTACAGCTTTTCAGAATTTTACGTGTACACACACATATACATACTTGGTGATATTATTTTGGTTTTATTCTTGTTGTAATTAAGATTCGTGGATTTTTTTATAACAGTGAAACGTTTACAGCCTCATAAACTTATACCAGTGCATAGTGAAATGTGGTAGAGGGTAAGTCTAGAGGAGGAAGGTAGGCATATGGTGGAGGAAGTCTCTCCATCAATGCAGGGACTCTGACTCCTAGACTCAAAAGCACCATTCAGCGTTTGAGTGTCTCTGGAAGAATAAAGAGAAAGCAAAATACTCTGGATACCTTAGGGAGGAGAACCATGTGACTGCCAGATACCAGCAGAAGGAAGACTGTTTTGCTTTGTTTTCCTGGTCTTTGTGTTCAGTTCAGTTCAGTTCAGTTCAGTCGCTCAGTTGTGTCTGACTCTTTGTGACCCCATGAATCGCAGCACGCCAGGCCTCTCTGTCCATCACCAACTCCTGGAGTTTACCCAAACCCTTGTCCATCGAGTCGGTGATGCCATCCAACCATCTCATCCTCTGTCGTCCCCTTCTCCTCCTGCCCCCAATGCTTCCCAGCATTAGGGTCTTTTCCAATGAGTCAACTCTTTGCATGAGGTGGCCAAAGTATTGGAGTTTCAGCTTCAACATCAGACCTTCCAATGAACACCCAGGACTGATCTCCTTTAGGATGGACTGGTTAGATTTCCTTGCAGTCCAAGGGACTCTCAAGAGTCTTCTCCAACACCACAGTTCAAAAGCATCCATTCTTCGGTGCTCAGCTTTCTTCACCATCCACCTCTCACATCCATACATGACCACTGGAAAAATCATAGCCTTGACTAGACAGACCTTTGTTGGCAAAGTAATGTCTCTGCTTTTAAATATGCTGTCCAGATTGGTCATAACCTTCCTTCCAAGGAGTAAGCGTCTTTTAATTTCATGGCTGCAATCACCATCAGCAGTGATTTTGGAGCCCAAAAAAACCAACTGACACTGTTTCCACTGTTTCCCCATCTATTTCCCAAGAAATGATGGGACCAGATGCCATGATCTTAGTTTTCTGAACGTTGAGCTTTAAGCCAACTTTTTCACTCTCCTCTTTCACTTTCATCAAGAGGCTCTTTAGTTCTTCTTCACTTTCTGACAGAAAGGTGGTATCATCTACGTATCTGAGGTTATTGATATTTCTCCCAGAAATCTTGATTCCAGCTTGTGTTTCTTCCAGCCCAGTGTTTCTCATGATGTACTCTGCATATAAGTTAAATAAGCAGGGTGACAATATAAAGCCTTGACGTACTCCTTTTCCTATTTGGAACTAGTTTGTTGTTCCATGTCCAGTTCTAACTGTTGCTTCCTGACCTGCATACAGGTTTCTCAAGAGACAGGTCAGATGGTCTCGTATTCCCATCTCTTTCAGAATTTCCCACAATTTATTGTGATCCACACAGTCAAAGGCTTTGGCATAGTCAATAAAGCAGAAATAGATGTTTTTCTGGAACTCTCTTGCTTTTTTGATGATCCAGTGGATGTTGGCAATTTGATCTCTGGTTCCTCTGCTTTTTCTAAAACCAGCTTGAACATCTGGAAGTTCATGGTTCACGTATTGCTGAAGCCTGGCTTGGAGAATTTTGAGCATTACTTTACTAGCGTGTGAGATGAGTGCAATTGTGCGGTAGTTTGAGCATTCTTTGGCATTGCCTTTCTTTGGGATTGGAACGAAAACTGACCTTTTCCAGTCCTGTGGCCACTGCTGAGTTTTCCAGATTTGCTGGCATATCGAGTGCAGCACTTTCACAGCATCATCTTTGAGGATTTGAAATAGCTCAACTGGAATTCCATCACCTCCACTAGCTTTGTTCGTAGTGATGCTTTCTAAGGCCCACTTGACTTCCCATTCCAGGATGTCTGGCTCTAGGTGAGTGATCACACCATCGTGATTATCTGGGTGGTGAAGATCTTTTTTGTACAGTTCTTCTGTGTATTCTTGCCACCTCTTCTTAATATCTTCTGCTTCTATTAGGTCCATACCATTTCTGTCCTTTATCAAGCCCATCTTTGCATGAAATGTTCCCTTGGTATCTCTAATTTTCTTGAAGAGATCTCTAGTCTTTCCAAATCTGTTGTTTTCCTCTATTTCTTTGCATTGATCACTGAGGAAGGCTTTCTTATCTCCCCTTGCTATTCTTTGGAACTCTGCATTCAGATGGGAATTTGTTTCCTTTTCTCCTTTACTTTTTGCTTCTCTTCTTTTCCCAGCTATTTGTAAAGCCTCCTCTGACAGCCATTTTGTTTTTTTGCATTTCTTTTCCATGGGGATGGTCTTGATCCCTGTCTCCTGTACAGTGTCACGAACCTCTGTCCATAGTTCTTCAGGCACTCTGTCTATCAGATCTAGTCCCTTAAATCTGTTTGTTACTTGCACTGTATAATCATAAGGGATTTGATTTAGGTCATACCTGAATGGTCTAGTGGTTTTCCCTACTTTCTTCAATTTAAGTCTGAATTTGGCAACAGGGAGTTCATGATCTGAGCCACAGTCTGCTCCCGGTCTTGTTTTTGCTGACTGTATAGAGCTTCTCCATCTTTGGCTGCTCTGCAAAGAATATAATCATTCTGATTTTGGTGTTGACCATCTGGTGATGTTCATGTGTAGAGTCTTCTCTTGTGTTGTTGGAATAGGGTGTTTGCTATGACCAGTGAGTTCTTTTGACAAAACTCTATTAGCCTTTGCCCTGCTTCATTCTGTACTCCAAGGCCAAATTTAAATTTGCCTGTTACGCCAGGTGTTTCCTGACTTCCTACTTTTGCATTCCAGTCCCCTATAATGAAAAGGACATCTTTTTTGGGTGTTAGTTCTAGAAGGTCTTTTAGGTCTTCATAGAACCATTCAAGTTCATCTTCTTCAGAGTTACTGGTCGGGGCATAGACTTGGATTACCGTGATATTGAATGGTTTGCCTTGGAAACGAACAGAGGTCATTCTGTCGTTTTTGAGATTGCATCCAAGTACTGCATTTCGGACTCTTTTGTTGACCATGATGGCTACTCCATTTCTTCTAAGGGATTCCTGCCCACAGTAGGAGATATAATGGTCATCTGAGTTAAATTCACCCATTCCAGTCCATCTTAGTTCGCTGATTCCTAGAATGTTGACGTTCACTCTTGCCATCTCCTGTTTGACCACTTCCAATTTGCCTTGATTCATGGACCTAACATACCAGGTTCCTATGTAATATTGCTCTTTACAGCATCGGACTTTCCTTCTATCACCAGTCACCTGCACAGCTGGGCATTGTTTTTGCTTTGGCTCCATCCCATCATTCTTTCTGGAGTTATTTCTCCACTGATCTCCAGTAGCATATTGGGCACCTACTGACCTGGGGAGTTCATCTTTCAGTGTCCTATCTTTTTGCCTTTTCATACTGTTCATGGGGTTCTCAAGGCAAGAATACTGAAGTGGTTTGCCGTGCCCTTCTCCAGTGGACCACATTCTGTCAGACCTCTCCACCATGACCCATCCATCTTGGGTGGCCCCACACGGCATGGCTTAGTTTCATTGAGTTAGACAAGGCTGTCGTCCGTGTGATCAGATTAGCTAGTTTTCTGTAATTATAGTTTCAGTGTGTCTGCCCTCTGATGCCCTCTCTCAACACCTACCATCTTACTTGGGTTTCTCTTACCTTGGACGTGGGGTATCTCTTCACGGCTGCTCCAGCAAAGTGCAGCCATTGCTCCTTACCTTGGACAAGGGTTATCTACTCACGACGGCCCCTCCTGACCTTGAATGTGGAATAACTCCTCTCGGCCCTCCTATGCCCACGTAGCCACTGCTCCTTGGGCCTGGGGTAACTCCTCTCAGCCACCGCCCCCGGCTCTTTGTGTTGTACCTTTTGAATTATGCACCACTGGCTTGTACTTCCTGCAGTTGTTCAATTTGGGGGAAAATACCATTTAGCATTGAAATTTGCTTCTCTGGACAGCAGCAGACATGCTAAGAGAGATGTTGCCTTCAAAGAGGAAATGACTTTTTACAGTAATCAATCTTAATCAGAAGAGAAGCAGTAAAGGTCCATGTAGCCCATCAAAGATAGAAACAAGCGAGCTGCTTTTTGAGCCGTTTAAAGCTCAGATGAAACTGGAGTTTGAGAATTTTAGGGACTATTTCTCCCAACCTTTCATCTTAGGCCTGTAGTTCCAATCTTGCCTTGTCTCTGGTTTTAGGTTTCTGTAAAGGGTACTGAGTGTGGACGTTGGTTTGGCTTTACTCCATTTGTAGCATGCCTTTTCGTTTAGAAGCAACAGCCAGCCAAAGAAGGTAAACTACTTAAGAGAATGTTACCAAATTTTTACAAAGAGGTAATTGGAAGTACTAACTTTGTCGTTTTCTTTCTTAATGTTCATATCATGTGAATATTAATAGCATAATTTTAGAGTTCAGTGATAAAAGTGGTAATTTTGAGATTTTTCTTTCTAATATTTTTGGACACCTCTACGCTAATGGAGTTTCCTTCAAAACTTTTCACAAAAATGCATTCTCATATTACTTCTTCTTAGGTTCTTTGTGCAGAGAGAGAAACTGAATCTCTTGGGAAGAGATTCATGGATTTTTAAAACTTTTCTAAAATGGCACAATTAAACATTCAGATCTGCTCATTTTCGGTAGGATAGATAGCTTAAGTGGAGCCTGGTACCTTCAAAGTCACATTACAAGGAAATTGGAAATGGAAATTATCTTTAGGTTACCAAGTATTTAAATGTCTTAGAATATGATTAGGCTTTGAATATGACCTGAAAATTATATGCTTTTTAAATGAAGTAATCCTTTTGCCTTCTTTCAGTATAAATAACTTACAACCATATGTATCCAGAAATTTCACTGTGAATGGGGTTTATGTAATAAAACTTTAGACAATTTTGGCTCAAAGAAGTATACATCTGTGTTTGTCTTCTGTTAGGAATTTGATCCTGAAGAATTTTACTACCTATTGGAAGCAGCAGAAGGCCATGCCAAAGAAGGACAGGGTATTAAAACTGACATTCCCAGGTATATCATTAGCCAGCTTGGCCTCAATAAAGATCCTTTGGAAGGTGAGTGGTACCTGGTTGGGTTGACCTTTTATCTGCTTATGCATCATGGCCTCATTGAAGAACTTAGTGACAAATTTTTCCTTTTCCTTCATGTTTTGGCTCTATCTGGTGAAAAGGCCAAATCTGGGGGCGAATTGTGATCCAAAGGAAAGAGCTCTAAATCAAATTTTGTGTTTACCTAGAGTAGGGAAGAAACCTTGAAATCCTGAAGGCTTCTCAGCCTGAAACTTATTACCAGAAAGATTTAGATTTCCATCTTCTCTGGGTATTGTTTCTCCTGCAAAGCACTGCTGGATTCTTCTCAGGGGTGCACATTTTTAAAATGTTGGTAAAGAAATTAATTACATTTAATTTAAAAGTGACATTTCAGTGTAACTGAGGAGTAAGGTAACTGATCACTGGTGATTAACTTTAAGTCAGGTGCAGTGTTTGTAAATCTATTTTTACTTACTTGTCTCAGAAAAGTATGAAAAATAGTAACACACACACACACACTCTGGAGAGCCAGTTGGAGAGAAAAGGCTTTCTAGAACTTAAGCAAGGATTTCTGCTTGATTCAAAAAAAAGAAAAAGGTCTTCTGCTATTAAATGCAGAGAAGGGGAAGCACCCTGTTAGTGAGTTGTTCTCTGTTTTTTTTTCCAATCTGATATTGGCAAACCACCCCTGTCACCACCTTTTCCTGTTCATTATTGTTTGGGATTGTCATTTAAAACACTTAGGTTATATACTGCCTGAAAAGACTCAAAAACAATCATAGACTCCTTTGTTCAAAACTGTCTTCCTGGTTCATTACATTGAATTTGCAAACAGTGTTTATCTTGCTAAATTGTTTGTGATGATGCTAACTCTTGGCACAGATATGTTCCCATCTATAGCCAGGAAACCTGCTGCTCTCTGCCCGCTCTCCTATTTCCCCCGCTTTGTCTGCTCTTATGGCCATCGAATCTTTGCTTCCAGTGAAATGATGCATGCATTACGGGGAGATAATGCCAGATAAATTTATACTGTACTGAAAGCAATACCACAACAGATTCATCACTTATCAGAGACTGGTGGCTGCTTTTCTGAAAAGTTCCCTGGGGAGAGATTTTTTCCCCACGGCTTTTAAATTACCATCTTTACCTTTTTGAATCATGAGTCTTCAGAAATGGTTTAAATCAATGAAATAAAAAGGGCAGATGTTTAATGGTATTTAGATGAGTTTTAAAAATCTCTTCAGGCATTACAAAATGATGCCTTAGCTTCCTGCTTCAAAAGCTGACTCTTGGTTCCATTCCATTACTACCCACTGCTTACAAATAATATGTATTTCCCAGATAATAGTTATTTAGCAGCAACTCTGTTTAAAACAGAACCATCTTTTAATTTGTTTTTTTATGAAAATAATTGGAGTGGGGGAAGCTGTCAAAGTGTATTATAGTGACTCTTCACGCTGGTAGAGTTAAGGTTGTGTCAGCCCTTGAATTGTAGACTGAGTGAGCTCTTCACTGTTTTCTTACCTGGCAGGAAATATCGCTGTAGACTGAACCTTTGGTAGGGGAATAATCTGAGGCCCATTTATATACCTTTATAGTCTTAAAAAATGTTTAACACTGATTTTTGACAAGTTTCATGTTTTAGTTATACAAATTTATCACTAGGAGTTGTGTTTTTAACTTTTTAATTTCCTGGATTCAGATCCAAGGATAATTTTTAATCTGTTTTCCATAATCACTTAAAACGTGATTATTGCGAACTCTGATCTACGTATGTTTGCCTTCTTGTCATCATGGACACTGGCAGACCTAAAGCTTGACTTTTGAGGGTTAGAAGTGAGGGTCTGGCATGGGACTGCCCAGAGTGTCAGCACTGTAGGTGAGTCACCCTGATCACACTGGGATGAGCTTCCTCGTGCCTCAGTGCTTTCCCTAAAAACTGAATAATGGCACCTCTTCATACGGTTGTTTTAGGATTGTATGAGTTCACCTCTGTACCCAAGATGTATAATAATGCTTAATAAGTGTTAGCTGCTGTTGCTGTTTTGGGGCTCCCCTGGTGACTCAGGCAGTAAAGAATCTGCCTGCAGTGTGGGAGACCCAGGTTTGATCCCTGGGTTGGGAAGATCCCCTGGAGAAGGGAATGGCTAATACTCACTCCAGTATTCTTGCCTGGAGAATTCCACGAACAGAGGAGCCTGGTGGCGTACAGTCCCTAGGATTTCAAAGAGTCAGACATGACACACAAATGCATACTTTGAGCCCCTCCAACTGAGTACATTATAATTTACCTCCTAGTCCATAAATTCACAGTGCTAGCCACATAGGATGTTGACTCATTTGAATGACACGAAGAAAGCACACAGTTTTTACTGAGCTCATTTTTAATTCCTGAGTTTCCTCTATCAGTAACCTGGTATAGTGTCAATCTCCAGTTATTTTAATTTCTGGAGTTAATTTGTCTCTAAAGGCAACACTCTAGTGTTGCTTTGCTTCATATCTTTTATGTGTAATCTCTCCCAAGAAAAGGATGATTATATTTATAAGAACGTGAATATGTAACTAAAAGTCGTAACTTTTTATTACACTTGTTTGATTTTTTAAAATTAGAAAATTCAAATGATTTGTGATCCTGCCATTTAGAGATAACCCCCTGTCAAAGTTTTGGAGAAAATTCTTTCATGTTCTTTTTTTCAATAAAACGTGTTTCATTTTTTTCTTAAGTATAAAAATCAAAACAAACCATAAAATGAGTTAGGTTTTCTCATTTTCTTATATCTCAGGGATGCATTCCAGTATTGGTTGAACAATTAAATGCTTTGTCTCTTAACTAGACCACTAGGGTGAATTTAGACTGGTGTCAAGCATGTGGCATCCAGCCCAGAACTGACTACTTTACATGATATAATTAATAGTAATAAATAACAATCAACACTCAATAAACACTTAATTTTTATTAGTTAACATGCTAAGAGCTTTACATGCATATCACTTGTCATACTCATAAAAAACTGGGATAAACAGTATTGTTTCCACCCTACAGAGAAAGAGCCCAAGGTTAAAAACTCACTAGTAAGTGCTCTTAGTGGTGGTAGCTCAAGTCATTTCAACTCCAAACTCTTCTTAACAATTACTGTTGCTTCCTTTCTGACAAATTGCAAGTTCTTATATACTAGGAATGCTTGCTCACAGTGCATATGAAGGAATGGAGCAAGGGGTGGCTCATCACAACTTGAGACTCAGTCTCTGAGCTATAGTCAGTGCATCGCTGATGCCTGTCAGAGCTTAGGAAACTCCTCTTGAGTGTCTGTTTACAGGCATAGTCACTGAACCCTCCAAACCTCTTCCACGCTGTGGTGATTGTGTCAACCAATGAGTCCTGCCAGCATGAGCAGAGGCTCACCTCTGAGTAGGACTATGTCTGAGTGTTCCTAAGGAATGCGGTTCTTGGGAAAAGGACATGTAATGAACAGTTTCAAAATAGCAGTTGTTGGTTCTTGCCATTTTGGATTTAAGATTTCCCCATGTGTCCCTTGGAATATAGAGTAAATTTTTCCTTTTTTTAATATTGAAGAAAATAGTTTTTCTTTAGTTTTAGTAATAGCATAGTACTCCTGTCCAATTGCAATAATCCTATTTCTCTTAAATCTTGCTTTTTTTTTTTTTCAATTTAGAAATGGCTCAACTGGGAAACTATGATAGTGGGACAGCAGAAACACCAGAAACAGATGAATCAGTGAGTGTAAGTATCTTTCTTGATGAAATATGATGTTGGTTTTTCTGTTTATGAGCATCTGGAGATTTTGGCAGTGTTAATTACTTTATTTGTTCAACACTATTGTGCTTCTATAGGCGAGGCACTAGGTGTACAACTTTAGCCCCTCTCATCAAAGAAAAACAAATTAATATAAGGAAATCATGCACAAAAAATCAAAATGAGAAACTTGAATGAGATCGATGAAGAAAAAGGGCCACGTGTTCCTGGAACATAACATAAAGAGATTTACCTTCATCTCGCCAGTCCAGAAAGATCTCCTAAGGAAGGGACACTTGACATGTGAGGAGTTACTAGGATGAGAAGGGGCAGAGGGAACATTCCAGGCCAAGGAAACGTCAGGAGACAAATGATAGGAGAGTGCTTCTGAGGGCTGAAGAGTGAAGGTGACCGTGTAGGCTTCAGCTCCACATTAAAACTCTCCAGCTCTGGTTAAAACTGGACACAGACGTCCTTGCTGTTCATCTTTGTCAAATCGTTTCTTTCGAAGAACAGTGGGAAGCTGTGGTGCTGTGGAGGAAAGGTGTGTGTGTTGTATTGTGTGGTGGGGGAGGAGTAGGTAAGGAGATGACCCTAATAGAGTTTACATCGTGAATAAAGTCACACTGATTGCAGTGCAGGAACTGGGTGGGGTGAGGGGAGCAGGCAGGGGGGACCCTGGGGAAGCCATCTGAAAGCCTGCGGCAGTGGCACAGGTGAGACGTCCTCATGCTGATGCCATCATTCCTATTTGTGAACAGAGGAAGAGGAACCAGGATGGACCACCCCCAAGTGTCAGGGGTGGTGAGGAGGGAGGGGCAGCTGTGTAGCCTGGGGGATTAAAAGCCAGACTCTGGAGTCAGATTGCCAGATTTCAAGCCTGGCTTCACTTCTCACCAGCTGTGGTAATCTCTCTATACCTCAGTTTTCTCATCTATAAAATATATATGAAAAATTAATATGAGGTAGTCTGTGTGAAGTGGTTAGGACAGCATCACGTAGTAAATGCTGAATAAAGACAACTTGTTCATTAGTTTCATTATAACTGCTAGAATTTTGAATGCGCCAAAGCTGAAGTTCCTTTGAGACCTCCAAGGAGAGCCATCAAGCAGGCAGTTGTATGTAAGGTGTGGGACCTTCCAGCCCTCAGAGGGAGAGTTTTTGGTGGATGGTCTAGGTGGCTTAGGAGTCATTCATGGGAGTAGGTGAGGAAGAATTAATGAGACAAGAGATTGGTTCAGGGTCTTTGCAGCCCGAGCTGTGGAGAGCAGTCAGAGTGGGGTGGCTGAACAAGTAAGTGGTCCCAGTCTCGGATTGTGTTTCCTGAGGTAGAGTGCTGGCAGGTGATGAGTAGACCCAGGTCCTGTGGCCAGAGGCCCGGGAGAAGTAGAGAAGGGAACTGTTTGAGTTGAGGAGGCCAGGTAGACCTGGACCAGGTTGTTTGGTGAGCTCTCTGTGTAGATACTGAAGTCACCCAGGACGGTGAGAGAACCCCGGGTTGAGGAAGGTGGGAAGGTCAGTCTAAGTCTTCCAAGGATGGCGGGCATCAGGTCGGCGGGTGCCATCTCTGAGCGGGGGAGGATTCCTTAGAGTCATGGAGGTTCTTCCAAAATTATGAGGAGGGGATTCTGGTCTCTGCAGAGGAAGCAAAATGGCTGTTAACTCCCTCTCAGTGCTAAGATACATGGAGTGTGAGACAATTTTGTAGATAAACAGAACACTGTTTATTCTTTGAGCTGAACTTTTAAAAGGGCTGTCTTTTTGAAAATTGATATCTAAACCATGGTAAGACTTACAGTGAATGGAAGTAAAGAAAGACAGGCATGCTCTGCTTGGCCACCCCATTCGTTGCCAGCTACCTGCTCCAGACAGGAAAGGTTGCCGTAGGAGTGAAATAGACATGCTCTGGGCCAGGGCCAGAGAAGTGACACGGTCCCCTAGCCTGCATAGAGCCACTCCAGCCCATTCGATTCTGATTGACTAAAAGCAGAATTAAGCTTTGGCATTTTGGGCTTACATCTTAAAACTTTAAGATGACTTTAAAAACTTAAAATCTTTAAAAGACTAGGATGAGGTTCACCTAAATACTTTACAGAGGTAAATTAAAATCAAGAATTTTCAAAACTTTGGTGCCTCTGTCTCCCGGAAATGAGGTTCGCTTCAGTAAAACTGAGCCACTGTCATGAGGAATAGTTCATCAGCGCTGCTCTGGAAAATTGATCTTTAAAGTTGTCCCCCAGGTTCCTTTGGCTGTAATACTGTACTTTAACGTATTAAAAAAGAGAGCACGTAATTCAGATATTAGTTATTTTGCTGCTAAAATCATTTTCTTAAATTCTGCGCTTTTTTTTTTAACATCCATATTTTGTCTCCAAGAGCTCTAATGCTTCCCTGAAACTTCGAAGGAAACCTCGGGAAAGTGATTTTGAAACGATTAAATTGATCAGCAATGGAGCCTATGGGTGAGTCATTCAAGAAAACTATTGTGTTTTAACCTAAGAAATATATTCTTCACATTGATCATATGCTAAATAGATATTGTTGGGGACTTTAGTCTTCAGATCACTGCTCCTTCATTAATGGGTGTAAGGTGAAGCCCAAATCATTTTTCATTGGATACCTCATCAGAAAATATTTCAAGTGACATGGGTGGGAGTTATTGTAGAGGGTTGGAGAGAAAGACTTTAGAAAGCAAAAATTTCTGAAGCAAGGGAACATTTTTGCATATGCCTGTTTCTCTGTAGATATGTAGATACATATACACATCTGCCTGTATATTTATGTGTATATATATTTGAATATATATAAATTCATTTATAGCATTTCTTCTTGAGAATTAGCCAATATTTCCTGCCTGACCAGCAGTCAGCCTTGGAAGAGAAGAACTTAAATAAGAAGGCTGACTGAAAATATAAAGTAATACAATTCTTTGTCTTTCTGTTACACCAGAATTTTTTTTCAGTTGACCTCTATGCTATAGTCTGATTATATTAGTGGTGCCCCTTCCTTGACTCAGTTTATAGACACAGAGTTTCTTTTCGTGGCATAAGGTCAATACTGATAAGATACTTCTTGAGTTACTAATAATTTGGAAGGATAATTCATACACAAACTGTGTCCTGATCCACTTTAGACAGCCCAGAACTCTAGTTTAATTAAGTATTAATCCCAATTCCATCTGTAGGTGGGGGGCAATAAACCATCCCGTAGACATTTATTGCCATTTATCACACACACGAGCAGATGAGATAGGAATGATTTTTGTTATGCCACAAGGGATGTTTCTTCTTACGATTTTTTTCACCTCTAATATTTTCCACACCATTAACTTAGTGAAGAACTTAAATATTTGTGAGTCCTTTCTATGCTTCACTGATTTGTTTTCAGGATTATGTCAAATGGCATATTTCCTGATGTGGCTTCTAAATGCTTTCTGATTTTTTTTTTTTTTTTTTGCAATGTTTTATTTTTTTCAAGGACCTCACTGAAACTCTTCTGCCTAAGAAGAACATTTTAGCATGTGGTTGTGGGTTTTGTTTATATATTGTTGGCTTTTAGTCCTTTTTTTTTCTGAGGATCCTCTGAGGATTTCTTCTTTGATTAGAAAGAAGACTGAACTTTGATTTAAGGGATCTGTGGGTATGAGCACTGCTTGATTTTATTGGAAGTGAAATTCTGGCACAGGATTGTCGGTGAAGCACTACTTTTATAAAATTTGAGCAAATATCTTAGCTGTATATGGAGTTCTAATTGGTTGAGTAAACTCATTTGTAGTGCAATTAAACCACTGTATAGTAGATGAGGTATATCACACTTTGGGGAATGGTTGGGAATATACAAGAAGTTAAACAAGCTGTGAATCCGTAAACACCCAGGACGCAGGCCAAGTCATTAATGGGCTTACAAGCTGCCTGCAGGAGCCTCTGCTGATCAGCCAAAAGTTTTTTTTCTCTTTTACTCTTCTCCAAGTTAATCTCTCACTGTGTTTCTGACAGATTTCCTCTAAGATTTAATTATTTTGAACTTAAAGTTTGAATCGAGCCACACCCATTGGCCCACCCAATCAGGATGCTATAGTGGGCTTCTGTGAACTGACTGAACAGATGGATCCCTTGTGGGCCATAAATTGAAGCCATTCAAGGCTCTCTTGAGCCTCCCTGTAGCCGAACCCCCTGCTCACATCAGTGATCTGTTCTTTGACTTTTCGAAAACTGGGTATGCTGGAAACTAACCCTTTCCTTAGAAAGAGCTGTAACAGATCAGGATTTTCTCAACATCCTACTTAGTGACAGTTCATGGCATGAAGGGCTTTCCCTGGTGACTCAGATGGTAAAGAATCTGCCTGCAGTGCAGGAGACCCAGGTTCAATCCCTAGGTCAGGAAGATCCCCTGGAGAAGAGAGTGGCCACCCATTCCAGTATTCCTGCCTGAAGAATCCAATGGACAGAGGAGCCTGCCAGGCTGCGGTCCATGCGGTCGGAAAGAGTCAGACAAGACTAAGTGACTAACACTTTCACATGGCATGAAGCCATTTTACCAATTTGATAAGCACTGAATTTCCTTCTCTGTTTAACAGGTTTCAGATCCCTGTCTGGAAGTTGAAACTTCCTTCAAGCCAACTTAGCACTTTGTAGGAAGTGAACACCTACTGTGTGCCCAGTGTTGGACTAGTCTCTTTATACATGTTCTCGTCTCACAAGGCCCTTTGAGGTGTTGATGTGGGGAAAGAGGCTTCCAGGCCTGGTCACACATACACTGACTGCAAGCAGAGTCCTTGTCTCCCTTTATAATTTGTTTATAACTTATCTCGATTGGGGTGTAGAAATCCTTCTTCCATGAGTTCTCCCGCCTAGATTTTGTTTTTATTTATTTATTTTTAAATATTTTTGGCCACGAGGTTTGTGAGAGCCTAGTTCCTTGACCAGGAATCAAACCCGGGCCCTTGGCAGTAAGAGCATGGAGTCCTAATCACTGGACGACCAGGAAATTCCCTCCGCCTAGATTTTTAGATAACAGTTTTGAGTGTTTTCAAAGTGAAAAAATAAAACTAATCTAAAATTTTTTGAGTACGTGAACTGGATCTGAGAGGCACAGCCCTTCTCCACTTCACATTCCTCTCTTGCCTTTCTTGCTGCCCTTTCTTTTTTTCACCCTCAAAGGACAGAGTCATTTACCTGAGAGACCAGGTGTGCAAGCTGGCAGATGCCCCCTCTTGATAGACTTTCCTCTCAGTGTCTCGACAACACATGCACTCTCCTTCCCACGTGAGGCTCTGCCCACGGGGATTCGTGTATCAGGCTCTCAGATTCATGAGTAATTGTATATGCATGAGACATCCACACTCTCCATCGGACTGATTCATTCTGCTCTAGTTCCTGCCTGCTTCCATTCTGCTTCTCCCCGCCCCCACCTCAGTTCTGTTTGAGTGGATTGATTGCTGGCTCAGCGGGTTGCACCTCCTGATGCATCACCTCCCATCCTTGAGTCTTCCTGTTTCACAGAGGGGTCAGTATAGGAAAAGAGACACAGAAGCCTTTTCAACGAAAGCAACCCTTGGGGACAGAAAGCAGAGAAATGGGAGCCAAATCAGTTCAGCCTAGTTTTATAACTAGACTTGGGCAGTTTGCAACTCTGCCTAGCGGTGGTAGATGTCTGTCTGTCCCGCTGCTGTTTGTCTCTATTTCTCTCTCTTTTTCAGCCTCTCCTTCCCTCTCTCTCTCTGTCCTCTCTCTCTGCTGACTTGAGTAGACTTTGAACACTGACTTACAGGAAGGGAGGAAAGGAGTATGTGAGAGAACACTTATTACTAAATGAACAAATTTCAGCGGTAGAAATAATATTCCCAAAGCAGTACCGAAATGTAAAAGCAGAACATAAACAAAACAAACCCAGCTGCAGGGGATTCTAATTAAGTCTAAGTTGACTTTTGCATCTTGAATGAGATATGTTTGTCCTGAGGAAGTGGTATCTCAAGCTACCTATAGGATTAATTTCAACTGAAATTAATTTCAATTAATTCCTAAGGATTACCTGATTGTTTTAAATAAAATAGCAAGGGGAAGCAGAAAGTCAAATCAAATTTTTGAACTGAAAATCTGAGGATAAAGATTGAAGGCTTTTATTAACACTGTACCTAGTATAAGTGCTGGTCAAATTGAGCCTGAGGCTTCTTTCTCTTTTGTTCTTTCATAAAGTCATGTGCAACCCTATTCTTTTTTCTTTCACTTCCTGTTGTCTTCACACATATTGAATTTTTTTGCAGTTATTTATGTAAGAAATGGTGGTGCTTTGTTGAAAATCAACATGGCAGCCCTGTCAGTCCAGTGGTTAGAGTTCTGTGCTTCCACCACAGGAGGTATGAGTTCAATCCCTGGTCAGGGAACTAAGATCCCACATGCCTTGTGGCATGGCCAAAAAAGAAAAGAAAGATACAACAGAAAAAAAAAAAAATGGCAACCTATTGATAGTCTAAAAGTGAAATTCTCAATATCATACGTCTGGAGATCCTAGCACTAAACCTACTTAATATTAAACTTTGAAAGAAGAGATTGTAACTGAGCTGTATTCCAGTTGACTCTCAAGAATAGGCAAGTGCCTATATAAAGATACTGGCTTTTTCTTTTTGGCATTTTCAGTTCTGAGACTTATTTTAAAAAGCAGACTTTGTATTTCAGAAATCCCTCTTCATGACAATATCTGCCAATGCTTGTCTCATATCTAAGCCGAGACCAAGTTCTTTTCTGCGCTCCCTTTGAGTATGTCTGTTCTACTACCAGCTTCTGATTAGGAGAAGCTCAAGTGTTTTGAATCTTTTGTTCTCCTCTATCCAATCAGTAATTGGCAAAAAGGGGGGGAATGGTCAAAGTATTTGATTCAGAAAGAATGAGTTAAGTTGGTTAATGAAAAAGTTAGACAAAGTAGGAAATTGCCAAAAAATGATATGTACTTTAAACATTTTAATTTAACCTAAATGTATGTAAATTGACCAGCCTTTTGATGTAAGACTTTCATAAGACAGCTAATATAAACCATAGTTACATAGTCATTCTTTGGTATTACCTCCCTTGGATACTAAAATCCACAGATGCTCAAGTCTCTTACATAAAATGGCATCCTCTCATATAGTTAAATCATCTGTAGACTGCTTATAATACCTAATACAATGTAGTGAAAGTTGCTCAGTTGTGTCTCTTTGCAACTCTATGGAATAGTCTGTGGAATTCCCCAGGCCAGAATACTGGAGTGGGTAGCCATTCCCTTCTCCAGGGGATCTTCCCAACCCAGGGATCAAACCCAAGTCTCCTGCGTTGCAGGCAGATTCTTTACCAGCTGAGCCACCAGGGAAGCCCAGTACAATGTAAGTGCTTTTTAAATAGTTGTCAGTGTGGCAAATTCAAGTTTTGCTTTATCGAGTTCCTGGAATTTTTTTTAATGTTTTCAGTGCTCAGTTGGTTGAATCTAAGGATATACAGAAGACAGGGATATGTAGGACTGACTGTACCATGTTGTTTGTTTCCCATTTTTAGCTTCCTTATAGCCGAAGCAAAAACTGAAATCAATCTGTGTCTAGATTTTTATTATTTTCTTAACATTTAGAATCTTTTCACTTATACTGAATCGGTAGGAATTTTAATTAGTAACTCACATTTATCAGTACTTTCCCAAGTATTCCATTCAGTTTTCTTATAAACAAGGATGTTTTCTCTTTTCACACTCACTTTCCATCAGTTTAAATATTTGTTTAAATTACTCAGTTATGGTATCAAGCCTAGTGAGGAGAACAGGTGTAGAGATGAACCCAGCTGATGGAAGCCCAAGTGTCTGGGCATCCTAAAGAGGACCTCGAGCCCACATGGAAAGTAGTGAGCACCCAGCTGGCCAGCACCCATGCCAGTTTATTGTACAGTGGAAATAGGACCACCAGGTTATTCCTCCAATTGTCTGTGTAGAGTGGGTTCAGACAGCTTATGTGATTTTGTGAGTCAAGGGAAAATATGGATATAATGAGAAGACAAAGATAAAGATGTACATATTTGATAGATGAATTCCTAGTTGAGCACTTGAGAGGAAAATGTGAACATTGATTAAAGTGAGATTGAATATATTTAAGATTTACATCAGTGGATCACTCTAACATTTTGGTTCAGCAGGCATGTAGGGGGTCCTAGTCCCCTTTGTGTTCATTTTTTTCAGGGACAATGAAAATCACTAGTGGGAAATGAATCTCAGATAACCCTTTGTTTAGGAAGCATCCTACTGGGTAGAGTTTACTGTGACTGGTAGCTTCTTAGGTAAATTATTCCTTAGTTTATCATTGCGTTTGTTCAGGACAGCCTCATATAACCTATTACACACTTCTAATGATGATGGCTCTTTAGGTAAATTATTAAGTATTTGCACACTGCCTCACCTGAGTTCAGACCTGTTCTCCCTCTATAATAAGTGAGGAGTAACTTACGAGAAAAGGAGCCTGTCCAAGACATTTTCCTTGTTGCTCATCATTTCCAGGTGGGTTGAAAGATCTTCCTCCTGATTACTTCTTTTCTGTATATCATTTGAAGCTCCAAGGAGTCCATTGTCTTTTCCCAGACAGAACTGGTTCTGTAGAGTATTTGGGTGAGGCTTCTGGCAGAAATTCTGTGCAACCTGCTCATTTTAGTGTAAAGTTGCTGGGCACCTCACCTGTGGGTCAGATGCACCAGAAATGCCGTATACTCTGGACCCCTTTTCAGTTGAGAAATGCATTTCCTGTTGAAACAGGCATAGGTGTAACTCATGCCAAGGGCTGTGGTGAATAAATATGCTTCTCTTTGTAGCAGGGTGGGCAGCCTCCATGACCTATTACACACTTCATATTTATCTAGAAAGTTTATGTGTGCATGCTGAGTCGCTTCAGTCATGTCCAATTCTTTGCAACCCTACGGACTGTAGCCTGCCAGGCTCCTCTGTCCATGGGATTCTCCAGGCAAGGATACTGGAGTGGGCTGCCATACCCTCTTCCAAGGGATGTTCCCAGCCCAGAGATCGAACCAGCATCTCTTCTGTCTCCTGCATTGGCAGGCGGGTTCTTTACCACTAGCACCACCTGAGAAGCCCTGTGAAAGTTAATGGGAAGTAAATTACTCTCAAGTTGGAAGTCAGCTACTTTAAGAAGCTATAGTCTATGGTCTCTTTCTGTAGATCTCATGTGTATCAATAGAAAATTATTGCTTTAGTCAGTTGTGAGAAGATGTCTAATAGATATCTAATGCTAGAAAAGCTTTAGCTCAGAATATGTATGTACTTTTTTCATTGTTTTCCTGTTCTAATTTATATATTGAATTTCGTTCTGTTTATGAAAAAAACTGAAAACAACAGCTAGCTATTGGAAAATAGCTCACTCTGGAGACTGTCCATATCCTTCAGCAGTGAAATGAATTTGATGTCTTCTGTGTGACCTGTAACCTTTATTGAAAGGGTAAAAAAAAAAAAAAATCAATCTAGCCAAAGGACTTTGACCTGAAATTGAATGTTGATAGTTGCCAGCATAGCCTATATGGGTTGAATCCCAGCTGTCATGTGAACTTAAAAAAAAAAAAGTGGATAATCGCATCCACCTACATGGCTTACTGTACCCAGAAACATCCCCTCTTCCTTTGAACCCCAACTCCTGTGCTCCTTTTCAGGGCAGTCTATTTCGTTCGGCATAAGGAATCCCGGCAGAGGTTTGCCATGAAGAAGATTAATAAACAGAACCTCATCCTCCGAAACCAGATCCAGCAGGCCTTTGTGGAACGGGATATCCTGACTTTTGCAGAAAACCCTTTTGTTGTCAGCATGTATTGCTCCTTTGAGACCAGGCGCCACTTGTGCATGGTCATGGAATATGTGGAAGGTGAGTCAGTCTCTGACACACAGAACGTGATGCTGATACCCAAAGCCACTATCTTTGTGTGGCTGACGTTTTCTGTACTTGTGCTACACAATGGTTGTATCCACATAGGAACCGAGGCTGGGCAATGAGATGGCTGTATTCCCAGTCATTATCTTCTGGTAATTGCCTGTAAAGTGCCAGCTCTGTTATAACAAAGGAAAAATTAGTGCTATTTGAAAAAAAGGTTGTTTTCCTTTTTAAATAGCCTTTCATCCTGAGTACCTCCTCTCAGTTGGTCATTAAAGTTAGAATATAGGTGATGGGATTTTTCCTACTTATTTTTATCACATATCATAAAATCATTCATTACAGTGGATCTTCTTAATGAATGTATCAAAAATATGTCCTTTTCAGTCTATGGTGTGAAATTAAAAGTGAGTTAGAAGAAAGATACATTCAAGAAAATCTAACTTCTAAAAAAAATACAAATCAACTTATTTACAAAAGCGAAATATACTCACGGACATAGAAAACAAATTTCTGGTTTTCAAAGGGGAAAGGGGAGGGGGAATAAATTAGGACTATAGGGTTAACAGATATACACCACTATATATAAAATAGATAACAAGGATTTAGTGTATAGCACATGGAACTCTATTCAATATCTTTTAATAACCTATCAATGGAAAGAATCAGAAGTTGTACACCTGAAACTAACAACATTATAAATCAACTACAGTTTAATTTTAAAAAGCTTGTTTTTCTTTTGGAAGTTCATGGTCTATCTTTTAAATGCTCCAAGTAATATTATTTCCATCAATTTTATGTGAATTGTTTGAGTGTTTCAGTAGCCATGACTTATTAACATAAGTAAAACTATAAAATGAATAGGTAAGCAAGAGCCAAAACAGTTTTCAAAGCATCTGATTTAAGCCCTTGTAATTATTTGAACAGAATCTCAAAACTTTACAATTTGAAGAAACATTAGATGGCATTTTCATTTTGCAGATGAATGAACTGAAACCGACATTTCACTAGATATTTAGGTAGATATAAGGCAAAAGCATAACTTGACTGATTTCTATCCAGTGTTCTTTTCACCACACCAGTACGTTATTAACTTTTGCTGTGGTTATTTTAACAACAGTCATTAATGTTTATCACATGTTTAATATGTGTTGACAGCATCCTAAATTCTTTACATAGATTACTTCATTTAATCCTCACAATAAAAGGGATGACGTTATTCATATCCTGACATAACAGACAAAAGGACCAAGACCAGTTTGCCTAAGATGTCCCCACCTGTAAGAATCAAAGCTGGAATTTGAACTCAGGCAGCCTGATTCCAGAATCCAAGTTTTAAAATGGTTTATTATATATATTTTTTAATTAATTAATTTATTTTAACTGGAGGCTAATTACTTTACAATATTGTAGTGGTTTTTGCCATACATTGACATGAATCAGCCATGGATTTTATTATATTTTAAATTGTTCCTAAAACACATCATTAGTTCTTCAACTTTTTCTTTCACTTCGGGTCAAATCTGCTCCCTCATGAGCAGTGCTTCTTAAATAGAAGTCTGTATTTTCTTCACAGCACATCTTAAGTAGAAACATGATTACCTAACACAGTCTCCACTTAGGAGCATGATGGACTTTGTGGTTAGAGGCCATTCTGTTTTGAAATTCTGCAATCTAAACTGGTGGTCTTTAATCCTAGCTGATACAGTACTTGCTAAGTCTTTTTCTTGTGTTTTATAGGGGGTGACTGTGCTACCTTAATGAAGAACATGGGTCCTCTCCCTGTTGATATGGCCAGGATGTACTTTGCTGAGACGGTCCTGGCCTTGGAATATCTACATAATTATGGAATTGTACATAGGGATTTGAAACCAGACAAGTATGTACACTGATGCAATATGTCTGTTTTTCACATAATACAAATTTTTGTCTTTAAAAAAATGTTTTCTTTTAACACTGCTTTGCACATTTAAAAATTCTCCCATAATGTTCCCCAAAGTTATTTTTAGCAGCATTTATAATTTTTGTATAATCTTTTTAAAGGCTATGATGTTTATAATGATAGCTTATAAGAAACAAAAGAGTATAAAGCCAGGATTAATTTATTTTTTTAAGTTTATTATTATGTAAATAATAGGTACATAGAATGCCGTGAATTGTTTTGTGGATAGTTTCTGCATTTAGAATCATATTTAGATAATTCTTTTCTCCTCCAAGATGATATTCTTGATATTCTATTCTATTTCATTCATGATTTATTATTTAATTTTTAATCTATGTGGAGTTCATTTTGGTGTCTGATTTGAGATACAGATACACTGTTTGCCCACCAAAGTCTAGGTATTCTTCTTGACACCATTTATTAAATGTTTTGTGCTTTCTCCACTAATTTGAGATGCCTCTAGAAGTATTTTTTTCAGTGTGCTGAAAACTTTATGATAAAATTAGCTCATGCTCATTCCAGAAGTTTTGGGAAGTACAAAAAGAAAAATTATTCACAAAATTACCAAACACAACTATTAGAATTTCAGCATATATCCTTCCAATAGCTTTATTATTTAGACTCTTCCTTTAATTTTTTAAATTATTAAAATTTCCTATGCCACTTAAAATGAAAACAAATTTAAACTCTAAATTCATAAAGCTTTCCAATGTGCACTCTTTGCATATAAAAGAGATGTAGGTCTTGTGCTTAGTGAGTAGAAACTTAAGTTTGAGCCAGAAGTTAAAATCTTAAACAATGCTATTTTTCTTCCACGTTCTTTATCTTATTTGAATCACAAATTGGTAGCTTATCTTAGTTGCTGATGTGTAACATAGGATTATCAGTAGCCCTGTCTCAGTTATTTTTTTATTCTGAAAATGCAGAGATGTCAGAGTTCCATACTTAAATTTTTCTGAGTTGCAAGTTGTAAGTGATGCTGTATGTAGATGCTCCAGGGAAGACGAGCGGGTCCCGATCTCCAGCCCTCCTTTGTGGATTACACTCAGCTGCCAGATACATATTAATATATTTAACATCTTTGTGTGACTTCATCTCTTTGCAGGCTGGATTTTATAATAAGATTGATACCTGTATACTACATAGTCTTAAAAACTGTCAGTGGAAGGGAGAAAAGTAAAACTAAAATATTTAGCTTCAAAGGAGTATTGTCATATATGTCCTTCTGCTTCACAGTTTGTTGGTCACCTCCATGGGGCACATAAAGCTGACAGATTTTGGATTATCCAAGGTGGGACTCATGAGCATGACTACCAATCTTTATGAGGGTCATATTGAGAAGGATGCACGAGAGTTCCTGGACAAGCAGGTGAGGTTGCATGCTGCTCAGTTCTAGTAAGTGTTAGTCCCGTGGTCGGGTCTGACTCTTTGCGACCCCATGGACTGTAGCCCACCAGGCTTCTCTGTTCATGGGATCCTCCAGGCAGGAATACTGGAGTGGGTTATCATTTCTGATACAAAGTACAGCATTGCCAATGAGATTTAGTACCAAAACTTGCCTAGGCTGTCTTCATATTAGCGCTGGGGCTTTAGATGTCTTGATAAGCTTTACATTTAATAAAATGCAAATTGCTCCCATTTTTCTCCCGGGACCTCTTTGAACTATAGGTCCCTCCACATTCCTCCCCCAGCATTATGGTCTATTAGTAAGACGAACGATCTAATTGCTCACAAGTGAGAGTGTGAGAGAGACAAATGGAAAACTGTTTTTGTAAGGAATTCGGGAGTCTCAGTAGAGTCCTCATGAAACTCATGATGCGTCATACAATCACGGGTGCTAAACTCCAAGCCATGGACCATTTCTCTTTAAGCATGCCTCATTACCATGTGCCCACAATCTGTTCATTGTACAGTTACTTAAGGTGAACATGTCTCAACTATCAGGCTTTTATGAAGTAACCAGGATGTGAATATATTTTGGTCGTATAAATACTAAAACTCTCTTGAGAGTGACAGATGAAAAAAAATGCACTATCATTTTAAATTTCAGGGATTACAAATGTTTTTGCAAAGTAAGTAAAGCTACTCAAATTTGAAATTAGATATTACACACAGTTTTCTGTTAAAGCAGCATTTTAAGCTTTGCTTTTTTTTTGGTATTTAAGTAATTCATTGCTTTTGGTATTATAGATAATGATTTAGAATCGCTGGTCTTAAGTTCTTTGTCCATGTGGTTGAGCAGGTGCACTCTAGGCAAAATAATTGATATTGAGCCATCTTGCTCATTTTAATTTGTGTCTAATATTCCAATTATTCTAATATTGCAATCATCTTTTAGGTCTGTGGCACACCTGAATACATTGCACCAGAAGTGATTCTGAGGCAGGGCTATGGGAAGCCAGTGGACTGGTGGGCCATGGGGATTATCCTCTATGAATTTCTGGTTGGATGCGTGCCATTCTTTGGGGACACTCCAGAAGAGCTATTTGGACAAGTCATCAGTGGTAAATATTATCAGGAGTTATCTCTAAGCTACTGTTGGGAAGCAGCTTTTTAATGTAATTCTGGGGAGTATTGCTGTTTTTACTACTAAAATGTTAACCTTTATCAAATGGTTTAGCCAACAAATTAAAAGAACTCACTCATCATAGCATGAAACTGACTTTCACAATCTCAACAGAGCCATTTGTGTTGGAAATTGATCTGAAGAAGTTTTGTTAACGTGGAATTTAGAAATGTACTAGCAATGTAACTGATTTTTATGGTGTGCTTTATCTGCAAAAGAAATTGGTGTGGGATTTGCAAATGATTTCACTGCTGTCCAGTCTTCCTTTCCATAATAGGAAAGTTGCACCAGGGAAGAAAAGGTTAATGTGGGTAACATTTGCATAAATGGGGAAAATGGCTATTGGCACAGTGAATAAATTAGCAAAAATGTAATAAACCCTAAAACAAATGTCTACCAAATAATAAATAATGAGAATGGGGAGGAAGCAAATTTAATCCACAGATTGTTAATGATTTCATTGGTAGTTGTTATGGTGTAATGTTATTTCTTAACAGCTGTTCATCTTTCATTTAAATTCAGTAACCTTTAGATCTTAACCTGCAAGCTGACCCTAACTGTTGTTATGTGGCTTGTGGCAAAACTAAATGATAATTAAATAGGCCTGTTACTACCCTACCTGCTGTTTTTATAAATTTTCCCGAAGCAGAGATCAGAAAGGCCTTTTACTCAAAGTTTGTTAGTCAGCACTCACGTCTTCACCCACCTCTGGTCCCTTCTGGGCTGTACTTAGAAGGCCCAACGGTGGAAATAGGGGATAATTCCTTTTGGTATAAGGAGCCTTTTAATCACAGCATAATTTTCTGTCACTGACTTTGCAAGCCAGGCATCTTTGTAAACTTGAACAAAGTAGATTTGTGAGTTGCCTGCAGTGTATAACCCTTTTATACAATATCTGAGCTCTTTATAGATTTATAACTAGACTGTCTTCTGATATACCAAGGCCTGAGTGGCAAGAGGAATCAACTGTTTAATTAACACAAGCAGCAAATGCTGGCTTTTTCTCAATGCCTTGCGGCTCAGATGCATATTCATGTTTTATTTTCCAAATCAGATTTAAGCTGCAGCAGAGGAAGCTAGAGGCAGGCACACACAGAAATAACTCATGTTTTTATTGCATTTCCATACACACAAGCATGCACACCTATCTTCAGGCCAACTCCTTGAGAATTTAGAACCTATTCTAATATTTATAGCAGATTTTAAATACTTCCATTACTACAATTTCTTTGGGTTCTTTTCTTCTTCTTCTTCAGTCTTAGCATTTTAACCTTTCCTTTGTCTCTGGAAATAGTTATTTTCACAAAATCATTTTATTACTCCTTGAAGCACAACTCTAGAGCTGTGGCCAGATTCTCAGTTAAGTATGATAGTAGGAGAGAAAATCTGACTCCCCATGATCCCTGGGTGGGTAATTGCCTTAAACACAGGAGTTCAGAGTTTCCACTATATTGAGGCCTCTTAATATCAAGAGGACTAATTTGCAGTGTCGGTTCTACCAAAGAAAAATGAATCAAAAAAAAAAAAAAAAAAGATCTTCCCAACCCAGGGATTGAACCCAGGTCTCCTGTGTTGTAGGCAGATGCTTTACCATCTGAGCCACCAGGGAAGTCCTAATTTGCAGTGTCGATTCTACCAAAAAAAAAAATGAATCAAAAATGTTAATGAGAGATAGTCATTTGAAATGTTCTCACGCTGCTTTGTAGCAAGCAGTTCTATTCATACCTTGTGCAACAGTGCTTCTCAGACTTGACTGATCCTAGGAACCAACTGAAGGAATCAGTTGTGAATTCCGATTCAGCTGGTGGAGTGGGACTTGAAGTTCTGCATTTCTGACTCCTGAATGCTGTCCGTACTGTTGGGACATGGACCACCATTTGAGCAATACAGTCTGTCAACTACTGTTCTTCCTTCTAGATGAGATCAACTGGCCTGAAAAGGATGAGGCACCACCTCCTGACGCTCAGGATCTGATTACCTTGCTCCTCAGGCAGAATCCCCTGGAGAGACTGGGAACAGGTTAGAGCTCATATGTTTTAATTTTGCTAACATGTAGGAAATAATGTCAGTGTGGAGCACCCAGAGGTGTGTATTTTTGTTTTGTTTTTTGCATGGGAAACATCTGTTGGTTGATGCAGAATATGACTACAATACAGTATAACAATAATATTTAAATTTTTTGTTCTGATTCAGAGCAGTATGTACGCTGTGAGGGTTGGTGGCTGTTGTTTTGTTATTGTTCTTTTTTGGAAAGCAGAAATTTTTCTTACTTTGTTTCAGTCAATAAAATTCTAGAAGAAAACTTCAAGGGCGAAGGGTACATGTAACTCTTCTGTCTTGAAAAGCATGAATCTTAAAAGTTTGAAACAGAGGATTAGGAATATGGAGAGTTTTTTTCCCCTAGAAGGATTTGACCCAGCAGTTACTATCTACAAGTTTTGAAACAGATTATCAGTACTTGAACTAATTACTAGAAACGAGGGCCTTGGGTTGAGCCATACTATCCCATCATGGTGATCAGCACCATGGCCCAAGAAAGAGGATTAAAAAATATTAACTTTCAAGATAAAGGAGATAGTAGATTTATTTCTTGCTGATTATTTTTTCTGACTGTTCTACTACCAGTTTTTTGTTTTTCCAAACTCCTTTTCCTTTTCTTCCTTATATTCTTAATAGACAGACTGAGAGATTGCAATACAGTCCTAGCCAACTCCAGTATGTAGATTTACCTAGATGAGACTAAATATTAAATACACATAACGTACACACAATCACACACACATACAACACACATCGCACATACACACTGTATTGATAAAAATTTTCATCAATGACAGTTGTTGACTTGATGGGTTGTTTATTCTGAGCTGTTTGATCCTACCCCATTTCACTAGAAAGATAAGAAAATGCTGATGAGATCATTCTCTCACCCAGTTTTTTCTAGACAAAAATCATTTGCAAAAACTCCAAATATATAGATCTTATATTGTTCTCCACTTTTGCTCAGAGCTTCCTCAGTTGGAGAGCTCTTTTCTTGCTTAAGTATGGTATGCTGTGCTACCCAGAGTTTCTGATGTTGCATTAAAACCCCTTGTCCCAATCTTTATTTTATAAATAAAGCTTTATTGAATCACAGCAGTGCTGTTCACTTGCACATTATCTGTGGCTGTCTTCATGCTTCTTGGCCAAGTTGAGTAGTCATGACCAACTGCATGGCCCACAAGGCCTAAAACATTACTGTCTGGCTCTTGGCAGAAAAACCTTGAAGACCCGGCCTTAAAGACTCCAAGAAGCTTTCACTGGTGGTTTTTTTTTTTTTTTTTTTTTTGGCCACAGTACGAGGCTTGTGGGATCTCAGTTCCCCCACCAGGGATGGAACCCAGGTCAATGACAGTGAAAGCCAGTGTCCTAACCACTGTACCACCAGGGAATTCCCGAGAAGTTTTAAAATCAGAACTCAATTAGGAAAACTAATTTGAGTTGAGTTTTGTACTAGAGTGCCTGCCTGCATGCTAAATCATTTCAGTCGTGTCCAACTTTGTGACCATATGGACTGTAACTGTCCATGGGATTCTCCAGGCAAGAAGACTGGAGTGGGTTGCCATGCCTTTCTCCAGGGGACCTTCCTGACCCAGGAATCAAACTGCGTCTCTTCCATCTCTTGCATTGGCAGGCAGATTCTTTACCACTGGTGCCACCTGGGAAGCCTTTATGCTAGAGTACCATGTGCTTTTTGCTTTCTTCCGTGGATAAGTGGGCCTTTCACTAGGAAAGACGATATGATGGTGCCAAAGGCATAAACTCGGGAGTCAGATTGCCTGGGTTTAAATCTGAACTGTGTGGTCACGAGCGGGTTGTTTCCCCTTCTGTGCCTCACTCCCTCATCTGTAAAATTGAGCTAATAGAAAGTCTACATCCCAGGATTACTGTGAGGATAAAAGGTCATCAATACTGTCTATTGGGACCAGATGTGACACTGCTGCTGCTGTTGTCATTTTTTATTTTTCTGCGTGTATAATCCCATGCTTTCCCCTTGGCATATGAGATTTAGGAATGGTGATGGTGCCCCTGCCTTTGAGCTGATTGAACTCTTTGAACAGAATTCTTTATCTTTTCTTGTCACCCTATTTGGATTTCCTTGTGTCTGAAGTGACTAGCAAACTGGTTATTTCCCTCTGTCTGTGATCTACAGTCAGATTTGCTTTATGCTTCAAGAGATAAGCATAGCTGTCCAAGAATGGGAGTCAAGGCTCTGTGTGGTGCAGAGATTTGAGAGGTGGTTTTACTCACTTGAGTCAAATATGAGAAGCAGAAGCATTTTAAGAGTGCCCTGCAACAATGCAAATATCTGTCTGTATAGTCTAATCAACTGTCCCAGGGAAGTACTGTTCTAAGGTAGAGCTAAAAATGTATTGGAATCATATCAGCACTCCAGCTAAAGAGTTCTCTTCAGTGTTCGTGCGTCGCTTTGGAGAGTTTTTCTATTTACTCTGCCCACTTCCCTCTGTTAGGAATGTGTAGGCTCTTGATTGGCCTTTACTTAGCAAGACAGGGCTATGGATGGTGGTCAGAACATCCATGTCTGTACGTCATATGCTGCAAATTATCTTTGCACATTTTCTCCTTGACTGCTGCTTTCAGTTGTTTGACAGATTGGGAAACAAATATTCCAGCAGAAGCTTCAAAGAGACTTTAAAAGACCCTGCCCAAGCTCTTAGCGTTGTCAAGGAGAGCTTGCCAAGCAGACAGGTCCAATGTGATGGGTCCCAGTAGGGTCCAGAGAGCAAGTCTGAGAATCCCGCAAGTCTGCCATGCTGCTTCCAATGACAGTGTTTTGGATTTGATGCATATTAAGAGGGCAAAATAATGCACCACGAAAATGTGTGAATGCACATTTGCCCGAGAGACTAGAGAGGCTAAGAAAAGGAGTGTGAAGAACATAATGGATGTTTAAGAAAATTCTGTGAAAGGAGAGAAAAGCTCAAGGGAGAACACTAATGCCAAACCCTAAGTTGCAAGTTGGGACCTTGTCGTACTTGAACTTGACTTTTGAACTTGCAGAATATTGAGTGCAGCTGGGCTCATTGGACTTGAGACCTGCTCAGATGTGACTGACTCCCACCCATGAGCCAGCTGAAGGTCATAAGTCATTTCTTCATTGCCTGGAGTCTCAGTTTCCTAATCTATGGAAATAAGCATGTTACACACCTCACGGGATTATTGTAGGATTGAGTGCAGGCACGTTGGAGGAGGTATGTGGTTACATTAATCTGGTGCATAGCAGGAGCTCAAGAAATGCTCACTTTCCCTCCTTTTACCTTTCTGGTGAATTCTTATGGTGAGAGTGACATTTGCATGAGTTCCTGTGTCTGATGATTTGTATTTGGCTCATAAAGCCACCATCTATATTATTCCAAGAGGTGTTGTTCAGTCGCCCAGTCATGTCTGTCTCTTTGTGATCCCATGGACTGCAGTATGCCAGGCCTCCCTGTCCCTCACCATCTCCTGGAGTTTTCCCAAATTCATGTTCATTGCATCAGTGATGCCATCCAGCCATCTCATCCTCTGATGCCCTCTTTTCCTTCCACCCTCAATCTTTCCCGGCATCAGGGACTTTTCCAATGAATCATCTTTTCACATCAGATGACCAAAATACTGGAGCTTCAGCACCAGTCCTTCCAGTGAATATTCAGGGTTGATCTCCCTTAAGATTGATTGGTTTGATCTCCTTGCTGTCCAAGGGACTTTCATGAGTCTTCTCCAGCACCACAATTTGAAGGCATCAATTCTTTGGCATTCTGCCTTCTTTATGGTCCAGCTCTCACAACTGTACGTGACCACTGCGAAGACCATAGCCTTGACTACACAGACCTTTGTCGGCAGAGTACTGTCTCTGCTTTTCAACACACTCTCTAGGTTTGAGGTTGTGCCGTGTGCTTAGTCGCTCAGTTTTGTCCAACTCTGCGACCCCATGGACTGTAGCCTGCCAGACTCCTATGTCCATGGGGATTTTCCAAGCAAGCATACTGGAGTGGGTGGCCATGTCCTCTTCTAGGGATCTTCCCAGCCCAGGGAACTCAGGTCTCCCACATTGCAGGTGGATTCTTTGTCTGAGCCACCAGGGAAGCCCAAGAATACTGGAGTAGGTAGTCCATCCCTTCTCTCGGGATGACTTTCCAACTTCCCAACTCAGGAATTGAACTGGGGTCCCCTGCATTGCAGATGGATTCTTTACCAGCCGAGCTACCCAGAAAGCCCCAGGTCTGAGGTTGTTAGCCCAGGGTTAATTTTTCTCTGGTATGTCTTTTTGATTCTGTAGTTCCCCCTCTCTCCAGAAGTGCATGAAAAACAGGGCTCAGTGATAAGCAGCTGCTTCTCAGTGGGGCACAGAGGCCAATGGGTGAGGCCTGTGCACTGGGTCAGCAGTGGGCTGGGCTTCCCGGGGAGGACCCATTTGTCATTCTCTACAGAGAGCAAGCGAATGCTGTCACCAGTATGTGTCCCAAGGTGCAGATCAGGGAGCAAACACTCTGGATATGGTCTGGAAGTGTCTTTTGAGCCTTTGGGTCCAGAGAACTATGCTTTTCTGGGTAAAGTTGAGTGACTTGGATGTTCCAGAGCTGTCATTTCATGTGGCCCCAAGAGTGGCAGCTGAAGTCATAATCACTGCTGAATAGTATTTGGTAGGCCACTAAGTAGGGCCTGACCCTTTGGACCTCAGTGTCACTGGCACAGTGAGGGAATTGAATTGATGCATATTTAAGCCCTTTGATCATCTCCAAGCAAAGATCACTGGAAGAAAATGTCCCTGGCAGCTGTGTTTGGGGATGTTTGTTTGGGTAGATGAGAACCAGGATGCCTGGAGAACTGGAGGTGGACTAGGCAGAGATGCTGGGGAGCTGGGTGTATGGCTTCCTTCCCCGATATCCACAATTGTGAATCCATTTGAAAGTTGATGCGAGAGAGAAGGCAGGGTAGGATCCAAACTAAACCATGCCTCCCCCTTCATGACATGTGGTGCTGTGGCACTGAGGATGGACTGGTTGTTTTTAGACAGACCTCAGCTTAGCCCCTCTAACCCTTACTCACTGGATAATCTTGACCCAGTATGGTTTACTGCTTATTTGCTTTACCCATCCAAAAAATGGAGTTGACAATGCCTGCTATGAGGCATTACTTTCAGTGGTTTAATTAAAGGAAGCAAGTTGCCTCTTGTATCTAGTGTAATACTTGTCAAAGTTGGCCCTCAAATTCCAGTTGCTGATACTGTTGCTGTTGGACTCAACGTCAGACTTGAGTATCGTGCTGTAAACGTGGAAAAAAACTAGTGAATTCTAGATGAAGATTCTAATCAAATACTCTGTAAAGAACCCATTCTCCCTTTTGGGGGGTGATTTCTTCACTTGGCATTTTTCTCTTCGTTCCATCATTTTCAAAACATTGGTTTCCCTTGGCTGGTTTGGAACTCCAGCCAGCCTGCTCCTTGTGCTCGAGGGAGGCCCAGTGGGGATAGAACGACGACTTTGAACTTTACAGATACCTCCCCTGCCCCAAGATCTTTCACTCAGCTTGCATTTCTCATCCTATTCCTTTTGTACCCCACCGAGGACAGGATGAGAAGCATGGGTGACAATTGCATTAAAGAGGCATTTGCAGCCCATGTCGAGGGGCATCTCCCGGGTGGGAGACTGCTTAGATCCTGGTACTAGTCTTGCGAGAAGTATCTCTTCCTGAAATTGTTTCAAGATTGAATTTTCCTTATCTCTCCCATCAACAGTGTGCATGTTGGTTGTAGGGTGGGGGTGTGATTCTCATGTTGAGATTTTTATAACATGTGTACCTTCTTTTTACATGGGAAAGTGAAAGTCGCTCAGTCATGTCCAGCTCTTTGCAACCCCATGTACTATACAATCCATGGAATTCTCTAGGCCAGAATACTGGAGTGGGTAGCCTTTCCCTTCTCCAGGGGACTGTCCCAACCCAGGGACTGAATCCAGGTCTCCCACACTGCAGATAGATTCTTTACCAGCTGAACCACAAAGGAAGCCCAAGAATACTGGAGCGGATAGCCTATCCCTTCTCCAGAGGATCTTTCCAACACAGGAATCGAACCAGGGTCTCCTGCACTAAAGGCGAATTCTTTACCAACTGAGATATCAGGGAAGAAAGTATGCTTTACAGTTTATGGAATTCTCCAGGCCAGAATACTGGAGTGGGTAGCCGTTCCCTTCTCCAAGGGATCTTCCCAACCCAGAGATCGAACCCTGGTCTTCCACATTGCAGGTGAATTCCTTACCAGCTGAGCCACAAGGGAAGTCCCTTTACGTGGGGAACAGTGTAATACTTTGATGGGATCTGCCCTTCAAAATCTCTCTTTAAAATCATAAACTGAATTACAAATATTAATTCAATTCACTGAATTGTGCTATCAGTCTCACTTGGCAAAAAGAAACCCAAAACTTAGGTATTGTGGTTGCTTTTCATCACATGTATTATAAATCTGTCAAACAAGTTTTCCAATTCCTTATTTAAGAATCTGTAAGCCATAGAATCTAATTCCTACCAATGTTAATGAGCAATCCAATAAAATTGAATGGTAACCATTATATATTATTTAGGAAAAAATCATCTTTATTAAAATCTTACCTTCATACATATACCTATGGCTGATTCATGTTGATATATGGCAGAAGCCAACACAATATTGTAAAGCAATTATCCTCCAGTTAAAAATAAAATTTTGGGACTTCTTTGGAGGTCCAGTGGTTAAGAATCTGCCTGCCAGTGCAGGAGACATGGGTTTGATTCCTGGTCTGGGAATATTTCACATGCTTGGGTCAACGACTAAACCTGCATGTCCTAGAGGCCACAGGCCACAACTAGAGAGTAACCCCCACTCTCTGCAATTAGAGAAAGCCTGTGTGCAACAACAAAGACCCAGCATAGCCTATATATATATATATATATATATATAATTTTTTTTTTTAAAAAGAAAAAAAAAGAGAACTCGATTATGGTAGGTACCCAAAAATAAATAAATAAAACGTACCTCCAGAGGAATTACTGCCATGAGCACGTTTGATACCTTCTTAGAATTTTAGGGGGGTTGTAATCAGCAAGTCTGCTTTGGGCCAGTGTGTGTCCACATCCCCAGGTTCAGCATAATGGGATTTTAAGTGGCCGCGTCATTAACCTTTGAAAAATGGAGGAAGTCATGGAAAAGTTAACGAAGAAAAACTGTGCCATAGCAACTGCTGTTAGCAAAATCAAATCTCCTGCTGATAAATTACGGGAAAATTTTTGGAGCTCTGGGTTGTAGCATGAAAAAGATTTCCCTGATTTAATTCTCTCTTGATAGAACTTTTTTTTTCTGTTGTTCTTAAAAACTGATTCTTGCCTTTGTTGGGAGGATAACTGAGCACTTTTCCCTCTGTCCTTTCCCTCCACTCTCTACCCTAAGGTGGTGCATACGAAGTCAAACAGCATCGATTCTTCCGTTGCTTAGACTGGAACAGTTTGCTGAGACAGAAGGCAGAATTCATTCCCCAACTGGAATCTGAAGACGACACAAGTTATTTTGATAGTACGTGCATTATCTGACATAAAACATTATTTGGCCTTTTCTTTGTGGAAAATCAGCTCTGTTTTTGATAGGTACCTTCCAGTCCTAAACCCATGAGTTCTGAAACATAATGTTGCCTTGATAGAAAAACTCATAATTAAAATAGCTAAGTTAAAAGCTGAAATTCTGAATAATTGAAACTGCTTTCCAACCCTTTTCTTGCAGCTCGATCAGAGAAGTATCATCATATGGAGACTGAGGAAGAAGATGACACGAATGATGAAGACTTTAATGTGGAAATAAGGCAGTTTTCCTCATGTTCACATAGGTTTTCTAAGGTAAGTGAAATATGGCATAAACATAGAGGGTCTCTCTTAGAGAATTTCCTGCTGGTCAGATTTGTTGTTGTTGCTTAATTGCTAAATTGTGTCAAACTCTTTGTGACCTCGTAAACTATAGCCTGCCAGGCTCCTCTGTCCATGAAATTTCCCAGGCAAGAATACTGGAGTGGGTTGCTATTTCCTCCTCCAGGGGATCTTCCCGACCCAGGGATTGAACCCACATCTCTTGCACTGGCAGGAGGATTCTTTACCATTGAGCCACCAGGGAAGCCCATGGGTCAGATAGTTGGTACCTTAAATACCTTTACAAGATTGTGAAAACTACCTGTGGTGTTTCAGAGCTTGGAGTCTCTTTTAGGGGAAGGAAAGAGTGACCCCATCATTTTGATAAACCAGCATTCCTACCCCCATGCAGTGGTATATTTCTCTGTTTCCAGCTCCACAGATTAATATCCTTTTTCTTGGTGGCAGAGACTTGCACTCACGGTTTTTCTTTGGGGAGTGTCTGATACCATCTCCGTGTTGACCCTGGTCTTGCTGGGCCATGGAGCCATCCTCCCATTGCTCCTATAAGAAGAACTTTGAGCTCATTGTGTGCAGAGCCCTCTCCTAGTATCCCATGGATACAACACAAGAGAGAAGGCTTAGTCCTTGATATAAGCCCAGACACTTGGAGACAGTTGATTGTGAAATGAGACAATCTCCTAATCAATGACAGAAAGTGTAAGATATATTAAAGGGGCAGTAGGCCAGCCAAGCTAGAATTTTGGAAATAGTAGAAGATAAAATCAATGTTGTAGAAAGGTGCTTTTTGACTGGTAGTGGGAAGATTTAAAAGACAAACAAACCAAAGACACACATGGTAGGCCTGAGATGAGCAGGGCCCCAGGAAGATAGAAATGAACCTAGAAGGCACCCTACCTTCATTTTGCTATTTTCACTCAAGATGTATTTTCTGTTGCCATGGCATTTTGCATCATTATTGTGTAGCTTTTCTATAGCAATGAGTGATTTGAGAGTGTACTGCAGCTTTTTCTAAGTTACTACCCAGAGTGCTCTGCAGATTGGCTGACACTGCCCTCCCCAGTTATAGGAATGACACAGAGAGGTAGGGATTTCCCTGGAGGGAGGCCCAGATCTAGACCAGAGCCAGGAAAGAAGCTGATGACAGAGTTCAGGCTTTCCCGGTACCTGTTCTCTGGCCCATCAAAGCCATCCCCTAAAATGCTCCCTCTCTGCGGTCTCCTGTTCTTTCGCTACCTTCCTCCTGATCCCAGGAGACTATAGGAGCTATAAGGGCCATTCCCGTGAGAGCAGCAGTGGGCTGGCTTGGGTGTAGCGAGTGCTGCCTGGGTTGCACTCTCAGCTCTGTTTTTGCTTCCACCTTGCCGGTGGTACAATAGAGACCTCAGTTTGCTTAAGTTCTGATCCCCTTCAGAAATCCCAGTATCAATATATGAGGCTGCCTGTTGGTATATGTGATTTATAAGCCAAACAAATACCTCTGACTCCTCACCAAATACACACTGCATTTCCCCGCAACGGGTCTTGAAACAGGTAATTTATTCTTCTCTTCCCTCTCAATTCCAATTCATTTTTCTACTTCCTGCCCCTGACTGGGAGCCATTAAATCTTTTTCTCGGTGGTTTTCTTTTTCTGATTGACTTCATGGTTAAATGTAATCTAATGTGTGCATTGATCCCAGACCTGGAAACCCCAGCGCATCTATGGATTTTGTTTGCAGATACAAAGTCCATAGTGAGATATGGTGAGAATGTGATGAATTCATAGCTCCCTACTCCAGAAGGAAATAAAATTGTACAATTGGCCACTCACCTCAGGACTCAAGTAAATAGCATTGGAAAGTACCTTCTGAATACATGGCCCCAATTCAAACCTTAGTCATACTCTCAGGTTGTTCTCCCAGGACTTTTTTTTTTTTCTTCTGACAATCCCTTTCAAGAAGATATTAATAAGCACTGATTCTTTGCCTTGCAGGTTTTCAGCAGTATGGATCGAGGTACTCAGAATTCAGGAGAAGAGAAGGAAGACCCTGGGGACAAACCTAAAAGCACAACTTTGCCATCCACGGAAACATTAAGCTGGAGTTCAGAGTATTCAGAAATGTATGTGAAATGCTTGTTAAGAAGCATTGTAAACAGTAGGTACTAGGCCAAGTGGTTCTTAAACACGAGCATGCGTCCGAATTTCCTGGAGGGCCTGTGGAGGCAAAGTGCTGACCCAGGAGGGCTGAAATGGGGGCTGAGAATGTGCATTTCTCTTTTCCTTTTTTTTAAAATACAATTTTATATCCTTTTGCATTTTTTTCATTTATTTTTGACTGAGCTGGCCCTTTGTTGCTGCACGGGCTTTCTCTAGTTGCCACGAGAGGGGGCTACTCTCTGGTTGCAGTATGTGCACTCACTAGTTGTGACTTGTGGGCTTTGCATGGGCTCAGTACTTGTGGCGCATGGGCTTAGTTGCTCCACAGCATATCGGATCTTCCCAGGGATCAAACCTGTTTCCCCTGCATTGGCAGGTGGATTCTTACTGCTGGACCACAAGGGAAGCCCCAAGAGTGTGCATTTCTAACCGGTTCCTGGGGATACCTCTGGTCTGGCACAGTTTAGAAGTCACTGCCCTCAACATGGGTTGGTTAGGTTATCTCAGTTCCATTTTTACCTGTTTTTATTTTTTCCTAAAATTCACCTTGCACACAATTTTCTAGAATATATAGGTATATGACTGTGTTTTTATGTTTAATTAAGGCAACACTTATCCATATCCAACTCTTCGGATACTGAAAGCAACAGACATAAACTCGGTTCTGGGCTGCTTCCAAAGCTGGCTATTTCAGCAGAGGCAGAACATGATGGGGCTGCTCCCCACCCCAGAGAGCTGCACGAGGAGCCAGAAAAGCCAGCCCTCCCCCCTGCAGAGAGTGCTCAGGAGGAGCCCGAGGTCACCACCCCGGCCAGCACCATCAGCAGCTCCACTCTGTCAGGTAAGGCCATGGGCTGGCCCCTGCCATCCCAGCATCACCCACTAGATTGAAAAGTGAGTGTGGTGCTCGGAGTCCCAGGCCTGGCTTCGGACCAGGCAGTGACAATGGGTGTTTTGTGTTGCTAGACTGTCTCACAGCCCCACTCCTTAGGCTTGGGCGATGGACTTCTCAGAACGAGATCAGACATCTCAGCCCTCTCCTGAGTGCATGACTGTACAGCCAGTCTTTCTTGCTTCTCTTGAGACCTTCACGTCCCCTGATGCGTTTCAGTGGCACCCTTGGATGGTCTTCAGAATGCAGTAGGGGAGCATGTTCTTCATTGTGGAGGGAAAGGCATAGCAAAGGTCTTGTGGGGGTGCATCTAGCTCAAAGTGATGAGTGAGCAACCCTGTCAAATAGTCAGTAAGACCCTCAATAACGTCTTAAATCACCACTTATATAGTGTAAGCCAGTTCTCCCTCTGGTGTTCAAATGGGTGGTTGTTTCCTTGAAGGAGTTGGTTTTTGTTGTGGGACCACATTACACCCAATCACCAAATAGTCTCCACTCTAAACCCTCAGTCAGTGCAGCAAAATTCTCATGCCATGAGGTTCACGGATTGAGAGGGAAGAGGGGAGTCAGAAATACCGACACAGTTCAAACTGCTGTCATGTGTGGCTATGAAACCACTCCCCTGCACACAAGTTTCCAGCCTCTAGGTAACTGGTGAAGACACTTCTGTGACATAGTTTGGTGTGTGGGAAGCAGTCCAGGGGCTTAGGCCTTTCCTAGGAGAACTCTTCTTGATGTTACTTTTGGGTGAAGTCAACCTTCCTGACCAGAGGAGCAGTGTCTCCATAGGTTTTTAGAATGCCTAATGTATCGTGGATACTTGGCGGCCCTCAATCACAGAGGTGTCCTCATTAAATGATTGGACTTGCACTTCCCTCAGAGCAACCCCTTGAGGCGCATTTCAGATATTATTTGGTTTATAAAAATGTTATGCATAGCACATCCTTCTACAGAGCAATGTGCATTTATGCTTTCAAAAAATAAAAATATGAATATGGCCTAAGGTTGCTATAATAAATGTTTTCATTAAGCCATATCCAGGATGTTATATTGATAACCATGAATGATTATCATGAACATTTTTTTAACTAACTGAATATTCAGTGTATAATTTTGTTTTGTTTTGAATCATTTCAAAATAACAAATTTTACAAACAGGGTTTATTTCTGCCTCACTAAAAAGTCTGGTTCTGTGGAGCTTCATGTGAGCTGATAGTTTTTTCATGGAGAAAAATAATGCTGGGTTTTTCCCTTCTCTCTCTTCCTCTCAGTACTGTTTCCGTGTGGGATAATTCCACATGTCCTAACTTTTTAGAGCCAAGATAAAAGCAATGAAGAAGTGTGTAAAAACAAGCTAGTAGCCTAAGATTCTTGTTCATCTTGGTATCGAATCAAATGTGGATGTGTCAAGTGCTTTAGATTTCTGGTCACTAAGTTCTCATGTGTTTCTTAGTTTATTATTTACCCTAAATAGAGCTGCCTCTATTTCACATTTATTCTTAATATGATGAATTGTTTATGATCTCTTGGACTCTTCTGCCTACTGACTATCAGAAAGTTAGGAGGTAGAGGGAGGGGAATGGTGTCTAAGCATTTGATTGACTACTTTCATAATTAAAAAAAAAATCTGTCTCTGTCTTGCCATGCATTTTGATTAATAGATTCAAACCACCTTTCTCTCTGTCTTCCTCAGACACACACTAAAAATAATCAAAGACCTTGGGGGCCATACAGAATAGAGAGATGAGCTGATTTGCTCATAGCCAAGGATAATTAGGAAATCTGAAAACCGTGACTGTAGTAAAATTAAATTTGTTGATTTTTATATTGCTCCACCATCAAAAAGAAAGAACCCTTGACATTTACAGAACATTAAAGTGACATTATCCACCCTTGGCAGGAAAGACTCACACATTTATATACAGTGCTATGAAATGAGATGGCAGAGGCAAGCAGGAGGGATGATAAAAGACACGCACTCCAGCATTTAGGGAAGTCCATCTTTGTGCCTGTTTCCTTTTCTTGACTACAATGTATTTGAATCAGTGAGAAGCAAAAGTCTTGAAAATTTAGGTGTAGTGCTCGAACGCATCCAACAAATTATTCATTGTGAAGAGATTCAGCTTTTCAGTTTATACTTGTCAATGATCCCATCCAAACCAAATTAGAAAGGAGAATGAGCGTGTAACTTATCCCAGAGCAAGCTGAAGGTTTTTGAGGTGAGATTTTATTTGTGAAGCAGTTTTTGTCTAGTTCCTCAGCAGTTGATTTCTTTATTTAGAGTGAATAGAAGAGATACACTGTTAAATGGGGTTGAGTTTAGCATATACAAGTGGAAAGGTGGTTGTTATTTGCCTTGAGATTATCTTCTTTAGTAGGTCAGATGGGCGTCACACAGAAGACGGGACCTTTTCCTGTGCCTGCAGTGCCTGGGTGGCCATGAACTATGCTGTTCGCAAGCCCCACTGTCCCAGGCCCTAAGCTTCCCTTAGCGTGGACCACGCCTGGGGGTCACGCCGCCTCTGTGAACTAGGACCAAACTTCAGCTGTACCGTTGTGAGTCTAGCACTGGAACAGAAATGTTAGTTAAATCCAGTTGAGCCTCTTTTCTAGGCAAAGAATGTCATGGTCAGCAGTTTAAAAAGTGCTGGCTGGTCTTCCAAAGGATCATTTATAATGGTATTAAATTCTCTCTGTGGATTGCATATCTTAATGTGATGATAGTGTTGATGATTTTTAAAGCACAGGGGGCTTCTAATATAGCATTTAGAAAGAAAAGGGAGATAAGCATTGTTTTTTCTGGACAGACAAATATGTATTATCAGTGATAAGAAAAAAGAAAGGAAAAAAACCAAAAAACTGATAGACTGTGAAAGAAAGAATAGGAGAAATGGAAAGAGATGGTCATGTGACTTGTTTTTCAATATGTCACTTCTGACAAGAGAGAACTGTCTTCACACTGGGCATGTGCACTTACCAGACTGGTATCAGTAATATTCCATTTCTGCATTGTTCTGTTTGGTGACATATTCTCTTACGTTACTCTGCTGAGGGAAGTCCTAATTTTTTGGCTTAAAAAAGGCCTTCCAGTTTATATTCAAGGTAATAAAAATAAAGAAGACATGTGGCTGGCTTAGAGGGGGGACAGATATTCTCACTGGTCCAGGAATTTCAGGACAGGTCAGCATATGGCTGTGTCACGACTAAAGCCGAGAAGATGGAGCAAGCCATTGGGTCATGCAGCGTGTAGCGAGAAACTCTTTGTCTTAGCTTGTGAAATTTACAAGGAGCTTAGAGTGAAAGGAGGTGTGGGAGGTCAAAGGTGACACTTTAGGTGCTTTTATGTAAGTTACATCCTGAGCCTCATGTGGGGTGCCTAATGTGTCTTGGAAAGATGGTGGGAGATGACAGGGGCATAAGTCTCTATGAAGTGACTAAAGGATGTCCACGTAGCAAAAACCAGTATTAACTGCCTTGCTAATGCTGATCACTAGTATCATAGGATGATCGTAGTATGCTGTGGGCGGTCATGGGGTTCGTAAGGTGATGTTTGGTTCGTGGCCTTTTATAGTGGGGTCAGGAGGAAGAATTGTCTCTATTCGAGTTGTAAATGATTCTATAACGCAATTGTTCTCCCAGTTAAATGGAGTCGACTAAGAATTAGTGGACCTGTGTACGAGGAGAATGAAACCTGGATGGACAGCTCTTTCATTCTCCCTCCTCCGACTCACCTTTCTTGAACCAGTCGCGTGATTTCCATGTTTGCCTGACACCCCGTGGGCTCATGCACCACACGGGCCCCTGCTTCCCGGTGTTCATCCTTCCCTCTCTCTCTTCCCTCTTCTCCAGCTCTCCTATCCCAGATTTTCCTGAAATGTTTATCCCTTCTTCTTTGTACAGTTGGCAGTTTTTCAGAGCACTTGGATCAGATAAATGGACGAAGCGAGTGTGTGGACAGTACAGATAATGCCTCAAAGCCCTCCAGTGAACCCGCTTCTCACGTGGCTCGGCAGCGATTAGAAAGCACAGAGAAAAAGAAAATCTCGGGGAAAGTCACCAAGTCCCTTTCTGCCAGTGCTCTGTCCCTCATGATCCCAGGAGGTAGAGAGACATTGACCTGCATGCAATTGTGTGACTTGCGCATGTGCCCCCACCCCCAGTGTGGCATGCTGGCTGAGATGCAGGACTGCTTGGACCAGTACTGGGTGGCGCCCTGGCACAGCCCTCCTGAGTGTCTCCCTGGGGGCCTCCAGAGCTCCCAGAAGACAAACGTGACTTATTCCTTCGCACTTCTCTCGGCAGCAGGAGATGAGGCAGGATCCCTTACCACAAAGGCTTATTTCTTTTGTTTTCCCTCTTTTTCCTTTCTCCCCTCCCCAAATTAAGTAATAAATTTCCCTCTTCTGAATAATTTTTCTTCCCTAGACCATGCATCATTTATATCCTTTACAGAGCTGTTTTCAGCATCTGTGTCAGAAAACTAAGTATAGTTTTTCTCATCTAATTAATGAGGAAATCAATACAGAAAACATACGTTTCTCATTTCTGGGGATGCAGAGAGTGTCACAGACAGCACTGAAATTACAAGTTTACCAGCCCTGTCTGTTGGGTTATGCTTCCTCCTACTGGTAGCCGTCATTTTCTGCCCTATATTTTAAAAACTGGGCTTAATTATGATTTTGTTGAATTGCAGTATTTTTCCACAACCTAGTTTTGCTTCTACTAATCACAAAGTCTGGTGTAATTTCACTGGCTGATATGAAAATACACACCCTGGTGGTTGTGACTTATCGCTCAGATGACAGACAGTAAGGGAATGGAAGTGGCAGTCAAATTACATTGCAGATGGCTTGCAGTTGGAAGAATACAGACCATGTATAAAAGGGATTGTTTACATTTTTGAAATTTCAAATTTGTGCAGAAAGAAATGTTCATTGAGAGGGTAGTGCTCACTGTAGCATGTTCTGTTTTCTGGGAGATGTCCGTATAGCACCTTAAAACAAGCACCCTAGTCTAGTGACTATTCACAACCAAAAGGCAATGGCTCCAGTGTGGTCGGTAAGTGGAATGTGGTCCAGTCCGCTTTGAGAGCTGGTGAGAAAGCCCACATCTTGGTGAACATGGGTCAGTTATTCAGTTTGGGGAGATAAGGAAAGAGGTATTGAGGAAAAGAGGCAGGGGCATGGCTTTCTTAGCAGTTTGGATCTGTGTGTCCACTCTGTCTTCTTCCTACCTTTGCATGTTTTGAAGTTCCCTGTGCATCATTGTGGATCTGTTCACCTGGCCTTTGGATAAGACAGAAGGTAGCCAGGAAAAAAGTGTCAAGATGCCACGTGAAGTCAGAGTGAAAGAGCCTGGAAAGTGATACATTTAGCTAATTTTTCTCCTTTGGACAGATGTAAGATTTTTGCCTGGATAATCTCATGGACAGAGGAGCCTGGCAGACTACAGTTCATGGGGTTGGAAACAGTCAGACACAACTGAACACACATGCATCCCAAGAATTACAACAAAAGATAGTCTGGATACTTTCATCTTGCTGTGGCCACAGTGTTACTCACTGCACCCTGGGAGTCTTCAATAGCACTGGCCTTTTGTAGCCTGGCCCTTGCTGAGCTCACATTTCAACCACAGCATCTTTTTGTAGATTATTCTTTTTCATACACAACACACACAGTTGTGTGTGCACAATTTCATATGACCAGTTAGGATTTGTTTAGATTCACATAGATGAAACAATGACAAGAACTATAAATATAAAAAGTGTGTTTGTTCATAAAACAAGGAAAAAAGGATAGAATTGGTGTTGAAGAATATGAAGTGAGTTTTTCTGAAAATTTCTCTATCCACCTGCATTATCCTCTCAGAAACCTTGCTAGAACTGCAGGTAATTTATGAAGAGAATCAGTTCTAATCATAGTAATAAGGAATGATTCTTTTATAGGAAAGTTAACATTATAGTGTTTTCCTGATTCACATTATTTAGTCAGCACTCACTCAATAATGCGGCTTCCCTGGTGGCTCAGTTGGTAACGCTTTGATGACTGGCTTTTTTGTTACAGATATGTTTGCTGTTTCTCCACTGGGAAGTCCAATGTCTCCCCATTCCCTGTCCTCGGAACCTTCTTCCTCCAGGGACTCCTCTCCCAGCCGGGATTCTTCAGGGGCTTCTGCCAGTCCACACCAGCCCATTGTGATCCACAGTTTAGGGAAGAACTATGGTTTCACCATGCGAGCCATCCGCGTGTACGTGGGAGACAGCGACATTTACACAGTGCATCATATCCTTTGGGTAAGACTCTCTTTCTGGCCAGTTTTCATTCCCAGCAAACTAGAGAATGAACACATCAGCTGAGGCACAGTTAACAGCAAATGTGTTTCCTGTTAAGCTGGCATTTGGGACCTGCTTCATACTCTTGCCCTTTCTCTGTATGGTAGGACTGAATTTAGCAAAAGTTAATTCTTTTTAATAATGTTGTTAGTCTTCAAATCTGATTATCCACTCTATATACCAAGCTTGTAGAAATAGTACAAAATAATCCTATTTTTATCCTTCTTTTCTTAGTTTTTTCCACCTGGCCTTCTTTTTTTCGAAAATACTTTCTCAGGTCACTTGAAATATTGCTTAAGGAACCATAGGAATTACCTTATTTTAGGAGGATGGCAGAACAAAAATAGTGAACCATACTTTACTGGTTTCCTCTTAGAATCACAGGATCATTTGTTGATGAACTCAGAATATTGTGCTGCAAGAGAACAGTAGGTATCAGGGTTGTCATTTGTTTGCTTACTGTTACATCTTCTCCTCTTGAATTTTAGAATGTAGAAGAAGGAAGTCCAGCTTGCCAGGCAGGACTGAAGGCTGGGGATCTGATCACGCACATCAATGGGGAACCGGTGCATGGACTTGTCCACACAGAAGTTATAGAGCTCCTGCTAAAGGTACTGTCTTTTTGATGTCATGGCCATCTAGATTAAGCAGGTAGCTAGAAAGAGCTAGCACCAAAAATTCTTTACTCACATTCTGGTGTTCTTTTATATGGGCTATCCATACACACTCAGTCTCTTTGTTGAGAAAGCATTCAGTGATCTGTTTAAGGTAAAGGCAAGAACATCATGGATTTTTTGGTTTTATATCATGAAATCCACTTTCATGTATCTGCACAGTCACTTCCTAATTTAGTTTTGCTTCTTATCGTTAATTACAAATAGAGTTCTCTTTGTTTTATGTATTACACAGTAAAATCTGCTTGGAAATATCCATCCTCGATGCGATTTTCTTTAGCAACTTTCAATACATTTTATTCTATTATGGCAGAAGACAGTGGTATTAAACTGTGAGGTCAGACCTGAAGCTTGATTCAAGAGTTGGGTTTCTTTGGAAGCTGGAGCTGTGTATATATAATATACACTATAAATGATGGAAATAGGTGGTAATGGAAGAAGGGAGTCTAGCGATCATCAGACCTTTCCCTCCTTGTACAAATAAATCTGAATGTAGACCAGTCTCTACTTGGAGTTAAGTTGATTCAAGCCAATGGAGTAGGAAAATCACAAAGAACATGAGTGTGATGAAGAGAGATGGTCTGCACTCATTCTCTCGTTTCTGTTGGGCTGTTTGCTTTGCCACTGCTAACTAAAGAATATTAAGTTATAGATCCAAATATGGATCTGGTTAAAACAAAGATGAATCTGAGTCTCGATTTTAAGTTTTTTCGAGGAAAAAATCCTATCTGTGATTAAGAAAATACAGTCATTAATTGTAGGATTATTTGACATGTCAGCAGATTTATAGATGACCTCTCAGTGTGTGAACACAGGGAGGGATTACTAAGGGCTTCAGAGAGGTGTGAGCCATCGCCTCAGATAGACTGCAGCCTATTGAGAAACAAAACATAAACGCAAGTGTGTCATTTAAACAACATCCATTCAGATTGTTTCCAGAGCACTTGCTAGGCAGGTACCATGGTAGACATGGGTAACATGTCTAGACACGGTAGACATTGCAAATTAAGGTACAGTTCTTACCTTGAGGACTGTGAGAGATATAAGACATGTATGCAGGCAGATGAAGTTCAACTTGATTAGCCAGGGCCATATTAGAGGGAAGAATGCCATACTGTTGCAGAGAATATTCTGTGAATAGGGAGAGTCATCACAGAGAAGTGACACTGAACTGAAACTTGAAAGAAACTTGGGAATTTGGAATTAGTGCAGGTAGGTGGGTGTACAAAGCCTTTGATAAGTAAGTAAGCCTTTGATAAATGACTTTAATCCTTCTTTTTGTCACCCCCAGCCAACACAAGTGTATTCTTCAAAAGATTCAGGGTCTGGCCCAGATTCCAAGAGTAGTAATAGTATGTACATTCAAAGGTTCGTTGTGAAGTAGCAGATTGTAGGGAAGTTATTGCCATTGATCAGTCCATAGCATAAATGAAATTTTGGTCTCGACTTCAGGCCCCATGGGAGTAGGTACTGTCTTTGCTCTCCTCCATATCTATGGGTGGTTCCCTTAACTCTAGTCAACTTTCTCACAAATGCATAGTGTTGCTCACTGGAGGAATAGGATGAATATTGAGAGGACATGAATATTGAGAGGACATTGCAGAGCCACAGGCAGTATGGGAAGCCAGCCATGGCCGTGATGAAAACACGGCAGATCTGACGACAGCTCTGCAGGAGAGACATGGAGCTACTATTAAAGCTCCCCATGTCATCCCAGCATTTACACAGTGCCAGGTTTGCAGCTGGGTACTCAGAAATTGTTTGTCGAATTGAGGCGAATAGTAGGGTTCTCCCTCGCTTGCTGTCCTAAAGTCACGATGAGAGGAGCCAAGCACCATACAGCTACTTGTGTTGTCTTCATGTACATGCTGTTCAGTTTGGGAGTAAACCCTTGAGATGCCTGGAGTCTCTCTACACTTTGCAATATGCCTACTGAGTAGTGCACGTGTGCTTATCGCTCAGTCGTGTCCAACTCTTTGCAGCCCTTTGGACTATAGCCCTCCAGGCTCCTCCATCCATGGGATTTTTCAGGCAAGAATTCTAGAGCGGGTTGCCATTTCAAAACACTTAGCGTTTCTGGCACCTACATGGGTAAGACTGAGTTTTTTTCATTTCATTCACCATCTGTTTCTGATAATATTACTTGTCCAACTGCCATGGAACAACTGTCTCCTAGTAAGTGCCCCCAAAATGGGAGGCAAAGCAGGATTGTGGACTTTGAGAGTCCTTGGCTGTGAGAGTCTCCTGAAATGACCTCAGACTTCCGAAGACAAAATTCAAGAAGAGATAAAAGATTCATGAGTCTGAGCAGCCTCTTCTCTCATAGTACCTGATCCAGTGGTCCAGGGATACCCCATTGCTGGCTCACATCAACCCTTTGTGAGTAAAGGCCCAGGCTCTATCTACTATAGCCTGTTTGTCTTTCCAGTGGTGTAGGGACTACAAAGGTAGGCAGAGAGGTACTTCTCTCTCTCAAGTGCTCCTTGAGCTTTTCTAGGACCTCCCTTTTGTTTAGATAATAAAGCTATGTTTTATATGTGAGTTTCTTTTTGTTGTCACTCACCTGACTAGTTTTCCAAGTTTTGGCATCAGCAGTTCAAAGATGGTCAGATGGATTTTAAATAGTAATAGGTTTGACCTCTTCCGTTCTTTGTAGCAGTATTATGCTACATGCATCTTAGGTCCTGGCAAGTATATCTTTATATTATTATATCTTTATATTATTTCTTGCATTTGCTCATAAAATCAGAAGAAGAAATAGTAAGCTGAAATATACGTATCTTTAGGAAATATGCCTTCTGTTTATTTTGCTGAGACATGTTTGTCTCTTTCATAATTTATTTTATAAAACATTTTCATATGATTCTGGATTTTAAAACGTCTCTCCCTACTTCTGTGAAATTTGAATGTACGTTTCTCCTGAACGTCTCTGGCAAGGTCTCTGAAAAGAGTCAGTCAATCCCATTTATAACATTTTGTCCTCATCTGGTTACGGAGTGCCTGCGTTCCTGGATCTGGTTGACCTCTGTCCCTGAAATGCCACGAACATGCTGTAACGGAGAGCTTTGGCATCCTCCTGGGCCATGGCGTGCTGTCTCCCTTCTAAGCAGAGGATCCTGCCTCTGGCTCATAAAGGAAGCTCTTGAGAGAGCAACCCATGTAAGGAAACAGAGTGGATACATGGGATTTAATTATCTTCCCAAGGAACTGTGTTATCATGCATCTATCTCCTGAATGTGAGTAGTGATTCTTGGACAAAGGGTGAAGTGACTAGTACCAGTCCTGGAGTCCCATGTGCCATCAGTGGCAGACCAGCAGGGTCGTAGCTGTATTTTGGTGTTCTCACATGCTGTTTACCCGATGCTTTATACTTGCAAACTACTTCACAAAATCTCATGGCATCTTTAGAAAAAGGTGGAAGAGCCATCACATAGGGCTATATATATATTTTTAGAAATCCATGTACGATACTGGGCTTCCCTGGTGGCTTGGATGGTAAAGAATCCAGCCTGCAGTGCAGGTGACCCCAGTTCGATCCCTGGGTGGCAAAGATTCCCTGGAGAAAGGAAGGGCAATCCACCCCAGTATTGCCTGGAGAATTCTGTGGACAGAGGAGCCTGGCAAGCTATAGTCCATGGGATCACAAAGAGACACAACTAAGCAACTAACACTGTGTGCAATACTTATTTATCTTTTGGATTGTGAACATATTAAGCATATTCCCTGTGTCACGGCTTCACTTTTGGTCTCATTTACCCTCACAACTTCAAAGTGAGCACTAACTTACGAGCACAAAGAAGCAAAGTCATAGTTATTCGGTTCAGTTCTCCATCGGCTCTGTGAATCCCTGAAAATGTGGCTCCTCAGTGTTACCTCAAACCTCTCCTGCCACAGGGAGTTAATCACCTTCATCCAGATTACAAGTAACTTCCTTAAAGAACTTTTCCACAGCACCGAAATCTCTCTCTCCCCACTATGTGGAGTGTGGAGGCCACATGGACCCAGTCATACCCCCTGCTCACATGATTACCTGCCTAGTGTAGTCTCTCAAATGCAGGAAACCCTCTATTCAGCCAGGTTGCTTTCTTAGGACAGCATTAGTTTAAATGCCCAATCATAAGAGAAGCTAAAATAACACCAGCCACTGCCTCAGTATTTCCTTTCCCTAAACTTTGGGGAACCTCTGGATACTAAAATGGGGGCTAAAAAAGCATCATTATTACCATTCTTACATATTAAATGGATCCCCAGAATGTGCAGAGTTGTGTGAGGTACCCAAGGATCACACAGCAGATGGCACATATGAATAATAGGTAGTCAAGAGCGCTGTCATGAGTAAACTCAGGTCATCCTCATACCCTGGGCACAGGTGCTATACATAGAAATGTCCCCATTTTACAGATGAAGAAATTAAAGCAAGGAGAAGTTAGCAAAGCAGCCAAGGTTCTGTGCTAGGAAAGAGCAGAAGAGGATTTGCATACCAGCAGTGCAGCTCCAGAGCCTGAGCTTTCAACTAGCATACCACCGTGCTCTGGACATGAGGTCTGATCGCCAGAAACGTACAGCCCAGTGTTCACAGGGGAAACAGTGGCACTGCTAGGCTATAATCAGGATGTCAAGCCAAAGGAACAGACTGTAAATAGGGCCCAAGTGCTGAAGGAGAGAGAGCTTTCCACCACTGTGGACAGAAAGTTGGGGGTTTTCTGTGCAGGACTGTGAAGGGTGGGTGGATGTTAGTGTAAAGGAAGGAGTGTGGGATGATCTAGGCACAATAAAATGATGCTTTAAACCACAGGAACAGGAAGCTCAAAGTACTTGAGGTGCGTGAGTAAACCAGTGTGGCTGGAGCCTGAGTTCATGGCATCTGGGATGCAGTGTGCAAGGTGACTAGGGCTGGATCATGGCGAGTGTGAATGGGGCAAGGACATAGGTAGGGGAAGAATGCGTTCCCCATGGGTATTTTGCAGAGGAAGAAATGTGAAAGCAATGTAGCTCAGGGAGATACCCAAGACCAAATGATAAACTAATGTGGAGTCAGATTGAGAGAAGAGGCTGGGTAGCCTGACTTCTGTTTTTGTATTCAGTTCAACCAGCTTAAAATAATTTCCTCCCCACCATGCACTAATCACACAATCAGTTTAAAGTGAGGCTTAACTAGTAGAACATTTGACAGTCTTCTGGCCCCATTTTGTTGTTGTTATTTTTTGAAATAATGCCACAGAATCTCTCTAATAAGAGATTGTTCCTTCTTCAAAAGAATTTGTTGAGGTCAAAGGACCCAGTAAAACAAATTGCCAGTTCTGGCAGCACTTGCTATAGCTGATAGATCCACCAGGTGGCAGCTTCACAGTTCTCACCTAGTCCCCATAAAATTTTTCAGTCATTTACCTACCATTTTTGTCATCATTAACTTTTTCAACCGAATGTTGCACTCTGCATTTTTTTCTGTCTGTATTTCCTCTTAGGGAAGTTATCTCCTTGTGTATTTCCATAAGTCAAGTGAACTGTCCTCTGAAACATCCCTATGTAGAAACAAACAAAAAACTAGGCTTGTTTGTCTTTTTTGAGATTTTTTCTTTAAATTTTTAAAAATTTTATTTATATTTTCATTGGTGGAAAATTGTTTTACAATTTTGTATTGGTTTCTGCCGTACAACAATGTGAATAATTATGTATGTATTCTTTCCCTCCCTGCCCTCCCTCCCCTCCCCCCACCCCACCTGTGGGTCATCACAGAGTGCCAGGCTGGGCTTCCTGTGTTCTTTAGCAACTTCCTCCTAAGTATTTTACACATAATAGTCTACATATGTCAATGCTACTTGTGGAAAGGGACATTTGTACAAAGCTTAATGACACGCTCTGATTCAACAAACTCCAGCCGTGACTTTTCTAATGAAAAATGTTAAACATTTTATTACATTTATCTCATACAATGTATGTGGTATTTTTCTATGTTTAAAATTGAACTGTATTAGAAGGGATAGCAGTGGTTCAGGCTTAGACGGCTCATGGGCTCCGGCAGCCCCAGTGATCACTGTGACTCTGTGTCCTCTCTGACGTCATATAGTAAAGGATGGAAAGAATCCCGATGACGGATGAACTCCATCATGTTTGTTGCCCCTTCCCTTCCCCTAAGGCATATAGGAAAACCCAAAACTTTAGGCTGGCCCCAGGCAAATTGGAAAGAAAAATCCCCATTCCAAACAAACTTTGGTAGCCCTTTCATACTTAAAAGTGGAGTTTTCAGTTTAAAGAATAAACGGAATGTCAGTCTCTAATACCAGATAAAGGTTTACTTTGGAAGTTTTGGCATCTGCATATAAATATAAAACAAGTAATTTATTTTTTCAGAATGAAAAACATTTTTTTCCCTTGTTCAAATTCAAATCCCATTTCCCTAAAATATTTTTTTTTTTACAGTTATGGCACTAAGTTTGGGATTATATGTTCTTAAATATATAAAGAACTCGAAAATCATTAATTTTCAGTTGATTATTGATTTTTAGATACAAAATTGGATGTAAGAGATGAACAAATCATTACCTGAAGAAATAAAAATGATGAAAAATAAATGAGGTGAAATCCAGCTTTAATACCCAAAGAATAAAAATTAAAACTTGATGTAACTTTTTCCTATAAAATTGGTAATTTATTTAATATTAGTATTCAATTCTGACAGGCATGTGCTAAGATGTGTACTCTTGTGCTGCTGGTAAGAGTTTAAACTGACATGAACTTTCTGGAAATTAGTGCATCAATGTGTACCAACAGTCTTTAAAAAGTTCAGCTAGACCCTCCAATACAGTGTATTGAGTCTAGTTAGATAATCTAAGGAAAATGGCAGAGGTTAGGACACTAATTTATAGATATAGATACTTATTTCAACTTTTACAAGAATTGGAAAATAGAAAACAAGAGCTATAAGGAAATAGTTAAATTGATTTACCTATCTCATGGAATATTTTTAAATAGCCAGTAAAAATTATGTTAAGGAATAGTCAATGATAAAGTGTAAGTTTTTCAAAGTTATGAAATGTGAAGTGAAAAAAAAAAAAACTATTAGATTAAGATTAAAATTACTTATAAAGTATGTCTACATATATAATATATATGCATAATTTATACATTCTTGATAGAAGATCAGCAGGAAATATACAGAAATATTACCAGCATTAGCTGAGTGGTAGGATTCTCAATGATTTTTTAAAATATATATACATTATTGTTTTCTTCTAATAATGGCATGTATTACTTTCCAAGTTGGGTGGAGAAGTGGATGTTGGTATTTAAACAGTCTGTTTATTCAGTCCCCTGCCCAACCATACCCAACTCCCCATCTCCTAACATCACTTAGATCTGAGTTGCTAGGCATCTTCCAGGCATAGGCCTTTTAAAAGGCCCTTCTGTGTATACTTCTTGTCTTTTTAAGGTAATCGGGACCATCTGTGACTTTGAAAGGATATGTTTCTCCCTTGATTATTAAGAAATTCAAGAAGAGATCATTGAGACCAGAGTGAAGGGGGAGGGTTCTGCCCACCTGTCCAGGGCACCCCTCACCCTGGCCCTTGACTCTGCTCTCAAATCCATCCCTAGGGTCTGTCCAGCAAGGGCCGGACATCCCTAGGGCCGGTCCCAGGTTCAAGTCGGGGGGCACAGAAACCCCCCAGGAATGACCTTACCACCCCTGACCTGACAAAGCAGAAGCTGTTTTACACCTGCTGGCATAAACTTTCCAGCTCTGCCGGGCTGACAGGCTTTCTGGTGGTAGAAAAGAAAACTTTAAAAATAATTAAAGATGAAAGTCTCATTCAGTTGTGCTGCTTTATGGTTTCTAGGTCAAAGGGAAAACACAAAAAGGAGAGAGAAGAAAAATGAATCAACCAAGAGCACAGCGTCTCGAGGCATGTTTACACTAATACATACGCATGGGAATAACCGTTATTTATAGAGTCCTTCCATGTGTCACTCTGGGTGCTAACGGCTTTACACACTCTATCCCCTCGATCCTCCTGAGCCCTAGGAGATAGGTGTGACTGCTGCAAGATGGTCCGGAGGAAAACAAGTGCTCAGGTCACAGGCTCAGATTTAAACTCAGCTCAGTGGTAAAGAATCTACCTGCCAACGCTGCAGACGTAAGAGACACGGGTTCAATCCCCAGGTCAGGAAGATCCCCTGGAGTAGGAAATAGCACCAGTATTCCTGCCTGGAAAATTCCATGGACAGAGCAGCCTGGAGGGCAGCAGTCCATGGGGTCGCGAGGAGGTGGACGCAACTGAGCACAACAGCAACTGTGCAATCCACATCCCACCACCTTAAGGAAACCTCACACTGTTTTTTCCACCCAGTTTTTCAGGACTTGACTACCTGAAGGGTCATTGACACGTGGTCATGCCCCTCCTTTTGGATGTTTATTTGTCTTTGGATCTCCTGTATCTTTTCTGGCCTTGTGTCATCATAGCATTTCCCTTTAATACCACCTCATTTCTTTTATAGAGTGGAAATAAGGTGTCAATCACAACCACCCCATTTGAAAACACATCAATCAAAACGGGACCGGCCAGGAGAAACAGCTATAAGAGCCGGATGGTGAGGCGGAGCAAGAAATCTAAGAAGAAGGAAAGTCTAGAAAGGTGAGTTAGAGCTGTCCTCTTCGTGGGTTTGATGTGTTCCCACACTGAAGGAAAGTTACTCCTCACTTATTTTAAATGCTTGCATGTGAGGAAGATCTATTTCTCTGTAAGAAATGTTGCCCTGTGGTTCACATGTATTTATGCACTAGAGTTTATATTCATTCATAACAGCATTGTGTTTCATAATGAAAAGATTTATGTACACTGTAGAATTTAGATTACTTTTTCTCATATGTGAGAACCATGAAAAGCTCTGCTTTTTCTTAAGTTTCCAGACTTCATGTCAGTTGGATTTGAGGAACTAAAACTTCAGGTAGCTTTTAGCATTAAATCTATATTTAATAATGTCTATCTAAAAACACCAGGGATGTAAAGTAATTAGCCCCCAACTAAAATTAAAAAAAAAAAAAAAAAAAAAAAAAAACACCAGGGAAGCCCTGGTAGTTCAGTGGTAAAGAATCTACCTGCAATGCAGGAGATGTGGGTTTGATCCCTGGGTTGGTAAGATCCCCTGGAGGAGGGCATGGCAACCCAATCCAGTTGGGTTGCCTGGAGAATCCCATGGACAGAGGAGCCTGGCGGGCTACAGGCCATGGAGTCGGGAAAGAGTTGGACACGACTTAGCAACTAAACAATAGTAATAATAAATAATCCAAAAACATACAGTTGCTATTTTTGAATGCCAGGTATTCTAAGATAACTAGATCTTCAAAGCATCTAAATAAGCCTAGAAATAAAAAGACTTTGTTTTACTGCCTGAAAGTCTATTACACATTTACACTGTGAAAGGCACCATGAGTATCATTTAGTGCCCTGTGCAGACATTGGTTGGAGAAGGAAATGGCAGCCCACTCCAGTACTCTTGCCTGGAAAATCCTATGGATGGAGGAGCCTGGTAGGCTGCAGACCATGGGGTCGCGAAGAGTCAGACACGACTGAGCGACTTCACTTTCATGCATTGGAGAAGGAAATGGCAACCCACTCCAGTGTTCTTGCCTGGAGAATCCCGGGGGCGGAGGAGCCTAGTGGGCTCCTATGTGTGTCTATGGGGTCGCACAGAGTCAGACACGACTCAAGTGACTTAGCAGCAGCAGCAGCAGACACTGGTGAGGGGTGTGTCTGTGTGTCTTTGTATGTGTGTGTGTCTTTGTGTGTGTGTGTGTGTGTTTCTGGTGGGAATGTTTCTTCCAAACAGTTGTCTAGATTTGCTCCCTGCATGATGCAACATCTTGACTCTACCCATTTGAATTTGGTGTATTGGATCACATTATAAGGATTTTAATGCTAGAAAAGAAAAAGACGCAAATGAAAAAAGCAAGGATTATTAACTCCAGGAAAGACAAATTTGTACAAGAAAGGAAAATAGAATTATGCTTTTCATGGCCAAACTATGAACAGCATTTATTGTATAAAATAAAGAAAATATCAACCTTTTTTTCCTAACCAAAAAATTTGGTTTAGCTCAATTGAGAAAAAGTAATCTAAATTCTACAGTGGTTAGAAGGGGGAATAGGTGTTATAAGAGCTAAATTTTCATCTTCTGTGGTAGGAAGTCAACAGATAATTTCTAGAATTGAAAAACTGAAAAAACAGCATAAGCACATTACTTAGCAGTTTGCAGACAGCTAAAAGAGTAGAAAGAGTTTCTCTGAGGATTGGGGAAAAGGCAGAACAGAGCTATTTTTCATTATAAGCTTATAAAACTATTTGATTTTTTGACCCAAGTACATTTATTACTGTGATTAAAAGTACACATGCGCACACACGCACACACATACATTGATATCCTTCTTTATTTTTTTAATGTGAGCTTTATATTTTGAGTGTGTGTTGGGTCATATAGAACACACTGCTTCAAGGGAGAGTAGAAAATGTGTGACTCAGCCCCTGGAGGTGAAGGAACCCTATACAGCCACCTGCTTTCAAAGCCACCTGAAGCTGTGCTTTTAACTTTAAGACGTGCTTGTTGGGCACTCACTGCACATTTGCTTTCTGCTGAAGCGTGGTGTCTGCTGCCCTGCTGGTACGATAAGTTTCAGTTCACCTCCCTCAGTTTTTCTGTGTCAATGTGCAGCCTCCACTGTCCATAGGAATATTCAGGAGTTCACGATGGAATAAGCACAGCAAACAGCCCCTCAGAGATGAACGCTTCTACCCAGTAGATCACCATTAAAGAATCCAGTATACCAAATGACGATTTTTCTTCCAGGGATTTACTTTGTACTGTCTCTTAATTTAATTGTGTGAGTGTGTTCAGAGATATATACTTGGAAGCTTTCAGGCAAAAAGCAGTATCCTCAAAAACCTGACGTACAAATAAATGAATATGCGTTTATTCTTAGTTGCTCAATCATGTCCAGCTCTTTGTGACCCCATGGACTGGAGCCCGTAAGGCTCCTCTGTGCCTGAAATTTTTCCAGGCAAGAAGACTGCAGTGGGTTGCCATTTTCTTCTCGGGATCTTCCTGACTCAGGGATCAAACCTGGGTCTCCTGCATTGCAGGCGGATTCTGAGTCACCAGATATATCTTTCCTATTTTCACAACTTTTCTTAAAGTGCTTCAAATTAAGAGGGTTTCCATTGTGTATTCTCAAAGCCTCTTCCTTTCTAAGTCATAGAAAAGTTTTGAATGTAACAGTGGAATCCTTCTCAGTAAGAGGACCTGCCGTCATGTCTCCATCTCTGGGTATACTGAATCAGTGCACTGGTGCTTTGAGGGAGGGGGGTGGTTTTGAATGTAGAATTTGATCAGTTTTCTCCTGTTTTCACTCTAGGAGGAGATCCCTTTTCAAAAAACTAGCCAAGCAGCCTTCTCCTTTACTCCACACCAGCCGCAGTTTCTCCTGCTTGAACCGATCCCTGTCGTCAGGGGAGAGCCTCCCAGGGTCCCCCACTCACAGCTTATCTCCCCGATCCCCTACACCCAGCTACCGTTCCACCCCCGACTTCCCATCCGGTGAGTGAACCTCCTCTCCTAGCAAGAGTTGAGGGGCCACCAGCTGTGATCTTGGAAGACAAGCTTATTCCAGCTTAAAGAAAGAAGGTGGGGATGTAATTGACAGAGAACAGGATTGATGGGAAGGTCAGAAGATATAGCTATTCGGTTCCTTAGAAAAGACAGGAAGTACTGGGTTGACCTTTGGGGAGGTTTATCTGAAAAGTATTTATTCGCTAGACTGAGATGCTGCCCTTAGCTAAAACAGCTAGGATCTGAACGCCTGGTAAGAAAGGGGAAGGTGGCTCTTGCTCACAGTGTCCTGTTTTCCACCCACAGGTACTAATTCCTCCCAGAGCAGCTCCCCCAGCTCTAGTGCTCCCAACTCCCCAGCGGGGTCAGGACACATCCGGCCCAGCACGCTCCATGGTCTGGCCCCCAAACTCAGCGGGCAGCGCTACCGGTCAGGAAGGCGGAAGTCAGCTGGCAGCATCCCCCTGTCTCCACTGGCCCGGACACCCTCTCCGACCCCACAGCCCACCTCCCCGCAGCGGTCCCCATCCCCTCTGCTGGGGCACTCACTTGGCAATTCCAAGATGGCTCAAGCCTTTCCCAGCAAAATGCACTCCCCACCCACCATCGTCAGACACGTCGTGAGGCCCAAGAGCGCGGAACCCCCTCGGTCCCCACTGCTCAAGCGCGTGCAGTCAGAGGAGAAGCTCTCTCCCTCCTACGGAGGCGACAAGAAGCACCTGTGCTCCCGCAAGCACAGCCTGGAGGTCACCCAGGAGGAGGTGCCGCGGGAGCAGCAACAGCGGGAGGTGACCTTGCAGAGCCTGGAGGAGAACGTGTGCGATGCACCTGCCCTCAGCCGGGCCAGGCCTGTGGAGCAAGGCTGCCTGAAACGCCCCGTGTCTCGGAAGCTGGGCCGCCAGGAGTCTGTGGACGAGCTGGACCGAGAGAAGCTAAAGGCCAAGGTGGTGGTGAAGAAACCTGACGGGCTCTCGGAAAAACAGGAATCCCGCCAGAAGCCCCACGGACTTGGCAATGACTTGGAAAACCTCTGTGCTTTTAGGCTCGAAGAGAGAGACAAGAAAATCTATCCGAAAGCTTCAGAGAGGTCAAACCATTTTGAAAGCAAAGCAGCTGTGCAGGAGGCGCAGCCCCTGTGCAGCCTTTTGAAAGATGCTCTCCACAAGCAGGCCAACATACGGGCCAGCGAGGGTGTCGCCTCTGAGGGGGCGATGGCCGCCGGGGACCACGGCCAGGGCACCTGTGACATCAAACGAGCCTCGACTCACAGCACCCTCCAAGACGGCCTCTGTCACACCACCCACAGGTCCACCTCTGGGAAGGGGGACACCACGGAGAAGGCCCCCCAGGCCAAGGAGGGTCTGCGGTGTGAAAAGTTAGACAGCAAGTTGGCCAACATCGATTACCTGCGAAAGAAGGTGTCCCTCGAAGACAAAGACGAGAGCCTCTGCTCTGTGCTCAAGCCCAAAGTGACGGCCGGTGCCCAGGAGTGCCTGCCCGGGAACCTGGGCCGGCCCGTGGGAGGGCAGCAGGAGGCCCCGCAGGCCTCCGAGGGCCGCACACCGTTCATCAGCAGTGCCCACGCGGCTCAGCTCAGTGCCGTCTCCTTTGTCCCTCTCAAGGCCCTTTCTGGCCGGGTGGACAGTGGAGCAGAGAAGCCGGGCTTGGCTGCCCCGGAGTCGCCTGTCCGGAAAAGCCCCTCCGAGTATAAGATGGAAGGGAGGTCTGTGTCGTGTCTGAAGCCCATTGAAGGCACCTTGGACATCGCTCTCCTGTCGGGACCGCAGGCCTCCAAGACAGAGCTGCCTTCCCCGGAGGCTGCCCAGAGCCCCAGCCCAGGCAGTGATGCGGGGTCCCCTGTGCCCCTGGCTCTCCCCAACAGCACAGGGAGGAAGGCTGACACTGCGGGTCAGAGAGAGTCCTCCCCTGCCAGCTTCAAGGTGAACAAATCCTACCTGCTTGAGCCCCGGTTCCCACCGTCCAGCCGGGGTCTGCAGAGTTCACCGGTGGCTGCCCCGCCTGACCCAGAGCTGAAGCTGGACAAGAAGGTCTCCCAGGCAGCCCGCACCCCAGCAACCATCATGGAGAGCCATCCCCAGCGGGGAGAGGGCCACCCCAGCCAACACCAAGACCACAGCCCCGACGTTAAGCTCCTTCCCTTCCCGGGGCAGAACCTCCAAGGAGCCAGTGCTTCTCGATCCCGCAGCCTACTCTCGCCTGAAAGTGTCCCCCCTAGGGAGAAGCCGAGTGGGAGGGAGTTGTCCGAAAGGGGCCCTTCCATAGTCAGGAGTGAGCGGTCAGCTGCGAGGCCCGACATCCGCAGAGACCCCTCCAAGGAGCTGTGTCCCCCAGAAGCTGCTAAAACCAGTGACAGCTCCAAAACCCTCCCTGTGGTGGGGAGGACCCGCCCGGATGTCTCCACCCAGACCCAGGCCTGGGAGAAAGTGTGCGGGCCTTGCGGGAGAGCAAACCCCAGAGACGGCCGAGATGAGGTAAGGCTGCCGGCCAGAGAGGACTCCACTTTGCGCTCTGCGGGGGCTCCTTGTGACCGAGAGCTGGGCGCAGAGAGTGGCCTGGAATCCAAGATGGAACCCGCTTCTACCAGGTGGTCTCTGGAGCCGCCCAGGCCAGAGAGTGAGAAGAGTGAAAGGCCTTCTGGTTTCCAGTCTGTGCAGAAAGACAGTCCCAAGGAACCGGAAAGGAAAGAACAACCTCTGCAAAAGCACCTCACCAGTAGTTCTCAGCTGGTTCCCAAGGAACTAGAAAGGAAAGAACAGTGTTTGCAGAAGCACCTCACCAGTAGTTCTCAGCTGAGTACCAAGGAACTGGAGAGGAAAGAACAGCCTCTGCAAAAGCACCTCACAAGTAGTTCTCAGCTGGTTCCCAAGGAACTAGAAAGGAAAGAACAGTGTTTGCAGAAGCACCTCACCAGTAATTCTCAGCTGAGTACCAAAGAACCGGAGAGGAAAGAACAGCCTCTGCAAAAGCATGTCATCAGTAGTTCTCAGCTGGGTCCCAAGGAACCAGAAAGGAAAGAGCAGTGTTTGCAGAAGCACCTCATCAGTAACTCTCAGCCGGGTCCCAAGGAACTAGAAAGGAAAGAGCAGTGTTTGCAGAAGCACCTTACCAGTAGTTCTCAGCCGGGTCCCAAGGAACTGGAAAAGAAAGAACAGCCCCTGCAAAAGCACCTCACCAGTAATTCTCAACTGGGTCCCAAGGAACCAGAAACGAAAGAGCAGCCCCTGCAAAAGCACCTCTCCAGTAACTCTGAGCTGGGTCCCAGGGAACCAGAAAGGAAAGAACAGCCCCTGCAAAAGCACCTCACCAGTAGTTCTCAGCTGGGTCCCAAGGAACCAGAAACAAAAGAGCAGCCCCTGCAAAAGCACCTCACCAGTAGTTCTCAGCTGGGTCCCAAGGAACCAGAAACGAAAGAGCAGCCCCTGCAAAAGCACCTCACCAGTAACTCTCAGCTGGGTCCCAGGGAACCAGAAAGGAAAGAACAGCTCCTGCAAAAGTACCTCGCCAGTAGCTCTCAGCCACTTCCCAAGGAACTGGAAAGGAAAGAACAGCCTCTGCAAATGCTCCTCACCAGTAGTTCTCAGCTGGGTCCCAAGGAACCAGAAACGAAAGAGCAGCCCCTGCAAAAGCACCTCACCAGTAACTCTGAGCTGGGTCCCAGGAAACCAGAAACGAAAGAACAGCCCCTGCAAAAGCACCTCGCCAGTAGCTCTCAGCCAGGTCCCAAGGAACCAGAAAGGAAAGAACAGCCCCTGCAAAAGCACCTCACCAGTAGTTCTCAGCTGGGTCCCAAGGAACCAGAAACGAAAGAGCAGCCCCTGCAAAAGCACCTCACCAGTAACTCTCAGCTGGGTCCCAGGGAACCAGAAAGGAAAGAACAGCCCCTGCAAAAGTACCTCGCCAGTAGCTCTCAGCCACTTCCCAAGGAACCGGAAAGGAAAGAACAGCCTCTGCAAAAGCACCTCACCAGTAGTTCTCAGCTGGGTCCCAAGGAACCAGAAACGAAAGAGCAGCCCCTGCAAAAGCACCTCACCAGTAACTCTCAGCTGGGTCCCAGGGAACCAGAAAGGAAAGAACAGCCCCTGCAAAAGCACCTCACCAGTAACTCTCAGCTAGGTCCCAGGGAACCAGAAAGGAAAGAACCGCCCCTGCAAAAGCACCTCACCAGTAACTCTCAGCTGGGTCCCAGGGAACCAGAAAGGAAAGAACAGCCCCTGCAAAAGCACCTCACCAGTAACTCTCAGCTGGGTCCCAGGGAACCAGAAAGGAAAGAACAGCCCCTGCAAAAGCACCTCACCAGTAGTTCTCAGCTGGGTCCCAAGGAACCAGAAACGAAAGATCAGCCTCTGCAAAAGCACCTCACCAGTAACTCTCAGCTGGGTCACAAGGAACCAGAAGGGAAAGAACAGTGTTTGCAGAAGCACCTCACCAGTAACTCTCAGCTGGGTCCCAGGGAACCAGAAAGGAAAGAACAGCCCCTGCAAAAGCACCTCACCAGTAGTTCTCAGCTGGGTCCCAAGGAACCAGAAACGAAAGATCAGCCTCTGCAAAAGCCTCACCAGTAACTCTCAGCTGGGTCACAAGGAACCAGAAGGGAAAGAACAGTGTTTGCAGAAGCACCTCACCAGTAACTCTCAGCTAGGTCCCAGGGAACCAGAAAGGAAAGAACCACCCCTGCAAAAGCACCTCACCAGTAACTCTCAGCTAGGTCCCAGGGAACCAGAAAGGAAAGAACAGTGTTTGCGGAAGCACCTCACCAGTAGTTCTCAGCTGAGTCCCAAGGAACTGGAAAGGAAAGAACAGCCTCCGCAAAAACATGTCACCAGTAGCTCTCAGCTGGGTCCCAGGGAACCAGAAAGGAAAGAACAGCCCCTGCAAAAGCACCTCGCCAGTAGCTCCCAGCCGGGTCCCAAGGAACCAGAAAGGAAAGAACAGCCTCTGCAAAAGCACCTCACCAGTAACTCTCAGCTGGGTCCCAGGGAACCAGAAAGGAAAGAACCGTGTTTGCAGAAGCACCTCACCAGTAATTCTCAGCCGAGTCCCAAGGAACTGGAAAGGAAAGAACAGCCCCCACAAAAGCACCTCGCCAGTAGCTGTCAGCCCCCACCCCCCACCCCAGAGCTCCCTGGCCTGGCTTGTCAGCACTGCATTCTGCCCACCCACCCTGCCACCTCTTTGCCGGGGAGCAAGCCCTGTGCTACAGACTCCAGCTTCCAGGACGCTCTCAGGCCCACTGCTGTGCACGGTGACAGCAGCAGCCACAAGCCCACGTCTGACCCTGACCTGGGCCCTCCAAAGTCTAAGTTCCCAGACTGGCCCCTCTCCTCCCAGAAGCCGAGCCCTGAGGCTGCAGTGAGCAAAGAGCCTGGTGCTCAGACCCTCGGCAGAGCGGGGGTGGGGAGTTGTAAAGGTGTGTCAGAGGAGTTCCCTGTTCTCCCAGGTCCCCAGAACACAGCCCGTGAAGTGATTGGCCAGGGAGCCAGTGGGCGCTCAGTCCCCCTGCCTGTGGAAGGGGGTCTTCTAGACACAAAGCTGAGACCCACCAGCTCTGGGTATGCCCCAGAGGCACTGGAGATGCTCGGACATCCACCAGGGCGAGGACTCCTCGGGGCCAGTAAGTCAGTGGACCAGAAACTTCCCACCGTCAGGGAAAGGCAAAACCCGTCTCCAAAGGCCCCCACACCATCCACTGTGAAAGATTGTCCCCCTCTGTGCAGACAGACAGACAGGAGCCTGAGTCCACTGGCCACCAGCGCCGATGCCGGCAAGTCTGAAGGGAAGAAATGCACTGAAGCACTTTACACCCCTGCAGATGGTGAGAAGCCGGGGGCCAGCTTGTCCTCAGTGCACAGTGAGACTGGGTCCACGGGCGCGGAGAGGGCGGCAGCAGCCGCTGGGACGGGCTGGCTGGAGGCCAAGGGGAAAGGGCCCAGTCCCCAGAGGCCACTGACTGAGGCGAGCAAGCCCAGCGACATGAAGCGGTCACCCTCAGCCACGGTGCAGAGCTCTCTCCGCTGTGCCACCCTCCCAGAGAAGTCTCTAAGCTACTCCTGTGGCTTTCCCGAGGCCAGACCAGTAGTTCCAGAGACTTCTACCACCTCCAGCCACACCTCCTCTGCCAAGGCCGGCAGGCCTGCAGCAGAACCCCCAGCCTCCAGCAGCAGGGACCAGCGGAAACCCCTGCCTGGGGCGGGTGGCAGAACCCAAATGACCAAGAGCGACTCCTTGCCATCCTTCCGCAGCTCAGCCATCACTCTGGAGTCCCAGCACCCCAACCCTGGCCTGGTGGCGGGCACCAGCCACCGGGACAGGGCCCTCTCAGTAACCGCCACCGTGGGAGAAACCAAAGCGAAAGAGCCAGCCTCCATCCAGCCAGCTCAGACCAGGAACCAGTATGTGAACAGAGAGGCGACCAGGCCGTCCCCCGCTCCAAGCACTGAGCACCTTGTCGTTCTTCCTTCTGAGAACGACACTGGGCTGCGACAGAGGCGGGGGAAAGAGAGTTTGCGCGGCAGCTCCCACAAAAAGGCCTTGTGATGGGGCAGGCCCGGGCGGTACTGGGGAAACCCACCCTGCGTGTGTAACTGCATCTTGACTACCTTGGAAACCAGCACTGTGGGGACCCTTCCCCCCCCCCCCCAGCCATCGGCAGACCCTGGAGCCCCACTGAAGAAGCGAGGAGACGAGACAGAGAAAGAGGGGACCTTCTTCCAAATGCCTTCCCAAATTGGAACCGGTAAACTGTTGCCAGATAGTGTTTGTACAAAATAAAACAAAAAAACAAAAAAAAATTCTTTCTGGTTGAGGTTGAGGGTTGTTGAGGGAAAAGATTTTCTCTGTAAATATCTAGCAATGTGTTTGGTTTGGGATGTAGAGTCGATACCTTGCTGCTGATGGCGTCGTTTACTACAACTTTTGGGGTTTTTTTAGTAGGATTTTTGCTCTACCATTGATCACGATGCAGTAATGAAGCGAAATGGCTAAAACTGGGTGTTTGTTAAAATATAGATGCACCCATATTCGTGTATATACACATCCACCCACGTGTTTTGGTCTGTGGTTGAAGACTCTTGCAAGGCTACATTTTTTCTAAGTTAAAACATTCTGAGTAGAGTTGATGGTGAAAGAAAGCCTGAAATACACTAGATTGTGAGTCTGTGTGTTTTTAACCAGAAATTTGATAGCACTGTATCTGGCTACCTATATTTCCAGATCTAAAGCAAGAATGACTCGAATCACTGCATCTGGAATGCTCCTCCATCAGGAATGGCCACAACAGATGGAGCTAGCCGTTCTCATTTCACTAATGGCCATTTTGATCCTGGGCCCAACTGTCTCAAAGGCCAGTTGTCCTTGTCTGTGGGTGTGTATGTCAACTCTTCACCATAGGTAGAGCGAGGGCTATAAACACACATTGACTTTTATTCTGTTCTGCTTTCCCTCCTTCTCATGCTCTTAAATAAACTCAGGCCTTTATGCTATGAGTCGCTAGTCCAAGAAGCACACATTTTGTAGTAGTTCTGCGCCCGCCCTGCTGTTGAACAAAAAAGAAAATAACTGGCCGTACACAAGTCTGCTCGTATTTAGGTTGGTTAATAAGCACTAGGCATTGGAAGAGGTTTTCACTTTGCTTTTTTGAGGAAAAGTGGAGGGGGTATGGATTTTGGCATCATAGCATATATTTTAAGGAATAATCAGGACATCAGATACATTTTAATACATAGCTGGGGCCTTATGTTGTAGATGAAGCTTGCTGTTTTTAGCAAGTTCCTGGGTTTCACATTCATTTCTGGTGCATCAAGTAGCTCCATACATTTCATAACATGGTCTCTTTATTTGTATGCAAAAAAATATACTGTATTAATAAAGAGCAGCATTTTTGTAACAAAAAGACTTGTTGGAGCTATTTGGTGCTTGAATGTGACTGTCCTTTTTACTTTTGCTAAGCCTTATTTAAATTTTGTATACCATGGAATATGTAGGATTTGTCCAATCATTTTAGTGCTGAGGGGGTGTTTCTGTTTTTTGTTGCAGTTTTCCTGGTGGCTTGTTTTGTATTGTAAGACAGCACTTGCTGACATAAGTACTAAGGCACTAAGAGAAAATACACACAGATAAGTATTTATAAGATTCTTGGGATCCATAGCAGGATTTTTCTTTTGTTTTGTAAGAGAAAAAAATTACCAGTGAATACTAGTCCAGCGCCCGATCCCCCTCCCCCGCAGGGATATCTTAGTATCTTCAGGCTATAAAATTGTTCACCTAAGCACAGCATCATCTTACATCCCTGTGGACTGTGAATCATTTAGTAAGGCTGTAAACTCCACTCCAAAAACAAAGGCATAACTTAACCAATTGCTTGGTTGTCCTTCATTGTAAGATGAGTTGACGGTGGCAAAAAAAACTCTCTTCCTTGCCCCTGATTTTTTTCCCATGAGATTTTAGCCATTCCACATCACTATGTTTTGAATTGTAGAAGAAACATATTTTGAAACAACTTAAATGGGTTTCAAAAATGGTCTCAACATTTATAATTCATACCTGCATTTAGCGGCTGTCATAACCCAACCCTTCTGCACCCAGACATCTAGACAGGTCTGTTGGGGAGGTAGTGTATGGTTTACAGCCTTTGCTTTTTAACTGTCCAGTTTTCTTTAAAGCACAACTAGCTGCTTGTTTACAAATGATATTTTAAAATGTATATTTTGTATAGTGTATTATCATTTTTGCCAAATATGTTTTTGCATTTTGGATGGCTATAGAGTCCCTAAGATTGCATTCGTGTAATACCTGTTTGTTGTTGTAAACCTCTCCAGTCAGATGGTAGAAATTCTCCTGTGTTCTGTTCGGTCGGTCTCCTGTGATTGTAAGGTGTGCTCCTCGCTAGTACTCCCAGCTGTAGATTTACCAGCTTAAAATTTGTTAGCATCTGTGCAATAAAGTGTTTGCAGTCTTATTTTCTCTAAGAAATTCCCTATGGATGTCATAATTGTTGTATATTGAACAAATATTTATACTTATGCAGTTGCATAACATTGAAATAAAAATTTAGCATGAAAAGATAATGGCTATTAAGTTTTTTTTCCCCATCCACACACATAGCATCTCCAAAACATGACTGAATAGAACTCTATTGTGGAAAGGGTGTTTTTCTGCAGATTCCTTTTGGTGGGTGGAAAGCGGAAAGGTTTGCTAATTTTTTTTTTTAACTGAAACAGTGTTCCTTTCTTCAAGACTGTCTGCCTTTAAGTAGACTCTGCTCACTCATACTTCAGTTCTCCCAAAACTTTGCTCCAGCAGTTACCATTGTGTTCTCTCATCTTTCTTTTCCTTCCATCCAATCTCCTCCCTTATAATTAAAAACCAATAAGACATCAGGATGGAAGGAAGCAACCTTACATTTATAGTCTGCCTACACTGTGTGTACGCTTAGTGCTGGGCAACATGAATTTTATCTGCCATCTTATTTGAGCCCCAACACCAGCCTCAAACCAGATGGTGCTGGCATCCCCATTTTAGTGAGGAGCAGACAGGCCCTGACAGGCTGTGTAGTTTGCTTAACACACACCCTATAAAGACAGCTTACTTTAGGATGTCGATTTTTCTGGTTCTAAAGCTCTTGACCTTTCTAAACATTACCAGGTATCATGCACTTGAATTCAGATCCAGGCCCCTCTGAATGATCTAAGCCACCTCATTTTCTCTTTTTAAGTTTATATGCAGAAAAATTGTATCATGCAAAATTAAAAACTTGATGATTAGTGGGAAGCCATGAGCCAAGGAAGCTAATCGTTCTCTGTAATAGGGGTCCTTTATTAGTTGTAATTAATCAGTAGGCAATTTCCCTTCTAGATTTTTGGTTCACAACACAAATGTTACATGAAAACGTGTAGCTCTATTAACTGGAAATTTGCTTCAGTATAGGCTGGACATTAAGCAACTCAATGGTAGGGCAGTTCGCTCAATTTAATTTCCTTCCTACCAGTATGTTTTTAACACTTTCCTCAATGTCATCATTTTGTGTATTCCTCTCTCTCCCTACCTCCTACCCCAGTTAGTACTGTATGTATCTCATATATCTAGGAAAGCTGGAAATCACTACAGCTTTGTTGAACTTTGGTTTCATTACTTTTTTTTATACTGAAAGTCAATCATTTGGCCCAGGTTCAGGTTCTCTGGCAGTTCAGACACTTCAGACCCTGGACTGGAGGCACCATTCATAATAAAAAAAAAAAAAAATGCAAAAGCATCTCATGAATTGCTGGGACCATGCATTCCAAAAAACAAGATCGCCTTCTCATAACATCATAGACTGTAATAGGGCTGTCAATCCCAATACTTGGGTGCAGGCAAACGCTTCAAAAAGGGACTCTGTTCCCAAGACTGAAGTTCCCTGTATGTTTTGTGACATGCCATCGAGTCTGTTCAGATGTAGGGGAAAAGAAGATCCGTTGCATTGGGTTTCTAGGAACTGCTCCACAGAGCTTTACAAAAAGGCTCTTAATACTATAAAGCTGAAAGCATCTCCCAAAGTCATTGGCTTTTTCACTGAGGCACTGAAGAGATGGCTGTCAGAACCTAGAGGTGAAGAAAAGCTGTTGGCAAGGCCTAAAGGAAGCATGTTGCCACTACCCAGCCTTCAGATGTCAGCTGGCGTCACCATCTCCTTCAGCTATAACCTGTCTAGATAAATATCCTTTGCCTGAAAGTTCTGTCGCTTTGGAATAGGAACACTGTGTGAAACTGTTGTGCTGAAGTGGCTTTCCTCGGCTGGAGGCAGATTTTCTCGTGCGGGGGACGGAGGGCAGTCCCTGTGGACGGCCTGCCATGTCTGTCAGCTTAGAGCCACCCGGTAAGATGACTCTCAGCCCCTTGGCCTGCTCTCCCTTTCCAGAAGGGATCCTTAGAACACCCATGGCTCCTTCTGTTCTCAAGGGAAAAGAAAGAGCAATCCAGGAAGTTTGGGCTTAAGCATTTGCCTTTGAAATCACAAAGCTTTAGAAAAAGCCCGCCTCCTTTCTCAGTACTGGAAATTCTCACCATCTCTTTATTCTTGTGCTGTTGTGAAAACCAAAAACGTCTTTAAAAATTCTTATTTTTCTTTATTGTGCAATATACATGGTCAAGTGAAGGCAAATTACAAATACAGAAAAGCAAAAAAGAAAAGTCACTACCCTTCCCCAGACACTTTCATTCTTCAATTTATATGGATTTTTAACAAGAAATAATAGCATGATGTTGGGCAACTTCTTTTGCTTAGTATTAAATCAAAAATAGATTTCAATGCCTATAAGTATCCTTCTGCAATACTACGTAATGACCATGTGGTATTTCATGTTAAAGACACGGTGCAGGGTTTTCTCTTGTGCACCCATGCACAAGTATAGAACCTCAGACTTGGATGTTTGAGGTCATCCTGCTCTAGTCTTGGCTCATCGACCTTGGAGCCAGGGTGTATTTAACTTACCCCTACACTCCCATCCAGCCTCCTCTCCTGACCCATAGGCAACTATGTTAATTGTTTGTGTTCTTAAAAAATGTAAGTATCATTGTTCTGTATACATGTATGTTTAATTTATGAAAATCATGTTAATAAGTCATTTGGGTGTTTTGTTTTTGTTTTTCCATTAAGCTCTATATGTTGGTTCACAAACTGGCTTTCATACATGGAAGACAAGGAGAGACCGAAGAGACAGCAGCCCCAGAGTGGTAGGTAGCAGGTTTATAAGCAGGGGAACTCACCGACAGGGCTTCTCTTTGGTGGCCACGGGACAAGGGGGTCTCTGCACCCACCTGCCAGGGTTTAAAAGTTAACATAGAGGCCTTAACAGGATTCAGGCATGTATAACGTGCAGATGATTGCGGCACCTTGCTCTCTCAAGGCCAAGTCCTTGAAAACAACTCCTGTGGGTACCCCACACATAACTTTACGAGGACAGGGGACAGGATGAGGAGACTCCAATTGATGGGTCCAACTTCGGGTCAACTGGTGATCACGTCCTCTCCATGACCTCCTCCAACACTATATGCTTAAGATTCAGCTACATCGCTGTAGCTGTGTCTAACTCACCACTTCAGGTTACTGGATGATGCCCCATGGTGTGCATCTTAGATGTTTTAGATGCCTGTTTCCCTAGTGATGACCACTCAAATGGCTTTGAACTTGCCCCTAAAGAAACAATGCTGCACTGAATACCATTGTGGAGTTGTGAAATTTTCTTGTCATACACACCCAGTGCAGGATTGGTGGGTGATGTATTTAATTTGATGAAATTTTGCCTCGTGGTCTACGAGAGCTACACCAGTCTACACCCCTAAGCAGTGTGTGCAGTTCCTATAAGCTCACATCCCACCTATGATAGTATCCAGTCTCCTTTTTTTTACCAGACTACTAGATATAAACCTTACCTTATTTTAATCTGTGTTTCTTTAATTCTTGGTAGTATCAGCATGTTTATGCTCTTATCCCACCCAAGAACATAGAGTGTCTTTCCTTACCTTATTTAATCCTTTATCTCTTGTTGGATATTTAGATCACTTCCAAGAAGAGTAGAAAGAGAAAAAAGAATGCCCCAAGATATTTAGAAAGCCCTGACATGAATGGAGAAGGGGGAGATGGATGAATTTTCAGGTGGTTCCCTGTCCTCTGCTTCCCTTTGCAGGATCTAGTATCATGTCTTGAACAGCCAAGTGTTTAGAGAATATTATGTAAAAATGGAGGAAGAAGTGGGCAGCGAGAGGTGAGTGTTCAATGTAGTTCACTGTTTAATCTTTCATGAGCAATAATGGCTTTTTAAAACCAAATTTAAAAATCATAGATTCAGTTCAGTTCAGTTGCTCAGTCACGTCCGACTCTTCGTGACCCCATGGGCTGCAGCATGCCAGGCTTCCCTGCACATCACCAACTCCTGGAGCTTGCTCAAACTCATATCCATCAAGTCAGTGATGCCGTCCAACCATCTCATCCACTGTCATCCCCTTCTTCTGCCTTCAATCTTTCCCAGCATCAGGGTCTTTCAAATGAGTCAGTTCTTCGCATCAGGTGGTCAAAGTATTGGAGTTTAAGCTTCAGCATCAGTCCTTCCATTGGATAGTCAGGACTGATTTCCTTTAAGATTGACTGGTTTGATCTTCTTGCCATCCAAGGGACTCTCAAGAGTCTTCTCCAACACCACAATTCAAAAGCATCAGTTCTTCGGCACTCAGCTTTCTTTATTATCCAGCTCTCATATCCATACGTGACAACTGGAAAAACCATAGCTTTGACTATATGGACCTTTGTTGGCAAAGTAATGTCTCTGCTTTTTAATATGCTGTCTAGGTTGGCCATAGCTTTTCTTCCAAGGAGCAAGCATCTTTTAATTTCATGGTTTCACTCACCATCTGCAGTGATTTTGGAGCCCAAGAAAATAAAGTCTGTCACTGTTTCCATTGTTTCCCCATCTATTTGCCATGAAGTGATGGGACAAGAAGCCATGATGTTAGTTTTTTTAATGTTGAGTTTTAAGCTAGCTTTTTCACACTCCTCTTTCACTTTCAACAAGAGACACTTTAGTTCCTCTTCGCTTTCTGCCGTAAGAGTGGTGTCATCGGCAAGTTACTCATATTTCTCCTGACAATCTTAATTCAAGCTTGACCTTCATCCAGCCTGGCATTTTGCATGATGTACTCTGCATATAAGTTAAATAAGCAGGGTGACCATATACAGCCTTGATGTACTCCTTTCCCAATTTGGAACCAGTCCGTTGTTCTATGTCCGGTTCTAACTGTTGCTTCTTGACCTGCATACAGGTTTCTCACGTGGTGGATAAGGTGGTCTGGTATTCCCATCTCTTGAAGAATTTTCCACAGTCTGTTGTGATCCACACAGTCAAAGGCTTTAGCATAGTCAATGAAGCATTGATGTTTTTCTGAAAGTAGATGTCTTTCTGAAATTCTCTTGCATTTTCTATGCAAGATGTTGGCAATTTGATCTCTGGTTCCTCTGCCTTTTCTAAATCTAGCTTGTGCATCTAGAAGTTCTCAGTTCACATACTGTTGAAGTCTACCTTGGAGTATTTTGAGCATTACTTTGCTAGTGTGTGAGATGAGTGCAATTTTGCAGTAGTTTGAGCATTCTTTGGCATTGCCTTTCTTTGGGATTGGAGCGAAAACTGACCTTTTCCAGTCCTGTGGCCGCTGCTGAGTTTTCCAAATTCCAAATTCCTTTTTCAAGACCCACAGTATTCAATAAGTGATTTCCAGTTGTCAGTAGCTTGGGTGGAGCGGGGATGGATAGGTGGCAGAACAGGGTAGTTGAGGAACAGAGGCTTGTGGCCTGGTAGTGATGGCAGAAGAGACTAATGAGCTGCTTGCCCAGGTGCCTCACTCTTGGACTGGAAGCCTCATTAACCTTTTCTTCCCATTTTCTTGGGATATTTCCTCTTATAGGGTATGGCATAGTTTTTTAGCTCATGGAGTCTGACACGTATTTCTGTTACTGTTTGATAAAGTTAAATGAAGGATTTTACATGAAATAAATAATTTGGCTAAAAGTCCAAGGCCAACCCTAGTCTAACAGAATCCCAATATCTACAGGGTGGGGCATGGAAATCTGTTCTGTAAAGAATTTCCCTGACGATTCTGGTGATAAACCAGTGTCTGGGAGCTCTGGGAGTCACACTGGGCTGCTGACTCTTCTGCAGCCAGACTAACTTCCATCATATTAGGCATCCTAATTCTTAATGTCCCAGGCAATTGATTCTAGCTCAACACCCAGGACCCCCCTCAGTCATGACTTGCTTAGAACTAACCACATCCTCTCGCTGTAATTCAAGTTAATTTTTTCTTCAGCATTCAGACCAGATGGAAAGCAATGTCAGCCACCCCTCTTGCATCCTATAGTAATATATGAAATTATTATAAAGCCATTTATTTCATACTTTTATAAACTTCAAAATTGCAAGCGTCACTTATTGGGGAATTAGATGAGTAGAAGTAAAAGGACAGTTTCCTGCCCTGAAATTTTACATAGACACATAGACAATGCCTGTGTGTGGGTCTGTGCAGTGTTTAGTTAGCAGTCAGGGCCGCTGGCACAGGGAAAAGGTATAATTTGCTTCCAGATTGTGGGAGTTGCAGTTCACTCAGAGCATCCTCTGTGATGGAGGCCAGGCGGTTTTTATGGACTTCATCGCTGTTTGCTTCAGTACACTTTGAAATGCAGGGTCAGCTCACTGAGCTACAGCATGCAATAATAACACATTTTTATAGGAGTAGCTTGTCAGAGCAGCAACAACATGCGATACATAAAACCAATAAACATGCTGCGGCTGCAGAGTCTGTCCTAGTAACTAGGATAAAGCAATAAAATTGACAGCAGCCATCAAAAAGCTCCCTTTCTGACTTTGTAGGGTGAATTTACTATTGCTTAAAACAGAGGAGTTGTCACAAAGCCCTAGATCAGTGCCCAGTTATGGAGTAGCTCGTGGTGTCGCATAAAAGGGCCTGATACAGCAAACCTGGGCCATTACAGATTGTTAGGGCTTGGGTCGCTAAGGTCTTTAGGGTGATGTGGTTTGCAGTAGTGGTCCCCAACCTTTTTGGTACCAAAGACTAGGTTCCTGAAAAACTTTTTCCATGGACTGGGGGCGGGGAGGGGGGAGATGGTTTGGGGATGATCCAAGCACATTGCATTTATTGTGCACTTTAATTCTTATTATTATGTGTAATTATTATTACATCAGCTCCACCTCAGATCATGAGGCATTAGAGCTCAGAGGTTGGGTACCCCGTGCTCTACAGAATGTTTTTGTTTTTCCAAGTTACATGTTACAGAGGACAGTGTGGCAAGGGAGTGGTTAGGTCAGCAGTTAGTATTTCCTGAAAGTGAAAGTCGCTTAGTCATGTCTGGCTCTTTGCGACACCATGGACTATACAGTCCATGGAATTCTCCAGGCCAGAATACTGGATTGGGTAGCCTATCCCTTCTCCAGCAGATCTTCCCGACCCAGGAGTCGAACCAGGGTCTCCTGCATTGCAGGAGGATTCTTTACCAACTGAGCTTTCAGGGAAGCCCTATCCACAGCTTAAATCCTTAAGGCAGGAAGGAGCTTACGTTTGCTAGAATACACAGGGAACTTGGTGGGTTGGTGCTATCAGTCTGGATTCTTAACAGTGTAGACTTTCATACTCCCTGATAGGATTGAAGGAAGAAAGGAAGAGTAGGAAGGAAAGCAGGAAATAAGTAATGAAAGGAAGTACAGAGGGAGAGAAAGAGTTAGGAATGAAGGAGGGGAAGAAGCAACAAAGAAAGAAAAAGAGAAACAGAAAAGGGAGGGAAGGACTGTGAGCGTGGTTTTGGCATCTTCAGGTCACCACCAGGAATGTCTCTCAAACTTTCCAGAACTGATCATCGAATTTGCTGCAAGCAAATGAACAAAATCAATAAGGCAAAATAACTGTGTGTCCAGCTATATCCCTGCCTCAGTTCCCAGAGGTGAATGCTTCCTGCACCAAAAGAGTGGCTGTGTAGATGGTGGTCAGAGGGAGGTGTGCTCTCTGACCTGGGAGGGTTGGCTGCCTGCCTGGCTTCAGGTCCCTAGAATGAGGGGCCTTTCCTGTGGCCACAGCTAGGAGGCTTCCTGGAAGAGCACCTGCTGAGCGCAGGATGGAGCAGTCATGCCCACTTCTGCGTTAGGTGGCCTCTGAGCCCGCAACTCAAGGGGAAAAGGCCTTGGTCACTGTCAGACTCAAGGCCAGTAATAGAGCAGCAGTGGCTCAGACTGGCCTTCTCGGGGGGCTGCCCCACCATTGTAGGCCCAGGGAAGGCATGACAGTGGTTGAAGAGGGGTGTCCCCAGGCGCTCATAGTTCCATGCACTTTCTTTCTGCTTTAACATGTATCCTTGAATGACTTCCTTGCCCACACTCCCTCAGGAAAGCCAAGGAAAATTCCTTTCCCACACCCCTGTTTTCCCAAACACTGGTGTTTCAGATAATCAAAGCAGTGAATTGTGTGAGGTTTCATTTCATTAGCAGGACAGTGCCCTGCTTCCGCTCTCTCACCAGAGAGTTTTGGTACACATTCATCTCTGCCACCTCTCTTGCTTTTGAAGGAAGGATGCAAGTCTTTGTGCCCAAGATCTGGGAGACAGCTGAGGATGAGAACAAGGTATAAGACCTTGAACACCTCTCCCTGTTTCCAGAAACCAAGGTGAAGGAGATGGGACATTTTGGAGGAAAACTGAGATATGGTGCCTACTAATAGGTCTCCAGTAGACAGTGGCCTGGGAGTTAGATGGGAGTCCCCACTTCTGACCAGTCCTCAGGGTAGGGACAGATTGAGGCGAGTGAGGCACCTACCTTGGGTGCCAAATTTAAGGGGGCACCAAAAAACTCAGTAACAAAGATAAATAGTATTTTAATGCAACATTAAAAGAATCAAAACTAATGTAAAATATCCACAGTGAACGAAATATCAAAGTTTTAAACAAAGGCAGCATGGTTACTAACAATTTTCCTTTTGCCTCAGGCTCTAATACATTTCAGCATGGCACTGGTGTAGATCCTGGCTATGTTTAAAATTTTTTTATACTTATTGTGGATTTTTGGCTTTAATTTAGAGTTTTAAAAATACAAAATTTTTTTGCCTTGATTACTAAGTTTTTTGGTTCCCCCTTAAATTTTGCACCCAAAGCAAATGCCTCACTCCCAACCCCGCCCCCAACCCCCCTTTCCTGGCCACTGTCTTGTGTCCCTAACAAAGAACTTCTGGGAACACTTAGGCTCCTAGGTAGTATTACACACACACACACACACACACACACACACACACACACACACAAATACCCTAAGACTGGTAAAGCATTTGCAGTGTATGTTTATGGCTTTCCTTCGCCATTCCCTTGTCTTTCCTACTTGTCTGGAGGCACAGAGATAAAGAAGAGCTGGCCCCCAAGTTTCTACTCTGTTCCAATATTATGCCCCCAACCTAAGGTTAATCAATTCTGATTGAATGTTAACTAATTTTTACTTTTAATTTTTAACTAATTTTAACTAATTTTTATTTTTACTTTTAATCAAAATTTAATAACTCTGCTATCTCCAACCTAAAATTGGTTATTCTACTTAATCTAGGCCTTATAAATGTGACACCTGAGTACAAGAGCTCAACTCTCTTCTCTGCCAGTGCAGACTTCAGAAGATCAGGCCCTGCAGGGTGTCACCCTTTGGGCCTTGGAAAGAAGATGTGAGTAGAACACTGCTGGCTTCCCAGTTCCATCTATTGGCCCTGTCCACTCTCTCTTGCTGGTACCATCTTTGCAATATCTCCAGCCTCAACAGAAACCACTACTCACTGAGGCAGCTTGTTGGGTTCCCAGTGGTGAGGGTGCCTGAATGCTTTCTTTCTTCCACTGGTTTTCATTGTAAATGTGCTGTCTCAGTTGCTGTCCCAGGTGAGTAGGCTTTTGAGAGCTGGCTTGGGAAACAAACCACCATTTATCCCATGGTTCCTATGAGAAAGAAGCTTGTAAGGACTAGACATTCAAATCAAATGAGTATTTTTATTTTGAAAAATACACAGCCCACCTGTAAGTTAGGATCTGTAACATAATAAGAATGAGAACACCAGATGGGTTAAAAAAAAAAATCCTCCTTGGTTCTGAAATGAGGGTAGTCAGTGTGCAAAGCATCTCAGCCTTGGGGGAGGGGCATCTTGGTGGGGATGTCTTTTTTTTCTTCCTTAGAGCTATTTGTACCACGGCGGCATTGTAGAATCCCTGGAGATTTAAGGATTAAGGAGGTTAATGAAGTCAATTTGATGGTAAGATTCATTTCTCATCCTCTTCTTTTAAATTCATTGTATTTTCTCTTTTTCATTTAAAATATACTTTGAGACTTTATCCCCAACTTGTTTCCCAAATGGCTATATTACTGAGAACTCAGACTCAAGCACAATACTAGAGCTGCAGGAGAGAGAGATGTGGGAGGGTCAAGGTAGGAGGTACCTTCAAGGATGCTCATGAGTGGAAGTGATGACCTCCTAATAGTCTCCTGGCCTTTCCCTACCACCAGTCCCCCTCAACTTCTACCCACCTTCCATATGAGGAAAAGGCTCTGTGTCTTTCACAGCTGCATCTGACTCTCTGGCCCTAGTGAGTTTGCCTTCCTGGGAGGTTCATCAGTTCTGGGACTCAGAGAAGCACAGTGAATCCCTACCCAATTCCAGGAACCAATCAGAAAAGTCTGGTCAACTAACAGACAACAGTTCCTTTACCCAGGGCAATTTTGCTAAGCATATTTATTTTCCATCTCCAGAAACCTTAAGCACTAAATGTGCTGGTATTTCCACCTAAGAATAAATTTAACTGAAGAAATGAACAGAAAGATGAGCAAGAATACAAATACTACAATAAAGAAAATGCCCACGCCCGTAATCCCACAGTGCAGTTTGACCTCGGACAGTTTCACTCCCCTTAAATGTGGGGGATTTGCACACGTAGTCTCCTCCAAGTCCTCAAGTTTATGTAGGTTTTCTTTGTACCATGTTATGAAACGAATATTTGAGCAGGTGCAGTCCAGGGGATTGTGACTTAAATTAATGGTGCTCTGCTGAGACAAGGCAGGGAGGAGATGGGGTGGGATGATGCGAATGTTATTGGAGGCCAGATTGAGGTAGATCCCCTTAAGATGGTTAAGAGCATCCATGCTGTCTCCTGTCAGGCTGTTGTGGCTCAGGTCTAAGTGGTTCACATTCCCAAGGCCGTGGAATGCTTGCTCGTCTATGGAGAGGAGATTGCAGGAGGATAAACTCAGAATCTCCAAGCTGCCTAGTGTCTGAAGTAGGTTGGTCTTTGAGATGCTCCCATCTTGAAAGGAATTCCCTTGTAAATTCAGATGCCGGAGATCCCGCAGGCCTGCTAGAAGGTGCTGATTGCTGGTATCAAGGAGGCAGTGAGAGAGATTCAGAACCCGCAGGAGATGGAGGTTTTGGAAAGGGCTGTGTGGAGCCTTAACACGTAGGTGGGTAAAGGCCAAATCCAGGAGTTCTAGCTGAGGGCATTCTTTGAACGCCTGATCCTCGAGACCAAGGGGCTCATTGTAGCTCAGGTTTAAGTATTGCAGGTGGCCCAGGTTTTTGAGCTGCAGATTGCAACAGTCGGAAGCCTCAATATCACTGTGGCTTAAATCAAGTTTCTGAAGATTTTCTAGTTTTTCTAAACACCTAGTGCCGAGGTCAAGTTTCCTCATGTTGCCTTTGATATAAAGGTCCCTAAGGGACGGGAAACTGGCAGCATTGATTTGACACAATTGATCAAAATTATTTGCATTGAGAACTAATTTCTTGAGCGAGTTCATACCCTCAATCCCAGAAGGCAATCCTTTCAAGTGAGCTGCTGTCAGATCCAACTCCTGGAGTCGAGTGAAGCACTGAAATGTGGACGATGATAAGTCATAGAAATGGTGCTTTTGTAAGTTGATGCTCTCAACAGACATGTCACAAAGTCCCTCAAATGTGGCTGAAGTGAGATCTTGGTCATCAGTGTCCTCGAATGTCCCCAGCCAAAGAGACTGAATAGTAGAGTTCTGTAGACCTTTAAATATAATAGATAAGTTGAGAGACCCTCCAAATTTCAAACTTTGAAAGATCTTTGAATTGAAAGCCCCGGGTTCAATGCCTTTAATGTCATTGCCGTTGAAGTTAAGGCTAAGGTCGGTGGCCTGTTCCAGAGCATTGGTGTCTTTTCTAGAGATGTAGTGGATAGCGTTATTCTGAAAATCTAGGACTTTCAGATTCTGTGTTGGAAAGTTTTCTGGGAGATTAATGGAGGAAATATGGTTGCTTCCAAGATGCAAACTTTCCAAATTTTCCAGGTTGTGCACTGGGATAAACTCGAGATTGGATATTCCTGTTTGGGTTAAGAAAAGATGCTTCAGCAACTTGGGCCCAGTAAGTGATGTTTCTGCCATGAATATCAGGGGATTTCCAGTTAACACAATGGTGTTCAGTTGATGATGGCTTTGAAAAGTGTCTTCATGTACCCAGTTAATCTGGCACCTTAAAAAGATAATAGTATTTAAGAAGAATTAATTAAGGAAAAGAAAAAAATTCTATCACAGTGACTTATAATAGCAAGGCCATCTTTTGTGTATAGTAAAAACAGTGTACACTTATCCAAAGTAAAAGATAATAAACTTTCTTCAGTACCCACAGATGGCCTGTGGAGTTAATGACTAGCCTCTGATCTGAACACTCTGACTTAGAATTTTTTTCTATATATTTTAAGTTGAACTCTCAGAGATTTGTGTTTGGAACAATCAGTAGTTTGTTTGTAGACAAAATCAAACTATTATTTACTGTTATAAGCAATATAAAAGATGTCATTAAATACATAATGTATAGCATGTTATATAAAATATGTTATCTGTGCCATCCTGAGCAAGTCACAACTTTTCTCAACCTCTGTTTTTTATTCTATAAAGTATAGCAAACAGTGAGTGCTTTGTAGAAATGTTGTGATTCAAATGATGTATCTGAAAATGCTCCGTAGAAACATGGAGCTAGAGGGTCAGAGAAAACTCATCCTGATATTATACCTCAAAATACTGGACTATACATCCACACACAAACCCTTAGCTCCCCTGGAGGTCAGTAAGTGAATTGTTTAGAGATGTAGTGTCAAAAGGAAACTTGAAACCATAGGACAAAGTTCTGGAGCTAGTTGTGTCATATCTGTCAATATCTGCTGATCCTTGATGGCCTAGAGTCCAGATTTTAATGAGCCACACAGCCCAGTAGCAGGAGACAAAGCTTTGGGGATAGAATAGGAGGTCTTTTCAAAAACCTACAAACTACCAAGACCCTCAGGGGATCCTTTCAGTGGGTGAACTTAAAAAAAGAAAACTCGCCGAGGGAGACTTTGAGGATATATGTTTATCTTGATCTTGCTTCTGGGTAGAAAAACAAGAAGAACAACAAGAAAAACATCCTCTGAGATTCTCTAACCACCACCAGCTTCCACCTATGTAAACTGTAGCCTGAGTTTACACTGCCTCTGTGGACTTCCCAAAGAAACCCAAATGGAAAATTTAGCTTAAAATAGTTCCAGAATGGTAGTGATTTCAGGTAACCAGCAGGTGAAAAGATTTACATAAAAACCATTCCAATTTACATAAAAGTAAAGAGAAAAGTATGATGAATTTCCATGTATATATCACACAGATGCAACAGTTCTCACCATTTTGCCATAATCATTTCTTCTTCTAGACTTACTTCTCTCTCTTAAATTAAGTCAAATCCTAGGTGTCTATACATATTTCAGTATGCATTTCAAAAAAAAAAAAGGCTTGTTTTCTATAGCCGTGATGCCATTGTCACATATACCAATATTAATAGTTCATTGGTATTATCTAGCTCAAGGAAAACATTTTAAACAAAGATTTATACAAAGTTCTACATGATAAATCCTCAAAATAAAAATTAACTAAACACTTAAGGAAAACACATTAGCCAAAGTCAGCCAAAAAAAAAAAAAAAAAAGCTCTACAGAATCAGATTTAAAAAGGCAACAGATGCCAGAGTTATCAGATATATCTGATAAAGTATACATATATATGTGTCTGTGTGTATGCAATATATGTATAAGATGTATAAAGACTAGATGATAAAGCTTATATGTATTATCATATCATTATAAATACACTATGTCAAACATATGCTTGATATGCTTAAAGGAAATAGTAAGAACCAAAAGTGTGATGAAGGAAAAAATGTTAAAACTGACCTCATATATTTGTAAAATAAAGAATAAATTATATTAAAATGGGAAAAGTTAATAATTGAAATTAGAAAACCAATGGATAGCTTATACAAGAGATTAAACACAGCTGAAGAGGATATTAATGGACTAGAAGTAAATAGGAAATTACCTAGAATGTAGCCAAAATAAAAAAAGTAAAGAGTTAGAAAACAATAAAGAGATATTAAGATATATAAAGGACAGTTAAGATGATGCAATATAAGTCTAATCAGAGGTCCAAAGATGATACGAGGATGAGTGGGAGCAAACCGGAGTTCAAATGGATAGTGGCTAGAATATTTTAGAACTGATGAAAGACACCAATCTCAGATTCAAGGAGCCTGACAATCTACACAATGCATCACTGTGATATAGAATTCCAAGGACAAAGAGAAGCTATTGAAAATATCCAGAGAAGAAAAGACAGATATTCAACGTATGGACAATGACTGGATAGATGACCTCCCAACAGCAACAATGGGAGACTGGAATGATAATCTTGAGGGGCTGAGAAAAAAACTACTGTCAGCCTAGACAATTGCCAGAAAATGATAACATATGCCAAAAAATGTTATCTTGCAAGAATCAGAGTGAAATAAAAATATTTTCAGAAAACCAAAATCTGAGGAAGTTGACTGCTAACAGACACTAATCAAAGAAATGAAATGTCTAAAAAGGAAAAGAATTCCAGAGAGGAAGTTCTGAAAAGCAAGACAGAAGAATGAGCAAAGGGCAAAGAAAGCAAACTGGTAAAGCTAAGGAAACAGCAGCTGTGTAAGGTCATGAAAACAGCACCTCGTTTGTAGCCAGATACAGGGTGGGGAAGAGAGCAGAGGGAGGAGGACTTTAGAAAGTATGAGGCCCCATTTTCATCACTTTTTGAAAATAGCAGAAGAGGAAACTGAGAGTCCCCTAGTTGTGAAAGCTCCCCTGGCCTAATACTTCTTAAAAAATCAAACTCTTCTCCTGTGGAAATGAGAAATGTTAAAAGAGAAAGTAAATTCTGGACTGGGAGTCAGGAGACCAAGAGTCCTAGTTTGCTTCCTGTGTGAGTTTAAGCAAGCTCGCAAAATCTCCTTGAGCCTCTGTTTTCCCATCTAACACGGGTGGAACGGCAGTATTTACCACGCCTGCCTCCCAGGCAGATGTGACTGTATAGTCTTATGGACGTGAAAGGACTTTCCTGGTGGATCAGTGGTAAAGAATCCACCTGCAATGCAAAAGAGGCAGGAGACACGGGTTCGATCCCTGGGTGGGGAAGATCCCCTGGAGGAGGAAATGACAACCCACTCCAGTATTCTTGCCTGGAAATCCCGCGGACAGAGGAGCCTGGTGAGCTACAGTTCATGGGCTCACAAAAGACTCGGACGCAACTTAGCGGCTAAACAGCAACAAAGGATGTGAATACCCTCCTGCTCTGCAGAAGCTTAAGTTGAAGGACCGAGGTAGAAGAAATGGAACTTCTGTAAGAGGAATAGGCTCCATTCACATACGGAGTCCTCCCCCAATTTACACACACACCAGCTGCATTTCTCTCTTGCTCTATCGCTTTATTTTCTTCTGGCACTTCTGCCCGCTGGCTTAGAAGCCCTGGGTCAGCTTTAGAATCCTCATCCTGCCTCTAAAACCAGTTTTCAGGAAAAAAGTTAGTAGATGGTGTGTATATCTCCTCTAATTTTTTTCTTAAAATGTCACACCCATTCATAATCAACTCTGCTAAAATATAGTATGATGTGACATCTGATTTAGTACAAGATTATTTTCAGTTGTGTTACTGATATTCCTTTGAACTTCTTGAACAGCACTGCAGACACAATCTATTTTGAGAATAAGCCACTTTCCTCTCCACTGATTGGTGCTTATTTAAGTTATATTTTACCTGTGTAAAAATATTTCATGGGAAGGGGTAAACACGCAGAATAAGCAGGTTGTCCCTGCTCCCCAAAGGAAGGTCCTGGAAACAGTTTAAAAGCACATTGTGTTTTGACCTAAGTAAAACATCAAGCACACACAAAAAACTCAGATACAAACCTGGTCAAATCCAAAAAGATAAGATTTATGAGCCTGCTGAAGGTTGTATTTTGAACTGTCGGCAAGAAGTTGAAGCTGAATTCCAAAACTTCTGTTGTGTTCGGTAGAGTGTCCGGAATTTCTCTGAGACCTAAATTTTCACAGTTGTATGTCCTGTTGTCTTCTTTCTGATAAGAGAAACAGTGTGAGCCAACATCAGACAGCATATTTATTGGCTCTCTAGTAAAATTACATGTTTTGTCCTTTGGGCAGAGGTCTCACTTCTAGAAATCGTCACCAAATAAAATACTTGGAAAAGCACAAAATGACTATGCATAACATTATTCATTGTAGTATTTTTACAATAGCAAAAAATTGGCAATAACCAGATTATCTATCCATATAGGCCAGTTAAAATATATACATTCACAAAATGGAACCCTTTGTAGCTAAAAAAGGACTAAGTACAATCTCCATATACTGATAATGGAGCAATATGCAGGTTAATTGTAAGGTGAAAAAAATCAAGGTGTAGACATCTATTAGTATATGGTGCATATGATATGTAGTATACCGTATGATACCTAAGGAAAGTATGTGCACGTTTTCTTACATTTACAAAAAGAGACTAGAGGTGGGGGGAAACCCTAAACTGGCTATATTTAAGGGGAGGGAAGGAAGCAGATTGAGGTGTGGTGATAAAAACAAGCCTTTTCTGAATGTAATTTGTTTTATAGTTTTGATTTTTGATGCATAAAAATGTTTTGTTTTTTTTTTCACTTTGAAACAAACAAATCAACTCTAGTGTCAACAAAAGAAGACAGTCAGAAGTTTGAAGTATGTATCTTCCCAGGTGGCACTAGTGGTAAAGAACCCACCTGCAAATGCAGGAGACATAAGAGATGTGGGTTCGATCCCTGGGTGGGGAAGATCTCCTGGAAAAGGAAATGGCAACCCACTGCAATATTCTTGCCTGGAGAATCCCATGGACCGAGGAGCCTGGCAGGCTACAGTCTATGGAGCTGAAATGACACGACTGAGTGACTAACACTTTCTTCTCTTCTGGCACTTCTTTAGCTTCTGATTCAAATAAGGCATTTGGGAAAACATTGTCAGGGAACTTCAAATGAGGACAGAACTGTAAATTTTGTTAGTGATAATGACCTTATAATTATGTAGGCGAGGTGATCTTATTTTGAGTTACTTTTTGAAAGTTTTAGAGCCAAAATGACCTGATGGTGGAGATTTGATTTGAAATACTTTGGCAAAAACAGGAGGGCATGGATAGAGGAAATTAGTAGCCAAAAGGTTGATGGTTGCTGAACGTGGAGTGATCCGTACAAGGTTCCCTATAACTAACCGTTTTTGTATATATTTAGAGATTTTCTTAATGTTTAAAAAAGGAAAGAACTAGCAACATGGTACAGATGTTAGGTCATAAGGTCTTATAATCTTGAAGTATGACTCAGTTTAGGATCTCTGAAACCGCAGGCTGCTGATACCAGACCCAGCACAGGGCACAGCTCTGCATGTAAATTCAGAGGGTCCCACATGCTGATGTGAGAGGCAAGTGTTTTCACATCTGCTGCTTACTGCTTGTTAGATGTGCTAACTCAAGTTACAGATCTTGGACTAAGCAGGTAAAAATGTGAAGGGGTTCATTAGAGGCCCTTAGAATTATGGGCTCATAATTTATCTGGCTGATGTCTTAGAATAAAGGGTAGTGGGATAGGGTGAAGGTCTGGTGGGGTATATATTGCATGGGGAGGCTCCAGGGGAAGAAAGAAATGCTCTCCAAGAGAAGTACACTTGGAAACACAAAGAAAATAGACATCCCAGAACCACGGACCATCTCTCAGCTCATCTCAGGCTCCACGTGATTTCATTGCACCTTTCAGGCCCTGCTTTCTCCAGGCCACATGGTGTCCTCACCAGAGGCCCCACTGAGACTGCCCTGGATAGGGAATGGCCTGCCCCGTTGAAATCTGCATCAGCAGCTTTCCTCATGCTGACTTGCAAACGGGTCTACTTAACTGCACACAGAAGATGGCACACGTCTGCCTTTACCCTGAAGCGCTTTGCTTTAGAGGTGCTGCCATTTTAATTGCTTTTTGCCTTACTCGCTCTCCAACTTCTGCTTAGCCAGGTCCTTCTATGTAGCAGCACTGAGCACGCTCATTTACGGGAAGTCACTGGTTTTCTTCTACATGAAAGTGATAGTCGCTCAGTCATGCCCGACTCTTTGTGACCCCATGGAACTGTAGCCAACCAGGCTCCTCTGTCCATGGAATTTTTGACGCAAGAATACTGGAGTGGGTTGCCATATCTTTCTCCAGGGGATCTTCCCGACCCAGAGGTCAAACCCAGGTCTCCTGCATTGCAGGCAGATTCTATACCATCTGAGCTACCAGAGAAGTCCAGTTTTCTTCTATATTGTGACAACATTACAAAGTCAACGATGAAAATGCCATATTTATAATCCCTTGTCATCCATAATTGTTTCATAGACCCAAAGTCCTTCAGGCACTGCCGCAAATCCATAGAATGCCCTTGAAATGCACACTTGGCCTTTAAAATCTATTTGACTGACTGGTGAGGGAAAACACAGGCTGAGATCCCCCTTGGTCCCCATGAAGAGAGAAGACCCAGGGAGAAGATGTATGTGCACCTTCTGAGGTTCAGATTAGCTTTGAGGAAACCCATTTTTCTTTCATCTCCACTGGCATAACTGATGTCATAAATACATGGAGAAGAGGAAATGGGCCTTTCCTCAGTTTGTCTTGCTCTGTTCTGGCCCTGCAGTAAAAGGCTCGGCATTGGCAATTCCCTCCTTTTCCAGAATATATGCGTTTCTGTGACAACTGAATTACTCCTCTTGTATGCTTCACTAAGCACTTCACTGAGTTAATGTGATTCCAAAAGTTGAAAGGGAGAATGAGCTCTCCTGAACCACTGGTCTAGCAAATGGAAAGGAATAGCTCAGTTTCAACCCTGTGAAAGCTCAAGAACCAGTGCACAACCCTTCCCAGGAGGACTGAGAAGCTCACTGGCAGCCTGGGTTGTAACATTCAATAATCTCTAGTTAGCTAAACTGCAATGAATGATCTGCCCTTGATTCCTAAGGAATGAGGCAAATGATAAGAACTCATAAGAAAATTGGAAAACCAAGCACATTTCAGAGACTATTCTGATGGCTTTTACATCACTGATTTCCGTTCAATCATTGTCTCTCATTTCTATATCTCTTCTGTCTCCTTTAGTCTGAGCAGATTCTTCAGCCTTTCATGATCTCTACTGACACTGATTGCTTTTTTTTAAGAATCCTGGCTCATAGTCGGCAGAGATTTCCTTCTCTGTGGTTTGTTTCCTCATGATTTGATTCAGGTTATACATATTTTGTAAAACTGTATCAGTGAGATTGTGGCTTTCTTGCTGACAGTTTTCACAGTAAAACTTTCCAAGAGTGAGCTCCCATAGCGTAGCACAGGATTCCTGGGCAGCAGACTGATAATAGAAAGGAGCCTGAAAGGGTAGGGTGTAAAAGAGAATTCCTGTGTCCCAGCTATGTGGTCACTGCCACTGTGCTCAGGACTGGGTCAGCTGTGAGGACCACATGTTCAGTTGCTTTTCTAGGCAGATACCCACTACTGCTTTTGCAGCCCCTGTGGTTTTTTGAGCCCCACGTGACCACTTCCTATAAACCCAGACTTCGTTGCTAGACCTCAGTCTAGGGTCAGTTTTCAAAGTCACTTTCTCACTCTTCTGCTTTGGCCATTCCACTGCAGACTGGACCCTTCTGGATGTGAACAGGGCTGAGGCAATGCCCCATGGTATTCAGGACAACTGACCCATGCCCACCTCTATTCCAGTCATGGGCATTTACACTGGGACTCATGCCCATCCCTTTGTGTCCAGCTCCACCTCAGAGCTGTGTCATTACCCAGAGTGGGGCTCTCAAGTGCTCCATCTGTGTCTGCAATCCCTTTTCCCTCCAGGTATTCATTTGCATTTTTTCAATCATGATCTTATTTTGCTTCTTTCTGCTGTATCTCTGACTCCCTCCCAGCCCGCAGTATTTCTCTCCTCACAAGTGATGAGATCGTTTTCTGACTTCAGATTCTCTGAATTTCACACAAGCACTGATTCCCACCTGTTTGGATATCTCCTCTGCACTTGGCACCTGCAGCAGCAACCAGCTCCCCCAGGCATGGGGAATCTGGGACAATGAACTCCAACCTTCCCTCGCTAATCACTTCTCTCTATCCAGAGACAGCGATTTGACTGAGTCAAATCCCATAGTAACAGTTACTCTCTGAAAATAAGACAAAAGACTCTGAAGAGGTCACATCCCTAAAACTCTGTTGTCAATCTGACTCCAGGCAAAGAGCACTCAGATTAAAAGCAGTTCACTTTCTGTGTGTCTTGAGACAGACTGCTTGGGTTCACATCCCAGCTCTCAACTACCAAGCTGTGTTCTTGAGCCTCCTTTTGTGCTCAGCTATGGACTGAGGACAATAACCTCTCTTGGTAGACCAGCTCTGAGGATTAATGAGGTAATATACATCAAGCGCTCACAAGAAAAGTCAGCATTTCCCTGGATCATTGAAACATCATCATCATTGTTTAGAGTTATTGGGAAGTACCTGTATCATGAACTTGGAGTTCTCTTAAAACAGCTCTACTAAGCACTTTCCCCCATACCTGGACATGAAGGATTGTCTCCTACCATGGGTTTGAGGGGACTGAATAGTCCTCTGGGAAATCAACCCTGAATGTTCATTGGAAGGACTGATGTTGAAGCTGAAGCTACACTTTGACCACCTGATTCCAAGAGCTGACTCATTGGAAATGACCCTGATGCTGGGAAAGATTGAAGGCAGGAGGAAAAGGGGATCAGAGGATGAGATGGTTTGGATGGCATCACCGACTCAATGGACATGAGTTTGAGAAAACTCTGGAAGATAGTGAAGGACAGGAAGCCTGGTGTGCTGGAGTACATGGGGTCACAAAAAGTTAGACATGACTTAGTGACTGAACAATGACAAATAGCCATCTGAAAGGAGGAGGCATGCCTATACTCACAAGTAGTGATTCAAGAGCACATATAAAATATTACCTGAATCCAAATCACAGAAGGCTGAATTCCAGCTACTGTTTGCATATTTATCAACCTTCAAAAACTTGGTCATAGATCTAATTCTGTTACTTATGGTACACACACATGCATACATACATTCCATTTAAACATGGAAGATTCTGTGTGGAGTATTTATAGGCATTCATTATAATATCTTGAGAATATTTCAGAATTTGTCAAGGTTTGACGTTTTTTTCAAACAAAAAGTTTTATTTAAAAATTCATCTTGACTCCTCCTCTACATCACATGCAAAAAAAAAAAATTCCAGATGGACTGTAAATTTACATATGAAACTTAGAAATTAATACAAAATGATAAAAAATGATAAAACTTCCAAAAGAAGATATAGGATAATACCTTCATTGCTTTGGAATGGCAAAAATTTCTTAAACAAAAAGACATTCATTTAAAATAAATAAAAATGATAAATCAAGCTATGTTAAAATTAAGAACTTCTGGTCTTCAAAAAATAATCAGAATGAAAAGGCAAGCCACAGAGTAGAAGATATTTGCAATCTGATACAGAAACTGTATCCAGAATACATAAAGAACCACTACCAAAAAAAACCACCCAAAACCTGTGAACAGTCTAAGAAAAAATGGGCCAAAGACTTGAAAAGGCACTTACACACACATGCACACAAAAATACACAAATATACTCAATTTAGGAAAATATGAAATTACATTGAAATGCCCCTACTCATCCATCAGAATAGCTATTCTTAAACAAACAATAGCAAATGTTAGTGAGGCTTTGGGGCAATCAGAACTCATATCCACTGCTGGCGAGAATAAATGGATACCAGCACGTTGAAAACTGACAATATTTACTGAACACATGTGTACCCTATGACCAAATACATCTACTATTTGTTTACTGAAGACCTAGATAAGAATGTGGAGCTTCCAAAGAATCTGCCTGCCAATGCAGGAAATGCAGGAGATGGGTTCTATCCCTGGGTTGGGAAGATCCCCTGGAGGAGGGCGTGGCAACCCACTCCAGTACTCTTGCCTGGATAATCCCATGGACAGAGGAGCCTGGCAGGCTACAGTTCATAGGGTCACAAGAGAGTCAGACACGACCTAGCAAACAACAACAATGCAACAGAATACCATTCAGTGATGCAGATAAGCACATGATGGCTGCACATACCATCGTCTGTAAATCTCATATGCTTGATATTGAGCAAAATCAGCCAGATACAGAAGAGTATACCCTGGTCTCATGTATACAAAATTCACAAAAGAGGCAAAATGCATTTTTGGTGATAAAAGTGAGAATACTGGAGGGTCTAAGGGGCTGGTGATCTGGAGGAAGCATGAGAGGGCTTCTTAGGTGCTGAGAAGGTTCCGCTTTGTGTTCTGCATGCTGCTCACATGGATGTGTTCACTTGGTGGAAACTCATTGAGCTCTGCACTTAGGGTTGGTAGACTTTTCTGTACGTAAATTTTACTTCAATAAAAAGTTTACTGAACTCAGAACCAAACCCTTGTTTTCAGGATAGGGCCTGAGAAGAAGGCCATCAATAAGCCAAGGAAAGGGGCCTCAGAAGAAGCCAACCCTGCTGACACCTTGATCTTGGACTTCCAGCCTGCAGAGTTGTACCAAAGTAGGTTTCTGTTGTTGAAGCCATCTGGTCTGTGGTACACTATTGCGGCAGACGTAACAATTTCCCCTGGGCACTATACTTCCTTTTGGTCTGAGTGTGCATCCTGATTCTATCCCAATATCAGATTAACAAAGCTTGCCAGGTGGCTCAGGGGTAAAGAATCCACCTGCCGATGCAGGAAACGTAGGTTTGATCCCTGGGTCAGGAATATCCCCTGGAGAAGGAAATGACAACCCACTCCAGTATTCTTGCCTGGAAAATTCCATGGACAGAGGAGGCTGGCAGTCCATGGGGTTGTAAAGAGTTGGACATGACTTACCTCCTGATCATACATGCACCAGACTAACAAGGTCCTGTTGCTTTCTGCTTCTAGGCCTCACTAAAGTCCTGCCTTCTGTTCTTGCTCTTATCTGGCAGGTCCTTGCCCCACTTGCCCTGATTCCCCTGACCCTGGGTCTTAAGCTCTGCCTTTCTCCATTGAGCTACTCCTGCCTCTTTTTTGCCATTCAGCTCCAAACTAGGAAAGCAGCCCACTCAGCCACCAAGACTGATGTCCTTCCTGTCCACAGCCCTTGTCACGTGGCAGGCCATGTGGTGCTGGATATCTGATGGGATCAGAAGTAAAGGGAGGACGATGGCAAGAGAATGATCCCTTTTTCTTTCTCTATCTCATCACCCTGCCCAAGAACTTCCCATGCATGCGTGATTGCTAAGTCGCTTTCAGTCATGTCCAACTCTTGCAAACCCATGGACTGTAGCCTGCAGGCTGCTCTGTCCATGGGCTTCTCCAGGCAAGAATACTGGAGTGGGTTGCCATCCCTCCTCCAGGAGAATCTTCCCAGCCCAGGAATTGAACCCGCATCTCTTATGTCTCCTGCATTGGCAGACGGGTTCTCTATCATTGAGCCACTTGGGAAGCCCCAAGAACTTCCCACATGTCTATAAACATTGCTATGGTCCAAAACAGAAGGTATAATTTGGCTCTCTCCTCAGATGTTACTCCTGTGGGTTAGTGAAACAGATGGAGGGCTCTCTGACTCGAGGAGAAAGCCAGGCTCATTCAGAGTGATCTTTCTATTCTCTAAAACCTGGCACAGGTGGTCTTCACTTAACTCCACCCTGAATGCCAGGAAACTGAAGGACTCTTTGGGGAAGTGGCCATGTGGTGGGAGGTTGGACAAACAGCTCCTTTATACTAGGGGGCAGATTTGCGGCTCTGCTCTTTGCACTAGGACCCTGTTGACATTTTATGTCCCAACTGGGATTATTTGGAGGAAATTGTTTGCAGAGGAGAACAACTCTCACTTCTTCCTACTAGGAATCGGTAAGTGCATCTCCCCAGCAGAGCTCTTTGGCTCCTTTTTCACAGCAAAGAAAAAGTTCTACACACCCCATTGCCCTTTTAAAGACAGTAGATATTGGAATGCCAAGGCTCAGATATGATTGCGTGCTGAGTCTCAACATTTCCAGGCAGCTTAATCTGGACAAAGACAAATAGTTTGGACTCACCTCAGTGCACTTCGGATCTGAGGAGGGGATGGCTTTACAGCTGGCAGAAATCAGCACCGCCAACAGGAAGCAGCCGATACGGGGAGCCATTCCCAGGACCGAGGCCACCCAGCTTGGTACGGTTAGCTAAAGCCTAGAGCTGAGAAATCGAATCAAGCTATGACAACCTTGGTAATCTGGCAGCCAGAGAGGTGCTCAGAGGGTAATCTGGGAATAAGAAGTGCTCTTGACTGCTGAGCATTTGGTGGCTTTGAACTGCAAAAAAAGGGGAAGTCCCTTTTGCATAGGACTAACTCTTGCCAAAAATAGCTGAGCACCCAACCTCAGAATGGCCCAGGGCACTTCGGGCAAACAGGAATCAGTTGTGCAGTCCCCTTGCTCTGGTCATATGGACACCCGGGACAATGGTTCCCAGTGACCCTTGGCAAGCTTCCAGTCCCTCTCCATGAAAGAAGCTGTGGGAGCAGGAGGCTGTCCACCTTGTTGGTTAGCCTGGGTGAGTGACCAGGAGAGGACTGGGGTCCACTGGAGGGGCAGAGCGCTCTGTGGGGGTGGAGGGAAGGTGCCCTGCAATGGCACGTACTTGAGCTGGGAACTAGGGCAAGAGGGAGCAGGGCCATCCCAGAAAGAGGGTGGAGCTGCTGCCTCAGCCTCCTCCACGGTCCCCACATCTGGTCTTGGTATAGGAGGAAGACAAATCCATCCCATGACCCAGTGATGCAGGCTTGCTAAAGCCGGCTGCCATGGAATCCCCTCTTGTTCCCTCCCAAGGTAACCCAGGGAAGTACAGCCCACTGCCATATACAGAGCAGTCTGGCTCAGAGAGAGCAGAGTTAAGGGTGTCAGCCTTGGCTCTATTTCTTCTTAGAAATAGCCTTGAAACAGGATTGCAACTACCCTCATTATGAGGCAATATACAACAGTGATTAAAGAAAGTTGAAGTTCATTCATTCCTCACTGGGCTGAATTCAGAGGCCTCAAATGTTGTCTGTTTTCAGTCCTTTGGCATATAAGAGATACTTGGCATTACTGTCCTCCCATTCTGTTTCCAAGAGCCAATTCTTAGCATCAGAGATCACAATGTGTTACCAGCACTAACATGATAATCATAGTAGCTACCATTTCAGTTCAGTACAGTCACTCAGTCGTGTCCGACTCTTTGTGACCCCATGAACAGCAGCACACCAGGCCTCTCTGTCCATCACCAACTCCCGGAGTCCACCCAAACCCATGTCCATTGAGTCGGTGATGCCATCCAACCATCTCATCCTCTGTTGTCCCCTTCTCCGCCTGCCCTCAATCTTCCCCAGCATCAGGGTCTTTTCAAATGAGTCAGCTCTTCGCATCAGGTGGCCAAAGTATTAGAGTTTGAGCTTCAGCATCAGTCCTTCCAATGAATATTCAGGACTGATTTCCTTTAGGATGAACTGATTGCATCTCCTTGCAGTTCAAGGGACTCTCAAGAGTCTTCTCCAACACCACAGTTCAAAAGCATCAATTCTTCGGTGCTCAGCTTTCTTTATAGTACAACTCTCACATCCATACATGACCACTTGAAAAACCATAGCCTTGACTAGATGGACCTTTGTTGGCAGAGTAATGTCTCTGCTTTTAAATATGCTATCTAGGTTGGTCATAACTTTCCTTCCAAGGAGTAAGCGTCTTTTAATTTCATGGCTGCAATCACCATCTAAAGTGATTTTGGAGCCCAGGAAAATAAAGTCTGTCACTGTTTCCACTTTTTCCCCATCTATTTGCCATGAAGTGATGGGACCTGATGCCATGATCTTAGTTTCTGAATGTTGAGCTTTAAGCCAACTTTTTCACTCTCCTCTTTCACTTTCATCAAGAGGCTCTTTAGTTCCTCTTCACTTTCTGCCATAAGGGTGGTGTCATCTGCATATCTGAGGTTATTGATATTTCTCCCGGCAATCTTGATTCCAGTTTTTCTTCCTCCAGCCCAGTGTTTTTCACGATGTACTCTGCATATAATTCATATAAGCAGGGTGATGCATCCTTGACGTACTCCTTTTCCTATTTGGAACCAGTTTGTTGTTCCATGTCCAGTTCTAACTGTTGCTTCCTGGCTTGCATACAGATTTCTCAGAAGGCAGGTCGATGGTCTGGTATTCCCATCTCTTTCAGAATTTTCCAGTTTATTGTGATCCACACAATCAAAGGCTTTGGCATAGTCAATGAAGCAGAAATAGATGTTTTTCTGGAACTCTCTTGCTTTTTCGATGATCCAGTGGATGTTGGCAATTTGATCTCTGGTTCCTCTGCCTTTTCTAAAACCAGCTTGAACATCTGGAAGTTTGTGGCTCACGTATTGCCGAAGCCTGGCTTGAAGAATTTTGAGTATTACTTTACTAGCGTGTGCGCTTAGTCACTCAGTTGTGTCTGACTCTCTGTGACCCCATGGACTGTAGCCCTCCAGGCTCCTCTGTCCATGGAATTCTCCAGGCTAGAATACTGGAGTGGGTTGCCATGCCCTCCTCCAGGGAATCTTCCCCACCCGGGGATTGAAGGTCTCCCTCACTGCAGTCGGATTCCTGACCATCTGAGCCACCAGAGAAGCCCAAGAATACTGGTGTGTGAGATGAGTGCAAATGTGTGGTAGTGTGAGCATTCTTTGGCATTGCCTTTCTTTGGGATTAGAATGAAAACTGACCTTTTCCAGTCCTGTGGCCACTGCTGAGTTTTCCAAATTTGCTGGGCTATTGAGTGCAGCACTTTCACAGCATCATCTTTTAGGATTTGAAATAGCTCAACTGGAATTCTATCACCTCCACTAGCTTTGTTCATAGTGATGCTTCCTAAGGCCCATTTGACTTCACATTCCAGGATGTCTGGCTCTAGGTGAGTGATCACACCATCGTGATTATCTGGGTCATGAAGATCTTTTTTGTACAGTTCTTCTGTGTTTATTGAACATATATCATGTGTCAGACTCTAAGCAGGTTTTCTTTTGTGTATGTCTCCTTATCACATATTCTATCAAAGAGGTGCTATTTCCCCCATTTTATAGATGTGGAAACTGATGCTTAGAGGAATAAATGACCTCTCCAAGGTCACATGAGCTTCCCTGATGGCTCAATGGGAAAAGAATCTGCCTGCAATGCAGGAGACATAGGAGATGCAGGTTCAATCCCTGGGTGGGGAAGATCCCCTAGGGGAGAAAATGGCAACCCAATATAGTATTCTTGACTGGGAAATTCCATGGCCAGAGGCACCTGGCAGGCTATAGTCCATGGGGCCACAAGAGTCAGACATGACTGAGTGACTAAATACACACACACACACACAAATAGACAGTGGTGGATCTTTCAGATCCAGACAGGCTCATTGCAGAGACCGTGCTATTACTCTGCATAGTTTAAGAAAGAATTCTCTCTCCTGAAAAAGCTGAAAAGTGGACAGGTTAAGGGAAGTTCTTCATCTGGAGATTTCAGTGCAGGTGTGAAAAAAAGCGAGGGAGGGAGGGTTGGAGACACTATGTACTTGGCTCTGTGCTCGCACTATTACAAATAATTAGACTTTTTTGGCCACCTGTAAAATGCCATCTTCATCAACAGAAGCACCTTCAAAGATGCTTTTGGCAAAATGCCATCCATCCAAGCAAACCCAGACTGATGACAAGCACCTTGCTTTAAAGAAGATATGCATTTTAGTGTCATGGGAAGAGGTCTTGGACTGAAAGAAGGTCCTACTTCAAAGTCTCAGAGTCATCGTTCATCAATGGAGCAAAGCTGAGCAAGTCGTTTAACTTTTCTGAGTCTATTTCCCATCTGAATAATAGAACAAGAATTCCAATTCCTGTTCTGCCAATATCACAGGGTAATTATGAGGATCAAATGGGATCATCTACGTGAAAATGCTTTCTTAACCTCAAAGTTCTACACAAATGTGAAGAATGTGAGGCAAAAACTCCTCTGAGTAACCAGTTCCAATGTCATGTAAATATCACTCTCAGGAAATTGTCTCCTGCCCCAGAGACATTCAAAAGGCGTATTATACTTGCCTTCTTAAAGAAAGGTTTGATGGCTCAGTTAAGACCGTAAGATTTTGTCATTTTCTGAGGCCACACTATCTGCATATGATTTGCATGTGTTTGCATAATAGATTCTAAAGACTCTCTGCAAGTGTGTAAAAGAAAGTCAGTGAATACGAGTGACCTTCTGCCACAGCGTTCAAATCAAATATTCAGGGCATAGTACCCTGAAATATGAAATGGATTAAAATTTAAACTATTGCAAACAGATAGGAAGATAGGTTTTAGAGCTTGGAGGCAAGAATGAAACCCTTATTTGGTTCCAGGTTGTAAAGAACCACATACTCTTAAAGGTCACCCTATCCAGATGATTTTCATGCCTGAATTTTCTCCTCCACCCCCCTTACCCCACCCCTTTCTGTCGAGAAAACATACACACTACAGTACCTTCCTGTCTTTCCTGAACTTTCTCTGGTGACAGAAAGCTTACTATCCCCCAACAAATTGCTTTGTCTTATTTTGACTGCTTAAAGGATTTTATCGTGTACTGAGCTGCTAAAGTCTTTCCTCTTATCTTTTCATAATTGACCTTGTTTCCTCAGGCCAGGAGGACACGTTCAAGCCCTTTCACTACTTGTCAGTCCTTCAAGTATTTGAATATGGTCATTATGTCCCTGAACTGTCCCCTTTCTGGGTTAAAAATATCATTCCTTCAACTGTATCACAAGTTCATGCATTACAGTCCCTACCGGTCTGTACATCTGAATATTTTCCAAATCTCCCAGGTAAGGTACTAACTTGAATTCTGGTCCTAGCTTTGCCATTAACTAGTTGTGCATTTGGGAAAGTCTCTCTGTCTTAATTTCCTTATCAGTAAAATGATGGGGCTGTACTATTTATAAGGCATTTCTCCATCTGAAAAATCCTATCGTTCTATTTCCAAACAAAGATTTCATTTTACTTATTTAACAGTCATTTGCTTGAGCCAATAAAACAAAGTTACACTGGATTTTTGTTGACAATTGCTCTTTCTTTACTAATGTAGGTAGGTGGTCTTAACCCTTCTGAAAAAATATAAAAAATAGAGAGGTTCGGCTGGAGCTATGCACATCATGACTGCTGCAAACTCAATTTATTCACAATGCCTTTGAGGGATGGACTGCCATCACCTGTTATAAGGACCAGTTCTTGCAGAGATATGGAGAGTGATATGAGAAGATGAAAAAAGGCTCAGGTAACTCATTTATTTCTACAGATTGGTACCCATGTCAGTGGAGAAACAGCAGACCTGTGGACTGTAGAAATTTTCATAAAATTCAAGTACCTTTATATTACATATCTACATATAAACCCCAAACCATTCTTCATTGTTATTGTATTGTGTCTTGTTTTCACCTGGTCTCCATGAAGTTCATCCCTTGGGTCAGCTGTCACCCTATGGGTGACTCCCCACTTTTATGTCTGGGAGGCCCATGTACTCACTTTTGTGTGTTTCAAGGTAATTATAGTCTGGGAAGCCATGTGGAGTTCTTATATACCTTGTCTGGCTCTTTCTACCCTTTCTTAGCAATGACTAGGGCTAATTGCTTTTTTCAAGGGGGTGCAAACCAAAATATGCTTTTGTGATTAAATTTTAGCCAAGAACTAGATGTTTAATATCCGTTTTAGCTTATGGGTACCAGTTGGTATTAAATTTTATTTTTTTTTCCCCTTCTTGTACATTTAGTTTTTTGTTCTGCTTTTTGGGTTACACCTGCTTTCCCCTCTGTATCCAGATGGTTAAATCTACTTGCATATAAAATTCTCCTTTAACTTGACTATTCAAATGCATTTTATGGTCAGTTTTACTCCTTATCGTTATATTTCTCCATATTTATTTGTGTTACCAAGTCCTTATGACACACGGTTCAGAGTCGTAATGGTTGTAAGTTGCCCCGTCCTTGTCTCTGAGAGTGTGCTGCTTTGTGGGCACGTGTGAACAGAGCCTGCAAGCCTGTGTGTAACGCTGCTTGGCTGCTGCCTTTGCAGTTGATGGCTCTTGGGAGGTCCCCAGACTAGACCGAGCAGGCGATGCTCGTGGGCCTCTTCCACCTGGAGAGGTGACGTGGCTCTTCTTATGTCCTGCTTGAGTCCAAGCTCAGTTGTACCAGCCTTGATCCTGCTGCTCCAGGCTCTTCCTCTGCCACATAAACTGATGTTACCATTGCCACCACCATGAAAGCAGGCATAGTGTCTTCCCATGGCATTGCCAACTCCCCTCCATCACAAAAAATACTCTAAGACTTTTCACGTCTCAAAGCCCAAGGCTTCTTGGCTTTGCACTCAGGGAAAGGGGGTGTTCTTCTTGACCCAGAATTTCTCGCCCCCGGAAATGATCAATATTGGAAATACCTACTCCTGCGTGCCGTTATATCAATTAAAAAACTCTCTGATTTGGTACATTTCTCTAAAACTAGATTTCACTATTCTGTGGTCACCCAATTATGCACAAGTGGTTCTGGAAATATGTGTAACATAATAGAATATTTGTTCAGCTTTAACTTCTAATTAACGGTGAGTGCCATTTACTAACTTCTCTTTCACCTGGTGTATTTTATAAAGGCAGGAATTTTAAAGGCACCTTTACGGCTTTTCTCTTAAGCTTTAAATGAATATGATATTAATAGGTAGTGAGATGTGGGGACTGGAGTGCAGGTCTGGGAATTGGAATTCTCAGATAAACACTTTGAAATAAAAGTGGTCCTAATAGTGGTCCATTAACATCAAAAAATTTAAAGCTAAAAATAAGCTTTAAAATAACTTAATCCAACCATACAATTTTTTTTCTTTTAAGAATGTAAAAGAAAACATGAGTCTAGCATTCTCAAGAGTTGAGATTATTCATATTATTATTAAGTCATTGACTTTTAGGCCTTCTGGAACATGTTCCACATCCTGTCCCTTGAGAGGCTTTTTACTGTGAGTGTAGTATTAGTTTAAGTTCCCACAGCCCTTGAGAGTGAAGCATGGGAGGAAAGGAGTTTGTAAAACAGCAAGAGATAGGCCACAATTTCTGTAAATTGGCGTCATGGCCTCCTTTCTTCATCATGGCGGTCCTCAGCGTGTCCTGTCAGCGTTTGTGGGGGGCGAGAAGATGGTGGTCGGAGGGGAGCACGTTCATTCCTCTGCTCCATGTGTGGCACTGACTTCCTCATGTGAGCACAGGATCTGTAGCACGTAGGAGTGTGTGCAGCACAGAGGAGTTCAACAGCCTTTTTCACCCTCAGACACAGCTACTGATGTGACCTTGGACAAGCCATTGCCATCTTAGAGTCTCAGCTTCTGTAAAAGAGAAATACTGTCTGCCCTGCTTCTCTCTCAAGGATGCTTGTGAAAGAAAGGTAACCTGTAAAGGACTATAAAGGATTACTTATTATTTCTGGTATAAAGCTTATGCATGGTCCCTTGCCCACATGCAAGTCTGTGTTTTTAAGAAGCACCTCCGCAGAAGGCAAAGTAAAGCTAGGAACAAAAACTAGCAAGACTACAGTCATCTCAAATATCTGTGAGTCACTGGTTCCAGGACCCCAAGGGAAAGCAACATCCGCAGATGCTCAAGTCTCACATAAAATGGTGTCAGATCTGCATAGAACCTATGACATCTTCCTGTATACTTAAAATCATCTCTAGATTAATTATAATGCCTGTCAGTTCAGTTCAGTGGCTCAGTCACGTCTGACTCTTTACAACCTCACGGACTGCAGCACGCCAGTCCTCCCTGTCCTTTACTATGTCCTGGAGTTTACTCAAACTCATGTCCATTGAGTCAAAGATGCCATTCAACCCTTCTCATCCTCTGTCACCCCCTTCTCCTCCTGCCCTCAATCTTTCCCAGCATCAGGGTCTTTTCCAGTGAGTTGGCTCTTCACATCAGGTGGCCAAAGTATTGAAGTTTTAACTTCAGCATCAGTTCTAAGAATGAACATTCAGGGTTGATTTCCTTTAGTATTGACTAGTTTGATCTCCCTGTTGTCCAAGGGACTCTCAAGAGTCTTGTCCAGCACCACACTTTGAAAGCATCAGTTCTTCAGTGCTCAGCCTTCTTTATGGTCCGACTCTCACATCCTTACATGACTAACCATAGCTTTGACCATTCGGACCTTTGCCAACAAAGTGATGTGTCTGCTTCTTAATACTCTGTCTGTGTTTGTCAGCTTTTCTTCCAAGGAGCAAGCATTTTTTAATTTCATGGCTGCAGTCACTGTCCCCAGTGATTTTGGAGTCCAAGAAAATAAAGTCTCTCACTATTTCCCTTGTTTCCCTATCTATTTGCCATGAAGTGATGGGACCAGATGCCATAATCTTAGTTTTTTGAATGTTGAGTTTTAAGCCAGGTTTTCACTTTCCTCTTTCACCTTCATCAGGAGGCTCTTTAGTTCCTCTTCACTTTCTGCCATTAGGGTGGTATTGTCTGCATATCTGAGGTTATTGATACTTCTCCTGGCAATCTTGATTCCAGCTTGAGCTTCATCCAGCCTGGCATTTTGCGTGATGTACTCTACATAGAAGTTAAATAAGCAGGGTGACCATATATAACCTCGACATACTCCTTTCCCAATTTGGAACTAGTCCATTGTTCCATGTCTTGTTCTGTTTCTTCTTGATGTGTATATAGGTTTATCAGAAGGCAGGGAAGGTGGTCTGGTATTCCCATCTCTTTAGGATTTTTCCATCATTTGCTGTGATCCACACAGTCAAAGGCTTTAGCATAGTTAATGAAGCAGAAGTAGATATTTTTCTGGAATTCCCTTGCTTTTTCTCTGATCCAACGGATGATGGCAATTTGAGCTCTGGCTCCTGTTCCTTTTCTAAATCCAGCTTGTACAGCTGGAAGTTCTTGGTTCATGTACCGTTGGAGCCTAGCTTGAAAGATTTTGAACATTACCTTGGTGGCTCAGATGGTAAAGAATCCACCTCCAATGTGGGAGACCTGGGTTCCATCCCTGGGTTTGGAAGATCCCCTGGAGAAGGGACTGACTAGCCACTATAGTATTCTAGCCTGGAGAATTCCATGGACAGAGGAGCCTGGCAGGTTATAGGCCATGGGGTTGCAAAGAGTTCAACACAACTGAGCACCTTTCACTCACTCTCTTGCTGGCATGTGAAATGAGTGCAGTTGTGCACTAGTTTGAACATTCTTTGGCATTGCCCTTCTTTGAGATTGGGATGAAAACTGACTTTTTCCAGTCCTGTGGCCACTGCTGAATTTTCCATGTAAATATTGTGTAAACAATTGCTGGTGTGTGGCAAATTCAAGTTTTGCTCTCTGGAATTTTCTAGAATTTTTTCCCCAATGTTTTCCATCCATGGTTGGTTGAATCCATGAATGCAGTACCTATGGATATGGGGTTGGCGGGGGCGGGGGGGGCATCTTTACGGTAAAGAATCTGCCTGCAATACAGGAGACCTGGTTTTGATCCCTGGGTTGGGAAGATCCCCTGGAGAAGGGAATGGCAACCCATTCCAGTATTGTCTGGAGAATTCCATGGACAGAGGAGCCTGGTGGGCTACAGTCCATGGGGTCGCAAAGAGTCAGACATGACTGAGTGATTAAGCATTCACAGGGAACATTTACCATGTGCTTGGTACTTTTGTAAGCACTTGATGTGCATGATCTCATAAATCTTCAAAGCAACTTGTTACAGTAGGTCTTTTTGTTATCTCAGGCCTATCGGTGAGTAAACTGAGGTCAGAGTGGCTTAAGGATATTCACAAGGTCACATGTCAGAAAGTGGAGGAGCCAGGTCTTCTACCTAGATCTTGGGCCCAGTCACGATCTCACCCCTCAACACTTCCTCTCCAGAAATTCTGTTGCTGTACTGAAAAAAAATCCCAGAGCCCCAGCCACATGGCAGGAAATTTGCCTGGCACTTTGTCCCAGGCACTCAGGTTTGCAGTTGGGCCCTCTTAGTCTGCTGTCTTCAGGGACTCTTTCTGGCACTGTTTAACAACCCCATTTTCATAGAATGGAGAGGGTATTTGGAAGAGATGTCAGCCTTAGAAATTTAATCAGCTGAGCTGAAAGCAATCAAGATGCCATCTGGACAGACTCTGACTTCCTGCCCAGAAGATAAAGACATCTGGACTCCGTAAATGCTAAGGACGTGCTGACCTGGTCCCCTGGTCCATAGTCCACTCCTCGTGTTGTGCAGATGCGTTTTCTTAATTGTGCAGAACATACAGCTCTGAGGTGCTGTTGGGGCCACCGAGTGCCTGATGCTCTCGGCCACCCTGGGCTTTCCTGTTCACCTCCAGTGACCGCTGTGAGCCATGGTGTCTTTCTAGTGCTAAGGAGATGGAATGACTGCAAAGACCCCAGTAAATAGTCCCCTTTAATGATGGAGCAGGAGGTGGCTGCCCCAGGTCCAATTTATCATTGTAATTAGAGCCCATCATGACCACTGATTGTTAAGTAGGGCTGAGAGGAAATGTTTGTACAGACAAAGAAGCTAATTAAGGTGGCTCACTGGGTTTGCATACCCATCTAGGCCGCTTCCTCCTGTGAGGGAGGCTCTCTCCAGTCGTGGGAGTTCTTGAACCAACCCGTGGAGGACAAAGGGCTTTGAGGGAAGAGCTGAGGAACAAGGAGTAAAAGGCTAAGATTCTGCGCAGAGAGCTTTTAATGTGGCAACCTCTGGACACGTTTTCTAAACACATTTCTAGAAATAGCTTGACTCTCACACACCAGCTTATGACTGTTGTAAAGCGAAGCAATCCTCTCAATAAGCTGCCGAATTTAGCACAGCTGGAACCAAACTCTTCTCCCTCCTCTTCCCCCACGGAGAGGTGCCATTTGCCCCAAGTAGACGCCTGAAATCCCAATGCCCAAAAATGGCAGCAATAAAATCTACTCCAATACTTCTCTAGGCTCCATATAGTTGGAACACACTGAAGGCTTTGGGGTTTGGAGGGAAGATTTGCTAGTCTGGGTATAATTGACATTTGAGAGTTTTTAATTTCAAAATCATAAAAATATCGTGTCTATAAATGTTTACCAAGTTACTATCGTTTCTGACTTAAACACCAAATCAAACCAACCCCAGTGGGAGGAATGTGTCTGTTCAGATGGAGATAGCTGGAGAAGTGGTCCAAACCTTATCATCTCACTGGCTTCTGTGCCCAGGAAAAACCCTCTTCTTTCTCCTTTGCTCTCTTATATGTTGCATGTCTTTTCTTGCTTGTCTTGCGTTTCATTTCTGTTGCATCTCCTTTCTGAGTCTTTTTCTTGTCAGGTCTCTGTCTTTGCCGGCATTTGGTTCCTGCTTCAGTTGTCTCTCTGTGTAAGGTTTTTCCCCTCTGATTCTCATATTTTATTTTTGAGCCTCACCTTTAGCAATGGCTGGTCACAATCTTACCATGCCCTTTGTCCCTCACTTGTCAAAACTTGTTTTCTGTAGGATCATTGTGTTTCTTTGTCTCTGGAAGGGCCCAAGCAACATGCATTTGTCCTTTCCCCTTAGAACTTTGTTTTGTGGGTGCCTGACCAATAGTAGGCACCTCTCACTTCTGAGAGGGTGCCAATCTAGCTTTTGGCCTTTTTTTTTGAATGAGATGCAAATATGTGGATTCTTTGGGGGAAGACAACAGGAAGCCGAGACCTGGGGTATCTTGAGATTTTCAAGAAGGGAGAGAAAATCCACTTTGTATTGCTGAATATATTATGATAAGACTCACCATAAATTAACATGAAGTTAAGAGCAAAATCTCTACATGGAGAGTCAATCAATACTGGCTAAGTATGGAAACATTTTAAGATTGTAGCTTCATTTCCAGCAGAATCTTCCTTTTTAGAACACAATCTGTTCCTGTTGTACTCTGTTAATACCAAACAAAAAAAAGAAGAAGAAGAAAGAGGAAATTCTAAAACTTCCTTTCTACTTTCTAAACATGGTTGAATTCACTTAAGCAAATCAAGCATAAAAATTTAAATTTTATGTAGGACTGATAAAAACACAACCATTTATTTTATCAAAGAAGTCAGTTTGTGACTGCTCTGCATTGTAGAATTCCTGCAACCAAATCTTATGCAGTCTATGATCAGATTTTTCAAAATGTAATTACACATATATCTGCTATGAAAAATGAGGCTGATCTGTAGCTTTTGAATACATGCACATTCACTATTCAAGAGCCAATGAGAAACTCAACAAATGCCAAAATTTTGCTTTATATAAGTCAATCAGGTCCTAATCAAGGTTGAAACTGAGCTACCTGAAGCTGTGTGTATGAGGTTTTTTTGGGAAAAAATTGTACAGGCTTGGTGGGACAGTGTGGTTTTGGAGTGTCTGGAGAAGTTGCCTGTGATGTCAGAATTCTGTTGTCATATGGGAAATGAGAGAACGACCACCACAATCAAAAGACCACGGACAGGTTATAAAGCATCTGCTAGCTCTGGGGTCTCAGGCTCTGTTTTTCTACAGGGAAGGGAATGGGAAGCTAGATACCTGCGGGGTTAGAGGCTTCCTTGTCAGGAGGTGGCCCGTTTCCAATCCAGAATTCTACCAGGAAAAGAGCCTGACCATGGTTCATCATTCTAGAATGGATGTAAATACCTTTTGTTGAGTGGTCACTTTTTTCTTTATAATTTCATCTGAAAACTTGGAACTCGAAGTTGTTTTTTGTCTTTGTTTTAAAATTACAACTTAGAATTCCAACTACTTACCATCTTCATAAGAAACTGAGAAAAAAAGTTCTCTTTTTTTACCTAGGGAAAATAATAATAATATTTAGCACATAGTGTTTACTGTTTATCACCAGGTACTATTCTATGTAAGTTAGAGACTTTAACTCATTTAATCTGTAGGACTATACTCTGTCATCTCTGGGTAAAGAAACACAAGGAAGCTAAATAATTTGCTCAAGGTCATTTGGTTCTATGGCTAAGGTAGGGCTTGAACCTAGGGATTGTGATACCAGATAAAACAGGACAGTGACAGGGAAAGCTGAAGATGTAAAAAAACATAAGAGCCACTTGTTTCCCTTAAAGCTTTGAAGAATACTTGGCAGCCTTTCTCCTCCTCCCAGCCTCAAACCCCATTCTGAACCTGCTCCTTAGGACGGAGTGTGTCCTGAGCCCAGTGCCGCAAGAGCAGAGATGGATCCAGCTTTAGAAATCAGGGATTGTGTGTGGAGGAAGCTAGTGAGAAACTACCCAGTCATCCTGTGTCCCTGGGACTTGGCTCCACTCTCCCTCTGGGACAGAAACAAAAAATGCTCACAGCTAGGATCCCACTAGTAGTTAACTGCTATTGGTGGTAATTTGCAAATGTGAAGCCTGCCACCTAGTGACCACTTTCTGAAGGTCACATGGAGATTGCCACGTAGAACATCCTGTGTTCACCTCAGCTTGGCAACCACCCTTCCTGGCAGCTGAGACTTTCTCCTGCTTAGAGACCCTGTGTGGCACTGAATAGCTGACATGTCATTACTGTTTTAGGGCTTCTGTAGTCATAACTGCAGAATAAGAGCTGAGCTGCCATTTCCGCCTCTGTTTCCTCACAAGGATAAGGTGCTCTCAAACGTCTCAAGAACATCCTCCGTGCTCAGTACTGTGATGGGAGGAGGTGACTTCTGTCCCTACAAAGGTCCAAGTCCCCACTACCCCTTGTGCTTGATTCTATCACAGCTCTTGAGTGTTCTGTTTACTCCTATGCTCCTCTCCTCCATTGAATTATGAAATCTGTGAGGCCAGGGACAATGTCTTGCTTATACTTTATCCCCACAGCCTGGTTTGGTGTCTGTCTGATGAATGCCAGTTGAGTGAGTGGATGGAAGGTACAACTATAAATTAGGACTTCCGTGGTGGCTCAGACGGTAAAGAATCTGCCTGCAATGCAGGAGACTCGGGTTTGATTCCTAGGTCAGTAAGATCCCCTGGAGAAGGGAATGGCAACCCACTCCAGTGTTCTTGCCTGGAGAATTTCATGGACAGAGGAGCCTGGCGGGCTACAGACCATGGAGTCGCAAAGAGTCAGACACGACTGAGCGACTAACACTCACACATAGTTGTGAATTAATTGCCCTTTCCACACCCTTCCCACATTTTTCCAGTTGAGGCATCTTCTCCTTTCCACTCTCAGTATCAACTATGTCATTTTTTTTCTTCAGCTCTCAGTCTCCTCCTTACTCCCTTATATACTTCACACATGATTAGCACTTGACCTTGTCTTGAATTTTGGAATTATAAAGGTGAAGTTAGGAACTTTCTAACTTACACCCACTAAACCTCCAGACTTACTTTCATCCATATCTGATATTCCTGGGAGTCAATGCCATTCCTTCCAGATGTGCTCTGAATCCCACACCACTCATAGGAATTGGCTGGGAAGCTTTAATGATGACTGATGCCTAGGTTTCAACTCAGAAAATCTGATGTCTTTGGTCTTGAGTGCAAGCTGGGAAATAGGATTTTTAAAATGTCCCCAGGGACGCCTAAACTATAACCAGGCTTGACACCTGATTGCAGCATGCTCCCTCTTTCAGCCTTCTCAGGCTTCATTCAAAGGTAATCTCACCCTCACATATTATTTCCATTTGTTTTCATTCTTTAGGATTATTTCCAACTCATACACAATGCCCCAAACTCTTCTATCTGAAAATAAGAGTGAAAAATCCTCCCTGGATCCACTCTCCATAGCAACTATCTGCTCTGTTTGACTGTTCCAAGTCAAACAAAATTCAAGAATAAGGTCCCCACACAGGATGTCTCTGCTTTCTCATCAACTATTCAATCTACTCCAGACTGGGTTCTGCTCCAGAATTGGTCACTCTGTTGTTCAAAAACATTCGCATCTCTTGGCCTCAAAGACCCCATGTTCTCCTGATTTCCTCCCTTCCTCCCCCTGCCAGGGTGTCTTTCTCCCTGATCTCTCAGTGTTAAGAGTTCCTCAGGACATGGTATTTGGCTGTCTTTCCTTTTCACTCTACTTCTGATGCTTTCCGGGCTCTGGGACCTTGGGGCTGATAACACCTACTCAGACCATTGCATCAGTCTCCTACCAGCACATCCGAATCCCTGTTTGGTCTTCCTCTCCATTAGGTGTGTGATAGATATCTCAGAGCTCATGTTCCAAACTGAATCTTGATGTCCCCCTACACTGTTCTAGTCCTCTTATACTGCTTCTAGTTGTGTTAGTTTCCTGTGACTTGTGTAATGAATTACTACAAATGGATTGGCTTAGAACAGCACATACTTACACTCTCACAATGGGAAGGCTAGAAATCTAAAATTAGTTCCTCTGGGCTGAATTAAGGTGTCAGCAGGTCTATACTTCCTCGAGGCTTCAGTGGTGAATCTGTTTCTTGATTTTTCCAGTTTCTGGTGACTGCTAGCATTTCTTGGCATATTAATGAGGTTTTCTAGAGAAACGGTCTTCCCTTGTGGCTCAGTTGGTAAAGAATCTGCCTGCAATGTGGGAGGCTGGAGTTCGATCCCTGGGTTGGGAAGATCCCCTGGAGAAGGGAAAGGCTACGCCCTCCAGTATTCTGGCCTGGAGAATTCCATGGACTCTACAGTCCATGGGGTCGCAAAGAGTAGGACATGACTGAGTGACTTTCACAGCCTCACAACCTCTAGAGAAACAATAATGTGTATTTATGTGTGTGTGTGTGCATGTAGTTTTATTATAAGGAACTGGCTTATGTAGCAATGCAGGATGAGAAGTTCTTCAGCCATCAAGCTAGAGGCTCAGGAGGGTCCATGCTATAAATTCCAGTCTAGGGGCAGGAGAAGATGACTGTTTTGGTTCAAACAGTTAGGCAGGAGACGTTTCCTCTCTCTCAGACTTTTTGTTCTATTCAGGTCTCCAGTTTATTGGATGAGGAACATCCACATTAGGGAGGACAGTCTGCTTTACTCAGTCCACTGATTCAAACAAATCTCATCAGGAAACACCCTCACAGACACACCCAGGATGATATTCGACCAAATGTCTGGACATCCTGTGGCCCAGTCAAATTGACACATAAAATTATCACACTTGGCTTGTGGCCACATCATTCCAGTTTTCAAGGTCAGCATCTTCAAATCTCTTTGTCCCATCTTCATATTGCCTTCTTTTGTGTGCATATGTGTTTTAATCTCCCTTTACTTCCCTCTTACAAGGATACAAGTGATTGCATTTAGGGCCCATCCAGATAATCCAGAATAATCTCCTGTCCTCAAGATCCTTATTATAATCATACCCGTAAATGCCTTTTCCAGATAAGGTAGCATTTATAGGTCCCAGAGTTTAAAACATGGATATCTTTAGAGGGTCCATTATTAAGTCTCCTGTACTAACTCATGCAAAGGGCACCTTAATCCAGAAATTAAACCAAAAATTCAGGACTCACCTTTGTCAATAAAAATCTCTCCAACCCCATTAATTCACTGACAACACCTTTATTTTCCATCTTCTAAATAATCTTGAATCAGTTCAGCAATTTCCATTTCTTCATCTACCAACCTAATCCCAAATAGAATGTCTTTTCTGGACTCTTTTAAATAGTACACTTATGTCAACTGTAATTATCTCTTTATTTGTGGCGTTATTTGTTGAATATCTCCAGTCACTAAGTTGTAAGATCCTTTAAGGTAGGACCATAGATGTTTCGATCACCATGATATTTTAGACCCCAGCAAAGTGCTTTGTTTGTATAGATTCACTGTGTGTGTGCATGTGTGTGTGTGTGTGTATATGTGTGTGCGTACACTCAGTTGTGTCCTATTCTTTGCTACCCCATGGATTCTAGCCCGCCAGTCTCCTCTGTCCATGGGATTATCCTGGCAAGAACACTGGAGTGGGTTGCCATTTCCTTCTTCAGGGGATATTCCCCACCCAGGGATCAAACCCGTGTCTACTGCATTAGCAGGTGAACTGTTTATCACTGATCACCAGGGAAGCCCAATTGATTAGCTGCTCAGTAAACATGTATCCCATGTATGATGGATGGATGGTACCTATCCTGCCATGGCAAAACTACTAGTCTGGTAAAGGGGCCATTCAGTGGCTTTGACTATAAATCATTTCACTTGCTCATTTAAACTATTTGTATTGAGAGCCATCTATAAGATAGATGTTCTAGGAGGCTCAAAGAATTAACATTATTACCCATTAACAAACTACATAAAACTCCTTGCTCTTATGGAACGTCACATTTTAGTGTGAGGAAAGACAAATAGAAAGCATAATATATGTAAAACTAATGAATTCTATGTATGTATATGTGCCTGTATATCACATTAGATGGTGTTAAATGACATGAAAAAAAAATAGAGCAGTTCAAAGGGGATTTGTACGCCTTTGTAATTTTGGATGGGGTAGAGCTTTCTGAGAATTTCACATTTGAGAAAAGATCTGAGTGAGTTGAGGGGTGAGTCATGACTATATTTGGGGAAAGATCTTCCCAGACTTAGGGAAGTGCATTCAAGGAGGTCTCGGAGGCAGGGGTGGTCTTGGTCAGTTCAAGGAGGATGAAGAGGCCAGTGTGTCTGGAGTGAGAGAGTGAGGATGAGAGCAGGAGGAGATGCTGGCTAAGGAACCATGGAAACAGACTGCATGGGATCTTATAAGACAGTGGAAGGACTTGGGTTTTCCTCTGAGTAAGATGGGGATCCATTGGAGGGTTTCCAGATGAGGAGGGACACTTTCTGACTTACAGATTAAAAGTATCTCTCTGGCTGCTGTGTGGACGGCAGCGGAGCAAGGATGGAAGCAAGAACCCTGGGAAAGTTATTACAGTAATTGAAGTGTTACATGGTGTGGCTTGGACCAGAGTGCTAGATAGTAGCAGAGGTGGTAAGAACTGGGCAGAATTTTGAAAGTAGGACCAGTAGGATTTCCTGATAGATTGGGTATGGGGTGGGGGCCAGAGAGAAAGAGAGAGAGAGGTCAAGAATGATGCCCGGATTTTTGGCCAGAGCAACTGGAAGCTAGACTAAATTCAGTTTTGTCTGGAACTCCTACCCCAAACATCTTAATTCCCTAAAGTCACTGGAACGGCCCAGCAGCCCTGAACTTTGCAGACAGCTGCTCAGGGTTGTCATCCATCCTTCCCTGGAGAGTGTCTGATCCCTCCCCTAAATGGACGCCCCCTTTTCTCTCACATCTGTGCACAGAAACTTGCTCACTTTGCCTTCAGCTCAATGTCAGCCCTCGGCCTTTATTCCGTCCATGACACACAGTCCCAGCACAGGCTTGGCTTTCCTCTAGAGATTGGTCTGAGCCTTGGCACACTGGGGTATCCTTCCGACCCTAGCCTTTTGTTCACACTCCAGACTCGAGTTGGGCTGGTTATTATTTTTTCTCACAGAAGTTTCTCATCATTCTAGTCCAGAGCAGTTGAGGTCATTCAGTAGCCCCTGGATCTCTGTTGGCCCAGGGGGCCTGGCCAAGGGCCACTTTAGGTAACAGTGCCTTTTATTCAACTTCTTCCTGAATTTTTATCTAGTTGGCAGGGGCTTTGGGCTGGGCTATATGATTGGTTCAATGGAAAGGCCATTCCGTCAAGAAGCTGTAGCTGTTATGAAAGGAAGCTCACCCTCCCCTGCGTGTGCAGTCATGCCGGCACGGGTATCGGGTGCTACAGGGCTTTGGGAAATGTCTGAAAAGTCAGTGGCAGAACAGTTGTCTACGGCTGGCCTGCTCTGACCCAGTCTCTCACCCCACATAAGCCTCTCAGCGAGTAACATGAAAGGGTCAGGCATCTCATGTTTCCTCCCTTGATGAGAATCAGGGTACCAGTGTGATGGCATCTCTCCCCACCGTCAGTCGCTGGGAGACCCGGTTCATGTGTGCGCATTGTGTCCTTCAGTCCATAAACCTATGTGTACTTGGAAAGAAAAGTTTCTTGGGGGATGAAACTTAAATGAACTCTCAACTCTTTTTCCAGGCGCTGCGGTCACCAGCTTCTTCCTAAAAGCCAGCTCTCTAAATTGCACAGACGGCCACATAAACGAGATACAAATGGTCTTGCCCTTCCGGGTCCCTGCCCGCTTCCCCACTGGCTGGCTGGTCCACCGTGGTGCATGCTGGGTAGGCGGGCTGGATGCGGCGGCAGAAGTGAAAGGCTCCTCAGGTATGGGAACCAAACGATTGGAAGTGCTGCTGGCCTCCCCATGGGGAACTGAAAATGGTGTAAATGCGGGTGGTGGGGTGGGTGTGGTTTCAGCAGAGCTTTTGGACAAAGTCGTCCAAACCGAAAACTGCTTCTAGGGGTCAAAGACTTCTTTGGTGGTCTCCTGAGGCCCCTCCAACTAGCAGCCGAGCCCTGGTCCTGTTAATTTCTTAATATACACCTCCTGTGAGATCTATTCTAATTAGAGGACTCTGTAGGAGAGGTTGGGGGCAGGAGCTGAAGGCCGAAGACCCCCACATTACCTTCTAGAAACACCTCGTGAGGAGGTGCGGAAATAAGTCAGCTTGGGCAAAATTTGGGGGTGCTGATTCAACATAGCTCAGAGTACACGGGTGAATTTATCTTTCATTGCGATGTAATCAAATGAAAGGGCAAGAAGCTGCTTTTTCTCAGTTTTCTGAAAGGGGTTGCAACAAAACACGTTAGGAAGCCCTCACTCTTACACGAGTTGTTTGGATTAGGTGGGATCAGAGGAAGGGGGTGTGACTTCGCCGAGGGGAGCGTGAGCTCTGGTGAGCATGAGAGGTGGCAGCCAAGTCTGCTGGAGCCTGTCTCTGGAATGTGAGCAGAAAGAAGCACTTCTGAGCCCTTGTCCTGCAGAACTGCAGCTTTTTTGTGCGCGTGTGCTCCTAGGGTCTAATTGGTAAGAACTTCGGAATCTTGGAATGTCCTCTGCTAGGTACCATGTGAGGAGAAGGCAATGGCACCCCACTCCAGTACTCTTGCCTGGAAAATCCCATGGACGGAGGAGCCTGGTAGGCTACAGTCCATGGGGTCGCGAAGAGTCAGACACGACTGAGCGACTTCACTTTCACTTTTCACTTTTATGCATTGGAGAAGGAAATGGCAACCCACTCCAGTGTTCTGGCCTGGAGAATCCCAGGGACGGCGGACCCTGGTGGGCTGCCGTCTATGGGGTCGCACAGAGTCGGACACGACTGAAGCGACTTAGCAGTAGCACCAGCAGCAGGTACCATGTGAAAGGTCATTTATTTAGCATTGACTATGGGCCAAGTACAGTTCCAAAGGCTTTCCATGTATGAGGCTTACAAGTTACTGTATATTTACAATTACCAAATATTGTTAAGAACAAAAGCCAAGTGGCCTATTAGTGTGCATTGAGTTCTTTTGTTCCTATTCAAAAGTGATTGTCTTTTGTATACATTTGCAAGCAAGGGAAAACTTCTAGAAGGGTACTCAGAGAAATGACATAACAGTTTTCTTTAGGAGACTGAGAGAAGCCTCAACTGTGGAAGTATGATGTGGGAGGGATATTTTTCATTTAGTACACTTTTGTTCTGTTTGAATCCTTTTAACCATGTGGGATGTATTCCTGTTTCAATTTTAAAAATATTTGTTTTTAAAGAGAATGAAATGAAAATGCTGTAGCCCAAGACAACCTTGGGCTGAGTCCTAGAGGACAAGTCCAAAGTAATACAGTGGACAGAGGACTGGAGGGGGGACCTTTGAGGAGATCTATTTCACCACAGACGAGCTTGCTATCTTGGTGACTGAACAACAGCTCTAATCTCAAATTGAAAGAACTGGAAATGGCAGTTAAAGTTCACCTGATGTGAACCAGTATCAAACTAAAGTAAGAAATGTGAAATTGCACCTGTAACTTGAGCTCTATGCCGCTATATTATAATTCTAATCCCCAGGTTACCTCAGCCAGATAGACAAGGGGTCCTCACTCTCATACCGCTAGGTTCCTTCCCAGCTGGTGAGAAACTATAATGTGATTGTTGTTACTGCTACAGGCCGTCAGGAAACTGGCCCAGTCATCCGGTCCTCAAATAGGGAAACAGAAGTCACTGCTATCATTGTGAGGGGTCCAAAACAAATGAGACCCTAAACCTGCCATACCAAGGAATCCCGCATCTTACAGAGATAAGGCATGACACATTTACCTTAAATGGAGGCTCCACTGTGTAAAGACCACCAGAGGAATAGATCCAGGGTTACAGGATTTCACGGAAGAGGATGACACTAGCCAAGAGGTAGTCCAAACAATTATAAAGGACTTTGCTTGGCACTTAGGATATTCATAGAGGGGAGGAAGTGGAGGAGAAGCAGGCTGAAAATATCAGGGAGGGTCCAGAGTTCCATTCTGGGTAAGCAACAGGTACCAATTTAGTTCTGAGCACAGGAATAGCCAGAACTTGAGTCCTTCAGGAAAATGAACCTGGCAGCAGAGTGGAGGTAAAGAGATGAAGGACCTAGGCCTGGGAGATGGGTTTGTAGGCTCTGGGATTAGTCCTTCAGCTGAGAGCTAATGAGAGTCAGGGAGAAAGAAAGAAGAAGTGGAGACATTCATGACCGATTCTGCAAAGGACACAGAAAAGAAGTGATGATTGACGGGGGACCCCAACTGGTGGAGTTCTGAGGCTGATTGGCTAAGAGGAAAGAGATAGAATAAGTGGAATTGGTGGCACCAATGCTAAGGAAGAGGATGAGTCAGCACAGGGTATTTTGGGGTACTGGTACCCATGTACAGAAGTCTGAGGCTGGAGCTCGGGAGGGAAGCTGGAGATTTTTGTGGGGAGTGAGCTTTGTAGTGAAAGTGGTTGAATCCAAGATATTAGATGATTTTTTAATTAGGGGTTTTTGAAAGAAAAGACAATGATCAAGCCAGATAAGCTAAAGAAAGACGACAGCAGAACAATAAGGAAAGAGTGGAGTCACCGAGTTTTGGTTATTGCTGTTTAACACAGGAGTTTGTGATACCATCCTCCGCCCGCCCCCCACACACAGAAAGGTGAAGAAAATTAGATGAGAGAGGCCATTGTTTATAGCAGCTATGTGGTCACGACTTTTCAAGAGAACTGTTCTTAGAGAGATATAAGGCGTGTGTATTGTTAGTTGCTCAGTCGTGTCGACTCTTTGCAACCCCATGGACTGGGGCCTGCCAACCTCCTCAGTCCACGGAATTCTCCAGACAAGAATACCAGAGTGGGTTGCCATTCCCACAGATCTGCAGGGGATCTTCCCAACCCAGGAACTGAACGTGGGTCTCCTGCATTGTGGACAGATTCTTTACTGTGGCCACCAGTGATTTAAAGCATAGTTTGCAAATTTCATGGCTATAGGCTGAATCTAGAAGAGGTATTTTATTTCATTCTCAGTGTTTAAAAAATCAAATTAATGGCTAATATTTAGAAATTGTTCAATTTCACTTAAAAATCCCAAATTCCAAACCTATATGATCTAGCCAACCAGAGCCCTCTTGCCTCATGGTTGGATGATGGCTGGATGTTGGCCCTGTGTCTGCAATGTGGAATGGGGAGTGTGAGAGGTGGCTGTGGGGTGGTGGGAATCTCCAGGTAATCTCCTTGTTGCCCCAGCTACACCCAACCTCATTCTGACGTTTCTGCTGTCAGTGTGTTTGCACTTGGTTAAGGCATGTGCAAGGCTTCCCAAATGGCACTGGTAGTAAAGAACCAGCCTGCCAATGCAGGAGACGTAAGAGACTCAGGTTCGATCCCTGGGTCAGGAAGATCCCCTGGAGGAGGGCATGGCAACCCACTCCAGTATTCTTCCTGGAGAATCCCCATGAACAGAAGAGCCTGGTGGGCTACAGTCCATAGGGTCACAAAGAGTCAGACATGACTGAAGTGACTTAGCATGCAAGGCATGTGAAACTGATGAGGAAATAGATGTCATTTACTCTTTCAAGTAGACCACTCCTTCGAAAGCTTGGAGATGACATGCTGAAGAGAAAAGGATGGTTAATCAGGGTAGTCAGGAGGAGAAGAATGGGTGTGTTATGGTGATGGAGACTCATGCTCCATTTGGTGTTATCCAAGACGAAAAAATTGAAGTAAAGAATAAGAGACTGAAGAGATGGGAGAGGAAGTGATTGATAAAACCAAAATTATATGTGGGAACTGAGGAATAAGCAAGATTGGAAAGAAAAGGAACCTCTCTACTAATGAAATAGGAGAAGCCACATACAGAAATAGCAAGGAGGAGAGGAGGGAGTCTGGAAGAAGAGCTGCGATTCATGTTATATGTGGGTGGGCTAATAAAACTGGGCCGAGTTCAGGGCCAGACCAGCAAGTGGGCGGGACTGGAGGGGCAAAAAGGGATGATTCTCAGGGCAGGAAAATAGTTTGGCAGTCTTCGAGTGGTTATTCCTTAAATATTTGTCCAGTAGTCATGTTTTTGAAATGGCAAAGAGAAGCTGATTTTCTCTTTTAAAATTACATGCCTATGTTTATATTTAGAAATTAGAGTTCATTACAGGCCCATATGTACCATAACATTTACACTTAGTTGAAATTGTCTCTCACTTCACATATTTTCTGTAGTGATAGGTACTCTTATTTTCTAAGTACAGGAAAAACTGCATGAATTGTAGGAAAATATTGTTAAAAGTGTATTTAAAGGTTTCTTTTTCTGACTTACATGATTGTAAAACACATCTCATTTTTCTTTAGTTCTCTTTCATTCTGTCCTTTTTTTGAGATATTTTTTTTCCCTGAGCCAGACAACTTCATAGAAGTCTTAGGTAAGTGCTTCAAACTGAGATAACCATACGAATCACTTGTTACTGATAAATACTACAACCTGCATCCTGCAGTTTCAGCATTCTGTTGGTCACTTGATGCTGGCCTCAGCTGTTCTATCAGCTGATCTCAAGATGTGTGGCTCTTTGGGCAAACCATCTAACTTGTTAAAGTGAACTGTAGCAAACAGGCAGTGCCTTACAGTGCTTTAATACAGTATACATGTTGGTGTAGACATGAGCTTCCCTGGTGGCCCAGCAGTAAAGAATCTGCCTGACAGTGCATGAGATGCAGGTTGGATTCCTGGGTTGGGAAGATCCCCTGGGGGAGGAAATGGCAACCCATTCCAGTGTTCTTGCCTGAAAAATCCAATGGACATAGGGGCCTGGCAGGCTATAGTCCATGGGGTTGCAAGGAGTCAGACACAACTAAGCAACTAAACAGCAACAACAGCGTGTTGGTTAGAGTCAGGAGTGGGCTTCTCTCTGGCCAGTTATATGAAAAGTTTCATGCAGAAAGCTGAATTCACTGGCATCGTGTTGCAGACTTATTCCTGTGTTGGTTTAGTGCACTTTCCTGATGAATTGGTACCTGTAATAGGTGCTTGGTTCTTCTTGTGGATTTGGGTAGGATTTAGGCTGCAATATGGAATCAATTTGTGGGGGGTGTCGTAGAGGACGTGAAAGTAGATTTATTCAAGGCAAACAAAAGGACCACCTAGACTTAGAGAGGGACTTGCCAATCTGTGGCTGAGAGATAAAGGGAGCGACCAGAATGATTTTCTGGAGGCCAGCAGGGTGTTGCAGTGATGATTCCTGTGGGCTTACCTTGGGCAAGTGGGGTCAGAGTTGAGTGTGGACTGATGGTGGCTTGGAGGGAGTGGGGAAGGAGAGCAAGTGAAGGAAACTGTAATTGGATTTCAGAAGTCTAGTCATTTTAGTGAAATGCTCATTCTAATGAAATATCCTTAAGTTGCTTTTAAAAATACAGCCCTATAAAATTATAATTAAAAATTCATTTCCATGATGTGTGAATTGCTTGAAGAATTGACTTGTCATTATAAGCTTCCTGTGACTAAGAACACTTTCTGTTTCCCAGTTGTCTTTGGGAATCCAAATTGCAGTGCATTTGTGGCAGTCTTCAAAATAATAGATTTCTCACGTGACTGCACGTGATATATCACTTTATTTTTCATTTTAGTTTTTCTGTCACTCATAGCTGAGTTACGCTAGTCATATTGCTGAGCACTGGCAACTTATGTGGATATAGTTAGGTGTCGTTAAAATGATTTGGTGAGCATTCATGAAGAGATATGCATTGGAGAAGGCAATGGCAGCCCACTCCAGTGTTCTTGCCTGGAGAATCCCAGGGATGGCGGAGCCTGGTGGGCTGCCGTCTGTGGGGTCGCACAGAGTCGGACACGACTGAAGTGACTTAGCAGCATGAAGGGATAAACACTAGCATTATTATGATTGTGACCATCTCTCAACCTACCTGAGTCTTGGTTCCTTTCTTTTAAACTGCAGTGGGGGGAGAGTGGGGGTGGAATGGGCTGGGTGATCTCTAAAACACTTACCCTTTTAAATGTCAGAGAAAATGACAATAAGCTAGGATGGTAGTTAGGACAAAGTTTGAATGCTGAAAGATAAACTGAGGCATATTAAAATGTTTAGAAGTTTATTTGAATGAATATGGGCTCTGATCAGGCAGAGACAAACCAGAGGTAGTTAAGAGTTAGAAGCAAGGCTTTGGTAGAGGAGACTTAGAAAGAGAGCAAGGAAATTATATGATTGGCTGTAACTTAAACTGTTGCCTCCTTCAGGAAAGTCTAGTGAGTTGTTTGTGATTGGTTCTGTTTGGTTTTGATTTCTTGACCTTGAGGCTTAGATTTTGGTTTGCTTACATAGGTGCCAAACATTAACACTGCATTAGAACATTCGAGTCACCCCAGTCTAACGGCCTCCTTGCTAAAATAATTTAAAGAATGTGATGAAAGTAAGAAGGCAGCGGCACGAATGTCTTAGTTTTGTTAGGAGAGCTAGGTCATTTGTGGCATTACCTCAAAAATTCTTCCGAATTCCAAGAAGACAGTTATGGTCAGTTACATGTTTAAAGCTCCTTATGGCTAAAATATACATTTTTTGGCTACATAGTGGAGCTGTTTAGAGAACATAGTGCATACAATATATTTATTCTTATTTTATAGGATTTAGGAGATGGTGTTACTACTTTAGTTGATTCTGGAGCTTACGGTTTTTCCTCTTTGTTTCCCTGTGTTCTGGGATGCCACCGCTGTTCAGGCTTTAGCATCCAGGCCCCATGAAAAAGATGTCTCTTTCCTGAAATGACTCCACTCTGATGCCTGCAGGAACTGAAATTTTGCAGGGAAATTCTTACGGAATTTTGTGGGTCCCCATCATGGTGGTCTTACCTATTTCCCTTGTCATTTGGGAGCAGTCAGACTCTAAGCACTGTTGACCTACTACTGATCACTGTTGTACTGTAGGCCATTGTGGGGAGTTCTGTGAGAAAGAAACCATCTCTGACTCCACCTCCACATTCCAGCAGCCAGAATCCCATTTCCCAAATCAGTATTAGTCTTCTCCACAGAAAGGGTATCATCTGGGGCTTCTCTATCAGGTACCTACTGAATTTCTTGATTGGCTGTCTGTAATTCTAGCTTGTTAGCTAAGCTTTCTTTCTATATGGTTCCACCTGGACAACTCTGCACTGGAATGTGGCTGCAATTACTAAAAGTGGTAAGGTATGACTGGTGAACTCTTGTTTCCTGATATTTAGCTACCAGGCTTCTAAAACCTCATTCCTTTTAGATACATTGAAACATTTTGTTTTTGTACTATCATTTTCCTTTCTATTTTTTTTTCCCTTGGTTGATATTTCTAGGCTACAAGGATAATTTTTGTCAACAAAGTTAACATCATAGTTTTTAATGGTTTATACCTAATTGCCAAAGGTATACTAGGCAGCTTAGAACAGCATATTTAATACTGTGCTAGACACTTTATGTACATTAATTCTTTTCCCCCATAATAACACCTCATGAGATAAGAATTATTATTCTTTTCAAGTTCATATCATGAGAAAGGAACAGGTTAAATTCATGCTTCTTTTCTCCAATGTCTAAGCTCTTTCTGCTGTACTTAGCTGCTTCTTCACTACGTAGTTTTTTTTTTTTTTTAAGATTTTTTTGATGGGGACCATTGTTAAAGTCTATTAAATTTGTTACAATATTGCTTCTGTTTTTTATGCTTTGGGTTTTTGGCTGTGAGGCATTTGGGATCTTAGTTCCCCTGGCCAGGAATTGAACCTGCACCCCCTGCATTGGAAGGCAAAGTCTTAACCACTGGACAGCTAGGGAAGTCCCTGTTAAGTTGTTTATAATATTAATTACCATTTATCTCTGTTATATTAGTATATAGAGATTAACATTAAAGTCTTCTCTGCGTTTTCTTGGTAGAAAAGGAAAACATGTATATATGTATATACAGGTGTATATATATATGTACATATAGACAGCTGTAGGGAGAGGGAGTAAAGTCTATGTTAATAAAATATGTATGTTCTTACACATTTAAACAAATCTAATATGGTAAATCTGATGAGGATTTTTTCACTAAATTAAAAAGTCATATTGTAGTTAAATGAAAAATAGTTGAAATCACTATAATTCAATTTCATAGTGTTTTAAAAGTAGATTATTTAAAGTACTGAGTCATATCCCACTCCACCTCTGCCCTCTTCATGGATAGGTCTTAAATGCTGATCTGAAGATGATCTCAGCCATTTGTAGAAAAGCTTATTGGTCAAAAGGCCTCAAACATGTGCATGCGTGTGTGTGTGTGCTAAGTTGCTTCAGCTGTGTCTGACTCTGTGTGACCCTATGGACAGTAGCCCACCAGGCTCCTCAGTCCATGGGATTCTCCAGGCAAGAATACTGGAGTGGGTTGCCATGCCCTCCTCCAGGGGATCTTCCTGAGCCAGGGATCGAACCCATATGTCTCTTGCATTGGCCGGTGGCGTTTTTTTTTTTAACCTCTAGCACCTCCTGGTAGCATACAGTGTATTTCATATTTCTATTCCATTTTTAATGTTGTCATTTTTATCTCCACCTCTAGATTATAAGCTCCTTGTGAGTGGAGACCCCTCTTCTAGTTCTTTCCTATCTTTTCAGGGAATTGGTCAGGGTCAGGCCCATTATATGCTAATTAGTGGCAGACAAGCAAAAGTGCCTTGAGGCCCTGAGAGGAGGCGCCCAAGAGTAAACAGAGGAAAAAATGAAGAAGACAGAGATGCCTGGCAGGAGAGGCCGATTATGCAAGATGGAAACTGGCCATGCAGCCTCATCGTCTGCTCTGGGGCTTCTTATTCAGGCTCCAGTAACCTCAGATGTGGAGATTACAGCGCTTAATGTTGTTGCCCCTTCCTTTCACCACGAATGGAATGAGGGCACTTGCTGGGGTCACGAGGCATCAGTGATCTGTCATGACTCCAGGCTGGGGTGGATGTCCAGGCAGATATTTTTTTTTTTTTTTGAACGAACAGACAGGCTGACTCCTGAGATCTGACCGTGACTAAAACTTGGAGGAGATTCAGCTGGCTTTGGTTCAAACCAGACAAACTAAAACAATACCAACAGTAAGGGGAAGGAGTCTAGACCTTGCAAGAAATGCTCCTTCACCTTCAGCCTGAAGTCTGTAAATTCTTAGCGTGAGCCTTCTGGCAGCACAAGTGTCCTGTATCCCCCCCAACTCACCCCGCACAGAACCACGAAAGAAGATCTTTCACGGAGATGGATAATGGTTGAAGATTTCTCAATAATAACACTAAGTGATGTTGTACCCATGTCAACCTGTCATAGGTGAAACAACAGAAGCTTATTCACGATATAGAGGATTTTTAGTTGTAGAAAATTAGAGAACTCCTTGGAAAACTCCTAATTCTGCTATTTATTGAGTGTTGACCATGCCCAGCATGTAAGGCCCATCTAATTGCCTCAACTCATTTGGGTGGAAAAGATAATGTCTCTAAGAGTCCGGCTCTTTGGGACCCCATGGACTGTAACCTGTCAGGCTCCTCTGTCCAGGCAAGAATACTGGAGTGGGTATCCATTCTCTTCTGCGGGGGATCTTCCTGACCCAAGAATCGAACCTGGGTCTCTTGTATTGCAGACAGATTCTTCCCGTCTGAACCACTGCGGAAGCCCTAGAGGGAACTAGAATGGAGTGGAGACGTGGCAAGGATGTTGTCCATGTTTGTTAATGCTTTGGAAGCAGGTGGCCTGCTGAGGCTCGCAGCACCTCAGCGTGGTTCTTCAGACCCGGTGTCCAGTCCTCTGTGTACTCTCCAGTCCTCTCTTGGGTTGGGGCGTGAGCAGTAGTGTGAAGCATAGCAGCTGGCTAATTCCATGGCTTCTCCATCTCTTTCTGTCTCTGTCTCCCTCTATTCCTGCCTCTGTCTCTCTCAAACACACACTGACATTTGTATGAGGGAGGGCAAAATGGAACATAGAATGTGGTTTAACTTTCAGAAGTTTAAATGAGAAGCTCTTTGTTAGTGATAAAGCAAACAAAACAAACTGGCCACAGGGTCAGCATGCTCTGGAACGCAGAATTGTTTGTCGCCAGTCAAACAGCCGCCTGATGCTAGGTTTACATAATGTTTCAGCAAACCGAAACAATGAGGACATTTACCATTAACTCAAGGCCTCAGCCATAAAATCAGAATGGGGAAAGATGAGGGTCACTAACTCTGCTCTTTAAGGCCCTCAGCAAATAGCTCTGCCCAGGGCAAAGTAGCTCCTTAGACCAAGTGGTCCACGATTATCGAACACCTAGTCTTTTGCCAAAGACTCTGAATAGGAAGATGGAAGACCCCAGTCCCTTTGTAGGGCCAGGGCCATGCTGACATTTAGCCGGCAGACAGAGACACAAATGATGGTGAGGTGACACTGTTAAAGTGAGTTTCATTTTAGACACAACTCCCTGTGTGAGAAGGGCAGAAGGGAGAGCCCAAGTTCTCACAGGTCAGAAAAGGTGCCCAGAGAGATAGCATTTGAATTGGACCCAGCAGGAAGAGTGGAAGTTTCTCAGGACTGCCTGGAGGTGTGATGGGGTAGGAGCCAAGGTGCATGCTCGAAAGAAGGTTAAATAACTGCAAGGCATGAGGAGCCTGGTATTCCAGAAATTACCGAGAATAACTTAATGTTGTCCAATGTGAGGAGTGTCAGGAGAAGGGGTGGGGAGGGTGGCAGTCAGGTCAAGAAGGGTCTTGTGCGCATGTGAGGCCAGGTGCTGACATCTATCCTGTGCAGGGAGGGATGCCAGGGACATCTTTTGAGCTGGCTTGGCCGCATTTGCTTCTTGGCCTTGGCCCTGAGGAGTACAGGTGGGAGGGAGTGGCTGGAGGAATGAAGTGGTCCTGTGAGGGAAGGGGATGGCACTTCTGCAGTGGATGTTCTGAATGGACACCCTGAGGAGTTTCCAGGCCCGGGTAAACTGAGATCCACACTGACAGTGGTGGGATTTGTGCAGGGACAGTGGGATGGCAGTGGGCTGCATGGTCCGCTCTAGCTCCAGGCAAACTCCAGGGCTCAGGAATGGCTCTGCGGGGCTCCAGGGTCTCACCTGCCTTTTGAGGGCCATTCTCAATGCTGAGACAGCGTCACTACTGACCTGGATGTGTGTCAGGTCCGAGGGGGCGCCTCTGAGTTCCTGCTGCTCTGCAAGTGTCTGGAGCACAGCAGTGGGTCTTAATTAATACTTGGTGATTGAACTGAATTGATGATATTGGTGCTAATAGAGGAGCTGGGGGGCAGCCCTGGGCACTGTCACACAAAACTCTGTCCTGGAGGAGCATCTATTCCAGGTGGTGAGAGAAGCAATTAACAAAAGAAGCAAAATGCACAGAAAGCTTGATGGTGAAATACACTGTAAGGAAACAGGTGGAGAGTGTGGTTTGCTATTTTAAATAAGATAAGCCAAGACCTGGAAGTGGGGAGTACCCCTTTGGATCTGTGGGAGACAAGCATTCCAGGAAAAGGAAAGAGGGCCAGAGTGTGGAACTGGGTGTGTGCTTAGTTTGCTGGGAAGCCACAAGGAGGCCAGCATGGCCGCAGCGAGGTCTTCGAGGTGAAGTGGGGTGAGGGCAGGGGTGTGCTGGGCAGGGCTGCCATTGTCCTTAGTCTGAGTGAGGTGGGAAGTCCGGCTGATTCTCCTGTGCTGTGCACCTTTCTCCCCTCCTGCTCCTTCCCCTCACGATCACCACTCACCAGTGCACGTTTTATAGACAGCTGGCGCAGTCACAGGCGGGAGCCAATGCCACTGAAATAAGAGGTAGGGGGACTGCTCTATTTTAAGGGCCTGAAGAGCTATAGTAATCAAACACCGTGCTTTAGTTCTTAGGATAAGGAGGACGATTGGAATGTGGACTAATATCAGCTGATATTAGTTGCTCTTGATTTGCTTAGGTGTGATTTTTCTACTAAGGTTACAGAGGAGAATGTCTTCATTCTGAGAAGACACATATTGAACTATTTAGGGGTGCAGTGTCTTTGATACCAGCAACTTACTTTCAAATGGCTCAGCATACACACACATGGCCACAATGAAATGGATACATACATACAGACAGAATGCCAAAATATGAACAGCTGCTCCATCTTGGTGGTGGGTATGCAGCTACTAGTTCTACTAGACTATCAACTTTCATTTTAGAAAATGTTCATGTTAAAAAGTTGGGGGAAATCCTCTCTGCTATGGACCATTTCTTTTGACTCTGCCTTTGACTACTGTTATTTGTTTTCTTGAGATTCTGCCCAGCACCCCCAGGCAGTTTGTTTGCTTTGGATCAGAAATGTTTGTCTCTGGATACTTAGACATAGAGCGCAGGGATTCAGGTGAGATGTCAGAGGGCTGGCATCTGCCTGCTTTGGGCCGGCAGACCCCAACCGAACAGGCCTGTAGTCAAAGCATAGTAGGAAGGCGCCTGACAATTTTCAGAGACACTCTGTAGGGCAAGAGGAAGACAAAGAAGAAATGCAGCCTTGCAGAGGTTATTTCCTCTCTGGAGTGTGTACTTTCCCCCTGACGTCGAGTTTCTAAATTATTTCTCTCTTTACCTGCTGTGTGAGTTGACAAAAGGCTAATGTGATTTAGAAACTCAGCAGTCATCCAGAAAGTCTATTTCCAGTCTGGTGGTTACCAGACCTCTGTCAGAGGATTGAGTTCTGGTGTATTAAATCTCAGATTTAATCCAGGGGCCAATATGTCTGTGAATATCAGAAAGCTCAACCCCCCTTCACATGGGTCACATCAATTCCGTATGGTATTTTCCATGTGGAAGCAAGAAATAGTGCATCCAGAAAGTTGGGCTTAGCACCTATGGATCTCCTGATTAAATTTCAGTGTATAGTTAGGATGTGAGCATTTATATACACACAACCTCTGCCAGCCACATAAGACAGAAAAAATAAATAACTCCTTATGATGATTATTATTAAAAATAGAGCTCTTCAGAGCTCAGAGAAAAGCCAAATGTAGGTGATAATATATAAAGGACTTCCTAAAGAAAAAGTTGTTTGCAGCCTATTATTTGGTTTTAAAAAAGTCTTTTGTTTTGCTGCAGGAATTAAAATAAGAGACAAAAATTATTTGAAACTAAGGGAGGAAGTAGAAAATTGGTCACTATTTGTAGATTTGTCTGTTCTCGGTACAGTAGTAATAATAATAGCATCGATAGCAACAGTTAATATTTTTGCACACGTACCATATGCCAGGTATAGTTAGCGCTTTTGAAATTTAATTTAACTCTGTGACAAACCGAGAAGTAGCTTCTACTATTGTCTTAATTTTTAGGGAGCTGAGGGCCAGAGAAGTTAAATAGCTTGTGTGAAGTCAGATGACCAGCAGTTACCATAGGTAGTATTTAAGCTGTCTCTTGAAATGAGCTAAATAAAATTTGATCCTATTTTCTTTCACAAAATCTTAGTTCCCTGACCAGGAATCAAACCCATGCCCCCTGCAGTGAAAGCACAAAGTCCTAACCATTGGATCACCAATGAATTCCCAATCCTATCCTATTTTTTAGAGGTATATTTTTGTTTTTACCTTTTTCAATGGTAAGGTTTGTTCTGGTCCCTCTGGAGGATATACTGAAAATGTTAGTCCATTACATTCCTAGCAAGCCAGGTCTCTAGGGAGACAGGTCTCATCAGACTGTCAGAGTGGACCATGGCTCCAAAATTGATGGCAGACTTGGCTCCATGACGGAGAGGGCCTTGAACACAGGCGGAGGGGTTCCGGATTACCTCTGTAGAAATGGGTCATCCTAGTCACCCACCATCAATATCAGTTTTTGTGAATGGTCTGGCAAAGGGAGAAATGGGGTGTTCCTAATTCTAGGTGATGCAGAGCTGAGGCACAGCGAGTCGGTTGCTCCTTTAAGTCTTTCTTTTGTCACTATGTCTGTCCCTTCGTGTTTAGTGTCACATCTTGACCTTCTTCGTCCTCCATGGACATGAGCCCCCCTGTTGTAAGTGGCACACAAATCCATGTAAGGAGCCTTAGAATTACTCTTTTGACAAATTTATTAAGGTGACCCTAGTGGTAAAGAACCTTCCTGCCAATGCAGGGGGCATAAGAGACGTGGGTTCAATTCCTGGGTTGGGAAGATCCTCTAGAAGAGGGCATGGCAACCCACTCCAGTATTCTTGCCTGGAGAATCCCATGGACAGAGGGGCCTGACAGGCAAAGCATTGGACACGACTGAAGCAACATAGCACATTAATAAATTGAGAAAGGCAGTTTTGTGTATTGGATGCCCATTATTCATCATCTCAATAAAAAAACCAAATGACTCATTTTCTTCTCAGTGTGGTGGGGAAAAGCCACACTTCTGAACTGAGTCCTGGCAGTAGTCTTCCTGAATTATCACACTGCTTCACAGAGGTAAAGGGCTAGGGGAATGACCAGTGGGTTTAAATTATTTCCAGACCTGCATTGTAAAGTGCTGTGAACACTAAATAATAAATAACAGACCTGCACTGTCACAAAAATCTGGTGAAACCTTGTAATGGTTTTCATTTAGTCTTGTGTTTAATTTAGTTATAATGTTATGTACATTTACAGAAAAATAGTTTATTGTATATTCTATGATATGAGATGTTTGACAGATTTGAATTATTTTAATCTTGGGATCATCAATATACATAAACTTTAATTTACCTCTGAAATTCCTTTGAGATAATATGAATTCCCTTCCCTGATGTTATTAGAGTTATCGTTCTTAAAAGCAAATTGAAAAACTCCCTTCTTCCTTTTTTTTGTAAAACAATCTTTCTATGTTCCTTTATTGTCAGTGGATAGGACTTCAAGGTGCCTGGGATAGGATCCAGTGTTTCATGGTCTAGGCTCTGCTCCCTCTTCATGGTTGATCATTTCCCCAGATGTTATCTCTATTTTAACCTTTCTGAAGTCCCTGTATTTTCCTGCATGCATTCTGACTTGTCCAACTTCCATGGCTTTGGATAGGTGATTTGTTCACTTATCTTGCTTTACTTCCTGGAAAACTCCCAGTGGTCCTTTGAAACCTCTCAGGTATCACCCTCTCTCTGAAGACTTGCTTTCTGCCGACCTCCATTCATTGCTACCCATCTGACAGAGTAGAAGAATCTGTCTGTGTTCACATATTAACCGACAATGTTGATCTGAATGCATTAACATGGTTTATTTACAGAATTGTATCCTTCTTAAAAATGGAATTCTACTTGAACACAAGGACCGCGTCTTCACTGTCCTTCCTTATAGCCTCTTTCTCAACTTTTTGACTCCAGTCACTGCTGTGACAGCTCTGGGCAGTTGTGACCCACTGGGTCCCTGCTTCAACTGCACCACACAATTCTTGCCTTCTGACCTGGGCCTTTCCTGAGGCTGTTGTTTCCAGAATGTGAGCCATTCTGCCCCATGCACACACTGGAAGTGGGAGTGAACTAAAACCCCTTGGGGCAATGATGGGAGTTGAAGGATAAATAATCCCCACATCCCATGCTATTCAGGGAGACATCCGGGTCATTCTGCTAGGCAGTTCAAAGCATCTCGGGACTATGGAGCTAGAGTTGCCCATTCGAGTGCCTAGTTCAGTGAAGTGGCTTTGGATCAGCTCAGCTTCCTCTCTTCCCCTGTTTAAATCTGCCCAGTCCTCCACTGTTCCTTGGAATCACATCCCAGGGTAGATGATCTTGTCTCAGGCTCTGCTTTTGGGGAGAACCTAAACTAAGACAGAGCCCTCATTTAAAACCAGCTTCACTATGTTACATTTTTATAGATTGAGAGATGTTTGGAAACTATGCAAGTCTCAAAAAGTAACCACTAAATAAGGATGGTACAGAATACAAGTAAATAGGATAGCATCCACTACATAATAATGCTACAATGAATGAAATGTTTTGTGAATTAGGCATTTTTATTCCCTCAGGAGATGGACTCAGACAATTGCTCAGTTTTATAAAAATAATTCTCCATAATTTTACAGCTGTGTCTTAGGTAGTAACTGAGTAGTGATGTTTTGATCATTGCTTTATAGATGGTGAGGCCCTGACACAACAGCTTTCACTGAGAAAGTGGTGAGGCCCTAGAAGACTCATGTCTTTCCCATAAAAGGTCAGTGCAAGGAGTCTGGGTGTGAAATCCTATACGTATACCAGTGCGCCAGATGGCTTGCTCTGATGTGCGTGAGTGTGTGTGTGTGTTTCTTTTTTAAAACATACAAATGGGTTCCAATCTAATGATCTTAAATATTACAATCCTTGGATTACATATAAAAAATGACATGTTTTGAAAATGAAAAGTATTGGACAGTGAAATTGGCATCTAGAACCCTGTGCATTCCAAAGGTTTAAATCACAGAATTTTAGGATCTTCTACAGCTAGGAAAAAAAAAGATAGTCACTCAGGGCAGATGGTTATAACAGAACCCAGGCTAGAACCTAGGCCTGGGGAGCCGCCTTCTCGTGGTCCTTCTGTTACACCACACTGCCTTCTCTTGATGATCCTTCTTTTAAACCAGAGGTTAGCAGACTTTTTCTGTAAAGGTCCAGATAGTAAGTAATTCAGGTCTTGCAGGCCTATGGTTGCTGTCACAGCTGCTCAATTTTTATGTGAGAGCAGCCATAGAGGATACTGCTGTAAATGAGCATGGCTGGGTTCCAGTGAAGCTTTAGTTACAAACCCCAGTGGTAGGTCTGATTTGTCTCCCGTTTTACACCATTGGTGTCATGGTAGTTTCTGCCTGATGGTCACCAAAAGGCTACTGAGTCCTAGAGAATTAAAGCCACCCCCCAGCCTGTTGGTGAGCTGGGCTGTTGCATCAGCGCCCACACACGACTGGGCTTCCTTCCAGGTCAGGGTCTGGTCAGACTCTGAGCCAGCAGCTGAGAGAGTGAGCCTGGCACCCACAGCACTCTGGTTTCCAGAAGGAATCACAAATCCCCTTCCTGTGCAGATAAAGGAACAATTGTACCACAGGAGAACTTACTGGAAAGTAACGCAGGGTCACCAGGAAGGAAAAGGAATTCACTCCTTGGTCACAGCCCTTCGTCTGGTTGGGAGTCACTCAGACTTGGAAAGGTCAGTGCGGATGCGTGTCTTGACTTTGGCCGGCCTCCAGGGCTCTGCACTCGCGGGATGAAACACTATGCTCGGGTGATTTCTGTGTGCCCCTCAGAACTTCCTTTGGCTGCTCCAGTGGCCCCGTCCTCTTCACAGTCAGGTATACAATTCCCCGCACTGTTTCACCCCATCTCCTACACTTATCACCTGCCAGTGCTAAGCTTTTCTTCCCATTCATCAAAATCTCCAGTAGACAAAGACCGTCTCCTCTCAGTTTCATCTTCCACAAAACGACAGCTTGACTCATGAGTCCCAGGTCTGAGGACCTACAGGACAAATGTCGTTCCACAGAAGGTCAATGAAAGAAGCACGGATTAAACCGTATGCTTATGTCAACAAACCGATGACTATTTCAGTTCGTGTGCATTAATATGTGTGCATGTATATGTATGTGTTCATGTGTGTGCCTGTGTGTACATATGTGTGTGTATCTGAGTTAGACCTTTCAATCAGGAGCTCAACTTCCCTTTGGGCCTCTCTGAGCAGGAAAGATCCTTTACTAGCTTCGGTACTCCTGGCTGGACCCATGAGTGGGTGTTCCCTAACCATCATTCTCAAGTCTTTATTCCTTCTCTCTCGGTTTTCACCCCGTGATTCCATATAATGGTCTTACAGGCTGGATGATGTTTCCGATGGATTTAATCATCTAATCCTGAAGAGTACATGCATCACTTGTTTTGATGATCAGCTGGTCAGAACTGCTGCTGGGCATAAGCTCCTAATGAATGTCTAAATCCTTGGACCTGAAATGACTTAGGAAAACAATGGGCATTATTAGTAGTTCTCCAAGTAGCACCCTGGCCCCTGGGGAAAGGGACGCTGATAGTTCTGTGAGAGGAAGCAGGAATGAAGAGGAAGGAAGAAAGGAGGGAATAATTCATAAACAACCAATTCCTTTAGCACCTGGCTATGGTTCCTCCTGCTGTGAGAAGAATACCAATGGCTTCCATATTCCATTGTTTGTTTCTGGGAAGCTTACGAGCTGAGCGGCCTGGATCTCAGACTGGCAACAGGGCAGAAAATGTGGTCGATATGAGAGGAAAACTCCAGCCAAAATGCTTTAAATCACATTAGTTTTTCCTTTATCACCCACTTTGAAATTCTTCTTACTAAATCTCTGGTTGATTTTTAGTTACACTCCTTTCCTCCGAAGTGTGGCATATTCTTCAAGGTACAGGTTCTACTGTTCTCCTCACATTATTGCTGTTCTGTTAGTTTCTTTAATGGCCTACTTTGTTGTGGTGAAATCTTTTTCGTCCTTAGCAGCAAATGCTGAGGAATGATTAATGGATACAAATGAAAAAACAGCTCACAAAACAGAAGCGAGAAAAGGTGAGGGAAGAGATTTGGCTCTGGGAGGATGACTGTGAGATGGCTTATCACCACAAGGTGGCGCTATTAAAACACCCCATTTTAAAGTCCTAAGAAGGTTGCAAATAAAGAAGGAAAACAAAATTAAAGAGATTTTCACATAGAAAATACTTAGTATCAAAGGAGCGAAGTGTGTATGTGACGCTTTTTGTGTGTATCTGTGTGTTTATTAAAGCTGTAATCATTTGAGGAAGAGTAAATGTTATGGGGAACAGTGATAGAATTGTGTTTGTTTTTTTGAGGGAAGTGTTTCACAGCTAAACTCTTGTAATTCAAATATTAAATATTTTTATCAGATATTCAATACATTTAATTCCAATCCGATCTTTCCTGGAAGCTTCTGAAGTGTGGCATTATAGACACCAGAATGATGGGTTACGCTTACCATTCCTTAACGCATTTTCATTCTACACAGAGAGCTTGTGCACTAAAGGCATTTATTTGAAAACAGCTAGTGCCCCATTAGGGGAAACATGAAACCTGCAGGGTCTCAAATGTTCTTGACTGCTTTGGGAACGCGGCGTGTGGAGAGTTGGTAAATGAATACTTGGAAAATAATTCTTCACTTTAAAACATGTTGTCTGTTATGTGACTCCCTTGGTGCCAGTACCATTGTCATTAAAAGTGAACGTTTTTGTGTTTGCATGTTCTGTGTATGCATGGAGTATCCACTTACTGATGGGCAGAGAGATAAAAAGCTGATGTTTTTCAAGTCTGTACATTGAAGGTGAGGTATTGATATAATGGTACAGATAGTCTTTCTTGAAGAAAGGCAGGAGTGGCCAGTGATCTAATGTGAGTAAGTAAAAGCACTCAGAACTTTACACTGATGCTCCTTTATTTTGTCTCCATAGCAACCCTCTGAATCAGATGATGTTAATATCTTCATTCTCAAGGAGAGGCTCTAAGAAGTTAAATAACCTGTCAACAGTCACAAAGCTACTGTGTGGCAGAATCAAGAGGTAAGCCCAGAAATTATTCATGGGAGAACAGTGCAAGGATGTGAAAGGGAAAAAGGGTCTGCATTGTCTTGCAATTTGTATTTAGATAAAACCTGAGAAAATGACATAGGTCTCTCTGAAAGGAACAGACCTGTTCTGTTCTAATGCCTGCTTCCCATATAACCAGATGAGGGATGTATATATTGTAATACGTACACATTACATATATCATAATACACACACATTTTTTCTGATTCTTTTATATAAATTTTCATCAACTTCTATGTCAGCATAACTATAACATTTTCCACCATTCACAAAGCAGGAGGCCTGGAAAAGCTGAATTTTTGCTATAACTGGGGAAAATAGTATAAGTTGATCATGGAAATTGTAGCTGTGGTGTCTCCCAGATAATTCATACTACAGAGGCATTGACCTAACTGGAAATTCAATTCATCGTATAGAAATCAACTGGTTCCTGCTTAGAGAAAATATGTTAATAAGAATATATAACTCCAAGGACAGTGATATATACTACATGCCCATCATGCTCGTGGAATGTTCGCCTGTAGAAATAATTTTAAAAAAGCTTTTTATTGTTTTGAAGTGTATGGAAGAACTGTATATCAATCATTAGACTTTATGATTGAACTATAGGGTAGTAATGTTTAGCCTTTGTTTTTCAGAGGTGCCTCTGGGTCCATCTGGGAAGTGGCATGGAGGGAAATGTTATGTGTGAAAGTGCTGAGGGAGTGTAGTGGGAGATACGGGTTTTAGTCATTCACTTCAGTTTATTCTGAAGCAGCCGGGCTATTTCTGACATATACAGTGCTTTTGTACATGTGGAATATCCGATTTGGGTGTCAAGTCTCATAATATATCAAGGATCTAGGAGATTTATTTTGGACAGTTTTTCGTGCAGTCATACTTAAAATATTCAGATATTTTGATGCTTTTTTAAAAATGAGAAAATATCCCCTGGGTCCCATGGCTATCATTATGGGATGTGACATAATATTTGAGAAGAAAAGTCATAGTAGCTTTTAAAGAGATGCATCACAAAGGAATCAAGTTTCTAATTTTATAAAAAGGAAAGAATCTCACTCTGTGATGACCAATCTCGAACCAGCTGGAGGCTCGTTATCATAGAAGTAAGAGCAGCTAAGAAGCGTTCTGATGGAAGTGGAAGACCTGGGTTTATGTTGAAGTTTTTGATGTGCCCTCTGGTGGTTCTGAAGCATTGACAGGAGTGCCATACATTTCATTGTTTCTTTGCTCATTTGTTCACAAGTGTATGTTATGAAGGGATCTCAAATGCCCACTGTAGGGATGCAAATCAGAAGACTCAGATCAGCTGCCAGCCGCCAGCCTTCTTTGTTTATGAGAAAGGTGTGCTGTTTACATCCTAGCCGATTAGTTGTATTTTCAGGATAACATCTTTGGTAAAAGTGCCACCTGCTTGTTGTTGCAATTGCACTGTTGCCATTTGCCTGTTTTGCTAACGATTTGCTGCAGTTGAAACATGGTGTGACTTGGTCTGGTTCCCAGCTCCCGAGACCACAGCAAACACAGACAGGTACCTGCTTGGCTCTCCAAGGCCGCAGACATTCCTTGGCGTGTCTTGTGCAGCACACACTGAACTTCCTGGGCCATCCCACACCCAGCCATTGGGCCCTCACCTGGGGGCCTTCAGGAAATCTTGGGGAAACTTTGTTGATTTGGGCTCAAGGTCAAGCAATCTGTTTTGGACTTTAGGAAACTTAGATTAAGGAATATTAAAAGGGCTCGTAAAGGAGGTTTGGAGGGTTGGCTTGCAGTTGGTTTTTAATGAGGCTTCAGAATCATATCTTATCTTGCTGTTTAATCATTTAATCAATTATTTTCAACATGATATTTCCTTTTTTCTTAAAAAAAAGTTTGTCCCTGACAGTAAAGCATTGGCCAGAATGTAGTCTTCAGTGAATTCCTGGAATATGCCTTTTGCTTTTCTTTTATTATGATGTCCCATCTCTCCTCAGTATGGGGAAACAACAGAGGAGAAAGGGAAATGTAGGATAAATACATTCAGCATCAGAAGTCAAACTGAGATATTTGGATTCCAAGTTCAGTGCACTGTTTTAGCATTATGAATAGTCAACCAAGTATTTAATAGCTAATCAATGAGGACCTGAGATTGTGGCTTCATTTTTTAAAATTAATTGATTTATTTTAATTAGAAGATAATTACTTTACAATATTGTGGTTCTGGGCATACATAGACATGAATCAGCCACGGGTTCACATGTGTTCCCCATCCTGAACCCTCCCCCATCTTCCTCCCCATCCCATCCCTCCAGATTGTCCCAGAGCAGTGGCCTTGACTGCCCTGCTTCATGCATGGAACTTGCACTGGTCATCTATTTTACATATGGTAATATACATGTTTCAATGCTATTCCCTCAAATAATCCCACCCTCACCTTCTCCCACATAGTCCAAAAGTCTGTTATTTACATCTGTGTCTCTTTAGCTGTCTTGTATATAGGATCATCGTTATCATCTTTCTAAATTCCATATACATGCATTAATATACTGTATTGGTGTTTCTCTTTCTGACTTACTTCACTCTGTGTAATAGGCTCCAGTCTCATCTACCTCATTAGAACTGACTCAAATGTGTTCGTTTTTTATAGCTGAGTAATATTCCATTGTGTATATGTACCACAACTTCCTTATCCATTCATCTGCCAATTGACATCTAGGTTGCTCCTATGTCCTGGCTATTGTAAACAGTGCTGCAATGAACATTGGGATGCCTGTGTCTCTTTCAATTCTGATTTCCTCAGTGTGTATGCTCAGCAGTGGGACTGCTGGGTCATATGGCAGTTCTGGCTTCATTTTTGAGATTCACATACACCAAAAACTAGGGAGCAACATCTGAGGGCACATTTATCACTAACTTACTTGCGCACAGCCTCATTCCATAAAGGGAATGAAGTGGTTTGCCACAATGACGTGCACAATAGATAATGGCAAAAAGTAAACTGGAGGAGCTGGAAGATCTAGATGAGGACAAAAGACTGATGCAAGCTGAGCCAAAGGACTTCAAGTGTGTTACGTGTGGGCTCATCGGTTGTTACAGTCTGTTTTCCTCTGTGGCAGCAGCCAAGCTGAATTCAAGTGCAGAAGGACCACAGACAGAAAAGAAGTGTTCCCTGATAAAAATATCATCTCTGAGTGCATAGAATATTCAGCACCACTCAATTTGCTGTACCCTAGAAAGTGAAACAATTTTATAGAGCTAATTTCCCGTGTAGGAAACCAGCATTTATTGTTAGAGGATGGGGCATGAAGCAGGCAACTTGTTGGTGAAAGGAGGTCAGGTTGGGAGGTTAGCGTCCTGAGGCTGAGCCCAGAGTGGGTAATGCAAGGATCTTGGCCCGGGGAAGGTGACAGCAGTGTGCGAATGGGGACCTCTGATGACAAATGTGACCTACACCACAGTTTGGTTTGTTTTTTTCCCCTAGTATTGGTCCTAGTGTAATACATTACAAAATAAAAGGAGGCAAAGGATTGCTTGGTAGAGAAATATGTACACTTAGTCCTAAAGAAAGAAAGGAAACTGGCAAGGGATACCCTCTTTCTACAGAGTACTTTGTTGGACTTAAGTTATAAGAGGGTCATTCTAATGAAGCCAAACAAAGGCATGTGGAAGCAAAGAATTTAGGTTAGCCTGATTTTATTTCACAGTCTTTTGCAAACTTTCATGGGTCATATTGTGATGCAAGGCATTTATGTCTGCAGATGACCTTAGGTGCCCTCTCTGGGTGGCCTTGGCAGTGATTCAGCTGGCCCCTGGGGGGCTCCCCTTGCCAGGGAGAGGGGCTGTAGGTATGAGCTCAGCTTCTTACCTGAAGCATGGCCTTCCTCCTGAGTGGGGTGGCCTGCAGTCCTGCATGGATCTCAGATCTCTGGATGCTGGGTGCTGGCTTGCCCCAACAATTCTAGTAGACAGCTGGCATCTAAAGCCACCCTGCCCAGCACCAGGAATCTGTCTGTTCTTCCTATAACAGTGTCACCTTCTCCTGTGTGTCCTTATCAGAAGCAGAGAGAAAGGGGGCTCGGGGTCCTTGACTGAGACGTAAGCCACACTGCTTGTCTAGTAGGATGCCCTGGCCCCCTCTCCGTGGAGACAGAGGGTGACCCCACCTCCTCTAATATTGTGAGCCTAACTGTGCAAGCCTCCACTTCCCTCAACAAAGCCCTTTCTTGAACTTATATTCTGTGACATTGCCCTTCCCTCTAAGGTCCTTACAGACAGATTGCCATCCATGAGATCCATGTTTAGGACAGTTGTTATGAAGGTAATGAGTGATAGTCTTTATATTCTAGGTTTAACTCATGACTCAGAGGTCCTTCCAAAAACTTACAGCAAAATGGCATTTACTTCATGATTGAAAATCCTCTTGAGTGCAGGGTGAGCTCTCAACCTGGAGCTAACTGGTTCTTCTTAGGCATCTTTACAGCCTTACATGGTAAAATGCTTCCTCTATTTAAATTCTAATTTCAGCCCTGTTAATGTGTTGCTCTCTGTAGGTAAGTACTAAGCAGGCCATAAAATGAAGTGTTTATGATCAGATTTCATACTAACTCTTGAATGAAAGATGCTGAACACTATGGGTGGTCTTGTCAATGCAGTCACCATCACTAATGATTATTTATCCATCCCAGACTGGGCGCCCTGCTCCACTGGCTGTGTGCTGAGTGGATCCTAGTGTTGGTAACAAATCTGGGTTTTAATGTCATGGAAACAGCAAAGTCTTATACAAGTGGAAAGTCATCACTCAATTATTTGTCTTCTTATTGCTGTTAGAACATTAGTTAATGCAATTCTGTCCTCTGAATTGAACTTTAACTAGGATTAGTTTTTATGACAGTGAAAGACATTGCTTATGAATGAGGGAAAATAAGGACTGAATTGGTTTTTCACAAGTCTTTCTTTTAAGCTTTGTGCCTGAACATAGCAGAACCTGTTGTTTTTGTTTTCATTTTTATTAATAGAGTTTATTGTGTAGATTCAAATAGGTCATGAGTCCATAATGTCCTGTAAACAGAACATCTGCTTAAAATCAAAGGCTCAATTATGTGTTTAGCTCATTTATAGATATTGAGCACTGTCTGTCTACCATTTTCAGTATTAATGAAGGATTTTATTAAGCTTTAGACAAAAATATTAAGTAAGATATAACACTGAATGCTAGTTAAGTTGAAGAGCCATACAAAGACAGAATAATTCTAATAATAGACTGAGGATTATACATTATAGGAAGATTTGCCCTTTTTAGTTTTTTTTGTCCCTAGCTGCATAGAATTTTATTGATCATTGATTATAGTCTTAGGTTCAAGACATGTATGGTTCAATATTTTTAAATAAGATGAACATCCAGGAACCCACTGCCCATTCCCTGAACAAGGACATAACTGAAAATAACATCTGCTCATATGGTTACTCTTTATAGTAAAGTAGCCTTATTGGTTGCTTTCATTATTATTATCATACTTATTTCTTGAGCTAAGCAACACTTGCACAGGTACATTTTAGAACTATATTGGCTATTCAATTTTATACCCACAGACTATGTAAACTGCATGTCACAGAAGATTAAGCTAATACAACCAATGCTGCATACTTTTGATCTGTCAAATGTTATCATGCTTCTCTGGGAGTCCTTTATTTTCAGTTGCAACCTCAACTTCATACTTAATGAGAGAATTGTACTCCTAGCAGGTGTCAACATCCCATGTTCCTAGGCTTCCTAACAGTTTAGTTCTCATCTTTAGTTGATTCATTTGTTCATCCATTCATTTATTTGGAGATCATTTCTTGAGAGCTGAGAACTGAGCTTGCCTATAGGGTTTCAGATGCTAAGCTGGGGAGACAGAGTTGCAAAGAGATCACTGTAACAGGAAGTGGTGCTTCTGACAGAAGCTCTGTTTGGTCAAGAGGGTGAGGGCTGTGCTGTCTGTCCTGGAAGGGTTAGGGAATGCCTGAGCAGCTCATTTTTCATATGGAGAGTTTTGTTGGATGAAGAGAAGTAGAGGTTTATGCAACAGTGAATGAAGTTACTCTAATGGAGAACAGGAGGGAGACTTGAGACAGATTTTTAGGTGCCTCTTTTTTCTCTGAAAGCCTGCAGGTCTTGTCAAGTTGTTTACACTTGCTCGTAGCCAGAGAAAGAAAAAGTATGAAATTGTGCTGAGACCCCATCCCTTGGCTAGGGTTTATTCTGTAGGATACTACTGGAGCTACATTTTGTGGGCAAACGGAAAGATATACTTCTAACTATCTCAGAATGTGCAATGGGCAGATAGAAAGAGCAGCAAGCATATAATCGTCAGAAGTCTTTGTGGTTCCAACATCTTTACTAACCCTGAAGACAGAAAGTGTATTGTAATGTCAGTAATATTACATGCTGGCCCAGAAGTCATTGCCCTTCTATCTTTTACACACCACTCAATTCTGTGTCTTTTCTACAATGGAAATACAAAATGCATTTGGAACTCCCCCAGAATCAAACAGAATGCAGTGTCTCTTGAGGTTTCTCCTTCATCTGCTTGTTAGAGATGATGGGGGGAGAGACCAGTGAATAAAGATTAGAAAAGTGTCTTTTGGGTGTGCAGTCTGCATAATGATGTCGTAGCAACAATCCTTTGTTTCTTACAGTAATCAAGTCAAAGGCTTATCATAATATGATTCTATAGCCAGACCAGACAGCAGATTTCTGTGGACTTGAGTCTCTCAATTAGATTTCTGTGGCTTGGCCACAGGAAGCCATCAGAGGTTAAAGACTTAATTTTTCTCAATGATGTGTCCTGAAGAAAAATGATCAATATGCAGTTTTCCTAACAGCCTCTCTGTCTTGTAACATTTTATTTTCTCTGCTTTCTCCTACCATTGTCATTATGGTTCTTCATTATTACAATCGTGATGAATGGGGAGAGGTTGTCTTTGTTCTCACTTTCTAGAATTATCCTCTGGTTGGAAGAGTCTGCCCTGGGTGCCAGAGAGCTATAGCTCATCTGGACTGGCCCGAAATCTTTGAAGAGCCCTCTGTGGTGGTTACCCAGGTTGGGTCCACAAATTACACTTCTTCTTCCCCCTTAGAGACTTTAGTCTTAAAGCCATCCCCGGCTCTTGGTAAAGAAAGCTATTCAGAAGTTTTATTTAAATTTTCTCTTAGCAGACAGGCTGCTCTCATGGAATATACTGAAAATTATTTTCAGATTTCAAAGACACCACCCAGTACTTAGTGGGCAAAGGTAAGACACAGCAAGGCAGCGAGCGATGAGGCGCAGGGCATGCCAGACTGACACTCTAAAGAGCTTAAAGGGCTCTTTTCATGCTGAAGCCTTCTGTTCTCAATATTAGAATAATGTCTTATTTGACTTCTTTCAACTCCGTGGTGGCCTCAGAAGGTGGAGATTTTGATATCCTATACTTACCAATCCTTACCTTCAGGATCTGTGCCCTGGGAACAGACCATGATTTATAACGATGCCTGTAGATAGAGGCAGGGAGAGACCTAGAAACCCAAGAACTAGGGTTGCATTTCAGCATCCTCCTTTGATTTTTAAAGTGAATAGGATTGGCTTTTTAAATTCATTTCACTTATATCAGTTTTTCATTTAATAAAAGTATGGCAACTCATGTTTACCTCTTACACCTTCTGGGACAAGGTGGGAAAAGGTGAAGAGAGTCCCTGTTCATCACTCCACTCGTGGTGGGGGTGATTATCCCTTCCCTTCCCTCTGAAGACACATATTCACAGAACCGAAGCACTGAAAATATGTTTTTGAGTTATGATTGAATTACATAAAAGTTTTAGCAAGCTCTACTGAGTTTCTTACAGATTCTCATTTACTCCTCATTACAACCCTACAACGTAGATACTGTTTTTATCATTCTGTTTTACAGACAAGAACACAGAGGCACAGAAAGCCTAAATAATTTGCCTGAGGTTTCACAGCTAGTAAGATGTGGAAAAATACTCAAAGTCTCAGAATATTGCTTTTTTTAGGGTCTTTGGGGTCTCTATTCCATGTGGAATAGGGGTTCACACTCAGTAGTGTGCTCCACAGTGCATGTTTTGAGTCCCTGAGCTTCGCTTGTACTCTCTCTGGTGCTGGCTGGCCCTTCTCTTGGGAAAACATATGCTGCATATGTTTTCCCAATATACGCTTGAACAACATATTCCCAAAACAGCAGAAACCAAAATACAAAACAACAGGCTCATACAATCTATTTGTAATAGCAGATGATGTGTAATCTTGGTTCATTACTTTCCAGGTAGTATTTCAGGTAGAGTGAGCCCTAATCCTAAGTAGGGCCCTCATGATTTGGAAGGTGACAGAAACTGAGATTATTGGCATTTTTGCTGACCCTTTCTAAGGTAGAAAACTTGTGTCCATGGGCTTAATCCCTCAAAATATAAATAAAAGAGAAACAAAATGAAGTGACTTTTCAATTGTAAACTCCAAAGGAAAGTATAGAAAAATCAATGATGGTGTTTTGATAGTCAAGGTCAAAGAATTCACTTCCTTTTTTCAGAATGAACCACTTTTGCTGTGTCAGACTTTATAGCCTTGTATAATTTATGTACTCCCTTGATGTTGGAGGCACTTGGAAACTTAGTGAACTTGCTCTAGCAAATCACAATCACCAATTTATTTGAATTTTGGATCCTCCATTGGGGATTATGTTTAATGCTCCTTTTATAATTCCAGTATACTATGTGACATCTTACTAATGAGTATTTTCCCCTAATGTGGCATTAAGATTAGAGACCCAAACTATGTTGATTTGTAGCAAAATAAATTTTTTGTTGACTTGCTCAATTGTCCTCGTCTTTAACTCCATGTTCCAACTTAGGGCAGGGAATAATTTGCTGAACAGTCTATTCCTTCTGAATCTCAGAAAGCTAGCTGGAACAAAGACCCATCCCAGATGGTAGCATTCACTTTCTTTCTTTCCTTTTTTTTTTTTTTTTACCCAATTTTAAAGTCTTGTTTAATATTGAGGCTCTCTGAGCACTAAATTCCATAGCTCCCCAGCTGTAACATAGACAAAGATACTAGTTGGTGAGTGGAAGTAGCTCAGGAATGGGCAAAGAACTAACTTGTCTTGAGTTTTGTGTACCAGGAATTGTGCTAGTGCTTTATACATTTTTTTCACTTAATTCTCAAACCAATCATATGAGGCAGTAACTAATCACTCCATTTTTATACTAAAGAAAGCAATATTCTAAGACTTTGAGTATTTTTCCCAAGGGCTCAAATTAGCTAAGGACTGAGACTGAGAATCAAACATAGGTCTATTTGGTTATAAAATGCATGTTGCTTGCACCAAACTGTTCACCATGATTCACAAGGCCTTAGGTTGTTCATTTATTCATTCATTTCACAAATTTTTACTGAGCACCTGCTCTGTGCCAAGTATTCATCTAGTCCTTAGAGATGCAGTAGTGGTTAAGATAGGAATTATGACTGTTCCGAAACTTTGCCTTCAAGGTGGGAATGTGGGGAGACAAATTGAGGGGAGAAGATACACACTACACAAATAAATAAGTCAACATTTCATGGTAAATTGTTTTAGAAAAATAAAACAGGAGGGTGCAATAGGAGAGTGATGGAGTCTACTTTAAATTGAATAGACAGGGAGGACCTTGTTGAGCGTGACACTTAATGTGAGCTTCAAATGGTCAGCAGGAGTGGCCATCTAGAAGAAGAGCTCCCAGGCAGAGGAAGAGCTTGCAGAAAGGCCCTGAGGAGGGGACGGTGATGTGAGAAGCTGAAAGAAGGCAAGGGTTGTGAAGAGTGCTGAGAAAAGAACAGGTAGGAAATGCAGTTGGAAAGGGATGTGGGGCCTGGATCCCATAGACCTTGTGGGCCCCAGTAAGGTACTTAGATTAAAGATGCCTGGGCTGGAGTCGGGTGGACAGAGTGAGTTTAAGCAGGGTTGTGATATGATTTGTTCATTTGTGAAATACAAAGAATGAATTAAAACAGGAACTGTGGAGGGCCAGTGACAAAATTATAATAACAATAGCCCAGGCGAAGTTTGCTGGTGCCTTGACCAGTGGTGGTGGAGATGGGGAGAAGTGGACTGTTCAGGGATGCATCCTGGAGACAGAGTCTTTGGAACTAGCTGATGCCTTTATATACTAAGTTGAGTTACAAATAAAGTAGGTGACTTAAAAAAATTCAGGTATCATTATTACATAATATTATATTATTTTCAGATGTACAACATGATGATTTGAAATGATCTCCGCAGTAAGTCTAGTTAACATCCATCTCCACCACACATAGTGACAAGTGTCTTTTTTCTTGTGATAAGAACTTTTAAGATCTACTTTTAGTAAATTTCAAATATACTATTCAGTATTATTAACTACAGTCACCACACTGTACATCTTATCCCCCCAAATTGTTTATTTTGTAGCTATAAGTTTGTATTTTTCACCACCTTCACTGAAATGAATGACTTTTAAATGACAATTAGTATTTTTTGGCATCAACTTTACCCTTAAAAGAATGAGAATGGCTTGGAGTTCAGCTGTATAAGTCTAAGTTTCATGATAGCTAATTGTTAAATGTAATTGGGAGAAGATTCCATTCGTATAATAGGATACATTATAATATATGAAGAAAATAAATGCATTATTAAGAAAACTTGAATTAAATAGACATGTTTTGCTTGTTCCAGGAAGGAACAGTTTAATCAAATTGTAAGGCTTCAGGTCTTTCCAATTATTCTAATGGTACAACACAGTTTTAACCACAATCCCCCATTTTCCTGAAACTGAAGGGGTATCTTTTAAATCCATTTGAATGAATAAACAGTTGGTAATAATGAAGGGAGAATTGCCCTCTGAGACATTGATGTGGCTTATAAAGCTGTAATGACTAGAACAGATAATAATGGCATAGGAATCAGAAGAAAAAAATCTATGGAGTAGAACAATAATTCTAGAAATAAATGTAAAGATATAAAGGTTTGGTATAAAATAAAAAATTACAAATGAGGTATGATTTTATAAATCATTTAGTAAATGGTGTTTAGACATTTGGTTTAAAAATTATAAGAAATAAGCTATATTTTATACCAAGAAATGATAGATATTAAACATTCAAAAGTGAAAAGATCCTTTGGAAGTGCAATAAGGAAATTTAAGTGTTTTTAATAATCTTGAAGGAGGGGGAGGTTCTTTGTAAGGAGGATGTCAATGACAGAAACCAAAAAAGAAAAGAAAAATTGTGAACATTTTTTATTAAAAAACTAAAAAAATCAATAACAAATGAAAAAATTGGGAAAATATATTTGACACATTATTTTGGCAAGTGATTACTATCTAGTGAGCTATGAAGTAAAAATTAGCTATTCACATAAGTAGAGATTTCACAAAAGGACTAATACAAATACCAAAAAAGAAGAGCGTTCCATCGGCAGAACTAATTAAGGAAGAGCAACTAAAACATCAGTGAGATCTTACTATTTCCCTTTTTAAATTGGCAAAGATGATAGAATATCCAATGCTGGTAATGGTGGGGGAAGAGGTTGATTTAATACAATTTTGACAGGAATGAAAATTCATACATTTCCCAAGGCAATTTGGCAATATGTAAAAACTGTATATCTTGTTTCTAAGAATTTATCTCAGAGATTTAAAGATGTGTGAAGAAGTTATCTATTAGATTATTTATCACAGCATTCTGTATTAGAACCAAAATGTCCAAAAGGAAGATGGATTACATACATTATGGTATAGGGATAACAATGGAAAACAGTCATTAAATATGATAGGGTAGAAGTGTATTTATTGACATAAAAAGACCTCCACAATATATTTCAAATGAAAATACAAAACTTTTACAGCAGTATGTTAAGTATGATCTCTGTCTCATTTTTTTTTAAAAAAATTGGGGGTGTATGTACAAAGTTTGTAAAAGAGGTTTTATCAAGTTGTTTCTGAGTGTGGTGAAAATTGTTTTTGCTCTCCTTTTTACATATCTAATTTAAAAAACATTTCCATCATGAAAGTATTTTAAAGGACTGTTGCCAAGATCATGTTCTCTGAGTTCAACTGAATCTGTGCATATCCACTAAGTGTCCATTGATACTGGTTAGCTAATTAAATCCCAGGCTTCCTCTTATAAAATGTACATCATAATAATACCAAGCTGAAAGATGGTTGTGTTAAAGTAATGCATTGAAAAGTGCATACCATATTTTTGTCAGAGTTAATGCACTTTATTTTTTACAGTTGGTATTTTATCAATAATGAAAACTGTGCCTTCAAAATAGAAAGGATTGATTCTACAATTCATTGAGAATTGAAAAAATAAGCATCAGCTCCTCTTCTTGGAGGGTCAAAACCAGTCAATTTTATTTTTTATTTTTCACCTGTCCCTGACACGGTCTCTGGATTGTGCAAGGCAGGTTGCCACCAGCCAGGGCAAGGCAGTCAGCACTCCTTGCCAAGATTATAAAACCACCTGGATATTACCGTTTCTGGGTGCGATCTCTGAGAGTTCCACGTGCTCTTCAGTCTCAGCTGGTCAGCTGTGAAACGACTTGATTTTGGAGGAGAAAAACAGACTAAGAATAGCACATGAAAACACCACTAAGTAGTCTTAATGTTTCCCTAAATGATGGACAAACAAGATAGAGCATATTCAAGCAACAGAGAGAGCCTTGAAAAGTTTGGTTTGGTGCAAAGAGTTTGTGGTACAAACACAGTGTATGTAATTCCTTCTGAAACATGCTAGGAAGAGGGCGGGTGCCAGTCTGTGGATTATTTATCATGAGAGGAAAGGTGTCTTTGTTCAGACCTGTGGTCATGGCATGCATGTTTCAAGAAATAATATTTTCTAAAGTGGAGCCTCTTTGGCTTTTGTTCGGTTTCACATACAGTTCCATGGGGCTTAAGATGCGGAGGGAGGGTCAGTTATGCCTCATGTGGGTGTCTGTTGTGCTTTTTATTCCTCACTCTCCTTTTCTTCTCTTGCTCAGTTCCTTCTTTCTCCTTATCTGTGAAACACATTCATCCACTGTTGTCAGTTTTTCATCAAGGAATGGGTAGATATCCCAGTTGTAAGGAGTGCTTCATCCGTGCTCATTAAATATTTTTTGATATATTTAAACATACTCGTCCATCTGAAGACTGCAGGCAGTAGGATGGTAGTGAGTTACAGTCTCTCTTTGCCTAGTTAAGGAATATCAGCAGCATTTTTAAAGGGATTTTCCATCTAGTCCTTTATGCTGGTAAGCAAGTGGATAAATCCCTGGAACTGGCCAGTGCAGTTTTTTTTTTTTTCCATTAGGCATTCATTTGAGTCACAAAAGAAGAACTGGATTCAATAAGATATATGCAGGCTGACAAGTGGCTTATTTAACTTAATATGGAAAAATATAAAATAATGGGAACTAGGTCAAAAATGGCAAAAAGGATTAGGGCTTAAATAGAGACAGGCCTACAGACAGTGAAGGGAAGAGGATCTGGCAGTAATAGTGTCTATAAAGGCCAGCCCATCAGCTTCGCGTCTGGCAGTAATTAGGAGGCCAAAGGAACACTGCATGGATCTGCTGAGGACAGGATGGGAAGGAGAAAGGGTTCTTGGGCTCTGTGGAGCTGGATGACTTTCCAGAGGAAGAGGAGAGCTTGCAGGAGACAGTCCCCCAAGGTCAGAGGAAACAGCAGCGCGCCTCCTCTTTGGCTGTTGGTGGGTGGTCAGTTGCTCCACACATGAGAGAAGACAGAGTGGATGGAGGGAGTGGTGAGTGGCACGTGAGGTTTCCTCCGTGACCTGTTGGGATTCAGACATCCCCATCCATGGTTCTCCAGTATGCCCCCTGTGGGCCTTGTGGCCCACCTCTCACTGCTAATTTCCACCCGTCTCCTTAAAACTAGACTCCAAGAGGGAGTCAGCTATTTAGTAGGGTCTTTCTTAGTTATGACATCTCCAGCTTCCTTAACATCTTGCTACTGAATCTTTCTCCCCACCATCCTCCTGCCTCCAAGGGATGCCAAACACACACAGACATGACAGCCTTCTGGACTTCAGCACTCAGTTCTCTGAGACTTGCCAGTCTGTTCCGTTATTTAACCAGGACACATACCAGCTGGGTTTAAGAGTGCAGCTGGATGCCTTTCAAGGCTCATCTGAGGCTCAGCTGCGGTGTATTTTTTTTGTGTGCTTGTCTACATCAGGGATGCCAGTTCATGCTGGGAAGCTGAGCAGCGATCCTTTTTCTTGCATTTACTCTGCAGAACACCATGTGCAAAGTGATGTCCAGTCATCCCTCTAAGACAGGATTGCTACCAACAACAGGGGAATGAACTGTGTAAGAAAAACCAGAGGCTCAAATATATGTGCAGAGCTCTGGAATTGGAATTAAAATGTGGCTTTCTTCTCCAGATTGAGACAAACACACTGTCCGAGGAAGAGGGGGAAAGGCACAGTCCACAAGGGGCCTTTGTTGAATCAGTCCTCATCAGGGTTATGGTGAGGACCTGAGGCCTCTAGGGACATGAGAAGAGCTATCAAATAGCTGAGCTTAGCAAGATCCATACTAAGGGCGGGAAATTAACTCTTGTGGGTCACCTGAGATGCCTGTAGTGTCTGCTACCAGGAAGAACTTAGCATTGGTCTACATGTGTCTTATTTTTAGGACAATCAAGTTTACATGGTAGTGTATCCTAGTGACTTCGCGTGACTGTTTCATACCCACTTGTAGAACAATGGATATTGTAATTTGGATATTTCTTTCATGTTTGTCTTTAGGATACTTCTTAGCAATCAAGATATATTTACATAAACTTAATCGTCCCTTAGAAAACTGAAGTGAATTCACTCAGTCAGAAATAAACTTTGCTTTGGGCATGGAGAAGTGTAGCCATCAACAAAACAGATATAAATTCTTGCCCTCAGTGCTCATGCAGTCTTGTGGGTAATCAGGGGAAACACAAAATAAGGTATTCCATATGGGGAATAGGTATAGTCAAAGCTATGGTTTTTCTAGTAGTCATGTATGGATGTGAGAGTTGGACTATAAAGAAAGCTGAGCGCTGAAAAATGCTGCTTTTGAACTGTGGTGTTGGAGAAAACTCTTGAGAGTCCCTTGGACAGCAAGGAGATCAAACCAGTCAATTCTAAAGGAAATCAGTCCTGAATTTTCATTGGAAGGACTAATGTTGAAGTGAAACTTCCTGATGCGAAGAATTGACTCATTAGAAAAGACCTTGATGCTGGGAAAGACTGAAGGCTGGAGGAGAAGGGGACAACAGAGGATGAGATGGTTGGATGGCATCACCGACTCAATGGTCATGAGTTTGAGCAAGCTCCAGGAGTTGGTGATCGACAGGGAAGCCTGGTGTGCTGCAGTCCATGGTGTCACAAAGAGGCAGACATGACTGAGCAACTGAACTGAACGGGATATAGGGTATGATAGATGGTGATAAGTACTATGTAAAAATAAGACAGGAAGGACATGGGTAATATTAGGGAAAGGACTGAATTTGATGTCTTGAAATATCCAGACATCTAGCAATACGCAAACATAATTTTGGATATCTAGGTGATTACTGTCTGTTATCTTTTAGATACTCCATTTATATGAATAATATCCTTAGGTTTGTATAGAACAGTATGATTTTCAAAGTATTTTCATATTCACAGACTGACCTTTTGCTAATTTCACATAGATAGACAATTTGCTCTGGTCAGGCACAGATTTGAAGTGTATTAAATTTGGACTTTACAATACATTTAGGTAACTTAGTCGGGAAATTCCCTTTTCTGTCTTTGAATGTCTTGCAGTGAACTGCATCGATCATTCCTTCATGAAACAGAAGAGTGAGACATCTCACGAGTGGTCTGGTGGACTCTTGAGAAGGGCTGGAATGAGGAGGAATCATCGAACACAGGAGCATATTAGTGATCTGTCACACTGCCGTGGCTATTTGTGATGATAGTCCCACAAGTCATCCTCTGTCATGTACGTGGAGCATGTAAGTGACTGAGAACCCTTGCAGACCATCCCTGTCAGGTATGTAGGAACACTCCATGACCACTGTCACGCCAAGGCCCTAGCATCTCATCTCCTACTTAGTATTCAGTCCTCCTTGTGGGTCCTACTTTCACATCAGTGTCATTTGGTCCAAATGAAGCTCATCCTCCTCTGCCTGCCCCTTCTTATCTGCTTATCCTCTTGAGTCTTAAGTCTTTGTGGATTCCTTAGATCTCCTTCCCATCCCCCAACATACTTAGAAATCTGCCCTTTCTTCCTGTCCTTTTTTCCAATCACCTCTGGGCCAGGACTTTTAAACTGAACAAAAGTCTAAATAATGGCAGTGGTCCTCTCTCTCTGATCACTTCCATTTCAATTTCAATTTCAACATTCTCCTCCATTTCAGCCTCTCATCATTTGTGAGCACCAACTTCATGCTCTAACAAGACCAATCTGAAAATTCCTTGCAGGTCCTGGTCTCCATGCACTTGGCTCATCTCCCCTCCCACCAGTCTCTAGTGAGAAAAACCAGTCCCCCTTCTCTTGCCCTTTCTAAATCTGACTCATCCATCAAGTTCTTGCTCAAATGCAGCCTCTTCAAAGATGGGGTTACCAGATAAAATACAGGACGCCCAGTTCAATATGAATTTCAGGTGAATGAATATTTGTTTACTATAAGTATTTCGCAAATGTTGCATAGGAACTACTTACAAAAAAAAAGAAATTATCGCTTACCTTAAAGTCAAATTTCACTGGGCATCCTGTATTTTAATTTGCTGATTATGGCAACTCTACTCCAAGAAGTCTTCTCTGGCCACTCTGACTTCTGTACTTCCCAGAGCTCTGTGTTTGTGGAAACGGCTTATAGCATTCATTCACAACCTTGAATCTTTTTTACCAGAGGGTAGAGTGTAAGTAGTAAGTTAAAAACTAGCAGTGTTTATATTCTGTATTTCAGTGACTACTGAAAACCTACTATGTGCCAGAAAGTGTGGGAGGCAATGTGGATGCAAAAATAAAAATAGTTCTGTCCTCAAAGGTGCCTGATACAGCAACAGCCCTGCCAGCACAGTTACAAGGCAGCATTTGGTGGCTCCTGTGCTTACTAAGGGGCTTCCCTTGTGGCTCAGCTGGTAAAGAATCTGCCTGCAATGTGGGAGACCTGGGTTCGATCCCTGGGTTGGGCAGATCCCCTGGAGAAGGGAAAAGCCACCCACTCAGGTATTCCGGCCTGGAGAATCCTATGGACTGTATAGTCCATGGGGTGGCAAAGAGTTGGACACGACTGCTAAGAGCTGACTTCCTGGTGGAAACCAGGTCTGGAAGGATGATGGTTGGCAGGGATGGGTTGGAAGGTGTGAGCATGGGGGAGAGGTAGGAGGAAGGTCTTTCTGGGCAGAGCGAGAAAGATGTGCAGAGGCCCAGGTGAGGGAGAGACGTGGATATGGCCAGGGAGTTGGAAGAACTTCATTGCTCGGGGGAGTGTGTCGTGTGAGATGACCCATGGTGTGTCTGGAGGCCCGGTTGTTAAACATTTCTGAGCGCATCACTGAAGATGAGGTTCAGAATGTGGACAAAAGCCAGGTCATGACGATTTTGTGTGTCATGCTTCGCAGGCTGAGCTTTATCCTGAAAGCTGTGGAAGACTGCTGAACCAGTAAGAGAAGTGACACACTCAGATTTCCCTTCAGACTGAGAACTTGGAGCATGGACTTGGGGGATAAGATCAGCAGCAGCGAGACTGGTTCAGGTGCGCGGCACTGATTCAGGCTAGAGATGCTGAGGGTGATGGACATGTGGAAAAGATGTGAAGGCATAAATCAGAAGGACCTGCGGCCACACGGACATGAGCTGAGGGGGAGTAAGGACCGCTTCTGGCACGGGCAGCCTCAGGGAAGGCAGAGACTTCCAGGAAGGTGGAGGGGACAAGAGGTTAAACAGGTTTGGGGTGGGGGTGGGGGTTATGAAGTGATCCATCAGAGTGTGTCTGATCTCACGTTTGGCCTTTTATTCCATTCGGTTGTATTTTGTAACTCGTCTTTTCACGTGCTCTGTTCCCTCCCCAGGTGGACACCGATCTTTCTGAGGTCCTGGACCTTATTACCCCACCTGGGTGAGCCCATGTGCCTTTAACTCAGGACCACTGTGCGTTCACCGCCCACTCAGGCCCCGTGGCGCCCCACGCCTCACCCGCCAGCAGCTGCAGCCAGCATGTCTGCTCAGTTGAGCGTGGCAGGATCTTTGAGCTGGGACACAAGTTCACCAGGGATGTGTTTCTCCTCAGAGGGAAGCTAAATACCCGAGCTGACCTTGCCCCTTTTGGGAGGGAGGACCCCGTCTCCCAGTGGCAGCAGAGGCTTTGGGTCAGTGGGGTGATGACCCGGTCCTGGGAGACCCTGCTGACTCCTTGCAGAACCCCATAAATCCTTCCAAAGGGAGTAATTACCTCAGGATCAAGAGGGCCCTCCACATTCCTGAAACCAATGAAGGCGATATGGACAGGGATTTCTGAGAAAAGTAAATGTGGCAGGAGCATGATCCCTGGGTGTTACTATGCAGCAGAGGAGTCTTTTTTTTTTTTTTTTTCTTCCCCTCCACTGAATGGTGTTCTTTGCTCTCCAGTTAACTCACGCTCTGGATTCGGTCCAAGTACATTTTGTTTCTTGATTTCCAGCCAGGCTTCTCTCCGTTGTGGTGCATTCTCCGCTTTGCTCCTGTCCTTCCCCCCGGTCCCGTTCGCTCTTTTTATCAGCATTTCAACTTTTCCGCGTGACTGCACCGCTGCAGAGGCAAACCCCACCGGCTTAGGTGGGGCTTCCGCCCAGAGTGAGGCTGGAGGGACTCTGTGCGTGGTGGCCCCTCACCCAGCCACAGCCCACGCGGCAAGGAAGGTCTGCGAGCGGCTGAGGCAGAAAGCGTTTGAACTCTGCCCCCTGCCAAATGATTTCCAGATGTGTAAACTCCAGCCTCCCTCTGTTCCCTGACTGTAGCCCTGCCAGCATACATCTGCAGATTGCCAGTGTGCAGGAAACATGAAAGAGTATCTTTCACAACATCTGCTCTCTCTCCCTCGTTCTCCCCCTCTGTCCTCTCAGGCTGCCCTATATTTCATCTCCCCCACCTCCGCCCTTAAATAAATTCATTCAGGAATCACGGCACAGCTCTCCTTCTCCCACAGATGCCAGCTCATCTGTCCTCATCCCCCCACCCACCCCCATCCCCTCTGAGTCTGTTCTTGTCTCTCTGACACTTGACCAAAGCACCACCAGACTCATTAAAGAAGCATATGGGGCTTGCGGAGGGAGCAAAGAACGGAGTTTTCTCCATGGGGTTGGTGCCAGTCCACAAGCTGTAGGGGTGAGTTTGGCCATAAGGAGGACAGAGCAGGCCCTGGAGGTGAACACGCGAGTCTCCCTAGAGGGTTCGCTGGCTGCACAGCCTGGGGAAGAGGTGAGGTCTTCTTTCAGGGCAAAACTTTTCTCATGGACATTAAGTTTCTTGGAATCAACAAGGCAGGCTCCTGTAAAGTTGGAAGTATGTATGTGCAGAGTGAGTTCCTGGCCTCCTCTCATCTCCTAGGGGATGGCACCCATCAAACAAGAGGAGAGAAGAAGACCTATTCTTAATGTAACTCAAAGTAGGAGAAAAGAGTCAGCCATCCTTTTAGCAAAGTTGAACAGAATCTTGTTCCTGAGGCCCACACTCTCACTAGGAAGACAATCTGATCCACCTGGGTAAGATTGTCCTGCCTGATTTGAAGGACACAGCGGAGAGAGGGTGGCATTTACACTCTGCTTTAGTAGGTCCAAGCACCTCAATCTCTGGTGTCAGATGAAGCCCTAAGGGATTTGTCTGCATTGTTGCCACCACAGCCTCCCTATTTGAAACAAACAAGAACGTCAGCCTCATAACTTCAAATAGGGCTTGTTTTTTTTAAAAAAAAAAAACACCAAAGGAGGAGATAAAGCTGGTTCTGGAATTCCTCTCCATCCACCCATGTCTTTCTGTGCAGCTCCCCAAAGATGTTGAAACACCCTTGCAGCTATGGTAGCTCCGTCCTGAAGAAAGGACAGGATCTGTAGAGCCTGCTTTTTAGCCAGGGTGGCTAAAGTAAGGGGTAAACAAAGATTTCCCTTCTACATGAAAACTTGCCCTTTGGGTAGCTGTACAGCTATGTTGGGCTTCCCAGGTGGCTCAGTGGTAAAGAATCCACCTGCTGAATCAGGAGACTCTGGTTCGATCACTGGGTCAGAAAGATCCCCTGGAGAAGGAAATGGCAACCCACTCCTGTATTCTTGCCTGGGAAATCCCATTTACAGAGGAGCCTGGTGGGCCGCAGTCATAGGGTCACAAAGAGTTGGACATGACTGAGTGTGTGCATGTGCACATGCATGCGTGCGCGCACACACACACACACACACACACACACACACACACACACACTGCCATTACTCTGGCAACCTCTTAAGTTAAAATGCAAACTGTATTTCCAAGTGACATTGCTGATGATAAAAATGACCCTGACTGGTCAGTTATATCTGGGCTGGGAGGAGCTATGCAAGACCGTGCATTCCTGCTAAGGACACCATTCTTGAGGCCTCCCTGGGTGTGGTGACTTTTATAATGAGGTATCCCTGGAGGGAATGAAAACCACGGTGAGGGAGTTGTTACAGGAGAGGCTCCTTTGAGGAGTGAGGATATTCAGCCAGGTTAGCTCCACACCTGCCAGTGTGGCTCTTGCCCCTCGCACCTGAGCAAAAGCTAGCGCGGAAGGGCTGTGCAGGCTGACGTTCAGACTTCCACCGAGGGAGAGCCCCATTGCCGCCCTGCTGGCGACCTGTGGACCTGCCCTGCACTATCCTGAGCAGACCAGTGGCGGCCTGAGATTATCACGCAAGTGTCTAGGTAAGGCCAAGAAGACCCTCTGATGGGTGATAGAGAGGGTGTGACTGGCTTCCTGTTAATGTCTGACTCCCCTCAGGGGTAATTAGCTTTTACCCTGTAAACTAGTGGGAGGAGAGGTACCTGGGGTGCCCAGTATGCCTCACATCACACCCCTGGGGCTCATTCCGGCTTCAGCACTTTTCATCCCCCCTCAAATGATACCTGTGAAGAAAATGGGTGGTATCTAATTTTGCTTTGTGTGTGCCTATCACCTAGAGCTGTTAGAACTGTAAGAATCACACTGGCCTTCTACATGACCCTAAAGGCTCTAACTTCAAAGTTCAGGGAGCTGATACGAGGGGTTTCCATTTTCTAAGTTTACCTGTCCCAATTGTAAACTCAGTTACTGGAGAAATAACTACTGGCTTCACTGTGACTTGAACCAGGGTGGGAATTTCAATCATCACCTGGCTTCTGTACTTTCTTCTCTAATCAGACAAACAGTAGTAACTGGCATTTATGATTTCTTATAGCAGCCTAAGGTCGAAGCAACTTTGCATTTCCCTTTCCCCAGTACACAGTACTCTGGGAAGTGTCCCTAGGTCACTTTGGAGAAAGGCTGAGGGAATGCTTATTGTTTATACTTGTGATGGACTGCCAGGGCTTTTCTTCAAGGAGATGCAACCTTCCCTTCAGTCAGTGGGCTCTGGGTCTATGAATGAACTTACCTGGGAGCCAGGCAGAGGGCCTTATTTTTTCCATTGTAGCCTCTAATTTCAGCTTTCTTTTCTCTAGCTCTTAAGCTTTTATATTTTTTATTATAAATAGAGCTCAAGAAACACTCTACTGCTGTCCATCCATGCTACCCCTTAAAATACCATGGTCTGTATCAGACATCATCACAGGCTCGGAGCAAAGCCCTGCCAGGTGGCACCTGTGTAAGGCTAATCAAGACTTGGGGCTTTGCTGCAGCAGTAGCTTGAGTAAGAGGTGGGGGCTGAGAGGATTTGAAATAGAACACACCTGTGTCTGATGCACTCAGGCCTGGGCTCAGACAGCGTCTTTGCTGGCCCAGGTGATTTCCACCTTCTGGCATTGTGTAAGCCACTCCCCTTGCGCAAGTTCAGTTCAGTTGCTCAGTCGTGTCCGAATCTGCGACCTCATGGACTGCAGCACACCAGGCTTCCCTGTCCATCACCAACTCCTGGAGCTTACTCAAACTCATGTCCATCAGGTCAGTGATGCCACCCAACCATCTCATCCTCTGTTGTCCCCTTCTCCTCCAGCCTTCAATCTTTCCCAGCATCAAGGTCTTTTCCAATGAGTCAATTCTTCCAATTAGGTGGCCAAAGTATTGGAGTTTCAGCTTCAGCATCAGTCTTTCCAATGAATATTCAGGACTGATTTCCTTTAGGATGGACAGGCTGGATCTCCTTGCAGTCCAGGGGACTCTCAAGAGTCTTCTCCAACACCACAGTTCAAAAGCATCAATTCTTTGGTGCTCAGCTTTCTTTGTAGTCTAACTCTCATATCTGCATATCTGAGGTTATTGATATTTCTCCCGGCAATCTTGATTCCAGCTTGTGCTTCATCCAGCCCAGCATTTTGCAGGGTGACAATATACATCCCTGACGTACTCCTTTCCTGAAGTTCCTGGAACTTTCCTGGTTCCTGGAACCAGTCTGTTGTTCCATGTCCAGTTCTAACTGTTGCTTCTTGACCTGCATACAGGTTTCTCAGGAGGCAGGTCAGGTGGTCTGGTATTCCCATCTCTTGAAGAATTTTCCACAGTTTGTTGTGATCCACACAGTCAAAGGCTTTGGTGTAGTCAATAAGGCAGATGTTTTTCTGGAACTCGCTTGTTTTTTTCGATGGTCCAGTGGATTTTGGCGATGTGATCTCTGGTTCCTCTGCCTTTTCTAAATCCAGCATGAACATCTGGAAGTTCATGGTTCACGTACTGTTGAAGCCTGGCTTGGAGAATTTTGAGCATCACTTTGCTAACATGAGAGATGAGTGCAGTTGTGCAGCAGTTTGTGTAGGTCACTTCTAACCAAAGAAGACGGCAATGTGGAAGGGCTTTCACCCCTATGACTTGGTTACCAAAAGTGTTACTCCTGCCTTGCTAGGAAATTCTCTCTTTTGGCTTTGATGAAGCAAGTTGCTATGTTGGGGAGACTCACATGGCAAGAAACTGAGGGTGACCTCCAACCTATAGACAGAAAATAACTGAAGGTTGCGTTCCAACAGCCCCATGGTACTGACTCCTACAACAACCTTGTAAGTAAGCTTGGATGCAGCTCCTCCCCTGGTCGAGCTTTCACGTGAAGCCCTAGTCCTCTTTGACACTTGAACACAGCCTCATGAGAGGCCATGAAGCACAAGTGCAGCTGAGCCTTGCCTGGACTCCTGACTCACAGAAGTTGTGAGCTAAATAAATGTGTATTATTTTAAGCTGCCAAATTTTACAGCATTTTTTAACTCTTTTATTTTATACTGGACTATGGTTGACTAACAATGTTGTATTAGTTTCAGGTTTACACAGAATGATTCACTTATATGCATATCTATTCTTTTTCAAATTCTTTTCCCATTTAGGTGGTTACATAATATTGATCAGAGTTCCCTGTACTATACAGTAGGTCCTTGTTGGTTATCCATTTTAATATAGCAGTGTGGACCTGTTGTTACTGGGATGACAATCTCGGTTTGCCTGTTCTAGTTTTGGCATTTTAAAGTTTTAAATTTTTTTTTAGAATTGATAAATAATTGGTATATAACATTATATTAGTTTCAGGTGTACAACATAATGATTTGTTATTTGTATACATTGCCAAATAATAGCCACAATAAGTCTAGTTAATATCCATTACTACACATAGTGCTTTTTTTCTCATAATAAGAACTTTTAAGATCTTTTCTCTTAGCAACTTTCAAATATGCAATACAGTATTATTAACTATAGTGACTATACTGGACTTTACATCCCCTCACTTGTATTTTTATAGCTGAGAATTTGCATATTTTAGCTCCCTTTACCCATTTCTCCCCTCTTTCCAGTCTCCCACCTCTGGCAACCACCAATCTGTTTTCTGTGAGTTTGGTTTATGTTTGTTTTCTAGATTCTGTGTGTTAGTGAGCTCTTACAATATTATCTGTCCTTATCTGACTTATTTCACAGAGAAATAGCATAATACTCCTGAGGCCCATCCATTTTGTTGCAAATAGCAAAACTTCATTCTTTCTTTGTGGTTGAATAACATTTCTATGTGTGCTTGTGTGTGTGTGACATTTTCTTTATCCCTTTGTTTACTGGTAGACACTTAGGTTGTTTCCTATTTTAAATAATGTTGCAATGAACATGAGGATGCATATATCTTTTCTAGTTAGTGTTTTTGTTTTCTTCAGATAAATACCCAGAAGTGGAATTGCTGGGTCATATGCTACTTCTATTTTTAAGTTTTTGATGATTTCCATACTGTTTTCCAAAATGGCTGTACCAATTTATATTCCCACCAACAGTACACAAGAGGTCCCTTTTTCCTGCATTCTCACCAGCACTTATTAGTTTTTGTCTTTTTGATAATAACCATTCTAACAGGCATAAGGTGATAGATATTTTACTGTGGTTTTGACGTGCATTTCCCTGATAGTTAGTGATGTTGAGTGTCTTTTTATGTACCTGTTGTCCATCTGTATGTCTTCTTTGGAAAAATATCTATTAATATTTGGATCTTCTGCTTATTTTAAAATTGGATTGTTTGCTTTTTTGCTGTTGAGTTGTATGAATTTCTCATACAATATTTTGAATATTGTATGAGGATATTTTGAATATGCAATATCTTGAATATTAACCTCTTATCAGACATATAATTTGCAGATGTTTTCTCTTATTCAGTAGGTTGTCTTTTCATTTTGTCGATGATTTCCTTTGCTGTGCAGAAACTTTTTGGTTTGATGTATTACCACTTGTTTATTTTTGCTTTTGGTGTCAGATAAATCATTGCCAAGACCACTGACAAGCTTACTGAATATGTTCTCTAAATTTTAGGGCAATTTGTTACTAGGATGACCAATAGTCAGAGTTTGCCTGGGATTGTTCTAGTTTGAGTACTGAAAATTATGAGTTTCAGTAAAATGTCCTGGACAAACCAAGATGATTAGTAGCTGTATTTGTAATGAAGCAATAGATAATTAACATTTGCTTTTGCATCTTCAATCTATATTTCTGGAAGTGGATTTTTTGAGGTCTAAATGGTAAACTCATCTAGACTTGTGTTAGATATTCCCAAATTCTCCTTTGTAGGGATTGTAGCATTTCATACTCCCATCTGTAATATGAGAGTGCTTATTCCTCCATGCTCTCCTAACAGTTTGTTCTAATTATCTGTTTTTTTGATAATTAAATTAATGTTTCATTATATGTGTAACTGTAAGCTGACTCAAATTAGAACAAAAAAGTACATTTAAACATTAACACTTGTAGAATTAAAGTGCGTGATTTATACTTTGTTTATTCCCATAAACTCATTTCACTGAATTCTCAAAGGGAAACAAATGAACCTAACTGAATATAGTCAATCAATCATGGGCTTACACAATGTATGTGTGTATTTGTTTGTTCGTTTGTATGTGTCTATGTGTGTCTTTTCAACCTCCCTCCCCCATGACTTGATTTCATGTAACTTGTTGATTAACCTTTCAATTTCACTTTCAGTCTCTTGCTCCAACATTAGAATTATCCCAAATGGCATGTTTAACTTCAGTACTGGAAGATGTGATGTGGTGGAGGGAAGAAAAGATGATGATTTGAAGCGACCCCCATGAGATTGCTAGCAGATTTGGCAAATTCAGATGCCTATAATGTCAGGCATTTAACTCAAGGGAATGAACATGGCCGGGTTAGGAAGCTGATGAGCTGGATAGCACATGCCATGTCTAAACAATCAACTCTAACAATCATGCAGAAATGTGGGCCCACTGTTGCCATCCCAGTTTTTCAAGATAAACTGAAATTGCATTTTTAGAAAAATATTTAATTGTAATGTCTTCTTAAAATTAAATAAGAATCAAAATGAAAACAACCCACAATTTGCAGCAAAATCATGTCTATAGGCCAGCTTTGGCTTGTAGGCTGCCAGTCTGGGGCTATGATACTGTGTAGAAGAAGGGGAAAATGAATCAACATTTCCTGAACATCTGTGGCTGTTGTTTTTCACCTGATCCTGGGATAAATGTAGTATCAACCTCATTTTCCTGATGAGGAAACTGAAGCTCAGAGAGGTTAAGTTCATTTAACCATAAAGCTAAGATCATTTGACAAAATTGTATCAGGTGCGTGCGCAAGGCTTTAGATGCCTAAATCTCCATTCTTTCCACACTACCAAACTAAAGTCAGTGCTGTCCATGGTGTGAGTGATCTTTCAGTTTTCCTCAGATAAGGAAGCTGAAATTAGAGTGCAATTGAAGTGACTTCTTGTTCCTCTCAATTTTGTTCCCTAGAACAGACGCATTTATGGTTATAGTTGTTTCAGAAGTGTCCCTGGACCCTGGACCGTGCACAGTGGAGCTTCACCCTGTGTGTGAACAGTGGCTTCCTTTCAATGGGAAGGGCACCCATAAAGAACTTCATAGTCTTGATTTCCCCTGAACTGGTTTAAACCTCCCTTTTAAGAAACATGGGGGTGAAGGAAACACAAAATTAGATTAGGAGCCCAGTGTAGACGAGCTGTTCTGTCTTCCATCCTGTACCTGGCAGGACTTGTGATCCTGTTTATTATGCTTTCTGTTTATAGTCCTTATTTCCCCAAACTGCTCCCCCAGGACAGCCTGGGAGGTGGTGTAAATGGAGGGTTTGTAAGGTGGTGTGAATGGGGCTCTTGTAAACACAAGTAAGGCCGAGGAGTTTCAGGCCCACAGGTTATCAGTCCTAAGGACTGCTGTTCCCTTATAAAAGAACCTCCTGAGGTTATAAAACATTCTTATTCTTATTTAAATCATTTTTTTAATTCTAGGTATCTTTTTTATAAATTTGCTTTCAATCACTTCACTCAGCAATTTTCCCTATTAATTCTCCTTATTTGGGAGTTTACTTTTTTTTTTTTAATAGAATTTACATCTCTCTACCTGTTTTGCAGATTGTTTTTAATGATCAGAAGAAAGTTGTCTGAATTTTTTAGAATCCGTATAAGTCAGCCAGCCTCTACAAAATGCAAAATTACATAGTTTAATAAGAAAGTGTTTTGGTGCTCTTTGAGTACGCTGTGTGTGTGTTAAGTCACTTCTGTCATGTCCAACTCTTTGCGACCCTATGGACTCTAGCCCGCCAGGCTCCTCTGTCCATTGGATTCTCCAGGCAAGAATACTGGAGTGAGTTGCTATGCCCTTCTCCAGGGGATCCTCCCCATCCAGGGATCAAACTTGCATCTCTTATGCCTTGTGCATTGGCAGGTGGGTTCTTTACCACTAGTGCCAACTGGGAAGCCTCTTTGCATACACTGGATACTGATATAAGAAGATGGGAATTAATAATAGTAATTTGGCTCCTAAGGTAATTTTTTCCTGATTTGTAACAAGTAACAGGGCTGAGTACTTTCTTCATGCAGTTTTGGGAACATAGAGTGATGACTTATAAGTCTCTTGTAAATTTCCATTTATTTTCAGTTTAACTGAAAAAGAAAAAAGCAAAGATTAGCAGATTAAAATAATAGGGATTTTTTTATGAGAGTGACATATTTGTTCTCAAGAGAGCTAGATCAGGGGAGAGAAATCAAGCTATCCACAACTTTTCATTTTTAACTTTCTAGTTTTCAGTATTATTTAATAAAGCTAATTAGATCCTTATTTAATTCCAATCAGTTAGGAATTGCTTCTGGCTTCTACTAATTAAGACTCAAAATATCAATGGCTTTACAAATAAGGCCCTTTTGCATTTTCTTTCATATGAAATAGAAGCAAGCAGCCTAGAACTAGGACAGCAGCTCCATGGTCCTTAGGAACTCAGGCTCCTTTTATCTTTTTTGCTTTTCTATCCTTAGTGCATGCCTTCTGTGTTCAAGGTCACCTGACTGTCAAGAGATGGCTATTGGAGCTCTATCCATCACTTCTGCCTTGCAGACATCAGGAAGAAAGAAAGCAGGGTGAGTAAAGTCACTTGCATTTCAATTGAATCCGCTTCTTTTGAAGACCTTTCTCTGCAGTTTTTGCCAATAACGTCTACTTAAATCTCATTGGCCACCTGTGTCTAAAAGGAATGTTTGGAAATGTGGTTTGTCTATTACAGAGTCTAACCGTGTAGATGTCTCTAAGGTCAAAGGGAGAATGGATATTGGGTGTGCAAGCAGCAGCTTCTACTGTGGTCCCTGTGGTTCTACTTCTTTCTCTGGGCAGGTTCACCGCCAGATGTGATGGTGAAGGGTAGGGAACAATCAAAGCCACAGGGTACCTTGGTCAGTACTATCCAAGAAAAATTCACACAGGGCCTGCTTTTTGTGGCTGAGTTAGGCATATGTACTCATGCCCTTATATTGTTGTCGTTCAGTCAATAAACCGTGTCTGATTCTTTGTGACCCTATGGACTACAGCACACCAGGCTCCTTTGTACTCCACAGTCACCCATAGTTGGCTCAAATTCATGTCCAGCCCTTACATTACCTTATCATTATGATGTTTATATTCATTTCCTATAGCCTCTGTAACAGAAGAAGTCAGTAAACTTGGTGGCTTAAAGCAACAGAAATTTATTCTCTTATAATTTGGGAGGCCAGAGTCCAAGATCAGTTTCACCAGGCTGAAATCAAGATGACAGGGCTGTGTTCCTTCCAGTGGCTCATGGAGAGAGCCCACTTCTTGTCTCTTTCAGCTTCTGGTGGCTACATCACTCCAGGCTTCCCATGGCCTCCGTCTTCACATTGCCTCTCCTTGGTGTGTCGCACAGCTCCTTCCGTGTAAAGGGACATGTGATTGTGTTTAAGGCAGACACAGATAATCCTGCTCTCAAGATTAACTTAATCATACCCTCTACCATATAAAGTAATATTCCTTCTTTTGTGTATTAGGTAACATTCATAGGTTTTGAGGATTAGGATGTGGATGTATCTTGTTGGGCGACCATTCAGTCCACTATGATGGTGGTGGTTTAGTCACTAAGTCGTGTCCGACTCTTACGATCCCTTGGATGGTAGCTTGCCAGGATCCTCTGTCCATGGAATTCTGCAGGCAAGAATATTGGAGTGGGTTGCCATTTCCTTCTCCAGAGGATCTTCCTGACCCAGGAATCAAACCCAGATCTCTGCATTGCAGGCAGATTCTTTACCAACTGACCTGTGAGGAAAGCCCCACTATATATAGGGAATAGTTTATACCCTAAATCACCTTCTCTGGCATCTATATAAATATTTTTTGTTGATAATCTAGTTTAGGATAGTTGATTTTCTTCCAAATATATGAAAACTTATATAAATATGATCAAAATCATACAAAGAGCCAGATATTTACCTTCTTTGTATCTTACAGACATCAACTAGTGTTAAACTGACTTGTTACTTAATAGGACTTTGTGGTTTTGTTTTCTTTCTGTTTTTTGGTGCAAAAAATAAATACCTTTTCTCACTTTTTAAAAAAGTAAGGTTTATTGAGGTATCATTTACATACAGTAAAACTCTCCCAGTTTAAGTATACAGTCTGTAAGTTTTGAAAAACATATAGTCATGTCATTCCACAAAAGTCAAGTTACAGATATTTTCAAAGCCCTTAGGAAAAGTTCCATCATGCCTCTTTATAACAAATTTTGCCCCTCCAGCATACACCCTGGAAACCACTGATCTTTTTTTTTTCAACAATGTCATAAAAATGGAATCCTATAGTATTTAGCCTTTTGTATCTCACTTCTTTCACTTAAAACACTGTTTTGAGATTCACCCATGTTTTTGCATGTATCAGTAGTTTGTTCCTTTTTACTTCTGAGTAGTAGTACAATTTATAGATGTACCATAATTTCTCTCTCTCCTAGTTGGATTGTTTTTTGACAATGATTAAAGATGCTTAAACATTTTTTATAGTTTTTTTTTTTTATAGTTTTTATGTGAATATCAATTCTAATTTCCTTTGCAAGGATACCTAGGAATGGGTGTTGCTGGGTTGTGTGGAAATTTATGTTTAACTTTCTAAGAAATTGCTGAAGAGTTTCCCAAAGTGGACCTTTTCATGCCCACTGGCATTGTATGAGAGTTCCCGGTGCTCCGCATCCTCACTAGCCCATGGTAATGCCACCTTTTTTGTTTGTCTGTTTGCATTCTAATAGGTTTATTGTGGTATCTCAGTGCAATTTTAATGTACATTTCCCTAATGACTAATAGGTTTGAGAGTCTTTTTTATGTTCCTGTTTGCCATCGACATCTCTTTGATGAAGTGTTTCTTCAAATCCTTTGCCCATTTTTAATTAAGGTTGTTTGTTCTCTTATTAAGCTTTGAGAGTTCTTTATGTATTCTGGGTACCAGTCCATTATCAGATATGCATTTTGTGCATATTTTCTCAAAGTATGCATTCTCATTTCATTTTCACAGCTGTCTTTTAAGCAGCAGCAACTTTTAATTTTGCTGGATTCCAGCTTATATGCTCATTGCAAAGCTACCTGGGAATGCACAGCTAACTACATCAGCTAAGCATACAGTTTGATTCTTGTCTTTGCCAGTTACATAGGTAATAAAGAGCAGTTTCTTGAATCAATCAACTCATTAATCAGTGTTTATGAGTCTCGGCTCTGCCATTTCCCATTTGTATGACCTTTGGCATCCTGCCACTTTGTCTGTAAAGCAGAATGAGGAATTTAATAGTACTTAGAAAAATTTTTTTATTAGCATATAGTTGATTTCACAATATTGTGTTAGTTTCTGCTGTACTGCAAAGTGTATCAGTTATACATATACATATATCTACTCTTTTTTAGATTCTTTTCCCATTTAGGTCATTACCAAGTATTCAGTAAAGTTCCCTGTAAGTAGGTCCTTATAATAGTACTTTCAATAAAATAGGTACAGTCATAATTGCTTCTTTGCTTTCATGTTGATACTTTTGATGATTTTTAAATGAAAATAAAAAAGGTAAAAATATCTTATAAAACATAAAATAGAATCCAAGCATATTGAGCCCTGCTGCATGACCAGTAATCTAGGCCTTTGGAGGAAGAGGGATGTAAGGAATATATGGAATGTAATTCTTATAACTGCAGAACTATAAAAATTGGTGCTATTCTATCAACACACATGGCATCACTACAGTAACCATGTGTCTGGGGTTTCCTGGAACCATCCTCTCTTCCCCCTGCAAATTCTGTGTCAGATATCATGTCTCAACTTTTAGTTCAGAAATATATTAATCACAGACACAAAGGTAAGTCTGTAAACCTCATGGAAACTACCAGGATTTGGGATTACTTCTGTAATAATTATAATTGTTTTAGTTTCAAAAAGGCAAAAGGCTTGTTGTGTAAGTGTATGACTCCTTTGGCTTTTGATGAGCCTGAGGGGTATGTGTGTGGGTGTTTATATGTTCATATATATGTATATATGTTATATATAACATACGTGGTTTATATGTTAACCAATATATTTTTAATTGGTAAAAAACTAAACCTCTCTTTTCAGGAATAGTATTCACATGATCAGTTTCACTCTCCCCTCATTTGATACAAAGTTGATTTTGAATCAACTAAACACAAGGGAATGCTTTGTCTGAAATGTTTTCTTTAAAAATTTTTTTTTTTTACTTTCCAGAAACTTGATCCAGCCAAATAAGAGTCTTAGCCAAAAATTTGTTCCCAAATTGATATTATCCTATAGTCTAATTCCAAGAACTAAGAAATAGTTCTTGCTGAAGATAAAGAACCTTTATGAGATCTTTATCTTTAGCAAGAACTAGTATTTTCTTCCCCTTTAGGAAAGAAAGCATGTTCATAAAGAAAGCATAAACATACTATTTCTGCACTGTGACTGAGCGGGTCAGCAAGTGCAGCCTGTTGAGGTCCACACACGCAGGGACAGAAAGAGGAGCAGACACTCTGTTCGGTGATGCTAACTTCAGCTGAGGGCCTCTGCTGCCAAACCACAGGAACTATGATAGGAGCTGTGCATACCGTGTCTTCTCATACATAAGGTTTTAAATTAGCACATCATTCAAAACATACTACTTGCATGTCAACCTCTTCTTGGTCATTTTGGAGATAAACAACAAGCAGAGACCTCCTAAGCTGTGTTTCTAAGAGCCTGTTGATATGTCTGTGCCCAACATAAACATAAAATCAAACACAGGAGTTTCTAGCCTCAGGGACTTCCATCTGGATTCTGAGGACTCCCTGAATACAAGTCTGGAAATTGAATGGAGGAGCTGAAAGAAATCGGGCTCTTTCCCATCCCTGCTCACCTCTCCCCTTCTTTTTTTCTTTTCTGCCACTGAGGGGTGCTCTGCATCCTTTCCTAGGAAATCTGAGAATCCCAGCATGGGCCAGTGTTGAAGGCCACACACCTGCCTACCCCACCACGAAAAACTCGACACTTCTCTGACCCTGCCCTAAGGCCAGAAGGAGTGGTAGGACCCAGATTACCAAAGTGTTCTTTCTTGATGATTTACTGAGTAGATGAGGAATACACCAACTAACAAAAAAACTCACCCTGGTTAGTCCTAATTATTCTTGCTCTGATACTGGAAGTGGGAAGAACAGACAAAAGCTTGTGCTGAATCTAGATCTAGCGGTGTGACTGCTCCATCATTGCCAGGTTCTAGCATTCTTCCATCTGGATATACCTTTGGATGAACAGATTATCTAGGAAAGAAAAGAAGCCAAAGTTCCCTTGCCTATTTTGCAGACACTCTTGGCTGCAGAGATTCTCATCCTAGGTGTGGGAGGAGGGTAGCAGAACTTTCTAGAGGCTTTGTGAATGACACAGTCTCTGAGTCTTCTGCAGTCATCTCCTACTAATCCCCTTATCGAAAATCAGGGCCCAAGAGAGCCGTGGTTTAGACAGAAAAGTGTCACATCCCTTAGGTAAGGGTGGGGGTGCAGCTGGAAAATAATCAAGAACAATTTTGTTGGTGGACTTGATGACATCATGTGATCCCATCCTTATTTGCGTGGATAGCCTTACTTGTTCTCTGTACGAGTCAAGTTCAACCAGAGACCCGGAACCAGTAGGAGATAGATACTACAAGGAACTGGCTTGCATGACTGTTGGAGCTGGAATCCATGGGCAGATAGATCTAAGAAGTGCAGATCAAGAGAAAGTTGGACCCCACAGGCACAGGCTGAAGCTGTTACAGGGACAGAAGTGCCAGTGAGGGGAGAGCAGTTGAACACCCAGATGCTATTGGTATGTGGCTCAGAGAATTCCATGCTCTATTTAAAAGGCATACACTGGTTAAGTCAGGTCTATCAACATAATTTTGTTTAAAGGCAGTTGATTAAGGACCTTAATTTGAGCCATAAAATCCCTTCATAGCAGTGCCTGGACTAGTGTTTGAATAACTGCGAGAAGGTACGTGTTTACTGCAAAATGGCTGTTGCCACCCCTTCCATCCTTATAGTTTACCCCAGTAGATCTAACATACTGAAACCCATCACACCCTTCCCTTCCCTCCCTCCTTTCCTTCCTTTCTGAAGAGCTTCAGAACTCTTTTTCTTTAGGACTTAGAATTCAAGCATTTCCAAGGTGCAGATTGGATTTTTAGAATTTTTTTTGTTGAAAAAACTGGGGCTGTAAGCTAGAACTATGTCAGCATGTGTCCACTGTGTCAGCGTGCTTCTTTGGCTTCTTCTCTCCATCTCAAGATGCCTGTTCCGTCTCGGACTCAAGACACTGGCTGTCCTATGTGCTACCCCATCCCCAGGTTATTCCAGGCCGGGCTGTCCAGTCCAGGAGCATGGTAGTCAAGGATCTGTGTAACTGGAGAACCAACCACCAAGCACTCGAAAAATGACTTTAATATGGAAATCTCTACCCCTGCTAAATCTGTGCACACGGAGCAGCCACAACAAATGGGGCTGTAAACAATGCCAATTGTGCTGACTCCAGAGCATACACAGATGCAGCAGCTTTGTAGATTCAGTTTAACAAAGGGATGAGTCAGACTTGTTGTTGGCAAACAATCCTGCATTGTCTTCCCTCTCTCTCTCCCCCAAGTGGGGCAACATTCTGTGAGCTCTGGGAAGCACTGCCTGCTTGGGTGTGAAGCTCTGTGGGACAGTCAGTGGAGAAACGCCAAATACCCCAAGATCCAGGATTGCCTGACACTCAGTCTGAGCATTGTAAGAATAGGACAGCATTAAAACCTTCAATCCCAGTGATGTTCATCTAGGGCAGATCCTTTTATCAACAAGGCAAGCCCAGAGTTCTGACCCCGGGGTGTGTGTTTGGAATGTCTGACAGATTACAGTCCAACACCACAAAATGGGGCTCCATTGGCCTCTTTTTCCCTCCTCAGTGTTTAGCTGATGTAATTACACATTTATATGATTACAGTCTGCTGTTTACCATGAGGTAATAGGGGGGCCCAAGGAACTTGAATGCAGCAGCTGAAAATGCACAGATCATTGACTTTAATGGCTGCACAACCAGAGGGATGAGAATCCCATGACAGAGCAGTCTCTCTTAGGCCTCAGCATCCAAGAGCAGTTTGGCCTCTGGGTTCTCCTCCTTGGTGAAGGAATCTTTAATGGGGAAAACAGCCTCTTTCCTCCTGATCCCAGATAGAAGCGCCCAGAATACTCTCTGCTCTTTACTCTTTCCCTCAGTGATGTTAGAGAGAGATAGGCAACTTTTCTTTAAAGGCATGCTAAGTCGCTTCAGTCGTGTCCGACTCTTTGTGACCCCATGGACTGTAGCTTGCCAGGCTCCTCTCTCCATGGAGTTCTCCCAGCAGGAGTAGTGGAGTGAGTTGCCATGCCTCCTCCAGGGGACCTTCTTGACCCAGAGATCGAACCTGGGTCTCTTATGTCTCCTGCATTGGCAGGTGTGTTCTTTACCACTAGTGCCACCTGCAAAGCCTTTTTTTTTAAAGGGCCAGATAGTAAATATCTTATGCACTGGGGGCTGTAAAGTCTCTGTTGCAACTACTCAACTCTGCTGTTGTAGTTTTAAAACTCAGACACAGACAGTATGTAAAGAAACAAGTGGGGCCATGTTCCAATGAAACTTTATTTATGGACACCAAAGCATTTTAATTTTCATGTAATTTTTGCATGTAGTAAAATGTTCTTCTTTTGATTTAAATATGTGAAAACAATTCTTGGCTTGTTGTTGTTGTTCAGTCGCTCAGTTATGTCCAACTGTTTGCGACCCGATCCTTCACCATCTCCTGGAGCTTGCTCAAACTCACGTCCATTCAGTCAGTGATGCCATCAAACCATCTCATCCTCTATCGTCCCCTTCTCTTCCTGCCTTCAATCTTTCCCAGCATCAGGGTCTTTTCTAATGAGTTGGCTCTTCATATCAGGTGGTGAAGCTATTGGAATTTCAGCATCAGTCCTTCTAATGAATATTCAGGATTGATTTCCTTTAGGATTGACTGGTTTGATCTCCTTGCAGTCCAAGGGACTGTCAAGTCTTCTCCGGTACCACAGCTGGAGTAGGCCCACAGCTGGAGGTGTTGAATCTTGTTTCAGAGCCACTCAGTGGCATCTTCAGATGCCACTCAGAATTCGGAAGGGGAGGCAGCTCTGGTGCTCCTTCCAGCCATAAGGTCTGGCATTTGGTCCAGAACCCTAGACTTGCCCTGAGGTATCTCAGTCTTGGTTTTCTCATCTGCTCTCTGGTGCTGCCCCCACTTCCCTAGCAGCCTGATGCAGGAATGAATGAATGATGGAAAAGCCTATAAAGAACGATGAATTCAAGTTCAAACATCTTTTTTATTTTGATTTCAACTTTTTCTCATGTTCACTGTGGTTTTGAAACATTTTCTTCCTTCTTAGCCACCTGTGCCAAGGGTCTTTTGGTTTCGAGGATGGCAGTAGTTTTGATGAGATAAGCTTGTCACTTAGATTTTGAAGTGTGAAAAGTCAGTGAATGTCAACATGCTGACGAGGCTGTGGGAGGCTCTGCTGATGCTATTTCAACCAGGTTGAGTGCCCAGTGGAGCCCACTTAAAAGCTTTGTCTTGTCCATTTCTCTGAGTAGAAGAAAACCTTTCCTCAGATGTCTTTTCATTTTAACTGTGATACATTGCGTTTGTAAAGCTTTAGATGAAAGAAATGCTTTTGAATATCTATGTGTCAGACTTGACTCTATCTTGAAAATATAATAAGCTCTTTGGATACCATTCCCTTGTAAGAATTTAAGCCACAACTTGTAATTTTGCTTTCTTTAAGTCTGAACAAGTTTTACCATACTTTTAATATTGCCACCTCCTCTTAGAGGATTTCAGACCCCCCAACCTCAAAGAAAAAGCCAATAAATAGAGATAAGAAAAGTGACAGTGCTCACAATGGGCCACCTTTTCCCTCTGTCTGCATTGGTTCTGCCTTTACAAAAGAGCTGGGTAATAAGCTTACAACACTTTGTCATCTGGCAGAGAAAGAATAGGACCACACCAGCACTGGCCCCTCTGTAATTTTCTTTGGCAAAGGAAGACAGAAGGCAATAATTTTATTTGTTTAAATGCACTAAGGTTTGGAAAGGATTTTGAAGTAGAGTTTATAGTAAATTATATTGAAAATCACAGTGTCATTCTTCACTCAAATGGCACACGGCCTCTGAAATGGTCAAAAGCTTTGCCAGCCACATACAGAACTTCAGCAAGCCACCAAGTCCATATCTGCACCCTGTCAAGTTCAGACATGAAGCAGAGTCCAAGGCCAAGCAGAGCTGCCTGCAGCTTCAGTGGCTCCAGAGAGATTCCTGCCCTGAGTGGTCTTTACTGTTTAAGGTTGTTCAGGGCCATTCTCCACACAAGGGAAGCAGCTTTCCTGTGCTCCACTCACAGATGGAGCCCGCCCTCGGGGCTGGGAAGCACTGTACTGGAGGGCAACACAATTTTTCCCAACCTTGATGAAGCAAGCGCGGGGTTGGGAATTTCATAGCAGTAACTAAGAGTTTGCTCTTCTTCAATATCATTTTCACCAGCAATGTAGAAGGATGGCTCCTGCAACGGTGATGGCCACAGGGATTTGGTAGCCCAGAAATTGCAGCCCTTGGCTCGCACTCCTGGTCTTTTTACCACCAGCCATCCCTTCCTGCAAGAGGCAGTTGTTATGTTTTTGCCTCTGCCCTATCTCTCCCCAACACGTTGCACTGGTGTGTGTGCGCACACACCACACACACAATTTCATTATTTCCCATGCAAGACTAAGGGCCAGGCATGGTGCTCATTCACAAAGTACACAAAGTGTGACCACATCTAGATGTGCAAAAGACAGGAAAAGTTACCTTCGATACTCAGAATAGTGAGGGCACCCTCAGATCCTTCAGCTCCAAGTGCCTGGTCCTCTCCTCTGCTGGCCAAATGAAGAGTAATAAAGGTGGTTTTTTCTCTTCCCTGTCCCACCTCCTGTCAAGAAACAGAATGATTCATTCCACGGAAGATATGAAAATCATTCACTGATTATATCAAATAGAGCTTGAGTGCAAACTATATGCCTGGTACTGAGTTAGAGATAAAAGAGGGATGAGAAGAAAAACACTATGCCACTAACCATGTCACTAAATAGCTGTGTGACCTTGGACATGTCACTAAAGTTCTCAGGGACTGGGCTGCATCTCTAGTATTGGCCCTTTCTCTGATAGTTCAAGAAGTCAATAAAAATGGGGGAAGGAAGTGAATAGCTAGCTTAGGCGTCAGTGGCAGAAAGGACTCCTGAAATGATGCTCTGTTTGGTGACAGTGCTGTCCAGGGGGACAAGTAAGACAACAGTAACTCAGACAGCAACCACCTGGACACGAGGAGGAAGCAGGCAGGGCATTGTCAGGGGAGTTCATTAGAAGTCAGAGTCCCCTTCAAAAAGGGATCATTGCTGCTTTCCAAGTACGGGAGCTTACCTGTCACATGGGTCATTTGTAGAAGGGGGAGGAGGAAGACGTTCTCTGTGGCTAATTGCCTTGGTCTGTGTCTCTTTACTGAACAGACTGAGGAATCTCAGTTCCTTTAAGTAAGTGGGTGTCCCTTGAGTTTTGGGGATTTAGAATGTGAGAGGAGTGGAGGAAAAGTGAAGGTCTTGAAACCACTGAAAGCAGCCTTGTTTTGATGTCTCTGTACATCAGTTTCCTCTGCAAAGGAGGCTGCTAGAATTCTTTCTGTGTGGGTAATGAGTTACACTTTTCCAGATAGCCTCATATGCATGCTGATTTCATTCCTCCAGAGAGCTAGATAGGAAAGCAGGTCTTAATTTGAACAAGTCCTTTGATAAATGGACTATCCTGTGAACAGTCCATCCATGAGAAGCTTCTGGGCTAGAGCACTAGTCTATGTCTTTTCAATTGATGTTTTAGGAGACCTTCAGCTTTGAGGTCCTCCAAACTTCGAGCAGTTACAGTAGTGGTCGTTATAAATGTCATTGGTCAATACCAGTTTCCAGTTCTACATAAAACATAAACTGGCCCTACCTCTAAGGAACAAATCACTCATTTTCTCATTACGGACACAATAAGCCCTTAGAATCATTAGCTATTACCAGGGGAGGGGTGGTTGGATACATTGAGGTAGTACTTCCCAGGTGGTTGGCTTTGTAGTAAAGCACCTAGTGAATAAGTGTTTGATTCTTTCATCTAGTTGTTTCTAACCCTTCAGGATGAACATAAAAATGAAACAGCAGATTTTTTATTCTCCATCTCAATAGAATTTTGAAGGATTCTTGCTGTATTGTGCATTGAAAGCCTTCATTAGCGATGCAAGCACTTCAGAAGGCAGGGAGTGACTCAGACACGCTCCAGAAATAGTACTAAGGAAAATTGCTTTTATGTAACTCTTTCTCGGAATGTCACACTGTGAATTCTTATCGTCTCAGCAGAAGCACATGGGAAAGATGGCACCTTCCGGGGCTGGCGGGGATGTACTCACTCCCAGAGCCATGTCATGCCTCCCAGGGCTCCAGGAGCCACCGGCAACTTGAGGGCAGCTGCTGAGGCACAATGGGGGAGTGAAATGTGAGGGGAAGCCCAAGAAGTGACTTCCCTCTTCAATTTCAGTGGCATTGCATTCAGTACATATGATCCAAAGAGGTGACATTTTGATTTATTTTTTGTTAGTGTTACTTTGCTTCCAAATACGGACTCTTTGAACTTATTAAAAATAATTGTGGTGAAATATATAGAACATAAAATTTATCCTTTTAAAGTGTATAATTCAAAGACACTAAGCTTGCTCATCGTGTTCTGCAACCGTCACCATCCATCTTTTTCATCTTTCCAAACTGAAACTCCGTACCCATCATACAATAACCCCCATTCCCTGTCCTCCTAGTCCCTGACAACCCCGTTCTATCTTTATCTGTATGATTTTCTATACTCTAGATAACCCACAGAAATGGAAGCATACAGTATTTGTCCTTTTGTGACTGGCTTATTTCACTTAGCAAAATGTCTTCAGGGGTCATCCATGTTGTAGCATGTATCAGACTTTTATTCCTTTTTATCCGTAAGTAATGCACTATTGTGTGTATTAATATATATCACACTTTGTTTATCCATTCATCTGTGGACAAACTTGGATTGCCTCTACATTTTGGCTCTTGTGAATAATGCTGCTTTAAACATCGATGTTCTAGTCCCTGCTTTCAGTTGTTTGGGGGTATATACCAGAAGTGGAATTGCCAAAAAAGCACTCTTAAAAATAGAAAGGAGAGATCCTGAGGGGAGTAGGCAGTCATACAGTTTATGCTATCAACACACTAGAAGAGAAGGGGCAGTGGTAGATGCTCCAGAACACCAAACCTAGTGGGATTGATGGAAGCAGTCCCACTCAGGCAAGGAGGGGGAGATGAGAGGGTGGGTTTGGTCTTAAGATTGAGCTATTGGCGAATTGAGGATTGGATCTGGAGAGGTTCTTCGCCTTGGTGAGATTGTAGGGGGCTTAGAGCGAGCTCTGGAAAGCTAAGCCAGGGCCAGGACCTCCAGGAGCCATTCCAGTGCACACCGTCAGGCATGCACACAGAAGGACCATGCTAGCCCTTCTCCCCTCTCTGCTGGTGAGGCCTTCCTGTGGGCACCTCTGCCCTGTGCCCAGCAATGTTCAGCACCAAGATGTCTGCAGGTTCTCCCATGTGAGAAATGGGATGATCCAGGGTGTCTGGGCTCCAAGCTGCTCTGGGGTAGTAAGGATAGGTGTATTTCCTGCAGATTCCTGCATTCAAATGACCCTTGGAAGCAAAATCAGACTTTGGGGTTTAACATATGGTTTCCCAAATGTGGGGGCCCCCAAAGTTGGCTCAGCTGTGTGTACCCTCTGGGTTGTGAAAAGCTTTTAGGGGAGAGGGCAGATGAAATGAGCTCAAGCAGGAGGTCACAGCAAAGCTTAGGATGGTCACCTTTGATGGCCTGGAATGATCTGACCTGGCACCAGGGCCTTCCCTCCCTGGGGCAGGCCCAGCCAGTACCCCAAGGACCTGCGTTTTTGTTCTGTGCTGCCTCTCCCATTAAGCAATGACGAAAGCACCTGCAGATAATGACCAGTCTTGGAGAGATTTGCATTCTGCATACGTGGTTAAAAATTTTTTTAATGCAACCAGTGTTCTACTTTTTCCTAGAATCTTAGCCTCTCTAAGGACTAGTCCTTGCTCTTGCAAAGTGAAGGGAGAAAGGGATCCAAAAAGTATTGGTCCACAGTAACTTTCAATTAGCATCGTTAGCCAAATGCTCTGAAGTTCTGTGAGAGCCCACTCAAACTCCTGCTTCGTTATCTAAAGGGGCCCTTCACAATAAAATAGCTGACATTTCGGGCCTGGATTTCAAGAGGATTTATTAGTCAGGGGCAAGCAGGGAGTTTGGCTCCGTGACAACTTGGAACATTTGCCATTGATCTGGAAAAAACGACAGTACACGTTCTTAATAGAGAGAAAAGGGACAGAGTTCTCAGCTGAACATTAATGAGAATAAGATGAAAGTGCTTCAAAAAGGTGTCCAGCCTGCAGGTTATGTGGTGGATGGTTTGAGTATGGAAGGTCACACCCAGGAGGGACTTGTCAGGGAAAAATGGGTACTTAAATTAAGACTATCCAGGTAGCTCTCATCAGAACACTTTCCCCAGGGTTTTTTTTTAAAAAATTGCATGTAAAAGAAGGATGCGCTTGTTTAATTGTCTAGATTCTCTTACATTTCGCCCTGTGGCCCCTTTAGAGTTGAATGGCAGTGGAAGACACTGATTTTTATGTAAGTGTCTTGGAACGGAGATATAAATGAATAAAAAGGATAAAAAAAAATCTTTGAATGATTTACAAAGCAGTGGAAAAAGTCTGCTTTAGGAATCGAGGAAGATGAAACTAGCTTTGGCTCTGCTGCAGCTCTGGCTATTCAAAATGAGGGATTATCTTACCCATTGGCCCTCTGCTCTCTCAGTTTATAATGGGGTAGGAAAAGTGGGAGGTGGCTGGATTAGATGACTTTTGCTTATGATCCAGAGGGTTTCAGAATCTTGTGAACCCTCCAAGATAGGATAGTTGGCAGTGTGTTATATCTTGGTGCACATGGGCATTTTTCTGGGGAAGGCTCATTACTTGGGTTCTGTTCCCTAGTGGTCCATGGCTTCTCAAATTTTAACAACTCCTGAACTGGATCCTTAAATACCCTAACAGTCTTTGAATATGCTGTTGTACTTCTGTGATTCTAAAGTTATTCAGATGTGCTCTGAGGGGGCTGTGAGTCCCTCAATCTATTATGTTTTCATTGTAACATGAGAACATGTTACAATGTAGGTACAGTCTTGTTTCCTGGTCTTGGCTGGGCTTTCTGGGGACAAGTAATTAAGAAGTAAGAAATATGAGTCTTTGGCTTCTCTGATCACTCCAGTTCCTGATTGTACCTGTTCATCCCAACCCTGAGGGTCTCAGACAGCCCCATTGTGAAGCCCAAGCAGGTTTTCTGTTCTGCATCTTGGCTGCTGTGTCCCTACTACCCTCGCTGCAGCCCTCTACCCAGACATGCCCACGTGACATCCCTGTCTTCCAACAACTGATTCTAATTGAAAAGCTTGATGGGGAGTGATCTCTGGGTGGGTGAACCTTTCAGTACCCTCTGGATACCCTCTCCCTCTGGTAGAAAAACATCTCTGCTGAATTATTAAGCTCTGCATGTACAGAAGGAGGCAGAGATGGAGGAATGTGTTCTTTTGAAGGGGAAAGCTCCTGGGGTAGAATTTCATACTGGGTGAACTTGCCGAGAACACCCACAGAAGTGGCACATCAGACCATTCTGCCCACAAGCTTTAAAAAAAAAAATGAAATCAAAAGATCCTCTGTTTGACATACACAAAATTCACTGTTTCAAAACACTTTCAACGTGATTTCTGTTTCGTTAGATTTCTTGTTCCAAGGATTTTGCCCCGCCCAGCATGGGATTGCTGAATATTCTGAGAACTGTGTCTCCTGTCCTGAGTGTGACCTCAGTGTGATACATGACTTAGGGATGGTCACAGACAGAGCATGGGCATCTTAATAGGAGTGGGGCTTAGGGTTCTTGAGGGGATATAGCTCTGCCTTTATTACTAAGCTATTCAACAGACATCATTAGCAGCTTTACTTTCCTTCAATTGTGGAAATCCTAGAAATGGCACCTGGGATTGTCCAGTTCTCAGAAAAAGGCTGAAAAAGCTGACGAAGAAGTTGCTAGGGCACTGCTGTTAAAGGTTAGCTTGTATCTGCTCTGGACGATTTGGGAAAGTACCAGTGGGAACTTAGTGTGTTTCATGAGGGTTTTGATCTTGTTTCCAGAGGAGAAGTTCAGTCCAAGCCATTTGGAATTCTGAAAATCATCAGATTTCTTCTTTCTTTCTTTTTTTTTAAACAGAAGCTCTTCTTCATTTAAGACATATTCCATACACAACTTTTTAAAAGGAAAATTATTTTCTGGATATTCAGTTTTACACTTGTTATCCTTAATGTGAATCCATGTGACCCCACCACTCAGCTCACTGTTCGGGATGGATTTCAGAGATTTTTGAAAGCTGGAAGAGTTTTATCATTTCCTTTCCATTAAATGATTCTTTTTTTTTACCAGCTTTGGTATTTTCCCTAGAATGTTTTAAGAAAGAAATTGTATAGAAACTTTTCTATTCACATCACATGTCATTAAAGCCCTGCTGTGGGATGAGGTTTGACTCTTGAACAGAAGTCTTTTGATAGCTCAAAATCTGATGCTCAGCAATTATTGCTTTTTGAGAACTCCAAGTACACGCAGCATTGCAGTTTTTGAAACAATCGCCTCTTTTCTCTGGTTTCTCATCTCACTTGGCTCCCGTGGAGACATGAGACAGGCCCTCTGTTTCTGTTTAAGTAGAACAACTGACATTTATGGCCCAGCTGGAAGGAGAGAGGTGGGTTGACTGATTCAGGCTTTCATTTTTTTTTCCCCCAACTGAAAATGTGATATGAATTTGTTATATGTTTATTTAATCTTAATTCAGCCTCCTCTATAAAAATCCTGGTGGGAGAAAGAACCCAAAGCCTCAACATGTGTGTTGAACTTAGAATAAGAAACTTTAATCCTTGGAAAAACAGCATTGTGTCAATTGCAGATTGCAACTAATCGCAGTATATTCAGACAGTGGCAGGAATATTTTATTTCCCATTTTAATATTCAGTTCATACAACCGTGCATTAAAGTGAACTTTTGAGCACATATTTTCCCTAAATTTTCTTCAGGCCCATATTTATTTTATTTGAAACCCTAGTGGCCTGTATGAAGTGAGCCAGATGTTTTCCATTTACAGGAGGTGCACCTGATACAGCCTTAGCAGGTTTGCTGGTTGCCAGCTGTTAGCTGGTGTTCTCAGCATCAGTCTGCATTTTAACTGCACGGAACACATGAAAGGCTCCATTTATTGGTAACTTATATGCTGTTCCCTGTGTTCCACGCTTCAGGTTCATTAGCTGGTTTATTACTTAGATGACCTTATGAAGTGGGTTTCTTACTAGCCTACTACTTTATTGAAGATAAAACTGCAGATCAGAGGAGATACATAACTTTTCCAAGGTCACAAAGATAGAAATTAGAAAGGAAAACTGGGGTGTCTGACTATAAATTATTATTATGTTATACCCCTTTGGCCCAAATGTCAGTTGGGCCCGTCATGCCGGCTCAAATATGAATAAACAAGAAACTCACCACCATCCAAAAATGCAGGGAAAGTCCAATAACCTCTTGTGAGTTCCTGGGGATATAGGCTCTTTTTGGGAGGGGCAGTTCAGCTTCGTGATTAGGAGCATGGGCTAGAGAAGGTATGATTAACCCATCTGTGCCTCTCCTTCCTCATTTGTAACATGGAGATAAGAATGGTCTCCACTTTGCTACATGGGTGTGAGGATTAAACTAGTCCATTCATGCTTTCACACAGTAACACTCCAGGCCTGATGATTACCATGGATGTGACTTTTGGACTTGGGATCCTCCTTCTGCTCAATACATTCAGTCTATTGAGGATTCATCTGTGGTTTCCCAGGTCTTACTCCTGTATCAACCTCATCATAGAACTCAGTCCTTTCGATTTCCGTAAACCTAATGTTTCTCCAGACCCTTGAATGTGTGTTTAAGTAGGTTTTACCAAGGGCTCTGAGGGACTCAGAGGGGAATTTCCATATTGAAAGGCATATAATCTCAGTTGAATATTGGGTGCACTTTTTCTTAAAAATCCACGTTGTCCACATCATAGCTTTTATTGCCGTGTCTCCTGCTAATTCCTGTTCTCATAGCCTCACACTCTACTGTATTAAGATCAAACAGTTTTCTAAAGAGAATCCTGGAGCTGGATGTTAAGGTAATTTCTTTTTTGACTCTAACATTGATTTTTAAGGGAGAGAAGCCTGTTTTGCTGGTGATGGTGTTCTTTTTTTCTCCCTTTCTCCCTCCTAGCTTCCCTTTCTACCCACTACCTGCACAACTTCCCTGTTCCTAAATCTAAGAAAAAGACTGAATTCACTGTTTAGGTATTTCTAATATCAAGAACAATGTATGTGTTGAAATGCTACTTTTGTCCCTTTCCAGTTTTATTGAATTTTCAGAGAATCCTTCCTTTTTCTCCTAATTACCTCTTAGAATAGTTCATCGGTCATGCTCACCTCCTAGCTCGCACAGATTGAGCGAGGAGCCCCGGGGGAGCTGTTATCTGAGAGCATGTTGTCCCCTCTGCTTTTCCCAGCGTGCCGTCTCCCATCCTGGTTCTGTGGTCTCTGGAGCAAGACAGCTGGTTAGGGTCAGGGTGCATCTCTAGATCGTCCCCCTCCCCTCAAGGGAGGAGCTCACTTCCTCAGGGAGACAAGCCATAAGGTGGGGAGTGCCTATAGGAGAGGAAAGCCTGGGCGGAGGACAGGACATGACCGAAGCTGGACTGGCCCAGCAGAAGTGTGGTTAATATGAAGTAGATGTGTGTGAGTGTGCATACATACATGTGCACATAAATATGTATGTCATTATTTTTCTAATTATATAATTACTGCATATAAAATAATTTTGGTTAGGGGATTTGGAAAATGTGGGAAAAAAACCAAAGCAGATAAATAAAAATATCCACAATTTCACCATCCAGAGAAATCTCTGCAAAACATTGCTACGTTTCTTTCCACTTTTCTTTGTATGACAACATACACGCTGCACATATAGCATATTTCAGATCAGAAATGACCTTATGCCAGCTCATTAGAGATAACTCTATTTAGGCTAAATTAGAATCAATGTGTTTTTTTAGCCTGACACAGGTAACTTACTCACTGGCCTTCTCTGATCTTTACAGTGTTCTTAGCGTCTATGCCCCTTTCCAGTTAGCTCATCATTTAATCTGCTCAGCTCAGTCACATGCATCTCAGCATTCTCATTTCTGCCCATCCTCTTGTAGCACGTTTTCTTGAACTTTTGATTAAATCTAAATGGCTTCAATCCTCTGTACCTCTGCTGGTCCCACCTAGCCTGTCCCATCACAGACAGGAGGACCCATTTGCAAAAGTTTTTATACACGGCTGAGCTGCAGGAGACACCGGCTCCTTCACAGGTGTCTATGAAATGGATTATTTCAGCATTCGAAAGCAAAACAGTAGGTATAAACTTTAGGCTTGCAGGTATAAACCTAGATTCAGGTCCATTTCTCTAGACAAAGTTTTAGCCTCTGTAAAGTGAGATATTAAAAGTGAGCATTTGATTCTGGATTAATTTAAGGGTTCAGTGAGATAACTCAGGAAATATGCTCAGTCCCATACACATAATATGAGGAGTCCTCAATTTGTGGATATCATGGTTCGCCAAATTCAAGACTATAAAACTAAATGATATGTAGAATTCAAGTGACATTTTCCCAAGGTGAGCCATACCAGGTGGAACTTTTCTGCAAAGAGTAACTGACATGGAAGGTGAGTTGAAATGGAAGTAATGGAGCAACACAATGGTAGCAATAGCTACTTGAGCACTTTCTACATTCCAAGCCCTTCACAGGTTTCACTTAATATTCTCTGCAGTCCTAATAAGTGGATACCACTACTTTGTCCATTACAATATTTGAAATTCCAAAAGAAGTTAGCCTAAATGATGAGAAAATTCATTCTCTCTCAGGACAAGAAGTCCAGAATTAGAGCAGTCTGTAGAGCTGGTTGATTCAGTGATTTAAATTGTCAAGTGCAAGCTTATTTTTTCTCTCTCTCTTCTGCCATCCCTACATTGGCTTCTCTCTTAAGCTAGAAGCAAGATGGTGGCAATAGTTTCAGATATCACAGCCAAACACAGCAAAGTTCAGAGTAAGATTATCTCTTCACATGGCTCTCTCTTAAAAGTGAAACAATTTCCCCAAATATCTGCTGTAGATTTTGTATTACACTTTAGTGTTCGAAATTTTGCCTGTTTCTGAATCAGTCTTTAGAAAAGCAAATGTAATTATTCTTAGGTCAGTTAGGTCTACTCCTGGAGTTAAGGGTGGGATTAGCTGCCCCGAAGGTCATGCCTCCAAGGGAAGAGGTGGATAACTGGTAAAACTGGGGTCTTGTTAAGAAGGGAAAATGGATGCAGGGTTGGTACCCAATAGCATCCAGTTAAAGATCATCCCTATTTTTCAGATGAGGAAACTGGCAATCGTAAAGCTTAAGTAACATGTCTGATGTCCTATAGCTAGCAATGTGCAGAGATAAAAATTATAATGCATGGTTCATCTGACTCCTGTGATTACACATCCTTAAAACGTTTAAATATGTAGCTGCCCTTTGTCTTATGCAAATACTCAGATCATGAGGGTGCATCTGAAGTAAGATTCTTTTAGGAGATTGTAAAATCTGGTGGAGCAACCAAAGTCTCACACTTAGCAATGTGGAATGCTGAGAATGCTGTGTGGAGGCAACATGATTTGGTACATGGCCAGGAGCAGGATGGCACCTCTTGAGAAGCAGTGGAGGTGAAAAGGCTAATCCTCCAGCAGTGACAAGTCATACAAAAACCATGTGTAGTCTTGTGCCAGAGTCTATGCTGTCGAAAGGACAGGGTCCCCATCATACATCCTTGGTGCCTCCAATGCCAGCTCCCAGACACTGTATTCTTCACAAACGTTTACTTAGCTGTTCATCATGAGATCAAATAGAGGTAAAATCCTTCTCATATATATGACGAGAAAAGAAATCTTGAGGAGTCAGAATTTCACCTGTGGCCACAAAGTTAAAACCTGTGTTCTTCCACAACCAGTGCTCCGGCCACATTCTTCTCTCTCTGACAGCTCCATGAGCTGCCCTTCCCTTTGTGTGCCAATGGACTCCATCCTTGACCTTCCCCTCAATTCACATGCTCTCCGTGATTATCTCGAAAGATAGACTGACTGACAATGATGTTTAGGTCTGTGTTTCAGACTCCTGTCTTTTGCCTAAACTCTGAGTCTTTATTGCATCTACCAATGGATGCCGTTATCTAATCACCTCAGGGGCTCCTCAAACTCAACATGTCCATACATTCGTATCTTCCCGTGCCCACCAGTACCAAAACAAGAACATTTGTTTTTATCCCACAGTCTTTTGAATTGGACACAACCATCTAGTCCATAGTGCGACATGGAGTCCTTGGGATTATTTTGACTTTTGACTCCTGATATTTCAGTATACCACATCCTGCTATTTCTACTTCCCCTCTCCAGTCCTGTCCAACTCTCCATCTTTATTGACTCTGTTCTGGAGCAGGCTTTCATCCTTTCATGCTTTGGCTGTTTCAATAGTCTTTGCCTGTTCTCTCTCTGTCTCTCGTCCACATGAAACCCATCCTCCCTCTGCCACTGGAGATATCCCCCCAAAACATAGGCAAAGTCACACCACTTCACTGAGCAAACTCTTGATGAATCTGAAGGGTAAAATCCATCCTCTTCAGAATATCATATAAGGCTCTTCACAGTCTTGAACCAATTTGTCCCCAGAGGACTTTCTACCCCATAGAGAACTAAAGTATATCTTTCAACACTCAGCACACATATTCCTCCTGGGTCCCCAGGAGAGCATAATTTATTCTTCAGTGCTCCTCTAGCACATGGCACAGGCCGTGACACAGTGCTTGTAACATTACATTGTAATACAGCTTTTCTTTTTAGGCTATGCCCCTCTAAACTGTGAGGATCATGGTTTTCTTTGTATTTATAGCTCCCATTCAGCTAGGAGGGCCTGCAAGATAAATTTTGTTGAAAATAAAATAACTGCTTTGAGCTATGTATCTACATATGGTGAATGTTTGTGGTTAAATACTAAACTGACCAATGCTTGTGTATCATTTTTTTTTTTAAACCTTTACCTCATTCACATAGGCAGCATATACTCCTTGTAATAACTCATTTTGGAGTGACATGCATGCGCCAAATTTTCTTTAAAGGCGTACTAAGTTGCTTCAGTTGTGGCTGTCTCTTTACGACCCTATGGACTGTAGCCTGCCAGGCTCCTCTGTCCATGGGACTCACTAGGCAAGAATACTGAAGTGGGTTGCTATGCCCTCTTCCAGGGGATCTTTCCAACCCAGGGACTGAACCCACTTCTGTTACATCTCCTGCATTGGCAGGTGGGTTCTTACCACTAGCGCCACCTGGGAAGCCCTTGGGTAGTGACTCTTACTCTTAATGGGGGTAGGTGATGGTATTCCTTGAAAATCACTGCTGTGTCCCATTACAGATATGTTTGACATGATGAAAGCTATAAGTTTCAAATTTATACTTTGTGCCAGGCCTTGTTCCTCTTTGATATTTGTGTATTAAGTCATTTATTTAAATTATTTAAACAATGATCTTGGTACTACCGTTTCCCCAATTTACAGACAGGGATGCTAAAGCACAGAGAGGTTAAGGAACTTGCCCAAGGCATTGTCGTGCATGCGTGCTCAGTCATGTTCCACTCTTTGCAACCCAATGAATTGCAGCCTGCCAGGCTCCTCTGTCCATGGAGTTTTCCAGGTGAGAATCCTGGAGCCAGTTGCCATTTCCACCTCCAGGGGATCTTCCTGACGCAGGGACTGAACCTGAGTCTCCTTTGTCTCCACGTTTTCAGATGGATTCTTTACCACTGAGCCACCTGGGAAGTCCCACCTTGCCCAAGATCATACCACTTAATCAGTGATCAAGCAGGAAGAGAACGCAGGCTGTTTTGTTCCAGAGCCAAGTGATCTGGACCGCTAATGATCTGGAACCACTAGCAGTGACCCATTTCCATCTTATAGTCACAGTCAATCATTTGTTTTACCAAAGATATAACACTTTGATAAACATCATGGATGGTCAGGAGCAAATATGAATGTTTGATTTTTCTTCTTCTGACTTTCTTAACTGGGACTCTTTTCTCATCAACAGATTCTTCTACTGGTGCTTGGAATCAAGATGTTCCTCTCACATTCACCTAAATTAACAAATGATTATTCTGCACAAAGATGAACAATAAGAAATCTGACCATTAATTTGCCAAAATGTTCCCCCATTATACACTCCAGATCTTTCCCTCTTTTACACTTGTGATAACACACTTATCTTTGTCCTACGAACACTGATGAATAACAGATAATGTTAGTACACACTGGAAATTTGTGGACTTGGACCTTGAAGAAACAAATAAAGTGAATAATCCTCTTGCTCCCCCGTCCCTCAAATCAGCAGCCATTGAAGGAAGAGGGCTGTAATTTCTCTGCTAGAATTTGAACCTGTGGTTCCAGGGAGTCTGAGCATTTCAAACCCTCAGGCTGAAAATTACCAAATTTTCTGCTCTGTGTGTGTATGTACATATATGTGGGTGGAGGAGGAGCAGGCAGTGTTCAGGAAAAGAATAAAATCCACTTTCAATGTCAAGGTTAGCCATCCTTTTGCTTATACTTTGGAGGGAAGAATAAGGATCCTGTTCCTCCAAACATAGCATGAACTGCCCCAGAGGAGGTCTTTATTACCCTTCCACTTTGTCTCTCTCTCTCTCTGCTCCCTTTCTTGCCTCTCTATTCTCCCTCCCTCCCTCCTTCCCTCTGTTTATGTGTAATTGACCCGCTGTTCTTTCCTAGTCAGTGCTGTTGAGAATCAGTTTGCTGTTCCTTTGTATTTGTTCTGGAGCATTGTGTGCTTTTGTGTGGTTTGTCCTCACCTAGAAGGCCCCGCTTCATCTTAGCCTCCACTTGTTTCTCTCTCCACACGACCCATTTAGAATGCAGTGTTTCATCTGACACGCGTGCAGAGCACTGGCGAGGACAGGCTTTCTCTGCAGATGAGGAAGTCCTGTTTTCCCACTTGTGACACCACACTCGTGATAACAGCCCTCCAGGGTTCTTCTTCTGTGCAGGGGTGACCATGCCCTTTCTTGTTCTGTGGCTGTGCATTTTTGCCTGCTATCACGTGTCCCTGCTTAAAATCCGTGATGCTATGTGATGGCTGCTTCTGAGAAGCAGGAGGAGGCACAGATGGAAAAAAATCATGAATGTGTGAGGCTGGATCAACCCTGGGCCTGATTTGCTCAGATTACATGAAATAAACCCCAAGGAGCACTTAGAAGAGACTTTGGGATATTAGGCGCTAACCAGTGATCTCTCCCTTTTAAAAATTGCATCTAGCATTTTTCTTCCCAAACATTTTAAGTCCTGCTCAGGCTTCCCTGGTGAAAGGGGTGCTTTGGAGTGCCACAGGGAGAAAGATAGATTACAAAATGTGTCGCCTCAAACTCATTAGAATCCACTTGTAATATTGTAATATTGTTTGCTGGATTTTAAGCTGGCAAACTCTCATTTTAGTAGACATCTTGACTGATTTTGGTATACCTAAGGTCATTTTGTATGTGCAAGGCAGAGAGGGACAGGGGCAAACAGAAGCCACACACACACAAAGCCCTGATGGCGTTCTCTGGAACATGCCAGGGAAGGGGCATGAAGGTTTTGAATTCCCAGCCAGGTGGATATGTGTTCCTCATGTGCTGAATTGCATCAACCTTCTCTACCTGGTCTAGGCCCTTTATGAGATTCTGAGTGTTGCAGGACCTTTTCGGTGCTGCTTTCGGGAGAGAAATATCCTCCCTAGTGGGCTAACTCCCTAACACTGGAAAATGGAACTTGGCTGGCCCACTGAAGCAGGGAATGATTCATTTCCTGTCATTAACAGAGTGAGAAAGATGTAGTTCACAGAGTTCTTTAAGCTGGAAAAGCATATTATCCTAAATACTCAATTTCCTGGTGGATGGCATCAGCTTTCCTAATTTCCTTTCTGCAGCAGCCCTGCTCTTGGATATTTCTAGATTCTGTGGGCTGTTGGAACACGTGCTAAGTGGTGCAGATGCTCGACGTGCTGAGAGGAGAGAGGAGATGATACTAACTCAACCCTGGGTTAAAACAGTGATGTCTGCTTTCTTCTGAATGATACATTGGTGTTTAATCCTCAAGTTGCTGTAGAACCTTTCTAAATATTTAGGTATAGGATCTCAGGTTAAAACTTTCATGTTCAGGCTCATGTGGGCATAAATCAGTCAAAACAAAACAAGCAAACCAAAAACCAAAACCCAACCTCCCACTTCAATTCTCAGTGGGTATTATTTGTAGGTAATCCCTTCTTGGGAGACAAGTCTTTCATCTAGAAAAACAAGTTTGCATCAAACAGTCTATTTAGTTCCCCTATTGATGTTATGTTGGAGAAGGGAATGGCAACCCACTTCAGTATTCTTGCCTGGAGAATCTTGTGGACAGAGGAGCCTGGTGGGCTACAGTCCATGGGGTCACAAGAACTCGCACACGACTAAGTGACTAACACAGACACACTTGCACAGGACTAAGCAACTAACACACACACACGCATATACACACACTCTAATTGTAGGTTTGGATTTATAGTATACTCCTTCTCAAGGAACTCAAAGAATTTAATCCTCTCTCCTATTTATTTGCAGAATGCCCTCAGGAGAAACAAGATAGTAACTAAACTTCCCTTCTGACATATGGCAAATGGCCTAGAATTGCAGAGAGGTCAAGTGATTTGCCTAGGGTTACACAGTGAGGGATGGGATCTGGTACAAAAACATAAAAATATATATGCTTACTCATTGTTTAATGCTGCCTGCCCATGACATTGATAATGCATTTCAAGTGACTGATAATTTCTGTGTATGGAGTACCTGAAAAACATACCTTGGGCCACAGACTTGTCTCATTTCACCACCACTAGAGCTTTATGAGGTTGGCATTGTTATCCCTACTCTACAAGTTAGAAAACAAAAATTCAGGGTCACAGAGCTGGCAGAGATAGTGATAGTGATTGGACTCTGATCTGAGTCCACTGTATCAGCTGCCTGTGGAACATACAAAAACAGATATCTGAACATGAAGTATTAATAGATACAGTGGGCAGTGGGTTCATTGACCTCTGGGGAGTTAGAATTCTGAGAGAAATTGAAGAGTAAACATTTCAGATCAAGTTTGGTTTGCTAGTTCCTGGTTACAATAAAATTGTTAGTATGTGTTTCCCTTCTGACCAGAGTTAATCTTCTGAAAGAGATTCTGAGGGTTGTTGCAAGCAGGATTTCCCATGAGTGGGGAAGAAAAGGAGTGTGAAAGGAAGGGAGGGTGATTGAAGAGGACCCTCCTTTGGTGGCCCTGTTTGTCTCTGCAGAGGTCTTATTCGGGGCAAGGACTCTGGGTAGAGAGAGGGAAGGAGCACTAAAGGCAGCAGTTAACAAGATGCGATGAGCCTGGAAGGGCCTCAGGGCCATCCTCCCCTCAGTCAAAAAGATAACAATACCACCCAAAAACAAATATTTCAGAGGGAGAAATGAAAACCCCAGAGAGAGGAGAAAAGGGCTTCAGAGAAGCCAAGCAGGGGAAAGAAGACAGTTCCTCGGGGCTCAGGCCCTCTTTGCTGGCCTGGGAATGCTAGGATGCTTGGGCGTCAAGTGCAGTCTTGGTATCATCATCGCTAGGGGACTTCTTAGAACTCAGATGCTCAGACTTCCCCCTGGACCTACTGATTCAGAAATGCTGGAGTGGGGCTCAGCAAGCCATGATTTAGCAAGCTGTCCAGGTTTTGAACACACAGCATCTTTGAGAAACACTGCACTAAGAAGGATTGGCACTGAGACATATAGAGCCATCCAGGTGACCTCTGGTAGCAGAGAGAGAGAAATGGCATCACAGGTGCCATTTTTCATTTACTAATATTATTTGATTAATAGCCATGCACCCCACTCTAAGCTGTAAGTACAGACTGTGTGCCAGTAATGGCTAGATGCTTGTGTATGCTTCTGGGCACACAGGAAGACTACATTTCCCAGCTTTCCTTGCATTTAGACTGGACAGCCTGTATGGGACTATGAGAACTAGATTTTATTGTAATAAGTAGTTGAGATTTGGGGCATTGTTTCTCACAGTGGCTTCTATTAACTACTCTGATTAATACAGACTGTAAGTAAAAACAGGGTAAGGACCAGTCCAGTTTTTTTGTTCATGATTGTATTGAGGGGTGGTATTCAAAATGTTAGTAGATGCTATAACCCGGGAACAACCAATGTATGAGGACACTGACTGTAGTACTGAGTAGGGTCCTGGATACCTTCTGCATTTCCAGGCATTTGCCCTTTAACTGAGGGATCTGGGGGGACTCTAGGGATTCCAAATGGAGAGGAATTGGCTGGGGCAGTACGGAAGAACTTTAGTATTCCAACAGCCCACACAGTTGTAGTGGTATAAGCCAATTATATCACTAATGCTTAGAACAATGATGGCACAGTAGTTGTCCAGTAAATTTTTTTGAGTTGTAACCAGGTAATTTGCATATAAAATACTTAGGGTCCTGACTAAGCTTTGCGGTTACAAACTGCAGACATCTGTTTTGAGTTTTCCTTAGTTTAAATAGTCCACAGAACCTAGAGACATCCATGTGGGCTCCATTTGATCTACTTCTTCGCCCTAAAAGATTACCTAACACTGTACACAAAAATAAACTCAAAATGGATTAAAGACCTAAATGTAAGACCAGACAGTATAAAACTCTTAGAAGAAAACATAGGAAAAACAGTCTTTGACATAAACTACAGCAAGATCTTTTTTGACCCACCTCCTAGAGTAATGAAAATAAAAACAAAAATAAACAGGACCTAATCAAACTTAAAAGCTTTTGTATAGCAAAGGAAACCATAAACAAGATGAAAAGACAGCCCTCAGAATGGGAGAAAATATTTGCTAATGAAGCAAGGGACAAAGGATTAATCTCCAAAAAAATATACAAACAGTGCATGGAGTGCAATATTGAAAAAACAAACAATCCAATCAAAAAGTGAGTGGAAGATCTAAATAGACATTTCTCCAAAGAAGACATACAGATGGCCAAGAGGCACATGAAAAGATGCTCAACATCACAAATTATTAGAGAAATGCAAGTCGAAACTATAATGAGGTATCACTTCATATCAGTCAGAATGGCCATCATCAAAATAATCTATAAACAATAAATGCTGGATAGGGTGTGGAGAAAAGGAAAACTCTTGCACTGTTGGTGGGAACGTAAATTGATACAGCCACTGTGGAGAATAGTATGAAGTTTCCTTAAAAACTAAAATTAGAACTACCATATGGCCCAGAAATCCCATTACTGGGCATATATCCTGAGAAAACCTATTCAAAGGACACATTTACCCCAGTGTTCATTGCATACATGGAAGCAACCTAAGTGTCCATTGACAGATGAATGGATAAAGAAAATATGGTGCATACACACAGTGGAATACTACTCAGTCATAAAAAGGAACAAAATTGGATCTTTTGTAGAAATGTGGATGGACCTAGAGTCTGTCATACAGAGTGAACTAAGTCAGAGAAAAACAAATATCATATATTAATACATATATGTGAAATCTAGGAAAATGGTACAGATGCACCTATTCCCAGGGCAGACATAGAGATGCACATGTAGAGAATGGACATGTGGACACATGGTGGGGTCAGGAGGAAGGGGAAGATGAAATGAGTTGGGAGATTAGGATTGACATATATACTCTATGCTGTGCTGTGCAAGTCACTTCAGTCGTGTATGACTCTTTGTGACCGCATGGACTGTAGCCCACCAAGCTCCCCTTTCCATGGGATTCCCCGGGTAAGAATGCTAGAGTGGGTTGCCGATATATACACTACCATGTGTAAAATAGATAGTTAATGGAAACCTGCTTTAAAGCACAGGAAGCTCAGCTCAGCGCTGTGTAATGACTTAGATGGGTGGAATTGGTGGAGGGGAAAGGGTGGGAGAGAAGCCCAAGAGGGAGGGGATATATGTATACATATAGCTGATTCACTTCATGGTACAGCAGAAACTAATACAACATTGTAAAGCAATTATACTCCAATTAAAAAAAAAAGATGGATGAGGACCTCTTTTCAAATTATGTCCCTGACCTTTGTTGACTTTCAAAATCCTTTGGTGTTTAATGAAGTTTATGTGTTCTTCTTAAAGGAGTGCATGTACACACATAAATACAAGGATGTGGATATTATTTTGGGAGGTTCATGAGTCCTTTGAGGTCCACCTCCAGAAATGAAGAATGAAATATGGAGGAAAGCAGTCCCTGGAAGTGGTGAGATGTGGCCCAGGACCTATTAATATTTGCCTTTGAGCAAAAAATACATGCAACTCTTAATAACAGAACTTGGGAGGTTTCTGAAGCATCTGTAACTTCCAAGATGTTTTATTTTTCTCAGTTCCTATCCTCTTGGCTGTAGTGATTAGTGGCATAAACTCTTAAAAAAACAAAAAAGGGTTTGTGACTTTATCTAGAAATGGATATTAGCATTCACGTCATCATTTGTAAATTGAATTTGACTTATACACTGAGGCAGTTTATAAAAACTTGCATGTTGTGTCCATACACTTCCTCTTCTGTCTCAGATCCTGCTTAGAGAAACAGGAGGTTCTTCATGCTGCCAGAACCTGTTTATTTTAACATCCACCATAGGGGGACCTGCCTTCCTGTTACCCCCACTGGATGTAAAAACTGTTGGATGGTGAATCCTGCTGATCTAAAGGGAGGAATTTCTGGTGGTTGAATGATTCACTTCCTGATGTTAGTATAGTGAGAAAAATCTCATTCATAAAAGTTCCCTCACTTGTAGCAACTTTAACTTTCATAGGTTTTTATTACTGCATCATTCCAGACCCTGATGCATCTTTTTGGCATGGTCTGGTGGCGTGTGAGGATGCTTGTCATTCCACACTCCAGGGACCATAGATAGATGGTCATCCTGCAGCAGAGGTCAAGGTGATGCCAGACACAATGAAAGGGCAGGTTTTTTTGTTTTTTTTTAAGGTAGTGTGGACTCAACTCCTGCCAAGTTTAAAAAAAAAAAAATATTGTGGCTTCCTAGCTCTGTTGCTGTCAAATGAGCCTTCATTTGCTCGTGTCTGAGAGTTGAGTACTTTAGGGGAAGGGATTTAAAGAGCCTCTGCATTGTGCAGTTGAACCTGAAGTCCTGAGAGAGGAATGAACTTACTGAAGGTCATTGGCTGTACAGAGGCTGGCGATGGTTCTGTTTGGCTGAAGCCGGTCTGGTGGAGGGGTCTAGTGAGAATAAAGCCGAAAACTGGCCAAAGGAAAGGATGGTGGTGGGTTTGGAACGCCTCAGCAAGAATTTGTGCTCAATCCTATGGGCCATAAAATAGTTCTCAAATTCTGAGTCTGAGAGTGAGGGAGCCAGTGCCAGGATTTGTCTAGGAGATAAGCCAGGACTGGGACAGACCGGGTATGTTTGGTGGGTGTGTTGAGACACATCACCTACTTAGTAATTTTGCCTTGGACCTGGCATGAGTTTGCTCCTCAAAGATGTGGTGGTCTCCACCCTGGTGTCTGTGTGGGAGCCCCACACCCACGTGGCGGGCTGGCAAGGCTGAGCCAAGGGCAAGAGGCAAACAGGTTCCAGGAATGAGGGAGGCAAAGAAGAGACCAGGCAGGGGTGAGGTTATAAACAAAGCTGGAGGCAGAGAAGAGGTCAAAGGTCACAGAATCGGTCAGGCACTGAGGTGTTTGTGGGATTTGGATGTCCTTAAGGGTAGCTCACCAGAGCCAGGACATCAGGGCAGACCACTCATCTCCAGAGAGAGAGCAACATGTGTGGGCCTGTGAAGTGGGCTCCATGCTCCACACCCCTTGGCTGGTTGCAGGCCTGAAGCAGCCCTGTCGCCAGGGAACTGCCTCAGAGAGGTTGGGTTACTCACACCAAATCACACGCCTTGAGTCTGCCAGTGTTGGGGTGAGGACTTGGTCTTAGATCCATTTAGTGGCCATCTGGGAACTGAGGTGGAGTTGGCCTTGTGGAGTAAATTTTGGTTTTCATCCTGGACGAACAAGAACTGTTGGCTGGTCTTTCCTTCAGGTACATCCATTATATAGATGTAAATGGAGACCCTGCAGGTCCCAGAGGAGCTCAGGACTGTGAGAAAGCTGGGGCTGTGCCTGCCTTCTTTTCACGTGGCCTGGCGGACGACCAGGCGGTGAGTGAAAGAGAGGTGTGTTGGGCAGGAGGTTGGGCCACCTTTTCCCTCAGCAAGACCCCCGCCGTCCTGCAAGGTGGATGGGTTCTTTTGTTCCTTAGCAGGAGAGAAGGAGAAAGCAGAAAATTGGTAGGTCACAAGCGATGAGAGCACCCTTTTCTGGAGAACTTTTGGTGTTTTTCTTTGTATCACTTAGGAAGACTGCTGATAAGAGAAGGAGTTCCAGAGTTAGAAGGTCTAAATTTTATCCTGCCTCTGTCACTAAGTGGACACATGGCCTTGGGCAAGTTACTTACTTTCCTTGAGACTCTAAAATAAGCTAATGAGTTGTCCCCTCTTGCATTTGTTTTTAGGATTGAACAAGATGATGAAGAGCAATAGATTAGTACCTGACATAGAGTAATCCCTCAAAAATACTAGCTGCAATCACAATGGTGATAATGTCCTCACAGTTGACACCAGTAACCCACTGCTTCCCATTTTCACATTTCTCAGCCTAACCTGGGAAGGTGACACTGGGTAGGAATGTTTTGGTGGTGATTAACTCTGTAAAGAGAGTGTGTTGGTGGGTTGCCTGGAGGAGGGAGTGTGTACCACTCCTGAAAAATTACTCTCAGCTGGTGAAACCAATGCTCTTGGGTGACTCAGTGGAGGAAGTGAGCTGCACAGTAGATGATGGGGGAGAATTTTATTCCCAGCTGTGGCACTAATGAAACTGCAGACCGAGTGCCAGCAGTGAAGTTGATGATGGAGGGGCAAGGTGGAGGAAGAAAAAAGGAGATGGGTGTTGGGAGAGAGAACCATTGGCTAGGAACTGAACTAGAACTTCAACTCAGACGGGAGACAGCTCATGAATCAGCAGTAAAAGTCCCTCGTAAAGGCCATATGTGCAGTCCCATGAAACAGTTTATCCCCCAGATGTGACATTTTAATATGATTAAAACAAGCCTTGACAAAGTTGAGCCAGATGGGGGTGAGGGCGAGCAGTTTCTGAAATCCTGCAGATTCATTGTGAGATGCAGAAAATGTATAGGAATTTTCTCAAAAGCCTCGGCAGACCAGTAATTGCAGATTTCATGTAGTTCTAACAAGGAAGCATTGAAGTTTGGCAAACATGTTGGCTCTGTGTGTCCCCAAAGCCCAGTGGTATTTGTCTGCTTGGCTTTTGAACTCTGAGAAGTGGCACAGCAATTCCAGTAATCACAGGAGATTTCAGATCACCAATGGATTTATTCCAGAAACGTCTTAGCACGGGGCTTAAGAAAACCTCACACTCTTAATTATGTGCTGAAAAAGGTCATTGGGTGGAATTTCCTTAAGAAGGATTCCAGTGTTTTATACAGAGAGGCCAGTAGGCTGAGACCATTTTGACATCCTGCTGTAAAGCCAGCTTTTTGCACAATTTCCATGGAAAAGTGGTGAAGAATTCTGTAGCCTTTAAGTCTATGTGATTTTGGAATGCTTCTCCTTCTGGCAGGGGGGCTTTGGTAAAGAGGATTCTAAGAGAGTGATGTATGTGGGAAAAGTGGGCAGATTTTGAAGACTTAAAAATAACAAATGCATTCTTGGGGTTCACGTGACTAGCGCTCTATTGTGTGGTTTCTTTGAAGCAGTGGGTCCTTTGACTGAATTTTCAAACTCATCTCTCACTGTGGCCTTTGGGAACAGAGCATTAAATCCCAGCCATGGTTTATGCTGGGGAGAGAGAGGACGGAAGGTAATTCTGTTTCTCAGAATTCACACTGTGTTCAGATTAGAGAAAGTGTGCCCTCACTTGAGAGCATGTGGACATGTGTGTATGTTTGTGGTGATCATGTCTTACACAAGATGCAGCAATAGTACAAGAGTCATCAGTTGCACGAGCTCACTGAGGCAAGGAGAGACAGTAGATGAAAACTTTAGGTGAGCTGCTGATGCCCAAGGTTCAGGCAGGCCATAAATCTGAATATGCCTAGTTCGAAGGCAAGATCTAGTTGGTCTGAGCATGGAAATGGGTCTTATTTCAGTGTTTATTGCCCTAGGGAATGTGTAGGACTGAGTTTACCTGTTTAGATAGCTTTAGTTTGCAAGAGAACAGCTCTACAAGATTGGAAATGAGCAGATTCTGTGTCAGAGCCAAGACTCTTTCTGGAGCCAGTTTACCAGTGAAGCTGTCTTTTAAAATAACTTGAAGATTTCCTACTAACTCTTCCCTGGTGGCTCAGTCAGTAAAGAATCTGCCTGCAATATGGGAGACCTGGGTTCGATCCCTGGGTTGGGATGATCCCCTGGAGGAGGGCATGGCAACCTACTCTAGTCTTCTTGCTTGGAGAATCCCCATAGACAGAGGAGCCTGATGGGCTGCAGTCTATAGGGTCACAAGTAGGTGTTAAGATATACTTGAAGGTTTCTATTCCTGATAGGATAGGACCTCTTAGATCCAGGTTGCCCAAGGAACTGACCATCAAATTTCAGCATGCCATTCTTTCTCCTCAGCCAACCATCCTTTCCCGCTCTCTCCTGCTGACTGCCTGTTGGGTATTTCTATACTCATCACACTCTCTGGTTGCTTTATCCCTAGTAGTACTTTGGCTTTTCTAGGATGGAAAATAAAAGGCCTGTTGTTTAGTCCTGTGGAGGAGTTTTCTATTTGCTGGTGCAGCCTGTAGAGTTTAGAAGAACAAGGTATAGAGTCTTAAGTTCAATTTGCAGATATATCTAGCTCTTCCTTCCCCTGGGAATATGTTTAGGCTGCATGTCCTAGCCACCTCTTGGTTGGTAGGGATCATTTGAGTAAACCTGGCAAATGAGTTGTGAGCAGAGTGACAGTCATCACCTCTGAGTTGGAATATCTCATTGCCAATGTGACACCTTCCAGAACTCTCCCTTCCCTCTGGGGAATGCCCATGATGTTGACTTGACTTTGAAAAAGAGGCCCTCTCTGCTGACCCATGATAAACACCCTGCGTTGCTTTTAGGTCATTAAGATTTTGGAGTTATTTGTCATAGCAACATAACCTGGCCTATCCTGGCTGATTTTTAGGCAGGTATGTGTCTGATGAAAACTCAGGGTCTTCTTTCCTTGTTGTGAAGTAAGTCTGCTGTGATTTATAGGTTCTAGAAAGGCTCTTGTACCTTAGCATATCAGCACCTCCTCATACCTGCACCCCTTTCCATCCTGTCCTTGAGCTTGACATACCTGAAGTCATGTGACTTAAGGCAAGTCACTGTGTCTTTCTGAGCCTTTGTTCCCTGGCTTTAAGGTGAGGGGCTGGATGAGATGACCTCCAGGGCCACAGCTGGCTCTCTGTTGTGTGTCTCAATGGTAAATTGGTCTCCTCGGCACATATTCCGGCTAGGATGACTGCCTAAGATGGGCTTGGAGTTCATAAATCTTTCTCAGAGACCACAAATGCTTCTGCCCAGTCCATCTACAAGGTCTTAGTGGGTTTTATTCCTTCTGCCTTCGTCACTCAGACACAAGGAGCTCAGCTGTTATCTCCCAGAGAGGACTTCCTTGAAACCCACTATCACACATGTCAGTCTCATGTCACCCAATTACATTTTCACCAGAATGCTAGCAGTGTCCGCAGTGGTCACATCTAATTATTATTAATATTTAAATAAATTATTTTTTTGTCTGTCTCCCCTTCTAGAAAGTAAACTGCTTTGGAGCAAGGACCTCGTTAATTTCATTCATTTCTGTATCCCCCAAGTACCCTAAGTACTACTGGTTGAATTCTGGCCTTCTATGCTAGGGACTGTGGAAGCAAAAGAGAACAGAGGCCTGTGCCATATGTGAGCAGTCCCTGGTTTCACATTAAGCAATCTGCTGCCCATGTGCCTGCCCTTCTGGGCAGAGTGTGCACGCAAGAGCTGGTTTACTGGGAGCCTAATGTAAACAGAGGCATTTTCCCTACAACTGGAGAATGAAGCTCATGGGATCCATTACCGCCCAGGTAAAGTTTGAGGATTTGCCAGCAACAAATTGTTGCACAGTCTGTCTGCCTGTGTTGAGCGGTGCAGCAAGCAGGAGAGAGGCAAAGCAGGCCTAGGACCCTGGGAGCACTGGCAGTCTTTGTGGTTCTCTGCTTCTGGCTACAAATGAGTCTAGAAATGCTGCTTTATTTATTTGCTTAGAATGATTAGAGCACTTTGAAGGAAAAACTTTTTAAAGTGATGTCTCCATTCCTGAGACCCCTACTGTATGTTCTTGGTAGTGAATTTCCAAGGGGGTGCTTGAACACTGGTTTATAAAATCTTGGTCTTCTTTTCATGATCCACTGTCCCTTAAAAAAATGAATATGTCTACTCAGTAATAGCCAGAAAGTGAAGTGAAATCCTGACAGTAGACTCGCACTTGGCTTTATATGGGAGAAGGGACTAGCTCTTAAAGGAGCATGTGAATTGCCTTGCAATAAGGTGGAAGGGGCTTATTTGGAAGCAGACAAGTCTGCTTCTTCTGTCACTTACAAGTGATGCAAAATATGAAGTCAGATCATTGAAAAACTGGTTTTTGGAGTTCTAGACTTTTTCAGAAAGTGTTTATTCATTACCAAACATTTGGTTCTTTGGGTACCATCAAGGTGGTCCTACAACCTACCTGGATGTTGGGCAAAATGATGGTTACGCAACTCGGAGGGAGGGGGCAGGATCAATTAAACTGATTAGGTGCTTTGGTACTATCTTTAAATCTCTGGAGAGTCAATGAATCTGAATGTCTAACTTAAAAATTAGGATTAATTTACCTTTTTTGGAAAAAAGATTGACTTTTATGTATTGTGCATTTTTCGTTTTCTTCTTCCTGAAAATGAAAAGAATGGCTCCCTCCTTCATATTCAAACTATCTGTAGCTTCATGAGAGGTCTTCCCACCACCCTGGAATTCAGCCTGCAGATGATACGGCCAGAGAGCAAGCTGGGACTGTTCTTGGCTTGGAGTAGAGAGCTGGGCTCAGCAGACTTTGAGCATAAAGCCAGTTTATTCAGGTCCTACTGTTGGCAAAGCCGCAAATTGCTCTTTTGTGGGCACTTGGGAATTCACAATTGGTTGTCTGTTTCTTGATGGACACAGTAAAGAGGCAAAGCGGCTTCTTTTCCCCTAGCCCAGGACAATAATTCAGGAGCTTTGCCTCTTGCCTCCAACTCTCCCACTAACAGGCCCTGGCCCCTTTGGCCCTCCGAGTTGGTCAGCCAAACCCTCTATGACTCAGCTCCTTTCTTTGCAAATTGGGGGTAGTCAGATTAATTTGAGAGCCGTAAGGCGTTTTTGAAAGGCCTTTGAAAATCCCCGCTCATGTAGAATGACTGGCTATATCTATGGTTTGGGAACTGGCACCAAGGTTAGGGGAACTTCCCTTTCTTGGGTGGAGGTCTGTGGTGTTCTGTGCAGAAGGTTTAGGGTAATCAGAATTCCTCTGATCTCATCTCTTTCATCTCAGGACCTGGGCCCCGTGTTTGGGATGCTACCCCAGGCAGTCAAAGCCTATAAGCCCTACTTTGTCCCAATTTTCTAGAAACTCCTCCTATTTCACATAAAAATTCACTTCTAAGAGTCCAAGGATTTGAACAGATGGTTTACATAGAAGGAAAACAGAGTAAGTGAAACAGCACGTAGAATAAATACATAGCTTTGAAAATGACTGAGAAAAGGAAAATGACAACTTGAGTTAGCAGAAATAATTGCAACTGATCCAGCCTAATGGGCTCAGGGCACATGCTCACATTAGTTGTTTTATTAGTAGCTCTCTATTATTCTAGCCTTTATAAACAGTGACCTTGCATGGTACAATAAAAGTTACACACTTCATTGAGGAATATACCCCCCAAAGAAAGAAAGAATGACTTACTAAAAAATGTCTACAGCGGTGAGATATACCAATAAATAGATAGGAAAGAGAACAATCACACAAATGATGATCAGTAGAGTAATGCTTAAGTAAACTCTGGTTCTTCATCACCATGAAATGTTATATTTTGGTGAAGATCAGAATAGGGGTTAGGAGTGAGGGGGCTCCTTGACCACTATTCTAACAAGCCATTGTTACTGGTAGGTGATTATCACCTTCATAAAGGATATTGTAATAGAGAGAATATATATAAATATATATTAATATATTTTGTTTATCCATTCTTCTACTGGTGGACTTTTAGGTTTATTTCTTACATAGTGTTAGGGAAATTAAAATGGAGGTAGCCTCATTCAGGCTTCAGAAGTAGGGGAGCAGGCCTCTGACTAACTTCCGACCTTGCCTGGACCCTGCCTGGGCTACATGCCTGTTTGCAAACACACCAGTTGTTATCAGCAAGTCAAGCAGCACTTTAGATAAGAAAGGGAATGGGTCTTGGAATTTCTTAAGCCCCTTGGGGCCTGGCCAACACCCTCCCCCCATCAGTGTCTAAAGAAATCTTATAATTCAAGGTGAAACAAACAGCATTATAAAATTTAGAGAAAAACCAGAGCTGCATTTTTGTGTGCAAACTGATGATAATATCGGTTTGTGATCTGGGATTATAAACAGGAGCTCCCAAAGTTGTAATTTGAAGTCTCACCCTTGAGGTAGATGAACTGCCTAGCACTCTTTCCTAGCCGGGATTCTAGATGGCTGTTAGTGAGGTTCTTCCCAGTGCTGTCCAAGTCTGGATGTGGATCTAGATTGCTGTTTATGAGGTTCTTCCCAACGCTGTCCAAGTCTGGATATGGGTTGTTGGCCCAATTTGGTGACGTGTTACTTCTCTCTATTGTTTCTATCTCTTTTCTTTTAATGACTGTATGTTGATATTAAGTCAAATAATCTATAAAAAATTGAAATTGTGTGTAATGAATAGTTTCTTTTGTTAACGAATACTTCAAACCTAAAACAAAAGTGAAGACTTTTGGCAAAACACCTTGGCAATTGTAAATAGTGCTTCACTGAACATGGGAGTACTCATATCTCCTTGAGAACCTGATTTAAATTACCCAGATGAGTGATTACTCTATCAAATAGTAATTTCATTTTTAATTTTTTGAGAATTAAAAAAATGTTTTCTATCAAAGCTCTACCATTTTGCATTCACACCAATGGTGTATGTCGTAGTTGTTCCAGCACCTTTGTTGAAAAAGGTAGTTTTGCTCCATTGTATTATCAATGTTTTTGTGATATTTTCCTCTAAGTTGAGGGAATTTCTCTCTATTGTTATTTTACTAAAAGTTTTTATCACAAATGAGTATTCAGTTCAGTTCAGTCACTCAGTCGTGTCCAACTCTTTGTGACCCCACGAATCGCAGCACGCCAGGCCTCCCTGTCCATCACCAACTCCCAGAGTTTACCCAAACCCATGTCCATTGAGTCAATGATGCCATCCAGCCATCTCATCCTCTGTCGTCCCCTTCTCCTCCTGCCCCCAATCCTTCCCAGCATCAGGGTCTTTTGTCAAATGCTGTTTCTGCATCTATTGATAAAATCATGTGATTTTTCTTTTTAGTCTGTTGATATGATACATTGCATTAGTTGATTTCTGAATAGTGAGCCAGCCTTACACACCTGGGATAAATTCCACAATGTCTTGGTGTATAATTAGTTTTATACACTGTTGGGTTTATTTTCTTCTAGTAGTTTCACAGTTTCAGGTCTACATTTAAGACTTTAATTCATTTTGGATTTTTTTGTTGTTGTTGTTGTGTGTATGGTAGAAGATAATGGTCAAGTTCCATTGTTTTATGTATCTGTTCTTACACCAGTACTATACTGTTTTGGTTGTTGTAGCTTTGTTATACATTTTGAAATCAGGTAGTATGATGCCTACAGCATTGAATCTGTAGATTTCTTTGGGCAGTAGTGATATTTTAGCAATGCTAACTTTTCTAGTCCCTGAATATAAATATTTTTTTCCATTAAAAAAGGTTACTGAAATGTTATATATAATTATTGAATTATATAATTATTAAATTGTTAACATTTAGGTTTATGCAAGAATATACATGTGACATAATATTTAATGAAAAATATTTTGTAAATAATTATTCTACCTGTGTAAAAAAGCATTTATATGTCTATCAGTTCAGTTCAGTTGCTCAGTCGTGTCCGACTGTCTGCAACCCCATGAATCACAGCATGCCAGGCCTCCCTGTCCATCACCAACTCCCAGAGTTTACCCAAACTTATGTCCATCAAGTTGGTGATGCCACCCAGCCATCTCATCCTCTGTCGTCCCCTTCTCCTCCTGCGCCTAATCCTTCCCAGCATCAGGGTCTTTTCCAATGAGTCAACTCTTCACATGAGGTGGCCAAAGTATTGGAGTTTCAGCTTCAACATCAGTCCTTCCAGTGAACACCCAGGACTGATCTCCTTTAGGATGGACTGGTTGAATCTCCTTGCAGTCCAAGGGACTCTCAAGAGTCTTCTCCAACACCACAGTTCAAAAGCATCAATTCTTCGGTGCTCAGCTTTCTTCACAGTCCAACTCTCACATCCATACACAACTACTGGAAAAACCATAGCCTTGACTAGACGGACCTTTATTGGCAAAGTATTGTCTCTGCTTTTTAATATGCTGTCTAGGTTTGTCATAACTTTCCTTCCAAGGAGTAAGGGTCTTTTAATTTCTTGGCTGCAATCACCATTTGGAGTGATTTTGGAGCCCCCAAAATATATGTCTGTATGATGCTCTAAAATGCACTCAGGGTGAGGGACAATGATACAGATTTCTTTCAAAATTTTATTGTAAAATGTGAAGTTTTATAATAAAGTTGATGATAACAAAGCAAGTAAAACAAGCCTTAACCATTTTCCAGTGTGTCCCTCTGGGACAGAGAGAGGGAGCTTTGCCTCTCTTTTTCCCCTGGGCCTGGCACAATGTTTGGCACATCATAAGAGCTCACTGTACACTGGTTGAAAGTTGTTGAATAACATCCAATTGCTTTAGGACAAGGGTATCTGCCAGTTGATCTGTGCAAGTTGTATTGACTAGTTGCTGCTGCTACTGCTGCTGCTAAGTCGTGTCAGTCGTGTCCGACTTTGTGTGACCCCATAGAGGGCAGCCTGGGATTTTCCAGGCAAGAATACTGGAGTGGGTTGCCATTGCCTTCTCCAATGCATGAAAGTGAAAAGTGAAAGTGAAGTCGCTCAGTCGTGTCCAACTCTTCGCGCCCCCATGGGCTGCAGCCTACCAGGCTCCTCTGTCCATGGGGTTTCCCAGGCAAGAGTACTGGAGTGGGGTGCCATTGCCTTCTCCATTGACTAGTTAATATTAAACTATTCCCCTCTCTGCCCTGCCCATTAATGGTTTTATCCAGGTGAGAGTCACATGTATCCAGAGGTTTCTTAAGAAATTCAATGCCAGGAATTAAAAAGAACATATCAGGAAGGGGAAAAGGGATTAGATGGTTTTGGTGAGAAATTCCTTTATTTGTCATTCAAACTAAACAGTAAAGGTAGCTGAATAAATATCACCCAGTAGACCTTGTCCTAGCTAAATAATGAGAGTAGAATGAATTCTCCCTGTCGTGATTAGCCTTGTGATGTCCTTTTGTGAACTGCCCCCCAACCAGGGGAATAGAGAGCCGCACAGGGGGTCTTAACCAAAGTAGCTTTCTGAATGATCCTGATTTTCTTTTAACCTCTTATAGTAAGCTGAAATCTTCCTTGAAAAAGCCAGTCCTTTTAAGGCAGGAAATAAAGTATCTCTTAAGACTAGAAGAGGGAGATGCTTGCTCTTCTGCTTTCCAAGTTGGCACCACGGTCATAGGGTTGGGATGGGAGGGGAATGGTTTTCTGAACACACTGTGGTTAAGAATTGAAGCCTCTTCTGTCCCACCTACCCTGATCCTGGGATGGAGGTGTGATAGATTCTTGGAGATAAAAGTGAGAGAGAATGTATAATACTAAAAGTACACCGCTTCTAACTATAGTAGCATTAGGAGCCCAGGCTACCATGATGTAGAGTAAATAGTGTTGCATGTAACATATATGGAGAGTTTTCTCCATTTGCTGAGAACCTGAGACTTTTCAGTTTATTCAGTGGAGTTGGAATCTTAGCCCAGATTTACTAGAAAATAGCTTGAGGGAAAAGCTTATATGCTTCCCTGTGCTTTATGGAGAAGGTGTCATGTCAGGGAAACAAAGGGGAGGGGAAAAAAGAGGCAAGGGAGGCAGGGAGCCAAAATACAAGGGGATGTGTTACAGAGAAGCATGCAGCTTCATGTTCAGTCATGGAGGTGTGTTCACAGAGCCTTCTGAAGAGAGTTTCAGAACCACTCACCCTCTCACTCCTGGGCTGAGAGGCTGGTCACTCTGGGAAACAGCTGGAGCTGTCGCTGCCTCTGTGGACCCAGCCAGCCTGTGCACAGGCCTCTCCTTGTCAGTGGTAGCATGGTGATGGAGTAGCACCAGCAACAGATGTTCCATCCACGGGAACATCTGGAGCTGTTGTAGGAATTCTGTGGCTAGGAATCAAAGGGCAAAGCCCGTGTGTAAAGCCTAAGACACAAGCGACAGAGACTTAGATCAGAATAGGTGGACAGATGCTTGGATGGTCACAGCTCCTTGAGGCCTGTCTGTAGCATCAAGCTGTTGGAATGTCTCAGTTGAGGAAGAGACAGGCCTAGTTCACTGCACTGTCTCAGAGGTTGCAAGGACTGTGTTGAGCTGCTATTTTCAACAACATCAAGTAATGGTTCTGGCAATGACAGCAGCAGAAAAGGTGGCCATTCCATGGAGGATGCTAAGATTGATTTTATGCTTCTCTTTCCATGAGGTGATCATTAAGACTGATTCCCTGCTGAGCCAGCATCTTGGGGTCTCGGACTTATCACAAGAAGGGAAGACAGTCAGTCATTCATGGTAAGGAAACTAGAAGTTAGTTAATTAGAACATTTAAAGATAAGTGATCTCATTTTTATATCCCAACTGAGTGAAAAGGGATCTATCCAAGGTCTACAGTCATCTACACCACTTGATCAAATACCTAGTTATGAATGAATTTCTTTGTCAAGGTACAAAGACAGAAGGCTGCTGCTGTTGCTGCTGCTGCTAAGTCACTTCAGTTGTGTTCGACTCTGTGCGACCCCAGAGATGGCAGCCCACCAGGGTCCTCTATCCCTGGGATTCTCCAGGCAGGAACACTGGAGTGGGTTTCCATTTCCTTCTCCAATGCATGAAAATGAAAAGTGAAAGTGAAATCGCTCAGTCGTGTCTGACTCTTCGCGACCCCATAGACTGCAGCCCACCAGGCTCCTCCCTCCATGGGATTCTCCAGGCAAAAGTACTGGAGTGGGTTGCCGTTGCCTTCTCCACAGAAGGCTGACAGTAGAACAATAAAGGAGAGGGGACTTATTATTAAATCTTCCTTCATAGTACTTTGCTTAAATCAGTGCAAATGGATGTTTTAAGTTGGGAGGGCTCAGCACGTGTATGAAACACATGCATTCCAATTGTTCAACTTTTAGCAGCATATGAAAAGCACCTGTATCAAGAACACTGGGATTCATACCCTTCCATCTTAATGTCTTTGTTCATATGTGCCCTTCTTATCTGGGGAGCATATAACAACTGGCCGTGGAAAACCCAAATAATAAAATATCACACAGTGTGAATGGCAATTGCATTCTTTCAGTTGGTTACCAATAAATATTTACTAAGTACCAAATTGAGTTTTAAATGGCTTTGGTTTAGGCTCAAACTGGGGGTTTTGCCTTGATGTTATGTATTTTTAAACTTTGAGGTTAGATTCAATCAATGAACTTTCCATTTAGAGTGTTTGGCATTTCTCCCAGGAGCACCATCTGTTAAATATAAGATAGCAAGATTAAATTCTAGTATGTCAAATGCTTTCCATCTTGAGGACTTGGTTTGCCTTCTGGGTTTATGATGCCACCAGAACATCTCATTTGTAATCTGTTTAACTGGCCTTATCATCTTGGTGAACTTATAGTTGTGGCTACTTCAGAAGGCAATAGCATTAGGCCACAAAATGAATAATTGATTTGACATGTGTATCAATTAGGACCTAATCAATGAAGAATAAGGAAGCTTATGTTTCTGTATGCATAGAAGGAGTTTCACATTATATGGAGATGGAATAACAGTATTAAAGTTTAGTTTGATTTCCTATTTTTCTATGCCTGGACAGGATCATCATCTATTTTTTGTTGGTATACAGTGACATTTTTCACATCCTCCTTCATATGAAGGCTATTCCTTTATATCATTTACTTTTGTCACCTAGGTTTTAAGCTCCTGGAGGTCAGTGGCTATGTCTTAATTTCCATTGCATACCTCACTGGGTTTTAATTTAGTAATTCATGTGTCTTTATGTAAGGACTGAAATTTCTATTAAATTATTAAAAATTAGGTAAGAGTGTGTTTCAATTGCTGCAGAACTCTGAAGCTTTTTAGAAATATTCTGATACGTTGCCTGGAATCGCATCTAAGTAAGTTCAGTTCAGTTCAGTTGCTCAGTAGTGTCTGATTCTTTGCAACCCCATGGACTGCAGCACGCCAGGCTTCCCTGTCCATCACTAACTCCTGAAGCCAGCTCAAACTCGTGTCCATTGAGCTGGTGATACCATTCAACCACCTCATCCTCTGTCGTCCTCTTCTCCTCCTGCCCTCAATCTTTCCCAGCATCAGGGTCTTTTCCAATGAGACAGTTGTTCGCATCATGTGGCCAAAGTATTGGAGTTTGAGCTTCAGCATCAGTCCTTCCAATGAATATTCAGGACTGATTTCCTTTAGGAGTGACTGGTTTGATCTTGCAGTCCAAGAGACTCTCAAGAGTCTTCTCCAACACCACAGTTCAAAAGCATCAATTCTTTGGTGCTCAGCTTTCTTTATAGTCCAACTCTCACATCCATACATGACTACTGGAAAAACCACAGTTTTAACTAGATGGAACTTTGTTGGCAAAGTAATTCTCTGCTTTTCAATACGCTGTCTAGGTTGGTCATAGCTTTTCTTCCAAGGAGCAAGCAGCATCTTTTAGTTTCTTTACATCTTTTACATTAAGCGTCTTTTAATTTCTTTACATCTCAGTAAAGATTCTTATAAATTATTTCCAAGCAGGTGAACTTTGACTGTCATGTGTGAGGAACCTTCTAGGAGCAGCATCAATGTTTGACTTTTCAGTGACACTGAAGATATATTCCAAGGGTGTGTGTGTGTGTGTGTGTGTGTGTGTGTTTTCTGATTACAAAACACATTGATTATGTCTGCTAATGCCCTAGATCTTTGAGGAAATAATAACCATCTACATATCTGCTTCCTTGGAGCAGACTCCATTTGCTTGGCAAACATTGGTTCTCATGCTACTCTGAAAACTAGACTGAGCCCAGGAAATGGACAGAGAGGATGTGGAAGTGCTTCTGGATAGAAAACCAAGGTGTCCAAATTTCCATGGAGCCAAGTTTTATATTGAGAAATATTACTATTCATTTGGTCCTGCATATTCAGTGCCAGAGTTTCTGTTGGCAGATCATGGTAAAGGTCCCAGAAACTGTGAATGCTCATGACCTTCCAATGTCATGCCAAGAGACAAGGCTAAGCAGACTGACAGTGCTCTGGAATTCTGACTGAGGACTTTTGGAGCAGTTTTTATATATTCTGAGCAGTCATCTTTATTTGGTTCTATTTTTCCTGGTTGCTTTCAGCCATGAGCACCCAGGTACTCAGCTGAGCCTTGATGGTGGTGTGAATTTGAATTAAATTCACATTGGACACCAGTGGTCACCTCTCAGTCCATTGGAGTCTTGGATGTACAGGGGTTGGATGGCTGCATTATCTCCAAAATAGTCAACCTTCATGGGGATGGTGATGTAGGGATATGTGAAACCACAAGGTACTGCTTTTCTTCTTTTGAATTTGGAACCCCTCAAACCTTTGTGAAGGGGATCCCAGTGAATCCAAGCTGCTGCATAACACTTCCCTGGACGCTCTCCTGGGTCCTTAGAAGGGTGTCCAGGGAAACTGTGCATGTCCACAGTGCCTGAATGGAGGAAAGAAAGATGGCAGCCATGCCAGCGGGTGTTCATGAGTGCTCAGAACTGCAGTCTCTGCAGGGGTCTTATATAAGACCCTCCTTTAGGGAAACAAGAACCCTCTCCTCCCCTCCCCATCAAGAATATGCACAAATTTGGCTATAGTTAGGTCACAGAGCAGATGCTATTAATCATATCGTTACTAGGGGAAATAATGTATGGTACCACATAACCACAGGCACAGGGTTTTCTCCACATTTGGAGCTGCCTGCTTACATTTATCAAGGGATTGTATAGAGCTAGTATAAAGCTGAAATGCCTTCTTTTTACAACAGGGCTCTCTCAGGAGCAGACATCATCTGGCATAGGGAGGAATGTCTTTTTGTGCCAGTGATGATTCAACGACAGCAACTAGAAAGTAGCCTTCGTACTCAGTGCCCGTTGCCATTTCTCATTATTGCAAGAATGTCTTCAGTTGCCCAGGAGTGTATTTTTTCCTTGTTGTTATTGGTTTAATTATGGCGATGCCATCCTCTGGGAGAGAACTAATTAACCTTCTGTCAAGACATCAACTCTGCTATATTGCATGTGACATTAATGGCTGTGTGTATTTCAGGGTAAGTTCTTAAAGGTACTTTGCTGTTTTGTTATTGTCGACACCTTGAGAGGAAACCGTTTTCTATCAAATACAGATGTATTGACTCTCTGAGGCGGGTATGGGTATCATATTGCTGTTAATGATTATTAAAAATTAAATGATGACAGAGGGTAATTTAGTGAACTACAAAAGGTATCTCACAGGAGTGTTGACTAGGTGGGGTAAGTGGAAAAGAGAGGCCAGAGTGAGGAAGGGGGGAGGGGAGAAAGAAGGAGCAGGGACCTGCTGTACGTTGGCTGCCGACACACACAAGGTACTTTGGAGTGGGTGGGCCAAAGAGTTCGTTTGAATTTTTCCATACCATCTTACAGAAAAACCTGAACAAACGTTTTGGCCAACCCAATAGCCCCACAACCCTGCAAAGTACGATTTACTCTCCTCATTGTATAGATGAGAAAATTCGAGGTCCTTAGAGGATGTAGAAGTAGCACCCAGAGCTAATGGTCACAGTGGGATTGGCAGGATACCAAAAGCCAGGCTTTTCTCAAAAGAACAAGGAACAATCTCGTAGCACGTGAGACCTTCCTGAGCCCTCTTCTGTCAGTGATGTCACTCACCATCCTCAGTGCTCCCATTTCTGGCTTACCTGCAGCAAATGTTTAGGTCTTTATGTAACGGGCTGTTTCAATTTTATTCCCAGCTCCATTTTATATCCCAAGTCTTGTTTTTTCCTGTCTTAGTCCCCTTTTGGTGGGGGGGGGCGTCTTATATTCTTATATATTCATGGAGGCTGTCTTAACTCTTTTCTGGAAGAGCATAAGGTGTCAATAAATAAAAGTAATTTTCACAATAATCCTGTAAGAAATGTGATTGTTCTTTTTATATGAGAGAAGTCACTTGCTTAGGCCACCCCTCTATAATGTAGAAGAATGGAAACCTGAGCTTAGCTCTTTTGATCTTGTGCTTATTTCACTTGCATTGCATGGTGTATTTTAAAAATACTAACAAAGGAGAAAAAAAGCACTCAAAGCAAGGACATAATTCAATATTTGGCTTTTACTGAGGGTCCATAGAGTAATATACTCTTTGAGGAAAAAGAAAATGAGTAAGAAAGAACATTTTCACCTACGTGGTAAGCCGAAAGCTAAGCTGAGCATAACAGTATTAAAATATTTAAAATATTTCTGTAGACTTAAATATGTTAATTTTTGTAACCTACTTTGTAGTTTGAGTCTATTAAGTCATACCAGTATAGGAATAAATTGCGTATCTGATTTGGGGACCAAGATCTTATTTCTTTACTGGACCCTTGAGTGAGAATGACTCTATCCTCATTGGTACCCTTGCTAACAGTTTACCCAAGATCTTCTGAACATCTTCTGGTGCTATATACATTTTTAAGGTATCGTATTTTCTCTATTAAGCTTGAAAAGTTAAAATAGCCCTATGTCTATTGTAAAACAAGGTAAGGTACAAATAAGTGTTAATTCTTAGCAACCAATACTAGAATCCACATTTATATATACATACCATTTTTTTTCAATATTTGAGACTGTGGGAAGGAATTTGAGGATTTGGCCAACCCCCACTTTCTCCCAATGCGTAAATAAGAAAACTAAAGCAGAGAGAAGGAAAGTGATTTCCTAGAGTTACCCAATAAGTGATGGTCTCTAAGTGCTGAAAAACCTGGGTATGAAGTCTTAATTATCTTGCAGACATTTTCCAGCAAATTTCTGTACCACAAATCCATGCAGAGTTTGTCATTTCACTTTGGAAAAATCAAGTAGAGTTGACTGCTGCTTAAGGTCACATTTTCTCAGAACGGTGATGCAAAACAGTGTCCCAGGTCATCCTTGGATTACTTTACCTGTCCTAGCTGTGTTATAAAAGGCATCACTCATCCCACCTAAGAAGCTAGAAAGCTCCTTCTAGGAAGAAATATCTTCCAAGCCTTGGAGGCAATGCCTAATAACAGATGTACTTCTCTTTCTAAGAGGAATTAATCCTGAAATGACTTGGTCAGATTTTGGGACACACTGATGGAGTCACATTTTCTAGTGGGAGGAGTCCCACCTACAGGCATGGCTGTGTGTTTCTGCCTCCATCTAAATAATGTTTAGAACAAGAAATTGGCCCTGGATTTGTTTTCTCTTTCTCTTCTGTTACCATGCTGTCATCTAGGTTGGATCTCTCTCCTTTCTGCACAGACACATTTAGGTATTTGGGAATTCTCTTTGCATTTAACTTGGTGGCAGGAAAAGAATGACCATAATGCTTCATCAGGGATTCTTGTCAAATTTACCAGGGACCTCTGCTTTGTGGGTACTGTGTGCCTGGTGAGTGGTAAGGTGGAGTTTTACATCTCAGTTCCCACTGTCCTATGTATATACGTCCCACAGGAAACCTCAAAGCTGGAGGTGAGGGATGCGGATGCTGTTGAGGAGGATGGGGGGCAATGCTTACTAAGCCAAGACAGAATTTAGACCTTTCTGTATTATTGTCTCATATTTCCATGTCACTATCTTATCTCAATTTCTAACATAGTTCTCTCTGGATGCAAATTGGAAAACATTTTTCCTTGGGAGCTGTGTTGGAAAAGGCCACTCTGTGAATGGAGATAACTCTGAGATGTGGAAAAAAGAAGTGAGAGACCAAATAGGTCCCAGCCCCATTGTGAGAGCCTAGGATAGAGAGGGTTTGAAACCTACTTCATTTCTGGATTTTCTAGTAATTGATCTAAAAATTTTCTTCAGCCATGGATTCAAGACATTTTGAGCTGGGGTTTCTGTTAATTAAACTAAAGTAATTTTAAACCTGCAAGGATGATTTACAAGGCAGGAAGGTTTGGATGAGGGGAGAAAAGGAGGAAGGCAAAACAAACAGAGTGTGGCCAAACAGAAACTTTCTTTACTTCAGAATTTGCCAACAGCAAATCTTGATCCCAACTGTCTGTCTATCTGTCTGTCTGTGTGTCTCACTCTCTCTCTCTCTCTCAATCTCTTTCTGTCTTCCAGAGTATTTCTGGGGTCATTGTGGGTGAATGGCAACATATTTTCCAGCACACCCAGAAATGTGACTTTACCTAGAACTTTAGCCCCCACACACTGGGTTACCTTGTGTGTAAAGAAATATAGTACCTGCTTCACAGGAATGAAGAAAATAGCACATACAACTCATAGTATATAGTCTGTGCTTGATACTCATGAATCTTTCTCTTGCTTTGGTGGTCTGACAAAGGAAGGCTTAATAATTAAGTCATAGATGAATGTCGAAGCATCTATTCAAAGGTTACTAAATCTATATAAATGCAAAGGATATTTCTAATGTAAATGATGTTGCTGCCAAATTTCATAAGGCCTAGAGTTTCATATAGTTATTGACTCACTTTCAAAACAACTTTTCAACAATAAGAATCTCAATGAGGGAGCAAATATGGCTTTTGAAATAGATACTAATGGATTTCCTGACATTTCTCTTTTTAATTGGAATGGTTATGGTACAGTTACATGGTTTTGCCCCTCTTAACCTGGTGGGACTGATTGAAGGATAACTAAATTAATTAGGAAGGAAATTACTATTTTTGATGAGAAAATACTTGAAGATACAGAAAATACTTGAAGTCCTGTGTTTTTTTGTTTCACTTTCAAATCCTAGACATTTATGTGTATAAGACTCAACACATGTTCTTCTGAACATTTGAATGAATGGGGCCTGGTACCCGGCAAGACCTAGGTCCTGTGCTTTTTATTCATGGTAAAACCAAGTGCTATTCTTAAAAATAGTTCATCTATCAAGTTTAATGCAAATTCCCTTTCCCCCTCTATAACCAGTATGTGCACTCAATGGTATATGTTTACAGTTCATTCCAGTTTGAGTTAAATCTGTGGGCTTCCCCCATGGCTCAGCGGTAAATCATCCTACTGTGTGCTTGCTATAGGGAGGTTTTACAGCTTAAAATTCTATCCCAAAGCATTATGGTCTCTGTGATCTGTTTTAGGATTCCTCCTTCAGTTTATTACAGGAGTTTTATATATGTCATTTGTTTTCTATTTTATGCTGTTCCAAAGTGTAAACATGCCACAAGTAATTTCCCTTTTTCTTCTTCAAAACCTTGTTTATTTTCTTTGGAATGCTTACAAACACATCTTGATGTTCTGAGGAGCTGTCACTTACATGCGTCTCTGGGATCACACTGGCTTTGACCGTGAGAATTGGCATCTTTGAGATCTCGTGAGAAAGGGCTCTCCATCAACATTCCAGACCTGCAAAATGCCATCCCATTGCCCTATCGAGTGAATGGGGGCCACAGTGAGACAGAATAAGGCACATTCTGTGATTCTTTGATGATGTGGATGAACATTTTTTGAGTAACTTTTTATTTGGGAACAATGTTAGATTTATAGAGAAGTTGCCAAAGTAATACAGAGAGTTTCCATACACTCCTCATCCAGTTTTTCCTATTGTTAGCATCTTACATTACCACAGTACATGTGTCAAAACTAACAAGCCAATATTGTTATAGTACTATTAAGTAAACTCCAGATTTTATTAGTATTTCACAAGTTTCCACATTAATGTTCTTGTTCTGTGCCAGGATCCAATCCAGGGCACCACGTTGCATTCAGTTTTCATCTCCGTAATCTCTTTTGTCTGTGAGTTCTCAGTCTCTCTTTGCTTTTAGGATCTTGACAGTCTTTTGAAGAGATCTGGCCAGGTATTGTACCAGTGTCTCTCGTTTTGGACATGTCTGATGTTTTCTCATTAGTTAGGCTGGGGTTATGGGATTTTGGAAAGAAAGCCAGAGAAGGTACCCCCTCACCAATGTACATGTTATTGGGGGTACACGTTATCAGCATGAGTTTTCACTGATGAGGTTAACCCTGATCATTTGGCTGAGGTAGTATTAGCCAGGTTGCTCCACTATGAAGTTATTATTCTCCTTCTCTATACTCTAAACTCTGTTCTTTGGATGCAAATCACTGAGTCCAACCCATGCTCAAAGCAGGAGGGGTTTAAGCTCCATTTCTAGAGGGATATCTACTCATAGTTGTTGGAACTCTTTTATAATAAACCACTGTCCCGTCTCTCCTGAATGGTTTTTAGAGATGTCAATGTAATGGAAGTCTTCTGAAGCAGTGAGGGGTCTAGTGCTGGGTGTTTGGGAGAAGTGTAATCTTTCATCTTCCCACCTCTTTCCTTGAAAGCATTAGGATGCATGAGAAGTACCTGCTCAGGCAGATATTTCTACATCACCCAGACAATAGGACCACATGCTTTAGATCCTCTCTGGCATTTTTTCCAAGCATGTTTCCACCATATTCCCACTTAGAACCTGCATTACCCTTTAAGATCATGGCCCTGGTATCCAGGGCCCTGGACTTTTCTGCTCAAATGACCTTCCATGGTCTTCTTTTCCATGTATGAATCCAGAAGTCATCCTGGGTCACTGATGCAGAAACTTCTAGGCCTGAAGGATGGTCAAATAACTGCTGGGGATGGAGCCCAGCTTTGCAGCCTGGATGTCCACGTGTGTGGACAGAGATACTAGATAGAGCTGGATTTGAAGCAACTGAGTTTGGGAAGAGGGCAGTCCACAGGTTAGAGGCTGAAGTTGGTTCTCCCCTAGATGCCATCCCCCGATGTCATGTTCTGGTATAAGTTCTGAGAATTCTACTTTGAAATCTGATCATTCAAGTTGTTGAAAAAGAGTATCTGTTAAGGTAGGTGACTAGAACATATCTAATAGCTTGCTTGTGTGAGTGATAATTCAAATATATGGCATGTGGTCCTCTATTTATACTCTTTCTCTAGGCTCTGAAAATATTTGAGGCATACCTGCTGCTGCTGCTGCTAAGTTGCTTCAGTCGTGTCTGACTCTGTGCGACCCCATAGACGGCAGCCCACCAGTCTCCGCTGTCCCTGGGATTCTCCAGGCAAGAATACTGGAGTGGGTTGCCGTTTCCTTCTCCAGTGCATGAAAGGGAAAAGTGAAAGTGAAGTTGCTCAGTCGTGTCCGACTCTTAGTGACCCCATGGACTGTAGCCTACCCGCCTCCTCCATCCATGGGATTTTCCAGGCAAGAGTACTGGAGTGGGGTGCCATTGCCTTCTCCGGAGGCATACCTGCTTATGCACAAATTTGCATATGAGAAAATGTTGGAGCTGTTGGCAATAATCTGCTCCCCAGCTCCAGCACTCTGGAATACTATGCCCTCCAGAAAACAGCTAGCACTGTGTCTCTGGGGTCTTCCCTTAGGACACAGTTTAACTTCTTTGAAAGGCATGAGTGGAGAGGCTTCTCTGCTGTCATCACAGAGGACTTGTCTTTGCTTTCATCTGCCTAAAATCCCCTTTATCCGCCGACATTTTACTCTCACTCTGCCTCACCTATCCAGCACTCTATTTTCTAAGATTTGACTTTTTCCGTGAAGATTTCCTTGTTTCCACAAATGCCTTTTTCAAAAATGTGATATTGTTACTGATTTGTAGCTGTGGGTTTCCGCAGGTCACTGCTCTTTTCCTCTGGGAACTTTGAGTGCAGTTCTAACAGGAGACTGTCAGGTTTGAATGAGCAGTAGCTCCTAGACTAGGGCTCTGCATGCCCCCAGCTCTAGGATCTCCCAAGTTTTAACTGAGAACTCAGCATGTTTTACACTCTATGTGCTAAGTACATTATATTGTAAGAGTCTATTTAAATAAGATGTATATTAGAGCAGGACTGAGAGAAATGTTTAAGAAAAGTGAAAATAGATGGTTACTCAGTAATCATTATTGATTCTTTCATCGAATCATGATTTCCTCCTAGGTTTACTAGAATATTTTCTGCAATTCATCTGCAGTCACTTATCTGACTCAAAAGCTCATTGAGGAAAAGATGAGAAGCTCTAGATTTCCAGTAACCCTAGGAGGTGCAAGAGCCTTGCAATCATTGTCTACTTAAAGAGATTTATCTGCTGTTAGTGGTCACTTTTCTTTTCCAACCATGCGTGGCACCTCTGCTCCCCTCTTTCTTATAATCTGTTTTTTTTCCCCTTATAGTCTGTTTTTTTTTTTTTCAAGTACCTATAAAAGAACTGCTTTTCATCATTGGGATGAAGCCAAAATCCACAGAAGGCAAGTGAACCAGAGAATGATGTCCAGGTTGGAAGGAATTTGTCCTCCTTTTGGGTCCCTTCTAACATTATAAAGTATTAAAGGAATATTATTCTTCCCATTTTTTTTTTTTACAGTTTTCCTTCTCTAAAGATAATATATTCTTTTCCATGTTTCTAATTGTTGCTTTCGAAAATTAGATCCCCACATCTGTAAAAGAACGTACTTAAAGGAGCAGAAAAAGAAATCAAGGTTTTAAAACAGAGATGTGAAATGATTTTATCATAAAAATTCTATAGCAGGGGTTCCCAACCTCCAGGATCTAATGCTTGATGATCCAAGGTGGAGCTGATGTAATAATAATAGAAATAGAGCACACAATAACTGTAATGTGTTTAAATTATCCCAAAACCATTCTCCCCACCCCTCCACCCTCACCCTGGTCCGTGGAAAAATTATCTTCCACAAAACTGGTCCCTCCCAAGTGCCAGTTTGTGTGGGGACCTGCATTGGCTTTCACTCTGGTGAGACGGGAGCTGCCAGAGGGTTTGAGAAGAGTAATGATAAGACGTGAGTTATGTTTTAAAGGGTTGCTATGGATGCTTCCCAGGTAGAGCAGGAAGAGAAGCCAGTGGCCAGTCCGTTCAGGAGGCTGCTGCAGCAGTCAGCTGAGGGGTCACGGGGACTTGGGCCAGTGTGGTTATGATGCAGATGACGAGAAGAGGGCAGATTCTAGAGACATAATTGTACATGTGTGTATATATATATACTTCATACTAAGCAGTTTATTGAGCTATACCATGCAGTTTATTCATTTAAAATCTACAACTCGATGGCTTTTAGTATAGACAAAGATTTATAGATTTATGCAACCATCACCACTATTGATTTTAGAACATTTCCATCACTCCCAGGAGAAATCCTGCACCCCTTAGCCATCATCCCTCAATCTCCCCTCAGCCCTAGCACCCCCAATCATGTTCTGTCTCTATAGACTGGCCCATTCTACACATTTCATACACATGGAGTCAAGCAATCTGTAGTCCTTTGTTATGGCTGGCTTCTTCCACTTAACAATGTTTTCAACTTGGATATGTTTTGACAGTAGCATTGAGGGAATTTGCTGACTAGTTTTTTTTTTTTTTTTTTTGAGCAGTTGAGATGAGGAAAACTGTAGGAGGTACAGGTTTGAGGGATTATCAAGAGTTTAGTTTTAGACATGTTAATTTGAGATGTCTGTTGGATATTTAAGGTGAGAAGGTGAATTGGCATTTGATAAATGATTTAGGAGTCCAGGAGAGGAGGTCTGGCTAAAGTTAAAAATTGGAGAGCCATCAGCTCATACATGTAAATTTTATCTTAATGAAATTGGTAGTTCCTGGAGGTGAGAGACCATTTTATATACTGATGCCCTCCAAGTTGGGCTTCCCAGGTGGTGCTAGAGATAAAGAACCTGCCTGCCAATGCAGGAGATGTAAGAGATATCTGGGTTTGATTCCTGGGTCAGGAAGATCCCCTCAAGGAGGGTATGGCAACCCACTTCAGTATTCTTGTCTGGAGAATCTCAAGGATAAAGTAGCCTGGCAGGCTATGGTCCATAGAGTTGTAAAGAGTTGGACACGTCTGAAGTCAGACATGACTTAGCACGCATGCATGCCCTCCAAGTTACAGGGATCTTCCTTACAAACATCTCATGTTCATAGTAGTGGGCTATTACACAGAAGCTGGCCCAGTGGCCAGTCTCCATTTTTACCAACCCAGAGGCTCAGCCCAGGTGACAGACTCATGGGAAGGAGTTCCTCAAGGCAACTCTTTTAAGCTATTCCTGTGTCTATTTCCACAACGTCAGGCGTGCTCAGCCTGGAACCCTGGAACTGTTCTCCTTTGCCCATTCTTTGCACCTTGCTTTCCCCACCAATGACTTTCCCAACCACTGACTCTCTCTCTGCTTTGTCTTACTCTTAGTATTTGATGGACAGTCTCATCTTCTCAAGTGCACTAAACCTTGGGTTATCACATTCCAATTCTCCACCTCAGCATCTTGTTGTAGAACAACCTAAAATGACTCATTCTAGTCAACCAGCCTGTGGCCTACTGACATGTTGCTCCTTTCCTCCAAGGCAGTTTCTCAGTCTCAGCACTATTAACATTTGGGGCAGCATTTTGAGTTTTTATTATGGGGAGCTGCCTTGGGCATTGTTGGATATTAAGCATGTTCCCTGGTCCTTAAATATCAGATGTCAGTAGTATGTCTCCACTAGGTATGAAAACCAGAAGTGTCTCCAGACATTGCCTGATACTCCCCATGGGGAAAACTGCCCCTAACCCCCTTTTATAAAACACTGCAAAAAGGGAAAATGTAATTCTGACTGAGGCCACTGCCAGTTCTGAAATCCTATTATTCTATATCTACTGTATGTTGTCCTTTACTTATGCATATACTGAGCCTTTTTCATTCCTCCTAGTATTTTAGGCTGTCTAGACTTATGATCATTTTCATTTGTCTTTCCCTCTTTTATTTTCTCCTTTCTTTTTTCTCCCTCTTCTAAATTCATCTATGAGCCACAGAATGGTGATACATGTGGAAAATAAACAAAAATGAAGGTACACCTACATGTTTTGTAGTAGAAGGGAAAATGAGAAGTTAAACTATCATGAAGAATCAATGCTACCTATCTGGAAAGCTCTTAAAAATATACAAAAGTCCATCTCTGCAATATCATCTGTTGCTACCTTCTGGCTGTGGTCTGATGTAAACTATTTGTTAAGCACCAAAATTGGGTTGAATAAAAACCCATTTGGATTTAATTTAACATTGTTGCTATTGATTGGTAGTTTTCTAAGAGTGTGGCTTCCTACTCTTGAGGTCCAGCCTGGAAACAGAACCAAAGGGATTGTTTGGGGATCATACACTTGAAGTTCAAATAAATGAAATGAACTCTTGGGAAACAGAGTTCATTCTAAGCTGGTGACAGCATCTGCTTTTTATGACTGACTTACAGCACAGAGTCAGTGTGCAGAGCCTGGAAGTGAGATTTGTCAAAGTGAGGGTATTCCAATGTGGCTTTAAACCAGTTTTGTTTCTAGCACATGAGATGGAGAATTGAGAGGAACACTATTAAGAGTAGTTCCTGGCACCACCCAGCAGCATCCACTATGTTTTTCAGTAAGTGCTGGTTTGCTAGATATTGTGAGGAGTTAAAAAAGCCATCATGGTCCTTAAGTAGTATTCTGTTTATTCAAGCAGGCAAGAAAAATAGGAAAATGTACAGAAAATGCAAATAAATGTAAGTGCATTGGTGTTGCCATCACCCTGAGAGCTGGATAATTGTTGCCAGTGGGGACAGGATGAATAAGGAGAGCCAAGTGGGGTCAGTCAATAACCACCCAGAATGAATTGCTAATCAGAAGCAAAGCTAGCACAGACTGATAAATAACAAGGTTACTTGGTCTGAAGAAAACCTGCTTCCTCTCAAGTCGGTAATTATATCAATGCAGAGAAAAAGACAACTTGGCTTTTGCTGGTTTACAGCCAGATGATGTTGTAAATCAATTACACATTCACAGGCGCCCTCTCCTACAGTTGCCTGGCAGGGTACAAGCAGAAGCTGATCCCCAGTTGCAGTGCCCAAGCAGCTTAATGACTGCCTTTGTACCTAGCATATGTGCAGAGGAAGCCTGGGCTCACGTCTACATAGAGCCATGCGTTCAGACATACCGTCCCACTAATTACCTGGGGATCTTGTTAAAATGCAGATTCTGATTCAATAGGTCTGGGGAGGAGCTTAGGAGTCTGTTTCTAATAAGCTCCCAGGTGATGCTGATCTGTGGAACATCCTTGATCAGAAGATTACTGGGGAGAAAGAGAGTCCATCAGGGGAGAGAGAAGTGAAATCGAAAGAAGTGAGAATAAAAGTAAGAAATGTGTGGATTTAGTCTCCTCTCCAATCCCTCTTGTCTTGAATTCGTCTTTCTCCCTTCATGGCTCTTTACCCCTTCCTTTCCGTGCTTGTAACCCCCTGTATACACACTTGGCCAAGGGATCCCGATTCAGTGGCTGTGGGCTGGAGCCTGGGCACTGGGATTTTTAACCAGATGATTGGCTCCTCAGATGGCTGTCACGTGCAGATGGATTTGAGAGATGCTGATTAATTAATTAAATTAATTAATTAAAAAGATTGCCGGGAGAAATATCAATAACCTCAGATATGCAGATGACACTACCCTTATGGCAGAAAGTGAAGAAGAACTAAAGAGCCTCTTGATGAAGGTGAAAGAGGAGAGTGAAAAAGTTGGCTTAAAGCTCAACGTTCAGAAAACTAAGATCATGATATCTGGTCCCATCACTTCATGGGAAATAGATGGGGAAACAGTGGAAACAGTGTCAGACTTTATTTTTGGGGGCTCCAGAATCACTGCTGATGGTGATTGCAGCCATGAAATTAAAAGACGCTTACTCCTTGGAAGGAAGGTTATGGCCAACCTAGATAGCATATTTAAAAGCAGAGACATTACTTTGCCAACACAAGTCCGTCTAGTCAAAGCTATGTTTTTTCCAGTGGTCATGTATGGATGTGAGAGTTGGACGGTGAAGAAAGCTGAGCACCACAGAACTGATGCTTTTGAACTGTGGTGTTGGAGAAGACTCTTGAGAGTCCCTTGGACTGCAAGGAGATCCAATCAATCCATCCTAAAAGAGATCAATCCTGGGTGTTCATTGGAAGGTCTGATGTTGAAGCTGAAACTCCAATACTTTGGCCACCTCATGCGAAGGGTTGACTCATTGAAAAAGACCCTAATGCTGGGTAGGATTGGGGGCGGGAGGAGAAGGGGACGACAGAGGATGAGATGGTTGGATGGCATCACCGACTCGATGGACATGGGTTTGGGTAGACTCCGGGAGTTGGTGATGGACAGAGAGGCCTGGCGTGCTGCAATTCATGGGGTCGCAAAGAGTCGGACACGACTGAGCAACTGAACTGAACTGATTAATCATCTTTTAAGAACTACTTACTGAGATTGTCTTAATTCAGCACATAGATTTATTATATGCAATTAAATTAATAAATGATTTTTTTGTGGATTATCAACTACATCTAATATGTACTGGAGTTTGTCTGTGTCCAAATTTGGATGCTCCATGAGAAGCAAGGTGGCAGCGCTTGTCTCTTGGACCCCTTGGACCTCGTAAGTGCCTCCTATTGCTGCTGCTACTCTAGGTTCTAAACAGCCTGTCGGAATCACCCTGAGCTTATTCTGGATGTGGATTCTAGGCCCCTGTTTCAGACCTAAGGAACTAGAACCTGCATTTTAATAGGATCCCCACTTGCATGCTTGAGAACTCCCTTCCTGAGTACCACCTTTGTCTGCTCCTTGCCATGAGCCACCAGGGCTTAGGGCACCTGTGTGCCACTGGGGAGAATGGAGATGTCTGCTTTCTTTGCACCAGCTCTTCCCTCTGGGCCCGTTCTGTATTTTTAAATCTATGAGATGACGGTGCAGCATCTTTCATCTTATGAAATCTTGCGTTTGTGGGGTGGAAATCTTTCCCTTAAGAAGTCAAGTTCTGGTTAGATGAATTTCCTTTTGGGCTTGTGCTGATTTCTTGAATGCCAGGGTTGGTTGGGGGCGGGGGGCAGTCACTGAAATTCACTGTAAGGTGGATGGGTTCTCTATGTCCGGCTGATTCTGGTTCTCATGGGGCATCTTGCATTCTAGTCACAGGGCTTCTGCTCAGAGATGGATGGCCTCATAATCACAACACTTTGAGTTCCCATTGGTGGCTCAGACAGTAAAGAATCTGTCTGCAATGCAGGAGACCTGGGTTTGATCCCTGGGTAGGGAAGATCCCCTGGAGAAGGGAATGGCAACCACTCCAGTGTTCTTGCCTGGAGAATGCCATGGACAGAGGAGCCCGGCGGACTGCAGTCCACGGGGTCACGAAGAGTCGTATGCGACTGAGCAACTAACACTTTGGGTTTCTGTTACTCTTTTCTAGAATATCATCTTGACAGCCCAGATTTCATAAACGTCCCCATTGATGAATGGAAGTATCTGTACTAGAAAATGAACACGCCAAAGTCAGCTCAGACTATTTTTCTCCCTGCAGCTTCCTGTCATTTGTGGTGTTCTCTTCATAAACCGCAGGGCTCGGCAGTAACTCGCGGCTGTTTACAGAGCTCCGGCAGTAATTAAATCAAATTGGATCTGCTCTCTTAGTATGGTGAGGAAATAGACTGACATCCATTATGTACAGGCTGGATGGGGGGGCGGAAACAATTCTTGTCAGTTGTGCACATGTTCAAGCTCAGGAACATGTAAAGGAAGAGAAATCTGTGTAGAGTGAAAACAGGGCTAGGTCAGAAGCAGAATTGCTGCTGGAACTCAGTGGTGTTGGGTTGGGAAGAGAGGAGAGGAGAGACCGGATCTCTGTGGTGGGGGTGAGCGGAGCACACGTGAGTGGACGGACACACACTCCTTGGGGTGTCTCGGCCGGGCTGCCGTCAGCCTGCCCTTCATGAGTCCCGGCGACAGCCCGCTCTAAAAGGCGCTCCTGCCCTGCCTTCCACCCTGGTCCTGCTCCATCACGTAACTCTCATGTGTTTCTTCACAAGATTAATCACATTCTGAATTAATCCTATTTATTTATTTGATTACTTACTGTTTTTCCTTCCCACTGGAGTTCTAGCCACCTGAGAACAGGGATCTTATTTGTCCTGCCCATTGCTTCACTCACTGTGACTAGAGGCCATTAGGAGCTGTATTAATTTCCTGTGGCTGCCATAATAAGTTACCACAACCTGGGTGGTTTCAAACAGCAGAAATTTACTCTCTCCTGGTTCAGGAGGCCAGAAATCAGAAACCAAGGTGTTGGCAGCGTCGGCTCCTTCTGGAGGCTCTAAGGCACAACTTGTTCCCTGCCTGTCTTCTAGCCTCCGGTGGTTGCTGGCAGCCACTGGGTTAGTTCCTTGGTTTGGAGCTGCATGCTCACTGCGGTGTCTGCCTCCCTCCTCACGTGGTATCTTCCTCGTGTGTATCTCTGTGCGTCCTCTCCTCTTCTCATTAGGACACTAGTCTTTGGGTTTAGGGTCTGCCCTTCTCCAGAATGACTGCATCTTCACTAATTATATCCACACAGAGGCAAAAGGTGAAGAGGTGGCTGAGGATGAGATGGTTGGATCGCATCACCGACTCAATGCACATGAGCTTAGGCAAACTCCGGGAGATAATGAAGGACAGGGAGGCCTGGCATGCTGCAGTCCATGGGGTCAAAAATAGTCGGACGCAACTAAGCAAGTGAACAACAACAAAAGACAGTCTTTCCAAATAAAGTCACATTCTGAAGTTCTGTGTAGACACGGATTTTTGAGGGACCCTGTTCAGCCCTCTACAGGTGCTCCACAAACATGTTGAATAAATGAGTCATAGGAGGTTTCCATTGATCTTCAGGTGTTAGTCCCAGAGGAAAGAGTGGACAAAAAGAAACAGAGGGGCTACCTGTGATTCTAAACAATGTTGGAGACAGTTCAGTCTTGTCTGCTGAGGACAAAAGCCCAATGTTCTCAGGAATATTCCAGTAGAAAGACACTGGAGAAAAGACTTCATTTTTTTCTTATGAAAGCTTGGTGGATTTCTGGGTAGGGGCCATTGTGCCATTAGCAGGGCTCTGGGACTAAGCTCCTCACATGTAACTGGGGGTTCTGACACTGGACCCAGTGTTGTGCTTCTCAGGAAACAGAAAAACCTGGGGGCACCAGCCGGGAAAGGTTCCAAGGAAAATGGGAGCATCTTGAAGAAGTATTCAGATTTAAAAATGTTTTGAAAAAGTACCTGAATCATCATGATGAGAAAAATGAGAATGTACTTGGATTTCATTATATTATGATTTAAGTTTCCTTTTGAATTTCATATCTGCTGGAGGCACTAGAATATTCTCAGCACTCTCCAATGGGTTTAATCCAGCCCTTAGGGAACCTCAGTATCTCTTTCTAAGCTGTTGGCAGTTTCTTCTAGAGGTTTAAGTGGATTCCTCATGTCTGTAACTTGGATCATGCAAGATAAAGCCTGAAGCAGGTTCAAGACACTGAGGCATTGAGAGGCCCTGCCTCATGATATGGAAGTGACCTTTTTTCAGCCGGAATGGCATCTCTGAGGGATACTGACCAAAAAGGGCAAAGAGGAAAATGTGTCCTGGTGGAGACACCAGGGATGCCATACTACCTGAAGTCCAATCAGAGTAGAGTATCATCTCCTTCCCTTTTCCCCTAACAGCTTGTGGGGGCACTGAGACACAAGCTGGCCACCCCCTAAGCAAGGTCCTGCTCTGTGGATCTTTGGATGGGCGATGTCCAATAGCCTGCTGAAGATTTTCTTTCTGCATTGTTGTTCCTTTGAGTATCCCTTAGCCTGTCTATAGTTAGATGTTATATCTTGGTCTCATCCGTTCTTGAGGGCATTAAAGCTCAACTCAGGGAGTAATATTTCAAGGAGAAAGACAGCAGTCTGGACAACTAGTAGTGAGTTAGCAAGTAATGACTCGTGCAAATGATGAGTTCAGCTGTCGAGAAACAGGAGGCAGACTGAAGTGCAGGTGGCAGTCAGGATGAATCTGTGTGATGGGCAGGTCTCTCCAGAAAGATCCAGAAATAGTTGAGGTAGGAAAATTCCTCCCCAAGCTAGGCTTCTTAAAGTTCTGCAGAATGGGTTTTCAAGCTGCCGAGTGTTAAAGGTAACATTGGCTTGTGACAGTTGAGGAGATGGGAAACCTGGATTGTACACTCTAATTTATATTCATCCAGAGTTGTTGGCTTTTAACTTTTGATATGTCCTGATTGAAGCTGTCTGCTGCTGTTATATATTTTTCTCACTTATTGTTATTTAGTGTCCATGGTGAATTTTCAGTTGATCTGCACCTTGCTTATAAAGGACCACATCACCACCACTGCCCTGGCAGAGTGTGGTTGAGCTGCTGAACCTGGCGGCCAGTCTGAGCAATGCTGTGTGTGGGGCCTATGTGGAACTGGGGCCATGCCAAGTCCTGAAAGGCAGACTGTGATGTTCACTCACAAAAGTGCTGGCTGTGGCCAGGCATTGCATGGGAGAATCATTAGCATGTGATTTTTAAAAAAAATGTTCCTTAATTCAGAGTGGCTGTATTTGATTTTGTGTTAATAACTGACAATGTCCTATTGGGTGGACTCGGGAAATAAATGTTTCAAATCATGCGCCCTCTTAGAAAATGACTGGAAGCTTGCACACATTTGCATTGTACGGTTATCGTGCTTGGCAGGAAAGTGAAAACCTGGTGACTGACCTGCTGCCTTGCCTTCCCATGAAGACGTTTTCTCTGTTCCAGGAAGAGGGAGGTCCTCGCCCATGCAAAGGACCCTGTGGATGCCCAGTTAATCCCAAGAACCCCCTCTGCTTCAGAGTTGATGACATCTTCTGCTCCCCAGCAGAAGGTTGAGCTTGAACTTTTTATGGGCCCTGATAACAGCTGGGGATTCCTCTCCCCCTCTGTTTTCCTGCCACCCACAGCCTCCTGAGAGGCAGGATAAAAGAGAATGTTGTTGCTTTTCCTTTCTTCTCTGGCTTTGATTTTCTCTTCCTCCTCCGTGTTTCAGAAAACGGTAAAACAAACAAACAAACAAAATATAACTCAGTCCCTTCTGAGCTTTGCTTCCCTTCCTGGTCTCCCCTGCATCAACTCCCCTGCCCCCACGGTCCTATACCATTCCCCTTCTGGCTTTCTTCTCAGTTTCTCCTCTTTCTTCTTCGTACTAGTTAGGATTTGGGTTTGGCTGCTTCAAAGCAGAACAAATAACAGTGATTCAGACTAATGAAAGTTTGAATCTCACATGAAAATATGTGCTGGTCGGTGACCACAGGGGCCTCGGCTCTTTCTAGCTTGTCCCACCATCTTGCTGGGGAGTTATCTCGGTTCTCCAAGTCATTGTTGATGCTCTGTGACCCTCACATCTGAATTCACTCCCAAATAGAGGGAGAAGGAATATATAGGGATACAGCACGACCTGGTAGGTCCTGGAAATTGTCCTCAGTACTTCTACTTGCATGCTTTTGACTACATCTTTTGGCATCATGGCTGCAAGACAGATTGGGAGAGGAAGTCTCTAACTGGTGGCCAAGCATTCCGCTAAAACCAAGGGGTTCTGTTATCAAAAGGAGAAAGTAGAGAATGATGTGAAGGACAAATACCACTCATGCTATTAAATTACATGTTGGAAAATGATAGAGGGTTATGATAAAGCAGATTAGATTCTAAGTAGCTAATGGAAAAGAAGAAGGAAAAAATGTTCAACTACTCCAGTAAGGCCAAATATACTAGTCCCCCAATCATACCCTATAAATATACAGACCCTAGAGTAGCCCCTCAGAAGTTCTTGTGAAAGTGAAAGTGTTAGTCCCTCAGTCATGTCTGACTCTCTGCGACCCCATGGACTGTAGACTACCAGGCTCCTCTGTCCATGGAATTCTCCACGCAAGAATACTGGAGTGCATTTCCATTCCCTTCTCCACAGATCTTCCTGACCCAGGGATTGAATCCTGCATTGCAGGCAGATTATTTACTGTCTGAGCCACCGGGGAAGCTCCCTGCAGGTCTTACCAGGAGCAAAAGGAATTTCATGGCCGTTTATGCTAAACCAACATGGCTCCAACCCAGCCCTCCCTCTCACTTGCTGTAAGACTTTAGGAAGTGATGTAACTTCCCTGAACTTGGATTTCCACATCTATTAAGTGGGGACCGTAATACCTTCTTTATTGTGATGGTTAGAGATAATACATGAAAGTTGATTCTTACAATGGTTGCAGCAAGGTGAGCTTGCAAGAAATGTTGACTGGTGTAGTTTCCCACAAGATAAAAGTTGTTTTGGAAGCTGTATTGGATGTCCCTGAATTAGAATCCACGAGCAGAAATGGCAGTTGCTTTAATGCCAGTGATGGCATTGGAACTCTGTGACGAGGAACTGGGGGGAGTGCCTTATGGAGCCTAAAGGAAGGACTCTTTTGGATGTATTAGGTTGGATATTTCCAGAAGGAGAACTTGAAGGCAAGAAAATGAGAGGTGGTCCAGGAAACACTGACAGGAAGTGGGGAAGTGAGAGAAGGGAAGGAAACCAACCTCATCAAGCAGATTAATGCTGTGTGCAGTGGGACACAGTCTGCTGGGCATTCTGGAGGCACTGTAGAAATATCTCAGGTTATCCCACCTGAAGAGCTAGCCATCCACCAACTTCCCCCAGTATGGGTAGAAGCATATTAACTTCAGAGCATATTAACTCCCTGGTACTCTGCCACTCCCTCTTCTGGCTCAGTGGGCCAGGGAAAGCCACCTGGCAAAGAGCCATAGGTGCATGCAGGTGGAAGCCACTGGGTTGGCTTGTGCTGAGAATATAGGTGAGGTTCTCACAGAATGGCTTCTGCTACACTGGGTGGCCTCACCCAAGGCACAGACCTTCCCCTGTGGTCTGAGGGGGAAGCCCAGGGGGTGAAGAAGGCCCATCCTCTTTTTATAGCTCTGCTTCCACTCTGTTCACTAGAGAGTAATTCAGTCTTTTGCTGTGTTTAATAACTACCAGATCCCTTTGGTAACTGCTGTGAATCAATGCCCAAGGATTTTGTTTTTCCTAAAATAAGGGTTGATGTGCTGAGAGACCTTGGACCTCAAGGATCAATATAATCCAGTGGAAGATGTTTCATGATGGTGACGTAGGAGGAGTCTGCAGTCACCTCCTCCCACGGACACACCTAATTTACAGCAAATCTACATGTGGAACAATTTCCTCTGGAAGAGGCCTGAAAACTAGCTGAGCAACCCCTTCAGGTCTGCAAATGATAGGACTGGCTGAGATACAGTCCTGCCTGAAACACTACCCCTGGCATGACAGCCCGCCCTGGGAGGGAACTCAACACCTAAAGGTTCTCCCTGAGGAGTAAAGGGTTTAGGCTTCATATCGGGTGCCCCAGCTTTTAAGACTTGAACCTGAGGACAAGCCTCCAAACACCTGGCTTTGAAAACCAACAGGGCTTGTGTCCACAAGACCAAAAGGGTTGTAATGAGCTGGGGAAGGGCTGGTGCACAGACTAAGTGGCCAAGGGCATGCTCAGAAGCACTGTTTGAAAAATCCTGGACTTTTTGTCAAAGAGCTGCACCTGCTGATCTTGATCTTGGGCAGGCATCATTTTGAATCTTGCTAAAACTCGTGGGCTCTTTTTTTAGTTTAGACTTAAAAAAATACACTTGGTGGGCATCATTTTCCCATTCTCCCACTGCCAGTTCCATAGCATCAGTGGTTCCCATGGGGGAGCATTCGCAAACGTCATTGGGTGCCTTGGTTTCTGCAGCAGCTGCCCAGGGGATGCCGCTGATGGTCTGACTCTGGAGGTGGGGACCTTGAGTTCCTGGGTCCCTGGGATGGTAACATGCCACCCTCAGGGGACTGCATAGATGGTGGACTGAGACACTCACAGTCTTTCCAAGATAGAGGTCTGTTTGCTTGTTCTAGAGCTTCAGTTCAAAGGCAGGCTTCTGGGCTGGCATCCTCCTCCTAGGGGCCAGGAGAGGGGCTCTTGGAACAGAGGCGGGAGGATGCCATCTTTGCACCCTCCGTCTGCTGGGCTCCAGCTCACTGATATTGTCCAGAAAGGCACTTAGACACTTGTCTGAAGCTCTGAGTTTTGCAGCTTTCACCCTGGGGACACCTCTAGATCATCTGGCCAGAGGGACTTTTGCATGCATTATTAACAGGTGGTATGTATTTGCATATTTTAAAACCTGCTTCCTGAGAGTCTGGCTTCCAAACAACCTGCATCTAGGTGCTGACTGACATCCCTCCTCCCCTGCCTTGGGACAGTGACAGGTCTTGGCACACCCTCAATCCCTGGGAGCGATTAAAAATGAAATAGGCTGCTTGGACACTCAAAAATGTTTGAGAGGCAACCAAGAGCCAGGGCAAGATTGAACAATAAAGTTCACTTCCTATAAAAGGCCACTCCTTCAAGACTGAGAGAGAGAATTGTTTCCTCTAATATACAGAATCCAACACAGAGGGTCAAGCAAAATGAGGAAACAGAGGAGCATGTTCCAAACAAAAGAACAAGATATAACCTCAGAAAGAAGCAATGAAACAGGGAAAATTTGGCAGTTTATCTTGTCATCCAAAGGTGAGATTCTGACTCTGCTGAATCACAGTTATGGTCATAATGGATTGAGTGCTTCCACACTAATAGGGACTGTGCTAAACACATTGCTATGTAATCTCGTTAACCGTCATAACTTCCCTGTGATATATGCATTTTTCCCATTCAGCAGCTACAGAAGTTGAGGCTTAAAAGTTGGGAGAGATTATAAAATGGTCATCAGGTGGTATCAGATGCTTCTTTGATTTTATAAGATGATGAATGCTTATGTCTAAGACTTGGAGTCTTAGGTTGGGTTTGCGTGATTCTGCCTTAAACTATTCAGAAGAAAGATGTCACACACACACATGGAGCTCCCTCTCCTCTGATTGCTCTTTAATTTTGCAACATTGCCCAGCTCTCTTCCTCTTCCCCCCCCCCCCCGACCCTTTTTATTTTTTTGCCTCTCAAATCGTTTGAGCCTGGAATAAGAAAGAAAACTTGCTGGAGATTACTAGCTCTGTGGTAGGAAATGAGAGCCGAAAGATACAAGGTATTTGACAAGGGAGGCCCCAGTCAAACATTGCTCATCTTGCTGTGTGGCTGTGGTGAGGCAGTCTCTCCAGTTTTGTATGGGGAGTGCTCTGTGTAGAAGGTCAGTTTCTCAATTTACTTTAAAAAGTAAGTTTAGTACTTATGAAGACTCTTCTTCCTACTGTGCAAAATCAGAGTGCGGATTGCTAATGGCTCTCTGGTCAGTCTTCCTTAACCCTGCTGGAGCAAACCTACCTAGGGATGCAGCTAAGTATTAATATTAATAGATATGATGTGTTTTGCATTTTTGGCCCTCTTTCTAGGCTGCCATTATGAGTGCCAGTGGGGAGAGCAAATCGTATTGCAAGGACATGTTTCCAATCTGTTAGCTCAACATTTAGCTCCTTTTATACAGCCTGGTAAATAGCCCTCAGATGGTAATGAATTCTAATTGTAGCCAAGGAGGAGGGAAAAAGGAAGGCAAAGCTCTGCTCCCTGAAATCCCTTGGAACAATCTGGTTCTTCAGAAGAGGCTGCTTTCAGAATCATAATTTCTAAATGAAAGGTCTGATTGAATTTGTGCTGGGCAGCCTGGGTGAGTGGATGTGTGGCTGAAAATCCTCCGATGTTCTGCAGGAGCTTGTTAGCAACTTGTTACTCCCCGTGGTTTCTCTCTCATAATTGTGCACAGCGGGCTGGCATGAAGAGTGTAACCTTCCTTTGAGGTGTGAAAATGCATTAACTTGTATCATTTTGAAGTCATGACCAACGCTGGAGTGAGCAATATGGAATAAATATTCACAGGTGATGCTGTACTGTTAAGGGTTTTTATAACTCTTTCTCTCCTTTCCATTCCTGTTAGCACCCTTGCAATTGCTAAAATAAATAAATAAAAGCACCTTTTTAGGCTGTAAAGAATAAAATCTATATAGTAATTTATAGAGGTATATATATACATATATATACATACATTAAGCATTTTTGTTGGTGGTATAGATCAGAACAAAGCATCAACTTTTTGCCCAGAATTACATTTATTTATTCATTAAACATTAATTGATCCATGACTCTGTGCTGGGTCCTGACTGAATACAAGGACATAAAGACGAAGACATAAACCCTGCCCTCAAGAAACTCACAGCATTACTCATAAAATAAATCAATGTCCCCATGTTCATTGCATGACTTCTTGAGTGTCAATCAAGAGTGATTAGACAACTTATAATTCATTAAACATATTCAGATATAAATGATAACCCTTCAAAATATATACACTGATCCCAATCTCTCAATCCATCCCACCCTTCCCTCCTCTTCCCCCCTTGGTATCCATACATTTATTTTCTATGTCTGTGTCTCTATTTCTGCTTTGCAGATAAGTTCATCTGTACCATTTTTGTAGATTCCACATATATGAGTTAATAGACAATATTAGTTTTTCTCTTTTTGACTTATTTCACTCTATATGACAGTCTCTAGGTCCATCCATGTCTCTGCAAGTGGCACAATAAGTATAAAATAGATAACTAATGACAACCAATCATATGGCAAAGGGAACTCTGCTCAGTGCTCTGTGGTGACCTAAATGAGAAGGAAATCCAAAAAAGCGGGGATATATGTATACGTGTAGCTGATTCACTTTGCTATACAGCAGAAAATAACATAACATTGTAAAGTAACTATACTGCAATTAAAAAAACAAACTATGCTCCAATATAAAATAAAAACTGAAAACCAACAACCCCCCCCAACTAATTGTATATAAGATCTTTTACTGGCATATGTACTTGCTTTGCACGGTGAAGATATTAAAGAGTAGTATGTTTTTATCATAGATATCAACATTCAAACTCCTAAATTACTCTGCTACAGGCCTGAAACATGGGATTTAATTATATTTTTATTGCATTGAGGGAAATTTCAAAAGTCCCAAATATTGGTGAATGTCCCTGCTAGCAACCCCTCCATACTTACCTGCATTACCTTCACTCTTTTCTTCTTACTTTTTCTCCCCCCGCCCCTTTTTTTTGAGCAGTGAGAGGGATATCTCTTCCAGTGCAAGGTTAATTCTTAAACCTTTTCTTCAAGTCCCATCCCTTCCTACCTCTCTGAGGTGTCTGTCTCAAGTCCCTGTCCCACTTCTTGCTTTTGTAGAAGCTCCCTTAATAATGAGGTGAAGTCCATCAAGATATCAAAGTAGTCTAAACCCAACAGATTAAAAAAAATCCCCTTCCTGAACTTCATGCCCACTCCTGTAATGGCCCTGTCTCTTCTTAGCTCTCTCCTGGTCTCTTGTAGATAACTAATCTTTCAGAATGAGTTATCTACACAGATTTTCTCCTCTTTTTCTCCCATTTCAAAACAGCCATCTACAAATGCATCCTCTTCACTCCCATGAAAAGCCTTCCATCAATTCCCTAATGACCTTCTTGTTGCAAAGTTAATGAATATTTTCCATTTTGACTTTATTTCTCTGCACTGTTGATAACTATTGATCACTTTCACCTTTTTAAATTAACTTAAAATATATACAAATATAGTACACACTCAAGGTGAGATATTACATCAATCCTGGAGGTACACTATGTGATAATTTACAGGCCCCTTCTCTTGTCTGTGACTCTCCAGCCTTACTTTCTTAAGGACCTTTTTTTTTGACAGTCTATTGTATGTCCTTCCAGAAATATTCAATTCAGATTCAATATGGAAAAAATACAAGGAGATCATGCCACACGTATCATTCTTCAGTGACCTCTTCTCATGTACTGTGTGTTGAACATCTTCACATATCAGCGCATTGTTGTAAACTCTCTCCTTCTGAAAAGATCCTGCTCACCAGACCACAGCAGTGCTCCTCCTTCTCTCTGTAAGCATCTTCTAGTCTCCTTTGCAAGGACCAGTGCCTGAGTCCTGTTCTAGGGTCTTTGAGTTTCAGCTCCCACTGTTTCCATGGCAGAAACCATCAAATCCCATTCACTACTGTATGCTCTTTTACTCTAAGCTTTACCTCCTGGCAAGATCACGTTTCTAACTTCCATACTTAATTGCCTATCATATGCTTCATCTTGAGTAGACTGCAGAAATGTGGAATGTAACATATCAGGAACTCAGCTTATGCTTCTTCTGTGTTCTCATTTCCCAACCCTGTTCTTATCTCTAATTTCCAACCATAGTGACTGCTGTCTCACTCAACAAGTTGCTAATGTCAGACACCTGGAGTCATCATTCATTTCTCTGTGTTCTTTATCTTCATGTGTAATCATCAAGTCTTTTTTAACTCCTAAATTTTTTTTTTTAACACAGTCACTTATTTACATCCCATGGTTATTCTCCCCATATAAGCCACCAAATTTCTCATCTAAAGTATTACAATAAGCCTCTTTATAAATAACTCTTCCTGTAGTCCTGTATTCTCCCCACCAAAGAGTCGTATTTCTAAGACACAAAATAAGACAAAGTCTAAATTTCTTCATAAAGCTAGTAAGAGACTATCCCCCATTACACTCATTATAATTCTTTTTCTTTTATTTTCATTTGCCCCTCCCTCTATACTGTGGACTTCCCTGGTGGCTCAGATGGTAAAAAATCTACCAGCAATGCGGGAGGCCTAGCTTTGATCCCTGGCTTGGGAAGATCCCCTGGAGAAGGAAATGGCAACCCACTCCAGTATTCTTGCCTGGAGAATCAAGATATAACAGCTCAGAATCCATGGACAGAAGAGCCTGGTGGGCTACAGTCCATGGGGTCAAAAGAGTCAGACATGATTGAGCAACTAACACTTTCACTTTCACTTTTCCCTGTATACTGTAGATCTGCTGAAACAACAATTTTCTTATTTGCCTCTCTGTTTGTCCCTACCACGTGGCCAGAGGGACAGCATCATGAAATGTTGTCTTAACTGCAAGAGAACTGACAGCCCTTTCCCAATTAGCACTTTGTTGATTGGGAGGGAGATGTCCATGTGCTATGTTGGTCCTTTCTCCCAATCTCTGCTTATCCCCAAGTTGTTTATTTTTTTAATTTCTCAAATAGGGACAGGATTTCTAGATTCTTTGTAGAATTAGGAAATATCTAATAACTTTTTCCAGCATTTGCTCTAATTTATATGCATGTCTGGTCTGTGATGTCCTTCCAGGGCTCAGAGGGGCCAAAGCAGTGTCCACCCTTGGTGTTGGAAACCTCTGCATTGCAGCTTAGGAAAGTTGTAAGGCTTCAGCTAATAGACAGTGATGGCATTGACCTAGAAGAGACCTGAATTCTAGAATTCTTAAGAACTGGTTACATGCCAAAAGAGAAATTGGGGGGATTAGAAGAATATAAAATGCCAAAGAAAGTAAAAAATGCACAAGATTTTACTATAGAAGTAAAAATTTATTACTGGCAGCAGAAAATGTATTTGGCTAGAGGGATAATATGTCTCTAGAGCTCTCCTTACAAGGTACCTATGTATCTTGGATTTAGTCACTAGGGCTAGCCTGTGGGGCCGGATCGGGACTGCTCCTAGAAATCCTTGATGCTTTGACTTAATGATGTATTAAGAGGTGTGATGGATCCAAAAAATATTTGGGATGTGCATTTATAAGGTTTATGATTGCATTTGGGGAATGGGAGTAAGAGAGATTGGAAGCAGGTTTCTAACTTGGATAACTAGATAGATGTGTGTGTGTGTGTGTGTGTGTGTGTGTGTGTGTGCTCAGTCGTGCCTGACTCTTGTGTCCCCATGGCCCTCCTCTGTCAATGGAACTTTGCAGGCAAGAATATTGGTGCAGAAGGGGTTGCCATTTCCTACTTCAGGGGATCTTCCCAACCCAGGGGTTGAACCTGGTGTTTCTTTTTTCTCCTGGATTGGCAGGTGGATTTTTACCACTGGTGCCACCTGGGAAGCCCACTGGATAGATGGTGGTCCCACAAAAAGTGTAGAAAATAGAATGAGAAGTAGGTTTGAAGGTAGAAGGTGAATACTATGGTTTTAGACAGTTTTAGTTTGAGTTCTCTGGGAGATATGCAGGTGGAGATACAAGGCTGTGAGGCTTGTGAGAAGTATTATGCTAGAGATAATAGATTTGGAGAGTTCCTTACCATATACAGAGTAAATGAAATCAGTGCAATGGAAAGACTTAGCTCTTCATTTTCTCTACACTTATAGTTCAGGCAAGGCTCTCCCACTTAAACTTGCTACCCTTTACTACAGATTCCCCCACTAGGTCTTCCCCTTTCTTGAATCCAGCACTATCTTCTGAAATCTGAACAATCTCAGAGAAACCCAAGTGACTCTGTATCCAGGAGAGGGAACATTAGCGTGAGAACATGAAGAGTGGGAAAAGTAGTGGTGCCCCCACATTTCAGAGTTAGGTGGAGACAGAAGGCCTCATTGGGGACTCACTTATCTGTCAGAAAAGCAGGAGGGAACCCCAGGAGAACACCAGTCACAGATGTTAAGTCAGGACAGCTTCACGAAAGAGAGGTCAAGGAACCATTTACCTGAATTTTCTGCAGTGCTGGTGAACTCCAGGTTGCCTTGGATACATTCTCCAAGAAGACAGTGACCATAATTGCCCTATTGCATATTACTTGCTATGATATTTTTTCACGGGGCAAAAAACTACTTCGAGAAACTACATTTGAAGTGAGTCACATATGGGACTTCGCTGGTGGACCAGTGGTTAAGATCCTGCGCTTCCATGGCAGGGAGCACAGGGTTGATCCCTGGTCAGGGAACCAAGATCACACATGCCATGTGGTGCAGCCAAAAAAAAAAAAAAAAAAGAAAATATAAAATGAGTCACATACCAAGTCCAGTCTATTGTCAGGAGGCTCAGCCATCTCTGACTCAGACCCTCATCCTTAGGAGTTGTCTCATATCTGTTGACCACAAGGATGGTTATGTGCTACTTCAGGATGGAATTTTAAAAATTTGTTTTGCTTTAAAAATTTAAAAATAGATTTTATTGTTTCAGGCAGTTTTGTGTTCTCACCAAAATTAAGAGGACGCCACAGAGGTTCCCCATGTGCCCTGTACATGCATAGTCTCCTTCGTTATCAACATCTCCCACTACAGTGCTACATTTGTTACAACTGATGAACCCTGACACGTCATTTATCACCCCAAATCCATAGTTTACATTAGGATTCACTCTTGGTGTTATACATCTTATGAAAGTAGTGAAAGTGTTAATTGCTCAGTCGTGTCTGACTTTTTGTGACCCCATGGACTGTAGCCTGCCAGGCTCCTCTGTCCATGGAATTCTCCAGGTCAGACTACTGGAGTGGATAGCCAGTCCCATCTCTAGAGGACCTTCCTGATCCAGGGATCAAACCCATATCTCCTGCATTGCAGGCAGATTCTTTACTGTCTGAGCCACAATTGGATTATTGTGCAATGATATGAGCATGTGTCAGGCGGTGCTAGTGGTAAAGAACCCACCTGCCAATGCAGGAGACACGAGAGATATGGGTTTGATCCCTGGGTTGGGAAAATCCCCTGGAGGAGGGCATGGCAACCCACTCCAGTATTTTTGCCTGAAGAATCCCATGGACAGAAGAGCCTGCCGGGCTACTGTCCAAAGGGTCACACACACACCCAGCAATGTATCTTTTGAACCACATGTTTGGACTAGGTTGCAAAAAAGCAGTGAAATTTTAGTTCAGTAAAGCTCAATGTGGGAAATATACAACCCTAACCTAACTCTCGAACAAAGGCTTCAGTTAAGATGAAGGTCATGGTTGAAATAGATCAGTTGATTATCTGTTTTGCACATCACTGTAATTTTTTCAAAAAGACATTTCACATTTTGTTCACCAATGTTTTGATGAGGCCATGTTCTAATATTCTCTACAAACAACAGTGTCCCTCTCCAGCAAAGATGATCCCAAGTACATGTTGTATTGCTGGAGATATTAGAGAGGGACTCTGAGGCAGGCATGGGGTAGACAGACAGCAGGAGCAGCAGTTCTCTCAGGGATGGAGTGCTTGTTCCAGCCACATGTGTCATATTTGTTTTAAGGCCACTGGAAAATGAGTTACTGAGTATCAGGCATTGTGTTGGTTGCTTCCCATGCATATATTCTTGTGTAGGTACTATTATCCTCATTTTACCCAGAATGGAACTAACGTTTAGAGAGATGAACTTATCCAAGGGCACATCGTGTAAATTGTAAACATTCATGGTTCATGAAGTCCTCAGTGCAGGAAGACTTCTTAAGAAAAAGATGAGGTGTACACTTGATTTGGGGAACACAATGCCCTTATCATAGCATTGTTTTTGTTTCAGGGCCAATAACCACAATATTTTTCCAGCAAGATACTGATGTTTTGTCTTTTTTTCCCCCCACTCATTCAAATGAGTCAGAGACTTTTAAAAGCTTAAAAAGGTAATTGAATAAACTGTCCTTGTAAAAGCACTCTGGGTTTAAGGAGGTTTGACCGTTCCAGCTTATGTTAAAGATGGAAAATTATGTTTTTAAGATAATTACATGTTCCTTTTGATAAAGCAAAAATGTTCACAAACACAGATGTAGTTTCCGACTGGTCTGCTGAGCCTGTTGCCAGCTGTGATTAGCTTGTGGTAGTGACTCTTCTCCTCCCTAGGGAGAAGCCAGCCGCACAGGATGGTGATGGGGGGAGGTGAAGAAAGAGTAGACTGGCTTAGTAGGGTCACACTTCACGTGCAGCTGACATTCTGCCTTCAGAGGCCAGTGCCTTAACTTAGGAGGTCAGGCATGTTACACATTGATGGTTAAGAAAGGACATGTAAGAGGCCTTGGGATACACCAGCTAAAATTGTAGAGCTACTTGCAATGTAATATTTCAGCAGATTGCTTCTATAACTTTTATAGAACTCATATCCACTGATGGTTCCTCCTCTGTGTCCTTTGCTGGTTCCTTTGCATCTTCCAGATCTCTTTACCTTCAAGAACCAGGTCCTATTTTTCTCTAACTGCATTTACCATATTATCTGAATTCATCAAGTACTACCTGAAAGGTGATGAGTTCCAAACTTAAATATTCAGCCCAACCTCTCCCCAGACTCCAAACTCATTCTGTTTGACCTCCTTGACATTTCCTCTTGATATCTAATAAATTTCCTAAACTCATCACATCCAAAATGGACTGATCTCTTAATCACCAGCCTTCTATCTTCCAACAGCACATCCTTTCTGTATCTTAGTGAAATTCCATCTTTCCTGTTGCTTCAGATAAAGAACTTTTGAGTTACCCTTGACTCCTCTCTTTCCTTCTCTACATATAAACCATCAACAGGGACTTCCCTGGTGGTCCAGTGGTTAGGACTCTGCGATTCCACTGCAGGGGATCTGGGTCCTTTGTTGGGGGAACTAATATACTGTAAGCTGCACTGGGGGAGAGGGGCAAAAAAAAAAAAAGAGTATACAATCAACACAATTGCTCTTGGCTATATCTCCAAAATATATCTGCAAGCTAACCATTTCTTACCATATTTATCTCTGTCCCCCTGGGTTCAAACTACTGTCTTGTCTTATCACTGTTGTCTCCACTATCTTTTCCTAACTCAGCAGTCAGAGGAATCTTTCTAAATGAGGTTTAAAGACATTATGTTCTTCTGCTCAAAACCCTCCAGTGGATTCCTTATCCCCTGGAATATAAGTCAAAATCCCTATGGTCTGTAATGCTCCCTGCTGCTTGCTTCCCACGACCCCCATCTCCTCTTGTTACTCTCCCTCTGGCTTCCTTCCCTCCAGCCACACTGGTTTATTTCTCTGAGAGTCATTGACTATTCCAGGCACAACTTACACTAAGAGGGTTTGTTAAGACATGGGCTTCTGGGCCCCACCCCCAGAATTTGTGACTCATCAGGGCTGGGTTGTGATTGGTTAATTTGCATTTCTGAAAGTTTCCAGGTGACTTTGTTGCTGGTGTTGCAGGACAACCCCTTGACAACCACTGGTGGTGTGCTGATAAATCAGATCCTGAGAGAGTGAGTGGCATGCGTGAATAAAGTATCTGCTGATTTCTCTGGTGTGAATACCTCCACCTTGGCCAAGTTTAACTTCTCAGCCCTGTATCAGTTGGCTCACAAAATTCCTAAAAATTTAACAATCGCCTCTCAGAAGCACATCCTTGGAATGGAACCACTCGTTTAGGACAATTCTCCAGAGCCTGCATAGCGAAGAGGATTAAGGAAAGGAATGATCACTTATTTTATAATTACTATGTACAGGTCACTGTTTTGGTCCTTGACATAAAATGTTTAATTTTGTCCTAATAACAAATCTATGAGATTGTATTTTTCTATTTCCATTTTTTTTTTAAGGTGAGGAAATTGCGAAGTCATTTATTACTTTTCTGAGTCACACAACTGAGGTTTGAATTCATGACTGAGTGAACACAAAGCCCCTCTCCCTCAAAAAAAAAAGCCCTGAACCTCTGTGGATGGCATCATATCACTGTAGTCATCAGTGTACGGCTAGGAAATGAAAAGGTAAGAAGCTAAAAGTAACCTACAGCACAGGTATAGGTGTAAGTTGACCTTAGAGGTGGCTGAATTCTGTTCAACTGAGTTTTTGGAAAAGAGCTCTGGTGAGTAACCGTGTGGGGGCTGCAGCCCTCAGAACTGGCCACAGCCCTTGGGCCAAGTGCAACTGGAGAACATGTTTCTTCCCCTGGTTACTGCCTGATAACACAGGAACTAGTAAGTGCAGATCAAAGGAGAAAGCATAGCTCCTATATTGAGAATTCTGGTGCCAGGTGCTGAAATAACCTTCCTTTGAGGGCAAGTAAATTCTCTCAATTGATGGAACAGAATTTGCTCCAGGCAAAGGCCCCACTTGCTCCCTTGCTTAATTGCCTTACTAACCCTCATTCTGGATTGAGCTTCAATCACTTTACTTTCTAAGCTTGGAACCCCTGGGACAGGTTTCCACTGGCATGCTTTGCAAGCAATGGGGGCAATTATCCAGGCATCAAAATTGCTTTTCTCAGGTCTTTTCTAGCCAAGCTCAGTCTCTGTTCCTCCAAATGGCCTGGAACACTGCCCTCTGCCTCACCATCCCGTGCTGGTGGTGACCTGGTCTCAGACTGGGCGGTCTAGCTCTCTGGCCCAAATGAAAAGACTTCAGACCTAAATGTTAATGACCTTATGCTGACCCCAAAGTCCAAGGCAGCACAAAGTGAAGTCCAATGTGATGAAAATCAAGTTGCATATTCTGAGCTAGTTTGATCTTCATACTTGGTTATTGGGTGAAAAGCTTTTGAGCTTCTGTTGTTCCCAAAGCATTTCAATGTGGCTCAAAGTGACAGAGGAAAAGTAGCCCCGAAGAAGACCAGAGAAGATTCCATCTCTCATACAGATGGGCAAGCAAGGGCTATTTCATTATGTTTTTTTGAAAATCATTACCTATTCATTCATCCAAATGCTGTTAGAGCAAATACAATGGGAAGCTAGAAGAGAGAGACTAGACAACACTTCTTAGAAAGCTTTAGGAGGGATTTTTGGAGATGTAGTTATGAGGACATGATAGTAGGAGGAAGGGGGAGACCTCAGGCAGTTATCTGCCCAGAATATCTGAATGTTAGATTTTTTTTTTTCACCTGCTCTAAAGGACAAGAATCAAATTAAAGCCATCAAAGAGTAAAGTTTTCCTAACTTGTTCTGTGCCATCTCAGGGCTTTCTTATACCCCTCAAGATGGATTGAGAAATCTGCCACCATTTCCCTTTCTCCTACAAAGCCATCCTCTACCTCCAGGCCAAAGAACAGAAAGCAACATAATGCTTTTGTCCATTAAAAATCCGATTGAAGCGAAGTCTGTTTTCTTAGAATTCATATCACTGTTTCTCATCTTCAGAAGGTCTTTGAGAGGACCTATTAATGGCTAGAGAACCAAAATGTCACCCTTACTATGATAAAACTTAGTTTGGATGGTGATTGTACGACTCTAGGCAAGACAGCCTATGATGCTGAGCCCAGACTAAGCAGACTTGCCCACCTAAGCCAGCATGGAGAGATGGTGGTGTCTTGGTCCCCGGTGTGGCAGATGCTGAGAGAAGCAGGCTCAGATTATTCTTCCCTTTACCACTTCACTCTCCTGTGGTCAGATGAAGAAAGGAGAGGACAGAGACCACGACTGTTATCCTGGGGGATCCTCCTCCACCTGGGCCATAAGGAGTTAGGAAGAAACAGTTATTCCTAATATTATGCACTGGCCAAAGAAAGACAAGGTCACTGGGGCTGTGGTTGTGGGGAATGTCCCCAGAGAGACGAGGTGAACTTCTTCCCCAAAGCAGAACCATTAGAAAACATTTCCAGTGGGGCATTTCGTTTTTCCCCCCGCTTCCATGAGGTATTGAGATGGGAAAAACTTACCTCACAGAAACTTTAGTCCCTGGCAGGCCCACCCTGAGTGGGTTCCGTTGACATTCATTTCTGGCAGTCATAAATAAGAAGAGGTGAAAAAGGAAAGACCTGGCTGAGGGAGGGACAGGATTCTGGGGCCTCTGAGCTTTGGGAATAAGGCAGATTTAACTTGACTCCATCTCTCCAGGACCTTATTAAAAGAAGAAAGGATAATGGGGATTTTGTGAGGCAAGAGTAGAATAAGGCTGAGTTTGTGCTCTTATGCATTCGAAACAGAAAGAAGGAAAGAAGGACCAAATATGGAGTTGGCCTTCATTTCCAAGCGTGAACCTTCATCACTTTCATCAGTAGCCATCTGGCATGCAGTGTTCTGTGGCATTTCTCTTAAAATGACTGGCAACCTCCAACAGTTTCCTTGGCACCACCACTGAGAAGCCTCCGTTCTTAGCAACGTGCTAGAAATAGTCACAGCTCAACACAGGCAGGTAATGATACTTACATAATCAGCACCTTATTCAATCGCAGTACAATGAAGCCCTCATCCCCATGTGATATTCCCAGATGCATATTCAGAGCTTCTTTCTTTGACTGTTGACTCATGTGGCTTCTTGAAAGAGATGCTAGTGATGGGGAAAAATAACAACACACATATACACACACATGTGTACACATACACACACACGCAAATCCTCCCATCCTTTGGGTTTCACCTCGCTGTATTCACATATCCTTAGAGCACTTAGTCTAATTATCTGTTTATGTATCTGTCTTTTCCAGTAGATTTTAGCACTTAGAGGAGAGAAAATATATCCATTTCATCCATGTATCTTCATCATTGAGCACAGATGCTCAAGGAAGATTTTGATGGACAAATACATTATGCTTTCTATGCTTAGTAAACCAATCACTCATTTTCAGAATATAAATGAATCTCAGCTTTCTCAAGAATTGATGGCTTTGAAGAGGATTTTTTTTTCATAAGAAGTACCTTTTCTCAAGGTGATATGTGACGAACCAAGCCAACACCTAATACAAGTCTGACCAGTAACCCCCAAGATACTTTCCACAAGCACAAATGTGTTTGCTCTGGTGTTCTAGCCAGCACTTGGAACTGGCAATTCTTAATACAAGAATTTATTCAGACTTTTAAGGGAACAAACTGAATCTCTTAGCATTTTGAAAGAAAGAAAATGTACACATGAACCAAGTCATACACATGCAAGTTTGAGAGACCCACAAAAGATTGTGGTGATGCTGTAATAAGTTTGTTCTATGATAGAGAAAAGAGGGAACACATAGGACCAAGATTTGTATAGAACTAACTTCTTTCAGAAGACCCTATAGAGGGGCAAGCTCCTATAACACTCTATGAAAAATAAATCTAATTGATCAAATGACTTCTATTGATTTAATTTGTATATCCAAATAGAGTTCTGTATAATTTTTTTATGTCACACCTGGTTTGTAAACCTGTAGGTCCCTAAATATTTCTGTGGGGAACATGCATGCATTTTACTCAGTGATACCTGATGATGTCTAATGCCATGCTAAACAAAATAAATGCACCTCTCAACCTTAGGTGGGAGAAGGCAATGGCACCCCACTCCAGTACTCTTGCCTGGAAAATCCCATGGACGGAGGAGCCTGGTAGGCTACAGTCCATGGGGTCACTAAGAGTTGGACACGACTGAGCGACTTCACTTTCACTTTTCCCTTTCATGCACTGGAGAAGGAAATGGCAACCCACTCCAGTGTTCTTGCCTGGAGAATCCCAGGGACGGCGGACCCTGGTGGGCTGCCGTCTATGGGGTCGCACAGAGTTGGACATGACTGAAGTGACTTAGCAGCAGCAGCAACCTTAAGTAATAGCTAAATTGCCTGTATCAGTGTGTGATACAGCAAAATTTCTGGGCAAGTGAAAAACATGGACCATGGAGCTTGTCATTCTGTTTTTTGACTTGTCATTTTCTCAGCAGAATTTTTAAACTATTAGTGCTCTAGTGTGGAGTAACATCTTTTGTAGGCAGTGTTTCCCAAAACCATAGCTTTGATAATAGTTGTATTGGCATTTGGATATCCTCCTCCTTCCTTCCTTGCAGAGGTTTCATTATTAGAATGTATGTATAAATACCAAGAAAATTTGGACTATCGATACAGAGCATGCATGATCCACTTTATTGCCCCCCAGACACCAAGGACATTTATTTTGCTGTTTATCATCTTTGAAAAGTGAAAGTGAAAAGAGAAAGTGTTACTCGCTCAGTCGTGTCCCACTCTTTGCGACTCCATGGACTCTAGTCTGCCAGGCTCCTCTCTGTATGGAATTCACCAGGGAAGATTACTGGAGTGTATAGCCATTCCCTTCTCCAGGGGATCTCCTGACCTGTGAATTGAACCCGGGTCTCCCACATTGTGGGCAGATTCTTTACTGTCTAAGCCAGTGGAAAGCAAATAGTATTTCTCAAGCTAAGAAACCATATCAGCTCCTTTTAAAAGCAAAAGAAAATTCCTCAAGGTTCCCTTGGAGGTCCTTGGAACTCAATTTGATTGGCATTGAATTTAGAAATCAGAGTTTTAATTTATGGAAATATCTTTTGAAAGGAAATATCAAAGACCTGTGATTCCTCTAATAATTAATTAAGAAAATATATAGCAATCATCTGGTAGAATTTTACAGCTAAAATTATGAAGGAAGTTGAGATCAAAAGGTGGACCTATAAATGAGGTCTCTAGAACTCTATCCTCTAAAAGTCTGGGTGTTTTGAATCTCAATTCAGTAAATGATGGAAAAGAACTAATGATTTCTCACCTTAAAGACCTGAAGATTAAAGAGATGTCAGTAAACTTTTGAGTTGAATACAGATAGCTACTTTAAACTTTTAGAAATATTTTTTAATGTATCATACAGGCATTTCTCTTAAGTTTCTGTAATGCCAGTTATTAAACTGCAATTCAAATATAATGCTAATTAATTAAAAGGACACAAATTGAATGGTGTGAACCCATTGTTTGGAATATGTTTGGAATTTGTAATTAACACCACAAAAGTCAATCAAAGAAAAAATTGGAAGTGCTTTATTTGAATAGCTGGCCTTTGTTTTTCTACTTCTTGCTGGTGTTTGTGGTGGAATTGCCAGCAACATTGTTTAAGGCAAAGATGACAGAGGAGATGAGGAGTTCCTGAGTGTGAGAACTGAAGGGCTAACAAGAAAATATTTGTGCCTTTGTTCAACCAACTTATTTTTAGCTTACAATAACAAAAAATACTTACACAATAAAATTGTTTTCATTATTAGAAATCTAAAAGAAAAAAAACACTTTATTATGCAAATGTAAATTTTTCTTGTTTTTCATAGATTTTCTTTTGTTGAAACAGGTATTATTTTAAACATTGTATGATACTCTAATGTTTTTAAAATTAGAAGTACCATATTACTAACAAACAGGCTGATTTTAATGCTATTGTATTTTTTAAAATTAAGAGTTTTATATATTCCCTTGTAAAAAATTAACAGCTTTATAAATCCCCTTGATTGGATGGGAAAAGTTTAATAATTTGGTTGAATACAGCCAAATTATTGTATTCAAATACAGTTGAGTTTCTGCTGTGCATATTGTGGTATCATTATGACAGGAGAGCCATCCCTGTGGTGATGGCAAACTCCGAATTTAAAACACTCCATACCTGCAAGGAAAAGTTGTATTTAAGAATTTATAAGTCCTGAACTTCATCTCTGCATTTTTTTTATCTTTTTTTTTGGCTGGCCTTAGTTGTAGCCTGGGGACTCTTTACTGTGGCATGTAGGGTCAAGATACCTTGCCAGGGATTAAACCCTGGCCCCTGCACTGGGAGTGCAGAATCTTAACCACTGGACCACCAGGGGTGGTCCTGCATTTTTAATCTTTACACCCTTACATTCTGCTATAGCAGGCAACACCCTGATACTTAAATGGAGGCACTTTCATTTTACCATGCTGTATTTTGGATTAGAGTGTTTATTTAGAATCCCGTTTCTTATCATTTCACTGTGGCAATATTTTGCTCACTTGAGCTAGTTTGAGTGTCATGTTCTCCAAATCAGTCATTCTTGTGTTTCTTTCTTTATGCCATGGTGATTACGGCAAGACAGTTATTGACAATTATTGGGCCTCTGTTGTGTGATAATTCTACAGTAGAGTGAGATTTTGGATGTTGGAGTCAGAAGTACGCAGTAATGGATTGATAGTTCAGTCTCTTAGAAACTGGCTATGAGATTAGAGAAGTTATTTAGCCACTCTCAGACACAGTTTTCTCAAAGTGGGATTAACTACACTTCAGCAAATCTGTGAGGTCTTAAAGTAGTTAATCCCACTTGGAGAAAATTCTGTCTGAGAGTGGCTAAATAACATATATGCACGCATATACAGCACGGTTTCCTATCATATGGGAGACCCTTAGTAAATAGTTGTGATTATTTTTTCTGTATCTATGTTTGCTTCTCGTTGTGTTTTGACCTACCTGAGGTTAGAGACTGTCTTACAGTAAAACCCTAGAGCAGGGTAATAGCAGAAGAGAGGTTAAGTGATTGAATGCATGACTTGCAAAGTGATTGAATGAATAAATGGTGAAATATCAGAGAAAGTAAAAGAGACTCCTGAATCCTCATCTTACAAACTACACATTTAAAGTAATGAGAAAACCTCACACCTATTTCTTAGGCCTCTTTTTTTCTTTATCATCAGGTTATTCAATGGTTAGAGCCTGAGACTAAGGAAGTTGAGATCTTTGATTCCAAAGTGAAAAACTTCCCAATGTCACTGACAGTATTTTCAGTCACAAAGAATTATTTAGAAATGTTTGCCATCAATCTCCTGGCAATTTGGATGAGAGAAAGCAAGTGAGGGAAAGGAGGATTATGATTAGCCCAAAACCATTATAAATAGTCAATAGGTATGCTTGCCTATTAAAGGTAGGACTTTTATGTTAGAAGTTATATCTTAGACACAACATTAACACTGGAAAGTGGATGAATCTTATAATCAGAGAGTTATAGGATTATAACTCATGACTTCCAAATCTCAATCCCTTGTACTGGATTCCCTATAATGTTTGATTTTGTATTAACTTGGCTGGACCTCCCTGCCCAGATATTTGGTCAAACATTATTCTGGATGTTTCTTTGAGAGCATTTGGGTGAGATTTCTATTTAGACTGGTGGCCATTGAGTAAACCAGATTGCTCTCCCTCTATTCAGGCCTCATTAAATCAGCTGAAGGCGTGAATAGAACAAAAGAGTGATCTCTCCTGAGCAAGAGTGAGTTCTCTAGCAGACTAACTTTAGACTTCATCTGTAAATCGGCTCTTCCTAGTTCTATGGCAGACTACTCTGGGACTTGAACTGCAACTCTTTCCTGAGTTTCCATCCTGCTAGAGTCCCCCAACAGATTTTGAAAATATGCAAGAATACATACACACACACACACACACACACACACCTATATGTGTGGGTATATATGTATACATATATATATGAAATATGAGTGGTTCTGTATCTCTGGAGAACCCTGATGAATGCTAGGACCTATAAGATCTACAATTTTATAAATTATTAGTATGTTACTTTTCTCCTATTGGCATCATTAAGCAAACTCAGACCAACTTTTACCCAATGATTTTCAGAACATTGCCCAAAGAGTCCTCACTTGTTAAACTATGTACCTGTCCAATGAACTTTTTACACCAGAGTTACGAGGGAACTTTGCTGAAATTCAGATTTCCAGGCTCCACCTCAGACATATTGAATTAGAATCTCGTTGAGTGGGACTTGGTGATCTGTATCTTTAACTGGTTCTTTGGATTCTTGTGCACATGAAAGCTTGAGAACCACTGATTTCTATGGTTTTTGTTTTTAAATTTGCTTGGACAGTGAAATTGCTGGAGAAAAGATTATTATAACTAAGACCAAAACTAGTAACTGAAGAAGGATTCAGCAGTGAGGAAAATGGGAGATGATAAACTCTATATGGATTATACATTTTCTTTAAAATATGAATTCAGTTCAGTTCAGTCACTCAGTCGTGTCCGATTCTTTGCAACCCCGTGGACTGCAGCACGCCAGGCCTCCCTGTCCATCACCAACTCCCAGAGTTTACCCAAACTCATATCCATTGAGTCGGTGATGCCATCCCACCGTCTCATCCTGTGTCGTCCCCTTCTCCTCCTGACCTCAATCTTTCTCAGCATCAGGGTCTTTTCAAATGAGTCAGCTCTTGGCATCAGGTGGCCAAAGTATTGGACTTTCAGCTTCAGCATCAGTCCTTCCAATGAACACTCAGCACTGATCTCCTTTAGGATAAACTGGCTAGATGTCCTTGCAGTCCAAGGGACTCTCAAGAGTCTTCTCCAACACCACAGTTCAAAAGCATTAATTCTTCAGTGCTTAGCTTTCTGTACAGTCCAACTCTCACATCCATACATGACTACTGGAAAAACCATAGCCTTGACTAGACAGACCTTTGTTGACAAAGTAATGTCTCTGCTTTTTAATATACTGTCTAGATTGGTCATAGCTTTCCTTCCAAGGAGTAAGCGTCTTTTAATTTCATGGCTGCAGTCACCATCTGCAGTGATTTTGGAGCCCCCCAAAATAAAAAATATGAATTATGGGTGGATTACACATTTCTTTTAAATGACAGTCTAGTTACTGTCATTGAATGGAGTTATATGAGAGATTCAAGTTTAAAACATCACAGAAAAAGCCCCAAAGTGTAATTATTTAAAGGGATGGGGAAAACACTAAGAGAATGTACAAAGATGCAAAGGAGAATGGAAGGTGACACTGAAGCCTGTGAAGAATAAACAGGTGGTTATATAAAGCAGCAGGCAGAGACTGATGGTAACCCGGGGCTTGGTTTAGAAGTGCTCCCACAGGAATTGATAGAGCACAGGAAACATTTTACTTCTGGCTGTAGCCAGTCCCTAACTCCCTGAAGGAAGGTGGGGGAAAGGAGAAGGATGAACTCTGTCTCTATTGTATAGATGCAATTGCATAATACATAACATATAAGATATGTTTTTCATCAACATTATGCCAAAAAGATTTTGACCCACCTGATTGTAGAGATGAGTGGGTTTGTGAAACAACTGGCATATGGAATAGATTATGAAGAAGGTCATCGTAGCATCTGGCTTACTGCAACTCCACATTTCCTATAACTCTAGGTCGTAAGAAAAGCAATTCCTGTAACAGATTAAGGCCAATAACATTTGAAGAATGACTTATTTTCACCCTGGATAACCTTTGTATTTATTAACATGCTATTGATTTCCTGTTTGCTTTTTCTGAGTCAACATGACAAATGATCTTTAACCCCTAAAAAAGTTATGAGAACTAAATAGTCAGACAACTGAATATTGCTGAAATAACTTAATTCTTTATGTTCATTTTGACTTCTTAGTGTGCTATTCATATGGGCTGATGGGTTTTTCAGAGAGACTCTGAAAGACTCTGGTTAAGTTCAAAGTGCTGACAAATTGTAAAGTTTAGCCTAAGAAGCTCTGAAGCCCCATTTCCTTTATTTATATCTAGAAATTTTTAGAAATAAAGGACACCATGTAGAAATCCTTGCAAATTTAGACTACATAAGATATTTTTAAATCAAAGGGGTTAGACTGACATTTTTTACCCTGCATAGAAATATAGTTAAATTATTTAGCCCTTTTAGGCAGAAAAATCATTTAGAGATCTATAAGTTCCAAATTTATTTTTAAAATCATTTGGGAGAGAATTAACTATGAAAAGAGAATAAGAAACACTGTAATTGCTATGGAACAAACAAACACCACTGTTTCTCCCAAACAAAAATAAAAACTAGTGTAAAACCTTAAGGCATCTTTAATTTTATCTGGTTCATGGGAGAGGGTGTGAATGCAAAATTGTTCTAGTACAGAGGTTGACAAATTATGGCTTGTAGTGCCAAATCAGTCCACCACCTGTTTTAAAATAGCATGTGAACTGAGATTTTTACATTCTTAAATATAACAAGAATATGCAAAATTAGCCATTGGTTGCCCACGAAACCTGAAATATTTGCTATCTCTTTTAAGTAAAAGTTTGATGACTCCAATATAGTCTAAGTAAGAAAGAGTCTTACTTACTTTGCATGATGTAGAGTACATCATGCAAAATGCTAAACTGGATGAAGCGCAAGCTGGAATCAAGATTGCAGGGAGAAATATCAATAACCTCAGATATGCAGATGACACCACCCTTATGGCAGAAAGTGAAGACGAACTAAAAAGCCTCTTGATGAAATCCAAAGAGGAGAGCGAAAAAGTTGGCTTAAAGCTCAACATTCAGAAAACTAAGATCATGGCATCTGGTCCCATCACTTCATGGGAAATAGATGAGGAAACAGTGGAAACAGTGGCTGACTTTATTTTTGGGGGCTCCAAAATCACTACAGATAGTGGTTGCAGCCATGAAATTAAAAAATGCTTACTCCTTGGAAGGAAAGCTATGACCAACCTAGACAGCATATTAAAAAGTAGAGACATTACTTTTCCAACAAAGTTCGGTCTAGTCAAAGCTATGGTTTTTCCAGTAGTCGTGAATGGATGTGTGAGTTGGACCATAAAGAAAGCTGAGCACTGAAGAATTGATGCTTTTGAACTGTGGTGTTGGAGAAGACTCTTGAGAGTCCCTTGGACTGCAAGGAGATCCAACCAGTCCATCCTAAGGGAAATTATTCCTGAATATTCATTGGAAGGACTGATGCTGAAACTCTAATATTTTGGCTACCTGATAAGAAGAACTGACTCGTTGGAAAAGACCCTGATGCTGGGAAAGATTGAAGGCAGGAAGAGAAGGGAACAACAGGATGAAATGGTTGGATGGCATCACTGACTCAATGGACATGAGTTTGAGCAAGCTCCAAGAGTTGGTGATGGACAGGGAAGCCTGGCGTGCTGCAGTTCATAGGGTCACAAAGAGTTGGACATGACTGAGCAACTGAACTAAAGAAAGTCTAGAGCTATTCCATCATCTCTGTGACCCCTGGTAAATGGCATGTCTTCTCTGGGCCTATTCCCTTGTCCATGACTTTAGGATGATCAAACCTGCATGCATTCATGCTCAGTCACTTCAGCCGAGTCTGACTCTTTGTGACCCCATGTACTGTAGCCTACCAGGCTCCTCTGTTCATGGAATTTTCCAAGCAAGAACACTGGAATGGGTTGCCATTCTCTTCCCTAGGGGATCTTCCTGACCCTGGGATTGAACCCATATCTCCTTCACTGCAGGCAGATTCTTTACCCACTTAGCCACCTGGGAAGCTCCAATTATACCTGACAGCCTCAGAAATAAAAGAAAATGGGGGGAAAATCTGAAAAGCTTTCAGACACACAACTAGACATTAATAGGTAGTGCCATCTAAAACCTGTAGCCTCTTTTCATTGAAAAATAAGAATTTCAATGGAACTGCTTTTAAATTTGGGGAGTGAAAATGATGGACTTATTTTGTGGCAACTTTATTTGGGGGACTATACTTTTCATCAAATTATTTGCTTTGAGCCCATATTGGACAATGCTCCCAAATATCAGACCTTGATACTTTGGATCAGGTCCGAGATGTGACTTTGTTGAGCACATGAAGTCTTCCTTCCCAGATTGTGCCAATTATTGTGAGCAGAAAGGTGATTGTATTTCTGAATGTAAAAATTTTAATTTGAAATTAAACTGCTTTTAAATGCCTCATTTTGGAATTCTGAAGATAACACGGGGTCCTGAGAGTTGGAGAAGTATTAAGACCAAGACACAAGTGAAATGCTGATGTCTGAGATGGGGGAACAGCAGAAATTTAGATTAACATCTTTCTGAGAACTGAGAAAGATGAAAGGAGACCCACGCCTACCCAACAGTGGAGAGGTTATCAATTGGCAACGGTGCAGAGAAGAATAGGGCAAGTACATTATCAAGTTAAAATAATGAATATAATCATGTATGCAACACTTAACCACACTCAAGATCTCAGCTAATCACTTCATGTACATTATCTCATTAAATCGTCACAACTGCATTATGAGGTAAACGTAATGATTTCCATTTCATAGATGAAGAAACTGAGCAAGCTCACAGAGAAGTTAAGCAACTTGTATAAGGTCGGCCTGCACTAGAGTAACCAGGAACTTCTCAGGAAGAAAAGCGGCAGTGACAAAATAGCCAGGAAAACAAATGCCTGGTTGAAGCCATGAAAGCTCAATTTTGATAATGAAACATCTGGATTTTACTGCCTTGGTTACAGCTGTCACCCTGGTGATGTCCTCATCCTAAGTACTTTTAACTGAGGGCCCTGCTGGTGGTAATTATAAACCTATGGAGTTGCGATTAAAAACCTGATTGTGTAGTGAATTTGAGGAAGGAGGAAGAGACAGAGAGGTTTTCTTTCTTTTTTTTTAATTTTAACAATCTACTCACATGCAAATTAGTGAAATGAAAATAAAAATCACATAGTTTTTCCTTTTCATTAAAGTAGGTTCTTTACTAGGCATTAGCTTAGTTTACTTGAAAGTAACAAAACCTCAAATATTTCACGATCCAGATTGTTGTGAATTTCTGCCAATACATTTCTCTACAGAAAATAGTCATTCAAGTAATTCAAGGAAGGGCTTACTGTTCAAGGATTTAGGGATTAGAGGAACACCTCCATCCCAGTTTATTAATATCTTATCTTCATATTATAGTATTTTAGAGTTGGTCATAGAAGAAATTTCAGGGAGCATTTAGGCCAACCTCCCTTATTTGTAAAAGGAAACTAAGATGCAGAAAGGCCATGCGATTTGCTCAAGGTTACACAATGCCCTGGGCAGCATAGATAGAGCGGTGGCCATGAGCGGTGCAGCACTTGGATACAGCCCTCTCTGCTGTGAGTGTTCTACTTATCTGCCAAAGAGCCAGATCTGAGCTCCTAATATACCGTATTCCCTTTTTTAAGAAATAATTGTTTTTGGCTGTGCTGGGTCTTCATTACTGCACGCGGGCTTTCTCTATTTGCAGCATGTAGGGGCTACTCTCTAGTTGCGGTGCACATGCTTCTCACTTCGGTGGCTTTTCTTGTTGTGGAGGACAGGATCTAGGTGCACGGTCTACATAGTTGCGGCACATGGGCTTAGTTGCCCTATGGCATGTGAAATCTTCCCAGACCAGGGATTGATCCTGTGTCCCCTGCCTTGGCAGGTAGATTCTTAACCACTGGACCACCAGGGAAGTCCCAGTGATGGTAAAGTGTCTAAGCTGGGTCTATCCCAGAAGGTCCGTGGTTCATCTTCACAGAGATAGAAATCCTGCTCTGGGTATGTGCTAGACTGTTCTGTCTGCATAATCTCAGCCAATACCACTATCCAGGGACTTGCAGAAGGCCTGATCCACAGACATGGATCCAACTAGGGATCTGACTTTGCACAGGGCAGTGGGAGTAGGACATGAACACAGCAGCTACCACATACTTCACTGCCCACTATCCTATAGGAAATGACCTCAGAAAGCCCTTGAATTACTATCTGAAGGCATGCCTAAAACACTAACTTAGAGGCAATATTATGAAAGGATGGAGTGCCATCCTTCAAGATGCAGTATATGCATTACTTCAGAGACCTCTCTACGATGCTGTGTCCCAACAGGAAAATTCTGCAAGTCTGGAAAGTAAGGGGTGGGTGCAGGGGCGGCTCCCTTTGCCTTCACTCCCAGGGACCAACTGGAGATTTTCCTCTCCCTGAAATTCTCTGCTCACAGGGTTGAAGAGGACACAATCAGGTCCTGTGAAGTCCAGGTTACCCTGCTGGCAAAACATTTTGGAGAGAGTGTGTCCAGAGCCCAGCAGGCAAGAAGAAAAATTAACTTCCTGTCAGAGGTAACACATTCTGACCAGCAGCAGCAATAAGTCTGCGTTTGTACAATGGGGGCCACGGGGAGAGATGTATGTGGAAACTTTCTGATCCACTTTGATATCTGCTGGTACTCCCTACCCCTATGGAGCTGAGAATGAGTAAGTGTAGCAACTTGAGGCCCAGAAAGGTGTGATTTCCTAGAAGGAATGAAAATGTAGGTCCCACTACTATATAAGCCACCAAGATTTGCCAAGGTGATAGCAGGGGATGTGGGAACGTAGAATGGACAGTGGAGGAGGGAAAGGATGAGAAGCAGTGTTGGCCTGAGACCTACTAACCTCCTTCAGTAGGAGATGAAGGGATGAAGGAGCTGCTCCTAAGCCTGCATACCGAAACCCACCCCCATGCAGTACAGGGAGAATGTGGGTGGCCCTGAAATGCACCCTCAGATCTTGTACTGAAGAAGCATAGTTGGCTGATGGCCCCAGATGCTGTCCTTCTGGATCCGCCACCATTTCCCACTGGAGCCTCACTTCCCACAGGCTTCTCTTGGCCAATGACTGGGCACAGAGCGGGGCTCACGCAGGCCCTTCCCTGCCTCTGATTGGTTACTTTGGCTTAAGGACCTCCTGTTGGGCCAGCCAAGACTTTGCTGGAACTGCACTGCAGTCTGGGACTCTTCCTGTCCATCTTCCTTCTTGCCCACTCTCCTTCCCAGGACTCAGACCTGCATCATGGCCTACAGGTTCTTCCCACCCTTCTCTGGCCCCTTTCCCTGTTCCCTTCACAGGCATTTCCTCCAGTAAATGGCCTACATGTATAACCCTGCCTTGGTTTCTGGCCCTTGGAAGCCCTGAACTAACACAGTGGTGATCCTCACCTTCTCCCTGAGTTTCTGGTCACTTGCTCGGTGTGAGCTACCTTCTGACCTTCATCTTCTTCCTCTCCTCCAGCAACACTTAATCGGTTCTTCTAACCTAACATTTCTTCTCCATGGAGTGGACACATCACAAAGGGCCTTTTGTTTCCCTTACTTTCTACTACCACCTACTCCACCTGCACAGATTTTTACGTCCCCGACCTTGAGTTAAAGTCTATGCACGCTCCTCAGAAGACGACATGGTAACTCATCTCCTGACTTGAAATGCCTGCTCTAGAACTCAGTTTCTCAGTGACTCCACATGCTGAGGGACATTCTCTGAACATAGTGATCACTCCTTTCTTGCAGACTCAAACTTGCCATGGTCTCATAGCATCCCTCGTAAGTTGAGCACTCTTTCAGGTATTCAGTCATTCCTTCCAACAGCTCCATCAGGTATGGAGCTTTAGTACCTACCCTCTTCTTACCAGATAAGGAAGTAAGGTACAGGTCATTTAAATAATTTGCTCCTGAACAGGTATTAATAGTAAATCCTCTAGAAGCAGGATTTGAACTAATGTCATATGAGAGAGAGAGCAAGGAGATCATAATTAGAGGAGGAGACTGGGTCAAAGGAAGACCTGCTTTGATTTTTCTTTTTTAATAAAACAGACTTGAGTTCCTCCCTTCTTTCCCATTTTTTGGAGTTTTTTTTGATCAGCAAAAACCATGTGTTGGACCAAATGATTTCCTGTTCTTTCTTATCATTTTCTTGCTTGTTTGTGTGATGATAACAAAAGACTCACTGAGTTGCAGAATGCTCTGTGACTCAGTCTTTCTTACCTTGTCTGTGCTTGGACCCTCTTGCGTTGGCACCTGGAGCACCACAGCTCCTGGACAGTCTCAGTTTGCAGATGTACCAGCCCCAACCTATAATCCTGGAGACTGCAAAGATCTGATTGCTTTCCTTCTCATTTTTTGTTTTTTTATCAAAAATAAAGAGAATATACAAACCGTTGTAAGATTCTGCATGATACAAAGCTGGGACAGACGTGATTTCCCCTCAGAGTTTCTGGACACCATGGGAGTCCTCTAACAGTAGCACGTGTGGAGAGGGTAGGGATGGGCTGTGGAACATTCTCAGTAAAGTCTGTTTGTCACCAGCCTGGGGCGCTCCTGACACCCAGCAGAGTTAGAGCCGGAGCAGAGTTAGATAAAGCCTGGAGGATTTGTGCAGGTAGGGTAGAACAAAAGAACAGAAACAAATGATCAGCTTTTAATGTCTAGGCGGCTAAATCAGGATTAACTTTTTTCAGCTTTTGTGCTGATGAGATTTAGTGAGCCCTGCACGTCTCCTGGCTTAGAAGCATACTTTTTGCTAAATAAGATTTGTACCATTTCATAAATATTAACCCAGATATACACAGCCAGTTAAAAGTAATAATGCCCCTGAGTTGAAATCTATATGTTAATTTCAAATTCTGTTTGAATTGATTGGATTGATATTAGGAGGATTAAAAAATCTTTGTCAATTTATGTTTCAAGCCATGCATTAATGAGAAAAGTGAAACACCACAGGCATTTTCTCCAACTTTGTTTTTCAGTATAAGTAGGGATGATGTCATCTTTCTTTCAACAAAATCATTTCGACCCTGATGGCCCTTGTTTGTCCATTGTCTAACAAGCAGCAAGAGCTTTAAATTTATACGTCAAGGGTAAATTGCTACAGTTCTTCTAAATAGCTAAGTATGAAGATCACTTTGGGGAACTTACTATTTGTAAAGTTTTACTACATACCAGGCACTCTATTTTCTGTGTAAACCTATTTAATTCTTAAAGCAACCTATGTTAAAATGAGGATTCTGCCACTCAGTGATATTGAAGTAACTTGCCTGCAGCAGGGGGCAGAGCCAGCTTTTAGGCTCACATATTGTGACTACAAGTCTAGTGCTTTATTCCCACTATATGTAATTTATTTATCCATAGATAAGGTCTTCCCTGGTAACTCAGCTGGTAAGGAATTTGCCTGCAATACAGGAGACCCCGGTTCAGTTCCTGGGTTGGGAAGATCTGCTGGAGAAGGGATAGGCTACCCACTCCAGTATTCTTGGGCTTACTTGGTGGCTCAGTTGGTAAAGAATTCACCTGTAACGCGGGAGACCTGGATTCAATCCCTGGGTTGGGAAGATCCCCTGGAGAAGGGAATGGCTACGCACTCCAGCATTCGGCCTGGAGAATTCCGTGGACTGTGTACTCCATGGGGGTCACAAAGAGTTGGACACAACTGAGCGACTTTCACTTTCACTTTAAGGGTAAAAGACCATGGGCTCTGGTAGCAGAAAAACCTGCAATCAAAAGGCATCTCTGTGGCTACTATAGTGTGTGACCCTTGGAAGCCACTTAATGTCTCTAATCCTCTATTTTCTTATCTGTAACATGGTGATAATTTTTAACAGACTGAGTTGTTTTAGTGATTACATGAGGTAAAATGTTTAGCATGTTGCCGGGCACATAGCTAGCTCTGTTATGTAGTACTGATTTCAAGCTTTTTTGTGTGTGTGTTTCCTGTTTTAAGTCAAACTTTTGGATGTTCTTGGTAGAGTAACTCATGGGGAATATTTTTAGAAACACTACCCTTTTGAAAATATGTTGCAAACCTCCTTATGTTTTTGCTGCATTTTTCTCTTGTAATGAAGTTCTGTTACACACAAGAAAGGTTTTACAGGAAAAGAGAAACAAAATTGATCCTTTATTCTTTATACCCAGGCTGGTTGGATCCTGATGAGTATCCACTAACTAGAGGGCACGGGGCTTGATTAGTGGGCATGTATTATAGTGCCATTTGAGCTTACCTAGTCATCATTCATTAACTTAAGGATTCTTTCTGTTCCCATTTTTTTGCAGACCAAACCCTAGGGCTCAGTTCAAAGGTGAAAACCCTGTAGTTTTAGGATTTGAATATTTGGAGAGCTAACCTGTGGGATGAGATCTCAAGGATAACTTAGAAGGACTGACTCTGCTGCTGATGACAGACTCTGTGCCCTATGCTGGGGTTGTGCCATCAAAGAGAATGGCTCCATCAGGAAGGGCTTTCAGCCCTTCATTGATCCACCCTTTGACGGAGCCTTAAATGAACCCATCAAACCTTCTGTCTGTAGAAAAGAAAAGGTATGACTAGTTTTCAGGCCAAACACTTTATGAGCTTGTTTATGTTACATTTATGTCTAACAACTGTACATATTAGTGGCTTAAATTAGACTTGTCCCACATTAAGGAAGTCATCTGTCAGCAGAGTTGGTGAGCTCACAGCTTGATTCATACCCTGCCTTTCATTACTGTTAATATTAGTCTTCATTTTCCTTCAACTTTATCTTATTTTGATGATTTCAGCTACCCGTTGTCCTAGGATAATCTATAACTTTATTTCATGCAAAATAGTCCATTTTACTTACATAATCCACCATATGAATGCCTAAGCAATCTGTGCTGTTTGCCTAGAAAAAAAACTTGTGAATATATAACAGAGCCATTTTCTGCCTTTGTATAATAACTTTGCCACTTGACTTTTGGGGTAAATTGTACTTAACGTCTTTTGTCCTCTGAATCGAGCCATATAATTTTCATCACTGTCCATGCTGCTCCAACTAAGTGAAAAAAGAAAATACCACACGGTGCTGACTTGACAACATAAACATTTGGTTCTGTTCACATCATGTGCATGCCATCATATGAAATATATCATATACAAAGGCTTGGATCTTTGTAACCTGAGGGTTTACTCTGCATGTTTACTTTATTCATCTTTTTTTTTTTTTTTTTTTACTGCTCAGAGTTTGGCAGTTGAGCACAGATTACTGTGAAAAGGCCCATTCGCACCTAGGGAATCTGAGAAATGGCTTAAGCAAATGTAGGTGGCTGATGTTGATTTGGGTTAATGACCTCCTTGTGTCAATGTCCGCAGTCTAGAGCTGATTGGAAATAAAGCTGTCCCATCTCTCACAACTTATCTCTTCCATACATATATTTTGTGTGTGTGCAATTATATAAGAACCTAGACTAAAATGTAGGATACACAGTCAACGTTTAACACTGATTATCATGGGGGGTTAGGATGGGAGTGTTTGTTAACTTTTTACACTTACAATTTTATATTGTTTAACTTGTTACATGAGGCACATAGTACTTTAAAAAAATCCAATCAAATGAAGCAAAAGAAAAAATATAGTATTATAAAAAAAAAGTTACAAACTAAATTAGTGTCTAAGATTTAATGTGTGTATAGTTCACTTATGTTTACTGCACATTTTGATTCACTAGTTCTGGGGTGGAGTCTCTGCTGCTATAGTTGCTACAAGATCCCAGGTGGTGTCAATGCCATGGACCAATCCAAGGACCACACTTTCAGTAGAAGGGTTTAAGTCTAGAAGTAGATAACTGGACTTGGTCCTCATAATGGAAAACAAAGGAAATAGTGTTGTTTTTTTGTTCTCCATCAGTTCATCCTATTAAACAAAAAAGAAGATTCTATTTATTTCTGAAGTCTACCTTAAATTTAAAACACATTTCAAACCAGACTAGAGAAATGGCTTAACAGGCAGTTGATATTTCTGGAGCATGGTGCTAGCTCAGAGTGAGTACCCCATATAAACAATTATAGTTAACCCTTGAGAAACATGGATTTGAATTGCGTGCATCCACTTATACACAGATTACTTTTCAGTAGTCGTTACTACAGTAGTGCATGATCCACAGTTGGTTGGAACCATGGATACATAGAAATCATGTATTCAGAGGGATGACTATAAATTATGTAGATTTTCAATTGTGCAAAGGGTCAGAGTCCCTAACCTCCACGTTGTTCAAAGGTCAGCTGTATTTTGTCAATCAAGCATGCATTTGCTCTAAAAGGCATTTAGAAGAATTAGATACAGCCTATGTTCTCAAAGGATTTATTCTCTTGTAGAAATAAGACTTAAAAATCATTTATGCCTGGTGGAAAGTAATGTTTGTAGCAATGTGGGAGATAGGCCTGCTGACAGGCAAATATAAGGTACATACAAGGGCATTGCAAAGAAGTCTGGGATCTCAGGGAGGGAAGCCAAACTGGCACTAAACTTACAGATCCAGAAAGCATGGAAGGTGCAGAAAGAGCATAGGTTTCCTCTTAGCTGGAGTCATTATTTCTAGAAGGTGACTCTTGGGTGCTTGAAAGAAGCTTAGAGTTTTTCCTAGCTTCAGGTTTCATGCAGCCGAAGTGGGATTAGCTACTGATTAGCTAGGAACTGCTGACTAGGATCAGCTCTGTTCAGCAAAATCTCATTCTCCTCATCACATCCTCATATTCAATTACTCTGACTAAAATAAGTATTTGGGTTGTGTCTGCCAGATGGTCAGCTTTCTTTTCTCTAGAAGAGCTGTTCATTAAAGTGGATTAGGGATAAAAAATACTTGGTAGGAAATGTATAAATAAATGAATTACTTATTATATCTTTGTGCTATTATCTGAAGATTCCAGAAGGGAAATAGAAAAGGACAGAAATACTGTTTAACTCAGATTCCTGCTGCTCTCAAAGCAGATTAGGCAGACAGTGGGCCAACCAGCCTTCACCTTCAAATGCAGGTTTATGCAAGTATGGTTTATCCATGTTATGACTTGGAGTGTGGACTTGTTAGTAATATTTTGTCCCTTGACTAATTCAAATGGGTAGCTTTTTATAGATAATATCATTCTCATGTAATTTTACAACATATATTTTGTATGCACATGACTTTATTTCAGTTAGAAACCCACTTTTCCCCCCAGTAGAAGACAAAATGTAATTTGCATAATATCCAATAAGAACAAAGAACTTCTGCAATGAAAATCGGGTTTAGAAAAGTTTTTCAGAGTTGTGTTCACAATATTAGGTTGAGGCTACTCTTTACCATATACATTTAAAACATAGCTGGTTGTCTAACATGGAAGCGATGAATTTTTCACATTTTTATTGAATTGATGACGGTTTCACTTGTGTCCAGTGACAATGAGTATGAAGAAAAAAGTGTCAATATATGAGCATTTGCAAATGAGTGCTCACCTTACAAAATCAGTGAATTCAGAAGTATTTGAATTTTCTTTGAGTAAGTAATTTTGATCAACAGTATTAACTGATTATATTACTCAGACTTAGCCTTATAAGTTATATACAGGTGCAGGGTTTTGGAACATGAAGGAACGAGGTTAGGGATGGAGGCACAGAACCAGGGGGAGACAGAATTGTCTAGAGGCTAAGGCCCCAGTTCTAAGGATAGAGTTTATTTCTAGATTCAGATCCCAGTTTTACCAGTTAACTGTCTCTGTGATTTTGGAGATGGTGGCTTAACTGAATTTTCTTGTCTTTAAAATGATAGTCTAAATGATATCCAACGATTGTAAAGCAATTACTTGCTATGGGATATGGTTGTAAATTCTTTACACAGATTGCTTCTTTTAATTATTATGAATAAGAGCAATTTCATAGACATAGAATTATTAAGGGGGGGAATAAATGAGTGCATAAAAAGGACACACATGTTGGCAGCTGCCAATTGTGGGTGTGGTCTTTGTAGTTCTTATCACCAACATCACCATGATCTCAGATGAGATCTACGTCTAGAGGTGGGTGACCTCCTGCTTCTCACTGAGCAGAGTCTGTCACTGGTTGTGTTTATTAAAGTTGGCAATTTTTAGAGCGCTGCTTGAGAGGCTTTTATGTCTATATTGGATATATTTGGAAGATTAAAATTATGTCTTTTATTCTTCAACAGGGAATTTAGAATCAAATGCATCTTGAACTTATCCACCCCTCCAAAATATCTATTGTTCTATTATACATTTTGAATATTGACATAATTGTATAAATGTTTAACAATTCTTCATTTAGCTAGAAAAGTTGTATCTTCAAAATAATAAGCAGTAATTGGTAAGAAAAAAGAAGACCTTGGCTTCTTTCAGGTCATAGAAAGTTCATTTAAGACCATCAACTAAATATATACATCTAATTATCGAAAATAATATATTCATTTAACAAATATCTACTAATGCCTCTCTATGGCAGCAACAGTTGTAACTTTGGGGGTATAGCAATACACAACATGAACAGAAATACCTGTCCTCACTGAACTCACATTCTAGTTGAGGTGACACCCCCACAGAAGATCATAATTGCACATGTGTATGTCTTGTTTCTCTCTCTCTCTCTCTCGAAGTGGAGAGCAAAGCTAGAGGAGAGCAATACGGACTGAACTTTTTATGTGGTCCCAGAGAGAGCTGCTTTGAGGGATGACATTCGCAAATTGATAGGCTCACTATCGGACTTCCCCCGGTGGTTCAGCCGGTAAAGAATCCACCTGCAGTGCATGAGACACAAGAGACGAGGGTGTGATTCCTGGGTTGGGAAGATCCTCTGGAGGAGGAAATGGCAACCCACTCCAGTATTTTTGCCTGGAAAAATCCCACGGGCAGAGGAGCCTGGTGGGCTGTGTTCCATGGGGTTGCAAAGAGTCAGACATGACTGAGCGAGTAAGCACAAACACACACAAGCTCACTGTGTTAGTTGTCAGTGATACAGCCTTTGCTCTGTTTAAGGGAAATGATACCCACAGTGTATTTTGGATGCCCTGAAATATTCACTGTCAGAGCTAGAGAGTGAGGCTGAGGGTCATGGGTCAGTCAGCAAACACTAAAAATTTCAACCACCTAGGAAGAATTCTTTTTCTTTCTGTTTTTTAAATCTGCACTTCTTCCTTTCAAACAGTTTGAGTTTCCCCCAAGGCTCCTTTCTCCCAGCTCCTTGGACCTGTCTGCTTCAGAAGTTCCTAGCACATATGCTGGATGGGGCTCTTGAAATCTTTACCTTGAGAAAGATGGCAGGAGAGAAATAGCCTGTCAACTCTGGCATTATGAGCATATATTGTACCTCCTTGAAGAAGTAATCCAAGGTTGCCGGTTATATTTAAGTTGTTTACTCATTCTACTTCTTTTCTACCTCATTTTAATAAACATCCTTTTTTTCCCACTACATCACATTTTTGGACTTTTGAAATCAGAAGAAGTTAACAACTGGTGGATTTTCTGCCTTCACTTTGTAAAAGGAGAAAGATATATTTATTCAATTTTAGTTCTTTTAATTACAGATAAAGTCTTGAGGATAAAGTAAACCTAATTTAGGTTAGGGAAAGCGGTGGGAGGAAGGGCTGTGGCTTCCACCCTTACCGCTTCTCCCACAGACAGCTACATGGGAAATTACCCCATGAATGACTCTCAGTCTTTCCTGCGGCTGACCTAACAGCCTCAAAGGGTTAAAGCACTTTACATACACACACACACACACACACACACACTCTCACACTATTTAGTAGGTCTTTTAAAACATGAAGTTACTTTTAGAATCTCTTAGATGTTTTCTTAAAAAGGAAAACTAATATTTCTAGAAAGAGAAAATGGTCAGCATAGAGAATCTCATATTCAAACTCAACAAATTGTATTATGGATAATAGAAATCAAAAGACAGGGAGAACTCTTTTAAGAAAAAAAAAGTCCCTATTTTCCCCACTTATTTCCATACTTCAAAGTTTTTTACAAAATTTACTTTTTTATTTACTGATATTACTTTCAAATTTTATTTTGCAATTAAATAAAATTTGTCTCATTTATTTTCATTTTTTGCTCCTTTGTTTTTAAAGTCCTGGTTGAATCTGTTTTTAGATACTTTTTAATAAAGAGTTAGGAGGTGTAAGCATTTTTACCTGTATTGAAAAGAATAAGTGACTCTGTCCTCTGACAAGGGATCCCTATGTCCAGTTGACTTCTATTTGCTGCCCTTGAATGTACTGTTTCCTCAGGAGCATCAGGAGGACCCCTTTGCTCTCCTTCTTCTTCATTCCTGCCCTCACACTGCTCATGTGTTTTTGATGGGACAGTCATGTTTATGTAGATGACTCACAAATCTACTTCTCTAGGCCTGACTTCTCTCCTGAGCTCCAATTCCATTTCCCTCTCTTCCTGATAACATGGCAGTCCTATCCTGACTTCAATCAGTACATCTAAAAGTGAGCTCTGCTTTTGACAAAGCTCTACTTTCTCTTAAGTCCCACTCTAGGTTTCCATATTTCTTTCAATGCATCTCCATTCTTACTGCACCTGAAAACTTTAGTCTGCCTTGAGGTCTTCCTTTCCCTTCCATCCCTAACATATACAGCAGTCGTTTGGGACAATCCCATTGGCTCTTCCATTCTACCGCCTTCTCCTCTTCCAACTTGTTATTTCCCACCACCAGCACCCCAACCTTAACCCTACTCTCCTCATGCCTGGATTGTAGCAAAGATTGCTGGACTGATTTCCCCTTTTGCCCCCCCCTCTTTTCTCTTATCTTTTCTCTTTCAACATCTGATTGATATGTACATAAAGGATGGGACTATAGCTTAGAACTCTTGTATTCCCAGAAGAGAAATTTCCATAATACAGCATTCAAATTCTGTTTTGTTTGGTTTTTCAAAAGGACAAAAGGGTCATTTCTAATATTTGCCATATGTGTCTGGTTAGAAATTTAAACTTCAACATTGTGCAGATTTCCTTAAAAATGTTATACAGATGTGTTCATTTTCTGTGATTATTAGTTGACTAAGAAGGTCTCTATGGTTTTTCTCAATTTCTAAATTTCCATGATAATGGTAGTATAAGCAGGTTTTACATGTACAGCACAATGTGAAAAAAACATAATTTGAGCTGCTAATACACATTTTTATTTGAAAGAAAGATCTAAATTGAGTAAGAAAATCTTTTATCTTCCTAGTAGCTGAAAGATTTTTAATTTATAGTTGTACGTTCAGCTGTGAAAGAGGATAAATAGACTTGTGAAATATCCATTTTAAGCACATATTTAAACTGAAAAAGAAATAATTCAGTCAGCCAAATGGTCTTTTAAAGAAATCAGAGCAGGAACACCTGAAGTTGACCAATGGTGGTTCTAAGTCATGGTAGAATTCAAGTCATTTACTCTGAGGAAAGAATCACAGTTTATTTAACCTTTCTCTTCTCAGTGTGAAGAATTTGGGAATAGACACATTTATCTTTTAAAATATTTGCCTAGAAATATGATACTTATGCTTTGGAAGGAAAATGGTACAATTTTTCTATGCCACAGTTATAGACAGACTTAGTTTCAAACATCATTTTATTTAATAGCAAATAATGAGAACAGTAACAAAACATCTTAACCCATCATCATCAACTTCACATAAGCAAACAAGAAATGCTGTACCTTTTTTACAGCAATTTGGATCCAGTGTTTTCAAGCGCTGCTGGGAAGGGGAAGTCAATGCCATCTTATATTTTAACTAACTTATTTCCTTCATCCAACTCTTGTATGAATGTATCACCCTTTGTGAAAGGGACCCTGGGAAGGCTCCAGGACATATGTCTTCAAAAATGATTCATTATTTACTTTTTTTACCCTGTGGAAATTTTAGTTGCTTCTTCTCTGCAGAATTTGTGAATTTTTCATGTTACTCCAGGAAGGTGAATTCCTATGTCTTTATAGTGGATATCACACATGGCCCTTTGAATCACATAACTGAGCAAATCCTTAAGAAATCTGGGCCATTGTAGTGGCCTGAGTTTACATTCAAAATCAGAGGAATCATGTGGTAGAATCATTTTCTCTATAAGTCACTGATGCCTGGATTGTATACTAGTTCCTCTGCAGAAATAATTTTCAGTAACTTTACCAGTGACTTCCCAAGTTGCTAACTCCAAAGGATTCACCTTATATTTTGCTCATATGACCTGGTTAACTATCCCCTTTCTTTGAAAAATTTTATCTCTTGGTTTTCATGACACCATGTTCTTTTGAATTTTTCTTTCTCCTCTGATGGCTCTTTCTCAGGTTCCTTTGAAGATGTGTTTTTCTCTTGTTGTTGTTCAATTAGTAAAGTCATATCTGACTCTTTGCATCCCCATGAATGGCAGCAAGCCAGGCTGTACTGTCCTTCACTGTCTCCTGGAGTTTGCTCAATTTATGTCCATTAAGTCGGTTATGTTATCTAATCACATCTCATCCTCTGGAACCCCTTTTTCCTTTTGCCTTCAATCTTTCCCAGCATCAGGGTCTTTTTCAATGAGTTGTCTCTTTGCATCAGGTGGATAAAGTATTAGAACTTCAGCTTCAGCATCATTCCTTCCAATGAACATTCAGGATTGATTTCCTTTAGGATTGACTGGTTTGATCTCCTTGCAGTCCAAGGGACTCTCAAGAGTCTTCGTCAACACCACAATTCAAAAGTATCCATTCTTTAGCGCTCTTTATGGTCCAGCTCTCACATCTGTGCATGACTACTGAAAAAAACATAGCTTTGACTATATGGACCTTTGTTGGCAAGTCATGTCTCTGCTTTTTAACATGCTGTCTGGGTTTGTCATAGCTTTCCTTCCAAGGAGCAAGTTTTTGAATTTGTGGCTGTAGTCACCATCTGCAGCACTTTTGGAGTCTGAGAAAACAAAATCTGTCAGTGCTTTCATTTTTTCCCCCTACTATTTGCCATGGAGTGATGGGGTTGGATGCCATGATATTTGTTTTTGAAAGTTGAGTTTTAAGCTAACTTTTTAACTCTCCTCTTTCATCCTCATCAAGAGGCTCTTTAGTTCCTCTTCACTTTCTGCGATAGAGTGATATTATCTGCGTATCTGAGACTGTTGATATTTCTCCTGGCAATCTCTATTCCAGCTTGTGATTCATCCATCATTCTTTCTCTTACCAGCTCGTAAGTGCCCTGGGCTCTTTTCTGGTCTTACTCTACACTCTTCTTCTAGGCATTTTCATTCTTGGGTTTAAATTCTAGCTATAAAAAGACAGATCTAAAATTTCAATCTCAGACTCACATGAAGACCAGAACCACATACTCGAAAAGATATTCCAAAAATCACTCCGACATACCGTTGATGTCTCAACAGTCTTTTCCCCAAAGGTGCTCTTCCTCAGTTTTTCTCCTCTCAGTGCATGGTGCTTCTAGCAACGTGCTAGTATGAGCTAGGAACTGGAAGCCATCTTTGACTTCTGCCTCTGGTTCACTACCTACATCTCTTAATGACTCCTTTTCCTAGCCTATCTTGAATCTCCATCTCTCCATCTTTGCCTTCCCTACCCTGGATCAACTCAAAGTCACATTTTTCCTGCAAATGCTTTCACAGCTTCCTGCCTTGAGCTTCCTATTTTCCTCATCTTCCTAATAACGCCTCAGATTTCAGACTTTTGTCCTCTTATGATCCTTTTCCCATACTGCATCCAAATTGATGGTTTATACTTTAAATTGAATTTTACTCCCTTATTTGAAGCTTGCAATGACTTTTTGTTAAACTTAGAATAAAACACAAGCTTTTCAATATGACTGGTGCACAGGGCACTGTGGGATCTGACCCTTGCCCACTTCCTTCTCTGGCCTCATGTTGTGCTTCTTTCTTCTTTGTTCATGATAAATTATTTTTCTTAGTGTCAACTACAAATTGACTCTTGCTATTAGCACTTGCGATCTGCCTCTATAGGATTAAATCAGGTGCTGCTACAGCTACTGATTTTCAACACCTCCTGAAAGGAGTTCAGGGTGGAGAGCAGAAATGAGGCATTCTGGACTCGGAAAAACTGCCAGGATGGGTCTTCAGATAGAGATTTTCAGGAGCTAATTTTATAAGCCCAATTCTTATATCTCCCCCTTATCTAGAAAAAAAACTAAAATCCTTCATGGTGACAGCTGTTCCTCGTGACTAGCAAAGCTTCACAAGACTAGTAGAAACCTTCTGGAAAAATGTGCTTGATTGCATTTATTCCCCCCTCACCAGAATCACATATATATTAGCCTTCCTCCCTGCCTCTTTGGAGCAGTTTCTCAGAGCTATCCGAGGTGCCATCTTCTGGGCTGCCGTCCTCATTGTGCCCCAAATAAAACTTAGCTTGCAACTCTCATGCTCTGTATTTTTTTAAATTGATATTTATTATTATTATTTTTGTTGTTAACATTTTGCTCCAGTTTAATTGAGGTATAATTGGCATTTAAAGTGCATTTAAGGTGTACAGTGTGATGATTTGATAAATGCATATATATACTGTGAAATTGTTTACCACAATAATGTCAGTTAACACGTCCTTCACATCACATAATTATTATTTTTTTTGGTACCTGTTATAGTGAGAACAGTTAAGATCTTCGTTCACAGCAACTTTCAAGTATACAGAACAGTATTGTCAACTATAGTCACTATGCTATACATTAAATAAATCCCTGGGATTTATTCACCTTATAACTGAAAGTCTGTATCCTATGACTATTATCTCTCCCTATTCCCCGCTCCTCCCCCTCCCCCCTTCAGTTCCTGGTAACTCTCAACTTACTTTCTGTTTCTATGAGATTAATGTTTTAAGATTCCACATTTAAATGAGATCGTGGAGTATTTGTTTTCCTCTCTTTGGCTTATTTTGCTCAGCATAATGCCTTCAGGGTCCATTCATGTTGATATAAATGGTAGGATTTCCTTTTTTTATGACTGGATAATATGTATTGTATATATGTAAACATAAGAGTGAGATATTTATCTTTCACATTTTCTTTATCCATTCTTCTGTCTATGGATACCTAAGTTGTTTGTCTTGGCTGTTGTGAATAATGCTGCTGTGAACACTGGAGAGCAGATATCTTTTTGAGATAGTGATTTAATTTTCATTGGATATATACCAAGAAGTGGGTTTGTTGATTATATGGTAGTGCTATTTTTAATTTTTTGAGGAAACTTACTGTTTTCCATAGTAGCTGTATGAATTTACATACCCCCTGATGGTGCATTAGGTCTCCCCTCTCTCTACATTCTTACCAGCAATTGTGAGTATTTAAAAGGTAATTTTTAGATAATGGCAAATAATGGCAATAATCATTTGTCTTGTGTTTTTGTGGATAGCCACTCTAACAGGAGTGAGGTCAAAACTATCATTATGGTTTTGACTTGCATCTCCCTGGTCATTAGTGATGTCGAGTACCTTTTCATGTACTTGTTGGTCATTTGTATGTCTTCTTTGGAAAAGTACTCATTCAGGTCCTTTGTACATCTTTTAATTGAATAATTTGCCTTTTCCCCTTTTGAGTTGTATGAGTTCTTTATATGTTTTGGATACTAACACCTTATCAGCTGTGTGATTTTCAGACATTTTCTCTCATTCCCTAAGGTGCTTTTTCATCTTGTTGATTGTTTCCTTTGCTAAGCAGAAGCTTTCTCGTGTTCTTCATCCCATTTGTGGGTTTTCGGTTTTGTTGCTTGTGCTTTTGGTGTCATTACCGATGTCTAGGAGCTTTCCCCCTATGTTTTCTTCTAAGAGCTTTATGGTTTCATGTTTTATGTTTAGGTTCATAATCTATTTTGAGATTATTTTGTGAATGATCAAAGATAGTAGTTTAAATTCATTCTTTTACATGTTGAATATCTGGTTTTTCTGAGCACAATTTATTGAAGAGACTATCTTTTCCCCATTGCGTATTCTTGGCTCCTTTGTCAAATATTAGTTGATTCTATATGCATGGGATTCTTTCTGGGCTCTCGGTTCTGTTCCACTGACCTATGTGTCTGTTTTTATGCCAGTGCCATACTATAACTTTGTAATATACTTTGAGACCAGGAAATGTGATGCCTCCAGTTTTGTTTTACTTCCTCAAAATTGCTTTGACCATTTAGGACCTTTTGTGATCCATACAAATTTTAGGATTGTTTTTTGTATTTCTGTGGAAAATGCCATTAGAATTTTGATAGAGATTATACTGATGGCTTTGGATAATGTGGAAATTTTAACAATACTAATCCCTGTCCATTAACACTGAATATGTTTCCATTTATGTGTGTTTTCTTTAGTTTCTTTCATAAATATTTTATAGATTTGTATATATCATTCACTTTTTAGAATAACTTTATTCCTAATTATTCTATTGTCTTTGATGCTGTTGTAAATAGTATGTGCTCAGTCCTTCAGTCATATCTGACTCCTTGCAACCCCATGGACTATAGCCTGCCAGGCTCCTCTGTCCATGGGGATTCTCCAGGCAAGAATACTGGAGTGGGTTGCCATGCCCTCCTCCAGGGGATCTTCCCAACCCAGGGTTCTAACCCAAGTCTCCCACACTGCAGGTGGATTATTTACTGTCTGAGCCACCAGGGAAGCCCATAAATAGTATGGGTTTTTTAATTTCTTTTTCAGATAGTTCACTGTTAGTGTCTAGAAACACAACTAATTTTTGTATCTTAATTTGGTATCCTGAAACTTTACTGAATTCATTTATTCTAACATTTCTGTTGGTCTTTATAATAATTTTCTATATACAAGATCATGTCATCAGCGAGACACAGTTTTACTTCTTCCTTTCCAATCTGGAAGTTTTTTATTTCTGGTTTTGATTACTCTGGCTCAGACTCACAGGACAATGTTGAAAAGGAGTGTTGAGATTGGGTTGTCTTCTCCTGTTCCTGATCTTAGAGGGAAAGAAGGTGCCTGTGTAGTGACAGGGGCCAGTTGCGGACATACATATGGTAGCGGGGGCCAGGGCCAGCAGCAAGGGCTGGGGCCAGCCCCAGGGCACTCGCAGCTGCAGGAGCCCTGCTTGTCAGCGTGCAGTCCTGTGGCTGTAGGGTCTCACCACTTGTGTTTGGTGAGGAGAGCTGGGCCTGCCAGATGCAGGTGCACAGCTGGAGGAGCCAGCAGCAGTTAAGCCCCACAGGGCAGGCCAGCGACAAGAGTCAGGACCAGATCTGGGGCTCGTAAGCAGCTGAAAAGGCTCTGTCTGTCAGCATCCACCCCTGTGTCTCCAGTACCTCAAACAGATTCTCACAGTGAGTATTAGAGGAAAATTCCTTTCTAGTTCTTGAAATAGACTTTCTCCATCTCACTGACTTTGCATTCCATTTCCTGGAGCACTGTCCCCCCAACTCTGCCTGGAAGTACCTACTAATTCTTTAGTAATCAGCCTTAAAATCACCTTGTCAAGAATTTTCTTTAACCAGGGCCCCCTGTTATAACCTCTCATCAATCACTTTATTTTTCCCTGTAGAAATCATCCTGCATTTATTTGAGAGGTTACCTCTCTCATATCACACTCCCTAGGAAACCTGAATCCCTGAAGCCCTGACATTTTTTCTTTCACTCATTCTAGATTTTGTTTTCTGTGTTCCCAATATCCACATAAACACAGTGGTGCATGGGTCATGCCCATCTCTTCCAAGCTCCCTGGTTAGTGAAATCATGTTGGTAGCTTGAAATCAGCTGTGATGAGATAGTATGTACACCATGGAAATGGGTACTTGTTATAAATCAGGTACCCTTCCTCCTAACTAGTTCTTAAACATTTAGCATCAAACTACTGTACATATCTATACATACATATAATTTTTACTGACCCCATTTGTTAGTCACCTTCCTGTGTTAAGATTTATCTCACTTAATATAATAATTACATTGTAGATATTTTTAATCTTCATTTAGTTATTTTCCATTTAGCTTTGAAAGTGCCAGACTCTCATCACATGTAGCATACAAGCATTGTATTTACCCCTTACTAAATATTCACGCTCATGCTCGGTCACTCAGTCGTGTCTGACTCTTTGTGACTCCATGGACTATAGCCTGCCAGGTTCCTCTGTCCCTGGGATTTTCTTGACAAGAATACTGGAGTCTTTTGCTATGCCCTCCAGGGGATCTTCCCGACCCAAGGATCGAATCTGAGTCTCCTGAATCTCCTGCATTGCCGGCAGATTCTTTACTGACTGAGCTATCAGAGGAACCTTAATAAATATTAAATAATTCTGTATAGTTGAAAGAAGAACTTGGTAAAGATAAACCTGCAAAAGAAACATTGCTTATCCTTCTTCTATTCTCTTTAATAATAAATAAATTCTGGTTATTAATTATTACAACATCTAGGATGTTAATTTTCTGTTTTAAATGTTTTTAAATTGTGAGGCATCTTTATGTTTTCTTAGAACCCGAACTCTTAATACCTTCCCCATAGCAACAACAAATTATATAAGACAGTTGAATGTTATCTAGGAAGTTTAAGGGAAATATGAGCTAAAAGCTGTGGCCTTTTAGGTGTAAAGTCAACAGACTGAAAATAAAGTTCTTTTTGAATAACCTATTATATTATGAAGTCCAGCCCAGCCAAGAGGTGAATCAAAATAATGAATAAATAGAAAAAAAAAAAAACTTGTAAAAAAATTGATATGACTCTTTGAATCCTTTTGAGTTTAAAACATGAAGTCATTATGAGAATTGTGATTATAGAGCTAAATCTAAATATTATAAGCATTAAACACATGAAAATGATTAACAAAAAAGATGTGAAGGAAGGTTAAGTAGGAAGATATGTAAGATTAATACTTTATCTCTTACAAGAGATCAGAGGATATCACCTAAAAATAAAATTATTCTTATTTCTTAAAGGTTTTGTATATTACATATATTTTTAAACTTTTTATTTAATATTGAGGTGTAGCTGATTAACAATGTTGTGATAGTTTAAGGTGAACAGTGAAGGGACTCAGCCATACATATACGTATATCCATTCTCCCCCAAACTCCCCTCCCATCCAGACTCTATATAACTTTGAGAAGAGTTCCATGTGCTATACAGTGGGTCCTTGTTGGTTACCCATTTAAAATATAACAGTGTGTACATGTCCATCCCAAACTCCCTAGCTATCCCTTTTCCCCATCCTTACCCCCCATCCCCAGCAACCATAACTTTGTTCTCGAAGTCTGTGAGTCTCTTTCTGTCTTGTCGGTATCATTTCTTTTTAGATTCCACCTACATGGGGTGTCATATGGTATTTCTCCTTCTCTGACTTATTTCACTCTATGACAATCTCTAGGTACATCAGTGTTGGTGTAAATGGCATTATTTTATTCTTTTTAATGGCTGAGTAATATTCCATTGTATTGTATATTATGTTTTTAACATGGGAAGAATCTGTCTTTGTTGTTCAGTTGTGTCCGACTCTTTGAGACCCCATGTACTACAGCACACCAGGCTTCCCTGTCCTTCGCCATCTCCCCAAGTTTGCTCGAACTCATGTCCATTGAATCAGTGGTGCCAACCAACCATCTCATCCTCTGTTGTCCCCTTCTCCTCCTGCCTTCAATCTTTCCCAGCATCAGAGTCTTTTCCAACGAGTCAGTTTTTTGCATCAGGTGGCCAGTCCTTTGCACCAGTCCTTCCAATGAATATTCAGGACTGATTTCCTTTAGGATTGACTAGTTTGATCTTCTTGCAGCCCAAGGGACTCTCAAGAGTTTTCTCCAGCACCGCAGTTTGAAGGCATCAATTCTTCAGCCCTCAACCTTTTTTTTATTGTCCAGCTCTCACATCCATACATGACTACTGGAAAAACAGACCTTTGTAGGCAATGTAATGTCTGCCTTTTAATACACTGTCTAGGTTTGTCATTGATTTTCTTCCAAGAGTCTGTCTAAAATTTAGCTATTTTACTTTACTTTCTTTAATTTCACTTTGCAATTTACTCTAATTTCACTTTATTTTCTTCTGTTAAATTTAGGTAAAATTAAACTGAAGGTTTTTATTCAAAAGTAGAATGTATCATATGGATCTATTTTAATGAAATTATTGCAATGCATTCATAAATCTGTCTGCCCATGTTTTGTTTGTCCATATACATTGAGAGATGTCTGTAAAGTTGTCTACCAAACATCAATGGTAATTATGGAGATTCAGGTGATTTTTAAAATTCTTTATTATTACTTGATTTCTTTGTGGGCAGGATTCACTTTTATAAGTCAACACATTCTTTGCTCTTCAAATAATCATTGAATACTTTGTTTATTGCATTAAATCTGGTTATTAAGAATTTATACTTAGGCAAGATATCACCTAGGCAATAATTTTATTTTGTGTGCCTTAATTAAACATATTGGTGAACAAGGAATCAACTTTGAGTTAGTTTTAAACAGTAAGTAATTTGGATGTTGGAAATTAACTCTCTGTTTTGAGTCCAGTTGAGGAGCAGAGTTTGCACAATCTCTACTCTCTCCATTAATGAAAAACACTGGCAAGGCATCCCAGGGTTTGTTCCTGGGAAGCAAATGATATGATTTCCCCATTTAGCCACCTCTGACTAATTATGCTAATTATAAAACAAGCTGTAGGGAGCAAGGAAGCATGATGACTTGAATTTTCTCTAAGAATTAGTTTTGAGTTGCTAAACAGAGGCACAGGATGGACTATTAAAACCATTTCTGTATCTGTAATAGGTATCTATGCAAAGAGAAGAGAAAAATTGTTTGGATGGCTATGGGACTTGATTCTAAGTTTAAGAGAAATTTCTTTTAACAAAAGATTTTAGAAATAAGACCAGTGTTAACTCTAGTACTTTATGCTTGACATATTTTAAGTGGTGTACCAATACTTTCATAAATATTTTCCTCATTAATTGATAAATTGCATAATATTCCAAATCTTGCTCCATTCCCCACCATGACATCTTTCCTTTTCTTCAATGCAACTAGCATGCAAAGTCTTTTTGTGCGGTGAATGAGTCAAACAAAATGAAGATATTATTTATTTGAACTGGTATCACTGTTTTTAAGAAAACTGATGGTATGCTAGTATAGTTTTTTAGCATGTGCTGACACACACACAAATAAATAATATTTTATATGCATATATAAACTAGTAGTTATTCTAGACTTCTGTTTCTCCTTCATATTATATTTTTAATGAACTTTGTGCAGAACTGTTTGAGGACTATTGTGTAGAAGGTCTAAGTACTATTAGTTCTTTAGAAACAGATAAAAGGCTAGAAGTAAGGAAAGGGGACACATAAGAAAGAAAACTTGATGCCAGAGGCAGTGAAAGGAAGCTGTTAAACCTTTAAAACTCAAAAAAACCTGCTTGAATGAAAGATCCGGTAAACATTAAGACCTTGACCAACAAATCTTTAAGGGACTTGAGGTTAACTCACTTATTTCTTCTGCACTCAGCATTGGACCCAAGCCTTTAACTGCCCTTGTTCAGCTCTTTTCAGCTACCTTTGTTACTAAGGTGTTCAGTTAAAGTGTTTTTCTTGGATACAGTGTATCTCAGATGATTAAAACAAAGTAAATGCTGTTGGTATCTGCTTGTGTTAGCAAGTAACAAACATATCCTTTTATGAGGATGATGATTTTACCATGCCATGTCTTGTGTCTGTGACCTGCAAAATTACAGTCAACAGTTACTGTAAGACCAGCCACAACAACCACAGGAGGAATTCCTTGAGAACCACTGTTTATCTTCCTATGGGAGGAAGTCCTTGTGGGAGTCCTATCTATAGATCCATGCAGTGAAACTTGAATTTTTTTTCTTCTTTATCTATCTGAAGCTTTATTATTGTCATCTCTGCTTGTATCTACTCTAGAAACACATTTCTGAGTTGACCACATAGAGAGGATATTTTGCAGTCCAGGGTGTGGGTCAAGAATACAGATACAGAAACAAAACTTCCAATGTTATCCAATAGCTAACTCCATGTGTAAGTATACAGAGGAGTCTGATGAATTGAGAGTTTAATCAGTTGGAATTTGGTCTACATATGGAGGAAGGTGGGGGGAAAAAAAGGATCAACTTAATGCCATAGAAAAAAGATCACTGCTGATGGTGATTGCAGCCATGAAATTGAAAGACACTTACTCCTTGGAAGGAAGGTTATGACCAACCTAGATAGCATATTTAAAAGCAGAGACATTACTTTGCCAACAAAAGTCCGTCTAGTCAAGGCTATGGTTTTTCCAGTGGTCATGTATGGATGTGAGAGTTGGACGGTGAAGAAAGCTGAGCACCGAAGAATTGATGCTTTTGAACTGTGGTGTTGGAGAAGACTCTTGAGAGTCCCTTAGACTGCAAGGAGATCCAACCAGTCCATCCTAAAGGAGGTCAGACCTGGTTGTCCATTGGAAGGAGTGATGTTGAAGCTGAAACTCCAATACTTTGGCCACCTCATGTGAAGAGTTGACTCATTGGAAAAGACCCTAATGCTGGGAAGGATTGAGGGCAGGAGGAGAAGGGGACGACAGAGGATGAGATGGTTGGATGGCATCACTGACTCGATGGACATGGGTTTGGGTAAACTCCGGGAGTTGGTGATGGACAGGGAGGCCTGGCATGCTGCGATTCATGGTGTCGCAAAGAGTCGGACATGACTGAGCGACTGAACTGAACTGAACTGAAATGCCATAGAGCAAGAGACAGCCTTGTCTGCCTTCAATCTTTTTTTCTTTTTTGAAGTTGAAATACTCTGTAACTTGTAAGGATATTCAGGAAAGGATACTTCTGCTGTAGCTCCTTGTATTCCAGTTGTTTTTGTTTGCTTGTTTGCTTAAGTAATTTATTGTCTCACAGTCCTGGAGGCTGGAAGGCTGAGATCAAGGTGTCATCAGGGTTAGTTCCCTGAGAAGGCTGTGAGTATCTGTTTCAAGGACTCTCTCCTAGCTTCTGGAAGTTTGTTGGCAATCCTTGGTGGTCCCTGACCCCTGCCTTCATCTTCACATCCCATTATTCTTGTGTACGTGGCTCTGTGTCTGAATTTCCTCTTTTTTAAAAAATTAATTTTCAAAAAAATTTTTAAAGGTTATATTCCATTTACAGTTACTACAAAATACTGTCTCTATACTGCATGTTGTACAATACATCCTTGTAGCCTTACACCCAGCAGTTTATACCTTCCACTCCTCCACCCCTTATTTGGTCTTCCCCCACCACCTAATGTTAATCACTAGTTTGTTTTCTGGACCTGTAAATCTACTTCTTTTTTTGTTATATTCATTAGTTGTATATTTTAGATTCCACATATAAGTGATACCATGCAGTATTTGTCTTTCTCTGTCTGACTTATTTCACTTAGCATAAGTCCCTCCAAGTCCATCTATGTTGTTGCAAAAGGCAAAATTTCATTTTTTATGGATTAGCATATATTTGTTTGTATATGTATATAGCACATCTTTATCCATTCATCTGTTGGTGGACACTTAGGTTGCTCCCATAACTTGGAAACTGTTAATAGTGCTGCTATGAACACTTCATTTTTGATGTCTCCAGAGCTGAGAGGTTTGTATTAACTGAACAGTACAAAGAATAAAGAGGCTTTGGCTCTTTGAATTTTTTTCTTAGAAATCAAAATATGAACTTTTTGCCATTATGGATGGTGGTTATGTGAATGGTGCTGTTTTCCCTCAGCACATACAGTAACTGAGGCTGAGGCGGAAAGGGGAAGGAAGCAGTGGTAGAGCAAGTTCAGTTCAGTTCAGTCGCTCAGTCGTGTCCGACTCTTTGTGGCCTCATGAACCATAGCATGCCAGGCCTCCCTGTCCATCACCAACTCCTGGAGTTTACCCAAACTCATGTCCATTGAGTCGGTGATGCCATCCAACCATCTCATCCTCTGTCGTCCCCTTCTCCTCCTGTCTTCCATCTTTCCCAGCATCAGGGTCTTTTAAAATGAGTCTGTTCTTTGCATCAGGTGGCCAAAGTATTGGAGTTTCAGTTTCAGCATCAGTCCTTCCAATGAATATTCAGGACTGATTTCCTTTAGGATGAATTGATTGGATCTCCTTGCTGTCCAAGGGACTCTCTAGAGTCTTTTCCAACACCACAGTTCAAAAGCATCAATTCTTCGGTGCTCAGCTTTCTTTATAGTCCAACTCTCACATCCATACAACTACTGGAAAAACCACAGCTTTGACTAGACGGACCTTTGTTGGCAAAGTAATGTCTCTGCTTTTTAATATGCTGTCTAGGTTGGTCGTAGTTTTTCTTCCAAGGAGCAAGAGTCTTTTAAATCAAGTGATGGGACCAGATGCCATGATCTTAGTTTTCTGAATGTTGAGCTTTAAGCCAACTTTTTCACTCTCCTCTTTCACTTTCATTAAGAGGCTCTTTAGTTCTTCTTCGCTTTCTGTCATAACCGTGGTGTCATCTGCATATCTGAGGTTATTGATATTTTTCCTGGCAATCTTGATTCCAGCTTGTGTTCATCCAGCCCAGCATTTCTCATGATGTACACTGCATATAAGTTAAATAAGCAGGGTGACAATATACAGCCTTGACGTATTCATATCCTGATTTGGAACCAGTTTGTTGTTCCATGTCCAGTTGTAACTGTTGCTTCCTGACGTGCATACAGATTTCTCAGGAGGCAGGTCAGGTGGTCTGGTATTCCCATCTCTTGAAAAAGTTTCCACAGTTTGTTGTGATCCACACAGTCAAAGGCTTTGGCATAGTCAATAAAGCAGAAATAGATGTTTTTTCTGGAACTCTCTTGCTTTTTTGATGATCCACCGGATGTTGGCAATTTGATCTCTGACTCCTCTGCCTTTTCTAAGTCCAGCTTGAACATCTGGAAGTTCATGGTTCACATACTGTTGAAGCGTGGCTCAGAGAATTTTGAGCATTACTTTGCTAACATGTGAGATGAGTGCAATTGTGTGGTAGTTTGAGCATTCCTTGGCTTTGCCTTCTTTGGGATTGGAATGAAAACTGACCTTTTCCAGTCCTGTGACCACTGCTGAGTTTTCCAAATTTGCTGGCATATTGAGTGCAGCATTTTCCCAGAATCATCTTTTAGGATTTGAAATAGCTCAACTGGAATTCCATCACCTCCACTAGCTTTGTTCGTAGTGATGGTTCCTAAGGCCCACTTGACTTCACATTCCAGGATGTCTGGCTCTAGGTGAGTGATCACACCATTGTGATTATCTAAGTCATGAATATCTGTTTTGTATAGTTCTTCTGTATATTCTTGCCCAAAGCTTGTATTTTACCTGAAGGGAGATAATCTCTATCTGCTTGGTCAATAAAGAACAGCTTTCAGTTCAACTTTTTGTTTTATCCTGGTAACCACAGAGGAACTTAGAGTGGAAATGTCTTTTTATTTATCTTAAAGAAAATTAAATATAATTTTTATTATTTATTGAAATTTTATTTCAGTACCTGTGATGGGAGCTAGAGATGTACTTGCCAGGATAAGAATGCTTGTCTTCTAAAACTCACTCCAAGCTTTCTTTCATTCCTGTGTATTCCAGTTCTCTACTGTCTCTTACCAAGCATAGGAAAACGTAGGTACCACGTATACCCTGAGAAGAGTTAGGGGTGTATTTCATATGGCACTTGAAAACCTGAAGAAACAGTTTTCAGTTTGGCCCAAGATTGAGTTGAAATTTTAAGCATCCATCTTATCAGTTCCTAGAGAGAAATACTTTCCTGGTTGCTGAAGATGCTGATTTATTTTTTATCCTCCCTGATTAGAAATTCAGATTGGAGTATAAGGTGATACAAAGAGGACTGAGACACTCAGAGAGCAAAGCCTATTGCTCCTCCCTTAATATTGGTATTTCCCAAGGCTACACTTTATCACTGTTTTCTTAGCCTAAGGACTCTCCTTGGGCATTCTCAACCACTCCCATGGCCTCAGTTTTCTACTGTATCTGTTTATTATTTCCAAATCTATATCTGCAACCAAGACATCTCTCCTGAAACCAAGTACTATATATGCAACTATTAATATTTCTTCAGTTAGTAATTAGATGCCTCATAGGACATGTCTAGGACTCAAATCATAACCTTTCTCCTTCAACCAGATGCTCTTTCTGTTTTCCTTTATGCTGTTGACATTTACACCATATACTCAAATATTCAATTGTTTAGTCAGACTCAGAAGAATACCTCATATTTGTTTATTCTCTTCCTTCCCAAAACCACCTCTCTAGCTCTGATCTTAGTCATTTCTCTGCTTGTCTATTGTCTTTATCCTCTAGATAAATCCTTTCCCTTGCATCTCATTATTATGAACCTCATTTTTTTTAAATTTACTGAGATATTATTGACAGGCAATAAATTTTTCATATATAAACTGTACAATTTGAGAACTTCGGAAACTATCACTGCTTGAAAATAATGAACATACAGTCATCTTCAAAACATTCCCTATGTTCCCTTGCAATCTTCTCCTTGTTCCCCCACCGACATAAATCTATTCCAAGTCAGTTACTGATCTGCTTTCTGTTATTACAGATGTCTGCATTTCCTAGAATTTGATGTAAGTGGAATGTCCTCTCTTTTTCTGACTTCCTTCACTCAGCATAATTATTTCTTCCTTTCTACTTAAGATTCCTTTTGTTTATTTATTTTGCCTTATTGCCTTTGCTTGCAGTTGCAGTTCAGTGTTGAATACAGGAGGTGAGAAAGGACATCTTTATCTTGTTCTTGATGCCAGTCTTTGATTGTCAAATATAATGTTAGCTGTAGGTTTTGCATAGCTGTCTTTATTCAGGTTGAAGAATTCTCTATTTCTAGTTTGCCATTGTTTACATACATTTTACTTCTATATATGTTATAAACGCTACAATATATTGTTATTTTTTTTGAATTAGTCAATTCTCTTTTAAATAAATTTTAAAAACCGGAAGAAAAAGTCATTTCCATTGTTCTTCATTCTTTTGGTAGATTCAGATTTCCATATAGTATTACTTCTCTTTCACCCATAGTACCTCCTTTAATGTTTTTTTTTTTTTTTTTGGTATAGGTCTATGAATCCTTCAGCTTTTGTATTATGAGTCTGTATTTAATCTGGTTTTCCAAGAAATTTTATCTGGGTATAAAATTCTAAGTTGACAGTTTGTCTTTTCCTTCAGTATTTTAAAGATGTTACTCAGTGCCTTCTGCTTTACATTTATATCCAACAAAAACCTTGCTGTTGTTCTTATCTTTATTTCTCTGTACGTAATGTTTCCCCCTAACCTAAACTTTGTTTATGATTTTCTGTTTATCACTGGTTTTTAACTAACTGGATTATGATGAAACTTGGTGTTATTATATGCATGTTTCTTATGCTTTGGGGTTCATTTGTCTCTTTGAATCTGTGAGTTTATAGTTTATATCTACATGGGGTAACTTGATACATTATTCCTTCAAAATTTTTTTTTGTCCAACCTCTTTTTTCTTTCCTTCAGGAACTCAGTGCATGCATATTAGGAAGTTTGCAGTTCTCCAGTGACTCACTAATACTCATTTACCTTTGGGGAGGGATTTTATTTTCTCTCTCTGTGTTATTTTGGATAGCTTCTAAAACTGTGTTTCAGATTCAATGCTACTTTTTTTGGTAGTGTCTAATCTTCTCTTCTGTTAATCCTACCCAGTTTATTTTTCATCTTAGACTTGTTTTGTCTCTAGAGTTAAATTTAGATGTTTCAAAAATATCTTTTAAATCTCTACTTAACAGGCTCAAACATTACTTTGACATTTGCACATTTGGAATATAGTTATAACTTTTAATGTACTTGTCTGCCAATTCTTTAATCTTTGTCATTCCTCAGGTTGATTCTGTTGATTATTTTTTCTACTCATCATGGACTATATTTTCCCCCAGCTATGCTGTAGCCAAAAATCTCTCTCCACACAGGAATCTGGGAAATCATAGGACTCAGCTAATTTTTCCCCTTCTCAAGAGTCAGTGTCTGACACTACTTGTTGACAATGTCTGAAAACCTTGTTTCATATGTCATTTTTTAAAATTAATTAATTTATTTTAATTGGAGGACAATTACTTTACAGTATTGTGGTGGTTTTGGCCATACATCAACATGAATCAGCCATTGGTGTACATATGTCCCCCTATCCTGAACCCCCTTCCACCTCCCTCCCCACCCCATCCCTCTGGGTTGCCTCAGAGCACGAGCTTTGAACGCCCTGCTTCATTAATCAAACTTGCATTGGTTATCTATTTTACAAAGGGTAATAGACATGTTTCAATGGTTTTCTCTCAGATCATCCCACCCTCACCTTCTCCCACATAGTCCAAAAGTCTGTTCTTTACATCTGCATCTCTTTTGCTTCCTTGCATATAGGATTGTTGTTACCATCTTTCTAAATTCCATATATATGTGTTAATATACTGTGTTGGTGTTTCTCTTTCTGATTTACTTCACTCTCTATAATAGGCTCCAGTTTCATCCGCCTCATTAGAACTAACTCAAATACATTCTTTTTTTTTTTTTAATAGCTGAGTAATATTCCATTGTGTATATGTACCACAACTTCCTTATCCATTCATCTGCTGATGGACATCTAGTTTGCTTCCATGTCTTAGCTATTATAAACAGTGCTGCAATGAACACTGGGGTACATATGTCTCTTTCAGTTCTGAAAATCTTGTTTCCTATACCTTGTCTACTTTTTTCAGTTGTTTCAGGCACAAGGTTAAATCTGGTTCCTGTTATTCTGTCTAGGCCCAAAGCCAGAGTTTCTTCATAACTAATATTTTAAACTATTGCCTGAATTAGTGTTCTGAATCTCTGATCTAATTTTGTTATTCTCCTACTTAAAACCCTTTGGTGATAACTTTTTACCTTCAAATCAATGTTCTGACCTTTAACAGAGCATTTAAGGCCCTTCACATTATGACACTTTCCACACTCATTCTGGTGTGTTAATTCTTCCTTTCCCTACCCCACCTTCTATACATATAGACACCCTATAATTAACTATATTCCATTAACCACAATTCCTAAAATGCACCATCCTAGTGTTTTGATCATGTTTTTGTGTACCTTCTTGGGCTGATGAGATCTTACTTTGTAAGTCCATACATCCTGGTTCATATATAGCCTCTTCTGTAAAGCATTCTGTTGTCTTCACTGTTCCTGGTGAGATTAATAGCCTGCAGTTTCCTTGTTGGAATATTTCTGTTCTTTATGGAACTCTTACCATAGTACTTGTTAGCGCCCTCACTAAACTGAGAGCTTTTCCAGAGCGTCACTTAGCAAATTTATTCTCTAAAGGGCCAGGTAGTAAATATTTTAGAGTCTGAGGGCCTTACAAGTCTTTGTTACATATTGTGACTTATTTTTCTTTATAATCCTTTGAACGTATAAAATTGATTCTCTGGTTGTCGGGGGGAGTCAAGGAAAAACATGATGCTGCAGGCTGCAGTCTGCTGGCATTACCCATAGAGGAAGGAGATTGTATTTCATTCTGTTACCCAGTAGAGTGCCTGACGTTGAGAAGGATGTTGATAAAAATGGGCAACTCTTTAATAATGAACATAAGATTATCCCATAATATTTGAATTCTTCATCTGTGACAGTAATTCTCCTAATAATTCAGTGTAGGTTCTATCATTTGGTTTGCACAAAAATGAAATCATATTGTCAGCAGCATTTTATTGATGAGGCAGTCATGGCATGGAGATAACTGAGGGACTTGCCAAAGATTATGCAGCTGCAAGTCTTTAAAAAGTTAGAAAAGCAGTCGGACTGGGACAGAGGCAATTGTATATGTTCTTCCTCTCTTGGGTTAGACTCCAAAATAGGACGTGATGTTCCTACAATTGATGTATTCAACATCCCTCTCTCTGATGGAAAACAAATGTAGATTGACACGTATCTACAGAACCTTTGAACTAAGGATTGCATAGTTTCCAGGATAAGTAACCACACTGGCTCATTTTTATGTTTATCATACAGTTGGGAGAAAATAGCAAAATTGGTTTTCTAAAGACAATAGGTATTGCTTTTTAAAACATGAAAAGTCTTGGATGTATTGCCATCATCATATTTGTTTCCTTGAAATCAGGAGAACTTCTGTTCCTCTTTAAATATAATAATGTCCTTCAAACAAAACACTTGGTCTAAATTAGTTTTCTTCAAAGCATATTTAGTTGAATCAGAAGCTAAAGAAACATATTATTTTAAGCCACACACAAATGGTTTGTTTATTTTTTAAATTTCTTGACCAAAAGGAAAAGATAATTGTCTTTGTGCTTTGCAAAGAAAACATATTACCTTATGGCTGACAGTTTGTGACAGAGCAAACCCACGTGAGCTGATATTAAGAATTTTTATGATGCCTTTTGGAAATTCAACAGACTGGCATTATTAACATAGTGAAACTGGAAAGCCAACAATCAATCAAACCATCATCATGAACCAAAATACCCTCAAAGCAGTGGCCATTTACAATTAAGTGATATGATCTTTATAGGAAAAATTATGGTGGCATGAAAGCACCCGCTGTCAAAATTAGCTTTTCAAAAAGCAGAAGCTATTTCACTGCTGTAATTTTAAGCAGTAATTGTTATTAGGCCTATTTAAAGAAAATTAGCACGTGGTTTGTTATTAAATATATAACATATTTACATCAAGAACCGTATTGCAAAGACCATTAATTTTCCCCACTGGAAATTAAGTACGTTTTGTCAAATGGCAACTATGCTTTTTCCCACACTGAATTCTGCCAGCCAGAAGACAGACACAGAGGGCTGCAAGGGAATGGAGGCAGTGGATGTGAAGTGGGCTGCCTTTAAATCAAGGGCTCATTCTTTGGAATTATGTAACTGGCATTTGTTTCAGCTTCTAAATATGAATCTCTTTGACTTTTAATCATTGACATTTCTCCTTCCTTCCAGCATTTTGTGTTGCTTATGTCATTGTCTTCATAAGCATTGTTCTTGACACCCAAACAAACAAACCTAATAAAATGAGCAAAAGAGAAAATGATGAAGTAGTAGCGTAAATACCGAATGCAGATAGGTTGTTAAGGGTATCACTGACTATTCACGAAAACATCAGGGTTACGTCTGAGAATTAGGGAAAATTGGAGTTGTAAATAAAGTTCTATATTCCTTTAAAATAGACTCCAGTGCAGTGCTGTGTCCTTCTCTGAGGACACATCATTCCTAATCACTAGTTCAGCTAAAGTAGGGCCTTGTGGCCGAAAGCTGAGAGGACTAGGGCTGAGTCAGCTTGACTGGTCAGGGAAAGTTGGGAGGAAATAGTTGTTGAGTCCACATCCGTGGCTCACCTGGCATAAAGCCACACACCTTCCCATGGCAAAGTCAGCCAACACACAGTGGGGCTGGGGGTGGGAACTCTTTCGCTCACTAAATTCGAAAATGAATTTTGCACATATTTCCTCTGGGGAACAAGAGCACATGCAATGGCAGGCAGGACTGAGAGGTGCACTACATGCTCTAGTCAGTGAGATCATGGTATTACCATCTCATTGGGGAGATGATCATGTAGTGATGCATGCATTTCTGAAGTGTTGAGCAAATGGTATAGGTAAGTTGAGAATGTTTATTTTACATACTTCATTTATTTTTTCAGCAGTGGTTCCCTGAAAAGAATCAGAAACTAGGTAATGATTTGTGCATTTCTGCCTTTTTTTTTTTTTTTAAGAAAGCATTGCATTCAGTAATGAATCAAACTTTCTCTGTGTCCTTGATCATTCCCATGTGGAAATGATGTGGCTTCTGTGGGGTCACTCTGAAATATTAAACTCACTAGAAAAGGTCTTCTAGATGGCTTCACATATTGCTCTCTCCTCCCTAATTGCACTAACATCTCCCTTTGTTCTCTCCCGGAATCACTTTTTTCTTTAGATTTAATAACATAGGGTCTCCAGGCTTGTTCCCTTTGTCTGATGCTGGTTTTTAACCCTTCTCTTGTTCAATTCTTTTGTTTTATTTTTCCCATTTAGATATTCCACAAGGACCTGATCTAACCACATTCTCTGCTTGGGGAATGTCATGGCATTCACTTTCACCTTTTGAATCTTTGTCACTGGCCCCAACTATCCCTCAAGTTCATCACCTTTATTTGTTCGTTATTGCAAACAATACCTTTATTCATGGCTTCCATTACAAAGTAACAAACCCTAAACTCATAATCTTTCTTTCAAACTTGCCCTGGCTCTTTCCTCCTCCATCATTTTTTTTCCTTTTTTAAGTTTTTTCTTTTCTTCTTTTAAATTTAATTTTTTTATGAAGGATAATTGCTTTACAGAATTTTGTGGTTTTCTGTCAAACCTCAACATGAATTCAGCCATAGGTTTACATATATCCCCTCCCTTTTGAACCTCTCTCCCACCTCCCTCCCCATCCCACCCTTCCAGGTTGATACAGAGCCACTGTTTGAGTTTTCTGAGCCATACAGCAAATTTCCTTTGGCTATCTATTTTACATATGGTAATGTAAGTTTCCATGTTACTCTTTCCATACATCTCATCCTCTCCTCCCCTCTCCCCATATCCATAAGTCTATTCTCTATGTCTGTTTCTCCATTGCTGCCTTGTAAATAAATTCTTCAGAACCATTTTTCTAGATTCCATATATGTGCATTAGAATACAATATTTATCTTTCTCACTCACTTCACTCAGTATAATAGGTTCTAGGTTCATCCACCTCATCAGAACTGACTCAAATGCATTTCTTTTTATGGCTGAGTACTATTCCATTGTGTATATATACCCAAACTTCTTTATCCATTCATCTCTCGATGGACATCTAGGTTGCTTCCATGTTTGAGCTATTGTAAGTAGTGCTGCAAAGAACAATGGGATACATGTGTCTTTTTCAACCGTAGTTTCCTCATGGTATATGCCTAGGAGTGGGATTGCTGGGTCATATGGTGGTTTTATTCCTAGTTTTTTAAGCAGTCTCCACACCATCTTCATTAGTGGCTGTATCAATTTACATTCCCACCAACAGTGCAAGAGTGTTCCCTTTTCTCCACACCCTTTTCAGCATTTATTGTTTGTAGACTTTTTGATGAGGGCCATTCTTACTGGTGTGAGATGATATCTCATTGTGGTTTTGATTTGCATTTCTCTAATAATGAGTGATGTTGAGCATCTTTTCATGTGTTTGTTAGCCATCTGTAAGTCTTCTTTGGATAAATGTTTGTTTAGGTCTTTTCCCTACTTTTTGATTGGGTTGTTTGTTTTTCTGATATTGAGTTGTATGAGCTGCTTGAATATTTTGGAAATTGATCCTTTGTCAGTTGTTTCATTTGCTACTATTTTCTCCCATTCTGAGGGTGGTCTTTTCACCTTGCTTATAGTTTCCTTTGTTGTGCAAAACCTTTTAAGTTTAATTAGGTCCCACTTGTTTACTTCTGTTTTTATTTCCGTTACTCTAGGAGGTGGATCATAGAGGATCTTGCTTTGATTTATGTCATCGAGTGTTCTGCTTATGTTTTTCTCTTAGAGTTTTATAGTTTCTGGTCTTACATTTAGGTTTTAATCCATTTTGAGTTTATCTTTGTGTATGGTGTTAGGAAGTGTTCTAATTTCATTCTTTTACATGTAGCTGTCCAGTTTTCCCAGCCCCATTTATTGAAGAGGCTGTCTTTGCCCCATTGTATATTCTTGCCTCCTTTGTCAAAAATAAGGTACCCATAGGGGCATGGGTTTATTTCCAGGCTTTCTATCTTGTTCCATTGGTCTATATTTCTGTTTTTTATGCCAATACTATACTGTCTTGATGACTGTAGCTTTGTAGAAAAATCTGAAGTCAGGATGGTTGATTCCTCCAGCTCCATTCTTCTTTCTCAAGACTACTTTGGCTATTTGGGGTCTTTTCTGTTTCCATATGAACTGTGAAATTTTTCTTTCTAGTTCTGTGAAAGATGTCATTGGTAATTTGATAGGGATCGCATTGAAGGGTAGACTGCATTTGGTAGTATAGTCATTTTCACAATATTGATTCTTCCTACCCAGGGACATGGAATATCTCTCCATCTGTTTATGTTGTTTTTGATCTCTTTCATTAGTGTCTTATAATTTTCTGTGTACAGTTCTTTCATCTCCTTAGGTAAGTTTATTCCTAGATATTTGATTCTTTTTGTCGCAATGGTGAATGGGATTGATTCCTTAATTTCTCCTTCTGATTTTTCATTGTTAGTATATAGAAATGCAAGTGATTTCTGTGTATTGATTTTGTATCCTGCAACTTTGCTAAATTCACTGATTAGCTCTAGTAATTTTCTGATACTATCTTTAGGGTTTTTTTATGTACAGTATCATGTCATCTGCAAACAGTGAGAGATTTACTTCTTTTCTGATCTGGATTCCTTTTATTTCTTTTTCTTCTCTGAGTGCTATAACTAGAACTTCCAGAGCTATGTTGAATAATAGTGGTGAAAGGGGACAGCCTTGTCTTGTTTCTGATCTTAGGGGGAATGCGTTCGGTTTCTCACCATTGAGAATAATGTTTGCTGTAGGCTTATCATATATGGCCTTTACTATGTTGAGGTAGGTTCCTTTTATACCAATTTTTTGAAGAATTTTCATCATAAGTGAGTACTGAATTTTGTCAAAGGCTTTCTCTGCATCTACTGAGATTATCATATGGTTCTTATCTTTCAATTTGTTAATATGGTGTATCACATTGATTGATTTGCGTATATTGAAGAATCCTTGCATTTCTGGAATAAAGCCAACTTGATCATGGTGTGTGAGCTTTTTGATGCATTGCTGAATTCTGTTTGCTAAAATTTTGTTGAAGATTTGTGCATCTATGTTCATCAGTGATATTGGCCTGTAGTTTTCTTTCTGTGTGTTGTCTTTGTTTGGTTTTGGTATCAGGGTGATGGTGGCCTCATAGAATGAGTTTGGAAGTGTTCTTTCCTCTGCAATTTTTTGAAAGAGTTTTAGAAGGATAGGCATTGGCTCTTCTCTAAATGTTTGATAGAATTCTCCTGTGAGGCCATCTGATCCTGGGCTTTTGTTTTGGGAGAGATTTTTGATTACAGCTTCAATTTCAGTGCTTACAACTGAGTTGCTCATAATTTCTATTTCTTCCTGGTTCAGTCTTGGAAGATTGAACTTTTCAAAGAATCTGTCCATTTCTTCCAGGTTATCCTTTTTATTGCCATATAGTTGTTCATAATAGTCTCTTATAATCCTTTGTATTTCTTCATTGTCTGTTGTAACCTCTCCTTTTTCATTTCTAATTTTGTTGATTTGATTCTTTCTCTTTTTTTCTTGATGAGTCTGGCTAAATGTCTGTCAATTTTGTTTATCTTCTCAAACAACCAGCTTTTAGTTTTATTAAGCTTTACTATTGTTTCTTTCATTTCCTTTTCTTTTATTTCTGTTCAGATCTTTATGATTCCTTTCCTTCTACTAATTTTGGTGGGTTTTTTTTTTCTTTTTCCAGTTTTTTTTTGGTGTAAAGTTAGGTTGTCTATCTGATGTTTTTCTTGTTTTTTGAAGTAGGATTGTATTGCTATAAACTTGCCTCTTAGGACTGCTTTTGGTGCATCCCATAGGTTTTGAGTTGTCATGTTTTCACTGACATTTGTTCATAGAAATTGTTTGATTTCCCTTTTGATTTCTTCAGTAACCTGTTGGTTATTTAGAAACGTGTTGTTTAATCTCTATGGGTTTGTGTTTCTTACAGTTTTTTTTTCCTTGTAGTTGATATCTAGTCTCATAGCATTGTGGTCAGAGAAGATGCTTGATATTTCAATTTTCTTAAATTTACTGAGGTTTGATTTGTGTCCCAAGATGTAGTCTATTCTGGAGAATATTTCCTGTGCACTTGAGAAGAACGTGTATTCTTCTGCATTTGGATGCAATGTCCTGAAAATATCAATAAGATCCATCTCATATAATGTATCATTTAAGACTTGTGTTTACTTATTAATATTCTGTTTTGATGATCTGTCCATTGGTGTGAGTGGGGTGTTAAAGTCTCCCTACTATTATTGCGTTACTATCAATTTCTCCTTTTATGTGTGTTAGTGTTTGTCTTATGTAAGGGGTGCTCCTATGTTGGGTGCATAGATATTTACAATTGTTATGTATTCCTCTTGGATCAATCCCTTGATCATTATGTAGTGTCCTTCCTTATCTCTTGTAATATTCTTTATTTTAAGGTCTATTTTGTCTAATATAAAGATTGCTACTCCAGCTTTATTTTGCTTCCCATTTGCAAGGAATGTATTTTTCCATCCTCTCACTTTCAGTCTATGTATGTCTTTAGGTCTGAAGTGGGTTTCTTGTAGACAGCATATATATGGGTCTTGTTTTTGTATCCATTCAGCCAGTCTGTCTTTTGATTGGAGCATTTAATCCATCTCCATTTTAAGTAATTATTGATATATATGTTCCTATTACCATTTTCTTAATTGTTTGGGGTTGATTTTGTACATCTTTTTTCTTCTCTTGTATTTCATGACTATATAAGTCCTTTTAACATTTGTTGTAAAGCTGGTTTGGTGGTACTGAATTCTCTTAACTTTTGCTTGTCTGAAAAGCTTTTGATTTCTCCATCAATTTTGAATGATATCCTTGCTGGGTACAATAATCTTGGTTGTAGATTTTTCCCTTTCAGTACTTTAAATATATCCTCCATTCCTTTCTGGCCTGCAGATCAGCTGTTAAGCGTATGGTGTTTCCCTTGTATGTTACTTGTTGATTCTCCTTTGCTGATTTTAATATTCTTTCTTTGTGTTTAGTGTGTGTCTTGGTGTGTTTCTCCTTGGATTTATCCTGTATGGGACTCTTTGTGCTTCTTGGACTTGATTGACTATTTCCTTTTCCATGTTGGGGAAATTTTCAACTATAATCTCTTCAAACATTTTCTCATACCCTTTCTTTTTCTCTTTCTTCTTCTGGGACCCCTGTAATTCAAATATTGGTGCGTTTGATATTGTCCCAGAGGGCTCTGAAACTATCCTCAGTTCTTTTCATTCTTTTTACTTTATTCTGCCCTTCAGAAGTTATTTCCACCATTTTATCTTCCAGCTTACTGATTCTTTCTTCTGCTTCAGATATTCTGCTATTGATTCCTTCCAGAGTACTTTTAATTTCAGTAATTGTGTTGCTTATCTCTGTATGTTTATTCTTTAATTCTTCTAGGTCTTTTAAAATTGATTCTTGCATTTTCTCCATTTTGTTTTCAAGGCTTTTGATCATCTTTACTATCATTATTAATTCTTTTTCAGGTAGTTTGCCTATTTCCTCTTCATTTATTTGGACTTCTGTGTTTCTAGTTTGTTTCTTCATTTGTGTAGTATTTCTCTGCCTTTTCATTATTATTATTATTATTTTAACTTTTTGTGTTTGAGGTCTCCTTTTCCCAGGCTTCAAGGTTGAATTCTTTCTTCTCTTTGGTTTCTGCCTTCCTAAGGTTGGTCCAGTGGTTTAAGTAAGCTTCATATAGGGTGAGATTTGTGCTGAGTTTTTGTTTGTTTGTTTCTCCTCTGATGGGCAAGGCTGAGTGAGGTGGTAATCCTGTCTGCTGATGACTGGGTTTGTATTTCTGTTTTGTTTGTTGTTTAGATGAGGCGTCCTGCACAGGGTGCTTTTGGTGGTTGGGTGATGCAGGGTCTTGTATTACAGTGGTTCCCTTTGTGTGAGTTCTCACTATTTGATACCCCCTAGGATTACTTCTCTGGTAGTCTAGGGTCTTGGAGTCAGTGCTCCCACTCCAAAGGCTTAGGGCTTGATCTCTGGTCAGGAATGAAAATTCCACAAGTGGTTTGTTATGGAATTAAGTGAGACTGAAATAAATATCCAAAAACAAGAAACCAATGATGAACCCCAGGCAAACGGCAGTTACAAAATCAGGCAAATAATAATTAAAATAATGGAATATACACGTATACATATACACCCATAAGCAAAGTCAAAACAGTCCAACAAAAGTAAAGCACAATAGATTGATCTGGTGAACAAAGGAAATAAAAAATTATATTTAACAGTTAAGAACAAAACTAACTAAAGCAGAAAACTGGAAATGAAAACTAAAGCAAGGTGCCAAATTGGGAATAAAGCAATGAAAACAAAACTAACAAATATGTTGAGAGGAAAGGAAAGAAAGAAAAGAAAGAATAGCTATGCAAAGTTAAATAGAGGTAGATGAAGAAGATTTATATACATTAAAGATTAACTGCAAGGGGAAGAGAACAGTAGGAAAGGCAAACAAAGGAATAAATGTAGAAAAAGTATAAGGTTTTTAAAAAAAATAAAAGTTAAAATTATAAAAAAAGAGCAAAGATTTAAAAAAAAAATGAAGAAGAAAGAAAAAAGAAGGAAGAAAAAGGAAAACTCCACAGAACTACAAAAGCCCAATGTAGATGCAGAGGTTTATAACAACAATAAAAAGTGTGACTGAATATACACAAATATATACACACCCATAAGCAAAGGCAAAACAGTCCGACAAAAATAAAGTACAATAGATTGACAGAGTGAACAAAGCAAACAGAAAATTATATACACCAGAACAAAATTTACTAAAGCAGAAACTGGAAAACACAACTGTACCAACTGTGGAATAAAGCAATGAAAATAAAACTAACAAATATATTGAAAGGAAAGAGAGAAAAGAAAGAAAGAATAGCTATGCAAAGGTAAGTCAAGGTAGACGAAGAAGATTTGTATATATTAAAGATTAACTGCCAGGGGAAAAGAACAGTAGGAAAAACAAACAAAGGAATAAATATAGAAAAAATAGTACTAGGTTTAAAATACTAACAATTAAAATTAAAAAAAGAGAAAAGAAACAAAACAAAACACAACTCCCCCAAACTGCAAAAGCCCAAAATAGAGGCGGAGGTTTATAACAGCAATAAAACATGTGACTGGGAAAAAAAAAAGCTCAAAAGCTTAGTTAGATTACATAGTGCCAATAAAATCGACAACTACAACAGAGAGCAGGGGGAAAGGAAAACACAATCCAAAAGAGTCTACGGAACAAGTCGAAACATAAGAATAATAAATGTTTTTCTCGAGTCACTGCTGTCAGAGTCCTTTCCCTCACTGGGAGTCACAGTCCACTTTACCTCCCCTCCAACACTGTGCTGATCTCTGGACCTGCTCTAGGGCAGCTCAGATTCTAATCTGGTCCTACCCCTGTGTGTTCTTGCCTCCAATGTCCACAGCTATCAGAACTAGTGTGTTTTCTTTTGTGGGAAATCTCAATGACCTTTTATATATTCCATAGATACAGAGTCTGCCTAGTTGATCATATGGATTTAATCTGCAGCTTGTACAGCTGGTGGGAAGGTTTTGGGTCTTCTTCCTTAGCCACACTGCCTCTGGGTTTCAACTGTGGTTTTATTTCTGCCTCTGGATTTGGGTCGTCCACTGGGGTTTGCTCCTGAGGCTTCCCTGGAGGACTTGGGTTTGCGCCTGTGAGGGCCAGGTGTGGAGGTGGTGCAGCTGCTTGAGTCTCAGGGGTTCTGGCAGCAGGAGGTACTCAGGGGAGTTGGTGGCTAGGGCAGCAGGAAATATAGTGTTCTAGAAGGTTATGGCAACCAGTATTGGCCAACAGGCTCCAGTATTCTTGCCTGGATGACCCCTTTCCCTGACAGAGAAGCCTGGCAGGCCACAGTCCACAGGGTCGAAGAGTTGGACACTACCAAAGCTGCTGATGCTGGAGTGTGGAGAGAGAGGCTATGGTGATGGCTCCACCCCCTATGCATGACTCGGCAGTATCGCCTTGCTTCCATGGCTGGCTGGCTTTCCTCCACAGGCATTTCCCACCACAGTCTCCTCCCTCACATCCCCTTGAGCCGTCTCTCCACTGTCAACAGCAGCCCTCTCCGTGGGATTGCTCCACAATCCCTAAACTCCAGCTCCCAGCCACTATGCTGTCCAGGGTATGTATGGCTGCGGCAAGGACTGTTTGATTCTCATTCCACTTAGGCTGCCACGGATCATCTGTTTCCCTCTCAACCTTAAATGTTTCTTCTCTGACTCAGAGGATTGCCCGGATGTGGGGATCGGACCCCTGCTTCAGTTCCCCCACCCACTGAGGGCAGGTCCAGTTCTACCAACACTCCCGTTTTTTCCCCTAGTTCCCTCGTCCTACTGAGTTTTGCGTGGGTCTATATGTTCTTTTCTGCTGGTCAGGGACTCCTGTCTGCTCTCAGCTGGTGTTCTGCATGTGCTTCTGTGTCTGAAGGCGTACTCCTGATGTGTCCGTGGAGAGAGATGTACTCCACATCCACCTACTCTTCTGCCATCTTCTTCCTCCCTCCTTCATCGTCCTGACAATCTAGCTTGGGAATCTCTCCATTAATTCTGATTCTTCCTTTTTCCTTGCCTCTCTTCAATCAGTGACTATGTTATTTTATTCTTTAATCTCAGGGAAGCAGTGTACCAGATTGGTCAAAAAATAAAGTTCAGGAACCAGAGACTGAATCCCTTAATGGGTGACCATAGGCAAACTTGAACCTTTCTGTACTTCAGTTTTTTGCATCTATAAAGGTGAAAGAATAGAGCTTAACTCAGAGCACTGTGTGAGTAAATGATTTACTCACTTATTCTCAGAACAGTGCCAGGTGCACAGTAAATACCCAAGACATGTGGGCTATTGTGATTATTACTACTTTTTGCATGTATCTCCCCCTCTCCCTCCATTCTCCTTGTAATAATGCTAATCCAGGCACTTTTAGTTCTTGGTTGAGCATTGAGCTAATTCTTTTAAAAAATATTTTATTTATTTATTTTTGGCTGTGCTGTATCTTCATTGCTGTGTGCAGCTTTCTCTAGTTGCAGCAAGCAGGGGCTACTCTTTGTTGGGATACTTGGACTTCTCTTTGTGGTGGCTTCTCTAGTTACAGAGCACAGGCTCTAGGCCCATAGACTTTTAGTAGTTGCAGCACACAGGCTTCAGTAGTTCTGGTGCATGGGCTTAGTTGTCCCACAACATGTGGAATCTTCCTGGTCCAGAGATCGAACTCGTGTCCCTTTCATTGGCAGACAGATTCTCAACCAGTGGACCATGAGGGAAGTCCTGAAGTAGCTCTTAATTGATCTCCTCATCCTCAGGATCTTCTCAGTCCAATTCAGCTTACATTCAGCTACCAGATTAATCTGACAGATGGCAAATATTTTTATTCTTGTGCTCAAAAGGATTTAAATTAGAAAATAAGGTCTTTATCTTCTTTGTTTGGCATAGCAGATTCCCTTCTGTTTTCCACTGTTAGCTGCACTAACCTCTTTCAGGAACCTTTCAGCCCAGCCATGATGAGTGGTTTACTTTTCTCTATTTATGTTTGCACTTGCCCACTTCCTTGCTTTTGCTTATCGTGGGCCATCTGGTGGATCACCTTCCTCTTCACACTCTTCACTATGTGGCCAAGTCTTCCTTTTCTTTGAAGCTCTGTTCACAAGACTCTATCCATGGAGACTTCTTTTACCAGGTCATGTCCCTGGCCCCACAGGAAGTAATATGCCCTCCTTTTACCTTCAATAGAAACTTATCTGTGTAACTCTGATAATTCTTTTTAACTTTCTGTTATATTTTTGTAGTACTTAAGTACCTTTATTATTCATAAATTCAGAGCACACTTATACTTGATACAACTTTAAATTCTTCTCACATCTACACAGTGCCTCACTTATAGCCACTGGTCAGTACCTAGTCCCTGGGTCTGTGGGCTAGTCAGTGCCCAGTATATCTTAAAAATATCTTACATGACTTGAGAAAAGAAAGAAAATATTTATTCTTTATTCCCAGCCAACATTATTTATTATTCATGGTAAAGGCTGACTCTTTCCAGTAAGGGTTGCATTTGAACTCATAGAAACCACAGCATGTGGGAGTCAACATTAACCTTAGAGGGAGTGGTCCGACCCTCTATGGGAAAACTAAGGCCAGAGGAAGACAGTGACTAATCCAAAATGCAGACCAAATTGTAAATAGCTAAGTATCTCTGTAGCAGAGGCAGCTGTTAAGTCCTGTACACTTGAACTAACATGTTTTCTTTTTGATTGTTCTAAAATAATCTCTTTGTGGTCTAGGAGTAGTAATCAGAGAGTTCATATAAAGTTTCTTTCAAACTCTAAAATAATTCCCAAGCGGAATAATTATTCATCATTTATGAAGAGGTTATAATTAGCATAGTGGCACATCTTGAAGAATGAAACAATTTAGACTGCTGAATATTTGTGATACTTAAATATAAGAAGCATTGGAAACACTATAAGCACTGAAAATTATTAGTGTACATGGATGCTTCTTGATGACAATAGCCAGCTCAAACTTCTCATGTAGGACTGGTCATTTGCATATTACCTTTCCTTCCCTCGTGCTTCCCTTGATAGCTCAGTTGGTAAAGAATCTGCCTGCAATGCAGGAGACCCTGCTTCGATTCCTGGGTCGAGAAGATTTGCTGGAGAAGGGATAGGCTACCCACTCCAGTATCTTGGGCTTTCCTTATAGCTCAGCTAGTAAAGAATCTGCCTGCAATGTGGGAGACCTGGGTTCAGTCCCTTGGTTGGGAAGATCCCCTGGTGAAGGGAAAGGCTACCCAGTACAGTATTCTGGCCTGGAGAATTTCAGTCCATGGGGTTGCAAAGAATTGGACTGGACTGAGCGAATTTTGCTTTCACTTTTCCTTCCCTCTATTACAAAGTGATTGTTTTTTCCCCTCTTTCCTCAAATTTCACTCAGAGAATGACTCTGCTCATCTGTAAAATGTAGATTATAATGTTAACCTCATTGGATCTAGGAAAATTTATAGAATGTATATGAAGTACCTAATGCGAAGCAAGTGCTTAGTTACTATGAGTCCCCATCTCTTCTTTGTCACCATCCTTGAGATAACAGATGCATAGAAATTATGCCCAAATTAGAACATGTCAAATCTTCCTAATACTTTCTGGCTGAGCCCATGGAGAGCCTTAGAATGCCTTTTAGCACTCACTCCAGGCTGCTACTATCAATGAGATAGAGTTCACACATGAGGTAAGACTTATTTGTCATCCTGTCTGGGTAAATGAGAGATGATTTTTCCCCCCATTTCTAAATATGGTTCTGCTACATCTATCTTCATAGTTCCCACACCATCTTAGTCTAGCACTTTGCCTTCTGACTTTGTTTTAGAACAGGGCCTACCCGTTTTCTACCTTGATTTCTGTTTCTTTTCCTGTATTCTAAAATGGTTCTAAGAAACCAAAGGTATGGCTTACTATGGCTTGGATATACAAAGTTATACTATTCTGAGTTGATTGTAATACTTTGTTACTTTGGTTATTCCTTCATTTTAGCAAAAGAAAAATGTGTTTTCCATTTGTTTTAGCAAAAAAAAATAAATGTGGAAGATTTTAGTCTAAGACTTATTCTTTTGAAAGTTTCAAGACCAGACTGAAAAAAAGGAAAAAACTTAGAATCTGAATGTAATATTAGGTAGACAAGTCTCTAAAGATCAGAGAAATCCTAGTTTGAACATACTCTGTTTCTAGAGTTTCAAAAATCTTTGAGTAATTTCTAGTCCTTGACTGTATAATCTTTAAAACCAGAATAAAACTCTCTCCTTGTTATGAAGACTTAAAATAATTCAAGAACAGTGCTCACTGAGTAGAGAGTGTCACTGAAATAGGGGTTCAATTAAAGAAATTATTAATTTATCCAAGTGTACTTTCAATGTAAAAACAAGAAAAAGTAATTCTGTAAATTTCCCACTGGGAAAATAGCATCTCATTTCCTTCTTTTGAAAGAATGCATGACCTTTGACAAAAATCTCAACTTAAGCAAAAAATTGCTTAATGAGCTAGTTTGCTAGACTTAGTGAGAGATGTAATAAAAGTTCTTTTACATTTAGATCATCTTTCTTTTTAATAAAATAATTATCTTAGAAATCTAAAATGCTTTTTTGAAAAATAAGCTTAATCCAAGGAAACTATAATGGAATTGATTATAAAAAATTTAAACTCAGTTAGCATTAGAGTTATACTTTAAATATAAATGTACTAAACTGTTAAAACAATGTATCTTGATGGTGATGGGGTATAGAATTAGAGATAGAAGTAGAGATTCTTCTTTATGTATTTTTGTATTGAATTGCTGCAAAAAGCATTACTATTATTTTTGACAGTGAATTTGTAAAAGAGAATTGAAAGTGAAAATGAAGTCGCTCAGTTGTGTCTGGACATTTTGCAACCCCATTGACTGTAGCCTGCCAGGCTCCTCTGTCCATGGGATTTTCCAGTCAAGAATACTGGAGTGGGTTGCCATTTCCTTCTTCAGGGCATTGTCCCAACCCAGGGATTGAACCCAGGTCTCTCACATTGCAGGCAAACTCTTCACCATCTAAGCCACCATTTTTACTAAATTAAATTACTTTTTAGTTTTGACCCTTGGTAAAATTGTGATGCAGTTATGCGCATGGTCTCTATTATCTGCCTCCTTATTCTGTAAGATTTTGTTCCATTTCCTGTTTCCTTATTGTAGTACTCATGCTATCTTTCTATCAAAATTTCCTGCCAAGAAGAGTATGAGAAATCTATATTCTCTTAAATATATTTTATTTATAAGAGCATACATTTATTTCCCCTTGAATATATATTTGTTATTCAACAAAGATCAAAGTCATAAGATCAGACATAAAGATCACCTTTCTTGAATGTCTAATTCTCATCAGCAAGAGGAGGGTTTTATAAATGATGGAGACTTTCTGGCTCCATAAGTCATATCATTAGATGTTGGAAGAGTCTATTCTGCCTTGTGCATAAACATGGATCTGGTTACTGGACCATAGCATTACTGACTGATTGATGCGGATGGTTCTATCCCAGCATGTTTAGACCACATAAAGATCTTCCATGTTTTGTGACTGTTGTTTGCTTTTCAATAAAATGAGATGCCACTTCAGAGTTCTGAGCAAATTAGTGACAAGATGTACCTTCATTATAAAATGATTGCTCCAGGTGTTGGGTTGAAACTAGGATATAGGAAAGTGAGGACGGAAAATAGAAAGATCACTTAGAAAGCTATTGCAATAATGTAATTGAGAAATAGTGGTAGCGTGAGTGGGAAAGGAACAGTGGTGGTAGTATGAATAGTTCAAATTTCACATCTATTTGAGGGTAGAGCAAACAGGATCCCCTGTAGATTGGCTCTAAGACACACGAGTCAACAATGATTCCATGGTTTTGGCCCAGACAATTAGAAGGATGAAGTGGCCTTCATCTCTGATGGTAATTTGTATTTCATACCAATTTTCAGTAAACAGTTGAAAAGTTTTATCTAGAAGGGGCTGAGAGAGGTACTGGATCTACTCTTGATTTTTTTCTCCTCTTTCAGTCCTCAAGCTTCTTCCAGTTTGTATCTGATTTAATTCAAATGAATAACCTTCTCATATCATGATCATTAGACTGACTGAAGAGAATTTTTATTACTCTTTTTTAATCACTAAAAAGTTCAAAATTTAAGTTCAGAATCCTCATAAACTATATTAATAAAGTCACTATGATTTGTGTTCTGATTAGTATTCATGCATTCCAATAGTTCAGAGTTGAAAGAGATACAGTTTCATAATATCTACAATGCCCACAAATGTCTGCTGCAAAGCTCTGGAAATTTTAGAAGCCTGCCTCTTATCAGTGCAGTGCATCAGTGTTCTTGTATTAAATACTTTCCTGGCCCAAGCTGTATCAGCAGGTTTTTTTTTTTTTTTTTTTTTTTTTTTTTTTTTAATTATTATTTTTTAATAAATTTATTTATTTTAGTTGGAGGCTAATTCCTTTACAATATTGTAGTGGTTTTTGCCATACATTGACATGAATCAGCCATGGGTTTACATGTGTTCCCCATCCTGAACCCCTCTCCCACCTCCCTCCCCATCCCATCCCTCTGGGTCATCCCATTGCCCCAGCCCTGAGCATTTGTCTCATGCATCGAACCTGGAATGGTGTTCTGTTTCACATATGATAATATACATGTTTCAATGCTATTCTCTCAGAACGTCCCACCCTCACCTTCTCCCTCAGAGCCCATAAGACTGTTTTATGCATCTGTGTCTCTTATTCTGTCTCGCATATAGGGTTATCGTTACCATCTTTCAAATTCCATATATATGCATTAGTATACTGTATTGGTGTTTTTCTTTCTGGCTTACTTCACTCTGTATAATGGCCTCCAGTTTCATCCATCTCAGTAGAACTGATTCAAGTGTATTCTTTTTAATGACTGAGTAATATTCCATTGTGTATATGTACCACAGCTTCCTTATCCATTTGTCTGCTGATGGACATCTAGATTGCGTATCTCCTGCTCACTTATGCATGGATGACATCAGACCAATCAAGCCACTGTGAGAGACCTGCCAATTACACATTGTCATTTACTTATATTACCCACACCAAGAATAGTACCTATTTAATATTGGTTTAAGGAGAAACAGTAGAGGAGATGTTTGTTCATTTCTCTTTTAAAAATGCTTCCTATGTGGCCAGGACTACAGGACAAAGTTTTTAAAAGAACATTATTATACTTTCTCCTTAATACCTCAATGGCATGAGAACATTCTGTGGTCATATTTTCTGAGCACAGTCAAAGAAATCAATGGAAACCAAGCTGTAAAATGTTTGGAACATCTGTTAAGTAGAATCAAGGGACTAAAGAGAAGAGGGCTGAGGATGCTTTATACTAAAAACCTTTTTAAAAGGATGTGGATAGAATATTTTTCACAGACTAGGATAAAGCTGATCCCTTTAACAGACTATTTATTTTAGTCCCTGCACCATCTTTCCTTCCTTTTCCTCTTTGGCTAATTAGTATTCCCACAAATCAGAATGAGGTAAACAACCTTTAATACGTAAAGCAAAAATATAAGATAAAAACATCTGTATTGTTAAAAATATCAACTTCCCTCACATTGACATACAGATTCAATGCAATCTCAATAAAAATGCCAGAAGCATTTTTGTTATTGTTGTTGTTGAAATTGACAAGCTAATTCTCATCTTTATGGGGAAAGTAGGGCATCTAGGGAGAAGGCTCTGGTGACCCACTCCAGTACTCTTGCCTGGAAAATCCCATGGATGGAGGAGCCTGGTGGGCTGCACTCCATGGGGTCGCTAAGAGTCGGACATGACTGAGCGACTTCACTTTCACTTTTCACTTTCATGCATTGGAGAAGGAAATGGCAACCCACTCCAGTGTTTTTGCCTGGAGAATCCCAGGGACGGAGGAGCCCGGTGGGCTGCCATCTATGGGGTCGCACAGAGTCGGACACGACTGAAGTGACTTAGCAGCAGCAGCAGAGCATCTAGACTAGAACAAAGAACAAAGTTGAATAACTTATATTGCTTGATTTTCAAATGGACCGTAAAGCTACAGTTAATAAGACAGTGTGGCTAAAGTGAGGTTTGACAAATGGGCCAACGGAAAAAAACAGTCCAGTAATAGATTCAATTGATTTTTGATGAATGTTCCAAAGCAATCCAGTGAAGAAAGGAAAAGTGAAAGTGTTAGTCCTTTAGTCATGTCCAACTTTTTGCAAGCCCAAGGACTGTAGCCTGCCAGGCTCCTCTGTCCATAGACTTCTCCAGGCATGGAGTGGGTTGCCATTTCCTTCTCCAGGGGATTATCCGGACCCAGGGATCGAACCCAGCCCTCCTGCATTGCATGCAGATTCTTTGCCATCTGAGCCACCAGTGCTAGAATAATTAGATCTCTCTAAGGAAAAAAAAATAGGGAAACCAAACTCCTATCTTATATCAAAATATATTTAAAAATAAATAGGCTGGCAGAAAATATTCGCAAAGCACAAATATAACAAGTTCTTATATCGAGAATCTATATAGGATTCCTATGACTTAATAATAAAAGACAAATATCCCAATTAAAAATTGGATAAAAGACTTGAACAGACACTTCACAAAGGAAAATTTATTAGTGGCCTACATAAATATGAAAAAAGTGATCAATGTAATTATCAGAGAAGTAAAGAGTAAAACCACAATGAGATACCACTACATACCGTCTAAACTGGCTAAAATTAAAAAGACGAATTACAACTTTTACCCAGGATGTGGAACAGAAGTTTATTACTGGTGAGAGGGTAAAATACTGAAACCTCCAAAGAAAAAAAGCTTCGCAGGTTAACAAAAATTATGTTATTACAAAGTTAAACATATAACTGATTTATGATTCTTTTCAGTATTTATTCAAGAAGAATGAAAACAATTGTTCCCAAAAAGGTTTCTTCAGGTATATATGTGGAAGATTAATTATTAACAGCCTATTAATTAAAATCACCCAAATGTCCATCAATAGGGTAATGGACAAATAGTTGTGGTATAGTAATGTAATACTACTCAACAGTTAAAAGGAACAGAGTACCAATATACCCAATAACATGGATGACCCTCAAAAACATGCTGTGTGAAAGGAGCCAGGCACACAAAAAAGTACATATTGGATAACTACATTTTTATGAAATTTTAATACAGGCAAAATTATTCTATGTAATTAGAATTCAGTGTTGTTATTGCCTCTTTTGGGAATAGAGAGGAATTGACTGAGAAAGGCTTTAGGGACGGTTCTTAGGTGATGAAAATGTTCTATATCTTCACAGGAATAATGGTTATACCAAATTTTACAATTGTTATAATTTATCAAACTTCAATTAAAATAAAAAAATAACTTAGTATGAGATAACAATAGAAAAAAATTAATGGACACAGGAGACAAATCCATTCTCTCCCCAGAGAGTATAGCAAAAGAAAATGGCACTTGCTGTATTTTGAGGGATGAGAAGAGAGGGGAGAGGAATTCCAAGCAGAAATTCAGTTTTAGCATGAAAGATGCAAGATCTATGAGATTTCTTGGCCCTCGGTCACTTTGAGTTGGAGGGTGGTGGCTCTGAATAGAGGTGTTTTGGATCAGTTATGAGGTGACTCAGAGTTCATTTCCTTTTTGATTTATAGCTCATTTTTCAAGTATTGTCCAGAACTGTTTTGTAAGTAGAATGATAGACTGAACCCTGGGCCTGAAATCCAGCCTGTCTCTGCTATCCTGAGTTAATGTATTTGTGTCAAACTCTTAACCTCTGTAAACTTCTGCTGTGGAATAATGTAAATTTCATCAGGTGCTGCCTGTCAGGGATGTTGGGAAGTAGGAATGCAAAAGTGGTGAGGGAAATATTGGTCGTTACTTTATGGCTGTGAAAGTGTTCTCTCTCTCTCAGTGAAACTGGGCTGTTACAGTGACATTCATACTGTTTGCCCTCCTGTAAATACTATTTTGTTGGTAATTCTGGGTGTGTTTGCTCAAGTTGACTGTAAAAGCACTCACTATACTCTGACTTTTCCCCCACATTTGTTCTTAGGACTTTGAGTTTATCTTCCCTTCTGCAGAACACATGCTTTTAATAAACAGTGTTTTTATAAGCCCTGAAGCTCAGATTGAAGATGGGATTTCTAGGACGGTTTTATTTAGAGAGAAGCCCTTAAAGTCCATGGGTTTTATTTAGAGAGAAGCACTTAAAGTCCATAGTCAGTGTGGTTTTTTTTAATGTTTAGATACTTTAAAGACTCTTTTAGAATAGAAATTAATATTTGAATACTGGACTTTCCTGGTGGCTCGGACAGTGAAGAATCTGCCTGCAATGCAGGAGACATGGGTTTGATTCCTGTGTCAGGAAGATCCCCTGGAGAAGGGAATGGCTACCCACTCCAGTATTCTTGCCTGGAGAATTCCATGGACAGAGGAGCCAGGCAGGCTACAGTCTGTATATTATTAATAAATTAATATTTAATCAAACCAAGCTCTAAATATAAAAGTTTCTTCACCACACTCTCATAAGCCTCTGGGCTTTCCCCCTTCAATGATTTACTTGGCCTGGCATGCAAAGAGGTCACCTTTTGTGAATAATGGCTGTGTAATTCTTTTTAGGACCTATCTCCATTAAGACTCAAGTTAATCTTTGAGTAGTGATCACTCCCTCTTCTGTGGTTTAATAATTGGACTGTGGGCATTTCGAGAGCAGGGGCTGTGCTTTATTTGTATTTAATTCCAAGTGTAATATCTAAATGTGTGCTGAGTACACGAACAAATAATAAATCAATGAATAAAAGAAATAAGCTTGTAACTACCTAACGTTCATTTAGGCTTTCAGAAAAAGATAGGAATTGTTTTTTAAGGAAATATACCATAAGGATTTTACAAAGGAACCTCCATTTTACACAGAGCCATAGTATACTTAAAGCTATCTATTAATGAGTTTTTTTATATCTCTAGTGAATGAATCACCAAGGATAGATATGAATACTTTTGCTTATGTGGCATAAAAGGAGTCACTTCCTTTCTCACTTGTAGTTCTGGGTCTGTGTTCCACGTGAGTTGTCTCAGCTACTTGTCACCAACAAGCTGAAGGGTTTAGTATAAACACATAATGTGCTTATGTGGCTTTTGTGGAGAGAATTATCATGTCTAGTTGAGGAACATTACCTAGGCTACATTCATGGTCAGCTCAACAACCAACATACGTTTGACTGCCCTGATTTTAAATATTTCTCACTAGAGATGCAGTTCTTGGGGGATAAAACATCAATATTGTCTGTTACTCATAAATGGGTCTTTTGTACCACAAGTGGACATTTTCAACCCCAAGGCCACATTTTAGGGCTTCCTGACTGGGACAAGGGAAGCACAAGGATATTTTATGGAGGATGGAAAGGAGGAGACAAGACTGCTTGGATATTGTCAAGTTACAAGACCCAGCACATAACTTTGGTGATCTTGGTGCTATTGCAAATACATATATATGTATATGGGTGTATATATGTATATATATATGTATGTGTGTGTATAATATGTGCTTTCCTGATCAGATTGATGGGCTCACTGTGTTTTGTCACTCTCTATCCCTTATATCCTTGCACTTTGTGTCCCAGTAATAGGTAATTGTCGAATGAATGAATGCACTGGGATATGCGGTATAGATCAAACACCACTTAAAAGTAATCTCTCTATCCTGATATTCAAGAAACTAAACATGTAGTATTTTATCTGGGCAGTTCTTGCATCACTTGTTTTCCACTTATATTGTAGTTATTTCAGTGTGTATTTAATCATACTACTAGATTGTCAATATCTTGTACAGAGGACCTATTTCTAATTTACCTTTACATTTCCTACAGTACCTGCACATGTTTAGCAGTCAATTAGATGGCTTGTCAAATGGGTGAATTTCAAGGAGCCCTGTCAAACATAAAGTGATATTTAGTGGTACACACTAATTAACATTCAATGAATATTTTATTTGGACAGCAAGGAATTTTACCTCCATTGTATCAGATCCATCAAACTTTTAGTCAATGACCATTGCTTTTTCCCTGGGCATGTGACTGGTGGAGGCTCTGGACGAAGCCTTGTTTAGGTAAGAGACACTATGGACAGTGTGAATTCCTAATTCTATTATGCAGAACTTCTTTAATTACATTGCCTTTCTATTAGACAAATGTGCTGATTCTCAGAGTGCTTACAGGCAAAAGATCCTTTTCAATTGTATACCAATTTAGCTTATAAGTGATCAGCAACAAAATTCTGGTTATTAGAGAATCAAATTAAGTGTGTGGCCCTTGTGCTATGAACCTTGAATCCTTGGCATCTGGCCATATTATTGGAATAGAAAATGGTTCACTATTTGCTACCACTTTGGGGAAGACTCTGGCAGAGAGGTCTCTGACTCTTGGACAGCTTCATTCAGCTTGAGATTATGAATGTTTCAACGCAAGGTGAACTCACTTTTCCTTGCTTTCCTCCAGAGTCTTTTCTGAGATAAATTCTGAAAAAACCTTGTATTTGCAAGTAGGAACAAGTGGGCTATCAGACTGAGAGGGTGACACATAGGTTTTGAATCCTTTTTATTGTGGGGATGGGAGTGGGAAAAATAGCAAAACAGAACTGGAGATGGAGATTAGCCAAGCATTCTATAGGCAGACCTGGAGAATGCAAGAGAAACGTAGCAAGTGAAGAAAAACTTAAGAACCTGAACCCTAGTAAGCCCCAATACCAAAGTCATGGAGAGTTTCAAGAAGGGAAGCTAATGTTACTGAACCAAACTCAGGTCTACCCACCCATGTCAGTAAGGCCAATCTACTGACACCTGATTGTAATGAAGGAAAGTGCAGTGTTTATTATAAGGCACCTGTAAGGATTTCAGGACGTCCAGTGCTCAAAAAGCCTAAACTACCAGAAAGCATTTTTAAAGGTCGGGTGAAAGAAGGGAGTCTCAGAGTAGGTTATAAGCCCATGCAAAATTCTTTGATTGGTTGATGTTGAAGGTAACAGGGTGATGTCATGGGGGTTAGCATTATCAGTCCTTTGGCTCCAGTAGGCCTGCAGGCTAATGATCATCAAGTAGTTAACATCTTCCATTTGTGGGGGTTTTAACAACTGTAAAACAACTCGGAATATGCATCAGATACTGTTATCTAGGTAAATCAGAGAGGAGCTAAAGCAGAGGATGGGGGAGAAGGGTCTGTCCCATAGAGAAGCCCCTATAGAGTCCTGCTAGATTATATTAACAGAGTAAAGGGCACCTAGAGAATGCAGAAGACAGGGAATGAATAAAGAAGTAATTTGACTTGTTGGGAAGGGGCTATTGGAAACTCTACAGTGTGCAGTTTCAGTAGAGTTGTACGGAGGGAAGCCGATTGCAAAGAGATAATAAAGAAACAAGTAGTAAAAAATGGAAGCAATGGTTATAACCCACTTATTCTAGAATTGTGGCCATGTTCTCTGGAAATCATTTTTCATGTCTATTACCTTTCCTTTTCCATTCTGTTGGCCTGTTTGAGTTATAAAAACTTCATTTGAGTCAGGGAGGGAAAAGAATTTCCTGTAGCTGGGAAATTTGGGCAGAGTTGGCAAGGTCACCTCTTTGGCTATCTTCACATTCAACTTCTTTCTTTATTTTAATAACACTGGATGATGATGAGTGGTTCTGTTTTGACATTAGAACTACTTTCATGGTTTGCACATGCAATAAAATGAGATCCAAGTGCCTAAAAGGGAAAATTGGTTGAAATATCAAAGTGACGGTGGGGAGGGGATGGAGAGGAGGAAGCTAGTGGAAGACAGTTGAGAAGATGAAGATTTGGGGAATGCAGTGGTGGATGTCAAGGGCAACGCATTTATTTTAAAGGCAGAGATTCAGGGGCTCAGTGTTTGGTGTTGGCCTTGGGTTAGATGGATTGGCTTTTGTGTTGATGCTCGCACAATAAAAGTCAGGAGAGAAAATTACTGTTAGCATTTTGCTCCTTCTGAGTTCCTGTGGCTGTATGTGGCTCTTATTTAGTCTGGGATGGGTATAGGGGTGTTTTGTAGAAACTAATGTTATTTTGTTGAGGATGGTTGGTCTGTTTACTCTTTGCTTATACTTCTTCAAAGGATGGAGTAGTGGGAAGTTCACTGGTAATCATTCTGTTATTTGCCTTATTACTTTCACCAAAGGAAGAGATGCTACCCAGGATCTCGAAATTTTAATTCTCTTTTTTTTTGTCTGTAAAATGGCTTGAATAATATCAACCTTCTTCCAGAGTGGTTGAAGTGTCAAATGAAATATGATAAAAAGCACTTTAAAACCAGAGTGATTATAAATAAAATCCAATATTATCAAATAAAGAAAGGGGAAGACAACAAAGAATGGAGGCAGGGATAAACATCCCTTCTCTTTTTCATTACCTTCATCCCTGTGGGGGTAGCTGTGAACGAACTGCCTTTGTGGGCCTTCATAACTCAGCTGAACTGACTTCGCACTGAGCCAGGAAGTGAGAGGCAATCTCCAAAGCAGGAAATCAAAGCTCTGGAATTCTGCTGAAACTTTAGTTTGTACAAAATGCCTCTCATTGGGTCTAGAACATATTTATCACTCAGTAAATGTTTTATATTATTCATTCTTCTTGGCTCTTCTCCTTCCAGACATATATTGACCTTATTAATGCTATTCAATGATAGAGCCAAGTTTGTGGGGCCAAAAGCATGCACAACATTGGACCATCTATTTAAGTAGAAAATTGCAACAAAATCTCCTTTTACATATTTTAGTAAAACATTTAGTCGGTTGATCAGATTACTAGGACAGCTCAAGGCCTTGCAAGGGATCCACACATGGGAAGGTTCTTAAAGCTTAAATATCAGTAATTGCACATATTTTTGACATTAAAAGTTAAATTGAGTTAAAAATGATTTTGGTTTGAGAGTTATATATATCTATTGAAATCATTTGAGAACCTTGAACTTTTAAATTATTTTTCAAATTCTTTTCCCGTTTAGATTATTACAGAATATTGAGCAGAGCTCCCTGTGTTATACAGGAGCTCCTGCTAGGCATCTATTTTAAATATAGCAGTGTGTGCACGTCAGTCCCAAGCTCCCAGTTTATCCCTCCCACTTCCCCGAGTCTGGTAACCATAAGTTCATTCTCTAAGTCTGTGAGTCTGTTTATGTTTTATAGATAAGTTTATTTGTATTATTTTATTTCTTAGATTCCCCATATAAGTCATATCATATGATATTTATCTTTCTCTGAGTTACTTCACTTAGTATGATAATCTCCAGGTCCACTCATGTTGCTGAAAATGGCATTATTCATTCTTTTTTATTTATTTTTTATGGCTGAGTAATATTCCATTGCATATATGTACCACATCTTCTTTATTCATTCATCTGCCAGTGGATATTTAGGTTGCTCCCATGTTTTGGCTGTGTAAACAGTGCTGCAATGAACATTGGGGTACATATGTAATTTTAAACTAAGTTTTTCTCTGGATATAAAATATCACATGTGAGAATCTCTGCCCAGGGCACTTTGTATTTAAAACTACCTTAACGTTCAACTTATAAAATGTGTCATTTAGGTAGCAGAGGATTTTTCAATTTTTCCTGCTTATAGAGATAGAGCCAAAAATAACTCAAGTTCTTTGGTCCATCCCACTGCCTGCAGCAGACCACCTAGAAATCATCACTGACAGGCAAGAAGCTGTTCCAGAGAGGAGCCCTTCTTACCTTGCTTTGAAAGGTACCACCCTGTTAGGACTTTTTATTTCTGACTGAACATCCTCAGCATTTAGAGTTTTAAATAGCTCAGCTATTTAAAATAGGTAGTGAAGAGTTCTGACAAAATGTGGTCCCCTGGAGGAGGGAATGGCAACCACTCCACCATTCTTGCCTCAAGAACTCTATGAGCAGCATGAAAAGGCAAAAAGATATGACACTGGAAGATGTGTCCCCCAGGATGGAAGGTGTCAAGTATGCTACTGAGGAAGAGCAGAGGGCAATTACTAATAGCTCCAGAAAGAATGAAGTGACTGGCCAAAGCAGAAATGATGCTCATTGGTGGATGGATCTGGTGGTGAAAGTAAAGTCCAATGCAATAAAGAACAATATTGCATAGGAACCTGGAGTGTTAGGTCCATGAATCAAGGTAAGTTGGACATGGTCAAGCAGGAGTTAACAAGAATGAACATTGATATCTTAGGAATCAGTGAACTAAAATGGACGGGGATGGGAGAATTTAATTCATAAAACATTAAATAGTACATAAAAAGATTAATAAACTTTCATCTAATGGATGCATTTTTGTTCATTGTTACTTTTCTTTGGTCTGGTTCTTTATGTAGAATTTGTGGAAGTAAATAATAGTTTTAACTAAATTGAGTAATCCTCCTATATATTTTCACTTTAAAAGCCTCAAATAATTAAGTTCTCCAGTATATCCCATCCTCAGAAATAAATGTTATCCGTTTTTTATGTTCCTTCAGTCTTTTTTATGCATTTGTGTTGGTGTATATGAACATCCAGAAAATAGTTTTTCTCGTTTTACTTGTACCGTGCATGTTTGTGTGTTTTAAGTTCTGTACAATTTTATCACCTATAAGTTGGTATATTCACCATGTCAGTCAAGATATTGAACAGTTCCAGCCAACACCACAAGGATTCCCTCGTGTTGCACTTTTATAATCACAAGTACCATTTTTTTTCGCTGCATGAACCTCTGCAACCACTAATATGCCCTTCATTTCTAAAATTTATCCTTTCAATGATGTTATAAAAAATAGAATCTTATAGTGCATAACCTGGATGTTTTGTAAAGTTAAAGAAAACTTGAATGCCACATGCCAGCATTTTCTTCTCTTCTCTTTTCGTAGGTGAGAGAAATGACTCAGCCTCCCTTGGCTTCACTTTTCTCTTCTGAAGCTTTTGCCTTCTAAAGCCCTCTGCTTTTCAAAGACTCTCATTCTCATCTCAAGTGATTTCTGGCTGTTGGAAATACATTTCGAAGTATAGTAAGAGCAGAGAATGGCCGTGGCCAATGTGGAGGAGGAAATGAGATGAAATCTTGTCTTAAATTATGAGAATGAGAAAACCCCCAGAGCAGTGAGGGGAAAATGAGTATTTCAGGACCGTCATGATGCCTTTCCATAATGTGTGCCCAGGAAGAAACTACAGTAGGAATCCAGAACTCTGCCTGAGGCTCATTATCAATACAACATAGCAAAGTTGTCAGAAACCAGAAGGAAAGGAAAAGACTCCTTTTCTTTGCTATCGGTTATCAGGGAAAGAAACATCATTGGGATCCTATAGATTTTCCAGTTTTCCTGGTTTGCCACTATATCCGGACATCTGGTATGCCTGGGGCCTCCCAAGTCCTACTATGGAATGGATCTGGGAAAAGGGCCCCCTGCCTGTGATGCCTACCATTTCCAAGGCTCTAGATAGTTGACTTCAGTATGATTGTCATACATTGACCTATTAAGGTATTTTACCCATCTGGAATTAGAGTTTTTGAAATATAATCAAGCTTAAATAAGTTCATATGAAATATTTGCAATTTGAATCTGTTTTTGTAGGAAAAAATAGATGAATAGTAAACTACTAAAGTAGATATTAACATAAGGTCTCTGATGACTCAGCAGGTAAAGAATCTGTCTTCAGTGCAGGAGACACGGGAGATGAGAATTTGATCCCTGGGTCAGGAAAATCCCCAGGAGGAGGAAACTTGGAGGCAACCCACTCCAGTATTCTTGCCTGGAAAAATCCCATGGACAGAGGAGCCTGGCGGAGTACAGTCCAGAGGGTCACAAAGAGTTAGACATGACTGAGCACAATACTATTGTTATTATAATGGGTAGCATCTCATTCCACAAAATTGAGTTGAGGATGAAATAGTTTATTTTTTCTAATGATATTATTTTGATCATTTGAGTCCTCATTTCTTTGGGAAGAAAAAAATAAATCCCCATCAATTCTGGTCTTCTTGCTCCTCCATTTTCCCTTAAGTTGCATCCAATTTCCAGGTTTTATCTGGTGCAATGCATGTGTCAATGGGCATTTAGGGGGAAGGAGAGAGTTAAGTATTGATGAGACTTAAGACCTTATTAACATTAATAAAAAGTTTTCACTCCTCTTGCAGGGTTATCAAGACAGATCTTAAATCAGAAGTAAAGTAGTTAGTAAAGTGTGTCTTGAAAACCATATACACTTCTAGCAGGACTCCCTTCTGGTCTACCTTCACTCTTCGGGGCAGCAGTGATGGGAGCGGTGGGGGAGGGAGGGGACTCTCCCCCTAAACAGCTTTCAAAGATTCCTGCTTGAAAGCGGCACCAATCAGGCTGCTCCCCAACCCAAACCCATCCTCTGTCCTCTCCCATTCAGTCTTCATTGATCCCACCGTTCCAAATTCCTCCTTTCCCCAATACTTTATCTCAGACATCTATTAGGAAGAAAGACATGAAAGGAAACTATGTAATATGTAGAGAGCATCTGCTGTGTGCCAATATTAGATTTTGTTCTCAGTCTGTTTCCTCCAATCAATCAGCAAGTCCTATCCTGTCAACCTTGGAAGTGTCTTCAGAATCCAGCCTCTGTTCCCCTTCTCCCTGCCACCACCCTGGACCAAACCACTACCACTCCTCATGGATGGTCTTCTAAATGGGCTCTGGATCTACAGTGGTTGTTTGGTCACTAAGTCATGTCTGACTCTTTGCCACTCCATGAACTGTAGCACCCCAGGCTTCCCTGTCCTTCACAATCTCCTGGAGTTGGCTTAAATTCATATCTGTTGTTTCCATGATGCCATCCAATCATCTGCTATCCTCTGTCGCCCCCTTTTCCTTTTGCCCACAATCTTTCCCAGCATCAGGATCTTTTCCAGTGAGTCAGCTCTTTGCATCAGGTGGCCAAATTATTGGAGCTTCAGCTTCAGCATCAGCCCTTCCAGAGGACATTCAGGGTTGATTTCCTTTAGAATTGACTGGTTTGATCTCCTTGCAGTCCACGGTACTTTCAAGAGTTCTCTCCGGCACCATAGTTTGAAAGGATTGATTTTTGATGCTTAGCCTTCTTATGGTCCAACTCTCACATTTGTTAAGTGATTATTGGAAAAACCTAGCTTTGACTATACAGACCTTTGCTCACAAAGAGATGTCTGTTTTTTAATATGCTGTCTAGGTATGTCATAGCTTTCCTTCCAAGGAGCAAGTGTCTTTTAATTTCATGGCTGCAGTTACAGTCTGCAGTGATTTTTGAGCCCAAGAAAATAAAATCTGTCACTGTTTCCACTTTTACTCCATCTATTTGCCATGAAGTGATGGGACTGAATGCCGTGATCTTATTTTTTTGAATTTTGAGTTTTAAGTCAGCTTTTTTCTTCTCCTCTTTCACCCTCATCAAGAGGCTCTTTAGTTTCTCTTCACTTTCTACCATTAGAGTGGTGTCATGTGCATATCTGAGGTTGTTATTTCTCCTGGCAATCTTGATTCCAGCTTCTACACTTACCTTCAAAGTTTAATCATAACATGGGAGCCAGACAGATTCTTTCACTACAGAAGTCAGACCATGCACTCTCTGTGCTTAGAATTTCCAGGGGTTCCTGTCTTATGCAGAGTAAAACCCAAAGCCCTTGCTTGCACTATCTTGCAATGTCCCCCATGATGCTCAGCCCTACTGGTTCTCTGGCCTCATCCCCCATCACTGATGACCTCACTGGCTTGCACCAGCCACCCTGGTGTCTGCACAGATCCTCTGTCAGAGCCTTTGATCCTACTATGACTTCTGCCATAACAACTGTTGCATCAAAGATCTGCATTACCAGCCAGGACCATTGCTACTCACCTTATCTAAAAATGGAATGCTCTATAGCACTTACCACCAGTCAGCTACCTGTCTGTCTGTCTGTTAATCATCTGTTTCCTTGAACCCTGCCCCATTACCATTCCCACACAAACCATTGTCTGCACCAAGATGGCATGGATATTACCTGTTTTGTGCACTGCTGTGTCCCCAGTCCCTGGAAGAGTACCTGACACAAAGGTCTCAATAAATGTTTTGAAATGAATGAATGATACTACACAATAATCTGGGAAGTAATGATTTCTTTTACTTATATGGATGAAGTCAACAGTGCTCAGAAAGATAATTTATGAACACTCACACAATTGCTAAAAGGTGGAAACAAGTATATACCACAGGAAGCTTTTCTAGTTAGGATAGAAAAGAGCCAGGCCAGTATTTACAAAATGGTCTTGCAGAAAATAGTATATTTTATATTATCCTTCCTAACATTAGGAATTTAATTTAAAAGAAGGTTAATTTTAAAAGAGATTAACTAGGAATAGGCAGTGTCTTAACCTGGGGGAATGTGTTTTTAATGGAATCTCAGGCACATTGGCAGGTTTTGCTGGTGGTGTCTTGGGGCCAGGAACCAGCTATGCTGCTAGTCCAGTGATTAGGTCATGTGCTGGCGTCTGCTGGGAACTTTGATAAAGATGATTTTTGGCCAAGCTCACTTTAATATAAAATATGCTTTTGTGGCATTCTGGCCCTGGTTCAATGGACCTTTTCTTTAATTCAACTTTGGAAAGAAAATTTGGAGTGAGCATTCAGAAGACACATTCTTTTCTATGTCTGATCTGCCATTAAAGCCCTTTCCATATAGGAAAATGGGAGTATGGTAGGCTGTTTAATGTTTCTGTTAGAAAAGTAAGAATTGAAGGCAGGAGTCAATAATGGGATAATTCCTTAGAAATGAGAAAACACTATAAATCTAAAGTAGAACAGAAAGTGAGCAAGGCTAAAGGGAACTTTTTAATTTTTTAACATTGGTTTACTTGCCTTATTTTCAAAAAATACTACATTCCTATTATTTTTTTTTTTTCTTTTCAAGCATTGTATTTGGCTTTTTTAAAAAATGTGGTTTCCCCATTTTATATAGGCGGAAATACATCAATACAGTCTAGTGCTTCAAAATCACCCAAGTCATGAAGTCTGTAGCCTGATATATTTGGCTGTGATTGATCACTCAACTAGATTTTATTATTTTTGTTAATTTTCAAAGAAGTGTTTCAAAGATAGATGAGAATACAACTGTATTTATTTTCTGACTGGAAAATATATCTGTTTACACACACATATACACACAGGGTTGTGGCGGCAGCCTTGCAAAGACGGAACATGGATACTTAACTGTGTGTGTATCAGGATATTATCACAGGTTCTTGTATAAGGGATGAAAGGGAAAGTTGCTCAGTCGTTTCCAACTCTGCGAATCTCATGGACTGTATGTAGCCTGACAGATTCCTCTGTCCATGGAATTCTCCAGGCCAGAATACTGCAGTGGGTAGCCTTTCCCTTCTCCAGGGGATGTTTCCAACCCAGGGATCAAACCCAGGTCTCCTGTATTGCAGGTGGATTATTTACCAATTGAGCCACCAGGGAAGTCCCTGTATAAGAGACAGGGAATGGTTAAAGATAAGCTAAAGGGAAGAGTCTTAATTGTTCTTCAAACTTCAGACTACACCATGAATGAACCTGTAAGGATTTAGAAGAGGTGTAAGGCCTGCCCCAGACCCGGTGCAGGGATTCTGAAGAAGTCACTGGAAACTTGTCCAGTTTATTTATTAATTTATTTTTGTATTTTGGCTGTGCTATGCCACATGTGGGATGGTTCCCCAACCAGTGATCGAACCCAGGCCTCTGCAGTGAAAGCATTGATCCTAACTCCTAGGCCACCAGGGAACTCCCCACTGCCTTCTTTTTTCAGTTTAGAATAATTTATATTTTTCATATTTGTTCAGGATGGTGGGGATACCCTTTTAAGCTGTGGAGTAACCAGCTGTCAGGTAAAATAAGGAAGCTGAATGAGCTTATCGCTGCTTCTCACGGTATCTTGGGTAGCTTGTTTATGAATAAAGAAGCAGTCATATTAGAAACATATAGGCTACACATATAGGCTGTTATTTTATATAATTATCTAATTATAATAGTTCTTACAAATATATTTTAAGTTCACATTAAAAGCACAAATCATTCACATTAAAAATGACAAACTACATAGAAGTTTGTTAGTTTGTTGTTTTAATAGTAGTAAATTACTAATTGCCCCCTTTTGGGTATCTTTTCTTGCATGAAGAGATGTTTTAAATATATAAGTCTAAACTCAATAGGTGTTTCCAAAAACACCCACTGGAAAACTAAACAAGTTGTGTACTCTACCATAGGAAATATGTCATGGACAACAGTGCAAATCCTAACTGAATAAATCCTACTATGGCCAATAAGTTGACATGATGGGTAATCTTTCCTTAAGTAGAAACCTCTTTTATGGAAGTAGGTTAAAAACACCGTTGTAAAAACTGAGGGTTACGGAACCTCAGAAACTTCTCTCCAGTGTATCTATAAATATGCCATTATTTCAACCATAAGATCTCTCAAATTTTTGTTCTGACTGGCATGAAAATGAGTAAGAGAAGTAAGTTATCGTAGTTCTCCACCATTTGAGGGGCGCTGGACAGAGGTCAAGTCATAAATCAAAAGGAAAAATAACATGGAGAGCCAAGCTGAGTATCAGGGGAAGAAAATTTATCTCCAAATTCACCACATGCTTCGGGCAATCATGTTGCTCTCAGTCTAGGTTACAGAAGAGCCAATAGAAAAGAAAGCAATAGCACGTTCCCTCTCTGTGTGCATCTCTTTTTCCTTTTCTGTTTCTGAATTTTTCTCTCTTATGTCCCTGTTATTCTTTCTTCCATCTCCCACTTTGTATTTCAGCAGCTTGGTCGCGGAGTCCTTGGAGGCTTTCGCTTTGAGAGTTACTGTCTGTGTGCAGTCAGAGCCTCAGCTTCACCTCTGCCTCTCCTTGGATCACGCTGTTCCCTCCTTACCCACGCAGAATCTCCTCTAGCTGAACACCGGAAGGATGTCAGTTCTCAGTGAAGAGTCTGGGCCTGCTAGGACTTAAGCAGGACACAAGGAAGAGTTCATGGAGTCAGCCTCTCCTGAGCTCTTCTCTCCTCTGTTCACATGATGTATCCTGAGGCTCCAAAGTCCATCCCTGGAATCTACGCAGAGCAGAATAGGTGCTATGCAGGGAAATGGAGGGGATAGGAAATTGTACTGAACAATAATAGTAAAGATCATACCCAGTGGTGTGATAGGAGTGATTTAAATTCTAATGATGTTGAAGCTGAAACTCCAATACTTTGGCCACCTCATGCGAAGAGCTGACTCATTGGAAAAGACCCTAATGCTGGGTAGGATTGGGGGCAGGAGGAGAAGGGGACGACAGAGGATGAGATGGTTGGATGGCATCACCGACTCGATGGACATGGGTCTGGGTAGACTCCGGGAGTTGGTGATGGACAGAGAGGCCTGGCGTGCTGCAATTCATGGGGTCGCAAAGAGTCGGACATGACTGAGCAACTGAACTGAACTGAACTGAAATTCTATTTAATAATTTAAACTAATATTAATTTTAATTGTTAAATATATTGAAAAGAAATTTTATGTTGGTGTTTTCCAGTTTTTCCTCAGAGCGTGCATTTTTAAAACAGAAAAGAAATGCTTTTGTTATACTAAGTGAAAATGAAAATTCAGTTTCATGTATATAATCTAGCTACAAATATATAAAAATTATGGCAGAAAAATAAAACTGGTAGAATATATACAAGCCAATTAAGAGTGACTGCATTTGGATGGTGGGTCTAAGGCTTATTTTGATATTGTTGTTATTGTTGTTTCTAGCCTGATATCGTCTCATTTTGCTCAAATGCATGTGTTTCACTTTTAGAATAGACTGTGTAAAACATACTTCACTAAAATAGTGTTCCTTCTTTTCCTTTTTTTTAATGATTTAGGTTGCAAAAAAAGCTAAGATAAATAAAAAGGGGAGTTTATAAGCAACATTTGTTGCTTTTTGGGTAAATTTGAAAACATATATCTATATTTAATTAAATGCTAGATACGGACTATAATTTTACTACTCTTTCTTTTGTATAAATAGCACCATGGAGCACAGGATTAGATGAGAGTCAGACAGTTGAAGCCTCAGCTCCGTACTTGTCCCCAGCCACCTAGGTGACCTTGAGCAACACAGGTTCCTCCCCCTGCTTCAGTTTTCACCCATTTTGATGCTGAAAAGTTTGGGGCAGTCAGTGCAATCTGGCACTTTCTGCCTCTAAAATACTCTTGTAGTATCTTTCTGGCTTTGTACCTTTCCTGGTGTGTCTCTGCCTCTCTCCTGTGCAAAAGGATATAGTGGCAATGGTTTAAGACATTTTATCCTCAGGGAGTTTAGCAGCAGGTGAGAAAAAAATTTTAATATAAGCAGCATTACATATGAGAGTGAGATCTTGTGGCATTTGTGACTCTAGTATAACTGTATTTTTTTTTTCTCTTGCATATAGTGTCATTCTACTTTTAAGCTCTGAGAACCAAAGATATCTTATAATTTTGCTACATGTTTTTAAATGAATCCTTTTTTAGTCCATCTGCAAAATGATTGGCCGTGAATGGAAACAGTGGTACTGCTGCTTCCAGGGGAACACTGGATTGGATTACATAGGAAGAGTCTTGGTCCTGGAGGTGCTGGATGGATTAGTTCATTAATCTGAGCAAATAGTGACTTTTATAACATGGTTGAAAGAACACCCTGTTACAACCTTGATGAGATCCTTTTAGACTTTTGATGTTTACTCTCTTTGTCTTATTTATTCAGTCAGATTTGTCACTGATGATATAGATGGCTGTACACCTATTAAAACTACTGAAGTCATAAACCATAAAGCAAAAGGATGAATGCAATTTCAGAATGAGTTGACTTTTGTATCTGTAAGAAAGATGGTTTCTTGTTGTTTGTACTCCAGTCAAGGGAATAGATTGCTGCTAAGTCACCTCAGTCGTGTCCGACTCTGTGCGACCCCATAGATGGCAGCCCACCAGGCTCCGCCGTCCCTGGGATTCTCCAGGCAAGAACACTGGAGTAGGTTGCCATTTCCTTCTCCAATGCATGAAAGTGAAAAGTGAAAGTGAAGTCGCTCAGTCATGTCCGACTCTTAGCGACCCCATGGACTGCAACCTACCAGGCTCCTCCATCCATGGGATTTTTCCAGGCAAGATTGCAGGACAAATAATAATGTTAATGATGATGATAATAGTAGCTAACACTTAGCTAGCACTTCCTATGTTCTAGACATTGCTCTAAAACTTTTAACGGTTTTAACTTATGTAATCCCTGAAACAACCTTAGGAGTAAGGTGCCATAGTTGTCCCCATGTGAGGTGGAAACAGAGGATGACTAATTGCCCAAGGTCACATGCCTGAGAACCTGAACTCAGATAATTCTGACTCTAAAGCCTGTGCTCGTAAACACACTGCCTCTCTGCTCATCCATGTTCAGCAATCTGTGGAGGACCTTGATGTAAATTATGTATGTTCCTCACTTTCTGTCCCCTGTACCAGAGGACTCATCCTGCTATCTCCATGCTTTCCTGCCATGTAGAATCGTCTTTTCCTAATCAAATGTTTGCTGGGACTGTTGTTAAGAGATTTAGAAACAAATTGAACTTTAGGCGCATGTTCCCCTGGTGCTGCTTCCAGGGGAATATTGGAATTACACAGGAAGAGTAATAACTCCAAACTTTAGGGATGACCAGTAAAGCAACAATTTGTAAAAGAATGCCCATCTCAGAACAGGGAAACCTGGGCTTTATTTCCAGTTCAGCTGGGCCACACACCTGGTCCCAAGGGAAGTGATTCTGATCCAGTGGGTCAGGTATGGGGCCTTATAACTATGTATTTAAATTTTTTCTCCAAGGAATTCTGACACTCTTCCCAAGTTTGATAATCCCTAAACTAGAGCATTTGGAAAGTAAACTATTCTAGGGAAAAAGGACAGTGAATCGCCACTGATTATGTTCATTAGATAAGGTGATGGGGCCCTTTAACAGTCTGATCCTGGAGGGCTAAAGGAAAGAATCAGGATTTAGGGCAGATTTACTCTTAAAACCCCTTTACTTAAGCAAAGGATGTTGAATAGCTCCCCAGTATCACATGATTGGAGCTTTCTCGACACCTTCCTGTGTGTTGGTCCTGCTGTTATAGCATGATGAACCCAGAGGGGAGGCAGCTAGCTAGACCTGGGGAGTTAAGAAAGATTTCTTAGACAAGTTGACCTTTAGACAAAAGGCATTTACATGTAAGGTCCTTATTTGGACCCAAATCTTAAAGCATTTTAGAATCTGAACATAATGAGATTTATTTTGGAAGACATGACAGTCGTTTGGTGAGTGGTTCATTAGCCCCAGCCTGACCATTCCATTCTGTGGACAATGATAAAAACTGACTGTCTCGCCTCACTTCACCCCACCCTGACCTGCCTCTTTATTTTTCTACCTGTCGGTCTAGATCTAATCCTCTCAGGTGAAAATCACTAACTAGGAACTAAAACAGAAATTTTATCAGAATCCTTGGTGTATTTTAATCACCTTTACTGCATGTTGAGTCTGCCCGTTGTGGATTGTATTTACATTTTTAAGTTGTTAATTTAATTATCAAATATTTGAAACATATAGACAATTAAGGAAATGAAATGATACCCATATTTCTATCTTCCATCTTTAACAAATGTTCATCTTTTACTCTGTTAGCTCCAGATTGTTTTCACTTGTGAAGACTAAAAATGTTAGAGACTGTCAGTGCCTACCCCCATCTTGCCTCTGGCTGCATGCACCCTCGGGGACCCTATACTTCCTTTGACAGCTGAGTCCTGAAGATTCCAGGAAGCACACAGGGTTCTGCAACATGGCAAAGTTGGTCACCCAAAAGTGTTTTTTTTTTTTTTTTTTCTGATCACTTCTATGCTATATCAGGAGTGTTTGCATGAGTGTTGCGAGGATGGCAACATTCCCACTTTGAGTTTTAGATTCTATTTATCCATTTTTATTCCTCTGCAGCAGGGTTCATTCAAGCCCTCATTAACTCTGGATAATAGCAGTAGCCACTCTATAGGACTCCTCTCCTCACAACTTACTCAGCTGTACCACACACTAGGCACATTTGGATGGCTGGATGTCATCGCATTTCTTCTGAAGTGTACTCATTTCCATGAGAGTTTTGGCAAGAAGACACAAGAGAGGAAGAGACTCTGGTGTCTGATATAATAATAATTGTAATAATGGTCCCAAATATTTACTAAAGTTTCACTCTGTGCAAGAATTGTTCCATAAACTTTGCATGAATTAATTTATTAAATTTTCATAGCATCTCTATGACATAGATATTATAATTATCTCAGTTTTAAGGATGAAGAAACTTAGACACTAAGATTAGGTGACTTGCTCAGATTTTCCCGACAAGTATGTGGCAGAGCTAGGTTTGGACATGGGCCACCTGGCTTTAAAGCCCACATTATTTATCACTGTGCCACTGTGCCTTTCACTGTAGCTCCTGATGACAATGAATGAAAGAGCAAGCCCATGTGGGGGCTTCATATTTTTGCTAATCCTTTATGCATAGTGTACTATGTCAGATCCTTCAAAAGTTGGTAGTATACTGCATCTTTTGAATGAGTTCTGTTGGGCAATTATTTTAAAATTGAAGTATCTGTAATGCTAACACATTTCTGCATAGGAACACTTTTATAAGGAGTACTTAAATTTCCAGACAAATCTGTAATCTAGTTAAGCCATGAGATATCTAAATAAGCTTATTTGCAATCAAACGAGAAAAATAGCAATGTGGTTAAAATATTAGTGAAAAAAGAAAGCCAAAGTTGTTATATTTTATTCTTAGATGATTGTACTTAAGGGAAAGAAGGATGAAGAAAAAGAAACTTTGGTAAGATTTTAGAGTACTTATAAGGCTTTTGCAGATAAATGTTTATTATATGCAATTTCATTTTAAATCTAAAGGATTTCTTTTTATCTGACACAGTTGTGCTAATAGTGGTGTTTTTATACTTCTAAAACTCCAAAACAAGAAGAACTTCTTGTTGTTTGCATACATAACCAAGAAAAGATGAGAGATTTTGCTAAAGAAATTATGTAAGAGTTAGAAAAGAAAAGGGAAAAGAGTAATAGAGAATATACGTACTTGTTTTGTAAATAGAGATCCTTTGAACTGCAGTTAGCTGCAAGAATAGACATAGAGTAAGCAGTGCATGTACATGCCTTCCAAGTGCGAGATGATTGTAAGGAAAAGATTTTGAGTAACATACTTCCTTCTGGCAGTCATAGTAGCATCATTGACTCAAACCGTCATAGTGGATGGAAGAAGGAAAGTGTACAACCAGCTAAGCCCATGTTACTAAAGGGCATTTGTAATTTAACACATGCTTTGTAATTGTCTGATGTAAAGTATTTTCTTCTAGGTTAAAAATGGATTAGGCATGCTTTTGAGAAGATGATGTTAGAAATCTTGTGTTCTTAGAAAACAAAAGTGAATGTACTGTGTGTGTGTGTGTATATATATATATATATATATATATATATATATATATATATATATATATATATACATACATATATACATATATATACACATATACATATATATATATTTTTTTTCATGTCACCATTAATGTAGGGTCTCTTGGCACCTAAAAATATAGAGTTTCATGTCACCATTTGCAGAATCTCTTCTTTTACATCTAGTCATTGTGAGGATTGTAAGAAGCTTTGCAAAAATGGTTTCAAATAATCTGCTGCTTATTGTGGATGAGATAAAGCTTGCCCAGTTATTGAGGCTCAGCCCTCTTCCTATCCCACCTTTCCTATATTTTGCTTCTTTGTTTCGTGGCATAGTCAGTGGGGTGAACATACATTTTTTAGCTACCCTAACAGAAAGCTTGTTTCTTTATTATCCATGGACCTGGAAGTTAAGCTCAACCTTGGCTGCTGTGAGAAGGAAGTCCGGGACTTGACATTGCTAAGGGAGCTAGAAACATTGCTGTTTCAAAACATGTCACCAGGTCATTAATTAAGCACTAAAGCAAGTCACTTGAATGGAATCAGGTCAAGAGAACACTTCCCCCACACTGCTCCCATTTTGGCCTATGTAAAATACACATAATTTATATCTTATTGAATATGTCTAAGTGCCCACTCTTGATAGTTAGAATCACAGTAATATAATTTTTCCAGTTTATGAAAGGAAGAATAATGGACTTGAGAAAAACTGGAGTATTTTCATTTTAATTGCTGAGGTAATGATATTGATTGGAATGATTGATTTAAGTCACTTACTGATTGGAAATATTTTGAGTATAAATCTTTATAAACCCTGCTCATGTGGTTCCTTTGAAGTTAGTCCTGGAAACACTTTGTTCTTAGAAGATGTTGGAAAGAGCTCCAAAATGGACATTTGTTCCCCAGAGGGTATGGAATCTGACTTCTCTAAAATTCTTGGAGAAGTGATAAACACCATGGTATCTTAATTATTTTTCATTTTCTACTCAGAACTGCAGCTCTGAAATAGTCTAATGAAATTGTTCAATTGCATCAACCAACTGAAATCAGGGATGCAAAGCTTTTTCTCCTGATTTCTGATTTTATAGCTCCCAAGTGGACTAAAACGAGTGATTTCTTTCTGCTGAGTAGCAACTTAGAGAGGGTACTTTTGAAATTTTGTCAAAGTAAAATTTCAGAGAAGCTCCTTTGGATCTTTTTCCTGGAATAAAGTGATCAGGAACGAAAAACAATCCCTTTGCCAGATAAGTATTAAAGCATTCTAATTCTGCACTGATGTTCCTGAAAGTTTTATACAAAGACCTTGAAAAAAACTGTATATATGTACATTTCCTGATATCTTTTTCAGTTTGAGACAGGATTGAACACGACCACATTTTTAGTATCTATAGATGGAGAAGTGCAATTTTTAGTCACATAAAAGTTTATTTTTTTTTTAAAAAAGCCTCTTCATGAATGTTCTGTGATATCTCTGCCCCAGTGTCCATGTCCACATAGTGAGCCACAACCCCCACCCCCAGCCCCACCTCCCCAGGAGATCCTGCAAGACTATCAGGTAGGTCTGGCCCAGGCTCCTATGAAGTCACTGTGTTTTCTGTGAGTCCTGGTGCCCATGAGACCTTGTGTGTTCCCTCCAAGAGTGGAGTTTGTATTTCTCATAGTCCTGTGGAGTTCCTGTGATCAAGCTGAGCTGCCCTTCAAAGCTAAATGCTCTGTATGCATGCATGTGAGCGTGTACGTGCATACTCACTTGTGTCAGACTCTTTGCAACTCCATGGACTGTAGCCTGCCAGGTTCTTCTGTCCATGGAATTTTCCAGGCCAGAAATACTGGACTGGGTTGCCATTTCCTTCTCCATGGGATCTTCCCAACCCAGGGATCAAACTCATATCTTTTGTGTCTCCTGCATTGGCAGGTGGATTCTTGGCTTCCCAGGTGGCTCTGTGTGTTCAGTTCAGTTCAGCTGCTCAGTCATGTCCGACTCTTTGTGACCCCATGAACTGCAACACGCCAGGCCTCCCTGTCCATCACCAACTCCTGGAGTTTACCCAAACTCATGTCCATTGAGTCAGTGATGCCATCCAACCATCTCATCCTCTGTCGTCCCCTTCTCCTCCTGCCCTCAATCTTTCCCAACATAAGGGTCTTTTCAAAAGAGTCAGCTCTTTGCATCAGGTGGCCAAAATATTGGAGTTGCAGCTTCAACATCAGTCCTTCCAATGAACACCCAGGACTGATCTCCTTTAGGATGGACTGGTTGGATCTCCTTGCAGTCCAAGGGACTCTCAAGAGTCTTCTCCAACACCACAGTTCAAAAGCATTGATTCTTCAGCGCTGAGCTTTCTTTATAGTCCAAATGTCACATCCATACATGACTACTGGAAAAACCACAGCCTTGACTAGATGGACCTTTGTTGGCAAAGTAATGTCACTGCTTTTTAATATGGTATCTAGGTTGGTCATAACTTTCCTTCCAAGGAATAAGCGTCTTTTAATTTCATGGCTGCAATCACCATCTGCAGTGATTTTGGAGCCCAGAAAAATAAAGTCAGCCACTGTTTCCACTGTTTGCCCATCTAGCTGCCATGAAGTGATAGGACCAGATGCCATGATCTTAATTTTCTGAATGTAGAGCTTTAAGCCAACTTTTTCACTCTCCTCTTTCACTTTCATCAAGAGGCTCTTTAGTTCTTCTTCACTTTCTGCCATGAGGGTGGTTTCATCTGCATATCTGAGGTTATTGATATTTCTCCTGGCAATCTTGATTCCAGCTTGTGCTTCCTCCAGCCCAGCGTTTCTCATGATGTACTCTGCATATAAGTTAAATAAGCAGGGTGAAAATATACAGCCTTGACGTACTCCTTTTCCTATTTGGAACCAGTCTGTTATTCCATGTCCAGTTCTAACTGTTGCTTCCTGACCTGCATACAGGTTTCTCAAGAGACAGGTCAGGTGGTCTGGTATTCCCATCTCTTTCAGAATTTTCCACAGTTTATTGTGATCCACACAGTCAAAGGCTTTGGCATAGTCAATAAAGCAGAAATAGATGTTTTTGTGGAACTCTCTTGCTTTTTCGATGATCCAGCGGATGTTGGCAATTTGATCTCTGGTTCCTCTGCCTTTTCTAAACCCAGCTTGAACATCTGGAAGTTCACGGTTCACGTATTGCTGAAGCCTGGCTTGGAGAATTTTGAGCATTACTTTACTAGTGTGTGGGACGAGTGCCATTGTGTGGTAGTTTGAACATCCTTTGGCATGGCTCTATATGACTTGGTGCTAATTCCTGGTCTTCTCTGAGGCTTCCTCCGCCCCTCCCCTTCTAGATATTGTAGTAGTACCTATCTCACAGAGTTACTTTGTGAATTGGATAAGACCCCTCTGCACCTAGTTCTTGATAGATAGAAATGGGAATACTCGTATACACACAACTTACTGTATGTCAGCCATAGTTCTAAACACCTTAAAGATATTAACCCACTGAATTCTCACAATATCCCAATGGGTCAATAGTATTTTATTCCCATTTTACAGATGAGAAGACAGAGGCACAGGAGTTTAACTTGCTCAGCATCAGAGATGTGTTGGACCTGAGTTTGAAATTTAGGACAGACTGCTACCAAAGTCTGTGTGCTTAACCATCACCCCAACCTATCTCTCAATAGTCAGGGTCTTTTCTATTAAGAAATAAAAGACTTTAATTTGGATTTATGGAACATATATTTTTTTCTCATTTTTCTTGAATTCTGATATCTTGAATTCTGCAGAATCTTCTAGCAGAAACTTTCCCCCTAAAATAATGGCTTATGAATAGCATAATTTTTGTGAAGTAAAAAGATGCAATAGATTCATAGATTTTCAGATACTCACGTGCAAAAACTGAGAGAAGCAAAATGTATTTGATCAAATTCATTACCCACACTAAGTTTTAGTACACTTTTAATTATCCATTTTACTGGAAATTTATAATGACCTGAAATAAAATTTAAAAGTATTTTGTATATCTGCAGAAGTAAATCAGTATTAAAGGACCTTATTAATTGTGATTTAGGTAAGTCTCAAAATTCTGTAAGTCCTAGTAGTATTTGAACCTGAAAAGTAAGAAATATAATCCCTCTTGTGTCTATAGTGAGAACCAGAGAAGAACATTGGTGAAAATAGCTTTGGCAAACTTGAAAGAGCTATATAAATGCAAAAATCACCATTTATGTTGAAAGAGTCCCAGGATTTCATGTCCAGGATTTAATGAGTCCCAGGAGCTCATTAACATGCTGGGAAAGCTGGGATGTGAAATCCACATTTCTCAATCCAAGACCTTGGCTAATCATTTGAGACATCACACCATTGGAAATACATGGAGTGTGGACCACTTTGCTTAACTGGGAGGTGTTGGCTCATAGAGATATATTGTTTCTATGAATCTGATAAGAGCTGGCCTAGTTGACTTCCATGGCCCCAACTCTAAGAATTTAGAATTCTAAAATTAAAATAGGGAGAATTCTTCTGCAAATTAAAACTTCAAGATTATTTAGTACTAACATTTTATAGTAGAGCATTTGCAAAGCAAACCAAATATAATTACCCCCAGGGTTTTGAGCAGATGCCAATTTTTCACAGGAAGTGAAGAACTCTTTTTCATTTTAGCCATAGGAATTGGTATGATTTATTTCTTTATCCATATGTTTTGCGTCTGGAAATGTCCAAAGTTCCTCAAACTCAGCAGATCATCCTGACCCCTTCCTCTAATATCCTTGAAGTTTACTCTCATCTGCCTCTTCTCTCTACAGTTTCTACAGGATCCCCACCATCTCTTTCTTTTATTCAGTGTTGTTCCTTACATTCTCCCTATCCCTATCTCCCAGTTCCTCCCTCTTCTTCCTCATTTACTGAGTTTTAATTATGAACATCCAAAAGCCTTGAGAAATAAAGTCAGCAACTCTAATTCTACGATCTTTTCTTCCAGCACCGAACAAGCTTTACCTGGGGAAGATGTGGGTTAGGGGACAGGGAAGGAAACATAAGCCTAATATCAGAGACCTACCAATTTGATAGAATAAACAACTCTTTCTTTTAAATAAGGGCATGCCGGAGTCCTGCTCCAGGTGATCCAGGAGTACCCAAGGGATGAACAGCGTCGGTGAGAGGAAAGAAAGTGATGGCTGGAGTTGTAGCCACTACAAAAGCATAGAAACAGGAAGGAGTCAAGGTTCCGATCCTGGAGAGAAACCGCTGTGCAGTTTCTTCTGAGTGGTGCCGTGACTTTGTCATCCAGCAGTAGATCTAGAATGGCTCCCAACAGAAAGAAAGAAACACAGCTAGCTACAATAGAAACATAGAAACAGAAAGGAGGAAAGTTTCCGATCCTGGAGAGAAACCGCTGTGCAGTTTCTTCTGAGTGGTGCCGTGACTTTGTCATCCGGCAGTAGATCCAGAACAGCTCCCAGCAAGGGTGAGCTGTCTGCTGCGGCCTCTTTGGAAGAACTCTTTCTCATCATGCCTTGCTTTGCACTTTTCTTCCAGAGCAGTTCTGGCTGCCCACCCAATCCTCCCACCCCGGATTCTGGCTGTTGTCTGGCTGTCCTTCAGCCCTCTCTGATCCCCTCCCTTTGAGGCATCAGTGCTGGCTGCTGGGCTCTTCTTGTGCTTTTCCCAGTTCTTCACACTTCTGCTGCCAGTTTAGGAATGATTCATGATTTCTGCATCCAAAGTTTAGTTCTAGAAAAAGATCTCTGGTTTCCCGGTCTTGTTTGGCTGAGGTGTTCACTATCCCAAGCCAGAGAATGGGCAGGAGAAAATTTAAGATTCTTGCAGGCCCTTGCTCTGGTTCCCTTGTGGGTTGTCACATTAGCTGGGGTTTCCAAGCTTGCCGTGAAAGTCATGATCTCAAATATACATGCTTCCTTTTGCTTGTTCTGTTTCTTTCACGTTCTCAGTAAAGTAAACATGCTATTATTTATTTCACAGTGCTCTTGCTTTCAGCTGAAAATTACACTACTGATGTTTGAGGAATTAAAATGCTTCCTTTGGCCTCATGAAATCATTTTGTGTCATTAGTTTCCTTCACCTTTCTTTGGATAATATTATCTTAGCTTTCGGTGTAGTTAGAAAAGTTGTTTGCTGTTCACCGATTGTCTGCCTTTCTTCCCCTTGATAATGTCATTCCTAATTAATTATGTCCTCTCCCTCCTTGCCAAGACCACCTAGAATTTCCCCCTCTTGGATGTTTACAGCCTTCAATATCTTGCACATTATCAATGGAAAATGCCTGAGTATTTGAACTTTGTAAGAACAAACCATTAATGGAGAGGCAACACAGCGTATGGCTGTGATGAATGAAACTGTTTTTGACATGACTATTTGCTCTGATAAATCTAAGTGATTCTTGATCCACCAGTGCTATAATCTGAACTATCAAAAATCCCCTAAATGTTTGATACTGTCTCCCATGTTGTTTTCTACCACATGCTCTGTAGGACTTCTGTAGTATCCATGACAAACTTGCAAGTGCTATATAAATGCAAAGACCATCACTAGTGTTAAGAGAGTCCCAGGATTTCATGTGATTGCTTGTTAATGTGCTGAGAGAACTGGAATGTGAAATCCACATTTCTTAATCCCAGACTTTGGCTAGTCATTTGAGATACCACCTTATTAGAAATATACACAATCAAATTTCCCCCTCTTTAAGATGAAAGTAAAAGATAGGCAGAAATCTCCAGTGTGGGGTACTGAGAGATAGATGAGAATGCCAAGCATGATGATATACATGTAGAGAGGTGAACAGCAGTGCTGTTTCAATATTCAGTTTATTTCAACACTTGGGTCTTAAGGAAAGCCAAGGTTTTGGTTCAGCATTCTCCTGATGCTGTTAGTGGGGTAGCTGTAGTCTCTAACATAATAATTCTGAAAAGCTGGATTTTTGTACTATAAAATTTTGAAACTCATGTTTGATGCTAATATGGAGTTTTATGGGACTCCTAGGATAGAGTCTGGTGGCACTGGAGGAGAACAATGGAGTCTATAAGTGGGAAAAAAAGGTGAGAAAATTATTGAGGTCACATGGACTAATGATTTCAGATTGATTCAGTTCAGGGAAAGTTATTCCTTTGATCAATGACATCAAAAAGATCTACGTTAGGAGAGTTTTTCTGACTAATTACCTAGTGTCTTTCCATTCTATCCTTGGTAAATACCTACTGAGATTCTTTGCATACTCAGAATTTGTCCTTCTTAAATTCCACTAATTTACACATTTTTCTAAACAGGCTCAGTAAATAACTTGCAAAACCATGGGAGAATAAACCAGTGCTTTGTCACATTATTGACTATATGTAAAAAACATTGCATTACTTTGCCTTTTTAAATGCATCATGCATCCTTTTCATGTGTAGCAACAGTTGAAATCTATTCTGTTTCTTTGAAAAATACTCCTAGAATGGAGGAAAATAACATACCCATAAACCATAAGTGCAAAGTGTTGAAGAAAATTTCTTGCTAGCAAATGTCATGTCAAAAGCTTTGGGTCCTTAAAACTAACCATATGTTGATTAGACCATCTTTGGAAATGCGTAAATAGGGTAGAAAGATGTTCACTGGGATCCTCTATATCACTAATCTATCCTAAACATGCTATCCGATTAAAACTTTGTATTGATGCCCTTTGGAAATTTCATTAATAAATTTAGAAGGTTTAAGGTTTTCAAGAAAAAAGTACATTGTTTAAATTGTAGCTTTGTCACAAGTCAGTTCAGTTCAGTTCAGTCGCTCAGTTATGTCCGACTCTTTGGGACCCCATGAACTGCAGCACGCCAGGCCTCCCTGTCCATCACCACCTCTCGGAGCCTACTCAAACTCATGTCCATTGCATCGGTGATGCCATCCAACCATCTCATCCTCTGTCGTCCCCTTCTCCTCCAGCCTTCAATCTTTCCCAGCATAAAGGTCTTTTCCAATGAGTCAGCTTTTCCCATCAGGTAGCCAAAACATTGGAGTTTCAGCTTCAGCCTCAGTCCTTCCAATGAATATATAGGACTGATTTCCTTTAGGATGGACTGGTTGGATCTTCTTGCAGTCCAGGGACTCTCAAGAGTCTTCTCCAACACCACAGTTCAAAAGCATCAATTCTTCGGTGCTCAGCTTTCTTTATAGTTCAACTCTCACATCCACACATGACTACTGGAAAAACCATAGCTTTGACTAGACGGACCTTTGTTGGCAAAGTAACGTCTCTGCTTTTTAATATGCTGTCTAGGTTGGTCATAACTTTTCTTCCAAGGAGTAGGCATCTTTTAATTCCATGGCTGCAATCACCATCTGCAGTGATTTTGGAGCCCCAAAAAATAAAGTCTGTCACTGTTTCCATTGTCTCCCCATCTATTTGCCATGAAGTGATGAGACCAGGTGCCATGATGTTAGTTTTCTGAATATTGAGTTTTCAACCAACTTTTTCACTCTTCTCTTTCACTTTCATTAAGAGGCTCTTTAGTTCTAAAGTCTTTAAATAAATTGCTTAACTTATTTTTTTTCACTTACGTGTTTTTGGTTTTTCTTATCTGGTAACGGATTAAATCAGTGATCAATGCAAAGAAATAGAGAAAAACAACAGAATGGGACAGACTAGAGATCTCTTCAAGAAAATTAGAGATACCAAGGGAACATTTCATGCACAGATGGACTCAATAAAGGACAGAAATGGTATGCACCTAACAGTAGCAGAAGATATTAAGAAGAGGTGGCAAGAATACACAGAAGAACTATACAAAAAAGATCTTCACAACCCAGATAATCACGATGGTGTGATCACTCATCTAGAGCCAGACATCCTGGAATGAAAAGTTAAGTGGGCCTTAGGAAGCATCACTATGAACAAAGCTAGTGGAGGTGATGAAATTCTAGTTGAGCTATTTCAAATCCTAAAAGATGATGCTATGAAAGTGCTGCATTCAATATGACAGCAAATTTGGAAAACTCAGCAGTGGCCACAGGACTGGAAAAGGTCAGTTTTCATTCCAATCCCAAAGAAAGGCAATGCCAAAGAATGCTCAAACTACTGCACAATTGCGCTTATCGCACATGCTAGCAAAGTAATGCTCAAAATTCTCCAAGCCAGGCTTCAGCAATACGTGAACTGTGAACTTCTAGATGTTCAAGCTGGATTTAGAAAAGGCAGAGGAACCAGAGATCAAATTGCCATCATCTGCTGGATCATCAAAAAAGCAAGAGAGTTCCACAAAAACATCTACTTCTGCTTTTTGACTATGCCAAAGCCTTTGACTGTGTGGATCACAAAAAGCTGTGGAAAATTCTGAAAGAAATGGGAATACCAGACCACCTGACCTGTCTCTTGAGAAACCTGTATGCAGGTCAGGAAGCAACAGTTAGAACTGGACATGGGATAACAGACTGGTTCCAAATTAGGAAAGGAATATGTCAAGGCTGTATATTGTCACCCTGCTTATTTAACTTATATGCAGAATACATCATGAGAAATATGGACTGGATGAAGCATAAGCTGGAATCAAGACTGCCAGGAGAAATATCAATAACCTCAGATATGCAGACAACACCACCGTTATGGCAGAAAGCAAAGAACTAAAGAGCCTCTTGATGAAAGTGAAAGAAGAGAGTGAAAAAGTTGGCTTAAAACTCAACATTCAGAAAATGAAGATTATGGCATCTGGTCCCATAACTTCATGGCAAATGGATGGAGAAACAGTGGAAATAGTGACAGACTTTATCTTTGGGGGCTCCAAAATCACTTCAAATGGTGACTGCAGCCATGAAATTAAAAGAGGCTTGCTCCTTGGAAGAAAAGTTATGACTAACCTAATCAGCATATTAAAAAGAAGAGACATTACTTTGCCGACAAAGGTCCATCTAGTCAATGCTATGGTTTTTCCAGTAGTCATGTATGGATGTGACAGTTGGACTATAAAGAAAGCTGAGCACCGAAGAATTGATGCTTTTGAATTATGGTGTTGGAGAAGACTCTTGAGAGTCCCTTGGACTGCAAGGAGATCCAACCAGTCCATCCTAAAGGAAATCAGTCCTGAACATTCATTGGAAGGACTGATGCTGAAGCTGAAACTCTAATGTTTTGGCTACCTGATGCGAAGAACAGACTCATTGGAAAAGACCTTGATGCTGAGAAAGATGGAAGGCGGGAGGAAAAGGGGACAACAGAGGATGAGATGGTTGGATGGCATCACTGACTCAATGGACATGTGTTTAAGTAGACTCTGGGAGTTGGTGATGAACAAGGAGGCTTGGCATGCTGTGGTTCATGGGGTCACAAAGAGTCAGACACAACTGAGTGACCGAACTGAACTGAACTGAGTGGATTAAATAGAATTTCCCTCACAGAATAATGGAGGATAAAAAAACCTATGCACATAAGTTGCATATGTAGGAACCAGTACTTTTTTTAAAAGATAGTACATCTTCCTTTATCAGCCTTGATTCATTCTGTTGGAGGTTTAATTTATATTATATAAATATTGGCCTAAAATATGCTATACTTTCAGTTGTGTACAGAGAATTAGCCTAGCCTTTGTGGTCTTTAATTTTGATTTCAAACTGTATGAAGGGAGGCCACACCAAACTGATGGAATCTGAATTGCATCTATTATTGTACTTTAGCCGCTTCAGTTGTGTGCGACCCTTTGTGACCCCATGGACTCTAGCCCTCCAGCCTCCTCTGTCCATGGGATTCTCCAGGCAAGAATACTGGAGTGGGTTGCCATTTCCTCCTCAGGAGATCTTCCCAACCTTAGGATGTAACCCACATCTCCTGCATTAGCAGGCGGGTTCTTTACCACTGAGCAACCTGGGAAGACCCCTGAACTAATATCTCATCTGAAAGTTTCCCGGTTTTGACAGGATGCCAAAATGAACTGATGTCCAAAGAGGAGGAGGGCTGGGAGTAGATAAACAGAACCTGTGAGCAGGATTGGTCTCTTAGGAATCTCTCTAGGTGGCTCCTGTGTACTTCGCTTTGCTGTACAATGCCCCATGCTCTGCTTCAGCTCCAGTCTTTAGCTGAAGTTTTTATTTCACCCTCAGGGCCTAACACCTGACTCACCTTCAGAACCTCTCTGGGAGTTGCAGCTGGAGTAAGAGGGTTTCTGCCCCTGAACCATTGCAACCTTGCCAGGAGAGGGGAGATTAGAGTTATGGTCAGAAACAGCCAAAGCATTCACAGAGTCTCTTGAAACATCTCCTTCTAAAGGTCACGTTGCTTAATAATGATCTGGAAAAAGAAATTATCAGCATAAGAAGCTTAAATAACTCAGCCCCCACATGTTATTTTTAGGTACTTAACATAAATGCTCAGATTCAGGGTGGGCCCTCTTTCAGAGCTGGAAAAACCTCACCATGTGGGTGGCCTTGGGGGTTCCACTTTAGGATGAGAAACTGTCAGTCTGTATTTCTATCAGAAATTTCCTTTTGTTTCCTCTCTCTCATCTGCTTGGAATTGCACCCTGCAATTTTCTCTGACATTTTCAGTGAGTAGCCAGGCCTGAGACCAAAGGGCCATCTGAGATGTAGACATGAGTTTACTACTATATACTGTTTTAAAAAAAAGGATCAATCTCCTTTTAAGAACTTCTAAAAAAAACTGATTTACCAAAATGGCCATAACTGTCATTCTCTGACAGCTCACATGGAACCCTAATCCAACACAAATGATTTCAATTTATATTTGGTCCACAGGGTATATGTGGTATTTTTTTACTGAGCATTTCAAATGCATGGGACTTGTTTCCACATTGAATAGGAGTTGATCAAGTGAAACAAATTTCAATGGTGCGGGTGAGGTAACAGAACTGCTGTCTAAATTCAGTCTCTCTCCCTCATTTCCATCCTTCTGGGCAGTTTCACCAGGAGCATAATGGGCTAACCAGTTGTTTGACTGACTGGCTGTAAAGTTCCTAGCCATGATGACTAATAGCTCTATAATCCTTTGTCAAAAGTCAGCAGATCTCTATGGCCACTCCAAATATCTTTGGAACTGAACAAACTCATATACAAAGCTGTTTTCTTGTAGAAAATGACTAAAGTAGTATAACATTTTCCTTAAAGGATGAGGATAACTTTAACCTTCGTATTTTATTTTATTCTTAATGTTTAGAAATTTTTATACAATTTTTGAAGTTTACTTTCCATTTACAGTTATTACAAAATACTGGCTATATTCCCTGTGCTGTACAATACACCCTTGAGCTTATCTTACATCCAATAGTTTGTGCCTTTCACTCCCTTACTCCACTCATGCCCCTCCCCCACACTGGTAACCATGAGTTTGTTCTTTGTATCTGTGAGTCTGCTTATTTTATGTTGTAGTCTGTAGTTTCTTGTATTTTTTTAGATTCCACATATCAGCAATATCATATAGTATTTATCTTTGTCTGACTGATTTCACTTGGCATAATGCCCTCCAAGTCCATCTATGTTGCTGTCAGTGGCAATATATCATTCTTTTTTATGGCTGTGTATTATTCCACTGTGTATGTGCACACGTGTGCACGTACGTGTGTGTATATCACATCTTCATGTCTCGGTGTATACTTACTGTCCTGGCAAAATTTTTAGTGGTACTTTACTCTAAAAAGTACCTGGTTTTGGACAAGGTTTTTAGTCCCTCTCATAATGAGGTTCATGGGAATTAGGAGCCTGAGGTCTGCCTATGAAATCTTAATATTAATATCAGAGTATATGTACAAGATGTAAACCTGACAGCAAACGTGACTTGCAGAGTCAACAACGTTCGTAAAAGTTCTGTGGTAATAAATGCTCTTTCTCAGGTTTCTAATATCTGAGTATTTAATTTTATGCTATGTCCAAAGCTTGAATTAATCACAGACTATAATGTTTAGTATTTATGCCCCTTCTCATTTTAAACAGAGTAGAAATGTCTTATAAAAATAGGCCTAACAAGAAAATGTTATGTGAGAAAAACTGGTGAAAGGAAGAAATAAGGTTAGTAAAAGTAGAATGAAACCTGGGGCATGGTTATTACAAATGTGTGGGAGTAAGTTGCTCAAATGGAGGCAAGGGATGATTAGGAGATTAAGAAATTTAGAAGCTCAGAGACTAGAAGCAACTCACTCCCATGGCCACATTTCAGAAGAATTTATCTTTTGAAATCATCACTGCTATATCATGCTTTGAAAAAATATCCTGTTTGTCTGTCAGTCTCTCTCTTTTTTTTTTTTTTTTTTTTGCCTCCTCAAACCTTCCCTTCAAGCTCACTGAGACCTTTCAGTGATCTGTTGTATCCAGGTCTGTCAGCATTTTCTGTCAGTATTTTAGAAGCCATTTCCTCTATTTAAATATCCTCCCCTCTTACCAATACCTCACTCTCTAATTCTTTTACCAACACTCTTTCCCCTTTTTCTTTCTGCTGCACTCTCCTCACAATATCCAGCTCGGCATCCATTTGAGTATCTGTTATTTTACTCCTACGCTTAGACTTCTGAGCACAGCTAGAGAAAGCCTCACCATATTTAAGTGTTCACATGGATACTGTTAGCACTGCTCAATCTCCAGTCTGGTTGGGCTGATGCTTCAGTCTGTAACCAGCCAGCTCTCACTGAAGTTGCTTCTGGTATCTGTTTTAGATTTTTTTTCCCTGCCACGTACCTGTGAGCCACTTGAATTTTTTTCCCTGCCAGTTTTGCCATTTTCCCTGCCATTTCCCTGCCAATCAAAATGAGATTGACAAACAAACATGATGTTTTTTTCAAAGCATGTTATAGCAGTGATGATTTCAAAAGGAAAATTCTTTGGAAATGTGGCAGTCTCTGGTTCTGGCTGGCACATTGATATTGAATAAATGTTTGCTGAATGAATAAAACCTTCATACTAATCTCCTTTTCCTCATCCCCACTCACTGGCAACTGCTAACATTGCCTTTTTTTCATGTAGAAAATAGAAGCCACCCTAAAGACATACGTCTCAAACTTCTGTAACTCTCCTCTCCTTCATCACTAACTCAGTGAAAGAGGTATTCATTCATTTGTTCAGGGCCAGTCTCTTCAACTGTGTTCTGAACCCCTCTGTTGACTGTCCTGCCCAACTCTCCCAAGTACACATTCATTTTGTGAACTCTCTAAGGGGTCTCTTCTCTCTTTCAAATCTTCAGTTATTTCATTTCTAATGGTCTTCACTCTCAGTATATAAGTTTCTCTGTAATTTCAACCTGAACTCCCTCTCTTTGTTAGTTTTTGAAATTACTTTTTCCAAATGAACTTAGGTTCGTTTTACCACCAAAGTTGTCAAATTTAGTGGGAAACTCTTCTACAGTGTTGCCTTCCCTATTGATTATTCCTTCCTTTTCAGTTCAATCCTGCCTTGGATTGTGTGACACTTTGCTCCTGTGTCTTGCTGCTTCTTCTCAGATGTCTTTATAGATACCTCCTTCATTTATCCACTCTTCTAAGGAGTATACTTCCCAGAGTTAAAATCTCTTTCCTCTCCTCCTTCACACTATGTCTTCTCCTTTGGTGACCTCAGCTATACTTATAGCTTTAATCATGGACCTTGTGATGATCCCAAAGCTGTATCTCTAATTCAGATTTCTTTCTTGGAATCTCTGGTCACTACAAATTATTCCTTTTTGCATGATCCATGGATGGAAAGAAGAAGCATGAGTGTGTGCTACATCACTTCAGTCGTGTCTGACGCCTTTTGACCCTAGGGACTATAGCCTGCCAGGCTTGTCTGTCTATGGGATTTCCCAGACAAGAATATGGAGTGGATTGCTGTGCCCTCCCCCAGGGAGTATTCCTGACCCAGGGATTGAACCTATATCTCTTACATCTCCTGCACTGACAGGTGGGTTCGTCACCACTAGTACCACTCCAATCAAATATATCTTAAACTAACTCATCACATTCTAAATCCCTCTCATATTCATATTTGTGATTGATGTCACTGTCCATCTGCTCACTAAGCCTAGGACTTCCTGAGTCCCTCTTTTTCCTCTCCTCCTTGTGTCTAGTCCATCTTCAAGTTCTCTTGATTCTTCCTCGTTATCTGCCAGCTTCATGCTCTTCCTTCCGTTTCTGCTGTCATCGTCTTAGTTCAGGCTCTCATCATTTTCTTGCAACAGCTTCCTAATGGGTCTCACTGGCACTTACGTTCATTCATCATATAATTGGCAGAGTGATTTTTCTAAAAGGAATGTCTGTACACGTTAGCCCTCCTTGCTTAAAATCCTTCCATGTCTCCTAAGCCTTTCAGGATCAAGTTCAAAATTCTTATTAGGGCACACAAGGCCCATGTTGATGTGACCATTAGCCTCTTTGTAGCATCATTACTCAACCATAGCAGGATCAAGCATTTGCTGTTTCCTTGAGGGTGCGCTCTGCTCTTTACTTCATGGTCTGGTATAAGATACTCCTCTGTCCAACGTACTCTGTGGCTCAGATCACTCTTCCCAGCTAAACTTTCCCCAACATGTCAGGCCCCACAGCACCTTAAGCACCTGTCTTTAGATTCTGCATGTTTCTCTGTCCACTACAAAACTGTGGCAATTAGGAATTATCTCTCTTATTTATTATCTCTGTGCCACTCCTATCCCCACTTATTGGAGTTTTCACAGATAGCATTTTCTACTCTGTAAATAGATTCCAGAGACCAGCTTAAATCTTGTCAAAAACAGGAAAAAAAAAATCCTGCAATTTGAAGACAATAACATGTCACTGCTATTTTCATAAATGTACGCAGAAAGACCTAGAAGCTGGAAGGCCACATCTGTGTATCTTTTGCCACCAGTACACTTTTACCTATATGATGTATGATCCCTTGATGTATCTATTTACAACACCAGATACATTGAAGTTTGAGAATACTTAAGGTATTAAGTAAATTAAATTTTTAATTATGCATTATATATAGAAAGAGATATAATGTACTTAACCACATGTTTTTATTATTTAAATATTGTTCTCTATGGAAACTTAAGCTTGACTTTCTGCACTGTATAAACTCTAGCAATATCACAATTTACTGTATTGTTAAATTCTGTTCCATTTCTCACTTCCTAAATGCATTTTGGCTTGTGTCAGATGAGACTTTCCATTTCCCTAGCACTTCAGTATTTACAGGGACTACCTATCATGGGAGGATGTGACCCAGGCAGATTGAAATTTTGTTCCCAGTGTCTGCAAGAGGACAACCCCACCATGTTTAACTTTGCACTAATGAACTTCCCATCTGAGACTCTGAGGCGCTGGATTTGCATCAACTATATACAATCTCGAGCTCTTTGGAAGTCCAGAATGGTGTAATCTTGGGGGAAGGAACTTTAGCAATATGCTAATTTTTCATTGTGCATTGTACCTATAGTGCTTACTTTGCTCCAGCTTTCTCTTCCTTTTTTTCTCTGCTTAGAATTGTATTTCCTGTTTATATGAGCTGGGGTGATCCAGAGGCCTCCACAGGCTATAAATCCTGCAGGGCAAAGGCAGACTGAGATAGGAAAACATTATTCCCCAGTTCAATGGACAAAGCAGTTCTGGAGCCAGCAGTATGGTTTATATATATATATATATATATATATATATATATATATATATATATATATATATATATTTTTTTTTTAATTCCCAGTGTGGGTTGTTCACAAGCAAGGACCAAGAGCAGCAGACCATTTCTCTTTATTCCAATTCTCACTCAGAACAAGCTCTAGGAAACAGATTGGAGATTGTGAACAGGAATAGAATCACACATGATCTGATGACTACAGTTAAATTATTAATAGAACCAGGGAGAAAGTTATTTCTAAAATCCCTCCTTGCCCCTTATATTTGAATTCTCCAAGATAAAATATAATAAAATGTTAATTTTTGATCTACAAAATGAGCTGCAGGTAGAGAAGTGATTTTTCTCTGCTTTTCAGATTATTTTCTTAATTTATTAGAATGGTTCAAATAACAGAATATTGTTGTCTTTGGCTTTCTAGTCTAAACTCTCATTTTATAGATGAAGAATCTGAGGCCAAGAAAGATTTTCTTTTCTTAATATACAGTCTTTTCTCTTTCCCAGTCATGTCTAATTCTTTTTAACACACATTCACACCCCTTGCCTGCTCTCTGCCCACTCAGACACCTGTGTTACCATCTCTGGTTTTGTTCAGGGTTCATTGGCATTAGTAGGCTGAGCAAAACTGGGGTTCCTGAAATGTCCTTAAGTAGTGATTAAGTAATTAAACTCAAATTGCCATTTCAGAAGAGAGGGAGCAGGGCAACCATGTTCTCAAGGTCTCTTAAGAACAGAAGGACAAATTTACAAGAAATTGCATCTCACATTCTTGAGGCCATCCATGATGCTCAATAAAGGCTGTCTCCGAGATCCAAAATTCTGGAGAAAAATCCAAGAACTTCCAAGAAGAATTAGATTATTTTTAGCAAGTAAAGAGGTGAGAGGAGATAAGAAGACATAGAAAATACAGCTCATTAAAATAAAACTTGTTGGATTTCATTCCCCCCCCCCAAAAAAAAAAGAAGACATAGAGAAGAAAGAGCAAGTATGTGCAGAGAAGGCTTAAAAGAGAGGCAACTCCCTCAAGTGACCAAGTGACTGAGGTCTGGACAATAAATCTCTCAACAGTTCAAAGTCTGGGAAATCTGTGTTTAGGAGTCAGCTAAGACACCTGCTTGAATTTCACTTTGGGGTTACTTATGTTCTATAAAATTTAGCTTGAGTTTTAAAGGGTGATGAGTGATTAGTGAAGCTGATCCTGATCTTTACTGAATTTTTCGAATCAAATGAATTGTACTTTGCACAGATAATTTGTGTGGGTAAAGTATCAGCAATTAGTATATTTGAAGAGGAATAAACAATGGGATGAACTCTCAACCTTTCCATTAACTTTTTATTTTAAGCTAGTTATAGACTCACAACTAGTTACAAAAAAATAATATGAAGAGGTCTCATGTGCTCTTCACCCAGCTACCTGCTGCATAGTAACATCTTACATAAGTCTAGTCCATTATCAAAATCAGGAAATTGATATTGGTGTAATGCAGTTAAGTAGGCCACAAATCTTATTCAAAATTTCACCAGTTTTTAACAGGTACTCATTTTGTATGTGTACTTCTAAGAAATGTTATCCTCTGTATAGATTCATGTAACCACTACCACAACCAAGATACAAAACTGTTGTATCACTGCAGTGGAACTCCGTCATACTGCTCCTTTGTAGTCACCTTTCAATAACTTTTTATATGACTGCATGTGTTCTGCAGCCCCTTTTCTTTAATGAATACTATAAAAAGTTGAGATGCAACTTTCTATAAAATTAGGACATGGGTGTTATATATATATATATACACACATATATATGATATGATATGGTTCAAATCCCTAATATAATTCTTGAAAAATGTCAAAGAAACTCTCTGACAGGTATAAAACCCCACTGTTTACAGTTGTGAATGACAGCTTTGTAATGGAATGCAAAGATACTGTGTCAAATTTAGTAGAAAACTGCTCTATCTAGCCCTATTGAATGAGAATCTTTGATGAAATCATGCAATATTTTTCCTGTTTATAGAAATGGAATTGATGTTCCAACATTCTACTCTTATTATGTATCTTGGGTAGACTGAAGAGTATCTTAAAGGTATTTTCTTCTTTCATAGACAGAAGAAAAAGACATTTTTGGAATTTCTTTACCTGAAGGTTAAAATTTAAAAAGCAGATGGTCTTTAGAGCAGGGGTTTAATAAAAACCTTTGTGCTGTGTTGGTATCAGAAATGCTTCTATAAACTCCCAAGATGTAGGAACAAGTCACTCTATCCTAGTAATTAATTAGATTAGCTTCCAGTTGGTAGGGTTTGAGTTTATCTGAGACCACACCTTCTTGTTATACTTCTTGTAGTCAGCACCTGGAGAAAGCTGTTACCAGGATAGAGCAGGAAAACACCCAAACCTTGTTTCTTTACGATCAGGGCTTGGTAGATGTAACTCTACTTGCCACCATGGATGGTCCCGACACTGTGCCATGCTGCTCTGCATAGGGACCCTTGTCATGGCCCTACCTAATATTCTGAAGAAAGTGTTGTGTAGGGAAGAGCTGGCCCCACTAAGGATGTCTTCCTGAAAGTTGTACTAGAGTGACAAAGCTTGAATCTCTTCTTTAAAGCCCTTGAAACCAGAAGGTCATCAACTGCTGATATTGGAGCTGTGCTCGAAAACTTTATCATGGATAACTGAAGCTGAGATGATTATTAAAAATGTCTCAAACTAGATATTTCTGTTTAGTGAGGCCTAGGGAGGTAACTACTTTATTCTAACTGAGCCACTTAAGTATTTCTGATGCAGACATTCTTGCCCATAGGCTACATTTGGAGAAACATGTCCCCAGAACAGAGTCTGCCATCCTCACTTTGATGGTAATGGATACTGTATCCAGGCAGTGATTAAATACCATCTAAAAATCATACAATATCTGGGACTTGTCTTCTGACTTTCAAACTAACTATTGAAATAGCACCCACTAGCCTTTTTTAAAAAGAAAAAAAAAAAAGCATGATTATAGGCTTAGGAAAATTTTCTCTTAAACCAAAAAAAAAAAAAAAAAGTGTGGCTGGAAATTGTGAAACCTTGGACCAGCATGTGCAAACATCAAACAGAAGGAGCAACTCAAGTGGAAAGAATGCACAAGAACATGGCCCTGGGAATCACATGATTCCAACAAGGACAAGGTATCAGAATACAAATGATGAACTGTGTTTACACGGTTTCCCAGGAGCTCAGAGTACTTGGTAGGCTGTTTTTTCTTAATTGTGAATAATTCTTATGCTGAACTCATTATTATTGATTCTATCTTGCCACCATGGAGACTCCAACACAAAGAGAAGTGGCTGGTTTGTGGTAATGAAAGATGATAGTACACATAGCTAAGTGCCTGGGTAACTGCTGCAGCCTCTCTTCAGACAGACTCCAGTCCTTAATTAGAAGAGCCCAGTGCTGGTTCACGGTTCCACTTGGCACCAAAGAAAGCATTTTCAATACGACCTGAGAATACACCTTGCCAATAACGGTTAAACATTATTTATACTTATTGTTTTAGGGCATTGTTTTAAGGGCAGCTGTGAAGCTGAATACTTAAGCAGATTGGCCATACCTTAGAAGAACAGTTCTCTGGGCTGGGAGCTATGAAAGTGCAATGAAGAAGAAGGTCTCTTCACATATTAACTCTACTCAACACTGCTAGTGTGTGAAACACAGGATGCTGAATACAGCTATCCACCCATAGGACCACAAAAAATAATCTCGGAACCTGTGGTCTCATTTTATAAATTGTCTCATTTTGTGGATTAAATTGAGCCCTGCAAAAGAAAGACATACTTTTCTCTTTTGGTTTTTGGTAGTTGGGGAAATTACTGGAAAATTACTCTATAGGGCTAAAACAGTGATTATGTTGGAGTATCTGAACGTAATGTTTTGTCTTACTAAGTTATTTGCTTTGACAGTGTGGGCTATAAATTTCTAAGATTTGATTATTTTTCTATAACTAATCTTATAAGAAATTCCTGCTACTGTGCATTTATTTATTCATTCACTGCTTATTGAGCACCTATTATATACCACCATTCTGTTGGAGAAACAATGGTGATATTGCTCAAAATAACTGAAAGTATTATATAATACATCAACTTTTCTATTTATATCCAATTAGTTATTGTGTTACTACATAATTATTAGACAAATAATCTTTAGATGAATTGTCTTAATTGCTGTAAAGAATTAAAGCCAGATAGTAGTTGTTTGGTGAACTAAAAATGTGAAAAACATTTGTCCAAAATTTTTCTGTGTCCAAGAAATGGCTCTTTTTTTTATTTAGCAATAAATATCTTTCTTTAGTTGTGTGTTTTTATAATTCTATTCTTTAATATTAGACTGAATTATCTCACTAAGTACAGTTTCTCTGCATAATTTTATTGATGACTCCTATTTACCTTAAGCATTGAAATAATTTAAAGCCACAGTTGCTTCTGTCTTCAGCCTTAATTTTTCATTCTAGCATCCAAGGGGGAAATTTGTGCAGCAATAATTCCATATAATATTATGAATTTTTTAGTGTACATAGAATGTTTTCTTTGTCAGAATGACTTTCTGTCCTTTCTTTTTTCCATCAAGTTGTTTGGCAGTTTAGATAATTGTTCAATTTAGAAATGGAGAAAATCAGGTATAGAGAGGTACTAAACAATTTTCTCAAGCTGATATATTCAATTTGCAACCCAGATGTGGCCAGAATAGGTGGTGATTTTTTTCCTAAGTCACATAACCATCTGATATGCGAAATAAAGAATATTCAGTGCTGAAATATTCTCTCAGTTATAAAATAATGTGTGAGATGTGTAGGGTCTTTGCAAATCATACTGCGTGGTAATTCTACTTCTAATGTAGTAATCATGAATATTTGTGTATGTCTGTAATTAGTCATAAATTATTACTTATGATTACATTGGAAAGAATGAAGCACATTTTTTAGTTGAATGCCTATTTGCAGATTTATTGCCTGAAACATATTTACTTGTTCATTGAAACATCTGCTAAACCTGTTGGTGTCTTATTAAAATAGCAGATTTAAGTATAAAGTGATATCTTTGAATATCACCCTTGGGCTGGTCAGGAAAGTTTAATTGGATAAAGGTTATGTTTGAAATATGTGACACTCACGGCCTTTGTAGATTGTATTTGACTCAACTCAGTAACAGAGTTCTTCAAACTAGCTATTGAGTATTTAGGGAGGAATACTACCTGACCTCCATCTCATATATGTGGATTAATGATGATATTGATAATTATTTATGCTACTGATCAAAGGACTTTAACAGATATCTAAAAAACTGGGTGGATATGTAATTCTTTTCCCTATTGGAGGAAGCTGGAAGACTTGAGAAGTTTTATTCATAAGCCTGCTCTCACTTTTTTCTCAATCCTATTAGTTTTTCATGGTTCAGTTCAAGCCTCACCTTCTCTAAATAAACATCCCCATTTTTTCCAGGGCATTCATTTTTCTCATTTCTGGTCTCCTCTATTGTATGTAGTCACTATCTCATTACTTTTATACTTACATTCATATTGCCAGTGTGTGTGTGTACATATATATGTTATATACATAGATAATATATTATTATATAATAATATAATATATAATTATATTAATATTAATATTAATTGATATAATATTAATATAAAATATAATATATATTAACAATTAAAATAAATAATAATAATATATATATATTTTGCTTATGAAGTCATGGTTCATATGGCCAGTATCACAGGCTAATGTGCAGTCTATTAAAGTCCTTTATTTGAAAGGAGCCTCAGCTCCATCAAATTCTGTTTTCTTACAGCCGACTACCCTCACACATCACAGTTGCTCTAGTCTCTTCTCAATGATCCTCCCTTTACACATCCACACAGAGACATATTCATCTAGGATAAGTCTGCTTCCAATCATGATAGAGTAACTACTAACAAACTCCCTTCCACTGAAAACAAGTAGGAACTTGGAAGAAACACAAAGAAACAGGTTTCAAACCTCAGACAATAAGCAAACTAGAACTGTATCCCATGAGAGAAGAGAAGAAAACAGGGTGAGTCCTAGAGTGATCCAACTTTCTGCTTAGAGGTGTTCAATGGACCCTGGCCCGGAGAGAGGAAACTCAAGGAAAACATTGGTGGCTTCACCAAATTGAGGTAATAGATATCAGAGCTGACAGAAGTGGAGGCAGCTAGAAGTCGTGGGGCAGAGTACTAGAAGAAGGGCAGCTTCTCAGAGAAGGAACTCCAGGGCTCTGCACGGGAGTAAGGGGGTGGGTGGGTGGAGGGGAGGGTGATTTTGAGTTTTTAAATGAAAACCGAATTGTGTATTACAGGGTGAAACTCTAGGAGGACAAAGAATGACCAAGGAGCTGTAAGTGAGACAATCCTAAGCAGATTCTCCCTAAGCATATGGGGCAGAAAGACATTCTAGTTTTAACCATCCAGAATGAAGAAACTCCTACGGCATTCAATAGAGACTCCTGAAAGATCAAACTTCATAAATATGGCCAAATTAGACCATCCTAACAAAGCCTAGAAGCGAACCCTAAAAGGATCAAATTGATCCTTTCAATTTAGTGAAGTCACCCAATCATGTCCAACTCTTTGTGACCCTATGGACTGTAGCCTACCAGGCTTCTCTGTCCATGGGATTTTCCAGGCAAGAGTACTGGAGTGGGCTGCCATTTCCTTCTCCAGGGGATCTTCCCAACCCAGGGATCGAACCCAGGTCTCCCACATTGCAAGCAGACACTTTACCCTCTGAGCTACCAGAGAAGCCCGCTTTCGATTTAACTGCCTAACAAATGAAAAAGCAACATTTTTAAAGCAAGACAGTACAATTTAGATGCACAACAAAACATAGCATTCATTATGGAGCATCTAATCCAAAATTGCTTAGATATCAAAAGTAGCAAAAACATGTAATTAATAGCCAAGACAAAATTCAGCCATGATAAATAGACACAGAAATAACAGAGGTGATGGAATTAGAAGACAAAGACCTTAAATGAACATTTAATAGTCCACAATTTAAAATAAAGCATAAACATAATGCAGAAAGGGATGGAAGATATATAAAAAATAAACGTGAAACTTTTAAATGAAGCACTTGCACCCAGAATATAGAAATAACCCTTATAATTCAGTAATAGTTAATTGAACCAATTAAAAATGAGCAAAAATTTGAACAGCCATTTCATAAATGAAGACCTACAAATGGCCAATTAGATGTGAAAAGTTACTGTCATTAGTCTTCAGTCATATAAAAATGTAAATTACAACCACAGTGAGATACCAATTGTATATTATCAGAATAGCTAAAATAAACAAACTGACAGTAACAAGTGTGTCTAAAATGTAAAGTCACTGGAATTCTCATTCACCGCCGCTGGTGCTATAAAATGGAATAACCACTTTGGAAAATAGTCTGGCAATTTCTGAAAAGATTAAAATACACTTACCAGATGACTGAGAGCAGTAGGCCTTAGACTTTTGAAAGATGCTATTGAACGTTAAGAAGAAAGTGTTCCTTCAGCCATTGCCACTGTGTGTCCCTTGCCTAAGGGAACTCCTATTCTCCTATTATTTCCTGAATCTGAGTCTCAAAAGTCTGTTAAAAGATAACTAAAACATATTAAAAAAATTAGTATATCTGAACAAAAATTGATTAAAATTGAGCAGTGCCAAAGTGAATGTGGTTAGAAGTGCTATGGGACTGGAGTTTGGGAGAGACTTTCATAGAGAAAAGGTGGAAGCAAAATAAGGAAAGTATTGATTGGCTATAGTTTAAAGCCTCATTGACTCTTCGTGATTGGTTGTCCTTAGCTTTTGATAAATCTTAACCCTGAGGCATTTACCAGCTTAGATTCTGAATTGCTTAGATAGGCTGTCATGGCAGTAGAGCCGCGGCAGTCTAATGGCTACTTTGTTTAATTAAACAAGTCCAGGTACTTAAGTGGTTAAACAGGTGCTTCTTACATGCAAGAAATTGGCAAGACACAGAGTAGACCAAGCTGGAATCATCTTTAGCTGCAGGAGGTAAGCAGAGGGCCAGGAGAACTCATATATAATTATTATGTGTCATAGTTGTAATGTTCTTATTGATTACTCAACGTATGAGTTAGACTCAGGTTAGGGTTTTCGTGGTCACTCAGTGGAAAAGAATCTGCCTGCAAAAACCAGGTTCAATCCCTGGGTTGGGAAGATCCCCTGCAAGTCAGCTTTGTATCTTAGGGTTTCTCTGATGGCTCAATGGATAAAGAATCTGCCTGCGATGCAAGAGACACAGGAGACGTGGGTTGGATTCCTGGGTTGGAAACATCCCCTGAAAAAGGGCATGACAACCCACTTCAGTATTCTTGCCTAGAGAGTCCCATGGACAAAGGAGCCTGGAGGGCTACAGTCCAGAGTGTCGCAAGAAGTCAAGCATGACTGAATGACTACACTCTTTCAAGAGTTATCCAGTCTTACCAAGAAGGAAAAAATCATATGGAAAGTGGCACCCTAATAGAAGAATAAAGTGCTGTGTGAATTCATGTGTATTACTGACAGAAGTGTTGACACTTCATTGTTTTCAATATCAATCCTATTTCCTTACATTTTAAGAGCCTAAATATCAATGTTTTGAATGTCTGCTATATTAATGGAAGCACCTAAGCCAATGTTAAAAGCATAGAGCTCCATCACCACAGATGATTACTTGATCAGTTAGTTAGTAATAGGCTTAGCAGAATCCCCTAAATGGAAAACTCAGGAATCTGTGACATTAAAAAGACATAGGTTTTCTTTCCTCAATCCTGCAAGAGGTAGAAGGTCTGGGGTTGGCAAATCAGGGCCATAGTTATCAGGAACCCAGGTTCTTCTTTCTGCTTCATCATCTTTTGTGCCTCTTATTCATCTCTAAAATGGTCCAGAATAACTGCTGTGGTGCTGCTGTCCATCACGTGTGTGTTCAGGTCAGAAAGAAGCGGTTCATGGTGGTGAAGAGAGCTGCAAGTGCCTACCCTCTGGGAAATCAGCTCCCTTTAAAGAGATTTGCCAGAATCCCAACCCAGTTACTTTCACTTATGCCTCACTAGTCACGACTAGCTGCAGAAAGACTAGGAAATGTACACTTTCATCTGGGCATATCACCTCCTTGAATAAAATAAGATTCTGTAGGTAAGGAAGAAGGGGGAAATGCAGACCATGTGGTGGTCAAGCAACCATCCTTTCCATGATCTATTTTTCAGTAATCCCAAGCTTGTGAAGGCTAAGGTGGCTATTGCCAACTAGGTGGTTATGCTTTTCCTTCTTTCTAATTCCAGTGGGAGAAATTGTTGATACATCCTCATGGTTCTTCAGGTGCTGTGTGTGCTTTTCTTTGGAAATGTTGAGATGTTTTTCTTGGCACATAGGAGAAAGAGCTTTTATGAAGAGCAAAGCAACATACGAGGACAGAGAAGACTTCCTAATCAAGAGATGGCATGTGGGATATTTTGGGTGATGAAAGAGTAAACTGATGACACATTGGCCTTCAGGATCTTTATGCCAAATTGTCAGTATTGAAGGAGAGAGTTAGAGTGCTTTGAAGTAACTTTGAGAAGTGTCAGAGGAGCCAAACTTTATTCTTTCAAAATGTCAGAATGGTCTAATTCTCTTACAAAACAAAAATAGACAAATGAACTAGTAAATTTTAATTTACTAGCTTTATTTTTATTCACAGATGCACTTTATTCTTATTTACTAGTTTCACTGGTGCCCTGGCTAGAGCTAATAATTAATATTATCTGCTGAGTTCCCAGAAAAATGGAGAAAATTGAATTATTACTTTATTGGTCTCTCAAATAAGATGATAGTATATTTTTTCCAAATCCTCTTTATCTGCAGCAGGAGGAATGTTGTTCCATTTGAAAGCACTGTTATTATCAACAATAATGGAAAAGACAGTAAATAGCACCCAGACCTAGGGCATATCATCATGATACAATTTTTGCTACATCAGCTTTGTGGCAGGTGCTATGCTGAATGAAGTTTAAGTATAGCTTCTGCCCCAAGGCCAAGATCAATCTTTCAGCCATTATTCTGTTTCATTTAGTTTTAAGACTAAATGGTCAATTGTGTAGTTAGGTTCTTGCCAATGCATTTGTCTACAGCAGCAGCATCCACTTTTGAGATGAGTCATAAGTGTAAAATTGAACAAGAAGAGGAAAAAATAGATGAATCACAAAGCCTGTTAGAGACCCTTGAAAGTCCAGCCCAAGTGCTAGTAAATGGTAAAGGGGAGCATGTTTACTGTCATAGAGATAGACTAAATGGGTTAAATGGGTAGATAATTGGGATGGGTATGTGGGAAAATTGAATGAGTGTAATGGGTAAATAAGCATAGCACAAATGGACAAGTTTTTGATGTTGAAATTGAGTACAGCCAAGGCCAGTGCTTACATCACCCAGATGAAAAGACTGCAGTTTGCTTGGGCTAGAATGTTTCTGAATGCCACACACATCTGGTTTGAAGCATCTTTGACTTAGTCATGCCTTCTAGAAAGAATGCTTTAATTAGGCAGATAAATGGAGTACAGTGAAAGATAATGGGTCTGTGAGAGGGCTTAGTGACCATAGACTTGTATTCATCCCAGAAAAAAGGTGCAGGGTACACACCCTTAGCACTGAGTTATGCTACTTGTGATTAGCATTTTCACTGGCACAACTAGGTAGAATTATTTTACTGATTTATTTTCCCCCCACAGTAGCTGGTTCTTGCATTCATTCCTTCTTTGTTTAACTCAACAAGTATTTAATAATTGCTTTCTACATACAAAATACTGGAAAATAAATCACATTTTTAAAAAGTCGTACTGTCCAAAGGGCCAAGACATCTATATTTGGGAAGATAAAATATAAAGAACATCCATTATGAAGGACTTTCTATGAAATATGGGTGATAAATGGTAGCTAGGTCATTGGGAGCACTTGCTATTTGAGTTTTTTTCCCAGAAGTTTTAAAAATGTCCTTTGAGGAATGAAACAAAGTGCTGGACTTTCAGATTAAGAATTGCAACCATCAGCTTCCTTCTTAGTGGTTCATAAATACCCATTAAATTTTTTTCAATCATGTGCTGACAAGGTAATGAAGACTTCATGGCATATTCTTTATGGTTTAGCACTAGTGGACTTTGCTTATTTTGCAAAAGATTATTTATCTTCAGTGGGACTTAACTTCCAGTTAAATGAATATTCTGATTAACTGAGGGTTTTGTATATGAATTTGAATTTAATATAGTACACTTAGCAATAACACTATCCCAGAAATGATTTAATCTGATTTGTTTCTGTAAATAGTTTAGGAATTTCCAAACTAAAACACAGGAACAAAAACTACTAGGATCAATCCAGAATTTATTATGCAGGACTGCATATGTTGAAGGTCTGGAGAGTGGAGCTGAGCCTGTACTAAGCCCAGGACACATCCCTAGAGATTACTTAAAAAATAAGTCTCTGACATTAACTATTCACTAGTCTCTTTTTTATGGCAGTGGAATGCAGAATATACACAAAAAGAAAGAAAAAAAAACCACATAAGAACCAAAAACTAGAAGAACTGGGATAGGATTGTGTGTATATAAGCTTTTATGAAGATGTGAGAACTAAGGAAAGTCCTGTCTCTTGCTTTTCTCTTAACTTATACTGTGTGTCCTCGTCATTCAGTCTTATCCAATTCTTTGTTGACTCCATGCAGCCCACCAGACTTGTCTGTCCACACTGCTTTATAACTAAGTAAGTGAAGTGAAGTCGCTCAGTTGTGTCTGACTCTTTGCGACCCCATGGACTGTAGCCAACCAGGCTCCTCCATCCATGGAATTTTCCAGGCAAGAATACAGGAGTGGGTTGCCATTTCCTTCTCCAGAGAATCTTCCTGACCCAGGAATCAAACCCGGGTCTCCCGCATTGCAGGCAGACGCTTTACCATCTGAACCACCAGGGAAGCCCACAACTAAGGAAACCTTCGCCTACCTCTTGCCTTAAGCAATATTATTGTGTTCTGTACAACGGCATCTTCACTCTTCTTCCAGTCTTGATAATGGCAATAGTAGCAGTGTTCTCTCCATTATCTCTGGGGTAGCCAGTGTGACTGTTGGTCCAAGCGTTGCCCAAGCAGAGAATGAGGCAATACCAAAAAATATCTTGCACAGTAGCTGTAGCTGTATGTCTTCTTGGTCCTTTGTCATTTTTAAATGGGGTCGTTTCTTCTCTTATTGTTTTTCCTTCTCCTTTATCCAAGAATATGAGCTTAGATTTCATTCTTAGGTAGATTTGCCAATCAGTTAATGAAGGGAGTTTGGCTCAAGGAGAGTTAGAGTGGTCCCATTTTACCCTCCAGATCTCCATAGCTTCATTCCTAGGTTTTTATAATATGTTAATTGTCCTATTTTTTCCTTTTCCCATAAAGAATTTAATTTAATAATATCACACCAATTTTAGTATCTCATAGTGTAGCATTTAGCTTGTATGAGAAAATAATTTATAAAGAACTAAAAAATGGTATGGGAAAGGGGGTAAAAGGCAGATAATTGAGAATGTCTGGTTCAGTTCAGTTCAGTTCAGTCGCTCAGTCGTGTCCGACTCTTTGCAACCCCATGAATCGCAGCATGCCAGGCCTCCATGTCCATCACCAACTCCCAGAGTTTACCCAAACCCATATCCATCGAGTCAGTGATGCCATCCAACCATCTCATCCTCTGTCATCCCCTTCTCCTCCTGCCCCCAATCCTTCCCAGCATCAGGGTCTTTTCCAATGAGTCAACTCTTCGTATCAGGTGGCCAAAGTATTGGAGTCTCAGCTTCAACATCAGTCCTCCCAATGAACACCCAGGACTGATCTCTTTTAGCATGGACTGGTTGGATCTCCTTGCAGACCAATGGACTCTCAAGAGTCTTTTCCAACACCACAGTTCAAAAGTATCAATTCCTCTGTGCTCAGCTTTCTTCACAGCCCAACTCTCACATCCATACATGACCACTGGGAAAACCATAGCCTTGACTAGATGGACTGACTGAAATTCTTTGTATGTAGCTTGTAAGTAGATATTTTCATTTGGGAGACACAAAAGTTTGATAAAGATAGATTGAATAGATAAATCTGGATGTAGTGACATTTCAGAAAAAAACACATTTATTTTGAAAATTTTCCTCAGAAGAGGTGGTTATCAATCTTTCCCTTCCACACATGCACACACTATTGAAATATTGGGGCAATTTTACAAATGAAATAAATGCTTTTCTGAGAGGTGTCATAATTGTTAAGGAGAGTTGCAAATCTAATTGTATAGCTCCTAAGCTAAAGATATATTCTATTCCCTACCCCCTTCCAAAATATTCACTAGTTAATTCACTTTTTGAAAATGTATTTCCATAGAACTTTGGGTAGTTTCTATACTCTAACAAGAAACATGAGTTACTTTCATCTCATGTAGCAGAAGGACAAAACAATAAAGAAGAATTTACTACTTAGACGGGGGAATGGGTTCACAACAGGCAGTCACTGAGAACTAAATTAAACATGCTGACTAAGAACTGATACTGACACTACTGCACTTAAAAAGACAGGATTCAGGAAGATAGAAGACTTGGTAGGGTCAGAACTGATACATATGAGATTCCTGGATACATTTGTATATCATGGAGTGTCAAAATGTATCACCATTCTTGGGTTGTGCTAGCATAGAAACTAAAGCTATATTTAAAGTTTCTCATTTGAGATTGTGTGTGTGTGTGTTTGTGTGTGTGTGTGAATGATTTTTGCTTTTAATTAAATCCTCAACAATTTGAAAAAAAAAAAAAATTCAAGGATTAGAAAGACCATTATTATTCCATTTAGTTTATTGCTCCAACTCCTAGTAGCTCAGGACACCTGACTTCCACACTGAAATTGTCCACCTGCCTTCCTCCTGTTTCTCTCCCCTCCTCTTATTCTCTCCTGCCCTTCTTCTCCCCTCCCCTGCCCTTCCCTCTCCTCTTTCCTTTGCCTTTTAACAACCTCCAGAAGAAACTTTTGTTCCTGAGTGATATGCTCTAGTCTCTGAAGATCCACTTAGTAGAAGAAGAAATGCTCATCTTGCCCCTAAAGTAGGTTAATGAAAAGAATGCCAGAGGTGGTTACACTAGCGGCAAAGTAAACTAACCCCCAGTTGTCCATTGTGGTCTTTCACTAGGCTCAGTCAACCGTACGTCACATTAAGGTACTATGAAATTTATTAAAAAAGTAAATTACTAAAAGAAAAACCTGCAGAGCATTACTAGATTCAATTAATGGATTGAAAGAAAATAAATGTACTGCAATCAGGATTAAATTAGCATTTTAATGTTATGAAATTTTGGAGAAACAGTTGATTCTGGAAACTATAGAATTTTATTTTTTCTTCTAGAATACAAAGGATCTTACCTTGCTTTTACATAAAATGTACTTTTTTCCTATCTAATAATACACTTTATGTATTCTGTACCCTTTACAATTATGCCCTTGTCTTCATGTGTCTCATCTGTGAATACATGTTTTCCATCACTGTCATATGTCTAAAATTAGAAAAGCAACAGGCTCCAACCCCAACCTCATTCAATAATAGTATCTTACTATTGAACAGTTTTGATTCTTAATGAATATTTGAAAATGTCAGAATTGACAGAGCAAAATTGGTTTAACTATTTCAAGTGTCATGTCAATACTAAATGAGAAGTGATAATTAAATATAGGACTTAAATATAATTACAAATCACTAGCAATATATTCATGTTTATTGCTCTATTTTGCTGGATAATTTTGATATCTAACACCAAAGTAGCCTGAATAAGTGTTGCTAACCTTCACTCGTTAGTACAATAAATATACTTAGAGTCAACCGTGTTGTTGACACTAGTATCTACTCTTCATTGGTCAAAGATGAACAAAGCATTATTTCTCTCTTCAAGGAGCATAGGAATGATGGAACAAGAAACCAAATGAGTATTGTGTGTTCAACTACTGAACTCTTACTATTTGTTCAGTGTTATACTATGTTTCTGGTGTTTTAAATCATTTAACATCTTAAAGAGTTTCAATGGTAGATATTATTACTTTTACAATTTTTTTTTGTTTTTTTGGATGAAGGATCTGAGACTTAAGATGCTAAAATCTTGCCATTAGTCTTTCAACTAGAAGAGCAGAAACTCAAACCCATGTCATTTGACTTCTGTGTTCATAAATGACTGTGCTGTCCGAATTGCTCAGTTGTGTCCGACTCTTTGGGACCCCATGGAATGTAGCCGGCCGGACTTCTCTGACCATGGGGATTCTCCAGACCAGAATACTGGAGTGGGTAGCCATTCCCTTCTCCAGGGGATCTTCCCAACCCAGGGATCGAGCTCAGGTCTCCCGCATTGCAGGTGGATTCTTTCCTGTCTGAGCCACCAGGGAATGACTACTTAAGCATAAACCTTGTAATCATCAAACTGATTATGGTCAGTAAAAGTACAAAACATAAATGCTTAATAAAACACCACAAAGTGGATGTAATAATGTCTGATAGGACATTAGGTTTTATATAGGAATTCAAAAGTTGTCATTAATAGTCTCCCTTTGTAGATAGTACTGCTAAAACTTTGGGGTGCAGGTATATTTTTGAATTAGTTTTTTTTCTGGATGGATGTATACTCAGGAGTGGGATGGCAGGATCATATGGTAACTCTATTTTTAGTTTATATAAGGAACCTCCATACTGTTTTCCATAGTATCTGCACCAGTTTACATTCCCACCAACAATGTAGAAGTGTTCCTTGTTCTTCACACACTCTCCAGTATTTATTATTTGTAGACTTTTTATTGATGGCCAGCTAGAAGCACTATTTACAATAGGCAAAACATGGAAGCAACCTAAATTTTTACTGACAGATGAATGGATACAGAAGAGTATTACTCAACCATAAAAAGAATGAAATATTGCCATTTGCAGCAACATGGATGGACATAGAGACTATCGTATTAAGTGAAATAAGTCAGAAGAAGATGAATATCATATGATATCACTTATATGAAGAATCTAAAAAATGATACAAGTTAACTTATTTATAAGACAGAAATATATTCACAGATATAGAAAACAAACTAATGGTTACCAAAGGGGATAGTAGTGGGGGGAGATAAATCAGAAGTTTTGATTAACATATACAAATTACTATATATAAAATATATAACCTACAAGGATTTGTTGTATAGCACAAGGAATTATATTCAATATCTTGTAATTACCTTTAATGGTAATGAATCTGAAAAACAATGTATATATTTACATATACATATGTAAAACTGAATCACTTTGCTGTACACCTGAAATTAACACAACACTGTCAAGCAATTATCTTCCTCCAATTAAAAAATAAAGTATTAATAATAAAAAAATAAAACTTCTTGTTTTTTTGTGAAAAAGAGAGAGGGGTTCCTTTATGAATGCAAATGATGGCTTGCTTTTGTTCCACAAAACATTGAGAGATGGTGTTAGCTATTGCTATCAAATATCCATGCATATACAAATGTACATACAAGTCTACTCTGTATATTTGTGAGCAAGTCAGAGGCATATATCTTATGAACTTGGATATTCAGTGCTTCCAGGTTGATGGAGACTGATGCAAATAAAAGTCATCTCTAAGTGAAAGACTTTTCATAATTGATGGTTTTGGACTTCATAGATAAATTGACTTTTTGATCTTTTGGGTATGAGGGAGGACAGGGAAATCAGGCTCTGCCTTTATCTGTCATATGATAAACCATTTATTTATAGCCTAGAACTCAGGGGACCCAGTGTCTTCCCATATGTACAACTATGAGCTCCGTGCAGGTAAAAACTAAGATCTTGTCTTCATTTTGAAAACAGCATGTACTAGGCCACTTGTTTTAATGTTTCATATTTTCCATTTTATAGTAATCATATAATCATGTTTGGGGCTTTATTTTTAGACCAAGAAAGATTTTAATGATTGATCTGAAAGCTTCAAGTCTGATAACTTAATTATCAAAATCCATGTACCTGTCAGAAAATTCAACAAAATGTTTGATTACAGGGATGACTTACTAGGCAATCAGGTAAAGTGTTTTAATGGAAGTGGTATGGTTGGGACTCTTTTTCAACATGACTATGCTGGGTAGAAAGCAAAGCTCCTCCATCAATGGAAACTTGGGCAAAGACTTTCTTCCTGCAGTTTCCTTACATACTGTGCTAAAGGAAGTATGAAATTCTGAGCAAGCAAATTAATTTTACAAAGCACTTAGAGGCTGAATTTAAAGTTCCAGTGGAGACCATTGGAAAAATATGTTGAGTGCTTTTAGTGAAAAGTCTGCTTATTGCCCAGTTGTAACCAACAGATGTAGTGTTATAACTGGCAGGGAGTCAGACTGTGAAGAGGAGGATGGCTAACAGACTGTAACAGGATGAATCCAGGGCAGACGTGATCCTCATGCCTTAATTCCAGATTGGGATGTAAAGTACATTATCCAGATCCATTCTCTCAGAAATTGTTCCAAAGATTTGCCCAGAGATATCAGAAGACATCCCACCAGCCCACAAGTTGTTTTTGTAAATACTTGATTTATGAATAAAATGACCACATAAATTATTATTCAGAATTTTATTTGGACAGAATGTGGAATCAGGTAAAATGCTGAGACTCTACTGGGCACAATAAGAATGGTGGTTACTGTATTTATGAAGAACTTGCTCAACGACAGAGAGCGACTGATGGTTCCTTCACCATTTCTGAGTGAACAGAGCAAGCTGCTTATTGACAATGTTTCCATTTCCCATTCCATTTGTACATGCTCCTGTCTATCCAGCAACATGCTACCCTAGGCGACTTTTTTGAAATATAGATAAAACTAAGCTCAGAGTTTTGCATTCATTTGTTAATTTCAGGGTTATTTGTTAAGTTTTTTTGAAGAAATTTTTACCCCTAAGTGTGTCTGAGACAGTAGTTTTCAATCTGCATCTTCTTATAACACATTGGAGTGTCATTAGAAGTATGTTATAATGATAGGTAAGGTACCAAAATTTGTAACGTACTATTTTTGCATAAATTCAGGTGAATTTAGAATTATCACTATGATGGTATAACCCCCAGATATTTCAAAATGCTTTCTGGAGAAATAGAATAAGGGCGAGCTTGAGAGCCAGCCTTTCTTATATTTAAATCTCGCTGAGTTGAACAGTGTCTCCTCATTGTGTCTCTTACCTGTGTTTAACTAGAGAAAAAGTTGAGAATCTGTTTTCCACTTATCTACTGCTACATGACATTCCAATACATAGATAAAGGCTTAAAGCAGAACAATATGTTTTTCTTTTGCTCAAGAGTTTGCAACCTGGTCCCGGGCCCAGTGGGATTAGCTTTCTTTTCATCCACTCATAAACAGCTGCGTTGATGCTAAGGCTAGAAGTTGAAATTGTCTGCAGGCTTGCTCACTCTCATGTCCAGTGAAGAAATGTAAATTGTTGTTCACAGAGGACTGTGGCTGTACTGTATTTTGCAAAAGTGGCTGTAGCTTCATTTCTGGTCCTACATGCTTTCCCAGAACCTTGGCACTTGCTCATCAAGAAGTGGGGTTTATATACTTTCCCCTGGATCCTGGGAAGGATAGGGAGGGAATGCTCTGACTATTCAAATATGGCAGAAGTCTTGCCAGCCTTGACTTTAGAGGCTGGGCTGGAAAAGGTAATGTGGCTTTCCACCTGCCTGCCTCTCTCAGAGTGCTCACCCTTAGAAGCCCAGGCCACATGAAGAAGACATGGGTGAGTGTTTGGTCAACAATCCCAGCAAAATCCTCAACAAGTGACTAGAATCAGTCACCAGACATGTGAGTAAATGAGTCTTCACTCATTCTAGCCCCCAGTGTTAAGCCATGCCAGTTGATGCCATACAGAGCAGAGACGAGCTATCCCCACAAGGTCTTGTATAAATTGCAGATTTGTAAGAAGAATAGATAATTGCAACAGATAGCTTAAACACTGTGCTTTGAAGATTAAAGAGAGGATACAGTCAAAATTTTCTGAAGATCCCAGAGTTTACTCTGGAACACAAATGGCTTATTTTTGTCTGCTGATATATTTTTTCTGTGTAGTTATATTTTCCTGTATAGATATATTTTTCCTGTATAGTTGAAATGAACATGAGGCTCTTATCAAATTTCACTTACTTCCACCAAAGCATGTATTCTGATTCCCTTTTCTAGAAAGTATCCTTGCTGTAGAATGCAGACTCACAGAGCTACACTGATAATTTGCGGATTTGGCAATGTGTACTCTCAAATTCTCCACTTAAATCTTCTTATTTCTGAGCTGCTAAATGAGATAATATTAAACTCTAATTTTTGAGCTACATGGTAATGATATCAAAACATTCTTATTGTATTAGTGTTGGTGGATGCCAGGATTTTAGGACTTGGATGTTAGCATGAGTCCAACTTAATGAACATACATGGCATGCTACATTCCATGGGGTCGCAAAGAGTTGGACACAACTGAGCAACTGATCTGAACTGATAGGGTACATAGAAATATTATATGACAATGTGTAATGGAAGATTAACAAGATCAAGGTTCTTTTAGTAGGATTTTGTTGTCTCTTCTATGTTTCATGTTAAACAGGAAAACACTGACACATGGTTTTTCTTCTTAAATGGCACTGTATTATTTATTCATGACAAGAATTCTGATAAATGTGGAATTTTTACCTTTCAAACATAATAAATGATTTAAAATGCTGTAAAATTCCCACAAAAACATCATGGGAAAAATCTTTCCTATAGATTTTAGTATTGTGTTATTCTATTCTCTTAAGTAGATCTCTAAGGTCCATATCAAAGACCACCTGGAACAATCATTCTCAAGCTTTATGTTCATTAACATCATCTAGAGAATTTGTTGAATACCTGATTACAGGGTCCCAATGCCAGAGTTTCTGATTAATAGAGGGCAGCCCAAACACTGCATTTCTAACAGTGCTGCTACTCGAGGGACCACACTTTGAAAACTACTGATCTAGAGAAAGAGGATAAAGGCTCATTGTGTGTGCAGAGCTTTTTCTAACCACTATTGTCTGAAATACTACTCTAAATATAAGTCAGCTTTCAAGTCACCACATGACAAAGTCATTTTCATTTTTCCATGGGTTAGATAAGCCATTTCTCTAAGCTACGTTTCATCACATATTGGGGTAGTTAGAGAAGAAATAAATCGGCCCTTTCAGTGTGAATGTCATCAAGTTCCAAATGAGTTCTAAAACTGAGGATGTGTCATGAGAAAGTTATCACAGGCTTTTCTCACCAACGCACAACCAGAGAATTTGGTTAGTTTTGCCAATTTGATTATAAAATAGCTAGAATTCTGTCTCATGTATGTCAGTAATAAATAATGTAGTAGAAAAATTCCATCATTCCTGGGAGCTTAAAGACAAGAACCAAATTCGTCCTGGTCTAGAGGCCTTGGACATAGGAGTCTCAGGAAAGCATCTGTGTCCTTAAGAAAAGTATGAAAGGATCTCTCTCCTTAACTCCTGAGAGAGAAACAGATCTGTCACCCTGAACAAATATTTTTTTTCAATCTTTTAAATATTTTCAACTAACTGGACCTAATTGGATTATTCAAAGAAATGGCCTAGTTAGCAGTGTTCCAGGTCATCACTGAAATCACTGAGGCCTCTCTGTTCATGGATTTTACATTGACTTTTTTCCATTTATATTCATAATTTAGTTGTTTCTAATTTAACTATTTCATAAATGAACATTTTTGATTACTGTTTTCCATGGTGGACTCTTTTGCTTTGCCTGAGATTTATATCAATTAATATATACTTTTTACTTGTACTTCACTAAAAATTCTTCATTTACTTAAAAAATTAGTTGTTTGTTATAAAAAGAAATACATGTTCTTTGTAGGAAAAAATGTTAAAGAAAAAATTAATATCCCAAAGTCTATCATTGCAGTTAAGTATTGCAGTAAATATTATGGTGATTGTCTTCATAGTCATTTTCTACACACATTTTCACCTAAATATATTTATAATTTAAAAAATTTTAAATCGAGTCATATTATAGAATTTTTAAGAAATCAAGTGGTTTTTAAAAAACTAAAACACATAAATCAAAAGCAATGAACAAAATTATAACTTAACCATAATACTACCCTACCCCAGCTATTATCTTTATTACATTTTAGTTTTATCTCTTCTGATATTTCTATATACATATAAATGTATTTTTCTGAAAATGAAATTTTCTGCATATATTGCTTTGCTACCTTTTTTGCTAAGTTCACCATAGAGAATACTTGTGCATATTTTATTTTATTCTTGAGTAAATTCTGGTGAAAAGGCTTTCTGTTTCAAAATGAATATATACCTTTTAGACTTTTGCAAATTATTGTCCAGAGTGTTGTATCAACATATTTTCTCACCAATATGTGAGAACATTTTACATTCTCACCCTAAAATACCCTATTACTTTTAAAAAAATCCTTAGCATTTTAATAAGCTAAAATGACACTTTTATATTTTATAATGATTTCTTTTTTTAAATAAGCTTAATTTTCATAGATTGACCATTTATGCTTTTTAATTTTCTGAATTAGCTAGACATTGTTGATGTCTATTTTTTATATTATTATGTTCATCTTTATGTTTAATTTTAGGAAAGTCATTATATATTAAAGATATGTTACAATGTTTCAAACTAGTGTGTCTTGCCATTTCAATTGTACAGAGTATTTTTCTCTATGTAAAGTTTAAGTTTTTATGGCATCAAATACAATTTTTTAAAAAATTTATGGCCTCTGAAAATGGCCAGAAGATATTTGTTACTGTTTTTCACTTGCAAATAACAACCACTTATTTATTAGTCTTAATGAGATGATTCTCTCATCTTATTATTATTTTTGTGGGACAAAAATAACATGTATATTGCTAAATGTGTTGTGTATACTTGAAAAGACTGCATATTTGCTCATATTGAGTGGAGTGTACAGTAAGTGTTCATCAGGTTGATACTGTTAAGTCTTTTAATTCTTACTGATTTTCTGTCTCCTTGTTCTATCATTTATTGAGAAGGAGGGTATTGAAATATCTAATTTCATGTGTGGATTTATACTGGCAATCTATCAGGTTTTTGCTTTGTGTATTTTGAAACTATACTGGCAAAAAAGGAAAATTTCAGAAAGTATATATATATGTGGGTGAACATAAAAGTCAGTTCAAAAAGAGAAAAGCAGCAAAATAATGATGTTTTGTGAAGTTTGTAACACATAGAAGTCATATATATGACAACAATACCAAAAGGCAGAGGGGGTGGTAAAAATGTTTGTGATATCATAAAATATTCAAGGTAAACTATAATAAATTGGGTGTGCATATTTTAACATCTAGTGTAATCATTACAAATAATACAAAAAGATATAGCTAAGAAAACCAATCAAAGAAATACAGTGAATAAAAACAATCTTTGCTTAATTTGAAAAAAAGTAAAGAAGATGGAAGAACACATTAGATAGTTTGAAAATAGCTGAATTGTAGAGCTAATCCCACTTTATCAATGATTACATTTGCTATAAGTGGCCTAAGCATTCCAACTAAAAGAGATTATTAGACTGGATTAATTACACTCGTATTCATACATACATGACCCAAACATATACAATTAACAAGAGACACTCTTCAAATATAAAGACATAGGTAGTTTGAAATCAAAAGAATGGGGCAAAAGATGTCATGCAAACACTACAACCTGAGAGATGTTTTGAGTACATCCTTTTTAAAAATGAAATTTTCTTATAGGAAGAGAAGGAGAGGAGAGATGAAAAATAGAGAAGACGGAAGAGAAGAAGGGTTTGGAAATTTAGAGGAGAAAATAATGGAGACAGGAGAAGAAAGGAATAGGAGGTAGAGAAGAACAGTGAAGAATATGATAAGATGGAGAAAGTTACTGCTATAAAGTTTACAAGTAATTTCTCTTTGGGCTTCAAATTTCTGGAAGCTCCAGCTCCCAATTTTTGACAGTTATTTCTAGTATGGACCACTTCCTAACCTGTACCTTTTCATTATTCTATATATTACATTTTCTAATGCCCAACATTTTTTTTTTTTTAAATCAGCAAAAGGACCTCTGCTCAGTCAGGAAATGTAATATAAAAATGCTCTCAATGCTTGAGTGCCACTAATTACTTCGATTACCTGCATTTTCCTTAGGGGATGCTAAGGAGCTTCTCCTTGGGAATGCTAAGTACTCCATTCCAGACACCATGGCCAACACCCTCTCTGCTGAGGGACTGATTTAACAGGGGACTGCTCCACTACAAACATTTTGAAATGAACTTCATGAGGTTTTATATTTGAAATGACCCTGAGGCTTCGATCACTGGCAGCACAAAGCTGCAAAAATATGACAAGATGGGGTGCAGTTCATCCAAGAACAAGGCAGTCTCAATTTGAGGCCTTAGATGAGATTTATAAACATTTCTGTGGAAAAAGAGAAACGTTTCAGGTTGTCATTGCTGGACTGGCCTCAAAATAAAGAAGTATTTTGCAAGGTTTTAAAACTATGCTTACAATGGAATTAGTGGCTTGAATTTTGTCTATTGAATGTTTGGCAATACTTAGTGGACTTAAATGCACACATTTTTGATGATGACTGGACCATGATGTGGCTAATCATTTCCCCCTCCCCAACAAATATATAAATATTGTCCAAGGTTGTGGGAGTTGGGAATAGCATATCCATAGTGCACATGCTGTATTTTTCCTCCTTCATGGCCAACTATGAAAATTAAGCAGGCCCTCTTTCCCTAGCTCCTTCGAATCCTTCATACACCACCTGAGCTCTACCACCAATCATGTAGGCCTGGCTATGCCTTTTCTTAGCTTTTGAGTGTCTGTGTGCCACCATCTCCTTCAATAATCATAGATTCTCTCTCAGAATAATACTAATTTATTTGATTTTTCAGAAAACAATTAAATGCATTAAGTAAATGCATAGGATTATTATAACATGCAATTACCAAAATTTTTATAAATCTGAAATACAGTAATAAATTTGCCCTTTTATTAAGAAACATTAAGAAACTAAAATGACATCTACCAATGAATTTTCATAAAAGTTACCAGGTTTGAACACAGCACTGAGCATAAATAATTCCTCCATACAGTTATGACATGATATAAAAAATCTGTAATTTATACTTGACAAAGTCACAGATACTTTTTTCTCCATCCAAGTGAACCCTAGGTTAAGAATCCTAGGAGGGTAATGTGACTGAGGGGTCATGAAATTTGAAACCTACTGATTTTTAACAAAAACGTAAGCAACAAGTAGACTATTAGAGACCAAGAGAATTAAGTGTTTAGGGCATAAGAATTTCTCATAAAAAGAAATAGGTTAAAAAATTAAAGTTCAATATTAAAGATTAATATTAATGATTAGTGAGATCAGTATAAATCGATACATTTTAGGCCTCTATTGCTTTTTATCATTCTTTACTTTGTTTTTCTTTCCTACTTTGATGAAAGGAGGCATGCCTTTCCATAACAAAGTTGTGGTCTTAATAGAAGCCAAAATCTTAATATGGTACATGCTTTGGGATTTGTGGGCATATGGAGTATAACAATAAAAAATGACATATATCCTAAATGTTGGCTAGATCTATATTTAAAAAAAAAAAAATTTCCTTCCTGGCCCTGGAAGATGGTTTCAATATTTGAATTTCTGTGTAGACCAACGTCGAGTTGGATACAACAAGCATTGTATCATGAGGTCCTTTCTGTCTGTTAGGCATTAACAATCACCTCTCAGAAGGATGGACCTGTGGCCCTTGGGTTTGTATCTCATTTGATCCTTTTAAAGAAAAATTGAAGGGTGAAAACCCCAGACTAAAAATCAGAGTCTCGGCCAGATCTCCTCTGACATCAGATCCTCTTTTTCCTTCTCTTGTAAATTGTCACTAAGGCAACACCTTCTGTTTGTGAAATTGGCCTTTACCATATGTCATTAGGATTTCCCTGGTGGCTCAGATGGTAAAGAATCTGCCTGCAATGTGGGAGACCTGTTTTGATCCCTGGGTTGGGAAGATCCCCTGGAGGGGGCAAGACAACCCACTCCAGTATTCTTCCCTGGAGAATCCCCATAGACAGAGAAGCCTGGTGGGCTACAGCCCATGGGGTCACAGAGTCGGACCCAACTGAGCGACTAAGCACAACACAGCACCGCACATACGTGATTCAGATGTGAAGATGGACAGTAGGAACGGTGAAGCTGCGAAATAGATTGGGAACACCTATCAAGAAAACTGTGCAAAGCAAGGATAATAGCCCTTTAAGGAAAAAAGAAAAAAAAAACCTTTCAGAAGGAAGAAATTCAGAAGAGGATATAATTCAGTAACCAAACAAGTCTTGTCAAGTTTTAAAAAGTACAATTTAGAAAATGAATGGTTAGAAAATCAGTCGGGCATGTTCATCAGCGAAATGTTATAACGTTTGAAATAGTATCCGCTGTTGGAGCCAGGCAGGGCCTATCATTACTGGTCTAGAAGGGCATACTTTCTTAGCTATTTTAATTCTCTTAAAACAAAAATAATTTGTTTTCTACTTTTTCTTTTTTTTCCCCATTGAAACTGAGAAGGTAGTAGATGGAAGATGAGTAGATTCAATTAATTTTCTTCATCTAGGAGAAAGGTTATTAGATGTTATACAGTTATAGCCATAATAAAAAGCATATGTGATATGGGGGATTTTATATGATTATTGGTAAACATCAGTCTTTCAAGAGAAAGCTGACTCTTGAAATGCAAAATATGTAGTTACAAACCATTTGAGAAATTCTGCTGGAAATATTTTTTTAATTGAGTGGAGTGACACATATCATTGATTCATATACAGGGAAGCCTTGCCAAGTCAACCACAGTTTACCATACCACAGAAGTTTTCATGAGCCTCTTCCTTCTGCCAGCGCAGTGCATCCCCAAGGAGATCCATGTGTAGACCACAGTGGCTCCCTCAGTTCACAGATCCCAGGCTTCCCACAGGCAGACGGTATGCTGGGGGCAGTGGGCATGATTCTCTGCAAGGCAGCACCCATCGATGACATTGTGCATACTGACATTGACAGCTCACTCCAGTCCACACACCTGGAAAGGCAGGAGGAGGAAGGGCCATCACTAGGACGTGGCTTCTCCAACACCACCCCAGCTCTCTCCACCTAAAGCACTCATTCAAGCCAGTCCCTGGCATTTGTGCTCCAACATTCACTCCCAGGGGGCATTCTCCTAATTGCCTCATTTTCCATAGAGCATCTGAAACCTTCTCTATAGTAAGAAAAGGAGAAAGAGAGTTTCTGCCAGTCCCAACTCAACCTTCCTTCCAGGGACACCCACCATGCAGATCTGGAAGTCCGCCTGCAGAAGCTGTTTCCAGCTGGCTTTGCTTTGGTCTCACTCTCTGCAGAGGCATGCCGGCTCTGTACCCTTCACACCTGGGTGAGGCACCTTGACCAGTTGACAGGGTAACCTAGGAGGGAAGTTCAGTGTCGTAATCCGCAGCTTCTGTGTGTGTGTGTGATTTGTGAGCAGAGAGGACGGGCCAAGCATGTGAGTACAAAGCCTTTCATGAGTCATCCTTCTGTATTGTGCTGCTTGGTTGGGCCTTGCCTTGCTAAGCACCACTTAAGAGCTTTTGTTGGGGAGCCCAACTGCCTTCCATTGAACCACATGATGTGCTTAAGGATCATTTATTCAAGCAGCATGGCCTCTCTTCACTGAAGCAAGTGAACCTCTTGCATTTCAGTAACTCTCCCACTAGCAAAACGCAAGCCCTTCCCAGGACCAGTGTCCTGAGAGCAGAGAGCCCCACTGCCCTGCGGGCTGTGCTGAGACAGAGGAAGGGATGAATAGGATCCTAGCGGCATTGTTTCTGGCCTCAGCACAGGCCCTTGGGGTAATGTGATAATCCCGGCAGGCTAGCCTTGAGGGGAGGCCTCTGCATACCTCACTCAGGGATCAACTTCTGACCTCCTGGCTCCCACTCCCCCCAAGCCTCCACCCAAATGATTTTGTTTAAAACGCTAGCTGCTCTGCCATGAATTATTCTTTAGTTAAGGGGTTTGGCTCCTGTGTGAGTTACTGTGGTTTGAAAAGAGAAAGGAAAAATAAATCAGAGCATCTGGATTTAGCCAAGATCCAATGCCTAATCATGGAGAAGTGGAAAGAAGCTGGACAGGCAAATAGAGGAGCAGGAAGAAGAGGTTTATGGACGTGCTCTTTCACACCGCCCAGATCATTACTTGTTGATAGTAAAATTGTTTAGAAATGTTTTTTTCTGTGTCTGAACTTCTCTGGGAGTGGGATAAGAACAAGATGCATTCTGATGGTAGTCAGCATTGTCTTCTTTGGGTTTTCAAACCCCTTACAGGGATTCTTAGTGAGCTCTGGAACTGCTTCTCTGACAATCCAGAAACAGGTCAGGGAGCCGAGTTGCCCAGACACAGGTTTAACCTGCATTGCTGCTTGGTTTTGCAGTGAAAATGGATGGATTTTGTTTGTGATTTAGCTGGCATTTCCTTGTGCTGTCACTGACTGATTAGCAGGAAAACAAAATATTAACTGAGTGCCCAAAGCAGTTTGAAGTTTTACTTTTGTCCCAGTTACTCACTGTTTTAAGGTAGGACAAAGACTTTTAAACAAAAATGCTCAGTCTTTGGCAAGTCTCCTCTTCCCCAGGTTTCTCTCCTTTCAGTGGCGCCTGGCTCTGTGGGTCATTGGGAGGAAATGGCCCTGGCCTCTGGCTCACCGAGCAGTGGCGTGTAGCAGCCTGCTCCTGGGCACTGTCCCAAGGCCCCTGGCATCCTTTCCTTACGGGCTTCATATCTGTAGATGGAAAGTGCGTGGCTTCTTTGAGTTTGTCCCCACAGAGCCAGGGCCACCCTCTTCTTGCTGATTTGGCTTCCCTATAGCTCTTATGGGCTGTGGAGCATCACCCTCCTGCCTCACCCTGCCTCTGCCTTTGCAAGATCACCCAGCCTTGTCCCATAAAGTCCCTGGCAGTCCATTCTCCTAGCTCAGTATAGGGGCCACCTAGGGGTCCAGATCAGTTCAGAAGCAAAGTCCAGGGCTTCTCTGTTACCTCGATGCCCTGTCCTGATGGGGTCTAGCTCAGGGGGTGTCTGGCAGCCAGACAGGAGCAGCTTGATTTCTGTGTTACCTCGAGTGCCTCCCACCCTTGGGAACAAAGCCTAGAGGGGCAGTCAGGAAACACATGTTTCATTACGACTTTCTCCTACCTAGATTTCCCCTTGTCTTCCTCAGGAAGAAGATGAAAGAATAGGATTTTCCTTTATCCCTTTCTTCCACTTGACTCTAGTTAAGCCTTAAACAAGAGTACTTGGGACATCATTGCACATTTACAGAAAGTCATTAGCTGGTCTTTTCAGGGTTGCTCTCAATATACTAAAGGAGAGAAAGGAATTTAGCAAAACTTCTCTTCCCACAAAAGCTGATTTTTAAGCCTAAAATCTCTCTAAGAAGTAAAATTTCACCTGCTCCTGCTATGGGGAGCTTGACCTCCAGGATGAAAAATTTCAATGAAATATTCATTAAAGGAAAATGTAAAGATCATAAGTTTAATATTTGCTGATGCATTTTTAGTACTTAAATCTCATGTGACCAGGACTGCTGCACTGTATACCTCGAGGGGGATGAGACTGGTGCTCACTGGAACATCTGGCATAGAGCTGTTGAAAGGAGAGGATTCCCGGAGGTAGAAAATCTTTCTGGAATGAGAGGTCAATCGAATTCTTCACCATGGTCTTCTAACATTATTTGCTTCTGTAATAGTGGAGTAACCAGGAAAAGGAGAGCTTCACTTAAGTTAAATGGCAGGAAGCTGCAGGTGAAATATATTTTGACTATCCTGTTGTTTGACCTTCTTCACCAAAAGAATGTTTTTACATGACACCAGTAACCACAAATGTTCCATATTTCATCTTTGAGGATAAGCTTCTGATGTTCTGTGTTACTATCCTTTGCTTGAGTGAATAGTCTTTCTGTGCTCCAGGTTTCCTTTGGTAGTTTTCCATGAAATTTTAAAATAAACATAAAAATAAATGCTATGCTTAATTGTAAACTTTGAAAGGGTGACTTATGTTCAAGTTCCATTTATGAGATGAACTACCTTTCCCCACTTATTGAAATACCGCCTTAGTTATATATTAAATGTGGTTTATATTAGGATTTATTCCTCTTCACTATTTTTTTATTTGTCTATTCCAAGACCATAGTCTTTTGTTAGCCATACCTTTCTATAATGTGTTTGTGTCTGATAAAACAAGTCCCCCTTCAATTGTTTCAATGACAGGGAGAAATGTAGGGAAGAATACCTACCAGGCTGTCTTCTTTAGTTCATGAGAAGCAAGATGAGGAGGTACTGGAGAAGTAATAAAGATGAAAAGAGTGGAGAGAAGGAATGGGGAAAAAAAATTCAGGATAAGTGCTACCCATGGAAAAAAATCACGTGTAAGATAAAATTCCACCCAGATCCTTTGCTTCCTCCTACTCCATAGAGGATGATGGTATGAATATTAGCAGTGCAATACATACCACCATCATGATCATGTCCAAAAGAACATCATTGCAGACCTGCAGTAGTGGATAAGGCCCTTGAGAAAGTGGCTGAGATCTCTGGCCTAATATCTGTGGAGTGAATTTGAGCTCTGAATTCAGAGATGAATGTAACTGGTACAAAATGACCCTCTGAAAGGAGGATCTTCTTTTCTCCAAAATGACGGATCATGCTAAATTGTTAACAGTGGTGTTATATACCATATTGGAAGGTCAAATATCCTGATCAACCTAACTCTCTGTTGCACGTTTGTATTGCTCTCTAAGGACACAAAGAGAAAACTGTTTCTGGAAAAAACCTGGATTTTTCCCTTGAGTGAAAGGATCCTTTCTGCCTCAGGAATTTTTATTTACATCAGCTTTCCCAAAGGTCTCTCCATCTGCTCCTTCTTTCCCACAGAATCAGTTAACATTCTTTGTTGAGAGTACAGATTTACATAATTGGCTCTTCCTGATTGGAATGGATGTATTGTAAACCACTCTGGGAAGCCTATAGTAGAAGAACCACAATGTAGACTTCTGGAAGCTTCATTATTATTTTTTCTTTCTTGTCCTCTCTCTCTTTTATTTCTGATATTTCTTCAGTCTCTATGATTTTCTTTCCTTGTTTAGTTAACTTGAAACCATTCTCTATGAAACCATTATAGACCTTTATCCTATATAATCAGAAGTCTTTGTTTAATGTATAGATCCTTTGTTAAAGGAACTGCATGGGAAAATTTAATGAAGTCATTTTAGTGAAGTAGTTAGCAGTCATTTTGTATGCAAACCTTAACTTGGGAAGTTGGGAGATGTTTGCAGAAATAAGATGATGTAGAAAAATCCAAATGCCCACTTTTTTTTTCTTTTTTGCATCATCTATTAATATAGAATATCTACATTGCTTCTACTAGGGTATTTTATGTATAGCTTTCCTTGAACCAAGGTGGAGACCATAAACTGTATTAATTTATATTGACTTTTTGAATGTTTAAATTAAAAATCATCAGATTTGCATGAACTAGACCTCTGGATTGTTAACACACACACACAAAATGTTGAGAATGATGTATGGGATGAAAATTTGAAATTGTATACATTTAGCTTTGAAGTAGAGCTGCCACCACCCTCTGAAAATACAAAAAGATTTATTTGCCTTCTTGTTCAGCTCTCTTCTGAGTTTTCACACAAAAACTTCTTAATTGGCTATCAGAGAGTAATATCTAGGTCTCCTCCTAAGATCTCCTAGGTATTTTCCCAGAAGGTGCAGGAGAAACAAGAGAGGCATATACTCAACAATATAACTGTTTTATAGACACAAGATTTGATTCCACGTGTGTTGTGATACTAAGGAAAAAGGTTCTCATTGCTTTTCTTTCATGTTTTCTAAAACTGATCTCAATTCAAGATAAAAAGACAGTTCTAAAATTTAAGACTATTTTACTATCAGAGAGAGACAACAAAAACTGCATTTTTATCAAAATTGTAGGCTATGTTTTCTTTTTAAATTAAGCTTAAAAAGCCACTCCCAAGTTTTAGCACAGAAGCCCACAAAGGGTAGGGGCAATATTTATTTAGCAAGGGTGGTTAATAATTGTGTTAATCTGACCTTGTTATTATTTTATTGCAAAGTGAATATTGTTATAAATTGAAGGAAAAATGTGTTTCTGAACACCTTAAAAATAAAAAAAGCAAAAGCAACCTTTTGAATTTAGTTCAAAAATTTTTGAAATGAGGAAGACATAGTGAGAAAAAGTACTACATGATAGAAACATATTTGTGAACTTATTATCTACAATATTTTCTTGAAGTATTTCCCATTTTTTCTCCTATCTTTCAATTTGATAGCTGGGCAGGGTTCATTGTTTCCTAGATGGTTTTTAGATTGAAAATTCCAAAGGCCCAAGATTTAAGGGAAACAGGTGGTGTGGATTTGAAGATGGTGGTGATTTTCTTGGAAAATAGAAAATATTTCCTTGGTCTGAGGAGGAGAGAGACCCTGCATCCAGGACAGAGGGGCCCTGGACTCTGATTCTTGGATGGCCCCATGAAGGAGACTCAGGAGACACCAGAGGGGAGCTTCAAATGCATTATGGGTACATTCTAGTAAGACCATAGATTGCCACTCCACACACAAGCACCAAAATGGTTCCCATGTCCTTCCCTGAGTAGAGATTCTTCAGAAGTAGTGGAGAACACTCAGTTTTTAAAAAGCCAAGCAGATGGCAAAGAGGGCTGTCTAAACTACTGTTGGGATCGATCTGCCCGCCCCCAAAGACAATGAATAGTTTAGTACATACCAGTATAGACAAAAATCTTCAAGAAAAGGAAGAACGTTGTGTACTCCACTGTGCCTTCATATTTGGTCAGTCCTCTAGAGTATGTATGCCTGCATACTCGGTCATGGCTGACTCTTAGTGACCCCTTGAACTGTAGCCCACCAGGCTCCTCTATGGGATTTCCCAGGCAAGAATATTGGAGTGGGTTGCCATTTCTTTCTCCAGGGGATCTTCCCAACCCAGGGACTGAACCTGCGTCTACTTAAGTCTCCTGCATTGGGGGCAGATTCTTTGTTGCTGAGCCACCAGGGAAGCCTCTAGAACTTATTGTTAAAGATGAGAGGGGAAAACTGCACAGCATACTGATGGAAATTAGTTTCTGTCATCTGCCACAATAGGAACAAAATAGAAATTCATTTGAGTTATAGACAATAAAGTTATAATTTCCCACTTATCTCAGTGTGTGGATTGAGATTTATACTCTGTAATGGAAGGCAGGGGAAATGAGGATAAGTATCACAATATCAGGGACTTCTACCACTTTATTAGATTCAGCTGAAGTCATAGAAGGAGGGTTACTCTTTTTCTAGAAAGAACATTGTTTTCTTTAATGACTGTTTAAAGCACAGTCAGTATCAGTAGACTGGCAAGAGTTAAAAAGAGCTCCTAAAGGCAGTCCATCTCCAGGTTCTGCTGTGAGATCCCCTGTTGCAGGAAGCCAGTCTTCAATGAGTGTCAGCCTTTCTTCTTTTCTTTCACTTTCTTTGTTCTGTTTGTCATGTATTAAGTCTGTCTTCTGTTTTATTGCTCATAAACTAGTAATACTTTAATAGGTGTCATTGCTATGATACAGACTGCATAAGATTTCTACTTTAGTTTGAACTTTCTACTTTACTTGCTTCTCTAATTTTTAATTTCTTTCTGTCCTCTGTTTTATTTCCGTTACTTTAGAACCCTATTGCCATGTAATTTTTCTTTTTCCTCTTTTAAATTTATTTTAGCACTACTTGCTTTTATTACCTTCTGTTGTAATCCTTTCCTCCTTTCTAGTTTTGTGTTTTGAATATATTGTGTTTTTATCCTTTATCTCAAGTGTTATTTTTTCTACTGTATATTACTTTTCTTTCTAAGATGTTTTATCCTACTAGTTATTTGTAACTTTTCTTGGTCTGAAGATTAATCCTCTTCATCCTCTATCTTTTCTTAATTAGTTTACTTTGTTTTTACTTCTTTTACCTCAAAGGAAATGGGATTTAGTTTCTAAATTACAAACAAGAAGCAGGGTTCTAATCATGCCAGTAAGGTCTGGCTTCTGAAAAGTCCAGAGCAGCACTATTAACTCTCAAAACTAAAACAGATCTATGAGAAACTAATAAAAAGATAACATAAATTAGGCAAAACAATGTTAGTAGGACCAGAAAGAGAAGATTTATATAAAAATGAAGGGGAACAAAGTCAAAAGATTTCAGAAAGTAAGAGGCTATATCTTTTATCAATTCATTAAGAGTTCTAGATAAGATGCTAGAAAAACTATTATGATCCATCCATTCTTCCTGTAAATTAAGGAAAATAATTTTGATTCATTGTAAAGTAATTATAGTGCTTCCCTGTTTCAATTCAGTTCAGTTGCTCAGTCATGTCTGACTCTTTGCAACCCCATGGATTGCAGCATGCCAGGCTTCGCTGTCCATCACCAACTCCCAGAGTTTGCTTAAACTCATGTCCATCGAGTTGGTGATGTGATCCAACCATCTCATCCACTGTCACCCCCTTCTCTTCCTGCCTTTAATCTTTCCCAGCATCAGGGTCTTTTCCAATGAGTTGGTTCTTTGCATCAGATGGCCAAAACATTGGAGCTTCAGATTCAGCATCAGTCCTTCTAATGAATGTCCAGGACTGATTTCCTTTAGGATTGACTGCAGTCCAAGAGACTCTCAAGAGTCTTCTCCAACACCACAGTTCAAAAGCATCAATTCTTTGGCACTCAGCTTTCTTTATGGTCCAACTCTCACATCCATACATGACCACTGGAAAAACCATAGCTTTAACTAGATGGACCTTTGTTGGCAAAATAATGTCTCTGTTTTTTAATATGCTGTCTAGGTTTGTCATAGCTTTTAAAAGCTTCCTCTTGGCTCAGTGGTAAAGAATCTGCCTGCCAATGCAGGAGACGTGGGTTGGATCTCTGGATCAGTAAGATCCCCTGGAGAAGGAAAGGGCAACCCACTCCAGTATTCTTGCCTAGGAAATTCCATGGGAAAGAAATATGTCAGGCTATGGTCCATGGGGTCATGAAAGAATTGAACATGACTTAGTGACTAAACAACAGTAACAACAAAAGTAATTATAAAAAAGAGATAATACAGAGCATAATAACGTCCCTACAGAAAATCTGAAGCCAGAAAGCCATGCCACAGGGCAAATTAAAAATAAAACCTGATAACCTAACCTTTCAAAATAAGTTAGAACTTAGAAATAATAGAAGTCAGGAAAGAATTAGTAATCAAATAAAAAGAAAAATTTCAGAATTGAAGACTAAACTTGAACATACATGAGAATAAGTGAGTAAAACCAATAATACCTGATGATAAATAGTAAGCAAAAAGAAACAAAATTCAGGAAGAGAAAATAATGTAAGAAAAAGTGAAAGATGAAGATAGACAAAAAGGTTCAACATGTATATAATTAGGAATCTCTGAACAAGAAAACCAAAACAATGGAAAACTATTAAAAAGCACAGCTCAAGAAAATGTTTTTGAAGTTAAAAAGACAAAACAGCATATTGAAAGAGCTAACCATGTATCTGTTGGAATCTGGCATAGAATTGTGTCATTTAAAATATGCATAGACCAGCAAGTCACATCATAGTCAATTACCAGACTGTAAAGAAAAAGACATAGAAAACTAAGAAAAAAGACCAATGCATTTATCAAGAAAAGAAAATCTGATATCATCAAACTGCTTAATGGTAATACTTTCTTGCCAGAAGATAATGGAAGACCATGTTAACATATTCAATAAGGGAAATATGACCAATAATTTTCTCTCCAGTCAAAGTGACTTTCTGATATAAAGTTGCATGCAAACTGTTATGAATATGCAATAATTCATGGAATATATTTTTTCTTGAGGAATGTACTAGAGAATGAGTTCAGACAACAATAAAGAATGAAAGAAAATTGGCAAACATGCTGGTGATGAATACTAAATATATATTTACATATAGAACTAATACCAAATGGTAGTTATGTAACAGGAAGTATGGTGTTCAATGGCTACATAGTCTGAAAATTATGATATATTGTTATTATTAAAATAAAAGGAAACTAAATCACATAAAAGTATAAAAAGCTTACTAAGTAATTTGTGGCTCAAGCCAGATGCAGAGGTAGAGGCAAGGAAAAGAAGTTATTATCTTATAATATTACTATGTGTGCATGTGTGCTAAGTCACTTCAATCACGTCTGACTCTTTGCGACCCTATGGACTGTAAACCACCAGGCCCCTCTGTCCATGGGATTCTCCAGGCAAGAATACTGGAGTGAATTGCCGTGCCCTCCTCCAGGGGATCTTCTGGACCCAGGGATGGAACCCATGTCTCCCACTGTGTCTCCTGCACAGTGGGGGCCAAATAGGAAATAACCAAAAAAGGGAGGTTGCTGGGTGTATTATATAACATAAAAAAATATGACAGAGTTGAAATGAAAATATTGATCATATCAAAAAATAAAAAAGTTAATAGAATTATAAATTATTTTTCTGATTGGAAAAGTAACATCCAATGCTATGTTATACATTATACATATCCAAAGGAAAGAGATTTAGAATGGTTGAAAATAAAATAATTCTCAAAAATATATCAAGCACATACAAATAAAGCATTGGTTAAATTACTGATGTCTTACGAGGTAGAATTTAAACCAGAAAATAATAAAAGATATTTATGTATTTAAAGGCTAAAATTTGCAGTGAAAATATGAAATTTATTTATATAGTCACAGAAATATCTTTCATTCTTCAGGAGTTCAGAAAATAGTTGGAAGTTTAATAATATTTGAAAAATTTAATACACTTTAAAAATGTAAAATGATGAATTAGACTAAAAACTAATGATGCTATAGAATAAAGCCAGCAAATATTTTTTGGAAAAGGCCAGATAGTATATATTTTAGATTTTCTGTTCTGTACTGTTCCTGTTGCAGGTACTCAACTCTTATGTTGAAGTATAAAACAGTCAGAGATAATGCATAAATAAATAGGTGTGGTTCTTATCCAAGAAAATATTATTCACAAAAGCAGGTTGGGTCAGACTATAGTTTGCTAACTAGCCCTTCATATGGAAACCTAAGTAACATCATAAGTATATGCATATATCTTTCTATGTAATTAAAGATTATATATTGCTGTCTAATCATATGTAGATATTTTTTCTAGTGTGTGAGGAGCATCCACAAAAATGAACCCTAATAAAGTCCATAGAAAAATTCATAAATTTCAAATATTAGATATATTACAGGAGTATTTTCTTACCATAATGGAATAAAACTAGAAATTATAAAGACCTAAAAATGCACAAAACATTCTAATACCTGGAAACTTATGCCATTAAATCCTACGTCCATAAGACTGAGAAAAATGGAAAATAAAAAACTCCATTTATTGGAGTTAATGGAGTCAAAAAAACTCCATTCAAAATGTTAACAGTTAAATCACAAAATAAACCAAAATAATCCAAGAAAGGAATTAATTAAAAGCATAAATGAACAAGTTAGGAAACAGAAATGCTATAAATAAATTGCTATATATAGCAAACAGAAATACTATAAAACCAAAAGCTTCACTTAAAAAACAGAGCAAAACAGAAAGCCACTAGGTAATCTGATCAAAAAAGAAGGAGAGAAAGCATATTATAAACAATTAGAGAGGACAAAATAAATAATCATAAAAAGAGAAAAATTTAAAATAATTTTAAGACACTTTGGAAATACTTTGGAACTCTATGAAAATATTTGAAGTCTAAACTAAGTAGATAATTAAACAAATGTTACCAAAATAACAGGAGAGACAGTCTCTACAGGCAGATTATCTTCAAAAAAATAGGAAACATACCTAAAGCTACCCCTATGAAAGAACATAATCTCCCAATAGTTTCATGGGAGAATTCAACTTTTTAGTAATGACATGATTACAATTCCGCTTAAATTATTCCAGAGTGTAAAAACAGAAGAAAAAAATTCAAGTTTATTTTTATGAAGAAGGCATTAAATCACCATAGCTAACCCAAGATTGCATCAGGAATGATGGACTAATCTTACTTATGAATATTGATACAGACATCCTATATGAATTTAAATATTAGTATATCAATAAAAAAGAGTCCATTGATACCTTTTTTTAAGTATGAATAGGTGGGCTTTATTTTAATAATAAAGGAATCCCTTAGAAGAAACGGAGTAGCCATCATAGTCAACAAAAGAGTCCAAAATGCAGTACTTAGATGCAGTCTCAGAAATGACAGAATGATCTCTGTTCGTGTCCAAGGCAAACCATTCAGTATCACGGTAATCCAAGTCTATGTCCCGACCAGTAACGCTGAAGAGGCTGAAGTTGAACGGTTCTATGAAGACCTTAGAAGACCTTTTAGACCTAACACCCAAAAAAGATGTCCTTTTCATTATAAGGGATTGGAATGCAAAAGTAGGAAGTCAAGAAACACCTGGAATAACAGGCAAATTTTGGCCTTGGAGTACAGAATGAAGCAGGGCAAAGCCTAATAGAGTTTCACCAAGAGAACGCACTTGTCATAGCAAACACCCTCTTCCAACAACACAAGAGAAGACTCTACACCAGATGGCCAACATCGAAATCAGACTGAGTATATTCTTTGCAGCCAAAGATGGAGAAGCTCTATACAGTCAGCAAAAACAAAACCAGGAGCTGACGGTGGCTCAGATCATGAACTCCTTATTGCCAAATTCAGACTTAAATTGAAAAAGTGGGGAAAACCACTAGACCATTCAGGTATGACCTAAATCAAATCCCTTACGATTATACAGTGGAAGTGACAAATAGATTTAAGGGACTAGATCTGATAGACAAGAGTGCCTGATGAACTATGGACAGAAGTTTGTGACATTGTACAGGAGACAGGGAGCAAGACCATCCCCAAGAAAATGAATACAAAAAAGCAAAGTGGCTGTCTGAGGAGGCCTTACAAATAGCTGTGAAAAGAAGAGAAAGCGAAAAGCAAAGGAGAAAAGGAAAGACATACCCATTTGAATGCAGAGTTCCAAAGAATAGCAAGGAGAGACAAAGCCTTCTTCAGTGATCAGTGCAAAGAAATAGAGGAAAACAATAGAATGGGAAAGACTAGATAGAGATCTCTTCAAGAAAATTAGAGATACCAAGGGAAAATTTCCCACAAAGATGGGCTCAATAAAGGACAGAAATGGTATGGACTTAACAGAAGCAGAAGATATTAAGAAGAGGTAGCAAGAATATGCAGAAGAACTATACAAAAAAGATCTTCATAACCCAGATGATAATGATGGTGTGATCACTCACCCAGCTAGACATCCTGAAATGTGAATTCAAGTGGGCCTTAGGAAGCATCACTACAAACAAAGCTAGTGGAGGTGATGGAATTCTAGTTGAGCTATTTCAAATCTAAAAGATGATGCTGTGAAAGTGCTGCATTCAATATGCCAGCAAATTTGGAAAGCTCAGCAGTGGCCATAGGACTGGAAAAGGTCAGTTTTTATTCCAATCCCTATGAAAGGCAATGCCAAAGAATGCTCAAACTACTGCACAATTGCACTCATCTCACACACTAGCAAAGTTATGCTCAAAATTCTCCAAGCCAGGCTTCAGTAATTCGTGAACTGTGAACTTCCAGATGTTCAAGGTGGTTTTAGAAAAGGCAGAGGAACCAGAGATCAAATTGCCAACATCTGCTGGATCATTGAAAAGGCAAGAGAGTTCCAGAAAAACATCTATTTCTGCTTTATTAACTATGTCAAAGCCTTTATGTGGATCACAATAAACTGGAAAATTCTGAAAGAGGTGGGAATACCAGACTACCTGATCTATCTCTTGAGAAACCTGTATGCAGGTCAGGAAGCAACAGTTAGAATGGAACATGGAACAACAGACTGGTTCCAAATAGGAAAAGGATTATGTCAAGTCTGTGTATTATCACCCTGCTTTTTTAACTTATATACAGAGTACATCATGACAAATGCTTGGCTGGATAAAGCACAGGCTGGAATCAAGATTGCTGGGGGAAATATCAACCTCATATATGCAGATGACACCACCCTTATGGCAGAAAGTGAAGAAGAACTAAAGAGCCTCTTGATGAAAATGAAAGAGGAGAGTGAAAAAGTTGGCTTAAAGCTCAACATTCAGAAAACTAAAATCATGGCATCTCATCCCATCACTTTATGGCAAAAAAATGGAGAAACAGTGGAAACAGTGACTGATTTTATTTTTTATTTTGCAGCTCCAAAATCACTGCCAATGGTGATTGCAGCCATGAAATTAAAAGACGCTTACTCTTTGGAAGGAAAGTTATGATCAACCTAGACAGCATATTAAAAAGCAGAGACATTAGTTTGCCAACAAAGGTCCATCTAGTCAAAGCTATGGTTTTTCCAGTAGTCATGTATGGATTTGAGAGTTGGACTATAAAGAAAGCTGAGTGCTGAAGAATTGATGCTTTTGAACTGTGACGTTGGAGAAGACTCTTGAGAGTCCCTTGGACTGCAAGGAGATCCAACCAGTCCATCCTAAAGGAGATCAGTCCTGGGTGTTCATTGGAAGGACTGATGCTGACATTCCAATAGTTTGACCACCTGATTCGAAGAATTCACTCATTTGAAAAGACCCTGATGCTGGGAAAGATTGAAAGCAGGCAGAGAAGGGGATGACAGAGGATAAGATGGTTGAATGGCATCACCGACTCAGCAGACATGAGTTTGGGTAGACTCCAGGAGTTGGTGATGGACAGGGAGGCCTGGTGTGCTGCATTCCATAGGGTCGCAAAGAGTCAGACACGACTGAGCTACTAAACTGAACTGATTCTAATAATGCAAGAGTATTTAATGTCATAGAAAATGTTAAAATCTGTCATACTAACATAAAACATTAAAGGTCTACAATACTAATAGAACTACAATACAAAATCATAATAGAAAACATTAAAGATCTATAATACTAATAGAACTATAGCACAAAATCATATGATTACTTCCATAGATGCAGAAGGGCTTCCTTTGTGGCTCTGCTGGTAAAGAATCCACCTGCAATGCAGGAGACCTGGGTTCCATCCCTGGGTTGGGAAGATCCCCTGGAGAAGGGAAAGGCTACCCACTCCAGTATTCTGGCCTGGAGAATACCATGGACTGTATAGTCCATGGGGTCGCAAAGAGTCTAACACGACTGAGCAACTTTCACTCACATATATGTATAAAAGGCCTATAGAAAAATCCAGCAACTACATGTGCAAAAATACTCAGTAGACTGTAACTGATAGATGCATTCTTAATAAGGATAAAATATGAGATAACTCTACCTTATAATCAAGAATTTTTCTCTTAAGGAACTCTGGTACATAGACCCCAAAATGTCTGTGATAGCATTGTTTATAATAGCCAAAAGCTGGAAATAAGCTAAATAATCATCAAAGTACTACATTACTGCTATATAACTACTACAGTAGTTAATACAAATTAGCTAGCACTAAATAGATTGGCTGTGCACCTATCTGCTAATTTCAATCAACATGACTTTGTCAAATCTACTTGATTTCCTTGGGCTTTTGGTGTTCCTATCTGTAAAATAGAGAAATATCTGTTCTTCAGTGGTACAGTCAGATTTAGAGTTAATATATGTGTAAAGCTCTTTGCACAGTGTGACGTAGGCACTCAGTTGATGATTATCTCATAAGTGCACTAATGCTGCCAAGTTTACTTAAATAGGTTATAGCAACTAAAATAAATGGAGCTTTCATAATAAGGCAAAAGCTATCAGATCCTTTTCATTATGTTGTCTTAGTTGAGGTCCACATCTCTTTTTTTGCTTGAATTACTATAATAACCTCCTATCTGATCTTCCTGACTCCAGTCTGGGTTTTTCTTATCATGCGTTTTTCAAACCATAGGTCACATCCCATTAGACTTATGAAGTCAATTGAAGGCTGAGACAAGAATTTTAAACAATGAAACAGAATAGAAAATATCAGTGCATCACATGCAGCGCAACTCTCTTTTGCTTTGCGAAACTATTCTTCAGTTCTCTTTCTGTGTTTAAGTGTACTATTTGCTATGTATTTCCTATGAGTGATAAAGTTTGATGTATCTCTATATATGGTCCATTCTCTATAAGTCAGCTAAAGTGATCTGCAATGCAAATCTGGTTATGTCACTTTCCAACTTATATAGCTTTGATGGAAAAAATTAAGCTCTTACACACAAGTCTCCTGGAGATCTTAAACTAATTTTCCATCCTTGACTCCTGTCTATGGCCTCTGTATTACCCCATTTGCACCATGGTGATCTATTTGTAGCTCACTGAACAAGTTATACTGTTGGCCTTCACTCTTTGCACATGTGGGTCCTCCCCTTGGTTACCCATCTCCTCCTTCTGTGACTAATATCTCTTGATTATGCTGTAAAATTTAGCATATGCCACTTCTTTCAGGAAGACTTCCCTGATTCTCTGTCTCTTCTGGGCTCTACAAGTGCCACGTTCTTATTGTTATAATAATACTTATGCCGAGTATAAAAATTTTATTAGCCAGTCTTAACTGCTATAACAAAAGTTTCTTGAAAACAAGGACTTTTTTTACTTAACTAAGAATCCCCCATGAAAAGCAGAAAAGCTGACATCTCTCAGGACCCCAGTATGTGATTACTCGTGCTTACTTGGGTGGCAAGTGAGAGATCGTGGTGCACATGATGAAAATCTTAGGAATATATCTGCTTTGTTTTATTTTGTTTTTCATGCCCCAAATTTGGTCTTTAATTGATATTCAGTTTACTTTTTTATAGTAAGGCCAAAAAAAAAAAAGACTTTTTGGAGTCACTGATAGAAAAGCAGATTTGAATGTAGTTACCCTTTGATATATTACAATCTTTTGTCTATTAATTTTAACTAGAATCCTGAGTTATGAAACCAGTGCTTTAGTCTCTCTCTCTCTCTCTCGATTACTGATGTCTGAAGTCAGCTTGTTAAATAAAGTTCATCTGCAGAGCCTCTTTTGTGGCATCTGGCCCCAGAAAACACATCCCCTGCACCATGGCGTGCTAAGTCTTTTGAGCCAAAAGATATGTCAAACCATTAGTTATCAAAGAAGATATGACATGTCTGGGTAGTGAAAATTCCTTAAGCTAGATTGCATGTGGATCTTATATAAATGAAATATATCATTACTCTTCAAAGATGGATTTTCTTGGTTTTAGGCTGTTTTTATTTCACATTTTCCCTCTCATTTCCTGTCTTTTGATCATTTATTTATGGCTAACAGCTTTGTAACAGCACAGATACAGGGAGAATAGAGGAAAATTAAAATGTGTATAAAGTTCCTAATATTCATAAGAATGAGAGCTGAGTACTGTTCAGCATTCACTGTCTGTCAGACACTATAATCAGTGCTGTTCCGTGCACTGTGCATTAGCTCACACCAGCCCTGTAAGCCTTAGTTTGGGAAATTAAAGTTTGGCAAGATAAAGTAAGCTGTCACAGTTACATAATTAGAGCTGATTTCTCATTCTTTATATTTAAAATGCAAAAATATGATCGGATAGAAGGTAGACATGAGGGGCTAAACTGGGAATTTGAGTTTATGGATGATTTCTTCAAAGAAACTTTTTCCTGCCCATGGGTTATATAGAATATTCTGGACAATGAGTGTCCTCCTGTACGTCACAGTTTTTACTTGTCTGGTATATTTTGCTGTACCATTAAGAAATTAATAAAAATCAAAAAAACAAATCTTATTCATCCATTCACTTATTCATATTTTAGAGTCTAGAGATAAAAGCAAAAATAGGAAACACTAGAATCAGTGAAGAATTTAGACATGTAAGTAAAAATTATAGCATTGTAATTATAGATACCTATGAACTGATACAAACAATAAGAGAAAAATAGAATGAGCCCTTAACTCTTTCTGGAGAAATTGGGAAAGACCTTTTGAAGAGGTGACACTTGAAATGAAGGATAAGAGATTTCTGGGTCATTCCTTACATGCATGTTAAAAATAGACGTAGCCTATGATGACAACGGCCTAAAAAACTGCTGCAGAGAACAAACTTGTAGACAGCCGATGAAAGCGATCATCCAGAGTTAGAACACTACAACTTCCAGGACACTTCCTATTCCCCAGGCTTTCAAGTCTGCTGAGATGACAAGTTCAACATGAACCTCTTTCATGAATTTTGTGATGGGGGTTTGATGGTGGAGAAGGAAGAAAGTGTTGGGAATGGGGAAGTGTGACAACTTCTGAAGTGCCCCATCATTTTCATTTCTCAGATTCTGTGTCTTTCTGTGTCGGGTGAGGCACCATCATAACAATGCCATTAGCCTGAACATTACAGTTCATTCCCAGGTAAAGTGATAGGGACTGGCCTCCTTCTGATAGGGATTCACCCATCCTTAACTGCTTCTGAATTCTTGACAATGGTATAAATCAGAAGAAATATTGTTAACTACCCTTGAACTTCTTGGAAGTACCAGTTTAAGAGAGGGCTCCAAAGACTCTTTTGCTCTTATTTTTTATACACGTGAAATAATGGAAAACAGTAGAATCAAGAAGGGAACGCATTCTGCTTTTCCAGATCCACTTGGTACAAGCGCAAAAGAAGCCGCAGATGGAAGCACACAGATGGACTCCTGCTGATCGTACAGCTGTTTCTCTGTTGGTACAGAAAACCAATTGTGGGTGGGAGCAATGGAGGAAGAGGCAATATTAGAATGCAATGACATTTTAATTATACTTACCATAATTCCAGTGTTTTATTCTGTGGTGAATTGTTTGGGGAGTTGTCTTGAAATTAGAATCCAATCCTGCAAACTTGAATCCATTAAAGCAGTACTGTTTAGAAATATACAGAGAAGTGAGTTTGCAAAAGATTTTCCAGTAATCTTGCTTTGTGATGTTTAGACTTCCTCTGGTAATTCTTGGGTTGGAGGGGAGAGGAAAGGGAGAAAAGGCCAAGATTTAAAGTGCCTCATTTCTGTTCCCAAGGGATGTTCATTGGAGAATATCCTTAGCTCCTTGAACTTTTTAAATTCTAGACACTCTTATCAGAGGCCAGGCCTGTGGGGAGTGAAGCCAACTTGCCTGAAAGAAGTAATGTGACTCTAAGCTAGTCCTGCCATTCCTATTTCTAGGAATGGAAACTTGAGAGCCAACTAAGTAAGTTACTTACTTACTAAGAAAGCTACTTATTGAGTGTCAGGCTGAATTTCATTTTATAAATTATTAGATGTCTGCTATCTTCCAGGCACAGGGTTGAGTGAGAGACACACTGTTCTTGTCTTCCTAGAGCTTATGGTCTAGTAGGGGAAACATATTTATTTTGGACTAATGAATTAACTATGTGATGATAAATGGAATAAATCCAAAGTAAAAGGTGATATGAGACCATGTGCTCAGTTGTGTCCAATTCTTTGCAACCCCATGGACTGTAGCCCAACAGGCTCCTCTGTCCATGGAATTTTCCAGGGAAGAATACTGGAGTGGGTTTCCATTTCCTGCTCCAGGGAAAGGGTGATAGAAGAGCATATCAGAGTGAAACTAGAAATAGATTGAGGGGACAGCAAAGGCTCTCCTGGGCAGCTCAAGTCTTACATACTGAACAGAGTTATAAAGTTATGAAAGAGAGCAAAAGAGCTCCAAATACAGGAAACAGCACATGTGAAGTCTCTGTGGCTGAAAGGGGATTGAGTTGTTTGAGGAACTGAGAGAAGACCAATGTGCCTGGAGGACAGAGACTGAAGGAAGGCCAGGGAAGTGGGCAGAGACTGGACTAAGAGAGCCTTATAAGCCATACAATAATTTTGTAGTGTAGTCTAAGGACAATGGGAAGCCAAAGATTTTAAGGAGGGGGGTGACACTTCAATGTGAATATTTTTAAAAGGTCCATTTGGCAGTTGTGCATAGGTGATTTGGAGGGTTGCAAGTCTGGAAGCAACCCACTCTAGTATTCTTCCCTGGAGAATCACAAGGACAGAGGATCCTGACAGGCCATAGTCCATAGGGTGGCAAAGAGATGGACATGACTGTAGCAACTTAGCACTCATACACACAAATCTGAAAGCAGATTTAGTCAAGAGGTTCTGGTGGCACCTCTGATGATAAAAGTCTCATAGATCGAGAAAGATTTCTGAGTCACATCAGTGAGGTTTGGTGAGTGATTAGTTATAAATTATGAAAGGGGAAGGGGTATTATATTTTCTCAGTGAACAAATGGGTATTTGATCGTGTCATTTGCAGACATTAAGACCCAAGAGAAGGATCAGACTTGGTGAGTGGGTACAGTGCAGGAAAATTATAAGTTTAAGTTCAGACAGATGAATCTGGTGTGTCTCTGAGAAATACCCAATTGAGTAGACAACATAGAAATGGAAGAGTGGAGGTGCTGAATTGGGATGAACTGAATTTGTATTACCTATGCTGTCACTTACCATCCATGAAATATTGGATAAGTTTTAAAATAATCTTGTATATCCTTTTCCCCATCTTTAAAATGGAGACAACTAAAACAGCACCTTCCCTGAGTTGTGCAAATTAAATGAGAACATACATCAAACTAACAGTTGATACTTGAGGATGAGCAGATGAGGTGGTGTAGGAAGCTGAATGGTAGGCAGACTGATATGACTGATCTTTTTCTTTTTTATCATTGTAGTTTTCATAAGAATGTATATCTTATCAATATTATATGTATACTTGAAAACAAACAAAAGGATAAAATATGATAATACTTAAAAGACTAAATTAAAAATTTGCATTACAGCACTTGGTGAACAGTCACTAAATGTTAGCCCTCTGTAGACATTGGGAGCTGGAGCTCAGAGGGAAGTCTGGTCTAGAGGTGTGCCTTTTGTAGTCTTCAGCATTCCAACAGTAACAAAAGCCACGACAGTTGATGAAATCATCTGGAGAGAGATCTATGTCTTCTGCTGTGTAAAAGAGAACCAAGGGTTAAACTTTGAGGAATTCCACTGTTAAAGATCAAGTAGGAGAGACTGAATAGCTAAAGGAGCCTTAGAAAAGGAAGCCAGCAAGGCAGGAGGAAAACTGCCCATCCGGGCAAGGTGAGCTTACGTTTGAAAGAAGACATAAATCATATGGCATGTTGTTGCAAGCTGTAATGAGTGGAAAACTACAAAGTGTGCCTTGGATAAATTAAACTGGAGTCTTGAGCAGGCTCTCTGGATAATCAGAGAACAAACTTTGCTGAGAAACTATCTGGTTCTTTATTTTAAATCAAATCTTGGCTTCTGTCCTGGAACCTGGGCCAACCAGTTGGTTATCTGGAAGTTGAATCCATATTTCTTATGAGATTCTCTGTCTATTGGAAGGTGCTACTTAAAACTGAGTCAATTTATATAAAATGAAAAATTATCCTTGATGTCAGAGAGGAAAGCAAAAAGGTACAAAGAAAGGAAGTTTCATTCTTTTCCCTCATTAGTTCTGACCAATGTATAACCTTTAATTTTTTCAACAGAATTTATTTTGTTTCCTTGACTTTTAATTTAATAGACAGCCATTCCTCTTCCTAAATTTCCTTTTTGTAAAAACTGATACTTTCCTCCTTAATATTTACAAAAGAATGATTTTCTGACCTTACAAAAAAAGAGTTGAGTCCTCATTAAATTATATATGTTTCCAAAGGGAGAGAAAGGTTTAATTCTATGCCCTGTTTTTCAGTTATATAGCATTTTACCTTAAGACACTAAAAATGCTAGTATTTTTTGTTTGTTTTGTTTTTAATTTTAATTAATTTATTTTTTTATTGAAGGATAATTGCTTTACAGAATTTTGCTGTTTTCTGTCAAACCTCAACATGAATCAGCCATAGGTATCCATATATCCCCTCCCTTTTGAAACTCCCTCCCATCTCCCTCCCCACCCCACCCTTCTAGGTTGATACAGAGCCCCTATTTGAGTTTCCTGAGCCATACAGCAAATTTCCTTTGGCTATCTATTTTACATATGGTAATGTAAGTTTCCATGTTACTCTTTCCATACATCTCACCCTCTCCTCCCTTCTCCCCATGTCCATAAGTCTGTTCTCTATGTCTGTTTCTCCATTGCTGCCCTGTAAATAAATTCTTCAGTACCATTTTTCTAGATCCATATATATGTGTTAGAATATGGTATTTATCTTTCTCTTTCTGACTCACTTCACTCTGTATAATAGGTTCTAGGTTCATCCACCTCACCTCATTAGAACTGACTCAAATGTGTTCCTTTTTATGGCTGAATAATATTCCATTGTGTATGTGTACCACAACTTCTTTATCCATTCATCTGTCGATGGACATCTAGGTTGCTTCCATGTTTGAGCTATTATAAACAGTGCTGCAATGAACAATGGGATGTATGTGTCTCATTCAATTTTGGTTTCCTCAGGGTATATGCCTAGGAGTGGGATTGCTGGGTCATATGGTGGCTTTATTCCTAGTTTTTTAAGGCGTCTCCATACTGTCTTCCATAGTGGCTGTATCAATTTACATTCCCACCAACAGTGCAAGAGTGTTCCCTTTTCTCCACACCCTTTCCAGAATTTATTGTTTGTAGACTTTTTGATGAGGGCTATTCTGACTGGTGTGAGGTGATATCTCATTGTAGTTTTGATTTGCATTTCTCTAATAAATGAGCTATATTGAGCATCTTTTCATGTGTTTGTTAGCCATCAGTGGTTTGTGTGAGCTTCATATAGGGTGAGATTTGTGCTGAGTTTTAGTTTGTTTGATTGTTTTTCCTCTGATGGGCAAGGCTGAGTGAGGTGGTAATCCTGTCTGCTGATGACTGGGTTTGTATTTCTGTTTTGTTTGTGTTTACATGAGGCGTCCTTCACAAGGTGCTACTGGTGGTTGGGTGATGCCGGGTCTTGTATTCAAGTGGTTTCCTTTGTGTGAGTTCTCACTATTTGATACTCCCTAGGAGAAGGCAATGGCAACCCGCTCCAGTACTCTTGCCTGGAAAATCCCATGGACGGAGGATGCAGTCCATGGGGTCGCGAAGAGTCGGACACGACTGAGCAACTTCACTTTCACTTTTCTCTTTCATGCACTGGAGAAGGAAATGGCAGCCCACTCCAGTGTTCTTGCCTGGAGAATCCCAGGGACGGCAGAGCCTGGTGGGCTGCCATCTATGGGGTTGCACAGAGTTGGACACGACTGAAGTGACTTAGCTGCAGCAGCAGGGTTAGTTCTGTGGTAGTCTAGGGTCTTGGAGTCAGTGCTCCCACCCCAAAGGCTCAGGGTTTGATCTCTGGTCGGGAACAAAGATTCCACAAGTGGTTTGTTATGGCATTAAGGGAGAGTAAAACAAGTATCCAAAAACAAGAAACCAAAGATGAACCCCAGACAAATGGCAGTTACAAAATCAGGCAAATAATAATTAAAATAATGGAATATACACGTATACATATACACCCATGAGCAAAGTCAAACAGTCCAACAAAAATAAAGTACAGTGTATTGATCTGGCAAACAAAGGAAATCAAAAATTATATTTACCAGTTAAGAACAAAGCTATCTTAAGCACAAACTGGAAAACAAGGTGCCAATTGGGGAATAGAGCAATGACAATAAAACTAACATATTGAGAGGAAAGGAGAGAAAGAAAATAAAGAAAGAATAGATATGCAAAGTTAAACAGAGGTAGATAAAGAAGATTTATATACATTAAAGATTAATTGCAAGGGGAAAAGAACAGTAGGGAAAGCAGACAAAGGAATAAATGTAGAAAAAATAATAATAGGTTTAAAAAATTAACAATTAAAAAAAAGAGGAAAATCCCACAGAATTGCAAAAGCCCAATATACAGGCAGAGGTTTATGACAACGATAAAAAATTTGTCTAAGGAAAAAGAAAAAAAAAAGCTTAAAAACTTAATTGGATTTCTTAGTGCCAATAAAATCGACAACTACAACAGAGGGGGAAAAAAAAGAAAAAAATCCAAAAGAATCTACAGAACAAGTCAAAACAAGAATAACAAATGGTTTTCTTGAGTCACTGCTGTCAGAGTCCTTTCCTGTGCTCGGAATCACAGTCCACCTTACCTCCCTAGGGTGCCCTCCAACACTGTGCTGATCTCTGGACCTGCTGTGGGGGCAGCTCAGATTCTAATCTCGTCCTACTCCTTTGTGTTCTTGTATCCAGTGTCTGCAACCATCAAAGCTAGTGCGTTTTCTTTTGTGGGAGCTCTCAATGGCCCTTTATATATTCCATAAACACAGAGTCTGCTTAATTGATCATATGGATTTAATCTGCAGCTTGTACAGCTGGTGGGAAGGTTTGGGGTCTTCTTCCTTAGCCACACTGCCCCTGGATTTCAATTGTGGTTTTATTTCTACCTCTGGATTTGGGTCGTCCACTGGGGCTTGCTCTTGAGGCTGCCCTGGAGGACTTGGGTTTGCACCTGTGAGGGCCAGGTATGGAGGTAGTGCAGCTGCTTGAGTCGCAGGGGTTCTGGCAGCACCAGGTACTCAGGGGAGTTGGTGGCTAGGGCAGCAGGAAATATAGTGTTCCAGAAGGGTATGGCAACCAGTATTGGCCAACACGCTCCAGTATTCTTGCCTGGATGACCTCCTTCCCTGACAGAGAAGCCTGGCAGGCCACAGTCCACAGGGTCGCAGAGTCGGACACTACTAAAGTGATCCTATGCGCATAGGCGCGAGACTTTTTTTGCCTGTGGCAGCTCCACCCCAGTGAGAGTTGACCTAAAGGTGGTGCAGCTGCTTGGCTTGCGGGGACCCAGGAGGCGCTAAGTGTGCAGGGACACAGACTGCCTCCACCACAGGAGTTATGGCCCTATCAGAGTCTTTTTCCAAGCCTCTTGTAGCTGACGATCAGCAGGCCTCTTTGGTCAGTCTTTCTCCATAGCTCCACCCATTCAGGCACTTAGAAGGGATCCCTTGCCTGAGGTCATTCTCTGTTGTTTGGCGCGTCAGGCACTTAAAGGGGCAGCCTGGGTGGGGTCCTGCTCTGTAGTTCAATGCATCAGGCATTTGATGGGCCAGCTTCTCTATTGTTCAGCTGCTGATGCTGGAGTGTGGAGAGAGAGAGGCTATGGTGATGGCTTCACCCCCTACCCGTGACTCAGCAGTATCGTCTTGCTTCCATGGCTGCCTGGCTTTCCTCCACAGGCATTTCCCACCACAATCTCCTCCTGCACATCCCCTTGAGCCGTCTTTCTGTAGTCAACAGCAGCCTTCTTCCTGGGATTGCTCCACAATCCCTAAACTCCAGCTCCCATCCACTGCCCCTTCCAGGAGACCTGCGTTCCTGCCCAGCATATGTACGGCTGCAGCAAGGACTGTCTGATTCTCATTCCATTTAGGTTGCCACAGATCAGCTGTTTCACTCTCAGCCTTAAATGTTTCTCCTCTGACTCAGACAATTGCCCATCCGGGCAATTGGGGATCGGACCCCTGCTTTAGTTCCCCCACCCACAGAGGGCAGGTCAAGTCCTACTAACGCTCGTGTTTTTCCCCCTAGTTCTTTCGTCCTACTGAGTTTTGCGTGGTTCTATATATTCTTTCCCACTGGTCAGGTACTTCTGTCCTCTCTCAGCTGGTGTTCTGCATGCACTTCTGTGTCTGAAGGTGTATTCCTGATGTATCCGTGGAGAGAGATGTACTCCGCTTCCACCTACTTCTCTGCCATCTTGTTCTGCAAACTGCTAGTTTTATTGAGGAGTAATTAACCCTAATCACACCATAGAGAGAATGGGAAGTAGAAGAAAAAAGTGGGTCACAATAAAGTTGAGGTTTTAGATGGCACTGGGATTCCCTGATAGCTCAGTTGGTAAAGAATCCTCCTGCAATGCAGGAGACCCCAGTTAGATTCCTGGGTTGGGAAGATCCACTGGAGAAGGAATAGGCTACCCATTCTAGTATTCTTGGGCTTCCCCTGTGGCTCAGCCAGTAAAGAAGCCTCCTGCACTGGGAGAACTGGGTCTGACCCTGGGTTGGGAAGATCCCCTGGAGAAGGGAAAGGCTACCCACTCCAGTAGTCTGGTCTGGAGAATTCCGTGGACTGTTTTAGTCCATGTTATCGCAAAGAGTTAGACACGACTGAGCAACTTTAAGGCATAAGGCAGATGTCTCTATTTCTAGCTCCCTCTTCTGCTTGGATTCTGAGCAAAGGCAATTGAGGAACTAAGAGGAGGATGCTTTAAATAGCCCCTCCCACTCTGCATCAGTTCTGCTTGTTTAGGATGCAGCAGAGCACGGAGGTGAACATTCTGCCTTCAGCACATTAAACTTCCTACTAGCCCAGTTTTGCTGGTTACCCAGGTGTCTCAGCAGTAGAGAATCCACCTGCCAATGCAGGAGACACAGAAGACATGGGTTTGATCCCTGGGTCAGGAAGATTCCCTTGGAGTAGAAAATGGCAATCCACTCCAGTATTGTTGCCTGGAAAATTCCATGGACAAAGGAGCCTGACAGGCTACAGTCCATGGTGTCATAAAGAGCTGGACATGACTGAGTATGGCACAGCAACAGTAGCCTATTTTTGAATCCCGGGCAAGTCATTTCCTTCCATGAACATCACTCTCCTAATCTGCTAACAGGAGATAACAATCCTGATATCCTCATAAAGTTAAGAGGAGGGGGTAAGTCAGCACAGGCAAAGCTCATGGCATACAGAAAACTCTCATACGTGGCATGACCAACATTCTTAAATGTGAGAATTCCCTCAGTAGAATTGTTAATTTGTTTGTTTTCATCTGTCCAAGTTCATTTAGGAAATGTCTTTCTACTCCCCCTAATCACCTTCTCCCAAACTTTGAGATTGACTTTATAAAGGCGTCAGGTTTGGCCCTCCATCAGCAAACTCAGTTACACAAAATAAAGTTTTTATTTTCCTCAAACTCAGCCTGATTTTTATTTGAGACCTATTCTCCCAATAAGGGTAAAAACACCCTTCATCAATTTAAGGATCTCTCTACCGCCTTTTCCTTCTTCTTTCCTGGGATTATGCGTAAGTATGTGAAATGCACATAATGCCAAAGCTTGGGAAGAAGGAGCATTTGTCCTTAAATATGCAAGGAATGGTTGCAGTGTTCATGCTGTAGCCTGGTCCTGACCATTCATCATCACTAGTTTCACTGGGAAGCCACGATTCTTTATGTGCATGGTCTGTCTTGGCTGATATCTCCTCTAATTTCATGTGTACTGTCACATGGAACTCCTTCCCTAAGGTAGAGAAGCTCTGCTTTCTTCCCAGATTCTCCTAATTATTTGATCTATATCCTGAGCCACTAAGTTATTCTATGATCTTCTGTTCGTTTTTTTTTTTTTTTTTTTAATTTTATAAAAACCAAAGACTTGCACATTATTTCTACTCTCCTACCTGATACACTCCTTTTTCACAGCAATAAATGCAAAGCTAATTACCCACTTGATGAGGGAAAAAGGAAGGGACTACCAGAGAAGGAAGGACCAAAGTCAGTATCACAAATCTACTGTTTGCCCTTCAGGTCTACAGACATATTATGGAAGGTCATGCTTTCTACCATGGAGCACACTGAGGTACTATGTAGTGAAAAAAGTGTCATGCAGAATTTATGATATATACCAGCTTGGCAGAAGGACATTTTAAAAGTGCAAGTTTTGTTTTTCTTAAAATGGACCAGGACTGTATATAATGACTTAAGTTTAAAATCTTCCGTGAGTAATAAAAGAGGGCTCATTACACAGACTAGTGAGGGGAACCTTAAAGTCAAAATCATCACACCTATATCAAAGAGGCAGACAAGACCTGAAACATTATGTGTGCTTGGAAAAATAAACTCATTTTCTCTGGTGTTGGAGCCTTGACTGAAGGCCCAATTCCATGCTTTTTGGCATTTTAAGAATTTTTCTTAACTTTTTCTGGACCCAATAAATTCTGCAGAATTTAGCAAGAGGAAAAAAAAAAAGTTTTCTGTTTTGCTCCCGTCCACTTGTAAATGTATCTTTCTTGTTGCCCTTGGTTACATCCTGTGTTAACAGTAATTGGAGGGAAAACAATTCACAATTTGGTTTTCAAAGAGGACAAAGAGATTGGGAAGCATTATTTACCTACTAGGCAGAAGCAGACCTTGGTGGCCATCTGGTGCGCCATGTTTTTGGGTAATTAACATGCATCCACACTTCTATTTTGCTTCCTTTTTCAACTGGATCTGAAAATGTGTGCTAACAGACTATCTGTAAAACAAAGGAGCCAATGCTAAAAAAATGATTATACTCATCCTGTTTCAAAAAACAATGAAAAAAAAAACCAAACTCTGTTTTGCCACCAAAGGCAGAAGCTGCCCTGGGGGCTGCCAAAGACTCTGGGTCCTGTACAGAATTGCTTGTTCGATTCAGTCACCACATTTGGTGAGCAATCTTGGAGGCTCAATATTCCCCTTTCCTTTTCATCAGCCTTGTCACCCACAGCCTTCAGGGGAACATTTACGTGACCGAATGTTCACGACCAGAGTGGTACAGCCCCTTCATGGACTGGATTTTGAATCTAGGATTAGTTCTCACTGGTTAACAGCTTGAGTTTGTTTTTCCAAATGACTTTATCATAACTATAAAATCGAGTGAGTCAACCTATTGAATGGTGGCTTAATATGTCTGTGTGCTGGCAATATATATTTGATTAAATCTACAGGGAGAAGAAATGATTTTGCCTGGAATAAAGCCAGGTGGGAGAATTCAACAAATAGGTAAAATGTACAAGTCTAAACAATTTCTCTCTGGAAGATTTTACTTTATAATGTCAGTGCAATAGCTTCATCCCCAAAATATCTGGATGTGTTTTAAGTTAACCTGAACGAATAGATGAGAAAACACAGATTGTCATAGTGAATATAAGCAAAAATATATATAGATAAAAATGTGCAGCTAAAAATAGTGGCTCAAGGATAAAGGTGAGGATTAAATGAAATTTCATTGTAGAATAGTAATCTCACAGTGTGAAACTTTAAAATTAAATTAATTTTTAACACAAGTTGATATTTAATATTTAGTTTTTTAAAATGTGGAGAGGTTAGCTTATTTTGAGTGAATGCAAATTGTATATGGACTTAAGAGCAATTCTACATTTAGATTTCATGTAGAGTTATATGTACTAGAAAAGAAATATTCTAAATGCATTACATTCCCCTTTAACACTTAAGAAAATTGAGTTTTAGAAACAAATTACTTGACTGTATTCACTTGTATAGGTAGATGTTAAACTTAAATGGACCCTAATTCATTTAGTCCCTCCTTCTCTTCTTATCTCCTTGAATTATTTGATGAACCTAAGGTAGGTGCTTGAGTACACTGATGTGTAACACAAGACCAGAAAAATCACCCTAAAAGTGATTATGTTTCATCAGTTCAGTTCAGTTCAGTCACTCAGCCGTGTCCAACTCTTTCAGACCCCATGGATTGCAGCATGCCAGGCCTCCCTGTCCATTACCAACTCCCAGAGTTTACTCAAACTCATGTCCATTGAGTCGGTGATGCCATCCAACCATCTCATCCTCTGTCACCCCCTTCTCCTCCTGCCTTCAATCTTTCCCAGCATCAGGATCTTTTCAAATGAGTCAGCTCTGCACATCAGGCGGCCAAAGTATTGGAGTTTCAGCTTCAACATCAATCTTTCCAATGAACACCCAGGACTGATCTCCTTTAGGATGGACTGGTTGGATCTCCTGGTAGTCCAAGGGACTCTCAAGAGTCTTCTCCAACACCATAGTTCAAAAACATCAATTCTTCAGCACTCAGCTTTCTTTATAGTCCAACTTTCACATCCATACATGACTACTGGAAAAACTGTAGGCTTGGCTAGATGGACTTTTGTTGACAAAGTAATGTCTCTGCTTTTTAATAAGCTGTCTAGGTTGGTCATAACTTTCCTTCCAAGGAGTAAGCGTCTTTTAATTTCATGGCTGCAGTCACCATCTGCAGTGATTTTGGAGCCCCGCAAAATAAAGTCTGTCAGCGTTTCCACTGTTTCCCCATCTATTTGCCATGGAGTGATGGAGCCGGATACCATGATCATAGTTTTCTGTATGTTGAGTATTAAGCCAAATTTTTCACTCTCCTCTTTCACTTTCATCAAGAGGCTCTTTAGTTCTTCACTTTCTGCCATGAGGGTGGTGTCATCTGCATATCTGAGGTTATTGATATTTCTCCCAGCAATCTTGATTCCAACTGTGCTTCCTCCAGCCCAGCGTTTCTCATGATGTACTCTGCATATAAGTTAAATAATCAGGGTGACAATATATGGCCTTGACAAACTCCCTTTCCTATTTGGAACCAGTCTGTTGTTCCATGTTCAGTTCTAACTGTTGCTTCCTGACCTGCATACAGATTTCTCAAGAGGCAGGTCAGGTGGTCTGGTATTCTCATCTGTTGAAGGATTTTTCACATTTTGTTGTGATTCACACAGTCAAAGGCTTTAGCATGGTCAATGAAGCAGAAGTAGGTGTTTTCCTGGAATTCTCTTGCTTTTTCAATGATCCACGGATGCTGGCAATTTGATCTCTGGTTCCTCTGCCTTTTCTAAATCCAGCTTGAACATCTGTAAGTTCATGGTTCATGTACTGTTGAAGCCTGGATTAGAGAATTTTGAGCATTACTTTGCTAGCGTGTGAGATGAGTGCAATTGTGCGGTAGTTTGAACATCCTTTGGCACTGCCTTTCTTTGGGATTGGAATGAAAACTTACCTTTTCCAGTCCTGTGGCCACTGCTGAATTTTCCAAATTTGCTGACATACTGAGTGTGTCACATAGAAGAGAGAAAAACCCTGAGCATAGAGGTGTGGGTGTGGAGCACTCTGGGGATAGAGATGGGTGCCTGAGTTGTGTGCGCATGTGCAACTATGTGTGTCGCGTGCTGGGGACAGCAGGCAAGGAGTTTGAAAGACCTACAGGAATAGAAAATTCTTAAGTATTTTCTGCAAGCAAAATAAGGCATAGCTATTGCATTGTTTTTCTCCATGGGCTCCCTTTTCCTTTTTCTGATGGCACCAGGAAAAGAAGCCACATTTGGGTCTAATTCTGAGTTCAAGATATCTGCAAGTAGAACTAAGGCGAGCCATGAGTGCGTAGGTCATGAGCATTCAAAGCTACAGCCCCTAGGATTGTAATCCTTAATGCTCAAGGATTTCCAATGCACACAAGTGAACAATACAAATCGGGAAGTTGAGACAGGCAAGTGAGTGGGGCCAAAAATAGACTATTCATGTTCAAGACACAATGGAATCAGTGGAACCCGAATTGGGTTATTGGATGGAAGAGATGGGGTTTGAACTGGACCTTGTCAATGGAGATGATTTATCAGTGCTCATCCTAACGTGATGATTGCCTAAACAAACACACAGAGATGAATGACTATGCATTTTTCAAATTCTAACCTCAGAGGCTGCCTACCAACATCATCTCACAGGTGGGGATGGTGGCGGTGGTAGTGATGATAGTGGCACATATTAAAGCTACAAAACAGTGGACTAGAAGGACAAGCACATTTCCAGGGATGGAGGGGAGGCAAGGAAATGGACAAATATGCCATAGGCCAGAAAGCTTGTTAGGAAGCAGCTCTGTACAAGGTGGGTCTAACTCAAATGTAACCATCATCAAGGACAGCATTAGGATGGGGAGAAATGTAGTCCTGTCCCTCGGGGTATCTCAAGAGGAAGAAAAAAAAAATGCTGGTGGAATGATACAGGCAGTGACAACTGGATACAGTGGGACTGCCAGGGCCAGGAGGTAAGCAGAAGCAAGGCCCTGGGTCTTCTTAAACTCCCCTCCGCAGGAGCCACCCTACCCCACCCCACCCTTTTGTTTCTTGTTCCCAACCTATGATGGAGGGTGAGAGAAATTCTCTGTTCTCCTTTCCTTTTTTTTTTCCTCTAAATTTTATAAAGAAAGGGGAAAGAATGGATGGCATGGTAAGGAAAGGAATTCTTTTAACATTTTTCTCAGAAGGAATCTTTCTGTGGACATATATTTTCCTAGACTCTTAGTAAATTCTGGGGTTTTTCTAAACCTCATATACTGTGATGAAGCAAAACAACTCTCTTCTGTGGCTGCATATTATGGTGTCCTTAGGAAAGAAAAGAGCACAGGGTGAAGCAATTGGATCTTCTCCACCTCTCTGTGTCAGTTGGGTCCCCTGGAATAGAATACAAAGTAGAGATTTATTGGGGGTAATAATCTTGGGAGATGAAAGAAGGAACAAGACTAAGCAAGGAAAACCTTTAGATCATGGTATAGATCTGCTACCTAGGAAAAGAGAAGGGAAGGAATGGAGCATTAGGTAGGAGAAATTTCAGACTGCACTGAAGCTCTGCTTGGTCTTGGCCAGTCTGCTGGGTGCTATGGTACATGCCATCACACATGCTAGGAAATAATGCCCTGATACCTTTACTGTGCTGAGACATTAGCTAGAGACTGCCCAGGAAGAGCACGACCTTGGCGCCAATGTTCCTGATCACTGCTGACTGACAGAGTCTGTCTTGAAGGCAGATATGGGCAGTGTCCCTCCTTGGCTGCCACACAAGACTGGTAATAGGGTGTGTGGCAGCTAAGAACGCTGCCCTATTGGCCCTGTGGCTGTATCTTCATTACAGCCTGAATCTTATATCGTTATGCATAAAATGTCACCAAAGAAAACGTTTAGTTTCCAGTTACTATGAAAGTCCCATAGAAAGCTCTCCTATTTTATATAGTATTAGAAATAAAAGAATCTTTTCCTTAAAAAAAGTAATGCGTATTACTTCCAAATTCAACATTCACTGGGCAAGAAAATTATTGTGATAATTTTTTTAATTGATTACTTATTTTGTTGAAGGATAATTGCCTTACAGAATTTTGTCGTTTTCTGTCAAACCTCAATGTGAATCAGCCATAGGTATACATATATCTCCTCCCTTTTGAACCTCCTTCCCATCTCTCTCCCCATCCCACCCCTCTAGGTTGATACAGAGCCCTTGTTTGAGTTTCCTGAGTCATATAGCAAATTTCCTTTGGCTACCTATTTTACATATGGTAATGTAAGTTTCCATGTTACTCTTTCCATGCATCTCACCCTCTCCTCCCCTCTCCCCATATGGAGATTCCTTAAAAAACTAGGAATAAACTACCATATGACCCAGCAATTCCACTCCTAGGCATATATCCTGAGAAAACCAAAATTGAAAAAGACACATGTATCCCATTGTTCACTGCAGCACTATTTACAATAGGTAGAACATGGAAGCAACCTAGATATCCATCAACAGATGAATGGATAAAGAAGTTGTGGTACATACACACAATGGGATATTACTCAGCCATGAGAAGGAAGATATTTGAGTCAGTTCTAATGAGGTGGATGAACCTAGAACCTATTATGCAGAGTGAAGTAAGTCAGAAAGAGAAAGATAAATATTGCATTCTAATACATATATATGGAATCTAGAAAAAATGGTACTGAAGAATTTACTTACAGGGCAGCAATGGAGAAACAGAGAATAGACTTGTGATACTGTTTTAAATCTCTCATGCTACTCTGTTCAACTCATTTTATCTTGGCTTAAATTAGTAGAGAAGAAATGTAGTAATTTTCACTTACCCGGAAATAGTTCTCCTGGCTTTCATTTCTCATTGAGGTTAAGATGGCCCAACTGATTTTAACTTTATGTAGTGGTCTTATTTTTTAAAAAAGTATATGTACATAAATATGCACTATAATATATTTGTTAGTAAATATATGATAAATAGTATAAATTTATATTTATTAATATGCACACATATATCCCCATAGAACTGTAGGCTGTGCTTTGCTTTACTGCTGATGCTTTGCTAATAGAACTAGTTGACATAAGAAATATTCTGAAAGGCATATTAGAAACTATATGTGAGTGATTCTCAGTGCTACTTCATTGAAAAACTAAGCCATGAAAATAGACACTCTGCTAAAAATCAAATATGGGTTTTAAGCCAACTCTGCCATTATCTAGATGGATGACCTTGGGCATGTCGTAAAGCCTTCTCTGTAAAGTGATGAGCTTAAGTTGGATGACATCCAAGGTTTTTTTCTGCCTCAAGAGTCTTTAACAGTGGTTTCCAAACTGTTCACGCTGTGCAGATCTAGGATTTCATGAAGAAGTTAGTGGATTGAGGGAAGGGATGTTCAAGGCAGTAATTTCAGTGAACCATGATATAGGCCTCCCATCCCCCACTTCAAACTGAACAGATAGGTTTTTTGTTTTCCATGCTGAATTTCAGTGTAAGATAATCATTTCCAAACACTTTAGTTTTTTTAGTCATCTATCTCTGATAAAAGGCAGGATTAGCTAATCAGGGGAAAGCAATGTGTTTGTTTATTGGCTTAAACAAAATTGTGTAAGGTTATAGGTACTTTTTGCCTGTAAAACAATTTTTAACATTTGTACATGGAACAGATACCTGTATAACTTCATCAAGTCAGTTGCTGAAACCACAAAATTCCCCTTATATCCTTTACCATTCTGATTTCACTGTGTCTTCATAAGGTGCCTTATGACATCTTAAGGTAACTATGACCGTTATCTCTGTAGTACTCTTTTCCTTTTCCTACATTTTTTTTCCACCTGTGTATGCATCCTCAAAAATTAGATTAGTGCTGCCTGTTCTTGAACTGTGTGTGAATAGAATAGTACTGTAATTACTATTTTATGACTTGTTTTCCCCTGCATATACATTTGTAAAGTTGGTATACTCTTCTGTAGTATATTCAAATATATTTTATGTAGTATCCCATTGCAAAAACATAAAACATTGTATGTATTCACTTTGGTAAAGGTGGATATGTGGGTTCTTTTAGAAAGTTGGTTATTATGAGCAAGATTATAAGCATATTTTTATTGAGATATAGTTGACATGTATCATATTTATTTCAAGTATACAACATAATGGCTCAATATTTTTATACATTTCAAAGTGATCACCACAGTAAATCTAGTTAATGTCCGCAATGTTATACAGTTAGAAATGTTTTTCTTGTGATGAGAACTCTTAAGGTTTATAGTATTTATCTTACTCCGTCTGACATTTTACTGAATATAATGCCCTCAAAATCTATCCATGTTGTCCCAGATTGTGATTGCATTTTTTTTATGTCTGAATAATATTCTAATGTATATGTGATGTTGATGTTGAGCATCTTTTTATGTACTTGGTCATTTGTGTGTCTTCTTTGGAAAATGTCTATTCAGATCTTCTGCCCATTTTTTAATTGGATTTATTTTTTGCTATTAAGGTGTTTGAGTTCCTTGTATTTTGAATATTAGGGTTATAAAATTTATAAATATTTTCTCCCATTCTGTAGGTTGCCTTTTGTGAATAGTTTCCCTTCCTTTGCAGAATGTTTTTAGTTTTATATAGTCTCACTTGTTTACTTTTGTTGCTTTTGGCATCAAATTAAAAAAAAAATTATCACCAACACCTGTCAAGTAGTATACCACCTGTTTTTTATTCTAGGAGTTTTATGATTTTAGATCTGACACTCAAGTCCTTCATCCGTTTGAGTCAGTTTTTGTATATGGTGTAGGATAATTGTCCAATTTTATTCTTTTGCATGTGGCTGTCAGTTTTTTCCAACACCATTTATTGAAAGGACTATTTCCCCCATTGTATATTCTTGGTTTCTTTGTCATAAATTAATTGACCATATATGAGTAGTTTATTTTTGAGCTCTCTATTCTGTTTCATTGATTTATATGTCTATTTTTATGTCAAAAGTTTACTGTTTTGATTACTATAGCTTTGTAATGTAGTTCAAATCAGGGAGCATGATGTCTCCAGCTTCACTTTCTCAAGATTGTTTTGGCTAATGTGGTCTCTTGGGGTCTTTTGGGGTACCATGCAAACTTTAGGATTGTTTGTTCTGGTTCTGTGAAAAATATTATTAGAATTTTGATAGGGATTGCATTGAATCTGTAGATTGCTTTGGGTAGCATGGATTTTTTTTTAACTTTTTATTTTATACTGGAGTATAGCCCATTAACAATGTTGTAGTGGTTTTCAATACAACAAAAGTAGTTTTAGGTGAACAGCTAAGGAACTCACCCATACATACACATGTATCCGTTCTCCTCCAAACTCCCCTTCCATCCAGTCTGCCACATAACATTGAGCAGAGTTCCCTGTGCTATACAATGGATCCTTGTTGGCTGTCCATTTTAAATATAGCAGTGTGTACCTGTCCATCCCAAACTCCTTAACTCTCCTCTCACCCTGTTCTTCTCCCTGGCAACTATAAGTTTGTTCTCTAAGTCTATGAGTTTGTTTCTATTTGGTAAATAAGTTCATTTGTATCATGTCTTTTTAGATTCTGCATGTATAGAGGTGTCATATGATGTTTCTGTTTCTTTGACTTACTTCACTCAATATGACAATCTCTAGGTTCACCCATGTTGCTGCAATAACATTATTTCATTCTTTTTATAGCTGAGTAATATTCCATTGTATACATGTACCACATCTTCTTTATCCATTCCTCTGTTGATCAAGGACATTTAGGTTGCTTCCTTGTCTCAGCTATGGAGATTCCTTAAAAACTAAAGATAGAGCTACCATATGACCCTGGAGTCCCATTCCTGGGCATCTATCTAGAGAAAAACATGGTCTGAAAGGATACATACACCCCAGTGTTCATTCAGCACTGTTTACAATAGTATAGACATTTTTAACAGTATTAATTCTTTCAATCCATGAACATGGAATATCTTTCCATTTATTTGTATCTTCTTTAATTTCTTTCATTAATGCTTTATAGTTTTTAGTGTATTCTACTGACATTTTATAATGTAAATCCTGGTATACGTAAGCAACCATATATTTAAGGTATATACCTATGGGTGAAATTGCTAAATTAAAGTGTTTGGCTAAAATTAAAAGATGGACAATACCAACTGTTGACAAGTTTTTGGAGAAAATGAAACCCTCATATACTGCTGGTGGGGATGTAAAATGGTGTAGCCACTATGAAAACAGTTGGGCAGTTCTTCCAAATGTTAAACATGGTAATGTCATATAATACAACAATGCCACTCCTAGGTAATGAAGACACAAGAGAAAAGAAAACATGTTTGCCAAAAAATTGTACATTGAAGTATTTATTCATAATAGCAAAAAAGTGTAAACAACCCAAATCTTCATCACCTGATGAATGAATAAACAAAATGTGGTATATACAAAAAGTGGAATAGTATTCATTCATAACAAGGAATAAATTGCTGATACATGCTTACTGCAATGTGGATGAACTATGCTAAGTGTCACAGAGGACAAAATATTGTATGATTCCTTTTAAATGAGATGTCTAGGATAGTCAAATTCACAGAGTCAGAAAGTGTATTGGTTGCAGTGACTGGGAGGTGTAGTAATAGGTAAAGGGTAAAGGGGGTTTTGGGAGTTAGGAGTTAAAAACATTCTAATATTGGATAGTGGTGGTGATCATACCACTCAGTGAATATACTAAAGTCACTGACTTGTATACTTTAAAGGAATGATTTTTATAGTATGTTATTTATAACTTAATAAAGTTATTATATAAAAAGAATATTTTTAAACCTCAGGATTGAAATATAATTCTCATATAGTTTCTTCTAATAGTTTTATATATTTGACTTCCATATTTAATTTTTATCTAGATGAAATTGATCTTTGTATATAGTATGAGATAGGTGTTCAAGTTAAATACCTTTTCAAACAGATATTTATCCTGGAACTATTAAAAGTTGAACTATAAAAAGATGAATTATGTAAAGTTCATCTTTCCCCATTGATCCTAGGTGCTAGTTCTCTCATAAATCTAGCATGTATTTATTTCCTGAGTTTTTTTCTGAGCTCTCCATTCTGTCCCCTCATCTATTTGCCCATTTTTCTGCCAATACCACAATGTCTTTATTGTTATAACTTTATAATATATTTTGACATCAGTAAAACATGTTGTCTCACATTCTTCTTTTTTCTTTAAGAGTATCATTGTTACTCTTAGTGGTTTCATATTATATGCATTTCTAAACAAACTTAAGGAGTTATCAAGTTAAAAAAAGCAGGCACATGTACATAGACACACAAATGCACTAATATTTTTATTAGCATTGCAATGCATTTATAAGTCAGTTTGAGGAGAATTAACATCTTTTCAAAATCTTCCAAATTATTTACATGATATGTCTCTTGTTAATTTAGGTCTTAATATTTCCCAATAAAATTTTATAATTTCTCATCCAGAGGTCTTGTCCACCTTTGATAAGATTTACTCCTTGGTTCTCTATTGATATTTTTGATGCTGTGGTAAATTAATTCTTTAAAAATATTTGTTTTCTAATTGTTCCTGGTTTACAGAAAAACAATTGACTTTTGTATATTTTGTATATTGAATTTTGTATCCAAGTGAAAGTGAAAGTTGCTCAGTCGTGTCTGACTCTTTGTGACCAATGAGTATCCATTTGTATTCAATGACCTTGCCAAATTCTATTGTTTGAAGATTTACATAGGATGATTTTGGATTTTCTTAATGCTTGATTCTATTATTGACAAATAGTGACAGTTTTTCTTCCTTTAAATTCTTATGTTCTTTTAAAATTTCTTAATTTACTGGGTAGGATCAATGTTGTATAGAAGTGAAGACAGCAGGATAGCAAAATAAAAACTTCCAATTTTTCACTATTAAACAGGATATTGGGTCATGTTTAGGTCTTTAAGCCTGAGGAAATAGGTTCTTATGATCCATCTCCATGGAGAGAAGTTATTTTACAAGTCTCCCTACTCTCTACAGGCCTCTGAACTCTATCTCTATGGCCCAGCTGGAAGCAGAGTTCAAAGGCTTGATTTCCAGACAAAAGTAGTCTTTGAAACTTCAGCATCCCCCTTATCCTTTGATTATAGACTTTCAACCAAAAACTGGCCAAGAAGTTCCCCTGTGTCTTTTTAGATTTATATTGAGAAAGAGTCTGAGTAAAGTCAAAATAACACACAGAGAAGATGATAACCTTTAAGATTATTCTAATCTTGATCTGTGGTTTCTGATATTTTCTAATGATGAAAAAGGAAAGGCACTCTGGACTTTTACTTTCTTTTTCTTCCTGTGAATGACAGGCTTCATATTCCATTTTCTGGCCAATTAACAGTCAAAGCATTGAGAATCTCCTCTTTCCAGGACTTAAGTCCCTTTCAATTGGGAGTGTAAAGAACCATCCCACCAGTTACAATTCCCTATGGGAGCCATTACATTTTTCTAGGATAACACTACACATTTATAAAAGGATAGGTCTAGGTACACACCTAACCTTTTTTTTTTTTTTTAATTAAGGTTGCTGACAATGACAGCAGTCAGATCCTTCCAGAAAAAAGTGCTTAGGGCTGCTATGTAAGGCAACGTTCAGCTGGATAAATCTTTGGCCTATCTGTAGTAGTAGTAGTGTTAGTGTTAGTCTCTCAGTCATGTCTGACTCTTTGCAAGTCCATGGACTGCAGTCAGCCAGGCTCCTCTATCCATGGAATTCTCCAGGCAAGGATCCTGGAGTAGGTGGCCATTTCCTTAGCCTATCTGATGATGCTATTTCTTATTGGAAGCTAGCCAGGTAATCACCTGCAGCACTGTCGTATTTTTCTTCAAATGAGGACACCTCTTTCTGAGCGCTGCGTGGCCTCCTGGCTGCACAGTTTGCCTTCTCAGTCTCGGCTGTCTGTGTGCACTTTGCCTTTCCACAGAGGACTCCTGTGTGTTTTTCCCTCTACTTGATAGAGGCTTTCCTCGTGTCTGTATAGAAGCAGCTGTGATATCTGGGGTGCCTTGTTTAACATTAAAAAAGAAGAAAGTAAGCTAGTTTAATGAGCAGAGACACTAATAGCTTTCCAGTAACTTGGTAATGTCTCCTCTTTTTCCTCACCTCTATTGTCACGCCAGGAGGCACCTCCAAATAACAATGATGATGACTGATGATATGGCCGTGCCTCCCAGGGCCCATTCATCACCTGCAAACTCAGTTCAGTGTTACTTTGCCTGTGCTAGATGTGGCCTTTGAGACTGGCATTTGGCTGTGCTCCAAGCCTTCTTCTGGCTTCTGTCCTGGTGTTTATATATATGATCTGCAGGTGTTACTGATATAATTTGTTCATGAGTTATACGTGATATCGTGCTTACTAACCTAGATTTTCCTGCAGTCAGTATAATATAAAGAAAACCTAAAAATGAAATCACTGATGATTACATAATGTAATGACATCCTAGAAATAGCTTGGTGTGCCTGTGTTTGAGATGAGAGCATATGGTTATCTCTAATTTAGGTTTGCTTTTGAGAATTAATTTAATTTGGAATGAGAGATCTAGACTAACATTTAGAATCAACCATATGATTATAATTTTAGAATTAAAAGGAGACATGATTCAATTTCTTGTGGATTTTGGAGGTAAGATGTTTCAAAGGAGGTAGAGGAGGATCTTGCCTTGAGATGTTCTGATATAAGCAGATGTGATGGATTAAAGTTAAGGATGGGTTTTATTCACACTGAATGTGAGTGCATTCTCCATGGCTGCTGTATTGATTTGTGCAGTTTGTTCTCAGCACTTTGAACATCTACTGTCTCCACCTTCCTCTCCTAAAACTAGTCTAGTTGGATAGAATACACCAAGCTACATATCAATAAAGAAGAATGACTCTTGGAAATATATCTGCAAAATAGCTTCAGTTAAGAATTTCACTGTAGCTAGGTTTATAATAAGAAAAATTCCAAAGCAAAATAACAAGTGACCTCAGTGTAAATTTTGAGCCCACGCCTTCAAAGGTGTGCATGTAACGAAGCAAAAGCAGGGGCTTCCCACCTGGTGCTAGTGGTAAAGAATCTACCTGCCAGTGCAAGAGATGCAGGTTTGATTCCTGACTTGGGAAGAACCCCTGGAGAAGGAAATGGCAACCCACTCCAGTATTCTTGCCTGGAAAATTCCATGGATAGAGGAGCCTGGTGGACTACAGTCCATAGGGTCCCAAAGAGTGGTATATGATTGAGTGACTGAACACACACAAACAAAAACAGAAGGCAAAAAGAGTCTCTGAGATCCTTGGAGTTAATAGAATGTGTGCCCTGGTTACATAACCTTGCTCTTTTCAATGAGCTCTGTATGAGAAGTCTGGTGAAAAACTCAGGAAAGCTAAATTAAGTGAAATGTTCTAGAAGATGAGCCAGGACATTAGACTGAATGTGGATGCTCTCTCTTCCTAAAATATCTCATCCTTATTTTTATTCCTCACATTCTTCAGCTAGTTCTTAGACAAAAAAAATTTTTTTTAATACAAATGGCTTTTCTCACTCAAAAAACTAAATTCCCGGTTGAGCAATAATAATTATATCAATACTACATAATATTGAGTTGGCTAAAAAGTTTGTTCAGGGTTTTCCCTAACATCTTACGGAAAAACCCAAACGAACTTTTCCATATTTAGGCCAACCCAACATGTACTGAACATCTTCTATAAACTAGATTTTATTATTAAATGTTTTAAATGCATGGTTATGAATCCTCACAACAGATATTGGATTAGCTAGCATTTTCTCTGTTTTATAGATTTGGGAAACAGAGGCTCAGAGAGGTTAGATGTCTTGCTTAGGTTAATATAGCTTCAGCGTTAAAGTAGAGATTTGACTAGAGAGCTGATTGATCCTAATTCTACAACTGCTTCTCCTAATAATATAATACATTGTATTCATTTACAGTAAGCAGATGCATCACACGTTCTTGGTTAATTCAGTAACAATCTTGCAGAGGCTCTTTCCTTTCTGTTTCACTTGGTTCAGAACATGTTACACAGATTTCACCCTAAACACTTTCTGAAACTAGAGAAGTTAAGGGTGTTTTCCATGGCATTGTTCACTTGAGTGCACTGTTTCAAAGGATGATTTGGACAACCTTCAAATTTTGCGTTTCTATTACTGACTCATTCTTTGATAGACTGATTTACCAAAAAAAAAAAAAAAATTGCCTTAATATTGAAATTCTAATTTCATGTTCTCAATTCGTCTTTCATCTCTCAAAAGACTATTCTAAATAGAAAAAATTCTTATAGACCAGAGATTGAAACTGATGTATTTCTAGCAGTATCTGTTTTCCTTCCTATAGTTAAATCACAATGAGTTTTATACGTTAGGTACATTTTCACCTTTTTTATTTCTAGCCAAAAACCTGGGACTTAATTGTTAGCTTTTTAGTGACTGCTATTTATTTGAAGAGGTTGACATTTGCACAGTGTTATAAGGAAAGTGATTGCACATTTAACAACCTAGAATTACCTCTTTTGTCCTTGAAAAACTCAGCCAAAAGCATCATCTCACTTTTCACTGTTCAAATCACATGATCTTTTATCACTTAGCAGAGAAGATGTAAGATGTGATTCTTTGTGCCAGCAGTGCTCTATTTTATTCTCCTTGATTCTTTCTAAAAAGTATATTAGGTAACTTATCTCTTTATCCCTGCTTTTCCCTTACAAGTTAATATAGTTCATTTATTACTCTTCCAGTTATATTCTTAGACAGATTTACAACTCAATTTGTATTTTGAGTTTATGAACAAATGCTGCTAATTGATAGAGAAGACAAATTGGTTCCCTAAAAGAGACTTAAAAATTTTAGCAATAATCTAGCCCTAAGTAGCCCAGAAAATGTAAATCAACTTTTTCACTGCTGTGAGTATACTTCCAAGAAGGAACTTAACCCTCAGGATAAAAACAATTTGATATTTATCAGTATAACAAAATATAAGATACCTTCCCCCCATTCTCAGGGAAATTTGTTGAACCTGTGACCATTATTGTTTTCTAGCTTTGATAATACTGAAGATTCATTCTTCTCCATAAGGACATGGCATAGAAAAAGGAAAAAAAAAATAAAGTGCCCAGTTAGAACTCTGAGTGTTCTGAAATACTGTAATCAAAGTCTATATGGTCACAATAGCATGGAGGAATCATTAAGTAAAAACAGGACTTCATTGGTAGTCACTCATAATTCATTCAGGCCTGGGGGGTAGGGAATGAGACTAATTAGAATTTATTGAGTTTTCTTCTTCTCCTGTTATCAGTGTGCCAGATAACCTGAAATGACTTCTAACACAACGCTGAACTCACCTCTCCACATAACTCATGCATATTCAGAATTTCAATTTTCTTAACTTTATATGTCTAAAGAGGAATGACTCATGATCTCTGAGGTCAATGCAGAATTAAGGAACGTAACATATATTGTTTGCTGTTGATGTACTCATGTTAATGACCATGTTAGGAATTATTAATTTATAACCCAGTGGATAGATTGTGTGTGCTGTGTGTTCAGTTGCTCAGTTGTGTCCAACTCTTTGTGACCCCAGTGGCGAGACTGACCATCTCCCAAATTCCCTAAAATCCGCTGCAGATACATAGAAAAATACATAATTAGATAGACAGATACAAATGCTGCTGCTGCTGCTGCTAAGTCTTGTCCGACTCTGTGAGACCCCATAGACGGCAGCCCACCAGGCTCCGCTGTCCCTGGGATTCTCCAGGCAAGAATACTGGAGTGGATTTCCATTTCCTTCTCCAGTGCATGAAAGTGAAAAGTGAAAGTGAAGTTGCTCAGTCGTGTCCGACTCTTCGTGACCCCGTGGACTGTAGCCTACCCGGCTCCTCCGTCCATGGGATTTTCCAGGCAAAAGTACTGGAGTGGGGTGCCATTGCCTTCTCCGATACAAATGTTAGGTAGTTAGAATAGGAAACAGGAGTCCAGAATGGCGGTGGCTAAAAGACAAGTAAGGGAAAAGCCCGCGAAAATAGAACAAAGGAAGGTCCGAGGACTGGAGTGAGGACCTCAGGTAGAACAAACAGCCCTCCTGGCTAGCCCAATTCACACAGGGCAGGCCCAGGGGGAGGAAAAAACATATAAAAAGAGGAGGCAAAGGGCCAGGGCTCTCTCTTCTCTTCGCGTCTTTGGGTCAGCATGCCCTCACACCCCAAGGATGTATTTTCCTGTTATTTTCAAAATAAAACTGAGCTGTAACACAGAGCTGTAACACTGATCTGTCCAAGAGCTATAACACAGTCTGTCTGAGAGCTGTGACATGCCGTGGGCTTTAAGGTCCGTTGCTTCACATTTTTGTTGAAAAGAGACAGAACAGAGGAGATTACACTCCCCTGTCACATATATACATACATAATAAGTCCCCTCTTATCTGGGGTTTCACTTTCCATGAAAGTCCAGAAATGTTAAATGGAAAATTACTGAAATAAACTTCATGAGTTTTAAATTGAATGGTATTCTGAGTAGTGTGATGAAATCTCATGCTCTCCTCCTCTGTTCCACCCTGGGTGTGAATTATCCCTTTGTCCAGCATATTCCATCCATAAGTCACTCAGTAGCCATCTCAGTTATCAGATCCACTGTCAAGGTATCACAATGCTGGTGTTCAGTGGTTATTTTACTTGACAATGGCCCCAAAGTGAAAGGGTAGTGATACTAGAGATTTGGATGTTCCAGAGAAAAGCTGTAAATTGCTTCCTCTAAGTGAAAAAGTAAATATTCTCAACTTAATAAGGGAAGGAAAAAACCAGATGCTGAGGTTGCTAAGATCTACAGTAAGAAGAAATCTTCTGTGAAACTGTGAAGAAATAAAAAAATATTTGAGCTACTTTTGCTGTAAAGCCTCAAACTGCAAAAGTTATCACCATAGTATGTGAGGAGTGGTTAATTGAGATGGAAAATGGGTTATATTTGTAAAACAAGATATTTTGAGAGAGAGACCACATTAGCATAATTTTATTACACTGTATTGTTATAATTGTTCTATTATTTATTAGTTATTATTATTAATCTCTTGCAGTGTCTAATTTACAAAGTAAGCTTTATCATTGGTATGTATGGATAGGAAAACAGTATATTCAGGATTGGGTACCATTTGTAGTTTCAGGCACCCACTGGTGGGTTTGAATGTATCCCCAGGGATAAGGGCTATCTACTGTATGTTTATACCTACTACATCCAGCAACTCCTAAGACATAAAGGAGATGAAAATTAGCCTTTCTAAAACTTTACATTTCAAGAGACTGCATTTCCTAGACTTAAGACTGACTTTGTAAGGATTCAAATCTTGTGAATATATTCAATTCTGTAACAGAAACTGTGAATTTCTCTAAGTTATACATTGCATAGGAAAAGTTTTTCAAAGCCTAAATATACTCATCAGCCTTCTTATGTTTGGAAAATACTGGTAGAGCAAATGTGTTTTGATTTTTTTTTTTTTTTTGGATGTTCCCAGGAGGCAAAGACCCTTCAACATCTCATTTTCAATTCCTTGGAAAGAGATATTGGAGTCAATCTTTTCCAGGAAGCAGGGATCTCTATTTTTAGCCTCTGTTGATTAAAACCACATTATCTAAATAGGAAGACTGTGAACTGAGCGTACCTTTCACTCCCGAACACTGCTCATCAGGTTTCCATGGTACTGACAGGGTATACTTGTGAACAGACATGTGGACAGTAAATCACCTTTATTTGCATTCACTGAAGAACATCGTTGGGTCAAACTGGGTCAGTTTTTCTTTGATTTGTGCTTTTATTTTGTGCTTTTTAAGGGAAATTCAGTTAAAGTCTTGTGTCATAAAAATTTCACTTTGGTCACATGGTTCTTTGATATTTGTTCATGTAGGAAAAGTAGGATAGAGAAGAAAGTTAGTTAAAGCTAAAAAGAGAAAAACAGGAAATTATAACCTAAGTTTAATAAAGGGAAATTGGCATCCAGACAGAAGCAGATGAGATTCAGGGAATGAACAATAGTGAAAATGGCAGGTGGAGGTGGAAGGGTGAAGTGAAAGAAGAAATAATGGTTAGATTCAAATTAAGAGTTTTGTAGAGATGGAAGCTAGGATGGAATGGGAGCAGAGGGAAATCTTCTGATGGGGAAGGGGTCAAGAACCCAAATGTACCAGAAATTAAAAGCAGAGAATTTACCATTAGTAAAATACTGGTGCACCAGAGCTTGATAAAGAGACTTGGGAGAATAAAAATTGTCTGGTCGCAAATTCAGAACTAGTGTTGGCACTGTATGCCCAGGACAGTAGGAGAAAAATAAAGGAGAAACAGCTGTTGTGTAGATTTAAATGGCAAGAGAGAATGATAAGGAATTAGAAGACCCTAGGTCTTCCAAAGAAAAGGCAAAGCGGATTGCCACTCTCTTCGTGTCGAGGCAGGTGGTTTTTATGGAGGAAGAACCACCTTAGGAGACAGCAGCTGAGTCAGCAGGAACAGCCAGAGCACGTGGAGGGCACGGTACCTGATTTTCTACCACATCTGTTGGCTACCTTACATCTTATTTCTTCCTTTTCTCCTAAGACTCAAAGTGCTCTCTCCCCTCTCTGCAGGTTCTTTAAACAATGACAACTTTAAAAGGCTCCAGATGGCTTTGAAAAAACTTGAAAGTCATCCAAGGTGCACTGCAGGCCTTTGTAGACACTCCATGTGGAGCCATTCTGAAAACCTTGTAGTTTTTCTGTTTGGATTTTGTCTTAGGGATGAGCTGCAATTGCCAACACACACACACACACACACACACACACACACACACACACATTAAAAATTAAGATGACCCCAGTCCATATGTGCCCAGACGCAAAAAGGCAACATGTGCTTTTGCAGCCATGCAGGCCTTGGTGCTCATCACTCTGTACCCTGCTTGGCTGTGTTGTGGGCAGAAGGCAGAGGACATAGTGACCATAGAATAACTCATTCCCTACTTCTCAGATATCAGTTCATAACATGCTCTTTCATTAGATTTATTGTGTTTGCATAGGAAATTTAACCCACCATGGTTTCATTGGAGATATATTAGAAAGGTTCATAGACAACTAATTTTGCTTAGCTTTTGTATAGGACTATTCAAAATATTATTATGACTTTTCTATAGGAAGTTAATTTCTTAAGTGAGTTATGTCTAAAAGACTTTAATGAAAACCAAGAAGCATAAGCAACTACTTTAGAGGATGGGAAGATGGCATAAAGCTTCATTTTAAATTCTGTTTTTCAAGGAACAAACTGAAGGATAGGGTAAAGATTGTTTGGATTCACTGGCTTCTTGCAAGGAAATAACCCAAAGTTTTAAGATAATACAGAAATGCAAGAACTTTGATGGATAAGATAAATTTGCATGTGGACTTACATCCTAGAAAAGGCAAAGGGTGCATAAGAGAGAGAGAGAAAGGGGAATGGAGAGACGAAACAGAGGAGAAATAAAATGTTTATTTTACTGATGTGTTGACTGATTCATAGCAAGATGATTTATGCTAAAAGTGTGTTTTTCAGGACATTCAGCCCTTCTATCAGCAGACAGGTTGGCAGGAAAGAACATGTGGGGTGGAGAGAAAGTTCCAGGTATTACATGAGTGTTACTTTTGGTCATTTTTAAACTTATGGGGAGCTATTTTACTTTTAACACCATTGCAACACCAGTATATCTTGTGTCCCATCTGTGAACATGAGACAGGAGGGCTGGAGGGATACTTAGAGTGACTGGTTCAGTTGACACAACTGACTCAGTTGAAATATCCTTGCTGGGGTAAATTTGCAATTCCTTCGAGGATACTAATGACAGATGTCAGGATTTTTATAACGATTCTAGTCATTTAGTCAAATTAAAAATTGCAGTAACATCTTCCAGCCACCATGCAGCCTCTGCACTCCAATTACAAGTATTACCAGAAATCCTTGAAACAATTGTCAGGTCACTGGGGAGATACAGTGTGATTGTGAGTGCTGCTTTTTTTGTTCTTTTCCCAAACCCACATGTGAAAAGATTTTCAGGGGATTGAGGAAGGCTTGCAGAAAAAAGGCCTAAAATCACATATTGGTTATTGACAGGATACGAGTATTATCAGGAAGGTATTTAGACACAGGAAGGGATTTCCATATATAATACAAAGATAAATATCACCAGTATCTATGGCTTTTTGAGCAACTCACTGTCTAGTGATATGTGAATCTAATAGCAAGAGGAAAATCAAGAAGTTTGTCTTTGACTTTTGTGAAATAAAGATAGTGTTTTCCTAACTTCAGACACTCATGTTCCAACTGCTTTTTATTGAATTTTTCTTTAAATAGATTTACTTTTGCTTACATGAACAAAAGAACTGGCCCTCAGGAAGGAGTTAGATGGTGAAAAAGGGATTTCAGTTTACCTATAATGCTGATATTTGTAAGGATCAGATGGGTTTCCTAGGTGACTTAGTAGTAAAAATTTCAATCCTTGGGTTGGGAAGATCCTTAGAGAAGGAAATGGTAACCCACTCCAGTATTCGTGCCCAGAAAATCCCATAGACAGAGAAACCCGGAGGGCTACAGTCCATGGAGTTGCAAAAGAGTCGGACATGACTTAGTGACTGAACAACAACTAAGCATCAGTTGAACTGTGTTTGTTCTGATATATGATCCAATATGAAAAATCTATGTTTGTTACCTGAAAAAACAAAGATGTTTGCACAAATGTTTGTGACAGTATTTTTTAAAGGATAAGGAAAAGGATCTAATGATTATATTTGGTCAAAGCCTATAGAAGAAACTTAACAGCACATCTCCTAACAAAAATCATTGACTTGTCATGGATCACAGTACCTGATATTCTGGATCCTGTACAAAGAGTGATGGAACGAAAACCTCAAGCAGTAAAGCCCTGCTTACCTGTGTGCCCAAGTAGAACATGAGCCTTTCTTGGAAAGCTGAATCAAAGCAACAGGGTATGTAGCAGTTGTTCCCTGGTGCAGGATTCACCAGCTGCATTCCACAGAATATAAGTTTGTGGGTTAAGAATAAGTGTGTGTATATACATATATATATACACATAAAAAAAAGAAAGGAGAGAAGGAACAGTGGTCAAACTAGTTGGGATATTCTGAGTTCAACAAAGTCAGGCAGCCTAATGGAAGGCATTGCTAGGCTGCATGCTAAGTCACTTCAGTCGTGTCTGACTCTTTGACCCCGTGGACTGTAGCCTGCCAGGTTCCTCTGTTCATGGGATTCTCCAGGCAAGAATACTGGAGTGGGTTGCCAGGCTCTCCTCCAGGGCATCTTCCTGACCCAGATTTGAGCCCAAGTCCCTTTTGTCTCTTGGAATTGGCAGGCAGGTTCTTTACCACTAGCACCACCTGGAAAGCCTATATGCTAGTTTTTCTCTAGAGATGTTGTTTTGTCACTAAATCATGTCCAATTCTTTGTGACACCATGGACTGCAGCCCACCAGGTTCCTCTGTCCATGGGATTTCCCAGGCCAGGATACTGGAGTGGGTTGTCATTTTCTTCTCCAGAAGATCTTCCCAATCCGGGGATCGAACCTACACCTCCTGCATTGGCAGGTGGATTCTTTACCACTGAGCCACCTAGGAAGCCATTTCATGAGTATGTTTCATGACAGAATCTCCACCTGGTCAGCCCCTCACCCCAGGAATTGACAGGACTCATTATCAGGCAGACTCAGTTTGGAAGCCTTGGTGTATCTCTGTGAGTTGGTGGGAAACCCTTCCAGATGGCTTTCCTGGGATGAAACACAGATGCTGGCTCTTTCTGAGCAAAGGCAAGGAGTTAAAGAGAAAAGTCAAGGGCTATGGCTCAGTTCATGGGCAGACTCGGCCAGCCATGTCTCTGGGCAAGGGCAGGCTTTTCATGCAAGAAGTGCCATCTGTACTGTTGCCTGCTAAAATGGCTGATTTATTAACAGTAGAAAGAATAGGGAACTATATTCCAAGTTCTACATTTAAGTGACCTTCAATGGATATTGATACTTTTCTGGATCTCAGTTTCCATCTTGTCAACTGAGGGGGTTACTTAATCAGTCTTTGAAGTCCCTTCCTGCTCCAATACTCAACAATTAAATGGCTTTTGGATGTCTTTTCCAGCCTTATTCTTGTTTTAGTCTAAAGACAAAAAGATAAAACCCAGATGAAGAAAGAATAGCTAAATGATTTGAAGATTGGAAGTTACTGACTGAATAATGGTTTTCATACCTGGGAGGCAAAGTCTTTCAAAAGCCATCTTCCCTAATAAGTCTGTAAATAGACATGTGCAGACAAAATGCAGACACCACTGAGGTTTGTGCCCGGCGTGAGAGCAGAGCCCCATAGTACTATATGATGCTTTAATTCTTGTAGTAAATGTTTGGTTCTTTAGCAAGGACAAAAAAATAATTTTTAATTTTTCTCATTTTAGTGTTCCTTGAAATGACATCTTTGATCTACAGCCAACAGGATTCTTGAATTTTAAATTGAAGGTACTAGTGACTCAGACTTTAATTGGACACACCTCTTGGCCGAGAAGATTAATAATTAGTCCTTTTAACATGAGGGAACTATGTACCCTCAAGCCTTCAAAATAAATGTTACAGCAGAGATGGAGAGGAAGTAATTTATTATAATAACTCTCCTAAAGTTGCCCAAATGCAAGGATAGCAATTTACCATGCTGTTCTCACTGTCATCTCCTGCTGGCTCTTTATCCTGAACCTCCCTGTGATTCAAACTACAAACGTTCCAAGGAAGTGAGGGTGTCATAAGGGGAGGGAGGACTGCTCTGTGCAAGATGGGACAGTAACTCAACTAAAGGCAAAATCAGGCTTGGTTTTCTGACAAAAGGGAGTTGAAATTTGGAGCTCTAGGTGCTAGTGCTGAATTTAGCACTAATTAACAAGAGGATATTACTTGCCTATGCTTCAGCTTTCTGGTGTAAAATGAAGGAGTTAGAATAGAAAATCTGGGACATCACTTCCTGTTAGGGAAAAAAAAAAAAAAGCACATTTATTTTAGGTCCAGGGAGTGGGATTAAGATGGGAAGGAAAGAGTCAATTAAATATCCACAGGGGGAGGCAGGAAATGGAAGGAACACAACCTAGCCTGGGCTCAGCTCTTTAATGGTTGTTTCTGAGCAGGAAGACAGGGCATGACCCTGGGAGGGGCTTTAGAGATGAGAGTAACATCCCTTTCCCTAAAGCAAGTAAATGGGCTTTATTTGTTGTGTTATCATTCATAGCTTACCCACATTTTATATACGTTTTATATAGTCACTACTTAGTACACATCAAAACCAAATTAATATATATAAATACAAATAATAAATGAAAGACTTTTTAAGAAGAACAAAAATGAAGCATCCCTTTACCTTTATGACTGAACTGAGTATTTGTTAGTGCTCTCTGTGGCATATTCTACCGTTATGACTTTTCCTGATCACCCACGTGGTAGCTGCTGCTTACCTGTCAGGCTTCATCTCCCACCCATCTCCCCTTAACCCTCATCTCAGCAATATTCGATTCTCTGTAGGTTCTCACATATGTTATGCTTTCTAATGAATCTGTGTCTTTCTGTCTGTGATCATTGTGTCTGGAATGCCTCCCCTGAGTCTGCTCCAAGAGTTCCCACCTATTCATTCAACTTTGTGTCAAATGCTTCTGGTGAAGCTTTTTCACATCTCCTCCTGGCAGACTTGGACGTTCCTTCAGCACTAGTTGAATACACACTGTGTATCTCTGCACTAAATCTGCTGTATATTATACTAATTTGCATACCTGATATATGATGGATTGTAAACTTTTTGAGGGCAGATATTGAACTTCCATGTGTTCCCAATCAACCTGGCTTTCCATCTATCCACATTCATCTACCTGTTCTATTTACCTTTTCTCACTCTTTTTGGTGCAAAGGAAAGAGATGGCCTGGAGGAGCTGAGCAGTGGATAGGGTGCTGCATAAGCAAATGTAAAAGAACTTTTGTTGATAGGACCTGGGCTGAGGTTGGTGGAGATGGTGGGCAGCCAACTTGGTCACCATTAATATTTGGGCATGGCTGGGCTTCCCTGGCCTTCCTCAGGGGCTCATCTGTAAAGAATCCAGCTGCAATGCAGGTAATGCAAGAGATGTGTGCTCAATCCCTGGGTCAGGAAGATCCCCTGGAGGAGGGCATGGCAACCCACTCCAGTATTCTTGCTGGGAAAATCCCATGGACAGAGGAGCCTGGCAGGCTACAATCCATTGAGTCAAAAAGATGAGGACACAAATGAAGAGACTGACTATACACGCGTGGGCTTCCCTGGTGGCTCAGACACTAAAGAATCTGCCTGCCAATGCAGAAGACCCGGGTTCAGTCCTTAGGCTGAGAAGATACTCAGGAGAAGGAAATAACAACTGACTCCAGTATGCTTGCCTGAGAAATCCCATGGATAGAGGAGCCTGGTGGGCTACAGTCCATGGGGTCTCAAAGAATTGGACACAGATGAGCAAGTAAGCGTGCATGCATATACAGGACTCAGAAAGTATCTAGAAATTATGACTTGGGTACTTGGGCTCTAGCTGTCATCTTCTTTTGATAGAAAAATACTATTGTTATACTGCATCAAGTATAAAATTATTAACAAAGAACATGTTTAAATCTAGATTTATCAAGACTACATTTAATATTTAAAGCAATTTTATCTTTCCAGTTTCAGGAAAAATCTCTTTCTCTCTCTCTCTCTCTCTTTTTCTCTTTCTCTCTCACACACACACATATACACAAAAGCCAAAATACCCCTGATTTTTGTTCTTTCTTTCTTTCCCAGAGGCACTTATTCTATTTTCTTCCCAAGTACTCTCCCACTTTCATTTTCCATTGCTTCTTTCTATGTCAAGTCCCTCGAAGCTAAACCAGGTTATCCTGGTATCGTTCCTTCATTTATATTGTGCCATACTCCTAGAATTCTGGATAATCTCCTTATACAAATCCTATTTGTCCCTCAAGGAGTAGTGCAATTTTACTTCTCCCATCAAGTTCTCCCTGGTCACTGTTGGTCTTATTGAGTTTCTACCAGCGTTACTGGCACCCAACCTCTACATGCTGACTTAGCTCTTTCTTCTCTTTTTTCCTGTGCCATTTATTCCTGGCTCACTTTCTGTGGGTGATAAGTTGTCAGATGGAGAGCAAGGCCAAGGCTTAGCTCTTCCATACACAGTGTAGCTCCAGTATAGTTTTAAGTACATAATTTTGACTTAATAAAATAGTTATTTGATGATTTGATTAATGACAGGGAAATCACCCACCAAGATTCACTGCCAACATGATAATTAAGTTTCAGTTCAAAGTGATCTTCACAAAGTGCATTTGTGTCCCATTCTTCAAAATAGACAAAGAGAAAAAAATTATGAAAATGACTCAACTTCTGAAATTCTCAGCTTTGAGAAGTATTCATTTTTAGAAGAAGGCAGAAGGTAACCGGTGAACTCCAAGGTAATCCAGGCTTGCACTTAGAGGTCCAGGATTAAAATAGCTTCAACACCGTGCATTCTAAGAACTAGCCAAAAGTCAGAGGTTTCCTTGTCATTTGAGCGGAGCTGAATATAATTTTGTATTTCTTCGCATAGAATCACTTCACATACTCAGATTTATACAGCATTCTTTTCTTCTCAATTTAGAGAAAAATTTAATATCCTGTTAATATTTATAAGCATTTACAATGTTAATTACAATTACTTCAATATTATTCATTTTACAATTAATGTTTTTGCTTATAAATCTTCATTTATGTCTTAAATTATTTCATAGAGTTAGATTCGAGAGGTAGAATTTCTGGGTCAGAGCACATAGATCTGCTTAAAGTTCATATTTTGGAAAACAGAAAATTATGATTTGACATGTGATGGCAAGGGTGAGAAATACTATGGCTTTATTTTTATAGACCTTTTAGCCCCTAGTCTAGTCACATTTTTTAAAACTTAATCTCCAAGTTACATCATTTTACCTTAAGTGGTGTATGTGGAAACAGCTTTATCAAGAAACTATTTGTATAGGATGCTGTGTAACTCATTTTGACCACTCAAGGCAGTAATATTCAGGGCCTTGGGCTTACTTGTCCCACAGCATGTAGAATCTTCCCAGACCAGGAATTAAACCCGTGTCTCCTGCGCTGGCAGGCAGATTCTTAACCATTGGACCACCAGTGTAGTCCATAAACCCACTGTCTAATGAAAACTCTAGACCTGACTATAAGCTTAAACATGGCTATTCAGGGTAACTTGCAATTTATATATATACAGATAGGTAGACAGATATAGATATATAGATCGATATATAGATACATTTTCACACCAAGAGATCAAGGACTGCTACAAATATGCTTTCCATCCTCACTAAAAATTGCTGAAAAACTCCAGCCTGGTGCACCTTAAAATAAGTGATCTCAGATATCTCCCCAGTATGAGCTCTTTGAGGACCTCAAGGGAGAAGATTGTGGGGGGTTCACACAGGACCTAAGCAGATTTAGGCACCATCAGCTCCGTTGCTGGGGGATTTTGCTGCTCTCAGTGAGCTCTTGAACTGCTTATCTCTACCTCTTATCGAGGAGTGACTTGTCTCTGCTGGGCTATCTTGCACTTCTCTGACTCTGTACTCTGGGTACAATGTGTTCTCTGGCTGGCTTCTCCTGGATTCTGCCTTCATGTATTTCTGGATTAAATTTTGGTTAATCAATAGCATAATTTTCCAATGGGGGTATGAGCTGAAAATGGATTTTTGCCATGATGTATAAACTTGGTTACCATGTTACCCCTTCCTTGTGCTCCCATAGAACCGAGAGCACAAAGAAGGGTTAGGACATTTGTACTGTCATATCTCTTTAGTATCTTCCTCACTCACAACCTAAAGTGCAAAGAGCTTCTTTTTTGTTTTTCCTGAGCACATTGCTCAGTGGATACAAAATTTTTTTAAATTATTTGTTGTTAAGCCATTGTCAAACAGTTGAAATATTTACTTAGCTATTTTTGCTCAGCATTTTGCTGTTTAATCACTTCATCTCCCTCTTGTGGATTGTAACTATTCAAAAATATTAAGTATTCACTCAGTGCCAGTAATAAATTTTGGTGCGCTTGTGTCTTAGCCCATGGAATGCTGCTACTAATCTACATGTAGAAAGTGTGTTTTCAAACTCTAATTCAGAAATAAGGTATCACCATAACTTTTTTCAATTAACAAATTTATTTCTATAAATAGATTGATAAGGACTTAAAGATTCATTCAAATTTCAATTTCCACTTAATGAATTTTCACAACTAAATAAATACATGTAGTGCCACCTGGATTATATCCATAAGGATGGATATAATTATGCAGTGGTAAAAAAAGCAAACAAAAAAATTAGTGGTTTAAAACAACAGGGCTTATTTCTTACTACATGTCCTTGTGGTTTATAACAACAGGGCTTATTTCTTACTAAATGCCACATGTCCATTTTGGTTGCTGGGGCTCTGTTTCATATTGTTTTCACTTAGGTTTGCAGGTTGACGGAGTCTCTACCTCCTGAGCATTGCTAATCTGTATAGGAACGCAGTGGTGAAGCATTTGCGTTTTTACAGACTTCAACAAAACAAAATACATTACTTCAGCGTATATTTTATTGGTCAAAGCAAGTCACATGGTTTTCTGAACTTCAAAGGATAGAGCAGCGTAATTCATGTGCCTAGAAAGAGAAGTATTTGGTATACAAAACTAACAGTTCTCCCACTCTAGTTTGCAATCAAATATTCAGCTCTTTCTTTCCCTCTGCCAAGTGACTTAATAGTACTAGTTCTGGGAAAAGAAAGACCATAAAATTACTTGTAATTTCACAAAAGGGTGTAGATAAACCAACTGTAGAGCAGCCAGAGGAGGCTTGAATCCAGTTTGAGAGAGTCTGATGATCCAGTGGACAAGAGGTAGCCAGCTCTTAAATCTTTGGGCTGGTTCTTTGGTTTTAGATAAGCCAGAGTCTTAATACAGGAATTCAGACAGAATAAATATCAATCCCTCACAAACATAATAATGAATGAGAGCAGAATAAGTGTCATAAACCTAAAGTATCACTGAAGAAAACCTGGATCTTAGAACATGCTCATTTGCTCTTCTGTATCTTCAGCTCCGGAGGATAGAAGAAGGCTCATTGTTTGAAGGAAATAACATAAAACAAAGACTTGCAGTGTGTTTGCTTTGCCTTAACAAAGTCTAGGAATTTTTATGGAGGCTCTTTTATGGAAAACAGTTATCCTTAGCCATTTTGGGTCACATACTCCATTCACAATCTGACAATGCAATTCAATGGAGGAAGGCTTGCCTTTTTAATAAATGAACTGATTTGGGCCTCATACAAAAATTAACTCAAACTTGTTCATGTGGTTAAAAGAAAAATAAAACTATAAAACTTACAGAAAAAACATAGAAAAATCTTTTGGATCTGGGGTTAAACTTGACACCAAAAGCATAATCTATAAAAGAAAAAAAATGGTTAGATTGGAGTTCATCAAAATTTTTAAAAATTTACTCTGCAAAAGATTCTTAAGAGAATGAGAATACAAGTTACAATCAAGGAAACATTATTTGTAAATTACAAAGGATCTCTGACAAAGGACCATTATCTAAAGTATGTAAAGAACTCTTGAGGTTTAACAGTGAAAAACAAATTTAAAAACCTAATTAGAAAATGGGCTTCAGCATGAAGAGATATTTTGTGAATATAATATACAGATGAAAAACAAATGCACAAAAATAAATTTAACATAACTAGTTATTTAAGAAGTGCAAGTAGAAACAGCAATGAGATATTGCCATGTCTGTCAGAACGGCTAAAATAAAAGATAAGACAACGTCAAATTCTGGAAGGGGTTCAGAGACTCTGATCACTCCTACTCTGCCAGCGGGAATAGTGTAGCAACTTTGGAAAACTGTTTGGCAGGTTATTATAAAACTGGCCATGTTTATTAGTTGGTTTGGGCTGCCATAACAAAATACCACAGACAGAATGGCTTAGAAATAAACAGAAATTTATTTTCTAGTAGTTCTAGAGACTAGAAATTCAAAATCAAGCTGTTAGCAGACCTTCTTTTGAGGCCTGTCTCCTTGGCTTGCAGATGGACACTTTCTTGATACATCCTCACATGATAATTCTTCAGTTTGTGAGTTGTTTGCGTCCTAATCTCCTCTTATAGGGACACCAGCCATGATCGATTAAGGCCCATTCATATAGCCTCATTTTACCTTACTTGCCTCCTTAAATTCCCTATTTCCAAAAAAGTCACATTCTGAGGTACTGGGGGTTACATTTTTAACATGAATTTTAGAAAAACACAAAATAGTTCGTAGTGCCATGCAATTACCATGCGTGTGTGCATGCGTGCTCAGTGACTTCAGTCATGTACAACTCCTTGTCACCCCATGGACTATAGCCAGCCAGGCTCCTCTGTCCATAGGATTCTCCAGGCAAGAATGCAGAAGTGGGTTGCCTTGCCCTCCTCCAGGGAATCTTCCTGACCCAGGGATTGAACCTGTGTCTCTTACGTCTGCACTGGCAGGCGAATTCTTTACCACTAGCACCACGGAGGAGACCCACAACTACCATATAACCTAGCAATTGTACACAACCATGTATGCCAGGGAAAGTAAGATTAATGCTTTTAAAAAAATCTGTACTTGAATGTTCACAGTAGCTATATTCCTAAAAACTGGAAACAATCCAGATGTCCCTCAGTGGGTAAATCGTTAAACAAAATAGTACTTCCCATGCCATGGAATATGACTCAGCAATAAAAAGGAATGAGTTACTGACATACACACAACGTAGACGAATCTTTAGGGAATTATGTTGAGAGAAAACAAACAAACAAACAGTATCAATTATGCTATATGATTTCATTTATATAATATTATTTACAAGGAGACTAGTGATTTCCAGGGACTAGAAATTGGGGTGGGGTGGGGAGAGGGAGGTGGTATGGCTATAAAAAGGATAACACTAGGAATTCTTGTGTTGGAAGCATTCCCTGTCTGGAATGTATCGATATTAAACAAATAGCTTTTGTTGGGTGTTTTGTTTTGCTCATTTTTACTTAAAGAGTCTTGCTAGATATTTATTAATGTTTTTGATCTTTGAAAGAATCAATTTTTAGTTTTGTTGATTTTCTGTATTTGGGGGGTTATTTTCTTTTTTCATTGATTTCTGCGTTCATTTTGATTTTTCTGTTGAAAGTCTGTCCCTGAGAGCAAAATCTGTGATGGATTTCACATGAGGATATTTATCAGCGGTTAGCTTCCATGGAAGAGAGGAGGCTGAAACTTCATTGGTCAGACAGAGAAATCTAACAGTAATGGGGCCTGGAAAATGTCAGACAACCCTATGAAGAGCTGGATGGGTATTTAGGCTTGTAGTAATGCCCTGCATTGATCAGAAATATCTGAACTTTAGACTTCTGCTGCTATCGGTCACTGGATACAGGCTGCCTGAGAAGGGTATAGCCTTGGCCGAGGAGGTTCTCTGTAATTGAGGCAACTCCTGAAGGAGTTGAGAGCCAGAGTCTATCTGCTGATAGCTAAGACAGTTTGTCTTCATTGATATTGATGGGCAATCTGAGTGGCATGTCTCTGGATTCACCATGATTTCCTTCCTTCTTTCTTTGATACTATTTTTTCTTTTATTAAACAGTTGAGATGACCACTAGATCATTACTTTTAGCCTTTATTTTTTCTAATATGAGCACTTAAAGCCAGTATATTTTCCCTTTAAGCATTGCTTTGGCATCATCTCACAAAATTTGGTATGTTATGTTCTCATTATTTTTTAAAGATTAGAACAGGTTTATTGAGATATAATTTACTTAGAGTAAAAGTTACCCTTTTAGTATATAGTTTTATGTATTTTTATTATGTTTACTTCAAAATATTTTCTAATGCTCATTGTGATTTCTTCTGTGACTCATGAGCTTTATAAAATTATGTTGTTAATCTCTAAATGTTGAGGACTTTCTAGTTAACTTTTAGTTATTCACTTCCAGTTAATTTTCATTGTGGTTAAGAAACATAAATAAGCTAATCATTTGAAATATACAAAGAATTATCTAAAAGACACATATGTGGTTTACATGGCTATTATTTTATGTATATTTGAAAGGTACGTGTATTCTCCATTTGTTAGCCGTAGTGTATTTGAATATTAATTAGGTCAAGTTGGGTAACAGATTTTCAAATCATTTATATATTGCTATTTTAAATAGCTTGCTTCATCTCTGAGGGAGATGTGTGAAAATCTCCAATTGTGATGGTGGACTAGCCTGTTTTTCCTTCTAGATCTGTCAGTTTTGTGTCATATGTTAAGCTATGTTATTAGCTGCACATACATTTAGGCTTGTCACATCTTTGTGAGAAACTGAGCCTTTATCATTGTAAAATATCCTTCTTCAGTATTAATACCTTTATGGTATAACTTCTTCCGTCTTTTCATTTTCCTTCTATCTGTATCCTTCTTATATGAGAGGGCATCCTTTGTACTTTTTATTTTGTATTAGGTATAGCTGATTAACAATGTTGTGATAGTTTCAGATGAATAGCTAAGGGGTTCAGCCATATATATCTCCATTCTCCCCCAACCCTCCCATTCAGACTGCCACATAACACTGAGCAGAGTTCCATGTGCTATACAATAGGCCCTTGTTGTATAAGCTCCATCTTTTAATTAGAGGATTTAGGCTTCTTTGTTTGACATATAATTTAATTACTGGTATGGTTGGATTTAAAGCTATCGTTTTGTGTTTTCTATTTTCCCAATCTTGCTTGATCGCTTGGTTACTTCTTTCAAGCCTTCTTTCGAATTATTTTAAGTGTGTTTCTTCCTCTTTTTTTGGCTGTGCTGGGTCTTCATTGCTGTGTGGGTTTTTCTCTAGTTGCTAAGAGCAGGGGCTACTCTTCGTTGTGGCATGATGGTTTCTCATTGCTGTGGCTTCTCTTGTAGAGCATGGGGCTCTGGGGGTTCCTGGGGTTCAGTGGTGGTAGCATGTGGCCTCGGGAGTTGCAGCTCCTGGGCTCTAGAGCAGAGGCTCAGTAATTGTGGTGCACTGGCTTAGTTGCTCTGAGGCATGTGGGGTTTTCCCGGACCAGGGATCGAACCTGCGTCTCCTTCATTGGCAGGCAGCTTCTTTACTACTGAGCCACCAGGGAAGCCCCTATTATTTTATTTTATATGTTTTGTTAGCTTTTTAACACAGTTTTGTGTTTCATTTTAGTGTTTATGCTATATATTAAAGTATATATCTTTGATTTAATAAAATCTTGAATTAAAATTTTACTTCACAAACAATGTAAGAAGCTTTCAGCCCCACCTTCTCTTTTTGCTATTGTTCTCATGTAGTTTAATTTTATATATACTATAAATTCCATAAAACATTATTACTTTTGCTTTAAACACTCTTTCTTACAAAGTAAAAATTTTTATTTCATATTTTACCTATGTATTTACTCTTTTTGGTTCTGTCTGTCTCTTTCTGCAATTCCATGCTTCCGTCTGGGATAATTTCCTTTCATTCTGACGTCTATTCATTTAGCAGGTCTTGTAGTACGGTTCTGTTGGCAACAGTAATTCTCATCTTTTCATGTCTGAAAATGTCTTTGTTTAGCCATTATTTTTAAAGAATATTTTTCTAGATATATAATTCCTGTCTGATAGTTTTTTTTGCCCTTTCAACACTCTAAAATTTCCATTCCATTGCTTTTTGTCCCCCACTGTTTATGTTAAAACAACAGCTCTAAGCTTTTTGTTGTTCCCCTGAAGATAATATTTCTTTATTTTTGGTATCTGGTTGTGGTGATGGAGGGAAGAAGAAAAAAAAAGATTGATCAACTTCTATTTCCTCTTGGGGTGGAAAAAGCCACTGGCTAGCTTCAGCAATCTCAGTTGTCTCATTGGCAAGAGAAAAGTCCCTTGGAAGGAAGGAAGAACTGTGGGTTTGGTAGGGTTGAGGTGGCAATGCTTATGAGCAACAAGAGAAACCTGGATCAGCAGATGCACTGAGCCCTTTGGTCCGTAGAGATGATGAAAACACATATGACCTTAGGAATAATATGAGCATTTTCTAGGATTTCCAGGAGGGAAGCAGATACGTATATGGTTCTGAATGAGCATAAAGCTAATCTCGAACAATGTATAAGGGAGATATTTCTTTTTTTCGGTCATACAAGTTTTAAATGTGCCCTGCTTCCCTTAGTTTGATGTGGTCCTAACAAGACCATAGCTGGGCACATACCTTAGAAGAGATCCCCTGAAGGGCAGCTAAACATAAACTGCTTGTAAGACAAGTTGAAACTGCATATGGAGTGAAGACTATAGTATTCAAATGCTTCTTGCATGGGTGAGGAATTATGCTTATTCTATAAAGAACCATAGATCAGAGCTAGGACATATGGATAGAATCTCTAATGAGAAAGATTTTCATTTATGATAAGGAAGATATTTCCATGTTTCAACATAGTGAGTTCCCAATAATGGAAGTAAAGAAACACTGGTGGGATGACCATCTATTTGGGATTTTATTGAGGGATGTAGCCATATTTGATGGTTTCTATTGTCTCTTCTCTGGTCAAGTTCCGTGATAGGCAACTGTTGGAATTAGTCATGAAATGACTTTGAGGTGATGTATATGCAAAAAAAGATAACAGTAGGTATAGAAAGAGAAAAAAATATTCCTTTAGGCAATATACTAACAAAAGAAGAGATGTCTGGTCATTTGAGTGCCACCCATGTTGAATTGATCAAGTTTGTATTGCTAAAAATAGGAAACACATTGACTCATAATATGTTAAGAACTGACAGTATCCCCAACTGTCATCTAATCCAGCTCTGTCATTTTACAGATGTGGAAACTGAAGTCTAGAGGAGTTGACTTGTCTAAGGCAGAGATTCTCACAGTGTAGTTAGAAGAATACTAGTCTCAATTCCTGGGGAACTTGCTTATTATACAAATCTCTGGTCTCCAATCTAGTGCTACTAACAAAAGAAATCCATAGAAATGGAGTCCCATAAGCTGTATTTTATCAACTATTGCAAGTTATTTTGTGCACACTGGAAAAATATCAGTCTACATCAGAATGTTGATTATTTACAGAGCTCTAAGAAAGACTCAGGACTCTAAACTTCAAATCCACTATTCCTGTTAGTCTAAATTGTCTACTCTTGAAATAAATCTGTCATCATCCCCTACAAACTAACTTCTGAGCCTAGAAACAGCCCTAGAAATTCAACTGTGTTATGAGTATAAAATTGTTACTAGTTATAAAAGGCAAAAAAATGGTTTGGAAAATACAAACAAAGTCAATAAAATCAGAATGAACTCCAGGATCAGAGGCCATAAATATTATTTTGATGACACACTTAGAAAACCTTGGAGCAATCCTTCTCGGTCCTTGACAGTGGAACATAGGGAGCATGGCTTTTTGATCTGATCTAGTCAAAGGCTGTGACCTCAGTCTAAAGTGGAAAAAGACATGCTTTGCATACAAGTTCATGTTAGACATACTAGCATATTTGTTGTCATTTTAGAGTGAAACTGGTGCAACTGAACTAACGGACTTTAGTTAACATTTTGTTAATTAAGCCTAAATCTTCTTATATGTACATATATACACAATTAAAAGTGTTCTTTACTCATTTTTACAGCTTATATCATCTGTGGAGATCATATCATAGAAACAAAGGAAAAATGAAGAAAAATTAGATTTTACACTTACTACTATACACTTACTACTGACAGACTTTATTTTGGGGGGCTCGAAAATCACTGCAGATGGTGATTGTACATTAGGAATAAACAGGGGATCAAACCACAAAACTGAAAGTGGTAAAAGCCCATCTGATCATTTGGTTCAAATATACAGAGCTTGATTTAGCAGTTATGGTTCTGCATTGGAAGGAAGGCTACTTGAATGTTTACTATTAAGATTAAGAATGTTTACTATTAAGATTAAGATGTCCGTTGATAACATAAATGCCAGAAATCGAGAAACCCCTTTTCAAATAAATATGTAAAGTTGAGAAAATCAAGTTTCACCTTTATTACCCGTGGCTAACAGTCCAATCCTATTTCCTATTTGGAACCAAATAGGAAAAGGAGTACGTCAAGGCTGTATATTGTCACCCTGCTTATTTAACTTATATGCAGAGTACATCATGAGAAACGCTGGGCTGGAAGAAACACAAGCTGAAATCAAGATTGCCAGGAGAAATATCAATAACCTCAGATATGCAGATGACACCACCTTTATGGCAGAAAGTGAAGAAGAACTAAAGAGCCTCTTGATGAAAGTGAAAGAGGAGAGTGAAAAAGTTGGCTTAAAGCTCAACGTTTAGAAAACTAAGATCATGGCATCTGGTCCTATCACTTCATGGGAAATAGATGGGGAAACAGTGGAAACAGTGTCAGACTTTTTATTTTTTTGGGCTCCAAAATCACTGCAGATGGTGATTGCAGCCATGAAATTAAAAGACACTTACTCCTTGGAAGGAAGGTTATGACCAACCTAGACAGCATATTTAAAAGCAGAGATACTACTTTGCCAGCAAAGGTCCGTCTACTCAAGGCTATGGTTTTTCCAGTGGTCATGTATGGATGTGAGAGTTGGACGGTGAAGAAAGCTGAGCACCGAAGAATTGATGCTTTTGAACTGTGGTGTTGGAGAAGACTCTTGAGAGTCCCTTGGACTGCGAGGAGATCCAACCAGTCCATCCTAAAGGAGATCCATCCTGGGTGTTCATTGGAAGGGCTGATGTTGAAGCTGAAACTCCAATACTTTGGCTACCTCATGCGAAGAGTTGACTCATTGGAAAAGACCCTAATGCTGGGAAAGATTGGGGGCAGGAGGAGAAGGGGAAAACAGAGGATGAGATGGTTGGATGGCATCACCAACTCAATGGACATGCATTTGGGTAAACTACGGGAGTTGGTGATGGACAGGGAGGCCTGGTGTGCTGCGATTCATGGGGTCACAAAGAGTCGGACATGACTGAATGACTGAACTGACTGAACAGTCCAATCACACTTGTGATTAATCATTGCTATCTCTTGGGTTCCTGCAGGTAAGGTGCTGTATGCAAAATGCTTAACAGTCTTAGGTCTCTACTCTAATGAGTTTTTAGAAGCTTCCTGTTGTGCCAGGCTTTAGCTCCTTAAAAGCTCCTTTCAGATTCAGAAATCAAGCAGGCAATATGAAGTCATTTTAATGTAATCTGATGGCAAGAATGCTTTAGCAATATGGTTCTAATGGAGTATAGCTGTAAATTCATTGGAGGAAGAGGGATTTGAAGGTTGAAGTGTGAAAACTGTTGAATTTTCAAAGTAGAAGATAAAGATATTAAATAAGGTGATAGTGTCCGCAATAAGATTTGATCATAACTTATGAATGCTTTTAAGTAAAGAATAGAGAAGAATAGTTGGAGATTCATTTAAAATTTCAAGTTTGGTGACTGGTACAATAGTAATACCATCAATAGGTATAGTAAATAAGGAAGGGGACCTGGATTGAATTTAAGGATGAATTGGCTTTAAGATAAGTTGACTAGAGTAATGATTGTCTAGAATGCAACTGGAAATAAGACACTAGAATTTGTGAGAGATTAGGGGGCTGGAGATACAGATCAGGAAATTACCTGCATTTGTATAATGATTAAAACCATGAGGGATCAGTTTTTACAGGAAAGGAGAAAGAGAATACCAGGAATTGAATTCTGGGCAATAGCCATAGCCAGAGAATAGAAGAGAGTTATGATCTTGACAACAGTGGAAGGGAGTTAGAGACATGGCGAAGATTCAGAATAATATATATTATGAAAGTTAGTGTTGAAGAGTTTTAGATGAAAAATTGCATATTATAAAAGTTAAGGAGAGTGCATGTGGAGGAAAAAATCAAATATGGCAAGTAAATATTGGGAGGTTTTATGAAGAATTAGAATAAAAGGAAGAAATTGAATATTACAGGATGAGGAACAGTTTGGGGAGGATATAGAACAACAAGCCTCAGCCTCTAATTTGAAGTGCCAAGGGGAAAACAATGAATTCTCCCCAATGAGGAGTCAACTGAATTAAGCAGCGAGGAAACATTAATAAAAGAATGAAAAGATAGTTGCTGGAAATCCTAGAAGACACAAGTTCCTGGAGAAAATGAAAGAAAAGAGACGCAGAGCCCAAATGGACGTCTTTGCCGTGTTTTTTTTTGTTTGTTTTCTGTTATTAAAAGGAGTTATTTTCTCTAAGACTAGAGGCAAAGCTATGTACTAGAACATAGAGACAGAGACAGAGAAGAGGCTGGGTGAGGGAATTTATGCTGAATGATGGTTTGCTTCCTAGTGGAGATGAAAGCCCCGAGACCATAGTTTTCATTTGGCTGCATGTACTATGAACTTGGTGACCTATAGCTTAAAACATAAGCATGTTTCTTATTTAGTTAATACATAATCCAGAATGAACAGGTTTCAAGAAGAATTTGGCAACTCAAAAATGGATCAGACCAAGCTCTGTCTTTCTACTCTGCCATTCTTAGAGCGTCTTCATGTTGGTACCCAAGCTGTTGCCTCATGGTGTCAGGTTGATAGTGCTGCCGATATCACATCCTCACGCTTCCTTAAGACAGAAAGGAAGGCTCAAGGCAAAAGGTTTTTACTTTGCGAGACTTTGTCTTTCTGAGGATGTTGCTCCGCTGTCTTCTAGTCCGCCCTGTTTCCAGCTAGAAGTCTGTTTTTATTCTTATTTTTGTTCTTCTGTGGTGTTTCTTGTTCTCCTTGGTTGCCTTTAAGATTTTTTCCGTTTCATCAGTGTTTCAGCCGTTTATTATGATGTGCTTAGGGGTACTTTTCTTATGTTTATTCTGCCTGGAATCTGTTGCTTTTCTTGGATCTGTGATACAGATTACATTCCACTTGGAAAATCAGCAACCATTATATTTTCAAATACTTTTTCTGCCCCTGCACCCCTCTCCTCTCCTTCTGGGGATGTCACTTGGTGTCATCTCACAGCTCATTGATGTTTGTCCATTTTTTCCCTCTCTGTATTCTGTTTGGGTAGTTTCTATTGTTCTGTCTTCACGTTTACTGATTTTTCTTCTGGAAAATCTAATCTCATGTTAATGCTTTTCAGTGAATTTTTGTCTCACATAGTATATCTTCCGTCTCTAGGAGTTTGATTTGGGTCTTCTTTTATCTAACATTTTTCGTCATTCTCACACTTTCTTCTGCCTTCATCAGCATGTGAATGTATTTATGAGTTGTACTATATTTTATATCTATTTTTAAAATTTTTGTATTTGTTAAATATTTGGGCATTTTGTTCTGATATGAAATTACTTGGAATCAGTTTGATTCTTGGTTTTGAGCTTTACTAGGGTGGGTCCAGAGCAAACTTTACCCTAAGCCTGATTATCTCTCACTAGGATGGGCTTCCATGTTGGCTCAGACAGTAAAGAATCCACCTGCAGTGCAGGATACCTGGGTTTGATTGCTGGGCTGGGAAGATCCCCTGGAGAAGGGAATGGCTACCCACTCCAGTATTCTTGCCTGGGGAACCCCATGGACAGAGGAACCTGGTGGGCTACAGTCCATGGGATCACTGCTGAGCGACTAACACTTTCACTTTCACTGTTCAATGCCCTGTGTGTTAGAAGATCCTTAGTCTCTGGGTGTTGGAAAAATAAATGGGTCCCAGCTTTGCATCAGCTGCGGGAATTATGTCATCTACTTCTTTCTAGTGACTTCCCCTTAGTTTCCCCACATGCATTTACAAGACCGTACTCAGGCAAAAACTTGAGCTTTACCCTCTGTAGGTCTTTGAGTTTTGTTTATCTGTGCACCTCTTTCCTCTTTGGGACTCTGCCTTGCATATTCTAACTACCTACTGAACTCCAAATTCTGTCTCCCCAATATAGGAAAACCACTAGGCTATGATTGGATTCTTCCTCCATGTTCTACAGTCTGGAAATTTTACATATGCTTCAACAGAAAACCAGAACTTGAATTATCAAATTGTCTTTCGATAAAGTTAAATGTTAGCTTGGTTCTAGAAGACAATTATTTAATTCAAGCTGTTTCACTACATAATTTTGCTGCAACACCCATCAAGTGTCCAAAGGCAGACGATCTTTCCTTTTTGAAGGACGTACATTAGATGGCTTTAATCACCTAGAGTCTATAAAACTCTGAAATGATCCAAAGTTTGATCCAAAGTACAAGTACATTGAAATGACTGGCTAAATAGTGAAGCAGGTCTTAGGTATGCAGTTACTGTGGGCTAAGCATGAGTCACATGGATGGAATTACAGAGAAATGCACATGTTTTTCCTGTCCATTTTACACCTGACCTGGAAAGCATAATGATGCCTTTAATTGCTCCATGGTTTTCAAGCCAGCATATTTTCAAATCACTCACTCTTGCTCTCAAAGTAAATTGTTTTGAATTTTCAAGAGGAAAAAAAATATCTTCAGATCTAAACAGGCTTAGTGCTATGTATTGGGAATGAGTTAGGAAACTATTTCTACAGAATATGCTGTCCATTCTAATCTAGCAATCTTGGAAAGCCAGAAAGGAGCTTAAGAAAATCTGAAACCTTGTGAAGTAAAACTCATTGAATTAGAACTTTAGATCTACATGTTTCTATAATATAATCATTGCTCACATTTATTTACATACTATTAAAATTAAATGAACATTGTTGGATTGCAGCTGTTTAGATTTTGATAAATGACAAACAGCATTTTCTCCTTCCAAATAGTGCAAGACATAAAATTTATACTTTAGAGGAAAAAATATGAGATTGAGAGAGACTAACAGGAAGTGGGTTGATTCACTTTGGAATTCTATTTATAAACAGACCAAATCAGATGGACCCTAAGCCAGAGGGTGGCCACATCTTGATCCTATAAACACACACATTCTAATCACTTTTGGACAACATCTTTTTGGCCTTTGTTTGGCTTTATGCATGATAAAGTACATCAGCTATTTATATTCTTGCCAGTTGGAAATGATGGGCCAGGTTTGTGGGACTTTTTATTTTTAACAAAAATGTTAAAGTCAATTTATCTTGCCCTGATTCTGCTGTCAGAAAGCTAGAACTACTGCAGTGGCTGTGTATGAAGAGGCAATTGCCATGGACTGTCAGTGAATCAATGACTTTGTTGCCTAAAAATACAAAAATGGAAAGAAGGTATTTTAATTTTTTTATTAAAAGTCATTTGTGAAAACATGAACTTTTTAATATGTGAAGGTAGAGTAATGTGGTATCCCAACAGTGCTGACGTTTTCTTTTCAAGCTATCTGACTTTCATTAATAGAAAAGAATACAATTATTTTCTTTTTTTCATTTATCGCTGGAGATGATGGGCATCAGTTTTTTTAGTCATCTCAGCATTGTCACTTCTTTTAGAAATACCTCTTCTACATACTCCAGTTAGTGGTTCAGAAGAAGCTTCCATATTTTGATACGAGCTCACCCCTCTCAGAGCCCTGAGGCTTGTGAGGTTAAATTATTTGCTTTAGTTCACCTATCTGAAACTGATAAACTAAAAAATTCATCAGTATTTCTCCAACTTGAGAGTGAGCATGCGTCAGCTCCTGTCAAGTGGTAGAGATTATAAGTTATACAACTTGGTATAGTTGATAGCCATGTCTACTGCCCTTTGCTGAAAAATGGGCTATGGTAAGAGATTGAAGCCAACATGTGGTGCCAGGCTGAACCAGTGCTTTGCATTGGGAACACTGTGTTTTGAATGGTGCATAGACAAATCGCATTATATCCAAATTTGGGGGCTGATACCTCACAGTTATGTAGTGCCAGGTCCTACATATGTATTTTAAAATCACTTTCACTTACTGTTCTTAAAAACCTATTGTGAGCCATTTGTAGAGTCATAAGTATAGAAAACCTCTAAAGGGTATGGCTCCTTTAACAAATATTTGACTAGTTATTTGCATTTAGGCCTTGTAGGAACGTAAAACAGACGAGTGTCAAGGAACCAATAATCTAGTAGAAGAGATAAATAAAGAAAATTCACCCTGATCAAATATGTATATGTGGTAACTGCTAATCTCTGGTGCATCAAAGGATATACGAAAAGCACTGGGACCTCTAAACTGTCAGTCATGATAGCATTATGAGTTTATTGTATAAAACTCACCCTTCTATTTCATCAACATACGCAGTGGTAATTGGTGGTGGTCCACTAGACCCAATAACTGCAATGAGGTGGAGACAATTGGAGATGGTGAATCCAGTCTTAGGTCTGTCTTACAGTGAGACCATTGAATTTATATCTACCTGGCAGCTTTTTTCTGTTTCCCCAATTCATAGTCAATATGAACTGTTTAACCTTCATCTTTATTGTCTGACCTATGAAAAGACCTCAGTTGTCCACTGGAAATACTTCCCTTACTGGCCAAAACTGTAAATTAAAAACAAAACAACAACAAAGAACAGTGCTGTATTTTCAGGGATTATTACACTCTTGAGGACTTAAACAATCCAGGGCTAGTGACCCTCATTATAGCCTCATTCAAGTCACCGGTCCTTCCCCTACAAAAAGCTGATGACAGAGTACTATAAACAAGTCAGGAATAATGATGATCACACGATGTAATCTTGTAATGCTGCACTAGATGTAGTATCATCGACAGAAAAATTAAACAGAGCCTCTGGCACATGGTATATGACTACTGATTTTGCTAATGTTTATATTTTAATACTCATCAGGAGGGAACAAGAGTATAAGATTGAAGATAAGGAAGTCAGGGGAAGAGACATGTAATGAGACCTATGGAAATGGATCCTCAAAATGGTGAGGGTCTTTGTATTTTAAGTTAATCACTAGAGAACTTTTCTTTCAGGAAAAAAGCTGAACATCCTGTGGGAAGGGGATTCATCCTGTGGATTGCAGCAAGCCCTTACATTTCACCATCTTAAAGCATGTACAGTGGGCATGTGGAAGGAATGGCCCTGGTAAAGAAATGGAGGCTATGCATTGGCGCACAGGCATGGACTCCCTTGTACCAAGAGTGATCAAGTTAATGTTATTAATGAATGTCCAATGTGTTGGCAGCTGAGAGAATTTCTGAGACCATGAAACGGCTCCACACCTTAACAAGGCTAGCCAGCTATTTGATTAGTTGATTATATGAGACCCCCTCTACTCTGGTAGATTCATTGGAAAAGACTGATGCTAGGAAAGATTGAGGGCAGGAGGAAAAAGGGATGACAGAGGATGAGATGGTTGGATGGCATCACTGACACAATGGATATGAATTTGAGCAAACTCCGGGAGATAGTGAAGGACAGAGAAGCCTGGTGTGCTGCAGTCCATAGGGTCACAAAGAGTCAGACAGGACTTAATGACTGAACAGCAACAGCAACTACCCTGGTAAGGGGGCTTCCCCTTCCTGGTAATGGGGCACTAGTGGTAAAGAATCTGCCTGCCAATGAAGGAGATGCAAGAGATGAAGGTTTGATCCCTGGGTCTGGAAGATCCCCTAGAGGAGGAAGTGGCACCCCACTCCAGTATTCTTGCCTGGAAAATTCCATGAGCAAAGGAGCCTGGTGGGCTACAGTCCATGGGGCTGCAAAGAGTCAGACATGACTGAGTGCATGCATGTGTGCATGTGCGCACACACACACAGACAAACACACACACACAACACCCTCCCCCCAGTAAAGGCTATGAATTCTCCAAACCCAGATATACCTGATTTCTAGTTATAAGGTTGCCTTTCCTACCTATTATACCTAAGCCAGTACCACTGCCCAAAGCCACACAGAATGAATATCTAATTTACTGACATTGCTTCTGATCAAAAGAACCATTTTATAGTGAAGGAGATACTACAAAGGGTATATGACCATGTGATCTTTTCCTCCCACATATTACATTGTCCAGAAATTGCCAGTTTAAGAGAGCATTGGGATTACTTTCTTGAAAGAACAACTAAAGTGCCAAATTAGAAATGACACTCTGTGAGATTCAGGTGCTGTCCCTATATATATATATGTTGATACAAATTTGGGAAGTATGATAAAATATGTATCAGTGTGATTAATGGTGATTTGGTGCTGATTACATAACAGGGAGTAAGATGAATATTTTTTAATAATCCTGTAATTCCTATATAAAGAAGTATGCAAAAAGGCATAACTTTAATGAAATTTATAAATTTATAAAATGCCAGCATAGTTAATAAATGTACTCTACCTGAGCATTTGAAAACATCATACAAAAACAACTGTCTCAAAGGAGCCTTCTTGGGGTGGAGGTAGTGACAATCGTAGTTCTATTTTCTAATGGAATGATAACCAACACTGGCTGTGGGATGTCTGTGTGTGTGCGTATTTAGGCGTGTTGGACTCCTAGCAATCCCATGGAAGATAGCCCGCCAGAATACTAGGGTGGATTGCCATTCCCTCCTCCAAAGGACCTTTCCAACCCAGGGATCAAACTCATGTCTCCTGCGTCTCCTGCATCTCCTGCATTGGTAGGTGGATTTCCCAAGTGGAGCCACCTGGGAAGCCCAAATTTAACATCTGCTCTTTGCTGGTGGTGTTTCAGTGGCTAAGTCTTGTCTGACCTTTGCGACCCTATGGCCATATGGTGGCTGAGAATAGTTAAGTAGCCTGATATCTGCCTATTTTCTGTTTTGACAGAGAAAGGCAAATAAAGCTTGCCAGTACAGTTCATACCAGGTAGTTCTGATAGTGACTTAACACCAACTATCTAGTCAATTAATTAGAGCTGAGCTCAATTAGCAGCAACCCAAGGGAGTCCACAGTTGAAGCTGGCTTTTTGGGTTTAGGTTCTGGTATGAGCAGCCTCAGTCGGCTCCACAAGCCCCTACTCTGTAGGAATCCCATGCCCTGGTCACTCTGTGAGAGCAGGGTAAGTTTTCTCCTTTGGGCAGAAATGGGAGGTGGGGAGGAAGGCCAGGATTTGATTAAGTAGCAACCAATTGACATTTGGTCTGAAAATCCATTTGACCTCTTTCCCCTTTGTTGAAATCACAATGAGTTTTGCAGACCCACCTCAGTTCCCTCTTCCTGAAACTGAAGTCATTGCTCTAGCCTCTTGAACACTTGTCATCTGCAGCACAGCTTTTCACTTTCTGAAGACACTGTCTGTACCTGCCGTAGTTGATTCTCTTTATCCCCAGCTAACATCAGCTGGTAAATGTATATTCCTGTGGGCAGGAGGATGTCCTAAAGTTCTTGTTCTTTATTCGTCTCAGCACCTGGGATATTGGGATTTCAGACCAACTTCTGATGAATTGCCCAGATTTACTTGAACTCTTGAAACAAGCTACTCTCACCCCTCAGATATGTGGGCCAAAGCTATGGCCTTTTTACCATTTTTGTTGACAGGAAACCGCTTACAGAAAGAGATAGGAGATCTTTGGCCAGTCACAATCTCTCTGAGCCTCAGCTCCCCACTAATGGGCTAAAAGTACACTTTCCTGAACTGGTGTGAAAAATATTAATAATGTAGTGCAGCACTACGTTGTTGTTGCTTAATCTCTCCGTTGTGTCTGACTCTTCTGCAACCCCATGGACTCCTCTGTCCATGGGATTTCCCAGGTAAGAAGACTGCAATGGGTTGCCATTTCCTTCTCCAGGGGATCTTCCCAACCTAGGGACTGAACCCATGTCTCCTGCTTGGCAGGTGGATTCCTTACCACTGAGCCACCAGGGAAGCCCACAGCACTACCTAGAAGGTGATTAAGGAAGGGTAGTAATGATGACCAGTTCTTCTTCTAGAGACATTTTTTCACAAACAGCTATAACAACAACAAAAAAGCCATGGGGGTAGTAGTAAGTGGAGAAGTGAGATTCCTCTTTGGTGAAAATCTTGCCATGAAAACTTTGCAGGATGACTGTAGAGCATAAATTGGATCAGACACCCTGCAGTAGCCCTATCAAAACAGTACTGAGCAAGAGGAGGCATTGATGCAGTTGGGGTGGTGTCCGTATGTGCAATATTTGAGGAGCATCGACCGGGTGAGATTGGGAAAGGAGATTCTTGTGCAGTAAACCCTCAGTTTGTTTGGCATTTCTAAGTAAGGAAATGAAGTGTTTCTTTTAAATAAATTATAGCACTGAAGGAGCTACCGATTCAAGATTTCTGCTTGTGAAGTTACTTTAAAAGTACAACCAGTTTTCCCACTTCTTGCTGTGTGCGTTAACTTCATTTGCCAGTTTCAAGTTGGTATGACTTTATGAAGCAAAGACAGGTCCCTCTGAGAAGTGGTGAGAATTCAGCATTAAGGGCATGTGGAGATCTATTCTGTGTCTGAAAACAGGCTATGCATCTAAAATCTTCCACTGTGTCTGTGCCACTTGATTGCTGGAATCATAAAACACAGGAGGAGGCAGAACAATTGTGTGATTGTTTTTAATGTCCTCAAGGAGGATTTCAGAGTACCATAAGCTGCTAATGAATTTCAGGAGGCAGGTGCAAGACACACAATTGTGTTTCCATTCCCATCCCTTTTATGATTTGAGAGCACTTACAGATTATTCACTGATTTCCATGGCAGAGGCTTTTTGTGAGAAAGAAATATCCTATCAGAAAACAGCTATTAAACATTGTTCAAGACATCTTAATTGGAAGGAAAATAAGAAAGACAATGAAAAAAAACTGACAGTTTCTCAAATTAAAGAATTTTCGGTAGTTCTCATCAAAAGTTCCAAATGATTACTTGACTTGCTTTTACTGAGGGGTTACCAAGACTCATGATTCAGACTCCATACAATCTTTTTGCAAGAAATCCAATGTTTTGCTCCTCCAAATCCATTACAGTAATCTTGGGCCTTAGTTGGCCTTCAGTTTTATCTGCTCCTATTTGTTGCCCCGTCCACAGTCTTCCTGGATTGCAGCTCCCTGGTCCAGTAAGTTTAGACCTTCATGGCCAATAGGAGACTAGGTTGGAAGCACAGTCCTGAGACAACCTTAGAAGTTTAGAGACAGAATTTTCTCATTTCATGTTGTTGCAATATAGGCTGCTTTTATGAAGATGAGGATGGCTGCTTCTCATGGGATCTCCTAGTCCTTGATCCATCCACCACCCTTTCTATCATCAATAATTACTTCAGCTTTTATATCTTAAAGAATTTTTAAAGTCCTAGAATTGTTGCCAAAAGTGGATACCCAAATCATCAGGAACCCAGTTTGCAAAGTCAAGAGAGCTACCAGCATGTAGAGCTGTCCTCCCAGCCTAAAAGATGGCCCCAGAATCAACTCCATGAATCCAGCCACTCATCTTTCTTCCCCTTTGATCATTGTAGTAAGAGGACTGGTGGAGAGAGCCTGGTCACTGGTAGGAAGCAGGTTTTCTTGAGGAGAAGCTTGTTTGTTTTCACACTGTGGCGGTCAAGTAGGGCTTTGGCGTCCCTGAAACTAATTCAGGAATATTTCCAGACTTACCAGTCAAAGTGGAAGTGCTGTCCTTTCATTACCCTGGTAGGCAACTATGCAACCAGTGAAGTGGAGGAAGACTTGGAGAGTGACTATGGGGCCAAAAGAAGAGGTAAAGGCCAGACAGCCTGTACTCACTCCTACCACTTAGCTTGGCAGGAATGTGTGAATTTTTTTCAGATTTTGTTGTTCAGTTGGTCAGTCATGTCTGACTCTTTGCAACCTCATGAGCTACAGCATGCCAGGTTTCCCTGTCCTTCACCATCTCCCGGAGTTTTCCCAAACTTGTATCCATTGAGTCGATGATGCCATCCAACCATCACATCCTCTGCCTCCCCCTTCTCCTCCTGCCCTCAATCTTTTCCAGCATCGGGGTCTTTTCCAGTGAGTTGGCTTTTTGCATCAGGTGGCCAAAGTATTGGAGTTTCAGCTTCAGCATCAATCCTTTCAATGAATATTCAGGATTGATTTCCTTTAGGATTGACTGCTTTGATCTTCCTGCAGTCCAGGGGACTCTCAAGAATCTTCCCTAGCACCACAGTTTGAAAGCATCAATGTTTTGGCACTCAGCCTTCTTTATGATCTAGCTCTCACATCTGTAAATGACTAACAGTGGACCAACAAGAGATAGTTTAGCTGCTCTTGTCCTATCAAGGCACAAAGATATTGCCAGTGGGTCATAGAACATTAAGGTGAGAGCTGAACGAGGGGTTGAGGAGAAAGGTTAAGTCACTGGTTAGGTCAAAGGTTAAGTCAAAGGTTTCTTCTCATCAGAAACCATGCACTGGGGAGACGCCCAGCTATTTACCCTGAGGATCACACGAGTTTGGCTTAGGCAACAGACAGCAAGTGGATGGCTGCCATGTGAACACAGTGGCCCTGGCAATGGTCAACCTACGAGAAGACTTCAGCCTTACCATACCCATCCCCTAAGGAAAATTGCCTCTCCCATTTTTTTTTTTTTTTATCATGGCTTCTATACCTAAGAAAAAGAGTTGAGAAGAGCAAGAGAAAGTGTGGGAACAGCATACCTGCTTCCTTTCTCCCAGACAGGCCTGACTAGTGCAACAGAGAGGGAAAATACCCCTGCCTTGAGTTTGACCTTTTAGTTTTAAAATGAAGAGGATTCAGTATTAACTGAATATTGAAAGCCATTCATTCATTCCACAAATATTTATTGATCACTTACTATATGTAGGCATTGCTCTAGGTGGATAAAATTATTAGTGAAAGACATAAAAGATTCAAGGAGTGACACAAGGTTAATACTGCAAATGACAGGGAAATTATAAAGCCTGGGAAATACACGATTAAAGGAACCACCAACAGTGGGGGAAAAGGCTCAACAAAGCCAATCTAGTTGTCTCATGCTTATATGCCAATGAGTTGACTGTTCTAAAAACTATTTACCTACTTTTATCAGCAAGCACATTTCAGTTGACAGCTGCATTTAATGGGCACAAGGTGTGTTCCCAGAAGAAAGGAAGTTCAGATAGGGAAACTTTGCAACAGCAGTGGTAAAGTAGAGAATGGGGCAATCAAGGGAGCAAGAAGGCTGTGGAATCACCACACAGTGTTTTTGTTCAGCCTAGTCTTGCTATCGTTGCTGGGAAAACAACTGGCCACTAGGACTTGAAAAAGAGAATCTCCACCATCCATCCTCCTTTCTACAGTAATGTAATGAACACCACCTGCATGTGAGATGCTACCTGTGTCAGAGGCAAACATAGAGGAGGTGTGGAACCTGTCCTGGGAGAGTCTAGTAGAAAAAGAAGATCTGTACATAAGTTACAGTGGCATTATCTTATATTTGCATGGGTGCTTACTTCCCTGGTGGCTCAGACGATAAAGCATCTGCCTATAATGTGGGAGACCCAGGTTCAATCCCTGGGTTGGGAGGATCTCCTGGAGAAGTACTCTTGCCTGGAAAATCCCACGGACAGAAGAGCGTGGTGGGCTACAGTCCATGGGGTTGCAAAGAGTCAGACACGACTGAGTGACTTCACTTTACTTCACTTATAATACACACGGTGTTTTCGCAGATATTTGATTTCAGAATATTGCTGTCAGGTAGAGCATTCTTTTTCAGATGAGAAAATTCAAGTTCAGCTTGGTTAAGTAAATTGACCAAGATTGATAGCTAGCCAGTAGAGACTTGAGCCACATTTTCTATTTTCTATTATTTCCAGGACATTTCACTGCATCCTAGTATTTATTAAAAAATAAGTGTGTAATAAGTAGTGAATATACAATACTCAGAAGGGATTGGCAAATGTCTTCAGAAAGGTCCAGATAGTATTTTGGGCTTGGCAGGCTGTAGAGTGTCTGTTGCAACTATTCTATTCTGTCATTGTAGTGTCAAAGCAGCTGTGGACAACACATCAGCAAGTGAGTGTGACTGTGTCCAGTAGTACTTTATATACGAAAACATGCAGCAGTCCAAATTTGTCCCAAGGCTTGTGTGCCTTTACTATAAGGAGACAGGCTCATTCTTTCTTGGCAGTAGTGCACTAGTAAATATTTAATCATTGTACGTCTGGGGTGGGAAGAGGAAACCTGATTTGTAGTGGTTGCCCATTTCTGTGCTGTAAATATTACCTCCGTAGCTGATTTCAAGGTACTGATATGAAGTCACTGCATGAGGATTTGGAAAGAAGTGTATATAGGCCAGCCCCAGTGCATCACTACCTGAGCTGACCACTGAAGACTGGGCTCTGGGTAGGATATCAACAGTTAAGGCAGAGTATGAATAGGGGAGAAAGAACAAGAGACACATCATCAGTTCAGTTCAGTTCAGTCGCTCAGTTGTGTCCGACTTTTTGCGACCCCATGAATTGCAACATGCCAAGCCTCTCTGTCCATCACCTACTCCCAGGGTCTACCCAAACCCATGTCCATTGAGTCAGTGATACCATCCAACCATCTCATCCTCTGTCATCCCCTTCTCCTCCTGCCCCCAACCCTACCCAGCATTAGGGTCTTTTCCAATGAGTCAACTCTTCGCATGAGGTGGCCTAAGTATTGGAGTTTCAGCTTCAACATCAGTCCTTCCAATGAACACCCAGGATTGATCTCCTTTAGGATGGATTGATTGGATCTCCTTGCAGTCCAAGGGACTCTCAAGAGTCTTCTCCAACACCACAGTTCAAAAGCATCAATTCTGCAATGCTCAGCTTTCTTCATCGTCCAACTCTCACGTCCATACATGACCACTGGAAAAAACATAGCCTTGACTAGACGGACCTTTGTTGGCAAAGTAATGTCTCTGCTTTTAAATATGCTATTTAGGTTGGCCATAACCTTCCTTCCAAGGAGTAAGTGTCTTTTAATTTCATGGCTGCAATCACCATCAGCAGTGATTTTGGAGCCCCCAAAAATAAAGTCTGACACTGTTTCCACTGTTTCCCCATCTATTTCCCATGAAGTGATAGGACCAGATGCCATGATCTTAGTTTTCTGAATGTTGAGCTTTAAGCCAACTTTTTCACTCTCCTCTTTCACTTTCATCAAGAGGCTCTTTAGTTCTTCTTCACTTTCTGCCATAAAGGTGGTGTCATCTGCATATCTGAGGTTATTGATATTTCTCCCGGCAGTCTTGATTCCAGCTTGTGTTTCTTCCAGCCCAGCGTTTCTCATGATGTATTCTGCATATAAGTTAAATAAGCAGGGTGACAATATACAGCCTTGACGTACTCCTTTTCCTATTTGGAACCAGTCTGTGGTTCCATGTCCAGTTCTAACTGTTGCTTCCTGACCTACAGGTTTCTCAAGAGGCAGGTCAGGTGGTCTGGTATTCCCATCTCTTTCAGAATGTTCCACAGTTTATTGTGATCCGCACAGTCAAAGGCTTTGGCATAGTCAATAAAGCAGAAATAGATGGTTTTCTGGAACTCTCTTGCTTTTTCGATGATCCAGAGGATATTGGCAATTTGATCTCTGGTTCCTCTGCCTTTTCTAAAACCAGCTTGAACATCTGGAAGTTCACGGTTCACGTATTGCTGAAGCCTGACTTGGAGAATTTTGAGCATTACTTTACTAGCATGTGAGATGAGTGCAATTGTGCGGTAGTTTGAACATTCTTTGGCATTGCCTTTCTTTGGGATTGGAATGAAAACTGACCTTTTCCAGTCCTGTGGCCACTGCTGAGTTTTCCAAATTTGCTGGCATATTGAGTGCAGCACTTTCACAGAATCATCTTTGAGGATTTGAAATAGCTCAACTGGAATTCCATCACTTCCACTAGCTTTGTTCGTAGTGATGCTTTCTAAGGCCCACTTGACTTCACATTCCAGAATGTCTGGCTCTAGGTGAGTGATCACACCATCATGATTATCTGGGTCATGAAGATCTTTTTTGTACAGTTCTTCTGTGTATTCTTGCCACCTCTTCTTAATATCTTCTAGGAGTAAGCAAATGCTAAGCATGTTCTGGGATTGGTGGTCAGCTCAGCTAGGCTTGAGCATGGGATGAGTAGTGGGTAAAGGCAGGTGAGTGAACACCAGGTGTAGAATGCATACAACCTTGACTGCCAGCCAAGGAGCTTGGGATTTGTTAAGTAGACCCCTCTGGCCTCTGAAGCTTTTTAACCCAAGAACAGTTATGGGGCTATATTTTAAGATGTATCTAGCAGCCGATGAAATTGACTCAAGACAAATTGAAATAGGGGAGGCTTATTGAAAGAAAGAGCCATCATTGAGATAAACAATAAGCCAATGATGGGCGATGAGTAAATCCTGTCTGGTCAGCAAAATAGAAGAAAATCAAATAATTTCATACCCAGAGTAGTGTAGATCTAGTATATTCTCTGTCCTACTTTTTTCCTTTCCTCCAACCCTTTTTTATTGTATTCATCATAGATTGGCTATGGTCCAGTGGCTCTCAAATTTGTAAATGCATTAGAATCACCTGGAAGCCTTGTTCAAGGTGGTTCTTGTGACTTGAACTTGCATCTTCTGAATTCCAAGTGCTATTATTTTCATAACGTCTGATTGCATCCTAATATTCATAAAAAGCTATATGCTATAAATAGTGAATTTTCAGTAGAAGAACAATGAGCTATAGACCAAGAGTCCAGAGGTTCTCCTTGAATAGATCTAGTGAGAGATCTAAAATAGTACATTTCTAAAAAGTTCCCAGATGATGCTGAAATCAGTGGCTTTGTAACCACACTTATACTGTTCTGGCAACTAATGTAACTCTTTTTAGTGTGGATATTTCTCAGTCACCTCAAACCTTAAGTCCTTCCATTGAATATTCAGGGTTAATTTCCTTTAGGAATGACTGGTTTAAGCCAATGTTTTCACTGTCCTCTCTCACTTTCATCAAGAGGCTTTTTAGTTCTTCTTCACTTTCTGCCATAAGGGTGGTGTCATCTGCATATCTGAGGTTATTGATATTTCTCCCAGCAATCTTGATTCCAGCTTTTGCTTCTTCCAGCCTACCATTTCTCACGATGTACTCTGCATATAAGTTAAATAAGCAGGGTGACAGTAAGCAGCTTGATGTACTCCTTTTCCTATTTGTAACCAGTCTGCTTTTCCATGACTAGTTCTAACTGTTGCTTCCTGACCTGCATACAGATTTCTCAGGAGGCAGGTCAGGTGGTCTGGTGTTCCCATCTCTTTAAGAACTTTCCACAGTGTGCTGTGATCCACACAGAGAAAGGCTTTTGCGTAGTCAATGAAGCAATAATAGGTGTCTATTTTTTTTTTTTTTGGAATTCCCTTGCTTTCTCTATGGTCCAATGAATACTGACAATTTGCTCTTTGGTTCCTCTGTCTTTTCTAAATTCAGCTTGTACATCTGGAAATTCTCAGTTCACATGCTGCTGAAGCTTAGCTTGAAGGAGTTTGAGCATAACCTTGCTGGTTAAATGAGTGCAATTTTATGATAGTTTGAACATTTTTTGGTATTGCCTTTCTTTGGGATTAGAATGAAAACTGACATTTTCCAGTTCTGTGACCACTGCTGAGTTTTCCAAGTTTGCTGACATAATGAGCACATCACTTTAACAGCATCATCTTTTTGGATTTTAAATAGCTCAGCTGGAATTCCATCATGTCCACTAGCTTTGATTGTAGTAATTTTTCCTAAGGCCTGCTTGACTTCACACTCCAGGATGTCTGGCTCTAGATGAGTGACCACACCATCGTGGTTATCTGGGTCATTAAGACCTTTTTTGTATAGACCTTCTGTCTACTCTTGCCACCTCTTTTTAATCTCTTCTGCTTCTGTTATATCCTTACCATTTCTGTCCTTTATTGTGCCCATCCTTGCATGAGATGGTTCCCTGGTATCTCCAATTTTCTTGAAGAGATCTCTAGTCTTTTCCATTCTATTGTTTTCCTCTGTTTCTTTACATTGTTCACTTAAGAAGGCTTCCTTATCTCTCCTTGCTATTCTATGGAACTCTGCATTCAGTTTGGTATATCTCTCCCTTTCTTCTTTGTCTTTTGCTTCTCTTCTTTTCTCAGCTATGTGTAAGGCCTCCCTAGACAACCATTTTGCTCTTTTGTATTTCTTTCTCTTTGGAATGGTTTTGATCACCACCTCCTCTACAAGGTTAAAAAACTCCATTCATAGTTCTTCAGGCACTCTGTCTACCAGATCTAATCCCTTTCACCTCCACTATATAATCATAAGACTTTTGATTTAGGTCATACCTGAATGGTCTAGTGATTTTCCTTCTTTCTTCCAGTTAATCCTGGACTTTGCAGTAAGGAGCTGATGATCTGAGCCACAGTCAGCTCCAGGTCTTGTGTTTACTGACTGTATAGAACTTCTCCATCTTTGGCTACAAAAATATTAATCAATCTGATTTCAGTATTGACCCTTTTGTGATGTCCATGTGTAGAGTTACCTTTTATGTTGTTGGAAGAGGGTGTTTTTTTATGACCATTGTGTTCTCTATGCAAAACTCTCTTAGCCTTTGCCCTGCTTAATTTTTATTCCAAGGCTAACTTTAACTGTTACTCCAGGTATCTCTTGACTTCCTACTTTTGCATTCTAATCCCCTATGATGAAAATGATATCTTTGTGTGTGTGTGTGTGTGTGTGTGTGTGTGTGTGTGTGTGTGTGTGTTAGTTCTAGAAGATCTTGTAGGTCTTCATAAAACCATTCAACTTCAGCTTCTTCAGCATTAGTGACTGGGATTACTGTGATTTTGAATGGTTTGCCTTGGAAATGAACCAAGATCATTCTATTGTTTTTGAGAGTGCACCCAAGTACTACATTTTAGACTTTTGTTGACCAAGAGGGCTACTCCATTTCTTCTAAGGGATTCTTGCCTACAGTGGTAAATACAGTGGTCATCTGAATTAAATTAGCTCCTTCCCATCCATTTTAGTTCACTGATTCTTAAGATGTCGATGTTCACTCTTTCTATCTCCTGCTTGACCAAGTCTGATTTATCTTGATTCATGGACCCAACATTCCAGATTCCTATGCAATATTGTTCTTTGTAGCTTCGGACCTCACTTTCACCACCAGATGCATCCACAACTCATTGTCATTCTGCTTTGGCCCAGCTACTTCATTCTTTCTGGATCTATTAGTAATTGCCCTCTGCTTTTCCCCAATAGCATATTGCACACCTTCCGACCTGTGGGGATCATCTTCTGGTTTCATATCTTTTTGCCTTTCCACACTGTTCTTAGTGTTCTTGTGGCAGTAATACTGGAGAGGTTTGCATTTCCTCCTCCAGTGGACCATGTCTTGTCAAAACTCTTCACTATCACCCATCTGTATTGAGTGGCCCTGCCATAGCTTCATTGAGTTATGCAAGACCATTTGCCACAACATGACTGTGATCCACGAAGGGGAACTTTGCCACTAGATTAGATTAAATAGCCTCACTATATTTTCCCATGACAGATATGCTTCTCAATACCTTCTTCAGAATGAAATTGCTTTAGTGTATGGATTCCCAGGTAGAGGTCCAGATCTGGAAGGAGAGATACTTTATGTCTGGTACACCATCCTCTCCCTAATTCTTAGTACCATGTCCAGGGCATAACAGGGACTCAGTTTTGTTGAATTTATAGTCCTTTCTTCATTACTTTCTTCCTCTTCTTCATTCTCTCTCCTGAGAAGTACAGAATACATGAGTAGTTTCTTATCCAATATTTATTTCCCAGCCTTCTTCTCTAACAGGGCTCTGATTTTGTGAAAGTTTATGTCCATAATGTGTTCAGGGATGGTGGGACCCCTTTCAGGAGATTCAATGAGGAGAAAATTATTTTATTTCCAGTACTGATATAGAATAAAAAACAGAAACTAAAACAAAAAAGTTAAAAAAAAGAAAACTCTTGACTTTCCAGTATAAAAGAAACTCATGCATCATCCATCCACCTTCTAGTACATTCTGCTATCTGTGAAACTGAGTTCTAGGCTCTAGAGACTTATGGTGAGGAAAGCAGATATGATGACTAGCCGCCTGAAGAAGTAGGAGGTGCACTGTGTGTGTGTGTATGTGTGTGTGTGTGTGTGTATGTTTGTCTGTCTTTGTGTTTTGGAAGTGGACCGTGATATTCCAGATGGAGGGAATATCATGTGTCAAAACCTGGAATTGAGAGTCTAGATGACCTGGAGGAACTGCAAGCAGTTTAGCTTGGTCAAAACAGAGAATGCAGTGGACAATAGTATGATACGTGGCCTAAGATGTACACAGAGGCAGATCAAAAAGGGCTTTGTTAGCCATATTAAGGGATTTATCATAAGAACAATGGGCTGTTTTGGAAGGATTTGGACCAAGGCTGGGTGTTTTAGCAGGCTCCACCTGGATGTGTGTGGAGATTAAATTTTAGAGGTGAGAGAGGAAACAGTGAAAGTAGAAGAGTCATTAATCCCGTCTTTCCTGATATTTTTCCCAGCAGAGAATACATGAAAAAAGTTTATGTTTTTCTGCATACTCGTTAAGCTGAAGGGAATTTAAATCCCCTGATTAGGTTTCCAGCTGTTGGAGGGGACAGGCTTGAGGACTTCGTCCTTCAGCCCAGTAGACTACTCCTAGGGCAGAAGAGAATCAGTAATCTAGGTATTTCAGCACACCTGTAAGACTTTTTCTTGCACATTTGTTGGAACGCTCTAATTCAGTCCTATCTCTGGTGCTTACATTTTCTCTTATGAGGACATCAATGTGAAATGCAGATAACCTCAATGATAATGAGGTCTTTGGCTATACTGCCAGAGCAATTCCTACTACCCATCTCTGGCCCTCTCCTGGCTTCTAGATCATTGTGGCTTCTACAGAACTTTCTCTACCTTCTTTCAACTCTACATAGCCCACCCTCTATGCACATTCATTCCTCGGGGCTCTCCAAGAAGAGGACAGTGAGTACAATAACCTTAAAGCCAATTAGTTCTGTCACACTAATGTTTAAGTCAACACAGCATTACCCAATCAGAATAAAACACAGTGTCAAGAAGGTCATTAATGTGAAATGATACTAGTGGGATTTTCTAATGGAAAATTAGAAACAATTGAGGTGAAAAAGTAGAGGAACTGGGAGGAAGTAGCAAGAACATCCGTAGAGCCCTTGACCTAAGCTTGCTGATGGCTCAGTAATTTGCCAGGTGGATTAAGATGCTTAATTTGCATAAAAATGCAGCTAGGCCTGTCTGGAGCCTGCAGTGCCTCCAGGCTGGACCTCCATTTTAAACCACATTTTGTAGTGAGAGTTTGTTTCATCAAAAGGCTCCATGGAGAGCTTTAACAAGCATTTGGTAATTAAATTTCGAAACATCTTAGGAAACAAGGAGTGCATGAGAGTGGACATCTCAGGAAAGCTAGCCTCTTTGTTTCTGGGTGCCACATAGCATCTGACGTGAAGCAAAAGTTCAGTAAATGTCTCCATGAAAGTATTGCTTAAGTAACTTCTTGGAAGAAATTAAGGATATTGATAGGGTGGCAGACTGATGCCTCAGGAGACCAGTGGATCTAGACCAGTGGATCTCTGGTTTTGTGACATCCAATGTATCTCTTCTGCCATGTATCTTTTTACATGGCAGAGCCCTAATACCTGAACATTCTCACTGTTTGGTGAGTTAAAACTAGGCCTGTGGATCTTTAAATAAGTGTTTCTGAGTGATTTTTAATAGAGACTGTACGAGTTTGCTAGGGCTGTCACTACAAAATACCACAGATTGGGTGACTTAAACTACAGGATTTATTTTTTCACTGTGCTGAAGGCTTGAAGTTTGAAATCAAGGTGTGGGCAGGGTTGGCTTTGCTCAGGCCTCTCTCCTTGGCTTACAGATGGCTACCTTCTCCCTGTTTCTTTACATGATCTTCTTTCTGTACGTATCTGTTTTGAAATTCTTCTAGTATGCCAGTATTATTGGTGTACAGTCTGCCTGAATAACCTCATTTTACTTAATTATTTATTTAAAACCCTATTTCCAAATATGCTCACATTCTGATGTACTGAGGAATAGGACTTAAACATGAAATTTTTTGTCAAAGGGTGCACAGGTCAGCTCTCAGCATAAACTGATTGTTTTGGTCCACTGCTATAAACTGACTCACCAACTGTGAGTGTTAAAGGTAGAATAAATCTCAGACTAAAGTCCTTGCCCTTTGTTTTATGGATGAAAGAAGCCTAAAGACCAGCACCTTTTTGAAGCAGAGTGATGATTAGCACTACACCTTCCCATCACAATCCAGGGGGGCAGGAACATTCCAGGATCTATTCATTGATTACAAACAGAGCTGAAGACAGTGCCAGGGGCATAGTATAGGTCAAATGAATGAATTCAGTGTTATTTCTTCAGCATCATTCTTCCCCATATCATCAGAAGAGGCTATTTTCAAGTTGTGAAAGGGATAATGCAATGAAGATTCTGGAAATATAAATTATTTTCCTTAGTGGCAAAAATATGAGTTCTTTTCCTGAGCTTAGTGAAAGGAAAAAGCCACATTTTTTTCCTTCTGGAATTCCATTTCATTTTCCTGGAGCTCCTTTCTTCCCACAAGTTGACAGGGAATCTTCCCTTGATCAGAATCACAAGGAGAGGGAAGCTTTGTTCTTCTCAGTACATCCCCCTGTCTTGTGCCATTGGCTTGATAAGCTCTGTGTAACTTGTGTCTAACTAAACAACAGCAAGTGTGGCTTTGTGCAGGGCCAGGGGAGGCTTCTAGTCTTATTTTATGTGGTACTGAGGTGGGGGCCCTCCTTGTAGCTTTGCTACTGGAGATGCCAAATATGTGAAGAAGTGAGAGCCCAGTTGTCACTGCTGCCAGTCACTTCATGGATGCAGAGACCGGAGCGTAGGAGGAGTTCCAGGGAGATAGCTCCTTGCCACAGGGTGGTTTGTGTCCCTAAACTTACACCTACCAATGGTAAGCTCATTCTTTCCAGTTTGATTCAGAAACGAGGGGCTCTAGAATTTCTAATTTATTTAATCTACCCACCTCTATCCCTCAGAACTTCCCTGAAAACACAGAGAGTAGCTACACTCCCCCACTTGGCCTCGTGACCACACTCCCTGTCACACGGTGTAAGACAGGTGGCCCTGGGGTTTTGAAGAGGTTGTGAGGACCCACCATGTGGCAGGGTGTGGCCTCCTCCACCCCCTTCACGTGCAGTTTTGAAAGTCAGCGGTTGCAATAATTTACTGTAAACATCCCACAAGACTGTTGAACCTAAGAAATAGATTACATCATATTACAAAGGCAGAGATGTGTCAACTATAAACCTCAGCTACTGCAGCATCTGTACCACTGACAAAGATCTTGCAATATGATGGTAGAGAATGATTCTAGCTAGACCATGTGACCTCCTTACTGCTTTAAGAGACTACTGAAGAGGGAGGTGGAGAAGGACATGGCAACTCACTCCGGTGTTCTTGCCTGGAGAATCCCATGGACAGAGGAGCCTGGTGGGCTGGAGTCCATGGGGTCGCAGAGTCAGACACAACTGAAGTGATTTAGCATGAAGAGGGAGGGATGTTTTTCTAATAGGATTTAGCCCCTTCTCTATTGTTTATAACCCCCAGCTCAGGTTTATATCAGGGTCCTTTGCACACATTCCTCTTTTTCCCAGATGGTTTCACCTCTTAGAGTGTCAAGGTCCTCTGATATGGGAGCAGTCTCCTCACCTTAGTGCCTCCCACCGGTGTCTTGAAGCCAGTGGTTCTCAACCAAGGGTGATTTTGCCTCTGCCTCCTTCAGGAAACATTTGGAAATATCTAGAGACCTTTTGATCCTCACAATTGGAGTATCACATACTTGTGCTATCAACATCCAGTGGGTTGAGGTCAGGGATGCTGCTAAATGCCGTGCATAGAGCAGCTTCCCACAACATAGAGTTATCTAGCCCAACATGTTTCCAGTGCCAAAGTTGAGAAACTACCCTGTAAGCAATGACCACACCTTACCTTGCCCACAGTTCATGGTCTGAAATTCTGTCATGCTGTCTTGCACACCCTACCTACCTTTTTGAGCCCTTCCTTCTTCTAAGACTTTACTCTATCATACATCACCCTCTTTCTCATTCATCCATCATTATTCTTCTTGTAATTCCTTTTTTGCCCTTTGTCTATGGATATGGACCAGATCTTTCTAATTTAGTAGACATCCCCTGACATGGATATTAAATGCCTGGTGACTCAAAGCTGCTTCTCTTAATCCTTTGAAATGTACCCTCTTTCTTTTTTACTGCAAATTTATCACATACAAGTAAAAATGTCATCTTCTCGCTGTCCTTCTCCACCCCCATTTTTAAAATTCTGGGTTCTTCTAATTCAGGCTTCACTGAACATTCAGCATCATTGACCACATACTTTTTCATGATGTTCCCTTTTTTCTTACCTGCTATGTGTGCATTTGTCTACCTCTGAAACTGTTCTGTTGCCTCATTTTAATAATCATTAACTGTTGATACACTGTTAAAATTCAGAAGTTTTTTTAACTGAATTTTTTTTGCCACATGGTGTCAATAACACAGCTTTCCACATCTGATGTGTGAATACTGAATTGGCAGCAGGTTTTGGGTAGCATTAGAAATCTCTTTCAATAACATCTTTATAAGTCCCAAACTGCTGTCCCTGCCATTGATCTTCACTTTTTACCACAAAATGGAGAGGTGAAAGTCTACCGTGGTCACCCCTCTGTCTTTGACAGCCATCCTCCTTTTTTCCCATATGACTGGCACATATTACACTGCACCTCAAAGATTTCATTCATCAGCATGGCTTTGGTTGTTACTTTTATAGGGATAAACCCCCTTATCTACATACCCAACAACATTTTCTCTTAGAATCATAGAATGCACCCATTATTTATCTCTGAACTTCTTGAGATTATTTTCCTAACTAAACATGTGTGTGTGTGTGTGCATCTCTGGATTTTCCTGGCCTTTGCGATGAGTGGCCAGAATGGTCTGTCCATATGATCAGTTCCTGCTGATGTATGACTAGTTCTGTACGCCTCTTTGGAATATTCTTACGACAATCAAGGTCCTGTCCACTTGCTGCTGTCTTGAATTTCCATCCCTTCCTGCACCTTTGTCACTCTGCAGGCTCTCTCAGAACCTCCTCATCTCCTCATGAACCAGACAAGGCCTTCTCGCTCCTTCACATCCTGTGCAAAGTGTGGCAGGCTGAAACGCCCCTGTGTCACCTTTCCTCCTTGCCGCCTCCTCCCACATATCATTTCTGTGTTTTATTTGTGTGTCAGATCGTAGGCTGGGGCTCCTCTCGAGGGTTACAGGCTACTCCGCACTGTGACTAGGAAGGCAGGCCTGTACCTCCCAATGCCACTCAAGTTTCTGAAGTTTCTTTCCCCCATCTTCCTGTCTTCTCCCTCCTTTCCATAAGGTTGGGGCATACAATGAGGATGGAGATGATAAAATCCACACCTGGGGCTCCATCCCTGATTTCACTCTCTCCTTTTCTCCCTGTCCCTCAGATTGGAAAGAGTGAGCTTCACAAATTTTCCTTTTTATGTGTGTCTGTGGCCAGCCTGGGGCACGTAAGTGCAATAAGCTCCACACTCACTTGGAAGGTTAGGTTGATTCAGGCTATCCTAGCCCTTGTGTACTGAATCCTCTCATCTCTAAATGCTTGTAACACTCTAGTGAGTGGGTAGGACTCAATAAAGATGCACTTTTTTTTTTTTTTTTTTGGTAATTGTTCATTATACTAGTATTATGTCCACATCCTGCCTCCACAACTTGGTTACAAAATTTTCAAGGACTGTTTACCCTGTATGTGGTATAATAGAAAGGCATTTGATCTTCATCCCCAGTTCCTAATTCAGAATTCCTTAAACTTTTTGAATTTCTAAATGATCAGGGTGATAGGAATGTTTTTTGCCCTAAAGAGACAGCTCTTGGTGGACCCCTAGTTTCAGTATGGGAGCTGGTTATCAGAAAGACCAAGCCTTTAATTTTCAACTGAAGTTTGGAAGTTTTAGCCCCACTCCCTAACCTACAGGGAGGAGAAAGGAGCTGGAGATTGAGTTAGCTGTCAAAAGCCAATAATTTAATCGATTATGTCTATGTAAGGGAACCTCCTTAAAAATCCCTAAATGATAAGCTCACAAGGAGCTTCTGTGATGACTCAGAAGGCTGGGATGGGGGTGGAAAGGAGGTTCAAGAGGGAGAGGATATAGATATACTTAAAACTGACACATGTTGTTGTACGGTAGAAAACAATACAACATTGTAAAGCAATTACCCTCCAATTAAAAGTAAATAGATAAAAGATACAGGGAGCTTCCAGCTTGTGAACACATTCGTATGTTAGAGGGTAGCATACGTGAGGAGAGCTTGAAAGCTTCCCTCCCCCACCCAATACTTTGCCTATAAATTTCTTCCATTTTTTTGTTCCTGTGTTGCACCCTATATAATAAGCCAGTAAAAATGTAAGTTGTGTGTTCCTGAGTCCTGTGAGCCATTCTAGCAAATTATCAAACCTGAGGAGAAGGGGTCATGGAAAATCCCAATTCATAGTCAGTCAAAAGAATGGAAGTCTTAGGACTTGAGACAGGCATCTGACGGCAGGGTGGGGCAGGAGTCTTGTGGGACTCAGCCTTTAACCTGTGGGGACTGTGCTAACTCTGAGAAGTTAGTGACAAAACTGAATTGAGTTTTTGGACACCCATTTGGTATCTGGAATCAGAACTGGTTGGTAAGAGGGACCCACACACACATATATACACACACATACACACCCCTTACCTCCCCTCTCTTGTTTGGTGTCAGAAGTATTGTGAGTGAAAAAGAGCTCACTGTCATGTATGCCTTTGCATTCCTAAGCCCTGCATTGCAGTGCTTTTGATAGATCCTCTGCTAGTGAGAGAAAATGCTTTGAAACTACTGGGGGCAAGTTAGGGGGTGACTTTACGGACATTTTGAAGTGAAACTCAAGAAAAGAGTCAGAGATGACTAATCAAACTTTCTTCTCACAGGGAGTTCTTTCATCCTCTATTAGTGATGGCTGTTGCATTTTAAGTTCAGGGGCTTAGCTATCTAAATTCCTCAATAAATGGAGCTCATGGAGCCTCAGACTATCATAGTGTTCTCAGGTGCATTTGGCTTGTGCAGTAACCATGAGTTAGAGGTTGGACCTCCATTCTGGAAGTCCAGTACCCTGTGAAAGTTGAGTAGAAGAGGTGAAAATGTAGAGATCGGAAGTGCCCTACTAAGGTATAAGTCATCTTTCTGAACCATAATTTTGAGTGAAACTTTATCTGACATAGTAAATTACAACAAAGTACGTTGTTTGAAGACTGTTATTGCCTTACACCAATTTTATTTGCCTCATGTTAAAACTCTTTTTAAAAGATGTTGGTTGATGATGCATTCAGAAAAATTTCCCACAGAGTGCGCTGCAGTGAAGACTCAACATCGGACATCTGAAGTGTGTCTAATGAACTAGCAGTAAGCAGGATGCCACTTGAAATCTCTTCCCATGGGAACCACATGGGCCACAGACTGTTTATTTCTGCCATCCATCTAATGTTCAGATATTTTCCCTTGATTATCCAAAGAGTAAAATATGGAGATAAACAGTCCTTTCTGTTTACTGGGATGGAAAACTTATATTCTCTTTCCTTTTTCTTGTTTCTGCCACCCAGCTATATGTTCCTGTGAGGTCTCCCCAGTGAACTCAGCAGCAATTCCATGTATGGAAGGAAGATAGATAAAGGTAACTGGATTTGGCATAAGTAATTGCATTTCACTTTCTCCTCTGAGTCCCTCTCTATCTGTTAGATCCAAGTGGAATATAAACTCTTTGAATTCATTAGAAGCTCCACATGGTGGCCATCTGTTGCAGATAGAGCAACCAGCTCGCTCAACATCACTCCAACCCCCTTGTAGCTTGCTTTGCATCAGTGGTGTTGTGTCTGCAGAACAGGCAGCTTCAGCATCACCTAAGAATATATTAGAGACTCAAATTCCCAGGTGCTACTACAGATGTACTGAATCAAGAATTCTGGAAGTGGGACTTAGCTGTCCATGCTTTAACAACCCCTCCAGAGCCAGTGTAACTCTGAGGCACAGTAAAATTTGAGAACCACTACAGTACCCCTCTGCTACTCAAAGCTTCATCTGCGTCAGCCTTAGCAGCACCTGAGAGTTTATTAGAAATGTAGAATCTTGGGCTCCAACTCAGACAGACTGAACCAGATTCTACATTTTTACAAAGTACCCAGATTATTCACATGAAGTTGGAGAAGCCGTGCTTTGGGTCTGTGGTTCATCGCTAGCTGCACATTGCAATTGCCAGTGATGTGTTTTATTAAAAAACATATGAAGTCCCAGAGGTTTTAAATTGACTCATTATGAGGTGTAGCCCGGGCATTTGGATCCTAAAATCTTCCCAGGGAGTTCTAATATGCGACAAAGTTTGAGAACTACCACTTTATGCCATTTAGTAACCAGGAAAATGAATATTTTATTTTCCATCTATCTTATGTCTTCAAATGACCTGACTTCCTTCAAGTAAATATATCTGAGCATGATTTAGGAGGCATGCATGAAGCAGAGTCTGACTCTGTGTTGGTATACAGTCGTGGTTTTCCTGGAGAGGCAGTTCTAGGGTCCCGGTGTTTATCCCTAGTGTGCTACATATCAAAAGACAAGGTGACCATTTTGCTGAGGTGAACTTCAGCAGAGGTACAGCAGAATGAGAGCCTGCAATTGAAACAGAAGCTCCCTGATTTCCTGGGTAGCTGATGATGATGGAGAATAATGTCCCCAGCGAGCAGGTTCTGCAGTGTTGTTCTCTAAGTCACTCATGCAGGAATCAGCCTAGAGCCCTTCTATCCATTTTGTAAGCATTTAATTCCTTTTAAATCCTTTTCCACTTGAAACATTTAAAGTGGTTTTGTTATCTGAATTCTGACTGATCCATTTGTGTGAGATATAAATTCAAGTCCATGTCAATCAGTGATTGTTCTTAAAGTGGCTGAATTGAGCCATGTTTCATTAAATATGAGCACCATTCTTTCCATTTGAGAATTGGCTTTTGTCACCAGAAACAAATATTAGTCATAGGAAAACTACTACACAATCCAAACTTGTGATCCTGTTGAGAACAACTCTTTTCCTAAATGTTATCCCCACCCTTCCCACCAGGACACAGCCCTCCCAGACTTGAGTGTTCAAGTCACATTTGTGATGATTATAAAATCTTGTCTCCCGTCACTTGCCCCATCCTCCTTTTCACTCCTGGCTAAGAAATAGAAAATAATTTTTTCCCTAACTTATTTCTGCAGTTCAAATCAGCCATGAGTTTTATTCTATAAATTCATATATATCTGCTTTCTATCTACCCCAAAGAACCAAATTTAGTAAGAAACATGATTTTATTTTCAAATAATGTTTGTGGGGACTATAGTCTTTTGTGTTAGGCAGCTCTGATTTTTCAAGAGTTTTCTGCACAAAAAGGGTGAAAGTGGCTTTTGTGTCAGAAACGGATGGTCCATTCAGGGGACGAATAGGAAGTTACAAAGCAAAAAAGGAGTGGGTGAGGGGGAGGCTGAGGAAGAGGAAATCCCCAGCACAACTGAAGAAGCCATAGATTACTGCACATGTGTGTTCGTAGTTGCCTGCAGGCCCCCACCCTACATTTTAAATACAATTTTTAATTTCCCACGTTTTAGATGTCCTCCTCCATGTTGGTGTTTGGAAGGTATTAAATCATTCCCCAAAAGCTGTATCATGGAATCTCCTGTGTAGGGATGAGGTCAGGCATGATGGGCATTCTGTATAGGGTTCTCACACAGTGACCATGACTCTAAAGAAGTAGAGTAGCCGGAGTCAGTGGTCCCTCCTTAATCAGACCATCCCAAGTGCTTTTTGTGGACTATGTCATTGCCTTTCCCAAACTGAGCTCTGCCAAAGGAAGCAGAGTAGGTAGTTGAAGATAATTCCTTATTTGGGCTCTCCCAAGTAGGGAGGCTCCCTTTCCCATCACCTTTGATCATTCCCTGAAAATCACCTTAAAGAGTATCCCCCATCCTACAACAGCTTCACTCCCAGATGGTGCTGAGGTCTGTGCAGTTAGAGGTACACTAACAGGGATGGTAAAAAGTGAGACCTGGCTGCGTTAATTGGACTTGCTGAAGTCATGCTCCCTGGATGGGTTATATAAGCATTCAAGTTTCTCTTTGTGGGCAGTGAGTCAGAGCTAAATCCCACATGGAGGTTGACATGTGCTTAGAGACCCAAACTTTACTTATACTCTCCTATTGTGTGGGTGTTTATCATATTTAACTTGCTGTTGGTTTAATGCATTTTTCAATGCATTTTTCTTTCACTGGTTGTGGAGGTTTGTGGCTTACCTTTTAACTTTGCAAAACTTTGGTACAAAGGAACTTTGAGAACACCAAAACAGTTTCCAAGTAATCTCAAAATGAACTGGGTCCCCCAACTAATTTGATTTGTAGGAAATAAAAAACAAAGGCTTGTTAACAGAGATCTTTAAAATGTATTTATTCACACATGCTAACATGCCTCAGTGTGGGTTCTCAATGAAGGCATGTCGAGCAATATTGTCATGCTCTAACTGTTGCCCATTGAAAACTCCTAAGCCATATGCAGGTGCGATTACACAGCCAACTGCCAATTCTGACTGGCTCAAGGTTCCTTTTAAAAATGTCCAGATGGATGTGAATGTCAGATTTGGCAGTTAAAGTATAGAGCCCAATATATTCCTTTTAAGTACCAAGGCACTGATGCAGAATATCAATGTTCTCCACCCTTTCTCCCAATAGATTTCAAAAGAACAGCTTGGTTTTTAAGCTGGGAATTATATTTCCTCATTTCTTTTGAATCTCAGGATTAACTTTGTTCTGACTTTTTATCACTTTTCTTCAATGGAAATATCTTATGAACAGTATCAAAACTTGTCTCTTTTTTTGAAGGACTGGCCAAAAAAAAAAAAAAAGTCAGAAATTAGCTTTTCAGGGGGTGGAGTAGTTTTAACTGAGTGCACAGGGAAGGGGAAATAAAGCAATGGCAGCTTAGCTTCCCTGGGCAATTCCCTAGAGCCTGCGGTCTGCCCTCCACAGACATGGTTTACAGGAGGAGGACATCAAAATAGAACAGAGAGACAGGAAGGCATCACCTTGGTTCTTGATGTTGTGAATCTTAAAGCTACACATCTGCTGCCCCCAAGAAAACAAGGCTCAGTGGCAACTTGGTGTCAGCACTTGCTGTGCAAAACCCCATCCAATGTCACTGTTACTGTTTCCCCTGCTCAGAGTTCAACACCTCAGTGGTAACCAGGAAACTGTAGACCGGATCCTTCATCTTTTAACCTAATCTGTGTGGCTCATAGGATGTGGGGTTGCCTCATCTGTTGTGCTGTGGGGGGCTTCCTTCTTGCAGACAGGAGCATCTGCTACACACCCCTGATGTGCATGGATTTATTATGTCCACAGTTCATCGCCTCTGATAGACTATAAGGCAGAGATTTTCCTGATTTGTTCACTAATGTAACCTACATGCCTGGAACAGTGTTAGCACATAGTAGGTGCTCAATAAGTATTTGTTTAGTGCGTGAAGTGACCTCCACTGTAATGTTATCAGATTATACCTTCATATCCCAGACATATTTATAGATGTTTGCACATTTGTGTGACATCACTTAAGCTGCACGAAAATTGTATGTGATAGGCATTATTATTATCCCAATTTAAAGAGTGAGAAACAAAGTCAAGAGAACTATTATTAAAAAAAATAGTTTAACACAACCAGGTAGTGTTAGAACCAAAACTGAACCCTGTATCTCTCTCACTGAAGAGCCCAAACCCCTCCCACACATTCTGCCTCTCAGATCTCACTTACATGAAACTTCTAAGTACTCATGACCCCTTCTGTTGTCATTCTCTCTGACTCTAAAGAATCGTGTCCTTACCCCCTGCTTAGGTCCACCTGTCTGTATTTGTTCCATGGGTGTTTTTGTTTTTGATTTTTTGAGTCTTATGAACTTAAAGCCAAGTCTTCTGACTCTGGTTGAGTGCTCTTTTGTGGCACCAGGCTTACTGGCCTACATGAACATGAACTGATGATGTTTGAATTCACATGTCAGAATACAAACAGATGCATACAGCAAAATCCCCGTAAAGAGCATGAGACTTTGTCTGTGTTTTGATTGATGATTCAGTTCCAAGAAGAATTATTTTAACTTAAACTCAACATATTTTTTTGTTCACTCAGTCATGCCCGACTCTCTGTGACCGCATGGACTGTCCATGGAATTCTCCAGGCCAGAATACTGTAGTGGGTAGCCTTTCCTTCTCCAGGAGATCTTTCCAACCCAGGGATCAAACCCAGGTCATCCACATTAAAGGCGGATTCTTTACCAGCTGAGCCACAAGGGAAGCTCAAGAACACTGGAATGGATAGCCTTTCCTTCTCCAGGGGATCTTCCCGACCCAGGAATCAAACTGGGGTCTCCCGCATTGCAGGTAGATTCTTTACCAACGGAGCTATCAGGGAAGCCCTTTTTGTGGGGGTGCTATCATATAAAACACTGGGAAAAATCAATAATTAAGCTGTGTTGGGTAAGAAATAAGTTCATGCTCAATCAAGGTGTGGATATTTTTACTTCCTTTTGGGTCACATTGATCCATATTTGCTTTTCAGTCAGTTCAGTTCAGTTCAGTTGCTCACTTGTGTCTGACTGTTTGTGACCCCAAGAACTGCAGCACATCAGGCGTCCCAGTCCATCACCAAGTCCCATAGTTTCCCAAACTCATGTCCATTGAGTTGGTGATGCCATCCAACCATCTCATCCTTTGTCATCCCCTTCTCCTCCTGCCCTCAATCTTTCCCAGCATCATGGTCTTTTCAAAGAGTCAGCTCTTCACATCAGGTGGCCAAAGTATTGGAGTTTCAGCTTCAACATCAGTCCTTCCAATGAGCACTTAGGACTGATCTCCTTTAGGATGGACTGGTTGGACCTCCTCGCAGTCCAAGGGACCCTCAAGAGTCTTCTCCAACACCACAGTTCAAAAGCATCTATTCTTCGGTGCTCAGCTTTCTTTATAGTCCAACTCTCACATCTATACATGACTGCTGGAAAAACCATAGCCTTGAATAGATGGGCCTTTGCTTCTCAGTAATGTCCAAAAGTTGGGTCAGGTCTCAGCAACTTAGAGATTGTAACTAAGGGTGTGAGGTGTATTTTCAATCTCACTGTCTGGTAAATAAATTATTATTATAAGTTTGAAAATGGTGTCTCCACCATCATGATACAAGAGTGTATTGGAAAGACAAATCCATGATCACTAAATGGGTCAGGTTGTGAGCTTGTTGGCACTGGTGCCCAGTTATGGATGTTTGCAAATACTGTTTACCTACATCACATTCCTCCAAATGCTGGAAGAATGCTTGAATTTCCCATGGAACTGACCTAAATCCTGCCCCCATCTGCATATTCCTCCCTTGCTCTAGTCTTTCTCTCCTTCTTTATTAAAATTTTTTCTTGAATATTTCCTTGATTCTTGCATTTTCTTCTTTCTACCCTAAAATCTACTTTTAAAATAATCTATAGGAATAATGATCAGGAAGACATCAACAATTCTGTGTTCACCATTCTGTAAGTAAAACCATTATTATTCATAGAGAACATGATCAACTATGTACAAAATTATGTATAATCTACAAAAAAGCTATAAGAACTAACGTGTAAATTTAGAAAGTTTGCAGGATGCAAGATCAATAAAAACATTCTATTGTGTTTCTATAGACTAGTAAGGGATGTTCAGAAATAGAAATAAAAATCTCAAATAGTATCAAAAAATAAAATGTTTAGGGATACATTTGTAAAAGATGAGAAAGATCTGTATACTGAAAACCATAACACTGTGCTAAGAGAAATTAACACCTATGTAAATGAAGAGATATATTCATAAATAAACTATTCCATTTACGGTTCTTTCCAAATTGATCTATGAATGCAGTGCAATCTCAATCAAAACCTATGCAGCCAGCAAGCTAGTCCTAAAATTACATACAAATGCAAAGGATATAATATAGTCAAAACCACTCTGACAAACAGATCAGTTGGAGAACTAATAAAATCTAACTTCAATTTTTGATGTAAAGCTACAGTAATCAAGGCTCTGTTTTATTGGTCTAAAGATTGACAAATAGCCTGAACAGACAGCATGGAAGTATACCCACATATATATGGTCAACTGATTTTTGACAAGATGCAGTGGCAATTTAGTGTAAAATCATAGGTTTTAAATCTTTTACCGTTCTTAACTTCTCCTACATTGTTTTAATCTCCCTCTCTTTCCATGGTAAGGATGTCACTTTAAAATGCTCTCTATATCATTCTGTCTGCTGACTCCTTCCAGAAGATGGTTGAATCTCCATGCCTTTTTGTAAGCAGTAGAGGAATTGCTTTTCAATAGGATCATGACATTTTCCTTGGGGATTCACAAGAAGAACCAAGGAACCAGATTCTCCTCACCACTGACCATATCGAGAATGAATCCTCTAGGTTCCCCCTGCTTTTCTCCCACAAAACTGCTGGACTCCGTCTAGGAAAGACTGGCGTCTTGGGAACATGCTGCCTTTGCTGCCCCTGATGTGAAAAGAGCTAGTCTGCCACCCTGCTCTGGTCTCCATCTTTGACATCTTGTACCTTCATGTCACCAGTGGGTGAGGGGGTGTGAGCAGTGAGAATCAGCATTTCTTCCAGAGCAGTTTCTTCCATAAGGCACCTATGAAATATCTCTTCAAGGCCCTGTATCACAGCTAATTGAGTGGTTAAGGAGTTAAGCAAAAGAGATTTTGAAAGAGAAACTGACATTTAAAACAAAAACCATGCTACAAATGATGAATAGGTTAGGTTTTTATTTTAAGCACATGTTTCCTTACCCCTCTCTCTCTAGGCTAGGAAGAAACTAGCAAGGTCATAGAGGTGGTACCATATCATACATATCAAATATTTTAGAATGTTTTAATGTGAGGGCTTCCCTGGTGGCTCAGGCAGTAAAGAGCCAGCCTACAATGCAGGAGGCATGGGCTTGATCCCTAGGTTGGGAAGATTCCCTGAGAAGGAAACTGCACTCCACTCCAGTATTCTTGCCTGGGAAATCCCATGGACAGAGGAGCCTGATGGGCTGCAGTCCATGGGGTCGCAGAGTCAGACATAACTGAGTGACTAACACACACTATATCAATAATAATCAATAATAACTTATGGTAGAATGCTCTTTAGTTTAAGAGCTAGTTTAAGAAATCCAACAGTTAATGTGTCTCATAATGTCTCCTAAAAATAAAAGCAGTTCTTCAAGTCTCATCTTTCTTGGCTTGTAATGTGCCACACATACGATACACTTTGTTGAAAGTTGAGGTCTTACTTCTTGAGTTATAATTTGGAGAAATGAAAAAGAACATCAACTTAAAGTAAGGTAGATACATGTTTGTATCTTGGTCCTGAATGTAATTAACTGACTGACACTGAGGTATTATTGAACTTCCCTGAGCCTCCTTTTTCCCATAGGTATCATGTAAATCAGGGGTTGGCAAACATTTTCTGTGAAGGGCCGAATAATAAATTCCTTAGGCTTTGCAGGAAAAATGATCCCTGTTGTAAATACTCAATTCTGCAATTATAGTGGAGAATAGTCACAGACAAAAAACAAACGGGAGTGGCTATATTCCAATACAACTTCATTTACAAAAACAAGCCATTGGTTCAAGTTGGCTTATGGATTATACTGATATGGACAATAATACCTTCATCCCAGTGTTGTAGGAAAAATGGAAAATGAGAGAATGGTCATGTCCCAGGTCTTGGGTGAGTCTCTTGTATGGTCTGCCAAGTGAGGGTCCTTGCTTTTGAGCAGGAAAGAATTCAAGAGTGAGTTACTGAAAAGTGAAAGCAAGTTTATTTAACAAGTTTATTTAGAGAGATATACACTCCATTGACAGAGTGTGGGCTGTCTCAGAAGGTGAGAGGCTCAGAGTGTGAGAGTGGTTAGTTTTTATAGGCAGGATGATTTCATGAGCTAATGAGTGGGAAGAATATTCTACCTTGGAGGAGGGGTGGGATTTTCTAGGAATTGGGCTACTGTCCATGTTTTTGGTCTTTTATGAGTCGGTCTTGAAACTGTCATGGTGCCTATGGTTGTGTCATTTAGCATATGATAATGTACTATAATGATGATATAATAAGGCTCAAGGTCTACTGGAAGTTGAATCTTCTGCCAACTTGGGCCTGTAGCTTCTAACCAGTTTTTGTCATATGCTATCCTTCTTAATGGTTATGTTATATTTTTTTTAACCGTTGTGCCAATCCCTTCCTTCCAGTCTCACCAGTGTTGTCATAAGGACTACATACTGTATATCAAGTGATGAGAACAGTGCCTGGCCTCAAATCAGCTCTGTGACATGGCAATGTCCCTTATCCTGTGCCTCTGGGATCCCCTTTGCCACCACTTGTAACCCAAGTTAGAAAGTGCTTAGATAAAGAGATGTGTTTGTCAGTAGGGCATGAGACGGTTTTGGAGAGTTTCTCTTTGCATTCTTTTTTATTACTTGTGAAAGTACTTTTAAAGCTCTGAGTACAGTATGAATGCCAATTGTTATTTATTATTATTATTATTATTTTCTGTCCTGGTGTCAGAGTAAGGAGAGAGAAAGCATTTCCAAAAGGAAGTGACCCCTTAGACCAAGGCAGCCTCTTATTAAATCTTCCTGTAGAAGCTTTGGGAACCTGCAGAGCTGATTGGGCAATGTCTTTTCCCCTTTATAGATAAGTTTTCTAAATTTGAGATAAAGAAGATGAAGGTACATGTAAAATTTTAGTTTGAGGAAAATGTAACATGGCAAGATGGAGATTTATAGAAAAGTATCTGTTGTGATTGAATTGATATCAGGAAGTAGAAGCTACCCTCTCACTGGTTTAGAAACAACCTTAAAAATTACAGTTGTTGAGAGTCTTTCTTAGTTTTTCAGAAAGTAATATATTTCTATTCTAGAACATTTAGAAAATAAAGGAAAGTGAATAGGCCAGAAAAATTAAAAAAAAAAAAAAAAAAAAAAAATTGACCTTTAAACACCCCTTCTAATCTTGACATTGAGTCTTTTTTTCTTTTCATCTTTTACATCTTACTAGTTTACGAGATTGTGATCATATCCCGTATTCACAGGGTTACATTCATAAGCTGCTCTTTTCACAGCATAAGCAGGAGGCAAACACATCCCCATGCCTTTAAAAAACATTAATTATATAATTTTTGATGGTTTGAGAGGATTCCAAACATTGAGATAGCACATTTGGTTGGCAGCTGACCTCTCAAGTACACCTTTAGGAATTTTCACACCCCTTTATACCTTTGTAAGAAATGGAAAAAGAAAAAAAGAGAGAGATTAAGATTCAAATCTGTTGGTTTGTCTCTTTTTTAAAGTGGTGAAAGCTTTGGTGTGGGAGACTCATAAGACAACAAGATTGTCCTTTCCAGCTGGCTGAGAGCTGAAGTGAAGCAAGTGAGCATGAGTCCGATGTGGCAACAGGCTCTCAGAATCCCCCACATTAGCGGCCAACCTGTTCTGGGCTGGGACCTTGCCTCAGCCACGAGGCTTCATGGTGACAATTCAGGAGCTGACAGCATCTGCTCATACTGCAGAGTCACCACAGGCATGCCCCATCTTGATTCACTGGATTGTTTCACTTTAGACATTCTCCTGTCACAGAACATTCCGTGCTTGTACAAGCGATAATGAGTTATACCCCATGGATAACCTCTTCAGAACCAGTAACTCTGTAACTCTTTAAGTACTGAATACATCAGCCCTTCTCTAAAGTTAGAAAGCAAGGCATTAATAGCATCTATTAATAATATTATAATATTTGTATCAGAGTGGGCCTGAAACATTATATGTTAGCAATTAACCCCTTTATTTGTGACATTAATGAGTGAGATTAGAATTGGATTTAAGGATTTGTTAAATGGCAAAGTCCAGTGACCTTAATTACTCTAATCTTATCTGACCTAAATGAATGAAATGCATTTCTAGTATGTAAAATGGTAGGCATTGTTACCTTATAATGTGTAAGCTGCTCATCTGATCTCTAATGCTAAAAACAAAAATGGAATGAGAGATAATGATACAGACTAATTTATGGATGAATCTCCAAAAACAATTAAAAGTATCTCAAGCCTGAACCACATAACATCTCCCAACAATCCTTTCATAATTTTTAAATAAAAATTGCTTTCTTTCCCTGATTATAAAATTTTGCCTACCCACTGTGAACAACAGATGATAAACTTACACAGAAAAAGTACAAACCACCCATGATCTGACCACACAGATATAACCAATGTTATATTACTGTGCTCTTGTTGTTTGCCACAGATATACTTTAATTTACAAACTGACTATACATATATATCTATATATTTATATACATATATGCATATGTGCTTAGTTGCGACCAACTCTTTGTGGCTCCATGGACTATAGCTCACCAAGCTACTCTCCCATGGAGCCACCAGAAGCCCAATATATACATATATTAATATATGGACATACATATGATATTGCTATAATGTTATTTTCACTTATATTCTTCCAGAGATTTTCTTCTATGCATATATACATAGAAATATATATATATATATTTTTTTTCTTACATATAGGAATAGGATCATGTTATGCATATTATTTAATACAATTCTCTTTTATCATGATAAATAATATGTCCTAGGCCGATTGTCCCTCCTCTTCCCTGAGACTACAGGAACTTAATTGCTTTTCCTCTTTAGAGCAGCCATCACCTCCTTAGTTTTTCAAGATGTCTCCCTAAGATGTACTGCAGAATACAGCCTCTTCAATTCTGTTTTCCTCACTATTCATGAAGCCTTCCACACAGATCTTTGTTAAAGATTTTACTGCTGATTGAAAAGAAAAACAGATGATACAAAAATAGCCATGATGGCAGGTTCTGTAAGATTTGACTCACTCAGACCTTCCTGGTTCCCTGGTTGGAAGCACCTGGGTGGCCTGAAATGCTGTTGCTTGTCATCTTGAGCCCTGGTAGAAAAGTTCATCAAACTTCCCCTCACTTCAGCCTTTTTCTACCATCAGCCTCTAAAATTCAGTGATTCTCAAGCTAACTGGAGTGAAGATGAAGTTGCTTTTTTGTTTTAAGTATTCTTTGTGATAAAATGCACATAAAGTTCACTGTTGTGCCATTTGTAAGTGTGCAGTTCAGGGGCATTGAGTACATTCACATTGTTGGGCATCTATCACCAGTGTCCATTTCCACAGCATCTTTTTTTTGTTTTCCCAGACTGAAAATCTACATCCATTGAACAATAATTACCCATTCTCATCTCCCCCCAGCCCCAAGCAGCCACTCTTCTACTTTTTGACTCCATCAATTTAACTATTCCATGTACCCCGTGTAAGTGAGATCACATAGTATTTGTCTTTGGTGTCTGGCTTATTTCAGTTGTAATGTCTTCAAAGTTTGTTCATGTTATAGAATATGTCAGAAGCATCTTCTTTTGGGGGGCTGAATAATATTCCATTATATATTTATACTGTGCTGTGCTTACTTTCTCAGTTGTGTCTGACTCTTTGTGACCACATGGGCTACAGCCCGCCAGGCTCTTCTGTCCATGGAGATTCTCCAGGCAAGAATACTGGAGTGGGTTGCCATGCCCTCCTCCAGGGCATCTTTTCAACCCAAGAATCAAACACAGGTCTCCTGCATTGTGGGCAAATTCTTTACCATCTGAGCCACCAGGGGAGCGCAAGAATACTGAAATGGGTAGCCTATCCTTTCTCTAGGGGATCTTCCCAACCCAGAAATCAAACCAAGGTCTCCTGCATTGCAGGTGGATTATTTACCAGCTGAGCTACCAGGGAAGCCCATATTATATGTATATATCACATTTAAAAAATCTGTTCATCCTACCAGTACTTGAGCTGCTTTCAGCTTTTGTCTATTGTGAATAAGACTGCTATGAATATGGTGTACACATATCTCTTTGGACCCCTGCTTTCAATTCTTTTGAGTGTATATTCTTTTGAAATTGCTAGGTCATGTGGTAATTCTATTTTTAATCTTCTGAAGAACTGCCATACTATATGCTACAGAGGCTGCACCATTTTATATTTCCATTAGTGATGGACTAGAGTTTCATTTTCTCCCCAAGGTCTGTTATTTTATGGAGCTTGTTGTTGTCATTCTTTTTGAAAATAATATTTATAGTGAGTATAAGATGGTATCTTATTGTGGTTTTGATGTGTATTTCCCTAATGGTAGTGATTTTGAGTATCTTTTCATGCATTTATCGGTCATTTGTAAATCTTATTTGGTGAAATTCTTTTCAAGTTGTTTGTTCGTTTCTTAATTGAATTGTTTGGTTTCTTTTGTTGTTGTTCTTTTTCATTAATTTTGGTTCTTTAACTTCTCTTCCATTATTGATTGATACTTTTCTAAAAATAGAGTAAAATTCCTACCAGTGAATTACTGGATATAAAGATGAAAGATGTTGAGATGAAGTCCTAGTACAGGTAGTTCTAGCCGTAATGACAAAGGGACTGATTCGCTCCTCTAATTTAAATGACTAGGAAACCAGAAAAATATATGAAACAATGGTTTTCACAACCTAAGCAAAAGTTCCATTAGGAGTATGATCCCTTCAGAGAAAAGAAACATGATGAATCCTACCTCACCAGAGCTCACTGCTTAGAGGGAGCCCACACGCATACTTGAGAGGACCAACTGACCGCTGGCAACACAAGTGCATGCCGGGAAAAAGCTCACAGCCATATAAGAGAACAAAGCAATATTCAGTACTCACCACTGAAGATTTACACAATTCTCAATCCAATAAAAACATTACCCAGTGTGTAATAAAGCAGGAAGTATGATCCTTAAGAAGGGGAAGAAAACCAACCGTTAGAAGATAAATCATATAAAAATAAAACAGAAAAAAAGATGTAAGAATATAAGACCCATTTAAAATTTTTTTTAAAAAATTTAATGGACATAAAATAAATTAATCTGAGAAATTACTCTAAAAGTTTCTAAATGTTACTTTCATGTTCTGTCCTTATTGTTCCATGAAATGGCCAGTAACAATCCATAGACCATCAGTTGATCTGTAGACCACACTTGATATAGCCCTGATTAGACTAATATTTTTTTTAACCTCAAGCAGATTGACTTAAATATGATTACAGAAAAAAAGTGCAAAACCAAAAAAAAAAAAAAAAAAGGCCTTTGAATGTATGTCCATATGAAAGAAGAACCTGTGTCCAAAATGAGCTACACATCTCTAGGGATTCCAGTCTGAGCTTCTCCCACCTTGGGGGTTTCCCAGCATTGTGCCAGACCCCAGGGGAACACCTGAGGTGAAGACCTAAATCCTCAGAGTTGAAGTATATCCAGAAAATTTGTCAGATGCTTAATTAGCGCAGTCATTTTAGATAAGCAGAGACACAATTTCAACTAAAACCCTTTTGAGCCCAATTATTTCCTCTGTTACCATGAATTTCAGAGGAAACTGTACTAAATCATTCTGGAAATAGGTCCTCAGTTCACAAGATGCTGAGAACTAATTACTTAATGCATTGAATTGTGTGCATGTTGTAACTGCAAACTATGGAGACAGGATAAGAAGGGCCACCAGGAGCTCTTTACCAGCTACCGCTCAGAGGCAAATGTCCCCCAACACTTTGTTCCAAAGAAGAATGGAACATTGTCTTCTGGAAATCTGCTAATTGAGTTGCTAATTAACAGCAGCTTTTGTTTATAGTCCTGAAGGTTGTTGCTCAGCCTATCCAGGTTCTGAACTGTTTTGTGTGATGAAGCTGGGAGGAGAAAGAGGGAAAAAAGACAAAATAAGTATGTGTATGCACTGTTGTTTGTTGCTGTTGTTCAGTCGCTAAGTTGTGTCCAGCTCTTTGTGACCCCATGGACTGCAGCACACCCAGCTCTTCTGTCCTTCACTATCTCCGGGAGTTTGCTCAAATTTTCATATACGTTGGGTCAGTGATGCAATCTAACCATTTTTCCTTTACCATCCCCTTCTCCTTTTGCATTCAATCTTTTCTAGCATCAGGGTCTTTTCCAATGAGTCAGCTCTTCACATCAGGTGGCCAAAGTATTGGAGCTTCAGCTTCAGCATCAATCCTTCCAATGAATATTCAGGATTGATTTTCTTTAGGATTGACTCGTTTGATCGCCTTGCAGCCCAAGGGACTCTTGAGAGTTTCTCCGACACAACAACATGACAGTTTATTTATTTTTTTTTTGAACTTATTTTTTTTTTATTTTTATTTATTTTAGTTGGGGGCTAATTACTTTACAATATTGTAGTAGTTTTTGCCATACATTGACATGAATCAGCCATGGGTTCACATGTGCTCCCCCTCCCGAACCCTCCTCCCACCTCCCTCCCCTTCCCATCCCTCTGGGTCATCCCAACGCTCCATCCCTGAGCATCCGTCCCATGCATAAAACATGGAATGGTGTTCCGCTTCACATATGACAATATACATGTTTCAATGTTATTGTCCCAGAACGTCCCACCCTCACCTTCTCCCTCAGAGTCCACAGGACTGTTTTATGCATCTGTGTCTCTTATTCTGTCTCACATATAGGGTTACCATTACCATCTTTCAAATTCCATATACATGCATTAGTATACTGTATTGGTGCTTTTCTTTCTGGCTCACTTCACTCTGTATAATGGGCTCCAGTTTCATCCATCTCAATAGAACCGATTCAAATGTATTTTTTTAATGGCTGAGTAATATTCCATTGTGTATATGTACCACAGCTTCCTTATCCATTCGTCTGCCGACGGACATCTAGGTTGCCTCCATGTCCTGGCTATCGTAAACAGTGCTGCAATGAACATTGGGGTACACGCATCTCTTTCAATTCTGGTTTCCTCGGTGTGTATGCCCAGCAGTGGGATTGCTGGGTCATATGACAATTCTATTCCCAGTTTTTTAAGGAATCTCCACACTGTTCTCCATAGTGGCTGTACTAGTTTGCATTCCAAGCAACAGTGTAAGAGGGTTCCCTTTTCTCCACACCCTCTCCAGCATTTATTGCAACATGACAGTTTGAAAGCATCAGTTCTTCAGCACTCAGTCTACATTGTATACATGTATATGTTGGGGATATGCAAATATCATGGACGGCATTCTATTTCTTACTTTCATGTGGAACTCATGACAACCATTTCTCAATCTCTTTTTCTATTCGTTTTCTCATCTATGAAAAGAATATAATGGTAAAATATCTTCCTCAAAAGGTTTAAATGATGTGCCGTATATAAACATATTGGTACATGCTGTGTGCCCATGATATATTAAGTGTTTACACCTGTATCTGTAATTCTATAATGCTTGCTTCTTTTTTCATTCGTTCAAATCCACTCAAGAAATGTGTGGTATCTTAGGGCTCAATCTAAAAATTATGTTTTTTAAATTAAAAGCTCTGATATAATTTTACAGAATGCAGCACTGTTAATTTCAAGTTAGACATTTTTGTTGTTTTCTGTGGAAAAAGCACATCACCCCAAGGGCAAGGAGTTGAGTCCTTAGGTGTCGGCAGTAGAATCATTATGCAATGGCAGGTTGCCTGGCGTCAACTTCTTCATCTACAAAGCTTCAACATCCCCTATAGTTTCCCCACAGTATCATAAATGCCTGTTTCTTATGACTATATCATTTTGGTCTATTGGTGAAAAAAAATTATGTGGGAGAGCACTGAGTGACACCTGCCTTGGCTGAGTGTTGCCACTCACAGCCAGAGTACTCAGAAGAATGACGGAAGTGATGTGTTAACTAGGCTCAGTCAAAAGGAAAAGGTGAAGAATAGTCTTTTCATTTTTCAGTTTCAACTCTGCATCCCTTTATTCTGCTGTACAAAATATAATCTCATAGTGATTACCAAAAGGTCTTGGAGAACACTCTACCCACACACATGAAGAGGTGCCCCTGATGTGGGCATTCTGAAAATCTTGATGAGGACCTTGCCTGGGTACAGATAACTGTAGCAACAGCCCCCTTCCTACTTCCAGTGAGGAAACAGTGCTCTGTGGGTTGCTGAGTTTATAGTTTCAGTGTTGCTCCCTATATGAATGTGAAAACTGTTCCTAAGGTGACCAGTAGCCACTAGGGATGAATGTTCTAATTACTTTAAGTGACGGTAAATAAAATTATTTTGAAATGTATCAGAGGTCTTGTCTATAGAGAAAGAACTCTTAGTTATTCTTATGCTTGGCTAAATTGGTCTTCTGAAATAATGTATTATTCATAAGAGACTGTGTATTCATATTGAGCTATTTTCATTTAAAAATAATTATTTGGGGGTAGAGGCAAGATCGCACACTAAACTAGAAGTAGCAAAAATTAAATAATAAGAAATGTAGTTTTTGTTCTTCTGATTTCCAGTTTTCTTCCTGACATTCTGTAAATTTCTGATATTGGTCCCTTTTTGCTGTTTTTCTATGTCCTTTGTTGATATCCTCAGCCAGTCTCTTGGTTTCAAATACTGTCATTACTTTGTGAAAAAACATCTGAATCCCTCTTTACAGTTATGGGATGTCTTCCTACACGAGTTAATGAATATCTATCATCCAAGCCATCTTGGTTTGGTATTCTCTTACTTGTATCTGGAAGTGGATTGACTCTTTTTCCTGTAAACAATAATGGAAGACTGAATCATTCTAAAGCCAAGTCATAATCATGTTACTCCCATATTCAGAAATCTTAGTAGTTCCTCACTCCCTATTAAAAAAAAAAATGAAAAAAAAAAACCTTCCAAATTTATAATCTATCATTTAAATGTTTTCTAAAAATTTTCCCAACTTACATTTCCAAGCTATTTCTTATATACTTCATTTACATGGTCCTTCCAGCGATTAAAAAATGTTAAAAGCTGCAGTGGGGAGATGGAAGAGGGGAGGGTACCACCCAGCTCAGCAGCTGTCTGGGCCCTGGACCAAAGCCTGCTTCCCCTTTCCCTGTGCCCACGCTGCCTCCGGGGGCTAAATGTGGAACTCGCTGGTGTCAGCCCAGTTTTCACCTGGAAATTCACTTCAGTTTAGGTGGTAGAGATCATCTTTGGAAAGTTCTTTTGTGTGCCAGTGCAGATTAAAGAACAAACTGAACTCCTGAGGGTTGCCTTTGAGAGCACGGCTTCTGAACCTCCAAGCTCTAGGAATAGCACCGTAGCATGGTAACCCCTGTGAATTGTGTGCCCTCAGCATGCAAGGTTCTCCTCCGGCAGCAGGAAGCACACTCAGAGAATGCTGAAGCTGCAAGACTCACTTCCAGAACACAGAAAAACTAAGAGGAGCAAGGCAGACAGGCAGCCAATGTGAAGGGACGTGCCCAGTAAGCAGCAGGCCCCTGCCGCTGCCTCAGCAACTGTTCCCGCTGTGCTCAAAGCAGAGTTCAGGGAGCCTGTCCCCGTCTGTGACTACAGATTCAACCACCGCAGTCCAGTAACCTAAAGGGAGGAATTCTATCACAAAAGAGTCAACACCCAGGAGGTGGTGGCCTTCCCTTACAGTGGTGGCTTCATCTGGGCATCCCTATCTGGTTTCAAATTCTCCAGGCAGAGAGAACAAGGGGACTGGCCAGTCAATCCCAGTCCCTCCTGCTTTATGACTCTGAGAGTGGGGACCATACCCAGCAGGCACTCCTCAGGCCAGGTGAGAGCTGGACCTGAAGAATGGGGCTGAAAATTGTGCCAAGGGAGCAAGGTATTGCCCCATACTGCTTTGGTCAGAGGGCTCCTGGTCAGAATTCTGCTGACTCAATAAATTTCCAGGATTCCCAGCACACAACACCCTGACAGTTCTATCATCTCCCGTGACCCACAGGTCTTCCAGACTTTTTCCGTAGTCAGATTATTAACCAAAGCCCACACCTGCTCCAAAGACGGACCGAATGATATGTATGTTCTCAAGCTGCAGAAACTGCACTGAGGCTCAAATTGAAACTGCCACCCCTTTTCACACCCACAACATCCCTAGCAGCAAGTCAAAGAGAAGCAAACCTGTCTGAACACATTTGACTTTGGAATGACTTGAAACCTCTCCCGGTTCCAGCCAACCAGGGCCGGAATTCTCCCCTGGACACCAAACGGCAGCCAGCTCCATGTGTTCTGGCACCAGCACCCACACCTGCTGCTCCCATATGTCCCCTGGGATAAGCCTGGGGTGGAAGACAAACGGATTCCTTCTGCAGGCAGCCCTGCCAACTTACTCCACTGTTCCTCCACGGTACTGTGCCAAACCTGGTGCCCCCAAAGCAAGCAAGTACCTATCTCTCACAGGGGCAATGGCTCTTGCAGATCCCAGGGTCCTCTCCCCCTCCCTTCTCCCCTAGTGTCCAGTTGAGATTCCCACACCCTGGGAGAGACCCCAGACAGACTACATCATGAGGAGCTCAAGCATCACTAGAACTTCTTGTGTGTGCATCGTGTGTTTTCAGTGGCTTAGTCACATCTGACTCTTTGCAACCCCATGGACTGTAGCCCGCCAGGCTCCTCTGAACATGAGATTTTCCCAGGCAAGAATACCAGAGTGGGTTGCCATTCCTCCTCCAGGGGGTCTTCCCAACTCAGGGATCAGACCTGTGTCTCCAGCATCTCCTTACAAACTCTCAAATCTAGTGTATGATTTCCCCTGATGAAAATACATTCACAGCAGCCTGAAGAATGAAAAATGCTGCAGTGTAAGATGATCCTCCAGAGAAACCAGAAGGCCTGATAGAGACCAGAATGGCTCAGTAACAAAACCAGAGTAAGGGACCTGGGTCCCAGATAGACACAGAGGCTCCACTTGTCCTTTTTGGATGTGAAGATGTGCCCTTTTCTTCAGATGAAGTGATTCCATCTTCCATGAGCTCCAAGTCTGGGCCCCTAGGATCCAATTGCCCAGATTATGTGACTCCTGAGAAGATAGTTTGCCTGAAGTTATAGCAAGAGTGTTTAATCAACAGAAGAAGAAGAATCAGGGACAAGTGGCTATACCCAGCGTTCCTTCCAGGATACTGCGTTATCCACATGGACCTTGGAATTTGCCTTAGGGCCTCTCCCTTGATACTAGATGACCCCTAGTGAAGGCCGGGCACCTGGGCAAACAGAACCATATTCTGATAGTATGACTACACCACATTCTCTGCTCCTAGGGGGTATGGCCCTCAACTCTAACATGCCAGGAATCAGATATGCCTTCCTGGATTTGCAAGCATGACAGTCTCTGAAATGAAAGGCAAATGTCCCCAACCCTGCCTCCAGACAAGGTCTTTCTGAAATCAGTTGGCCAGACAGTATGCCGGGGATCTTCAGTGGTTTCGACTGAGGGGACTGCTTCCAAAATCCCCTAAGATTTTCTGCCAAGACATTTCAATAGCAATTTGCAGAGGAATTTCAAAGCGGTCTTCCTGGGATAAACATGACGGTCCTAAGGTCCAGCATGGAGATGATTACCATGATCCCAGGCTTTCAGTGAACATTCCCATTTTCCCTCTGAGTCTCACCCACATGACTTTCCAAAAACGATTCCCTACCAATAAGCTCTGGTTGAGTTTGAGTTTGCTATGATCCTTAGTGTCATGGAAGGAAAAGTCAGTTTAAATGTCAACATGAGATCCAACTCTCAGATGGTACATGAGAAGATGAGAGGCTCAGTGGGGAGATGACAAACTGCACTCAGGCAGCTCCAGGATGCTTCCTACTGAGCAGAAGATGGCTCCTCTGCCATCTGGAGAGCACCCTCAGCAGGAGTATGGTGTGAGCTTTAGGCCATGTTTTCCGTGTCTCAAAGTCCAGGATGCCACAGTGCTTTGTGGGCCCTCAGAGAACCAATCAGACCCACCAGCAGGACTAATGGTCAGCTCTGTCACAGTCACCACATCTCACCCCTCCTAGACATCCCCTTAGCTTCAACACAGCTCCTCCAGTTTGAGACGGCCTGGGGCAAAAGCCTTTGAATGAATCTGTGGCAAGCAGCCATGTGCATTCTCCTGGTCTGAACCCTCTGAAACCTCCCATCATGTACCATCCAGTCAACAATGCTGGGCTTCCCCTCAGGAAGCCTCAAGATTTCATTGCACATGGCAGGCCTGATGGCAGGCCCAGATACTGCTGCCTTCAATGATAGCCTTCTTAGGGCTTGCTGCTTCCCTGTGCATGATCCGCTTCTGTGAGTATCCAGATATCTTCTCTCTAGTTCGACTTGCCTCCAGAGCCATCTGTCCCCAAGCTTCCTCTCCATCGTGATGTCTTATGTGTTTGAGTTTGCAGTGTCCTGTTTTACCTGATTATTCCATTGTGGCATCAAGACATCAGTTGGCTTGGATGATAGGTCCCCTCCAGCCCCTTTACTCAACTTCTTATCAATGAGTAACATGCCAGGAATGGGCATGAATACTTACAAATCCTTGAACTTCCAGTTCCAATGCCAACCCTCAACCCCATGGGAAGACCTAGCCACTCCTCACTCCAACCAGATGCCCTGCCTGGGTACCATAGGAACCAACATGCTTCCTCATGGTGTTTCAGTGGGGCTTGATTTCACATCACACCTTGTGATGGGTCTTGGACCCCAGGAGCCTCAGATGGTATCTCAAGGACAGATGTGTTTTTTTGCAGGAGTTTCCTCCAGAATAAATCTCTTCCTCAGCAGATATCATTTTCTTAGTGGCCCCAGTGGAAGTAGAGCAACTTCTTGGAGACTTGGTGTCACCTCTCCTCAAAATTCAGCACTTTATAAGCATGGAGGCCCAAGGGGTCCTGAGGCCTTCACTGTGCTGGGGACTAGCATGCCTTCAGTCTTTTTAGACCTAGATCTGCAGGAGGTCATATCTGAGTTGGATCTGTCCTCTACCCTCCACCTGAGAAGCCCAGTCAGACACTGAAATGATTTCCACTGGGGGGAAATCCCAGGACATAAACAGCCGTGGGGTCCTAGACCTGAGTTTTTGCGCAGGAACTGATGGGCAAACCATCCCCCTAGAACGTACTAGCTTTGTCTGGCTTGTGTCTGGGGCCATTTGAGACTCTGGACATCATTCTGGGCATGGGTGTAACCATGCTAAGCCTCACTGGCATCTGTCAAGCAGATCACGAGCCTCTCTTAAGCAAGAGCAAAATATTAATGAAATACACACACAAGATTAATTTAAAAATGAGGAATTTTTACTAAGTTCAATGTTGGGTAGAACTAATAATGAAATTGATTTTTTTTTTTTAGAACAATGAAACTCGGGACATTTTTCTAGTTTAAGTGCTCTTCAGCACTGTCTCTACATATGCATCTACCTCCTTCACTATCTCCTCCATTAAGTGTGTTTCCTTCTCATACCCACCCCCAGCCTGCTCACTTCCCTCTTTTCCCTTGGGTGCTGCATGCTCGACAATATTTTGGGGAGGTCGACCTAGTAAAGCCCCAGTGTCCCAGCTGAGCATCCTCCTGATTTGGGAGGAAGAGTAAAGTCTATCCTGGAAATTCTCTGTGGGTTTCTTCTCCCCTGTGACTTTTTCTGTGCTGATATGCTCTTTTTTTTGCCTCTGCTCTTGTTTATCTTCTCCTTTTATGTAGAATTTTCATATGAACTTTATTAATGTGTGAGTGGGACAGATACTAAAAGTTATCTAAGATTTTGGTTTTGTTTTTTGAAATTTCATGAATATTTCCCTTTCTTCCTCCTCCTCTTAAAAAAATGTTCTATGTAACTTTCACTAAATTCAGTATAAAACCACTTTCTGGGTCTAAGACATCAGAAAAATAAAATATATTGTTTCATATAAAATTAAAAAGAATACTTTAAGTTTCAATCCAAAAATGACTTCCATGAGACTCTTCTTGATCTCCCAGGGGAGATCAGATGTCATTTTCCTTGAAACTCACTACTAACATCTAACAATTTTTTCCATCTTTTTCTTATAACATATATATATTTTTTAATGTTTTCTCTTTCCTATAGATTAAAACTATGTGAGAGCTGAATCTGACTCTAATTCAGCTTTGGATGCTCCGTAATGTTTTGCATATAGATGTTCATTGAAAGTTAGGCAGATGCATATTTTTTTTTTCTAACCGCTTCAAATTATCCCTAACATGGAGGATGATGGAGGGAGGAATTAAAAGAAGCCTCACCAATTGAAATACTACAGTTAATTTATGAAATTAGGAGAAGAAATAGGAGTCAGAGGAGGATATAACTTGAGCTATAAATAGCTTTAAGGAAACTAGGCAACATATGACAAGGATTTGTGTGAGCTAACGAGGTTCAGTTCAGTTCAGTTCAGTCGCTCAGTCGTGTCCTGCTCTTTGCGACCCCACGGACTGCAGCACGCCAGGCCTCCCTGTCCATCACCAGCTCCCAGCATTTACTCAAACTCGTGTCCATTGAGTCGGTGATGCCATCCAACCATCTCATCCTCTTTTGTCCCCTTCTCCTCCTGCCTTCAACCTTTCCCAACATCAGGGTCTCTTCAAATGAATCAGTTCCTCTCATCAGGTGGCCAAAGTATTGGAGTTTCAACTTCAGCATCAGTCCTTCCAATGAATATTCAGGACTGATTTCCTTTAGGATGGACTGGTTGGATCTCCTTGCAGTCTGAGGAACTCTCAAGAGTCTTCTCCAACACCACAGTTCAAAAGCATCAATTCTTCAGTGCTCAGCTTTCTTTGTAGTCCAACTCTCACTTCCTTACAAGCTTACAAGGTGCTGCGGGCAAAATGTTAGAGTTTTTAAGAAGGATGGGAAGTTTATAAAGTTTGCTTTTCAGCAGTGTAGTCAGGCAGTATCAGGGCTTACTATGTGTCTTTTTCTGTGCAGACAGATGTAACAAAATCATAGACTTAAACATTTCTCACAGTTATGGAGGATGGAAGTTCAAATTCAAGGCTTCAGCAGATTTGGTATCTGGTTGGAGCCTATTTCCTGGTTCATAGATGGCTGCCTTTTTGCTATTTCCTTACCTGGTAGAAAGGGCAATCAAGCTCTTTGAGGTCTTTTTAATAAGGCACTAGTCCCATTCACAAGTCTTCCCAGGTGGTGCTAGTGGTAATCAACCTACCTGCCAATGCAGAAGATGGGAGAGACACAAGTTTGATCCCTGGGTCAGGAAAATCCCTTGGAGGAGGAAATGGCAACCCACTCCACTATTGCTGGGAGAAATATCAACAACCTCAGATATACAAATGATAGCACTCTCATGACAGAAAGTGAAGAGGAACAAAAGAGCCTCTTTATGAGGGTGAAAGAGTAAAGTGAAAAAGCTGGCTTAAAACTCAGTTTTCAAAAAACAAAGATCATGGCATGCAGTCCCATCACTTCATGGCAAATAGATGGGGAAACTGGCAGATTTTATTTTCTTGGGCTCCAAAATCACTGTGGATGGTGACTGCAGGCACGAAATTAAAAGGAGCTTGCTCCTTGGAAGAAATGCTCTGACAAACTGAGACAACATATGAAAAGCAGAGCCATCACTTTGCTGACAAAATTTCATATAGTCAGAGCTATGGTATTTCCAGTAGTCATGTACAGATATGAGAGCTGGACCATAAAGAAGGCTGAGCTCTGAAGAATTGGTGCTTTCGAACTGTGGTGCTGGCAAAGACTCTTGAGTGTCCCTTGGACAGCAAGGAGATCAAACCAGTCAATCATAAAGAAAATCAACCCTGAATATTCAATGGAAGGATTGATGCTGAAGCTGAAGCTCCAATAATTTGGCTACCTGATGCAAAGAACTGATTCATTGGAAAACATCCTGATGTTGGGAAAGATTGAGGGCAAGAGGAGAAGGGGGTGACAGAGGATGAGATGGTTGGATGGCATCACCGACTCAATAGATATGAGTTGGAGCAAACTCAGGGAGATAGTGAAGGACAGGGAAGCCTGACATGCTGCAGCTCATGGGGTCACAGAGGTGGACACGACTTAGCAACTGAAAAACAAGAGTGGTCCCATTCATGAGGGTTCTACCCTCATGAGATCACCTCCCAAAGCCCCCACCTCAGAATACAATCACATTGGGGTTAGTTTGTTTTAGCATGTGAATTTGGGGGGACAAACATGTGGTCTGTAACACTGGTTCTACACAGACTCAGAAAGCACCTCCCACATCAGAGCAAGTGCAAAGTGATGCTGATGACAACCCTGCACGGCCAGTGTTGTCTCTTGAAGCTGAGGAAACTGGGGTTTTAATAAAAATCTTCCTCACAGTGTCCCTCAGGAAAATTTGGAGGTTAACATCTGATCAGATCCAGTGCTATTAAAAAGCAATTCATTTGTGACCTCCCCAAGTTAGTTTCATATTCAAAGCAGTGTGTTTCAACCCGTCTCTGCTTAGTTAGATGAGAGCTTGGAAATACAGCCCTCCTCATCAATGGAGAAGAGAGAAGAGCCTTTGTATCTGTTTCAGAAAATATTCTGCATGCAGGCCTACGTTCTAACATTTTACAGCCATCCTCTTTTTCTGAGTTGCTATCTTGACACTTTAGTTTTACTTCCTTTCAAGAATGACTCTTCAGAAGACTTCATTTAAAAGTGTTTTTTTATTCAACTTGCTTAGGTGTCATGATGAAAACACTCTGGAAGTCAAAGACCAATGGGGGCAATAAACATGTACTTTTAAAAAATATTGTGTCCAAGATTCTTAGCTTCTAAATGCAATGACATTGAAGAACCTGCCCACCAACCCTGCCACGCTGGCCTTGCTGCCACAGGCACCAAGTACCACCCCCAGCTTGTCCACCAGGAATTCACTCCCCTGAAATTAATGCTCTGTCCATTCACAGGTGTGCTCACTTCAAATACATCCAACTTATAAAAATTTAGACTTGCCAAATAGAAAAGCTGGCAGAGTGATAGTCTGCTAAATAAGAGGTTCCTTTACCATGTCAGTACTTAAAACAAGAAGCTGCTTTTAATACATTTTAATGTTTGAAAGCATTATTTCTTAGGGACTCTGGATTCCCTGGAAATGCAGTATACCTGTATTCTCTTCATTTTCTAGCACAGACTTTGACACTTTCAGAAGCCACCCAGAAGTAGGATAAACAGCTAATGGTCTGTGTCATGGGCTTTGTGGCTTGTGACTTCAGAATAAGAGGCCAAAGAAGAAAATAACTGTTCTAGCACTGATTTGTTGTGAATCAGTTTCAAACCTCAGAAAAGTCATTTTATTTTACTCACAGGGAACTCATATTAAACAACCTACTCCATGTCAAATCATTTGGATTTCTGCAAAGAAAGAAAATAAGATTGGGATTGGTGGAACAGTGTATTATATGGAGAAAATCAGATCATCAGAGAATATTGGAGATTTAATGGCCTTTAGCATTCTCTTAATCAGGCTAAATTATTTGTATTGTAGATGCAGAAAGTATAATGGGCATCTTAGTTTTATCTTCCAAGCATTTCTCTTTTCTCTTTCCAAGCTAACTTTAAAAGATGAATCCACATCCATTGAAGAGTTCCAAAGAAGGATTGAAATTGTTGGCTTCAGAGATGGAGGCCTTCAGAAGTGACTACTCTGACGTTGCTAAGCTTAGGTCACACTCGGTATGTGCAATTTTTCATGTTTAGTGGGTACCAAGGAAAGGCAGCTTGTCATATGAATTGAAGGAATGTCCCACATTTATTATTGGCATCAAACAAAGCAGGTTTTGCATTTTGTTTTGGTTTTTTCTGGCCCATGATTGGGTAAAGCAGAGAATGAAATTACAAATTATGGAGCATAATCAGGCATTCGCAGGGAAACAGATTTAAATGTAGCTTTGAATTTAAACTAGCTTAGTGTCTAAACCTCACAGTTCTTCCTTCTATCTGTAGTTCAACCTAAAATATAAAAGATAAAGCATTCTCTGGGTTGAGATCTAGCCCTACACTCTGTTTTATATTCTGATCTACGAGGATGTAGAATTTGCTGCAATGGCATGTTATAGAGACATGTTCTATCTTGAAAATAAGTAAGATATTTCTGTTAAAAATAGATATGGAGATTAGTGGTGGATAAATCTCATTAAGTTTGGAATCTGGGTTGATTTTATATAAGGGTTCCAGGAATTCTGGGGCTTAGTGACAGATTACACAAATATTTGGGGATTAAAGAGCTCATCGAATCCAGGGAAAAAATTCATATCCTTTAAGTATGTCCCCCAAATATATATGTCTGTGTATACACACACATGCACATACACATACACATATATACTTAGGAAAGAAGAATTAATAACCAAAGCTTTATGTTTTCAGACTTATATCTTTTCAACTTCTATTGGAGAAGAGAGCTCTATTCTAAACCATGCCCACTGGAAAAAGCAGGCCAAATAGGACACACAATGTTTTCTCAATGACCATATTAAGAACTGAGCTCTCTTGCAGGTATAGAAAGAGACAGCCTGGCTTGAGTTCAAATCCTGTCTCTCAGCTTAGTTGCTATGTGGCCTGTTCAAATTATTCTCCCTCACAGAGCCTCTATTTCTCAGATCTGAAGGAAGAGGGTGTAACAGTGTGAGGATAGATTTCCGATCACAAAATAAAATGTTAAAACAATATTTGATTAAAAAATAATATTCAAGAAAGCCTGAAAATAAGAATCTTCCTTTACATTGACTGTATGAAAGATTTTTACAGTTTCTACCAAATGACAGTAGTGGTAAAGTATCAGGTAAATTATCTGCTGCAATGCAGGAGATGTAGAAGACCTGGGTTCAATCCTTGGGTTGAGAAAATCTCCTGGAGAAAGAAATGGCAACCCACTCCAGTATTCTTGCCTGGAAAATACCATGGACAGAGGAGCCCGGTGGGCTATAGTCCATGGGGGCTGCAGATTTCTGGACATGACTGAGCACATACATACCTCCTCTATACCTCCAAGGGAGCACTGCTTCAGTGTCCACTTATTAATTCCTTTTCAGTAGTTATTAATCAGTCTAACACGGGGTGAGGCAGGGATCCTTCAAAGAGAGAGTCTTAGACTTGTGGAAAAAAGAACTGGGCTTGACATCTGACCTATGCATTATCTCTGACTTTGGAAAAATAATGTATTTCTCAGACTTATAGGTTCTCATCTGTAAGATGATGTGTTAGACCAAATGTTGATATCCCCCCCAAAATTTGTATGTTGAAGCTCTAACCCCCATGTGAGGTATTTGGAGGTGGGGATTTGGGTAGATAAGTTTAGATGAGGTAGTGAGGATGGGCCCTCCTGAATGGGATTAGTGGGATTATAAGAGGAGACTAGAACTTGCTCTTCTCTCTCTCTCTCTCCACCATGTAAGACAAGGTGACTGTCTGTAAACCAGGAAAAGGGGTCTAAGCAGAAACCAAATCAGCTGATACCTTATTCTTGGACTTTCCAGCCTCCAGAACCATAAATGTACATGGTTTAAGTCACCCAGTATGTGCTATTTTGTCTTAGCAGGCCAAGGAAGGCAGATGGGGATAAAAATACCAAAGCATGTTATGGAATACTTAGATCACAAATGAAATATATAAAAAGTCTCTGCAAATTTTCAATCACTAAACAAAGTATGTATATTGTGTTAGGAACTAGAGAGATGTAAAAATGAATCAGGCAGAGACCTCGACCTCAAAAAATTCAGTTTCCTAGGTGAGGTAAGACTTGTGTATAACTAATTATGATACAAAAGAGAAAGGGCCATGTTCATCATTCTTAATTCATTTAAAAAATGTATTCAGCATCGACTCGGTGCCAAGTGCTCGTCTAGATCTGGGGAAGTAATCTAGATCTGGGGAAGCAATAAACAAACAAAAAATTTCCTGTTCTTACAGAGTGTCTGTCTGAGTCATGGGAGCAATCAGTAAACAAATATATACATATTTAATAATATGTTCAGTGGTAAGAAGTGCTTTGAAGACATGGAAAATAAGGCAATGGATAAATAGCCGCGAGGGGGATTTGGCTATTTTGTACAATGTGATGAGAGAGGACCTAGCCAACGTGACTGGAGGCTCAGTTTGATGAGGGACATTTGAACAGACACTTCCATGAAGTGAGCGGGTGAGCTGAACAGGTTTCTTGATGGATAATGTTCCAGGCAGTGGGAAAAGCAGGTGCAAAGGTATAGAGGCAGGGGTGTTAGTCATAAAAGAACATTCTTCTAACAGGATCTGGGAATTCAGAGTTGATGAGATTATTTCTACCTAAGAGTTCATAATGATATAAGACCCTCGAGATCAGTTCAGGGAAAACAGAGGTCCAACTAAAGAAGAGGTTTGTATAAAAGCACCACATATTTATATAATATTTTATAATTTTCACTCTTTTCCTTAGATCATAACTCATAAATTTCTATCCATAAGTGCATACTATAATTATTATCCAACCTTCAAAGATTCATAAGTGATCATATTTCAGTTTCCTATAAATGTAAAAAATAGACATTGTTATTGATCATCCCTTTCCCATTTCATATTATTATCATCATCTTCAGACACAGGATAGATTGTGGTTAAAAACCTGTACTTTGGAGTTAGGCAGATATAACTTCACATACAAAGTTCAACTGGTTACTAGATTTCTGACATTGAGGATATTGCTTAGGCTTTTGTTTCTTTATTTGTAAAATGGAAATAATCATATTCTAATGAGTCTATTGTGAGAATGATATTGTAATGGGACTTTACACACACATACATACAGTATTTAGCACAATACATGACATAAAGTAAATAATTCACAGATAGTTGTTTACAAATAAAATAGATGTCTTATTTTTACCCATTGTCCCTCATGGAAGTGCTGTTGAAAAATTGCTCACTGATGCTTTCTTTTCAACCCTCTCTTTATTGAAATATTCACAGACATTGAATTATAAAGCAAAAAACTTGCAATCTACAAGTCATACAATACAGAATGTTTCTAAAATGAATAGAAGAGAAAGTATTAGTGGGAGTAACAAGTATATACAAGTCTTTACTGCATAAAAAGGGCTTTTAAAGACATTAATCTATTTCTCTTTGATAGTAAATCTGTAGCCTGAATATTATTTATCTTCTCCATTTTACAGATTAAAAAAATATGACTCAGATAAGTTGAGTGATTTTGGCTAAAATCATACAGCTTGTAAATAGGGAAGACCGGAACTTATATTCAGGTATTCTGATTTCAAGTCCCTGCGGGTAGTTATTGGGGCAACTGAAGCCCAAGAAATCCTTGCAAGACTGGAAAAACTTCCAAGCGATTAACTGGGTTGATAGCATTATGGGCCTCCCTCCGATTTGTGTATTTTTTGCTTTCTCACTGAGCATTATTAAAGAAAGTTACTTAAGCCTCTTCACAAAGCACCAGAAATTCCTGGTTACAAGACAACTAATGAAGTACGTGTTTCCTTTCAAATGGATTTCAGAGGATCTAGAATTTAAACAGCCTCATTGGAGAGCCAGATTCCTTTGTAGTTTGGGCTCATTTGATCACTTTTTTGAGCTCCACAAGGTCAGGGACTATGTCTTATCCATATTTCCATTTCAGGGCCCAGCACAGAGCCTGGCACCCAGGAAGCACCCAGATGGGGCTTGAGCTCCAGGCTGACAGTCACTGTGATGGTTGATATCAGTTAGGACTACCAGTTCAGCTCTGCTTTTGGCTGAAGTGAATAAAATAGACATCAGCTGTCATGAGAAAACGTATCACACAGTAATTTTTCAGGTTTTACTTCTGAATCCAAGGCCCTGACCTGGATGATGAGACAACAGAACCCTCCACCCTCTATACCATCCATCATTTCTCCTCTCTAGTTCCTTTTTAGAAAGAACTTCCTTCATAGGAGCTTGAGCCAGACCTGCAGATCTTATTTGCTTTAATAGAGAAAATAAATTTAAAGCAAGGATATTGAATCTGCCTTCAGCATTGAAACTTGAATACGAGCGTTGACTTAGACTTCCCCATGGATAAGTTTGGCATTGGTCAGCAAACTGGTGAGGCTGTGGCATTAGCACCAATGTGGAAGGGAGCTGCACTAGGCTGAAATCCCTGCACTGTCATGTAACAAGGGCTGAATGTATTGACCAGCTCAGGTATTGATCACTTTAGACACATTATTTAGTCCTCGGTGGAAAACACCTACTATTATTTTCCAGAGGATAAAGTTGGAGCAGAGAGGTGAAGTGACTTGCTCTAGGTCACAGAGAGTAAGTAGCAGGTCCGGGATGAAACAAAGCCATTGGACTTCACAGCCTGCACTCTTGACCTTGGGCAAGTGAATAACCTTCCCAGTGTCTCCATTTCCCCATTGGTAAAATGAACAGAGAAACAACTACTTCCTCAGATGGTTAGGAAGAGTTGTTGAAATCATACATCCAAAGCACCTAACACTTAGTAGGCACTTAAAATGTCAGTTCCCTCCCTTCCCTCGAACAACCTGAGATTGAAGAGCATCATTTCTTGAGCAACCCTTTAGAGACACGGAGCTAAAATTAATCCGAGCCACATCAGAGCCAACAACAGTAAAGCTGATTTGTTCAGACTGATTATTTTGTTTCAAAAAGAGACCTGTCTCCAGTTTCCTGGGCAAACCCACAGAGCCAACCCAGGCTGAAAATGCACACAGCCATTGCAAACTCCTTGTTGAAACATGACAGACACTTCAGGAACCAGGAAATTCCTTCTTGAGATGACTTGCTTCTTAGCCAAAGCAGAGATGGTTCAACAATACAGCAGTGCAGCTGTGGCCTTCAGGGCGCACAGTGGGGCTTCATGCTCCTGGGGTGAATGGAAACACAGGGACACGCTTGCCAGCTGGCACTGTCACTCCAGGGACAAGATACGCATGGCCTCGCCTTCCAAGTTGAGAGCAGTTGCTGGCAGGACACCGTGAGCATGTCAAGTTAAGGGAATATTTCTTTTTAAAGGCCCATCACTGTTTTTCTTTCTTTAAATGGTAGCCACCAAAAAGTTATGCAAACACTTCAGCTGTGGAATATTTAATCTGACATTTGGCGTGGCTCCCTTGTTGATTCAAGGAATGAAGTATGCAGTATATGCCTTGCAGTTGTTTCATTGCTCACTTTAGAAAAAAGATAAACCAGATACAATTTAATTTTCCTTCTCCTCAGTTTTAACTGGGTCACTACCGGGATCCATCCAATTAGGAACCATTGTCCATAAGATGAATAACTTATTTAATAAAATTGGTGGGTTTAATCCCCCCTCCTTTTTTTTTTTTTTTTGCCCTGCTGAAAGTTTTAGGAGTCCCTCTAATTATGGTTTGCTCAAGGGTTTGGCAGTTCTTTTATTTGGGTCTGGTGTTTTGGGGTTTCACATGCTGTCCTGGAAACATTGCCAGAACTGTCCTCCTATTGTCCTTGTCATTCGGTTTTTAGCAGGGGAACAAGCCGCTTGCTGCTGTCTGCTGACCATTCACATGGGACATGTGTCCTGGCTTCGTGTGTTTATCTGTCTGTGGACGTTTACTCACCCTGTTCCTCCTTCTTTAACTGATGCTTATATTTTCCTAAAAGAGGACTCCTCTCCGGGTTCTCTTTGAATACGAGTCACATGATTTCTGATCCTTGGCATAAAGAGAACATTGCCACTCCTCAGAAATCACGTGGATCCTTAAAAGCCTAGCTGATGGGCAGTTCACACTTTGTACTGTGTGGAGGGAAGGAGACAGGACTGGCCAACATTCCTAAGGGATGGAGAACCTTTCCAAGTGTTCCTCTACTGATGAGTTACAACAGTTGCCTAACAGAAACAAGCATAATTCCTAAAGTCCCATCCTTCCTGCAGGTGGGCCAATGGGCTAAACAGCACTAGAAAACGTAATGAAATGCAGTCCATTTCTTCTTTCTCTTCCACTTCCATGCTTACTGTTATAACAAAGCTGATTTAAACACCAGGTCATTGTCACTTGGCTCCAGGCAATGACATAATTCTGCTTCAGAGAAATACTGAAATGGTGCTCATCCTGTTTAAAGACATGGGTTAGGGAGAAGAGAGTCTCAAATGATAATGTTTAAAAAGGGAAACTGGAGACTGATGAATCTGGATATTTTCTTAGTTCCGATTCGAGTTTCTGGTCTCATTCCCAATAAAAATATATCTTTGTTTCTAATGGAAAATCCAAAGAACACAAACCTGAGTGTTAAACGCCGTGTTATATTCAATGCCCTGTCTTAGTATTATGGTTTGAGGGATTCAATTAGGTAAGAAAGAGTCTTCTCAACCTTCAAAGAACTTTAGCCAGCAGATGGAATGTGCTTGAGGGCAGGGAAATGCTAAAACAATGGACCTTTTTAGCACATATAAAATAGAGTTATATATTCTGATTATCCATTTGTATTAAAAATCTATGTAAAAATAATTTTAATGACAGTGTTTCAAAGAGAGTGGGATAACAGGCAATTTTAACTTTCTGTTTAGATTTCTCTCTGTCTTTCCCTCCCCGCCCTCCCTTCCTCTCTCCTTTAGTTTTTGACATGGAATATTTGTTGTATAAATGGATGACAATTAACAATGCTTTCTTTCTCCAAGGATCTAGTAATGTACCTTTACTGAGAGTATGCTACTGAGCCCTGAAATTAGGTCATTCTATATGTCCTCTCTGTAATGAGATGCTCCAGGTCAGGAAACTGCTGTGGAAAGTTTCCAGCAGCCCTTCTACCAGAGGGCAAGATTCTCAAGCTCTTTGCTCACTTTTTTCAAGCTTCATCTGCATAAAAAGGAATTAATATCATGTTCTTATAGTGGATTGATCATAACTAAAACTAAGCCAAGAATATTTCATAGAAATTGCCTCCCAAAGTTTTCTCAAAATGTGTTCAGTTGTGAAGATTCTTCAAGGAAGATGACAGGGCATTTCTCAGTAAATAATTGGCAAGCGGTGTAGAATGTTGCAAGTTCCGTCAGGTTTCTGAAAATGGAACTTACTGTGGATATTGAGTAACATGTTAAGGTTTAGGATGGCAGAGCAGTGACATCTTATGTATTGACCCTCACTGACTGGGGGCAGTTTCTGGAATGCTCTACCAAGAGGGAGTGGCAAGAACAGGCTCTTCATGTCTGATGCTCAGACATGATGAGAGATATCTGCTATGCGTCTAAGGCAACAGTATTGGTGACACAATTTATTTTAAATTGTCAGACCAATTCTAGTATTTGACTAAATGAGATTCTAGTGATTTGCATAGTGATCAAAGTGTTTCCCTGCAATATTTAGTTGGACAATATCTAAGCATATCCTGCTGCTGCTGCTACTAAGTCGCTTCAGTCGTGTCCGACTGTGCGACCCCATAGACAGCAGCCCACCAGACTCCGCCATCCCTGGGATTATCCAGGTAAGAAAACCGGAGTGGGTTGCCATTTCCTTCTCCAGTGCATGAATGGGAAAATTGAAAGTGAAGTCGCTCAGTCGTGTCCAACTCTTAGCGACCCCATGGACTGCAGCCTACCAGGCTCCTCCGTCCATGGGATTTTCCAGGCAAGAGTACTGGAGTGGGGTGCCATTGCCTTCTCCGAAGCAAATCCTAGGGGCTCCTAAAACTATTCCTATCTTTCTGCCTGCTTGACTACTTTTGTTTATGCTCAGGAGCTTTAGCAGACCCCTCATTTGTAATTGCACACCTGAGGCTCTTTGTGTTTCAGAGTCTGAGAACAGTAAGGAGGCTTGAGGACCTTTAATGTTACCTCATTTTACAGATTATAAAGCAGATGCCTGGAGAAGTAAAGTGACTCCCTCAAGGTACACCACTAGTTAAAGGCAAGGGTGGAACTAGATCCATATCACCTTTTTCATCAGACCACATTCACAAACTCTTGTAAGAGATGTAATAATTCAAATAGATGATGCCCTTGCAGAAGGACACACTGTAAAGCAGTCCCACTGCTTCTACATTGTTTTCCCTTTTTTTATGATGTTGAGCATTGAGAGCTTTCAATTCATATTAGATCTTAAAAGAAAGTAAAAGGGGTGGAAACAAGAGGTTTGTAGATCAAGAATGCTATTTTTAATAATTCACATGTGCATTTCTCCCAGCCCCACATGCAAAGGAAGCTTTAAAGCAAAGTGATTGTATGCAAGCACTAAAAGTATCTCTCATTATCTTTTGCCACTGGGTTTCAGAAGATTTCTTATTTATAGATTGAAGTGTATTCAATATATGCAGTGGAAACCTTAGAGAAACGAACTAAAACTGTATTTCTATGGGGAAAAAAAAAAACACTTTACTTTCTGCCATATTGCTGCAACAGAAATTTTATTGGCAAAGTAAGTTGCAATATTATTCCCAACAGAAGAATTCTGCATATGTGAAAAAGAGCATAATTGCCTCATTAAAAATCAAAAGAGGAAAAGAAAAAAGTGAGCAAATTGGGAAGTATGTTGCCATAACCACAGTTAAGCTCCATATGTGTTAAATCTAATTTATGAAAGGCCACATTTATTAAATAGATAACACATTATTAAACAGATAAAGAAAGTGGTGAATTGTCCCAGGTTATTATACCCTAAAAGGCTTAGGTCCATACAGGATTCATTAAGATAAAAAGAAAAAGGAAAGATATACAATGTCTAGTACTGAAAATACAAGTGCTTAGTAGAAGATAGACATAAAAGCAGTTTTAACATTCCTTCCCTTCTAATCATGAAAACCAACTCAAAGACTACAGAGAGGGAAATATATAATAAACTTGCACCAGCATTTAATCTTTGTAATAGTGTCAATCTGGTGCTCTAAAATTTCTAACAGAATAAAAACTGACTTTGAATCCTAACAGAGAATGATTCTGTGAGTTACCATACAACTGAGAGAATGATGGGGGAGTTTGAATTGTGATGAGTAAGAATAGATCATTCTGGAGAATTTTTCTAAATATTCCTTAAGTTGAAAGGACCAAGACTGAAAGAATTGGGAGGAACCATTGTAGTTGGAATCCATCTCTGTGCTGTGTTTTGAAATCATAGATCCCTTAAAGAAAGCAAAGGATGTTTCTCTGGGAATTCTTTGACTCAGAAGTGTATTAACAATGGTAATCTGGAGAAGTAGTGTCTAGAAGGTGGATCATTGAAGAGATGGAGCTCACTTCACGTGGAACTATTTCTACTGCCACATATTAAGTGGATGGTAATATGTGAAGGAAAGATGCTGGTGATGAAGAAAAAAAAAAAATACTCCCTTTCACCAAACAAAAAGGATGTAGTAGTGGGAATTTCTTGATGTTGATTTGATCCAGTATGACCGGTAACTAATGTCTACTGACGGAGAAGGCAATGGCAACCCACTCCAGTACTCTCGCCTGGAAAATCCCATGGACGGAGGAGCCTGGTAGGCTGCAGTCCATGGGGTCGCTAAGAGTCGGGCACAATTGAGCGACTTCACTTTCACTTTTCACTTTGGAAATGGCAACCCACTCCAGTGTTCTTGCCTGGAGAATCCCAGGGATGGCGGAGCCTGGTGGGCTGCCGTCTATGGGGTCGCACAGAGTCGGACACGACTGAAATGACTTAGCAGCAGCAGCAGCAGCAGTGTCTACTGAATAAAACAGTCTTCTCCCAACTCAGTGGAACTAGAACTTGATGAACTAGTACCAAACATGTGTAGAAAAAGCTTACAATCAAACATTTAAAAATCACAATGGCTCATAATCCCAACTATTCTCAACCAAAGGCTTCTGGATAACTTAAATGACTGAACAGATTACATGAGTTTGTTCAGCCAGGCATTCAGACTAGATTCAAAGGCGAGACAGGAAATTGAGTACAAAAGGAAATGCAGGACTCCATCTATATTATTTATTGTTTGTTTGTTTGTTTAAAAATGACAGAGATAGCCTTGTCTCTTTAACTCAAGCAGAGGAATAAATGAGACTTCTGAAAAATTCTGTGATAAAAAAGGAAACTAAATACTACATTCCAAGAAAGAACATCGTTTTAGAAAATACTTATTCTGGGAAGTAGAATAATAAATAGATAATAATAAATAATAAAGTAGATAATAAACATTTTCACTTTAAAGGAATAATAGAAAAAAAGAGAAAAACATGAACTAAGGAAAACAAGATAAAAAAATGAAATAAAGAGCCTGGAAATTAAAAAGTACCAGCTTTGTTATAAAAACAAATTTAAAAATTTTTCAAATTTTTAAATGGTTGTATAGGTCAAAGAGACAGAGATATAGATACGGCAAAAAGAATCAACAGTGCAGACAGACAAATCCATAGCCTGGAAGATGAATGGGAAGAAATTATAAAGCATGCAGAGGGAAGAGGCAGAAAGTTGGAAATAATAAAGGAGAAGGTAATAGAGATAAGATGCAAAACCAGAGATCCTGTATATGAATAATGAGTGTGAATGAAATATTAAAATAATTAGAAATACAAAAGGAAAAAAAAAAACAACCTGTAATTGAATTGAAAGAAACTGTGCCAAGTAAAAAGAATTACTTTGCTAGGTAAAATTATTGGAATGTTATCAACAATTCCTTATGACATTTTGAAATTCAAAGTCCAGTAATTCTAAAAGCATTGAGACAGAAGTCACAGGTCACCTAAAATGGGAGGAAAATTCATGCATGTTTCAGACTTCTATCTATATATGTGAACCAAAGGCAGCAGAAGACTGGAAGCCATTCAGATGCCTATTAACAAGAGAATGTATAAATAAGTTTTATATTCACTCAACAAAATAGTACATACCAGGAAGATTGAACTATTTATACGTGCAAAAATATAATCTCACAAAAATGATATTGAGTGAAAGAAGCTAAAAATGAAAGAGTAAATGCTACAAGAATTCAAAAATAAGGTAAACAAATCTATGTTGCTAAAAGGCAAGTAATGATTACCAAAGGAAGAGCTTTGTGAGAGACTGTGACTCCAGGGTGAGTGGATTAATGAGGACTTGAGTGCTGATAATATTGTTTCTTGATCTGCATGCATTTTATGCAGTGTTTTTAATTATTTGTTTTATGAAAATTAATCCAGTTGTACATATGTGATATATACACTCAGATAAAAAGGTTTGTTTTGTTTTGATTTTTTATGGGAGGAGGCCTTCCTCAATAGCTCAGTGGGTAAAGAATCCGCCTGCCATGCAGGAGACACAGGAGACGGGTCCAATCCCTGGGTCAGGAAGATCCCTAGAGAAGGAAATGGAAACCCGCTCCAGTATTCTTGCCTGGAAAACCCCATGGACAGAGGAGCCTGGTGGGCTACAGTTCAAAGGGGAGCAAAGAGTCAGACACGACTAAGCATGAAGGCATGGCACAAAGTTTTTTAAATGTTGAAATAAAATTAGAGAGAACATTCATTGAAGATGAAGAGAATTCAGGGTATAGATGCTGTGGATAGATGCCTTGTAAAGGAGAGGGCTAAAAATATTGTACTTTGCTAGAAAAATGTTTATATAAATACTTGTATTAAAAATTTAAGGGTCATAACTAAATATGTAATACACTCTGCACCTTCCAAGTCAGCAGAAGGGAAAAAGAGAGTAAAGTAAATTCCATAAGGTTAATAGCAGGCAGGAAAGATGTAAAAAAGGGAACGAAAATGCATAGTAAACAGAAACTTTTTTTTAGAAAGATGATAGAAATTACTCTAAATATGTCAGTCTTCTTAACAAAATGCAGTTGAATTTAACTCAGTTTCTAAAAGACACAGATTAAAAAATAAAATTAAAATATCCATGCTCCAGATCTTGGTTTCCAAATATCATCTCAAATAAAAGTTACCAGGGCTACTTGAAGAGGTTGATTTCAGAATCAGGAAAGAATAATTAAATATAAATTTGTGATGGTATAAATAATTGAATGAATAAATAAGGATGAAGAAAGGATTAGTTTTCCTTACCAAAGAAGTCTAGTCAAACAAACAAAACTTGGGCATGTGCCAAGTTCTTCTTGCAGCTAAACTAATACAATCTAATTACTAAAGTCCCAGAATCTTTCTAAAAACCCAAGAGCACACTTAATGATCTCTACTGTGTTGACATTCGAGTCAATCTAAGTAAGACTCTGTCTTGTATTAGAGTTTTCAAAATCTTGGGCTACACTTTCCCAGCAGGTTCTTTACTCATGACCTTCTTATCACAAGGAAAGGAGATATGATGATAAAAGATAAAAATAAAAATAAAATTGATCTATTTTACTTCTAATGTGTGTGTGTGTGTGTGTGTGTGTGTGTGTGTGTGTGTGTGTTCTAAGTCATGTCTGACTCTTTGCGACCCTATCAACTATAACCCACCAGTCTTCTCTGTCCATGGGAGTTTTCAGATAAGGATACTGGAGTGGGTTGTCATTTCCTCCTCCAGGGAATCTTCCTGACCTCAGGATCATACCCCATGTCTCCTGCATTGGCAGGCAGATTCTTTACCACTAGCTCTACTGGGAAGCCCCACTTCTAACATAACTACCTTGGAAAAAAAAAGCACAGAAAAAGAAGCATTTGGCACTTTGGCCAAAGTGTCATTATTTGATCACCTGCGTCATTACGGAAGATTGGGAATCAGATCTGTCTAGTTGATCTTTTGTCAGAGAACACATCAGCACTTTGAGCTGATAGCTACTCTTCATGGTCTAATTTCACCTTTTATTAAATTATGACATGTAATTTAATATGACTGTGGTAATGAGGTTTGATGTGTTGACTTGGTACATATTAAAAGATCCACCACAATTCCATGTTTAACCCAGCATCCAGCCAGAGCTACCTGCTTTTGAAAACTTTTGTTCTCCTTTATGTTCTGGGGTAGTGATTTTCCTTCTTTAGACACATCATAAATTTTCAACTCTGTATTTGCTATAACAATTTGTAATCAGAAAAATAGCCTACTATCCTCCCATGTATGTGTATGTGCTCAATTGCTCAGTCATGTACAACTCTTTGTGACCCCAAGGTTCCTCTGTTCATGTGATTCTCCAGGCAAGAATACTGGAGTGGGTTGCCATTTCCTCCTCCAGGGGATTCTTCTGACCCAGGGATCCTCTCGAACCAGGGATCGAGCCTGTGTCTCTTGCATCTCCTGCATTGGCCAGTTCTTTATCTCTGAGCCACCTGGGAAGCTCATTCTTCTATATTCAGTTTCTTTTTTTCTTTGTCAAATATCTTGGTAGTTAAGAACAGAATCTTAAGCACCCTGTCACCAGAGTTCAAATTCTGGTCTTGCCATTTTTCGCTGTGTGTCCTTGGGCAAGTCAGTCACCTTTTGTGTGAGACTTATTTTCCCCAACAGTAAAATGTTCTCATTGCATTAAATGAATTAAAATACCTAGAGCACTTAGAGTAATATCTGAAATTTGGTATGTGCTTAATAAATTCTCTTATTAAATATTAATTTCTTAAATGTTTTAGTAGCAGTCTCTGGGGCAATTCTGTTTAGAGTACCAGTTCCCTAAACAAATACCACTTCATTCCTTAGCAAATGGAAACCTGTCAGCCTTAAAATATAAGCTGGCCAACACAAGTCAGTTATAACATAGGAGCTTGAATTTAGCTTCCAATGTTATTTTTTGTTAGAATGTAAAAATGGAAAATCTTTTAACATTGTTTTTGAATAAGTCATGGGTGACTTATGTGTCAACAACTGAGCCTATGCATAGCTGACCTGAATGGGTCGCCTATGGCTGGGCTTGCTGAGACCTGCTTGCCTATAGAATTGCTACTCCTTCCTGGCCTGGACACAATGGGGCCTTGATTCTTAGGGGCCTTGTAGGCTGACAAAAAGAGCTCCACCCACCGCTTCTGCAAGATCAGCAGCTTCATGGGAAGTTCTGTGGAAGAACTTTGAGAAAACTAGTGTTTCACTAAACGAATATATCATGAATTCATTCAGATAAATATTAACTATTTAGTTGCTAACCACTGTGTCAGATTTTTAAGTTCAGTGATAGTGGTTGTGGATAGTTTTTCAAGGATACATGAGAGAAGGTGCCGAACTAAAAAGTTGATTTATTCTTTAGCTTTATTGAGGTTGTAATTGATACATAACATGTGTGTAAGTTTAAGGTAAATGCATATTGATTTCATACACTTATATGCTGCAAAATGACTACCACCGTGTTAGCTAACACCTCCATCATATCATCCAGTTATCATTTCTTTTTTGCAGCGAGAGCATTTAAGATCTATTCACTTAACAACTTTCAAGTAGGTAATAGAGTATTATTAATTATAATCATACCATACCTTACATCCCCAGAAATTATTCTAAAAACAATTTTTGGTTTAGAAAAAAAGGATGAAGCCTTTTCATTTTCTACATTTGTACAAAAATCTTTTCTTTCAGCAAATTCATGACCTGCTAATATACAAAGTGTTGTATAATATACTGTTACGTTATACATATAAAACTTTTATTCATGTCGATGTATGACAAAAACCATCACAATATTGTAAAGTAATTATCATCCAGTGAAACTAATTTTTAAAAATATCTTCTTTCCTTTGCTCAGAAAAACAGTTCTCATTTGTGCTTTAATTTGCCTTCTTTGATTACTAGTGAGAGTGACTATTTCCTTGTCCCTTCTTCTGTGGTGCACTTCCCTGGTGGTTCAGACAGTAAAGAATCTACCTGCAGTACAGAAGACCTGTATTCGATCCCTGGGTTGGAAAGATCCCCTTGAGAAGGGAGTGGCAACCCACTCCAGTACTCCTGCCTGGAGAATTCCACAGATAGAGGAGCCTGATGGGCTACAGTCCATTGGGTCACAAAGAATCGGACATGACTGAGAGACTAACACTACTTGCATTCTTTGAAAACTAGTGAGAGTGACTATTTTATTGTTCCTTCGTGATTCTTCTTTTGTGAATTTCTTATTTACAATTTTTGCCCCTTTATTTTATTGGCCTCTCTGTTTTTTAAGGGAAAAAATAACTCCATTGTATGTTAGATAAGTATGCCCTTTTGTTTTCTTTTTGTGTTTAACCAATTCTAACATTGTCATTTCGCATGTGCAGACATACATTGTTTTACAGCACTTTGCTTTCTCGAGCTGCATAAATATTGTGTATTTTACAAATTGAGGATTTGTGGAAACCCTACATTGTCAGATGATCGTTAGAACTTTTTAGCAATGAAGTATTTTTTAATTAAGAAATGTACATTTTTAAGACAAAATACTATTGCACGTAATAGAATATAGCATACTGTAAACATAACACATATACATTGTGAAACCAAAAAATTCCTGTGACTTACTTTATTATTATATTTGCTTTATTGCAGTAGTCTGGTACTGAACTTGCAATATCTCTGAGGTATGTCTTTACATAAAAATACATTTTTTATGTTGACCAATTTATTACTTTTCTTTCCTTGGCTGTGCCTTTAATTGTGAGGCTTTTAATTTCCCAGATAGAAAGAACATGCTATATCTTTCCATCTGTTTATATTATCTTTGATTTTTTTCACCAGTATCTTATAGTTTTCAGGATACAGTTCTTTTGCAACCTTAGATAGGGTTATTCCTAGATATTTTATTCTTTTTGATGAGACAGTGAATGGCATTTATTCTTAACTTCTCTTTCTGATCTTACATTATTATTGTGCAGAAATGCATCCAAATTCTGTGTATTAATTTTATATCCTGTAACTTTATCTAATTCATTGATGAGCTCTAGTAGTTTTCTGATAGTGTCTTTAGGATTTTCTGTGTATAGTATCATGTTATCTACAAACAGTGACAATTATACTTCTTTTCCAATTTGGGTTCCTTTTACTTCTTTTTCTTCTGATTGTTCTGTCTAGGACTTCCAAAATGAGGTTGAATAAAAATGGTGAAAGTGGACATCCTTGTATTATTCCTGATCTTAGAGTAAACACTTTCAGCTTTTCAGCATTGAGTATGATGGTACTATGGGTTTGTCATATATGACCTTTATTATATCGTGGTATGTTCTCTATATACCCACTTTCTAGAGAGTTTTTATCATAAATGGATGTTAAATTTTATCAAAAGAATTTTCTGCATCTACTGAGATGATCATATGGCTTTTATTCTTCAGTTTGTTGATATGATATATCACACTGATTGATTTGAAAAATTTGAAAATATTGAAAAATCCTTGCATGCATGAGATATATTTCACTTTATCATCGTGTATGATCCTTTTAAAGGTGCTGTTGAATTCAGTTTGCTAGCATTTGTTGAGGAGTTTTACATTTACATTCAGTAGTGATATTAGCCTGAAATTTTCTTTTTTTGTGATATCTTTCATTTTGGTACCAGGGTGATGGTGGCCTCATAGAATGAGTTCAGATGTTTTCCTTCCTCTGCAATTTTTGGAACAGTTTCAGAAGGATAGGAATTAAATGTTTGGTAGAATTAACCGGTGAAGCCATCTGGTCTTGTTCTTTTGTTTGTTGGGAGTTTCAAATCACAGATTCAGTTTCAGTACTTGTAATTGTCTGCACATATTTTCTAAAGGTAGGAAACCATCCACACACAAATATGATATTTAAACCAGTAACTGCAAGAGGAGGAGAAGTAAAAATGTGCAGGATATTTGAAATGCATTTAAAATTAAGTGATAAGCAACTTAAAACAATTGTGTTTTTATTTTGATGGTTATATCAAAACCTTATAACTATAACCACAAATTTATAATTAATATTCACAAAAAAGAAAATTTAATCTAAACATCACACTAAAAGATAGTCATTAAGTCACATGAAAAGGAAACAAAAGAAACAGGAAGAAAAAGACCTACAAAAATAAATCCAAAACACTTAAAGTAGCAATAAGGACATATATATATTAATAATTACCTTAAATATAAACAGATTAAATGCTCCAAACAAAAGACATAGACTGGCTGAATGGATACAAAAACAAGATCTATATATATGCTATTTACAAGAGACCCACTTCAGATCTAGGGACACATACAGACAAAGTGATGGGATAAAAAGAGGTATTCCATAAAAATGGATATCAAAAGAAACCTAAAATAGGAATACTCATATCAGACAAAATAGGCTTTAAAATAAAGATAGGTACAAGAGGCAAAGGGGAACACTACATAATGATCAAGGGATCAGTCCAAGAAGTATGACAATTTTAAATATATATATATATCCAACATAGGAGTGCCTCAATATATAAGGCACATGTTATGGCAGAAAGTGAAGAAGAACTAAAAAGCCTCTTGATGAGAGAGGAGAGTGAAAAAGTTGGCTTAAAGCTCAACATTCAGAAAACTAAGATCATGGCATCTGGACCCATCACTTCATGGCAAATAGATGGGGAAACAGTGGAAACAGTGTCAGACTTTATTTTTTGGGCTCCAAAATCACTGCAGATGGTGATTGCAGCCATGAAATTAAAAGACACTTACTCCTTGGAAGGAAAGTTATGACCAACCTAGATAGCATATTAAAAAGCAGAGACATTACTTTGCCAACAAAGATCCGTTTAGCCCGTTTTTCCAGTAGTCATGTATGGATGTGAGAGTTGGATGGTGAAGAAAGCTGAGTGCCGCAGAATTGATGCTTTTGAACTGTGGTGTTGGAGAAGACTCTTGAGATTCCCTTGGACTGCAAGGAGATCCAACCAGTCCATCCTAAAGGAGATCAGTCCTGGGTGTTCATTGGAAGGACTGATGTTGAAGCTGAAACTCCAATACTTTGGCCACCTGATGCGAAGATTTGACTCATTTGAAAAGACCCTGATGCTGAGAAGGATTGAGGACAGGAGGAGAAGGGGACGACAGAGGATGAGATGGCTGGATGGCATCACCGACTCAATGAACATGAGTTTGGGTTAACTCCGGGAGTTGGTGATGGACAGGGAGGCCTGGCATGCTGTGATTCATGGGGTCGCAAAGAGTCGGACATGGCTGAGCGACTGAACTGAACTGAACAGATGTAAGCGGAAAAATTTACAGTAACACAATAATACTGGGAGACTTTAACACCCCAGTTACATCAATGGACAGAACATCTGGAGAGAAAATCAATCAGGAAATATAGACCTAATGACACATTAGATGGGATGGACTAAATGATATTTATAAAGCCTTCCATCCAAAAGCAGCAGAATATGCAGTCTTTTCAAGTGCATGTGAAACATTCTCCAGGATAGGTCTCATGATGAGTGACAAAGCAAGCCTCAGTACATTTAAGAAAATTGAAATCATATCAAGCATCTTTTCTAAGCACAATGCTGTGAGAGTAGGAATCAACTACAAGGAGAAAAACTGGAAAAAACACAAACACGTGGAGGCTAAACAATATGCTCCTAAACAACCAATGAATCACTGAAAAATTCAAAGGAAAAATTTGAAAAATGCCTAGAGACTGATGAAAACAAAAACATGATGATCCAAAACCTATGGAATACAGCAAGAGTCATTCTAAGAGGGAAGTTTATATCAATACAAGCTTACCTCAGCGAACAAGAAAATTCTCAAACAACCTAACATTATACCTAAAGCAACTAGAGAAAGAAGAACAAACAAAACCCAGCTGGTAGAGGAAAAGAAATAATAAAGATCAGAGCAGAAATAAATGAAATAGAAACTAAGAAAACAATTGAGAAGATCAACTGAACCAAAGCAGTTTAATGAAAAAAAATTGAGTTGAAATTTTAAAAAATGCTTAACTTCAGCTAAAGGTTCTTTAACACTAGAGCAAAACTAGAACTTTTGGTTCTTAAAAATTCATTATAAATTAAAAAGTGATTATGAGATCATTAAGATATTAGGACAATTTTTTAAGCTACATGCTTTTACATGGGAATAAGTTTAAATTTTCCAGAAGATAAAATTTAGTCAGTTTTTTCTAAAAAAATCACAAGTAAAAGTCAGGAGATATCCTCTATGTAAGCCCTTTTATTTTTATAAAAGTAAAACAAATTTTAAGATGCAAACATATTTTTGAATGATTTTCCATAAATGATTAAAGGGGAAAGACTGTTCTGTGAACAAATATGCTATCAAAGTGACAAATCACTTTCAAGAAAATACAAATTCATCAAGAGAAAATGCTTCATTTGTCTTGTTATTGGCCCAAAGATATTAATTACCTCTGAATTCTGAGTGACTTTGGTCATCTCCTCACTCCTGAATTACTTGACCTGTGGGGCTGCAGCTGTGTGTTTCAGACAGTACTTCCCCTTGGATGTCATTTGCTAAATATCATATCATGTTTGGGTGATGATTTTTTTTAATGTATTTCTTCTAATTGTTTTTCTTGGTTTTTTTTTTTGGGGGGGGGGTTGTATCTTCTCAGGTAGCACTAGAGGTAAAGAACCTGCCTGCCAATGCAGGAGACATAACAGATGTTGGTTTGATCCCTGGGTCGGGAAGATCCCCTGGAGGAGAGCATGGCAACCCGCTCCAGTATTCTTACCTGGAGAATAGAGGAGCCTGGTGGGCTACAGTCCATGGGGTCGCACAGAGCTGGACACAATTGAAGTGACTTAGCATGCACATGTTCTTTTTTAATCAGAAAAGATATATGCCTTTACTTTATCAATATCATACTGTACTTACAAATTGTATTGTTTGTATAATCACACTTGTCTTCTTATTGAAAATATTTTTCCTGTAAACCTGTTGTTCTAATATATACAAACTTCTATCAGGCTGCTTCTTAGCTGTCATAGTAGGATTTCTCACATTCACTTCTTCATTGCATTGTGTACTATATATATCTTACATTCTGAGTCTTTGTCTTTTATCTATTACATTTTATAGCAATTTCACTGAGACATAATTCATATATACAGTTCACCCATTCACTGATTTTTATTATGGTCATAGAGTTGTGCAGCCATAGCAGCAATCAGTTTTAGAGTTTTAATCACCACAAAGGAAACTTAATATCCATTAGTAGTCATTCCCCATTTCTTTCCACCCACCCCACACTCCAGCCCTAGGCAACCACTAATCTATTTTCTGTTGCTATATACTTGTTCATTTTAGGCATTGGATTTAAACAGAATCATCCATTATTGTGGCTTTTTGCATCTGGTGTCTTTCACTTAACAATGTTTTCAAGGTTCATCCATGTAGTAGTATGTAGCAATACTTCATAATTTTTTTATTGCCAAATAATATTCCATTGTATGGATATATCATATTTTGCTTATCCATTTCATCAGTTGATAGAAATTTGTTTTTTTTCCACTTTTTTGCTATTATGTATAACGTTACTATGAATATTCATATACAAGTTTTTTTGTGATTATATATTTTCATTTTCCCTTGGTTATAAACCTACAGATTTGTTGGGGCATTTGCTAAGTCTGGGTAAGTCTATGTTTAACCTTTGAGGAACTGTCTGGTTATTTTGAAAAGGGGCTGGATCATTTAAAAATTCCACCAGCAGTGTATGAGAGTTTCAGTTTGTCTACATCCTCATCAAAACTTGTTATTGTCTATTTTGTTATAGCCATCTCAGTGGATATACAGTGATATTTGATTATCATTTTGATTGGCATTTTCCTGATGGCTAAAGCACTATTATTTTTAATTTTGAGAGTATATCTCAAAGTAATTTTTTTCTAGAAAAATATATGTATGGGCCAAAATACCCTTTTATTGGTAGGGGATCATATTTTGCTTTTTATTCTCATCTAATTCTGAGACATGTCTTCTTAATTACCTAACACACTCTCTGTGGAATTAATATTTTCAAATTCACTTGTTATTTATTATTTTTGTTTTTCTGTAGAATTGTATCACATAGGAAATATTTGATTGGTTCAGAGGAAAAGCATGGAATGTATAAAAGTTTCATTAGTACATTATACACTTCTTTCTTAAATTTGAATTTTTAGGCCAAGATGAAGACACACTTAACCAAAAAGTGACTGACAATTTTAAAAAATGTGTGGGGCCTGGAGTATTCTAGAAGCTCAAGAAAATAGACTCCTCTCCCTAAAAAAAAAACCTAGTGGTTACCTAAAAATTTCTATAGTAGTTATATAAAAATTTCTATAATTAGAGGATATGTGCAGAAGATAGAACTTCATAATTGAACAATAACTTAATTACTATTTGCAGTGGTTGGGTGGGAATTTCTAAAGGGTCCATATATTGGGAATCGCATATGTCAAAGTCTGGGTGTGCATGTCAAGGCATCATATACATGTGCCTGGACTACACAAAGGCACGTGAGTGCTAGAGCAGGAAAAATTAGAAAATCCTCTGATCTGGACTGCCCACTTATTTTATCAATGCAGAAATCAAGGTCTAGAGAAACTCAGGTCTCAAAACTTGTTCACAGAAGGAGGAGGCCAGAACACCAGTCCTCTGACTCTATCCAGTACTCTGAACTAGCCAGTGTTCAAGGCAGTGAAACACTTCCCATTTAATACACCTATGCACAAATATCTGCTCAGCTTCACAGAAGTCTTTCTTAAAATGCTGAGGTGCATTTATTGACTTCAGGTTAAAACATCCTCCTCATGAGAACCGTGTAAGATTTGTTGTTGTTGTTCAGTCGCCAAGTCATGTTCCACTCTTTGCAGCCCCACAGATTGCAGCATGCCAGGCTCCTCTGTCCTCCACTATCTCCCAGAATTTCCTCAAATTAATGTCCATTGAGTTCATCTCATTCTCCGCCGCTCCTATTTCCTTTTGCCTTCAATCTTTCCCTGCATCAGGGTCTTTTCCAATGAATCAGCTCTTCTCATCGGTAGCCAAAGTATTGAAGCTTCAGCATCAGTCCTTCCAATGAGTATTCAGGATTGATTTCCTTTGGGATTGATTGGCTTGATTTCCATGCAGTCCAAGGGACTCTCAAGAGTCTTCTCTAGCACCATAATTCAAAAGCATTCATTCTTCAGTGCTCAGCCTTCTTTATGGTTCAACTCTCACACCCATACATGACTACTGGAAAAACCATAGCTTTGACTATACGGACCTTTGTCTCCAAAGTGATGTCTCTGCTTTTTAACATGCTGTCTAGGTTTTTCATAACTTTCCTTTCAAGGAGCAAACATCTTTTAATTTCATGGCTTCAGTCACTGTCTGCAATGATTTTAGGTGTCACTTGATATTGCTTTGTTATCTCATGTTTGCTTCTAGTTATGTTTATATTTAAAAATCTATCTCAACTGAGAAATTTTTGGCTTTTGTTCCTCTGAGTGGTGCAAACATTTCATTTTACTTATTGTATTATACTGGGGGAAACCACCATTACCTGTTTTATTTCCCAATTAATGCAATATATCTTTGTTGAGGACATTCTCTGCCTAGAACCATGGCAAGCACTGTCCCATGTAGATACTCTCTGGTGAATATTAGCAGGCAAAATAAAGGTCTTAACTCTTTGTACCCATCACCATGCTGTTTCCCCATACCTCTGTCTTCTTTATCTTTCAATATTATTCTTTTTACATTTCTGAACCACCAGTGAAACCACTCACTATTGCCCAGGTATCCATGTCTGTTTTTTCCTTGGCCATTTCTCTTACCACACAAAGTGGATGACCAGATGCATTACCCCAAACTCTGCTCATTAGCAGGATTTTTCCTCACTGTCCTTTCCTGGATCATCCCTGAGCAAGACTGTTGTATAGTAAGAGTTCACTTACAGCTGTGCCCACATTTGAATTGATTCATCTATGAATAATATCAGTCTTTTTCTCCCTCCTTCAGTTGATCTGAAGGACTCCCTTGCATTCATAGATGGGAGCTGAGAGAGAGAGAAGCTGGTGAAACAGTGGCTGACAACATGGCCATCTGAAGCATGTGGATTGTGCTTCTCACTTGCTCATCTCTGATCCTGGCTGCACCATTTCTGTCTTATTATGTGATGCTATTGAGGGTGCATGACCTGTGGTTTGGTAAACAGAACCCAACTATAATGAACAGCTGTGGCTTTGTGGTCACTTTATGGCCTGGATCAGAAGCTCAGTCTTTATCAGGGTCTGGTGGCATAGCAAGAGTTATATTTTGAACGATGTCTCTAGACTTCAGATGCTTTGCTCCACAACCATAGTGGTCTACATTGTGATTTCCCTGTAATTACTGGTTGGCTCTAAGATCCACAGAATGTTTCTTTTTGCTACCAAGGGCTCTAGTACCCTGGCATCTGCTGATTTTGTGGCTCAGGCTACAGGGATGATTATCTCATGACTTGCATTTGCTACTTTGGTTCTACTTAATGGTCTCAGCCTTTGTGTCCCTTAGTAAATAGATTGGAGCAGTATTCCTAGATGTAAAATATGCTGCCTCTAGAACATGTGTTTCCTTCTTAGTGACAGGAGAAGCAAGATACAATATAATCTGTCCCTTACTTTAGAGGCATATCTGAGCATGCCTGGACCTCTGGACACTTAAAAACCTCACTGACAAAGAGGAAACTCAATCTTCATAGAGTTTCTCTCTCACTCTTAGGAGCGAAAGTATTTTGGAATGAACTTCAAGTCCAATTAACATGCCATTAGTATAATGTACCAATGTGATATTATGTGGAATGTCCACATGGTTCTGGTCCCTTGCTATCACACTATGACTGAGGGTTAGAGAATTGATGGAGCCCTGAGACACAATCTTAAATACTGTCTTTCCCGAATGAATGGGAATTGCTTCTGATCCTCCTTCCTGATAAGGGTGGAAAAGAAGGCATCTGCCCAGTTATGTTCCTGAGGTTAGGTTGAGAATCTCCTTGGGCAGAAATACCACATCTGGCCCAGCACTTGCAATCAGGGCTGATGCTTGGCCTACTTAGTGAAAGTCCACTCTCATCAATTGGGATTCATCAGCTCTTTGTAGGAGCTGGACTGGTTTACTCATTGGAGAAGTGAAGGTGACCACCCTCTAGGTCTTTCAGGGTACCACTAACCTTTGAAAATCTACTTAGGATGCAAAATTTGTTTTGATTCACCCTTTTGGACAGAGGAAGGGACACTTTCATAAACTACTTCTCCTTTCCCACTATAATAGCTATTTTACCACAAGCCAAGGAACAAATGTAGGGTTTCTGCCCACTGCTAAGCATGATCCTCCATGCTAAAGTGTCCACCCACTGGATCCTCTGAGCCAGACACCGGACATGAACACATTTATTACCTGACACTCAGATAATGCCATTCTAAGAGGGGCTATGATGATGCTTTATGTCCTTGACTAACAATGTTAACACAGAACTTTTGCCAAGGAGTCCTCAAAAAATTTGGTATCCCCTTTCCCCAGTTATGCAGTTGCCCAAGGAAGTGGATATTGTTCCATTCCAATCAGGAGACTCATTCCTTTACACTCTTACTATGATGCTGCAGGGTCCTTTCTTATCAGGACATGGCTTTCTTCTGTCAACGAGTTCAAATCTGAGATATAGGGCCAAGTTTAGAAATTGATGTTGATGAAGCAGACTGGTTGGGGTTGAGAAGTCAACCTTCTTTGAGCTTTGCTACCCTGCTAATTAAGTTCTGGGCCTGGTTTTCAGATTTTTTTCCGTCCTCAGTTATTGGAAATGAGTCTCTTCCTATGCTGCCAATAAGACCCTCTAACTTTCACATTTTGTCTTATGTTGGGGATTAATCGTTCTCAGCACTTTGCTGTCTCTATTCTAATTTTATCAAGAGTACCAGGCCAGCCATCCAGTTTCATAATCCTCATGATTTCTGCTCCCTCAGTTCTTTTCAAATACTCCTCAGATCTTGTACCAACCAGTGCATTCTTTTCAGGTGGTATCTCATTCCAGTTTGCCCCTGGTAAGCTCCGATACTTTGGCCACTTGATGTGAATAGCCAACTCATTGAAAAAGATCCTAATGCTGGGAAAGTGTGAAGGCAAAAGGAGAAGAGGGTGGCAGAGGATGAGATGGTTGGATGGCATCACCAATTCAATGGACATGAACTTGGGCAAATCCCGGGAGATGGTGAGGGACCGAGAGGCCTGGTATGCTGCAGTCCATGGGGCCGCAGAGTTGGACATGACTTAGTGACTGACAACAACAATCATAGCATTAACAGCTGCACCAGCACCACACACTGGGCGCTCTGAGGCCTCAGCCTATCAGGAGTGATGGGGTTTTCATTGTCAGCTGGCTGGCAGATAATCTAGCTGGAAAATTCCAGTTTAGAGATTGCTTCCTAGGACCACTCTTGGTATCCACTCTCTTTTGTCAGTTCCCCAGAAAATAGACTCTGTGGTAGAGATTTGTGTGCAGGAAGTCTGCAGGGGAGATGAGAGAAGCAAGACTGTGCAAAGGAGAAATTGAACTCCAATGTGATTGCAACAGAGGCCTTTGCAGTTCTCTCTGGGATCCATGGCTTCACAGATGGTGACAGTACTTCAGGGGTTTCCCAAACTGAGGCGAGGAGGCCACCAGGATCAGTCATTAGATGCTGACTGCCCCCAGGGAAGGTATGTTCACTTGGATGAGTCAGCTCCCTTTGTCCACAAGCAAACAGGGACTTGAGATTCAGCTGCTAGCTGTCAGCCGCCAACATTCCTGGCAGCCGAGGAGATGAATACCTTGGTCCTGAAGGGGGCATTCGAGTAGTACAGGACAGAATCCACCCCATTGTGTTCCAACTATGAAGATGACAATGAATGCTCCTGCAACTGTAGTCTTCTGTTACATTTTAAGATTAGAAAATTTATTTAAAAAAAAATCACTGAAGGACAAAGAACCAGAAATTTAACGGAGAAAGAAAATACCCTGCTGGGCAATGTAAGTAAAATCTTTGTTCAAAGATAGATCAGATTTCTTCTGCTTTATCAAAGAATCAACCTAGATTTTTGAAAGAGGAAGTATGTACTTGAAATATCAAATAAACTCTCTGCAGGCTCTGAGGGTAAAGGCTACCAGAAAAAGGTGAAAAGATTTTTTTTGGGGGAGGGGCGGTTTTAATTGTGCACTCTCCCAATTATGCTTCAGCAGACGTTCCAGTTGTATATGTTGAACATATAAAGTTTCTATGAATCATGACATCTTTTCCCTTCAATTCTGCTTTCCCCTTAGATTCTCCCTGCTCCATCAGCATTCATCTCTGTGTAAGTCTATTAAGATACCCTCAAGTTTCCTAACACATTAGAACCCACCAGAGACTGGAGTTAGTCCAGAGTGTTCATGATTTCTTTTTCCCAGGGTGGACACAGGAAAATTAAGAGGCTATCAAGAAACTATAAGGAAACAGCTGATTAAGGAAGCTGAGGATTTAGATTTTACTGGCATCTTCACACTATGAAAGTCCAGGGAATGTGATGTGCCAGCCGTAGGAAGAGAGTTCTATAGAACCTTCAGCAATTCTCCCCCGGATATATCAATCAAAATGTTGGTTAGATGCTTCTTTTGCCAAACTCTTGAAGACTTGAGGGAGAAAATCTGAATTATATTTCCATGGCTTTAAAAACTGTGAGAGAAAACCTTCTGACACATTGTATGAATGTAGAAAAAATTCTACAGATACATGTATGTTATGCTAATAAGAAAATACCTAGTTGTAGAATTGAGGAGGGTCATTTATTTCTCTTATACACACACAGACACACACACACACAATTAATTGAATGGTTGACAGGTCAACAATTGACATCTTAAAAACTCTAAAATATATTTAAAATCCTAAAGATAATTACTAGCATAGCATAACATACTCAGCCTCTGACAGCATAGATTTCAATGTTAAGTACCTTGGTCTTTGTTATGTAAAGAATACTCAAGGAAATGAGAACCCAATGATAATAAATCAGGGGTTGTAAATGGCATTCTATCAACTATGGTCCACTGATTTTTTTTTTTTTTTTGGTCTCTGGTATCTTTTTATATTCTGACAAGTCAGAAGCTACAGCAACATTGAGCTTGCCTACATGAAGCATGGCCTTACCGTTTCTTTCCAGCCCTTTCCAAGTGCCCTTTCCACTCCTTTGAGAGACTTGAATGCAATCCTGGGGAAAACTATCAAAACAGTGAACAAGGTAATTAGTAAACACAAGTTAGAAGAAGTTAAGGATGAATTATATTTTTGCTTACATAACAGTAAGGATGTGAATAGCTAACTCACTGGAAAAGATGCTGATGCTGGCAAAGATTAAAGGCAAGAAGAGAAGGGGCGGGCAGAGAATGAGATGGTTAGACAGCATCACTGACTCAATGGACATGAACTTGAGGAAACTTTGGGAGATAGTGGAGGACAGAGGAGCCTGTCGTGTTGCAGTCCATGGGGTCACAAAGAATCAGACATGACTTAGAGACTGAACAACACTAACAAACCCTAAGTATGTGACCAAGAGAAATAACTAAATAAAAACCTTGTTGTACAAGGCCTCTTATGTAAAGCAACTAATTTGATCAATTATCCATTATATGAGCTAAATAAATTAGGAAATATGTTCAGCTAAAAAAAAATACGATGCCCTCCAGACACTCATGTTGTAGATGTTGTCATTTAATGACATAAATAAGGTGTAGAACAAGAAGAAAAAAATAATTAGTATTTTGTTCTATGTAAAGAAAATAAGATAGGCAAAACATTCATAAACAATTAGAAACAAGTTCCTTCAAGTTGCGAGATTATTAACTGGGGTGTAAGAACATAAATACTAAGGGAACAGTCACTTGGTAATTGTATTTGGAACAGTTTTATTAACTTAGAATCAATTCCAAGGATGAGTAGTAGAACAAGCACAATTAACATAAAACTAGAGAGCTGTACTTAGGAGAAGACACACAGGAAACATAACTCTCTAGGATGGCGAAGACGTTAGGGAATCCATGGTGTTAGAACATTCAAAGTAGTTGCTTTTGAAAGCCTGAGAACAGTTAAGCCACTGGTGTCATATGTTACAGAGGCAGCATCAAGTTCCTGGCAGGCTGGCCTGGAATGAAGGAAGCAATTACCTCATGACATTTGCCACACCATATGGCAGGTGGAGATACCTCAGGATGTCATCCAACGGCTCCTCCACACAGGAACTCTTCTGGTGAGTGACACTTGATACACGAAGCTTGTGAAGAAGTTCAAATTCTCATAGATGATTATATTATCCGGATGATGATATTATCCAGAGAAAATGGCAAGACTACAACCGGAGAACTTTGCAAGAGCCAAGCCAAGAAAGAAATGCTGTACACAGGAAGAATGTACTGGAAGAAGTTAGAGGCCCAACTGAAGCCATAGAAACTATGGACAATGGCTCCATATTTACTGATCTCAGATTGAAGTAGCTAAGGATGTAAGACCCAGGTCAGATTGGTGCCTAATATTACTTCTGTCTCTGTTATTATTTTCATCACACTAAGCGTGATTACTTTTATCATGAACTTAGTATATGTCAGGTACTGTGCTTTCTGCTTTTCCTATTTTAGGATATTTAATGGACATTTGCTGAATGAAGGGATGAGTTAATTCTTCCAGCCATTCTTCAGGGATTACAGTTGGGAAGTTAAGCATCTTGCTCAAGCTGCCACTGCAAATAGGCCAAAAAAAAAACCTGCCTCATTCCAAAACCCATGAATTCTCTACTCATGGTTTGTGCTAGAAACTGAAGAAACATTGAAGTTGTAAGTCACCAGTAAACCCTCAAAGAGTAGTATTAATGTGGGATAAGAAAGAGAGTAGCTGCACTGGCCCAACAAGGAGAGTCTAAACAAGAGCTAGAGAGCAGAAGTGCAGGAAGGGGTGCAGCCGGATGGAGGCTTAGTAAGGTGGCTGTGCTCGACTTGGTGTGGGTGCTCACACTCTGATGGTGTGAAGAATCTGCCTGCCAGGAGTCATGGTCTCCCGGAGAATTTTGGCTTCACATCTCTGGCCACTGCTGTCTATAGGATGTTCTATTGCTATGGTTGAGAAGGTTGGGGGAATGAATGAGAGGCTTGTGCAGCTGTGGTCCTGGTACAGATCTTCCTTGACTCTAAATGTCCATGTTGTTGAGGCTCTCAAAATCTGGGGTTTGCATAAGATTTTCTCTCACTTTATGCATAGACTGAGCTCACAGGAAAGGGTAGTCTAAGCTGCCAGCACTTCCAATCACTGCTTCTGTCCCTGTGGACTTTCATCTGTAGCCAACTGTGGGAATTATGAGCTAGGGAAGTGGGGGCTCATTTGGCATTATTTCTGCAATTCATCACCACTTTCTACCCCTTGCTCAAAGAATTTTCAAACAGCTCTTCTAAGAATAACCCAGCAAATATGTTTATTCTCCAGGAGTGGGGGCCCTACTTGTCTCAGCCAGACAGCATTTGCTCCATGCCAATAGACATCACTGCAGAGCATATAAATGATTATGTCAAGCAGCTAAGCCATTAGGTAATTGGGCACAAGAGTTGATCTACTACCAGCGATGTTTTCCTAATGTCATCTAGTGTAGGACAAATGCAAAAAGAATTTGAAGCTAAGCTTGACAAATCCAGCTGATTCTCGATTATCTGACTAATGAGGCACAGAAATTTCCTGAGAACAATGATGGATAAGTCTCAAGCTGTATTCAGCAAAGCACATCACCTATAGAAGGGTTATGACAAAGCCACAGAAAGGGTATGTGTCCCTGGATATAAGCAGGATGCCTAGACTGGATTTTGAACTTATATTCTCTTGTAATGCTACTATTAACACAAAATTGCAACAAAACAGATGGACTTAACATCAGAAAACCAAGGAAGGATTCCAGAGAGCCCAACTTTACAGATTGCTATCATCATAAAAATAGGTCAAGAAGGACCTCATGCATGTTCCAGGGAAATCTCTGAGATTATATGTATATCAGCTAAATAGAAACCACTTTTTTGTGAAGACTGTACTATTGTGGCATGGGTGAGACTGACTATACCAAGATAGTGCTGATACTTGGGAGTAACTGACTCTTTGGGAAGAGATCTAAGTTAGCCTCAATAATTCCAAATTCCATGCAAGTGTTGCTAGGGTTGTGGAGAAACTGTGCTTTGATTCTAGAATACCCTCAAAGGAAAAGGCAACATGTTAAAACAATTGTGGATGAAATTCCAAGCATGGGAGCATTTCACCTACTTCATCATGGAAATCTGTTGCAATTATTACCAAACAAACCAAATGTCTTCTGTTAGTTAAGTCCTGTTCCAAAGGAGTATACATTGTTTCCAAATTACCATAGCTTCCTCCCTTCTTGTAACCTACTGTAATTTTTTCCACAAGAGTTGTTAAGTAATTTTGTTTGTCTAAAGCTGCCCAGAATGTGTCCCTTCCAAATACTGTCCTTTTAAAGTTTTATTCAGAGTGTATTGAATGATGCCTCATCCTTAGACCAGCTTTCTTAATCCCATTAAATAATGCAACAGTAGTGGGTGGTTGGGGCAGTGGGGGCTGGGGGAGGGACAGACATATGAAAAAGGTGTCCAGACACTCATAGTAGAAGGGGGCCATTACGGCGTCTCCCAAACAGGCAGGGTTACATGTTGATTTTTGCCCTGGCATTGCCTGAAGTTGGGCTTCCCAGGTAGTTCAGCGGTAAAGAATCCACCTGCCAACACAGGAGACTCAAGAGATGTGGGTTTGATCCCTGGGTCAGGAAGATCCTCTGGTAACACACTCAATGGTAACCCACTCCTTTGCCATGGACAAAGGAGTCTTTGCTATCAATAGGAAGTATAAATAATTTGTGGTAAATCTATACCACGAAATATCACACTGTAGTTGAAAGAAGAAGAGATTTCTGTACTAGTTCAGGTAAATCTTCTACATTGTTAAGCAAGAAAAGCAAATTGTCCCCCAAAAATGTAAATTATCTCATTCATGAGCAAAACTACTTTCATCTACACATTTTGTGTATGTAAATACACACAGAAAAGACTGATGAACGTATATCAGGCCATTGATGGTTGTTGCTTCTGAGATGAGGAGATCAGGAGGTGGATGGGGACTAGAACAGGGGAAGTGGGACAAGCAAACTGTTACATTTCACTGTATAAAGTCCTATTTTGTTTCTTTTCAATAATTTGGTATTTATGTATTACTAGTATAAGATAAAAACAAATAGAAAGTTACACAAGATGAATGGAACACAGGGACCAAGTCCCAAGGCACTGTATACCATTACATTGATGCTGACCAGAAAAACAACTGTACTATGAGTATAGGATTTACATGCTATTGGCTACCTTTGTTAACATAGAATTACTTTCTGTGTGCCATTTACTTTGATAGGATGAGGGAGATCGCATGTTTTGACGAATGTGGTGCCTACTGCATTTTCAGGCCTTTGTATTTGCCATTCCCGCTGCCTGGAACACTCTTCCTATAAATATCCCATCTAGTCCTCCCACTTCTTTAGATATTTGCTCAAATATTTTCTCCTCAGCCAAGTCTTTCCTATCTTCCCTTCTTTGGACTTTAATCCTCAGCGTATCGCCCAGTGCTCCCCATTGCCCGTCCCTGCTTTATTTCCCTCCATGGCTGTCAGTCGTCTAACACACTACAGTTTCACTCACTTGCTTGTTCAATATCCATCTCCTCTCACTACAAGTTAAACCTGTAAAGGTAGAAATATTTTTCAAATGTTTCATGGTCATAACCCTGGGTCTAAAATAATATCTGGCACATAGTATGTGCTTAATACATTTTTGCTGAACCAATAGAAGAATGATTTATTAAATTCATTTGAGTAAAGGAGACTGAATGTGGGAGCTATTGGCATAGCCCTGATGAAAAAGATTTGTTTCTCTGAACTCTAGTCACCGAATCTTGCCATTGAGTAAGGTAATTTAAAAACTGGAGGTAGGTGGCAAAAAGAGGGTTTCCAGTTTTCATCTACTGGTGAAAGCATTTGCCCTCATTCACCCACTATAGTGGCTTAGCTGTCAAGAATCCTCCTGCCAATGCAGGAGATGCAGGTTTGATCCCTGAGTTGGGAAGATCCCCAAGAGAAGGAAATGGCAACCCACTCCAGTATTCTTGCCTGGGAAATTCCATGGACAGAGGAGCTGGTGGGTTACAGTCCAAGGTGTCACAAAAGAGTTGGACACAACCTAGTGACTAAATAACAATCCACTATTCAGCATTAAAACTCAGAAAGAGAGGGAAAATTAGGAGCAGAGATACCATTTCCCTTTCTCCCTACTTCTAGCCAAGCTTAACCAATCATGGAATCACAAATAATCTGAAATTTAATAGAGAATATGAGACTTCAGGCATTCAAAGCTTAACTTCTAGATCATTAGAGCAATGTGTTACCCATCTCAGTTTGGACTTGCTGTGAACATAACTTTATTTCTATACTAAGTGGATTTTATCAGCCACCTATTTACATTTCCTTCCTAGTGAGTCCTTATTTACACTCGCATTGCATTTTCCTTCAATATTCCCTGAATATGTCTGAACGTGAAAATACTTTCTTTAATTGACAAGTCCAGCAATCCAAGATAAAATAGAGCAGTGAGTGGGTTCTCAGATCTTTCTTTGTATTTGAGCATATTAAGCTTAAAGGCAAAAAGCATTAAAATGTTTTTGAAAGCATACTGTATTTTTTTAATTCTTTGTCCACAAGAGGACTATATGAATGTATAATGCAGAGCCAGTTTTGGAAGACCAAGGAAATTAAAGAGAATTAGAAGCAAAAAAACCTAAAGGAAGAGCACCTGTGTGGGGGATGTGAGGTGTTCATTAAGAGTTGGAAAAACTGTTTTCTTCCCTAAATTCCATAAGGATGTCAAACCAACAGAAAAGAACAGAGCCCTAGTCCTAAAACCATGAGGCACCATTTAGTTTGACATATTTGTTTGGTATCTTCCAAGGGGCACAGAATAAAGATATTCCAAAACTGGTAAAAGGTAAATCTTCCTTGTCATTGTTTAAAACCCCTTCAAGGAGACAGAATAACAAACCATTCTTCTTGTAAGAGCCTAAGCTCTTCAAATCTCATCTACATTTCTCTTGCTTCCATTTAAATTTAATGCCTCCTCTGTAGTGCTTGTAGTAAACAGACAGAGATGTCCCTTCTTGGGAAATCTGAAGTTTCCCACTGGCCCCCACCTCCACGTGGGCTGGGGCACAGCTTCACGTGGTGTGCTTTACACGGAGGTGCAAAACACAGTGTTCTGTAAACATTTCTAAGAACTATTATAAAGCACTAAGGCTACTCTGCCAATCAGATCCTTCATAAACTGAGCACTGCTCAGTCTGTCATAACAGGCTACATGTTGCCTGCAGGTCTAGCTGTTAAAATGACTGAGCAATGCTCCCAAACAGGTTGGGTGGTGACTACGGGCCCCATGACTCACTCTCGCCTTAGTTTTAACAGACAGTCTTTGGATACCAGGCTGGTAAGGGTCTGCTGGGTAGATTCCGTGCGCTGCTCCATCCTGTCTGAATTGCTCGGGAGCCTTGAGCTCTGTGTGTCTGGGCAGGATGGGGGTGGGGCATATAAAGAAAGAGGCATCAGAATAGAAGCCACGATATCCAAAGTCTCCGGTCAGCTGTGCAAAGCCTAATGTCCCGTTCAGTGCAAGTTTCATGAAGTCAAACCACCAGGTCAAGCTTGGGAACGTGACTTGTGGTGTGGGCTGGTTTTTACCCTTTGGGTTTTATGAAAATTTGAAAATAACAAAGACATCAGCCTTTTTCTTGCATATCCTGTTTTATCCTATGCCCAGTTTCGGTAGATTCTACTGTCTCAAGTGAATGGAAGAAATACACTTCCCATGTCCATGTTTTAATAAGCACATAGTTTTACTTATACTACAAAGTAGTAATTATTCTGATAAAAAAACAATGATGACATATTAATAAGGATACAATTATGAGTTTGGCACTACCAGGGGCAATGTAAAGATTGCTGATTTTTTTCTATTATTGAAATGGTTTGAATTGTATTCCTTGTCCAACGCTTTGAGAATAATTAGAATTCTTTGATTACACAAGTGTCTCATGAAATGTGTTAATGAGATTGTTTTCTGATGTGCAAAAGTGTCCCGACATGGTTTTTAAGCACATGCTGCACGTCCCTGGCCAATTATCATACAAAATGCAACTATTTCTCTTTGTCTGTCACTAGTGCCTGAATAGACAGCATTAGACCTAACTGCATAATTCTGGCTTAATTTTCATGTCTGATACTATAGTAATGTTGTGAGGCATTTACTTAGCAACAGGGGTAAACGTTTGTTTTAAATATGATTCCCCTTCTTCAGCCTCTTTGGAAATAGGCCTAAATTAAGAAGCGCTCCTTCAGTGTCTTCAAAGGAGAGACCATGTGTTTGCACACACACCTCAGCTTGTTTTTCCTTCCTCCCTGTGGTGATTGTGATGAGGTGAGGATCTGCAAAATTCTGAAGTGCAGACAAATTGTTCTGCACTTTTAAGAATGCAAGATGGACAATGCGACCAAAACATTGCAGAGAATCTCATTTATGTCTGTTTAAGCTTTGTGTTAGTACCTCACACTGGGTGGCTTCAACAACAGAAGTATATTTTCTCTCAGTACTGGAGGCTGCAAGTCTGAGAGCAAGGTGTTGGCAGGATCGGTGCCTTCTGAGGGCCCGAAGGAGAATCTGTTCCATTCTTCTCCCCTGGCTTCAGGTTGTTTGCTGGCAGTCATTGGGTGATCCTTGGTTTAAAGATCTCTGCCTTCATCTTCACATGACATCTTTCCTCTGTGTGTGTGTGTGTGTGTGTGTGTGTGTGTGTGTGTGTGTGTCCAAATTAAGGCACCAGTCATACTGGATGAGGAGTCCACCCTACTCCAGTATGACCTCATCTTAACTTAATTACACTTGCCACAAACCTGTTTTCAAATAAAGTCCCATTCTGAGATCCTGATCACTGGGATTTCAGCATATGGATTTGTGGGGGATACAGTTCAACTCAAAACAAGCTTCAAATACACAATAGACTATGTAATTCCATGAATATATATTAAATTATAAGTTCATTTTTCAAGATTAGTGTGACATTTGCTTTTCAACTTCTAGTAACCCCTTCAGGACTCTTGTGTCTTTCTATACCAAGCACTAGGAAGAAGAGTTAAAATTTCCAGCAAATCCTTTACTGTCCACCAAATTTTGGTCTAGCCTTTCCCAGTACAAGATAATAAGAATACCTTATTTACCACATGCTCCTTGCTTTAGTCACTGTTTCCTTCACTGCTTCTATTAATTTTGATAAAATATGAGAGTATATGCTTTGTAACGGGGCACAGCCCTCATTGGGAGTCTAGCTTAACCAGAGTATGTGTTAAACTGAGCCCAGAGACCTTTTCAGGTTTTCAAATTCTTACAGTGTGTTAAGTTATGTGTATTAGTTGCTTAGTCATGTCTGACTCTTTGCAACCCTAGGGACTGTAGCCTACCAGGCTCCTCTGTCCATGGGATTCTCCAGGCAGGAATAGTGGAGTAGATTCCCATTCCCTTCTCCTGGGAATCTTCCTGACCCAGGAATTGAACCTGGGTCCCCTGCATGGTAAATGGCTTCTTAACCTTTTGAGCCACCAGGGAAAACTTAGCACTCATGAGCTATCTTCCAGACCCCTAAATAATACCATAACAGGATACTAAGGAAATGTCACATTGACAGACATGACTAATCAGAAGAACCTCATTAAGTATTGCAAGATGCACAGACTAGTGAAGTCAGGAAGTAGGACCAGAGCCACACAAGAGATGATGGGAAAGGGACATGTATTTGCGGGTGTGAGAGAGAGGTTCAGTCTAGCAGGCAGACTGATGGAGAATCTGAGAGGCCTGGTAACAGATAGCAGGTGGTATGCCAGGCTGGCACAGTCCTGAGAAGGCCTGAATTGGAGTCACAGAGATGGGCAGTGAAGCTTGGCCTTGGGAAATTCAGGAGCAGATGGTGATCAGAAACACAGGCAAGCAGCTTAAATTTGAGAAGACAGACCCAAGCCACTATGCTCCTGGCAGGAATTTTCTCTCAAATATGGTGGAGACCCTCCTCAGCACTTCAGTTTTTCCCTCCTCAGCTGCTGGAGGCATTGTTCTTTCTCTGTTGGTGTCCTGCCACTCAAATGCTCAAATTCTCCCAGATTCTCCTACTTGCTATTTATTCACTGAACAGGGAGAGCAGTGGGGAGAGATGTCTCAGTGCAGTGGGCTGAGGAGAGAATGGGAGATAATAACTAGACAGTCTTTCTGTGATGGGAGACAGATGAATGAGTGATTTCACTAAGATCAGTCCGGGCAGTCCTTGGGATTCCTGATTCTTCACCACCCACACTCACTTTGAAGTCATTTCACTTATATCCATCTCTTTCAATATCATCCATGCATTGATTACTCCTCAACTTGTATCTCCAAGCCTGACTGCTCTCCTGAACATCAGACTCATATTTCCAGCTGCTTACTTGAGCTCTGCTTTTGTATGTCTCCAACAGAATCAATCTTCTGCAAGGTAATCAGATGGATCTTCTAGAACAGTAAAGCAGATCATGCTATTTTCTTATTTAAAGCCTTCCAAAGGCTTTCTAAAATACTTTTTCAATTCCTTTTTATGGCCTTCAAGATACTACGTAATCTTCCTTGCTAATCTCACTTCCTGGGCTCCCCTAGTGGCTCAGATGGTAGAGAATCACCTGCAATTCAGAAGACCTGGGTTTGATTCCTGGATTGGCAAGATCCTTTGGAGGAGGGCATGGCAACTCACTCCAGTAATGTTGCTTGGAGAATCCCAATGGACAAAGGAGCCTGGTGGCCTACAAAGAGCTGGACATGACTGAGCAACTAAGGACATGCACACACAATATTACTTCCAACAATTTTCCCATTTTTTCACGATGCTCCAGTCACACTACCGAATTTACATCTGTTAGCTGAGCAAGCTCTCTGATTGTGAACTTGTAGTTCATTTTACCTGAGTGATCATTCACCAGATCTTCATTTAGTTGCCTCCTTCTCATCATTCAGGCCCAAGCAGGTAAGTTACTGCTTCCTAAGTGGCCTTTCTTAGACTCAGAGTCCAAAGTAGCAAAGTCCATCCACTCCCCTCAAGGTACTCTTTCCTTTTACACTGGTTAACTTGATTCACAGTGTGTATTTTGCAAATTGGTTTACATCTATACTGCCTGTTTTTACTTCCAAACTTCCATCATGAAATAGACAATTACTCAGGGAAAACTAAGAACCATGAAGATTTGTGTTTGGTTTTTCTTTGTTTGTTTGGCTTAGCATGACATTTCCAGTATTCAAGATAGTTCCAGGTATATAAATGTTCAATAAACATTTACTGAATGGTTGTTGTTCACTTGCTCAGTCGTGTCTGACTCTTTGTGACCCCATAGACTGCAGCACACCAGGCTTCCCTGTCCTTCACCATCTCTTGCAGCTTGCTCAAACTCACATCCATCGAGTCAGTGATACCATGCAACCATCTTGTCCACTGTCATTCCATTTTCCTCCTGCCTTCAAACTTTCCTAGCATCATGCTGTTTTCTAATGAGTTGGCTATTTGCATCAGGTGGCCAAAATATGAGAGCTTCAGTCCTTCCAATGAATATTCATGACTGATTTCCTTTAGGATTGACTGGTTGGATCTCCTTGAAGTCCAAGGGTCTCTCAAGACTCTTCTCCAACACCACAGTTCAAAAGCATCAATTCTTCGATGCTCAGTTTTCTTTATTTTTTCTTGTGCAACTCTCACATCCATACATAACTACTGGAAAACCATAGCTTTGACTCTACAGACATTTGTTGGTCAAATAATGTCTCTGCTTTTTAATATGCTGTCTAAGTTTGTCATAGCTTTTCTTCCAAGTAGCAAGTGTCTTTTAATTTTGAGGCTGTGATCACTATCTGCAGTGATTTTGGAGCTCAAGAAAATAAAGACTGTTTCCATTGTTTCCCCACCTATTTGCCATGAAGTGATAGGACCAGTTGCCATGATCTTTTTTTTTCTTAATTGTTGAGTATTAAGCCAGCTTTTTCAATCTCCTCTTTCAACTTCATTAAGAGACTCTTTAGGTTCCTCACTTTCTACCATAAGGGTGGTGTCATCGGCATGTCCACTTCATGCTTATGCTTCATCCAGTCTGGCATTTCACATGATGTACACTGTATATAAGTTAAACAAATAGGGTGACAATATACAGCCTCTATGTACTCTTTTCCCGATTTGAAACCAGTCCTTTGTTCCATGTCGGGTTCTAACTCTTGCTTCTTGACCTGCATACAGGTTTCTCAGGAGGCAGGTAAGGTGGTCTGGTATTCCATCTCTTTAAGAATTTTCCACAGTTTGTTGTGATCCATACAGTCAAAGCCTTTAGCATAGTCAATGAAGTAGAAGTAGATGTTTTTGGGAATTCTCTTGCTTTTTCAATGATCCAACGAATGTTGGCAGTGTGATCTCTGGTTCCTCTGCCTTTCACAATCCAGCTGGAATATCTGGAAGTTCTCAGTTCAGAAGCCTGGCATAGAGAATTTTGAGCATGACCTTGCTAGCATGTGAGATGAGTGCAATTGTGCGGTAGTTTGAGCATTATTTCACATTGCCCTTCTTTCGGACTGGAATGAAAACTGACCTTTTCCAGCCCTGTGGCCACTGCTGAGTTTTCCAAATTTTCTGGCATATTGAGTGCAGCACTTTCACAGCATCATCTTTCAGGATTTGAAATAGCTCAACTGGAATTCCATCACCTCCACTAGCTTTGTTCATAGTGATGCTTCCTAAGGCCCACTTGACTTCGCACTTCCAGATGTCTGGCACTAAGTGAGTGATCACAGCATCGTGGTTATCTGGTTCGTGAAGATCTTTTTAGTATAGCTCTTCTGTGTATTCTTGCCACCTCTTCTTAATATCTTTTGCTTCTGTTAGGGCCATACCATTTCTGTCTTTTATTGTGCCCATCTTTGCATGAAATATTCCCTTGGTATCGCTAATTTTCTAGAAGAGATCTCTAGTCTTTCCTGTTCTATTGTTTTCCTCTATTTCTTTGCATTGTTCACCTAACCCTTCTTAAAAGGCTTTCTTATCTCTCCTTGCTATTCTTTGGAACTCTGTATTCAAAGGGGTATATCTTTCTTTTTTTCCTTTGCCTTTCCCTTCTCTTTTTTTCTCAGCTATTTGTAAGGCCTCTTCAGACAGCCATTTTGCCTTTTTGCTTTTCTTTTTCTTAAGGATGGTTTTGATCCCCATCTCCCGTACAATGTGATGAACCTCCGTCCACACTTCTTTAGGCACTCTGCCTATCAGATCTAATCCCTTGAATCTATTTGTCTCTTCCACTGTATAGTCATAAGGGATTTGATTTAGGTCACACCTGAATGGTCTAGTGGGCTTCCCTACTTTCTTTGCTGTTGTTGTTGTTGTTGTTGTTAATAAATTTATTTATTTTAGTTGGGGGCTAATTACTTTACAATATTGTAGTGGTTTTTGCCATACACTGACATGAATCAGCCATGGGTTTACATGTGTTCCCCATCCTGAACCCCCCTCCCTCTTCCCTCCCCATCCCATCCCTCTGGGTCATCCCATTGCCCCAGCCCTGAGCATTTGTCTCATGCATCGAACATGGAATGGTGTTCTCTTTCACATATGATAATATACATGTTTCAATGCTATTCTCTCAGAATGTCCCACCCTCACCTTCTCCCTCAGAGTCCATGAGACTGTTCTATGCATCTGTGTCTCTTATTCTGTCTCGCATATAAGGTTACCATTACCATCTTTCAAATTCCATATATATGCATTAGTATACTGTATTGGTGTTTTTCTTTCTGGCTTACTTCACTCTGTATAATGGGCTCCAGTTTCATCCATCTCAATAGAACCAATTCAAATGTATATTTTTTAATGGCTGAGTAATATTCCATTGTGTATATGTACCACAGCTTCCTTATCCATTCATCTGCTGATGGACATCTAGGTTGCTTCCATGTCCTGGCTATTGTAAACAATGCTGCGATGAACACTGGGGTACACGCGTCTCTTTCAATTCTGGTTTCCTCGGTGTGTATGCCCAGCAGTGGGATTGCTGGGTCATATGGCAGTTCTATTCGCAGTTTTTTAAGGAATCTCCACACTGTTCTCCATAGTGGCTGTACTAGTTTGCATTCCCACCAACAGTGTAAGAGAGTTCCCTTCTCTCCACACCCTCTCCAGCATTTATTGCTTGTAGACTTTTGGATAGCAGCCATTCTGACTGGTGTGAAATGGTACCTCATTGTGGTTTTGATTTGCATTTCTCTAATAATGAGTGATGTTGAGCATCTTTTCATGTGTTTGTTAGCCATCTGTATGTCTCCTTTGGAGAAATGTCTGTTTAGTTCTTTGGCCCATTTTTTGATTGGGTCGTTTGTTTTTCTGGAATTCAGCTGCAGGAGTTGCTTGTATATTTTTGAGATTAATTGTTTGTTGCTTCGTTTGCTATTATTTTCTTCCATTCTGAAGGCTGTCTTTTCACCTCTCTTATAGTTTTCTTTGTTGTGCAAAAGCTTTTAATTTTAATTAGGTCCCATTTATTTATTTTTGCTTTTATTTCCAATATTCTGGGAGGTGGGTCATGGAGGATCCTGCTGTGATTTATGTTTTGCCTATGTTTTCCTCTAGGAGTTTTATAGTTTCTGGTCTTAAGTTTAGATCTTTAATCCATTTTGAGTTTATTTTTGTGTATGGTGTTAGAAAGTGTTCTGGTTTCATTCTTTTACAAATGGTTGACCAGTTTTCCCAGCACCACTTGTTAAAGAGATTGTCTTTTCTCCATTGTATATTCTTGCCTCCTTTGTCGAAGATAAGGTGTCCATAGGTGCGTGGATTTATCTCTGGGCTTTCTGTTTTGTTCCATTGATCTATATTTCTATCTTTGTGCCATTTCCATACTGTCTTGATGAGTGTAGCTTTGTAGTATAGCCTGAAGTCAGGCAGGTTGATTCCTCCAGTTCCATTCTTCTTTCTCAAGGTTGCTTTGGCTATTCGAGGTTTCTTTTGTTTCCATACAAATTGCGAAATGATTTGTTCTAGTTCTGTGAAAAATACCGTTGGTAGCTTGATAGGGATTGCATTGAATCTATAGATTGCTTTGGGTAGTATACTCATTTTCACTATATTAATTCTTCCAATCCATGAACACAGTATATTTCTCCATCTGTTTGTGTCCTCTTTGATTTCTTTCATCAGTGTTTTATAGTTTTCAATATATGTCTTTTGTTTCTTTAGGTAGATATATTCCTAAGTATTTTATTCTTTTTGTTGCAATGGTGAATGGTATTGTTTCCTTAATTTCTCTTTCTGTTTTCTCATTATTGGTGTATAGGAATGCAAGGGGTTTCTGTGTGTTAGTTTTATATCCTGCAACTTTACTATATTCATTGATTAGCTCTAGTAATTTTCTGGTAGAATCTTTAGGGTTTTCTTTGTAGAGGATCATGTCATCTGCAAACAGTGACAGTTTTACTTCTTCTTTTCCTATCTGTATTCCTTTTATTTATTTTTCTGCTCTGATTGCTGTGGCCAAAACTTCCAAAACTATGTTGAATAGTAGTGGTGACAGTGGGCATCCTTGCCTTGTTCCTGACTTTAGGGGAAATGCTTTCAATTTTTCACCATTGAGGATAATGTTTGCTGTGGGTTTGTTATATATAGCTTTTATTATGTTGAGGTGTGTTCCTTCTATTCCTGCTTTCTGGAGGGTTTTTATCATAAATGGATGTTGAATTTTGTCAAAGGCTTTTTCTGCATCTATTGAGATAATCATATGGTTTTTATCTTTCAATTTGTTAATGTGGTATATTACATTGATTGATTTGCAGATGTTAAAGAAACCTTGCATTCCTGGGATAAAGCCTACTTGGTCATGATGTATGATCTTTTTAATATGATGTTGGATTCTGTTTGCTAGAATTTTATTAAGGATTTTTGCCTCTATGTTCATCAGTGATATTGGCCTGTAGTTTTCTTTTTTTGTGGCATCTTTGTCTGGTTTTGGAATTAGGGTGATGGTGGCCTCATAGAATGAGTTTGGAAGTTTACCATCTTCTCCAATTTTCTGGAAGAGTTTGAGTAGGATAAGTGTTAGCTCTTCTCTAAATTTTTGATAAAATTCAGCTGTGAAGCCGTCTGGTCCTGAGCTTTTGTTTGCTGGAAGATTTCTGATTACAGTTTCGACTTCTGTGCTTGTGATGGGTCTGTTAAGATCTTCTATTTCTTCCTGGTTCAGTTTTGGAAAGTTATACTTTTCTAAGAATTTGTCCATTTCTTCCAAGTTGTCCATTTTACTTCTTCCCTATTTTCTTCAATTTAAGTCTGAATTTGGCAATAAGGAGTTCATCATCTGAGCCACAGTCAGCTCCCAGTCTTGTTTTTGCTGACTTTATAGAACTTCTCCATCTTTGACTGCAAAGAATATAATCCATTTTGTTTCGGAATTGACCACCTGGTGATGTCCAGGTGTAGAGTCGTCTCTTACATTGTTGGAAGAGGGTGTTTGCTATGAGCAGTGTGTTCTCTCCTGGCAAATCTCTGTTAGTCTTTTCCCTGCATCATTTTGTATTCCAACACCAAACTTGCCTCTTACTCTAGGTATCTCTTGACTTCCTACTTTTGCATTCCAGTCCCCTAGGATGAAAAGGACATCTTTTTTTTTCTTTTTTTGTGTGTTAGTTCTAGAAGGTCTTGTAAGTCTTCATAGAACCATTCAACTTCAGTTTCTTTGGCATTTGTGGTTGGGGCGTAGACTTGGATTACTGTGATGTAGAATGGTTTGTCTTGGAGATGAACAGAGATCATTCTGTCGTTTTTGAAATTGCGCCCAAATCTGCATTTTGGACTCTTTTGTTGACTATGAGGGTTACTCTATTTCTTTTAAGGGATTCTTGCCCACGGTAGTAGATACAATGGTCATCTGAATTAAAAATTCGCCCATTCTTGTCCATTTTAGTTCACTCAACCTGAGGCAAAACTATGGTAGGGGTAATGGTGGTAATGGTGACCTCCTTCCAAAGGATTTATGCCAGCACCCATGGTTCTCAGGACTGTTGTAGTCAGTGCCCCAACCTTGTAGCAGGCCACTGTTGATCCATACCTTCACTGGAGGCTCCCAGACCCTCACTGGAGAAGATGAGTACATGTCCTATTCCACCATGTGGGCACATCTTGGGACCACGGGCCTCTTATCCTCAAGCCTGCCATCCTATCAGAGGGCAGACAGAATGAAAACCACAATCACAGAAAACTAACCAAACTGATCACAATCTTGTCTAACACAATGAAACTCTGAGCCATGCTGAGTAGGACCACCCAAGACAGACGGGTCATGCAGGAGGGTGCTCAGGGTGCTCAGTCACTCAACTGTGTCCAGCTCTTTGTGATCCCATGGACTGCAGCCCGTCAGGCTCCTCTGTCCATAGAATTTTCCAGGCAAGAATACTAGAGTGGGTTGCCATTTCCTACTCCAGGGGATCTTTCCTGACCCAGGGATCGAATCTGAGTCTCCTGCATTGGCAGGCAGATTCTTTACCACTGCACCTCCTTGGAAGGTAAACGTTGAGTGCATGCATGCTAAGTCGCTTCAGTCGTGTCTGACTAGTTGTGACCCCATGGACTGTAGCCCACCAGGCTCCTCTGTCCATGGGATTTTCCAACAAGAATACTGGAGTGAGTTGCCACTTCCTTCTTCAGTCATGGTGGAGAGTTCTGATAAAACATGGTCCACTGGAGAAGGGAATGGCCAATCACTTCAGCATTCTTGCCTTGAGAACCCCATGAACAGTACGGACAGTATTTACTGAATAAGTGACTAGAAATATGTCCAGAATCCAACCATTTCTAACCACTTCCACTGCTTCTACTCTGGTATAAGCCCTCATCTTCTCTTGCCTCAGTTACTGATATAGTTTCCTAATTAGTTTCCCTTCTGTTTTTACCTCCCTCAGTTTATTCCCAGCAGCCAAAGTGAACTCATAAAAATGGTGACAAACACTTCTCTGCTCAAAACCCTCCAGTGACTTCTCATCTCAGAGTAACATTCAGTCTTCACATATCTTGATTCTTTGCTACCTCTGATTTCATCACCTATTACTCTCCCTTACTCACTCTACTCCATCTATAGTGACCCCTTGATATTCAATGAGGATGCCAAGCATGCTTCTGTTTCAGAAATTTTGCGCTTGTTATTCATTCTGAGTGGAGTGTTCTTCCCCAGACATCCACATGGCTTGCCCATGTCTTATACTTCCTTCAAGTCTTAACTAAAGTGTCACTTTATAAAGACCCTTACAGGCTACCATAATAAAAATATTATATATATATAAAAGTTATATTGTCACCTTGCTTATTTAACTTATATGCAGAGTACATCATGCAAAATGCCAGGCTGGATGTAGCAGAAGCTGGAATCAAGATTGCAGGGAGAAATAACAATAACCTCAAACATGCAGGTGAAACCACCCTAATGGCAGAAACAAAGAGAAACTAAAGAGCCTCTTGATGAAAGTGAAAGAGGAGAGTGAAAAAGCTGGTTAAAACTCAACATTCAAAAAATGAAGATCATGGCATCTGGTGTCATTACTCATGGCAAATAGATGGGGAAACAATGGAAACAGTGACAGACTTTATTTTCTTGGGCTCCAAATCACTGGAGGTGGTGACTGCAGCCATGAAGTTAAAAGACGCTTGCTCCTTGGAAGAAAAGCTATGGCAAACCAGTCAGCATATTAAAAAGCAGAGACATTATTTTGCTGACAAAGGTCCGTCTAGTCAAAGCTATGATTTTTCCAGTAGTCATGTATGGATGTGAGAGTTGGACCACAAAGAAAACTGAACACTGAAGAATTGATGCTTCTGAACTGTGGTGTTGGAGAAGACTCTTAAGAGCCCCTTGGATTGCAAGGAGATAAATCAGTCAATCCTAAAAGAAATCAGTCCTAAATATTCATGGGAAGGACTTATGCTGAAGCTGACACTCCAATATTTTGGCCACCTGTTGCAAAGAATTGACTCATTGGAAAAGACCCTGATGCTGGGAAAGATTGAAGTCAGGAGGAGAAGGGGACGACAGAGGATGAGATGGTTGGATGGCATCACCGACTCCAAGGACATGAGTTTGAGCAAGCTCTGGAAGTTAGTGATGGACAGGGAAGCCTGGCTTGCTTTACTCTATGGGGTCTCAAAGTCAGACATGACTGAATGACTGAACTGGACTGAACATGCTACCATAATATTAATATTATATATATATATATATATATATATATATATATATATAAAATTATATGTTAAACACTTAAATATATAGTATATAAATATAATGCAGTCAATACAGCTCTATCTAACAGAGTCTGGTTGATGTTTGACAGAAAATCACAAAATTCTGTAAAACAATTATCCTTCAATTAAAAAAAATAAAGTGGCAAAAATAAAAGCAGATAAACAAGGTCCTAGTGTATAGCATAAGAATCATATTCAATACCTTATAATAAACCATAATGGCAAAGAATATAAAAGGTATATATATGTATATATTTGTATAACACAGTCGCTTTGCTGTATACCAGAAATTAACAAATTGTAAATCAACTATACTTCAATAAAACAAATGAGATTTAAAAATTAAAAAGAAATACAGCTCTATCTTTTAAAAGGATGTATCAGGACAGTTCAAACATTTAGCTCAATTTGCTCTTTATCAGAAATCCTGGTTATCATTGACTTAGCATTAAAAAGTATGTTATTTCAGCCTATGAGTAATGAGTAGTGAGCTATTCAATATATTGACTGTATTCTGAGATACTCTTCTTGAGAAAAATCATTGAAATGGTGTTTATCAACATTAAAAGTGTCATGGAGAAGTGATTGTTTTCACTTTCCTCATTTCAAAAATTCTTATGACAGATTTCCCCTTGATTTCCTTGATTTTAATACAAGATGCCTATTTATTTGGTCATTGAACCAAAAGATATGTTCTTATTGGCTAGAACATAATAATATTCCATTTTCCTCATTTAACTTCAATATCAGATCAAGATCAGGAAATACTCTGCCAACTGTTCTCTTTGCAAACAGTAGGGTTCTAACACTCAAGTACTTTAATCTCCTTTAATGTCCACAGCAGCATATATAAATTGTGTCCTTTAGTACTGACCCCAATACACCTATCTCATAAACTGCATTTGAGTCTTTTTTTTGTATTTAACTCTTTATTAACTATTTTAAAATGTTCTTTTTTATACCATGACTTTCAATATTAATATTGTAAAAACATATGGATCATTTCTCTTTCATACATAATCCACTTATGCTGAGACATGATTCAAATTCTACACATCAGCAGTTTGAGTTAAATATGAAGTAAAATGTAAGCTATGAACTCTGTAAGTTCTTGATCATTTTATGCTGCAATATTCTTAGTTCAGTTCAGTTGCTCAGTCATGTCCGACTCTTTGCAACCCCATGGGCAGGCCAGGCCTCCCTGTCCATCACCAACTCCCGGAGTTTACTCAAACTCATGTCCATTGAGTCAGTGATGCTATCCCACCATTTCATCCTCTGTTGTCTCCTTCTCCTCCCACCTTCAATCTTTCCCAGCATCAGGGTCTTTTCAAGTGAGTCAGTTCTTCGCATCAGGTGACCAAAGTATTGGAGCTCCAGCATCAGACCCTCCAATGAATAATCAGGACTGATTTTCTTTAGGATGAACTGGTTGGATTTCCTTGCTGTCCAAGGGACTCTCAAGAGTCTTATCCAACACCACAGTTCAAAAGCATCAATTTTTCGACGCTCAGCTTTCTTTATAGTCCAACTCTCACATCCGTACGTTACTATTGGAAAACTGTAACTTTGACTAGACAGATCTTGGTTGGCAAAGTGATGTCTCTGCTTTTTAATATGCTGTCTAGTTCAGTCATAACTTTTCTTCCAAGGAGCAAGTGTCTTTTAATTTCATGGCTGTAGTCACCATCTGCAGTCATTTTGAAGCCAAAAAAAAAGTATATCGCTGTTTCCAGTGTTTCCCCGACTATGTGACACTGTTTCCAGTGTTTCCCCATCTATCTATGGGACCAGATGCCATGATCTTAGTTTTCTGAATGTTGAGTTTTAAGAAAACTTTTTCACTATTTCTTTCACTTTCATCAAGAGGCTCTTCAATCCTTCTTCACTTTCTGTCGTAAGGGTGGTGTCATCTGCATATCTGAGGTTATTGATATTTCTCCCAGAAATCTTGATTCCAGCTTGTGCTTCACCCAGTCCAGCATTTCTCCTGATGTACTCTGCATATAAGTTAAATAAGCAGGGTGGCAATATACAGCCTTGACGTACTCCTTCCCCGATTTGGAACAAGTCTGTTGTTCCATGTCCAGTTCTAACTGTTGCTTCTTGACCTGCATATAGATTTCTCAAGAGGCAGGTCAGGTGGTCTGGTATTCCTATCTCTTTCAGAATTCTCCACAGTTTGTTGTGATCCACACAGTCAAGGGCTTTGGCAGCGTCAACAAAGCAGAGGTAGATAGTTTTCCAGAACTCTCTTGCTTTGATCCAACAGATGTCAGCAATTTGACCTCTGATTCCTCTGCCTTTTCTAAATCCAGCTTGAACATCTGGAAGTTCATGGTTCACATACTATTGAAGCCTGGCTTGGAGAATTTTGAGCATTACTTTGCTAGCATGTGAGATGAGTGAAATTGTGTGATAGTTTGAGCATTCTTTGCCATTGCCTTTCTTTGGGATTGGGATGAAAATCAGCTTTTTCCAGCCCTGTGGCCACTGCTGAGTTTTCCAAATTTGCTGGCATATTGAGTGCAGCACTTTCACAGCATCATCTTTTAGGATTTGAAATAGCTCAACTGGAATTCCATCACCTCCACTAGCTTTGTTCGTACTGATGCTTCCTAAGGCCCACTTGACTTCACATTCCAGAATGTCTGGTTCTAGGTGAATGTTCACACCATCGTGATTGTCTGTTTCATGAAGATCTTTTTTGTATAGTTCTTCTATATATTCTTGCCACCTCTTCTAAATATCTTCTGCTTCTGGTAGATCCATACCATTTCTGTTCTTTATTGTGCCCATCTTTGCATGAAATGTTCCCTTGGTATCTCTAATTTTCTTGAAGAGATCTCTAGTCTTTCCCATTCCATTGTTTTCCTCTATTTCTTTGCACTGATCACTGAGGAAGGCTTTCTTATCTATCCTTGCTATTCTTTGGAACTGTGCATTCAAACAGGTACATCTTTCCTTTTCTCCTTTGTTTTTAGCTTCTCTTCTTTTCATAGCTATTTATAAGGCCTCCTTAGACAACCATTTTGCCTTTTTGCATTTCTTTTACTTGGGGATGATCTTGATCACTGCCTCCTGTACAATGTCATGAACCTCTGTCCATAGTTCTTTAGGCACTCTGTCTATTAGATCTAATCCCTTGAAACTATTTGTCATGTCCACTGTATAGTCATAAGGGATTTGATTTAGGTCATACCTAAATTGTCTAGTGGTTTTCCCTATTCTCTTCATTTTAAGTCTGAATTTGGCAATAAGGACACCAAATCTGCTTGAGCCATGATCTTAGACTTCCAGACACCAGAACTGTGAAGAATAGTTTTCTGTTTTTTATAAGCCAAGCATAGCCAAGCTATGATATTTTTCTATAGCAGCTTGGACTATGACAGGGAGGGAGCAATTTGAGCAGAGTGGGATACTACCTTTTTGTACTGCACAAGCTTTGGCTGTATGTCTACCCATGGTGGCCATTTTCATCCCATATCCTAGTGCAGAGTATGACACTCACCACATTAATACAGTAATGACTTGACAAGATACTTGACTTTCCAAGTACTTTCACATTTATTATTTTGGCTAGGTGTGGCTAAACTGTCCTGACCAAGCCAAGGAATGTTTTCTCCTGAGCTAGAAAATGGTTTATTGAGGGTATAATTCAGTCATAATAACACCTCCATTCCCAAATAACTCAGGGGTAGGGAATCCTCCTGCCAATGTAGGAGAAACAGGAGATGCAAATTTTATCCCTGGGTTGGGACAATCCCCTGGTGGAGAGATGGCAACCCACTCCTGTATTCTTGCCTGGAAAATCCAATAGACAGAGGAGGCTGGCAGGCTACAGTCTATGAGGTCACCAAGATGCAGACACAACTGAGCACATATCTTTGGATTTGGATCTTAAAGAGAAACATTTATAGAGTTGATGGTCTCTGCCACAGCAGGAAGAAAGCAAGGGTTTTGTACCATCTATCCTGTCTATAGGCTTCCCTGATGGGTCAGATGGTAAAGAATCTGCCTGCAATGCAGGAGACTGAGTTTGATCCCTAGGTCCCCTGGAGAAGGAAATGGCAACCTACTTCAGTATTCTTGCCTGGAGAATTCCATGAACAGAGGCTACAGTCCATGGTGTTGTGAAGATTCAAACTTGACTGAGCAAGTAACACACCCTGTCTATGAAATTTAGATTTTGCAAAAATAAAAGACATGGGTCAGGATGAAAATGAAGTTTAGGTCATAAAAAAGGAAGAGACAGATCTCTCAAAACATGGATGCAGCTCGGAAATATTTGAGTCATAGAAGTAACAAGATGAGCTGACATGGGTTGCATGCTCCTCAGCTTCCATGGAGATTTTAAGTGTCACACTCCACTGAGAACACAAATTCCAGTTTAGACATGTAGCTCAGGAGATTCTTACGTAACCTTTGCTTCATGGAGCTAGAATCTTTAATCATATTGGTGGAATCTATAGGCTCTCACTGAACTGAAACATTTAAAGTAATACTTAAGGACATCTGCGTTTATGCCCCAGATACCCAGGTTCTAGAAGTCAGTTAGGTTTCCTTTTTCTTTATGGGTATCATATTGATGGACCAAAGTTGCCTCCTTTCTCCTTCCCCCTTCTTTCCTCCTTACATCTTTTCCTCCTTTCCTGCCAGCCTCACACTCTCTCTCCTCTCTTCTTTCCGCAGCTATTTAGCATCTACCATGTGCAAGCTTGATGTTTTACTTCAGAGTTTATAAGATAATTTGCACACTACTTTGCCTACCTTAAGGATGACTTTAAACAAAGAAGAGAGGCATTTGACCCATGTGTTATCAACTCAAGGTGAGTCTTCTCTTGCCAGTATATTCCTTTTTGTTTCAGGAATACAATACTTTCTTTGCTTGTACCATGTGATATATGGGATCTTGGTCACTGAATCTTGGTGAATCTGCACCAAGATCAGTGGTGCATTGAGTCTTAGCCACTGGACCACCAGGGATGCCCCACAACTCTGCTTATTTAGAGGAGATTTAAATAGTTGTGAAACCCCATCTTGCTTCACATTCTCAGGGTAAAAAGCATAGATTCAAATTAATGTATGATGCAGTTAGTGAACATAAAATTTTCCACATGTTAATTTGAGCCTCTCAATTGGGATATGCTTGTGTGTGTGTTAGTCTTCAGTCGTGTCCAACTCTTTACAGCTCCATGGATTGTAGCCTGCAAGTCTCTGTCCACGGCATTCTCTAAACAAGAATACTGGAGTGGGTTACCATTTCCTTCTCCAGGGGACCTTCTCAACCCAAGGATCAAACCCATATCTGCATTGCAGGTAGATTCTTTACCACCTGAGCCACCAGAGTAAAAAGCACAGATTCAAATTAATATGTGATGCGGTTAGTGAACATAAAATATTCCTATGTTAATTTGAGCCCCTCAGTTGGGATATAGTTTCTTTAAATTCATGAAAACTTGAGTTTTCAATGAAATATACATGTTTGTGCAGTGATTCAAGCCACTAACAGGATTACTGAATATAAGAACATACTTCCTAGAAGGTAGACTCTAGGGAAACATCAAGACCTGACCTTGTAATCATTGTGCCTAAATTAATGCGACTTTTTCTTGAGTGTTATTTAGGTGGCCTAAATAATAAAGTAACTTTGTATCAGGCATATAATTTTCATCAAACTCTTCAAAATTTGAGACATTTAAAGGAACAGGTTCAGGACTTCTTGTTCCTTAAATAATGTGAATTCATTTACCTGAATCCTTTCCCCCAAGTACACAAAATATAACATTATTCAAAATGCATAGTTGAGATAACAGGAAAAGGAAGAACAATTCTCGGGTATCAAGCAGAGCACAGTCCCACTGTTGAGACTTCCCTTGATGGTTAACTCCAGGTGGAAGCATGTGGGATGGAAACCAGATGTTAGGATTTTCCTGGTTCAAGTGTCCTAAGAGCTTTAAGACCCTCAGGGTAGCAGAATGAATCCTTAAGCCCATTAGGAGAGAACTGGAAACTTTAAAAGTCTGTTCCCGAGTAAAGTACAGGGCTGAAATGCTGTGTGCAGTGACATAGGAAGGCAACAGAAAAGTTTATCTGTCTCTGCCTGAGTTCCCAGACAATTTATAATTTGGGTCTGTTCCACACACAAATATGGGGTTGGAGTTTACACTATCTTCAAGGCCCTCAAGGTTTTGATATTCTCACATTGAGAAGTGAATAGCAGTGTGCTCCTGTCCTTACCAATGATAATTCTGGGGCGCTTGTTAGACATGAACACACGACCACTCCACAGCACGTCTGCTGCATGACTTCCTCCGATGAAGTGCATCTGGAGTTCAACTTTTACAAGTAAATAATTCAAGATGGATAAGAAACTAAATATGTAACAAGTAGAAGTGTTAGGAGATCAATATTTTCACATTATAGCATATTCTAATGGTGAACATAAAATTATTGTGTTCAAATAATTAAACATAATGAAAAATACGCAAGAAACAAAGGCCAAGAATCGTTAGATTAAATTGAATCAAATGGAACTTTAAAAATTGAGCAATAACCAAATGGCTTATGGAGCAAATTAGAAACAGCTGAAGCAAAAATATTGAGCTAGAAGGTAGATCTAAGAAAACTGAGTAAAATGCAATTGAGGAAGATAAATTAAAAATATGAAAGAGAGATTCAGTGACATAAAGAGAGAATGAGAATGTCTATTATATATCTATTAAACGTTTAAGAGGGAAAAGAAAAAGAATAATGAAGAGTCTAATAGTAACGAGAGGGTGGCTGAGAATTTTATGAAGTTGATGAAAAACGTGAATCCTTAGGTCCCAGAGTAAAACTTTTAAGTAAAATAAATAAAGGAAAAATGATTGACAATTGATTCCTCATGGTAACAATAGAAGTAGAGTACAACTGGCTAATGTTGTCATATTGCTGAGAAAAATAGCCGTCAACCTAGAATTATAAATCAGACAAACTATCAGTCAAGAGTGAAAGCATAATAAAGACAATTTAAAACAAAAAGACATGGAGACTTTACCACCCACATACCCCTGCTAAAGCAATTATTAAAGTATTTACCTCAGAAAAAAAGAAAATTGGACCCAGAAGGAAGCGAGGTTTCCAAAAGCAATAGTGGGCAAAATAATTGGCAAACATAGGGTAAACCTAAACACATGTTAACAATACAAAAAATGAAGATAATTGTGAACAATGTGAGATTCATAAAAACAAAGTTGAAATAAAAATCTGAGAAAAGGACATAGAAGAGGGAGCAATCAGAGTTAAAGTTTCTAAAGTCCTTGTAATATTTGGAAATGTGGTAAAATTATTGATTCACTTTGAACTTTGTTCAAAAGGCAAGTGTTTTAAAAATCAAAGCATAAACCATAACATCATAAACATTAAGGGTATAATTTCCCAGCCTGATGAAAATAAAGAAAGAATTAAGGACAATATATCAGTCAGATACTTGTTTTGAGAAGAGGGAAAATAATAAGGAAAAAATATGTGATATAGAAAGCATAAGACAAAGTGATAGAGATGAAAACTGTCAGGGAGAGAATAACTTTAAATGAATTAACTTCATCAGTTAAAAGACAAGGACTACCAGATTGGGTTAAAAAAAAAAAAAAACAGAATTCAATTACTTGATGTTTACAAGTTATACTTTATCTTATTCCAGTTGTATTAGTCTGTTTTGGCTGCCATAACACAACAGCAGACTGGGTGGCTTAAACAAAAAAAATATCTTTTCTCATAATTTTGGAGGCTGAAACTCCAACGTTAAAAAGCTGTCAGGGTCCATTTCTGGTAAGATCTTTCTTCCTGGCTTGTAGATGGCTGCCTTCTTGCTATGTCCTCACATGACCTTTTATTGGTGCATGCTTGCAGAGAGACAGAGACAGAGAGAAAGGAAGCTCTAGTGTCTCTTCTCATGAGGACAATAAACCTGTTGGATCAGGGTTCTACCCTTATGACCTCATTTAAACTTAATTACTTCCTCAGAGGCCTCACTTCCAAACAGAGACACACTGGGGGCTTTAATGTATGAATTTTGGAGAAGGAAATGGCAACCCACTCCAGTATCCATGCATGGAAAATCCCATGGACAGAGGAGCCTGATGGGCAACAGTCCAACAAAGAGTCAGACGCAACCGAGCGACTGAGCACACACATAGTAATTTTGGGAGAACACAAACATTCAGTCCATCAAGAGTGGTCTTTCATAAGTAGGATGTAAGGCAAAGATTCCAGAACTAACACTTTGTTTGGTAAATGGAAGCATAGAGCAGGAGGGTGAGAAGGAAAAGGGAAGTAAAAGCACTGATGAGAAAGAACACAGGTGAGGACTCACAATTCCTGATTGTGAAATTCACTGTAAAGCTAAAGTAATCAAAGTTATGTGGTCTTGATAAAAGAATAGGCAAACAGATTAATGAACCTGAGCAGAGGACCTAGAAAGAGATCCAGTTGATCTTTAACCAAAGAGAAAAAGCAATTCAATGGAGAAAGCGTAGTCTCCTCAGCAAAGGGTGCTGGGTGTCAACAACTGGATGTTGATATGCACAGTAAAAACCTGGATAAGACCTTACCTCTTCCTCAAAAGCTAACTTAGGATGGGTCATAGAGATAAATGTAAAATGTAGAGCTATGAAACTTGTAGCAGAAAGTGAAGTGAAAGTCACTCAGTCGTGTCTGACTCTTTGCAACCCCATGGACTATACAGTCCATGGAGTTCTCCAGGCCAGAGAACTAACCTTCCAAGGGTTAAGGTTAGGGTTAGGGTTAGTGTACTGAAGTGGGTAGCTGTTCCCTTCTCCAGGGAATCTTCCCAACCCAGGGCTTGAACCCAGGTCTCCTGCATCATGGAAAAAAAAAATCTTGTGAACTTGTGTTTAGAGATGAACTTTTAGCTATAACACTAAAGCCATGAAAGAAAGATGAAAGAAAAAAATTGATAAACAGAACTTTATTATGATTAAAAACTTCTGCTCTGTTCAAAACATGCATAAGAGAAGGAAAAGACTCATCCTAAAATTTATTCTAGACTCATCCTAAAATGTCTAAACTCAACCTCCAGTAGGATCAAGCTGATCCACTGTAAAATTCCATACTCCTTAAAGGAAGACAGTCTAAGCCGAATTCTCAACAATGGAGCATCTTTAGAAATGACCATACTTAAAAAAATAAGATATATCAGGAAGCAGGAAAATGTCCCCAAACATGGATAGAAAACAGTCAATAAACACAGTCATAGATGAGGTGGATGTTGAAATTCCCACTCAAAGACATTAAAACAGTGATTAGAAGTATGCTCAAGAACTTGAAGATAAAGCTAGCCTTAATGAGAGGAAGTGCAGGCAAGCTCAGCAGAGGCTGCAGAAAAGAGCCACAGACATTCTAAGACTAAAGCAATACAGTATCTAAAAGGTTAACAGGACTTAGAAGTAGACTGAGAACATAGAACAAAGTATTAGTGAATCTGAAATTAGATCAGTAGAAACTACTGAGATTTAGACATACAGAGTGGGAGAAAATAAAAATAATAAACAGAGCCTAAAGAACACTGAGCGCCAAAGAATTGATGCTTTCTAACTGCGGTGCTGGAGAAGACTCTTGAGAGTCCCTTGGACAGCAAGGAGATCAAACCTGTCAACCTTAAAGGCTGATCCAGTGAATCATTGGAAGGACTGATGCTGAAGCTGAGGCTGCTGGTGCAGAAACAGCCAACTTATCAGAAAAGACCCCAATGCTGGGCAAGATTGAGGGCAGGAGGAAAAGGGGGTGACAGAGAATGAGATGGTTGGATGTCAGCACCGACTCAATGGATATCAGATGGAGCAAACTCAGGGAGATAGTGAAGGACAGGGAAGCCTGACATGCTGCAGTCTGTGGGACTGCAAAGAGTTGGACATGACTGAGTGACTGAACAACAAGTGACCTATGGGAGAGAAGAAAATATACATATCATTAGAGATCCAGAAGGAAAGGAGAGAGTAGGGTGGAATAAACATTTGAAAAAATAATGACAAAGTTTTTCTAAATTCAATGAAAAATTTAAACTCATATTTCCAAAAGTCTTTAAAATTTCTAGCAAAATAAACACAAAGAAAACCATACCTAGGCACATCATAATCAAATGGCTGAAAAGCAAAGATAAATAGAACATCTTAAAAGCAGCCAGAGGAAAAAAATAAAGGGAGAATAAACTTTAATAAATCTGCGAACATCTCAAGGGAAATAATGTAGAGAAGATAATGGAACAGTAATTGAAAGCACTGAAAGAAAAAGCAAAAATTCAAAAAACAAAAAACAAAAAAATTCCTATCAACCTAGAATTCTATATCCAGTGTAAATATCCTTTTTTAAAAAAGGGTAAATAAAGACGTTTTTAATATTTTTAAAAAAAGCTGAGAGAATGTGTTAGTGGCTCAATTTCACTACATTAAACATTAAAGGAACTCCTTAAAGCCAGCGAGAGATGATACTGAATGGAAACTGAGATCTTCACTCAGGGATGAATACAGTATATATTCTAAAAAGACACACATACATATTTGAGCTAGACCTGTAACAGAGATGGCATTTCAATTACCTGGGGGAAAGGATGGAAACTTCTGTTATCATACAATGCTCTATATATAACTCTAAGTTATATACTTGTCTCATATTATGTACAAACATTAACTCCAGATGGATGGAAGACATATTTGGAAAACAAAACTTTTAAATTATTAGAATAAAATGTAATGTCATTGGAATATGGAGTTGGTTCTTAAGATAGAGAAAAACACAATGACCAATTTGAACTCCATGGTCATTAATAATAAGTAAAATTTTTAATTAAATGAAAATTTTAATTGTCTTACTCCTTTCCAAATTTTGAACCAGTCTGTTATTCCATGTCTGGTTCTAACTGTTGCTTCGTGAGCTGCATACAGGCTTCTCAGGAGACAAGTAAAGTGGTCTGGTATTCCCAATTCTTAAAGAATTTTCCACAGGTTTTTGTGATCAACACAGTCAAAGACTTTTGCATACTCAATGAAGCATAAGTAGATTTTTTTCTGGAATTCCCTTGCTTTTTCTGTGATCAAATGAATGGTGGCAACTTGATCTCTGGTTTCTCTGCCTTTTCTAAACCCAGTTTTTACATCTGGAAGTTCTTGGTTCACACACTGCTGAAGTCTAGCTTGAAGGATTTTGAGCATAAACTTACTAGCCTGTGAAATGAACACAATTTGAACATTCTTTGGTATTGCCCTTCTTTGAAATTGGAATGAAAACTGACCTTTTCCAGTCCTGTGACCACTGCTGAGCTTTCCAAATTTATGACATTGAGTGCAGCACTTTCACAGCATCATCTTTTAGGATTTGGAATAGCTCAGCTGGAATTCCATCACTTCCACTAGCTTTGTTTGTAATAAAGCTTCTTCCTAAGGCCCTCTTGACTTTGCACTCCAAGATGTCTGTCTCTAGGTGAGTGACCACACCATTGTTGTTATCTGAGTCATTAGGCCTGTTTTGTGTAGTTCTGCTATGCATTACTGCCATGTCTTCTTAATATCTTCTGCTTATCTTAGGTCTATGCTGTTTCTGTTCTTTATTGTGCCCATCTTTGCATGTGTATTCCCTTGGTATCTCTAAATTTCTTGAAGAGATCTCTAGTCTTTCCCATTCTATTGTTTGTCTCTATTTCTTTGCATTATTCACTTAAGAAGCCCTTCTTATCTCTATTTGCTCTTCTCTAGAACTCTGCATTCAGACTATATCTTTCCCTTTTTCCCTTGCCTTTTGCTTCTCTTCTTTCCTCACCTGTGGTCATCTGAATTAAAGCCACCCATTCCCATCCATTTTAGTTCACTGATTCCTAAGATGTTGACGTTCACTCTTGCCATCTCCTGCTTGACCATGTCCTATTTACCTTGGTTCATGGACCTAACATTCCAGGTTCCTATGCAGTACTTTTTTTACAGCATTGGACTTTACTTTCATCATCAGACATGTCTTTATGCTTACTATATGTATAGTAAAATTACAAATCTTTGCATAAGAATAATATATCAAATTCTGTATGATGTTTTCTGTAAGGAGGCGAAACACAAGTGAGGGTAGAACTCTGGTTATATCCAAAACATTTATTATAAATATAGAAAATAAAATTGTTTAAATGATAGAATAATTTTTAATCTTGGGCCCATAGGTGTTTGTTATATTGTTTTCTATATGATTTCTTTCATTTTTTTATTTCAAACGTGACCTCTTTTAAAATTTTTAAGTGTATTACACATTGAAATTGTACAGATTCTTATTTTATAGTGTGATGTGCTCTATGCTCTATCACTTCAGTCGTGTCTGACTCTTTGGGACCCCATGGACTGTAGCCTTTCAGGCTCCTCTGTCCATGGGATTTTCCCAGCAAGAATACTGGAGTGGGTTGCCATGCCTTCCTCCAGGGTTACAGCTTGATGAATTATTACAAAGAGAACACATCTGTGTGCCTGAGGAATACTCTGTTCAGGTTCTTGGTGAAGTTGTAGACGCCTTTAAGAGAAAAGTTAACCTAAATGCTTGACCTTTTAGCTTTGTTCTCTTAGAATACAGCCCCAGTATTTTCCACTGGCTGTTTTCTTTAGGATATCTCCAAATATTTTAAAAATTTTGTCCAGATTTTCTAGTTGATCTTTCAAATTACCAAGCTCATGCCTCACCCCAATCAATGCCATCCCCCACTCACCAATAAAACTTTTATTCACACACGCACACACATACACACAGAGACGCATACAAACACACATGCATATACACACAAACACAGCAAATCTAATAACTGAAGACTCTAAGGGGCAATCTAGAGTTAAAATTTAGTGGAATTTGAGTACTATAATAAACATTATGGCAAGCAAAAATAAACAAAAATCTTAGGCTAATGTCAGAGGTACCCATCAAGGAAGAACTAGAAAGCAAGGGCAAATAATACTATTAGTCTAAGGTGCTTAATATTGGTGATTGACCAATAAATAGATGGGAAGCACCCTGAATTCTTACCAAAGCACATAAAGTGTGTCTGAAAGTAAGTTTTGTCCCTAGAACAATAAGAATCCTGAAATGCCAGGTGAAATGCCTGAAATCAGGTGAAATGCCAAAGGACCAATAACAAATCGAGCATGAAAAGTAAGAGATCCATGCAATTACCAGAGGTTTATGCTTCCAGTTCAAAGATTACCTTGCCAGTCACCCTTTCAGCCAAAGTGTGGTCACATGACCAAGCTACAGCCCAAAGAGTATGAATCAAAATGATACGCAAGATTCTGAAACCTGCCATTAATGGAATGGGCCTCTTCGCAGGTGAAGACAGGAAGTAGAATAGCTGTTTTAAGGCACAAATGGAAGATGAGGGTTCAGGTTGACAGAGCAAACAATCAGTCTGAGTCCCTGATACCATCACTGTTATATTCAGACTATGCTGTAAACAGGAAATTCATTTCTACTCTGATTAAGCCATTGTTATTTTAGGATGTTTGTTACAGAAGTCGAACTTGTAAGTTCAGTTCAGTCGCTCAGTCGTGTCCAACTCTTTGCGACCCCATGGACTGCAGCACGCCAGGCCTCCCTGTCCATCACCAACTCCTGGAGTTTACTCAAACTCATGTCCATTGAGTTGGTGATGCCATCCAACCATCTCATCCTCTGTCATCCCTTTCTCCTCCTGGCTTCAATCTTTCCCAGCATCAGGGTCTTTTCCAATGAGTCACTTCTTCATATCAGGTGGCCAAAGTATTGGAGCTTCAGCTTTAGCATCAGTCCTTCCAGTGAATATTCAGGACTGATTTCCTTTAGGATGGACTGGTTGGATCTCCTTACTGTCTGAGGGACTCTCAAGAGTCTTCTCCAACACCACAGTTCAAAAGCACTAATTCTGCAGCGCTCAGCTTTCTTTATAGTCCAACTCTCACATCCATACATGACTACTGGAAATACGATAGCTTTGACTAGACGGACCTTGGTTGCCAAAGTAATATCTCTGCTTCTTAATATGCTGTCTAGGGTGGTCATAGCTTTTCTTCCAAGGAGCAAGCGTCTTTTAATTTCATGGCTGCAGTCACTATCTGCAGTCATTTTGGAGCCCAAGAAAAGAAAGTCAGTCACTGTCTCCACTGTTTCCCACTTATTTGCCATGAAGTGATGGGACCAGATGCCATGATCTTAGTTTTCTGAATGTTGAGTTTTAAGCAAAGTTTTTCACTCTCCTCTTTCACTTTCATCAAGAGGCACTTTAGTTCTTCGATATCTGCCATAATGGTGGTGTCATCTGCATATCTGAGATTATTGATATTTCTCCTGGCAATCTTGATTCTAGCTTGTGCTTCATCCAGTCCAGCATTTCTCCTGATGTCCTCTGCATAGAAGTTAAATAAGCAGCGTGACAATATATAGCCTTGATGTACTCCTTTCCTGATTTGGAACCGGTCTGTTGTCCCATGCCCAGTTCTAATTGTTGCTACTTGACCTGCCTACAGATTTCTCAAGAGGCAGGTCAGGTGGTCTGGTATTTCCATCTCTAAGAATTTTCCACAGCTTTTTGTGATCCACACAGTCAAAGGCTTTAACATGGTCAATGAAGCAGAAGTATATGTTTCTCTGGGATTCTCTTGCTTTCTCTATGATTCAGCAGATGTTAGCAATTTGATCTCTGGTTCCTCTGCCTTTTAATCCACCTTGAACACCTGGAACTTCTCAGTTCAAATAATGTTGAAGACTGGCTTGGAGAATTTTGAGCATGACCTTGCTAGCATGTGAAATGAGTGCAATTGTGTGGTAGTTTGAGCATTCTTTGGCATTGCCTTTCTTTGGGATTGGAATGAAAACTGACCTTTTCCAGTTCTGAGGCCACTGCTGAGTTTTCCAAATTTGCTGGCATATTGAGTGCAGCACTTTCACAGCATCATCTTTCAGGATTTGAAATAGCTCAACTGGAATTCCATCACCTCCACTAGCTTTGCTCATAGTGATGCTTCCTAAGGCCCACTTGACTTCACATTCCAAGATGTCTGGTTCTAGGTAAGTGTTCACACCACTGTGATTGTCTGTGTCATGAAGATCTTTTTTGTATAGTTCTTCTGTGTATTCTTGCCACCTCTTCTCAATATCTTCTGTTTCTGTTGGGTCCATACCATTTCTGTCCTTTATTGTGCCCATCTTTGGATGAAATATTCCCTTGGTATCTCGAATTTTCTTGAAGAGATCTCTAGTATTTCCCATTCTATTGTTTTCCTCCATTTCTTTGCACTGATCACTGAGGAAAGCTTTCTTATCTCTCCTTGCTATTCTTTGGAACTCTGCATTCAAATGGGTATATCTTTCCTTTCCTCCTTTGCCTTCCATGTCTCTTCTTTTTATAGCTTTTTCTAAGGCCTCCTCAGACAACCATTTTGCCTTTTTGCATTTCTTTTTCTTGGGGATAGTCTTGATCATTACCTCCTGTACCATGTAACAAACCTCTGTCCATGGTTCTTCAGGCACTCTGTCTATGAGATCTAATTCCTTGAATCTATCTGTCAGTTCCACTGTATAATCGTAAGGGATTTGATTTAGGTCATACTTGAATGGTCTAGTGGTTTTCCCTAGTTTCTTCAGTTTAAGTCTGAATTTGGCAATAAGGAGTCCATGCTCTGAGCCACAGTCAGGTCCCAGTCTTGTATTTGCTGACTGTATAGGACTTCTTCATCTTTGGATGCAAAGAATATAATCAGTCTGATTTCAGTATTGACCATCTTGTGATGTCCATGTGTAGAGTCTTATCTTGTTGGAAGAGGGTGTTTGCTATGACCAGTGCATTCTCTTGGCAAAACTCTATTAGCCTTTGCCCTGCTTCATTTTGTACTCCAAGGCCAAATTTGCCTGTTACTCCAGGTATTTTCTCGACTTCCTACTTTTGCATTCCAGTCCCCTATACTGAAATGGACATCTTTTTTGGGTGTTAGTTCTAGAAGGTCTTGTAGGTCTTCATAGAACCATTCAACTTCAGCTTCTTCAGCATTACTGTTCGGGGCATAGACTTTGATTATTGTGATATTGAATGGTTTGCCTTGGAAACGAACAGAGATCATTCTGTCGTTTTTGAGACTGCATCCAAGTACTGCATTTCGGACTCTTTTGTTGACTACGATGGCTACTCTATTTCTTCTAAGGGATTCTTGCCCACAGTAGTAGACACAATGGTCATCTGAGTTAAATTCACCCATTCCAGTCCATTTTAATTCACTTATTCCTAAAATGTCAATGTTCACTCTTCCCATTTTCTGTTTGACCACTTCCCATTTGCCTTGATTCATGGACTTAACATGCCAGGTTCCTATGCAATATTGCTCATTACAGCATCGAAATTTACTTCCATCATACTATCCAAATTGTCTACACTTCTCTACTATGACACTAGATAAGCTGGTGTAAGAAATATGTAAAGATGACTGTCAAACAAAAATAGAGATAAAGAATAGGACACAATTACCAAACATATTGTAGGGTCAAAACCAAATAGACCTACTCCTTAGTTTCCTCTTACTTTGTACTGATGCTGTCAGGATTTTGTCACTGTGGTCTGTCCCTGTGCAGTGCTTATTTTTGTTATTTCCATTTTAATGATAAGGAAAATGGAAATCGACTTTTAAGTGCTTTCCTTTTTTCTAGTTGATCTTAGAATTTTTTCCCCTAGGTATGGTTCAATGAAGAAACTAAAATCTATTTTTCCCAAGGTACTGGATATTGTGACTTGGCATTGGGTTGGTTTGGCAGTATTTTTCCCCCAAATATATCTTTTAACCAGAGAAATCATTCCAGTGACTTTTTTCTTGTGAATGAAAACAAGGAATCCTTTCTGCAGAATTTTTTCTGTAACTTTCTGTGAAATTCTGAGTCCAAAGAGGGGCTGCTTTAACTACAGTTTGGGAATTTTATGGTTTATTATCGGCTCCTATTTCTCATTTTTAAGTTTATCCAGATTGACCAAAAGATAATGATGCTTTTCTTTTTTTTTGCTTACAGTCCTGGATTACTTTTGCCAGTTGACTGAAGGGATGAGGATATGGAAAATACTGTGCCATTAAGATCTGGCTAGAGTCCCCTGTAGGCAAAAGAATCAAGAGACTAGTCCCAATGTGAAGAGCACATATTGTCATGAAAGATGCTTTCTACCTCGTCCACTGAAACTTATCCAGAGTTTAAGCACCTAGAAATTGTCTGAATCTCTAGAGACTCAAAACCCTTGTAAAATTCATCTGGGTTGAGGTGACCCATTTACCACATGCATGAAGTTTTTCAGGTTTGAACATATTCATGAAATGATTCTTTCCTATAAATTATCAAACCAAGGACTATATTATTTTTGTAAACAAATAAAATAAACCATCAAAAAATTGAGAAGAGACTCACACTTAAAAGCCTTCAAATGTCCGTGATTCTTTTTTAATCTTAGTTGAAGTACATGTCTAAGCGTCCTCCATTAGAAGATAGCTCAACAACCCTAATTGTTTTATAATTGTAGAGAAACCACTAACAACATCCATGTGTTTGCTTTACCAGCGAAGAGCATTAGAGCTCAAGAATATAAAATTCTGAAATGAGGGATTTGTGGTAGAAGGGGACTGGGCTTGGGTTACTTAAACCTCATCGTTTCCTTCCCAACCAGCACTACTGGATCTTGGGGCAAATAGTCAAAGCCTTTTTCTCTCACTGAAACAGGCTTCCTTGCTTGATGATGCCCTCTTTTGTTCTTTATTTTTTGCTTCTTTTCATCAAAATGTTCTGTAGTTGAACGGAGTTTAGTATGACATCCCGTCAATATTGCTTCATTTTTCAATATTAACGATTGATGTGTAAGAAAAATTACCTCCTCAGATGTGAGTTGTTCTGCCAATACCTTTTAAACATTTGTTTTCATTGCTGAAATGGAGACAAATGCTGTGGCAAAAATAATCTCTTCCTTTCAGTTGCTGGCAAAAAGTTGCTAAGGCAGCTCTGAACTGAGACAAAGTTTAGAAAAGGAAAAGAACATTCAAGAGCCCAAGCATCCTAGGATTTTAATTTTCTCCCAGTCAAAGGCCACATTTTAGAACAAATAGAAACACCCCCTTAAGCCTGAATGAATCATTTTCATGGACTTTATTATTTCTATTCCAATGAAGGATAGGAGCGCACATGTGTTTACGGTCATCCACATTTTCTTGTATTGTTCACAGAACAGTATAACCACAACACAAGACTGAGGGGACCTTCCTGTGAGTTAGGAAGGACACATTTACCACAGTCATCCATGTGAAGAATCTCAGAATCTCTAAAGTAACCCTTGCGTCTTTAAAATCTATCAAGTAATCAGTAGGAATTTACTACGTGCCTCTAGCCACGCTCATCTCTGTAGGGGAAAACACACAATCCTTTGTTCATGAAGGAAGTGAGAAGGAAATATGACACACATTAAAAATAAAAGAATAATGACAAGTCAAAGAGTCAAAGAGCTGTGTACCCAGAGAGCATTGTTTTGACCCAACTTACTTTTCTTGAATTAGACTCTTGGAATGCTGCCATTGGTCTGCTTTAAGGATTTCTAAGAAACAACTTGAATGAAAGTCACTACAGTATTTATTGTAGAATTGTTGAAAATGTTATTTGCCTTCAAAAAATAAATTAGCTAAAAGTTGTTGAAATAACAGACAAGTAGGTAGTGTGAAATATAGAGAAAATTGCTAGAGGAGTTCAAGAAAAACAAGAATACGCAGGGAAGGCTTCTTGGAAGAGGAAGACCTGAGCTGGGCCTTGAAAAACTGGTTGAGTTATGGATTAAAAAAAGAGCACTAGAGGAGTTAAGGCTGGAAATATGGTCATTTGTGCATCAGTCCCACAAAATTTATTAACACATGCCATACTGTATACCAACTATGGAAGCCGTCACAACGAAAAGTGAGCAAAGTGTCTGCCCTCAGGGAGCTTATGCTCTAGGAAGAAATAACAAGAAAAGAGCAAGAAATATTTAACGTTGGCCTTTTCTTTCCTCTCTGGATTTCCTGATCATGTCAGACAGAGGCAGAGATATTTATGTTGCCTCAAGAAAGACTAGGATTTTTATGGCAGTAAGAGAAGAAAATAAACAGTAAATAATTGCTGTTTGTTGTTGTTATTTCTTCCAAGACAGGAAAATCAAAGGAGAGGCCTGGAGGAGAGTGGAGTATAAAAGCTTGTGACACACACACCACACCATACACACACAGACACACACACACACACGGACACAGAGGAAAGAAAAGAGGCTATAGATTAGGTATATCTGTGCTTAAAAATAGAAAGAGAGGTATGAGGTGGTACCTTGGAGGAGGTCAGTCAAGAAATTGGAGAAAGTCAAGGGGAAAGAAAGCTGTTTACAGAGAGAATGCCAGTAACTGCCTGGGGTCAGAAACAGGGGCTGCATGAAAAGTATGGACCTCTGGCCTTTGGACTAGGAGCACCTGCTGGCCCTACAGAGGAGGCAGTGAAAGGGCACTCCTTAGGCAGCTTCTTGCCTGCATCCTATTGTGATCCTACAACTGAATGATGCCTGCCTCTCACTTGAAAATTAGCTGGGACTCTCTGAACTACTCTGGACACTTCTAACTCCCTGTCACACTCAAAACAAGATGTAAGTTCTGGACCCCTGGAGGAGGGGTGGTGATACAGAAGGGACGATCCCATCACTAGTCTCTGGGTTGTCTAAAGGGTAGGAAAGCCCATACTTGTTAAATACACCTGCACCTGCATACAGGTACATGTACACACAGGTGTACAAACACATATGGCTGCAGAAAGGGCTGTTCAATTCAAATACAATTTAACTATGAGAATTTTTTGACTCCATAAAACCTGAAAGTGTATATGATAGGATAAAAATAGTTGTCTCAATATTTCCCAGACTTACCTAATCATAAGAATCCTGAGTTTAAAATGCAGTTACCAGATACCTAGCCTGCAGGGTTAGTGGATTTGCCCTAGACCTGGAAATCTGTGGTTTTGTCCAGAGTCTCCTGTGAGTCTTATGATTAGAACAGCTCAGTTCAATTCAATCACTCAGTCATGTCCAACTCTGCCTGTTCTGGATATTTTAAATAAATAGAGTCACAGAATATGAAGGCCTTTGTATCCAGATTCTTTTACTTAGGTTCATCTATCAGTCAGTTCAGTCCCTCAGTCATGTTTGATTCTTTGCAATCCCATGGACTGCAGCCTGCTAGGCTTCCCTGTCCTTCACCATCTCCTGGAGCTTGCTCAAACTCATGTCCATTGAGTCAGTGATGCCATCCAACCATTTCATCCTGTCGTTCCTTTCTCCTCCTGCCTTCAATCTTTCCCAGTACCAAGGTCTCTTCCAGTGAGTCAGTTCTTCACATCAGGTGGCCACAGTATTGGAGTTTCAGCTTCAGCATCACTCCTTGTAATGTATATTCAGGACTGATTTCCTTTAGGATTGATTGGTTTGATCTTCTTGCAGTCCAAGGGACTCTCAAGAGTCTTCTCCAACACAACAGTTCAAATCATCAATTCTTTGGTGCTCAGCTTTCTTTATGGTCCAACTCTTACATCGATACATGACTATTGAAAAAGCCATAGCTTTGACTAGATGGACCTTTGTCAATAAAGTAATGTCTCTGCCTGTTAATATGCTGTCTAGGTTTGTTATAGCTTTTTTTCCAAGGAGTGAGAGTCTTTTAATTTCATGGTTGCAATCGCCATCTGCAGTGATTTTGCAGCCCAAGAAAATAAAGTCTGTCACTGTTTCCATTGTTTCCCCATCTATTTGCCATGAAGTAATGGGACCAGATGCCATGATCTTCATTTTTTGAATGTTGAGTTTTAAGCCAGCTTTTTAACTCTTCTTTTATGATTAGATAGGTTTGGGAAATAGAGCTTCATCAAGTGTGGCCAAAATGTTGTACATTCTGCCCCATCTAGTGCTGACCAAGGACATCACCCATAGCTCCTGATGCTTCCTCCTGCTGAGCCTAAATTCTTTGCAACAATGTTCCAGGCAGTCACTACCAATCTCTCAGAGTCACCATGTGAGAGAGGAAAAAAAACAGTCTATTGTCTCAGTGTAATTTATGTGTGACAGACTCACAATATGAAATTCACATTTTTGAGCTGCTTATGGAAGATAGTGAGTGTGTTGTCTCAGAAACCACGCGTTGTGCTGTGGTAAAAAAAAAAAAAAAAAAAAACCAGCCTATTTTGTTGATGTGACTCTGTGTTGTGTTTAGTAGCTCAGTCGCGTCTGACTCTTTGAGACCCCATGGGCTGTAGACCTCCAGGCTCCTCTGTCCGTGGGGATCCTCCAGGCAAGAATACTGGAGTGGGTAGCCTATCCCTTCTCCAGGGGATCTTCCCAACTCGGGAATCGATCCAGGGTCTCTTGCATTGCAGGTGGATTCTTTACCAGCTGAGCTACCAGGGAAGCCTCTAGTTAAGATCTCGTGGCAATCAGGAACCTACTTTCAGGTGCTGACCTTATGTGTTCCCTGATGAAGACGTTGGAATGAAGAGTCTAAGATACAATGTATTTGAGACCACTGAGAAAGCGTCAGAGCATGCTCACCTACAAGGCAACAAGCAGTTCTATGTGGATGGCTGACTCCTCTGTGGACCCACACTGTTTGGAAAGGGGTCTGTTATCTAGCTAGCCAGTCTCTTGCCTAAAGTGGATAATTAGCTAGTACTCTGCTGAATTTAACCTGCCATCTTTTCTACTTCTCTTCCCAGTGCGAGTTTTCACATAAGTGGTTACTTCTTTCTCAGCCAGTCTGACAAATTAGTTATGGCTCAGCTTTGAAATCAGACTTCCATTTTGATCCCATTGAGTTGCTTTGCATCTGTGTGATCCTGGGGAAATTTCTCCCCCTCTCATCCTATTTTCCTTTCTGCAAAGTAGGGATGAAGATGGTACCACACTCATGGGTCATTTGTTAGGAGTTAACCGGTAATGCATAGAGCACCTAGCCCGGTGCCTGGCAGTCGCATTGTTTCACCATGGGAAATGCTTATCGTTATTCCTGGTCAGAAAATCACCCTTGTCAAAACTTGACCACTGATTGTTTCTGTGTATGGAACCTTCTTATTCAGGCTGCTTGTGTTATGTTGTGTTGCCTGTATAAAGTTTGCACTGTAGAGTATTTCCTAGTTCACCCAATCTAATGAACATATCCTTTAGACTGTAGTGCTCTACACATCCTCATAGTATCTCCTTTCTACTGACTGTTTAAAACTTTTCACAGGGTTTATCCTGACTTTAAGAATTTCTTTAGGACATCTAAAAGTGTGCAAATTGTTTTTACCTAGCAAAGCTGCTTTTCTTCATAGAGCCAGGAAGCCAAATTGCTATCTGTTGTTTCCTTGGATCTATTGAGCCCAAGACTAAGCCAGGTGCCTCCAAAAATACGCTCCCATGAATTTTTTCAAAGTACTCAACAATTTGTAATATTCCATTCTTTTGTGTGGTTGTTGGCTTAAGAGACATCCTTTATTTTTCAACCCCACTTTAAACTTAGCTGGAATGTGCAGTGGACCCACTTGCTACCAACTTGTTCCCAGCATGGAGCACAGCATCCCACAGAGCAAGCACTCAGTGAACATTTGTGCAGCGATGCTGCTGGTGCTGAGCACACCCCTTAGGATCCTTGCAGCGTTTGAGTGTGTTCCTCCCCTGGCTTCTGTGTGCCTTCACTTCTAGTGGCCTGCACTTTGGCTTGTTTTAAGGGACTCCCCTGAGACATCTAGAACCTCATTTTCAGGAGCTCAAAGAGCCTGGCATTTTCTATCTCCTAGACCCTTCCTTAGCCAGTGACTCAGCCCCTGTTCTCAAAGGAGACAAACTTTGAGGTATAAATCATACTCTTAAGTGTCTCTAGAGGATGAACTTGAAGCCCCACAAGACTCTTCCTGGAATCACCCCCCCGCTTGTCTCCTCCTCCTCCCCTCTTCTGCTGCCTATGTTCCCTTGCACACTTTTATTGCATATTTTCACTCATACACAACCCTTGACTTACCATCTGCTTCTAGGGAACCCAACATAAGACACCATGTAAACCATCTTTATAAACAAAAATGCTCCTGGAAAAGAGAACATCTTTATTCACTTACTATGTCCCTCCAAGGCTTATAAAAATTAAGGTTACGGGGTGAGATTTGTATCGTGTATGTTCTGTCAGACACTACATATGAGCCAGAGATTCATTAGCAGAATAGGGATAGGAGTGTAGCTCTTCTGTGGGTAACAAATGACCATTTGCAACAAGAGCAGAAGAAAATGTGAAGATGATAGGGGCTTTTTGAGGTAGAAAAGTGACTATCAAGAGCATATTCGATTTGTTGATCCACAGTACACTTAGTAGCACTGTTTTCTTGGCAAATGGAGATTAAAAAGCTTTGGCCTATAACCAGTAGTGAAAAGAACGCATATTTTTCTTAGGTGTGTCTAAGCCATTGAAAAAAAACATCTTTGAAAAGCTGAGCTCTACAATCATGAGAGGAAGTGGCCAAAGAAATTTCAGTTTTGTAACTGTGAAGGCTACATGCAAAGGAGAATGGGGATCCTTGCAAGCTGTCAAAAAAGATCCAGGATGTGCATGAGTGTGATTATAAGTGAGTGCTAGCAAGAGATTATGTCCATGATAATGTAATTAATTATTGACAGCAAAAGAAGAAGGTAGAATCTCTTCAATGTGAAGACATTTCATATATGACCATCAAAGATTTCAGTGGCTAAGACATGAAATAAATCAGAATACTGCATAATCTCCTTAACAGGATATGAATAAGCAATAAGATCCTCATATATGTGGTATATATGGATAGGTTTATATCCATTCATTTACATGAGAATTTCAAATGTAGTCCACTCCCTCAAGCATAGCTGAAATTACTCACTTTAACTCTTGCACTAGAAAACAGCATTTCCCAACTTAAAACACTTCCTAATTTGACACTACTACAAATTTCAGTCAATCAATAAAATATTCTTCAGGAATATAACTTTCTAGATGGCAAATTATCCTTCTGTTACCATGTCAAGATTGGTTTCATTCCAGCCCAACTGTGGACTTAAGAAAGCTTGACTATACAGACAGCGTCCTGTGACTTTGAGGATTTGTTTCTTTTCATATGGGCATCATTGTCATTGGATAGCCTAAACAGCAGATAAGTTTTTATTTAGCTATGTAATTTTGATTTTCAATGCTATAAAATAGATAATTTTGAAACATTGGAGAGGTATAGGGTGGAGGAGGGATAAATAGCAAATATCCATAAAACTTTTGACTAAAGACCTCTATTGGAGCTACCAAGAAACTAGAGAATTGTGTTCTGGGATACTGTATTTCAGAACCCAGGACTGGCTCCTTATTCCTTTTGGAATAAAAGTCCTTTGCCAGACATATCTGATCACTTTTATTCCATCACAGGGACAAACTCTCTACAATAGCCAATTAAATAATAATAGAAATTGATCAGACTTCATTATCCTTTTTATAAGATCCTCTGTCTCATTTTCTTTAGTCTTCTTGGTGCCTGTGTGAATGAGGAAATTAGAAACAATTCAGAATAAAAGGAACTGTTTCTGCTTTATTCAGCAAATAAAGAAACTGATCTCTAGAGAAGTGAAGGTGTTCAGCTGGGTTCACACACCTTTTTATGTGGAAGAATCAGGGCTACAGATTCAGGCTCCAGGCTCCTGTTTCCCAGCCCAGCTCTTTCTATAACCAGCATTCTTCTTTCCAGGGCTCTGATGAAGTATTCTGTCCTATCAATATATCACCTTTTGCTTATCCATTACCTATTGACGAACATTGGCTTTATTTCCAGTTTGGGGCTAAGTCTTTATATGACATGTTTTTGTTTATCTTGTAACTGCCAAGTTACAAGATAAACTCGGGAGAATCATGCATGTTTAACTTTTGAAGAAATTGCCAAACTGTGGCTGCCCCATTTTATACATCAACAGCACTGTATGAGAATTCCCAGTTTATCAAAATTCTTGTTGACCATAACACTTGTATGGTCAGATATTTTAATGTTAGCCATTCTAGTCGGTAAGTAGTAGTAACTCATTGTGGTTTTAACTTGCATTGTTCTTATGACTAATGACTCGCCATGTTTTCATGTGCTCATTGGCCATTACTATATCTTCTTTGGGGTAGTATTTGTGGCTTTTTTCCAATTTCTTAAAAATTGAATTATTTGTTTCCTTATTGAGTTTTGAGAGGTCTTTATATAATCTAGATAAAAATCCTTTGTCAAATTCATGATCTGACAAACTTTCTTTCAAACTATTTTTATATTCTTAAGAGTTCCTATCAAAAACCTTAAAATTAAAATTTTCTAAAGTTTAATTTATCAGTTTTTAATATGATCACATTTTTGGTGTTATATTAATAGTTAAAAACTCTTTGACCAACCTAAGGTCACAGCGATTTTCTGTGGTTTCTTCTAACTGATATCTTTTTTGTTATTTATTTTTACATGTAGTCTATGGCAACTAACTCCAGTATTCTTGCCTGGAGAATTCCATGGACAGAGGAGCCTGATGGGCTATAATCAATGGGGTCACAAAGAGTCAGACACTACTGAGTGACTAACACTTTCACTTTCACAGCTAATTTTTAGTCAATTTTTATATGTGATACAAGGTATAATTCAAAATTCATTCATTGCATATAGATACGAAAATTTTCCAGCACTACTTATTTAAAGACATCCTTTCTCTATTGAATTATCTTCGTACTTTTGTTGAAGGTTAGTGCTCTGTATTGGCTTCCCAGGTGGCGCTAGTGGAAAAGAACCAGCCTGCCAATGTAGGAGACATAAAAGACATGAGCTTTTCTGTTGGGAAGATCCCTTAGAGAAGGAAATGGCTACCCACTCCAATATTCTTGCCTGGAGAATCCCAAGGACAGAGGAGCCTGATGGGCTATAGTCCATTGGGTTGCAAAGAGTCAGACACATCTGAAGCAACTTAGCACACACAAACAGTGGTCTGTATATGTGTGGGTCTATTTCTGGATTATATTCTGTTCCATTGATATAATTGTCAATCTTTGTCAGTGCCATTCTGTCTTAATTAGTGAAGTTTTTTAATAAATATCAAAATCAAGCAGTATTATTTTCCAATTTTGTTCTTCTTATTCAGAATTATCTTGACTATTATAGATTCTTTACATTTCCATACGAATTTTAGTATCAGCTCTCCAATTTCTATTTTAAAAAGCCTGAAAATATGTGGGTCTTTCTTTTACATCCCATCTGACAATTGTTGCCTTATAATTAGGTTGTTTATAGCATTCCTCTTCAGTGTGGGATGGTATAGTTGATGTGGTTAGGTATAGTCCTGTCTTTGTGTTATTTGTCTTATATTTATTCCATTCATTCTTTGTTCTCCTTTTACTCTTTTTTTTTTTTTTGAATCAACTGATTTTCTTTTTTTCTAGTGATTCCATCTTATCTTCTTTGTTGGCTTATTAGAGCCAACTCTTTATTTCACTTGTTTAAAGCTGCTTTAGGGTTTATAGTTAACTTACCACATTGTTAACTTACCACAATCTATCTTTAAGTGATATTATGTCATCTCATGTTTAATTTAAGATAAATAAATAATATACATCAAAGTCCTCCTACTTAGTCTTGGTACTATTGGTGCATTTTAATATCATTTATTTGTTATAAATCCTATACTACATTATTATTTTTGTTTAAATAGATAATTATTTATTGAAATTTTTAAATCACAAGAAAACTATCTTGTATATTTATTTCTATTCTGGTGCTCTTCATTTATGTGTATAGATCCACCCTGTCAAGTGCTATCATTTTCCTTTTGCCTGGAGAATTTCGTTTCATGTTTCTTGTGGTGTGTTTCTGATAGTGAATATATTTTCCAGGTCATGCACGGTTGAAAACTCTTTTTGTGCCTTTGTGTTTGAAAGATATCTTCCTGGGGCATAGAATTTTAGGTTGATTTTTTTTTCTTCTAGTTATTGACCACCATCTTTTTTCATTGTTTCTTATAAAGAAAATCTGCTTATGTTCTTTGTCTTTATTCCTCTGTACGTAACATATATATTTTCTCTGGTTGCTACTGTGATATTCTCTTTTATCATTGTTTTTGAGTAATTTTATTATAATGTGCTTTAATGTAGTTCGTGTGTTTGTGTGTGTACTGGGTTTTGTGTGGCTTCTTGGATCTATGGGTTCATCAGTTCAGTTCAGTCGCTCAGTCGTGTCCGACTCTTTGCGACCCCATGGACTGCAGCACGCCAGGCCTCCCTGTCCATCACCAACTCCCGGGGTTTATTCAAACTCATGTCCATTGAGTCAGTGATGCCATCCAACCATCTCATCCTCTGTTGTCCCCTTCTCCTCCTGCCTTCAATCTTTCCCAGCATCATAATTTTCATCAAATTTGAAAAAAGTTACCATTGTTTCTTTAAATATTGTTTCTATCATCCCCTCTCTTTCAGCGGCTCTAATTTCACCTATGTTAGGCCACTTGAAGTTGTGTCACAACTCACTGATATTCTTTTCATTTTTTTCAGTTACATTATCTTTGTGTGTTTAAATTTTGAACAGTTTCCATTACTCTATCATCAAGTTTGCTATTCTTTTCTTCTGCCTTGTCTAGTCCAAAATTTATCCCATATAGTTACTTTTCCATTTCAGACATTCTAGACTGTATCTTTAAAAATTGGATCTGTATCTTTTTAACATTTTCATGTCTCAACTTTATGAATATATGAAATATAGTTATGCTAACTATTTGAGAGTCTTTGTCTGCTAATTCTAACATCTATGTCAGTTATGGGTTTGTTCTGATTGACTTTTCTTCTTATTACAAGTCACATATTTTCCTCCTTTTTCCATAATTGGTACTTTTTTTCAATCAAAAGTTTTTTATTGTAAATTTTACCTTTCAAGGTGTTGGATACTTTGGTATTTCTATAAATATTCTTGTGCTTTATTTTCAGTTCAGTTCAGTCACTCAGTCATGTCCGATTCTTTGTGACCCCATGGCCTGAAGCATGCCAGGCCTCCCTGTCCATCACCAACTCCCGGAGTTTATTCGAACTCATGTCCATTGAGTCCGTGATGCCATCCAGTCATCTCATCCTCTGTTGTCCCCTTCTCTTCCTGCCTTCAGTCTTTCCCACAATGAGGGTCTTTTCCAGTGGGTCAGTTCTTCACATTAGGTGGCCAAAATATTGGAGTTTCATCTTCAGCATCAGTCCTCCCAATGAATATTCAGGGCTGATTTCCTATAAGATTGACTGGTTTGATCTCCTTGCAGTCCAACGGACTCTCAAGAGTCTTCTCCAACACTACAGTTCAAAAGCATCAATTCTTCAGCACTCAGCTTTCTTTATAGTCCAACTCTCACATCCATACATGACTACTGGAAAAACCATAGCTTTGACTGGACGGACCCTTGTTGCTTTATTTTAAGACATAGTTATTTGGAAACTTTTTCATATCTTCAAGTCTTTAAGATTTGTCGTACCAGAGCCATGTTAAGTTTAGAATTAATTATTCTCTGCTACTGAGGCAAGTTCGGTTTGTTTTCTGTGATAGAGTAATGGAAACTGTTCAAAATTTAAACACACAAAGATAGCATAATTGAAAAAAAAATGAAAAGAATATCAATGAGTTGTGACACAACTTTAAGTGGCCTAACATATGTGAAATTGGAGCCCCTGAAAGAGGGGATGATATAAACAACATTTGAAGAAATAATGGTAATTTTTTTTTCAAATTTGATGAAAACTATGAACCCATAGATCCAAGAAGCCACACAAAACCCAGTATACACACACATGCACACACACACACACACACACACACACAAAACTACATTAAAGTACATTGCTATAAAATTACTCAGAAACAGTGATAAAAGAGAAAATCTTAAAAGCAACCAGAGAAAATAGATTTGCTGTGTATTTATGCAGAGTATATTTTCCTGGGCTCCAAAATCACTGCAGATGGTGACTGCAGACATGAAATTAAAAGACACTTGCTCCTTGGAAGAAAAGTTATGACCAACCTAGACAGCATGTTAGAAAACAGTGACACTACTTTGCCAACCGAGGTCCATCTAGTCAAAGCTATGGTTTTTCCAGTAGTCATGTATGGATGTGAAAGCTGGACCATAAAGAAAGCTGAGTGCTGAAGAAACGATGCTTTTGAACTATGGTGTTGGAGAAGATTCTTGAGAGTCCCTTGGATTGCAGGGAGATCAAACCAGTCAATTGTAAAGGAATCAGTCCTGAATATTCATTGAAATGACTGATACTGAAGCTGAAACTCCAATACTTTGGCCACATGATGCAAAGAACTGACTCACTGGAAAATACCCTGATGCTGAGAAAGATTGAAGGCAGGAGGAGAAGGGGATGACAGAGAATGAGATGGTTGGATGGCCTCACTGGCTTGATGGACATGAGTTTGAGCAAGCTCTGGGAGTTAGTGATGGACAGGGAAGCCTGGTGTGCTGCAGTCCATGGGGATGCACAGAGTTGGACATGACAGAGTGACTGAACTGAACTGACTGAGTCAAGACTATTCTTAGTACTCTCCTAAGCCCATGTGACTTACAAAGTTTTTCTCCCTTACTCTTGGGAATAGGTATTTCATGACTCTATGTGAGCAGTGGGTACTAGTCCCTCTGATCCTGTTGGTGATTCTCTTACCAGTCTCAATTATTTTCATCTTATGTATGTGGTGATCAATACTCTGCTGAATTCAAGGACTGCCTCTATGTAGTTCTCTAGATTTCTCTTTCTTTGCAGCTCTTTCTTCTCTGAACTCTGCCTTATGAATTCCTGATGTTCCTAGATACCCAGCTGTCTCTTTAACTCTTATTCTGCTGGACTATATCTGGTTTGCCTACTTGCCCCATGACCAGGAACTTTTCTCAAGGTTGTAAGCTTGGACAACTAGATATCTCATCTCTGTTTTTTCTCATACCTCAGAGACGATATTCTTCATAGTCTAATATCCAGTGTCATGGAAACCAATGCTTAATATATTTTGTCTACCTTATTATTTGTGTGAGGCAAGAGTGAAAATCTAGTCCCTAAAACTTTATCTTGGCCAGAAATGGAAGTCCTAGCATGGTATATAATCCAGGTTTGTCTCCATTTTACAGATATGGAAATTAAGGTTTAAAGATGAGAGATAACTTAATCAACATTACACATCTGGTAAGGGTTATAACCAAGCATTGGAATCAGGTTGTCTGAATTTATAGCTTTTGTGTTCCCTCACTACTTTATATTACCCTAATTCCTGAATATTTAAAACCTAGGCATGATTTAGTGATTATAATGGAGGCTTAACTGAAACATATTTTTAATCAGAGGACTTTTATTCCTTAACCATGCTAGCTAACAGAGCATTTACTGTAGGTCTTTGGGTGACTTTCAAGACTGATCCCCCCTGCAGAGGTTCATGACTTTAACTAATTTTCATATGTATTACTCTATAATGCATGACACCCTTTCCTAACTGACCTTTTAAAATAAATAATCCACTATCACATATAAAAAGCATTGTTCCATCAAATCACTTCACACTTTTCTCTGCTTTCCCAATGTACAATGAGTGAATGTGACCAGAAGAAACTGACCATCTGCAACATAACACATGGCTCCTTTTTCTGCAGTGACTGGGAGACCACAGTTCTATCTCTAGATTTCAGAGAAAAATAATGCTTCTATGCATACATTCAGAATTGTGTGCACAAGCATATTTATTGCAAAGTAGTCTTGGCTCTTTAGCTTCTGCCAGCAAAAGCGAAAGTAAAGTTTCACTAAATAGTCTCACTTCTTCTTTCTTTCCTTTTTTTTTTTTAATAAATTTATTTATTTTAGTTGGGGGCTAATTACTTTACAATATTGTAGTGGTTTTTGCCATACATTGACATGAATCAGCCATGGGTTTACATATGTTCCCCATCCTGAAACCCCCTCACACCTCCCTCCCCATCCCATCCCTCTGGGTCATCCCATTGCCCCAGCCCTGAGCATTTGTCTCATGCATCGAACCTGGAATGGTGTTCTGTTTCACATATGATAATATACATGTTTCAATGCTATTGTCCCAGAACGTCCCACCCTCACCTTCTCCCTCAGAGCCCATAAGACTGTTTTATGCATCTGTGTCTCTTATTCTGTCTTGCATATAGGGTTATCATTACCATCTTTCAAATTCCATATATATGCATTAGTATACTGTATTGGTGTTTTTCTTTCTGGCTTACTTCACTCTGTATAATGGGCTCCAGTTTCATCCATCTCAATAGAACCGATTCAAATGTATTTTTTTTAATGGCTGAGTAATATTCCATTGTGTATATGTACCACAGCTTCCTTATCCATTCGTCTGCTGATGGACATCTAGGTTGCTTCCATGTCCTGGCTATTGTAAACAGTGCTGCGATGAACATTGTGGTACACGCGTCTCTTTCAATTCTGGTTTCTTCGGTGTGTATGCCCAGCAGTGGGATTGCTGGGTCATATGGCAGTTCTATTCCCAGTGTTTTAAGGAATCTCCACACTGTTCTCCATAGTGGCTGTACTAGTTTGCATTCCCACCAACAGTGTAAGAGGGTTCCCTTCTCTCCACACCCTCTCCAGCATTTATTGCTTGTAGACTTTTGGATAGCAGCCATTCTGACTGGTGTGTAATGGTACCTCATTGTGGTTTTGATTTGCATTTCTCTAATAATGAGTGATGTTGAGCATCTTTTCATGTGTTTGTTAGCCATCTGTATGTCTTCTTTGGAGAAATGTCTGTTTAGTTCTTTGGCCCATTTTTTGATTGGGTCGTTTATTTTTCTGGAATTCAGCTGCAGGAGTTGCTTGTATATTTTTGAGATTAATTGTTTGTCTGTTGCTTCATTTGCTATTATTTTCTCCCATTCTGAAGGCTGTCTTTTCACCTTGCTTATAGTTTTCTTTGTTGTGCAAAAGCTTTTAATTTTAATTAGGTCCCATTTGTTTATTTTTGCTTTTATTTCCAATATTCTGGGAGGTGGGTCATGGAGGATCCTGCTGTGATTTATGTTGGAGAGTGTTTTGCCTATGTTTTCCTCTAGGAGTTTTATAGTTTCTGGTCTTACATTTAGATCTTTAATCCATTTTGAGTTTATTTTTGTGTATGGTGTTAGGAAGTGTTCTAGTTTCATTCTTTTACAAGTGGTTGACCAGTTTTCCCAGCACCACTTGTTAAAGAGATTGTCTTTTCTCCATTGTATATTCTTGCCTCCTTTGTCGAAGATAAGGTGTCCATAGGTGCGTGGATTTATCTCTGGGCTTTCTATTTTGTTCCATTGATCTATATTTCTATCTTTGTGTCAGGAACAAGACAAGGATATCCACTTTCACCACTACTATTCAACATAGTTTTGGAAGTTTTGGCCACAGAAATCAGAGCTGAAAAAGAAATAAAAGGAATACAGATAGGAAAAGAGGAAGTCAAACTCTCACTGTTTGCAGATGACATGATCCTCTACATAGAAAACCCTAAAGATTCTACCAGAAAATTACTAGAGCTAATCAATCAATATAATAAAGTTGCAGGATATAAAATTAACACACAGAAACCCCTTGCATTCCTATACACCAATAATGAGAAAACAGAGAGAGAAATTAAGGAAACAATACCATTCACCATTGCAACAAAAAGAATAAAATACTTAGGAATATATCTACCTAAAGAAACAAAAGACTGATATATTGAAAACTATAAAACACTGATGAAATAAATCAAAGAGGACACAAACAGATGGAGAAATATACTGTGTTCATGGATTGGAAGAATTAATATAGTGAAAATGAGTATACTACCCAAAGCAATCTATAGATTCAATGCAATCCCGATCAAGCTACCAATGGTATTTTTCACAGAACTAGAACAAATCATTTCACAATTTGTATGGAAATATAAGAAACCTTGAATAGCCAAAGCAATCTTGAGAAAGAAGAATGGAACTGGAAGAATCAACCTGCCTGACTTCAGGCTCTACTACAAAGCCACAGTCATCACTTCTTCTTTCTAATCCTAGTTTTCATATTACTGAAATCTATGAAAGTTTGTATTTTTTCTAAAAACCCTAACATTGTATGTATTTAACAGGTTTATTCCAAAGTTTGAATACCTTTAGGAATCTTAGGGGTTCCCTGATAGCTCAGTTGGTAAAGAATCTGCCTGAAACACAAGAGACCCCAGTTCAATTCCTGGGTCAGGAAGATCCCCTGGAGAAGGGAAAGGCTACCCACTCCAGTATTCTGGCCTAGAGAATTCCATGGACTGTACAGTCCATGGGGGTCACAAACAGTCTGACACGACTGAGCGACTTTCACTTTTAATAGATATTTTATATAAATTTTCTGTCAATCATATGGCTGAATTAAAATGAAGTGGTGACTAAACCAGTGGCCTTTCTCCTATTGATTATTCACCTCGTAGACTTGAGAATATGTGAGAAATGTGCAAGATTTAGAAGCGCTGATAGGGACAAAGGAAGGTAGAGGCTATACATAACTAATGGAGTTGTGAAATGCCAACATATTTAAGAGATTACTATAGATGTGAACTCTTTTCAAAGTGAAAGTCACTCAGTTGTGTCTGACTCTTTGCGACCCCATGGACTATAAAGTCCATGGAATTCTCCAGGCCAGAATACTGGAGTGGGTAGCCTTTCCCTTCTCCAGGGAATCTTCCTAACCCAGGGATCGAACCCAGGTCTCCCACATTGCAGGAGGATTCTTTACCAGCTGAGTCACAAGGGAACCTCTTGCAAAAGGCAACATTAAAGGTATTCCTTTTTTATATGAAAAAAATAATATGCATTGCACAATAAATGAAGGAAGAATTGAAACACAGTTTGGAAAATGACTGAATTAGGCTCCTTAATAAGTGACTTCTCAAATGTGTTCATTTATATTTGTAAGGGAGGTTTGCTGCTTGGGGAATCTGCCTGTAAGCTGTTTCGTTGACAAGCTGAGAAATTTCTTCTTGGTTTGACTTGTGTGTTCTTATTTTGTACATTGTCATTATTTTAGAAGACACTGAGCTGCTCTTGGATGCACTGATCAGAAGGATTTGCTTTAGTAATTTCCTAAAAGAGAAATACACATACCTGCTGGACTTTCAGGTACAGAGAAGAAAAGTAACTCAGTTTGAAATTCACTAGTGCACTCATCTCTTACACTAACAAAGTAATGCTCAAAATTCCCCAAGCTAGGCTTCAACAGTATGTGAACCGAGAAGTTCCAGATATTCAAGCTGGATTAAAAGTCAGAGGAACCAGAGATCATGTTGCCAATATCTGCTGGATCATAGAAAAAGCAAGAGAATTCCAGAAAAACATATAGTTCTGCTTCATTGACTACATTAAAGTCTTTGACTGTGTGGATCACAACTCTGGAAAATTCTTCAAGAGATGGGAATAGCAGACCACCTGACCTGCCTCCTGAGAAATCTGTATGCAGATCAAGAAGCAACAGTTAGAACCGGACATGGAACAAAGAACTGGTTCCAAATTGGGAAAGGAGTACAACAAGGCTGTATATTGTCACCTTGCTTACTTAACTTATATGCATAGTACATCATGCAAAAGGCCATACTGGCTGAAGCACAAGCTGGAATCAAGATTGCTGGGAGAAATATCAATAATCTCAGATATGCAGATGACACCACCCTAATGGCAGAAAGCAAAGAGGAACTAAAGAGCCTCTTAATGAAAGTGAAAGAGGAGAATGAAAAAGCTGGCTTAAAACTCAACATTCAGAAAACAAAGATCATGGTATCCAGTCCCATTACTTCATGGCAAATAGATGAGGAAACAATGGAAACAGTGACAGACTTTAATTTCTTGAGCTCCAAAATCACTGCAGATGGTGGCTGCAGGCATGAAATTAAAAGATGCTTGCTCCTTGGAAGAAAAGCTATGACAAACCTAGATAGCATATTAAAAAGCAGAGACATTACTTTGCTAACAAAGGTCTATTTAGTCAAAGCTATGGTATTTCCAGTAGTCATGTATGGATGTGCGAGTTGGACCATAAAGAAAGGTGAGCATTGAAGAATTGATGCTTTTGAACGGTGGTATTGGAGGAGACTCTTGAGAGTCCCTTGGACTGCAAGGAGATCAAACCAGTCAATCCTAAAGGAAATCAGTCCCAAATATTAACTGGAAGAACTGATGCGAAAGCTGAAACTTCAATACTTTGGCCACTTGGTGTAAAGTACTGACTCATTGGAAAAGACCCAGATGCTGGGAAAGATTGAAGGAAGGAGGAGTAGGAGATGACAGAGGATAAGATGGTTGGATGGCACCACCAACTCAATGAACATGGGTTTGAGCATGCTCTAGGAGTTGATGATGGATAGCGAAGCCTGGCATGCTGCAGTCCATGCAGTTGCAAAGAGTCAGACATGACTGAGACTGAACTGGAACTAAATGTCTCCTGTAAATACTAAGAATAATTTTTTCAGAGCCATGGCATGCTGCATATGCCACGAGATACTTCTGTGTGCTCAATTAATTCCAGGGACTTGAATACATAGGTCAGTGAACACATTGAAACATTTTTGGTTCTAAAAATAATCATGGAATATTTCATTTGCGTGTGGTGTTATAAATTGGAAAATTTAAGTTCACATTCCTAAAAGAGTTTATAATCTAGCTGGGAAAACAAAACACAAATACTAAAAAATTAAATACTGAACTGTATAGAGTTGATTTTATAGGCTTCAAGAAATTAGGAGGAAAATCTATGTTATCTAAAGTAATTGAAGTAAGCTTTATGTAGGAGACACAAATTGCTGGGTAGACAAGGGTGAGGAGAGATATTCTTACCAATGATGAAAAAATAGTGTGGGCAATGGCAAAGGGTTGGGAATAAGAGCAGCATGCATGAAAGGAAGTGAGCTGTTAAAAACCTGTTGGGAAGGGCTGGGAAATAAAGTCCTATCAGATGATGGATGGCCTGGAAAGCCAAACAGGAGAATTTGTAACTAAGACCAAAGATAACAGGAAGCCACTGTAGATTTTTCAGCAAATGACAACTCTAGGTACAGTTTTATGATTAGCCTGGCAGTGATGTGCAAGTTGGATGACAGAGAAGATGAAGTGAAAGGGACCAGCTTGAGCCAGGTGGAGTCGTTCAAGTTAGGGGGACCATGTCAGAGATTTGATAAAACAACAAAAGAGACAGAAAGGATCAGTTAATACTCTGAGGGAAGAAATACGGAGACTTGAAAGTGAAACTGAATGTTGCTCAGTCATGTCTCTGTGCGACCCCATGGACTATACATTCCATGGAACTTCTCAGGCCAGAATACTGAAGTGGGTAGCTGTTCCCTTCTCCAGGGTATCTTCCCAACCCTGGGATTGAACCCAGGTCTCTCCCATTGCAGGCAGATTCTTTACCAGCTGAGCCACCAGGGAAGCCCAAGAAGACTGGAGTGGGTAGCCTGTCCCTTCTCCAGCAGATCTTCCAGGCCCATGAATCAAACAATGGTCTCCTGTATTGCAGGCAGATTCTTTACCAACTGAGCTATCAGGGAAGCCCAAGGGGGCTTGAATATCCCACCTTTCACTCTTCTTCATATCCCCAATGGCAGATTTCAGAAATGGGGATAAGAAGTGGAGAACAGAGGTATGTATCTACCTATGTATCTACCAGTTCTTTCCTATGTAGATGTTCAGCCACTCAGCCTCTTTGGATGCCGTCTGTATAATTAACTGAACTTTCCCTAAGAATGGATTGAGTATGGCGTGGTATTTAGTTGGATAAGGATTAAAACATCAGTACTTTTTTTCCTTTTCTGAAAATAGAGTGAAAATTTTTAAATTTAAAATTGAGAAAGTAGAAACAATGGTAACAAAATTAAGTAAAAGGAATTTTCCAGAAAGTAAAGGAAAGTAATGGGGAGTCAGAAAGGAAATATAATTGAAAAGAAAAAGAATAGAGAGAGGACAAAAACAGACTGCCAGTTCCTAAGGGTTTGCATTGCCTGAGCTAAGATTCAGTTCCTATATCTGATCTTCCTATGGAATGGTAGAGTTTAGAAAACTGCCCCCTCCTTTTTAAAAAATTTATTAAATTTTTATTGAAGGATAATTGCTTTACACTATTGTGCTGGTTTCTACCAAACATCAACATGAATAAACCATAGGTTTACCCATGGTGGCTCAGACGGTAAAGCGTCTGCCTACAATGCGGGAGACCCGGGTTCGATCCCTGGGTCGGGAAGATCCTCTGGAGAAGGAAATGGCAACCCACTGGCAACCGTCCTGGCAAATCCCATGGACGGAGGAGCCTGATAGGCTACAATCTGCTGCTGCTGCTGCTGCTAAGTCGCTTCAGTCGTGTCTGACTCTGTACAACCCCATAGACGGCAGCCCACCAGGCTCCCCCATCCCTGGGGTTCTCCAGGCAAGAACACTGGAGTGGGTTGCCATTTCTTTCTCCAAGGCTACAGTCTATGCCATCACAAAGAGTCGGACACAACTGAGTGACTTCACTTCACTTTACCCATGTCACTTCCCACTTGAACATCCCTCCCACTTCCCTCCCCATCCCACCCCTCTATGTTGTTGCTGAGCCTTGGTTTGAGTTCTGTGAACCATATAGAAAATTCCCACTGGCTATGTATTTTACACATGGTAATGTATGTTTCCATACTACCCTCTCCATACATCCCACTCTCTCCTTCCTCCCCCTCGCCGCCAGCCTTGTCCATAAGTTTGTTCACTATGTCTGTGTCTCCATTGCTGCTCTGCAAATGGTTACATCAGTACCATCTTTCTAGATTTCATACATATCTGTTAGTATATGATAGTTGTTTTTCCTCTTTCTGACTTACTTCATTCTGTATAATAGATCCTAGGTTCATCAAAAGTATGGAACGCTTCATGAATTTGTGTGTCATCCTTGCACAGGGACCATGCTAATCTTCTTTGTATCCTTTCAATTTTAACATATGTGCTGTTGAAGCAAGCACCGCCCCCCCCTCATTTTGATTCTTGAGAAAACTGATGTCTAAAGAGGTGAAGAGGCTTGGTCAAAATTGGATGACTAATGAGAACTACAGATAGGGCAGGTACATAGGTTTATAACTCCTGCTTCAAGTATCTAGTCTAGCCCCACACTTCCTTCCTTAGAAAGATTTTAGAGGTTTATTCCACATGCTGTTAAGGCTTGCCTGCTTTAGACAACTACTTTTGGGTCACTCAGTTAGGCTGTCTTGGTCCATCTTTTATCCAGGTGTGAAGGATGCAGTAATATAAAAACTATAAAAGAAATTTAAGAAAAGGAAATTTAAAGAAATAGAAGAGTGAGAAATAAGAAGCTAAAGGAAAAGCATTACCAAAACGACCTTGAAAAAGAACAAAATTGAAACTCAGACTCTTGATTTCAAAACTTATTACAAAGCTATAGTAATCAATATACTGTGGTACTGATGTAAACGCAGACATTTAGACTGATGGAATGGATAGAGGGCCCAGAAACAAGTTGTCACATGTATGGCCAAATGATCTTTAACAAGGGTGCTAAGACCATCCGGTGGAGGAAAGGGCAGTCTCTCTTCAACAAATTGGAGAAGGAAATGGCAACCCACTCCAGTGTTCTTGCCTGGAGAATCCCAGGGACGGCAAAGCCTGGTGGGCTGCCGTCTATGGGGTTGCACAGAGTCGGACATGACTGAAGCGACTTAGCAGCAGCAGCAGCAGCAGCTTCAACAAATGATGCTGGGAAACTGGATGAAAAGTGAAGGTGTTAGTTATTCAGTCATGTCTGACTCTTTCAACCCCATGAACTGTAGCCCACCAGGCTCCTCTGTCCATGGGATTCTCCAGGCAAGAATACTGGAATGGGTAGCCATTCTCTTCTCCAGGGGAATCTTCTCGACCCAGTGATTGAACGCAGATCTCTGCATTGCAGGCAGATTCTTTACCATATGAGCCACCAGGGAAGCCCATATACAAAAGAATGAAGTTGTACACTTACCTTACACCATACACAAAAGTACCTCAAACTTAATAAAAGACCAAGATGCAAAACCTTAACTATAAAGCTCTTTGGAAGAAAACATAGGGGAACATCTTCATGACATTGGATTTAGCAAGAATTTCTTGGATATGACACAAAAAGCACAGGCAACAAAAGTAAAAGCACAAGGTGGACTACACCAAAATTTAAGACATCTATGCATCAAAGGACACAATCAACAGAACAAAAAGGCAACCTAGAAAATGGCAAAATAATTGCAAATTATTTAACTAATAAGCTGTTAATATCCAGAATATAGAAAAACCTCCTATAATTTGACAACAACAATAAAACAATCTGGTTAGAAAAAGAGCAAAGGACTGGTATAGATATTTCTGCAATGAAGATATACAAATGGCCAATAAGCACATGAAAGAATATTCATGACTAATCATTAAGGAAATGTAAATCAAAGCCACCATGAGATACTACCTCACACTCAGTAGGATGGCTATTACATAAAACAAACCAACCAGAAGGTAGCAAGCGCTGGTGAGAATGTGGAGACACTGGAACACTTATGTGTTGCTAGTAGAATTGTAAAATTGTATCGTTGCTTTGGAAAACAGAATGGTGGCTCCTCAAAAAATTAAAAATTGAATTGTCATATGACTCAGTAATTTCACTTCTGGGTATATATCCAAAGGAATTAGAAAGCCAGATCTCAAAGCGATACCTGTATACTTGTGTTGACAGCAGCACTATTCACAACAGCCAAGAGATAGAAGCACTCCAAGTACTTATGGGCAGATAAATGGATAAATGGAATGTGGTATGTATTTATAATGGAGTATGATTCATCATTAAAAAGTAAGGCAATTTTGGCATATGCTTCAACATAGATGAATATTAAGGACATTATGCTGTATATACGCCAATTACAAAATAGCAAATACTGCATACATGAAATTGTGCAAAGTGTTAGAGTAGTCAGATTCATAGAAAGAGAACACAGAATGGTGGCTGCCAGAAGCTGGAGGCAAGAGAAAATGGGAAGCTGTTCCTTAATGGGTATGGCACTTCAGTTTTGCAAGATAAAAAAATTCTGAAAATTGGCTGTACAACAATGTGACTATACTTACCACTACTGAACTGTACATTTAGAAATTTTAATATAATAAACTGTGATGTGTTCTTACTACAAGTAAAAATAAAATTAAAACAAGAAAAGCATTCAATGTCACCTTATATTCATATTTTTTTATCTTCTTCCCAGAAATGCTTATATAATTAATGTACCTGAGAAAGTTTAAATGAACATAATTTTTGATATAAACATATTTGTCTATTCATGAGTAGACAAACATATGGCTTATTTGCATACATATATAAAGTTGCCTCATTTTATATTTATTTTTCTAATTAGATTTTTAATTAAAACATTCATGTTGTTTTTAAAGTGTCAATAAAAATCTTTAACAGGTATATAGAAATAATGTAATTTCAATAATTATAGCTAATATATATTATTATTTAAATATCATAAAACGTAATTAGGGTTTAAAGACTATACATGTTTTATAAAGTTATGAACTGAAAAATAGAATTAAGATTATAATCAGAAAAAATTATTAGAGAGTCAAAATTTCTACATAATTTAAAAATCACTGCTATTGAAAAGAATTCTTTTGACTGGATTATTCATATGCATAATCTCAGTTCAGGCAGTTGCTCAGTCACGTCCTTATGTGACTCCATGGACTGCAGCACGCCAGGCTTCCCTATCTATCACCAACGCCCAAAGCTTGCTCAAACTCATGTTCATCAAGTCAGTGATGTCATCCAACATCTCATCCTCTGTCGTCTCCTACTCCTCCTGCCTTCAATCTTTCCCCGCATCTGGGTCTTTTCCAATGGGTCAGTTCTTCACATCAGGTGGCCAAAGTATTGGAGTTTCAGCTTCTGCATCAGTCCTTCCAATGAATATTCAGGACTGATTTCCTTTAGGATTGACTGGTTTGATCTCCTTGTAGTCCAAGGGACTCTCAAGAGTCTTCTCTAACACCACAATTCAAAAGCATCAATTCTTCAGCACTCAGCTTTCTTTATTGTTCAGTTCTCACATCCACACGTGACTACTGGAAAAACCATAGCTTTGACTAGATGGACCTTAATGTCTCTGCTTTTTAATATGCTGTCTAGGTTGGTCATAACTTTTCTTCCAAGGAGTAAATGTCTTTTAATTTCATGGCTGCAGTCACCATCTGCAGTGATTTTGGAGCCCAAGAAAGTAATGTCTGTCACGGTTTCCATTGTTTCCCCATCTATTTGCCATGAAGTGATGGGACCAGATGCTATGATCTTCATTTTTTGAATGTTGAGTTTTAAACCAACTTTTCCACTCTCCTCCTCTTTCACTTTCATCAAGAGGCCCTTTAGTTCTTCTTCACTTTATGCCGTAAGGGTGGTGTTATCTGCATATCTGAGGTTATTGGTATTTCTCCCAGCAATCTTGATTCCAGCTTATACTTCATCCAGCCCGGCATTTCGCGTGATATACTCTGCATAGTCTACACTGATCATATCCATTGAACAATTGTGTAATTTATTCTTCACCTTAACTCATAGCCAGAGACTGAGTTTAAAGCTCTCACATTAAGCAAATCAATTTGAGAAATTCATCATTTGTTTATTATCCCCCTTGTTGCAATAAGTAACTATCTGGCCACAGTTAAATTACTGATTTCTCCATTTCTTTATATCCCTTCCTGATGAACAATAATTCTATCCTGTACCAAGGATAAAGAAATTTTTCTTAAGATATTGAGACATAATTCTTAGTTTGTAGAATCTGCTGTCTTTGTGTGCATGAGATGTCCTATACCCTTTCCCTTATATTCTACCCCCACCTCATCAGTAGCATCCCTTCAAATCTGGATATAAAAGAGAAAAGAAAAAATTAAATTTCAGGCGTAATTATTTTCCATCCATCTCTTGGAAAAAGTATGGGAGGCATTGTCTAACCTGTTCCCTCCATGTGAAAAGTGAACCTAGATTCATTTGCTCAAAATATAAAAGGCACTTGGCCAGGGCCAACACATTACAAAAGAAATAGAGTTTGTATTTTCAAGGAACTTGCAGTCTAGAGATGAAGAAAATGCACATATTTGCATATAAATATATACATATTCATATATACATATTCTTTAATGTATATACATAGTCCTTTCATATACTTTTATATATATTTCTATTAATTAGTATGTATATTTACACACATGATAAAATATTAATTGGTTATGTATACATACATACACACACACACTTTTTTCCAAGATGAATATTTTATTATTTTCAATCTCCACAAGTTAATATTTCATTTAAAGTTCAAACAGGGTGTTCTTTTTTAAATATAAGATTATTCTAACTTCACCTGAAAGTGAAACCAAATACTCAAAAATAACTAAAAAATATTTTTGAAAAGCATTGAAATTTAAGTGGAGACATATTTTATTAGCTGCTTCAGAACCATGCTTGTATCTTATTTTTTGAGAATTTCCCCAAATTCATGTCCGACACCAAACCTCAGCTGCAAGAAACTCATAGAACCCCAAACAGGATAAGTGCCAAGAGAAAAAAGCACTACATCTAGACATCTCATTTTCAAACTGAAGCAAATTAAAGCTAGAAGAAAATATTGAAAGAAGCCAGAGAGGGGAAAAGACACACCTGTCAAAGAGCAAAGGTAAGAATTGCATCTACCTCTACTCAGCCTGTAAGCAAGAAGACAGTAGTGTAAGATACTTAAAGTGTTGAGAGAAAAAAACCACCAGCCTAGAATCCTACATCCTGAGAAATTATCCTTCCAAAGTGAAGGAAATAAAAACTTTCTCAGAAAAGTTAAAATTGAGCCACATTATAGGAGCCCCCTACACTTCCCAGAGTAGGGGCACACCTCCCTGTGAAGGCTTTTCCTCTGCTTATATGTCCACTAACCCAGTAATAAAGCAAGTGCTCCTAGAAAACCTTCCCTGGAGGGAGGAGCAACCCACTGATTCCCAACTGACTAGAGAGCTATAAAGAGGGAAACAAAATGATTAATTAAAGCAATATTCAACTGATTATGGCCACCGAGTTTGATGTATTGTTCAAAGTTGTGTAGTGGGAAATATACACACACACACACAATCACGTTGACATAGTAACGTGTCACGTTGTGATGAAAAGATCACTGTATAAAACCAGGAGATTGTTTTGGGGATGATATACAACGGTTCTGGGCTTCCCAGGTGGCACAGAAATAAAGAATCTGCCTGCCAATGCAGGATACTCAGGAAACATTTGTTCAATCCCTGGGTCAGGAAGATCCCCTAGAGAAGGAAATGGCAACCCACTCCAGTATTCTTTCCTGGGAAACCCCATGGACTGTAACCTGAGCACATATGTCCAACTCTTGTAAGCAGAGCCAGGCTTTATTGCTACTGTCCCTTTGCCTTAATCTTTACTGAAGCACCCCCCCCACACACACACACTTCTTTAATTGTGCAGTGGACAAACAACAGTCAGTTCTCCGAACTTTGAGCCAAAATTTTAGATCAGCCATGTACACCTTAGTGCAAATAATCATAGAAGGTATTCATTTATTCACAGTGAAAACTGACTAAATACCCCTCCAATACTTGTGTTGAAGTGTGGAGCAGCATACTTAGTTTCCAGTTTGCAGACAGAAAACTTGAGGCAGAGGCAGAAATCTTTCTGTGGACCCCTGAAATCACAGCTTAGCTTCGTCCTGACAATCAGTACTTAGGTGTCTGTAAGGCAATGAATGGCCTCTCTATTGAGAATAAATTTCCCAAAGAAGTTTCAGGTTTCTGAACAGGACCAGACTATGACCCTTCAGTTCTGTTTGTTCTTTGTAGAATCACCCATACAGTGTGCAGGACAAACAAGTCCAAAGCTCCAGCTTCAGGGGTAGTCTTGGGAAGGACAGTGTCATGGAGCACCTTATTTCTGTGTATAAAGAATTGCAAGGTGAAAGCAGTCTCAAGACTGCCTCTCCAACAGCTTGCCTATAGGAGACAACTGAATCCCACAAGTGCCCCCACAGCTACGTTTTCAGTTGTAAAAGCTGGGCTCAGGTCCCAAGTAGAAGTGTGTCAGAATTTATTTGTTGGCAGAGGTGGCATCTTATTTGTTTCGCTTTGCTAGTAAAGTGTCTTCTTTAAGAGAAAAAAATCAATAAGGAAAGGATGGGACACATAAAACAGAGGATGGTGATGCTGATAATAGTAATGATGACAGTGATGAGGAAGAGGAGACAGCTAACCCCATCTGGCACTCACAATGCATCACACAGTGCTCTCTGTGCTTTACATGTTAGGACTTAGAATAGTTCTCTAACATACTATGAAGTTGGCCATACTATCATCTTTAATTACAAATGAGGAAAGTGAGATAATGAGAGATAAGCTCATAGTACATAGTTCACAGTAATTCATAGCTAGCAAGTTATATACTTAAATATTAGTTTCTCACCCATATCACACACCAAAAAAATTCTAAGAGATTTAAACAGCTAAATGTACTATGTAAAATCAGAAAAGTACCTAGAGGCGAATTAAAAAAAATATATTAATGGAATGTGTGATTAGGTGATATAAGATGTTTCTAAGAATAAATACAATAGAAGTAATCACAAACATATCTAAACATTATTTTTAATTTCTAATTGTCTAAAAGCATATATTCAATTAAGAAGCAAAAATTTTAAAATAATCCAAAAATATTCCTAATGGCTAATATCCACATATTGGTTAATATGTAAATTGGTTAATACTCTATAATATGTAAAATGTTTGTAAGTCAATAAGAAAAACAGTGATAACCTGAAAGATAAATTGTCAAGGAATAGGAACAGATGATTCGACAAAAGAAGAAACAAACATTACTAGAGCTGTATAAAAAATAATCATTAATAGCTATTATGTGTTTATTACATTGGGCTACAAACTGAGTTAAATACTTGAATTATCTTATTACATATGCAAAAAAACCTATGTATGATACGCATGCCCAAGATCACAAAGCTAGTAACACAGTGAAACTGGGAACCCAAACCTGACCACAGCTCCAAACATTATTTAAACATAAAACCACTCTCCAGTGATGTGTGGGACTCCAGTGATGAGACTCCAGCTCATCGCACTTTCTGTGTTAGTTGCTCAGTCATGTCTGACTCTTTGTGACCACATGGACTGTAGCCCACCAGCCTCCTCTGTCCATGAGATTCTCCAGGCAAGAATACTGGAGGGGGTTCCCATTCCCTCTTCTAGGGAATCTTCTCCACCCAGGGATCAAATGCGGGTCTCCTGCACTATAGGCAGATTCTTTACCTTCTGAGCCACCAGGGAAGTCCCCACTTGCTAGAGTCCACTGAATACACCTCTTCCCAGCTCCATGTTGAATCATATCATGCCGGCAGCTTGAAATGGGCTATGGTAGAAGTATTTACACCAAAGAAATCAGCATGTGCTCCAAATGAGCCCAGCAAAACTAATTATTAAATAGTTCTCAATCCACCATTTACTATTTCCCTAAAACAACCTGGAATTAGGTTAGATTTCAGGAACATTTTTCCCAAATATCAACCTCATCACTCAAAGAAATGTGAACTAGAAAGAGAAATACCATGTTTGCATGCAAATTTAGCCAATATCAGAAGAGAGCAATCATAAACTAAATTGAGATAGCAAAGGCATGTAAATTAACTCAACCTTTGTAGAAAAATATTTGGTACTATGCTATCAAGATTCTTTGAGAAGTTCATAGATTCCAGTCTTACAAATCCACTACTGAAAACCCAAGGGAAATAACCAGTGAGGTGTACAGTGATCTGTGCATTAGGATGTTCATTTCAACATTGTTTAGAGTAAAAACTTGGAACCTACTTAAATAACCAACAGTATGACAATAGTTAAATAATGTACGTAACAATCACATGATACAATGTAATGGAGCTATTACAATTTGTTTTCAGTTTTGAAAAACATTGTAAAACAATATGCAAGGTGATCCATATATTATTCAAAATATATATGCATATATTTCTATATATATATACAATAAATATATTATTCAGATATATAGTCAGGTATTGTTTATATACTTCAGTAAAGTTTTGAATTTTTCTTTAAGTCCTACATATATTTGAAAAATTTCTGTGTATATAATGTAGGTATAATATGTATCTATAATGCATTTATATATACTGAGATTAGGTTTTTAAAACTAAATAAATGGGGATTTCTCTGGTGGCTCAGTGGTAAAGAATCTGCCTGTCAATGCAGGCAACATGGGTTCTATCCCTGGTCTGGGAAGATCCCACATGTCACAGAGCAGCTAAGTCTGTGCGCCATGACTATTGAGCCTGTGCTCCAGAGCCTGGAAGCCGCAACTACTGAACCCAAGGACAGCAGCTGAAGCCTGTGTTCTCTGGAGCCTGTGCTCCACAACAAGAGAAGCCATCACAATGAGAAGCCCACACACCACAACGAAGAGTAGCCCCACTTGCCGCAACTAGAGAAAAGCCAGGGCAGCAAGGAAGAACCAGCAGAGACATAAACAAATAAATAAATAATTTAAAAAATAATCAAATGGGAATATGCATCATGCTTATATAATTGCAAACTGGATATTATATAAATGACAATTATTCACAATTTGTAAGCTTCATGAAGTATAAACATGAAAAGAAGTATCAAATACAATTTCAGCAGAATTTTTCTTCGTTGAGCTTGGCTCAGTGATTCCACAGTTCATCTGTAAAATATGGATGATTTTCTCATTTAGGAGTTTTATTTTCCAAATTTTATGTGATGACCATATATCACTTCTATATATGAAAAATACTTGATAAGGATATAAATGCTTAAATGTATTTAAGTACATAATAAAGTTTTTAGAATATGTGTAATCTTTTACATGTGTAGATCTTATGGTGGGGATCTTACAAATGGTATAAAGCAAGTGCCACAGATCTCAAAGGGAGAGATTTTTCCATCAGAGGACATAAGGATTCAGGAAAGTTTCTATCACTCACATGTAAGGTGACCATTTGAGCAACATAGTGTAATTAGCATTATAATTTGTTTACTTGAAATCAATATGCAACCTCTGGGAGTCCTTTTGTATCACTCATTTTGGGGAGCTAATTGGAAACATCTCAAATTCATTGAGGCTTCTTTGCTCCCACTCTTCTACAAACTATTGTCTTGGATGTATAGCTTTGCATTCCCTTTGGGAAAGTACTGCTTTTAGCTTTAGGAGGGTTAAAAATAAAACTCCTGATAATAATTCATCAGAGTGTTTCCAGATCATAAGAGTGATGACAGGCCTTAGGATTCCTGTCGAGATTAGTTGATTTTCCCCTTTAATAAACATTGAAGCCAAGTGTAAGTTTTGTAATAGAGGCAACCTTGTGTACAGGACGTAGCATGGAATTTGAAATCCAAAGACCTGGTTTCAGTCACATCCCTCTCTCTGCCTAATGGAATGGTGGAGAACAAGCCAATTAACCATACATTTTCCTCTCATCATCCACTCATTCATTCAGTTAACCGATATTTGTTGCTTGCCCCCTCCACCATGCATCAAGCACTGTCTTGGCACCAGAAACCAGTAAAGAAGAGAGAAAAGGTCCATGCCTCTATTGACCCCACATTTTAGTTGCAGACATAGACAGATATATCAAAATGACTAAGTAAGTATTCATATAATTTTAGGATAGTTAAAAGTGCCTACAGAGAAATTAGACAGGGTCAGGGTAATAGAAGGGGTGGAGATGGAGGGGAGTGGATTGGAGGAAGAGGTTGATGAGATGATCAGGGAAAGTCTTTTTAGGGTTGTGATGTTGTGAACCTAAGGGAGTTAGCCCCTCAAGGACAAGGATGGGAGAGTACAATTGCAAAGACCCAGGGCTGAGGACAGAACATCAAAGTCAGGGGTGATAGAGTTGGTGAGCAGATGGGGGAGATGATGGGTGATGAGTTTCCAGCAGTAACACACTGATCTCGACACGAGCGCTATCACAGAGATGATCAGTATGTGAGGACAACCACAAGGTACCCAATGACTCATTCTACAAATGTTAGGAGATAACAAGGAAATGGAGCCCTGGTGTCCTTGTCATTGTCTGTAGTCATCTGCCTTTACCAAGCAGTAAAAGTTCTGTGCTTGAACAGAACAGAATTTGGCCACTGACATTTTCCTTGAGAGGACTTGACAGCACCAGTCCATTTGGGGCTCAGAAGAGGCCACATTGTGTGTTATACGAGGTGTTCATTTCCTAAAGAGAATCCATCTGGGTTAGCAGATGGCTGGGACCAACAGCTGGTCCCTTCATGCAGTAGGCATTTGGTACACAAGTGTGCACTTCTGCTATTCACGCTTGGGAACGACTATCTGTTAACACAAGAAGTTGGGTGGAGAAACCTTCACAATGCATGTCATGGTATAAATAAAGTTTAATTTTTAAATACATGTAGTGTTGCATGGGCAACACATCATTTTACCTTTACCAAGCCCTTTCCATCTGGACTCAGCAGCTGGTCTTGCCTACAATGTTGTCTCTCAGCTGCTTAACATTTGGAGAGGTATGATCACTAGAGAATGATGTGGGAAACCAGGCTCAGTCATAATCACTTTTTCCCACAGTTGAAAAGGAAGTAAGACTACTTGGTTTAGCCTTTGACAACATAATGCAGGGTTGTCAGGCTGGCCTCTCTTACCAGCTCATCACCTCCTTCCTGCTACTCTGCTATTAGTGTTGACCTTGTTGCTTTTTCTGCTGTCACTCCTCCTCTGCCTACCTCTTCCTGCTGTCCCCACTCACAGTATACTTTCCTGAGGCCAGCTCTCTGCCCAGAAGTGTGGGAGAGGCTGCTGGGTGCATTTTCCAGGGCTACAGTTGTCTCACTGTCTTGGTGTGGAAATACCTGCCTGACCACCAGCCTCCAGGCACCACGGTCCAAGAACACAGACCCTTTCATAAACTTTGGGCTAACAGAGTGCATGAGAAACCTACGCAAGTTCAAATGGGCTTGTAAGCTTTTCAAATATGCTTTCCCATTGTTAATCTGCACATTCAATTCCACATCTGGCTTGGAAAATTTCAAGCCACAGATCAGTTCTTAAGGTGATTGGTTTGCTACTGTAATAAAGCCAAACGCAAACACGGGAAAAGAGGCTATGAGAGGAAACTCCCCTTTCCACCGGCTTCCCTCTGGACAGAAGTTCTTCATTATGGGGATTTGTTGAGTTTTCATCCCTTAGGTAACATTAAAATGGTATCAATAAAGTAGGAGATGAAATGTTAGTCATCATCCTCCAAGCACACACTGCCTAGTACATGTACTAAACATAAAAGAAAGCCAACCACTCCCTTAGTCACTGATCTAGGCAAATAATTGGTGCTGAGCAAGAGGTTAAGGGTGCCAATTCAATCTTCCAGGTCCCACCGATCTTGCTGGATTGGAAATGGAGAGCTATCACACTGCAGACCACTAGGTGTTGGTTGCCAACTGGAAGAATCATCAGAAAACTTTCTTGAAACAACCATTGGGTAAGTCATTTGGACATTGCTTTTCACTCTGTTCTTCATCCTGAGAGTTGATGTGTTGGTTTCCCAAGGGCTGGCTCCTAAACCCACTAGGCCTTGCTTTAATCATAAACATAATCAGATTCGTTTGTCCTTTGGAAAATTACAACTTGCTGAATCCATGATTGTTTTATATGGGTGAAAATAACTTGTGAAGGTAGAATGAAAGGTCCAGAGATGGACAATTTTCTAACAAGGCCACATGAGTCCTGGAGGACAGACACAGAAGGGTCCAGACTCCAGGCTACCAGTGAGAGTACCCCATGTATCACTGATTATATAAGTCCTTCCCTCTAGAACATTTTTATGTCAAGAGCTTGTGGCTACCTTCTTCCTTCACTCTCATTCTGCTACTATGTTATTACTTTCCTGCAATTTCACCTCCTTGCTCCAGGGTGAGGCCACCAAGAATATGAACTCTGACTTTACAGGTGTAGAGTCTTCCAACCCCAATCCCTTTAGACACTTTCCCTTGCTCGAGTCATTCCAGTAATCATTTACTGAAAGTCAGCTGATGCTAACAGTGGGACTATAAAGATACCTAAGTTTTAGTCCCTACTGTAATGGGACTTAAAGTCTAGAAGAAGAGACAGACACTTAGCAGATACTTTTAATGATTTCCATATAAGAAATTTAAATATTAAACTAGAAATATGCCCCCTGTGCCATGAGAGAGAGAAGCGTGCCCACAGCTCAACCTGGGATTTGGGGAGGACTTCCTGTGACAGATTATAACTGAATTGCATCTTGAAGGATAAGCAACACTAAGATAAATGGAAGAGGTGTTTCAGATGGAGGGACAAGTATAAGCAAAGACAGAAAGTCATAAAATACCACAGGGTCTGCAGGGAATCAAAAGCAGTTGATATTATGTAAACATTAATTATGAGTCAAGAGGTAACAAATCATGAAGTGTAGAGGTTGGAGAGTTGGTGGCAGGTACCAAGGGCTTTGTGGGCCAGCCAAAAAGAAGCCCCTGAATTCTATAGATGATGTGTAATCCTTGAATGTATTTAAATGGGAAATGACACCATTGGATTTAAATTTTACATAGATACTTTATTGAAAGTTTTTGAAGTATGGGTCCAAATGGGTAATTCTGAAAACTGAGAGATGATTTATGAGGTTTTGAGTCTAGTGTAGAGAAGATGAGTGGAAATGAAGAGAGAGGATAGAGTTTAGAGATTCTGGACATGGTGATGATTGACTGAGTGGGTGCTAGGGAGGTAAGGAAGAAGTTGAGATGGTCTAAGGTTTCTACATGGTGATGGTGTGGATAATGGAGCTACTGATTGGATTGAGCACTAGAGATGTTTGGAGGTGCAGCTGCCATATAAGAGGCAGTGGCACATAGAGAATCCAAGCTGCCAGAGTCATGGACACTGTGTCCAGAACTGATCTGAGAGCTGGTATTAGAGATTGCAAGTAAAGCAATTTTAAGGTACAGAAGCTGCTTAACTCTGAGCTGGGATAAACCTTCTGGAAAGAAAAAAGTGAAAATATCCAAGGGAAATTCTCTGATTTAGAAATGTCATAAATTGCGTTCTTCACTGACCCCAGTTTCCCATCCTCAATTCTTGACATTTTATAGTCACTGTATTGTTGTAAATGTGTTTCCTATAAGGTCAAAGTTCCATTGACAATACCGTTCTTAAAGCACCCCTCTCCCATTCCCATTTTTTTTTCCCCATACAGTGTCATGGAACATTGGTGAGGATGAAATTTCCTTTCCACTTTGCACCTGGTTGTAACTTCCACTTCTCTGTGATTCTATCAGTGACCATATATGTATGCATAAAAACATACTTGGTTTTATTGTAGTTCACTTTATATGCTTCACAAATAGATGGTGCCTTTTTTACAAACTGATGGTTACTGGCGATCCTGTATTGAGCAAATCTGTTGCCATGATTTTTCCAATACCATTTGTTCACTTGGTGTCTCTATGTCACATTTTGGTAATTCTTGCAATACTTCAAACTTTTTCTTTATTATTACATCTGTAATGGTGATCTGTGAATAGTGATCTCTGATGTTGCTATTGTAGAAAGACTGACTTGCTAAAGGCTTAGATGATGGTTAACATTTTTTAGCACTAAATATTTTTATTTAAGGTATGTATGTTTTTTTTTAATTGGCTTTACAATTTTGTACAACAATTTGTTGTTGTTTGTCACTAAGTCATGTCTGACCCTTTTTGACCCCATTGACTGCAGTAATACATTGTTTTTCTTAGGTATAATGCTACTGCACACTTAATAGGATGAAGTATAGCATAAATATATTTTAATGCACTAGGAAACCAAAAAAATTGTGTGAATATAGCAATATTCACTTTACTGAGGTGGTCTAGAACTGAATCTACTCTATCTTCAAGATATGCCTCTTTCTCTCTCTCCCTATATATAGATAGATAGATAGATAGATAGATAGATAGATAGATATACTGCAATATATACATATATATACATGTATATATGTGTATTTATATCATTCAAGTATATTATGTATGTATATATGTATATTTCACTCAAAAATTAGAGCGAAATTTTGTGACTATAATGAGAAATGATTCCATTTGCTTGTTCCTGGAGAAGAAAGCTCATTTGTTACAGCCTTTTGTCCCTTTTGGTTCGTTTTCCCCCTCACCTCAATTTCCCTTTGAAGATTTAAGCACTTCTATTTGAACACAAAAAAACACGTTTGACAAATAAACATTAAAGCTTACTGCCAGAGATATGATAAGGCAGGTGGATGAACTACAATAGTTACATTTAAGTCAAAACTGCCCTTTGGACCAGCACTATCAAGTGAAAATTACAATGTGAGTCATATATATAATCTCGAATTTTCTGGTAGTCACATTAAATAAGGGGAAAGAAAGAGGTAAAACAACTTTAACAATTCTTTTTATTCAACCCAATATATCCAAACCATTATCATTTTCACATTTAGTCAATATAATACAATAATATTAATGACATATTTTTTCCATAGGAAGTGTTCAGAATCCAGTATTTTACATTCAGAGCATATCTAAATTCAGATACCTAAGTTTCAGCTGAAAGCCATGATCTGTGCTTAGATTTCACACACTTAAATTTTTAAAGTATATTCCTGTATCCAAGTTGTTCCAATCATACTAAAATGTCCTTAGCTGCACTCTTTGTGCCCACCTAAGCACTCATGGCCACCTGAGGCTTTTGTGTTGAACAGAGCAGTGTGGACCTTCAGCTTTCCTTTCCTCCAAATCTTCGAATGCCAAACATGAACTTGAGGTAGCTGAACATTTCTGAAAGATATTTATGGAAGTTTCCCAAATCATCCAAGCCTTTGAGATCTCACCTGTAAACTCTAGTTGATGGAGTTTTCAAACTGGCTTAATCAGGCTTTTGGAAGTCTTTAAAGGAAAAAGAAAAGGTCTTAAAATGGAGAAGTAACAGAAGATAAAAGCATTTGATCAAGAGAGTATCTGGTATATAGCCTATAAAATAAAATTGTGCCAATTTTAAAACACCAATTGTGTTTTGAGAACTTTTTATAATATGAACATAATCTTGAAAGTAAGTTTAAAATCTGAAGCTAGGTTTTGTTGTTACTGTTGTTGTTAGGTTGGTTAGCTGGTTGTTTTACCTTCTAATATATGATATTAAAAAATTCACATATTTCTATTTGTATTATGATTAAACCTCAGTGTGAACCTAGTGACCCTTGGAAGTTAAAAATATTTATTAGCATGGTGAATCTAGCCTAAGGTTAAAGCTGATCACCCCCAGACCAATAAACACACACACACAGAGGCACATATACACATGCATGCACACCCACCTATACTGAAGGACTTGTGTGGCTTCAGAACAAAAACCTTTCCTAACCAAGGCCAACAGATGTATTTGGACCATATTGTATGCTACATCAGAGCTTAGTGGTCAGAGAGCTTCTTTTGTTCCAACATGTATGTTTAACTTTGGGTAGGGCTGGAGAAGTGAGAGGTAGAGAAGCAAGGAATCATTCCTTCCTTCTTTGACCCTAACACCCCCTTTACCCATCCAAAGGAACAAAAACCTTTCCTAACCAAGGCCAACAGATGTATTTGGACCATATTGTATGCTACATCAGAGCTTAGTGGTCAGAGAGCTTCTTTTGTTCCAACATGTATGTTTAACTTTGGGTAGGGCTGGAGAAGTGAGAGGTAGAGAAGCAAGGAATCATTCCTTCCTTCTTTGACCCTAACACCCCCTTTACCCATCCAATGTAGGCACCTCCTGTCCTACCCCTCTTTCTTCTCTAGCTTGTGTGCTCAAGATTCACCTCCTCCTAGTGATTATTTAATAGACCTTTTGTCTTAAGAGTCTTATGACACATTCCAAGAAACCCAGGGCTTTCATCTCTTTCACTTTTTGAAATGTGTCAGACTAGCTCTCAGAGTCTGCTGTCCTGTTTTTCCCTCCTCCAACCCATCACTGTTTAATTACTTTTTTTTCCAAGTTTGAACTCATGTTGTGTTTAATATTAACATTTAGAGAAAGACAGACATCTCAGCTTCTTAACTGTGGTTTTTTTGGGCTTAACAACCAGTTAGTTCAGTGTAATAATCATTAATGGGACACCTGTTCTGTGCTAGGGACTTTGATAGGGGCTTTGGTGCCAAACATACTATATAACTATACACTACACACTCAGGTGGACTTCCAAGGTGGCTCTGTGGTAAAGAACCTGCATGCCAATGCAGGAGATGCAGGTTCAATCCCAAGGTTGGGAAGATGCCCTGAAGAAGAAAATAGCAACCTGTTCCAGTATTCTTGCCTGGGAAATCCCATGGACAAAGGGGACTAGTGGGCTATGCGGGGTCACAAATAATTGGACACAATGGAATAACTGAGCGTGCAGCACACATACACTCAGGTAGGAGCAGGAATAAACTAGAAAATGCTGGACTTTCTCCTGTGCACAAACAGGGGTGATAATTAAATGGCCAGAAATTCCCAAAAAGATAAATTCAAAATAGAGTAAACATAAATTTTTCTTTGCTCTCAAAATTTGCACTGGTGATATGGTTATTTGCATTCTGATCCTATTACACACCATGTGGATATTTTATGTTTTATATAACTGTTAGGCCATTCAGGTATGAGCTAAATCAAACCCTTTACAACTATATAGTGGAATGACGAATAGATTAAAGGATTAGATCTGATAGAGTTCCTAAAGAACTATGGGTAGAGGTTGGTTCCATTGTAGAGGAGGCAGTGATCAAAACCATCCCCAAGAAAAAGAAACTCAAAAAGGCAAAATGGTTGTCTGAGGAGGCCTTACAAATGGCTAAGGAAAGAAGAGAAGTGAAAGGAAAAGGAGAAAAAGAAAGATATACCCATCTGAATGCAAAGTTCCAAAGAATAGCAAGGAGAGATAAACAAAGCCTTCATAACTGATCAATGCAAAGAAATAGAGGAAAACAATAGAATGGAAGGACTAGAACACTCTTCAAGAAAATTAGAGATACCAAGGGAATACACATGCAATGATGTGCATTATAAAGAACAGAAATGGTATGAATCTAACAAAAGAAGATATTAAGAAGAGGTGGCAAAAACACACAGAAAAACCATAGAAAAAAGATCTTAGTGACTCAGATAACCATGATGGTGTGATCACTCACCAAGAGTCAGACATTCTGGAGTACAAAGTCAAGTAGGCCTTAGGAAGCATCACTACAAACAAAGCTAGTGGAAGTGATGGAATTCCAGTTGAGCTATTTGAAATCCTAAATGATGATACTGTTAAAGTGCTGCACTCAATATGCCAGCAAATTTGGAAAGCCCAGCAGTGGACACAGGACTAGAAAAGTTCAATTTTCACTACAATCCCAAAGAAAGGCAATGTCAAAGAAGTTTCAGGCTACAACACAATTGCACTCATCTCACATGTAAGCAAAGTATTGCTCGAAATTCTCCAAGCTAGGCTTCAACAGTATGTGAACCGAGAAATTCCAGATGTTCAAGCTGGATTTAGAAAAGGCAGAGGAACCAGAGATCAAATAGCCAACATCCGTTGGATCATAGAAAAAGCAAGAGAATTCCAGAAAAACATCTTCTTCTGCTTCACTGACTACACTAAAGCCTTTGACTGTGTGGATCACCACAAACTGTGGAAAATTCTTAAAGAGATGGGAATACCAGACCATCTTACCTCCCTCCTGAGAAACTTGTATGCAGGTCAAGAAGCAACAGTTAGAACCGGACATGGAACAACAGACTGGTTCCAAATTGGGTAAGGAGTACGTCAAAGCTGTATATTGTCACCTTGCTTATTTAACTTGTATGCAGAGTGCATCATACGAAATGCTGGGCTGGGTGAAACAGAAGCTGGAATCAAAATTGCTGGGAGAAATATCAATAGCCTAAGATGTGCAGATGACATCACCTTAATGGCAGAAAGCAAAGAAGAACTAAAGAGCCTCTTGATGAAAGTGAAAGAGGAAAGTGAAAATGCTGGCTTAAAACTCAACATTCAAAAAATGAAGATCATGGCATGCAGTCCCATCACTTCATGGCAAAGAAATGGGGAAACAATGGAAACAGTGACAGACTTTATTTACTTGGGCTCCAAAATCACTGCAGATGGTGACTGCAGCCATGAAATTAAAAGACACTTGCTCCCTGGAAGGAAAGCAGTGACAAACCTAGACAGCATGTTAAAAAGCAGAGACATTACTTTACCAACAAAGGCTGTCTAGTCAAAGGTATGGTTTTACCAGTAGTCGTGTATGGATGTGAGAGTGGGACCATAAAGAAAGTTGAGTGCCAAAGAACTGATGCTTTTGAACTGTGGTGTTGGAAAAGATTCTCGAGAGTCCCTTGGACTCCCAGGAGATCAAACCAGTCAATCCTAAAGAAAATCAATCCTGAGTATTCATTAGAAGGACTGATGCTGAAGCTGAAGCTCCAGTACTTTGGCCACCTGATGCAAAGAGCTGACTCATTAGAAAAGACCCTAATGCTGGGAAAGATTGAAGGCAGGAGAAGGGAATGACATAGTATGAGATGGTTGGATGGCACCACCAACTCAATGGACATGAGTTTGAGCAAGCTCAGGGAGTTGTTGATGGACAAGGAAGCCTGGTGTGCTTCAGTCCATGGGATCATAAAGAGTCAGACAGGACTGAGTGGCTGAACAACAACAATTTATTTATTTTTAATTTTGACTCTGCTGGGCCTTCAGTACTGCGTGGACTTTTCTCTAGTTGCAGCAAGTGGGGGCTACTCTGTGGTTGCAGTACACAGGCTTCTCATTGGGGTGGCTGCTCTTGTTGTGGAGCATGGGCTCTAGGGCACAGGCTCAATAGTTGTGGCACACAGACTTGATTGCTCCACGGCATGTGGGATCTTCCCAGATCAGAGATTGAACCTGGGTCTCTTACACTGGCAGGAGAATTCTTTACTACTGAGCCACCCAGTGGATATTTTATGAGAACAAAGCAAAGAATAAATGGAAATCACAAAAAATCTTACTAGCTCTTTGCTTTGGATCTGTGACTGCTCCATCTTATAGTGACAGCTTAGATCGAGACTTCATTTAATGACATTCTACAAATGAATCCACTCATTTGTTTTTATCCCAATAGAAACATAGATCCTGAGACTTCATATATCTTACTCATAGAGAATATTTTTCCATTAAATACCTAGAAACAACCTCAATCGAGGAAAATGGAAGCCATTGAAAATGTAACATGATCATAATTTTGCATTAGATCAGACACTGTTTGGGACGGGTGGGTTGGGAAGCAGCGAGGCTGGAGCCCAAAGAAGAATAGGAGAGAAGAAGAAAGAGGAAGGCCCTCCTGATGGGAAAAATCATCTTTAGGGAAGAAATAGCTTTCAGGAGGGATACACATCCATGAAGTGCCTTTTCTCTTACTATATCCATCGCTGATTTCTAAGTTCTCCTGTCCAAACAGGCACACCCACTTCTGGTGTGAGTCTTCTGTGCAAAGGTTATTTTTACCTTCTTATTTTTACCATCTGTGAAAAGGTTATTTTACCTTGAGTGACTTACAGAGAAGAAACATCTGTGGCCATTTAAGTGGCCATCTAAGTGGCCATCTCTGGACATGTAATCCACAGTCCTTTCACGACAAGAAAACATTGCTGGTAGCTAAGGAGGCCAGCAGAGCAGAAGAAGAAAAAAAGTAAGAAAGAATTGGAGACAGTTTGGGGGTGGGATTTATTTGTAAGATTTAAGGATATGAAAAGGGAGAGAATCTTTTATGATGGAGAATTGATAGACTGGATTTCATCAGGACATGATTGTTATTGAGAGAAACAGTCAAGGAGGAAAAAGTGATTTACTGGGGAACTATGATGCTGTGAATCACCCCTGGAATGCAACATCAATTGCAAAATAGGAAGCCTAGGTCCTAATGTGGCTCCATTCTGAGCTGTGTGACTCTGGAAAAATCCTTCAGGCCTCTGAGCTTCAGTATCTTCATTCATAATATAACATGAGCTGAGACAATCTGCATTCTTTCACCCCTAGAATTGTTCTCTTTTTCTTACCTTTTATGTTCTTTCAATCCTGAGAGGATGAGTTGGGAAATTGTTCATTATAATCTAAAATAAAAGGCTTAGATGATCACCAATGATCATTAATATTGGTAGGGGAGAGCAAGAGGGAAGTGAGTCTATAGTGAATTAGTTTTGCTGATATAATAGACAATGGGGGAAACTAATCCTACCTACCATGATCTTTAAAAAGAGTAACAATATTGCCCTATATTTTATTCCATGTTATCCTTTACAGAACAATTGCAGATCCATTACTTTGTTTGGTATTTATAATACTTAGGAGAAATAGGCAGGAAGTTGCAAATCTGTTGCCTTATTTGATATTCACAGCGATTAGCAGAAATGGGCAGGAAAATTACTATTTCTACCATTGACATTAAATTCAGAGAGTTAAGTGATTTTTTTCAGAGTCACAGAGCTACTTAATGATGGGGCTAGAACTAGGTTTCAGGTCTCCAGAAACCTAGGCTTGGACACTTGCCTGTGCTTTTTGCCTGGCACTCCGGGAAGTGTCCAGATACTTATGGAAGCTGCCCAAGTTGTCACATCCCCAAATGATGTCATAAAGAGGATGCAGCTTCTCAGATTGGACTATACTTTTCCTTGGTCAACTCACAACTATCTTTTAGTCAGGAGCCTCCAAAATAGGGTACAAACAACTTGGGAGGGAAATGATGTATTAAGGTGCGGGGTGGGAGTGGACATTAAGAAAAATCCTATTTGTTTTGCATCACTCTTTTACTTCCCTTTTGTGTGTTTTATGAGACATGTAATATATTAGCACCAAGTGTTAACATAAATAGCTCATGAATATAATTTATGAACAGGGCCATATGCTTTACTTGTTAAAGCCTTGATCAAAGGTATTTGGAGATTATGCTTTAGAAAGCATGTGGAGGAAAAAGGCAAGAGAATAAAACAATTCATAAGGCTGATTTTAGGAGTCTCACTTTTTCTTAACCCTTATGAGGACTGAGGGAAAGGGGAAATGGCTCTGCAAAGGAGTAAGTTCAATCAGAATCTTGAAGAAAATCAGGAAAAGTAGACTAACGAATGGAACTGCTCTGGCCGAACTGGGGCAGCTGGTCACATGCTTCCCACCACACAGAGGCCCCTTTGTTTCTCTCTTACACACTGCAGCTCTTTGTCAATCATAATCAACAATTCTATTCAGCTGTTCTTGCCGCCACTTTTCTCCTGTCTTTCAAGTCTATTAAGCAATAAATGTAAGGCAGAGCTCCACAAGCCTTTCAAAGATAAGGTTAAAAGGAAGAAAAATATGTCCTGATCAATGAACCTATAGGTCCTTTCTAATGGAAAAAGAAAAATCTAAGCTACCCACAGAAAATTACTTGGGAGTTTTGATATTATTCATAACTTACAAAGTAATTGCCAACTGACTTTTCATGTTTTCCCCAAACCCTTATATGAAACTGAGAAAGTGTATGAAATAGGGAAAGAATATGCTGAGAAGAAAGAAAATTATCGTCTCACCCTTGGGCTCCAGGAAGGTAGTGCACCCACGATTATTGGATTATTAACACAGAAACTATAAAGGAAGGACATGTAATATTAAATAAATACTCATTATAATGGCAAATAGGAGATCACTGGGGCTTCCCAGGTGGTGTTAGTGGTAAAGAACCCACCTGCCAATGCAGGTGGATGTGAGAGATGCTGGTTTGATCCCTGGGTTGGGAAGATCCCCTGGAGGAGGGCATGGCAACCCACCCCACTGTTCCTGCCTGGAGAATCCCATGGACAGAAGAGCCTGGCAGGATACAGTCCAGAGGGTTGCAAAGTGTCAGATACAACTGAAGTGACTGAGTATGCATGCACACAGGAGATCATCTCTCAGGGTCAATATCTGGGACTATTTCAAGGAAAGAAGGGGCTTCCCTGGTAGCTCAGAATCTGCCTGCAATGAAGGGGACTGGGTTCTATCCCCGGGTTGGGAAGATACCTTGGAGAAGGAAATGGCAACCCACTCCAGTATTCTTGCCTGGAGAATTCCATGCAAAGAAGAGCCTGGCGGGCTACAGTCCATGGGGTCTCAAAGAGTCAGACAAGACTGAGTGACTAACACTTTCACTTTCAAGGAAAGAAAGAGCTCTAGAAGCAATGAAATGTTTCTTTTACGTATACAAATAATATAGCACACAAGGAGTCCACCAAAGATTATGGTCACAGTATGCATTTGCCTTTAAACTACTTTCTTTACTTAAAGTTGCTGATAGACTTTAAAAGCACCGAATCATTGTTGCAGTATTTTATAACCAGCAGAGACCATAGACATCTTCCCATGGGAGCCTGGTGGGTGCCACACAGGCTTGCCAGGAAGGAATCTGAGCGTTTGTGAAGATGGCCCTTCTGTATTTAGAGAGTGTGGCTCTGACTCTGGTGGGGTGGACCGGAGGATAGCCGTCTTTGGTTTCTTGTCTCGGCTTCTGTCACTAAATTTCTTGGGCAGATTTCTTAATTTCATTTTACAGAGAAAATTATAAGAAAATTCCTATCTCATCTGTTGAGTTTATTTATTTGTCAAATGTTGTATTCACTATGTGCCAGCACTAATTTAAGTGCTGGAGATACTAAGATTAATGAAATACTGCCCCTCAAAACGTACATAGCCTTGTTAAAGAGGTAAGATACATATAGTTAAATTATCAGTATAAAGCAGAGTATGAACAAAGACACAAATAACAGGTCAATTTAATAAGTACTATTAAACATATTGGAGGCCAAGAGAAAGTTCTTTTGTCCTGCAAATAAAGCCATCATGATTTCTCTCTGGTATCTCCTTCCATTTTTCTTTGTTTTGGCTGCCGTCTTTGGCACCATGGCCTGGATCTCACTCACAGAGAAATGAGAACAGTAGAATAAAGGACACAGCTTAAAAGCACAGAGCTGTGATGCCTCTGTCTCCTTTCCCCCATCAGAGCATTTGTCAGGGTATTTGTTAGTACATCCTATAGAATCAAGGTAGGTGGGGTGAGTACGAGATACAGAGAACAATGGTAAACACAAAATGTGGTAGGATGTGCTGGCAAATTTCCCCATCTATTTGCCAACACCCTCTTCCAAACAATCTACCTAGCTGAGGGAAAACTACTGCCATTTTCTTCCTTAGTGGAATCAGTTGTCTTATTCAGTGTGGTTTAGAATTAACTATTTGAAATAAATATCTTCCATGTTCTTCCAGGAAAGAGTTGAGAAAGCTCATTTTAACAATCATGTAGTAATTATATACTCTAACTAGGGCTTCCCAGGTGACTTAGATGATAAAGAATCAGCTTGCAATGCAGGAGACCCAGGTTTGATCCGTAAGTCAGGAAGGTCTCCTGGAGAAGGGAATGGCTACCTATTCCACTCTACTTGCCTGGAGAAATCCATGGACAGAAGAGCCTGGTGGATTAGAGTCCATGGCGTCGCAAAGACTTGGACATGACTGAGCGACTAACATCAAGATACATGGCCCAAAAAAACTACTTGGTTCCTGTTCTTTGTCCATTGGCACTCTTTCAAAAGTATAGAGATTTATACTGAAAATAACTGAAAAGACTAAAACTTTCTGAACTTTGCACTATCAAAAAATCTGGAGATATGAGTATTATTTCTGCCACTGCTTGAGTTGTAATTTAGCATAGACTAAATCGAGTAGAATTCTGAGAATTTGGAAAGAATTTCCATTGGTAGTGAACTAGTCAATTTATTATTATGTTGTTTGGCTCTGATTGTATATATTTATAAAATTTTCATTTTTACCTTTCCCATTTTTACTCTTTGCTTGATTAGATTCAATTTCTATTATTTTTAATGTTTATCTTTGAATTTTTAGCACACAAGCTTAACTGTAAAATGTTATCAAAGCCTAAATTTATTATACATCTTTACCTTTCTCCCAAATCAAGCAAGAAGCTTATCTCCTAAACAACTTCTATTTACTAGCTTTCATTGTCCTTGTGATTATTATTTTTGTTGTTGTTACTGTATATTTAACTTTTTAACAGTCAACAGTTAAATATACTAACTCTTCCATACAGCTCTGTAGCAAATTGCTCCAAAACTTAGTGGCATAAAAAAAGACAATCATTATTATGCTCATAGACACTGTGGGTTATGAATTTGAGCAAAGTAAGTTAAGGCTGGCTTGTCATTGTTTCACACTGCCTAAGGCCTTCACTGGAATCCTGTGTTGGCTGGTGGCCTCAGTCTTCCTCCTTGCATTCCTTTTTAAGTGGTCTCTTTGTGTAGGCTAGTTGGTCTTCCCCAGAGCATGGTGGCTGGGTTCCCTGGGCAAGTGTCCCAAGAAAGAGATGGCCAAGCAGAAGCCATATCGCCTACTCTTGAAAGTCACACAGTGCCTCTCTCACTGTATCCTACTCGTAATAAGCCACAAAGGCCGCTCGTGTTCGAGAGAAGGGAGATGGATTCACTCTCTTGATGGTGGTGTGGCGAAGTTCTACAATAGGAAGGACTGGAAATGTGGCTGTCACGATTCTTGGAAAATGCTGTCTGCCACATTAACATATTTTATTGATTTCCACAGTTACTCCTGTTCTTTACATCTCATATCTTTCCCCTGAGTTTGCTTTTCTTTGTGAAGTACATCAACTAGTGGTTTCTCAGCAATGGTGATGAATGTTTTAGAATTCATAGCTCACCCTTGAATAATAGATAAATTGATTATAGAATTTTATTGGAAGTTACTTCATTTTTTTTTCAGCACTTAAAAAATATTATCCCATTGCTTTCTTTTTTCTTTTTCATTTTTTTATTGTGGTGAAACACACTTAACATAAAATTTACTGTCTTTACTATCTTAAACAATTTAAGTGCACACTTTAGGGTATTAAGTACATTAATATTATTATATTACCATCACCACCATCCATCCCCAGAACTCTCCTCATGTTATAAATCTAGAACTCTGTACTCATTAAACAAAAGCTTCCTATTTCTCCTCCCCAGACCCTGGCACCCACCATTCTACTTTCTGTCTCTGTGCTTTTGATTCCTCTAAGCAACTCATGCAAGTGGAATCATACAGTATCTGTGTTTTTATTACTGGCTTATTTCACTCAGTAAAATGTTCTCAAGATTCATCCATTTTGCAGCATGTATCATAATTTCCTTAATTTTTAAGACTTAATAATATTCCACTGTGTGTATACACCACATTTTGTTTCTCTATCAGTGAACACTTGGGTTGCTTCCATGTTTGAGCTGTTTTTCAGTCGCTCAGTCGTGTCCAACGCTTTGCGACCCCATGGACTGCAGCACATCAGGCTTCCCTGTCCATCACCCACTCCCGGAGCTTGCTCAAACTCATGTCCATTGAGTCAGTGATGCCATCCAACCATCTCATCCTATGTCAAACCGTTCTCTTCCTGCCTTCAATCTTTCCCAGCATCAGGGTTTTTTCTACTGAGTCAGCTCTTTGTATCAGGTGGCCAAAGTATTGGAGCTTTAGCTTCAGCATCAGTCCTTCCAATGAATATTCAGGACTGATTTCCTTTAGGATGGACTGGTTGGATCTCCTGGGAGTCCAACGGACTCTCAATAGTCTTCTCCAACACCACAGTTCAAAAGCATTAATTCTTCAGCACTCATCCTTCTTAGTTTTAGATATTATAAATAACTTCTTAGTTTTAGATATTATAAATAATTTCTATGAACATGGATGTAGAGTTATCTCGTTGAGGCCTTACTTTCAACTCAATTTTTTGAGTAAATACTCAGAAGTGGAATTGCTAGATCACATGGTAATTCATTTTTAATTTTTTCAGGAACTGCCATACTAATTTTTTTTTTCACGTCCATTTTTTGTTCCCACCAAGAACAGAAAGACTACCCCTGAAAGTTGTAAACTTTCAACAGGCTCCAGAGCTCCAAAATAATTGAATAGACAGATTCTGCCAGTATAATTTTTGTCTAGGTAGGGAAACAGATGAATGATGCGTCCTAATCTGCAATCATCCCAGAAATCTCTTATCCAACTGCTTTTTAACATCTATTGTTGTTGATAGACATCTTCCTTCTTTCTGATTGTCATCTATCTTCTATGTCTATTAGTTTATACTTTGTTTTCTTTATATACTTGATGTATAAAATATCAATAGTTAGGTCTAGATTGCTTTTGATCAGTACTATATGTGCACTTTAAATCTTAAAAATATAGCATTTCATTAACTCTGGACAGTATTTTTTGCCATTCTTCCTTTGAATATTGCTTCCCTTTCATTCCCCCTCTATTCTCTTTTCCTAGGACTCCTGTTGGATATATTATATCATCCGGGTTCTCAACTGCTCTTTTACATTTTTAAATCACTTTTTTCTCTATACTGTGTCCTGGATCAGTTCCTTAAAACTGTCTTTTAATTTATTAATTACATGTGTGACTGTTTTTATTATTTTAGGGAGGAGGTGTTCTTCCTTTTTATCACTTTGAACATTTTTAATACACTAGTTCTAAACCAATGTTCAGGTTGCTGTATTGTTCTTATCATTAGGTAAACTCCTCTCCTACTTTCTGACTTTGTTGGCATTTGTAACCCTCTCATGTATGGGATTTTTCGTTGAAGGTTAATCTCGAGTAGTATTGTTTTTTCCTCTTTTTCTCTTTTGGAAATCTGCTAGTGCTATCTACTAATTTTGTGGTTGTTCTACCCTTTTCCTCAGGACCCAGAATTCAGATTCAGTCCTTCTATAGGGCTTCCCTGGTGGCTCAGATGGTAAAGAATTTGCTTGCAGTGCCAGAGACCCGGGGTCAAGATCCCTCAGTCAGGAAGATCCCCTAGAGAAGGAAATGGCTACCCACTCCAGTATTCTTGCCTGGAGAATTCCACGGACAGAGGAGCCTGGTGGGCTACAGTCCATGGGGTCACAAAAAATTGAATGCAACTGAACGACTAACGCTTTCACTTCACTTTCACTTTCATTGGATATTCAGGGCATCCATGATGGAAAATATTGAAAACAACTGTATATCCAGTCCAAACTAGTAAAAGTTTTGATCATATCCTGGAACTGAGGCTATATTTCTCTTTGCTGTATCACAATCACATAACTTTATAGACACTGTAGCCCAAACCTATGACAGCAAATAGTGTTATTGTAGCCTCTTTTACATGTGAGGTTAACCCAGCCTCTGACTTCAAGAAGTAAGCCAGGCTCCAGTCTTACATCAGGCAATTCCAATTCCCATCATCCCTCAAGTACAAACATCCTTAGATCCTCTGGCAGTTTCCACACCTAGAGCCCAAAGATCCCCAGCCTAACATCTTTCAACTTCAGTCCACCTTTTCACTTTATAATCTATATTCCTATTCTGGTCTGTGAAAATGTCTGATTTTTTATCATTTCCGTTTTTAATTTTTTTCTCTTTTTAAAGTATATTACTGTTATTTGTCTGGAACATTGGGAGTATCTAAAATTGTGAATTTACAATGCTGCCCTGACTAGAAATATGAATTTATCATTAATTCTCTGTCTTAATTTGTCAAGTAATACAAAAGATAATGCAAGTAAATATTAAAGCAGAGAGAAAAGATGAAAGTCATACAAGCAGTGTAAAGCCTAACATCAAATTTATTTTTATTCTGTCTTTACTTTTTCATAATAGCTAAAGTATAAAAGGACTGCATAGAATTATTTATATTAATTATAGAATTATATAATTTGTGTGTCATACTAAATGCCCAGGAGAGCCTAGTGACTAATGAGAGTCCATGTCTAACTGGTTCTTCCTCAGGGAAACATTTACTTTGTTACTAAGTACTTTCTTACCTTGCAAATGCTTTTTAATCCTTATACTGTATTTAGGGATTTTCTGTTTCTAAGCTCTGCATGTTACAAATTATATAAACAGAGTAGGGAAAATGGCAAAGACTAAGTAAATTCCTTAGGTACTGACAGACTTAATTTTCTTAATATAAGAGGTACTGAATGTTCAGATTTCTTCTCTATTTCTTCTAAACTCAATGGAAAACCCCTTCTACATATATGTTGCTTAATATGAAAATGAGGTTCTGTTTTTTCTATATTTTGAGCAATTTATGAATGGAATTTTACAAAATCAGACAGTAAAAAAAAAAAAAAAAAAAAAGCTTATAGATTGAAAAGTAGGCCTCGTGTTCCCATCCCAGAAAGAAAGTCTTCTCTTTGGAGGCCACCTTTTTCTGCATGGCATTCATATTTCTGTATCTTGCTTTTCCACTTGATATATTTTGAAATTTGTTTTCAATATCAGCATGTGTAGGTTGAACTTCTTTTTCATAGATACAGAACATTCTGTTTTAAGGGTGTAGTGTAATTTACCTAATCTGTCCCTTATTTATAGGAATTTAGGTTACTTCTAGACTTTTGCTACTGCAAACCATTATGCAATGAATATCCTTGGGGGTACAGTTTTGCTCACAAATACAAATTTATTGGGAAATGCTGAGCCAAACTGCCTTCTATTGTGGTTATATTGAAATAAATCTTTAAAAACAAATGCACCATTCTCTAAAACTGAAAACACTTAAAATTAAACAATGTTGCTTAAATCTATGAATACTTCTGTATCCAATGTTTTCAACTTTGTAGCCAACCATATTTTTGTATGTGGGTAACATATAATTGATAGTTAAATATTTTTACAAACAATTTATTTTATTTAAAAAAAATTGGCCAAACATATGCATTTTGACTGTGCATGTTTAGGAAATGATCAGAAATTAATCCTATTCAATTAAGATTAACCCTCAGAATGTATTTGCTCTGTAATTTTGTGTTTAGCCAATCCCCAGCCTCATCCATTTTTATGGTTGTACATTTTGGAACTTCCAATATTATTTCGCAGACTAGGAGAGTTACTTGACAGATGTTTTCTCCTTTTGAGAAGGCTCAGAATGGCTGTCTTGCCCACAACTCTCTCTGCGGGGGGTCAGGGGGGATGGATTCTCTTCCTGTGCAATCCCTGTCATCCTGGTCTCAGCTGTTTTTATGGAGGATGAGCACCAAACTCTGGTCTAGGTGAGGTGAGCCAGCGGCCCATGAAGCCTTCTGAATCAGCACCTCCACCACCCTCTGTGTCTTCATCAGGTCCTCACTCAGGAAGGGAGTCATCAAGAGTGGCAGGATCTCTCAAAACAAAGTGGGTGGATAAGTCTCCAGACAGTGGAAGCGAGAGCAACAGACGCCTTCTCCTTAGGGAGAGCCCAGGTCAGGGGTCTGAGGGCTGCAGCTATGATATCTTCTGGACAGTTCTTAAGGCTGTGTCCTATTCTCTCTTGATGCCCTCAATAAGAAAAGCAAGTGAGACATAGCTTACATTCCTCACAAGTGACTGAAAGGAACTGACTCAATAGACTTAGCAAATAGTAAAAGAGGAACATGTTTAGTTATTCAACAAATGGCACTTGAGTACCAGAGATATGCCAAGTATTAGAGACACATCAGTGACCAAGATAGATATGCTGTTTGTTCTCATGGAACTTACAGTCTTGTGAAAAAGAGCAGAAGAAAATGAGTAAGAAAGATAATGCTAAGGGCTAGGTAGGTGGAGAAGGGTTTGGGATCGGGGATATGCTTCACAGGGAGAATCCTTAACTCATTATTGACCAGGGGATTTTTGTAGAAACCAATGCCTGTAGCCAGCAATTTTTATTTTGGCCAGCTAAAAATTATTATTTCACTAACATCTTGCAGGTTATTACGTCAATAGTTACACCTGACACATCTGTAAAGTCTTCTAATTTTTGAGAAATGTGTCTTCAATCCACTCTTCTAGTAGAAGCAAATGAACATTCTCCATTACTGTGAGTTTCATTTTTTGTAAAATGTTGGAACAAAAACCTAACGGAGAAAAATATGAATAATAATGACAATCATGAGTTGTAAGATGAATGCTCAGTCACTTTTAAGCTCTAACAACTTCCATGGTAGTGTTAATTGTATCACTCTCAAAAAACATATTGATGTATCTCTAGTCAATAATGTTTGGGTAACAAAAGACGTATTAATGTCTTAATAAGTCAGTAATGTGACATACTGATAGATTAACTGAGAGTGGATGAGCATGAATTAAAAGAACAACGGAAAATACACATTAAACTCTAAATTTTCCCGTGTACTTTAAACCTAAGAACATCCCTTTAAATTGAGTCACTAACTCCTGTTAAGAACCAGGTAGCAATTGTATTAGAATACTGTTAAGCAGTATTAACACCCGAAAAAGATATACTGTTCATAATAGGGGACTAGAATACAAAAGTTGGAAGTCAAGAGATACCTGGAGTAACAGGCAAATTTGGCCTTGGAGTACAAAATGAAGCAGGGCAAAGGCTAACAGAGTTTTACCAAGAGAACACACAGATCATAGCAAACACCCGCGTCTAACAACACAAGAAAAGACTCTATACATGGACATCATCAGATGGCCAATTTCAAAATCAGATTGACTACATTCTTTGCAGCCAAAGATAGAGAAGTTCTATATAGTCAGCAAAAACAAGACTGGGAGCTGACTATGGCTCAGATCATGAACTCCTTATTGCCAAATTCAGACTTAAATTGAAGAAAGTAGGGAAAACCACTAGACCATTCAGGCATGACCTGAATCAGATCCCTTACGATTATACAGTGGAAGTGAGAAATAGATTCAAGGGATTAGATCTGATAGACAGAGTGCCTGAAGAACTATGGATGGAGGTTCATGACATTGTACAGAAGACAGTGATCAAAACCATCCCCAAGAAAAAGAAATGCAAAAAAAGCAAAATGGCTGTCTGAGGAGGCCTTACAAATAGCTGAGAGAAGGAGAGAATCTAAAGGCAAAGGAGGAAAGGAAAGATATACCCATTTGAACACAGAGTTCCAAAGAATAGCAAGGTTAAGAAAGCCTTCCTCAGTGATCAACGCAAAGAAATAGGAGCAAACAATAGAATGGGAAAGACTAGAGTTCTCCTCAAGAAAATTAGAGACACCAAGGGAGCATTTCATGCAAAGATGGGCACAATTAAGGATAGAAATAGTATGGACCTAACAGAAACAGAAGATATTAAGAAGTGGCAAGAATACATAGAAGATCTATACAAAAAAGATCTTCATGACCCACATAACCACGATGGTGTGATCACTCACCTAGAGCCAGACATCCTAGAATGTGAAGTCAAGCGGACCTTAGGAAGCATCACTATGAACAAAACTAGTGGAGGTGACGGAATTCCAGTTGGGCTATTTCAAACCCTAAAAGATGATGCTGTGAAAGTGCTGTACTCAATATGTCAGCAAATCTGGAAAATTCAGCAGTGGCCACAGGACTGGAAAAGATCGATTTTCATTCCAATCCCTAAGAAAGGCAATGCCAATGAATCTTCAAACTACCACACAATTGCACTCATCTCATACACTACCAAAGTAATGGTCAAAATTCTCTAAGCCAGGCTTCAACATTACATGAACCATGTATTTCCAGATGTTCAAGCTGGATTTAGAAAAGGCAGAGGAACCAGAGATAAAATTACCAACATACATTGGATCATTGAAAAAGCATAAGAGTTCCCCCAAAACATCTACTATTGCTTTACTGACTACACCAAAGCCTTTGACTGTGTAGATCACAACAAACTGCAGAAAATTCTTCAAGAGATGAGAATACCAGACCACCTGATCTACCTCCTGAGAAATCTGCATGCAGATCAAGAAGCAACAGTTAGAACCAGACATGGAACAACAGACTTGTTCCAAATCAGGAAAGGAGTATGTCAAGGCTGTATATTGTCACCTTGCTTATTTAACTTATATGCAGTCAGTTCAGTTCAGTCACTCAGTCGTGTCCAACTCTTTGTGACCCCATGAACCGCATCACACCAGGCCTCCCTGTCCATCACTAACTCCCAGAGCCCACCCAAACCCATGTCCATCAAGTCGAAGATGCCATCCAGCCATCTCATCCACTGTTGTCCCCTTCTCCTTCTGCCTTCAATCTTTCCCAGCATCAGGGTCTTTTCATTGAGTCAGCTCTTTGCATCAGGTGGCCAAAGTATTGGAGCTTCAGCTTCAGCATCAGTCCTTCCAATGAACACCCAGGACTGATCTCCTTTAGGATGGACTGGTTGGATCTCCTTGCAGTCCAAGGCTCTCAAGAGTCTTCTCCAATACCACAGTTCAAAAGCATCAATTCTTCGGCACTCAGCTTTCTTTATAGTCCATCTCTCACATCCATACATGACCACTGGAAAAACAATAGCCTTGACTAGATGGACCTTTGTTGGCAAAGTAATGTCTCTGCTTTTTAATATGCTGTCTAGGTTGGTCATAACTTTTCTTCCAAGGAGTAAGCTTCTTTTAATTTCATGGCTGAAGTCACCATCTGCAGTGATTTTGGAGCCCCAAAAAATAAATTCAGCCACTCTTTCCACTGTTTCCCCATCTATCTGGCATGAAGTGATGGGACCGGATGCCATGATCTTAGTTTTCTGAATGTTGAGCTTTAAGCCAACTTTTTCACTCTCCTCTTGCACTTTCATCAAGAGGCTCTTTAGTTCTTCTTCACTTTCTGCCATAAGGGTGGTGTCATCTGCATATTTGAGGTTATTGATATTTCTGCCAGCAGTCTTGATTCCAGCTTGTGTTTCCTCCAGCCCAGCATTTTTCATGATGTACTCTGCATATAAGTTAAATAAGCAGGGTGACAATATACAGCCTTGACGTACTCCTTTTCCTATTTGGAACCGGTCTGTTGTTCCATGTCCAGTTCTAACTGTTGCTTCCTGACCTGCATACAGGTTTCTCAAGAGGCAGGTCAGGTGGTCTGGTATTCCTATCTCTTTCAGAATATATGCAGAGTACATCATGCAAAATGTCAAGCTGTATGAAGCACAAGCAGGAACCAAGATTGCTGGGAGAAATTTCAATAACCTCAGATACACAGATGACACCACCCTTATGGCAGAATGTGAAGAATAACTAAAGAGCCTCTTGATGAAAGTGAAAGAGGAGAGTGAAAAAGTTAGCTTAAAACTTAACATTCAAAAAACTAAGATCATGGCATCTGGTCCCATCACTTCAATGCAAATAGATGGGGAAACAATGGAAACAGTGACAGACTTTATTTTTCTGGGCTCCAAAATACTGCAGATGGTGACTGGGTGAAATTAAAAGATGCTTGCTCCTTGGAAGAAACGCTATGACCTACCTAGACAGAATATTAAAAAGCAGAGATATTACTCTGCTGACATAGGTCCATCTAGTGAAAGCTACAGTGTTTCCAGTAGTCGTGTATGGATGTGAGAGTTGGACAATAAAGAAAGCTGAGCGCTTTTGAACTGTGGCATTGGACAGGACTCTTGAGAGTCCCTTGTATTTCATGGAAATCCAACCAGTCAATCCTAAAGGCATTCAGTCCTGAATATTCGTTGGAAGGACTGATGCTGAAGCTGAAGCTCCAATATTTTGGTCACCTGATGCAAAGAACTGACTCATTGGAAAAGATCCTGATACAGGGAAAGATTGGAGGCAAGAAGAGAAGAGGATGACAGAGGATGAGATGGTTGGATGGCATCACCGATGCGATGGGCATGAGTTTGAGCAAGCTCTGGGAGTTGGTGCTGGACAGGGAAGCCTGGCTTGCTGCAGTCCCTAGTGGTCGCAAAGAGTTGGACACAACTGAGCGACTGAACTGAAGCAGTATTCTCCCAGTCTTGGCTTTCTAAATCTCTAAAGAATGATTTGATTATGTTGAGTGTGTTTTAGTTTAGGAAACACCTATCATATGTAACTTGTATCCCATTGATTCTGATATGGTAGAAGTCAGAGTAATGAAGACAGAGAGTTGATGAAGACCTTCATCTCGGATGAAGGTCTAGGAGAAATCTAGGGCATTTCCATCACTTAGATAATACCAGTTCCTGTAACAGACTTTACTTACCCACATTGTACAGTATTGGCTTAATTGTATGTGACTTCTTTCCCTGTGTCCTAGGAGAACTACAGGAAGACAAGACCCAAGTGCCTTGTTTACCACTTTTATGTGGTTTTGGTGGTGTTGAATGGGTGAATAAAAGGATGAATGAATGAATGAGCCAATCAGTCCTGAGAATCTGGCCCTTGGTGTACTCTTTCCTTGACACACACAGCTTCTCTAACTTCAACCTGTCTTCTTGGTTAGTCTCACATTGACTTTTTGCCCCCAGTAATTTTTCAGGCTGATGGTTCTACATCTGGGTTTCCACGTATTTCATCTCTAATATGAGCCTCCTCTTTATTTAATTATTCTACTCTTTTCTGCCTGCATTGGGCATCCACTTAGTTTGCCCACCTTGGACATCCATAGAAGATGAACATCCACATAGGATGTTTGTGAAAATCCTATTAAGATAGGAAAAGGTTTGCTCGCAGAAACTTTACACAGCGGATACTCTAGATTCTATCTTCATTAATGTCTTGGGGTGAGGGACTGTATCACTCCATTTGTGATGTGTGCAAGGCTTTACAAGGTCTCCTTTCAGCTTCAGAGTGGATCTGAAGCCATTACATTCTGTCTATTTAGGGACCTAGATATCGTATTTTAAAATGCTTCCTGCAGAGCAATTCAGAGAAGAGTACAATGCATCATTTAAGTACAAAATATTGACTATTTCTATAATGAAAAAGTACAGAGAGTTCCATTTATGTTTATCCTTTTATTGCAAATTGCCACAACCTGGTCAAAAAATTCTCTCTGTGGCAGCAGGCTATCTGCCAGTAAATTAGTCTGTTGAAAGGGCCACACCAAATCCAGCATCCTGGGCCAACCCTGACCACAGTTGAGTGGTGTGAAGAGAGCTGACAGCCGCGCAGTCACAACCCAGGCTGGAGAGGAAAGCAGCATGAGGTGTTAATGGAAAAACCCAACTTCCCTCTCTTCCAAAGATGATGAGCAAAACCAAAATGGAGATTTCCCTGATGAGTTTTAAAAGACAACTTTCATTTTTTCGGAATGAAAGTATTCACTAAGCTTTTGCGTCTTTATGTCTTTTTACATATTTCTGTGGGCTAGCTTTTTTTTTTTTTAACTCATTTTATGTGCTTCTATTGTTCTGTGTGAGTGGTTTAGTTAATTACTATATTAGTTCCCTGGGTTTTCCAGTGGTGTCTCAGTGGTAAAGAATTCGCCTGCAATGTACGAGATGCAGATTCAATCCCTGGGTCGGGAAGATTCCCTGGGAAAGGAAATGGCAACCCACTCCAGTATTCTTGCCTGGGAAATCTCACGGACAGAGGAGACTGGCAGGCTACAGTCCCAATTCTTTGGGTCACAAAGAATCAGACACAGCAGAGTGGCTAAACAACAACAATATTAGTTTCCTAAAGCTGCCATAATAATATACCATACACGAGTGCCTTAAACAGCAGAAATTTGCTCTGGAAGCTAGAAGCCATAGAACAGGGTATTGGCATGTCTGATTCCTTCTAAGTGCTCTGAGAAGAATCTCTTCTGTGCTCTTGCTCAGCTTCTGGGATTTGCTTGCGATCTTTGGCATTGATTGGCATATGGATGCCTCACCCTGTGCTTTACCTTCAGCTTCATGCAGTATTTTCCCTATGGGCTTATCTCTGTCCAAACCCCCCCTCTTGATAAGACACCAGTTACACTGGATTGGGGTCCACTCTAATGATCTCTGAACTAATTACATCTGCAATGATCCTACTTCCCAATAAGGTGACATTTAGAGGTACTGGGTGTTAAGATGTCAACATGAGAATTTGGGGGAGATACAATTCAACTTGGGCTTCCCAGGTGGTTCAGTGGTAAAGAATCTGCCTGCCAATGCTGCAGACGCAGGAGACTCGGGTTTGATCCCTGGGTTGGGAAGATCCCCTGGAGGAAGAAATGGCAACTCACTCCAGTATTATTGCTTGGAAAATTCCATGGACAGAGGGGTGTTGGCAGGCTACAGTCCATGGGGTCACAAAGAGTAGGACACGACTTAGTGACTAGGCATGCACAATTCAACTCAATCACCACATTCTGCACACCACCATTTCAAAAGGTCGGGTCTTTATCTTATGACCCCTGGGGTCAGGCATAGGGACTTAAACTTAGTAAGCATTCAGTAAATCATGATGGAATACCTTAGAATTGTGGTGCAAAATATCCTCAACAGATCCCTATGACCTAGAGCCAGTAAGTACTATGAGACTCAGTATTATGAGGAGTATCCTTAATAACAAAATTTCCTTTTTTGAAGTTAAGTCCTTGTATTTGCACAACTCTTAGTCTACTCTAAAGTTCTTGGATTCCAAAATAAATCTTTAGTTTCTAATGGAAATAAAGTAGGACCAACTAACTCCAAAGGGAAAATGTAGAAAAAGGTCATGGCCAACTGGGGAAATCTCTTGGAAATTATGAGGACCTAATCCATCTCTGCTCCCTACCATCTTTAACCTGATACAAAACAGACACAGAAGTTCATAGATGAAATTAAGAGGAAAATTAAGACAAAAAAGAAACCAAAAAGAAAAGCTAAACAAAGTCAGCTTTGTTAATGGGAAAATACTCAGTGAACAATCAGTTTAGTTACTCAGTTGTATTGTCCAACTCTTTGCAACCCCATTGACTAGCATTCCAGGCTTCCCTGTCCATCATCAACTCCTGGAGCTTGCTCAAACTCATGTCCATCAAGTCAGTGATGTCATCCAACCATCTTATTCTCTGTCATCCCCGTCTCCTCCTGGCTTCAATCTTTCCCAGCATCAGGGTCTTTTCCAATGAGGCACTTCTTCACATCAGGTGGCCAAAGTATTGGAGTTTCAGCTTCAGCATCAGTCCTTCCAATGAATATTCAGGACTGATTTCCTTTAGGATGCACTGGTGTATCTCCTTGCAGTCCAAGTGACTCTCAAGAGTCTTCTCCAACACCACTGTTCAAAAGCATCAATTCTTTGGTGCTCAGCTTTCTTTATAGTCCAACTCTCACATCCATATTGAACCAATAGTGATGTCTAGTAAGAATCGTGTTGAAACAACAAGTTGGGTTAAAGTTGAGGTGATGTCTCTTAATCTCCCTTTCCACATGGGGGAGCATGGTCCTGCTGAGCAGACTCTGTCCACATGGGGAGTACAGACCCCTTCTGCCAGGTCAGTAGAGCAAGAACAAGTGTGAGATCCTAGCTGCTGCACCACACTGTGACTTTCATGGGCCTTAAGGATATTATGTAAGCCCCTTTCTCCAAAAACCCAAAACCCAAAACTTATTATTTCTTGACAATGTTGGTATAAAGATTAATATGTTAATAGTATATATTAGAACATTATTTTTGATGTAAATGTTCATTTTTCTTCTGATTTTAAAAGCAGTCAAAACATTTTTTGGGTCCCTAAAGGGCTTCCCTGGTGGCTCAGTCACAAAGAATCCACCTGCCAATATAGAAGACACAGGTTTGATGTCTGGGTCAGGAAGATCACCTGGAGAAAGAAGTGGCAACACACACTAGTATTCTTGCCAGGCAAATGCCGTGGACAGAGGAGCCTGGCAGGCTACAGTCCATGGGGTCACAGAGCTGGACATGACTTAGCAACTAAACAATAACAGTGAAAAAGGTATTTTGAGTCAGAGGACCATGCTGATGGTCCATGCTGATGAGGACCATGTATCTAATGAATAAGTCAGTCCTGCCTGGTGAGATGGGCCCTGCCTTTGGCAGGTAGACCTTGGACCTAAACCCAGGTGTATGACTTACATGATGGCAGAAAACAGAAGAATACCCATGGTCTCTCATACCCTCTTCCAGGAGGCAGGCAGTGGAGGCACAGGGGTAGCCTCTGTCCTGCTTGTGAGGCAAGGTAACCCCTCTGGCTGGTAAGGGAGGCCAGTGCAAGTTCTGCAGGCGGCACGGCTCTGCCACAGGCTCTGCTCCTCCACCTCTGTAGACCTCAGAGTCTACAGGGGCCTCTCCTTTCTTCCTCCTGCACTGCCCTCTGCCCTCCTAACCTCCCCACCTACAAGTCAGTCAAGAAGCAGCAGCGGCAGCCTAGACTAATAAGGTGGATTGCCTCAGCAGGGAGCAAGAAGCAGGGCAAGTGAGAAAAGGAAGGATTTCCAGGAATATTCTCCTGGAGTCTTTCAAAAACCCTTGAAATTGAAGCAAAAGAGCAGTCAGATCTGTGAAGAGAGTTTAATTTGAAAAGACCCTGATGATAGGAAAGGTGGAAAGCAGGAGCAGAAGGGAGCAGCAGAGGATGAGACGCTTGGACGGCATCGCCGACTCGACGGACATGAGTTTGAGCAAACTACGGGAATTGGTGAAGGACAGGAAAACCTGGCATGCTGCAGTCCACTGGGTAGCAAAGAGTCATACACGACTGAGTGGCTGAACAACAACAAACATTTTACTACTCATTTATTATCATTATTCATTTTCATTATCATGTCTAATTCCAACGACAGCACTGCCTGTAGCATCATGGTCATTCCTACAGAGGAAGGCAGGGGATTGTTAAGTGGTAGAATCGTGATCTGAGGAGAGGCTTTTCCAGCTCTCATACCAACACATAGGATTTTTCTCTACCCACCTTTAGTTGCCAGCTCAGTTGAGAAAAATTTATAATGGAGATAGAATTTGAGGAGGAGGAGAAGTTAAAAAAAAAAATACCCATGCATGAGAGATTTGACTTTGCAGATCGACTCGAGAAGGTTTAACTGTTGCTGTTTATCTCTCTGAAGGCTCTTTTTTACCCATGGTCCACTACCAACACCTTTTCGACATACCACTGACAGCTAGTAGAAATTAAAAATTGCCTGTCAATCTGGTGATTATCATAACCTTTGCTGCACTAAATAGCTGGGTTAGGGAAAAGTCCTGGTTTTCCATCACTGGGTCATGATTCTCTTTAAATTATGTTTCTTATTTAAACAACTTTTTAAATTTTATTTAAATGCCTTTGCATAAAACATCTATTCTGATACTTAACATAGCTTTAACAGTAACAAACACGTCAACATATTGCCTGGCTTTGTGAATTCAGTAGGGACTTCCGGGGGCATCGATGTCTGTTAAAAAACGACAACAACAAGAAACAGCCGCCAGGCCCTCTGTTCTTCATGCTTCTATTATATGTGTCTGTTTTCTTAGAACTCAGAAAATTAAGTGCTAGACAGGCTACTCAAATACCATGATTAGTTGGTTACTAAGTACAGAGTTACTGCATGCAATTTGATCAGCTTTTTTTTATTATTCGGTTTTCTTTGTAAACGGCTTTACTCCTTTTAAAGAATTTCTTCCAAGCTCTTTTTCTTCCTTTTAAACGAGTAAGTTCAATGACTTGTCCTAGTGTAAGGTACGGGTTGCAGATGCCCTCTCTTTATTGTAATACACAATATACTTATTCTATTTTAGGGGCCAAAGCACTTGTAAGAGCTTTGCAAGCTTTCCTATTTTTCTTAAAATTAGGACACTTCATGATGTGCAGGTACTTGCAAACGTAGATCTCAATAGGAAAGAATTTTAAAATTAACCTATAAAACAGTCCCAGGGTGTGAAAAATATCACACAACAGAGAGAGGACTGTCCCCAACGTTGTAAGAGAGTGTCCTCTTTATTCTGACCTAGGGGAACCACCAGATCCGCAGCCGCTGCTCAGTAGGAACTCCCTGCACAGGTCAGGCAGAGCTCATTAGCCACTCCAGCAGCTGAAGTTGATTCCCTGCCTCTCGAGATCTTCTCCCTCCTCTTTTGCCAACATCCTTGGGATGCTTCTAGCTTATCAGTCCAATTCAGTTACAGATATTTCTGCAAGTACAGTTAACTGATGCTTGCTATTCCTTTGGCTTAAAAGATTTTCAATAGCATGATTAATTGATAGATGTAGCCTCTAAAATAGGTTACAAATAATTTAAAAATTGTATGTTTGATTTTAATCCCATTTCTAGGAACTGCTATAACTCTTGGAATTTCCTATGTGTAAGCACAAAGGGAACATTTTTTGTTATAATGTTTGGTCTTTTGTTGTCAATTCCTAAAATCACTTCAAAGCAAAGAGGTAAAAGGAGCACCTTGTCACACCCTACAAACCCCTTTCAACCACACCTGAGTTAATGTTGACAAGGTGACTGTTGGAGATCCCCTAGAGAGGAGGGCTGGTTGCTTCAGGTAGGGGGGACAACCAGGAGTTGAGGGTTGTAATTTAGCCCCACCCATCAACCTTTAGGGAAGGGGGGGGGGGAGTTGGACGTTTGATCAGTTAAACAATAGTGATTTAATCAATCATGCCTATGTAATGATGCCTCCGTAAAACCCCAAGAAAATGGGGTTTGGAGAGCTTCCAGGTTGGTGAATACATGTGGGTCTCAGGAGAGCAAGTGCTCAGAGAGGGTATGAAAGCTCTGTGTCTTTTCCCAATACTTTGCCCTATACATCACTGTATCTGGCTTTTCCTGAGATATAATCTTTATAATAATGAATATATGATATGAATGCAACTTGATATTCATCTGAATCTATAAATATTCTCAATTACTGCATAAATTAACTTTTGGTTTTATTTATTGACAAGCCCTAACTTGCCTGAGCATTCTTGGGAATTCAAGTCAGGTTGGACGAAAGCTGACTGACCAAGCCTCCACAGCCAGGTGTTTCACTGAAGTCACAAGTTTAAGGTTTTGACAATATTAGCAGTGGGTAATACTGGCTAGCAAAGTTCTCCCTATTTAAAGTCGTAGCCCAAGGTGTTATGATTGGACTTTCTGACAGTCATGACTTCTCTCATTCATCTCATACAATATATGATAGAAATTCTCTTAATTAAAAAGAATTAAAATTGTGTCCTGAGAATTTCATGAATTCTAACTTAAGGTCATTAATTGTTGCTGTTACTGTTTCATGGCTAAGTCGTCTCTGACCCCATGGACTACAGCTTGCCAGGCTTCCCTGTCCTTCACTATCTCCCAGAGGTTGCTCCAATTCAAATCCATTGAGTCAGTGATGCTATCTAATCATCTCATTCTCTGCTGCCCCTTCTCCTTTTCTCATCAATCTTTGCCAGCATCAGAGTCATTTCCAATGAGTTGATTCTTCACATCTGGTGGCCAAAGTATTGGAGCTTCAGCTTCAGTAGCGGTCCATCTAATGACTATTCAGGGTTGATTTCCTTTAGAATTGACTGGTTTGATCTCCTTGTAGGGATTCTCCAGAGTCTTCTCCAACACCACAATTCAAAACCATCAATTCTTTGGCACTCAGACTTCTTTATGCTCCAACTCTCACATGTATACATGACTACTGGAAAAAAACTAGCTTTGACTATAGGACTTTTGTTAGCAAAGTGATGTCTCTGCCTTCTAATGTGCTGTCTAGGTTTGCAATAGCTTTCCTTCCAAGGGTAAGTGTCTTTTAATTTCATGGCTGCAGTAACCTTCCACAGTGATTTTGGAGCCCCCCAAAATAAAAATCTATTAGTGTTTGCACTTTTTTCCTTTCTATTTGCCGTGAAGTGACGGGACCAGATGGCATGATCTTAGTTTTTTGATTGTCAAGTTCTAAGCAGCTTTTCCACTCTCCTCTTTCACCCTCATCAATAGGTTCTTTAGTTCCTCTTCACTTTCTGCCTTGGGAAGCATCGCTATGAACAAGGCTAGTGGAGGTGATGGAATTCCAGTTGAGTTATTTAAAATCCTAAAAGATGATGCTGTGAAAGTGCTGCACTCAATACGTCAGCAAATTTGGAAAACTCAGCAGTGGCCACAGGGCTGGAAAAGGTCAGGTTTCTTTCTAATCCAAAAGAAAGACAGTGCCAAAGAATGTTCAAACTACCACACAATTGCACTCATCTCACACACTACCAAAGTAATGCTCAAAGTTCTCCAAGCCAGGCTTCAACAGTACATGAACCAAGAACTTCCAGATGTTCAAGCTGGATTTAGAAAAGGCAGAGGAACCAGAGATCAAATTGCCAACATCCGTTGGATCATAGAAAAAGCAAGAGAATTCCAGAAAAACATCTACTTCTGGTTTATTGACTACATTAAAGCCTTTGACTGTGTGGATCACCACAAACTGTGGAAAATTCTGAAAGAGATGGGAATACCAGACCACCTGACCTGCCTCCTGAGAAACCTGCATGCAGGTCAGGAAGCAACAGTTAGAACTGGACATGGAACAACAGACTGGTTTCAGATTGGGAAAGGAGAACATCAAGGCTGTGTATTGTCACCCTGCTTATTTAACTTACATGCTGAGTACATCACATTAAATGCCGGGCTGGATGAAGCACAAACTGGAATCAAGATTGCCAAGAGAAATATCAATAACCTCAAATATGCAGATGACACCACCCTTATAGCAGAAAGTGAAGAAGAACTAAAAAGCCTCTTGATGAAATTGAAAGAGGAGAGTGAAAATGCTGGCTTAAAACTCAACATTCAGAAAACTAAGATCATGGCATCCAGTCCCATCACTTCATGGCAAATAGATGGGGAAACAATGGAAAGAGTGACAGACTTTATTTTTGGCGGGCTCCAAAATCACTGCAGATGGTGACTGCTGGCAAGAAATTAAAAGATGCTTGCTCCTTGGAAGAAAAGCTATGACCAACCTAGACAGCATATTAAAAAGCAGAGATATTACTTTGCCAACAAAGGTCCATCTAGTCAAAGCTACGGTTTTTCCAGTAGTCATGTATGGATGTGAGAGTTGGACTATAAAGAAAGCTGAGTGCCGAAGAATTGATGCTTTTGACCTGTGGTGTTGGAGAAGACTCTTGAGAGTCCCCTGGACTGCAAGGAGATCAAACCAGTCGATTCTCAGTCCTTAATATTCATTGCAAGGACTGATGCTTAAGCTCCAATACTTTGGTCATCTGATGTAAAGAAGTGACTCACTGGAAAAGACCCTGATACAGGGAAAGATTGAAGGCAGAAGGAGAAGGGAATGACAGAGGATCAGATGGTTGGATGGTATCACTGACTTGATTGACACATGTTTGAGTAAGTTCTGGGAGTTGGTGATGGACAGGGAAGCCTGGCGTGCTGAAGTCCATGGGGTTGCAAATAGTCAGACACGACTGAGTGAACTGAACTCACTTTCTGCCATTAGAGTGGTATCATCTACATATCTGAGGCTGTTGACATTTCTCCCGACAATCTTGATTCCAGCTTGTGCTAAATGGAATCCAGGCTCATCCAGCCTGGTATTTTATATGAGGCACTCTGCATGTAGGGGCTTCTGAGTGGCTCAGTGGTAAAGAATCTGTTTGCAATGCAGGTGGCCCAGAGACACAGGTTCAATCCCTGGGTTGGGAAGAGCCCCTGGAGGAGGGCCTGGAAACTCACTCCAGTATTCTCTCCTGGAGAACCCCATAGACAGAGGAGCCTGGTGGGCTACAGTCCACAGGGTTGAAAAGAGTCAGAAATGACTGAAGAGACTTAGCATGCATCCACATACTCTGAATATAAGTTAAATAAACAGGATGGCAATATACAGCCTTGTCATACTCCTTTCCCAATTTGGAACCAGTCCATTGTTCCATGTCTGGTTCTAACTGTTGTTTCTTGACCTGCATTCTGGTTTTCCCAGAAGACAGATACACTGGTCTGATATTCCCATCTCTCTAAGAATTTTCTACAGTTTATTGTGATACACACAGTCAAAGGTTTTAACATAGTCAGTGAATCAGAAGTAGATGTTTTTCCTGAAATTTTCTTGCTTTCTCTATGATCCAGTGGATGTTGGCAATTTGATCTCTGGTTCCTTTCTAAATCCAGTTTGTATATCTGGAAGTTCTTAGTTCACGTACTGTTGAAGCCTAGCTTGAAGGATTTTGAGCATAATCTTGCATGTGAAATGAGCATAATTATATGGAAGTGCGAAGATTCTTTGGCATTGCCTTTCTTTGGGATTGGAGAGAAAACTGACCTTTTCCAGTTCTGTGGCCACTGCTGAGTTTTCCAAATGTACTGACAGGTGAGTGCAGCACTTTAATAGCATCATCTTCTAGGATTTTAAATAGCTCAGCTGGAATTCCACAAGGTCATTAACAAAGCACTTAATTTCTCTAAATCTCAGCGTTAGTCAATGTCAAATTTGTATTTTCACATGGTGCCACCAGTTTCTGAACACTGACACGAGCTCAAAGGATGAGTTTGCAACCCTTCCAAATGGTGGGTTGGATATACCTGGCCAGCAGAAAGTCGGGATCTATACTGGATCTGTACCACTGCTCACTTCATCAAGTGCATTTGCTTCCTCTCCATGCCTCCTGCCTCAGCTCAATTCCTGTCAGTCAGCTGTCTTAGCTCATGTGAAAATAAAGATGTGTTTTACAAGGGTTTCAGGCTGGGAAATCATTTGGTCCCATTGTCGTAGTGGAGCACCTACTTAAACCAGTCCCTTCAAGCTCCTCATTTTATTTTCTTTCTTGAATCAGTGCTTAATCAACTAATTCATTATTGTAGATTTCCTGAAAGTATCTTATGTTTTGAATGTAGGTGAACATTTATGGAGAAACTGTGATTTGAAAATTAAGCAAGCCTTTTGACCCAGCAATCCCACTGCTGGGCATACACACCGAGGAAACCAGAATTGAAAGAGACGCGTGTATCCCAGTGTTCATCGCAGCACTGTTTACAATAGCCAGGACATGGAAGCAACCTAGATGTCCATCAGCAGACGAATGGATAAGGAAGCCATGGTACATATACACAATGGAATATTACTCAGCCATTAAAAAAAATACATTTGAATTGGTTCTATTGAGATGGATTAAACTGGAGCCCATTATACAGAGTGAAGTAAACCAGAAAGAAAAACACCAATACAGTATACTGATGCATATATATGGAATTTGAAAGATGGTAACGATAACCCTATATGCAAGACAGAATAAGAGACACAGATGCATAGAACAGTCTTATGGACTCTGAGGGAGAAGGTGAGGGTGGGACGTTCTGGGACAATAGCACCGAAACATGTATATTATCATATGTGAAGCGGAACACCATTCCAGGTTCGATGCATGAGACAAATGCTCAGGGCTGGAGCACTGGGATGACCCAGAGGGATGGGAGGGGAAGGAAGTGGGAGCGGGGTTCAGGATGGGGAACACATGTAAACCCATGGCTGATTCATGTTAATGTATGGCAAAAACTACTACAATATTGTAAAGTAATTAGCCCTCAACTAAAATAAATAAATTTATTTAAAAAAAAAAAAAGAAAATTAAGCAAGTCTGAAAGACCTAAGAGAAAGCATCAGAATCCCCACTTGAAAACCTTGACAACAAGAAAAGAGAGTCATTTCCCTGCAGCAAATGAAGGATCAAATGTCCCCAAAGATAAAGAGTTTTATAAAAAAGCACACTGTGTAAAAAATAATGGGATATGTAGGTGCTTTTAAGATGTCTCTTTTTTAAAATTAATTTATTTATTTTAATTGGAGGGTAATTACTTTACAATATTGTGGTGGTTTTTGCCATACACTGACATGAATCAGCCATGGGTGTACATCTGTCCCTGATCCTGAACCCCCCTCCCACATCCCTCCCCATCCCATCCCTCAGCATTGTCCCAGTGCTCCGGCTTTGAGTGCCCTATTTCATGCATTGAACTTGGACTGGTGATCTATTTAGACCTAATCTTTTTGTTTCATTTAGCCTGGATATGTGGGTTTGATTTATTTTCATGACTAAATTAATAGCTATTTAAACACTTTAAGTTGATTATCTTCGGAAATCATTTACTCTAATTTAGAATTTTTACATATTGTAACCCATTATTTTGTTGTATTCTTTTAGTTGTGCTTTGTTGGACTAAGGATTTTTTTTTTTTAATCAACTAAACAATAAAAGGCCTGAGCCACTTCAGAAAAGAACAGCATAAATAAGGACTCCCTTCGCTAGGATGTATGTGATGGTGCGAGTTTAAATGTTAGATTCCCTATCAATGTCCAAGTTTGAGAACATGCTTGCTGTCTGGGCATCATAGTAGGATGGCGCTCCATCTGTGATCTCCCCTATCCAGAGAGGAGTAGCTAAGTGTAGCTAACCAGAATCCTAATGAAAAACAGGAGTTTTGTGTTGCTGGAATATGTAGAAAAAGGTGGAGTCTTAAAAAAAATATTTTTCCCGCCAAGACAGTATTGAAGAAACTCGTTATTTTCCATCTGCCTGTTTCTTATTTTCACTGTGAAGTGAAAGCAAAGCTTTAAAATTTTTCCCCATTGCAAAGAAAATATATTTCAGAAAATCCCTATCTAGTAAATAAAGCAATTAAGAACTATCTGGCTGTGAGGCTCTGGCCCCAGTGTGACTTCAAGCAACATCATTGCTTCGCGTCAAGATGTGCCTTACAATCAGACTGCTCTGATCAGCCAACGCACTGAGTGACTTGACATTTTAATAAATAAATAAGTATTCAGATCATCATAAAATATCCTTTGAAATTATAAACATGGGAAATTTTATGAGATTCAAGTGAGTGTTAAATGGTCCAGCAATTTTCGGCCTCAGCAGCTGGTGTGCTTTGAAATTGGGAGAATTAAAATTGGGAAAATTGGGGGAGATTTTTTTTGGAAAATTAAATCTACAAAAAGACCACCTCCATTTATTTCAATGGCTTGTTTTTCTTAACATTTCTTTAGCTCTCTAGTTTGGGCATAAAAATGGTTTGAATTTATCTTTTCCAAGTGAGTTATGATTAACCTACATTACTATATTTGTTTCATGTATTAAACACAGTGATTTGATATTTTACACAGTATGAAATAATTTCCTTGGTCCCCTCACCACCCCCTCCCCTCTACCCACCAGCTTATTCTTCATATTTGTGAATCGGTTTCTATAGTGTTTTGCTTGTCTGCTTACTCCATGAATTCATCCTTACACAACCAACGTGCGTAGGCTATTGTCTTGTAATAATATCACGGCAACTTAAAAAGCCTATTTAAGCAAAAACAGATGTTTAGAAAGTTTAACTTTTACATTAAAAAGATATGTAATAAAGTAAAAGTTATTACGTGGATGTTAATGTGTGATACCTAGGAAATTACTAGTTGGCTTAAAGTTGGTTAACTTTAACTACAGAATTAGATGTTTACTCAGTGGCTGTATGTGCCGTGTCCAGGTTACGCACTATTAGAAAAATTAACATTATGTGTATTGTCCTTCTATGCATCCTGGGAAGGAAGATAATGGAAATAATTTGATGTGGAAACCCTACTCTTGAAGCACTAGAGAGCACATATTAAAGTGCCAGATTGATTTTGACCAAGTACGGAAATGTGGTAGAAATTAAGCGTTATGGACAGATGGATCTGAGGCATTTGTGTTTAAGAAAAGGTAAAGGTTGACGGTATAAATGACTTAAAAATACTTGGTAGAAAAATTGCTAGAATCTTGGTTCGTAAAGATAGTTAAAGCAGAGATAGCTAGATTGTGGCAGAGAAGAAGTGCCAGTGAATTCATGAGTTATTTCCCTGATTATTCTTTTTTCAAAGCATACGTGTATTGTGCATCCACAAGGTTAATGGATCCGTTAATATCTCTTAGTGATTTGGAAATAGCAGACTATTCCCTTCTCAACATGTATATTATGCTAGTGGTTGACTCGCTCAGTAAGCAGCTGTTTTTTTCTTACCAAGGGCTGTTAGCACCGGTAGGTGGTATGAAATGGTATTTCTCTACAGTAGCTCTCTCTGGACTTTTGACAGGCTTAGCTACACAATTTGTATGGTCCAATGAAAAATGAAAATGGGGTCCTTCTGTTCAAAAATTATTAAGAATTTCAATATGGTGACAACAGAGCATGGAACATAAGTACAGGGCACGTCTAAGCAAGGGGTCCTGACAGCTGTGTGAGAGCACACCCATGAAGCTAGCCCTGCTGATGGGAAAGACCAAATCAGTGTAAGTGAGCTATGACTAAGGCAACACTGCTAAATCTAGGCACAATCAATTAGTGTACTGATCATAGATGGCCAGTTAAGGGTCATGTATATATACATATATGCATGTTGTTGTTCAGTCGCTCAGTCATGTCTGACTCTTTACAACCCCACGGATTACAGCGTGCCAGGCTTCCCTGTCCTTCACCATCTCCCAGATCTTGCTCAAACTCATATCCATTGAGTCTGTGATGCCATCCAACCACCTCCTTCTCTGTCATCCCCTTTGCCTCCTGCCTTCACTATTTCCCAGCATCAGGGGCTTTTTTAATGAGTCAGCTCTTCACATGAGGTGGCCAAAGTATTGGAGATTCAGCTTCAGCATCAGTCCTTCCAATGAATATTCAGGGTTGGTTTCCTTTAGGATTGACAACATATATGTATATACATGTAAATATATATTTACAACATAAATATAAATTTGTACAATGCTTAACATTACATTTTCACTATACACACACACACACATATATATACAAACATATATGATTAAAATATGTAAAATAGAGTTCTGAAAACCTCTGATGTGATAGCCTTGGGTGAATAAACTAGGAAAAGGTCATTTGCCACTATCCATAAATCATGTTATGCATCGGTGTGACATCATTCAACAACTATTCTCTGAGTCTCTATTTTGTGCCAGATACTTTTTGCAGTGTGAGGATATAACAGAGAACAAAAAAAAACAGAGCCCCTGCTCTCAGAGAGCTTTCATACTATTGAATTTCTGAAATTTTGACTGATTTGTTCAGTCTTAATGTTGTAGTTTTGATTTCATGTTGAAACCCCCGGCTTTCCTTCCTTTATTCAAGCCAGAAGCAAGTCTCAGAACTTGGTTATTCTTGTCACTGTTTAGAACTGAGTAGAACCAGGACTCTCCGGAAAACAATGTGCTGAAAGTCTGTCCTTGAGAGGTTTCCAAGCTGAAGACACTCCTAGGAGCACTTCCCCTAAGGCCAAAGGCTTATTTGCTAACAGCAGCTCACAGGGAAGAAGACAGCCCACTTATCTTTGGTAAGAGGACAGCTCTCATGATACCGAGTGACACTGGATCACCCTAAGAGTCAACAGCATCCATCTCACAAAAATCAACAACACTTGCTTTCCCCCTTCCAAAGAATTTACTGGTCTGGTTTGGCCTTTCTGTGCCACATTCCATTCCAGAACCCCAGCTAAAATGTTCTCAAGGGCTGACCAGAGATTCCTCCTCCTTTCCCCGGGCTGGTACAACTTGACCGCTGCTTGACATCAAGGTCAACTGGAGACTGGGAACAGTTATGTAACTGCATTATAAATTGAATTAGAGCTGTGCATGAGCCCAGACCAAGTAACCAGGGCAGCTCCAGGCAAGAGCAGCAACGTGTCCCCAGGAGACAGCATTGGAGGAATCGTTTTCTGGGGAAAGGAAATAATGTATCACAGGCAGCAAAAAGAAAAATCTCTCTCCAGTCCCTCCCAAGTCCGGGCAGACTGCTGCCCTGTCATGTGAGGAGCAAGAAAGAGGCATTAAGTGTAGATGGAGCTGGTGGCTATGTGGCAGTGGGTATTGAAGAAGCACCAGGCATAATACACACACACACACACACACACACACACACACACACACACACACACACACACTGAAGAAAAGAAATCAGTTTTAGTATCAGAACAGACACCACCCATTATAAGAGCACTAAGAAGGCTCACTCATGGGGAGGAAAAAAGCCACTGGCAATCACCTATGCATTGAAGGATGAATGGGACAACTTATTGCAAGAAAGTCCCTCTGCTGCTAGCCCCTGATGCTGGGAAAGATTGAAGGCAGGAGGAGAAAGGGATGACAGAGGAGGAGGTGGTTGGATGGCATCACCGACTCGATGGACATGAGTTTGAGCAAGCTCCGGGAGTTGGTGATAGACAGGGAAGCCTGGCATGATGCAGTCCATAGGGTTTCAAAGAGTCAGACAAGACTGAGCGACTGAACTGAACTGAACCCCCTGCTACCAGCCACCTGTTGTTCTAGAGCGAATATGTCCACACAGGTCTTAAAATGTGGGGCTGAAACATCTTTTGATGCCTCTGATAACCCAGGACATGCTCCCCCAAAGATGTCATACTGGAGGTGGGGGCGGGGGGAGGTGGAAATAGTAGCTGGGTTTTTTTTAACAGTCAAATAAATAGAGGTAAATTTTGAAATGGTAAAATGTGCCGGGATCACAGTTTAACCTTGGTCTATGATTGCAGGACCATCTTTAGAATCAAATGAGAAAAGGCAGAATAATGTGAAGTTGAAAGCTCAAACTGTGCAGTTCACTGATGGGACCAAACCATAGTTCCATTTTTAACTGAGTACTTGACGTGTGGCCAGGTTCAAAAGCCCCCTCTAAGCTCCAGCTTCCTATGTACAGAAAGGGATAATTACAGTACCTACCTCAAAGGGCTTTTGTAAGATTCAATGACATCAAATGCAATAGCATTTGAAAACTAGTCACACAAAGATTCGAAAATGCTAACAATAATAGCTAATGGTTCTTAAATATTTTAAGTGGTTTACACATATTAATCCATTTGCTTTTCACAATAATCCTCTGAAAGATGCAGAGAAGTTTAGCAAATTGCCCAAGTTTGCATATCTAGTGAGTTGCAGAGCCAGGATTTGAACCCAGGCAGTAGGTTTTTGCATTCATATTCTAACCTAGAATGTGTTAATGAAGGAATCGGGGCTCATGAAGTTATATATGTGTAATAAATTGTAGGCTTTAATATCTGGCAAGGCCAGTGCCTAAGAGGTGTTTATTGCCCATGTATATTTTCCACTAGAGTTGGTGTTCTATAGATGTGCTCTCTGAAGGTGTGCCAAGGTGGCTGTGTTCTCACATGTGAGCATGAGTAGAACGTGTTATTCTTTTGCTTTATACCTGGAATGGGGCAAAATGACTCTCAATTGTACAGTAATTTAGGAGGCTGTATGACACAGGCATTAAGCACATGACCTCCACAGTCAGGCTGTCCAGGTTTTCATCCCAATGAAAAGTGAAAAAGTTAAAGTGTTAGTTGCTCAGTTGTGTCTGACTCTTTGCTACCCCGTGGACCATAGCCCTCCAGGCTCCTCTGTCCGTGGGATTCTCTAGGCAAGAATAGTGGCGTGGATTCCCATTCTCTTCTCCAGGGGACCTTCCTGACCCAGGGATCGAACCTGGGTCTACTGTATCGCAGGCAGATTCTTTCCTGTTTGAGCCACCAGGGAAGTCCAATACCAGCACGTAGTAGGTCTGTGCCTTGGAAAAGTCACTACACATACCCAGGCTCAATTCCCCTATAAAGGATAGCATACTAGCCTTTAATTCCTGTGCTTGTACTTAAGATTATATGAGTTAGTAGGTAGAAGCTGACTCGGCACAATACATGGCAACTCTTAAGTGCCCTATCACTGTTGACTGTTGTTGATTTTTCTGCCATTCACCCTGCCAGGCTCAGAGATACAACAGCGACAGGCCAGGCTGCTGCTTTCATGGCATTTCCATGAAATGAGGAAGCAAGTAAATAAGCAACAAAGATGTAGATTGTGCAAAGTGTTATAGAGGGCAATATACTACAGACTGAGAAACTGGCCCTCTGAGGAGATGATCGTTAAGTTGAGGCTTGAAGGAATGAATGGTGAGCAGAGGACAGAGTCCCTAGAAGAGGAAACGTACGTGCCAAGTCCCTGAAGCAAAAAGGCACTCACCACATCGAGAAAACAAGACGGAAGCTGTAGTGGTGTGAGAACAGCAACAGGGCATTGGCCAGGCTCACCTAGCTCTGGCGAGCAGAGGAAGGTGACGTCCCATCTCCCCCAGTTCTGTTTGCATCCACTGATTGACACTGGGCCTGAGGAGCATCCTGAAACTGAAACCTGTTCACCCTGGAATTCATCACCCATTGTGTCAGCTTATCGAGGTGGTCCCAACAAGGGAAAGAAATCTTCGAAAAGTGAACCCAAACCAGAAGCAGGCTTGAGCATTGTAGGAAGGTGACAGTTCCAGGTTATACATGGAACAAGTCATCCTGACCCAGACACCCTTGCATTGTTTTGGGGCAGAGAGGTGTGTGTGTTCACTGAAAGAAATGCAGCATTAGGCACATGGAACTTTGGCTGTAGTCTTTGAATGTTCCCAATTGGCTACTGGGACTCGAATGACCTTACTGAGAAGCCTCCCCAGCACCAAGCTTAGCTTAAACCTGAAGTGTCCCCTGGTCTCTTTGTGAGAGTGGTGGCAAGATCTCCAGGCATAAGGCACAGTCATCATCCAGTTTCTCCACCGTGGGCACCATGAATGGGAACCTTGAGTTTACAGCTCTGTGAAAGTGGCTGTCACAGTAGTTTTAACTACAGAGATCCCAATGCACTGGTTTGGTTGGCCAGCAAGATACAGCAAAATCTAATTTGGGGGCACATGAGTATCCTGGTGAATTTCTGGAAATATTTAGAGAGGGATATGTAAGACTGGCCCTCTCACACTTTAGCAGGTGGGAGTTAAGAACCACCACATACATTTGTAGTGTAACATTAAAAAGTGGTCACATTTCAGACAATTTTAACTATATTTTTTATTTTCATATTTGAACTGAGAATCATTAGATGGATGAAAACTATCAGGCCATCTTATTTCCATTTGAAAACAAGCAATTTTCTAATCTCACCTTCAATTTGTTTCCTTATTGGACTTCCTAGAAAGTGATAATGAGAGAATAAAGGCTGAGGTTTAGGAAAATAGACCAGAGCATGAGAGCCAAGGTCTCACCCTCTCATCTGAATTAGATGGAGATGGTCAGAGTGAACACCACTTTGCTTCTGATAGAAGCCATCCCACTTCTGATAGAAGGCATCTCCACTCAACTCCTACTCTTGGTTTGCGGCACCACATCTAAGATGAGTTTAACATAACTGACAGGGCATGAAGATATGTTTTATTGCTCTTTCTTCAAACATTGCTTCTCTGGCATCACTTACCAGTTACCCCTGACCCCTAGATAGACCTCAATGGGTGGGCTTTCACCCGTAAACAAGTACATGGTAATTAGGGTATTTGATTTTTAAGAGTTGAGACTGCTTAATTCATCTTGATCAAGTAATGCTTGCTTGATAACACTTTATGCTGTATTTACAAATCCCTTTCATTTATTTTTTGACTTTCTTTAATAGCAGATGAGAAAGGAAGACAAGCAAACATCCTTAATGGTGGTTTAGTCGCTAAGTCGTGTCCGACTCTTGCAATCCCATGGACTGTAGCCTGCCAGGCTCCTCTGTCCATGGGATTCTCCAGGCAAGAATACTGGAGTGGGTTGCCATTTCCTTCTCCAATCCTTAATCGATAGATGAATAAAATTGACTTTCAAAAGGTTAAGGGACGTGCTCCAAATCTTACTGCTAGGAAATAGCAGAACCAGAACACGGATCTACATTTTCTGCTACAAAATCCTCAGTTTTTTGCATGAAGTTAAGATACTTACCCACCCAATGCAAATGGCCACTATCATTCTTGTGGGAACTTCGTGAGAGTTGCATGACAAATGCCACTCCATGATCCTTACATTTTATTCTCAACCTCTCATCTCCCTGCTCCTTTCCAAAATAAAATACCATACTGATGTGACAGAACACAAACAGCTCAGAGCTGGAGATAAGGAGATTGAGGCTTTTTTTACAGGGTCTTCACAAATGGCACATATAAAGTACAGGACGTGTTATTTTTTCCTAGAGGAACTTACAGTCTAATCTTCTCATTGTTTGGGGGCCTAATGAAGCAAACTCTGCAGCTGTCTAAAATGCTGGCCCATGTTGGGCTCTGCAGGGGTAAGCAGCAGTCCAGGCAAGCCACACCACCCTCAGAGTATGTTCTCTCACCTGTGAGCTCATCAGATCCTAAATGAACTGAAGCAACACATTTACAATCATCTCTTCCTTTACCGCCCCCTTTGACCCCTAGTTTGGTCTTTTTCCCGGTCTGTAGTCCCTTCCTGGCTCCAGACAGACAACTCCAGGACCCCCCACCCCCATCAATGCTCCATCCAGACCCCACAGATTTCAACCCTGAAGCAAGGTAGGAAAGGCTATGGAGACAAGTGAAATGTCGCTCTGCCACCTGAGGCATTTTCTTTTTTAAAATTTTCAGCAGGGCTTGAATGTACACTTAGAGCTTAATTGGACAATAGTTTTTCTCTCTGTGGAGGCTGCTTTGAACACCAAGAAGGCAGTTCATTGCCAAGTTTGTGTGGTGAATTTGGGGGTAAGTGGGAGAAGGGAAAGATAGACTGAGTCTCATAAAGTGTGATTTAATTTAAAAAATGCTTATGCTGCTCTTTATACGAATAGCTGTTTAACTGGATTTCTTTCTTGCTGACAAAAGAGGCAATTGCTGTATATAAAATAAATCTGATTAAAACTCTGTCTCTGTTCCAGTCAAGGTGAAGGATACAGACCCCAGGAACAGCACATATTTGGATTCCTAGTGTGTGCAAATGATTGTTTATGGTATGTCAGCTTGCCAAGACCCACAGAAAGCTCTTGGGCTGCCCTATAAAAGTAGAGGGAATGGAAAGCTTTTCCTGAGGCATAAAAAGTTTATTTTATTTCTTATTCTCTTTCACAGTGGCAGCTATTACATCGTAATTTTCTTGGCATTTTGTTGGCACCCAAGAATGACAGAAATAATAACCCTTGCTTACGCTGTTTCGTTCCCATTCATTTTGTTTATCTCAGGTTGCCTTGTGTGATAAAGGCAGCAGCTGCAGAGGTCTAGACCAGAGCAAGTTTCTTTGAGCAAGTCCTTAAGCAGAAAGGCAGGGCAGGTTCAAACCCTTCCATCTCCTTTATCCTAGCAGGGATGTAGAAGGGAGAGAATAGCAAGAAATGAATGCAGCTTTGGTAATTATCATCGAAGTCTTTTCTCTGCAGCGTCCAACTGAGCAAACAACCTTTATCAAGCCAGTCAAGCACCATTTCGTACAATTGTATCTGCGTGATGCTGTTTGGACAGCAGGCTATCATGAGTCTCAGACACAGATCAAGGTGTGGGGTTAAAGTGTCTGAGAAGGGATGCAGTCTCCCAGATCTGGGGCAGTTGTGAGGAGTCACCAGAAGCCAGGGACTATTAAGTCGATGACTTAATCAAAACATGGAGTCAGAAATCTGGGCAGGAACACAGAGGTCTGGGCAGGTGTCCCGCATTCAATAGAAGTGGTGGCCTTGAAACCAGGAGGCACAACTGACAACAGATAAGATTGCTGAATCTAGGAGCCTGTAGTAGCCAGTAGATAGTGGACAGCAAATGCAACATGAGAAAGGCTTGGCTTCTATGTTAGAAGCCACCTCTCCACACTCAGAGGACTTTCATATGCTGCTTCTATTAAACAAAGAAGCAATAGCCTTGTGCAGCTTGCCTGGAGCCTTCAGATGCTAACAAGCACACTGGATCACTGACGTGGGATATAGCACTGGATGGAGAAATGCCTTCCTGAAAATGTAAAGCACTAATTCGTGCCCTCTTTAGTTAGTGAACTTAGTGAGTCACTAAATTATGGAGAAGTCTAAATACAAAAATGCCATGGCTTGCTTTGGATGTGGCCATTTTTCAGGTGAGAAAGCTGAGACTCATAAATGTGCTGACTTATCCAAGGAGACCAAGTCAGGAACAGAACACATGGCTTGGAATCCATGGATTGCTCCCTTATTTGGTACTATTTAAGTCTTGAGTCAGCTCAGTTGATTCTGTTAATCCAGAATCTTGAGCATCTGTGTCTAAAGGATCTACCTTTGGTCAGAAGGTTTTCAGTTCCTCTCTGAAGGGTTTATTTTTCAGTTGGTGGTAATCCAGGGCTGGAGAACTCAGTCACCAGTGCTCTCATTCCCAGCTCCTGTTAGGGCACTCCTAAGTCTAGCAGGAAGCCTGGCATAGAGAGCCTACAAGTTGTACTCAAAACAGTTTGAGCTCCAGATGTCATGGGTGCTCTGGTATTAGAGAAAGTGGCACAATATGTCCCAGATACAGCAAGTGCCATCTGGGCAACAGATAGGAATAACAGATAAAGTTTCATAATTATGTATGATGGTTATAATCTTTCAAGATAGGTAGTTACATGCATCTAAAGAGATCTAGAGGTAGTTTGTGGATGACATTGGGTAATTAAATAATACTGGTGAAGAGGAGGTTTATGAGAGTAGTAGTTTTGATTAGGAGGAGGAGATATGTATGCACTAATTTATACGTAAGTGTTCAGTTCAATCAGCTCAGTAGCTCATTCGTGTCTGACTCTTTGCGACCCCATGTACTGCAGCACGCCAGGCTTCCCTGTTCACAAACTCCCAGAGCTTACTCAAACTCATGCCCATCGAGTTGGTGATGCCATCCAACCATCTCATCCTCTGTTGTCCCCTTCTCCTCCCACCTTCAATCTTTCCCAGCATCAGGGTCTTCTCAAATGAGTCAGTTCTTCGCATCAGGTGGCCAAAGTATTGGAGTTTCAGCTTCAGCATCAGTCCTTGTAAGGGTTAAAGAAGCTAAAATGTATTTTGGGCCTATGATTGGGTAACTCCATGAGGGCAGGGACCAGGTCTGTCTTTTTCCTCACTTTATGCTCAGTGTCTTGTTCTGTCCTTAGCCCTGCAGGGCTGTGCTATTATTAAGGTTTTAGGGTTGAATGCACTGATGGCCATAAACCCATGACCATGCCAGGGATGACGTGTGATTGGTGTGAATTTTGTCTCACTGGGTGATACAGTTTGGGTTACAGCCTTGAGATAAGCTATGATTTGGCACTCGTCCATTCCTAGTTCATTTATTTTTTGAGGCAGGCATTTTTTGCCTCATTGATTTTCGCTGCTCATCAAGTTCCATTAACCTACTCATTAGTGATGGCTTCATTCCCTCCTCACATATTCTATCTCCTCAGTGACACTTCTTTGCATCATTAGCACTGACCATGATTGCTGGGTGTCAGCAGAACATGGCATTAGCAGCAGGGTCTCCTGGCTGCAAGTAACACTCTTCTCTGTCACATTGGTACCCATGGAAAACAGCAGTTTCAATGACAAAGAACTAAGAGCATTGGGTTGTCACACTGACATTCAGGTTCTAGTCTCTCTCTCTCACACACACATACACACACAAGCAAACACATTAGATCTGATTCAGTAGATGTGGGGTAAGTGTGCAAATCTGAGAATTTGCATTCTGACAGGATCCCAGGTGATGTTGATGCTGCTGATGGGGACCATGCTCGGAGTCACTGCTCCAGGCAGCATTTGTTTAGAGCACTTTCTCCTTAGGCACACTTTTTCTCTGTAATGACACTCCTGCATTACATCCAGTACTTCCAACTCACTTGCCTAAGTATAAACACATTATCATAACTCCAAACTTTTTCTTCCTCCTGAATCCATTTTCCCGCTGGAACCACTCTGACTTTGCCCTGCTCTTCTCCACATCTGACCAGGCACCCAGGTCTACCCATGCCTCCAGAGGAGTAGCTCGTGGACCCTCCACGTCTCTCCTCTGCCACTGATCTCATGCTACTATAGCCCTCTGTTAGCTTTCGTACATGCATGCTAAGTCAAGTCACTTCAGTCATGTCCGACTCTTTGCAACCATGTGGACCATAGCCTGACGTTCTCCTCTGTCCATGGGATTCTCCAGGCAAGAATACTGGAGAGGGTTGCCATGCTCTCCTCCAGGGGATTGTCCAGACCCAGGGATCGAACCTACATCTCTTAAGTCTCCTGCATCGGCAGGCAGGTTCTTTACCACCAGTGCCACCTGGGGAGCCCCTGTTAGTTTTCACTTGGACTCAATTCCAGCTGTTTTTCTTGGCTCCAGATATTTCCATCCTGCCAGTTCCTCTTCTCCAGGGCACAGTGAGGGTGCACAGTGTCTGTGGGAAGGATAAGGGAAGGCAGACTCCGAGGATGGAAGAGAGAGTACTAATAGTAAATATTTTTCCAGAACATTCACCGAGCACTTTCTATGGAGCACGCATTGTTTTCTTAATATTTACCTGATTTTACTTAATCCCCACAAAAACCTAAGCTACAAAGTTATAAGTATAGATCCCATTGCTAGGATTGGCAGACCTGGCACTGGAATCCGGATTTACTGGACTCCGAAGTCCACACCATTTCCATGGCAGCATCCTACCTTTCCAGCTGCTCTAGATGAGAAGTTGAGAACACTTGGAGGGCTTGTTAAAAATATATTGGTGCCCCCACCCCTGCCTTGAGTTTCTAAATCAGTAGATTTGGGGTAAGGTTGCAAATCTGAGAATTAGCGTTTGTAACGTGATCCCAGGTGATGTTGATATTGCTGATGGGGACCATGCTTGGAGTCATTACTCCAGGTGGCATTTGTTTAGAGCATTCTCTCCCTAGGTGCAGCACATGCAGTTCAGAATTCACACGTCAAACTGGTTTCCAGTCCTAGAATTTTGTCTGTGGGCCATCAGATTTAAACTCTCTAAGCTTCTGTCACCTATTCTATAAAATTGGGGTGTTTGAGGACTGATAATCACATAAACAAAGCTCTGAGCTCTGCAACAGGTGCAGAGAAAAATTCAGTAAATACTATCTCTTTGTAAGCTTCTTGTACTCAAGCATTAAGTCATATCCAACTCTTTGTGACCCCATGGACTGTAGTTAGCCAGGCTCCTCTTTCCATGGGATTTCCTAGGCAAGAATACTGGAGTGGGTTGTCATTTACTTCTCCAAGGGATCTTCCTGACCCAGGGATCAAACCCACGTCTCCTGCATTGGCAGGTGGCTTCTTTATCACTTAGCCACCTGAGAATCCCCCTTGTTACTATCTTAAGTGAGCCCTTTTAGTCTGTTTCTGCTGTTTTGCTGTCTCTCACTTTGAGCTCCCTCCTCAACACCCAGTCTCATCTGAAATGGACCACTCAGAGGCTTGGAGCCTGGATGAGGGATCCTCCAAGCACACAAGGATTGTTTGGTAGGTAGATTTTTAAGTACTGATCTAATTTCTAGAATGATTTTAGAACTATTCAGGCTTTCTATTGTTTTTCTATAATCGGTCTTAATTTGGCTTTTAAGATAATGATCCACTTTTCCCAAGTTTTCAAATTTTTTGGCATAAACAAATTCATTGTACGAAGTTTATACACTTTTAATCCTCACCCATCAGAATTGTACCCCTTTCACTTCTAATATTTTTTGTACCTTCTCTCTTTTTTTGCTGATCATTCTTGCTGAGTTTGGTCTACTTAATTAGTCCAAAAAAAAAAACTTTCTGATATTATACTTTCTTTCTGTTGATTTCTATGGTTTATTTCATGTCTTCCTTCTCCTCTCTTAGGTTCTCCCCAGCTTCTAAGATTGGATGCTTAGATCTTTATCAGTGCTTTTCCATTTCTTCTGTAACCATTTAAAATTAAAACTGTCTATTAATATCACATATCTTACTTTCATGCTGGTTGCTTTCCTCTATGTCTTTCAATATTTTTGAGCTACTTGAGCAACTTAAATCTGTTGGAATTCAGAAGGGCCTCGGTTCACCTCAGCAGAGGGTTTCCTTTGGCTTTGGCCAGGTGCCCAGGGCGCTCTCCATTCTGTGTCAATTTCTCTGTTTCGGGTTTCCCAGGTCACACAGGTGGTACAAATTTAAACCTCAAAACCAGGCAAGGGCAGGGCTGCGGTGGTGAATGCTCAGGAGAGATCATTTTTCGCTTCCTCCCGGGTTGAAAACCAAGACAGAAGCTCTCTGCTCTTCTCCTGCAGAAGGTAGGTGGAATGATTTTTATTCCATGTTTTCAGAGTGGCTAGCCCTTCAGGGGCCCTGAATTTGCATGACTTTTTAGTTCTTGAGATCTGCCATCTCCTCTAACCCTGAAGCCTAAAATGCCATATTGGTAGGTGGCCTCACGGTGATTCAGTGCTAAGTGTTATGTGAAATAATAACTTACCTTTTATATTTGATTTGTATGAAGTTTCCTCACTTTCTTACCAGTTTGGCTATACTTTCTAAAAGGAAAAAAAAATGTGTATTCGTTACAAACTGTGTAGGTGTGTTGCATTATTACAAAAATAAAAAAGGCTTTCCAGACTAGTCAACCATATTATCAGAAATTGAAGCAACCTTGTCAGTCTTCAGTATATGATTATCTTTTATGGTCTATAGTCGTCATCAGTACCTGAATTTATTTATCTATGTGTTTGTTTTTTGTGCCTCATCTTCAAGTTAAATATGAGTAATTTGATGCCTGGGACTCTGCCTTGTGCACTGGTCACTATGAATAGTTGTTGGACGTGTCAGGGTGGCCAAGTGGCCTAAGGCGCCAGATACAACCTCTGCTTCCTTGTCTAGAGCAGTCACTGGCATTGAGTGAGACTCGGTCAAAATTTGCTGATTGATCTGCAAATAAATTATGTATTAAATCATGTATAAATAAATATAAATTCAGTATTCATACAGTAGACTCTATCCTATGCAAACTTTTAAAATTATTATTTATAGTCAGCCATTAATATGAAACATATCTATGAGATACTAAAGTAGAAAAGCAGATTTTAAAATAGTCATGTGTAATATGACCACCCATTATAAAATACATGTGTGCTTGTGTGTGTTCATTTTGTGTGTGTTTGTTTAAAACTATCTGGAAGGATATATGATAAAAGTCATTTATTTCTGGTTACTAGGGTTTTACAAAATTTCTGTTTCATCCTAATGTTTTATATGGAGCACATGCATTTATAATCAGACACATGGAGAAAAACATCTTTTGAAGTTCTAGGGTATTTGTTTCCTAAGTTTTGAGGTGCATATTATAGGTAAAGCTTTTTTTTTGTCTTTCTTCCTAAGGATTCAGCCTTATATTATATATGCTTGTTTCTACGTTTCTTGGAAGCAAAAATAGGCCATTTTCAGGTTCAGTATATTTTCTTTAACAACATTAGTATCTCTTAACTTACTACACACTCAAGATTAGAGTGAGGCTCTGTCAGGGCTCAGCTTAAGTCTGTTCTAGATTTGAAACTTTATCAACTTTGTCTTGTTCCTTGTTTTGCGGGTAGAAAGGACACTGTGATATGTCCCCCTCTGACCTTGTGAGAGGAAAATACACCACAGGGCCTTTTTCTCCTTTACCACTATAGTTTTTGTGTGTATACATTGTGACTCCACTATATTACATGCTAGGTATCACCTATCTTTGTTTGAAGAATAGCCCAGAAATATTCTAATGCATCCCCTGTCTTCTGAAACTGCTTATGATTTACATCGATGATAAAGTTGGGAGCTGGGGGTACAGAGTGAGTAAGAATCAGCTTCTCCCATTCAAGCCCATAGATAAACATTTAAAAACATAGTAATAATGTTGCAAGTGTTATGTGTGAAATACTTTCAGAATTCAAAGAAAGCGCTTGATGGATAAGTGAAGATGAGACAATAATCTCCCTACTGTTTATTTTTCAGCCTTATCCACCACTTTTAATAATTTTTCTCTAACCGTTATATCTCATATTTTTTTCCACAAACATCAGGCCATGTATTATGATCTTACTCATACTTGTACTCTCTACCTGTAATCTCTGCTTCCATCTTCCAGGCAAATAGCTACTTACCCTTTACAGTTTGGATAAGGCATCATCTCCATTAGGAACTCTTCCTAGCAGCCCATCCCTAGGCGGGCAGATGCTGTGCATTGGCTCATTCACTCAACTAGCATTTATTGAGCATCTATGATGCATGCACTAGTCTCTATGCCAGATCTAGAAAGACAGTGATGGAAAGATATGCAGCATACTGTGCTGGGAGTTCTTATATCCTAATGGGGGTGGCAAGGGAATGGCTGATGAACAAAAACAAGCCCACAAATAAAAGAAAGGTGGTCTGTGATCACTGGTGAAAAATAATAAGAAAATAAGAAAATAAGATTTGATAGAACCCTGGGCCTAGAGGTAGAGAAGGGCGTGGTCATGCACAGATCAAGGAAGCATATTTAGTAGTCTTTGAAGAAGTGACGCAAGAACCCAGTCGCCTTCTATCTTGCAGCTCTTTCAGTTCTTCAGTTGGCTCCATCTGCCAGCTGGGAAAGAGAGAGAGGCGGAAAAAAGGCAGAGAGGAGATGTGATTGGGCCCAATCCTGCAAGGAATAGGTCTGTGTCAATTTTGCCCACGTTCTGTTGGCAAGAATTCAGCCCCAAGGTCGCACCTAACTGCAAGGAAGGCTGGGGGATATAGCCTAGCTGTGTGCCCAGGAGAAAGAGGACGTGGGTTTGATGAATGACTCCTTTCCAGGTCTCTGCCACATTTGTCAAAGACAAAAGGTGTTTCTCCTGGACCCTCCGGTAAGAAGTCAAGTCATTCTCTGGACATGTGGGTGGCTCCAAAGCAGCAGTTACAAGTGACTAATGCTTCAGCTTTCTCCTCAGCAGCAGACTAAGGAAAAGTGAGGCCACTTCCAAGAAATCAGCTCCTGTTCAACATATATTTCCTTGAGGAGATTTCAAATACTTAATTTGATATTGTGCTTTTTTTTTTTTTTTGGTATATGCCCACATGGTTCTATTAATACCAACAAGGAGTTGGGAGGATAAACTCTGAAGTATTGTCAATCACTATAACTCTTCTTATAATAATACATAATTACAGCAATGCCAGTATTCTGAAGTTTCAGGGCTTCTCTCTATCATGATTTCCCATATTGACAGAAATAAATATATTAAGTTTTTCATCAAGTAATTCTGGGGGATATATTTATTCTGCCTCGTTATTTTTAAATTATTTTTAACTTAAGCTCTTCATATTTTAGAAGAACTGTAACTTCTATTTGTCAACAGAGGGTCAATATAAGATTACAAGTGAAAAATGGAATACTCTGTGATAGTAATATTCCCTGGACTCATGCTTACTCAGTTGGAGATGAAATTTTTACTACTGATAATTTTTATTATTGATAATTTTGATCATCTGATATTGAGATTCATTTCCACTTATGTAAATTCCTAACAAGGTAGAAAATATACCATTCCTTCTGCTATAATCTTATCTTCTAGCTTCACCAGAAAATGAAAGCAATTAAATGGATGAGGAAAAGAATAAATAAAACAAAATCAATTTTGTTGTTAGAACGTGGCTATCTTGCCTCAAGTATACCCTGAACCCTCTTGTAAATATTCATCTCTGACTATACACTGTTTCTGGGTAGAACTCTTATTCTTAGCTGTGCTGTGGGTGTTGACTGTGGTTTTCGACTGGAATGCAGTGATGAAGGAAGGCAGAAAAATGGCAAGTAGGAAAGGAAATATTGAAAGGCAACAGGTAGTCCAGTATGTTTAACTTGACGTTTAAATCTAGACTTCAGAAAGGTAAATCTCTAAGAAAATTTAACAAATTCTCAAACTTAGGATATTTTATCTTTGAAACTGAAACTCTTTCTCCAGCATTAAATATACTTAGGACCTACTTAATGAAATATATGAATGCATATTAGCTATATTTAATTGTAAGTGTAGAGAAATATTTAAAATATACAGCAAAAAGGTAACAATGATTTCACTTGGGTGATGGATTTAAGCTGATTTTGGATTCTGTTCTTTATATATTCCTGTGCTTTCAAAAGAGTTGTTACAAAGAGTATTTCTTTTTGTATCACAATAGAAAAGTAAACGTCATTAAGGAAGGAAAAAGAGAGGTACTCTTCTTCCAGTCTACCTCATTTCTTCTTAGAATAGTATCCTGATTTCCTCTCTCTGTACCTGAAGAAGCAGCAGCACTAACTCAACCCAGACCCCAGTGTGTCCACCATGCCTGTCTGTAGTCCCTCTCTGGACCAACAAACTTTGTCCTTCCTTGAAACTCTTACTCCCACATGCTTCCTTTTGGAACTGGGATACACATTCTAAAGTATATCAGTAGAATCTAAATTACCTGATATTTCTCAAGTATAACTGGCCCATTAATAACTGAAAACCTTTTTTGTGAGTGTTCTAAATTCTAAAGGTCTTTTCGAGGAACTCTGGAAAGCTTCTCTGCAAGAGATAGATATCTACTCTGGGTCTGAAAGCAGCTGGACTTGGTGAAAGTGATGCATGTAGGTTGTTCCCTAAGTTGTTGCTTGCATAACCAAATAGGCGATGATGTTATTATGGAGCTGTGAAAGAAAACTGGCTTTAAACTGGAATGTTGGAAGTGGAGTTCATAAGACCAGGCTTATACATAATGAAGTTGAAATATCTCTAGGAATTCAAGAGACCATTTCATGTAGGCAGATGGATGTGTGAGCTGAAGTATCTAGCCTGGAGATTCAAACTGATGCTTCATTTGCAAGTGAGGATAACTGACGTTATTAGCTTAGGTGATACCTGAGAAGAAGAGAGCATTGAAGAACCGAGGGGAGCTGAGTACACAAGCTGCAAAAACTCCAGCACCTAACGGCAGATTATAGAAAACAAGCCTGCAAGGGAGACAGAGAAGAAGCATCCCAAGAAGTAGGAGAAAAGCCATCAGACTATTAGGTCCCAGAAGCCAAAATGAGGAAATGTGTAAAGGAGCATGTTTTCTAGAGTACAGAAGCTGCTGAAAGGTCAGATAAGATAAGAAATAAAAAATATTCTCTGGCTCTAGAAACAAGTAGTCACTGGTAACCAGAGCAAAAGATGAAAAACACACATAATATTGGGCCAGAATTCATATTAGAGTGGATTGGATGGTAAATGGGAGGTGAGAAAATGGAGCTGATGAAAAGAGGTGACTTTTTCTAGTACTTTGGCTGTGAAAGGGGATGAGAAAGATAGGAAAGAGATGACCAGAGATGAGGAATCCAGTAAGAGACTTTGTTTAGTTTGGTTTAATTGTTTGCAATGTGAGAGACTCTAGATGGTGTCTGAAAAATTATTCAGTATTTGGAGAGATTACTGGGGGTACTGGAATGCTAGGCTGCACTTTTTACAACTTTCTTGCAGTTTACAGTTCTATAATGACGGAAGGTGGAGATTTTTTTTTTTTTTTTTTTTTTTTTTACACCCAGTAAAGAGGCAACTAATTTCTGACTGGAGTGAATGGGCTGTTAATGTTAGAGGCCTGTTGAACACCAAACCAATGTTGTATGCAACCCTGACAGCTTATCCTGATATTTGTTCTCTAAATTGACAATAGGGTAGTATTTCAAGTGCTCTTTGGACTGGTTTTAATGTCTTATTGACTCCTCTATTAATTGATGAGTTAATTAGAATCTTTGTGTGTTTGTTTTATATGACCCTGAGAATCATGTTGTTTACCATTATGAAAATTACACTTGCACAGTTGTCAAGCCAATTGAAAGAGAAAAATTGAGACAGCACACCAAACACATTGGAAGGAATATGTGCAGAATAACATAGGCAGCAGAGCCATAAAAGGAGAAAAGGGCATGCACCAAGATGGCGAGAAAAGCCTAGTAGATACATGAACTTCTCAAACACAGAACCATACTGTGTGAGGTTTCAAATTTGAAGCACAAAATTTGCATCACAAATTAATTTAAGAAAGATTAGTTGTTACTTATTTTAACTGAATGAAGTAGAAAATACAGAGAATTTCACCCCGAAAGAAAAACTGAGTAAGGTAAGGGGTCTTCAGATTTTTACTAAAGCTGTCTTTATGATTCCAAATCAATAGTGTGTTTCTGAGCAGAGTACAGCAGCTTCACGGAAGTGTCTTGCTCGTTTTGGAGCCTCAGCACTTAGTAATGACTGCTCACCCAGCACTAATGTAGGCTGTGCTCCACACAGCCCAGGGATGAAGTGGCCATTACGGAAATAGAGCAGATGTGGTTAAAGGCAGCGGCACACCATACCCAAAGCTCCCAAAATAAACTCTCTTACATAATAGGCAAAAACTCCCAATCACTCCCTCAGGTTCTCTTGGCAGAACAAGTTGATTTCCACCAAGAGGAAATATTCCATTATCCAAGATAAGGAACTCCATTCACTAGTATTTTTGTCACTCCTACATTAATTCTCTTCAGGAACTTCCGTCAGAAAGGTCTTTTTTGAACCATTTCACTACACAGCAATTGTAGTTGTGGGAATCAAACTGGTCAGCAAAAACAAAAAAATGATGCCACAGTAACTCGCTGGCTTACTTGTTTTCTCACCAAGGGTCTGTTTACCTTGTGATCGACCAGCTCCTCCTAAGACGTCGTTGTGAGACTCCTAATTTGGATGGTGTTTTATTCAGAGATACTCAGTCTCTTGTTTTATTCAGAGTTTCTCACCTCTTGTTGTCTTGTCCAAAATGAATATTCGTTTTGGACAAGGATCTGACTAGTCACAACTTTTGCCTGTTGAAGTGTTCTTTCAAACAGAAAGCAAAAGTAGGATTTTGGGTTTCTTTCTTTATTTTTTCTTTTGAAACAAGAACAGCAGTGATAAAGACACGAAGGCTCAGAAACACTTGGGGAGTTCTTGAGGCAGCCCAGGCAGGAAGCCTGCTTGTAGCCATGGCTGGTGACACAACACAGTTGTGGAAACTGTACTGTGTACAGCTGATGGATTCTGCCTTGGCTAGTCCTGGAAGACAGCCCTTCCTGACTCTAAATTTCTATGCATTGCAAAAGACTGGTGAGTCTAAAAGTACAGTTACAGTGTCTGACTGGTTAAAAAAAAAAAAAAGTGTACTTTCCTCATTGGTTTTTCTCTTTCTCTGTGTACAATCCAGATTCCCTTACCATATTCTATCACTTGTTCTTATTATTGCCACAAACATAAGAAGGGCAAACTGTTGCATGTGTGGCTGTATAGTAAGTACTGAGGACAAAACTCCTGGTGAACACATCTGCTGCAGCCCAAACCACATACCCATCCCCAGGCCCCTCAGAGCCACGAGAGGGAGGAAGGGGTGCCTTAGTGACAACGGCTATTCCTCCCAGGGTGTGGGGAACCACAGGCCGGAAATCGAGAGCCCAAACATTGTATTGGCTGCAGAGGAAATGGCACAACATCAGCTCATCATCTTCTGCCAGGAGGAGTTCCAGTCACCTTCTGTTGCTGGGACAAAGCAGAGCGGGCAGAGCTCATGGGGAGGGGAGATGTAAGGAGATTGCTGGGGGCACCATTTCCACAGGTGCCAGAGCCCCCTTGGTAATAATAACAGTAGCCACCATTTATGAATACATGATGCATGTCCATCTCTGAGCTAAAAGCTTTCTCTACTATTAATTTAATGCTTATTATACCCCTTATGATAAGGTGGGTCTAATTAACTTTTTTAAAAATCACTTTTTGGTTATTTTTCTGTGTAAAACATACTAGTCATTCATTTAAATATCTTGATTTCATTAGAAACCATATTAACACCTTTTCTCCCCCTTGCCATGAAAATACCCTAAGAAATTGGCTTTAGAAACAAATAGCTATGAGCAAGGATTCCCGTTTCCTCTCACTTAATGAATGTGTACCTCAGTGATAACAGTTTGTAAATCAGTGAGACAGGAGGCTGAAGACTGAGATTCAAATGATCTTCCACTTAAAAGTGGTAAAAACCGATGTGAAAGGAACATATGTACAACTCTTTAAAATTAATTTTTATTGGAGTGTAGTTGATTTACAATGTGTGCGTGTTTCTGCTATACAGCAGAGTGAATCAATATAAATACACATATCCATTCTTTTTAGATTCTTTTCCAATTTAGGTTATTACAGAGTATTGGGTAGAGGTCCCTGTGCTATAGAGTAGGTCATTACCTATTATATACAGCAGTGTATATATGTCAATCTCAGTCTCCCAGTTTATCCCTCCCCCCCTTACCCCCTCAGTAACCATGAGTTTGTTTTTTATATCTGTCACTCTATTTCTATTTTGTAAATAAGTTCATTTGTACAATTTTTTTAGATTCTACATATAAGCAATATCATACACTACTGGTCTTTCTCTATCTGACTTCACTCAGTATGACAATCTCAAGGTCCATCTAGGTCATGCAAATGCATTTTTTAATTCTTTTTTTGGCTGAGTAATATTCCATTGTATAAATGTACCACATCTTCTATATCCATTTCTCCATCAGTAGACATTTAGGCTGGCTTTATGTCCTGGCTATCAAAAATAGTGCTGCGTTGAACTTTGGGGTGCATGTATCTTTTTGAATTATGATTTGCTCTGGAGATATTCCCTGGAGTGGGATTGCAGGATTATATGGTAGTTCTAGTTCTAGTTTTCAGTGAACATCCATACTATTATCCATAGTGTCGGTACCAATTTATATTCTTACCAATAGTGCAGGAGGGTTCCCTCTCCAGCATTTATTGTTTGTTGATGTTTTTATGATGGCCCTTCTCACTGGTAAGATGTAATACCTCATTGTAGTTTTGACTTGCATTTCTCTGATAATTGGTGATGTTGAGCATCTTTCCAGTGACCTTTTTACAAATTAGGAAACAGCTTTAGAGAAGTTAAGAAGCTTGCCTCAGTCATGCTGCTGAAAGTCAAGAAGAGTCCAAATTCAAATCTCAGGCCTGTTTGACTCCATAACCTCCCCCTTCATCATTATACTATGTTAATTCCATAGAAAGTTAGGAGTTATTTAGCCTTGTGTAATCCAGCCTTTTATCAAAAGCACAAATCCCTCTGATAACACACTCAACACAGGGTCATCTGTGACTGTAACCTCCAGTAAGGGAGCAGCATTGGGTATCCTGGTGTTTCTCAAACTGGACACCTGTGCCTGCAAAGTATGTACATTCAGAATAGCCGTTTGTATTCAAGAAACAGTCAACCATGGTCTAACATGCCTTTACTTGTGGACAGTTAAATATACTTAAAGGCTTGAAAGATTGAAGGCAGGAGGAGAAGGCGACAAAAGAGGATGAGATGATTGGATGGCATCACTGACTCAGTGGACATGATTTTGAACAAACTCCAGGAGATAGTGAAGGACAGGAAAGCCTGGCTTGCTGCCGTTCAGGGGGTCACAAAGAGTCAGACACAATTGAGTGACTGAACAACAACAACCACAACAAAGGCTTGAAAGAGAAATTGTATTTTTAAGTAAATGTGGTAGGGGATTAATTGCAACAGCATCATTCCTTTTAAGGTAAAACACGAGACCTTAAAAATTAGCACCAGAAACTGCAAATCCCATCTGCACACCCAACTGCCACCCCTCCAGGGTTCAAATTCTCTCTTTCCTTAGAAGGATTTCAAAGCAAAAGTGTAAGAAGAACTACGTTAGTGGACTACTTTATATTCTTTGGAACCTGTGTCCAAGGCTCATACCCCATCACTGCTACTGTTATCAGCCTAGTATTAGGCAACTTACTTAGCCTCTCTGAACTTGCATTTTTTCTTATCCATAAAATAAGAATGACAGTGCCAGCTTCTCAAAGCGTTTAGGAGGGTTAAAAGAAGTGACAAGTGCAAAGTGTTCAGCACATTCTGCCATCAGTAGCCAATACAATTTTCGCCCCACTCCCCCCCCACACACACACTATTCCCTAAAACCCACCCTCTTAAGTGGCATCAACTCTCCTGACATCACAGAGAGGCTCCTCCTTGGCACTGATGTTTCTTGAACCCGTACTTACCCCACCCTCACAAGACTCAGTTAATGAACCTTGCTAGAGAACAGCTAACATGACTTCAAGCCCTTTCTTCTGCTCTCCTCTGTCCTCACCTGGAATTTTTCTGGAGAGCTGGCATTCCTCCTACCTATGAGACCTGCACACAAGGGGCATGTCTGATGGCCTGTTTCTCCCTCACTGTCAGCAGAAATCCCAAATCAGAAGGCATCTTAGGTACCTGAGTAGGAACTCACGGAGATCTAAAGCTGTCAGGCGGTGGGGTTTTTCCTATAAGAACTACTTTATCATTTTAGCAGTAATTTTCCATTGTGGACAAATTGGAAGAAAGAGATAGCACCTGGATCCTAGAAATACCACCGTTATTTGGGGCTATCACAAATTGTTCACTTGTTTTTTTTTTTTTGATGGGACCTCCAGTTCCTGACTCAGGGCAGGGGGATCCATTGGTCACTGTCAGGGGTGTGGAAAGGGGGTTTGCAAACAAACCCGCACCTCATCCACAGGTGCCTCTAATGGAAATTGCACCCAGATGCTCTGAGCTCTCCTTACACTGACAGAAGTGACAAAGGGTCCAGGTGGACCTCAGGCTGTGCCTCTGTCGCACAGCTGATACGTCATCTTTCTGAATCCCAGGGTATTGCTGGTTGGGGTGACGTTATGGGGTTGGTGAGTTAAAAAAAAAAAAAGCAAAACAGATTGTACTATGATAATGGTTGTTAAAGGAAGGTGAAGGGCAACCACTCCTTGGGAGTCATTTGACAACATTGTTACATGTGATACTTAAAGAAAGCATTTCCTTTTTGCTCAAGAAATGGCCAGATACGCAGGTGGTGCCTGGGTAAGTCTTCTCCACCAGCACCTTTTTGATCTGATGAGGAAGACAGTGACATTGTAGGTCTCTGTTTCATCCATCAACCAGCTAGTTCACACTCGATCTGAATCCTCCCCTGTATCCTTTTCCCTGGAGCACAGGGTCAGTGTTCTCTGGGCTCGGCTTCCCAGACTCGAAGGAAGGCACCTCGCTGAGCTGCCACGTGGTCATCCTAGTCTTCTACAGGCTCAGGTGACAGTGGGTATTCTGCTGTCTCTGGGAGGGTGCAGCCAGAGAGAGAGAGATCTGTGTGCCTGGGGAGGGTCTGAGGAATAGCTCTGCCTCACTCAGCATCAAAATTTTTAACCTCAGTCAGTTAAGCCAGTGTGCTCTCCCCTCTGTCTCTCTCAATTGAGCTAGAAGCAAAGCAGAAAGTCACCATGCAAATTCAGGAACTGCGGAGCTGATAAAACTCCTCTATGGCAAGGCTAGTGATTCCTTCAGCAGGTTGCTGGTTGAAAAACGCCATCCATGGTGAAAATCAAATGTCCTGGATGTAAACAGCTGGAGTTGATAGGCCTTTCAGATTTCTCTTATCATGTGGGTTTTTACTTCTCAGCACATTATAAACCCAGTAGGCTGAAGAGTTAATTAGCTCTCCATAAGTTCATGAATCTTGGGAAACGGAGGAGAGGCTCTGCTGGGGGCTAAGGTTGTTATGATGGGGGGTGTGCTCCCAGAGTACTCTTTTTTTTTTTTTAATGTAAGCATTTCATTTTATTTTGTTAAATTATTTATTTGTCTGTGCCAGGTCTTATTTGTGGCATGTAGGATCTAGTTCCCTGACCAGGGATTCAAGCTGGGCCCCCTGCATTGAGAGCGGGGAATCTTAGCCACTGGACCAGCAGGGAAGTTCCTCCACATTACTCTTCCCTGATTAATGAGCTAAAGCTTCAGGACAGCCTTTTCAAAGGGGTTGATGCCACAGTGCTCAGTCTCTTATTTGTATTCATAAAGTGTCAAGGGAAGATGTGATGTGCTAGGGTTCCTGGAGCCTCTCCCTGGACTTGGGACTTGAACCCTTTGTCCTCCAAGCAAGAGGGCAGGCTAATCTTTCTCAGCTTTTCCCCGCAAGTCAGTCACTTACCCCCTGAAATAGGCTCTTCTCTTGCCTCTGTCTGCTCATCGTGTGTGTTAGTCACTCAGTCGTGTCCGACTCTTTGTGACCCCATAGACTATAGCCCACCAGGCTTCTCTGTCCATGCAGTTCTCCAGACAAGAATACTGGAGTGGGTTGCCATTTCCTTTTCCAAGCTATCTGCCCATTAACCATCTCTTATTTACACATCTGTTTATTAGATCCTGTTTTAGAAGTGATGCAAGGCTAAAGGAGAATTTGAGAGAAAATATTCATATCATAAGTCATTATATCCTCACCAGATGGAAGGAAAATAAAGAAACATTTAGGAGTTTTTTTTTTTTTTTTCATATGAGTTGAAAGAATGTCCCTGTGTGGCTTGAATAGCAAGAAAAGGAAAATATTCCTCTTTCAGTAGGTACTTCCTCTACTTTAAACTGGCAAGAAATATTTCAATAACAGGTTGTACAGAATGTTACTTCAAAGACCTGGAGTTGGCACGTTGGGTACTCTTGCCACAAACTGCATCCAAAAATGATTTAACTTCCCCAGTCAGTGATGTGTACAAATGGCGCACACACCGCTAACCACACATGCACGCAAATGTATGAACTCCCACATTCCAGATTTCTTATTCCAGCCAGAGAATTTTTTTTTCAGAGCTAAAAAGACATGAATCAAGTTGTAAAAGAATATGTGTGGAAAATGCCAAAGGAAAAATGAAAATCAGACGCTTTGAAAGATGAAATGCTCTGCTGAGAGGCTCTGTGTCCTTTCCCATTCTCTCTTCAGAGGTGACCAGGGGAATGGCCGTTACATCCAGTAGACTTAGGGGGTGTAGGGTGTGGGAGGAGGCGAGTCATTCGTTGTTCTTTATAATAGTGTGGCATAGCTAGAAACTTTGAAGGAAAGGTATTTCAAACTAGTTCTTATGGACATAACATCTATGCAGCATAAAGTGTTTTTTCTCTATCACTGCTGCTCTGCTTTCAGCTGGTGAGATTCTTGAAAAAGAAAAAAGCCACTCCCAGCACAGTGAATCCTCCATTAGGATGACCAGGCCTAGGAATAAGGAAAAAAAATACATATATTTTTTCAGCCTAGTGCATTCATAGACTCACAAAAAGATTTACTGGGGACTTGGAGAGGTTGGAAGGTAATATTTTGAATCCCATTTTTTATCTTGATAAATCCCTGATGTGAATTCCTGTGCTCTGAGCCAGTTTCTCATCATCAGAATTAACACAGTCTCTGCTGTTCCTGTCACAGTACAATATTGATCACAATGCAGAGGAAACTCAGCTGCCTTCTCTGCAAACGGCTACACATGGGACAGTGTAGATATACTGACAAGATAACTGCTAGCCTTAGGCATATTCTGTCAGTGGTGATCTGGGATGTTTCATGTATGCCACTGCTTAAGAGTCCTTTTATTGGATGAAATTTAGAAGGTCTGTTAACCAGTGGAATATCAAAACCCTGCCCTAAATATTCATCAGAGGCATAATTTATGAATGCCCTGTATACTCTAGGGTCTTTATACTTTTCTCTAAGTCTTCATTTGAATGCTAAATGTTTGACTGGGGCATGTATATATCATGTGGGCTATTGTCATTTTTATTTGAATGGGACATTGTGATTACTCAAGGGAAAGACAGATTTGAGTAGGGCCATAGAATAGGAATGTGATAAGTAGCTAGATAAATACATTAACCATATAGGCACACAACAATCCTCATTTTTTACAAGGAATGGCAGTGTCAGCAGGTATTAAGCCATGCCTTGTACACATGGCAATCTCTGCTTGACTGAGATTAAGTAAAGCAGACATCATGACTTAGATAAACATGGCAACACAGAATTGGCAAGAACTGACACCACACAAAAGACTCCTTCTCCCCTTTCCTGGCGTCCCCAGGATCACAATACTACCTAATATTGACAAGTCTCATTCTGGTCAATCAAATACTGTTGTAGTGTGATTTATGGGAGAAATATTGGGTTTGCATCATCTCTTTAAGTGTTTTCAAATTGCTTTTGGAACTGCCTCTACCCACCATTATTCTTATGAATACTGAAGGAGTCCTAAAAGAACTGCTATCCTTCCTCTTCAAACAATCCAGTGTTTATCCTATCTGGCCTTAGAGATCAAACCAAACTCTGAAGTTTGAAAGTAGAAATGGTATTAATAGACAACTGAGAAGAACCATCAACATTGGGCCAGATCCTAAAATTTGGCTTAAAATAAGAGATTAATATTAACAGTCAATATTTTTGAGTATTGTCATTTTGCCACTGAGCTTGAGCTTACAGAAATGGCAAAGGTCCTTTATGATCTTTCAAGAATTACTTTATCATATTGGTTTTACAGATGGGAGTTCAACTTCAGTTAAGTGACTTGCTCAGGGAACTGAGGGGAACTTGAGGGGAATTTGTCTCATGTACAGATGCATTTCTTAATAGGGTCTTAACTTCGTGCTTCTACATCTGCCCTTTTCTGAAATCCCTTCTACTGTCTGATCTCTTTCACTATCATGATTCCTTTTACTATCTAGAGAATTCTGATCACATGAGTGGGTGTTGGAAGATAAGAAGTCAAACGTATTCTTTCTGTAGAATGTGAATATACATACATATAAAATGTATACAATATGTACAAATGAGTAGAACTAAAAGTGCTTTACAGTATTACAAAAGGTATTAATAATCACTATGTCTTCATTTGCAAGATGCCATGAAGGTAAACGAAAAAAAGAAATTCTATATTCAATGCATATATCATAAAGATGCATTCCATTTAAAAAAAAAAAGTGAAAATATGAAGCATATATGTTATAGTAAAAAGTTACCATTATATCTCCCCTACTAAAATATACTTTCTTTTAAGGCTATTCAATTTTGAAAGCAGACAATCTATTATCTTCTCTGTAACTAACATTATTGCATTTCTGAAAAACAAACTTTGATATAGTAGGAATGAAAGATAAGAGGTGATGTTTCTTGTATTTAGAGCTCCACAGAAGTGGTGCATTCTTTGCCTCTAAAATTAGAAAAGAAAAATTTGTCTCATTACCTTTCAGCATGTGTTTGGAGAGAAATTATCATTTCTTCCAACTCAAAACTTCTATTGTTAAAATTAAGAACAAAGTAAAATGTTCCAATTGATATAACTAATCAATAATAGTAACAATAAAGCTCTCATTGGTGCCTTGACTCCAAGAAATAAAGAAATGCACTTGAACAATGATCAAATGGAATGAGCTTGAAAGAAAGTAGTTGATAGTGGTTTAATCACTTTATCCTGATCCACTGAAAGTGAAAAGTAAAAGTGTTACTCAATCAGTTGTGTCCAACTCTATGCAACCCCATGGACTGTAGCCCACCAGGCTCCTCTGTCCATTAAAGTCTCCAGCAAGAATATTGGAGTCGGTAGCCATTCTCTTCTCCAGGAGAGCTTCCTGACTCTGACCCATTATTTTTAGCTAAATCATTATAATAACCATCAAGCTTTTTTACTTAATTACCCCTTAAGAACTTTAAGGTTTGCCTAGAGTGGACAGATGTCATCACTGGCCACCAATGATCAGTTCTCTTGAAAATATCAGAAATTTTATTAATATAAATTGCCTATAGTCTTTGTAAAATCACCTGAAATTTTGACAGAGAGAATCATCATCATCATCATAAAGAGAAACAGCAGCAGTAATAGAAAGCTAACAAGTTGCAGAATGTTTGTCAACTAAAAAAAAAATAAGGATGCAGAACCTAAAGTTGAGAATTCTTGCTTTACTCAGCAGAATTTCTGAGGACCTCAAACCCTGGATGCATCCTCTCAGATCGCTTTGAGGGATTGCTCTGAAGAGGCAAGGGAGGAGCCAGGATATGTAGGAGTTTTTCCAACAAAGACCAAGTACTCAGAACATCAGAAGATTATTTAAAGAAAACTAGATATCTAAGTTAATGAATTTAGAGTTTTTCTTTGTATGGGAAGATGCAAGAGTCTAGGCTCATTGAAATCATTCCTTTGATATACACCTTAGCTACCTAGGGCCAGTATCCTGTTCTTTCCCATCCTGAGTCCCCCCCAGGGTGCGTCATTGTAGGTGGTTGCAAAGGCTAAATGATTGACAGTAGACATCCTGTTTGTCTCCATCCTAGTCCCCTCCAGGCTCACCACTGGGGCAGCTGTAGTGGCTGATGGCTTGCTGGGCTCAGCATTTTTTTTTGCTGATATGGCAGGAAACATTTTCATCCACATGTTAGAGAAATCTGGAAATTAACTTGGAGAAGAATCCAGTTACCTCTCACCTAAAACCCTGGGCTTGGTGATGAAGTGAGCAGGCCTGCTGCAAGCCTGGGATGGGGATTGCACATGTGCTCCCCTTCTCTCTCTAGGGGCCCAGGCCAGCTGAAATGGTAGGTTCTCCACTCTTCTATTGAGATGTTAACTCTGATCTCAGAACTACAAACCTAGGGATGTGGCTTACTAATTGGCCATGTTTCCAAGTAGAAAATGAAAGAGTCATTTGCATCTGGTTTGGAGCTTAATAGCATGCTGAAAACATTTAGATCATGTTCCACTATTGAGGAAGATTTTGGGAGGGACAGGGAGAGAAATGAAAAGAGAAAGAAAGAAGACAGCTTTGCACCATCCTGATGCATATCTGGTCTGTAACTCTATGCCAGGGGCCCTCACACCAGGGTGCTGAAAGGATGTTCTCATTACCTAATGCGGAAGACCCTGCCTTTGTCCTCAGCCACTGTGTCTGAAAGACCCAGGTGCAAGCCAGAGAACTGTCTTGGGAGCAAGAGTGGCTTGTGCAGTAGCAGAAGGCACTATGGAAATGAAGGTAACTTGGGACTGTCAACTCAAGTTACAGGGAGCAGTAACAAAAGTCAAATCACATGTTATTGCTTCCTTGCCACTGCTGAGTACCGCTGAACATATGGAAGCTTGGATTCTCTCTAGCCAAAAAAAGAAAAAGAAGGATAATAAGGATCCCATCAGAATAAACACGATCTTCTCAAGGAAGAAAACATTTTTTAAATTTTGTTTTGTTGGTTTTCAGCAAAATCTGTTAAAGAGAGACCTTGGGCATCTTTGCTAAAAGTCCGGCTGGCCAGAGAAGTCTTGTGCAAGATAGACTAGTAGCTTTTGGTTTTAAATGCCTGGAAAAATCCAGGTTTTACCGAAGCTTCAGATCAAAGGAACAATTGGACGATGAGTTCCGCGAAATGTGGAAGTTTGCCTTATACTGATTCCCTTTGGGCGATTTTCTTAATCTTCTTGGGTCTGTATTTGAGATTGTTTTCCTGGCGAATTGTTTGTGTAACTCATAAAGGAGAAAGCAGGGGGTGAGGGGTGAGGGGTCCTGGGCTTTCCTTTCTTGTCAGGACCTTTAGGCAAATCAGTGACTTGACATTTTTCTGAGCTTTCATTTCATCATAAGTTGAATGAAAGATCTGAATGTGCAACATTAGGCTTCTTTGCTGTTTTAAAGACCTAATTCTTTGATTTATTAACCCACACCTTCATTGCTTGTGTGCTTAGTCACTTAGTCGTGCCCAACTCTTTGTGACCACATGGACTGTAGCCCGCCAGGCTCCTCTGTCCATGAGGATTCTCCAGGCTAGAATCCTGTAGTGGGTTGCCATGCTCTTCTCCAGGGGATCTTCCCAACCCAGGGATTGTACCCAGGTCTCCCACATTACAGGCAGATTCTTTACCATCTGAGCTACCAGGGACCTGATTCTTTGATTTATTAACCCTCACCTTCATTGCCTACTTACTGACATCTTTACCCTCTTTTGTAGAGACTATAATGTTGAGTTTTCCTCTCCTCTATTAGAAATATGATCCAAATTCTTCTGTCTGTCTTCCCAAGGACTATTTCTCTATGCTTTAATATCTTTAACTGTTCTGATAACTGAAAAAAAATGCACAGCCTCAAAGTTGATAATTATGTTTTATTTGGCAGTCAAAACTGAGAACTTAAGACACTCTGAGAGACTGCTCTGAAGACATTAAAGGAGAAGCCAGGATATAAAGGAGTTTCCTAGCAAAATCAGGCCGTGACAATATCAAAAGATTACTGTTAATTAAAGAAAACCAGACATCTCAAGTTAATGAATTTAATGCTTTTCTTCTTATGGAAAGATACAAGAGTCTGGGCCCTCTGAAACCATTCCTTTGATATGCACCTCAATTCTCTGGGGCCAGTGTCCTGTGTTTTCCCATCTTGAGTCTCCTCCTTGGGGGTGTGTGCAGTAGCTGATGATTTGATGGTAGGCATCCTGCCTCTATCCTGCGTTCCCTCAGGGTTCACTGTTGGGAGGGCTATAATGAGATGCCTTGATGTCTATAACATCCTCTGTTTACTGATATTGTTGCAGGAATGGGGACCCCTTCCAGGGCCCGAAACTGGGCTCTTGTCTAACACTCGGAAATGAATTGTCCGAGGAGACACATGTGCTGACAAAGCAAGAGATTTTATTGGGAAAGGGGACCCGGGGGGAGAGCAGCAGGGTAAGGGAACCCAGGAGAACAACTCTGCCACAGTCTCGGGTTTTATGGTGATGGGATTAGTTTCTGGGTTGTCTTTAGCCAATCATTCTGACTCAGAGTCCTTCCTGGTGGTACACGCCTTGTTCAGCCAAGATGGATGCTAGAGAGAAGGATTCTGGGAGGTGGTCAGACATGTGGTGTCTCCGTTTGACCTTTCCCGAACTGTTACAGCTGGTGGTGGCTTATTAGTTCTGTGTTCCTTACCAGGACCTCCTGTTGTCAAACAACTCATGCAAATGGTTACTATGGTGCCAGGCCAGGGTGGGTGGTTTCAATCAGTGTGCTTCCCCTAACAATATGGCAGACAGCACTTTTCCAGAGTTATGGCTCAGAGGTGCAGAGCAACACTGAAGAGAGGGCTCCAATAAAAGCCCACCTAGTGCTGAAATAAGAGGGACACCAGTGCATAATTCATTGTGTCTGACAAATCTAAGCATCTGACTCCCTGCGTATCTCTCTGTGTGTACCCTCCTCTCCCTGGGGAAGAGAGGGAGCCCTGGGCTGTGAAAGCAAACCTGACCCCAGCCTCCCTCGGCCACCAGTCACTGTAGTCACTGCCCCTGCCCCAGAGACATGCCCTGTTTTCAGCTCAGCACCTTTTTCAACTAAAGGAAAGGATTGGGTCAACTGCCTGAGCTCTTTTAGCTCCATGAGAAATCTTCTGAGACTACCACATCTTTCAGGGCCATGTTTGCTTCAAGCAATTCTGACTGCATTTCACATTTGTGCAGAAACCTCTCCTTTTGAAGTCTATACTAGAGGTGTCCTGGTTCATTTAAAAATAGCTCACTTTGTGTTCAAATCTTATTCTCCAGAGGAGAACTACTACCATTCAGATTAGTCGTCAGGCTTCCCCTCATTGGCAGATCATTAATAAATAAGTTAATAAGTAAGACTGTACCAACACTGTACTTGAGGAATTCAGTATGAACCATCAGGCTCAGGTTGACTCACTGGTAAGTGCAGATTTGATTCATTTCAAGTAAAACAGATTCTGAGAGAAAAACAGTATTTTCAGGTGTGGAGAATTAGCCAGACCGAATCTGTGAAAAATCTGAAAGAAGTTTTTCAATATCAATTTTCACTTCCTAGAAATAGTTCCTGTTATTATTATTATCCATTCTGTCAGACACCAACATAAATGTTTTTTATTTGTAATACCTCATTTTATTTAACAATGGATAAGACAGGACAGGTAGCTAAATTGACAAGTAGAAGGATTCCCCAACTATATTCTAATAAACAGATGAATGCTACAGAGCCTCCTGAGATACTTCGTCTTTGGCAGATATTGAAAAGCCTCCAAGATGGGGACATTCACACACCTGAGTGAAGAGAGCTGAGTGTGAGACAATAGGAAATGGCGAGGGCTTTGGAAAATGGGGGACTATATTCTGCAGCTAATTATTGCCAGGACATGGATGTCTTTCCTGATCTTTTTTTTTTTTTCAATAAAATTCAGAAATCTCAATATGTATGTGGCATTCCCTCTTGTTTTTAAAGCACAGACCAAACAAGAAGCAGCTGAGAGACAGATTTCTCTCCCTGGTATCCAGCTCATGACCTTTGTACTGTACTGCTCATTCATACACATCACACACTGTCTTGTCACAGGGAATCTCCTAGGATGTATACAGGGAGTCCCCAGCTTTGAAATGCCTGACATGGATATCTCTTCTTTACAAATGACTGCTATGAATATCCACTCTGACTAGGGACTTATTTTCCTTCTATGTGACTCTTGCAGTACAGTGCAGGAGACCCCGGTTTGATTCCTGGGTGGGGAAGATCCACTGGAGAAGGGATAGGCTACCCACTCCAGTATTGTTGGACTTCCCTTGTGGCTCAGCCGGTAAAGAATCTGCCTGCAATGCGGGAGACCTGGGTTCGATTCCTGGGTTGGGAAGATCCCCTAAAGAAGGGAAAGGCTACCCACTCCAGTGTTCTGGCCTAGAGAATTCCATGGACTGTATAGTCCATGGGGTCACAAAGAGTCAGACATGACTGAGTGACTTTCACTTAAGTAATTTCAGTTAACTTAATGTGACTCTTTATTTCCAATGCCTCCACAACCTTCTCTTGTCAACCAACTCAGCTGTTCCATCCTTCTTGAGATAGTTTTCCCTCAGGCATATTTTCCCTTTATTGCCTCATGGCCAGTAATGACATGGCATCCTTGAAGCTGCAGTTCCATCATCCCTGGATGCATTCCTACAGCTAAAGACCTTAGCCATCATTGCCCTTTATCAAGAACCTGCTAAGTAACCTGATCTTTTTCACCATTCCCCAAAACTTTACCTTCACCCTAATTGCAAAAGACTTGAACCCCCTACAAATCTTGCCAGACCTCTGCCTCAGTCCCTTTTCCTGCTACCTAAGAACTTCACTCAAGAACTGTAAACTCCCATTTCAGCCTGCTCAGGAATCTCAATTTGGTTTATCCTCTACTATTTGAGGCAGACAAGTCAAAGTGTGTTGCAACTAGTGAAGGGGCAGTAGGGTATGGACAGGAGTAGTGTAGACTCATCTCTGTGTAACTAACATCCAAAGCACTATTGTCACATAGCAACAGTATTGAGCTTAGAAGATTGGTTCTGAAGTACCCTTTTGTACGTATTGCTCTGAAGCAGGATGAGAGATGATTAGATTTTCCCACCCAAGTGTCCATCAGAGGGCAGAGGCTGTGAAATCCCCTTATTCCCACAAATTCCTCTCTCTGTGAAATCTTTTTGAAGATGTATGACTTAAAAGTTTATGAGCATTTTGCATTTTATTCCTTGCTCTATTTACCTAAAATTGAGAATCTTAGATGATTTATATGCATAAAAATAGCCACTTCCAAAATATGATCCACATTTATAATAGGTTGCCATAAATTTTATATGCTATTGCATATACTTGGCAATATATGAGCCCAGATTGAGAACCACAGGGCAATATTATAAACTAGACTTCACAGACAGGTCTAAAAATATGCTGATTTTCATGTCTAATACTATTCTCAGAGGGATTTTATTACAAATGGTCTATCTTCAATATTCATTCCTTCAGTGTAATACTATTCTCAGAGGGATTTTATTACAAATGGTCTATCTTCAATATTCATTCCTTCAGTGCACATTTGTTGAAAAGGCAAAGGAAGTCAATCTTTATTGAGGGTTCAGAAAGTACTATGTACTTTAAATAGCTTACCTCCTTCAAAATAACATTCTAAGTTGTGTGTACATATAATTTTACAAATGAGAATACCAAATAGAAAATGGACAAATTGATAATGGGGGTTGTGTTCACAAAGTCAGCAGAAAGGAGAAGTTGAAATAGATCCTAGGAAAAGATGTGGAAAATGGTTTTTGGAATTAATATTTTCTCTAGTGAAAGGAGGCACAATGCAGGACAGTGGTCATGGTTCATTTTATGTGTCAACTTGACTGGGTCACAGGATGCCCAGATGTCTGGTGAGGCATTGTTTCTGGGTGTGCCTGTGGGGGTGTTTCTGGAAGGAATTAGCGCTTGAATGGTAGACTGAGTGGAGCCCATTGCCATTCCCAGTGTGTCTGGATATCACTCAATCCATCTGGGCCTAAAAGCCAAAGAAAAAAAAGGGAGAAAGGGAGGGTTCACCCGTTGTTGTTGGCTTGGTTGAGTTGGAACATTGTTCTTCTGATCTTGGATTGAAATTTACACCATCAACTCCCCTCTTCTCAGACCTTCAGACTTAGACTGGAATTATGCTACCTACTTTCCTGGGGTTTCCAGCTTGCAAATGGCAGGTTATGGGACTTCTCAACCTCTATAATGGTGTGAGCCAATTTCTTCTCATAATACATATGTGTATTGCATTATATATGTATATATATATATATATCCTCCTGATTTGTTTCTCTGGAGAATACTGACTAACATAATAGTAAAAAATACGTTCACAACCAAAAATAAGATTCAATAAAATGGAAGCAGAGAGTTCTGAAAAATCAAGCTTAAGAAATAGAACCAGACATATGTTGTTGAAATAAGTAAAGGACATATAAATGGGAAGTAAAGTGAGAGAATGTCTTATCTTTCAAATGGGCTCCTTTTTCAGCCTTTTATTACACATGTAATCAAAAATAATAATAATAAAAAAAAAACCCAAAGCATTTTTCCCTTAAGATTCTTGGAGCGTGCTAGGAAATCATAAGCATTTTAAATTTATTTTTAAAATACTTTTTCCAACAAGAAGAAGGAAACTTTTATAAAAAGATTGAACTCTTATTAAAAGGTATGTGTTAGTTTCCAATTGCATTTATTAGACTAGACTCTGTCTTCCAGTATACCCATAAACACTTTGAAGCTTCTATCTAGAATCTAAACGGTTAAAGCAAAGCACTACATCATCTCAGAGGCCTGAATTACAGTAGTAGACCTCTGTTATATGTGCAGTCATTTTTTAAACAGCTTTACCAAGGTATAATTTACATACCATAAAATTCACTCATTGCACATATACAATTCAGTAATTTTCAGTGAATTTACAGAGTTGTGCAACAAACCCCACAATCCAGCTTTGAACATGTCTACCAATCTAAAACATTCCCTCATACCTGTCTGCAGGCAATTCCAGCTCCATCCACAGCCTTAAGCAACCACTGACTACTTTTTTCCTTTATAGATTTGTGTTTTCTAGAAATTTCATGAAAATGGAATAATGCAATATGTAGTCTTTTGAGGCTGGCTTTTTCTACACTGCATAATATTTTTGAGGTTCATTGATGCTGTAGCATGTATCAATAGTTCATTTCTATGTGCTGATGAATAGTATTAGATTGGTTCCATATTTTGCTTATTAATTTGAATCACTTTCAATTTGAGGTTACTATGATAAAGCACTGATAAACTTTTATGTGCAAGTTTTGGGATGGACATAGGTTTTTATTTCTCATGGGTAGATACCCAGGAGTAGAATTGCTGAGTTGTATGGTCATGGACAGAGGAGCCTGGAGGGTATACAGTCCATGAGGTAACAAAGAGTCGGATACCACTGAGTGACTGAGTGCGCACACACAGAATAAATGTATGTTAAGTTTTAAGAAATTATTAAACTTTTACAAATGGGAGTATAGTAATTGATGTTCCCGCCAGGAATGTATAAGTGTTTCTGTTAATCCATAATTTCTCTAACACTTATTGTCATTATTTTTATAGCTATTCTAGTGAATACGCATTGGTCTCTGTGTGTGTTAGTCACTCAGTCATGCCTGACTCTTTGCAGCCCCACGAACTGTAGCCTTCCAGGCTCCTTTATCCATGGAATTCCAGGCAAGAATAATGAAATGGGTAGTCATTCCCCTCTCCAGGATATCTTCCCAACCCAGAGATCAAACCCAGATCTCCTGCATTGCAGGCAGATTCTTTACTGTCTGAGCCACCAGAAAAGCCCATGCATTGGTCTCTAATTGAGGTTTTAATTTGCATTTCCCTACTGATCAGTTTTTATGTTGCATTTAGCCATTCACGTGTCTTTCGTGGAATAATTTTGATTAAATTAATTAATTTTTTGGACTCCTTTACAATCAGGCAGAGCAGTGGTCCCCAAACTTTTTGGCACCAGGGACTGGTTCTGTGGAAGACAATTTTTCCACTGACCAAGATTGGGGGTTTCAGGATGATTCAGTTCAGTTCAGTCACTCAGTCATGTTTGACTCTTTGCGAGCCCATGGACTGGAGCACACCAGGCTTCCCTGTCCATCACCAACTCCCAGAGCTGGCTCAAACTCACATCCATAGAGTCGGTGATGCCATCCAACCATCTTATCCTCTGTCATCCCCTTCTTCTCCTGCCTTCAATCTTTCCCAGCATCAGGATCTTTTCCAATGAGTCAGTTCTTCGCATCAGGTGGCCAAAGTGTTGGAGTTTCAGCTTCAGCATCAGTCCTTCCAATGAATTTTCAGAACTGATTTCCTTTAGGATGGACTGGTTGGATCTCCTTGCAGTCTAAGGGACTTTCAAGAGTCTTCTCCAACACCACAGTTCAGAAGCATCAATTCTTCAGTGCTCAGGATAATTCAAGCTCATTATATTTATTGTGCATTTTATTTCTATTATTATTATGTCAGCTCCACCTCAGATCATCCTGGAGGTTGGGGACTCCATCTCATAGAGTAGAGTGTTTTTAGGTTCTAAATGTTTTTTTCTAGTGTGTGGTTTGTCTTTCTTTTTCTCAGTGATGCTTTTTTAAAAATCAAATTTTTAAACTTTGAAACAGTTCAGTTTCTTTAAGATTTTGATTTTGTTGTCACATCAGTGCCCCATTGTAACAAAGATTTTCTTCTAGAAGTTTTACAGTTTTTGTTTTCCATGTATGGATGTTCAGTTTTGTTTTGTTTTTTAATACATTTATCAAACTGATGGACATTTGTTTTTTTTCCACCTTTTGCCTATTATAAATATTGGTGCCATGTACCATTTGTGTACACATTTTTGTGTGGTCATGCTTTCATTTCTCTTGGGTATACACCTAGGAGAAATTTCAGGGTTATAAGATAAATCTGTATTTTAAGGAAATGCTGCAATATTTTCCAAAGCAACTGCACATTTAACATTTCTATCAACAATGTATGAGGATTTCAATTTCTGTATATCCTCACCAACCCTCATCTGATTTCATTTATTATCTGCCTTTCTGATTCTAGCCATCTCAGTCAGTATAAAATGGTATCTCATTGTGGTTTTGATTTCTGTCTCCCTGGTGGTTAATAATGAGCATCATTTCATGTGCTTATGGGTCAGTTTTTATATCTTCTCTGGAGAACTATCTATTCAGACCCTTTATTCATTTTTAGATTGAGTTTTTTATGCTTAAAGTCATAAAATTTTTGTGTATAGTCTAGATACAACTATCATAACAGACATGCTATTTGCAAATATATTCTCCTATTCTCCTCCCTGATAGCTCAGTTGGTCAAGAGTCTTCCTGCAATACAGGAGACCCTGGTTCAATTCCTGGGTCAGGAAGATTTGCTGGAGTAGGGATAGGCTACCCACCCCAGTATTCTTGGGCTTCCATTGTGGCTCAGCTGGTAAAGAATCCACCTGCAATGAGGGAGACCTGGGTTCGATCCTTGGAAAGGGAAGATCCCCTGGAGAAGGGAAAGGCTCCCCACTCCAGTATTCAGGCCTGGAGAATTCCATGGACTGTATGGTATGTGGGGTCACAAAGAGTCAGATACAACTGAGTGACTTTCACTTCACCCTTCTATTCTCAAGGCTGTCTTCTCACTTTCTTTATGGTGTCCTTTGGAGCACAAAAGTTATTTTTTATGTTTTTGACTTTGATATTGTTCAGTTTATCTTTTCTTTTGTTTCTTGTGCTTTTAATGTCATATCTAAGAAAGTTTGTCTAACCTGAGTTCGTGAAGATATACTCCTATAGTTTTACTCCTTTCTTTCCTCTAAGGAGGGATCCAGCTTTGTTCTTTGCATGCAGATATCTAGATGTCACAGAATCATTTTTTGTAAAGACTATTCTTTCCTTCTAGAATTATCTTAACTTCTCAGATTTTTAAATCCTTATGTTTACTGGGAAAAAAAAATATTGATCTAGCTTTGTTGACATCTTTGCTCTTTGAAGATAATGTGCAGGCCAAGTAAGCATGAGATCTGTTTCCATGGAGAAGCCAACACTGTCTTCTCCCTTACCAGGTATCTTCCTGTGTGTTGAGTCCAAAAGCTTTAGGCCTGCTGAATGGCACCCATTACTTCTACTCTATACTCTTCTCCCTACTTCCACATTAGTACTGAATAATTCTAAATAAGACACCACCAATTAACATTACCCTGGAGCAACTCTCACTTCATGTTTCAGGACAACATATTTTGGGTGATGAGATCCTTGCAAAAGTGAGAGATTGCTATTAGATAGTATGCATGATCAGAGAAGGCAATGGCAACCCGCTCCAGTACTCTTGCCTGGAAAATCCCAGGAATGGGGGAGCCTGGTGGGCTGCCGTCTATGGGGTCGCACAGAGTTGGACACGACTGAGCATCTTCACTTTCAGTTTTCACTTTCATGCATTGGAGAAGGAAACGGCAACCCACTCCAGTGTTCTTGCCTGGAGAATCCCAGGGACGGTGGAGCCTGGTGGGCTGCCGTCTATGGGGTCGCACAGAGTTGGACACAACCGACGCGACTTAGCAGCAGCAGCAGCAGCAGTATGCATGATCAAGAACCAAAATGGATGAGACCTACGTTGTACTATAGAAGGTCAGAAAGAAGCTGAGAGCAATTGAATTGTGACAACTCCCAGGATTCAGACCTGTTTCCTGTTTTACACCGATGCAGCCACCAGCAGACTAAGGTGCTCTAGTAAGGAGTGACTACACTTTCACTTTTCACTTTCATGCATTGGAGAAGGAAACGGCAACCCACTCCAGTGTTCTTGCCTGGAGAATCCCAGGGATGGCAGAGCCTGGTGGGCTGCCGTCTATGGGGTCGCACAGAGTTGGACATGACTTAGGTGACTTAGCAGTAGCAGTTATAATTTATTTACATTTATTTGTTTTCATATAAAGGACCCATTAATGACAATGATCCTCCCTGTCTCACCTGCAAAGAGGGACAGTTAGGCTGGAAAAAAAAAATTTCCGGAGTCCATCCATCTTCTTATTACTGAAGTCCCCGGGTGCTTACTGATGCCAGGTTAAAAGTGTTTGCTGGTGGCCCTGTTTGCACAATTTCTTTTACCAGTAACTTCCTAGTTTTTGCATTATTATAAATGGAAGCTTCTGATTGAGAGGTTACACAGGAAAGAGAACAAAAAGATGATTCCTAGGAGAAGCCAGAGTTTTGTCATTCAGTATCTGTATTGCCATCCAAAAAGCAGTGATTCAGTACAAGCTACTGGTTAATACTGTAGTGACAATAGGGTATACCCACTCACTCAGGACCATGTCACCTCACTGATGAGGTAACACATGACATCCCAAACAGGTCCAATTTACCACAAAGTAGCATGTAGGTGGGAGGGGCCAAGATGAACCAGAAAAGAAAGACTGAATGAGAACCATAAGGCACAAAGCCTGGAACATTACTAAGCTTAGTGTAGTAACGCTTCCATTATTAATGTTGATGAGAACAAGAAGGACAACAGTATATCAGAAGGAAAGTGGTATTTGAGACGACTGTGCTAAACTGAAAGGAGAAATTCTTCTTTAACTTCCTGGAAGAGCATTTGAGAGGATTATTTCCCTCTTGAGGACATTTAATTGAGCCTATAAAACTATTAAAAAAGACAGAGCTTCAAAATCTAGATTACTGGAGTATCCAAAGTTTATATTTCACAAGCGGCTGAGAGAGATTTTAAAAGCCCCCGACCTTAAAGTTACACCTTCCAGCTTTCCACATGTTATCTTTTTTTTTTAATAGAAATAATGTTGATTTACAATGTTGTGTTAATGTCTGCTGTAGAGCAAAGTTATATATATATATACGCACATTTTTTCCAAAATTCTTTTCCATTTAATGCTTTATCAAAGGATATCAAATATAATCCCCTGTGTTATACAGTAGGACCTTGTTTATCCATTTCTATATATAACAGTTTGCATTAGCTAACCAAACTCAATCCATCTCTCTTCCCTCGCCTCCTCCTTGGCAACTGCAAGTTTGCTCTCCATGTCTGAGTTTTGTTTCTATTCCAAGGACAGGTCATTTGTGTCATATTTTGACTCCAAATCTAAGTAACACCATAAGGTATTTGTCTTTTTCTTTCTGACTTATTTCACTTAGTATGCTAATCTCTAAATCTATCCATGTTACTGCAAATAGGATTATTTCATTTATTTTATGGCTTGATAGTATTCCTTTGTGTATACATACCACATATATGTATCATCTTTGTCCATTCATCTGCTGGCACACATTTAACTTGTTTCCATGTCTTAGGTATTATGAATAGTGCTGCTATCAATTTAAGGGTACGTGTATATATTTGAATTATAATTCTGTCTAGATTTATGCCCAGGAATGAGGTTGCTGGATCATATAGAAACTGTATTTTTAGTTTTTGGAGGAACATCCATTCTGTTTTCCATAGTGGCCACACCAACTTACATTCCCACCAACGGTGTAAGAGGATTGTTTTTTCTCCACACCCTTTCCAGCATTTGTTATTTGTAAACTTTTAATGATAGTCATTCTGACTGGTGTGAGGTGGTAACTCATTGTAGTTTTGATTTGCATTTTTCTAATAGTTATGTTGAGCATCTTTTCATGTGCCTGTTGGCCATCTGTATGCCTTCTTTGGACAAATGTCTATTTAGGTCTTCTGCCTATTTTTTGCCTGGGTTGTTTGTTTCCACGTAATATCTACGTGCTTAACATTTTAATCTTAAAGTTGTAGTTTTTTCTCTGTAAAATGGGAATAAAATTTTCTTTATCTCCTAGAATTCTGTGAGATTTATTAACATAAGAGAGTATTATGCTCACATGTTATCAGAAGATAGAATGACTAATATCTATTAGATATTACTAAATTGCCAATGAATATGGAGGTAATAGTAGACACAATTTTTTTCTTAGCTTACAATTTCTTTCAGTGACTGCAGAGACAGCTAATCTACACTGAGACCAAACAAGACAGCTAATCTACACTAACAATATCATTACCTTTTGCTTCAAATGATTTAAATTAAAACCTTGACTGTAAAGAAAAGTCAACTGCATTGCAAATCTGTCTGAAGACATGAATAAAGTTCGATAATCGTAAATAACAAATATGTCTCACTTATAACAGAGCCGGTAAAGTACTTCTAAAAAAAAATTCCATGGTCTAATAACCCTTTCCCAAAAAGCTGCTTTGGGGTCACTCTGTAATACAAATGCAATGGCACACAGCACTGCAGTGAACAATTGACACATTTGAACTTGCCCCATAATGGGGAGAATTTCTTTGTTTTTGAGTACTTGTATTTTTATGTTTAGAGGCAATCATATGCCCTTAGACTCACCAGTAAGGCATGTTGAAATATCTATTTGGAAGTCAGCAACATGAAGAAGCAGACTTCCCTGGTGGCTCAGAGGTAAAAAATCTATCTGCATTGCAGGAGACTGCCTGCAATGCAGGAAATGCAGGTTTGATCCCTAGGTCGGGGCGATCCCCTGGAGAAGGAAATGGCAACCTACTCCAGTATTCTTGCCTGAGAAATCCCATGGACAGAGGAGCCTGGCGGATATGACTTAGCAACTAAACCACCACCACCAACATGAAGAAGCAAGAGCCACAGAAAGCCGCTTGGCAGTTGCACTGGATCCAGTTTGTATGCTCTCCCCAGATTCACTCATCCATGCAGTAATATAATGAAAACTGTTACTTGGTTTTCATCTCCAGTAAACTTATATCTATACCAAGGGTTCAGATTCTTTTGGCGTAGAGCTTTAAAAAACCTTCCTGAGTGATAGAAGTGTCAGTAAGACCTTTTGGACCACATGTGAGTTTATGCTAACAAGTCTCCTAACTCTCTTTGGGATGGAGGCTAATTGCCAGAAAAGCTAGCAACATGATTGGAAGGTTGGGATTTCAGTCCTACCCCCTGATACTCAGAGAGGGAAGTGTAGCTGGAGATTGAAGTCAGTCAAATTGCCAATGATTCAATCAATCTTGCTTACATAATAAAAGCTAGATTAAAAACTATGAACAATGAGGCTCTTTAGCTTCCTGGATAGTGAATATATTGACATACCAGGAGAGTGGCACTCCCTGATGCCATAGAAGAAAGATTCCTCCTCCCCGGTCTACCCTTCCCTGACTTCAGACTGTGTCTCCAAAGTTTGGCTGATCCTGAGTTGCATCCATTATGATATACCTGTAATTACAAAGTACAGCATTTTCAGTGAGTTCTGTGAGTCTTTCTAGAGAATTATGAAACCTGATGGGCATCATGGGAACACCCAGTTTGTAGCCAGTTTGTCAGCAATGTGGGTGGACCCCAGGACTTTCGTTTGTCTGAGGTGAGGACAGTCTTATAGGAGTGAGGCCTTAACCTGTGGGATCTGATACTCAATTCTGGTAGTTCTAGAATTAACACTTTGCCCTTAGCTTGTAGGATTTGTGCTAACTCTAAGTCATTAACATCAGACTTGAGCTGAGTTGTAGCATGCCCAGGTAGAGTGGGAAAATGGCTGTTGGAAACCACGTTCCTTCTCCAGGACTCAGATTCTTGCTTACTTTGTCCTTGGAGCACCCCCAGTGATGCCTTACTCCTACTCCATCTAATAGTACTCCTCATTATCTCTGCCCTTCCCAGTAGTGCACACTGGGTCCCAGTGTGGCCTCCATTGTACCCCCTCCCCAGTGAGTGCTGTAGCAGTGTTAGAACTCAGATTCAAACCTATCAGACTCATGAAAACTGATTTCTCTAGTGGTTGCATGGAGGTTTTAGATAATACAACCTCAGTGTCTTTCAGGATGTCTTTCACCAAGAAGGAATAAGCAGGTAAATCACCCATGCTGCCTGCCACCAAGGAATTTTACAACATTCAGTTTGCTTATAACCTCTCTAGAGACATTCCATGTATTTAAATAAACAGTGAGGTTTTGTGTGAAATTTTTGCCAACTCAGTAATCCACTGTGTGCTCACTCACTCAGTCATACCCAACTCTTTGAGACCCCATGGGCCACAGCCTGCTAGGCTCCTCTGTCCATGGAATTTTCCAGGCAAGAGTACTGAAGTGGGTTGCCATTTCCTACTCCAGGGGATTTTCCTGACCCAGGGATGGAACCGCATCTCCTGTGTCTTCAGCATTGGCAGGCAGATTCTTTACTACTGTGCTACCTGGGAAGCCCCAATAATGCGCTGCTTTTCTGTTTTGCTTTTCTAGTCCTGCTTTCTAGGATTGCACCTACCCTTGCAGCATTAGAATGTAAGCTTTTCCTTAGACTTTGTTTTCTAGGAAACCTGAAATAAGACAAATGTGTAGTTAGCAAAATCCTGCATTAAAAGGATCTGTGGCTGGTGGTCTACTTGTCGTATCCCATGTCTCGTATCTGCTATGTGGACTATAATACTTGTGCCAGCTTCGGATGCAGGGTGGGCTCAAGTTTTATCATCTGAAATTATATTTGGGCATTATCCCTGTTTGTATAGCACACAAACATGTTTTTATGCCCCTTCTAGAAATGTATTTGCAGCTAACAATCCTATCTTATATAAAAATTATTTAAAATTACATGCATTATAAGTTACTAAAACCTTCCTATTTTGGAGGTGATAGGATGTCTTTATTATATAATGATAATGATGGTTGATTGTCAATGTGTTTGTTTTATTAGACAAAGTAAAAATTGCCCGGATTTTCTAAAACAAACTGCCTCCCCCCAAAAGTGTTTATCAAATTCAAAAGCTCTTGAAACCACTAGATTTCCCCATTAAAGGACAGGTCCTAGCTATCCATTCTTTGGCTTTTCTTTGACCCAAATATAAGACCCACTGAGGCTGCCATTTTCCACAGCTATGAAAGGAGTAATTAACTGGGGGCTTAGGGACTGTTAGTGAACCAGTGAGGGTGAATAGGTTTTTCTTGTTAGATACTCATTGGGGATACAACAGGGAAATTACTCACTAGATTGAGACTATGAAAAAAAGTTATAGAAGACATCTTTTTCACACAGCCACCATCTCTTCCTACATAACTCATGTAGAAATCAATTACACTATAAAATATCAGATAATCAGGTCACCTGTGTCTAATGTTAATAGGACAGTATATTTGCTGAGTCCATATCTTCCAGAGCTCTTCTGCTAAATGAAACTATAATTGCTTTCTTAAGCACACACACACACACACACACTGGGAAACCAGAGGAGGGAGATTTCTGGCCACAGTGGAGCAAAAAGTAGGCTAATATTCTCCCAACAAAAAGCATAAAACTGGACCAAAAAGTGCAACCATTTCAGTGCTCTGGAAATTGACCACAACAACGGCAAATTGAAAAGGATTTCTTTGGGAAAAACTGCTAGAACTTCAAGTGAGAACAGTGGGAATCTTCAGCTGAAATGCCTGTAACTGTACCCATCTACTCTCTGGCTCCAGCTCACTTGGTGCTAGTGTATTATCTGGATGCAGCCAGCTGTAAAAAACAGCAGTCATGGTTGGCTGACATGATTTGGAGCAGATAAAGTCCATACCTAGCAGTGTTGTCGATGAAAGAAGTAAACCTGGCAGACAACAAAAGAGCTCTGCTTGCCTGAGGTTGCAATCTCAGTGAGAATGGTAGACCGGCCATAAATTCAACAAAGAGCTCTTAGTGAAAGTCATAGAAGAGGTTTGTATGCTCTTCATACATCCTGTATTCATACTTTTCTGACCACTGCCATGTGCAGGAGAGACCTGAGAGGTCCTGGCAGAGGATAGAAACTGAGGCAGACTTCACAAAGCCTGAACTTTGAATGCACTTGTTAATCCACACGCAGATCCACAAGGAGAGGGTAGGTGCCTTATGACGGAACATTTAAGCACAGCATCTGCTTCATCACTGGCTGACCAGTCAACAAAAGAGACACTATGCAGACTCAGGAACAACTCTAAGAAGCCAAGGGAAAAAATAAGAATAAAAAATTTAAGCAGAGACATCAGTGACTGCACATAATTGGAGAGATCAATTCCACAAAGTGAATCCAGGTGAGTTAAAAAACAATCTCCATGAATCTGGATCCAGATTTGCTACAGTGTTTTATCTAAAATATTCAACTTTCAACAATAACAACAACAAAAGCAAAACATTCAAAAGAAACAAAAAAATGTAAGCCTTACTTGGTATATTGGCATTAGCAAAGATGTTAAACACTATGTATAACAAATATTATAAATGAATTCAAAGAATTAAAGGAAAACATAATGACAATGTGAAAACAAAAAGACGCAGCACTCAGATCTTGGTTTCTAATACCATTATTCAGTAAAAGGATGCAGGAATTATTAGAGCAATGGCTGAGACTGGAAATATACAAGATGATCTTGGAGGAACTTGTGGTTTAAGAAAGTACTTAAAAAACAAAATACTCTCAGATTCTAAGTTCTCATACACAGCCTAGGTTAAGCCTCCAAAAATTCATTAGATGATCAGCTGGGTCGTATGGCAGTTAGACCCATGAATCCCACTACTGGGCATATACCCCAAGAAAACCACAATTCAAAAAGACTCATGTACCCCAGTATTCATTGCAGCACTATTTACAATAGCAGGGACATGAAAGTAACATAGATGTCCATCAACAGATGAATGGATAATGAAGGTGTGGTACACATGTGCGATGGACTGTTGCTCAACCATAAAAAGGAACAAATTTGAGTCAGTTCCAGTGAGGTCGATTAACCTAGAGCCTGAAAAACAAATATCATGTATTAATACATACATATGGAGTCTAGAAAAATAGTACTGATAAACCTACTTGCAGGGCAGAAATAGAGATGCAGACATAGAGAACAGACTTGGAGAGGGACATGGAGAGGGAAGGAGAGAGTAGGAAGAATTGAAAAAAGTAGCATTGACGCATATACTCTATCATGTGTAAAACAGATAACTAGTGGGAAGCTGCTGTTTAACACAGGGAGCACAGCCTGATGATCTGTGATGACCTAGAGGTGTGAGGTAGCGGGGTAGGGAGGCTCAAGAGGGAGGGGATATAGATATAATTATGACTGATTCACATTGGTGAATGGCAAAAACCAACACGGCATTGTAAAATAATTATTCTCCAATTAGAAATTTTTTTTTAAGTTCAGCTGTTTTCTTCTTATCCATATCTATGACTCTTTTCTCCTTCTCTCTGTTCTACCAAACATGAAAATAGCCATGGTTCTCATCTCTCTTAGGAGGAATTTGTCCATTTTTTAATTTTAGTTTGTCAAATTGCTTTGCATTCTTAGCTCTCTGACAGACTTAATATGATAGTGATTTGATAAATTATCTTACTTTTTAGTGGGAGTAACATTTTCTTGTGACTGCCCACATCCTAAATAGAGATGAACTTTCTCTAAATATTTGAAATAGTTCTCAAATTCTTATCAAAGTGATCTCCTAAAGTTCTGTCATTCAGGTTTTTCTGCTGGAATCTTCTCTCCACTCACTTGCCTGGAAATTTCCACTTATTCTTCAAAACTTCAATTACCTTTTACTTCTAAAATAATTCATGGTTTCTCAACTTCTGTTGACATCTAGGGCCAGAAAATTCTTTGTTGTGGAGTCTGTCCTGTGCATTGTAGGATATTTAGCAGCATCCCTGGTCTCTAAGCATTGGTGTTGGTTGTACACCACACTCCTTTTTTGATTGTGACAACCAAACTGTCTGCAGACATCCCCAGATGTAGAGAACAGCAGGCATGCCTTGATCCTTCTTCTGGGATCAGTGCAGGGGGCAGTTCTTATTTGCTTTCGTTCTCATGTTATCTTGGATCTACTTATCATATTAGTGCTTATATTTTGTTTTATGGGCCTGTTTCCTCTCTGTCTCTAACACACACATTTATATCAGGTGAAAAGTAATTATTATTTCAAAAACTCTGATGCACTGCAGAAGGTGAATGTTAAGAGGTAGAGAGGTAGGGAGAGAGTTGATGGCTGTGATGATGTAAATAATTTGAAAAGGCTGGAAAAAAAAGCTAAAGGTCTATATGCAAGAAAAGGGAAAGATCCAGGGGAAGGTTTGTGTGTATGTGTATTTGTGCATAGGTGTGTGTGTGTGTGTGTTGGCATGGAGATATGATGGGGAGGGAATAACCCCCTTTCTGGAGAGGGCTTTGAGGTGGAGCCAGAGAACTTAGAGAAAGTAATGGAAAAAGGATGGTGAGGAAAATAATGTTTGGCAGTCAAAGTTGTAATTTGAAGAAGTTAAAGAGGTCTAGTCAGGATCTTGTTGAGTTTTGCCATTTAGCATAAAATTGACATTCTCTTTCTACCCAAAAAATCATTATCATTGTGGAGTTGGATTTGCCTTTATAAGGTTGCAAAGGAAGTTCCAAGTCCTGCTTAGAGGTAGACAAGATGTTGGTAACAGTGCTGGAGTGGTGTGATGTATATAGTCACCTGTTCTTACATGTTTTTTTGTATATCATCTTCATGCTTTGTGTACCGATTGAAGGCAAGATGTACCCCTAGTATAGAGCAGAATTCACTGCAGCTAGTAGACTCTCAGAATCTGTCGTACAGGACCATGGATGAGAATTAGCTTCTTTTTGAAGGGTAATGCAATGATTAGTGAATATTATTCTCCTAGCTATGGGGAAAAGTAATAACTTGCCCATGCAACCGGGGGAAAAGAACTCCTGTGTATTTCTCATCCTCAGATGTCAGGCAAGGACTGGTACTCTTGGGATATAAGGTAGTAGTGGAAGAAAGAGAAGGAGGAATAATATTTATTGAGAATTTACTAACACTATATCAAATTTAAGATTGAAAGATACACCCATAAGTGTCAATTATAATTTTAATGTCAATCATCATTTCTAAAACACATGCAAATTTTAAAGATTTAAACATGAAATAAAAGCTAATATTAGAATTGGAAATTCTGGTGAAAAATTGTTTCTGAAGGATATAAGGACAGAAGCTGATCAAAAGTATCTAAGAAAGAAAGAACCTGAAAATCATATTCTAGATATCTAAATGGAGGAAGAAAAAATAAATAGATGTCTCATTCCAAAGTATTCCATGATGTTAACATAACCCACAAACTGTGAGGCAGGAAACAGTTAAAACATTCTAAAGTGCTGACAAGGCCTTCTGTACCAGGGCAGCAGGTTGAATGGGTGCCATACTGTTTGAATACCAAGCAAGATCACTTCCCTTTTGCCATACAGCTGTGGACAGAGAGGGACAGTTCCATGGGGAAGGGAGTGGAGGAGGGGATATAGAGAAAGAGTTTGTTGTTCCTGAGAGGACAAAAATCTCAGCATGCTAGAAGTCTTTCCATCCCTCCCCACCTTCACCCCACCCCACCAAAGCTTGGGAACACCATGCTGAGAGGAGAATCAACAAAAAAGATTAAGAAGAAGGAAAGCAGACAGGGGATCTGGCCATCTGATGGAGGAGAACGAGCAAGGGTGGTTAGAAGTGTGGATCTGGAAACAAGAGAGCTTGCATTTGATGCCTGGCCTCATCCATTCAGCCGATGTGACTGGGGTAGCTACATAGCCTCCCCAAAACCTCAGTTTTCTCATAGGTGAAACACAGATGATAGTAGTATCTGCCTCCCTGGGATGGCTATAAGATTGTCAGCCTACTGACTGGCACTAACTTAAGTACAAGACAAGCATTAGCTGTGGTTATTCTTAAAAAAGTAGCATCCCTCTTAGATAGATATATACATATGGATAGAGATATTAATATATAAAGTAACCCTGTGTGCATGGCTGAGCAATGTCTATATAATTAAAGAAGGAAGGCAAGTAACCAGATGCAGAAGACATGACTAGCACATCTGTTGACATGTGACCAAGAAGCCAGGTCAAAGTCCCCTAGAACAAGATTTTCACCCTCTTTGGCAGGATGTGGTGGCAAGTCATGAATAGCTAGGGGCAGAAATACAACTGGGCTTCCCCAGAAATTGCTTGTCAGCTGAAACAAGTGACTGTTCCTGATTGGAGTAATATTGCAAATAGACATTATCCTTCAGTGATGTACCCACCAACATCACTGTTTTACAGAAGTGGTTTTTGACTTTGCACAACAGAATCATCTAGGGAGATTTTAAAATTATACAGTTTTCTAGACCCCACTCCAGACCAATTGAATTGGAATCTCTGGGAGTTTCAGGCATCTGTATTCCAGTGGGCAACTAGAACTGAGAATCATTTAGAGCTGTGCCTTAGAGCTGGAGTGTGCATCATAACCATGTGGAGAGCCTATTAAAACACAGGATGCTGGACTCCACTCCCAGACCTACTATTATTCATTAGGTCATTCTTTTGTTATTCATTATGCTGAACTCCACCCTTAGATCTACTATTATTCTTTAGGTCTAGGGTGGGACCCAAGTGCCAATGTCCTTCAGCCAAAGACCACCAGGAGCACACCTGTAGTTAAATAAGTTGGATTTATTATTTGCTGCATGGAGAAGAACCACACACCTCAGGGAACCATGGATGTGTCAGTGAGAGGGTGTTCAGAAGACCCTTTGGGGGCTTTGGTTGAAAGACTTGAAGGAAGGTTTAAGCAGGTGTGAGTTTGCTCTCAACTGGATGCTGCCAGAAAAAGGGGATGATTCCATGAGTGGATATCTCAATAAGTTTTATCTTTAGGGAGGGGAGACTCACAAGAGGATAAGCTCTACTTGGAAGAGAAATAGGAGTCACTCATTTTGGCCAAGAGAGGGGATGTTTTGTAACTTGTGGGCTGCACAATGACCTTGGTTTTGTCTGTATTTAGATAAAATTATGAAGTGGCCTTGTTTTGTCTTTTTTTATCATGGTTTCAGAGTAACCTTGCATGGGATTGGTATTCTGTGAGATTTTTTTCTGTTCAGTAGAGGAATAACATGGCCCATGGAGAGTGCCAGGCCAGCTTTCATGTGTCAGGTACCGCCCCTGCCCTTTTTTTTCCTTTCTCACAAGTTTCAGATGATGATGATACTACTAGCCCAGAGACCACCAGACTTTGAGAACCACTGTCTACGAGGGTAAAGAGATCTGAGACCTGTGTTTGGAACAGGTACATAATAAAAATGCATGAACACAGCCTTAAAAAGCCAGGGCACAGGGTTTCAAGGCAACAACGAAATGAGAATAGGGTAGCATGGCAGGTAACGTAGCTTGGGGAAACTGAGTCCAGCACAGACGAATGCAATGCAGCAGCTTTAGGATGGATGGGGCTAGTGCCTCTGGTTGTGTTCTTCCTCTGCACCCCAACTTCCAGCTCGGGGTCTTTGTGCCTGTTTCCTTTGGTAATGGGCCCATTTTTGACCTTATTCGTTCTTCATGTGTCCTTTGATAATGTCCCTCTTTCAGAGAGGCCTAGACCCGCACTAAATCGGATTCCCTCTGCATCACCCTCTGCTTTTTCTTCAATGTACCAATCATGACTTATAATCTGATGTTGTTACTCTCATGATGGCTGATTTAATGTCTGTCTCACCTGGTGGGCTACAGTCCATAGGGTCACAAAGAGCCAAATGCAACTGAGCACGAACTCCCCTACTAAACTGTGAGCTTCCTATGGGCAGAGACCATGCTTAACTTGCTGACCACTGTCTCTTTCCCTTCCAGTACTTCTCTGAAAGACCCACTTCCTTCCACAGCATGTGCTTATGAGTCCTTCTTCCCTCTATCCAGCTCAATCCATACTGCATCTTTAAAAAATTACTTATGGCTTTGGCTTGTCAATGACTCTCTTCTCTGTTTTTCATTGCTTGTATAGATCCTATCCAACACTTTATATTTTTCTCTGATTACTTTCATGAAAAATATGAAGTGTTTGGTTGATATCTCCATGAGCAAAGAAACTTGAGTTTCTCATCTAACAAATCACGATTTGTTGTCAAGCTCTCCCTGGTTCTTTTAGTTGCCATTTTATGAGAGCTAGAAGGGACTATCTTTAAAATAAAAATTTTCCTTCAGGCATTTCATGTGTTTGAGACATTGCTTGGATTTGTTGTTTCAATTAAGTGTTCTGACACACTTCCCTTAACCCTTCTTCTGGGGCTGGGCTTGCTACAGCAGCCTCCTTGGCGATGGATCTGGGACAAGAGAAGAGATTTTGCCAAGAATGAGATCCAACAGAGCCTCAAGAGTTTTAAATTTCAAGCCAAGCTGGGTCCTGTTCAGATCTGGTTTAGCTGGCTCCTGGATTCTGAATGCAAATGCTTCAAAATGCTCATAAAATGGTAACAGAAGACTCTGTGGACATCAAATGGCACTCACTGAACATCACTTTAATGAGTTAAGTGAAATGAAACAGGAACATATGGATTCCATTGTCCTCAAAATACACAGGGGTTTAAAATAAAGGCAAATAAATAAGTTCCTTAGTGACATGTGTTTTGGGGTTTGCTGAACCAAACACATTGGAAAGTTCTCCAAGACATCTATCAAGTCTAAAATGCAGCTGGCTTCACCCACTCCCTCATGTGTGGTCAATAACTTGGTATGCCCACTCTTCCCTTGCACTCATAAAGCCATTTGGTCTTCTAAGATGGAGCCAAGCTCACTGTCATTAGTATATACAGATGTGAACAAAGCTCTGTTTTCTCAGAGCCTTAGGGAACATGTGTTCCCCAAGCAAAGATAAGAAATGCTTTCTTTTCTCTCTACCCCAGTCCATCCTCCTTTGCCTTGTCTTACATCCTCTCCAAAGTGTTGCTGCTTCCCTGTACTGGACAAAAGGGGTGGTCAATGGGCATCCAAGATGGGACTGGCCTCCAATACAGGCCTGCAAGACTCAAAAACTTGAACTGGTTGTTGATTGTGCTGATTCCTATAGGCCCTTGACTGTTCCTTAACTGTAGACCCTTGGCGCCAAGTATACACACTGTTGCCGCATGTATACACACACTCTCTTTGTCTGTTCCTGCCTCCCAAGGTACCCATCCTTGCAAATGTGAGAAGGGCTTCCTTCCACAGTTACCCATTTATACTCAGAGGCTTCTTGAGTAGGAGAAGTAGGTAAACTATCATTTTGCTTCCAACAGCAAAATGGACTTTTGGACTTTTTGTATGAGCATGGGCCTTATTTTCCTGTGGTATGTAATATACCTTACCACAACAATAAAAATGGTTCTACTGCCTTTGTCTCAGACACGCATCCTGTTGCAGAGAGCCTTTGGCCATATTCTGCAGGCTGTAAAAATCACTAGCCCCAGAAAAGCTTCAGAAAAATTATTGTCACCTCTTCAGAAAAGCTAAAATGGACATCTGGGGGTCCCTGGAGGCTTCTAAGCATCTTGTTTCCTTATGACTCTACTGCCTCACAACTCCAGCAAATAATTCTATCCAGGCTGGACCCAAGGATCAAGAGCCTCTCTATGTAATGTGATGCCCAGAGAAGCCCTGGGCAGAGGGTCTCTTGTTCTGCTTTACTCAAAACAGGGAGCTGTCCCTTTCCTGAACAAAGTAGCTACAGAGGGGCAGTCAGTGCACACTGGGGTGTCATGTACAAACTGTTTGGCTTGTGAGGCTCAGTCACTCATCTGATGGGAAAGAAGTGGCTGAGATTCCTGTGCTTTGTTTTGGTTTGGTGTTTCTTGCTCTAATTTTTCTCCTTCTGCTCAACTATGTCTCACTCCCTAATGCTTTGTGGCTTGTTTTAAAAATATAAGGTTTTTTTTTGGGGGGGGGGGTTGTCGAGAGAATAAGGGCATGGGGGAAAGGGTGTTAGAATGTTGGATAAGGAATAAAAAGTTGGCTCAGATGAACAAGAAGAGACCAGTTATCACTAAGGGGGGGTCAAGAATGACTTTTTGGTCCTGGAGTCCTGAACAGTTAGTAGAATAGGAGTCATGTTCATTGTTGTCAGAAACAGTTAAAAAAGGGATCAAGAATGTATTAAAGCAGAATAAATTCCCTTCACTGTGTTCCCTGAGCCCTTTGTTCCAACTTTAGTCCTTGTTCAGCAAATAAAAGAGAGATTTGAATGCTGAGGGTCAAAGGGAAGCCTGTTCCTCTCCATTTAATATACAGAAGAGCTGAGAACATTTTCCCCTGACATAGCATGACCCCTGTCAGGCTCCTGGTCAATAAGACAGAGTGAGGTCTCCTGGTGTGAAGCCCCACCACACACAAAAATGTGTTTAGAAACTCCCTACCTCTATGTCCATGCACCGTCAAGCTTTCTAAGACATTTCAAGATTTTCAGAGGAACATTTGCATAATTACACTTCCTGGCTGCTTTCTGTCATTTGCTGTTGTGTAGGGTGGCTGCAGCTCTTCCTCTCAACCTCATTTTCTACTTGTGCATTATGCTCATGGCCAAGGCCAAGTCCAATTTCTATAAAGTGAAAAATGACATTCAGTTTAACCAAACAAGCGGTTGGATTTAAGACTACAAAGACAGACAACCTTGTACATCCCCTGTACACGATGTTAAATGTTCTCTTTATTCTTATTCAAAGAATGACTAGACAAGATTCACCAGGGACCATTTTGGGGAGTGTTCTTTCTTGGTTGGCAAAGGGAAAGGGGGATGACCTCATAAATTTCCTCCATCACTAATTTTTAACAACTCTTTATGAGAACATTAGCTTTGTAAGCTTTTACCCCAGGGTAAGCTGGCTCTTTGTGGGGAACTGTTTACATAGCTACATAGCCCTGTGAAATACTTGATTCAGCCAGATTGCATACGTGGTGAGTGAAAAAGCAGACTCATTTCCTCAGTAAACACATCTGCCTTCACAATTGCTTTCCTTTGCCTAAGCTCTGGCGACATTTTGAGAAATGACTCTGCAATCACTGAAAGTAGGGGTGGAAGGATAGTCTTCAGCCTTTTGTTTTTCATTAACACCACTCCCCATTCCCCAAATAAGATAAATTTACCAGGTTTCACCTGCCAAAGCCTATGAAAACACTGAGTCTTCTCCAACACCCTGCTATGACATTGAATATCTTTCTTCATGTTGTTGGTTCATAACATCAGCATGAATGTGGTAAGAATATGAACTCTCCAACTCTAATAATAATGTTCTGAAACTGTTTGCCTTGATGCACCTGCCATGAAATTATATCAAGCACTTTCTAGAATTTTCTTTACATCATTTCTCCATAGATGGCCATCATTTCTCCATGTTTAGTTTACTTTATCTCTTTCTCATAAGTCATCTTATCCATCTTACTTCTTTGTAGTACATGTCTAGGTTTTGTCTTACCTAACTCATTCTGCCCATTTCCTGGGAGTTGCTACTTCTTCTCCAGCACCCATTCTCATTCTTATAAGGGGGGAATCTGGATCATAACCTCACTCCAACCTCACCCCATCCTCTACACCCAGTGGGCATCTCATTCAACCTGAGCCAATTAGAAACTCTCTTTTGAGAATTTAGATTCCAATTTCTGTCAGACTGGTCTAGACAAAGGAGATACAACATTGTAAACTGTTGGCTATTGAGTTTTGTAGAAAGGAATAAAATTTTCTACCATGTTGCAAAGGAGCAGAAGCTGGTCTGTGGGTACAAAACAAGCAGATAGATTGGAAGAAACATAAATGAAATGAAAGTTGGAGAGAGAATGCCTCTGGGATTACCAAGATTTCCCTTTTAAAGCCTGGCTGCATGCTTACCAGTGGGTCTGATGAGTTAGTCTTGTGTAATAATAATATATTTTCCTTTTATGATTAAATTTGCTAGAACTGGCATGTTATTTATAATCCAAAGAATGTATAACTAATCTATCTTTCAAATATCCTCTTTTTATTTTTTATATTTATTTTTTTTTTTTTTTTAGTTTGTGATTTTTTTTTTTTTTTTTTTTTTTTATTATTTATTTTTTTTTTTATTATTTTAGTTGGGGGCTAATTACTTTACAATATTGTAGTAGTTTTTGCCATACATCGACATGAATCAGCCATATCTGTAAACAAATAATTTTTCTTGGGTAATGTTATTTTCTTGCCGTACAAGAAAGTGGATCAGTCACACGTGTGTGTGTGTGTGTGTGTATGTGTGTGTGTGTATCCACCTTTTTTTGATTTCCTACCCATTTGGATCACCACAGAGCACTGTGTAGAATTCCTTGTGCTACTATGGAGAACAGTGTGGAGATTCCTTAAAAAAACTGGAGGTAGAACTGCCATACGACCCAGCAATCCCACTGCTGGGCATACACACTGAGGAAACCAGAATTGAAAGAGACACATGTACCCCAATGTTCATCGTAGCACTGTTTACAATAGCCAGGACATGGAAGCAACCTAGATGTCCATCAGCAGATGAATGGATAAGAAAGCTGTGGTACATATACACAATGGAATATTACTCAGCTATTAAAAAAAATGCATTTGAATCAGTTCTAATGAGGTGGATGAAACTGGACCGTGTTATACAGAGTGAAGTAAGTCAGAAAGAAAAACACCAATACAGTGTATTAATGCATATATGTGGAATTGAGAAAGATGGTAATGATGACCCTATATGTGAGACAGCAAAAGAGATACAGATGTAAAGAACAGACTTTTGGACTCTGTGAGAGAAGGCAAGGGTGAGACAATTTGAGAGAATAGCATTGAAACATGTATATTATCATATGTGAAATAGATCGCCAGTCCAGGTTCAATGCATGAGACAGGATGCTCAGGGCCAGTGTATTGGGATGACCCTGAGGGATGGGAAGGGGAGAGAGGTGGGAGGGGGGTTCAGGATGGGGAACACATACATCCATGGCTGATTCATGTCAATGTATGGCATAAACCACTACAATATTGTAAAGTAATTAGCCTTCAATTAAAATAAATAAATTGTAAAAAAAAAAAAAAATTCCATGTGCTATACAATAGGTTCTCATTCAGTTCATTTCAGTTCAGTCACTCAGTCGTGTCTGACTCTTTGTGACCCCATGGACTGCAGCATGCCAGCCTCTGTGTCCATCACCAACTCCCAGAGTTTACTCAAACTCATGTCCATTGAGTCGGTGATGCCATCCAACCATCTCATCCTCTGTTGTTCCCTTCTCCTCCCACCTTTAATCTTTCACAGCATCAGAGTCTTTTCAAATGAGTCAATTCTTTGCATCAGGTGGCCAAAGTATTGGAGTTTCAGCATCAGTCCTTCCAATGAATATTCAGGACTGGTTTCCTTTAGGATTGACTGATTTGATCTCCTTGAAGTCCAAGAGGCTCTCAAGAATCTTCTCCAACACCACAGTTCAAAAGCATCAATTCTTCGATGCTCAGCTTTCTTTATAGTCCAACTCTCACACCTGTACATGACTACTGGAAAAACCATAGCCTTGACTTGATGGACCTTTGTTGGCAAAGTAAAGTCTCTGCTTTTTAATATGCTATCTAGGTCGGTCATATCTTTCCTTCCAAGGAATAAGTGTCTTTTAATTTCATGGCTGAAGTCACCATCTGCAGTGATTTTGGAGCCCCCCAAAATAAAGTCTGCCACTGTTTCCACTGTTTCCCCATCTATTCGCCATGAAGTGATGGGACCAGATGGCATGATCTTAGTTTTCTGAATGTTGAGCTTTAAGCCAACATTTTCCTGTAAAGTCCAACCATTTTCTCAAAGTTAAGAAAAATCTATATTTAAAAACCTGTGACTTTTCTTATCTGTCATAATTTCTTCTGTCGTCTTTTCTTAAACAGCAGTTCAGGACCGCTCAAGGCCTTTCCTTGACTACCTCTTTATCCAATCATCATTCATTTCCAGTCCTCTGGGCATGCATGCATGCATGCTAACTCACTTCAGTCATGTCTGACTCTTTTGTGACCCCCATGGACTGAAGTCTGCTAGGCTCTTCTGTCCATGGGATTCTCCAGGCAAGAATACTGTAGTGGGTTGCTATGCCGTCCTCCAGGGGAGCTTCCCAACCCAGGAATCAAACCTGCATCTCTTATGTCTCCTGCATTGGCAGGCAGGTTCTTTACCACTAGCACAAACCCTCTGCTAATACTGTCACTCACTGAGGTGCTCCTGTCCTTGGAGTATTTCTTAGGTGGCGCAGTGGTAAAGAACCTACCTGCCAATGCAGGAGATGCAAGAGACACGGGTATGATCCCTGAGTTGGGAAGATCCCTGGAGTAGGAAATGGCAACCATTCCAGTATTCTTGCCTGGAAAATTCCATAGACAGAGGAGCCTGGCAGGCTACAGTCCATGGAGTGACAAAGTTGGACATGACAGAGTGACTAAGCATGCATGCAAGCACGCATGTCCTTGGAGTTGCCTCAGTCTCTACAGATCAGGGAGAAAGAACACATAAACTATTTGTAGACAGCCTAAACACACATGCTATGTGCAAGACACAAATAAATGTCCCTGCACAAAAAGCAGGTTATTTTTAGCACTGAGATTCAGTGAGAGTTCATTGAAAGTAGCTTTCATTAAGTGTGAGTCACAAGTAATCAGTCTGTGACATAACCTGTGAGTTAGTGAATTCTTATAGGTCTTGATGAAAACCGTTCTTTATCCATGTGGTTATTAATGGGCTTGTAAAATTGCATAATAAGGTGAAACGAAGCCTTAAAACCTTACTTCTCCACGCTAGCTTCAAAATACAAACAAACAAAAAAACCCAGTCCCATACCATGTCTCATGGCTGGACCTTAGGTTTTAAGATGTATACACTAGGTTAGCAAGAAACCTGCCCTTAAGGGGCTGCCTTTTTCATCAGAGGACTTACCATTTGGCATAAAAATTGAAAGGCTCAGTGATTAAAAAGACAAAAATTCAGGATATATTCACATTTCTGAGGTGATTTGGGACTGTGAGAATGTAATTTCTAAACAAAGGCTCTAATTTTCTCTGGCTACAGAATGACATTATGTGTGTGAGAGTTCCGTTTTCAGTGGTGAGTTCATCTTTTACTACCTTTTATCAGAGCAAATGAAGGTGCACCAGGTACTTACTTCTCTACACCAGGAGGGGTCAAGTAGATAATTAATGAGAATTAATCTGTAAAAAGGAATAAAATCTCCAATTTGAATCCTGGTTTATGACTTGGTTTATGGGGCAAGTGTTAAACTTCAAAGGGAGTTAACTCAACGTGGCACTTTAATTTCACTTTATTATATTTAAGAGCTTTATGGAAATTTTGCTGCCTGCCAAGAAATGGCCTTTGAGAATACTTCCCTCCTCAACAGGCTGCTGGGGCCCCTGTTCCCAGAGCAACTACAGAGAGGAGCTGCTTGCACCTTCCTCATATCTGAGAAAGAAGTTGCAAACAGCTGCTAGGTGGTACAATGGCTTAGGCAACAGCCAAGGATCATTTCTCTAATGGAGGGTGAAAGCACAGAAGCCAACAATCACCCCTCTGAAGATTCCAAATTCAAACATTCCCAAGGGCAAACTGGAAAATTTGTGTTTAAGGACAGGCTTTTAGTGGATCAAAACCACGAGGTATCAATTCTATGATGACCTCAGAGATAGCCATTTCCGCTACTCAAGGAAAAAAGCACAAACAAAAACTGAAAAAAAATCAAAAGTGGGGCTCACATCTCTCCTTTGTACCTTAATTCAAGAGAATTTTCTTAATCATGTTGGCTTTGGCAAAGAAAAGATACCCTTTCTTTAATAGCCATATTGTTTCCCCACCCTCTTATCTTCTGTAGAGCATGACACTAAGGAAAAAGGGTTCCTAGGTTAACATGACCTCGGGTCTGAATCCAGGGCTGAGAGCCAGGATTCCTCCCATCTGATTGCAGCTCTGGTACTGACTTGTCCCATGGCCTTCGGCAAAGCCGCTGAGTCTCTGTGCTGGGTCTGCCCCCTCCTAAAATGAAAAAGATGATGCCATCCACCCTGACCTCAGTGGGACATTGTGCAGACTAGTGGCTTCTGATGATGGCAGGCTGAAGGAATGCTTAGAAAGGGAAAACGTTAGAGGAGAATTGGTTGACTTATTTGGCAGAGTAAGTGATAGAATAGTATATTCAAAGGTGTTTCTGCAAAACAGAAATCAAGTAATGATATTGAAAAGTGACTTTGTTGTGAGAGGAAATTGCCCTCAGGCACGAATAGCTGGACTTTTCCTTTTACCCCTACTCATGGATTTGTTGTTGTTTAATTGCTAAGTCGTGTCTGACTCTTTTTGCAGACTGTAGCCCACCAGGCTCCTCAGTCCACAGGATTTCCCAGGCAAGAATACTGGAGTGAGTTTTCCTCTCTAGGGGATCTTCCCTACCTAGGGATTGAACCCATGTCTCCTACATTGCCAGGCAGTTTCTTTACCTCTGAGCCACTCATCAAATAGCACTATCTTTCCATACATGGTCACATCTAGGGGTCTTTGAACTAAATTTGCTTCACTTGGAATGAAGTATAGAAAAAAAAATACACCATTTCCTCCAAGGTAAGACTCAAGTTGTAGGAAAAAACATATATATATATGGAGATTGGGATAACATTGGCCGTTGGGGAAGTACTGCATTTTTCCAAGTGCTATTAAAACTTTTATTTATAGCTTTGAAAGTTGAGAAGGGAGATTCAACCTGGTGGGCAGCATTTATTATTCATTATTATTCATTTCGTCATTCAGTAAACATATATTGAATATACTTATTTGGACATAGTTCTTGCCTTCCAAGAACTTAGACTTCATGAGAAAAGATAACATGCATCCAAAACTGTTGCAAGGTCCTAAAATGAGTGTCACAGTAGAGATGCAGGATGATACTGTACTAGTAGGATAAAGGTGAGGGATGTCTTTAAAAACTCTGTGGAAGTCAAAATCAAATCTGCCTTGTGAGGCTGAATGCTTCTCAGACAAAGTGATGTGTAAGACTGTCCTGGGAATCTGAGGAGATTCAGACAGAAAGCAGAGGGACCTGTGTGTTCAAAGGTATAGGAACCAGAAACAATATCATAAGTTCAGAAAAAATGTAGATGGAATTTCTGATGAAACAAAGAAAATGGTAGAAGATGAAGCCAGAAAAGTCAGGAAGGTCATCAGGGAGGGAGAATAACTCTGCAATCAACCTGCTTTTTTACCCTTATTTTTTAATTGAAGTATAGTTGACTTACAATGATGTGCCAATCTCTGCTATACAGCAAAGTAACTGTTGTACATACATTCTCTTTTAAAATATTCTTTTCCATTTTGGTTTATTCCAGGAGATTGGATATAGCATTCTGTGCTATACAGTAGGACTTTGTTGTTGCTTTTTAATTCTTATTGCAATCACTTACTCACCATGGGCAAGTTCTTCAGTTCCCTCGTAAGTGAAATGAGGGTAGTAATAGTGCGTATACCATAAAGTTGTTATGATAACTAAATTAAATACCATGTGATGATATATGTGATTAGAACAGGGACTGGCACAAAATGACTTCTCAACTAATGTAAACTTATTGTTATTAGTTTAAGAAATTAAGTCTTTAGTCTTCTACAGTCAGAGGAAAGCCATGCAATTATCTTAAGAAAAGTAATGCCATGTCAAGATTTATATGGAGAATAAGAAGGAAATAGACTGAGAGAGGCTGTGTGTTAACAGGGAAGGAAGATTGAGATGAAAGAGAGGAATTTATGGAATTGAGTGATAGTAAGTTGAAGGATTTCAGCTATTTCCCAGATTTGGGACTTAGGTGACTAAAGCAGATGATGATAACAGTAACCCAAATAGGAAGACACATAAAAAACAGGAAGTGTGGTAGAAAATAATAAATTCAGTTTACTTACATGTGCATTTTAAGCTATCCAGAGACATCCAGGTAGGGCATTCTGCAGGCAAGTAGAGTCAGGCCTGGAGCTCTGAAAAACCCTGGACTAGAAGTTCAATCTTGGGTGTTTTTGGATTGGTGAGATTATTCAGGGAGAAACGCTGGTGTGTCAGTCTGTCAGTCTGAGAAAGACTAGAAAGAAGAGTGTGAGGGCACCAAGAGAGAATGAGCTTGCAGAAATCAGGGGAGAAGAGTTTGCTTCGGTCTGGAGTCATGTTTGGACTCTTATCTTCACTCTACTTTCCTACGTTGCTACCCCTTCTATGGACAGAGTCGGGGTCTTCCCCCAAGCATCTGGAATTATTTGTATCTTCTCTTGTGGGACACAACATTCTTCTGTGACTCCTCTACGCTTCCAAGCTACAGGGTTTGTTTTAGACATGATTTTCTTTTAAACCACCACAAAATGCACGGCATAATATTTCTAAGAAAGGTCCCAGCAAACATTAAACGTGAAACAACATTTTTCCCTGAGATTTTATTAACACATATTGGAATTGCAATCAAGTATGCAATGTTCGATCCCTGGGTTGGGAAGATAAGATCCCATGGAGAAGGGAAAGGCTACCCACTCCAGTATTCTGGCCTAGAGAATTCCACGGACTCTGTAGTCCATGGGGTCGCAAAGAGTCGGACGCAACTGAGAGACTTTCCCTTTCCCTTTATGCATATATGACTTTAAGAGCAACTGGAAATCCAGAATCACTTTTTATAAAAAGACAGTTTTTTTTTTTAATTCAGCATAAAAGCAAACACCATAAGTAAAGCCAAAGCTTGGAAAAGTATTAGCAACTCATACCACAGACCAAGAGTTAATCTCCCTTATTATTTTATCACACAAAGAACATCTAGAAATTCAGATGAATTTTTTCAGTGACAATGAAATAAATGGGCATGAGCAGCTCACATACACAAAAAAAAGAGCTATGAATGGCTCTAAACAACTGAAAAGGTACTAACTCATTCATAATAAGAGAAAGTTGAATTAATACAGTGATCACATTTTGCACTTTGGTGGAAAATACCCCAAAATTGCATGTATTGGTGAGACTATTGGGAAATAGACACTAATACATTGCAGGTGGAGGTGCAAAATTGAAGTAACCTGAATGACCTTGAAGGAAGGAGATTTAGTGAGATTTTATCAAAATTACAGATGCCTTTGCTCTTTGCTTCAGAAATCTCACTGCTAAGAATCTTGCCTACAGATATCCCTGAACAAGTTCAAAATGATATATAGAGAAGATTATTCATTGTGACACTGTTTATAACAGCAAAAGGTTGCCATTATAAACCTAAGTGACAGCAATAGGATATTTGGTTGAGTAAAGTAGTAATACATTCTTAGAATATAGTAACATGCAACCATTAAAAAAAAAGAAAAGAAATATATTAGATTCTTGTATACTAAGATGCAGAGATCTCTAAGACATTGTGTGTTAAAAACACAAGGAACAAAAAGAATACAAGGAACATAACTGCTATTTATTTGCTACTATTTGTGTGAGAAAGTGGGATGGTAAGAACATGTGTATGTATTTGCTTATAATTATAAAAAATATTAAGGAGCAGAGCTTTTTTTCTGGTGAATCCTTTATTCTTTGCTAGTATAAACAAATATTTAGTAAAAATAATTACCACAGAGGATGGAGGAAGGTGGGGTAGAAGGTACACTTGTTGTGGGCTATATTCCATAGACAAAACCCACAAATAAGTTTTAAACAACATTCAGTATTTTTATTAATGTTGTTAGAATTAAAATTTTCTAATGTGAAAGAAAAGTTTAGTTACAAAATCAAAGAAATTAATTAAAATTATAATGTTAAAAATAAATTAGAAATATCAGTATGAACTAGTAGTTTAAAAAACATGTTATCTATCATCTAGCACAAAAGTTGCCTAGAAAGAAGGTCACCTTGGGAGCATCCACACTCATCATGCCCAGCTTTTTAATATCATTGCTCCCGCAAAGGGAGCCAAGAGCCCTTAAGATGTATCTGATTTCTGGTTTAGGGTAGAGAGGGCACAAATGATGAGCAAAAGAAGCTTTCACAGATTAGTGGGATCTTATCAAATGGTATAGAAGCCAGCTTTTTGAAGCTCCAACTGGCCAAAGATATGACAGTTTGAACATCAGAAAGAATACTGTTTGTTACTATGAAATGAAAACCCATGATTCTCCAAGAATGCTCAAAGAGAAAGACAAGAAAAAAAAAAAGTTGGTCACTATTTGAGGAGACTGTTAAACCAAGTCAACTTCTGATGATTAGTAATTTAAAAGGAGAAAGGTTAGCAATTATCCTGTCTATCTGGAAGAAATTGTTTCTGGAACCAAACAGTTTCAGTTGGTAAGGGAGAGCTCTGCTTTACAAAAGAATAACAATTGATACATATGAAAATAATAAATTAATAAAATCATTGCTGTGCAACCACAAATGAAATTTTTGATTCAGGCAGATCAATCACAGTTCTCCATCTGCTACCATGTGCCAAAGATCTTGAGGTTGAAACCATCAGGTAGATGGTTGATGAAGAGCTAAACATTGGTGTGGTGCCCAGACTGCACGCTGTTACTCATAGGGGAGAAATTGGCAATGGAAGGATTGAACTGTTCCTAATACTCAATCTAGCATCGTTAATAGTGGGGCAGTTCATTTGGAGTGCAAAATGAGGTCATAGGAAATGTACTCTGTCTCTAAATGTTTAACTCAAATCTAATAAAGTCCTTCCTATTCATAAGAAGTGTGGGGATAATTTCCTGTTTGTAGGAAATATAGGGAAAATAAGGATAAAGTAAATGATGTCTTCAGAAAGCAGTCAAATCACAAGAAGAAATGACAATGAGATAAATGGGGACAGAGACTGAATGAAGACTTTTCTCTATTTCCACAGAGCCATGTAACTTATGTACTAAAAATGGAATAAATAAACACTTAGTAGTGATGAGATATTTTATCACATCTTGTCAAACATGAAGTCTAGGATATTGGAATGAGAAAAATAATTCTAAATACAGCTAGCTATTCTGCCATCTTGAAAAGAGGATCGTCAATCAGTAAGAAGGTGGTTCTTCCACCTTCCATGCCATCTCAACTTCATGTTATGTAACTCAGCTGTAGCTCAGGACCACCAAGTCCAGAATGATCTTTCACAAGGGAGGAGGGAGGGAGGTTTAAGAGAGAGGGGACAAATGTATACCTATGGCTGATTCATGCTGACGTATGGCAGAAACCCTCACAATATTGTAATGTAATTATCCTCCAATTACAAATTAAATTAAAAAAAGAATGTCCTTTTTTATAAATGCAGTAGTCATGTTCCTCCTCCTCCCCTACCCACTTCTCCATTACATAAGAACCTAACCCTGACAGATAGTCAGCCAAAGGAAAGAAGGACAAGAAATTTCATTCTGGAAGCCTGAGGAGAATATTAGAAGCATGGGGTTTGGGTATTGAAGCTTTGGGTTCAGTTTCTTATAAGGATCCATAGCTGTTCTCACAGCAGTTTAGGTTGGTCAGACCTACTCTTGCAGCAGCAAAGAGCCAGCAGACCTGCTTTCCTTTTGCTGCTTACTGACATCAAATAGCAATCATAAAGAAGACCATTGGGAAGATAGTTTGTCCCAAATGTAAAACTTAGGGAAAATTGCAAAGGGAAGCTACACCTACAGATCAGAGGTGCCCCTCCTTCACCCCCACCCCGGGGGGCCTGGGTTCTGACTGGCTGGTCACAGTGCCTCTGCTTCTGTGCACATTTCAAGGTTAATAGATGGACTCAAGCTTAAATTATTTTCTACTTCCTGCAGATGGCACAGATTTAATTTTTGAGTCATTAGATAATAGTAACACTTTCTTATTTCAATGCCTGGTAAAGGTCTTTATTTTGAGCCCCTGGGAAGAAGGCAGTGAGTGCTCTCTTGGGTCTTCCCAGGCAGTACTATGGGTAAAGAGCCAGCCTGCCAGTGCAGGAGACATAAAAGACATGGGTTCAATCCCTGGGTCAGGAAGATCTCCTGGAGGAGGGCATGGCAACCCACTCCACTTTATTGCCTGGAGAATCCCATGGACAGAGGAGCCTGGCGGGCTATAGTTCATAGGGTTGCAAATAGTTAGACACAACTGAAGAGACTTAGCATGCAGCACACGCAATCTTCTTTGTAGTGATTCTTATCAACCATATAAAGAGCAGTAATGACCTCAGGAGCAACACACAAAGAAATGGAAGGATTTAAAACTGGGTTCCTTGGGAGGAGGATTCTTCGTGGGCTATCACTGGGGTCTCAAATTAGAGAAACGGGTGGATGAGGAGAAAGAAATTGAGGATCTTTGCAGACCTCGAAGTTGCAGGGGAATTAAATTCAAAGTGTGATTGATATTTGACCTGACCAGTCACACTGTCCCCAAACACCATTCCCCTGAGCAAAGGAGAAACTATGCTCATGGTAAAAAAAAGGAATTTAGAAATGCAGAGAACATTTGAGCAAAGAGTTTTGAAGAAATCCCAAGTGAAGGGTTCACAGAAGTGACCACTTGCAAAAAAGAGAAGTAAAAATGGGAAGACAACATCTGGGAAGATTCTCAAGGGCATCAAAGCAAGGTGGGGGTGGATAAGTTTATAGGGAGCCTAGTGAAGCCATTTATTCAACAAGTATTTGAGTATGTTCTAAGTGTTAGGCATCAGGCTAGTTGCTAGGAACACATGGGTGAGGAAAAGCAGATACAATTCCAGCCTTGATGGAGCTACTGGAGGAAAAGGGCAAGCATCAGGATCACAACTGTGCTAAAACACTACCGAGGCTAGGTGCTCAGTACTATGAAAGTGTATAGTAGGGAGATTTCTCTCCGTTGAAAAGTTCAGAGATGGTTTCTTGAAGAAGTGATGCTCAAGATGGATCTCGAAGTGAAAGGGGGATACAATTCAAGGCAGCAGGAATGACATGTGTAAAACCCAGAGGGCGAGAAGAGCATGGCTATTCAAGGGACCGAGGGAAGCCCAGAGTGGGAGAGAGCCTGAGGCAAGACCAGAGTGGCCTTTCTCCTGTAAAAATGATGGTTCTTTATTTGGCAAGGAAGCTGGCTGTTTTCCCAACACTTTCTATTTCCTGGTCCAGGGACTGCATTACAAAGATTGTGTTCTGGGTCAAGATGTCCATGATCCATAGCTAACAAATTCAAGAGTGTGCTTGTCAACCACTAAAGGCTAGTTAAACATTATTTTGTGCTGGGTTCTGAACTAGGAGATGGTGCCTTAAGATATCCACATTTCCCCAGGTCTTAAAAGTCTCAGTTGGCTCGTATTAGTGAAATGTTTCACCTGCTTGAATATTTTGACCAATATCTTAATTGTGACACAGGATCCACCTGTGGAAGCTCTCGTGCAATCAGAACTACCATATGTTATGGTGAATTGCAGAGCATGCTCTTGCCAAGACATTTTCTCTAGTTTCTTGAAATTCCTCAACATAGATCCATAGCAAAGAACAACCGAACTGAAAAAGAGAACCTGGCTGTTTGTTCCTTATATACTTATCCATTAATCTGTAAGACATTCCTTTAACTCTCAAGTCTGGCTTATTTTTCCACAAATGGTAGTACTGGACCTTTAAACTCACAGTAGGAATGAATAGATTTTTAAGCCAAAATGTTTCTCTATCCATGAGAATGTTTCATTCCACTAAAAATATCGTTAGGAACAAGATCCTTCCAATGTTTTGTTGCTCTCTAGACAGCCTTTTATTCTCAGTCAGAAAGAGTCTGGGCCCCAAAATGTTCAGTCTTGGGAGAAATTCCAACTCAGTAATGGTTTATCAATGTACCAAGTAGGACCACAGTGAGCAAAACAGGTGTATGACAGATGTAATTCCGATTCCAAAGTAGTAAAGCATGACTGTGCCCTGTTTCTATTTGGCTTCTAAGTGTTGATCTCATAGACAAATTGGATTGGTACCGCTGCCCACCTTGGCAAATAAGAAGACAAACACCCTTTAGGTAAGGTAGCTTGGCTTTGCCGTGCAGTCATCACACTCCTATCTGCCAGCTCCCCACATTTGCCTATAGCCGTGGAACACTGACATAGAGTTTTTAGAAGAATCTAGAGTCTTAGAAACTCCACAAGAATCATTCAACAAATCTACTTTTCCTCTCTCCTTGATCCTGGGTTATGCCTTGTCAAATTGTTTCCCAGCATCAGTTTATAGACTCTGTGTGTTAATGGTGGTTCTCTGTTAGTTTGTCTGCATAAATCTGCTTTATTAATACTGCTAACTTTAGATTTTGAATTGCCCATTATAATTCACCAAGGACTAGGGGCACTACATTGTGCTAAGTCTCTAGAAGGGACAGAATAAGATTTATATATACAGCTCTGTTCTTGCATCTTAAAGTCTCTTGAGAAAGAAAAGATAATGTACACAAACCAACTAGAGGGTCATATTTTTGTTATTAGGACCTTCTTGTTCTTAAAGATTTCACTGCACCTGCTTCAAGGTTCCCAAATGAAGATTTTTCCATATCATTTCCTCTGCTTCTGTTTTCCTGTAGTTTCAGTTCTGTCCCCGTACCATCCACAGACATCAAGTTCTGCTTCTTCAGAGTCAGAAATTGACTGACATCAAAGCATTTTTTTAAGTTTAGTAGCTTCACTGAAGATTTCCAAGTCCTGGAGGAGGACTTGCATCTCAAGTTCCTCTGTGGTTTGACCTCCTACTGCCAAATCCTCTTACTCCCATTTTTTGTGTCTCTATACCTCAGTCTCTAAAGTAGCCAGCACATCCTTTCCCCCTTTCTCACAAAATGGTCACAGAATATTATAGGTACTGCAGGAGGAAAGGTCAGGGAGGTGATGGGTCTGCTACTTCAGGAATGCAGAATGTAGGACTGATTTGTTGTCTTGGGTTTCTCCTGAAGCAGACCCTTAGTTAAAGAATTTTTTCTTTAGGAGGTAATCCCAGGAAACAGATGGAGAATGAGGAAGGGAGGCAGGAAAAAGAAGGAAGACAAGGAGCTCAGTGCTGCCAGGGAACTCTGGAAGGGAGTATTGAAGGAAATTTTTCAAAAGGCAAATCAGGCCTCTCGTGTAAACATAAACATGTGTGAAGCTTGTGTTCAACTCTTCACTGACAAGGGAACCAGTAAGATGTTACAACACGTTCAAGTGAAAATTTAACTTTTTCTCTGCTGAATAAAAATCCATTGACTTTGTCATGAGTGGGAAACATTGGCTTCACCATCAATACTCTTCAGATTAGCATATGCCTCTGCAGAGTGGTGGAATATCTAAAGACAATCCAAGCTGCACACCCTTAGGAAATAAACAAAGCCCCCAAGGGTTGCCAGACTGCATCTCGAAGTCATCTCTTTTGCCTGTTTCAAAGTCTCTCATCATTTTCGCTGACAGCAGTGTGAAACATATCTCAGAGTTGTCCTACCTGGATGGCAAGGAAGCTGGAGAATGTATGTACTGAGCCCAGTCTACCATCAATTGAGGAGTTTTGACATCCTGGCCTTTCCAGCTTGTTCTGTTCAGGGGCCAAGCACAGTCTCCTGACCATTAAAAAAGAAAGCCCTCAGGCAGAGTCACAAGTACTGGCAGGAAACTGCCCTCTGTGTGTAGAAGTGAGTGCCAAGGGGAATGAGGGGAGGAGGAAAGAGGGGACACCAATAGTGCCGATTTATTTGTCCTATTTATTTATTGGCTGATTTATCACTTTGTCTGTTTCACATTTTCCATCAGAATGTAGGTTCCCTGAGGGCCAGAAATTTTCTTTTGAATTCTTTACTATCTTCCCAACACTTAGCCTACTGCCAGGCACACGGTAGGTAATCCATAAATATTTGATATATGTTTTTGAATAAATGAGGACCTCAACCTGGGCCCTGAAGACAGATTGGAGTCCTGATTAGAGGAAGGGAGTTTGCAAGAAACTCCAAGAGGCCCATACAGTCAGGCTTTGTGTAGTGTCCTTGGAACCAATCACGCGCTCCATAGCCAACCTACACCCCATCCTAAGTCTTGTTCATATTAAAACAGAGGGACATAAAGTACAGACTCAGCTTTCCACATACTTGAAAAGAACCAAGAACACAATATTACACCTTCTTCCCACTGCCAGTTACTATGCATTCAATATGTTTATGCTCATACACACTAAAGCCCTTATATATATTTTCAAGACTCAGAGCAAAGAAAGTAGAAAAGAGGCAAGGGACATTTACTGGGAAGCACAGCATGCTTGTTAGGACAGATACAGAAAAGTCTATGAAAAAGCTAAATTGCATGTAGGCATCACTGAACAGACCCAAGAGATGTACCGGTTTTATTAAGTAGCCAGATGGCCTTCAAGAGTAGCCAGAAGAGCAGACAGACCCCAGATGACAAATGATGAGAGGCCCTCCCTATGGGCATTTTTTGAGACAACGTGTTGACATTAGGTATGGAATAAATCCATAACTGTACTGTTCATGCAAATTCCCAAGACAAGCAGGTGCTATTCACTGACCTTACCCAAATGAAATTTTGCCGGAGAAAATAGCCCAACTCTTTTAAATTCAATTTTGGCAGGTTCCTTCTCCCATCCCCCCCCCCAAAAAAAAATTCAAAACTCCAAACAACAAACAAAATGGGGAAAACATAACTTGAATATTGCCCTTCATCTGAAATGGTTGACAAATGCCTTGCAGAAATTCGGAGTATTGTCCAACTGCTTAGAATCTACTCATATGAAATGGCATGCTCATGAAAGCATCACCATTGTCAGATTATAAGGGAGCAATAAAAAATACACCATTAAATGGATACATGCATTTTTATTGGTGTCAATACTATGTACCAGTGACATTAAATTGTTTCAAAATTCAGAGAATGTTGTAGATTCATATAGGTTTTAGTCCTCAGAAGAAACTCTAGGGTTTGTCCATGGTAATGTAAATGTTCATTGTGTGTATGTATGTGTATGTGTTTGTTGTTGAATTCGTATCTGATTCTCTAGGGAGAGATGACTCTGAGAACCTTGTCACACTTTGTCCATTTGAGTAACCCACGGAAGGTATTTGGTGGCCAGGGGAAAAATGGCAGTGGATAAGCTATCCCACCTCCTCTTAGAGGTCATTTGACTTTTGGATGACTTAGAAATTATCCAACCATTTGCTCAAAAAGGCATTTTTGAATTACTACTGAAGGAAGGTTATGGCCAACCTAGATAGCATATTTAAAAGCAGAGACATTACTTTGCCAACAAAAGTCCGTCTAGTCAAGGCTATGGTTTTTCTCGTGGTCATGTATGGATGTGAGAGTTGGACGGTGAAGAAAGCTGAGCGCCGAAGAATTGATGCTTTTGAACTGTGGTGTTGGAGAAGACTCTTGAGAGTCCCTTGGACTGCAAGGAGATCCAATCAGTCCATCCTAAAAGAGATCAGTCCTGGGTGTTCACTGGAAGGACTGATGTTGAAGCTGAAACTCCAATACTTTGGCCACCTCATGCGAAGAGTTGACTCACTGGAAAAGACCCTAATGCTGGGTAGGATTGGGGGTGGGAGGAAAAGGGGACGACAGAGGATGAAATGGTTGCATGGCATCACCAACTCGATGGACATGGGTTTGGGTAGACTCCGGGAGTTGGTGATGGACAGGGAGGCCTGGCGTGCTGCAGTTCATGGGGTCGCAAAGAGTCGGACACAACTGAGCAACTGAACTGAACTGAACACACTGGTTATTTAAAAAAAGAAAGATTTTCTTCTCCTTCATGGAGCTTATGTATTGTTGTGGAGAATAGCAGCAGATAGATAGATCAAAGATACACTTTAAAAAACACTAAGCAACAAATGTACAAAGTTGCAGAGAAATATTTTTGGTGGAGCATATACACTAAGAAAATAGAGAAATATATGAAGTAACTATAAAAATAGAGTATGGGAACTTAATGATGGGAACTGAGAGAAAATTACGGGCAGTTCGAGAAAGCCAGCAATACATCACTTGTCAACAAGAACTCCTAGAGAATCGGCTGCATGCCCAGGTCTATGCAGGAGGCATGTAAAGAAATGTTAAGTATAACTTTTGCCCTACAGGACCCCAGATCACAGTGAGGATTCAGCCCTGCACAGATAACAGAATGAATGAATAACTCCTGTATGTAATTAATGAAGAAAAAAAGTTAGCATAGAGAAGGAAGGTTCCTTAGAGAAAGCGTGTTTGGGGGAATCTTGGTTAGGAAACAAGGAGTTAGGTTTTACTCTGGCCACTTCTATCCACAAGATTATTCAGATGCAGAATCAGATGAAATTGCCTCAGATTCTCACCTGTTCTAAACATCTAGCCTTTACACTGTTAAGAGAGTGATCGTGATGGGAAGAGTATGTAGCAGCATCCAGCATTAGTGTGACAAACTGGAAAGCATGTGGCAACTATAAAATGCCATCAGAACATTGAAGAGTGATCACCATTCCAGGGGAAGAAGCAAGAAATTGAGATTCTGTCATGATGCCTTCTCTGAATTTTTACTGCTTGTCAGTGGATATGGGAATCTCTTCCTTAAAATCCTACTTAGCAAACTGTTTCATTCTCTGCTTTTCACACCTGACCTAGTGGAATGTACAGCAGCAGCATCTATTCAGGACCCAAATGTCCAGGAGGTGGATATGTTCTTTCTCTTCAGGTCTAGGGCAGCGAAAGCCTGAGCCATTAATTTAGGAAAAAGTTTTGTGCTATAATCATTCTCATTGCAGGGACATCAATATTGACAAAAATGCCCCTGAAATGTTGATAAATGCAGAACACACACGGGATTTGTATGTCATGCATGGGGTGGGCTCCGTCAGACAGACTGAAAGCTTTGCAATATCCAAAGTAATAGAATTCAGCAGAACCCATGCATGTTGACATGCAGCTTCCATACATGTTTGCAGATTCACGAGGAGCTCATGGAAAAGACTGACTCTGTATCATCTAGGAGTAGACAGAAGATAGGACTAAAATGAGGACCAACACCTGGCTTCTGTTTCTGCCTCTGGAAGACACCCTGGCAGTGTCTCCAGATACTGTAAAGCCATGGGTTTTGAATTGTTGGGAAAGTTAGCCTGTGGTTTTCTTTGCTCATGGGAATAGAGAGGAAATTTTGCTAAGTACTTCTTTTTCTTCTTCTTTCTGCAATTATCATCACCATATTCTCTTCTTGTTTGGAATTTGTCCAAGTGCTTTGGGGACAATCTGAAGCTTAGAGTCAAGACTATCACATTGACTTGGTTACCCCGAACCCTTTCCTCTATGCTCATAATAGGGCTAGACTAATAGATGTAAAGTAGGAAGTCAAGAAACACCTGAAGTAACAGGCAAATTTGGCCTTGGAGTACAGAATGAAGCAGGGCAAAGGCTAATAGAGTTATGCCAAGAGAACGCACTGGTCATAACAAACACCCTCTTCCAACAACACAAGAGAAGACTCTACACGTGGACATCAACAGATGGTCAACACTGAAATCAGATTGATTATATTCTTTGCAGCCAAAGATGGAGAAACTCTATAGAGTCAGCAAAAACAAGAGCAGGAGCTGACTGTGGCTCAGATCATGAACTGCTTATTGCCAAATTCAGACTTAAATTGAATAAAGTAGGGAAAACCACTAGACCATTCAGGTATGACCTAAATCAAACCCCTTATGATTATACAGTGGAAGTGAGAAATAGATTTAAGGGACTAGATCTGATAGACAGAGTACCTGATGAACTATGGATGGAGGTTCATGACATTGTACAGGAGACAGGGATCAAGACCATCCCCAATAAAAAGAAATGCAAAAAAGCAAAATGGCTGTCTGGGGATGCCTTACAAATAGCTGTGAAAAGAAGAGAAGCGAAAAGCAAAGGAGAAAAGGAAAGATATTCGCATTTGAATGCAGAGTTCCAAAGAATAGCAAGGAGAGATAAGAAAGCCTTCCTCAGCTATCAATGCAAAGAAATAGAGGAAAACAACAGAATGGGAAAGACTAGAGATCTCTTCAAGAACATTAGAGATACCAAGGGAACATTTCATGCAAAGATGGGCTCGATAAAAGACAGAAATGGTATGGACCTAACAGAAGCAGAAGATTTTAAGAAGAGGTGGCAAGAATACACAGAAGAACTGTACAAAAAGATCTTCATGACCCAGATAATCACAATGGTGTGATCACTCACCGAGAGCCAGACATCCTGGAATGCAAAGTCAAGTGGGCATTAAAAAGCATCACTGCAAACAAAGCTAGTGGAGGTGATGGAATTCCAGTTGAGCTATTTCGAATCCTGAAAGATGATGCTTTGAAAGTGCTGCACTCAATATGCCAGCAAATTTGGAAAACTCAGCAGTGGCTACAGGACTGGAAAATGTCAGTTTTCATTGCAATCCCAAAGGAAGGCAATGCCAAAGAATGCTCAAACTAGCCCACAACTGCACTCATCTCACACGCTAGTAAAGAGATGCTTAAAATTCTCCAAGCCAGGCTTCAGCAATACGTGAACCGTGAACTTCCAGATGTTCAAGCTGGTTTTAGAAAAGGCAGAGGAACCAGCAATCAAATTGCCAACATCTGCTGGATCATCGAAAAAGCAAGAGAGTTCCAGAAAAATATCTATTTCTGCTTTATTGACTATGCCAAAGCCTTTGACTGTGTGGATCACAATAAACTGTGGAAAATTCTGAAAGAGATGGGCATACCAGACCATCTGACCTGCCTGTTGAGAAACCTGCATGCAGGTCAGGAAGCAACAGTTAGAACTGGACATGGAACAACAGACTTGTTCCAAATAGGAAAAAGAGTATGTCAAGGCTATATATTGTAACCCTGCTTATTTAACAGAGTACATCATGAGAAATGCTGGGCTGGAAGAAGCAAAAGCTGGAATCAAGATTGCTGGGAGAAATATCAATAACCTCAGATATGCAGATGACACCACCCTTATGGCAGAAAGTGAAGAGGAACTAAAAAGCCTCTTGATGAAAGTGAAAGAGGAGAGTGGAAGTTGGCTTAAAGCTCAACATTCAGAAAACCAAGATCATGGCATCTGGTCCCATCACTTCATGGGAAATAGATGGAGAAACAGTGGAAACAGTATCAGACTTTATTTTTCTGGGCTCCAAAATCACTGCAGATGGTGATTGCAGCCATGAAATTAAAAGATGCTTACTCCTTGGAAGGAAAGTTATGACCAACATAGACAGCATATTAAAAAGCAGAGACATTACTTTGCCAACAAAAGTCCGTCTAGTCAAGGCTATGGTTTTTCCAGTAGCCGTGTATAGATGTGAGAGTTGGACTGTGAAAAAAGCTGAGCGCCAAAGAATTGATGCTTTTGAACTGTGGTGTTGGAGAAGACTCTTGAGAGTCCCTTGGACTGCAAGGAGGTCCAACCAGTCCATCCTAAAGGAGATCAGTCCTGGGTGTTCATTGGAAGGACTGATGTTGAAGCTGAAACTCCAATACTTTGGCCACCTCATGCAAAGAGTTGGCTCATTGGAAAAGACCCTAATGCCGGGAAGGATTGGGGGCATGAGGAGAAGGGGACGACAGAGGAGGAGATGGCTGGATGGCATCACCGGCTTGATGGACATGAGTTTGGGTAAACTCTGGGAGTTAGTGATGGACAGGGAGGCCTGGCGTGCTGTGATTCATGGGGTCATAAAGAGTCGGACATGACTGAGCGACTGAACTGAACTGAACTGACTAGATGTAAAACATCATACTATGACTAGAGATCCCATGAGTTGTTTCTGCTTAGGGTATGGACATTTGTCTAACAGAAAATAAGCCCTTTGAGAACATTAACAAGTTTGAGAACAAACATCCTCTCAAATGATAATAGCTCATTAAGAGCTAGGCTGATTTAATTCTATTAAAAATTAATAGAGTTTCAGAAGGTCGTGCAGTAGTAAAGAACCTGCCTGCCAATGCCAGAGACTCAAGAGATGTGGCTTCGATCCCTGGGTCAGGAAGATCTTCTGGAGAAGGAAATGGCAATCCACTCCAGTCTCTTGCCTGGGAAATCCCATGAACAGAGTAGCCAGGAGGGCTACAGTCCATGGGATCTCAAAGAGTCAGACACGACTCAGTGCACACACGTGCGTGCACACACACACACATATAAATGATTCATAGTTATTGTATTCAATACCAAGTATCCGTCATTCAAATTATGTGAATACTTAAAAGTATAAGTAAAAATATTAAAGTATAGAGTTCTTCCTTTTAGGAAGGCCAAGAAAAGGAATTCTGTTCAACATATATATTTTTTAAAAATGTGACAGTTGAGGCAAGCCCTAACAATCTTTTAAAGTCAATTATCAGTGTAAATGAGCCAGCCCGATTTACATTGACTTGGTGAGACTTCAGAGGCTCCCTGGCATCAAAGACCTCATCCAGAGAAACTGCCCAGAGAAGAAGGAGAGCACAGACAGAGGAACTGGCTTGCAGACATTAACCCCTCTGGGCTCATCCCTGATGTTTGCAGAGAGTCATCTGGGTTAGGTTTGGAGGGTGACTCAGTAGAAAATAAGGAGCAAGAGACTAGAAGTAAGTCCGGGCTCCAATTTACTTGCAACCCGCGGCAGAGAGAAGGGAACTGCTGTTTCTTCGCTGCTACTTGTTCTGGTCTGTGTCTTTGTAGTATCATTTCTTTACTCAGAGTGGCAGTTGAGTTATCCTCAAGGATGCTTTTTAGTTCCCATGGGCTCCTTCCCAGTCTCTAAACTTTAATAATTTCCCTTTATTCCTCATCTGTGGGTAACAGCTGCCCTTGCAGTTACCACTTGTACAGTGTGTCACTATCCAATTCTTGCCTCTTTGCTTTGGCGCAGGGAGTCCTTGCTTTGCACAGTTACAATAGATATGAATTTCAATTACTGCAATATAGTTAAATTATTCCAATTTCCCAACAACACAGTCAAATTTTAGTTGCTATATTAATAGCATATTAGCCGAGAGCAATTGTATAACATACAGACTTTGTTGCCAGCTCTTCAGTCCACAAATCACTATGTGAATAACAGATGTGCACCATGGTTGGTGACCAATCACATGATTTCTTTCTAAATCCATTTGATTGGTCACTCTGCACCGGTTGCTCCCTTCCCACACTCAAACAGCAAAGGATGTGGTTGCATTGTCTCCCAGACTCATAGTGATAGACCCACGTGGCATTTGATGAAAAAGAGGGAACTGGTCAATAAAGATGAACATCTAGCAACGAAAAGGAAAAGTGATAATGTTAGAAGGGGAATTTAAATTGAACAGAATGGAGTTATAGGAGAAACAGCTGACCAAACATTGATATTGCTGTCCTTCAAGAGACTCTGGAAGTGTAGGCAGAGGAAGTTAGTGAGGACAAACTTACAGCTAAATGAGGAAAGTGGGTTTGGCTTAAAGGATGAAGGTGTCTGAGAGGAAAAGACACTGGCAAGACACTTCACATTAAAGAAACTCTAGGAGACATTTTATGACATCGAAAGAATGAGAGGTAAAATGTTGAGAGCTGACCCAAACACAGAAATGAGTATGACAATTTGCTGATGCACAAACAAGATGCTTGATAAGCATGGTAAATTATAAGACTGGAAGAAGACAAGCAAGCACTTGTTCAAATTCTTCTCTCTCTCTCTCTTTTTTTAAGAAAGTGATTTATTAGAAGGAGTAGTCCTTGCACAGTTGTGGGCTGATAGAGTAGTCTTTCTTGGTCATTGCCTCTAAGTCTAGACCTGAGCCTGAAGTTATCATAGATCAACCAGGCTGGTGATTGAAAGTCCAGATGGAGGTGGACATTGAAACCCATGAGGATGAATTGGAATCCACAAGGATAAACTGGAACCCATGTCTGTCTCTCACACCTCTAATTTCAACTTTAGCCATAGAGCTGTCCACTCGTGGCCCAGGACATGAAGAAGTGGAAGCAGACGATCTGTCAAAGAGTTTGAACAGCAGTAGATCCAAGTGCTGTCCTACACCAGTGAGATGAGCTAATCGATCTAAGATAGCATGCATGATCCACCACAGCCCATGAAGCCCCGCGCTAACCTTTAGTGCATGAAAAGTATGGCTGGTGGTTCACGTCTGCCTTCCAAATCTATCGCAAAATATTTCCTGTGGTATAGCTAACCCCGAATCATACAAGGAAGGAATTTCTGGGAAACACAGTTCAGCTTAGCTAAGTGGACACAATCCAAAGCCACATATGCCCTGTAAGACCTGGCATGAGCTGACCCCTACCTACTTCTCCATCCTTGTCTGAGTGAACTTCCCCCTTTTCTATTCTTTTTTGTCTCCTTTAGTTTTATTGAAGTATAGTTGATTTACAATGTTGCATTGATTTCTCCTATACAGCAAAGTGATTCAGTTACATATACATATTTTTTTCATCATTTATCACGTATTCCCCTGTGGTATATAAATTACTCTTTTAAACATATTATAAAGACATAAAACACTTTTAAAGCGTTAGAAACATAGAGATTTAATTGTAGGTTGCTAAACAATGTTAGTTTTAGCATGTTTTTCATTTCATTATACATTTACAACAACAATAAGAGACTTTAATGTTTCGACAATAATTTCTAAAGTTCATAGAACAATCATAGTTTTTCCCATTGATTATTAAGATCACTTTCTATAGCTTCAGCTTGCACTGAAGTTTTTACAGTCCCGTGTTACCAGGAAAAGCAAAGACTGCCTATATCTGGTTAATTTTTTAGAGTAAATTCTTTCCGTTTAAGGTATGGATTCTGTTCCCTGACTTGACCTGGATCGATACTCCAGTCTATTGTTTTTTAACTTTTATTGGAGTATAGTTGATTTACAATGTTGTATTAGTTTTGGATGTACAGCAAAGTGAATCAGTTATGCATATACATAGATCCACTCATTTTTAGACTCTTTTCCTATATAAGCCATTAACAGAGTATTGAGCTGAGTTCCCTGTGCTATAGTAGGTTCTTATTAGTTATCTATTTTGTATATATTGTGTGTATATGTCAATCCCAATCTGCCAATTTATCCCTCCTCCTCCTTCCCCACCTAGTAACCATAAGTTTGTTTTCTACATTTGTGACTCTGTTTCTGTATTATAAATAGGTTTATTTGTACCATTTTTTAGATTCCACATATAAACCATCTATTTATCTTTCTCTGTCTGACGTACTTCACTGAGCAATGACAAACTCGAGGCTCATCCATGTTGCTGCAAGTGGCATTCTTTCATTCTTTGTATGGCTGATGGATATTCCATTGTATATATGTACCACATCTTCTTTACCCATTCCTCTGTTTTTATTTTACATTTAGGTTGGCTCCATGTTCTGGCTATTATAAACAGTGCTCCAATGAACATTGGAATACATGTACATTTTTGAATTATGATTTTCTTCAGCTACATACCCAGGAGTGGGATGCTGGATTGTATGGTAGCTCTATTTTTAGTTTTTTAAGGAACATTCATACTGTCATCCGTAGTGGCTGCATCAACTTACATTCCCACCAACAGTGTATCATGGTTCCTATTTCTCCAAACCCTCTCCAGCATTTGTTATTTGTAGACTTTTTGATGATGGCCATTCTGACTGGTGTGAGGTGGTACCTCATTGTAGTTTTGATTTGCATTTCTCTAAGAATTAGTGTCCCAGGTAGTACAGTGGTAAAGAATCTACCTGCCAGTGCAGAAGACACAAGAGATGCAGGTTTGATCACTGGGTGAGGAAGATCCCCTGAAATAGGAAATGGCAACCCACTCCAGTATTCTCGCTTGGAAAATTCCATGGGCAGAGGAGACTTGCAGCTAAAGTCCATGGGGTCTCAAAGAGTCTGACCTGGCTGAGCATGCACAAGAATTACTGCATACACACACCTGTACAAGAATTAGTGACGCTGAACATCTTTTCATGTGCCTGTTGGCCATATGTGTCTTGTTTGGAGAAATGTCTGTAGGTTTTCTTCCCATACTTTGATTGGGTGATATGCCAGTCTGTTGGAAATCCCCACCTCTTGTGACTTTTTTTTGCCTTTCATTGCTATTTAGTAGGAGGGAGCAGTAAATGAAGAGTTGGAAGACTTGAGTTGGAATCTAAGTTCCATTAGTTTCCTGAACATAAGTCACTTAACCTCTCTGAGTTCCTATTTCCTCACTTAAAAATGAAAGTGATAACAAAATCAGCTACAGTAACAGTTGTCATGAGAACCCAGTGATACACATGTGAAAGATACATATAGTAGTAAGTTACTGGGGTAGACTGGATAACGGTCCCCAAAGATGTCCACATCCTAATCCCCATAACCTGTGAATATTAACTTGGCAAAGTTAAAGTCAAAGGGGGCTTTGCAGACATGGTTAAGTTAAGAGTATTGTGATGGGAGAATTATCTTGGATTATCTGGATGGGTGCTAAACGCAATTGCAAGTGTCTTTAGAGGGAGGCAAAGGGAGATTTGAGTACTGAAGAAGGTGATATGAAGGAAACCAACACTGGTGTGATGCACAGTGAAGAAGAAGGAAGTGGCCCCAAACCAGGGGATAAAAGTGGCTGCTAGAGACTGAGAGAGTCAGACAAGAAAATAGCTTCTGCTCTCACAGGCTCCAGAATGAACCATCTCTACTGACACCTTATCTTTAGCTCAATGAAACTGATTTATACTCTGACCTCCAGAAAATAAATGCATATTGTAAGCAACTAAATGTGTGATATGTTACAGCAACAATAGGAAACTAATACGGCTACAAAGTGCAGGGATTATTGCTATACTCAGTGAAACTGCTCATGCAGCCTCTTCTCCCTTACATCTTTTCTTTGGATTCATCTTAACTAGAATTAAGACCTTTAGAAAGCACTGGGAATGTTAAGTTGGAGAAAGACAGGCAGCCGTGCTTGTTTATCGTTTGTCAAGTAGAACCAAGGAGGTCACAACCTTCGTCTTCTGTGGTGCACATTCATATGACCTGAAGATCATAATTTGTCCAAGTCTATTCTGATGAATTCTCTCCAGTGGAGTGAAATGGTTTGTTCTACTTGTACATCTTTTTCCAGAAAGGTGTAGGTAAATCAGCTGTCTTCGTCTTGCCTTCATTTCAATGTATTGTGCATAGTGAGATAAACTCTCTGGCCCTGCCCTCCTGAGTAACTTTAAGGGAACTGGCTCCAGAGAAAAGAGTGGTCTGGCAAAGTTGTATGCAGGCTGAGCTTTTGGACCCATAACATGACAAGCTTCTGTACCTCCCAGAGAGAAGTTGGAATGACTTGTTTGCCTCACTGGCAGGAAGGGGGTTATATGTTTGCCTCAGTGACACCCAGAATATCAACTCCCATCTTTGTCTGTAGCTTTGGTCTCTGCCATTTAGTCATCTGGGTGTTGAAATTGCTGAATGACTTACTTTTAAAAGGATAAAACCAAATGGTAATAATGTTTCAGTGGGTTTATCACTGCTCACCTAGACATGCGTAGAACTGAGAACCAGATGGTACATGACCTGCCATCTTTAGTGGAAAAATCAGGTATTATGGGGATAAGTCTTAACATGCACCTTTCATGGTAAAAATGCCAGTGAAGCTTTCTCCTGAGTGGATCGGCTAAATTTGTCATTATATAAATTGGTTAGTGAAGTCGCTCAGTCGTGTCCGACTCTTTGTGACCCCATGGATTGTAGCCTACCAGGTTCCTCCGTCCATGGGATTTTCCAGGTAAGAGTACTGGAATGGGTTGCCATTTCCTTCTCCTGAGGATCTCCCCAACCCAGCGATCGAACCCAGGTCTCCCACACTGTAGGCAGATTCTTTACTGTCTGAGCCACCAGGGAAGTCCATTATATAAATGGGTGGCTCCAAAGGGAAGTTTCTCCATCAGTACCCTTACTGGTCATGCCTGGATGGCCTCATCCTGGTCCCCAGCATGGTCAGGTGGGACATGTCTCAGTGGGGAGCTGTGGAAGGATAGCATGCTAAGGAAAGCACCCAGAAGTCTTGGTGTCAGGGCTCTTTAGCATGTTCACTAAAATAGCTCGGCAAAACTCAACCTTAGCATTATCACAGTTACAAGTAAAGGGACAACCTGACGTTTTGTGCCCCACATCTGAAAGTAAAACATGCAATACTACCTTATGTAGTATTTTTGCCAAAAGTGTTTAAAAGAAGTGTAGTTATGAGAATTCAATCAAATAAATACAGAGTGCACCTGGACTCTTCAAAAAAAAAAAAAGTCAATGTCATGAAAAACAGAAAAGGCAGGAGTAGATGAGCATTTTCTAAGTTAAAAGAGACTAAAGAAACATAACAACCAAATACAATGTGATAACTTGATTGGATCCTTGATTTTTAAGACTACTATAAAATATAACATGGGGTTAATTGGGGATATTTAAAAGTGGACAGCACATTGTCTGTTTCAGAATAAATGTTAATTTCTCTGAGATAATATTATTTAGCTAGAAAAATATCATAGTATTAGGAAATAGAAGCTGAAATATTTACAAGTGAGATATCATAATATAAACTATTGACTTTCACATCCTTTAATTATAAATAAAAAGAGACTGAGAGTGGGTACTACGTGGTAAAAATGTTAACAACTGGGGAATCTTGATGAAGACTAAATGGGTATTCCTTGAATTGCTTTTCAATTCTGCTACAGATATGACCTTTTTTTCAAAATAATTGGGATTATAAGATATTTTTCAATTACCCCCCAAAAATTCAGAGCACTATAGAAATTTACTTCATTCTAAGAATATCTAGACACAACTTTTAAATGTCACAGTTCTTTTGTCTACCAGGGTTCAATTTAATAATGTCAACAGTAAATGCAGTATTGATAGTTCCTTATAATACACAGCATTCTAGTGTTCAGAGTATGTTAATGCCTGCATCTGCATCGTATTTGATATGACTTGGCCACTGAACACAGAGGTCTTCATTATAGATGAAAACCTGGCAAGTCCAGTTCTCTTTCTATCTCTTGACTTTGCATTGGTGGTGCCTGGTTTTCTTACGTAACTAGCCTTCCAGCATGAGAGCCTGGCCCTAGGTTAGTTTATATGCCCTGACCCCCTGATTTTGCTCTGGAGCCAGATCCTGACAGTTTTTATTAACAGACAAATAATGGATTATATCTAAGAGGGTGGGGGAATATTTTAGCCACTCAAACAAGACAGCTGTCCCAAACTAATTAGTAGTGGGTGTGTTTACCATCAGCAAAAAGTATAAAGAGTGAGGACTATACTAATTACAAAAGTTGTTGATTTTTGGATACCTGAAAAGGCAGGAAAAGCATAGAACTTTGAAAAGTAGTGAGTACTTATTAGGCCCTTTTTCTTTTGATTATTGGATAAACTGAAGATTTAAGTTCCAGGTCTTGTTTAAATTCAGAATTTCACCTGATTTTTCCTAATATTTACACAGCTTGGTGAGACTTAATTGGAGGTTAGTACAAAGGAATGTCTTATGTTGATATTGATTTGAATGATGACTAGAGCCATGGCTACTGAGAACAGCTCTTATATAAGACATGCACAATAGGGGGATTGTTTTAACAAAGAAGCAAAAAAATTTTAAATAAATAAATATATAAGGCACTCAGTTCTCAAGTTTGTCATCCAAAAGCTTAAGAGGATTTATGTGGAAAAATTCTACACTGTGTACATAGTAACTCAAAAATAATCACTAAATTGTTAATTAGGTAATAATTATCCAAGAAGCATAAGAGATCTATACAACACTTCAGAAATCTCTAGGTTAGTCCAAGAGTCTGACCACAGATGAGTAAATTATAGACTGTGACCCAAGGTGTACAATAACAACATCAAGCATGGTGCAATCTTAAAACAATGACATTAAACACTATAACACTTCTGCAAGAACTTGTTACCATCATGGGAATTGCCTAGTCAGCCTCAGCCTTCCCATTAAAGTTAACAGACACACCCATGCTTAGAAAAAGCCTTGTCTTGGGTAGCAGAGGCCTGGGTAGCCTGGGTAGCCACAGGAAAAGTCCTGTAATTTTACTTATATGAAAAATAAGTATGAAATATTAACCAGTAATATTTACTGAGTACTTACTATGCATCAGGGCTTCCCTGATAGCTCAATTGGTAAAGAATCTGCCTGCAATGCAGGAGACCCCGGTTCAATTCCTGGGTCGGGAAGATTCCCTGGAGAAGGGAAAGGCTATCCACTCCAGTATTCTGGCCTGGAGAAGGCCATGGACTGTAACTAGCCGAAAGTCAGACACAACGGAGCAACTTTTACTTTACGTTCACTTACTATGCATCAGGCCCCATGCTGAGAGACTTCTATGCAAATCTCCTCTAACTCTTACAACAACCCAGTGGGGTAGGCCCTATATTTTATTTATTTTGCAGGAAGAGGCTGGGGATCAAGAAATCAGGCTGCTTGCTGAAGTTCACACAGAAAGCAAGTAGCAAAACCAGGACTGGAAGCGACTCTGCTTCCAGACCTGTGCACTTTTAAACATTGATGTGTACTCTTCAGGCAGGAAATGGAAGCACAATAGTTCTGTAATCGATAATAACCCCTTTCATATAGCTATTTGGAGTTTAGAATTCTTTGAAAATAGTATTTCAAATGACTGCTACATGAATGCAGTGGAATTGGCCCTGTCTGTAAAAAGAGGATCTTCACCCATGGGCAGGACTTTGGAGCAGGTCTTGGCACTCCATGACCACCATCTCCCATGTGTGACTCTACCCTGTGGTTGGGACCAGCTCTTTTTGCACAATTCTTGGCAAGTTCTCCATTTTCTCTTTGGTCTTGTTCCTCAGGATACAAGTAAAAATGCAGGACTCTCTCTCTCCTTTGAGGTTGCCTCATTTGCCATCTGTCTCAGACTTGGCCCCAAGGGGAAGCTCTGGCACACTCAGTTTTTCTGATCATTTTCCTTCTTTCTATTGATCCTCATGTAGATATCAGTCCAGTGGGGACATTGGCTCTCTGATTTCAGGAACTCTCTCTCCACTGTAGCATTTATCAGCCCCTGTTCTCTAATGAGAAGATTGTAGGTGATAAAACATCCACAAAGCTTAGAGTGCAATACAAATGATCTGCAGCTTTCAGATGTTTATTTTACTAATTATCTGCCAAAAACTTGATTTCTTTAGCTGCCTGGCAGAAGGGTTTTTGACTCTCCTTTTGCAGACAGAATTGCTTGATAAGGTTGATAGATGTCAGCAGAATGGAGGAGACCAGCCTTTTCCAAACCTGCGTTGCTTTCAAGCAGCTGCGGCAGAAATCAACCAAAGCACCCAAGGGGAGGAGACCCAATGAGATCACATACACTGAAAAAGAGAGTGAGATTTTATAACGGTGCTTAGCAGCTATAGACATGTGGAAAGACATAAAAATTATTCATGATTGACTAGCACAAACTACGTGATAATTGAATAGCATTGATAGGTTACAGGTGGATAGTAAAGAATGGTCCGGTGAGTGAACAAACGCAGGGACAAACATTAGTTAAGCATTAACAGTGATGGACCTTTGATGTGTATAAATCCTCCCCATGGCTCTGTGAGAAAAAACTGCTATTTTACTTTTATAGGGGAGGAGACTGAGGCTCTAAATGCATGAGATACAAGTGGCCAAGATTCTTCTGGAGACTTCTGAATACAGATTTCCCTTGCTTTGGGTTGTTTAAAAATGTACCTGGGATTTTGTTATTATTCAAGGATGGTGAGACCAACAGCTCAGGAGAGAATTGCCACCAAAAAGATAAGAGTTTGTTACTCACAGTTCTCAAGAGGAAGAGGCAAATATCACTACACAGAGCTACTTGTGAAACACCAAGTCTGGTCAGGAGGCAGAAGAGTGAGGGAAAAGGTTGGACACAAAGGTTTATAGTGATTGTTGTAGAAAGGAATGGGCAGGCAGGCTAAGCAGCTGAGCTTAGGATTGGGTAATTTGATTTCAGCAGACTCTGAGATATTGGGGAGTCCACCTATCAGGTACCTGAATCCGGGAGTGGTTTAGAGCAGAGGGATCCTATCCTCAAGAGCAGGGACCAGTAAAAGGAAGCAGGTGGGGGTATGGATTCAGGATTCATTGGTTGTATATGAAAGGCATGCCCACAGGCAAGCTGTTAGCCATCTCTAGGAATCAGTTAACCTTGAGAGGAGCAGTTCTGTCCCTAGATCTGCAAGGCTCCAAGATAGCAATGTATCATAAAATATAGGACATTTAAAACATGATTAATGCTACATGGGTAAAATGTATAGTTTTTATATCTGAGATTAGAAGTACCTAATGATTTAAATTCTGGAAACTTATGATGTGGTCTTCCAAAATACAGCTGAAAATTAAGCTAAAATGTTTGACAGCCATTTTTAAATAGTTCAAAGTTCTATTTTGTGTTTCGGGTTAGTCCCAAAGCAAAACCTTTATCCCTGGCTCTAATCTTGATGCCTTGCCAATTTTTAAGAAAGTGTCTTCCTTGGCTAGGAGGCAGGCTCCCTTGTGTGTGCCGCAGCTGTCAGTGTGACAACTGATTTCCCAATTTTTCTCTCAAACTTCAGAGACTATGGTTATTTAAGAATATAACCCATGTTATCTTTGCTTCTCCATTTTTGGATGAGTTGAAGTCCACAGGCAGAAATCTCCTCTCTTGCATTCATGCATACCTCTTATTAAATAGTCATGATAATGCTTATAAAATTATCTGAGATTTCTTGAGCATTTACTCTGTGTCTAGCATTGTGCTGATTATTTTATATGCATGTGAAAGTTGCTCAGTCATGTCCAACTCTTTGCAACCCCATGGATTATATAGTCCATGGAATTCTCCAGCCCAGAATACTGGAGTGGGTAGCCTTTCCCTTCTCCAGTGGACCTTCCTGACCCAGGAATCAAACTGGGGTCTCCTGCAGATTCTTTATCAACTGAGCTATCCAGGAGGAGAAGGGGGCAATGGAGGATGAGATGGTTGGATGGCATCACCAACTCAATGGACATGAGTTTGAGCAAGCTCCAGGAGTTGGGGATGGACAGGGAAACCTAGTGTGCTGCAGTCCATGGGGTTGCAAAAGAGTTAGACTGAGTGACTGAACTGATTTTATATCCATTTTGTGATTTTTATCCTTGCCAGCAACTCTCTGAGATAAATATTGTTAGTCCAGTTTTTGAGATGAGGGAACCAGAGCAGGCAATGTAAATAAATCACCGAGACTAGCAGAGCTGCGTCTAATTCAGCCCCAAGTCTGTCTGACATCAGTGCTGATGCTTTTCGCTATTAGCTGCCTTTCAATCTTCAGTGTATATTTTTCTATTACAACAGGTTGCCACTTACTTGTATCTGCCAAGCCTATAGTTTCACAGACATTGATTATGTAACAATTTCCCAAACCAAGTGTGCTCTTTATAGGAGGGTGAAAGCCAGGGACAGAATCTTAGGGCCTAAGAGAACAGAAAGTGGGGCAGGCTGGCCCAGGAGGAAGGCAGATTGATGGCTTTGAAGAAACTGGAGTGTCACGCAGGGAGGACCTGAGGTCATCATGGAGCCACCAAACAGGGACTCAGTAACTGAAAGTGAAGAGCAAGGCAGAGCTTGGTGATAGAAGAGCCAAGGAAAAGGCCAGCAGTGGAAGCTGTCAAAAGGCCAGAACAGGGCCAACTGCTGGGCCAGAAGGGTGCAGAGCCTGAGAGTTTGTCAAGGGAAATGTCCTTTCCTGACCTTGCTAGAAATCATGAATGTTCCTGAGTCCTAGGTGGGGTTGAACCTCTGGGTGAGACCTTAGTATTCTAACTTCAAGAGTATAGGATAAGTATGGGCTAGGGTCAGAGAGACTTCATGAATATGCATTGCCAACACTTGGTCACTGATCTTATCCATCTACTTTTAGGTGTACTGAAGCATAAGGGAGGTACTTGTGGGTATGCCCTGAACAGCGAAAACTGAAAAATGTCCCCATACACACATATTCTTAAACTAACCTCTGGCTTTGACTGAATCCACCCCCCTCCCCCATTATGGGTTTTGGATTCAAACATTATTTTTCTCGAGATTATGGGCTAAATATTACTCTTATTTTGGGAGGAGTAAGAGGTTAACCACTGGCACCCATTTTAATAAACCTTGACTTGTATGTAAGGATATCACAGTGGTGAGCCTATCTGGCAGAAACAGGGACCCGAGGACACAATTAAATCACAGTGCACATAAATTTTAATGGGGAATGCCACCCTAAAATGCAGTCAGCTAAGTAAGGCTCAGGAGGGCTGCCGTGAGTGGAGATCTCAGTACTGGGGAGGTGAGCGAGGGGCGGGGGCAGAGATGAGGGGAAAGAATGAACGCCCACTGAGTACCTTTCACATGCTCATATCGTTCCACATCCTGTATCTTATCGAACATAAGGATTGCAAAGTAAGTGTCATAATTCCTCTAACTCTGTGGAAATCAAGGTTCAAGCAGTTGGAATAAGTGTCCAAGGTCCCTCAGCTAGTTACTGGTGCGGCTAGGATGAAAATTTGGGTCTGTCTGAAGCCCATGTTCTTTCCCACTGTACCACAGTGCAGAAAACGCCAAAGATAAATTCGTCTCTCCTAATTTTCCCCAGAGTCCATTCCGATGATAATGAGAATTGATGCGCATCTGTAAAGTGGGTCTTTTAATGTAAGCCATATCCACAGACCCTGACTTCTTCAGTCCTGTGGACCAAAGTTACTTGATGGCGCTCCAGGAGGGCTAACACTCACACTCACTATTTTGGAATGCTAAATGCTTTCCTTCATTTTCAAATTGCTTCTCTGTTTAAAAGGCAACATGAGGGAGAAGGTGAGGGTCGGACGTTCTGGGACAATAACATTGAAACATGTATATTGTCATATGTGAAGCGGAACACCATTCCATGTTCTATGCATGGGACGGATGCTCAGGGATGGAGCGTTGGGATGACCCAGAGGGATGGAATGGGGAGGGAGGTGGGAGAAGGGTTCGGGAGGGGGAGCACATGTGAACCCATGGCTGATTCATGTCAATGTATGGCAAAAACTACTACAATATTGTAAAGTAATTAGCCCCCAACTAAAATAAATTAAAAAATAAATTAATTAATTAATTTAAAAAAAAAGGCAACATGAAAAGCTTTTCAAGTTTTAAAAATGACCACAGGGAGACTTGTACATGCCATTTTGAACTGTGACTGTTGAGAAACAAATGTCGTTTTTATTTTTAAATGTTCCTTCAACTCACAAAGACATTTAAGAAACAAAAATGAAGCTTTTAAAACATCCTCCTTACCCCAGATTGATTTGTTCTTTGCAACGCAAGAGCCAAATGGTAGTCAAAAAGAACTGCCTAGACTAGGTTCTGCAGCCCAGCAGGTGGTCTCAGGATTGTGAGGGACTCTTTAGGGTCTTCCATTATTGTGAGTCCACTGAGACCCTCAAATGAAATATGTTGTCTTCAGTACTAGCTCAAGTAGCCCACATCTATAACCACTTGCTGAGAGCTTGCAAGATAGTACATTCTGTCTCCACTATTCCATACCCCAACATAATGGTATTAGGAGTAGACCTTATTAGTTATGTCTAGACTTTGCCACAATATTCTATTCATTTTCCATCTGTTTTATATGGAAATCCCTGAAGGAAATGTGGCCCAGGACAAGTCTTGGTGACAAGTGAATCTGGGAGACAGTGTGAGACACGAAGCAGGGTTGTAAAGTTGATGATGACCAAGCACTGTTTGAGGGCAGAATAAGAAAACTCTTCACCATCTGAACACTGATTCTAAGTCAGGAAGATTTCCAAAGGAAGCTTTTAAGCCAATTGCTAACAAGCATTTGGTAAACCCAATGGGATAGCTATTCTTGTTTCATTTCACAACTGAAGTGAAATCCTTTCAGCCACGTTTGAGCCCAAGAGACTGGAGGAATAACATCTTCTTTGTTTACCATTAGGGCAAATAAGAACTCCTGCTTTCTTCCCAGTGTAACTCAGGGAAAATGAAATTTTAATCCTGAAATATTTTTGAAAAGCTACATTCTTTGATCATGAGATTAAAGAATACAAGAAGAGTTGACTACTTCAAAAAATTACAGAGGTTAAAATGCAAGAATTCATTTTTATAGCCTCAGATTCATCAAGGGTACCAACCTCAAGCTGTCTGCCACTTTCATTTATGTCTCATGGGGTGACCTTGAACGGAGCAGTGCCTCTATTTTTCTTTCTGCAAATACTTATATAACAGCTAACCTTCAGATTGAAGGATGTGACTATTTCAGTGAATACAGGCATACCTCAGAGATTTTTAGACAAGTGCAATAAAGTAAATATTGCAATAAAGCAAGACATAAAATTTATTTTTGTTTTCCAATGCATGTAAAAGTTACATTTACACTGTACTATAGTCTATTAAGCAGTCAACAGCCTTCTATTTAAAGACACAATGCACATGCCTTAATTTAAAATATTTTCTTGCTAAAAAGTGCTATCCATATAATCTGAGCCTTCATTGAATTGTAATCTTCTTGCAAGTGAAAGGTCTTAACCTTGATGTTGATGGTTGCTAGCTGATCAGGGTGGTGGTTGCTGAAGTTTGGGGTGGCTGTGACAGTTTTTAAAAATAGACAACATTGAAGTTTGCCTCAGAGATTGACTCTTCCTTTCACGGGTCATTTCTCCATAGTATACAAAGCTGTTTGATAGCAATTTACCCACAGCACAACTTCTTTTATTAATATAATTGGAGTTAATTTTTGCAAACACTGCCTCTGCTTTATCAGCTAAGTTTATGTAATATTCTAAATCCTTTGTTGTGATTTCAATAATCTTCACAGCATCTTCACCAGGAGTAGATTTCATCTCTAGAAAGGTCATCTATTTAAGTATTATCATGAGATTGCAACAATGAAGTCACATCTTCAGGCTCTGCTTCTAATTCTAGTTCTCTTGTTATTTCCACCTCTGCAATGACTTCTTCCACTGCTCTTGAACCTCTCAAAGTCATCCATAAGGGTGGAAGTCAACTTCTTCCAAACTCCTGTTAATGTCGATATTTTGATCTCTTCCTATGAATCATGAATGTTCTCAATGGCATCTAGAATGATGAATCCTTTTCAGGAGGCTTCAGCTGACTTTGCTCCAATCCATCAGAGGAATTTCTATCTATGGCAGCTATAGCCCTATAAAATTTATTTCTTAAATAATAAGACTTAAAAGTCTAAGTTACTCCCTGATCCTTGGGCTGCAAAATGAATGTTATGTTAGCAGGCCTGAAAACAGCATTACTCTCACTGTACATCTCCCTCAGAGCTCTTGGTTCACCAGGTACATTGCCAGTGAGCAGTCATATTTTGAAAGGAATCTTTTTTTCTGAGCACCAGGTCTCAACAGTGGGCTTAAAATATTCAGTAAGCTATGCTGTCAACGGAGGTGCTGTCATCCAGGCTTTGTTTTTGCATTTATAGAGCACAGACAGAGTAGATGTAGCATAATTCTTAAAGGCCCTAGAATTTTTAGAATGGCAAATAATCATTAAAGTGAAAGTGAAGTTGCTCAGTCATGTCCGACTCTTTGTGACCCCATGAACTGTAGCCTACCAGGTTCCTCCGTCCATGGGATTTTCCAGGCAAGAATGCTGGAGTGGGTTGCTGTTTCCTTCTTCAGGAGATCTTCCTGACCCAGGGATTGAACCCAGGTCTCCTGCATTGTAGGCAGGCGCTTTACCATCTGAGCCACCAGGGAAGTCATTGGCTCCAACTTAAAGTCACCAACTTCACTAGCACCTAACAAAAGAGAGCCTGTTTTTTGAAGCATTGAAACAAGGTATTGACTCCTCCTCTCTAGCTATGAAAGTCCTAGATGGCATCTTTTTCCAATAGAAGGCTGTTTCATCTACACTGAAAATCTATTGTTGATTCATGAAAGCACCTTCATGAATTATTCTAATAAGAGCTTCTGGATAACTTGCTGCAGCTTCTACATCAGCACTTGCTACTTCACCTTGCAATTTTATATTATAGAGATGGCTTCTTTCCTTCAACCTCTTGAACCAAACTCTGCTAGCTTCAAACTTTTCTTCTGCAGCTGCCTCATCTTTCTCAGTCTTCACTTAATTAAAGAGAGTTAGGGCCTTGCTCTGGATTAGGCTTTGGCATAAGGAATATTGTGGCTGGTTTGATCTTCTATCCAGCACCAAAATTTTCTCCATATCAGCAATAAGACTGTTCACTTTCTTATTTTTTTTTTTTTATGTGTTGACTGGAGTAGCACTTTTAATTCCCTTCAAGAATTTTTCCTTTGCATTCACAACTTGGCTAACTGTTTGGCAGAAAAGACCTACGTTTTGGCCTGTCTCAGCTTAGACATGCCTTCCTCACTAAGCGTAATCATTTCTATCTTTTGAGAGAGACATGTGACTATCCTTTCATTTGACTACACAGAGGCTATTGTAGGATTAATAATCAGCCTCATTTCAAGATCGCTGTGTCTCAGAGATTAAACAGACCTGAGGAGAGGGAGCAAGATAAGGAAACAGCCAGTTAGTGGAGCACTCAAAATACACACATTTATTCAGCTAGTTTTCTAGCTTATATGAGTGAGGTTTGTGGTGTCCCCAAACAATTATAAAAATAACATCAAAGATCACTCAGCACAGATTACGACAACAGATATAATAATAATGAAACAGCTTAAAATATTGCAAGAATTACCAAAATGGGACACAGAAACACAAAGTGAGCAAATATTGTTGGAAAAATAGACTTGCTCAACAAAGGGCTGCAGCAAACCTTCAATTTTTGTTAAAAAAAAAAACCTACAGTATTTGTGAAGTACAATAAAACAAGGTATACCTGTGCTGTTACCAGACAAATCTCAAATGAAAAAGGTCAATAGAACCAAAAAATTAGAAAAAAAAAAAAGTAGCAAAGACCCCTGTTGATCTGGATATTTTTTCTTATCCCACACTCCTCCTCCATGTAACTAACCTCTCCTCCTCTGTTTGCCTCTTGCAGACTCAAGGATAGCGTCACAGGCAGATGGGAATAGATTAGCTTAGTATCACCAGAACACAGGAAAGAAGGCGAGGGCTTTCTAAGCAAATGGACCCAGCTACAGAATGTCTTGACTTTTCATGTAAGCTGATAAAGAACGTTCCTGAGGGACAGAGTGTGTGAAAGCAAACAGCAGTGAATGCAGCTCTGAGGACCAGGGTGACAAAGAAGTGCCACCTCTGCTGCCTACCCTGTTCAGCTGGTATAGCTGCCCACCATATTAGCTTGAGAAAGATTCTTAGGTTGCCCCAGCTTTGTGTGAAAGTGTGCTATGATTGATTCCTGATATCTTACATGTGCATGGCTGGGAGAAATGTAACAGAATAATTCCTGTTGTTGTTGTTGCTCAGTCGTTTAGTTGTGTCCGGTTCTTTGCAATCCCATAGACTGCAGCATGCCAGGCTCCTCTGCCCATGGATTTCTCTGGCAAGAATACTGGTTGTTGTTGTTCAGTCGCTCAGTCGTGTCCAACTCTTTGTGACCACATGGACTGCAGCATGCCAGGCTTCCCTGTTCTTCACTATGTCCCAGACTTTGCTAAAACTCTTTCCCATTATTAAATATTTATTCTCAAAACAGTGCTGTGAGATAGACAGATATTATTAATCTCATTTTACAAGACATGAGCCTAAGACTTAAAGAATTTGAGGAGACTTCCAAGAAAACAACTGTAGAGTGCCAGAGCCAGGATTTGAACTTGACTGTCTCTCTCCAAAGCTCATGCATCTTCGACTAATACATATTGCCCAACTCATCTGGTGACTTGCTATGTGAACTAGGAAAAGATATTACTCTTGGCCTCAGGGTCTGCTGCCCACAAATGGAGGTATCAGTCCCAGCAATGCCTACTTCATAGGGTCATGATAAGAAGGATTTTGCTAGGTAACTATATGACAAAGTTCACAAAATCTTACAACTGCCGGTGGTACTTATATGGTACTAGCACACAATGTCAGGGATGATCACCTTCCTACCTTTTGTCTCATAAAAATACTGCTGTCTGTCAAAGACTCCTTTAGGACGCTAAGGCCAAGTTCCTATAAATCAACCAATTCTGAGTGTGTGATTGCCTTCAGAGAGTACTGTAGTCACTTTATAAAATTCCTCCTGTTAAACGCTTCCCTCAGTTAAGTCTGTGAGAGAGAAACCTTTTTCCACTGGCAACTCTCTAAAGTGCTGGAGTTCCCTGCTGTAACTAATGTTCCCCTAGAGGCCTTAATAGATTGCTGAAATAGTGAACTTTAATATTGCAAAAACATTGGTTTTTCTTTAATGTGCTATAAAAAATTCATAAAAATAAGCAATATTTTCTATGCATATTTTCATATTCACTATTTGCGTATGTGTGGTTTTCTGTAAGCTTTTTTCCATCCTTAAAATCATAAAAATGCTCCAACTGATGCAAAAATATGGAATAAGTTTCACTGGAGATTATTAGTAGGATGGTCCTGCTTCATACAATTGTCAATTAAATATGTTTTCAGAAGCACTTGCAGACTGCATTGTAAAGGTTATTAACTCAGGAAATTGCTGAATGACAGGAAATGAGAATCATTTTCCCTCCTACTTTTTACTATATATGTATATACATATATATGTGTGTGTATGTATGTATGTATATACATATGTATGTGTGTGTGTATGTATGTTTGTGATCACTACTTTTTGTAAAATTATACCTAAGCTGGTGGCTCAGATGGTAAAGAATCGGCTTGCTGTGCAGAAGACCAGGGTTTGATCCCTGGGTCCGGAAGATCCCCTGGAGAAGGAAATGGCAACCCACTCCAGTATTCTTGCCCAGAGAATTCCACAGACAGAGGAGCCTGGTGTGCTATAGTCTATGGGGTCTCAAAGAGTTGGACACGACTAAGCAACTAACACTTGCATTTTCATACCTAAGCTGAGGGATGTGTGGATTTTATAAATAACGTGAGTTTCTAATTTTTCAAAATTTAAGCATAGGAATTTATCACTCAAATTTCATTCTCAAAATTGAAAATATAAATATAGAAAAATACAAATTTTCATGCCATCAACATGCAACTGATTCATGCCATTAGAACAGCCATTATTAAAAATGAAAACTAACAAGTGGTGGTGAGACCTCCTAAAAATAGGAACCCTTGTACATTTTTGATGGGAATGTGAATGTTGTAGCCAATGCGGAAAACAGTTCATTAGTTCCTCAGAAAGTTAAACACAGAGTCACCTTATTATCCATCAATTCCACTCTAATGTGTACATCCCAAAGTATTGAAAGCAGAAACTCAAACAGATACTTGTACAGCAGTACTATTCACAACAGCCAAAAGGTGGAAATAACACAAATATCTATCAATAGGTGAATTAGATAAACCAAATATGGTATATCCATACAATGGATTATAATTCAGCCTTAAAAAGGAATGAAATTCTGATACATGTTACAACATGCATGAACCTTAAAACTGTTTTGCTAAAGTGAATAAACCAAACATGAAAGAACAAATATTGTGTAATTCCAGTTATACGAGGTACCTAGAGTAGTCCAGCAAAACAGAAAGCAGAGTAGAGGTTGTCAGGGGCTAGGGCCAGGAGGAAATGGGAAGTTGTTTAATCAGTATAGCATTTCTGTTTGGGATACTAGAAAAGTTCTGGAAATGAGAAAATAATGATGGTTGTACAGAATTGTGAATGCAACTAGTGCCACTGAATTTTAGACTTAAAAATGGTTAATATGGTAAATTTCATCTTATATGTATTTTATCACAATAAAAAAAGAAAACTAAATAGTGAAGATAGACTGTGTTATGTAGCACTTAATAGATGAAACTTTTAGTGATCATCAACATAGTTTAAAAATAACATTGATTTACAAACCAAAATAAACATTTAATTAAAAATAGTTTTTCAAATGTCACCAATGCCACAGAACCTTTTCAGTGTTCCTATCCCCAAATATTGTGTTGATTTTGCAGCAAACATGCTATCTGGCACTGGGGTTACAGAAATGACTAAGCCACAGTACCTAAACTAAAGGTAATTATAGAGAACACAGTAGTAGAAAACACAAGCGTGTAAGTTCATCATCCAATATATTTTAAACATGTTGATAGAAGCATCTTTGTAGCATTGTGTGCCAAAGCAAATAATCCAGATTTAGGGTTAGTCTGAGAAGACTTCCCAGAAGCAGTGACATTCATTCTGAATCTTAAGGGATAAATAAGAGTTTGCCAAGAGAAGGTGGAAGTTGGGGAGGGAGTGTCCTAGGGAGAGAATATGCATCAGCTAGGCCAACCGCAGTCCTGATGCAGAAGGCACAGGCTCTGGCAGGTGAATCTGAAGACATAATACAGAATACAGAATATAGCCCTTTCCAAAGCAGCTTATTTTTTCCCTATTTTTAATTGAAGTATAATTAATTTACACTTAATAAGGGTGTATTGTGTAAGTGTAAAGAGGCAAGGAGAGTGATGAGATGATATTGCAAGTCTAATTATTTTAATATTTATTGAATTTCTAAATGTCTATTAAGTGTCAGTTTCCCTGGTGGCTCAGTTGGTAAAGAGGCTGCCTGCAATGCAGGAGACCTGGGTTCGATCTCTTGGTAGGGAAGATCCCCTGGAGAAGGGAATAGCTGCTTACTCCAGTATTCTTGCCTGGAGAGTCCCATGGACTGGCAGGCTACATTCCATGGTGTCGCAAGAGTCAGATATGACTGAGAGACTAAATCACAACCATAATTACTTTACAGTATTTTGTTAGTTTCAGGTGTATAGACAAGTGCCTTGAATAGCTTATTAAGGAATAAAGATGTTCTCCTAAACCATGTGTATCCTTTGAAAAGTTTGAGAAAGGAGAGTACTGTCATCAAGATTCATGTTTTATGAAGATTGTCTTCAGAGATAAGGGTATATTGTGTAAGTGTAAGGAAGCGTGATTAGATAATAGATGATACTGCAAGTCTAATTATTTCAAAATTTATTGAATGTCTGAATGTCTATTAAGTGTCAGGCACTATTTCTAGACTCTGGGAATAGTAGTAAACAAAACAAAACAAAAAAATCTCTTCCCTCTTAGAGCTAGTGGAGCAAGAGAGAAAATGAACCTAATGAGGCTATGAGACCTTTTTCTCACTTAAAATCTTCACTTAACTAGAAATATAAGCAGAGAACCAGGGATGAAAATATGACTGTAGAAAACACTGATGCCATTTTTTTTTCCTTCTTAGTAGTAGGTTGTAACTTGTTTTGCTTGAATTACTATTGCCTAAATCTATGTGGGTTCAATCTGCATTGGGAAGGATTTGAGATAATAATACAAAAGACTTTCTTAATAATGTTAATTGTCCTCCAGTAAAATGAGTCCTTTAGACTATCTGTGGTTTTTGCCCTTCCTGGGTATCTTCATAAATATTAAGCTCATTTCTTCTCTTTGGCTTGGGCTCTCCAGGTCTGGCTCACTTGAAGGCTAAAGAATGTTCATCAGTGATGGTCTATAGGTTCTCCTCATCAGGATTCTGTGATAATAGATCCTGCCTGGACCTTCTGTTTTCCTGTTTCTGTGCCTGTACAGACCATCTAGCTCATTACAAAATCCCAGAAAATCAGAAAAGATTTTGGTCTGCAAGTCCAGGTTGTGTGCAGTCCTGATTTTTTTAGCTTTCTCTTTTACTATTCTTAGTAGCCTTACACTCAGCAAAACTTTGAGTTCCCCTTAACTCCTTTGATATTATATCCACAGCCTCCTCATTATTATTATCCTTGTCAAACTCAAGTTTGTGTGCCCAATGCACAGTAAGGCCAAGCAAACCTAAAAGTCGGAGTTTGGAGCAGAGAAAGGTTTTTCACAAGGGCCAAGCAAGGAAAATGGGCAGGTTGTGCTCAGAAAGCCTGAAACCCCCCAGCAGTTTTTCAGGGAAGAGCTTTTTTCTGAAAAATCTGGGGGAAGGGCTGCAGGGTGTGTAAATTTCTTCTGACTGGTTGGTTGTGAGGTAATGGGGTGATATTCTAAAAATCCCAGTCATCGGCCTTCTGATTCCAATCAGTCTGGGATCCCTGTGCTTGCGGTCAGCCTGAAGTTACCATCCTCCACATGGGTAGAGGCCAGAGGATTCAGAGATATTTATCAGATTGCTATGCATGTCCCCAGAGGGGGCGCCCCAGGACCCTGCCCCATCCTGCACTGTTGTCTCTTTCTGCATTTCCCCCCTTCCCTAATTAGTCATTGTTCAAATCTGCCCTTGGAACCCAGGGAAAGTCCTAGAGGCTGAAGCCGTTTTCCTACAAACAAGAAACCGGAGCGCACAGAAAGACTTGCATAGCTGGGAGGGCCCCACAGCGTTCTGCTTGGTTTCATGATGATTGTCGCACGTCTATTGGTAAGCCCTCACAGGTCTGTGGCCTCACTCTGGGGATGTGAATACTCACTCATCCATGCTCTACAAAACCATTTCCCCTTCTCCTCGGCATTGAGGTTTTCCATTTCATTTCAGAATTTGTATTTTAAAATGTACATGTTTGAAGTGACCCCATAAGTACAAATACCTATTGCAAAGATATGGAGGAAGGCTTATCAGGAGCTGCAAATTCTCCTTCTTGACCCTTCTACTTCCTCTGGTTTTTCCTGCTCCTCAACTAAGTTCCGTAAAGAGAAATACCTCTTAATTGGAGTGGGAACAGGAGGGTTGCAGGAGCAAAAGTGAGACTGACCCAAGGAGAAGCTGGCCCTCAGTACCCCACACCCACTCTGCTCGCTTCTGTTTCTCTTCCTTCTGGAAGCCCGTCGCTGCACAGGAACATAATGACTAGCTCCCTAACCGGACGCTGACGTGGTCTGCTGTGAATTGCCCTTCTCACATGTCTTTCTCTCACCTCTCTCCTAACAAACCTTGTGGATTTCAGTTCACATTTCTTAAAACTTTCTTCTTACCCTGAAAACTACTTCCAGTTAAGTTTTTTAATTGTTGACGATGTACTACTGAGTTATCACCCTTAGGAAAGCTTTCTGTTGTATGGATAGTTAGCATCATAGCCGAAAAGGTTAAATTAGAACCACATCTGATCAATTGTTCCAGAAGAGAAAATGACCAAAGAGAGGGTTTTTGATCAGGTTGGCCTTTTTAAAAGCTTTTTACTATCAAACATCTGACAGCCCCTTTCTCTGCCTCTAGGAAAGGCCAGCACAAGCCAGGACACAGAAACAATGGTGCCATCATTTGTTTTGTTCCATTCATATTTTCCTGCCTGGGTTCAAGAGAAATTCTTCTGGACTGGCAACGTCCATTTAAATACTGAGATCCAAAACAGGTGGGGAAAATGATTACAGAAAAGTCAGGAAGATCATGGGTCAGTGGCATAAGATACAAGTGCTATGGAAGTTACAATGCAGAGTCTAGATCATAAGGTCAAGGGTGGGTGAACTCGCAAGCTCTGGCAGCCGTGTGTGACAGGGAGCATGAGCTTTGGTGTCAGATGTGGTTCTGTAGGCTGGAGAGGAGATTCTGTTTCTTTCTGTAGTATAGTCCTGAGGGTGCAGGTCCTTACCCTTCCTACACAGAATACAGCTCTGGGGAAGGATGGATTGTGATGGAAACCAGCCCAAGAAGCTAGTGCACAGTGGGGAAATGGCTGAATTGTCACCTCTGAGGTGCTGCCTTGCATCTGGGCACAATCATTGGAATTCTTCAGAGCATGGTTAAATGCACACCTCTTGTCATGAACGCTTCTAGGCTTCATTGCTTTATAAGCAGCTGCATCCAGGCCTGAGGCTGCTGATACTTGATGCCAGAAGCTATTTATTTAGTGCAGAGGGCCCATTTACATCTTGAGTGAAGAAGCAAGGCCTGGGGGTAAGAGTGGGGGAGGGGTGGGAACCAGTGCTGAATGCCTGCAGCATCTTTGTCTTCGCTATTTAAAACTTGTAACTGAAATGTTTAAAGTGAAAGTTGCTCAGTCCTGTCTGACTCTTTGCAACCCCATGGACTATACAGTCCATGCAATTCTCCAGGCCAGAATACTGGAGTGGATAGCTGTTCCCTTCTCCAGGGGATTTTGCCAACCCAGGTCTCCTGCATTGCAGGCGGATTCTTTACCAACTGAGCTATCAGGAAAGCCCAAAATATTTAAAGAAACTGATTTTAAATTCAAATTAAAGGGCAAATGGTTCTTAAAAAAAAAAAAAAAAAAAAGCAATTTCCTCCTCTTTCCCTTCTATGTGGCCTTGGGTAAATTTTTTAATCTCATGTCTCTCTTCTATAAAATGAACATCACATTATTCATTTTAGTGTAGTTTAAAGATTATAGATGATGTTTCTCAACAACTTAGACCAGAACCTAGAATAAATTAATACAAAGGGCTGAGAAAATGATAACTATTATAAGTATTGAACTTTCTTTGCCAGATATGAAATAGACTGTGAATAGATTTACATTACTTAGATTTCACTGAAACTATAAACCTCCTTGAAGAGCAACTCTGCACCTGTACTTACTACATTCCGCAAATGTTTTTGAAGTTATTATGAGCTGACCCTGGGCATCTGGGAATGGATAAATAGAGGGGAGTTCAAGCTCTTTGCATTTATTCTAAAGCACACTGCTCCTCCAAGTTCCACTTTTCTTGTGGATTATACCACCATTTTGCCCTTATTGCTGTGAGAGAAATCCGATTAAGGTGCCCTCTTTCTCCTTTTGTCAACTTAAAATGTACTAACAATGTAAAAGTTGAAAGTTGTTTTATTTGGTGAGAACTTCTAGGACTTCAAGCCTGGGAGGACTGCATCTCAAGTGACCCTGACAGAACAGTTCTGAGGAGGTTTGGGGAGGAGTCAGGTTATATGTGTGTGTGTTAGTCAACCAGTCGTGTCTGACTCTATGTGATCCCATGGACTGTAGAGCACCAGGCTCCTCTGTCCATGGAATTCTCCAGGCAGGAATACTGGAGTGGGTTACCATTTCCCCCCCAGGGTCAGGTTATATAGAAGTCTGCAAATTCATACAAATGTAACTTGTTTGTGAATGAGAATATTCAATAGCTAGCATTGTCTTTATTAGAATAATGTGCTGTTATCTAATGAGTCACATTCACCTTCCTGGAATTCAAATTCAAACCAAGGGAGCCTATCAAACCTATTTCTGGAGGGCAGTGGTTCTCAGACTTTAGGGTGCATCAGAATCATCTGGAAGACTTAAAATACAGACTGCTGGCCTCTTCCTCCAGGGTCTGTAATTCAGTAGGTCTGGGCCAGAGGGTATAAGAATTCACATTTCTAACAAGTTCCCAGATGGTGCTGATTCTACTGTGAACTACTGCCCTAAGTAACATTAGGTATCCAGTGGAAGTTAATGTGAATGTACATGACATTATTTCTCGGTTTTAAACAAGTCTAAATGCAATTAACTAACACATAGGAGTAGACCACCTAGATAGTGCATTTTTTAGAACTTCAGTCAATGCTTCCACGTGCATGGAGCTCCACTCAATAATATGTTTTCAGTTTAATTAATCATGACCCATATCCTGAGGATGTTTCAACTTCTTGAGGCCAGGGATCAAGTTTTATACCAGATTTTGCTCTCATTGTACCCAGTCCAGAGGTCGACAAACATCCATCGAATACCTACTGTGCTTTATGAACTAGATATAAGATGTAAGTGAAGAAATTATTAATAGGCTTGTGGCCTCATAGGAGATACTAACACATTAAGACATTATTTTAGTGTCATATGGTGACTAGTTAGATCATTCGTATGAGAGCGCACTGATGAAGACCCTTAGCTGAACTCAGCCAAATAAATGATTGAGTCATGAACGAGCAATAAGAGTTGGTTAAGAGGGCATATCCAAATATTCAAGCTGGATTTAGAAAAAGCAGAGGAACCAGAAATCAAATTGCCAACATCCATTGGATCACAGAAAAAGCAAGAGAATTCCAGAAAAACATCTACTTCTGCTTTGTTGATTATGCTAAACACTTTGTGGATCACAACAACCAGTGGGAAATTCTTCAGTTCAGTTCAGTTGCTCAGTCGTGTCTGACTCTTTGTTACCCCATGGACTGCAGCATGCCAGGCTTCCCTGTCCACCACCAACTCCCAGAGCTTGCCCAAGCTCATGTCCATCAAGTCGGTGATGCTATCTAGCCATCTCATCCTCTGTCATCCCCTTCTCCTCCTGCCTTCAATCTTTCCCAGCATCAAGGTCTTTTCCAATGAGTCAGTTCTTTGCTTAAGGTAGCCAAAGTATTGGAGTTTCAGCTTCAGCATCAGTCCTTTCAATGAATATTTAGGGCTGATTTCCTTTAGGATGGATTGGTTGGATCTCCTTGCAGTCCAAGGGATGCTCAAGAGTCTTCTCCAATGAGAAGTGGGAATATCAGATCACCTTACCTGCCTCCTGAGAAATCTGTATGTATGTCAAGAAGCAACAGTTAGAACTGGACATGGAACAACAGACTAAGTAAACTTAGAATCAGTAACCACAGGTTGGCCAACAGTCTAAAATGTCCACCTTCATCCCCTGCAGTAGTATTCACAATTGCTATTGACCACTTCACACAGCAAGGCTCTGTGCAATTGTCTATGCAGTATCTCACTTCTTTGTATAAGCTCTATTGAGGAAATATTATCTCCAGTTAACAGAAGAGGAGACAGGATCAGCCAGATTGAGTACCTTGTCTGAAGTTATACAACTAACAATCAATAAAACTGAGATTAAAACATAGACTGATTCCAAACTGTACCCATGAAAACACTCCAGTCTACCCTCTCTCCCTTTGTGAAAGTTTGAAATGCCAGAAAACAGCAACCATTTAAGTGACCATTTAAATCTCACTGAGATCACCTTGATCCTAGCTCAGACACAGTCTGCATTAACTGCTATGTTAATTCACCAACTCTGTTCTCGTGTGTCTATTTTTCTCCACCATGGGTGAGAAATTATGAACACTTATTCTCATTTTTTCTAAAGTGTATGAAGTGCACTAGTGACCAATTTTCCAAGCACTCTGAAAACTGGGAATTTTTCTAAATTAGGAAGCTGGTGGACCTGTGCAGTTGTTTATCTAAACCATGTCTCCAAGTTACTCAGCAGAAACTGTCATCTGATAGATTAGAAACCTTACCTTTGTCCTCTGTGGCTGAGCCCCAAAGTTTTCCCAAACCTCCATATATCTTAGGTTTCATTTGCTGTCGGTCAGTTGGTCCCTAAATAACTTCCTGAACACTTACTGAAACCCCACTGGGAATAGGAGATAGGGTACCAAGAAAATAGAGGTTTGGGCTTCTATCTGCAAGAACACTACAATAAATTTGGGGAAATAGAAGGAATATATTCAAGCTGGAAATATAAGATCACTTTAAACAATGTATAAATATGTCCAAAATGGATTTGAGTCAATGTGATCATAAAAGAAGAAAAGTAGTGTAACTTTGCCATGGAACAACATAGGTGCCCAGGGAAGGGATCAGGCAGGGATTTGGCCTGGAGGAGTTCTAGCCCCAGTTTTGCTCTAGCTAACAATGTGAGCTTGAACTTACCACTGAATATTTCTGAAATTCAATTTCTTCCCTGTAAAATAAAGCAACTGGTCAAGATCAGTGATTTTTTAACTTTGCATGGCCAACATCCATTTTTTCCCTCGTCCCACGCAATATAAGCTTGAGTTGAACTCAAGCTGGAGGTGAAAGGAGATGAAGTTCCTCTATGTCCTCTCAGGAGTCTCTTATCTGTTCAGAAGAATGTAAGTTTCCCCAGGACACAGCCTAAAGACCTAGATATTATCAAGGTGACCTTGGATTAAAGCTTGGTGATTTTATGGATCCTAGAGCATGGACAATTTAATGTGAGAAATAGATTTTAGTTCTTCTGAGATTTGAGTACAACTCAATTTATAAATCAATAGAACTACTGTAGAAGTAAAGACCCATATTGCTCTGCTATATAAGATATGAGATCAATAGCCCATTAGGCAGTAAATCAGAGTCATGCTTTCATTCATAAACATTCTTTGAGCATCTTCTACATGCCAAGCTCTATAGACATAGGGGCTGGTATTGAAATCCCTTGAGAAGTATGTGGTCTAATAGGTTCTTGGACCAGAAAATGTTCTTCAATTTGAGAAACTCTCAAAAAGGCAAGGTAAGAATGGCATGGAGTCTTCTCAGTTAGTGCTTTTAAGGATAGGCTATTTGTTTCACCTAATTGTAATTGCTCTGGACAGATTTAACATGCACAATGCAGCCTGAGAAGGTCTGTGCCCAGGGTAGAGAGCATGGTGGCATCCTGACTCCCAGCCAGGGCCACAGTGAAGTCAAGTGCACTTAATCAATTAGGGCTCAGAAAGCAGATGGAAAATGCTCTACATGTGCAAGCTTCACTGGTCATTCTATCCCGAGAGAGGGCTCAAAAAGGTATGTACCCGACCACGTCACACTCACCCACTCCCAAATCCACCCCTGAACTAACAGTTTAGAAAAACGGGCCGCAAAATATCAGCCTACCAGAGTACAGTTAGTTCAGACATGTTTTATTAGAGTACTTGCCTATAGAACTCAAACATGCCTTATATCTTAATGGTTAAATTAAACTTGGCTCTGCCTTAGGACTATTGCAATGTGGTCGTTGACTCATTGAAAATCCCGTAAGATAGAACATCAGATTTTAATACTTTTGTAGCAGGAGAGAAAATGAGTATATATATTTTAAAAACATTTTAGTGAAAATGACTGGAAAGAAGAGTAGAAAACAAGGCATAGTTTAAAAGGAAATTCCTTTCACACTTATATGTTTACACATAAATATATATTTATAAATAAATTTATAAGTATCTTATTTATATTTTATGCAGTTAATTTTATATATAAACATAAATAAATACAGAGAGTAAATGGACAGGGAGGCCTGGCGTGCTGCGGTTCGTGAGGTCGCAAAGAGTTGGACATGACTGAGTAACTGAACTGAACATGCAAACATTTTCTGTAAATATATTTATGAAAATATTATTTATACTTTATAATATAACAAAAGCTAACTTTCTTTGAATGATGTTAATACCAAGATCATTTTGGGATTGAATATGCATTAATTCCCTTCACATGACTTAGTCACATTAGCTTCTCCAGACAAAGAAAACTCCTGGTGTACATCTACTATAATAAAACTGTATCAAGTAACATTCTTCTTGTCAAGAGGCTGAGAAGAAACTGGAGTGGAGCCTTTATTATGTACATATCAATTGCTTATAGATATGTCAGTGCATCGCTATCACTAAACATTAATAAAAATTGTCCTCTTTTGGTAAATTACCTTTTATCATAGAAAATTCAAAACATATGCAAAAGTAGAGAAAATAGGATAATAAACTCCTAGCTCCCATTACCTAGTTTTACCAACAATAAACCAAAAGCCAGTTTTATTTCATTTATATGCCTACCCACTTTTTCCCTACCCCATACATGGATTACTTTGACATGAACATATGACATCATGTCGTGTGACTCATAAATATTTTGGTGTATATCTCTAAAAGATATGGACTTTAAAAACAAAATCAAAATCCTAGTGCTAAGACGTTTCTCACACTTAAATATTTAACAATATTTCATTATGTCAAATATTCAGGCAGTTTTCAAATTTTTTCTCATTGTCTCATAATTTTTACATAATCACTTAATTGAAATGTAATTGATTTTCAGTATTACATTAGTTTCAGGTGCATAACACAGTGATTCGGTATTTTTAAAGATTATATTCCACATAAAGTTACTATAAAATATTGGCCATATTCCCTATGCCCACTATTGGCTATATTCCTTCCCCCACTAGTAACCACTAGTTTGTGGTCTGTATCTGAGTCTGTTTCCGTTTAGTTATATTCATGCATTTGTTTTATTTTTTAGATTCCACGTGTAAGTGATGATATACAGTGTTTGTCTTTGACTTAGAAGTAATTTTTGTTTTAATTAAAGCTTCGAAGTCAGTGCATTGTAATTGACTCACATGTCTCTTAAAATCTCCTTTTACCTATAAAAGTGTCCAATAAGAATATAATGTGAGCCCCACATAAAATAGTAAATTATCTAATAGCCACATTTAAGATGTAAAAAAGCAACATGAACTTTAATAATATACTTGATTAGACCAGTATATGTAAAATATTATCATTTCAGCATTTAACCCGTATAAAAATTATTACATTTGTTATAATAACTCTCCAAAGTCTGCTGTGTGTTTCACATTTATAGAACTTCTCAGTTTGGATTAACCACGTTTCAGGGGCTCAATACCCACACCTAGTACTGACTGGACAGGGTCAACATACAGCTTCCCTATCCAAAGCAGACATTTTTGGTAATCAAAACAAGCAAAGAACATAGAAGGGGCTTTTATGTAACTCTTCCTTACCAAAAGATAAGAAGATTCCCACAAGTGTTATAAATGCCTATTAGAGCCTGTGTCTCCCCAGAGTGTGAGATAGACCCTGACGTCCCCCTGATTTCTTTGGGAAAGTGATCCTTTAGAGCAGAGGAGTGGGAAGGGAAGTAAACATTGAAAGAGGAGAAAACCTATGCAAAAATATGTTGTGGAGTTGACTTCTGCTACAGGAAACCGGTAGTTAATTCTGCTGGGACCTTCTGAGGAATCGTATAAACAAGTGTTGCAGAACTAATCACATGGGATGAACAGGAAAGCACTCATGTTCCCATCCCCTGTGCTAAAGGGTGGACCTCAGGAATTATCACTCTCATGCTCCTGGTTGTGAATGTATAAGCCAGCATCTTCAGTTTTGTAAAGTAGATAAGTCCAGGAGAGGAAGCAAGCAATATCTGATAAGGGCAGAGATAAACTGACCCAGGAAAGATGTGCAGATCTGGTCACAGGTCTGCAGGGACTAGGTTGCCCAGTGCAGCAGTGGCTAGAAAGAAGAATACAACCAAGAGGATTCTGGAGAGGGACACACAGGTATCCAATAGGATAACTTGTAACTTGAAAGTAAACAGTGTTAGATGAAAACCATTTACCACAGACATAGGATGATCATGACAGGAACATGGGAGAACACAGTTCAAAAGGGAGTGAAATGGTCCAGGAGAGAAAAATACTAGAAATAACAATCCCGTGAAACTCCACATTTACTACTGGTTTTTAATACTTTATGTTTATTGAGTGCTTCATTTCTTAAAAAGTTTTGGCCACGCCACATGGCATGCAGGATCTTAATTTCCCAACTGGGGATCAAACTTATGTCCCCTGCAGTGGAAGCACAGAGGCTTATCCACTGGACTGGCAGGGAAGTCCCTCTATTACTATTTTTAAAGCCTCAGGATTCTTCAAGTATAATCAACAACATCTGAAATTCTACCAGAATATATAATGTTCTGGTTTTCATTAAAATATAGGCTTACTTTTATTGCATTAGTGTATTTTTATGAAACTAACCTGATATCACAATATGAGCAATAGCCAGTCAGTGCCTAGATATCTTATCTACTTAATAAATAACACATCTCCAACACTTATAGGGGAGATGATTTTGTAAAGACACTTTTTCAGAGCTATACATGACCTTAGAAAGGAGCATATTAAACCAGTGCCATTACGTGATACCAGAAATTGTTTAAGAGCCGCCACTAGAAATAGTCACGTAACATTTGTTGCTACCAGGGGATAAATGGAAATACCTGGCTTAGTTTGGGACATCTCATTTGGCCTGAATGCTTATGGTTGTCATAAAGCTAAGCAGCTTGTCCACCCTTCACCAGTAAGTGCTGCTGTGTACAGTAAGACACACATTAGCCTAGCAACTGTTATGTTCAAAGATGCCAGGTCCTTTGGTAAAACACCTTTCAACGAATCTGTGCCATGAAAATGGTATGATTCTTCTTACTTACCTTGCTACCATACTATAGCAGATATATCATCTGCCAGAGTGAATTTTACTGTGCCTTAAAATGTCTGCGTTGGCTATAAAAGAAATTTTGTTTATCACTGCACACATTATGGGATCTCATTCTCTACACATCAAATGCTGATTCCTATTAAGTGACTGACTAAAATGACAACACTGAGACAAAAGTGATTAATCTGAAAATATGTATAGACTTCAACACTCATCCAGCAGGCCTAAGACAATTCTGCAGTTTTTTTAACCCAATTTTCCTTCTCTGTAGTCTCCCTAAAGGGACTTGATAATTGGTACTTGGAAAGAAGTTTATCTATACAATAAAGGGCTAAGAGAAATACTGCAAAGAAGGGAAAGGAGTGCGAGAAGCCCTGTGGGGTAGGGAGGAGCGAATATTATTGTCTTGGAAGTTAAAGAGATGGAAAAGAATATGAATGGCTGTGATGAGTGAAGGGAATGAAGAGAAGGGACAGGTTCCAACCTTGCTGTGGATTAGAAAGTGAGCTCCTTTTCAAATATCTTCTGCAGCAAATGATAAAAGAAAGCCATTCCTTTTTAATTAATGTTGCCCTTTGAACTGTTCTTGTTTATTGCTGTATGGGTCTTTGTGTTTATAGAGAGTACACTCCTCCAAATGAAACCCAAATTCAATCAGATGCTAACCAGGTACGTCAGGGGAGCCCAGTTACTGATTTACTTGGCTTTATGTCTTGGTTTTCACATTTGTTTTAACTTCTTTCTTCAGAACTACATTTTTAAAACTCTTTCTTGGCTTCTCTTTGGAAATATTTCTACTGAGTGTAACAGCTATTGTGGTTAAAGTTTCCACTGCATTGTTAGTCATTATATTTCATTCACCAGACACGTATTACGTGCCAACCATATGGCAGGCTTGACATGGAGAACCGGGAGTTGGAGATGATCAATGATCAGACCTTGCACTGAAAGCTCCATAGCTGCCAGTAATGGCACTGGAATGTGTCATAATTCAAGTATACTAATATTAGCATTCTCATCCTGCAGGCCATGATCTTAGGAAGCTTATAATGTCTATTATTGCCAAGTCAAGTACCTACCAAGATAACTTCAATTTTGGATACTTATACACAGGGGTGGATAAAAGTGAAAAACTGAATCATTCATCCTGATATATTGCCAATATTTAGAAATTTCTGGGCAACAGTCTTATTTCCTTCCCTTTCATCTTGAAGCTTGGCCTCATGTAACCATATGTTGAATGTAAGCACTCTCAGGAATGCACATCCTCAGTTCCAAGGGCATTTTTCATCCGATTGAAGGTGATAACACAACTGGAACCAAGTCATGGCATTTGATGGATCCCTCCCATTCCAGTAAAAATGATTGGAGCATGTTCAGCACCTGAAATTAGCCAAAACTTCAAGTTGTAGGTCTCATCATTAAATTTATCTTTTCTGAACCTGAATTTCCTTGACATGGAAAGCCTTTTTAAAATAAATGCTTAGGGCTGGGGAAATGCCCAGCATATTAAGCCTTGAACCACACAAAGGGAATCATTTTGTAAATGGAAGTAAGTCCTTTAATATAAACTGGGCGACCATTCAACCACTAAGCCTAGCTTTGCAGGAGCCTATTTAATCCACTGAGTGTTCTGTTCTTTTCCATTCATCTAGCTCAAACCACAAATATGTTGTTCCTCAGTTTGCTTTCTGAAGATTCTTTTTTTCCTTATCATGACTTAGAGGTAGCAAGAGAATAGTATTCATGCTTGGAAATGAACTAAGAATCATTCAGTAGCTTTAGAATCCAAAGGGATAAGAAAAGCAATAGTCCCTAAAATTCTAGTCATCGTTTTTAATTCTACTTTTTGTAATAAAAATGCTATAATTTGAAAACTTGCTACAAATGTTCTTGTTGAGGTCAGAGGAGCAGGTATCCTGGAGAGAATAGATAAAGACTAAAAAAAAAAGAGAGAGAGAACAAGAAAAAGTGTTTAAGTGCATTTTTATCAGATATAGTTTTGATGGTCAGTGTATGGAGCCAGGATGTGAAAGCAGGAAAGGATGGGTATCATGGCTTTATCTTCAAGGTGTTGCTTGCTGCTTCCCACCACATGGAATGTAAACAGAAAGGCAAAGTGTTCCTTTTCTGTCGTGAGTCAGACCCAGCCTGGATGTTGAAGGCCCATTCAGGAAAGAAAGCTGTTCCATTCAGGGATGACCTTATGATCTGACAGAAAAGTGCTTCTGTATTTAGGAAGCTCAGCCTGTGCCAAAAATAAAACTGGTGGGCCCTCAGAGCTCCCCTCCTATTCCAAAGTAAACTGAATGAGTTAAATAAATAGAAAGTCTGAATTAACATTTAACATCTATGACAAGTAAAAAGGGGTCATTCAGAAGGGAACATGGTCACACCTTGTGTCACACTCAAAGAGAGGAATCGGACCCAGAATAAGTAATAATTTACTTACAGAACTATAAAGGCAATCTTCAAAGATGTTTTTGTTATGGTCAATATCTTCATATCATTATATGTGCAGAAAATCATAAAAAGTACTTCACAGTCTCAGTAGTAAACATTAGACTTGAGAGATTAGGTACTTTATATGGTGATCCCAAACATTGAATTTACTAGTGAAGATTTATTAGTCTAGGTTTATAATCAAAGATAGCAAAGATGATCTCAGAAGTTTTCAGATTCCCATCCCAATGTCTGTCTTTTAATTCCATAGCCAGATAATATTTGATTGCATCAGGACCTTTCGAGTAGCTGTGCCAGAGACCAGTGCTTACCTATTCCAGTAAGGAATGTAAGACTATGTAAGTCTTCCTCTTAGTAGAGATACCCTAATTTCTACCTATGGTTGCCAGATTTAGCAAATAAAAATATAGACTATCAAGATAAACTTGACTTTCAGAAAAGAAGTAAATGCAATTTAGTGTAATAGTCTCAGATATCGTACTCTTATACTAAAAAAAAGAAGGTTTATCTGGAAACTGGAAATCTAATTTAATTGGCTCCTTTTGTTTTATCATGTGTCCTTACAAACTGCTTGTGTTTCCCCAGCTAAGATTGCATTTCTAAGGCTCACATTATGATGTGATCATGTGACCAAGTTCTAGCCAATGAGGTGGAAGCTGCTTGTGTTGCATATTCCTAGAAAATTTCCTTAAAATAAAGTGCATTATCTTCTCCTGTACCCCAACCTCTATACTGATGTCTGAGAAGGATGTGATGGAAGAAGAGCAGTCCTGGGCCATGAAAAACAAGACCATACCATAGCTCCAGTAGAGAAAGCAGGAGCCCAGCCCCCAGCAATGTCATGCTCTGAATACCAGCCCCGAGCTGCCTTTTGGAAGATTTTCCTGGAGAGAGGGTGTGAAGAAGTGGGGGAGAGGGGGAAAGAAAGGGAAAGAGAAAGGGAGGACCTTCTTATATAAATCATTGTTATTTGGGGCTTTGTCTTGTATTCAGCTGAATCCAATACTAATATAAAACCTTATACCCCTAAAAATTTGTGGGCACAGCAAAACAAAAATGTGTGGACAGCACACTGTGTAGAGCAGAGTGTTCCACAGACTCTGTGAGTACTCAGTCACATAGATTTTCATTGTCTCTCTCACACAGAGTCACTTACTTTTCTAAAGCTTCCGATTCCTGTCTTCTTAATAGTGCTCAGAAGTTAACTCTTGCAATTCAAGAGGAATAAAAGGCCATGCCTAGAGGACCAGAGCATAAAGGTGAATTGAGGTCAACAATTTTATCTAAAGAGGTTGCTTGACCAATTCAACAGATTTCATTGATAATTTTTGAACATGCTGTCAGATGGCAAGAAGAATAATTGATTAAGTGGATTTAGCATTATATTTTGGAAATCTTTGGCTTTGAGAAATGTAAAAACAAATTCCTAATAACAATTATACCTTGTATAAAGAGGGAGAAACCAATATATCACTTCTTGAAGTTATCCCAGATCAGAACACTTATATATAAAATTCTAGTCCAAATGAACAATGTTGATTTTTTATTCAGTGCTTGAGATTTGCCAATTTCAACATTCCTCTTTGTGCCATGAAAAATGTTGCCACTGGCAGACACTTCACACTACAGAGAAAGGTAAAAATAGTGTTAAATGGTAGAACTATGAGAGCAGGAGTCTACATTTTCATTAATGTATCACTCAGAATCCTTGGTTGGGGAGCTTAGATTCCACAAGCTATGTGGTGTGGCCAAAGGAAAAAAAAAAAGTATAGTTTAAGTCCAGTGTTTCCAAATTAATTTTTTATCTGTATAATCTATCAGTTGATATATGAGTAATAAACAATGATTATTTAAATAGTTTTTAAAAAATCTATCAATTATTGAAAGTGGGAGTATTGAAGACCCCTTTTATTATACAATTCTCTATTTCTCCCTTCATATCTGTTAATATTTGCTAGTTATATTTAGATTCTTCCATCTTGGATACATATATATTTACAGATGGTTACATTCTCTTGGTAAATTAACTCTTAATCATTACATAATGATTTCTGTCTTGTGTTACAATGTTGACTCAATAGCCATTTTGTTGGATATAGGTATAGCTACCCCTGCTCTCTTTTGGTTTTTCATGTGCATAAAATAACTTTTTCAATTCCTTCTCCTTGAGCCTATGTGTATCCTTAAAACAGAAGTAACTTTTTTAGGCAGTATATAGCTGGATCTTGATTTGATTACTCATGTACCATTAAATGCCTTTGATTGCAGAATTTAATCCATTTAAAGTAATTATTGATAGGCATGGTGTGTGTGTTAACCACTCAGTCATGTCCGACTCTTTGTGACCCCATGGACTATAGCCTGCCAGGCTCCTCGTCCATGGAATTCTCCAGACAAGAATACTGGAGTGGGTTGCCATTTCCTTCTCCAGGAGATCTTCCCAACCCAGGGATTGAACCCAGGTCTCCTGCATTGCAGGCAGATTCTTTTATCACTGAGCCACCAAGGAAGCCTCGATAGGCATGGTAGGTGGCGCTAATGGTAAAGAACCTACCTGCCAATGCAGAAGTAGTAAGAGACTTTGGTTTGATCTCTGTTGGGAAGAGGAGGAAATGGCAACCCACTCCAACATTCTTGCCTGGAGAATCCAATGGACATAGGAGCCTGGAAGGCTATAGTTCATTGGGTCACAAAGAGCTGGACATGACTGAAATGACCTAGCATGCATGCATGGTCTTTTTAATGGCATCTTAATGTTTTTAGCTATTTTGTGGTTCCTTTCGTCCTTTTCCTCCTTTCTTGCCATCTGTTATAGTGACTTGATGGTATTCCATAGTAATACGCCTTAGATACCTTCTCTTTATCTTTTGTGTATCTACTATAGAGTTTTGTTTAGTGGTTATCATGAGGCATACATAACACATCTTATAAATATAACAATCCAATCCCAAAGAAGGGCAATGCCAAAGAATGTTCAAACTATCTCACAATTGTACTCATTTCACATGCTAGAAAGGTCATGCTCAAAATCCTTCAAGCTAGGCTTCAACAGTCTGGTTTTGAGTCTTTGGTTCTTTATTCTGCTTGGTCAGTTGTGCTCTTGAAGCTCTTTGTTAAATTATTCTGCTCAGTCATTGTATTCTTCAGCTTCAAATTTTCTGTTTGGTTCTTTTTTCTGTTTTCTTTTCCTTTGTTGAACTTCTCATTTTGTTCTGTATTGTTTTCCCAATCTTATTGTTTATCTGTATTCTATTGTAGTTGTCTCTGAACATTGCTAAAACAATCATTTTAAATTTTTGTCAGCAATTCATGAATCTCCATTTCTACATAGGTCAGTTGCTAGAATTTTACTGTGTTCCTTTGGTAGGGTCATGTTTATATGATTCTTCATGATCCCTGTAGCCTTGCATAGATGTCTGCACATATGATGAGTGTCACCTCTTCCAGACTTTATGGACTGACTTTAGTAAGAAAAGACTCTCAGCTGCGGGTTAATGTACACTGGAACATGCTGATGACAGGATTCAGAGCAGGTAGTGTATAGCTGCACAGCTACAAGGGCTAGCTATAGCAATGCAGGACAGAGATAGGAGTCAGGTCCAGATCCGTCCCACAAACAGCTATGGGCATATGTGGTGGTGGAGATAAGCTACAAATGACCTCATTTGATGTCTTGCAAGTGTATAACTGAAGTCCAGGGCTGGCTACTGGTGTGGATCCCAACTCTGGGAGGAGTGGAGAAAGAGAAGATGGAGGGACTTGGGCATCTGGCATTCGTGAGTGTAAAACCTGTAGAGTGGAAACCTCAGGAGGCACAGGCCTGAGGGATGGGATTATGGAGGCAACATGGAACTCTTTTCCCTCCCATTTTGTGTGACCATTTCCTGTTTTACGCCTCTGTGGTGTTTCTGAAGTGGGCTGCCGAGTTCTCCTAGAGCTATTTTCATTCACGGATAACTGTTAATTGTTCTTCTGTGTGGGGAGATGAAACTGGGGGTCTCCTGTTCACCATCTTGGTATGATCATTTGATTTTATTTTTCTTAAAGAAATGTAACAAGGAGCTCATGTCTGACTGTTTCTATCTGTACCAATTCTGAAAGGCATAGGTTGAGGTACATTTCTCCAGAGAGGATTTGTGTTATCTTTTTCCAGGCCTTCTGGAACACCTCTGATCCAGAAGCATCACACAATATAGATGAACCAGCATTCATATTTTTTCAACAAATATTTTAAGTCTCAGTTGCGAGGAATTGTGAGTCAAGAAAAGCATGAAAAAGTTGTATAGAAATTCAGTTTGATATTTGGATTCTTGAATTCTAATGTTGTCTTTGGGGTCACTGTCATATGTCTGTCTCTAGTCACACATTTCAAACCTGTTGACAATATTTATCTTCTACACAAACAAACAAAAACTTTTCTGTGTCCAGAAGTCTGTGTACCTTAATGAAGTAGATTTTTGTTTGTGTGTTGTGGAGAATATACATGCTTGAGGTGTGAAGGGACTTAAAAACCATATGGTCTTCTCCGGTCCTTCCTCATGAAGGAGGAGGCCTGAGCTCAGATTGCAGGTACCCTGTGAGCTGTAAGTCCTCACGAGGTTCCATAGGCTTCCCATGAACTCCCACAGCATCTCTGGCTTTGAGTTCTGACCATAATTGCCTTGCCCTCTCCCTTCCCCACCTTGCTTTCCTCCTTCTGTGCCAGAAACAAGTGGGAATGTCAGACTCCTAGTGGAAGGAAGTCAGTCATGAGCATGATCTCCACACCATGGGTTCCCAGATTTCTGTTCTCTCTCATCTCTGGGACAAGCTCTGTGGGAGAGGATGGGTCTCCCCTTAGGCTCTGGCCTCTGCAGAGCATTGTGTACCTGCTGGGCTGCGATGCTGCCCTGTTCCCGAGCTGACTGCACTTGGGGTGGAGAAGAAGCCCTGTTCTTTCTTGTTCTGTGGAGTGGTGAGCACACAGCCACTAAGACCCACACTGGCTGAAGCCTCTGTTGACAGTCCTAAAGTGTCCTCTCCCCAGCACACCCCAGGTCTTGAAGGCTTTCTAAGCAGGTTACACCTGTTGGCAGAGGGGCTGTGACCACAGTCCTCACCAGCATTATGTCCTTCAACAAGAGAGTGTGAGCGCTGTTAAACTCTTACTAAGCAGCCCCAACCTTGTGGGTGGGTCAGGAAAGGCAGAGGGCCTTCTAGAAAAAGATGCATGATTGCTGTGAATGACCATCACACCAGTCAAGGCTTCCCACAAAGAAAGCAAAGAACTGTAATGTCTTCCTTCCTCTCTCAGAATGTATAACCTACTGCCCTGAAATGTAGCTGCTCAGGGAAACGTGTCAGCTTACAGCAAAACCTCCATGTCTGTGTCAAGGTCTTCCCCTCTCTTTTCTTAGGGGTCTGTATGCAAAGCTTGTATTTTGAATATTCCCTTCAAGAAAAAGAAAGCAGACATTTGTTATCCAGAGATATGCATACAGTATTACCTAGACATAATTAGATAACATCACTGACTCAACAGGCTTGAATTTGAGCAAACTCCGGCAGATAGTGAAGGACAGGGAAGCCTGGCATGCTGCATCCATAGGGTCACAAAGAGTCAGACACAATGAACAGCAATATGAACAGCAATGAACAGCAAATGAACAGCAATATGCCCTGTGTAATTATAATACAATCTAGATATCTGCCTCCTAAAATTTTAACTTTCAGATTTTAGTTCATAATGATTGCAGCTTTCTAGTCAGTGCCATATGTTAAAATAGTCAGGGTTTTGACTTCCTTAGTCAACAACTGAATTCCACAACAAACAAATTTGTTCATTTGACAAATACTGTTGGGCATTTACTATTGTCGGGCTCTAGATTAGGTGTGAGGTAGAGTCAGACATGACTGAGCAAATAAGCACAGCCCATATAAGAGTGGAAACACCAGACAAGATCTTTAGAGTTTAAATTTTAATTAGAGAGATAGAACAAAGTCACTACCTAAATAAAAGAACTGCACACTAGACTGGGTACCATGAAAGAAACATAAAGAGGCTGAGCTGGAGATTAATATAACTCCAGAATGTTTTCCGTCACAGCATATCGTAATTGTCTGTTCTGTCTCCTCATTGGATGCAATAACCTCCAGGGCTCACTAATTCTATTTTTCATCTTGGTCTTCATTGTGCTCACAACAGTGCCTGACATATAATGCTGCTGAAAAAGATGTCTACTTAATGAGTGTGTGAATGTTTGTGTTGATCAGTAAATTAACAAAGGATTGGAGTTTCGTCTACACCTTGCACTAAATAAAAAACTACTAGGTACAGCCTATATTTCGCATTCTGTTTTCTTAATAACATTCTATATGTAATAGTCAAATTCTGTGTTTTCATTCTATGTAACTTCAGTCCATAAGCAAATGGAGTTTTCATGGGTGAACATTGAATCCAGATTTCTTAATCTTCTTCCAATCCGGTACAAGTGAGGCACTCAATACCTACCGGGGCTGTAAGTGTCCAGCTGTGAAACCAAAGCTAGAGGAAAACAAGAAGGTTTGAGGTATCACCGGAAGCATCAGTGACAATTAAGTTCCCTGTTCTCAGGTTTCCTGTCACCTTCCTTTCAGCTGCCAGAAGAGCATGTTTCAGTCTCGCTGCTGAAGGACTAAAGGAGCAGCTGTGATTTGTTCCTGTCCCTTCCCCCGCTTTCAGTTGCTTCCTTGAATTTCCTGTCATTCTGGCAACCTGTCAGGGGCACTGGGCTGAACAAATGCTGGCATCTCCAAGCACAGACCATGATTTATCCTTGTCCTTCATGCAACAAGGCTCCTGATTACAGAAAAGTGGATAGGCTGGACGAGAGAATGCAGCTTTCTGAGACTAGAGGATTGTGCTGTTTGGGGGGAATTACATTTAGGGAAATTGAAATGAGAGTAAAGTGGAGAGTCACCTGCCAGCTTCACAATGAAGAGGCTGAGGCTGAGGATTAATACCCAAGGGAGGTGGAAACACAGGCCTGGGACTAGAGCCAGAGCCGCCAGCTCTGCCCTGTGCCCTGCCTCCTCCTCATGCATGTAGACCTTTACTCCAAGGTGTTTCGCCATGCTAAATATACAACACCTTGAAATTAAGAACCAGAAGTTCATTTTCAGTTGGTCAGAATGAAAATCATACAAATAGTTATGGAGCACCTGTCAAACTCATGAATATATTATAAAAATCAAAAGCCCTCAAAAACCTCACAGTATAGTTGGGGAAGCAGTTGTAAAATAAAGCTAGAATCCTGTTATTCAACAAAGGAAGGAAGAATTTTATGGAAGGGAACATGATTTACTCCTGGCTGAATAGCTGATTGGAGGCAGAGCTGAGACTCAAATCTGGATCTCCTGACTCCCGGGTTATTATGCGTCACACACCGCCTCACACCGCTGGCACCACTTACCTGCAATGTGCAACAAGAGAACAGCTATGGGAAACACGAGCACAGGCTTGTGGTGCTGCACAGTCACTAACTGTGCCATTAAAAGAAAAAGGATATGAAACCATCAGTGTAGTTCCCCAGGGGAGCTGAGTCCTGAGCAAGATTTATAGGAGTGTTACATTTGGAGAGCAGAGAAAGAGAAGGGAATGAGGGAACGTTACTTCAGATTGAAGCATGAAGTAGTAAGAGTAAGCCAGATACCCTCAGGGGCTATTAAACAGACTCACATGCCAGGAGCAGAAAAGCTTCAGAAGAGCAGAGGAGAAGTTGCCAAGAATTGTTGGGATCGGCTCAGAAGTTTATCATATACCACCAAACACCCGGAGTATGCCAGGCTCTGTGCTAGACACTGGGGACTTGCGGATGAAAAGGAAGTGATTCCGTATTGAATTGTGCTTCCTACTCTGGTTGCTAGAATGATTCTGAAAGCCAGGTAGATTTGGCAAAGCTATCCATAGAGAATTAAATCCAAAGAGAACTTTCAACCCAGAATTTTATGAAGATGACAAGAGGGTGTGATAAAAAATAGCAGAAACCATACTTGGTTAAGAAATCAGTTCTTAGTCCATATCTGGGAATGACGACCTCTAAACACTGATGTTGTTGGCAGGTGCCAGTTCCTCCTAATCTGGGAGCAGGCCACCATCTTCAGCCAGTGGAGTTCAGGGACTGTCTTCTGGACTAGCCAGGTCCTGCCTCTGCTCTGGGTCCCCTTGTCTCTGATCAGATCCAAGTGAGGATATTTGTTTCTTGCTTCAGAAACCTTATTTCTAAAAGTTATTTTCCCCTTAAAAAATCCATTTAATTTGTTCATCAGTTGATTTCCTCCTTCCTGGATAGTCTGCAAACTCTGGTTGTGAGTGTGTAACATTGTAGTCCAACAGTATTTCCTCCACAAGCTACTACTTTTGTCCTGGCTGCCAGGTACTTAATGAAGGATTCTCATGGTTCTGCGGTCTTGTCCGTGGGAGGGATTTTGTTCATTGTTGTTCTTTTCTCAATTCACTTCCTATAGAGGATGAGATGAAGGTGAAGGTCACAATGGCCATTCTGCAACACCATTTGGTATCCACAAAGAACCAGCCTGCCAGTGCAGGAGATTCCTCCCCTGGGTCAGGAAGATTCCCTGGAGAAAGAAAAGGCAACCCACTCCAGTATTCTTGCCTGGGCAATCTCATGGACAGAGGAGTCTGGCGGGCTACAGTCCATGGGGTCGCAAAAGAGTTGGACACGACTTAGTTGACTAAACAACAGCAAAGACCTGATGATATATTTTTGACATTAGAAAACTCAGCTGACCTTGTTGATTTGTTGGGTATGAGTCAGGAAGGAGAGAGGGTTGAAATAATAGAAGATCTCAGAGTGTATCTCCTACCAAGTCCCCACAGCACGGATACACAGATTAGCGTAACTTTCTCCTCTTCTTGTAAGCTTCACTCTCAGAGGCATTGGACGTGGGCTAATCAGGAAACTGCCTGCCCCTCGGAAAGTGAAGGGAGTCAAAGATGCCTTAGATGATCAATCAAGCTCTGTACTTTCAAGTTAGAAAACCTTTGTAAGGAATAGGAACAGAAAGTTCTTCTTTTTAAATATTTTTTTTCTCATTTTCTTTCTTATCATGGGAACATTGAAACATATAAAAAAGTCACAGATTGGTAAAATGAACCTCACATATGCAAATATGTAAAAACAGATTCTGTTTCATGCATTTTTATAATGTATAAAATAATCCAATATACAATTTAAGTTTAAATAATATATATTTTGGGAAAGCATGCTTTAAAATGTGTTATAAATAGTGATAATACATCAGAAATGTTTGGACATGCTTGTGTTAACAGCAGTCACAAGGCACTGTTAGGAATAATAATAAGAATGATAATTAATATTTGTTGATGCTTATTTTCTCTAGGCACAGTACTAATGGCTACACTATACAAGATGTCTACAGGCACAGATTACACACTTTTCCTATAACATCCATAACAGGAGTAGAAAATCTAAACTGATGGACTTCAAATAGGTTTAGATTTTGGATCCTGTCTCTGAAAAAAAACAAATCTTTCTAAAAACAAGTACTAACCTTCCCCATACATTTATATATATATATATATAAAATTTATGTTTATATAGCATTACTATTAAAGAAGTACCTATGATCTTGGAGAAGTCATTATATTTTTAGAACCTGTTTTATCATCAATGAGGGAGTTGGGAGTGTCTGTGGTCTCTAGTATTCCTCCCAGTCCAAACATTTTATGAGCCATTTCTATGAGGCTATAACTTGCTAAAGCCAAACATCCTATCCAATACGTTATTTATATTGTGTCTATTTTTATAGCAGAGACAACACACTGAGGCACACTGTTATGTAAATATTTTTCAGTCATCAACATTTATTGAGGATCTCTGCTCTATGGCAAATGTCATCAACCATCATAAGGAACAAACTTGAAGGAGGCTGCGTTTTGTGGTTCGTTCATAACTGTGTGATCCTCTCAGATTTCACGCATACTGACCGTGCCTGGTCATGCCATCGTCCTCTGTCACCCTCTCCCCTGGTAGGAATGGGTGTCTGGGGGCTGGCACATAGGTCAGCTGGTTGCAGGGGTTCTTGTCGCCTGTACAGGGATGGGCATGTGGGATTCCTTTCAGGAAAGCGATAGGCACATCACAGGCTGGTGTTCAGGCTCTGACATGCCACAGATTAGCAGGCGTGCCTCTGTTAAAAGGCATGTGATGGGCCGCTCAGTCTACATTCTGAAACACTCTAATCCTCCCTCATGCCATTTCCACCCAATTAGAGCCGTTGTCACTATTTTTGGTTAAGCGATTTGAGTGTAAAAACGAAAAGTCAGAGCAGTGGCTATGGCTCACTTATTTTGAATGCTGCATTTCCATTTTTGTTAGATGTAGCTTGGAGAAGAGACACGGCAGAGACTAGGAGTGCTAAAGCAGATGAAGGGATTCAGTGTGCTCACTGTAGAGACGCTAGTCCATAATGGCTTTTAAAAATTGACCTCAGCATTATTGGTCTTAGTAATATTCTTTATGATCTGTCTCTTCAAATGAGGGCAATAAAAGCAAAATAAGCAAATGGAACTGTATCAAACTCCTACAGCCGAGGATGTGGAGAAAAGGGAGATTTTGTGCATTGTTGATGGGAATGTAAATTGGTACAGCCACTATGGAAAACAGTATGGTGGTTCCTCAAAAAGTTAGAACTGTTATATGATACAGAAATTTCACTTTGGAGTATTTACCTGAAGAAAATAAAGCACCAATTTAAATTGATAGCCACCACTGTGTTCATTCCAGTATTATTTACAATAACCAAGATACGGAAGCAACCTAGGTGTCCATCAATGGATGATGAATGGATAAAGAAGATGTAGTATACATATATACAATGGAATATTACTCAGCCATATAAAACAAAACCATCTTGAATTTGTGACAATAGTCATGTAATGGATGTGAGAGTTGGACTGTAAAGAAAGCTGAGCACCGAAGAATTGATGCTTTTGAACTGTGGTGTTGGAGAAGACTCTTGAGAGTCCCTTGGACAGCAAGGAGATCCAACCAGTCCATCCTAAAGGAGATCAGTCCTGGGTGTTCACTGGAAGGACTGATGTTGAAGCTGAAACTCCAATACTTTGGACACCTGATGCAAAGAGCTGACTTATTTGAAAAGACCCCGATGCTGAGAAAGATTGAGGGCAGGAGGAGAAGGGGACGACAGAGGATGAGATGGTTGGATGGCATCACCGACTCAATGGACATGAGTTTGGGTAAACTCCAGGAATTGGTGATGGACAGGGAGGCCTGGCATGCTGAAGTCCATGGGATTGCAGAGTCGGACATGACTGAGCAACTGAACTGAACTGAACTGAGAGGGTATTGTGCTGAGTGAAATAAGTCAGACAAAGACAAATCCAGCATGATTGCATTTACATGTGGAGTCTGAAAAACAAAAGAACAAATGAAACAGAAACAGATTCATAGACCCAGAGAACAAGTGGGTGGTTCCAGAGGTGTGGGAGCACGGGGGATTGGGTGAAGTAGGTAATGGTGATTAAGAGGTAAAACTTAGTTATAAAATATGTCATAAGATATAATGTATAGCATAGGAATATAGTCAGTAATACTGTAATAACTTTGCATGGTGACAGATGGTTACCAGATTCATCATAGTAATAATTTCATAATGTATTTAAATGTCAAACCACTATGTCATGCACCTGAAACTAACATAATATTGTGTGAAAAATAGTGTCAACTATCAGCTGTCAATTCTGTCATTTTTTAAAGTAAAATTAAAAAATTTTAAACTGACCTTTGCTGTCAGACAGACAAAGACCTGATTCTCATCTAACTCGCTGGTCATATGATCCAGGACAAATTTGCATATCATAAAATTATATTAAGTACTTTTTGGGTGGGTGACAGAATTAAAAGAATTATCGCAGATAAATTGCTTGGGAGAAAACCTGGCATCTAATAAGATCTAAAGATCTAGAATCAATTGCTTTCATCATTGATAATGTCTTCATTGAGTTATAAAGTCAAAGATTCCCCAAACTTTCCAGTGGACAATTCATCTTAGAAACTAATTTATATAATCAAGAGTTGCAAAGTGATGGGTTGGGTTATAGTTGATCTTAAAATATATAATTAGTTTTGGGGGGGATTGTTTTTTATTGAAGCATAGTTGATTTACAGTATTTCAGGTATACAACAAAGTCATTCAGTTATGTGTGTGTGCATATATAAGTATATATATATATATACACACACATATATATATAATTTTTCAAAATTTTTTCCATTATAGGTTATTATAATATATTGAATACATCCTGTGCTATACAATAGGTCTTTGTTGTTTAGCTATTTTGTATATAGTAGTGTATATCTGTTAATCCCAAATTCCCAATTTGTCCCTCCCATCCTTTCCCCTTTGATAACAATAACTTTTTCTATGTCTGTGAGTCTATTTCTATTTTATAAAAGACTTCAATTGTATTATTTTTTTAGATTCCACAGATGAATATCATATTTGTCTTTCTTCATTTAGTGTGATAATCTCTAGCTCCATCCATGATGCTGCAAATGGCATTATTTCATTCTTTTCTATAGCTGAGCAGTATTCCATTGTGTGAGTATGTATGTACATGTATCTATGTGTGTGGTGTGTGCGTGTATATATGTATATATACACCACAACTTCTTTATTCATTCACCTATTGATGGACATTTATGTTGCTACTATATCTTGGCTACTGTAAATAGTGCTGCTCTGAACATTGGGATGCATCTATCTTTTTGAATTACAGTTTCCCAAAGGAATTTTTAATTGTTAGATGAAGAAAATGATATCATATGTGCCCAACTGATAATTAGTCTGCCAATCTTCCTGAAATACTCCTCTACCAAGTTTATCTCTTGAAGGCCTTTTTGGTAACTGGAGTTTCTCATGGAATGATATGCTATCTACCTTATCAGAGTACTGAAAATGTTTTGAAAGAGAAAGTTAAAAAAAAAAAAAAAAGCACTCACTGATTTTACTCACTTTGTCCGCAAACCAAGAAATAAAAGCCCAATATTAGTTACCCTTCATGTTTAACTAGGTTTTCCTGTTTCATGACTTTCAGTTCTAGACTTGAATGCATGTGCCAGCTTAGTTCACAAAGGTAAATCAGATTTGCACTCAAACTACCTCCAGAAGGCTAGTTCCAGAGCCAGGGCCAGAGAGATTTCTAGTTTAAGGTTTTTAACCCTATATGAGAAAGCTGTGTCAACAGGACACCCTCTCGGCTGATTTTAAATGCTTGGTGACTCTCACTGTGTTGGATCCATGTTTGTTCAGACTCTCAAAGGACAAACGTTCTGTTCCAGCTTGTGTGGAAGGCACAATGGCCTTTAATAGTCCACAGTTCTGTGGCAATGTCCAATTGCATCGTTTTTGGTGGTCCAAGACCCTCACCTGGGGGTGGATTGAAACAGGTTCTGACCTACTTTCCACCCCTGAGTGAAAAGTGGACAAAGATTTCGTAGACCTCCTGTTCCCTTTATTCATAAGGTGGTTTACAATTGTTCTTTGAAACCATGTAGCAGTTTCTCCTTGTAGCAGTTTCTTTCAGTTGATCTGTGGCTTCTGTAACAACATATCAGTACATCTTTCTTAAACCCCTGTGTTTCTATTTTCATGGAACATCACATTTGTGCAAAAAATTCTCAGTTTATAAGACACTGTGTGTCATGGGACAGTCCTAGCTGCCCACCTGTGAGCTCTCTGCTACTGAATGATCAGAAAGGAGATTTAGTTAGCAAGAAAGACATTGTAGCAGATTTGACACAAGTTGAAAACTCAGGTGGACAGGAAATGCCACATTTGGTTACTTCTATGAATCAAATTAAATTCCACTCTTCACTTTCATCCAGGCTGGGGGATAATCAAAGGCAATCATCACTGAAGCTCCCTTCTCCTTCTACCCTGCTCCCACCTTCCCCACACCCCCAACACAAGGAGTCTTATATTCAGAGATAGCTCTCTGGCCTTTAACCCACTCCAGATACTGCGCAGATCAAATCCATTCAGCCTAAATGTTTCCGTGAAGCCCAGGGACCTTGGTTCTTATAGCTGCTCGTTGCTTTCAAGGTTGCTGGGGTCGGATGTCTCAGGCCGAGCATCCGTTCTGCACCCCCATTCTTTTTCCACCCTTGAGCAAAACTTGAGAGCAGAGCCCATGACCCAACAACACCCAGGATTCCCAGAGCCCTGTCTCCTCTCTGCAGCCCTCCTCCATTCTTTCTGTCTCACTTTCCCTTCCCTGGCTTTAATCACTTGAAAATGAATTCATTTTCCAGGGACTTCCCTGGTGGTCCAACAGCTAAGACTCTGAGCTTCTAAGGCAGGGGGCCTGGGTCCAATCCTTGGTCAGGGAACTTAGTTGCATGCTGCAACCAAGACCTGGCACAGTCATATAAATAAATAAATATTTAAAAAGAAGAAAATGAACTCATATTTAAAAAAAAAGAAAGGCCAAGGAAGACTTTCTCAGATGGTAACTTCTGCTTCCCATTGTACAACACATACCTCTCCTGAGGCCAAGAAGCCTCCTGGATTAACAAGGGCATGCCCATTTTCTTGGAATGGAGTTAACATATGAGGAAGATGAAACAGAATTTCTTTATGAATGACCCTGCTGTATTATAGAAGACACTGAGGCTGCCTCCAGTGTTTTGGGCTACTACAAATAAGGGAGTAATAAACACTCTAGTACATATATTAGTTCACATATTTATGATTAGTTCATGAGAGTAAATTTCTCAAAGGGAGATTATTAGGGCAGATGGTATGAATAAATAACATTTTACATAAATATTGTTAAACTGAACTTTCCCCAAAAGTATACTAATTTACAGCCACACTAACAAGGCATGAGTGTTTATTTCCCCACATCTTTATCAAACTGAGTTTTGTCAGTTTTTTAAACTTTGCCAAATCAATGGACATTTTAAAAATCTTGCTTTGTTTGCAACTCCTTGATTGTTAGTGATGCCAAATCCATTTCTCCACATGTTATTTAGCCATTTTAATGGCCTGTTTATATTTTGTTTACTTATCTGATGGGGTGTTCTTTTTCTCACTGATTTCTAAGGCTTTTGGTATATATTAAGGCTATCAGCCCAAGATTCAGTGCCAGTCTCAAAGGGTTAAGAGACCACCCCGGTGGCTCAGATGGTAAAGAATCTGCCTGCAATTCAGGGGACACGGATTTGATCCCTGGGTTGGGAAAGTCTCCTGGAGAAGGAAATGGCAATCCACTCCAGTTTTCTTGCCTGGGAAATCCCATGTAGATAAAGCCTGACAGGCTGACAGTCTGTGGAATCGCAGAGTTGGACACAACTGAGCGACTAACAAGGCCATCCTCAGCTGTAATAAAATGGAGAAACCCTTTCAACAGAGTAGTCACTGCTCTGACAACATCAGTTATGGGACCTGGCCTCCCCAGTTGGAAGTGGACTGACTACTATTATCTGGGTGCCCCCCGACCCCCACATTCTCTCCACCTGGTGGGTGCACTTCTGGAGTGTTAGACACACCATGTTATATGTGGTGCCAACACCCTCCATGCCCACCTAGTGAATGAGGCTGAGGTTGAGGGCGCTGTCCACAAAGAATGTATGTATATATGACAACTGTCTTTCTCTTTAAATCATTACCTTAATGTAGAGTTCTTAAACTTTTTTATAACACAGACTCTCGAGACAGTGTTTTGAAGCCCATTGACCCCTTTTCAGATTAGATTTCTTTTACCTTTTGACTGTACCATGAGGTTTCCAGAATCTTTGTTCCTTGACCAGGGATTGAACCTTCAGCAGTGAGAGTGTGAAGTCCTAACCACTGGACCACCAGGGACTTCCCTGGATTTTAAACGTGTAAATTAAATACACAGGATTACAAAAGAAACAAATTATGTTAAATTGTACTTATCAAAATAACTTTAAAAAACAAATGTGCAATATAGAAATATATATACACACATACATATTTTATTGCCTCATCAAATAAAGAGATTTAACAAGGGGTCTAATAACTACCCTAAATTTGGAATTTAGTACTGAGGGTAAATGATAGCTGTGACAATTATCAGTTCAGTTCAGTTACTCAGTCGTGTCCAACTCTTTGCAACCCCATGGATGTTAAGCTTCCCTGTCCATAACCAACTCCTGGAGCTTGCTCACTCATGTCCATCGAGTTGGTGATGCCATCCAACCATCTCATCCTCTGTCATCCCCTTCTCTTCCCATCCTCAATCTTTCCCAGCATCAGGGTCTTTTCCAATCAGTCAGTTCTTTGCATCAGGTGGCCAAAGTATTGGAGTTTCAGCTTCAGCATCAGTCCTTCCAATGAATATTCAGGGTTGATTTCCTTTAGGATTGACTAATTTGATTTCCTTGCAGTCCAAGGGAGTCTCAAGGGCCTTCTCTGACACCACAGTTCAAAAGCATCAGTTCTTCAGCGCTCAGCTTTCTTTATGGTTCAACTCTCACATCCATACATGACTGCTGAAAAAAACCATGGCTTTGACTAGGTGGACCTTTATCAGCAAATAATCTGCTTTTTAATATGCTGTCTGGGTTGGTTATAGCTTTTCTTCTAAGGAGCAAGCGTCTTTTAATTTCATGGCTACAGTCAACACCTGCAGTGATTTTGGAGCTCAAAAAATAAAGTCTCTCACTGTTTCCATTATTTCCCCATTGATTTGCCATTAAGTGATGGAACTGGATGCCATGATCTTCATTTTTTCAATGTTGAGTTTTAAGCCAACTTTTTCACTCTCCTCTTTCACTTTCATCAAGAGACTCTTCAGTTCCTCGTCACTTTCTGCTATAAGGGTGGTGTCATCTGCATGTCTGAGGTTGTTGATATTTCTCCCAGCAATCTTAATTCCAGTTTCTGCTTCATCCAGCCCAGCATTTAGCATGATGCATATAAATTAAGTAAGCAGGGTAACAATATACAGCCTTGATGTACTCCTTTCCCAATTTGAAACCTTTCTGTTGTTCCATGTCCAGTTCTAACTGTTGCTTTTTGACCTGCATAGAGGTTTCTCAGGAGGCAGGTAAGGTGGTCTGGCATTCCAATCTCTTTAAGAATTTTCAACAGTTTGTTGTGATCCACACAATCAAAGGCTTTGCCGTAGTTAATAAAGCAGAGGTAGATGTTTTTCTGGAACTCTCTTGCTTTTTCTGTGATCCAACAGATGTTAGCTATTTGGTCTCTGGTTCCTCTGCCTTTTCTAAATCCAGCTTGAACTTCTGGAAGTTCATGGTTCATGTACTGTTGAAGCCTGACTTGGAGCATTACTTTGGTAGTGTGTGAGATGAGTGCAATTGTGTGGTAATTTGAACCTTCTTTGGCATTGCCTTTCTTTGAGATTGGAATGAAAACTGACCTTTTCCAGTCCTGTGGCCACTGCTGAGTTTTCCAAACTTGCTGGCATACTGAGTACAGCACTTTTACAGCATCATCTTTTAGTAATTGAAATAGCTCAGCTAGAATTCCATCACCTCCACTAGCTTTGTTCATAGTGATGGTTCCTAAGACCCACTTGACTTTGCATTCCAGGATGTCTGGTTCTAGGTGAGTGATCACACCATCGTGGTTATCTGGATTATGAAGATCTTTTTGTATAAGTCTTCTGTGTATTCTTGCCACCTCTTCTTAATATCTTCTGCTTCTGTTAGATCCATACGATTTCTATCCTTTATTGTGCCCATCTTTGCATGAAATATTGCCTTGGTATCTCTAATTTTTTTGAAGAGATCTCTAGTTTTCGCATTCTATTGTTTTCCTCTATTTGTATTGATCACTGAGGAAGGCTTTCTTATCTTTCCTTGCTATTCTTTGGAACTCTGCATTCAAATAGGTATTATCTTTCCTTTTCTCCTTTGCCTTTAGCTTCTCTTCTTTTCACAGCTATCTGTAAGTCCTCCTCAGACAACCATTTTGCCTTTTTGCGTTTCTTTTTCTTGGGGATAGTCTTGATCACTGCCTCCTATACAGTGTCACAAACCTCCATCCATAGTTCTTCAGGCACTCTGTCTATCAGATGTAATCCCTTGAATCTATTTGTCACTTCCACTGTATAATCATAAGGGATTTGATTTAGGTCATACCTGAATGGTCTAGTGGTTTTCCCTACTTTCTTCCATTTAAGTCTGAATCTGGCAATAAGGAGTTCATGATCTGAGCCACAGTCTGCCCCAGGTCTTGTTTTTGCTGACTGTATAGAGTGAAAACTATAACCTAATATAAAAATGTCTGATTTCTACTAGTGATGTAGGCGACACTGATACTAATGCAGATTATTGACTGTATTCATAATCGAAAGACATGCTAAGTTTTAGTCAGACCTGCTGGGAGTTGGAGAAACTAAGATAAATTTTTTTTTCCCATCCAAGTTCATAGACATTCTGAGTTCAGGGGTCTGTTAAGAGTCTCTCTCTCTCTCTCTTTTTTTAAAGTTTTTATTGAATTTGTTACAGTATTGTCTCTGCTTTATGTTTTGGGTTTTTGGCCCAACCAGGGATCACACCAGTATCCCCCACATTGGAAGGCAAAGTCTTAACCACTGGAATTACCAGGGAAGTTCTAAGATAATTTTTATAAGGGGCAGAACCATCAGTGCTAATTCACATTATAATTATGCTTCAGTACTTTTCTTTAGAAGGCCCTAAAACATTTGCCTAGCATGAATTTTGTTACATTTGTTACATTTCAATTTTACATTTTCATAGAGTCCAATTTTAACTTTGTGGTTTCTGAATTTTCTACATGCTTTATTGGTAGGCAGAGGTTTTAATCAAAAGGAAGCAAGAATGAAGCTATGATAGAGCTCAGTAAAGTCAACCCTCCTCTTTGAGGCTACACAGGTGGGGTTAGTAGAAGGCAATGTTCCTGAAGAGTCTTCTGAAACTTCTAGAAGAACTCAACAGCCCAACCATTCTGGAGGAGTCTATAAACTGGGCCTGATACACTAATAAATGTCTTTCATAAGCAAAGATTATAAAAATATTCACCCATGTTTTCTTCAAATGATTGTAATAGCATAAAAATTGTTCAGTTTTTTCTCTCTGGAGTTTATTTGGATGTCAAGAGTGAATTTGGAATCTGACTTTATTTTGAACCAAATGAATAGTTGCTGGTCTCAGTCTCATCTTTTTTCCACTGATTTGAAATGCCATCCTTAGGATATACTGTATTCCTGTGCATATTTGAGTCTATGTCCCGAGTTCCTATCCATTTTGTTACCCTATATGTCCTGTAATGTTTGCTTAATTGGCTTTATAATTCATTTAATACTGGATTCTTATGGATTATTTGGAAATGCAATATTCATACTTTATAGCTCTGAGCCGGGAGACAAATAACAATTGCCCTTTTAGTGTGGGAACACCCTTTGCCTTTGTACAGTTCACCGTCTTCCCTCTGTGTGTCTTTTCCCACTGGGCACAGTCATTTCTGGCTTCCCTGGAATTTCCTTCCCAATCCTTCCAACAGCCTTTCTTACTTTGCATGCTTCATCATCATCAGGCATCTTATGACTAAGCAACTGATTTCCTAATTAGAATATGGTCTAGTCATGACCATTTGTATATATTAAAAAATCAAATCTTATTCTATACTTAAAGGAAATATTAATGAAGAATTATGCGTCCCATGTGGTCACTGTAAATTCACTGTGACTATGGAAATCCCCAGCCTTTCTCTTTGATAAAGTTTCTATGCTTCTGACCCCTTGCCCACCTCCTCCCTTCATCTTGCCATCTCATGCTATTTCAGATATCACATTAAGTGTAATTGATTCAGAGTTAATGAGTCCCCTGTTAAAAGCTCTCATTGTGTATAATGTGTGTGCTAAGTTGCCTCAGCCATGTCCGACTCTGTGTGATCGTGGGCACATTATTAAACTTCTCAGTGACTCAGTTTATTTGTCTATAAAATGGACATCAGTAACATGAGGTTTTATGAGGATTAAGTATACAGAGTGGCCACAAGAACTCAATGAAAGTCAGTTATTATCATCATGATCAACACTGGAGAGGAAGTTGTTTGAAGGAAAAACAAGTCATGGAAAACATTAAAAATCTCACTTCACATCAAGTTCTTTCTTGGATTCTTTTGAATGAGGACAGAAAAAGTAGTTTGGCAAAGATTTCTAAAAGCATCAACTTTCCAGTAGATGAGAAGTAGATGTACACTCCATCCTGTGCAAACTCATGAGCTCTTTATTCCTTTAACTAAAAATGCTTCCTTTGAGAAAAACTTGTATAGTAACAAGTGAAGGTCTAACAAAGCCAGCAAACTTTCTGACATAATCAGTCTATTTTTGGCAGAGTCATAGATAGACTGTATAGGAGAATCATATGAGACAATAGCTAGCAGAAGCCTTGCATTTGCCTTCAAACTGCTAGCCAGTGATGTCAAGCATCAGCTCTCAATTCCACAGCAAATGCCACAATGCGATAAGTACCATCACCAATGTCATCATTATTGGCATCATTGCTACAGTAGCTGAGCATCTACCAGTTTAAACCTCATGGAAAGTGTATTTCCTGATTTGTGAGCTATTTCTCTACTGAAGTATGCCTAATTGATATACTTGTAATATTTCCGTGGAAAGAAAAAAATTAACCAAAAGTAGTTCCTTCTTCAACCATTAAAGAAATGAGCAGTTCACAACCACCAGGATAAGCAACATATATATCATTTAAATTAAAAAAAAATTAACCTCATTGTACCACTTATCCTTATATTACATCAAAATTCTTCAAAAATTAAAGATAACCTGTTGTATGCCTGAGAGCTCCTACCTCTTCCTTCCTAAAAGTCCTTTCAAGATGCTTCCAGAAGCCTGGCCTGATCCTAGAAGGATATGGAAGTGATTCACAGTACTGAGAAGACCCACTGCTTCTATTGGCCTTCATGCCTCAGGCATTTCTTATAATCTGCAGCTTCAGCATTCTGTAGTAGATGGATGCCAGGGCTCAAAGCACCATCCTGCAATCACAATGTGTAGTTATAGCAGGCACAGATACACACTCAAGACCACAGCAGGAAGAACAAAGATGAGAAAGCATTGAAAGATGCGGCTGGAAAAACTGAAAGCTTCTTCAGAACCATGAGAACCCTGATATTGCTTAAAAACAGAGGAGCAGCGGTTTGAATCATGGTACAGCAAAAGAGTTGGTGATGGACAGGGAAGCCTGGCATACTGCAACCCATGGGGTCACAAAGAGTCGGATACGACTGAGCGACTGAACTGAACTGACAGCAAAAGAATGGGAAAAAACCTCACTCCTGTTAATTTAGCCCTTTCCCTTTTATATTTCTGTTTCAGCAGAATTCACAATGGCTGGTAGCAGCATAGAGGAGGCCTCCAGGTCAAGGCAAATGTGGCTTCCGCTTCAGGGAACCATGTTGGGCTTCCCGTATAAGATACTCACTGATCCTTGAAAAACAGGGGATGAGGGCATGGCAGCCTCTCTATTCAGAGCAGCCATCCTGGAGGACGTCAGGCCAGACATCCTGGCAGCAACCAAATCCAAATATATCAAGGTGACAAGTATCACACTCCTCCCTTGCAACCTGCCATTCCTGGAGATGCACATGCAAGGTTTCTCTTAAGGCAAACATTGCTGCTCATCATGTAATTCCACATATGCACAATTCTCTGATGGAGAAGAAAGGTTAATGGGAAGAATTTAGGTGCCTGAGTTTCTTGTTACCTCAAAACTCTATACATTTGAATGACTTTCCAGTAACAATGGCTTGCTTCACTGTGAAAAACACAATTTTGCCTCTCTTTAATTTTATTTCTGCAAGTTTAGAAGTGTAATGACCTTTTTGGAAACCAATTTCTGCATTTGGTTTTATGTGTTAATACATTTTTGAAGATGTTGTTAATAGTGAAGCAGTAGGTTTGAACTTAGTCGACTATTTTTCATTGTGATGCTTAAGGTGTAGCAAGAAACAAGTGATTTCATACAGATTTATTTCCACTTTAGGGAACAGCAAGTTAATATCCAAAACTTAAAAAAGAAGATGGAGAAAGAGCAAGAGAAAGGGATAAGGAAAAGAAGCGACAAAAGAGAAGGAAGAAGTAGGTGGAAGAGAGGTAGGGAGCCCAGGAAGACAGGGGGGATAACTGAGAACAAGGTAGGGAGATCCTGTTGAAAGGTGGTTAAAGGAAGTGATACTGGTGAGAAGCCAGCAAGCGCCATGAGGCTGCTGAAGAGGAGTGGATGGATTGACATGAATCCACTCCTGGCTGCCCCGAACTTTGGAGCGAGCATTCGTTTGGTCATCAGTGGGCAGAAGGTCTGCCGCACACCAGAGCTCAACAGTGAAAATACGGATGAGAAAGTGTGGCCCATGCTCCTGCACCAGGCCCAGCTCATAGCAGTCCCAGTCAAGACTCCTCCTGGGCAATAAACTTGGCCTAAAGTACCCCAACATCACCAGCACTCACTAAATGTTAATGAACACAAATACTGGAATCGCTTTGAAAATATCTAGCTGTTTCTCCTCAAATGTGGGTTGAGTTTTCTTTCGCAATATGAACGATGTTCTTGCCAATTTTCAAGTTTACAGCTCCAGCTGTTAGGTGGTTATGTAAGAGCAAAAGTGATCAAAGGGCCTCATGAGTGGAAAATGCATTTTTCCCCTTGGTTGCATAACTCCCCAATGGAATGGGCTCTGTAATCGAAGCACTGTCTGCCCACTCCTCCTGCCACTCACTGCTCCTCTACAAGCAAAAATGAAAGAAAGAAAGAAGGAAAATTCACTGTGGAGGGAATAAAAGGTTATAAAAAAATGTTGCTGGACTCAAATTTAGAATGTCCAAGCATTTTTCAAAAGAAAGTTGCAGGTAGCTTTTATGAGCAATTACAAAAATAGTAACTAAATAAATTCCCCTCAACTCAAGGGGGCTTTCTCTAAAGCATATGAAATCATTACAGTAAAAATATAGTTCCTTATAGCCAGCACGGTATTCTAATGTCATTATTTTCTGAAAGTCACTCTTCCTATCGGTCTTTTAGTCCTTTCAGAACAGGGAACTTATCTTTGTGTTGTAGCCTCCCCAGTGCCTAGCATACAATAAGATCCAATAAATAGCAAGTGTTTGAATAAGGATTTAGGAAACGTGACCGCAGTCATATATCTGCAGAGACCTAGACACGTTGCAATGACAGCTTTTCTAAGTAGAATCAGAGGCTAAACAGGTGTTATTTGCCCTAATTTCTTTTCTCCTTATGGACCTAATTTCAAAAGAATAATGAAAGCTGGGCAAAGTCAGGTGACAGAAGTGGACAAAGGTAACAGTCTTTGTTAGCCCTTAGCAATAACCCCAGAATTTCTTTGGGGTTTCAGGCACCAATGGCTTGTCCTTTCCACTTCTGGAAATGACAGCTACCAGACTATGTTCACCCCTGCCCGGAGTCTCAGTAGTTAATGATTATGAAAAGCCTGGGCCCAACTGGCACCATGTTCCCTGAAAAATTGCCCAGTTATCAGCTGGCAAATTACAGCCCCAGATACAGGATATACTCAACCAGTACACAGATTAACTCAGATTTATAACACTTCAAATAGCTAGGGAGATCCATCCGCAATGGATAGATTGCACTCCAGTGAGAGGAAGGGGAAGCCAGGGAGGAACTCCAAAGGGCTAGTGAAGGAGACTGGGAGGATGATGGCAGGATGAGAGGACACCATGGTCCTTGCTAATTTAGAAACACACTTGCCTCTTCTTTGTGGTAGGACGGGCACTCTTTGCCTTGCTGGTGTTTCCTCTCCACCATCCTTAGTTGGCCCTTTCATTTTTCTGGTCTTGATCATCTATTGAATACACTGAAAAAATGTTCAATTAGAGGACACTTCTAGCTCTCAGGTTATCCTGTATATGTGTATTTTAATGTATTGGGGGGCTTCCTTTGTGTCTTAGCTGGTAAAGAATCTGCCTGCAGTGTGGGAGACCTGGGTTCTATCCCTGAGATGGGAAGATCCCCTGGAGAAGGGAAAGGCTACCCACTTCAGTATCCTGGCCTGGAGAATTTCGTTGACTGTATAGTCCATGGGGTCACAAAGAGACGGACACAACTGAGCAACTTTCACTTCACTTCTCATGGGTCTATATTCACCCTTTATCTCTTAGGACCCTCCCCTGTTATAGAGAACCATTCAATTGCTTTCATTGTTTCCCTCTCCTCTTCAAAGGCTGAAATATCCTCTCACCTTCCCCTGGCCTGCTGAATGAAGATCTGCACCACCTAGCCTGGCTTCCATCAGCCCTTCCAACTGTGGTCTAAACCCTCCACTTCTGCCTTCTCTGTTCTCCTGCCTGGAAACACTGCCTCTTTCTGAATCATGCCCATCTTTTGACATCCTGTCTAAGTACATCTGATCTCATTTTTCTAAGCCATGGTAATATTTTGGGCCTCTCAGTTCCTGCAGAATGACCAAAGGCTCACATACTCTGAGCTTTCCATGCCTTGCGGGATCCACGGGTTAACTCTCTCTGTTTAAGACACAGTGGCTCCTAAATGTCACAGACCCTAAATGAGCTCCAGTAGTGAGACTAGCTCTGAGACAGAGTCAGAGGCCCAAGTCTCAAGCCAGCTTGACCACTTGATGCCTCTGTAGTCTGGTTCAAATTACTTTTAACCTGGTATGGGAAGGGACAGGTAAACGACCTAGTAAGATATGCTAGAAAACTGAGATTGTGGATTGTTTTAATCATGTCTGCAATAGTATTTATGCCTAGGAACACAGATTATTTTTGTAACAAAAATTGTAGAAGGGAAATTTTAACCAAATCTTGGCTTCAGAGTGCCTATAGATATTGACTCTATTTCATAGATTGATGATTCTTGATCAAAGGTTGAAGTCCCCCCTGCCAAGCGATAGGGTAAATCAGAATTTCTGGGAAATGTGCATTTTTTGTGGTTATTAGAAAGGTAAAGGTTTAAGAAAACTAGCAACTTACTCTCTCTTAAATATTGCCTTATGTAAAATGAGGAAAACAATGAATTAACCATGGGTTCTTATGAGAATTAAATAAGACAAGATCTATGAAATTATTTGAAAATGGTAAGATTTATCTAAATATAGCCTGTGAGTTTGTATGAGGTTCTCATTATCTGAGGTTAACTAGTACCAGAAAAAGCTTTGACAGAATCCATTTAAAAGAGGGCCAAAGTAGACATAGAAAATGGTGGGAAATAAAAAGTTCAATTTAAACTTGGCTTTGAAAATTGTAACTAAAAATTATGAGGGCAACTTATTTACATTACATCTAATAAACTGTAGATTACTATTGTGGCTATGTGTTAAATCTTAGGACAAAGAACTAACAAAACTATTTGGGATTTTGGGCGCAATTTATCTAATAAAATTGCTTCATAGCACAATACAATTACTTTTACTTCAGGTTTGGGTTTCTCAATGTGCTCATAAAAAAGGATTAGTTTTTAAAAGCATTCAAAAATGTGTCCGCTTTATTAAGGACTGCTTTCTCTTTGGAAGTGCCATCATGTCATCATCATTGTCAGTTTTTCTCTTCTTCAATAATTTACTGATAAAACCCTGCTAGACTTTTATTTGTCTAGAGCTTCCTTTCTGACTGACTATACCTCCAACTTCAATTTCATCCATGTTAGAAAATTCTGAATATTTTGTAAAGTTGTAAATTTACTCCAATTTTTCCATTGTTTTCCCACCCACTTACAATAATAGCGAGTTATTAAAAAACTATTAGACAAAAACATTGCTATTATGAGTGAAGGTAGGTTTTAGATTTAAACAGAGAGGAATGTTAGAATGGGTCAATTCGTATTATAATTGGTCACTTTATTAGTTTTTTTCTGTTATGATGACTTGTTTCCCACTGCAACTTTGTACTTCTAAGGCTTTGGGAAAATGCATTTTCAGGTTATGGGTACTCAGTCTGATTTTTCATAATTCTCATGTAGTCATGTACTTAATGCCTTACTGAAATAAGTGCTTGAGTTTCATCCACTTCATTAGAACTGATTCAAATGTATTCTTTTTAATGGCTGAGAAATATTCCACACCAGCCTTATGGCAGAAAGCGAAGAAGAACTAAAAGAGCCTCTTGATGAAAATGAAAGAGGAGAGTGAAAAAGTTGGCTTCAAGCTCAGCGTTCAGAAAACTAAGATCATGGCATCTGGTCCCATCACTTCATAGGAAATAGATGGGGAAACAGTGGAAACAGTGTCAGACTTAATTTTGGGGGGGCTCCAAAATCACTGCGGATGGTGATTGCAGTCATGAAATTAAAAGACGCTTACTCCTTGGAAGGAAAGTTATGACCAACCTAGATAGCATATTTAAAAGTAGAGACATTACTTTGCCAACAAAGGTCCATCTAGTTAAGGCTATGGTTTTTCCAGTAGTCATGTATGGATGTGAGAGTTGGACAGTGAAGAAAGCTGAGTGCCGAAGAATTGATGCTTTTGAACTGTGGTGTTGGAGAAGACTCTTGAGAGTCCCTTGGACTTCAAGGAGATCTAACCTGTCCATCCTAAAGGAGATCAGTCCTGGGTGTTCATTGGAAGGGCTGATGTTGAGGCTGAAACTCCAATACTTTGGCCACCTCATGCGAAGAGTTGACTCATTGGAAAAGACCCTAATGCTAGGAAGGATTGGGGGCAGGAGGAGAAGGGGACGACAGAGGATGAGATGGCTGGATGGCATCACTAACTTGATGGACACAGCTTTGGGTAGACTCTGGGACTTGGTGATGGACAGGGAGGCCTGGCGTGCTTCAATTCATGGGGTCACAAAGAGTCGGACATGACTGAGTGACAGAACTGAACGGAATATTCCATTGTGTATATGTACCACAGCTTTCTTATCCATTCATCTGCTGATGGACATTTAGGTTGCTTCCATGTCCTGGCTATTATAAACAGTGCTGCAATGAACACTGGGGTACACGTGTCTCTTTCAATTCTGGTTTCCTCGGTGTGTATTCCCAGTAGTGGGATTGCTGGGTCGTATGGCAGTTCTATTCCCAGTTTTTTAAGGAATCTCCACACTGTTCTCCATAGTGGCTGTACTAGTTTGCATTCCCACCAACAGTGTAAGAGGGTTCCCTTTTCTCCACACCCTCTCCAGCATATATGGGAGACAGCAAAAGAGACACAGATGTATAGAACAGTCTTTTGGACTCTGTGGGAGAGGGTGAGGGTGGGATGATTTGGGAGAATGGCATTGAAACATGTATATTATCATGTGTGAAATAGATCACCAGTCCAAATTCGATGCATGAGACAGGGTGCTCAGGGCTGGTGCACTGAGATGACCTAGAGGGATGGGATGGGGAGGGAGGTGGGAGGGGGGTTCAGGATGGCGAACACATGTACACCTGTGGCAGATTCATGTCACTGTATGGCAAAAACCACTACAATATTGTACAGTAATTAGCCTCCAATTAAAATAAATAAATTTATGTTAAAAAAAAACAAGCACATGAAATAAGTGGTTGATTACTTTTGACTGAATAAGGAGTTTACTGATCAAGTGAGTGAATGGAAAAACTGGAGGAAGGAAGGAATGAGCAGCCATAGGTTCCCACTGCAGAATTTATACTTTTAGTAAGAAAGTCACACACAGGAATTGCTAATCTCAGTGAAATAGGTGAACATAATACCAGAGATGAAAAGGGTTTGAGGTTTAGATACAATTTTTCCATTTACAAAACAGAATGGATTTGTCCAAGGTTCATGCTGAAAAATGTGTGGGTTCTCACCAGGTCTATCCCTTGGAGAGTTGTAAGTGAATGATATTTATGAAAGTAATTGCAGTAAAAACTCACACCTACCCTATGATGGGAACCAACTTTGTTCCTTATACACATTATGTTAGAGATTCTCACATCAAGGAGTCCAAGGGGTCTGCAAAGCTATAGCATGAACATAGTCATCTCGGGGAAACATTTTACTTAGAGACTTGGAAAAGTGGAAAGAAGAATTATATCTTTGGCTAGGATATAAACTAGCTCTACATGTTTTACAATAAAACTTATTTTTAAGAAATTTTACTTTGAAACTTCCCTGGTGGTCCAGGGGTTAAGGATCTACCTTCCAATACAGGGAACACAGGTTTGATCACTGGTTGGGGAACTAAGGCCCTGCATATCATGGACGACTAAGCCCATCCACCACAACAAGCCCATCCATCCACATGGCTGCAATAACAGAAGCCCAGATGCCACAACACAGACTCAGCACAGGATCTTGCCTGCAGTCCAGTGGTTAAGATTTTGCTTTCCATTGTAGTGAGTACAAGTTCAGTCCCTCATTGGGAAGTAAGGTCTCACAATCCTCGTGGTGAAAAAAAGCTTTGTTGTTTTTTTTTAACTTTTGCAGAAGGTCTTGAAGGTATGCGTGCAGGAAGCACCCCCTGCCCCAACCCACCTTTAGGTGCCTGTCTGGCATGTCATGCTTTCAACAACTCTGCCACATATACATCATTATCTTTGGTTGCATATGAAGAAAATGAGCTATATAGAAGTTGTGAATGGGAGTTTTCAAACTCCTTAGTGATAGAATCCTGCTTTCCCCTAACCGTGTTGTCCGGTAGTAAGATGACCCTTCCTGTTCCCATGACTCTGTCTGCATTTTTCTTTCTCTTTGAGTCTCTTCTCCACGTGCCCAATCTCTACAAGGACTCTAGGTGCCTAGAGGAAAAAAATCTGAGAATTTGTCTTTATACCTTAGGGTTCTGGAGTCACTAGGTCAATTCAGACTAGCTGATTTGAAAAGAGGAGACAGAGGGAAGGAATTCATCTTAGAATGGAATTTCCCCACAGACTGATCGGGATATTACATGAAATGTTGGTGCCCTTGCGTCAAATGATACTGAATGAAAAATTGTAGACATGTCAGGCCAGTTCCTTTTTAAAGGAATGACCAAAAAGATATCCAAGAAGTATTGTCACAGCTCACTTTCCTAACTTTCCAGATACAGTTGGTGGTTGGGGAGCCAGGCAGGTAAGGGGTCTGCTAGCAGCAGAGAACAGAAGCTTTCCCACTGCCTCATTGAATCAAGGAATCTTGAGGCCCATTTAACAATAGACACTCTTTCATCAGAGTGAAAAAGAGTGAATGCAAAAAGATGAACAATGTCTTTAAATAGCTCTAGGAAAGGTCTTTGCCCTGAGGTGGAACCCAGATCCATTCCTGGGTCTTGGAGTCTGTTGTCTCAGCATCCTACAGAACTGAAATAATAGCCCTGCTCTCACCTCTCTGAATACAGAAAGTAGACCCATTACCCACGGAAATTTAGTTGGGTTTTCAACATTTTAGGAGAGTCACTAGGCTCTTCTAAAGCACAGGAGTTTATGAGTTGAAAACAGGCTTATAATCTCCAGGACTGGGCCAGCACTCCAATTTGTGGATAAACCACAACAGGACATAATATTCTTTCTTGCTAAGTTCATATATAATTCTGGTTTGAATATGTCCATACTTGTGGTTTCTATTTCTGACCTAGTTTTGCTTCCTAAGCTTCAAAACATTTGAGTATCAACTCTCCATCTCCTTCTCTTGCTCTTTTTCCTATGTATGCACACATACACATACACAAACATATACATAGACACATACACACACACTTTTCACATACACCTTATTTCTTTTATTGGGATTTCTTTTTACATGACAGTTAGAGGATTGCAGAAATCAGATGCTGGTGGCCTTATCTGACCAGTTAACTCGGGCTTTCTAAGGAAAAATATGACAGAATTTGTTTATCTGGATCTTTGTCCCAAAAAGCAAACATGCAGGAGCCTACATTGAGGCTATTAAGTGAAGAGTAAGCTATTGTTTGTAAGAAGAATTGTGAGAAGAGGGCAAACTGATAAATAAGAAGCATTTATGTGGTACTATTTGACAGGTACCTTCCTATGTATTTTAAATAATACTCCCAACAAGCTCACTATATGCAGAACTATTACTGTCCCCACCATACATTCCCTCCAGAGGAGAAAGTTGAGGCACAGAGATGTTAAGTCACTTGCTTAACACCTAACTAATAGTAGAAGGAGAATTTGAGCCCAGGCATTTAGGCTGCCAAGTGAAGTGAAGTGAAGTGAAGTGAAGTGAATTCACTCAGTCTTGTCTGACTCTTTGCGACCCCATGGACTGTAGCCTTCCAGGCGCCTCTGTCCATGGAATTCTCTAGGCAAGAATACTGGAGTGAGTTGCCATTTCCTTCTCCAGGGGATATTCCTGACCCAGGGATCGAAAGGGGTCTCCTGCACTGCAGGCAGACTCTTTACCATCTGAGCTATCAGGGAAGCCAAGTTTATGCTTACTAGGACTCACCAGTCTACTTTGCTAACTTTATTCGTCCATCATAGCCTCAACCCTCTATTCTCGTTTATTCTTCCTTTCACTCCCATTTTTTTTTCTTTTTTCTCTCTATCCCACTGTTTATCCCAGCAGGAAACCAGTGCTTTTTTAAGCATTTGCTATACTTAATCTTGCAAGCTGTTCCTCATCATTCAGCAGATAAGAGGACATTTCTATTGAAGATACTTAAAGATAGAAGTAAGATTTGCCTACTTAAAGTATACAAAGAAAATACAATTTCTTTTCTTTGTAAGTCTTAGAAGAATATTTCTTCTGGGGATTAATAAAAACTTCTTTACTTTGCTCTTACTTCCTGGATTGCAAAAAAACCCTTTAAGATTTTTGTATTTATCAATCTTCCTTAACATGTTAAGGACTTGAGTCTAATCCATATAAGTTGGTTTATGGTTGGACTCAATTCAGCTGAAATTCTATAACCCATATATCAACCACTGAACTGAAGCCATTGCTGGTTCTTTATTCTATCCTCTGAACTGTAGTCATTCCCATGGTAATTTTCTTATTTTTGTGGTGTGTTTTTTTGAGATTCTGTTTTTGAGCTTCCCATCAAACCAAAAACAGATTTCTCTTTTCCATTCCAGCCCATTCTGTTCTTTTAAGGTGGAGGACAGCTGTGAGGTAGGGCTGGTTTCTGCCACCTACTAAACTGTCAGCTGCTGGAAGGCTGGGACCAATGAGAGCATCTTTGTTTCCTGGTGCCTGGCAATGTCTAGCATGTAATAGTTGCTTAGTAATTGCAGGTTAAATGAATGAAGCAGTGAAATGGGAAACCTTTTTTCTATGATGGCCATCTTCCTATTTCAGACTTTGGATATAACATCCCCCTGTAGTTTACAAAGACTTCTTCTCCACTGTATATGCCATTATTAAATTAGTAGAATTCCAAACTGAGAATGGGTTGATATGTCAGCGAACTTTTTTTTGTTCAAGATATCCTCTGCCAAACTTTTGAATCAAAACCCAGTCCCAAAATGTTACTAATTTTTAAAGATTGGTGATGGATACACGAAGGTTTATAATATCATTTTCTCTACCCTTGTGTATTTTGGAAAATTTGCATAACTTGTTAAAATCTGCCTACATAGAATGATACAATTAAATTAGGATAATGGTGATTTTAAAGGAAGTGGTTAGTATAAAGGAGTGCACTCAAATTTTCTAGGCATCATTGCAAAAGAAGCTATTTATTATTTTTTTACCCATAGTGGAGTACTGATTTAAAAGTTTAGTTAGAGCTGGCAAAAGCATTTTAATTTAAATAATGACTTCTTCAGAAATATTTATTCTTTATCTTCCCATGGAATACAGTGGCTGGGGGTCTGTCTTACAGCAAAGTGGTCAATCTGTTCTAAAATACTGAAGGAATCTAGGTTGTAATGCTGATATTTTCTAAGGACTTAAATATGAAATGGTACCAATAAGAATATAAACTGGAAACTTTAAGCATATATGGTAATTCTGTGTGTATGCATGTGTGTGACTATATGTTAGATAAATATTTACAGCAAGAGATCTTTCCACTTAAGGGAAATGGGGGAAATGTTAGCTACAGCCATTAAAATTGCAAACATTAATGGCTCAGAAATGTTCAAACAGCAGGTTCCTATTTATAGCCCTGCAATTAGACTCTTCTATACAATTGTGTTAATTGAATAACAGGCTTTACAATGTCTTTGTCTAGGTTAATATATCCACTTCAAACAGACTGGACAATGGCTTTTTGTGGTAATAGTGATCTTTAGTTTATTGGAATCTTCTTGAAAAATCAAAGTAACTTACTCAAGGAAAGGAGGTGAACTTAAGCTAGAATTTTTTGATGTTTGGGATTTTTAGAAGAAAATGAGATCTAAGTTGCATAGACCTGTGACTCAGCATCCACTGCTTGCTGCTGCCATACATATTTCTGAAGTTCTCTAAGTGTCTCAGTTACCCACTTTGTTTAACATGCAGAGATCATTCAGTTTAGAACTGAAACCCACAATTTAGAAGTACAAGGATTATTCTTACATTTGCCATCAGTGTTTTTCCTCAAACATGCAATATCTGAAAAATCTGATCCAAAAACCTTGACAAAAAAAAACAAAACACTTATTCCTACCTGGAATTTAGTTCCTTCTTTTTTGGGAGGAGGACTGGTTTACCATATGTATTCCTATAATAGTGTGAAGATCTAAGAAGCTTCTGAAATTCAGTATTAGCAGAGATAACATGTCCACCTACATAGATGTGAGGACGGGAGCATCAGAGGAGATGCAAATGCATCTGCAAATCAGATGGCAGCTTCCCAATAAGGTGATGGCTGGCGGGGATGCTGGTGAGATTGGCTACTCCTACACATAGGATCCACATCCCCAACAGAGTGCTCATGAGGAAACCACAGCCACCTTCAAGGATTAAAAAAAAAACAAAACTTTAGTTCTCTCCAAAATCAGAGCTTGTCAGGCTTTTGGACCAGGCATTCAGCAATATGAATAGCTCATTTTCAGACGCTGTTCACATCTTATCTGATCTGAATTGATTCAGTAGAGTTTCTCCAGAAGACTTTAAAAACCAAGTAAATATTAAGCTGTTCTCACTGTGTTAGCCAAACACAATTAATATTGCTCTGTATAATCCTAACAAACTAAGATGCTACAAATGGAACATTCTGAGTTCCTCTGACCCACTTCAAATGAAAGTGCATGCAACTGAAGCCAATTCCATGACTGGCTGGGCATAGTCAGAATTATTTGTCTTAACATTACTTTGCTTCATGTCTTCCTGTTAAGGATATACCCAACTATTAACCAATCTGAAGCTAAAATACCCCAAAGTACGGCATTCAACTGTTAGTCCTTGTGGGAGGACAACTTTTGATCACAAATTCCTTTGGCCATCCACTCTGTGTTACCAGATCAAAAATAGGGGTATTTATTTCATTTGGCAAAGACTGGAAAATTAAATCAACACATCACCAAATACAAGCTCCAGAAGATGTGGCTCAAGCAAGGATCATAGTGCAGTCCCAGATAAACAGTTTTTTATGGCACATAAAGTTTTTATTATACATAAATTCTAAATTTATTTTTAATTCTTTTTAAGTCAGTCAGTGGGATGATAGCTGGCCGATAGCAAATTGCAGATTTTAAAAATCGTTCCACAATGAAGCAACATCTTTTTCCACACTGACTGTGATCCAGGTTCTCATAGCCTTGTTCTTACCACGCTGGGTCATGGCCAGGTATCTTGGAGTTTAGACAAATCCAGCCAGCTAAGGAAATCCTAAATGATAGTTATGTCATGATGTTCTTACCCATCTTCCTCCCAGACCCCAAACTATTGGCTTCCTTGCCACTGGGCCAGGATATATCCTTCCCTCCTGCCCCACTTTTGCGAACAATGACCAGCATTCTGCACAGTTCTTGGCCCATGGTTTGGCTCATACTCGCGGGACCTTGGAATTCATCTAGCAGTGAGGCTCTCATAACCCAAACTTCCTGTGCAGACTTCAAACACACACACAAACACTGGGACCAGAGCTCATGGAGCAAGAAAATAACACAAAGTACACAAACTCTCTCAAACCTGCCAGCAACATCCTAATAAATCCTGCCTTGTTTCCCTGGTGGAAGAAACACTTCTGGGATCACTTCTTCTCTACTTGTGAGATGAAGCATCCTCCAAACCCCAAAAATGTAGCCTGGATTCTTCACAGGCAGCCTCCTTACTAAGCTACAGTTTCTGAAATTAAAAATTACTCTTTGAAGATATTAACAAAATTTCCATTTTTAAGCACCCAATTTTACTTCCCCACAAATCTATTTACTTTCTGCAAAAGCTTACACTCTGATAGAGGATATTTACACACACACACACACACACACACACACACACACACACACACACACACACACACACACACACACACACATATATATAGGCTTCCCTGGTGGCTCAGTGGTAAACAATCCGCCTGCCAATGCAAGAGGTGTGGGTTTGATCCCTGGGTAGGGAAGAGTCCCTGGAAAAGGAAATGGCAACCCAATCCAGTATTCTTGCCTGGGAAATCCCAAGGACAGAGGAGCTTGGTGTTCTATAGTCCATGGGGTTGCAAAATGATTGGACACGGCTTAGCGACTAGACAACTAAACACCAATAATACACACACACAGACACACAGACATGTACATCACACGATAAATACAGAGGACTCAGTTCTCTACTTGCAAAGACTTTAAAGAATTGCAGTTGGATTTTCTGCTTAAGGGATGGAAAAGCCTCCTGGGCAAACTAAAATTTGAATCCAACTCTAAAAGGATACATTCAACCAATACACACTCAGAAAAAGTTCTTCCTATCTCCGATCACACCTTCTGAGAAAGGAATGTGAACTTTGAAGAAATTGCAGGGATCTGAGGCTGAAAGTCACTACTTTGAGGAGGAAGGGAACCGAGATTCAGCTGGTCCACACTTTGCAAAGCCAGTGCTTGAACGACCAAGGATTGACTGCTCACTCATCTCTCTTCTTCCCCACGTACTTTTTAGCAGCAGCTCTGAGTTCCATAGGCAGAAATTCCGTTGCATAGATCTAGTTCTGGCTTTAGACAGGGAGTCTAAACTTCATTTTTGTTTGTCCTGTTGATGAGTCTGTTCAAAGTCACTGGAATGACAAGTCAAAGGAAATGTTATGATTTCTCTCTCGCCCACCAAGATCAAACAATTTCCCTCCTTTTGCTGTGGATGATGAAGGCTCTCATCAAAAACCCTTAAAGTCTTCTTCAATTCTGGACCTGTCTTCTGGCTATATAATGAAATTCTTTCTCTAGAATTGAAACTCATGACTTACCAAAAAAGTCTCTGGCAAAAGTAAACACACTTTCTATTTATGGACCAATAGTAGAAAACGCCATTAGAACACAAGTACTCCTAAGAAAATTAAGATCTGTGGGTATTAGGACCTCAAAACAACATGGTATGCAACAAATCACTCTGAGTCATATTTTCCATCAATAAAAGTTCTTAAAACTTGTGCAAACATTAATTGAACAAAGATCATAGAGCTCCAGACAATTAGAAGAGCATTGGCTCCCAAACATTAAGGATAACTGTGATAAGATGAATAGGTTTGAGCAAGTTTCTTAAAAGTGTGCTGAACCAAACTGTTAGGAACTGGGTGATGCCTTTAAAGATACAGAGAGCATGTGTGCCTTGCTCTGGACCAGAAGCCATGAATGAGTCTTCTTAGGTAGTATGATTTGGGAAGACCTGATAAAAATCCATTTAGTGCTTCTTTCAGAAGAGGTAAATTTTTTGCCATCAGAGATTCATTGTTTGGGGATAGGATTTTTGTTATTATTTTTTTTATGAAATGCACATACTCCTGGGAAGCAGTATGACCTTAGCATTAGCAATCAATTGAAATGGCATATCAATAACTTCTCTAGAGGGTGAGAAAAATGAATCAAAGGTAATGAATTTTGGTGGAAAGATTACTTTTCACTGTGTCGGAAAGGAGCTCAACAGAGTTAAAATGATGAGCATAATAAATTCTATTAAGAGGAATCCTAGATCACCAAAAATTTAACAAAAAGTAATAAACCTCTAGTGGCATGATTTCTTCTATTCCTCAGATTATAATACTCATCCAAATCTCCTCCAGCAAAGACTTTGGATGATTGTAATTAGGTTGTTTTAACTGCATTATCAACACATATTATTAATACAGAACATGCATGGGCATATATACAGTTCTATGACATTCAAGCCTGTGGGCTTCTCCTTTAGGATGTTTCCACCCTTCCCTACCCCAGACAAAGGATAAGATAACCAACCAGCTGATCAACCCTTCTGGAGGCATTACAGCCATTATAGACTTGTTCATAACAATTGCTAAAAACTCCTTATTTTCCTGCCCATTTTGCTCCTGTTTTCTGTGCCTCCTTTCTTCCAGTTCGGCTCAGCTCTAACTGGGAATTGAACAGCATATCTGCTCTTGCCTCTGTATTTTGAAGGTGAATTTTGTTTCTTTGGTTCTGTTTTAAACCTGATTTAAGTTCACCATCCAACAATTTTGCTTCCTGAGCGCTGGCTAAAGTCTCTACAAAACACAGTTTGGCTTCCCCCTTGGCCTGAGGGGCTCTGGGGAGGCAGAATCCTAGGAGCCCTGACTGATGCACCTCTGCTACTGTGGTCAGTGTGTGTCCCACTTCATATTCTCATGATGTCCTCTTCCCATAGAGAAGAAATGATGGAGATCTTCACTTCCAGTTAATGTCAGCCCAAAGAAGCTTGGAGAATTTATAGCAGAGAAGGCTATAGTAACATTTTAATGGCATTTATTTGTCTATCTTCACCCTAATTACAAAAATAGCAGGTCATTGGAGAAAATCTGGAAAGTGAAAAAAAGATAATCTAAAATTATCCATACTGCTATCTCCTAGACATAACATCTGTTAACATCTTAGTTTGTAAATTGTTAATATTATTTCTTATATCTAAGTAGTCACACTAATAATTCTGTTTCAATTAATTTTATCTAATATATTTAATTACTATTTCAAATGTCTTTACTGATTATGTTAAATTTGAAAATCTTATAAAACTTCATGAATTCAATATAATGGAAATCTGGCTGTGAATAAATATGACCAATGCAATTAAACAAATAAGTAAGTCTACTAGAGATAACTATAAAGCACAGTATAAACATGACTTAGTGACCTAGACTCTTTTCAGGCAGTGTCACTTATGGGTAGCAATCTTCAGACCGTAAGGCAGAACTTCATGAGTTGACATCAGTGGTACATTCTTCAACAAATTCCTTTGGCTTTCTTTTTTAATTTTTATTTATATTAGAATGTAGTTGAATAGCAATGTTTTGTTAGTTTCAGGTGTACACAGAATGACTCAGTTATATATATATATGTATCTATTTTTTTTCAAATTCTTTTCCCATTTTGGTTATTATAGAGTATTGAGCAGAGTTCCTGTGCTATATAGTAGATCCTTGTTGGCTATCTATTTTAAATATAGCATTGTGCACATGGCAATCCGAACTCCCAATCTGTCTCTCCCTGCAACCATCCTTCCCCCTGGTAACTATAAGTTCACTCTCTAAGTCTGTGAGTCTGTTTCTGGTTTGTAAATGAGATCATTTTTAAAATTATGCATATAAGCAATATCATTATATTTGTCTTTTTCTGCCTAACTAACTTCACTTAGTATGATAATCTCCAGGTGCATCCACATTTCTGCAAATGGCATTCTTTCATTCTTTCTTATGGCTGAGTAAGATTCCATTGTGTAACTGTACCACATCTTCCTTATCCATTCATCTGTTGATGACGGTTGCTCCCATGTCTTGGCCACTGTAAATAGTTCTGCCGTGATCGTTGGGGTGCATGTATCCTTTTGAGTCATGATTTTCTCTGGATATATGCCCAGGGATGGGGTTGCAGGATCATGTGGTAGCTCTGTTTTCAGTTTCTTAAGGAACCTCCATACTGTTCTCCATAGTGGCTGTACCAGTTTACATTCCCACCAACAGTATAGGAGGGTTCCCTTTTCTCTACACCCTCTCCAGCATTTATTGTTTGTAGATTTTTTGACAATGGTTGTTTTGACTGGTGTGCAGTGATATCTCATTGTAGTTTTGATTTGTATTTCCCTAATAATTAACAATGTTGACCTAATAGTTAACAGTGTTGTCATCTTTTCACGTGTTTGTTGGCCATCTGTATGTCTTCTCTGGAAAAATCTCTGTAGATCTTCAGCCCATTTTTGATTGGGTTGTTTTTTGGATATTTAGCCACCAGAGCTGTTTGTAAATTTTGGAGATTAATCCTTTGTTGGTCACATCATTTGCAAATATTTTCTACCATTCTGTGGTTGTCTTTCCATTTTGTTTATAGTTTCCTTTGCAAGCAAAAGTCTGAGTTTAATTAGGTCCCATTTGTTTATTTTTATTTTTATTTCCATTACTCTAGGAGACAGATTGAAAAGCATATTGCTGCATTTATGTCAGAGTGTTCTGCCTATATTTTCCTCTAAGTGTTTTATAGTATCCAGTCTTACATTTAGGTCCGTTTTGAGTTTATTTTAATCCATTTTGAGTTTATTTGTGTTTGATGTTAAAGAATGTTCCCATTTCATTTTTTACATATAGCTGTCCAGTTTTCCCAGCACCACTGATTGAAGAGATTGTCTCTTTTTCTTTTGTCTAGTCTTGCATTCTTTGTCACTGTTTAATTGACCATAGGTGCATGGGTCTATTTCTGGCCTTTCTGTCCTGTTTTGATATGTATTTCTGTTTTTATTTGTGCCAGCACCATACTGTTCTGATTACTATAGCTTTGTAGTATAGCCTGCAGTCTGAAGTCAGGGAGGCAGATTGCTCCAGCTCTATTTTTTTCTTTCTGAAGATTGCTTTGGCTATTCAGGGTCTTTTATGTTTCCAAAAAATTTTAAGATTTTTTTGTTCTAGTTCTGTGAAAAATGCCATTGGTAATTTGATAGGGATTGCATTGAATCTGTAGATTGCCTTGGGTAGTATAGTCATTCTGACAACATTGATTCTTCCAGTCCAAAAACAGTATATTTTTCCATTTGCTTGTGTCATATTTGATTTCTTTATCAGCATCTTATATCAGAGTACAGAACTTTTGCCCCCTCAGGTAGGTTTATTCCTAGGTATTTTATTCTTTATAATGTGATGGTAAATGGTATTGTTTCTTTAATGTCTTTTTCTGATCTTTCATTGTTAGTGTATAGAAATACAACAGATTTCTATGTATTTATTTTGGATCCTGAAACTTTACTGAACTCATTGATGAACTCTAGTAGTTTTCTGGAAACATCTTCAGGATTTTTTGTGGGTAGTAACATGTCATCAGCAAACAGTGACAGTTTTACTTCTTCTTTTCCAGTTTGGCTTCTCTTTATTTCTTTTTCTTCTCTGAGTGTCGTGGCTAGGACTTCCAAAACTATGATGAATAAACATGTCAAGAATGGACACTCTTGTCTTGTTTCTGATCTTACAGGAAATGCTTTCAGCTTTTCACTGTTGAGTATGATGTTAGCTGAGGGTTTGTCATAGAAGGCTTTTATTATGTTCAGGTTTGTTCTTTTATGCCCACTTTCTGGAGCAAGTGACTGTAATTTCCTCTCTTCCTTTTTTTTTTTTTTTTGATGGTATTTGGTATTCATTCATAATTTTCTTGTTTCCAGTTGTGGCCTTTTTTCCACATGCTAGAGAAGTTCATTTAGCATTTGTTGCAAAGTTGATCTGGTGGTGCTGAATTCTCTTAATTTTTGCTTTTCTGTAAAGCTGTTCATTTCTCTGTCAAATCTGAATGAGAACCTTTCTGAGTACTCTTGGTTGTAGATTCTTCCCTTTCATCATTTTAAATATGTTGTGCCACTCCCTTCTGACCTTCGGAGTTTCTGTTAAACAGTTGGCTGATAACTTTCTGGGAGTCCTCTTGTATACTATTTGTTGCTTTTTCCTTGTTGCTTTTATTATAATATTTTCTCTTTGTCTTTAATTTTTGTCAGTTTGGTAACTATGTGTCTAGGCATGTGCCTCCTCAAGTTTATCCTGCCTAAGTCTCTGTGATTCCTGGAGTTGGCTGACTGTTTCCTTTTCCATATTAGGAATGTTTTCAGTTATTATCTCTTCAAATATTTTCTCAAGTCCTTTCTCTCTCTCTCTTCCTTCTGACATCTCTATAATGTGAGTTTTAAATATAAAACTCTCTGTCTGAAAGAAAAAATTAAATAAAATAAACTAACAAGCTAATTAAAATAAACTTTTATTACAAGACAAATTTAGAAAATGACCTAAACCTAAAACTGGGTGTTCCTCCACAAATAGCATCAAACATAAGCCTCCTATTTGCCAGTTTGTATGTGTGGAGTGGAAGAAAGGGATCTAGAAAACCATGAAATATGCAAAAATGAGAAGCCTGTGACACTCCACTCTACTTCAGTTCAGTTCAGTCACTCACTCATGTCCAGCTCTTTGCAACCCCATGGACTGCAGCACACCAGGCTTCCCAGTCCATCACCAACTCCCAACTCCCAGCACTTGCTCAAACTCATGTCCATTGAGTCAGTGATGCCATCCAACCATGACATCCTCTGTCATCCCCTTCTGCTCCCACCTTCTATCTTTCCCAGCATCAGGGTCTTTTCCGATGAGTCAGTTCTTCACATCAAGTGGCCAAAGTATTGGAGCTTTAGCTTCAGCATCAGTCCTTCCAATGAATATTCAGGATTGATTTCCTTTAGGATGGACTGGTTGGATCTCCTTGCAGTCCAAGGGACTCTCAAGAGTCTTCTCCAACACCACAGTTCAAAAGCATCACTTCTTCGGCACTCAGCTTTCTTTATAGTCCAACTCTCACATCCACACATGACTACTGGAAAAACCATAGCTTTGACTAGATGGACCTTTATCTAGTCCACTAGACCACCCTACTTAGAAGATTATAAAACAAATTTAAGTAGATTCCATTGTATCTTACAGACTAAAATTAATGCATTTGTGGTGGCAATTATCTGTTGTCTTATGCTCTTCTCTGATGTACGTTAATTTTGGTGCTGATTCTCAAATAAATCATGAGCCCAATGAAGGCAAGATATGCTTAGTAACCTCTGTGGCTCCCATGAGTCTCATCACAACAGAAGGAGCTCATTAAAACCTGCTGACCCAAGATATACAAAGGGCTATTAAAGTAAACAATAGGAAAATAAACAACCCAGTTTAAAAATGGGCAAAAAGATATGAATAGGCCCCTCACCAAAAATATATACAAATAGCAAGAAAGCATATGAAAAGATGCTCAATATTGTATGTTCTTAAAGTTCAGTCACTAAGCTTTGGGTCCCAATGTACTGTTTGTGACCCAATGTACTGTCACAGCACACCAGGCTCTCTGTCCTCCACTATCTCCTGGAGTTTGCTCAAATTCATGTCTATTAAGTCAGTAATGCTATCTAACCATCTCATTCTCTGCAAAACAATGAAGACAGACAGAGAAGGGAGTGATGGTATGTCTTTGTGGTGGTTGTTGTTCAGTCTGTCAGTTGTGTCCAACTCTTTGCAACCCCATGAACTGCAGCACACCAGGCATCCCTGTCCTTTACTATCTCCTGGAGTTTGTTCAAACTCATGTCCACTGAGTCATTGATGCCATCCAACCATCTCATTCTCTGTAACTCCCTCCTCCTCCTACCCTCAATCTTTCCCAGCACCAGAATCTTTTCCAATGAGTCGGTTCTTGCATCAAATGGCCAAAGTATTGGAATTTCAGATTCAGCATCAGTCCTCCAATGAACATTCAGGGTTGATTTCCTCTAGGAGTGACTAATTTGGTCTCCTTGTTGTCCACAGGGCTCTCAAGAGTCTTCTCCAGCACCACAGTTCAAAAGCATCAATTCTTCAGCACTCAGCCTTCTTTGTGGTCCAACTCTTAACAGCCATACAAGACTACTGGAAAAACCGTAGCTTTCACTATACAGACCTTTGTTGGCAAAGTAATGTCTCTGCTTTTTGATACTCTGTTTAGGTTTGTCATAGCTTTTATTCCAAAGAGCAAGTGTCTTTTAATTTCATGGCTGCAGTCACTGTCTGCAGTGGTTTTGGAGCCCAAGAGAATAGCCAGTCACTGTTTCCATTTTTTCTCCATCTATTTGCCATGAAAGTGATAGGACTAGATGCCATGATCTTAGTTTTATGAATGATGAGTTTTAAACCACCTTTGTCACTCTCCTCTTTCACCTTCATCAAGAGGTTCTTTAATTTCTCTTCGCTTTCTGCCATTAGGGTGGTATCATCTGCATATCTGAGGCTATTGATATTTCTCCCAGCAATCTTGATTCCAGCTTCTGCTTCATCCAGCCTGGCATTTCACATGATGTACTCTGCATATAAGTTAAAGAAACAGGGTGACAATATACAGCCTTGATGCACTCCTTTCCCAATCTGGAACCAGTCTGTTGTTCCATGTCTGGTTCTAACTGTTGCTTCTTGCCCTGCATACAGGTTTCTCAGGAGACAGGTAAGATGGTCTGGTATTCCCATCTCCTTAAGAATTTTCCACAGTTTATTGTGATCCACACAGTCAAAGGCTTTAGTGTAGTCAATAAAGCAGAGATAGATGTTTTTCTGAAATTCTCTTACTTTTTCTAAGATCCAGTGGATGTTGGCAATTTGATCTCTGATTCCTTTGCCTTTTCTAAATCCAGCTGAAAATTCTCAGTTCACGTACTGTTGAAATCGAGCTTGGAAGACTTTGAGCATGACCTTGCTAGCATGTGAAATGAGTGCAGTTGTTCAGTAGTTTGAACATTCTTTGGCATCACCCTTCTTTGGTATTGAAATGAAGACTGACCTTTTCCAGTCCTGTTGCCACTGCTGAGTTTCGGGAATTTCAAATTAAAACTACAATGAGATACCACTCCGCTCCTGTGAGAATGGCCCAGATCCACAGCACAAAACGCTGTTGAATATGTGGAGTACAGGAATTCATTCATGGCTGATGGAAATGCAAAATGCCAGGGCCACTTAGCAAGACAGATTGACAGGTTCTTATACAACTAAATATATTCCTACCATATGATCAACAATACATTCCTTGATATTTATGCAAATAAATTGAAAACTTATGTCCACATAAAAACGAGCACACTAATGTTTATAGCAGCTTTATTTGTAATTGCCAAAACTTGAAAGCAGTCAAGATGTGCTTCAGTAGATAAATAAACTGTGGTATATTCATATAATGGAATATTATTTGGGTATTAAAAAAAATGAATTACCAAACCACAGAAGAACTGAAGAATCCTTAGGAGGCTTCCCTGGTGGCTCAGATGGTAAAGCGTCTGCCTACAATGCAGGAGACATGGGTTTGATCCCTGGGTCAGGAAGATCCCTTGGAGAAGGAAATGGCAACCAACTCCAGTACTCTTGCGTGGAAGGTCCCACGGACAGAGAAGCCTGGTAGGCTACAGTCCATGGGGTCACAAAGAGTCTGACACGACGGAGCGACTTCACTTTCACTTTAAATGCATACAATTAAGTGAAAGAAGTCAGTTTGAAAAGGCTACATGCTGTACAATTCCAACTATAGAACATTCTGGATAAGGCAAATTAAAGTAAAAAAGTGGTTGTCAGAGTTCAGGGGAAGGGAAGGAGAGAAGAGGGGATGAAGAGGGAGAACACAAGGGATTCCTTACAGCAGTAGGACAACTCTGTATGATTCTGTAATGATAGGCACATGTCATCACACATTTGTCAAAATCCATAGAACAATACAACACAAAGCGTGAACCCTAATGCAAATTATGCACTTTATTTCACATAATACATTAATACCATTCACCAATTGCAGCAAATATAACACACGAATGCAAGATGTTAATAGGGAAAGCTGGGGGGCGGGGGTGGGGGTTATGGCACACTCTGTTTTCTCTACACATTTTTGTAAAGGTAAAACTGATCTAAAGAATGAAGTCTGTTAGTTAATCTTTTTTTTTTTTTTTAATTCCTGGTGATTGATTGGTTTCTTTTAATTGTAAGAAATGGATCCTCTGAAGAGATAGTTACTTTTTCCTAGCAGGCACTGCAACTGACAATTAGAACAGTGAGGAGTCTTCCCACTGAATACCAAGTGCACAGACAGTATGGAATATGAATTTATGGAGCTGTCTGCAAGTCAAGTCTCTTCTTCAGAGCCTTGATCTTTACTAAAATAAAATCCACCAGAAATTTCACACTCCATGGAAGCAAAATGGTTCCTCCCCACCATCTCACAGGGGAAGTGCCCTTGTGCCCTTGAGCGCAGACACAGACAGGGAGAGGCCAATTAAATAGATCCCTTGCTCTCCTCATGGGAGTCTTGGAATCGCACAGAATCATAACTTCCCAGCCAGCTAAAAAGGCCTCTCTACCAAGCTAAGGGCATTTTAATGTATTTGCCTTATTAATCTTTGAACCCTTACTAAATGGCATGTGCATTAAATGGACCAGAGATGTGGGAGCTGAGAGGAGAATATTCTGGGTTGTATGGAGTCAGCGTAGAAAAAATAAATGAGGTAGAGAAAGGTAGGAGGAGAGAAAGACAGGGACAGAGAGAAAGAGAGAGAATCTTTTCCAAAACCACAAAGCATAGATGTTTAAATACAACCATACCCACCATGATTTGAACTCCAAAATTTACACATGGAAATGTAGGGTCACCTGCATATATGAGAAAAGATAGTTCATGGGAAGAACTGATGTGTTATCCCTTTGTTTTCATATTCATTTTCTTATTTTTGCTGTTTTTCTCACCCATCTCCCCTAAGCTAGTATACTTTTCTAAAATTTTCCCTGTGATCACCATAAAATTCTAATTATTTAGAAACCACTTTCCCTTCTCTAAACCCTTTCTCAGAGCTCACATTTGCTATTAAAACTTTCCAAAGGACAAATTCCTATTTGATTCATTGTGCTATTTAAGGTTTCCTGATTCTATAGCTAACTGGCACCAAGCATCAAAAGACTTGGAGATTCACAATCAAATAAGAACATTAGAGCAGGAAACAAATGTACAGGTCCTAAAGACTAATTTCCTTTTTTTTTTTTTTTTTTTTAACATATGAAGAAACGGAGACTTGAAAGTTTCCTTCCTTGGACTCTTCCTTGGTCTCTTCCAAGTAAGGTACCTTCCTCAGTATCACATAGCAGATCTAGGACAAGAACCCAAGTTTATCAGAATCTTTTTTCCCTTATCTTTATGGGAGTGTCCTTTAAGCTGAATACAAATGTTGTTTCAATCCTGTTATAGTTTCAAAAAACATTATTTTTAATTATAAAAACACATTTACTCATTCATTCATTCACTCTATAATATGGTTGAAGGCACACACTGTTCTAACACTGTTCTGGCAATACAGAAATCAATGGAACAGACGACATCTTCAGCATTTTCATTATAAAAAAAGACAAAAGGAGGGGGTAGGCAGTGGATAAAAATATAAATTGCACTCAGATCTTGCCCTTATGGAATTTAGAATCAGTCACAGGGTACATGAAGGTGTACAGAGGAAATAAAATTAAGGGAAATTAAAAGTTAAAGGAAATAAAATTAAGTAAAATTAAAGATATCCTGGGAGTCAGGTCAAGAAATGATAAGGACCTGGATCAGGGCGTCAGCCGCCCTGCCTTGCACCAGCCATCTTCCTGGCCGTGGCCTTCACCGAGTCTGCCCCTCCCATCACAGCAGCATGTAGTTAGGCAGCTATTTTAAGAAAGACATAAGTCCCCTGTTCCAAAGGCTCTCTAACCTAAAATACCCATCACTGATATCATTTCAGAAAAGAGGTTTGTTGAGTAGAGTCATTTTTAACTCAAGGGCCCCCTGAAATGCCAATGGAGTCAGATTTAAAGATCCAGTGGCCACACGCATGAGAAGTAGTGTCAAGATGCAGTCCTGGCTGAGTCCTCAAGTTGGAGGGAGCTTCCAAACCCTTCCCGAAGTGGAGTTATCTTACATAAAGGACAGAACTCCATGAGTAGTAATTAAGACAAACTAGTTTGACTTCCTATAGTAAGGGTTGCAAAGATTTCTGTAAAGGGCCAGAGAATAAATATTTTAAGTTTTGTGGGCAGTACAGTCTCTATAGCAACTATGCAACTCTGCTGCTCTAAACAAAATTTAAATGAATGATCTTAGCCATGTTCCAGTAAAATCTCAGTTGTAAGCCAAGGTGACTACAGCCCAGGTCCAAACCCTTACCATTTCTTCTCCTGTCTCCCAGAATCCTTTTCAAACTGGTCTGCCTTTCCTATTAAATTGACCCTCTTCACTGCACTAGAAGAAATTCTCTGAAACACAGATCTTAGTCCGTGACTTCTCTGCTTAAAACAGGACTAGACTGGAGAAGACTATGGACTAGATTTAGCCTACTGGCAAGATTTGCTCTTATCCAAACCCCACTTCTCCATTTCCCATCCTGTAAGAATCACTGTTTGTATACTTTTCCTACAAGGACATATTTGCTGTACATTACCCCATTCATCCCGAACATGTAAAAATCTGCAATTTCAATAGAGTTGCTATTCTTGTTTTTTCATTCTTTGCTTTCTATGGAACTGATAAATACTACCTTTCTTAGAAAGTAAATGTTGAATTTTGTTTGATTTTTAAGCATCATAAGTAGTAGCAAGTAATATAAATTTATAGCATTTAAAACTAGAAGGGGATTTAGAGACCTACTAACCCAACACCCTTTCTTGGCATAAGGATCTGAAGCTACAGAGGCAAAGGGACCTGCTCAAGGTCTTAGATCCTGATTGTGCAAATTGTGTATACAGGTTGTGCAACATGAGGGCCACCCTGTTTGGGATTTGTCCCTTTATGCGACCACACTCATATACACATACTCTGACATTCTTTTCCTTGATTTTTTTTAACTTCATCTTGAAAAATAAAGCAAAAATAATCTCCCAGAAAGCCTCAAAAAGGCACATTCTGATGGCAGTCCAAACCCATTTGCAAATCACCGTCTGAGGACTATGGTCAAGAGATTCCAGTTGCCAAGCAGACAGGCACAGGTATTAGCTGGAGCCTGGGAGCACCTCTGAAGTTCCTGTTCTGCAGGATATGTGATGTACAGATATACAGATTTACAACAGTTTCTTCAGGAAATCCATCTTCTCTCCTAGAAGTAGTAGAAGTAATTTGTCTATTATCTTAAAATTGTATTCTTCAGACAAGACTTCCAGTACTGTCCAAGCTGAGCTTTGTAGTGAAAGTGAAAGTTGCTCACTCTTTGTGACCCCATGGACTATACATTCCATGGACTTCTCCAGGCCAGAATACCGGAGTGGGTAGCTGTTTCCTTCTCCAGCAGATCTTCCCAACACAGGGATCCAACCCAGGTCTCCCGCATTGCAGGCAGATTCTTTACTAGCTGAGTCACCAGGGAAGCCTAGAAATGCCTGTACATTGTCCAAGGAACTGTGAGCCATGTTAACATCCATTGGAGTGGAGTGAATATGAAACTATAGAAAAAATGCCAGGAAGACGAATATTTCCAATGTCACCATTTCCATTCTTCTACTTCCATCTTTTCTCCAGGATCTCCAGGATTTTTCAACAAGGCCCAGACAGATACAGTAGCAATGTCGTATGCTAGTTTTGAATTTAGATATTCAAAATGGACTATTTAGGCCTGCACTGAAAAATTTTTGAATGCAAGTCATAAAAATGAATTATGCAGTGTCCATGACTGACTCATTCAGCAATGGTTCCCAGAGAGAGGCCAGATTCACTGTATTCTGTCTTGATGTCCTTCCACTTAGCATTATGTCTACTTGGCATCTTTGCATTTCCATATTCTAAATCTTTTTTATGCACATTCTGTTTCACCACACAAAAAGATCACAAACTCTTTATCAGTTGGTGCTGTCTTTTATTTCTGTTTTACTTTGTATATTTATTTCCCTTCCTTTACTAGAATTAATTCAGTCTCATAGCTAGTCAAGAGGACTGAGGCAATTCAAAAGAGTAAGCTCTCTTCTGGGATAGAGTAAGATGGTTCCAAAGACTTAAAAACTCAGGAAGTTCCTTGGGTTTCTACCACCTAACTTTGCTTATTAGATGCCAAGCACTACACAAGTGGTTTGTGTGAGCTATGTCATTTAATCCACCAACAACTCTATGAGATAAGCATATAATTATTTCCGTTTTACAGATGGGGTAAGGCTTTACATAAGGCTTTGGGTGGTTAAATAAACTGCCCAAGTTGACAAAACTAATAAGTGGGGAGACCAAAGGTTCCAACCTATTTTGTCAGCCAAGAGAGCACAGGCTCTTAAACACTATGCAAACCCTTTTAGTTTGCCAAATGATGCCAGAATAATTTTTTCCTTCAAAAATGCAAATCAGATTACATTACTCTTCTGCTGTGAACCCTTGAATAGCTTTTTATGTGTACTATGTGTACAGGGCTTTATTCAAAATGCATTTTCCATAGAATGGCATTTAAAGGCCCCTATCCTCTCTCTCTTTCCTACCTTATATCTTCTCACCTATTCTCCTGGCTTGCACCTTATGTACCAATCTGCTTGCTTCTAAATAGGATGAGTTACTCCACTCATTCTGTTCTGCTCATAGAGCAGACTCTGCTTGGAAAACCTCTACCAGTCTGTCTGGGAGATACTTACTCATTAGCATTTGATTCACCATCATTTCCTCTTAAAGATTTTTTTGAACTTCCTCCCAGTTTGCTTCCTTCAGCCCCATTTTCATCTTTTGCAGACTTTTGTCATGGTGACTAAAATACATCATTGTACTTCTTGGCCTACAAATACAGCCAAATACCTCTATAGAGCAGGCCTTAAACCTTATTGATCGTCTATCCCTAGCGCCTATTATAGGGAAATAGTGGGTGTTTACTCATAACAGAGACAAAAAGCTACCATTTGTTGAGCATATGGCATGTGCGCAGTTTGCATATGTTTGTGAACCATATGTCTGTATAAATGTCTATGCATATGTGTATGTATTACTCCCCTACAGATAAGGAAGCTCTTGTAGCTTGGGGAGGTTATGTGACAGAGTTGGAATTTGAACCCAGCTTTGACTGACTTCAAAGAGGAAAAGAAGGAAGGAGGAAAAGTAGAAGGAAGAGATGCATAATTTAAAATGAATGAATAGAAGTACTCTATATGAGATACAGCAGCAAAATTGCCCCCATCAAAATGTGAACAGCATATTTTGCAAATGAAGATAGCAGAATTAGGGGATCTTTCTTGGATGCTCAGCCAGTGGTACCCTTTTTGGGGAGAAAATTCAAAGTGAAAATTCCTGTTGTTCCAGAACTATTTTCCAATCCCACTGCCAGGAATAAAATGGAAAGGAAAAAAGAGAGACCTTTAAAAATCACGGTTCTTCCTTTTTAATGGACTGTCATTCTCTCTCAACAAATAAAAAATGAAAACCTTTATAGTGAACTACATTGGAAGGACTGATGCTGAAGCTGAAACTCCAATACTTTGGCCACCTGATGTGAAGAACTGACTCATTGGAAAAGCCCCTGATGCTGGGAAAGATTGAGGGCAGGAGGAGAAGGGGACAACAGAGGATGAGATGGTTGGATGGCATCACCGACTCAATGGACATGAGTCAGAGTAAACTCCGGCAGTCAGTGATGGACAGGGAGGCCTGCAGTGCTGCAGTCCATGGCGTCGCAAAGAGTCGGACACGACTGATCAATTGAACTGAACTGAACTGAACAGCTAGTAAAGAAGTTCCTTAACCATAAAAAAAAAAACCCTTGCCCTCAACTGTGTAAACAGTCCCCTTAAATTATTCTAATTTAAGTGTGCCATCTGTTTCCTGCTAGGAATCTGGTTGATGCAGATAGGAGCATATAATTCCCAGGAAAAGAAATCTATCTGGACAAAAAATATATGAATATGAGCATACACATTACAACAGCAATGAGATAATGTGTCCTACCTATTGGATTGGGAGCAATTTCCAAGTTTGGTAGTACCAAGTTTAACCAGCATTTGAGGAGAAGGGAAGTTGGCAACTCTCACTGGGAGGATTATTTGGTACACCAGCTTTGAAGAACAGTTTGGCATTGCACAGCAAAGTTGAAGCTGTACCTTCACTCTACTCTAGAAATTCAACCCCTGAGTATATGCTTTAGAGAAATTCTTGCACAGGTGCACAAGGATACTTGCATGAAATGTTCATTGGAGCATCATTTGTCATAATTTAAAAATGGAAATAGCCTCCATGGCCATCAAACAGGTGAATAGCTAAACAAATTATAAGATAGCTATACTCTGAGATTCTATATGACAGTTGAAATGAATGGATTAGAATTCCATTCTATAGTATCAGTATGCATGAGTCTCAGAATCATCCATTTAACAGCAAGAAGCAATATGCAGGCTGATATAAATATTTTGACATTATTTATATAAAATTTTTAAATGCGAGAAATAACACCATTTTGCTAACGGATACATTTTCAGGGAATTAGTGCATTATAATGTGGATAAAACTAATATTCACCAACCTCAAAGTGGGAGTTAACTCTAAGAAGAAGGAGGGGAAACTGATCATTTTTAATTTAAAAAAATCTGAAATAACTACTACAAAATGTTGATTGTTAATTTGGGGACTTCCCTGGTGGTCCAGTGGTTAAGAATTCACCTTGCAATGTAGGGGATGTGTGTTTAATCCTTGGTCAGGGAACTAAGATCCCACATGCCTCACTCAGGCAAGTAACCCCGCAAGCCACAACTAGAGAGTCTGTGTCACAAAAATCCCACATGACGCAATGAAGATCCGCATGCCATAAATAGGACCTGACACAGCCAAACAAATTAATTAATTATTTAGAAAATTGTTAATTTGGAGTGATAAGTACCTGGAGTTTTGCTATGTTAATATCTGTTTTCTTCAATAGGAACATTTTTTAAATAAGAATATTTAATATCACTAGCAGTGATAGGCTGCTAGTTAATGACAGAGTGTGAACCTGGGTCAAGTTAAATTAATTAAACAAGGAGGCCATTAGACTGAGGGGCTCTAACGCCTTGGTAGCCAAATTAAGCAAGCCAACTTCTAAGCCTATAATACCTCCAGGTTAGGAAATTCAAACCTAAGGACAATCAAGTGCAAACAGCCAACTAGGCTTTTGACTATAGCCGATCAATATTTTCCTTGCTTTGCTTCTGCCTTTTCTCTGTAAAAGTCTTCTCCCAAGCTCCTGTTGGTAGAGCTCCTAACCACTTCCAGTTTGGCACAGCCCAACCAGAATCAACTTCTCCTCAAATAGATTTAAATTTTTAATATGCTTCATCTTATAACAGTCATATAACACCTATGTCAATGTTCTTCCAAGATTTCGTACCCCTTCTCCAAATCAAAATCAGAAGGAAAATCACTTAGTGCTTGCCCAGTAAAACTCCTAGCATGGTCTTTTCTCTTTATGAATGTTATGTAAGTTATCGTTTACTTATTACTTTGTAATATTCATAGCAACAAAAAATGAGAAGAAATAAAGGTAAATGTTTCCATCATTCCTGTTATCTGATGGGAGAAAAAGAAATTGTTATTTTGCAGAAAGCATTTCCGAACTGAACAACAAATCCCTATTCCAAAATCACCTTACCCTTTGTGTTTCTTCCTAGCTGATTGTCGGGACAGGGGGACTGGTTTGTAGCACAGTTGAGTTGCTAAAGGACATTTTCCATAACTTTTCTCACCAGTTTAATCTCACACATAAAAAGAGAAGGGCTGCTGTTGCAGGCAGATGCTTGCAGTTTCTCCCCATCCAGACTAGCCACACCTGAGATTGCCTCTGGGTTACAGCAAGAGCCATGGCCAACTCCCTTTCATCCTCCATCATTTCTTCTGAAATCCCCTCTCCCTACGTTGCTCTTGCTGGCTAGTGTTTGATTTTTTCCTAGCCCTCTTCTGTGCCCTTCTATATGATGTCTTAATCACCACCACAAAATGAGATTCTGTGTCAACATGTAGGTGAAATAGGGGCACCCCAAACCAATTGTTGGTGGTCATTGCCCCATCTGAGAGTGACCCAGGATGACACCTAGAACGATATCACACCTCTGCGGTAGAAGGTAACCCATACTGTGAGTCATACAGAGTCTCAGAAGAAAGTCACGGAGCTATGGGGCCATCTAGGTGAGGTCAGTGTCCAAAGGGGAATGTCAAACTCTGACATCGTCAGAGCTGGTGACACTTGGAGAGTTGAACAGAGATGGACATGGCAGTGCCATGGGTCCAGATGAGCTATCCATTTTAAACCAGGATACCAGGAAGTGGCTGGACTATCAGAGACAAGTCTAGTCTATCAGAGGCTGAAAGAATGAAAAGCTCATCAGGTTCTGGGCTGCCTTGGATCCACAGTACAACTACACCTCAAGAAGGAAAACAGTGAGTGTAACTCAGGAAAGCAAGGCAGAAGATACTGAGCTGTCTAGACTGGAATATGGTCAAGGAGGTGGATTAATGAGTAATGGCTGTGGGGTGCCAAGGGTTCATTCCTAACACAAGGACTGTGGGCTCAAGGAAGTCAGACTAATTCTGACTCCACCCATGGAGAGACCAAGGCAACCGATAACCTTCCTGCCTGGGTCAGGGATTGCTCAACCCCTGGGAAAGGTTGTGCCTTCAGGGAAAATTCTCAGGGCTGCTGCCTGAGAGGTTTGGGAGTCAAGTGTTGACCATCACAATTCTTCCCAGCTCGGGAGACTGGGCTTCCTTCCTAGAATTGAAAGAGAAGTCTATTCTACAATAAAGAGAGCACCAAGTATGCCCATTCTAGGTAAATATATCAGTGGCCCTAAACACTTTACACTACAAAAAGGAGGAAAGGGTAGTGTACTTCACTGTCTACTCACCGACCATCTGAGTTGGATCTATAAAACTGCCCTTTTTGTGTGTAAAAACTGTGTGTCATATATCTGCAGTTTCGTATGATTCAGCCTTAGTAAACATCCTATGGATCTGGCACAGTGTGACCTCTTTTAGTGGAACACATGGTGGCCATTTCAGTTGTCAGTAAGTGAACTTCCCTGGCTGACTCATTTGCTAGCCTATAAAAAGGAGATAGTGATCCACACTGCCCAGACTTAAGCAGAAGTGCTTTCAAACCTAATCATGATAGTAATCAGCAATCTCTGAAAGAGGATAGGAGATCAAGTTACTATCATGGTAATATTATACAATGAATGCGATAATAACCTCTGTGCATATCATCATAATTAATATTTGTGTTAATGAAGGCAAGCCATCAAAGTCACGATGCTCAACCCCACAGTCTGTTACCTTTGTGTAAATTCCTAGGTTTACTGTGACCTCTTCTATTTCTCAACTCATAGCAAAGCCTCTCATATAATTTGTTTGGCTGTTGATGCTCTGCTTTATTTGTTTATTACTTCATTGTATTGTTATTTAACATTTTAGATACCTACATGATGTCACTAAATGAATTCTATAAGACCCATGAGGATAGAGACCTCATTTAAATGTTTGTGTTTAAAACATATTTGTGGGAGCATGATGAAAATGGAAATATACAGCAAGATGACTAAACTGGAGGCTGCACCATTCCTTATTTTACTATCCAAGGCCTAACCCAGAGTTTCTCACTTTCTACATGATTGATGTTTTCAGCCTGGTGACTCTGTATTGAGGGGAGTTTTCTTATGCATTATTATAGGATGTTCAGCAGCATCCCTGGCCTCTATCTATTAAACACCAGAAGCACCACTGCCTCAGTTGTGACAGATAAATATGTCTCCAAACATCACCAAATGTCCCCTGGGGCTGAGGATGAGAGAGTCAGGACAAAATTGAACTGCTGGCTAACCAGATCTCTAAAATGTCTTGAGCTTGCTTTTTTGTTGCTATGTCATTAAGTCATACATATGTACCTATGATATTTACATTAAAACAGATACACATCTAATTTCAAGGAGAACATATTGTTCCAAGGCACCTAAAAGTGAGGGAGTAAAATCTCAGTGCACAAAAAGCCAATCCCCAGGGCCTACGAGTGAAGAAGGCAGACCCCAAAGTGCAGAAGTGGCTCCCAATGTCTATTTTGTGTCTTTTGAGAATTTCTCTAATATTTCAACAGCTGTAAGTTAGTAAAGCCCTCAAGACACTCTACTGGGAGAATTGGTGCCTGCTTATCTAATTAAGGCTAGCTGGAATTTACTGTCAAGTTCCCAACGTCCACATTCTCCTTGGAGTTCATAGTTCCAATTCCCCAACCCCATGTGACGACAGTCATGCAGCCTCCTCCCCACATAAACTTTGAGTAGATTAGCCCCAAGAAGTCAAAGGCATTTCACCTTTTCCTCTCCTGTGGAGGAAAGGCAGTCTCAGATCAGGCTGAGGTTGTATAATCTACCTCTGAATGATGGCATGTATAATAGAATGTGCTTAGATAAGATCTAACATTAGAGACCATGTCTGTCCCTGGCATCCACCATTTTATAGAAATAATGACTTCTTTCCGGATTGAAAAAAAAAAAAAAAAGAATAAGGATGAAGTAACAGTTAATTTTGATCTAGAAACATATACTTAAAATTTTACTGGGTAGCTCCAGAGTTCTGAGAAATGATGATGGAAAGCTCAGTTACTGTGAGGTCCACTTGATTATAAGCCCCCTGAAGGCAGGGAGATCCAAATCCTGCCCTCTGAAGTACCTTAGCATGGTGGTTGGCACGTAGACATAATGTTCAAAATAACTGCTGATTAACTTCAGTAAAATATTTTTCCTTAATTTTTGGTTCTACTTTGAAAGATGGTTCATAAAATATTTGTATATTATATTACAATTTATAAGCTATATGTTAAATATAAAAGAATATAAATTGACATTATATAAGAATTTATGTAATAAAATTTCAAATACATTAAATTTCTATTTAATTATATGATTTAATGTAAGGGGGAAAAGAATCAGCATTGAGCATTATGCAATGCCAAGCACTCTACTAAGTTCTTTCACATATTTCATTTCGTTTAGTTTGCTGTTGCTTAGTGACTAAGTTATACCTGACTCTTTGTGACCCATATTCTGTAGCCTGCCAGGCTCTTCTGTCCATGAGATTTCCCAGGCAAGAATACTGGAGTGGGTTGCCATTTCCTTCTCCATTCATTTAGCTTGCCTTTCTATATGTGTTCCCTTTTACATCCTGAAGATGCATAAGAATGGCTATCTTTTATCCCAAAAGGGACAGCACAGTGAGTTGAAAAGTCAGTGTTTAAATACTGAGCATCTTTTCTTTATTCATTTTTTATCCATTTGACAATCAAATGCTTATTAAATGCCTACTCGATAAAAGCCCTTTATTATCTGAGGATACAAGTAAGAATAAGATACAAGCGCTTACCCTCAAGAAGCTTACAGTCAGTCTAGTGGAAAAGACAGAAACCTAAGCAGATAATTAGAATGCAGTGTTGATAAGCAATATGGATATATCCAAGACATGATGGATGGCCAAAGCAAATTAACCAAATAAAGAATAGGAGTGAGGAGGGTATAGGGGTTTTAGGCTGATATGACTACTAAAAATAATATCATGGACTCAAAAAAATATGTGCAGGGAGTTTCACAAAGTCTGAAACTTCTGGGGCATTGGATATCAGTCAGGATATAAGGAAAGGTGGGGATGGAGAAACAGAGATAAGGCCCAGACTGTGGGGGCTCTATCCGGGACTGGAGGAAAATCCTGAAGGTGATGGAAGCAGGTGAGCAATGGACTGGGTGTATGAGTTTGATAGTTGACTTTGGCTGCAGTGAGAGTGAGAGCGATCAAGACAGCCTGGGGCAGAAGATTAGGAGGAGACGGTAAAGGGGCAGCTTAGCGAGGGATGGGAGAGAAGGAGGGGAGTCAAGGACACATTCGACATCACAGTTATTCACCTAGTCCAAGAAGGCCCATGATATTGCTACTAGGAACCCATGGGTCCCCAGCATGGAAGAGTGTGTGTGTGTGTGTGTGTGTGTGCATGCATGCATGTAAGCGAATATTTGGTAAAGAAGAACATCACTTCAATAGATTCTCAAGATTTTGACTTATAAGCAGATTCTGGAACATGATTTTACCTCCCACACAGAGTTCCTGATTCTGGTCATCAAAGCAGGATCTTCATTCTGACTAGCCACAGGTGGGAAGTGGTAAAGAACAGGCTAATGGCAAAAAAAAAAAAATGATTTTAATTTAGCCAAGGGAAATAACTTTTTCAATAATACAGCCGAGCTTAGTAACTGAAGTTAGGATTGGTAAACTGAATAATGATCTCTGTTCTTGGACTCCTTTCTTCTGCCCTTATAATGAGGATTCATGTTTGTCATCAGAGAAAAAGGTCTGGTTCTGTTTGCCATTAACTTCACTGGCATTGTCAGACCCAAATTAGAAATGTTACTTGTTCTATGTTTTCATCTTTCACACAGACATCCCATCTCCAAAATCATCATCTTTCTAATTTTGAATTATATCAGGGAGTTCTAACCTGCTGACAGTTAGTTGTGTGGCTCAGTCCATTAGCTTTACCTTTTATGATGTTCATCATGGTAGATTCCCATGGATCGATAAGGGACATGAGAAGTTACACAAGGAGCTTTGGGGAAGAAATATGAGGGCGTAACTTTTAGGTAATCTGGCAAGGATAGTCAAATGATTCTGATTTCTGCTCTAAGAAAGCACTTTTTTTCTACGTCTATTTTCCCATGAAAGTATTCTATACCCAGTTATATTAATGAATGACAAATTGATAATGTGCCCCATCAATAAGGACAGTGGTATGGAATTAGATGGTCTAATGAGGATAGCCCACCTACTCTTGAAAAAACCCCGTGCTGACCGAGGCAAAGCATTCTTCTCTAGTTCTGTTCAGGGTGGGAGTGGGGTCAGAGGACAAACAATGCTCCAATACAACCAATGCATGAATAAGATGATACAGCACTACGTGCCTTTGATCTGTTTTTAGTCAGAAATGTGTGTATTCTAGGGAAGTGTAATTGTATAAAAATCAAGGCCTAGAAAATCTAGACTAAAGGTTTTTGGTAACTCTCCCCTATGTAATCTCCAGTAGACTATTGTACATCCAAGGAAGGAAACAGGGGCCAGCACAAAAACCAAGGGCTACAGTGTGTTATTGCTGGTCACATCATGCTGCCTGACCTTTGTCAGAAGGTATGATGAGGATGGAAACACTTGTTTAGGAAGTTACTTTGGGGTTATGCCTTCTTTATACCCAGTATCTGCGTTATGCTGTTCTCCGTCTTACCCTAAATGTTTGCTCAGGTTTTTCCATACTTGGCTTTCCCTGTGATCATCATCTGCAAAAATAAGGGAAATGATGATGTCCAACCTGATGTTTCCTACACGAGATAACGAATGTCTTACAAACCCTAAGCGCCATGCAAATCCCATGTCTCACAAATCCTGAGTCCTCAGAGAGTTTTTGTGGGAAATTTTCAACCTGCTGGAGAATCTTCTTTAATTTCCCATGGCATTTATAATGCCCACCTTTAGGTTAGGAGTGTTGTAAAATTATTTTCACTATAGTTATTATATGTAGTCACTGTTAAAAAGTAGGTAATTTTTGTAATACTGAGAATGGGGGTGTGTGTACATATACTGTAAGTTCCCCTCTGCTAAATGCCTAAGAGAGCAGAGTAAAGCATTAACTAAAGCTGTTTAAATGCAGGTTAGTGCCTGAAGAATGCACACATATATACATTGTATATTATGTGTAGTATACATGAATTATGTACGTATTTGTGTGTTTGGTATATATGTGTATTCTCCAGGCACCATCTCAGCCCTGAACTTATGTTTATATTAATATCATATACATAATTTCTAAATATAATTATTGTAAGTATTAAAATATAAATAATATGGGTATATAATAGTAACATATTAATATTAAGTAGTATTTGTAGGCTTCCTTGATGGCTCAGCAGGTAAAGAATCCACCTGCAATGCAGAAGACACAAGAGATGCAGGTTTGATCACTGGGTTGGGAAGATCCCCTTCAGGAGGAAATGGCAACCCACTCCAATATTCTTGCCCGGAAAATCCCATGGCCAGAGGAGCCTGGCAGGCTACAGTCCAAAGGGTCACAAAGAGTCAGACACAACTGAGTGACTAAGAACATTACTTGCATGTATACATTTAATATATAATTTACATGATATATATATGTTTATATGTACATATAGTATATATTGTATATATTATATGTATATATAGAATAGCTATACATAAAATGTGTGTATATAGCATATATATAGAAATACACATATACAATGATATAGGTATACATACTTATATAATACATGTGTATGTATATACAATGTGTGTATGTGTGTGTATATATGTATATGTGTGTGTGTGTGTATAGATATAGATATAGATATAGGTATAGATACTCCACTGTGCACAGTATCTCTTTTAGAAGTTGCACTATTGCATTTCACCAAAATACCTCACTGACTCCATCCCAGAGCCGACCCAGAGAGCAAAGCTTTGGTTCTCTTCTCCCCTGTGCTTAAGGACTTCCTCAAGAGCAAAGTCTGCCTGCAATTCAGGAGACCCGGGTTCAATCCCTGCGTCGGGAAGGTCTCCTGGAGGAGGGCATGGCAATCACTCCAGTATTCTTGCCTGGAGAACCCCATGGACAGAGAACTTTGGTGGGCTACAGTCCATGCGGTCACATAGAGTCGGACACGACTGAGTGACTAACACACACAAGAGCAAATTAGGAATTTATTTGCTTTACCTTTTAAGTAAATAGTAAGCTAACTGTGACCCTAGTGACTTAAAAGAGTATAGAGTTTCAAGCATCATTTCATCCTCTTCATCATGTATACACAAGATGGAAAATCAAGTGCATCTACCAAATACCCCAAATTACAACAAAACTCCTTTGGAATTTGTGATCACTGGGCTCAGCCATAGTTTGTGTGTGTGTGTTAGTCGTTTCATTCTTCTTCGATTCTTTGCGACCCCATGGACTGTAGCCCACCAGGTTCCTCTGTCCATGGGATTCTCCAGGCAAGAATACTGGAGTGGGTTGCCGTTCCCTTTCCATGGGAATCATAGTTTACCCTTGCATATTCTATCAAACGGAGAAGGAAGCGGCAACCCACTCCAGTATTCTTGCTTGGAGCATCCTGTGGACAGAGGAGCCTGGTGGGCTGCCCTCTATGGGGTTGCACAGAGTCAGACACGACTGAAGAGACTTAGCATGCATGTATGCATTGGAGAAGGAAATGGCGACCCACTCCAGTGTTCTTGCCTGGAGAATCCCAGGGACGGCGGAGCCTGGTGGGCTGCCGTCTATGGGGTCGCACAGAGTCGGACACGACTGAAGCGACTTAGCAGCAGCAGCAGCATTCTATCAAAATAGAACATGTTTAACCAATTTACAATATAGCTTATAATATTACATGTTATCATATAATACATTATTATTATACCTTAATATAACTTAAAATTCAGGAATGTGGTGATCAATAGGGTTTATAGTCCCCAGATCTGGTTTGAATCCTAACTTTTCTGCTTGCTGTGGATGAAGGAACTTCTAACTCACTTTAGAAAGCCATTTTGATAGTGAGATAATTTGATGAAGAAATCCCTACTGTTATGGGTTGAATTGTGTCCCCTCTTCCCCGTCAAATCCCTACGTTGAAACCCAGAGACTCAAGTACCTCAAAATGTGACTGTGTTCAGAGACACAGTGTTTAAAGTGGTAACTACAATAAGATTGGGTCATGTAAGTGGCCCTAATACAAGACAACTGGTGTTCTTATAAGACGAAGAGATTATAACAGAGACACATGCAGAGGCAAAACCATGTAGAGATGGGGAGAAGATGACCATTTCCAAGCTAAGTAGAATGGCTTCAGAAAAAATAAACCCTGCCAACACCTTGACCTCAGGCTTCTAGCTTCCAGAATGTGAAAAAATAACTTTGTTGTTTAACTCAACCATGCTATGGTACTTTGTTATGGCAGTCCTGCAAACTAATACACCTACTAAACCATCAAACTCCATAAACCTGAATATTTAATATCCTATCTGTGGCAACAAATTGTTGTAGAGTACTTTGCTTCTATATAAATACATATGTCCCAAATTTCCAGTTGTAAGTAATTCATATTTTTTCATTTTAAAATACAACTCTGATCAGTCCTTCTGACTTAAAACATTTTAGCTGTTACTTACTTTTCTTTGAACTTCAAAATAATGACACCTAATTTAAGTTTTAAAGTGATTAACTCCAGCATTGTGTTTAATTTGTTTAAATTATTTTCATTTTCTGTATCTTCTGCATTTGAGACAATGGGGATTGTGCACTTTTGAAAATGCATATAAATATCCAAAGTTGTGGGTTTTGGTGTGAGCTTTTTCATTTTTGCTCATTTGTTTATCACATTCCTCTTTGTGTATTTGGAGCCCTTTATTTTTAAAATTTGATGCATAAAGTCAATTTTACTGTGTGTAAACTTTTAAAAAATTTAAGGTAGATGATACTGATACTGACAATATATGGCATATAGAATGAGTCATGAGGGCAAAAAATAAATTAGGCACAGTTAGCCACTGATGTTTGGGGATAATTTTTAAAAATTAGGCAGATTTTGACCCCCGAAAGAAAATATATAAAATGTGATTTGAAAGAGTAAAGAGAGGGTCATCAGTGTCAAGAACAAAGCATGTCAGTGAATAAAGGAAACAGACAAAAGGCAGAATGAACCTGTGTTAATCTGTTCTGCCTGCCATAACAGAATACCACAGACCGGGTGGCTAAACTAAAGAAATTTTTACTTTCTCACATTTCTGGAGGTCAAAGTCCAAGATCAAGTCCATCACGGTTGGTTTCTGGTGAGATCTCTTCTTGCCTTGCCGAGGGCCACCTTCTCACCATGTCCTCACGTGGCCTTCCCTCTGTGTGAGTGTAGGGAGAGCTCCCTGGGTCTCGTCCTCTCCTCGCAAGGGCACAGCTTCTCTTTGACTAAGGTCTCCCTTATGATGTCACTTAACCTTCATACATTGTCAGAGGCCCTGTCTCCAAATACAGTTGCTCTAGGGGGATAGAGTTTCAACATACAGATTGGGCAGAGGGCACAGTTCAGTCTATAACACTTGTCTCTCTAGCTCTCCCAAATTTGTGTTCTTCTCATATGCAGACTGCATTCACCCCATCTCAACAGCTCCAAAAGTCTTAACCCTTTTCATCATCAATTCCAAGTTGAAAGTCTCACTAAATGACATCTAAAGCAGGTGTAGATGAAACTCAAGGTAAAATTCATACAAAGGCAAAATTCCTCTCCAGCTGTGACCCTGAGAAAACAGACTAGTTGTGTGCTCCCAAAATACAATGGACAGGCGTAAGGTAAACATTTTCATTCCAAAAGAGAAAAATCAGAAGAAAAGGAAGACAGGTCCAAGCAAGTGCAAAACTTTCACAAGGCAAATTCCATTATATCTTAAAAAATGAGAATAATCTTCTTTGGCTCCATGTTCTGCCTTCTGGGCCCACTGGGGCAGCAGCAGCAACCCTCTAGCCCTAGATGGCAGCCCCCGATTCTACATGTTTTTGTGATGCCCCACCCCTGTGGCACTGGGAGGGGGTAGCCTGTTTCTGCTGAAAGAAAGAAGATGGTCCCACCCTCTGAAATCAAGGAAGTAACAGCCTCCTCTCTCTGTCCCCGAAGTGGAAGTTCTAGGCCTGTAGTAGGAATGGCCTGCTAATCTCTGAATTGCCTTTCAGAGGGTCCTTCCCTTTTCTTGAGGGATAAAGCATGTTCACATGTGGATAGCTGTATTGTCCTGTCCTGTGGAATCCTGGAAAGATTTCCTTCATTTCATCCTGTCTCGGTCTCTTTGTTCAAACGGACAGTGTCTTGCTGGTATAATCCCATCTCTATTCTGAGCTTCTGCTGAAATAACATTAAGATCATGGACCATCTCTTTATGGAGTGATTGGCAAGCCACATGCCTTCTCGTTTTTTGAAATATGAATAGGCTAAAAACATTCCAAAACTTCAGGTTCTAGTTTCTTTTTGCTTAATAGACCCTTAAGTTTATCTCTCTCCTCTCTCATTTTACCGTAAGTAGTAAAGAGAAACCAGGCCACATCTTCAAAACCTTGCTTAGGAATCTCAATTAAATACCCAATTTCATTGCTGCCAAGTCCTACGTTCCACAAGAATACATTTCAGCCAAGTCCTTTACCACTTATAACAGGAGTCACCTTTCCTCCAGAGACCGATAACATATTCCTTACTACCACGGAGATGTCACCAGAATCGCCATTAATGTTCATGGTGATATGTGTATCTCTAAGATAGATAATAGCTTCACAGGTGACTCAGTGGTAAAGAATCCACCTGCCAATGCAGGAGACGCAAGTTCGATCCCTGGGTCAGGAAGATCTGCTGGAGAAGGAAATAGCAACCCACTTCAGTATTCTTTCCTGGGAAATCCCATGGACAGAGAAGCCTGGTGGGCTGTAGTCCATGAGGTCTCAAAGATTTGGACCTGCCTTAGCGACTAAACAACAACAAGATAGATGGTAGAAACTTTCTGTGTACAGTTCTCTTCTTTCTGAGCCCTCACTAGAATCTCTAACGTCCATAATTCTACTAACAAATTCTTCATAACAATTCCAGGCTTCTAACAAGGACCTCAAGACTCATCCAGCCTCTATGCATCACCCAGTTCCAAATCCACTTCCACTCTTTAGGCATTTGTTATGGCAGTTCTCTGCTTCACCATAACAAAATATGTATTAGTTTGCTAGAAATAGTAACATAATACCACAGATGAGGTAGCTTAACCAACAGAAATTAATTTTCTTACATTTCTGTAGGCTCTAAGTCCAAGATCAAGGTATCATCAGGTTGACCTCTGGTGTGGCTTCTCTTTCTGATGTTGCCTTCTCTCTATCCTCATGCGGTCTCTTCTCTCTGCATATACAGACAGAACATGTTCTCTGGTGTCATTTTCTCTTCTTATAAGGACAGCAGGCATATCCGATTAATTCCTTACCCTTATGACCTCATTTAACCTTAATTACCTTCTTAAAGGTTCTGTCTCCAAACAGTCACATGGAAGGTAAGATTTCCTTGTATGAATGTGGAGGAGACACAATTCGGTCCATAACAGGACCTAAGGGGTACATGTAAGAGCTTTGCTTGGGTATGGAGAGAAATGAAGAGTGAGCCAGAAGTAAGACCAGACTTGCAACCTCCTAGATCTAGAGAAAATCTTAAGAAATCATACGTTAGCATCTGCTTCAGAAAGTGGATGCCAGCTAAGTCAGAATCAATGATTTTCTATTCTCTTTTCAAATGTAGAGTATAGGGCCTCTACACCCACATTAGGTAGTATAAGTCAAGGACTTCCTGATGTAGAACAAAATGTTTCATCTTTTTGTCCTTCAAAATCATCAAGAATGATTTGCACACACATTCAACAGGAATTCATGTCCACATTGTTCAAATAGGCTTCCCCAGTGGCTCAGAGGTAAAGAATCCACCTGAAATACAGAAGGAGACGCCGATTTGATCCCTGGGTCAGGAAGGTTTCCTGGAGGAGGAAATGGCAAGCCACTCCAGTATTCTTGCCTGGAAAATTCCATGGACAGAGGAGCCTGGCAGGCTACAATCTGTGGGGTCGCAAAGAGTCAGACACAACTGAACGACTGAGCATGCATGCCTGGTTCACGTAGTGGAGGATGCTGCTCCTGCTGCTGCTGCTAAGTCGCTTCAGTCGTGTCCGACTCTGTGCGACCCTATAGATGGCAGCCCACCAGGCTCCCCCGTCCCTGGTATTCTCCAGGCAAGAACACTGGAGTGGGTTGCCATTTCCTTCTCCAATGCATGAAAGTGAAAAGTGAAAGTGAAGTCACTCAGTCATGTCCGACTCTTAGCAACCCCACAGACTGCAGCCTATCAGGCTCCTCTGTCCATGGGATTTTCCAGGCAAGAGTACTGGAGTGGGGTGCCATTGCCTTCTCCAAGTGGAGGATGACAGAAGGCAAAGCTCGTTTCCTACTCCGAAGAAACCAAGGCAGTAGCTAAAGGATTAGGAAAAGTCACATAAATCAATCCATCCAGAGACCTCTGTCATTAAATCACTCCTTTTACTTTAGTGGAACTGCATTAAATCAGAAGTCAGGAGTTCTGGGCTCTGGTCCCAGTTCAACTCCCACTTAAGCACACAGACATGATCAATTCTACATCTCTGTATCTCTGTTTCATTATGTGCAAAACAGTGGTGGTAGAAATAGGCAGTGGCTGTTGAACTCAAAACTCTCTACATACTGTTCAGCTCTTTCTAATATTCCACAACTATCTATTTAATATATATATATATATTTTTTTTATTTCTCTGACATAGTCTTATAGGCTCAGTTGTCCACCACTTGACTTATTTTTGTGTTTCATATTGTCATAAACTGCAGTGACCCCAAACTGGAAACTGTATTTTAATGAAGCTGAATATACCTGAGCCTTGAGTATCATTCTTCTTTTATGATTTTGGCTGAGAATTCTGAACCCAAAATAAAGTTGAATATGATATGCCATTAAAGCATGAAGAAATCGGGGGAGGACTCCGTAACATTTACAGACAGTCCAAAAATAAAAGCGTTTGTTTCTATGAGAAGTAAATTAAATAATCAACAACGCTCCTTTTCTTTATTTTCTATTGAGGCATTTACAAGACACAATGTGAATTATGACCATGAAAATGACAGTCTTTTCTTCCATTGATTCTGGGTGTCAGATCCAGCTCAAGTGAGGAGGTCTGTCATTTAGAATGTAACCTTTCAGAGTGCCTTGTGCAAACCTGCATGTCTCAGGTTAAACCTGTTTGACATGGTACTTGGACCCTACAGCGCCTTGGAATTTGATTCCAAAGTTTGCATACTAAATAATACTATTTTTTAAGGTCAGGATTGTCCTTGTTTAAAAATAGTTGTTCCCCTTTATAAAGATCTTCAGATGATGTAATTTCCATATATTGCACTGCAATTTGAGAAGATCAGGTTCAAGTATCAGATTCTCAGACAGTGGGTAAGGAGAGACTAAGAATGTGACAGAACTGATAAGCTTGGTCTCCTGGAAAAAAGAATTTGCCATCTTACTTTTCAGCACCTTTTGTTGGTGGATTTACCCCCTTAATATGAGAATCAAGAAAACTACCTATCTCTTAAAGATGGACCGTGGTAAATGAAAAGGAAATCCAAAGTAATGGTAATTACCTGATACAAAATACAACCGAGCACTTCACTTTGAGGAGTAAATGTGCGTTTATTCTCTTTTGCATAGGAAACACACATGGGAGACCTGCGTGGAATGGTGAGAGGATTTGGAGGTTGAATTCTCAGACTTGGTACAATGAACGTGGGTCTTAAGGACAATATTTCATAATACAAATTAGACTATAAGGAAAGAAAATAGGACAGAGTGGGTGAGAGATTCAAACACACTTTGGAAAGCTTGACAGGAGAAACTCCCAATTTCTTATTTTTATCCTTACGAAGCAGAATTCCTCACAGGAGCTCTGCATTCCTCAGGCTCAGACATGATTAAACACCATACCTTTTAAAATGTTTTACTATTCCAAGCTAAGGAATATATAAATAACCACTTTCCAGCTACCACTCCTCAGCCTGGAATTTAAACTGAGTGCCTTCTGGGCTTCAGTCTGCTTTGACCAGACTTTGCATCAGAACTTAAAAAGCTGCCTTGCTGAGCAGCAGCATGGACGTCTGTGTAGGGGTGATAGACAATAAACAGCCCAGGAAGGCGGTAGGGAAGAGGGAGCAACCAAGTGGAGCACGTGCTTTTCCTTGTACAGCATGTTTTAAGAGCAATGATGATGTAGTACTCACGTGAGGAACTGCAAGAAGTTTGAACCAACTCAGATCTATGATGTGGATGCATGCGGAGTCACTCAGTTGTATCCGACTCTTTGCGACCCCATGGACTGTAGCCCACCAAGCTCCTCTGTCCATGGAATTCTTCAGGCAAGAATGCTGGAGTGGATTGCCATTTGCTTCTCCAGGGGAATCTTCCTGACCCAGCAATCAAACCCAGGTCTCCTGCATTTCAGGCGGATTCTTTACCATCTGAGCCACCAAAGGAGCCCCAAAGATCTAGGACAAAAGTTCTAAAAACCCCTCAGGGTGGTGGGTGTTGATAAGGATACAGGACTTTCATGACCAGGCAGATAGGAAGACTTGAGTGTTCACTGGAGTCAGAATGCTTCAGAATGAACATGTGAAGTGATAACACACCATCACAGCTCTAATCTGTACAGAGAAGTTCATATGTCAGGGCTCCTGATTGCTGAGGCTGGGACCTGCCTTAGCTGGTGCTGCCTTGACCTGCCTCCCACTTTCAATGTGAGCACCAGCCAAACTGAATACTTTTTTTGCAAAAACCAAAATGGTGGCGAGACTCCTACTCCTCTGCATTTTCTCATGCCGTGAAGGCCCTGCACCCTCCTCTTTTCTCTCTTTTGTCTCTCTCTCCTCCTCATTCAAGTATTGTTCTCCCCCCAAATACCAGTTCAGGAGTCAAAGAGTTAATCCCTTCCAAAACAACTTCCCTGTAAATGGTAGACCAACATCTGCTTCAGAATGAAATGTCAATTTCTGAGCCCTCACCCCAGACCCATAGTATAAGAATTTCAAGTAGTGAAGCCAGGAACCTTCATTTTAACAAAGTCCCCAGGTGATTCCAATGCTTTCTCGAGTCTGAGAAACTTCTGCAGCCTCACGGCACACCCCTGTAGCAGGTACTGTCAATATCCTGACAGTATCCTACAGCAGTGGGTCTTTCTCAGTGGGTCTCCAACTTCAGAGTGCTTTAGAGTCTCACGGAAAACTAATACAAAATGCAGAAGCCCTGCCTCAGTGGATAGGGCCTTTGCAGCGTCACCAATCCCCAGGTGATCCTGACTTGGTAAGACTGAGAAGGACAGCTTATGGGATGGATGGCGGGGGGCGGTGAGTCAGAGGAGGACCCGAATGTAAGAGGAGGCTAGAAAAAGACTGGAACACACACACAAAGGAGGTGATGTGAAGACAGAACACGGAGAGCTCTGAAGATGCTGCACTCAGCGATCACAGTGATGCAGCCACAAGCCCTAGAATGCCCGTAACGGCCAGAAGCTGGAAGACAGTAGGAACAGACTCTCTCCCAGAGCTTCCAGAGGAGTGTGGCCCTGGTGACACCTTGATTTTATCCACTGACATTGATTTTAGACTTAATGGCCTCCAGAAATGGGAAAGAATAAATTTCTATTGTTTTCAGCCTCTGAGTTTGTGGCAATTTTTTACAGCAGCCACGGAAAACGAATATACCTTTAAACTAATTTGATGTGATGCAAATGTTGCTTAGGAAATTAACCTAGAATTAATGAGACTAATAAGAGGAGAAGAGGCACCAGAGTGGGAACTAGTTTATAGGAACAGAGATGCCAAATAGGATGTTTGTGGCAGAGGCTTCAGGTAAAGGGGCCAAAGTCATGAATTATGCTTGGGAAAACAAAGAAGAAAAAAAAAATCCAAAAGCCATCTTGAATAAGAAATTGCAAAAATATGCGACAGAAGGCCTTCAGGTTCATAAAAGACACAGATGAGGTAAAAGGTCTTTTTAATAAATGGGCTAGACATCTATCAAGAAAATAAAAGGACTTTGACTTCTACTTCATACCACAGATAAAAATTAATTACACAAAGATTGCAGATTTTAACATGAAAGATAAAACAATAATCTTGGAAGAAAATACAGAAGAAAATCTTTGTGAACTTGCAATAGACAAAAAACTTCTAAAATAGGGCACCCAAAGTGATAATTATTTTAATAAAAGATAATTTAAAAATACCAGGAGTGGAAAAGATATATTAATAGTAGGAGATGATATTCACAATACACGTATCTGACAAAGAAATCAAACCCTGAATATATAAAGAATTCTATTAATCAATAAAAAATGGGCAATAGACTTAAACCGATAGTAATACCAAAGAGGGTATATGTCTAAATGGCTAAGTGAAAGTGAAGTCACTCAGTCGTGTTCGACTCTTTGCGACCCCATAGACTGTAGCCCACCAGGCTCCTCCGTCCATGGGATTTTCCAGGCAAGAGTACTGGAGTGGGGTGCCATTGCCTTCTCCAGAGAATCTTCCCGACCCAGGGATTGAACCTGGGTCTCCCACACTGTAGGCAGACACTTTACCGTCTGAGCCACCAGGGAAGCCTAAATGGCTAAAAAATAAGTTAAAAATGTGTTCATCTTTATTAGTCATCATGAAATGTACATTTAAACCCTCAGTGGGATAATTCTGCATGACAACAGAATGGCTAAAATGTAAGATGAAAATATTTCAAGTATTTCTAAGAATATGGAGAAACTGCAACTTCTATATATTTTTGTTGCCAATGGGAAAACCCCTATAGAAACTACTAGAATTTGTCAGTATCTACTAAAGCTGAACATATGCACAATCTGTGACCTAGCAGTCCATTCTCAAAACAACAAAAGTACATACATGTGTTTATCAGCAGAAGTATATTAAAAATCCATGTGTGTTCATTCACTCAGTTGTGTCTGACTCTGTGCGACCCCACAGACTGCAGCCCATCAGGCTCCTCTGTCCAAGGGATTCTCCAGACAAGAGTACTGCAGGGGGTTGCCAGTACTCCAAGGGATTGTCCCCACCCAGGGATTGAAACTGCATCTCCTCCCACCTCTCTGGCAGTCTCCTACATTGGCAAGTATAGGAGGATGTGTGCGTGCTCAGTCGTGTCCAACTCTTTTCAACCCTATGGACCGTAGCCCATCAGTCTCTTCTGTCCATGGGGATTCTCCAGGCAAGAATACTGGATTGGATTACCATACCCTCCTCCATGGGATCTTCCCAACCTAGGGACCAAACCCAGGTCTCTTGTTCTCCCGAATTGGCAGGTGGATTCTTTACCACTGCACCACCCAGGAAGCTCAAAAAGTGCATAGCTCTATTCATAATAGTCTCAAACTGGAAATTACCCAAAAGCCCGTCAGCAGTAGAAAGGATAAATAGATTGAGGTATATCCACACAACGGAACCCTGTGCACCAGTGAGAGTGAATTATCTACTAAATGGCACACACACCTGCTTGTTTTGATTTTATATCTTTTGGCATTGTTTGAAATTTGTTTTTTGACTTTACCAGGGGTATTACTTTTTAAATCACAACATTAAAGTTTTACAATGTGTTAGGGCTTCATTGTGCTCAGAAACGAGGAAGAAGCCAGATAAAAAAAAATACATGCTGTCAGGATACTAGATAGTGGTTACCCACAGGGGAGAATGTAGCTTGAGGGAACATGGGGAGGATTCTGGGAAGATGGTAATGACTTCTTTTACCTGGATGCTGATTACAAAGGTGTGTACAGATTGTAAAAATTCAAGCTTTACACTTAATGTGCCATTCTCTGTACAGATTCTATTAACAATTTTGTAAGACCCAAAAGTCTAATAAATGACACAGATACATGCATGTAAAGATGTCTTGGGTTCCTACATACCACATAGGCACATAATACTGCTTTTTTGGAGGACTTAATAATCTTAGCACAAACATTTTAAAGCTGAGCACTGAAATTCTTTCTGTCCCTTGTGATGACTTGCCCTTTCTCAATTTTATTTGAAGTCACAGAAAGTTTGGTACTTAGGCATTTCAGCAGATTGTGCTTCTCCCAGTGAAGGGAAATAAGGAAATGTCACATGAAGACTTATATACCTCAGAGGCAGTTCTGCAAAATGTTCTTAATCATCTCATTTTCATCTCTCAGCCAGTCTTTTTGACTTAGAGGGCTTATTTTTAGATAGCTGTGCAGCTGGTAGTTTAGAATCCAGCCATTCTACCCACCTCCTCTCCTTTCTCTGCCAGACACTGTGCAGTTGGGAATTTACATTTCCAATGGTCCCAGGAAGATTATAATGACATTGGGATTGAGTCGACATGGAAAGAGCAACCATAGATCTGGACAAAAACTGATGTTTGCCATGCAACATTTGAAAACTAAAGTAATCATCATTTGATTTAAAACTGGGGTTTCATGAATTAGAAATGAGCTATGAAACTTTCACATCTGGGTCACTGGGTCAAATTCCAATTTATATAATCAAATTAAATAACCCACAAGACAATTAAATATCAGTTAAAAATGAAGCATTTGACCATGCAGTCTATCTCAGTGGCATTCCAAGCGGGGTCCCTAGGTCCCAGTCTCTGAATCAGAAACTCCAGAAATAGGTCCCTGGAATCTGTGTTTAACAGGCCCTCCAGGTGATTTATAATGCACACTCAAGTTTGAGAACCACTGATATACATGTGGTCCATAAGGAATTCAAATGTAACCATTGTGCTGCACAAGCAGAATATTTATCATGTATTAGAATGGCTGTAATAGAAACTCACTAGCATTTTTTCCTTAATGAACTCATAGGCCAGAAATAGCAAAAGAATACGTGGCAACACAAACGGTCCTTATTTTCAGAGACACGGAAGTGAGTGGGTGTGTGTAAGTCTTTACTGCAGAAGCCTGCCCTGCATTGGGCCAGTGGTACCACAGTTGCCAGCATCTATGCGTGCTGCTGTCCACTGTGACCTGCAATTATCACATTTGCTTGGGTTTGGAAAAATTCTTTCATTTTCAAAACTCTGCCCACTGCCTAGAGACTCGCAGAAATACTCAGTAATAGACCTACTAGCCCAACAATACAGTTCAGATAAATTTAAGGCAATAGGTGAAAGTTTACATTTTCTTTCAAGAGCAATTATGAATGCCAGACAACTCTTTCAGATAGGGTTTTGTAAATAATTTGGCATTAATCTATCAAAGAAAACCAGCCTGAGCTGAAAGAAGAGGATCTTTGGACTCAAGTCCCCATGGAGAAAACACTGTGCTTTAAGTTTGCAAATGTTTAATAAACATTTATTTATCAAGCATCCATCATGTATAAAGTCCTGTCGACATACTTGATCAGAGTCCCATGATGGAGGGCACAGCACCACTGCCTTAGCAATATAACCACTTCTCCTCTTATAACAGTGACAGAAGGCCAACTTGAATTAGATTAATCAAGAAAAAAGGAAAGGGAAGAACAGAAAAGGAGGCATTGGGATTTTATTGGCTCAACAAATCAAATTTGGGAAGAGCAGGATGGAATATGCAGAATAAAATCTAGAGCCAGTGACTCAGGCACTCTCTGAAGAATACTCTCTGTCCATCCTTACCTCTGCCTCACTTTTTCGCAGCAGCATTTTCTCTCTCTCTTTGAAATGTTTCATTGAGATAAAATTGACAAGTCATACTAGTGAACCATCTTCTGAAGTGTGCATTTCAATGGCTTTTAGTGTTTTCAGAAAGTTATGTGTCCACTGCAATGATCAATTTTATTGAAGTATAGTTGATTTATAGTGCTAGTTGCAGGTGTACAGCACAGTGATTCAGTTACACACACATACATATACGTATATATATGTATATATATATTCTTTTTTAGGTTCTTTTCCCTTATCAGTTCAGTTGCTCAGTTGTGTCCAACTGTTTGCGACCCTATGGACTGCAGCACGCCAGGCTTCCTTGTCCATCACCAACTCATGGAGCTTGCTCAAATTCATGTCCATCGAGTCGGTGATGCCATACAACCATCTCATCCTCTGTAGTCCCCTTCTCCTTCCACCTTCAATCTTTCCCAGTGTCAGGGTATTTTATGATGAGTCAGTTCTTCACATCAGCTGGCCAAAGTATTGGAGCTTCGGCATCAATCCTTCCAATGAATATTCAGGACTGATCTCCTTTGCGATTGACTGGCTTGATCTCCTTGCAGTCCAAGGGACTCTCAAGAGTCTTCTCCAACACCACAGTTCAAAAGCATCAATTCTTCAGCACTCAGCTTTCTTTATAGTCCAACTCTCACATCCATACATGACTACTGGAAAAACCATACCTTTGACTAGATGGACCTTTGCTGGCAAAGCAGTGTCTCTGCTTTTTAGTATGCTGCCTAGGTTGGTCATAGCTTTTCTTCCAAGGAACAAATGTCTTTTAATTTCATGGCTGCAGTCACCATCTGCAGTGATTTTGGAGTCCAAGAAAATAAAATCTCTCACTATCTCCATTGTTTTCACATCTATTGCCATGAAGTAATGGGACCAGATCTTAGTTTTTGGACGTTGAGTTTGAAGCCAGCTTTTTCACTCTCCTCTTTCATCAAGAGGCTCTTCAGTTCCTCTTCACTTTCTGCCATAAGGATAGTGTCATCTGCATATCTGAGGTTATTGAGATTTCTTCTGGCAATCTTGATTCCAGCTTGTGCTTCATCCAGCCCAGCATTTCACATGATGTACTCTGCATATAGGTTAAATAAGCAAGGTGACAATATACAGCTTTGACATAATCCTTTCCCAGTTTGGAACCAGTCCACTGTTTCATGTCCGATTCTAACTGTTGCTTCTTGACCTGCATACAGATTTCTCAGGAAGCAGGTAAGGTGGTCTGGTATTCCTATCTCTCTAAGAATTTTCCACATTTTGTTGTGATCCACACAGTCAAAGGATTTGGCGTAGTCAATAAAGCAGAAGTAGATGTTTTTCTGCAACTCTCTTGCTTTTTCTATGATCCAACAGATGTTGGCAATTTAATCTCTGGTTCTCTGCCTTTTCTAAATCCAGCTTGAACATCTGGAAGTTCTCGGTTCACATACTGTTGAAGCTTGGCTTGGAAAATTTTGAGCATTACTTTGCCAGCATGTGAGATGAGTGCAATTATGCAGTATTTTGAACATTCTTTGACATTGCCTTTCTTTAGGATTGGAATGAAAACTGGCCTTTTCCAGTCCTGTGGCCACTGCTGAGTTTTCCAAATTTGCTGGCATGTTGAATGCAGCACTTCAACAGCATTATCTTTTAGGACTTGGAATAGCTCAGCTGGAATTCCATCACTTCCACTAGCTTTGTTTGTAGTGGTGCTTCCTAGGGCCACTTGACTTTGGACTCCAGGATGTCTGGCTCTAGGTGAGTGATCACACCATTGTGGCTATCTGGGTCATTGAGATCTTTTTTGCACAGTTCTTCTGTGTATGCTTGCCACCTGTTCTTTGCCCTTATAGGCTATTACAAAATATTGAGTATAATTCCCTGCGCTATACAGTGGGTCCTTGTTGGTTATCTATTTTCTATTTAGTAGTATATACATATTAATTTTAACCTCCTAATTTATCCCTCCTCCCCACCTTTCCCCTTTGGTAACCATAAGTTTATTTTCTATGTCTGTGAATGTTTCTCTTTTATAATTATACATTCATTTGTATCACTTTCTTAGATTTCACATGTAAGTGATACCATGTGATATTTGTCTTTCTCTGTCTGGTTTACTTCATTTTGTATGGTAATCTCTAGGTTCATCCATGTTGCTGTAAATGGCTTATTTCATTCTTTTTATGGCTGAGTAATATTCCATTGTATGTATGTATATATGTATGTATAGATAGACCACATCTTCTTAATCCATTTGTCTGGCAATGGCCATTTAGGTTTCTCCCTTATTTTGACTATTGTAAATAGTGCTGCAGTGAACATTGGGGTGCATGTATCTTTTGGAATTACAGTTTTGTCCATCTGGAGAAATACACCCAAGTGTACGATTGCAGGAGCGATCAAATTAGGTAACTCTAATTTTAAGTTCTTAAGCAGCTCCATACTGTTCTCCATAGTAGCTGTATTAATTTACATTCCCATCAACAGTGTAGAAGGATTCTTTTTTCTCTACATCCTCTCCAGCATTTATTATTTGTAGACTTTTTGATGGTGGTTATTCTGACTGGCATTAAGAGATACCTCATTGTAGTTTTGACTTGCATTTCTCTAATAATTAGCAATGTTGTACCTGTTTTCATGTGCCTGTTGGCCATCTGTATGCCTTTTTGGTATAAATATCTATTTAGATCTGTCCAGTTTTTGATTGGGTTGTTTGTTTGTATGAGCTCTTTGTATATTTTTGAGATTAATCCCTGGTCAGTCCCATTTGCAAAAATTTTCTCACATTCTATGGGTTGTCTTTTTTTTGTTTCCTTTGCTATGCAAAAGCTTTTGAGTTTTATTAGGTCTCATTTGTATATTTTTGTTTTTATGTCCATTGTTCAAGAAGAAGGATCGAAAAAGATATTGCTGCAGTTTATGACAGAGAGTGAACTGCCTATGTTTTCCTCTAAGAATTTTAAAGTATTCAGTCTTACATTTAGGTGTGTAATCCATCTTGAGGTTTTTTTTGTATAGGATGTTAAAGAGTGTTCTAATTTAATTTTTTTTTCATGTTGCTGTCCAGTTTTCCCAGCACTGTTTACTGAAGAGACTGTATTTTCTCCATTATATAATCTTGCCTCCTTCGTTGTGTATTGACCATTAGGTGTATGAGTTTATTTCTGAGCTTTCAATTCTGTTCCATTGATTTATATTTCTGTTCTTGTGTCAGTATCATGCTGTTTTGATGACTTTAGCTTAGTAGTACAAGCTGAAGTCAGGAAGCGTAATTCCTCCAGCTCTATTTTTCTTTCTCAGGATTGCTTTGTCTATTTGGGGTCTTTTTCTTTTATGTCTCCAGGCAAATTAAAAAAAAATTTATTGTTCTAGTTTCATGAAACATGCCATTATAATTTTAGAGGCTATAAATTGTTCTGGGTAGTATAGGCACATTTTGACAATAGTATTTCTTCCAATCCAAGTGCACAGTCTATCTTTCCATATGTTTGTGCTATCTTCAATTTCTTTCATGAGTGTCTTATAGTTTTCAGAGTACAGGTTTTTGACCTTCTTAGGTAGGCTTATTCCTAGGTATTTTATTCTTATGATGCAATAGTAAATGGGATTTTTCTTTAATTTCTCTTTCTAATCTCTTGTTGTTATTGTATAGAAATGCGACAGATTTCTGTGTGTCAGTTTCATATCCTGAAACTTTACTGAATTCACTGATGAGCTCTGGTAGTTTTCTGGCAGCATCTTTAGGATTTTCTATGTAGAGTATCATGTAATCTGCAAACAATGACAGTTTTACTTCTTCTTTTCCAATTTGGATTCCTTTGATTTCTTTTTCTTCTCTGCATACTGTGGCTAGGAATTCCAAAATACTGTTGAATTAAAGTGGTGAGAGTGGGTATGCCTGTCTTATCCCTGAACTACAAGGAAATGCTTTCAGCTTTTCAGTATTGCTTATGATGTTAGCTATTGGTTTGTCATATATGGCTGTTATTATGTTGAAATATGTTCCTTCTGTGCCACTTTCTGGAGCGTTTTTATCATAAATGTGTGTTGAATTTTGTTTAAAGCTTTTTCTACATCTGTTGAGATAATCATGTGGCTTTTATTCTTTAATTTGTTAATGTGATGTATCACACTGATTGTTTGCAGATAATAAAAATCCTTGCATCCCTGGTATGAATCCCACTTGATCACAGTGTATGAGCCTTTTAATTACTGTTGGATACTAATTATTAGGATTTTCCTGAGGATTTCTCCATCTATGTCCAGTAGTGATATTGGCCTGTAATTGTCTTCTTTTTGTTATATCTTTGTCTGGTTTTGGTATCAGCATGATGGTAGCCTCATAAGATGAGTTTGAAAGTATTCCTTCCTCTGCAATTTTTTAGAATAGTTTCAGGAGGATAGGCATTAACTCTTTTCTAAATGTTCAGTAGAATTTGCCTGTGAAACCACCTCAGTTCAGTTCAGTTGCTCAAGTCGTGTCTGACTCCTTGTGACCCCATGGACTGCAGCACGCCATGCTTCCCTGTCCATCACCAACTCATGGAACTTGCTCAAACTCATGTCCATCGAGTCGGTGATACCATACAACCATCTCATCCTCTGTAGTCCCCTTCTCCTCCTGCCTTCAGTCTTTCCCAGTGTCAGGGTATTTTACAATCAGTCAGTTCTTCACATCAGCTAGCCAAAGTATTGGAGCTTTGGCATCAATCCTTCCAATGAATATTCAGGACTGATTTCCTTTATGACTGACTGACTTGATCTCCTTGCAGTCCATGGGACTCTCAAGAGTCTTCTCCAACACCACAGTTCAAAAGCATCAATTCTTCAGCGCTCAGTTTTCTTTATAGTCCAACTCTCACATCCATACATGACTACTGGAAAAACCATACCTTTGACTAGATGGACCTTTGTTGGCAAAGTAATGTCTCTGCTTTTTAATATGCTGCCTAGGTTGGTCATAGCTTTTCTTCCAAGGAACAAACATCTTTTAATTTCATGGCTGCAGTCACCATCTGCAGTGATTTTGGAGCCCAAGAAAATAAAGTCTCTCACTATTTCCATTGTATCCACATTTATTGCCATGATGTAATGGGACCAGATGCCACAATCTTAGTTTTTGGACGTTGAGTTTGAAGCCATCTTTTTCACTCTCCTCTTTCACTTTCATCAAGAGGCTCTTCAGTTCCTCTTCACTTTCTGCCATAAGGATAGTGTCATCTGCATATCTGAGGTTATTGAGATTTCTTCTAGCAATCTTGATTCCAGCTTGTGCTTCATCCAGCCCAGCATTTTACATGATGTACTCTGCATATAGGTTAAATAAGCAGGATGACAATATACAGCCTTGACATACTCCTTTCCCAATTTGGAACCAGTCCTTTGTTCCATGTCTGGTTCTTAACTGTTGCTTCTTGACCTGCATGTAGGTATCTCAGGAGTCAGGTAAGGTGGTCTGGTATTCCCGTCTCTTGAAGAATTTTCCACATTTTCTTGTGAACCACACAGTCAAAGGCTTTGGCATAGTCAATAAAGCAGAAGTAGATGTTTTTCTGGAACTCTCTTGCTTTTTCTATAATCCAATGGATGGTAGCAATTTAATCACTGATCCTCTGCCTTTTCTAAATCCAGTTTAAACATCTGGAAGTTCTCAGTTCACATACTGTTGAAGCCTGTATTGGAGAATTTTGAGCATTACTTTACTAGCGTGTGAGATGAGTGCAATTGTGCTGTAGTAGTGAAACCATCTATTCCTGGACTTTTGTTTGTTGGGAATTTGTAAATGACAGTTTCAATTTCAGTACTTGTAATTGGTTTGTTCATATTTTCTGTTTCTTCCTGGTTCAATCTGGGGAGGTTGTACTTATCTAAGAATTTGTCCATTTCTGCTAGGTTGTCCATTTTATTGGTATAGAGTTGCCTGTTGTAGTTTCTTATGGTCCCTTGTATTTATGTGGTGTCATTTGTAACTTCTTCATTTCTAATTTTATTGACTTAGGTCTGCTCCTATTTTTTTCATAATGAGTCTCACTAAAGGTTTATCAATTTTGTTTATATTTTTAAAGGACCAGCTTTTAGTTTCATTGATCTTTTCTATTGTACCCTTACTCTATTTCTGCTCTGATCTTTATGACTCTTTCTTTCTACTAACTTTAGGTTTTGTTTGTTCTTCTTTCTCCAGTTGCTTTAGGTGTAGAGTTTGGTTGTTTATTTGAGATTTTTCTAGGTTCTGGAGATAAGCTTGTATTGCTGTAAATTTCCCTCTTAGAACTGCTTTTCTGCATCCCATAGGTTTTGGATCCTTGTGTTTTCATTTTCATTTCTCTCTAAGTATTTTTTATTTCCTCTTTGATTTCTTCAGTGATCCATTGGTTGTTTAGTAGCATATTGTTTGGCCTCCACATTTTTTGCAATGTTTTTCTTGTAGTTGATTTCTATTCTCATAGTGTTGTGGTCAGACAAGATGCTTGATATGATTTCAGTTTTCTTAAATTTACTGAGGTTTGGTTTTTGCCCTAGCATGTGATAAATCCTGGAGGATGTTTCATGTGCACTTGAAAAAAAATATGTGTTCTGCCGCTTTCAAATGGTATGCTCTATAAATATTAATTAAGTCTATTTGACCTAATGTGTTATTTAGACCTGTGTTTCCTTCTTGAGCTCCTGTATGATTGATCTTTCCATTGATGTAAATGGAGTGTTAAAGTCCCCCACTATTATTGTATTACTGTTGATTTCCCCTTTTATAGCCCTTAGCCATATATATGAGGTACTCCTATGTTGGGTGCATATATATATATAGAATTATTATGTCTTCTTCTTGGATTGATCCCTTAATCATTATGTAGTGTCCTTCTTTGTCTCTTGTAACAGTCTTTAAGGTCTATTTTGTTTGATAGAAGTATTGCTACTCTAGCTTTCTTTGGTTTCCATTTGTTTGGAATATCTTTTCCTACTTCCCCATCACCATAATCAGTTTTAGAAATTTCTCAAAAATAAACCTTGCACTCCTTACACACCCTCCCCACAACCTCCCCTTCACCCTCAACACTACTGCTGCTGCTGCTGCTAAGTCGCGTCAGTCGTGTCCGACTCTGTGCAGCCCCATAGATGGCAGCCCACCAGGCTCCCCTGTCCCTGGGATTCTCCAGGCAAGAATACTGGAGTGGGTTGCCATTTGCTTCTCCAATGTATGAAAATGAAAAGTGAAAGTGAAGTTGCTCAGTCATGTCCGACTCCTAGTGACCCCGTGGACTGCAGCCTACCAGGCTCCTCCGTCCATGGGATTTTCCGGGCAAGAGTACTGGAGTGGGGTGCCATTGCCTTCTCCACCCTCAACACTAAACAACCACTAATATTCTTTCTTTCTCAATAGAGTTCTTTTATAGATATTTCATGTAAATAAAATCATACCTATGTGGTCCTTTGTGACTGGCTTCTTTAACTTAGTGTAATATTGTCAAGGTTTATTCATATAATAACATGAATCGATACTTCATTTCCTTGTGTGGCTGATTAATATTCCATTGTATGGAGATACCACATTTTATTTAGACATTCATCAGCTGAAAGATATTTGTGTTGTTTTCAATTCAAGGCTATTATGAATAATGCTTGCAGCATTCTCTTCAGCCACTTTCTTTCGATCGATAAACCTAGACAAAACCAGCACTGTGTTCCTCTTGGTCCCTAGTCACAACTAGGGATAAGTAAAATATTCCATACAGAGTTTAGATATAAAAGAAACAAAGGAAGAGTATGATTATTCTGAATCAATGCTACTTTCAAGCAGTCTAAAGGGCCAGGAAGATGGAGGCATCTGACAAAGATGACTACTTAGTCACTTGTCTAGAGAGCAAGCATATGAAATATTTCCCAAGAAAGTAGGCTAACATAGACATGTGTACTGAAAGGACTTTAAGTTAGGCAGCCTCTCCAATTTTTGTGTATTTTAGCTCTTTTCTACAACTACTTCAGTGAACCTCAGACATAGGAAGTCAGGAGACGTGACATCTTTAGATGTAAAACCACAATGCTGCCAACCCTACAGTCCTTCAGAAGGTCCCAGAAATTCTTAAGGATGAACTTATATGGGGTGAATCAGATTGAAAAGCAAGGACACTGGTCAATATGAGGAGAGTTCATCCAGTTAGTCAGCCATCAGATACGGATTGCATACCTACTGTGAGTAGGTATCATGCTAGTAGTGCAGCTAAAAAGACACAAAAAATGGTTTGGAGACTGCAGAGAACTTTCTCCAAGCCTTTCTTTTCCTTTTTACTCCTTATTGTACTTCTCTTTGTAATTCACAGTGGCCTGCGGGTATAGAGGCTTGGCACAGTGTACCCAAGGTTTCAAATTTGTAGAATTTGTCAATCACCCAAATTTGCTCTGTTCTGTGGCACCAAAAGGCAATAAGCTCTTGAAGACTAGACTTTGCATCAAGGACAGAGAGCAATGGATGTTCAAATGTGGAACAAATCCATGCTGAAAAATCAAGCAAAGTTTACCAGGTGCTAGGGTGTTTGTTTTGTTTTTAGCAAAGATGAGAATTGAGCCTAGTAAGGAATTTCAAGATGAATGAGATCCTTGGATTACGTGGTCCTGACTCCATTCTGTTGCATTCCACCTTTCCCTTGGGTCTCAATCACTACTCTTGTCACTGTCCTAAGAACTATTCCCCTTTAAATGTCTGGATAAGTTCAGACAAAACCCTTAAAAAAGAGACAGGCTAAAGCTGCCAAATGCTACTGGGGAACAAAATGATAATAAGTAAACATAGCAGAAATAATATTGGCTCTGAAGCTCATCAAAAGCATTCTATAACTTCCTATCTATGGGATCCTGGATTGGCTTCCTCTGTTCTGGCAGGCTCTTTTCCTCTTCTGGAAAATGAGATTAATAATACGTATCTTGTAGGCTTAAGCTGAGGGCTACATAAGATTTATTCCCTCAACAAATATATACTGAGTACTCATTAGGTGTCAGGCACTGATTTAGGTAAAATAGTGACACACCCCCTCCAGAATCATACCCTTATGGAACCTATTGTTAAGGGAAGATAAACAGTAAGCAAATCAATAAGTTGAAGATATGGGCTTATTCGTTTTATACAGTGAGATAATACATGAGTATCAATGTTTAAAAAGAAAAAGTACATATAAAATTCCATCTGAAAGCCACCTGCAGTTTATACCTATTGCTCAAGAATGTACTTTTAGAGGAAGTTGGCGTCTTTGCCTGAGAACAGCATTTCAAGGGGGAATTTAGTTATCCAAAAGAAAAGGCCAAATTCCATTTTATAACCAAGACCTTCCAGAGAATAAGGAGCAAGGCTTCTATGCGTAATAATGTAGAAGGCTAGCTTGGGACGTTAAGACAAGTTGAGAAAAACTTGGCTTAAGGTAAGTGACTGCAGAGTCGAGGGAGTTGGTCTGGCCCCTGACCAGTGTTGTAGCCTGGGGTCTTATGAGGGAGCAGCCAACAGCTGGTCCCTATGAAGAGGCTTAGTTCATGGTTTACAGGGCTAGGGTATCTGGCTTATAGTCTGAATTTTCCATCTTGCATTGAAATCAGCTTATATTATTCTCAAACCATGTGTAAATTTTATCGTACACTTGAAGTGGTAGTTGTACTTTCTGGAAAAGAGAAAGGCCTTTGTTCACACCTGGAGTGCCTCAGGGTGGAGAGAAGACAGCAGGGTTGATGAGAGAATGTGAAGAGTGTGGAGAGAGATGGCTGGAGGACAAGTGCAGGGTGAGAGGGGATGGAGGTCAGATTAGAGGGCATATTGGCATGTTTTCTGGTGGGACTTAGAATTATTAAGGAAGAAAAAACTCATGAAGATGGAATCATGTGGGAAAGAGCCTCAGCTTACATTCATTCAGCATTCAAGGGAAGCTCCAAAGGCAGGAGAATTGGGGACCCCTTTTTGGTACATATGGAAATTTCTGAACGCATAGTAGACACCAAACAAAGGCTCATTCCCTTCTTCCTCTTCCTCTATTTCCATAACAAAATAACAGGGAAAAATTGAAGTTGTGAGAAACTGTTCACCCAACCAGGAATATTTTGTAGAGCTACCAAAGTTAATTTGCCTACAAGGCAATTTTGATACAAATGCCTACACAGCTTTTCAAAGCTCCTTACTTCCTGGTTGCCACAGAAGGATCCGTGTGTGTGTGTGTGTGTGTGTGTGTGTATTTGCTACAGAAGAGTTGTTGCCTGAAAGGTCCTCCTTCTTCCCCCCTGAGACCTAAAAGAATCCTCACTGGACAACCACCTTAAGAGCACAGCCTAGTCCTGGTTTCTGTTTGTCAATATCTTCCCTTTACATAAGTGAAAGAAGTATTGCATTTGATGACATGTATGATCTCATATCTAAGACTAGTCTTGTTCCCTAAATACAAGGTAACTTGACCATATGGCTTCCATCCAAAGAATACTTCAGTAGACACAACCATATCGCTAACATGGGAAAAACACTATTACAAGGATGGTTCTGACAGTGTAGTGATAATTATATTTTCTTTCCTGGTATATTTCTTGGCTGTTTCCTCTGCATTTAAAAGTTTTTCGTTAAAGCAGCATGTGTTTTTGTTTTTGCTTTTGTTTTTTTTCTCTCTTCTCCAGTATTTCTTTTCTCATCCCTTTGCTTGAAAGTTACTATTTACAGGTAAGCTTGGAGATGGAGTTTGGTTAGAGTTACACAATTTCATCTATTTAGCCTCATCATGAAGCATACTAGAGAGATTTTGAAGCTGGTGAACATTTTTTAAGGTCAGTAAATATCCTATGGGCATTTTAATTTACCTTGTAGCTTTTTTCCATGACTGGTGCATGTCTACAATGGAAGAGTCAGCTCTTCCTTTAAGTGACAGAAGGAAGCCATTCTCAAGTAGAAGGAACACATATTTAAATTTATGATAGCTGAACTTGGCTGCAACAGCCACATTCTTGTTCTACTTTGAGCTTGGCAGGCCACTCTAATATTTCTTCTTGGTCTGTAGATGAGAGATCTCTTTTATTTTCCTTTGCTGGAAACTTGAAAAGCTCAAGAATAGATTTTTTTATTTGAGACTTTAATAAACTATACAACCATTATGTGAACAGTTGAGCTTTGCCCAGCGTGACAAAGCAGTATATAGAATATACTCATAGCACATTTATGTTTCATTGCCCTCATACTGCCAGTGTCTACCCAAGCACTTTCTTTGTCCAGGAGTGGATTTACAGTCAGATCCTGATAGCATGTTGTTCTACTCTAAGTGACTTGTTCAATAGATTCAACATGGAAGTAGGGTTTTTAACAGAAATAATATTTTTGGAAGCATATAGGCCCACAGTGCAAATGGCCTAGATTAAAATGGAAAGTTATCACATTTATGTGGCTTAAACCTATGCCATGAATCCTGGGGCAGAACAGTGGCTTCCATCCATCTCCATGTACAAACACACATATAGGTCATAACATATCAGAAGGAAATTTTACCATAAGAAATGGACACACCTCAGTATTTTGCAACATCCCCAAAGACCACTGTTTTTCAGATTTTGATTCATTTAATGAGTAATTATTGAACATCTGTTATGTACCAGATGCTAGGAATGCAGATAACAGTAAACCAAAAGACAAACTTCCTAAAGTCATGGAGTATTCTAAAGAGGGAGAGGGTAGTGTGCAGGGTAGAAAATAGTAATCAGATAACTGCCTCATGTAAGGTTAGGTACTGGTAAGTGCTAAGAAAAGTTAGTTTTCTTAAGAATTGAATGGGGGGGGTGCTTGTTGGAAACGCAGATTCCTAGGTCCGTCCACATTGAACCAGAATACTCTAAAGCTCCCATTGTACCCAGGGAGGGATCTCTAATGTCTGTGGAGGAAGTCTGGTTCATCTAGAGGTCTACCATGCCGTCTCCAGCCCTGGCAGGGGACCAGACACACGGAAAGTGAAGCACCCTCCATCATCCTCTGCATGGCTGTCTAGGCCTGGAGAGTAATGATTCATCAAAAGTAGTAGACCTTCTACCAGACCCAGGCCACTGCAGCTTGGACTGGGACAGCAAATGTCCTTGAAGTCAGCTCCGAGCTCCCTCACAAGGGTACCATAGGCAAGGACACTGTAAAGAGAAGAAAGCAGGTGTTAGAAAGAAGTGGTTATTATTATTCAAGGGAAGACATCAGTTAGATTCCCTTCCTAAGAACGCATGACCCACACATCCCAGATGGCAGATCTTTCTCACTCAAGTGACAGGGTTTCCTGAAAGGAAGACTAAGTGGTCCATCCCATTATGAGAGTCTCATGTGGGGTGTGTCTGAGTGTATCTGAGTGTGAGAGAGAGAAAGAGAGAGACATATACACATACGCACAGAGCACAAAGAGACACAGAGAGGAACGGGGGAGAGAGAGTCACCACAGAGCCCCTTTAAGACAGGGCAGCTTGTTTTTCTTTGAGGATCGCTGGCCTCAGTGAGAGATAGGGGTAGTACCTTAGACGGAATGCATGCCTTTATAATTTGCAGATAAAAGTGGTATCTGTAATTTCATAGATTATTAGTCCTGGAGCGAACCTTAACCAACATTGATCCAGTTTAGGTGAGAAAGGCAAGGACTAGTGAGGATCCCCAAGGGCTCAGGGCAGGGGGAAGAAAGTGCCAGAGTAGCCTGTGGCTCCCGGAGCCAAGTCCTTCGTCACCTGTTGAAGGTGACTCCTGTAAGGACACTCACACAGGCTTACTCAGTGTAACCCTCCTATTACATCCAATGTTTATTTGATCAGAAATAACTGAAACCAGATGAACCATACTGACCGTTTGCTACGTGGACACCTAGAAGGAGCCTAAAGTGAGGTTAACTCAAGTGTGCTGGGGAGTACAGCGAGGCGGCTCCGAACACAGCTTGACGTTCTGGGCTGTTGACCTCTGCCCACCTGTCATTTGGTGAGAAAAGACCTATGGAGAAATAGGGGTGAAGGGTTGAGTTTGGAATGTCTGGCCTTTGTTAGCACCGTTGGAAGGACAGCAAAGCCTGGTGGAGGCTCACAGAGCCTCTCTCTGAAAACCGCTCGGGGACACCAGAGACAAGGAGGAGGACAGCCCATCTGAGGACGCCAGCCTGTCCAGGGGCTCTGCACTGGGCACAGCCATTGCAAAACACAGGGAAACCACCCTCCTCCACGAGGTCGCTTTGAGAGGTGAAGGCTCATTTCTGGCAACTTGGCTTAAAAGGAAGAAAATTTTGCTTACCAAGAGGCCTCACTGGGGAAAACAAATAAATATCTCCAAGAGGAACACCCAGGCTGCCCCTACGCCCAACCCCAGGCAATGCTGAGCCATGCCCGTAGGCCCAGCTTTACACTCCAGAGGCTCCTGGGACCAGCCGAAGGCAGGATATGCAGAGGAATTCGATCAACTAATGCCCCTTGACAGTAGTGATAAGGGCTGGAACTTACAGACAGGGTTTGGAGTCCTAACATCGAGCAAAGTCTGGAACTAGGCCAGTGGGGAAACAGGCAGACACATTCAGATCTCAGCCCAGCAGTCATTTTCCCTTCCCCCATGGAAGCCCGTCCACACCCAGCCGCATCAGCACTGCTCTCCGGATCAGACTGATCCAGGCCCAGGACTGCCGCCCAGAGTCTCCTGCTGTGCTCCCAAACCTTGATGCCTCCCGCCGGAATTCTCAACCCACAGGTCTCCTCTACGGGTGTATGAGTAGGGCCTCACCTTCCTTACCTGGGACCCTAAGAGTAGTGGGCTTTGCTTTTGTCCTCGTGGGCCTGCAAAGAGTTATTTGCTGAGTTGGATATAAAAGTATACTTAAAGGCTTAAACTGGTAAGACAGAGAATTTCAGCTATCACTAACTGGGATTGCAAGAAAGTGTTTCTAAATTCAAAATCTCATGTCCTGAGCATGGAATGGGAAAAGCCTCTCTTTTTCACAAGCTGGATCAGTCCTCCCCTCCTTCCTGAGCGCGCAGCTCTGGTGCTCCAACCTTCCCCACCTCAGCTCCGCGTGCTCAGGCGCTCTTCCTCCACCATCTCTTCTACTTTTGGCTTTTATTGCTTCTCATATACTCTGATTACTGTTATGTCACAGAGATTAAGAACAAGGACTTTGCTGTCAAATAGATCCGAGTACAAATCCTCAACTGCCACTTATTAAACACATGCCCTTGGACTAGGCAACTTCTCAAGGTCTCGGTTTTCATATCTAACAAATAAAAAATAATAATCCCTACCCCCTGGGGTTATTGTGACAATTTAAGGAGTCAAAAGTAAAGCACCTAAAATAAATCCTAGCACATAGTAAGCACAATAATAAAAGTTAGTTCTCAGTTTTACTATGAATAAATAATAAGTAGATCTCCGGTTGTTTGATATTTTTTTTAGGAAATGAGTCCCTTTGGATATCTGATGTAAAACCCTTGACATTCTCCCCTGAAAAAATACATGTACTCAAAAGTTTTGCACATAATCTCAGGGGAAATATGGAACCCCTGAAGCCATCCTTTGGTGTCATTTTAAGATACCTCAGCAGAGAATATACCTCACTGTCCAAAAAGAGTGTATCATTTTTGAGGGCTAAAATCATGTCTTCTAATTTTTCTGCTCCCCATAGCACCTATAATGATACCTTGTACTTGGAAAAACACTCCATAAATATCTGATGAGTAGCTGATGCCAAATTTCAACTCTCCATTGGATGTTGGAACTAAGCACTAATAGTTTGGATTAAATTCTCTCTATTCATGGAGGAAAAAATGAGCTTTGCTTTCATGCACTACAGAATACTTGATGTTCGTACTGCTTTTGCCCAGAGCATGAGCTGTCAATTCCAAATGGGACTCTCACTTTCCAAAGCTCTGTGGCCAGTTCCAAGGAAGGACATTCAGGCCCCAAAGCCAAGCTGCACTCACTAACAAGGGAGTGTGTTCCCAGCCAGCCCTCGAACCAAAGGTTCCTCGCGTCTTTGCTGACAACCAGATGTCATGGTGGCCCGTGGCAATGGCTTTCGTTAGGTCAAGTTTGCTGCATGTCAGTTTAGAGCAAGCCTAACTCTGGCTAAATGGGCTAGACATTGAACCAAAAATTCAATAAGAACTCTGACAATAATTAACTCGTACTGATTACCTTTGTAAACGTAGACACACTGTAAACACATGTTCCTTTATCCAAAAAAAAATCAATAAAAGGGATGTTTGTCAAGGTGCAAATGCAGTCATGTGACAGGACCTGCTTCTTACGTCCCTCCCTCCCCCGTTCCCATCCCTTCAGGCTTCGGTTGCTCCTCTCTGCTCTCTGCCTTTAATGGTCATGGCACATTGAGAGGGAAGCAGATACCAACTGCAAATAGCAGATCTTTTTTTGTTCTGTTATTGAAATTGGTTTCTACCTTTCTTGAATTAATCTATCCATTAGTCATGCACGCTAAGACTTAATAACAGTGCAAACCGAAAATGAGGTAATCATAGTCGAAGAAAAGAAAAGAAACAGTACCAAAGGCTCTTTTTGCAGCTCTTGTCAGAATGAAAGCTCAGACTTTGCCATTCCTGTTCCCCTTTCTTTTGCCAGCACAGGCATGACAGATTCTAAGCTGATTCTTTTTCCTGAGCCTTGGTGTTCTTCAAACTAAATGACTCTGGCACCCTGTACACAAGAATGCAAAGCAGGCTGGTGAGCAAGCATTGACTTTTCAAAGCACAGTTGAGAATATTAGGAGGGAAGCTATGAGGAACTGTGAGCAGCTTTTGCTAATTCGGACACTGTCCTGCACCATCTTCTAGCTTAGGGGGAAGAAGTCCAAAGTTGTGTTTGCTGGGCTTTCATTGCATGGAGGAAGCAAACTGCTAAGAGACTTTCAGCATAGACTTCTTATACTGACCTGAAGACAGAGAAGCAAATGCAAGGTGACCTCCAGTCCCCCGCAGGGCACAGCATGCACATGCACCATCACACACACACACACATATGCAGGCACATACATGAACATAAATACATCTGCCCCACTACCTAAAACAAAAGTTCTATATATTCGGTGTTCATGAAGACATACTTTCATAAAAAAATTCCTGAGCCCCTATACTTGGTCTCTCCAGGCCCACCAACAAGATCATTCCCACCATCCTAGCTCTTCAGCACTCCTGTCTATGAGCAGAAGTCTGAGGTGCCCTCAGGATCCAGCTTCCTCTAAGAATAACATGGGCGTCCAGGCTCTAATTGGACTGGGGGCCCCTTGCACACACCCTTCCTGTTCAGACGCCAGCAAGAAAGCCAGTGCCTTTTTTAGTGTGTTCCTTTCCTCCTGCCTGGTAGTGGCTCCAGAGGCCCCTCTAGTCGCTAGTGAGTTAAACTTTCTGCCTTCCAACCCAACCCCACCCATTAATAATATTGCTAATTAGAATCCCATGGGCAGAGGAGCCTGGCGGGCTACAATCCATGGGGTCACAAAGAGTTGGACACGACTGAACTGAATTAGCATGCAGTATATAACTTATCTTTGGAGACTGGTTTTTACCCAATCAGTAAAAAAACTAGTGTTGAAAACAAATCTTTGACTTAAACACTAGAACCAGAAGCTAGTTAGACAAAATGGGGAATGTAGCTTAGGCCATAATCTAGAGTCCCTATTGTTGTTGTTATTCAGTCGCTCAGTTTTATTCAACCCTTTGCAACCCCATGGACTGCAGCACACCAGGCTCCCTGTCCTTCACCATCTCCCAGAGCTTGCTCAAACTCATGTCCACTGAGTCAGTGTCCATTGAGTCTATTGAGTCATATCGTCCTCTGTCTCCCCCTTCTCCTCTTGCCCTCAGTCTTTCCCGGCATCAGGGTCTTTTCTAATGTGTTGGCTCTTCCCATCATGTGGCCAAAGTATAGGAACTTCAGCTTCGGTATCAGTCCTTCCAATGAATATTCAGAGTTGATTTCCTTTAGGATTGACTGGTTTGACCTCCTTGCTGTCCGAGGGACTCTCAAGAGTCTTTTCCAGCACCATAGTTCAAAAGCATCAGTTCTTCAGTGCTCAGCTTTCTTTATGGTTCAACTCTCACATCTGTACATGACTACTGGGAAAACCATAGCTTTGACTACATGGACCTTTATTGGCAAAATGATGTCTCTGCTTTTTAATACACTGTCTAGTTTTGTCATAACTTTTCTCCTGAAGAGCAATCATCTTTCAATTTCATGGCAGCAGTCACCTACTGGAACAGAGTGAATGAGTTTATGTGGTAGATTCATGGTGTATAAGCAGAGGAAATAAGCCTTGCTCTAACTTCCATTAGGAGAGCTGGACTCTCCACTCTGTGTTCCTTGAATAGCTCTGACAAGCAACCTGAAGCTTGGCCAGAAACCAACAGGACCTGGAGTGCCCAGCAAATAAAGATACTATTTTTTTCCTGGTTCACAGTATCTCCAGGTTTCTAAATATGAACTTCCCATCTTTCAAACCAGGAGGATTGCATTTTCTAAGCCACAAGTCTTTGCAGAGAGCAGGATGGACAAAACACATTCTGCATCATAGTTCTTTCAGTCTTGATGCTAGGTCCACTTGCCACCATACCATGGCCAGTCTATGGGAGCCTCAGAGGCAGCAGTGCAGGGGAACTGGTCTCAGGTTCCCTGATCTCTGCTACCTCCCTGGGGGCTCAAATGGCTATAGAGAGTCATTCTGTTTCCACCAAGGACTCTAGAAGTCAAGGGTTCTAGAGTCACACAAAGAATCTATTTCACTTTGGAAAATCGAATGTTTTTATTTTTGCTAATTACCAACATGCGAAAAGCCTAATGGTGAAAGCAAAAAATATGAGGTGGACAGAACTCATGGAGTTCACAGTCATCAGATTCTATATACACAAAAGGGTATTATCTTCTTAGACATAAAATCTCCAATTGGTCAGATATTTAATACTTTAAGAGGCCTTGACAGTTTTGTTTTTTTTAACATCCTCAGTGGTGGTGCATTTTTACCCTTTGAGGATGGATTTGGTATTTGAAGGCAACTAGAAGACATTTGGACTTAAATCTGAAGACTGCAACCCGTCATCAAGTGGGTTATCTGTGGCAGGCAGCTAAAAAGGCCACAGTCATTCCTGTCTCCTGATGGTCACACCTTTATGTAAACCCTGGCACTTGCCGTGGGCTGGGCTTGCTTCTAAGGAATAGTATACAACTCACTTCCAAGAACAGTAACAAAATACCTGTGACTTCCATCTTGTTCACACCATCTTCCTATATGTGGCTCTCCCCCGTGTTCGCTCTCTGAGGGAAGCCCCTGCCATATGGAAAGCTGCCCAGTGAGAGGCAGGGAACTGATGTCTTCAGCCAGCAGCCAGAGAGGACCAGAGGTCTGCTAACAGCCCCTGCAGGAAGCTTGGAGCAGGCCATCCCCAGTCAAGGCTTGAGACGCTGAAGCCCTCGCCAGTACCATGACTGCAGCCTGGGAGACCTGACACGCACACATAAGCTCCACACAGAGTCCTGGCCTACAGAAACTGTGGGATCACAGGGGCCTGTTGGTTTCAAACTGCTGTGTTTGGAGGGCACTCTGTTACACAGCAATAGAGAATGAACACAGATCTGTTAGAATTAGACAAGGATGTGTCCATCGAGCAAGCAGAATGGTTTCTTTGGTACCTCAGAACTGACCAGCCCAAATTAGCCCTCTTCCCATCTTCATGAGCACATTATCCCCAGGGGCACCTTTCCTCAGGGATGCATGTCTAACACTTCCCCCCAACCCCCGCCTGCCTCAGCCTCCAGGTGGATTCCGGGCCTGTTGACCACGCGTATGTCTGACTGTGTGCTCAGGGCGTGGATGCTGTTTCCAAGGCAGGCCTGAGTAGAAGACAATCTAGGAGGGTACTTGAGGAATGTTTCTGGGCCTTCTATTGCTCTCGTTCCTGTCCTCAAAAGACCATGCTGTCTTCCTGCCTCCGTGAGGATGGAAAAAGAATGTTTGAGCACACCTTTGGGCACCGAGAGGTTTTTTCTGTCCAAGTCATAACGAGGCCATCTCTGAATGAACGACGGGGACTGAGTTCTGGTGACGGTAAGGGTGTAGGGCAGCAGATGTGTCCTCTAATTTAAATGTCCACCTCCATCCACCCAGTGTGGATGTCCACCTGTCATTTCCACCCCTAACAACCAAACCAGTCTCTAGTCAGCCTTCTTAGGAACTGAGTCAGAGAAAACGGGTCTTTCTAACTGCTCCCTGGGGACATCTCCACACACCTAGGCTCCTTTCTCTGCCTCTTGGGGGATGCTGTGAGGTTCATGGCATGCTCTGTCAGCTAAAGGGAGAGAGAAAATGAAAAGCAAGATAGAGGATAAAAACAAAGAGACGGTGAAGAGATGAAAGAGATGGGTGAAAGGAGAAGAGCCACTCGCCTGGTCTGCCCCTGGGCACCACGGCCCCCAGGAGTCCTGGCCGTGGACTGGCATTCACGTGCCTGGTTCACTCATCCCTTCGTTCAGGATTACACGTGGCATCATCTAGTCCAGAGAATTGAAACAGCTTAGAAATGTGGTCACAATGCATCTCCATTTCTATTTCTGTCATTAAGCTTCTCTGCAGAACTCTGAGTGGCCTACTTTCAAGTGCCTCTGCTTTTCTTTGAGTGGGAAAAATAAATACTTCTTTAAAATCTGGAATCATTGTTCTACCAACTCAACAGAACACTGTTTTAAAAAACAGAATATAATTTCCATGGTAACACTGGCCATGGGGCCGATTCCAACTTTCTATCTTAGGTGCTGAATTTGCCGTGTTGATTTTCTAACGATAATGTAAATGGTTTCTGGGCTCAAGATTTTATGGGAATATATTGGGGTTTGTATCCTTTTTATGATAGTTGGATAACTCTAGAAAGATGTGCATGAAAATCTTTTAATGTGACTTTTCTCTAGCTTCATCTCAAGGTTACTTGCTGTCCAACATGCTCTTCCCTTTGATACCACCAGCATACCTCTCATCTAGAACTTTCCTTTTGCACACTGACATCAGGGCGCTGAAAATATCTGTTAAGCTGCCATGCAGAACCAACAACCCCTTCTACCAGGGCTGAGGAAAACAAGTTATCCAAGAAGTCACAAAAGGTACCCATGAGGCACAGAATCTTCCTTCTCTCTGGCTCCAGGGTACAAACAGTTATTTCCAGGGGGGAATCACGAAAGGGATGTGATGACTAAATTCTAATCAGATCTTCTCTGATTTCATCCTTCTCTTTCCTCATCATTCTTCTGATGATGTCTATAATCCTAAGTCTATAACAAGCTATCATGTATTTCAGGTTTATTTGAGATCTGTGAATTTATGAAGAAGGGGGCTTCTCAGGTGGCACAGTGGTAAAGCATCAGCCTATCAATGCAGGAGACACAAGAGGTGGGGATTCGATCCCTGGGTTGGGAAGATCTCCTGGTGGAGGAAATGGCAACCACTCCAGTATTGTTACCTGGAAAATTCCATAGTCAGAGGAACCTGGCGGGCTGCAGTCCATGGGGGTCACAAAGAGTCAGACACGACTGAGCCTTGAGATTTTGAGGACTCAGTGTATGCATTTGAGGGTCGCTCATGTGTTCGCCTGGGGAACACTACTCAGCCTGCTGAAAAGGAACAGCTGCAGCATTGGAGACACCAGCCTCGGGCCCGCAGAGGTTCTGAATGGGAAAGGTCCTTCAAATTCCACTTCCTTCCCACTGCTAACTTGCGCAAAAATTGTGAAAGCATTCCATGCCTATGGCTTGTAGATTATGCCCCCTGCTATCTGTCTCTTTGACAATCACTTGGTAGCCTAAGATCAAGACTATTTGTCTAGACCGAGATTGTTAAACTACAGCCCACATGCCAAATTTAGTCCACCTGTTTTTACAAATATAGTTTACAAAACTCACTAGCTTACATATTGTATCTAGCTGCTTTCAAGCTGAAATAGCAGAGTTGAGTATAACAGTAAAATCTAAGATATTTCTTCCATGGTTCTTTACAGAAAATTTTGCTAGCCATTGGTTTATTGTGCTGTGAATATCCTAGCAGAGCCTATACCAATACAGCTTTTTTGCAGAAGTAACTACATAGGGCCCATACCAAAATGAAAATGCCATGCACCTTCTTCCAACATTGTAAGAGTTTCAAGACAACAGCAGCAAGTCATTCAGTCGAGCACAGAAGCCTCGTGTATGTGGAGCCCTGTGTGACTGTGGAGGTGACACACCAGGGAGGCCAGCTCCGCCTCCCTGTTATCCAGATGCCACTCCCTATATAAACTCCGTCTTCGTTTTATCCCCAAAGCACTCTTAAAGCAAAAACTAGAACAGAAAAGAGTCGGACACAACTGAGCAACTTCACTTTCACTTTTCCCTTTCATGCATTGGAGAAGGAAATGGCAACCCACTCCAGTGTTCTTGCCTGGAGAGTCCCAGGGACGGCGGAGCCTGGTGGGCTGCCTTCTATGGGGTCTCACAGAGTTGGACATGACTGAAGCGACTTAGCAGCAGCAGCAGCAGCAGAACAGAAAAAGGAAGTGTTACCAAAGTTATACCATAAAATAATTCCAGGTAAATGGAGTTCAGAGTTCTCTATTAAAGGGATAACTGTTCATTTCAACCATCCTGCTTCCACATGACACAGTGTTTTCCCTTTTTGTTCTTTGTTTTAAATTGTTATCCTGGATTTTCTCTAGTTTTTAATATTATTTGACTAAACATAATTCTCTATCAACACTGGTTAGATGACCCCAGGAGAATTGTCATATTTTTGGTGTTTGGAATCTGACAACTATTAATGCATTTTCCCTTGAATGAAAAAGAATGTATTTGGTATTTTTAAACTTATGAGACTAGAAGTGTCTGAAAGGCCTCTGTTTCCTCACAATGAAGTGAAGACTAAAAATGGCATCCACCTCATGAGTGTTGTGAGAATTTAAAGAGCTGCATGTAGAACATTCAGAACAGTGACTGGAACAAAACAAGGGCTCATCAAGTGTCTTGCTGCTGCTGTTGCTGCTGCTGCTGCTGTTGTTATATGACTTCAGTCTACACAGTGCTTGGTGGTACTTAGCATTTTCTCTGTAGTAGTGGGTTACATGAGTGGGGAAAGTATCAGGTGTTTCTTTTAGTATGTAGAGGAAATGTATATTTTTAATGCAACAATAGGATTTTGCTTTACTCAGCAGTCCCAAGTAGAACACAGCCAACTGTTTGGGAAGTGATGTGGGTAATTATGGTTTCTCTGGTAGTTCAGCTGGTAAAGAATCCACCTGCAATGCAGAAGACCCCAGTTTGATTCCTGGGTCGGGAAGATCCCCTGGAGAAGGAATAGGCTACCCACTGTAATATTCTTGGGCTTCCCCTGTGGCTCAGATGGTAAAGAATCCACCTGCAATGTGAGAGACCTGGATAATTATACTGACTTGAACAAGCCTCCGTCTTAATGGGTTCTCTTGGGCATTTCACATGCTACCTGCTGCCTGTTTGGACAAAATTTGGTTAATCTGCCATTTTGGAACCAAATAGAGATTGCTGACATATTAAGACAGACACATCTCTTTATTTTTAGCATATTTTAGTGCAATTTTACAAGCAAGTGAAGTATCAAAAATATGTAATTTCTGGGAGTGACGTGGACCATGTCTAGAACCACCAGTCTAGGGGACTGAACTCTGCTGAGTAATCGCATGACCTAAGGCAGGAGAATGGTTTTGACCACTGTCAGGAGAAGTGACCCTGAAATCAAATTTTATTCCAGAAAGAAACGTAGCGTACCTGGTTTCGTTTGTCATCTGGACAATCCTGTATCACATGATGACCCCACCATTCTGAGAACGAGGTCATTCTTTCTGAGAAATGCAGACCTGGGGTCACAGCCCTGAGGTCAGGGAAGCATGTGGCTGTGTGGGTGCCTTGGGAGAGGCACATGGGTTCCCCAGCAGATTTCCCCGGTGAACAAAAGCAGAAATCCACCAACAGGACCAGGAAGTTAGATTCATGGCCCACAAAGAGGAAGAGGGAGCATGAGACATGGGTGTGAGCAGGGTGACACCACATAAATGGAAAGAAAGGTCAGGTGTCCGGGAGGCCAGAAGCAAGGGCAGGACGAGGTCACAGGATTAGACTGCCAGGGTTTGAATCCCGGTTTCCAAGTTTATAAGATGTATGACTTCAAGAAAATTAGTTGAATTATCTGTGTTTTATTTTCCTCATCTGTAAAATGGGAATGAAAATAATCATCTTTCTCCTAAGATGATTGTGTAGGTTAAATTGGTTACTACATGTAAAGTACTCAGAGCAGTGACTGGAGCAGGACAAGGGCTCATCAAGTGTCTTGCTGCTGCTGCTGTTATATGACTTCCATCTGTACAGTGCTTGGTGGTCCGCCTAGCATGCAGTAACTCTGTTGCTGTGATTATCAAAGCTTGCTGTTCTTACCAGGTTAGAATGTTTTGCCATGCATAAAGCAGTATACAAATATAAGGCATGGTACTGGATTGATCAGTGTGTTAGTTTTCTAGGGCTACCATGAAGAGTACCACAGACTGGGTGGCTTAAATGACAGAGATTTATTTTCTCAAAGTTCTGGAGTCTGGAAGTCTGAGTATTGTCAAGGTTAATTTCTGCTGAGCCCCCTCTCCTTGGCTTCTAGATGGTAGTCTTTTCCTCCCTGTGTCTTCACATGGTCTTTCTTCTATGTCCGCGTCCTAATCTCCTCTTCTAATGAGGGTGCCAGTCTTGTTGGTTGAACCCACCCTAGTGGCCTCATTTAACTTAATTACTTCTTTGAAGACCTTCTCTCCAAACATAGTTGCATTCTGAGGTTCTAGGGGTTAGAATTCAGCATGAATTTTAGAGGTGGTGGAGGAAGGAGACAGATATGCAACTCAGTCCATAATAACCAGTGGTCCATTTGGTGAAGCTGGAACTGTATTTTCCTTATCCAAGTGAACCCTGGCTAGAGTTGGCCAAAAGAGGTCTCTTTATGGAATAAAAACAGTCCCCTGCTCTCTGGACAGCATGGCTGTTAGAAGTAACTGATGGATGCAGGGATGCCTGGCAAGATTTAACTTACCCTGACTCTCCTCTGCTCCCCCAGCCCACCTTCTAAATTGCTGACTCTAGTGATCTAGTGACTGACAGTGGCCCCGAAGCATCACTAGGCATGAGGTTGAGGACCCAGACATTTCCCATGCTCCTCATGATCCCCCTTCGGTGATTGGACATGCTTGGATTCTAGTTTGACTAGCTGGCCAATCCTCTGGTCTCCCACTTTTCCTCACCTCCCACAGTTGTGTGAAATCTAAATAAATCTCTTATCCTAATATACTTGTAGTGACTCTGCTTGCATGATTGAACCCTGACAGATACAGGAATGATAATAATAATACTAGTCTTCTGGACACACTATCACTAAACCTGGAAAGAATCTATGACTCACTCAGAAGCATGCATTTGAAGTTCTAATTACGGCAAGCCTGAGCTTACTCCAAAGTCCTCCAAATTAGTCTTTTCACTTCCATTTCTCCTGGCTCCAATATGTCCCACCAATGGCTGCCAGATGAAGTTTCTTGAACCACTTTTATGTTATCAAGTAACAGTCAAGGAAAGTCCCCAGATTATAGCTGAGTAGCAGGCCTAGAGAACAACAGGTTCAGATGAGAGTGAAAGGATGGAGGGTTCCCAGAGGAGTGTCTCCATGTGGGGGGAAATGGAATGGATGCAAAGTTTGATAAATATTAAGAAGGCAGTTTACAATGTCATTGAGTCACTGGGATGAAAATAGTAATGGGACATAGAAAATTAAGAAAATGTTTTGAAAAGTAACTTCAGGACATACAAAAAATCATACAAGAAAAGATATATGCAAATTACACTACTGTACTCAAATGTGGAGAGTTTTTAGGCATAATAATGTAATAGCACATCTAATATCATGACTATATATGTAACAGTATGTTGTAAAGTAAGCCTATGGGGAAAATGAGAAAGGGGATGGCAAGCAGGGCAGGAGCCACACTGGAGCCTATTTGAAGACTTTGCCAAGACAAGTTTTTGAAGAAGGCATACTGCTATGGGAAGCTGAGAAATGGAGAAGCAACCAGAGGGGCATATGGGACAAGGGAAGAATCTGGGAAGAGACAAGCCCATATATGCAGACTTCAAGACTGATCCAAGAGAGGAGAGCTGCTAGCAGAAGAGGAGGTATCAGGGCAGAACCCTTGAATGGGGAAGGGGGATGGATTCAGAGCCCAAAGGCAGGATCCTGGCTTTGCTAGGAGAGGGATGCACCCTCCACTGTATCAGGAGGGAAGAAGCCTGATCCAGAGGTAGATAGGTTTGTGTATCTAGGTCAGAAGATGAGGGCATCTTCCTTCCTTACTCATCTCCACCTTCACTGCCGTCGGTGCGAAGTTTCAAAGCACTTTGCTTGAACTGCCTCCTGTCCCTGCACGTTTGCAGAGGTTACCACAGAGGAGAGAAAGCTGGGCTGGAGGAGGTTGTAAACCAAGACAGAGATGAATGAACTTGTTGGAGTCACACAGCTAATTAGTGACAAAGCCAGGACTGCAACCAAACTGGCTGCTAGCCTAGTACTCTTTCACTACCAAATTACCATGTAATATTGAACAGATGGGAGCGATTAAGGTTTAGGACCATTAGAACGACCAACACAACCCAAGTTACATGAAATAAGGAACTGAGCAGAAACAGAGCGCAGAGATTTAAGCCTCAAGTTGCAGGAAGGGGTAATTTTACCCTTTGTGAGCCCATGATTAGATTAGGGTGGATTGAACTAAATTGTCAACTGGAAAAATGCACTGCCCCCAGAGTTCCTTAACCTGGCAGGGCTGGCAAAGCCCCGGCTCCAGGAGGCGGCTCTCAAGGGAAAAGACTTGAGATAAACCTCAGCCAACAACACTTACCAGCATGAAGCCAAATTAACTCTTTAAATTACATAGACCTTCTGGCAACCTTCTGGCAACTCCATTCAGAAGTACTTACTAAAAATGCTGAACTGTACCAAGTTCTGAAAAACAACAGGTACTGCTCCACCTCCTTACCTATGGGGGCCTGACATTTGTCACATTAATTAGAAGAGACTCTTTCTCAAAAATATTCTTTCCTTAGACTTTTCCTTCATGCTGCTCACGCAGCTCTTGTCCCATTTGCAACAAATATTTTTTGTTGTTCTGTATCTGAATTTCCAACAGATCTTGGATGCTGGTGTTTATTTGGATTGATGTTTGGTTAGCTGGCATGCTGGTATTATTTCCCCCTCAGTATCACTAAATGTGATGGATAGTGAATTATGAAAGCTATCATTGGGCAGGCAAGTTGGTCTTACTAGTACATAACTTAGTGGGGGTGGTGGGGAGGCAGATTAGAAAGCCCGCTTTGACAGGTTGTCATCGGGTAATGCTAACTCAGAGTCTTCTCTGATTTAAAATTCTTCTGATTCAACTCTCAGTGCTTATAATGAATAGTAATTTCTAAATAATCAACTAGTATTCACCTTTTCTCCTAGGTTTGAACCATCCTGGTGCCCTGACCCCTAGCACAGTGCTCTTTCATTCCCCAAGCTCAGGGCAGGGTTCCTTGACCAGGGAGACCAAGAAGAACCCCATGAGCTCCCAGATTGCCCCAGTCATCAGAAGAAAACAGCTGACCTGCCAATATCCATTTCTCTTAGACTATGACTCTGGCTAACGTCTCATAATTTTGTTGTTCAGCTGCTAAACCGTGTCTGACTCCTTGCAACCCCATGGACTGCAGCACTGCAGGCTCCCCTGTTCCTCACTGTCTCCTGGAGTTTGCTTAGACTCATGTCCATTGAATCAATGATGCCATCCAACCATCTCATCCTGTCACCCCCTTCTCCTCCTGCCTTCAATCTTCTCCATAATCTTACCTCAGACTAGATAAACCCAACTGTACACCCGGGTCTCACTCTTACCTCACAGATAGACTCTGAAGCACCGAGGGGAAAATAATACAATGGACACCATACAGAGTCCTGTTCCTACCCATTTTGCAAGGAAAAGGGTATAACTTCTGACGGGAGTTAGTGAAAGGATTATAAATGCAGAAGACTTCTCTGACCACCTTATCTAAAGAAAATGCCTTCCCTCTCTTTGCATGTTATGTTATATCACAACATCTTATGTATTTTCTTTGTTGCACATATCATAGTAATTTGGATTTCAATTTTACTTATTATCTTTTTCCTCTGCTGTAAGACTTCTATGGAAAGGATCCATGTCTGTCTTGTTCCCTGTTGAATCTTCAAGTACCAGAAACAATGCTTGGTGCAGAGTAGGTACTAGATGGGCTTTCCTGGTGGCTCAGACTTTAAAGAATCTGTGTGCAATGCAAGAGACCCTGGTTTGATCCCTGGGTCAGGAAGATCCCATGGAGAAGGAAACAGCTACCCACTCCAGTATTCTTCCCCGAAGAATTTCATGGAGAGGAGCCTGGAAGGTTACAGTCCATGGGGTCACAAATATTCAGACATGACTGAGAAACTAACACTTTCACAGGTACTAGATAAATATTAATTGGATATATAGAGGGATGGGTATGTGGATGGAAGAAATGTGCTCTCTTCTCTCATGGGGAGCCACCTGTTTAAGAGACATCCCAACTCTGGATAACTAGGTGGGTCTCAGGTGACATAGGTATAGCTGCTGCTGCTACTGCTGCTAAGTCACTTCAGTCGTGTCTGACTCTGTGCGACCCCATAGATGGCAGCCCACCAGGCTCCTCCATCCATGGGATTTTCCAGGCAAGAGTACTGGAGTGGGGTGCCATTTCCTTCTCCAATGCATGAAAGTGAAAAGTGAAAGTGAAGTCACTCAGTCGTGTCCGACTCTTGGTGACCCCATGGACTACAGCCCACCAGGCTCCTCCGTCCATGGGGTTTTCCAGGCAAGAGTACTGGAGTGGGGTGCCATTGCCTTCTCCAATAGATATAGCAGGGAGGATGATAAGGTGCTCATTGTTTGGTCCCATTGAGACTTACACTTGAAAGAAAAGAAAGAAATCAGATGAGGAACTGGGGGAGAAACCAACAGCAGGAATAAAGAGAACTTTAGAAAACCACCTTTTATCATATGTCTGAGGAAGCTAATACTCAACAATGAATTGGACAAGAGGGAAAATTAGATTGAGATTAGGAGATATTTAACAAATACATTTTGACTGACTAACTGGAAAAGCAAAGACAACCAAAAATGAGTAGAAACATAAATTCAATATAAGATGTGTTAGAGTGGACTTTCATCTGATCTCTGTGCTCTTAAGGAAGATCTTACATTGGGATGAAGTAGAGAGAGGTGTCTTTGGGACCCATCTGTCACTCCCTGTCACACACAATCCCGTCCACACCAGTACACTTGGGCTGACATCCTGCAAACCCAGCTTCCCAAGGGCTGCTTTCTCCATCACAGTCTGCCCACTTGGTAGAATATTCCAAGAATCAGACTTTCTTCCTCTCATCAAAAATACTGCCCTGGGTCTTCTCCATTCTAGATTCTGAGGATAAGTAGTTAAACTGAAAAATCCTCATTATTAGGTCATTTCCATCAAGGGGGGGAAAGTGCTATAATTTTCTCATCTTAAAAATAATAATTTATTGACCTCACCTCCCACTCTAGCTACAGTTCCATTTGCTCTCCATTTCTATGCTCTTTTTACAGAAAAACTCATTAAAACCTTTGTCTATACTTGTCATTTCCAGTTTTTTTTTTCCTTTCATTCTCCCTTGAGTCTATTCTAATCAAGTTTTTGTCTCAAACATTTTACTGAAACTGCCCTTATCAAGGTCACCAACAACCCCCAAAGTTCCTAAATCTAGAAGCTATTTCCAGCCCTTCTTTTGCTTAACCCATCAGGAGTATTTGACACCACGGACTGTTCCCTCTGGGCTTCTCTGATGGCTCAGCAATCAAGAATCCACCTGCAATGCAGGAGACACAGGAGATGCAGGTTCGATCCCTGGGTCAGGAAGATTCCCTGGAGAAGGAAATGGCAACTCACTCCGGAACTCTTGCCTGAAAAATCCCATGGACAGAGGGGCCTGGCAGGCTACAGTCCACCAGGTCCCAAAGAGTCAGACATGACTGAAGTGACTTAGCATGCATTGTTCCCTCTCCCTGGATACATTTTCTTCTCTCAACTTCCAGAATCCCACCCTGTCATGACTTCCCTTCTATTCACTGGTCACTTCTTTTTGGATGCCGTTGCTGATCTCCTCATCCACCTGACCTGGTAGTTAGGACTCAGTCCTTTGTCTTCTCATCTTAACTGTACTCACTTCCTTGATCTCACCCAGCCTCAGGACCTCAATGGATGTTTATACACTGAGAAATGTATACACCTCCAGCCTACATTGATTTCCTGAACTCCAAACTAATAGATCCTACTGCCTCATTGGTACCTTCACTCAGATGTCTAAAACTCTAGATTTTCCTACCTCTTTCTGCTGGTTACTATCTTCCCCACATCAGTATTTGTAACACTGCTCTTCCAGAAGCTCAAACTCAAAAATCTCAGTGTCACCCAATTGCTTTCTTTCTGTCATACCTCATATCTGAACATCCACAAATGTTTTAGGCTCTATTTTTCAAAATATATCCAGATTTAGACCACTTTTTCAGTTCAGTTCAGTTGCTCAGTCGTGTCTGACTCTTTTTGACCCCATGGACTGTAGCACGCCAGGCTTCCCTGTCCATCACCAACTCCCAGAGCTTGCTCAAACTCATGTCCATCAAGTTGGTGATGCCATCCAGCCATCTCATCCTCTGTCATCCCCCTCTCCTCCTGTACTCAATCTTTCCCAGCATCAAGGTCTTTTCTGATGAGTCACCTCTTCACATCAGGTGGCCAAGTATTGGCATTTCAGCTTCAGCGTCAGTCCTTCCAATAAATATTCAGAATTAATTTCCTTTAGAATTGGCTGGCTTGATCTCCTTGCAGTCCAAGGGACACTCAAGAGTCTTCTCCAACACCATAGTTCAAAAGCATCAATTCTTCGGTGCTCAGCTTTCTTTATGGTCCAACTCTCACATCCATACATGAAAAAACCATAACTGACTACATGGCCCTTTGTTGGTAAAGTAATTTCTCTGCTTTTTAATAAAAGACCAGTTTTTACCACCTCCTTAATTACCATCCTGATGTAAGCCACCAAAATCTCTCTTCTGGATTAGATTAAGAACCTTCTAATGAATTGTCCTGCTTCTGTCCTTGTCCACCTGGAGTCTATTCTCAACATAACAGCTAAAGGAATCCTTTCAAGAGAAAGTTGGGGAATGTCATCCCTCTGCTCAGAACCTTCCTGCGGTTTTATGTGTCATCTAGGATGAAAGCCCAAGCCCTTACAATAGCCTACAAATCTGGCCCCACTCTCTTTCTGCGTATCTCTTACTCTTTTTCTCATCGCTCACTTATCTAGCTGCTCTGGGCTTCTAGTTGTTCCTGTCTTGCTAATCATGCTCCGACAACCTTCCACCTGCTGTGCCACTGCCTTGGTCCTTCCGTGCACGCAGCCCCTGATCTCCACATGGCTTCCTCCTTCATCTCCTTCAATCTTCTAGGTGAGGTCCTTTCTGAGTTTTAATCACAACCTCTCCTCTTCTGCCACTTCCCCTTTTTCTCCTCTGCTCTACTGTTTCTCCAAAGCATTTATTACCATCTATTTTTATTAATTTTATTACATCGTTATAACAAATTTTATTGGTTATGGTGTCTGTCTGCCCACATTACTGTGCAAACTCCATTAGAACAGGAAGTTTTGTTTCTTTTGTTCATCACCTTATCCCCAGAGCCTAAGACAACATGTAGCATGTGGCAAGCAATCCATGAATATTCATTGAATCAATGAAAAAGCCATTCTGCACCAGTGTGTGAGGATTCCCAATGAGTAGCCTAGATTTGACTCACTCCCCCAACCACATTGTCTAACCCAAAGAAGACCCTCTAATGGAGAAATGTCAGACCACACAGATCAAGACTACAGCACCAGACAGTCTAATGGGGAGAGATTTTGGTGTGGCTGGGGCCTTGTGGTAACTCTTCAAATTACACTGCATTGTTGGCTCCTATGTGAAAATGACCTAGAGGTGATACCAAGCCACATGCTCTGTATGAGTCACAGAAAGAGACCCAATTGTTGATTGCACTGATGGTAATGTATTTTAGTGAATAGCATAGTCCCTTTGTTTTCTGGTATAGTCAGGTCACATTCAGAGTATTATATTCACCTTTGGGAATTATCTTTCATGAGAAATATTGTTCAGAGAAAATCAGCCAGGAGAGTGAGAGCTCTAACAATGGTACATGAAGAACAGTTTGAAGGAATCAAGGGTCCCCAGTGATTCCATTACTTAAGAATAAAGTCTGAATAATGCACAACCTGTACCACCACTCTCTCGTCCTTTGTCTGTGGCAGACTTTGTTAATCAGTCATGATTCTCTTTCCTACAGCATTTATACAGCTCACAGCCCTCCAGGCAGCCACAATCCAATCTATTGGAATTGGCAAGTAAGACAAAACTCGTTAGTTGTTCTGGCTGTAAGGGAGATATGTTTGGTTTTTTCCCCCCATGAAATATTTGTGATATGAAAAAAAAACTAAACTGGTCCCATCCAGTTTCAGAGGGTAAAACTATGAATAATGAAAACCCAGGATAGCATTCTTATGGTAATAACTGTCCAAATGTGAGGCCTTGGAAGGTAGAGAGTCTGGAGGACCACTTGCCAAGGATTAACAAAGGAAATCTCCTTGTTAGGTGGGAGACTGAACTCGATAATTGCTCAGTTTCATTCATCCCTAAAGTTCGGTGGCTATTTTCCTACTTGGCTCTGCTAGGCGAGGCCAAGGAGGTGAGCTGGGAAAGAAAACCTGAAAAGTGAATATCCACCTTTCAATTGCAATTATTTCACTGAGAAAGGTAACAGAACAAAAACAACAACAAAAAAGACAGTGGATTAAGCACGAAGAGAGAAACTGATTATCTCTAAGCTTAATAACAATAGCAACAAAAACCTTTTTTTGTTTCTTTTTTCAGCTGAGAAGCAAGATATCATATTTTTAAAGCTAAATCCCATTCTAGAACTATAACATATTCTTTCTCTTGCCTATATTCTAGGCTGCTTGACATGTATATGTTGTTTGTTCTTGTTGTTTAGTTGCTAAGTCATATCTGACTCTTGCGACCCCATGTTCTGGAGCCCATCAGACTCCTTTGTCCATGGGATTTCTCAGGCAAGAATACTGGAGTGGGATGCCTTTAGCTTCTCCACTTTTTTTAGTTTTTGAACACTCTTCGACTTTCATTTATTTTCGTTCTTTGCTATTCTTACATACTTTAACCGCATATTTTTGGTCAGAAGCCGATTAATTTCATTAAAAACGGTGGATGCCAGAAGCTTCACTTAGTGTGTTCCAAGACTTGGAAATTCCTTCCCTAGTGACATAGTAGAAACTCTGTCGCCACAGCTAAGAGCAGGCTAGAGACAATTATGACATTTAAGTCATGCTTTGCAGGTCATCGTACCCACATCTGCAAGCTATTCCCTTTGTAAAGCATTTGGGGTGATTTGCCACAGAAAACTCATTGGAAAGTGCCGGCAATTGCGTGAGGACCCGTGACTGAGAATCTCCCATGTGGCTCCAGAAGACAAACAGAGAACTTTCTTTTCAGCAACTCCACGCCCACTTGGAGTCAGGCTCCTCTTATCAAGACAGGAAGTCTCTGCTTGGGGTGGAATGAAGGGGTGGTAAAGAACAAATCCTCAAGCAGCCACCCACCCTGGCCTGTGAAAGGAGAGAGGCCCATCCAGAGAGTTGGTCAGCTTGAGTGCTACTCTCCCTGACTTCTGTGAAAAGAAGACAATGCAAGGATAGGACCTCTGCACAGGATGGCATTTTCCAACAGAGCTCAGAGAACATGCTGCATCCGTCTAAATGCTCAACTGCTGGCAGCTGTAGCTTTGAGCATGTGACAGCTGCTCTGGGCCTTGGCTCCCGCATCCATAAAATGGGACAGCAACACCTGCCCTTCATACCCTAGGGACACTGGAATTGTCAAAGTAAATAACAGATGGAAAAGCACTTAGAAAAGAGTTTTAGGCACTATACTAATATTAGGATTTTTGTGATTATGAGCATACTTTTGAGCCTGTTAGGTTTCTTTTTATAAGGTGATGATTATCCTAAAACCAAGATGAAATCAAGACCAACCACTGTCACTCTAATGCTCTTGCTTGGGACCTTTGATTGGGTCCATCCTTTCTGAATTCATCCCTTTCCCAGTTTATCCAGAATGTGCAGCTCTTGAGTTGGGTCCTTGAGTTCCTCACTTTAAAATTGAGGGTCAGTTATTGTTGGAAGGAATGTGTCAGTCAACTGGGATATGCACTCCTGCACAGATCTCTTAGAAAAATCACACTTCTCTCTGCTGACCAGTGGGACACCCACTTTGAATTCCACCCCACCCTGCCCCTTGTCTCTTTCCCCTTCTCATCCTCCCTCCCTAGTAAGTTAGTCTTAATTGGATCCATCCATGTTCTTGACCTCCTACTTTTGCATGCCAATCCCCTATAATGAAAAGGATATCTTTTTTGGTGTTAGTTCTAGAAGATGTTGTGGGTCTTCATAGAACCGGTCAACTTTAGCTTCTTCCACATCAGTGGTTGGGGCATAGACTTGGATTACTGTGATGTTGAATGGTTTGCCTTAGAAACAAATAGAGATTATTCTATCGTTTTTGAGATTGCACCCAAGTACTGCATTTGGCACTTTTTTGTTGATTATGAGGGCTACTCCATTTCTTCTTAGGGATTCTTGCCCACAGTAGTAGATAAAATGGTCAGTTGAATTAAATTCACCCATTCCCATTCATTTTAGTTCACTGATTCGTAAGATACTGATGTTCACTCTTGTCATCTCCAGATTGACCAAGGCCGATTTATCTTGATTCATGGACCTAACATTCCAGGTTTCTATGCAATATTGTTCTTTATAGCATTGAACTTTACTTTCACCACCAGACACATCTATAGCTGAGCATTGTTTCTGCTTTGGCCCATCTGCTTCATTATTTCTGGAGCTATTAGTAATTGTCCTCCACTCTTCCCCAGTAGCATATTGGACACCTTTTGGCCTGGTGTGGGGGGGTGGTCATCGTCTAGTGATTGTATCTTTTTGCTTTTTCATACTGTCCATGGAGTTCTCCAGGCAAAAATACTGCAGTGGGTTGCCATTTCCTCCTGCAATGGACCATGTTTTGTCTCATACCTTCATTGAGTTATGCAAGCCCCTTTGCCACAAGGCTGTGATCTATGAATGAGTGCTGATACTGGGAAAGATTGAAAGCAAAAGGAGGAGGGGGCATCAGAGAATGTAGATAGCGTCACCAATTCAGTGGACACGAATCTGAGAAAACTCTGGAAAATAGTAGAGGACAGAAGTGCCTAGTGTGCTGCAGTCCATGGGGTCACAGAGAGTCAGACATGACTTAGCAACTGAACAACAACAACCCATGTTCTGTCACTGCTACCAAATATGCTTTTGCGAGATATGCAGACACCTCGGTTTTTTTCCCGACCGATTATTCTGGAGTTTATTTTTTTTTTTTTTTCTTTTAATCTCAGTCTTTTACATCTCCATTTGTTTCTGTCTGAATTTTAATTTTACCCCTGAGACAGCTAGACCCAGAAAAATAGAGGAACTTGCACTTATTAAAAAATATTTAACAGGTACATAGGAAAAAACAGGGAGCTGGTATGTAAGGAAGAGAAAAGGAGTAAGAAGTTCGGATTGCAACACTAGTTACAAAGAGGTTTATAGTTACCATTTAGTGTGGTATTGGTGTCATCAATTACTATCTGTGAGCTGCCTAAATCTGTGGCAAAGCAATTGTTCTCAGAGATTTTCTAAAATTTCCCAATAAGATTAATGAACTATTCTAGAACATGATTGGTTTTTGCCCATAAGATACAGTCCTACAATATTAGTTAAGCATCAAGCTCTTCAAATATTACGGTTCACTGTAGTCATGGAATTCTATGAAATACCAAATAAAACTAAATGCCAACACATTTCCGAAACTAGCTTAGCAACTAACAAATGACACAATACAGCATTGTCTTCAGTCACTTAAGCCAACTCTACCTCCACTTTACAGAACCAAATTTAATATATAGTTCTAATCTGGTTGTGTGGAATGTATCATAGGAACATGGGTATGCTAATATATTTCATTACAATAAATCAGAAGAGAAAAATATTGAATCAGACCCAGCCAGTAGACAAATAAATTCACCACATCTAATCTGTGTCACTTTAAACCTACTTGTCTTCCTTTCTATTGTAAATATGGCTGGTGTGTAATTTGATATGACAATATGTGGTTATGACAAATGTAATTTTACGCTCTCACACTGATTACTCTAGGTAGCAAATAAATCACAAAGCATTAATCCAGAAAGGACAAAACCTTAGAAGGCATAGAATGAGATGTATATATATTGAAGGACTATGACTTCAGCAATCACTCAATAAATATTCATGGTTTCTTTTTCATGTTCTTTGCCTACCCCTTCTGATTCCTTATTCAAGATATTAAAGCTTAAAGGAATCCTATGAATATCTAGACTCCAGGTCTATAAAAGTTCATAAAGGTGAGATATTGAAACTATTTTCAGTATCTCAAAAATTGTAATAGATGTCATACATTTCTTGTGATAATTAAAATGTTGATTTCATTAGCTTAATTTAGTTAGCCTATGTTGATTAAATATGAATGGCAGTTACATGTCTTTTGTGAATAAAATACATGAAATAAACAATTACTTCTCAGTAAAGGCAGTTAGATGAGTATGTGAAAAGGTAAGGTCTGTGTACATGGAAATGCAATTAATAGAAGAGACTAATCCTACAGCTGTCTTGGCTTGGTGGTAAAAGCTTTGAACAGTCCTCAAGTAGCAACTTCTTTAGGAGTAAATTGTAGAATAGATAAGAAAGATTCAGGCTAATATGACCCCTTGGTAAAAGGAATTCCTATTTTCCTGGTAAGGTTATCAATTTGCTTCCTTAATTCTTTCTTATTCTCATCAGGAGCAAACTTAATGGTCGTGGTCGTTGTTGTTTAGTTTCTAAGTTGTGTCTGAGCCTCTGTGACCCCATGGACTATAGCTCACTAGGCTCCTCTGTCGATGGGATTTCCCAGGCAAGAATACAGGAGTGGGTTGCCATTTCCTTCTCCAGGGGATCTTCCCCAGCCAGATATCGAACCCATGTCTCCTGCACTGGCAAGTGGATTCTTTACCACTGAGCCATCAGGGAGTTTCAATGGTATAGCAGTAACTGTATAAATAAAATGATAATCGGCACCCAGACACACACACACATACAGACACAAACACACAGGCTCTAAATTTCAGAGGGAAATCTAAAGAACGTGGAAATGAAAATGATCATATCTTGCCTGGTATGAAACAAGCCTTTGGTATGTCAACTATAGGACAGGCTGGAAATCTCAGAAACAAACCATTACTAAAGTGATGCCTTTTTAAGAGCAGTTCCTTTAAGAGAACCTGTTATGTATCCCTTATCATATTTCAAGAAACCAGGATTTTCTTTGCAAAGGAAAAGATAACATGCCAAGATAACTGAGGGAAAAGGAAGAGTCAGGCCCTAAAAGCAAATCAAAGCCCTAGAAGCAATTCAGACTCCTAACTGAGGCCCAGGCAAGTTCACTTGGTCAATAATAATTTCCATTTTGGGTGTTAACAGCCTGTTCCTATTTTGTTCATTCATTTACTTACTCTTTTATTGATTTGCTTGTTTTTCTTGTTTATATAATGTGCAGCAGATGGTTATGCATACCTATTATGTTCTAATACTAGTTGTAGAACTATAATGATGACAGTATTACAGTCCATACCACCAAAGAGCTTGTAGTATAGCAGAAGATTTGGTAACGCAAATATGGTTGAACAAACAAATTCCTATTGAACGCTTACAATGCACTAGGCACTGTTTTAGGTGGTGTGACACAGAAGATTAAAGCAGATGCAATCTCAGCTCTGGGGCCGCATGTCTTATGAAGATTGCTCTGGTTAAAACACGAACCAAGTCAAATTTGGAATCTGACAATAGAGTGAACTGGATTTTGTGATATTTTCGGCTCCTAGAAAATAACAGTCACCCCAGCCTAAAGCTTCACCGTATCAGGACATCACAGAGACTTTTATAAAAGTAAGTTGTGGTGAATAAGAATTATGTGTTGTGAATTTTACAACATGCTTTGAAGTCATTGATAGTGTTAGGTCCATAAAACCATTGTTTACTGTTGTTATCTCAACAGATAACTATTTAATCCACCCAGTCAAATGTGATCTTTCTACAAGTCTTTAGAAAACCAAGATATGAAAATTCATAAATCTCACATTACCTAAATCTCATAAATTACCTAAATCTCACTAACGTCATCTTCCTAGAGAATAGAGCTGACCTCATTATAAACTTAGTTCCCTAATAAAACGAGGGTTTTCAAAAAGATGGTAGCTATGATCATTTGAAAGTTGTACTTCTTGAGCTTTTCAAGGATTGTACAAAATCAAAAAATTTACATGTGCCTTTATATATGTATATATATATATATATGAATGTAAATTAATTCAATATGGTTTGAGAGATACACGTACCGTATCATTAGTAGTGGTTGGCTTTGGAGTGTGGGAATACGATTGGAAGATGGAAGGGAGAGACATTCAATAGTGTTTGAATTTTTTAATGATTACATAGTTACATGTTATTCATATAATTGTTGAAACATAGTATGCATATAGAAGGGATTGTCTATATAAAAATTGTTAACAGTTAACTTACCTAAATCTCTAAATTTTGTTCTAATCATTTAATGACTTTTTGTTTTCAACTGAATAAAATGTGATCATCTATGCAGAAGCATTAACAGGAGCTCAGCAAGCTGGAGTTTATCAGGAGTAGTAAAGGTAGGAAGAGCAAGAATTAATGACAGCATCTCTTTCTAACCACTCAAGTTTGTTCTGCATCTTCTCATTTGAATAGTAATGTGCAAAGGAAGTCAGGAAAATAAGTTTTTAATTAAAAATTATAGAGCTGGAAAGGAAAATTATTATTACTTCACAGGTAATTTTTTTAATCTCTAAAGAGAATAAGGCCTTAAAGGTTAGTCTTACCCAATGTCAGATGTTGACCAAGCGGTAGGGTGACACTGGGGGCCAGGTCTTCCTGTGTCACATTCTTTCTCCTGAGCTTCTCTGGCTTTTAGTCTCGAAGTCTCATAAAGTCTAGTTAAAACAGCTCTAAAACACAAGCTTTACCAAACACAACTGCAGTTTCTTATGATTCAGATACCAAATTGTGAGATGCTCTGCCCATCATAACATTTCATCCCAAATTCAGTAAGGGAAAAACTTCTTTAAATTGTCTTTGGAGGTCCAGGTCTGATGGGTCTTTCTCTCTTCCTGGAGAGCCCAAGTCAGCATCTCTGCAGCTGTCTTTCAGTCCTAAACAACTCAAGGTCATCCAGGTCTGCACCTGCCCACACCTTCATGCCCTGATGGCCTTGGTCTTGCAGGTTCAGTGTATTCACCTCCCTTCCTTCTACGTTCCCCCAAACCACAATAATAGAAAACATACAACTTTATCTCTATGTCTTAGAGAACCACTTTACATAACTTAGACTCCCAACCCATATATTTAAGGGTTAAATTCTACAGTTGCACTCCAAAAATTAGGTCTGGAGGCAAAAAAAAAAAAAAAAAAAAAATCCAGTAAATCAAATTCAGAAGTGACAGTAGAAAGGGAACCAAATATTTTTATAGAAAAGTTTTGTCATTTTGGGGAGCAATAAGAGAGACTGGGATTATTCAAGCGCCTTTTCAACAAGCCCAATTAGGAGAACAGAAAGTTAATACTATATTTGGTGTTGCCCAGAACAGTAAAGATACACACTGTTGCATCAGGTGTTCAGACTCAAGCACTACGTGCATTTTCTAATGTTATTTGTCAAAGAGGGTTTCTAAAGCTGATATGGTCAACACCAGCAGAAGGGTCTATGAGTCACACTCCCGGCCTGCAGTGGAATGCCACATGGGAGCTACTTTGACCTAATTGGGCTGAAATTCAGCAGCTACGCATTGACCTCTGAAGAAAATACATTGATTGTCCTGCTAGATGTGGCCCTCGGTTAACAAACATATTAATTTGGACTCATTCACATGCCCCTCATTTTTTCAAGTTCACTCAAGCGGAGACATTTTTTAAAATGGTCTCGAACAATGCCCATTGAGCAGAGCCCTGAGATCAGCTGGGCAACCCGAAAGGCTATTTTTTGAAGTCCTCTTATGTGCCACTCATTCATTCTCTCCACTCAACCAAACATCATTTTCCTCAGCCCTGTGGGGATCTTTGGGTTAATACCTAGTAGTTGCCGTATTTACACCCTGCAGATGGTGGCAAGATGGAAGATATGGATGTGTCTATTCCCAAAATGGAATTTCTTTTAATACCACGTGAAAACATTTAAAAACTGAAGAAGGCTGCAGAAAAAAAAAAAAGACATGTGGGGTGATGTCACACTCCAAGAGGTATTTTATGCTTAGATCCTTCTTCTAAGCACCCATGACGAGATGAGTATTCTTGTCTGGGAAAAGCTGAAACTTGCAACTGTCTAAATCTTCATCTCCTCAAAAAGAAAAGAGTTCACTCATAAGGAACTCATTTACAGTACAGTTGTCAAAACTGTACGTTTGATTCTCTCTCTTTAACAATTTTATGTATCTGTATAAATGGTGAGAGTGACTTTGCTCAGTTGTGTCCGACTCTTTGTGATCCTATGGACTGTACCTGCCAGGCTCCTCCATCCATGGGATTTTCCAGGCAAGATTACTGGAGTGGGTTGCCATTTCCTTCTCCAGGGTATCTTCCCAAAGCAGGAATCGAACCCAGGTCTCCTGCATTGCAGGCAGACTCTTTACCATCTGAGCCACAAGGGAAGATCTTGTATAAATGGTAAGGTTTCCAAATTTCAGGTTGATGTGTTTATGTATAAAATGCCTTTTCCCCCTACATAGTAAATATCGTATTCACAATAAATGCTATCAAAACTAGCCTACATTATTCCCAGTTGCATTAAATTTAAACAACAGAAATTTACAATTAATTAAGATCAGAGGGGTTGTTACATTTGTTAACCAAGGTTTTAGTAGAACCAGCTAAATCCGGATGCCAGACCCAGTGACTTTTCCTCCATTTTACTGAGACATAGTTCACAAACATTACTGTGTACTTTAAGGTGTGCAACATAATGGCTTGACTTACATATATTTTGAAATGATTACTATAATAAGTTTAGTCAGCATTCATCCTATCGAAACAAAGAAAGAGAAAAAAGAAAGGTTTTTTTTCCTCCTTGCAATGAGAACCCTTAGTACCTCAGTTCAGTTATGTTTAGCCACTCAGTTGTGTCCAGCTCTTTGCGACCCCATGGGCTGCAGCACACCAGGCTTCCCCATCCATCACCAACTCCCAGAGCTTACTCAAATTCATGTCCAACAAGGCATGATGGCATCCAACTATCTCATCCTCTGTCGTCCCCTTCTACTCCCACCTTCAATCTTTCCCAGCATCAGGGTCTTTTCCAATGAGTCAGTTCTTCGCATCAGGTGACCAAAGTATTGGAGCTTCAGCTTCAGCATCAGTCCTTCCAGTGAATATTCAGGACTGATTTCCTTTAGGATGGACTGGTTGGATCTCCTTGCAGTCCAAGGGACTCTCAAGAGTCTTATCCAACATCACAGTTCAAAAGCATCAATTCTTCAATTCTCAGCTTTCTTTATAGTCTAAGTCTCACATCCATACATGACTATTGGAAAAACCATAGCTTTGACTAGACGGACCTTTGTTGGCAAAGCAATGTCTCTGCTTTTTAATATGCTATCTAGGTTGGTACCTGAATGGTCTCGTGGTTTTCCCCACTTTCTTCAGTTAACTCTGAATTTGGCAATAAGGCGCTCATGATCTGAGCCACAGTCAGCTCCCACTCTTGTTTTTGCTGACTCTATAGAGCTTCTCCATCTTTGGCTGCAAAGAATATAATCAATCTGATTTCGGTGTTGACCATCTGGTGATGTCCATGTGTAGAGTCTTCTCTTGTGTTGTTGGAAGAAGGTGTTTGCTATGACTAGTGTGCTCTCTTGGCAAAACTCTATTAGCCTTTGCCCTGCTTCATTCTGTACTCCAAGGCCAAATTTGCCTGTTACTCCAGGTGTTTCTTGACTTCCTACTTTTGCATTCCAGACCCCTATAATGAAAAGGACATCTTTTTGGGGTGTTAGTTCTAAAAGGTCTTGTAGGTCTTCATAGAACAGTTCAACTTGAGCTTCTTCAGCATTACTGGTCGGGGCATAGACTTGGATTACCGTGATATTGAATGGTTTGCCTTGGAAATGAACAGAGATCATTCTGTCATTTTTGAGACTGCATCCAAGTACTGCATTTCAGACTGTTTTGTTGACCATGATGGCTAGTCCATTTCTTCTAAGGGATTCCTGCCCACAGTAGTAGATATAAAGGTCATCTGAATTACATTCACCCATTCCAGTCCATCTTAGTTCGCTGATTCCTAGAATGTCGACGTTCACTCTTGCCATCTCCTGTTTGACCACTTCCAATTTGCCTTGATTCATGGACATAACATTCCAGGTTCCTATGCAAAATTGCTCTTTACAGCATCGGACCCTGCTTCTATCACCAGTCACATTCACAACTGGGTGTTGTTTTTGCTTTGGCTCCATCCCTTCATTCTTTCTGGAGCTATTTCTCCACTGACCTCCAGTAGCATATTGGGCACCTACCGACCTGGGATATTCATCTTTCAGTGTCCTATCTTTTTGCCTTTTCATACTGCTCATGGGATTCTCAAGGCATATAATCCCTTATGATTATACAGTGGAAGTGAGAAGTAGATTTAAGGGACTAGATCTGATAGACAGAGTGCCTGATGAACTATGGACAGAGGTTTGTGACATCGTACAGGAGACAGGGATCAAGACCATCCCCAATAAAAAGAAATGCAAAAAAGTGAAATGGCTGTCTGAGGACACCTTACAAATAGCTGTGAAAAGAAAAGAAGTGAAAAGCAAGGAAAAAAGGAAAGATATACCCACTTGAATGCAGAGTTCCAAAAAATAGCAAGGAGAGATAAGAAAGCCTTCCTCGGTGATCAATGCAAAGAAATAGAGGAAAACAACAGAATGAGAAAGACTAGAGATCTCTTCAAGAAAATTAGAGATACCAAGGGAACATTTCATGCAAAGATGGGCTCAATACAGGACAGAAATGGTATGGACCTAACAGAAGCAGAAGATATTAAGAAGAGGTGGCAAGAATACACAGAAGAACTATACAAAAAGATCTTCATGACCCAGATAATGATGATGGTGTGATCACTCACCTAGAGCCAGACATCCGGGAATGCAAAGTCAAGTGGGCCTTAGGAAGCATCATTATGAACAAAGCTAATGGAGGTGATGGAATTCCAGTTGAGCTATTTCAAATCCTGAAAGATGATGCTGTGAAAGTGCTGCACTCAATATGCCAGCAAATTTGGAAAACTCAGCAGTGGCCACAGGACTGGAAAAGGTCAGTTTTCATTCCAATCCAAAAGGAAGGCAATGCCAAAGAATGTTCAAACTGCTACACAATTGCACTCATCTCACACGCTAGTAAAGTAATGCTCAAAATTCTCCAAGCCAGGCTTCAGTAATACATGAACTATGAAATTCCAGATGTTCAAGCTGGATTTAGAAAAGGCAGAGGAACCAGAGATCAGATTGCCATCATCTGCTGGATCATCGAAAAATCAAGAGAGTTTCAGAAAAACATCTATTTCTGCTTTATTGACTATGCCAAAGCCTTTGACTGTGTGGTCACAATAAAGTGTGGAGAATCCTGAAAGAGATGGGAATACCAGAACACCTGACCTGCCTCTTGAGAAACCTGTATGCAGGTCAGAAAGCAACAGTTAGAACTGGATATGGAAGAACAGACTGGTTCCAAATAGGAAAAGGAGTACTCAAGGCTGTATATTGTCACCCTGCTTGTTTAACTTATATGCAGAGTACATCATGAGAAACACTAGACTGGAAGAAGCACAAGCTGGAGTCAAGATTGCTGGGAGAAATATCAATAACCTCAGATATGCAGATGACACCATCCTTATGGCAGAAAGAGAAGAACTAAAGAGCCTCTTGATGAAAGTGGAAGAGGAAAGCGAAAAAGTTGGCTTAACACTCATCATTCAGAAAACTAAGATCATAACATCCGGTCCCATCACTTCATGGCAAATAGATGGGGAAACAGTGGAAATAGTGGCTGACTTTATTTTGGGGGGGCTCTAAAATCACTGTGGATGGTGATTGCAGCCATGAAATTAAAAGACGCTTACTCCTTGGAAGGAAAGTTATGACCAACCTAGACAACATGTTAAAAAGCAGAGACATTACTTTGTCAACAAAGGTCAATCAAGTCAAGGCTATGGTTTTTCCAGTAGTCATGTATGGATGTGAGAGTTGGACTATAAAGAAAGCTGAGTGCCGAAGAATTGATGCTTTTGAACTGTGGTGTTGGAGAAGACTCTTGAGAGTCCCTTGGACTGCCAGGAGATCCAACTAGTCCATCCTAAAGGAGATCAGTCCTGGGTGTTCATTGGAAGGACTGCTGTTGAAGCTGAAACTCCAATACTTTGGCCACTTGATGTGAACAACTGACTCATTTGAAAAGACCCTGATGCTGGGAAAGATTGAGGGCAGGCGGAGAAGGGGACGACAGAGGATAAAATGGTTGGATGGCATCACTGACTCCATGGACATGGGTTTGGGTGGACTCTGGGAGTTGGTGATGGACAGGGAGACCTGGCGTTCTGCAGTTTATGGGGTCACAAAGAGTCGGACATGACTGAGCGACTGAACTGAAGTGAACTAGGTTGGTACCTACTCTCTCATTAACACCCTGAAACTATTTTTAACCTAGAAATGTTTGAGTCCATGTGATCAGAATACCTCTGTCCTAACTATTATCTGGACAACTGGGAGTCTATTGCATTCCCATTTCCAGAATTCAGAAATCCACCTAAAGTTATTAAAATCTCATTGCCCCTATTGGATGCATGAAAATGAAAATGTCTTCCAAAGGGGAGCAAATTTAACCTGGCTTCCAACTAGACACAGGAGTGATTAGAATGATGAGCTGCTAGTAGAGCTTTTCCCTTCTTCCCCAATATACTGATATCCTTCTTCAGCCTAATCTCCCTTTCCTAAGTTTATTTTCATTTTACTGTACTCTCCACAGGTACTAATTTCAATTCATCATCATGATAACTAGGAATCAAGTTCTATTTTGTTTCCTTTCTCCACATTTTGTACAAGGTGGATCAAATGGAATAGTTTTAAAGTTCTAAAGTTCTGATTTTTGTCTCTAGGAGTGCATCGGCACAAGCCTTTGAAATCTTCACATGGCAGGGGCAAATTCCTCCTGAAGCTTTCTGAGTTAGCTGCCCCTTAGCTTGGCTTCATGGGCTCAAATGGCCAGTTTTCTAAGGTTAATACAAACACCAGTTGCACAATAGCACTAGAAGAGGGGGTAAGGTGGGTAAGCACGTGTTTATCTGCACACACTCCTCTCTGGAGATCTTTCCTTCAAAAGATAGTTGAACCAAGATATTATTTAACAAAAACCAAATATTTGGAATTTTTAAAATGAATACTAAAATTGTGACTCATTATGGTACCACAAGCCAAGATGACAGAAGGTGACTAGTAAGACCCAAGCTACAGACAAGTGAATGAAATTTCTTTTCATGAAAGAACATTCAAAATGTGGTCCATGTGCACTATTTAGAAACATCTTCATTAATCAAGAAGTGAAACTATATTCTTTAATATAGTTACATATCCATGCAGTCATTTAACCTCCAGAAATTTCAGTTAACTACAGAAATGGATTTCCAACAACCTCTAGTGGGTGTAACTTAAGATGGAACAGATGATTCTACCAGCGGATTAATCAACCTCTTCCAAACTGCAAATTAAAAAAGAAATCAAACACTGCATTTTCCTCGCAGATGTTGAGCAAAACATATTCCGTCTTACTCCTATAATTACAGCATTAGGAGAGATTTACCAACATCAAAGTAAATAAAAAGACATACCAATGAAAGCTGATGAAAAACTAACAAGAGACTGAATAATAATTTTTTTAAAATCTCACAGCCATAGAATCTCCTATTGATTTCAATTATGTATTCATTACTTTCAAACAGAGAGGCCTGGAGTTAGAATTAAATGCAACTCTTGTGGGGATCTCAGCCATGTTCCAACCACACAGTATCTGACTAAATTCATCTCCAGCATCTGCAGTTGATTTTTTTTTTGAAAAATCAAATGCTTTCATTTGTTTGTTCGGGCAGCCTTTATTTGAGATTTTCTAACACTGGATAAAGGAAAAAATATCAGTGTGGATGCCCTGGATCTGGAATATTCAAAGCAAATGTTATAAATTGGCCTTCACAAGTGTACTGGGCACAAACAGCAAATTTTCACAAGTGATTTCCTATCAGTGACACTTCTGGCGGACTTCCTGGAAACAAATGAGGGTCAGAGAGGGCTAATCTCTCAACAGATTTATTAGCAAACATCCCATTCCATCATCTCCTAATGCCCATGTGACTTTACCACACTAAGTCCTGGTGGTATTGCCCACAGACTGACCAAGGTTAGACATCACTTGTGCTGTCTTACTCTCTACACAGCAGCCAATCAGTGTGCCCCAGTATCACTGCTCAGGACTCTCAGTAGGATGGAATGATAGGGCAGTGGTAAATCAAAGCTATAACTACTCCAGCTCCCGCCAGTCTGTCTCCACTCAAAGCGTCCATTTAGCCCGGAAGCACAGCAAAATTTATAGCCTGGACTTTTATTGTGTGGCACTTTAACACTTCGAGGAACCCTATACTCATGCCTGAAATCCTTTAAGAAGGGCAGACCCTCAATTTGTTTTAAGCTATGGGCGAATTCAGTAGTCAAGGCTGCAATAGGCCTGAAACTTATCAGTTTGACATTCACAAATCTCTTCAACTATCACTTTGCATTTTACTTCGAAGATGCCATAGGTTTCAAAAAAACGATTGCTTATAGCAACAGTCCTGTTTCATATTCATTTTCTTTCCGCACAACATACTTCTCAAAGACTCAAGATGAAAGGTGTTGTCTGAGAAACACTTTTAGAATGTCAATATGAAGCATTCATCTCTTTCTCTCGCCTTAATTTTTGAGTGTTTTGTTGATGAGGTGTCTATGGAAAAATTTTAACTTTTCTTTATTCACACTCTCAAGAACCCTGCCATGCACACCATATAAAACGTCAATATTCCCATAACCCCCAAACACAGATACATCTTACCCCAATTCCCTGTTTTATCTTTTCTCCCTAGCAATTATCACCATCCATCAGACTACCTATGTACACAATTTATGCATATTCCACTTGATGATTCAACTTATGGTCTTACTCAGTGGAATGTAAACTGCATGATACTAGGGTTTTGTCTGTTTCATTCACTGCTGCATCTCTTAGCAGTTGGAGCAGGGTCTGGCACATAGCAGGTGTTCAATAAACACTTGTTGAATACAGATTCTGTTGACATCATATATGATTGATGTCAGGCAGGCAATGGTTATTTCATCTCTTCACTTCTTTAGAAGATCAGAGCTTTTTTTTTTTTTTTTGACTACGCTGGGTCTTTGTTGCTGCGCAAGGGCCTTCTCTAGTTGTGGCAAGTGGGAGTTACTCTCCAGTTGTGGTGCACAGGCTTCTCATTGTGGTAGCGTCTCTTGTTGCAGAGCACGGGCTCTAGGCATGCAAGCTTTAGTAGTTGTGGCCCACAGGCTTAGTTGCCACATAGCATGTGAAATCTTCCTGGAGCAGGGATTGAACACAGGTCCCCTGCATTAGCAGGCGAACTCTCAACCATTGGATCACTGAGAAACTCCAAACTCTTCACCCTTAATAAGTCTCCATCTCAGACTCCCAAGGCCCTCTCTTAAAGCATCAAATCTAACCTAGACCTTTGCTCCACATCCCTGCCTCTATTACATCCATCAAATTCCACCTAATCTAATCCTGGCAGGTAATCTGATCAGCTAAACTCTGCAGAATAATAGTTGCTGAACATATTGAAAGTGAAAGTGTTAGCCGCTCAGTCATGTCTGACTCTTTGGACCCCATGGACTGTTTGTAGACCACCAGGCTCCTCAGCCCATGAAATTCTCCAGGCAAGAATACTGGAGTGGGTAGCCATTCGCTTCTCCAAGGGATCTTCTCGACCCAAGGATCAAACCTGGGTCTCCTGCATTACAGGAAGATTCTTGACCATCTGAGCCACCAGGAAAGCCCAGTTGAATGCGTTATTCAATCACAGTCATAAACAATTACTTTGAGGTTTAAAGTCTTAGCCTCAAGCAGTGACTATTGTGACAAAGTAAGTTCCAAGTGTCTACTCTTACCCTTACCTCATCCTGACTTGAAACAATGGGGCGGATCAATCAGTCTAGAAGAAGTTTTCAGACTCTCCTAATTCAATCTGCAGAGGTCATCAGATGGAGAGGAGGGCCGGTCACACAGAGGGGAAAGTCGGAGGGTAGTGTTGCTAGGGTAATTCCAGGGGTCAGCAAACGTTTTCCTTAGAGAGCCAGAAAGTAAATTGGTTAGGCCTTGCAGACCAGACTCAATGCTGCTGTGGTCATGTGAAGGTAGCCATATACAGTAGAATCCTGGCTGTGTTCCAGTAACACTTAATTCCCCCAAACAGGCTGTAGTCAGGTTTGGTCCATGGGCCACAGTTCACTGACCCCTGCTTTGTTGTTATTCAGTTGCTAAATCATGTCCAACTCTGTGACCCCAGGGACTGCAGCATGCCAGGGTTCCCTGTCCCTCACTATCTCCCAGAATTTGCCCAAGTTCATGTCCATTGAATCAGTGATGCCCTAGACCCCTGCTCTAGACCCAGGGTAAATGTAAAATAACCCCACTCCCACTCTCTAGGCTCTTAAAATCTAATGGCGTTCTGATGTTTCTTTAGTGCATTTTAATGTAACCAATAACATGTAGGGGCTTCCCAAGTGGCACTAGTGGTAAAGGATCTGCCTGCCATTGCAGGAGACTCAAGAGACTTGAGTTCGATCCCTGGGTTGGGAAGATGCCCTGGAGGAGGAAATGGCAACCCACTCTAGTATTCTCGCTTGGAAAATCCCATGGACAGTGGAGCCTGGTGGGCTCTAGTCCACGGGGTCACAAAGAGTCAGACACAACTGAACAAGAGCGTGGATAACCCCATGTAGCTGCGTATCTACTGGTTACTTTTAATATAAGATAAAGAAGGATGATAAAGTGTCTTGATAAAATAAATACTCTATCATTCCTTCTTATTTTTTGTGCTCACCCACCACTTCCCAGCCCACAGGACAGTGTGGAGGAGCACTTCTCAGACCTCCCTCCAGGAAGGAACTTGTCGCTAAGTTTCAGGGAGCACTGTTCTACCACAGCCCCCAGGCCCAGTGCCCTCAGGATCTGCCGGCCTCACCCTGCTACCGTGGTCTTCCTCGGCAGCCCTCAGCCAATGACTGAGCAGAGCGGGGACTAGGATCTGGCCATTCCCACCTAAGGGAGGACTCCTCTCATGGCCTCCTCGGCTCTAGAAACCCACATTGTATTGACTGAGTTTTACCAGGTCTGAGTTGTATCCTGTGATCTTCCTGCGCTGCTCTCTCCTCCCTTTCCTTTTCAAGGTGCCAGATCTCCTCCATCTAAAGGTTTCCTCTGCCCAGCTCTGTTTCCTCTCTCTCTATTTTCCACAGGCTTACTCCCTCCCCAAACAAAGGAAACCCACAGCACTTCTAATTCCCGGTACTGTCTGCTTTCCATCCTCACTCCACCCCTGCCATATTTTATTGAACTTGATTGAGATTTTTGATACAGTCATGTTACAAAGAAAATTCCAGTGTACGTCTACAAATACTGTGATGTGAATAAGGGGGAAAAATTGTTTCCTACTTCTGAAAGATGTCTTCATATAGGTTTGGATATTTAAACTTTGCTGTTCAGTCGCTCAGTCGTGTCCGACTCTTTGTGACAGGCTTCCCTGTCCTTCACTGTCTTCTGAAGATTGCTCAGACTCCTGTCCACTGAATCAGTGATGCCATCCAACCATCTCATCCTCTGTCATCCCCTTCTCCTCCTGCACTCAAATCTTTCCCAGCATCGGGGTCTTTTCCAATGAGTTCGTTCTCCGTGTCAGGTAGCCAAGGTGTTGGAGCTTCAGCTTCAGCATCAGTCCTTCCAATGAATATTCAGAATTGATTTCCTTTAGGATTGACTGATTCAATCTCCTTGCAGTCCAAGGGAGTCTCAAGAGTCTTCTCCAGCACCACAGTTCAAAAGCATCAATTCTTCAGTGGTCCTTATTTATGGCCCAACTCTCACATGCATACATGACTACTGGAAAAACTATAGCTATGACTATATGAACCTTTGTTGACAAAGTTTAAAGAGTAAGTTTACTCTTCCCAAATTATTCACAAATTGTTATTAGGAATCAGGGTGTGGTTGCAGTACCTGCTTATGCCATGCAAAAGCATGCAAAAGGTCAGGACCATTGTGAGAGCAACCACTCCTGATCAGGACACAGGCAAGGCCAGAGGTTTTAGTTCCCTGACCAGAGATCAAACCCAGGCTCACTAAATTGGGAGCATAGAGTCTTAGCCACTGGCCCACCAAGGAAGTCCCTGAAGCCTGCTTTCAGTACTCTGCTGAGCCTCCAAAAAGGGCCACAATAAAGTTCTTGCAGTGATGGTGATCCCAGCTGGTCCCAGGGAAGATCTCTTAGTCTGTTTGGCATTATGACTTATAATTTGCCCTGTCACCATATAACTGACAATATGAAAATATAAGGAAATGGGACTAGAGGATGATGAAGGAGGGATGGGAGAGGGGAGAGGATGAGGCAGAGAGAAGGAGGAGGAGGGTAAAGAGAAGAGGGCAACAATTTAAAGTAAGATAGAAAAGCAACTAAAATACAAGACTGCTGTCTACGGCACTTGTAGTTAGTTAATCATTGCAATTGATCACTAACTTCTGTTCTGAACTTACTGACCACCTGAGGCCTAGAAAAAAACCCAATAATTCTTCTGATGAGGCATACTCCTTGTGGCCTAGCTCTCTAGGAATCCATTCAAGAGTCATTTATAGCCAAGTCATTTTATCTACCCAGGCCTCAGTCTCCTTATCTCTATAAAAATGTAGCTTGTATTCGGTGAACACCATGGTCCCCACCACAGCTATGATTTTGGGATTAAATAGGGCCCAGAGAAGCAAGCCAACCCCCAGAGTTTATCAATTCACTCTGCCTCTTTGCATTCTTATAAATCTATGGGAGGTTTTAAGTGCCAAGCCTGAAAGTGGAATGTCTATTTCTCCCCACATACTGTTGCCCAGAATTCAGTAATCACCCCACCTCATCTGCAAGGAAGTCTAAGAAACAGAGTTCAGCTCTGCACTCAGGATGAGGGACACCATTGGGTAAACACCCTGCTAGTTTCCACTAGCTTATTGTTTAAGACTCTGCTTCAACATTCACCAGGGAAAGCTAACCACTCTCTCCTTTGAGCCTCTGTTCTGCTTCCTCCCTGCTTCTGTCATCTGCCTGCAACAAGAGAGGGCATGGATTTGTCTTCCTATCTATTCTTACTGACTATGGTGGTGCTTTAGTCACTAAGTCATGTCTGACTCCTGCGACCCCATGGACTGTAGCCCACCAGCATCCTCTGTCCATGGGATTTTCCAGGCAAGAATACTGGAGTGGTTTGCCATTTCCTTCTTCAAGGGGTTTTCCAGACCCAGGGATTGAATCCAGGTCTCCTGTACTGAAGGCAGATTCTTTACCAGCTGAGCTACCAGGAAAGCCCCCTTATTGATGATATGAACCTTGAATAAAATTCAAATCTCATTTACCTCTGAGTCCAGTTCCTAGAGCACAGTAATTATTCACTTATTTTAAGTAAATAAATAAATATAGAGAATTTTCTAAATAAGAGTAGAGTATACCTCTTTATTTAAAAAACCCTCAATAGCTCCCAACTGCCCAGAGGATTAAATCCAAATTCTTTCATTATATGACATTTAGGGTAGCCTTTCTTATCTCCTCAGTCTTAAATCCTATTACCCGATTTTACCAAAGCGCTCACCGCGTTTGTTCTTTCCTCTGCTCCTTCCTTTCCTTCTTTTTTTGTCTCTCTCTCTCCTTCCCTTTCCCTCCTTCCCAGGGAGCCACCTCCCTGGCGGCTCAGACAGACAGGACTGAGCGACTTCACTTTCTTTTCTTTCTCCTTCCCTTTCTTTCCCCTCTCCTCCTTGCCTTCATTTTTTTTTTTTTTTTTTTTTTGCTTTTACCTGTATGCATTGGAGTAACACTTGAGCACCTACTGTGTGCCAGGGACCAGGGCACATACAGAAGATAACAAAGGTGAATTACCCTCCATGTCTACCGAAGACAGATGGGGAAACAGACAATTGGAAAGTGCTATGAAAGTCAAAGTGGCCTAGTAGCTCAGAGGATGGAATTCTACTCAGAAAGGGGCAGGACAGGAGGACAGATGAGAAGGTTCAGGAGAGATGATAATCCCTGAATCTTAGAGATGGAATGGGGTTGTTCAGGCACAGGAAGGTGGTAGGAAATTGCTGGCAGGGAGAAATGTATGCCCAGGTACAGAGCCATTAGAGAGCACAGTTCGTGTGAGACTTTGAGAGATGATGTTGGGCAGGAGCTAGATTACGAAGGTAATGTTATGCTAAGATTTTTGGAGTGTTCCATCACTTCATGGAAAATAGAAGGGGAAAAAGTAGAAACAGTGACAGGTTTTATTTTTGGGTTCCAAAATCACTGTGGACAATGACTACACCCATGAAATTAAAAGATGCTTTTTCCTTGGAAGGAAAGCTATAACAAACCTAGACAGCATATTAAAAAGCAGAGACATCACTTTCATTAAAGGTCCCTATAGGTCAAAGCTATGGTTTTTCCAGTAGTCTTGTACAGATATGAGAGTCGGACCACAAAGAAGGCTGAGTGCTGAAGAATTGATGCCGTCAAACTGTGGAGCTGGAGAAGACTCTTGAGACTCCCTTGAACTTCTGAGAGATCAAACCAGTCAGTCCTAAAGAAAATAAAACTTGAATATTCTCTGGAAGGATTGATGCTGAAGCTGAAGCTCCAATACTTTGGCCACCTGATGAGAAGAGCCGACTCATTGGAAAAGACCCTGATTCTGGGAAAGATTGAGAGAAGGAGGAGAAGGCAACAACAGGTGACAAGATGGTTAGATAGTATCACCAACTCAACAGACATGAATCTGAGCAATCTCTGGGAGATAGTGAAGGACAGGGAAGCCTGGCACACTGCAGTCTGTGGGGTCGCAAAGAGTTGGACCTGACTTAGTGACTGAACAGCAGCAAAGCCCAAAGGGGCAGGCTGATCTCCACTTTAGAGGCATCCCTCTGATGACAAGGAGAAGGTCAGCGGAAGAGAGATGAGGAGAAGGTCCAGAGGGAAGAATGCAACACAGGGAAGATGCAGGCCTGTCCTGAGGCAGGAGCTTTGGGAAGGGAGCTGCAGCGAAGGGGAAAGAATCAGAAGATAGGAGGAAAAAGCGGTCAGATTTTGTGACAACCTGAATGAGAGAGGGAGGCAAGTTATGGAAGAAAGAAAAGAAATAAGGGAGGCAAGAGGGTGGGTTAGTTCCTAGAGCTTCATTCTTAGATGGCCAGGTGGACCATGGTTCCATCACTGTGACCAAGGACATGGGGAGAAGAATAAGATGCAGAGGCGAGGCGATGAGATCAATACTGGACCAGCTGGGACTGAGCCATGTGCAGGACATCTAGGCAGTGATGGCAAGTAGATTCTTAGAAGTGCTCTTTTTTCATACTGGGAAAATCATGCACAGGAAGATTACATGAACTAGTCAAAGAGAAATCAAGGCCACGATGTGCTAATGCCTAGTCCTGAGCTCTTTCCATTACAATTTCTGCATTCATACATTGCTGCAATAACACAAGATAAGGTCTCTCCAGTCACCCACTAGCAGTCATTCGTTCATCTCTGTGGTTGCACATTTAAATATGTGGGGAAGATAAGCCTCTAGAAACCTCATCAGAAAGTCCAAAATCATTTTAGATTATGGACACTTAAACTAATATTTAATTGATTAAGACTATTATTCAGTAATTTGATAGATTTGTTCCTTGTTAATTCCAAGTGTGCAGACCCAATTTGTACAGAAACTATTTCTAATTTCTCAACATCTGCATTTATTAAAAATATCCTCAGTGTGACTCAAAATACCAACTTCAAGAAGATTTGGTCATAAAATGTTATTATAACTTTTCCTTGATCTTCCTCCTTTCCCCATCCCAAGTTCAATTCCAAGTATGAAACAGAGGCAAATGGAAAATCTACTCCCAGAGAGAGATCCACACTTCCTCCTGTCTCAAGAAAGTTGACATTTGGGGTGGTGTGGGTTTTACTTTATTGGAATTCATTGATCTTCAGATTTTCTTCATGGTAAAGGCAGGGAGAGCAAATGTCATAAGAAAGTCACATTTTCCAATGTTTTCCTGGTATGCCTCACACAGTAACCATCCTCATAAAACAGATTTCTCTCTCAACTCCTCAGAGAGTTGTACCCAGAGTATGAACTTGAGAACAGTTGCCTGAGAAGGAAAAGCGTCACCAAAGTGTGGTTTACTTTTCCAGTCGCCATTTTCCAGGTCTCGCTGTGAGCTCATCGCTCGTTAAATGGTTAAATGACAGCTGCAGCCAAGCGGTACACTGGCAAGGATGTCTCAGCCTAGCTTGCAAAGGGCCAAGCACATTTTCAGTACCTTTCCCCCATCCTCTTATTTTAAGGATGATCTCTCTGGGGAGCTCTTTAGTGACATAGAAGCATTCTGACCTTCAACAAGAATTAAACACTTAGGGGGGGAAAAAACCCTTCCAACTCTTTGCTGAGAAGAGCCTGAAGAAGCTGTCAGAGGAGTTGACATGAAGTGAAAGCATTAGCAAATACTGAAAATAATTTGCTATGTGTGAACCTTAATTAAAAAAAAAAAGTACATCATAATATTTAAACAGCTCCTTCCACCCAGAACTCTCCAAACATGACCTGCCCTGTTCAGCAGGCAGCCTTGAGGTCACTGACTCATCCCATTCCTACGGGGGTGAGTTTTCTCTAAGTCAATTCTGGTGGCTCCTCCACCACATCCCCAAAAGTCCTATCTGTTTCCACTCGTGCTGAGATTCACTCATTTGTCGTCTCCTGACTTCTCCTTTTTCCCTCTCATCAATACCCAGAAGTGGCCAACAGGTTGTGAGTTCATTCTGGCAGGAGCAGACTTCCTGAACTGTTTTACAAGTTCTCCTAGAGACAGTATTCAATCCCTTCTGTCAAGAATGCCAGTGAGTTCCCCACAAGCTTCCTTCAAGGTCATTTCTCTTAAATGTGATCAATCTAAATCCATAGAGTTTGGATTGTGTCCTACTTTTGCTGTTTTTTTTTTCCTGAGATGGAGAACAGCTGTTCACCAACTCCATATGATTCCCCTTTTGCAAACTAGCCAGTAGAAATAAGTTTTATCCTTCTATTTTATCTCCCCGAGCAAAATAACTCAGGTTTCTTTATTTTCTTTTCATATTCTTTCTACCACTTTCTTTCATTTTATACCATCTTCATCAGGCTTTGCTTTCCCTCCTCACTTGACTCATGAGTTGCTCACTGAATCTAGTCTTCTCAGCAGGGTCTGATTATTACTAACGTGTTGGGAGATGTCCTCTTGGCTGCTTCAGTGATTTATGCTCCAGCCTTGAACTGGCCTTTTGAAAACCACTTTTGGTTTTCTGACTCGTGTTTAACTTTTGCGACCCAATTCCTTGAACATATGTAAAACCTAAACTGCATTTGGTCAGTCACAAAGTCATGTGCCCCCATTCATTGGACCTCCTCCAACAGTTTGGCAAGTTGGTTTTGAGCTCTAATGCTGCCTTTCCCTGTGGATTTTCCCTAGTTTGAGGATATGAGTCAGGGTATGGAGTCCCCATAATTGTCAGGCTTTTCTCTGTGTCATCAGTATCTCTTAACCACCAATATTGTCTCCTTCCCCACACTTTGGTCAAAGGAATTTACAGAAATATGTAGAGCTAAATATAATCAAGGACAGGTTTTCAAGCCTTAGGTATAAACATCTTTTGCAGGCAAAAAAAATTTATAAGGTAAACATGTGAGCCTATATTATTTAATTGAAATGTTACTTAAATATCTATAAGCATAAATCCAGGTACAAACTCCCTATACCTACAGCTCTTATAACCATCAAGCAAAAATGAAATTATGAACTAAAATTCAAATAAAGTCATTTAATGCAGACAATGAAGTTCATTTGTTGAAATGAACTCCTCTCAATATGAAAAGAGTAGTATGTGCAGTGTCAAAGATTTTTGAATTCTGCACACCTGTAGTATTGTTTGTGATGTGGTGATTACATTTTAGCAACATATTTTTTCATCCAAATTTCTACAAATCCCTTGACCTTATAAGGTCTTGGGACCTTCACTTGGCTGGAATACATCATTTAGGGGGTTAAATTTCTATCTCTTCCTTTCCATCTGACCTCTAGGTTGACTCTGCTGCAATATGTCATTTCCACAGTGTCCCATCAGTTTTTCAGTGCATTAAATCACTTACAAAATCCAAGTCTTACTTTATGAAAGTGACTTTTAATTGAAAAGTGTTTGATATAAAAGTGAAGTTTTGTCATTTAAATAAAATAATTCAAGATGAATATAGCAATAGACACAGGACATGGGTTATGGATTTTAAAATAGACCAAACCATCCTAGGTAGCTGAAGAAGTCTCCCAACATTTTTTATCACTTAAAATTCCTTTAGGGATCAAAAGCCAACCTAGATGTACACTTTCAAATAAAAATAAATGCTATGTGCCAAAATCTACAGCCATGATTTCATCAGGCAGATGATCAAAAATTTGCTTCTTTTTTTGTCATCAAAATATGAAATTTAGAGTTTTCCACTGGGATCTCACAGACCCAGGAGACTATGTCCATTGACCTTGGAATCAGAGAAATACAGTTTGAAAAACAACCTAGAATTTTTTAGTGGAAAGGAACCCTTGAAAATGCCTATAGAGACGAAATCATCTTCGTTAGTCCTTGCAACTTGAAATGACAGAATAAAGATCTAAGGAGGTTAAATTGATGGTTATTGATAAGATCTGCTTCTCCAGATTCCAAGTTCATGCCCTTTTCCACTACATCAACATTTACCCAGGAGTTTTAGGATGCTACCTCTCATAGATAATTTGCACACACAAGACCTCCTGACTCACAAGATAGTCTTATAATCCAACACATCATATTTTTGACAACAAATCCTGTAAATTATTAGTACTTCTATCCACTTAAATAACTCTCTAATGAATATCTAGTTGTGAAGACTATGTTTATTAATAACCTCTGTGAAAACTAGCACTTTATTTGTCATAAGGTTATTCTCATCAGTTTCAAAGATTGCCTGGAGCTTTTAAGTGTGTTCAGATCTCTGCCATCCTAAAGGGTTGCTTCTCAAATTATTCTCTTCTTTCCTCCCACTTTAAGCCCAAGTTCCTTGAAAATAGAGTATGGATTTTATGTCTCTATTTCTTCCAGTAACCCACGTACATGGGCTTATATTTTCATTGCTCTATTGAAATAGTTCCCTCAAAGGCCACACTACACTCTTGCTATATCCGGTAGACTCTCTGTACTATTCTATTTTACCTTCCTTTAGGACATAGGCCACTTCCCTCTTAAAACTCTTCCTTGGTTTTTCCAATGCATCACTATGTACTCTCTAGATTGCATTGTCTTTACTTCCCTGGTTTCTTTTCCCAACATCATAAATATTGATATTCCTTAAGATTTGTCATTATTCATGTTTTTTCCTTACTACATATGATCTCTATATTGACTTCATGTAATCCATGGTGGCTCAGGGCTTCCCTGGTGGCTCAGATGGTAAAGAATCTGCCTATAGTACAGGAGACCTGGGTTCAATCCCTGGGTCAGGAAGATTCACTGGAGGAGGAAATGGCAACCCACTCCATTATTTTTGCCTGGAAAATTCCATGGACAGAGGAGCCTGGTGAACTATAGTCCACAAGGTCGAAGAGAGTCGGACATGACTGAGCAAATAACACAGACAGATGGTGACTTCATGTAGATCCGTGTACTGACGATGCCCAAATATGTCCCTGTAATCTCTTTCCTGAGGCCCAGATAAGTGTTTCTGGGAAACTTGAACATTTAAGAGACAAGCAGAGGATATTTTTTTCTTCCAGTTTTATCAAGATACTGAAATAAGTTTAGAGACCATTCTAGTAGATTTTAGTGTCATGAATAGATATGTAATGTTATACGTGATATATAAACTTAATATATAGAGACATACATATTCATCTGTTATTCCACGTTACATATAGTAAATTTAGAAGTACATTGCTTTTGCTTTCATATTTGTTACTATTATCATATAACTCTAAATACTACGTAAAACCCCTAGTACCTTATTACTATTTTTGCATCAGACAGTAAGTTATCTTTTGAAGCATTTCAAACTAAGGAAATAATATCATTTCTATTTACTTCCATTTTCATAATTTCTTAGCACAGATAAGATTTTAATCTGAAGTTATACTGTTTCTACCCTAAAACATTCCTTAGCATATCTTGTAGTGCATTCAAGCATAGGATTCTAAGCTCACAAAAAGCCAGAGAATATAGTAATAAAATTTTCTACATGGAAGGAAAAAGAAAAAGAAAATGAAAGAAGAGTTTCAAGAAGGGAACAGCCAGCTGGTTCAAATGCCGTGCTGGTGTTGAACAGGGTGAGAAATAGAAGTATTCTTTCAACTTAGCTAATGGAAGATCACTGGAACCTTGGCAAGAGCAATTGGGATCAAATGCAGATTGAAACAAATTGACAAGTGAGTTAGAAGAGAAGAAGTGAAGACTGTGAATGTGGAGAAGCTATAGCAACTTAACTATTGAAGAAAGGGGGGAAAGAGAAATGACTACAGAGGAATCTAGGGGCTGAGAGAGGACACATTTTATTGGCTAAGGAGAAGAAGTCAGGATAGAGAAGGGGCCAGAGTTACAAAAGAGAGGAAGCCACATGGTTAACCAATATTATGAGCTCTCATCAGGGAAAGAACTACCTCTTCCATTGACTAGGAGTGATGGAGGTGGGTATCATTGTGATATGGTTCTTGTTTTTCTCTTTGAAATAGGAAGATAAGAGGCAATATTACTTCCTGCATTTCATAGGGAAAATGGTGAGATTTTGAGGAGAGCTGAGATTTTAAAAGGATCTGACCAGACTCCACAATCTGTGCTCTAATCCCTCCTGGGGTCTGTTCTGAAATACAGATCCAACCATGATTCTCTGGGGCTCCCAGCTTCTTCAGGATAAAATCCTACCCCCCAGCATGGTCCATAGAGCCCTCCATGGCAGGGCTACCACCTGCATCTCTAGACCATCAACCCCTTCCACTTATCACCCACTCCTGCCCCAAGTTCTAGAATCATGGTTCTCCAAACACACCACATACCAGAACTGTCAGCCTAGAATACTTTCAACCTTGCTTCTCTGCCTAGAAAACCTCCATCCACTTTTCAAAATCCAGTTTGAGTTTCTAATTATTCCTTAATATCCCTGGCTTTTACTAACCTATTTCCCTTTGCCCCAGTTTTACCACTTCTTTGTTTCTGCATTTATTTCGGTTTACACTGTCACTCTTAAGTATTTCTGCATAGTATCTCAGATCCTCGTGGGGCAAGTACTTTCATTCAATTATTTACTTGCAGTGACTGTATATTTTTTTTAATTTTATTTTGACCGCACTGGATCTTCATTGTCATGAGTAGGGTTTCTCTGGTTGTGGTAAGTGGGAGCTACTCTCTAGTTGCAGTACACAGGCTTCTCATTGCAGTGTGGCTCAGTAGTTGTGGTGCATGGGCTTAGTTGCTCAGCAGCATGTGGGATCTTCCCGGATCAGGGATTGAACCCATGTCCCCTGCCTTGGCTTAACCACTGGACCACCAGGATAGTCCCTCATTCAATTATCTAATTAGCTATCCAATGGCTATGTATTAAGTAAAATGTAATCCATAATTTCATGAAGCCCCCAAGGCAACAGCCAGTCATAATGCAGTGTGACTTGAGCTGTAACTGAAGACTGACCAAAGACAGGGGAGAGGGGAGAATGAGGAGGAGAATAGAGGAGGCCACCAAAGGCACCTCTACCTCTACCTTTCTTCCAAAGGTGCTCCATGGTAAGTTCCATGAAGGCCGGGGCAGAGCTTTGTCCAATAGGGTGCACCCAGATTGACCATCATACTGCAGTTACTCTAAATGTAAACTGTCCTTGTACCAAAGTCACTCTATAGCTCTTACTTTCTGGAGTTTGCAGACTCCTAATGTAATCCCTTTCAACTGGGAAGGGATTTAATTATTCTTTCTAATGTTTTGTCCCTTCCTAAAATGTCTGTTCATGGCCCTTGACAGAAAAGAAAGTCCTTTCTGATGCCATCCTGAAAGTCAAGTCATTACACAGGATCTGTTTCTTGCTCTTTTCCCCCTTTTCCCTGAATCCCTGGTTCAACTCCCTCTTCACAAGGGCCCGGGCAGGGTCCTTCTCTGTGCTCACCACCATAGATTTGGCCTCTATTTTTCCTTCACTTCTTTTATCTATACTAACTTTTTTGTTGTTGTTTAATTGCCTTTTTTGTTGTTGTTCTTGTCTATTATCATTGTACATAACTTCTTTAAACTAAAAAGAGAGAAAGAAAAGGTTCTGCTTTTGCCTTTCAAGGTAGCCCTTTTCCATCCCAATCTGGTGCTCAGTCTAGCATGACTTATGCTTTATGGACTCAGGTTGCTAAATAGAAGAGTCATTGTTGTCTGTTTAATTTGAAATCGTGATTTTCCTGTGAACTGTTCTAATCTCGGCTTTACCAGCAGATGGTCTTACACCTAAAATAAGACTAGCTTCACGCCTACTTGTTTTCTGTTTAAATTCTGTTTTATAGGCAGATGAAAGGCTGCAGGTTAAAATGTTCACATTTGCTCTGATTCCTTGTTACAGAAGTTTCCACACTTGAAAGATGCAGCTGTAAAATACACAACTGCAAAAGCTCTATCACTCAGACTCACTGCTGCCCATCCATGTGTTGCCAGGCCCTGGCAATGTTTGCATAGAGTCTAGTAGACTCAGGCACCCAGTACCTTTGTTAGCACTCTAGATACCAATTTTTTCTTAAGGTGAAAATCACATTCCTCCAAAAGAGTCCTTTCTTTCTGACCATCCAAGTTTTTCAGATTGCATGTACAGTCTGCTTTCCTCCTAAGATTAATTTTTAGCAGCAAGGAAACTGTTTGTATAGTAAAGTTGCCTTCTTACCAAATTGGAGTGCATTTGGAAGACCAATATATCTATGAGTGAGGAGGTACAAGCCCAAGAGTTATATTAGAGTAGTGAGTAGTAGGCAATTTTACAGATGGTGAAAGTGAGAGTGTTAGTTGCTCAGTCAATTCTGACTCTTTGTGCCTCCATGGACTGTAGCCCCACCAGGCTCCTCTGTCCATGGAATTCTCCAGGCAAGCATACTGAAGTGGGTTGCCATTCCCTTCTGCAGTGGATCTTCCCAATCCAGGGATTGAACCTGTGTTGCCTGCATTGCAGGCAGATTCTTTATTGTCTGAGCCACCAGGGAAGCCCAGGAAGAGAAGGTGAGTTTGGTCAGATGCACAATTCTTGTTTGGTTTTGCTGATGTGAACATGCAACTTTGGGGAGGAATTGAATTTCTCAGGACAACAGAAAAAGAGATTGAGAGCTGCCACCTTGTCAGCTCTCCCACCAGGGGCAGCCCTTGGACTTTCTTCTAAGTAAATTTTGATCAAATATTTTAATGGCGATATCTGAAGAGGTGCCAAACTGTTAGCCTGTTAGAGAAACCAGTGTCTTTGTTCCTTGCTTGGTGGTAACAGATAGCTCAGAACTCATCACCTCCTAGCTGGTGCTGCTTTTTCTCTAACACATTCCTTTAGATCATTGCCAGCATTCAGACTCATCAGTCATTTCCTTGATGACATGTATCCTCTCAAGGTCTTCTAGAGTTTTCCCTTTGGACTTGGCATTCTGCTTCTGAGAAAAATGTCACTGTAAATTCTCTCTTCCAAAATATGCTGAAGAAAACTAACCATGCCCCATTTTGGGCCCCCCACCATACCAACCCCCCATTCGGAGAAGGGTCCATTCTCTTTGGACAGGAGGTTGTAAACATATGGAATTTGTTACTAGAAGAGTTGTTGGTTATGGCTGTTTCCGCTCCCTAAGCCAGTTCCCTAGCCATGACAAAACATTCCCCACACTCTCATCATGACTCATTTTTATTTTTAAATAACCTCTAGTGTGGAACTTCGTCAAGACTTTTTGAAAGGTTAAAGAAATTATGTCCGCATGCTTTAGACCCCCTTGGAGAATTTTAGTAGATTAAGCACATTCTCTCATTACAGAAATCACTGGCTATGTTTGCTGAATATCTCATGACTGCCCTGTAATTCATGGATGTGAATTTCTCTAAATCTTAGTGTATGCTCATCATTTCACCCTCTATCAGTTCAGTTCAGTTCAGTCGCTCAGTTGTGTCTGACTCTCTGCGACCCCAAGGACTGCAGCACGCCAGGCATCCCTGTCCTTCACCAGCTCCCAGAGCTTGCTCAGACTCATGTTCATTGAGTCAGTGATGCCATCCAACCATCTCATCCTCTGTTATACCCTTCTCCTCCTGCCTTCAATCTTTCCCAGCATCAGGGTCTTTTTCAATGGAGAAGGAAATGGCAACCCACTCCAGTATCCTTGCCTGGAGAATCTCATGGAAGAGGACCCTGGCAGGCTACAGTCCATGGGGTCACAAGAATCAGACATGACTTAGCAACTAAAGAGAGAGAGAGAGAGTTCTTCACATCAGGTGGCCAAAGTATTGGAGTTTCAGCTTCAGCATCAGTCCTTCCAATGCATATTCAGAACTGATTTCCTTTAGAATGGACTGGTTGGATTTCCTTGCAGTCCAAGGAACTCTCAAGAGTCCTCTCCAACACCACAGTTCAAAAGCATCAGTTCTTCAACACTCAGCTTTCTTTATAGTCCAACTGTCACATCCATACATGACTACTGGAAAAACCATAGCTTTGACTAGACGGACCTTTGTAGGCAAAGTAATGTCACTGCTTTTTAATATGCTGTCTAGTTTGGTCATAGCTTTTCTTCCAAGGAGCAGGCATCTTTTAATTTTATGGCTGAAGTCACCATCTGCAATGATTTTGGAGCCCAAGAAAATAAAGTCTGCCTCTGTTGCCATTGTTTCTCTATCTATTTTCCATGAAGTGATGGGACCAGATGCCATGATCTTTGTTTTTTGCTCCACCCTCTATGAGGGGATATAAAGGCATAAAGATATACAGGCATAGTCTTTGATATTAAACTGTTTGAAACCAAATTAGGCTAAAAGAAGTCACAAAATCATGAGTGAGCAACAACATACATAAGTTGGTGGTGACTAAAATTTTAAAAGGAGTTCAGAAAATTAACAAGTGTATTCAGAAGAAGATGGAAAAATATGCACAGAGGAGAGAGCCCTTGAATTTGGTCTTGAAAGCTAAGTAGGATTGATAGAGACAGGGAGAAGAGAAAAAAAAGGAGCTGCCAGGGGCTTCCAGACGTTTGAGAAATAAAACAACATGAGCAAAGACTTCAAGGTAGAAACTGTCTGGTTGGAGAGGAGCAAACATGTGAAGGGGTCTGATAAGTTGAGAGAAACCAAATTAACAAAGGCCTGGAACAACCAGCCACAACAGTTAGAAACTGCTAAGAGAGGTGATAGTTATGGAGGACTATATTTAAGTATGTAATGTTTAAACAAGTTGTCGACTGGTGAGAGATAATTTAATCGAAGGACCATCAAAGCAAACCAAGATTGAGAATGTTCATTTTTTTTTTAGATCAGAATAGGTTAAGCATGAATGAAAACAGAAATGAAAGAGCTCAAGAAGGATAAATGGAAGATGCAAGGGATGGTAATAACAGACGTGAAATTCTAAAGGAATTACTCCTGGTAACAAAATCTGTATGTTTCCTAGGGTTATCATAGCAGAGCACCGTGAATGACATGGCTTGAAATAACAGCAGTGTCTTTTCTCAGTGTTCTGGAGGCTAGAGATCCCAAATCAAGGTGTTGGCGGGGCCACACTCTCTTGAATGGCTGTGAGGAAGAATCCTTTCTCACCTCCTCCAATTTCTGGTGGTTGCTGGCAATCCTTGATGTCCCTTGTTCTGTAGCCACTGACTCCAGTCTCTGCCTCCATCTTCACACCAGCTTCTTCCCTGCGTAGCTGTGTTTCTGTATGTCCTCTTCTCTGTTTATAAAGACGACAGTCATTGTCTTTAGGGTTCACCCTAATCTAGTATTGATCTCGTCTTAACTCATTATATCTGCAAAGCCCTTATTTCCAAATAAGGCCACATTCTGGGATTCTAGGTGGACATGACTTTGGAGGGAACACTATTCAATCCAGAGGACAGGATAAAATCCAGAAAGCACATGGAGGGGTTGGGCTTACAGGACCTCAGGGAAAAGAAGCTGTGGGAAAGGAAAGCTTCTTTCTACCTTCTTAGATTTGAGTCAAAACATTAAACTGGCATAAGACAGAGTAGCAGACAGAAAAACGCATATAGATTTTATTTAATATTTTTTCACGTACACAGGAGTCTTCTAAAGGAAAATGAAGACACAAAGAAGCCATTAGGCCCCTTCGTTTAAATTACTCTCATCTCTTTCAGAGGTACTGATAACCTGGGGCAGAGCGAGGTAATAAGGAAATTTCTCATTCCCTCTAACTTCTCTGAAAGCACTGATGTTGCCCAGCCCCTTCATTTTTGAGAGTGAGAAGATGAGGACAGAGTCCTTGCCCAAGAACCTGCTTTCTTAAGCAGAGGCCAGACAAAACCCAAGGCCATTCACTTCCCAGACAGTGACCTTCCCTTTCTATGTGATAGGCAGGCTTGGTTTGACATCCCTGTCTCCCCCAGTAAATCAGGGCCATTTTCCACAGCTATTTTCACAACACTTTGGGAGCATTCAGGCAGCTGTCGCTGGTATTTTAAAGCTCCCCACAGCAGTGGGGGACACCAGGTCTCCCAGTGGTGGTATTGTATAAATTCACTAGAACAGCTGGCTCACCCAACTTTTCCTTGTGATGCTTTTGAGTATGAATCGGCTGGAACACATTGGCCCCACTGCTGGTGTCTGTTCCTGGGACATAAGTATCAAGCCACACCAAACAATTAGGTCATGTTAGATTCCCTCTGTCATCAGCGTGTCAAAATCCTTTTCCAGGACACAAATTCCATTGCCCTGAGAGTTGTCTAATTAAACTTTCAAAAGGATTAATTGCTTATTTCTTTCATAAGCGCTAAGAACAAATAGAAATCCACATGACATTCTGGTGGAGAACCTAAATTTCTTGCAGCAACCTAAGAGCAGACACTTAGTTCAGCTTTAAGAAGACCCCACTTCTACTGCCTTTGACCTCAAGTTATTACTTTTGACTTCCCTGATGTTTGTAAGGCTTTATCCATGTGGTTGTTTTTTACATTAACAAACTTAGGTAAAAAATATTTTTCCTGTTAATTCAGTTGGTTCTGGACTCAAAGGAAAACTATCAACAAAAGAAAAATGTACAGCTAATGCTGAAGTAACTACTAAAGATGAATGCATATGTGTTTTTTGGAAGGGGATATCAAAGTTGCCTTGAAGATAATTAACATTATTTTTATTACTCAATTCTTTAAAACTTGCTTATTCTAATGTTTCATTCCAATTTATTGGAAATAGGCCTTGTGCCTGGTACGTTGTAATCAATCCAATATTTTTATCATTGTTATTAATATATTTTATTATCATTCCCTGGGTTGCTTCTCCTGCCTTTAACTTGTATAAAACTTGGATTTCCCACCCCCCCTCCAAGTAATGTTTATAGCAATTCCAGCAATAAAGAACATGGTGCTAGTCAACAGGCAGGCTCCCTGTATACTTTTGTTTCATGAATAGGACATTTCATGAGCAGGACACTCACTTATTCAACAGCTATTTTAAACATTTTTAATACGTACAAGGTAAGACGATCCAACACGGTATACAATTTCCCCATTTTTAGCTCAGTTTCTTTTGAAGAACACCATGTATCTAAAGAACCTCTTTCAAAGGAACACGGTAGTGTTGGTTTAGTTAATTTATGACTGTCACACATGTTTGGCCTTAAAGGTCACTCTCAGGGTAGAGTGCAGTAACAGTGTTTGTGGTTTAATGTGGGCACCAGGAGTCTAATCTCTGTTGTGCAACAAAAACTTAGTTCTGTGATTTTAGGGAAATCATTTCACCCTCATGGGCATCAATTTCCTGGTCACGAAAAGATGGTTTTCGAATAGCTTGGTAGTTTTTAATAATTTTAGTGAACCATATTCCTAAGTAGATCTAATGATATGATATTATTAGTCCCTCAATAGAAAATGAACATACCAACTCAAAGCTAATATTCCATTTCGAAAGCTCCTGGCCCTCCTTGAAGCTCACCTGTGACTTGTGGAGGTCCATGGACCACAGGTAAAGTATCCCTGGGTTAGAACAGGGTCTCTGTTTCACTGTTTTGAAATTCTCAACCATACCACCAACACACTGTCCACCATCCAAAATTAACAGGATTGAAGTCTCTTCCTAGATAAAACGTCATTCCACCCCTCCAGATGACTCTTCTTCTACTACTTTCTCTAATGGCATTTATTGCCCCAAATATGCTGATAGAAATAAATGATATCAGGGAAAACACTTACAACCAAAACCCTTGTGCAGATCTTGAGTAATCACTTACTTTTAATTCCATGGAAACTATAAGAAACCCCTCTAGGCACCACAGCCTCCTAGTGATTACCAAGGCAGCAACTGTGTCATGTACCTGGACCTCCAATCATGAGGCCCAGCTATTTCCACCAGAAAAAGCAGGTAACATGTCTTCCTATATGAAGGCAACATCCAAGGGAAATGTGAAAAATCTTGCAGAGCACTGAGTATGTCAAAGCAGGAAAGAAAGGTCATGGGTAAAGAAGAGAAGCTGTCCAAGAGTGCAGAACAAAGTATATTCATATTTAAAATGACGCTGTTACAGAGAATACCTGTGTCATGGGCCAGTGCAACAGACCTCACTCAGAGTTCAGAATAATCCAACCTCTCACACACCACACATGCTCTCTCTCTTACACACACACACACACACACACACACACACGTGCACGCAAGTGTGTGCACAATTCCTGAGCTCAAACCAAAGCCCTGGAATAAAGAAAACGGCATAGACAAAATTCTAAAATGATCCCCTATGACATTTGCCCTTGTATACTTTCTTCCTCTTGAGTGTGGGCAGAATCTGAATATACTAAAATATAACCCCATGATTATGTCACATTAATATGGCCAAAGGGATTTTGCAGGTGTGATTAAGTTCCTAAATCAGTCAACCTTAAGAGAGGCAGATTATGCAGGTGGGCCTGACCTTGTCACATAATCCCTTTAAATCTGGGTTTATAGACCAGAAAGAGAAGTCAGAAATTTGAAGTGGGCCAGAAGGATTCAACGTGCCCCTGATGTTGGGGGCCATGATGGAGGGAATGTGGGTGGCCTCAAGAAGCTGAAAACAGCCCTCAGCTGACCGTAAGCAAAACTATGGTGACCTGAATGCTACAACTGCAAGAAACTGAATTCTGCCAGTGACAAGAATGGGCTTGGAAACAAAGTTTTCCTGAATCTCCAGGTGAGAACTCAGTCCAGAAAATAACTTGAATTCAGTCTTGCAATACCCTGAGCAGAGCACCCAGTCATGCTGGGGAGGAATGCTGACCTACAAAACTATGAGTGAATGAATGGGTGTATTATTTTAAGCTGCTAAGCTTGTTATTATTTATTACACAGCAACAGAAATGTAGTGCAGGAGAGGAAGTGTAAAGATGTCTGTATGGATTCTTGATGGCCAACCACATGGAAAATAATATTTCTTCTTCCCATCAAAGAGCCCAATTCTTACACCTTCAGGCTGTGTGCTCAATTTGCCTTAACAGTCAAGGTTATATTATGCTTTCAAAAATACTTATTGAGCTTCAGGTGATACTTCAGGATCTGTGTGCAGTTCAGCTCAGTTCAGCCGCTCAGTTGTGTCTGACTCTTTGCAACCCCATGGACTGGAGCACGCCAGGCCTCCCTGTCCATCACCAACTCCTGGAGTTTAAACAAGCTCATGTCCATTGAGTCAGTGATGCCATCCAACCATCTCATCCTCTGTCGTCCCCTTCTCCTCCTGGCTTCAATCTTACCCAGCATCTGGGTCTTTTCAAACAAGTCAGTACTTCGCATCACGTGGCCAAAGTATTGGAGTTTCAGCTTCAGCATCAGTCCTTCCAATGAATATTCAGGACTGATTTCCTTTAGGATGATATGAGTAAAATTATTAGGACTTGATTTTTAAATATTTCAAGCCATATTTTAAGACTAAGTCATTAGAGAAGTAAAAGTGAAGCATTTCAAATGGCACTACTAATACATTAGTAGTGTTATCTCATACATCTGCCTACATTTTAATACACACCTCATAGGTAATTTATTTTATAGCAATTTCTATAACCTCGTGACAGTGTATGCATTTGATAACTTTCATCTGATAACATCCAGCATCTTGCAAACAATATCATTGTGATTGTTAAAGTGGTCCTCTATGACATCAATTGAACTTACATTTAATTTTATAATGAATTTTGAGGTGATGTGGGGATAAATATATTCGTTTATTCACTGAATATTTATAGCATCTACTGGATATCAGCTACTCTCTTCGGCCCTAAATATAGATGTAACTTAGGAGCTTATAGTCTATGAAGACACCAACATACGATAAACAATTTTATACTTATCACTATATATATATATGTTCATATATACGACCAATTTCCTTCATATATATGAATCTTTTCTCCTTTAAGATGAAACTCTATGCCCTCTGCAATAGTTTGTATTAATATTAAAAAATTAAGTCCTAATAGTTTGTGATGCAAGAGCATCACAAATTACATTTAAAGACAGTGCCCAGAGTTTGAGGTGACTCGAGTACCTGTTACTTGAGCCTCGACGCTCTAATCACAATGGCAGGCCTGTGGGGCTCATCATAGTACCACTGGCAGCACAGGATGTCAGCCAATTAGCTGCCTTTGTTCAGACCACTAGCTGACTTCCCCTCCCGCTCCGCTGACTGGCCATTGGAAGAAGATTTGTATCATGTGGGAGAAAACTAAGACTATCTGCCAGTGAAATGCACAGGAAGCTCTGGGGGCTAGGGAATAAGGCTCCAGGTATGGCACAGCAGCATCAGAGCCCCAGCCTAGGAGGGCCTTTTGAAGCAGGTGCTGGGAGCCAGGCTGCAGACCACCAAGGCTCCAGGCCTAGCAGATGACTTCTGGGAGACATGGACAGCCTATTTGAGACCACCACAAGCTGGGATCCTCTGCTGCTTGATATGCATGCTATTTTTATTGTCTTTTTGGTTTAAAAAAAATAGTTATTTTCTTGTTTCAAGTCCAGAGAGTTGAGATTACTGCGTTTGCCCTTAGCAATCCCATAAGGAGGAAAAGTGAATGTACTTTGCCTGGAGGGTGGGGGATGTGAGTTATTGCTAGATCCTTGGTAATTTAGGGTGTCAGAAGAGAGGCCTGTAGTCTGCAATCTTCAGGGGAGAGAAATTTTTGTGTGGAGGTCAGAAAGGAGGCCTAAGATAGTTTTTTGTTTTTTTTTTTTCAACAAAAAAGATCAATATTACTGTGGCACAGAGAATATAATTTGGGGGATTTGCCAAAACTCAGTTCTCAGTTATCACCAACGTACTGAGTGACCAATTTGCCAATTTTTCATTTCATCGAAAGTTCAATTAACTTTCTCCGTATATTATAGCCAACCATTTCCCATAAATGGTTATGACAGCCTTAAAAGATGTTTCTCACCATTTAGTTTGTTTTGGTTGAGGCAACTTGAAATTCACAAGCAATGCTCGTGCCTCAAATCATAAATCCGAAGAAGCTAAAGTACAGAAGCTTTGGCTGGTCCCTGGCAATGAAGTAAAATTACTTCAGTGAAATTAGACTAACTGGAAACTAATGGAAGAAGGTGTTTATATAGGATTTTAAATTGTTTTAACTTTTTTCCTGATCTCCTCCCATGTGTTGCCAATGGAATTTATCATTCTTTTTGATAACCCCCGCATCTGAATCCCCTTTTAATGGACTTGTTCCCTTACGAGGCTGAAATGCTAAAAACACCAGCTACTCAATTCCCTTGCTGCCCTGCCACCTACATGATTTTCTATAAAATGCATAAAATTCTCTAAGCATAACTTAAAAAAAAATCCTTAAATATTGTTATCAAAGAGTTTGGAATGCTCCTCCCCTTGATCCTTTCATGTCTGCCTCCCCCAAGGCCCCTCCCCATGTGCAAAAAAATGTTGCTCTGTCCACACTCTGTTGCTGCTGCTAAGTCGCTTCAGTCGTGTCCAACTCTGTGCGACCCCATAGAAGGCAGCCCACCAGGCTCCTTCGTCTCTGGGATTCTCCAGGCAAGAATATTGGAGTGGGTTGCCATTTCCCTCTCCAGTGCATGAAAGTGAAAAGTGAAAGTGAAGTCACTCAGTCGTGTCTGACTCTTCGCGACCCCCTGGGCTGCAGCCCACCAGGCTCCTCCGTCCATGGGGTTTCCCAGGCAAAAGTACTGGAGTGGGGTGCCATTGCCTTCTCTGTACCATGTTCTAAATGACTGGATTGATTAGTCATAAATGTGAAATAGAAACATTTTAATTCTTTTTAATTTTTAAAAAGAAGAGAATTTTAATTCTTTTTAAAATTCATTTAAATTCAATGAAAACAATGAAGTGAAAACCAGTTAACTAAAGCATGCAGTGTTTAGTTTAAAAATCTTATTCGATGAACCACCAGGGAAGCCCATACAACATAAACTGCCACAAACTTTATACTTAAAAAAAAACCTAGGGGGAATGTTAATAATTTGGATATTTTTAAGATTTTGGTTTTCTAGTTTGTTTCCAGTGAATCAGTTTTTGGCAACTTGACCTAGAACTGAGCAAGGGTTAGAGATGGCAGGTACAGCAGTGTGAAGGGAGCAGATCAGGAACCCTTTCCCAGTCATTCTCAGGAGTCTGGACTCCATCCTCAGAGCATCTGGGAATTGTTGAAGGAAACTGACTTGTCCTGATTGCATTTTAGAAGATCTGGATGCAGCCAGATAACCTTAACAGTGGTTACATGGAGCAGGGAACAGAAGAAATATCGGAAAGATAATAAATTCTTTTATTTATTTTTTTGTTTATTTGACTTCTCTACTTAAATAGTAATCATGCATTGATTAGAGGAGAGAAAGAGGGGAAAAAAGAAAAGAATCTCTCACATTTTCCTTGTTTTTTTTTTTTAATATTGAAGTGACAATTGCTAGATGGCTATCTTTTTATACTTTTTTCCCCACACTGTTGCTCTGTCTTCAGTAATGAAAGCTAAAACTAAAATCCCACTATCAGAAAGAGAACTTTTCACATGATTCTTCCAGTAATTTTGAATATTGCACTCAGCAACTGAAATAAACCCTTCTGGCATTCATCAGATGACCACGTAATAATTCACTGTCTGTGCTAGATTCTGGTTAACTGCTACATCCGTGTATCTCAAAATGTGTTTCTTTAGCCCACCAGCAACAGTTTCACCTGAAATGCTCATTAAAAATACAAATTCTGGGACCAAAGCCGCCCTATTAGATCTGCATCTCTGGGGTCAGAACTTCAGGGTCTGCGTGTAAATGAGCTCCCTCTGTGACTCTTAACCACGGTGATGTTGGGGAACCACTGCCTGATTTAGTGCTTCCCTGTTCAGTTGGGCTGGAATCACCCAGGGAATTCATTGGAAATACAGCCCTGGGTAACTCCCAAAGAATCTTATTGCATAAGCCTCTCCTGGGCTGGGCTCAGTCTTTGAAGTATTCAGGTAAGTCCAGTGGGATCAGTGGCTTCACCTTGTATACTAGATAGCCCTCATGGGGGTACTCTAAAAGAAATGATAGCACTTTTCACAGAGTCCCTCTTTTCTCTGGACACATGGTTGAGTGAACCTAAGAGTATCTTACCCTTTGATATTCATGGTACAGGAAGGTTTGCTGTAACTCCACAGAAAGTTTTGGCCTGAATTTCAATTGAAGCTTTCAGTGTATGTGATAAACATTGATGGTTGCAGTAGAGAAGCTACAGTAAGTTCTAGCAACTAGACTCTGCCAAGATCCTGATGGCCTTTCCCCCTTTACACAGATAACCTGAAATGCATTTTAATATCCTTAAAGACTGCAACCTAAATGTAATCTTCACATGACCAAAATAATAAAAATCATATATATATATATCCCTTTTTGCAGAAGTAAGTTACAACTAGTAAAGAACTGAAATATGGTTTTTCTGATGGGGAGAAGGTCCTAATGGTATTTCAGAGGTAGAAGCCATCATTTTCATAGCACTAAAGTGGAATTTCAGGCAAATTACTATTGCCAGGCATGAAAAATAGATGAAGTCCTGGATGACAGATGAGAGCAGAAGCTTGAAAGGGACTGTAAACCATCAAGAGCTTGATAGCAGCTAAAGATAATTAATTCTCTTAGAAACTAATAAATAAAGATAACAATATGTTGCATTATGCTTAGCATGTCTGGTACCTCAAAACCGAGAATCAGAGAAAAAACAAAGTATGAGTCAGCAGTCGTAGGTGGAAGAGTCACCCCTAAAGGTGACTCTGAATTGCTTTTTTCATGAAATCAAGTGCTGCATTAGACCTAATCACTGGCCTTTAGCTCACAACTATGCGGTCATCGCTGGCGGGGAAAGGTGGATTATCAACTTTCAGTCGGTTGAAGAGTCAGGTGGCACCGAGACGGTGAAGTGGGTCAATATTTGGACAATCGATTTTCTCTCTCTCCCTCAGTCTTCAAATGTTAAAGGGCCAGGAAAAGGGCAAAAGACTACTGAAAGTGAAGGACCACAGAGAAGAACAAAAGCGCAAACGTGAGTTACTTTTATTAACTTGCCACAAGGAGACCAGATTTTTGTTATTAAAATCATGATTTCAGGATTGGCTAGGCAAACTACAATGTACTTAGTGCACCTTCTTTTCTTTTTAAACATAGAAACAGATGATCAGTCAGAGTGAAAATACCGGTAAATGAATATGCTACTGATTTCTTAAATATGGATTCTACTACAGCTATTGCACTCAGTACTTTAAGGGTTCCTTTGAGATCTCATCTTTCTGTAAAAATTCGACTAAGTCTTTTTTCCCAAAAATATGCTGTATTACTTTAAATTATGATCTCTTTTAATGAAAAAATGTGGCCATATCATATAAAAAAGTGTAGATATTAAAATCATTTGAAAAACTCCTAAACCCTATAAAATTCTCATGACCACTTTCTTTGTGCCAGGCTCTAGGTCCATTATCTGGTGTAAAGGAGCTGACAGCCCAGTGAAGGGGAACAGACACCTGAACAAATAGTTAACAAATAATTTTAATAAAATGTGTTCAGATATAAGTACCTAAATAATGTGAAGAGAATTGGAAGTAAAATGTCTTGAAAGAATAGAAATCAATATATTCTGGGAGATTTAGTGCCCACATTTTTATAGAAAGAAAGTGAAGTCGCTCAGTCGTGTCCGACTCTTTGCGACCCCATGGACTGTAGCCCACCAGGTTCCTGGTCCATGGGATTTTCCAGGCAAAAGTACTGGAGTGGGGTGCCATTTCCTTCTCCAGTGGATCTTCCTGATAAACATCTATCATAGACCTTTGGTGTGCCTGGTTGGAGGGGGAAGCCCATTTTATAGAATGGTGTTAATAAATCACCTTCGTTGCATTTATCCAGGTTGAGAGGGCAAAAGAGATGGTGAAAAACAGGAGAGATAAAAACTGGGGGAAATTTTCATTCAAAGACTGTCATCTCTAGATTGGATTGTGAAAAAGAAAATACTTCATGGTAGAAAAAATATATATATAAACAGCATAGTGCCTAATATGGGTCTGTAGGAATGATGCTGGCTGCTGGAGATACAGAGCCAATAAGCTTGGTCCTTGAGTCGCTCAGTCTTGAGGAAGAAAAAACAGGCAAATTGCAACTGCAATATTGTATAAATATTATAATACCTAGAGCACAGATGGCTATGTTTTGGTTGTTTTGTTTCTTTTTCTTGAATCTGTATTGGCTAGCAGAGAGAAATCTCCCTGGAGAATACCAAGAAAAATACAACCATAATTAGGAGCAGAAGCCCAAATTCTGGAAATAGGAAGCAGAAGAGAATACACATTCTTTTGCCTCCTCTGCGTTGGTACAGATCTGACAGGTGTGAATTTGCATATAAGTAACCACTTCAGGTAGACACAGGTCAGCACCTGCATTCACAAACACAGGTGGTTGGGCAGCATTTTTTAAAATTTAGCTACTAAATTACAGTCTCTTGTTCCTACCCTGTGTTAATATGACTGATTTTCTATGCTCCTTATAGAGAACTGGCAATTTAAAACCATTCAAGGGGCAAAGAAACCCAAATACAGTTAATTCCCTGCTCTAGTAGTTCTCCAACTCTAATCATGAGCTTATTAAAATACAAATTCCTGGGACCATCCCATATATATTGAATTAAATCCACAAGGTGTGGGGCTTGCGGAATCTGTTTGTATGGTTCCCCCTCCAACCAGGCACACCAAAGGTCTATGATAGATGTTTATCAACTTCACTTTGATTATACAAACACATACAAAATCAGCTATTTTGGTCTGACAGTGAGATAATTAATGACTCGGCCATGTTTTATTTAATAATTAAAATTATAGTTTTAAGTTACATAACTAATATGGCCACTCATTCTCATTATATAATTTAAACAGGGAATTACATAGGGCAAAAAGTGCCAAGCTCCTCTTCATCCCCTCCCCATGACACGCCCCACCTTACTTGATAGTTAGATGCAGACCCTTCCAAAGCTGTCTGTACGATTTCTGTAAGTATGATATAGTTAACTCTTACTTGGTTTTCATTTTACAGAAATGGCAACTTTTTTCACTTACCCTGTAGAGATTTTCCAAGTTAGAATTTATAAATACATTTCATTCTTTTCATTAGTTCTTTGATATTCTTGTATAGATACAACATCATTTGCTTAATTATTTCTAGCAGGGGTACATTTAGGTTATCCTACATCCTTTTTTTGCTACCAACATAAAGTATTTCAGAGAAACATCTTTATGAATGCCTCTTTGTGCAAATGTGCAAGAATTTCTTAAGGATAGTCACCGACTAGAATTTCTGAGTCAAAGGTATATGCGTTTTAAGCATTGATTGCCTTCAGATGCTACCTATTTACTACCACCTGATCAAAACGAGTTATCCTTTTTTCTTTAACCAGTCTGATGGGTGGGAGTTACTTTATCATTTTAATCTGCATTTCTCTAGTCATTCCTAGACTGAGATTCTTCTGATAAGAATGGGGATCACCTGTTTTATTTCTGTAGCTTGCCTGCTCATGTTCTTTCCACATATGTCTGCTTTTTCTTGTTGATTTATGGGCCATTTTAAATAGTCTGGGTGATAATTCTACTTGAGAAATAATGATAAAAGTAAGAAGAAAATCAATCATAGGATTAATATGATTGGGGCTATAAATATGAAATCAATACTATAAATAATATCTTACATGTTAAATTATCTCTTTTATTTATGATGCCTATTGTTGTTTTCTGTTTATATCTGGTCACATCTGACCATCATCATCTCTATGATTCCAGACACACTTACTGTCTGTCTTGCTTCTGGATGTGCATGAGACTGGGGGCTTGCTGGGGTAAGGAGGGGGAGCACAGTACAGAGTTATCAGGGATTTTAGCTTCAGTGACTTGGTAGTCCGTAACTAACTGACATACAGGATTGAGCAAAAGAAGCATCTTTGAGAAGGAAGAGAAAGGTTGAGTTCTGTGTGGGGCATGTCGAGTTTTAGATTTCAACAGTGTATCTTGATTATGTCCAGTAGGAAGTAGGGGAAACACCCGTCACTCACCTCATTGTTGGTGTTTGCAGCCCAGTGGTCTGGTTTTGCTGTGTGAGTCCACTTTCTTTGCTTATAGGAAATGGGAGCCTGGAATTCAAATGACTAGATCTTTGCTGGGTGAATTCACTCTGAGTTCTTCTTTTGTTGAAATATAATATTGCATACTTTTTAAAAATAGCCTCTTTTGGGGAAAAATTATTCCCTAAGTATTTGCAAAGGCTACTGCTTATCTGTCCTAATGTTCACAATTTCCAAACAACTGGTGAAGAGCTAGCACTGATGTTGCAGCATCTACCCAGTCTTCCTGCTTCAGGACTGTTTACCTTTTATGAATGTGGACAGTGTATAGCTGTTGATAGGGTATATTATCAACATCTGTGATTGACTTACCACCTTGATACTTGCACAAACTTGATACTTGCAGATTTTACGCTGAGACACTGCAGATCAGAGAGAGTGAATATCTTGCCCAACATCACACAGCTGGTGAGTGAAACTGTAAGGAGTAAACCAAAATCTACCTGGAGTAGACTGATGGTCAAAGAGGGAGTGGTCGTCATACAGAATAGTGTTTAAGCCTAGAGCTCAGGAGAAGGGTCTGGTGTGGAAATAGAGACCTGGGAGACACAGTGTACTTGAAGTTCTAGAGTTGAACACAGGGCCAGCTTCGTGAACATGCAACTTATACAGTTGCCAAAGGCCCATGCTTGAAACCCATAGTCTGAAACCCATACTCTACTTGTATCATCTTGAAATGTATAATCATTGTTTAGAAAAGGACCCTGCATTTTCATTTTGCAGTAGGCCTCGAAATTTATGTAGCCCATCCTGGGAAAATGTGACTTCTCCGGGGCTGTGAATAAACTAAAGACAAAGGAAGTGGGAGAATCCAGGCAAACTCCACCTGGGAGTATTGGCAGAGGTCAAGCTGGCCATGAAGAGGACTGTGGAGTAGTAATGAGAAAAGTAGGAAGAAAACCAAAGGGAAGGGATGTGATGAAGGGTGAGGGATGAGTTCCAAGAGAGAAGAGTAGGTCTGCAGTGATGCCAGCTGTCAGGAGGTTCGGGTAGCTGAGAACCAAATGAAATCTTGATCTTTTGAGGAGTCAGAAAGTGGGAAATGGTGCTGGCCGAGCCCAGATGCACCTCTGTGATAAAGTGGTCAAGGAATAGAGCTGGTGTGTGTAGACTATTCATGGCAGAATTTTGGTCAAGACAGAAAGGGGAGCAGTTTGGAGGAGATTCAGGGCCATGGACAACAATTATATAATGAGAGAAATGAGGAAATGCTGAGCCTGGGCAAAGAAGAGAAGGAAGGCCATTAAATAGAAGCAAAGGAATTTATGACACAAGGGAATTTAGTATTGTCCTTGGTTTGGATGAGTGGTAACGCAGCAGAAAATTTTTGAACTAACCATCAGCAATACCCAGAAGAGCACCTCCTACATGCAGTCTGCCACCTTCATACCTTTTGTACTTCCTCGTGATCTGTCCCACCCTCACCTCCAGTGGTCACAATGTGGCCCCTTATCTCTCCCACAGTTCTAGGCTGGAGTTTATCCAGCTTCTCCCACCAGTCCATGCTGATCTCCTGTCCATCCTAGTCCTGGTTCAGGAAGCTTGTTAAGTCAATGCCTCCAGTATCCCACTCAGTTTAGTAGCTTAGAAGTGAAAAGATGCTCAGATGGTCATAGCACAGTTGGAATCACAACTATGACCTTCAGTCTTAGTGAAGCAAAAGAAGATGTCTAGGTTTCTATATGCAATTCTGTATGTGAACATATGTGTGTATATACACAATGCCATGAGCGGCTTATTTGAGATAGATTTCCCACAGGGGTAATGAAAACTGGAAGCTTCGTCAAAATAAGGACGACATAAGTAGCACACGCTGCCAAAAGCATTAAACTGAATGAGAGAGTTAGGCTCCTGGCATGAGGCCACCCTGCTTAGCCTCCAGTGCTGCTGCAACCCTGCTGGTTCATCAGCCACCCTCCAAGGACAGCTGCTATCTGGTCGCGGAATGCATTTCTGTTTGGCACATGTATTCATGTGGTTAAATACTCGAAGTGTGTTGTTCTGCAAAGCAGACACAGAGGATTATATTTCTCAGACTTGACCAAAGACATAGCTGACTAGACATGATTTTTTTTAGAAACTTTATCTTATACTAGTCACATTAATTAACCCAACATATTTTTCATTCACACGATTTACTCCCCCCCCCCGAAAAAAAAGGATGTTGAAAATGTTTAAGATATTCAGAGTGGTATATCACTCTGGAAAACAGTTTGTCATTTGCTTTAAAAAACTAAACATACACCTACCATACTAACCCATCCTCAGTTCCTCACATACATGTTTACTCAAGGAAAACGATAGTACATGTCCATACAAAGACTTGTATAAAATGTTTCTTTATGATAGAACACTACCAAAAGAAATCCCAATGTCCGTTAACAGGTGAACAGATAAACAAATTGTGGTACATCATTATGACGGAATACTATTCAGCAGTAAAAACGAACGAGAAAATGGCATAACAAAACATTGATGAATCTCAAGCTAATCGTGCTGCATGAAAGCAGCCAGATAAAAGAAGAGCTGCTGTTGTTTAGTCGTGGAGTCGTGTCTGACTCTTTTGCGACCCCATGGACTGCAGCCCACCAGGCTCCTCGGCCAGTGGGATTTCCCAGGCAAGAATACTGGAGTGGGTTACCATTCTCTTCTCCAAGAGATCCTCCCAACTCAGGAATCAAACCCGAGTCTCCTGAAGGCAGGTGCTTTCTTTACCACTGAGCCACCAGGGAGGCCCCAAAGCATACCAACTGTTTTATTCCATTATTAGGAATTTTGGCCTCTGTTAATAGTTGTTTTTTTTTTTTTTCTTCTTGATTTAGTGTGAGAATTCCAGTACTCTGAGGGTAAAAATAACTGGAAAGCAATTTGAACATGATGTTGAGAGAGACTAATTAATGGAGCAGATACTAGTGGACAGAAATTAGGATGTGGATTGAGAAGTTCACCTTGGAAAGAAGGAAAAAACTTTTTAGGAAAGCAAGATCAAAGGAATAGGGGAAGGGATGGGGGAGAGAAAGGAAGTTGGAGCACCATTTCCCAAATGGTTCTCTCCGAGTTGTTAGTGGGTAGTCTGGAGATCAAGACAGGGCATAGGATGGAGCGTGTGGGAATGGAGAATTTGGGAAGAGTCGCACAGAAAGTCTATAGGGAATTGACAAGAGGTGAGGAAACAAAACAAGCTTTGCAGCACCTGAAGTCAACTAGAATGAATTTTTGTGGAACCCACTCGGCATGGTTTTGTGAAATTTTTGAAGATACTAGCGATATTCAATTAGAGGTACAGTCAGCCTTTATTACTTTTTTTTTATGGTGAAAATTTTATGTGTAGAATTAGTCAGCCAGACTCATCCAAAGTGTCACAGTCGCCAGTGGAACATAAGCCTTTTTCTCTCCATCAGGCCTGATCAGGATGTTGACCTTGGCCACGTCAGGGTCATAGAGCTTCCTCAGAGCCTGGTTGGCGTCACGTCTACAGTGAACAGGGATGTTGTCCTCGATCTTCCTCATGCTGACTCAGTGGTCAGGCAGAACCCGATGACAGTGCGGTGGTCAGGCGTGTTTCTCCTGGGAGCGCTCTTCCAAGGTGTTTGGATGGCCTCTGGGGCAGTAGCATCTGGGGCCGCCGTGGGGGAATGGTGTGTGACTCTTCATTTTCTTGTTCCTGTGGACGCCTTTCAGTGCTGCCTTCTTGGTCTTCACAGCCTGTGCTTTTGCTTCAGCTTTGGGAGGGGTGAGGGTGTCACACAGTCAGACTTCCTTCTTTGCTTTCACTGCTATCTTCATAAAAACGTTCAGCCTTCATTTTTAAAAGGTAAAAACAAAAAACCAAAACTGTGCTCTCATCTAAAAAAACAAGTTTGTTTGAAGTCTGTTTTCAAACAAATAAGCCATTACATTGAAAATGATGGAGTTGCACTATTTAAACTGTTTCCACCTTTTCAGATACCCTCAGTAAGTGTATTGTGTCTCTCATATGTGAATTTTATGTAGTAACTGAGTATTTTTACAGTTAACTGTAAACACAGCTATTTTAATTGTCTTTGTTAACATTTACTGCCTGTTTACAGCATGGCAGGCACTGTGTAAGGCACTTTAAGTACATTAATCTGTTTAATGCTCATAACAACATACTGTCATACTTGACAAATGAGAAATCTAAAGCACAAAAAGGTTAAATATTCAATAAAAACAAAGCTAGGATTAAGAAGCCTGGTTCCAGAACCCAGTGTCTAAACTTGACAGTATAGTACCTCTCATATCATGTCACAATTACACCAAACAAGCAGGAATCATGGGATATAATCAGGAAACAACTTTCTTTGTGTCTCCCACGAGAAACGCTGGGCTGGAAGAAGCACAAGCTGGAATCAAGATTGCCAGGAGAAATATCAATAACCTCAGATATGCAGATGACACCACCCTTATGGAAGAAAGTGAAGAAGAACTAAAGAGCCTCTTGATGAAAGTGAAAGTGGAGAGTGAAAAAGTTGGCTTAAAGCTCAACATTCAGAAAACTAAGATCATGGCATCCAGTCCCATTACTTCATGGCAGATAGATGGGGAAACAATGGAAGCAGTGGCTGACTTTATTTTTCTGGGCTCCAAAATCACTGCAGATGGTGATTGCAGCCATGAAATTAAAAGACGCTTAATCCTTGGAAGGAAAGTTATGACCAACCTAGATAGCATATTAAAAAGTAGAGACATTACTTTGCCAACAAAGGTCCGTCTAGTCAAGGCTATGGTTTTTCCAGTGGTCATGTATGGATGTGAGAGTTGGGACTATAAAGAAAGCTGAGCACCGAGAAATTGATGCTTTTGGAGAAGACTCTTGAGAGTCCCTTGGACTGCAAGGAGATCCAACCAGTCCATCCTAAAGGAGATCAGTTCTGGGTGTTCATTGCAAGGACTGAGGTTGAAGCTGAAACTCCAATACTTTGGCCACCTGATGCGAAGAGCTGACTCATTTGAAAGGACCCTGATGCTGGGAAAGATTGAGGGCGGGAGAAGAAGGGGACGACAGAGGATGAAATGGCTGGATGGCATCACCGACTCGATGGACATGGGTTTGGGTGGACTTAAGGAATTAGTGATGGACAGGGAGGCCTGGCATGCTGCGGTTCATGGGGTCTCAAAGAGTCAGACACAACTGAGCAACTGAACTGAACTGAACTGCCCTTTAACGTTTATCCTAGTTCTTTTCTCATCCTTGAATGAAATTTAGGGCCATCTCATCCCCTGTTGTGGAGGAGAAAATGGTAACCCACTCCAGTATCCTTGCCTAGGAAAATCCCACAGACAGAGGAACCTTGTGGGCTATAGCCCATGAGGTCACAAAAGAGCTGGACTCACTGAGCAACTGAGCACACATCCCCTGTAGAGTTGCTCTGAATAACATAAGGTCCTACCATTAGTAATGTGCACCTCTAGTCCAAAGCAACAACTAAAACTGCAACTTCGTTACACATTTCTTTTTCCCAAAGCATGCCTGATACAGGCTAGCAGCCTATTGCCATGGTGGTGGAAGGCAAGTTTAACCTTTCTCTCCCTGTCCAACCTTGCATCTTACCTCCCCCATCTTGCTCTTCTGAGGTTTCTACTCCCAACCTCCAGGATTGAAAAGGGAAGAAGAACTAAAGTGGCAGGAAATGTTTCACCTAACTAGCAACTAAGTGATCTTAGTTTCTTCTGGTTGTGGGGTTAAGGCTATCTCTCAGAGGCGTTTTTGCGTTTTTTAGCAATTCCTCCCACAGAGTTATCAGGGGTTTCTCATCTGTAGTTTCCTGGAGTAAGGCAAGTTTAGCTAGTCATTAGCTACTTCCGCCGCTCCCTGGATATCTGACAGTTTCCTTCTATTGGGGTCTTTTACCCATTGAAGCAGTTTTCTCAAGCAAGACTCATAAAAACCCTGCAAATGCACATTCTCCCATTGAATCATACCTCATCCGTAAGAAACATTCCAGCATCATCTGCCCAGGACAATTCTAATGGTCCAAGCTACTAATACAACCACCTTTCCTTTGCTCAGCCATCCCCTTAGCATTTCCTACAGGAAGTCCGGGGCCCCAGTGCAGGACACATTTCTTTAGGCTCTTTAAATCCCTAGTATCTTGATTTGAGATGAAGGAGATGGGTGGGAGCTACTTTCTCCTTCATCGACAAAGAATAGCAATATAAAGAACAAAAAACCTGGATGACCAATGAGCCTATTAAAAGATGTTCAACCTCACTCATCTTTAAGGTGACAGGAACTGAGACAAAGTCCATCCTTCTTTACACATTGAAATGGAAATAACTGCAAAGCCTAATGGTGCTAAACATTGAAGAGGAGGAAGGAAAACAGAAACTTCCACTCACTGCTAGAGGAAGAACAAAGTGATGCAAGAGCAGACTGGCTCTTTAGAGGTCTGCCTTCTAAAATAGATAGTTAGTGGGAAGACGCTATATAACCCAGGGAGCCCAGCCTGGCATTCTATGATAACCCAGAGGGATAGGATTGGGCGTGGGGGGCTGGAGGGATGCATGAGAGGGAGGGAGTATATGTATATAGTTGTGACTGCTTTGCTTTGTTGTATGGCAGAAACCAACAAGCACCATAAAGCAATTATCCTCAAATTAAAAAAAAAAAAATTTAGTGTCAAGCAAATAAGACAGAATGCTAACATTTTTAAAATCTGGGTGGTATATATACAAATTTTTATTATATTATACCTAAATTTTCCATTACTAATTTTTTAATTTTGAAATAGTTTCAGATATCAAAGAATTTTTTAAACAGTTCAGAGAATTTCTATATACCCTTTACCTACATTCCATAAATATTAGCAACCTTGCATAACAGTGGATCAAAATCAGGAAGTTATCATTGATACAACACTATTGTCTACTAACCTTACTCAAATGTAAATTTTTTCATTTAAAAAATCTGACCATCCTATGATTCATGTCATTTAAAATGAATCCTGGGAGTTAACTTACATGGTAACTCAGCCAAGTTGCTGTCAGCAAACAGAAAATGTATTCCTGGGCATGAAGTCTACCTATTTAGGTATTCTGTACAAGTGATGGAAAAAATGTCTTCTTCTCCTGACGATATACTGGAAAGATGAGGGTCATGTAACTGATAAGAAGACTCAAGAGAACATTTTTATTCTATAGATCTTCACATCCCTAAATGCACCAAACAGAAAAATGTGAGACAAGTTGTTTTCAGACAATATATCTTATAATTTTATTATGAAAAATTTAGGATATATACAGACAATACATTTTTTCCTCAAGTAACAATGGGATTTTAAATCTAAAAGACACTTAATTTATGAGTATTCAGAAGTGAAGCCTGAGCAGGCTTAGTAAATTTTTTAAAAATAGCCATTGCATTTATTCATTCTCTTTTTCTCAACAAATACTTAACTATCCATCCCTCCCTAGCACACACACTCCTGTTACCTGCAAGAATCCAATGTCAGGATGCGAAGGATACTCCCATAAAAGCTAAATCAGTGTTTTCCACATTTACCAGATCATAAGAATCACCCGGGTTGTATAAAGAATGAGACCCCTGGACTCTACGTCAGAACCATGGAATCAGAATTTCCACGTTTTGCAGGTATCCCAGTTAAGCCTTAGAAGCAGGAAAGTTTGGGAAACAGGAAAGTTGAAGGAAGACACATTTGGCAGTTTTGCTGGTACTTAAGTTGAGCTAATGAGGAAGCCTCAGTCAATATGTTTAAGACCAGTGTTGTAACCTTGGCAGAATCCTGTCAAGAGCCCTTAGGTCACCAGGGTATGTGGGAAGGAGGGGTGGGCGGCAGGGAGAGGATGGCTGTGCAGGAAGGGGCTAAAATAGCTCAAAGAGATAGGGAGCTGCCGTATTTAGTCATAAAACCACCCTCTTATTCACGTAGGTGCCCAACACTCCACTTTCATTTCTTCTGCGTTTCTACGAAGTTCCACCCCCAGTCCAGGGGTCAAACTACCCACCTGGCTGAATCCACCAGGGTCGAAGGGGAAGACATGAAAGGAGGTGCCTAGCTGGGCAAGCTGTCTGAACCAAAGTCAAAATGCCTTAAGATGCCTCTGTGTCGTATCACTTTAGAAAGGTGGTCTTGTTAAAACATTCTTCACATAACAACTGAAGCCAGTTACTAGCCTCTGGAGACAAAGATTTGTGCCAGAAAGATGCTGTAAGTTTGGAAAATTGCTCACGTTGTGGGCCTTCAAATCTCAGGGAAAAAAGCAGCAAAGACACACACACACACACACACACACACACACACACACACACACACACACACACAGACATATGCAGACGAGCTGAGAGGTTGTTAATTTATCAATCTGCAAACCTGGGGCCAGGCCAAACTCTGTAGCTGTCAAATCACATATGAACCCAAATTAAAAAGCTTTATTTTTCTAGTAATGATTCATAAGAGGACCCTTCTAGAAGTTTAACTTTTAAATATCCATGGAGACAAGCAACATGAAAGGATCCAAACAACTGTTTGTGGCTACAATGAGGGAAACAGAGTCAACATATCTAATTATATTTCATGACACTGATCTACAGTGTGTATCATAAATTATTTTAGAACCTGAAGATGTTTTGGAACTATGGTTAAAACCGGGAAGAATATAATTAAAAACATAATAATTGCCAGGGTGACACAAACACCAGGCCAGTCACACTAACCACGCTGTGTTTGCTGTCGCATGCAGTCTTCAGAGCAGCCCCATGACACAGTGACTATTATGTCACTGTCCATTTTACATGTGAGGAAATTCATGAATGAAGATGTTCAGTTACTTCCTCGGGGGGACTGCTTTTCAGAGGCCATACTGTTGACGGCTACACTCTTCATCAAATCTAGCCATTTGATGGCTAAATTTCTTGGCCCTGTATCCCACTTCCTTAAAATGCCATCTGCATTTCTGTGCATTGTACTGGCGTTTCACACCCTACCCACCCCGGCTTATCCTGACGCTCATCGTTTGTGACAGCCCTCCTGCTCTGCCATCTCTTTAAGGTTGCTATTTAAATGCTTCTCTTGGGGTGTGTCTCCACCCTGAGTGGATCCCAAGCCACCTGGGGCTGAGATCGTGTCCTGTTAGTTTGTCCTCTTCCCTGAGCTCTCCAAAGCAGCAGGTATTCATTAGATAATTGATAAATATGTGTTATTTCAACAGTGATGTTAGTACTGAAGTCATTGTAGCTTAAAGAATGAAAAAAAAAATTCCAAAGACATTTAGAAAACCAACCAATTCATTTTGAGATTAAAATTGTGTGTTCTCGGGGAGGACAGTTCTCAAACACAAGAGCTAATGGCTCAAGACTATTTTGTTATTAGGAAAAAAATGAATTAAAAAGTAACTACAAGCTTCACGGCCCATGTGCAATGGAATATACATTTTGTAAATCATTTTGTTGTCAATCTCTTAGTCAACCTTTCCTTGCCAGCAGTTAATGGCCGTGCCTATTTTCTCTATAAAGAAGCAACAATTTGAAAAATGAAGATGGATTGAGCTGCAGTATCCTCACATACAGCTATTTATCATCACTAACTACACTTCTGAGTCTATAACTGTTTCAAAGTAATTTACAGGAATGAAATTCATTATTCAGAAAAACCAGTAACAGATGTCAAGGATGGAGGGTTACAGCCTGCAGGTCTTGCTAATCAGCATTTTTCTTCTTGGGCCTGTCCCATTGCTCAATTCATACCATATCATCATGATCTTCAATAAGCATCTTTCACAGAGAAAAGGCTGGTGACAATCCTGAGAGTCAGTGACCATTCTTTACCATTCAGCTCTTTCAGATTTCAAACAGAAGATAAGAACTAGGTTTGCCTTTCTTCTATTAGACAGAAGAGTTTTCTCCCAAAGTATTTTCAATGAAATGGGTAGAACTGCACTGTCGGGTTACCTGAGTGGGCAGCTAAGTTACTTTCTGCAACATTCATGAAGTACACAATGAGATGTTCCTTTAAGACATGCTTTTAATCATTCTTTAAGTGATGACTTCTTTTTGTATCTTATACACTGAAAAGAAGTTCTCTTCATTGGTGCACTAAAGCAGGTGACTTTTTAATAGATTGTAACCTAGTCTGTTGCTATGCACTCTCTACTTCTGTGGAATCTACTTTGGTGGGATTTTTAGAAAGTGATGGCTTTGTGTGTACTCTGAATGTTCCATTTACCACTTAACAAGTCACTTACCCAAGATTGTCTCTGCTAAATTAAATCAATTTGATATTCATTGTTAATGAAGAAAGATGTTACAGGTCTAACCTACTAGGAAGCGGATATGTGATTTTTAAAAAAATCCTGGATTTATTATATTGGAATGTATTTAAAGAAGCAAAGAATATATAAAGGAATTTTTGTTTTGTTCATGAGAATAGTACATGTGAAAATGTATCTTCCTGCTGCAAACAGAAATCATGCCCATAATGCCCATTATTATTATTATTCGGAGAAGGAAATGGCAACCCACTCCAGCACTCTTGCCTGGAAAATCCTATGGACAGAGGAGCCTGGTAGGCTGCAGTCCATGGGGTCGCTAAGGGTCAGACACAACTGAGCGACTTCACTTTCGCTTTTCACTTTCATGCGTTGGAGAAGGAAATGGCAACCCACTCCAGTGTTCTTGCCTCGAGAATCCCAGGAACAGGGGAGCCTGGTGGGCTGCCATCTAATGGGGTCGCAGAGAGTTGGACACGACTGAAGTGACTTAGCAGCATTATTATTATTATTAAGAATGACAAGGGGAAATCTGGGCAAGAACAGTTAATCCCAGAGAAAATGCCTCCGTGGGAACACTAGCAAGGTCAGTGTTTACTTAATTATTCACCACCAACTGTCCTTCTAATTGCAAATAATAGATGAGTCTTACGTGTTGAAGGTGTCTGTATACCTCTGTATTTCAAGGCTGTTTCCAACTCTCTGAGATCTGGACTCAAGAGTCAAAGCAAAAGCAATAGGTATCTGTTAAAACCACTCCTGTTGAAAAGAGAGTTTCTGTTTTGCTTTGTGTATCCTTAGAGAAAGGTCTTAGGTAATGAGATGCTAGGATATTTAGCTCAGGTAAGCTCTGTGGAGGTAAATTCAACAAACAAAATTTATTGGGAGCAGGGAAATATTCATCATGTTATATAAAGGGTATTATAAACCAGATAAATCCTTTGGTCCATACATAAAGCAGCAAGCAAGGCTTCTGGAGTTAAGTTAGCCTACAAAATTCAAGATTATAAATCATGTTTACACAAGGCTGAGCCTGAAAAAAGTTAGACTATGAAAAGGCAGGCTCTATATCACAGTAACAGGCTGAGCATCTTTGGATTATGAGTCTTGGCTGCCAGTGGATACATAGGGTGAATCTAAAATGGCTTATTATCCTTGTCTACACAAATTCTTTGACAATAATTTGCAGTTTAGCTCCATGGTCAGAGCAAATCAGGCTCATTGCTTGGATTTCCACTGGAGTGCTTAGCTTCCCTGGATAACATGCCCATGGACAAGGACTGCCAACTCAAAAACTCAGGAACAAAGCCACTAATTGCCATGAGTGAAATGGCCCTGGGGTGAACGACAGGGAGTGGTGAGGACTGTGGCAGTGTAGAGAATTCAAACCCCCTGTAAAGGAGCAGTTCCTATGCGGGTTCCAGCCTGGTTACTGAGAGGGAATATGGGCCTGGTATTGTTAGATCTGACTTCCAAGAAAAGCCAGAAACCTGGGACTTTTATGCAAAAATACTCCAACTTTTCACATACTCAACTAACTCAAAAATATTAAAGCATCACAAAGAGCAACCAAAACACATCTCTTGATTAGATCTGACATTGGGTCCACCAGTTTGCAATCCCTGCTTCAGCCTCTAAGTTAAGCTAGTTGGTATGTATTCACTTTACATTCAGGGTAAAGGAGGCAGGAGCTTACAGGTAAATCTGTATAAATCCATCATCACTATTGGGAAAGCACCTTTGTTACCTTCAAGACCTCCTGACTGTGGGTCCTGTGGTGAGCTCAGTGGTGGTACCCAAACGGGTATGTCCATGTTCTATCCTCCTGGAACCTGAGAATGTGATCTTATTTTGGAAAAAAAAAAAAAGTGTGTGGGGGAAGGAGCTTTCATAGATGTAATTAAGTTGGAGATCTTAAGATGAAATCACTCTGAATTATCCAGATGGGCCCTAAATCCAACGACAACATCCTTATAAGAGACAAAAGGATAGACTTAAAGAAGAGAAGACCAGGTAGAAATGGAGGCAGAGCTTCTAGTTGTGCAAACACAAGACATGGAAAATCTAAAGCCTCCAGGAGCTAGAAGAGGCAGTGAACAGAGTCTCCCCTAGAGTTCGCAGAGGGGCTGCGACCCTGCTGGCAGCTTCATTTTGTACTTCTTGTCTTCAGAACTGGGAGCATAACTTTCTGCCGTTTTAAGTCACTCGATTTGTGGTAATCTGTTACCACAACCCTAGGATATTAATACAGGTCAATAACATCACTTTTCTAAACAGAGCTTCTATAAGCATCATGCCCACCATCTGATATCGAAAGGTACCTCTGAGGATGGCTGCTTCAACAAGAATGTATGCCAAAAGTTAAAAATCAAATCCTCCACTTTAACTCTGGATTTCATGACATCAACCCTAAAATAAAAATGCTCATATAACCCACAGAGAAAATTAAACTTCAGAGAAAAATATCATTCAGGAGAAAGACACATTGAAAAACCAAAGACTGGGGCCACTCACTGACTATGCTTCGGAAGACAGTACAGAGATGAGTGTGATAACGTCTGAATTCTGACTAATGATAGCTGTTCTTCATTTTTTGCCTCTAAGTTAAAAATGAGAGCTATAACTGAGATATTTTGATGGATCTGAAGACTACTGAGACAATAGTCATTTTCTAAATTCTAGTTCAGTTCAGTTCAGTCGCTCAGTTGTGTCTGACTCTTTGCGACCCCATGAACCACAGCACGCCAGGCCTCCCTGTCCATCACTAACTCCTGGACTCCACACAAACCCACATCCATTGAGTCGGTGATGCCATCCAACCATCTCATTCTCTGTCATCCCCTTCTCCTCCTGCCCTCAATCTTTCCCAGCATCAGAGTCTTTTCAAATGAGTCAGCTCTTCACATTAGGTGGCCAAAATATTGGAGCTTCAGCTTCAACCTCAGTCCTTGCAATGAACACCCAGGACTGATCTGCTTTAGGATGGACTGGTTGGATCTCCTTGCAGTCCAAGGAACTCTCAAGAGTCTTCTCCAACACCACAGATCAAAAGCGTCAATTCCTCGGCGCTCAGCTTTCTTTATCGTCCCAACTCTCACATCCATACATGACCACTGGAAAAACCATACCTTTGACTAGACAGACCTTTGTTGGCAAAGTAATGTCTCTACTTTTTAATATGCTATCTAGGTTGGTCATAATCTTCCTTCCAAGGAGCAAGCGTCTTTTAATTTCATGGCTGCAATCACCATCAGCAGCGGTTTTGGAGACCAGAAGAATAAAGTCAGCCACTATTTCCACTGTTTCCCCATCTATTTGCCATGAAGAGATGGGACCAAATGCCGTGATCTTAGTTTTCTGAATGTTGAGCTTTAAGCCAGCTTTTTCACTCTCTTGCACTTTCATCAAGAGGCTCTTTAGTTCTTCACTTTCTGCCATAAGGGTGGTGTCATCTGCATATCTGAGGTTATTGATATTTCTCCCACCAATCTTGATTCCAGCTTGTGCTTCCTCTAGCCCAGCATGTCTCACAATGTACTCTGCATATAAGATAAATAAGTAGGGTGACAATATACAGCCTTGACGAACTCCTTTTCCTATTTGGAACCAGTTTGTTGTTCCATGTCCAGTTCTGACTGTTGCTTCCTGACCTGCATACAGGTTTCTCAAGAGGCAGGTCAGGTGGCCTGGTATTCCCATCTCTTTCAGAATTTTCCACAGTTTATTGTGACCACACAGTCAAAGGCTTTGGCATAGTCAATAAAGCAGAAATAGATGTTTTTCTGAAACTCTCTTGCTTTTTCCATGATCCAGCGGATGTTGGCAATTTGATTTCTGGTTCCCCTGCCTTTTCTAAAACCAGCTTGAGCATATGGAAGTTCACGGTTCACGTATTGCTGAAGCCTGTCTTGGAGCGTTTTAAGTATTACTTTACTAGCGTGTGAGATGAGTGCAATTGTGCAGTAGTCTGAACATTCTTTGGCATTGCCTTTCTTTGGGATTGGAATGAAAACTGACTTTTTCCAGTCCTGTGGCCACTGCTCACAACCCAAATAATCACGATGGTGTGATCACTCACCTCAAGCCAGACATCTTGGAATGTGAAGTCTAAATTCTAGATACTTAACTAAATGTGAGTTTAAAAACCAAATCCAAAATAGTAAATTACCCAAGGGTGGGGGGGGGTGTGGATTGAAGTCATCCATTAGAAGCCACTGAGTGTTGGGATTATTGAACCTATTTATCACTCTTTCTTAAGTAAGCACTTTGGATCCCCTATGATGTCCCCAAAATTATAAGATCAAAATTAGTTGGTATGTGCAGTCTAGAACAGTGCCTGGGATGCAGTAAATGCTGTTTAGGAGTTAGCTGTTGTACTTATTGTGGGCTGGTGAACTATTCATTGTGGTCAAACATCATGTCTTCTGAGAATCCTCCTCTGACCTCACATTCTGTTTCATGTTCCCACAGGACCACGAACCAATTAATATTTCTGTCTTTGATTATTGGTTTCCTGTCCCACTAGTCTGTGACCCCTTAAGGCCAAAGACTTCTCTTCTTGGAAATCAATAACTCAGTCTCTGGAGTCCACCTGGGCACCCACACCAGCACCAACAATTACTATCTGTGTGTACTTCAGCAATTTTATCTAAACTGTAATCCTAAGGTTGCTCATCTGTGGAGTGGATATAACGCTACTACCTACCTTGTTCAGGTAGCGACTGGCTCAGTGGTAAAGAATATTCCTGCCAATGCAGGAGATGTGGGGTTCAATCCCTGTGTCAGGAAGATCCCTGGAGAAGGAAATGGCACCCACTCCAGTATTCTTGCCTGGGAAATCCCAAGGACAGAGAAGACTGGCGAGCTTCCATGGGCTTGCGAAGAGTTGAACACAACTTAACAACTAAACAGCAACGACCTTGTTTAGGTATTGCAAGGGTTTAACTATATTAAACACATAAAGGACACATTTGCTACAGAATAAGAAGTACTGATTATTAGCTATTATCTATTTTTATAAGCTTTGTATATCCACCGTCTAGCACTAGTTTAGTACTTGTTAGGTATGCAATGATGTTTAGCTTGAATGTGATATCTCTGTTGGTTTCAGAGGCTGTTGGAAGGACAGCCCTCAAAGGTCCAAGGACAAGCAGCACAGTGAAGCCCTTGGCTTCCTTCTCTTCTCATCACACGTGTTGGTCTCGTCTCTAGTGTGATTCTAAGACCACATCGTTCTGGGTCAAGGGTGCTTCACCACACCATAGTCCACACAGATGTAAAAATCTCATTTCTCTCCATATCTGTACCTCTTTCTCCTCCTGCCCATAATAAGTCTTGCATGGATTCCAGAGCCAAGTCTCTGCCAAAATATTAACCTGGGAATCCAAGAGTGACCGCCTACAATTCTCTACTCGGATAATAGTCACTTTACCTGTGTGCATTGGAAAATTTAAATTAGTTTCTTAGGTGTCTGTAACTAGTCTCCTTTCAAGACACATCATCTAAAATCCACCACCTCTAATCCTCTGGCCTCAGGGGAGCATGTGAACAGAGGGCTTTACAATGGGAAGATCTGAGAGGTAAACAAGGAGGCCAGACCAAAATACTTCTGGTTTTACTTTAATACAAAGGCAAATAAAATTCCATGGACAAAAGTGAAGTGGGGAAAGCACAAACAGATTCAGAGGATTTTCCTCAAACCTTCCATCCACAGTCTGTCCCCACCTGACTCCTTGTTGGCAGGATTTTCCCACACGACATGTCTCACACATCTTCTCTTACAAGAGGAAAAGGGAAGTCAATACCCACCTAATATTTTTCCCTCTGATGTATTTTTTAATTAATATTCTGTGATTGTCTCGTTACAAGTGCAGTGTATACTCACCAGAAAACACAGCAAAAAAATAACATTTCTGAACATCAACAGTCCTGCACATCCAGAGATAACTGATGTAAACAGTTTGGCGAGTAGCCTTTGTAATCTATAGCTATAGACAGAGACATAGGCTATAGATCTAGGTAATAGACTGTAGCTCTAGTTACATCTGTAAGTACAGACATAGCACATCACTATAGTCCTTTGGTAGCACTATCCTGTAGAGCTGCAGAAAATGTTCAAGTTGATGGCGATTTATTGGGTGGGAGGGGCATATTTTGATTCATAATCTACCCTCTTCGTTGAAGTCAACACACACCTTGTTTAATCCTAAATCTTTTCCCTCCTAAAACTTCAGATTGGGTTGTTCCCCATTCATCCAACTCTAGCTTGGCTCTCCCCAGTTATAATCCATTTTTTCAGCCATAGCCTCTCCTGTAAGTCCAGCTGCTCTGTGGGTTCCTGGGTCCAGGGAGTCTTCAGATTTTCCTACCACAAAAAACTGGCTACTCATGTTGTGTATTGGGAAGTGACTTGACCTGAGAATTTCAAGTCAAATGTATTCACCCAGCATTTACTGTTTCTTTTTATATCCTCAGATTCTGTCGTGACCCTTGAACATGTTTCCCAATGGTGGAGATTCCTTCTAAATTTGCGGATGATGGGATCTTAGATGTAATGACAAAATAATTATTATAAGTTGTAGATAAAACACTTTCTACTAGCTGCAAAGCTAAGGGCTTCAGAATTAACCCTTGGAACCACTCTTTAAATAGATACTGTTATTGTCCCCAGTTTACAAATGAGGAAACCAAGATTTAAAGAAGTATCTTATCTAAAGTTTGAGTCAAATCCAGGATTGCCTGACCCCATAGCCTGGATCACGCTGCACTGAGTTTGATCTACAAGAGTTTCTCACAGAGGATTTAGCAAACACCCAGGACATGGATCCTAGGTATTAAAGTCCTCCTTCTCAAGGTTTGAATTCCTTCTGAATGAGAACTATATCAGCAGGTTAGTAGGAGGATCTTAGTCAAGGGAAGTAGGTCATCTCCCAGGAATACCTCCTGGTTTAGAAGGTTGGCTTAGCTTGATAATATTATAAACTGTGTTGTTGTTTAGTTGTTGTTGAGCTGCTCAGTCGTGTCCAACTCTTTGCGACTCCATGGAGTGCAGCACGCCAGGCTTCCCTGTCCTTCATCATCTCCCAGAGCTTGCTCAAACTCACGTCCATTGAGTCAGTGATGCCATCTCATCCTCTGTTGTCCACTTCTCCTCCTGCCTTCAATCTTTCCCACCATCAGGGTCTTTTCTAATGAGTTGGCCCTGCGCATCAGGTGGCCAAAGTATTGGAGCTTCAGCTTCAGCACAGCTTAAACTGTGTAATTTTGTGTATCTGATGACTGGGGGAATCCTCTTCAGAGTGCTGAAGGCCAGGCTCAGTGGTAGGCAGGCTGAGGCTTTACCTAAAGACTTATTTGACTCGGAGCGCTGTTTCCCCAGACTATTCCTCCGGAGAGGACTTAGCAATTATACGAAACAACTCCCAACCAGGCCCATTTATAAATATATTTTGCTATTGTTGAAATCAGTTGATTTGGCATGAAGGATTTCCTAGAGATAGTTTTCTCCTGTTGAGGATCTTCTGAAGTTTCTTTTTCTTTTCTTTCTTTTTTTTTTTTTTTTTACTAACTTTGATGAGTGTTTCCCTCCCACTTTCCTATCAACTTATTGTTAACATACCTGAAACTGGTTGTGATCCTCCCATGTGTGGATAAATGTGAACCTTGTCCTCTTAAATCCATCTGATAATGACTAACAAGAAACAAACCAAAAAATTACATTAAAAAGTGTAAATCTTGGGCAGATTGGAAATGCAATATCCAAACTAGAGTCTGGAATAGGGTATTCAAGAACTTAGCATATTTGTATCTCATCACAAACTTTCTTCTCACTTGCCTACTAATTTGATAATGATAATTGTGAAGAGCCTAGATGTAGTTGTGACATCCAATTATGAGAATAGATGTTGGGACACAGTTCTCTAGGCAAGGGTCTTAGAGATATTTCAGAAAAGATTATAGCTGATGCATAGAAACTGTATTTATTCCCAATTATACTCCTGTGAAAGCTGCTTCAGCAATGCAGAGGGATCAGCTGTGTTCAGGGAGGGATACCACTTCTATTGAAGCTGAAGGTAGGGAGATGGGGGTAGTGAGGAGGTTTATATACCATAAAAAGGAGCCCTTGGTTTTAGGGCTGTCATACATGATGGTTATAATTTTCTATGATATAAGGGGACAGAAGAGATGGGGAGGGTAGTAGGAAGAGAGTAGTGAAATTCTGGCCCTAGTGGAGAATGAGAAAGGGCTTAGAGTATGGAAATTCTTTTAAAGGACACAGAGGACACCAAGGAGCTGTAAGTTTGAAGACTCTGTGGAGGGCATCAATAGGCAGTGGTGTTGACAGATAAAAATAGGAGACAGCAGGGACTTCCCTGGTGGTCCCCATACTTCCACTGCAGGGGCTATGGGTTCTATCCTGAGTTGGGGAACTAAGATCCCACATGCCACGTGGTGTGGCCAAAAGGTTTAAAAGAAAAATAGTAGATAGCAGATAATTTGGTTGATCCATGTTTGGAGTTTGGGCAGACAGGTACAGCATAAAGTGGTGAAAGTGATGCATTTGTGTGTCTGGTTTGGATAAGGAAGGAAGTGATACCATATGTAAGGATAATTAATGTGGATAGAAAGGAATATTGAAGAGCTGGTGTACTGAAAGTAGTGGGGGGATGAATAATCAGATAAGAAACAAAATGGGAATATGAGAGGAAGAGAGGAGTAGGAAGAATAGAAGTTGGCCCACGATTGATAAATTTGAGCTTAAGGGAAAGTTCCAGGTGGTAAGATCCAGGGTATATCCATCAATGGGAATAGGTGGCTGAGATGAGAAGAACATGAAGTGTTAAAGACACAAGACCCTTGAAGCCAATTTGTGGAAAGAGTGGACCAGTAGGATTTGAAGATGTCCGTGATGATGGCCATGCTTTTTTTTTCTAGTACTAGTGTTATCACTATTTTCTTGTATGCCTTCTTGTTATAGGCTGCTTCCAATACTTGTAAAAGAGGAAGAAAACAAAATAGGTAGAGAGCCAGTGAGAAGGACATTGTTGGATATAATAAGTGGCCTAAATGACGGGGATTATGTATCAGGGACCTTAATCTCTTCCTCGTGTTATGGGGCTGTGTTTACATTTCTTTTTTGGGGGAGGGGGGGTGTATTGCCATCTTAGCAACATCAAGACTTCCAACCCATGGGTGTGGATCCATTTATTTAGATCTTTAGCTGGTATGTGTTTACATTTCTTATCTGCTCTCCTCAACTGTTGGTTTCTTGGAAAGAGATCTGTAGCTCATCATATGAGCAGCCTCTTCCAGTTCTGAGCATCCAAAGCACTTCTTCAGGAAAACTTCATTAGTAGCTTGTGAATGGTTCTAGTAAATCTTTAGATGTCTGTACAAAGTTTCTACAAATGCTAACATTAATGCTCAAATGTTTGCATAATGTTTTCTGTATGTGCAGCTTTGGCCCACTTGCATAAGTTGGGAGATTCAGGGTGACCATGAGAGCAGGTCTGGACACTGCTGAGAAAAGGGGAAGTTCCCAGAGGACAGGTACAAGTTCTCCTATAGCTTCTAGACTCCAGCCTCCAGGACAGGCTCCTGTACTTAATAAATGCCAGAGAGGCCCAGGTTAGAGCAATAACATCCCATTTTCAAAGGAATCTACTTCTGACCAATCAGACACTGAGAGGCAAGAAGCATCAGTATTACCAGAAGCACAAGTCCGTCTGTGTGGGTGCACAGACTCGGGTTCATAAAATGTTTCTTGACCTTCAGATTAACACACTATATGTATCTTTTAATGAAGGCTAGTACTTGAATTATTTTACAAACATAAACTAAATAAAGAAGATCCCAGTTGGGCAGTGTTTACTGTACTGTAAGATAATGTGTTCTGAATGGGGGTGATTTCAAGTCCAGAAACAAGGAATAGGTAGTGTGGTTTTGAACTGTCCACTGACAGTTCTTAGCCAGTCTCTGAAATTCTTGGAGGCTTGGGTATGCTTCAACTCAGTGAAGGGACACCATGACAAATAGGCAAACTTCTTGTAAACACTGGTGGTACAGGCCTGGGATGGACCAGGCCTGACATGGTTCTGCTTGATGTGCTCTCTGTTTAGAACCAGAACCAGAGAAATTGGAGCAACAGGGCAGGGGCGAGCCTTGAAGTGGTGTGTCAAGATCTATGACTTGACAATGCATATTTTTTGGTGACCATCTGGGGATTAAATTAACATATTTAAAGTTCAAAAGGGAATAGAAATTCATTACTAGAATGGGAGAGGTCATTTTTTTCCTGGATCCCTCCCAAAGAGAAAATTGAGAACAGGATTTGTTGCAGGAAAAACCCAAAGGGATTTTTTCTCTTTCAACGAGGCCAGCAGATGTTTTCACTCCTTTTAGAGCCAACTCTCAGTTAACCAGCATTTGGATATTCAGTTTTTCAGTTATTCACTTTTGCTTTTCTCACTCATGTCACCAGACCTGACAAGAGCTCTCTAGTCAGTATTTGAGAGATTCTACTGTTTGTTGGACCATGAAGAAAGCTGAGTACTGAAGAATTGATGCCTTTGGACTGTGGTGCTGGAGAAGGCTCTTGAGAGTCCCTTGGACTGCAAGGAGACCAAACCAGTCAATCCTAAAGGAGATCAACCCTGAAGGTTCATTAGAAGGACTGATGCTGAAGCTGAAGCTCCAATACTTTGGTCACCTGATGTGAAGAGCTGACTCACTGGAAAAGACCCTGATGGTGGGAAAGATTGAAGGCAGGAGGAGAACGGGAAAACAAAGGATGAGATGATTGGATGGCATCACTGACTCAATGGACGTGAGTTTGAGCAAGCTCCGGGAGATGATGAAGGACAGGGAAGCCTGTTGTGCTACAGTCCAGGGAGTTGGAAAGAGTCAAACTCAACTGAGCGACTGAACAGCAACAACTAATAGACTTGTTAGAAAATCTGTTACCAGTGAGAGAGAGCAAAAAGAACAGAAAATAAGACATTTCCCAATTTATTAGCATTTTGCCTTCTCTTCTTCTTACCTTCTCCTTTTTCCTCTCTACCATGAGAGGCCTTCACTGTCTCCTTCACGCCAGCAGGTGGACAGGTCCTCAGAGTTTGTCACCCCCCCAGTCCTCTCCTGAAGACATATGCCCTTCTCACAGCCACTCCCCCTTACACAGAACTGTTAGGAATTTAGGGCAGATATCAGAATTTTAAAATGAGAATAACACTGCAATGAATTAACCTCTGGAGGTCTCATTCACTGAAGTACTTTTTTTTCCAAATAAAAAAAAAAAATTTGTAAGTAGCATCAAAGATAGCATTGCTGTTCAGCTATAGTACTAGATCAAACATTCAGCATCCAAGATCATGGTCCACTGGGACAGGCATATCTTATAATCTCAACCTTCCTATACAGAAGAGAAAAAAGGAATGTATAGAGCACTGTTACGTCATTATTTCATTTAATTTTCTCAACAGCATGTTAGGCTATTATACAGATGATGGTTCCTGACATACAAAAGCTTTACCTGGCTGATCTCTAAATCCATAGTTGCTGCTGCATCACCTTCCTTGTATCCCTCTTTATACCTCCCTCTCTCTTCACACTGTCCTCAGTGGGTAGGGACAAGGAAGGGATTCTGGACCAGAAATTTATGCAGCCTCCTTTTCCTCCCAAACTTATCCTGTCCCCCACCCCACTGCCCCCCACACACTCCTTTCTTTATTCAGGGACATCTAGCCTTAGGAGAAAGAAAAAGAAGTTCTCCACCTAAGACTTTTTTTTTAAGTTATCCTATCAAAATAAATTTAACTTTTTCAAAATTGTTGTTGCTATTCAGTCACTCAGTCATGTCCAATTCTCTATGACCCCATGGACTGCAGCACGCCAGTCTTCCCTGTCCTTCACCAACTCCCAGAGCTTGCTCAAACTCATGTCCATTGAGTCAGTGATGCCATCCAACCATCTCATCCTCTGTCATTCCCTTCTCTTCCTGCCTTCAATCTTTCCCAGCATGAGGGTCTTTTCCAATGAGTTGGTTCTTTGCATCAGGTGGCCAAAGTATTGAAGCTTCAGTTTCAGCATCAGTCCTTCCAATGAATAGTCAGAGTTGATTTCCTTTAGGATTGACTGGTTGGATCTCCTTGCTATTCAAGGAACTCTCAAGAGTCTTCTCAAGCACTACAGCTTGAGAGCATCAATTCTTTGGTGCTCCGCCTTTTTTATTGTCTACCTCTCACATCCATACGTAGTTAATTTGCAAGGTTGTGTCAGGTTTCAGGTGTCCAGCAAAAAAGTAAAACTAACTTTTAATGTTAAAAGTTGGGGAATAAAACAAAAAAAATGTCTATGTCCCAAATTGAAAAATTCCTTTGTAAACAACCCTTGGAATGAAAAGGAAATTGAATCAAAAACTGAAAAATGATTCAGAAATGCTGATACTAGAACTATGTAGCAGAATTGCTTGGTGGGAAAAAATACAATTAGCTTGTTTCAGAACAATATAATACATATCTAGATGTTTTGGAAAAATAAGAATTACAACAGCCAGCCTCTGTTACCCTCAGCTACATTAATAGCCAGCCAGGATCCAGCCCAACTTACCAGCAGGCCAACAGTACATATAGAAACATTGGCCCCCCCAACCACCCAGAATCAACGCTTTGCCTAACAGTGAGCCAGGACTAGCGCTGGGACCCCTGGAATTCCATAATCAGACACATCATGACCCAGCCCTGCCAACCAGTGGTCAGCAGCCTCCACACAAGTTAGGGCCTAGAAACCAACCAGACCAGGGGCCAGCTTGTTTGACCCTAAAAGACCACCACTGGTAATCAGCCTACCACCACAGAAGGACTCCACATGCAGTGCACACAAAGTCATCCCTAAAGCATATAATTCTGGTGACCAGACATGAGCATGCTGCTGGGATGTATAAGACGTCTCCTACAAAAGGCCACTTCTCCAAGGCTGGGAAACAACCTACCAGATAACATCAAAATAAAATTGGCAAGTTAGGCAGAATGAGGCAACAGAGGGATATGTTCCAAATGAAGGAACAAGATAAAGCCCCAGAAGAAGAATTAAGTGGAGATGGGGAAAAGAAAAAGTTCAGTTCAAGGTAATGATTGTAAAGATGATAGAAGAATGGATGAACAGAGCAAACAGATGTAACAGAGGTTGGCTGTTGTAATTCTTATTTTTCCAAAACATCTAGATATGTACTATATTGTTCTGAAACCAGCTAATTGTATTTTCTCCCACCAAGCAATTCTGCTATGTAGTTCTATTATCTGCATTTCTTAGTCATTTTCCAGTTTTTGATTCGATTTCCTTTTCATTCCAAGGGTTGTTTACAAAGGAAATTTTCAATTTGGGACATAGACCTTTTTTATTTTTTGTTTTACTCCCCAATTTCTAACATTAAAAGTTATATTTATTTTTTGTTGGACACCTGAAACACCTGTAAGTTGTTAACACCTATTATACAGAGTGAAGTAAGCCAGAAAGAAAAACACCAATACAGTATACTAATGCATATATATGGAATTTAGAAAGATGGTAACGATAACCCTGTATGCAAGACAGCAAAAGAGACACAGATGTCTAGAACAGTCTTTTGGACTCTGTGGGAGAGGGCGAGGGTGGGATGATTTGGGAGAATGGCATTGAAACATGTAGATTATCATGTGTGAAACAAATCACCAGTCCAGATTCGATGCATGAGACAAGGTGCTCGGGGCTGGTGCGCCGGGATGACCCAGAGGGATAGGATGGAGAGGGAGGTGAGAGGGAGGTTCAGGTTGGGGAACACATGTACACCCATGGCTGATTCATGTCATTGTATGGCAAAACCACTACAATACTGCAAAGTAATTAGCCTCCAATTAAAATAAATAAATTTATATTTTTAAAAAACAAACAAAAACAAAGAGAAAATAAAAGGAAGAATTAAACAAAGATGAAGGATGCAGTAACTGAAATGAAAGATACACTAGAAGGAATCAATAGTATATTAAATGATACAGGGAATTGGATCAGCAAGCCAGAAGACGGAGTAGTAGAAATGACTGAGGTTGAATAGAAAAAAGAAATGAAGACAGATTAAGAGACCACTGGGAAAACATCAAGCATACTAACATTTGAATTAAAGGGGTCCTCAAAAAAGGAGGAAAAAAGAGGTAGAGAACATATTTATTTGAAAACATAACAGTTGAAAACTTCACTAACTCGGGCAGAAAAATAAACAGATCTAGATCCAGGAGCATCTAGACATCTAGATCCAGGAGCACAAAAAGCATCAAGCAAGATCAAGGAGGACCCTTGGACCCAAGGAGGGAGGGACCCAAGGTAGGGAGTCCTTCACCAAGGAGGACCCTTAACAAGACATATTATAATTAAAATAGTAAAAATTAAAGATAGAATATTAAAAAACAACAACAACATGGGGAAAGCAGCACTCCTGGGCATATATTCAAAGAAAACAAACAAAAAGACTGACTCAAAGAGGTGCATGCACCCCAGTGTTCATAGCAGCATTACTTACAATGACCAAGATATGGAGTCAACCTAAGTGTCCATCAATGAATGAATGAATAAGGATATGGTACACATATATACAATGGAATACCATTAAAATGAAAATTTGCCATTTAAAACAACATGAAGGACCTGGAGGATATTATGCTTAGTGAAATAAGCCAGACAGAGAAATACAAATACTGTATGTTATCACTTATAAGTAGAATAAATCTAAAAAGTAAAAGACATGAATAAATATAACAAAACTCTGTCCATAGGATAAGCTCCACAGTACATTGTTGAATGAAAAAGGTGAAGCAGAGCAGGATGTGTAACATACTACACAAATATACAGCTAGCATATTGAAACAGCATAACTCATGAGTGAAATCACACAGTGACTTTATTTTATGTCCCACTGACCCATTAAAATGTATTCACTGGGGAAGTTCTCCTACCCCTAGATGAAAATTCATTTCCATGATTTTTCTGATCACTTGTGAGTTATACAAAGTTTTGTATCACTTTAGATCACCAGTATCAATTTAGATTTCTCAAGCTCAATTAAAAAATTAGAATGCCCAGTCCTATGCCATACTCAAAACTGTGAACTCAAAGTTAAGTTAGCATTGCACCTGTCTTTCAAGTGAGACTTGCTTTCTCTAGCTCAACTCTGCTGCTACTTGGTGCTAGTTATTTCTGACCACTCTAGCGTGGGGTGATGCAAGGTAAAGAGAACGTGAAAGTAAAAGTTGTGCTCTACATTCTGAGGGGCTTCCCAGGTGGCTCAGCAGTAAAGAATCCACCTGCCAATGCAGGAGACACAAGTTTGATCCCTGGGTCAGGAAGATCTCCTGGAGAAGAAAATGTCAACCCACTTTAGTATTCTTCCCTGGAAAACCCCATGGACAGAGGAGCCTAGAGGGCTACAGTCCATGGGATGGCAAAGAGTAGGACACAACTTAGCAGCTAAACAACAACAAATACTCTCTAGGTCTGACAGGTGATTGAAACAGACAATTTTTACTCAGGTGTAGGGTGACTACCTTGTTCCAGGTTTCCAGAACCTTCCCAGTTTTAAAATCAAAGTCCCTGCCTTTGAAATTCCCTCAGTCCACATCAGTTGGGATGGTCATCATCCTACTCAGAGGATACTGTTGTGGCTATGTAGTGGCAATCCTCCCACCATTGGAGGTATCTCACCTGTTTTCCCCTGATGCACTTGATGTGCTCTCATTAGGGGCACTGCCTACTCTTCCTCCTGGCAGCCCTGCAGTCCACCTCCAGATTATGAATGCTGAGCTCTCTTTCCCATCTAGATAGACTATTGTGTGTGACTTAACATAACTCTTTCCCTCCCCTTCCCCATCTCTCTCTCTCTCCCCCGTGTGGTCCACCCTGGTACATGAAAATCACATTTTTTGTGTTGACACACTATGAGCCTCAGGAGCCAACCCATGTGACCCAAACTCCCATGGCTCCACCCAGCTGTTTCTTTGGCTCTCAGGTGAGTGAGAGACACCACACTGTTAGTGTCTGTCACTTGGCAAGGCCCCATGTCAAAATGAGTCCCGTGGAAGGTTCCCTCTACACCTGAGGGGGTGGGTCATGCACTGCTCTCTCCAAAGAAATCATTTTCAAAATCACAAATTTATCTCACTCTCCTTTTCCATATTATACCCACAAAGTGGGTACAAAATTGAAGCTCACAAAATTGGCTTCTGTTTCCATTGAGGATTTATATTTTGGTATGATATTCACTTTAATATCCGGCAATCTAATATCTGTCATCTTAGGCTCTTCACTGAAAGTGCGAATTTAACATCATATTTCTATTCAATATAAGCATAGAATAGCACTGGAAGAATGTATAAGAAAGAGCAGTTAAAAAAAAAAAGTAAAGAGATAGTGGTTGGCTCCAGAATGGGAAGTAACTGACAGAGAAGAAAAGAGAAGGAGACTTACTTTTCACTATTGACATTCTAGTGTTATTTATACCATTTAAATGTATATACTGTACATACATTATTAAAACAAATTAGTATTTCTTGAAAGGTAATGGTAGAATGCCTATAATTAAAATTAAGCACAAGCTTTGTATAAATTGCCAAATTTGGCTTCTAAGCTGATCAGTTCAGTTCAGTCGCTCAGTCGTGTCCAACTCATTGTGACCCCATGAATCGCAGCACGCCAGGCCTCCCTGTCCATCACCAACTCCTGGAGTCTACCCAAACCCATGTCCATCGAGTCGGTGATGCCATCCAGCCATCTCATCCTCTGTCGTCCCCTTCTCCTCCCGCCCCCAATCCTTCACAGCATCAGGTTCTTTTCCAATGAGTCAGCTCTTCGCATGAGGTGGCCAAAGTATTGGAGTTTCAGCTTCAACATCAGTACTTCCAATGAACACCCAGGACTGATTTCCTTTAGGATGGACTGGTTGGATCTCCTTGCAGTCCAAGGGACTCTCAAGAGTCTTCTCCAACACCACAGTTCAAAACCATCAATTCTGCAGCACTCAGCTTTCTTCACCATCCAACTCTCACATCCATACATGACCACTGGAAAAACCATAGCCTTGACTAGACAGACCTTTGTTGACAAAGTAATATGTCTGCTTTTCAATATGCTATCTAGGTTGGTCATAACCTTCCTTCCAAGGAGTAAGCATCTTTTAATTTCATGGCTGCAATCACCATCAGCAGTGATTTTGGAGCTCAAAAAAATTAAGTCTGACACTGTTTCCCCATCTATTTCCCATGAAGTGATGGGACCAGGTGCCATGATCTTAGTTTTCTGAACGTTGAGCTTTAAGACAACTTTTTCACTCTCCTCTTTCACTTTCATCAAGAGGCTCTTTAGTTCTTCTTCGCTTTCTGCCATAAGGATAGTGTCATCTGCATATTTGAGGTTACTGATATTTCTCTGGGCAATCTTGATTCCAGCTTGTATTTCTTCCAGCCCAGCATTTTTCATGATGTACTCTGCATATAAGTTAAATAAGCAGGGTGACAATATACAGCCTTTATGAACTCCTTTTCCTATGTGGAACCAGTCTGTTGTTCCATGTCCAGTTCTGACTGTTGCTTCCTGAACTGCATACAGGTTTCTCAAGAGACAGGTCAGGTGGTCTGGTATTCCCATCTCTTTCAGAATTTTCCACACTTTATTGTGATCCACACAGTCAAAGGCTTTGGCATAGTCAATAAAGCAGAAATAGATGTTTTTCTGAAACTCTCTTGCTTTTTCGATGATCCAGCGGATGTTGGCGATTTGATCTCTGGTTCCTCTGCCTTTTCTAAAACCAGCTTGAACATCTGGAAATTCACGGTTCACGTATTGCTGAAGCCTGGCTTGGAGGATTTTGAGCATTACTTTACTAGTGTGTGAGATGAGTGCAATTGTGCAGTAGTTCAAACATTCTTTGGCATTGCCTTTCTTTGGGATTGGAATGAAAACTGACCTTTTCCAGTCCGGTGGCCACTGCTGAGTTTTCCAGATTTGCTGGCATATCGAGTGCAGCACTTTCACAGCATCATCTTTGAGGATTTGAAATAGCTCAACTGGAATTCCATCACCTCCACTAGCTTTGTTCATAGTGATGCTTTCTAAGGCCCACTTTACTTCACATTCCAGGAAGTCTGGCTCTAGGTGAGTGATCACATCAATGTGACTATCTAGGTCGTGAAAATCTTTTTTATACAATTCTTCTGTGTATTCTTGCCACCTTTTCTTAATATCTTCTGCTTCTGTTAGGTCCATACCATTTCTGTCCTTTATCGAGCCCATCTTTGCATGAAATGTTCCCTTGGTATCTCTGATTTTCTTGAAGTGATCTCTAGTCTTTCCCATTCTGTTGTTTTCCTCTATTTCTTTGCATCGATCACTGAGGAAGGCTTTCTTATCTCTCCTTGCTGTTCTTTGGAACTCTGCATTCAGATGGGAATATCTTTCCTTTTCTCCTTTGCTTTTCGCTTCTCTTCTTTTCCCAGCTATTTGTAAGGCCTCCTCAGACAGCCATTTTGTGTTTTTGCATTTATTTTTATTGGGGATGGTCTTGATCCCTGTTTCCTGTACAATGTCATGAACCTCCATCCATAGTTCATCAGGCACTCTGTCTATCAGATCTAGTCCCTTAAATCTGTCACTTCCACTGTATAATCATAAGGGGTTTGATTTAGGTCATACCTGAATGTTCTAAGCTGATAGTAATTAATAAATGTGGTTCTATGCAGGAATAGATAAATCAAAAGAAAAGCAGAATGGAAAGTACAGAAAGAAACCTGAGGCTATATATGAACTTACCATATGCTAAAAGTATCTCAAAGTATCTTAAAAAGTTATTTCAAAAGCTGTATCTGAGCAACAGGCCAGACATTTGAAGACACAAAAAGTTAGGCCTCTTGCTCACTCCTAAACCAAACCAATTTCAACATGTATACTAAAAAGATGAATTAAAGAAAGTTAACCATGAGAGCAATAGATAAAAACACAACTAACAATGTTATGACATGGGGAAGGACATCAAGTATGATACAAATAGAGAAGTTGTGAAGGAGAAGTTGAATAATTAACTACATAAAAATTAAAGCCATCAAAATTTCCCCAAATGTAAATAATGACAAATATACATATATATGTACACACACAGAAAAATAATCCACAAAGCTATGCACCGTAGCAGTCAAAGTAGTTTGATTTTATGGCTATATTACACAGGTGATTTTAATTGTCTTGTTCTTTGTCTTGAAAAAAAGAAAAGTTGTCCTGTTTTTTTTTCCTTGAAATTAGTATGCATTACTTAGTAGTAGACTTATTTTAGATTACATCAGGAATAAACTGTGATCTGTTACAATAATGATTCCCTATTGAAACAAGATTTTCCAGTAAAACATAAACTAAATATGTTTGCTCATGGAAAGGACATGTTTTCATACCAGGTATTTTATCCCCACGGTCCTATTCCTAGAGTTACTGATCCTCATCAAGAAAAGGGCTGAAACTTGAATCCTTCCATGCACTTACTTACTTTGAGCTAATGTTAATAGTCCACTGTCCACAATGACACTTGAGACAGGCTCTATTGACGAGCCTGAAATTGGAGACCTTGGTTATAAGCAACACCCAACAGAATGCTATTGTGAAGGGTGTACATGTTCTAATTGATTTATTCTTTCACACCCAGGTTAAATTTTTCTAATTCCAACTTTAGAGGACAGGGCAAGGCAGATATTTTTAGCCAGAAAGTTCAGAGAAGAAGAAATTATGGTTATACTGCTTCAAAAATCAACATTTGCAGTGTTCAGAAGCAGGAAAAAAAAAAAAAAAATACGTGTAATCCACAAAAGAAAAGCTCACTATGGGATAAAGTACTAATAAACCACAAAACAGATATGAAGATGTTCCATTAGTAGTAGTGACAGTGACTTTTACTGAATGTCTACCATGTGCCAGGCACTGTGCTATATGCTTTATTATGTTCTCTCAAGCCAGAAGTAACTTCTTTAAAAACAGACTCCTTTATTGATTACTTTTCCAAAAAATAATTTCACAAAAGTTGGATTTTTTTGCGATTTCTCTAGCTCATTGCATTATCTGGAAAATTGTTGCTGAGTACAGACATAAATAATAATAAAGGTCCCAATACATATTAAAAGTTCTCCAGGAAGTTTTGAAATATAAATGAAGATCTTTGGACCCTTTCATTTTCCATATTCGAAAGCAGAGTTTATAGCAGTGTCAGACACCTAAATTTCTCCAAGGAGCTAGAAGATGATGATGATGAAGGTGTTAGCCAGCACTTAATGAGCCTTACTCTAGGCCAGGTGCTGTTCAAGTGCTTTCCACGTGTGAATTAACTTAATCTACCCAGCAACTCTATGAGGACTTACAAGTATTATCTCCGTTTTAAGAGAATGAAACTGAAGCATAAAGAAATGTTAAAACTTCTCCAAGATCTCACAGCTAATGAGTAATGAGGCTGATAATGAGACCCAGATAGTCTGGTTCTAGGGCTCTTACACAACACATCACGACTTGGAGACTGGCCTCCCTAGGCCAGATCCCTTTAGGGAGAGGTGGGATGGGGTATCAAGTTATCAGGCTTGTAGAAATAGGTCTGCATCCTTTAACTAGCATTTCAAAATGAAAAACTGAAACATTATTTGGGCAAAATCAGTCCCACATTCTTGTATGAAATTAAACAAAAATCAGGGTACTTAAGTTGCCAAGATAATTGCCTCAGGGTTTTGTTATCCTCCGCTACAAGACAACTACATAGAAGTGAATATTTTGTTGGATACCCACTTCCTCTGTGAATCTAAAGGACTGGGTTTTCACTTGCTGTCCTTGTTCTCCCTGGGCAAGCTAGTTTGCCTTTTATCCAGTGAAGTGAAGTGAAAGTCACTCAGTCATGTCCTACTCTTTGTGACCTCTTGGACTATACAGTCTGTGGAATTCTCCAGGCCAGAATACTGAAGCGGGTACCCTTTCCCTTCTCCTGGGATCCTCCCAACCCAGAAATCGAACCCAAGTCTCCTGCATTACAGGCAGATTCTTTACCAACTGAGCTATCAGGGAAGCCTGGAATAGTAACACTGTGAAAATGTAGGCTATACATACTCATTATATATAGCAGAAATCATGATTTCTACTATATAAACCATGTGGTGTCCCTGGAAACACAGTTGAGTCTAAGTAATGTAGTAACTTTACAAGTCAAAACTGAGTTCAGTGCTGAAAGTGAAAGTGTTAGTCACTCAGTCATATCCAACTCTTTGCAACCCCATGGACTGTAGCCCATCAGGCTCCTCTGCCCATGGAATTCTCTAGGCAAGAATACTGGAGTGAGTAGCTATTCTCTTCACCAGGAGGGTCTTCCTCACCCAGGGATTGAACCCAGGTCTCCTGCATTGCAGGCCCCTGCTTATTAGCTCTAAGACCTTGAGAAAGTAGGCTTAACTTCCCTAAGCCTTAGTTTTCTCATCTCCAAGATGGAGATAAAACATACTTACTTTACTGAGTTGTTGAGAGGATAAAATGAGATACTATGTCTGATACAGTGACTGGTAAGCACTCCGTAATTGTTAGCTTTTAACTGTTTTCATCTTCTTCTTCTTCAACATCTCATCATAATTAACCAATACCTGCTCTGATGTTATCCTTCTTCAACATTAAAAGTGATTTCAATGTGGCTGTCATCTTGATTTTAGTTTTTAAGTGTGGACAATGAGATGTTGCAACATGAGGCTATCAAAGTTTCCATCTGAAGCATCTTGTAACCTGGAACCAACAGGAAGGAAGGACAGGACAAGATGATAATGAGGAAAGCCCAGCCCACAGAGCATCCTTGTGGCCAAAGCTCTTGCAAAAAGTGCAAAGCACATAAGACGGAATGTCCCCTTATGTCACAGCTGAAAACTGTAACATAAATATTTTTGTCAGTTGGCTTTATTCTACAGATGTTTTCAAGGATTTGTTGTTGAAACAGCCAATCCACTCCTGAATAAAAAAAAAACCTTTGGCAGTACTCAAAGTGTCAACTAATTAGATCCAAATTGCAGCTGAGCATTTTGAAATGTATGCATCACCCATGTGAATACTGAGTGAATTTATTATAAATAGAATTTCAATTGCTGTAAAAGAAGGACCCTCAATGGGTCGGGAGTAAACTAATTGGTGAGTGTTTATTAAACACCTTATTTATATCTCACTTCACAAGGGACAGAACACAATGGACTAAATGATGAGTATTCCAACTGTGTACTTGGGGAGGCATTCTGCAAGGGAGTCAGAAAGCCACTAGAAGTTCTGTGTAACAAACTGGGTTCTAAATCCATTTCTTCTACTAATTTTGTGAAGGTTAAAAAGTCACTTATCCTTTCTGTTTTAAATTGGACCCTTACCCTGTGGGCCTAATTCTCCCAACAAACTTATTTATAAGTGAATTTGAATGCTTGAGGTGATGTCACCCATTCTCATTTGCAAGACCCACAGCTTCTTAGAAACTCAGTGGGTAACTTCACACATTTATGCTACTTTCTGCTCTGAAGATGAGTTGATGCAGGCTTTGAGGATCTCAGTCTCTGCCTTTGGATGAGTTGCACTTTGAGTGACCCGTTTGCCAAAGTACATCATGATAGATGATACAGATGACACAATTCTAGATGGGGTGGTTGATTAAAATAGAATAATGTAAGCAGCCAACTCGCTCATTACGTAAAGAACTCTATAGCTTTTAGAACCATCCAACATTGAACTTATTTTTTAAGTAGTGTGTGATTTGTCACTGGAACTTCAGAGGTCAGTGCCGCAAAATAATCTGCAAGAGGTTTGCAGAAGACTTTGATGTAAATAGGTAGGTGTATTGGTTTCCTTAGGCCTCCCTAACAAAGCATCACAAACCGGGTGGTTTAAAAGAGCAGAGATGTGTTGTGTCATGGTTCTTAAAATCCAAAATCAAGATAGCAGCAGGGCCCTGCTCTCTCTGAATGCCCTAATGAAGGGTCATCTCTCCTTGCCCCTTCCTGGTTTCCAGCAGTTGCCAGAAATCCTTACTGCTCCTTGGCATGTAGCTGCATCGCTCCCATCTCTACTCCTGTCCACACAGAGACTCCTTCCCCCTGTGTGTGTTTCTAAACCTCTCTCTCCTTAGAAGGGCACCAATCATTGTGTTTAGGGCCCACCCAAATCCAACAAGACCTCCTATTAACTTGACTACATCTGTGCAGACCCGGTTTCCAAATAAGATCACATTCTCAGGTGTAGAGAATTAGGACTTCAACCTGGGTTTGGGGGATAGGAGAGCACATAATTCAACTGACAACAGTTGATTAATTGATTCTAGGAGTTTATAATCGATTGATTAATTGATTGATCCTAGGAGTTTATAATTCCTTTCTACCAAAGTGACATCATTAGTTGGCCCAGCAGTTATTAACTAGCTCCCTCAGTACCAAACAGAATACTACTATTGTAAGGGGCTTTTGTTTTTATTGTTGTGATGTCTTGCTAATTCTATAAGTCTTGTATTTTATGAAGGATTAGGGAACCTTCAGTTGTTGTCTTGAGTCAGAGCACAAGATGTTATTCACAGTGTGTTTTTAAAATTCACATTCAGGCTTACCTACCTCACATTTGCTTATGTTCAGAAATACACAGATGCATACTACCAGAGTTGACTTACAGCATGTGAAATAGAATGAACTTCTAAATTTTTATTAGAATTTTAATAATAGACTAGACCACAGATATTAGCCCCCTTTAGAAAATGACCAAGTGGTCTCACTGGTAAATCAGAGAACAATTTCATGGCTTCAGCCTACTCTCCTATGCTGATTTGTACATATCTTGATTGAAAACTGTGGTGTTTTAGATGCATACATTTAAGTGGTTTAGTTTTCTCTTTGTTCTGACAGGCAGTTTTTATATCTTTCTACTGTAGTTGACTGAAGGGTTTCTCAACCTCAGCACAACTGATACTTTGCACTAGATAATTCTTTGTTGTGGGAAAGCTGTCCTGTGCTTTGTAAGATGTTTAGCAGCATCCCTGGCCTCCACACTAGAGGCCAATAGCACCTCTTCCCTATAATCTCCATCCACCCAGTGTGACAACCAAAAACAGCTGCAGACATTTCAAGTGCCCCTGGGGAGATTGGTCACTATCACCCGTAGTTGTAAATCATTACTTTACCAAATTTTTAAAAATTGATATTCTTTGTTGTTGCTTCCAAATTTGTCTCCTCAGTCCATTCAAATCTGTAACTCAACTTAAGATTAGGCCATGAACAGAAAGATTAATCATGGTTAGTTTAATTCTTATACTTCTAAGTCTTAAGACCCTTTAACCCTTAAAAACTGAGGACCTCAAAGAGCTTTTGTTTATGTTAAGTATAATCCTTCCTTATTTATAGCATGAGAAAAGTTCAATGTTTATGTGTTCGTTTAAAAACAATAATAAACCCATTACATGTTTATATAAATAGCATATTTTATGAAAATGAACTATATGTTTCAGAAAAAAGTAGAAAAATAGCATTGTTGCATTGCTACAAATATCTTTAACATGCAGCTAAATAGTAGATAGCTGGATTTTCATCCACTTTTCATCTTGGTGATAAATGTTGTGGTTTATGTATGTAAAGAAAATTCCATACAGATATACAGTTGGAAAACAGAAGAGTATTTCAATTGCCTTTTCAAGTAATTTTGGATATTTTTCTTTAATACTTCCCCAAACTCTCCTTGTATGTAGTTGTTTTTTAAGGGTTACTTTGTCACGTTAAAATTCTTTTGTCTGTCTTTCACTTTTAACGGCTGTTTTACCCATTCATTGGTCATGTGAAAAATACTGGTTCATTGAGTTATGCGCTGCTTCTAAAATTTTTGACACATTAATAAAGTTTATTGTTCTAATATTGAACACTTATGATCATTAACATCATTACCAATCCCATCAGCAATGTCTTCAAGTATTAGATTGTTGTTAAGCTCACAGCAGTGGATATGAGTTTTCCAAAGTTCTATTTTTCACTTGAAAGCTTGGATTTTATCATTGGCAAAGAATACTTCGGGTTGCTTCCCTTAAAATGGCAGACTCACTTCATTAATTTTTGAGAAAATGTTTGACAAATACTCAAGTCTGAATAACTATAATTTGTATGTCAGTCGTTCTTGCAAATGAAATCTTGTGTTCTGTGAAAAATAAGTATTTAGCTTGCAACCCATACAATTAAATGTGCACTTTTCCTCAAGACAAGCATCCTGTTTCAGTGGGCAGCAGAAGTGTCTTACATGCCCTTCCCATTTTGACACATGGAATACTTAATAGTACTTAATAGATGACATTTAATAAGATTAATCATTTTTATGTTTGATCAAAGATGTTCTAAGAGAAACTGGCTGTTTTCACTGCTAGTGCATGTTACTGAAGAATTCAGTGTCTGCTAGCCTAGTTTGATGGCACTGTTTTGGTCTGTGGTCAAGCACCAACAGGTGCAAATATCAATACAATGAAAAAGGCAAATAATGTCATCAGTTCATTTCAGTCCCTGAGCTGTGTCCGACTCTTTGCAATCCCATGGACTGTAGCACACCATGCCTTCCCTGTCCATTACCAACTCCCGGACCTTACTCAAACTCATGTCCATTGAGTCGGCGATGCCATTCAACCATCTCATCCTCTGTCACCCCCTTCTCCTCCCGCCTTCAATCTTTCCCAGCATCAGGGTCTTTTCAAATGAGTCAGGTGTTCTTCACATCAGGTGGCCAAAGTATTGGAGTTTCAGCTTCAGCATCAGTACTTTCAATGAATATTCAGGAATGATTTCCTTTAGGATTAACTGGTTTGGTCTCCTCTCTGTCCAAGTGACTCCCAAGAGTCTTCTCCAACACCACAATCCAAAAGTTTCAATTCTTCAGTACTCAGCTTTCTTTATAGTCCAGTTCTCACATCCATACATGACTACTGGAAAACCATAGCTTTGACTAGATGGACCTTTGTTGACAAAGTAATGTCTCTGCTTTTTAATATGCTATCTAGATTGATCATAGCTTTTCTTCCAAGGATCAAGCGTCTTTTAATTTCATGGCTGCAGTCACCATCTGCAGGGATCTTGGAGACCAAGAAAATAAAGTCTGTCACTGTTTCCATTGTTTCCCCACCTATTTGCCATGAAGTGATGGGACCAGATGCCATGATCTTAGTTTTCTGAATGTTGAGCTTTAAGCCAACTTTTTCATTCTCTTGTTTCACTTTCATCAAGAGGCTCTTTAGTTCTTCTTCGCTTTCTGCTATAAGGGTGGTGTCATCTGCATATATGAGGTTATTGATATTTCTCCTGGCAATCTTGATTCCAGCTTGTGCTTCTTCCAGCCCGGCATTTTGCATGATGTACTCTGCATATAAGTTAAATAAATAGGGTGACAATTATAGCCTTGATGTACTCCTTTCTTGATATGGAACCAGTCTGTTGTTCCATGTCCAGTTCTAACTGTTGCTTCTTGATCTGAATACAGATTTCTCAAGAGGCAGGTCAGGTGATCTGGTATTCCCATCTCTTTCAGAATTTTCCACAGTTTATTGTGATCCACACAGTCAAAGGCTTTGGCATAGTCAATAAAAAAATGGTAGATGTTTTTCTGGAACTCTCTTGCTTTTTTGATGATCCAATGGATGTTGGCAATTTACTCTCTTGTTCTCTGCCTTTTCTAAATCAAGTTTGAACATCTGTAAGTTCATAATTCACGTACTGTTGAAGCCTGGCTTGGAGAATTTTGAGCATTACTCTGCTAGCGTGTGAGATGAGTGCAATTGTGTGGGAGTTTGAACCTTCTTTGGCATTGCCTTTCTTTGGGATTGGAATGAAAACTGACCTTTTCCAGTCCTGTGGCCACTGTTGAGTTTTCCAAATTTGCTGGCATATTGAGTGCAGCACTTTCACAGCATCATCTTTTAGTATTTGAAATAGTTCAGCTGAATTCCGTCACCTCCACTAGCTTTGTTCGTAGTGATGCTTCCTAAGGCCCACTTGACTTCTCATTCCAGGATGTCTGGCTCTAGGTGAGTGATCACACCATCATGATTTTCTGGGTTGTGAAGATCTTTTTTGTACAGTTCTTCTGTGTATTCTTGCCACCTCTTCTTAATATCTTCTGCTTCTGTTAGGTCCATACCATTTCTGTCCTTTATTCTGCTTGTCTTTGCATGACATGTTCCCATGGTATCTCTAATTTTCTTGAAGAGATCTCTAGTCTTTCCCTTCTATTGTTTTCCTCTATTTCTTTGCACTGATCACTGAGGAAGGCTTTCTGATCTCTCCTTGCTATTCTTTGGAACACTGCATTCAAATGGGTATATCTTTCCTTTTCTCCTTTGCCTTTCACTTCTCTTCTTTTCACAGCTATTTGTAAGGCCTCCTCAGACAGCCATTTTGCCTTTTTGCATTTCTTTTTCTTGGGGATGGTCTTGATCCCTGTCTCCTGTACAATGTCATGAACCTGCATCCATAGTTCATCAGGCACCCTGTCTATCAGATCTAGTCCCTTGAAGCTAATTGTCACAGGATGATAATGTCATAAAATTATTACAAAAAAACAATTTTTACCTCAGGGACTTCTAGAGGCCCACAGAGTCTAAATCCGAGAACGGCTGAAATTATTCTACTCCATACTTCATTTGAATAATATAGAAAATATCTCCTGATAGACTTACATAGTAGTAGATACACATCTTCAAACTAAAACTCAGTAGATCCCGAGAGCTGCTCACGGCGCTCCACAAACATATTTCCCAGCACCACCACCAAAATTTGGGAAAGATATGGTTCTTCTCCTTGACAACAGTCTCAGATGTTAGAAATGTGTCTTCTTCATTTTAGTCTTTCTTGATGGAGCTAATATTTGTGAACTCACTATACCTGTTTTGAGATTATTTCCACCTCTAGCCTAGATCCTCTTGGATTAGTAAATTTTAAAACTTTGTGTGTCAGGTTTGTATATCAGCACTACTCTCTTGCTCTTTTTTTTTTTTTCTGAAAGAATCAGTTTCAGTTCCAAGGAATTTGGTAAAGATGTACACATTCACTCTTTTTCCAACACAAAACTATGCTCAGATTAGACATTCAATTGTCTGAATATATTATGAGCTGTTGATAGTATCTGTTGTTGAGTGACTAACAACGATTGTCAGAACTTTACAAGAAGGACCAATGTTGCCGTAAACTTTCATAAACATGTCTCTTGCGTACACTTCTCTAGAGCAGTGGGTCTCACAGTGTGGGCCCTGGACCAGTGACATTAGCTTGCTAGTAACACAGCAAGGCTCAGCAATTTGTGTTTTAACAAGCCCTAAAGGTGATTCTGATGCTCACTGAAGCTTGAGAACGACAGACACTGTGTGATCATAAATTTATCAGTTTCTTCTTGTAGTTCTATCTGTATTTGGTTTATATATTTTGAAGTTACATTTTGGGGATATGTGAATTAGAGTTGCTGTATTTTCCTGGTGAATTGAAACTTTTAGGAAAAGGTAGTGATTCACTTTATTTATAGTAATGCTTTCAGCCCAGAAGTATATTTTGTCTGATATTAGAACAGTCTTGCTAACTTTCTCTTGTTCTCTGCTTATTGTTTAGTTTTCCACCCTTTAACTTGAACTCCTTTTCTGTACTTAAGTTTTTGTTGAGTATGGACCTTGTAAGACAACTTATTACCTTTCAAAAAACCCAATCTAATAGTCTCGTGATTGAGGAGTTTAGCCCACCTATATTGATTACTGGTCTGTTTTAATGCCTTTCTACCATCTATTTTTACATTCTATTTGCTCTCATTTTTCCTTTTTATTTTTTTTTCTCTTTGTTGCTTCTTTGGGTTACTTGAGATCTACTTTTCCCTCATTCTATTTTTTTCTTCTGCTTCTTTTATGCTGTTAGTGTTTTTCCTAGAAATCATTTTAATATGCATATTTAATTTTTAAAGTCTGACTTTAATCAGCATTTCTACTCTGAGCAATATAAGAAGCATATGATATTTTAATGTTGAATGGAGCTCTTCCTGACATAATAATCAGGGGTTTTAGTTTTTAAATTTATGTCTTAACTCCATAAATTAGATATTATTGTTTTATTCCATTGCTCATGTTTAGATACCAATGCAGTACTATTCTTGGTGCTTATTATTTTTCTTGTAATTTAAGTCTTCTTGGAATCCTTTTCTTCATGAAATCTGTCATGTGGGAGCTATTTTAGAGAAGATCTGGTGGTGGCAAATTCTCTCAGTTTTTGTATGAAAGGTTCACTATTTTATCCTATTTTTAAATGATGATTTCACTGGGTAAACAGTTCTACCATGATAGTCATTTTATCTTCAGCAGTTTAAAAACAATATTCTAATATTTCCCCATTTCTGTGTTGTTGAAAAGTCAACTGTCTAATTGTACTCTTATAGTAAACCTGCCTTTCTCTCAAACTGATTTTTGTTTTACTTCTAGTTTCTCTACAAGTTACCTCAGTCAGCTTTCTATTTAAGTTTCCTCGGGATTTATTGCAGTGTCTGAATCTAAGAATTGGTCTTTTCATAGAGATAACAATTCAGTTATACAATTTTCATGTAACTTAAACTCTAAGTTTCCCTGTGATCTTTTCTAGCAGTCTGATTACACTGGATCATCTCTCCCCATGCTCACTGTCTCTAGGCCTCTCTTTTACATATTTTCACTCTTTTTCAAATTCTTCTGTTTTCTCTTAACTTTGTATCTGATAATCCCACTACCTCATGCCTTTGTGGGTCTGTTTCGACAGTTGGTTGTTCTGCTCATTTTTCCGTGGGGGGCCTGTTTCTCCACGTTACTATGATCTGGGAGATGGGGTGGAGAGAAGGATGGTGGCCTATGTTTCTTGAAACTTGACCCATAAGAATTCATTTGAAGCCTGGATTTAAAGAGGATTTATATTGTTTCTGCTAGGTATCTGTGGACAATACCAACTTGGGATCATTGTAAACACTGTATACATACGTGCGTGCTAAGTTGCTTCATTCATGTCCAACTCTTTGCAACCCTATGGGCTGTAGCCTGCCAGCTCCTGTGTCCATGGAGTTCCCAGGCAAGAATACTAGAGTAGCTGCCATGCCCTCCTCAAGGGGATCTTCCCCATTCAGGAATCAAACCCATGTCTCTTATGTCTCGGCATTAGCAGGCGTGTTTTTTACCACTAGCACTCTTTGAGAAGGCCAAAGATGTAGAGGTATTAGCAATTATAATTGCAAACCCCTGTCATTAGAAATTCATCGAAGAGACATTTTAAAATATTTTTCCATCCTTATTTTTTATTTGTATTACACAAATTAATTGATAGAGTCTTTTATTGCAAGTCCTCTTATATCCTCTTTGAGAACACTTAATTGTCATACAAAATGAAGGAATAAAGAACATCTAAAGGCTGGCTAATTATAACACTGGATTATTTTTAAAAGAAACTTTGTTAGGATCTCAGGCAACACAATCCAATGTATCTTACTTTTAAAGTCAGTTTCAGTGCATTTTGTAAGGCAAAGGTAGCAGAATGAGTTGATTTTAAAGAGTGCTTAGGCAGGCTCAAAATGTGAATGAGGAAAACATGGAAGTTCCAAGTTAACATTAAATATTTATGTGGAAGTTAAGATTTAGAGACTTAGAGATTCAGACGTGGGTTTGCTTCACAATGTGAATGGGCTGGATGTAGCAGTGTGGGTCCTGTGTAAAAAAATAAATAAATAAAGAGTAGTAGTACAACTCCAGAATATGCTAAGTGAAAACCCTTAAGCACAGAACAGTGTGCATAGCATGCTGCCTTCATGTAAAAATAGGAGGGAACGGATATGCATTTCCTCGTGTGTGTGCATGAAGTACCAAGGGAAGGATTTCTCCTACTTCTGTGAGATATTGTACAGAATTTTTAACTTCTCTTGCCTTCAGTCTCTATAACTGTAAACTGTGAATAATAATATAACAAAAGCAATAGTTATGAACTCAAAAAGCCATCTCACTGATACTTGTTGATATTAGAAAATAATTGTTGATATTTTTCAGTGTGGTGTAATGGTATTTTTATTTTTAATGAGTCCTTGTATTTTATAAGTACATACTAAAATCTTATGGATAAAAATATCTAAGATTTGCTTCAAAAGAATTAATGATTGCCATAAATGAGACATGAGCTTGTGGGGCTCATTAGATTTCTCTCCCTGATTTTGTGTATGTTTGAGTTTTTCCCTAATAAAATGTTTTTTTCCCCTGAGGGGCTGTTGTTAAGTGAGAAAATACATCGTCCAGTAGCAGGTATGTAGGCATGACTCAGTGAATGGCTCCTGGAAGCAGGTGTAGAGCTGGTGGTTACAACAGGAGTTGTAGCATCCTATCTACTTTTATTAGCCTCAGTTAGACGGTCAGGAACAAAAGCTTACAGCAAAACAATGGATTAACTGATACACATGAGGCAAACCTTATATTTAACTCTCCTGATGAAGATCCCAGCTTTCTGACATATGGGGAAACACCAACCTACACTCCCACCCCCACTGCAGAAATGTGCAGTGTCTTGACACTCAACAGTCACAGCTCTCAGCCCGAAACCAGACTCTGGAAACCAGTAGGATTCTCTTTCCATTTTTAAATGGCAGCAACCATTTTATCTTCATTTGAGCTCCAATTTTCAGCTTAAACAGTACCCAACAGAATGGGTGTTTCCTTTTTTTTTCATGCAAACATACCTTTGCAAGCAAATACCTTATTTTCAGACATTTAAACCTGAAGAATAAAGTAAATTTCAGTTACTGATGTATGGGCAGTTTTAACTTGAACACTCATTAGTATTGGAGGAGTGGGGATTTGAAAATACTGCCTTCAAAAAAAAAAGTTTTCCCTTTAACTTATTTTTACCCTTCCCACCTCTGTCTCCATGGAAATAGGGTCAGAGGCCACAGGGAGGTCATAGGGAGCCAGCAGCTGAGAATGAGAGTCCACACTTAGAGATTTCAGCTGAAAGCTATAAACTCCTTCACAAAGACCAGCTGAGTCTTGGCCACTACGGTCTCTGATTTTTTACACTGGTAAATAAGGTGCTTTTTTTTTGTTTCCCTATGTGAAGGAGGATGTGATGCTAGTAAGTAAAAACCATTTTTGCATTTAAACTTGAAATTCTTCTCTGCAGTAAATCAAAGACATCCCTTAAGAAGTTATTTCCAACTTAAAAGTTTTAAATGATTGTGTACCTTTGAAATTAAGCAGTTATCACTAGTTTTACCTCTGTCCTCCTTTCAAGCTTATGATAGTACCAGACATTTGAAGGAAAACATGTGTGAACTAACTCATTGCATACTATCATTTATAAATGATTCTAATGGAGTATCACTGCAGCACGATTCAAAATCATTTGAATGAAAATAAAAATCTTCAGAATATGGGTGGTCAGTACCATTCCACAGAATGTTTTATGAATTAAAGTATAATTTACTATTAGTTCCTTGTTTTTCTTGAACTGTTAACACTGTTTCTTTCCTTCTTTCCTTTATTTTTTTGTGCTTGAAGGATTCAGTTTATTTTCTTATACAACATTTGAAAATATCTGAGAAGGCTAAATACTCAAATATGCCAACTATTTTAAGTTATTTTTGTATATTCTACATTATTCTGTTATTTAGTAGCATCCAAGTCATTATTGAAACAATATGAAATATAAACATGGTTTGAAAAAGCCCTGGCAGGTCCTGATTACATTTGGAGTTAAAAAGTCTGTGTTTCAGGCTATCCCCTTTTTTAAAAAATATTCTTTTTCTCTTTATGCCACACATCTTTATAGTTCATAGTTCAGCATTATTCCCAAGCAAACTTTTCAAAATTTCATCATTACTCTGACATAGAACATTCAGTTATTACTTTTAATCATTAATCACACAACTGCTCTGAATTTTCCAGAATTTAGTTTCAGTAAACATCAGAACTACAGCACCTCTCTCAGGGGCGGTAATCAGTCTCTCTCTCTCTCTCTCTCTCTCTCTCTCTCTCTCTCTCTCTCTTTCGTGTCCACCAGTCTAAGGATATCGCCTTATTCCTTAGCATTTCCTCTGCCTCCCAGTCTTCTTGCATGTCTGTGCTGAGCCCTCTCAGTGTCCTGGGTTGAGCCCTTATTCCACTCTCCTTTGCTCGCAGAGTGAACAGAACATTGTGTTCTGAAGCTGCCCCAGCACACATGCTTCACAACGCTGCCAAGTTTGCAGCTGACCAATTGGCCTACTTTAGAGGGCTTGATTTATAAAATTTACAACCCTTAATTTCCACCACCCCACTCTTCCTCCTCAACACACCCCTGAAAAAGAGTGCCAAATGTACTGATAAATCAAGTGTCGTTTGGTTTCGTTGCAACAAAATCGGCAGTCATTTCTCTTCCCTTATTGGCTCTCAGCCTTGCCGTTCCCTCCTGAATAGATGGAAAATAGTGGTTGATGTGTTGTAGGAAGACATTTGATAGTGGCCGCCTTTGAATTAATAACTCATTTTAAGAGAAATGTACTAACAAAATCATACGCTCCTCAGTTTCTGGAACTGCACTTCTAAAGTAATTTCTGTTCCAAAAACCAATTCAGGCAAGTTTGTCTTCTTCCAAATTAGGAAGGTGGAGTTGGATCCTTGATTTTTTCAATGAGGTTGTGTCAGGTGGGTCTCCTGCGTAATAGGCAGATTCTTTACCTTCTAAGCCACTAGGGAAGCCCCTTTTGTATTTAGATATTTTGAATACTCCTTCTTGGCATTTGACTCATTGAAGCTTTTTAAATAGATGCAAGGCCAAATAGGATGGGTTTCCCTGGTGGCTGAGTGGTAAAGAATCTGCCTGCAGTGTAGGAGACCTGGGTTCAATCCCTGGGTTGGGAAGATTCCCCTGGAGAAGGAAGTGGCAACCCACTCCAGTATTCTTGCCTAAAGAATTCCATGGACAGAGAAGCCTGGCAGGCTACAGTTCATGGGTTTGCAAAGAGTCGGACACGACTGAGCGACTAACTCATAAGAAGGCCAAATAGGAGAGGGTGAGGATTTCATGGAGTAAAGAAAAACTGTGGGAACTGGTTTCTCACGATTTGAGTGATTTCTTATGATTTTTTTTTTCCTGCTCGCTTCTTTAAGAAAAGGAGCCCTATCGGAGTAGATCTGAAGATTTACAAGCCTTGATGTTTCTTAAATAGGGAGCCCTTTTTATAAAAGAGAACATGAAACTAGATGCAGAGTAGAGATCTATTTTGAATGAAAAAAAGAAATCATAACAAATTACAAAAAGCATCCAGGAAAATAGCATTATTATCACTAGTATTAACTAATAATCATTGTTACTGTTACAGTTTAACTGGTTGACCCACATATATAATGCACATTTTCCTTGTGTGTTTGGTTTTATACTCTTCAATTTTCACATGGTAAAAATTTTATAATACCATTTATTATAAAATTTAATAATAAATGAGAGAATAGAAAGATAATTTTGTCTTTCTCCTGGCATAGTAGATAGAAATATATTTTTGTTATTGATGGCTTAGGAAAGTATTTTTTAGCTTCAGAAGTTGGTGGTTATCCCACAGCTCAAACAATTTCTTGCCCTAAAGGTGCTTTGTATCCTAGGAAAGGCCTCAGAGGCTGCAGACCTTTGATATCACTGAAGAGGGCTCTAGCTGGCCACTTGGCCATGGCCTCAAGGGCTGATCTAACTAAGCCAATTCTGGCATCCAGTTAGTCCTGGGCAGGAAGAGGGGGTTGCAGGGCAAAAGGTGCCCTGAGAGGGGAGCAGCATTTTAATCAGAATCTTCTTGATGCCAGAGTTGGGCTCAGGGTACTTGGGGAGGCCCCCATGTAGTATAGCATGTCACTGGGGGACAACAAAATTTAAGGGGTTCCTAGGAGCCCACTGATCTTCCCCGTAGATCAGGGTATAGAGGACAACCCCCTGGCTGGAGCAGGGTCTGTGTATCAACGAATTCCAAATCCCTGAGGAAGACACACAGAACAGGGGGCCCGAAAGCAAGCAGCCATGAAGACTGAAGTTCATTAGTTTTACTGAGAATCTACCTCTGTAGCTGAGCATATAGTGGACATTCATGTAACTGAAAGCAACACTGAATTCCCTGCCCAAGTGAGCCCTACTTAATATATGTGAAATGACAGGGTCCATAGGCAGGTTCATGACAATATCGTTATCATTTAGAACAGTACCTAGCACACGGGTGAAGCTCAATAAATATTTGCAAAATGAATGAGAAGAATTTTTTTCTGAATATTTTTCCATTTGCAGAGGGTACCAAAATTAGTTACCAACACCTCATATTTTCCTGGATTAAAACAGGCCAGCCAACTGGAAGCCACTGGATATTGCGCACTTTTAATGTCTTCATCCACCCTTACTCTTTTTTACATCATCCAAGCTCCTTCCCCCAACAATGGGTGGCAGGCAGGACTTTAAAGCATAGTTTAAGCATCATGTAATTTTCTTTTCATTTTGAGTACATGCTCTTTTGCTGCCCAGATAGTCAAATGTCAAGCCTTTTCAACTGGGATTCTTCCAGTTATGCTATAAGGCCCGAACTTTTTCAGAGTATAAAAACTATTTACCCTTAAAAAAAATTTAGTTACATCATTAAGAGATTTTTTGAAATATGAGTATGTTTTCTTCTTATTTCTTGAGGATTCTGAGATGCTCCTTTTAACCTATGGGAAGAAGATAAGACAGTCGTTGTGTTTAATATGGGGATTATTGTGACCTTTTCATTTCTGAAACCTTCACATCAGAATGTGGCCATGCAATTATCACCATAGTGAGTAGCGATGGAAAGAACACATGAAACTCATCGATTACATAGAATCTTTTGCTGACAAGCGACATCCTGTATCCTACCTCCTTATTAATGGGGAAGTTGTGGTCAGAAAGATTAAATGAATTACCAAAAGTTATAGTCACAACTGGCATTAATCAGAAGTTCTAAAAGGCAGCATAATAAAACTATTCCTCAAAATAAGTTTTGGAACTTTTCTTATCTTTTATATTCATTTCCTCATCAATTCATATCTCTAATACTATAAATCCAGTTAACTGTCTCTGCATCAGTAATGTTCGAAAACCCAATGTTTTATCAATATAATGTACACTGAAAACCAACTGAGTCAGAGATGCTGCCTTGGAGGAACTTGACATTGGCATGGTGCTGAGCAGCTACTGAGCATTTGAAGAACACTTACTGAAATACACTGAGTACACTGAATCTTTGTCTCTAATTTCCTATACAACACTGCAAAATTTTATTCAGCAAACACTTATTAAACCACTACTCTAAGTTAGGTACTTTGCTTATAGGGGACTACATTAAAAATTAAGAAACAAACCATGCCTTCCAGGTGATGACTGTTCAGTGAAGAAGACAGATGCATAATCTGTTAGTTTCTATGGCTGTGTTGTTGTTGCTGTTCAGTCGCTCAGTCATGTCCCACTCTTTGTGACCCCATGGACTGCAGCATGACAGGCATCACTGTCCTTCACCAGCTCCCGGAGCTTGCTCAAACTCATGTCCATTCAGTCAATGATGCCATCCAACCGTCTCAACCTCTGTTGTGCCCTTCTTCTCATGTCTTCAATCTTTCCCAGCATCAGGGTCTTTTCTAATGAAAATCGTCTCTATGCATCAGGTGGCCAAAGTATGGAGTCTGGAGTTTCAGCTTCAGCATCAGTCCTTCCAATGAACAATCAGGACAGATTTCCTTTAGGATTGACTGGTTTGATCTCCTTGCAGTCCAAGGGACTCTCAAGAGTGTTCTCCACCACCACAGTTCAAAAGCATCAGTTCTTCAGTGCTGAGCCTTCTTTATGGTCCAACTGTCACATCCATACATGACTACTGGAAAAACCATAGCTTTGACTAAACAGAGCTTTGTCAGCAAAGTAATATCTCTTCTTTTTAATATGCCATCTAGGTTTGTCATAGCTTTTCTTCCAAGGAGCAAGTGTCTTTTAATTTCTTGGCTGCAGTCATCATCTGAAGTGATTTTGGAGCCCAGGAAAATAAAGTCTGTCACAACGGCTGTGTAGAAAATTACAAATTTAGCAATTTAGTTTATTAGCTCACAGTTCTGCAAGTCAGAAGTCTGGGTATAGCTCAAGTGGGTTCTCTGCTCATTGTCTCACAGGGCTAAAATCAAGGTGTTAGGTAGGCTGAATTCTCACCTGTTGCTAGCATCTGACTCCAAGCTCTTGTGCTTGTGACAGAATTCAGTTCCTTGGGATTGTGGGACTGAAGATCCTTCTAACTATCAGCCGAGGGTCATCCTCAGATTGTAGAGGCCACCTGCCTTCCTTGCCCTATAGCCTCTTCCATCTCCAAACAAGTACAAGATTATCGCCCTTGTATCAAATCCCTCTCACATTTCAAGTCTCTTTTGAAGAGCCTCATCTCTTTTCAAAACTGACCTGATCAAGTAGGTAAGTCCCACAAACAGTAATCTTGCTAACTTAAAGGCAAGCGATTTGGCACACCTTTTGCCATATAGGGTTACATAATCATCCGAATACCATCTCATATTCACAGATCCTCCTCCCAGGCAATGGGAGGGAATTATACAAAGGACTCATTTAAGGGTCATCTTAGACTTCTGTCTGCTGCACATAACAAAACATTACCATCAACCAGGATAAATGATATATTGAGCTAGCTACAAAGAGCAATGAGAACCCAGAGAAGTGAACAAGTAGCTCTGCCTAGGGAGATATATAGAGTTAAGGTAGAAGAAAAGGTAAAGTTTAAGCTGGTCATAGAGAATGAATAGGAGTGCAGCAAATAGAGAAAGAGCAGTCTCGTGTGTGTGTGTTTATTGTGTGTGCATGTGTGAGTGTTTTCTTTCTTGTTTGAGTTCTTGGAGCATGCCACCTCTGGGAACTACCATCCCTAACCCTCAACATATCAAGCCTTGTCATGGATTCATAAGAAAAGTTTAAAAAACATTTTGATTGATGCGCTATCTAATTTATGAGCATCATATTATATAATCTCAAACCTCTTTTTCTTACCCATCAGAGATTAAAAATATAATGTTGAAAGTCATGTATTAGACAGTTGGGAAAATCTGAATGCTTTTATGATATTCGGTTCAGTTCAGTCAATCAGTCATGTCCAACTCTTTGTGACACCATGGACTGGAGCACCCCAGGCTTCCCTGTCCATCGCCAACTCCCAGAGCTTGCTCAAACTCATGTCCATCGAGTTACTGATGCCATCCAACCATCTCATACTCTGTCATCCCCTTCTCCTCCCGCCTTCAATCTTTCCCAGCACTCTGTCATCCCCTTCTCCTCCCGCCTTCAATCTTTCCCAGCATCAGGGTTTTTTCAAATGAGTCAGTTGTTCCCATCAGGGGACCAAAGTACTCAAGTTTCAGCTTCAGCATCAGTCCTTCCAATGAACAATCAGGACTGATTTCCTTTAGGATTGACTGGTTTGATCTCCTTGCAGTCCAGTGAACTATCAGCAGTTTTCTCCAATACCACAGTTCAAAAGCATCAATTCTTAAATGCTCAGCTTTCTTTATAGTCCAGCTCTCACATCCATACATGACTACTGGAAAAACCATAGCCTTGACTAGATGGACCTTGTCAGCAAAGTAATGTCTCTGCTTTTTAATATGCTATCTAGGTTGGTCACAACTGTTCTTCCAAGGAGCAAGGGTCTTTTAATTTCATGGCTGCCAGTCACCATCTGCTGGGATTTTGGAGCCCAAGAAAATAAAGTCTGTCACTGTTTCAACTGTTTCCCCATCTACTTGCCATGAAGTGATAGGACCAGATGCCATGATCTTAGTTTCTTGAATGTTGATTTTAAGCCAACTTTTTCACTCTCCTCTTTCACTTTCATCAAGAAGCTGTTTAGGTCTTCTTCACTTTCTGCAAAAAGGGTGCTGTCATCTACATATCTGAGGTTATTGATATTTCTCCCAGCAATCTTGATTCCAGCACGTGCTTCATCCAGCCCAGCATTTCACATGATGTACTCTGCATATAAGTTAAATAAATAGGTTGACAATTACAGCCTTGATGTACTCTTTTCCCGATTTGGAACCAGTCTGTTGTTCCATGTCCAGTTCTAACTGTTGCTTCTTGATCTGAATACAGATTTCTCAGGAGGCAGGTCAGGTGGTCTGGTATTCCCATCTCTTTAAGAATTTTCCACAGTTTGTTATGATCCACACAGTCAAAGGCTTTGGCATAGTCAATAAAGCAGAGGTAGATGTTTTTCTGGAACTGTCTTGCTTTTTCGATGATCCATCGGATGTTGGCAATTTCATCTCTGGTTCCTCTGCCTTTTCTAAATCCAGTTTGAACATCTGGAAATTCACAGTTCATGTACTGTTGAAGCCTGGCTTGGAGAATTTTGAGCATTACTTTGCTAGCGTGTGAGATGAGTGCAATTGTACGCTAATTTAAACATTCTTTGGCATTGCCTTTCTTTGGGATTGGAATGAAAACTGACCTTTTCCAGTTCTGTGGCCACTGCTGAGTTTTCCAAATTTGCTGGCATATTGAGTGCAGCACTTTCACAGCATCGTCTTTTAGGATTTGAAGGGGAAATTGCTAGAAGTCTGGTTGTCCAGTAGCAGTAGCTAGTCCCTAAAGATAGCCCCCAATGAACCACACTTCCAGGCTCTGCGACCTTGCATAGGTCCACACTGAATTTCAGTTGGCACTTTTACTCTTTTGTTGTGGTTTGTTTGTATTCTTTTGTCCAGTTTGATTGAGATTTAGTTGACATTTAATATTGTATGTTTAAGATGTACAAAATAATGATGTATGCATTTGTGCAAATGATTACTACAATAAGATTAGTTAAAAAATCCATCACCTTATGTAGTTACAAATTTTTTCCTTGTGATGAAAACCTTTCAGATCTATTCTTTTATCAACTTTCAACTATATAATACAGTATTGTTAAACATGCTCACCAGGCTGTACATTACATCCCCAGAACGTATTTATTCCATACCTGGAAATTTGTACATTTTTACTACCTTCAACTAATGTCCCCAATACCCTCAACCCTTCTCAGGCAAATAGCATTCTGTTCTCTATTTCAATGAATTTTGTTTTCACTTATAAGTGAAATCTAGTGAAATCATATAGTATTTATCTTTCTCTGTCAAACTTATTTCACTTAGCATAATGCTGTCAGGTTTTATCTATACTGTTGAAAATGACAAGATGTCTTCTTTTTATGGCTGAATATCATTTCATATTTTCCTGTTTAAAAATTTGAGATATAATTGGCATCTAACATTACATTGGTTTAGCATTTATAAATGTAAAGATTTGGTGTATGTATATATCATAATATGATCACCCACTAAGTCTGGCTAACATCCATCAACACACACAATTACACTTTTTTCTTGTGATGAAAACTTTTAAGATCAACTCTCTTTCCAACTTTCAAATATGCAATATAGTACTATTAAGTACTATTAATTATAGTCGCCATAATATATGTTACATCCCCAGGACTTATTTCCTTTATGGTTGGAAGTTTATCCCTTTTGACTACCTTCACGCATTCTGTAATATATGTTACATCCCCAGGACTTATTTCCTGTATGGTTGGAAGTTTATCCCTTCTGACTACCTTCGCACATTCTGCCCGCCCTATTCCCTTGTTTCTGGCAACCACCAGTCTGCTCTGTTATCTGTGATTTGCGGTTTTGCTTGTTTGTTCGCTTGTTTTTAGATTCCGTGTATAAGTAGGATCAATCACATGCCATTTGTCTCTTCCTTCTGACTTATTTCACTTAACATATGCCCTCAGTGTCTACCCATGTTGTCACAAATAACAAGATTTCCTTTTCTTGCGGCTGAAATATATACATATCACATTTTCATTATTCATTCATTCTTCAGTGGACACAAGTCGTTTCTTTATCTTGGCCTATTGTTAATAACGCAGTAATGAACGTGGGGGTACATATACTTTTTGAGTTAATATTTTCATTCCCTTTGGTAATATTTATTCCCAGAAGTGAAATTGCTGTATTAAATGGTAGTTCAATGTTAATTTTTTGAAGACCCTCCGTACAGTTTTCCATAGTGGCTACACCAAGTTACATTCTCACCAACAGCAATGTGGGAATGTGCTTCCTTTGCTCCACATTCTTGCCAACATTTGTTACTTCTTGTCATTTTTTAACAGCCATTCTAACAGGCGTGTGGTTTTCATTTACATTTCCCTATGATTGTTGATGTTCAGCATCTTTTCAGGTACCTGATGGCCATTTGCATGTCATCTTTGGAGAAATGCCTATTTAGCTCCTCTACCCATTTTTAAATCAAATTTCTTGTTTTTTTTTTCTTCTCAATTGACTTGTATGAATTTTTTATGTATTTGCTTTTAGTGTCAAATACAAAAAAAAAAAAAAATCATTGCCAAGAGCGATGTCATGCAACCAGACATCTTTCTTTTAGGAATTTTATGATTTCTGGTCTCATGTTTAAGCCATTGACCCAATTTGAGTTGAATTTTAAGCATGGTGTTGAATAGTATCCACTTTTAGTCTTCTGCATGTGGCTGTCCAGCTTTACCAGCACCATTTGTTGAAGAGACTCTCTTTCCCAGTTATGTGTTCTTGACTCATGTAGGTTTATTTCTGGACTCTCTTTTCTGTTCCTTTTATCTATGTGTCTGTTTTTTATGTCAATACTATACTGTTTTGATTACTGTAGCTTTGAAACATAGTTTGAAATCAAGAAATATGTTGCCTCCTGCTTTGTCCTTTTTCCTCAAGATTGTTTTGGCTATTTAGAGTCTTTTCTGATTTCGTTCAGATCTTAGGATTGTTTGTTCTGTTTCTATGAAAATGTCCTTAGAATTTAGATAGGGATTATATTGACTCTGTTGATTGCTTAGGGTAGTATGGGCATTTTGAAATATTAACTCTTAATAGTAATGAGATATAGCATAATTTTTTAGATTTGTAAAAAAAATTAAAATATTAACTCTTCCAACCCATGAGCATAGAAGATCTTCACTTACATGTGCCTACTTCAATTTCTTTAATCAATATCTTATGGTTTTCAATGCACAGGTCTTTTACCTCCTTGGTTAAATTTATCCCTAAGTATTTTGTTCTCTTTTATGCAATTGTAAATGGGATTATTTTCTTAACTTCTCTTTCTGATAATTAGTTATTAGCATGTAGAAATGCAACTGATTTTTTTTATTGATTTTATACATCCAAACTTAATTGAATTTTTTATTAGTTCTGATAGTTTTTTCGTGGAGTCTTTAGGGCATTCAATACATGGTAGGAGGCCATCTGCTAATAGTGACAGTTTACTTCTTTCTGATTTGGGTGCCTTTTATTTCTTTTTCTTGCCTAATTGCTCTGGCTCGGATTTCCAATACTATATGAAATAAAAGTCGCAAGAGTGGGCACCCTTGTCTTGTTTCTGACCTTAGAGGAAAAGCTTTCACATTTCCACTGTTAATAATGATGTAATTGAGGCCTTGTCACATATGAGCTTTATTATGTTAAGATACGTTCCCTCTGTATCTACGTTGTTGAGAGTTCTCATCACAAATGAGCTGAATTTTGCCAAAAGCTTTTTCTACATCTATTGAGATGATTGTGTGACTTTTACCTTTCAATTTGTTAATATGGCATATTACATTGATTGATTTGCAGATGTTGAATCATCCTTACATTGTTGGAATAAATCCCAATTGATCATGGTATATGATCCTTTAATGTATTGTTGGATACAGTTTACTAATAATCAGTTAAAGATTCTTTGTGTCTATGTTTATCAGGAATATTGACATGTAATTTTCTTTTCTTGTGGTGTCCTTTTCTGGTTTTAGCCTTAGGGTAATACTAGGTGTGTAAAATAAGGTTGGAAGTATTCCCTTTTCTTTTTTCTGAAAGAGTTTCAGAAAAATTGATAACAGTTCTTCTTTAAAAGATTGGTAGAATTCACCAATAAAACCATCTGGTCCTGAACCTTTATTTGTTGGGAGGTATTTTATTACTGATTTGATCTCCTTACAAGTAATCAACCTATTCAGATTTTCTATTTCTTCATGATTTATTCTTGGTAGGCTATGTGTTTCTACGAATTTATAGATTCTTCTAGTTTGTACAGTTTTTTAGTGTTCATGATTGTCTCTTATTGTCCTTTGTACTTCTGTAGTACCAGTTGTAATGTCTCCTCTTTCATTTATGATTTTGCATCCTCTTTTTTTTTTTTTTTTTTTTTTGGTGAATCTAGCTAAAAGTTTATCTATTTTGTGTGCTCAGTCGCTTCAATCATCTATGACTTTTTGCGACTCTATTGACTATAGCTCTCCAGGCTCCTCTGTCCACAGGATTCTCCAAGCAGGAATACTGGACTGGGTTACCATTTCCTTCTCAGTATCTTTCCAACCCAGGGTTCGATCTCCTGCATTGCAGGCATATTCTTTAGTGGCTAAGCCATCAAGGAAGCCCTATCTATTTATCTTATTTAAAACAAAACAAAACAAAACAAAACAGCTCTTGACTTCATTGATCTTTCTTTGTCCTTTTAGTCTCTGTTTCATTTATTTTCATTCTGATCTTTGTTATTTCCTTCCTTCTACTAACTTTGCACTTGTTTGTTTGTTTGTTTTTCTTCTATTTCTTGAGGTGTAAAGTTAGATTGTTTATTTGAGATCTTTTTTGTTTCTTAGTAAGCATTTATCATTATGAACTTTCCTCTTAGAACTGCTCTCTTGCTACAAACCACAAGTTTTAGTACATTGTATTTCCATTTCCATTTGCTTCAAGATACTCCCTGATTTCTCTTTTGATTCTTTGTTGACCCAATGATTGTTTAGTTGCAGGCTGTTTAATCGCCACATATTTGTGAATTTTCCAGTTTTCTTTGAATTGATGTCCAGTTTCATATCATGACAGTTAGAAAAGATGCATATAGTTTTAATCTCATTAACTTTATTAAGATTTGTTTTGTGGCCTAACATTTGATCTATCCTGGAGTAAGTTTTGTGTGAGCTTAAGAAGAATGTATTTTCTGTTGTTTGGGCATGGAATGTTCTGTATATGTCTGTATATGTTCTGTACATGTATGTTCTCAGTCACTCAGTTGTATCGAACTCTTTGTGACCAGTCTTCTCTGTCTGTGGGATTTTGCAGGCAAGAATACTGGAGTGGGTTGCCATTTCCTACTCCAGGGGATCTTCCCCACCAAGGGATTGAACCTGAGTCTCCTGTGTCTTCTGCATTGGCATGCAGATTCTTTACCACTGCATCACCTGTTAAGTTCACCCAATTTAATATGTGATTTAAGGCTAATTTTCCTTATTGAATTTCTGTCTCGATGATGTTAACATAGACAGGTATCAAAGTCCCCTACTATTATTGGATTTCTATTTATTTCTCCCTTTAGGTCTTTTCATATTTGCTTTACACATTTTGGTGCTCTTATGTTGGGTGGACAGATACTTACAATTATTATATACCCTTAATGGACTGACCCCTTTATAATGACTTCTGTGTCTCTTATTACAGCCTTTGTTTTAAAGGCTGTTTTGTCTGATATAGTTACTACACTTTTCTTTTGGTTCCCATTTGTGTGAAGTAATTGCTTCCATTCCTTAATTTCAGCCTGTGTGTATTCTTACATCTGAAGCAAGTCTCTTTTAGGCAGCATATAGATGGGTCATGTGTTTTTTTAAAATCCATTCAGCACCTTGTTGTCTTCTGATAGAAGAATTTGGTCTATTTACATTAAAGTAACTATGAAAGGTATGGACTCATTGCCATTTTGTTATTTTCTGGCAGTTCTGTAATGCCTTTTTCTTTATTCTTCTTTTGTTCTCTTCCTTTGTGATTCATTGATTTTCTATAGATTTTTTTCTTCTGTGACTGTTTTCAGTTAACAGAATGCAACAGACATGATGTTGTAACAGTGTGGGATCTAAACCTTAAGAAGGTATTTTTATACAGGGAGTCCTGACCACCACGTACTCATAATGCAGTCAGAGACTCACTTGAAGCTTACATCCTGTTGGACCAAATGAATTTAACATACGTATATATAATAGGTAGAAAATTTCTTTTATACTTAAAGCTTTATATTTTGTATTTTCGATTAGTTTTATCTGAAATGATCTTTGTATAAAGGCCATTAGCAAACAAGAGAGAGTTTTTATAAGCTAGGCAAATACCTCAAGAGAGGGCTTTGGGGAAGAAAAGATACATGTATATGTATGGTTGAGTCCCTTCGCTGTTCACCTGAAACAACCACAACATTGTTAATCAGCTATACCCTAATACAAAATAAAAAGTTTAAAATTTAAGGGGAAAAAAGGAATGTAACTCCTTTTCACTTAGATCAAGAGCTGACAATAGAGGCGGGTACGAGGTCACAGGGTGTCCTATTGCCATTACAGCTCTTCATGTCACCTGTTAGGGAAGGAGAATGATGGCAAAGTAACTAAAAGCCACTGAGCCCCTACTATGTGCTAGGCATTGGCCTTGGTTCTTTATATATCTTATTGAATCTTCACAAAAACGTTTTGAGTAGGTACTCTTAACACTGCAGATGTAGCAGCTGCAGCTCTGAGAAGGTAACTTGGTGAACATTGTGTTGCTGTCAGGCATGTCTTCCATCTGACTGCAATGCTCCTTCTCTTCCCCTCTCTCCTTTGTTCAATCCCGGAAGCATCCCTTTATATCAGTTCTTTTATCTCCACCATTAAGCATAATTGTCAGTGAGGATAAGGAAAGGAAGGCATAAAAGCAAGTCTGGGCACATAAAGCCCTGGGGATGGGATTAGAGGGAAAAGATTTGCCCTCATCCTACTCTGCTCCTTGTATGGGCTATTACGTCTCATGGCCCTACGTGCTCCGTGTAGAACCATGAATGTTGAAGCAGTAAGAGAACTTTGTGTCATCTACTCTTAGCTTTTCTTTTTACAGTTGATGAAACTGAATCCAGAAAACTGAAAGGACCTGCCCTAAAGTCACACAGTTAGAGACAGAGCTTGAACTAGACCCAGAGTGTGCTTTTAGTTCCACCTCTCTGGTCTACAGTATCGTGTTATTTCAGAGCTCCGATTTTGGAACCACACTACCTGGGTTCGGTGCTCAGCCCTGTCACTTCCTGAGTGGGTTGGGCAAGTTATTTCCCCACCTGTTAAGTGGAGAAAATAACATCACCTCGCTCTTGGATGTAAAGCATGTAAAACAGTATCAAGAACACAGTGAGTACTGTGTGTTTCTTACCATTGACCAGCTTACAACTCACGGTCTTGGTGACAGGGATTCTTTCCCCATTCTGGCCCTGTCTTCAGCACCTCCTGGGAATCTTGGTATACTCTGGGTACCTTCAGTGTGAGCTGAATTACAGTCTTTCAGTCATCTGCCTATATCTTCTCTAAAAAAGAATTTTTGATCCATGTGCTATGAGGTAAGGGAGACAATAGGACAAGACCCCTAATTTTGGTCCTAATATCTCTAACCTTTAGTTTTCCCTTTTTGCTTTTCCCACCTGTTGGCAGCAACAGAAGGAGCAGGGCTAAGAGTTCTCCTCATCCCACTCTCTCAATTTTGAAATCTGCCACTAGGAAAGGATCTGATAAGCTGATTCTTGGGTAACTTACTGATAAGGCCTAACCAACAGTCTCTGCTTTTAGCGACATTTTGAAGTTTTACAACAGGTTAAAGCCTACACCAAAAGATCTCTAATGTTAGGGTTTTGGTATGAGTTAGGAGAAGGATAGGTTTGCATTTTGGTTTTGTGTTGCTGGTATGGGACTGAGGAATAGGAAAGGGAGGAAACCCATGTCTTTCCTGTGAACCCAGGTTCTATACTCCAGGCTGGGAGTGAGCTAACCAGGTGGGCAGTTGGGGAAAAGTACTGGATTTTTTCCCAGAATTTCGTGAGGCAACTCAACTAGGATAGAAAATCAGAATTTCTTTCAGGGGAACCAAAGAGTGGGAGTAGATGGCAACTCCACCAAAAAATAAAATGTTTACTGAGAACAAAATCACGCATCATATCTAAGCCAGAATAGGATAGAGTGACCCACAAGTAATGCCATGAATGAGTCTGAGCCCTGACCTCACACTCTTTTTTAATTTGAGCTGGCTCTGTGTGCTATGAGACAGTGACAGATTCAAGGTGCCAAAACATGTTCACTTGCTGCTGCCCTTTATTGCTGTTCTCAGGGTTGGTACACCTTCTAAAGAGCTGTGAATGGAGAGAGCCATTGACTAATGTGACCAAGAGTTACTTGGACTCCTGGAAAAGCAAAATTCCGGCCAGGTCTATCCATCAGCCCACATGGAGTTCCCTCTGCACTTATTTCAAATAAAGTTCTGTGGAAATGTGAGAAGGAAGTGGATCTACAGAAACTAAAAGTCCAGATGTAACAGTTCATCTACTAGAGGAGAAGAGCTAGATCAGCAACCTAGTGATGGGCATGGGAGTAGAGTGGGCAGCAGGAGCAGCAGCAGAAATGCATGCCTTCCTGATTGTAGGTCATTACAGGCCTTTATGGAGAAGGCAATGGCACCCCACTCCAGTCCTCTTGCCTGGAAAATCCCGTGGACAGAGGAGCCTGGTAGACTACAGTCCATGGGGTCGCTAAGAGTCAGACATAACTGAGTGACTTCACTTTCACTTTTCACTTTCATGCATTGGAGAAGGAAATGGCAACCCACTCCAGTATTCTCGCCTGGAGAATCCCAGGGATGGCGGAGCCTGGTGGGCTGCCGTCTGTGGGGTCGCACAGAGTCGGACATGACTGAAGCGACTTAGCAGCAGCAGCAGCAGCAGCACAGGCCTTTATGCAGCAAACACTAGCTACAGACTTAATAGATATGTTTTCACACATTAGATAACATGTTTTCACACATTAGATAACATGTTTTCACATATGCATGTCACTGGTTTTTCAAACACATTTGGAAGCTATAGTGTAGTAACATGATTAATGCTGCTGCTACTAAGTCGTTTCAGTCATGTCCGACTCTGTGCGACCCCAAAGACAGCAGCCCACCAGGCTCCTCTGTCCCTGTAATTCTCCAGGCAAGAATACTGGAGCGGGTTGCCATTTCCTTCTCCAATGCGTGCATGCATGCTAAGTTGCTTTAGTCGTGTCCGACTCTGTGCGACCCCAGGGACAGCAACCCACCAGACTCCTCTGTCCACGGGATTATCTAGGCAAGAGTACTAGAGTGGGTTGCTATTTCCTTCTCCAACATGATTAATATCATCCCTGATTTATAATTCATTGTCAGTGAATGCATAGTAAAATTCAACGACTCTTATACAGGGTTCCATGAACTTATTTTGACTTGCAAAAGAGATTCTTGCTCTTGAAAAGGTTGGAAACATCGGGCTATATATACATCTTTCCACTGTCACTGCCATGCGCTTTCAACCCAGTGCTCCGTGACAACCTAGAGGGGTGGGATGCGTTGCCAGACAGGAGGGGGATTCAGCAAGCAGGAGACATATGTATACCTGTCGCTGATTCATATTGATGTACAGAAGAGGCCAACACAATATTGTAAAGCAATTATCCTCCAATAAAAAAATAGAAAAACAATTTCCTTTAAAAATACCTCAATGTCTTTTCATTGAGGACTATTTCTGTTCTTTTCTGAGTGAGTTTGCTTAATCCATCCTACCTATCAATTCCTTATATAAATTTGGGGGCAGGCTCTTCTAGAGAAAATTGAACTTTGCTTTCTGACTCTTACCACTCACAAAATAAAATGTAAGCAAATCTGACCTATAGGCAAGATCTACCAAAGTAATCTGGGACCTTGGTAAAAAGTTGAAAAGCTTGCTACTAAGATTGCTACTGAAGTAACAGTTCAAGGTGGAAGGCATACAGCTAATTTTGTTCAGCTTCCTTTCCACTAAACTAGTTGACTCTCGGACAATTTTTACTTATATATGTAACATAACTTTAATAGTTTCAAAGTTCTTTAATTTACAAAAGTCTGCTGTAAACCACAAAATAGAAGTGTACAAAGAAAGAATGTTCTCATTAGTCCAGACAGAGGTGATCATACCTTGAAATGCTTAGGAAGATAGTGATCGTGCTTGCATCTGGGTTATTTTATGTTTTATCTATGGTTTTATTTATTTTATTTATGGTTGTTTCTATTTTGTTTATTAATATTGCTGTTTATTTGGGTGCACTGGGTCTTCATTGCTTTACATGGGCTTTCTCTGGTTGCAGCAAGCAGGGACTACTCTCTAGCTGCAGTATGGGCTTCTCTCTGTAGTGGCTTCTCTTGTTGTGGAACACAGGCTCTAGTGCACACGGCCTTCAGTAGTTGTGGTGCATAGGCTTAGTTGTCCCACAGTGTGTGGAATCCTCCCAGACCAGGGATCAAACCTGTGTCTCCTGCATTCAATTCAGTTCAGTCGCTAAGTCATGTCCAACTCTTTGAAACCCCATGGACTGCAGCATGCCAGGCTTCCCTGTCAATAATCAACTCACGGAGTTTGCTCAAACTCATGTCCATCAACTCAGTGATGCCATCCAACCATCTCGTCCTCTGTCGTCCCCTTCTCCTCCTGCCTTCAATCTCTCCCAGCATCAGGGTCTTTTCAAATGAGTCATTTCTTTACATCAGATGGCCAGAGTACTGGAGTTTCAGCTACAGCATCAGTCCTTCCAATGGGTATTCACGACTGATTCCCTTTAGGATTGACTAGTTTGATTGCCATGCAGTCCAAGGGATTCTCAAGAGTCTTCTCCAACACCACAGTTCAGAAGCATCAATTCTTTGGTGCTCAGCTTTCTTTATAATCCAGCTCTCACATACATACATGACTACCAGAAAACCATAGCTTTCACTACATGGACCTTTCTTGGCAAAGTAATGTCTCTGCTTTTTTAATATGCTATCTAGGTTGGTCATAGCTTTTCTTCCAAGGAGCAAGCGCCTTTTAATTTCATGGCTGCAGTCACCATCTGCAGTGATTTTGGGGCCCAAGAAAATAAAGTCTGTCACTGTTTCCATTGTTTCCCCATCTATTTCCCATCAAGTGATGGGACCAGATGCCATGATCTTAGTTTTCTGAATGTTGAGTTTTAAGCCAGCTTTTTCACCCATCAAGGGACTCTTCACCTTCATCAAAAGACTCTTTAGTTACTCTTCACTTTCTTCCATAAGAGTAGTGTCATCTGCATATATGAGGTTATTGATATTTCCTCTGGCAGTCTTGATTCCAGCTTGCACTTCATCCAGCCCAGCATTTCTCATGATGTACTCTGCATAGAAGTTAAATAAGCAGGGTGACAACATACAGCCTTGATATACTCCTTTCCCAATTTGCAACCAGTCCCTTGTTCCATGTCCAGTTCTAACTGTTGCTTCTTGACCTGCATAGTTTTCTCAGGAGGCAGGTAAGGTGGCCTGGTATTCCCATTTTTTAAGAATTCTCCAGTTGTTTTGATCCACACAGTCAAAGGCTTTGGCATAGTCAATAAAGCAGAAATTGATGTTTTTCTGGAACTCTTGCTTTTTTGATGTTCCAACGGATGTTGGCAATTTGATCTCTGGCTCCTCTGCCTTTTCTAAATCCAGTTTGAACATCTGGAAGTTCATGGCTCACATACTGTTGGAGCCTGGCTTGGAGAATTTTGAGCATTACTTTGCTAGCATGTGAGAGGAGTACAATTATGCAATAGTTAGAACCTTCTTTGGCATTGCCTTTCTTTGGGATTGGAATGAAAACTGACCTTTTCCAGTCCTGTGGCCACTGCTGAGTTTTCCAAATTTGCTGGCATATTGAGTGCAGCACTTTCACAGAATCATCTTTCAGAATTTGAAATAGCTCAACTGGAATTACATCACCTTCACTAGCTGTCTTTGTAGTGATGCTTCCTAAGACCCATTTGAATTCACATTCCAGGATGTCTGGCTCTAAGAGAGTGATCACACCATCGTGGTTATCTGGGTCATGAAGGTCTTTTTTGTATAGTTCTTCTGTGTATTCTTGCCACCTCTTCTTAATATCTTCTGCTTCTGTTAGGCTCATACCATTTCTGTCCTTTATTGAGCCCATCTTTGCATGAATTGTTCCCTTAGTATCTCTAATTTTCTTGAAAAGATCTCTAGTCTTTCCCATTCTATTGTTTTCCTCTATTTCTTTGCACTGTTCACTGAGGAAGGCTTTCTTATCTCTCCTTGCTATTCTTTGGAACTCTGCCTTCAAATGGGTATATCTTTCCTTTTCTCCTTTGCCTTTTACTTCTCTTCTTTTCTCAGCTATTTGTAAGGCCTCCTCAGACAACCATTTTGCCTTTTTGCATTTCTTTTTCTTGGGGATGGTCTTGATCACTGCCTCCTGTACAACATCAGGAACCTCCATCCATAGTTCTTCAGGCACTCTGTCTATCAGATCTAATCCCTTGAATCTATTTATCACTTCCACTGTATAATCATAAGGGATTTGCTTTAGGTCATACCTGTGTTAGCAGACAGATTCTTAACCACTAGACCAGCAGGGAAGTCCTATTTTATTTTCTTTTATTGAAATTGTTGACATCCAAACCAATGCTTATGTATATAACATTGAAGAAGTGATGCTTATCCAAATTTATATCCTCCTTCATCACCTTTGTACTCCTCCTCATCAGCAGCAAAGAATCAGCTGCCCTTTATGTTTTGTTGGGAAATCCATGTACACAGTATCTGTTCCCATGTTTAGTAAGCAGACTTTGTTTCCTCGAGTTGAGACATCACCTCTGTGACTTGACATTTATTTTAGGGGCCAGAATGACTTTGGTCCCTAAAATAAATCTCAGGACAGTCAACAAATTTATGAATATCCTATGATGATTAGGGGGCTTCCCTGGTGGCTCAGTGGTAAACACCTGCCTGCCAATATAGGAGACACAAGTTCAATCCCTAGGTCAGGAAGATCCCCGGGAGAAGGAAATGGCAACCCACTCCAGTATTCTTGCCTGGAAAATCACTGGGACAGAGGAAACTGTTGAGTTATAATCCAATCCTTGGGGTCGCAAGAATCAGTCACCATTTAGCGACTACACCACCACCACCACCATGATGATTGCTTCCTTGCTTTCAGGGAATATTAGATATGAAATTCTTTCAAAACATGTATATATTTCCTTTCCTCTGTGAGATAACTCAATCAATAAAAGGGCTAATGTACTTTATACTCTCTGAGCTCTGAAAGTCTATGATTTGAGAGCAGTAATTTGGAGAGTGGGAGCAGAGATGAAGAGATTAGTTAACAAGTGGTATCAAATCAGGCTAAACAAGAAGTCACTTTGTGTGATGGAGGAAAATTAATAAGACTATCTTTAAAAGTCAACAAACACCCCACTTAAGTGTGGGCTATGCATAGTGAGTCTGAAGGAACATAGTATGGGAGGTGGGGGTGGGGGAGAGGTAACCTTCCAGTGGGGAAATCTGATAAACATTGCCTCAGCCATGTGATCAAGGTCAACATCAACAGTCATAGGTCATGTTGATAGTATATACCCTTGGTATGGTGTGATGAAAATGACACCTTACATCTGAGGTCCTCTACCAAAACCCATTACCTTAGTCTAATCACAAGAAAAACATGAGACTTGTCCCCAGAGAGGCACATTCTCTTACCTCTTACAAAATCACTAGTATACTTCAAAACTGGCAAGGTCATCAAAACCAGTGAAAGCTTGAGAAACTCTCATAGCCAAGAGGAGCCTAAGAAGACAAGGCAACTAAATGCAATGTGGTGCCCTAGATGGAATCCTGACATAGGAAAAGGACATTGGGTAAACACCAAGGAAATCTGAATAAACTATGGACTTTAGTTAATACTATTTTGCTATTGGTTCATTGATTATAGCAAAGTGCATTAGTAGATGGTAATAATAGTGGAAACTGGGGGCAGGGTATACGGAACTCTGGCCTACTCAGCTTCTTCCACAAATCTGAATTGTCCTAAAAACTAACAATTATTTTTTAAATAAAAAATTTAGGAACAATTATTTAAAATAAGAACAAAGACAATTTTTTTAACAAGCTCACTAAGCCCATACTTGGAGGGTAAAAGTTCTTATTATTAAGAAGGGACCTTTCTGCCTAATGATTTGACCTCATCTGACTTTTCCTGGAATTCTCTGTAATGAAAAGAATATATAAACTATTGACTTACTCTGTACTCCCATGGCCAACTCTCCTTTTCTAGGCCACAGCCACCTGGAAACTTAAAGTTAAAATTTATTAGCATAAGCTATGTGTTTCTCCCAGAAAGAGGAAAAGTTATTTTATAGTTGTACCAGGGTTGGATTTCTGGCTGTACCATTTATAAGCTGTGTAACAATATCGATCACTTAACCTTTCTGAAACTCCATTTTCTCCTTTCTTAAAAAAAAAAAAGAAAGAAAAACAAAAGACATTGCAAGATTATGACAAGCAAGACAACATGCAGCCCTTAAGTCAATATCCAGCACATTAAAGTTCCCAGTAAGTGATAGTTAATAATAAACAGGGTCATCAATCCACAAGATGAGATCATCCCTTGGGTTGCACCAAAATATAACTTTGAGCTCTTCCCTTCCAGTCCTCTTTCCCATCCCAGCAGGTCACACTGCATCAAGCATCTAGAAGGCTTTCTGCCAAAAACGGTACTGGTTTGTTATCTAAGTGAGTCTTGGTCATTTAGCAAAGTCAGGGTCTTTGTTATTATTTTCATCACCACTGGCCAAGCAGAGAAAGACCAAGCCACAGGGTACATCTCTGCCTGCCAAAGTCCTGTGTTTCTGAAACAAAAACGCAATAAAAATGGCAGTTCATGGCAGACACTGAGCCCAGGCTTGGGAGCCAGTGGGGAGGGGCTCCTCCTTCTCTTCCTCAGCACCTGTCACTGAGACGGGGTGGCCCAGCCCCAGGGCAACTCTAGCCCCAGGGCTCCCAGCAACGCCACCCAGCCCGCTCAGCGACTAGAAAGCGCCCATTGAGGCCTTGCAGCTGCCGGGGCCGCTTGCCCAAATACTACATAAAGCCTCAACTTCAGCTCCAGTGAAGAAGTCACTACTGTGTTCTTCCTGAGCCCTAGTCACGGCTATCAAACATTCAAAGCAAACTGGCCATGGTTAAACACTGCATGTGTTTACACCCCGAATCTTGAATCACAATGGGAAGGCTTGAGCTGCCAAGGCCTGGCTTTATCCTGGACACTGAAGTCTGTTCTCTGACCCACCGGACAGGAGTAGCGTTGAGTAAATACCAGATCGCTTTGCTTTTCATAGATGTTTGCTCTCAGGGACTTCAATGGGCTTCGTCTCCAGGCGGGGTTGAAGGGCACATAACTTGCAGAGGCAAGATGCTGTCTCACGTGAGTGGGCGTTCAGAAGCTTTAAGGCTTTGCAAGCCATCCCTAAAGAGAAAACCCAAACAGCGTAAAATAAAATATATCGAAGCAGATGAAAGGATAACTAGGATCCTTAAAAAAAAAAAAAAAAACGTTATGAAAAAAAACTGAGGAGGAAAAAGAAGGATGGCAGTGTGGTTAGTGGGATGAGCTGAGGCCTGGATGTTTAGAGCCTCATAACACTGTTCTCTACCCTTGAGAATTTAAACACTTCATTCATTTTAAAAAATACGATAATAAGAAAGACGCTTTGCCTCGCCCCTTTATCTAGGGTAGAATACAAAACCTAGATTTTCTTTTAAATGTCAGTCTGTTCTGTGTTTTTAACTCTTTCAGGTTTTTTATCCTTTACATTGCATGTCAGGATTTTGTTTTTTTTCTGACTATAGAAAAGTATATCATCATTGTGACAATTGAGAAATGCAGGAAAGAAACATAAAGAAGAAAGTATAAGTACTGTATCTTTGAATTAGAGCTTGTATTTTTATACACTTCCTTGCCATCTTTATACACAGAGAGAAAGAAAGAAAGAGAAAAAAGTAATTTTAAACATACTTAAATAGAATTCAATTTTGTTAACCTTTATACTATGTGTTGTTTTTCTTTTTTTTTAACTTCTTATGACCATTCCCCATACCACTAGATATTCCTAAAAGAATGACTCGTAATGGCTTTGGAATATTTTCACCCTATGTTTTTCAATGCCAGGAAAAATTCAAAACAGAGTTTTACTTATACCATGCCATACTTTAAAAAAATAGAACAAGCGTTTTACAGCTAGAGGGTATAAGGAAATTTATTTTGCACTAGATATATACCATTTTCTCCAGAATAATTTAAGAATCACAGCTGGATTCAGCATAGTATTTGGCAAGTACAAATATAGTAGTAAGATGAAGTTTTCTTACCTTGAGATGTGCTCCAAAGGGGAAATGAGCCAAAGGAATGGAAATTGACCACAAGTGTGGGTTGTAGATGTGAGGAGCGAAGCCAGAAATGGGAGATGGTGACTCAGTTCTCACACACAATCACACACACAGACACACACACACACTCACACCCTGACTTCTGCAGTCTGTACACCAGCTGACAGGACCTCTCTCTTTTAAGAACTTTGGAATCAAAACTCAAAAGGACCCAGTGAAAATCATAAAGATTAAGAGGAGAAGACATACTACATATTAGAAATGCAGAATGATTGAAGGAATGACAGGCAGATCCAGGGACAAGCCCTCCAGCATTGTCTGGGCATTTGCTGCACCTACAGCCATACATTGGATACGAAGATGAAAGAAGAAGCTACAGTGTTCGGGCCCATGGAGCTCCCAGACTAAATGGAGAAGACAGGATGTAAGCAAATCATTTCAGCTCAACATAAGACTTGCATGGACGGAGAACAGCAGGCAGCCCTTAGCCAGCCTGGGAGCAGAAGGATGAGGATTCGTGTGCCATCAGAAGATCTCAGAGAGGATGCAGCCTAGGAGCCAAACTGAGAAGAATGAGACCTCACAAACATAGGAGGAAGGGAAAATCATGGGGGGAACATTGAGTTAGCAAAGAAAGAGAAACAACTCTATTAAATAAACGTCTTTTTGTCACGGGCTTGAGACCCAATATTATTTGATACAGACTTGTCCTTTTTTCCTGTAATTTACATATAGAATATGTAATATTCTAAGCATCCCTGAAAACTTTTGTGCCAGACAAACTTTGATAATCTTAAGCATATTCCAAATAAACGAAGGGACAGTCATTTAAAGAAACCCTACTTAATTTGTTGGGATTCCTTGGTGGTTTAGACAGTCAAGAATCTGCCTGCAATGAAGGAGACCAGGGTTGGATCCCTGGGTCAGGAAGATTCCCCTGGAGAAGGGTATTTTGTTTATCTAGATAATGCCTTATTCCATTTTTTTTTTAAATATAGGATTATACATACCGCCTGCAGTTAGTGCAATGGTGAAAATAGATGTCTCCCTACCTGTTGCATTTGTTAGTTCAAAACCCAGAAGGACCTTGAGTGAATTTTATGTTTATTTTCTGATGCCCTGTCTCTCACTCACATATACCCACTTACTTAGTCAACTTATATAGTGAATATAAAATTCAGATGGCAAAGGCAGACAGCAGTACAGACAAATGTGGCCAGTTGCTGTTCAGTCCCTAAGTCTAATCCGACTCTGTGATCTCTAAGGACTGCAGCACGCCAGGCTTCCCTGTCCTTCACTATCTCCTGGAGCTTGCTCAAACTCATGTCTATTGAGTCGGTGATACTATCCAGCCATCTCATCCTCTGTCACCCCCTTCTCATCCTGTCCTCAATCTTTCCCAGCATCAGGGTCCTTTCCAATGAGTCGGCTCTTCACATTAGATGGCCAACGTATTGGAGCTCCAGCTTAGGCATCAGTTCCTCCAAAGAATATTCAGGATTATTACCTTTAGGATTGGCTGGTTTGATTTCTTTGCAGTCCAAGGGACTCTCAAGAGGCTTCTTTAACACCACAATTTGAAGGCATTGATTCTTCAGCATTCAGCCTTCTTTATGGTCCAACTCTCACATCTGTACGTGACTATTGAAAAAAACCAGAGCTTTGGCTATATGAACCTTTGCCAGCAGATATGTCTCTGCTTTTTAATATGCTGTCTAGGTTTGCCATAGCCTTCCTTCCAAATAGCATCTTTTAATTTCATGGCTGCAGTCACTATCTGTGGTGATTCTGGAGCCCAAGAAAATAAAATCTGTCACTGTTTCCACTTCTTCCCCTTGTCTGTGGGCCGTTAAAAATGTGGCCAATGTGAATGAATGCAAATTTTAAAGATTAATCTCTTTTTTAAAAAAGCAAGTTGAGTTGATTTTGAAAACTACCACATTTGCAAAGCTGACTTGGCATTTTAATTCTCAGGATTTTTTTTTTTCAGTTTGCAGCCTCCCGCAACCTACACAGTGACAGTTAAGGTAGGTCAGGACTATAATTACCACTTAGCAAATAGAGAAACCAAAATGAAAAGGCAAGGTTGGCTTTTAGCTGCTCTCCCCAGGTAGACCTTTTAGATTGTCAGCTGTAAATAGAGAGGTTTTCTGCAGCGACTAGAGGCTGTAGCCTCAGATGAGCTCTAGGTCTGCCGAGTTACAACACAGCCATTTTCAGGAGGTGAATCATGCCCTCTACTTCAATTTAATTAGAACTCTCCAATCTTGATGGTATTAAAAGTATCTACGAATCTGTGGCAGGATGGTCAAGTGCCCCACAAATTAGCTGAGGGGACAGGAGGCAGGAGACTATTCTTATCTCTCTATATTATTGCTTTGATCCCCAGGCCAGAATGTGTTTCACTGTAGTTAGAGTAAATACAGACTCAGGATGACTTTTTTTTTTCAAACAGAAAAAAATTTTGGTTTTCATTTGTCCAGAAAAGCAGTGATAACACAAAAGAGGACAAGTGTAGTTGTTATTTAATGAGTCATCTTGGTTTCATTTCTCTTAACTTGAATTTTTATTGTTCAGAATATAATGTTCCATGGATATGTTTCTAGTTTGAAAGAACTTAAACTACTCGGCAAGGTTATACTTTAAAAACATAAGATAGTGTAGAAAATGGCATGATTGTTTATATGAGTTTCAGGTCACTTATACCACTGTTATCTTTCTCTCCTAGAGCGTGGACTATATACTTATTGGAAAATTTTCTTGAAATAGAAATATCTCTGTGTTAATTTTGATTCTGGAATAATCAAGGATAATTTCAGTGCCGATGTTGTTCTGGTGACTATTGCTGCATTACACATTACCCTGAAATCAGTGGCTTAAAACTGACCATTTTATTTTGGTCACAGTTGTGTGGGCTGGGAATTCAGGAAGAGCTCAGCCTAGGCAGGTCTTGCTGGGGATTTTTCAGGCTGTTGCCGTCAGATGTTGGCTGGGGCTCCTACCATCAAAGGCTCCACTGTGCTCTCTCCTGAGTGTGTGGTTGAGGAATTCCTATGGGAGGTTGGAATGGTTAGTTAACAGAGCACCTACACCAGCATGGCAGTCTTGCTCAAACTTCCCAGAATCTGCATGACTTCCCCCAAGCCATCAGTCCCAAGACAACCAGGCAGTAGCCTTTGCCAACCTAACCTCCGACATCACACAGCATCACTGTCACATACTCAACTGGTTACAAGCGAGTCACTAAGATTAACCCCCCTCTTATAGGGAGAAATATCAAAGACACATTTTTTTTTTATTTTAGTTGGGGGCTAATTACTTTACAATATTGTAGTAGTTTTTGCCATACATTGACATGAATCAGCCATGGGTTCACATGTGCTCCCCCTCCCGAACCCTCCTCCCACCTCCCTCCCCATCCCATCCCTCTGGGTCATCCCAACGCTCCATCCCTGAGCATCCGTCCCATGCATAGAACATGGAATGGTGTTCCGCTTCACATATGACAATATACATGTTTCAATGTTATTGTCCCAGAACGTCCCACCCTCACCTTCTCCCTCAGAGTCCACAGGACTGTTCTATGCATCTGTGTCTCTTATTCTGTCTCACATATAGGGTTACCATTACCATCTTTCAAATTCCATATACATGCATTAGTATACTGTATTGGTGCTTTTCTTTCTGGCTCACTTCACTCTGTATAATGGGCTCCAGTTTCATCCATCTCAATAGAACCGATTCAAATGTATTTTTTTTAATGGCTGAGTAATATTCCATTGTGTATATGTACCACAGCTTCCTTATCCATTCGTCTGCCGATGGACATCTAGGTTGCTTCCATGTCCTGGCTATTGTAAACAGTGCTGCGATGAACATTGGGGTACACGCGTCTCTTTCAATTCTGGTTTCCTCGGTGTATATGCCTAGCAGTGGGATTGCTGGGTCATATGGCAGTTCTATTCCCAGTTTTTTAAGGAATCTCCACACTGTTCTCCATAGTGGCTGTACTAGTTTGCATTCCCACCAACAGTGTAAGAGGGTTCCCTTTTCTCCACACCCTCTCCAGCATTTATTGCTTGTAGACTTTTGGATAGCAGCCATTCTGACTGGTGTGTAATGGTACCTCATTGTGGTTTTGATTTGCATTTCTCTAATAATGAGTGATGTTGAGCATCTTTTCATGTGTTTGTTAGCCATCTGTATGTCTTCTTTGGAGAAATGCAAAGACACATTTTTAATCTTCCAGATATATGTCTGTGTTTGTGTGTTGCTGCTGCTAAGTCACTTCAGTCGTGTCCGACTCTGTGCGATCCCATAGACGGCAGCCCACCAGGCTCCCCTGTCCCTGGGATTCTCCAGGCAAGAACGGTGGAGTGGGTTGCCATTTCCTTCTCCAGTGCATGAAAGTGAAAAGTGAAAGTGAAGTCGCTCAGTTGTGTCCGACCCTTAGCGACCCCATGGACTGCAGCCTACCAGGCTCTTCTGTCCATAGGATTTTCCAGGCAAGAGTACTGGAGTGGATTGCCATTTCCTTCTCCGTGTTTGTGTGTTAAATAACAACTTAGAGTGTATTATCTTTAACTAGCAACCTGGATCCTCAAGACTGCACAAGTCTGTGAGTTCATTTTTTTACTTCCAGTACCTAGCACAGGCACTGTGTTGTATCAGATGCTCCAGGGCTTCCCTGGTGGCTCAGACTATAAAGAGTCTGCCTTCAATGTGGGAGACCTGGGTTCGATCCCTGGGTCAGGAAGATCCCCTGGAGAAGGGAATGGCTACCCACTCCAGTATTCTTGCCTGGAGAATCCCATGTACAGAGAACCCTGGTGGGCTACAGTCCATGAGATCACAAAGAATCAGACTCGACTGGGTGACTAAAACACACACATGTTAAACTAAGCGAAGAACTGACAAGCTAAGGACACTGCAATCCAAATGAAGAAGGGACTCTGTGGCTGCCAAATTTTTACCTTTTGTGAGCTGGAAGGATGACTGTGCTGATAAAACCACTCTACATAGTAACAACAGAAAAGCTTGGGGTTTTAAAGCTAAAAGGAATCTCAGAAATCCTATGGCCCCACCCTCCCTTACAGCCTTCCTCATTGTACCCCAAGGGCTTCCCTGGTGGCTCAGAGGGTAAAGTGTCTGTCTGCAATGTGGGAGACCCAGGTGTGATCCCTGGGTCAGAAAGATCCCCTGGAGAAGAAATGGCAATCCACTCCAGTACTCTTGCCTGGAAAATCCCATGGAAGGAGGAGCCTGGTAGGCTACAGTCTATGGGCTCGCAAAGAGTTTAACACGACTGAGCAACTTCACTTTCACTTTTATTGCACCCCAGTTTTTCCAGCTGAAACCCAGAGAAAGTAAGTGACATAATTAAGTGACAAAGATCAAGTCTCCAGTCGTAAATTCTAGTCACTGCTTTTGGTACATTATAAAACACTTATTGTCAGTCACTGTTAGGGGTTATGACTTGATCAAATTGCAGGGGCTTCCCTGGTAGCTCAGATGGTAAAGCTTCTGTCTGCAATGTGGGAGACCTGGGTTTGATCCCCGGGTCGGGAAGATCCCTTGGAGAAGGAAATGGCAACCCACTCCAGTATTCTTGCCTGGAAAATTCCATGGATGGAGGAGCCTGGTAGGCTACAGTCCATGGGATCGCAAAGAATTGGACACGACTGAGAAACTTCACTGTGTTCACTGGTTCACTGTGGTTTAGATCTTTTTCATATATAAGGGTGAATGAGGTTGAGACTCTGCCAACCTGTTGACTCAGTGTGAGTCCTTTTATTACTGGACTCTTCTATCCATTCCATCAGGTGGATAAAAGTCCTAGAAATGTCTCACTGGGAGGCCCCAGGAGTGGCTCTCTTCAGTCCCAGGTCAGAAAAACCTAACTTCCTAACGCGTTCCTCCTATCTTGCAATAAAATCTTGTAGTTTCTATGACCGGGCAGTGTGGAATCTGGAAGCCTTCCTGAAATTTACAAAAAGCCATGAGGTAACAAAGGTGTCCCTAAGATTGCCTAAAACCTGTCATAAGGATCTACTGTGTTTCTAGCTAGTGACCACCCAGCTTACTGTGACAATGTGAGATGCTGTTCTAGATGTTTGGGGTCTTGGAAGCAGAAAGATGGCCCAGTCCCCTATTTTGTACTACACTGATGCAGTTTTGTCTGGAACAATAGGATTTTTAAAGGGACCACCCAGTTAATTAATATAAGGAAAGAAATCACACCCTCTCCTCTGAAGTTTCTATAGCTCCCTTTAGTAAGGGAAGGCTCCTGCCCTAGCCTGTGTCAGGGCCATGTTTGAGGCTTGTTCAATTTAATAAATTCCATAGTTTTGAGGAAAGGCAAGCAATAGAACTGGTGCCTCAGACTTGTTCTTAAACTAATTTCTTAGCTCTGTAAATATGCCTTTAATTCATTAAATTGGCATTTGTGAAAGTGACAGGCTCATGGCATAAACTCAGTACAAGTCAACTCCCCTTTTCCAACCCCTCAGAACTATACAGTGAGTGACTCATGTCCGCAATGTTAGTGTTTCTCTAAAATCTTCTGACTCTTTGTTAGCAATGAAATGTCGTTAATATTTGCTTTCCTGACGATTGAAGCAAGGTTTGATGCTGTAAAGAGCAATATTGCATAGGAACCTGGAATGTTAGTCCATGAATCAAGGCAAATTGGAAGTGGTCAAACAGGAGATGACAAGAGTGAACATCGACATTCTAGGAATTAGTGAACTAAGATGGACTGGAATGGGGGAATTTAACACAGATGACCATTTTATCTACTCCTATGGGCAGGAATCCCCTTAGAAGAAATGGAGTAGCCATCATGGTCAACAAAAGAGACCGAAATGCAGTACTTGGATGCAGTCTCAAAAACAACAGAATGATCTCTGTTCATTTCCAAGGCAAACCATTCAATATCACGGTAATCCAAGTCTATGCCCCAACCAGTAACACTGAAGAAGGTGAAGTTGAATGGTTCTGTGAAGACCTACAAGACCTTCTAGAACTAACACCCAAAAAAGATATCCTTTTCATTATAGGTGTCTGGAATGCAAAAGTAGGAAGTCAAGAAACACCTGGAGTAACAGGCAAATTTGGCCTTGGAGTATAGAATGAAGCAGGGCAAAGGCTAATAGAGTTCTGCCAAGAAAACGCACTGATCATAGCAAACACTCTCTTCCAAAAACACAAGAGAAGACTCTACACATGGACGTCACCAGATGATCAGCACCAAGATCAGATTGATTATATTCCTTGCAGCCAAAGATGGAGAAGCTCTATAGAGTCAGCAAACACAAGACCGGGAGCTGACTGTGGCTCAGACCATGAAATCCTTATTGCCAAAGTCAGACTTAAATTGAAGAAAGTAGGGAAAACCACTAGATCATTCAGCTATGACCTAAATCAAATCCCTTATGATTATACAGTGGAAGTGAGAAATAGATTTAAGGGACTAGATCTGATAGACAGAGTGCCTGATGAACTATGGACAGAGGTTCGTGACATTGTACAGGAGACAGGGATCAAGACCATCCCCATGGAAAAGAAATGAAAAAAGGCAAAATGGCTGTCTGAGGAGGCCTTAAAAATAGCTGTGAAAAGAAGAGAAGTGAAAAGCAAAGGAAAAAAGGAAAGATATTCCCATTTGAATGCAGAGTTCCAAAGAATAGCCAGGAGAGATAAGAAAGCCTTCCTCAGCGAACAATGCAAAGAAATAGAGGAAAACAACAGAATGGGAAAGACTAGAGATCTCTTCAAGAAAATCAGAGATACCAAGGGAATATTTCATGCAAAGATGGGCACAATAAAGGACAGAAATGGTATGGACCTAACAGAAGTAGAAGATATTAAGAAGGGGTGGTAAGAATACACAGAAGAACTATACAAAAAAGATCTTCATGACCCAGATAATCACGATGGTGTGATCACTCACCTAGAGCCAGACATCCTGGAATGAGAAGTCAAGTGGGCCTCAGGAAGCATCACTGTAAACAAAGCTAGTGGAGGTGATGGAATTCCAGTTGAGCTATTTCAAATTCTGAAAGATGATTCTGTGAAAGTGCTGCACTGAATATGCCAGCAAATTTGGAAAACTCAGCAGTGGCCACAGGACTGGAAAAGATCAGTTTTCATTCCAATCCCAAAGAAAGGCAATGCCAAAGAATGCTCAACCTACCGCACAATTGCACTCATCTCACACGTTAGTAAAGTAATGCTTAAAATTCTCCAAGCCAGGCTTCAGCAATACGTGAACTGTGAAATTCCAGATGTTCAAGCTGGTTTTAGAAAAGGCAGAGGAACCAGAGATCAAATTGCCAACATCCGCTAGATCATCGAAAATGCAAGCGAGTTCCAGAAAAACATCTATTTCTTCCTTATTGACTATGTCAAAGCCTTTGACTGTGTGGACCACAATAAACTGTGGAAAATTCTGAAAGAGATGGGAATACCAGACCACCTGACCTGTCTCTAGAGAAACCTGTATGCAAGTCAGGAAGCAACAGTTAGAACTGGACATGGAACAACAGAATGGATCCAAATAGGAAAAGGAGTACGTCAAGGCTGTATATTGTCACCATGCTTATTTAACTTATATGCAGAGTACATCATGAGAAATGCTAGGCTGGAAGAAGCACAAGCTGGAATCAAGACTGCGGGGAGAAATATCAGTAACCTCAGATATGCAGATGATACCACCCTTATGGCAGAAAGTGAAGAAGAACTAAAAAGCCTCTTGATGAAAGTGAGAGAGGACAGTGAAAACGTTGGCATAAAGCTCAACATTCAGAAAACTAAGATCATGGCATCTGGTCCCATCACTTGATGGGAAATAGATGGGGAAACAGTGGAAACAGTGTCAGACTTTATTGTTTTGGGGCTCCAAAATCACTGCTGATTGTGACTGCAGCCATGAAATTAAAAGACACTTACTCCTTGGAAGGAAAGTTATGACCAACTTAGATAGCATATTAAAAAGCAGAGACAATACTTTGCCAACAAAGGTCCATATAGTCAAGGCTATGGTTTTTCCAGTAGTCATGTATGGATGTGAGAGTTGGACTGTGAAGAAAGCTGAGCTCTGGAGAATTGATGCTTTTGAACTGTGGTGTTGGAGAAGACTCTTGAGAGTCCCTTGGACTGCAAGGAGATCCAACCAGTCCATCCTAAAGGAGATCAGTCCTGGGTGTTCATTGGAAGGACTGATGTTGACGCTGAAACTACAGTACTTTGGCCACCTCATGCGACGTGTTAACTCATTGGAAAAGACCCTGATGCTGGGAAGGATTGGGGGCAGGAGGAGAAGGGGACGACAGAGGATGAGATGGTTGGATGGCATCACCGACTTGATGGACATGAGTTTGGGTGAACTCCAGGAGTTGGTGATGGACAGCGAGGCCTGTGTGCTGCAACTCATGGGGTCGCAAAGAGTTGGACATGACTGAGTGACTGAACTGAACTGAACTGACCTTATTATGGCAGAAAAATCTTCTAGAGCTCTTTGTATTAGGGTTCCCCAGAAAACTAATAGAAAAAAATACAAATATGTATATATGTATAGAAAGTGAAAGTGGCTCAGTCGTGTCTGACTCTTTGCGACCCTACAGACTGTAGCCTGCCAGGCTTCTCTGTCCATGGAATTCTCCAGGCAAAAATACTGGATTGGGTAGCTGTTCTCTTCTCCAGGGGTTCTTCCCAATCTAGGGATCAGACTCAGGTCTCCCACATTGCAGGCAGATTCTTTACCATTTGAGCCACCAGGAAAGTCCCTATACGTGTATGGAAACATAAATATACGTGTGTGTGTGTATGTGTATGTGTATATACATAGAAAGAGAGAGATTTATTATAAGGAATTAGTGATCATGAAGGCTGACAAGTCTCTGTGAGACTTGCAGTCACTCTGCATAAGATCTGCAGTCAACAAGCTGGAGACCCAAGAAAGCCAGTGGTTTAGTTCCAATCTGAGTTGAAAAGCCTCAAAACAGCAGAACCAATAGTGTAGTTCCAGTCTAAAAGCCAGCAGAGTTTCAACTCAGGAAGAGCCAGTCTGAGTCCCAGGGAAGGAGAAAAACCAATGTCCCAGCTCAAGGTGATCAAGCAAGAGGAAATTCCCTCTCCTTTGAGGGAGGGTCAGCCTTTTTATTCTATTCAGGTCCTCAAATGATTGGATGAGGTTCACCCACAGTAGGGAGGACACTCTGCTTTACTCAGTCTGCCTGTGCACATATTAATCTCATCCAGAAACACCCTCACTGACACATTCAAAATGTTTAGGCCCTCTGTGGTCCAGTACAGTTGATACACGAAATGAACCATCACATTCCTCTTCCAATGAGTGCTAGCCAAACTGAACTTCAGGTGAAACCGGTATAGTTGTAACAAAACTGACTTTCAAGTTAAAATGGATGTGTTAGTGAGGATGTGTAATGTATCCATTCCTCTGTGCCGTCAGGTGTTACTCTGTGCTCAGAACATTTCATTCCAGTGCTGTGTCCTTAGTCGCTCAGTCATGTCTCACTCTTTGCAACCCCATGGACTGTAGTCTGCCAGGCTTCTCTGTCCATGGGGATTCTCCAGGCAAGAGTACTGGAGTGGGTTGCCCTGCCCTTCTCCAGAGGATCTTCCCAACCCAAGGATCAAACCCAGGTCTCCCACATTGCAGGTGGATTCTTTACCATCTGAGCCACCAGGGAAGCCCACAATAATTTTGTGGTAATGTAAAGGAGAAAGCGAAAGTCACCAGTCATGTCCAACCCTTTGTGACTCAACCTCATGGACTGTAGCCTGCCAGGCTCCTCTGTCCATGGGATTCTCCAGGCCAGAATACTGGAGTGGGTGGCTGTTCCCTTCTCCAGGGGATCTTCCCACCAGGGACTGAACCCAGGTCTCCCGTATTGCAGGCGGATTCTTTATCGTGTGAGCCACCAGGGAATCCCAGCGTTCCAGAGCATATGAATAAATGGGATGCTCCCCTATCCCTGTCCTTGGAAATGTGTTTACAGGGATAAGGCAGGGCCAGAGGCAGGGGGATGTCCTATGTCGAAGGTTGCCTCAGTCACTATCCTAGAAAGGGCTGCTGGTGCAAGCCCCCCATCTTCCCTTCAGAAGGTGAAAGACTTGCTTTCAGAGGTACCACAGAGCATGGAGAGTATAGTACACTTCACAGACATTCTCAGACAGCAATGGCATTTTAGTAGTCAGAAAGGAAATCATCTGCACAATCATGATGGATCCAAAATTCAGAAATTGTAAATGTGCCACACTTTGGTTTTATGTAGAAACCAGAAGCCTTTTCTCATGTAGTAGCAGCAATATTCTTGCCTGGGAAATCCCACAGACAGAGAAGCCTGGCAGGCTACAGTCCATGGGGTTGCAAGAGTTGGATGCAACTTAGTGACTAAACCACCGCAGCAGCAAGTTTGCACCTTAGCAGCTGGGGTTGTCAACTGCAGTGGTTCAGAGCATGCAATTATTAGGGCTCCTACTGCTGCCAACACAGAAGTGAAAATGGGGAACCTTGTAGAGTTTCAGAGTAGAAGAAAAGTTATAAAAACAATGGCTGAAGAAACCTTGTGTTAGCTAGAATTTGTGCTTGTGTTAGCTAGAATCCATTATCTTTATGATGAATTGCTGAAGAGATTGTATCTATATAATGCTGTATACCCATTGCACTGTCATCTCCCTCATGATACAGTCTGAAAACAGAAACAGAACATGATGAACTTGTCCTCAGGTCACGCAGCAAGTAAGTACCAGAGCTCCCTGCAGGGGTTTTAAAAGAGAGAGTCTGGCTCCACATCTAGTCACCAAACTAGATGTCTTATCTAGTTTGGTGGGTCCTAACTCTGCAACTCAAACTCCCTGGAGGGGTTTGAAAAGACAGAGTCTGGCTCCACATCTAGTCACCAAACTAGATGTCCTATCTAGAGAAATGGGTCCTCTCTGCAACTCAAACAAAACCACAGTCTCCCCCAGTAACCCCACAGGGTTGCTGCCTTATCCTGCCAAGGCCCAGGGGGATTACTGAGCAAAGGTTCTCCTTTTGTGTTTTCAAGCCGTGACACTTAAGCCATAGGTAGAAGTTTATGGAGGTGAGATGAAGACCAGCCCAGGTGGAGTCAGAGCCTCTCCTCTGGACCCTTCACCTAACTTGAACCTTTTGTACCCTGTCCGCTCCATCCACCATCAACTACAAGCCCCTTAAAGTTTTTTATTGCCCATTCCACTCAAGACTTGAATTTCCCTTTAAAGTTTTTGTTAGTTTTATAATAAAAATCTTGGCACTGAATTTTAATTTCCATAGCAGTAGGGCTGCCGTCAGGAGGCCTCCCTCGGTCCTCATCACAAAGAAAGGGGGCCTCCTCTTCTTTCTCCGGGAGGAAAGCTGTGGACTGGAGATGCACTGGTGAGCAAAGCAAACAGGGCCCCTGCTCACAGAGTGTATAGTTTAGTGGGGAACATAAACATGATTCAGAGACTTACATATAAATATAAAGCTTACTGTGACAAGTGCTATAAAGGCAAAGTGTAGAGTTCAGTGGGCCAGAATGGGGAGTTGACCTACTCAGGAAGGTCCAGGAAGTCTTCCCTAAAGAGGTGACACAGAGTGAAGATCTGGAGAGAAAGGAGAGTGTGTCACAGGAAAAAGCTGCTCAGAGGCCGTAGACCCAGGCAGGAAGGAGTATGGGGATTTTGAGGAACCAAGAGAAGACCAGCATGGCTGGAGAACAGTGGCTGGGGATGTGGCAGATAATAAGGGAAGAGAAGGAAGCAGAGGCAAGACCGTGTCCAGCCTGCATGAAGAGGGGCTTATATACCTAGAGCAGTTCTTGCAACTCTAACTTTTCACCAGAATCACCTAGGGAGTGTTTTAGAAATACTGGTAAGAAGATCCCACTCCAGAACAATTCAATCCAGACTTCTGGAAGTGAGACCCAGGCCTAACTTGTGTTTGTTTGTGTGTTTGCTTGTTGTAAGGCCTCCAGATGATTTTATTGTGAAGTTCGGAATGAGAATCATTGCCCTGCAGCAAAGAGGAAACACTAAAACATTTAAAAGATGTATATTGTGTGTGTTTGGGGGGAGGTGGATGTCATCATCAGATTTACACTTCAGAAAGCATCCTTTAACTAGAACCATGGAGTAAGAAATGCTAGGAATTAAAGGTTTCAGAAAGACCAATTGAGTGACAAGTAAATGATGCAGCAATTTTGGATCAGGGTAGCAGCAGTGGAGGGCTTCCCAGGTGGTGCTAGTGGTAAAGAATCCAGTGGAAATGAAAAGAAATGGATAAAGATGAGACACTTCTCTTTGACTGAACAACTGGGACTGGTGGAATGGTGAAATGATGGACTTGGTACAGGAGAAAAGAGAGATGATGATCACCGGGGTTCTGCTTATAAGCAGACTAGATAATTGTCCTCTTTTTTGAGACAGGGACAAAAGCTAGCCCCAGACATGGTTAGAGTGAGGGTGGGTCTTCAGTTTTGGCCTGTGGAGCATGCTTTCATTGAGTGGCTTCATTTCCCTTTTCTCCAGGTGATCAATATGTCACTCACCAGTCCTTGCTGTTTATTATCCATTAAAACAAACAATAGCTATAACAACAAAATCACTGAGCACTTACCAAGTTCAAGTCATTGGCCTTATTAATCTGCTTTCAATTTACTCGAAGAAGCTTACTTATGACTGAATAAGCTTTCTTAGTAAGTGTACATTATTTCCCTAGCACAGTTCTATTTCATCTTCTCCTTAAAACTTTTTAATACTGTGTATTTATTAAGACATTGAATGCCAAGTGACAGAAGCTCCACTCCAATAAGCTTAAATAGAAAAAACATTTTGTTGTAATGACATAAAGGTATCTCATGGATACAAATTTGAATCTGCAGGAAAAGCTGAAATCAGGAACTCAGGACTCCATGGTAGCTCTCCTCAGTTCCTCCTCTCTGCACAGCTGCCTTGTTCTTCTCTCTCCTCACAAACCAGCTTCCATGACATTTCTTGTCAGCATAAAAGAAAATAGGATAACTGACAGTTTGGGAGCTTTAAATGTTAGAGCTCAGACTGACTGACTCAGCACAAAATCCAAAATCCTGAGAAAGGAACTCATTGGCTCAGTTGAGCCACATGTCCTCCTTTGGGCCAATCAGCTGTGGCCAGGAACTATGAGCTGAAGAAAAGGGGATGGTCCTCCCACACTGATTCATAAACCGCACTGCACTCTGGCTGAAATGGATGCTCCTATGATAACCTGTGGGGATTGCAGCAGTACCAGCCTTTCAAATCCTGGAGAAACAGAGATTGGGCAAATAGTACAAGTTTTCCAATCCATCCCAACTTAGTAAATTCACATATGTGAGCCATCAGCTCCATCTGAAAACAGTTTCAAAAAGGTTGATAATTTACAAAATATTTTATTTCTCTGGACTGGTGCTATCATGACATCTGAAGTTTCCAAAATTTCTAGAATGTCATATTAGATAGTGATTACACCAGTATATTTACATTTGAATGTATATGATTTGGACTGGGCTTCTCTGGTGGCTCAGATGATAAAGAATCTGCCTACAATGCAGGAGACCTGGGTTCAATCCCTGGGTCAGGAAGATCCCCTGGAAAGCGAATGACCACCTGTTCCAGTATTCTTACCTGGAGAACTCCATAGACAGGGTAGCTTAGCAGGCTTAAGTCCATGGGGTTGCAAAGAGTTGGACATGACCGAGCAACTAACACTTTTCATGATCTGGACTACAAGATTTTGAATGGGTTCAACAAAGCAATGCATTAACTGTGAAATTATGCTGATTTAAAATATCATTTGCATTTCTGTAGATGGAAAATTATATAACAATTTCTAGCTCTTTTGATTCTCGTTAATATTTGATTAACACTGACTCCCTAAAGCCCTAAAAGAAGGAGCAGGGGTTGCAATTTCAATTGCATTTGGGAAAATATGTACTTGGTTCCCTTGGAAATGAAGGAGAACATATTAAATGACAAGTCACGAAAAAGCTGGTTTTGACAGTGTATTCTTTTGAAGCTCTAAGATAAAATGAGGAGTTTGCAAATGACAGCTGATGAAAATGATCAGAAATAAAGATTTTAGCTGAGCTTTCTTATGGCTGAGCCTTGAAAAACATTAGGAAATAACCAGGTCGGTATTTCCATTCTAACTTCTCAGGGTGGAGCCCTCTTTGCAGACCATACTCATGTATTCATGACTTTTGGAATGTCCCTCAAGGCATTTACCATGTAGTTAGAACTAAACGAATGCATGGTTAATAGTGTAAAACTTCTACTTCTGAGAGTCAAGTAGACAGTCTACATTAGTTTTAGAGAGAAGGGATGGGAATCCAGGCAGGCATGAGTGGCCCTGGCCCGACAAAACTGTGAAATAACTGCCTCTAGACACTTTTATCAGGCTTCCCTGGTGGCTCAGTTGGTAAAGAATCCACCTGCGATGAGGGAGACCTGGGTTCGATCCCTGGGTTGGGAAGATCCCCTGGAGAAGAGAAAGGCTAGTGACTCCAGTATTCTGGCTTAGAGAATTCCATGGACTGTACTCGGGAGGTCACACTTCTATCAGCACAGACTGGGTTTTTTCCCTGTTGGCCTCTCTGTACTTACCTTTAACTTCCTTCTCCATCTTCTGGAGGGTCCCTCTGATTCGTTTCAGTCTTGCTCTCAACTCATCTTTAACTCTTTTCCTGCTAAGGCGTTAACTGAAAATAGGGGTGTTGTCTCAAACACAGCAGGGGAGTGGATTGAGGGTTTAAATTTTGGATCTGTGTCTGCTGTTATCAGTGTCATCTAGGGGTCAGTTTTTCTCATGTCCCCAGACCTCAGTTTCCTCACCTTTAAGACAAATGGGAAAGAATTAGTTAGATGCTAAACTCTATCCCAGGTATTGCATATTAGTCTATGTAACAACACCTTTCAGATGTGTTTGTATTCTAAAAGGTATGAGAAGGACAGTCCCTCTCCCTCCCCAGGATAATTCAGAGGAAGGGTCAGCAAACTCTTTCTGTAAAGAGCTAGTAACAAGTTGAGGCTTTTTGAGGCATACAGTCCCTGTTGCCACTACAAACTCTGCCAGGAGAGCATAAAAGCTGCACAGAAAAGGGGAGTTATTTATGAAAATAGGTGGTAGGCTGGAGTTAACCTGCAAGATAGAGTTTATAAACCCCTGGTTTAGAAGATGCTGTATGAGACCAAGTTGCTCAAGTTGAGTTCAAAAGTCAGCTCTACCAATTCCCTGACCTTTATGTGCCAGTTTCTTTATCCGCAAAGTGGGAGAGATGGCATCGTGGAGAAATGAATTCTTATGTGTACAGCATGTAGACCAGTGCTTGATTCATAAGAAGTATGGTTAGCAGTCATTCTCTTCCCTCTTTTCAAATTCATGTTATGTTTCTGCACACTGTCTTTCTGTTGATGAGCTTAGCCCAACAACCTATTCTGCAGGAAGGTGTTACTAAAGCAAGGGCCACTGGCCTGCCAGGTGAAGAAAGACCTATCCCTGGATGGAAACTCGTCTCTTCTGAGCTTTCTACTGGTGGACAGTCACAGCTCTCTCCAAAGCTTCTTACTAGAGCAAAAGCATATGAACTTGGCCGGCCTCAGATGAATGGCTCTTATGCCCCCTCGTAGGATATCACCTGAATCTAAAACGAATGGTCTTGTACCTTCTGCAGGGTAGCTTGTTGTTAAGCCAAGAAGTTTCTGAACCCCTTGCTAAGAGAGGATAAATAAGGAAAAGCTTGACAAAGCCACCTCTGTCAAAGTACTGAGCCTTGGACTTCCTTGGTGGTCCAGCAGTTTAGACTCTGTGCATCCAATGCAGGGGTTGCAGGTTCAATCCCTGGTCCAGGAACTGAGATCCCATGTGCCATGAACTATGGCCAGTAAAAAATGGTACTGAGTCTCATGATCTGTAGAATAGTAGATTTCTGGTATTATACCAAGGATTGGTGAGGGAATGTCTCCTGCATGAGGGGAATGTAAGGACACAGTTTTAATGTAGTCCAATATGGCCTGCAGAAAGGAGATGGTGGTGTTGCTGGATGTGGAGAGGGTATGTGCCAACATTTTTGGCTAGGTAAATGGTTTGGGAAATGGGTACATATTCTTTTTTCCTTTTGAATTGAGAGACTGAAAAAAAAATAGCAGGAATTGCCATCTCTTTGCCACAGAATTGTATGGTTTAGTCTTTTATAGCATTTCACATTTAAAGAAGCTTTGCCCTTAGACTGCATCATCAGCCTGCATGGTTCCTCCTGTTTCTTCATGTGGCTCAGTGCCTGAATTATGTACAAGATTATTAATCTTTTACAAGGCCATTGTTGACAGACCTGTAGTCATGTATACATGTCATAAATCTTGTCTTCCGTAAGTCAACAGTGCCTGTTATATTTGGCAAGTGATTACCGGGCACCAGCTAAACCAGAATCATACCAGTGAGGCTATGGGCCATACCAGTAAGGCCCACACCTGGATTCAGGAGATGTAGGTTCTTGTCATGATTCTGTCACTAACTGGCTGTGTGACTTGGAGCATCACTCAACTCAGTATCATAAAGACAGTTATCGACTCTCTCTGAGACTCCGTTTCCTTCTCTGAAATATAAAAGAGTTAAACTATTAGGTTGGTACAAAAGTAATTGCTGTTTTGAATTGTTGAAGTTTGCTGTTTGATATTGGAATACATTCTTAAATGTGGTTATGTTACACATCATTTTAATGTGCATTTCTTGCTTTATGTTTTTTTGGTAATGACTTATTACTTGCTGTTTATTTTATATTTATTTTAGACTAGGGAAATTATGTTAGACAAAAAGCAAATTCAAGCGATGTTTTTATTGAGTTCAAAATGGGTTGTAAAGCAGCAGAGACAACTCGCAACATCAACAGCACATTTGGTCCAAGAACTGCGAATAAACGTACAGTGCAGTGGTGGTTCAAGAAGTTTTGCAAAGGAGACAAGAGCTTTGAAGATGAGGAGCATAGTGGTCAGCCATTGGAAGTTGACAGTGATCAACTAAGAGCATCATTGAAGTTGATCCACTTACAGCTAAACAAGAAGTTGCCCAAGAACTCAACGTTGACTATTCTGTGGTCTTTTGGCATTTGGAGCAAACTGGAAAGGTGAAAAAGCTCAATGAGTGGGTGCCTTGTGAGCTGATTATAAATCAAAAACAACATTGCATTGAAGTGTTATCTTCTCATTCTATGCCACAACAACAAACCATTTCTCAGTCAGACTGTAGTGTGCAATGAGAACTGGATTTTAAATGACAACCGGTGATGACCAGCTCAGTGGTTGGACCAAGAAGAAACTCTCAAGCATCGCCCAAAGCTAAACTTCCACCAAAAAAGTTCATGGTCACTGTTGGTGGTCTGCTGCCCATCTGATCCACTACAGCTTTCTCAATCCTAGCAGAACCATTATATCTGAGCAGTATGCTCAGCAAATTGATGAGATACACCAAAAACTGCAGCAGGCATCGGTCAAAAGAATGGGCCAAATTCTTCTCCATGACAATGCCTGACCACATGTCACACAATGAACACTTCAAAAGTTGAACAAATTGGGCTACAGAGTTTTGCCTTATCCGCCATATTCGCCTGCCTTCTTGTCAGCCCAACCACCACTTCTTCAAGCATCTCGACAATACTTGGCCGGGAAAGTTCTTCCACAGCCAGCAGGATGCAGAAAATGCTTTCCAAGAGTTTGTCAAATCCTGAAGTACGGATTTTTACAATATAGGCATAAACAAGTTTGAAATTGGCAAAAAATGTGTTGATTGTAATGGTTCCTGTTTTGGTTAATAAAGATGTGTTTGACCTAGTTACAATGATTTAAAATTCACAGTCCAAAACCACAATTAGGTTTGCACCAGCCTAATAGATGCAGCAGGTACTTGCCAACTCTGTGATTCAGGATTACCCAAAGAGGGAGATGAGGTGTTCCCAGAGGTGTGAAGTTCTCTGATCAGCCTAGATCCTGAGGGAACTTCGCTGGTGGTCCTGTGGTTTAAACTTTGCTTTCCAAGGCTGTGAGTTCAATCCCTTGTCAGGGGGCTAAGATCCCTCAAGCCTCATGGCTAAAAGACATAAAACAGAAGCAAAGTTTCTCCTGGATTTGTAGTGATAATAGATTAACTGATAATTGCAATGGTTAGATTGAAAGTTGCCTGGAAGTGACTTATCACAGATTCAGGGTAAGGAGCACAGTAACCGAAAGGGAGGCATCACTGAACCACAAGGCAGCACATGCTGCAGTCCTAGAGTTAAAAAGCCCCAGTGGAGATTTTATTCCACTGCTCTCCACCGACGAGACCTGGGTCAAATCACATAGCCTTCCCAAGTTGCCGTCTTCACCTGTAAAATGGAAATCATGATGCATGCTCTGCCTACAATGTAAAGCAGATGCATCAGTTGAAAGAGTTCATGACCAAGCCCTCTTGAATCATTACAATCCAATACAAAAGCCATCATGAGCATGGCTCCCTTTTTACAACAGATAGCATAAGATGTATTTTTTCAAACATATCCATGGTTAAAGAAGCTCATGCCCCCCCAAACCATCCTAAATGAGAAGTCGTCATTCCTTCACAATGCATTTTGTTCATAACTGAAGAGAGGAAATCCTTGTTAACATTGTGATACAGTCACCCAACAAAAGATTTTAACTACTTTTAGAAAATTGGTACTGTCAGAATATAGCCTTACCTGATCTGAAGTGTATTCTTTGCACACCCAGCTTGGCAAGACCTAGAGGAAAGGCAGTGGGGTAGAGACTAGACTGGAGAGGCTGATGGTAATGGGTTTCCTTTATTCTGTGAGGCTGTCTGAATCCTTGGGGCTCGGCACTGACAGTTCTGGATCCCCTCCAGTGGAGGGAACAAAGGCTAGGGTTTCTTTTGAAAAATTCTTTCTGAGCACTGAGATTGTCCAACACAGTTTCCTTGATAAAGGGCTCATTATTTGTCAGTGTGACTTTGCCCTTAATTTTTATGCTGGCAGTGCCAACATGAGCATATTTAAGCCAATCCTTTTACTCAGACAGCTGTAACAGCACCCTAACAATTTGTGCCAGTGCTCAAAGCTTGGGTGTAGAATATAATCAACTATGGGTGAAATTTCCAATTAGTTGAATCACCAAGAAATACAATTTATCAGCTTGCTTTTCATCATATTTACACTTCTTGTCATTTTCCAAATGCAAGCCCATTTTAAATTTAAAAAATCACAAAACATTTCAGAATTGCTTCCTTAGCTCAACTGACTCATGTTTATAGATCTAAAGGGGTTGCTTTTGTTGAAGATAGGTGGCCCCAAACTTCGGAAAAGGTGACCCTCTGAAAAAGAAACCCATATTAACATTGAACATATGAGAAACCAGCCAGAGAGTGAGTCTGTTGACGGTGATGGAGAAAATCTTATATATCACCCAAGTCTAAACAAGGTGACTACATTTTAGTCTCTAAAACTGGAAGGACTGGAATGTGATGTTAGCTCAGAAAACTGAAAGCTAACTAAGCATACTGTAAGCTTTGTAAACGATTTTTAATCAAAATGACAAAGCTTCAAGGAGCCTAAACAAAAAGGAGTCAAAGAGTACAAGTGAAATAGTACCAAGGGAATGCTAGTGAGGTGGGGTATATAAACAACGCTGCTCACTGATGGGGGAGGGGTGCTCTCCATCAGGTGCCTGGGGCGCTTTAGTGAGGTTTTCCAAAGCCAGGATGAAACATCCCTGAAGCTTCCCCACCACCATGTAGTATGGGTGTTTTCAAGGTTTACCCAACCCACGTTGTAGCATGTATCAGAACTTCATTCCCTTTTTTATGGCCAAATGATATTCCATTGCACATCAGTATGCTTTGTTTAGCCATTCATCTGTTCATGAACACTGTAGTTTTCAGCTTTTGGTTATTATGAACAGCACCATTATCAGCACTGTATGCAAATTATCTATTTGAATCCCTTCTTATTGTGGTTTTAATTTGCATTTCCCTAATAACTAAAGATGCTGAGCTTCTGTACACTTTATTCTTGGGTAAAGCGTTCAAATCTTTTGTCCATTTTTAAAACTGTTTTGTTTACTTTTTAAAAAATATGATTGTGTTGTGAGAGTTCCTGACCTATTCTAAACACAAGTCCTATGTTGGATATATGTTTTGCAAATATTTTCTTCAAAATGTGGCTCTTTAATTTCATGAGTGATTTTTGAGGAACAAATGTTTCTGATTTTGATGAAATCCAATTTATTGATTTTCTTCTCTTTATAGATCCTGCTTTTTGTGTCCTAATATTTAGGAACTCTTTCCTAAACCTATGTCCTCTTTCAGAAGTTTTATAGTTCAATTTTTAAGTGTAGATCTATGATCCATCTTCACTCAGTACCCCATACTCAGTGGGGTACTAACATCAAGGTTCATTTTTCCTTGCATGTAGCTTTCCAGTTGCTCCAGGCCTGGTGATGTTTTAGCACCACTCACTGACTAGTAGCATTAATGGCCCTGTTGCTCTGTCCTCAAATCTGGTTCTGACTTACTCAGACCTTCAGAGGTTCTGTCTGAACAACCTTTGCATTCTATTGCTTTAACAGTAACACATATAAGAATTTCCAGTTGTTTCATTTAAACTTCCAGACCTTTCTCCCCTACTGAGTGTCCACAGTGTACCAGGAAGTCTATTATTTGCTGGAGTTATACAAAAATACAAGTGGTTCCTGGCATTCAAGAAAATAGCTACAAAATTTTGTTTGCATGTTTCATATTTTATCAACTCAAGTCAGATTATCATATTAATTTTTTTTAATCCAGCTTCTTATTACAGGGGATTTTGAGAGCAGATACAGAATAGAATTAACTGAAAACTATTACTAAGGTGGCTCATTTACTTCCATTGCATACTGGTTGATCTATTTAGTTTCCTTCCCAAAGTGTGAGGAGTAAAGAGCTGAAAGAGACAAGAATGCCCAGACCACAGATTATGACCAAAGAACTCTGAGTACAGTTGATGATGATCTGATCACTGGGAGTACAGTCAGGAACTTGCCTCTCCTTCTGATCCTTCAACATGGTTATCAGCATTTACAAGCTCAGATATAGCAGAATGAGAATTCTCAATCTGTTGGCCTTCTGAATTCTCCCTTTGCTAGGAAGTACTATTTCAGCCAATAATTTTTTTTATGCTCCTCGTAATATGTGTTTAACCTGGTTAGCTCACAAAGAGTGGAAAATTTTAAGCTAAATAATACAAAGGTTGATTTTTCTCCAATTTTAGTTATCAGGGCAGGAGATGGGGAAAATAAAAATACTGGGAAAAATTTCAGAGTACTTTGCCCCAAGGTTGCTAGCACTGGTATCTCACCCTTTACCAATTCTCAGCCATTGAATTCCTGCAAATGTTTGGTGTTGTAAAGAACAGAAGATTCGAAATACATGAGCCTTGAGATTAACAGTTTGACCTCAAGTTCATTATCTTCTTGGGTGTCCTTCCTTTTTTTATTCTTTTTTTAGGCCCACTTAATTTTATGTCATAGAGCATCATAAAACTATAAACTGGTGGTCATAACGTTTATGTAGCCTAAACCCAGGGTTCAAAAAATGTTGAATGAATTGCCAGCATTTAATAATTGGGAAATCGCCCATAAAAAAAAAAAAAATCTGGATTTTCAACTTCTTTCTGAAAGGCCTGGCAAATCTGGACTCACATTCCTGCGTGGCCACAGTCAGCTAAACTCTAGTACCAGCTGCTTCCTTTAAGACCAGTCATTTACGCTCCAGTCTCTCCCCAGTTGGCTTTCCTAAGGCACCTTTCCCACCTGGATCCTTTAAGACAGTGGTTCTTGAACCTGGCTTCAAATACTGGAATCACATGAAGAACTTTAAAAGCTACTGATGACTCTGTTCCAACCCCCAAAGATTTTGATATAATTCATCTGTTGTGTATCCAGGCATTGGGATTTTTATATGCTCCCCAGGCAAATTCCAAAATTGAGGATCCATCTAAAAGCATCTCAGAGTTTAACTTGCATACAAAACACCTGGGGACCTCGTTAAAATGTAGATTGTGATTCAGCAGGTCCGGGATTATGCATATCTAGCAAGCTCCTACGTAGTGCCTGTGCTTGATGAAAGGCTTAAAGGCATCTGTTCTTGTTTAATTTTGATTTTGACCCTGAATTACAGACTTAGGTTTCAAGTCGAATGGAAGTTTATCCTTTTGGTTTTATTTGTGTGTGTGTGTGTGTGTGTGTGTGTGTGTGTGTGTTTAATTAGTTTATTTTCTATTTTTTAACTTTACAATACTGTATTTGTTTTGCCATACATTGACACAAATCCACTATGGGTGTACATGTTTTCCCCCTCCAGAACCCCCTCTCCACCTCCCTCCGGGTCATCCCGGTGCACCAGCCCCGAGCACCCTGTATCATGCATCGAACCTGGACTGGCGACTCGTTCGTTTCACATATGATAATTTACATGCTTCCATGCCATTCTCCCATATCATCCCACCCTTGCCCTCTCCCGTAGAGTCCACAATACTGTTCCATTTATCTGTGTCTCTTTTGATGTCTCGCATACAGGGCCATATCCTTTTGGTTTTAAATTGTTTTCTTTCTTTATTTTTGGCTCTTCTGGGTCTCTGCTGCTGCATGTGAGCTTTCTCTAGTTCAGCGAGTGGGGGCTACTCTCTAGATGTGGTGCACATGCTTCTCATTGCACTGGCTTCTTTTTGCCAAGTACAAGCTCAGTAGTTGTGAGGCATGGGCTTAGTTTCCCTGCACATGTGCAATCTTCCTGCACCAGGGATTGAATCAGTGCCCCCTGTATTGGCAAGAAGACTCTCAACCACTGAACCACCAGCGAAGTCCTAATGGAAGCTTATTCTAGCACTCCTGTTATTGAAGTAGCTGGAGTGATGGTGACAATCGAGAATATCCTACTGGCCCTCTTTGAGGAGGGTACTTCTCAGCATGCTGTGGCCTCTGAAAGCCTTTCAGTGTTGGGGGTCCTTGACCCCTGTAGGTCTGCCTTCTGAGCCACCTTCGCTGTCACCAACCATAATATCGTGTCACCACACGATAAATCCTCTCTCCCTTTGGAAAACTGAACCTCCTTTGACATTTTGAGCTCTTTGATGGTGGCACTGCTGCCAGCCACCAGTTCGGCTGTTACTGATTGAACAGTAGTGTTTGCGCATTTATTTGAGCATTTTATTGCAGTGGTTTCAGTTTGTGTTTCCAGATGCCTTAGGCCTGGAGCAATGGTTCTCACACCCTAGCATGCCACTTGGAAGGCATATTAAAACAGATTCACAGGCTCTACCCTCAGTATGTCTATTTCACTGAAGAGGGAATTTGTATTTCCAACAAATTCCCAAGAGGTAATGCCATGGCAGGTCCAAACATCTAAAGATGCTCTTGGTCTCACCACATGGCTTCTTATAACAGTTACATTTTGGAAGTCCAGATAAGATTAGATTAAAGGAAAAGGTTATTTTTTTAAAATCTGAATACTGCTGTTCTGGTGACTTTCACTTTTATTATTCAAGTTAATAGAAAATGAATAAATATTTGAAAATTAGTGAAATGGTGAAGAGGTATCAATTTAATAGAGATGAAACAAAGACTAAAATTATTCAATTTATGGAAAGAGCCATATTATCCTTCCATGCAACACTCTATGGACTTATGTGTTCAAATATGATAGAAAAACATATATATACTGGAAATAAGTGGCTGAAGTCTATCTAGAAATGGAAGCTTGATCAAGGATCTCATGCTATTTTTAGTTTAGGGAGAATAGAACCCCACTAGAGCAGTATATAAGTGTCTTTCCAGGAACTCATTATGTAGGAAAGGAGACAGCTGGTAAGGTTTCTTCAGGCCCATGCCTAACGGAAATACAGCAAATGTCATAGCAGTTATATCTCAGTTTATTGGATTGGATAAAAATTATTCTGTCACAGGGTGAGGCCCCTCCTTTCATTTATAAAGCTCATTCATGTCACAGAATGAGTGGGAATGATGTAGCTTGGTAAACTTCATATTTACTTTTAGATGAAGTGGATTCTTACACAAGTAGGTAGCTGTCTGCTTTTGTACCTCCACCTCAAAAAATACGTTGGAATAACAAAAATGCCAGGCCTGAAAACCCTAAAGTAGAACTAGGCTGTCCATCAGAATGTGAGTCACCTTTAGAAATGATTGTATTTCCTAAGGAACGTCAATAAATTTCAGGATATTCTTCCTCTACTTCCATCATCCATTAAAAAGAAAGATAGAAAAGGAAAGAAAAAAAAACGGAAAAATTTTTTAAAAATACCTGAAAAAAAAAACCCCACCAAATTCAAAGTTTGACAAAATTAAGTTATTGGTTTGAAAAAAAAAAAGAAATACTTTTGCAAGGAAATTGGGAACAGGGCTTTAGGGCAAGTCGGCTGGGCGGGTGCAGGTCTCGAAACCGCAGAAAGAGGAATTTGGGAAGAGGTTTTTACAAGGCGAACTATTACATGTTTTCATGGGAGAAAGAGGAACAGAGGGGGTGGTGGCATCCCATCCCGTCAGAGGAAGGTTTGTAACAACAGCAGATTTTCTTGAGCAACTAAAATAATGAGGACTAGCTGAAAAAAATGTGCATTAGAAAATTAACAAATTTAAGTAATTTACAATTCACGTGAGCTTCCTCCCACCGACCCCACGAGCAACTGCGGTCTGCCTGAGAGACCTACATTTGCTCCGTCATCTCAGGACTGGGAGGGATCAGTCAGCGTGCGCCCTCCTCATAAAACTCTGCCCTTCTGGCGGGCCCGCCTGGCTCCCGGGGGCGGCAGTGCCAGCCAGGCTCCTGGAGTTCGAGGCAGGCTGCGGGCGCCCGTCCCTCCGGTTCACCCTTTCACCCCTCCTTCACCCCCAGGCGCCACGCGGGGTGGCGCGGTTTTTTCCGCCCACTGCCGCGGCCGCACTGGCCAAGCCGAGAACTGCAGGGCCTCCGGCGTCGGCGAGCCTGGAATCCGAGTCCTCCCCGCCCCAGCCCCTGCGCTGGGCCGCTGGGGGCTCCAAAGAGGCTGGGGTGTGTTTCAAGACACCGCGATTAGAGACGCAGCTTCTAAGTCTGAGCTCGTCCTCGGTCTCTCCCAGACCCGCCGCCTCCGGTCTCAACGACGCCCGGCAGCCGGCTCAGCCCCAGGCCAGGAGCAACCCGGCCGGCCCGGCGAGCGAAAACCCAGAGCACTCGGCCGGGTCGCCCAGGGCATCCCCGCGGCTGGGGGCGGAAAGCGACCCGGGCCGCAGGAAGGGTCGGCAGGACCCGAGCTCCGCCCAGCTGGCCGCCCAGCCAGGAGGCCGCACGGTGAATGGCAGCGGCGGAGGGCGCGGCGCCAGCGGAGAGGGGCGGAGCCGCGGGCGCTGGTTGGCCAGGGCTCCGGGGCGGGGCGCGAGGGGCGGGCCCGGAGGCGGGGCCGCCGCCGGGCGCTGGAGCTGCGGGCGCACGGAGAAGAGTCGCGAGCCGCTGGAGCGGAGTTGGAGGAAGCGGCGGCCACGGCTGGCAGCGGGCTGGACTCGGCGAGCTCGGGTCGGGAACGGCTGGCGGGTCTGAGCTGGGTCTGGGGCTCATTGGAGCCGTGCGCGCCAGACTCTGCCGGTGCAGCCTGGGCCCAGCAGAGGAAGGAAGCCGGCCGGCGCGGGAGGTAGGCGGCGGCAGCGGGTCCCGGTGTGTGCTCGGCCGGGGGAGGCGGTGCGTGCGCGCGCGGCCACAGCCGCTCTCTTCCTGTCACCAGCAGCCGCTTCTCCTGCAGAACCGCGCCGGGGGAAGCGAGCCGGCCGCCGTCCTCTCTGCCGCTGGCGTCTCCCGCCCTCCGGGCAGCCGCGGGTCCCCTTCGCGGCCAGCGGCCAGGGTCCCGCGTGCTCCCGGCCCCCTCGCGGCTCCCGTTTCCCTGGTCATCTTCCGAGCGGGGTGTGCGCGCCGCCGGGAGCATTCGTCCCCGGAGTTGCAGGCGAGCTCGGGCTTCCGCCACCTCTCCGTCACCGTACATTTTCCTGAGGGTTCCCCCGGTCGCCCGGCTGCAGTGTTCCGGAACCCTTCAGCGGAGGAGAGCGCCCGGACCGCCGCCTTCGCGTTAGCGGGCCGGATCTCTGCTTTCCCCCGCGCTCTCCGGCGGCACCCGGGTCGCTGCCCGGGCGCTTCCCCGGGGCGGCGGGGGTCCCCCGGCAGCTCGCCCGCGGCCCCCGCCCTTCGCAGTTTGCCTCCCTCCTCTTCCGGGGTGGGGGAAGTGTGCCTCGGGGCGGCCGGTCGCCGGGGCCCCAACTCGGCGTGTGGTGCCGGCCGGGCCTGCGGCAGGTTGTTGGAGGCAGATTTAACGGGGTCTTCGGACAGCCCGGAAATCGAGCTTTTTGTAACGTGGGGCGAGACCGGAGGGACCGGCCGCGCAATATGGAGCAGGCTAGAGAGAGCGAGAGAGCGTGCAAACCCGAGTTGAAAGATCGTGCGGAATTGTCTGGAATCCACAGCTCTCACGCTCACTTCCCAAGGGCAGAAACTGCCCGGCAGATCACAAGACAAAGAGAACAGGAAAGCTCGGGCCAACCGCTCCAGTGCAGAAATGTACTTTGGTAACCAGATTCGATCGTGAAATGAAAGGGTGTGAGCTGTTACATGTTGAATGCCGAATGTGTGTGAACTGGATTTGGGGAAATTCTGCTTCTCTGGACACAGTTAATATCAGAAAGCTCTCACTTTTACCGTTAATCTCTGGTGGAGCTGCAGCCCTGCTGGTATATGAGTATGAGTTTACTGGGTTTGGGGGTTTTATGACTTTAGAAGCGATAGGGGTTTTTCCGGCCTTTTTTTTTTCCCTCTCCAGTTCTTTCCTCTTTGTCAGTCTGTGCGAAGTACGAATGGATAAAACAGTTCCGGGTTTTGAATGCAGCATTAGATTGTCATTTCAGTGTGATGGGGCTGAAGTTTTAGTTGTTAGGCGGGACATTCACAATGTAAGTGACCCAGGCGTTATGTGAAGTGGGGTTTTTTTGCTTTTTTTTTTTTTTTTTTTGCTTGTGTTGCATTTTGGCAACTTTAAAGATGGTTAGGTGTTAGTTAGAAAAGGTCAGAGTAGGTAGGTATCAGCTAGAAAAGGCCAGAGTAAGGAAGACAGGTTTATCAGTCATCATCAGGAATTTGGTGACTTCTGCCCAGGTCACAAACATTGAAATCGTTGAAACACACAAATCATTGAAAGAGAGGGAAAAAAAGCACTGCTAGCCACAATTTCTTGATAGTTTTTTAAAAGCAGTAGATGATAGTTTTCTTAGGAACAAGAGTTACTTAAGCTTTGGGAAGCAAGTGTTTTGGTCATTCCAGAGAAAATACCCAGAGTAATTTTTTTTGTTTTTTAAGGGATCCCTCTTCAATTTGGAAAGATATGTTTGGTTCAGAATCAGGTTTAAACTGGAAAGGCCTGTGGAGGAGGCTCTCTGCCTTGCAGAAATGCTGGGTTATGTCAACTACTGGCCTCTTTAGCTTTTATATGCCAATTGCAACTAGAGAGTTGTACTTTTTTTCCGTAGAAGTATATAAATTTTTGTGATTGGAAGAAAGTTTTGTATATCTGATACTGGCTTTCAAAGTATGTTATGATGTAGCTTTTTAACTTTCATCTTGATTCTGGACCTGTTCTTGTCAGTTGTATAACAGATATTTGCATTGTACACATTACTATCTGCTGTTTTATCTGCTTTTGTAAAATGATGGTATCACTGTCTTTTCACCTCTGATGCTGAGAGCCGACATGAAAAAAGCATTTCATTTTCCATTGATTAATTGTATTGTCTTTCTCTAGCTGTTTCTTTAAATTATTAAGAACGGTCAACCTCTACAGTATTAAGTTGATTTGGGAAATAGAAGGGGTGCAGTAAGTCATTGGTGATATGTATTTTGGTTATTGATAGTGGTGATGGTAGTGCAAATTTATCTACTGGAAATGTTAAGTGCACCTAAGCTGGTTATAGAGGGTTTTGTGTTTTCATGCAAGCCTGCTCCACTTACTCAAATTTTGTGTTGTTAAAAGTTTTGCTCATATCTTTAATTAAAATTTCATGAATACCATGTAATTTTTAGGCTAGTATGTTGGTCAAAATCTTCTTTCTTAGGTATTTTAAGGAAGTATTCTAAAAAGACATCTAATCTGAAAGACTGTCCACTTGCTCATTAAAACAGGAACAATTCTAGTTCAGCTCTCATTGTGTTTGCATTTTGTCATATGCAAAATGAATTTTAGTGAATAAAGAGATAGTCAATGAGCAGATTAAAAAAAAAAGATTTCATGGTCAGGTAGAATATTGAAAGCTAAGATCATGTTTGCATTTGGTGTTTTGCTTTTAATTCTCCCACAACTGAGGCATACACAATGCAGAAGAAAAGGGGAAGTGCTTTTTTTTAGAATATTCTACATTTAGATGGGCTCCCCACAGCTCTTCTGTATTTTGGGGGACACAGGAATTTTCCAGTGAAGGCAAGAGAATGGGGTATCCTAGTGAAGCCCTTGGAAGAGAAGATGTTACTTATCAATGGAAGGGAGGGGTTATCACCTTAGAAGGCAAGGCATAGTATCAATTATATGACAGCTTTTAATAAACAACTTAGCCTGCAATTCATTTTTGGAATATTTATCCTGTTCGTTTTTCCACCCGCACCTCTGCATCCCGGTCTCCTCCACCTACAGCCTAATGTGATTACCTGCCATGATTCTACCAACGCTCTTATTGGAATTACTTGCTTAAGAAAGTGGCAGTTAAAGGCCATTTCACATACATGATGCCAAAGCAGCTGAAAATAGTCTGTAATTACTCCTAACCATGTCTGTTTGGGTGATGTTAGGGGTTTTGTGTATTTATTTGAAAGGATAGAGTGAGTGTAATATACCTTTCGCTTAAAAAAAAAAAAATCCTAGTATAAAAACATCTTTGAAGATTTTACCCTCCCAGCATTGTTTTCCTTAAAGTGTATCTATACATATGTGCCCCCCACCCCCACTCCCCCCTACCCCCGCACCTGTAGTCAAAATGGTGTTCATGTTAATGATCACCCCAGAGAGTATTGCAGTCATAGGAGTCTGGCAGAAGTGAGGAGAGAGGGAAGAAAGGGAGGTGCCTGGGCCAGGCTGGACCCCTCTCCTTCCTCACTGGACTTCGGGGGTCCAGCCCTGGGCTCAGCCTTAGGAGCTAGGGCTGTAACAGGAGCAGCTGCTGCTTTCAGTCCCTGGAGAATTGTGTGAGTGGGCTCACCTGCTTTCCTTTGAAGGCAGCTAGGAAGCAGCCACACAGCTTCCTGGAGAGGAGTGTTGTCCCCTAGCTCCACCCCCTGCCTCATACCACCCTCTCACACAGCCCCGGCCCCTCCCAGGTCTCCTCAGCCCTGACCCCTATAGAGCCACCCTCTGCCCCAGGACTAGATGGACAAAGTCCACAAGCAACCCTTATCTATCTATCTATTTACTCTGAAAAGGAGTTAAAGAAACAGAGTTTTATTTTGGCTAGCTTCAGGAATCTTTCTGTACAGCTTGCAGAATTTAGAAGCAGTGCCAAAGAAAAAGTCTTGGCCAATGTTTCCAGTTTTAAATAGGAATTGTATAAGTGGCAATCAATGCTAATAATAATGATAGTAGTAACAATACTGCTGCTACAGCTGTGATTTACTAGCTGTGTGACCTGAGGCACATTACTTAACTTCTCTGTGCTGCTTCTCCTATCTGTAAAATGGAGATGATAAACTGTAACTAGAATGCAAGGATTAAATGAGTTGATACATACAAAACTAGAAGAACTGTGCCTGGCCCCCTAGGAAGCACTGTGTCGGTGTTAATTATATTAAGCTCTGATTATCAAGCCCAGAGTTCAGTCTCTGTATAAATAACTTCCTTTCATCTTTATAATAAACAGTGGCACAGAGAAGTTTAAGAGACTTGGTCAAGTTTGAAAATCTAGGCCTCAATGGGGACAAGCATCTTTGAGTGTGACGTCCAGTGCTTACACTCACCTGCTTGCTGAGAATTTTCCACAGTAACATCCTATTTTCACAAGAGGAGAGACTCTAGAGTGTCTTCCGCCCTGCCATTCCAGGGCGGCCTCCTCAGGGCTTCCTTGTCCGGGGTGATGCAGAGAACTGGAATGGTCCACCCCAGGGCCTTTTCTGGGTGATGGGATGTGTTTCTCAGGCTCTGGAAACCGCAGCCTCCCTGCGATGACCACTGAGGCTGAGAAATGCGTCCAGCTGGGGCTGTGTTTCTGCGCCTCGGGCAGTGCTGGCGCCATCCCATCGCTTTGCTTTCTGGAGAGCCCCATGTCCTTGTTGTTTGACCAGGGCTTGTCCTGTCCCCACACACCCAGCCCCCAGAGGGCCTGCGGGCAGGAGTCGTGGCTCAGATGCCCAGCTCCCCCAGAGCATGGCAGCCTGGCACTCATTCTGGTTGGTTTGAAAAATGAATGGAGATACTTGAGGACTCTGATTTGGGGCTTCATCCCAGCCCCTCATTTTATTTTAATTGAGATGAAATTCACACCCCGTAAAATTTTACCCTGAGCCCAGCATTTTAGGTTGAAATTCATTATGTTTAATAGGCAAATTTGATTTTCATGATTTCCAGGACACCATATTTGAAAGGGGAAAAGATTTTAGGATGATGAATTGTGTTTTCTGTTTTTTGAAAAAGCAATGTGAGTTTAGTTAGGGAGCGTGCCCTACTTGGAGCTGCCACACTGAAGGTGAAAGGGTGAATTGTAGGGCTGGGAGCCCGGGAATTGACCCGTAGCTTTGCAGCTGGATTGAAGGTCTATCTTGTGCAGAGAACCAGGGCCAAACAGCTGATTTCATGTCAAGATAGAATCACACGATCAGGATATATTCTTGGTTTATTTTGAGTGATTTGAAAATATTCTTTATTCCTGACTCCCCACCAAGATTGCTAAATCTCTGTCCTTTGTAAATGGGAGTAAGTCAACAAAGTCAGAGCACTTTTCAAAGAGTTGTGTTTGGTTCTTTGCCCAAATGCCTGCGGGTTAGAGGGTTAAATTGAAAATTTACTTTCAAGCAGTGGTACATTAAGAAGTCATGGATTGCTTCTTGTGGGGCATCAGAAACAACTTTATTCTGAGGAACAGAATGAGAATTGGTCAGTATTTTAGCAGAGAGAGAAAACGCCTTCATTCAGGCAGTCTGTAAAAGGCTTGAAAGATAGGAGCAAAATAATTCCCGTGAAGGAACTTTTGAACTGTTTCATATGATGTTGTATAAGAGTAAGTTAATTTGTTATTTGTTCCTATGTTTTCTTTATACCTTTTGTTACAGTAACTGAGTTTATGCACTGGCTTAGAGCCTGTGTCCTAAAACTGCCTCAGTTATTTGAAAACATTAAATTATGAATGGTGGATACAGTTGTTGTTTAGTTGCTAAGTCATGTCTGACTCCTTTTGCAACCCCATGGACTGTAGCCTGTCATGCTCCTCTGTCCATGGAATTTACCAGGCAAGAATACTGGAATCAGTTGCCCTTCTCTAGGGGATCTTCCTGACTCAGGGATCGAACCTGCATCTCCTGCATTGCAGGCTGATTCTTTACCATCTGAGCCGCAAGGGAAGCCCCATTTTGGATATTATCTGCATATAAAAACCTAAACTATGGAAATAGCTTGGAGCTGAGTGGAAATAGTTCAATGGACAGGTGCTTGTAGCTGAAGAGGTCAGAGATATAAGCTTGTGACTCTGGGGAATGTATAGTTTGGGCTCCACACTGACCACAGGCGAGTAATCTAGGCACTCCCAGTGTCCGAGGTTGCAGAGATGTCTGCTGCGCTGGGGCGAATCTTAGGGTGAGAGAAAGAGAACTTGCCAGTCCTCTAAAAGTGATCTCCCCAGTGACTGTGGATGATGATTTACATCTCCCTCCCCCACTGCCCAGGAGGGACTGAGTTTTTGGAAGTTGTGCAGTAAGAGGACCGGGGTAGCAGCAGGACAGAAGCTGAAGCTTGTAGAGCAGAAATGCACAGGATTCCAGAAGAGGGCAGCCTTCGAGAAGTTAGGTGCCCAATATTTGATTCACCCCTTTATGGACTTGTTTGGCAAGGATGCATCTCAGTGAAGTCTCTTTGGAAGGAAATCTGCATGGTCCAGGATGCTCAGTCTTGGACTTGAGGGCACTCCTGCTGAGTTAATAAAGACTTCTCTTCGTGCAGGTGTTTTTTGTGAAAGCCACAGATACTGTCAATAAGGCCACTATCACAGAGAGTAAAAAGCAGACCATCAAGATGAGTGTGAGAGGTCTGAGTATGCAGGCAAGGAATCTACATGGGTGACCTTATTGACGTATCTGGCCATCCATGGGCATCCAGGGAAACTGAGTTTGAGCAGCAGGTTTTAGAATGTTCACAGTGATGACTCTGGAGCCAGACTGCCTGGATCTGAACTCTAGTTTTACCTGTCACTTGCTGAGTGTTGTCATGGCCAAGATATCACAGCCAAGACACAAACTCTCTGCAGCTCACTTCCTCTTGCGGAAAGGGAGAGTCTTGGTAGTACCCACCTCATGGTTACTGACCCATGTTAATACACATATAGCTCCCAATAAATATTTGATGGTGATGGTTGAATGTGTTAATACATCTGTAGCTCCCAGTATGAGATGATGACCATGATGACAAGGACATCATTTAAATGGGCGTGGCCATCAGGAGAAAGTGTACAGTGTGCAGCAGAGAAGCCACATGCCTTCTCCCTCTAGTCAGGGCCTCTTTGCACCTCTGCATAGGATGCCCTTCACCTGCCACCCAGATGGCTAGGCAGCTCTCCCTCTTAATTGGCTCCTCTTAATTGCTCTCCACTCACTTAATTGCCACTGAATCATGGCTGACCTTGGATTGTTTTGATTGGTCTTCTGGCCTTGATGGTGGAGTCCCAGAAGATAAGAGTAGTGTGTGCTATTTGCGGCCCTAGAGTCATAGAAGATCTGGGGATTTTTTTTTTTTTCTGGTTGAGGGCCCAGAATTCTGCACAAGGTTCTTACACAAAAAGTAAGTTCTTACAAATGGTGAGGGAAGGGGGTTTTGTAGAGACAAATCTCTGGCATCTAAGGCGAGGATTGTTATTGCTGCTCTAGAGTCTAGCAGTTGCTGGAGTCTTAGGGTTCCTCAGGGTTCTTTATCTCTTTTCAGGGATTTAGCTTCAGGCCAGTGTAAACATAGTTTTGTAGGTTTATAAAACCTAGAGCAGACCTAGAGGCTTTTCGTACTACAGTGTCCCCTGGTGCAGAACATGCATAGCTGCAGAGATATGTCATGAGCAAGGCTTGGCAGTTTGCTGAGGCTTTTTAGAGGGGAGAGGAGAAATTGCAGGGGACAGGTAAGAAGGGAGAGAGGGATCATTATACTGCTTATTCTGTTAAGAATCTCACCAAACTGGCCTTCTAGGTTGTTGAAACAGAGGAAGCCATAGGCAGCAGCTGGCGGAAAGATCTACCGAGCCTACCAGTTGAGGATTCCACCCCCACCCCCACCCCCCACAAAAGACATAAATTGCCAGGAAAAGCTAACAAAAATTTCAAGGCAAATTTGGAGGAATTAAATTATTCTTAGGCATATTGCCTGGTTTCCAGGCATTTAGGGATATGTAAATTTCCATGTTCCTTAGAGTTCTGTGTCTCATTTGTAACAGAGTACATTAGTACTAAAAATGGGATTTGCTAGTTCTACATTTTCGTGTGAATTTATGCAGTGAATATTTAATTTGATTCTGGATCTGGCAAAAGGAGAGGCTGTCTTCAAACATAACATAGTTTATTTTTCTCATATGCTCTGCTGGCTGCTTCAATTTTTTTTTCCCTCGCCGACTGAAATGCAAAGTAGAATACTACCCCGAATTAATATTCTTCTACACAAAGATCTCCAATGTTTGTTTTTGCTTCTTTTAATATGTAACTCTCCTAAGAGCGTTATTGTATTACAGCTAAGAGGCTTTAGCCATGTAAAGTTGAATGCTTTACACTTCTGGATGCCAGCATAACAATTAATCTGTGATTAGATTTTGCTTCTTAAGATGCCTGCACCGCAGAGTGCCTATAATATTAAACTTCTAAAGGGTTCCACTCTTGAAAACGTACAAAAGCTCTCTTTGACATAGCACACCGACATTGTGAGGCTATTGTTTTTATTGCTTTATTGTTCAGCCAGCTTAACTGAAACCTTGAGTTTGCTTTTCCTCTTTATGACCAAGATAACGTGGAGAAATGAACGTGAAGCGCAGTGTATTCGAGTGCACGCTTTCTCTATTGTTCTAGCAGCAATCCAAGCTGCTTACTGCCTATCTTAAGAGAGTCTCTTGACTCTCTAAGCCCTCTGCCTCCACTAGTTAAAAAAAAAAAAGAAGAAACTTGCATTTCCTCCTCCACTGAACTGTCTTCATAGAGTGATCTGCAGCAGCTATCTGCTTTCTCTTTATTCCTTAAGTCCTTAAAGGCGTGCTGCGGTCCACGGGGTCGCAAAGAGTCGGACACAATTTAGCAACTGAACAACAACAGATCCTCTATACCACAAGACTAGAGTGGCTTGCTCTGCTTTTCTGCCATGCGTCCATGATGGACGCAGCCCTGGGGGGACCTAGCCCTGCAGGATTTAGTCTTAGAGATCACCCTTTTCTTCCTGAACCCTCTTACCCCTTGTTTCCAGGACATGGCATTGTCTCCAAACCTTGACTCCCCCATTTCAGCAGCATTCAGTGAGCCTCAATGTTTCATCCTTGGATCTTTTTTTTTTTAACTTTTAATATATTTTTTTCTGAGTTCCTTCATTCCATTGAGTTTGGCCATGTCTTATTTGCAGCTGATTACCACACTTCAGGTGTGTTCCCTGTCCTGAATCACAGACCAGGTTTTCAGCTACTCACACTTGGGTTTGGATGTTCAGCATCACTTCTAGCCCACCAAGGCCTCCTGGCTTCCCTTTGCCTGAAACTGGTATCTACAGTCTTCTCATGAACTCAGGATACTGGTATCTACAGTTCTTCTCATGAACTCATGAACCCTTTTTGCTCTCTTTCTCTCTTTTTAAAAATAATATATCATTTTCATTGCTTTTTAATATCAAACAGTAATAACCTTTGGGATAAAGGAGAAAGTGGGAAGGAGAGAACATTTTTCCTTTTTATTTTGTACTTTTCTGTACAGTTTACACTTTCTACTTTGCTTTGTTTTTGCTTGGAAGGTGCCAACAAAATGACCTATGTTCTGATATTATATACTAAATTTTTGTGCCTTTTTTATTTCTTTGTATTACCACATATTAATATGTTGCTAAACAGACACACAAGTAAATATTTCTTGATTATCTCATGTCATGTAGGAATGAGTTCTAAAATAGTGGTTGGAGCAGCTGATCTTGAAGCTCCAGTAGTCGGATAGTGCCTTGAACCTTCACTCAGCTCGCGAGGCTGGGAAGAGCCCCTCCTCTTGGCTCCTCTGCGGTCCTGGTCCTCCTAATGCTGTGGTCGCTCGGTCTCCCCCCCCTGGGATGCAGTATCCTAGTCCCGTGTGCTTCTCTTTCTCCATCCGTTTTTCAGCACTGCTGTGCCCCACACACACCTCTTTGTCCCTTTTCAGTTCCCACCTTTCCACACCTTCTCCAGCCACTTTGGTTCATGCCCTCATGGCCACTTGCCCAGATGGCTGCAAAACGCCTTGCCTGGCTCTCCTCTTGTCTCTATGACAGCCCCTGCCATGCATCAGGATTAGATTGAGATTCTTCACGTGCAACCCTGGTCCTGTCCATGCCCTTTCTCCAAGCCTTTTCCTGGCTCCCCATGGTAGATGGCATCACTCATGAACTCACCACGGGCATGCGTGGTGTCATACAACCCCTACTTAACTTTCTAACTTGGATCCGATGCCTCCTCTTTGGCTTCACACATACTGGACAGCCTGTTCTGGCTCTTACCAGGATGTGACACGTGCCTCATCACAGCTTTACCTAAGTCCGTGCCACATGTTCTTTCTGTCTTCAGATGCCTGCAGTGAGATGTGGGCTCTCCCCTGTTTGAACTCCCTAGCGTTCAGTCTCTGCTCTCTTAGGACATTTACCTCACGTTATGTTTCCTTGTGTCCTTTCTCATCTCAGAGATGTTGCCACATGCCAGCACCCCTCTCAGCCTGCCGAGCATTCTTAGAAAGCAGGGACCGCCTGCCTCCCTCATCTTTGTCGTGTGTACCGTGTCAAGCGCGAGTGTGCCGGCCCATGTCCGTCTGCCAGACTGATTAAGCACTTGTTGAATGGAAGGCCAAGTCCAGAGTCACACAGATGGCCCAAGTGTGCCGCTCATTCATAAGTCTTGTTTTCCCTTCGCTAGGTGCAGCTCGCATGTGGCGTGCCACAGGCAAATCAGACGACAGATGGGCAGTGTGACGAGAGTGTCAGAAAGGATCGGGCCTCGCCGGGGGAGTCAGCCTGGAGTCAGCGTGTTGACGAGTCGCTGAAGAGGAAGCTGGTGGCGGGACCGCGGCCACAGAGGAGGAGAGCCTTGACTTCAGGCACACCCTTCATGGAGGACAGATGGACGGCCGGATGGCCAATCACCTCTCCTCCTGAACCTTTGGAGATTGATGCTTTGTCCCCTGCTGGAGGTGTATCAGCAGCCTTCGCACACACTCTGAATTCCCTTCCCTTAGAAACGTCAGGGTAGCCTGCGGTGTGCAGCCAGCCTCAGCTGTCGCATGGTCTCGGGTCTGCAGCCATGAGTGCTGAGGGATACCAGTACCGGGCGCTGTACGACTATAAAAAGGAGCGGGAAGAAGACATTGACCTGCACTTGGGGGACATACTGACTGTGAACAAAGGGTCCTTAGTAGCTCTTGGATTCAGTGATGGACAGGAAGCCAAGCCTGAAGAAATTGGCTGGTTAAATGGCTATAACGAGACGACAGGGGAGAGGGGAGACTTTCCGGGAACTTACGTAGAATATATTGGAAGGAAAAAGATCTCGCCTCCCACACCAAAGCCCCGGCCACCTCGACCCCTTCCTGTTGCCCCAGGTCCTTCAAAAACCGAAGCAGACAGTGAGCAGCAAGGTCAGTATTGATGGGTGATTGCTTCATGACTCCTTTTTTTTTTTTCGTTTTTTTTTTTTTAAAGGAAAAGTCTCAGATTGGTTGGGCTGGGCTAGAATGCTCTGGGCAGAAATTGTTTTAGCAGCTTTACTTGAATTTACATATGGTGCATAAAAGTTGGTTAGTTATTACGTGGCTACAAATTTGTGTTTGTGGGGTGGAGAGTTGTTATAAAAATAGGACATGATATCTGAGAACCTGTTGAGTGAATGTCTCTGCTGCTGCTAAGTCGCTTCAGTCGTGTCCGACTGTGCGACCCCATAGACTGCAGCCCACCAGGCTCCCCCGTCCCTGGGATTCTCCAGGCAAGAACACTGGAGTGGGTTGCCGTTTCCTTGTCCAATGCATGAAAGTGAAAAGTGAAAGTGAAGTTGCTCAGTCATGTCCGACTGCAATGGACCCCATGGACTGCAGCCCACCAGGCTCCTCCATCCATGGGATTTTCCAGGCAAGAGGATTGGAGTGGGGTGCCTTCACCTTCTCTGGTAAATGTCTCTAAACACAATTATAGAGTCACCGTGGCATCAAACACCTATTGCATTCTTATTCTTGTGATTGGTATTGTATATCCAAATAATCATTAGGGGAAAGTAGAGGGTAAGTTTAATGTAAGTATATTTAATGGAAAATGATCTTCATGGAAAATGGAGAGACTAATAAAATGACCCCAGAACTCAGCAGAGAAGAAACCAGTGTTTTTATAACCTGGTGGCTACCTCTTGGTTTCTTCTCCAGGAGTACTGGCTGAAGCTGGAACTCGATCCTGTAGTTAGTATAGATGCACAGGGAACCTCTTTCTGCATGGGTCATGTCATCTGTTCATGAGGAAAAAAAAAAGCCACTGAATGTTTTTTTCAAAGGGAAACTACCTTGATCCAAACCCACTCGTGGTTTTTTGTTTTTTTTCTTTATATATATAATTTTATTTACTTATTTTTGGCTGTACTGGGTCTTCATTTTCCCTAGTAGTGGCCAAAAGGGGCTACTCTCTAATTGCAGTGCTCGGGCTTCTCATTGTGGTGGCTTCTCATGTTGCAGAGCATGGGCTGTAGGGCCCTTGGGCTTTAATAATTGTGGTTCCCCAGGCTCTAGAACGCGGGCTCAATAGTTGAGGCACATGGACTTAGTTGCTCCGAGGCGTGTGGGATCTTCCCAAATCAGGGATCGAACCTGTGTCTTCTGCATTGGCAGCTGGGTTCTTTACAACTGAGCCACCAGGGAAACCCCAAAAGCTGCTCCTTGTTGATTGGAGATGGTCCCCACTTCAGCTCTGAGCACAGCTGTTCCTTAAGGTGTTTCACAGGGACAAGCCTTTTGCTGCCTTGCTGGTAACAGCCTTGTCAAATCATTTCTTCACTAGTAATCTCAAGCGTTATTCCCCCTGTATAATCTTTTGCCCACAGACCTGAGAAAGGTGTGGAAAGATGTGCTTCTAATGGGTGGACTCAACTGCAGCGGTTATTTGTCAAGTAGAACTGACTGTGTATTTCTGGATAAGCTCCTGGTACCCTTGTCTCATCTTCAACATTGACTTATTCTAGCGCAAATGAATGAAGTACCAAGAGTGAAGAAGCAGAATGCAAGGGTAAATAGAATTGGGAATATTTTATAAAAGTCAAGGAACTCACTAAAGATACTTGAAGAGAAGAGCTTTTCTCTTCCATCCCAACCCAACAGGGATACTTGTTTTATAAACATTATACCATTTGTTAGAAGTAATGCCCAAAGGATACATTTAACTTGACTTCAAAACAAAAGTTAGTTTTTCTTTCTAGATGAGTCAAAAAAGCTTGACACATATATATGTAATTTTGTCAACCATTGTGTTTCTTGCATGTTTCACTTAGCTGGGGGGGAGGCATGTGCATAATTGTTTCTTTTTTCCTACCAACTACATATTCTTCATTTGACTTTTGATATTTTAAGTTAGAGCCACTCCCTTATATGGAGACTAATTCAAAAGGAAAAATAATATAATTTCTCTCAGTATACGAAAGATTCAGTCAGTTCAGTTCAGTCGCTCAGTCGTGTCCGACTCTTTGCAACCCCATGGACTGCCACACACCAGGCTTCCCTGTCCATCACCAACTCCCAGAGCTTGCTCAAACTCACATCCATTGAGTCGGTGATGCCATCCAATCATCTCATCCTCTGTCATCCCCTTGTCTTCCTGCCTTCAGTCTTTCCCAGCATCAGGGTATTTTCAAATGAGTCAGTTCTTCGCATCAGGTGGCCAAAGTATTGGAGCTTCAGCCTCAGCATCAGTCCTTCCAGTGAATATTCAGGACTGATTTCCTTTAGGATTAACTGGTTGGATCTCCTTGCAGTCCAAGGGACTCTCAAGAGTCTTCTCTAACACCACAGTTCAGAAGCATCAATTCTTTGGCCCTCAGCTTTCTTTATAGTCCAACTCTCACCATCCATACGTCTCTCCTGGAAAAACTGTAGCTTTGAATAGCCGGACCTTTGTTGGCAAAGTAATGTCTCTGCTTTTTAATATGTTGTCTAGGTTTAATATCTAGGTTTAATGTCTAGGTCATAGTTTTTCTTCCAAGGAGCAAGCATCTTTTAGTTTCATGGCTGCCAGTCACCATCTGCAGTGATTTTGGAGCCCAAGAAAATAATGTCTGTCACTGTTTCCACTGTTTCCCCCATCCATTTGCCATGAAGTGATGGGATGGGATGCCATGATCTTCATTTTTTGAATGTTGAGTTTGAAGCAAGCTTTTTCAGTCTCCTCTTTCACTTTCATCAAGAGGCTCTTTAGTTCCTCTTCACTTCCTGCCATAAGGATGGTGTCATCTGCATATCTGAGGTTATAAATATTTTTCCTGGCAGTCTTGATTCCAGCTTGTGCTTCATCCAGCCTAGCATTTCTCATGACGTACCGTGCATATAAGTTAAATAGCCAGAGTGACAATATACAGCCTTGACGTACTCCTTTCCTGATTTGGAACCAGTCTGTTGTTCCACGTCCAGTTCTAACTGTTGCTTCTTGACCTGCATACAGATTTCTCAGAAGGCAGGTAAGGTGGTCTGGTATTCCCATCTCTTTAAGAATTTTCCACAGTTTGTTGTGATACACACAGTTAAAGGCTTTGGCGTAGTCAGTATAGCAGAAGTAGATGGTTTTCTGGAACTCCTTGCTTTTTCTGTGATCCAGGGGTTGTTGGCAATTTGTGTTGGCTCAGATGGTAAAGAAACTGCCTCCATTGCTGAAGACCCAGTTTCAATCCCTGGGTCAGGAAGCTCCCCTGGAGATGGGAATGGCTGCCCACTCGAGTATTTTTGCCTAGAGAATCCCATGGACGGAATTCTATAGGCTACAGTCCATGGGGTCACAAAGAATAGGACACAACTAAGCGACTTTCACTTCATTTTCATTTGTAGCAGTTGGGGACTTCCCTGGTGGCTCACATGGTAAAGAATCGGCCTGCAGTTCAGGAGACCCAGGTTTGATCCCTGGTTTGGGAAGATCCTTTGGAGAAGAGACTGACGACCCACTCCAGTATTCATGACTGGAGAATCCTGTGGACAGGGGAGCCTGGTGGGCTACAGTCCATAGGGTCGCAGAGAATCGAACACAACTAAGTGACTAAGCATGCACACAATAAGAAAGATTACAAAATCATAAAAATCTCTGAGTTGGAGTCAAAAAGATTATTTAAAACGTGGAAAGGGGTGCCTTGCCAAAATTAGGGACAAAAATTTTGTAAAAATAACTGCTAAACAAAAGTTGCATTTCATATCTGCTGTCAGGTATAACTTCATTTGATTATAGAATACGGAAAAGCCAGGTTTTCCTTAAAAATAATTTTCTCTTTGTAAGATATAAAATATTTTATAATGCTTTCTTTCTCATGTACTGTGGTAACAGTTGAGATTTTTAACAGCTTTTTCTTTCTTTCTTTTTTTTAATGCATAGAAAGTTAGAGTAAAATGAAAAATTTTAGCAGTTTAATAAGAAAGAGACTCATAATGTGCACTACAGTGAAGAGCAGGCCTGAATATAAATGAGAAATCAGGAGCCATTGAACGGTTGAAAAGGTAGTATGGGGAGGTCGGGTAGGGAGTTGAGACGCTAAATATTAGATTTTCTAGAAATGTTAATCTTGTCTTCTGAAGAGGATTCAGCAGCTCATGCTAGCTGCATGTCAGATTGATAGAGAAAACAGTTGTAAGGACAGATTTGTTGGAACCTGTGGGACTCTAATTTCTTTTGCCTGAGAGTGTGTTTATTTGAAAAGTGTTTGCAGGGACAAATTATGTGAAGGTGAGAAAGGATGGTTCTTTTCTTACTGTAATTGAATTCTTTGGCCTTTTTTTTACTCCTTCACCTGACTTAGCCTGTTTTTCAGGTTTGACTGTCTTTATTTTATTGAGGAGTTACCCCTGTGACATGCAGGTCTCTTGTGAAAGGAGTGTGCTGGGGATGGTGGGCACTGCACCCCCGCCCCCACGAGCTTGGAATAAAAGGAGGCTGCTGGGATGTGCCTTTAAGGCCCCTCACTGCCTACTCTCTTTGTAGAAGGAAGTTGTCCTTAAACTCTGCCTACAAGTAGAATCTATGTGAGAAGTTCCCCCTTAGATAACAGCATGCTTTCCCCACTTTTCTTGTATGTTCCTAGAAATGAAGCTGTCATGGTTCACTTTGGGGGGAAAAAGAGAGTCACAAACCTATTTGAAGATCTGGCACCCAGTTCCTCTCCGGTAAATGTACCGTCCACCTATCTGGTTCATACACAGCTTTCTTACAAGGCGCTGGCCTGTTGTTTGGATTGAGTTTGTATACTGGATAATCTTGTGTTTCTTGGAGTTTAAATGAACTGAGCCCCTCTTCTGTGCTAGAAAGCAGGGATGCAAGATGAAGTGAGGACCTGGGAGAGACAGCGTGTCCTCTGATGCACTTTCCAGCCCCTCTCAAGCCCGTTTCCCACCTTGTGCTCTGCCTGGACACCCTCTTGGCTGACCCACTCTCCACTCTTCACTTAAAGCTTTCTTCTCAGGGAGACAGGCTCTGCCCAGCTCAGTCTCATGTGGCAGCCTGCCTCTCCGCTTTGGCAACTTACTGTAGAATTTACTTGCTGTGTCCTTTGTTTATTTTCTGCTCCCTCAGGCAGACTGTAAGCCCCATGAGGGCAGGGGACTCTCCATTATCCCAACAGGGCCGTAGGTGCTCAGCAGGGGGACAGATGCTTGCTGTTGAAATGCATCATCTAACTGGTTCACAGCCCACGTGACTGTGGAAATGAGCCACATGCTTTGTATGTCAACGTCTGTTGCAGCCCATTTCTGTTTTTAGACATCATGGTTTATTGTTCATTCACATCATTCTCATCTGAGGAATCTTGCAGCCTTGGCCTTGATCGTTGCCTGATTGTCTCCAAAACTGTTACTTTTTATCCCATTTCCTAGGACTGGTAGTTCTGCTGGCAGGAAAGTTTGTGGAGCTGAGAGTGGGCTCTGTCAACCACTTAAGCAAAGTGAATAGAACTTGTGTCAAGATCAGCAAGTGTCCTGGGCACAGATTTTATGCCCTCACTTCCTGTCCTTTATCTCCTCTTTGCATGGAAGCTAAAATCGCAGCTATGGGCAGCACATTTCATTTTCCCAAAACCCAGTCAAACCCTGTTTCACCTTCTCTGCAGAGAACCTTTTCCCTGCCTGGTACAGGTGATGGGTGTGCACAGTGGGTGGTACCTGTGAGCTCTTGAAAAGCCATCCTTCCGCCCTCTCTGCATCAGGCTGCTTGCACAGGACATGGCATTCCCATATACACAGCCCTCTTCCACCACGCTGCCATATTTCCCCTGACACAAGGAAATGAGTTGATGGAAGTGGGGATTTAGGGATAAGAGAACCAAGAGAATCAAAATCTGTTTCTTTCAGATAGCGTCCAGTGGGGCTATTTCTCAGGACAGTCTTCTGCAATCCTTTAATTAAAGTCACGCTAATGTGGAATATTTAGACTAGCTTGATTCCATGACCACGTCAGTTCGTATAGGATGTTGAAATCTGCTAGCCTGAGTGATCACTTGGGAATCTGAGTTCATCCACACACTCCTCCCCCAGCGCCTACTTTGGACTCTGACAGTGGGTCCCAGCTGGTCCCACATATAAAACATAAAGCACACATTTGGTGTGGCTTATTTTAAACTTTGATCAAAATTCTTTCTCAACAGAAAAGGAGAGAAGCCTGCAGCTTGTGTTTGCTTTCACGGTCTCCCCGGGCACGTGATTTTTCCATTTTTCACACTCAGCATTTGTGTGTCCCTTCACGGTTGTTGTTCCCTGTCTGGGAAGCCAGCTGTAATAAATCACATAAATCAGCTACACTATACAGAGGTCACAGAGGATGGCTACCTGATCCCAAATTATACACCTCTGCTGGGCCCTGTGGTAGATCGTACTGCTGTTACCCACAGAAATGGTATCCGTGAAAATAGTTTGCTTTGCCTCACGAGTTCCTGCCTTATGAATTCTGTTTTAGTTCAGAATCTGCTTTGTCATAACTTTCCTCACCTTTTCTCCTGCTTAAGTGAGACTTTGCTGTGAAGCGGGAGGACTGTGGTTAACCACCCCCCAATGACAGGGTGAGACCTTTCACTTTGGTGCTGACTCCCTGTTTTTCATCAGTCACTTTGCTTTGGGGAGCAAGCAGGCCTGGTTATGGCACGTTTGAAAATCAGGGCCTTGGAGCCCTGTCTTTAACTTCTGACCAACCAGAAAAAAATCAGAACAATAGAATTTTTTTCCCAGATATTAATATATAAGTGGGTTTTTTTGCTGGGGGCAGGGAGCGCAGAGATCTTAGTTCCCCAACCAGAGACTGAACCATGGGCCCCACCAGTGGAAACACCCAGTCCTAACCACTGGACTGCCAGGGAATTCCCAATATATGTGTTTGCTCTTTGTGTTTTAGTAAGAAGAGAAAAGTACTGCAGAAAGATGTCATAAATGTAATTGATTAAAGAGCAGGCCTGGGGGGAAAAAAATGTGATAATCATTTTTGATAAGATCAGGTGAGCCTTTCCACTTTGCTCATGATAGAATATATCACTCAGGCATTTAGTTACATATTATAACACAGTTCTCTCTCTCAGAAGCACCAATGTTTCTATTCTTCTTACTGAATTCTCTAGTTTGAAGATGTTGTCCCTGTTAATTTTAAATTTATTTATTTTGTTTCCCCGGAGGAAGTTCACTTCAGTTCAGTCGCGTCCGACTCTTTGCAACCCCATGAACCGCAGCACACCAGGCCTCCCTATCCATCACCAACTCCCGGAGTCCACCCAAACCCATGTCCATTGAGTCAGTGACACCATCCAACCATCTCATCCTCTGTCATCCCCTTCTCCTCCTGCCCTCAATCTTTCCCAGCATCAGGGTCTTTTCAAATGAGTCAGCTCTTCGCATCAGGTGGCCAAAAGTATTGAAGTTTCAGCTTCAACATCAGTCCTCCCAATGAACACCCAGGACTGATCTCCTTTAGGATGGACTGGTTGGATCTCCTTGCAGTCCAAGGAACTCTCAAGAGTCTTCTCCAACACCACAGTTCAAAAGCATCAATTTTTTTGGCACTCAGCTTTCTTTATAGTCTAACTCTCACATCCATACATGACCACTGGAAAAACCATAGCCTTGACTAGACAGACCTTTGTTGACAAAGTAATGTCTCTGCTTTTTAATATTCTATCTAGGTTGGTCATAACTTTCCTTCCAAGGAGTAAGTGTCTTTTAATTTCATGGCTGCAGTCACAATCAGCAGTGATTTGGGAGCCCAGAAAAATAGTCAGCCGCTGTTTCCCCATCTATTTCCCATGAAGTGATGGGACCAGATGCCATGATCTTAGTTTTCTGAATGTTGAACTTTAAGCCAACTTTTTCACTCTCCTCTTTCACTTTCATCAAGAGGTTCTTTAGTTCCTCTTCACTTTCTGCCATAAGGGTGGTGTCATCTGCATATCTGAGGTTATTGATATTTCTCCCAGCAATCTTGATTCCAGCTTGTACTTCCTCCAGCCCAGCGTTTCTCATCATGTAGTCTGTATATAAGTTAAATAGCCAGAGTGACAATATACAGCCTTGACGTACTCCTTTTCCTATTTGAAACCAGTCTGTTGTTCCATGTCCAGTTCTAACTGTTGCTTCCTGACCTGCATACAGGTTTCTCAAGAGGCAGGTCAGATGGTCTGGTATTCCCCTCTCTTTCAGAATTTTCCACAGTTTACTTGTGATCCACACAGTCAAAGGCTTTGACATAGTCAATAAAGCAGAAATGGATGTTTTTGTGGAACTCGCTTGCTTTTTCGATGATCCAGCGTATGTTGGCAATTTGATCTCTGGTTCCTCTGCCTTTTCTAAATCCAGCTTGAACATCTAGAAGTTCACGGTTCACGTATTACTGAAGCCTGGCTTGGAGAATTTTGAGCATTACTTTACTAGCGTGTGAGATGAGTGCAATTGTGCGGTAGGTTGAGCATTCTTTGGCATTGCCTTTCTTTGGGATTGGAATGAAAACTGACCTTTTCCAGTCCTGTGGCCACTGCTGAGTTTTCCAAATTTGCTGGCATGTTGAGTGCAGCACTTTCACAGCATCATCTTTCAGGATTTGAAGGAGTAACTCTAATTAACAATTTCCATATCCACAGTTATTTGAAAAGGAAATTGACAAGAAGAGAGAGGATTCTCACCTTTGCTGCTTTTTAGCAGGAAGGTTCCACCCTGAGCTGACCCAGCCACGTTAGAAACTTACGGGCCATCCCGAGGTGAGTGGAGACGGAAGCTCCCCTCTCCCAGGTGGGAATGAGCTGGGCGCTGTCCTCTCCTAGAGAGTTTAGAACTCCTCCTTCCTTCTTCCAGTCTGTTATTAAAAGGGAAGGTCTTGACACTCTCTTTCCTGTACAGCTACGTTCAGGGTTACAGATAAGACATTATTCGAGGAAAAGCTTTCCTGTCAGGCTATCATGGCCTGTGTCATTTAGAATCGCAGCTGTAGTATGAAAATTATTATTATTTTTTACTTAAGTGAGTTATATTTCAGAGGCTTTTATTAAAGCTACTGGCTCTAGAGGTTTCATTCTGTGTTTTTTTTTCCAAAATGGGTAAAGGGTCCAATGTCTATATTTGTGCAACCTAATAAAGCCCTCACACTTCTGATTCAAACAGAAGCTGTATAAATGGAGTGATCCTATTTTGTTTACTAGCAACCTAGCTAATGTTAATGTTCTGATACAGTTTTCATTGTCGTGAAAGTAGAACGCTATATGTTAAAAGTGTTTCTATTTTAACTTTTTAGCTTAGCTGTCAATAGATCCTTTGATAACTTTGATGTCAGTCTTTTCTGGTTTCTAATTGAATGCGTCTTTGTCTAAAACAGCAAAATTCTGAATTCTGATTAATCGGCACTTTTTCAATAAGCCAGAGTTTGAGAAAATAAACATTCAGAATTCTGAAATTCAACAACACATGGCACCTTATATGCTAAGTAGCTTCCCAAAAGGGGAGAATATGGTACCTCTGGCAAATAAGAGTACCAAGTATTAGAAGCTATTTACATATCCATGTTTTTCTTAGTAAAAGAGAACAGATGTTAGCAGTACAGCTGGCTGTTGCATATTTGTGTATTTTTGTTGCTAACAGATTTCCATGAGGAAGGACATAAAATTGGTTTGAAGGCTAAAATAGGAGAAAATAAGTTGATATTTTAACTAGAAATGAGAAACATAATTACATGATGGATTATATCTTAATTTTTGAGGTCTTGATTGAATTTATAGCATTGAATATCAAAACAGTGTTTTCAGCTTTCAATGAAACTAATCTAAATAGAGGAGGTCAGAGTGAACTAGAAATTGGCTTTATTTGAATTACTCCCTAAAATGTCAAGTTTAAGGAAATGTTATAATACTTTATATAGTAAATGTTTTATTCCTAGTTACTAATTTATATAAAAGACTGTGATTTGCATCTGCTATGATAATTGCATGCAGTATACATTTTTAAAACATTCTGATAAGACATAACTTTGCAGTTAAAAACAAAACAGGCAAGTGGAAGATCTTTATGTTTAATTTTATATGCAGAACTTTGTCCACTGACTTTATGCCACCTAAAGTTTGGCTGCCGTTTTCATGAACACCTTCTCTGCTCTGTTTCTTGCTTGGGGGTGTTTGCATTCATCTGTTTTATCTGTTCTCGGTTGGCTGCTTGTATTATGCAGCACCTATAGATTCTTCTGTCCTGTCACAGTCTGATGCATACTAAAGTTACCACTGTGAGTTCATTACAGTGTATTGTAGGAGACTATCTGTAATGTGATGATCAAATCTGATACACAACATGGTGAAGATGTAGGCATATATTGAAATCCCTATGATATATTATTTGAATCAGAAATTCCACTCAGCTTTGCTTTCTGTAAATTATGTAACCCTTCTTATCTCAGTAGTCTCGACTTGTAAAATAAGAAGTAGACTCTGGATCTTTTGAATTCCGGCTATATTTTTATTTTAACCTCTTTGTGACACTTAACCAGTAAAAGTTTCTCCGTTCCTGTTTATAAGAATTGTTGGGGAACCAAAACCCAGAACATGTAAGTTCTCACTAGCAGTGTTTCCCCGGTAACGCCCCCCAGGACCTCCCTGGTGCCCCAGTGGTTAAGAGTCTCATCACTTCTGTGCATGTGGCACAGGTTCAGTCCTTGGTCAGGGAACTGCGATCCCACATGCCCAAGGACGCAGCCAAAAAATGTGTGTGTGTTAGTTGCTCAGTCGTGTCTGACTCTTCGCAACCCCATGGACTGTAGCCTGCCAGTTTCCTCTGTCCATGGAATTCTCCAGGCAAGAATAGTGGAATGGGGTTCCTTCCATTCCCTTCTCCAGGGAATCTTCCCAAACCAAGGATCAAATCCGGGTCTTTCCTGCATTGGAGGCAGATTCTTTATCATCTGAGCCACCAGGGAAGCCCCTGCCAAAAAGTAAAAATAATAGTAATAGTGTAACCCAGAAGCTAGAAGAGAAAATAAGGAAGGAACTCAGAGAAATAAACAAGGACAGTTGGGCAGATGTGCTCACGTGACCTCACGCAAGATCTGATTGTGGGTCTGTGCTTGGGATGATATGGGATTATTGCTAATGAAAGTGCTAAATTGGTACCAAGTTTTTGCAGGTACAGTACTGTATGATTTTAAGATCTGTTTCACCAGTGTGAGAATTTATGCTCTACCTTTATTGCTGACATCAAAATTGGTTTGAGAGTCTTCCCATCTTACACATTGCAGTTCATCAGCAAGTTAAAAGACATTGATGGAATGCCTCCCTTGGACTGTGTCTGTGTGGCATAACTGAATTTGTTGACATGATATGTGCTCAGAGCTCCTAGGGATTTTTCTAGTGGGTTTTTTGTTAAATTTTCCAAGGCAGAAGGTGATGTTTATAACATTTGTCTATTCAAGTTTTAAAGATTTATTTAGACTTCTTCCAAATTATGAGATAGACGTATTAAAATATCTACCCAAGAGAATAATACTGTAGCATAAGCATTAGGTGAGTGTGCATTGTAAAACTAGAGGGACTACTGGGTGGTCAGTGTTATCTCCCAAACTTTACCCTAAGAAAGAAAATGGCATAGTGCCCTCAGACTCAGCATGTGGGACCACCGCCACAGCAAGAGAAAGGCAGCATTGGTTCCAACTTGCTACTGTGTTTTGGAAAATGCGGTTCTCAAAATGACCTGAGGTTGTTCATAGAATAATCTTTTGTGAATTTGCACTAAACACTGTTGGCTTTATTTTTATTCTTTTAAAAATCTTTCTAATGTTTAAGAAAGTTGCTTCTTTTATCAGTAAATAATTTATTTGAAATTTCTTTCTATTCCTGTGTCTTAACTATGGAAATGTCATTGAATATTTGTATCATTATTAATTTATACTTTCAGAGTATTTTACAGCATGGTTAACTTAGATCTTACCATGTTTTTTCCAGGAGCAAAAAGTAAATTTTCCGTTTTCAAAGGAGAGAGGTTCAAAGAAGTTAGAGCAAGATGTGATTTTATTGGTAAATAATTGCTCAGTGATTATCTACAGGGTACCAAGGAATGAGATGTAATGAATTTAGTTATTAAAGTATATATTAGAGTCATTGTCCCATGTTTTCCCATGTATTTATTTAAATACTGAAAATGGCGTTTTCAAAATACACCCTGAAAATCTGCTGGCTTAACAGTTTGCTAAGCATTCTGCTAGGCATTTTAAAGACATTTTTCCTTTGATCCTTATAGCCACCCTACAAATATGGCATTATCGTAACCATTTCCCAGATTAAGAAACTAAAGCTCAAATGATTGTATAAATATTTGAAAGGTGGGGAGCATTCAGAGGTTCAAGAACACTCCAGCAGGCAGTTGGGTGGGTCTCGTGAAGCAGTCTTTTGAGGAGTTACCAGTAACTGAAATAATCAACTATTTTCTGCTTTTTGGGTGGTCTGTAATTATGTGTATTTAATCTTTTAAGTTTAATTGGCTGTTACATTCATACAGTCACACAAATTATCTTATTTTACCTACAACTTACAGAGTTTTCTTATGTTGCTAAAAATATGAAAGAGTTGAGTCACAAAGAGACTGATAATGAATAAGGCCATGAACCTGAAACAAAGTTTGGGGTTACATATGTGTATGTGTAGTTTTTCTCAGATACTTAAAAGCTATGTACCATTGATAAGTGATAAGCTTTGAAGAAGTTAAATGTCTGCTTCAAATATTTCCCTGAGCTCCACATTTTCTGACTTCTGATTCATAATTGAGTCATTTTGGCTAAAATTGAGCACAGGCTGGTTATTACCTGCTTCTTAAAAGCTCAAAGCTGAGGATATCCACATAAAAATTATGTGTTTTGGCATGTGGATAGCAGCTGCTTAAAATTCCTAATTATAAGAAATCTCAAATGAAGTCAGCGTGAATCTGAAGTCGTGTACCTGAGTTCTGTCAAAATTAGCAATAAATGCTATTTTTAGAGTTTGGCTAAATGACTAAATTCCTTTGAATGTCAAACTTTATTTCCCAGGAACGTTAGTCACTGCCAAGTTTATAACATAAACATCGTGTTTCTGTTACCTGAATTCCGACGACAAGAGGGTAGATGAGGGCAAGTGAAAGGCTCAGGTGAATTTTATTTCTAGGTGTTTAATTTAAAAGGACACTGTGACATTACACAGAGAAAATCTCTCTCGGGATATGAGTGCCAGTAAAAATTCTTGGATGCTTTTATTTTTGATGATGATTATTATTTTTTCAATTAAAAAGGAAACTTAATTAAAAGTTTCCTGATTTTTAAAAAGGTGTCTGCCTGGTAGTCCTGACCTGCTTCTCGCTGGAGTCTCTAAGAAGGTAGAGAAAAGCCCTTACATTCTAAACAGTTATAAAAAGTAGAACTAGCTGGAGAAATGTCTACTGTAAACCAAACGGAACTGGGCTTAAAAATACAGGCAGAATAAGTTTTGACACCTAAAAATAGGTAGGCAGGGCCATCTCCTTGCTGACTCTGCCTGTAATTCAGAAAGAGCCTCCTAGCAGCTGTCCCCAGAATGCTCTTCCCTTCCTCTTTCTAATCTCCTCCAACAGTGCCTTTTTATTCAGTGGAAGGTCATAACTCAGAAAAGAACCAGGCAGAGCCGGGGGTGGGGTGGGTAGGGGCTGTATTACTGTTACATCCTGAGAATCTTACTCCATAAAAGTCAAGTGCTGGAGGCCCGGTAGAGTTAGAGCTGTGTTTCCTGAGGGTTTGAGTATTGTTTGAGTCCACCGTCATTCAGAGCCTGGCAGTAAAGGTCGGAGAAGGTTTGCTTTCAGCAAAACTATATTGAAATGAAAATCACATTGGAAATTGGCCTGGGAACTATTCAGCTCAGCTTGCCCACCAGCTGTTGGTCTGAAGCCAGCATCCATGTGGATCAGCAGTAGCTCAGAGCAAACACCAGGGCTAGGCAGATATCTCCCTGTATAGTGACCGATAAATAGAGGAGGGGGAAAATAGCTGAAAAACATTGCTTTGTAAAGGAAAGGAGAGATCATAGCAAAGATTTGAAGGAAGAGCAGACCACCAACAATGGCCCATATGAAAGAGGAACAGAAAGCAGTTAGATGATAATGAGCTAAAAAGAATTAGATGGGATGAAATGAGAGTGAAACCATTAAGAAAAAATTGTAAAGAAATTAACAATGCTGTATAGCGCATTAAAATCCATAGGGGATGGCAATAAAGAATAGAATTAACACTACTGAAAGTAAAATTAATGTCATGGAGGAGAAACTCAAAGCTCTTCCAGAGTCCAAAGAGAAAATAAAAATAAAGAAGATTGTAGATGCATTGTGGAAAGATACAACCTGGGGATTTTAAGTGTTGATAAATGAGAAAGAAACAAGTCCTATCAAATGAGAAAAAAAAAAAAAAAAAACATAAGAATAAACCTGTGTGTATTTTGTGCTGATCTGAAAGTGCTACTCACATTGTTCAGATAAGATCAGTGAAAGGCCACCTCTAGATATGTTCTGACAATTTTTTAAAAAAATTTTAAGAATACTATCAAACATCTTGCCAAAATATCTGCTTAACTATCATGAACCTCAATTCAGGCTTCCTTCTCTTTTGTACCAGTAAAGCCAAGAGGGTGGATGGAGTTTTGAGGAAGAAGAACAGTGATGCAAGACCGCAGAGTCGCTTCCTTATGTATCACGTGGGAGGAACGGAGAGGCATTCTCTGAGAAGCAAGACCTCAGGGAGATGCATTCAACGTCTCATGCCAGGGGAGGGTGAACTGCAAAATTGCCGTTCCATTCAGTTTTATCATTAGAGAAGCATAGATTGAAAAGGAATTCATTTTGATTATCTTAAAAAATAATTAGCAGAAGAGTAAAACTGTAAGATATATTTTTTCCAAATACCTAGGCTTATTTATTAAAAAAAAAAAATAGACAACAAAGGGCAAAACTATTATTGACATGGAGAAAATGTTTCCTGTGTATGAAAATTTAAAGAAATACATATATCAACATATATATACATACATAGATATAAAATTGAATTTGTACCTACCTATATTTGTGTGTTCAACAAATACTTGTTTTGTATCAGATGCTATTCTAACATTTTGCTACATTGACTTGTTACTTTTCATTAGGTTTCATGACATTGACCGTAATATTTTACCTGTTCTAAAGATAAAGAAATTAAAGCTTAGTTAATGGCCCATAGTAAGACAGCTTATGCAGGAGTTAGGGTTTGACCCCAGCCGTGTGACTTTTGGCCCAGCTTGCTTGCTTGCTTTCTTGATTTATATCTGGCTGTACTGGGTCTTTGTTGCTGCATACAGGCTTCCTCTAGTTGCTGTGAGTGGGGTCTTCTCGTTGCAGTGGCTTCTCTTGTTGCAGAGCCCAAGCTCCACGGTGTGCGGGCCTTGGCAGTTGCAGCACACAGGCTCAGTAGTTGGGGCTTGAGGGCTCCAGAGTGTGGGCTCAGCAGTTATCACTCACCAGCTTAACTGCTACCCAGCATATGGACTCTTCCTAGACCAGGGACTGAACCCGAGTCCCCTGCATTGACAGGCAGATTAATGCTGAACCACCAGGGAAGTCCTGGCCCAGCATTCTTAAGCGACTGTGTGATACCGTGGAAGGACCTTTGGGCAGTGCTGTTTGTGCTGTGTGGCACTGCTGTATTTCTGGCCACGGGCTATCAGCCAGGAGGACAAATCATCCCCTGGTTTGCCAGTGACCTATGCTGTGGTCTGATATTGGGGAAAAAAAAGTTAACCAGGTTTTTCCATTCTCAGGCAATAAACCCAAGAAAATCTAAAGAAAATGAAACAGATGCACGAGTTACTCTTGGTTCCAGCAAAAGAACCTCATCGGAGCAGACTGGGAAGAGGTGATTAATTTTAAGGGACAGGTCCTTCCCTTGGCAGTTGGAAGCTATGGGGCTTATTAAATGGTTAAAATATTAACCTTTGCATTAACCCTCACTTGGCTAGGGTTTCTCAAAATGTTTTATATATCTATATAAATATATATATTATTATATATATTATATGTACATAGATATATAAAACAAACAAAACATAAACTTATAAAATGGTATAACTCATATATAATCATTTATGTATGTTACATAAATGATTATATATTACATACATTATTATATAGTTATATAATTTATGTATTTAATAACATTTGTATAGACAGTGTTTATGTAAACATCTATCTGCTAGTGCAGTATATAAGGCAATATAGGAAAGTCATTGTTGGGTTGATTATGCAAATATAATTGATCTGCTGTTTCACTAAAACAGGCTTTAAAGGATTGAAAGCTAGCTCTAATTCGCTACTTTCCTGACCGTCACTCTTTGCAGTTACATGCACAGTTATATTGTAACTGTCATTTGTGGTCTGATCTTCCCCTGGAGGGAAACTTGAGAAACCTGGTCAGCTTTAACATTTAGAGGAAGTTTAAACATACTGGAACATAAAATGTACAGTTGTTTAGGTTAAAACTCCGTTTCTTGTCAGATCACATCTATCCAGCTCTTCTGTGATTAGAGTCATCTGACTTTGACCTGAATTAAGGAAGAGCCTCGCAAGACACACAAAATGTTTACTCTTGTTTTCTTTGCCAGCTTCCGGAGACTGTGCAGTGGGCTGAGACCTCTGCTTATCTCAAGGCAGTGTGGCCACATAAACCAGTTGTCACTGGTTAACTGTTTTCATCCCCTGAGCTGCTTTTGGTGAATTCCAGCCTAGTAACTACATCCCTTTAATATTTTCAATAATTTATATTCTTTAAGAGTGAAGATATTTGTGGGATTTTTTTTTTTGAGGGGGAGGGGTTAGTTACAGTCTAGCTATGAGGCTAGTTCCTTTCATAAACTCCGGAATAGAAGGATAGGGTCAGTTTCACGGTGATCTTTTTCCAAAATGCAAAACCACTGTCCTTCTCATCTCTTGGGCAACCCCTGCTCAGTCCATTTTCTAGAACAATTTAAAATACAGCCAAGGCTTTTGCTTCAAAGTCTCCGGGTCCCTAAAGGACCATCTTTTGCCTGTGTCAAATGTTGTGTTTAGTTTGCATTTTGAAATGTTCCAAATTTTATATGCTAGTAAATATGGTTAATAGTCTTCAGATTATGTTGTCTCACATTTGTGTATAATTTCCTAAGAAAGGGAAATGGAGAAGGTGGGGTGGAATAGGGTAATTAAACCTTCTTAAAATGAAGGGGGGGGAAGTCTCTTGTTTATACAAGTTGAATAGACCACTACTGATTGATGTTAGTCTTTTCCCAGAAATCCGTCTCACAGAGTTGATACTCAGTGTTTTAGACAGAGGTGGTATAGGCTCTGATAATTTTGTTACCTTATTCTAGACCTTTTATTTATGGTCATGTAGTTGAATGATGAGGGCTCCCTTGTTGGCTCAGTGGTAGAGAATCCTCCTGCCAATGCAGGAGACCCAGATTTGATCCCTGGGTCGGGAAGATCCCCTGGAGGAGGGCACGGCAACCCACTCCAGAGTTCCATGGACAGAGGAGGCTGATGGGCTACAGTCCATGGGGTCTCAAAAGAGTTTGACATGACTTAGTGACTGAACAGCAAGTTGAATGATTACTGAACTTTTGATTTGCTAAAAAGGTTGTACATGCAATTTTTAAAATTTTAGTTTAGAGTTCATTGTATCTGAATGCTGCCGCTTTCCTTTCTTAAATATGTGCCAGATGAAATGTTTTAACTCTGAGATGAAAAGTTCCAAATTTATTCTTTATCGACATGTTTGCTAGCATCCGTGAGCATTTACTCTGTGCTTTATCTCCATTATTTTATTTATTTAGTGCTATTTATAGGTGGTGGCTTAGAAAAAAAGCAACCTAGTAGATGGCATTAGTAGATGGTAGACAGCTGAGACTTGGCATGCAGACTCTGACCTGAGGATGTGTGCTTTCCAACCTGTATCATCCTCAAAGGAAAACGGGGAAGGAAGGAACCTCTAGTAGAGGTAACTTCTCCAGAAATCATGTCATTAAAGAAATCACAGGTTCTGAAAGCAAATGCTAAAAGGCAGACATTTTAAACACAGTGTCATATCGTTGTGATCTTTGCCCCATAATCAGGTTACCCTCAAATTAATTGAAAAATGTTAAAGACAGATACTAAAAATGCTTGATTGGTCAATATTTTGTCTCTGTCAAGATCATGTGCTTGAACCATATGTCAAACCAAAGACTTTTTGGGGACAATTTGTATGAAAATGGCAACTTCTCTAACTGTTTTCTTGCAGTAAAAAGGGAAGAATATGAAATCTATAAGTTAAAACAGTGACCTCATTCCATTCATGCAAAAGTGTTGTGCCATCAGAACAGTATCAGTGTTTAAACCTAGGGTTGAACTCCTCCTTGATAGCAATGCCAGTCTAGAAGAGTATGTGTGTTTTAATGTGTCATTTAAATAAAAGGTTAATTGTTACTCGGAAAAGAGAGCAGCTCTGACTGAGAACAGCTGAAGCTAGGACATGGATCAGGGGACTGACTGAACGTTTCCATGTGGCCTCTGGTTGAGTCTTCCTCAGGGAACACAGGAGCCAACCTTCAATTCATGTCAGTCATGATGTCAGAAGCCAAAGAAAAAGTCCTAGGTGCTAGGTGGTTTTGTTACGTCGTCAAGATGGATTTAATGTTTTTACTTGATGCATTACTTCCGGTGAACCACAGCTTGGGGGCTCAAGAGAGTTCTTCCGAGAGTAGACAGGCCCTCGGATGCTTTTCCAGTGTCCATTATTGCAATCTATTTTAACTCGAAGGCAGAAAACTCCTCCCCTCTTAGAAGTTAGGGTATCCTCTATAGCTGTGAGGGGGGAAGCTTCACTCCCATTAAATGGGAAGTGTGCGGGCTTGACCAGTTAACCCAAAGCTCAGCCATAGACAAGGATTTCTCAAATTCACAGGGCCTCTTTCTTAAGCTTGTCTTCTTTCAGACTTAACCCTCAGTTTCTGCGTAAGTTGCTGTGTATCTATAGGGAAAGCCCCTGGTTTGAGTTTAGTCAAGCTTGCCAGGGAATGCTGGATCTAAGCAGGAATAAACTTTACTGGCCCTTGTTCTCAGAGGCTAGCATTTTCATTTACGTTGTACGTGACTCATTTGAAATTACAGTGCTCTACAGACACAGAGAGAGGCCTTCCTCTTCCCACCCTCCCCCAGACACCACATAATGGAAAAAGCAAGAATTTTCTGCACAAGCAAGACTTTTTTCTTTTTTTAAACAAAAAGCCAGTCTCTGATGGGACTTTTTTTCCTGCCAGAATTCCCACTGGTCCACTGTTGCAATATTTACAAAAGGCCACGAAGAAAGAGGAAGGCCCATTTTTGAACACTTTGCCTCTGTGTTACGTGAAAGTAACTTGTATTTCTGTTCTTGGTATCAGAAGAATTGTTCTTTTTTCACTTCTCTGATAGGTTTATAAATCTCCTAGGCCCTCTTAACTCTTACGGTATCATTTTAAGAAAAGATTTGTTCCTCTGCTCTAACTAGACGCATAAAACTTTGAAGGGTTTTGATGTTCTATTTCCTGTTTAAAAAAAAAAAAGCGTCCTCTCTTGCAAACTCCAACTAGATGAGAGGATTTTCCTCAGAGAAAATTCAGCCCTGGGAAGAACCATCCGTGGAGGTCATAACCTAGAACATTTTTGAAGGCAAGTTTCAGTGAATTAAAAGAGGGCAGGGTTAGGAAACAACATTCTGTCCGACCATAGCTGCAGCTAAATAAATCATTTCACTCCAGAGCCTAGGCAGTATTATAATTTGTAGCCAATTGTCCACAGAGGTCACTGATTACAATTCATTGTGGAGGGGAGAGGAGGCCTGGACCCCACTAAGAATTTATATTAATAGTTGTATCTTTCCCAGAATGTTCTCTGGATAGCATTCTGTTAACCACTGATCCTCAGTGATCTTTTATTTCGACATCAGTTCAGTTCAGTCGCTCAGTTCATGTCCGACTCTCTGCGACCCCATGGACTGCAGCACGCCAGGCTTCTCTGTCCATCACCAACGCCCGGAGCTTGTTCAAACTCATGTCCATCGAGTCGGCGATGCCTTCCAACCATCTCATCCTCTGTTTCTACATAAAAGCCTTTTAAAAGAGAAATAATTTGACTTGATTTTTCTTTTTCTTTTTTTCAGTTAGGTAAAAGATAAATGAATCTGCTCAAAGCACAAGTAAAAGAAATGTATTTGCTTGGGTACAGGACTGAAAGATGGAAAATTCCTGTTCTTTCACTCAGTGAGACAGTGTAAGCAACTGTGGCAAACACATATATCCCATTGCGTAGCCTTTCTTCAACTTTAGAGGCAGTCTGATATGGTGACCAAAAAGAAGCTACATCATGACTGGCTTCCAGCCCAGGGCTTTAGCATAAAGCAAGTGCTCAATTCACTTTGTGGGCTCAGGAGGAGAAGCAAGTTAGTTTTGAGATCCGAATTCTGAAGAGTCTGCTGTTGAACAACCACATGGACCTGGGTGACAAGAGACTGTTTAATTGAAGCTTCATAAAATGGTTCCTTAAGCTTCATGGACAATTAAGTAACTTCAGTTTCCTTTCTTTACTCTTGTTTACTTCCTGCTCTTCTAGAATCGAGCATTAGGTACTCTGGTCTCTTACAGTGAGAAGATTAGACAGCTGTAGTTTAAATTAAAGCATTAATTTGGAGTGTTCTGTAGCTGCATTAATTATGTCTTTACTAAGATTACATTCCTGTGGATTCGACAGATGCATATGAGCAGTAGTATGACTTATCTGGGGCAAACCCAGATTCTGTTAACCATTGAGCCTTGGTGATCTTTTATTTATACATAAAAACCTTTTAACAATGAAATAATTCACCTTGATTTTTTTTTCTTTCTTTTAATACTAGTTAGGTAGAAAAACAAAAGAACTGGCATGGTACACAGTTGTGAAGAGTGTTTGCATGGATGTAGGACTGAAGTATGTATGAAAAAGTCTGTTCCTCAGTGAGAATTAGCAGAAAGCGTGTGTTGAAAGTTTCTCACCTAAACAGGTCATAATTACAGACTTTCGGATTTATTTCTTTTAATTAGAACATGAAGCTCACTTAGTGGTCCTTCTGAAAACTTTCCTTTTAACTGCACATTTTATATCGAATAGTAAGTTAAATCTCTCAGGTAGAAAGAGTCTATTGTTATAACTGTAATTGTAGCTCGTGCTGAATATATCAATGCTGCTTTTCCATAAGTAGTCAACTAGTCAGCTTTTAAGTTTTCTTCCTTTGTTTTCGAAGAATAGTCTTAAGACAGTGTATGATTTTAGAAAAATGCACTTGTTTGGAATGTCTCAGATCTACCATGACCATCAGTGGGACTAGAAGTGAGAAATTATAGCTTTAACTGAACGTCATCTAAAATTCTGTAATATTCCATTGCATGACACATCCCATATGTTTTACAGTTTCTAAGAAATTCGACATTGTGTGCAGTTTTATCAACCTCCCTGCATCCCTGGAGCACAAGAAATTATTTTTGTTATTGAGGGGACAAAACAGGGGTGAAGTGACTCACAGTTAATTGCCGGATTAAATCAGGCATCTAAGCCTCTCGGCTTGGGTTGGAGTCTCAGACTCAGCTGCTATCTTCAAAAGGAAGAAGTACATTGCAGCATCCGAAAAGAACACAGTGTGCAATATGTGATGGGTCTTGTTAACTATCCCTCGTTTTCTAATCAAAATAGCCTCTGGGTTGGAGGAAAATTATGAACTTCTGTAGTAAATTAGCATATTTCTTATTATGTTTCATCATTATTTATAGCATTGTGAATTAATATATTTAACAGTGGCAAGTTGTGGTAAGTTGAGGAATTCTAATTTTTTTTCTTTTAAGATGATTGAGTTTTACATAGGCTAAGTTTTGATCGCGGTGAGCTTGTGAAGATGCATCGGAGAATGCGTTTGTTACTGATGTTACAGGAGCACCAAAGCAACCATTACACTTGTTCAGTGTCCTTTTTCATTGTTCTTGCTTTCATGGAGCCCTGTGCACCGGCCGAGCATCTCAGGGCTTTGAATAATGCCCTTTGCCAACCGTTAGTCCTAATTGCTGTAACTAATTTGCTGTGTGACCTAAAGACAGTAACATCCTTAACTTTGGTTTTCTCATCTGTAAAATAAAATTAATGACACTCTACGAGCCAGGGATTTCAGGGAGGCATCACCATCACAATACTACTTAGAGTATTAAAAACCAAATATTTGGTGAAAGCCAGATATACTCAATGATGCTAGTCAAGACCATGAAAAACACATTTGCCACAGACACATACAAAATATTTCATAGACTTAAGTGATATGTTTAGACCTGAAGGAAATGAAAGGAATTGAAGTTGTTGAGCTACAGGAAATAAAGATCTGGGGCCGATTTAAACAGTTGTAAATTATTTGAAGAAGTGTTTTATCTCCATAGTAATGAATTCTTTTTTAGCTTCTTTTGAGGCTATCCAAAGAAGAAGTGAGATTCAATTACAGCAGAATTACATAAGTTAGACGGCAACGGTAGTGATACCAGTTCTTTGTAAGACACAAACTTAAGTATTTGCCTCAGCTTCAACGAAAAGGTCAGTGAATTTGCCCGAGTTGTGTATGTGTTGCTTCAAAAGAAAATCAAAAAACCCCACAAAAACACTGGGCTAGTGCTCTGAAGATGTTTTCTAGTTAACCCCTGTGTTCTTTTTCTATTTGTATGGCTTCATTACCTGTACAATTTCACTGATAGACGTTCCAGAATCTTTAGTATGCTATCTGGGTGTATTGTGTACTTTTTCTTTGCTGTTCTTGGAGATGATACTATCAAACCCATGCTGGATTCCCCTCCCACCTCCCACCCCGGAAAAATATCTCCTGTTTTTGGTCTGTTTAATTTTGAGATTTCCAGGTTGTCTTTTTCTCTTCCAAGCCAAGATTACAGTAACTTAGTAAATTACAACTCTTTCATTTTTTTTTACCATTACTAATCATTTGTCAAATAGCTCATTTGTTTTAAAAAAAAAATTCTGAGCCTTGACAGGAGGGAGAAAAAAACAATCTTACCCAACTGAATCTTTTGCCTGAATATTCTTGGCAATAAATATTGCCACCTATTGGTTAAAGAAAAGAACTAAAACTAAAAAACGGTTTGCCAATCCCAAGTACTGTCTGTGATCAAAACAGAATTATTTTGATGGTGCTCTGGGTGGAGATTTTTGAAAATGTGTGATTTGATGAGAATCTTTATTCTGTGCTTTGAACTTCGCACAGCCGGTATCATTAAAGTATAGCAGATATTTAGGAGGAGAGATATACTCTCAGGATCCCTTTTAAACATGTGTTTTTGAAGCTGTCAGAATTCCATTTTAATGGAATACTAAGTGGGTAAGTGCATTTTTAATTGGACAAATGTTGGAAGCTTGATTTTGAAAACAGTTTTCTAGCGCTGTAGTTTGGGCTTCCCTTCAGACTTTAAAATCCAGCATTTCCTGTCCAACCAAAATGGGATGGGGTTGGTGACATTGGCTTCTCGTGCCCCTTGGTGCCAGGATGTGTTTTTTCTAGATCACAGACACTGCATAGAGCGCAGCCCTGGGGATACTCTCTCTCCAGTGTCATCACGTGTCCTTTTAAGGTGCATTTGATCATCAAAAAAAAAAGTTCCTGTTTTCTTGTTGAAAAGTCTCAAATGGTTGCATACTGGGAAAATGTTCTTTTTAATTATTTTTTCCCAATATTATATATGTATTTATACATCCATATAAATTCAATTATTAGGAATACCTGTACTTAATATAAAACACCAGTGTACCAGTTCTTTGTTAATACCATGCCATCTTAAGTCCACCTCCCTCTGTGTTTCCTTGGTATCTAAACACCCTTTACATCTACAGATAATTCAAGTTTACGCTGTTTTTTATCAGTGATTTTGTGTTACATGTGTATATGTAGGTGTGAAAGTGAAGTCGCTCAGTCGTGTCTGACTCTTTGCAACCCCGTGGACGGTAGCCTACCAGGCTCCTCCATCCATGGGATTCTCCAGGCAAGAATACTGGCGTGGGTTGCCATTTCCTTCTCCAGGAGATCTTCCCGACCCAGGGATCGAACCTGGGTCTCCTGCATTGGAGGCAGACGCTTTAACCTCTGAGCCACCAGGGAAGCCATATGTAGGTATATATCCTAATAAATTTAGGATTAAGGCCATCCATCACTGCTCCTGTGTTGTTTATTTTTTGCTCATGTGTGTTTGTATTTAAAATGTTAAGCTTTTTCATCTTAGGTACTTCCCAAATAATTCAATGCCCTTTGTTGGCATCATCTATTTGGTTAATAAATTTGACAAAACCTGTTTATCATCCTTCCTGGCTAGGGAACCAAGTACTCTTAACAGCTACAGAAGAGGTGGTACAAGGGAAATTAGGAGAAGAACCATATGCTATTTGACTTAATTTGTACATAGCACACCTATATGTGTGTTAAAAATATACATAAACTGTTAGAAAGCAACATATTGATGAATTTAAATGAGTAGGTACAATAAAAAACAAAAACCAAGCAGAAGAGTGGTTGGAGTGAGGCCATAATAAATCAAGGAGTGTTTTTCAGCAGATTCCTATGGATGTCGGGAGTAGGCTTATATACCTGCTGAAATAGAGAAGAAAAGGTAGCTTTGTCAACATTGTCAAAGAATTGAAGACTGAGCATTTTTATGTAGGAAAATTTGGAATGCATTGATACAATCAGTCTGTGTAATTTCCTTCTGTAAAGGCCTGCCCATTTACCAGTAATGATACCTTCTCTTTCTCCTATTTTTGTCCCTTCCTTTAGGAAAAGGAATATATGCTTACTCATTATTTAAAATTCAGAGTCATTTTCCTGTTCCAGTTGGTGGGGTTCCTACCATTACAGAAGAGTGGAATTAGGTACATGTGAAACTTCAGCCCTCCTTAACTTGTACTCTTTCCAGCCACCCAACTTTTATACCTTTTAGAATTCCATTCTTTCAGCCATCAAGTCTGTATAGAGGTTATCTCACCTTGGTCTTTGTTTCCATCAAAGCAGATGTACTGGGCTTTTTCAGTTGCACAGAATCCAGTACTTAAACATACAGGACTGAACTGTTTAAATTCAAACTCATTTATAAAGAATACTGTATAGGGCAGTTGAACTTCTTAGCTAAACAGTTTCTTTCCCCAAAGGACATGTTAGTCCAACAGGCCATTCTAGGACTTCTACTAGCCCAGTAGCTCCTGTTACTGCGCTACTACGATAATGATTTAATCTCCCATAAAGCTGCATTTTAATAGGTGTTTATAGGCATCACTTACCAAGCGTTTCAAGTACTCTTTGGATGGAAACTGCTAGGGAAAAATGTTAACACAGGTACTTTCTCAATCAGGCCACCATTTGAACATTTTACATAGAAAGCAGTTGGTAGATGATTTAGTGAGTAAATGAATATAGTCGTTTACATTCAGATGGTATTTGTTTACCAGCTAATAATATTTATTATTCAGATGGGCAAATGAATAAGCAGCTCAGGCCAGTGACCTTCAGTTGTTCCCGTAGGGATGTGGAGGTGATTCCCTGGGCACCTCTGTTCACATTTATTATGCACTTATTTTATGCCCCATGCTGCGCTGGATGCTGGGGTCACCATAATGAATAGAGCATCTTCATTGCCTGCAGGGAAGCTCCAAAAGTGCAGGCAAACAAAGAGCATGAGCCGAGTGCCACCCCCACCCCCACCGTGTCTACCGCGAACCTTGGAAATGGAAGGAGGTGCTTTCTTTCACCCCTGCGCCAAGCCCCTCTCCTGCATCACTGCCCTTCTCCCTGATGTAGGTTGCTGGGGCTGCAGTGCCCCCTCCTCTGATCATCCAAGCAGGAGGAGGGAGGGGGTAGCCTCTCACAGGGTCTGGGGTGTCAGTGACCGTCCTCAGCTGGATAGAACCCACATGTTGCTTCCTGGCATCGCTAGGTCTCTTCTAACTCTTGCTTCCCACCCCTTGAAACTCCCCCTGCTCCGTCCTTGCCTGTGCCTCTGACGTCACTGGCAAAGGGAGGGAGGTCTGGATTATTCCTATTGGTCTTGAAATACTTACAGAGAGGTGATTTCTGTGTTTATTTACTATAATTTCTGTTACCCATGGTGCCATGAAATACACTAATTTGCAGTCATCACCCATGTAGTTACTGAAAATAGCTCGTGAAATAGACTGTGGTGGTCTAATCTGGGGAACCTAACCACCTTTTATAACGTTTCTCTAGGGAAAATGTGTTCCAAGTTTTGCACAACCAACTTACAAATGAGCTTGGGAAACACAGTTCATATGTAAGTCAGAGACTTCTGTATTGACTTTCAGCCACACTGGGAGAGCCTCATTTTGCGGGTGCTGGTGTGTCCCCAGCCTTCTGCTCCCAAAAGCAGTCTGAAAGCAATGCTGCTTGGGATTTCGAATTGACTCTGGGATTCTTGAAGTTAGGTATGCAATTTCAAAACCTGCTTACCACCTCCACAGAGCTAAAACAAACCTAATTCATATCCGAAATGGTCCTTTCAGATCAGAAGTGTGTGTTTTTACCTTTTATGCATATACTGAAATTAACCTGATGCTCCAACAACTTTATTGCCTTGTGATGCTCCGAGGCCCTAGGGAAGTGAGGGAAATGATTAATTTCCTGACACAGTAATCACCTCTTGGGTATTAAAGATATATCTTCAAAACCTCTCAGCATACAATGGGTTGCCTTTGGATAAGGATCCCATTTAAACTGCCTTAGGGTTTATATTGTTTGTTTGGTTGGGTTTTTTGGGGGGGGGGTGGCAGGAAGATTCTTGTAAACTAGGTGATTCTCAGTTAAAATTCCTGAATTCTAGATTTGATTTTAAAATAGCTATTTGATAACGTGTAATGTATTCTTGATAAAACCTTTCCAGGACATCTCTGGTGGCCCTGCTGTGCATGAGATGACCCAGAGTTTCTTGGTTCCCCAGATGCAAGGTGTAAGCAGTGTTTCTTCTGAGTTGGTTTTTCAATGTACCCTATGTTTTTAAAAAAACTTTATAATGAATATATCTTTTTTGAGTCTTACTGGTCCTCGACGTTTTTACTTACTTGAACTAAGCAGGCTGAATGTTCCTGAGCCATTGACTAACGCAGGAAGTGCATCAAAGTCAGTCTAGGTTAGAGCTGGGGTGAGTGGAAAGGTGGGTTCCTGGAGCCCTGGATTCATCAGCCACTGATTTTAGAAAGGTGCAGAAAGTAGGAGATCTCCCTTATGGGCTAGAACAACTCCTGTTCTTTCTTTCAAAACTTCTAGCCTTTTCATTAGTCCATTTTTCAGATTTTGCAGGTTTGAAAATCGAGTCTTTCTCTATCCAGAGGAAGGCACAGAGTTGCCATCACTGAGAGAGAGAGAGAGAGAGAGAGAGAGAGAGAGAGAGAGAGAGAGAGATTTAGAGGAGACTCAGTGTCCCCCAAGGAGGGCCTCAGATCTGGAGGTCTGCAGGTCTCCCGCCCTGCCTGGGGGTGGGGAGTGTTGGTGGAGCCTTGGCTGTGTGTGGAAGGAATGGCTGACCTGGGAGATGTTCCGGCTGAATCATGCATTTGGGCTTGGAAAGCCCTGCCTCAAGTTCACCGGCAAGAATGAGGCAGAATTCACGATGTGGTGTCTTAAGACCCTGACGTTTGCCAAGTGTTTGAGCAATCCTTGACATCTCCTGTGGAAGAGAAGAACTGTGCCTTGTCCCACAGTAAGTCCAGCAGAGATGGAAAAGGTCAGTCCCTTGCATCTCTCTTGTGCTGTTTAGACTAAGACCTCAGCCTTGCTGGCCCGCTCTTGGCACACTGTCTGGAACCTGAGGACCAGCAGAATTACAGGCCCAATTTCAGGCCGACTTGAGTTGGTGTCTGATGATGGGCAAGTACCTACATGTGTCTTTCATTATTCCGTTGCCTTAGGAGATGCTGTTTAAGTTGGCAGATAGACTTATTGAAAGCAAAGCTTGTCACTGGTGAGATTACTGATTTCACCAAAAAAAAAAAGGATCAAATGCCAAGGGAGAAGGAGGGATGTGTGTAGCGTTTAAAAGTGTGGTGAAGCCATCAAGTTAACAAGAAAAAGTAGAATAAAATGTGGTTTCAATTTGTTGTACTCGGCTTGGGATGATAATGTTTCAATAGTAAACTGTAGGGAGAGAGAGAGTTTTCTGAATTTCAAAATCCTGGAAGTTATTTAGGAGGTTTAAATTTGCTTCAGTTCCCAATTCTCTACTATAGTAAATCAGTATTTTTTGCAGGACTTGCTGATGATGAGAACAGAGGTTGGCAATTCCTAGGCTGGAGGTCCTCAGCCTCTTTGTGGAGAGGAGCTACTTTTTATCTCCTGAAACCTTGGGTTGTGGGACAGAGCATGTTGGGGATGTTGAACGACCCATCCTAAATCTTCACACTTCTTACCTACGTGACGCCCAGCTGCCATCCAGTGGCAGCTGCTGGACAGTATGGAAGCTGTAAAATCTACCTCATTTTGTTCTCCCTTCTCGAGCGTCCACTTTTCTGCTGCTTCTAGTTTGGGGGTGTTTTTCCCTAGATAATACCTGACCCAGTCTTTGATGGGAAGAACTGACTATATGTCTAGTTTCAGTCTTTCAGGGTAAATTTGCATTTCTTTACCTTGTCCCTTCTTCCTAGCGGTACTAATTATTATCCGTATTGATATTTTTCCTCCTCCAATTAGTGATAATGTGCATACTTTTTCCTTGAATGTTCTTGTTTCCTTGGCTAAAGAATTAGTGCCTGATGGTATTTCCCCTTGTTATAGTTTTAATTCAAAGTGAATCTTCACTTATATCTTCGTGTTTATGCTTTGAGCTGCGGTTTCCCAGTTCCCAAGTATGTTTCATGACACTTATCCTACATTTCAGACAAGGATTTGTGTGTCCCATAGGATTCAAGCTGGATTTGGAGAAAGCGCCAACTAGCAAATGGAATTATTCTGTCTTGTGAAAGGTTCCAGCCCTTCTAAAACTCGACTCAGCGAGATAGAAAACAAATATTCTTGGGAAGAAACTGGGTTTGTTAGTACTTGGCGAGAAACTTTCAGAAAGGAAAGAACATTTCCCCTGGCCTCGGGAGCACATTCAATGTGAAATATGACTGTTTTTAAAAGAGTTAAACTTAAATTTATCTTTGGGTCATTTATTTGACTTGAAAATAAATGAATCTAGTCCTTACTTTAAAAAGAAAAGATTCAGAATCCTATTTTAAATAAGATGATAGTTCAGTACATTAGGCAAGATGCTCCCAACATCAACTCTTCACTGAAAACAGCTGGGATTCCAGAGGTGTTTGCAGAAATCCTTACGAGCTGGGGGATGGGCGAAATGTGGCACAAGTTAGTTCCAGCTGCACACATTTGCCTTGTCTGAGCTCCTTATGGTAAACGAAGCACACGCTTCAGACTTACTGTGGTGGAGTCAGATTCTCTCAGCAGCGGACTGAGCAGGTGGAAAGTTTATTTAGTCAGAGGAATGACTGAGAACAGTGAGCTATAAATCCATCAATAGCCATTCCAAGAAAGAGCTGTTAAATGCCTTCTTTTTATTTTCCCACAAATCCCATTTTTGGGGTTTGTTTTCATATTTTTATAACCTTTCCAGAATCTTGAGTGATTTTGAAACGCTTGCCATAAATGTGACAAGTGAAGAGGAGCCTGCACACTTGGATATGATTTAAAGCAGTTGACCCACCAGCGCTGGGGATAACTTCTGAGGATGGCTCTGTGAACACCCTTTCTCCTGGCACCAACCACAAACAGGAAGTGGACCAGGAGAGATTTGTTCTTGACAAAAGAATGATTTGTATCCTAACTCTAAACTCACACACTGTTTAGATGTTGCTGTGTTTGGTGGTCAGTTCCCTTCGCTTGTCCTCTCCTCTTTAATTAGGGTGGAAAATGGAAAGTTTACTGAGCAGAATTTTGAGTGAAATTTTAGATTGGAAAAGGACCATAGGGATCATCTAGTTCAAATTGAAAGGGAAAAAAAGTCCAAAGAGGATGAATGATGTCGTGTTGGGGTACTGGAATCTCTTCATAAAGCAAGAATCATCTTAAGGTGTCTTCATCTGAGACCTCTATCCAAAAGGGTAGCTTTACAAAGACTGATTTAATGAAGTCTTCAGTTTAAAAAAATGGCTCTTTGTCGGCATTCTAAGGATAGAATAATGGGTACGTTTCCTCAAACAGTAAAGAATCTGACTGCAGTGCAGGAGACCCGGGTTCGATCTCTGAGTCGAGAAGATGCCCTGGAGAAGGGAATGGCAACCTACTGCAGTATTCTTGCCTAGAGAATTCCATGGACAGAGGAGTCTGGAGAGCTAAAGACCATGGGGTCGCAAAGAGTCGGACACAACCGGACAACTAACACTTTCACTTTCAACATTTCCTGAACACTGGTTTAATATTGAAGTCATTCTTACCTTGGTGCTGGTTCAGACTGGTAATTGAGTTAGTCACCATCTGTAACTTTCTTTGCACAATTTTAATGTGATTTAAGGGAAGACACCCTTGGAAGTGCTTAGCTATGGTTCATGCCCATAATCAATCATATTTCTTTTCGGTCTTACAACTTTATATAATACAGGGAAGTAGATTGCACAAGTACAGTCTTTTTTTTTTTTTTTAAATGAAGCAGATGAAGCAGTATCTTAAATTAAATCAGGGTTTCCTGAGGATCCGGAATCTTATTCCTAAATTCTCCCCTGGGTAACCTCCAAATCCTCTCTCGCCTTTGTCCCTAGTTGACACGAGTCAGGTCACAGTTTACACTGTGAATGGATACGATGCTGCTCTGAGGCGATACTTGCTAGGCAGGGAAAGATTTCTTCAAGGGAAATAAATCTAGACTGGAACGTGTGTTGCTGGGTGGCTCCAGAAGCATTTCATTAGAGCTTAACTTCTGAGATTTTTCAATCAGGGGAATGAAATTTAACAGTATATAATTGTCTAAAATTAGTGAAAGAAAATGGTTTCAGCCCCTGATTTGCAAAGTACTCGCTTTAGTACTTTTGAAATTTTTGTTGGATAAAGATTTTTCCATGCCTTGGATGTGGAGGGAATGGCCCACTCTTGCTGATAAAGGGAAGCTAGTGTTGGACAGGAACAAACAGTGAATTCAGGGCTTTTCCGGAGTCTTTGGAGGTATTCATTCTTGACCAAGCTATATGCGAATAGCATCTTTATCCGGGTCTGCCTCTGATTCAGCCTCACCATCTCCTTCAGCAATGCATTAAACAAATGTCACTTGTTAGCTACTTCTTCCTGACCCTAATGGACCAAGCATTAATTTGAAGCCATGTTCTTTGAAATAGTCCTTGGGGGAAATGGGTCAGTGATTTTATAATGATAGTGGGGATTGGAGAAAATGCTTAAGCTTGCTCATAATGATTGTATGTATCTTCATTTTGATTCTCAGCTGCACTACTTTCATAGCATTCTTTTAGGATCCCAGCCTGACCTCATCCACACTCCACTGCTTCTTTTAACTCAGAAACCCAGGGCCACAGAGAAACATGCTGGCCGTCGGGGTGAACCAGCTTTCAGCGTTGATGTCTGTGGTCTTCCATCACTCTCGTAATGGAGAGATTATAATATATACATTCATCAGTGTTCTTAGGTTGGCTGGAATGTTACTTATGCTTTGCAGAATTCCCAAGAGTGGTGCTTGGAACTTTGGTCTGCATGCCATTTTGCATTAAAATGCAGATAACATCTTTAAAAACCACAAAGTCATGGGCTTTGCAGGCTTGGTAACTGAGTGCCTTTGTGGTGTGGTTTTACTCTTTTTTTCTGAAGTACTTGGTTGCAAGTAGTGGGACACTGACCTCATGGGGTGTATACACTGAAACCTTTAAAAATAGTATCTATTTATTCCACATAGCACATCCTTCAAAACAACTTTGATGACCCCAACTGGATGTTTTTCTGGTCTTAAATGATAACATCCTGAACTTATTTATTAACCTGGTCTTTCTCCCCCTTGACCACTCCCCTCTGCTTTTTTTCTTTATCTAGTTTCTCTCTCGAGGATCTTAAAAACAAACACATGTGAACTCATTTTGTAATCTTTTAAAGGGTCTAGAAATTGAAGGCATTATTGTTACCTTTCTTTCTTCTGCTGTTGTGGTGTGAAGTGGATTGTTGCTGAAGCACCAACAGCAAGGATGGTTGGATATCTTCAGTGATCATCCAGTCTCAGCTTTGCACACCCACCAAGAACTTGAGCATTTTAATGATCTTAACTAGACATGTTCTGATGATTCATTCATAGCAAAGTACTAAAGGACCATATACGTGGGTGTATGTTTTCAGAGAAGATTATGCTTAGAATTTCTGTAGAAGAGTTTCGCTGTAGACCCTATTAAAATCAGCCCTGTCCCTCTCATATGACACAGAAAGCTTTGTTGGAAACTTCCATTTCTGTGTGATTGTTTATCAGACCTTTCCTAAGAGGCTGGTTTCTGAGTGGGGACGGCGGGTGGAGGGGGTGGGTGATGACAGAGACCATGGGGCACTGAGTGGTCTCAGGGCTGTGGGAGGAGGGTTAGCAGGAGAGCAGGATAACGGAGGAAGACAAGTTTGCCGAGTGGTTTTAGGCCTTGCCCTGTTGAAGAAGGCCAGTGCATCCACCTGGCCAGGTGGGGCTCGGTGACTGGCCAGGTCAGGGTTACATTAGTACCTGTCCTCTGCAGGGCGTGGCCACACCGGGGAGAGGCAGACGTGCTGTAGTGGGCACCCTGGTCACTTCTGTGGTGGGTACCACAGGGACATGGGCCACTGCATGGGCTCTAGTCTGACATGGGAACCCCAGAGAGGGGAAGGCTGCAGGGCCCAGCCAGGCTCCACTCACCTCCACGTCCTGCCATTCCCCTCCTCTTCAGTATTTTGGATTATAGGAGCAAGGAGAGGGGCTCATAACTCAAAGAAATGTGATAAGACGGACAGGTGAAGCTGCGTCTTCATCGGGAGAGGTCCCCAAGTCCCTCTACCGACAAGGTTCACCCCCTCTCATCTACTAAGTAGCCTGCTGAAGTGCAGACTTTGCCACGAGAGACCAACCCATTCATAGAAGCCTGACCTTTATTAATTTAACATTGGTCCTAATGCCCTTGGCTTATTATCTGCGGAAGATCCTAAAAGGGAGTGGTAGAGTGTGATTGTCGGTAGGATGGGGAAGGGGCTTTCACTACTCTGAAGTTATGATACTTTTACTGGAATGTTGCAGAGCAGTATTCTCCGTCCTTTGTTAGACAATTTTTGCAGAACACATTAATTGACATTTTCAAACATTTACTGTATATGGTGTTACTTAGAGTTTTGTTTCATTGTTTTTTTTTTTTTCTAACACCATAACATTTTATTGTTCACCAGTAATCTCTGAGTTATTCATATACCATCTTCAAGTGCTGCATAAGGAAAGGTCTGTTACTTATGGTTGTTAAAATCTTATGTTACGTTAGGTATTTTAACATATTGTTAACAGAAATACACAACACAGTTGCTCAGTTATTTTCAAACAGCAAGTTCAGTTCTTAACCATTGTTTAGAGAGCACTTGAAAAGATCTTAGAAATGATAACCCACTGCTTATAGTTTATGTCTAAGAAAACTGAGATCCAGAAAGAGTCAACTTGGAGGAGTCCAACATTCATTCAGTCAAAGGCTTTTCTGCATCAGGCACTTCACAAAGTGCAGGGTCCAGGGATGATCATCCTCACTCTAGTTCCCTGCCCTAGAGACACCGCCCGGTAGAAGAGAGGCAGAGGTGTCATTGGAACCCGAGTGAAACTAATTCTAAAGTGATTGCTCTTTCATTAAGTACCTAAGGTTTCTTAATTAAGCACCTCAGATGGATTGTAATCTGTCCAAAGTTTTATCTTTCAGTGGTCCTCGCAGAACAAGAGTTCTTAAACATTTGGGGTGACAGGGACCCCTTTATAAATGCATTCAGTCAGCTGATCACATCCTCTGTGTCCTTGTACAGTGAGTTTGGGGCACATTCCAGGAGTGATCTCCCCAAACCTATATTCTCTTCATGATCTTGAGCCCCTTTTTGGAAATATGAGTTTGCAGCTGAAATGAATCTCCTGGCTCTTCAGTGTAGGTGGTGTGGACCTAGTTTTACAAACCACACTCTTCAGCCGGTTTTCCTGGGCATTACCACCATAAAGTAGCACATTATACCAGGATTTCACCTGCAGAGTCAAACCCGGAAACCATTCACACTGACACCTCAAAAGCCATGCTACCTTGAAGAACTCTGGGTCAGCTGCCTTTCAAGGAGCTAGCTCATGCAGACTTTTGCTTAGAAGTTCAGGCAGTTCGAAAATTCGTGCCGCCTTTAGACTTGTAGACCTTATGCCAGAAAGAGCCCAGAGGGCTCAGAAGGATGCGCTCACTGGCAATTTCTATTTTCTCAGTGCCTTTCTTGCATGAGGAATCTCGATTCGGTGCCTTTTAGCTCTTTCTCATGTTATCACGTCATCTGAATTGGAGCTGCTTGCCTCTTCCAGCCTCTGCCACCCATGAAACATTTCACATTTGGAGAGAACTATAGCCGCTTGACTTTCTAAAGGAAACAGCTTCTCTTCTGGGATCAAACTGGAAGCAGATATTTGAGCTGTGCAACTTTTTTTTTTTAAGTGTCAGGAGCTGAATTGAAGCATCATGTTCCATGTACTGGGACAAAGTCAAGTTTTAGGGCTAGAAGCAGGCGGCGTGGACACCTGCTGCAGAAGAGACTGCCTCGGACAGTTCAATCTGTCCCTTAAGTGTCTCCACCCTTGTCCACAGCCCCATGTTTTAGCTGAAGTTTGAAGCCCAGAAGGCATTTACTGTTGTAACCCGTAGGGCTTAGTCTCCAAGGTTTTATAAGAACGGATACCTTAAATTGTACCTTCTGAAAAGAGTCGGTGTATTAAGAGATTGAATATAAAGATGCCGGGTAACACGTTGGGCCATCTTATCAGAAGGAACGCTCTCTAGGCTGCCTGCCTCTGCCCGTCAGAGACGGTGGACGTTTCTACCTCCATCCTTTTGTTTTGACTTCTGTTTATTTATCCTGCAGCAAATATCAGACATGTTAACGAACCCTAATTTTATAAATGAAATTATTGAGGCTCACGCTGTCAAGATGTGAACCTAACCAGACCTCAGATTTTCTGACTTAATAGCTGGACTGTAGCAGCCTTTCCCAGATAATGGAAGCTTCTGTCAGCTGCAGTCAGCCACCTGTTTCTAACAGGAGGCACCCAGACACACAGAATGCAAATTCTAAGGGTAGCCAGTAGCAGATGGAGAGCCACCAGATGAAGCAATTTCACTAATCACGGGCATTTCTAAAGAACCGACTTACAGGTCTGGCCTCGTGTCCTGACCCCAGGCCAGGCACTTTGACGGACACCAGGCATCTGCTGCCTCATATTCCAGAACGTTCTTAGTGTATAATGAACTCTGCAGGTACCCCAGCCTCCCAGTCAACCTGGACTCAATGCTTTCACCGTAGGGTTAAAGCTGGTTGTGCTCAGTATACACAGGAATGAGTAAAGACGAGCAGAAAACTCACAGCTCTTGTTTGATCTTTGGGGAATCTAAGGAACATATTTCTTTTTTGTCTGTCTTTTTAGTTTTGATCCTGCAGCTAACATCTTTTGCAGATTACCAAATTCACATGAAGACAAGCCGAAAGCTGTCCTTCTTCGGCTGTGCTTCCCGGTACAGGGTCCACCAGCCACATGTTTCACAGTCACCCTGAACCATGGAAACGTGGCTGTGAGTATGAAAAGAGATGAAAACTGTCAAATAGCTCATTAATAACTTTTATATCGATTATCTGTTGAAATACTAATATTTCGGATATATAGTACTAAATAGAAGATTAAACTTTCACCTGTTTCTTTTTGCTGGTAACATGACCGGTAGAAAATTTTAACCAACATGGCTTACATCTGGACCCCACCATTAAAGGTACATGGAGTAGGAAGTGGCAACCCACTCCGGTATTCTTGCCTGAAAAATGCTGTGGACAGAGGAGTTGGGTGGGCTACAGTCTCTGGGGTCACAAAGAGTTGGATGTGACTGAGGAACCAAGCACATTAAAGGTACTGAAAGCCTCTTCTTTTCTCTGAGTTTCTAAAAACTCAGTGACTATTTTGCATATTCTGTTGGATTCCATTTCATGTATGCACATCTGTGTCTTTTTTTTTTTTTTTTTTAAATGAATCATCACTTAGTCAAAGACAGGACCTTGGAAATAGTCTGTCTCATACCATGATTTTCAGCAGTGGAGAGGACTGGTGGTCCCCATGCCTGGAGGGGGTTTCTCTCCTTTGTGAGTACAGAGCACGTGTGCTTAACATCCTGTAGAATGGCATAGGATTCAAAATACATGGTTAACAGGGACATGGGCCAGGCAGGGGGTGGTATTCCTGAGCTCTCTGCTTTCCTGGTCTGTCCTTGGGAAAACTCTAGACAGCTTTGTGTTTTTGATTTTGGTTTTTTCCTTTGTGGTTCTGACTCTTGGCTGTACCAGTTTCCAGAGTAGACAAGAAAAGGTGCAGTCTTTAAAGAAATCACATCCCTGTGTCCTCAGGGGGAATGACAGTACAGAAGAACCCTTTGCAAGGGAACTGCTGGTTGGTTTTCCAAACCAGATAACTCCCTCTCAATTAAGTCCTGGCTCTGACTGGTACAGCCATGTGAGCCTGGGCAAAGCACTTAACCTCTCTGAGCCTCAGTTTTCTTCTGTGTAAAATGAGAATACTGATAGAACATTCCTCATAATCAGATAATTTCAGTAAAATAACTTAGCACAGTATCTGGCACATTATAAGTGTTACTGTTGTTATTGTTATTATTATGGTAATTATTACTATCATGGTAATGAGAGCCTCAGCTACTAAGCAATCTTGAATGTTTTTTTCCTGATCTTGTGTGATTTGGGATTATTCCTACTGCCACATTTTTGAAAATGTATCATTTTTCAAATGACTGAAGGGCAAGTCCCAAGTCCAGAGGAGACTGGGTAAACTTACAAAGATTTAGGATTTGGGGAACAGAGCAGTTTCCTCTGAGCATCTAATTCTGTCCCTTTACCTGTTTTATCGCTGGCATTTGTATTCACTGACTGCACAGCATAGATCACAAGCTGATTTTGCAGGGACTCCCATTTCCTGGAGCCCAGTGTGCTTTGGTCAGAAATCTCAAGATGTTGAAAGGAACTGGGTTTACAAGCAACTTAATTCATAAACTCAGAAGAGTGGGGGGGGGTGTGCGCGCACGCGCGTGCTCATGCGCTTACTTACTCAGTCATGTCCAACTCTTTGCAACCCCATGGTCTGTAGCCTGCCAGGCTCCTCTGTCTGTGGGATTTTTCCAGGCAAGTATACTAGAGTGGGTTGCCATTTCCTTCTCCAGGGGATCCTCCAGACCCAGGGGTCGAACCTGGGTCTCCTGCATTGTAGGCACATTAGTTACTGGCTGAGCCACCAGGGAGACCCCAGAAGAGGGTGAACAGGAGAAAACTCCCTGGAGGAAAATCACAGGTGAAATAGAATGAGCAGACGCCTTGGATTCAGACAGACATGGGTTGTATCTGCTCTGCCAAATATTTGTCAGTTGATCTTGTTGTAGCCATCTAACCTGTGTCTTTCCCACGTACACAGTGAGATGGATGGACTTTCAAGGCGCTTACCATGACTAGGAAGTGTCCTAGGTGACTAGAACAGTCTAAGCCAGTGACTGCTCACTCCTCCCCTCCCTTCCTCACTTGACCTGACCCTCACTCTTAATTTCACGATCTTTCCTCCCCACCTCTGCCCCCTTAAATCGTGGTATATAGCAGGGGTCCACAACCTCTGGGATCTGATGCCTGATGATCTGAGGTGGAGCTGATGTGATAATAATAGAATTAAAATGCGCTTGAATCATCCCAAACACCCCCACCGCCTCTCCATGGAAAGCTTGTCTTCCATAAAACCAGTCTCTGGTGCCGGAAAGGTTGGAGACTGCTGGATAGAAACCAGTTAGTGTTACATTCCCTGACTTGCAGCAGCAGTGACTTTGGAGTACACTTAAGAACATGTGGTTAGTAGTCTTCCATTAGATCCACTTATAGAAACGGGCGAGAGATTTTAGTTCTTTTTGAATTTACTATTCATTCTGGAAAAGTGGAAGTTTATATCTCACTTAAAAGCACTTTCAAAAAAGTTTCCCCTCCTCTGTTAGAAATGATGGGTTAAAGTATAAGAATGAAATATAACTAAATGTTGCCATTTTCCTACTTACTTTAATTTATTTAATTTACCCCCACACGGTTATTTGAAGTAAGTTTTTGCTTGGGGCCAACACCAGCCATCTCCCAGGTACCTGTGATTTTTGTCAGATTTACAACAACATGGTGGCTAACTGGAATTTAGAGTTATTTTTACAGTAATTTATGATTAAATGCAATTTAGTATTTTATATTGGGCATATGATCTCCTTGACTTTTATCTTCAAATCATGGAATTTTAAGGACTAGTAGTTATTTTAGAACTTACCTACTCTTTACCACTTCACTGATACAGAAGTGAAGACCCAGAGGTATTAAATATCTTTCCCAAAGTTCCCAATGTGTTATTGACAGATCTAGAACTCATGTCCTTGCCTGTTTTTTTTTTTTTTTTTTCCCCTACTATGACACAGTGGCTTCTCAGTTGTTTTTTATAAGATACAGTAACAATCCTGCATAGGTATGGCATTTTAAAAGTGTTTTTTTTTTTTAATCGAAGTCACAGAAAGTCTGGCAATGTATTTTAAGACCCTAATTTTCAGTTTCTTTAATAGATTACATTCAAGTAATACCCAGGAAGTATTTTACAGGCTGAAATGAAAGCCTTTAGTCGTTTAAAAGACTAATGCAAAAAGTGACCAACAGGGGGAAACCTTTTACAGCCTTTTGGATTAATTCGCTTAGGTTTAGCCCCTTTTAAAAGCTCCTGTTGAAGTCAGCAAAAAACATCTGTTGACTTATTTATAGCCACAGTTTCTAAGAAGCATATTCTATAGCAGATGAAAAAGTAGTTGACAGCTCATAATTCATAAAGTTACTGAGGCCTAATCTAATAGAACAAAATGTACAAAACTTGCTCCTGTGGTTCAGGCCCTATCACTTCCCTTTCAACTGAATGCAGAATGGTGTGACGAAGTGGAGCACAGGTTGTTCTGGTGGTTAAGAAAGAGGCAACTGGGTCCTTTTTCATGAACAACATCACAGGTGTTTCAGTTGTAGGAAACCAGCGTTTTTCTGACCAATCTCACTTTTCACTGGGATGCTTAAACACGGTGATATCTGCAAATTGTTACCAGTGTATTTTCTGTTAAGAATCTAAGATGTTGATGAGAATGACTGATTGAATACTTCTGTATCTGGGTTAAGCTTAACTTTTTACTTTTTACTTCACTCCTTTTCTTTGACCACGTACTGTATTACAATATTTGACAAAGCCACATTGCCCTTGCTGACTTTTAAGCAATTATAAAAATATACCTAAATAATGTATATTTTTTACCTCACTTCTGGTCATCTTTTGGGGAATGTAGTCAGATTTCTTTCTATAATTAATTTATTTTATATTTTGCTTCTGTTCTATCTGTAGGACTTCCTGTATATCACAGTTGGTTTTTTTGTTTCTCGTTTTTCTGGGTTTTTTTTTTTTTTTTTCCAGTCACAGTTTAGGGGAAAAGAAAATGGTAGATTGATCTGGCACAATTAAGTCTCTGTAGGGTACTTTTTTGAGAATTTAATGATAGGCTCCAACTGCTGCCAATACTGACCCATCTAAAATTGTTATCCTTAAAAAGAAAATTATATCCAGAACAAGTCCATGGACTTCTTTAGCTGAGGGGTGAATAGCCTTGTGTTCATTTCACAAATGATTGTTGTACATTGTGAAAATGGAGAATTTATTAACCCGCCAGAATTACTCACATTTGTCTGAGGTAGTAAAAGTATCACTCTATTTTTTAAAAACTCTTGATTCCTCACACAGTAGCTAATGGTTGTGTTTGCTTTTATCTCACAATTGCTATCTTTATTGTATATATGAATTGCTTAGTTTTCTGTGATTTAAAAAAAACCCATTTAATCAAAAAGCATGATTAAGGTATCTCTTCCTTTCTTAGTTTTCTCTGTTAGCTGACAGGGTACTTCTATTCAGTTATTTTCAGGTCCCTGTCTTTCTCACCTTTTTCTTTCTAATCGTGTAGACACATCTTTTTTCCTTTTCTCTGTCTCTTTGATTATGAGCATTTTAACTCCCTTCATATCCTTATTAAGCAGGCATATCACATTAATATTTCATTTTGGACTTTTTGAAATATAAGTTACTATATAAATCTTTAATTTTTTTTGGTTAATTATTTGCTGGGCCCTTTCCCCATCTGAAGATTAACCAAAATAAGTCCATCTGTACCTTGCAGAAAGTGATAAGTTAGTCAGCTATATTTAGCTAAATAAAACTCATTACATCCTTGGGGAAGAATGTGCTTAGTTTAGCCTTATGGGAAAACATTTAATAAATGCTGTCCTGAAAATACTTAGCCTGGCCGAGTAGACTGGCGAGGGTTCAGTCCTGATAAAGCTGACGGGGTGGTGGGAAGCTGGCCCTCTAGTCCAAGCTCAGGTTGAACAATCGCACCTCTTGTCAGTAACGGGTGTAGCTGTAGGTGTCTCCTGTGGCCAAGTCTTTACCATTGGCTTCCTGCAAGGATTTTCCACCCACTTCTTATGGCTTGTAACCTCCAGAAGGGCAAATGCGCATGTCTGCGTAAGGAGGAAATGAGGTTCATGGAGTGGTTTTATGGTCAATGTGCTGAACTTGGCCTCAGTTTCCTCCTCTGTAAAATGGGGACAGTTATAATACTACACAAAGTTCTGCACAAATGAGGTAAAGCACATAAAGTGCTGAGCAGTTTCCAACACTAACTGTTCAGTACCTAGAAACGACTGGTTGTAGTAGTAGTAATTTGTCAGGTCAGTTTTTCTAATGTTTCCTTACCTCCCTCACTCCCACCCACCCTGCAGTTTAACAAGCTGAGTCCTCTGAATGTGGCAAGGTAGGAAAAGCTCTTGTGTGGGCATCAGAACTGGGTTCTAACTCTTGGCCTGAACTTCTGTGGGACATTGGGCACGTTGTGACTCACATAATCTCTTCCCACACAATGGTACACAGATGCACAGAGCAACAGTAATAAAATCACACCTTGGTCTTCATTCTGCTGGCGATCCTTAACCTTGGAAGAGAAGAAAAATACTCATCTCTCTCTTTTGATATCTAATTGGGTATGATAGCAGATCTAATTAGAATTGAGAGCCAGACCCATCACCTGCCTGACACATATTTGGATATTGGGCTGTGGGATCCCGTGTAAGATCAGCCTGTGAAGCCCAGGGCAGTTTAAGCAACAAGTTATTAGTGTGTGAAGGTTAATTGTTGGGAGTTTGTCTCCCACAGTGATCTGGATTTTCTCTCTCTGATTGGTGGGCCCAATCCTTGCTATTCAGAGTGGTCTGAGGACCAGCAGCTGGGCATCACTTGGGAGCTTGCTGGAAATGCAAAATCCCGAACCTCACCCTGATCTACTGAATCAGGTTATTAATACACATTAAAGTTCAGGAAGCACTGCCCCAAATGGCCACCATGGGGAATCTTCTATCTGACACAGAGGATGTTTACTAAATACCTATAGAATTAGTATTTGGCATTGATCTTCCCCCCCCCCCTAGATTTGTAGCTTCCTTCCTCTCTTTGGGTATAGTGTGTTGATGTGTTAGGTAGCTCAGTTTGTCATGACAAAATACCATATCAAAGTGGTTTCAGTTCAGTTCAGTCGCTCAGTCGTGTCCGACTCTTTGCGACCCCATGAACTGCAGCACGCCAGGCCTCTCTGTCCATCACCAACTCCCGGAGTCTACCCAAACCCACGTCCATCGAGTCGGTGACGCCATCCAACCATCTTATCCTCTGTCGTCCCCTTCTCCTCCCTCCCCCAATCCTTCCCAGCATCAGGGTCTTTTCCAATGAGTCAACTCTTCACATGAGGTGGCCAAAGTATTGGAGTTTCAGCTTCAACATCAGTCCTTCCAATGAACACCCAGGACTGATCTCCTTTAGGATGGATTGACTGGATCTCCTTGCAGTCCAAGGGACTCTCAAGAGTCTTCTCCAACACCACAGTTCAAAAGCATCAATTCTGCGGTGCTCAGCTTTCTTCACCATCCAACTCTCATCCATACATGACCACTGGAAAAACCATAACCTTGACTAGACGGACTCTTGTTGGCAAAGTAATGTCTCTGCTTTTTAATACTCTACCTAGGTTGGTCATAACCTTCCTTCCAAGGAGTAAGCGTCTTTTAATTTCATGGCTGCAATCACCATCAGCAGTGATTTTGGAGCCCAAAAAAATAAAGTCTGACACTTTCCACTGTTTCCCCATCTATTTCCCATGAAGTGATGGGACCAGATGCCATGATCTTAGTTTTCTGAACGTTGAGCTTTAAGCCAACTTTTTCACTCTCCTCTTTCACCTTCATCAAGAGGCTCTTTAGTTCTTCTTCACTTTCTGCCATAAGGGTGGTGTCATCCGCGTATCTGAGGTTATTGGTATTTCTCCCAGCAATCTTGATTCCAGCTTGTGTTTCTTCCAGCCCAGCGTTTCTCATGATGTACTCTGCATATAAGTTATAAGCAGGGTGACAATATACAGCCTTGATGTACTCCTTTTCCTATTTGGAACCAGTCTGTTGTTCCATGTCCAGTTCTAACTGTTGCTTCCGGACCTGCATACAGGTTTCTCAAGAGACAGGTCAGATGGTCTGGTATTCCCATCTCTTTCAGAATTTTCCACAGTTTCTTGTGATCCACACAGTCAGAGGCTTTAGCAATGAAAAAAAGTAGTTTCTCAGTTCAGGTCATGTGGCTGAAAGTGAGATCCAGGTGCCACTGTGGTTGAGTTCTGGTGGGGACCCTTTCCTGGACTATGTACAGTAGCTTGTTTTGTGTTCTTACATATTGGGGGGGGGGGGCTTGTGGTAAAAAACCCACCTGCCAGTGCAGGAGACGTAAGAGACATGAGTTCGATCCCTGAGTCAGAAAGATCACCAGGAGAAGGAAATGGCCACCCACTCCAGTATTCTTGCCTGGAGAATCCCACAGACAGAGGAGCCTGGAGGGCTGCAGTCCATGGGGTCGCAAAGAGTTGGACATGACTGGAGTGACTTTAGCACTTATTGGGGCTCTCTGGTATCTCTTCTTACAAGGGCACTAATCCCATCATGATGGCCCCCACCCGTATGATTTTATGTCAGTTTAATTCCCTCCCAAAGGTTGCATCTCCAAATATCACGTAGAGAGTAAGGCTTCAACGTATTAATTTGGAGGGATGTGGTTCAGTCCATGGCAACTGATTTCTGCAACTTATTTTGAGATTCATCCAAAAAAGTAAAATAGGCAGGTGGAAAGATATGTAATAAATATAGTAAAATGTTAATAATAAAATCTAGGATGAGGGTATATATTTATGTCCACATTCACTGTACAGTTCTTTCTGGCATACTCAAAATTGTCAGAGAAAAAGCCATGCTCTCTTTAGTAACTGGAGTGAATCTAGTGGTTCTTTTCTCTAATTTCCATCGAGCCTTCCTTAAAACGGCCTCGCTGGACAGCTTTGCCTCTTGGGCAGGAGCCCCCTCTGCATGCCCTCCTTGGTCAGGTAGTGTCCTTCTTCTACACTGTTAGTGATGAGGTTCCAACCTCCACTGAGGCGCTTCATTCTGGCCTCTGGTTTCCCCAGTGGTATCTTTCTGTTCAGTTTCTCATTTACCTTGGCCATCTCCTGATAAGAGGGTCCTTCAATTCTTATGAGGCTGGGGCTTCTCAGGTTTCATTGAAACAGCCTACATTAAGCATTTCTAACGTTTTCTGCACTTGACTGTGAAATCTGTTATCAGATGAAAGCGGGAGAGAAGGGTGTGCCTCCGTGGTCCCCCCGCCCCTGAGAGACAGCTTGACTCACCTGGAGCCCCCACCTCCCTCATGTTATTAACGGGGCTCCCATTGTTTTCTTAGGACTGTCAGGATCTGAAGTTCAGGGTATTTTCTAGTGAGGGGCAGTGTACTGGCTTGTTTATTTGGTCAGTTCATTTCGGTTGCTCAGTCCTGTCCAACACTTTGTGACCCCATGGACTGCAGCACGCCAGGCCTCCCTGTCCATCACCAACTCCCGGAGCTTGCTCAAACTCATGTCCTTTGAGTCGGTGACGCCATCCAACCATCTCATCCTCTGTCGTCCCCTTCTCCTCATGCCTTCAACCTTTCCCAGCATCAGGGTCTTCTCCAATGAGTCAGTTCTTCACGTCAGGTGGCCAAAGGATTGGAGCTTCAGCTTCAGCATCAGTCCTTCCAATGAATATTCAGGACTGATCTCCTTTATGCATTGATTGACTGGCTGACTGGTTGGATCTCCTTGCAGTCCAAGGGATTCTCAAGAGTCTTCTCCAACACCACAGTTCAAAAGCATCAACTCTTCGGCACTCAGCTTTCTTTATAGTTTAACTGTTACATCCATACATGACAACTGGAAAAACCATAGCTTTGACTACACAGACCTTTGTTGTGTAGTAGTAATGTCTCTGCTTTTTAATATGCTGTCTAGGTTGGTCATAGCTTATCTTCCAAGGAGCAAGCATCTTTTCATTTCATGGCTGCAGTCACCATCTGCAGTAATTTGGGAGCCCCAAAAAAAGTCGCTCACTGTTTCCATTATTTCCCCATCTATTTGCCATGAAGTGATGGGACCAGATGCCATGATCTTAGTTTTCTGAACATTGAGTTTTAAGCCAAGTTTTTCGCTCTCCTCTTTAACTTTTATCAAGAGGCTGTTTAGTTCTTCTTCGCTTTCTGCCATAAGGGTGGTGTCATCTGCATATCTGAGGTTATTAATATTTCTCCCAGCAGTCTTGATTCCAGCTTGTGCTTCATCCAGCCTGGCATTTCGCGTGATGTACTCTGCATATAAGTTAGATAAACAGGGTAACAACATACAGCCTTGACATACTCCTTTCCCGATTTGGAACCAGTCTGTTGTTCCATGTCCAGTTCTAACTTGCTTCTTGACCTGCATACAGATTTCTCAGGAGGCAGGTAAGGTGGTCTGGTATTCCCATCTCTTGAAGAATTTTCCACAGTTTGTGGTGATCCACACAGTCAAAGGCTTTGGCGTAGTCAAAAAATCAGAAGTAGCTGTTTTTCTGAAATTCTTGCTTTTTGATGATCCATTGGATGTTGGCAATTTGATCTCTGGTTCTTCTGCCTTTTCTAAATCCAGTTTGAACATCTGGAAGTTCACAGTTCATGTACTGGTGAAGCCTGGCTTGGAGAAATCTGAGCATTACTCTGCTAGTGTATGAGATGAGTGCAATCACGTGGTAGCTTGGACATTCTTTGTTTATTTGGTGGGGAGTGCAAAAACTGGCATTATTAGGGTCATTTTACTTGAAGACACCAGAAAGTATCAATACTATAGCTGCCCACATGGGGAGCATCCACTGTGTGTCACGTGAATCCCTCTCTGCAGTTACTCTTAAACTAGGGAGCCTTGGTGGGAAAGTCGGGGGGAGAGAAACAGGTCCAAGCTGAACTCAGGGACACTATTCAGGAGGTTTGTGATTAAATGACTTCATTTCTCTCAGTCTCCTCACCTTTAAATTGAGGGTGATAAGGAACTGCTATGAAAAATAAGTGAAAGCCTTTCTGTAAGATGCTTAGTGTGGAGGTGTGATTCCTAACTGATGTTCAGTAACAGTCATTCACTCAATAAATGGTCAAGCACCCCTTCGGTTTGTATCATGATTCTTCCTCTCTTTCCTTCCCTTTTGGGGCCTCTCAGCACACTTTGTATGAAATCTTTCTAAGCCAACCAACCAAAGGATCCCAACTTTCCTTATAAACCATTAGGCTCCCAGATCCTAGGGAGTCAACTACAAATTATTTTCCGTGTGGGGAGAGGTGGAATTCTTTTTCTCTTCCCCATTTATCTCTTGCCCAGCATCTTAATTTGCTGTATGCTATAAATGGTAATCTTTAAATCAGACTCCAATTTAGGTGATGAGAATCACAATTAATTAGGCTAGCCTGTCAAAGATTAAGTGTAATCTTGCATTTCGGTTATCTCAATGCCGAGACTTCAGCCAAGGCCATCAGAAGTGAAACTGTAATGTCTGCTTATGTTTAATAAAGTCTTTGCCTGCTATTTGTTTCCTGGACTAGTCTCTTGTCTAGAAATAAATTAGACAGGCAGAGGATCTCAGATCCCTTTTTTCAGCTGTGGAGCAGAAGAGATAAATGGGAGAAGTTAAAGGTATTAAAGACTAATTAGTTTAGGGGATCTGAAAAGATTTGCAAACTTCTTGTTTAAATCTGTTGACAATTCTTTAATTCCTTCCAACTAGTTATGCCTAAAAATAGTGTAGTTATGGCTGAAGATTTCCTTTGACATTTACTTTCTACTCCCATTTTCAGTTGCTCGTATTTTTTTTCTTCCTCCTACTCCAAAAGAAAAATCCTAGTTTCCACCAAGCTCAGAGTCATTCCAACCACATCTTTCCTTTACATTCAGAAAACTGAAACATAGTAACTCACATAGACAGTCCTTATAGGGAGAAAGTGCACTGTAGTGAAAATCATGTGATAATTTAGATATGATTTCTGAAAAGATATTGAGTGTTTTTTTTAATATATAGAAAGGCAAAATGCAGGTATCTACTCTAATTAAATGTTGCCTGTTTGCCACCTTAAAAAAAACTGTTGAGAATTCTGTTTTAATTAATAATTTCTGGTGTTAAAACTTACCATTGCTTTTGGTTATTTTAAAAATCTATGAATGATAATAAAAAAGGTTAAATAGATAATTCAAAATTAATAATAGCTACCCATTATCTTGCGCTTGCTACATTCTAGCCACTGTGCTTACCCATGTTTGTTTATATATTATTCACTTAATCTTTGTTACACTTAAAATTATTCCCATTTTACAGGTGAAGAAACTGGGTTTCAAGTTAATTAACATACCCAAGATTATACTCAGTAAGTGGCAAAACAAGATTACAACCTAGGTCTTTTGGCTTTAAAGTTGTGCTTCTAGTGATTTCTCTACTGCTGATTAAACAGTTCCAAAGTTAAGGAACTCATAATTATTTTGTTTGGGTGGGGTTTGTTTGTTCATTTTGTTCAGCTTTTCTCTGCATTGTCTTAGCCAGCATTTCTTACGGCTTTGCCCATAGAACTTGAGAAGTTGAAACGTTCAGAGTGCTAACCATTATAGCATAAAGTATGAATGTGCTTATAAGGTTTATTTAAGAAAAGTATTATTGGGATTTGTTAGATTTTAGCCTACCAGAATGTCCATTTTTCATTTGAAGGAATAAGAGAGATTGTTCCAGGTGGAAAAAAGTTTTGATTGAGCAACACTTAATAGGCAAGCATCTTGATTTAATATTGATCCACACTTTGCATATACTTTCTTTTCTGTTTATTTGTACTACATTTTAAAAGGTAAGTGGCAGCTTTTTATGTACTTCCAAGCTGCTTCCATCAGTAATGAAATACTTGGCTTGGGCCGTTTCTGGAGTCCCAGAATTTCAGCTTAAATTTTCCATTTGTCCCTGCCAGGCCCTAATTCTAAAATATCTTTTTTTATGGAGAAGGCCTCCAAAAGGTGCAGCTGTGTGCTGGTTTCATCTTGCACTTTGTAGCGGCGTTGGCACTGTTGAACGTGAGGAATGCCACTGTCTCCCACACACCACTGGCGCCCAAGGACTGTTCAGGCCTGTCCATGTTAGTGATTTGGGAAGGGCCTGTGTCGGGAGGGAAGGCTCTCTTCTGTTCCATGCGATTGCTTGTCGCCAGGGCAAAGGGGGAAAAATAGAACTAGTTGAAAATGCAGCATCTGATGAGTTTGAGCAAGCCTTGGGAGTTGGTGATGCCAGGGAAGCCTGGTGTGCTGAAGTCCATGAGGGTGCAAAGAGTCAGACACGACTGAGTGACTGAACTGACTGACTGATGTGTCCTCAAGAATTCTTTTCTACAACCTGGGACACCTAGTCCATTAGTTTGTTGTTGTTGTTCAGTCGCTCAGTAGCATCTGACTCTGTGACCCCATGGACTGCAGCTCACCAGGCTTCCCTGTCCTTCACTATCTCCTGGAGTTTGCTCAAACTCATGTCCATTGACTTGGTGATGCCATCCAACCATCTCATCCTTTTGTCGCTCCCTTTTCCTGCTCTTCATCTTTCCCAGCATCAGGGTCTTTTCCAATGAGTGGGCTCTTAAACAGTAGGGATAGTTCATTGGTGTTCCTGTAAAAGGCTGATTCCTCTTTTTTTTTTTTTTGAAACAAGACGCATCTTGGCTTCACCACCACTTTTAGAGCCTTCTGCTGTTCTTTCTTGTCTTCTTTCTCTTTAAGTAATACTGATTTCTTTTGATGAAAAGTGATTCAGCTAAGTGAAAAACTGGTGTTGGCTTATAGTGGAGGAATCTAAAATTCACCCAGCTTTGAGAGCAGACTTGGCTCTCCACACAGTTACACTGATTACAGCAGGATTCAAAAACCAAAAAACATTCCTCATTCAGGTATACAAATCTGTGTGTAAGGTGAAATCAAATGAGAATTTATATGTAAACTTGATGAGGATTACGCTCTGCTTATTTGTGTTTTGTTTAATGGTCACCATATATGACCTCTATATTGAGTATGTGTATATATGAGTTCCATTATGTTTTAGTTTATTGACCTGTATGATGTACTTTATCAAGGACTTTTCAAAGAACAACTTGCCAACTTGGGTACTTCCTAGCAGTTGTCATTTCCTGCTGAAATTCTTTAAAATGGGTTCTAACAGAAGTGTAAATATTGACCTTGAGTATTTAATAAAATTAAAGGAATAGTCGATTTTAGGATTGTTAAAATAATTAATATTTTGCTTTAAAATGCTTTTTAGACTTTCACTGTTAATTGATCCTGTTACTCAAAGTAGAAAATGTGAACTTCAAAAGTTTCTTGGGTAAGCTTCCACATCCCCTGTGTTTAAATATTTTAAAGGGAAATGGACTGAATCATAGATACTGTACTACAGAATAGGAAATCCTTGCATTGTTATTTTAAAAAACCTTGTGTCTTTGTAAAATTTACTTTTTAAAACTCCCATTGCAAAACTTTAATCAGGTGTAATGATTTATATATTTGAGTAATAAGCTTTTTTCAATATTAAAAAAAAAATTCAGTGATAAATTCACTCAATGTGTTACAAAGGAGTACCTGTACTTCCTACTGCATACGTCTAGTATTTTTCTTTTTAAAATATTCTGGGGTGTACTTTGAGAAAGGTGTTGTTATAGATACCTGATAGCCATCACAGTGCTTTTTAGAAACTTCACATTGTACTTGTATGAGTGAAACAAATGATACTTTGCATCTCAGGATATGAAAAGCAAACTACCATGTTTTGCCAAAGAAACATTGAAAGGACTTAGGAAAGATTTTTTTTTTTTCCCCTCCTTCAAGCTGAAGTGAAGAAATAGGAGTGGTAGAAACAATTTTATGTGTAGTATTTGCCAGCCCAGTAATATAACAACTGTTGGGTGCATATTTCAATCACAGTTAGGTGAAATCTTTAATTATCACTTAATTTAACTTTCATATTTGCTTGCAGAAATGATCGTGTTGATAAGATTCTGGGAGAAGATAAACTTTTATTAAGCAATTCCATCTTTGGTTGCCAACTTTAACTTTTTTTTTTAATTAAAAAAAAATGCCTGTGTAATTTATGAGGGAACAGAAAGAGGAACTAGACATGTTAGTTGGATGAATGTTGTGCAGATATGTGAGTTCAAGTATTTACTATTTAATCTTTAGCTTTTTGCACTTTGGTGTATGCTGAGATCTGTAAGTTTGAGAAGGCTAAGAGATGCTACTGCTGCTACTGCTGCTGCTAAGTCGCTTCAGTCGTGTCCAACTCTGTGCGACCCCTTAGACGGCAGCCCACCAGGCTCCCCCATCCCTGGGATTCTCCAGGCAAGAACACTGGAGTGGGTTGCCATTTCCTTCTCCAGTGCATGAAAGTGAAAAGTGAAAGGGAAGTCGCTCAGTCGTGTCCGACTCCTAGCGACCCCATGGACTGCAGCCTACCATGCCCCTCCATTCATGAGATTTTTCAGGCAAAAGTACTGGAGTGGGGTGCCATTGCCTTCTCCAAGAGATGCTACAGTGAGTCCTAATTAATAATATTTCTCTACATCTGATCTCTGCCTTTGTGTTTTTCTCCTGTTACATGTGCTGATAGGAAATTTCATTTTGCTCAGTGTAGAAGGCATCTGTAGGGGAGGATAATTTTGTGAGCTGATAATCTAAGGCAAATGGAAGTAGTTTATAGTTTATCAGAGGAAATGAGATGCTGTGCTCTTTTATAGTATTTCTTTTTTTATTTACAGTGCTTTTAATTAAAAAGACTACTTTAGTTAAAAAGAAACTTGTAAGATATTTGCATTTTTTACTAAAGAATAGTTACAGTATCATGTTAATTTCAGGTGTACAGCATAGCAAGCAATTCAGTTTCATATATATATATATATATATATATATATATATAGTCTTCTTCAGATTTTCTTCCATACAGGTTATTGCAAAATGCTGAGTAGAGTTCCCTGTGCTATACAGTAGGTCCTTGTTGATTATCTATTTTATATATAGTAGTGTGTATATATTAATCCCAATCTCCTAATGTATCCCTCCCCCCACCCCAAGATACTTCTATTTTAAGGACTTTTCAGGTATACTCATATTTTAACAGATTTGGGCAGTGTCATTGCTGGATTTTTTTTTCAGGCAGTGGGTAGGGGTCACTTGCATGGATTTGCTTCTCATAATAGCATGCCCTGAAACTTACTACTAACCCAAAACAGATGACTAGCTACATTCTTGGATATTCTGATTCTGGGGGTTTGTAGTTGTACCAGCAGTCTGTCTGTATAGCGAGTCCTCTGGGTGATCTGTAGGCTCAGGTTGATGGCAGAAACACAGGTGAGATGAAGTTCCCACGCAGCTCTCTACATCGTGACTGTCTGGCAAGTCAGTAGCATGCCTGCCCTGCTTTTATGAAGTGCAGAGTATGCTCAAGTGCTGTTGCAGTAGGACAAAGTGGCCCAGGAAACTCAGTGATAAACCTTGTGTGCCCTGTGTTCAGACGTTGTTGAGTCCCATGTACCAATGCTGGGTGCTCAGGGCTGGCTTTATAGTGGGGTCTTTGTAGTACGAAGTCAACTCAGGAATCTTTCATGTGCTTTTGACGACACTTGCCCTTGTTCAGGCTATGGAACTGGGGTGCTCTTCAGAACTGGGGTCAGTAGTCATTTACAGCTATTTCATTTTAAATCAGTAGACATTAAAAATTCTCTTCCTCCGTTGCAGGAGTTACATTCCAAGTGCTCAGAGCACTTGCTGGGTAGCACAGCTAATAGAGCCTTTCCATCATCACAGCAAGTTCTTCTGGAGAGTGCTGCTATAGGATTTTCTTCCATAACGTAGCTCTTCTGCTTTTATCCTCAGTAATTGGTATAGCTAACAGAGTCAGGTGGCAAGATCACGTTACTGTCTCGGGGATGGAAGGGTCTTATACTACAGGCTCTGGGTTTCCAAAATCACATAAACAATACTTAATTTTCTGAGGTCAAAGTTTAACATAATCTTACTTGACTGTTGTGAATCTGTTGTTTTTCTGTGCTAACTCACTATTAGAAAGATGGGCTGCATTGGAAATTTGCTTAACATGATATATGGCTTAAAAAGTCACACCACTGAAATCTCATTGAAACAAAATTGTCAATATTTAGTCTTAGATTATATAAGCTATGTGAGAGTACATATACAGCCATGAACCTTAAGTGTCTAAAAGTGATTTATGGGTGGCTGATAAATAGACTGCACAGGTAGGTATTTTCATAAAGACTGTCATTTACCTATATTTTGCATTTTGAGAAATTTGAGATGCATATATTTAGCTCCCTCTTCTGGTATCTTATGGGAAAGGTATTTGTATTTATATATATTTTTGGAGTGAAAAATACAGTTATCAGTATAATGTTGAAGGACATTATGTGTGTCACCCAATTAGATTTTTTTTTCTTTTGTTATCATTTGGTAAAACATGTAAATAGAAGCATGGAAAGAACAGTTTGTGACAGTATCACATGTGTTAAGATATTAACTGACCAAAACATGTGTAAGCCAGTAAAGGCATTTCAGTAGCAGGTCCGTGGGGACTAGAGTGTTCAGTGGCCAGTGATCATTTGTACCTGCTTTGTATTTGATAATACACCCACCTTAGCATTTGTGGAGCTTGGGGCAAAACACAAAGGGGGCCCAAGCAACTTGCATCTGAATATTTGGAAGTTAAAATCACATTAACAGACTGTTTGATAAAAGTGGTTCCATCCTCCTACGTTGACAGTTATGTCTTCACGATGACCGGGAACCTGGATTTGAATTGATTTCTTGGGTTCTGAGTTCTGCCTAAGAGCGTGGTGACATGTGGAGAGCTGGTCCACCCCTGGCTTGGCCCCGTGCCGCTGGAACCTTGCACGGCCAGACTCTATTCCATCCTGAGCCCACTCCCCTTCGCCCCAGCCCATGCCTCGGGCCAGTGGGGCACGCTGGAGCGAGGTCTGCGCTCAGAAGGCTGGGCCTGAGGCAGAGACCTGAGAAGCCTCTGAGGCAAGGGATTGGGGCTTCTGGGGAGCCTTCTGATCATGTCCTAGAAGAGCAGCAGCAGCTGTGTCCCCCAGGCAGCTCACACCATGGGAAGAGGCAGCGCTGGAGGGTGGTGGCCTGAGAGGAGCCTTCTAAACACAGGGCCCCGCTCAGGCTCTCTCTTTCATCCTGGCCTGAGTTTGGTGCTGTCCTGACTGCAGTCCGTGACCTCGTGTTCAGATCGTTTTCACTGCTGTTGATTGCATTGGATTGCCCTCAATCAAACATAACCGCAGGATTGTTTTTGTTTGCAGCTTCCACTCTCCCGGACCTTGCAGAGCAGTTCGCGCCCCCCGATGTCGCTCCACCGCTTCTTATCAAGCTTGTGGAAGCCATTGAAAAGAAAGGTAATCCAACCGGTCAGGGAGATCAGCTCACGGGTTATGGCCTGATCTCGTGGGTGTCATCATTTGTATTTGTTGCATGGACGTTCATTGAATCCACTTCCTGCCACCTGCGCTGGATACATAAGCTGTTTGTGGCCATGACCTGGGGAGATAGTCTTGCTCTGACTTCTCACTCCATACCACTGTGTAGTTACTATATGGAAACTTTTAAATTCTCCCTATTTTAATAAATAGAATTAACTTGTTCCTCAGTGGCCAGATGATTTTGCCAAAATTATTGATATGCCAGATAAGATGAATAGTAGGAGTTGACTTCCAAGAATGCTTGGTACACATCTCGAATAGACACTGGATGAAAACTGGAATGTGTCTCTGCCTGCAGGCTCGCAGGTTCCCCAGAGAGCTGTGTTTTGCATACTTGGTCTGTTTTCTGTCTAGGTCTGGAATGTTCAACTCTATACAGAACACAGAGCTCCAGCAACCCAGCTGAGTTACGACAGCTTCTTGATTGTGGTGAGTGTCAGAGAGCTGGAAATACACAGAGGGAAAGACGGTTCTTACCTTTGCATTTCAGGTAAAGCACAAAACACTTGAGCTTAAGCGTGCAACGTTCTCGGTTTGGAGGGAGCTCAGAAATCATGCACACTTCCCTCTGTACTCTTCCTGTAAGAGGGCAGGCCTTTGATGTTTGTCTCCTGAGCAGGGGTGTCTGTGCCCATCTGCCTGCAGGTACATTGGCTGGCTTCACAGCCATGATCCTCTTGGGCCTGCAGAAATTGCACAGGAGAGAAACATCTTGGGATTTCTCTTGATTCTGCTTATCTGTCATCTTTCTCAGACCTTGCCATTGGCTACATCTAATTCATCTGGACTAGCTGAAAAAGTACTTATAAACCTGTCATTTAACAAAGGTCTCTTCTGACCTTTTCCCTTCTTTTCTTTCTGTCTTCATTCCTTTCTTTCTTGCTTGCCTTTTCGTGCCATATTTTTATCAAGTAAAGTGAAAGTGAAAGTCGCTCAGTTATGTCCAACTCTTTGCGACCCCATGGACTATACTGTCCATGGAATTCTCCAGGCCAGAATACTGGAGTGGGTAGCCTTTCCCTTCTCCAGGGGATCTTCCCAACCCAGGGATTGAACCCGGGTCTCCCGCCTTGCAGGCAGAGTCTTGACCAGCTGAGCCACATAACCACACTGGAAAGAATCTGCCTGCAATGTGGGAGACCCGGGTTTGATCCCTGGATTGGGAAGATCTCCTGGAGAAGAAAATGGCAACCCACTCCAGTATTCTGGCCTGGAGAATTCCATGGACAGTATAGTCCATGGGGTCGCAAAGAGTCAGACACGACTGAGTGACTAACACTTTCAACATCATGATATTGATGTAGTCGTGATATTTAGTAGTGTGCTGGTAAACCAATTCTTGGGGAAGGAGGGAAGCCCTGGTTTGTAGCATTTCCCCATTTCTGTAAATATTCCTGCTTGATTAATTTCACATTACCAATGTGTTACCACTTGGGAAGAACTGTGAGCCAATTCAAGTCAACTCTTAGCACACCACTGGTTAAATGGCATCCATTAATTTAACCAAATGGTACCTTAGCTATTAGTTCCTTCCCTCTTTGCCATACAGAATACAACTATAAAAATATAAATTTACTTGCCATCATTCCAGCAAGTCATCTTCTACATCAGCATCTGGAATCTCTTAGACCCTTTATCCCCTCCCAGTTCTTTTCTTTTTACTGGTAATTTTTTGGCCTTGCACTGTTTTAACTGAATTTGGGTGCTTGAACCAAAAGAAGTAAAATCTAGTTTTAGAAGAAGCATTTTCAGATGTACAGTTATGCAAAGAATACCCACGTGATATTTAATAAATGAAAAAAGTTGAAGTGTGGGGCAGCTTCAAAACGAGGCAGCTTATGAAAATTTCTAGAAGAGATGTTTCTGGGAAAAAAAGGAGATTAGATCTTCATCAGTTGATAGTTTGACTTGAAACACACCACCCAAATGTTTGAAGCTTGAAAAAAAATTTTTTAACTTTCATTTTTCCTTTGTACATGGAAATCAGTCTTACACACAACACAGGGTACATCCTCCTACACATCCAGAGTAGGTCATTAGAAGTTGGCTGGCAGAAAAAGCAAGCTGAAAAGCCGTGGTTTTTTTTTTTTTTTTTTAACAGCTTTACCAGAGTGTTAAGGAAACACTGAATTTTGTCCTAGCCAATTGAACTAGAGATACATGTTTTGGTCAGAAAATTGGTCAAATTGAGCATATTAAAAGTCACAGGAAATGTTTAGACTTCAGAGACTGATGAAATGGGGGTTATTTGAAAAAGAGTAGTTACGTTTTCAAATGTTACCAAAAACAAAATGATGCAGTTGAGCTTTTAAAAAAAAATCTTCACACCACCTGTGAGATGGAATAAATAACCCAAAGTCAAGTCAACAAGATATTTTGATAGACAGCGTTCTTCCCCATTTGAGATCAAAACACACACAGAAAACTGGTTTTCCTTGGATTCTGTGCTATAAAAGTGAATTTTGTGGCAAAACAAAAAAGGTAAACATTATCTCAGTTTAGGAGTGAGGATCCTCCAGGACTATTTCTAGCTTGAGGATTTGTTTGTCTATTTAAAAAAAACGTAATTTCCAGAGATAAAAACTTATCTCTGGAGGAAGCTCAGAGATGAGTCACTTAAACTCAAAAACAAAAAGCATGGCTTTTAACTAACCCCGTGAATTACCAGTGTCAGAAAAGGGTGGACGTGGGTGGAGGACAACAGCCCACTTTTATTAGCACCCACTAAGTTAACTTCATTTCATCCACACATCAGTCTTGTGTATAAAAGTTACTGCTGCTTATAAAGCCATGACTTGCATCCAGATTGTTCTGACCCTAAAAGTCCTTATTCTTTTTTCCCCCCACTGTATTGGCCTAAAATACATTGTCTTTTTTAAAATTTTAATGGTGTGAATTATTCTCCCTCTCCCCACCTTTTTGGTTTCTCGTAAGATGATTCAGGTTTTTTTCTTTAAAAGTTCTCATCACAAGAAAAAAATTTCTATGTGTGACTCTGTGTGGATATCAACCAGACTTACTGTGGTGATGCTTTAACAATGGTATATACAAATAAGAAATCATTACATGGTAATCATATGTCAAGATGCCTCAATTTTAAAATTCAAACTTTTTCAGCCTCAGTGCGTGGACATTTTAGAATGGATAATTCTTTGTTGTCAAGGAGCTGTTCTTAGCATTGTAGGATTTCAGCAGCACTCCTGGCCTCTGCCCAGTAGATGCCGATGAGATTGTACCCGACTTGTGACCATCTGAAATGTCTGCAGGTACTGGCTGATGTCTCCTGAAGTCAGGAGTAGGGCAGCAAAATCGAGGACCCCAGTTGACGACCCTTGACTCAGCTAGAGATCAGTCAGGGCAGGGACTCCATTCCAGTGGGAGAAGGGCTGAAATGTGGGAGAGGTTACTGGTTACCTGTCAGGTGCAGACTCAGTGAAGAGCAGGAAGAGCGTGTAAATGCCCCCAACCCAGACCTGAAGACTCAGCCAGCTTCCACAGTCATCACAGGACAGCTGTGTCCAGCTCTTGGAAAAGCATGTTAGAATAGCTTTAATACAGAAAAGGAGACTTCCAAAACAAAAGTCAGAAAGTCCAAGGAGCTTTAGAAGTTATCTGTAAATAAATAGAACATTACTACATCAGCTCTGGTGGAATTTGACATAAGGTGGTGAGCTTACCTAAAGACTCGAAGTAAGGTTATTTCATTCAAAAGCTATAAAGTCTCTTTGGAATAATACTTCATGTGTTGGAGAAGGGCTTCAGTAAATTAACATCACTCTCAGGACTTTTTGTAGCTCAGCCCACAAACGTTTAACAAGCACATTCTGTGCTGAGCCCTGAGGGATGTGAGAAAAGCAGGTGAGAGCCACAGTCTGTGCCCTCGAGGGACGTCAGCCTAGGAGTGCCCATCAGTCCCCGAGAGAGACTCGTAATTACCATGGTGGGAAGTGTCCCAATAGAGGGATGGGTTATCAGCACTGCTCCTGTACAGAGAAGGCAGCAGATAGCCTGCCTGAGGGAAGGACATGGGGAATATTTAGCATCTTAAAGTTTATACCTCATTGCAAAAATGGTTTATTACCCTTTTTAGGATGAGCAAATTAAGAAATACGAATTTTCTGGGCAAAGTGATATTAAATGGAGTATACAGGTGATTTCGCATTGGGGGAGGGTGTGGCCAGCAGCTATGGAATGCTCCAGCAGGGATGCTGATACAATTTTGACAGTCACACTAGTAAACTTTCCACATGGATCCTTTATGCAGAGACCTAGTCTTGCCCTTCCCCACACTTACTAGAGATGTGATATGTACCTGGTTTGTTCTTTGTGGGACATTTAAGTGGTTTAACCCCTTGCTTCTCCAGCTTTTCATTCTTTTCCTATCCATATTTGCTACCAGATGGATATCTCTGAGCTTTATGATATTATACGATTATCTTTCATAAGATCCACCTAGCTGGTGAGACAGGTTTGGCTTATGATGACATTGTGTTCAAGGAACTCTGGTAGCTTCCAGCTCAACCTGAGTGCTTTATAGTACCACACCTGGTTCATGAGCATCCAGGATGCTGCTTCTCCTCCTCGAGCTGAACATCTCCAAGTGAACTTTGATTCTCTCTCATCCTCTCCTAGGCCACCATCCAGTCCCATCAGTCTCTTAGTTAGGTTACTTCTCCTAGTTAGTTTCTAACTATTGTCTTGGAATCCAGATTACCAAAAGTGGTATCAGCACTTCCAGCAGTGCTCCTTTTGGACTTATATGAATGCCCGGTTAATAAAGCTATTTAACAAATATTGTGTATTAATGAATATATATGGAATCTAGAAAAATGGTACTGATGAACCTATTTGCAGGGCAGGAATAGAGATGCAGACGTAGAGAACTGGCTTGTGGACACCTGGCAGCGGGGGAAGGAGCGGGTGGGATAAACAGAGAGTAGCGCTGACATACGCACACGGCCATGTGCAAAATAACCAGTGGGAAGCTGCTGTCCAGCACAGGGAGCTCAGCTTGGTGCTCTGTGGTGACCTAGAAGGGCAGGATGGGGGTGGGAGGGAGGCGATAAATGTATGAAAGTGAAAGTTGCTCAGTCCTTTTCCAACTCTTTGCAACCCCCATGGACTATACAGTCCATGGAATTCTCCAGGCCAGAATACTGGAGTGGGTAGCCTATCCCTTCTCCAGTGGATCTTCCCAACCCAGGAATCAAACCAGGGTCTCCTGCAGATTCTTCACCAACTGAGCTATCATGTATACTTAATAGCTGATTCATGTTGTTGTAAGCAGAAACTAACAACATTATAAAGCAGTTATCCTCTAAAAAAAAATTTTTTTAATGAAAAAAAAATAATAAAGCTGTTTAAAGATGTAGCATTTTGCTGCTCAGCTTCCCTGTTCTCCACTGAGTACACGAGTCCCCAGATAATTGCTCTTGAGTCGTCTTTCCCATCACTAGTGTGCATCCTTCAGCAGTGACTGTGATCCTTCCAGCCCCCAGCACCACTTCTTCCCACTGGGCTGTATGCCTCATTCTACCCCAAGTACTAAAAGAGCAGCTGTGATTCACATCACCCCAGTGTTGAATTGCCTGACCTCTTTTCCAGCTGAAGGATTTACCGGACAGACTGCACATCTTATATTTCTTTCGAGATAGTTCGGTGCCCACAAGTTAAATTAGTAATACCTTAGTCAGAATACTCTGTCAGTACTAGGGAGAAACATTCTAAGGATGTTCACATTATTTTTATGGCTATTCTTGAGATTGCTAAAATTCTGTAATCGCTTAATGTTAAATCAATCTGTATTCTGTTGGGTTAAATTAATACTGATATTGAACAACTCAAATTTTAGGAAATCTGGGGACAGGATTGCATTTCATGTTTCCTCATTGGGATTTTAGGAAGGTTTTACTATGTGCTTCAGCATCCCTAGACAGAACCCTTCTCCACCAGGACAGAACCCCCGTCTCCAGAACGTATTTGCAAATGATGTATGGGCTGCAGTAGTTTGCCATGGCTGCCCTAACAAAATTCCATAGACTCGGTGGTTTAAAAAACAGAAGCCTGTTTTCTCACCGTTCTGGAGGCTCGAAGTCCCAACTCGGGGCGTGTTTGGCTTCTTGGCTTACAGATGGCCGCTTCCTTGCTGTGTCCTCAGGTGGCGCATCCTCTGTGCATGCACCTTTGATGTGTTTCTGTCTAAGTTCTTGCCTTTTATAATACCAGTCAAGTTGACTAGGGCTCACTCTAATGGTCCCTCTTGTTTTAAACACCTCTTTAAAGGCCCTGTCTCCAAATACATCCGTATTTGGAGGTGCCGGGAGTTGGGGCTTCAACATAGGAGTCGTGGGGGACACAATTCAGCCCACAACAGAGGCTCTGTTTTTGTTGCCCCAAAGTCTGGGAATGTGTTCTGGCACCATGGGCAGGGGCAGGGGCAGGGGCCTTCACGCTAAATGCTTACAGTGTGGGCAACAGACCTGCACAAGGAGAAAATGCTCTGTTCGAAATGCCAGAAGCAACCCCTGAGAGAAACACTGCTAATAAATGCTCAGGGATCTTCTATTTGTCCTCATACTGCTTTCACATGTCACATTTAAGTTGTAAATTCAGAAAATCGCCCCAAACAATGCATAACATGTCTGATCTTTTTTTTTGCACATTTCTATCATAGATGCTGCCTCCTTGGACTTGGAGATGTTCGATGTGCACATTTTAGCTGACGCCTTCAAACGGTATCTCCTGGACTTACCGAATCCTGTCATTCCGGTAGCCGTTTCCAATGAACTGATTTCTTTAGCCCCAGGTATGTTGTCTGTTCTGAGAGCCTCCTTGAACAAGTGTTGAGATGTGGATGGACTTGTAAACTCAAATGCTGCATATAAAGAGAGATTGCTTAGAAAATGTTAGTAGGGCTCTGTCCACCACCCCCCCGCCCACCTCCATCAGCACAAACTCCCTCCCTACCAGTAGGGCATCCAGTAGAAGACGCAGGTTCTCATTTGCTTAGGAAGGCCATCCCTATCTTGAATGGCTAATCATGAACCTTTTGTCAGTATTTTAAGGCTCACTACATCAGAGAATGCTTCGGAGTACCATCACTGGATTCAGGGAACTGGACTAGGACTGAGGGATTGGGGATGTCCCCATCACCTTCCTCCATTAGAACATGAGTTCAGGGAAGAAGACTCTTCGTTTCAGGAGCTAATGCTCAGTTAAAGTGCTCTGGAGACAGGAAATTGTGGTTCGTAACCTTCAAAGTTAAAACCTGTGATACTTATCTGCTGCTCCTCTGAGTTAGCCAATCACACTTGAAGCTGGCCCACAGAAGAAGGTAGCACACCCAGAACCTCCTGTGGTTCTGCACACCACGAGTTTCTTGCGTTTCCATTTGACAAGAGATTTCAACTTTCTCATAATGCCTTTTCTGATGAGAAGAGCAAACGTACTCTCTGCTGTTTCTGGTGCCTTCGTTTTAAACAACTCCTCTGTAGCTAGAACAGAAATCTAGGTGTTTAGTCACGATAGCTAACAACAGTCTCTTAGTCTTGTCTTTGCTTCTTTTGTTTTCACCCACAGAAGTGCAGAGTTCCGAAGAATACATCCAGCTGTTGAAGAAGCTCATTAGGTCGCCCAACATACCTCATCAGTACTGGCTCACGCTGCAGTATTTGCTAAAACATTTCTTCAAGCTCTCTCAAACGTCCAGCAAAAATCTTTTGAATGCAAGAGTACTTGCTGAACTCTTCAGCCCTCTGCTTTTCAGATTCCCAGCAGCAAGGTAAGTGATAGAAGAGAAACATGGATTTGGGGATGATGAGAGTAGTCCTAAGTTAATGGGTCAGTGCTGCTGCTGCTGCTGCTAAGTCGCTTCAGTCGTGTCCGACTCTGTGCGACCCCATAGACGGCCTCCCACCAGGCTTCCCCGTCCCTGGGATTCTCCAGGCAAGAACACCGGAGTGGGTTGCCATTTCCTTCTCCATTGCGTGAAAGTGAAAAGTGAAAGTGAAGTCGCTCAGTCATGTCCGACTCTTAGCGACCCCATGGACTGTAGCCTACCAGGCTCCCCCATCCATGGGATTCTCCAGGCAAGAGTACTGGAGTGGGGTGCCATTTCTTCTCCGTGATGGGTCATTAGGCTTCTTCTAACATAGTTCCATCAGACAAATGAAAATGAGTTTGTTGTTTAGGGAACAAGGTTTCTAACAGACCTTTCTCTCTCTTTTTTTTTTTTTGTAGTTCTGAGAATACAGAACACCTCATAAAAATTATAGAAATCTTAATCTCCACCGAATGGAATGAACGCCAGCCTGCACCAGGTAATGCCTTCTGAACTTTTAAAATTTCCTCACTGTTCATTTTTTAGAGCCTGAAAGATGGTGGCTTTCAACCTCCTTTGAAATAGCATAAGTTTCTCGTGAAACTGAGATCCATAACAACATGTTACTTTATGATTTAAAGAAAAAATATCTGGGTGCCGCATATATAATCAGTATTATACAGCTTTTGAAATTCGTGGATTTTACATGATCTTGGTTTTAGGTGAGGGTTGTTGGGAGTGCTCCCCCGACCCCTTCAGCTTGATGCTTCTGGTTGCTGCATAAATTATGGTGTTCATTTTACTTGTTGACACTTCTGTTTTTCTCTCTAATACTTATAAAGTAGGGAGTTTATAATTACTATATAATTTACAGTATTTTGGAATGTGTTTTTTGGAAACAGGTAGGCTAAGAAATGTCTTGTCAAAATAAACATTTTTAGTAATACAAGCAGGATGAAACTAGGGGTCGACTGCAACAAGTTAGAGCAAGCCACACGCTTCTGTGAAAGCAGCTTGGCACTGAATTAGCCTTTTAACAAAGTGGGAAATGTAGATGGAACTAGCAGTGGATTTTATCTAAACTGATGTATTTTTCTTCTACTGTGGAAAGTCTAAACAACCTTGCTTTGCTGTATACTGGTTAAAAGTGAACTGGTCATTTCGAAAGAGTGATGAGGGCCCTAGAAGTGAAGTGAGAGGTTTCAGGACCAGTAATATCACTTGTAGTCTGAGTTTATGTCTTGAATTTAATTAAAACATCATGAATTTATTGCTTATTACAAGTAACTCATGCAACTTACCAGACTCATCTCTGTATGCGCAAGCAATAGGAACCCAGCTATCAGTCATACATTGGTACATTATGTTGTGCTTGTGTGTGTGCATGCGCACACGGGTTTTTTTAAGGGTGTTACATAGCCAGGCTTAGTTGTATCTGAACTAGGTGGACAGAGAGGGGAAGGCCTCAACTTAAAACCCACCTAAAGGATGGGATGGGTAACCACTCATGACACAGGTATTGGGCAGGACGTCTATGGACAGACCCAAAATATGGGATCCACAGGTGAAAGCTGTAGCAGAAACAGTCCATAAGGCAAGCCTGGTCCATTCCAAATGTTCCAGATCCCAGCAAGGAGGATATATAACAGGGATATCCTGGATTGTAGGTCCACTGCATTGGAGAAATCTGTCAACAGGTACGGCCCAGGAGTGTAGTCCCTGGGGTTGGCCAAAAGGTTTCATCTGTGTGACTGCTCAGCTCGGTCGATGATGGTTAGGGAGCTCTGCATTGGTGTTCAGAGGCTGCCTTTGGGCCCAGTAGGAAATGATGCAGTGACAGGTTAGAAGTACTCTGTGGGGCAGGTGGGAACATGGCATTAGCGTTGTTTATAGACCACCCTCTCTAGACTGATCACAAGGGTGGAGAGGAAGAGGAGCAGCAAGAACAGGACAGGACCCTGGGTCAAAGCATCGAGCTGCCATCTTTCACTTCCTCCTGATTCATGTGGAGGTCCATCTCAGAGACAGGGAGAGCTGCGCCCAGCTTGCAAGGAAACGGGGAGGTTCCTAGTCCTCTCAGCGCCCCAGCCCCCTCCGGAGAAGAGGGGAAAACCTGGAAGTTAAAAGCCAGACCGGGCTTGACGGAGACCCACAAACGATTTCATTCCATGAGAGTTTTCAAGCATTTGTACTGCACGGAGTATACTAGAATCGGTGGTGGAGTTTGATGCTTCTGCTTCTGATGTAAACTGGCTAAACATCATCCTCAGTTTCAGCCTAATTCCACCCAAGAAAAGCTTGCTCTGCAACTGTTTTTCATGATGCAGGCTCAAGACTGCTTGCTATGTCATGGACCCTACCTGCATCTTTCTGCTAAGAATTTAGTGTGCCAGTTTCAAGGGTGGATTTGTTCCATCAGCTCTGTTGAAAATGATCGATAAAGCCTTGAACATTTACTCAACTATCCCAGAACTCATGAAGCCTCTCCCCCCCCAAATTGCATCCAATTAATTTTTAAACCTGAGTTGGAGGCATTTTCGCATTTGTGTGATGTCTCTCATGTGATTCTGGGAATCATATGGAACCTTTGGAATTAACTTGTTGCTCCAGTGCCTCTCACTGGTGAAAATAGACCACCCACCCCAGGACAGTATCTCCTCATCCACACCTTTGTATTCAGGAATGGCTCCAGGGTAGATGATTGGCGGGACACCCCAGGTTAGAGAACTGGCTTCTTTGGCCTGGTAGGAACGTGATGTTTTCCTGGAGTCTCTCATCATTACCCTGACACGTGCTCGTCCCATGGGGCTGGGAAGAACAGCACTGGCGCACCTCCAGAGAACAGTCATAAATCATTCATTTGCAGTAACTTTATTATCGTGAATAGAAATGAATGCCTGAATGATATCTGGGGGGTGGAGGACAAGCAAGACTATTATGGGGCAAATAGATACCTTTTCTAGTTGTTACCAATTAGAACTGGAAATGAAAGGCAGAACTAATGATGAGTGAGGCACCCTGTCAATTCAGATAAGACCCATCAGCACATAGCATCTCATTAAATTCTGGGTGGGAGGCCGTGTGCTGGAAGTATAAAAAGAATTTGAGAGATGCAATTGGTGACTTTTTAGGCTAATTGAATAGACAGAAAAAAACTCATAGGAAAAAACACAGAACTTGAAACGGGCTTTGAAGAATAGGTACAACTTGAAAGGGGGAAGAAGAAATAGCATTTCATTGAAAGAGTTTCAAAGATTTATTCAAAATAAATTGTAAAGGATAAAAATAATATGCTCGATATTTTTGCCAGGTGTGAAAAAGCAGTAAATACTTTAAGTGACAGCATCATCCAAAGCGTCACTTTAGAGTTGAAAGTGTTGTCCAGCTCTTCGCTTGTACCTGAAGGCCATAGAGCTTGATGGTTTCACCTGGGGCCACCCCAACCAGTGTGAGCCAGGGCTGGGTCTGCAGGGGGGCCTGGCTCAGGACACCAGCCTGCAGCTCTGTCTGCCACCTGGACTTTTGGAACCTTCACTGGCAACAGGGCTGCTGTTAGTGTCCAGTCAAAAAGTCCTCTGAAGTTTCCAGCAAGTAATACATTAAAAATAGGTGACGTTTGTGCCCATGGATCACATATAGGGAACAGCCTCAACGCAACTGTTACAGCTTTTGAGATCAGGCGCCAAGTTGCTTCATCGTGCTTCATACATGGTGTGCTGGAGAGAAGAGCATGAGTCATATAGATCTGGGTGTTTGAATTCCAATTCTTGCTGCTTCCTTCCTGGCTTCATCGCCAAGACATTCATTCAGCCTTTCCAAACTGTTTTCCAGTCTGTGAAATGGGAATAGTGCCTCTCTCCTGGGATGGTTATGAGAACTAAATGAGGTGAGGAGGACTGAAGCTCATGACAATATAGTATGTCTTTAGTGTCCTCATGTCAGCTTGAGACCCTGCCAGAGCTGGCCTCGTTCTCAGCTCCATCTCCTCAAGCCGCCTTCCTGGTTAGTGCTGTCCAAATCCTACCAGGCATTGCTCCCCGCTGAACAGCTGGAGGGGGTTTAACACAGGTCTGAGAAGGACACTCTCTGGGCAGTCGCTGCCCTCTGAGGGGAGGCACCTGGATCTCAGCACCAGCCCTCCTCCGCCACCTTGCCCGGGTGCCCTTAACTCAGTGCCCACGATGTGTCGCCGTGCCCAGCAGCCCCTGACGATGCCATCCCCTTCTTTGGCACCCAGGGAGCTTCTCTCCTGCTGGTTGTGCAGGGTTTTGACCCATTCATTACATTTATGTCCTTAAGTCCCTCATCCTCTTATACTTAGCTGTTCAATAGCGTTCTGTTCATTTCATCTGCTCGGCTACCTTTCTCAAGGACAAAGCCTTCTTTTCGGCTCTTCCTAGCGTAGAACTGGGCATAGCATAATAATGCTCCAAATAAAATTTTAAAAAATTCTTTAATAAAGTTCCCTACTGTCAAAGAACTCTTACACACCAGCCCATTTAATGCAACCAGCACACCTGTGAAGTAAAGCTTCTCTCTTATAGGGAGGGAAACTAAGTTTTGAAAGACTAAGCACCCAGTATGTTCTTAGAACTTGGTTGACAGTTTGCTCTTCTGTTTGTTACTACAAGTCAAAAATGGTTAAAGCAGGTTTTCTTGAATCACTTTGTGTTATGTTTACCCTACTTGATCCTTAGGTCGCTAAAGCAGATTTCTATAGGGCAACTAAGGTAAAACAGGAGCTATTTAACACAGGGTGCCTTTGAATGAAACCCATTGTAAGTGTATTTACATATTTCAGATTTCACGGATATATTCAGAAATATTAATGTAGCATAATTGAAGTCTAATATTGTACCCTCAAGCCCAGAGGGGAAATAAATGACTTTCTTTCTCCCCCTTGCCCTTCTACACCTGTCAGAGTTAATTTTTAACCACTGGTGCATTGCAAAACATTTATCCTGAAGAGCCTGATTCATAAATCTTGTTTTAAATGCTCCGGGCTTGGTTTGCAACCAAGACTAAAGCAAGCACTAAGCCAGAGGGAAATGACTTTCAAAGAGTTTTACTTTTCTCTGATTTATTTTTTATTGGGTTTAAAATGTGGTCTGACATTAGAGGCTTGTTTCGAAGGTGAGAAATGAAACCTTGAAAAAACTGTGTGTTTAATAGATGGGTAGGAGTAAACAGGCCAGGCGTACTAGGTTTTGACAAAAAATAGGAAGTTTATTTGTGCTCTGAACAGGAGCATGTCTTGGAGGGTATGGTTCACTTTTACTTTTGTTTTCACAGTGCAGCCTTCTTTGTCTCAAGGGACAGATGAGAGGGAAATTGTGAAGGGGCTCTTTTTTTTTTTTCTGCTAAGCAATGGGCATACCTTTTCTGATAGTCTATAGCATGTATAACTTTGGTGCATCTGTAAACCTGAGTTTATGTATAAACCCAAATGGACATTTTTCTTAGTTTAGGGTCATTAAGAGCCCTGGATGTGGACTGGACAATTGGCATCACCCTGAAAGGCCCTTCTACTCTTAAGTTGTCTTAAGTTAAAATTCAGAAAAGAGGCATTAGTTTAACCCTTAAAAGAAGATTTGGGTTCATTTATTTTTTTCTCACTGCCTTTTTTTTTTCTTTTTCAAATGGGCTTTTGTTCATAAATTGTGGCCCACAGAACCATTTAAGAAGCTGTGCAGGTTGAAAGCTGCCTCTGGAGCATTGGCTACTCAATGGTGATTGGCACGTATGAGATTCAGCATTCAGTCTGGAACTTTCACACTATATTAACAATTAAGAAACCTTTTCCTGACTAGCTCACACCTGCTGAGAAGTGCCACATGGCCTATTTTGCCTCTGAAATGAGTTTTACAAAACTTTGAGGAAGGGGAAAGTCGTAAGACTTAGTGTTTTGAAGAATCTGGAAGGTAAAGTTAGTTTTCAGTTGTGTAAGTTTTCTATTGTGGAAACCCAAGATTTCGGAAATCTCTGGGTTTCAGAAATTAAAAGTTTTCTTACAAGAGTTTAGCAGACATGTGTAAAATATTTCCAAGGTTGTTATGACATCTGTGCGTTTATTAGTTTTTTCTTAGTGAATCATATAGATTAAATGACAGTTGGGCAATTATGTTTTTTTGTGTGAACTTTTGGACACAATGGGAGATGAGTGAAATACACAGCAAGTTTTCTCTGGAGCCAAAGTTACTGATTCTGTTCTACCAGCAGAGGGCTCCCTTTTTAAACTAATAAATAGCATGTGTTTTGCAGATTACTAAATTGACTAAAATTGAATGGGAAGAGACTTCTCATACTTTGAGTAATTAATAGAACCTCTATGGTAGATGACTGTACATATTGTGAGAAATTTGAAGCAAACTTTTCAAATCTTTTTTAAGATTTTCTATAAGTAGTGTGCTATTTCCCCATGGATAATTTTCTTCTGACACGGGAAACAGACCATTGGGCTAGAGAACGTTTTAATCTTAAAGGGTTTTGACATGACACATCCTGTGAACCCAGACAGGTATGCATAAGTGACTGATGTTTCCAAGATTCCCAAGCTTTAGAAAGACTTTTTTTTTCAGGTGAGGCAAGATTATGCAGCTCAGGATGCAAGTTACAATCTCTGAACTAACCCTATGTCTATAATCAGCTGGCAGGAGCTAGGAAATTCACTTATAGACTAATTTTTTCCCCCATTGGAAAAGTAGGTGCTTCATATTCTATCAATTGCACTGAAGGAGAGCTTGTAAAATCAGTCTCGTTATGAGTTTGGCACAGCATTTCCCAGATATTGCAATAATTCTGAAGCTGGTTCCTCCCTTGTGGGCTCTGGGTCAGCACTTAGATCTTCCTTTATCATTGCATGTGACCTTTGACATTGCATGTCACCTCGTATAGAGTCTAAGGGTATCATAGAATGCATGTTTCTTCGAAGATAATTAGAAAGCAGCTTTTTTAAAAAAATTAAAAATAGGAAACAAAAAAAAAGTCAGTTTTGTTCTAGGTGTGAAGTTTTTTGCATGTGGCTTAAAAGAAATTAACTTCAGTTTCACTTGTTAATTTTTACTTTCTCTGGCAGAGGGAAGTAAAGAGCAGGGCCAGTGGGTGGAGAAAAAGGAGTTTAGGACCAAAAAGGAGTTTAGGACTAGTGCTGTAATCTTATGCAAACCACTTCACTGTGGGTCAGAAGAGTGTGTGTGTGTGTGCTGTATGAGGGTATTGCTTGACGTGATCTCTAAATTTTGTTCTGGTTGTCAGGCGAGTGTTCTGGTTTTCAGGCGCGCGCGTGTGTGTGTGTGTGTGTGTGTGTGTGTGTGTGTGTGTGTGTGTAGTAGGAGGGAATTGCTTGACGTGATCTCTAAATTTTGTTTTGGTCTTCTAGCAAGTGTTCTGGTTTTCAAACGTGTATGTGTTATAGTAGGAGGGAATTGCTCTGAATTTTGCTCTGGTTTTCAAGCTAGTGATTCTGTGATTTTACATTGGGTTAAGGTTCTTGAGATAACAGTAAAGCCATCTGTGCTGATGTGAGTGAAAATTTTCTTTGGCCAAATTTTAGGGTTTTTTTTTTTTAATAGAAGCTAAGGGTCCTAAGTGTGGTTCCTTGCAACTTTTATCAAGTAAAGAGAAAAGAATCCTCTAGAATGGGGTGCCATCGCCTTGCCCTCCCGCTCTTTGCTCCCTGTAGCGTATGCATGAACCTAATGCATTTTTAGGGCCATTTTAACTGCAGTTGAAATTGACTCCATACAAGTAGCTGCAGAGTACAGTTTTTATCTGAGTGTATTTTTAATACGATGGCACTAACTGTAGCCATGCGGAGTCACTCTTCCTTCGGAGCCTCCTCCTGTGGCCCAGTTTGTAACCCTGTTCCCTGCAGGGTGGCTGCCCTGGGGGCTCCCCTGTGACACCTGCGGGTCTGTCGGTGCTGGTGCGTGGGAGGAGGTGGACGCGAGCGAGGCACGGTGTTCTGGGACGTTCTGAGAGGTTCAGGCCTTTACAAGCAAGGCTTTGATTCTATTTTTTGCTGAACTAGCTCAGCCACTTCCTGTGTTTGGCAGCGCCTAGTGCCTCGCTGCACTGTGGCCACTTGAGCCCCACGAGCCTGCGAGCCGCGCGGCCGCCGCAGCCGGTGGAGAACCTATTTTAGGCCCCCTGACAATGGCCTTCTCACTTCCTCGGCGAGGAGGAGGAGGAGGAGGAGGACCCGGGCTGGCACTGGCCACTTGTTAGCCGATGATGACAGCTTGGACTTGGGCTCCCCTCCCCCACCCGAAATCCCTAGCTCAGCAAATATTTGAACCTGCCCAAGTTAATCATGAAGCCGCGATCTTTATCTGAGAGGGACGTGCAAGAGCCCCGGCTCCTTCTCTCGCCGGCGCAGCCCCAGCCCCGGGCGGCCGGCTTCTGCACGGGCTGCGGGCGCTGAGCGGCGCTGCCGCGGGCGGACGAGTCCCGGGGTCCTGCGCCGCCTGGCTGGAGGAATCGGTTTGGGGATTTTTTTTTTTTTCCGTTGTCGGATACAAGCATTTCCAAGGAAAACCATTGAAATGCATAACCTGCAAAGTAAGTTGCCTTTCATTTGTGCACTGTTCTGCCCCGTGGCTTTTGCACTGTTTTTGTGGGGGACTCCTTTGGAAGGTTCATTTCTACAGTGTGTGTGTGTGTGTGTGTGTGTGTCCGTCCCAGGGAGAGAGGGAGAGATAGTAAGCACTGCATGAGGAGGGCAGATGAGAGATTAGGGGAAGCACTCCCCCATTTCCTTGGGCACAGTGTGAGGGAAAGATGGGGCTCCGGTTGGAAATGGGGAGGGAAGGTAATTACCAAGTGCTGGTCTGGAAGCTGGGGTCTGGCCAGGTCTGGGAGAGACGTGGAAAGTCACCTGTCTCCCTGCCCTCCTCCCGGGTCTGTTTGCCACATGGGCTCCAGCGGCAGGACCGGTTTGCACCAAGTGCGCCCAAAGGCATGGGGGGGCGGGGAGCCCTTGGGGCTGTCGCGCTGCCCATAGCTGCTGGGAGGACTTGGGTCAGCATTTTTATTAAACTCAGAATTTTTTTTTTCTGAATCTTTTCTGAGGGCTTATCCCCACCACCACCACTTTTATCATTTTTACCATTTGTCTTTGCATTTCGGGTTACTTAAAGCTTTAGGCAGAGAGAGCATGTGAGTGAGAGAGGGTGGGAAGGGTGTAGGATGCATCTGCCTTCCTCCTTAGTGGGAAAATGAAATAAGCTGGAAGAGAGACACGTGAGCAGTGCTCAGAGACTGCCTTGCCTTTGCTATTTCTATATATTTTATGATTCCAAATTTGACAAAACTTCTAAGAATAAATTTCATGGGCTTCTGTGTTCTTTAAATTGTCACAGAAATATGTGACAGGCACACGTACACAGATCACACAGCCCACTATAGTTTTTTAAATTAGCTACATGTACATGGGTGAGGGAAACCTTTTTTCTCTTCCTCCCTGCTCATTATAGAAGAACTAACATTTAGATTTATAGGGGAGTTGATTTCTTTACATTAAATACTGCTAAGAAGGAATAATAATATTTCTTCCCAAAGTGAGGCATTTGAGATGGAAGGGGGAAAAAAAAGTACCCCCCCCCCAAGTGATTACATCACCCACCCCCTCAAGCAATATTTAGCACAGTAAATCTGAAGATGGGCTCATCAGTGAGAAATAGTTTGCAAAGATAACTCTGCCTGTACTCTGCATTCTGATATATGGCCTGTCTTTTTTTTGGGGGGGGGGTTGCATTCCATATTCTATAAAGTCTAGTTTCAACTGCAGTGTTTAATAGAGATTTTTTGCCTCTACATTTTCTTTTAATTGTTCTTTCTAACGTAGTTCATTTGTGACAGTGTATAAGTTCTGAGTGTGCAGTGAATTATGGAGGACTGAAATGAAATATCCAGAGAGTTCTTGATCCTTCCTGCTCTTAATATGTATCGGAGGCATTTTAGGACTGTAAAACATATCTTAAGTAGACCATTTGGATGCCTTTGTAAGATTTTTAAACCAAGAAATGATCGGGCTATCTGTAAACCCAGATGCACTGGGGGAGGTGGGGGAAAAAAGCTACGTGCTGCTGCATATCAGCTTTTGTCAACCTGCCAGCAGTGGAGATTTAGAATATGCTAAGACAGATATAAATTGTGGCACAGACTTGATGTTTTATATAGAAATGGATCCACCAGGTAATACTGCAGTATTCTTTAGAGAACTGGTTAATGTTGTGGCATTTAATTTTTTTGACAACTGCTATTAACAGCTCCTCTTTGGATGTCTGTTTTTATTAATTTGTTCTAATTTAATAAGAATGAGTTTGCTCACAGTGTGAAAATGAAACAAATGATTTGACTGCCTGTGGAAGCAAGCAGGTCAGGCTGTGTTGGGTAAATGCTTATTCTCAGTTGAAGGGATATAAATTGGATTCCAGTTTTTCACCTGTGTCTTTTGTTACTTGAGCTCGTTTGCTGTTTGGGTTATATTGTTGTATATTGTTCCTTTAATTAAAAGGCTGCATCCTTGGTGCTTCTTTTCTGGCAGTGGTTGAGAACAGTGTGGTACTTTGCAGTGATAACACTCGGTACTTTAGAAAGCATGTCAAATGTAGCAGTGATTGCAACTCAGTTCTTGGTGCCCTGAAACTATTCTGAATCAAGTGTTGCGACTTTGCTCTCTCTTCTTTTAAGATACTGCAGTGAAAGAAGTTGGCTTTCCATTATTGAGTCTCAGGCATTATAAAATATACCTGCTAGACTCCTGAAATAATTTTTGCTTAAAATGTAACAGTGGTGCTTTAAAACTTATGACTTAGAATTTAGCAAGATATCCTAGACTTTTTTTACTTTCTCAATTGTTTCAGCCTTCCTCCCAATTAAGACATTCAGAAATACTGCAGTCTTCGTCACCAATTGGTATATGAATACTGATTTGACATTGAGGAAGAGGGGATATGGTTTTTAATCAGTCTTGGCATAATACAGAGCATAGTTATCCAATAGAATATTAACATGAATACTAAAGAGATTGAGGTCACAGAGGAGTCTCTGCAAGTGGCATTTGGCAGAACAGTGCCTGAAATACTAAGATTAGAGAAACCCAATTCCTCCTCTTAAAACATATTGCTGTGTAGATGAGCTTTTTTATTACCACAACGGCATTTGTGGAGGACAGAAAGGAAATTTGTCTTTTATAATTAAATAAGAGGAGGAAATTAAAACCAAGCCATGTGATTCCTCCTGCTACTCTGTTCATGGTTTCTTTCTTTAGATAGATTTGACCAGATATGAAACTTTAATACAACTCAAACCTAAAAGTAGAAGATGTCGTGACTCTGGATTTACTTTGAAATTCATTTACACGGCCAGCCCATTTTATTTGCTAGTCTCTAAGCTCTTTTTTTAAATTTTAATCTGTAGTCAGAGATTTCTGATTTAAAAGAAAAAAGTTTCATGGACTTGCACATTACTGCTGTGTTTCATAGCTAATCGTTTCTACATGAAAATGTTATTTATCTAAGGGAAATTGGGTAGAATTTTAAATGTTTATTTGCAGTTGGAATTGCAAAAACTTTTTCTTTCTCCATCTACAGCACTGCCTCCCAAACCACCAAAACCCACTACTGTAGCCAACAACGGTATGAATAACAATATGTCTTTACAAGATGCTGAATGGTACTGGGGAGATATCTCGAGGTAAGGCTATAGAGACTCTGAGTTTTTCAGCAGAGCTGGGGAGTTTAGATGATGAAGAGAAAGAAAAGCAAAAGCACCAGCTTGCTAAATTCCATTTTTAGGATATCATCCAACATAAGCATGAAGCATAGTTGGTTCCCTTCCAGAGACGACCATAGAAGTCACTGAGCTCTGGGGAGCTGTGGGTGCTGGATGCCGCAGGAAATTAAATACCCGAGAAGTTTCATTATTGACAGAGATGTCAGGGAGGCAGTAGGGTGAAGTGGCACTGCCTCAAGGCAGAGTGTAAAGTCACTCTCTTTATTAGACAAAAACTCTCAGAATTAACGTTAAACATAATGAAGTGGCATTTTTAGTCTAAGCTTTTTCTTTTTGAGGGGAGGAAACCTTTAGGGGATCATGATTTTCTGTGCTGATTTGTTCAGAGTGACTGGGGTGTTAATTCTGAAAATGCCTTTAAAAAACATAACTCGAGAACCGTCAAATCTTTGAGGTGAGCATTGTTTCATGTTCTTTTCACTTCAGGGAAGAAGTGAATGAAAAACTTCGAGATACAGCTGACGGGACCTTTTTGGTACGAGACGCATCTACTAAAATGCATGGGGATTACACTCTTACACTAAGGTGAGTTAGGGCATGTGGCTAAAATTGGCATGTTCAAGGTGATAGAACACTGGTTGTGTTTTTTTTTGTTTTTTAAAGAGAATTCTAATGCCATTATTTTTATATTGCATTTGCAGGAAAGGAGGAAATAACAAATTAATCAAAATATTTCACCGAGATGGGAAATATGGCTTCTCTGACCCATTAACCTTCAACTCTGTGGTTGAACTAATAAACCACTACCGGAATGAATCTCTAGCTCAGTATAATCCCAAACTGGATGTGAAATTACTTTATCCAGTATCCAAATACCAACAGGTAATCACATACCCATGTTATTATAATATTTGTAGAAGATTCTTTTAATGCTTAGAAAATATTTTGAGGCAGATGAATTCCATGTCATTAAACTCAAAAAAACTTTCAAACTGTAATTTTGTGGTCACAAGTGTATAAAATACTTTAACAAAATATCTGATGTGGAAAAATCCTCCAACAATGGTCATTTAAAAGTACCTTATCAACTGAATTTATTTTTCCCTTCTTCTTCCAATCTCTCTAATCCTTACAGGATCAGGTTGTCAAAGAAGATAATATTGAAGCTGTAGGGAAAAAATTACATGAATATAACACTCAATTTCAAGAAAAAAGTTGCAATGAAAGGTTGAGGCTACATTTACTGCCTTGTTTTCCTAGAGGCATAATCTCCTCTAGGCCATCACATATCTGGGACCGCCAGAGGGAGCAGAAGGATGCCATAAACTGCTGATAAAAGTGGAATGGTTTTTTTTAAAAAAAGATGAAAACTGTAGCAAAGTGTCAAGCAGTCATCTTCCATAGACGGGGAAAATTCTCCAAAGGAAATGTGTGCTTCTCTGATCTATTTTAAGGAGTTTTATGAATTAGAGTCCCACCTTGCTAACACAGGACTTACATGCCAGATAGTATTGCCAATCAATTGTCTCTAGTAGTGTCTTGCTGTAAGAAATTGTCTGTTTTGTGAAAGGAATGACCTTGTCTTATTAAAATTTGTGTTGCAGGAAATCCAAATGAAAAGAACAGCTATTGAAGCATTTAATGAAACCATAAAAATATTTGAAGAACAGTGCCAAACCCAGGAGCGGTACAGCAAAGAATACATAGAAAAGTTTAAACGTGAAGGCAATGAGACAGAAATCCAAAGGTTGGTGACCTGGGAAAACTGCCCTTGTGCTTGAGATCACCGCAGTTCTCTTATACTGCCTAAAGGTGACCTCTGTTTCTGTGGAATGACCAGGAGAGAAAGCATTCTTTACCTGAGGCAAACTCCTGGGGATCAGTACTGCAACCTTGGAGGAACTCGCTTGATTCTGCAGGTAATTACGGATGTATCTCTCTTGCCTACAGGATTATGCATAATTATGAAAAGTTAAAGTCTCGAATCAGTGAAATTGTCGACAGCAGAAGGAGATTGGAAGAGGACTTGAAGAAGCAGGCGGCTGAGTATCGTGAGATTGACAAACGCATGAACAGCATTAAACCAGACCTCATTCAGCTAAGAAAGACAAGAGACCAATACTTGATGTACGTACTGGAAGTGGAATCCTGCCCGTGCATGGTAGGTAATTGCGAAAATAAAGGAGAGGTTCTTAATGCATTTTCTTTTTAAAACTCTTTTCCAGGTGGTTGACTCAGAAAGGTGTTCGGCAGAAGAAATTGAACGAGTGGCTGGGCAATGAAAACACTGAAGAGTAAGTAGTTGGTACAGATGGGAGGGGGTGGGGGTGTTTTTTTTCTTTTGAGGAAAATGCATGACTTGCTTTGTCTGCAGAGCAAGTGAGGAATGGACTATCTTGTAGGAGAAAATACATCAGTCTCATTACCCAGAATTTTAAAAAAGGAAAGTTTAGGAAAAGAGAACGTAGATGTATCCGCACCACCTCCCCACCCCCACCACAGGCTGGGGAGTAAGTGACACTGTGTCCATAATGAAGCCCCAGAACCATCTGGAAAATCCCAACATATTTTGGGAACAGTCAGAGGGGAGTTGGGAGGGAGACAACTGCTGTTTAGTATATTTTTAAAGCTTATGTATACCTTTTGTTTCAATTATTTAAAAACTGGCGTTCGTCCTAGTCAATGTCCTGATCTAAACTGGACAAACAGGATTGTTTGATACCGTCCTCTCTGCCCAGGTAGCTGAGACTGGAAAACAGGAAGAGTCTCACTTAGTGCTGCTAACTTTGTTCAGGAGGTTGAAGGCTAAACTCTACGAGGAAACTCAGGCCCAGGGAGCTGGTTGAGTCAGCCCCGTGACCGCCAGCCTGACTCGCTCGGAGGAGAGGCAGGAAGTAGGTTGAGGCCATAGGCGGGCTCTTTCTCAGAGGGGCAGGCGAGTGGCCGCCACGTGCACTGCACTCAGAGACCTCTTCTACCTTTTCAGCCAATATTCGCTGGTAGAAGATGATGAGGATTTGCCCCACCATGACGAGAAGACTTGGAATGTTGGAAGCAGCAATCGAAACAAAGCTGAAAACCTGTTGCGGGGAAAGCGGGACGGCACGTTCCTTGTCCGCGAGAGCAGTAAACAGGGCTGCTACGCCTGCTCCGTGGTGTATGTATCTCCAGCCAATTATCTGTCTTGTGAGACACCTCAAGGAGGTAGTCCAGCCAGCAAGTCAACCTTGGGGGCAAGGATTTGAAAAAGATCTAATTCTCATGCATTACAGTAGTGTAGAAGAGGAAATAAAACCTAATATTTGAACGTCTAAGCAGGAGTGTCTGTTCAGAGGGTCTAGGAGAAAGAAACCTGCTATTCAGGTGGAAAACTGGGGCTCTGGACGGCAATCCAGCAACTGTCTCACCTCAAGAAGCCTTGTTTTTCTTTTTCATCTTTAAAATGGAAACAGCCATACTTGCTGTTTTGGGGCTTCCGTATAGTTAAAATCTGAGGAGATTCACGAGGAAGCGCCACCAACAGGTAAAGTCCCCCTCAGGGACAGGTTAAACCAGTAAGAGAAAGGGCTCTGCTCACTGTCCCTGCCATCAGTACGCCCTCCGAGGGCCGGTTTTCCTTTGTTGTCATAGTTTGGGGAGTACCATGAATGGGGAGAGGTTGGCTCACTAACATCATTTCAGAGAAGGGAGTGGCCTGCTGAAGGAAGACCAGCACACGTCCCTGGTGCAGCACAATGACTCCCTCAACGTCACACTAGCCTACCCGGTGTACGCGCAGCAGAGGCGATGAAGGGCCACCCTCCAGCCTGCTCCTCACCTTTGACTCCCCAAGGCCTCTGGCAAGCACAGGGCTCCCCTGCAGCCTGACCTGGGAACTGAGCTGCGGACACCCAAGCCGCCTGTCTTCAGATGGGACTCGAGCCTTCGACCCCATGGCAGGAAGGGAAGACGCACCGCGGGGCCGCGCACCAGACAGCCGCCGTTCTTGTCTGGAGTGCTTAGTCAGCCTTCCTTCCTTCCCTCTTTCTGTTTCGGTTTTGTTTTTTTTTTTTTGGTTTAATTTAAAGCCACAACCACACACAAAGAGAAAAAGAAATGCAAAAATCTCTGCGTGCAGGGACAAAGAGGCCTTTAACCATGGTGCTTGTTCGTGCTTTCAGAAGCTTTACCAGCTCAAGAGTTGGGACCTTGGAGACCGGAGCAGGGACGGGCTGATGAGCCCTAGGCCTGGGGTCGCTCGGTCCAGCCTGGGTGTTGCCATGCATGGTGGCCCCAGACACACTGCACTGTGGATTATTTCATTTTGTAACGAAATGAACCGATATGTAGCAGAAAGGCACTTCCGCTTGCAGGGAACACTTGAGGGAACGTCTGCTCCGTGCATTCAGAGGAAATTCTATTGTAGCAGAGTGCCAGAAAGTGTTTTTTGTTGAAATTCTCAAACCAAGAAGACCCACCAACAGAAAAATGGAGCTTCGAAAACAGGACTTCAAAGTGACATTTAGTATATAAAATATGTACATACTATTGGATGACTAACTATCAAATAGATGGATTTGTATCAAATACCAAATAGCTTCTGTTTTGTTGTGCTGAAGGCTAAATTCACAGTGCTATGCAATTCTTAATTTTCATTGTTGTTATCTGTTTTAAATGTACCTTCAGAATAAGCTTCCCCTGCCCCAGATTTTGTTGCTTGAAAATACTGTCCCTGATTTTTTTTTTTGTTAATATTCATTTTGTTACTTATTTCCTTTTTTTTTTTTAAAGAAATGTACAGGATGCCAGTTTAAAAAAAAATGGCTTCAGAATTAAAACTATGAAATATTTTACAGTCTTTCTTGTACAGAGTACTTGGCTGTTAGCCCAAGGTTAAAAAGTTCATAACAGATTTTTTTTGGACTAAATGTTTTGTTGGGCAGTGCCTGATAAGCTTCAAAGCTGCTTTATTCAATAAAAAAAAAAAAAAAAGATATATGAATATGACAAAGTATCGCTGAGTTCAACAATGTTGTTTCAAGACTTAAGATACGGTACCTGGCAATGTTTGTTTCGTAAAGAATTGTGAACTTCTTGAATCTAGGGAGGGGGATGTAGCAAAGGGTTGTACAAGTGGGGTGGGGGAGGGGTGGTGAGATGGCATGCACTTTCTCTTTCTTGTGATTACAGAGAAGTGGATCACTGCAAAGGGAAGTCTCTTCCCACTTTGATCTGCTACTTACTATGCCTTCATGACAATTGCAAACCTACTGGAACGCTAGTTAAGAAGGCAGGCAGGGTCTTCGAGCAGTGTTCATCCTTGTTGGAAACACTGATTTCAAAGTATCACTGCTGCATTTAGAAAACCTGTCTCTCTCTAACATTAGATGGCCCATTAACAACCAGCCAACATCCATTTTAAGAAAAAGCATGACCTAAAAAGGATATTTTTATCCAGATATCTGCTATTTTCCTACCTTTCCATTCAACTTAGAACAGAATGCCTCACATGGTCATCATCGTTCCTGCCCCGATTGTGGGGAGCTTGTTGAAGTCATGGCCGTTGTAGGAATCATAGTAACAGTCCTCATTCACCCAAATAATTGTATGTGTTATACTTCATTGTGGGGAAGAGGGAGGAATTGTTAGAGTATTCTTTCCAACCTAAGGCAAGAGCAAGAGGTCTCTACCCCCAACTTATGTATGTAAAATCCTTTCAGTTTAGTGGGAACTGTACCTGCATTGGAAGGAATAAAGGGGGGATTAAAATGGAATCTTACAACTTCAGTGCTTCTTGCTTAATATTAGCTTCTCCACAGCTTTGTTTCTCTTTCCTTCCAACTACTGGGGTAAAGGGTTTTGTTTTGTTTTTAATGTTGTTCCTTTGAAAGGATCGGTCCAGCAGCTGACTTAACTGTAGAATGTATTTTTTTTTTCCTTTTTACATGAAGCTACTCATATCAAGAGCAATAGTCAGTCTTACAGCCAGACTGTCAGTCCTCAAACTTGACTGTACTGACCTGACCATCTCCCTTTCATCTCCAGACAATTGATGATTCCCCTAGTTTTAGGCTATGAGTGTCTGCTTTACAACTATCCTTCCATGTCATACAGAAGCCCAGCCATTAGTTAACAGTAGTTTATCAACTAGGTTTATTGCTTTTTTGATAGCACATCCATGTATATTATTAAGTAACTTTCACTTAATTTCTAAAGTATCTGAGGTGGAGTATTTCATGAAAAAGCTACCATTCTGTTCACATTTTTGCTTCAACACTTTGCAAGATGGCATGGTATTAGGCACTTGCCTCATTTCTACATCTCATGAGCATAAATGCAGTAGATTTTTCTTTGAACAGCAAAGGCAGAATTCATGATTTCTTACCACAGTGAGTCACACCTTACCTAGGATGCTATGCCTCTGCCCGATGCCTTATTGATAGTGTATAGCATGCTGTCACATCTATTTTTGTAGATGTTTGACCAGCAGGGTTCTTTGAGTCCAACCATTCATCTTACAACACTGAGTGGCTTATGAGTATAAATGGATACAGCAGAGGCATTCTAGATACATGCTTAGATCCATGTGTTGATTTTCCCCACCCAGCGTAGCATCCTGAAGGTAACAGCCAGAAGCTAAGCTGCAGAGATGCTGGGATGGGGCTGTAGAAGTGGGAGCAATGGGACCTGACATTACACACGAGGGAAAAATCACAACCATGTGGAAAAAGCAAAAAACTTGCGTTTGCAACATCTGACAACTTCACGGCCCTTGATATATGTATATATGTATATGTGCATGGACTGTTTCCAGTACACCTTTCAGCCAAAACAGATCCATAGTCATTGAGTTCAAGTACATAACGAGCCAATGTCTAGTATAATTCTTGTATATGTGTATGGGGTTTTTTTCTTTGAAGTTGTTTTGTCTTACAAAGGTGAAAATTGTTTGCAAGTGGAGTGAGAAGTTCATAATTCTTTGGCTTTTTTCTGTTGTTTAAAAGTTACTCCTTTTGGGTAGCAGCTGGTCTACGTGACTCACTGAACTTGGAAATCCTTGTCAGTGTGTCAAGTCAAATGTGTATGTGAGCTGTCACTGTGCAGAACCAATTGCTTTGTCATATAGCTGGTTATAAACTAGTAACGTGTTTGGGAAGTCCTACTGATGTTCCTTTTTGGGAGAAAAATTCTGCTGGTCCTAACAACTGTGCTTCTGCTATGCATGGTATCCAAGTCAGTTGGAAAGCAGACCCTGAAATTTGAGTTTAGGGTCATTTAAGAAAGGGGCAGTTTATAGCACAATGCCTCACATGAGACAAAGTTCTGAAATGCCAAATTCTTATCTTTTAGAAATCTAGTTAAATAAATGACTAGTATAAATGACTAGTATGAACAGAATTGGGTTCATTGGAAACACTAACCAACTTAACTTGAGCTTGTCACCATGAGAGAGCATTAGCTGCCCAGGATGCTGCTATTAAAAAAAAAAAAAAAAAAAAGGCAAAACAAAAATAGCTCATTTATATGTGTGTATTTTTAAAGCTACGATCTGTTCGATGTTTTTACAAATCTGTTTCTATGACATTGTTAAAATAAAGTTGGTCTTTTGACGAGAGGGAGGATGTCATGGTCAGGTGTAATTTTGCCTTTACAAGGCACCCGGGGCGGGGGGCGGGGGGACTGTGCCTCCTTGACATTTGTTCAAGCTATAGGTTCAATTGAGCTATGTCTTGTTGTTTTAAGTTGCTTTAATGCATTGTATTAGGTCTTCAAACAGAATAAAGGTTGTTTTGAAACTGAAGTTATGGTTTGAAATTTCAACAATCACCAAAGAAATTTTTAAACTCGCGTGCTCTTTCCGTTAATGTTGCTTCTGTTTCTATAGTCTCCCACCCATCCCCTGTCACTAACATTATATTATCTCGTTTTTGTCCAGTGAGAAAAACAGGAGTGGTCACGTGAATGATGGCTCAGTGTTATTTCCATCATTTCACTATATCCTTAATGATGGAAAGAAATAGCTCTAGGTAATACCATCTCATGGCACTGCTCTTGCTCTAAGAAAAACGTAATCACTGTCTGTTGATCCCTCCCATTCACCGTCCATCTCCAAACCTTCAGAATCGTTCTCTAAAAACTGGTTGGTGAAAGGAACCTCTTTGTCCCTCTGTTCTATGGGCTGCATATCTGGACCAGCCGCAGCACAGGGGTCCTGTGAGGCACTGCACACCACGCAAAGGTGACATGGACCTCTAGACAGGAGACAAAGATTCACTCTAGATTCTGCTTTCACATTATAGCATCTAGTCAATATATGTAAACCATTCTTAATCTAAAGTAACTTTCCCACTTGTTTTGATTGCTGATTGAATTTATAATGAGTCCCTTTGCATGCACCTGGCACTCAACACCTAAGCACAGTGAGGGTCCCAGACATGAAGGCATGGTCTGGTGATGACGAGAAGGGCACACAGTAATTACAGTCATGGCAACAGTGACTGATACACCAAGCATGGCAGTAACTCTTGGATTCCTTTCCTGCTCTTTCCCTGGTCTGTTCTGTATTACAGAGAACTCTATACTCAGAATCTCTTGACCTCTGGCTGCTAGGTAGTGAATCTCCCTTGTTTCGCTACCTCGGTAGTGCATCTAGGTAGGGAATCTCCCAGCTCCTGCCAGAAAGACTTAGGGATCTGAGCAGCCCTACTGTGCTCCTCTCTCCCTCTCTGTTCCTCTGGCAATAGTGTCTCTTCCCATTTTTACTCTAACCCAAGGTGTAGTTGCAGCTTTCTGTTGTTGCTAAACGTCTGGTTTCTCTCAGAACTCCCACTTTGGTTTCTGAGCCACACCTAACCTGGTTTCTGTCACCTAAGTAGCCAACCCTCTATTCAGGCCTTTCTTTAAGACTAGATTCATTTCTTTTTTCCTGACTGCTCTTTGATTGGTAGACCAAGTGATTATTACCCATTTAAACTATGTATGTGTTATCTGATTTAATAATTCTTTCACAATTATGAGTTAGAAGACAATATCCCAGGTGGGGAAACTGAAGTATTGAATCTAGGTGACATCCAAGGTCATGCAGCCATGTGACCACAGAGTACCCAGGCAGTCTGACTCAAGCTAGAGCTCTTCACTGCTAAGTGCTGGAAAAGACACTAGGATGTTCAGAGAAAAGTTCACTGGTTGGTCTTCCTGCTAGGGGATCTAACCATATGGCTCTCCAACGGTGGAACGTGTACAAGAGGCACATAGTGAATGGCAGGAAATAGCATGGGTTTGCTTTAGACCAGTGGTTCCTGCGGTATGGTCCCCAGACCAACAGCATTAGCATCAGGACCACTCAGAAACCTGTTAGAAGTGCCTATTCAAGGGCCCCACCCCTGACCTACTAACTCAGAGTGAGCCCAAGAAATCTGTTTCAGGAAGTTCTCTGGGTGATTTTAATGTATACTAAAATTTGAGAATCACTACTTAAGATCACCAAATAGTTGAAATAGCGCTTCTCATATTTTAATTAAAAGTCACTACCATTAATGAGTGATATGTAGTCTTACTTTGTAATTTGTGTTCATAGCATAGACTCTAGGGAGGATAATAGATCCATTTACAGCTTCGGAGGTCTAGCTAGGTCAGCTCTTTCTTTAACCCAGCTGTGGGAATTTGACCAACTCCATTTACCTGTCTAGACCTCCAATTCTCACCTGTGAAGTAAGGTTATGAGAAAGTCGAGAAAGTCTCCAGGACTCCTAGAGCACGTTGTTGTGTACTGAATGAAACAACTCAGTTGCCCAGTTCTCCACTTACAATTTGGTCAAAATTATAACCCACAGCATGACTGTGACTATAGACCACTAAGATTGTAGTACGGCCCTTTATCTGTAGCAATAGCCAAGAAGCATTAGCAAAATTAGAATCCTCTTATCTTGTTCATGTCTTAAAGCTACACTTGAGATGAGTCAAAATGGGAAGCCAAGTTCTTGATAATATGATGTAGAATACAGTTGGAGATGGCACGTTGTCCATCTATCTAAACCACAAGACCCTGAGTCAGAGAACTTGGCCCCCCAAATCTTCTGGGACATGGTTGGAATTTGGCAAGTATAGTAAGACTTGATACTGGGTCAACTCAAAAAAAAATTTCCCTCTCGGACTTGCCCCTTAAAAACGAAAAAGTATCTGTCTAAAAATAAGAATCCTATAAAGACTTAAATGTACAAGACCTGAAACCATGAAAGTCCTAGAAGAAAATGGGAAAAGCACCTTGGCATGGGTCTTGGCTATGATTTTGGATGGGACACAAAGCACAAATGACAAAATCAAAAATAAGACAGACTGCATCCAACTAAACAGCTTCTTCACAGCAAAAGAAATAATCTACAAAATGAAAATACAAAGAACAGAATGGGAAAAATATTTGCAAACCACATATTTTTTAAGAGGTAAATATCCAAAATATATAAAAAATTCATACAACTCAACAGCAGAAAGCCCCACAAATAATCCAAATGAGCAAGAGACTTGAGTAGACATTTTTTAAGGTATTCAAAAGGCCGAAAAACACATGGAAAAGATGTTCAAATCACTCGTCATTGGGAAATGCAAATGAAAACCACAAGTTGTCCCCAGAACGGCTATTATTGATAAGTGATGTCACCCAAATGGTGACATAAGTGACTCCTGATTTGATTTCCCCTCACACGAGGAACAATTTACAACTATTCATGGACAAGACGCAACTGAGAATCCTAGAACAAGGGAGTGAGGGAAGCATGCCCCTGTGCTTCAGTAGTTGTCCCAATCAGCAGCTTTGCTCATCTGTAGAACCAAGTCAATGGCCCAGGCTGGCTAAGGATAAAGGTCTATCTGATTCAAGTCCCCACTGGAAGAGTTTTGCCAGCCCTGGAGCCTGGTCCGCTCACACCCAGGCAGAAAAGCTGAGTCACAGGCCTACCAGCTGCAGAACATGGCTCCCATCCCCATATGACAGGAAGGGCTGGTGAGAACATCTGGAAGCTGTGAAACCTAGCAACACTCAAGCTGAGAGGCAGGCGGACAGAGCCGATCACCCTCAGAGTGAAGCTAGTGGACCTGTTCGGCCAGGAAACTGGGGGTATCCGTCTTCGTGAGTCAAGACAACAAACAAAGAGCTTTTGTGGCTTTGGGGCTCCTTTTCTCAGTGTGCCCAGGCAGGGAAACAAATTCATAGCCCTGCGCATTGCTGAAGACAGCCTTCAGCCTGTCTGACCAGGGACTCTAACCAGAGCACACAGGAAGCTGCACAGCCCATCCAATAATCCTGCTTACATGGGAACTTCAACACAGAGCACACCCCATGCCTTCTCTGTCTCCAGAGCAAAACTGGGGACCAAAATATTCAGTGCACAGTGTTGCCTGATTCAAGTTCCCAAACAATGAGTTGTGCAGGCTATGAGTCCTATCCTGCTGTCCTGCTAGGGAAGGGAAGCTAATTCATAGCCTCACTTGCTCCTGAGTACATTACTCAGTCCCTGCTATCTAGTAAACATGACCGGAGATTCCATGCAACTGTGGAGCCCATCCTAAAGCGTCATGTGGACAACTAACCAAGCTAGCAGTCTTATCCAGCTGTTCTCAGCCAGTGGCCCATGACCCCACCCCTGACCTCAAAGCTCAAACTGCTGCCTCATCCCAAAATAGACCCTAATAGCAGGCTCAGCCTGCCCAAGGTCATTACTAGGGTACCTGTCCAGAAACCCAATCTGAACTAACAGGTGAAGAATTCTCTCTACCAAAATGTACACGCAATGTCTGAAAGAGGAGGCTACATACTCAAATGCACAGATACCAATGTAAGAAATCAAGGTTCACAAAAAATGAGGTAAATATCATGCCACCAAAAGAAACTAAGAAAGCCCTAATAGCTAACCCTAAAGAAATGGAACTCTGAATTGTCAAAATTTTCAGAATAATTCTCCTAAAGAAGTTTAGTGAACTATAAGAACACAAACTAAATGAAATTAGGAAAACCACATGACCAAAACATGAACTTCAACAACAAAAAAACAAACCATTGAAAAAGACATCCTAGAACTGAAAAAACTGAGGATTCAATAGAGAGCTTCAAAAATGACTTAATCCCGTAGAAGAATCAGTGACTTGGAAGATAATATATTTGAAATTAACCAATCAGAAGAGCAACAAGACAAAAGAAAAGAAGGAAAAAGAGTGAAAAATGCCTACATGACTTATGGGACACAATACAAGTAAAAATACTCATATTATGGGAATTCCAGAAGGAGAGAAAGAGAAAGGGACAAAGTCTAACTTAAGCAATAATGACTGAGACGTTCCCAAACAGAAATAGATGTCCAGGTCCAAAAGGCCCAGAAGACCTCAAATAGGTCGAACCAGCACAGGGCTGCACAGAAACACAATATAATTAAACTATCAAAAGACAAAGAGCAGCAAGAGAAAAGAAAGGAATTACATATAAGGGAATCCCTATAAGACAATCAACCATGTTCTCAACGGAAACTTTTCAAGCCGGGAGAAAATGGGATGACATAGTCTATGTGCAAATGAAAGTGAAAGTTGCTCAGTCATGTCCAAGTCTCTGCAATCCCACGGACTATACAATCCATGGAATTCTCCAGGCCAGAACGCTGGAGTGGGTAGCCGTTCCCTTCTCCAGGATATCTTCCAAACCCAGGGATTGAACCCAGGTCTCCCACATTGCAGGCAGGTTCTTTACCAGCTGAGCCACCAGGGAAGCCCAATATGTAGACTATCTTTCAGTAGTCTACATATTGAAAGACAAAAACAGTTGACCAAGAATTCTACACCTGGTGAAGCCATCCTTTCGAAAAAAAGAAGTAATACAGACTCCCAAACAAACAAAAACGGAGGGAGTTCATTACCACCAGAACTGCCTTCCAAGATATGCTAAAGGGAGTTCTTTAAGTGGATTAAAAAATGCTAATTAACATCATAAAAACAAGATTGGGAGAGAAAATGGCCAAGTATAAGGACATGAGCTCACCTGCTCTCACATAAACACCAAAATCACAAATAACTGTTGACAATCTTTTATTAATAAAACACTGAAAGTGAAAGTGAAGTCACTCAGTCGTGTCCGACTCCTTGCAACCCTGTGGCCTGTAGCCCACCAGGCTCCTCGGTCCATGGGATTCTCCAGGCAAGAATACTGGAGTGGGTTGCCATTTCCTTCTCCATGGGATCTTCCCGACCCAGGGATCGAACCCGGGTCTCCCACATTGCAGGCAGATGCTTTAACCTCTGAGCCACCAGGGAAGCCCCCCCAAAAAAACAAACACTGGAACCTATCAAAAGAGATAACCTCCATCCAAAGACAAAGGAGACTATAATGAGATGGTAGGAGAGGCACAGTCATTGATAAAACCAAATCCCGTACTCACCAAGTGGGCACCCTCAAACTGGGAAATAAGTATATCACAGAGGTTCTCTGACAGGAGTCAAAATTCTGAGCCCCACATCAGGCTCCCCAGCCTGGGAGTCTGGCAGTGAGAGGAGGAGCCCTCAGGGCATGTGGCCTTGAAGGTTAGCAGGGCTTGATCATAAGAATTCCACCAGACTGGGGGAAACAGAAACTCTTCACTTGGAGGGCATACACAAGATCTCATGTGCACCAAGACCAGGGGAAAAAGCAGTGACCTCATAGGCGTCAGGGTCATACCTATCTGCTGGTATTGAAAGGTCTTCTGTGGAGGCTGGTGGCATCTATGGCTCACTGTGGGAACAAAGACATCAGTGGCTCTAGTTCTGGGGGAGTACTCATTGGCATGAGTCACCATTTTGTCACCAAGACATCACCCCACCCAAAAGCCTGCAGGCTCCAGTGCTGGGATGCCTCAGGCTAACAGGGCAGAAATATAGCACCACCCACCTGCCGACAGGCTGGCTAAATTCTCCATGAATCCACAGCTGTCTGCTAAACACACCCCTTGACATAGCCCTGCCCACCAAAGAAACAACACCCAGCTCCATCCACAAGTGGGCAGGAATAAGCCCCACCCACCAAGAAGGCTGCACAAACCTCTTAGACCAGCCTCATCCATCAGGGGGCAGAGAACAGAAGAAAGAAGAATTACTACAATACAGCTTGCAGAATGAAAACCACAATCATAGAAAGTTAGACAAAATGAGATGGCAAAGGATTATGTTCCAGACAAAGGAACAAGATATAACCCTAGAAGAACAATTAAGTGAAATGGAGATAGGCAATCTACCCAAAAAAGAATTCAGAATTATGATAGTAAAGATAATCCAAGATCTCAGGGAAAAAATGGAGGCACAGACCAAGAAGATATAAGAAATGTTTGACAAAGAGAAGATCTAAAGAAGAAACAGAGATGAACGATACAATAATTGAAATGAAAAATAACACTAGAAGGAATCAATAGCAGAGTAAATGAAGAAGAACAGATAAGTGAGCTGGAAGATAGAAGGGTGGAAATCACTGCTTTGGAACAGAACAAAGGAAAAAGAATGAAAAGTAGTGAGGACAGTATAAGAGACTTCTGGGACAATATAAAATGCACCAACATTTGCATTATAGGGGTCCCCACAAGGAAAAGGCAAAGAGAAAGGACCAGAGGAAATATTTGAAGTGATAATAGCTGAAAACATCCCTAACATGGTAAAGGAAACAGTTACCCAACTCCAGGAAGCACAGGTTCCAGACAGAATAAACCTGAGGAAGAACATGCCTAGACACATAGTAATCAAATTGATAAAAATTAAAGAGAAAACATTAAAAGCAACAAGGAAAAAGCAACCAATAACAAACACGGGAATTTCCATAAGGTTATCAGCTGATTTTTCAGCAGAAATTCTGCAGGCCAGAAGGTAGTGACACAATATATTTAAAGTGATGAAAAGGAGGAACCTACAACCAAGAACCTTCTACCCAGCAAGGCTCTCATTCAGATTCAATGGAGAAATCAAAAGCTTTACAGATAAGCAAAAGCTAAGGGAATTCAGCACTACCAGAAGAGTTTTGCAACAAATGTTAAAGATCTTCTCTAGAAGAAAAAGCCATAACTAGAAACAAAATTATGAATAGAAAAGCTCACTTGTAAAGGCAAACATACAATGAAGGTAGGAAATCATCCACACACAAATATGACATCAAAACCAGCAACTGTGGGATTTCCCTGGCAGTCCAGTGGTTAAGACTTCATGTTCCCAATGCATGGGGCACAGGTTCAATCCCAAGTCAGGGAATAAGATCTTGTATGCCACACAGCATGGCCAATAAATAAATACATAAAAATAAATAAATAAATAAAATATAATTTAAAATAAATAAAAGTCTTAAAAAAACAGCAATTGTGAAAAGAGGAGGGTAACCAAATCAAGATATTGGACAGTTCATTTGAAATTAAAAGACCAGCAACTTAAAATAACCTTATGTATCTATATCTATCTATTTGACTCCTATATCAAAACCTCGTGGTAACTACAAACCAAAAATCTATGGTACAAATACACACACACACACACACACACACAAAAGAAATTCAAACACAACAATACAGTTATTCATCAAATCACAAGAGAAAAGAAGAAAAAAGGAAGAAAAAGACCTACAAAAACAAACCCCAAACAATCAACAAAATGGCAATTAGAGCACATGTATTAATAATTACCTTAAACATAAATACTCCAACGAAAAGATATAGACTGACTGAATGCACACAAAAACAAGACCCATGTATTGCTTTCTACCAAAGACCCACTTCAGATCTAGGGACACATACAGACTAAAAGTAAGGGGATGCAAAAAGGTATTCCAAATGGAAGTCAAAAGCAAGGTCTAATAGCAATATTCATATCAGACAAAATAGACTGTTACAAGAGACAAAGAACACTACATTATGATCAAGGGATCAATCTAAAATGAGATATAACAAATGTAGATGCATATATGCACCTAATAAAGGAGTACCTCAATATATAAAGCAAATACTAACAGCCATAAAAGGATTAATCAACAGTAACACAATAAAAGTGGGGGAACTTTAACACTCCACTTTAATCAATGCACAGATAATCCAAAGAGAAAATCAATAAGTACACACAGGCCTTAAATTATATATTACACCAGATAGGATTAATTGATATTTATAGAGCATTCCATCCAAAAGCTGCTGAATACACCTTTTTCTCAAATGCACATGGAACATTCTCCAGGCTTGATTACATGCTGGGCCACAAAGTGAGCCTTGGTAAATTTAAGAAAACTGAAATCATATCAAGCATGTTTTCTGACTACAATGCTATGAGATTAGAAATCAACAACAAGAAAAAGTTGTAAAAAACACAAACATGGAGAGGCTAAACAATATGCTACTAAACAACTAATGAATCACTGAGGAAATCAAAGGCAAAAATCAAGAAATAACTAGAGATAAATGAAAATTAAGGCACGATGATCCAAAACCCTACAGGGTTGCAGCAACAGCAGTTCTAAGAAGGAAGTTTATAGCAGTACAAGCTTACCTCAGGAAACAAGAAAAGTCTCAAACAACCTAAACTTACTCCTAAAGCAACAAAAGAAAGAAGAACAAGCAAAAACCAAAGTTAGTAGAAGGAAATAAACCATAAAGATTAGAACAGAAAAGAAATGAAATAGAGATGAAGAAAATAATAGGAAAAGTCAACGAAGCTAAAAGTTAGTTCTTTGACAAAAATAAAATGGATAAACTTTCAGCCAGACCCATCAAGAAAAAACAAAGTAGAAGGCTGAGATCAATAAAATTAGAAATGAAAAACAAAAAGATACTACTGACTCTGCAAAAATACAAAAGATCATAAGAGACTACTACATGTAACTCTATGACAATACAATAGACAACCTGGAAGAAATGGACAAATTTTTAGATGAGTACAATCTCCCAAGAAGAAATAAAAAATACTAACAGACCTATCACAAGTACTGAAATTGAAACTGTGATTTAAAAGTTTCTAATAATATCCCAGAACTAGACAATTTCATGGGTGACTTCCACCAAATATTTAGAGAAGAGTTAACATCTATCCTTCTGAAACAACTTCAGAAAACCTGCAGAGGAAGGAACACTCATAAACTCATTCTATGAGGCCACCATCAACCTGATACCAAAACCAGACAAAGATATTACAAAAAAGGAAAATTATAGGCCAATATGTCTGCTGAACACAGACACAAATATCCTCAACAAAATACTAGCAAACAAAATCCAACAGTATGGATTCAATACAATTCTTATCATATTGCCAATGGCATTTTTCATAGAACTATAACAAAAAAAAAAAAGGAAATGGCAACACTCCAGTATTCTTGCCTGGAGAATTTCATGGACCAAGGAGCCTGTCAAGCTACTGTCCATGGGACTGCAGAGAGTCAGACATTACTGAGCAACTAACACTTACTTACTTGGAACAAAAAAAAAACTTTTTTTTTGTATGGAAACACAAAAGATTTGAAATAGCCAAAGCAATCCTGAGAATGAAAAATAGAGCTGGAGGAATCAGATTCCCTGACTTTAGACTACAATACAAAGCTACAATCATCAAGTCATTATGGTACTGGCACAAAAAAACTCAGAAATATAGATCAATGGAACAGAATAGAAAGCCCAGAAATAAACCCATGTATCTATGGTCAAATTAATCTAAAATGTAGGAGGCAACAATATACAGTGGAGAAAAGAGAGTCTGTTCAATAAGTGGTGCTGTGAAAACTGGACAGCTACATATAAATAAAACTAGAACATTCTCTAACACGTACATAAAAATAAGCTCAAAACAGATCAAAGACCTAAATGTAGGCAGAACACTCTCTGACATAAATCGCAGCAATATTTTTTTGGATCCACTCTCTAGAATAATGGAAATAAAAACAAAAATAAACAAATGGGTCTTAATTAAACTTAAAATCTTTGGCACAGCAAAGGATACCATAAACAAAATGAAAAGATAACCCACAGAATGGGAGAAAATATTTGCAAACAATGTGACAGACAAGGAGTTAATCTCCAAAATTCACAAGCAACTCATATAGCTCAAGATGAAAAAGACAAATAACCCATTCAAAAAATGGGCAGACCTAAATAGACATTTCTCCAAGGAGGAAATACTGATGGCCAAGAACAACAGGAAAAGATATCCAACATTTCTAATTACTAGAGAAAAGCAAGTCAAAACGAGGAGATATAATCTCGTTTTGAATGGCCATCATCAAAAAGGCTACAAACAATAAATTCTGGAAAGGATGTGGAGAAAATGAAACCCTCCTACACTGTTGGTGGGAATGTAAGTTGGTATAGCCGCTATGAAGAACAGTACAGAGCCGCCTTAAACAGCTAAAAATAGAGCTACCATATGATCTAGTAATCCACTCCTGGGCATGTATTTGGAGAAAAACATAATAAAAACACATGCATCCAATGTTCACCACAGCATTATTTACAGCAGCCAAGACAGAAGCAACCTAAATGCCCATTGATAACTGAGTGGATAACGAAGATGTGGTACATATATACAATGGAATATTATTCAACCATAAAAATAATGCCATTTATAGCAATGTGAATGAACCCAGAGATTATCATACTAAGTGAAGTAAATCAGACAAAGACAAATATATATCTCTTACATGTGGAATCTAAAAAAAAAGATACAAATGAACTTATACACAAAACAGAAACAGACTCACAGACATAGAAAACTAACTTATGGTTACCAAAAGGGAAAGGGTTGAGGGATAAATTACAAGTGTGAGATTAACACATACACACTACTATATATAAAATAGGGCTTCCCTGGTGGATCAGACATTAGGATTTACTCTCTAAGTAACATCTGACCTTACAACATTGTAAATCAACTATACTTCCATAAAAAAGAAATTAATTAAAAAATACATTGAAATATCACTTCATACTTAGTACAGCCATCCTCAAATAGAAAACTGAGAATAAATGCTAGCAAGGATGTGCACTGTTGGTGAGATTATATACTAGTGGAGCCACTATGTGTAACAGGATGTAGGATCCTCAAAAAATTAAAACAAAATTACCATATGATCCAGGAATTCCACTTCTGGGAATATATCCAAACTAAATAACAACACGAACTTGAAAAGATATCTTCACTCCCATGTCATAGCAGTTACTTACAATAACCAAGACATAGAAATCACTTAAGTGTCCATTGATAGATAAATGAATAAAGAAGTTGTGATACGTATACATATATATATATATGCACACATATATACATATACATATATAATGGGATATTATTTAACCATTTAAAAAATTACCAAGAAATCCTGGCATTTGTGATAACATAGGTGGGCCTTCAGGGCATTAGGCTAAGTGAAGCAAGTCAGACTGAGAGAGACAAATCCTGTATGATTTCACTTATTCATTGACTCTAATAATAAAAATAAAAAAACAAACCTACAGAAGAAGATCAGATATGTGGCAACCAGAAGCGAAGGGTAGGGGGAGGCAGAATTGGAGGAAGGTGGTCAAAAGGTACAAACTTCCAGTTATAAGGTGAATAAGACAATTAATGACATGATAATTATTGTTAACATTGCTATATGGTATGTATGCAAGTCGTTAAGAGAGTAAATTCTAAGAGTTCTCATTACAAGGAAAATAATTTTGTTTTGCATTTTCTTTTTATTTTATCTATATGTGATGATGGATACTAACTACATTTATTACAGTAATCATTTCCCATTATATGTAAGTCAGGCCATTATCAGTTCAGTTCAATCGCTCAGTTGTGTCCGACTCTTTGCAAACGACCACTATCAAAAAGATAAGGAATAACAACAGCTGGGGAGGATGTGGAGAAAAGGGCACGTTGTTAGTGGGAATGTAAACTGGTGTAGCCACTACAGAAAGCAGTATGGAAGTTCCTCAAGAAATTAAAAATAGACTACCATAGGGTCCAGCAATCTTGCCTCTAGGAATACATCCAAAGGAAACAAAAACACTACGTCAAAGAGATATTTGTACCTTAACCTTTATAGTACACAAACACACACACACACACACGCACAGGCACACACACACACACTGGAATATTACTCAACCGGAAAAAGCCATTTGTCATAACATGGATGACCTTGAGGGCATGATGCTAAGTGAAATAAGTCAGAGACAAATGCTGTATCATCTTATGTATATGTGGAATCTAACTAAACAAAAAGCAGAACAAGAAGCAAAGCTCATAGAAAAAGAGATTGTATTTGTGGTTGTAAGAAAGAGGGGTGGGAATTAGATGAAGGTGGTCAAAAGGTACAAGATTCTAGTTGTAAGATAAAAAAGGATTAAGAATGTAGTGTGCAAAATGACGTAGCTAACACTGTGTGGTGTATCAGAATGCTGTTAACACAGCAAATCCTAAGAGGTGTCATCACAAAAATGATTTTCTTTTTCTTTTTATACTTATATGAGATGACAGATGTTAACTTAATGTATATGTCAAATTATTATGCTGTATACATTAAACTTATACACTGCTCTATGTTAATTATATCTCAATAAAACTATAAAAAATAAAAGAATCCTGTTGTGATATCTTAAGTATACACAGATATATAATTGATTATTAACCACTCAAACTTCAGATAATATTCTCAAAAGATAGCAGTTTTTTGGTCTTTTTTTTTTTTTTTTTTTTACCTCCAGCTTGGTACTGATGTCATAAATTAGCTCAGCAGAAAACTGTTGAAATACTTTTAGGAGCAAAAAAAGTAGAGGGGGAGGGTAACCAAGTAACCATCAACATGCATATCTGCATTTACTTTCCAGAAGGAAATTCAGAAATTCCCTGTTCTGTGCAGCACTCAATCACAGCTGTCTGAAGCATGACCTCAGGTTTAACTTTCTCTTAAATAAAAATTTCTAAAGCTGTACCTGGTTTGATATGTGTAAAGATCTGGTCTGTAAGACAAGACTAGGACAGTCAACCTCCAGCTGCCAGCACTCATCACATTAAGAGCAAAGTCACAGGATAGCTCCATTCATCACCAAGACTGTGCATTAGAATTATGGTTTTGACTGGGAAATATACCATACCTTCTATGACTAACCTACTGGAATCAATTTATTTACAGAGCTCTCATTTCAGAGCTCAATGATTAATAGTCCAAACCCTCACAAACCAAAAAATATGGATAACTTCACCACAGTGGAGAAAATGTGCTGGTCACTTTATTTCATATTTACTTATCTTGAGAGGCCCTGTGACTCATGGTTTGGTACTTTAAACAGTTTTTGTTGACAGAGGTGACGATCTTTTTCACAGAGACTAATGAGTTTGAGAAGTCTGATAACAGCCTATTGATTGATTCAACAGATCCACCTATTAGGTACACCATATTACCAGTCCCTCTGGCTTCCCAGGCGGCGCTAGTGGTAAAGAACCCGCCTGCCAGTGCAGGAGACAGAAGAGACATGGGTTCAATCCCTGGGCCAGGAAGATCCCCTGGAGGAGGGCATGGCCACCCACTCCAGCATTCTTGCCTGGACAATCCCAGGGACAGAGGAGCCTGATGGGCTACGGTTCACAGAGTCGCACAGGGTCAGACTTAGCACGCACGCACTGGCAGTCCAACCAAGAAGGCAGGCAGCTGCCTTCAAAGACCTGGGTCTGCTGGGGAAGACATACTCTTAAAGAACCACTGTCTATCATGATAAGAGACACGGTAGAGAGGAAGGAACAATAAGCCTGAAGAGGCCACAAGGAGCAGTTAGGCAAAGCCTCAGAGAGGAGACACCTTAACATGCTGCCTAGTTTACAAAAACCAGCTCTCACCCAGGCTGCTCCTTGTCTTAGCTTGGACTGCTGCTGCTAAGGCACTTCAGTCGTGTTCGACTCTCTGCGACCCCATAGGCGGCAGCCCACCAGGCTCCCCTGTCCCTGGGATTCTCCAGGCAAGAACACTGGAGTGGGTTGCCATTTCCTTCTCCAATGCATGAAAGTGGAAAGTGAAAGTGAAGTTGCTCAGTCATGTCTGACTCTTCACGACCCCATGGACTGCAGCCTACCAGGCTCCTCTGTCCATGGGATTTTCCAGGCAAGAGTCCTGGAGTGGGGTGCCATTGCCTTCTCCGTAGCTTGGGCTACCATCACAAAAATACCCATAGCTTATAAACAAGAAAAAACAGAAATGCATTTCTCACCATTCGGGAGGCTAGGAAATGGAAGAGGGAGGAGCTGGGGAGGTAGGCCTTACTCTAAGTCTTCCTCTTTTGGCCTATGGTCTGCAGTTCTCTGCTCACGTGCCCCACGTGTACGTGCTAGCACATGTGTGCATGGGGGCGGGGGAGGGCACTTAGGTGTCTGTAAGAACTGGCATTAATCCTGTCATGAGGGCCCCACCCGCCTTTATTTCATCTAACCTTAACTGGGGCTTCTCTGACAGTAAAGAATCTGCCAGCAATGCAGGAGACCTGGGTTCGATCCCTGGTTCTGGAAGATCCCCTGGAGAAGAAAATGGCAATGCACTCCAGTATTCTTGCCTGGAGAATCCCATGGACAGAGGAACCTGGCGGGCTACAGTCCATGGGGTTGCAAAAAGTCAGACAGGACGGAGTGACTAACACTTTCATTTTCAACCTTAATTACCTCCCAAAGGCCTCATCTCCAAATACCATCACAACTGGTGACAAACCTCAGAATATGAATTTGGAGGAAAAGAAACAACACTTAGCTGATAACTTTCCTCCCCAGCCTTTATGAGAGCTAGTACTGTCAAGGCTAAGCTGTTGTACCTCTTTAATATAATCACTTTTCAAATATAGTTTATTTTTCCTTTTCTTTGTAAAAGTACTGTCATAGGCATTACTTCCACTGCACCTTCTCCAGAATTGAACGTCTGTATCTGTGGTTCCTATTCTGCAGGTGGTTCCAACAACTGATATCACACCCTCCGCTCCAGGCAGGCTGCTGTCCTCCCCATGCATGGACAAATGCCACGGCGTCATTTGGCTCTGCTTTGCATGCTATGCATGCAATGTGAATTGCATGCAGTCACACCTATTTCTTTTACTCTGAATTAGGAATTCTCAGCACAGGTTGCACATTAGAAGCATGTGGGTAGCAATTCAATGAAAACCTGACCCAATGAGTTGATGTCTTAGGGGTGAGGATTAAATAAGACAATATACAGAATACACCTGGAACATGGCTGCATCTAATAACTAGAAGCCAGGAATTATGGTCATTGGAAAGACTTCCCTAGCCAATAAGATTAGATTCTCAAGAAACCATAACTTCAGATTTTCTGAGTTCTTAGCATAGGACTGAACATTTGGTAGGCCATTCAAAATGTATTTATTTAACTTCTAAAGGATTTATTTATACCTTTACTAACTTCCAGAAAATATTTCATTGCTTTTATTAGATTGTTGGTACACAGCACTGGACTACTCATAATTCAACAAACTAAAGTCACTGATCCATGCATGGCTGGCTGTTCTATTTAGGTATTTATTCTGATAAAAATACAGTATAGCATTTTATTTATTACAAGTGTGACAAGTGAAAAAAAAAAGGACCCGTGTAAAATAGATACAAAACAGGTAGTGAAGGAAGAGGGGAAAGGAGAAGTTATTGAAAATAAAATTATACCCATGGAAATTTTCAATAATTGAAGGGAAATGAAGCTTCCTATTAGTCAGGCAAAAATAAAAGACCACACAATGGTTTCATGGTCCTAACGCTCCAATAGAAGGAACTTGCCAGCTCATTGTGAGATAAACATTTCCCTTGCCCTGATTCTTGAGAGGAATCTGTCAGAGTGGACTTTGTAAATGATTAGTGCCTCTTACACAATGTTCTTGAAGTTAAAAAATTGTTTCATAGGTATTCCCTGTATAGGACTTTCTTATTTGCCCTGTGGCAGAAGCTAGGTATTGTTCTAGAAAGGGGGTTCTACGGCTTGGCTGTAAAATCATATTGCAATGTGTTCATGTCCTAGCTGCACTTGCTTTAGCATACCTGATAAAAGCTGATCTGCAAGTTTTTCAGAGGAAAGGCAACAAAATCGCAAAAACCACAACTTATATGCTAGACTGTTCCAGGCTGAAAGCTCAGTGGTAAATCTCTCTTGACACTTAATGTTCATTTTAGCACATGGATACTAAAAGTTAGTGCAAAATAAAAGCTAATGCACCTTTTCAAGTAGTCCATATGACATCTTTGGCAGTGCCAGATGGCAAAGGTGTGGGGAACCAGACGCTACCGTCTCTTACCTATCTGCACATCAGCTTGATCTGGTCTAGAGCCCAACTTCACATGACACTACATCCTGTTCATCGTTCTCCCACAGGGCTTCCTAATTCAGTTCATTTTTACTGTTCATTTTCTTTTTAACTTCATCTCTCACAGATCAATTTCAATGATACATTTCAGCTATAATAACACCCATGAATCTTTGGGAGTCCAAGTTTTTTGGCCTTTCCCTAGGCCAAAGGAAGGACTTAATCATCAATAGGAAGAACTTAACTTTTGATAAATTTCTACAAAAATTGGTGAGCACAGGCTAGGATGAAAGGAAGTCCTGATCAGTCTATGATCAAAGGCTTTAGAAGGATAGGCATCTCTGGGAAGTAAATGGCAGAATCCCACAGCACATCTCTCTCCCCCGATTTCAGAGAAAATTGACGCTAGAGGTGACGGTGAATAGACAGAGGTAGGGTAGGAAATGGTCAACCATCAGCTCTCTCACATCACTGAATGGGGGATTAGGAAGTGATACATAGGAGCACAGTGATACTACTTAGCATTGCCAGCATATGGGTACAAGAGATACAAAATATCCTCAAGAGCACAGATAATAAACCGTTGAAAAGCAACTAGGAAATGATGAGCTTTGAATGTACAATTGATTGTAAGTTTACATGATATAATTTTTAATGATACTTATAATGTATTTTTCAGTTTGTATCACTTACTTTTAAATAAGAACTGTATATAACAACCAAATTGCAAAATACTGGAAAACAGAGCCAGTTGAGTTTTGTGTCAGCTCCAGCTGACTAATCTTAAATATAAGGCCACTTCGGATGATGCGCTGGGTTATCTACATACACCAATGGCTAGTGGACCTCACATTCTGCTTCTGCTTAGAAGGATGGTTGCTAAGAAAAGCAGAAGGATCCCCATACCAGATTCAGTTAGGAGGAGAATCAAACTGTGTCCTGGCTAATTCAATACTATTATAATAACATGGAAAACAAATAGGAGCAGTGACTGGTTTTATTTAGGAGTTCTGCCTTGTTTCATCAGAAAACAATGGTCCTCTAGTCTAGAAAAATGTTTAGAAATTCTTAGATCATTAAAAGTTTCATAATTTTTTTTTAATTAAAAACTTTGAAGTATTAAAAGACATATATGCAACTCTCTCTATCCCCCAAAATCTCAGGCAGAATTCATGTGTGTTCTCAGTTATAAACTGCCCTGCTGCAGAAATGTCACAGCCAATCTCTGAGCCCTTGAAAAGTTTTAGTAATTAAAACAAAAGGGGACGTTTCTCAGTTAGAGCAAACATCTTCCATATAAAACAAATTGACTATAGGAAACAAACAAAAAAATTAAAATATTATCTCAGTGAAAGTTGATAAAACCTTGTATTATGCGAAAAGAAAATAATTTGAGATCAGATCTAGTGGCTATCAGGCTTCCCAGGTAGTACTAGGAGGTAAAGAATCCGCCTGCCAATGCAGAAGATGTAAGAGACAAAGGTTCAATCTTTGGGTAGGGAAGATCCCCTGGAGGAGGGCATGGCAACCCACTCCATTATTCTTGCCTGGAGAATCCCATGTACAGGGGAGCCTGGCAGACTATAATCCATAGGGTCACAAAGAGTCAGACACAATTGAAGCAACTTAGCATGCATGCACACACACACTAGCTGCTATCAGATGAAAAACACTATTAGCAAAGTGTAAAATGGAAGGTTGTCAGTAAAAAATCACATCAGATCCTACAGAAACTTATCCCAATGAATTAGAATAATACTTTAAGGCATTTCTCAGAACACAGAGAAAGAAGAAATGAACATGATAAGTGGAAAGAGAGAAGAAGACCTAGTGAATGAACAACATGGGTTTGAACTGTGTGGGTTCACCTTTAAGTGGATTTTCTTCCAATAGTAAATACTACACAGACCACAGTTGGTTGAATTCAAGGATGTGGAATCATGGATACTGGAAAAATCACCTATACAGAGGGTTGACTATAAGTTATACGAGGTTTTTCCCACTGCATGAAGGGTTGGCACCTCTAATCCCGATCTTGTTCAAGGGTCAACAGTACTCGGAGTTTCAGGCAAGCAGCGCAGGCAGAGGAGTACTAAAGAAAGAACTGCTGGAAAAAACTTCCTTGAGTGGAATAAGGATTGAGCCCACATACAGAGCCCACTGAGTCACATAAAATAATTAAGAACCTTAAATTGCTGGTAATTCTTTTTAAGACTCAAGAGAAAAAAAATTTACAAGCAGCCAAACAAAAACACAGACTATGCTAATAAAATATTTTTTAAAATAAGGTTGATGATGACTTTTCTTCAAGCCACTTAATGACAGAGAACAGTAGAAGAATATCCAGAGTATTTGAGGGAAGAGGATTGTGACATAACAACTATATGACCATCAAATGACTGATCATGTCTGAAGGCAAGAGAAATTTAAGATAATGCCCAAGAGTGCCCAATGTTTACCTTTTCTGTAAAAAAAAAAAAAAAATTACTGAAAAAAAATCCTCCAGCCAAATGAAAGGTAAATCAAGACAAAAAACACTATATGGAAAACTGTCTTTAAAGTATAGTGGGAAACAATGACAGGAGCAAAACCATCTATTATCCATATTATTGATAACACATAATACATGAAAAATAATGAAAATGGCAAAATGATTATCGAATGAGGTATTATTGAAATGTGAAGGCAAATCGATATGAAAGAGAAGAATATAGATTAAAAAAACTGAAAGTGTTCCAATAATGCTGAGAGTTCGGGGAGGAAATGGATAACTGAACAAGCGTGTATTTATATATGAGCCAGGATATATGAAAAAAGAAATGCAAGAAGGCAAAATGGCTGTCTGAGGAGGCCTTACAAATAGCTGAGAAAAGAAGAGAAGCGAAAGGCAAAGGAGAAAAGGAAAGACACACCCCAGCTGAATGCAGAGTTCCAAAGAAGATCAAGGAGAGATTTAAAAAAAAGCCTTTTTAAGTGAACAATGCAAAGTAATAGAGGAAAGCAACAGGAGAAAGACTAGCGATCTCTTCAAGAGAATTAGAGATAGCAAGGGAACATTTCATGCAAAGGTGGGCTCAATAAAGGACGGAAAAGGTAAGGGCACAACAGAAGCAGAAGAGATTAAGAAGAAGTGGCAAGAATACACAGAAAAAATGTACAAAAAAGGTCTTAATGACCTAGATAACCACAATGGTGTGGTTACTCACCTAAAGCCAGACATCCTGGAGTCAGAAGTCAAGTGGGCCTTAGGAAGCATCACTACGAACAAAGCTAGTGGAGGTGACAGAATTCAAGCTGAGCTATTTCAAATCCTAAAAGATGATGCTGTGAAAGTGCTGCACTCAATATGCCAGCAAGTTTGGAAAACTCAGCAGTGGCCACAGGACTGGAAAAGGTCAGTTTTCATTCCAATCCCAAAGAAGGGCAACGCCAAAGAATGCTCAAACTACCACACAATTACACTCATTTTACATGCTAGCAAGGTCATGCTCAAAATCTTTCAAGCTAGGCTTCAACAGTATGTGACCCAAAAAATTCCATTTATGCAAGCTGGATTTAGAAAAGGCAAAGGAACCAGAGATCAAATTGCCAACATCCATGGATCATAGAAAAAGCAAGAGAATTCTATCTACTCCTTCTTCACTATGTGGAACACAACAAATTGGAAAATACTTGAAGAGATGGGAATACCAGATCCCTTTACTTGTCTCCTGAGAAACCTGTATGTAGGTGAAGAAGAACCAGTTAGAAACGGACACGGAAAAACAGACTGGTTCAAATTTGGGAAAGGAGTACACCAAAGCTGTATATTGTCATCCTGATAACTTTACTTATATGCAGAGTTCAGTTCAGTTCAGTCACTCACTCGTGTCCAATTCTTTGTGACTCCATGGACTGCAGCACGCCAGGCCTCCCTGTCCATCACCAACTCCTGGAGTTTACTCAAACTCATGTCTGTTGTATCGGTGATGCCATCCAACCATCTCATCCTCTGTCGTCCCCTTCTCCTCCTGCCTTCATCTTTCCTAGCATCAGGGTCTTTTCCAATGAGTCGGTACTTCGCATCAAGTGGCCAAAGAATTGGAGTCTCAGCTTCAACATCAGTCCTTCCAATGAATATTCAGAACCAATTTCCTTTAGGAGGGACTGGTTGAATCTCCTTTCAGTCCAAGGGACACACAAGAGTCTTCCAACACCACAGTTCAAAAGCATCAATTCTTCGGTGCTCAGCTTTCCTTATAGTCCACCTCTCATATCCATACATGACTACTGGATAAACCATAGCCTTGACTAGATGGACCTTTGTTGACCAGGTAACGTCTCTGCTTTTTAGTATGTTGTCTAGGCTGGTCATAACTTTCCTTCCAAGGAGCAAGCATCTTTTAATTTCATGGCTAGAGTCACCATCTGCAGTGACTTTGGAGCCCCCAAAAATAAAGTCTTCCACTGTTTCCACTGTTTCCCCATTTATTTGCCATGAAGTGATGGGAGCGGATGCCATGATCTTAGTTTTCTGAATGTTGAACTTTAAGCCAACTTTTTCACCCTCCTCTTTCACTTTCATCAAGAGGTTCTTTACTTCCTCTTCACTTTCTGCCATAAGGGTGGTGTCATCTGCATATCTGAGGTTATTGATATTTCTCCCGGCAATCTTGATTTCAGCTTGTGCTTCATCCAGCCCAGTGTTTCTCTGATGTACTCTGCATACAAGTTAAATAAGCCTGGTAACAATATTTACAGCCTTGATGTACTCCTTTTCCTATTTGGAACCAGTCTGTTGTTCCATGTCCAGTTCTAACTGTTGCTTCCTGACCTGCATAAAGATTTCTCAGGAGCCAAGTCAGGTGGTCTGGTATTCCCATTTCTTTCAGAATTTTCCCCAGTTTACTGTGATCCTCACAGTCAAAGGCTTTGGCATAGTCAATAAAGCAGCAATAGATGTTTTTCTGGAACTCTCTTGCTTTTTCAATGATCCAGCAGATGTTGGCAATTTGATCTCTGGTTCCTCAGAGTACATCGTGTGAAATGCCAGGCTGGATGAATCACAAGCTGGAATCAAGATTTCTGGGGGAAACATCAACGATCTCAGATATGCAGATGCTACCACCCTAATGGAAGAAAGGGAAGAGGAACTAAAGAGCCACTTGGTGAAGGTAAAAGAGGAGAGTGAAAAGCTGGCTTAAAACACAACATTCAAAAGACCGTGGCATCCGCTCCCATCACTTCATGGCAAATAGATGGGGAAACAATGGAAACAGTGACAGACTTTTTTTTCTTGGGTTTCAAAATCACTGCAGATGGTGACTGCAGGCATGAAATTAAAAGATGCTTGTTCCCTGGAAGAAAAGCTATGACAAACCTAGACAGTGTATTCAAAAGCAGAGACATTACTTTGCTGACAAAGGTCCATATAGTCAAAGTTATGGTTTTTCCAGTAGTCATGTATGGATGTGAGAGTTGGACCATAGAGAAGGCTGAGCACCAAAGAACTGATGCTTTTAAAATGTGGTGCTGGAGAAGACTCTTGAGAGTCCCTAGGCTTGCAAGGAGATCAAACCAATCTATCCTAAAGGAAATCAGTCCTAAATATTCATTTGAAGGACTGATGCTGAAGCTCTAATACTTTGGCCACCTGATGTAAAGAGCCAACTCATTGGCTCTTGATGCTGGGAAAGATTGAAGGCAGGAGGAGAAGGGGATGACAGAAGATGAGATGGTTGGATGGCATCACTGAATGGATGGACATGAGTTCGAGCTAAGTCCAGGAGATGGTGAAGGACAGGCAAGTCTGGCATGCTGCAGTCCATGGGGTCACAAAGAATCAGACACATCTAAACAACTGATCAACAACAACACAACAAGGATGCTTGTTGATGCATTCATTTTAATAACAAATATAGTAATTCATCTAAATGCAAAATAATTTGTTGAATAAAATTATAGTATAGATCAGAAGGAAACCCCAAGCAACTAAAAAGTTATACAATATGGCATCACTCATATGTGGAATTTATCCAAACTCATAGAAATGGAAAGTAGATTGGAAGTTGCCAGGGATTAGAGGATGGGAGAAGTGGGGGAAGGTGGTCCAAGGTACAAGGCCCCAGTTTCAAGATGAATAAGTTCCGGGCATGTAACATACAGCATGGTGATTATAGTTTCCGACAGCGTATTTTATACTAAGAGAGTAGATCTTACACGTTCTTACCACAAGGAGGAAAAAAACAGGTTAGTATATGAGGTAATGGGTGTAACTAACCTTACTGTGGTAATGGTTTCACTGTACATAAATCCAACTATCACAATGTGCATCTTAAATTTACACAATGTTATGTGTCAATTGTATCTCAATAAAGCTGGGGAAAAAATCTTTAAAACTGAAGTTTATCCTTATGAATTGCTTAATGTTCCATTTAAAACCAAAAATAAAAAATTATATATCAGCAGTTTGTTTTAGCAGTTACTTAAGATATCTTTTGTAGATGTTCCAGTTTCATTAAATTCAATTATTAATCTCATCCAGTTTACTCCAGACTATGCCAACTCTATTCAAAAGCAGAGACATTACTTAGCCAACAAAAGTCCGTTTAGCCAAAGCTATGTTTTTTCCAGTAGTCATATATGGATGTGAGAGTTGGCCTATAAAGAAAGCTGAGCACCAAAGAATTGATGCTTTTGAACTGTGGTGTTGAAGAAGACTCTTGAGAGTCCCTTAGACTGCAAGGAGATCCATTCAGTCCATCCTAAAGGAAATCAGTCCTGAATATTCATTGGAAGGACTGATGCTGAAGCTCCAATACTTTGGCCACCTGATGCGAAGAACTGACTCATTTGAAAAGACACTGATGGTGGGAAAGATTGAAGGCAGGAGGAGAAAGGGATGACAGAGGATGAGATAGTTGGATGGCATCACCGACTCGATGGACATGAGTTTGAGTAAGCTCCGTGAGTTGGTGATAGACAGGGAGACCTGGCGTGCTGCTGTCCATGGGGTCACAAAGAGTCGGGCATGACTGAGCGACTGAACTGAACTGATAGCAACTCTGAAAACATCACTGAACCTAAAGGTCATTATTTGAAGTTTTAATCTTTTTACCATACATAATTATTGTATCTTATGCTGAATCAAACAACCGTGTGATAAATATTAGCTTAAAAATCTATTTAAAGGGCTTAAAAATAATAAAATGCAATGTTATTTATATACTCCAGGCAAATTTGCTTTAAAGAAAAATGATTTCATAAGGACCTTTGTTAATGTCCAAAACATCTTTGAGAGATGATATTCCCATACGGTAGATGGAACAACTGGGTTCCAGGGGGTTAAACAAGCATCCCTATGGTGACTTATAAAAATATACAAAATAATATCTGATCATAAAGATGATGGCAATTATTCTTGGTTTCACATTCTCAACTACCACTCATATTATTGATGGTAATAACAACTACCACTTAGTATGTACCAAGCACCATCTGTGTGCCTTGCATATGTTATTTGGTTACTTTTTACTGCTTTGAGAGTATAGATGAGGAAGCCAAAGTTTAACAAGTTTATGCAAAGTGCTGAGCCACGCAGCCAGTTTGCAGAGGAGCTGGAGCTCAAACCCAGGTCTGTCTAATGCCAGAACCCTTGCTCAGACACATACACTATACTCCCTCCAATGATACAAGATGTCCCTAGCCTTGTCACATCTTATGGTACAGGGACCAACACGATCTTGTCTTTAGAGATACAGATTCAGTGACAACAACAAATGGAGATATCTGGTGCATTCCCTCTCGAACACCATCCTTCCTTTCATCTGCTACATTCCACGTATCCAAGCACACCCCAGTGACTTGGATTCCTCTGAACAGCCCTCTCCTACCTCCCAGCTCTCATTGACTTCATCTCTCACTGACCTTTCAGCACCTTTACTTTTTAACACTTATTTGGCCTTCTTTCATTTCACTTAGGAAGAATATGAAACCAAGAGAAAAGCCACCTACAAGTGGCTTTAATGACTATTACTAGCAGTCTGGAGGTAGGGGATTGATGGAAGTTTGGAAAGACAATGGTTCCATCCCTGATGAAGTTTCCCTTCATGCATTGCTCTGCATATGGGTTTTTTGGCCTCAGAACTGTGCTTCATGGTCACAAGATAACTGCCCTAGGCTAGCCCACATTCACATTCAAGGCAGGAGACGAAGGGGCAATGCTAGTAAGACCTCTCTTCACATACTTTCCCAAATACCTCCAGCAGACCTTATGTCTCATATGCCAGGACGGTGCGATGTGGGGAGCCCTGGCTTCCAGAAAAGCAAGTACCTTGCTTCTCTGCCTATAGTGGAAGTAGGGCCAGAAAAAGGTCCTGGAAAGCCTGCTGGGCCAGCCCGTCAAATGTGTCTGCCACTATGGCACTGTAGTTTCTTTCAGCTTTTTTTTTTTTTTATGCTTTGTTACTCCCAATAGACCATAAGATTCTTGAGGGCAGAGTTTTCAAAATTAATTCTTGGGACTTCTCTGGTGTCCCAGTGGCTAAGACTCCATGTTTCCAATGCAAGGGGCCTGGGTTCAATCCCCAGTCAGGGAACTAGATCCCACTGCTGCAACTAAGAGGTAACATGCTGCAAATAAAGATTCTGCACACCACAACTAAGACCAATTGGTATACCATTTGTATAGCCATATTAATTAGTTAATTAATTTACTTTTCAAAGTAAAAAAATTCTCTTTTCACTGTGTCCCCTTCTTACTCTCATCATCTCGCAAAGTTCTGCAGCATACTGTTGGTATTATATAAATACCTGTAAAATTGAATGCATTAAGTATAAAATGTACACCTAGAAATACAAGGAGTGTTCTTTTTTATCTCATAAAATCTTGAGTGAGACACAAAAAATAGAAAGAAAACATTTGAGCAATTCTGTCAAGATTTGACTGTATTTCATTATTGGGGGGGGGGGGAAATGCAAAGCTCAGAACAAGAAGGGAGGTTACTGAGCTTAATGCTTTTTCTTTTGGCCCCCTTTCTGACCATTTCTGTGTAGGCTGACCCTGTTACAGAGGTTGAGCAGGAAATAGCACAGGAAGTCAAGCTTATATTTGCTTTTTGTTGGCAGGATGGATGAAAGGTCTGGTGAGGTGAGACTTCGGAACTATTGGTCAAAGTTGACTAAGTAACTCTCCTGACTTGTAACAGGCAACACGAGGGCCAAGCAAGACAATGCTCAGCATTCCTGAAGCTTTTCTGAGCATCTCAACCCATCCTTATTCATTGCTCTTTTTAAGTATTCATGACACTCCCTTGCTGTCTCTTTCCTATCATCTGCATTTTGGAGTCTAAAGTTCAGAGAACAGAAAGAGCTGTTGGGCTAGAGGAGGCCTGAAATTTAGCTGAGGTCATCACTTATACTAGAAGTAGTTCCAACTTAGAGCAATAATCTCAGAACAGTACATCCAATGACATCTGCAGTAGTCAGCTTATCAAATGACTTCTAGGATGGCTCCAGTGATTCCTAACCCCTGGTATGAATGTTTCTAGGCAGTCCCATCCACACTGAATAGAGCTGACCTATGTAACCAAGAGAACGTCCGCACTGAGAATTGTCTGTCATAGCTTTTCTTCCAAGGAGAAAGTGTCTTTTAATTTCATGGCTGCAGTCACCATGATTTTGGAGCCCAAGAAAATCAGTCTGTCACTTGTTTCCCCATCTATTTGCCATGAAGTGATGGGACCGGATGCCATGATCCTACTTTTGAATGTTGAGTTTTAAACCAACTTTTTCACTCTCCTCTTTCACCTTCATCAGGCTCTTTAGTTCCTCTTTGCTTTCTGCCATAAGGGTGGTGTCATCTGCATTATCTGAGGTTATTGATATTTCTCCCAGGCAATCTTGATTCTGGCTTGTGCTTCATCCAGCCCGGCATTTCTCATGATGTACTCAGCATATAATTTAAATAAGCAGGGTGACAATACACAGCTTTGATGTACTCCTTTCCCAATTTGGAACCAGTCTGTTGTTCCATGTCTGGTTCTAACTGTTGCTTCTTAAACTGTATACAGGTTTCTCAGGAGGCAGGTCGGGTGGTCTGGTATTCCCATCTCTTTAAGAATTTTCCACAGTTTGTGGTGATCCACATAGTCAAAGGCTTTAGCATATTCAAGGAAGCAGAAGTAGATGTTTTTCTGGAACTCTCTAGCTTTTTCTATGATCCAACATGTTTGTTGGCAATTTGACCTCTGGTTCCTCTGCCTTTTCTAAATCTAGCTTGAACATTTGGAATTTCTCACAATTTCACCCTTCTTACTGTCTTGCTGGGGCTTCTCCTTTGCCCTTGGACTCAGAGTATCTTTTCTTGGTGGGATCCAACATTCTCCTGTTGATGGCTGTTCAGCAGCTAGCTGTGATTTTGGTGTTCTCTCAGGGGAAGATGAGCACACGTCCTTCTACCCTGCCATCTTGGGTGCAAGTTCTGGGCATATGTGAGCCCATGTAAAGCATTTCAACTAAAACTCCTTCCTGCAGATGAGTTCTTTCACCATGGCAGGGAAGGTCCAACCAGAGCCTCTAGGCTCTCCCAGGTTACATCTCCCACAGGTCCACTTGTCCAACAGAAAGGCTTGCCTCAATGTTTACCAACACAGACAGGGAGCGGATGTCTAGGGTCAAATGGGACTTCTGTTTTCTAAAACACATTGCTTTTGTACAATTACAGGGTCTCATGGTTGGCAATGTCTTTGGAAGTCATATAACTCAACCTTTGCATTTTATAGGCTAAGGATGAAAGGATAATGAGAAACACCTGGGGTTCATGATGTTCAGGACCATAGCACTATGTCTTACTCTCCTTCTTTCTACATTGCGCAACCTCCCCCACAGCCTACTTATCTTGCTAAGAGAGAACTCAGAATATTTCCTCTTCTGCCATCTGTCTACATTTTGAGAATTGACCATATCATGGATTTGGGAGTAACCTTCACTTGGAATCTCCTCCATGGGGATCATCTAAGGCTTTCACATAACACATTTACTACAATTTTCATTTAACCTCTCTGTGACTCAGTTTCTTCATCTACAAAATGGGTATAAGAATAATACTTGTATGTTGGAAGACTTAAATGAGGGTAAAAGCTATGTAAAGAACTTAACTCAGTGCCTGGGATGCAGAAAACTCCCAATAAATGTTAACCATCAGAAAAAAACAATCACAGAAAGAAAACATCTCTATGGAGTATGTAGTAGTCAAGATGCACCACAGGAGGAGTGGGTTCCTTCAGTCAGAAGCAGAGTGTTTATCAAAAGTTGTTCTGGCCACCCAATATTACAAAAAGGCCAGATCAGGCCAAGTGGGGAACAGAGGCCACCATAAAGGGAGGATCTGGGAAAGCAGACAGCTGAGAAGAGCCTTTATCCTCCTAACCATTCTGAGAACGTGGTCCTCGGTCAGCTCCCCGAGAAACCAGGAAGGATGAATGAAACACACAAGGGAGATGGCAAAGAAACCAGGATTTCCCCCCTCTTACCAGGCTCTCTGTAAAGCAGGTCCAGAGTGAGCTTCCCTGGCAGTCCAGTGGTAAAGAAGCTGCCTGCCAATGCAGGGGATACGAGTTTGATCCCTGGTCGGGGAAGACCCCACATGCCATGGAGCAACTAAGACCTAGCACCGTGACTACTGAGCCTATGCTCTAGAGCCCGGGAGCTTCAACTATTGGGCCCATGTGCAGCAACTATGGTAGCCTGTGTGCCCCAGAGCCTGTGCTCACAAGAGAGGCCACCACAATGAGAAGCCCACGCACAGCAATGGAGACCCACCATAGACAAATAAAATAAATAAATCTTAAAAAAAAAAATGAGGACCCAGGGCTGGACACACCCTCAAGGCGCTCAGGCCCTGGGATTCCCCACTCCTCTCTGGGCCCTTCCATTCACCACAGCTCCTTCCACAAGGCTGCTGGCTGGTATCCAGGTGCAGCTGTGGCTTAGCCTGGAAGGATGCAGAAATTCATTCTTCCTCTCGCCTCCTGTGAGTCATGCTCCGGACTTGCCTACTTCCACTCACCTCAGTAGCATCTTCTCCCAAGAGAACAGACGAATAAGTGGGCCTGAATGGACAGCTTATTTGTTGGGAAGTCTTAGGGTATTTGTGGGGAGTGATCAGGTCTTAACACCAACTTGCTAAGCAACTTTGGGCAGGTAACAGCCTCAGATGCCACATCCATAAAATGAAGTTAATTGGACTCTCCCCTGCTGTCCTCCCAGGCAGGGAGCAGGTTTGGATCAGTGAACTGATGAAAGAAATTGCCTCAGGATGTCAGGTGTCCTGACTGATCTGATGAATTTCTCTGATGGACAAAAAAAGGAAAAGAGAGGAACGAGAAAGAGGTAGGTATGAAGAGAAAGAGGAGAGAGAAACAGGGAGGAAGGGAAGGAAGAAGGAGACAGAGAGAGAGAGAAATTTTTTTAAAGCTATGGTAATTTCACATATAAACAAGCTTCATTCTCACTCTCCAGCCTCAGGAGAGAGGAGACACTGTCTTTCTATTCCCCAAAAGCCTTCCAAAGAGTGAGGGGATCCTGAGGGACTTCAGAAGAAAAGGGGATTTCATTCTCCTCAAGATGAATTCTGTACGTTCGTGCTCTCAAGATAACCCCGTCTGGCTTTGTAACTATTTTTAGTGTCACCCTGAAAAGTTTAGGGTCTGTGAGTCCATTTATTCGCTTGGAGGTTAAGTGGAATAGGTAAGCCTGTAGGGTGGCAGTGTTTGCCTGAAAGAAGTGATGCTTCCTTAGAATTCCCCCATTCTGTCCAATGCTCTATACAAGTGGTCCTCAAAGTGTGATTTCCTGGGAACTTGTAAGAAAGTAAACTTCTTGGATCCTACTGAGACCTACTAAATCAGAAATTCAGCAATTTATGTTATAACAAGCCATCTGGGTGACCCTAACGCCTGGCAAAATTTGAGAATCATTGATCCTACCACTGGTCCTTAAATGTTAATGTACATGCAAAGCACTTAAGATTGTGTTAATATTCAGGATTTAACTTAGCAAGTCTAGGTACTCCATGCATCTACTGAGCTCTGGGTGTTGCTTATGCTCTGGGCTTTGGACCACACTTGGAGTAGCAAAGCTCCACATCAATGCTTCACATAGAAGTTCACACGAGAATCATCTGAGAAATTTTTTAGCCTATTAATGCTTGAGGTTCATCCCCAGAAATGCTGATTCAATTGGTCTAAGGTTGTACCCCAGCCCCAGCATTTTTTATAAACCTCCCCAGGGACCAGCCTCTCACTAGGGTGAAAACTGCTTCCTACACTTTCAACTTTATTGCATTCAGATAACAATGTTTTGTTTGTTTTATACTCACTCAAGAGCACAGGCAGACCTCTGAGATATTGTGGGTTCAGTCCCAGCCCACTTCAATAGAGCAAACAATGAAAAAAGTGAGTCACACAATTTTTTTTTTTTTTTGGTTTTCCAGTGCATGTAAAGGTTATGTTTATATGATACTGCCGTCTATTACGTGCAAAATAGCATCATGTCTAAAAAAAAGATATACAAGGACTTCCCTGGTGGTCCAGGAGCTAAAACTCTGAGCTTCCAATGCAGGGGACTAGGGTTCAATCCCTGGTCAGGGAAATAGATCCCATATGCTGCAACTAAGATCCAGTGCAGCCAAAAAGAAAAAAAAAAAACTATTTACATACATTAATTTTAAAGCACTTTATTGCTCAAAGGAAATCATTGCCAAAAAGGCAACCTACTGAAGCGGAGAAAATAGATTATATAACTGATAAGAGGTTAAGACCCAAAATATATAAACAGCTCATACCCATTAGCATCAAAAAAACAAACAACCCAAATAAAAAATGGGCAGAAGAACTGAAGATACGTTTTTCTTAAGAAGACATACAGATGGCCAACAAGTCCGTGAAAAGATGCTCAACATCATTAATCATCAGAGAAATGCGAATTAAAACAATGAGATATTACCTCACACCTGTCAGAATAGCTAACAAAAAGACCACAAGTAACAAATGTTGGTGAAGATGTGGAGAAAAGGGAACACTCTTACACTATTGATGGTAATGTAAATTGATGCAGCCACTGTGGAAAACAATATGGCAGTTTCTGAAAAAACTAAAAATAGGACTTCTATATGACCTAGAACTTCACTGCTGAGTATTTATCCAAGAAGACCCCAAAACACTAACTTGAAAACATACCTGCACCCCAATGTTCATAGTAGCATTATTTACAATTGCCAAGATTTGAAAATAATTTAAGTGTCCATCACTAGAGGAATGTATAAAGAAGATGTGTTGTGTATATATACACAATGGAATACTACTCAGTCATAAAAAAGAATGAAACTTTGCCGTGTGCAACAACACAGATGGACTTGGAGGGTATTATGCTAAGTGAAATAAGTCAGACAGGAAAAAGCAAATACTGTATGATAACATGTATACATGGACTCGAAAATAATAAAACAAACTAGTGAATATAACAAAAGAGAAACAGGCTTACAGATGTGGGGAGCAAACCAGTGGTTACTGCGGGGAAAGGGTAGAGGGGAGGAGCAAGAGAGGGGTTAAGAGGTGCAAACCACTATGTATTAAATAAATAAGCTACAAGGGCAATGTAGGGAATATAACCAATATTTGAGAAGAACTATAAATGGGATACAACCTTTAAAAATCATAAATCGCTATATTGTAAACCTAAAACATGTAACACTGTAAATTAACTATACCTCAACAACAAATGTACTTTATAGCTAAAACATGCTAACCATCATCTGAGACTTCCGTGAGTTGTAATCTTTTTGCAGTAATATCAAGGATCACAAATATAAAAATATTGAAAAAGTATAAATTGCTGTGAGAATTACCAAAATGGTACACAGACATGAAGTGAGCAAATGTTGTTGGAAAAATGGTGCTAACAGACTTGCTCAATACAAGGCTGCCACAAACCTTCAATTTGTATATTTGCAAAGTGCAATAAAGTTTAAATGCAATAAAACAAGGTATGCCTATATATACATTTTAAGTACCTGATCATATCATAGCAGTGCATATCAGTGAAGTAGCAGATCTAGTGACATAAGCGTAAAGAGAACTTGAGGCATTAAGAAGAGAGGAAAGACTCTAGAAGGACTACAGAGTCAGGAAGCTGGAAGTACTGATGCCTGACTGTGTTTGCTACAATTCTTTGGAGTAGCATAGTATTTCTTTGAGGATCAAAGGGAATTCTTCAATTGTAGGAGCTGTCAGGAAATATTGTGAAAGATAGAAATGGGCAAAAAAGATTATTGGGTGTCTGGGATAGCACACTGGGTTATCTTGGTCTTTCAAATGAAACCACAACTCTGCAAGATGTAGAACATTGATAGTAATAGAAACCATTTTTGTTTTCATAGAAATGCAAATTATGTAGAGATATACTCAATTTTTGTCCTATAGATATAGACCAATTTTATATCCATCTATAAATGCACTTCAGCATTCCTAATAGCCTACGTATGTGAGTTTTTAACCTTTAAACAGTTGTGCCATTTTGCCATACCTTAATTTACTGGTGAGTTAAATACAATCTTTGATGGGTTGATTTTATTTTGTATTTGTAGAGAGTTATAGTTTTACCACTGGGGGTGGGGGATAGCCTTTAGCAAAGGGCATGAACTTTACTGCATAGTTGTTAGTAGGTTGAATAATGGCCCCAAGAGATGATGACTCCATAATCCCCAAGACTGCTGAATATGTTTCCTTCCCTGGTAAGAGGGATTTTAGTGATGTGATTAAGTTAAGAATCTTGAGATGGGAAAATTATACTGGATTATTTGCAGGGAGTAGAGGGTAGACAGTGTAGTCACAATAGTCCTTTTAGGTGGGAGACAGAAGGATCACATCGGAGAGGGGATATGATGACAAAAACAGAGTTTCAAGTGATGAGCATAGGGACCACAAGCCAAAGATGCAGGACAACTTTAGAGACTGGAAAAGGCAAGGAAATGGGTTTACCCCCAGAGCTTCTTGAAGGAATGCAGCTCCACCTTGACTGTAGCCCTTACGATCTGGACTTTCGAGCTTCAGTATTGTAAATTAATATAGCTGTATTGTTATAATTTGTTACACCAGCAATGGGAAACTAATATAGTAGTGGTCAGAAGGCTGCTTCTGGTTTCTGTTAAAGGCAATGAATCACATGAGTTTGCTTTGACGAGCAGTGACACTTCAGGCTCTGCCCCCACCTCTAGTGCTCCACGCTAAAAGGGGAAGCCTTGACTCACATTCCCTCCAGCCTTCCCTCCGGTTTGATGTATCAGCTTCCCTGGCTGAATGCTACCTCGCTTCTAACAACCTTTGAGTCAATCGCCTATTCTTTACCCTCTCACTCAGGCTTAGCAAAAATGATACTACTGAGGTTTAAACCCTCAGTGCTTGGAGGCCCTCAGAAACATTCCTCAGCCTCCTCTCACCCCTCTGCAACTTACTCTTATTCTTGTCATTTTTCTAATGGCAGAAAGTGAAGAGGAACTAAAGAGCCTCTTGATGAGGGTGAGAGAGGAGAGTGAAAAAGTTCGCTTAAAACTCAACATTCAAAAAACTAAGATCATGGCATCTGGTCCCATCACTTCATGGCAAATAGATGAGGAAAAAGTGGAAATAGTGACAGATTGTATTTTCCTGGACTCCAAAATCCCTGCGGACAGTGACTGCAGCCCCAAAATTAAAAGACGCTTACTCCTTGGAAGAAAAACTATGACAAACCTAGACAGCATATTAAAAAGCAGAGACATCATTTTGCTGACAAAGGTCTGTAGAGTCAAAACTATGTTTTTTCCAGTAGTCATGTATGCACGTGAGAACTGGATCATAAAGAAGGCTAAGCACTAAAGAACTGATGCCTACGAATTGTGGTGCTGGAGAAGATTCTTCAGAGTCCTTTGGACAGCAAGGAGATCAAACCAATCAATCCTAATGGAAATCAACCCTGAATATCATTGGAAGGACTGATGCTGAAGCTTCAATACTTTGGCCACCCGGTGTGAAGAGCCAACTCATTGGAAAAGACCCCGATGCTGGGAAAGACTGAATGCTTAGGGTTTTTAATCAACGACAACATCTTTCTGTGTCTTCTATAGTGATACACCATGGCTTTTTTCATCTTCGAGCCCACATCAGATGACTAAGTTTTTACATCTCTCTGGAGGCATTCCTCCCAGCACCTTCTATTCTCTTGCTCCCCTTTGGGCTGGTGTTCTGTATTCTTGTTGCCCAGCTGTGGTTCGGGGACTTCCCTTTGCCATCATTCAGGGAATTCCCTCCACTTCCCTTCTCTTTCCTGCATGAATCTCCTGCTTCCTAAAATCCCTGTCTTCCTCTTTATTAGTTCATACCCTGTTTGGGTCAGCTTACCCTTCAATAGCTTCCTTAAAAAATGGCACAGTAGCTATTTGGAGTCCAAGGGGATCCAAATAACTTTCATGTAGCTTCTAAACACTCCTCTCAGCTTTATAATCTCCCTCACCGAATCTCCTCCCATATTTTGCAATACTTGTTGTCTTTGATTTTGATGCCTTTCCAGAGTCCTGAAGGCGAATTGGCTAAATTTATTTCTTCCTTTATAGACCCTGAGTTTTGACCTTGAACTGTTTTGCTAAGTCATTTACCAAACTTCCATCTACTTTTTGTCTCCATATCTCCCATTTCAGGGCTTCATTTGGCTTCTAGTATCATGAAAGGCAGTGTTGCTGTTTCCTGTGATTCTTGCCATTAAGGGGATGGATCCTGAGAGGGGAATGGACTATTGTTACTTGGCTATCATTAAGCCTCATGTCTCTTTATCACTGGCTCTCTTACAGAGTTGGTATTGGGCAAGGATGGATCATAAGATGATCAATGCTCTTTACTCAATAAATGTCCCACAAGACCAATTCGTTATTACCTCTGCAGTCAATTGATGGCTTGAAGGCCTAGGAACTGGGATCATTTTGTCAAACCTAAAGGCTCAGCTTTGCCCACCTTCATATCCGCTTTAATCCTGGTGGGATGCTGTTTTTCAGTCCTTGGATGGGTGGTAACTAAGTGCCTAATAATCACCAGAGAAGGAAAGAGAAGAGAAAAGGAAATTCCCAGGGCTTCTGAATCCACAGTATTCAGGCATTTACCTTTTTAGAAGTCCTCAGGGAAGAGGCCCTCAGACTTCACTTTGAGCAACACTTAAGACAACTCCTGTCACATCTCTCCTCGCCAAGCTGCCTGTCCTCCCTTTTGTTCTGCTTCCGATCCGGTAAAGAAACTTGAGTTACAGCTCAATGTGCTTTACTTGTAAAATGGTTACTTGTCAGTCTCGTTTGGTAATCACGTTACAACTTGTTCTTATATATTTACAATTCCTATGTCTTGATTTGATTTTAGTGCCTGAACCCAGCCAATATCCCCATTGGACACTTGAGATGCTCTGGAAAGAATAATAAACAAATCTTGATTGAGCACCTGTGTGCCAAGCATTAGCCTAAGTGCTTTACAGTTACTCATTAAATCACACAACCCTAAGAGGTAGATACCATCATTATCTGATTGTTATAGTAGCAAAACTCATGGCAAGAGAGTTGAACAACTTACCCAGATCACACAAGTAGCAAGTCGAAGAGCCAGGAATGACTGAAATATAAGGAACTGCCAGTCCTTTCAATAATTATCAAGGGACTGAGGAAGGAACAAGACCCAAGCAACCCCCAAATGAATGACTCATCAACTTCTATCCTTCAGCTTCCTGACCACCACACAGGTGTTCCCTGGTGGGGCAGGTGGCTAGAACCGGAAGCAATGCTGGGAGGTAATAGCAGCGGCTGCTGTTAGAAGTGCTCAAGCAACATATGCAGACTTGAATCTGGGATAGTTATTATGGGGTGACACTGCTAATACTGAATTCACAAAGCTGCTTCAGCCAGAGCTTAAGGGTCCCCAGAAATGAACCCTAAAATTATCAGTTTCAGAAGAGTGGTAGACATTGTGATGGAGACAAAAGAAATGATAAGTCAGAGTCTTTTCATGGAGGTAATGATGCTTACAGCAAAGCAAGTCTTCTGGGGAATGAAATAGACCCTTTCCAAACCTCCTTTTCTCCATTTATAAAGTACTGATTATATATATATATATATATATATGTAATATATATATATATATATATACACACACACATATACATATATATGTAATAAAGTTAGTAAGGATTTAATGAGTGGACATATAAATGGTATAGCATAGCACCTGACACAAAGTAAGTGTTCAGTAAACATTAGTTCTTCTTATTAAATCGTTTTGTTCATTTAAGTTTCTGACCCAGATGGAATTTTTTGTAAAAGCAAAAAGATGGATAACACTGTAAGTTTTTAATTTTTTTTATTTTGTTTCTGCTTAACTCTGTGAAAATAGAAATATTTTGATTTATAAACAAATAATCAAATCAGCTTGCAGCCTGTGGGAACCTCTTGACCTTCAGTAAGCATCTTTTTCATGTTACTCACTTGGTACTTAATCAAACAACCAGAGGCCACAGAGACTGTGTATTTGGCCTTCTGAACAAATGCCTCTCTCCAAACACCTCCTCTCCCAAAACCTGCCTGTGAGATCCTCAGAAATCTTAGAGAACTGGTTTTGTATCAGTATTTCTTCTGAAAGTCTTCAGCACAAGTAGGTATTAAACTTTTGTTTCATAATGAATAAGAGTCACCATTCTGATGATATTCTTGCCCAACACAAAAAAGAAAGTTCGAGCACCAGTCATTTTATGAAGACTGCTTCTTTCTAGCAACCCAGGCAAGACATTGGCTTTTGTCCTTCCCCAAGCAACAGAAGGCCCTGGGGGCCAGTTAGCACAAGTTTAGCAGAGGCCTCTAATGTCTGGCTGAATCCACAGAAGAGTTATTTTTTTGGCTGCCTTACCCCACTTCAGGCCTCACTGGTGGTTCAGTGGTAATGAATTTGCCTGCTAATGCAGGAGACTTGGGTTTAATCCCTGGGCCGGGAAGATCTCCTGGAGAAGGAAATGGCAACCCACTCCAGTATTCTTGCCTGGAGAATCCTATGGACAGAGGATCCTGGCAGGCTACAGTCCATGGGGTCACAAAGGAGTCAGAAATGACTTCACAACTAAACAACAACAACCCCACTTCAGACCCTCACCCTTGACCCCTGCTGTCCTGAAAAAGCCTTAGGGCAGTAGACCTTCATCCTTAAGGCTGGCAAGCCAGCCTCTGTTCTGTGATGCTTCCAAAAACACCACTTACACCAAGGCAATCAAAGCCTTTTCGGCCAAAATCTAAGCTTCTACTAAACTAGTTTTAAACCACCTCTACCACTTTTCCTCCATGTCTCCCCTGCATGGGCCTCCTGTTCCAGCCAGAATGGCCTGTTTATTGCATCTTCTTCTCTCTTGAGCGTGGGACATTTGTACCCTGGTCTCACCAAGATACATTCAATGAGCTTCTCTCCCATCTATGTGTCCAAACTCCAGTAAAACCCTACATCATCCTCCAAGAGGAAGTCCTCGGCGCTAATTCACAGAGATCCTCTCTCTCTCCAGTTGTAGTAGCTACCCTTCCATATTTATCATATGCCCTCTTTTGGCAGTTGTATTTTTATGTGCAGATATGTTATTTCCTCTAACTATAACATTTGAATGTTTGCTCTGTGCCACTTACTTTATAAATACCTAGTTAACTTAAAGTTTATCAATGACTAAAATGAATTGTTAATTTTCACAACAAATGTATGAGGCAAGTCCTGTTATTAGCCTCATATTAAATTAGAGAACTGGGAGAGAAAGAGGTAAAGTAAGTTGCCTAGTGAGTGGTAGAGCCGGTAGACCTGATACTCTATATACATAGCCACTGTGCTTTGCCCTGCACACAATAGTCACTCAATAAATATTTGCTCATCAATTAATTGTTGATTTTCCCACCTATCTTCTGACCCAGTCCTGCCTACACTAACTTCTTGAAGAGAGCCTGGCTTGGGAAAATGACCAAACATCTTCATTATGTTGATCTCCTTGGAATAAAAGTATTCCCCAAATAGCTGAAACTGTGCTATTTTGATTCTGTAGTTCATCACTGTGGCTTGCGATTCCACTCTGAAATTCTCTGTTGCCAGAACCCCCCAGATATAAGGCCTGGTGCAAAGTTGTTATTTTTGATATCAGGAAGTTGGGGATGTTTCTGTTTGAAACATTGTCTATTTACATTCCTTAGCCCAAAATAGTCTGAAGTGTCAGTATTATGTCTTCATGTTTCCAAGAGAAGGTGATGATGTTACATCAATAGTCATGAGGTTCTGAGAGATGTTTTTGCCCTTTCCAGGTTTTGGGAAAGTGTATTGTGATAATGAGTAAGGTCATATTTATGAAGTGATGCCAATGTATCTCTTTCCCCAATATGAAAAGGCAAGATAGAGTGTGTATGGAATCAAGTTGTTGGCAACACACAGGAATAAGTGGCCCACATTACAGCAAAAGTTCTCACAACTCCCACATTACAGAGTCATGGATCAGCCCACTCCTTCTGGTTTTATCCTGGCCCCCAAAAGCAAATCACACTTCCAAGGCCATTCCTGTGGGATTGCAGGACCCAGGACCCATTATACTATGTGAGCACCTTTATTTTCTCCTGTTATTATTGAGATAAATTCTAGTTACAGTAAATAACATTAAGGACAACCTTCAGGAGGAAAATTCCGACAAATTCATCCTGATGGTCTATGAAAGAGGAGGAGGGAGGTTTGCTGCCAATCACTCTCACATCACAACTCTATTCGCCTGCTGTCTGCGTGCTCACGGTTCCACCAAAGAGCCAAGAGAAATGTAGAGGGTGGTTTATTTCTTACTGTCTGGCTTTAAAGCAAACGTATCAGAACTCAGTCATTTATATCAGTATGTTCTTAAAGGTAGTTCTTAAAAACATTAGGAAGTTGGATCCTCAATCTCCAACCTGCCACTGCTGACACTTATTTCTTCTTTTTGGAACTGTCTTTAGAACAGGATATCATTATTTATCACTCAAAGTGGGGCACTTCGGGAGTGACAGTGGGTACTATTAAAAATTAAGCTAAGACAACTAGGGAAAACTCAATCTTGGGCAACTAGAATGGGTGATTACTTTGTTCTAGAGCTACATCAGAAAATCAGTTTTTGTCATTTTTTGACCAAAATGTTCTTACTTAGCTGATATAGGTATAATATTATTTAGAGTTTGTACAATATAATAATTTCATAAGATGAATACCATAAAAACATGTTTCATACTATTTAGAAATATACATGTGTAAACAGACTGGATTGACATCAGGTCATGACAACGGTTGATTCTAGGAAACATAGAGGAAAATGGGACCAGGGAGAACAAAGAAGACTTCAACTTTATCAGGGACACTTTTTTAAAACCTATGATAGTAAAATTCAGTTCAGTTCAGTCACTCAGTCATGTCCGACTCTTTGCGATCCCATGGACTGCAGCACGCCAGGCCTCCCTGTCCATCCCCAACTCCCAGAGTTTACTCAAACTCATGTCCACTGAGTCGGTGATGCCATCCAACCATCTTATCCTCTGTCGTCCCCTTCTCCTCCTGCCTTCTATCTTTCCCAGCATCAGGGTCTTTTTCAGTGAGTCAGTTCTTCACATCAGGTGGCCAAAATATTGGAGTTTCAGCTTCAACATCAGTCCTTCCAATGATTTCCTTTAGGATGGACTGGTTGGATCTCCTTGCAGTCCAAGGGACTATCAACAATCTTCTCCAACACCACAGTTCAAAAGCATCAATTCTTCGGTGCTCAGCTTTCTTTATAGTCCAACTCTCATATCCATATATGACTACTGGAAAAACCATAGCCTTGACTAGATGGACCTTTGTTGGCAAAGTAATGTCTCTGCTTTTTAACATGCTGTCTAGTTTGGTCATAACTTTTCTTCCAAGAGGTAAGTGTCTTTTTATTTCATGGCTGCAGTCACCACATGCAGTGATTTTGGAGCCCCCCAAAATAAAGTCTGCCACTGTTTCCATTGTTTCCCCATCTATTTGCCATGAAGTGACAGGACCAGATGCCTTGATCTTAGTTTTCTGAATGTTGAGCTTTAAGCCAACTTTTTCACTCTCCTCTTTCACTTTCATCAAGAGGCTCTTTAGTTCTTCTTCAATTTCTGCCATAAGGGTGGTGTCATCTGCATATCTGAGGTTATTGATATTTCTCCCAGCAATCTTGATTCCAGCTTGTGCTTCATCCAGTCCAGCGTTCCTCATGATGTACTCTGCATATAAGTTAAATAAGCAGGGTGACAATCTACAGCCTTGACGTACTCCTTTTCCTATTTGGAACCAGTCTGTTGTTCCATGTCCAGTTCTAACTGTTGCTTCTCAAGAGGCAGGTCAGGTGGTCTGGTATTCCCATCTCTTTCAGAATTTTCCACAGTTTATTGTGATCCACACAATAGTAAAATTATATACTTACAAGTTGCACATAAATATTGGCAATGTTATCCTTTGCAGCTACTATTTTTTTTTTTCAGAATTAAAGGGAAAATAGAGGTTTTACTAAATGTCACCTCAGGTAGCTGAAAAGAATGGATGCAACACACATCAGAGGTACAACTTTCCAGAGATGCTCTGTACACACCTCCCACCTGAAGCCCCCCTGTCAGCAACCCTACTCTCTGACCCACTGCCCTTGAATGTATTAATTCTCTCCCTTTCCCTCTTTCCCACATGAAAAAGTCACCTGATCTACTGTCAATTTCTGCCTCAGTCTTTCTGGGGCAAAACATGCGAAGACATGGGCATTCATCCCAAGCAGAATAAGTTGGGAGCTGGTAACTAGCTTCTGTAGATAGAGCTTCTCAAACTTTGATGCACTTGGGGATCTTGTGGAAATGCAAATTCTGATTCAGTAGCACTGGGTGAGCCTGAGATTTCCTTGGTCTATGGAACTCCCTGATGTCTTGGTGCTGCTGGCCCCTGGACCACATTTGGAGGAAAGAGGCCTTGGAAACTGAGTGATATGTTCATGAAGGAAGGGGAGAGGAAAGGGCTGGTGGGAGCCTGCAATTACATCTCAGTGTTTTTCCCTGTGTTCCTTGTCACACACACAAAATCTGCCACCCTGACCCCAGCAATATCCATTGTGGCCTCTCAGCCTCTGATTTTTATCACTTCCCTTGAAACTTATTTTCTATACTTGCAGAGTAAACATAAACATAATGTTGGGCTCTGTATCAAAGAGGGGGCGGATGTTATCAGCAGAACATTTACAGTATTAAACTCAGATTGTCAGAGGCTGGATATTGTTTTCTGACATTTATGACCCTGCTTCTAAAAAGAAAAGAAATTAAAAGGTGAAAATAACTGCATTAAGTACCATTTCCATTAGTAGTTTTGTGACAACTGTCATTCATTTATAGACTAATTAAAATAAAATAACAGTACTTGCTTCATCACTGTATATTTTTTTGTTTTTAATGGCCTTACTGCTTAGGAGAAAGCCAGACCCAGAAAAATGATTTACCTAGCGATTGGGACTCCTCAGGAAACTTAACTCCTTCCCCGTCCTCCTCATTTCTAATCCATTAAACTGCTGTGACCTGAAGCTTCTGGCCATTTTTGTCTACTGAATGAAACTGATGGTGTGACAGATTCTATTTTGCCCTAGAAAAGCTCTTAAACAATGACTGTTGTCTTATGTATGCGTAAACCCATACACGGAAACACTTAACATGAGCTGAACACTCCATTAATTCCTTTTAAAATGTTTACTCCTCCTAATAATCCTAAAGTGTACATAATATTATGATCCCCATTGTACAGATGAAAAAAACTAAGGCACAGAAGAAACTCAACCAGGGTCACATAGCTTGTGCAGGCAGTGTTATTTCTAAAGTCCATATTCACACCCACTTCCATGGAGTGAACTGTATTTTAGTTTGGGCTCCCTCAAAATTAGAGACTGAGGCAAGTGCTTGAATACAAGCTATTTATTTGGAGATGATCCCTGGTAATAAAATATAAGAGAGAAGGGGGCAGAGGTAGTGAAAATGGAAAGGAAGAGGACCCAATATAAATGAGCATTATCCAAAGCCCTGAGAATCATAGAGAAAGCCCCAGAAACATCTACCTGAAAGAGGGTAGGCTGCAACACAGACCCAGGGTCCACCTCCACATTGATTGAAGGTCACCCCAAGGGCAAAGCCCTACTTCTGGGCTGCATTTGCACAGTAAATGGCCTGGGAGAAGGTCATGAACAGATGTGGAAATATGTGGGGACACCTATCACCTCGAAGTGAGTCTGGTTTGGGCATGGCTGAAATCAGAGGTGGGTTGAGCTGATGTGACAGGGCTCTGGCAATACTGACAAAGACCGGCTCTAGAAGCAGCGACAGGTGGTGGTGAAGGACTGTCCCTGGGAAATGCTGCTGAGCATGTAGGCTAGATCATCCCTTCATAAAGGCAACTCTATAATTCTCCAAGTAAAAGTTCATAGGGACCCTCGTACTTTGGCAATAATAAATATGGTTTATCTTTGACATTATAATTATCAAGAGTAATGAGAAGTATCAGGACTTCCCTGGTAGTCCAGTGGCTAAGACTCCACGTTTCCAATGAAGCGGGCCTGAGTTCGAAACCTGGTCAGGGAACTAGATCCCAAATGCCACAACTAAGAGCTGGCATGCTACAGTGAAGATCAAGATCCCATGTGCTACAACTAAGACCCGGTGCAGCCAAATACATAAATAAAAATAAATATTAACAATGACAACAACAATAAAATGCAATGGAAGTATAATTTAAGGGAATACTGTCAATTGTAGCCAACTTCTTTTCACCCAAGTACAATTTAGACATGACCCCCTAATAGTAACACTTTCAATAGAGAATCAAGTCCTTTTGAAATATGCATTAATGTACTCTGACTTTGGTAGGTTGGAGGGAGAAAACTTCCTGTAGACTCTCCACCAGAGGCCATTATGATTAAGAACATGAGATTTCCAATCTTCTAATGATAATTTCAAGTCAGGAATGTGTCACACAGCAATGTGCATATATGTTCTCCTGCTAAACAGAAACTCAGTTAACAAGGGAGGTTTTGAAAACTGGAAGGTGACTTCCTGTGCTTAGTGCAACACCATCCCTCCTACCCATTTTATTGAATTCCTGAGTTCGTACCAGAAGGACTCTTGGTAAAGACTCAGTTTTGTCCACTGACTCACAGTTGTGGTTAAAGTTGAAGAAATTCTCAGTCTTCTGCCTCTGGGCCACAGGGCGTTTCTGAGTTCGAAGATTCTATTTGGTCACTTCAGGATGCTTCTGGGGAATCACGTGTTAGGACTGTGGGGAGTCGGGATCAGCTCAGGTCACATCAAAGTGCAGCTCAGCCCAGCATATGCAGCTGGTCAGGGTTTGGCACCACTGGTGAAAGGATGGGCTGGAGGTCAGCTTTGCTGGTTTGACCCTTCAGTGGACCTGTCAGCTTGGTACAATTCCCTGGCCACAGAGTCTAACCTCATTCCAAGCAGTGGTCTCCTTCATGCCTCCCTCCTGGCTCATCCAGGAAACAAAAGAAAGGCTGTGGATGAGTCTCTGCACATTCTTCATCTCTACTGGGTAAAACCACAAAACCTTTGGATGTTTTCCCAAAGGCCCACACAGAAAATTGGAAAACCTGTGAAGGCAACCAGTGCCTAGAGAGAGTCATTGTAGAACAAGGGTGACACCATTTTCTCTGTATGTTGACATCATCGATATTCACTTTCCCTTTGTTTTATTTTTGCTCACTAGTGAGTTTTTCCCTTTAGTGATATGATGATTATATTGTCTCCCTGCTCCTGACTGTCAACATGCCCTTTCTTCTCAGGAAATGGAAGAGGAGGATGTAACTAGACTTCAATGGGGAGACCTGCAGATAGGGTATAGGAGAATTATAGTCTCTAAGGGCAGGTGATTGTGTTGAGGGCTGGCCCTACTTTGCTATGCCGGAGTCTTTCTTCCTGTGGGAAGGGTCACTGTGAATAAAAAAATAAAAGATAATTCTAGATTGCCACATGAGTCAGTCAAAAGAAAGGGTTGTGATTGTGAGGACTCTGGCCATTGCAGAGGACAGAAACACAACTCAAATTAGCTTGAGCAAAAATGGGAATGTCTTTCTCACATCACTGAGAGTCAAAGGGTCAAACAGCTTTTGTGTTCAAGTGTGTGCAAGGACTTGAAAGAGGCTGACAGCATTGTTTCTCTTTATCTCTTCATTCTGCTTGCATCCAACTGCCTTCCTTTTCAGAGAGACCCTCGCTTCATGTAGCATGAGGGCCGTAGGAAGTTCCAAGTTCAAAATATCTCAAAATGTACTATTGAGACCACAGAAAGTGAGAGGCAAAGTCTTTTCTGAAAAGTCTCAGAACTCCCATAGGACTGTGTATCAGTCAGCACAGGCTTGTGATGCTATGGTAACAATCAATCCCAAATCATAGGCTCAACACCCAAGTTTATTTTTTATTCACATTACATGTCCCATGTGTGTCACTGGAGAATGGATACTCCCACCATTTTGTAGCTGCACAACCTGGGATTAAAGATTTCTTTTATTGCTGCAGCATCAGAAGAAAAAGAACTAGAGATATGGCATGACTTTTTCACTGCGTCAGCCCGAGGTAACCAACATCACGTCCTCTTTCTTTCTTGGGCCAGAAATAGCCCCATGGTCCTGCCTAACTGCAAGGTGACTAGGAAACTGAGAGAGGACTTAGAATGTGCAACAAGCATCACTGTCCCTACCACACCTAGTTTGGGTCATATACCTATCTTTAGATTAAGACTGTCATCAGAGAATTAAATGCTACCATTGCTGGGCCCATCCCAGGGACTGGTGAGGAGGCTCAGCACAAACCTTTGCAGAGATCCAGCAGCCCCAGGCCTAGGTCAAGGGCTGGCACTTTAAACATCTGATTGCTGTTAGCTGTTAGCAATCAGATGTTTAAAGCCCTAAAAAGCATATCTCAATCCATGTTTCCCCAAATTGAAATTTTCATCCAAGATAAAGTCTAGTGAACTGGTCACAAGGTGATGGCTGAGAACATAGAACTTGCGTCATCTGAAAGAGAGAGGACACTGGGATCCCCAAAAGTTGATTCAGACTACATGCCTGGGAAGATAGCCAAGGGAAGTGGATCACGAATGGTCACCAATGGCCAGGAGGAGACAGTTCAGTGGGTGTGGCTGCTGGAAGTCCAGCCCCTGACCAGGCCTACTTCTAGCAATGATCCTGTGCACCCTCCACCTTGTAGAAAGGGAGACAATGGTTGGCAGAAAAATGCTCCCAAAGGTATCCTTAATCTTGTCCCCAGGTCCTAGGAATATGTAATGTTACATGGCAAAGACGGATTAAGGTTGTAGATAAAATTAAGGCTGATAATCGGTTGACCTTGAGATGGGGAGATTCTCCAGCACTATCCAGGTGGGCACAACATAACAGGGTCTTTATAAGCAGACAGGGGAGAGAGGGGAGAGAGAACCAGAGAGATGGCAGCACAATCAGAGACTCAGCTAGACCTTGCTGGTTTTGAAGATGAAAGATGGGGACCATGAGCCAAGGAACATGGATGGCCTCCAGAAGCTGGAAAAGCAATGAAACAGATTCTTCCCTAGCACCTCCAGAAGGAAAGCAGCTTTGCCAAACCTTGATTTTAGCTCAGTGGACTTCTGATCTCCAAAACTGGAAAATGATACATTTGTGTTAGGTCACTAAGTTCATTTGAATCTGTCACAGCAGCAAGAGCCACACTGTGTCTCAGGTGTTTAGCAGCCTCCCCCTAGAAAGTGCATCAGAGAGAGGAGTTTGGATAGGACTGGGACCGTCAGGTTCAGGACAGAGTGGAGACACCTCCTAGGCTGGTCTCAGAAAGTGAAAGGTCACAGGCTGATGAGGAGGGCAGATACTATGGTTCCTATGATGGGGAAGTAGACCAAATTCCAAGAAGGTACCAGGGAACATGGCCCTTCTTGGTCCACTGTGTCCTTTCTGGTTTAAGGCAGTTCAGTTTGGCCATCATTTGACTATCATCTTTACCTGAAATATGATCGAATTGGAACATATGAACATCAAACCCAAACAACTGGATATTTTTCCATCAAGATCAGGAGGGAGGAGCACTGCAAGAACTCAAATTTTATAAGCCAGGAAGCTACGGCCAAACCCACAGAACTACTAGTAAGTGAGTCTGAGTTGACAGTCACAGCCAGCCTGGCCTTTGCTGATAATCTTCACATAAGTGGATCTTCACAGTGTGCTCTACATCAGGGTCAGACAGAAGGAGGTGATCGTGAACGCAATATTCTTTTACGGTTACCTGGTGAGTTTGCACACAGAGCCACACACACACATGCACACACAGACAGAAAAATTAGCTTGTCTGCCAAGAACTGAACGCTAGCAGGAAAGACTTGCCTCCTTTGAATCAAATGGATTTTCCCCTCCTACCTTTGAGAATTGCTCCCGTGCTCAGGCAGGTAGACTTCAAATACTGCCAGAGGAACGAGGCTTCAACAGTGGGTAATGAGACTCAGGACTCATCGCTGCCCTGAGGGGAATACCAAGTGAGCCCTGCAATCATTTCACAGAGGCTCAGAGCCTGTGTGCTGTGAGCTAATGGTCCCAGTCTTGTTCTTAGGTGAGAACGTGTTCACATTAAGCTTGAACTTGAGTACTCATTTATCTATTAGTTACCAGCATCCGAGTCATCCAGAGCAGACAAACCACTCTAACATTTGGATCTCATTAGCACCCTTCTTGGTAATCACCCTTACACAGCAAAGGCAGGGAATCAAGCTGCTTACAGAAGCCAAAGTATTTTCAGAGTCCGCTTCCAGGAACGGCTCTGCTTCAGGATAGCCAAGGCCGAGAACTGCCGAGATACTCGGCCACCCATAATGAGTACTCACTGTACCTGGTTTGGAGGCAGGAGAAGGCTTCTGAATTCTAGGCTTTAGTCACCAGATTTCATCAGGTAGATAGCTGTTGATCTAACACGTGAGGGAGAGGAAATCCGTGTCTCCAGAGCATCTCTTTGACAGGCAGTCATCTATAATCTATTTTAATCACCACAGCAACACCATGAAGCTAAGACTCTTATTCTCAATTCTGAACTTGGGAAACTAACAAGGTCAAGTAACTTGCCAAAGTAGCAGAGCCCAGGCCTCCTCGTGAGCTCCTTGGGCTGTCCTCGCTGCACACTAATAAAGTCTCCTTGGAAAACAAATCCTACTCCGCTTGCTGAATTTCTGTATGATCTGAATAAACTTTCTTTCCATCCTGGGAATACAATTTCCTAATAAGCGATTATGAAAGAGAAGAGTGCCTGTACTTGCACTGAGCATTTCAGAGATGAATACATGCATTTTAGAGTGGTCAGGTGGCATAATCTCTGAAATTCATTTTAGAAGGCAGGCTCGTGAGTCTGAGGGTAAACGATTTAATCTCACTAATCCTTATCAAAGCCATTTGTGAAGGGAAGAAAATAATATCTATCGTCCATCACAGGACTGTTACGAGGATCAAAGGAAATAATTGATATAAAAATCCCTATTACTTGTGGGGTGTTTTGAGCTCACAGAAGGATATACACATTAAAGCTCTGTATTGTAAATCAGGATGACCAGAAGTCTATAGCTTTCACATGATTTGGTTCATTTTCAGACACTCCATTAACTTGGGAAATGAGTTCTAGAGCAGTTATCATAATATTATCTACCATTTATTGAGATAACACAATATTACACATTGTTCCCATCCTCACAGCTCACTCCTTTAAGCAGATATTATTGTCCATAATTAAAATTTGAGAAGGACTTCCCTGGTGGTCCAGTGACTAAGACTCCACACTTCTAGTACAGAGGGCCTGGGTTCGATCCCTGGTCAGGGAACTAGATCCCACATGCCACAACTAAGAGTTCACATGCTGCAACTAAATATCCTGTGTGCCATGATGGAGACTGAAGATCCTGAGTGCCCTGATGGAGACTGAAGATCCTGAGTGCCACAGGTAAGACCGGGCATGGCCAAATACATCAGTGAAAAATAAAACCTGAGAAACTAAGACCTAGAGGCTAAGTAACTCACTCAAACAAGTGGCAGAAGCAGGATGGGCAATAGGTATATCTAATACAAACTTAATGTTCTATGCTTTGAATTTTGTAGGGAAAACACTCCCATAATGTTATTAATTTATAATACAATTTATTTATAAATTTACTAATTTACATAGAATCCATACATAGCTTATGGGTCTGTCCTGAAGATTCTGCACTAATTCCTAATTCCTGGTGTATTTTCTGCTACACCATCTCCGCTTCCTCCCTTTTTTGACTTAAAGGTGTGGACAAATGCTACACACAGGATAAAACAGGTCAGATTCTACCAAAATATGCATATTCAACAAAACCTCCTCAACATGAGGTAGTTTGAGGTTGTGTTCCCACTGCCCCTTGCCCTGATTGGCCCTGGCAAGGGGCTGCCTGTGTTCCCTGAGGTCAGCCTGGTAAGCAGGGCAAAGGGCAAAGTTCATAACAGATGGGCAAGCTCATCCAGCCCTGCACACAAATGCTCCAGCCCCCCTCCATCCCATTGGACTTCTTCTCTAGCTTTTATTTTAGTTCTTTGAAAGTAAATGTGCAAAGAAGGGAAAGATCCCAGCTAGATCACAGGATGGAAATACAGTGACAGTGGGGGATGGAATATCTTTAAGTAGAAAGAAATCCCATGGAGCTGCCTTGCTTCCCAATCCCAGACCTGTTTGATTTGGAAGGAAGATGGATGGTGTGTGGAGGTAGGTTGCTTGGAGGAACATCTCAACCCAGCCACTCTTGCACTGGGTTGAGACAAATGTGTTAACCTCTCTAGACCTGTTTTATTATCTCTATTGGGTGAATAACCCATAGCATTATTGTGAAGATTAACTTACCCACCTGAAAGGCCCAACACAGGGACTGACACACAGAAAACAATAAATTGGTTGGGTAGGAAGGAAATGTGAATATTCTCATGTAGATTGGAGAGAGCCTGGTGTGTTTCCAGCCGAGCACTGTGTCTCTGGGATGAACCAGAAGCATCATTTTCCCATAGAATGGTCCTAGTATGACCCAGAAACACCTTTCTGGATTGCCAGCTGAAGTGAGACCAGATTCCTTCATAAATGGTACCAAGTATCTGTTTAAAACAATGTTTTTTTCAAACTGTGGTGTGAGGACCATTTGAGTCACAGTTGTCTTGAGTGCCTTTCAAAATGTACATAACTGGGCTCCACCCAAATCTACAGAACCAATACCTCTTGGGCGGGAATGGAGTGAGAATTTTCATCCTTGGTTCTGACCTCTTGGGTGGGAATGGAGTGAGAATTTTCATCCTTGGTTCTCTATTGGTCCAGAACCTGATGGAACTAGCCAAATTGAAACTTGCCAAGAGGAGTGAGGGAGTAAGACTCCAAGAGGGGAGAGAGCTAAACATTTCTCTGAGAAACCCTTCACCTCCCAAGCTCAGTAAACCCCTGTCACTGAATTCCCAAAGGGCAGAGTAGAGTCTGCGCTCTGCAAGTTTTCTTCTGTCTACCAAAGAGAATCCTGCAGGGCATTTTATGACAGGAATTCCAGGATTTTCCTAGTAATTCCAGGTTATTCTCTCATAATCCAAATCCTTACTCTCCAGGAAGCTCTGCTAGGAGCTAGAGCAATAGGAAAAATAAGACACAATCCAGGAATTTCCCTGGTGGTCCAGGGGCTAAGACTCGGTGCTCCCAATGCAGGGGGCCTGGGGTTTGATCCCTGGCTAGGAACTAGATCCCACATGCTGCAACTAAGAGTTCGAATGCTGCAACTAAAGATTCTGCATGCCACAAGGAAGACTGAGGATCCCATGTGCTGCAACTAAGACCTGGTGCAGTCCAATGATTTTTTTTTTTAAAGACACAACCTGTACCTGGAATGCTGTACACAGATGATCCATTGGCAAGACAAGGCAACCCTTGATAAAGTAATTTAGGAGAGAATAGATTGTGACAAAATTGTGACTGGCTCAAAATGGCTCCAATGCAAGGTACGACGTAGTCTGTCTCTCGTATGGCTCACCCCGCTACACACAAGGAATTCTGCTTCATTATCCTTGAAGCAAGGGAAGTGAATGTGGCTGAGCCAAGATGAAGTCCTTGGGTGACCAGCGGTATGTTTGGGGGAGAAATACATTGTTAGAGGCCATGAGCTTAGCACAAGCGGACTCTGGGCTTTTGGAGAATAGGGGGACAGTGGAAGAAAGAGGGAAGAGCATAGGGAAGTCTCTCCATCAACCAGACGCATACACTCAGGACTCTCCTAGGACAGGGGAAACAGATCTGAGAAAAGGCATCTCCCTTTCCTCTCTAACTCCACCGGGGCCAAAGTGGCGTGAGCACTATGATGACGGACAAGACCCTGAAGTTTGAGTTTAACCCCAAATTCACTTCCAGACACGTACTACATTTTGAAAATGATCTCAGCCTTTCTGAGGTTCATTTTTCTCACCTACAAAATGCAGAAGATAATTTTTTACTACTGGTTGGTTGCAGTAAATAACAAAATTTACATGATAGGGCTCTATAAACTCTAATGTGCCAGATATTTATTTCTATTATATTTTTAGAATGCACAAGTCCTATGCCACGTCAGAAAGTACCCATGGGAGGTGTTACTTTTGCTATTTCTCACAGGTCCTAAAGGATGTCATACCCAGAGCAGATCCTCATAATATGTTACCAGCTGACACGGATAATTCTCATGCTAACCCTTCGACAATGCAAAGAAACATCTCTGCTCTGCTAAGTTTTTGGGTAGGAGCTTGGGGGTTAGGAATGCTTTGCAGAGAAGTAAACATTTCAGAAGACCTGAAATCATTAAAAACAAGTTTAATTGTCTACTTTTACTTTCCTTCAGGGGACAGGAGCTCTACTTGGAAGATGCAGGTCTGTGAGGCACAATGGTCAGAGCAGAGCACAGAAGTGTGAGTACGGAGAGGGATATGTTCCTGCTAGTGACCCTACCAGCTAAAAACATCTCCCTAGGCCTCTGGTCCAAACAGAGAAACCCACACTGGGACCCTAGTGATGAGGCCAGCCCTATGGTGCTTGGAGAGTACAATTTTGCTGACTATGGGTCCTCAACCACTTGGCTAAGCAGCCAAGCATCCCAGTGCAGTGGGTCTCCACCTGGTTTTGGACAACCTCATACTCCCCACTCATAGTCCTCAATGTGTGGGACCTAGAATGGAAGGAGTAGGGGCCTGTGACTGCTTCATCTAGGTCTCATGACCTCAGAAAGGGGGGGGGGGAGGGATGGTACAGGTCCATTGGGCCACCTGATTGGTGGGTACAAGCTGCTCCTTTCTCAGATCCAGGACATCCTGGAGAAAAACCTTGCAGGGATGTTTCCCTTTGTCAGGCGATGACTAGCTGCCCAGCTAGAGCTAGAGATAACTCCTGGCAACAATGGAGGCTGATGAGTCACCAGAGAGGTTTCCAACCTATTCTTATACCAAGAAGAGCAGTGGTTACTGATTTGCATCAGCACACCTCTATTTTGGGCAGGTCTTTCTCAGAGTTGGGTTTTCCTGCAATCTGCATTAAGCCCTCAGTCTCTCGTGAGGTCCCCTCCTCCCAAATCTGGCATCTCCAGCCTGTTGAGTCACCTTCGCAACACAATGTCAGAGGCGGGACTCACACACCAAGGTTTCCTGAATCACTTTCTTATTCAAGTTGCTCAGATTCTGATCAACTAAGACAATATAATTAGACGCTGGCAGCTTGGTCTCATGCTGAGGGCGTGATAGAGGCCTCAGCACTGGCAGTTCCATTTCCCTTCTCCTTCATGGAGGTGATGAGATTGGAAAATCCAAAGGCACCTGTGTTTCTGTTCTCATATCTGTTGGTGGAAGCAGGCTGTTGTAAGATGGCGTGCTCAGCTCTGGTGAACAAAGCCCTTGCTATTCAAGGTATGGACCGTGCAACAGCACCGTCTCTTAGATGTGCAGAATCGTCAGCCCACCCTAGACTTCCTGAACCTGAATCTGCATTTTAACGAGATCTGGGTGATGTGTATGCATGTTACCTTTTGGGAAGCAGGAGTTAAACCACTATGCTGGGGACTGGGTGAGTCTGATCACACAGCTCCAGAAAGAATGACCTGGGTTAGAGGGAGGAGTTATACCGGGTAAACTGGTAAAACGCTCTCTCTCCAGGGTCCCACGGTGCAGGAAAGCAGGACCTCCCTCAAGCCATCATCTCTCATTCATTAGTAACTTCAGACAAGTAATTTAATGCCATAGCACTTGACTGACGGCCTCTGCAAGTCTGTGGAATAAAATAATGACTGCCAATCACCCCAGCCTTCTGCACACAGTGGGCTGCCAGAGGAGGCAGAGCGACAGCTCTTAGGATAGAACTTGTCCTAAATCATCAGATGTCTAGCAGCCACGTTGTCATTTTCATGACACCTGTGGAAACCACAAAGCTGTTTAAAACAATACTCACTTAGCTCAGAAAATCTGAATGGGGGCCTAAGAAAGGATAAAGGGCGTGCATGGACCGGGAAGAAGGAAAATAGAGGAGGGTCTTAGGGGTGGCAAGCAAGATTGCCTCCTTGTTTTAAAAAGTAAAGATTCAATTTCCTTTTACATTTCAGCTTCCTTCCATTTGCAAGATATTTCTCCCATTTTCTCAATGGTTTTCCTAATTATCATTCAGCTCATAAGATGCTCACTCACCCATGCACAGAAGCTTAGGGGCGTTGCGTGGGGGAGGGTGCAGACAGGCAGCACTGCAGGGAAGGATATGCTATTGTTCAGACACACTGAGACCCCCCAATTTCTTCTACCTGCCTACCTCATAAGAAACCCGAGAGCAGAGATTGTGTATCACGAAGCACTCTCTGCCCTCAGAAGAGAAGAGTAAAATATTAAAGAGTGTAACAATGTCACTGTAACAAGAGCAAGTTTGTACACCATCCTTTCTGGTAACCTAACTGTTGCTACATTATTCTGCCAACAAAGGTACATCTAGTCAAAACTATGATTTTTCCAGCAGTCATGTATGGAGAGTTGGACTATAAAGAAAGCTGAGCGCTGAAGAATTGATGCTTTTAAACTGTGGTGTTGAAGAAGACTCTTGAGAGTCCCTTGGACTGCAAGGAGATCCAATCAGTCCATCCTAAAGAAAATCAGTCCTGAATATTTATTGGAAGGACTGATGCTGAAGCTGAAACTCTAATACTTTGGCCACCTGCTGCAAAAAACTGACTCATTGGTAAAGACTCTGATGCTAGGAAAGATTGAAGGTGGGAGGAGGAGGGGACAACAGAGGATAAGATGGTTGGATAGCATCATCGACTCGATGGACATGAGTTTGAGTAAGCTATGGGAGTTAGTGATGGACAGGGATGCCTGGCATGCTGCAGTCCGTGGGATCACAAACAGTCAGACACGACTGAGAGGGTGAACTGAACTGTTGCCACAAGCATCCATCAGAGGCATCCAGGTGAGCCTCAGACTTCTGGCACATATTGTGAACTATAATTCATGCACACAGAGCAACAGCTTTGAGGAGTAGGGACAAAGAGGCCCTGATTCATCCTCCTGACCTCTATGAACAGACAAAGGGGGAAATGCTCTTTTACAGGTGATTGACAGGTAGAAGGTTTACTGAATGATTTTCTCCTCTGTCATTATCATCATCATGACCATCATCGCCATCATGGACAACAACACATGTTTTTTGAGAGCTGACTGCACAGATAGAATTTGTAACCTTGTGGAGTTTATGTTACAGAAATCTGAATTAAAATCTTTCCTTGATTATGAGATCAGATTGGGCAAAATCCCCAAGGAAACAAATTCTGGTTTTTAAAAGATAAAAAATCTGCTCTCTGAGAATAGTTTGTGGCTGGGCCACTTTTGTTAATAACATTACAGATCTATTTGTACTTAGAGAGACCAAATTTTTTAGTTTTCTGAACTGATCCAACATGAGCGGTGGGTCCTCTCCCGGCCCAATCCGACTACAGCCAGGGGGATGGAGTCATGTAAAGAATGTGCCTGATCGAGGCTGGCTTCCCCCAAAAGAGTCACATGGGTGCAGCTGCCAAGAGATGGGAAATAGGAAGACACCCTAACTGTTACACAGGGACATCCAAGGGAAACGCTGCCAGGGGCTAGGATTGCCCTGTTCTTTTCTTTTTCTTCTTGGTCAAACTACAGAACTTCACTATTCACTACCTCCATTCTCTCATTTCTTTCTTTTTCTTTAAATCATACACTTTATTTTTAAGGCAGTTTTAGACTTACAGGAAAATTAGGCACAAAGTAGAGAGTTTTCATAGATTCTTTATCCCCACCTCCAGACTCACTGCCCCTACTATTAACATCTTGCATTAGTGGGGTATACTTAGTGTAACTGATAAACCAGTACTGATACACTATTACTAACTAATGTCCATAGTTTATATTAGGGCTTCCCTGGTGGCTCAGACAGTAAAGAATCTGCCTGCAAAGCAGAAGACCTGGGTTCGATCCCTGGGCCAGGAAGATCTCCTGGAGAAAGAAATGGCAATAGACTCCAGTGAAGACTGGCAAGCTACAGTCCATGGGATAAAAAGAATTGGATATGACTGAGTGGCTAAGCATGCACATACCTAATTTATATTAGGGTGCACTCTTTGTGCTTTATTATTCTATGTCTGTGTGTCTGCTAAGTCACTTCAGTTGTGCCCAACTCTTTGCGACCTTATGGACTGTAACCTGCCAGGCTCCTCTGTCCATGGGATTCTCTAGGCAAGAATACTACAGTGTGTTGCCATGCCCTCCTCCAGGGGATCTTCCCAACCCAGTGATTGAACCCGCACCTCTCATGGATGGCTCCTACATTGCAGGTGGATTCTTTACCATTGAGCCACCAGGAAAGCCCTTATTGTTCTATAGGTTTTGACCATGGTTTATCATGCCCCTGTCATTATAGTATTATATTAAATAGTTACACTGCCCTCAAGATACCCCTAAAGATTTTGGGGGCTCCAAAATCACTGCAGATTGTGACTGCAGCCATGAAATTAAAAGACTCTCACTCCTTGGAAGAAAAGCTATGACCAACCTAGACAGCATATTAAAAAGCTCCGACATTACTTTGCTGATAAAGGTCCATCTAGTCAAAGCTATGGTTTTTCCAGTAGTCAGGTATGGATGTGAGAGTTGGACTATAAAGAAAGCTGAGTGCTGAAGAATTGATGCTTTTGAACTGTGGTTTTACAACTCTTGAGAGTCCCTTGGACTGCAAGATCAAACCAGTCAATCCTGAAGGAAATCAGTCCTGGATGTTCATTGGAAGGACTGATGCTGAAGCTGAAACTCCAATACTTGGGCCACCTGATGTGAAGAGCTGACTCATTTGAAAAGACCCTAATGCTGGGAAAGATTGAAGGCAGGAGGAGGAGGGGATGATAGAAGATGAGATGGTTGGATGGTATCACTGACTCAATGGACATGAGTTTGAGCAAGCTCTGAGAGTTGGTGATGGACAGGGAAGCCTCACATGCTGCAGTCCATTGGGTCACAAAGAGTCGGACACGACTGAGCGACTAACCTGAAAGATCCCCCATGTTCCACCTATTCATCCTTTCTTCCCTCCAAATTCCTGGGAACCACTCATCGTTTTACTATCTCTGTAATTTTGCCATTTCCAGAATGTCATAGAACTAGAAACATATAGTATGTTTACAGAACAAACTACATACAGTAGCCTTTCCATACTGATTTCTTTGACTTAGCAATATGAATTTAATATTCTTCTGTCTTTTCTCAGTGTGATAGCTCATTACTTTTTATTGCTAAGTAATATTCCATTATATTGATATACCAAACTTTGTTGAGCCATTCACTTATGGAAGGACGCCATCATTTCCTTTCTATTTCTCTGTCCTTAGAGTCCCGCTTCATGTTTTTAATGGGTCACTATGAACTTCCTGCCCCTTGATATTAGCTCATGCAATTACTGTGTCTCTGTGAAAGCAACAGGACTTAGAGTGTCATTTTGGTTGGCAACTTGGGTACTGGTGGTATTTGAATATGTACCTAAAGCCAGTGAAATGTGTGCTTAAGGTAGAATGCCAACATTTACACAATGAATTGGCTACTCAGGCTGCAAGTGAGTTACTGGATATTCTAAAAAGTAGTGACACTTCAACAATTAGAATTTTAAGTTAGGTATTTTCAAGAATGAAGACACTATCTGTAAAATGGAAATAGGTCAAATAGTAACTAAGGAGGATATTGCCCAGCAACAAGCCAATGGTACTGGCCACACTGAGTTAGTGCCAAGAAAGGTTGAATAGGGTCAGTGATGTCAGGTTCAGGCAATGTTAGACACACACACACACAGTTTATTTGATTTATCTTTAAATGTATTAAAATGGTTCTATTGAGGAATGATATGAATATTATTTTGTTCCCTCATTCACACGGCTGTTTCATGGGTGTGTTTCAAACACAGTCTTTAGGTGAACCCATCCCCTTGGCTGCAGTTGTATTTGGTCCAAAAGAGAACACGGACTCAAGCTGGGCCAGCCAGGTACAAAGGAAAAACTCCGTTTCTTTGAGTGTGGCTAGATTTCAAACAATTAAGCTTTCACGTTATTAGAGGTCATATTTTAGGACTTGGATGCTAAATTCTCTTTAGAATGAGAATGATACAGATGTGTATGAGGAAGGATGACAGAATCTTGTTATCTTTTTCCTTTCAGCTCCTGTTTCCAAGCACTTTTTTGAAAAAACCGTTAGAGTCGTCTTAGCATCAGTTCTTCCTTCTTTGGTAACTGCCTCAGTCTTCACTTTGATATGCATGGCTACCCCCCACCCACCCACACACACACACAGTCAAACCACTATGGCCTCCAGTTATCATGATCCCAGTCTCTGGGCACAAGTGTTGGTCCAGAGTTAGAGGGGGCCACCAAGTGGAGCCAACAAGACAGAGGAAGATAACTGTTAGGAGATTTAAGGAAAGAGGTTTCCTTACTCTTCTGGAAGAGACTTCCAGCCCAGATGGGGGTGACGTTTTGGACTCAGTTTATGTGCCATCCCAGATGCACACACCTGCCTTGCTTATCGAGCAGCAAGACCCTAGCTATGGTCCACTGTTCCTGAGATGATGGCCCTGGGTCATTGTTAGAGGTGGAGAAGTCACATACCCAGGGCCATCTGGCAAAGAGAGATTGCTGGGTCTGTGCTCTAGCCCTACTGGGTCTGTGGGGACCACGGCTTTATCAGTAGCCACCTAGAGAAGCCTAGGGACAGAACTAGGAAGGGAGGGGGAGGTAGGTTCCATGAGATGACTCTGATTGGTGGAAGATGTGGGCCAGGAAGCTGCTGATAAATTCTGCTCTCTTCCTGCACTCACACAGCTGGTCCTGAGATATGGCAGCTGCTGCATCCTCTCTGAAAATTTCCCTTCGAACCTGTTTTCTCCTCTTTCCCATCCCATCCCCGCTTTTCCTTCTCCTGTTTCCCCAAATCATACTCCAGTCAAATAAAGTGTCAACACATCAGTGCTTCTGGGAACTCAGGCTAACACAAGAGGCTATAACCTCATGGACTGCTGGCAGTTCTCTTATGGGAAATAGTATATGGATTGAGGCCAGTAGTATGAAAGGCATGTGGGGAGCTGACAGAAATGTGATAACATCAATAACCAACCTGGAAGCCCTTCCTATCTCTGGATCTCCAGTTACCTGAGTCAGGCAGAAGTCCATTATATCTAGTTTTCTGTGAAGGGCAGCTGAATACATTGTAACTGACAACCTTCTTTATTTTCACCTATATTTGAAGATTCTAGGAGGGCCTCCCTTGTATCATAGCCTTATAATAAATTCCGCTTTTGATCTCAGTTAACATAAGCTGATTCTGGTACCTGCCAGCAATCAAATCCTGATATGCCCACCTCCCTTTTGATTCTGATGAAAAACTTTTAGAACCCCTTGTTGGAATTCTGGTCCTTTTCACCATTTAAGAAAGAAAAATCAGTTAAAATGTATAAAGCACATCCATAGCCAGGCATAAAACACAGGTTCTTTCTGTTTTAATTAAAAACAATCAGTTTTTTAAACAATCCTGGAAGTCCTCCCAAATAAAAAGCAATCAATGCCCCCAAATAAGAATAGTTTAAGAATTAATCTCTGCCAAGTCAGCTTTCCCCCAGATGATGGATTTGTTAGTTAATCATTCTGAAGCCAGGATTAGAGCACAGTGAACAGTTTAATAAACCATTCATTTCCTACAGTGCCGAGTAGTTTCATGGGCTTTTTACTTGCATGCCATAAACAGGACTATAAATTGTATTAGTAATTGTTTTTGAAAAGGATGTTGAGACTTCCGTTCTACAGTAAGATGGCGATTTGTGCCAGCACACTTAACTGCTCCCTTTCTTCCCCAGTTCCTATAGAAATGACTACAAACATATTTTGGAATGTGGTTTAAAAGAAAAAACAACCGATCATCTTTATGCTGAAATACAGTGAAAAGCACTATGAACAGGTGGCCAACCCAGAGGAGTTTGGCAAAATAGCAGAGACAGAAACAGCAGAAGAACCAACTAGCCCAAGATTTGACCAAGAGCAAGGAAAAGCCCTCCTGCACTTGAGCAGGAACCTGGCAGAATCTCCTAGATTTGGACACTCCCAGACTAGCCGGGTCTGGGAGTCAAGGCTGGGTAGTGGAGTACTTGGTGCTTGTAATGCAAGATCTCTGCTAAATCAGGCTCCTGACAGGGGTCCTCTTGTCCCTTAGAAAGGAGATAGTGGCCCAGCTAACTTCAGGTCACTACAACAAACACAGGAAAAATAACAAAACAGGAGAAAGAAGAAAAGAACATCAGGGACCTGCAGAGATGCTGAGAACCTGGCCTCTCCAATCGCATTCACTTCTCGAGGTCAGTGTCAGAAACTGGAAAATACTTTCCCATCATGTGCCAGGGGCTGCTGGGCAATTTTCTTCCATCAGGAAGTAATTTGAGTTTTGCTGTTTATATGAAAAAAGCAGAGCCATACCGGATCTGAAAGTCACCAGAACAGAAAAGGCCCTCCTGCCATCCAAAGGTTAAGGTACTAGAAGCTAGGGAACGGATTGAAGTTTATTGATTTTCAATTGATGAAACATTGACAACAGCATTGGGTGGTGAAATTACACCTCTCAGCTCAGAGAATATTGTTTCTCGACCCAGACTGATTGTTGAAGTTGACAAGTAAATGGGTTTCTGGTAAACATTTATTCCATTTTTCAATCTAGACACCAAATTGATGTGTAGCAATAATGTGAACGTAATTATAGGAATCTGAAGGACCTGAAGTCTTGCAAAAGCCTAAATGTTTTAGAAAGCAGGGCATTTCTTTTGCTATTGAGTTGGCATTAGACTGCTCAAGAGGAAAATGCACAGCGAAGAACTGCATTCAATTCCATTCAAAAACTACATATGTGGGTTTTCTGGGAGGCAAGGGACAGAGCTTAAGGTGGCACCGATGGTGTTTTCTTTCTCATCATCTTCCCATCCTCTCCTTTAAAGACGCTTTCATTAATTCTGTAAAATCCAGAGCGTTCTCTGTTCCCCGGGGCTTTCTCACCTTAGTTGAAAACAGCTCTTCACAGCAGATGATTAAATTTTATTTTCCCCTTGCTGAAGGAATTATTCCTGTAAACTAAGATTTCTCAACATTTCACATTGTCTTCCTCCTTCATATTCATGAGCCACTCTCCTCCCCCTTCATTTCTCATTAAGAATGTTCTACAGCAAAACTCTAATTAAAGTGTACCTTACTCAGGAGGGGCTTCCCTGGTGGCTCAGACAGTAAAGAATCTGCCTGCAATGCAGGAGACCATGGTTCAATCCCTGGGTTGGGAAGATCCCCTGGAGAAGGGAACGGCTACCCACTCCAGTATTCTTGCCTGGAGAATTCCATGGACAGAGGAGCCTGGCCGGCTATAGTCCATGGGGTCGCAAAGAGTCGGACACGACTGAGCGACTTTCAAATAGTAACATGATTACAAAGGATAGTGAGGCTTAAACCTCTGAGGCCCAGTGTGCATATCTGTAGAATGGGGCTAATTAATTCATCCCTCGTGGGATTCTGTGAAGAATTAATGAGATACTTTATATAAAAACATGTTCTAAAGCAAAAGTATCATGAGGGATACAGAGGTAGAGTGAGAACACAGGGTGATTGAGAGTTCAGACCAGGAATCTGCCAGCCCCATTTAATGTGTGAATCTGAGTGAATTAGTTAACCTTTCTGATCTTCGGCTTACCCATCTGTAAATGGGGATAGGAGTGCCCACATCAGACAGTTTCTGTGAGAATCAGTGAGTTACTGTGGGCAAATTCTTAATGAATATGGTGGTGGTTTATTCGCTAAGTCATGTCCAACTCTTGCTTCCCCATGGACTGTAGCCTGCCAGGCTCCTCTGTCCATGGGATTCTTCAGGCAAGAATACTGGAGCGGGTTGCCATTTCCTTCTCCAGGGGATCTCCCAACCCAGGGATCGCACTCGGGTCTCCTGCATTGCAGGCAGATTCTTTACCAACTGAGCTACGAGGGAAGGCTAATACAAAAAATGTTCTTACAATTTCAGAATAATCCTGTCATACTTAAGAGGCTTTCCATATCCTTCACAAAGTAATTACTTTTCAAATATATATTCGATGGTCTATCTGGGGTTGTGTGGTGTGCGGAAAAAAACAGATCCAGATATAGAATCAACCCTCTGCATTCAGTTGGGGTCTGAATTTTACATGGAGGTCAAGGGTACACTTCATGGAATGAAGGGGGAGGTATTTAAATAGGAGGATGGAAGTGACTGAGTAAGTGCACAGGCCCAACTGTATACAATGGAGAGGTGCAAGCCACTTACCTGCCCATTCTGGGACCTTTCCCATCCTGAGCTCCTGGTGAACCAAGTCCTTATCTCATATCTTGACAATTTTGGTGTCAAACTAAAATGGTATTAACCCTTAACTGGGTTGAACTACTGAGATAACTACTAAAAGACTTCATTCTAGAGGTAATGGCACAAGTTCTTAACCAGGACTTCCTTGGTGGCCCAGTGGCTAAGACTTCTAGCTCCTAAGGCAGGGTCTTTGGTTCGTTCCTTAGTTAGGGAACTAGATCCCACATACTGCAACTAAGAGGTCACACGCTACACCTAAAGATCCCGTGGGCCACAACTAAGACCCAGCACAGTCAAATAAATAAATATATATTTTTTTAAGTTCTTAACCTTCCAAAGAGGGATCTGTATTTGTGGAATTTGAGGCACAAGTATTATCCAAGGAGGCATTTTGCAGGAGATGGAGAGCGAAAGGACCAGAAGAGTTGCAAAAGTTTCAGGGCCAGATCGACTATTGGAGGTCCTAAACACCGATAACAATTTGGTAATCATATCCCATATAATTCACTAAACATTATATAAAATCATAAAACACAAATACCATGCCCACATGTGCACTGAAAAAGAAATACATTCATTCTAGATTTCCTGATTTCAAAATTCTGGGTAAGTTCATCAGAGCTGAATCTATACAATCTCTTTTCTCTCTTTCTCTGGTCCTGCTTTCTGGTGAACTTGCCATATACTTAGGCTGCCTGTCGGGCTCTCACGCACCGCCACCTCCACATCCTTCTGCCGTGATCACCAGCCAGGCCACCTCCTTCAGCTCTCCAAGGAGGCTCCTCAGGAATTCTCACCAGGCTCTGCCACCAAGTCCATCCTATTCCCTCCCCATCACACAGAGTTTCCAGCTCTCAGTACCATGGAAGATTCTCCACTTTGCCTGTGAAGTTCAGCTCCCTGCATTCTCACTTCAGAGAGCTGTGACAACTAACACCTCGTCGTGTCTGGAGTGTCTTCTGTATTGGGGAAAACGACTAGAAAGCGGGTTCCCAGGAACTGCTTTCCTGCCTCTTCGGGGACTGAGCTGTGGCCTCTTCCCAGTGTATGGGGTATATAATCCCTGCAACGCCAGTTTCTACAACAAAGAGGGCGGACAGAACTGTGTGGTAGCAAAGAACTTGGACATTTAAATGAGTATGATGAGAGCGTTTGTTAAGTGTACTTACAATAATGCAAATTGGTGCCATGCCTGGCTCAGAGCAAGTGTGTAATACACGGGAGTTTTATTTACAACAAGACCGGGTAGTGTGACTCAGAGATGGTGGCAACTCGTCCTTTACATGTACCTGTGATTCTCCTGTTCCTCAGGGTGAATCCTCTGGAGAAGCAGACTGGAGACCTGCTTACACCATCAGAAAGGGTACCTCACATTCCACTTTATCAACCCTTTATTCACAAGTTGTCACCAAGTCCAGGCTACATTAGAAGACACACTTGGTCTAGGGATTAGGAGGAAATGCAGCCCTGCCATCCCCAAGCTCCCAAAGACCACTTAGCTTTTTAGAGCCAGATAGTGGAAGAAAGAAAAACATCCTTAAGGCTTTCAAGCAGGATGTCTAAAGTGAATCCATTATGTATAAAGAATTGCCTGAACATTGAGAAAGGCTAATTTGATGGGCTGAGTGCAAAAATAAGGCCTCTGACCATTTTAGTTCTGGGGCTTTTAATAATTTTTTTTTTTTAAAGTATAAAACTCAGGGGAATTCCCTGGCAGTCTAGTGGCTAAGACTCCATGCTCCCAATGCAGGGGCCTGGATTTGAACCAGGCCCAAGGGATCAGGGAACTAGATCCCATATGCTGCAATTAAGACCAGGTGCAATCAAATAAATAATTTTTTTTTCAAGTATAAAGCTCAGGTAACTCCCATCAGCATTTAGATTTACTTGCTTATAAAGTATGAGCTCTACAGTCAAGTGACTGCTTAAGGAATCTGTAAAAATGGATTCTAGAACATTCTGCATCCCACCTAGGGACTAGTCTGGGTCTCACTTATTTTTTCCCTTGGGATCAGGGACACCACAATCTGACAAGCCCCAGTCAGGACCTGCATCCTGGGCTCATGGCCTTGCAGTCTCACAGGGCCCAGTGCTTAGAATGGTCCTATAATTGGTTTGATGCTCTGCTGTCAGAACATCAAATTCTTAGCAATTATTATTCAATTCTTAACAGTTTTTGAACAGGGAACCCTGCATTTTCATTTTGCCCTGGGCTCTGCAAATTACATGGCAGGTTCTGGCTGTGGTACCCAGCCAACTGTCTGTTGTATAATAGATGCTTTTTTACTATCTGAAGAAAATTAATGATCAATAATGTAACATCTTCTCTAATTATTCATTAGAGTATATTCAAGCGAAGGTCCACAGGCATTTGAAATCCTCCTATGTGTTATAACCTGCACAAAGGCCTCGTTAAATCTAAAACTTATACTTGAAACTTAGAACCCTAATGTGATACATGAAATACCAACTACCAGTGTGTTCCCTGCCAAACAGGAACAACCTACAAATCTCCCGTTTTCCTGGTAGTGACAGCTTCTTTTATTGAAAGTCTCAAAGGAATAATAGGTCAAAGTGCTGGGTATAGACTTCTGCCAATTCAATGTGCTAATGCTATCGAGGTGATGCTATTAAGTACCAAGAAGCAAATATTCAGAACTCAGTCAAACGAAGTTCTCAAGGGGAACTGTCCTTTATATAACAATTGATTTTTCTAAAGTAAATTACCAGTTACAGGATGTTTACTCCAGTTTGTTGTTTAGGGACTTGGGGATGTGTCTGAATGACATTTAAGGAAAGAGAGCTGAAAAGCAGGGAAGAATTGTAATCAGGAGGTAGACGATAAAATCATTAAAAGAAATAAAGCAGAAGCCAGCCAAAAGACACTATCAAAAAACTGAGAAGTGAAATCCCCAAAGCATGACCATGGTGGCATTCTGATATTGAGAATAATGTAACACATTGAACTTTATCTTCCATTCTCAAGGATTCAATATGCAAGGGCACCATCAGTGTAGGTTAAATGAAACAATCTTATTTGGAAACAGGTGGTGGTGAGCGAGGGGAGCTGTAATACCTTATAACAAAGTATAATGGGAACAGTATGTAACATTCCTTTTTCACATCCCCTCTTGTATCTATCTATGGACCTTTATTGATACATCTGAGCATTCTCTCTCAGACCCAGGCAGTCGCTGAAGTTTCAGAGCAAGGGCAACAGCACAGGGAATAACTACAGCATAAATACAGCCAGCCACAGAGAAGGCCAAATAGGAAAGGAAATGAGAGCAGCAAGAGGCTAGATTTTACTAACTAATTCAGGAGTCATTTTGGAATACAGTGTGCCCTGTGCTCACAAGCCCTACCTGAAGGGTTGCAGCCAGAAGAATATTTGATTGTGCTACACTAGAAGTATAGCATATGTAACTCCTGAATGAGTCTTTTCCCACATGGATTTAACCTGGAGGCGGTTCTCAGCCTCCCAAGCCAAAAGCCAAAGCACAGGGTATAATTCCTCTCAGATGGAGAATGAACACCAGGAAGAGGAAAGAGCAAGAGGCAATTTCATATACAGGCAACATACTGCAATTCATGGAGCTTGAACTGTTGCGGATGGAAAGATAGAGTTCTCTATAATTGGGGTGAAAGCCTTACAACAAGGAAATTCCACACGGACAGAAAGAATAAAAATGGGACAGAAAAGAAGAGGACCAGGTAATGAGAAAGAAGAAAGGAAAGGATGCAGGCCAGACAGGGACTGAGACAGCTTTCGAAGCCACAGCTCGCTTGTGGGTCTCACCAATTCCACGGTTAAGAGAGAGTGAGAGCTAACATCAGAAGCACATTATTTTATTTGTAGTTTACTGGTGATACTTAGGTTAACAGTTGAATAAACTGTGTGTGGTTCTCAGTTCAGCATAGAAAACAACATAAAAATTATTATTAGACTTTGGTGTCTTAAAGTTCCTTGGCCACCCCTACCACAGGCAAATTTGCACTGCCAGCTGCTTCCCTGCCCCCGCCGCCTCCTGCCGTCAGTAGCCGACTCTCCCTTGACCCCCCCAATCCATCCACTCTTCCTCTACTCATCTAACCCCCCTCCTACTGCAATGAGAGCTGCTAAAGGCCCAGGCCCACATTCCCTCGCTTTTTAAAGCAGCGGGACAGAACACTTCTTTGTGTAAATGTCTTCTATCTAGGTGATGCCGGGGAAGGCCACAACTTTCAAAGTGAAACTGGCCCTTTCAAATGCTTTTCTAAACCAAGGGTGGAGTCTCACTCTAAAAGGCATCCTACCCTGCTCTTTGACCAACAGTTCAAATTCCAGGGGGTTCTTTAAAAATAATTTCTCTTTCTTTTTTCTTTCCAAATTGCAATGTCACTAAATAGTCCTCTAAAATATTATTTTTAAATAGTGGCATATCATTCAGTCCATAGATGTGACACTTACAAAATACAATACCTTGCTGTTGGATGTTTTAATTTATTTAAGTTGTTTAATATTGTGGCCAATATTTTGCTATTATACATAGGGCTAAAATATTTCCTATGTGTATACTGTCATGCATGTATGATTATTTCCTTATTGTAAATACACCAAAGTAGAATCATTACAAAATATCAGAAATTTGCAGCAAATTATTCTACACTTTCTGTTATGTATTTTAAATGACATGCTGAAGGCTTCACAAATGTATAAAAGGCCTACATTATTGTACCCTTAGCCACTTAGAGAATAAGTTTAAAAAAAGTTTATAGCATTAGAATCATGAATGATTATCATAAAAATAAGTAAATTGCCAGGTAGTCAATAGTCATAAACAGTATCTACTGCTTGAGGTTTAAAGAAATAAGAAAAATTAAAACTTGACAAAAGGAATTTCAAAAGGCTTCTGTGAATAATAAAGCACTCTAGATTCACTTCTTGCTATTGATAACTATGACTGACATCCACCTCAAGGTAACTGTGATTTGACATATTTTATAAGAGCTAGATATAATAGTCCAAAAGCTTTAAGAAGCAAAGGCTTTTAAGGGCTTTATTATCAGAAAAGCTTCAGTTGAGCCAATAGTCCTATTCATTTGCATTAAGGCAAGATTATCTTGAAGAATTGAGTCAACATTGCAAACATGTATTGGCATATACCATATTTTAAAAACATATTTTCCCTATTGCTTCCCTATATTTACTTTCTGCTCCAATCAAGTTGGTCAGATCATGCTTACAAAATGTTTCCTTAATTTTACAAGAAATATATGAATACTTTCTTTTAGAGATAATAAATGTGACAGAAATCTTTCATTTCCAGTTATAAAGCAGCATGTATCAGATTAATCCCATACTTAAGATCAATCTACTCTTCTAGAACATTTCAAGTATACAATACAGAACATTTAGTAAAACTGATTATTTTCTAGGGCACAATTCAAGCCTCAACAAATTTCAAAGAACTGAGGGGAAAAAAAGTGTTTTCTGACTTTAGCAAAGTTAAGCTAGAAATTGATCACATATACAAAAAAAAAAATCACTAAAAATGTTTTCAATGTTTGAAAGTAAGCAATAAACTACTAAATATTTCATTGATCTAAATAAGAAATCACAATGGAAATTATAAAATGTTTTAAACTAAATGATAATCTTATCAACACTACTGGGTCAGGTTAGAACTTGTTTTTGCTAGCTTTTGACATGTAACAAACCATCCAAAATTTAGTGGCTTACAAACAACCACCATTTTATTTACATCAAGATTCTATGGTTTGGTTGGGTGGTTCTTCTCTTCTGGCTTAGCTGATATGTTGGACTCTCTTGAATCTATGATAAGATAAAGTCTGGGGAAGATGAAAGATCTAGAATGATCTCGCTCACATGTCTGGCAGCTGGCAGGCTTTCAGCCAGAATACCTTAGTTCTTCTTCACGTAACCTCTTTCCCTCCAGCAAGCTAGCCTGCTTTCATTCATGGAGTGTTTTCAAGGACAATAAGAAAAAAAGTTTTCCAAATCTCTGTTTTATATTTGCTAACATCTGCTGATTAAAATAAGTTATATAGCCAAATCTAGACTCAAGAGCAGAGACATTTGGTGGAAAAACTGCAAAATTATATTACAGTGGTCATGCAGACAGAGATAGAAAAAAAATTGTGGTCACTTTCACAGTCTACACACAGCTTATATAGTGCTCAGAGGGAAATTTATATCTTTAAATTCAGATATGAGAAATTGAGAAAGATTTGAGTTTTTAATCTCAAGAAGTTACCAAAGGAAAAACAAACTAAATCCAAAGAAAATAGAAAGAAGGCTGTAATAAAGAATAAAAATCAATGATAAAAAAATAAACAACCAATAGAGAAATTCAACAAAGCCAAAAGTTTGTTCCCTAAAAATACTGATAAAATTGATCAATAGGAAAAAGTAAGAGAGAAAACACAAATTATCAATAAAAAGAATAAAATAGTAGTCATTATGACTGATTGTGCAGGTGTTACAAAGATGAGAATTCATATACAATTGTTTACCAATGCATTTGAAAATTTAGGTAAAATGGAAAAATTTGTTGGAAAATACAAGTTATCAAAATGGACACCAGAAGAAATAGAAAATCTTATATTTATTATAGTAATTGTCTTTGTATTACAAAAAAATCTTTCTGCAAAGAAAACTCAGGCCCACAAAGAGGATACTACAAGGAAGGAAAATTATGAGCCAATCTCTCTTATAAACACAAAAGCAAAAATTCTAAATAAAATATTAGCAAATTGAATCCATAAACCATTTGAGATGATTTAAGTTTAGAAAAAGTAGGAAATCAATCGATAAAATCAGCCATATTAATAAAATAAAGGAGAAAAACCATGTGATCATTATTTGGCCAAATGCAAAAAAAAAAAAGAGAGAGAGATTTTGATAGAATTTAATAAGCATTCATTTTTTAAAAAAACTTTTCAGGGTGGAGAGCAATCCAACAATAGAAGAGACTTCCCTAATGTCCATAAAGGATGTAATTTTTTAAAACCTACATAAAACTTCATATATAATGATAAAATTATTTAAAAGGCCTTCCTGAGATTAGGAATAAGGCAAAAGGGATAATTTTTACTACTTATATTCAAGTAGTACTTATACTACTTATATGTACTTGATGTTTGTCAGTGTAATAATTCTTTCAAAAATTGATAGGTATAAGTACTTAAAAGGAAGAAATAAAACTATTATTCACAATGATATAATTATATATGTAGAAAATTCAAAGGATAAAAATCAGAATAAATAAGTGAATTTAGAAAGGTCCCTGGATATAAGACCAATGTACAAAAGCTAATTATATTTCTGTATCTTAACAAGATATAATTAGAAGATAAAATTTTTAAATTACATAGTGTAAAACAGCATATAAACTTTAAACACCAAGGAATAAATCAAATGAAAAATGTGTACAACATCACCAAAGAAAACTACAAAACATTACTGAAAGAAATAAAAGATCTGAATAAAAAGATACACCAGTTTTTGTACTGTACTACTGAACACTGTAAAATTGTTAATTTTTCCTAATAAATCTTTAGGTTCAACAAAATCCCAGTTGAAAATGCCAGAAGCCTTGTGTGTGTGTGTGTGTGTGTGTGTAAATTCACAAGTAGATACTAAAATTTTAAATGGAAACACAAATGGCCAAGGATAACAAAAGACGAACTTCATAAATAACCAAGTAGAGGATTTAAGCTACCAAATATCAATTTATTGCAAAGCTACAGTTATTAAAACAAGAACAAAACAAGCAAAACAATGATGTGACATTGTTTTACATTTCAAAACAATGTGAAAAATAAAAGAAGGAAGGAGCAGAGTCCCAAAACGGACTTACACACACACACAGCAACCATTTTTACAATAAAGATGTCACAACACTGTGGTGGGGGCTAGGGGGTCATTTTCTCTTAAATGATCCTTGACCGATTACATATCTATACAGAAAGAGATGAATCTCAACCCCTACCACACACGAAACTCAATTCCATAAAGATTATAGATCTAAATGTGCAAGGTAAAATAATAAAACACCTAAAGGTAACACAGCAGTGTATCTTCACGACCTTGGCAGTAGAAATTGGAACACCACCTTTATTTAAGTATCTTTCTCAAATGTATATGATATATCCAGTCTGCTCTATCCATTCTTTTCCATTCATTCTAGCTCACTCCGATTACCCTCTTTTCGGAGCTTCTATTTCCCTCTCTTACAGTTTCTATCATATTATAAATTATCCCCAACTTTTGTCATGTGTGTTGATCTTGCAGACTTTATGGTGGCAGAACTCATCATTCTCTTCTGTCTTCAATAGTGCCCAAGTTAGTGCCAGATTCTCAAATTAATAACTTAGAAGTCCAGGTGGTCCCCAGTCTCTCTGAATCTCTGCTCTGTTCTCTGCCCTTTCCAGGACACAGTGCTTGAACCCCTTCAATCATCTAGACACTCTAGAAATCTGACCAAGATGTCACCTGAAAGCAAAACATTCTACCAGGTATTAAGCAGACTGTAAAGTTGTGTAGTCTCATCTTATGCTCTCAACAAGTTTATCATCTCTTCGGGAAGACTTGGGACAGAACCATTATTTTATGTTTCAAGGAAGTATGGGATGAGTATCTGGAGAAAAGGAAGGAGAGGAGAGAAGATGGAATTATTTTACCCAGGCTAATCAGGAAGAGCATTTTAAGTAAGCAGCATCTGAGATGGGTCCTGAAGTTTATAAAAAAAACTATTCTAGGCAGAGCCAAACCCTAATGAATATTATTTGAATTGATGCACTGTGTCTCCTGGGTAACTGTCTGAGTAGACTTCTCCTAGAATAGTTAGATTGACTTTCTGTAACCACAGAAGAGCACTTGTTCAGGCTATAAAGCAGTGCGCCTGGAAGAAGAGAACAGAAAAAATGCTTGCTTCTGTGTGAATTCCATGGCTTTTAAATCTGAGCAGAGGATTATGTTAGCAGAGGCTCTTATCTTTCATATACATAGATGGCTCTTTTCTGCTGGTTCCTTCCAGCTCAGAAGAAGCTACTGCAACGTGTCTGCTTTGGAACTTTTTAGTAAGTCTTCCCCTGCCTTTGTGAAATTGAGTGAAGAGATTGCATTATGTTTTTAAGAGCTGAAAGAAGTCAGAACAATAAGAAGTCCAGAGGAGCTTCAGGATTCATGTCAGAGATTAGTGAGAATTTAGGAACAGATGTGAGGGTCCCTTGGTGTTAGAATAACACAAGGCCTGGGTTGCAAACTCAAATGCCTACAGGAACCATGGAGGTAAAAGAAGCGGGTGGGTGGGCTGAATATAAAGATAGCAACAGCACAAATGTGATGAGAAATAGCAGCTCACACTTGGTTGTAGTAAGGCGAATTCTCAGGCCCTACCCAGGTTTACTGAATCAGAAGCTCTGGGTGGGACCCAGCAATCTCCAGGTGGTTCTGATGTATAGTCACATCTGTGACATACTGCAACAAGGAAAGGGAAGAGAGAGGCAAACTGGTTGTTTACATCCCATGTAAAGGCCAGACATTTCTCTGCTCTATGTGATTTTTGCCTTTTAGGACGTAGAACCTATGTCACCAGATCTTCCAATTTTGTAAAGAGAAGTCACACATCTGACTTTTTACATGATATTTCTTGACTTTCTAAAGTACAGTAATGGTCATCACTAAAAAATAAAAAAACAGCTGCTGGCCAAATATAGTCATGGTCAATATTTGATCACTGACTGTTGGCTTCCAATCTCGAGCACAGTGATTAAAAGCATAAGCTCCAGGTTCAGACAGTTGTTGAATTCAAACTCTAGCTCTTATTTTGTGGGTACCTGAGGCAAATTGTTTAACTTCTCCAAGCCTCAATTTCCTCCTGTGTGAAGTGGGCATAAAAATAATACCTGCTTTACAGGGTCCTTGTGAAGGTGGAGTGGGGTAAAGGCTATTCTAGGGTATGGCACAGAGTAAATGCTCAATAAAGGATACCTGTATAATTACTCTGCTCAAGCACAGGAAGTGCTGGGTCTGTAGGGAAAGAAGGCATTTGAGATAGGAGAGTAGGGAACTCACTGAATTCTCTGGGCTGAGCTGGGTGGTCCTACACAGTGTCCAGAGTACGTCACAGCCTCACTGAAGGACCAGGCAGTGCTCAAGCAAGAAGGGGATGTGTTGGATGGGTCTGACCCAGAAGGAGAAGATTCCTATAATCTCCCATGTCATTTTGGGCAATCAGCTTATATATGGCCAGAACTCAGTCTGGGTTGGAAGTAAGGACCTTGGCAAGTCTTAAACTTTTGGGAGCCCAAATAAGCAGATTACATTCAAAGCTTAAAAGGAAGAATATCCAAGTAGCCTGCAGCAGCAGCTCGGACCCACACTTGGGGCTGTATATGTGAGGGGGTGGGGAAAGGGGAAGTACAAAAAGATAAAAAGTGGTGTGCCCTGGAGGCTAAGTTGGCATCAAGAGCATATGCTAGGTAGAGCTGATACCAGGTCTGTGGGCAGCTATGATTAACACCAGGCCCCATATCTGGAGGGGCTGAGGCAGCTGATAAGCTTTCTGTCTTAATCTAGACCAGCTCAGCATCTAGGCATGAATGAGACTGAAGGTGGAAGGCTCTGGGGACTCTTCCGTCTATGACTAGGTAAAATGAAGCTTCATAGATATAGATACTGGCTTAGGCAAGGGGGTATCAGGTATTTTTCTAGAAGGCAAGAAATTATAGTGCTAATTGAAAGCATAAATTTTGAGTCAGTGTAAAGATGCACTGGATGAGGAGTCAGGGAAAAAGGAAGACTATGGCACTTTGCTTGGCCAGCAATCTCAGCATTTGGACCACTCTCCTCAGTTATACTCAGGACAGACATCTTTAATTGATTAAAATATCCTCTCCTGCTGATATTCCTGAAAAGGTATCAACATTTTTTCAAAACCCTGCTCTATCTGGACTTATCATATGATGTGTGGATTCCACTCCTGGCCATAGATCCAGAAAAAACTCTTGGATAAAAGTCTAATTTGAAAAGCTACACGCAAAAAGTTGGACACCAGTGAGCAACTGAGCACACACACACCCCAATGTTCACAGTAGCACTATTTACAAAAACAAAGGTATGGAAGAAACCTAAATATCCATCAACAGATGAATAGATAAAGAAGATGTGGTATAAATACAATGGAATATTACTTAGCCATAAAAAGAAGGAAACAATGCCTTTGCAGTGATGTGGGTGGATCTGGAGATTATCATACTAAGTGACATAAGTCAGAGAAAGACAAAAGTCGCAAAAAGTTGGACACCAGTGAGCAACTGAGCACACACACACACACGCACATATATATCATTTATTTGTGGGATCTGAAAATATGATTTATCTTATTTTAATTTACTGGTCTTTAATTTCCTGGTCTGGGTGTCCACTGCTATAGGGTGATGACAATAGGGGTGGAGGAAATGTACTTATTTACAAAACAGAAACAGACTCACAGGCATAGAAAACAAACCAATTGTTCCTAAAGGGGAAGGGGGCTGTGAATAAATTAGGAGTTTGGGATTAGCAGATACACACTACTATGTATCAAACAGGCAAACAACAAGGACCTATTGTGTAGCACAAGGAAGTATATTCAATATCTTACAATAACCTATAATGTAAGATCATGGCATCCGGTCCCATCACTTCATGGCAAATAGACGGGGAAACAGTGGAAACAGTGATAGACTTTATTTTGGGGAGCTCCAAAATTACTGCATATGGTGCCTGCAGCCATGAAATTAAAAGATGCTTGCTTCTTGGAAGGAAATTTATGAGCAACCTAGACAGCATATTAAAAAGCAGAGACATTACTTTGCCAACAAATATCCGTCTAGTCAAGGCTATGATTTTTCCAGTAGTCATGTATGGATGTGAGAGTTGGACTATAAAGAAAGCTGAGTGCCAAAGAACTGATGCTTTTGAACTGTGGCATTGGAGAAGACTCTTGAGAGTCCCTTGGACTGCAAGGAGATCGAACCAGTCCATCCTAAAGGAGATCAGTCCTGGGTGTTCATTGGAAGGACTGATGTTGAAGCTGAAACTCCAATACTTTGGCCACCTGATGCAAAGAGCTGACTCATTTGAAAAGACCCTGATGCTGGGAAAGATTGAAGGTGGGAGGAGAAGGGGACGACAGAGGATGAGATGGTTGGATGGCATCACCGACTCAATGGACATGAGTTTGGGTAAACTCCGGGAGTTGCTGATGGACAGGGAGGCCTGGCGTGCTGCAGTCCATGGGGTCACAAAGAGTCAGACATGACTGAGCTACTGAACTGAACTGATAGATATAGATATATATGAATAAGGGAATCACTTTGCTGTACACTTGAAACTAACATAACATTGTAAACTAACTATATTTCAATAAAACAAAACAACTTTGCCCTATTTAGATAGCTACTCCAACAGATGGAAATGAGCACTTTAATTTCCGGGTTTGGGTATCCATTGCTATATGGTGATGACAATGGGGGTAGAAGAAAGGAGTTATTCAGAATATGTTGTGAAATAGCGTCGATAGGAGTCAGCGCTTAAATTTTTGATGGGGTTTGAAAAGCAAAATGAGGCCAGCACAAAGAATTCCAGGTGAAAGATCACAATGGGGTTTTAGGTCTAAGAGTGAGAGACTGTTTGATGCTGTTAAGAAAAGCACCTCCCCTCCAAAAAACAAACAAAGAAAATATATAAACAATCACCCGTCAAGGAATTCAGAAAAATGAGCAGGTTGGTGCAGAAAAGACGGTAAGTTCTGCTTTTGAGGTCCTGGCAGAATAAGGACCTGGAGATATTAGAGCAGCTTTAAATGCTGGGTTCTTCTCAAATCCTAATAGCTGACACACATGACTAACAAGGACTTGTATAACCAAACCAATCAAACAGAAATCACACGCACATTTAGGAAGAGGGATGAGTGGAGAAACAAGGCAAGTCGTGGAAGCTGAAGGTGGATCTCAAAGAAATTCTGAGCATGAACAGAACACTGGGACCAAAAGATGATCTGAATTATTCCATGGACATGCATAATTATCCAGAAAGGACATATGCATGGCCTGAGAATCCCCAAACCATCACTGATGCCATCATCATACAATATTTACTTACTAAAAGCATCAGCATATTAGCATTATGTTAGTGGTCAAAAACCCTTTGCCCTCGAGGAACTCATAGACTTGTAGGTGAGAGATACGTACCAAGGTATTGCGATATACCATGAGAAGTGCTAAGATATCTGTATACATAGAGAGTTACAGATCCATGATACTTGCATACACAGGGCAATACAGACACATGTAGCAGGGTCTAAAGCAGCCTGAGAGGAGCAGGGCAGGTGCCACAGAGGATGAAGATGGAGATGTACTGAAAGCAAACCAGGAGGATTGATTCATCTACCCATGCTTGTCCATCTGCATGCTGAGTTTCCAGCCTTTCTAGGCAACACCAAGCAGGACCAGAGATGTGTGCAGGTGTGGAGTGGGACTCAGGGTGGGCTCTTTAATGCAGTTTCTCAAGCTTGTTCTTGGATAAAGGCCAGAGAGTTTTAAATTACCTTTTATTTATTTGGTCATTCTTTTTTTTTTTTTTTTTTTGAGGGAAGCAAAACAGCATTTGTAGCTTAACTATTGTAATTCTTCTATGCTGGCTGGCTTCCAGAATAAGCTGACTAAATAGACTCATCATCTTTTGGGACAGATACTCCAAGGCATCCTTCTTATATACTGATCTTCCCAAAATCTTCTCTATTAACACTAGGGAAATGAAAGGGAAACTGATCTCAGAAAGTTGTTAAGACAAGAGGATTTTTTGGTTTTTATTGTTTGCTTTATTGTTAGCTCTTCCATTTTTTTAAAGTTGAATTTTATTTTTCTATCATTTTTATAATGTTTAATCTTGAAAAAAGGAAAAAACAAAAAGTTTATTATCTCAACCATTTTTAAAAGTATAGTTCAGTAGTGTTAAGTATATTCACATTGTTGGTTAACTGATCTCCAAAAATTTTTAATCTTGCAAAACTAAAACTCTATACCCATTTAAAATAACAACTCTCCATTTCCTCCTCTCCTAGTCCCTGGAGACCACCATTCTATTCTCTGTTTCTATAAATTTCTATAATTTAACTACTTTAGATATCTCATATAGGTGAGATTATGTAGTGTTTGTCTTTTTGTGACTGGCTTATTTGATCTCAAGATTCATCCATGTTGTACCATGTGTCAGAATAGCCTTCCTTTTCAGGGCTGAATGCTATTTTATTGCATGTATATACCACATATTCTTTATCCATTCACTAGTGGCTTGCCTCTATATCTTGGTTATTGTGAATAATGCTGCCATGAACATAAATATACAAGTATCTCTTCAAGATTCCATTTTAAATTCCTTCAGATATAATCCTAGAAGTGGGATCACTGGATGATATAGTAATTCTATTTTTAATTTTGTAAGGAACCACCATACTGTTTCCCATAGTAGCTGCACCATTTCACATTTAGGTTTCCCATTTTTTAAGGAGGAATTTATAACCTGTGATAGCAGGAGGACTCCCAAGACTCCTGAACCCCCCCTCCCTCCTGACCAGATTAAGACCCTATCCTTCCACTTGTCCTTTGTGGAGAAGGAGGTAGCTGTCCTCAAATATAAATCAAAACTACAATGAGGACTTCTGGTTCAAGAAGGCAGAGTAGAAGGACATACACTCATCTCCTCCTGCAAGAGCACCAAAACTGCAACTAACTGTTGAACAACCATCAACAGGAGGACACTGTAATCCACCAAAAAAGATAACTTATGTCCAAAGACAAAGAAGAAGCTGCAGCAAGATGGTACAAGAGGGTGCAATCATGATAAAATCAAATCCCATAACCACTGGGTGGGTGCACCACAGACTGGAGAACAATAATATAAAAAAAGTTCTTGCACTATTGTGAAGGTTCTGAATATCACGTCAGGCTTCCCAGCCTGGGGATCTGACAAAGGGACCAGGAATCCCCAGGGAATCTGGTGAGGGCCAGGGAGATTTGATTATAGGCCTTTCAGAGGACTGGTGGAAACAGAGACTCCAGTCTTGGAGGGCACATACAAAATGTTATGCTCACCAAGACCCAGAGGAGAGGAGCAGTGACCCCACAGGAGGGACCAAAACGACCTGCTAGTGTTGGAGGGCCTCCTGCAGAGATGCGGGTCAGCAGAGGCTCACCACAGAGACAGGGCACTGCAAGGTCCCCCTCGGTGTAAACCCTCTTGGAGGGCAGAATGGTGGAAATCACTGTTACAGAACAGAATATAGAAAAAAGGATGAAAAGAAATGAAGACACCCTAAGAGACCTCTAGCACAACATTAAGCATACCAACATTCTCATTATAGGGGTCTCAGAAGGAGAAGAGAGAGAGAAAGGACCTGAGAAAATATTTGCAGAGATAGTAGCTGAAAACTTCCCAAACATGGGAAAGGAAACAGTCAACCAGGTCTAGGAAGCACAGAGAGTCCCAGGAAGGATAAACCCAAGGAGGAACACATGGAGACACTGTAATCAAACTGGAAAAATTAAGGACAGAGATGAAATGTTAAAAGCAACAAAGGAAAAATGACAAAGATATACAAGGGAACTCCCAACATGCTATCACCTGATTTCTCAACAGAAACTCTACAAGTCAGAAGGGAATGGCAAGAAATATTTCAAGTGATGAAACGGAAGAACCAACAACCAAGAATACTCGACCCAGCAAGACTCTCCTTCAGATCTGATGGAGTAATCAAAAGCTTTCCAGACAAGAAAAAATGAAGAGAATTCAGCACCATCGAATCAACTGTATAACAAATGTTAAAGGAACTTCTTTAGACAGGAAACACAAGAGAAGGAAAAGACCTACAGAAAGTAAACGGAAAACAACTAAGAAAATGGTAACAAGATCATCAGTTCACTTCAGTCACTCAGTCGTGTCTGACTCTTTGTGACCCCATGGACGGCAGCACGCCAGGTTTCCCTGTCCATCACCAACTCCTGGAGCTTACTCAAACTCATGTCCATTGAGTCAGTGATGCCATGCAACCATCTCATTCTCTGTCATCCCCTTCTCCTCCCACCTTCAATCTTTCCCAGTATCAGGGTCTTGTCCAATGAGTCACTTCTTTGCATCAGGTGACCAAAGTATTGGAATTTCAGCTTCAGCATCGGTCCTTCCAATGAATATTCAGGACTGATTTCCTTTAGGATGGACTGATTGGATCTCCTTGAAGTCCAAGGGACTCTCTAGAGTCTTCTCCAACATCACAGTTCAAAAGCATCAATTCTTTAGCAGTCAGCTTTCTTTATAGTCCAATTCTCACATCCATACATGACTACTGGAAAAACCATAGCTTTGACTAGATGGACCTTTGTCAGCAATGTCTCTGCTTTTTAATATGCTGTCTAGGTTGGTCATAGCTTTTCTTCCAAGGAGCAAGCATCTTTTAATTTCATGGCTGCAGTCACCATGTGCAGTGATTTTGGAGCCCAACAAAATATACTGATAATTACCTAAAATGTAAATGTATTAAATGCACCAACCAAAAGACATAGACTGGCTGGGTGGATGAAAACATGTGCACATATGCACTTCCACTTACCACATCACTCTGCCTGACCCTCCCCCCCAAAATTGTATATAATTATTTTATATTGTTAAGTTAATCATGTTCCCATTATGGCACGCAATTGCAGCTATCTTTTATTTTTTGTCTGGCTTTTGATTGTGAAAACTGATAAACATCTTTCACTATTGTGATTATGTAACTATTACTCACTTAATACCAATGTATCATGATCAATCAGCAGAAAAATAATACAACTCTATATTACCAAAGTTAAAATCTAATAGAAAACCTGTAATAACTTTTTAAAATCCAGATGCATATCAGAATTATCTTGAAATTTTTGTGAAAAATACAAATGCTCAGGTATTGTTTTTTCCCTCCAGAGCTCCAGATGTGTTTCTAATGAGCAGTCATGTTTAAAAACAACTGGACTATATGATGATCTTTCACTTTTATTGAGCTTGTTTCACATTTTCTATTTCATATTCATTGCTTCGATTTCACTTAATTTATGTTTTCCAATTTCTCCAACTCTTTTTTTTTTTTTTTTTTGATGTTCTTTCTCAAGTCTTTATCAAGTGTAGTAAAAAAGCTTTGGTATACATATGTAACTAAATATGCCTAATATATATATTTTAGAAAATGTATGTATTTTTGCCTCACTAAAAATATCATGACATTTTGATTCCACTTGTTTGAATTAGTATAAATAGAATGCTAGATTTCTAGTTCAAAAATAGATATGCAACAAGTAACAAAGGTTTACTGTATAGCATAGGGAACTATATTCAATATCTTGTAATAACCTATGATGGAAAATTATTTCTAAAATAATATGTGTATTTGAATAATTGAATCAACTTGTTGTGTACCTGTAACACTGTAAATCAACTATATTTCAATAAAAAATACAATAAAAAAAACTACAATGAGGTATCACCTCACACTAGTCAGAATGGCCATCATCATCAAACAGTCTATAAACAATAAATTCTGGAGAGGATGTGAAGAAAAGAGAACCCCCCCTACACTGTTGGTGGGGCTGTAAATTCATATAACCACTATGGAGAACAGTATGAAGGTTCTTTAAAAAACTAAAAATAGAACTACCATATGACCCAGAAATCTCACTACTGGGCATATACCCCAAGGAAACCATAATTGAAAAGGACAATGTTCACTGAAGCACTATTTATAATAGCCAGGACACGGAAACAACCTAAATGTCCATCAACAGCTGAATGAAGAAAGAAGAAGTGGTATATACATACATAGTGAAATATTATTCAGCCATTAAAAGGGATGAAATTGGGTCATTTGCAGAGATGTGGATGGACCTTCAGACTGTCACACAGAATGAAGTTAAGTCAGAAAGAGAAAAACAAATATCATGTATTAATGCATATGTGTGGAATCTAGAAAAATGGTATAATGACCTTTTCCAGAGCAAGAATAGAGATACAGATGTAGGAAACAGATGTGTGGACATGTGTTTGTGGGGTTGTGGGGAAAGGGGAATGGGATGAATTGGGAGATTGGGATTGACATATCCACCCTACTGTAATGTGTAAAATAGATAGCTAGTGGGAACCTGCTATAAAGCAAAGGAAGCTCAGCTTGCTGCTCTGTGCTGACCTAGATGGGTGGGAGAGGGGGTGGCATAGGTCTGAGAGGGAGGAGATATACGCATACATATAGCTGATTCAACAAGGTTGTATACTATCATCCTGCTTATTTATCTTATATGCAGTGTACATCATGCAAACTTCTGGGTTGGATGAATCACAAGCTGGAATCAAGATTGCTAGGAGAAATATCAATAAACTCAGATCTGCAGATACTACTCTAAATGCCTCAAGTGAAGAGGAATAAAAAGCCTCTTAATGAAGGTAAAAGAGAGTGAAAAAGTTGGCTTGAAACTCAACACTCAAAAAACTAAGATCATGACATCTGGTTCCATCACTTCATGGCAAATGGAAGGGGAAAAAATGGAAGCAGTGACATCTTCTTGGGCTCCAAATCACTGCAGATGGTAACTGCTGCCATGAAATTTAAAGTTGATTGCTACTTGGAAAGAAAGCTATGACAAATCTAGACAGTGATTAAAAAGCAGATACAACACTTTGCTGACAAAGCTCCATATAGTCAAAGCTACAGTTTTTCCCAGTAGTCATGTATGGATGTGAGAGTTAGACCATAAAGAAGGCTGAGCATTGAAGAATTGATGCTTTCGAATTGTGGTGCTAGAGAAGACTGTTGAAAGTCCCTTGGACAGTAAGGAGAACAAACCAGTCAATCCTAAAGGAAATCAACCCTGAATATTCATCAGAAGTGAAACAGGAGGAAAAGGGGCAAGGTACAACTTTTGAAAGAATAATATAGCCCAAGGATACAATAGAAACCGATTAGAATCAAATGGGTCCAAGATGGTAGACAAGTCAACTTTGCTCCTCAATCAGCAAGAAAAATGACATGACAGTTCCAAGCACCATCAGAAGACCAAAAAGTGGGTGCTGGCCCAACTCTTGGAAATCTCCACCCCTTCCCCAAAACAGTTGGAATAATCCTCCCACTCATCAGCCTATGAAGATATCCAGCCCATAAAAGCTAACCATGCCACATTTTTGAGGTTGTCAGACTCACCCTCTGTGATAGCCTACACTCTGTCTGTGGAGTCTGTTTCTCTCTAAATAAATCCACTTCTCACCTATCACTTTATCTCTCACTGAATTCTTTCTGCAATAAGACATCAAGAACTTGAGTTTCATTGGGTCCTGGAACCAAATATTGTGGGTTTTGGCTGGGTTAGATTTCCAGCCAAGTGGGTTAGAGTCCCAAACTGGGTTTTGGCCAGGTTTGAGTCCCAGGCACAAGGGTTCAAGTCCCAATCTAAGGTACATGGTTTCAGAAGGATGGATGTTGATGGTGAAGCTGAAGCTCCAATACTTTGGCCACCTGATGCAAAGAACTGATTCACTGGAAAAGACCCTGATGCTGGGAAAGAGTAAGGCAAAAGGAGAAGAGGGCAGCAGAAGATGAGATGGTTAGACAGCATCACTGACTCAATGGTGAATTTGAGCAAATTCCAGGAGATAATGGAGGACAGAGAAAGCTGGCAGGCTATGGTCCATGGGACAGAGAGTTGGACACGACTTAGTGACTGAATAACAATAGCTGATTCACTCTGTTGCACAGCAGAAACTGACAATACTGGAAAGCAATTGTACCCCAGTTTTTGAAAAATGGACAGAGAAATTAGGACACCATCAATGGGTGAGGTAGCAATACTGCAGGGCAATTGGATCACAATGTGAGGCCCAAATAGAGGATGAATTCATTCAGTACCATCACCTGCTGAACTGCTAACTGATCTCTGCTTCTGCCAGAGAGCAATCTATTCATGTGTCTGGGGACCCTGCTTCCTTTGGGAACCTGCTTCAGCTGATTTGATGCCTTTAGCATTTGATGACGCCTTGACCCTTGATTTCCAGTGAGATAAGCAATATTGTGATTTATAAGAAATAAATATTTGGACATTGAGATGACCAAAATATCTTTTTCATATGTGGTTCCTGGCTCACAGCCCCTAAAACCCTTGGAATTTCCTAAGCTAAGAGAGCAATACAGATGTCTTTTGTTATGTTAATGAGGTGACTTTTCAAAAACACATAAGGATGGGGTTTGGTTGCCAGAGGGATACACCAGGTGATCCGAGGGTTGGAACTTTCAGTCCTATCCTGACCTCCAGGGAAGAATGCTCTAGTTTTCAAGACATCTAATGTCCGTCTCTGGCGTGGAGCCCTCCTAAGGGGAGGTCTATGTAATTTCCATATGACATCTCCCTGCTGATTAGACTTTAGAACTTATGCCCAGTAAGAAATCAGCTGGGTGACTCTAGAGTGTTATTGCTTTCCTGACACTCAAGTTTTCTCAAGTGTCTACGGAAAGTTAGACCAGAAGATCTGGAATATTCCTTCAACCTTCAGTCATTCCACCAGAGTAGGAGGAGCTGTAGAAAATATGTGTCTTGGGGAAACCGCAGAAGAGTTTATGTCCTTTCTTGCTTTAATGCCCTCATTGAATCTACCTGCTAGACAAACAAGAGCTAGGAGTCCCAAACCAGTCCTAGGATCACCAGTTTAGTGAGAACCCACACTAAATAGCTTCACATGGTGGCGTCCAGTGGTCCTCGAACATCTGCTTGACAGTTACTGAGACAGCATCTCATAAGATTGCTCTTGGTTCTTGCTGATGAAGTGGAGAAGGACACTGCGGGGTCCTCCAGGGTAAAAATCCTTTCCTTGTCCCCTGTTTTTTATTTATAGAAAATAGGCTTCATTCAGCCTCCTGTGAACATTGACATTCTAAGAATTAGTGAACTAAAATTAGGAGGCAAGAATACACAGGAGAACTATACAAAAAAGATCTTAATGACCCAGATAACCACAATGGTGTGATCACTCACATGGAGCCAGACATCTTGGAGTGTGAAGTCAAGTGGTCATTATGAAGCATCACAATGAACAAAGCTAGTGGAGGTGATGGAATTCCAGCTGAGGTATTTCAAATCCTAAAAGATGATGCGGTTAAAGTGCTGCACTCACTGTGCTAGCAAATGTGGGAAACTCAGCAGTGGCCACAGGACTAGAAAATATCAGTTTTCACTCCAATCACAAAGAAAGGCAATGTCAAAAAATGTTCAAGCTATTGCACAATTGTACTCATTTCATAGGCTAGCAAAGTAATGCTCAAAATTCTCCAAGCTAGACTTCAACAGTACGTGAACCAAGAACTCCCAGATGTTCAAGTTGGATTTAGAAAAGGCAGAGGAACCGGATATCAAATTGCCAACATCTGATGGATTATAGAAAAAGCTAGAGAATTCCAGAAAAACATCTACTTCTACTTCATTGACTATGCTAAAGCCTTTGACTGTGTGGATCACAACAGACTGTGGAAAATTCTTCAAGAGATAGGAATATCAGACCACCTTACATGCCTCCTTAGAAATCTGTATGCACGTCTGGAAGCAACAGTTAGAACAGGAAATGGAACAATGGACTGGTTCCAAATTGGAAAAGGGGTATGTCAAGGCTGTATATTATCACCTTGCTTATTTAACTTATATGCAGAGTACATTGTGAGAAATGCTGGGGTGGATGAAGCACAAGCTTGAATAAAGACTGCTGGGAGAAATATCAATAACCTCAAATATGCAGATGATATCATCCTTATGGCAGAAAGTGAAGAGAAACTGAAGAGCCTCCTGATGAAGATTAAAGAGGAGAGTGAAAAAGCTGGCTTAAAACTCAACACAAAAAAATGAAGATCATGGCATCTGGTCCCATCACTTTATGGCAAACAGATGGGGAAACAATGGAAACAGTGACAGACTTTGTTTTCTTGGGCTCCAAAATCACTGCAGATGGTGACTGCAGCCATGAAATTAGGACTCTTGCTCCTTGGAAGAAAAGCTATGACCAACCTAGACAGCATGTTAAAAAGCAGACAAAGTTTGCCGACCAAGTTCTGTCTAGTCAAAGCTATGGTTTTTCCAGTAGTCATGTATGGATGTGAGAGTTGGACTGTAAAGAAGGCTGATTGCAGAAGAATTGATGCTTTTAAACTGTGGTGTTGGAGAAGACTATTCAGAGTCCCTTGGACTTCAGAGAGATCAGATCAGTCTGTTCTAAAGGAAATCAGTCCTGAATATTCATTGGAAGGACTGATGCTGAAACTGAAACTCCAATACTTTGGTCACCTGATGCAAAGAGCACACTCATTAGAAAAGACCCTGATGCTGAGAAAGATTGAAGGCAGGAGGAGAAGGGGATGACAGAGGAAGAGATGGTTGGACGGTATCACAGACTCAATGGACATGAGTTTGAACAAGCTCTGGAGATGGTGAAGAACAGGGAAGCCTGGCAGTCCATGGGGTTGCAAAGAGTCAGACAAGACTGAGCAACTGAACAACAACAGCAGCCTCCTTGACCTTCCCTGAGTTCCAAGAGGAGATTCAAACAATTGCTTTTCAGAGAAAGAAGGAAATGCAGAAACAAAGGAGGAGCAATCACGAAACAATAGTGCAATGATTAAACAGGATCCTGGTTCCTCTTTGAGAAATTTACATAACAATTATCTTTGAGTTCTTCTGCAGGAACTAAGACCCCTGCCCAGGTGGAAAATGGTAACTTCAAGCTGAGCACTAGATTCCTGAACATTGCTTTACCTCACTACCAACCAATCAAAAGAAAGTCTGCAGACAATGGAAGATAACAGAACTCTGAGCCACCTCCCAAATGATTCTCCCTTTAAAAAATTTCATTTTCGAGGAGAATCTTCAGACTTGGATTTCAAGCATGAATCCACCATCTCCCCAGGCTGCTGGCCTCCTGAATAAAGCAATCTTTCCATTCCTACCAACACTTTTCTCTTGATTATTGGCTTTCAAGTAGCAAGAAGCCAAACCTGAGTTGAGTAACACTTAGAAAAAGTCTTCTTGAGATTAATATTGATATGCCTTGCTGTACTTTTTATCTATCCATTCAAACTCTACCACTAGGATTACACAGAACAAAGCATCTTGGTGTAATTTGCATCCTGGTGTTGTTACTGGAGTCCAAGTTCACTCTGCTTGCCACATAATAAGCCCATAATCCAAGAGATGAGATGTTGAGGCAAGGAATACTTTATTCAGAAAGCCAGCAGATCGAGAAGGTGGCAGACTAATGTCTCAAAATAACCATCTTGTCAGGGTTTGGATGCAGGTTCTCTTATAGAACAGAGAGAGAGAGAAGGTGAGGAAGTAAGGTAAAAAGGTCATAAGTCTTGCAAATATCTCATGGAATGAGCCTCTGGGAGAGGATGTTTTAATTTCTTATTTTTTGCAGCCACTCACAGGTAGGCAGGGTCAGATTGTCTCTCTGGGAGCTGAACAAAGGCACTTTAGTTTGACAGTCAGGCAGAGGGGTAGAGTTCTCTGAGGCAGGCAGTATGTATGATTATAATAACAAAAGCAATGAAAAGCAGAGGTTAAAGTCAAAGAAACATATCCAACATGGAGTCAAAATTGGCTCTTCCCTGTAACAGTGTGGTATGTGTTTTGGTGATGTGTGTATACACACAATAACACCTTTATACTGGGTCCTTAGAGTTGTGTGTGGTCAATGTAGGATGAGTCTTGATGCCTTAGTGTGTTTTATGACACTAGAAAGGCCAGTATTCTGAGTTAGGCTGATGTAATTTAGTGAACTATGATTTACAGAAACAACTTGCAGGTTAAGTGGTGGAATAACAAAGATGATTAATGAAGGCAAACTGTCCATTGATACATTCCTCTTGTTCAATTGACTTGTAAACAACAGTGCATTTATTGCAAAAGCCCAGTTCCTTTATTGAAGAAAAATTTCCCCTCAACTTTCTTCCTCTCTTCTTGCCTTCCCCAGGCCTCTCTTCCTGTCTCCAGATCAGGTTTAGGCTCAAAGCTAGAGTTGGCCCTTCTACAAACTAACTGTGTGACCCTACATTCATTTCTAAACCTCTCTACTCTTTTGTGTTTCTGTGAAGACAGACTAATGGCCTGGAAGTTGTGCCTATTATAGGTTACATGGTGAAGGGAAATTAAGTTTGCAGATGGAAGTATGCTTGCTAATTAGCTGACCTTGAGATGGGAAGATTATCCTGGATTGTCCACACAGGCTCAATGTAATCACATAGGAAGAGGAAGACAAAAAGGGTCAGAGTGACAAGATGTGAGAAAAATTCAACCCAGCCTCTGTTGGCTTTCAAAATGGAGAAAGGCAGGCATGAGTCAAGAAATGTGAGTGGCCTTTAGAAGGCAGAACTGAAGGGAAAAAAAAAAAAAAAAAAAAAGATTATTCCCTATAGCTTCCAGAAAGGACTACAGTCCTTCTGATACCTTGACTTCAGCCCAGTGAAACCACTGTCAGACTTCTTCAGAACTATAAGATTATAAATTTGTGTAGTGTTAAGCCACTAGATTTGTGGAATTTGCCGCAGCAGCAATAGAAAATATGCTATCTATACAATGCAGTTAATAATGATATTTGTCTTAAAATGATTACTGAGACAAAAATTAAAAACAAAAACAAAAACAGAACATTCACTGCCTGATACACATTGAGTTCTCAGAATATAAATGCTATTATTTTTAATCCTCCCAACTTTCCTCCCTTCTTCTCCCAAAGCCCACAGTCATGGTACGTTGGTGGCTGCACCACGCCTATGAATGGGCCTGCCAGCAGCAACTCTCCCAGAGGTCAGCTGACAGAAGGAGAAATCACAATGCTTTCAAATCCATTTGACCGGGGTTGAAAGTCTGCCAGTATTCTAAAGGAATTTTCTTTTTTACATTAAAGTGACAGATCTTTATGACAATAGCAGCAGCTGCTGGCCAAATAGCCATCTTTGCTCCTTCTACATATTCATTCCTATTTTATTTTAATTTGTATGTTATAAGAAGAAGCCAAGGATATCTCAGCTTTAAAGCGATGTCTTATCTGTAAGCTTTTAATTCCTTACTTGGGGAGCACAACAGCTCATATCATGGATGAATTCAATGAAAAGAGATGGTATTTCCTGCTGGGTGGAGGACAGATCCAACAGTTTCTGGGAAACTTCTCTTTTGGCACTTTGCCTAACCACCAGGCTCTTCATTGCCCCCACCTCCTTTATAGTTACCCCAATATTCCAAGAAATTGCCCAACTCTTTCAAAACCTTAAATCAAAGCCTAGTTCCATATATCTTAGGTATAGGCAACAAAAGTCCTTAGAGGACGACTTGACTCCCTTGGGTTATGCAAAAAAATGTTAATGTAACATTTATGGTTGAGACTTTACATGCATAAAAGTCAGGAACACTTTATTTATGGCTTGCACAGCTGTTGTAAGGTACTTGCCTCCTTCTGATTGCGTGGGGATTATCATATAGGCAGTTAACCTTAATGCTATGTTAGCCCTTATTTGGAATCCTCTCATCCCAGTTCTATCTCACCATTTGCATTTGTTGTCTTTGGCAGAGAAAATAAAAAGAGAAAGAGAACCATTGTTGATTGCATATTCAAATAAACACAGCGTTCACACAGACTGGGGTGTGGTGGTAGATGCAAATCAAGAAGTCTGGTTTGATGAATGAGTTGGGGGTAGTGAGGGTGGGCTGCTGCCTGATCTAAGTAGGGGGTTTCTTTCTTTTTTTTTGGAGGGGGTGGATGGGTCAAATGTTTCAATTCCTTTCATGCTGTTGATACATGCATGTGCTTGTTCATGCAAGATCAGCAGTTCAAAGAATGGTATGATTTTCCTATTTCTCTTTTCTTTCCATAAGGAAAAGCAATGAAAAAGTCTCTTGAGATCATCTGATTCTTCTCCCCACCGGCAGCCTACTTACAGTGCTGTGAGCAATACAGGGACTCCTCATCTCTAGTCCCAGGCAGGCCACTCTTTATCTGCTTACCCTGCTCCGCATCTGGGCCCCACAGAGACAATGGGACAGAGCCAGCTAGGATGAGCCAGGGAAGCAGATAGCAAAAGTGAGGAAAGATTTTGGAAGTATGCCATACCTGGAAGGAATGTGGGAATGGGATGTAATTCTATGGAAAAGAGAAGGGCTTTGTGAAGAGGGCCTAATTACAGAGAAAAGAGCGAGCCAGCGTTCAGTGTGCATTGTCTGAATGACAGAACCCACACATGCCCCCCTACAGAGGACCCCTCAGGAAGGAGAAGACTCAAGTGGTGTGAAGATGGATGAAGCTGAGACACAAAGATCCTCTGACCACAAGGATGGGGAAGGATGGTTTTGTTTCTTTCCCCAGATAATCCGTTTATATTTCAGATGGGCAGTTTCCTTTCTGTTCAGTCACAATTGCAATTCAAACTAGGTAGGAAGAATGGATTAGGATTTCTCAAGAACTCTTCCAAACTTTTCAGCCAGAAGCCTGAATTCCATATGAAGTTCCACCTTTAATAATATTTAAGTTGTGTGTGTGTGTGTGTGTTTTAAACCAAAGGAAAGTAAGCCATTTTACCAACACAGCATGCTGGAAGAGTTTATTACCTTCATTTTTGAAAAGAGGGAAGCTGACACCTAAAAAGCATTAGTATTCTTTTCCTTCCCATATAAATAAAAAGTTCTCTAGGCATATGATTTCCAATTTCCTGTCATTGACTCTGGATTTGGCTTTTGAATGTGGAGCAAACATAAAGTATAACTGATGTTTTAAAATTGCTACGCCTGCATCTTTCTTGGTTATACTCACCTCCATTTGCTTTTCACTATGAATGAATAATATTCCGGGCAGTCTTACAGATAACCATTTCCTCTTTACCAAGGCAAAGTCACAATACCTGAGTGACACAATAGTGTTTATTTCAATCGTGTTACTGACTACAGAGGGATGCAGGATGGAGGGGCAAATTCTGAGATGGTGGAAAGAAAAGACTTCCTGGTAAAAATCAGAGTGGTCAGGAAAAAGCTGTACGTATTGAGAGATCATGGAAAGGGTTTGTTGGAAAAAGTGGCTGCACTTATAACCAAGGCTTCAGAATCAAGTCCCATTTACTTATTAAGTCCCTATTATTTATCTTTAAAAGGAAACCAATACTGTGGCTATCAGAAAGCCCAGCCTGTGAAACAACTGGAGGGCAAATCAAGACGGAATTCCATCCTCCCCCCTTCTCCACACTTTAACTGCAGTGTTACAACACTATAGATGTACCCACCCCCCATGAAAATTGGAATGCAGTGGACCTTTGCTTCCAAAATAAATAGGAGTTTAGTTTCCCAGCATTTCCCGTCTTTTCCAGGTTCATTCCAGGAGCTTGGTTTTAAACAAGATTAAACATGCACACAGCTGAAATCAAACTGGGTGCTATGGAAATGTTGAAAGAGTGGACTTAAATCTTAGCTCCTCAAGACAGTCTAGATTCATCCCACAGCAAATGTTCCTTGCAGCTGCTGCTCTTCTGGTAAACAGAAGAGAGAAGGGCAAAAAAAGTTATTATCTGCCTGTTGAAACTATCCCAAACTTAGGTAGTATACTCATCATGTAGCATATTTATCTTTTATTTTCAATTTTAGTCTACCAGAACTGCTGCCTGTTGGAGACCTCTATGAAGAGAAAAATAATTTCACTTACTAAAAACTTGATTTTGCTCCTCCTTGGACATCTCTACAGCAGATTTATGGCTGGATTCAGTGTCTCTCCCAAATCTGAATTCACCATTTATTCAGGTTCTCTGTATTGTTGGCGGCTATGATACACAAGAATTATTTTTATATCTAGCAAGAGCTGTTTGTCTTTTCTTTTAAGGATAATATTGACTGAAGAGAGAAGACAACCAGGCAATGTATAATGTATATTTGGGAAATGATCATTACCCTTGAAGTCCTGGGTGTCTAAGGCCAAGGAAGATAACTGATTATCTGATCTCAACACAAAATACACAGTCACATCAAGGGGAAGACACCTCAGAGACTGGCAACCTCTAGCCTCTTCACTTACTATAAATGAGGAAGCGGAGCCCTAGAGGAGGCATCATGTCCTTCCAGCATTTTCCTAGGGGGAATTTACTTTGGCTTCCCTCGTTGTGACAAATAAATCAAGCAATTCTGCAAACAGACGTGCCCAGGTAAGAATTCCATAAATACCATGGCTGCTTGGTGTTTATTGGCTACACAGGGCACTGAGCCAGATTGAAGGCGTTCTGGGTGGTCACTGGTCACTTCAGGTAAGGGTCAGAACAGGAGGATCTTGGCACAGATTGCCTCAGAAAGGTGACATAGCCTCAAAATCCAAATTCCCTACTCCCCCGTGGACTATTTTTAAGGGTTCATGATTTAGAAAGGGGCACAAAGTGAGAAGTGTTCCCATTTAAGATGTTCCCAGGCATTAGTGGTGGTTTATGCCTGACCTCCAAACCCTGGGTTCTAGACTGAATCTCCTAAGCAAAGAAATCTGGTTTTCCTGTGTACGTGAACCACTCTTTCACCACCACTGGTTATATCTATTGTTATTGTGGCACCTGGAATTTACGCCCAGTTAGGGCCCAGGCTGACAAAGGAGGAGTGGAAAAGACAGAGTTAGTCCTGGCTGTTTGGGATTAATAGATACACACTACTCTGGACAAAACAGAAAAGCCACAGGACTTACTGTATAACACAGGAAGCTATATTCAATATGCTATAATAACCTATAATGGAAAAGGATCTGGAAAATAAAAAAAAAATATATATATATATATGTGTGTGTGTGTGTGTGTGTGTGTGTGTGTGTGTGAGCTGAATCACTCTACTGTATATCTGAAACATTGTAAATCAACTATACTTCAATAAAAGTAAATAAATAAATAAGGGGAAAAAAGTTAAAAAAGAGAGCGAGCTCTGGCCCAGTTGGAAGAAAGCCTCAAGGCAGTGAGTGAGGTCTGATTCGGCCTTGCAACTCAAAGTGTCCCCTACTGGGGACATCAGCCTCTTCTGGGAGCTTGTTAAAAAAGCAGAACTCGCAGGGTCACAAGGTCTTCAGGTGGTGTTCACATGCATTAAACTTGGAGAGGAGTACCTGGTCCTACTCCCAGAGATTCTGACTAAATTGGTTGACTTCGTGGCCTGGGCATAGACACATTGACAGACTCTCCCAGGTGATTCTAAAGTGTAGTCACACTTGACAATGACTGCCCTAGAGGGCTGGGCTGTGACCACATGCCCAGGACAAGAAGGTGGCACTGGGCCAGTACTCTTGACCCAAGGAAGTGTAGCTGATTTTTGCTGTTGTTAGTTTTCCATGCAAAAATCTTCATGGGAGATTAGAGAAAGGATTTCCCCCCGCCAAGCATTCTGTTTTTTGGGGTTTTTTTCCTATTGAAGGATAATTCTTTTACAATATTGTGTTGGTTTCTGCCATACATCAGCATGAATAAGCCATAGGTATACATATGTTCCCTCCCTCTTGAATCTCCCTCCCACCTTACCCCACCCCTCTAGGCTGTCACAGAGCACCAGTTTGAGCTCCCTGAGTCACAAAGCAAATTCCCACTGGCTATCTATTTTACATATGGTAATGTATATGTTTCTCTGCTACTCTCTCCATTCATCCAACTCTCCCTACCAACCCCCTCCACCCTGCCTCGCCCCCAAGTCTGTTTAAAGAAAGGATTTTTTTAAAAGAGGAAAATAATGGGGAGAAGGCAAACCTATGGTTGGTCAGGGAAAGATGGCTGTTGTTGTTTAGTCAACTTGGCCCAGTAATTGAATGGGCATATAAGCAAAGCACTTAGAACAGCTGTGATCCAAGTGATCAGAGCTTTACTGATCATTAACATATGATCAGAGCTTTAGACATGTCTATTATTGTTACTACTATTATTATTCATAGAGAATGTGGACTTGAATAAAGAGGTTACTACAATGGCTACCTTTCATTTAGTATCTAAGTGTCCAGCCTTCTACATTCATTATCTCATATACTCCTCATACCAACACTTTCAAGAAGGTATTACTACCCCATTTGGAGAAGAACCGGAGGCTAACTAAGAGAGATGTCTTAGACTTCTTGGCAGATATCACAAAATACTATAGAACAGATGGCTAAAACCACTAACACTCCTTCTCACCATTCTGGAGGCTGGAAAGTTCAAGGTCAAGGTTTCTGCTGAGAGCCATCTTCTTGGTTTGCAGACCACTCTGTCCTCCCACGGTGGAGAAAACAGGACTCTGGTCTTTTCTTCTTTCTGTAAGGGCACTAACCCCATCATGGGAGCCCCACCCTCATGAGATCCCATTCAGATATACTGACCCTAAAGCACCATTTCAGCCAGGATGAAGGTTATATCATTGTATGTCCTGTGAATGTGGAGGTAGGTAAGTAGAGGCTGAGATAAGAGAAAGGAGAAACAGGAATGAACTTGATAAATTCCAAATGTTATCAATTTATTAGGCCCTGCCTCCTCTGAGTTCCCAGACCCTCACTCAGCCTGCTGCCCAAAGAGCAGTTATGCGTTCTTGTCTTGGAATAATGCAACACTTGGTCATTCTAGAAAAGCTCATCTCTGCGATAAAGAGAGATGTCTTGCCCCCGGCTTAGCACACCAGGGCTGGGTTCCAGCTAACGAACCTCCCCTTAGCCAATTACAAAGGAGGGTGGAAAGGCTAAGAATTAGAAAGGAGTGAGTGCCAAGCCCAACACATTTTATTACCAAACTGTTAGAATTAGAAGAAGGCGTCTATCAGATTGGCTAAGAAAACACTAGCAACCACTTGGACTGTGGAACTGCAAAAGGATTTGCAGTAACAGAGTCTGATAAGATGTAGCCAGCGTGGATTTGTGAGGGCAGGTCTAGCTTGAAAGAACTCGTTGGGTTTGTTTTGGTTTTATTTTTTTAAGAGGAATTACAGTTATAGGAGACAAAAGAAAAAAGAAAAGTCTAGGATTCTATTTACCTAAAATTTCAAAAAGCATTTGATAAGGTTGCACATTAAAGCCAATTGCCCCAGGTGAGAAATCATGGTAGGGGGTAAAACAGCACACTGTGAAGACAAGGTGCTGCCTGAACAGGAAACCAAAAAAGGGTAATAAAAGGCAATATCTCTAGCTGGAAAGGGGTTATTTGTGGGGCTGGTTTGATCTTTTCTCATTTATACAATTTAATCAGAAGACAAAAACTCTGGTGGTTTTTTATTCTCTTTTTTTCAGGTGGAAAATAAGTTGAACAAGTGTATTGACATCGTGTGTGTGTGTGTGTGTGTGCATGAGTCACTCTGTCATGTTCAACTCTTTTGAGACCCCATGGACTACAGCTTACCAGGCTCCTCTGTCCATGGAATTCTCCAGGCAAGAACACTGGAGTGAGTTGCCATTCCCTTCTCCAGGGGACCTTCCCAACCCAGGGATCGAACCTGGGTCTCCTGCATTGCAGGCAGATTCTTTACCATCTGAGCCACAAGGGAATCCTACTGACAACCTAGCAGCATCAAAGTCTACCCTCAAGTCCTCTCCTCCCCGGTTCTTCCTTCAATAACAATTCGTGGGATGCTTCTGCAGTGCGAGGGACTGTTGTAGACCCTTGGGATAATCAGTGAACCAAAAAGACAGAAACCCCTGCCCTCCTAGAGTTTGCAGTTGTAGCAAACAGACAATAAACAATATACACCACGCTGTTCAGTTTGGGCCTAAACACCTATGTTACAAATGAAATTGAACCCCAGGAATGTTGCCATGGTTCGGCTAAGACGAATCAAAACGAAATGACTACAAAAATTGAGTGATTTGTTAGAACTGTGACCTATCCCACCAGGGCTACATGGCAAGACTTTTGGAATCCCTTCATTTCCAGGTTAGGATTAAGGGGCACTTAAAAGTCTTTACTTCTTGATGTGAGTATATTCCTGCACCCTTGCTCCAGCACAACTTGAAAGTCCTAGAGGGCAAGAATCACTGCACCTCTTCTGTTTCCTACATCTCTACCTGGCTCGTGGGAAACAGTGAATTCTCAACTCTACAAATGTCAATGACTTTGTTACCAGTTTCCATAAACTAGAGGAGGAGACTGCAGAAAGAGTTACAGTTGCACTTCTAAACCCACAAAAGATCATTACTGTTAAGACTATGGCAAACAGTTCTCCATCTCTACAGAAGCCAGGAAACAAAACAAAACAAAGTGGCAGAGGAAGTGAAGGTTGCTGGTTTGCCAGAACACCTTGATAAAGACATCAACAGAACTTCTTTCCCCTAGAGATACTTAAAACAGAAAGGATTCTCACCAGCCTAATGAGGTTTGGTGATGGAGGTTTCTAAAAAACAGACAGTGGTAATAATTGCTTATGTCAATTCTAATTTGTGACAACAATCTAAAAAGCATGAGGCCAGCACTGGAGAGTTGAGTTCACAGTTGGACATTTAGGGATTGAGTCCCCCCTCCCAAAAGGATCTTTGCCAATGGGGAAGACACAAGGTCTCACTGGGAGATAGAGCCATAGCATATTATAAACTCAACGCTTGAGCCAGACGATTCAGTGGATTGAGTGGGCTTCGATCAAGTTTGGAGACTCTGAAGCTTTAACTGGCCAATGTAGGATGGCAACCATAATGGAAGACTAAAGCTCTCCTCAAGATCAGTCCTGGAAGAAGTCTTCACCTTTGAAGAAGAATGTTCAAAAGAATGTGGTTGTGATCCATCATTGCTCTAGCAAAGTAGGCAACAGCCATGGCGTGTCAACTTAAACAAGGAGATGAGAGCTCCCTAGACAGGGAGGATTTCCACCCATTATTTTTGTGGATTGTGATGGCGTTAAGACCTGATCACACAAGACTTCAAATGATGCTGTTCAGCCAAGAGCCAAGGTAGAACTTCCATGGTCAAAGGCATGGTGGTCAAGTATTGGTTTTCCCCCTCTCCTCTCACACTCCCTGTCCTCCTTGTCCTACTAAACACATATGCACACTCAGATGAACAGTAGAGTCCTTGAGACTCTGATGTTTTTTTGTTCAGTACATTTAGGCAGGTTTTCTGACCACTATGACTTCCTGATATCCATTTGTATCACACTTCAAAACACCAAGTCTGTCCAAAACGATCTTGTCTTTAAAACTGTCAGATTTATCTTTGACCTTACAATTTTTCTGTGGCAGAAAGTCTTCTTTTCTGAAGACTGCAAACTTCCTACAGCAGGGTGTATAATCCAAAAGAAATCTATAAGAAGCACATCACAGTTTTGACTGATGACTTTGCTTGGATTCCAAGTATAGAGAGTACTTTTAAAAGTCTCTCTACTGAGTGTCTGATGTGTCATGTCTTTTGCATCATCAGAAGAGGGAATTGGAGCCCAAGACTTTCAGAATTCAATAGGCAGTGTTCTTTCTTCTATATCATAGTGCTTTGAAAATTAGCAACATTCTCCTGACATTCCTTGCTAAACCAAAGTGCATTTCTTAATCAATTCTTTATGACTCTAACTTTCTCCTTCTCTTACAATATTTTTTTTCAATCTTATATTCTCAAGCCACTTCTGCCTTCAACCTCCAAGTCCTAGAATCCCATAGATTTGGCTTCCAAAGGACCTTCCTTGTGCTATTCTTCCAGACTAGGAACAACTATTTGTCTGGACCTTTCTGTTTGTGAAGTCATGAACTACCTGGACTGGCAAGGCCCTCAGACATCACCTTATCAAATGCCCACATTTTACAGGGGGTAGAAATTGAGTGCAAGGGAGCCCTCAGTCATACTGGGTTCATGACTCACAACCTACATCCTTTCTACTTTATCAGGCCATCCTTAACAAGCTCAGCATCAACTCAAAATTGTCCAGAGCGCTGTCTCTATGCCCCCTATTCTCTGCTGGTTATGACAGAACTAAAGTACTCAGAGAAAAATTCTAATTGGTGTGCTTTCTCAGCATAGATTGCCATTCTGAAGTATTAGTGTCTTAACTCAGTAAACTGTGCTGTTTTACAGATGACCATGTTGTGATATGAAATAAATGGTAGGAATTTGAGGCAGAAGGGAGAGAGACTATAGATGGAATAGCTTTGTCAGATTCATGGATCACACCTTTAGAACTTGTGGAATGTTGAGAGAGGGCCCCTAAACCAGAGGTCTTTCTAAACGTAGATAAAGCATGATACCCTGAGAAATGGCAATTAGTCAAGGAATCAAGGAGCCAGCTGCTTCTTCACCGCACATTTTCTATGAATTCTAGATACACTTAAATCTATTTGGGACTAGTTTCCTGGACTAGTTAATCCTAGGGACACCCCCAATTTAAGAATTCCATGGACTCCAAGGAGCCTGGTGGGCTACAGTCCATAGCGTCGCAAAGAATCAGACACAACTAAAGTGACTGAGCATGCATGCATATCCTCAGTTTGAAACGTTATGCTTAATGGTAATAGTGAAGTAACCCTCTAGTTTAGGATTTGCAAACTCAGATATCTAGTGGGACAGGAAGTTCACATAAGGAAGTAGGATGTTTGTATATTAAGCATTTTATTTGCTACTAATTGTGGAGGGCATACTGTGCATCTCTCTTGGGGATTTAGAATGTATAACATTATATTCAAGGATTTGAGACGTACTATAGTACCTAAAGCCATTTAATTGTTTAACATAGAACAGTTTCCTAGCACTCTTAGAAACCTGCAGGGAAACAGTGTTTCATGAATGTCAGTTTGGTAAAGGGTTTATTTAAAGAGTTTTACACATTGTTTGGAAATATACAGTTTGGAATGACAAGTTTACTCTATGAAAAAACAAAAACAAAAAAACTTGTAGGGCAACAATTCTCTCTACGATGAACTATGCTGATCCAGTGTTGCTAGAGTCTCTGATTTTTATCAAGGAAAGCTCCAAATCCAAACTTGCACATGAAAGCCTAGATTTTTCTATGCTGGCAATTGAAATTTGAACAATGGAATTTGTAGGAGCACAAAACAACTCCCATCCTCAGGCCCCTGGGCGATCACAATGTAACCAGGGCAGCCTGGAGTCCTATGTCCAAGGGATGCTGACTGGTACTTGGAAGTGTTATAAAGGAAGTCTGCTGCACCTTGGAAGTGCCTTTCTGTGCAGGAACAAAGAATCACTATGCCTCGATTCCTCCTGCAGAGGCCAGCACTCATGGGAGGGCTCAGAGATCTGGAGTTCCCTACCTGGGTGGTCCAAAGAGCTCAGACCAGTTGGGCTCTGCTGTGTGCCCCCAGGCTCTTAGCCTTCACAGTTCAAGGAGCACTTATTGTTAGATTACAGCTCTGCTTCGAGGAATGTGAAAGTGCCTAGAGGTTATCACTTTACAACCCAGAGAAGGGAAGAGGATGCCATTCCCTCACTGTTTTGTGGGGGAGAAGCTGGCCAGGGTCCAACCATGAAACCGGGGCACAGGGAGAAGGCTATTTCAAGAAGCAGAAAGATACTGATGGGGTGAGACTCACAGATGATTAAGTCGCCAAGGACCAGGCTCGATGATAACGATGCTAATCACAATTGCCACGTAGTGACCTCTGGCTCTAAGTGAGAAGCACTTCATAAGCAAGATTGCATTTAATTTCTACAACACGACAAAGATTAAGTCAGTTACCCAAGGTCACCCAGGAAGTGGGAGAGTCCCAATGCAAAATCAAGCTCAGGAAAAATTTCTGAGTTGGCTATTAACTCACAGAACAAAACTTCTGCTTAGAGGGTAAGAGAGAAATTTAATGTGGTTTGTTGTCCCTTAACATATTTGCCCTGACTTTCTTGCAACTAGTGGGCTTCCCAGGTGGTGCTAATGGTAAAGAACCCACCTGCCAATGCAAGAGACATAGAGACATGGGTTCAATCCCTGGGTTGGAAAGATCCCCTGGATGAGGACATGGCAACCCACTCCAGTATTCTTGCCAGGAGGATCCCATGGACAGAAGAGCCTGGTGAGCTATAGTCCATAGAGTCACAAAGAGTCAGACAAGACTGAAGCTACTTTGCATGCATGCTTGGAACTATTATAACTGGTTTTGATTTTCTGGGTGTCATCAACTTCTCCACGATTTTATCAGAAGTTGTCTTTGTGATTTGTCATGTTTAATTCAAATCCTGTTCTCTGTATTTTAAAGGAATAGAATGTTTGTAAATAAAGGCATGGTTTTTATCTTGTCCAAAGCCAAAAAAGCTCAGGTAAAAAGCTGGTGGCCAGTGTGATCTTAAGGGACAGTGATGGGTCATGGTCAGTGACTGGTCTCTCAATGAGGTGGTCAGGCCATGTATGTTCCCATGAGAAAATTAAATTTCCATTTTTTTTCCACAGAGGAGACCACTGTAGCTTCAACTTCCTGCCTGGCGAAGCTAAAGCTGCTCTCTTCCTAAAGCTTCCCCTTTGCTGTTGTCTCAAGAAAGTGTACTTTAATGAAGCTTTTGAAAACCCAACTTACTTGCTTGCCACCTCCCCAGATCTACAAGGTGGTCTCTTCTTATGCATGTAGCTTGTCACATGACTCCACTCATATTAAAACCATGGACCGTAGAATGACCTGGTTTTTCTGAAAAGTTTTTGCTGATACAGTAACTGATTTTATTTTCCTATTAACAATGAAACTAGAAGGCTCCTTTTAGCAGCTTGCTGCATCGACGACCACCACCCCAGTCCCCCTCAACAGCCGTATCATTCAGAGGAAACAGCACCAATAAGGACTACAAATGAACCCAGTGGACAGGTCTGGCATATTACATTATTTGACACTGTTGAGGTCACTGCTGTCTGCCAAGTAATCAATCTTACTTTTAATCAGAAAAGGCATAAAGGGTCACAAGTCTCATTTGAGACAATGGTTAAGAGGGCAAAGGAAAAGATGGGTCAGATGATTTATATTTATGTGCATTTATCTGATGGACATTTCCACGTATCTTATTATCCATCCACAGAGTAGACAGAGGGAGGGGAGACTTTGAAGGGGAAAAAGGGAATGAGGTAAATAGGGACTCATCTGGGAGTGATGGCTTTGCCATGGAGGGCAGTGAAATAACACAGTGAACTCAGAACATCAATCATCAATCTCCCAGTTAATCTCCAGGGTTTTGGCTTTGATTGCTGGGATTCTAGTAGAACTTGTCCACAATCAGGGCACCTTCATCTTGAGTTTGGATGGGCCTATGCTGAGAGTCCTTGACTTGGCTGATTCATTGGAAGGAACATCCTCACCCTAGTCAATGCTGCAAAAACAGGTCAGTATTTAGTGATCACTTAGGATGAGTCTAGGCTCTGCTTGGCACAAGAGTTGAGAGGAAGAGAAGTTACCAAAGCATTATATCTGATCCCTGCCCTCAAGGGGTTTATACTCGGAGAAGAAATAGTGATGCACAAAGCATCCAGAGAGACCTGAGGATATGGACTGAAGAAGAGTATTTAAACAGAAAATGCTGCCAGGAAAGGAAGAAGAATGAGATGGGTGTGGACCTGATTAGCCTTACAGTACTATCAGTTCAAGAACTTAACGTTTAATAAAAGGTTCCTAATTCCAATGTTCTTGTTTATTTCCCCCAGCCTACAATTAGCCATTATAGTATGTGCAGTGGTAGCTCAGCTAGTAAAGAATCTGCCTGCAATGCGGAAGATCTGGGTTTGATCCCTGGATTGGGAAGATCCCCTGGAGGAGGGCATGGCAACCCACTCCAGGATTCTTGCCTGGGGAATCCCCATGGACAGAGGAGCCTGGCGGGCTACAGTCCATGGGGTCACAAAGAGTTGATCATGACTGAGCAACTAAGCACAGCACAGGAGAAGCTTAAAATGGAAGAGGTCATTGTGAATTAAGAAGCCAGGAGTTAGTTATCTGTTGCTGCTTGTATTCTCACTTATTACTTGCAGAAAATAAGAAAAATGTGGGATACAAACAATACATGATTATTTGGGTCTTCTGCCTACCATCACTCTAAAAAGACTTTATTAAATTGATACAGCCACTATGGAGAACAGTATGGAGGTTTCTTAAAAACTAAAAATAAAGTTACCATATAATCCTGCAATCCTGCTCCTGGGCATATACCCAGAAAAAAACATAATTCAAAAAGATGCATGCACCCCACTGTTCATTGTAACACTATTTATGATACCCAAGACATGGATGCAACCTAACTGTCTATCTACAGGTGAATGGAAAAAGAAAATGTGGTGTATAAATATACGTATATATACATACACACATAATGGAACTCAGTCACAAAAAATAATAAAATAACGCTGTTTGCAGCAACATGGATAGACCTAGAGATTATCATAATAAGTGAAGCAAGTCAGAGACAAATATCACATGATATCACTTATATGTAGAATTTTAAAAAAATGATACAACGTAAGTTATACACAAAACAGAAATGGACCCACAGACACAGAAAACAAGCTTACGGTTACCAAAGGAGAAGCAGGGCAAGGGATAAATTAAGCATGTGGGATTAACATAAACATACTACTATATAGAAGATAAGCGCCAAGGACCTACTCTATAGCACAGGGAACCATACTCAATATTCTGTGATAACCCATAAGAAGAAAAGAATTTGAGGGAAAAAAAAAAAATATATATATATATATATATATATGAAAAAGGTAAAAGTATTAGTCACTCAGTCATGTCCAACTTTTTGCAACCCCATGGACTATAGTCTACTCTGTCCATGAAATTGTCCAGGCAAGAACGTTGGAGTGGGTAGACATTCCCTTCTCCAGGGGATCTTCCTGACCCAGGGATCAAACCATGGCCTCCTGCATTGCAGGCAGATTCTTTACTATCTGAGCCACCAGGGAAGCAAAGTAATTCAGATATACTTTGCTGTACACCTGAAACTAACACAACATTGTAAATCAACTATATTCAGTTTAAAAAATTAAAAAGTCTTTTAATGTAAGTTCTGCTTCATCAGACAAGAGTTAGACATCACTCTCTATATAGAATATATAACTCAGGGGTTGTGCATCTAGGAGTCAGTTAATGTGAATGAGTCACAGGGGTAGAGGCAAATAGAACAGGTGAGAATTCTAGAGCCCTGGAGGGGAAGGCAGACTCTATCAAAAGCAATATTACCCAACAATACCACTGCTGCCATGTGGAGACATGGTCCTGTATAGCCCATGCATGCAGTTTTTCGGGAGAAGATAAAATGTTAGTTTGCGGCCCAGTCCAGTATTCCTGTCTGGAGAATCTCATGGACAGAGGAGCCTGGCAGGCTGCAGTTCATGGGGTAGCAGAGTCAGATATGACTGAGTGACTAAGCACACATGTGAAATTTAGTCATGTCTAAGTCACTGTTTAACTTACAGCAAAACAAAACTCACATGTGGATCTGGTCCATGGATTTCTGGTTTAGAATGCCTGATTTAGAGCAATCTGTTCATTTTACAGATGAAGAAATAAGATCCATAAAAGCAAGATGAGTTTCTCAAGATTTCTCAACTAGCTCAAGAGCCAAAACACAAGTTTTTCTGAATCTTAAATCTCAATTGCTTTCATTATATCATACTGTCTTATAAGAAATAAGTGTTAGAGATTAGAGAAAGGTTAAAACTATAGAAGACCCGAGAAGGACTTTCATTCTTCCTTACCCCTCCATCCTCAGTTTTAAGGATTAACCACAGTCATTGTGGAAGGTCTGAGACCTCCATGGAGCTGCATCTCAAGCCCCTCTCAGCTGAGTGTTCCTATAAGATTTGTCTCAACAAAGGGAAAATAGGAGTGATGGAGCCATCTACAAAGAAAGGCAAAAAGCCCTGGGCCTTGACCGTTCACTGGGGAGTTTCAAAGGAAAATTCTCCAGAGCTTAGGTTTGCAGAATGCGATAGACTGTTTCAGCACCCATAGCCCAGGACCAACAAACTCTTCCCGGTTTACAATTAGGAGTGAGAATCAGCGATGGACAACAACTCCTAGTTTCATTTCCTACCAGGAATAGACAAAGCCTCCCCAAGAAAATCATCCCTTCATGGCTGATAAAAATAGAACTGCAATTTATGCTTCCATCTACTCCCTCTGTCTTCAGGCTCTTAAGGCGCATTTTCCTTGGTAATGGCTGATTTAGATGGATTCCCGGGGTACTGCATCACTGCTGATGACATTAATGGTCTTGGGCTCCCTGAATTTTGATTGATTGGTGTAATCTGCAAAACTATTTCAGGACATAGATTTATTATTATTAAGCCTTTAAAATGGTGTCAGGGTCAAAGCAAGCCAATGATGTGTGTTGTGAGGCAAACATGGCCAAGGGGCAGAAGCCACCATTTAATAGACGTGAGTGGCAGGAGCAAACCATGCTTCATCCCGCTCGTGACCTGCCTCTCGGCCTCCTAAAGGCACAGTGGATTTAGGCCCCAGTTGTACGGGGCAAAGGGTTGGGGGTGGGGAAGAAGGAAGAGAAAGTGTGTACTACTAATTACCCTCCTAAATTGTTTAATTCCTTACAGAGGCTTTGGAGATTTTTCTTTTCAGCTCATTTGGAAGGGATTAAAGATTCCCTCCAATTTTTCTTGTCTTGCAAATATTTTCTAGCTCAAACCTGTTGTTTTTGGAGTCAAAGAAATACTGATGCTATCTCATTTAACCTCTATGAAGGCAAGAAGAAAAGACTAAGACTAAACAAGGAATTATATAACTAGCCATTTTATCCTTCCTTCCAACTCCTTCAGAAAGCTTAGCTCCAGTACTAAGAGCAAAGAAATGGACCTTATGTTAGGCTGGGTTCCAGAAAGATATTCTCAAGAATGCCTTTGCAAATTCCTTTTTGGAAAGGATGGGGTAGTCCATAAAATAATGACCTATACTTTCCATTTATATATAGAATACAGATGAAAAGAGCTTCACTCTTACTCTTACAACAGCAAAATCTGGACTTGCATATTTACAACTTTCCATAAATTTATCAGAGAGCTGAGGTTACTAGGCAATAAACTAGCTAACCAACCAAAACTAATTTGAAGGAAGACAAGATGATTGAAAACAGAGATGGGATGTGAGTACTTTTTTTCCTTGGACTGATGCAGCTGGACATCCAGAATGAGAGGGATTCAGTTAAAATTATGAATGAATTGATTGGCAGTGGTCGAGTATGAGCTAATGAGTTGGTATAGAATCCTGGAATTCATGCTGATTCTTCTCCACTGGCCTCAGAGGGCACTCACAGAAAAGACTGGTGAGAGTCCTGGGAAAAAGTCCCTGCGGGTACACACTGGCAGAGAAGAAGAGAAGCCACCACAAGAAAGGTGTGAAGCTTTGCCTAGATTCTCCCCTGGCCTCCTCTCTACAGAACAAAAGTCTTAAACTACTGTGGGAAAAAGGCAACAGCCCATTGCAATTGGGATGAGAAAAAAATCCTCTGACCCTGGGATAAAGAAGAATACTGCATACTGATATAGGGGTTAGTTATCCAAAAGGCAAAAGATGGAATTCCAGTTGAGCTATTTGAAATCCTGAAAGATGATGCTGTTAAAGTGCTGCACTCAATACACCAGCAAATTTGGAAAACTCAGCAGTGGCCACAGGACTGGAAAAGGTCAGTTTTCATTCCAATCCCAAAGAAAGGCAATGCCAAAGAATGTTCAAACTATCGCACAATTGCACTTATCTCACATGCTAGCAAAGTAATGCTCAAAATTCTCCAAGCCAGGCTTCAACAGTACGTGAATTGAGAACTTCCAGATGTTCAAGCTGGATTTAGAAAAGGCAGAGGAACCAGAGATCAAATTGCCAACATCCACTGAATCATTGAAAAAGCAAGAGAGTTCCAGAAAAACATCTACTTCCTCTTTATTGACTATGCCAAAGCCTTTGACTGTGTGGATCACAATAAACTGTGGAAAATTCTGAAAGAGATGGGAATAGCAGACCACCTGACCTGCCTCTTGAGAAATCTGTATGCAGGTCAGGAAGCAACAGTTAGAACCAGACATGGAACAATGGACTGGTTCCAAATCAGGAAAGGAATATGTCAAGGCTATATATTGTCACCCTGCTTATTTAACTTAAATGCAGAGCCCATCATGAGAAATGCCAGGCTGGATGAACCACAAGCTGGAATCAAGAGTGCTTGGAGAAATAGCAATAACCTCAGATATGCAGATGACACCACTCTTATGGTAAAAAGTGAAGAAGAACTAAAGAGCCTCTTAATGAAAGTGAAAAAGGAGAGTGAAAAAAGTTGGCTTAAAACTCAACATTCAGAAAACTAAGATCAAGGCATCTGGTCCCATCACTTCATGGCAAATAGATGGAGAAACAATGGAAACAGTGACAGACTTTATTTTTTTGGGCTCCAAAATCACTGCAGATGGTGACTGCAGCCATGAAATTGAAATAAGCTTACTCCTTGGAAGAAAAGCTATGACCAACCTAGACAGCAAATTAAAAAGCAGAGACATTACTTTGCCAACAAAGGTCTGTCTAGTCAAAATTATGGTTTTTCCAGTAGTCATGTATGGATGTGAGAGTTGGACCATAAAGAAATATGAGTGTCGAAGAATTGATGCTTTTGATCTGTGGTGCTGGAGAAGACTTCTGAGAGTCCCTTGGACTGCAAGGAGATCCAACCAGTCCATCCTAAAGGAAATCAGTCCTGAGTATTCATTGGAAGGACTGATGCTGAAGCTGAAACTCCAATATTTGGGCCACCTGATGCGAAGAAGTGACTCATTGGAAAAGACCCCGATGCTGGGAAAGATTGAAGGCGGGAGGAGAAAGGGATGACAGAAGATGAGATGGTTGGATGGCCTCATCAACTTGATGGACATGAGTTTGAGCAAGCTCCAGGAGTTGGTGATGGATAGGGAAGCCTGGCGTGCTGCAGTCCATGGGGTTGCAAAGAGTTGGACATGACTGAGCAACTGAACTGAACAATCCTAAAGACAACATCCCAAATGCACCTAACACCAGAGCATTAAGATATTTGAATCAGAAATTGGCAGAAATGAAAGGAGAAATTGCTCATCACACCTAAAGGCTTCAACATTCTTCTCTCTGTTACTAATACAAAAATAGGCAGAAAATCAGTAAAAGCAAAGAGTATGTGAAATGACCTAATTGAAATCTATAGAATATTCATTTAACAATGGCAGAATACACATTTTTTACAAGTGCACAAGGACCTTTCATGAAGAAAGGCCATATTCTGGGCATAAACTAAATCTTAATAAATTAAAAACACTGGAAAATCAGACCAGAAAAACAGTCTCTGACCATAAGAGAATTAAACTAGGAATAACAGAAAGATATCTTTAAATATTTAGAAATTAAGCTATGTATTTCTAAATTGCCCAGGATTCAAAGAGACATTCTCAAGGGAAGTTAAAATGGCTTTAATAAAATAGAAATAAAAGTAAGCCATATAAAAATGTATGGGATACAGTAAAGGCAGTAGTTAAAGGAACATGTATAGCACCAATTGCTTATATTATAAAAGGGGAACGTTTTCAAACTGGTTATCAAAGTTCCTTCTTTAAGAAACTAGTAAAGACAGAGCAAGTTAAACTGAAACCGAGACAATGTCGAGAAATAATAAAGAGTAAAAATCAGTGAAATTTGAACCTGAAAAACAACAGAAGAGTGCTACCCCTCTTTTATTAAATTTTTTAGTACTTACTGGATTCTATTATCCTAAAATACTTTGAAGACTTCAAAACTATCATTTCCTTAAGAGTGGTTAGTAGGTTCCTATGAGCCTGATCGTCCCCAGAAGTTAGCCAGGATAGAAGAGTGTGGAGGTCACTGTCTGGGTTTGACACTGCCTTCTGTTAGCCGGCAGCGCAGGAAAGCTGCAAAGGACTACTGTGATACTGAATGGACACTTGCATAAAAACATACACACATCGGTAAACAAAGACTATGCATCACCACTAAAATTCAGTACAAAAGACACCTAAAAACCCTGAAAATTATGTTTCTAGGCACTATAAATGTAACAAACAGCTCCTAAGACACTGAGTTCAGGTGTCTGTATGGGGCGTAGTTATATTTAGACTGAAGTCTTGTTAAAAGCATTCTGCAGAAATCAAATAGTCAGCTTTTTTAATAACCCCAGGTAAGTGGAAATTCTGTAAGTGTGTGTGTGTGTCTGGGAAGTCTCCCCTGGAAAAGCTTCCCCGAGCAGAGGGGGTGGGTGGGTGTGTGTCTGTGTGTGCACGCGCACGCGCGCATGCACGCACGCATGACTGCATGCGTGCTCAGCAGTGTCCCATTCTTTGTCCAACCCCCTGGACTATAGCCTGCCAAGCTCCTCTGTTCATAGAATTTTCCAGGCAAGAATACTGGAATGGGTTGGCATTTCCTACTCCAGGAGATCTTCTCCACCCAGGGATCGAACCTGCGTCTCTTGGGTCTCCTGCATTGGCATGTGGGTTCCTTACTGCTGAACCAATGGGGAACTCCCCAGGCAGATGGTTTCCTACCAGTTAAAATGAGGGGCAGTGATGGGAGGTGCCACTCAGGGAGACCACAAACCCATCTGGGGCTGGAAGGGGCATTTGTTGTGTCTCAGGAAAAGCCAAGAATTGAAACTTTGCGAGGCAAGGAACTCATGGAAGGAAGGGAAGCGTTAGAGCTGAATCAAGGTTGGAGCCCAGGCTCTAGTTCCCGAAAGGAGTTTAAATGCCTTCTGGAAATGTCACCTACTCCATATCCATTGAACCGACATATTCTAGAAGTTTAGATTTTTGTCTTAAATAAGCTCTATTCTTGTCTCTTAGTTTCGCCTCTGGTGAGAACCTAGCCCTTTTCCTGAGGCCTCTCAGGGGCCCAGCCTAGCCCCAGACTTGCTAGCCTAGAGAGACAAAGGAGAGAACTCAAACAAGGAGTCTAATCTGACAGTGCTTATGGGGGTGTGTTTCCTGAGGAGTCTGGGGCACTGTTGCAGTGCTCAGCTCTGTCTATAAAGCACCATCTCCCAATCTGGTTATATTCTTTCCAATGGTAGGGACCACACAACTTATTTTTTTTGTTTGTTTTAAACTTTCCATGATTTTGCTCTGCAGTTCCATGAGAACCATTGTATTAGATGGGAATTTCTCCAAGGGCAAAGACTGTATTTTTCTCTATTTATTCAAATAATATTTGTCAAACATCTACAATGGGCCAGGAACTGTAGGGGATGGCCACAGGATAATGGGCAAGAGGGGCTGTGCCCCTGATCTCATGGGACTTTCACGGGGGGAGTTAGACACTAAACAAATAATTATAGTCAATTAAATATTTACAACTGATTTAAGAACTACAAAAGAATGACAAATTTCTATATCCCAGGCACTTGGCCTAGCGCAGTACATACGCATAACAAATATTTGTCGAATGTCTGCCTCTGTGGTTATCTGCACGGACATTAAATGCCCAAGTATATTCTGGTAAGAGCTACTAGGCAAGAAAAACTCTCAGAAAATTTTGGGAAGCCTGCTATAGACAAAGTCAAACAGGTTTTATTCATGCAGGATTTTCCCAGACTTTAAAGTGTTGATGTGTACTAGGACTCTAAAGGAGGCCCTGGTGTGCATGGGGCATCATAGGCCCTTGTACTCTGCAGTGGCCCAAAAAGCCTAATCATCAGAGGACTCTCTCGGAAACACTTTGAATGTTTTCAGGAGGAACATCAGTACTCCCTGCCATGGTCAGCAGTTGAGCCTTGGAGAGTCTGGTGAAGACCTGGATTTTTTTCTGTTAAAGCAATCCTGCCCCTTGTTCAGGGAACACACTCCATGGCATCCAGATACCATGGGAATATTGCTCCCACTTAGGGTTGCTTGGGACACACTTATATGAAAAAATTTTATTTATGTTTATCTGAAATTCAGGGCTTCCCAGGTGGTGCAGTGGTGAAGAATCCACCTGCCAATGCAGGAGATACAAGAGACACAGGTTCGATTCCTGGCTCAGGAAGATTCCCTGGAGTAGGAAGTGGCATCCTGCTCCAGTATTCTTGCCTGGAAAGATCCCATTGATTGAGGAGTCTAGGGGACTACAGTCCACGGGGTCGCAAAGAGTCAGACAAAACTGAGAGACCAAGCATATCTGAAATTCAAATTTAGGTGGGCATCCTATATTTTTAATTTGCTAAATCTGCCAGCCCTACTTTTGCACCAGCCTGATCTGCTGACTATGAGTTCTGCCGGTAGAGAGCTAGGCTTTGAACTCAAGGGGCTGAGGAGGCCACCCTGCAGGTGCCATCCTGGCCAAGCCCGCAGAAGCCAAGGCAGCTGCTGCGCAGATGTGCAGGCCAAACCTCGCCGGGGGGCACTCCTGCCGCTGCCCTACTTGGCCAGGATCCACTGCTGGGGAGCAGGTCAATTTCTCACTTCTCATTTCAAAACCAGGAAAAAGATGAGTTCTGTCATCAAATTTCTGTGGTGCGGAATAGACTGGAGTGGTAATTCTTAACCAGGGGCAATTTGGCAAAGTCTGAAAATAGTTTTGGTTATCACAACTGGGAGTAGGGGGCAGTGTTACCGTAGGGGGCAGTGTTACCGGCATCTAGTGGGCCGAGGCCAGGATAAACATCCTACAATGCACAGAGAAGCCCTTGCATCCAAACATGACCCAATCCAAGACACAAACAGTGCTGAGTTTCAGAAACCCTGGGCAAGAGAAAGCGTGACCACGTTTCAGAAGCAAGGCCAACCCTAAGCAAATTTGTGAAGAGGAGAAAGTTTTAGTTCTCTATTCCCTGACCTTTGTCCAACAATCCCCGCTCTGCAAAGAGTCCCTATGTTGCTTTTGCTTCCTTTGAGATAAACAGTATCTGTGTACTGCACCCCAATTTTTATGATGGTATCAATGACACAATGTGCTAATTTTTTAAAACATGTTCCTGTTCGAAAGATGGTGTGGCAGACATTGCTCATTCCTTACTTTGGAGCCAATCTTCTCTTTTTTCTTACTAGGAGGCCATTCAGTTTTGTCCAAGGAAGCAAGGTACCTGGTTGAAAATACGGACCTCCTCAAAGTTTGACTTAGCTAGAGGTGGTATGAGATAGGATAGGAAGTCTGCTGGGTGGAGGTTTCAGAAGGAGACTGTCACTAAATGTGGTCAGACTTAACTGGCACCTGGACTGAGGGTGTGATTTGAAACAGAAAAGAAGCTTCCACCTTGTAAGTGTGAAGAAAAGAGCCACACCTAGAAGGTGCTTCAGCAAGAGGCTGGAAAAGAGCTTGAGTCCTTCAGGGGGTGGGGCGGGGGGCGGAGGGGTGGCGGGCCCTGCGGTTTCCTTCAGCTGGGGTTCCATCCTGCGCTAGATAGCTCAAGTCTCCTCTTTACAAGAAAAAAAAAAACAAACAATTTTTGGTTCCAACGCTCAAGATGGGTTTCTGGTCCATGCAACTCAACTCTGTTTTAATGGAGACACAGGCCTGGAGAGGAAAATGCTTAACGCGAGCCTGGAACCCAGTGGTAAGATCCTGGGAGCTGTGGAGCTCCTCAGAAATGACAACGTTCCTAGGGACGGGGATCCCTCCCATCTCTCCATCACTCACAACATGAGCTCCTCTGCACATAGGTAGCTGCCCCAGTTCTGACAGAAGGAACAGATTAGATAAGCACTTGACTATTAATGGTGCTGGTCATTTCTACAAAGAGTGGCAACAATTGCAAGGAGATAAATGATTATAGGAAAGGCACACAGAGTTCCCCAGGGGGCCCAGTACAAATAATAATTGACTGGCCCTCATTAGGACCCTATCCTGTGAGGACTCACAGGGCCAGGAAGATGCTTTGGATGGCACTGACTTTTGAGAGAACAAGGTCAGCATGGATCCAAAAAGAGAGGGTCTGGGAATCCTCCTTAAAATTGACACATAGTATCGGCTCCCTTTTCATATCCACTTTAGGTGTGTAGGAGGGTGGGGTGAATTATGATAAAGAAAAGGCCATCCTTGGGAATTCCCTGAGGTCCACTGATTAAGACTCTGTGGTTCCACCGCAGGGGGCACAGGTTCACTTCCTGGCTGGGGAACTAAGATCCTGCATGCTACTCGGCCTGGCCAAAAAAAAAAAAAAAAAAAAAAAAGCCACTCAGTATTAAAGGCCTGTTTGCAGAGATCAGCAGCCACCCTTCCCTTAGCAGAATTCACTCAGGTGTCTAGCCTCGCGGGAACAGAGCCTGTGATGAGGTATCACATCGTTATGATATTATGGACCTAATCAGAGGAATGGCCCCTTATCCCCAATTCGCACCCCTTTTTGTCCCCCTCCCCCTCCAGACCCTCATCTGTGTGTCCCAAACAGGGCTAGGTTGGGCCAAGAAGGAGAATGGCTAGGTCGGAAGCTGCTTCTTATCAGGATGTGGCCTTGGGCTCCTGTCTCCATCTCTCTGGATTTGAGGCTTCCTCATCTGCATGAATGGTGTCAATCACAGCACCTCCTAGAGTCCTTGTGAGGAGTAACAGGAATAATTCTAAAAAGGGCCAGACAGACACACGGCCATGAATGCTGGGTTGCATTCTGTTAGTATCAACCCTACCTGAGTTCCACACAGCGGTCGCTGCGTCCTCCCCGAGGGCCGCAGGGAGAAGCAGATGCGGCCTTATTTTACCATCCGATTGCTTTACTGAGGGATCTGAGGGAACACACAGCAGTCCAGCCCAGTTCTCAGAGAGGAAGAAAGTCACCCAGCGGGCACTGAAGCAGTTACTTCCTTGGGGGGTGGGAGGGGTGCTGCTCTGTCCTGTCAGGCCCGAGGTGCCCACTGCCCCACCTCTCAGCCTCGTGATGCCGGCTGGACCTGAGCCCCAGGGCCCTGAGGGTGTGCAGTCACCTGGGAAGCCAGCAGTGGTTCCAGGGGGAGGGGGCAGACACTGGATGACTGAGGAGAGCCGTGGGGAGGGGGAGGGAGGCTCTGCGCACCCAGGTTTTAGGACTGCAGAGCCTCCCTTATGTGAGGTGAGTCTGCATAGATGGTCACAGAGTCCTCAGGCTGCCCCTGCCAAACACGAAGTGTATGTTTAAACTGGAGGACAGAGTGTGTAAACCATTAACAGGCCTCCCAACAAAGCGACAATGATACAATATGCCCTTGTTGGGAGGCCTACCTGAATTCTGCCTTTGTGTAATAAAATCTGTGCAAACGGCCTCTGGGCTGGGAGCCACTGTAAGCAGGCTTTTTATCTAGAAGCCTTACCTAAGAAACACAATAGCCCCAGTTCACCTGACACGATTTCTTTTCAAGGTGTGTGTGTGTGTTCTGAGGGGGCAGGGAAGCAGGTACATGAACCAAACTGGAACTCGCCTATCAAATTCTCACTTGTAAAATCTGTAGGGGAAGAAAGGGCATAAAATGCAACGGTTGAAATCCTACATGGAGGGGGATTCAACCAGAGGCAGCCACCCAGTTGCAGGCTGTGTGTCCCACTGGTGCACCCCCAGTTAAACAGTAAATAGGTTCCGGGATTTTTATTCTTCCCAGAGGAAAAGAGGCTGCTCCTGACCTGGGCAGACCTGGCCACCACACACCTTTCTCTAGGGATCCTCAAGCAGTCTGTCAACATGGCCTCATTGTTTAAGCAAGCTCGCCGCCCCCTGACATGGTCGAGAGAGCCTGGAAAGAGCCAACAAGGGCTCTGTCCTATTTCCTCATCGGGGAGTGACCTTGAGTCCCCTCACAAGTCTGAAGAGGATCTTGCTGAAATATTTCAGCAGGATTTCAGTGCCTCTGTCACTAAGAAAGATTCTCCAAGTCCACAGTAACGAGTGATCCTGACATCCCTTCTTAGGTTCCTTTGTTTATTTCCACCCCCAGCAGAATCCCACATGCATGCATAGTTGCTTCAGATGTGTCTGATTCTTTGCAACCCCATGGACTGTAGCCTGCCAGGCTCCTCTGTCTCTCCCAGGCAAGAATACTGGAGTGGGTAGTCATTTCCTTCTCCAGGGAGCCTTCCTGACCCAGGGATCAAAGCCGGGCCTCCTGCATTGGCAGGCGGATTCTTTACCAACTGAGCCACCAGGGAAGCCCTAAATCCAATGATAAGTATCCTTAATAACAGACAGAAAGGGAGAAGGACAGAAGGACGAGTGAAGATGGAGGCACACACTGGAGTGATGCAGCCACAGCCAAGGACCGTCTGGAGTTACCAAAAGCTGGGAGATGCAAGGGACGGATTCTCCCCTAGAGCCTCTGGTGGGCGCACATCCCTATGGCCACCGTGATCTTGGATATCAGCCCTCCAGAACCATGGAGAGTATATTTCTGTTGTTTCTAGTCACCCAGTTTGTGGGAATTTGTTACAGTAGTCCTAGGAAACTAATATAATCTCTAAGATAGATTTAAGACTAGAAAACCAAAAACAGGAAACAAGATGAAAGAATATATACAGTAGGTAATGTATAGTTTGTGCTACTCTTGGTATATTTTTAAGAAATATGTTTTTAAGAACACATTTGCATATGCATAGCATATGACTTGAGGATATAAAAGATACTGGCAACAGGGCTACCTCTGGAGAAAAAGGCACTTGTGTTCTGTTCTAAATAGCATGCCCTGGAGAGGGCAGCACTCTGATCAGCAGAATAATGGCCCCCTTCAATGACATCCACATGCTAACCTCCAGAAGCTATGAGCAGGTTATGTTTTACAGCAAGAGGGAATTAAGATTGCAGATGGGCCTAAGGTTGCTAAAGATCTGACCATAGATAGGAAGATTATCCTAGACTGTCCAGGTGGGCCTAGGAGTCACAAGAGTCTTTACAAGTAGAAAAGGGAGACATTGGAATATTGGTGGTGGTTTAGTTAAGTTGTGTCTGACTCTTTCGATCTTATGGACTGTAGCCCGCCAGGCTCTTCTGTCCATGGGATTCTCCAGGCAAGAATACTGGAGTGGGTTGCCATTTCCTTCTCCAGGGGATCTTCCCATTTCAGGAATCAAACCAGGGTCTCCTGCATTGCAGGCAGATTCTTTACCGACTAAGCTACAAGGGAAACCTGATTGGAATGTTACTCGATTAATAAAAAGAAATGAAATAGTCATACATACAACAACACAGATGAATTGCAAAAGCATCATGCTAAGTGAAAGAAGCCAGTCACCAGGGATCACATATGGTTCCACTCATAGGAAAACCCAGAATAGGCAAACCCACAGAAGTCAGAAAATAGATTAGTGGTTGCCAGGGACTGGGGAGGAAGGAGAGATTAAGAGGAGGTGATGAGTACAAGATTTCTTTTGGGTGTGCTGAATATGCCCTAAAATTGATAGTGGTCATGGATATACAACTTTGTGATTATACACAAAGCCATTTAAGTGAGTCAGTTGTATGATATGTAAATTATGTCTCAATAAAGTTGGCTTAAAAAAAGTAGAAAAGGAAGACAGAAAGGAATCAGAGTAGGAGAAGTAACCTATTACTGATGGCCTTGAATATGGCTGGGGCCCACAAACCAAGGAATGCAGGCAACCTCTAGAAGTTGGGAAAGGCAAGCAAGCCTCCAGAAGGGATGAGACACCTTAATCTTAGCCCAGTGTGACCCATTTCAGACTTCTGACTTCCAGAACCCTAAAAGAGTAAATCTGTGTTGGTAAACCACTCATTTTGTGATAATTGGTTACAGCAGTAATAGAATACTATTATAAGTACTTCTTAAACCCTTTTGAATTTTGTGCTATGTTTCATATATTACCTATTCAAAATTCAAAACAAGGCAAAACACCTATTCAGAACAGTGATTTGATGTCATTTGGGAACTTTTCAAGTATTTGTAACACTCCTCTTCAATAGAAATACAATTCAGCCACAGATGTGAGCCATATGTGTAATTTTAAATTTTTTCGTAGGCACATTTTGAAAAAGAAAAAGAAACAGGTGTAATTAATTTTAGTAATACAATTTGTTTAACCTATTATATCTAACATATACCATTTGTACATGTAATATAAAATTATTAGAGATATTTAAATTTTTTTCACATACTAAGTCCTTGGACTCTGGCATGTATTTTAGTCAGAGCACATTTTCATTCAGACAAGCCACACTGCAGGTACTTAACTGTGCATGCATCTAATGAACAACATGAATATATCAATACAACATCAATTTGGGGCGCAGAGTAGGCCTTTCACCTTTTGAGCATGCTACATCATGCCTAAGAATGTGGCTATGAAAATATTTATTGGAGCATTGATCAAAGGATAAAAATCTGAAAATAAAAACAGCCTCCAATGCAGTACAGACATACTTTGGATATAATGTAGACACTAAAAAGAATTAGCTAAGGCTACATGAATTGACCATAAAATATTGACCATGACCCTGGGTATTACTAAATGAGAACAACCAGGTATGCAGCGTTTTTGGATAACTTTTTGTTAAGAAAACCAACCAACATATAAACATATTATTCACACAAGACCATTAATGTTGGTTACTCTGCCAAACAGTACAAATACTGTATTTTTATTACAAATACTATCATTACAAATAATATTACAAAAGTATTACAAATACTATCATTAATATTCCCCTTGTACACATTTTGTTGTGTATTGCTTTGTAATTTAATAATTGATGGATAGAGAGAAATACTGATAAATAGACAGACTCAAGAGGAAGTTGTTAATCAAATCCTTAGGTGCATCCCCAGTGATCACACCATTGCCAAAGCATAAGCAACCCCATTAAAGACTCTCCTTACCATAACCCTATATAGAACTGACTTCTTCTTTTACCAGGTACTTTTTGCTAATGAGAGAGAGGATCTCAAAATATGCTTTATGTAGCAATACTTCTAAATACGCACACAAAGTTACTATGCCTGTAGAATCTACCAGTCTGCAATAGAACCAAGGTCTATTCTACCATTCTGAGAAAGAGTTTTCATCTTTTCAAGCTCACACTTCCCCAAACCCATCCACCCAATACCCAGATAACAATGAGATTTTTAAAAGCTTGAATGTGGGGTGTGGGGGGGGGGGGGCGGAACATGAGGGAGTGAGCCACCATGGGTTGCCTACCAAATAGAAAGCAAGCAGTTCCATGAATGGATTAAAAGAAAATCCCAGAAGGTTTCTAACATTGCAGACCTTGGAGTCTCTTCCAGTGTTCAGCACTGACCAGTATTATTTGTTACACGGTGCCTTCAGTCTGGTACAAGGTTCATGGCCCTATACTAGCAGTATGCAACAGCAACTCAGGCCCTACAGTATGGCTGTCCAGCCTGCAACGTCCAGGGAATGAGACTCTAATCTGGGTAATTCAGACACGAGTTAATCCTACAGCACAGTGCCCCTGTAAAGTGAGCCATCACCTGCTAACTTGATAGTCTGTCACTCAAACAGCCCAATTCAGGAAGCAGCATACCTGTGTTTCTTGGACTGACCTGTGTGACTATGTGCCTGAGTATTCTTTCCAGGCAAAGAATGACCTGTCGAAGAGTTTGGCCAAGATCCCAAGGTTGTCATAATATTTTTGCTTTATGTCCTTTTTTTACCATGGCAAGTGACATTCAAAGTGTTACTGAGACTTTGTTTTGTATTCTTCCCCTTCCTGCATTTTAAATATTTGGAAAGGATGGGCTGGGGGTGGGGAACCCTCTGATGCACTCAGAAGTGTGTGCTGGCACTTACTGAACTTCTTCTCTTTGCTCTACACGCTAATTACAAAGCGGCAGAGAGAATCCAGGCGACAACATGTCAAACTTCGACAAATATTTCTTGGGGGCTTAGTATGTCTCATGGACATGAGACCTATTCTTTTTATCAGTTCTGTTGCACAAGGCTCTAGGCCGAGAAGGGCCCGGTGCTTGGTTTAGACCTCTGTTGTCATCGTAGAATTCTTAATAATTCTTTGGTAAATCTTCTATGCTCACACAAATAGACAGGCACAACTTTGATTTGACAGCAACCCTGTAGCAGTGAGCAGTGTGTCCGACAGTTGTCCGAGTCATCCTGCGTGCAGGAGCAGCCTCGGGCACTGGGGTACCATGGACCCACAGGGGTTGGCTGGGCCACGACCTCAACCCAGATGTATGGCAGTGGCCGCAGCAGCAGAAATAGCTGGGTCCCAGGCCCAGGGAAAAGGAAGAGACCCATGGTGGGAGGCCACTTGCCCATTGGTCCCTAGAGCCTGACCTTGCTGTGCCCACACAAATATTAGCTCTCCCACCTGAGCACTAGAACAGGAACTATGGGCACTTGGGCAGTAAACTTCAAAAGTAAATTATTATAAAACAGAAGCATAAATGAGCAAATCAAAATAGAGCTTCTTATGGAGTTATTAGAATTCAAAGAGTTTAGAAAAACCAGTTTGGAAATTGCTGCCAAACATTGCAGAGAGAATGTCTACAAACTTAGAAAGGGGAATTAATAAAAATATTGGAACATTGAGTAGAAAAACCCAACACTATTTTCATGTGAAGCTTTAGATGAACTGATGATTAACAAAGAAAACAATTTTAAAATTTAAATTTTCTGTTTAATTGAAGGTAAGGCAATAGCATGAATGAGTATGTTTTAATCTATATCAAAATTATGAAGTCACTTGTTTCTTGTCCAGCCTCTACAAGCTGACAGAAACTATCACAGGAAACACTGAAAGGCCTTTGAGTAAATTTACATGTGAAATTAAACTCAGGCTAACATCAACTGCTTTGTAGCGAGTTAAGTCTTTTTAGAAAAATTGTTCTACAAGAATTAGTTCTAGATGTGTGAAAATTTTATATACTTTGAAATTATCAGAAATATAGCCTAATGTCACAGTCTATAACATATTCCTAACTCTAGTAACTCTAGATGCATCAGATTTCTCAAAATTAAAAATTATCAGAAATTATTTTCTATCTTGAATTTGTTAAGAATGACTGACATCACTTTCAAAATTACTTAAAGTATAAATATATCAATATCATTAAAAACATAAATTTGATGACCTGAATTTGCAGAAAACTCAACCAATAAATAATCTTGTGAGCAATCAAGATACTGAATCAATGTATTGCATTTATGTATTCTATGAAAGTATGTCATGGAAAATATTTTTGTAAAGTTTGTGTGTTATCACTCATGCATTGACATTACTCTTACTATGTTTCATAATAAAATATTTCTAAGGAAAAAGCTTTATGTTTTTGTACCTTTAATGGCACTTTTTCCTGCTTTTTGAACATGGGCTCGACGTTTTCATTTTGCATTGAGCTCTGAAAACTTTATATAGCTGACTCTGGATACAACATTGCATTCAAGTCAAGAAACGTATATTGATTGAATTGTAGGTTGTATGATTAATCAAGACAAAAATGTGGGAGATGTATCTTCAAGGAACTTACGTTCTACTGTGTTCAGGTCAAATAATTTTAATATATGGTAGAATTTAAGAATCATGTAATGAACAATGGAAGTATTATGAGAATATAGAGGGAGATTGATTGTTTAATTTATGACCTCTTATGACCTTCAAGTAGCTTTAAGGGACAACTCAAATGTTTCTAAATCCCTTTCTGTCTTCCTCAGGAGGCTTAGGCCTGTGTCCCAAGTTTCAGTTTACCAGTATTCCTAGACAGTTGGCAATTACATGGTTGGTAGTATCAGAAGGAATAATGCCTTTCTTCATTAAAGCCTTTCTTCATTACCAGCAGCATGAAGATGAACTGTGGACAGAGTCCACACATGGCCTAGTTCATGCTGCTATACGGAAGTGTAGTATATACTATTTGATACTCTGCCATTCCATGTCCTCAGAAGTTTGGAAGGTAAATGACCTCATCTAATTCATGCATCACTCCAGCTCTGTCCACTTGCCTTGATTTTGACCTTGAGAGGAGTAATACCTTGTGCTTAAGGAGCCAGATCCCTGCTGCCTTGGCCAGCATCACAAGCCACTTCAGTGACTGCTTACCTAGACCCTGGAATCGCTCCTAGGCACAACCTAACAGCTGCTGGCCACAGCCCATACCTCTAGATTCTTGCCTCTTGACTTAGGAGTTTTCTGTTGCTGTTGAGACATAAGTTATCTTAGGGCCCACTTGGCATCCATGTATGCACAATGCAGAAAATACATGTGAGTTAATACCCTTGGGACAGACTTTGGCCAATGGGTTTGAACACTAGCAGATAAATTCTTCTCCTTTGTCGTGTTGAATGGACTGTTCAGAGATACAGTTTCATGTGACTTCTCTGGAGACATCCTCTGAGGCCAAGCAATAGTTCTTGAAAGCTATGGGCAGCTCAGAAGCACATTTCTTTGCTTTTTCCTTCTGTGTTGACTTCCTCTCTTTTCATATCATTGCCTCTTCCCTAGGATTTCAGATCTAAGTAAATTGTTAGCATGTAAGAATTTGACTCAGGTTTAATTTTCGAGGACATATGGGCTGAGATATTAATATGCTGTAGGTGTATTTCTGACCTGAACACATAGGCAGCAGTATAAACTGGTTAAAAGCATAGATTCAAGCTGGGCCACCTGGGTTCCGATCCCAGCTCCTTCATTTAGCACTGGTGTGACACTGGGTAGTCACTCAGGCTGCATTTTCATTGCCATTAGCAAAAATGCATATTAGTAGCTACCTCAAAATTTTTATGTGAGATTTATAAGGCACATAGTGAGAGTTGTGTGTGTTAAATAATTAAAGGAGAAAAAGAGACAGATGATCATTGGATTTCTTTGCTAAAGAAAACTCCCAATCAAAACACAGATCCTATCAGCAGACTTCACCTTTTGACCAAATTGAATTTGAGAAACTAAAGATAGAGGAGTCTTGGGGGATAAAACTTGGAATGAAAAGAACTGAAGCTGAGTCTCACCTACTATGCACAGTGGTGTGGGAGAGAGCTGACTGTTAAATATTCAGGAATGTTGTGAGTGCCTGTTCAACTGTTGTTATCTTGAAATTGGCCATAATAGTATTTACACTGTGGAAACTGGCAAATGCCACAAATTCGGGCTTTACATTTCTTCTGAGTCTCAAAAATGCCACGAAGAGTAAGTGGAAATATTTGTTAAGCTATGAAGTGTTACTACAAAAATTAGCATTAATATTTGCCTGTCACACTACTAGATAAGGGCTTGGATCTCTGTATTATTTGGCTCCATCCAAATCAAGAGCCCTTGATGCTTCTGGTGACTCCTCATTTCTGCCTCAAGAAAAGAAAGATGCCTAAGAGACAACGCCGGGCTTGGTGAGAAGTGTTATCCATGATCTCAGTTTCAATCACTTCACATAACATACATTGTAAACTTCCTTAATTTGTGTCACCGATTTTTCGAAGCATTTAAAGTATAAATTTTATCTCACATTTGTGTATAATTAAGAGACTTGAACTACAATCAGTTCCTCGCTCTCCACTCCTAACTTCCCTCTTTCACTCACATTGTCCGTATCTCTTCTTCGGTAGCATCCCCTCCTCCAACATTCTTGCTTCACCCTTCCCCAGCCTCCCACATTGCCAAATGCATTTTTATTTAATGGATTTCTGTTCCCTTATCATTCGGGAACTCTATTCTAATTTCCAGAATTAAGGGAAGTACCTTTCTACCTATTTTCATTGTAGCCTCCACCCACTTCATCTTATCTATTACTTCTGTGTGAGAAAATTCAGCTCATTTCCTGGTCTCCCTTACAAGGCTGTGCATTTCTTGTTTATTATGAATCCCCATATTTAGTGCAGTTCTTGGATTATAGTAGATTTCAAACACTGATAAGTTTCTATATAGCCTTAAAAAAATTTTTCCCCTAATTCCTACATGAATACTTATATGTCCATAGAAGACCAATTTTACTATAGAACAGCTTACTTAAGTAGAAAATTTGTAAGTGTATCAAGTATAGTTCAGGAATCTACAAGCTAATGTCTAACAGATGTCAGATACATGGATACATTCTAGCATAAATCACTCATTCTGGATTTTCAAACCCAAAAGTGTACATTTCCTTATAGGAACCAAAGGGAAAAAGAGTCTGAGAGCAAAGGAATCATTTCTGAAGTCTCTGATAATAGGCAAGGACATAAGGATCCTCAGATGTCACCATAACCCTGGATTTATTCCTGGGTAGACTTGCTTTTATTAGATAGGAAACTGTGATCCTCTGTCCCAGTATATTTCAAGGAATATTTTAATTAAAATGTTTTCAGCATGTATGAGTTAGCATACTGGAAATGTCATTTTAACAGAAAAACTTTCATATACTTTGTGGCTGTGAATCAAGGAGTCAGTCACAAATGGAAACTACAACCAAAAAGCTATTTTTAGATTGGAAACTTAGAGGTACTGTATGTATTTGCACTAAGAATTTCTCTTCCTCATTGGGCTTTTATCTTTGCATTTCTTTAAGAACTTCTCATTTGTCTCAAAATAATCTCCCTTTCTTAGTATCTCCCCTTAACAAAACAGCACCCTTCTGCCCTTGGAATCTTGTCAATTACATTTTGGATAGAATTAGGATATGTTCTTCCTTATTACCCATTTTCCATCAAAACATAGAAAATCACACACCTCCCTGGATAAAGTAGAAAATCATTAAAAGTGGTTCAAGACCATACTACAAAGCTACAGTAATCAAACCAGCATAGTATTGACACACAAAAAAACAGACATGCATCAGTGGAATAGAATAGAGGGCCTAGAAATAAACCCACATACCTACAGCCAATTAATCTTCAATAAAGGAGGCAAGAATATACAATGGGAAGACGACAGTCTCTTCAGCAAGTGGTGCAGGGGAAGTTGGACAGCCACATGCAAATCAATGAAGTTAGAACACTCCTCACACCATACACAGAAACAGACTTAAAATGGCTTAAAGACTTAAATATGAGAAGTGACACCACAAAATTCTTAGAAGAGAACATAGGCAAAACACTCTCTGACATAAATTGTACCAATGTTTCCTAGGTCAGTCTCATAAGGCAATAGAAATAAAAGTAAAAACAAATGGGACCTAATTAAACTTAAAAGCTTTTGCACAGCAAAGAGGGACATAAAACAGAAAGACAACTTGCAGATTGGGGAAAAATATTTGCAAACGATGCAACTGACAAGAGCTTAATTTCCAAAATATATAAACAGCTCATACAACCCAACAGCAACAACAACAAATTGAAAAATGGGCAAAAAACCTTTTAGTTTAGTCATTTCTCCATGATAAGAACCATGCATAAGAGAAAAATCTTCATCTCTCTTATTCATATCCCTAGAGCCAAAAAACACATAGGAACACAAGAAATACAAATGGATGGCTCAGTCAAGGCACTGTAGCCATATGATCAGCTATCTTCTCACAGAGGCAGAAGCCAGCGTTGGAGCTTCACCAGGCTAGACTCATCGCAGCAAAGGACACCCCTGCATACTTGCAAGAAGCTACTATGTTATAAAATGCCCGCCCTGCATTCAGAGCTTAAGAACAACTGCAGAGGTGAGCAGATCAGAGGCTCAAAGGCACAGAAAACTCCCAACAATATACCAGGTAGAGCTCTTGCTTTGGGTTTGCAAACTATTCTTGGAAACCTTACATGGAGTCAAGATTCAGAATATTCACAAATTCCATTCAATTTCATAAATGTGCTGTACTTTTGGATATAACTTTGATTGAGATGGAGAAGTTTACCCACGAAGCAATTCTTCTTTAAAAGTGAGTAATTCACATTTCTTGGGAGATATGGTAACTAAAAGAATCAGGAGGAGGAAGGTGACAGTGACATCTAAAATGCCTTTTTCATGTTACCTAACATATTCTGTCTGATTAGCATCATTACTCCCGATTTCAGAAAATTGAGAGGAAAAGCTATGTAGAACTAGATTTAAAACTCAGTTTCTCAGCTGGGATGGGATGGTCTTCAACTCTGTCTCCAAAGCCCTTTCTTCTGCATCATGAAACCCCTCACGAGGCTCTTGAATAGCAGCAGTAAAGGGATCAAGAGTAGGACACTACCAATTGTATCACTGGTCCCTTGGCTCTTGACTCAGTTGCAATACACACTATGCAGTAAATGGTCCAAGGGCCCCATCACTATTAATTTATGCCACTCTTTAATGGGCTTTTGGCTAAAACTTGTCACCTCAAGGTTTCAAAAGTACTATGAAGACAAACTTACTGCTTATACTGGTGTATTCTTTACCATAAGAATCCTAGATTTGGCCTCCTATTCTAATTTATATTACTTCAATTTTTTTTAAGTTTTTATGTTTGTTACCAAATCGCTGTGTTCATTTTTGCTATTAGCCACCTCAAAGCCATTGTGAAATAAAGTATAAAGAAATTAATTACACTTACTGTGGTGGATGACAAAAATGGTCATAAATTTTCATGCTTCCTTATATCCATGGCTTTTGCCATAGAACATAACTCCTCCCAGAAAGAGAATCTATTTTCATACTCCTTAAATCTAGACCGACTTCATGATTTGCTTTAGACAACACAATATGACAGAAATGATAGCGTGCCAGTTCTGAGCCTAGGCCTCCACCCCTTGCGTCCTTGAGGCAACCACAGTCAACAAACCCAGATTAAGACGAGAGACATTTGGGACCACTGATCCCATTTTCCTAGTAAAAAACCAGCCACACTCCAGAAGCAGAGACACCTGGGTTCTCTGTCACGAACTCCAGATTCATAAGGGAGCCCAGCTAAAACTAGTAGAACTATACAGCTAATTCCAGCCTAAGTAAGCAAAATAAATAGTTGTTTTCTTAACTAAGGAAGCAATAGCTACCTGATACACCTATATTTATAACTGCCATGCATATGTGCTCATACTGTAAAAAGTGACTTACTTACATAATCTCAGCCATTTTGAGTTTGGCGCTGTCCTTGTTTTATAGTTGATCCTTATACAGGTTTAGTGACTGGCTTTTCCTCTTCTGTAGTGTAAAGTAGATCAACCTATCGGATTGTCATAATAGGAAATGTTAGTTAGAACTTCTTAACCATGCACTATTTCACTTGTATACTTTCCCATTTGGCCTCCAATTAAACAGACTGAAAAATGAAGCTTGAAAATCATTTGCAAATTTTTCACATTTTTGCTTAAAGGTTAAACTTTAGATCATTGCAAAGGATGAAGTCAAATTATATGGAAGAACCATCTTATCAGGAAGGTTTTTCCCAAGTCTAATAGGCTTTAAGAAAGTTCTGAGAAAGCCACATACTCTCTGAAGGATCCAGCCCATCCCCAGGTTGCCTGAACATCCCTGAATGTTCCTCTGTAGAGCACTCCTCAGAGGGCCTTTGAGACTAAATTATCACTTGAAAATTTATGGGCTGACACATCTTGAGAATGTCTTTGAAGGAACACAAATGAATGTTCTATTTTCCTGACTACAAAACTCAGTACTGAGCCATAAGCCAAATTCTGTTCATTCTATTGGTCTTTGTCCACCAAGCATCCCTTCCCAATGCATGGACATAAATCAGCCTCCCAGTGTCAGAATGAACAATTTCAGGAGATTGAAAAAAAAGAAAAAAAAACAATGTCCTTTCAGGCTGGCTCTGCAATTGGTAACCTGTGAGAGTCAAGATAGCTTCCAGTAAGAGAGATAGCACAGGCATTCCAGTGGTTGGTTGAACATTGTATTATGTAAAGATGAAATAAAGAATCGAAGGCTGCTCAGTTATCCCAGCTATGCTCAGATGGGCAAATACAAATTCATAAACTAAAATTAGAGCAATTTAAAATTTTTTCTACTTGATACCTTAAAAAAACAAGATGCACTGAATTTTTCTCACTTTCATCTTGCTTCTAGTTTGTATTTCACTTTGCTGTTCTTGAGTATTTTATACACTCTATCAATCCTTTCCTCGCCCAAGGACTGTGTGTGTCTGAGTGGACACACATGGGGCAATGAGCTTTGGGGACAATGGAGGGAAAGGTGGATGTACCCAGATAATGAGAAGGGGACAAATCCATAAAGTCAAGGAGAACTAAAAACTGTTCAATAATAAAAACTATATATATATGCAATTGAGCAAAAATCAAAATTATAATGGGTCACATTAAATTTGACAGTCACAAATTTTCCAGAGAGCCCTCCTTAGACCTCAATTCCTACAATGACAGTTCTAACTCAATTCATTAACTCATAGCCCTACAGGATTGGCCGTCTGCCAACTAACACCCCTTATCATATTTGCTTTCTGGTGTTGAATACGAATTCTTGCACCTTGTCTATGAGACTAACCTTTTGACATTTCACTAGTAGTTATTAGGCTAAAAGTCAATCAACCTTCTCTGCAGAAACTTTAACTTTGAAATGAGGTTCACATTGGTTGGATGCAACTGTGGTGCTTTTGAATGACTGGGTCAGGAAGGCAGATGGGTCTGAAAGTTCAGGTGAGAGATGGTATTCAAATGTTGACAAAGGGAGACAAGAAAAATTAGCCTCCTGGTTCTGCATCTTGCAGACTTGCTGTGTGGTCTCTTTTAAAATATAACCATTCTCAGGATTTTTAATGTTGAGAAATGTTCGATCATTTTACTGAAATAGTTATGAAAAAAGACAAGTACTGAACATATGTAGATAGCTTTAGAACTATACTGAAATCCAAAGAAATGTTAAGTTACAAAACTTTATCAATTTAAAATCAGTAAAAATAATCTAAAGAGAAGGGTGATTTTGTTTTTGCTAAAATGAAATAATACAGATTGTATTTAAGGATAGAAAGATGCATGTGTGTGCTTAGTGCCTTTTTTTTTTTCCACTTGGTTCTTTTGCTTTTGATAAGCTATTGCTTGACTCATTATTCTTACTTTGTTAAAAAATATTTAGTCATCAATATATTAGATTGACCAGTCATTTAAAACTGTGTGCCACAGGTAATACTCCATAATGACCTATATGGAAAAATAATCTAAAGAAGAGTGAATATATGTACATGCATGACTGATTTACTTTGCTGTACAGCAAAGGTAACAGCATTATAAATGAACTATATTCAAATAAAACTTAAAAAATAAAACTGTGCCAAAATGCAATACAGTGGGGGAAAAAACATTAAATTCCATGTAAAAAGTTTTCCAAGTGTTTTTGTAACTTCCCATATGTCTTTCTATGACCTGCTCCATGTCCATGAATAAAAAGATGGGGGCCACCATCTTGCGGGCCAGCAGCACAATCTTGGTGTTGGCTGTTAAGATTGAGGTCTTTTTGAGCTCGGCTTTCCTAGGTTGCTATTACTTGAGTGTTTACCTTTTGGAAACAAATGCAAATTCACATATGGAAACTGAGTAACCACACTCAGGTACAAGGTAACAGATCAATGTCCAGAATTGCTTACAGTAACTTGTGTGACAACACAAAACTATCACAGAACACCTATACCTTGGAGAACACATTCAATGTTTGTAAAACATCTTCCTAGTATACTGTTTTGCCTGGGACAACCTGGCCTTGCTAACAGATTACCTGTCATAGCATCATGAATAACTTTGGGGACTTAGAAATGTGGTGCTGAGAACTTACTCATATACTGGGACTTGAGAAGGACTAGATATATAAGGACATCTGATAATTGAAAGTAAGAAGTTTTAAGAACAGCTCCTAATTTTTCATTTATTTTTCTGCCTTAGAAAACACAAACTAAAAAGTTAAAAATGTTATTACTTTTTAAGAACAGTCTCCTTTTTATCTGAAAACTAACCTTCAAAGGCTATTTTTGAGTTTGTTTCTGATTTATTTGAATGATCGAGGCAGAGGCTATTCCCTCACATCATTTTAGTATCTCTTGTAGAGGGTGGTTCGGGGGGGAAGTCAAATCCTGTCTTTTACACAGAAATGAGCAAAGAACAAAATTAAGGAAGAACACTGTATGTCCCCTTTTAAAAGTTAACCTAAAACCCATAGATTATTTTGAGTTCTATTAGATAGAGATCAGCATCCAAGGGATAGACTTGTCCACAAAGGTGTTAATTATTCTTTATAAAGTACATTATTTCACCTGTGGCTTCATGAATCCCCCACATAAAGATGTCCTACCTGTGCAATTACCCCATGCACATATACATCTTCCCCACACCTTGCATTAATTTAAGTACCAGTCTCCTCCAATGTCCTGTTTCTTCCATAACAGAATATGCAGACTTGGTAGCCCTGGGACATTGTTTTCTACCACTAGGTTGAAATAATTCTGGCAACTGGGACCCCAGAGGTTTCACCATCTGATAGCCTTAAGATCACCGGCCAACTTAATGGGTTCAGAGGATTATTGCAATCTTGGGGAAACATTTTAGAACAAGTCATTATTACTTACAGAAATAGCTTTAAAACTTTCCCACTATATAACTCTACTTAAAATATTACATAGTGAGCTATATAAATTTGTTTGTATGCTTATTTAAATGCCTAACAATTTACATTCAAGGAGTAAATCATTTGGATTGCTTTTTAGAAACATATATTCTTCACTCTACAAAAAGGCCACCCCAAGTCTATTTTTAGACTTTTTTGTGCCAGAGGCAGCTCCTTTTCCTCGACTATCCTTTCTCCTTAATAATATGAAGGGTAGCAGGCACATGACTGTCCTGATAAAGATGTTACCCAGCCTCCCTTGCAGCCAAGCGTGGTCCATGATTAAGTTCTGGTTAATGGGAGGTCAGCGAAAGTGTCAGAGAGCAGCTTCTGGGAAAGCTACATGAGATTTGGGTGATATATGGCCTTTGCCTCGCTTTCATCACTTCACTCACCCCTCCTGATGCCTAGAAGTAGATACCACTTTGACTATGAACATGAGGTCATACCATACAGGAAACAGCCCAGAGAACTGTTTAAGGACTCCAGCAGCCCAGTCACCCCACTAGCTTTGCAATGATTTTGTCTACACTCACCTGAGAGATATCTCCTATTTCTTGACCTCTTTTGTTAAGTTTTTATAATTTGGATTTCACTGTTAAAAGCACATAAACCCAAAGTTACAGAACGCAATTTGGTATGAATCAAATTGCTAAGTTGCCAACTTACAGCACTGATATGGCACAAAGATATGTAAAAATATAAGAGGCATGAGATCTACCCGTGAACAATATAGAATTCCTAAGACATGCACGTTAAGTCTAGGTTGATCGTTTCTATCACCAACAGGGAGAAGAATCATGTTCTGAACCCACATAGGATGGAGTGAGGAAAGGTCATCAGCTTGCATAAATGCCTCAAGGTCAAATGTCAAGAGTTGTTTGAACAGCTTGGTGGGCTAAAATGAGGTAATCCAGACCCACAGACTCTTGGGAATAAGCTGAGCGGTTGAAAGAGAAGCCCAGACAGAAGGGACTTTGAGAAGGTACGTGGGCCAGGCTGACACCAGCCCAGCTCCCTTTCTCTGGAGCTGACGCAACCTGCCCTACTCCGCCCTAACCTCTGACCTTCTGTACAGCCCCACACAGAGGAAAGCCCTGGGCAACTGCACTCTTGTTCCTTTACCAGCCTGGCTGCAAAAATAACCCCCAGCTGCTCCAAGAGTGCCAGAGGGCATGGGGCCGGGCCCGACCCCACACTTGGAGTTTGGAGAGGGAAGGGCAGCCCACTCAGGCAAGCATCAGATGCCTGAAGCTCCCTCTTCCTTCCCCATGCGTGGCAGCTGTGACAAGAAAGGAAAGGACCCTGAGAATGCACAGTCACACGTGCTCGGTAAGTACACAGGAATGGCAGCAGAGGTGGCAGCCGTTCCTGGGCGCCCCGGTTCCATTCAACAGGCAGTGAAAAGGCCAGGGGCACAGAGCTAAAAAAGCCCATGGAAAGCCCCCACCCCTGGTGAGTCAGGGTGACACTGAACAGCTCCGGTCTCTCCCAGCACCAACACCGGGAAGGGACAGCTGGTGTGACCTGGGCATGATAACAAGAAACCAGGCTGAAACCAAAGCAGCAGGAAGTGGAGCCCAGCTGTGTCAAGTAGGCGAGGAAGCCACATGGTCCCTGGGGAGAATAGGGTGGGGCAAGAAGGACTAAGCTGGGGTCCAGATAAACCAGGAAAGATGGAGGTTTTTAAAGCCCTGTGCTATTTCAAGGTAAAGGGAGTTTATTTAGAGTGGTTGAGCCAAGCCTCTGCTTTGTCACATTCTTAATGGGACTCAGACATCTTCTCTGAAGGGATGACACACTTGGATGCTCTGGAGCCCCTTGTTAACATGGCAGACTTCCTCCGTTTCATTCCCCTAGATTCTCGTGCTAAGGCAAAGACTTCTGATGCAGACAACCCTTTTCAGTTCTCAGCCTGACAGTCCTCCACTCATTCATCTGTACACGGGCTCTATGAAAGTGACCAGAGGGTCTCTGCCCAGTAGGCAGAATAGTATCCTAGAGCATGTAGATGGAAATGCAAGGCCTCTAGCAAAGGACTGGCGGACTGCCCAACCCGGGTTGCCTGCGTCAGCTTGATAAGTCCTCCAAAGCATCACGCTATCATTGTAGAGCAAGGACTGGGGTGGTGATGCTGATGATGCAAAGTGCTGTTAAGCTTGACTCACCCAGTTTTTTGATGAATTGAGGACCTAGGGACTTGCCTTCTATCTCTCTCCTCTCTCCATTCCCTTTAGTCAGCTCATAGCTTTTATGCACCATACCACCTGAAAGCCTTCTCTTAGATTCTCTCCAACAAATATATTCAAGGAATCCTTTATTCAACACTATTGAGTATTAGCTCCTGTCCTATCACTGGACTTGTCTCTGCCTACTCCTTACCCCAAACTAAACTCTCAGATTTTCTGAAATTAAATCAGCAAGTATGTGTTGAGTTCATATCAAAAGTATCATGAATATAATGGGATAAACATATGTAAGGAGCTCAAATTCTGTATGGGGAAGGTACATAGACACACAGTGGTAAAGAATCCTCCTGCCAATGAAGGAGATGGAGGTTTGATCCCAGCGTTGGGAAGATCCCCTGGAGACACACATGCAGAAAGAGAAGACAATGTGAAGAGACACAGGGAGAATGTCTCTTCCTCTACCAGCCAGGAAAAGCAGTCTGGAACAGACCCTTCTCTCACAGTCATCAGATGGAAACAACCCTACTGACACCTTGATTTTAGGCTTCTAGGCTTCAGAACTCTGAGACAAGTCTCTAGGTGGTTTTTTAAGCCACCTAGTCTGTGGTACTTTTCTGAGGAAAAAAATACAGCTTGGCACATGGGTAAGATCTGAGTAAGCACAGGACAATGAGGAAAGCCTTACATGTTAGTGAAACAGCACAAACAAAATAACCAATCGGAATGCCACATACATTTCTTGAGAAAATCAGTTTACCTGAAGCAAAACATTCATGGGGAGAGTGGTAAAACATACCTTGTAAGGTAAGGGGTCTTTGTGTCAGCTTGTATGAGGCTGTGTTCTCCACTAAGGCATTTGAAATGTATTCTAACGACAGAGGTAAACTTCGATGGCATTTCATCAGGAGCCATGTGAAACAGAGATGGGGATGTGTTAAGAAGATGGTGAGCAAGATGGATTGGACAAAGGAGCCTGGAAGAAGTTTGCTCAGCTATGAGTGGTTCACAAACTTGACTGCAAATTAGAATCACCTGGTGTGATGGGCCGACTGATAACTTCCAAGGATCGTCATTGCTTATCTGGAAAACCTGCCAATGTTACCTGATATAGCCAAAGAAACTTTACCACCGTGCTTTAGGATCTTGAGATGAGGAGATGACCCTGGATTATGCAGATGGATCCTAAATGTAATCACAAGTATCCTTGTTGCAGAGGAAGCAGAGGAAAACTTGGCTTACAGCAGAGAAGGTGATGTGGTAACAGAAAGAGGGAGAGACAGAAACAGGCAGAAAGAAGGCCTCATGATGGGCCAAGGCTTTCAGCAGATTGAATCATACCCACCTGCGTTGGAGGGCCACCTTCTTCATCAGTCTAGATTAGATTCCAATGCTAATTTCTTCCAGAACCATCCTCACAGACACCCCTTAGAAATAATATTTTCCTAGCTCTCTGGGGATCCCTTAGTCAAGGTGACACATAAATTAGCCATCCTGAGGAGAAATCATCAGAGTGGCAGCAGGAGAATGCGTATTACAACATAAAAACCTAGTGTGTTGGAGGTGGGGGAGGCAAGCTCCCAAGGGAGGGGGCGGGTGGAGTACAGAGTCACATGATGCACAAAGGGTGAAGAGAAGGGTGACTAAGAAATGATGGCAGATTAGAGGCCAGCCCTGACCTTTGAGAACAGTTTCGAGAGGGGGGAAGAGGTGGGGGTGGGTCATAAATCAGATTACAGGAGGAAGTGGGTGGAGAGGATGTGGAAGCAGTGGTAGGGGCTCGCTTTGGGAGCTCCAGCAATGAAATCAAGCTGAGGGAAGGAGCGCTAGCCTAGCCAGCTAGAAAGAGCTTAGCAAGACTTAGCAAGACGGACGTCGGAGTCGGACTGACCTGACCCACCCCTGCCCCCACCACCTCCTAAAATTTGCATTAAACAAATTGTTTAATTTTGCACAAACTCAGTTGCCTTGTTTGGAAAATAGCTGTAAACAATGCCAACACAAATAACACCAACACGAAAGAGTTGTGAGGAGCAAATGAAAGAGAAGAGGTAAGTTGCCTATTTTAACCGGCTGGTATATAGGAAGTGTCCTAGAATTCAAGGCAGAAACGTAAAAGAGTTTTGGAATCCCACTTTCCGATCAACAGGGTTGACAGGCAAAATACAGGATTCACAGTTAAATTTTAACTTCTAAACAGAAATAGTATTAAATATGTGTGTCCTAAATATTGCATGGCCATACTTATACTAAAAAAACTATCTTTTTAAAATTAATTTTCTGTTGCTGCTGTTAGCAAATTATCACCAGCTAAGTGAATTAAGTGACACCAATTTATTATCTTACTAATATGGCTCTCACTGCACTAAAATCAAGGTCTACGTTCCTGCTTGAGATTCTAGGGGACAACTTATTCTTTTACCTGTTCCAGCTCCTGAGGCCACCCGCACACCAAGCCTTCTTCCACCATCTTGAAAGGCAGAGATGTTGCAGCCTTTGATTCGCTTTCCTTAATCACATCTCCCTGATGGCAGCTGGCGAAGGTTCTCCCCTTTGAAGGACACACTTGATTAAATTGAATCCAGCTGCAAAAGCCAGGAGACTCTCCCCAGTTCCAGGACCATTAGCTTAATCACATCTGAAAGTGCTTTTGCCACATAAGGTAACACAGTCACAGGTTCCAGGGACTAGGAGAGGAACATGTTTGGTGGGACATTATTCTGCCTACTCCACTGTTAATCCGGGGTTTCCCTGGTGGCTCAGCAGTCAAGAATCTGCCCACCAGTACAGGAGACGCAGGTTCGATCCCTGGGTTGAGAAGGTCCCCTAGAGTAGGAAATGGCAACCCACTCCAGTATTCTTGCCTGGAAAATTCCATGGACAGAGGAGACTGGCAGGCTACAGTCCATGGGGTCTCAGAGTCAGACACTACTGAGCATACACACACACACACACACACTCATACACCACTGTTAATCTAAAGTTCTAATTCAACTAGGTGACCTCTCGTTGCTTGCTAAATCTGGTGATTGTGAACCCACCTATAAAACATGCTTTGATTAGTTGGCAGGAAAAATGCTAGTTTCCCCTGCCCCGGAACCCCAGCTACACATTGTGTTACTTCCTCTTTCCATTCTACAATTCCCCCATATGTATCTCTCTCCAGGCTGTATGACGTGAATGGGTTTGCGTTCAAATTTTTATGAAAGAGATCTGTAGCTGTTTGAAGAGAAGAAAATTGTGCAGAGAGAAATTCTACTTTCTTGACTTCCATTATAAAATGAAATTTAGGCTTATGTCATAAGAATTAGTAGGAAAAACAGAAACCATTTTAGGTATTTTGGGCAATAGAAGGAATTTAACACAAGGAACTGGATGCACACAGAACTCCTGGAAGGTCTGGAGGAGGGTAGGTCAGGGAAAGCAACAAGCTTTTAAGTTTGCTGCTAGCTTTAGAGACAGGAAGCTTCAGGGACTACAGGAAACGGCTGGCGATGATTTCATCTGCTTCCAGCACTCACTGAGGTGGATGATTCAAAGGGAAATGTCAGAGATCTAAGACAAATTCTGATAATCTGTTGAACCCCACACATCTGCTCACTTCTGACAGAGGACCAATAGCATAACTTCTACCTCTCCCCTGCCTTCCAAATCCCATGCACTTAGCTCTGGTTGTCAGCATCAGACTAAAATCTCTTTTGGCAAGGAATGCTGGGAAATGTAGTTCCCAGACTTCCAACTTTAACAGTTAGAAGGCATTGCGTAACAGACAAGCTGGCCTATACAGCTAAAGAAACACCCCCAAAGAATCGAAGGGAGAAAACTTTTGCCAAAGGAAAAGAGAAAATAATCACCAGTGCTCAGGCCCTAGGATTTCACTGTCTACGAACTCTTGGCCATCAGAATTTTGCTTTCTTGTCTAATATGGCAACATGAGAAAAGAAGAGTCTTAGTAAATATATTTGTTTCCAGGGCTAATTCGTGAACCATAAGATATGACAATTTTATTATCTATTGCTGTGGCACAAAGTACCCTCTAAAACTTAGTGCTTTAGAACAATAATTCCCCTTTTTTCAGAATTATCTGCTGGGTTCTTCTGCCCCTGTGGTGTCAGTTGGGTCACTCATTTAGCTACATTCAGTTGGCATGGCTGGAAGATCTAAGACAGCTTCTCGGTGCCCCTCGGGGGCCTAACTCAGGCTTCCCCATAACTCAGTCGCACATAGTCAGACTCTGACTGCCCAGAGGGAGGAAGTGGAAGCTTCCAGACCTCTAACAGCCTGGGCATGAAAGACTTAGAATGTTGCCTCCATTACATCGTATGGCTCAAGGAGAGGCACAATGTCTGATTCAAGTAGAGGAGAAATGAGCTCTACCTCTCAAAGGATAAAAAGCTTGTGCATACAGAGAGGGAAGGAATTAATCAGCAGCCACCTTTGCACACTCATGGGATTCTGTTCTCCCACATGCAAACTTTGATATTTATTTTGATTCTATCCTCACTTCACAATTCAGAGGATGAGGATATTGACCTTAACTTTTACCTTTATTGCTTCTTCTTCATCAATGGTCTCAACATATTTTGCTTACATAGCCTATTAATAATAAATATCTGGGCAAGCTTGCATACACGTATCCACAGACAATGGACTGACTGTCCTATGCCATTTTATGTAAGAGACTTGAGCATCCACTGCTTTTGGTACCCATGGGTATCTCAGAACCAATCCCCCATGGGTACCTAGGGGGGGTTGAATGTGTACTGCTAAGTCGCGTCAGTCGTGTTTGACTCTGTGCGACCCCATAGACGGCAGCCCACCAGGCTCCGCCATCCCTGGGATTCTCCAGGCAAGACCACTGGAGTGGGTTGCCATTTCCTTCTCCAGTGCATGAAAGGGAAAAGTGAAAGTGAAGTTGCTCAGTCGTGTCCGACTCTTAGCGACCCCATGGACTGTAGCCTACCAGGCTCCTCCGTCCATGGGATTTTCCAGGCAAGAGTACTGGAGTGGAATGTGTACAAGTAACCGCCTTTGAACAATACATGGGTTAGAGGCAGTGACCTCTAACTGGTTTAGTACAAGATATATGTATAACTTTATACTGACCCAGATTATGTAGTACTGCAGTATTTAGTGAAGGAAATCCTTGTATAAGTGCACCCACACAGTTTAAACCCATGTTGTTCAAGGGTCAACTGTAAGTACACATTATGTGTATATTACACATTATATAGTAGTAAATATATAGTGTACAGGCTTCCCAAGTGGCTCAGTGGTAAAGAATCCACCTGCCAATGCAGGAGACTTGGGTTTGATCCCTGGGTCGGGAAGATCCCCTGGAGATGGAAATGGCAACCCACTCCAGTATTTTTGCCTGGGAAATACCACTGACAGAGGAGCCAGGTGGGCTACAGTCCATGGGGTCGCAAAGGGTCTCATATGACTTAGTGACTAAACAACAACATATATAGTATACACATACTACTGCCAATCTATTTGTTAAATGTTAATAAAGTTTATGTATTTTTAAAATTTTAGTAAGTGTAACTTATGAACAGAAGATTGTGTATTATTTTTTACACTCCACTGTGAAGATCACGGATCTATCCTCTGTCTTGGGTTTTCTCATTAAGTCCCTACCCTTGCAAGCCCCTTCTACTACCCTTGAGGTGACACTCAGATTTTGCTCCCTCTTCTTATCCTCTTCTTGTTGCCTAGATATATCAAATATCAGAACTCAGTGTTGTTCCACACTTCACAGCAGATAGCTAAGAATATATCGTGAACTCAAGCATTGTGAAATCTTAAGGCTTATAGTTGGGTAAAGCAGATTTGCTCTTCCTTTATAAATGTTATTACATTTTTAGGCCCCCAATGTTTGTATAAATATATACGGGTACTCAGGCACCCTCATCCCTCTGAAAAAAAACACTCGAGGATTAAGCGTTTATTAGAATTATGTTCTCTCAATAGAGTAGAAGCTTGAGAATAACCTCAGCCTATAGGAGGCAGGTGGGTGCCTTGTCATCTCTGTCTCCAGAGTTCTAGCACAGGGGCTAGCAAACAGGAGGTGCTTAATAGATGTTTGTTATACTAATGACTGACCCCTTACCTCTAGCCATCTTGTACATACTGCCTTTTTTTGGGTGTCAGTGGAAATGTACACTTGGGTTTGTAAGTAGTTACCAAGAAACTCTGAAACACACAGATGCATTTCATAATACAAAAATCAAACTCTAATCACAGAAAATGTCAGATAGAAGGAAAAGAAGAAAAAACAATTGGATATTGTAGTTGTGAGTGCTCTATCCTTTTAGTTTTGAGTACAAATTAATTTCCTTCTAATCTTTAGGGGGAAAAAATGTGTGGAAAAAGAAGAGGAGATTTGAGGCAGAAGCAAGGGTGGAGAACTTAAACGACCCCTTGTGATCTGCAGTTCCTATCTCAGCCGCGATCATCTCCAAACAGGCCTCAGTAGGAGAGAAGATGGAGATGGAGGCCAGCTTCCTTGATAATCAAACATGAAGCTGCTGTGTGCGCAGCCCTGATGTCCAGGCTGCTGAAGGCTCCCATAGCTGAGGCAGAAGCAAGGGAGAGGCTGATAACGGGGCCTCTGGCGGGCCACTCGCGTGCTTCTGGCTGCCAGAGGTCATGCCTGGCTCAGGGACCTGATTCACGGCCTGGAGGTGGAGGGAGGGGCAGGGAGAGGGCTTTCCCTTTCTCAGCTTGTCTATAATTTATCGTGGTTTTCTGTCTGGCCTCCCTCCGCCTCAGAAGGGAGACTGGAGGGCTTGCCTACACTACACGACAGAGTCCTAGGGAACTTTCTCAGTCGGTATTTCGAAATAAGCACTGGAGGCAGCCTGTCAGGCAAGTGCTGAGAAGCAAGAAATATGTGCAGGGGTGTGTGTGGGTGGGGGGTTGGAAGGGAACCTGGGCTCTGACTGGATGTCTTTTGTTCCTTTCATTCCAGGCTGCCATTCCCATTGTTTTGACCAAGACATTTTTCTCCCCCAAATGCAAAAGCTGGAGCTGTAGGAACAACTCACCCCTGGCCCTTTATACAAACAAACCCTGGGCTTTGAGCTACAGCCGGAAGCAAGAGTCCTGCTCCCGCTGAAGGTGCTGACAGCTCACCTCAGGGCTCCCTTCCAGCAGGCAGACGGGGAGCGAGGCTTCTGGGGCTCCCGCCACTGGATACAGGGTAGTTACCCTTAGTGAGACCTGAAAATAAAATCAGGATAGTGCTAGGCAGGCTTCAGACCTGTTAATCAGTCAGTTACAGAGAAGACCTTTCTTTTAGGGTTTTCAAAGCCTGCTCTCGTTAAGCTGGGTCCTGCTCCCCAGCCTCTGGGCCATCCCCATGAAATGCAAAGTTTGGGCCAGAGGGTGTTCAAATCCCCCTGTTGCTCCCACTCCCTCTGATCCCATGATCTTTAGCTGTCAGGACTATGGATACCAGGAAAGGCCTGAAAAAACCAAAAGAGTGGAAAATCCCCAGATATTTTTTCACCTTGGAATATCAGTACTTGATTTGGAACGCACATGTGCGAACTCATGAAGTCACACAATAAAGATCTGACATAAAAGTTTTCCCTGGTTTCTCCACTCTGCCCCTTTAAATCCCGAAGAAGTCAGTTCACCTTTCCAAAGAGATTTAAATACCTGCTTAAGCCTTCCTTAGCTGCTCCCCTGCCCCCATCCAGACTAGTCTTTCCAGTTTCTCTATCTAGTTAGCACTTCCTCAGGCTGGGAGAGGGGGTGATGTTTGGTTTAAACGCCCTCACTACAGGAAAGGGCTGCAGTTCCTCTCTGCACCCCTCTTTTTTTTTTTTTCTAATGATTGCACACATATATTTAACAGTACAGCTTTACACAGAATGCTAAGAGCACTTTCTTCATAGTTTACAGAAGGCCTTGAAACATATGGACTTTCTATTAATATTCATGCCACAGCACAGACAAATCTAACTCCTAAATAGATGCACTGTAAGTCATTTAGAGTTTAAAGGCTTAATGGCAAAAATGAAGGGAGAGAAAAAGGTAAGTGTGTTTTTATAAAACTGAAGGAAAAATATATTTACGAAATAGTAAATAAAATTAAATATGGTCTTATGCTCCCCGAAAGAGATAATGCCCAATTTGGAGCAGTGACTGCTATGTCCAAATAATCTCCATTTGGAATCCCTGTGATTGCAGAGATGAACCGCAGTTTAAGTTGCATCTTAAGCAGTTCACAGAGAGAGAGAGTTATTCACCAGGTTTTGAAACAACCAACATGATACATAAGAGATCACGCTATCTCTGACTCTGTTCCTCTTACAACGCTACATGTATAGCCCATTTCACAGATGGGAATACTGACCCTGAGATTATTATTCAAACTATTAAGGCTCTTTAAAAGGTCAAATGAAGAGTAGAAACCAAGCCTTCTGATTCATAACACTCCCCACACTCCACAGCACTGTTTAAAATATTGATTATCTTTCTGGAGGAAACGACTTGGCCTTCCACGTTCACCTGTCCTTGGATTGAAAGAGTGGAAAAATGGAATAAGATGGGAGAGGTCAGTTCAGAGTTAAAACTCTTCTTAAAGGGATTTGACTCCTCTCTTGCTATGCTCAAAAAGCTGCTTCTGCTTCCAGGATTTTTCCAGAAACCCATAATCACAAAACCTGTAGCTCTTTTTGTCATGTGTAACTACTTAAAACTGTGCAGGCAGAGTCCAACCCAAGGGTCACCTTTCTGTTATGTGAGATGATAAAGCTACAGCATTCACCGGGTATTACAGAGGGTAGGACCCCCTCTCCAGTAGTATCACTTTAGTGGTCACGTTCCTTGCTTTGATAGTGTCCTTCAGTAGACAGAGAACTATGCTACTGACCAGTGGGACTTTTTCCTGTTTAATGTGAAAGGGAAAGAAACTTAAACTAATTGGAATATGAATTTGGAAAAGATATTGATATGTTCATTTTTCCTAATGCAATACTTATGAGAAGATATAATTTTAGTTCTGACTCTGCACAATTCACTGGTGGTTTTATAAGGCAGAGCTCATTTTGATTTGTTTTAAAATTCAGTTAAAAACATTGCTGATGAGTGGTACTGGGGGTTCATGTCAAGGATTTTATATTTTCACGGTTCTGTTTTGTTGAAGTACTGAAAAGGTCTATGAATATTCAGAGTATGAATTTGATCCAAGAAAAAAAAAGAGAAAAAAGATAAACCAAAACACACACAAAAAAACAAAAAGCCTCAAGAATGCAAAAATTTTTTGAAAATCACTAAACAATAGGCTTCTGATGGCCATGATTTAAACAAAATGAACTGCAAAGTTTGTCAGTCCGTTTTGGATTGAAAAATAGCAGATCCTTCTTTTTCTAAATTTCCTTAATCATCTCCTTTACAATGGTTTTCTATGCCAAAGCATACCATTTCATTCTCTAAAGACCTCTGTCCTGACTTGAACTTTGAACTGACTTGACAGAAGCAGTTTCTGGTTCTGTATTTTGGAGGGATTGTTGGAGAAGGTTTTCAGGGAGGTCACATTGAAAAGTCTGAAACGCCCAGGGATATGTGAGGAACTTTTTTCTGCAACACAGATGCACAGAACCGGAACAGCAGAACCAAGAGGGGGATGTGCAAACAGGAGGCTCTGTTCCAGGGATGTCCCTACCTTTGGCTAACTCGCTCATTTTGATAGCACATTTATCTAGTGATGTTGCTTTGGCAAAAACAGTACGGTGGTTTTGAGTTCTTTTAGTGTCACTGGTGGTTTTAAATGCCTTTTCCCCCAGTGAAGTAGTTCACACACATTTCTTAGCCACAAGAGTTCAACAAAATGCCTTAGAAAATGAACACTTCCTCTGGACTCTTGCCTTTCTTCATCATCACCCACATACAAGTTTCCCTTGTGGGAAACTTCCTATTTCTTCTATTCTTCACCCCAGTGGAGCTGGTTGTTTGGATTTTTATCATCAACTTAATTGCTTCATTTTGGCTAAAGATCATTTATTGTAATCACTGAAGATGTCTACTCATCAGAGGCCTATTAAACTTGCAGCTTTTGTTTAACTTTTGTATTTATTTTTAAACTGAAATATTTATGGTACAATATTATATTAGTTTCAGGTCTACTAAAAGTAACAACTTTTAAATCGGATTTCAAAGGCCTCAGTTTTCTCATCTAAAAAAATGAAGATAGCAACAGGACCTCACTCAAGGGGACTAAGAAAATTATACTGAGAAGATTCCAGTAGACTGCTTGCTAGGTGTCCTATAGGTGTCTGATGCAATTATCCTAACTTCAGACAGGCCTCTTTCACTCTTTGGACTGGAGTCAGGCTGAGATGGGCATCTTCAGACATCCCTGAGAGGACAAGGGGAGAGATCTCAGTGACACAGTTTACGATTAGCCATCCTTAGGGGGAAGCTTCCAGTCTCCCTCAACTTGTCTTAGCTGCAGAAGTGTACGTTTTCCCTTTCAGATCAAGGGATAACAAGGCACCCCAAATCTCTACTTCTCTGCCAATCCCAAGCCTCACACTGAACTGATCTATGAGGGGAAAACACAAGCCTCCTCCTCCACATTAATTTCAACAGTTGCATTTCAAACAGCAGACAACGAGCAGATTTTTCTCTTTCCTTTATAAGATGGCCAGTCTGGGGGCAGGAGAAAGACTCGGGATAAGCCTGGCACCAAAGAACAGGGTAAGACCAACTGGTCTGTATTCATGGAAGTACCTGTGCCATCACCATCTCACCAGGTACAGTGAGTCATAGGCTCCCTCCCTGCCCCTTGTCACTTTGGGAAGCAAAGAAGTGACAGCGGTAGCTCCTGGGATGCTGCATGTGTTTGCAACCTGGAGAGGAATTTCTCATCCCTGCCTTGTTCTTGTCTGCATGCCTACTACTGCTAGGGCACCTCTGACACAGTCCACCTGCAACCTCTTCCAAGATCCTCTTCCATGTTGTCCCAGGAGCGTCTTGGTTTGATCTCTTAGGATCTGAAAATGTTCCAGCCAAAGGTTTTTTCTTTTTTGGTCATATTCATGTTCACACATTTTTGTCAAGTAGGGGATATAAGGAGGTTAACTGCTCCCGCTCTTTCTCTCTGTCTGTCTCAGAGGCTCAGCCAGTGCCCCATCAACATAGAATTAGGAGTCCTGAGCTCAGAACTCATGCTTTGTCTCCAAGATTATCCAACCTGTAAGAAATACCGGAACTTTTCTGAGATCCCTATCAGCTGGACATTAATCAGTATCTCACCTGCAAGAGGTGGGTTCTACATTAGATTTCACAGAGTAATAGATAAACTAAACATATCTCCCCTGCCTTCTAATACTTACTTGGACAAACTATATTAATTCTTACCCTGAGTTACAGAGGTTAATGCTTAAGAGGCAGCCTGCTTGTGTTTGCACTTCACCACCTCTTGGCTACGTGACCTGGAGCTCAGGTCTTTACTTCCCAGCATCTCAGTTTCCTCATCTGTAAAACAGAGACAGGAATCATATAACTGGCAGGGTTCATGGCAGGCAGACTGTCCAGCAATAGTAAAGACTCTGATGATACAGGCTATCAATGACCCTAGCATGGAGAAGAAGGAGCTTCCAAATTCCAATTTAGCTCAATATTTAGGTTGGTATAAATAAGCCCAGCTTCCCAGGTGGCTCAGTGGTAAAGAAGCCACCTGCTAATGCAGGAGACACAAGAGACACTTTGATCCCTGGGTCAGGAATATCCCCTGGAGTAGGAAGTTTCAAAGAGTCAGACATGACTGAGTGAGCATGCATGCACAAATAAGCACAACATATTCTTCACCACACATCTTTGTCCAAGTTTCTCACATCCCTGGTTCTTTTCCCACTGACTTGATACTGGTTTTCTGCCTCTTTCCCTGTCCCCTCCCAGCTCCAACTCCCCAGGTACTTCTGCCCAAAGAGATGTCTCCTGTTTCCTTGCTTGTGGGCTTCCCTTGCGGCTCAGCTGGTAAAAAATCCACCTGCAATACAGGAGATCTGGGTTCGATCCCTGGGTTGGGAAGATCCCCTGGAGAAGGGAAAGGCTACCCACTCCAGAATTCTGGCCTGGAGAATTTTGGTCTGGGGTCACAGAGAATTGGTCAGGAGTGAGCGACTTTCACTTGCAAGCCTCATTCTTGTTTTTCATTTTCTACCGATTCAATGGACATGAATTTGAGCAGACTCCAGGAGATAATGGAGGACAGAGGAGCCTGGGGTGCTGCAGTCCATGGGGTAACAAAGAGTCGGCCAGGACTTACAGACTGAACAACAACAACCTTTACATTCAAAGCAGAACTGTAAAAGGATTTCTTTTAAGCCACCCATAAAGGCAGGCCCACTGCTGGGTGCACGCTGGAGACACGCAGTTGGAAAAAGTGGAATGCCTGAGCTATGGAGACCTTTCTCAGAAACTTGCGACCTGAGCGCAAACCACTTTGTGATCTCCCAGGTAGAACCTCGGGATGCTGCGGGGCTGCGCAGAGGTTTGCAAATCCTGAGCACAGGACTGTGAAGTCCGGGAAGGGAGCGTGCGCTGCGTGCCGAGGTGACTATTCCAATAATAGCTGCAGCCCGGGAGGATGGCGCGGTGACTCACGCCCCTGGCGCATGTCCCCAGGCGGCGGTGTGGGCGGGGACGCGCACCAGGACACGGGGGATTTACCTGGGGAGGCCGCCTGCAGACACTGACTCGCGAGGGAGCCAAGGGCACTAGGGCAGCGACGCTGACTCACACGGGAAAGCCGGAGGGCAATGACCAAATGTGAAAGAGCAAGTCGCCTCTGCCTGGGAAGCTCTTAGAGAAACAGGAAGTGATCAGCTGGTACCAAGCTCAGGAAGGGAAAATCACCTGTCGTCGTGCCTTTGTGCTTGCTGAAATTTATCAAGATGAGCGTCTGCTGAACGCAGCACTGTGCTTCTGAGAAGTGAGAGGCAGCATTTCCACTCCCTGTGCTCCCCCTCCCCCTCCTCCTACCCCCCCACCCCCCCCCCCCCCACCCTGTCATTTTCAAAGCCCCTGAGGGAGAATCCTGGTTCAAGCTCATTCCCACACTCACGTGGAATTATTATTAATATAGCTAACATCTAGTCACAGATCTCTGTTATCACGGATGACTAGATAACATCCAGTCATCTAGCAAGCTCCGAGAGTTGGCGATGGCCAGGGAAGCCTGGAGTGCTGCAGTCTATGGGGTCGCAAAGAGTTGGACACGACTGAGTGACTGAACTGAACTGAACATCTAGTCACAGCCTTTGCATTCAGTTTTTCAGGCTGTGATCAACTGAAGCGGTGGCCAGCTGAGAGGGTACTCTGCCCACCAAGACAAGAGCCAGTCCAGAGGAAAGGAAATCTTTTCTGATATGTCTACCCAAAGGAGAACAGCATTTTTTTCTAAATAGCACACCATTCTGCATGCTAGCAGTGGTCCTGTTTACCGAGAACTTACTCTATGCCTAAGTCTGTGTGAAGAATTTCATACACATCGGCACATTTAATTCTTACAGCAATCCTAAGAAGCTAATTCTTGAAAGTGAAGTCGCTCAGTCGTGTCTGACTCTTTGCGACCCCATGGACTGTAGCCTGCCAGGCTCCTCCATCCATGGGGTTTCCCAGGCAAGGATACTGGAGTGGATTGCCATTTCCTTCTCCAGGGCATCTTTCTGACCCAGGGACTGAACCTGGGTCTCCCACACTGCAGGCAGACTCTTCACCGTCTGGTCCACTTTCAGTATCCTTTTTGAAGGGTGAGGGAATGAAAGCACAGAGAGATAGAGCAACCTGCCTCACACCACACAGCTCTTTCTGTCAGGTTTGGACTTTGACACAGGCCATGCCCCCTCCCAGTATGATTTAGTCCTAGTTGATGAGGAGGAGGAGGAGGGTGGTGATTAAAGTCTTTGGATGCCTTTGTTTGTAGCCTGTGTTCTCAGGGGTGTTTCAGTCAGCCTACTGAACCTCTAGGGAGAATTGGGAAGGTGGAGGGTTGGGGAATTCTGAGAGAGATGGGCTCCATCCTTCCAGCGCCAGGCTGCCCCAGGGCCTACCTATGGGTAGGATGGGGCTGAAGTGCCCCTGGCTAGTGGCAGGTCTGGGAGGGAGATCCCAGGCAGCACAGGGCAATGGGTCCTCTTGAAGATCATAGACTTGCCAGGTTCCCTTGATGCCCTGAATGGGGTGGACCTTCCTGTTATGTAGGGGATTTATATGGCACTCTCCAGGAGATGACAGGACAACATGCCGCTTAAATGGAGCTAAACAACCTCCAGTTCAGAAGCTCTCAAGCGTCAGCGCCTTTACAACTATACTCCTAGCCTAAGAATTGGCATGTTAACAAGTTTCCCAGGTGATTCTGATATATGTAGTCATTAAGACTATTCTTCATGAAACACGACTTTGGGCCTTTTATATTATGGGATGTAGGCGATCTTCCCAGTTAAATAAAAAGAGAAAAACTAACACTGAAAGTCCCCTTGTCAAATAAAAGCCAATAACCCTGGGTGTCTCGGCTGGCCACCATAACTGTTCAGGATACTTTTATTTTTGAAAAGGACCTGGAAACAGTTTGCTCACAACCACAGGTAAAGGATCTTGGTGGGGGAGGGGGGTACAAGTGGAGAGCAACCTGTAACACCATGAATTGCCCTGCAGAAAATCTTAGGAAAAAAATATATAAGTGGGAGTGGCCTGGGGCCATATTTTTTGAGCATGTTTTCCAATGGTTCTGCAAAACTAAAGATTTTCAGGTGTAAGAAAACAAAAGATTTGGAAAATGAGGGCAGATAAGGATCTGTGTTTCAGAGGGTGGCTTACACCTCCAGACTCAGGTGCAGAGGGTTCCTGAGGCCAGACAGTGAGGAGCCTCCTCTAATTTCCCACCATGCCTCCCTCCTGCTTATAGGAGTAGCAGGCTTGACCTGGGTTGTGATAGGAAAAGCAACATGAAGGCATGGGGCCCAGAAATTTCTCTCCAGGCTGTGTGACACTTTTATCCTTATGTGGTTTCCCTTGGTCTCTGGAAGCAGTGGGATCTATAAGACTACCCACATGCAAGTGCCTGAGAGGGAACATCTTCCTCCCTTTGACATCTGCCAGCTGGGTAGGGATTTAGACATCTTGCCATCTGGCTGAGAGTATTAAGGCAGGTAAGGAGACATGGAAGAAAAGCTATGACCAACCTAGACAGCATATTAAAAAAGAGAGACATTACTTTGCCAACACAGGTCCATCTAGTCAAAGCTATGGTTTTTCCAGTAGTCATGAATGGATGTGAGAGTTGGACTGTAAAGAAAGCTGAGTGCCAAAGAATTGATGGTTTTGAACTGTGACGTAGGAGAAGCTTCTTGAGAGTCCCTTGGACTGCAAGGAGATTGAACCAGTCCATCCTAAAGGAAATTAGTCCTGAATATTCATTGAAAGGACTGATGCTGAAGCTGAAACTCCAATACTTTGGCCACCTCATGCGAAGAACTGACTCATTGGAAAAGATCCTGATGCTGGGAAAGATTGAAGGCAGGAGGAGAAGGGGACGACAGAGGATGAAATGGTTGGATGGCATCACTGACTCGATGGACATGAGTTTGAGCAAGCTCCGGGAGTTGATGATGGACAGGGAAGCCTGGGGTACTGCAGTCCATGGGGTCGCAAAGAATCAGAGGTGACTGAGCGACTGAACTGAACTGAAAGGAGGTATCAGATGACTAATGGGATGGGAGACAACTAATGAGATCAGTCAAGGCACCTAATAAGGGGAGTGGAGTCTCCCATGTCAAAGACCAATTCTGCTAACTTCCTTCATCCTTATGATTAGAGATGGAATTATCCCTTATTCCCTCCCCGGCTTGCCTCATCCCTTATAGTCAATACTCTAGAAGTCTAAATAGCTGACCACATCATATATTTTGCCTTTTTCCTTTCACAAAGGAATAAGGTAGGTGGTGTGTGGGTGTGGGTGTGGGTGTAGGTATGTGTATTTGTTGGGAGGTATGTCGGGCTCTAGAGCTACAAATTTTATCCCCCTTATGCACCCCTTGGGCCTTTTCGTGGGGCCATCAGTTCGGACAATCCCAGGGACTGCACAGACAGGCAGCTGGCTGGGAACCTGTCTCCTGGGGGCAGACCACTCCTCTATGGAGCCAAAGCTGCAGTCAATCTCTCTCGAAAGGAGCAGACTCCCTGTAAGATGCAAAGGCAAGACCTTGGCTACCACATTTTCCTGTGCTTGGTTCATGAGGTTTGAAGGCCCTCAATGGGCAGAAATAAGGAGAGGCAGGTTGTGAGTACTTTCCTTAGAAGCAAACCTTTGGGATCACAAAGCATCAGTGAAGTTGGGCAAAGGACAGCCTCATGGGGCTCACCTCTGTTTCCACAAATGTAAAACAAATCAGTTGATCACAGAAGGTCCTTTCAGCTCTAAAGTTGTGTCATTCCTTAACATGTAACACCGTTTATCTGACACACATTTAGATGTGTGCCTATCTAGAGAGACACCATATAGGTGTTTAACTTATGTGAATTCAATTATATAAGTTCTGTCTTTTTACATACTTAAAAATAAAAGTGCTGTAAGATTACATTTTTCATACACACATGTGGGGCAGGGGCTATCTCGCCCCTGTGACTGTGCACCCACCCTCATGCCTCCCTGCTTCCCCTCACTGCCTACACTGCCTGCTGTGGCCCGGTACTATGAAAAAATGTAGCACGTGTAACACATGCAGAAAAGCTGTTGGTGATTTACAGGAGTCTGATTCCCCTCCAGGGAATATCTGCTTTGTCAAGTGCAGGGGGAAAGGGACAGTGGTGGAAGCTGGACCCTCAGACCATTCCCCTGTCATTCACTTCTGGCCTCTTCCAAGGCGTGTTGAGCAAAATTTCTGGTCAAATCAGATTGTGTGGGTTGAGAAAAAGGAGGCTGATAAGTGAGGGAAAGAGCTCAATGATTTTTAAATGGCATCATTCCAATCTGACCAAATACACCAAGGAATCTTCCCTTCCAAGAGCAGTGACTGATGAAAATTCCTAGTTCTTCCTCTGTTTCCCCCTGCACCATATATATGAGCTATTGCTCTTCTCCATTTGGCAAGACATAGGTGGATGGCCAACTTCCCATATAAATGACATCTTTCCCCTTTTACCTAGCATTTCCCTTGAGGGAGCAGAAAGATACAGGCATCAGCTTTGCTTGTCTCCATGACCCCTTCGAGTTCCCATAATAGGTATGCTTCCTGTCTAGCAGAACACACGTGCACCTACCCAGTAGAGCCCATATGACATGTTGTGACCCACACTGTGTGCCAGCTGCCCCCATCTGGAGAGTTCGAGCCTGAGTTTCTCTCTCTTCCTAGACTATCTTTGACATGGTGACCCACTTTACCTCTTTTTGTCCATAAGTGGCTGTTCCTCAGAGAAGGCTGACTCACTTTGTATCCATAACAATGCAAGCAATTCCCAAACATCAGATGCTTTCCTCTGTTTCAGAGTTTTGAACAGGCTTTGAAGGAAACTTCACACAGCAGTTACCCGTGGGTTAACACCTGGTAGGAGGTGGTACAATTTGAAATATAACATCACAACCCACTCAAATTCACTAGAGATAAAGATTTGAAGCAGAAAGACCATTCTCCTCTAAGCAGTCCAGTATATTTCCTTTCAACAAAGCAGTAAGCCCCGTGTAACAGCAGAATTCTAGCATCGTCCTGAGTTAGTGCAAAGCCGCCATATTGCCATTGCTCCATTTGAGCCCTGTCATTGTTCAGCCTCATGTTACCATATGTAAGAAATCAGATAGTGGCTGGTTGCCTCCTAAAAGATAGAATTTGCCTTGATTCTCTGTACCACATGCAAGCAAGCAGTCATTTACAATTGCCTGGAAAACAGCAGCAAAAACGCTGATAAGTAAATGTTCAATTGAAGCCAAATTCCTCTTTCTATTCATGAAGGAACTTGGATGCCCACCCTCAAGTGTCAATCATCTTGAATCACACTGGTGCTAATTTGAGCTAATGTTTTTTTCCAAAGTAGCATCTCCCATTAAGCCAAACGATGCCATCAGGCACATGATTCTTTTAACATGTTATACTGTATTTGAAGAGAAAAGAACTTTAAATGTGAAAAAAAAGTAAGTCTGTTTGGCTGGTTGGTTATATCGCCAGGGTTAAGTGTCTGCACTGCAGGTTACTATTTTGAATCAAGAGTTTTCATATAACTGGACCCTAAACAAAAGCACAGTAAAAATTTGAATCAGAAATTAACTTACTGTAATGGATAATAACCAAAGAATAAATAAATCACATTCAGAACAGGAAAGAAAGAAAAGTGACATTTTTAAAAAGCTGTCAATTTTTCAGAGCAAAATCCCTTCCCCACAGTTCCCCTCCCCCACCCCCTCAATTCCCCGTCCCACCTCAACCAGGAGCTCAATGACCTTATGCACTTCCCACCATTTCTCTTTCTCCAAACTTGCCTAATGGAAAAGATCTGAAACTCATTTTCAGTATGGTATAAATGACCGATAACTTAAGTGTTACATGTTTTCAGATTATTCATTTCTATTACCATACTTGCTAATGCTTTAATCTAAAGGCAGGAACTCTAATGGGAATTTGAGCAGTCGGACCACAGGGGAAGGATTTTTGTCTGTGAAGCTGCTGATATTGGGGGAATGCCTTTCCAACCCAAGTGAGATCTTAATAGCAAATAGGTTTTAGAGCTATTAATGAAAATATATCAATGAACATGGGCTAAAACAAAGTATTTGATAAGCATATTTTTTTAAAAAATAGTTGTGTGCCAGGAATTTAAGTAGCCTCAGCCCAAAAGATTTGGGCATTTGGTAAAAATAGCAAGATATGAACATTGAGAAGACAAACACACACATCAGTTCAGTTCAGTCACTCAGTCATGTCTGACTCTCTGCGACCCCATGGACTGCAGCATGCCAGGCCTCACTGTCCATCACCAACTCCTGGAGTTTACTCTAACTCATGTCCATTGAGTCAGTGATGGCATCCAACCATCTCATCCTCTGTCATCCCCTTCTCCTCCCACCTTCAATCTTTCCCAGCATCAGGGTCTTTCCAACGAATCAGTTCTTCACATCAGGTGGACAAAGTATTGGCGTTTCAGCTTCAACATCAGTCCTTCCAATGAATTTTCAGGACTGATTTCCTTTAGGATGGACTGGTTGGATCTCCTTGCAGTCCAAGCGACTCTCAAGAGTCTTCTCCAACACCACAGTTCAAAAGCATCAATTCTTCGGTTCTCAGCTTTCTTTGTAGTCCAACTCTCACATCCATACATGACTACTGGAAAAACCATAGCTTTGACGAGATGGACCTTTGTTGGTAAAGTATTGTCTCTGCTTTTTAATATGCTGTCTAGGTTGGTCATAACTTTTCTTCCAAGGAGCAAGCATCTTTTAATTTTATGGCTGTAGTCACCATCTGCAATGATTTTGGAGCCCAAAAAAATAAAGTCTTTTACTATTTCCACTGTTTCCCCATATATTTGCCATGAAGTGATGGGACCAGATGCCATGATCTTACTTTTCTGAATGTTAAGCTTTAAGCCAACTTTTCACTCTCCTCTTTCACTTTCATCAAGACATTCTTTAGTTCTTCTTTGCTTTCTGCCATAAGGGTGGTGTCATCTGCATATCTGAGGTTGTTGATATTTCTCCCAGCAATCTAGATTCCAGCTTGTGTTTCTTCCAGCCCAGCGTTTCTCATGATGTACTCTGCATATAAGTTAAATAACCCGGGTGACAATATACAGCCTTGAAGTCATCCTTTCCTGACTTGAAACCAGTCTATTGTTCCATGTAAAGTTCTAACTGTTGTTTCTTGATCTGCATACAGATTTCTCAGGAGGCAGGTCTGGTGGTCTGGTATTCCCATCTTTTGAAGAATTTTCCACATTTTTCTGTGATCCACACAGTCAAAGGCTTTGGCATAGTCAGTAAAGCAGAAGTAGATGTTTTTATGGAACTCTCTTGCTTTTTCGATAATCCAACGAATGTTGGCAATTTGATCTCTGGTTCCTCTACCTTTTCTAAAACCAGCTTGACATCTGGAAGCTCACGGTTCACATATTGCTGAAGCCTGGCTTGGAGAATTTTGAGCATTACTTTACTAGCATGTGAGTGAGTGAAGCCTCTCAGTCATGTCCGACTCTTTGCGACCCTATGGACTGTAGCCTACCATGCTCCTCTTTCCATGGAATTCTCTAGGCAAGAGTACTGGAGTGGGTTGCCATTTCCTTCTCCAACTAGCATGTGAGATGAGTGCAATTGTGCGGTAGTTTGAGCATTCTTTGGCATTGCCTTTCTTTGGGAATGGAATGAAAACTGACATTTTCCAGTCCTGTGGTCACTGCTGAGTTTTCCAAATTTGCTGGCAAATTGAGTGCAGCACTTTCACAGCATCATCTTTCAGGATTTGAAATAGCTCAACTGGAATTCCATTGCCTCCACTAGCTTTGTTCATAGTGATGCTTCCTAAGGCCCACTTGACTTCACATTCCAGGATGTCTGGCTCTAGGTGAGTGATCATGCCATTGTGATTATCTGAGTGATGAAGATCTTTTTTGTACAGTTCTTCTGTGTATTCTTGCCACCTCTTCTTAATATCTTCTGCTTCTGTTAGGTCCATACCATTTCTCTCCTTTATCAAGCCTATCTTTGCATGAAATGTTCCCTTGGTATCTCTAATTTTCTTGAAGAGATCTCTAGTCTTTTTCATTCTATTGTTTTCCTCTATTTCTTTGCACTGATCATTGAGGAAGGCTTTCTTACCTCTCTTTGCTATTCTTTGGAACTCTGCATTCAAATAGGTATATCTTTCCTTTTCTTCTTTGCCTTTCACTTCTCTTCTTTTCACAGCTATTTGTAAGGCCTCCTCAGACAACCATTTTGACTTTTTGCATTTCTTTTTCTTGAGGATGGTCTTGATCCCTGTCTCCTGTACAATGTCACGAACTTCCATCCATAGTTCTTCAAGCACTCTATCAGATCTAATCCCTTGAGTCTATTTCTCACTTCCTCTGTATAATCGTAAGGGATTTGATTTAGGTCATACCTGAATGGTCTAGTGGTCTTCCCTACTTTCTTCAGTTTCAGTCTGAATTTGGCAATAAGGAGTTCATGATCTGAGCCACAGTCAGCTCCCAGTCCTGTTTTTGCTGACTGTATAGAGCTTCTCCATCTTTGCTGCAAAGAATATAATCAATCTGATTTCGGTATTGACCATCTGGTGATGTCCATGTGTAGAGACTTCTCTTGTGTTGTTGGAAGAGGGTGTTTGCTATGACCAGTGCATTCTCTTGGCAAAACTCTATTAGCCTTTGCCTCGCTTCATTCTGTACTCCAAGGCCAAATTTGCCTGTTACTCCAGGTATTTCCTGATTTCCTGCTTTTGCATTTCAGTCTCCTATAATGAAAAGGACATCTTTTTTTGGGTGTTAGTTCTGGAAGGTCTTGTAGGTCTTCATAGAACCATCCAACTTCAGCTTCTTCAACATTACTGGTCAGGACATAGACTTGGATTACTGTGCTATTGAATGGTTTGCCTTGGAAACAAACAGATATCATTCTGTCATTTTTGAGATTGTTTCCAAGCACTGCATTTCGGACTCTTTTGTTGACTTTGATGGCTACTCCATTTCTTCTAATACACACATACCACACTTTAAAGAGTTTACAAATAATGTACATATTTGTATAACTGAGTCCCTTTACTGTACAGCAACAGTTCACAGAACATTGTTAGTCAACTATACTTCAATAAAATAAATACATAACAGAGTTTGCTGTATCTTGTCCTACATTAAGGAGGTACAGGGGGAATGGGGTAGAGCCCTGAGGCTCTTGAAGGACCTGGAAAATACAAGATCATGGGAACCCGTGTCTCAGGGGAACCATGTATATGCTCAGTTGTGTCCAATTCTTTGTCACCCCATGGCCTGCAACCTGCCAGCCTCCTCTGTCCATGGAATTTTCCAGGCAAGAATACTGAATACAATGTGTGTGTGTGTGATAAGTTGCTTCAGTTGTGGTTGCCATATCCTGTTCCAGGGATCTTCCTGACCCAGGGATCAAACCTGTATCTCTTGAGTCTCCTGCATTGGCAGGCAGATTCTTTTACCGTTGAACCATCTGGGAAACCCCAATGTCTCAGGGACTCTGACATTTGGGGAAGAAGGAAACTGGGAAAATGCTGCAAAACTAGCTAACTAGTAGGTCATTGGTAACCTTTATTGAGGATAATTCTGGAAGCCATTGTTCTCATGACAAAGACCGGATATCTCAAGACCCTAGATAATCTGGTCCCTGCCTACCTATCATCTCTCTCCACTTCCTCCCACCCCTACCCCAGCTTCAGCTAAAGGTCTTTGGACTTGGCATTTCTGAAGTCTGAAACACTCTTGTATTCCTCTAACTGCTCCAGTTAACACTTAGTAACCTTTAAGATCTCAGCTCAGTGGGCATATCCTCTGAGAACTCTGACTCCTCAGACTAGACCAATTCTCCTGCTCTCATAACTACTAAACTCTCCTTTTAAAACTATCGATACTTTTCCTAGTTTATAGTTTGTGTAACAACCGATTAATGTCTGTCTCCTCTACAGCTCTGTGAACACCATGAGGATGGGACCACTTCTCTTTGGTTACTGTTGTGTCCCTGGTGGCAAGAATAGTGTTTGGTATATAATATGTGCTCAATAAATGTTAATTGATTACATAAATAAATCAACATATGTGTGTGTTAAGTTGCTTCGGTTGTGTTTGACTCTTTGCGATCCTGTGGACTATAGCCCACCAGGCTCCTCTGTCCATGGGGCTCTCCAGGCAAGAATACTGGAATAGATTGCCATGTCCTCCTCTGGGGGATCTTCTTGACCCAGGGATCAAACCCACTTCTCTTATATCTCCTGCATTGGCAGGCATGTTCCTTACCATTGGCACCACTTGGGAAGCCCAAATGAATCAATAATTGTAAAAGAATCAATAATTCTTCTCATCAGTTGCTTTATACTAATGTTTATGTCCCACCAAGATCCCTATGTGAATTCTGAAGCCTAATCCCCACTGTGATGATATTTGGAGGTGAGGCCTTTGGGACATAATTAGGTCATGAAGACAGAATCTCCGTAAGTGGGATTAGTGCCCTTATAAGAAGAGATCTCTCTGGAATTCCTTGGCAATCCAGTGGTGAGGACTCAGCACTTTCATTGTAAGGGCCTGGGTTCAATCCCTGGTGGGAGAACTAAGATCCCACATTCTGGCCATCATGGAAAAAAAAAAAAGAGATCTCTGTCCACCATGTAAGGACATAGCAAGAATGTGTCCATGTGTAAACTAGGAAGAAGGCTTTCACCAGACACCAAATTGGCTGGCATCTTGCTCTCAGACTTACCATTCTCCAGAGCTGGAAGCAAAGTTCTGTTGTTTAAGGCTCCAGTCTGTGGTATTCTGATTCTAAGGCATTAAGACAGCTCAGGAGAATTAACAAGCTAGCAACCTTAAGTAAGTAGCTTATTCAAATGTCAGTTTCCTTTACCTCTATTATGGCATTAGCAACAGTATCTATTTCTGAGTGTTGTTTTGAGAATTAAGTGAATACATGAAATAGCATAGTACATCTGGCATATAAAACACACTCAGTAAAGTTTTCTTATTATTACTGTTACAACTTATGTCTTTGTACCAGCTTTCTCATCTATCAATTGATGGTTTTAAAGGTTCCTTCTACTTTAAGCATGCTATAACTCCCATCTAATCCTAAAAGAAAAATTCTTCATTTTCTAGATTTGTCAACCTGGCAACTTTAACAATCAATATGTTAACTTTTCTTTCCAGTAAAAAAATTCTACCAGAACCAGCAGAGATTCATCAGCCTGTAATAATATGCAAGAATTTAGGACATGGCCATAATTATTTTTTGAACTTATGTTTAATGTACCACAAGTTTTCATTCATCTCACAAGATTTCCGGAGATACATAGAGGCTGTGATTTGAAATGATAAAGCTCCCTTTTCCTCTCTAGTCCTGAAGAAGGGCATGTTTTTTTCTTATTTTTGGCTAACAACAGGTTAGATATACATGCCCTTACTTGAAAGAGAATAAAACCAGAAAACCAAAAGTTAAGATATTCATATTACACAAACCAAAATATTAAACAGAAGCCTGTGTGCCACTCTGTGGTTTTCTAACTCTATGGAATATCTTCCTGGATTTAAAACCCATGGAATAAGTAATGTTCATGACCTAATAGTGATAAACTATATATGGCCTCTTACTTTCAGTGAAAAATATGATGTTCTTTACTCTTATAAGGTGTAATGGGAGCTTTATGTCCATTTCATGCATGAGAAAGTTGAGGGCCCATGAAGACAGATAATTACCTAAAAATTACTTAACTAACCCGGAACGAAATCAATGCCAAATAAGCCCAAAGGTTTAGGCCTCATGATCAGACACCCCATTTCCCTTTGCTTATCTGCCAAGTCCCATAAGTGTGAGCTATATTTCATGTTTGTTTCCCATAAATACATCCTTATTGATAATGTCAATAAAGTAAATTTCATCACCCACTTGGAATGGCTCTGTCTTCATCCTGGCAGTGTTTCGCTTCCAGAAGAGCAGAACAATGCTCCGTAGTGTCCAAGTGCCTTTCATTTGTCACCGGGACCTTTGCATTTGGATCAAACTTCCTCCTTCCCAGACCTTAGCAAATACAATATCTTGATCTAAATAATTGTCTCTGTAATGGAGGTAATCGCAATGGTAAGCACCTTTTACCCAAATTCCCATGTTTTTCCAGTGTTCTTTTTTAGGTTGACCCATGCTATCGAAAAATGTTTCAGTGACAGCTAAAGCTAGAGAGGCACAAGGTACTAAGAAAAAAATTATTAAAACCAACAACAAATATTTATATAAGGTTTTAAAGTTTGTGTGCTAGGTCACTTCAGCTGTGTCCAATTCTTTGCGACCTTATGGACAGTAGCCTGCCAGGCTCCTCTGTCCGTGGGATTCTCTGAGCAAGAATACTGGCATGGGTTGCTATGCCCTTCTCCAGGGGATCTTTCTGACTCAGGGCTTGAACCTGGGTTTCTTACATCTCCTGAACTGGCAGGAAGATTCTTGACCACTAGAGCCACTATTTTCAGTCCAGGGAGGTAACTAGGGCTGACCTCATTGTTCTCATTTTACAGATGAGCAAAATGAGGTTCATTCAGACTTTTTAATTTCAAATTCCATGCTACAGCTATACTACCCCAATACCACAATAACACAATTCCTGAAGGCTTCACTAATATTGTTGTGACTACTCTTACCATTCAAAACCAGAAGGGCATTTTCCTGACCTTCCACCCATATGAGCAGTCAAGGAAATCAGAATTAGAATCATCAACCAAATTTTACTTAAAATAACTCACTTATTATTTCCCAGACATACTTTGGACAAGTTATTTTAAACACGATTGCTCATCAGTAAAAGTCCATGGGAACAATGAACCCTCTACAAGCTCCTATTGGAAAAAGTGAATTCAGAAGGGACCTTGTTACAGTGTCAAAATGAAACAACGCCTGGGCATTACCATTCCACAAACCAAAGGAAGGAAATGGGAGAAGAAAGGAGAAAAGTAAAGTGAACTTATGTCCTGCCGGGCTGGAACTCTGGCAGGAAGTTCTGAGCGAGAGATCTCGTCCTTGCCCCACCCCCTGACCTGGGGTTGTGGAGGCTTTGCGTGGCCATCTCCCACCAGGCATGTGTCAGCTCCTTCCACAGGCTCCAGAGGCAAAGGGGCCTCACTAACCGTTTCCACATCTCCTCAAACCCAGCCACTGCCTCTGTAGGGGAGCTTCCCTTATGCTCTTACAAGCCTTGTAGACTTCCAGTTTATGACAGGAAGAGCTGTTTCTCTCCCCTCACCTTTTACACCACTCCCACATACATCATTCACTGATCCCTGTCTTAGTAAGTCTTTATTATTTATTTATGTTTTTAAAGTCTTTACTGAACTTGTTACAATATTACCTCAGTTTCATATTTTGATTTTTTGGCCCCAAGCCTGCGGGATGTTCAGAGAAGGCAATGGCACCCCACTCCAGTACTCTTGCCTGGAAAATCTCGTGGACTGAGGAGCCTGGTGGGCTGCAGTCCATGGGGTCGCTAAGAGTCAGACACGACTGAGCAACTTCACTTTCACTTTTCACTTTCATGCTTTGGAGAAGGAAATGGCAACTCACTCCAATATTCTTGCCTGGAGAATCCCAGGGACGGGGGAGCCTGGTTGACTGCTGTTTATGGGGTTGCACAGAGTTGGACACGACTGAAGTGACTTAGCAGCAGCAGCCGCGGGATGTTAGCTCCCCAACCAGGGATCGAAACCCACACCCCGTGCATTGGAAGATGAAGTTTTAACCACTGGACTGCCAGGGAAGTCCGAGCAAGTCTTAAAATAAGTGCTTTCAAGGCTATGGTTTTTCCAGTAGTCATGAATGGATGTGAGAGTTGGACTATAAAGAAAGCTGAACACCGAAGAATTGATGCTTTTGAACTGTGGTGTTGGAGAAGACTCTTGAGAGTCCCTTGGACTGCAAGGAGATCCAACCAGTCCATCCTAAAGGAAATCAGTCCTGAATATTCATTGGAAGGACGGATGCTGAAGCTGAAACTCCAATACTTTGGCCACCTGATGTGAAGAACTGACTCATTAAAAAAGACCCTGATGCTGGGGAAGATTGAAGGCAAGAGGAGAAGGGGACGACAGAGGATGAGATGGTTAGATGGCATCACCAACTCAATGCACATGAGTTTGGGTAGACTCCGGGAGTTGGTGATGGACAGGGAGGCCTGGCATGCTGCAGTCTATGGGGTCACAAAGAGTCAGACATGACTGAGTGACTAAACTGATTGACCTATTGACTGGGCACAGACAATCTGAAGAGACATGCTATGTGCCAGGCACATAGCAATATTCCCCAACTTGCTTATGTAAGAATCACTTGGAAAGCCCATTGAAAATGCAGACTTCGGGATTCTACCTCTGGAGAGTGTATATATATTTGGTAGGCATCGGATACAACACAAGGTTTGAGTTATAATCAAGCACTCTAGATGATTTTGATGTAGGGGATCTAGGATCACTTTGAGAAATACCACAGGGAGTGCTAAAGAACTGAATGAAAAGGATGGTAGTATCATGAATGAGAATCAGTGGTTAAACAGTATTTCCCTCATTTGCCTTGCCAGGAGGATCATTGGTACGATTAATAAAAATACTGATTCCTAAGCCTACCCCAGACATAGTCATCACAGTCTGCAGGGAAAGCATCTGAGAATCTAGATTCTTAAATAAGTGCCCCAAATGAGTCTTATGATGAGGCACTTTTGGAGAATACTACCATATAGGTTATGGTCTCTACAGTTCCCACAACCCTCATTTCCTGTTCTTTGAAGCAAAACCTGGGGTGACCATGTTCAAGCAGGTGCTTGAAGTTCTTATCGTCTTGGTAAAACTGCTCCTTCACTTTTTAGAAAGTTAGACCCTTCAGTCATACCCCATATGATACTTCCATAGTCTACAGTTACGGATTCAAATGGGTTTTACCATAATCTGCCAAGATTTCAAAATACCTAATGATCTGTACTATCTGGGCACCAACGAATCCAAGTAGACACAGAGTATATATAATATATGCAACCAACAGTTACTGTCTAGATATCAGTCCCTAGTGTAATATTTTAAATAATGGCTTTTATTTAAGTATAGTTGATTGACTTTATATATATATATATATATATATATATATATATATATATATATATATATATATATTCTTTTTCAAATTGTTTTCCCTTATAGGTTATTACAAAATATTGATTCTAGTTCCTGTGCTATACAGTAGGTCTTTATTGGTTATCTATTTTATATATAATAATGTCAATCTGTTACTCCCAAATCCCTAATGTATTCCTCCCCTTTAAATGATAGTTTTTTCAGTTGTGTTAGCCTAATAGAGCTTAGGAAGAATGCTGTATTTTCAAGATTCCTTTCTACTTTATTTCTTGCACTCCATTATAGAAGACTTGAGTTTGGTAAATATCGTGAAGGTAATGCCTGGTAATTTTGCTCAGGTTTGGTTAATACATCTTTCTCTGTTTAATTTGTTGCGTGCTCCATGCCTTGACATCTTATTCTTTACCAGACCAGAAGTTTTTAAATGTGCAAGCCTATTGTGCCTGGGGAAAAATGTTGAACTTTTGCCTTTGTAATAAGATATGCTCCAATGACCAACTTTAGCAATTTAATATAGTTGAATAATAACTGAATGGGACACTTTGTCACTCAGTCATTATTCAAGCTCCTACTGGGGGTGGAGAGAGAAGTTGCTGGAGGCCAGATTATTCCTGGGGGAGCTCAGCCACACAAATCAACCCTGAGAGAATCTTTTAAGAAATAATGTTACAAAAAATCAAAAATTCCAGGAAATACAAGTCAGACTATAGATTTGCAAAATGCTAATAAGAGTTCAAGTTCATCTTGATAAAATGGCATAGTGTTTAGTATTCATTTAAGATATTTTTATACATGAAAAGTATGCTAGAAGGATAAAGCAATCACCTGGATAATTCAATCTAAAAAATGCTTTGTAGGTTGACATGATCCAGATAGATGAGATCATTGCCATACAGGCCAGAGGTATATGAAAATTCTCCTTCACCCTACATTGCATCTTACCTCAGATTCTGAGGATATTCCAGTATTCATTATAAACTTCAAGCACCTGTATCTTGCTCTGATGTGTACACAGAGATTCTGCTGCAAATTTCAAAGTCTCTTATTTGTACGTAAAATTTTTAGAAGCCAAAGTTTTTGTTTATTAATTTTAGTCTGAGTTGTTTTGTTTTGCTTTTTGAGATGCATTATAAAGCCAATTTTTCTTCTTTCTGTATCTAGGATCAGGGCTTCCTTTACCAGTGAAGAAAATACCACGTGCAGACTTTTAATTTATGTACTTAGCATATATAATGTGTTCTAAAGTTTCCTTAAAGTTTATCAAGAGAAAACCCACATGGCCTGGCAGCCTTAGGGAACTAGGGTGTTGTCATTTGGGAAGGCTGCCTCTACTTCTGGAAAGACACCTGGTTGAGATGAGGCTGGGCCAAGGGCGTCTGGTCAGTGACAGCTGCCTCAGTATAAGGATAGCTTCCCTGATGGCTCAGTGGTAAAGAATCCACCTGCCAAGCAGGAGATGTGGATTCTATCCCTGGGTTGGGAAGATCCCCTGGAGAGGGAAGTAGCAAACCACTCTAGTATTCTTGCCTGGAAAATCCTGTGGACCGAGAAGCTTGGTGGGCTACAGTCCATGGGGTCACAAAGAGTTGGATTCGTCTTAGTGACTAAATAGCAGCAGCAGTGTCAGGATGGAGGCTCTCAGAGAAGACGTGATTCTCTTCTAAATACTTGAGCCCTGATCCTTACAACTCTACAGTCTTCATTTTTACTCCAGATGTGGATATCACTACCAAAGAAGTCACTGAAGCTTCCTGACCTCATGTCTATTGCAAGGAAGGACCTCACCGGCTGCCTAGACCTTTTCCTTTTGAGGGATTCTTTGAACACTCAGGAGAGTTGCAGGAGTTCTGAAAAGAGTTTCAGAAGGTGTAGGAAGCCCTGAAAGACATCATCAACAGAGGGCTACAGATATCATGGAAGTGACTCCTCATTGTTCACATCCTCTCATACCCCTATACCTACTTGGTGCCAATCCCTAGGGTTTTCACAAACCAGGTTGAGGGACCAACCACAATTCAAGAAAAACCCCCAGTTCTGTGACTGATATGTTAATTAAGGAACCTGAAAGCATTTTTACAATTGTTGATAACCTCTTACAGTCACACCTACTTATTGTCAACAAAAAATTTTCTCCTTTCTGAGATGTGGATAGAAAGACTTATAAGCAGGGTAAGTGTTCAGTTCAGTAGACGTATTTTCTTGATAGTAGATCTAGCCCAGTGATTACTCCCTACTCTCACATGGCTACAGATAGAAGTTGAAAAACACATTTCCTAAAGTACTGATTTTCTCATTTCAAGACTCTGGTTAGATGTCCCACGGTTAAAGGTCCCCATGTAGGAACCTTTCTCTATACCTTGCGAATGGACAGAGAAAATCCTTGTCTTTGCCTTGGATTTCATTTCAGGAGCTCTGCTTATCTAGAAAGATTCAGTGGCCCTGGCCCAAGGAATATTCAAAGAATTTTGTTCCAATGGAAACAGAATCTCTTCTTCATTGTCCACCATGAACTGTCTTAGAGAAAACAGATTGATTGCCCCATAGTGGAGCTGCCAGAGAAACTCTAAGCCACACTTTGGTAAATGGAGGTTCTCACGAGCACCACACGGCACTGGGGAAGCATCTGGAATGATCTTCGTTATTGTCTTCACGGCCTTACCTGACTCCTCAAATTCCCTCAGTTAAGCCTGATCTGAGGACCACACCTCTAAAATCCACACCAGCTCAACTTCCTCATTCTGATCCCCATTCTTGTCATTTCTAGGGCCACTCTCAGCCTCTGCTTCTGCTTTTACCTGTCCAATAAACCTTAGTCTCACCTGCCATTGCTGATTATTCAAGCTGAACCTATGTCTGCTAGTCCCACCCAGGCCCAGGCCCATCGGGAAGGCTAACCTCATCCTAGCCCTTGTTCTGGCTCAGTGCCTCTGCTGTCTGTTGCACAACTGGGCACCCCAAGGAGCACATGACTACCATCCACAAAGACAAAGATGGAAAATATGAGCCATCCACTTGGCAACCATGTTGGCATCTTCTTCCATTCATGCTGCCAAGCTCTGACCAGAAAGATCTTGGACTGCTTATTGCCTAATGCGGTCAGTCCAGACCCAGGGTGGCTCAGGTCATGGCGGGAGGAGTCGGCTACAATGAGACGTATACACACAAGAAAAGGAAAAAGAAGGAGACCCAGACTCCATATCAGCTTATGCCCACCAGATTCAAGCTAAAGGGAGATCTAGAAAATCTTCATGAACTTAAACAGGAAAGTTTTATGATTGCTATTGTTGTTATTATTTAGAAAAAGTCCAAAAATCAACATTCTACTTTTTTAAATGTTTGATTTGATTTTCATAGGAAAAACTGAATGTGTTCTGTCCACAGAAAGCATCTATATGGTCTTTTTCCAGGAAAAAGAGAAGCAGGAAGACAGGTAAAGAAAATCAAGTAAATGGACTAGGGCATAAGCTATAACAGTAGGGAAGAGCTATATCATTGTTGCCTACAGAGTTCTAATCCTGGGTCCCAAGTAACTCTGAAAGCACTTTAAAGACAACAGGAAGAAAATTAGGCACTGGGCTACATATTTATCCCATTTTATCCCCTCCCAAATCTTTCAAGTGAAGAGTTATACTCCCCACCTTGAAAATAAGGAAACTGAGGCAGCCTAAAGAAGTAAAGGATTGTTCAAGGTTATAAAGCTACAAAATGATTGAGTTCACCAGATACCAAAGCTCACACTGTCTCTCATTAGGGATTGTCATTAATGTAGACAACTATCCTCTCCCTGAAGCATATGCCAAAAGAACTTTACCAACATTCCAAGACGATGTCATCAGGGAGAACACAGTCAAGTTACTATTGAAAGAGTCCTTCCAGTCCATTTCCCAAAACTAGTGTTGGAAGTGTTGAGAGGTGAGTTTGGTAATTGGTTCACTTTTAATAGATGATTTATTTTAAGCTGCCTGGTTTGATGATGCAACAAGCAGGGGAATGAGCTTGGTTTGAACATAGATTTCTGATCTTCTGGGAAGTGTTTTTGCTTTAATAAGCTTTGACTCACCAAGGAAATTCCTAAGGACATTTAGTCACAACCTGCTGAGCTGCCAACTCTGTAAATACACACATGCCCATATGCACATATATGCATAGGAATACATAATTTTGTAGTCATGGAAGTGACTGCTGCTTTCATTAGGGAGCAAGCCATTGCAGTCAGCAGGGAGAGACTGTTACGGGGGAAACTTTTCTTTCAACTTGGGTCCAGGGGTTGGTGGCCTGCAAATTAACTGACAAGAGATAGGTTAACAGGAAAAGAGATAAAGTTTACTTATGTCCACACACACAACTACTCAGTAATAGGTAATTCAATCAATAGACTAGGATAAAAAGGTTTATATGCCAAACTTAACAAAGGAGGTGGTGATGGTGGTGGTTATGCCTTCAGAGGGAAGGTAGAAAAGGTTCTGTGGGAGTTTTTGATGCTAATGGCTATGGGCAGTCTGCCTCCATGGAGGCTAAATGCATAGGAAACAACCATGGTGGGGAATAGAGAGGAGGTTAATTCCAGCTGCATATTCTGAAAACTGTGCTTGAGTCAGATAAAGGAATTTGAGATAAGATTTATTTCTGTATCTTTTTTCAACCCTAGGGGTTTGAAATGTAGCTCCCCACAGTTCCCCCACCTGAAACACCTCTGAAAGCTTCAAAAGAATGGAGGCTTGGTTGATTGTTATAGAGAGAGAGATTTGGATTAGAAGCTGAAGGCAAAGAGATACCCAAAGGGAGATAAAGACAAAGTTGAACGCCTTCTGAGTTCAGAGGGCAGCCAGTCAAGATTTCTAAATATTGGGTGTTGAAGCACTTTTAGCGAGGATGTTAGTGGCAATACCATAGTCATAGCTATTTCCTGGAGCAGAGCGTGGAAGATGCACATGTTCTGGTGAATTTTCTGAGTGGGCCACACTTTTGTGGTGATAAATCCTTTGAAGTTATAGCATGTTGTCCAGCTTCAATTCACAGGGCTTCAGGAAAATTGTAGTTTTAGTTCACAGTGATGCCAAGTTGGGAGTGGGAGAAAAATTTAATTACCAACAAAATGTGTAAGAGAGAAGGCAGAATTCACAAAGAGATGAAAAATAGCTCTGAGACAGTGAACAGGACACAGATCTGGTAACATACTAAGGTAGGTTATTATTTTCTGATGAAACATACAATTTCTTTCTATAATCATCCCTATTTTGATCAAAGATTATCAAAGGAAGATTACTCTTGTTTACAAAATAAACCTAGTCTCATTAAATTTGGTCTGATCATTTACACGACTGCAGCAAGATTGGTAATTGGACCACAAAGGCCTTTTAAAGTTTGCTTCGCTGGAACTTTTGTAAGGAATCTCAGATTGGACTTTTAAATGCCTCTTGATGTTTGTAAACCACACCATGAAGTTATCAGACTTAATCTGCATGTTTACAGATTTGGTAATTTCCTTTCTTCTTGAGGTTCCCAAAATATTCTAAAGTTTCCAGGCCTGCCTGAAAGTGACTTTCCTTACCAACATATAAATCCGTAAGTCAGGTACCAGACCAGTTTTTCCAAAAGGGTTTTGTAAACATTGACTTCATAAAGCAATCTTGATTCCTGAAAACTGTTTGGTCATATCTGAATCTGTACACCTGAATCTCAAATATGATATTCCAGTTAAAGCCTTGTTGATATAACCAATTTTCTCAATTATGTTCTGTTACAAAGAGAACAGATTCCTATTGAACTTTACACAAGCAAGTATTTTACAATGAGAATAAGACTATTCAATAGGAGTTTCTGAATTCTGGAGGGATCAGGAAGGAAGAAAACAATAAATGTTTCTTTTAGTTTGCAAAGATATAATCTTCTAAATTGTTGTGAGCTATTGATAGCTTAGGAGAAAATAGAAAAGTGTATCCTTATATCCAGAAAAATAAAACATTTAAGAACAATAATATCAGTAATATTTAGGCATCCATATATAATCTAGGGAAGGTTAAGCACTTCTTCACATTTGACAATGCTTCACAAGCAACTTATCTTATGAAATAAACATAATTGATTAAACATATCCCTTTTTACAAGGTGACAGGACAAATCCTTTGAGATTTTACAGGGACCCACCTGGAAAGTCTCAAAGTCAGTTCCAGGTCAAAAAGACTTCATTTAGAATTTAATCTAGGGAAGTTGTCCAAAATGTCAAAAGGTTTGAACATCTGATTAAATAGAATCACCAGTCAGTTTTTGTTTTGTTTTGTTTTGTTCTTTAAGAAAAAAGACTTGGTCTTCTCAAATAATCAAAGACATGATAAAGTTCAGTTTAGTTCAGTTCAGTTGCTCAGTCATGTCCGAATCTTTGCGACCCCATGGAGTGCAGCAGACCAGGCCTCCCTACCCATCACCAACTCCTGGAGTTTACTCGAACTCATGTCCATTGAGTGGGTGATGCCATCCAACCATCTCATCCTCTGTCATCCCCTTCTCCTCCTGCCTTCGATCTTTCCCAGCATCAGAGTCTTTCCTAATGAGTCAGCTCTTCACATCAGGTGGCCAAAGTACTGAAGTTTCAGCTTCAGAATCAGTCCTTCCAATGAATATTCAGGAATGATTTCCTTTAGGATGGACTGGTTGGATCTCCTTGCAGTCCAAGAGACTCTCAAGAGTCTTCTCCAACACCACAGTTCAAAAGCATCTATTCTTCAGCTTTCCTTACAGTCCAACTCTTATATCCAAAAATGACTACTGGAAAAACCATAGCTTTAACTAGACGGACCTTTGTTGGCAAAGTAATGTCTCTGTTTTTTAATATGCTGTCTAGGTTGGTCATAGCTTTTTTTCCAAGGAGTAAGCATCTTTTAATTTCATGGCTGCAATCACCATCTTCAGTGATTTTGGAGCCCAAAAAAGTAAAGTCAGCCACTGTTTCCACTGTTTCCCCATCTATTTGCCATGAAGTGATGGGACCAGATGCCATGATCTTAGTTTTCTGAATGTTGAGCTTTAAGCCAACTCTTTCACTCTCCTCTTTCATTTTCATCAAGAGGCTCTTTAGTTCTTCTTCAATTTCTGCCATAAGGGTGGGTGTCATCTGCAGATCTGAGGTTATTGATATTTCTCCCAGCAATCTTGATTCCAGCTTGTGCTTCATCCAGACCAGCGTTTCTTATGATGTACTCTGCATATAAGTTAAATAACCTGGGTGACAATATACAGCCTTGACATGATCCTTTCCCTATTTGGAACCAGTCTGTTGTTCCATGTAAAGTTCTAACTATTGCTTCCTGACCTGCATACAGATTTCTTAAGAAGCAGGTCAGGTGGTCTAGTATTCCCATCTCTTTCAGAATTTTCCACAGTTTGTGGTGATCCACACTTAAAGGCTTTGGCATAGTCAATAAAGCAGAAGTAGATGTTTTTATGGAACTCTCTTGCTTTTTCAATGATCCAGCGGATGTTGGCAATTTGCTCTTTGGTTCCTCTGCCTTTTCTAAATCCAGCTGGAACATCTGGAAGTTCACGGTTCACATACTATTGAAGCCTGGCTTGGAGAATTTTGAGCATTACTTTGCTAGCGTGTGAGATGAGTGCAATTGTGCGGTAGTTTGAGCATTCTTTGGCATTGCCTTTCTTTGGGATTGGAACGAAAACTGACCTTTTCCAGTCCTGTGGTCACTGCTGAGTTTCCCAAATTTGCTGGCATGTTGAATGAAGCACTTTCACAGCATCATCTTTCAGGATTTGAAATAGCTCAACTGGAATTCCATCACCTCCACTAGCTTTGTTTGTAGTGATGCTTCCTAAGGCCCACTTGACTTCCCATTCCAGGATGTCTGGCTCTAGGAGAGTGACCGCACCATCATGATTATCTGGGTCGTGAAGATCTTTTTTGTATAGTTCTTCTGTGCATTCTTGCCACCTTTCTTAATATCTTCTGCTTCTGTTAGGTCCATACCATTTCTTTCTTTTACTGTGCCCATCTTTGCATGAAATGTTCCCTTGGTATCTCTAATTTTCTTGAAGAGATCTCTAGTCTTTTTCATTCTATTATTTTCCTCTATTTCTTTGCATTGATCACTGAGGAAGGCTTTCTTATCTCTCCTTGCTATTCTTTGGAATTCTGCATTCAAATAGGTATATCTTTCCTTTTCTCCTTTGCTTTTCACTTCTCTTCTTTTCACAGCTATTTGTAAGGCCTCCTCAGACAACCATTTTGCTTTTTTGTATTTTTTACCCATGGGGATGGTCTTGATCCCTGTCTCCTGTACAATGTCACAAACTCTATCCATAGTTCATCAGGCACTCTGTCTATCAGATCTAATCCCTTATTTGCCACTTCAACTGTATAATCATAAGGGATTTGATTTAGGTCATACGTGAATGGTCTAGTGGTTTTCCACCATGTAAAGTACTGGAAATTATTCCAATAAGGCACAGAATCCTTGCTTGAAAAGTTCTCTTTACATTTTAATATGGGTTAAAAGGTAAAGAGAAACTTTTACAGTCCCTTATTAAGAACAGACCAATAATTCAAGAAACTGTCCTTTTAAGAGGCAGAAAACCAAACTCTAGTTTTACATCAGTACGTTATTGATATTAAAACTCATTTTAAAGCCTTATAGTAAATCCATTCAATCTCAGCTAGCCTGACCACATGAGGTAAGATTCTCTCTGTGTGTGTCCCATGAAATTGTCCCTCTCTCCCAACTTTTAAAACTTTCTATGTTTATGCCTATTTTCATCTCTCATTTTTCTTTTTCCTTCTAGAACAATCTTTAAGCCATTACTTTTGGAAATAATTACTCTTTTCTTTTTCTTAACAAATATAATCCTACATTCCTTGAATACTCTGGAGTCAGAGTTTCCTTCTTCATTCTTATCATTTCTAAGTTTCATTTACATATATTGATTATAATTTTCAACCCTTAGTAACCTTTATTTTCAAGAGAAAATTACGAAGTAGACAATTGTGAACTGTCTGTCATATACCAGCATTGTGTAGTAGATTAGTAAATTTATCAAAACACCATCTCACAATTTCTAGAGGTATATACAGCCTCACAGTACAATTTCTTAATGTGACAAAAAGATCATCTTTAGCCTTTTGTGTAAATAAGTCAATAGTAGAAAACTTAAAGCTATGTTTAGCAATTAATGTCTCAGTATTTTATATTATTTGAAAATGATCTAACTGATATCTATCATTTAACTTCACATAACTCTGAAGTTTCAAGTTACCTAAAAGATTTTAGAAACTACTTCTAACCAGATGTACAATAAAACACAGTTATTGTTGAAATAAAGTTTGTAAGAGCAATGATTCAATTTGATTGAAATAAAATGTATAAAGAATCATACTCCCTGACTTCAGACTATAATACAAACCCACAGTAATCAAAACTGTGTGGTACTGGCACAAAAAAGGACACAGAGATTGATGGAACAGGAAATAAAGCCTAGAAATAATCCACTCACTATGGTCAATTAATCTATCATAAAAGATGCAACAATATACAATGGAGAAAGGACAGTCTCTTCAACAAGTGGTGCTGGGAACACTGGAAAGCTACATGCAAGAGAATGAAGTTTGAACATTCCCTAACACCATATACAAATATAAAGTCAAAAAGGACCTAAATAAAACTCCTAGAGGGAAACATAGGCAGAACATTTTTTTGACATATAAACCAGCAATTTTTTTTTTTTTTTGATCACTCTCCTAGAGTAATGGAAACAAAAGCAAAGATAAACAAATAGACTTAATTAAACTGGAAAGTTTTTGCATAGCAAAAGAAACCATAAACAAAACAAAAAGACAAGCTAAAGAATGGGAGAAAATATTTGCAAACAATGTGACCAATAAGGGATTAATTTCCAAAATATACATCTTACACAACTCACTATTAAAAAAAACGGGGGGGGGGGCAGGGTGGTGGTGGTGGGGGGCGGTGCAGAAGATCTAAATAGACATTTCTCCAAAGAAGACATATAGATGGCCAACAGGCACATGAAAAGAAGTCCAACACTGCTAATTACTAAAGAAATGCAAATCAAAACTACAATGAGGTATCACCTCACACCAATCATAATGGCCATCATCAAAAAATCTACAAACAATAAATGCTGGAGAGGATGTGGAGAAAAGGGAATGTCCTGCTGTTGGGAATGTAAATTGATACAACCACTATGGAGAACAGTATGGAAATTCCGTAAGAAACTAGGACTAAAACTACCATATGACCCAGAAATCCCACTACTGGACATATACCCCCAGAAAACCATAATTCAAAAAGACACATGTAGCCCACTGTTCATGTAGCACTATTTACAATAGCCAGGACATGAAGCAACCTAGATATCCATTGATAGATGAATGGATAAAGAAATTGTGGTACATAGATACAATGGAATATTACTCAGCCATAAAAAGAAACAAATTTGAGCTAGTTGAACTGAGATGGCTGAACCTAGAGCGTGTTTACAGAGTGAAGTAAGTCAAGAAGAAAAAGAAATATTGCATATTAATGCATACATATAAACGGTACTAATGAACCTATTTACAGGGCAGGAATGAGATGCAGATATAGAGAATGGACTTGTGGACACAGTGAGAGAAGGAGGGGGTGGGACAAAGTGAGAGAGAAGCATTGAAATAGATACGTTACCATGTGTAAAATAGATAGCTAGTGAGAAGTTGCTGTATAACACAGGGAGCTCACCCCAGTGCTCTGTGATGACCTAGAGAGGTGGGATGGGGAGTGGGAGGAAGGTTCAAGAGGGAGGGGTATATGACAGTTATGGCTGATTCACATTGTTGTATAGCAGAAACCAACACAACATGGTAAAGCGATTATCTTCCAATTAAAAATAAATTAAAAAAACTATAATGAGGTATTACCTCATAATTCAATTTCTTGTAATAACTTACAATGCAAAAGAGTCTGGAAAAGAATATATACATACAAATATGCTTGAATCAGTTTGCTGTACTCCTGAAAATTTGTAAATCAACTATATCTCAACTTAAAAAAATAAAATCTGTAAGTTTTATAGTCTTAAACATATAATAAATAATAACTTCTTTTCTTGGGTAAACCCAAGTAGTCTCAACATGTATGTTTGTATCATAATGCTGATAATTCAGATGACACTGTGGTTTTTATTATTAAACTAAAAATAATTAAACTAGTCTTATTTATCAAAGATTTACCGAAATCATGTGAATTTGAATAAGACAATTTTGAATTTTAGAAATATTCCATTTATGTAAGTTTTCTTTTTCACTAAGCAAATAAAGTAGAGCTCTTTTAAGGAATTTTATAGATTGATTTGGCAATGCCATCCAGAGGTAAGAAAATGCCACATACAGGTAACATATACATAGAGACAGACATAAGCATACATGCAGAGACCAATAGAGACCTTACAGCTTTCACAGTAATCCTGGCTGTCCTCTGACTGCTCTGGCTTGGAGCAGGATTTCAGTTCGGGGTCAGAGACTGAAGTCAGGCCACGGTAGTAAGATCACCGAATTCTAGCCACCAGACCACCAGAGACCAGGAATCAGTGACAAGGCCCTGGCCTGTCCACTATGTAGAAATGAATTTCCGCATAGAGACTGAAAGTAGTGAAATAAGTGTGTGGATAGACGCATGGGAGGGCTTAGAGAGAATGTTGTGCCCTTGTAGGGGGCATTTTTTCTGGGTCCCCTTTGGCCAATTATCTTGCTTTGCCTGGCTCTGAGTCTGTATGTGGTTATCTCAGCACACTCCCATGTCCGCGTGCACATCTCTTAGCCAAGATGTTGTTGCTGTTGTTGTTCAGTCGCTCAGTCATGTCCGACTCTTTGCAACCCCTTGGACTGCAGCACGCCAGGCTTCCCTGACTTCACCGTCTCCCAGAGCTTGCTCAGACTCATGTCCTTTGAGTTGGTGATGCCATCCAACCGTCTCGCCCTCTGTCCTCTTCTCCTCCTGTCTTTGGTATTTCCCAACATCAGGGTCTTTTCTAATGAGAGTCTTAGCCAAGATGGATTCTAGCAAAGGAGCCTATGGGTATGTTGACGTAACTCCCTTTTTGATCTCCAAGAAGCCTTTCTGTTCAAGTATAGTCAGGAAGGTCTCCTTGACCTTGAAAATGAGAAATATGAGGTCTCTTGTCTGGGCAGGGCTTAGCTTCCCCTCTTCATCTCGGAATGTCTGTCCACAGGGGCAGGTTCCAGCTGTTCACCCAGGGACCCAGCCATCTCCTGCCTCAATGGTAAGAGTTGTGTTTGTCTTTGTCCCACTTTTTACTCAGACTATGTTTCTAGCAGATGGAATGAGTTGTTATTTGTTCAACATAAGGGCTAAAGCTTTTTACCAATATTTGTAGGGGGAGAGTTTTGTAGGGGACCTTTCCACGGGTTACATGTCTTTACTTTGCCTTGATATGTAACCAGAGGAGGTTGCAGTTCAGTCTCAGACAGTTGTTTTAGTGGACTGAGAAGTTACTTGTTAAAGTCTGGGCTGTGCTGAGGAGAAGAGCACTGGGGGCTTATTAAAAGGGGATATTAATTGACTCATATCAGGAGAAGAAGTAAATTTCTCATATTTTATGACAGGAAGCAGTATTACAAGTGAAAGCAAGAGACCCCTCAGGCCGACAGCCAGCCTTATTTCCTTGGATGTTTGCATTTTAAAGAGTTGGCTCTTGAGTCCTGGGGAAGACAGTTCTGGGTGGTAGAAGATTTACATCTCAAACAGGGAGAGGAAGAAAGCAACCTTTTTAAATAACTGCTCTAAGAGGGTTTTCAGAGCCATATTTGCCTATTGCCAGATTTTGGCTGGGACAAAGAGTAAATTTACCTGGTAACACTGAGCTCTGCAAGCAGGCATTTTAAGGGGGGTTCAGGGGTGGGGGTGGGGGACTGGTGAACAGAATTATTTGTGTTGAGAGTCTCTAGTTTCTAACTGGTCCAGGTTGAGGCCTAATTGAGAAGAGGTTCAGAGGAGCCTAAATGAGGAAGCTGAGGCCTAGAATAATTACTATTTGTGTTTCTTTTTCTTAAGTTCATATCAGTTTTTTCCCCAATGTCCTGACATTTTAAAGTATTAGCAAGAATCTTGAGATGAATAGAGGAGGCTTTGCAATTGGCAAGAAAGATGGTAGACTTTGCACTACTTCTAGAGCTATAGATCTGATTTTGTAAAGATTAATAAGGTGAAGACAGATATTTTTAATTCTTCAAAGAATTGAGTGGCAGCCTCAATAGTACCATAGATGGTTGGCTGGCATCACCAACTCAAGGAACATGAGTCTGAGTAAACTCCAGGAGTTGGTGATGGACAGGGAGGCCTGGTGTGCTGCAGTCCATGGAGTCACAAAGAGTTGGACACGACTGAGCGACTGAACTGAACTGAACTCAGTAGTACCAAGGGGCTGGCCTACCCATCCAACTATATTATTTTGAACTTACTTCTTACTTATATCAGAGAGTTCCAGTTAAGGCAGAAACCAAGATTCTTAAGGTTCTAGGGTGCCTGGATTTAGAATTCTGTGTCTTTGAAATGTTTTTTTATAAATTGCTCAACAAAGGCTTTATGATGTATTTCTTTTCTCTGGGTACCATTCCACTTCAGCCCAATTAACCCTCAGGGGAAAGGCTTCTATAATAATTCCTATTGGGCCCTGAATACCAGCTTCCAAGTACCAGGGAGGTGGTGGAGGGGAGTTTATGGTTGCAGATTTAATTTTTGTTCTAAATCTGATTTCTTTCCTTTAATTTTGTTAGGGGAGAATTTAAGCTAGCTGTGATCTTTTTTATGTCCTTTTTTCATATTGGTAAAAGGATATTTGTTTAGGGTGAGTTTTCTCAAAACTCTTAGAAGTATAAACTCTTTTCCAAATCAAAGGACTTGTTGACTGGCCATTGATATTTAGGATCTCCAAAGGTATATCTATTGTAAAATGTGACTCAAAACCAATTAGCCTTTTTATGACTTATCCCTGGACACAGAGGCATCCCCCCAAAAGGGTACAGAAAATGAAGCACCATAGTTTAAAGTCACTCCCAACAATAGCCAGAGAGAAAGAAAGTAAAGCATCTCATTTGCTGTGGGGCTTCCCAGGTGGCCCTAGTGGTGAAGAATCACCTGAAATGCAGGAGACATAGAGATGAGAGTGCAGTCCCTGGGTCAGGAAGAGCCCCTGGAGGAGGGCATAGCAACCCACTCCATTCCTGGAGAATCCCACGGACCGAGGATCCTGGCGGGCTACAATCCATAAAATCTCAAAGAGTTGGACACGACTGAAGCAACTTACCACACACGCACACTCATTTGCCACAGGTGACAAGTGTTTGTGAAAATTTGTGTGTCTAGTTTCCCATAAAAGTGAGACGCCTCCAGTTACAGACCTTCCTATCCGTATCTGACATCAGTCAGGGTATACGAGCATAGGACTTCCCAGCATAAGTCAAGGAAACAGAGGATGAGGTCCTGATGGACTGAGACCTGAGACGGGCACACCAAGAGCTGGCAGTGGTTAGCAGGACACCAGCCACAAATGCGGTGCCCGGTCTGCTTACATTTTTGTCTGGCAGGCTACAGATTTTCATGCCCTCATCCTAATGTTTGGCTTCTTCTGAACACAGATCCAAAAATCTGCGTCTCTGTGCAGACAACCAAAGGGTGAATGCTCTTCTTACTAGATCCAAACCAGGCTCTCAGGACACAAAAAGCAATGAATAGATAGGACAAGATATCCCTGGGAGGGAGAGGATCTATCATAAGAGAACTCAAACCATGAGTCACAATATACAAACAACTAGTTCATGTAAGTGTTTTTTTCCTGCTAATCAACCTTAGAAAGAAAAGAAAATGAGAAACTCCTACTGCCTTTCCTCACCCAGACCCTGAGAGACATGGGAGTCTGGCTGGTAAAGAAATTGAACTGTCAGCTTGGTCAGAGGTCCCAAGATCTTGCTACAGGCTCCAGAGTGAGCAGGGTGCCCCAGCCATCCTGTCCTTATCACTGAAGCTGTTGAACTATTGAAAAAGGAAAGCTTCTCTTCTTCCAACTTATTTATGTCTAGTCATTGAGGGCCTACAAATTAACCAACAACAGATTAACAGGAGAAAACACAAAGATAATTTACACATCCAGGTAGAAGTAGTCAGTGAAGAGAAACTCACTCAACAGTCACGGATTAATAGGTTCATGTGGCAAATTTAACAAAGGGCTCTTGGTGGTGGTGGTGGTGGTAGGGAAGGCTCTGTGGGGCTTTTTGATGCTAAGGGAATGGGTAGTCTGTCTCCATGGCAGCAGAATTTACAGGAAACTCCTGGGAAGGAAGTTGGTGGTGGCAGTTTAGTCGTTAAGTCGTGTCTGACTCTTGTGACTCCATGGACTGTAGCCTGCCAGGTTCTTCTGGCTCCATGGTATTTCCCAGGGAAAAAAACTGGAGTGGGTTGCCATTTTCCTTCTCGGGGGAATCTTCCCAACCCAGGGATCAAACCTGGGTCTCCTGCATTGCAGGCAAATTCTTTACTGTCTGAGCCACCAGGGAAGCCCAGGAAAGGAGTTAACCACAGTTGTGTTTTTCTGGAGGCTCTGCCATAGTCAGATAAGGACCATTTAGGTAAGATTTCTTTCTGCTTCTGCTTTAGCTAAAACATTTGCCTTTAAAATTATCTTTATTTTTTAGACTCTATGGGTCTGAGAGGATCCCCCACAAGACATAAGACTCTCATCATCACAAAAATTTTAAAGAAGGAAAATCCCCCAGGTCTTTCCTGTGACAAGGATTGACATAGGCTATATTTCTATGATGGACATAAGAGCTTCTGGAAGATTCAGTGAAGTTCCTGGTGACAGACACATTGCTGCCTAGTACAAAGGCACTGTGGGTTTATCAATGTAGTCTCTGCACATGGTGAGATCATCATGGGCCTCCTTCCAAAAACGCAAGTCCTGGCTTCTGTGCCCACAGTGAGGGCTGGTCTTTAACTTCATTAAGTCCCCAAGGTTCAACACCCATTACTTGCCTTCAGAAAACCATTGCACAATATTTCAAGACTTCAGTGATATCAGTTTTCAAACTGTTTATATATAGTTGCTTTTGCCTTTTACCCACCACAAGCAAGAAAAGCAGGCTGTTTATATTTTCAGGTCACAAATTGATCTTATAATTAAAATACTAATGTCCAAGGAAATGCTGTTATCTGGGAAAATACCTAGAAGAAAAGGAAAAATTCAATTCTAATTCCCAAGGCAGTATTTCATATTCTCTATGACTTTGAATTAGTGGTATGATTGGAGAAGGAAATGGCAACCCACTCCAGTGTTCTTGCCTGGAGAATCCCAGGGACGGGGGAGCCTGGTGGGCTGCCGTCTATGGGGTCGCACAGAGTCGGACACGACTGAAGCGACTTAGCAGCAGCAGCAGCGGCAGTGGTAGGATTTAGTGCTGTTTGGTTGCCGAAGAACAAGTTTCCTGTTCATTAAAGTCATTTTCGCACTTTTAGAAATTCTAGTTAGTAAGATAGATAAGGATATCTCCATGAAAAACTGCAGTCTCGGGTCCATTAATTCAAATTTCTCATCCAGAATTCAAAGCGTAGAAATTAAAGATAAATGAACTACCAGGTGATCTTAGAAGATGCAAAACATCATAAAAAGGCAGGTATTTGTTTGCAGTACAGACCCTCAGGATGAAATCCTAAAGGATGGGCAACATGGATTTGAGGCTTACTAACCTGTAGGGATACTAGAAATGAATAGCAATGAAAATAAGAACATAGCTAGAATGGTTCAGAGTTTGAACCACTGAACCATTGAACTATCCTACATACTTTTATATAGAGTGAACTTAGACATTGCTAATTAGTGGCTCAAATGCTAGTTCACCCAAACATGATCAAAACAACCTTTTGATACTGGGTAATACTTTGTTAAAAGGGGGGGGATTGTCTTGGGCAGGATGTTTAGCAGCAATCTTGACCCTGACCTACAGGCCAGTAGCAACCCTGGTCATGACAATCAAAAATATCTCCAGACACTGCCCCATGTCCCCTGGGAGGCAAATTCAGCACCAGTTAAGAAGCCAACGCTTCACCACCTCGACAGTCTTATCAGAGGCTCAGAGTTGGGAAAGAAGATTGAAAAGAGTTTTGAGATTTTTGAAGCATAGTTTTTTCAACATGTGTCTTTCATTTTGAGTACGGGGAAGAGCTGCTTAGGGCTGAGTGAGGACTATAATATAATCTTTAGGATGAGTGGACATAGCAAAGTGAACATTTTGAGGTGCATGTGTGCTAATTCACTTCAGTCATGTCCACCTCTTTGCAACTCCATGGATTGTAGCTTACCAGGCTTCTCTGTTCATGGAATTTTCCAGGCAAGAATACTGGAGACAGTTGCCATTTCCTCCTCCAGGGGATCTTCCTGACCCAGGGATCGAACCCGCGTCTCTTAAGACTCCTTCATTGGCAGAGGGTTCTTCACCACTAGCATCACCTGGGAAACCTCATTTGGAGGTGAGGGTTTTGAAAATGCCCAAAATGATGTAAAATTATCCTTTGTTTTCTATAGATGAATTGAGGGCTTCCCTGGTGACTCAGCCGGTAAAAAAGTTCACCTGCAATGCAGGAGACCTGAGTTCAATCCCTGAGTTGGGAAGATCCACTGGAGAAGGGAAAGGCTACCCACTCCAGTATTCTGGCCTGAAGAATTCCATGGACTGTATAGTCCACCAGGTCGCAAAGAGTGGGACACGACTGAGCGACTTTCACTTTCATAGGTGAATTGAAGGCTCTTTGAGGAGGTCTTTGGAATGAATGATAACGTCATTTGTAACTGTCATCTTCCTCAGCTTTCTAGAACAGAAAAGTTATGCTGGTGAAGACTGCAGAATAGAAAAGGCCTGTTAATGTAGAGTGTGGGGATGGAAATGGATTTGGTTCTTGGTAGGTTTCTTGAGCTTTCCATCCTCAGGTTGCTACCTGCCTTTTTGTTTCCTATTACCACATTCACAAAAGCTAGTATATGAGACGCCAAAGATGCAGAAGTGAAGCTGACTCTGGGTTACTCTTAGGGTTCCATCCTGGTTTCACCACATTATGTGTGACCTAGGCAAGCAACATACTCTTGTCAAACCTCAGCTTCTCCATCAACAAATATACTGAAGTCAGTAATAGTATCTCCTCATCAGATTGTGGTTGAGTTTGAATGAAATAATACTTGTCTGGAGTGCCGAACATAATATGCACTCAAAGGGTATGAACCAATTATGCAAAACTGTGAAAAAAATGTCATAGCAACAGTGTACCTATGCTCAGACCATCATGGTTTTAAGGACCTACTGCATTCTCTTTTTCATAAGGTCTAAGAGAAGACTGGGTTGAAAAAGACACTGAAATGCTCCCTCTGCACCGTAGAAGTATCATGGAGAGAGAGAGTGGCTACCTGTTCTAAGTTCCTTTACTCATGTTCTTAATGGAGCTTGATCTTCGATCACCACTAACATGTGAGGGGTGACTTAGGCTGTAGTTTGGTTAATGTCACTGCTGTGAAAGTCAGTGAACAACAAGAGCACCATGGCACTAGCCTAGGTAGGTTATAAAGCTACTTTCCTGAAACTTATCCAATGTCATGTTCATCTATGTTCCATGGGATGTTTTAAAAACAATACCTTGCTTTAATAGTCAAGACCTTGAATCCATTACCCTGTGGAATTATGCTTTTTGCTTTCTCCTAATTTTAATAACAGGTCATATTCTATAGGTGCTGATTTAGGCACTTATAATTTTCTCATTTAATCTTCACTCTATAAGGTAAATATTGTAATGAGAAATCTGATATGCATAGAGTCAAAGTAACTCACTTCAGAGACCTGGCTGATACATGAATAGTAGCTGTTCCACTCCAAAGTTGATGGTTCTCTACTACAGCATGGTACATGCTATTTTTATTACATGCCTATTTCACAAAATAAGAGCAAACAGAAAAGCCCAAGGATAAGACATGAAACACATCCTCACCATGATTTTACAAAACTTGGTTCCATGTATAGTATTTCACCAGGTGAATTATTTTCTGAAATATTGGCAAAGACTAGACAATCTTGCAAACTGGTAGATCTAATCTGATCACAGGGTGATTGAAATAACCAAACACTAATCTCAGGGGACCACAGCCATTGATGGGATTGGAGGGGGAAAAAACTCTACACACCATCCAGTCCTCCAAATTACTTTGAGGACTGCATACATCTGGCAAAGAAGTATTTCAACAGCAAAGATTATCAACAAAATGGCAGCAGGCTAAGGGAATTTCTTGGGATAGCACTGTGACTGGGGAATAAAATGCCTTCGAGAAAAAATGTCAAAGGTTTTCTGGGATAGTATCCTTTTTTACGGTGATGTGATATTGTTGTTTTCAGAAAAGGTAATTCAGTAACTATAGAACTGAACGCAACTTGAGTTTTAGATTCTGTAAGTTTTTTTAAACATGGATCAGAATTCTTCATTCTCTAACACAATCTTGCAAATCAACTATACTTTAATTTTAAAAATTAAATTTAAAAAAAGAATTCTTTATTTTTATCTCAGCTCTGCTTAGTGCTAGCTGTGCAGTTCTGAGCAAGTCAACTGATTTCTCCAGGCCTCAATTTTCTCCTCTATAAAAAAGAGGGATCCATAAGGTCCCTTCCTGCTTGAGTCAAAAAGATGTTATTAACTGACTACTGCCCTCTACAGGCAACTAGCTCCTCACTTTGAGAATTCGTAAAGGGGATGTTGGCAAAATTCTCTGGGTATATTTAAAGTTGTGACAGCGTCCCACAGAATATCTTGTTACTCAATGAACCATGGGTGTGAAGCAATTAAAATGTTAGATTTTGTCTAGACTTCATTTAACAGATAAGGAATGATAAGGAACATGAGGACTCCCATGGTTGTGAACTTTTCCAATTCCTCTGGAGTAAGGCTGGGCTTGAATACAAGTGTCTTCATATTCAGTTCAATAACATCCAATAAATGACCTTTCCAGTCTCTTGCAGTTGTCTTCAAAAATGCTTCCCTTCCCTTGTTGGACAGCATTGGAACTCAGCCTTTTCTAAATTTTCTATGAACTTACTACCCTTAGGAGTTGATGAACTGTGGATTTTTCCATTAGAGCAGGAAATAGTTGTTTCAGCATTGCCTGGTAATTATATGAGCACCTCGTTGTCAGGTTGCTTTCTTGCAGCCGTCCCTGCTCCTGATGGGGAGGCCATTTACCTATGTTGCCAGTAGAAAATGTATGCATGCTCAATATCTGATTGATTCCCTTTCAGTTCAAGGACTGCTAAAAATTTTAATTTTTCACCCAGAGACCTACTAGGAAGTTGGGACACTATTCATTTCCAAGGTGGAGGACACAGAAGAAAATGTCCTGGACAGCTTTCAGTGAAAATCTGAGCCTGTCTAAACCTCCTTGAAACATCTTAAAAATTCACCCATGTTTTAATTTTTATTATTGCAAAAGCTACATTGTGCCTTGCAGAAAGTTATAAAATCAGATAAAAAATAGGAAAATGCCCTGTATTCCTGTCACTGTTAATACACCTGTATGTAGATTCTGGAAGCTTTACCCATGCATATATAAATATACATATCCACATTTTTTACCAAATGAGATCACATGCTGTTCATAACCTGCTTTCTTTAGTTAATGATCTCCATCTTTCTTTGTCAATAAATTGCTTTCTTATCTAAACCCTAGTCTGTATTCAAATTTCCCCTTCTTGTCCCCAAAATGTCCTTTGCAGTGTTTTATCCAAACCAAACCCAAACCTAGAATTCTGCATTGCACCTATTTATTATGTCCCTTAAACATCTTTAATCTAGTGTCTTTATTATTATTTTATTTTTCATCAAACTCCTAGTTGAAGAGAACAGGGAAGGTTGAAGCTGTGTATGTTTTCCTTTTGTCTTTCATATTTTATTCTGTACATAAACCAGATTTTTAGGAAACTGCCCAACTTTCTGCTTTATCTTCACCTGAAGCAATACTGCCCTAATGGTATAACAGATGGTCAACTGCTTAAAAATGAAGTCTAAGATGAAATCTTTTAGTCTAAGATGAAATCTGTAAACCTGATCAAACATCTCTATTTTTCCTGGGTTTCTCTCTCCCCCTCTAGCACCTAGAACAAAGGGAAATGAATCAAAATGATGTCAACCCCCATTTTTTTTTTAATGCTACTAATTTTCTTTCTGAAAACAAGTATTTTTCAAAAGGAAAAACACACAAAAAAAAACAGAAAAACTTTCTTTGAGCATCTATTATGTGCGGGCAGAGAGGAGTAAACCACCGTCCCCTGCCCTTCTGGGGCTCAGAGCCTAAGACAGATGCAGCAGTGACCAGGACACCCTACATAAGAACGTAACAAAAGGAAGGAAGGGGCACAGCTAAGAGAAGGGGCTTAGGGCAAGTCTGCGCTGTTTGACTTGGGATCGGACTGAGGGACGGGGTGTATCAGGCAGTGGGGATGTCGCCAGAACTCTCTTTAGGCTTTTGTAGAGTCTCCGTATAGAAAAGCATTGAGGGCCTCAAGGGTCAGCACAAAGAATCAAAAGTGTGAAATGATCTGGAACAGTGAAAGTCTAGGCAAGAGGGGTCCAGTGGAGAGGTTGTCCACTTGAGTGCTACCGAGGCTGAAGAGGACTCGGAGGGAAGGGAAGGAGAAACAGGGGTGAGGAAACTTCTGAGGCAGAATCAGCAAGCCTGGAAGGTGATGTGAGGTTGGGAGTAAGGAAGAGAGAGGGCTAGAGGATGATGCTGAGGTTTCAAGCCAGACCTGGAGAAGGGTGAAACGTGGAGCTCCCTGAAATCCCAAGGAAACACCATTTAAAAAGGAAAGGCCTGGTGAAGTCCCAGTGGTAAAGACTGTGCTTCCAATGCAGGGGGCACAAGCTCCATCCCTGATAGGGGAACTAAGATTCCAGGAGGTTGGGATGAATCGGGAGATTGGAATGGACATAAATACACAACCATGCACAAAATAACTAGCTAGAAGGAAACTAATTGCTGATGGACAGGGAAGCCTGGCATACTGCAGGCCACGGGGTCGCAAAGAGTCAGACATGACTGAGCGACTGAACTGAACTGAGAGGGAAACTGCTGTATAGCTCAGCTTGGTGCTCTGTGATGACCCAGAAGGGTAGGATGGTTTCAAGGGAGGTCCAAGAGGGAGGGAACGCATGTATACACATAGCTGCTTCACTTCATTGTACAGCAGAAACAAACACAACGTTGCAAAGCAATTATACTCCAATTAAAAAAGAAAAAGGCAAGGATGAAGGTGCCAGCACACTGACCCTATGGTAGTGTCCAGCAGGGAGTGTGAGATGAAGGGTTAGCAGCTGAGGAAAGGGGGCTGGGGCTGGAGATGTGACATTTTTTAAAAGGAGGAGGGGGTCTTCTGATGTCAGAGTGGCATTTCAATCATCTTGACTGCTCCAGCCAGTCTGTCTTCCCTGGAATCCCAGATCTTCCACTTAGTAACTGTGTGAGCTTGGGCTCGTCACTTAACCTCTCTGAACCTCAATTTCTTTTTTTTTTAATTAATTAATTTATTTTAATTGGAGGTTCCACTATATTGTGGTGGCCTCTCCCATACACTGACATGAATCAGCCATGGGCATACACGTGTCCCCCCTGTCCGGAACCCCCCTCCCACATCCCTCCCCATGTCAGGCCCTTTGATAAGCTAAAGTGGCAAACAAAATAATCATGACCCCGTTCCTCATGGAGTGTATAGTCTAGTGGGAGAGTCAGATTTGAGGTTAATCATTAACATTAAATGATGACAAACACAAACGCTGAGAAGGAAAATTATAGAGTACAAGGTGTGAGAGATGGCTCAGGGGAAAAGGGGGCCTGGTTCAGTATGTTAGGGAAGCTTTCTTCTGAGGAATGACATATAATTCACAGATAAGGGGAGATCGGGGGACTGTTTCAGGCACTGGGAATAGCATCTGCAAAGGAGCTGAGATTTAGGAGTAGCGCCTAGCACCGCTGGGATGAAGAGAGGAGGAGGGAAGATGGAATGAGATAAAGCTGGAAAGGTAGACAGGAACCTACCCATTTAGAGGCCACAGGGCATTTGGGGACGTAATTATATGGGCACGAGGGATCAATGGAGAGCTCGAAGTAGAAAAGATCCAGAGTTAGATTTTAGGTTTTATTAAGATCTTGTGGACCTTTGTGTACAGAGCAGACTGAAGATGCTGGAAGGGATGCAAGGAACCGGTTAGAACGCCACTGTGATTGTCCAGAAATGATGGTTTGGCTTAGGGTGGTGGTTGGACCAAAGTGAAGTAGGCTGATTTTAGAGATATTAGTATTTAGCTAATTAGGCAATGCAATAAAAAAGACTGAAGGGCTAATTGGATGGGGAAGGTGTGTGTGTGAGAGAAGGGGAGGCACTTTTTAGTGGATTTTATTTTAGTGTTATTTTTATAACAGAACTGTTTCTATGTAAGTGACTGCAACCCAATTCAAAGTGTCTTAAGGCTGAAAGGAAATTGATTGGTTCAGGTTCAGGGAAAGTCCAGGAGCAGCTCAGATGCTTCAGGCATGGGTGGATCCAGGAGTTCAGATGACGTCTCTCAGAGCAGGTCTCTTTCTGATGCTTTGTCTGCTGCTTTGGCATCACCCCCTCTCTGGAAAGCTCTTTCTACATGCTGGCAAAATAGCAGCTTGCAGTTGCAGGTTCACATCCTCACAGAGCAGCAACTCCAGCAGAAGAGAACTTTTCATCATTTTCAGGAAATACCCTAGAACTGAGTTTCACTGACTAGTCTTGGGTACCCCTGGAGCTGAAGGGCAGAATTTGTCCCACTGAAGCAAACAGACCCAGAGTAGGAAAGGAAATTTGAGGAGCTCTTATCAGTACAATGGTGAATGAAAGCTAAGCAGGCAAGAGTGCCAGTACTTACTACAGTTAACAACTAGGATATTTACAGGCACAACTAAGTGAATGGTAAGGTCATTTGCTGGAGGAAGGGTTCAATGTCAAGAAGAACAACCACAAGCTCAAGTTTGCACCATGTTCTTTTTGGGGGGGCTATTAAACTTACACATGCAGATGTCATGTAGGCAGATGGATACATGGGTCTGAAGATCAGTAGAAAGTTCTTGGCAGCAGTCGAGGTTTGGGAATTACTGGTGTACAGGGTGTGGGTGAGATCATCTGAGGAGTGTGTCAAGTGAGAAGAAATTTAATGCTGATGAAGTGACTTAGCAGCAGCAGCAGCAGCAGCAGAAGAGGAGGCGGCTACAGAGCAGGGTGAAAAAGAAGGGATGGTCAGCCAGTTAAAAGAAAACCTAGTGGGAATGGCTCCATAAAGTCCAGAATGTTTCCTGAAGGTAAGTGTGGAAAGTCTAACTGTGTCTCATACTTCCGAGAGATAAGATCAGATGAGGAACTGTCCATTGAATGTAGCAATCTGGAGATTGTTGGTGAGATTAGTTAGTGGGACAGGTTTAGATAGAAAGATGGGGAAGAAAGCAGGTTTGGTAAGAGCTTGAAGAGTGAATATGAGTTTAAAATTTGATAAAGATGAGAAGTTTACCATGAATGAGTGGAAAAGTGACAAAATAATGGCTAGAGTAAGAGGTGGAGGTCTAATGAAGGATTTTTGTTTTGTCTGATTTTTTGATAGAGACGTGAACTTTTTGAGGAAGACTGTTAGACATACACAAGATAAATGGTAGAGGAACATGGGATCCAGAGCCCAGTGGATGAAGAGACCTTATAACAGAGAAGGACCACCTCCTCCACTGTAACTGGAATGGGAAAAAAAAAAAAAAAAAGAACACTGATGCAGGAACATGAGTGGATTCCATGGCCAGAAGTCAAACTCATTTCATATGAAGTCTTCTATTGTCTCTGTGGAGTGGGAAGTCATCTCCTTTAAATGAGGAAAGGATCTGAAGTGTGAAGAGAGTAGAAAGACTTGAAACAGGGTTTAGGAAAACTGGAGATAGAGCAGGATCTCAGAGCAGAACCTGAACTTGCCTTCGTCTGGCCAGTTGGTGATTCCCTCCAGCAGTTCTCAGCAGTTCAAGTGCTGGACCTGAGGAGATGTACAGTTGGCCAATGGATGTGATGAAGGATTTCTCAGTTAAAAGGAGCTGATTGTAGAGTAAAATCCCATCATAACTTTATGCACAGTATAAAATGGAGAGCCTTGTTATGCCTGCTGCTGCTGCTGCTGCTGCTAAGGCGCTTAAGTCGTGTCCGACTCTGTGCGACCCCATAGACGGCAGCCCAGCAGGCTCCCCCGTCCCTGGGATTGTCCAGGCAAGAATGCTGGAGTGGGCTGCCATTTCCTTCTCCATGGTTATGCCTAGGTTAGTGAGATGAGACTGAGGCTGCATGGAGAAAGTCTACTGAATGCACATTATCACAGGACAGGCTATCATTCTCACGAGGCTTCACTGAGTGTACAGGAGAATGAATGAAGGGGATGAGCCATGGAGTCTGTGTTGGGTGGGAAGGGGGCGGGGAGAGGAAGGCCCTGAAAACAGGGGGTGACAAGAGGACTGGCCGACAGCAACACAGAGTCAGCCTTAGGGGGGAGCGGCAGCCTTGTACCATGAAAGCACACTGAGGTGGGTGTGGGGAGGCCTCAGCTCTACCACATATTAGTCACATGAACTGGTCTCTGCTTCAGATTCCCAGTTTAAAAATTGAGGACAGTGGTATCTTTCCTGTTCTCCTCACTGAGCTATTGTCGGCAACCAGCTGAAGTGCTAGTAACGTGTGAGCTATGTTAGCAAACAGACCCAAAGGTCTGTTTTTTCCATTGTGCACAGAGGGGTGTGTGGAAAGAGAGGTGGTTACCCAAGAACTCACCACCGACTAGCGGTGGCCTCACACATGTGCTGTGCTTAGGTTAGGAGAGGAAAAACAAACTTTGCCTGCTCTGTCTTGAACTGTTGCTATTTACTAACAAGCTGTTCTTTAGCAGTGCTGTGGTTCTATTTTAATTTTTTAATTGTTTGTTTTTATTCCATAACACTGTAGCCTTCCTGGATCATCCACACACATTAGAACATTAGATCAGGGCACACTGCCTGAGGACTGATGCTTCAGAGTGATACTGTAGAGGAGGTTACCCAGTCCCTCCCCAACGAAAGGCACAATATTTTTAACACTTTATTCCCACTTTTCTCTCTTCATTATCTTTTTCCCATTAATCTCCTGCTCTGGGAAAAAACCCAAAAACCAAACCCTTTTTTTTTTCTTGCAGTAGTCTCTATGGTATCACTACTCATCCAGATGATCAAGCCAAAAACTTGGGAGTCACTTTTGATTGCTGCCTTTCTCTGATATTCAGTCTACTGACAGGTTTCATTGACTCTAATTCCAAGAAACATCCACTTTTCTTTGCCACCATTGCCGCAGTCCAGCAACCATCATTTCTCCCAGGGACAACTGCAATGACCTCTTACCTAGTCTCCCTGCTTCATGTTTGCCTAGTCTATTCTCCCCACAATCCACCTGCTAGAGCCACATTTTTCAAAGCACAACTCGGGTGTCACTTAGCGTTAAAATCTGTCCTCCTCCCCTACTTCGCTCAGTCTACCCTAGCCCTCTTCTGAGTCCTTGAACTTGTTGAGCTTGTTTTAGCCTCCATTCCTTTGCCACAGCTGTTCTCTTGCCTTGGAATGTTGTTCTCCCTGATCCTCACGTGGCTGGTTCTTTCTTGCTATTCAGATCTCAGATTGCCACCTCTCTAGAGAGTCCTTCCCTGCCTACCCAGCCTAAAGTAGGATAAATCATTTCATCTGTCTCACAGAAACATATCCATCATTTTCCTTCTCCTTTCTGGTCTCTCCCTCTTTCCCTTTTTCATTCTTAAAAAGATCTTTTTCATCTACTTCTTAATTTAGGCCATGGTTTATAAAAAACATCATTGGTTAAATTAGTGGAGAACATTCCCTTGAGGGTCAGATAGATTCCTCCTTCTTCCCTTTTATCCTCTCTCCACTCTTCCTTTCTTCCTTCCTTTCCTTCCTCTCTTCCTTTACATCATCAACTCATAGGCTCCCAAGATATATCAGAGTCATATTTCTAACACAAAGGCAGCTATGGTACAAAGACTCAGGCTAAATACTATTTTCCTCCTATTTATTTGTTCCTGAGCATCAGTTTTCTTATATTTGAAGTGGAAATAAAAAGTATTATTTCACAGGGTGTAGTTGAGTGAGATGATCAATGTTTCAGTTATATACTGCCACAATAATGCTATGTAACAAATTACCTCAAATCTCATTGGCTTAAAACAGCCATTTACTTTTTTCTCATTTCTCTGTGAATCATAGAGAAGATTTGCTGATCTGGCCAGGGCTCACACACATATCTGCAACCAGCTGTCCACTTATATGGGGCTGGCTGGCCTGGGATGGGTTTCAGCTGGGGGAGCTCATCTCTGTTCCATAGGGTCTCCTATCTGCCAGCAGGTGAGTCTAGACTTGTACTTCTGGTGGTAGCAGGGTTCCAAGAGAGAAATTAGAAATCACATTTTAAGTTTCTGCTTGCAGCAAGTTTGCTACTATTTCATTAACCAAACAAGTTATATGGCAAAGCTCAATGTCAAAGGGCATGCCTATAGGGAGGTATGAAAATCCCATGGCTAATAATGCAATTTATTCATCACAGTGAGATCAAACTATGATAATGTAGAGCCTCCTCCTCTGGAAAGACTTCCCTGATTTCTCTCAGCGGGCTTGCACACTCTTTCTGATTTGCTTCTGGTGTAGAAATTACTCATGAATATGTATTGAATCTCTAACATTCTCTAGACTCTAGGTGCTGGGGTGCTACAAACCTAGCAGTGAATGTAATGAAGTCCACTGCACTGTTGTGGTGAAGGACAGAGAGTGAATAAATAAACACATTAAAATACACATAATTCCACATACTGATATGTGCTTTAAAAGTATTGTTTTGTAGCTCTTTATGAGCATGTCTGTCTCTCCTACTCTGCTGCGATCTCACTGAGGGAAGGGACCAGGTCTTTTCATCTTTGCATCCCCAGTCCCTAGCATGCTCTCTGATCCAAGAGGTGCTCAATAAATAATGCTCAATAAACAATAAAACTGCAAGTGGGCAAGAGAGCCTGCAGAAGGAATTGCCCACAGAAGACATGATGATGAGAAGGGTGGAGCCAAGAACCCTGCCATGGCAGAGCTATTCATTCTTCGCCTCTTTTTGTTGGTTTGTTTGACTCTCATGTATTCCCAGGAGAAGACACAAGGACTGACTTTCCTTCCTGACACTCCTCTCTAGTTAAGTCTCCATCGGGACCCTCCTGACACAGAGGTCTATCACTCAGCAGTGATTCTGACGTACAGCTCAGGCAGCATTTGCCTAGTTTTTCTTCTCCTCTAATGCAAAGAAGCTTTTGCTCCCTACTTCTCAGCTCTTGTATGTGTCATCACAGATGGTTGTGGTGTCAAAGTCAGATAGGACAAGGGACACGGGGACGTGGGTGCTTGCATTTTCCTTTTGAGATTGTGAAGGCCAAAGTCAATCACTTTGAGTAGTAAGATTCCACATTATTCTACCTCTCCTTGTGAATGAGAGAGAGATCATTAATCATGAGAGTTCCTCTTCAACTGGCTTGGTTCTAATGCCCTCTATTTATATGTTATTCTGAAACTCTTTTCAAAGACTATATTCTTACTTGGAGACATTGGTTGGCTTAAAAAGGACTGATGTGGCTACTTGACAGGTTTTAAACTGCTCATTGAAATCCCTCCTTCCTTTTGGGGTGTCCTCAAAGCATGCATCTTGGCAGAAGGCAGAATCTGCCCCCCATTCTAGAAAACTGAGGAGGCCAGTCTAACTTTCTTTCCGTTCACTGGCAGGAGTGGTGTGTACACGAGACCAAGTTCACCTGGGGCAGCAGACTATTGCTCCCTCAGCGATCAAGGTAGTAGAGGTAATAGCACAAGCATGAAACTGAGTTCTATAACTAGTATTCAGTGGGGTTATCTGTTTTGGGTTGAATTGTGTCCCCCTAAATTCTCATGTTGTTGTTCAGCTGCTCAGTCATGTCCAACTCTTTGCGACCCCATGGACTACAACATGCCAGGCTTCCCTGTCCTTTACCATCTCCTGGAGTTTTCTCAAACTCATGTCCATTGAGTCAGTGATGCCATCCAACCAAATTCTCATGATGAATACCTAATCGCAAGTATCTCTGAATGTGACCTTGTTTGGAGATAGGGTTTTTGCAGAGGTCATCAGTTAGAGTGATGCCCTTAGGTTGGGTATTAATCCAAAACGACTCATGTTCTTATAAAAAATGGCAATTTGGACACAGAGATGTGTGGAAGGAAGACAATGTGAAGAGAAATACAGGGAGAATGCCACGTGAACATGAAGACAGCCATCTATAAGCCAGAGTGGCCTGGAACAGATCTTCCCTCACAGCCCTCAGAAGGAACCAGCCCTGGAGACACGTGGATCTTGGCCTTCTGATCTCTAGAACAACAAAACAATAAATTTCTGTTGTTTAAGCCACACTCCCTGTGGTTCTTAGTTATGGTAGCTTTAGCAAACCAATAAACCAACCTCACCAGAAAATTCCTATAGCACGGTTTCAGCTCTGGCCCTAGCCTTTTTAGATTCTTTGTTCTCTATCTCCCAGGCCTTTCTGAAGCAATTAAATGTATCTTCAAGAAAAAATTTTAAATTAAAACTCAACCAAAGTTTGTTTCCAACTATTAATAAGAAACCCAAGTAATACAAATACAAAGTACTATAGAGTACCCCCCGAGTTCATTCTTCTTCCTCTCTCAGTGAAATAGTTCCTGCTTCTGAGCTTCCTGGTCCAGCCACGCCTTTGTAGGATTGACATAGCTACCCCTCCCTTGTGGTCAGTGAGCTTTTTAACAGATCTATTCCTACTCTTGGAGGAATACGGGGCTTCCCAGTTAGCACAGTGGTAAAGAACCTACCTGCCGATGCATAAGAGATGTGGGTTTGATCCCTGGTTGGGAAGATCCCCTGGTGAAAGGATACCAACTTCAGTATTCTTGCCTGGAGAATCCCATGGACAGAGGAGCATGGCGGACTACAGTCCACGGGGTTGCAAAGAGTTGGACACAACCGAAGTGACTCAGCATGCATGCATCCCTACTCCTACTCTTCCCTTCTTCCTGATAATACAAGTGCACCTTTCTTATATGACTCATCTTAAGATTGGCTGATTTATTGATCCTTTTTATTTAAAATAGCCAAGATCAGAATACTATTCAAGTCATACTACAGGGAGGAAGATGTGCTCTTGGAAGCACGGCATATTCTGTAATATCAATAGGCTAACCCCAGCTGCAACCCCTCAAAGGTACACCCCAATTTTATTCCTGCTCTAGAATGTGTTATGAGTAAGTACTCTGTTGCCTTTTGTTTGGGTTTAGTCACATTAACCGGAGAAGGCAATGGCACCCCACTCTAGTACTCTTGCCTGGAAAATCCCATGGACAGAGGAGCCTGGTGGGCTGCAGTCCATGGAGTCGCAAAGAGTCGGACACGACTGAGCAACTTCACTTTCACTTTTCCCTTTCATGCACTGGAGAAGGAAATGGCAACCCACTCCAGTGTTCTTGCCTGGAGAATCCCAGGGATGGCGGAGCCTGGTGGGCTGCCGTCTACGGGGTCACACAGAGTAGGACACGACTGAAGCGACTTAGCAGCAGCAGCAGCAGTCACATTAACACCATAACTTGAACTCTTGGGTTGCTAATACATTTTGATACAACATCTAGATTAAATCTACAGTAACAGTGCTACATTCTTTATAAATATATGACACAGAGGCTATGTAACCAATGATTGGGTGAAACTGTCTTGTCAAAGGTTTGCACAAGGTCAAAATGCTGGTGAGCTGAACAACTGTTTTCTTGGTTCCTCTTATATTTTACAGTTCAAAAGATAAAGGGGGAGGGGGGAATTCCCTATAATAGAAGTATATTATTCAGCCAAGGCATTCTTATTTCAAGTTCAAAGCGGAGAAGAGGGAAAGAGGGAAAAGCCAACTGGGTATATTGCCAGCTTTTTCCCCTATTTCCATTTCCCAAAGAAGCAGCAGAGGATTCACTTCTGTTAGGGAAGAACCATATGCTAGATATAATGCTGACTATTTCACAAATATCATCTAATTTAGTTCTTGCAACAACCATCCACATTCACTACACTCATTGTCATTCTCATTTTATAGATTAGCAAATATGTTTTTGGGCTTCCCAGGTGGCTCAGTGGTAAAAAATCTGCCTGACAATGTAGGATCCTCAGGAAATGCCGGTTTGATTCCGGGGTTGGGTAGATCCCCTGGAGGAGGAAATGGCAAACCATTCCAGTATTCTTGCCAGGATAATCCCAGGCATAGTGGAGCTTGGCAGGCTAGTCCATGGGGTAGCCAAGAGTCAGACATGACTGAGTAACTGAGCACACACGCACACAAATGTTTTCACATTGATAAATGGCCAAATCAGTATCACATATTACTTGAAAGGATGTTCTTCCTTCCTTTCTTTCTTTCTAAGGATGTTCTTTCTACCCCACAGGGAAAGGAGAACATATTTTCACATCCCCTAAGAAAGCCCAGAAGTCATAGTGGTCCCTTTGCCCCAACAGAGTAGCTGGGAATAAATAGGACAGAAAAGTCAAGTTGCTCCTCTGAGAAGTCAATAATGCTGATACACTATCACCTCTCATTATTCTCTTCTTTCAAGTTCATTCCTGACAACATGGGTAGACCCATCTCTTAGGGGTGCTGCCTGTTCAACATCTGGGATTTGATTTGTTGTATCCATTTTTAGTGCCCAGAAATTTTGTTTTTTTCTTTTCTACTCTTTTTTTTCTCTAACTCTTCTATAGTTTATAGTGGAGAATTTGGTGTATGTTCTATCATTATTGATGGCTATGACCCCTTGCTCTCCCTGGAGAAAAAAGACAGTATGGATGGCATACAAGGTAAAGCCATTTTCTTCCTTTCACCTTTATTCCCTCCCACTAACAATGATCTAATGGAGTGATCTTGGACAAGTCAGTTGACCTCTTGAAATTTTGGTGATTCCATTATAGAGTAGAGATGAAGGTGCCTTGTGTGTCTGATGAAATGGACATGACCTAAAGAATCTCTTGAGCCTCTGCCTTTTCTACATCAGAAACTAGGACTCATAACAAGCACACTTTCTCTCTTATGACATAAATAATGAATTGCTACTCCAACTACATGTGTTTAATAGGAACATCTTACAGTGAGCATTCTTCTGAATGGCACTTATGATTATTAAACAGCACCAATCTTGCAGCATTAGGGACCAGAACATCCGTGATTGCAGGTTCACTTTGCACATGTCACTAGTCACAGTCATCCAAACGCTGTATTTTAAAATTAGTTTCCTCAGATCTTTTTAATTTCCAAATTACATAGGGAAAACGTTATGTTTTATAACACCATTAACACCAGGGCACAAAGCACAGTTTGACCCAGAAGGGAAGGGCAAAGTCATTTGGGAAGTGAAGCCTGACCTGCTCTCACTCATTTTTCTTTAATTATACCCCCCTGTATCGGAAATTCCAAAAACATCATGGGATATTCTCTAGGAAATATTCATGGTTGAGATATTTGAGCTTACTGTTGAACACATGAAACAGAAGTTATACTTGGCTTCTCTCCTGCTGGAGTACAGTAATAGCCCTCCCACTAGAGTCACTTGTTTGGAGCGTGGATTTGAGACTATGAACCTGAAAGCGGTCTCTGGTGGATGTGAAATGATGCTGCATTTTGTGAATGCTGTAAGTGTGGGCCGAAGACTTTTACTTCCTTTCTTTCCATGGAAAAGAGGAGGTGGAGTCAAATGATAGATGAATACCTCTCTATGTAGCAATGGGAATAGTCTACTGTTACGAGTAAAACTCTTTTACTAGACCTTCTTTCCTTCTGGAGAGTTAGAAGAGCTCTAGGTATTGCACGGAGATGAAAATAAAAAAATATGAGCTGCCAGTGATATCAGGTTTCCTAGTAAGAAACTGCTATTCTCTTTTTAAAGAAGATTATGGTGAGTGACAGGAGCAGGATTACCGATCACCACAGCAATAATATATACTTAACATGCACGAGGCATGATTCATAATCCAGGAATCTTTATTATTTAAAGATTCCAGGAATCTTTAAATGCTTTACATGTGTTAACTCATACCATTTTCACAATAACCATATGAATTAGATGCAATTATTATACACATTTAACAAATGAGACAAGAGGTGCATAGAGACATCCCCTAAGGTCACACAATTAGTGGAATCAGGATTTGAACCCAGGAAGTCTGGTCTGAAGCCCACACAATTTAATTACTGCACAAAAGACTGATGGTCCCCACCTCCCCTGGGGTCTTCCCAGTGCCATCTCTGACTGGTGACTCTCAGTGGTAGTCCTGGGGGTAATTCCTGCCAGGCTCACTGATGTCACTGCAAGGGGCTCCTCTCCCTGGACACGATCCTGTGGCAGGGACCATGCTCAGCAGGTGTTCCACTGGGGAAGTTTTTGTCATTGGAAGTGGCTTCCCTCATCACCTCTTGTCGAGGCTGCTGCAGATGAAAGGTGGTTTTGGGAATCCACTCCTGCCAACATCATTTTTAGGGCCCTCTTCATGTCTGCACCTCCTATAAAAATATCCAGGTGTCTCAGCCCTTGTTAGCACCACCTCTATCTAAACTGTAGCTTACTGAAGCTTCAGTGTCAAACAGTTTTTTCAAGGAACTTATTAGGGTAGTATAATAGTTTTAAAATGGCAGCAAGAAAGCAAGTTTACCTACCCCTCATCTCCCTTTTCTTCTTTGAGGCCTAGCACTGGTCCTCTTGGCTTATCAGACCCATTAACGAGACCTGAATATTGGTGGCTCAGTGGTAAAGAATCTGTCTGCCAATACAGGAGACACGGGTTCGAACCCTGGGTAGGGATGATGCCCAGCAGAAGGAAATGGCAACCCACTTCAGTATTCTTGCCTGGGAAATCCAGCGGAGAGAGGAGCCTGGCGGGCTACAGTCCATGGGGTTACAGAAGAGTCAGACATGACCTAGCAACTAAACAACAACAACATATTATACTGGTATAGCTGTGTGTCTATTACTTTTGAATTTGCTAAGTCTTTTTTAAAATGCATTATCTTATCTAATCTTTAACCTTGTGAGTGAGACTATTATGTGCTCCATTTTAAAGATGAGCAAGTTGAGGATAAGAAAGCCTTACTAAGATTTTATACATGGCATCCAGTCCCATCACTTCGTGGCAGATAGATGGGGAAACAATGGAAACAGTGAGAGACTTTATTTTCTTGGGCTCACTGCAGATGGTGACTAAAGCCATGAAATTGAAAGACGCTTGCTCCTTGGAAGAAAAGCTATGACAAACTTAGCATATTAAAAAGCAGAGACATCACTTTGCCAACAAACGTTCATGTAGTCAAAGCTATGGTTTTTCCAGTAGTCACGTATGGATGTGAGAGTTGGACTATAAGGAAAGCTGAGCACCAAAGAATTGATGCTTTGAACTGTGGTGTTGGAGAAGACTCCTGAGAGGACCTTGGACTACAAGGAGATCCCACCAGTCAATCCTAAAGGAGATCAGTCCTGGGTGTTCATTGGAAGGACTGATGCTAAAGCTGAAACTCCAATACTTTGGCCACCTGATGCGAAGAGCTGATCCATTGGAAAAGACCCTGATGCTGGGAAAGATTGAAGGCAGGAGGAGAAAGGGACAACAGAGGATGAGATGGTTGGATGGCATCACCGACTCAATGGACATGAGTTTGAGCAAACTCCAGGAGACACTGAAGGACAGGGAAGCCTTTTGTGCTGCAGTCCATGGGGTTGCAAAGAGTCAGACACAACTGAGTAACTGAACAACAACAACAAAATCTAATCTTGGAGTGTTAACTTTGGCACACCGTTACTAAGGCTATTATCAGTCTTTGATTTTATGGGCAAAATAGTGTCTTGTTGTTTTAATTTATTCTACTTTGAGTATCCCTGAGGCTCTTTTGTACTTTTTTCTTACCAACTGCCTATGCCAATTTGTTTTTTTCTTTTGAGGGAGTATCTTTTCTGAATTAACTAATAAGAATTATTGCTATCAGGGAGATACTGATTTTTTATCATATTTTGAAAATGTGTTTTCCAGTTTCTCCTAAGCCTTTAACTTTTATATTTTTAGGATGTACAGAAACAGAAAATTGTTAGGTTTTCAGATTTACCCACCTATTTCTTCATAGTTTCTGTCTTGGAACAAGTCTCCTTAATCCAAAATCATATACAGTTTTCCCCACCTAGTTTGTGCTTTTACTTTTCTCTTTAATTTTTTAGTCCATCTGGAATATATTTAAGTATATAAGGTGAGTTAAGGGTTCATCTTGACATTTTTCAAGTGAACAGTGTTTCCTGCACTATTTATTAAATAATGTGTTTTTCCCCATTGACTTGACCTTCATCACATGTTAAGCACAACTTATATTTGAGTTTGACTCTAGGCTTTCTTTTCACTTCCTCTGATATGTTAATCCTGATTCCAATTACAGATTCCTCCCATGTCTGCCCCATGACTGTCGCTGGGGCTAAAGAGGGTAGAACCTGCCCTCCCATCTCAGCATCATTTTCTCTCAGGCACCTAGGAAGGGACTTGGCATCAACACCTAATGCCTTGTCACCTGTTCCTCTCTAGATAGAAGAGCCATGTTCTGCACTGACTGAAAAAGGATGCTTCCTTCAATGATAAATGTGTGTGTGTGTGTGTGTGTGTGTGTGTTTCAGGTTCTCCAAACTAGAGAGACAGTTTCTACCTATGACTTGTGTTAGGGAATACCTAGAATCTGAGGTTGATTCAATAGCTGTTCCCATTCAGAGAACTCTTATTTAAGAAAAATTTTGCTCCATGTAACATGGGGTCTTGTGGAGAAAATTTTGCAAACTTCATTTCCCTTTAAATTGTGCAAGTCATAATAAAATATAGAAATACACAAGAGCTCAAGACCTAAGCTACTGCATGTGTAGAAACAGAACATCAACCTGGGGAATCAGAGATCAAATGTTCTGGTCTTTAAGTCCCCATGTCTGTGCTATTTATGGTCTGTTCAAGTCACTGAAAGTCACAAAATATTATCCCTGAAATGGACCCTAGACATCTTTGAGTTATCCTCCTTGTTTTTACAGATGTGGAAACTGAGACCCAGAGAGCTTACGTGACCTGCTCCATAGGGCAGAAAGTGGGTTAAAAGAGGGGATCTCAATGCATTACACTCTGCACCCCCCTTGTTTGATAGCTGAGAGTTAATTAAATAAATCAAGCCGTCCAGCTGACCCAAATTGTGTTAATCTCTGGTGCCTGAGATTTTCTTCAAAATAATAAAGGAGGGGTGAATCATAGAGATGGAGCAAAATCAGCCAAGATGGAAGCTGAGTAGTAGGTACATGGAGGAAATTATAGTATTCTTGCTGTTTGCATCTGTTTAAAATTCTCCATATAAAAATTTCTCATGGTTATCAGGCTGTCTATAATACTTTGGGACTTTTTTTTAAACTAAATATTTTATTGCTAAGAATCAGTCACCTTGTTACTTATTTTGATTTCTGCATGATATTACCTATTGTAAATAGATCACAGTATATTTGAAATATTTTTGAATACAAGAATTGAAGAAAAAGATTTTTTGTCCGCCTCAAAGTCCAAAGTAAAACTATTCCCCTTTTCCCCACTGTCCTCCCTGCCTCCCCTCCCCCATCTCTTACACCACCTCCCAGTGTTCCACGAACTGGGTCCAGCTCACAGTGAGTGCTGGTCAGAACTGTGACATTTTAACCTGACTCCAGCTGGATGTGGCTCTTAGTTACCATGCAGAGCTTGGTTTCCCAGAGGTGTTGCCCTCCAGGGACATTCTCCCTTCCCTGTCCCCAGGCAGTGAAGGACCCAGGAGAGCTCTGAGGCTGGGTGGGGAGGGTGTTCTTGAATCTCTGCAGTAGCATTGCCCCTTCTGCTGCAAATAGCCTCACTCTTCCAGGACCTATCACTGAGGCCCCCCTTCCCAGGAGCTGGGTCCCAGTTGGACCTAAACTTTCAGTCTTCATGCAAAGACTGCTCTAAAGTAAATCCAGAGAAAACAATATGTCTCCCTCCCTCTCCCTCCCCCTCTCCCTCTTGGCTGCTCAATGGCTTTTTTATCCTTTTGAATTTTCATCTGCATAACACAGAACACCACTTTCAAATGCACTTCTAGGTGGCCCTTAGATTGATTCACTTAGAGACTTAGCAACTATCTTTCCAGGGCATCACACATTGCATGTGACCCCAAATGTTAATCATTTCCTTCATTCATCAAATATTTATTGGCTGCCTATTATATGCCAGGGCTTTCCAGGTGGCTCAGTGGTAAAGAATCTGCCAATGCAGGAGAAGCAGGTTCAATCCCTCGGTTGGGAATATTCCCTGGAGAAGGAAATGGCAACCCACTCCAGTATTCTTGCCTGGAAAATCCCATGGACTAAGGAACCTGGTGGGCTGTAGTCCATAGGGTTGCAAAAAGAGGCAGATATGACTTAGCAACTAAACAAGAAAAACTATTATGTGCCAGGCACCACGACAGGGTTTTGTGTGTACACAAAGAAGATGCAGTCTCTGCTCAAAGACCTCTTCATTCTGTCTGGGACACAGAGAAGTACGTGAACAAATGCAACAGAGGAACTTGCCAGTCAGGGCTGCATTATGATACCTGTGGGCCCGAATAGTTTTGTCTTCATTAGACTCTTCCTCTATAAAAGTCTTAAAATTGTGTGCAAAAATTATGTGTTAATATTATATATTAAAACTTTTTTTCTAATTTTAAAAGAACATTTTTATGATCCCCGAAAATTATCCCGAGTCCTAGGCTCTCTATCGACTATGCTTAATGGGAGACATTGGCCTTGACTTGCACATATATTTTCTTCTCTATTTTGAGATAACTCAGCCCCACCTCTTTATTCCTTCCATCCCTTTCTGAGAACTAGGATCTTCTATATGATAGTAATCCTGCGTTTGACTTCTATCCACTGAAACCACATATATTTGCAGAGAGTAGCAACAAAATCACATTCAAACGAACATCTTTTTCATTTATCATGATGGCAGCCACTAATATGTCTGTCAAGCAGTAACAATAGTTAAAAATGCGCTGGGTCCTAACTATGTGAGTTGAACGAGTTCACATTTTGCAGAGATGAGGAAACAAAAGCATTCAGAGGTGAAATAGCGTGTTCAGGGCCACTTCACTAGTGAGCCACACCATAGCCAGCATCTGAACCTGTCAGGCTCCAGGGCCTTAACCACTAGGTTAGATGTCTGAGGACACAATTGTATGAGACATATCATGAAGGCTATTTTCTACCCAATTTCTCACCCTTTGTAAAACTGCAGACTGCCAGGAGCCCACAGTACACAGGCTGGGAACCTATACTTAGGGCAAAAGTTCTAACTCTTTTTATAGCATTAAGCTGCCATTGGGACTCATTTACTACCTGAAATGTTCCTATTTCAGGGAACCTATTATGAAAATGCAGGGGCCATGCTTCCCCCGTGTGTCATGGAGCTCTATCTGGAAGCTGTACACGAGCCAAGCTAACGAGAAGCTATGACCCCCTCCTCCCAGTCCCGAGTACCTGCTAAAATAGTTTAAAATATTTAAGTCCCCTGGACCCTTGTCCTTAGGCTTGAGCACTGAAATTATAGCCAGTATCCCCCTGGGTTGTGTCTTCACCAACAATGTAGATTCACAGGAAAGGAATTTAGATTAAAAAAAAAAAAAAAGAGGATGTCTTAAATTCTAGGCCCACAATGCCAGAAAAATCCTTGCTTGCCAAGTAGAAATTTATGTAATCATGAGACTAAAGACACTTCTTATTTCCAAAATGTTACTGCCACCAGCATAATAATTCTCCCTAAGTAGGTGCCAAAAGACTTTTCCTGAGTCCTCCCAAGTGCTTTAAGTTGATAGAAAATTATCCTCTTGAAATTATACAGTCAACTACAGAACTACAGCTGTGCCACATGGGAAAGGAAGACAGGAAGGAAACAATTCAACTGAGATGTACATTATGGGGGAAGAAAAGACATAACATCCTGACCTATATACACCATTTTCTGTTCCAGAAATATTATTTGCTTAACAAGAACTGTAGTAGAGAATCAAATGCAATGATGATAAAAAATTCTGATGTTTTTCTGTCTGGAGGGACAAAGCTTGAGAGTTTGTCATATTTTTCATGCATACAGCTTGGGGCCAACAAACATGCTGTAACTGGATAATATAAGAAACAATAAATGGAGGAAAGTATATGAAAGCTGACTCACAGTAGCCCTCCACTGTGGCCTCTGGATAACTAGCAACGTGCTGACAGATAAAAGATTGTATGACCTTCTCTACAACATGGCCACCTTTCTTAAAAAGACCCCCAAAGTTATGTGCTTTTTAAAAGAAGTTTAAATTCCATGGGAGCCTATCCCTAAGTCACTGGACTCTAGATAAAGAAGTGTCCGATACTTAGTTTGAAGTCCTGGGATGGGATTCCAGGCTCAGGCAAATGCTTCGGACAGGGCGTGTAGGTAGGTGACAGATGGTGGATTTTCGCCTTTCAACACATAGCTGTAACCTTATGCACTGTCTGAGTTTATTTTCAATCACATACACAAGGGCTTACTGTGTATAATAAGCTGTCCTCCAAACCCATTTCCAGGAAAAGATTCTTTGTATGTGTTACCCTGCATCATTTCCTGGGTTGCACAGTGATCATGAGGCCTTCAGGACCCAGGGCCAAGTGTCCAGCAACAATAATGGGGTTGGTAAGGGGATGACATTTCCGGTCCTTGTTACTATTTATATTTGTTTCCCATCCAATCTAGTCTCAGATCATTTTAGATACATTACTCAGAATTTACAACCTTACTTCTACTTTCTCACCTGGAATGAAAACCAACACACATTTCACCAAGCCATTCCTACTTGTCAGAAAAGGAGGAGAGAAGGGAAAATTCTGTCTCACAGGTCAGTTTTCTATCTCAAGGTGGGAAAACTTGATAATTTATACTTAAAAGTAAACAAGCTACACCCACTGTCAGCCTATGAGGTGTGTAAACATAAAACAGGCAATTCTAATTTTATTCCTGGGATCGCGTTCATGTTTTGAGTCAACTCTTGTCTTTATTTTGAAGCAAATGAAGGCAGGCCTCCAAAGCGAACTGATACCTTGTGATTCCACTGGGTTTTTCAGAAGGATTAAGGTCAACACAAGGACGAGAATTTGAACAGAACTCTAGCTATAGGGCTCCCAACTAAAATGTGAGGCAGAGAACAGCTCTGGGATTCATGAATGTCAATTTACTTTGGGGAGAAGCTGGATAAAACTTTGAGTCTGATCTCAAAATAGCCTGGACAATTTTAGTTTTCTGACAGCATTTGGTGGCAAGCCTGTTAAAGAACACCATCTTGAAATTTCCCATTTGTGTGCTGTAGATAGCAGATCATCTGGACACACCCAGAGCTTCAAAAGCATTAATCACCAAAGCACACCTGGCATGGAACAGAGATATGAGGAGAGAAGGAGATAGAGCTTCAGGTGGGCTGCATGCCTTGTGTTTTCTACATTTCTGCCTAGTTGATGAGATAGCACTTACCTCATTGCTAAACCAGGGAGGCCTTAGGATACAGTGCTTAAGACACAGATGCTGGAGTCATGAAATCTTGATTCTGAATCTCAGATCTGCCACGTACTGGCTATGTGACCGTGGGCAGGCTCCTTAACTTCTCCCAGTCTTAGCTTTCTAATAATGAGACAAAGTGTGTCAGGACTAGCACAGTAGCTGCACAGTATTTGGGGGCTCAGGGCTCTTCCTTACCTACTTTTTCCTTTTCACTACTAATAAAGATGATAGGTATGAAAGTACTCAGCACACAGTCAGCTTCACAAACTATTAGTTTGTCTTTGTCTCACAATATGTAGGACTTAAAATTATCATTTTATTATTAGTATTTGAAAAAGGCCAATTAAAATTCCCTGTTTCTAATTCTAGTTATCAAGTTATCTAGCTAGATACTATCTAGCTATCAAGTCCCTTTGATGTAGACAATTTTGCTCTGTGCTAAGCTGTATGAAGGGTTCAATTGAAATAAGTCTCGTGCTCACCCAACGTTCTCATGAGAGGGTTGTAACAGGGTATTCCCTGACTTGACAAAGTCTTAGTCTTGGCTGCTATTGGCAATGGCATTATACAGTACCAATCCAGTATTCATAATGGGACTCAGGGGATTCTTTGGTGGTTGAAGAGACACAAGACTCAGAGTTCTTATTTTAGATACTCCAAGTTTAAAAACTTCTTTAAAAACTTCTAAAGAATATCTCTGAAATAGAGAAATATTTTGTATTGAACTAACTTAGCAAGAAAAGTCATTGAGCTCAAAGGGAAACTCACCATGAGGTACATTTGAGTGCCTTCAGTTCAAGAACAGGGTCAAGATTGTCCAAGAGGGGAGCTGGTTTGGCACTGATACCATCCTTTCCTGATTCAGTAGTCTTCATACAATGGCCATGCCCAACGGAAAATAACTGAGGATGTGAGAGAGAAGACTGATCACAAAGACTCGCCTTGCCAGGACCCCATATGCTATGGCACGGAGCCTCATAGCTGAGTGGAACATGGCGCTCCAGGAAGAAACACTCTGCCCTGCCAACCTCCCTGACCCCAGATGGTTATCAGTAGAGACAAAGCTGAAGAAGAGACCTGTCATCTTCTTCCATGAGTGCTTGTCCTTTGTGGACTTGGGTTCTTAGTCTCCTCATGAGTAATGGCCAGGAAAGAAAGTATAGACTTCTCCGTGAGAACAGGGGATTAAAGTTATTATAAACTGAACTTTCAAAGAAGTGTGAGGTTATTTCATATTCCAAACTGATGAAGCAGGATATATTAGTGACGCCTAGGTGCATTTGAGTTGGCAGACTTCATAGCATATGTTTCCAAGTCCTTCGGCAAATTCTTAAACTCAAGAATTTGTGAAAATCGCCAGGAGCTCATATCTTAGAATAAGTTATACCTCTTTACCCTACTGCCTTCCAGTCCAGATTTCCAAATGAGGACTATGCTGAAATGGAGGTTAAGGCCACAGATAAGCTAACTTATCTTTTGTGCTGGACAATTCATTTCCCTTTGGTGACTAATTTCCAATCCCTTCCTCCCACTAGCTTGATCTTTGGCCAATCTCAATTAATTATAGAAACGTGCATTGTTTGAGGTTCCTGGTTTTAGAGACAGAAATGACATTGCATTGAGGTGATCCAGTGTCTTAGCATTCTTAAGGGAAGATCCAGACAAGCTCATTAGAGGTAAATGTGGTAGATATTCTTGTGATGGTACCAGGAACAAGCAAAGAACAGGGATCTTCATCCCAGCTTTGTTTAATATAGGCTCAAAAGTCTCATCAAAATTGATTGGCTGCATAGCAAATTTGTCAGGTTGTGTATAATTTTAAATAAATGACATGACACAGGGGGAAACATTTTTCCTTGTATAAAGAAGTAGTCATAGAATTGGTAATTTTTGAATCTGACCCATATAGCACTTTTTACCTGATAATCTCAAAGCAATTTTCAGCATCAATACTGACTTTCATTACACTATCAGTGGGTGGGGAAGGTATCAAATATTTGCTAACCAGTTGTGTACCTTAGCTTCCAGCATTAGCTCTGGGAATAAAATGGAAGGGAAATAGCAGAGCCTGAATTTAGACTCCTCTCTCTCTCAATCTATCATTCCCACCAGCATCCCAACTGCCCCAACTGCTGGGCAGTTGAAGGGATGGGATGTCATGGAGTGTGTATATTCTTGTGATGTGCTTTCTTGGTTCTTAGAATTTGGCCTGGGGTGGGACTTTAGTTCTAAGGGATGACTTCTCTCTGTGGGCCTAAGAAGCTGCAGTACAGTCAAGCTCTCTAGTCTGTTGGGCTTGAAAGAGCCCATTAGGAAGGAACACCCAGTATGACCACAGTGCCAAAAAGATACTGGGCATTCTCCTATTTATTTAGTAAAAAGTTTTAGGGGAAATATATTCTTGGGCATCACACTTTCAAAATGCCCATTTACTAAGTTCTTCAGGGGATTTAGATCAGACACACAGATCTTAACAATTGTCTAAACCAAACCCCCTGTTTTACTGACAAGTGAACTAGCCCAGTGTCACATAAATGACAAATGGCAGGTCCATGTCCAAGACGGCTTTGTGTTCCTTCCATCACCCTTGTTATTGTTGTTCTGTGGTCAGTCATGTCTCACTGTTTGCAACCCCATAGACTGCAGCTCACCAGGCTCCTCTGCCTATGGAATTTTCTAGGCAAGAATATTGGAGTGGGTTGCCATTTCCTCCTCCAGGAGATCTTCCTACCCAGGGATTGAACCAGCATCTCTTGTGTCTCCTACATTGGCAGGTGGATTCCTTACCAGCTGTGCCACCTAGGAAGCCCTACTCTTCCCTGTGTAAAAACAAATAAGATGTGACTTTTGTCCTGGAGGGGGTTACAGTAACGAAGGGGAAATGAGACTTCATGCCAATGAATAATGAATATCCCAGCCGGAGAATATGATGGTGGGGGTAGAGAATTAACGGGTGCTGAGCATCTGCAATTAACAAAGGGCTCCACTGCACATGTTCTCACATAATCCTCATGTTAAACTTATGAGGAATACATAATCATTCCATTTTATTGATAAGGGAATTGAGGATCAAAAGTTCTGCAAATATTTATTGGCATGTGCATGGAGCTGTGGTCCATCTATCCACCTACAGCTCTGAAGCCTCAGTCAGCAGACTCCCAAAGAGGAGTGGTCTAAGCGGAGAAGCCTGCTCAGAGAGGCAAAGCTCGGGCAAGGCTCGTGTTGGTTTCTTGTACTTGTTTAGGTGCAGAGACGACTCAGCAGATGGTGAAAACGCAGATGGCCTCCCCACGATTGCGTCACCACCCAGACAAGGTTGGAACCAGTTACACACCCACTGCTCTGCAGTCTCCAATGTAAATTGCTTAGAACATCTAGCCCACTGAAGAGAAAATTTGCAATTTAAACTTGTAATGGCCTCATTTACAGATAATCTATTCTGGGCAAGGAGTTACACAATATATAATGAGGAGTTCCCAAGGATGTAGAAGACCCTGACGCCCCTTTTGTGAGCTGTATCCTTTCATGGTGAATCAGGTGATGGATAGCTGGACATGGCTACATGCTAGAGTCAAGGGAGAGTCACATGGAGCAGGATGAGGACAGAAGGGTGGAACGTATGTGCCAAGTTTAAGGAGGAGGAATATCCTGAGTGATGGTTTGAAGGATGTGCTTGGCAGGGAGTGGGGAAAAGCACTTGAGGGAAGATTTTGAAGTGAGAGAAGGAAATCCCATGCTTGGTTGGGACAGAGAACACGAAACATCACGGGAGCTGGAGATGAGGCAGTTCAGTTAGGGTGTATTTTAAGAAGTTGAGAAATGTATAAATTCAACCACATTACCCTTGATTGCCTACACACAGAACCGTCAAAGCTTCTCAAGGACTCACTCTCTCTTTAAACACCTTTGCATGTGACCACTCTGACACTGTCCTCTTTCTTTATACATGGGGTACAGAGTCAGCAGGGAAAGTCAGGACTTAGATTTTACCATCCCCTGAAAGAATAGGTTCAAAGCAACACAGCAACTAGACTGAAGTAAACTCTGAATTTGAGTTTTAGGAAGGAGTGTCAGAACACATAGAATGTCAGAGGAAATGTGCCCCAGGGAATGAAGCCATGAACTGTCAATGGGCAGGAACCACCCTGTGAGGAACCTAAAGCCATGAACTGTCAATGGGCAGGGACCACCCTGTGAGGAACCTAAAGCCATGAACTGTCAATGGGCAGGGACCACTCTGTGAGGAACCTAAAGCCATGAACTGCCAACGGGCAGGGACCACTCTGTGAGGAACCTAAAGCCATGAACTGTCAACGGGCAGGGACCACTCTGTGAGGAACCTAAAGCCATGAACTGTCAAACGGGCAGGGACCACTCTGTGAGGAACCTAAAGCCATGAACTGCCAACGGGCAGGGACCACTCTGTGAGGAACCTAAAGCCATGAACTGTCAACGGGCAGGGACCACTCTGTGAGGAACCTAAAGCCATGAACTGTCAACGGGCAGGGACCACTCTGTGAGGAACCTAAAGCCATGAACTGTCAACGGGCAGGGACCACTCTGTGGGGAAGCTCCAGGAGCTGTAAGTTCAATAGTAACCCACATTTCCTGAACTCCTGGTGGCTGTAGAGGTGCAAACCAGAACTGGTGTTTAAAGAAGTCTCTCAGGCAGGGAAAAAAGTGAAAATGTACTTCCTGAGACATCTCTGAACGAACAGAGTGACCTAGAGGCAGGTGCTTCAGACTGAGATGGTAAATATCCTGTAGAACAGCATAAGAGACTTGAAACAGGTAGGTGGGTTCATTTGGGGAAAAAAACAATGTTTGTTGTGTGCTTTTTTCCCCTGACTTCTTCTTCTGGTAGACAGAGAGAGAGAGAGAGAGAGAGAGAGAGAGAGAGAGAGAGAGAAAGAGAGAAGCCTTTTTCCCCTGGGAATGATCAGAGTCATCAGGGGAATAAACAGTGGTGCAGTTGTCTCCTGCATGGAGGTGCTCAGCTAAGGGGACAACTGGGGATGGAAACCCAGTTTCTCCCATTAAAACATAAGATCTGAGAAGGGTGGGGCCTTGAGATCTTGGTGTCTCCCATATCTCCCATATCTAGAACAGTCTGTGACACACAGAAGTTGTTTAAGAGTGTTTAATTGAATGAATAAGGAACTAAAATGGTCTCAGAAATATGATGTCAGGCTAGAGGAGCAGGAAGTAAGGCCCAGCAGGCCCCGCCCCCATGAGGAGACAAGGCCACCGCCAAGGCGCTTGTATCTGGTGAGCGTTCTTCTGCCCTGCAGTGAGGAGATGGCCAGACCTGGCCTGTGAAGAGAAGCCAGGAGCAGGGGCTCAGGGTGAGGGGTGGGAGGGCTGGCAGATGCCGCTGGGGGACTCAGCTGCCATGCTTCCCCTTTTTCCTTACCAACCACATTCATATTTTGTTTCTTCAGGTGGGGATGCACCTCACCCAAACCCTTGCTTTCCCAGGCTTCAGGGAAAGCACTGTTATTCGTGTCAGGCCACTGAGACGTAATTAAAAGTCTACAGGGGACTTCTGGGAATCTTTTGCTTTCCTGCTTCAAGTATTACCCTTAATTCTCTGTTGTTTCTTCTTTCTGCTTAGAGCAAAGACCTGAACTTGGAAAAGGGGCAGCCATCTCATGACCGTGAAGCAACAAGAATGAGGCAAAAGCCTTGTGTTAAAGAGAGACAGGAAAGAACTATTGACAGGGCTTGGAACACTGAAGACCTCACAGATCCCCTGGACCGCTCGATGCCAGACTTGAAGTGTGAGAAAACACCCCTCCTTCTGTTTGCTTAAACCACAGCAATGGAGTTCTGGTTACAGGCAGACATTCCCAATTCCTAACTAAGACAATAAGCGACCACCAGGAATGTAAGTCATCCAGGAATGTTTAGAAATACTTGAGGAAGAGACAGGACTGCTGTATCCAAGATGGAGACTTGGGGTAAGACTGATGGCCACTCAAGGACATAGTGACTCCTCATGATGCTGGAAGACTTGGGTTACCAAACAAAGAATTTGCCAATAGGGAAGCTTTATGATTTGTTGAAATACATTATGCAGACTCTCTGTGGACTCTAAAATATGTGCTTTTGGGATTTCCATTCTGACAACAGCAGATATGATGTCCTCGTTGAGCAACGTCTGAAAGAACCATTTGTCCAGAACTTCATCAAGCTTGAGCTGGTACAAACCAGTTTGAGAACTTCACATTCTTTCTATTGCCTAATGCCACTGAATTGAAATGAACCAATTTATTTTGAATGGCTGCTGTAAATTTGAGCTCTAAATGACTGGTTGGTAATTTTAGTGTCCATGATCTAAAAGTACCCTATGATTGTAAGGAAAAACAGTTGATATAATCACTGTCATCAACATAACAACCTCATTTCACACGCTAACACCTTGAGTTTGTTGACATTATTGGTAACTATGCTACACATCTATTCTGCTTTCCACAATACTGGTGTGAATTAGTGTCCTGAAGAGCTGTGGGCTCTTTGAAGTCTATTTGGAGACTTTTTCTGCCCTTAGCCTCCACACAGCTAGGAACAACAAGGAGGTGTTGATTGGTAGGTATATTTTTAGTTGGATTACTTCAGCCCCAAACAGGGAATGCTTCAGGCAGTAAGTAGCGAGGTACATCTGATTAGGACTCATAAACTTTGTTTAGGACTACTCATATGGCTAAGTGGCTGGCATGGCATGTCTACAGGTGTGTGTGTTCTGGTGGATGCCCTTAGGTGACCCACTCTCATATGAAAAAATAATACATAATTGTGGCAAACCACCATCTTTACTCTGCAGAGCTTCAAAATTTATTTTTCAAAAGGGTCTTCTCTTTTTCACCACAGGTCTGAGATATAGTTACACATCCTATGCCAAATACCTCTCTCCTGACACATGAGTAAATTGAAAAGCCAGCTTCAATATGAGGCTAAAGGGTCAGAAACTTATAAATTATATTCAAATTTGCAAAAGTAAATAGAGAGTCTTTATCCTGTCTCTCAGATCTTATCTTTTTCAGGAGTACTTTGTTTCCACAGGAAGGCAAAGTTAATGTTATCACTTTCAGGTCACAGTCTCTGCTGTTCCTTGAATGCTCCAGGTCTCTGACACCAGGCGACCATTTGGACCTTGTTTCTGCTGCCTGTGTTTGCCTCTAGTGTGGTGTAGCTTGTCTCATGTGCACCCAGCACTTGAGGTAGAAGTCTGTGGTTTCAGCCATAGTCTCCTGACCTGAGGACTCAGCATCGTGAAATAACCTCCCCACCTTACCTCTCGGACTTTGCTTTGTCCTTCTCCAGTTCAGTGGTGTCCAGCACTTCTTGATTCTTTTATTGAAATGCATGAGCATTTTGGAGTTCCATCCTGGCCATGTAGGATAGTTTGGGCCTTTCTAAATCCCCACTCGGGTGGCCCAGTGCAAGACTAAGAATAAGGAGTTTCCCTGAGGGGCTTTTGTACTCCCTCTACTTATCTTGATATGTTGAGATGTTTGGGCTACCTCAACCTACTCTGAGGCTTTCTCAAACCTTCTTCTACCCAGAATTTTCATCCTGAAGGTGAAGTCACATTCCTCAATTCTGCTACCTTGCCTCTCTTTCTCTCTCTTCCTTCTTGAACTCCTCTCTCTGAAACCTTAAGGGATTTCTTAATTTCCCTTTCAGTCAGGTGAAAATTTTTCTTACATCACATCTTCCTTCTTTCTTTTTCTAGGGCTCATAAGTAAAGCTCTGGAATCCAAATCTAGCAGGCTTGACTTTTGTTAAGTAAAGGAAAGCTTTACAATTAGAAGGGTCTTTTCTTTTTCAAAGGCTTGGCTTTTAAGGTTATTGTCACACTGTAGACTCAGAACGTCAGCTTTTCAACTCAGAGCTAAATGCTAACTTCTGAGGCATTTGAGTATGTGCCCACTCTCTTTTCCTGTGGCAATCAACTAAACGTCCAAGGAATTTACAGAAACAGGAGTTGCCAGGGATTAATGTTTGAAGGGAAGAGGAAGAAAGACTAGTTTAATATTTAAAGCTCTACTGAGCTTATGGGAGAACTAACTGTGGCCCATCAACTATATGCCAGGCACAGTGTTAAGTGTTTCTGTTCCTTCCTTCCTTTCATCCTCACAGTTCCCAAGGACGTCTTTACTTATGAGGACACTAAAGCTTATAGAACTTATTGATATTACTGAAAATCACATAGCTAAACAGCAGTGGAGCCAATATTGGAGCCCATGGGCTCTGCCTTGACAGCTTGCAGGATGACTGGCTTGTGATGCTGTGTCAGAGAGAGAACAGAGGGGTGATGACATGGAAATCCACATCATGTCCAAGAGCACACTCCAAAAATCTCATCACACCGTGATTTCCATATTTTTCACTTAAGTTTTCATGCCCCTTGAAACACATCAGGCAAATTCAAATACTGCTCATTGGAAGAGAAGACCTGGCTCACAATTTGGCAGGAGGAGATAGAAAGGGGAAGGCATAGGATGTTCATAGAATTCCAGTTCCTGGGAAACAGACTTGCTGGTGAGTTCATTAATTTTTCACCCACATCACTTTGAAGATGATTTTAATGAGCCATTTATTGGAAGTTTGTTAAGGGCCTATATTTTGGGTGCTATATTTTTATTGGCTTCCTTTTTATAAAAAGGCAAAACCAAAGTACACAGCGTTCAGATGACTTTCTTAAAATGGGAGGCCATCTGAGTCACAGAAGTAAAGTTAAATTCTCTAAGCTTCCGGTCCCATAATATCTTTCTTTAAATACACTTTTGTCCTGCAGCTCCACTTTCTCAAGATCACAGGATGATTCTGTAGGAAGAAGAAAATCCATCTGACCTGCCTACATGACAATGAGGCAACCTCCTTGGAACCCATTTCTTTTCACACTCCAAAGAAATCATGTTTCAAACAACAGAGGTGGCAGGAATTTGGAAATAAAACAGAAAGTTTAATGTTCTTTTAAGAATGCAGAAAGCAGTGTTTCTTAAAGTACAGCTCAGTAGTGTGAGGCCACATTTTGATATTGTCTTGCTTTCTCATTCAGACTGCCTATATCTTAGTGTATACTATGGGAAGGAGAAAATAGCAAGTCATCATCAAACCTGTCTAAAAATGAATGACAAAATGTTCCAGAATAGCAATGAAAACCAGTAAGGTCTATAGTTGTTCTTATATGACTTAAGAGGGGTTCTTTTGTAATCAAAGATGGTAAAAACAGATGAAATGAAGACTCCAAATGAAAACAAGAGAACTAGAAGAGAAAAATGGAGCAAGAATATTACACAAGAAAACAAGAGTAGTTTAAAACACATAAAGCAGAGGAGGACGACAGAGCCCCCAGGACTGTGGAGAGAGAACTCAAGAACTTTCTGTAAGAAGTGGGAAAGATGGCTTGAGAAATGAAATGACTTCTTTGTCTCAGTGTGTGAAGCTGGGTAAGTGGGCACAGATGCCAGAAACAGGCACACTTGCCAAAGGAGGGAGAAACAGAACATTGGTTTCCTGCCAGAACAGGTGGCGTGCTGACATGTATATGTATGACAGGCAGGTTTCTGAAGCTCTCCAAGGGCCTGACCAGGCCAGCTGAAGTTGTCTCCAAGACTTCAGGGAGCGGCACCGCAGGGGGCCCCAGCGATACTGTTTCAGGTGTGTTTGCATGAGAAACAGCGGTGGTGGGTAAGGAAAGGCATGTAGCAGCCTGCTATGAAGCACAGCCTACAGGTTGGACCAAACTCTTTCAGAACTCACGGTCTGATATTTTAAACCATCCATTATAGGACGAGAGCCAAATGTCTGGATAATTTCAGGAGCAGGCAGATATTAACTCACTAAACTCCCTTTGACCTCCTTGAATACTGTGGAAGCTTTATCAGGACATTTTTTTTTCCTTTTTCTCTTTTGGTTGTGGTGGCAGTAGTAGGGAGTAAGTGGGTGATTGGGTCTAAGATTGGAAAAGAAGATGGGTGGTCGGGTGAAAGGCTGATATTCAGTTTTCCTACATAGTTTGGAATCTTGTTTTGCTTAAATAACTGGCTTATAATATGACCTGGGAATGGGACTCTGTAAATGGCACACTTATCCAGTCATAAAAATATTTAAATAATAATCTGGGGCTAGCCCTAGGATGAAACTATCAAACAAAATAGTGATGAGAATAATGTTTCTCACCCTGTGATAACTGAGGGGCACTAGAGTTGTGGTTACAAGCATGGCCTCAGGAACAAAACCACTTATTTTTGAAGCCCTATCCTACTGACTCACTGTGTGGTATTGTGTGTTAAACCTTTGAGCCTTCATTCCCTCAGCTATAAAGCAGGGATTATCACAGTACCTATGTGGGGCAGAAACACTGTTGCAATGTCTACTACACACACTTTTTCTTTTCCTTGCTGGGAACAAAGGAAAATCACATTTTCCATTTTCCCCTTGCATCTGTGTGGGAAATGCAGTGACTAGACATTAGAATGTGGCCACAAGTAGTTATGCCACTATTGGGAGGATCTGAAAACCTCCCACAAGGTTTTCCATGCTCTTTCTGCCCTCTCACTGTCTGCTGACCAATTACAAAAGATCCAACAGAGGATTGTGAGGACCCCATAGCTGTTGTTGCCTCCTCAAATCACGGCCGTCTGCCAACTATTCAGTTGCCTGTGATGTAAGCACAAAATAAACCTATGTACAAAGCCACTAAGATTTGGGGGATGCTTGTTACAGCAGTTTGTCAGTTCTAATGCTATCTCAAATGTTAGCCACTTTTGAATAAAACTATATTGTAAGGTTATTGTAAAGATTAAATGCGTTACTATATATAAAACTATTAGACTAGTATCTGTTATACAAAGTGTTTGTCGTTCAGTCATGTCTGACTCTTTGCGACTCCATGGACTGTAGCCTACCAGGCTTCTCTGTCCATGGAATTCTCTAGGCAAGAATATTGGAGCTGGTAGCCATTCCCTTTCCTAGGGGATCTTCCCAACGCAGGGATCAAATCTGGGTCTCCTGCATTGTAGGCAGATTCTTTACTGTCTGAACCACCAGGGAAATCCTTAAACTCTTAATAAATACTATTTCACATATCATAATCAGTATAGGATTGGCCAGTTGGTTATTACTTGGTCCATTAATTCTAAAAATATAATATTTGCATCTTCTTAGCAAATTTGAGAGGCTTCCCTAGAGTTGGTAAAGAATCTGCCTGCAATGCAGGAGACGTGGGTTCAATCCCTGGGTTGGGAAGATCACCTGGAGAAGGGAATGGCAACCCACTCCAGTATTCTTGCCTGGAAAACTCCATGGATAGAGGAGCCTGGCCAGCTACAGTCCTTGGGATTGCAAAGAGAGCACAGACTGGGCCACCTATACCTCACAGTTGTTAAATCAATTCTATGATAAGCTTCAAATAATTGCCTTGGGTCATACTGGGCAAGATAGTGTATTTGAGTGGTTGGAAATCTGCAAGAACCTCTAAGTGTAAGTCATTCCAAGATCCCTTTCCATATTAACCTAAGATTCAGATGGATGACAACATGGCCTCTAAATTCTGATTGGGAATTTTATAAAAGAAGTCACACCAACTAAATACTTGTGATGAAGGGTTGTTAGGTTTATAAATAGCATATGCACTGGGTGCAGTAGCCTAGAACATAACCCAATTTCAAGTGTATGCTAGGTATCTAATATATGTTAGCAATAACAACAAATAAAAAATAATTGTCACTATTATTTGAAGACATCTTTTTTTTTTTTTCTTAGAACTTCAGAAGTCTGTCTGCTATAAACTTTCTACCTGGGGCTCTTGGGAAAGTCACTTTATATCCTAACTATGCACCTGTGGTCTTGTTTATTACATAATGCCATCTTTTCTAACATTTCATTTCCTTTTTCCCTACTGCAGTCAGAGGCCATTACTTGTCCTTATGCTTGCTCAACCTAATGAGATGAACTGGTCCCTACCCTGTTTATAACATCCTTTACTTACTTGCAAACTCCACACTTGTGTACTACTGAATATTAGGCGTTAGATATGCAATGCTGTACAGAGATCTCAGAAATAATTAGGCAGTAGGAGGTGATATTTTTCAAAGACACATTAGTCTCAATCCTAAAATTCCCTTTTCCTCAGTAGTTCAGGTCAATAGATAAAGATTTTAATGTTCCTTTAATGTGGAGATGAGCAAATCTGGGTGCTTTTGTTTCTGGCAGACTCTTTCTGGCTATTTTTCAAGCATTATATGGCTGGCAACTTTGTGGATATATTCTGGCAAAGGCTTTCTCTCCTTAACCACTAGGTGTATATGTATTTCAAAGGGAATTTAAACCTTGAATTTCTGATTTATTCATACTTAATTGATCAAAACTGCCACATTTGTCTTAGTCAACACAGTTTCTAAATTCTGTTTCTTTGACTCAGGAAACTTAAAGAGGAGGTTGGCAGCAACCACCTCCCGGAGAAGAAATCAAACCAGTTGCCTGGGTCTGGGAGGCAACTAGTTTACATTTGTCCTTCAGACGATATTTACAATGATTTTTTTGTCTTTGAATTCTAAGGCAAGGGTTAAGAAAAATATGTAAGTGCTTTTAAACCTCTCTTAGCTGATATCAACTTGAAATTAAAAAGTCCAAGAACACCTCAATGGGTGAGGTCTGGGGGCTGCAATCTGGTTAGAAGAGTGCAGGTATGTGAATCTCACCCTGGACCCCAGTTGACACAGCACTTCATATAAGTCTGAGAAAACGTCAACTGTCCATATTTTTAAAAGGACAGTGGTAATGTGGAGGGGAGGGCAGGGGTAGATATAGTAGCAATGGGGATTCTTGGTACTCCTTCCAAGCCACTCCTTAGTACTCCTCCTGACCTGACAGCACCACACTTTGGACTTAATATTTTGGGGCTGATGTTTCCATAAGTAAAAGGAAACACTCAAATACTGGTTAGGCAAAAAGTGGCAATTAAAGGCAAATCTTTGCTAAAAGGATGCAGACATCAAGCATGCCAAATTCACACGTTGGTTAAATGCCCAGGTTATTCGGCTGTGATCCATTTTATTCCCCCGGCAGTATTTTATAATATTGGCTCTCCTCCCAAAGATGACAAAGCGTCATGTGAGTGTTCACAGAGGACTTCACTCTGCAAATAGTCCAGGGATAGCAGTCTCCTAGCAAGGCAAGTTAAAAAATTCCATAGATTTATTTTGGCTGAATATTGCCTAGTATGGGATGGAGAGATCTTACTACAAAAAGATAAGAGGTAGCCTTAGACTCTCATGAAAAACATAACTGTGCAGATGTCTGTTGATTTACAAACCAGTTCAAATTATGTTAAAAAGATATACCTCCTGCTCTAGTTTCAGAGGAGACCCATGGAAACAAACTTTAAATTTATAAATGGAACATATTTAAGACATCTGCTGCTTAGCAATCACTGAAGTTTATTACATTAGTAGGTTATAACTTCCAAAGATGATTATCTTTTTTAATAAAACCATGAGTGGTAGGAAGACTCTAATATGGCCCCATGACTCCTGGTCCTATGTTCTGGGCATTCACACCCTCTGTACTCTGCTTCCCTTGTGTATGGGCACTAGATTTACATCTAACCCAGTAGAATGTGGCAAAGGTGATGAGCTGTCACTTCCACGATTATGCTGTGTTATTAAGATTCTATCTTCTTAGCAGACTGGCCCACAAGGCAAGAGACTGATAGCAGCCTCCAGAATGGCTTCCAGTTGACAGTTGGCAAGAAGTCAGAGCCCTTGATCCTGCACCACAAGGAAATACATTCTCTCAACAAACTGTCAGCAACCTCAGAAGCAGGTTCTTCCCCAGGTAAGTCTCCAGATGAGAATGTAGACCAACAGACACTCTGATTATAGCCTTCTTGAGACCCTGAGCAGAGGACCCAGCTGAGCTGAATCTGGCCTCCTGACTCACAGAATCTGTGAGACAATTAATAATACACCAAATTCTATCACAGGGTTTCTGCTACTGAGAGGTTTAATGCTGAATAACAAAAAAGAAAGCTGAGCTGTGTAGTCAGCTTATTAGATGACACAGTGAACCACAACTCTGCTACTGCCACATTGTACTCAGTCACTCAGTTGTATCTGACTCTTTGCAACCCCATGGACTGTAGCCCACAAGGCTCCTCTGTCCATAGAATTGTCCAGGCAAGAATACTGGAATGGGTTGCCATTTCCTACTCCAACTTCCAAATTACCACCAAAGTAAAATGAGCTAAACAGTTTGTCAGGGGTGTTCCTTCTCTCTCTTCCATTTCAGCACAGTTAGAAAGAAAATCATAGATAATGATGACCTTTCTGTCCGTTTAGGCACTTGGACACCACGTGCCTAAGTACAGGATGGAGTGCCCTTACTACAAAAAGGTAGGAGGTAGCCTTAGACTGTCATGAAAAACATGGGTCAATAGAATTGAATACACTAAAGCTTTCCTTACCCTAGAGGTCACTAGTAGACTTACCTTAAGGCCCCATCCAAATATTTGAAACAATTAGGACAGCCCACATACATTTGCATTTGCATCATCAGTCGACTGTGAATTGCAATTGGGTTACACACATTTTTCAAAATTCCATTATGCCCACAGTGAAATCCATACTCCTTCTTGTGACGTTCAAGGTCACAGAATCTGGCACAGCCTTCATCTCTGACCTCCAAGCTAGCCTCTTTGTTCAATATTTGTGCCGCAATGATCTTCTTTCTCTTCTTCAAGCACACAAACCAGAGTCACTTCTACCGTCTGGGCTTCTATCTAGAACACTCTCTGGAAATCCCATGGCTGACTACTCAGATTTTACTCTCAATCATCCCGTCCCTCAGCAAGGCCTTCCCTAATTTTCCCGAACGCTCCATTCCTGCCCAGTCACTCTCTTTGACGTTAACTTATTTCCATCAAGATATTAACACTACTTGAAATGACCTGCTTATGGATCTACGTGATGATTCTCTCCCTCACTAGAATCTGATTGCCATGTAGTATGTGCTCAATAAGTATTAACTGACTATATAAATGAAATACAATTTGGTTATTATAACAAGACTGTCAATTCTCGATTTATTTTTCTTCTTTTCCCCTTGTTCACCCTTTCACAGGTCTGAAATCCCATAGCAGTTTCGCCACCAACTCAGCCAGTGTATTTCACCCACCTGTGCACACAGCACTAAGCTATGTATCTGAAAGGAAACAGAAATGAGAGAAGACGTAGTTCTGCCCTTAAGGACCATACCAATTTAAATTAATTGGGCAGGAAGATGCAGCAAACGTAAACTGATTAAAATCCAACTACGGGGCACTCACCACAGTAACTGGGCCAAGCTAAATATGAAATTGCTTAGGGAGTACCGAGGAAGGGAGCGATCAGAAAACTTCTTACAGGAGCTGATTCTTGAGACAGAAGCATCTATGGAAAAGAAGGCATTCGGGGTGGGGGGAAGAATGAGGGGAAGCCACTGAACCCTCAGAATTGATGCATCCATTTCTCAGAGAAAATGTATCTCTAATCTAGAACTTGCTTGAGTTTTGCATTCACTTTTTTTCTAACTTTTTATTTTGTATTGAGGTATAGCCGGTTAACAAATAATGTTGTGGTAGTTTCAGGTAAGCAGCAAAGGGACTTAGCTACACATGTATCCATTCCCTGCCAAAACTCCCCTCCCAGCCAGGCTCCGTATAACATTGAACAGAGTTTCATGTGTTATACAGTAGGTCTTTGTTAGTTATCCATTTTAAATATAGCAGTGTGTATATGTCGATCCCAAACTCCCTAACTATCCCTTCCTCTCATCCTTCCCCTGTGGCAACCATAAGTTCATTCTCTAAGTCTGAGTCCTTTTCTCTTTTGTAAGTAAGTTCATTTGTATCATTTCTTTTTAGATGGAACTACTTTAAAAAACACAACAAAACAACAAATAACTGGCCTCTACCTAAACTGAAGATATTAATATTCTCCTCAACTCCAATTAAGTCAGAATCTCTGAAGGCTGGGCTTAGGCTTGGTATATTTCAAAAGGTCCTTAGTGAGTCAATGTGCACCCTGGGTTGAGATCCCTTGCTAGCCTGAAATGCCATCAGAGACTTAAATTGATGAGAAAGGCCCCAGGACAATACAGGAAAACAGTGGCAGATAGCAGTTAAGGCTCTGGAGTAGAATAGCCTAGGTTCAAATCTAAATCCTGCAACTTACCTACTGGGTGACCTCGGGCAAGTGACTTAACCTCGCTGAACCTCTGTTTATACATTTATAGGCTGAGAATTATAAATGTAATTACTTCATAAGGTTTATGGAGAATTAAGTGAGATATGCTTATGAAACACCCAATAATATGCATGCACATAGTAAGATACTGAACTTTTTTCACTAGCATTACTATATATGCCCCAAATTCTTCATTTTTCATAAAGGCACTGGAAAGTCCAATATGCATTTCTGAAGTCTTTGCATCCATCAGCTTAACAAATTATTTGAAGTCTGACCACAGCCTTAACCTAGCACGTGTGAATTCAAGCACGTTTAAGCAGGGTCACAAAAGAGTAAGACAGGACTGAGGTAAGTCAACCTGGGAGCAAATGAGCATTTTAATGGAAATTGAAATCATGAGTGATGGGCCAGCAGCCTTGCCTGATGAAGAAACCAGGAGCTCACAATGTGAGAACAACTCTGTCTGTAAAAAAAAATTATAGGGCATTTAAATGAAACATAACAAAGATTTTCTGTATTACTTGGATTAACAGCACCATCCTTTCCCCACCGTTAATGTGGACCCAGCCCTAGAATAAAAATCATATCCTGAACCATTCTCTCTCTACCTCTCCCTGGGTCTGATTCCTTGACTCCAAAGTTCCTGAACATATGTCCCACCTAACATTTTTAGTACAAGTCATTTGAAAGTTTCCCAAACATTTTAAAACTATCAAGAGGCCAAGAATAAAACAATTTAGGTCATTTATACTTATCAGAGAAGCAGTTAAGTGTTGAGAATTCAGTGCATAACTTTGTTTTCATATTTCTACATTATGTTTAAAACGTGTGCCCTGTGATGACACAGCACACAGATTTGAAAATCTTGGGCACATAGACCTGAAGTCACAAAACAGAAGAGCTTTAGAAGCCATGGGTTTTAGAGACCATGAAACAAAAGGGCTGCCAGAACAGAAAACTGATAAAAGGCAGTAAGCGCACAAAGAGATACCTCATCAACAATTTCAAATCCTCTGGAAAGTCAAGTAAAATAGGAGTGGAGAGGTTTCCTTTCAACAAAGCAACATGGTCTTTGGTGATTTTAATTTCACTTGTTGTAGTTGCAAGTTCTAAAATATACATTTGGTTCTCCTTTTATAGTTAAAAAAATGCATGCCTTGAGTGTTCTTAAATGCTTAGAAAATAAAGTGTGGAAAAGTGTTCTCCAATGCTTTGATAATGGTCATTTCTAGATGAACATTAAAGGTGACTTTAAGTTTTTAAATTAGTCTGTTTGCTGGCATTTGAAATTTGTATGTGAGCATTTATTTTTGTACTACTTAAAAATAAATACAATTCTAGATGAAGTAAAACACACATTTTACAGAAAAACCTTGGCCCTTTTAGAAATAAGTAAGCTTTGAAACTGCCAACCCTTTCAACTTAGTCAAGAAAGGGCTGTCACTGAGTATGAATTTTAAATATTTAGTGGGTTAGAAGAAGCCTTCTGCAACGGAAAGAGAAGATGAAAAAGACTTCTGGTTAGAAAAGGACAACCTTTCTGGCTCCCCCTGGGTGGTTTTGAGGATCTCAGCTCAGCTTTCAAAGGCTAACCAATGAAGTGACAGCAAATCCTCCCTTGCATATGTTTGTGAAGTATAGACCTCCAAGGCCGGCTAAGAAACGTCCTCCTCAGCAAAGCCTTAAGTCTCCATTTTGCTCATTGAATCAGTGCTTTTCATGATTCCAAAGGACTACCATTTAACTTTTTTTTTTCCTCTTCCCTCATTCAAGTCGGAAACATTCCTTTCTGTGGATTTTCGTGAACCCCTGCCCAACACCAGGTGCAAATTGAAAAAATCCCACTGGCCAATTTCAGCATAGGAAGGCCTACTGTTCTTTCAACAGAGCCCCTCTTTCAGGCCAGGAGTTCAGATCTTTGCCCCTGGGCACACAAGTCAGGGGTTTCACTTTCATCCACAAGCATCACTCATGAAAAAGCTCCTTCTCTGTGGTGGCTGCCTCTCCAGACCCCCCCAGTCGAGAGGCTCCGATACATCTGCTTGTGTGAACCTGGGCATTTGTCAGGGAGGGAAGCCAGAGGGATTCCTTGCAGATCCTACCTTTAAATGTTCAACTGTCCCAGGCTCAGACATGTAATTTTCCACATGCTGTGGTTTAGGTGAGGTTGACATTATCACTTGGCAAACACTTTACAGCAAGTTACCCTCCTTGGTTTGCAATTGAGAGACTATTGGGTGGTCTTCCCCACTGGGGACACTCCACAGATGGATCACAATGTTACCTCTGCCATCAATGTCCCAGGAAGGACCTGGGTGCCTTCAGAAATGGGTGGGTTCAGATAAGAATTCAATTCTGGTTTCAAGTCAGCACTCCACAGTACTTGTGGCTTGAGCAATCATTCAGTTAAATTATATTTTATAGGCATGTTTTGAGCATCTACTTTGGATTAATTATCTGTGGCCACCCAAATTACTAACACCTGTTATTGAGTTGCATTGCTACCACCATACTGGGTGGTGGGATTGGAAGACCAGGACTGGGGTCCACACTGCCTCCAGCCTTTATATAAATGTTCCCTCCTCTGGTAAGGGGCATACGATACACCCAGGTATCAAAGTTCTACTGTTAGAATTTTCCTGATCAGAATTGACTAGATATGTCACTATGGACTCAGCAAATGGACACGGCATCCAAATTCCCCATCTGAGGTGCCAAAGTGGGGGGTTTGGGATAGTGCTTTCTGTTGTTGTTAAGTCTGGGCTACCCATCTTGTAGCTCAAAGAAGCAGTTCAGATGGCATCTTGAGGAAAAAGAGATACCAAATATTCAGACTGTAGATGTTACATAAAGTTCCTGATTCTACTCTGCAAACCAGGTGTATTGGAGTCCTACAGGGTACAGATGGTCCAATCAGATTGGGTCATTAAAGACTGTTCACAAAGGCCTGGGCAGAGTTTCAAGGAACAGACAAGGGCGGGGCAATACGCCATGGCCAGCAGCAAGGAAAAACTGCTGCTACCACTAGAGACCTGAATAAGCAGGAAGCGGGAGAGGATCCCAGAGGCAGGAAAGGATACCTCTAGGGAGAGAGTTGCTTGCGAAGAATTGTAGCTTTTTGGTAGAAAGACCCTAACAAATCATAGCAACCACACAGAGCGGAGCCAGGAAATAAATGCCTCAACTCCCTCGCATCCTCCTCCCTGATCTTCTGCCAGTAACTCTCATTGGCCAAATCCCACTGGGAGCTGGAAGACAAGGCAGCTTGGAGTGCATGGGGGCTGACCTCCTGGGGCACAGAGAAGAACGCAGCAAGGAGAAGAGCGAGACTCCTTATCTAGAAACCTAATTTGTCCAAGTGCAACACAACAAAAGACTACAGTAAATGTGTTCTTTCTTGGAAGCTAAAAGCAAATGTGTAGAGAGTTAATGCCTGAGCTGGTTGGAGCACAGGTAGAATTGTCATCTAGGTGGGAGGAGAAGGCTGTGGGGAGAGAAGGTTCAGAAAACAGCTGTGTAGGGACTTCCCTGGTGGTCCAGTGACTAAGATGCCATGCTCCTGATACAGGGGGCCTGGGTTTGATCCCTAGACAGGGAACTAGATCCCCCATGCTGCAATTAAGATTCCACAAGCCGTAAGTGAAGATCCCTCACGTGGCAGCTAAAAGACTCTGCATGCTGCAATGAAGATCGAAGACCCCAACTGCCACAAGTAAGCCTGGCACAGCCAAATAAATAAAAAAATTAAATAAACTGTGTGCCTGAAGCCTGGAAGGTAAACGGCATGTCAAGTAGGAGCCTGGAGAAGGGGAGGGAGGCCAGGCTCTGGAATCCTATGCTAGGTTGAGGCATTGGGATTTTTTATGGATTTTAAGCAGGGAAGTGTTATAATCAGACTTTCATTTTAGAAAGGCTGTTAGCTATACAGAAATGGGATGAATGATGCTATGGGGCTTCTAACTTTTTTTCTGGAAATAGGTAGGGCAAGGAGATGAGATAACCACAATAAGTGAAAGAAGTCCTTCTGACTATGACAGTCCCAGATCTGGTCTTGGTAATAACTGAGAAGGAGTCAGTACAATTATCCTCCTTCCTAACCCTAACAATTATTATGTTCAATTTTCTTTGCCAAAAGATAGTCTTCCTCTAGTTTCTAATATTCTTTCCCTAATCTACAGATGTTATTTGCAACAACATTGAACATATCACACAAAAGAACCAGGTCCATTTTTGTCACAAGCTTGTGAAGAACCCTCCTTGGCACTTGCAGCTCCCTCTGGCTGACTTTGTTGCTAAATTCTTACACCTTTTAAATGCCAGCCATATTATTTCACATTAAAATATGTACACAGTGTAATTTTCTCTGACTGTGTTGTTAATTTTGATTAATTAGGTTGCAACCTCTTTGAATGCACCATGCTGAATCCTGTTGTGTGTTCCTCACTGCCACCTCAGTGTTAAATGTGTATTTGTTTTTTCAAGAGCATATATAATCATACTTTATCTAGGAAGCAATTTGTGTTTTGAAAGGAGAGGCGTCTTATGACTCACTGGTGTGTCTCTCTTCAAAACAATATATGCCTTTAAACACCACTATGAGCCCAGGACAAGTATTTAACTTAAAAAAAAAAAGTATTTTGAGCATATATAGTACACAAGGACTAGCCCAGATAATCAATAAAATATAATAATTTATAACATAAAAATAAGGAAGTTCAGGCTAATATATTAGTGACTAAAAACGACCCACTGTATAACCGTTTCCAAATAATATTTTAAACTTTGCAGAGACCTTCAAAGCCAAAAGGTGGAGGATGAAATGTTATGTAGGAGTTTTGAACCCTGTAGGGAGCTAATGAGGAAGGTATTTTTGGTTAGAGAAGCTTGTTGGCATTTGTCAGATTATACCAGTCCCCGAGGATGAGATGGTTGCATGGCATCACTGACTCAATGGACATGAGTTTGAGCAAACTCCAGGAGATGGTGAAGGACAGGGGAGCCTGCAATGCTATAGTCTACAGGGTCAGAAAGAGTTGGATGCAACTTAGTGACTGAGTAACAACAACAAACCAATCCCAGCACATAGGGCTGCCAGAAGTCTGGACTGACTGAACTGGCACCTCTGTGGAGGCTTTCCAGATGAGTCCCTGCACAGTCTCAGAATCACTCCAAACTCAGGAGTGTTTCTACAGCTAATGCTCCTTAAAAATGTGATTTCCTGTCATGCTCTTCAGAATAACTCTGGGAATCTTGTTAAGCCTGCATCCCATCAATGGCATCAATGGTCCAAATCTTGATGTTTCACGTAAAATCTATCATTTCCATCAGACTGTGAACTTCTTAAAAAACAGGAGCCATATATGAATAGCTATATTCCCCAGCTTGGCACACCACCAGGAAAATGGTAGATTTTTTAATTAAATGTGATCATTTTTGCACAATTTTAAGACGTCCCTATGGATCACCATATTCAAATAATCATCCCTTGAGCCCAAACGTTATGTTCTTGGTATCTACTGCCACATGAAAAAGTACCACAGAGACAGGCACAGAAATACCTCCAAAGTATTCGATTGATCAAGCAGCCACAGAGCATGTCCAGATTGAAGCTGAGCAGACAGAGACCTCACTTCTTATTGAGAGAGTGTCGAAGAATGTGTAGCCATCTGTAAACTACCACATAGCATATGCCAAAGCCTGCTAAATGAAGAATGGCTAAAATTCTTTCATCTGACTTTATGGTCCTTTCAAAGAGCCAAATAAGGAAACCAGACATTTCACTGGTGCTGAATGGAATAATTGGCACTCCTCATCAGTCTTAGGGCAGAATCAGAGATTGAAGCTACAAAAGTGTTATAACCCCCTGGGAATAGACCTGGGGTATTGAGCCCAGGAATCTTCTACCATAAGGATTCCCTTAGCTTGTAACTTTGGGTCCAACTCTGGATGTAGGAGGTTGTTTCTCTGGATGACTCTCAACTGGAGAATCTCCTCTCCTTATTTTGCATGTTGGCAGCTCTCATCCATCCATGTGCCTAAGTAACACGCACAAGGAGATCCAACCAGTCCATCCTACAGGAGATCAGTCCTGGGTGTTCATTGGAAGGACTGATGTTGAAGCTGAAATTCCAATACTTTGGCCACCTGATTCAAAGAGCTGACTCATTTGAAAAGACCCTGATGCTGGGAAAGATTGAGGGCAGGAGGAAAAGGGGAAGACAAAGGATGAGATGGTTGGATGGCACCACCGACTCAATAGACATGAGTTTGGGTAGGCTCCAGGAGTTGGTGATGGACAGGGAGGCCTGGGGCGCTGCAGCTCATGAGGTTGCAAAGAGTCGGACACGACTGAGTGACTGAACTGAACTGAACTGTGATCCACTTGCCATAATAGAGATATAGGACCTCACCACCAAATTCGATGTCTGGACCAAATGCATGACCAAGCCAATAGACATGGATCAACCAAGTTGGTTAGCTATTAGATAGTCAAAAGTGAAGAACTGTACTTGGTCAACATAGAAACTAAAATAAGTTGTTCTTCTGAAGCTGAGTGAAAATGGCATTTCAGCAAACAGCACTTTTGTTGAGCTTGAAAAGTCTTGGCTAAGGGGTGAGAGTAACAAAGTACTTCATGAGTCATGGGAAGGTCAAAGATCACCTTTCAACTTGTAAAACTCACCCTGGCTACTTACGGTAGCTTTCTTTCTTTTCCTCTTCCCCCTACCCTCTCCATCAGCTTCATCATCTCTGTCCACTTCACAGTATATCTGTAATGAATTTGGATCAAGTTCAAGGAATACACAGGAAGCCTTCAGCTCCCAAAGCAAGCTGCTCTGTAGGCGGGAGAGAGAAAAGAAAGCACCCTGGGGCAGCTCTGTATTTCCAGAAGATTAAAAATAATTAAACAATATGATATTCAACTTGGATTATTTTAGGACAGTGATTAATGATGTTTTTCCCTCTAATGATGCCTTCCCCTCAGCTAATCCTTCCCAGTCTCATTCCAAAGAAGATGTTGGTTAACACTTTGTTTCATTCCACGTGCTCCTACGTAAATCAGAGTATATTACGCCCCCGACACTCACATCAACCAGCTGCCCCCTTCTCTCCCCTCTTGGAATAATTGAGGGTGAAAGAAAGAAGACATTCTTAAAGGTATCAGTGCTTAACTAATTACCTACCTATCCAAGACAGTAAAACTGGGGGCAACCAACAGGCTGCTCTTGGAACTAGAGGTCAGAGCATGAGTGTCCCCCAGCCAGTATTCCCAGCACTGTGTCTACCACAACTAGCCATTCAGCAGATGTTTGTTGCATGAACACACTGTAGAAACAATTCCTTTTCTTTTTTGACCAGGGAAAGTGCATCTGTTTTCTGGGGACACAGTCTGAGCAGAAGTGATGCTGATGCCACTATGCACATAGGATATCTCAGATGTCATAAAGGGCTTGTGTATTCATTCATCAAGCATTTATTCAGCACCCACTATGTGCCAGACTCTGGATCCCATCTTGTAGTGCATTAAAACAAGGCTTGCTCTAGCAGTCAATTCAGTTCAGTCGCTCAGTCATGTCCGACTCTTTGCAACTTCATGAATCGCAGCACACCAGGCCTCTCTGTCCATCAACAACTCCCGGAGTTTACACAAACTCACGTCTACCGAGTCAGTGATGCCACCCAGCCATCTCATCCTCTGTTGTCCCCTTTTCCTCCTGCCCCCAATCCTTCCCAGCATCAGGGTCTTTTCCAATGAGTCAAATCTTTGCATGAGGTGGCCAAAGTATTGGAGTTTTAGCTTCAATATCAGTCCTTCCAATGAACACCCAGGGCTGATCTCCTTTAGGATGGACTGGTTGGATCTCTTTGCAGTCCAAGGGACTCTCAAGAGTCTTCTCCAACACTACAGTTCAAAAGCATCAATTCTTCAGCACTCAGCTTTCTTCACAGTCCAACTCTCACATCCATACATGACTACTGGAAAAACCATAGCCTTGACTAGATGGACCTTTGTTGGCAAAGTAATGTCTCTGCTTTTTAATTTGCTGTCTAGGTTGGTCATAACTTTCCTTCCAAGGAGTAAGCGTCTTTTAATTTCATGGCTGCAATCACCATCTGCAGTGATTTTGGAGCCCCCAAAAATAAAGTCTGACACTGTTTCCATTGTTTCCCCACCTATTTCCTATAAAGTGATGGGACCAGATGCCATGATCTTAGTTTTCTGAATGTTGAGCTTTAAGCCAACTTTTTCAATGTCCTCTCTCACTTATATCAAGAGGCTTTTTAGTTCTTCTTCACTTTTTGCCATAAGGGTGGCGTCATCCGCATATCTGAGGTTATTGATATTTCTCCCGGCAATCTTGATTCCAGCTTGTGCTTCTTCCAGCTCAGTGTTTCTCATGATGTACTCTGCATATAAGTTAAATAAGCAGGGTGACAGTAGAGAGCCTTGATATATTTGTAGGTCCTTTTCTTGTTTGGAACCAGTCTGTTGTTCCATGTCCAGTTCTAACTGCTGCTTCCTGACCTGCATACAGGTTTCTCAAGAGGCAGGTCAGGTGGTCTAGTATTCCCATCTCTTTCAGAATTTTCCACAGTTTATTGTGATCCACACAGTCAAAGGCTTTGGCATAGTCAATAAGGCAGAAATAGATGTTTTTCTGGAACTCTCTTGCTTTTTTGATGATCCAGCAGATGTTGGCAACTTGATCTCTGGTTCCTCTGCCTTTTCTAAATCCAGCTTGAACATCTGGAAGTTCACAGTTCACGTATTGCTGAAGCCTGGCTTGGAGAATTTTGAGCATTACTTTACTAGCGTGTGAGATGAGTGCAATTGTGCGGTAGTTTGAGCATTCTTTGGCATTGTCTTTCTTTGGGATTGGAATGAAAACTGACCTTTTCCAGTCCTGTGGACACTGCTGAGCTTTCCAGATTTGCTGGCATATTGAGTGCAGCACGTTCACAGCATCATCTTTCAGGATTTGAAACAGCTCCACTGGAATGCTATCACCTCCATTAGCTTTGTTCACAGTGATGATTTCTAAGACCCACTTGACTTCACATTCCAGGCTCTAGGTGAGTGATCACACCATGGTGATTATCTGGGTCGTGAAGATCTTTTTTGTACAGTTCTTCTGTGTATTCTTGCCACCTTTTCTTAATATCTTCTGCTTCTGTTAGGTCCAAACCATTTCTGTCCTTTATCAAGCCCATCTTTGCATGAAATGTTCCCTTGGTATCTCTAATTTTCTTGAAGAGATCTCTAGTCTTTCCCATTCTGTTGTTTTCCTCTATTTCTTTGCGTTGATCGCTGAGGAAGGTTTCTTATCTCTCCTTGCTATTCTTTGGAACTCTGCATTCAAATAGGAATATCTTTCCTTTTCTCCTTTGTTTTTCACTTCTCTTCTTTTCACAGCTATTCATAAGGCCTCCTCAGACAGCCATTTTGCTTTTTTGCATTTCTTTTCCATGGAGATGGTTTTAATCCCTGTCTCCTGTACAATGTCACGAACTTCTGTCCATAGTTCATCAGGCACTCTGTCTATCAGATCTAGTCCCTTAAATCTATTTCTCACTTCCACTGTATAATCATAAGGGATTTGAGGTGGCAGCAAATTGCAAATAAATAATTACCCCAGTGACAGTAGATAGCAGCTTTGTTGAACTTAGATAGTGCATGCATATTAAAGCACTCAGGAAATATTAATTAAATGAAGAATTATATAAAAAAACCCAGATCATTTTTAAGTGTAACATCTCCCAAGCTCATGTCCTTGAATCTCAATGCAGCAATCTCTTGGCAGCCCAGTCTTGGAATATTTAATTTAAACTGTAAGAATATAACAAAAGCAGAGATTTTAGCTCTTGCGTCTCTCCTTACCTTCAGTATGGTAAGGCAGAGAGCCCTTTGTCCTGGGGAAGTCAGAAGGTTCTTTTGCAAGATGACAATTTACCAAAACTGCATGGAAATGGCTGAGTGTGGCAAGTTCATTTTCATAAATTCATGATAAATTTAATTTGAAATAAAACCTTGACTTTGACTTAATGACAAGAGTAAGAACAAACTTAGCAACTTTTACTGCACATTTTCAATTGCTTCCCCAAAGGACTTCATCAGCTTCCCATTTGGACTTCCTAGCATAGGGACACTTAGGCTTTATTCTATAGCTCCACCAGTGGAACTGCGCAAATAAAGGTTCATTCTTTAATCAATGCCACTTGGTTACATCTTCCTTTATTCACCCAAGACAGAAGCTTTCCATTTGGGTAAAAGTGACTCTCTTTTTTTCACTTTTAGGAAGGGAGAAAACCCTTACAATTATGGGCCCAAGAAGACTGAATGGCTACACTGCATGTAAATTTAAAAAAAGACAGCTTCTGTCCCACTCAGCTGCTGTCAAAAAGCAACTCAATGCAGCCTCTATGTAAGCTGGAGCTGGGCTCTTAAGCATCTCTTCCTGAAATGTAACTCTGTGACTCTCTGACGGAAGTCTCTGTCACTGCATAAGCAAGAAGCTGACCCTCCCACCCAGGGAATACTCCAGGGAAACACAAAAAGATTTACCCTACCAGCTATGGCAAAGACTCATGGTACCATTCCCTTAATGACCACAGAAACATAGGACTGAGTGTCTTTTGAGAGTATTATCACTACTTTCTTTAACCAATAATACAAATCAGATATTTTTAAAAAGATGAAGCTTCTGTGAAAGATAACCTTGGTTCAGTTCAGTTCAGTCGCTCAGTTATGTCTGACTCTTTGTGACCCCATGGACTGTAGCACGCCAGGCTTCCCTGTCCATCACCAACTCCTGGAGCTTACTCAAACCCATGTCCATCATGTTGGTGATGCCATCCAACCATCTCATCCTCAGCACAATAAACATCCATTTAATGCTCATGTCCCAGTCATTAAGAGTTGGATGGTTTTGCTAGATAGTTTGCATTCATAAGATGACTGTGCCACCATCATCTACAGCATATGGACTCCTTATCTATATGGAAAAAGAAGAAAGAGCAAAGAAAATGGTCTAGAGAAGTTTCTGTCCAGGCTTGGAAGGAGCATATGTCACTTTTTGTCCCATCTCAGGGGTAGTATGAGCATGTATCTCTAAGTTAACTTCAAGGGAGAATAGGAAATTTAGACTTCCAGTGTGCCTGGCAGGAGGAAAGAAGATAGTATCTACCTAGTCTTTGCTACAAGTATTATGCTTTACAGTAATAAAATGTGGAGTGGGAGAAATAGAAAGATCCTAACATTTTAAAGTGCTAAAGAAAAGATCATTGTAGGCAATGCTCCCTGGGCTATTTCAGCAAAAGGAGGGAGAGTCACTTAGTGATTAGGAGCATGTGCTCAGGAGTCACACATTTTCAGTTCATATCCTGATTCAACCAGTTATTAGATATGTGACACTGGGTAAAATGCTCCATTTCTTTGTGCATCAAATTTACCTTCAAAGTGGAGATAATAACAGTGTTTACGTCAAAGAGCTATTATAAGGATTAAATAAGATGAAAGATTTGAAGCACCTGTCTACTTTGGAGCCTAAAATAAAGTGTAATGAGGAAGTTTTGGAAGGACTCAACCTCTGAGATTCTATAAAATGAAAGGTACTAGTAAGCACATATGGCAGGAGGAAGGGGGTATTAGGAAAGCGTCCACAACTTGGACCAGGAATTCCCTGGATTGCCAATGCTACAGGCCAGCCAGATGTCAGATCAACTCGTCAACTTGTTAAAGATTAAAATGCTTTCTGCAGAAGAAGAAGTGCCCTGTTGAATGGATACAGAACTGTCTCATGGATCTCACACAGATGCATAGAACAGTCCTGTGGACTCTGAGGGAGAAGGTGAGGGTTGGACGTTCTGGGACAATAACATTGAAACATGTATATTGTCATATGTGAAGCAGAACACCATTCCATGTTCTATGCATGGGACGGATGCTCAGGGATGGAGCGTTGGGATGACACTGAGGGATGGGAGGGGGAGGGAGGTGGGAGGAGGGTTTTGGGAGGGGGAGCACATGTGAATCCATGGCTGATTCATGTCGATGTATGGCAAAAACTACTACAATATTGTAAAGTAATTAGCCCCCAACTAAAATAAAAAAAAAAAAAAAAAACTTAAAAAAAAAAAAAAAAAAAAAAAAAAAAAAAGAACTGTCTCATGGATCTCAAGGACAAAGAGAAAACTGAAACTCAGGACTGCTGAAACTAGAGACTGCAGCCCGTCAGAGAACCGGAGTCCCTTCTCTCCTTCTTTTATCTTTGCTTCTCTTTCCACATCTGTGCCATTAATTTTCCTCACTGCAAATGATTTTCTTTGCTTTGTCAAGATGGAAAATGGCTGCTACCAATGTTTACATCTCTTCTATAAAGGAGAATAACCAAACTACGTCCAATTCCAAATACCCAGGAGATGGCCTGATTGGTCCAGCTTGGTCAGGTACCACCCATGGCCCATTCAACTTTGGTCAAGCAGGTGGGTTCACGGGACAAGAACATGACTTCTACAGTAACCCTGTCTATCAGGATTGGGAGGTGATGCTTCCCCTAAAAATGAAAAGGGCAAAGTAGATTTTATTCTTCAGTCTTCTGACCATATATTGCCTTTATTTACTTATTTTTGTATTGACATTTCCATTATTGATTACCTTAGTTTTTCATGTGCTTGTATCTTTTCTCCTCAGTTAGGTTATACTATAGGAGAAGGCAATGGCACCCGACTCCAGTACTCTTGCCTGGGAAATCCCATGGATGGAAGAGCCTGGTGGGCTACAGTCCATGGGGTCACAAGGAGTCAGACACGACTGAGTGACTTCACTTTCATGTACTGGAGAAGAAAATGGTAACCCACTCCAATATTCTTGCCTGCAGAATCCCAGGGATGGAGGAGCCTGGTGTGCTGCCATCTATGGGGTCACACAGAGTCAGACATGACTGATGTGACTTTGCAGCAGCAGCAGCCGGTTATGCTATTATGGTATGAATGTGAAAGTTAAAGTGTTAGTCACTCAGTTGTGTCTGACTCTTTCTGACCCCATCGACTGTGGTTTGCCAGGCTCCTCTGTGCATGAAATTCTCCAGACAAGAATACTGGAGGGGGTAGTCATTCCCTTCTCCAAGGGATCTTCCTGACCCAGGGATTGAACCCAGGTGTCCTGCATTGCAGGTGGATTCTTTACCATCTGAGCCACCAGGGAAGCCCATGATATGAATGTATACCTTCAAATTTGATATGTTGAAACCTAACACCCAAGGTGATGGCATTAGGAGATGGGGTTCTTTGGAGGGGAGTAGGTCAAGGCTAATCACAGCCCTCACAAATGGAATTAGTGCGCTTATAAAAGTGGCTCTCAAGAGCTCCCTTGCCCCTCCCCCACCTCCGTGAGCATACAATGAGAAGTCACCATTTGAAACCCAGAAAGGGGCCATGCTGGCACCCTCATTGAGGACTACCAGCTCCCAGAACGGTGAGACATAAATTTCTGTTGTTAACAAGTCACCCAGTCAATGATATTTCTGTTATAGCAGCTCAAACAGACTAAGACAGTTTATAAGTAATGAGGGTAAGTGTGCAGTGTACAGTTTTTTCTGTTCTACAGTTTTACAGCTATATTAGGTATAAAAATACATATTGAATGAAAGAAGAAACAATTAATATGGGGTAGGGGACAAGTCTTGCCAACCTGGGGCTTCAAAGGGTCAGTGTGACACCTTTGGATGAAAGTGGTTGAGTCATGAGGGCAGAGGAAAAGCTAAAGCTTCCAGCTCTGTTTTCTGTGTTGTTTTTTTTTTTACCATCCTTGCAAATGACTGATTTGAGGCTTAAAAAATTAACCTGCCACTGACTACTAACTTCTTTTGCTTATCAATCCTTGGATACTGCAACTTCACTGAGTATTTTGACCCTTACCTCTTCTTGTCATCACTCATTCTTGAAACTGAACTTCAACATAAACAGAAGAAAAGCATATTTTTCACTCTAACATCACCATTATGGATGCACATGATGAATGTTTGATGTTAATTTAGTGCATTTGTTACTATAGCACTAAATTCTCAACTCTGTAATCCCCCTTGTTGCTAATTCATTCATTCATTCATTCACTCATTCATTCATTCATTCATTTACTATCCATTGAGTATCTCCCATGCACAATAGCCTGGGTTTACGACAGTGATTAAGACCCAATGCCTCTATTAAGGAGATTACAATCAGAAGTGATTAACAGGCAGTTACTGAGGAAGTTAATATACACCTTTCTCATTTTAGTGGTTCTGCAGACAACAGTCAACAAACGAAGAAGCTTTACAAAAAACTGTTCCATAGCATCTAAGTAAAAAGAATCACTGGAAAGTCTACAAGTAGGTCAGGGCAAAACATGCATCTCATTTAATGGATAGAATTTTATCCGTTCTCCGTTTATAGTGAAAGTGAAGTCGCTCAGTCATGTCTGACTCTTTGCAACCCCATGGATGCTACAGGCTCCTCTGTCCATGGGATTTTCCAGGCAAGACTAATGGAGTGGGTTGCCATTTCCTTCTCCAGGAGATCTTCCACACCCAGGGATTGAACCCGGGTCTCCCACATTTTAGGCAGATGCTTTACCATCTGAGCCACAAGGGAAGTCTGTGTATAGTAGCCACAGTCTATATTTCTTTCTCTTTTCAAGCTGAAGTCTGACTATGGTAAAACCGAAGGGCCACTTCTCTTTTCTTTTTTTCTAGTCTTTCCCATCTATTTATTCTCACTGGTTTGGAATTCAATTCTCAAAGGGTATTGTAAAGAGAGAGGACTCCCTGAGGGCCTGGAGAATGGTAAGTGTGGAAATGAGAGATAATTGCAATCTTGAGAGGTCAGTCAAGAAGAGGTCTGCATTTAATTCCACTCCCCTCCCTCATTACAGTGAACCATCTGAACACCTTCAGTGGCCACAAGGTGAGGAATTGGAGAGATCTGCTTATGGAGGGAGTACTAACTGGCCTTTTTCTTGGCTATTTAGCACTTATTCCTAGTATCCTAGCACACACTTACCATCACCCACTGAAAAGGAAAGTCAATTGCTCATCCCCTCCACTCTAAATAATCGACAAGGCATCTCTTTGGAAACTCAGTGGCACAGCTAGATTCATGAGAAAGAGATCGATGTCACCCTCTTTCCTACAAATCTATCTACATATTCCATTTCCCCATCACTTCCTCCAAATGTAACTGTGATACAATCAACCAACCAACCAAAAAGCGACAGAACACCCTAAATACACAAGTAATGGAAATTCCAGGTGTCGGTTAGAACTAAAGATTCTAATGTGAGAGGAACGCAAGCTCTTTGTTGGAGCTCCAGATCCCTATGTACATGTAACTACAAGGTTTGGTTTTGCGGTAACTTGTGGATCTGAGAAGGTTGCAGAATTAGCAGTTCTTGTGTGAGAATGTGGTTCCATTATTTATTCAGAGTAAATAGTCACATAAAAGCCCACAGGAGCTGTCAAAGCCAGCATTAGACCAGGCCTGCGGGCAGAACTGTTCTTTCTTATGTCTTCTTCAGGGACCCTTTCTAAAGAAAGCATCACCGCATATTTAAAACATGATAGGCCTGGTCTGACTTCATTTTGGGTGGTGCAAAACTTGGGCTGTTTTTTTTCCAACTTGGGAAAACTGAAGTAGTGGCAATGCGGTTCACCTTGGGAGACTCGTGACCTACTCCCCTCCCACATTTACAGATTGTTCCATTCTTCCTTAGTTTCCTCTTCCAAAGAAATGTGGATTCATTGTTCTACCATTACACTATTCAGCTTCTGCCAGTGAAGTGGTAGCAAATTTCAACTCTTTCAGAGATGGGGCTTTTCTTTTTCATTTCTAGAGCCATAGATCACAATGCTTAGGTTAGTCACTACCAAATTATAGCTGGGACTTTTCTGACCTAGACCAGGGTGACAAATACATGGAGAAGAGAGCTTAAAAGTAGCCAAGGGCCTTGGTGAGATCTTTATGTATTTTTAAACTTTAGTAATTTAGGTTGTAGGCCCTGTTAGAAATAATTCACAAGTGGCTTTTATAATAGAAGGAATGGCTGAAACTCCAATACTTTGGCCACCAGGTATGAAGAGCCAACTCATTAGAAAACACCCTGATGCTGGGAAAGATTGAGGGCAGGAGGAGAAGGGGGCAACAGAGGATGAGATGGTTAGATAGCATTATCTATATAATGGACATGAGTTTGAGTAAACTCCGGGAGAAGGACAGGAGAGCCTGGTATGATGCGGTTCATGAGGTCACAAAGAGTTGGACATGACTCGGTGACTGAAGAACAGCAATCTGTTTTTAAAACAGCTACATTCGATAAGCACACAATGTATCCCTCCCCACTCCCCACCACCCACCCTCAGAATCCATGACAGATTAAAAAAGACTTCTACAGATAAACTGTGTCCTGTGGTAAGCAGGACTGAAGACCGTATCAGCTGTGAGAAAAAAAAAAAACTCAAATTGTGTGTTTAAATGCCATTTATAACTTTGTTTCTTTCACAGTTGCAGCTGAAGTTGTTAAACTTTGAAAGTTAAATGTTTAAAAGCTGCTCAAGGATTTTATGATGTCTGAATTCTAAAAGCAAAAGCATGTTCACCTTTTACAGAATTTGTTGAAATAATTACATGAAAAAAGTATGAGCAAAGGGTATATTTAATAAAACCCAGGTGAGGAAGAGTCAAGGTCAATTAACTTTTGGGGACCTTGAACCAGAGGTGTTGGGTGACCCTCTCTGCGTTTCTCTGAGACTCTGCTACTGGCTGTCATGCCTTCTCCACTGCCCCATCTCTGCAAGTCCGCTTGGGAATCAGTCATACAATTCAGGAACCAGTTTTGTGACCAGCAAGCACCTGTATCAATTTCATGTTCCATCTGGATGCGAGTTGGGCAGCATTAGGGGCAAGCTTTGGAAAATGGTGACTAAGTTCAACCTTCCCTTTTCCAAGCCAAAGGATTGCAGGTGCCGCCTTCTGCACAGAATGAGGGTCTCCCTGAGGGAACACTTTGACTCTAAGAGGAATTTGCTGTTGACATTGCCTAGATCTCCTGACCAAGATAGGGGGGTGGCCACACCCCAGCTCACTTTCCAACCCCCTGAGCTCTCTTATCAGTGCCTTGCCTGAAGTCAGAATGACTCTGGTCAGTGAACCTGAATTCTAATTCCAATGCCACCATTTATCAGCTGTGTAACTTTAGGCCGGGAAAGATTGAAGGAAGGAGGAGAAGGGGATGACAGAGGATGAGATGGTTGGATGGCATCATCGACACAATGAACATGAGTTTGAGCAAACTCCTGGAGATGGTGAAGGACAGGGAAGCCTGGCGTGCTGCAGTCCATGGGCTCCCAAAGAGTTAGACACGACTGAGGCAATGAGCAACAAAAACCTTCAGCAGGTCACCTCTCCTTTCTGAGCTTCCACTCGTTTATCTGTAAAATGAGGATCATAATAACACCTAATTCATGGAGCAGTTGTGAGGACTGATGAGATAACACATGCAAAGCACCTCCTACAGGGCCTCGCATACAGTGAGCACCCAACAATCACGTGCAGTTTATAATAATCAACATGCATCTGGCAAAGTGTCCAGCTGCTTTGAGGTTAAAACCATTAAAGTCATAGACTGTCTCATGTTGACACAAAACACCTATTTAAAATGATGTTGTGAATAGCAGAGTATCTATCAGGCCTAAAAGTTACTTCTTTTAGTTGTTTCTGAACTTGGAATCAAAGTCAAATGTCTATGTAGAGTTGGAATATTGTAGGTTCCAGTCTTAAAGTAAAAATCCTCAACAATCAAGGCAGCTTGGAAATCCAATAGTTCTCTTCTATGAGAGCTCTTCGCAGTGCTGTCTCTGAAATGTCTCTTGGATCTGTTCCTTCTCTCTCTGTACTGCTTTTGTGAGTTATGATGATCCAATCTTGCTCTCTCTGACTCCATCTCCAAGCTGCTGTGGTAGAGAAATACTAGGTGGACTCAAAAACATAGTAGAGTTGACCCTTGAACAATGCAGGAGTTGGGGCCAACCCTCCACATAGTCAAAAATCCCATACGTCATGACTTGCTATATAGGCTCTCCCCACTGCCCCTATACTATCAGCCCTTCTTCCCCTCCAGATAGGGTTGGACTGTAAATAGAGGGTGCACCTGTATCAAGAAATCACCAAACCTTAAACCTTGACCAAACCTTTAGCTGGACAACTCAATGGGCTGCCTTTACCCCTTTTGGAGTTTTCTCCTAAGGGTTCTTCCACTGTTCCCACCAGAGTTTAGGGCCTCCTTAAATCTCGACACTGGGGACTATCCTGGCAGTCCAGTGGTTAAGACTTCCCCTTGCAAGGCAGGGGGTGCCTTTTTGATCCTGATCAGGGTGTTAAGATCCCACATGGCTCATGGCCAGAAAAACCAAATCATAAAACAGAAGCAATATTATAACAAATTCCCACACTGGGATCTACAATATCACTCAGAAAGTATATTTTAAAAATATAGACTCCCCTCTGTCTCCTTCCCCACCCCACCCCACCCCACCCCACCTACAGGTCTTTTATTCTATTCAGTAGTCAGGACATAGGCCTAGGAATATGCATGTTTCAAAAGCTGTTCTGATACAACTACCTGGTTCCCATGAGTGGACTTGCCTTTGGAAACAATGACTTAGGTCCTCCAGCAGCGTTCAGTTACGACTTTCCTAAACTCATTGGTCCACTGTGTTACAAGGGATATAGAACCAAGGCAAGGAGAAGGGCACCTGGGGAGAGGTGTGGCAGCATTCTGAACTATCCTGTCAGGTGGAGGGATACATTAGGAGAGATGCCGGGGATGGAGCGGCATGGGGGTGAAGGTAAGAGTATAAACCTAGTGTTGGACCAAGGAGGGATGCAGGATATGACATGAGTAATGAAAGAAAAGTTCTCCAGAAACAGGGTTTCTGAGAGGCAAGGAAAGAGAGGCGGGCAGGAAGCCTGAGGAAGTTGTACAGCAGTTCAGGAAAGGCTGTGCAGTGGTTCAGCCTGGGGGATTTCCAACTCACAGGACAGGAGAGATTTCACAGGACAATGAGGTGTTCCAGCCTGAATGTGCGGGGATGGAGGCAAGGCTGAGCTCCTTTCTCATTTCAGTAGGGTAAGGTGTGATGACACCCAGGAGACAGAGCAGATGTGAGGCGGCTCAGGGCCACTGTTGGACACCTTGGGTGTCTCCCTCTGAGAGATCCAGGAAAGGCCAAGTGAATTTGAACAAGAGCAAAACCAGAGACTATGACTCAAGGAGATGATCTATTTAAGTGGGAAAATATTTGATGCTGATATTACCCATTGGTTCACTAGATACTTTTAAATGGAGAAAAAGATACCCAAACCAGGTTGTCCCCAGGCCTTTGGTTGCACACAGAGGGCTGGGTGTGACTCCCTGTAAGGCACAAAGTGGGCCAGCCAGGGGCTCTCTAAACGGAAGAAGGAATCACAAGCTCAGGGAGAGGCACAAGCGGTCCCCTGACATAATGGAGCCAACTTGGGGGCGGGCAGGTACCAGCCGCAGGGTGGTAGGAGGTGACAACATGAGTTGGGAATATTCTAAAAGAGAAGAAGAGTCTTATGTGCAAAAGGGAGAGCCTACTCTGAACTCTGTACTGCATACTTTACAGTCACATGCTTCTCAGGCCTCTGCTGGTCCACTGGACTTCTCAGCACCTGTTGGTCCTGCTTTGGCCCTCACCAAGCCATTTGGGAACTTCCAGGGCCCTGTGTGCCCTGTCTGGAAACTGCAGAACCAGAAGCACCATTATACATCCATTGGCCTAGACTTCACTATTGCTCTCAGTCTTAAAATGCACTAGATGTGGCACTGAGCCAAATATGGGCTTCCTCCAAAGACACAAATCCTGAAGAAGGGCAATGCCAAAGAATGTTCAAACTACCATACAATTGTGCTTATTTTGCATGCTAGTAAGATTATGCTTAAAATCCTTCAAGCTAGGCTTCAAAAGTACATGAACTGAGAACTTCCAGATGTAGAAGCTAGGTTTAGAAAAGGCAGAGGAATCAGAGATTAAATCACCAACATTTGTTGAATCATAGAGAAAACAAGGGAATTCCAGAAAAATATCTATTTCTGCTTCATTGACTGTGCTAAATTAAAAGATGCTTGCTCCTTGGAAGAAAACCTTTGATTAACCTAGACAGCATGTTAAAAAGCAGAGACATCACTTTGCTGACAAATCTCTGTATAATCAAAGCTATGGTTTTTCTAGTAGTCATGTATGGATGTGAAAGTTGGCCCATAAAGAAGGCTGAGCGATGAAGGATTGATGCTTTTGAACTGTGGTGTTGGAGAAGACTCTTGAGAGTCCCTTGGATTGCAAGGAGATCCAATCAATCCATCCTAAAGGAAATCAGTCCTGGATATTCATTGGAAGGACTGATGCTGAAGCTGAAGCTGAAGCTCCAATACTTTGGTCACCTGATGTGAAAAGCTGAATCATTAGAAAAGACCCTGATGCTGGGAAACATTGAAGGCAGGGGATGACAGAGGACGAGATGGTTGGATGGCATCATCTGCTCAATGGACATGAGTTTGAGCAAGCTCCGGCAGATGGTGAAGGACAGGGACGATTGGCATGCTGCAGTCTGTGGGGTTGGAAAGAGTGACACAATTGAGCAACTGAACAACAAAAACAAAGCCTTTGACCGCGTGGATCACAACAAACTGTGGAAAATTCCTAAAGAAATCAGAATACCAGACCACTTTACCTGCCTCCTGACAAACCTGTATGCAAGTCAAGAAACAACAGTTAGAACCAGACATAGAACATTGGACTGGTTCAAAATTGGGAAAGGAGTATGACAAGGCTATATGTTGTCACTCTGTTTATTTAACTTATATGCAAAGTACATCACGCGAAATGCTGAGCTGGATGAACCACAAGCTGGAATCAGGATTGCTGGGAGAAATATCAATAACCTCAGATATGAAAATAATACCACTCTAATGGCAGAAAGTAAAGAGGAACTAAAGAGCATCTTGATGATAGTGAAAGAGGAGAGTGAAAAAGCTGGCTTCAAACTCAACATTCAAGATCATGGTATCTGGTCCTATCACTTCATAGCAAATAGAAGGGGGAAAAGTGAAAAAAGTGGCAGATTTCATTTTCTTGGGCTCCAAAATCACTGCAGATGGTGACTGCAGCCATGTAATTAAAAGATGCTTGCTCCCTGGAAGGAAAGCTATGACAAACCTAGAAAGTATATTAAAAAGCAGAGAGATTGCTTTGCCAACAAAGGTCCATATAATCAAAGCTATGATTTTTCCAGTAGTCATGTATGGATGTGAGAGTTGGATCATAAAGAAGGCTGAACACCAAAGAATTGATGCTTTTGAATTGTGGTGCTGAAGAAAACTCTTGAGAATCCCTTTGATAGCAAAGAGATCAAACCAGTCAATCCTAAGGAAATCAACCCTGAATATTCCTTGGAAGGACTGATGCCGAAGCTGAAGTTCCAATACTTTGGCCACCTGATGCGAAGAGCCGACTCATTGGAAAAGACTCTGATGCTGGGAAAGACTGAGGGCAGGAGGAAAAGGGGACAGCAGAGGATGAGATGGTTAGATAATATCACTGACTCAATGGACATAAATTTGAGCAAACTCCGGGAGATAATGAAAGACAGAGGAGCCTGATGTGCTGAAGTCATGGGGTCATAAACAGCTGGACACGACTTAGCCAATGAACAACAAAAAGAGGCTTGGAGTCACCCATGGTTATGCTCAGAGAAACAAGCTGCTACTCTGACATTCTCTGGTTTGTTTTTACTAAACTGGTTGCTTCAGTAATTTTCTATCCCAGTCCCCCCTTCAAGGTTTCATACTGTAGTAGATACTGGGGTTTCTTCCCCTTTCTTCCCTTCTAATAGAACCCCAATCTTGTCCAGGTAGCCTGGTACTCAGGAAAAGCTGATCCACTCCTACCCCCAGGAGTGATCCTGATTAGAGTAAGGAAAATCTCATTTTCCTTGTCATGTTTGTTCAGGAATGGTTATGTGACCTAATTCCAGCCAAAGAAACATGAAGGGAAATCTGAGCACTTCTGGAGAAACTTTTCAATCTTCCAAGAGAGCTGCAGGAAGAGATTGCATTCTCTTTTCCTCTGCAGATATTGCCATGTCTGGACATGTGGCCCCAAACTACTGTGGCCATCTTGCTGCCAGAATGCGGAGGAAGACACTTTAAAGATGAGACATAGGAGTGTTGGTGAGAACATGGGTCTTTTAAGAGACCAGGACTGAGCCATTGATTGAGTCAACTCATTCTGAAGTGCACTCTGCCCTGGACTTCCAATTACGTGAAATAATACACTTCTTCATTGTTTAAAGCAATGTGAGTCAGGGTTTGTACTACTTGTAGCTGAAAGCATTCTGATTGTTTTAAAGTCTCAAGAGGAAAGGGAAGCATCTGAATAGATCTTTTTCATTCTTTCTCGAACTTGTAAAGAATGGAAGGGTGGTTTCCACTTGCTATTCCAGTCCTCCCCGTTACTGAATGAGTGTTTCTACCTCTACGTGACCTCCAGTATTTGCAGCGTGTTTAGGGCATCTGTTTAACTGATGCAATTCAAAAGGAAGAAATTGTTTGAAGCAATGGGACACAGAAAAGGAAAGAAGAGGGAAGTAAAGGTTATGGATGAAAGTTCTGGACACTGTATAAAATGCTTACAAAGTTTCCATGCAGACGTGGTTATGGCACACATACCTACAATGCAATTCCAAGTCACCTTCCACACCCAGTGCTCTTGAGGACCCCTCCTAGAGAGCTATGCTGTCCTGTATAATAGCCAATAGCCACTAGCCATTTGTTCTAGCCACTAGACACGTAAGGTGATTTAAAATTTTAATTAAAATTAAATAAAAAATTCAGTTCTTCAGTCACACTAGCCACATTTTTATTCTCAATAGCCATACATGGCTACCATATTGGACAGAACAGTCACAGAACACTTCTATCATTGCAGAAAGTTCTATTGGACAGCACTGTTACACGCCATCTCCTTATTCAAAGTGGAACAATAGCCAGAGAAACTATTCCAGGCTTAGGAAGCAGGAAAGATGGATGGCACAGTGTCATGGACTCAGTTTTGTGATGAGTCCTGGCTCTGCTTCTTACTTAATTTCTATGAACCTTAGCTTTCTCATAATAGAAATGGAGATATTTACTAGCAGGATGTTGAAAGGAGTAGAGTTGATATATATGGAACACCTAGGAAGGGTCTTATCACATTGCATGTGATCAATGACAGCAAATATTACCCCTGGTTTACTTCCTTGGAAACAGGTTATGCAAAATTTTGTTGTAGCCATACAACCCTCTCCACCTTTGACGCTCAAGGGTGGTCCCCAGACCAGCAGCATCAGCATCACCTCGGAGAAGGTTAGAAATGCAAACTCTCAAGCCCTACCTTAGAGCTATTGAATCAGAATTTAAATTTTAACAAGATCCCCACTTGATTGATATGCATATTAAATGTTAGGAAGCACTCATCTATACAGGCAAAAATTCAAAATAAGTGAACTTATGTGAACACATAAAAAGGATCTGGAACACATAAAAAGGATAAGTAGATTATAGAACCTTAACCATAACTTAGATTTCTCAGTTTGAAGAGTCTGTGAGAGACTAATGGTTAAGCCCAGCAATGATGGGACCTTGGTCAAAAAGGAGAGACCAGGACAGACAGCCCTTGCACCATCCTAGCAAAACAGTGCTGCAAAAAGCAGAATCTGCCAGTTCACTGGGTGGCTGATCTGGTGGCATCCCTGAATTCTCCCAGAAGAATAACAAATTACTCTCAAAGTTAATGGTTTAAAACAACAACAGTAATTATTTATTATCTCTCACAGTTCCTGCAGGTCAGGAATTCAGACAGGGCACCAGACCCTGGTATCTCAGCTGGTAAAGAAACTGCCTGCAATGCAGGAGACCCCAGTTTGATTCCTAGGTCAGGAAGATCTGCTGGAGAAGGGATAAGCTACCCACGCCAGTATTCTTGGGCTTCCCTGGTGGCTCAGCTGGTAAAGAATCTGCCTGCAATGCAGGTGACCTGGGTTCAATCCCTGAGTTGGGAAGATCCCCTGGAGAAGGGAAAGGCCACCCACTCCAGTATTGTGGCCTGGAGAATTCCATGGTGTCGCAAAGAGTCGGATATGGCTGAGGGACTCACTTTCATTTTTCACTTTCCCCAGATCTGGGGCCTCAGCTGGAAGATGTACTGAGGGCTGGAGTCATCTGAAGGCTCCTTCAACCACATGTCTGCAGTGACGCTGGCTGTCAGTAGGGGCCTCCTTACCATTGTCAGTTGGAATACACACAGGTGGCCTCTCCACGTGGGCTGTCTTCCTCAGAAAATGGTGGCTGTAGTCCAAGGACAGTAAGAGAGAGAGAGAGAGGAAGAGAGAGAGAGAAAGAACCGAATAGAAGTCATATTGCATTTTATGACCTTGGAAGTCATGTAGCATCACTATTGCCACATTCTGTGGTCAAGGTAATTACACAGGTCGGCCCAGGAAGGCAACAGAGACCCAAGGCATGTCAAGGTCATACTCTGACATAAAAACAGAGGTACATCAAGCTCACATTGTAAGAATACCTTGTGGGAAGTGATATTTCTGTGATGGCCATATAATTGAAGCCACCTTACTATGGCCATCTTTGGAAAACAAAATCTGCCACATGAAAATTTTTTTAGTTCAATTTATTTGAGATCTCAAATTACCACACCCACCGCCATTATCATAAACAAGTTCTTATTTGGTATCGCCCATGTAGAGGGCACCATATTTTGATTCATATTTATTTTATAGCAGGAGTTATAGGATGTTCATCTCCCTTCAGTGTACCTCATCCTTGGGAATTCTTTTTTTTTTTTTTTTTTTTTCAAAAAAGATAGTCTGAAAGTTAGTTTCAATTTCTATTCTGTCTTGTTCTCTTGCATTATTTCATTAAAGTCAATCTCTTTGAATGTGGCATCAAAGGACTTCAAAAATAAAGTGAGAATAAGTGGCATCAGTAAAGATAATGGCTCATTCACTAGTACTAAGTTCTCAAATAGGTTTTTGGCGGCTCTACAGCTTGAGAGTCCATGCTAATGGAAAAATAACTATAGCAAAATGTGCCCATGCATTAAAATTTTGATTTCCAATTTTGTGCTATCTAAGTACCTTATATTTTCAGACTAAAACTTTTCTCTGTGTATTTTCATCTTCATAATAAAACTTTCTTGGCAAGACTGATCTCAATCTGTTTGGTGGTTCTTAGAGTAGAATCAAGAAAGAGGGAGGAAGAGTTAGAGTTTTCTACACGTGACAAAATGAAAAATGCTAGTGTTTGTTTCTCATTTTGAAAAATCAAAGGCAAAACTACAATTTGATCTGGCCTACAGTCATTCATCCTAAAAAATGGAGGAAGAGAAGCATAAGGCAACTGGATATAGAGTTGGCACAGACTTTCAGAGTTTCTAGTTCTATACAATCTTCTTTGTCCCTTTTCATCAGAAAGGCACATTGTAACTTCTTACGGTTAGAGGATCTGCCCCTGTGATAGACCTTTCTTCTCACCCTGTCCTAACCGCTATTAACATCTCAGGGCTCCCATTATTTCCTCCTTCTAGAAATTTCATACACACATACATAGACACACAATCATTCACCACATACGTATGCAATCACTTACACAAACTTGCATGCACAGAGACATACACACAGTCACACATTCACGTGGTCACTCACACACAAAGCCATTCCCAAGCACATATGTACACACACACACACACACACACACACACACACACACACACACGTACACACACAAGCCTAGCACAATGCACTTCCTGACTTCAACATCTCAGTTCCACCTCTGAGCAGGAGAAAACCTTCCATCTTTTGGGATCTTTCCACATGACAATAGCAACTTTCACATTCAAGACCCCTGTGCCCAGGGTCCTAAACCTTTTCTGTGCCAGCAATATATGATTCCATCCTATTCTTTTCTGCTAATCAAGATGATCAGAATGTGATTTAAAGTAAGTGAAATTTGCATGAGGTTAACGTTGGATCTGTTCTAATTTATTTTTAATTTCACAAAATTCTGTTATGTACATTGATTGGAAAAGACCTGAATCAAGAAGAAAAAAGATTTCTTGGGAAGGTGAGAGTGTAGACATGATCAGACAGAAGAACGGATTCCAAATGAGAGAGAATAATGTATATCAAAAGAAGAAGGAAAGACATTTCTATTTATCCCATCAATTGTACCTATATGCCTGGTATTTCACATTTGTATTGATATTTAACCCTAGCAACACCTTTAGGCATGGGCATCAAGTCCACTGTAAGGATAATAAAATTGAAGCTAGGAGAGCTTAAATGATCTGCTCTAAGTCACATAGCTAGTAAGTGGATGACCTAGGATCCGAATCCAGTTATGTCTGACTCCTAATCCTGACAACAGGTAGTGGAAACTCAAGTATTCAATCACCTTTTAGAAGAGCTGTTCAGATTTACCAGAATCAAGGAAGAAAGCTACATTCTTTGATTATCAACTTTAAACTGTAAGTAGCCACATTTTTTAAACTGCATATAATGGCAATCTTACTTGAAGGCTAGCCTGGCAGGCATTGTTCAAACGATGACTTAGTGAGAGCTAAGATTTATGAAATTACTATGGCAATTTTCTCTCTTTTCTTCACAATACTAAAACTCCCAATTTTAGCTAAGGTCATGACCACATTTCTTAGTTTCCTTTATAGCTAGATGTAGCCATGTCTTTAATTGCTGACCAATGGGAAATAGATGGAACTATCATGTAGTTTCAGTAAACTTCCGCAAAGAAAATTGAAATATGCCCTTTGCTCCTTTCATCTCCATTCCTTCTTTCTCCTTAAAGCTTGGGTCTGATGACTTGAACTCTAGTCACCATCTTGGACCCTGAGGACAAAGTCCTCACTTTAGAGACAGCAGACCAGTGAGTTGAAGAGTCCAAGTTTTTGAGGACTTTGTGAAGCAGAGTTGCCATTCATTCCTGGACTGCTCACTTCCTACTTGTACACAAGAAAGAAATGTCTTACTTGAGCTCCTATAATTTGAGTCTTCATTGCTTGCAATCAGTGCTAATCTTAACAGGCTCATCATAGAGACAGGGATTGCCATGTGTCGGCAGCTTCCAAAGTCATAGAGCCTTTTTTAAAAAAAAAAATTCCCTGGGTATCTTCATAGACTCAATTCCCTCCACAAAATGCCTAAAGCCCTCAAGCACTGGGTACTCAATTACCATCTATTGTCAATAAAGTCGATTAAATGTCATTAAGTTTCATATTTTTTTCCATTTCTTTATTTTAGTCCTCACTGTTATTTTTACTTGCAAATGCTGTTTAATCTAGTTTGCCAAACTTGTGCCTTTGTGCTCTTTAAAAGCTTTCATTATAGTTTTCATGTTAAAGGGATCCTGATACTTTTATTCTCTCCTCACTCAATGATGTAAGGTTGAAGGATCAGAACAGACCCAAGGGCAAAGGGAAAATGAAATCAAACGCTCTCAGCAATTCACCAGGAAGCTTTGTTTTTTTACCTAGAACATCTCTGTGTTGTAGATTTGCTTTCTCTGTTTTTGATGAGAATAAAAACCCACAGCCACACAGACATAGAAAAGAAACTTATGGTTACCAAAAGGAAGTGCTGAGGTAGGAGGAGCATAAATTAGGAATAGAGGATTAACAGATACACATTATGTATATAAAATAGAAGAGTTTTACTATATAGCACAGAGAACTATATCCAGTATCTCATAATAACCTATATTGGAAAAGAATTTTTAAAAAGAATATATATATATATACATATACATACACACACATATATACAATCACTCTGCTGTATATCTGAAACTAACAAAATATTGTAAATCAGCTATACTTCAATTGAAAAAAAGTAAGTTAAAGAAAGAATATAAATCCACTAACCAGAAACTCTCCCTTTATCCTCTATATGCTGAGAACACCGCATGAATATGTAGCAGGCAATTAAGTATTCACAACAATCCAAGGGAAACCCCAAAATCTAAAACTCTAATCTCCATTTATGATATTCTATTATTCTTCTAAAACCTGTTCTTTAATTCACTTCACCAGAAGCTTAGGGAAAGTTGTCACTTCAGCAGGAGGTGACCCAGAAGGGAGGATGGGAGAGAGATTGGGGAAGAGAGAGGGCGTTGGAGGAGGCTTTACATGCTCTCAGGGGCTGCCATTCTGACCACCCTGAATTCACACCCAGTCCACTCTCTACCATAGGCCAAACTCCACGCAAACCCCACCCAGTCGCTGTGAGTTCCATGGTGGTGTGACTGGCTGTGCCCACAGCACATGGTGGGCCAGAAGGAGCAGAGGGAATCTCCAGAGTTCTGCCCTGAGGTGGGCAGCTCTCCTTAAAGACCGGCTGGCCAGGGAGGTGCTTCCTTAGAGTTATACTGTCTTCAGATTCGGTTCAGTCAGTTCTCACAGCTAGTCTGCACGCACGCACAGCGAGGTCTGCTCCGACTGCTGCACCTACCTGTCATCAGCCCCACTCACTTTTCTTACTGAAAAAGCAGTGGAAATAAGTGAGCCTGTAGGCTGCCCACACTTTCTGGTACTACCTCTGATCTGCCCAACAGCAGATGAACTTCAGTCTCTGTTGCATGAACCCAAGTCCATCAAAGGTTTGACTAGAAAAGGGGCCCAATAAACCCTCAATGAAATCAGCTGGCCAGCTTTCAGGATTTGACTGAGAGAAATATTTGGATGGAATAAACCAACTACTATGAACAAAAAATTAAGTGAGAGAACTTCTGGCAATGGAAGGATACTGAGGCAAAATGAAATAGCAATAAGCAAACAATAAGCTAACACTTAGTGAGCATTTACTGGGTAAAACGTTATGCTATATACTTCAAGTAAAAGTCCTTTATCAGATATGTCTGTTGCGAATACATTCTTCCAGTCTGTGGCATATCTTATTCTATAGGTAGTATCTTTCTCAGAGCAGAAGTTTTGTTTTAACTGAAGTTCAATCCATCAATTTTTTCTTTCATGGGTTATGCCTCTGGTGTTACATCTAAAAAGTCATTGTCATACCCATGGGCATCTAGATTTTCTCTTATGTTGTCTTCTAGGAGTCTTACAGTTTTGCTTTCCATTGAAGTCTATGAATCATTTTGTGTTCATTTTTGTGAAATGTGTAAGATATGTCTCTAGATTTCTTTTTGTACATGGATGTCCAGTTGTTCCAGCACCGTTTGTTAAAAAGACTATCTTGGCTTCATTGTACTGCTTTCGCTCCTTTTCAAAACTCAGGTGACTACATTTATGTGGGTCTATTTCTGAGTTCTCTATTCCATTCCAATGATCTATTTATCTGTTCTTTCAACACTCCCACACTGTCTTGATTACTATAGCTTTACAGTAAGTTTTAAAATTAGGTAGTTTCAGATTTTTAACTTCGCTCTTTTCCTTCAGTGTTGTGCTGCATATTTTGCATCCTTTGCCTGTCCATATAAACTTTGGAATAAGTAATTATCCTCCAAGTAAAATAGATAAATTTTTTAAAAAAGGAAAAATATTATCAGCAATTATCCTCCAACTGAAAATAAATTTTAAAAAGGTAATCTATGTTAAAACTAAAAAAAGCTTGCTGATATTCATAAAACAACTTGCTAGGATTCTGATTGGCAATGCACTGAATTTATAGATCAAGTTGGGAAGAATTGACATCTTGACAATATTGAATCTTCCTATCCATGAACATGGCATATCTCTCCTTTTACTTAGCTCTTATTTCTTCCATCAAAGTTTTATAGTTTTTTCACATAGCTCTTAAGCATATTTTGATTGATTTATACCAAGTGCTACATTTTGGGAGGGTGATATTAATGGTATTGTGTTTTAAATTTCAATTTTACTTGTTCATTGCTGATGTCCAGGAAAGTTATTGACTTTTTTACATTAATTTTTTATCCTGAAAATTTGCAAAAATTACTTATTAGTTCCAGGAAGTGTTTTGTTGTTGTTCACTCTTTTGAGCTTTCTATGTAGACAATTACACCATATGCAAAGACAATTTTATATCTTTCTTCTCATTCTGTATACCTTTTCTTATTGTATTATCTAGGACTCTCAGTATGACGCCGAAAGACAGTGATGAGAAGACATTCTTGCTATGTTCCTGATTTTAGTGGGAAACGTTATACTACACACTTCATATGCATGTCTCAGAAAACCCTTGCAAAGACCCTGTGAGATAAGAACTATTGTATTCTTATTTTTTCCTGTGAGAATACTGAAATTCAGAGAGGTCATGCCCAAGGTTACATGGCTTTCAAGTGGCTCGAGAAGAGATTTAAACTCTTATATTCTGCCTACAGTGTCCAGCTTCTGAACCACTATTTCAGGCACTACGTTTCAGTTCAGTCACTCAGTCATGACCAACTCTTAGTGACCCCATGGACTGCAGCATGCAAGGATTCCCTGTCCTTCACTAACTCCTGGAGCTTGCTCAAACTCATGTCCATCGAGTCAGTGATGCCATTCAACCATCTCATTCTCTGTCATCCCCTTCTGCTCCCGCCTTCAATCTTTCCCAGCATCAGTGTCTTTTCCAATGAGTCAGTTCTTCACATCAGGTGGCCTAAGTATTGTAGCTTCAGCTTCAGCATCAGCCCTTCACATGAATATTCAGGACTGATTTCCTTTAGGATGGACTGGTTGGATCTCCTTGCAGTCCAAGGGACTCTAAAGAGTCTTCTCCAACACCACCGTTCAAAAGCATCAATTCTTTGGTGCTCAGTTTTCTTTATAGTCCAACTCTTACATCTATACATGACTACTGGAAAAACCATAGCTTTGACTAGAAGGAGCTTTGTTGGCAAAGTAATGTCTCTGCTTTTTAATATGCTGTCTAGGTTGGTCATTGCTTTTCTTCCAAAGAGAAAGCGTCCTTTAATTTCATGGCTGCAGTCATCATCTGCAGTGATTTTGGAGCCTCCCAAAATAAAGTCAGTCACTGTTTCCACTGTTTCGCCATCTATTTGCCATGAAGTGATGGGACCGGATGCCACGATCTTAGTTTTCTGAATGTTGAGTTTTAAGCCAACTTTTTCACTGTCCTCTCTCACTTTCATCAAGAGGCTCTTTAGTTCTTCTTTGCTTTCTGCCATAAGAGTGGTGTCATCTGCGTATTTGAGGTTATTGATATTTCTCCCGGCAATCTTGATTCCAGCTTGTGCTTCCTCCAGCCCAGCGTTTCTCATGATGTACTCTGCATATAAGTTAAATAAGCAGGGTGACAGTATACAGCCTTGATATATTTGTAGGTCCTTCCCCAATTTGGAACCAGGCTGTTGTTTCATGTCCAGTTCTAACTGTTGCTCCTTGATCTGCATACAGATTTCTCAGGAGGCAGGTAAGGTGATCTGGTATTCCCATCTCTTTAAGAATTTTCCACAGTTTGTTGAGATTCACACAGTCAAAGGCATTGGTGTAGTCAATGAAGCAGATATAGATGTTTTTATGGAACTCTTTTGCTTTTTTGATGATCCAACGGATGTTGACAATTTGATCTCTGGTTCCTCTGCCTTTTCTAAATCCAGCTTGAACATCTGGAAGTTCACAGTTCATGTATTGTTGAAGCCTGGCTTGGAGAATTTTGAGCATTACTTTATTAGCGTGTGAGATGAGTGCAATTGTGGGGTAGTTTGAACATTCTTTGGCATTGCCTTTCTTTGGGATTGGAATGAAAACTGACCTTTTCCAGTCCTGTGGCCACTGCCGAGTTTTCCAAATTTGCTGGCATGTTGAGTACAGCACTTTCACAACATCATCTTTAGGATTTGAAATGGCTCAGATGGAATTCTATCACCTCCACTAACTTTGTTCACAGTGATGCTTCCTAAGGCCCACTTGACTTTGCATTCCAGTATGTCTGGCTCTAGGTGAGTGATCACACCATCATGGTTATCTGGGTCATGAAGATCTTTTTTGTATAGTTCTTCTGTGTATTCTTCCCACCTCTTCTTAATATCTTCTGCTTCTGTTAGGTCCATACCATTTCTGTCCTTTATTGTGCCCATCTTTGCATGAAAATTTCCCTTGGTATCTCTAATTTTCTTGAAGAGATCTCTAGTCTTTCCCATTCCATTGTTTTCCTCTATTTCTTTGCATTGATCACTGAGTAAGGCTTTCTTATCTCTCCTTGCTATTCTTTAGAACTCTGCATTCAAATGGGTATATCTTTCTTTTTCTCCTTTGCTTTTCACTTCTCTTCTTTTCTCAGCTATTTGTAAGGCCTCCTCAGGCAACCATTTTGCCTTTTTTCTTTCTTTTCCATGGGGATAGTCTTGATCACTGCCTCCTGTACAATGTCACGAACTTCTGTGCATAGTTCTTCAGGCACTCTGTCTACGAGATCTAATCCCTTGAATCTATTTGTCACTTCCACTGTATAATCATAAGGGGTTTGATTTAGGTCATACCTGAATGGTCTAGTGGTTTTCCCTACTTTCTTTAATTTCAGTCTGAATTTTTCAATAAGGAGTTCATGATCTGAGCCACAGTCAGCTCCCAGTCTTGTTTTTGCTGACTGTATAAAACTTCTCCATCTTTGGCTGCGAAGAATATAATCAATCTGATCTTGGTATTGACCATCTGGTTATGTCCATGTGTAGAGTTTTCTCTTGTGTTGTTGGAAGAGGGTGTTTGCTATGTCCAGTGCATTCTCTTGGCAAAACTCTGTTAAGCCTTTGCCCTGCTTCATTTTGTACTCCAAGGCCAAATTTGCCTCTTACTCCAGGTATCTCTTGACTTCCTACTTTTGTATTCCAGTCCCCTATAATGAAAAGGACATCTGTTTTTGGTGTTACTTCTAGAAGGTCTTGTAGGTCTTCATAGAACCATTCAAATTCAGCTTCTTCAGGATTACTGGTTGGGGCATAGACTTGGATTACTGTGATATTGAGTGGTTTGCCTTGGAAACAAACAGATCATTCTGTCGTTTCTGATATCATCATTTTGAGATTCAAGCACTAAGACATCCTGTGAAAAACTGTCAAGATCTGGAGATTCTCAGACTTTCAGCCAGTACACAGTTCCACTGAGGTGAAAAGATCAACACATATTGCAAAAGTTACTCAACTGATTTTAACATTTAGAATCTATTTGGATTATACTTTAATAGATAAAACTCAGTGGAATCAGTCTGGTTAATTTGCCATATTCCTCTGTTATAATTTAATTTCATCATATACATGCTATTAGACTTGACACTCTTAGCTATCACACAACATAGATTAATGTGACACTGACCCAGATCACTGAGGTCCCTACTCTAAAATGCAATGGATATTTTGAAAGTACAGATAGTGGCATCACCTGAAATCATTTAACAAGAGCAAACCTGATGAGACTGAATATTATCATCATAGGCAACATCCTAGGCTTTGTGATCAGAAATGGCTTAACTTTCATACTGGGTGGGAGAAGAAGTAAATCACACTTCATTCCCTTTGCCTGGAAACAATTTACAAGTGAGATTAGATTTTGGGAAAGGCCTTTCTTTAAGCAGGAAAAGTAGTACTTCTCCTTTCTGTGTAAACTTCCTACCAAATGAAATTCAGTTGAGTTTTGACTTGGAGGTGAAGAACTGGGAGATAAATTATTGCTGTTTCTGAAAGTACACAGTTCAGGCCACACAGTAGGCTCTTTAATTTTAAAAGATTTAATGAATAAAAGAAAGAACCATACTGAGTGATTATTATTTTTTTTTTTTAGGAATGGTTACATTATCCTGAACGTACATCTGTATCCTGAATAGGGTTATTTGTGTAACAGGATCCAGAATGGGGATCCACGCTGTGGCCTTCCTGCATACTCTGCCATTCCACTAGGCATGCATAGAGAGCAGATGAGCGTCAGTTTATTCCCACAGGGACCCCAAGTGTCTCATGGGAGAAACAGTGATTGAATGCAGTGAGGCTCAGAGATACCACAGTTGTTGAAATTAAGTCTGAGGACCTCAGTTCTCCAATCATTTTCACCCTTAGGAAGAGACTGTAGGTACTGTATCGGTTTCCTGTGGCTGCTGTAACAAATTGCCACATCCTTGTCACTTGAAACAATATACATTTACTCTCTTGCCGTTCTGGAGGCCAGAGATTCAAACCCACTATCCCTGAGCAGAAATCAACGTGAAGCAGGGCTCCTTCCAGAGACTTGGGAAACACCCACTCCTTGCCTCTTCCAGCTTCTGTAGCTTCACCATCCTATGGCTTGTGGCCACATCACTGCAGTCGTCAAGGCCAGCACCTTTGAATCTCCCTCATCTCTGGCTACAGATCGTTTTCTCTTCTTTGTCTGGCATATCTGCCTTTTGTAGGGATACATGTGATTACATTTGAGACCTACCCTAATAATCCAAGATAATCTCCCTATCTCAAGAACCTTAACTTAATCACATCTGCAAAGACTCTGCCATATAACTTAACATACACAGATGCCAGGGATTCCTATCTTCAGGGGCCATCATCCAGCCTACTGGGCTTCCCAGGTAGCTCAGTGGTAAAGAATCTACCTGCTAATGAAGGAGACACAGGGGACAGGGGTTTAATCCCCAGGTGGTTAAGATCCCTTGAAGAAAGAAATGATAACCCACTCCAGTATTCTTGCCTGGAGAATCCCATGGACAGAGGAGCCTGGTGGGCTGCAGTCCATACAGTCACAAAGAGTCAGACACAACTGAGTGACTGAGCATCCAAGCACATCCAGTCTACCACAGGGAAAGAAGGGGACGACAGAGAACAAGATGGTTGGATGGCATCATCGACTCAACGGACATGAGTTTGAGCAAGCTCCGGGAGATGGTGAAGGACAGGGATGCCTGGCGTGCTGCAGTCCATGGGGTCCCAAAGAGTCAGACATGACTGAGTGACTGAACAACAACAACAGGGACACAGCCTGACCAAGGGGCCTATGACGGAACAGTGTCCTGTCCAGGTCCCCAGAAACTGTGCTGTCATTCTAGGGTGAAGGGGTGCTGCTACACAATGGCTCCAATTATAGCGATATATGTCAATCTGCTATTTAAATGTAATTTAGTCAGCTGTTAATATAGCTAAGGAAATACAGATCTGCTCACCTTTCAGCTACTTTGCATCATGTCGTCAAGCCCCAAATGATTTGTTTTTTGCCTGGAGCAGAATTTAAATTTAATGAATGCTGTAAAAATGTATGTGAGCATATTTCTGTGGAATTAAATTATAAAATCATTAAATTTAGTATACATTTTTCTGAGGTGTGGCTCATTTGTGACTTCCGTTCCTATCATCTCGTGTTTGTACAACTGATAACTGTCAATTCAACATGAAAACAGTGTTTGAAAATCAGTGGACATTTCACTAAGCTCAGGGCTGAATTTGCCCCTGCTGAATTCTGTGATGATCTATATTCTTAGTCTCTTGACTTTGTTGGTGGGAGTGGGGGGTGGTAATGAGTATGATGTCACTCATATGGGGGTCCAATGTTCACCCAGACATAGTACAAGATACTTAAACCTTATCTAGAGATTTTTTTTCTATTCTAACCACAGAAAGGAACACTGATATAAGGAATAGGTATAACACTGGCATTAGGAGGGACTCTCTGAGAGGTCAGAGTTCAGCTACAGCTCTGCTGAGAGCTCTGGGGAACGGGCAGCAAAGAATGTTCCAGAAAGCATGAGAGCAGACCCTCTTGCTAACAACCATCCTCCTGTCAATGAAGGCTCCAGTGCCTTTTCCTCTTGCTCTTTATCAGCAGGTGATGCCTGCCACATTCTTTCCTAATGGTCTAGGAAGGGGATCCCAGTGCAAAAGTGGCTGTGTGTACAGTTAGGTAGGTATTATGATGAAAAAGCCAGCTCAAGTCCGTCTTCTTCGGTTTCTGAGAGGCTCAGGATGGCTTGCGAAGGAAAACAGATGCTCAGCAGCTGCCCTCAAGGTTACAAACAATAGCAGCCCCCCTCTCCTCACCAGCCCCTGCTAGTTCCACAAAGAATACATATTCTCCTTCACAAGGACTCCTTCACAAGGACTCACCAGGCCGCCAGTCAATGGCCGACAGAAATGGAAAATCGATTTTAGATTTATCTCTGCTTGGAATTAAGTATATTCCTTAGAAATAATGAGTTATGAGGTCATCGAGGGCTTGTTCTCTTTCCTGCTTGCAGAGACATTTTAATTTTAGAAGAAAAAGTGACTAATTTAACAGGACATTCTAATTCCAGTGATGTGCTTTTCCCCATTCTAATGTCAGTTGAGCCACAAAAATGTTCATTTTTCTCTCCTCATTACTCCTCAGGGTTTAGGAAGAACTGTGTCGCCAAAGAGGAAAAAAAACTGGGTAGCTCCTGCTCCATCCACCCACCTTCCAAGAAACAAAATGTAGTTCTGTCCTCATTCATCCTGTGTTTTCACTGTTCTCTGTGGAGCCATTCCACTCACCAGCAAGATACCCACAAGGAAAAATTTTCCATGGTCTTTAGATAGGGGAAGGATATAAGGGAGACCATGTTCAGAACCCAAGACATTCAACAGGGTGGGGAGAGGCTTGATAAGCAAAAGCAAATTCTGTTATGTTTAATGGAATCAACACCTGTGTTGATTTTCTCACACAACCCTTGTAACATCCTTTGGATGTCACGCCATAAACCAGAATTGATATTAGAACCGGCATAACATAGTCTGCATTTTTCAGCCCCCTGCTCTCATCTAGTGGTCTTCAAACTTAAGAAGACATCAGCCTCACCTGGAAAGTTTGTCAGAATGAAATGCTGAGCCTCACCTGAGAATTTCAGATTCAGTAGATCAGAGGTTCACAGTTTGAGAATGGCAACTCTAATGGCTCTCTCTGACCATCAACAATCATATTCAAAATAGGCTCGAGGAAGAGCTTCAGATACAGGATGCCATTCTTTGTCTCCTGTTCCCTTCTCTACTTCCTAAAAGAGAAACTGAGAAGGATGGCTGGTATACTCAAGGCCAAGGAGAGAAAAAGAAAAGGGAAGGAAGAAGAGACACCTATTTCTCTTAGAACAATGTCTCAATCCAAATAAACTCTCCGTAGTGGACCAGGACATCCATCCTGAAGACTGTGGCTTTGAAGTGAAGCTCCCCTTGGAAGTGAATGCCTCCTTTACATGCGCAGGACTTGACCCTATGGAAATGACTTTTTTTTCCCCTCCACCATCCCAGCTCTTAGGTTAGTTCTCACAGTTTAGAATACTTTGCATTTCCTATCTTTCTTGAGCTCCCCTGGTGCCATCATTGTGATCCCACAGTGAACTCAGCCACTGAGGCACCCACACAGATGCAACCTCATTACCAATTGAGAACAATGAGTTTGAGTTTTTCTTCCTCAAGGAGGATATATCCCTCTCCTTCATATTCTCTCTCTCCCTGTCTTACATTTATTGCTCACATTTTCCCCATGAGTGAGTTAATCACTGGTTGATTCAATAGTGAATCTGATGCAGTGTAATAAAATAACTGAAATAGAGATAGCCGGGTACTCTGATTACAAAGGGCAAGGATCTAACAGGACTTCTTTCTCGAACCTTTACTTCCCCAACATCTCTACTCTACTCTGGACCTTAGAGTCTCCCTCCTCCCCTCTCCCATTCACTTGTGATGGTGAAGACTTTCAGAAAGGAGAACAGTGATACTAGTCCCCTCAATGATGGCACAGCTTCTGTGACTTAAAACAAGCCCCAAACCAGGGCAGTCGTGCCTCCGTAGCCCTCAAAGAGCAAGGGGAGGAGATGTGCTCCTCAGAGATGAAGTTTGGCATGACCAAAGCCTACTTGACTCACACATTAAAGATTTCTTTTTAGATGGTTTCATCCAAACAAGTCAGAATATAATAATAATGGGAGATAAGGCCTAAAGTTTCGCTTGTCAGTATTGAAAGTCTCAAGGGTAGTTATTTCAAACTCCCAAAGACTTTATAAAATGAATAGGGTTTGCCTGAAATGGAAAAGGGAATTTAACATTTGTGGATACCTACAATATACCAGGCACTCAGTGACAGATGCCAGCTATGTGCTGTTTAATTTAGTCACCATAATAGCACTCAGAGGTTGGACTGACAGTTTCATAGTTAAGAGAGCTGAGGCTGAGAGGTTCTGTAATTTGCCCAAGATCAAATTGAGCCAAGACTGGAACCAAGACTTGTCTTTCTTCTATATTAGGTGGCCTTCTTGGAAAGGATATAGTAAATAAAGATGGCAGAATGGAAGACAAAGATAAGCAACCTAAAAAGGAAAATCAAGAAAGAGTGTACAATGGAAAAACATCAAAGACGTTTGTTTGCATGGATTGTGCAACCAAGACATTTCCCATTCTGACAATGATTCCAATGTGTGTTTTTTCAACCTGCCACCAAGCAATTACCTCAATTTTCTGTGGATACTGACCAGATGTCCCACAAATTTAACCCAATTCTTACACTGTCTACCTAGAGATAATGTCAGATTCCACAAGTTAAGGTTTCAGTCCCACAAGACTACACCCCCGCTTCAGATGCCAATTGCAAGTCAATGTTGTCACCTTTGTTACTAGTTACAAATCAGAGGTTCTCGCAACCACCTCCTTAGGTTTGATTCATTTACTAGTTCAACTCACAGAACTCAGGATATTAGTTTATCTACTAGATTGCCAGTTGATTACAAAATATACCAAAGGATATTACTCATATAATATGAAAATACCTAGGTCAAGGCCTTGAAGGTAAGAATTTCTGCCCCATGGAGTTTGGGGCCCAGCACATGGATGTGTTCTATTTGGTTCACCAATATGGAGGCTCTCAGAAACCTCATCCTTTTGGGGTTTTATGGAGGCTTCTTTACACAGGCATGGTTAATTAAGTCATTGGCAATGGGCAGGTGAATTCAACCTGCAGCCCCTCTCCCCACCCCAGAGGTCAGAAGGTGCGGCTGAAATTTCAAACTCTTTAATCAAGGCCGGTTCCCCTAGCAACCAGCCCCCACCCTTGTGTTACCTAGGAGCTTTCCAAAAGTCACCTCATTAACACTAAATGAGATGCCTTAATCAATTAGGGGGGGAAGGTGTGTGTATGTGTGTCTCACTCAGTCTTGTCCAATTCTTTGTGACCCCCACGGACTGTAGCCCAGCAGGCTCTTCTGTCCATGGAATTTTCCAGATAAGAATACTGGAGTGGATTGCCATTTCCTACTTCGTTTAAGACATTCCAAAGGTGCTAGGAGTTCTGTGCCAGAAACAGGGAGGCAAACAAAACATACATTTCTAATAATAATTCACAATAAAACAACATTTAAAAAAACACTAAAAACAGGCAGGCACTTTGAATAAAGACAAATTTGAGAATTAATGAAAGACACTAATAGAAAGTTTCAGAGTAGATAAGAATTTGACCTATTGATAAGGAAAGGAAGAAAGGAGAAAGAGCACCAAATGCTTGTCCATGAATATATGAATGCACTATAACAAAGATGCTGCAGAAACACGCCCACGATGATGGAGAATAGGAATGTGGACAACACCAACTAAAAGCAAGTATTTCTTTAGTCTTGTTTAAAAGTAGAAAAGGAAATACAAATAAGAACAAGGTTCTGTAAGTGGTAAACCCTAGGAATGTGTAAAACAATTAGGAAAATAAGTTGCCCAAAGCAGAGAGAAGAAGAAAAGGAAGAGGAGGAGGAAGGGAAGGGAGGGACTGGAGTAGGAGCTGGAGGGGAAGGAGAAGGCGGGTAGGAAGAGAGAAGACGGGGAGAAGAGTGGAGAGGAGCAAGACACAGCGGAAAAAATATTTTTTCCATGTTTCTGAAAGACAGATGTGCAATATTCTTATGTTTGTAGAAACACACTGAGTTTCTCTTAATGAGGGGAAAATACAAAACACCTCTGCTAAATCTCAAAATAAAACCAGAGACAAGGCTAAAGTGCTAATACGAATGAGGGGTTCTTCAGGGAAAGGAGTTATGTGAATAAGAAAGCTGGGCTCCACTTTTTCCTCCAAGATACCTGAAAAAACTCTGGAGAATTCAATTCCCTTCCTTTCCTTGCTTTTCTTGGACCATTAGTAAGATGCAAGCAGCCAGATGCCGTCACAACGCCCAGTCAATAAAGGCTTGGTTGGAAAGACACACCTGCTACTCTCTTTTACAGCTGGGAGGACACGGTGCTGGTCAGGATTTACACCAGGTCTGAAAATGCCCCCAGGGTGGCTTCTGTCCACAGGCTAACTAATGGAGACGGTCCGGTCTCAGCTATAGATCCTTCTGGTTTCCTATTCCATGTTGCTGTCTGTATCGACTATAGGAGAGTAATTGAGGTCAGTTGCCACTGAATGATACACACCATACGATCTGTTATGTCTGTTTAGTGAGATGGTTCCAACAGAGAGAGATTTTCCCAGGGGCCCCCCAGTGAGGTGCTCTCCGGGTTTCTGTGCTCCTTACAGTTACAGGTTATGCACAAGCTAATGGGGCTAATTGCTCTAGCCGAAGCCCCTGTACCATTTCCCTGCCTCCTGCCTGAATGTCATTGTCTTCTTGGGCTTCTGGGTTTCTACATTTTGTAGTCTTCATCATTTAACTGCCACTGGAAAGGGGGGAAGTTACCACCACTGGAGGTTGGCAGCCTTGACTGTTGCTCTGTTTTCCAGAGAGATTTTGTTTTTCGAATCAGAATCAAATGATTTAAGAAAAAGAATCCTCAGTGCTCAGGCTCTGCCTTCCAGCTTCAAAGCCTTTTACAAGCTGCAATTCATTTAACACAATAATCGTTTGAGGTCAGTGGTCCGACCTCTGCAGAGAGAGGGGCCAAGGCCTCCCACCCCACCCTCTTTCTCTTTGTGTTCCTGACCACAGCAGGCAGGAGCGGGTGGGATGAGGGTGCTCCCAGTGGGCGGCCGCCCATGGCCCTCCGCCCAGGCCTGCCTTGCCTTTCCTTCCTGCCAGGGCTCCACGCTCCACTTACCCATCGGGTACACGATCTTCCCTCCTCCAGGCTGCATTTGTCTGCCTTTCACAAAACAGTCAACCCACATTTTGTTGTTTCCTTTATATAAGTGAGGAATTTCCTTGCCACAGGGCCCAACCAAGACTGAAATTTCCCCCTTGGAATGGATTTCTACCTGCTTGACCACTCGAGGACCAACAGCCAAGAAAGATCACACCCTCTGTCACCGTGAGACCAAGCCAGCATGTCGCCCACAGCAGGCAGGCCCATTACTCCAACATGTGCCCTGGGCATCCCAGCCAGACCCAGGTATTTGTGGGCAGCTCCCCATCCTCTGCTGCCAAGTGGGTGCCTCTCCAGAGGGTGTGTGGCATGGCGGATCATGGGTCTTGGGTATCAGGGTCACCAAAATGAAGAGTATGTGGTCTACAAGCTTCCGTGAGTCATCCCACAATTTGTAAGCCTCATTTTGCTTGCTTTCCATTCTTCCACATGGCCCCTACCCAGACCCTTACTTTGAGAGAGGGGAAAAAATAATAAAGCACCCACAAGGCCTGACCATGGTATATTAAGTTTCATAAGGCAATGCTGAATTAATTTTTATAATTCTTCTTTCCTCCCAGTTCCTTCCCTCTCCTCAACTCTGCCCACTAGTTTAAGGAAAAACAAGCCTAGTATCCCCTTAAAATATCACATTCATAATTCTAGTGTAAGAATGCAAATTTGGTCTACTTTTCACTGCTGAGCATTTCCCATTGGTCCTGAAAACAATCATGAGTTTCATCCAGGAACAACCTGGAAGCAAAGCTTGTGCCCGGATCTTCATGGGCCAGAGTTCATGCGGGTAAAAGATAAGTAACCACACCCCATTCTGGGCCTGCCCCCTCTGGTGCCTTCCTCATCAGAACTCACCCAACCTCTGCCTTTTCTCCAGGTCTGCCCCCAAAGCATACGTTTTCTCCACTGCTCTCTCCTCCTGCCCGAAGGTCCATATCCTGCCCTCCCACTGAAGGCTCAACATCTCTCCTAGCAACTTCACCAAGGCTTTCCTATCTGCTCCAGCCCAAACGGATCTCTCTTTTCTCTGAATTCTTGACATGTTTGTGCTCATCAATATTCAAAATCATTATTTTGGACCTGGAAGGAGCCTAGATTCCCATGCTGTCCATTTACAGAATAGAAAATAGAGTCATTCTGAGCATTGGTGAGTCTGCCTATGTCTTATAGCTCATTTGTAGAAGGAAAAGACAAGAATCTGAGTCTCCTGGCAATGACTTGCCCAACCACCTCCCCTGCAGAGGTTGCCAGAGACAGGGATGCCTGAAAATCCCTAAGGGCATTGGGCAGGGCATACTTAGTCCCCCTAAAAAGTCACTGAGACAAAAGGCTACTGCTTGTCAGCAGAATTCATGTCATTCCTCTGTCAGACCACAGGCTGGGGCCCTTTTGGACAGAGAACATTCAGATGTCACTAACATATTCAAAGTTAAAAACTATCACTTTATTGTGAAATTAATTGGCACCAACCCGACCATGAAGACAAACTGTATGACAGAATTTGATTATAAAGAGGAGGTCAAGATGACTCAGAAGATATGTGTATTAAATTGGTCTTTTAAAATAATTTCAAACTTATAGAAAAACATCAAGAGTTTCAAGAACTTTTTTTTGAATCTTTTGAGAGTAAGTTGCTGACAAGATGTGCCATGACTCCCCAACTCAAAAAATACTTAAGTGCATAATTCCCACTAAAAAAGATATTGTCTTACATAATATAAACATCAAATTCCAGACACTAACAATGATATATAACTAGTCTCTAATTTACAGACCTCGTTCAAGTTTTGCCAATTGTCCAAATAATGTTCTTTATGGTAAATGCACCCAATTCAGGATTATGTATTAGATTTAGTTGTCATGTCTTTTAATCCCCAGAAATCCAGAACAATTCTTTGGTCTTCCCTTGAGTTTTGTGACTTCTACACTTTTGGAAAGAATACAGGCCAATTATTTCATAGGAAATTTCTTAATCTGCATTTATCTTCACGAATAGATTAGGTTTTGCATTTTGTATAGAAATATCACAGAACTGATGCTCTTATTATATCTCAGGTGGTACATCAATTTGTCCCCTTGACATTAACCATTTATGAGCAGAATATATCATCAAAACATATGAAGCAAAAACCTCAAACTTATGAAGGAATTTATAGAAGTACAATATTGTCACCCTGCTTATTTAACTTATATTGCCGAGTACATTATACAAAATGCTGGCCTGGCTGACTCACAAGCTGGAATCAAGATTGCCAGGAAAAATATCAACAACTTCAGATATGCAGATGATAAGAAGTGAAGAAGAACTAAAGAACCTCTTGATGAAGGTGAAAGAGGAGAGTGAAAAAGCTGGCTTAAAACTCAACATTCAAAACAGCAAAGATCATGGCATCTGGTTCCATCACTATATGCCCCATGGCATATAGGGGGAAAAGTGGAAACAGTCTCAGATTTCATTTTTTGGGCTCCAAAATCACTGTGGACGGTGACTGCAGGCACAAAATTAAAAGACAGTTACTCCTTAGAAGAAAAGTTATGACAAACCTAGACAGTGTATTAAAAAGCAGAAGCATCACTTTGCCAGCAAAAGTCTGTGTAGTCAAAGCTATGGTTTTTCCAGTAGTCATGTATGGATGTGAGAGTTGTATCCTAAAGGAGGCTGAGTGCTGAAGAATTGATGCTTTTGAACTGTGGTGCTACAGAAGGCTCTTGCAAGTCCCTTGTACTGCAAGGAGATCAAACCAGTCAATTGTAAAGGAAACCAACCCTGAATATTCATTGGAAGGACTGAAGCTGAATCTGAAGCTCCAATGCTTTGGCCACCTGATGTGAAGAGCTGACTCACTGGAAAAGACCCTGATGCTGGGAAAGATTGAAAGCAGGAAGAGAAGAGGACAACAGAGGATGAGATTGCTGGAAGGCATCACTGACTCAATGGAGATGAGTTTGAGCAAACTCAGGGAGACAGTGAAGGACACAGAAGCCTGGAGTGCTGTAGTTCATGGGGTCACAAAGAGTCAGACACGACTTAGCAACACAACAACAACAACACAGAAATACAATAATAGTGAAAACATTAATAATATACTTTTTTTTTTGCTAGATTGGAGTCAAGAAAGAGAAAGGGAATTTGAGAAATATAATTGATAAATAGTTGGCTCATTTAATATATATTGACTTTTGGACCAAACAAATGGATAAATATTTTTCCCTATATTGGGTTACTAAGAAAACAGTAATAACTTTCCCACATAAGATATTTAATATTTTATTTTAATAATGAAAGTATTAAAGAGTAAATCACTATGTGATTACTTAAAGATCCCTTTAAAAATAATTCCTGGGACAAAGAAAAAATTAAAACTATAATTAAAGAATCCTTTCAGTTCAGTTCAGTCGCTCAGTCATGTCTGACTCTTTGCCACCCCATGAATTGCAGCACGCCAGGCCTCCCTGTCCACCACCAACTCCCAGAGTCTACCCAAACCCATGTCCATTGAGTCGGTGATGCCATCCAGCCATCTCATCCTCTGTCGTACCCTTCTCCTCCTGCCCCTAATCCTTCTCAGCATTAGGGTCTTTACCAATGAGTCAACTCTTCGCGTGAGGTGGCCAAAGTATTGGAGTTTCAGCTTCAACATCAGTCCTTCCAATGAACACCCAGGGCTGATCTCCTTTAGGATGGACTGGTTGGACCTCCTTGCAGTCCAAGGGACTCTCAAGAGTCTTCTCCAACACCACAGTTCAAAAGCATCAATTCTTCGGCACTCAGCTTTCTTCACAGTCCAACTCTCACATCCATACATGACTACTGGAAGAACCATAGCCTTGACTAGATGGACCTTTGTTGGCAAAGTAATGTCTCTGCTTTTTAATATGCTGTTAGGTTGGTCATAACTTTCCTGCCAAGGAGTAAGCGTCTTTTAATTTCATGGCTGATATAACCATATGCAGTGATTTTGGAGCCCCCAAAAATAAAGTCTGACACTGTTTCCACTCTTTCCCATCTATTTCCCATGAAGTGATGAGACCAGATGCCATGATCCTAGTTTTCTGAATGTTGAGCTTTAAGCCAACTTTTTCACTCTCCTCTTTCACTTTCATCAAGAGGCTCTTTAGTTCTTCTTCGCTTTCTGCCATAAAGGTGGTGTCATCTGCATATCTGAGGTTATTGATATTTCTCCTGGCAATCTTGATTCCAGCTTGTGTTTCTTCCAGCCTAGCATTTCTCATGATATAAGTCATGCATAAGTCTCATGCATATAAGTCAAATAAGCAGGGTGACAATATACAGCCTTGATGTACTCCTTTCCCTATTTGCAACCAGTCTGTTGTTCCATGTCCAGTTCTAACTGTTGCTTCCTGACCTGCATACAGGTTTCTCAAGGGATAGGTCACATGATCATGGTCAACAAAAGAGTCCGAAATGCAGTACTTGGATGCAACCTCAAAAATGACAGGATGATCTCTGTTCATTGCCAAGGCAAACCATTCAATATCATGGTAATTCAAATCTATGCCCCGACCAGTAATGCTGAAGAAGCTGAAGTTGGATGGGTCTATGAAGATCTACAAGACCTTTTAGAACTATCACCCCCAAAAGATGTCCTTTTCATTATAGGGGACTGGAATGCAAAAGTAGGAAGTCAGGAAACACCTGGAGTAACAGGCAAATTTGGCCTTGGAGTACAGAATAAAGCAGGGCAAAGGCTAACAGAGTTTTGCCAAGAGAACGCACTGGTCATAGCAAACACCCTCTTCCAACAACACAAGAGAAGACTCTACACATGGACATCATCAGATGGTCAACACCGAAAGCAGATTGATTATATTCTTTGCAGCCAAAGATGGAGAAGCTCTATACAGTCAGCAAAAACAAGACCGGGAGCAGACTATGGCTCAGATCATGAACTCCTTTATTGCCAAATTCAGACTGAAATTGAAGAAAGTAGGGAAAACCACTAGACCATTCAGGTATGACCTAAATCAAATCCCTTATGATTATACAGTGGAAGTGACAAATAGATTTAAGGGACTAGATCTGATAGACAGAGTGCCTGATGAACTATGGACAGAAGTTCGTGACATTGTATAGGAGACAGGGATCAAAACCATCCCCATGGAAAAGAAATGCAAAAAAGCAAAATGGCTGTCTGAGGAGGCCTTACAAATAGCTGTGAAAAGAAGATAAGCGAAAAGGAGAAAAGGAAAGATATTCCCATTTGAATGCAAAGTTCCAAAGAATAGCAAGGAGAGATAAGAAGCCTTCCTCAGTGATCAATGCAAAGAAATAGAAGAAAACAACACAATGGGAAAGACTAGAGATCTCTTCAAGAAAATTAGAGATACCAAGGGAATATTTCATGCAAAGATGGGCTCGATAAAGGACAGAAATGGTATGGACCTAACAGAAGCAGAAGATATTAAGAAGAGGTGGCAAGAATACAGAGAACTGTACAAAAAAGATCTTCACGACCCAGATAATCACAATGGTGTGATCACTCACCTAGAGCCAGACATCCTGGAATGTGAAGTCCAGTGGGCCTTAGAAAGCATCATTACAAACAAAGCTAGTGGAGGTGATGGAATTCCAGTTGAGCTATTTCACATCCTGAAAGATGATGTTGTGAAAATGCTGCACTCAATATGCCAGCAAATCTGGAAAGCTCAGCAGTGGCCACTGGACTGGAAAAGGTCAGTTTTCGTTCCAATCCCAAAGAAAGGCAATGCCAAAGAATGCTCGAACTAGTACACAATTGCACTCGTCTCACACGTTAGTAAAGTAATGCTTAAAATTCTCCCAGCCAGGCTTCAGCAATACGTGAACTGTGAAATTCCAGATGTTCAAGCTGGGTTTAGAAAAGGCAGAGGAACCAGAGATAAAATTGCCAACATCCACTGGGTCATTGAAAAAGCAAGAGAGTTCCAGAAAAACATCTATTTCTGCTTTATTGACTATGCCAAAGCCTTTGACTGTGTGGATCACAACAAACTGTTGAAAAAGAATCCTTAGAACATTATAAATATAAGGGCAGGATTTGCAGCAACATGGATGGACCTAGAGATTGTCATACTGAGTGAAGTAGGTCAGACAGAGAAAGAAATATCATATGACATCCCTTATGTATGGAATCTAAAGAGAAATGATACAAGTTAGCTTACAAAATAGAATAGACTCACAGACTTAGAGAACAAACTTATGTTTACCAGGGGAAATGAAGCAGGGAAGGGATAGTTAGGGAGTTTGGGATGTACACACTGCTGTATCTAAAATGGATAACCAAAAAGGGCCAACAGTATAGCACATAAACTCTGCTCAATGTTATGTGGCAGCCTGGATGGGAGGGGAGTTTTGGAGAGAATGGATACATGTATATGGATGGCTGAGTCCGTACGCTGTTCACCTGAAACTATCAGAACATTGTTAATTATCTACGTGGTTCATGTGCTGTCGCTTCAGTCCTGTCTGACTCCGTGTGACTCTATGGACTGTAGCCCACCAGGCTCCTCTGTCCATGGCATTCTCCAGACAAGAATACTGTTGTGAGTTGTCATGTCCTCCTCCACGGGAATCTTCCCGAACCTGGCAGGCAGGTTCTTAACCACTAGCACCACCTGGGAAGCTGGCCATACCCCAAAATAAAATAAAAAGTTTAAAAATAAATAAATATAAGTGCAAGAAGAATCTATGATTACTCATTTATTGGTGATATGTATGTATATATGTCATCAATAAATAAATGAAAAAATACCAAATCACACTAATAAAAAGATTCAAATTAAAATAATGACATAGAACTTTATACTTCTCAACTAGACAAAGATTAACAAAGAAACAGTCTATCCAATGTAGACTGTAAAGAGAAACAGATATTTCATATACTACTGATACAAATATAATTTGGAACAATTTTACTGGAGAGAAACATGTCAGTATGTATAAAAAATTTAACATGAGCATTCCACTTCTAGAAATGTATTCTAAATATATACTTATAAAGGTGAACAAAGACTTCAGTTAAAATTAGAGACAACCTACATGTCCAACAATGGAGGTTTGATTGACTAAATTAAGGTACATGAAAAAGATGGAATAATACATCTTAAAATCATTTTACAGAAAAACATATAATGCTGAGTAAGAAAGACAAGATGTATGATACATTCCTCCTTTAGTTAAAAATATATACAGACATACAATATATAACTTTATACACATTTAATACATGTATATATGTGTATATGTGTGTGTGTGTGTGTATATATATATATATATATATGAAAAAGGGCTTCCCTGGTTACTCAATGGTAAAGAATCTGCCTGGCAATACAGGAGACACAGGTTCAATCCCTGGGTTGGGAGGATCCCTTGGAGAAGGAAATGGCAACGCACTCCAGTATTCTTGCCTGGGAAATCCCATGGACATAGGAACCAGGTGGGCTACAGTCCATGGGATCACAAAAAAAGAGTCAGACATGACTTAGCAACTAAAACAACAGACATGTGAAAAAGAACAGATGAATTTATGTAAAAATATTGACATATTAACAAGAGTTGTCCCCATTTAGATGATTTTTGTTTTCCTATTGGCGTTGTACTTTTCATGTTTTCTATAGTGAGCATGGATGTTTTCATAAACAGGAAAAGAAAATCCACTATTTAAAAGAAAAAAAAATGATTGAGCCCTTTAATGATAGTTACTAATTTTTTTCTCCCCAAAATTGCTGGTAATGAGCTTGGCTCAATAAGTCAAATCCAGGTATACTCAGGCAGCCTTCTCTTCCCCCGTCCCTGCTCATCCACCCCTCCTCCTATGGCTGCATCCCCAGAGTACTCCTCTGTACACTGTGTACACAAAACTGCTCCTTCTCTGAGCTCTTTCCTGGGTTCCTGGAATAGGGAAGCACCCAGGAAGCCCCTGTCCCGAGCCCTGGGGTTCCACCGCTGCTTCAATCTTCCACCCCCCACCCCTGTGGACAGTGCACCCTCGAGCAGACTCACCCCTGCATGACTCTGCTGAGCCCCAGCCAACCCCAACACAATGGGAACTTCACAGCTTCCACAGAAAGGAAGCCAAGCGAAGAGCCCAGCGTGGTCAGAACAAAGTGTCCAAGTTGCAGAGCAGAGGGCAGCCTGTGGCGATTGTTGTCACTAACCGTGTGTCCAGTCTGACAACAGAGACCCAAGGAATGGCAGTGACTAACCAAAGGCCAGTCTGGGATGATTTTTTTCACAAGCAGACAAGAGTCACTCTATAATAATTGAGATTAACTGTGTAGAACAAAGCTAAGATGACATTGCCACTGTTCCCCCAGGCACCTGGCCTAGGCGAGCCTGGCTTCTCTAGACTTCTCCAACAAAAGAGAGAGGGGAGATGGACAGTAGATGGGGTAGGTTCCAGGCCACAAAACACAGTGATATTGAAAGCTTCTCTCAGCGTCTAAGCCCCTCCTCACTCCGTGTGTGCTCAGTCGCTCAGTCACGTCCGACTCTTTCCGACCCCATGGGCTGTAGCCCGCCAGGCTCCTCTGCCTATGGGATTCTCCAGGCAAGACCACTGGAGTGGGTAGCCATTCCCTTCTCCAGGGGATCTTCCCAACCTGGGGATCAAACTCATGTCTCTTGCACCTCCTGCATTGGCAGGTGGATTCTTTACCACTGTGACACCTGGAAGCCTCCCCACTAGCTTCTGTCAAAAGAAAGTGAAAGTGAAAGGGTCCATGGGATTCTCCAGGCAAGACCACTGGAGTGGGTAGCCTTTTTCTTCTCCAGGGGATCTTCCCAATCCAGGGATCGAACCCAGGTCTCCCACATTGCAGGCAGATTCTTTATCAGCCGAGCCACCAGGGAAGCCCAACTTCTGTCAACTAAAGTAATTTCTAGAAACCTAAAGACAATCAATCCATAGCAGTCTATGTGAGTGGGTGTGTGGCCTTCTCCTCAGAGGGCCCATTCGAAACAGCATGGTGGGCAGGGCATTCTGAGGAGAGGGAGGCAATGATGAAGGTGTTTCCTAAGTGACCAGATCTAGGAGGAAGCCATGAGTGATGCAGGGGCCACGGCAGGGCTCCAGGGCCATCAGGGAAGAGGAAAACCAGAAAAGGGGAGTGTTTCAAGCAGGGTGAAGAGGTCTGAAGACATAGTTTCCCTCATTTTTTTTGTCCTGGCTAGCCCTGGGTTTGGGGTTTCTGACTATCTTCAGTGTGGTATACAGGGGAAAATGGTACTCAGCTAAGATCCATCAGATTCTTCTCCTGCACTGAGAGTAATCATTGGTATCAGTCTGGTTATTTGGAAGAAAATTTAATGTAAAATACATATGGGTTTACCATTTTGAAGGGTCTGTTCATTTTCACATGTTGAGCTCTGAAGTTTTGGCTTGAACGGCAAGCACTGAACCATGACCAAATGTTTCTGTCTCCTTCGCCGTCCATCATAACCTCCCTGTCTAGTGTCCTAGCTCTCCTGAGAGCTTCCTTCTGCAGGGAGTGGAGGATGGAGAGCGGCAGGCATGAAAGAGAAGCCAAGACTACTGAACATCAATGGGTTCCAGCCATGTATTGGCCCAAACTACTGTAATGTGTTCCTGATTCTAGAGGTCATATTATTTTCCCTTAACCCAGTGAGTTAAGAAGGGACTTGGATTGTAGTGTTTCATGATATGGAGCTCACTTCACCTACAGATACAGGAGGCCCCCCGATTAATTATAGCTCATGCCTATCCTCTAAGATGTCTTAAAGATCCCAGACTACTCCAGGCAGGGGACATGAAGAGCCAAAGTCACATCTTAACATGAATCCAGGAAAAGCCCCTTTATTCTGTATAGTCAGCTCAGTGGCTTCAGTGAACTTTTTTTCTTGGTCTACTAGAAGCTTAGAAAACAGTATTCCTTTTGAGGAAATGATTTCAGTACTCATGTTTTATCATATGTAATTCAGTAAAGAGACTCCTTGGGAAACATCTCATATCAGTGGACTTTGATAATGCCAAATGTTTTCTTTGTGCCCTGCATATTGCTCTAAATTATGAATCCTAAACTAGGCTTGCTATATTGTTGTCACTGTAAGTGATATTTATGCTGTTGATGATATATACATTTAAAAAATGATCATGAAGGGCTGGTTCTGCATCTAGACCAATAACAGATCCCTGACACATTACAAATTGGAGGAAGGATGGAAAGAGTGAGAAAAAAAGAAAGCTAGAAATAAAAGTCTCCTTCTTCCCACTCTCCTCCTTTATCAAAGTGGCTTTGTTTTTGTCTCTTTTTCTTAAGGAAAACAAGGAGTGTTTTTTATTTTTTCATAAATCTAGTCTTTTAGAGACATCTCCATTAAAAATAAACAGAGGTTCTTACTAAATTGTTCCAAGTTTACATTCTTTGATGAGTTTGGGCAGGCAGGAGAGAGAAATATTTTCCCTAAGTGGCCACCTGGCAACAGTTCCTCCATCTCTTGACCCCTCTCCTGAGAACTCCCTTGCTTAATTCAAGTCTTGTATTTGCTTTGGGCTTTCATTCAATACAGTGGGTCTTCTCTGCAGGAGAGTCATTCCAGTCCCACAGATAGCCCCGCTTCTGGGTTCTCCTTTCCTATGAATCATGTGTTAAATCACCTCATTTCCCCCATTTCTGTTTATGGGGAGGATTTGTTTTTTTAAAAAAATCTACATTAATGTCTTACATCCAATTGCACTGATTCTCTTTAGACCATTAGAATTTCAGAAAAATCAAAGTCAATAGTAGCCACTGGCATAAGGATATAAAGATGCAACTGAATTGAGAGAAATACATCTTTATATTTAAGGTCAACTGATTTTTGATACAAAATTCAATGAAGAAAGAATAATCATTTTAACAAACAATGTTTGGAAAATTGTATATCCACCTGAGGAAAGGTAAACTCAGACATCATACCATACACAAAAATTAACTTAAGATGGATCAGAGACCTAAACATGAAAGCTAAAATATAAAACATTTGAAAGAAAACAGGAAAAAAATCTTCAGAAATTTGGGGTAGGCAAAAATATCCTTGATACAACACCAAAAAAGTATGAGCCATGAAAAGAAAAACATTGATGACACAAACTTTATTAAAATTCAAATTTTTGTGCTTCAAAGACATCATTAAGAAAATGCAAAGATAAGCTGCCAACTAAGAGAAAATATTTTTGCAAATTACATACATGATAAAGGACTGTCAACCAGAATATATAAAAAAAACTCTTTAAGACAAAAAATTCATGTAAAAGTTGACCTAAGGTGTGAATCAACATTTTACCAAAGAAGATATATGAATAACGAATAAGCTCACAAAAGGAAGTTCCATCTCATTTGTCATTAGAAGAATGCAAACCAAAACCACAATGAGGTATCATGCCCACTAGAATGGCTATAATCAAAAAGACAGATAATAGCAAATGTTGTCCAAGATGTGGAGAAACAGGAAACCTCACACAGTGCTAGCAAGAATATAAAATGGTACAGATGCCTTGAAAAAAGTTTTACAGTTTCTTAAAACTTAAACATAAATTTGCCATATGACCCAGGAATTCCAGATCTAGTCATTTAACCGAGAGAATGGTAACATATGTCCACACTAAGATCTGCATGCAAATATTCACAACCATGTTGTTCATAATAGCTTGGAAGTGGACATAACCCAAATGTCCATAAATTGATGAATAAACAAAATGTGGTATATTCATACATTGGAATATTCTCAGCAATAAAAAGGAATGAAATATTGATACACGCTACAACATTAATAAACCTCAAAGAAAGACACCAGATATGAAAGACTACATATTGAATGATTCCACTTATATGAAATGTAAAGAAAATGCATGAGATGTAAAGAAATGTGAAGAAACAGGAAGTAAACTAGAGGCTGTCTGAGTCTGGGGATAGGAAAAAGATTAGGTAAAATGGATATGTGAAACTTCACTAGAGTGATACAAATATTTCTAAATGATTATTGAGATTCTACATAAATTGACATAAAAATCATTGAACTGCACACCTAAAATGAGTGAATCTCATGATACATTATTTGTTAAAAGTCAGTAGCCACCAAAGGAAACATGATAGAAGATGTAAAGCTAAACTCTCAATCTTAACTTCAAATTCTATTATTTATTAACCCTTTTAAAAAGAGACTAGCTCTCTAGCTGCAAAGAAATAATGGAAAACAATAGAGAAAATAATGGAGAAGCATAAGATGATCCATCAGTAGAAAACAAACTAACCTAGCCATAATCAAAGGGAAAGCTAGTTTTCTTCTATGCATTTTCTTTGTAGAAGATACCCCATCTCAATATAAATGTGTCCCATCTCAAAAAGAATTATTCCTGAACCCCATATTCTAAAGTCAGATATTGGGGATATCATCCATGATATTTTCACCAAAGGTCTTTTCCAAACAGAAAGAAAAGATGAAAGGAGAAGGGTGGAAGGGAGGAAAAGAAAAGCCAGCAAGTTCAAAGAAGAGACAGGCGTTTGAGAATTGAAGAAGCTCCAGCCAATCTCCAAGGCAGGAGAAATTTCACAAAGTTGGTGGATCAAATTCCCATGACTCCCTACTCGTAGGGCTAGTTTTCAGGGAGAAGAGCCTACTGCTTTTCCACCCTTCTCCCCCACCACCCCTGCGCAGCACACACACAACTTCACACTCCATCCCTGAATAAACACAAACACAAGTGATACCAAGGACTCCAAACAAAAGCCCAGCTGCACCCTGAGTTGATTAACTCTAGGGTCCACCTAACTGGCCAAGTCCTTTAACTTCTGATAGCCAGGGAGATACACAGACAGATACCTGTTAATGGAATCTCCAGTGCCAAGGAGAATGCAGCCTGTCCCAAACCCCAAGTCAGATTATTCATCACAGTTTTCTGTTCCTTTAATAGTTATGTTTCTTTTATTCTTTCAACTTACAGGTTGCTGATTATTAGACAGTCAAGATTCTTCTAAAGAAGAAATATGAATTGTGAGGTTTCAGAACATGTGTCTGTAAATCCAAAACCTGTGGCTGCTTCTCTCCAGGGTTAACCCTGAAATGGTAACTAGGGGGTGTGTGTTTAACTTACTGTCAACCATGATCCCAATCAATGTTATTTTCTATTGCCTTCAGCTGAAAGAATTCAAGTCAAGAAGAACTTGTAGAGAAACTATGTTGGGGAGATGACAGAGGTCTAGTTCTTGTTTAAGAACTGGGATCTTTTCTTTGATAGGCAGGAGAGAAGGCTGTGAGAAATAAACCTCCTGCTGACACAAAGAAGGGGTTCTAGTAACTGTTTACTTTACCCACAACAGCCCTGAACCTCTATCAGACAAAAGGTGGCTTGTTTCTCTGCAGGCTCAGTGATATGCGGAATTGGCTGAGGTGGTTCCAAAAGGTGTTTGGCCAGTGCAAATGAATGAGCTTGGAGAAGGGCTTGCCAAGTCCTGTTAAGGTTTATAGAAGTCAAGAAGCCATGGCATTCCAACTCTGGTCATATTTCTCCAGTTCGGCTTAAGTTTTGTGCCTGCAGTTGACTGCCTTTTTTGTATTTTGATTTTCATTAACACAGAAGGCCTGCTGTTGGCAATAACGCCATGGAACGTCCTTGCTGGAGCTTAACATTTCAGCACATTTTGCATTGCCTAATGATGGGGTTGTGGTTTGCCAGGAAGGGACTGTTAACGCTTTCCTCCTAGAACTGGGTAGAACTATTCCTGTGCAAACCTCAGCTAGTTCAAACAAAGCTTCTGTAATGGCAAAGGGAGAGAAAAGCTGCTATAAATACTTTTAAAGGCTGCATAGGTGATTTACAACTCGCTTTATTAATCCTATAAAAAGGCACAGCTGAACGCCTTTAAGTTACATGCATACAGATGACTAATTAAATACACAGTTAAAAGTCTTGACCCAGCACAATTCTGACCATTAAAGAAATAAGTCTTGGATTACCCTCTAGCCAAAAGTTTTTGGATGAATTTGTGGGTGGAAGAGGATGGGGGTGAGGTGAAGGGAGAAGGCTGACATAGTAGACCAGGGCAGGTAAAAGAGAAGAAGGGAAATTGAGTTCCTGCTGGTTCCTGTTTACCCACCATCACAACACTTACGACAACACAGCAGCGGTAGGACTGCCCACCACTGCTGAAAGCCACTTCCTCTCACCTCTGACAATGACTGGACTACGTTTAGTTTGAGTAGGGGTGAATTAAAGTGGCTTTGGATGCAGAAAGAATAATAGAATCCTAACATTCTGGTGGGATGACATCTCACAGGCTTGCTGACCTCAATTGGTTTATACGTTTAAAAACTGATACTTGGGGATGAGAGGATTTTTTTTTTTTTTCCATCACAGGACTAGTTATCAGCAAAATGAGAATGAGGACCCAGAAGCAACCTCTAGAACATTAACCTTTCTAAGACACCACTCATTCTGCAGGCTGTGTTGCCAGGAGACACAACATATTTTGATGGAGGAGACAGGGGATTAGTGGAAGGCAAGTCAGGTAGGATGCAATTCCAAAACTTTAAATGTTTGCCAAACCATTTATCAGAAACATAAAAGGCTCTTTCAGTTTTAAGGTTCTTGGAAAGGATTGGGAGAGGAGGGAGTGGCCTTTCCCATCAGGGACAAGACTGAACAATTCTTCCATTGGCTAAGTGGGGTTTTCTTTGTTGCTTGGCCCCCTCACAAAATCTGGCTCTGTACAAAACATTTTTAGAAACTCCCAAATCAGGCTGTGAAAGTGTTGTGTGAGAACACTGGGACACAGGTCAGGAAGATTGGATAGCAAGCCTGAGGGGCTGCTTGGGGCAGTCAGTGTTATTTCTCTTGCATTTAGCACTTGAAGTGATCCACCAAGGTCAAGGTCGCCTCTATACCTACAGGCTGCCCAAATAAAGTCTGCAGCTGATAACTTTTTTTTTTTTCCCACTTGCACAGCTCTACCTGCTTTGTTTGCTTCCCTGGTGACCCTGAGGTCATTTCCTCAGCTCCAAATAGAGGACAAGTTTTCTTCCCTCTTTATATGTGAAGCACGGAGCCTAGCTGTTGCCTTTACCTAGAAACATTACCTTCTTTGCCCTCACTGTTTTTCATTGATTTTACACCCCTTTCATCAGCTAATTCCTATCCATGACTCAAGTTTCAGCTCGGATGTCACTTCAGAGTGACAGAGAAGTCTTTCTGGATCCCAGGAGAAGATACAGGGCTCTCTTACCTCCTCTCACAGGAGGCTTTGCATACCCTTGTCATAGGAAACACTCATCACACTCTCTCTAACTCTCTAGGTTCAGGTTTTTTTTTTTTTCCGCTGATAATAGGCTCCATGAGGGCAGGAACCATGTTCTGTTATTCGCCATTGAATATATATTATGGTGCCTGACATATAGAGGGATGCTTATAAAACACAAACAGTTTTTAAATAGCCAAATGTCCTTCTCTCTTTCTCACTATCTCTCTATTGCTTTCCATATGGGAAAACAATTTAATATAAGCTTTCATTAAAATAAAAAATTATTTTACTTTAAACATAGAGAAGTGGATGAAAATGACTGAATGTGAGAATTTGATTAGTTTCATAGGGCTTTCACAACAAAATATCAAAGACAAGGTAGCCTATACGACAGAAATTTAGTCTGGAGGCCAGAAGGCCAAATCAAGGTGTGAGCAGGATTGATTCCTTCTGAGGGTTATGAAGGAAGGATCCATTCCAGGCCTTCCTAGTATGTAGACGGCTGTCTTCATGTTCACATGGCATTCTTTCTGTATGCCTGTTTGTCTCCCAGTTTCTCCCTTTTTGTAAGGACCCTAGTCATATTGGATTAGGGCCCTCTCTAATGATCTCATTTTAACTTGATTAGCTCTAAAAAGACCCCAGTCTCCAAATAAGGTCACACTCTGAGGTACTATGGGTTAGGACCTGAAAAAATGAAATTAGTGGGACATAATTCAACCCATAATAGGAAAAATGGATGTCACTGCAACTATAGCTGGCCACTTGAAAGACTAAAATCACAATGCTTTGAAATATTTCAACATTCTCTATAGGCTGAATATGGTCATTTCTAATAGAGCTTAGAAAGCCAGGCTGAGTAGCATATTCTAGGGATATAATCTCTAAATGGAAGCCTTAGGATTTTCAAGACCCTCTACCAGAGTGTTCAGTCAGAACATAAGGTGCTATAGAAACATTTTGCGAAAAGAACCCCCTGGATCACATGTCACAGTCAAATTATTGCAGCCCTTTCCCCTCACAATCATTTCTGTTCTCACGCCAAGAAGCAAAGGAAAGCTAAGCTTCCTAAGGGGATTATGGGGTTTCCATCTTTTGCTCTAAACTTGCACTATTATTCCCAGAATAACTGTGAAATTGAATTTGATCCATGAACCTGATGAGTAATCAGCTAAGGTTACCTAGAGGTGAAATATACTCAGCTCACTGATTCAGTGTTTCTTTTGTAAGTGCTCTTTACATATGAAGGAAGGTGGCTCTTAATGTGGCCCATTTTCTTCCCTCTTTCCAAGTTTCAGTTTTATTTATGAATTTTTTCCTGCCAAAATTTTAAGTGCCTGTGTAGTCAAATAATAAGTCTTTTCCTTTTTACCTTCTGTGTTTCCCATGTGTTTTCCTCTCAGGAGCCTTGCTGACTCCCTAGTGGTATCCTCCGTCCCCTGCCTCCTACACCAGGAGTTGTTCATGTCTGACTTCTCTAGGAGCCTTGAGGAACTGCACAGTCTCCTTAAGTGATAGGTTTTATTTTTTCAAGGGTGGCTTTGCAATATCCTGGATAAGACACATTTAATAGCATCAAATAGCACTTCTTTTATATCATTTGCCATATTTTATGCAATTGGGCAGATGTTTTTGTCTCCCATTAGACTGACCTCCACTGAAGGCAGAGACTATGTCTGGTTCACTGTTTTGGCCCTAGAACCTAAGCCAGTGCATGTTCAACACAGGTGAATGCTACAGTGAATACCTATCCAACATCTGTGAATGTCATCACTAGGGGGGCCTCTCCTCTACCTTGGGTGCTCCTTATCCTTCAACACCCGTGTCTTGCATGTTAAATTCTCTTGGATTATTCAAAACTCAAAACTCAGCATCTTATGATATCATCAGCTTGTTGGTCATATGTCATTAAGTGGTCATGTTACCCTATTATAAGACTAATTTTATTAGCAAAAAAGAACAAAATCCAAAGGACTGAATCCTTTGAAGTCAAAGGATTCTGTCTCTAGGCCTATTTTATCTACATTTGAGGCCGAATCAGATCGAGTGGCTTTCTTACCCAACACCTTGCCTATTTCTTAAGTTAATTATCATTCATTTCTTCTCAGAGTCACACAATCAATAAAGCCCCATTTTTAGTAGCTTCCATTTCACTGTTACTGTTTGTCAGGGAGTGAAGCTAGACCTATGTTGAGAAATTGATTCTGTAAAAAGAATTTTAGATACAATCAGTTCAGTTCAGTCGCTCAGTCATTTCTGATCCTTTGCGACTCCATGGACTGCAGCACACCAGGCTTCCTGTCCTTCACCATCTCCTGGAGTTGGCTCAAACTCATGTCCATCAAGTCAGTGATGCCATCCAACCATCTCACCCTATGTCATCCCCATCTCCTCCTGCTTTCAATCTTTCCCAGCATCAGGGTCTTTTCCAATGAGTCAGTTCTTTGCATCAGGTGGCCAAAGTGTTGGAGCTTCAGCTTTAGCATCAGTCCTTCCAATGAATATTCAGGATTTAGATACAATATGGGCCATTAAACAGAATAACAGAATAATGAGATTCTTTTTCTCAGAATACACATGTGGCAACTACCACTCTCTCCCACTCATTTTTTTCCTCCCTCACTTACCTCTGCTGAAAACAGATAAGACATATGCTTGCTGAACTAATCTAAACCTAGAAAATCAAGTATAATGATGTGGTTCAAGGAAAATAACCCTACTTTGTGTTTCTCAATTCCATCTTAGCAAATTTAGGCTGCTACTCAGGAGCTGGGCAAGCATGTGAAGGGAGAGAATGAGAAGAATGAAGTGGGATGCGTCTGTCAAATCCAGCACAAGTTTGCTTTTGGATTTGCTATGAAAGTGACTCATTTCATAAACAATACAGCTGCTGTAGGAGGCAGCCTTGTCAGATTTGATGGATGGCTGCGTATCTCTGGATCTTCTGCAGTTGTCGGGCAGACACGCTTAGGAGCCAAGCAACCATATCAAATATATCTTGAGTCAATAAGAAATATGAGAACTCTTCCCACCAATGGTAAAAATAAGGCAAATAGTGGGACTGAACAGTGGCACTCTGGATCCACTCTACATGCTGGCCCCAGCCTATGTTTTGACCACAGTTTCACATTCGACCTATCCAAGTGCCCCTGCTTTGCAAGGGAGTTCTAGGGAGTCTATCCGTTTCACAGAGCAAGGTCAATCTCATGGTACCCAAATAGGAAAGCCTAAGTGAGGGAATGGATAAGTGATAGCTAGTATGAGGAAAGATTGGATTTCTGGCAAATGTGAACTTATGAGCACAAATCAGTGGGTTGGATAATGAACTTTCCCTTTCTTAAAGAGTTAGCCCAGCCTCATTCCTCATTTCTAGCAGAAACACAATCTACAGGACAACTTCTATGGCTCCCAAGCAAAGAGAACAAGAATAACCACCAATGGGCTGTTTGAATGGCAGAGCTTTTATCTACTTCTCTCCTTCACTCCAGCTTAAGGAATAATGGGGTTTGCTCTGATCTGACTTCTTAACTCCTAGAAAGCCTACCTTCTGGCCAGGAAACATGCTAATTTTGACAGAGGGAATGTTATTGGAAGAAATTTGGAAAAGTCTTCTCAGTCAAATACATCAATACATCAATTACCCCAATTCTCGTGGTCTCTAAAAGCTCCACCATAAAAGCTTCCTTTGTTTTAAGACACCAAAGACATCTGTGAAAATACAATTGCAAGGGTAAAACATTAAGCCGCTTCTTACAAGCCATTTGTCAAGGAACTTGATCCTGGTTGAATGTCCCTGAGCAGAGGTTCCTCCGCCAGTAGCTGACCAGAGTGCTCCATCGTCCCTCTCCTGCTTCCAACTCTCTTCTCCCACCCTGTTTTTTCATCTCTTTTTCTCTTCAAATAGGACTTACTCTTAAAAGCGTGGCTAGGTTGGACCCTCATGACTTAGTTTTTGGTTTCAGACCAAGGATTGATACCAGTTGTTCTTTTAATGGGACTTCACCTGTGTAAACCAATATGGACTATACTTTACAAAATCCCACTAACAATGTCAAAGTTCCAGGTAGAAGGGGCATCTTAAGGGCTTGTTTTACATTTTTAATGACTTTTTTTATTTTGAGAAAATTGTAGATTCACATGCAATTGTTCAACACCCCCAGTCCCTGGCAACCACTGATCTGTTCTCCATCTCTAGTAGTTTGCTATTGCAGGAATTTATATTTATGGGTCATATATAACCTTTATGTAACCTTTTGATATTTGCTTTTTCACTCAGCATAATTCTCTGGCGATTGATTCAGGCTGTTGTATGTCTCAGAAGCTTCCTTTATATCACAGAATAGTATCCATGGGATAGATCTATCAATGGTTTGATTAACCACCCACCCACTGAAGGACTTTTGAGTTGGTTCTAATTTTTGGCTATCACAAATAAAGTTGCTATGAGCCACTGTTTTCAGGTTTTGGTATAGACATAGGTTTTCATTGTATGTGTGTATGTGTGTGTGTTCTCAGTCATTCCGATTCTTTGCCACACTATGAACTGTATACTGCCAGGCTCCACTGTCCATGGGATTTTCCAGGTAAGAATACTGGAGTGAGTTGCCACTTCCTTCTGCAGGGGATCTTTCTGATCCAGGGATCAAACCTGTGTCTCTTGAGTCTCCTGCATTAGCAGGCAGATTCTTTTCCACTGCCCCACTTGGGAAGTCAGGTTTCATTACTCTGGGATAAATGCCCAAGAGTGCAATGGCTGAGTCATACCATAGTTGCATATTTAGTTTTGTAAGGAACTACCACAGTCTTTTCCAAAGTGGCTGTACCATCTTGTATTCCCATCAACAATATATTGAGTAATTCCTTGCTCTACATTTTAAGTGTTTTTGTTTCACTAAATGTCAAAATCAAAGTCCTTTCAACAATTCCCTTTAGGCACCCAAAGAAACAACAGAATGGGCAGCCCTCATCCTCTTTAGGTTGTATGGTTTATGCCCCTGCCTGATATATGGCTCTCTCTGCCCACACTCACTTTGATTCTGCAGACTGCCTTCATGTTTTCCCCTCCTCTGACTACCTTCCAAAACCCTTATCAACATCAGCTGCAATTCCTTTGTGTCTTGTTCCAATCATAATCTCCTAATCCTCCCCAGATGCCATGCCAAGCCCAGCAGCGCAGTGGCAGCTGCAGCCACAGCTCATGCATGACTCAGCACCTTGGACAGAAGAGCTGGACCTCTGACCCCAGGGACCTGGGCCAGCACTAGCCACTCACTCTTTCCAGGTCCAAGGGACAACTCTGTCTTCACTCTTATTCTGCCAGGAATAAAGCAGAACTTTCATAGGGCAGAGAATGCAGCTTGAATTGAACTAGGTAGGGACAAGGGCCTGTTGACAGGGAGGTCCATGCCGGAGGTGGGCACAGCCTTAGCACCAGAAGTTTTACCATGTGGGGCAGATCTTTCCTCACTTCTGAGCATCATGACCATAAGTATAAAAATGCTAGTTATCATTTATGGAGTATTTGATGTGGTCCAGAAACTTTTAAAGTTTACTTTCCATGTAGCAGTGCTTCCTTGATGGCTCAGATAGGAAGGAATCTGCCTGCAGTGCAAGAGACCTGGATTTGATCCCTAGGTCAGGAAGATCCCCTGGAGGAGGGCATGGCAACCCACTCCAGTATTCTTGCCTGGAGAATTCCATGGACAGAGGAGCCTGGAGGGTTGCAGTCCACGGGGTCACAGAGAGTGGGACATAACTGAGTGACTAACACTTCCATGTATCAGCTCACCAAATCCTCAGAGCCTCTCTACAAGGACAGTTCTAGTCTATTCTCCATTCTACAGGTGAGAAATCTGAGACCTGACAACACACAGGGATTTGAGTCCAAGCAGCCAACTTCAGAGCCCATACATTTAACTGCACTCATTCTCAAATGAGCAGACTTCTGCAGCTCCTGGTTCTACATATCTTGACAGAAAGTTCTGTGTCCTCTTCTTACTAATTCAGATCCAAATCATGTGCAAGTCAGGAAGGAGAGTCCATGTGGGGTGGGAAGCAAGTTATAGGCAACAGCTGTACCCCCTAGTAATCTTAGTTCTTATCTGAACAGTTGGGTGGTGCTGCCTTATCCACATTAACCAATGTCTTTCTGGCAGTTTACACCTCTCATGATGAAGGAATGCAGTCAAAAAGCTGCTGCCTATACGAAGTGTTTGAGGGGATATGGTATGCAGCAAGCTTCCAGCTAGGGACACAGGCAAGCGTGGTTCTCATCCACCTGCTCATAGCCCTGCAGCATACCACAAACTGGCAAGGACACAGTGCAGCTTCACGGCATGCCACAGTCCCAAATGCATATTTGTCACATACCATTCACTCTGGCAACATGCATTCCACATGCCCTAGAGTCCTGCAACTCATGCTGTTTTGCCTTTAGATGCAATAGTTTGCTCACAGTAAATATTTTTTGGTAGAGGCCCTCCGCGCCCAAGATGAATGTTATTTGACCAATGTGTGAGATTCTTTTCCTCTTTCACTTTAAGCCACACCTCCATATTCTTCACACACCCCAGATTGCATGGCCTGCTAAATATTCCATTCTGTCCTCAAGAGGACTGAATTCTAGACAATTCCTTGCCTTCTTAACCCAGACTTGTCATGGGACCTCCTGACACTGAGGGCTGCCAAGAATAACTTGGAATTCTTGCAATCAACACACTTCACACTTCTCTCAGCCCCCTTCACACTCTGGGAGCCCCACCTTTCTTGGGCACATTCCATTCCCACTCATCCCACCCACCTGGCCTCCTCTACTCCATCCCCGGGGGGAGCCACTCAAGCTCTTTTCCCTTAGGCAAGGGATTTGGGTTTGACAATTTTATCTACTTTATGTGGTCTAGGGCAATATTTTAGGATTTAATAACCAGAAGTCTGTGTCTTCCAGTCCTTATATTTATGTTAAGAACATCCCCAGGTACCAGTAGCGTTCAAAATCATTGGGTTATCAATAATCTATATGAACCTTAAAATTCTTGGCACAACGTTCATTACCAGATTGGGTCCCAAATTTTAAGGCATTAAGGGCAATTTCTTGCTTTGCTGCTCCTGAATAACAAGTATCTTCTTTCTACCTAATGATCCCCTCCCTTGCCTCATTTTTTCGTTTCCTCTTTGCTTTTTAGATATGCTGCTTTTATGTGTTTCATGAATGCTCATAAACTGGTGTCAGTCCCTCCTGGTTTTATATAGTGGAAGGAAGGGAAGAAAGGAGATAGGAAGAAGGAAGGGAAGGAGGGAGGGAGAGAGATGTAAACAAAAATTAAGAAATTCCAGACAGAACTCTGTCCACAGCAAATAAGCTCAGAATGCCTTAGAAATTTAGATTTTTCTATCTATAGGAAGCAAGGGTCAACCAAAGGGCAGAACACACTTGAAATCTCACAGGTAAGATTTGAATAGCTTAGATTTCTTGTATTCTGTGCACATCTTCATAAGTGTGCTAAACTTTCTGATTCTTTCTCCATTTGTAAAATGAGATGGGAGTTATGAAAATAGACCACAATAACCAATATAAGACAACCTCTTATAAAATACTGGCATCACAAACACAAAGTAGCATTATTAGGGTAAAGACTGTTCCAAGCAGTATGGTAATTATTGGAACAAAAGCATCATTTGTCACTATTGTCTAGGTAGAACCACAAATGCTAATTGCAGTTTAGAAAGTGTTCTATTTCTGATCAAAAAATACTTGATAATTATGGGAATGATTAAATAGTTTAAAGCCCCTCAGCAATTTTCCTCACCTTTGTTCATGGAACACTTTCCCTCAGTTCTTCTTAGAAAGAAATGATTCAGGAGCAATCTGTTTCCCATTTTAGGGCCTACTCTGCTCAATGATTTTTGGCTTTCCATTGCTGGGTCCTCCTTCTCTGTCCTAACTGTAGCCTCTACTGCGCTCACTTTACACCCTCTCCCTTCCAGTGTTTCTGTGATTCCTAAGGGGAATACTATGGGCAATTTGGCTGAGAAAATTCATGTGCAACTATTCTTTGTGTTGCAGGACAGTTAGCATCCTCAATTCCCACTCAGTTCTGCCATCAGTACCACCTCCCGTTATTGTGCCAACCAAAAACACACTTTCATATTTCAAAATGGCCCTTGGAGAGACCACACCACTTACATAGTTTGAGAATTTCTGTGTTGTTTGGAGGGAATGGCAACCCACTCTAATATTCTTGCCTGGAGAATTCTATGGACAGAGGAGCCTGGTGGGCTACAGTCCATAGGGTTGCAAAGAGTTAGACACAACTGAGTAACTAACACTTTTACTTTCACTTTACCATACCTAGCCCAAATATCTCTCCTCTGCTTTAATCCATTGTTGACTAGCTATTCTCACTTGGATGATACAAAAGAACTTTAACCTCCTGTCTAAAGCAGAACCTGTCATCTCCCACTTCTCCAAATCTGATTTTCCTCCTGAAATCCTATCTCTGTTGGCCACATGTAATCAAAGCCAGCAACCTAGGTATCAACTTTCACTCCTTCCTCTTTTTCAAATCCCACAATTACTCACAAAGTAATTCTACCTCTTTTGTAATCATCTCTTCCCTCTCTCTCTACATAATAACCATTTCTTTCCCAGCCCAGAGTTTTCAGGAACATCTTCATAACACAACATCTTCAGCCTGCTGGTTGGCTGTGAAAGTACTCCTAATAAACTATGTAATGATCAAATGAGTTTAGAGAGAATTGCTGGATAATAAACACTGAACATGTCTAAACTCATATTCTTCTTACTGAGTAAAGGTATAGTTCTATTCAGAATCTTTCTCTAAATTCTTTTATACCAGACAGTGAACTTCCTAGAGTAGATATGTTAAGGCAGCTTTTGTCCCAACTAAGTGAGCTAACAGTTTGCACACCACTACCCCAGATAATAAGTTCTTAAATATACTAACCTGAATCTCATGCTTTTCATCTCTCTCTCTTCTCCCTCTCAAGTCTGTTATTTCTAAAATATTTACTTGCAATTGTGACACCTCTGCTAAAATTTGTTAAATGAATTTTTGTCACCTAAAACATACATCTTTGTTGACTACATGTGGAACACAAAGATATGGTCCCTCTCAAACTTTTCAACCTCTCTCTCTACTTTGGTCTCCAAATTTCACATGAAGCTCTAGCAGTGACAAACTCTAATAGTTTCCTAACTACACCTTGTAGTTCTGTGCCTCTCTGAATTTTCACATGTGGTTCTCTTAGCCTGGAATTTCTTTTCACTGTTTTAACTTCACTTATGTTTCAAAAGGATCAGTGTTGATATTATATAGAAAACAGACTTCAGAAGGCCAGAGCAGAAGAAGGGAGACCTGAGCTGGTTGCTGGCGGCTTAGCCCATGGTTATGGTAGTGAAGGCAGAAAATACTGCTCAGATTCTCATATTTTTTAAAATTTATTTATTTTAATTGAAGGCTAATTACTTTGCAATATTGTGGTGGGTTTTGCCATATATTGACATGAATCAGCCACGGGTGTACATGTGTCCCCACATCCCAAACCCCCCACCCACCTCCCTCCCCATCCCATCCCTCTGGGTTGTCCCAGTGCACTGGCTTTAAGTGCCCTGTTTCATGCATCGAACTTGGACTGGTCATCTATTCCCCATATGGTAATATGCAGGTTTAAATGCTATTCTCTCAAATCATCCCACCCTCACCTTCTCCCACAGAGTCCAAAAGTCTGTTTTTATGTGTATCTCTTTTGCTGTCTCACATATAGGGTTGTCGTTACCATCTTTCTAAATTCTATATATATGCGTTAATATACTGTCGCTAACAGTCGGACACGACTGAGCGGCTTCACTTTCACTTTTCACTTTCATGCATTGGAGAAGGAAATGGCAACCCACTCCAGTGATCTTGCCTGGAGAATCCCAGGGATGGGGGAGCCTGGTGGGCTGCCGTCTATGGGATCGCGCAGAGTCGGACACGACTTAAGTGACTTAGCAGCAGCAGCAGCAGCAGTCTACTGTATTGGTGTTTTTCTTTCTGACTTACTTCATTCTGCATAATAGGCTCCAGTTTCATCCACCTCATTAGAATTGACTCAAATGTGTTCTTTTTAATAGCTGAGTAATATTCCATTGTGTATACACAATATGTACACAACTTTCTTATTCATTCATCTGCCAATGGACATCTAGGTTGCTTCCATGTCTGAGCTATAGATTCCCATATGTTTTTAAGGTTTCCATTTTATATATCTTATTTAAAAGCCTATTCAAATTGTCAACTCTTTTAAATTTGACATGGGAAAACTGAGTCAAGAGATAATCAAGTATCTTGGTCAGTAGTTTTCTAATATTTGTTTATTTCGTTGCATCAGGTCTTCGTTGTGGCACAAGGGATCTTTGTTGGGTCACGAGGGATTATTTTCATTGTGATGCATGGATGCACTAGTTGTGGCACAGGCTTAGTAGTTACAGTGCACAGGCTTGGTTTCTCTGAGGAAAGTGGGATTTTAGCTCCCCAACCAGGGATAGAACTTGCATCCCCTGCATTGCAAGGCAGATTTTTAACTACTAGACCACCAGGAAAGTCCCTCTTGTCAGTATTAATACATGAAAATTCCATAATCCACCTTCTTACCTAAAGAGATTCTCTGTCAAAAAAACAAAACAAAACAAAACAAAAACCCTGATACTCTTTGTAAACTGAGCAGGACTCTCATTTCCATCTCTCTTGGGGCTTGTAAAAGATAAGTGCTTATCTTAATTATCTTGAAAATAATTCCCCATTTGAGGTTTTCGTTGTTATTATTGTTAAACAATATTCTTCATAAGAAAAACCATGAAATTAGTTAAGTTTAACTCTGGCTCTTGGCTTTCTCTTTTTTCAGTACTGTAACAATATTCCCATATCCACATAAGGTTTTTTATCCTAAAGCTTCATTGGTAATTAGTAGCAGTAACAGTAGGAGTAGTGGAAATAATAATAATAATACAATGCATTAACTGACATTCATAGAATCTTGCCATACTAAAGGTTTATGCAAAATATCTCATTTAATTCTTATATGTGTTAGTTGCTCAGTCGTGTCTGACTCTTTGCAACCCCATGGGCTATAGCCCACCAGGCTCTCTGTCCAGGGAATTCTCTAGGCAAGAATACTGGAAGGGGTTGCCATTCCCTTCTCCAGGGGATCTTCCCAACCCAGGGATTGAACCTGGGTCTCCTGAATTACAGGCAGATTCTTTACCATTTGAGCCACAAGGGAAGGAACCCTAAAAAGTGGGTAGTGTATTTATTCCCATTTTGAAGGTAAGGTAATAGAGTTTCCAAGAAGTTACGTAATTTGCTCAAGATCACTCACCTAACAAACTATGGGAAGAAATTCAACCCCAGATTTCATGTCCTGTCCCCTTACCCACTGCACCATATTGGCTCCCTTACAGATACTCTATCTAGATTCTAATTAAAATGTAATTGAAAATTAATCTACTAAAGCATTTTAAATAATGTTTTAAAATTTAAAAAAAATAAAGTTTTGTTTATTGTAGAAAACTTGGAAAACTAAGAAAAGCACAAAGCAGAAAATATTTCTATAATTACATCACCCAGGAATGCTTATAACAGGTTAATACTGCGGTGATTAATCTGAGTACACTTTTTGTAATCTAATTTTTTCAACTTAGTAAAATTGTTAAAACATTTTCCCATATCATTGTTATATTTATAAAAAAATTTTTGTAGTTAAATAGTATATCTTTATGTGGATGCACCAACAAATTTATTTCACCAATTCCATACTGTTGGACATTTAGGTTAAATCTTTTCTTTATTATATGCTAACTTTTTAATTATAATTAATTCTGTAATGTATACTTTTATATGTATAAAAGTATACATATTTTTCTCTGAATAAAACTCTAAAAGAAAAATTGCTACTTAAAAAATTGAAAATGCTTAAGTTTTCTTTTTTATTTTGCCAAAACGTCGTCCTGAAAGACTGTTCAAAGTTAAGCACCAACAGTATTTTTTTAATGTGGCCTACTTCCATATACTCTGGCTAATACTCGGTATTAACTGTTACTATTTTTATTATCTGGAGTTGTTTCATGTTCCTTTTAATAGCTCATCCCATTTATTTTTAAAATCACAAAGGGAATGACTTGTGCTTCGACCCATGATAAGTAGTAACTGATGGTATTTGTACTCTCCCCACCCCATAACTGATAAACACTACCAAATTCGGCAAAAAATATGAAATGCCTGTTTTTAGATATTAGATAACATACATACAAATCTGTGATCCCTAAGAGCATCATTTTCATCCTAGAGCAAATTTTCTAGCCTCAAGGCAGGGCAGGAGAGCACCTGTAGAGCTTGGCAACTTGAGTTGAGGAAAGAGAGAGAAAGGAGCTTGGAAAAGCTGAAGCATCTGGTAATTGCAGGGAAGCGTTTCAGAGAGGGGAGAGCTACATAAAACAAGAGCTCCAAAAATCTGTATAGGAGTCTCATGGAGACTTAGGCTGAATCCCAAACTGCACATATGTAATGAACACCACAAAACAGGCAAAGAACAACTGCAAGGGCTTTCTAACTGAACAATCCTCTGAGCTCACACTGGGTTAAGAGACATTCAGAGTGGAAAGACTCCATTGAACACCTAAGCATTCAGGTAAAGACTATAGAAAACTCAAAGCTTAGCAGTAGGAATAGAATAGCCTTATAACAAGGCTACTCTAGATCTGCCCTAACAAAACTTAACAACCCTCAAAAGGATCAAATGAATCACAAGTAACCTAACTGTCTGCCAGTAAAATTGTCTATACTCTCTGAAAGAAAACAACAAAATGCACTAAAAAATGTAACATTCTTAATATCCAACATCCAATAAAAAATTACCAGATATGTCAATAAATAGGAAAATGTGATCTCAATCAGGAAAAATATTAGTCAATGAAAATAAACCCAGAAGTGGCAGAGATGTGAAATCAGAAGACAAAGAGTTATTATAAAAGGCCAAAAATTTAAGAGAAAACAAAGAAATGAAGAGATAAGAAGCTAAAAGCATAAAAAGCAGTCACATAAATATTCTAGAGGTCCAACACACAATAGCAGAAATGAAAATATTCACTTATGGATTTAAGGGCCAGTTAGATATTGGAGAAAAAAAGATCATTGAATTTGAAGACATCATAATAGAAACTATCCAAAACAAGCACAGAAAACAGAAAGACTAGAGAAAAAATGAATGAGACCATAGTAACATGTGAGACAATACCAAGCCATACAATATATGTGTAATTGAAGTTCTAAATCAAGAGATGAAAAGAGAGAGGCAGAAAAAAATATTTAAAGAAAAAAATGGTTGAACACATGCCACAATTGATTTTAAAAATTAAAACTTACACTTTTACAATGTATGAAAAATCTTAAGAAGATAAATTTTAAAAATTCCACATCCACAAAAATAGACCACATTCTGGCCTTAAAACACATGTTAGCGAATCAGGAAGAATAGAAATCATACAATGTCTGTTCTCAGACTATAGTCGAACTAAAATAGAAACCAGTTACAGAAAGATAACTGGAAAATACCAAAACACGTGAAGATTAAACAACATATTTCTAAATAATACATCGGTCAAAGAAGAAATTTCAAGAGAAAATTTTAAACATATTGAAATTAAATGAAAATGAACAACTTATCCAAATTCATGGGCTGCAGAAAAAATGGTACTTAGAGGTAAATTTATAGCTGTTAATAATTTATTGGAAAAGGGGAATGATCTAGTCAATAATCTAAGCTTTCACCTTAGAAACTAGAGAAAGAAGAGCAAAATAAATCCAAAGTAAGCAGAAGAAAAGGAATAACAGTAATTAGAGCAGAAATCAATGAAATTTATAACAGGAAACAGAAAAATCAACAAAACCAAAATCTGGTTCCTTGAAAAGATCAACAAAATTGATAAGCCTCTAGTCAGGTTAACTAAGAAAAAGAGAGGACACAAATTGCTAATATCAGAAACCAAAGGAGAGATATCACTGCAGACCCCACAGAAATTAAAAGGATAATAAAGTAAGTCCATGAACAATTCTATGCCCACATATCTGATATCTAGATGAAATGGATCTACTCTTGAAAGATACCACCTGCCAAAACTCATACAAGAAGAACTAGATAATATTAATAGAACTGTATCTAGAAAAGATATTGAATTAAAAATTAATCATCTTCCAAACAAGAAATAACCAGGCTCGAATGAATTTGCCAGTTAATTCTATAAAACATGTAAGGGATAAATTACACCAATTCTCTACAATCTCTTTCAGAGGACAGAAACAGAAGGAATATTTCCTAATTTATTCTATGAGGCCAGCATTATCCTAACACCCAAGTCAGACAGGTATTGTAAGAAAATAGAACCATAGACCAATATCTCCCATGAACATAGATGTAAAACTCTTCAACAATATATTAGCAAGTCAAACCCAACAATGTATAAAAATAATTATGCAACACAACCCAGTGGGATTTATCCCAGGTATGAAAGGTTGATTCAACATTCAAAAATCAGTTATGTAATCTATCACATCAACAGGTTAAAAAAGAAAAATCACATGATTATATCAATAGACACAGAAATAGCATTTGACAAAATCCTACACCCATCTCATGATAAAAACTCTTAGTAAACTAGGAATAGATGGGATCTTCCACAACTTGATGAACTATATCTACAAAAATCCTACAGCTAACATTATATTTAATGGTGAGAAACTTGAAGCTTTCCCACTAATATAAAAAAAAGGCAGGGATGTCTCCTCTCACCAGTCCTCTTCAAAATCATACTGGAAGTTCTAGATAACGTAATAAGACAAGAAAAGGAAATTAAAGGTATACAGATCAGGAAGGAATAAGTAGAATGATCTTTCTTCACAGATGATATGTCATCTATGTAGAACTTGAAAAATTAACAAAAATTTCTGGATCTAAAAAGCAATTATAGTGAGGTTTCAGGACACAAGACTAATATACAAAAGTTAATGACTTTCCTGTATATCAGCAATGAACAGATGAAATTTGACATTAAATATATAATATTATTTACATTAGCACCCCCCAAAATGAAATTGTTGGGTACGAAACTAATAAAATGTATATAAGATTTGCTTGAGGAAAACTACAAGACTCTGGTGAGAGAAATAAAAGAAGAGCTAAGTAAATGGAGAGCTAGTCCACGTTCATGGATAGGAAGACTCAACAGTGTCAAGTTGTCAGTTTTTCCCAACTTGATCTATAAATTCAATGCAATCAAAATCCCAGTGAGTTATTTTGGGAATACTGATAAGCTAATTATGAAGCTCATATGGAGAGGAAAAAGCTGTAGACCAGCCAACATAATACTGAAGGATAAGAACAAAATTGTAAGACTTTTAAAGACTTACTATAAAGCTACAGTAATCAAGACAGGTTGATACTGGTGAAAGAGCAGACAAATAGATCAGTGAAACAGAATAAGAAGCCCATGTATGTGTGCATGCAAAGTCACTTCAGTCGTGTTCAACTCTTTGCAACCCTATGGACTGTAGCCCGCCAGGCTCCTCTGTCCATGGGACTCTGCAGGCAAGAATACTGGACTGGGTTGCCATGCCCTCCTCCAGGGGATCTTCCTGACTCAGAGATGGAACCCAGGTCTTCTGGGTCTCCTCTATTGGTAGGTGAGTTCTCTACCACTAGCACCACCTGGGAAGCCCAAGAAGCCCATAAATAGACCCAAATAAATGTAGTCAATTAATCTTTGACAAGAAGCAAAGGTAATATAATGGGAACAAGATAGTCTTTTTAATATTTGATGCTGGAATAACTAGACATCCATGTGAGAAAAAAAAAATCTAGACACAGACCTTGCATCCATTGCAAAAATCCATACAAAATGGATCCGAGATCTAAATGTAAAACACAAAATGAAAAAACTCCTAGAAGATAACATAGGATAAAATCTAGATGACCTTGGGCATAACAATAACTTTTTAGATGTAACACCAAAGGCATAATCCATGAATTATATAATAAGCTAGGCTTCATTAACATTTTTTAAAATTTGCTCTGAAAAAATAGTGTCAAGAAAATGAGAAGACAAGTCATGGATGGGAAAAAACATCTACAAAAGACATATCTGATAAAGAACTGCTATCCAAAAATATAGAAAGAACTTTAAAACTCAACAATAAGAAAACAAGCTACCCAGTGAAAAGAAAGCAGCCAAAACCTTAACTGACACTTCACCAAAGAAAGTATTCTGATGACAAATAAGCATATGAAATAATGCTCCACAACATATGACATCAGAAAAACTCGTATTAAAACAACAATAAGATACCACCACATAGTTATTAGAATGGCCAAAATCCAGAACAACTTACAATACCAAATGCTGGTGAGGATGTGAAGCAAGGGAAACTTCCATTCTTTGCTGGTGAGAATGCAAAATGGTATAGCACTTTGGAAGACAATTTTGTCTTCCATTTTTCTTACAAAACTAAACATGCTCTTATCACACAATCCAGCAATTAAAGTTCTTGATATTTATCTCAAGGAGTTGAGATAAATATCCATCTACATATAGATAAGTATAGCAGTTTTATTCATAATTACCCAAACTTGGAAGCAACCAAGATGGATAAGTAAAGTAATTAGTACATCTGGACAATGGAATATTTTTTTAATATAAAAGAAATGGGATGTCATGCCATGAAAAGACACAAAGGAAACAAGTGCATTTTACTAAGTGAAAGAAGTCAGTATGTAAAAGCTACATACTGTGTGTTACCAACTATCTGACATGGAAAAGGCAAAACTTATGGCGACAGTAAAAGGATCAGCGGCTGCCCTGTCTTGTGTGTGTGTGTGTTGAGGCTGGAGGAGGTGAATTGGTGGAACACAGAGGGTTTTTAGGGTAGTGGAAATACTCTACATGATACTGTAATTATTAATAAATGTCATTATACATTTGTCCAATCCCATAGAATGTACAACACCAAGAGTAAATCTTAATGTAAACTATGGACTTTGGGTGATTTTGATGTGTCAATGTAGGTTATCAGTTTTAACAAATGTACCACTCTGATGAGAAATGCTGGTAATAGAGGTGGCTATGCATGTCTTGGGCAGAGGGAATCTCTCTACATTTCTCTCAGTTTTTCAGTGAATCTAAAATTCCTCTTGAAAAAATCATAAACACACACACACACACACATGCACCAAATGTGATAATCGATGTCCTTACCTGCTGATCTTAACTGCAGGTTACCTGCTGATATTTATGCCCTTGCATATTTTCCCCTGCTCCCCCACATAAAATCGTAGTGACCTGTGTGACTATTTGGATATTGTGGAGATAACAGCAGGTAGCTTATGATTCTAGATCAGAAGGAGTCTTTAACAGACACTGCAGCTTCTGCCTAGCTCTCTTTTGAATCACTTGCTATGGGAAAAGCTAACCATCATGACATGAGGACACTCAAGCAGCAGTATGGAGAGGCCTATGTGGAAATAAACCGAGGTGTTCTATACAAGTCAGTACCAACTTGCCATCACATGAGTAAGCCATCTTGGAAGCAGATCATTCAGCTCTTTCAGTTAACCGCAGCCCCAACCAATACCTTGATTGAAATCTTATAAATAATCTACAGCAGAGCTACCCATGTAAATTAAACCTAAATTTCTGACCCACAGAAACAGTGGAACATAAGAAATGTTTATTGTTGTTTACTGCCAGATAGTTGTGTAGATGATATTTTACACAACAATAATCATTGTGTTTCTATTTGTCAGCAATAAAAAGGAAAGAAAAATGAAAAATAAAATATTTACAACAGTATCAAAACAACATGAAATATCTAGAGAAAAATATAATGAAATAAAGGAAAACTTCACTAAAAAATAGAGAGTATCATTACAAGAAATAAAAGAAGACCTAAATAAATGGAGATGTTTCCCATGTTCATGTATTGGAAAATAAAGTATTGTTAAAATATCAGCTATCCCTAATATCTCTAAGTTATATTTCTTAAGTTGATATCTAATAATATCCATCTAATAATTATCTGATAATAACAATAATCTAATAATACATAATATCTCTAAGTTATATCTTTTAAATTAACAACTCTAAGTTATAGAAGTTTAGTGTTGACCTCAGTCAAAAGTTTGACAGTCTTTTTATAGGAACTAACTAGCCAACTCTAAAGTTTATGTAGAAATAGGAAAACAAGCCTTGAAGTAAGAAGAACAAAGCTGGGGGCTTTATCTTATTTCTGAATTATTATAAAGCTACAGAATCTAAGACAATGTGTTATTAGTGTAAAAGTAGACATACAGATTAATGGAATAGAATACAGAGTCCAAAACTAGACTGTGCATATAAAAGAAATTGTTTTTAGTAAGAATGTCAAGACATTTCAGTGAGAAAAGGAAAATCTTTCAACATGTGATGCTGAAATCATGGGATATCACTGGGGAGAAAAAATTAAGATCCACTTCTACCTCATACCATACCCAAAAGTTAGCCTGAAATGGTCATAGAAGTAAATGTAAAAGCAAAAATTACAAAATTCCTAGGATAAAACTTGTGATCTTGCGATAGGTAAAGACTTCTAAATACAGTATAAAAAAATCACAAACTTAAAGAAAAAAATTGATAAATTAGACAGCTTCAACTTTTAAAACTATTGCTGCTCAGCAATTATTATTAAGGCATCAAAAAGTCTAGTCAGAAAATGGGGAAAACATTTGCAACACATGTATGACAAAGTACTTGTATCCAGAATATATAAAGAGCTCATAACAATAATAAAAAATAAACAACCAAATTAAAGATGGACAAAGGATTTAAATAAACATTTCACAAAAGATAATATACAGATAGATGACCAATAAACACATGAAAAGGACTCAGCCTCATTAGTCATTAGAGAAACATGAGTCAAAATTATGAGGTATCTTTACCCATAGCAGAATGGATACAAATTTTAAATTGATAATACCAAGTGTGGTGAAGCTATGGAGCAACTGGAATTCTTGTGAAAAATGATACAATCACTTTGGAAAACTGGCAATTTCTCAAATGTTAGACATGCAGTATTTACCATATCAATTTGCACAAGAGAAATAAAAACACATGTCCACAGAAAACTTGTAACTGAAAGATTATAGCAGTTTTATAAATGAAAGCCCCAAATTGGGATCAACACAGGTGGTGAATGTGGGGAGAGAGCAAATTAGCCAAGATGGCGTGTTCAGGCTCTCACCTCACGTTTTTAAATAGTGACTATGTAACAGCTGAGCTCATTTGTAGCACTGCGCATGGGTGTCACAAGGTACTTGCTTGGTCAAGGGTTGTGTGCTGTGTGGATATGAGCTCCACCTAGAAAGTGGTGGCATTACTACTGCATCATGGCTGTGTCTGTTGGGTCAGCCATGAGAGGAGAGAATATAGCATGTCTACTACTAGGGTTGCTGTGTCAGCCAGGAGAGAATACTGCCACGGCTGCTGTGCCTGCCAGGAGAGAATAAACATGTCTGCAGTTCCTAAGGCTCCTCATGTCTTCTTCCAGTCTTGTAGCTCTCACCTTGCCTACCCTGGATTCAGCAGTGTGGACAGTGTGAACAGCGAGACAATCGGCATCAGGAACAGGATCAGCGATACAGTGCATATATAAACACAGTGTGTTATACCTATACAACCAAATACCACTCAGCAATAAAAGGACACAAACTACTGATACACATAGCACAATAGATGAATCTCAAAATCATTACGCTGCATGAAAGAAATGAGACACAAGATTATATAAAGGATCTCACATAAAGAAGTTGTGGTACATTTATGCAATGGAATATTACTCAGCCATAACAAGGAACAAATTTTAGTTAGTTGTAGTGAGGTGGATGAACCTAGAGCCTCTTGTACAGAGTGAAGTAAGTCAGAAAGAGAAAAACAAATACAGTATATTAGCACATACAAATGGATTCCAGAAAAGTGGTACTGATTAACCTAGCAGAGAGCAGACTCGTGGATACAGTGGGGGAAGGTGAGGGTGGGATGAGTTAATAAAGTAGCAATGACATATATATGCTATCTGTGTAAAATAGACAGCGGGAGTTGCTTTATACCAACAGGGATCCCAGCCTGGCTCTCTGTGATGACCCAGGGAGTAGGATGGGGAAGGAGATGGAGGCTCAGGAGGGAAGGGGTATACATATATATATATATGTATATACATATATGTATACATATATATATATATATATATATATATATAAACAATGACTGATTCGTGTGGTTGTATGACAGAAACCAACACAAAACTGTAAGGTGATTTTCCACCAACTAAAACATAAATTAAAAAAATTTTTAAAGAGTATATAAAGGACTCCAATTAAACAAAATTCTAGAAAATGTAAACTAATGTATAGCGATAAAAATAGATCAGTGATTTCACTCTGAATTAGGTGCCCGAGAGAAACAAAAATATATGCCCCCACACAAAACTTATGTATGAATGTTCATAATAAAAACATTATTCATAGTAGCGAGAAATTGACAACTACCTAATTATCCATCAACTGATGAATGAATAAATAAAAACATGGCATATACATACAAAGGATTATTATTATTCAACAATAAAAGGAATGAAGTACTGACATATGGTACAACATGGATGTGCCTTGTAAACATTATGCTAAGTGAAAGAGGCCAGTTACAAAAGTTACCAAAGGTTTCATTTATAGGAAATGTGCAGAATAAGCAAATCCATAGAAAGATCTTATATGTGTGGTCTGTTTTGTAGGCTATATTCATAACTTGGTGAATATACTGAAAATTACTGATTTACATACTCTCAATGGGTGAATTGCATGGTATGTGAATTGTATATCAATAAAGCTATTATTTCAAAAATTGAACAGATCAGTTATTGCTGAAGTCAGAAGTTTATTGCAAAGGAGCAGGAGGAATCTTTTAGTGGTGATGACAATATTTTATATCTTCATTGTATCAGTAGCTTCACAGATATATAATACTGTGAGGATCATTTAATTGTTCACTGTAAACAAATGTAGCTTATTATATGTAAATCAGTCAGGCTGATTTTATAAAGAGTATACACTAAACGTCTCCTTTCTTCCTCTGGCACCCATTTCCCATCCCCATATGCAATTAACATTATCAACTTCCGTATATTCCGCTAGACATATTTTATATATATGTAAGTAAATACATTATTTTTACCTTCTTAAAATAATGGCAGTATATTATATATACTCTACACCTTGCTTTTTCCACTTAATATATTTTGAAGATTATTCTCCATCAGAATATAAAGAACTTCATTACTTTTTTACATCTGATTAGAAATGGGTGGTATGGATACACCATAATTTGTTCAATCAATGTATTACTAATTCATGTTTATTTCCAGTTTTTTTTGGTATTACATACAGTGCACATGTAATTTCACACAAGCATACATCTACCTAGAGGCTAAATTTTTAGCCAAAAGATTTATGGAACAAAAATCTATTATATCTATCTGTTGATAGATACAATAAATTCTCCTTCATGAGTATTGTATATATTTATAATACCAACAAGAGTTATTGGTTTTTTGGTTTTTTTAAATCTGCCATCCCAAACATTTAAATAATTTATGTATCTGCCATCCCAACTATTTAAATAATTTATGTATTTATGTATGTATGTATATTTATTTATTTACTTTTGGCTGTGCTGTGTCTTTGTTGCTGCGTGGCTTCTCTCTAGCTGTGGTGTGTGGGCTTCTCATTCCTGTGGCTTCTCCTGTTGCAGAGTGTGGGCTCTAAGGCACATGGGCTCAGTAGTTGTGGTTCCTGGGCTCTAGAACACAGGCTTAGTTGCTCTGTGGCATGTGGGATCTTCTCAGAAAGGGGAATGAACCTGTGTCTCCTGCACTGGCAGGAGGATTCTTGACCACTGACCCACCAGGGAAGCCCTATTGGCTTTTTTGATGTCTGACAATATAAGTAAAAATGGAATCTACTTTACTTGACGTCATGCTTCTATGATTGTGAGGAAGATTGAGTATCTGTTCATAGTTCTCAGAATCATTTGTATTTGCTGTAAAACAGCACTGGTAACTTTTGCCTATTTTTCTATTAAATTCTTGAACATTTACATATTTATTTGTAGAAGCTCTTTCTATATATTAATCTTTATATGTGTTGTAAGTTGCAAATATCTCCTCCAGTTTGCCACTTACACTTTGACTTCAATTATACTGAGTTTTACAAACATTTGAAAAATATAGTCTAATTTATCACTCTTTCATGATTTCTGTGATTCATATTATGCTTCGGTCTTTCCCATCCCAAAATTATAAAAATAATTCTCCAGAGCTTTCTAAGGTATTTATGGTTTTATATTTTATGCTGAAACTTTTAATCAATTGGGACTATATTTTGGTATAGCATGCAAAGTTCCCATATTTTTTCCAGATGGTTATTCAATTCTTCCAATACCATTCATTGAATAATCCATATTTTCTCCATTGATTTGAAATATCATCTTTATCGTGTACTACATCACCATATGGACTTGGATCTTTTTCGATACTTTCTGTTCTGTTCTACTGATTTTCCTGTCTATTCATGAAACAATATCAGATTGTTCTAATTATTATAGCTTCATAACAAGAGCTAATAGCTAGTAGGCTAGTTTCTCCCTCCTATTATCTTCTTTATCAGAATTTTTCCTAGCTATCTTTGCTTATTTTCCATTTGAACATTAGAAATGCTTGTATTGTTCCACAAGAAAAATCCTTTTGATATTTGCATTGGGATCACATGAAATTTAGAGACTACAGGAAATACACATCTCTCTGATTTTAATGCTTCCTATCCAAAATCAATTATAGTATGCCTTTTCATTTGTGTAAATCTTCTTTTATTAGTCTTCAAGTCTCTTACTAGCATTTAAGTTTTCTCTGGCAAGTTTCCTTTTCAGTTGTTTTAATCTACTTGCGTCGGCTAGAATTCTTAGAGCTTATAAAATAAGACTGCTTATGGAGTATATCTTTGTCTTGTTCTTAAATTTAACAGAAATGTTTCTAATATTTTCCTGTTAAGAATCACATGGCAGGGGGAAGGAAAGAGTGAGATGTATAGAGAGAGTAACATGGAAACTTACATTACCGTATGTAAAATTTATAGCCAATGGGAATTTGCATATGACTCAGGGAACTCAAACAGGGGCTCTGTAACAACCTAGAAGGGTGGGATGGGGAGGGAGGTGGGAGGGAGCTTCAAGAGGGAGGGGACACACGTATACCTATGACTGATTCAGGTTGATGTTTGGAAAAAAACAACACAATTCTGTAAAGCAATTATCCTTCCATTAAAAAATAAATAAATTTATAAAAAAGAATCATCATGGTTGAACAGAATGTCTATATATATATATATATATAATCTTCATACCCATATATATTCACATACATACACAAACACAGGCTATTTCTATCTACTGAGAGATTTTAAAGTTCAGGAATAAAAACTGAATTTTATTAAATGCATTTTAAGCTTCTGTGGAGGTTTATAATATTTGTTTTATTTTACTTATTACTATTTTAGATTTTGAAATTAAATTTTTATAATGTTGAATAATTCTTGCTTTCCTGAAATAAACTTCTCCATGCTATATTAATTTTTTATATTCTGTTGGATTCTGTTTGCAACTATTTTATTTTGAATTTTATATTAGCCTACATAAATGAAACTGACAGCCTGAGCTTTTTGTTCAATCTTTGTCATATTTTGAAATCAGTGTTGTACTTGCATTGTGAAATGTTTTGGAAGTTCACATTCTTTTTCTGTGATCCACAGTATTAGAAAGTCAGATATAACTTCCCTTTCTATAGCTTTTCATCCCCCATCCCCATCAATTTTTATTATGTACATAATTTCTACATTTTTAGGGTTTGTAATATTTACATTCTATTGACCGTTTCCATTCCTTTTTACCTTTACTTTTTCATTCACTTACTGGTTGGCTAAAATTCTCTGTCAATATCCTTAAAAAGAGCTTATGTGAAAAAAATTCCATTATTTTTACGTTAAATATTTTGCTGATGTTTTGACTTTTATGTATAAATGAAAACTTGTCTGAGTATATTATTCTTAACTTAAATTTTCTCTCCTTCAGTACTTAAAAATACTACTCTATCCCCTTCCGACACTGAAAGTTCCAGTGAAGAAGTCTGAGGCTGGCATTATTTATTTTCTTTACAGGTGACCTCATCTTTTTGCCCAGATGCCCAAAATATTCTTTAGCTTTAAGTCTAGTAACTTTATAGGGAGATTTTGGTGTTACAGTTCTATGGCAATGTTCCCCTGATACACCCTAAAAGTTTCTAGATTCTAGTCCTGAAATTTTCTTTAAATATATATTTATTTGGCTCTCTACTTTAGAAACACTAATTGTGCATATTTTGGATCTTCTTTGCCTGTCTCCCAGGTCTATAAGTTCTCTTCAACTCTAGCAATATATGGAATCACAATTTTTACCTGTGCTGTAACACATTTTAATGACAAGTATTTTCCCTGTCAAATGGTTACTCCTTCTTTTTTCCAAATTTTTTTCCTTGTATTATTTCTATATAGATTCTGTGGTGGTTCCTCTGTTATTATTGTGGTGGTTGATATTTGAATAAGATAAGTAATTCCTGGATCAGCTATTCATAGTCAGCTTGTTTTAGGGAAAAGTCTACAAACTTGTTCAAAGACAAAATAATTATCACAGCACCAGGCTGTGAGTATATGAATGAGACTGTTTAACCTTTACTACTCAGCTAACAAAAATCACACTGTACAACTCACCCTGTGAGTCAGAAGTGGCTTCTCTCCAGTCTCACCAATGAACCTTTTCCAGTCAACATGGCTGTCTACATGTTTCCTCTTCAATACTGATTACTCGGCTTCTCAAAACATCTTTCTGTACAGACTTATGGAAGCTGCATCTGCCAGTCTGCTCACTCTGTATTTACTGACACAAATAAAGGAAGCTGTCAATCCTAAAGGAAAGCAATCCAATACTCATTGGAAGGACTGATGCTGAAGCTGAAGCTCCAACATTTTGGCCACCTGATGAGAAGAGTCGACTCATTGGAAAAAACCATGATGCCGGGAAAATTCAGGGGAGGAGAAGGGAGCGACAGAGAATGAGGTGGTTGGATGGCATTCCCCAACTCCATGGACACAAGTTTAAGCAAACTCTGGGAGACTGTGAGGGACAGGGAAGCCTGGCATGCTGCAGTTCATGGAGTCACAGAGTAGGACATAACTGGGCGACTGAACAACAACAACAAAATACACCACTTATTTTAAAGACGTGTGTTTGCTAACTTCTAGTGGGGTGCTCAAAGCATCCATTCTCTGTGTCTTCCCTACTCCTGTTTGACCTTCACTGTTTAGGACTGTGCTTCCACTTATTTTATGGTTTAAGTTTCAGGTGTCTTCTTTACTCAATGATAATAGAAGTTTTGCTTCTGCTTTTCATTATCTTTGTTGCTTTGGATAATTCCAAGAAAATAAGAAGAAAAGAAGTACTGATTTTGTCTGATACTTTAAAAAAACAGAAATATAGTTGATAAGGTTAACTTACAGATTTCACTTGGGAAATATTTAATTTAAAATTCAGTCAGTCGAAATTTCAACAAAGTTTTTGTTAGAACTACAGCTCACCAAACTGGCTTTAAGACCATAAACATGAAAGCACAGTACCTACCTGTGTGTCAATCTTGGTGTCATTCTCACACATTTCTTACTTTTCATCATCTACTCAGAAGCAAGCACTTGATGGTAATAGCAAAAGTATCAGATGGGCTAATATCTCTTGGAAATGGCTAAATTAAGTCCTCAGTAACTTCTTTCCGTTATTAATAATAGCATCATTCTATGCTCACTTCAATTTTATAAGAGAGAATTTTCTTTTCACTTCAGTTGCCTATCAAGTGCTTACTGAACATATATACACACAACTTTGATGAAACTTTTTAACCACAGGAACTGTCACTTCATGGATAGATTTCATAAAAATCAAATATTTCACCAAATTGAACAATCCTCATAGGCCCCAACTCCATTAGAAAGCTTCTATAGAACACGTAAATGTCTTTGTCTTTCAGTTGAGTTTAGTCGCTCAGTCGTGTCTGACTCTTTGTGACCCCGTGGACTGCAGCACGCCAGGATTCCCTGTCCATCACCAACTCGTAGAGCTTGCTCAAACTCTTTGTCCTTAGATATTGTTAGTATCCAATTTTACTGAATTGTGATTAGAAAGTGTTCACTACAATATGTCTCATTTTTGGAATTTATTGAGATTAATATCTGGTTAATATGAAATGAGTATTTGTCTATTTTCATGAATGTTCTTGGGTATTAAAAAATGGAATATTCCCAAACATCAGTTCCTACATGTAAGTCATAGCAACTACTATATTATTTATCTTATATTAGTCATCTTTAGCCTTACTTTTTCCTCTTATTTTGGCTCCTTTTTCCTATAATTCCTGTTACTGCTGATGTGTAAATTAGAGATACGTTTGTAGCTAATATCACCCTTACAAATTGCATACTATGGCATCAAATGGCCTGTAGCATGAATTTCCTTGAAATGATTTAACTTCCTAAATTCCACCTTATCTAACATTAATATCAGGACTTCAACTTTTATTTGGGGAGAGTGGGTTTGTCTTTTAACTTGCTCTACTGTCTTTTTGCTCACTCGTTCATTTTCAAACATCTTACAGCTTTAAGTGTTCACTTGTTCATCAAATTTGGTTTTGATACATAGCTCAATTTGAAAAGTTTATTCATTTAATAGATGCATCAAACTCACATTTATTGATATGGTAGATTTTTTAGCTATAGTACTCTCATTTTTATTTTTTGTTTGTTTTTTTGTTGCATTTTTTGTCTTGTTTTATTTTTATATAGTTTTTAAAAATACCTTTAACTTTGTGGCCTGTTGACATCTGTATAATTTTAAACCCTAATAGTTAACTATATAGTCTCTTATTCAATGATCTTCCTGGATTTCTAGGTGAATGATTTCAAACAAAATTCTTCTAAAATGACAATTGGTAAAGACACCTAAATATTTTTAAAATATGCATTTCAGCTCCAAAATTATGTCATGTTCAATGGAGAAACACTGTATGCATTTCAACTTGGATCAGAAATAATACAGTAATGCCCACTATAACCACTATGGTAATGCAATTATTTGAGAGAAAAAGAAAAATTGTATAAAAATTATACATAAGGAATATAACTGGAATTCTCAAATGAATCAAAAAACTACTATGAATAATTAGAGAATTCACAAATTAAAATATATAAGTTAATTGCTTTCATATGTTCAAATAATCACAAGATGTATTGGAACAAAAATCCCATTTATCATTTCTACCACAAAATACCTAAGAGAAAATTAAACAAGGATTTTCAAAAGTTTGTGAGAGGAAAAAAAAAAGACATTTAACACTCTTGTAGGGTATAAAATAAGATCTGAACTAACAAAAAGACACACTATTTTCTGAGATAGGAAGCTAATTAAATGCTGTAATTTTATAAATTAATAACATTAATTTATAACATATCAATAAATTTTTATTATAGCACACTAACACATTTTGTCTGAAACTAGATAAGCTGATATTAAATATCATGTGAAAAATAATACAAATTTTCAGTAGGATTCTGAGAAAGAGGAGCAATTTTTTAAAAAGCTCACTGAATATTAAAATATATTATAAAGCTAAAATAATTCAAAATGTGTAATATTGGCTATGAATAGACAGCAGAACAGAACAAAATAGAAAACAGAGAAATAGCTGAAATCAATTTGTAAACTTAGTATATGATAAAAAAAATTTTTGACATTTCAGATTAATAAAGTTAAAAGAACAGAGCAGTCATCTAAAAAAGGTTGTTATATCAACTCCTGACAATTTACCAGAATATAATGAAAACGGATTGAAGACTTACATGCAGAATTAAACCTTCAAAGTAATAGGAAAAAATGCGAGTGACTTTTTTTTTTTTAATGGGACTAGCACTTCAGATTAAAACAAAAAAATCCTAAAGCCATAAAGTCAAAGTGAAAGTGTTAGTCTCTCAGTCGTGTTCGACTCTTTACAACCCCATGGACTACAGCTCACCATAGAACCGTAAAAAGTACAGGTTAATGTAACTACATTTTTTTAAAAACTTCTTCATGGCAACATTATCATAAACAGGGTCAAAAGATAAATGACAAACTAAGGAAAAATAGTTGCAACTTATCCCAGAGAAAATTTTTTTTAGTGTTTAAAGAACTCCTAGAAAGTGAAAACAAAACAACCAAAAAGTAAACAGAAAAATGGGAGAGAAGAACAAGATGGTGGAGGAGTAGGTGGATGTGGAGTACAACTCTCTCCATGGATACACCAGGAATACATTTTCAGATACAGAAGTACATGCAGAACCCCAGCTGAGAGAGGACAGGAGTACCTGACCAGAGGAAAAGAACATATAGAACCAGGCAAAACTTGGTAGGACAAAGGAACTAGGGGGGAAAACAGGAGTATTAGTAGGACTGGACCTGTCCTCCACAGGTGGGGGAACTGAAGCACAGGTCCGATCCCCACAGCAGGCAATTGTCTGAGTCAGAGGAGAAACATTTAAGGCTGACAGTGAAACAGCTCATCTGTGGCAGCCTAAATGGAATGAGAATCAGACAGTCCTTGCCGCAGCCATACATTCCCCAGAGAGGGATGCAGGTCCCCTGGAAGGCACAGTGGCTGGGACCTGAAGTTTAGGGATTGTGGAGCAACCCCAGGGTGAGGGCTGCTGTTGACTACGGAGAGATGGATGAAGGGGAGGTGAGGGAGGAGACTGTGATGGGAAATGCCTGTGGAGGAAAGCTGGGCAGCCACGGAAGCAAGGCGATACTGCTGAGTCACACGTAGTGGGTGGAGCCATCACCATAGCCTCTCTCTCCCCACAGGCCAGCATTGGCAGCTGAACAATAGAGAGGCTGGCTCATCAAAGGCCTGACACGCTGAACTGCAGAGAAGGACCCCACCCAGGGTAGCCTTTAAGTAACTGATGCGGGGAACTACAGAGTAAGACACGACCCAGGGTGCCCCTGTAAGTGCCTGACACCCCAATCGACAGAGTAAGACCCCAGCCAGGGGTGCCCCTTTAATTGCCTGACGCTCTGAACAACAGAGAAGGACCTCAGGCAAGGGAGCCTCTAAGTGCCTGAAAGGGTGGAGCTGTGGAGAAAGACTGACCAAAGAGGCCTACTGATCGCCAGCTACAAGAGGCTCGAAAAAAGACTCTGATAGGGCCATAACGCTTGCGGTGGAGGCAGTCCATGTCCTTGCACACTTGGCACCACCAGGGCCCCCACAATCCAAGCAGCTGCACCACCTTCACACTCAACTCTCACTGGGGCAGAGCTGCCACAGGCAAAAAAGTCTTGTGTCTTTGTGCCCAGGGTCGCTTCAGTAGTGTCTGACTCCTTGCAACCCTGTAGACTGTGGCCAGCCAGGCTTCTCTGTCAGGGAAGGGAGTTCTCCAGACAAGAATACTGGAGCATATTGCCCAATATTCGTTGCCATACCCTTCTAGAGTATTATATTTCCTACTGCCCTAGCTGCCAACTTCCCTGAGTACCTGGTGCTGCTAGAACCCCTGCGGCCCCCAGCAGCTGCACCATCTCCACATCTGGCCCTCACAGGGGCAAACCCAAGTCCTCCAGGGCAGCCTCAGGAGCAAACCCCAGTGGACGACCCACATGCAGAGGAGGAAATAAAACTACAATTGAAACCCAGGGGCAGTGTGGCTAAGGAAGAAGACCCAAAACCTTCCCATCAGTTGTACAAGCTGCAGATTAAATCCACACAATCAACTAGGTAGACTCTGTGTCTATGGAATATGTAAAAGGTCATTGAGAGCTCCCACAAAAGAAAACACACTAGTTCTGATAGCTGTGGACATTGGAGGCAAGAATACACAGGAGTTGGACCAGATTAGAATCTGAGCTGCCCCCACAGCAGGTCCAGAGATCAGCACAGTGTTGGAGGGCATCCTAGGGAGGTGAGGTGGACTGTGACTCCCAGCGAGGAAAAGGACTCTGACAGCAGTGACTCAAGAAAAACATTTATCATTCTTACGTTTTGACTTGTTCTGCAGATTCTTTTGGATTTTCTTTTCCTTTTTTCCCCCCCTCTGTTGTAGGTGTTGATTTTATTGGCACTATGAAATCTAATTAAGCTTTTGAGCTTTTTCTTATCCCTCAATCAAATTTTTTATTGTTGTTATAAACCTCTGCCTCTAGGTTGGGCTTTTGCAGTTCTGTGGAGTTTTCCTATTTTTTTTTTTCTTTTCTCTTTTATTAATTTTAATTTATTTTATTTTATTTTATTTTTTATTTATTTATTTTAGTTGGTGGCTAATTACTTTACAATATTGTAGTAGTTTTTGCCATACATTGACATGAATCAGCCATGGGTCCACAGGTGCTCCCCATCCTGAATTTTTTGTTTTTTAAACCTATTATTATTTTTCTACATTCATTCCTTTGCATGCTCTTCCTACTGTTCTTTCCCCCTCGCAGTTAATCTTTAATGTATATAAATCTTCTTTATCTACCTCTGTTTAATTTCGTGTATCTATTCTTTCTTTTCTTTCTTTCCTTTCCACTCAACATATTTGTTAGTTTTATTTTCATTGCTTTATTCCCCAATTGGCATCTTGCTTTAGTCTTGTTTTCCAGTTTGTGTTTTAGTTTTTGGTTTCCTTGTTCACCAGGTCAATCTATTGTACTTTATTTTTGTTGGACTGTTTTGATTTTGCTTATGGGTGTATATGTATATGTGTATATTCAGTCATACTTTCTACTGTTGCTATAAGCCTCTGCCTCTAAGTTGGGCTTTTGCAGTTCTGTGACATTCTCTTTTTTATAATTTTAATTTTTAATTTTTTAAACCTATTATATTTTTTCTACATTTATTCTTTTGTTTGCCTTTCCTACTGTTCTTTTCCCCTTAAAGTTAATCTTTAATGTATATAAATCTTCTTCATCTACCTCTATTCAACTTTGCATATCTATTCGTTCTTTCCTTTCTTTCTCTCCTTTCCTCTCAACACATTTGTTAGTTTTGTTTTCACTGCTTTATTCCCCACTTGGCGCCTTGCTTTACTTTTGTTTTCCAGTTTGTGCTTTCATTAGTTTTGTTCTTAACTGGTAAATATAATTTTTGATTTCCTTTGTTTGCCAGATCAATACACTGCACTTTACTTTTGTTGGACTGTTTTGACTTTGCTCATGGGTGTATATGTATATGTGTATATTCCATTATTTTAATTATTATTTGCCTGATTTTGTAACTGCTATTTGTCTGGGGTTTATCTTTGGTTTCTCGTTTTTGAATATTTGTTTTACTCTCACTTAATGCCATAATAAACCACTTGTGGAATCTTTGTTCCTGACCAGAGATCAAACCCTGAGCCTTTGCAGTGGAAGCACTGACTCCAAGGCACTAGACTACCAGAGAACTCTCTATGGACTGTGTTAGTCACTCAGTCGTGTCCAGCTCTTTGCAACCCCAGGCTTCTCTTGTCCATGGAATTCTCCAGGCAAGAATACTGGAGTGGATTGCCATTCCCTTCTCCAGAGGAACTTCCCAACTTTACAGGGTTCAATCCCTGGTCTCCAGCCTCACAGGCAGATTCTTTACCGTTTCAGTTACAGGAAAGTCTAGCTAACCCTAGGGAGTATCAAATAGTGAGAATTCACACAAAGGAAACCACCTGAATACAAGACCCGGCATCACCCAACCACCAGCAGCACCCTGTGCAGGATGCCTCATCTAAACAACAAACAAAACAGAAATACAAACCCAGTCATCAGCAGACAGGATTACCACCTCACTCAGCCTTGCCCATCAGAGGAAAAGCAAACAAACACAAAAACTCAGCACAAATCTCACCCTATATGAAGCTTACACAAACCACTGGACCAACCTTAGGAGGGCAGAAACCAAAAGGAAGAAAGAATTCAACCTTCTTCAAGGAAAGAATTCAGCTTTCCTTGAAGCCTGGTAAAAGGAGACCTCAAACGCAGTAACTTAAAAAAAAAAAAGGCAGAGAAATACTGCACAAATGAAGGAACAAACTAGAAACACAGAAGTCCAAATAAATGAAGAGGAAATAGGAAAATTACCTGAAAAAGAATTCAGAATAATGATAGTAAAGATGATCAAAAACCTTGAAAACAAAATGGAGAACATGCAAGAATCAATTAACAAAGACCTAGAAGAATTAAAGAATAAGCATACAGAGACAAACAACACAATTACTGAAATTAAAAATACTCTAGAAGGAATCAATAGCAGAAAATCTGGAGCAGAAGAATGAATCAGTGAGCTGGAAAATAAAATGGTGGAATAACTTCTGAACTGCAGAATAAAATAAAAAGAATGAAAAGAGCTGAGAACAGTCTCTGGGACCATATTAAATGCACCAACATTCTAATTACAGGGGTCCCAGAATAAAAAGAGAAAAAGAAAGGGTATGAGAAAATTTTTGAAGAGATTATAGTTGAAAATCTCCCCAACATGAAAAAGGAAAAAGTCAATCAAGTCCAAGAAGCACAAAGAGTCCCATACAGGATAAACCCAAGGATAAACACACCAAGACACATACTAATCAAACTAACAAAAACTAAACACAAAGAAAGAATATTAAAAGCAGCAAGGGAGAAGCAACCAGTAACATATAAGGGAAACCCCATACACTTAACAGCTGATCTTTCAGCAGAAACTCTGCAGGCCAGAAGGAAATTGAAGGATATATTTAAAGTATTGAAAGGGGAAAATCTACAACCAAGATTACAGTACCCAGCAAGGATCTCGTTCAAAATTGATGGATCAGCAGACGAATGGATAAGGAAGCTGTGGTACATATACACAATGGAATATTACTCAGCCATTAAAAAAAATACATTTGAATCAGTTCTATTGAGATGTATGAAACTGGAGCCCATTATACAGAGTGAAGTAAGCCAGAAAGAAAAACACCAATACAGTATACTAATGCATATATATGGAATTTGAAAGATGGTAATGATAACCCTGTATGCGAGACAGAATAAGAGACACAGATGCATAGAACAGTCTTATGGACTCTGAGGGAGAAGGTGAGGGTGGGACGTTCTAGGACAATAGAATTGAAACATGTATATTATCATATGTGAAACAGAACACCATTCCATGTTCGATGCATGAGACAAATGCTCAGGGCTGGGGCAATGGGATGACCCAGAGGGATGGGATGGGGAGGGAGGTGGGAACGGGGTTCAGGATGGGGAACACATGTAAACCCATGGCTGATTCATGTCAATATATGGCAAAAACCACTACAATACTGTAAAGTAATTAACCCCCAACTAAAATAAATAAATTTATTAAAAAAAAAAAAAAGATACACACACACCAAAAAAAAAAAAAAATTGATGGAGAAATAAAAAGCTTTTAAGACAAGTAAAAGTTAAGAGAATTCAGTATCACCAAACCAGCTTTACAACAAATGTTAAATGGACTTATATAGCCAAGAAATACAAGAGAAGAAAAATGATCTATAAAATCAACCCCAAACAATTAAGAAAATGGCAATAGGAACATATATATCAATAATTACTTTAAATGTAAATGGAGTAAATGCTCCATCAAAAGACACAGACTGGCTGAATGGATACAAAAACAAGACCCATATATATGCTATCTACAAGAAACCCACTTAAGACCTAAAGATACATATAGACTGAAAGTAAAATGATGGAAAAATATATTCCGTGCAAATGGAAAGCAAAAGAAAGCTGGAGTAGCAATCCTCATATCAGACAAAATAGACCTTAAAATAAAGATTACAAGAGATAAGGAAGGACACTACATAATGATCAAGGTATCAATCCAAGAGGAAGATATCCAATTGTAAATATCTATGCACCCAACACAGGAGCACCTCTGTACCTAAGACAAACACCAACAGACATAAAAGAAGAAACTGACAGTAACACAATAATAGTAAGAGACTTTAACACCCCACTGACACCAATGGACAGATCATCAAAACAGAAAATTAATCAGGAAACACAAGTTTTAAATGGTACATTAGATGAAATGGATCTCATTGATATCTTTAGGACATTCCATCCAAATGCAGAATACATCTTCTTCTTAAGTGCACATGGAACATTCTCCAGGATAGACCACATCTTGGGTCACAAATCAAACCTCAGTAAATTTAAGAAAATTGAAATCGTGTCAAGCATCTTCACTGACCACAATGCTATGAAACTAGGTATCAATTACAAGAAAAAAACTGTAAGAAACACAAACACATGGAGATTAAACAACACGTTTCTAAATAACGAACAGGTTACTGAAGACATCAAAAGGGAAACAAAAAATTACCAGAAACAAATGACAATGAAAACATGACAACTCAAAACCTATGGGATGCAGCAAAAGCAGTTCTAAGAGGGAAGCTTATAGCAATACAATCCTACCTCAAGAAACAAGAAAAATATTGAATATATGTTAGGTGTAAACCTAACTTTACACCTAAAACAACTGGAAAAAGAAGAACAAAAAAGCCCCCAAATTAGTAGAAGGAATGAAATCATAAAGATCTGAGCAGAAATAAATGAAAAAGAAATGAAAGAAACAATAGTAAGAATGAATAAAGCTAAAAGCTGGTTTTTGAGAAGATAAACAAAATTGACAAGCCTTTAGCCAGACTCATCAAGAAAAAAAGAGAGAAGAATCAAATCAACAAAATTAGAGATGAAAAAGTAGAGGTTACAACAGAAAATGCAGAAATACAAAAGATTATAAGAGACTATTATGAGCAATCATATGGCAATAAAATGGATAACCTGGAAGAAATGGACAGAGTCTTAGAAAAGTTCAAAATTCCAATACTGAATCAGGAAGAAATAGAAATTATGACCAACCCAGTTACAAGCACTGAAGTTGAAGCTGTGATAAAAAATCCCCCCCAAAACAAAAGCCCAGGATCAGATGGCTTCACAGGAGAATTCTATCAAACATTTAGAGAAGAGAAAATGCCTATCCTTCTAAAACTCTTTCAAAAAATTGCAGAGGAAGGACCACTTCCAAACTCATTCTAAGAGGCCACCACACCCTGATACCAAAACCGGACAAAGACAACACACAAAAAACTATAGGCCAATAACACTGATGAACATAGATGCAAAAATCCTCAACAAAATTTTAGCAAACAGAATTCAGCAACACATCAAAAAGCTCACACACCATGATCAAATTGGGTTTATTCCAGGAATGCAAGGATTCTTCAAAATACACAAATCAATCAATGTGAGACACCATATTAACAAACTGTAAGACAAAAACCATATGATCATCTCAATAGATGCAGAAAAAGCCTTTGACGAAATTCAGCACCCATTTATGATTAAAACTTTTCAAAAAATGGGCATAGAAGAAATCTATCTCAACATAGTAAAGGCCATATATGATAAGCCTACAGCAAACATTATTCTTAATGATGAAAAAGTGAAAGCATTCCCCCTAAGATCAGGAACAAGACAAGGGTGTCCACTTTCACCACTATTATTCAACATATCTCTGGAAGTTCTAGCAACAGCAATCAGAGAAGAAAAAGAAATAAAAGGCATCCAGACCAGAAAAGAAGAAGCAAAGTTTTCACTGTTTGCAGATGACATGATACTGCACAGAGAAAACCCTAAAGATAGTACCAGAAAATTACTAGAGCTTATCAGTGAATTTAGCAAAGTTGCAGGATACAAAATCAATACACATAAATCCCTTGCATTTCTACATACTAACAATGAAAAATCAGAAAGAGAAATTAAGGAATCAATCCCATTCACCACTGCAACAAAAAGAATTAAATATCTAGGAATAAACTTACCTAAGGAGACAAAAGAACTGTACACAGAAAATTATAAGACACTAATGAAAGAAATCAAAGATGATATAAACAGGTGGAGAAATATTCCATGTTCCTGGGTAGGAAGAATCAATATTGTGAAAATGACTATACTACAAATGCAATCTACAGATTCAATGCAATCCCTATCAAATTACCAATGGCATTTTTAACAGAACTAGAACAAAAATTTCACAATTCATATGGAAACACAAAAGACTCTGAATAGCCAAAGCAGTCTTGAGAAAGAAGAATGGAATGGAGGAATCAACCTTCCTGACTTCAGATTATACTACAAAGCTACAGTCATCAAGACAGCATGGTACTGGCACAAAAACAGAAATATAGACCAATGGAACAAGATAGAAAGCCCAGAAATAAACCCATGCACTTATGGGTACCTTATTTTTGACAAAGGAGGCAAGAATATACAATGGGGCAAAGACAGCCTCTTCAATAAGTGGTGCTGGGAAAACTGGACAGCTACATGTGAAAAAATGAAATTTGAACACTTCCTAACACCACACACAAAGATAAACTCAAAATGTATTAAAGATCTAAAGTAAGACCAGAAACTATAAAACTCTTAGGGGAAAACATAGGCAGAACACTTGATGACATAAATCAAAGCAAGATCCTCTATGACCCATCTCCTAGAGTAACGGAAATAAAAACAAAAGTAAAAAAAGTGGGACCTGATTAAACTTAAAAGCTTTTGCACAACAAAGGAAACTATAAGCAAGGTGAAAAGACAATCCTCAGAATGGGAGAAAATAATAGCAAAAGAAACAACTGACATAGGATTAATTTCCAGAATATACAAGCAGCTCATACAACTCAATGTCAGAAAAACAAACAACCCAATCAAAAAGTGGGAAAAAAACCTAAACAGACATTTCTCCAAAGAAGACATACAGATGGCTAACAAACACATGAAAAGATGCTCAACATCCCTCATTATTAGAGAAATGCAAATCAAAACTACAATGAGATATCACCTCACACCAGTCAGAATGGCCATCATCAAAAAGTCTACACACAATAAATGCTGGAGACGGTGGGGTGTGGAGAAAAGGGAATGCTCTTGCAGTGTTGGTGGGAATGTAGATTGATACAGCCACTATGGAAGATGGTATGGCGATTCCTTAAAAGACTAGGAATAAAACCACCATATGACCCAGCAATCCCACTCCTAGGTATATATTCTGAGGAAACCAAAATTTAAAAGGACACATGTATCTCATTGTTCATTGCAGCACTATTTACAGTAGCTAGAACATGGAAGCAACCTAGATACCCATCGACAGATGAATCGATAAAGAAGTTGTGGTACATATACACAATGAAATATTACTCAGCCATAAAAAGGAACACATCTGAGTCAGTTCTGATGAGTTGGATGAACCTAGAACCTATTATACAGAGTGAAGCGAGTCAGAAAGAGAAAGATAAATATCATATTCTAATACACATATGGGGAATCTAGAAAATTGGTACTGAAGAATTATTTTCAGGACAGCAATGAATAAACAGACATAGAGAATAGACTTATGGACATGGGGAGGGGGAGGAGAGAGTGAGATGTATGGAAAGAGTAACGTGGAAACTTACATTACCATATGTAAAATAGATAGCCAATGGGAACTTGCTGTATGGCTCAGGAAACTCAAACAGGTGCTCTGTATCAATCTAGAGGGGTGGGATGGGGCAGGAGACGGGAGAGAGGTTCAAAAGGGAGGGGATATATGTATACCTATGGCTGATTCATGTTGAGGTTTGACAGAAAACAACAAAATTCTGTAAAGCAATTATCCTTCAATAAAAGAATAAATTAAAAAAAAAAGAAAAACAGACAAGTGATATGAATAGTAGTTCACAGAATATGAAATATGAAATACAAACAACACTTGAAAAGATGCTTAATATCAGTGAAAGGAATGTATATTATACTTTATATGCAAAAGTTTGTGTGTTAGTTGCTCAGTCGTATCTGACTCATGGATTGTAGCCTGCCAGGCTCCTCTGTCAGTGAAATGTTCCAGGCAAGAATACTAGAGTGGGTAGCCATTCCCTTCTCCAGGGGATCTTCCCAACCCAGGATTTGACCCCTGCATTGCAGGCAGATTCTTTACTGTCTGAGCCATCAGGGAAGCAGATGACATGGTATCACATGTAGAAAACTCTAAAGACCACACAAAAACTATTAGAACTAACAAACAAGTCCAGCAAGGTAGCAGGATACAAGATTAATATACAGCAACTGGTTGCGTTTCTTTACACTAACAATGAAATAATAGAAAAAGAAGGTGAAAAAACAATCCCTTTTAAAATCACATCAAAAATAAAATAAAATACATAGGAACAAAATTGACCAAGGAGGTGAAAGATTTACATGCTGAGAACTATAAAACATTGATAAATGGACCTGTCATGCTCTTAGATTGGAAGAATATTGTTAGAATGGCAATACTACCCAGTGCAATATACAATACTATCCAATACAATACTACCCAAAGCAATGATGCCATCTCTATCAAATTACCCATGACATTTTCACAGAACTAGAATGGTAATAAAATTAATATGAGGCCATAAAAAACCCAGAGTTGCAAAGCAACCCTGAGGAAAAAGAACAAAACAGGAGGTATAACCCTTCCAGACTTCAGAAAATACTACAAAACTACAGTAGTCAAAACAACATGGCACTGTACAAACACAGACATATGGATCAATGGAACAGAATAGAAAGTCCATAAATAAACCCACACATCCACAATCAATTAGTCTTTGACAAAGGAGATGAGAATATAAAACGAAAAAAAGATAGTCTCTTCAGCAAGTGGTGTTGGGAAAGCTGGACAGCGCATGTAAACCAATGAAGTTAGCACATTCCCTCACACCATAAGCAAAAATAAACTCAAAATAGTTTACATACTTAAATATCAGACACGACACCATAAAACTCCTAGAAGAGAACATAGGCAAAACATTCTCTAACATAAATTACACCAACATTTTCTGAAGTCAGTCTCACAAAGCAATAGAAATAAAAGCAAAAATTAACAGATGGGACCTAATTAAACTTATAAGCTTTTGCACAGCAAAGGAGACCATGAATAAAATGAAGAGACAACCTGTGAACTGGGAGAAAATATTTTCAAATGATGCAAACTACAAAGGCTTCATTTTCAAAATGTACAAACAGCTCATACAACTCAATAACAAAAAAACCACCAACAACCCAATCAAAAAATGGACAGAAGATCTAAATAGACATTTCTCCAAAAAAGACCTCCAGATGGACAACAGTTGCATGAAAAGATGTTCAACATCACTAATTATTAGAGAAATGAAAATCAAAACTACAGTGAGGTACCACTTCACACTGTTCAGAATGCTTTGATGATATTTTGATGCTAAGTTGCTTCAGTTACGTCCGACTCTTTGCAACCCCATGGACTATAGCCTGCCAGGCTCCTCTGTCCATGGGATTCTCTAGACAATAATACTGGAGTGGGTTGCCATTTCCTTTTCCAGGGGATCTCCTGACCCAGGGATCTGTTCAGAATATCATTAAAAAGTCTACAAATAATAAATATTGGACAGGTATAAAGAAAAGGGAACCTTTGTACACTATTTGTAGGAATATAAGTTGATGCAGCCACTATGGAGAACAGTATGGGGTTTCCTTAAAAACTAAACATAGAGCTACTATATGATCCTGTAATAGTGCCCCTGGGCTTGTACCCAAAGAAAACCATGATTCAAAAAGATACACGTACCCCAGTGTTCATAGCAGCACTATTTACAATAGCCAAGACAAGAAAACAAAACAACCTAAACGTCTATTGACAGATGAATGGATAAGAAAACTATGGTACATGTAGACAATGGAATATTACTCAGCCGTAATAGAGAATGAAATATTGCCACCTGCAGCAACATGGATGGATCTGGAGATTATCACAATAAGTGAAGTAAGTCGGACAAAGAAAGACAAATATTACATGATATCACTTATGCTGTGCTTAGTCACTCAGTCATGTCTGACTCTGTGACCCCATCAGGCCCCTCTGTCCATGAGGATTCTCCAGGCAAGAATACTGGAGTCAGTTGCCATGCCCTCCTCTAGGGGCTCTTCCCAACCCAAGGATCAAACCCAGGTCTCCTGCATTGCAGGTGGGTTCTTTACCATCTGAGCCACCAGGGAAGCCTAAGAATACTAGAGTGGGTAGCCTATCCCTTCTCCAGGGGATCTTCCCAACCCAGGAATTGCATCAGGGTCTCCTGCATTGCAGGAGGATTCTTCACCCGCTGAGCTACCAGGGAAGCCCAGTATCACTTATACGTGGAATCTAAAATATGACATAACAAAACAGAAACAGACTCACAGACACAGAGAACAAACTTGTGGCTGCCAAAAAGAAGGGCAAGTGGAGAAGAGACAGATATGGAACTTGGGATTAGCAGATGCAAGCTATTATATATAGAATGGATAAACAAGGTCCTACTGTATAGCACAGGGAACTGTGTTCAACATCCTGTGATAAACCATAATGGAAAAGAATATGAAAAAGAACGTGTATATGTATGTATGCATGTGTGTGTGTGTGTATGACTGTATAACTGAATCAGCATTGTAAATCAACTATACTTCAATAAAAAATTTTTAAAAAGAAATACACATTATAACAACCCTAGGATGCATTTTTTAATATATCAAATTGACCAAAAATCCAAATGTTTAAAAAGACATTTTGTTGGCAACATCTATCAAAAATTACGAAAGTATATAAACACATATGCCCCAGACTGAGCGATCCAGTACTGGAGAATTTATTCTATGAGTATATCTGAAAATGTTGTATTTAGTATTATTTTTACAATATTTTAATAGTAAAATTAACCCAAATATCACTATGACTGGTTAAATAAGCAATAGTATAGTACATCCATTGAAAAATACTATGAATTTTAAAAAATGAGGAAGCTATATGTAGATATGAAAAGATTTCCACAGCACATTAAATAAAAAGAATTAGGTACAAAATTTGGTATAAGTATGATAACTTTGGGGTAAGTGTTAAATATGAATATACATTCATATTTGCTTATATAAAAATACACTGGAAAGGAAACATTAAAAATGTGAAACAGAGGCTTTGTTGGTGGGGAAAGCTGTATGAGTTAGGCATAGGGTGAAAGGAACATGCTATTAAATTTTAAATATTTTTCTAGATTTTCCAATTAAATGAATTTATTACCAACTCAAAACATTACATTTAAACATCCTTTCACTTTTTACTAAATTCTATTAATAGAATTTACAGATTAATTTAGGAAGAAATTACCTTTGCTATAATGAGCCTTCCTATGCATGAACAAAGTATTTTCTTTCATTCTACTCAAGTTTTCATACCTATCTAGGTTTGCAAAAGTTTCTTTGTGTCAATCCTAAAGATTTATCAGTACTTTTATTACTAAATATTTTATTATTTTGGGATGTGTTATAAATGGTATTTTTTCTATACTTTTTAAAGGATTTTTTTTTTCTTTTTTGCATAGAGAGACTCTCTTAGTCTGTTTGGGTTACTATAAGAGAATACCATTGACTAGGTGGCTTGTAAATGACAGAAATTGTTATTTCTAACAATTACAAAATGTGGGAAACCCAAAATGAAGGCACCAGAAGATTTATTTTTTGTTAAAAATTTTCTGGGTCATCAACAGTCATCTTTTTACTTTGTCCTCCTATTGTAGAAAGGGTGAGGGAGTTCTTTTGGGTCTCAAAGAACATTAATCCTGTTAATGAGCACTCTACCCTCAGGACTTAAGTATTTCCAAAAACCCCACCTCAAAATGCTGTTACATTGGGGTTATGTTTCAATATATAAATTTGGAAAGGACGTAAGCATTCAGTCTAAAGCAGAAATTGTTGATTTTATTATATTAATTCCATACTCAGACATTTTTTGTATTGTTACTTTTTTTATAATACTTGCACAGTTGGACTTTTTGGATTCATTTCTTTTGTTCCTTTACATCAGCTTAAACATCTGGGATAGTGAGCATTAAATTGTAGCAGGGAGGTGGGGGGTGGACCACTTTGTTACATTCAGGACTTTAATGGGGAATGTTTCTTATGTTTTACACACATGCAAAGTCACGTAATGAGATTTTATAGCAAATAAAAACAATACTTTGGGGAGGTATGGTCAGGACATGATAAAACCACATATTAAAAATCTACAGACATAGACCAAATCCAGCTTGCTGCTTGTTTTTATAAAGTTTTATAAGAATACAGTCATATTCCCTTGTTCATGTACTGTCCATGGCTGCTTTCACTAAAAATGTTCACTGTCTGCTTCTTTACAGACAAAAAATTTTTATCTCCAGGGCTAGACCATGCTTTAGTAACAATTCCAAAATATTAGCTGATTAACATAACAAAAAGTTTATTTTTCTTGCTTAAATTGCCTATCCAACGTAGAGTCGGTGAACTCTTACAGTCCTGTAGATGCACTGTCCATAACACATGCTTTTCTGGTTACACATCATTTCTACTCATGCCCTATTGGCCAGAACTCATCACATGGTACTATACTGGGAGCTGTCAAGATTAGAAAATGGAAGAACCTCTTATCTTTGCTCTTGAGAGTTTATAGTTGGATAAGGGAGAAATGAGCAAAAGGACAAATAATAAGTTAAAATCCAAGTTCCCTCAAGAGGATCAAAGTTATTTTAAAGAGGCAAACGTAGGAAGGAAGTGGGGCTTCCCTGATAGCTCAGTTGGTAAAGGATCCGCCTGCAGTGCAGGAGACCCTGGTTTGATTCTTGGGTGAGGAAGATTCGCTGGAGAAGGGAAATGTTACCCACTCTGGTATTCTGGCCTGGATAATTCCATGAACTGTATAGTCCATGGGGTCGCAAAGAGTTGGACACAACTCAGCAACTGTCACTTCACTACTCACTATAGTATCCTTGGCACTAAGAAGGCACAAGTTTTCAATAAATATTTATTAAATGAATGAAAGGCTAGGATATTCTTTCCTAATATTCCCCTTTGTTATTTTAGAATTTACTGATAATGCATAATAAACAAAAAAGATCAGTGAAGATAAAGCTGCTCTTTGATCTTATAAAAAACATCTTCAGTAAACAACCTAGGCATACTGTTGTTGTTCAGTAAATAAGTCATGTCAGCTCTTTGCAACCCCATGGACTGCGGTACACCAGGCCTCCCTGTTCCTCACTATCTCATGGAGTTTGCCCAAGTTCATGTCCATTGAATCCGTGATGCTATCCAACCACCTCATCCTCTGCCACCCTCTTCTCCTTTTGCCTTCAACCTTTCCCAACATCAAGCATATTAGCCTTCTGCAAATAAATGAGGCTGAAAGTAATTATTTTCTCCATCTTCCTGCTTTCAATTAAGTTTCATCCATTAATTTCAGTGTCACTCATTCATGACACTCAGTCGATCAGTCGTGTCCAACTCTTTGTGACCCCATGGACTGTCGCTTACCAGGCTCCTCCATCCATGGAATTTTCCAGGCACGAGTACTGGAGTGGGTTGCTATTTCCTTCTGCAGGGGATCTTCCTGACCCAGGAATCAAACCTGGGTCTCCTGAATTACAGGCAGAAGCTTTAGCACCTGAGCCATCAGGGAAGCCAGATTATTTTTTCCATCTTCCTGCTTTCAGCTAACTTTCATCCATTAATTTCAGTGTCCTCGCTCAATTCCTTTACTCCCTCAACTCCCTGCTCCACTTCTCCCAACTAGAGATCTCATCCCATTAGTGACTTCCTATAAGTACTTTTAAATTAAGTTCTCTACCTTAAAATTACTTCGTCCAAAAGGAAATTCTAAATTAAGAATCACTTTAAATAAATGGAAAAAAATGCTTTCTTATACCATAGACCAAAATAAATTCCAGATGGATTAGAGTAAATTGCTTAAAAAATTAAAATCATAGGAGAAAATGGAATCAGATAATTATCAAACATCTGAAGAGAGAATGACTTTGTATGCTTAGAAGCAACAGAAGTTATTTTAGAAGAGAAAAGTCAACAGGCTTACTACTAAATCCTAAATGCCCATAAATGAATAAAAACAAGCAAATATATTAAAAGAAGTCACAGACTAAAGAAATTACTTGTACTATATATAATATAAAAATGGATAATATCTTCAAAGTAAAAAAAGAACTTAATTTATTGAGTTACCAAGATCTCTGAATGAGCAAAGGAAGGACAGTTTAAGATAGGAAAAAACTTTTAAAAATTAGAAAGGTGGTCAGTCTCACTAGTAATAAAATCCAAATTAAAAGTAAAGATACCCCTTTACTGAAGAAATAATAAAAAATGTATAAAATCCAATGCTGGAGAGATATTGTAATAGTTGCACTTTTATCTATAGCTGCTGTTTGTGAAACTGGTACAGCTCTTTAGAAAAGCAATTTGGTAATATGTATAAAGAAGAATAAAAATGTAGTTACTTTTTGATCCAATAATTTCACTTCTGGGAACCTGTCCTAAGGAAACAATCCAAAATATGGGAAAAGGTTCATTTACCAAGATGTTTATCACAGCATTATTTGTAATTATGAAAAAATTAAAATTATCCAAATTTCCGACAAGGGGATACTAAAGTAAATCATAATGCATCATTTGAGGAATTTCATGTGGCTGTTAAAATACAGTTAAAAAGAAACTTAATAGGAAAATGATTAGTCTATTATTAGAAGAAATATGCAAAACATTGAGTAGAGTACAAAATCCAATTAGCAAGAATTGTCATTTAAATGGTAAAATCATAACATTAACCCTCTTCATTCCCTTCGAAAAATCTTTGATCATGACAGCTTCCCACCTTCAATGTCCTAACGATCAATTCCTTTCTTAGTGAAAACATGGCAGGAAACTGCAGTTAACACAGCACCGTGTCATTCTTAGGTTGTTTTAAAGCACAATTCATTCTGCTCATCCAGAAACTCTCCTTCTCCACTGCCGTAGAGACCACTCTTACTTCTGGGTGAATCCATGCGAGGAAACTTAGACTTAGTGTGTCTTTCTGTCAAACTTGGATTCTACCTAGACTCAGTGAGCTGGTGGGGAGGCAATTAGCTTAGGATAGGAAAGGAAATGGAGAGTCTCTCACCACTATGATCAGCTTCTCATGACACCCCTTCTACAGAGGAAAGAAGGCTAATATCTGCTTCCCAGATTATCGTAGGTATTAGGAATATCTACAGCATATTGGTGAACTACTACAGTGGTCAGCTATGCACTAAATTATACAAAGACTAAACAGGCTAGACTGTCTTGGCCTTCCCTAAGAGCACGCTCCTGGTAGTATGTCTATGGTAGATTTCTATGGCTGTATAATCATTTTTAATATGAATCAGACTCAATAATTTAACTGTTTCAAGTGCTTACCTTAGGTTTGGCCCTAAGTGCTCAACATTTATTAATTCATTGAATACTCACAACAGCTCCACGAGGCATGTGGTATTACCATTCTCATTTACAGATGGGAAAACTCAGGTACAAAGAAGTTAGATGACTTACCCAAGGTCACTTAGCTAGTAAATGATGAATTTGCTCACATGGATTCACAGCCTAGAAGTAAGAGAGTTGTCTCTATGGCAGTCAAGAGGGAGAGTTTCTGGATGAGCAGGATGAATTGTGCTTTAAAACAACCTAAGAATGACAGAGTGCTGTGTAAACTGCAGTTCCCTGCCATGTCTTCATTAAGAAAGGAATTGATCACTAGGACATTTAAGGTGGGAAATTAAATTTGTATCTTAAAGTCCTAACCCCCAACAACTCAGAATATGACCTTTTTTGGAGGTTGGATCTTTGCAGACGTAATAAAGTTAGAATAAAGTTATTAGGGTGCACTATAATGTAATATGACTGTTGTCTTTATAAAAGGAGAAAATTTGGAGTCACACAGAGAGGATACCATGTGAAGATAAAGGCAGAATTGGGGCAGTTCTTCTACAAGCCAAGGCATGAAAGAGATGGCCAGCAAATTACCAAAAAGCCAGAAGAAAGACATAGAAATGATTCTCTCTCATACTTCTCAGAGTAAACTACCCCTGTCAATACCTTGATCTTGGACTTCCAATTTGTGACACTGTTATTGGGTCCCTAGCAAACTAATCCAGTACCTTGCCAATTTTTGTTATTTTTGTCTGTCTACATAATGAAAAAAAATTTTTTTCAAACTAAATAGCTGAGGAAATGGATAGAGGAGTCAAATAAAGAACTTACTTTCAAAAATATACAAACAGCTCATACAACTCAATAACAAAAAAAAACAAACCCAATCAAAATAAAAACATCTAAATAGACATTTATCTAAAGAAGACATCCAAATAGGCACATGAAAAGATGCTCAACACTAATTATTAGAGAAATGCAAAGAGAGACTACAATGAGGTATCACCTCACACTAGTCAGAATGGCCATCATAAAAAGTCTACAGATAATAAATCCTGAAGAGTGTGGAGAAAAGGGAACCCTCCTACACTGTTGGTGGGAATGTATATTGATGCAGCCACTATGGAAAACAGTATGGAGACTCCTTAAAAAACTAAAAATGGAGTTATCCTATGATCCATCAACCCCATTGCTGGGCGTATGTCAAGAGAAAACTCTAATTAGAAAATATACACGGAGGAGGATAGGGAAGGGAAGGACTGGGAGTGTGTGATTAGCAGATGTGAACTCTTATATATTTTTTCCATATGATGGAAAAACAAGGACCAAGTCCTGAGAAACAGGTCCTACTGTACAGCACAGGAAACTATATTCAATATCCTGTGATAAAGCAAAATGGAAAAGAATATTTTATAAAAAGATGTCTATATGTGTATAACTGAGTCACTTTATTGTATAGCAGAGATTGGCACAATATTGCAAATACTTCAGTAAAAAATTTAATGCACACCCTCCCAAAAAGAAAAGATACATGTACCCCAATGTTCATAGCAGCACTATTTACAACGGCCAAGACATGGATGAACCTAGTATAATTTATTGAGGAGTCTCAAAGAAATGTAAAATATGAAGGTTTACTATTAAATAAAGATTAAAATGAGAAACAATAGAAATTGGCTTGTCTCCATTCATTTCAAAACAGCAACCAACAGATATTTGAGCTTATAGGTACTTCAGGAAGCTGGAATTTGAGAGTTTGGGGTTATGTACGGCCTGGAAGGAATGAGGCTTCAAAGGTATTAAATAAATAATATTCTGGAACATAACTGCCACGGAGATGGATTCAAGTTCTGCTGAAGATTAACTTGAAGTTTCGGCATTTACTCAGCCTCAGAAACAGAGGGATTGTTCTGTTGTCAAATATTTACCTAGTGGAGATGTGTACAAGACCCTGCACGAGGCAGAGGAGGCCCAGCCCAACAGCAGAGCAGGAAAGCTATGGATGAACTAGTAGGGGTTATAACCATTAAACAGGCCTGGCCGGCCTAGCTGGCCAGCTCTGTTCCTTCTTGCCCCCAGCCTGCACCATCCCCACTCCATCAGGACTGGAAGGCTCGTTTCTCTTCACTCACTGGACAAAGAGGTGTTTCCGCTGAGGTTGTTATTATTATTATTGCAATTTAAAAGAAAGATGACTTTCTATGCTACCACAATTGTCATTAAAAAAACTCAATCCTTAAAGATTTAGCTTGCATATTACCAGACAAGAAACATCAACTGTGTCCCCACTTTCTTTAAAATAATGCACTAGTTTCTGTAGAGAAATAGCAACAGAGAAGCAGCTCAAGGAGTAAGGCTATAAACTCATGAGCCTGATTTTTAAACAGAGTCCCAATATTTTGAATCCAAACAACTATTCTTTTCCTTCACAGATGACACCCACAAAGCTATAAACATTGTCATAATGATGCCATTGGCCAAAGATGGCCAAGAAATACTTTTGGAATTGCCCTCCAGAGTCTGAACCATTTTCTCTTAAACAACCTCAAAGGTGATAAATCACCTTGGGCAAGTGATTTAATTTCTTTGTGCCTAAGTTTACTCCCAGTAAAATGGTGATAATGATGGACTCTACCTCACTGGTTTTCTGTGCAGGTTATATGAGAAAATCCACAAATAGTACTTAGCACAGTGCTTGGCACCTATCAAGCGTTCCGTAAATGCTATTAGTATTAGTACTGTAATTATCATTGTCGCAGTTCCTGGAGGATGTGTGTTTTTCAGAGTGTCAAAAGCCTTTTGAAAATAGGTCTGAAATTAGATGGGTGATACAAATGAATAACAGTTTTATGTCAGCAGCAAGAGGAGACAACAACACAAGAAGTATCTTTTATTTTTGTAGGCTAATAAACTGGACTTTTAAAAAATGTGTTAAATAATGGCAGCACACTTAAAATAAGCACTATCTTTCTAACGTGACTCCTCTGAAAGAAACAAACAGGCTTCTTGCAATAGAAACTTCATGGAAATGTGTGACTTCACCATCAGTCACTGTTTCCAGAGTCACGCTTGGTTCAGTACAATGGGAGTTGACAAACACGAACACAGCATGTGCAAACTGAAATAATGCAAACAAGCACCTGTGAACTTGGACTTTGTAACTCCCTCTAATTTTATCTCCTCCATGTGTTGTTTGTCTCCCTGTGAGCCTTTGAGGGCAAGGGAAAGGGGATTTTCTTAGAAGCTTCAAGTGTCTGTGTTCTTCATGTTTATGTCATTAGATGTTTAAAATGGGGAATCTAAATTGTTCATGCAGTAAAGAATATGGATAGGGTTTCTTTCTCCTTTCTTCAGCTTGCTCCTAGTTACACATGGTTCAGCTCTTCAATTCTTTCATTCTAGAAGCATTCATGGAGTGTCTGTTATGTGTAGGGCCCTGTCCTTGTAGATATGATTCACATCATCAAGGAGCCTCCTATCTGATGGGACAGACAAGATTTTAAATCCACATGGAACTGATGAATCATGATACCAGGCAGGACTAAAGTCTCAGAAACAGATAACCGTTGTGGGATATAAGTAGAAGATTGATCTGATAAATGGTCTGGAGAAACATTATGGAAAAGTGGGATCTAAGGGAGCTTAAATTCAATATTTTGTTTGTAATGGGGACAGGGAGTTGGGGGAGGACAGTCACCATTCATTCAACATCTGTGCTTGAACGCCCCTTATTTGCCAAGGAGATCTTGATGCAAAAGTGAAAACCACCTTTCCTAATGGGAAGGAAATTCAGAATCTGGCTTTATAGAGAAATAGATACAAAAATAACTAAAGAATAAAAGGTGAAATTTGCTGTGAGGTAGAAGAGTATTCAGATGGTTTAAAAGAAAAGTACTTCCTTATTTATTTGTCACAGATAAAAGTCCCCAAAGATAGACACCAAACTGTTAACTGGGGCCTGTCCACTTTACATTTTGTGAACTATTTGACCACTTTTCCAGTGGACACATATGCATGTATTATGTGGGCTATTTTTACAAGGCACTATAGAAAATGTTTTGGGAAAAAAAAGAAGAGGATGCTGATTTGGGGGATTCAGGGAGGTTCCATAGGAAGACGGCTTTTAAGTTTTGTCCTCAAGGATGGATGGGATTATAATAATAACAATGCCAACACTTATTGAATATATTTTATGTGACAGATTCTACACTAAATGATTTATAAATATCTTATATAAGCCTCAAAACAACTCTTTGGAGGTATTTTACCCTTATTTCGAGAGCTCAAGAGTCTGAGACCTAAGGAGTTCACACATTTGCAGCCAAATTAAAGTCAAGTTGTCTAGTTCCAGAATCTATGCAGTTAACTTCACATTATACAGCTTCGGTGCAAACAGAGGGCATACTTCTCCAGCTTCAGAGATGAGAATTCAATAAAAACAAGGAGGTGGAATAGCAAATTATATGTGGGGAATCCTGAACATCTTCATGTATGAACCATTATCCACATTAGGAACTTTTCCATATATGGAGTAGAGTTACTCCATAAAAGGTTATGAATATTTTTAAGGCCCTGATTAATTGTAATTGTTCCTACATAGCCTCCCTGCCTCTTATATTCTACACTTAGAAGATGTTTATCACACTAATGCCAAATAAATATTCCTATAGCAGTTACTTTCCCAGTTAAATACATCAGTCAATCATATAGTGTATAGAATCCTTCCCAAATTCTTTATCACATAGATCAAATTGCTGCACCATCTGGGCCCAACCAATTTATTAAGTTCCCAACATACCTTGAACATTACAAATAAGAAGCTATTCTTATACCTTCTTACAAATAAGAAGGTCTATTTTTTAAGTCACATTGGTTAAAGACTATTTTTATTTCCTTGTTGAGGAAGGATGGAAGACCAATAACAGAAAAGTACCTGTTTTAAAAGTCTTTATGACATTTGTTACAATATTGCTTCTGTTGTTTACGTTCTGGCTATGTGGCCTGAGGCATGTGGGATCTTGACCAGGGATGGAACCCACCCTCACTGCATTGGAAGGCAAAGTCTTAACGACTGGACTGCCAAGGAAGTCTTAGAACAGTATCTTTTATAGACAAATAACCAAGCACAGTAACCAGTTGAGTCTTCCTATGATGAAAGAAAATTCTGTTTTCAAACCAAAATTGATTAAATTTATTGTCTAGAGCAGAGAAGAGATGAAAATCTCAGGTGTATCATTCAAAAAGTGCACTCTTTGTAACAAAAAGAAGTTCAAAGTCATAATATTTCCAAGAAATTTTACAGCCAGCTACAAAGTTGGTAGCAAAGATTTCTTAAATTCCTGTGTCAAATAATATTGCTGGACAATGCATATTATCAAACTGTGGACATACAATTTTTTCATATATACATAAATTATTTTGTGAAACAAAACTATGGGTGAACCTAACAAATCAACTCTTGGCATATATGTGGTATGTTGGTGAACATTTAGTAAATAATGTAGATTTTATCACTGAAAGCACATGCTACTAGAGAAGATGTTTGCTTGTTTTATTTTTCTTTTCAATGCCAATTATTTGGGGAGTTAAGAGGTATAGAGAAATACCATTTGGTTGCATTTGGGCGAACAGCTGTTAAATACCAACTGACTGGACAGAGCAAGAGATGGTTTTATTATATGAATAAAAGATATTACACTTGAATATAAGTCCACATGTTAGCTTATTTACAGACAGCAGCTCATGGTCAGCAATACATCTTCAACTTCTGATTCAGTGTTGAGGGAAGTAGTGAAAATTGTTAATACAATCAAGTCATGACTTGAGGCATGAAATGGACTGGATGTTGGGTATTCTGTATTTCCACCTGCAGTGTTCTATCCATGAAAAATAAGAGTGCTTACAGTCATTTTTAGATGAAAGATAAAATGAAAAGATTTCTTCATGACACTGATCTTGAGTGGTGTTTATCAGTGATGCATACAATATCTTAAATAGGTTGGACCTGATGCCTTAGGATAAAACTATCACACAGATTTTAGTGCTGTGTGCAAAATATCAGCTTTTCTTATGACCAAACTGTGACCCAAATGGCTCATTCTTTGAGCCTGTCTCTCTTCAGCATTAGATGAATTTCTTCACTCAGCAGAAAAATAAATCTAGGAGTATTATTATTGAGCATATTTTTCAAAAATCATATCCACATTGTAACAAAGAACATGGAAAATTACAGAGGCCAATACTACCAAAAAGGGAATTTGGAACCCATTCACCCTCATCTTCCAAGTTGAGTCACTCAGCATTCAAATGTCCTGCTTTCGAATGTAACAGACACATCGACTCAACATATAAAAAAAAAACCCAAGTAATCTACAGTGAGAAATTGCTCCAAAATTTCTCAATCTTAATACCTAGCACTCACTGCCATTTCTAAAGAACTATAATTCTGCTAAGATTTTGCAATTAAATACAAAGAAAAAGTAAAAGGTAAGCCACCTGGATGTGGAATTTGGCCTAAAACTCAGACTGAGGTTGAGATAAGGTTATTCTTATTCAAATTAATTTTAAAATACATTTTCTTTTTAAAACATCATGATGAATTTTTTTCACTTGTTGGACATCAGTAATCTATTCCTTAAGTGGTTTCCAGATGTCAAACTTTAAAAACTGTACCTTACAGAGTCTTGTCTTCCTAAGCCTTATTTCTCTGTTTCAAATTACATCGTATCTATACTTTCCGTTCATAACTTCAAAATTGCTTTGTAAGTGGCTTGCTCAGCATTACTCAAGCCCAAGTGGGAACTCTGTCTTTCCCTGAGTAAATGCTGCCAAGCAATGGTAATATCACTAGAACATTAAAATCAATAATCCTGAAACATTGGGGATTTTCTTTACCTAAAAACCATGTCTTTTCTGGTTATTATATCTTTTCCCTTGGAATCTAGAGTCTATTAGAAGTTCCTTATCTATACAGAAACAAAAAAATATGAGATGAGGAATACAGAGAGAAAAAGCATACAGTATCTGCGTGCATGCGTGCTAAGTCACTTCAGTCATGTCTTTCTTTTTGAGACCCAATGGACTGCAGCCCTCCAGGTTCTTCTGATCATGGGTTCTCCAGGCAAGAATACTGGAATAGGTTGCCATGCCTTCCTCCAGGGGATCTTCGCAGGCCAGGGATCAAACACGCGATGCTTAGGTCTCCTGCATTGACAGGAAAGTTCTTTACCCTAGAGCTACCTGGGAAAACCATATAGTGCCTAACTTCCTCAATAATGAAGGTCCATTAAGAGAAAGCCTGAAGTTGATGACAAAAGTCTGCCTTTAGATGCTGACATATCATAGCAATGGCTGCATGTGAGGACATGCAGATTCTCAGCTTCATACCCCAGTTTCCCAAGGTCAATATTTGTCTTTTAGTGGCAAAACATTTAGGAGACTATTAGCAACTCTAAGCATGAAACTTTGGTATGTAAAATCTGTGTCCTGTTTAGGTAGGTAAATTGCTGGGTGTGTGAGTAAGGAAGATTCCAAGGCAGATGTGAGACCACCAGTGGTCACTGATTACATTTTTCTTCTGAACCTAGCAACTGATTTCCCAAGTGAATTAAATCACAAGCTACAAGAATCTTAGAGCTGTAAGAGACTTGAGCGATCTTCATTACACACACAAGGAAAGCAAGGCCAAAACAGGTTATGTCACTAACTCAGAGTCAAACTAGCTTCTAGGTCCAAGTAAGGAAAAATATTCCTCAAACTTGCAGACCACAAGATTGTTTTCAGCTCTTGCTTTTTGATCCTTCATTTTCTTAAGAGAGAGAGGCAGCTCATGACCTACCATCTGTGCTCCCCAAATCTCATAATCAGCTTCCCTAGGGACTGCCTTACATGAGAGAGACACAGAACACATTAGAAGAGAGTTGGTGGGTCTCTCTCTAGACAGTTTGAAGAACAAGGAGCTCTCTGTTAAGGACTATTTGACACACAGTCCTTACTGGAGGACTGCTGAAATTCCTTTCATGAGTAACAGCCTGCTGAAATTCCTGTCATGTCCCATGATTCTTTGATTCAATGTTCTCTAGGAGAAACATAAAGTTTTGAGAGGCTTCCCAGCAAGTCAACATCAAAATGAATATGTCATCTCAGATAAGAGCAGAACTAACGTTTCATTTAACCCTACTAAGTCCTGTGGCCAGTTTCTTTGGGTTAGTTTGAGTCCAGTAGAGACAGGGACTTTAGCACACATTGATGATGGAGCAGGTTTTCAGAGCTATTTGAAGACTGGGTCTACTTGGTCAGCCCAAGACTTGCAGTGAGTAAATAAACTTAGATTAACCCTAGATTAATCCAAAGACAAAAGAACCTTCAGCCAGGAGATGAAGATAGGGCTGAGAGGGAGGGGTAAGAAAACTATGCTATGTCCTAATCATTAGGAAAGAACAGGCTGTCCAAGCCAATTCTGTTCTGATCTCTAATGAGATCAGTTGCATCTGGAGCTCTCGGGGCACTGGCAGCAGACATGGGGATGGCCGTGCGGTGCTGAGGAAGGATTACCTCATTGAAGAGAGCAGCCAAGGCTACCAACCTCCCTTTTCTGACCCTCCCTCTCTGAGCCTGCCTTACCTCCTCTCCATTACCAATGGACTGCCAGTTGCCCAGTGAAGTACAGCTAACCTGAGAAGTAAATATGTCAATATACTGAACCTACAGTCTCCTTTCCAATCAACCAACTAAGTGTCTTCCTGTCCTGATCTATCTTAAACTTTAAACCAGTAGAAGTCCACCACCACCCACGGAATCAAGAAAGAGCTATCAATCTGTCAATCCTGTCCATGTCTGCTTTCAAATGGTTGGTCTTTTTTTCTCCCCCCCCCCAAAAAAAATTCTCTGTTGGTGCTACCTCTATAGGTCATATTTAGGGAAAACTCTTAACTATCTCTCTTATCCTCCTTCAGCACTGAATACCTCCAAAGAAATGTGGGAACATGGCTTTTCACTCCACTCTCTGACTGAAAATTCATTGGAAGGACTGATGCTGAAGGTGAAGCTCCAATACTTTGATCAACTGATGTGAAGAGGCAACTCACTAGAAAAGACCCTGATGCTGGGAAAGATTGAGGGCAGGAGGAGAAGGAGGCGACAGAGGATAAGATGGTTGGATGGCATCACTGACTCAATGGACATGAGTTTGAGCAACCTCCCAGACATAGTGAAGGACAAGGAAGCTTGGCGTGCTGCAGGCCATAGGATCACAAGGAGTCAGACATAACTGAGCGACTGAACAATGTCAGAGTCCCTGACCCTGACTGAAGAAGATGCAAATTATTACAGGAATCAGGCTCCTACCCAAAGGAAAAGTTAGGGTCTTTTTCTTCATTCTTTCCTCTCTTTTATTTATTTCCTCCTTCAGGTAGCACAAGAAAACAAAATGGATAAAGTCTCAATAAGCCACTTCAATTAATGATCATGTATGTGTGTTAGTTACTCAGTCATGTCTGACTCTGCAACCCCATGGACTTAGCTCACCAGGCTCCTCTGTCCATGGGATTTTCAGGCAAGAATCCTGGAGTGGGTTGCCATTCTCTCTTCTCCAAAGGATTGTCCCAACCCAAGAATTGAACCCAGTTCTCCTGCATTGCAGGCAGATTCTTTACCACCTGAGCCACAAGGAAAGTCATCAGCGATCATACCAGAGTAGAATTGGCATGGAATGAGAGCCAGAGGAAGGGTACAATAAAGCTTGAATCAGATAGGGACTGAGAAGACCAAAATTCCCTATTAGCAGAGGAAAAAACTGTGGGGGAAGAAAGGCTTACACTGGCTTTTTTTTTTTTTAATGGCATAGAAGGCCTCTTGGATTTCAGATAACTCTTACAAAATATTTTGATGGATTGAGTGCAAAAAGTGAATCAAACATATGGATTAAATTTTCATTAAAACGCAGATGGGTTTTTTTTATTGTTATTATTAAATTAAGTAAAATGTTTGGCAAAGTAAATTTGGCTTTGGCCAAACCCAGGACATTTGAAAAATAGTTTTGAGATACTCAGTGAACTAAACACAAAGCCAGGCTTACCCATCCCTGGAGTTTGGAAAAATGAAATTTGGCTCATCAAGGTTTGATTCAATGTCAAATGTATTTGTGGGGAAACAAGTTTCTGAAGCACCAAAACTGCCTATGTGCCCTGGGAGTGCAGTGGAAATGCCCAATAGTTATTGAGTAACTCAGTCTGCCCTAGCACCACAAAAGGCAGCAATCCACCGACCTGAGAAAAAGGTGAGTTGCTCCCCTCCTCCCTCACCCAGATACTAAGAACTAAACCAAAGCCAGCGTGCTGTCTAGCCTAGAAAATTAGCACAAAGCAGCAAATAAATAGGAAGTGCTCATTTGAGAGGGAAATCATCACCATAGCTGGATGGCCGACAGGGGGCTTATATTATCTGCATTGACCAGAAGAATTTATAAAAGTAAAGGACAATAAAAGTATTGATGAGAGGTGAGGTCATATTGTTTAGAAGTTTTTTTTTCAGGCATTGAGAACTTAATTTTATTTTTTTGAAAAAAATTCCAAAGGAATGCATGGAAATTTTTGCACTCTAATGCCAGTCCATTGGAATATCTTTCCATCAACTTATGGGTTACTGGAAAAAAAAATTTTTAAATCCATCTATCAGCAACCCATCTGAACATGACTATACATGAAATTTCAAGTTTACCAATCTTTAATTCTTGCATGTGGCCGTTGTGAAATGCCATTCTACCCATGGTAAAACTTTAGTTTTCTTGCCAGTGTTTTAAGGGAATGAGGTCAACTGAAGAGCCAAGTTTTCTAGGCAACTAAACGCTCTAAGTATTGAGCCTCAGCATTAAATTACCAGAGGTTCGTATTTAAACCAATTTGAGCAGGAGTATTTGTCAATCTATGATCTACTCCTCCTTCTTAAAGGACCACATTTTATTGCAAGAATGTTCTAAAGGTGGTTGAGGCAAATAGGACTGTTTGACTTTATAGGATCTAAGTTTGGGATACTTTTTTGTATTTAACTATAGTTGGTTTAAATAGTGTGTTAGTTTTAATGCTTTTTTAATACTTGTATTTTCTCCATATGGTGTGTGAGTTAGGAAAACAGAATCACTCTAGGTATTTAAAGCATGATGGAATTTAATATAGGAATTTTAGCAACATATGCAATCATTGAAAAGGCTGGGTGATGGAAAGATCAGGGGAACCACTTCTAGCACTTAATAATTCAGAAAATGAAGGTTTCATCGGGGGCTGCTCTTCATGACCTTAACTGTGGTGCAAGAGTAGGTGATTCTCAGAGGGTTATCTGGAAGTCCTTGAAAAAACTTCCTTTTGCTACTGCTGATGTCCACATGCCCACTAAAGCTATAGCTAGAAAATAGCCTCTCCTTTTTCACATTCTATGCCTTGTGCAAACATCTCTCTTTGGTAAAACCAAAACCTGAACCCTCCTAGTAAAAGGAAATGTAGATTCCAGACTCCCAGTGCCTGCGCATAGGAGAGACTTCGGGAGAGAATGATGTGAATGGACATCAATTGTACATATGGTTCTCCTGCCTTCTTCGCCTGTTGCTGAGCACTCTACCACTTATGTGTGTTTGTCCTAGTCATCCCACTCCATTCTTTTCCATCTTTTATTTTTGTGGCACTTAACATGGTATTGAGTAGAAAATCTGATAATTTATTAAGAATAAACTATCCTGAGTGAGAACACTGAGACCTTTTACAATGAAAAACAGCATAGTTGAGTGGTGGGTGCTGGGTCAAAAGTATCAAGCCTACCTCTGCCAACTACTAGCTATGTTATATTAATATTTCTGACCATTTCTTCTCTGAAAAATGGGAATAATATCACCTGCTATACTCACTTTTCCCCAAAGATGTTGAAAGTATCAAAAGATTTATACACATGAAAGCACTTCAGAGATTGTAGAATACTCTAATTCACGTTCTCAGTCATTCATTCAACACATTTACTTAGTGCTCAGTCTAAGGCAAAGGCTTAGATGTTTCAGGAGTATGACAGAAGGATCAGCAACAGTCTCTGTGCCCTAGACATGTACCAGTGAGTAGCAGAATAAAATACATTAATATAAAATACAAAGTAGAATGTCATAAGAGCCATAAGGAAATATAAACAATGACAATTTAGTCTGGCATGGAGCTGTTATTTCCGTCTGGAGCAATTATTATAGGAAGGGTTTTTTTGACCCAGCTCTCTCATCTGCTTAGGTATTCTTCTACTTGATACCTGGTCTCCCACTTTCACATATTCACTATGTCCTATAGATGCCACTGCATAAATGTCACCAGTTACCCATCTAATTCCTTTTTTTTCTTTTCATTCCATTTGTAACTGTTTTAGTTCAGAGTATTATTACCATTTTCCTACTCCATTGCAATACCTTCCACACTAATCTATCTGCCCACAAGCTTGTCCAGTTCACCTCACACAACACATAACCTCATATAAAGTTCCTCTATCACTGCTGCTCTCAGAATAATCTACCGAAAATGCAAATCTAGTCACAAAATGGTCTATTTAAAATTCTTTCAAAAAACAAGCTCTAAGGCAGACATAGAGAACAGACTTTGGACTCAGCGGGGGAAGGAGAGGGTGGGACAAATTGAGAGAGCAGCACTGACGTATATACACTACCATGTGTAAAACAGGAAGCCAGTGGGAAGCTGCTGTACAGTTATAGGGAGCTCAGCCCGGTGCTCTGGGACAACCTAGAGGGTTGGGATGGGGTGAGGGGGGAGCTTCCGGAGAGAGGGCACATATGTGTACTTGTGGCTCATTCACGTTGTTATATGGCAGAAGCCAACACAATATTGCAAAGCAATTATCCCCCAATTAAAAACAAGAAATAAGAAAAACAACCTCTAATTTCAGGATGAAGCTGAAATGCATACATTTAGTACACAAAGTCTTCCATGACTTCGCCTGTTATCCTTTCTAACCTTGATTTACATGGAATGTGCCTTCATGCATGAACTTTTTGACACCTATTTTAACCCTATTTATAGTTCATGATAGTTTAAGGTAGTCCTTAAAATAGGATTAGAATTTGGAGATTGGTGGCCTGGGGAACAAAAGAGCTAGCTGGAGAGAATAAAGGGTGAAAAGTGTAATAAGAGGGGAGGAAGAAGGATAAAATCTGCTGTTGGAGACATCTGGCTTACATAAGACTGGATGTAGGAGTCAGGACTCAAGCTGATTATCAGTCACCAGAGGATTCAGCAGGGCGGGCTCTCAATACTGTGACCATATGGACAAGATTCTTCTCTATGTGAAGGCCAAAGTCAGGAACTCTGAATCTCTCTATGGAAGAAAACTCCACTGGAGAGGAAGACTTACTTTTCCATATGACGCTCCACTATACATCATGTTCTCCAAATGTTTTCTGTTTGGATGTGTTTGTGTTAGGGGAACCACTGACTGAAATCACCCTCCCTGGTAAGGCAAGATAGTAACCACTTGCATGAGTTAACTATCCTACAACAGGACATTCTGGTAAGGCATACAGAACTAACAAGATGCCACCAACTTGAAGAATTCGGGAAAGCTCAAAAGAAGATAGGAAACACCAGTCCATATGTACTGCCAACCTCCCAGAATCCTTCTCACTGGAATCCATCTTGGCTGAGTGATGCATGTACCCACCAGGAAGGACCCTGAGCCAGAGTGACTGGCCAGAGACAACCCAGAAACTAACCCCATCATCGTAAAACCCAAGACTGCAAGCCGTGTGGCAGAGCAATTCTCTTGGGTTCCCTTACCCTGGGCATCCCTTTACAATAAAGTCTCTTGCTATGTCAGCACATGTGTCTCCTCAATTTATTTCTGAGTATTAGACAAGAGCCCACTCTAGGCCCTGGGAGATGTCCCCTTTCCTGAAACTTTTGTTGCACTTATTGTGATGATTATATAATATTGCATAGTACATATTTCAGTTTCCCAAAGGTTGTCATAAATATCTCACTTGAGGATCAGATTCTGGGCTCTCCAAATTAAAGGACAGAGTTTTCAAAGGATGCCTAGGCTAACTTTGCTAGGTTAACTAAAACGGTTATCAAATACTATATTTTGGTGGAGCATTTGAACCCTATTAACTCTTGGCAAAACTAGTATGTTTAATTGGGAGTTACTTGAAATTAACATGACAGCACGATAGAGTCTCAGAAATATTTAAATGAATGAATAATCACAAACCTTTGTGCTGAGAACTTAGATCATCTCTTTAAGAAAATCAGCTAGTGGAGAACGGAAGATTAAAAGAGAGTAGGAAGTGTGAGAAGACAAGAAGGCTAGTCTTGACTGTTGACGCAGCTTTCTTTGTTCTCTTTATGTGTCAGACTGGTCTGGGTGTGCCCCTGTGTCTAAGGGGGAAAGTGAGGAAGACATACTCAGGGAGGAAGAAAAAGATCCTTTCACTTTATAATTAATGGGTTAACTAACCTTTACCGAACATTTTTCCTTATTTAAAAATTTAAAGGCCCACCAGTTTAATCTTGTGTTACTGAACTAGCAATTTGTTTATACCAAGCATATTAAAAATTAACTTTTTCACAAAATCTTTCTCCTCCTTAACTCAAACACCAAAAGTCTGTCAATATCAACTTAGAGTAACAGAGCCAAACAAAATGTAATTTAGGCCCCAAATTGAAATTTGAAAGGATAAGAAATCCTAAATGTAAACAATGCTTTCCAATTATTTCACAGATCATTTGTTTTGTTGTTGTTTACTTACTAACTCACATCCAACTCTTCTGTGACCCCATGGACTAAGCCCGCCAGGTTCCACTGCCCATGGGATTCTCTAGGCAAGAATGCAGTGGTTGTCATTTCCTTCTCCAGAGGATCTTCTGGACCCAGGGGTCAAACCTGCATCTCCTGCCTTGACAGGCAGATTCTTTACCACTGAACCACCAGGGTTGTCCCTTCCTTTCCCCTCCCTTCTGAAATAACTATTTTTGTGTTCTGAAGTTTCTGAAGTTTCTCGCAGGATCCATAAGACTCAATTCAGACCACAGGACAGATGCCCTGCTGAAGCAAACTGAAAATTTCATTTGGGACATCTGGTCACCTAGTCTTTTGCCTTTTCTCTAAGAGTAGTGTAGCCCCTAAATTTATGAATATCATTCTGGAGAATCAGGAGGACTGCCTCACTTACATCTCAATCTTACAGGCTAGAAGAGATTACTTCACGGCCTTAGGCTTCTTCGGGAAAAATTAGAACTGTTACAGTGGCCTTAACTTACAAGATCTTTCATACTCATGATTGCTCTCCACTTAGGGAATGGATGAAAAACAATATTTGTGAAATGCTCCATGGCTGCTTTTCACAATTTTTGTATTTCTTTCCTGTTTCTGTTATAAAAAAATCACAAAGTTGATGGCTTTAAAAAATTATACATTTACTCTCTTAGAGTTCTAGAGTTCAGAAGTCTGAAATCAGTTTCGCTTGGCCAAAATCAAGGTGTCAGCAGGGCCATACTCCTTTCTGCAGGCTCTAGAGGAGAAACTGTTTTCTTGACTTTTCTACCTTTTAGAGCTGTTTTTCTTGCATTTCTTGGCTCATGACTCCTTTCTTCTTTAAAGTCAGCCATATGGCATCTTGCTTCAGTGGTCACATTGCTGCCTTCTGTGTCAAATCTTGCTCTGCCTCCCTCTTATAAGAACACTATCCAGATAATCCAGGATAACTTCTTTATCTCAAGATCCTTGGCTCAATCACATCTGAAAAGTCTTTCTTTCCATATAAAGTAACATTCACAGTTTCCAGGGGTTGGAACCTGGATATCTTCAGGGCCATTATTAATCAACCTCCTACAAATCTGTTTTTAATTTTCACAACTACACAGTCACATACACATTGTTATCTCCATTCTAAAGATAAGGCTCCTGATGCAGAGACAGATTGAGAAATGTATCGTTGTTACAGGTAATGAGCAGCAGAGCTAATTCATCTAGACTTGTGGAAGGAAAGAACAAATATCAGAGATACAACGAAACACTGATGACAACTTTTTCAAATCTTTTTCTCAAATTCCCTCTGTATTTTCTCTCTATATAGCAGGGAAACATAAGATCTGCCCTCTGTATCTGCCTGACATTGGCAAGGGAAAAAAAAAACTTCATTTTCAAACATACAGTTGGAAGGCAATGGTCACAGGCAATTGATGGAGACTGAACTTCATATTTTATCTAAACCTATTTTATGACTTATCTCGTCTTTCAACTTATTATAAAAAAATTTTTTAGTCTTTTCTATGTGTCAGCTACTGTACTGTATGTTTTTGTATGTATCAACTCATTTAATCGATTTGACCTCCCTATGCTGTTGTTATCACTATTCTTATTTCTTCTTTTCACAAATGAGAAAATTGAATCATTACTTAATCATATGGTGGTTAAGTAATTTGGTCACTTTTTCACAGACCAGATTTAAGCCCAGGCATCTTTAACCATTAGATTCTGCACTATACCACTCATAATCTAATGTTTATATACTTTTAAACCTCTCTCTACTTTGTAATAACAGGTTTTATTCTGATTACCCTTTTTTCCCCATATAACTTAGTTTGTTATACATACTAGGCCTTTAAACACTGAATAAATGAATGAATATTGATTTTGACTGTATTTCTCTTCTTTTCTCATAGATTTACTCCTGAATGTATACCTTCAAAATCTTGTTACTCAAGGTATAGTTCCCAGCATAGGCACCACCTGGAACATTGTAAGAAATGCAGAAGCCCAGGATCTATCCCAGATCTACTGTGTCAGTAAGCTTCCCACATGATTCACCCACACATTAAAGTTTGAAAAGCCCATTTTATAGTACATGTGTAAATTTCACAAACTTAATCCACTATATCCACATGGTTCTCTCACCTGCTTACACACTTGAATGCCTTGGCTCTGGCCTCTTCGGTTCCATCCCAAGGTTCTATGATTTGGTCAGTTCCACAAAAGCTATTTCTTTGTAAGTAGTGGTTTCTTTGTGAGATGAGCCAGGTGACTCAAGGGAAACATTAGTAGCTAATTTTTGATTTTTGTATTTTGCTTCAAAGCAAGCACACAAGAATCTCTCCTGCCCAGTCCCCCAATGACACACACAGGGATTAGCTTCCTTAGGCCACAACTGCAGGTGAGCTGAAGAAAGCACTCAGGTGGAGCAAGGACCCACAGCCTGGTACAGAGAAGAAAGCTGGTAATCACCAGGACATACCGTTAAGCCTCTAAAGTAGCTCACATGTCTCAACCATCAGGAGGGTTTCATAACAGCACATTTTTATCTTTGCATACTCCTCTCCAGCCCCTGTGAAACCTGGCTGTGGAAACGTGTGAATATCGAAGGTATTGATATAGAATATCCAAGGCAATGCATTCTAGAGAATCTAAAGGGCATTTTGTGATCCCAAGATCAAGGAATCTCTTTCTAAACTAAGAGATGATATCAGCACAAGAATAATGAAAGGAAGTCCTCACTCAGCATGAAGGGAAAGCAGATAACTGTGGATCTCCACTCTTGAAACTGGAAATCAGGCTGATTTGTCTAAAAGCAAGACCCAAAAGGATCAAACTGTTTTCAAGTTACTTAATCTTGTTCTCAGTTGCTTCAGCTGTGTCTGACACTTTGTGACGCTATGGTCTATTGCCCAACTAGCTCCTCTGTCCATGGGATTCTCCAGGCAAGAATACTGGAGTGGGTTGCCATGCCCTCCTCCAAGGGATCTTCCCAACCCAGGGACTGAACCCATGTCTCTTATGTCTCCATTGGCAGGTGGGTTCTTTACCACTAACAGCACCTGGGAGCCCTACTTAACCATATCCAAAAATAAAACTCTAGAATATCTATAGGAACACAAAAATAACTAGCAGCCAAAAAATAAAACTCACAATGTTTAATATGTAGTAAAAAATTCAGTTCAGTTCAATTCAGTCACTCAGTTGTCTCTCTCTGCGACACCACAGACTGCAGTACGCCAGGCTTCCCGTCCGTCACCAAATCCTGGAGCTTGCTCCAACTCATATTCATCAAATCGGTGATGCCATCCAACCATTTTATCCTCTGTCATCTCCTTCTCCTCCCGCCTTCAATCTTTCCCAGCATCAGGGTCTTTTCAAATGAGTCAGTTCTTTGCATCAGGTGGCCAAAGTATTGGAGCTGCAGCTTCAGCATCAGTCCTTCCGATGAATATTCAGGACTGATTTCCTTTAGGATGGACTGGTTGGATCTCCTTGCAGTCCAAGGGACTCTCAAGAATCTTCTCCAACACCACAGTTTTAAAGCATCAATTCTTTGGCACTCAGCTTTCTTTATGGTCTAACTCACATCCATAGATGATTACTGGAAAAACCATAGCTTTGATTAGATGGACATTTGCTGGCAAAGTAATATCTCTGCTTTTTAATATGCTGTCTAGGTTTGTCATAGCTTTTCTTCCATGGAGTAAGCATCTTATAATTTCATGGCTGCAGCACCATCTGCAGTGATTTTGGAGCCCAAGAAAATAAAATCTGTCACTGTTTCCATTGTCTCCCCATCTATTTACCATGAAGTGATGGGACCAGATGCCATGATCTTAGCTTTTTGAATGCTGACTTTTAAGCCAGCTTTTTCATTCTCCTCTTTCACTTTCATCAAGAGGCTCTTTAGTTCTTCTTCTCTTTCTGCCATAAGGGTGGTATCATCTGCATATCTAAGGATATTGATATTTTTCCCCACAATCTTCATTCCAGCTTGTGCTTCATGCAGCCCAGCATTTTGCATGATACACTGCACATAAGCTAAATAAGCAGGGTGACATTATACAGCCTTGATGTACGCCTTTCTCAATTTGGAATCAGTCCATTGTTCCATGTACGGTTCTGTTGCCTCTTGACCTACGTACAGATTTCTCAGGCAGCAGGTAAGGTGGTCTGGTATTCCCATTTCTTTAAGAATTTTCCACAGTTTGTTGTGATCCACACAAAGGCTTTGGTGTAGTCAGTGAAACAGAAGTAAATGCTTTTCTGGAATTCTCTTGCATTTTCTATTAACACAGATGTTCTATACCAACATCTACAGATGTTGGCAATTTGAGCTCTGGTTCCTCTGCCATTTCTAAATCGAGATTGAACATCTGGAAGTTCTCAGTTCATGTACTGTTGAAGCCTGGCTTGGAGAAGTTTGAGGATTACTTTGCTAGCGTGTGAGATGAGTGCAATTGTGTGGTAGTTTGAGCATTCTTTGGCATTGCCTTTCTTTGAGATTGGAATGAAAACTGACCTTTTCCAGTCCTGTGGCCACTGCTGAGTTTTCTAAATTTGCTGGCATATTGAGTGTTCTTTAACAGCATTATCTTTTAGGATTTGAAATGGCTTGGCTGGAATTCCATCACCTCCACTAGCTTTGTTCGTAGTGATGCTTCCTAAGGCCCACATGACTTCGCACTCCAGGATGTCTGGCTCTAGGTGAGTGATCACACAATCGTGGTTATCTGGGTCATGAAGATCTTTTTTGTATAGTTCTTCTGTGTATTCTTGCCACCTCTTCTTAATATCTTCTGCTTCTGTTAGGTCCATATCATTTCTGTCCTTTATTTTGCCCATCTTTGCATGAAAATTTCCCTTGGTATCTCTAATTTTCTTGAAGAGATCTCTAGTCTTTCCCATTCTATTGCTTTCCTCTATTTCTTTGCACTGATCACTCAGGAAGGCTTTCTTATCGCTCCTTGCTATTCTTTGGAACTCTGCATTCAGATGGATATATCTTTCCTTTCCTCCTTTGCCTTTTGCTTCTCTTCTTTTCTCAGCTATTTGTAAGGCCTCCTCAGACAACCTTTTTGCATTTCTTTTTCTTGGGGATGGTCTTGATCACTGCCACCTGTACAATGTCATGAACCCCCATCCATAGTTCTTCAGACATTCTATCAGATCTAATCCCTTGAATCTATTTGTCACTTCCACTGTATAATCATAAAGGATTTGATTTAGGTCATACATGAATGGTCTAGTGGTTTTCCCTACTTTCTTCATTTAAGCCTGAATTTGGAAATAAAGAGTTCTTGACCTGAGCCACAGTCAGCTCCTGATCTTGTTTTTGCTGACTGTGTAGAGCTTCTCTATCTTCAGCTGCAAAGAATATAATCAATCTGATTTCAGTGTTGACCATCTGGTGATGTCCATGTGTAGAGTCTTCTCTTGTGTTGTTGGAAGAGGGTGTTTGCTGTGCTCAGTGCGTTCTCTTGGCAAAACTCTGTTAGCCTTTGCCCTGCGTCATTCTGTACTCCAAGGTCAAATTTGCCCACTATTCCAGGGACCTTTTGACTTCCTACTGTTGCATTCCAGTCCCCTATGATGAAAAGGACATAATTTTTTGGTGTTAGTTCTCGAAGGTCTTGTAGGTCTTCATAGAACCATTCAACTTCAGCTTCTTCAGCATTAATGGTTGGGGCATAGACTTGGATTACTGTGATATTGAATGGTTTGCCTTGGAAACAAACTGAGATCATTCTGTCATTTATGAGATTGCACCTAAGGACTGCAATTCAGACTCTGATGTTGACTATGAGGGCTACTCCATTTCTTCTAAGGGATTTTTGTCCACAGTAGTAGATATAATAGTCATCTGAATTAATTTCTCCCATTCTGCTCCATTTTAGTTCACTGATTCCTAACATGCTGACTTAAAAATTATCAAGTATGCAAAGCAGCAGTAATGTTTGACTTATAATGCGCAAATACATAAAAAATCAAAACCAACTCAGCACTAACAGCTATAATAAAATTATAGACAAAGATCTTAACATAGGGATTACATTTACATTCTATATGACTAAAAAACTGCAGGGAAGATGGAACATGTTAGGTAGAAATATAAAATGTATATATTAAAAGGCTGACAATGATCTTTTAAAGATGAAAAATACACTAGGTAGGATTGATGGCAAACTAGACACTGCAAAAGAAAACTGGAAGATATCAACAGAAACTATCCAAAATAAAGCACAGAGAAAAAAAGCATACAGATAAATAATTAAAAGAACATAAATTAGATGTGTTTTAGGGCTTTCCTGGTGGCTCGGGTGGTAAAGAATCTACCTGCAATGCGAAAGATTCGGGTTTCATCTCCGGGGAACATAAAGGAGATTTAGGCAACTTCAAATGCCTAACATATACATAATTAGACTCCTCGAAGGGATGGAAAAAAATATAAGAAATAATGGCTGAAAAACTTTCCAATTGTTAAAAAAAAAAAAACAACCTATATACCCACAGATCCAAGAACCTCATGCAACCTCGAGCATAAGATGTATGAGAAAATTGTTCCAAGCATATCACAATCCAATTGCTCAAAATCAGTGATAAAAAGAAAATCCTAAAAGTAGTCAAAAAAAAATAGTCAAGTCAGGATATGTTCATAGTAATAAAGATAAGGATAAAAGCATATTTCTCATCAAAACAATGCAAATGAGAAGATAGTGGAATATCTTTAAGGTATTAAAAAAATAATTGTAAGCATAGAATTCTATACCCAGCAAAATCTTTTAACACATCATTGACTGGGGGATTTTTGCAGAAACTAACGCCTGTGGCATTAATACATCTCAGGTCAATAATGTGTTAAAAATGAAGGTGAAATAAAGAAAATTTTCTGATATACAATAGCTGAAAAAAAATCCATCAGCATCAGACCTGCGGTACAGAAAACATTAGAGAAAATCTTTCACTCACAAGGAAAATGATATCAGATAGAAATATGTTTCTGCCAAAAGGAATGAAAAACATCAGAATTGTAACTACATGGGTAAATATGATTTATACATTACTATTGGAATATCTTTAAGATAATTGGCTATTTTAGAACAGGGATTGAAAAACTTTTCTGGAAAGGGTTAAGGAGTAAATATTTTAGGCATTGTGAGATGTGTAGTCTGTGGCAACTACTCAAATCTGCTGTTATAATATGAAAGCATCCATTAAAAGGCATGTAAATAAATTGGCATGGGTGTGTTACAGTGAAACTTTACCCACCAATACAGGTGGGAGTTTGGTTGACCCTTGGGCCTTAGTTTGCCAATCCCTGATTTAAAGCAGAAATAATAATAACATATTGTGGGATTTATGACACATATAGAAATAAAAAGTGTGGCAACTGTAGATTAAAACCAGAAGCTGAGAACTGGACATATATTACTTTAAAGTTTTTTTTTTTTTACTATATGTGAAACATAAAATGTTACTTGAGGTAAACTGTACTAAGCTAACTATTTAAGTGTGTTGTTAACCCTATTGCAATTGCTAACATAACAAAGAGTTACAGTTAATACTCCAATAAAGGAAACAGAGTAAAATTGTAAAAATACTTTAAAGAAAGCAGTGAAGGGGAGAAAGAGGAAAAGAGACTAGTGGGATAAACAGAAATCAAGTAGCAAGAAAATATAAAACACTGATTAAGATGTCAAAGACATTAATAGAAGAGGTGAAAGCAACAGGTCAGATGGGTAATTTTAGTGGAGAGATGAAAACTGTAAGAAAATAATCTAATGAAATGCTAGAAACACAAGCACAGAGATTAAAAATGCCTTTCACATGCCCATCAGTAGATGTCACGTAGTTGAAAAAATCAATGACCTTTAAGATAAATCAACAGAAATAACTCGAACAAAAGCACAAAGAAAAATAGTGGAAAAGTAAAAAAGAGCATCTAAGAGATATAGAATAAATGTCAGATGGTCTAATAAACTTGATGACAAAATCCAAACCACAGATTCAAGAAGCTCAGAAAACATCAAACAAGATATTCAAACAGCTGAAAACAATAACAATGAAGAGAAAATCTTCAAGGTAGCTAGAAGGAAAAAGCCATAGTAAGTACAGAAAAGCAAAAATAAAGTGAGAGCAGACTTTTCATCAGAAACCGTGCTCGCCAAGAGACAAGGCAGTGACGCCTCTGAAGTGCTGAAGGGAGGAAGGAGCACCTGTCGACCCAGAGCTCTAAAACCCAGAGGGAGAGTTTCCGAAGAGGAAGGACGAAACAGCGACCTTCTCACACAAACAAAATCTCAGCTGATTCGTTGCCATTAGCTCTTCACTACACGATATGCTAAAAGAAGTCCTTGTGGTAGAAGATGTAAAATACCAAACAGACATTTGAATCTATACTAAGAAACGAACAACATTGTGAATGGAATAAATGAAGGCAAAAATAAAATTTATTTTTAAAAAGTTGCTTTAGATGGTAACTAGAATATTTCTCATTCTTAAGTCTGTTTCTCCTGATATCAATATAGCTTTCTCTTTTTTTCCCACACAAATAATAATTATTTTCCTTGAGGTAACCATGGTTTATAACATTGTATCTTTCACTTGTACAAAATTATAATTCGGCTTCTGAATATACTACTAGCGTGCTCACCACCAAGAATCTAGTTTTCCAGGTTCCTTTTTATTAGTGTTTGCATGTAATATGTTTCCATTCTTTTCCTTTTAACCTAGCTATTAGTTTACGTTTAAAGCTGATTTTTGTAGACAGTATATAGTTGGGTCTGATTTAATTTTTGTCTAATTATATAATTTCTGTCTTTTTATTGAGATGTTTAGTTTGCATTTAATGTTATTATTAATATGGTAAGTTTTAAATCTATCATCCTATTAAATGTTTCCCATTTGTATTATTTATTCCTTTTCTTCTTTTTGATTGACTATTTTTATGCCTCTATCACAGCTCCACTGCTGATTTGTTATTTCTACTACGTCTAGAAAAAAATCCTTTTTAGTCTCTGCGCTAGGATTTGCAACAGGTATATTTAATTAATCAGAATTCAAATAATATTATAAAATCATATATGTCATACAAAGATCTTATAAAAGTGTCTTTTTGGTTTCTTCCTCCCATCCTTTGTATCATTTTTAATATATAATTTACTTTTATATATGCTTAAAACACACAATGTATTTCTACTATTTTGGGTTTAGATATTAATACAAAAAGTGGTAAGAAAATAAGTAAGGATATAGAAGAGACTAACAACACAATGTGACCTAATTGACATTTATAGATCACTCCATCCAACAACAGGAAAACAAACATTCTTCTCAAGTGTACAGGGAATATTCATAAGACAGACCATATTCCATGTCATAAAACAAACACTAACAAATTTATAAGAATAGCAATTGTATAACATAGTGAAATTAAACAAGAAATCATAATCAGAGTATCTGGAAAACTCACAAATATTTGGAAATTAAACAACGAATTTCTAAATAACCCACAAATCAATGACATCTTAAGAGAAATTTTGAAATAATCTGAACTCATAAAATGAAAAATATAACCAAGTTTAAAAATTAAACATACACCTACCATACAACCCAGACATTCCATTCTCATTTAGCCATGAGAAAGAAGAAAACTATGTCCATACAATGACTTTTATATGAATGTCCTTAAAATTTTTGTTTGTAATTGCCAAAATTTCAAAACAAACCAAGTATTTATCAAAAGGTAAATATGTAAATTTTGGTGTATCCATATAACAGAATACTACCTGTAATATAAAAAATATAAACAAGTTGTGGTTATTTGCACAGTGTAACACTATCTGGAATAGAAAGAAATACACACATATGGGTGAATTTCAAAACTATTATGCTGAGAGAAATAAGTCAGGCAAAATGGAGTATGTATTTTATGACTCCATTTATACAAAACTCTAGAAAACGGAAACTTAATCTATAATGACAGATTATTGCCTAGAATAAAGGGCGGGATGGGGAGGAGAGAGAAGGAGGGATTACCAACAGATCCACACTTTCAGGGGTGATGGCTATGTCCACAAGCTTGATTGTGGTGGTAATTTCATGGGTGTATGAATATGTCAAAATGTATCAAGCTTGCACGATTTAAAATATGTGCAGTTATTACATGTCAACCTTGACAAAGCAGTTAAAAATAAATCAGGGAAATTCATGTGAACTTTTACAATTTTAGTTGACTTCAAGCAGACATCTTGAATGGGACCTAAGAATAACCACACTCTACCTCATTCTTTCCTAGCATATGTAAAAATAAATATACGGGATTTTTTTCAGAGCTTGACTTCATAAAAGTTTGCTTAAATGTCTAGAGTTTAAATCGATGTTGCAAACTTTAAAAAAAAAAAATCTTTTTCCAAAGAGAAAAGTCTTAAAGATAAATATGATTCAAAAGAATAATTATCATCCCTAACTTTTACATGAGCATCTTTCAGCCTATTTACTACTTTGTTCCCTGGACCACAATTATCAGCAACATCATCATGTTCTCTCTTTTTCATTATCATTATGCCATAGGATCATTTTTATAAAGTCATCTGGATCCACTATTAAGATGCTGTGTTACCTCATGAAGAAGTAGTTTTCACTTTTTATTCACAATAAAAGCTCAGACTGGGCAGTTTTATCACTGCTTATCCCACATCCAGGGAAAAATCACCCTCCAGTTGGCAGCAAAGAACAGCTAGTAACTTTAAGGCTGCAACAGGCCTTGACTGCCAGGGGGCACACCCTTGCTTTCAGGGGGCAGGGGCTTTGGCAGCAGGAAATTCTTATAGCACCATGACTCACTCCAATAAAACAAACGAACCAGGCCATGAGAACTTGGAGAAAAATATATAATTTTGCAGCCTATTTCCATCTGTTCAATGATACCAGCATTCACGACCAATATATTAAATTGAATATCCTAATAATATTTGCCATTCCTGGGTTTGAGTTGATTTCCTTAAAGAATCAGCATTTTGCTTTTCTAATTTCAGAGAATATGAAGAACTGTTCTCTAACTAAATCCAGGATTATGAATGCTTCCTCCTACCAAAGCAGCCCCTATGCCCCTCCCCCCATTTGACAATTCAGTTGCTAATAAAGGCTGTTTCTCTGCGTTTGCACGTGAGGCCTCATGAGCATCTGAGCCTCGCAGCCCCACCTCTCACACAGGAAGAGTCTCCTGTGCCCTCCTGCTCTTCAGCTCTCACTTTGGGCCAAGGAAATAGTTTGTGGTCAGCAGTCACACAATAATCCCTGGCAAGTGAGTATTGCCATTTTGAACCCCAGGTCTCAAAGGCATATTTCCTCTCTTCTGTTTATTGTTATTGCTAAAGTTTCATCTTGTAGCTTGTTATGGTTGTTATTTTTTAAAGCCACAGGAAGTTGCTATTGTCTGGTTTGGGTCGAGTTTCTTTAATTTGTTCTTTCTGTTGCCACATAATGAAAGGCGCTAGAAAAGCACTGTTTGTATTTCTCTTCTCCTAAATGTCAGCTTCCCCTGGCTGCTCAGGTAAGTGGAATTTTCCTGTAAAAGTGTCCCCCAGTCTCCTCATTCTTGATTTGGCAGCTAATTGACCTGTCAGCATTCACTCTGCATAAGTTATTTGCAATGTCTGGAACATTTCTGAAAAGTAAAATAATGAGGCCTAAAGTCAACACTTTTTAAAAGAAACTTTGCATTGTCCTCTCCATTTTACCATAAAGGGCGTTACTGAAGTGACCTGATGGTAAACTAATGTTTCCACTTTTCTTAAAGAAAGAATCTTTTTGGATGGGTTTATTAGCCCAAACTTGGACATCTTCTTCAGAATGTTCCTTTAGCTTCTCCTATATGATTTTCTCATTGGTATTAATAGAATCAACCACAGATTCCTTGCTCAGTAGTTTATTAGGTATTAATACAATCTGACTTGAAATTTATCTCATAATGCATTTGGCCAGTTATTTAAGAACTAGCCACTCTGGTGGCACAGATGGTAAAGAATCTGTCTGCGATGCAGGAAACCTGGGTTTGATCCCTGGGTCAGGAAGATCCTCTGGTAAAGGGAACGGCAACCCACTCCAGTATTCTTGCCTGGAGAATTCCACAGAGAAGCCTGGCGGGTTACAGTCCTTGAGGTTGCCAAGCGTCAGACAGGACTGAGAGGCCGAGCACGCACACTCTGCTGACACTGCACAGCCACCTCTGGCTGCCTGACTCCAGGTTTCTTTTAGGAAATAAATAAAAGTCTATCAGAATCCCCAGATTAAGATGTCTCAGTCCTTGGTCCTAATGAATGTTACCTCAGGTGACAAAGATTCTGCAGGTATGATTAAGTTAAGGGTGTTGAGATGAGGTTATTCTGAATTATCTGGGTGAATCTTAATTGCCATCAAGTGCTTATAAGAGAGAAGCAGAAGGAAATTAGATACCTGGGGAGGAGTTGATGTGAAGATGGGAATAGAGATTTGGAGTGAGGTGACTACAAGCTAAGGAGTGCTGGATCCCACCAGAAGCTAGAAGAGATCGGCACTTTCTGCCTTAGCCCCGCCCGAGGTAGAGTGTCCCTGATCACACCTTGATTTCAGTCCAGGGAAAATGATTTCAGACTTCTGGCCTCCAAGAGTATAAGAGGGTATATTTCTATTTTTTATGCCAAAAACAAAACATAAATTTAAGGACTATTAGAAAACACCTCCAGGACTTTCTAAAATCTCCACTCCTTGTTAGAGATTTTGTGATGACATGATTGACAGCATCATTTACTCACACATGAGGGTCTCAGGCTGAAACTGTCCCAGATATATGTAGAATCAGTGACCTCACTGTATGTCTGTACTCCCAACATATAGGAAATTAAGTCTGGCAAGTCTGAGAACAGGGCCAAAAAAGAGGGTTACTCTGAATGATAATGTCAGAGGCAGGGGTAATTCACACCTCTAACTTCCCTTTCCCTTCCAGAAACACAAACCAATGGACCTGCCTTTCTTTAATTTATCTTAACTTTTCCTGAACCTGTTTATATGTTCAGCCTGTATGAACTCCTGGGGTAAAGAATCTGAGAACCACTGTTTAAGAGGATTGATTGTATTGCCTGTAGGATAATAGAGTGAAGATGAATCATTCAGGCAGAATCATTGTGCTGCAAGCCAGATCAAAAGATTCTCTGAGCCTCCCCACGTACACGTGCTCCTTCTGCAATCACAGAGCATCTGGTCATGTCCTGCCTTGGTGGGCAGAAGAAAACACAAGCTCTCACCGTGCCAGCTGTGTTTTCCATCTTAATTTAAAATTCACACTGAAGCCGGAGTTAATACACTCAGCTGGGCTATGCAAGCTCTTAACCCTTCTTTTCAGAAAGGGCTACTGATATCTTTCTTGAAAAAATATTTACTACTACCTATGAAGCTGCTTTGTGCTAGTTGTTTAGATAAATCATAAAGGCATGGCTCAACACTTGCAGGATCCAGTCAGCAAAAGAAGCAAAAATAGGCAGACAAACAAAAAGAAGTCTATAGCAGGAGACAGGATAACTATGCAGAGACATCAGCTAATTAAGAGGAGAGGATTAAATATTTATAATCTTTACCAGAGTTACCCTACACTACAAGTGCCAAAGTTGAGTGGATGGATAGACGGATAGAAGGAAGGAAAGAGATCAACAGATGTACGGATGGACAGAAAGACAGACACCAACTCCACATTTGCTCAGGAACTGGGAGAAAATTTAAAGAGGTCAATGACTTGATTCTTCTGAATCTGGTAATACTAATGAAGAGATGGTCAGTACTCAGTAGATTTGCCACAAGAGGAATGGGCATACTGGGACCACATTTTTAAAAGAGCTAGTCTGAGAGGGTGAGTAGGCAAAATAAAAATAGCCACAATGGAAATGGAAGAGGTGAGAAAACTGGGGCTGAAGGGGCAGTGCATAAGAGAGAGGAGAAGACACGCAGGAAAGATCTGGGGGAGAGATTTCTGGTTAAGAATTTGTGTATTGAGGGACAATCTGGATTTTTCAAAGCTCTTCAGATGATTCTATCATACAGTCAAATCTCAGAACCACTGAACTCTACCACCCTACAAATGGCCATCAAATCAAGCTTTCAACTATTTTCATTTTACGATTTCCTCTATTAAAAGACCACACATTGTTTCCTTCCCAATTATTCAATAGGTATTATCTCTTCTTTTTTTAAAACTAATTTATTGATTTTAATTGGAGACTAATTACTTCACAAAATCGTGGTGGTTTTTGCCATGCATTGACATGAATCAGCCACAGGTTATATGTGTCCTGTGATCCTGAATCCCCCTCCCACCTCCCTGCCCACTCTTTTTTTTATAAAGGCAAGTTGTGTGCATGCATGCATGCTCAGTTGTATCCAACTCTTTGCGGCCTCCTGAACTGAAACCCACCAGGCTCCTCTGTCTGTGGGATTTTCCAGGCAAGAATATTGAACTGGGTTGCCGTTCCCTTCTCCAGGGGATTCTTCCCAATCCAAGGACTGAACCCCCATCCCTTGCGTCTCCTGCATTGGTAGGCTGATTCTTTACCACTGGGCCACCTATGAAGCTTTTAAGGCAAGGAATACAACTTTATTCAGAAAGCTAGCAAACAGAGATGATGGCAGAACTGCTGCTGCTGCTGCTGCTAAGTCGCTTCAGTCGTGTCGGACTCTGTGCGACCCCATAGACGGCAGCCCACCAGCCTCCTCCATCCCTGGGATTCTCCAGGTAAGAACACTGGAGTGGGTTGCCATTTCCTTCTCCAATGCATGAAAGTGAAAAGTGAAAGTGAAGTTGCTCAGTTGTGTCCAACTCATAGCGATCCCATGGACTGCAGCCTACCAGGCTCTTCCATCCATGGGATTGTCCAGGCAAGAGTACTGGAGTGGGTTGCCATTGCCTTCTCCGGATGGCAGACTAAGGTCTCCAAATAACCATCCTGTCCAGTCTGAGGAAAATAATAAAGTGGAAAGACAATTGGACAATTGGAGATACCAAGGGAATATTACATGTAAAGATAGGTACAATAAAGGCAAGGACCTAACAGAAGCAGAAGAGATTAAGAAGAGGCGGTAAGAATACACAGAAGAACTGTACAAAAAAGCTCTTAATGACCCAGATAACCAGGATGGTGTGGTCATTCACCTAGAGCCAGACATCCTGGAATGTGAAGTCAAGTGGGTCTTAGGAAACATTACTATGAACATAGCTAGTGGAGGGGATGGAATTCCAGCTGAGCTTTTTCAAATCCTAAAAGATGCTGCTGCTATAGTGCTGCACTCAATATGCCAGCAAATTTGGGGAACTCAGCAGTGACCACAGGACTGGAAAAGGCCAGTTTTCATTCCAATCCCAAAGAAAGGCCATGCCAAAGAATGCTCAAACTACCGCACAATTGCACTCACTTCACAAGTCAGCAAGGTTATGCTCAAATCCTTCAAGCTAGGCTTCAACAGTACGTGAACCGTGAACTTTCAGATGTTCAAGATGGATTTAGAAAAGGCGGAGGAACAAGAGATCAAATTGCCAGCATCCATTAGATCATAGAAAAAGCAAAGGAATGCCAGAAAAATATCTACCACTGCTTTATTGACTATGCCAAAGCCTTTGACTGTGTGGATCACAACAAGCTGTGGAAAATTCTGAAAGAGATGGGAATACCAGACCTCTTTATCTGCCTCCTGAGAAACCTGAATGCAAGTCAAGAAGCAACAGTTAGAACCAGACATGGAACAACGAACTGCTTTAAAATTGGGAAAGGAGTACGTCAAGGCTGTATATTGTCACTCTGCTTATTTAACTTATATGCACAGTACATCATGCAAAATGCCAGGTTGGATGAAGCTCAAGCTGGAATAAAGATTGCTGGGAGTAATATCAATTATCTCAGATATGCAGATGACACCACCCTAACAGCAGAAAGCAAAGAGGAACTAAAGAGCCTCTTGATGAAGGTGAAAGAGAAGAGTTAAAAAGCTAATTTAGAACTCGGCATTCAAAAAACTAAGATCATGGCATTCAGTCCCACCACCTCAAGGGAAATAGATGGGGAAAAAAATGGAAACAGTGACAGACTATATTTTCTTGGGCTCCAAAATCGCTGCAGATGGTGACTGCAGCCATGAAATTAAAAGATGCTTGCCCCTTGGAAGAAAAGTTATGACAAATCTAGACAGTGTATTTAAAAGCAGAGATATTACTTTGCTGATAAAGGTCCATATAGTCAAAAGCAATGGCTTTTCCAGTAGTCATGTATGGATATGATATTTGGACCATAAAGAAGGCTAAGCACCTAAGAAGTGACGCTTTTGAACTGTGGTGTTAGAGAAGACTCTTGAGAGTCCCTTGGACTGCAAGGAGATCCAACCAGTTAATCTTAAAGGAAATAAGACCTGAATATTCACTAGAAGTACTGATGCTGAAGCTGAAGGTCCAATAGTTTGGCCACCTGATTTGAAGAACTGACTCATTGGAAAACCCCTGATGCTGGGAAAGGTTGAGGGCAGAAGGAGAAGGGGACGACAAAGAATGAGATGATTGGATGGCATCATCGTCTCAGTGGACATGAATTTGAGCAAGCTCCGGGAGATACGGAAGGGCAGGGAAGCCCGGTGTTCTGCAGTCCATGGGCTCTCAAAGATTCGGCCACAACAGAGTGACTGAACAACAAATTGGGGTCTGGATGCCGGCTTCTTTTACATAACAGAGAAGAGGGAAGTAAGGAAATAAAGTAAAAACGTCGTAAGTCTTGCAAATATCTCCTGGCACGGTCAGGCTCAGGGAGGACATATCATCTCTTCTTTCATTTACTCTTTTAACAAATGACCTGGAATACTTATTGACAAGCACTTAACTGTGTGGAGTCTTGGGCTTCAACTGTAAAATGAGGATAATAATATCTACTTGCAACTTTGCCTTAAAGACTAGATGAGGCAATATTTACAAAGCATTTATCGTAGTGCTTGGCATATAGAATATTAACAGTGGCAATTACTGTTAGTAACTCTCATTATTCTCTAGCAGATGGTTTTGCTACAGTCTTCGCTCCACCCACTGAAAGCATCAGGTAACCACTTCTGGATCTTTGCTCCTGCTGTTCTTTTCTCTGGATAAAGACCCTGTTCCTCTCAGCCTAAGTCCTGCTTATCAGAAGTTCTACCTCCTTGAAGTATTTTAAGAAAATCTCTCCTAAACAACTCCTCCCTAGTTTGGGATTTCTAAGGACATTTTTCTCTGCAGTAGTTGATCTGGAATTGTCTCTTCTATTTTCTGAGATGTTAAGCACTGTCTTTGCAGTTCTGTTGCATATTCTCTGAGATAGGTTATCTGATTGTGTCACACTTGTGTGTACACATGGTCATGCATTCAGAGCCCACTTAGTGTGTTGAATAGTCATTCACATATAAGAGACAGCCAGTAGACTGCAAGCTCATGAGGGCAGGGACCTAGTGTGTAAGATTCATCTAAATACCACTAGGACTTACATAGTAGTACCTACTAATACATAGTAATTATCTTGTATTAGTTTGCTAGGGTTGCCATGACAACATACCACAGACTGGGTGACTTAAAGAACTGAAATGTATTTTCTCACATTTAGAAACTGGATCATTTGTAGAGGTATGGATGGATCTAGAGAGTGTCATACAGAGTGAAGTAAGTCAGAAAGAGAAAAACAAATGTCGTATATTAATGCACGTATGTGGAATCTAGAAAAAGTAGTATAGATGATCTTATTTGCAAAGTACATCAGAGACACAGATGTAGAAAACAGACATATGGATACCAAGGTGGGGAGGAATTGGATGATTGGGATTGACACATATAGACTACTGATACCATGTATAAAATGATAACTAATGAGAATCTACTGTATAGCACAGGGAATTCTACTTAATGCACTGTGGTGACATGAATGGGAAGGAAGTCCAAGAGGGAGGGGATATATATATATATATATGGCTGATTCACTTTGCCTTACAGTATAAACTAACACACCATTGTAAAGCAACTCTACTCCAATAAAATAAATAAAGGTGAGAAGTCCAAGATCAAGGGGTTGGAAGGGTTAATTTCTACTGAAATCTCTAAACTTAGTGTGTAGATGGCCTCCCCCCCTTGTGTCTGTCTTAATCTCTTCGTCTTATAAGGACACCAATCATATTGGATTAGGGCCCACCCCAATGGCCTCATTTTCACTTAATTACCTCTTTAAAGACTCTATTTCTACATATAATCACATTTTTAGGTACTAGGAATAAGGAATACAACATGTGAATTTGAGGGCATTAGGAGGACACAATTTAGCCTGTATTAGTGCTGAATAAATATTTGTTGAATGAATGAACTGCATGCTGCCCAACATGTCTTCACTGCTTAATCCAGTGTCACTGTTTAGTGCAGTTTGACGTTTATTAAGCAACTATTGTGTTCCTATCTCAGGCGGTTGTGGTAGGAAGATGAATAAGCTATGGTTTCCGGTTGAAGGGATTTGCATTCTAACGGAAGAGACTACTGCACACAATTCCAATACATGGAAAATAAACTAAGTTAAAAGTATGCACAGGGGAATATGTAAGGCAGAGAGAGCCATCTAACCCAGCAGGGTTTCAAGGAAGGCTTCCTTGAGGAGATAATTTCTGAAGTTTTAGAAGATAAATGAGAATTTTATAGGAAAGACAGACAAGAAGGAACTGATTTTAGAATTAAATGATTACACTGTCTACAGAGTGGTGGATGGTTTTAAGGGGAGTGTTTGTGGCATGGAGAAGTAGAAAGAGATGATTATACTAGTCCAGGCGAGAGATGAAGATGGAAGGAATTTGGTCAGTGGGAAGTCAGTGCAAAGAAATCAGCAGTCATGAGATATGTTTAAAGGGTAAAATCTACAGGTCTTATTGGTTAACTGAATATGGAGGTGTTGGAGAGTAGAGGTATGCACGAGTGTGTACCCAGTCATTAAGTCATGTTTGATTCTTTGTGACTCCATGAACTGTTGCCCACCAGGCTCCTCAATCCATGGGATTTCCTAGGGAAGAATACTAGAGTTGGTTGCCATTTCTTTCTCCAGTGGATCTTCCCAATCCAGGATCGAACCTGTGTCTCCTGCATTGGCAGGTGGATTCTTTACCACTAAGCCACCTGGGAAGCCTGAGTAGAGGTACAGGGTAGTTCAAAAGGAGGGAGGAAGGCTGAATAATTTGTGGCCATGTTTTTAAAACAACTACAATCAGCAGCACATTCATGGGACCTTATAGGAAATGCATACTCTTAGGGTCCACTATAGGCCCACCAAGCCAGACTCTCCAGGAGTGGGACCCAGGAATCTGTGTTTTAACAAGCCATACAGGTAATTCTGGCACCTGATTACAAGCCCTACCCTAAGGATAAGAGACATTCTCTTTTTATGCAGGAATACATATTTGGTCCCCTTTGTTTCTTCCTAACAACTCTCGTTGAACTATTTATCTTTCAGTCCTTGCTGAATAGTTAAAAATCAATTAGTTGAAGGGTGGGAAAAATTGAGGGAATGGTAGGGATGTGTAAAATATATGGGTGTGAGTATGTGCTGGGAAAAGAGTTGGGGAGAGTGCCCAAGTACAAAGGATCTCTGTGCATCAAAAGGCTTTCTGAAATCTGGTGTTCATCAGTTATAAAATCAAATGTAATATATGACCAAGCTTTAGGAAAATATTTTCTAGTAAGATCATGAATTGAAAGAAAATGTAAGCACATCAAAGAAAAGGGCTCTAGTCTGGGGAGCAAGATTTGGAAAGCACAATTTTTTTTTTTTTTTGATCATCCAATGTGTTACTCATGCCCACTGAAAGAGAGAATGTATTAAAATAACTGGTCAATAATCTCAATCAATATTTTAGTGGAACCCCATGGTGGAATCAATAATGGTGACCCAAATGCAATGACCTTTGGAGCTCAGAACTCTGCTGTCTCGTAGGTTATTTCTAATCGACTTAATAAAAAATGTTCAGGTGCAAAACCAAATGGTTCAATTCCTGGAAAATCATTAGTAGTTAAGTAATTAAACAATCACTCACTTATTAACTTTTCCAGGTACTTTGGTCACGCTTGACAACACCAAGATTGCCTAGTAATTATATAAATTATTCCTTTTCTCCATTCAGTAGTTACTCTAAAAAATAAATTTTTGTGAAAAAAAGATAACTTTCGAAGCACGGGCAGTGGAAATAGGGTGCTAAATTCTCCCACAGGTACTGCTGATTCAAAACATATGTCAGGAGTAAGCAGCATGGAGCAATGGAAACAACAATGATTTATTTCATGAATTATTTGAAATTTTAACAAGAATGAGCATTTCATAATTAGAAAAAATAGTTATTTTCTTTTAAAATAAAATTTAAAAGAAAGGAAAGATACACATGAAGAAAAAAGTACAAGTGTCAAAGTCATAATGTGTTGGTTCAGTTCCTGATTCTGCAACTGACTAGCTTATGTGACCTTGGGCATGTTACTTAGCTGCTCTGGGCTTCCATGTTCTTCTCTTGAAGACAGAAATGCTTACCTCAAATGGTTACTGTCGTATTAAAAGAGCTAATAGATAGAAAGCACTTGGCACAATACTTGTCCAGATGAGTACTCAATTTTACAATATTACCTTTTGGTTGCTATTTCTAGCTTTGGACTCAGCTCAACTCAGAGTTCAAATCCCAGCTCTTCTACTTACTAGCTATATACCTTGGGCCAATCATTCATCTCCAAAAGCCTTGTTTGTTGCTTTGTTTTTAAGATATGGAAAATGAGGACAAGGTTATCTACCATGTAAGATGTTGGAGAACAAAGAGTAGACACACAAGTCGTGACTACTTTAACTCTTCAGAATGAATTTTACCTTCTATATCAATTTTCCTCAGACCCCCCTGCTAAGCTCAGTACAGTCCTTAGCACTGCCCTGTCCACACTGACTCTGGCATGCCCACAATGGGATTGGCAGAGGGCCCTATTCTTATGAAAGAGATGGTTCTTTTCATTTTGTGTGTTTGTAGAAAGGTCATCTTACACACACCTGCTCTCAGACTGTTCAGGAACCACCATATGAAGATCCCACAATCCATGGGGGAAAACACAGGAGTCATGCCTTTTAATGAGAGAACAGAGGTGATCTCAAACACATTTTCTAGTTATTTTCCCATTTTTACTTGCATGGTCCCTTGCTTTATTAGAATGAATTCTTAGCCATCTGGTATTCACCCAAGCCTCAAATTTAGTTGGGTACAACCAATGAGACAATATAATTAGAAATGAAGATAAAACATAAAAATACAAAACCACGAAAGAAAAGGTGATTAGATATGACCATGGTTTTTCTATTTGTTTGTTTTAACCTCTCAATGACAAAGACAACATAAAAAATTAAATGTGAAATAATATATAGAAAAGATATTTGTAATAGGTATAGCAAAGTGTCAATGCCCTTAATATACAAAGAGCACTTGTAAATCATTAATGTGAAAAGACCAGAATCTCAATAGAGAAAAAACAGGCAAAGGCATGAACAGAAGGCTCACAAAAGAAGATACATGAAGAATGAATAGACAGATGAAAAACAATCAAACTACTAACAAGTAAAAGTAACTTCCATCAGACGATCAAAGGTTTCATAAACTGAGGATTCCTAGCATTGGTAAGGTATGGGAAAATGACTTTATATACTGTTGCTAGAACTTTCAGAAGGACAACACATATCAAAACTTTCAAGTCTATATCATTTGATCTAGTAATTCCACTTTAAGGAATGTACCCTAAAATAAACGGTCAGGATGTATACAAAAGAATGTTTGTAACACAGCTATTTATAATAGAAAAAATATTTGAAACAACCTAAAATCTAATAATAAAGTCATTGGTTAAAAGTAAAAATGAATCAATGATTCATCCATACAAAAGAAAACACACTTCCATTTAATATACAGCAGAATTATATCTTTTAATGTGGAAATCCTTCCATAGTAGGGGGAAGGGAGAGAAGCAATCCAGGTAGAGAAGCCAGCTTGTTCAAAGGCTCCACTATCAAGCACAGGGCTCCTGGTCCACATGGGGTATTGTAGTCAGCATCACCTTTCTGGGAACCTGCCTTAAGTGAAGGCTGAGAGTGAAACTCCATTAGGCAGGGCTCCTCCCTATCTTGTTCACTGCTTGTTCATGTATGCCAAATGCCTTGTATAGCCCTGGCACAATAAATGTCTGTTAACTTAAACTGCATACCATTCCTACAAAAGTGTTTCAGTGTGGGTATATGCAAGTTTATGTAGAAGGTTGTTTGCTAAAGTGGCATACTCTAGGTTGAAGGATCTGAGTTGATACCTACTTTCTTCCTTATATTTTCATGTATTGTTTGAAATTTTATGATAAGCAAGAGTCATTTTCACAATTAGAGATAACTAACAAGACCATTGCCACTCAAAATTACTGGAGCTAATCAATGAATATAGTAAAGTTTAAAGCTATAAAATTAATACACAGGAATTCCTTGCATTCCTATATACTAACAATGAAAAATCAGAGAAATTAAGGAAACAATCCCAGTCACCATTACAAAGAAAAGAATAAAATACTTAGGAATAAATTGACCAAAGAAACAAAACACCTATATATAGAAAACTATAAAACACTGATGAAAGAAATCAAACATGACACAAATAGATGGAGAAATATACCATGTTCATGGATTGGAAGAATCAATATAGTGAAAATGAGTACACTATCTAAAGCAATCTATAGATTCAATGCAATCCTTATCAAACTACCAATGGCATTTTTCATAGAACTAGAACAAATAATTTCACAATTTGTATGGAAACACAAAAATCCTCAAGTAGCCAAAGCAATCTTGAGAAAGAAGAATGGAACTGGAGGAATCAATCATCCTGATTTCAGATTACAAAGCTACAATCATCAAGACAATATGGTACAGGCACAATGACAGAAATATAGATCAATGGAACAAATTAGAACATCCAGAGGTAAATCCACACACCTATGGACAACTTATCTTTGACAAAGGAGGCAAAAATATATAATGGAGAAAAAACAGTCTCTTTAACAAGTGGTGCTGGGAAAACTGTTCAACCACATGTGAAAGAATGAAACTAGAACACTTTCTAACAACATACACAAATATAAATTCAAAATGGATTAAAGATCTAAATGTAAGACCAGAAACTATAAAACTTAGAGGACAACACAGGCAGAACACTCTCTGACATAAATTACAGCAGTATCCTCTATGACCCACCTCCCAGAGTAATGGAAATAAAAACAAAAATAAACAAATGGGGCCTAATTAAGCTTAAAAACTTTTGCACAATGAAGGAAACTCTCAGTCAGTATCAGTTCAGTCGCTCAGTCATGTCTGACTCCTTGTGACCCCATGGACTGCAGCACGTCAGGCTCCCTGTCCATCACCAACTCCCGGAGCTTACTCAAACTCATATCCATCGAGTCAGTGATGCCATCCAACAATCTCATTCTCTGTCATCCCCTTCTCCTCCCACTTTCACATCTACTTTTATTTTATTGACTACACCTAAGCCTTTGACTGTGTGGATCACAACAAACTGGAAAATTCTTAAAGAGATGGGAATACCAGACCACCTTACCTGCCTCCTGAGAAAGCTATATGCAGGTCAGGAAGCAACAGTTAGAACTGGACATAGAACAACAGACTAGTTCCAAATTGGGAAAGGAGTACATCAAGGCTCTATATTGTCACCCTGCTTATTTAACTTATATGCAGAGTACATCACATGAAATGCAGGCTAGAAGAAGCACAAGCTGGAATCAAGAGTGCTGGAAGAAATATCAATAACCAACCTTATGGCAGAAAGTAAAGAAGATCTAAAGAGCCTCTTGATGAAAGTGAAAGAGGAGAGTGAAAAAGTTGGCTTAAAGCTTAACATTCAGAAAACTAAGATCACAGCATCTGGTCCCATCACTTCATAGCAAACAGATGGGGAAACAATGGAAACAGTGACAGACTATTTTCTTGGGCTCCAAAATCACTGCAGATGGTGACTGCAGCCATGAAATGAAAAGACACTTGCTCCTTGGAAGAAAAGCTATGACCAACTTGGGCAGCATATTAAAAAGCAGAGACATTACTTTGCCAACAAAGGTCCATCTAGTCAAATTTATGGTTTTTCTAGTAGTCATGTATGGATGCGAGAGTTAGACTATAAAGAAAGCTGAGCGCTGAAGAATTGATGCTTTTGAACATGGTGTTGGAGAAGACTGTTGATAGTCCCTGGGACTGCAAGGAGATCAAACCAGTCAATCCTAAAGGAAATCAGTCCTGAATGTTCATTGGAAGGACTGATGCTGAAGCTGAAACTCCAGTACTTTGGACCCCTGATGCAAAGAACTGACTCATTGGAAAAGGAAACTATAAGCAAGGTAAAAAGGCAGCCTTCAGAATAGGAAAAAATAATAGCAAACAAAACAACTGCCCAAGAATTAATCTCCAAAGTATACAAACAGCACATGCAGCTCAATACCAGAAAAACTCACAATCCAATCAAAAAGTGGGCGAAAGAACTAAACAGACATTTCTCCAAAGAAGACATACAGATGGCTAACAAACACATGAAAAGATGCTCACTCATTCTTAGAGAGCAAATGCAAATCAAAACCATAATGATGTATCATCTCACGCTAGTCAGAATGGCCATCATCCAAAAGTCTACAAACAATAAATGCTGGAGACGGTGTGGAGAAAAGGGTACCCTCTTATACTGTTGGTGGGAATGCAAACTCATACAGCCACTATGGGAAACAGTGTGGGGATTCCTTAAAAAACTGGGAACAGAACTGCTATACAACCCAACAATCCCACTGCTGGGCATATACCCTGAGAAAAGCAGACTGAAAGAGACACATGTACCTCAGTGTTCATCGCAGCACTATTTACAATAGCTAGGATATGGAAGCAACCTAAATGTCCACTAGCAGATGAATGGATAAGGAAACTGTGGTACTCAGCTATAAAAAGGAAAACATTTGAGTCAGTTCTAATGAGGTGGATGAAACCGGAGTCTATTACACGCAGTGAAGTAAGTCAGAAAGGGAAATACAAATCCTGTATATTAACACATGTATCTGGAATTTAGAAAGATGGTAACAACAATCCTACGGGTAGGGCAGCAAAATAGACACAGATATAAAGAACAGATTTTGGGACTCTGTGGGAGAAGACGAGGGTGGGATGATTTGAGAGAGTAGCAATAAAACATGTATATTACCATATGTAAAATAGATGACCAGTGCAAATCCAATACATGAAGCAGGGAACCCAAGGCCAGTGTTCTGGGACAACCTAGAGGGGTGGGGTGGGGAGGGAGAAAAGAAGGGGGTTCAGGATGGGGGGACACATGTGACCCATGGCTGTTTCATGTCTATGTATGGCAAAAACCAGCACAATATTGTAAAGTAATTAGCTTCCAATTAAAATAAATAATTTAAAAATTAAAAAGGAAAAACTTCAAAAAGAGATAAAAAGATCTAAATGAAGAACAAAGCACACTGCTGGTGATCAGACTCGGAAATGATTCATGTCTTTCAAGCAGCCCCTCACTCTGCTGTCAGGGACTGCAAGTGAGGCAGCCACAGGTCACTGTTGGGGGATGAAAGGTCAGTGACACCATCTAGGAGTCAGCAGATGTGTCTGTCCAGCACTTAGAGAGATGCTTCTGCAACCCCAGGCTTGCAGTTTTGACTGCCCCTCTGTGGAACGGTATGTTCTTCCCACCCCCCACCACCCCCTCACCACCGGGTAGGGCTTACCCGGTAGTTCAGACAGTAAAGAAACTGCTAGCAATGCAGGAGACCTGGGGTTGGATCCCTAGATTGGGAAGATCCCCTGGAGAAGGAAATGGCTACCCACTCCAATATTCTTGACTGGAGAATTCCGTGGACAGAGGAGCCTGGTGGGCTACAGTCCATGGGGTTTTAAAGAGTCAGACATGACTGAGCACCTGACATACACATGGTAGCAGCATACCTCTCATTCTTCAATCCCTGACTCAAATCTTCAGTTCAGTTCAGTCGCTCAGTCCTGTCCGACTCTTTGCGACCCCATGAACTGCAGCACGCCAGGCCTCCCTGTCCATCACCAACTCCTGGAGTCTACCCAATCTCAAGTCCATTGAGTCGGTGATGCCCTCCAACCACCTCATCCTCTGTCATCCCCTTCTCCTCCTGCCCTCAATCTTTCCCAGCATCAGGGTCTTTTCAAATGAGTCAGCTCTTCGCATGAGGTGGCCAAAGTATTGGAGTCTCAGCTTCAGCATCAGTCCTTTCAATGAACATCCAGGACTGATCTCCTTTAGGATGGACTGGTTGGATCTCCTTGCAGCCCAAGAGACTCTCAAGAGTCTTCTGCAACATCACAGTTCAAAAGCATCAATTCTTCGGCACTCAGCTTTCTTTATAGTTCAACTCTTACATCCATACATGACCACTGGAAAAACCATAGCCTTGACTAGATGGACCTATGTTGGCAAAGTAATGTCTCTGCTTTTTAATATGCTGTCTAGGTTGGTCATAACTTTCCTTCCAAGGAATAAGCATCTTTTAATTTCATGGCTGCAATCACCATCTGCAGTGATTTTGGAGCCCCCAAAAATAAAGTCAGCCACTGTTTCCACTGTTTGCCCATCTATTTGCCATGAAGTGATGGGACCGGATGCCATGATCTTAGTTTTCTGAACGCTGAGATTTAAGCCAATTTTTTCACTCTCCTCTTTCACTTTCATCAAGAGGCTATTTAGTTCTTCTTCACTGTCTGCCATAAAGGTGGTGTCATCTGCATATCTGAGGTTCTTGATATTTCTCCCGGCAATCTTGATTTCAGCTTGTGTTTCTTCCAGCCCAGCGTTTCTCATGATGTACTCTGCATATAAGTTAAAATAAGCAGGGTGACAATCTACAGCCTTGACGTACTCCTTTTCCTATTTGGAACCAGTCTGTTGTTCCATGTCCAGTTCTAACTGTTGCTTCCTGACTTGCATACAGGTTTCTCAAGAGGCAGGTCAGGTGGTCTGGTATGCCCATCTCTTTCAGAATTTTCCACAGTTTATTGTGATCCACACAGTCAAAGGCTGGCATAGTCAATAAAGCAGAAATAGATGTTTTTCTGGAACTCTCTTGTTTTTTCAATGATCCAGCGGATGTTGGCAATTTGATCTCTGGTTCCTCTGCCTTTTCTAAAACCAGCTTGAACATCTGAAAGTTCACAGTTCACATATTACTGAAGCCTGGCTTGGAGAATTTGGAGCATTACTTTACTAGTGTGTGAGATGAGTACAATTGTGCGGTAGTTTGAGCATTCTTTGGCATTGCCTTTCTTTGGGATTGGAATGAAAAGTGACCTTTTCCAGTCCTGTGGCCACTGCTGAGTTTTCCAAATTTGCTGGCATATTGAGTGCAGCACTTTCACAGAATCAACTTTTAGGATTTGAAATAGATCAACTGGAATTCCATCATCTCCACTAGCTTTGTTCATAGTGATGCTTCCTAAGGCCCACTGGACTTCACATTCCAGGATGTCTGGCTCTAGGTGAGTGATCACACCATCGTGATTATCTGGGTCGTGAAGATCTTTTTTGTACAGTTCTTCTGTGTATTCTTGCCACCTCTTCTTAATATCTTCTGCTTCTGTTAGGTCCATACCATTTCTGTCCTTTATTGCTTACCTCCCCTGAAAGCTTCCCAATCCTGGTGCTTTTCCTGTGTGTCCCCCATGATACTTTCTTATTCCTCTTGTGTCCTCTCCTGGGCTCTAAATGATCCATGTACTTGCCTGTCTCATCCACTCACACAAGCTCCTGGAAAGCAGGAAGCATGTTTCATTCACCTGCTCTTTCCAGACCCAGAATATCATCTGATATTAATACATAGCAAAAATTCAATATATGCTTGTGAACAAACCAGCAGACAGCAGTTGCCATCTCCCAGGCTTTGCCATATGGCTGTTAACTTTCCCCTAAGAAAGCTTCCACACCCCTAATTTCTCTTGTAGCTCAGTTGGCCGAGCAGTCCCCCAGCTGTGTCAGGCCCTCAGCAGATAGCCATTCACCTGGGGCAGCCAGGTTCAAGGGATGGAGCTGGTTTATCTCCCAAATACCATGAAGGCTATGGGATGCTCCTTTGTGTGTCCTGTGACTTCCTTACACCCTCCTGTGTTCAACAAAAACAAGAGGGACTAACAGTTGAGAGCCATGTGTCCGGGCACCAAAGCCGTCTGATGAGGAGACCGTATTCCTCCAACCCATGTTGTACCAGTGCATGGAGAATACGATGCCTCTGTCATCATATTGATCCTCACCACACAGCAGAACTTCCTCACACACACGCAAGGCCTCTGTGCAACCCAGCACCGCCACAGTCTCCCTCCAAATCCCTCAGCCACAGACTTCCAGGTAGGTTCGTGTCACTGGGCAGCAAAAAGAATATAAATGTCACCTGAACAAAGCAGAATAGAAAAAACTGGAAAGTTATGTGTGCCGACTGATTGGAAATGTTTTTGTCCAATACTGTGAGTTTTTCTCCAGGTTCAGCAGGAATGCAAACACTGAGCTGTTCCACCTGAGCTGAGCATTTTAAATGTTGCTGCCTTGGAATCAGAGCTGTGGGAGATGATCACATTTGCACTAACAAGAATGGTGTCATTGTACAAAGTGTCTTTACAGTGCTTCAAAAGGCTAACAGGATTCGGGTAAGGTTCTCAAGAGGTACACGGGTGATACTCAGCATCTAGCATATTCTCTCCACCTCTCTCTTCCATGTCTAACAGACACTTTAATTCTTTATGTGTATATGTTCAGTCACTCAGTCATGTCCAACTCTTTTCAGCCCCGTGGACTGTAGCCTCCCAGGCTCCTCTGTCTATGGAATTTTCAAGGCAAAAATACTAGAGTGAGGGATTGAACCCTGATCAAACCCTGATCTCTTGCATCTTATGCATTGGCAGATGGATTCTTGACCACTAGCACCACCTGGAAAGCCCATACTTTAATTCTAGGGCTGTAATTTATGGAAATAATCCAAAATGTGGGAAGGGGAGTTTTGCCTTATTTATATAAGAAAGGAAGGAAAGAAAGGAGAGAGGGAGGAAGGAAGGGAAGTAGGGAGGGCCTAAAGCCCATTATTAAGAGATAATTAAATAATTGATGGAATTCTACTACAGAGATTATTGTGAATACATTAAAATGATTTTAGAGAATCAAAGCTACAATGAGATATCACCTCACATGGGTCAGAATGGCTATTATAAAAAAATCCACAAACAACAAATGTTGAAGAGGGTGTGGACAGAAGGGAACCCTCCTACACTATTGGTGTGAATGTAAACTGGTGCAGCCACTATGGAGCACAGTATGGAGTTTCCTAAAAAACTAAAAATAGAGCTGCCATATGACCCTGCAATCCCACTCCTGGGCATATATCCAGAGAAACACATGATCCAAAAGGACACATGGACCCCGACATTCACTGCAGTGCTATTTACAAGAACCAAGACATGGAAGCAACATAAATGTCCATCCACAGACACAAGGATAAAAAAGATATGATACATATATACAATGGAATACTACTCAGCCATTAAAAAGAATGAAATAATGCCATTTGAAGCAACATGGATGGAGCTAGAGAGTGTCATACTGAGTGAAGTAAGTCATACAGAGAAGAAGAAATGTGATATGGCATCCCTTACATGTGGAATCTAAAAAGAAATTATACAAATGAACTTACTTACAAAAGAGAAAGACTCAAAGACTTAGAAAACAAATTTATGGTTGCCAGGGGAAGGGATAATTAGGAAGTTTGTGGAGGTCATGTATACACTGCTATATTCAAAATGGATAACCAAAAAGGACCTGTTGTATAGCACATGGAACTCTACTCAGTGTTATGTGCCAGGCTGAATGGGAGAGGAATTTGGTGGAGAGTGGACACATGTATATATATGACTGAGTCCCTTCTCTGTTCACCTGAAACTGCCACATCATTGTTAACTGGCTATGCATGCGTGCTAAGTCATTACAGTTGTGTCCAGTTCTTTGCAACACTATGGATCATAGCCCACCTGGCTCCTCTGTCCATGGGATTCTCTGGGCAAGAATACTCTAATGGGTTGTAATACCCCCCTCCAGGGGATCTTCCCAACCCAGGGATCGAACCCATGTGTCATGTCTCCTACACTGGAAGGTGGGTTCCTTACCACTAGCACCACCTATACCCCAATACAAAATAAAAAGTAAAGTTTGGGAAAAAAATGATTTTTGAGAAATGCAATATTGTGGAAAATGCTAACTATATGACTTTTGAAGGAAATGCAGAATACTAGTGTTATCATAACCACACAAATTTGGAGAAGATAGTAAAGTATAAGACAAAAGTAAAACAAAAGATTAATATAATCCAATCAATCATAGAACTAATAGTAATACGAAGAAATTTAAATGATCTTTCTGACCATGTATGTACACATATACACAAATGTGTATTTTAATCAAATAAAATGGAGATTTCATGCTATATACTTTGCTGACAAAGGTCCATACATTCAAAGCTATGGTTTTTCCAGCAGTCATGTACAGATGTGAGAGCTGGACCATAAAGAAGGCTGAGTACCAAAGAATGGATGCTTTTGAATTATGGTACTGGAGAAGACTCTTGAGAGTCCCTTGGACAGTATGGAGATCAAACTAGTCAATCATAAAGGAAATCAACCCTGAATATTCGCTGAAAGGACGGATGCTGGCACTTCAATACTTTGGCCACCTGTTGAGAAGAGTCAACTCATTGGAAAAGGCCCTGATGCTGGGAAAGATTGAAGGCAAAAAGAGAAGAATGTGGCAGAGCATAAGATGGTTGGATAGTATCACTGACTCAACAGACATGAAGGACAGAGAAGCCTGGCATGCTGCAGTCCATGGGGTCTCAAAGAGTTGGATATGACTGAACAACAATAGCAAATGGAGATATATTGTAACCAGACTTATCAGGGTGAGCATTTTGAAATATACAGAAATATCAATTTACTAGGTAGTATAATAGAAACTAACATAGTTTTGTAAGTCAATCATAAATATAATTAATATATATAAATATATGTATGAAATTTGATAAAAGAATAAATCCTAAAAGTTCTAATCACAGGGAAAAAACTTTGTGCTTTAATTTTGCAACCATATGAGATGATGAATGTCCTCTAAATTATTGTGATAATCACATCATGATTTATGTAAGTCCCATCATTATGCTCAGAGAAGGCAATGGCAACCCACTCCAGTACTCTTGCCTGGAAAATCCCATGGACGGAGGAGCCTGGCAGGCTTCAGTCCATGGGGTTGCGAAGAGTCAGAGGTGACTGAGCGACTTCACTTTCACTTTTTGCTTTCATGCATTGGAGAAGGAAATGGCAACCCACTCCAGTGTTCTTGCCTGGAGAATCCCATGGACGGCGGAGCCTGGTAGGCTGCCATCTATGGGGTCACACAGAGTTGGACACGACTGAAGCGACTTAGCAGCAGCAGCAGCATCATTATGCTATATACCTTAAACCTATACAAAGTTGTAAGTCAGTCATATCTCAGTAAAACTGGAAGAAAAAAAGAAAAGCAAAAAAGTATGATTGCATTTAAATGAGAGGGCTTGGGTGTCTTTGGTGTCTGGCTGTGGCCAGTGATGTCTCAATCTCCATCAGAGTAACTCTACCTCCCGATCAGCATACATTTTACTACAGAGACCAGACATACTAGCTGTCACAAAATCATATGATGACATAGTATTGGGTAATGGATAAAGTCCAGGGGATCAAAAATTGTAAAAAAAACAAGAGGCAGATAATTTAGAAGGTAGATAATTTAGAAATCCTAGGAGGATTTCTACTCACTCCTTTTAATGCAAGCAGAAAATCACTAATTTATTCAGATAAATATCTTTGCAAGGGTAGTAAGTAAATCCTTGGCCATTCTGACCATCTCCCTTCAAAACGAGAGGTGAATACTGGGAGGCCTACAGAAACTTGCAGAGCCCAATACAGCATGGAGCTGCTGGGACCTCTGTAAAGGGAACTGAAAGAGTGACTTTGTTCTCCAGAAGACAACCTAAAGAAAAGACAGAAATCCTCTAGCTAAAGTGACCCCAGGCCAACTAAAACATCAAACTAAATAAAATTATGGAGACCTTTCAAGGGGAGACTCCATAATGAGCAATTGCAAAAGCTTCTTTGAGTCATGGCAAGACCTTGGTTTCCAGTAAAATTCTAGACCCTCCAAGTTTGCCTGGCTGGGGACTCCTCCAGGAGCAGAACACAGAGCTCTCCTGGAGCCTTTCAAAGACCTTTTCACAGACTTTCACATTCCCACCAGCAGCAAGTATGCCATCTGCAGAGATGCTTAAGCCAGCTTGGTCCAGCTCATGAATGTTCCCAGAATCTAATTTTCCTTTTCCAAGCTCATTGGCTATAAAGACATTCAGCTGCAGCAATTTAGTTTTTCATGTTACCAATGACTAAGCTTTATACTTGTCAAAAACAAATGAATTGTTTCTGACCTGGAGGCCAGGGTTTAGAACTGACCCTGGTCTCTGAACAGTTTCCCTCCCTTTCAGCCTCTCAGATTCCTGTCCTGTCCAGATTGTCACTAGACAATTAGCAATGAAGCAGACTGGAGACAGAAAATGGGCTTTGAAGCTTCTACATTTCAGAAAAGATCAAGAAACTCAGCTTTTCTTTCTCTTAAGATTCATCTTTCTACTTCTGATTCAGAAGTCATGCATGCAGACCAAATATATATCCCATATAGAACTCTACAATCATATATAATAACTTTTCCCTTCATACTTCCTATTCACACAGAAGTTGAAACCAGTGGTGCTTATATTCTTTCAGCAAATATTTCTTTGGGCATCTGATGTATCTCCATGAATAACTATTTCCCACTGCCATCATTGGATTCATGTACATTAGTATTACTTTCTCTCTCCTCACTCTATAGCCAGTGTTAGAGAATCTGAGATGAGCTTTGGGAGATTAGAGTTCCTGGAAGAACCACTTAAAGTCTTAGAGAACATCAGGGGGCTAGTAACTATTTTCATAAGTCTTGGATAAACCTTCGCTCATCTATTATTAAATGTTACATCTTGGAATTCATACTAGGCCCCTTAAATATTGCCAATGAATTTGAAGCAGAATTTCATCTGGAATATTTATTATACTTTATATTTGTGTTTACCTGTTTACGTACTTTTACAGTAATTTTTATATGTTAAGAGCTCACTGGGTTTGTGTTCTTTTCCAAATATACTCTTAGCACCAAAATTTGAGATTCCATAGGTAATGGGTAGATCATAGTTTCTCCATTTTGCTGCTGCTGCTAAGTCGCTTCAGTCGTGGCCGACTCTGTGTGACCCCATAGATGGAAGCCCACCAGGCTCCCGCCGTCCCCCGGATTCTCCAGGCAAGAATACTGGAGTGGGTTGCCATTGCCTTCTTCAGTGCATGAAAGGGAAAAGTGAAAGTGAAGTCGCTCAGTCGTGTCCGACTCTTGGCGACCCCATGGACTGTAGCCTACCAGGCTCCTCCGTCCACGGGATTTTCCAGGCAAGAGTACTGGAGTGGGGTGCCATTGTATATATAATAATTATAGCACAAAGGATAGGAAGGCAGAAAACAGACTCACACAGTTACAAGATTTCTATATTTTATATGAAGTGGTAGAATATTAACTTTAAGTAGCAGACTGGAGAAGGCAATGGCACTCCACTCCAGTACTCTTGCCTGGGAAACCCCATGGAAGGAGGAGCCTAGTAGGCTAAGGTCCAGGGTTCGCGAAGAGTCGGACACGACTGAGCGACTTCACTTTGCCTTTTCACTTTCATGCACTGGAGGAGGAAATGGCAACCCACTCCAGTATTCTTGCCTGGAGAATCCCAGGGACGGAGGAGCCTGGTGGGCTGCCGTCTATGGGGTCGCACAGAGTCGGACACGACTGAAGCGACTTAGCAGCAGCAGCAGCAGCAGAACCTAACCCACAACATCTCCAAGGTATGTGCTGTACTGTGCTTAGTCACTCAGTCGTGTCCGACTCTTTGCGACCCTATGGACTGAAACCTACCAGACTCCTCTGTCCATGGGGATTCTCCAGGCAAGAATACTAGAGTGAGTTGTCATGCCCTGCACCAGGGGATCTTCCCAACTCAGGGATAGAACCCAGGTCTCCCACATTGCAGGCAGATTCTTTACCAGCTGAACCACGAAGGAAACCCAAGAATACGGGAGTGGGTAGCCTATCCCTTCTCCAGTTAGATTTTCCTCACCCGGGAATCGAACTGGGGTCTCCTGAATTGCAGGTAGTTTCTTTACCAACTGAGTTATCAGGGAAGCCCTTTAATCTCTAGAAAAGCCACTAAAAACAGTGTAAAGAGGTAAAGCCTAAAAATACAGTAGATGATTATACACATTTTAAAGATAATGCAAATACTACAAAGGAAGAAAAAAGAAACAATACAAAAATAATAATAAAATGGTAGACCTAAATTCAACCATAGCAATGGTTTCCTTAATTGTTTACAAACTAAACAGAGATCGTCAGAATGGTAAAACAGAGACCCAGTTACTAGAGATGTAGTTTAAATATAGAGAAACTAAGAAACAAAAGAGAATCTGTCCAAACCATAAAACAAAATTAGACTTATGAAGAACACTTGACAGATCTGTACAAAGTCTGTATTTGAGAAAACAATCTGTTGATTTTCTGAACTTTATCATTCAGAGTAGCAGGCACGATTCACTGATTTTAGCCAAATGCCGTGATAATTTTCTGTATTCAACCTACCTCCATATAATTATTATTAATCTACACAGGAGTGAGACATCACTAGTATTATTCCCTTCGTCCTAACTCCTCCTTGAGCAGATATGCTCCTCTTCTTATCAAGCCTAATCATCAGGCAAGGTGTGTATACCAGTTTTCTCATACACAGTCTCAAAATTCTTGACCCCAGAACCAATTCTTTACTTGAACAATACAATCTTAGTTGCATCTTGAGAGGAGGCAGGAAAAGTGGTCTCTGATTGACTTCTATTTATGAACTAAATTTTATCAAGTAGCTTTCATTTTCATGGTCTATTTTTACCATTTTCTAGATAGCTAGAAGTTTAACTTCCTCTAATTGACAATCATTTTCTCCTCTGCCCACACAATTAATTAGATGTGATTCTCACTGAGTTCTCCTCTGCTGAAATAATCCATAACCCCAAGATGATGCCAATGTGGACTAACAACTTTTCTGTTATTACTACAGTGAATTGAGTACGGCAATCTAAATGTAAAAGTCAACTTAAAAAAATCTCTAGGGATAGAACATAAGTGTTTTGGGCTTGAATAAATGTCTAGCAAGGGGGATTGTTGATTTGAAGAACTGTTCCCTTAGAACTAATATTATGATAAATGACAATCTGAGGAGACACTAAAACCTTAAAATGTGAGATGCAGGGTATGAGATTCATTATATGGCAGGCATAGATATTAAGCTAGTGCAAAGCTATATGACCATTGTTTTTCCTAAGAAAAATGGCTAAATAAAATGTCTGCTTTTTGGTCTTGGAAAGATGAGCCGAGAGTGTTGAGGAACGAGCATGGTTTGATAACCATGGTAGCCATATAAAAGTCAAATGTGGTGGGGAGAATCAAACAATGAAGAGTGGTAAAAGTGAAAATATAAAATTCCTACTTTGCCCTTCTTGGTCTCCTGTCTCTGTCTCTCTCCGTCTTTATCTCTTTCTCATCATTTCCCATGCTCTCCCCATAATCCTACTTGTTAGAAGTAAACTGTATTAGCAGTTTCTTGGCTAGCCTTCCAGAAAATTCTGTGCACGTGCATGTTATCAAAGCCTTCCCTTGCCTTTTGAGGATAAGCTTAAAAAAATAATTGTAGATTTATAGAAAATTTACAGAGAATTCCCATATACCCTTCATCTAGGTATCCCTATTGTTAACATTTTACAAAGTCATGGTACATTTATCAAAACTAAGAAATTAACATAGATTCATTACTATTAATTGAACTACAGACTTCACTGAGATTTCACTCATTTTTTCACACATATCCCTTTGATTGTTCCAAGAGTCCACTCCGGGATTATGCTAAGCTGACATCTCTCCTCATCTCCTCTGCTCTGTTTTCTCCGTCTTTCCTTTTTTTTTTTTTTTTCATTATCATAGACAGTTACGACAAGTATTGGTCAGATATTTTTTAGAATGTCTCTCAGTTTGGATTTGTCTGGTGTTTTTCTCATAACTGCACTGGTATTATTGGTTCGGGAGAAGAAAACCACAGAATTGAATTGCCCTTGTCATCACACAATTTCAAGGGGCTTATCATCACTGGCGATAAGAATGTTGACCACTTGGCCAGGTTTAGGTCTTAAAAGTTTCTCCTCTGTAATGTTAAAATTGTTCCCTTTCCATATTCCATTCTTTGGAAGCAGGGCACTAAGTCTAGCCCACATTCAAGGCAAAGAGAATTAAGTTCCACCTTTTGAGGGAGTGATACCTACATATATTACTTGGAATTCTTCTTCTGAAGAGAAAACTATTTCCTTCCTTCCTTATTTATTGGTTTATATCAGTATGGACTCATGTATTTACTTTACACCTTGGGGTGTAGCATGATACTATGCCACTTTTCTTAATATATATAAACTCATTTTATATGAATAATTCTGAAACTTTTTGAATCACATAATCCATACTTTCTATATCAACCTCAATAGATTTTTTAACTAGTATTTAATATTACATTGTAAAAGTGTTTCATGTTTTACTTATTTAGTCCTATTTTATAAGATATTTAAGTTTGATTAATTTTCATTCTTATTCAAACAATGCTTGGTGAAATTCCTATGTATATCTTTGTGTATTGCAGATCAATATCAGTAAGAAAAGTTCCTAACAATGAAATTTCTGAGTCAAATGTATGTAAATTTTCCAATGTAGTAGATATTGTCTAATTGTTTTCCAAGAGTTCCATCAAATGATACTCACGAAGAGCTTTCAATAGGTCACGGCACTTGTAGCAGGGAATCTGCTTTCTTTTTTTAATTGTGATGCATGGCCACCTTTCCTAATTACAGTAGGATGTTATCTCTGTGAAAGTTGCTAAGTCGTGTCTGACTCTTCGCTTCCCCATGGACTGTAGTCCATGAAATTCTCCAAGCCAGAATACTGAGGTGGATAGCCTTTCCCTTCTCCAGGGAATCTTCCCAACCCAGGTATCGAACCCAGGTCTCCTGCATTGCAGGTGGATAGAATCTGTAGATATGGTATTAAGATATGTTCTGATGGGCAAAAATTGACAGATTGCAGCGAGAGAAATAACTTAAGGCTTGCTATAACACGGCAGCAGAAAATAAAAATAAGAGAAAAGTGATCAGGAGGAGAACAAAAAGCACACATGTAAACACATACATGGGCTTTCCTGGTAGCTCAGTGGTAAAGCATCTGCCTGCCAATGCAGGAGACACGGGTTCCATCCCTGGGTCAGAAGAATCCCTGGAGAAGGAAATGGCTACCCTCTCCAGTATTCTTGCCTGGAGAATTCCATGGACAGAGAAGCCTGGTGGACTACAGTCCATGGGGTCACAAAAAGAGTCAGACATGACTCAGCGACTAAACAACAACATATACACACACACACACACACACACACACACACACACACACACACACACACACACACCCCAGAGAGAGAGAATCAAAGAGATTACAGTTAATTGGCACTAGGACATGACAAATTGGGAAAATTGACCAAGGTATGTTATTGAGAAATTGTTTCAAGAGCTTCTTGACATAAGATTCCAAGAAAATAGAATAATCAGCTCCAAATGTAAGACTCAACCTAAGAGTCATGGCAAATAGATGGGGAAACAATGGAAACAGTGACAGACTTTATTTTGGGGGGCTCCAAAATCATTGAAGATGGTGACTGCAGCCATGAAATTAAAAGACGCTTGTCCTTGGAAGAAAAGTTATGACCAACCTAGACAGCATATTAAAAAGCAGAGACATTACTTTGCCAACAAAGGTCCATCTAGTCAAAGCTATGGTTTTTCCAATAGTCATGTATGGATATGAGAGTTGGACTATAAAGAAAGCTGAGCACCAAAGAATTGATGCTTTTGAACTGTGGTGTTGGAGAAGACTCTTGAGAGTCTCTTGGACTGCAAGGAGAACCAACCAGTCCATCCTAAAGGAGATCGGTCCTGGGTGTTCATTGGAAGGACTGATGCTGAAGCTGAAACTCCAATACTTTGGCCACCTGATGTGAAGAACTACTCATTTGAAAAGACCCTGATTCTGGGAAAGATTGAAGGCGGGAGGAGAAGGGGACGACAGAGGATGAGATGGTTTTATGGCATCACCAACTCAATGGACATGAGTTTGAGTAAACTCCAGGAGTTGGTGATGGACAGGGAGGCCTGGCATGCTGCAGTCCATGGGGTCGCAAAGAGTCAGACACAACTGATCGACTGAACTGAACTGAGGAGTCAGCCTTAATATTCCCCCAAAGAGGCCTAAGGTACTAGGCCTTGTTTTTTGAGGGGTTAAAAACTGAAAGAAAGTGAAAGTGTTAGTCACTCAGTTGCATCCAACTCTTTGTGACCCCACAAACTAGCCTGCCAGGCTCCTCTGTCCATGGGATTCTTCAGGCAAGAATTCTAGAGAAGATAGCCATTCCCTTTTCCAGGGGATCTTCCAGCCCAGGGATCGAACCCAGGTCTCCTACGATCCAGGGCTACTTTGTATTGAGTCACTAAGAAGCATATGAGGTTAGGGCACTAATCATTTCAATAATGAATTGTGGGTGACTTCTTTACCATCTGGTAATTCTTTACCACCAGGGAAGCCCAAAAATTGAAAGAAGTGATGATTGAAAAAAAAAGAAAATTGAAACTTGGGCTTGTTTTATTCAAGAGATAGCTAAATTCTAAAATTTTGCTTTATTTTGTTTTCTTTCGCTCCTCACATCGGCCCATCCTTAGAATTTCTTTCATCTTTAATCTTTTGGCAGATGGGATGCCTGTCTATGGTGTCAGATGTTGCCCATGAAAGGGACTTGACATGACCTCCATTCAAGAGGTCACATTCAAGAGGTCCTCACATTCAAGAGAGGAGCCCCTTCCTTTATTCCTTGGAAAGCACCTGTCAAGCACCTTTTATTCCTTAGAGTCGTAGTGCAGAAGGGTAGTGTTCATCTTAAAGCCTCTGCCTGGAGTTTTCCCACCATTTTTGCTACAAGTAGAGTCCCCAGCCTGCCCCCCAACCGTGTCACCTCTCCCATGGCACAATACATACGAATACGTTTGTAACAGACAGGCTGCCTCTTTCTTAATCACAAGTTACATCTGCTGACTTGTTTGGGGTTGGTTTGTGTTGAGTCACTAAGAAGCATATGAGGTTAGGGCACTCGTCTTTTCAATAATGATAGAATGTCCACATCTCTCGAAGAGATATCAAGCTTGGGAGTCATTCATTGTCATTACCCTCTCTCCCCAGAGGAAAACCTCAAGAACACAGTTTATGTACTTAAAACAATAAGCTGAATCACTGTTGCTATTTAACAGCTTATTTATTAGAAAACGTTCATTCTTTGTCACTATGCCCGAAGTCAATGCAGCAAAGGAAACAATTATTTTAAATAGAAGAAATAAATGGAATAATACCAACTTGCAAACAAATTTTAAATTAAAACAATCCCCTACATGTTCTTTTTGGGCAGCTCTGCCTGATCTCCCAAGAGATCAGTAGGTAAATGACATCCTATTTTCTGTTCGCACAACATGGATCATGGAGGGAAGAGGGGATAAAATAACATCCTTGCACCACAAGTTTGGTCTCTTCGGTTTGCAGCTAATATATAATGAGTTTGAAACCCATGGATTTTGTAGGCTGTTTCTCTGTAACCTAAGGAGTCACAGTGACAGTTCCAAAGGCTATATGGATTCCTTTTTAAAATAAAATAGGGAGGGGTTGCTAAGGGTGGACAATGGGAACTGAGGTATTTCCATTACCTTATTTTAAGAAAAACACTAGTGAGATGACCCAGCTATTACTGACCCCTAACTTCAGAAACTCATTTGCAAGGAGCTTTCCATACCTATTTGGATGGGAAATGTACTACCGCTTCTCTCCTCTGTGAGGTTATCAAGAAACACACTTTACAAAACTCCCAAAGGACACATAATCATTCTTTCAAGATAGCAATTTGGCTGTAGCATGTTTCTGCCCATTCAGCTAAGCAGGTCTCTGAATGGTAATGGAGACAGCTAATGCCTTTGGGTTTTCTGGGCATTGGGGAAACTTACCACAATATGTGATTAGGAAGAAAGAGCAGAAAAAGCTAACTTGTGGAAGCCCAACTGAAAATACACTAATAAGTCAACACAATATATCACTGTGCCCTTTGGGAATAGGGTAGGGGATAATTTTCTAATGTTAAGAATGTCATAAGTCTGCCAAAGTCATAAATCAGCACGGCTTTACAAGGGCCTCTGGAAGGAGAGAGGGAGACCCCATAAGAAAATGACAGATGCTCGTTTATTTCCATGACCTTTTTTTTTTTTTAACCTGTTAGCTCTTTCTTCTCAGTCAGTATATGTGGTATCTCCACTTCCCCCAACAACAACAATAATGAAAAGATTCCTGACTATTATTCCATCTGCTAAAACATGGCAGAACTGATTGTATAAGAACATTTCAAAAGCCTGCAGTTTTTGAAGCAGACCAAGGCCAGTAAGGGCTACCTAAGAGAAGAAGTAAAGGCTTTACCACTCGTCAAAATATGGATCCATTGCATCCCTGTGCTCCCCACCAGGGGTCCCAGCTCTGAATTCTCCCAGGCAGCCCCCCAGACCTTTCCTGCTGCCTCCAGACCTTTGTCCTCCTGTCTGTCTGGAACTGCCTGGGGTGCCCTTCTTCTAACCCCATCCTAGTCTGATTTGAATTCATTCCTCAAGGACCCAGCTCTTTCCAGCTGACAGGCCTTTTCCTCTCATCCAGCCCACACTGAGTTCCCACTTTTCCAAATTCTTACTGTTTTTATAATCTATGTAATAATATTTTATGTGTATACATATGTATTGACTACTCACTACATAGTAGGGTCTATATTAAGTAGTTCTATATACTATCTTATTTAATCTTCACAGCTACCCCAATCTATTTTTCATTTGAGGAAATTGTGGCTACCGAGTCAGTGAGCCGCAGGGATGGGATTTGAACCCAAATCTGTCATCAGTCAAGTCCATGCTCTTTCTCATATTCCTTCCTCCGGGCTACCTCACAGTATACTTGCATTGTACCCTCTTATATCTTATTCTACGTGCTTGTGCCTGCCCTAGACAATGGCATTTACTTCTCTAGTGAATGGAGATCACATGTTATATTTGTCTAGCATGGAGCAAAGCATGCAGTAGGTGCCTAGTATTTGTGAATGGATGTAGAATGAATGAATGGGCATATTTCTTTAAGGTTCTCAAAGTCTTTATAAGAACAACCCTGATGGACTGCGGTGGATGGATAGGGAAGGGCAGGGGGGACAGCAACGTGTGGAAAGAGTCCATGATAGTCAACAGATCATCTTGCTTGGTTTCACTGTATTTCCCTTAGACCCTCAGCAAGTAGGGCCATGTAAAACCTGGCAGGGAAATCCCCAGGAGATGTACCACCTCTACCATAAAAGTAGTATGACTATGGTAATCGCTGCTCCTGAGGTTTCTCTGAGGAGCCAACACTCCTTCAGCCAATCAGCAGCAGGACAGGATTTCAGCATACAACTGGGATCCCTTGCTAAATTTTAAATGGCTTAGTTAGATCATTGGAAACTAGTGCAAAATTAAAGTCTTTTTCATTGACCTGCTATTAGGAGACCATTGCATTATAAACCTTCAAAACTTGAGCCATAAAATAATTTCAAATGCAGAGCCAAGGATGAGTTCCAACATGTAGTAAATAAAATTTAGAAGAAGAGTAAAAATTAAAGGGAAGATCAATTAGTTTGAATGGCATACAGATTTAATGTTAATGTCACAATCTGGTGGAAAACCTCAGGATCTGAGGAGGTTCATGTCAATTCCATCATTGCCCTTCATAGAACCTCAACTAGATTACATCACCTTGCTGTGCCTTAGTCTTCCCATCTGTATGATGAAGAATGCAATCTCTTTTACTCCCCAATTACCTTCTTGATGTCATCTGAGATTCCTTTGATGGCTGAGTTTCCTTTCCCAAGTCTCATGTAAATATACACAATGTTTCTATAAACCTATCTGCATGCACATCTCCGTTATAAGAGCATATCACTCAGGACTTTCTATCAGGGCAACCAGCTCCATTAAAAAAAAAAAAAACCAAAAAAACCCAGAATGGGAGCATAGAGTTCTTTTCAGAGTTAGAGAAACAGTACAGAAACAGGTTCCAGATAAACAATCTGCTGTTTATCCATTAAGCCTTGCTACTTCCCTTTCAGAGTACTTAAAGAATATGATTCTATCTTAGATCTCATCAAAGAGAGCAATACTTTTGCAATGACTTTTAAAATAACTTGAGAAACTCCTTTCTTCTCACAAATTACTGTAATTTTCATGTCAATTAAAAATCAGGAAAATGCTTAGTATATTTCTCAATTGGACAAAATGCCAGGAAAACAGAATCCAAGACTCACTAAAAAAGGGAAAAACACAAGGCTCTCACTGAATCCTTATCCTGAACCCATTTAGATAGAACTCTCTTTAGTTTCGGGGCTTTCCTGGTAGCTCAGATGGTAGAAAATCTGCCTGCAATGCAGGAGACATGGATTCAATCCCTGGGTCAGGAAGGTCCCCTGGAGAAGGAAATGGCAGGCCACTCCAGTATTCTTGCCTGGAGAATTCCATGGACAGAGGAGCCTGGAGGGCTACAGTCCATGGGGTCACAAAGATTTGGACACGACTACATGACACACATACATCTTAAGTTTTAAATTCTTGTGTCTACTTCTCATGTGTCTCCTCTTGCTCTTTCCCCATTGCCCAACTGACTGAAGTCTCTCCTGGCCCCCTCTGGAAGTCAACTCCTTCATCCCTTCCCTTTTCTTTGCTTGTTGCATCTACCATCTGGGGTGGGGGTGGGGGGGGCTAGAAAACAAGAGACCCAAGACCATTAAGATTAGGACTAGTTCCAGGGCTAGAGGGAACCTGAACTTTCTCCTTGAGGAAAGGGCATGAACATGTGTCACCTGCTAGTTACTAGGCTATAAGTCATAGACTGGTGAAGCTATTACATTTTTCTCTTTCAGAATAAGGAAGATTTGCTCCACTTATAAGGCAACATCATTTAAACTTAGGTTTCGGCTTTGGGAGAAGGAACCCCTCCTGTTCCTTATCTAGTTAGCTCTTACTCCGTCAGGACTGTAGTTAAAGCGTTATGCTGGGACAAGTAATGAATAGAGCCCCTTTCCTGAAAGGCATCTTTGATAAGATCCTTCATCAGACAGACACTATGACCCAGCCAAGCAGCAATGACCAGTCTAGTCCTACACATAAAAATAATAGAAAGTAGGGACAGGAACCTGAGCTTGGCCAAGTTGTAATCTAATCTTTGGGGCTTTGCTAGTAAATAGGATAAAGTCCTTTGGAGACCACACTGGGTGTTAGGGAATAAAATGAGTCCTTCTTCAAAGAAGCAGCTAGAAAGGAATGATCCCAGGCTACATCCTGAAAGGCTATACCCTTTGGGACTCAATTACAGTCATCAAAATCTCTATCTTGGAAATGAATTATTAATTGTAATGATGATACCAGACCTCTCATTTGTATCTGTTCCTCAAATCTCACCCATGAGTTATGCCCTCCAAGAAGCTTTCCATAAACCCCTCTCCACCTTGGGTTAGATGCTGCTCCTCTCCCCACAGTCTCCATCTCAGTTACTGACTTACTGTACACATCGTACCATATCATTGTGCTTTTTCTCACCTGGAGGCTCCAGTTCCATGAGGAAAGGCTTATATCTTTCAGCTGATAACTTTAACACCAAGAATTTTGCCTTGTGCAGGGTACATGTACGCTACATGCTTGAATGAACAAGTAAATGAATGAATGAACCCCTGTATCTTCCATAACATAGTTCCTCATCTGACCAAAGAGCTAGTCTAGCATGTTCTCATAATCCTGCAAGGGTAGGGCATCGTGACATCACTCTAAGAGAAGCCAAAAGAATCAGCAGAAGTTATATCAGCAGAGTCCAAGGAGGCTGTCCTCCACAAACTTAGGAAGTTTCCCCCAAGTGAAGTAGCCCAGAGGTATTTTCTTAGCTTCCCATTGAGCTAGGCCGACCCTAGATGGGGAGATGATCTATGACCTTGCAAGCACATCCTTCTTTGTTATGGGGACCCAAAGGAAACAGGGTTGGGCCATGGACAGGTCTGGTCTCCAAAGCCTGGGAGGGTAAGATTGATGTTCTGTACTGTGGCTCCAAGGACAATGTGATTTGTTCTTGAGCACAGGGTGAGCCTCCCTAGGACCCATACAGGAATTCAAGCTCTGCCCTGTGAAGTTATCTTACACCTTTCCTGAGCTCTTAATTCAATTTTCAGTAGAAAACAAGAAAGAAAGAAAAAACAGCTGGCATTTTCCTTTGAGGGCTCCAAATAAAACTGGAGGTACCTCGTGCTGCTAGGGGACAGGGGAAAGATGATCTACTGAACTGTAATGGTTCCTTAAACTAACAGGCCACGGAGCCACAGGAGAAGCCATCTAGGAAGGTATATTTCCCTTAGTCCTTCTTTTAAAGGCCTACAAGATTTTTTTAAAAACCACATGAATTCTGTTTTTAACGTGCATAAAAGCCTGAAGTTAATTTTTATGAGCAGAATTCAAATCCCTGAAAAACAGGTTTGGTAAAAATCTCTGACAAGACTTGAACTGCAAGATTGAGGGAGACCTCAGAAGAAAAAATAGAGAGACATTTTTATGTCCTTTGTACATATGTCATGGCACGAGACACAGGTCATCAGGAAATGCCCAGGGCTTGCATCCAGCCAGAAACTGAGGCTCAGACTCCCCTCTATCACCTCCACACCCTTCCATCCTCACACCACTTCTCCCTACCTTTGTTGACCTTTGCTGACCTTCTCTACCCTGGAAACCCAGATCCTAAACCGGCCGTATCTAGAAACTGCCCAGCTTGTGGCCAGGATGTGAAATATTTTAAACACCTAACCCCACCACAAGAGTGATCAGTGGCTTCATCTTACATCCACCCTGAAGTGAGGACCCAATGGCAATAAGCTTTTGATTACATCATTATTCCCAGAATGATGGGAGGATTTACTTAAGGATTTGGGAAGTATGAAATAATGCTAAGCATCTTGGAGGAATAAAGGTTGGAAGTGGGAAGTGCAGCTTGATCCAGATGAAGGATTGTCCTAAATTCTGCCAGACCAACCATGGACACAGCAGACAAGTGTGTCTGGGTGAGCTAACAGCTTCCTCCACACCAGAGTTTGAAAGGATAGCTTAAGAAGAGAGAATTAGGCCATTATGGAAAGGGCAGTGATGCTTCTCCTTCCAGCCTGACCGGAGAAGCAACCATGGCATGTGTACAATATCCTTTTCAAACATCAAAAAAAAAAAATCCAATTTACACATTTTCCAAGCATTTCTCTCTTGGCAACAACTGATCACATTAGAATCCTGGAATCCTAAAATCTCAGATATCATCCATTCCAACTTTTTCATTCAACTGATGGAAAACCCAAGGTCCAGCGAGATAAGGTAACTTCTCTCTAATTATTAAAGTTTCCTGTTTCCCTAAGGGTGTAATAATACAAAAAGGTTATAAACCTATGTGACATGGAGAAAGGAGGCCAATGTAATGTTGTGTGTTTGGATGTCTGCCAACTGTGTGATCTCAACTAATTTGTTCATTTCCCTGAACCTCAGTTTCCTCATTTCCAACAACTGGAATAAAAACAGCAACCAACTTCAAAGGGTTGTCACAAGAATTAAATGAGAAAATATATTTTAAGCATTGAGTGCCATGCCTGGTACTAGTAGGTATCAACAAAATAATATAATTGTTGTTGTTGTAATCTCTACTGATAGCATTAATAGTCTATGGAACTGTGAAGTCAGCAGTCAAAATAATTTTGATCAAAATACTGATATTATTATAATAATAATATGACTAAAATGTCTTGAGTATGTGCCTGGGCACTTTGCTAATTGCTTTAAATACATCATTTCATCCCAATCCTTCTAACTCCATAGATAAGAAAACTGCTCCTGAAAGAAACTTAATATTTTGCTCAAAAGCTGGTAAATGGTGCTCCTAGGACATGAACTAGATCTCTCAGACTCCCGAATGCACATTGTTGTTCTGAATCAAGACTAATCATCTATAGATAACGGAGAAATAAAGAAAAGGAAACTGTTTGATTTCATGAGTGAGGTCTTTGACTCTTCTCCCAACTACAACAGATGAAAGGCTGCGTTTAGAGCCGAATGGACCAATATCAATCATTACACTTAACCACGTCAGACTTTTATAATAAATGTTTTGGCTGAGTATGAGGTCACTCAATGTCAGCTCAATATCCCTTTAACAGGGAGCTATAAGTCAATCTGCCATCTTGAGATTTATCTCAGATGTACACTAAAATTGGTTGGTTTCCTATTGATTGAGCACTTGAGATACAAAAGTTTGAGAATTAGTTGCCATTTATTTGATGTGTTCCTGTATCCATCAAACTTGGAGCCACATTATCTGCTGTTTTAATGTGTCTTGAAGCTTCCCAAATCTGGCTTCCATAATTGTGTGGAAAATGGCATTCATTCGGAAAATGGTAGTAAATTTTCCTGCTTGTGGATAATCAGAGATTTTATTTATACAGGCTGTTAACCAAGTTAATGTCACCCAACCCGTCCCTAGGGCGGAGGTAGAAGTTGGGGTGTGGGTGAGGCAAATTTCTTAAGGATGCTCAAAGCCGTCTCAAAAAAAACTGTATCTTCAGTCAAAAGGCCCACATGTTGCAAAATATTGAAAGGAGGGTGCCTTAAATTGTGAAATCTTCTGTGAGGGATCTCATTTTTCTGGAACTCCCTGACATCTGAGCCCTCGTGCTGCTGGAAGGGTTCCAAGAGCACCATAAAATTAGGGCTGGACCTGTCTGAACTGAGTCCAGATCATTTCAAAGTGACTCAAGGCAGGGAAATAAATATTGAACCTAGTTAAATGTTGCTTGAGATTATGCTTGGCACTGGGTGTCCAGTCACTGATTTACTCTTAGGTTACATGGGTTATTTTGAGCTCAAATGGATATGCCAGTGTGGATTCATTCAATGGCAGCAATTATTTGCAAGTGCAGTTACATTTCTGAACATTCAGTGGAATGTAATGTAAAGATTTATGGGATGGAATTGGGTGGGTGGAGAAGATGTCAGAGTCCATGGTTTCACGCTACTTTATTCAACTCTGGATCACATTGTTTCCCCCACTTCCTTGTCTCCTTTTCCTTACCTTCCTTGAATAAACTGTCTTTCTATCTTCCCACTTGTTTTCTTTCTTTCTTCCTCCTTTCCTTTTTTAGGCAGTAACATAAGTAATGAATGAACAGTAAGAAATCAAGATCAAAGAGCTGTAATGATCTGTAGCTCACCCCACCCCTTTAAACTGCCCAAATACATGGGGGTAGCTGTTTGGAAAAGAAATGTTTTAAGTGGCCAGTTATGTGTTTAATGAACAGACTTTGAAGCAAAGGGGCCCCATGCATAGCACATTTGTACTGTGTACACACCTGCCTGAACCGGCCTGTGGCATTTTCAGTCTGGGACTAATGTTGGGCTTGGTACCTCAGTGCCACAAGATAGAAGTCCTAGGCACTCCCAGCCCTCTGCCTCCCCTCCCTTCAGCAAGAGGAGAACATTTCCCAGGGCTAAGTTTGATCCTGCCCTGTGATCTGAGGCTCTGGTTTCCATGTCCAGTCACAGCCCATCCAGGCCCAGGAGCAGCATTCTGCTAAGAACCATGTTTGGGGCCCCACAGTCCCACATGGAACTCCTGATCTGTACTACATTAGCTGTTGACCTCAGACATCTGATCTAAAACTCTCTAAGCTCAGATTCCTTATCTGCAAAATGAGGTTGCTAGGAGTTCCTACCTTATGGAGTTCCTGTGAAGATTTAATTGGGGTAGTGTATGGAAAGTTGGGCACCTGATGTACAGTAAATAATAAGTAGTAGCAATTATAATAATTCTCTAAGTGTCAAACCACCTCTTTTTCTGAAAGACCTGCAGACTCTGGGCACAGATGTAACCACAGCCCCCAGCCTCTACAGAACTCAGTATACCAATGAGATAGTTCAAAGGCCTGGCAGAGGTAGAAGATGGGGCCAGAGGAGGGGCCCCACCGTGGCAACCAAGCAGGGACTCTCTTACAAGGACATACACCTGTTCCAGACAGGATTGCACCGGCTCTGACCAGTTTCCACCTTGGCTCATCAAAGTGCAGGGCCCTGCGCAACACGATTTAAAGCACAAACCTTTTTAACTGGCCTATCTTTGGAAAAATTAGACATAAGACAACAGAGTACACATTAAATCCGGTTAGGAGAAAAATCAATAAGAAATATCTGTTTAACAAAGCTCCAGACTTAGATCGTCTTCTTTCAAAATCTATTTGATCCAACTTAAATCCAAGACTCACAATTTCCATGCGTTTAATATTGTGCAGTTCCCAAGGCACTTCCCCACCTCATCTGACTTGAGCCTTCCCCAGACCTTTCAAGGTGTGTATTACTATCTACACTTTATGAGTAAGAAACTGATGCTCAGAGAGTTTTAAGTCAAGTCCAGTATAACTAAGCTAATACCTGGCTGAGTTATTTCTTAACCCCAGTATTCCTGGCACACCGTTCAGCTTCTTCTACCCGGTGAAGCTTGGTCATCATAATCCCCACCACACTGACAAATCTAATCTGGCTCTGATTAGAAGTGCGTCCTCTGTAGAGGCTCTGAAGAGGGGGTCAGCTGAAGTGGGGTATGAAGAATCTCTGGTTTTAAAATCTGGTCATGAATACGCACCATATACTAAAGAACTTGCAGGAAAGAAACACAATCCAAGCACTTCTGGGAGCTCTTCACTGGGGAGCTTTAAGAAGTAGACTGGACATGAGAGGTGATATACTTGGTAAGCCAGTTGAATATAAATACCATGGTAAATTTAATGATAGCATGCCCAAACTTCAGACCTAAGAGTCTCACCAAAGGCACAAATGAAGAGGAATTTTACAGAAGCAGATCAGATCTTGTGCCTCCCAGCCACAGTGAATTATTTCTGTCCTTTCCAACACAACATTTTCAGAGGGTCCCCATGCCCCCCATCTGCGCTCTTTGCTAAGTGGGGAAGAAAGACCTGAGCTGGTCAAGAGAGCAGGACTCACAAAGAGAGGCGGAGTGATCTCGTGATGCTATTGTCACCCTCCCCCTTTCCTACCACATAGGACATGAAGACGGACAACAATTAAATGAGTCGTAGTAATCATGTACAGATTATTTATCAGAGAAAACATGATTGAAACCATAGCTAAGAGATGATGATTTCAAAATGCCCTACATTTCCCATCCCAACCTGAAGCTGTGGGGGTGGAGTCAGAGCCAACACACAAAGCTTCCAAAGGAGCCCAACTCCTTGACTCAGTCCCCGTGGGGAGCCCAGGGCCCAGCCCTGACTGTACGTCAGCCACACTGGGGAGCCAGAGAGACTGTCTTTCTTAGGGTATGTTTCAAAATGGTCTTCTTGCCTCCTTTTTAACCTAGAGTGAAACAGGTTGTTACCTTTGCAGAAAGCACAGCCCTGCCTTTCCCCATGGTGAGAGAACACTCAGCAGACACCCTCCCTGAGCTGACTTAACTGATGGGTCTCTCGGTAAGCAGCCACTGGTCTACAGCTGAGGCCAACTGGAGCATGTCCAATGACGTCTGTAGATCCCAAGATTTGGTTTCATTAATCTCAGTAGACAAATCAACTGGGCATTTCCTGGCAGTGTTTGTTTTTTTTGGTTTCTTTTCTCTCTCTTTTTTTTTTTTTAACTTTTTTTGACACACCATGGGGCATTTGGAATCTTAAGTTCCCAGAACAGGGATCAAACCTGCACCCCCTGCAGCAGAATTGCAGAGTCTTAACTGCTGGACTGCCAGGGAAGTCCCCCTGGCCGTGTTTAAACTGCCATGGTGAGTCTGACTAGGAAGTTGCTTGAAGTACAAGTCCAAAGGTGACTCAGGGAGGCTCTTAGCTTCTGCCAAGGGTAAATAAGATGCCACGGCTGCTTTGAAGGTGATCCCACCAGAACAGAGGGAGGCTGGCAAACCTATCACTCCCTCCAGACGGGATGTGACCACCTGCCACCACCACAACACACATCTCTACTACAACCAGAGACAGCTAAGGTGCCTTGGACCAAAGGCAGGTCTGAGTGCCTGCAACCAAGACTTCCTTCCAGGAAGCTTGACAGACTTCTCCCCATAGGTGCTCCTCCTCCTCCCGGTGTGGCGAGGTGGTGACTGGCAGGAGCTGAGAGTCAGGCTGCCAAGGTTTGAATCCCAGCTTTGTCCATGAACCATGTGATTCTGAGTCACTTAACCTTTCTAGGTTTCAGGCTCCTCTTCTACTGAAGGGCATGGTCAAAGCTCCCATACAGCATTCTGAAGTGGCTGTGGGATTCAACTGCATCATCTGTGGTGGTTGTTGTTTAGTCACTAAGTCATGTGCAAATCTTTTGGGACCCCATGGACTGAAGCCCACCAGGCTCCTCTGTCCATGGGATTTCCCAGGCAAGAACACTGGAGTGAGTTGCCATTTCCTTATGATTTGTATACAGGTTTAGAGCAAGGCCTAACTCTGGGTAAATGTGGAGTCACGTTAGATGGGATTTCCCTCTTCCTGGGCACTAGGTCCACCATGTTCTCCTCTCCCCAAGACTCCATCCTATCCGCCCTGTGGGGCAGTTGTGTTCTGGGCCTTTCTGCCCTTTATCTTCTTTTTTTTTAATTGGAGGGTTGACACAGCAGGGGAAGAAGAGGGGAAGATGAATTGAGAGAGCAGCATTGAAATGTACACATTACCATACGCCCTTTATCCTCTGAAACCTTCTGTCAGCTGCCATATTAAAAAATGTCTGCAATCCACAAACCCATGCCAGGCTCAATGTGTTGCCCTGTGAGGGGCATTTGTATTCCTCAGGAAGGCAAGGCCTTAGCTACAAGGAACGAACATCCAGGAGGAACTCTTAGATATTATTGGCCTAAAAATGGAAAAGGTTTTTATATCCTGTAGGAGAGTATTAAAGTACAGAGGAGAAAGCAAGCCAGGGCTTATAATCCAATGATTTTAGGATAAGAAGAGCATATATGACAGGTACCCAGGTGGCGCTAGTGGTTAAGAATCTGCCTGCCAGTGCAGGAGAAGTAAGAGATACAGGTTCAATGCCTGGAGAAGAGCCACTCCAGCACTCTTTCCTAGAGAATCCCATGGACAGAGGAGCCTGGCGGGCCAAAGTCCATGGGGTTGCAGAGAGTCAGACGCAACTGAAGCAACCAACACTTTTCATACTTTATGGGTAGAGTCAAGGAGGAGAGAAAAGATGATACCACAAAGTGCTTTACAGAAAAGATAACTTTGAAGGGAACTCGGTATCCCCAGGTGGGGGCTGAGATGCAGACGCCCTGCTTATAGCGCTCACGAGCCCAGGCTACCAGGCCAGCCTGTGCATCCCAGGGCCTCCTGAGTGGGAAGTCAAGGATGAGTGAGAGAAAATCTCACCTCCTGTGTTTTTCTCATATCCAAGGGTACAGGCAACTGAGAGACACCTTGGTAAGTCTGTACTCCATCCACAGTTGTCTGGGATCAACGCAACCATTAATCCTCTTTATCCCTCCTCACCTCCCTTACATCTCCACACACACACACACACACACACACACACACACACACACACACACACTCCCCCTCTTTCTAAGCTTTGACAAAATGGGACCACACAAAACACAGATGCTAAGGACCATGTAAGGACAGGTGATGGGGACCAGGAGCAATCATATGTGCCCCCGGATACAGGCAAGATTTGTCACCAAAGGCTCTACCTCCTGTGCTCTCTGAAGATTGTTGTCTTCCTACAGGTGGATGGTGACTGTCAACTGAAGAAAACGCACAACCTAAACGTTAAGAATTATGGCTTACACAGAAGACACACTGAGGACTTAAGGCCAGAAGACAGCCTCTCAGATCACTCCGAGGCCCTGCTCTAAAGAGGTAAGGGAGCAGCCAGGACAACCAGGAATTTTCCAAAACAAAATAAAAAAGATGAAACATCAAAAGATTGCTGCTAATTACAGAAAATTAAGACATCTCAGGTTAATGAATTTAGTTAGTGCTTTTCTAAGTATGGGAAGATACAAGAGTCTGGCCTCATGGAAACCATTCCTCTGATACACACCTTAATGACCAAGGACCTGGATCCTGCTTTTCCCCATCCTCAGTCCCCTCAAGGGCCCAGCTGGCAGCCGACTGTAGTGGCTGCTGGTTTGATGGCCACAGAGTCCTTTGTTTCCTGATAAGGCAGGCAATGATATGGTATCCACTTGACAATCCCACTGCTCTCCACCTCACGCTCAGGCCACCCTGAGCCTGTGGCTGGCCACATGTGGTGAAAAGACAGTGAAAAGGCCTGTTGGTCAGAGGGACGGAAGGGGAATGAGGGAAGCCAGATACCCCCACATTCCCACCCCTGACAGGACATTATCCTCCGGCGAGCGATGTGAGGTCTTCTCTGGGGCCAGGGGCCCACCTCTCAATGAGGTAGTCCAGGGAGGGCTCCAGGTCCTGGAGTACCTTGACCAGTGCTTTCAACCAACTTCATGCAGCACGAAGCCCACTGCGTCTCTGCATAGCTCTGGGCATTTAACAAATGCTTTTAATAAGGATGATGCAACCTTCCCAGTCTAGATCTGTCAGGATCTCTAAAGCATGAAATGATCCCTTGAGAAACATACATTATCTGAAGCTTTCCCTTTTGCTTAATTATATTGTCCTAATGTTCATTTTCCATAGGATTTCTCGTCCCCCAGTCCTCCACCCAAACCTGGCTTTACTGTGGGTTGGATTTACATAAAAGACCAGCACATTATAATTGTGATGATGGATCACCAAAGTTTCCCTGGGTTCAGATTGTTTCCTAATGTGGGTCATTTTTCATCATAAAGAGTCGGCTGATAATGATGTCATTTCCATTGCTTGAATTTCAAGGCAGTGGCCACATATCACAGAGTTTAAATGACTGTCTATAGGACAGCAAAATCATGTTGTTATCAGTTTAAAGCAGTTGCTGCTTTACTCCTGGGGACAAGACAAGAACTGGGGCCTCTGAGAACTCATCAAATGAGACCAGGATACCAGGAATACAAATCTGTACTGGGAGCCAGGGGGAAGGGAGGGGAGGCAGAGGAGCAAACCTGTTTTGTGTGAAGCTGTGTGGTAAGCATCAGATAAAAACGACAAAGTCATACTTGACAGAAAATGAACCACACTGTTGATCACTGGATATCTTAAATGTACCCTCCCACAATCATTTAACCATGGTTCTCCAGCAAGATTAATGAGGAAGAATTGAAATCACTCATGAGGAGGAGCTTTGGACTAAAAGCCACCTATCAGACAAGTCAAGCAATGCGCTTCTCACTGTGTGAGTGGGCCTGGGACAGAGCTGGAATAGTACCTCAATTTGTGTGTGTGAAATATGGGCATGAAATGAAATCATATTTAAAACAAATAGTTGCATCATTGAAACCCAAGGCTCACAGGTCCTCAATCACCGCTGCCCTTGATGTTCTGTTTTCTTTTTGCCTCAAACCACCTTCCCCTGCGGCCCTGCCTTCTAGCACCCTCGAAGACAGCCCGGAGGTTCAGTTTGCAGCTTGGCCCCAGTCCTGCCTGCTATGGTCTTTCTCATTTGATCCAACGATGTGTTCCTTCCTCTCCAACTTTTTATTTTGAAAATCTTCCAACATAAATAAAATTATAAGAAGAGTATAATGAGTAGCTCACCTATATTTCCCAGTTGTCCACACTATCTCAAATTTGCTTTATCTCTCTGTACACATACATACACATGTTTGTATTTAACCATTTAGAATTAGTTACATTAGTTTTATGACTTCAAGATACATCCACCACCCCCCATACTTCACAGTATATCTCAAAAGAACAAAAGGTTCTCTTCATTTCCACAACATGATTATCTTATCAAAAAATGTAACATTGATACAATACTATTATCTAATATATAGTCCTTCAGTTCCCCAAATATCCCTATAAATTCTTATGCAGCTGATTGAAATGTATATGTGTATATATATTTAAATTATATATGTATATACAGATTAATAATATAGAGATAGAGATAAAGATATATAGAGCTATATTTACCAGATTTAATCAAAGAACTCATATTGCATTTATTTGACATATCCCTTTACTTTGGTTTCAGTTTTGCTTTGTTATGGTTTGAGTTTGCATTTGCTTTGTTTTGTGATACTTAGGTTTGCCTTAGCAGACATAATTTTTTCAAAAAAGGTGTATCTCTGCATAATGGAGATGTATCAAAAGGACACAGGTTCTGGCTTACAGGAATTCTCACTGGGAAAACGCATAATTTGAACATCAAAATGGCTAATCACAGAAATTACTATAGCACATTGGTTGTGGGGAGGGGAAAATATACTCTGATATAAAAAAATAAAAGTGGGAAGAAATAGAAGAGAAAACTTTTTACAGAAGAAAATCAATGAATAAATGAAGAATGAATTCAGAAAATTACCATTTCATAACCATCTAAGTAATAATTCAGACAAGAATCATCCTAACCCAGTCCATATATCTATCTCCCCTACCTCATAGTAAGAACCTAAGTTCCCAACATCCCCAGTATCCTCATTTGCCGGGTCTTGCAATACATGTAAGAGTTTCAAGATTGCTACACAATTACCACTATCAACAGCTTATGTAAATTTCCAGATTTCTTTGCAATTTTTTCTTGGGAAAAAAATCACATTGGGAGCACACAGTCAGAACACTGTGTTTAAAAGTGAATTGAATGACTTCTCTTATGTGAGATATTTATCTATTTGATATAAAATTAGATTCTCCTTTTTCTGTTAAATTCAATATCTATCATTTTTCATCTATGGTAATTTAATTTTACTTTTTGGAAATACAAACTATTTTACTGTTGAGTCGCCCAGTCATATCTGACTATTTGAAACTCCATAGACTGCAGCATGACAGGCCTCCCTGTCCTACACCGTCTCCCAGAGTCTGCCTGAGTCCATGTCCATTACATCAGTGATGCCATCCAGCCATCTCATCCTCTGACGCCCTCTTCTCCTTCTGTCCTCAAACTTTCCCAGAATCAGAGAATTTTCCAGTGAGTCATCCGTTCACATCAGATGACCAAAATACTGGAGCTTCAACTTCAGCATCAGTCCAATAATTATTCAGGGTTGATCTACTTTAAGATTGACTGGTTTGATCTCCTTGCTGTCCAAGGGACTCTCAGGAGTCTTCTCCAGCACCACAGTTGGAAGGCATCAATTCTTCGGCAACAAGTTTTCAACTGTCCGGCAACAATTCTTTGACAACAGGGTTTAACCAAGAGAATGCACTGGTCGTAGCAAACACCCTCTTCCAACAACACAAGAGAAGACTATATACATGGACATCACCAGATGGTCAACACCGAAATCAGATTGATTATATTCTTTGCACCAAAGATGGAGAAGCTCTATACAGTCAGAAAACACAAGACCGGGAGCAGACTGTGGCTCAGATCATGAACTCCTTATTGCCAAATTCAGACTTAAATTGAAGAAAGTAGGGAAAACCACTAGACCATTCAAGTATGACCTAAATCAAATCCCTTAAGACTATACAGTGGAAGTAACAAATAGATTCAAGGGATTAGATCTGATAAACAGAGTGTCTGAAGAACTATAGATAGAGGTTTGTGACATTGTACAGGAGGCAGTGATCAAGACCATCCCCAAGAAAAAGAAATGCAAAAAGGCAAAATGTTGTCTGAGCAAGCCTTACAAATAGCTGTGAAAAGAAGAGAAGCTAAAGGCAAAGGAGATAAGGAAAGATATACCCATGTGAATGCAGAGTTCCAAAGAATAGCAAGGAGAGATAAGAAAGACTTCCTCAGTGATCAGTGCAAAGAAATAGAGGAAAACAATAGAATGGGAAAGACTAGACATCTCTTAAAGATAATTAGAGATACCAAGGGAACATTTCATGCAAAGATGGGCACAATAAAGGACAGAAATGGTATGGACCTAACAGAAGCAGAAGACATTAAAAAGATGTGGCAAAATTACACAGAAGAACTATACAAAAAAGGTCTTCATGACCCAGATAACCATGATGGTGTGGTCACTCACCTAGAGCCAGACATCCTGGAATGCGAAGTCCAGTGGGCCTTAGAAAGCATCACTATGAACAAAGCTAGCGGAGGTGATGGAATTCCAGTTGAGCTATTTCAAATCCTAAAAGATGATGCTGTTAAAGTATTGCACTGACTATGCCAATAAATTTGGAAAACTCAGCAGTGGCCACAGGACTGGAAAAGGTCAGTTTTCATTCCAATCCCAAAGAAAGGCAATGCCAAAGAATGCTCAAACTACCACCCAATTGCAGTCATCTCACACGCTATAATGCTCAAAATTCTCCAAGCCAGGTTTCAACAGTACGTGAACCATGAACCTCCAGATTTTCAAGATGGATTTAGAAAAGGCAGAGGAACCAGAGATCAAACTGCCAAACATCCTTTGGATCATCAAAAAAGCAACAGAGTTCCAGAAAAACATCTCCTTCTGCTTTATTGACTATGCCAAAACCTTTGACTGTGTAGATCAGAAGAAACTAGGGAAAATTCTTCAACAGATGGGAATACAAGACCACTTTACCTGCCTCCTGAGAAATCTGTATTCAGGTCAAGAAACAACAGTTAGAATCAGACATGGAACAACAGACTGGCCAAATTGGGAAAGGAGCACGTTAAGGCTGTATATTGTCACCCTGCTTATTTAACTTATATGCAGAGCACATCATGTGAAATAGGCTGGATGAAGCACAAGCTGGAATCAAGATTGCTGGGAGAAATGTCAATAACCTCAGACAAGCAGATGATAACCATCCTTATGGCAGAAAGAGAAGAAGAACTAAAAAACTTCTTGATGAAAGTGAAAGAGAAGAAAGAAAAAGCTTGACTTTTTCAAATGTTGACTTAAAACTCAACATTCAGAAAACTAAGATCATGGCATCTGGTCCCATCACTTCATGGCAAATAGATGGGGAAACAGTGGAAACAGTGACAGACTTTATTTTCTTGGGCTCCAAAATCACAGCAGATGGTGACTGCAGCCATAAAATTAAAAGACACTTGCTCCTTGGAAGAAAAGCTATGACAAACCTAGACAGCATATTAAAAACAGAGACACTACTTTGCCAACAAAGGTCCGTCTAGTCAAAGCTATGGTTTTTCCAGTAGTCATGTGTGGATATGAGAGTTGGACTATTAAGAAAACTGAACGCCGAAGAATTGACACTTTTGAACTGTGGTGTTGGAGAAGACTCTTGAGAGTCCCTTGGACTGCAAGGAGATACAACCAGTCCATCCTAAAGGAAAACAGTTCTGAATATACATTGGAAGGACTGATGCTGAAGCTGAAACTCCAATACTTTGGCCACCTGATGTGAAGAACCAAATCATTGGAAAAGCCCCTGATGCTGGGAAAGATTGAAAGTGGAAGGAGAAGGGTAAAACAGAGGATGAGAAGGTTGGATGGCATCACTGACTCGATGGACATGAATTTGAGCAAGCTCCAGGAGTTGGTTATGGACAGGGAAGCCTGGTGTGCTGCAGTCCATGAGGTCAGGAAAGAGTCGGACTTGACTGAGCAATTGAACTGAACTGAATTCTTCGATGCTCTGCCTTTTTTATGGTCCATCTCTCACAACCATACGTGACCACTGAGAAGACCATAGCCTTGACTATACGGACCTTTGTTGGCAGAGTGTTGACTAGTGTCAAACTTTGTCGACTTTTCAACACTCTATCTAGGTTTTTCATAGCTTTCCTGACAAGAAGAAATTGCTTTCTGATTTCATGGCTGCAGTCACCATTCATAGTAAATCAAAACCAAGTCAACAGGTATAAAGAAAGGTCCCTTCCCCTGTACGTGGTTCCCACTCAGCCTCATAGATAATAAATTCCATAACCTTCAGCCTTATTTTTATTGGATTTCTTTTTGCAAAAATAAGCAGGTTCATCAGTAAGTTTTAAAAGTCACTTTTCTGTAATAACTTTTAAAAGTCATCCTTTTCTGTAATGAAAGTGAAAGTATTAGTTGCTCAGTTGTATCCGACTCTTTGCAAACCCCACTGACTGTACCCCACCAAGCTCTTCAGTCCTTGGAATTCTCCAGGCAAGAATACTGGAGCAAGTTGCCATGCCCTTCTCCAGGGGATTTTCCCAACTCTGGAATCGAACCCAGGTCTCCTGCATTGCAGGCAGATTCTTTACCATCTGAGCCACCAGGTGGCTCATTTCTGTAATAATTGTTTTCAAATTTTGGAAAAGTATATGAGAAAAGTCTAAAAGATAAATTCATCCCCAAGCATTCCTTCCCAATTCCTGTTTGGAGTTAGAGAAAGTATCTTTGTTTCCTTTTCAAAGCACATCAGAAAAGGTGGACAGTAGGGAATAAGGAGAATGATGGAGGCCAAACCCAGTCATGTGACTTAGGAAGCTAAGCACCATCAAAGTCCTCAAAATGTGTATTTTTCTCTTGTCTGGGCAGCAAATGAAAAAGTAACTATCTTGCCTCACTTATGATTCTCTTGTCACTGATATAATCAAACAACAGCTCAGGTATAGTACTTCCTAAGCTAAAAATAAATCTTATCACATCATTCTCTAGCTTAAAACACTTCCATGGCTCCACATGGCCTTCAGGACAAATCACAGACTTACAAAGTCTTCGGAAGGCTGCTCTCTGCAGCCTTGCATCACGAACATGTACACATATGCTAGTGATTCCCAACTGCCTGGTTCTTTCCTCACCCTCCTCTTGGCTTTGTTAACATGGATCCCAGCGCTTGAAATGCTCTCTCCCATGGGGACCAGCATGTCACTGAAATGGGCTCCACTTTGATCAGCCCCATGAAGCAAGTCTGTTCTTTAAGCCCCGGGGAAGCCTCTCAGACTGCAAAGCTCCCCACAGCTTAGGTGTTAAGTGTGTAATCAGACACACAGAAATTGCAACTACTTATTGTCTAACATGAGAGAAGTGTGCCAGGACACAAGGTGTGTGAGTTTAACCTTCAAGCCAGGAACAGGCAGAGGAAGGCTCACACTGTGACAGCATGGCTCTCAGCCCCAGCCTGTCAGGTCCCTTGCTCTGGTGCATCCCCAAGCCCTCCTGATGGTGGAGGTCATTGCCCCTCACCCAGCATCTCCCCTGCCTCTGGCCTCCTAGGTTACCAAACCTGAAATCTCAGGGTTCTATACGCCTCACCTCTGCCGTCCTTTCTTGCATTTACAACCAAGTGAGTAAATTAACAGTCTCCTGAGACAACTCTTTCTGACAGCTCTTCTGACATTCCTGTTTCCTAGATCCTCCATCAGACCCTATGTAGCATTATTAACAATCCTGTAAGTCCCAACATTTCATCTTGGTCTGTTTCCTTCTGTTACCTTCCACTCCTTCCTCCCACCTGAAGAGACGCTGACAGAGAAGTGATTTTCAGGCTTTACTACAAAAAAAGATCACCTAAGGAATTTCTGACTCAGTAGCTTATGGGTGAGGCCCTGGAATCTGCATTTTCAGCACGGACCTGGAAAGTGGTCCAAGGACTCCTTTAAGGAAAACAGTAAGTAGATATGATCTCAGTGCTTTATGTCACCCTTCAGCCTAACTGGACCCTCTGAATGCTAGAGATAGTCTTTCTCCTAATGACTCAAAATGACCATTCACCAGACATCATGAGTGGAATCTGGGCAGACAATCCTCATCAGAACAACTGCCCTCAGCTGGTCCAGGCAGGAACTACAGCTCTAAAACACTTCCAGCTCTATACTCCATTAGATCCTTACCCTGACATAACTTTATCTTTGAGCTGTGAATAATATTTTATTTTCCACTCAAGTAATAGAAATTATTCTGCTGCCTACGTATACTCCCTATTTTATTCACATCAATGCAAGTTTTATTAGAATAGAATAATAATGCTTCTCTATGCATTTCATTTGTTAATAATTTTATTTATTTTTCGCTGTGCTGAGTCTTCGTTGCTGTGCGGGTTTTTCTCTAGTTGTGGCAAGCATGGGCTACTCTCTAGTTGTGGTGCACAGGTTTCTCCTTGCAGTGACTTCTCTTGTTACAGAACACGGGCTCTAGGGCTCATGAGCTTCAGTAGTTGCATCACGTGGGCTCCACAGTTGCGGTTCCTGGGCTCCAGAGCACTGGCTCAATGGTTGTAGCACCACAGCATGTGGGATCTTCCCAGATTAGGGATCGAACCCATGTTTCCTACATTGGCAGGTAGATTCTTTACCACTGAGATACCAGGGAAGCCCTGTGTAATTCATTTTTAAAAGATATTTATATAGTATATATATATATAGATTTAGTATATAGATTTAGAATTCATAACCCAACTTTTGCAGAAACAATTCTACTAACATTCATCTAATCACATATACTTTCCTCAAATATGTTATAATAGCTAATTGAGCTTGACATCAATGGAGATGATAGAGATTAGTGAGAATTACTACCATCTGGCAAGTGCATGGCTACTAAAAGTGGTGTGAAGTGTCAGGACCAGCTATAAAGAGACAACACAAGCAAGTCCAATGGAAGTGAAGGGTGGGGCCTGGGGGGCTGTGTTCCCTGTCCTTTGGGACATGAGCATGCTTATGTTCTGTGAGTGTCAGAAGCCATTTCAGCCAAAAATGCATGCTGTTTTACATGTAAAGAGCTTTTATTATATACATAACATAAATGTTATGATTTTAACCATTTTTAAGTTTACAGGTCAGTGGCATTGAGTACATTCACATTTTTGTCTAACCACCATCACTATCCACCTCCAGAATCTTTTCATCACCCAGACTGAAATTCTGTTATTATTCTGATCCACTAACTGGTTTTGGTCGTGTTCATAAATCTTTTTTAGCATGGTACCTAAACACATGTTAACTACGTTAACTATCACGATAACATCAGGAATGCTGGGCCTTCATTTTCACTTTTGAGTTTCATTTTTGAGCAGCCCTGCTTGTAGGAAGTAATGTTTCATTGCTATTACTTTTTCTTAGAAGTCTTCCAACGAACAAAGAGATCTGCTTTTTAAAAAAACAGAATGAAACTCGCTATATCTTGACTTTTTATAAATTTAAGATATATTATGGGATCTTAGCAATTTCATTTTTCCTATATCTCAAAATATTTTGCTATTCATCATCTTAGGCATTACTTGATATTACTTACCAATTATTCTCAATTATGCTAAAAACATTAAAATAATGTGTAATGGAAAAATAATGAAATTGCCTAAAAGTTTCATGCAATAATAAAATAAACCATCACAATCACATCATCCTTCAGTTTTCCTATTGTCTTGCCCCAAGTACTGCAGCATCTTTCAAGGATTAAGAGAAGACAGGGGATACCATCTTTGTAATTTTTTAAATATCTTTCAGCCAACACAGTTGGGAATTTATAATTTTTATTTTTTACCCATAGTAGCAAAAATAAGGAAATTTGCAGAGGAAGTTGTTTCACAAGTATTACACAAATCATAAGATCAACGCAAAGTGATTGCATGTAACCAAGATCTCAGACTATGAGTCTTCAGATGGTGATATGCTAGGCAAATTTTCTCAAACTCTAGAATCATTGAGTGGATACGGTATTTCTAGAGATTAAAAGGCAATGTGGCGTTCTCAATGAGATAGTCACCCAGTAAGAACTTTATCATGCAATGTTTTCTGATCAGAACCTGGCCCATCCTGTTTTGCTATAAAGATGAATTTCAATATTCTTTCATCTTTATGATGATTGTACACCAAAATTTTGCTTGATATGGGTCATAAGCAGATAAGATAGGTATGTATAAAAGGGTGGATGAAAGAAAGAAATAATGCAAATAAAAAAATCTACTGATCACTAATTCATGTTTATAAATCTGAAATGTTTTATACAATTATGGGAAAAAGATGGCTGTCCTCTCAAAACTATGAGCCATCAAATTTTTCAAAAGTATATTTTGATGATGTCAACTGCAAGAAGATAAAAATTAGAAGGCATGATAAGCTAAAACTTTTAGAGGTGTATTTAAAATCTGGAATCAGATTTACAAGATGGATATGTTCCAGAATCATACATGTCAGTCAATGACTGCGGTTGAATGGTATTCAAAGGAAGTTGCCCATTTTTGGTGTATATACCTTCTAAACCTGGGTAGCTCAGATGATTAAGAATCTACCTGCAATGCAGAAGACCCCAGTTTGATCCCTGGATTGGGAAGATCCCCTACAGAAGGAAATGGCAACCCACTCCAGGATTCTTGCCTGGAGAATCCCATGGACAGAGAAGCCTGGTGGGCTACATACAGTCCATGGGGTTGCAAAGAGTCGGACACGACTGAGTGACTAACACTTTCACTTTTAACCTTCTAAACCAGGAATTGGGATTTTCTATGTTGAAATTTTTATTAAAATTTCTAATAAATCTGTCTTCACACTATCTATGTTTTACTTCTACAAATTACTCATAAAATGACTTAAAAATATAAAAGCATAAAAAAAGATTCTTTGGAGGCAAATGGTAAATATTGACAACTATTCCTGGTATTTGATTTAGGTCATACCTGAATGGTCTAGTGGTTTTCCCTACTTTCTTCAATTTATGCCTGAATTTGGCAATAAGGAGTTCATGATCTGAGCCACAGTCCGCTCCTGGTCTTGTTTTTGCTGACTGTATAGAGCTTCTCCATCTTGGGCTGCAAAGAATATAATCAATCTGATTTCAGTGTTGACCATCTGGTGATGTCCATGTGTAGAGTCTTCTGTTATGTTGTTGGAAGAGGGTGTTTGCTATGACCAGTGCGTTCTCTTGGCAAAACTCTATTAGCCTTTGCCCTGCTTCATTTTGTACTCCAAGGCCAAATTCGCCTGTTACTCCAGGTGTAACAGTGGAAACAGTGTCAGACTTTATTTTTGGGGGCTCCAAAATCACTCCAGATGGTGATTGCAGCCATGAAATTAAAAGACGCTTACTCTTTGGAAGGAAAGTTATGACCAACCTAAATAGCATATTTAAAAGCAGAGACTTTACTTTGCCAACAAAGGTCCATCTAGTCAAGGCTATGGTTTTTCCAGTGGTCATGTATGGATGTGAGAGTTGGACTGTGAAGAAAGCTGAGTGCCAAAGAATTGATGCTTTTGAACTGTGGTGTTGGAGAAGACATAAAAGAAGACTCTACACATGGACATCACCAGATGGTCAACACCGAAATCAGATTGATTATATTCTTTGCACCAAAGATGGAGAAACTCTATACAGTCAGCAAAAACAAGACTGGGAGCAGACTGTGGCTCAGATCATGAACTCCTTATTGCCAGAGTCCCTTGGACTGCAAGGAGATCCAACCAGTCCATCCTAAAGGAGATCAGCCCAGGGTGTTCACTGAAACGACTGATGTTGAAGCTGAAACTCCAATACTTTGGCCACCTCATGCGAAGAGTTGACTCATTGGAAAAGACCCTGATGCTGGGAAGGATTGGGGGCAGGAGGAGACGGGGACGACAGAGGATGAGATGGCTGGATGGCATCGCCGACTCGATGGACATGAGTTTGGGTAAACTCCGGGAGTTGGTGATGGATAGGGAGGCCTGGCGTTCTGCGATTCATGGGGTCACAAAGAGTCGGACACGACTGAGTGACTGAACTGAGCTGAACTGATTCTTGGTATACCAAGTGGTTAGTACTCAGTAAACTCTGTTGTTATTATCACAGTCATCATACAGAGTTTAATCAAGTCCTAGATTTACCCTGAGAAAGAAACCACATCCTATGTTCACGAAACAATAAGGACTCATGAGCACCAGCAGGTCTGAGGTATCCTGTTACCACATCCAGCACAAAACATGTCCAGTAGGCGATCCCACTGTGGTACACAAAAGGCCCATCTGGGGGCCTCATGTGGCCATTCACAGGTGAACCTTCTTCCTGGAGTGTGTGTGACTTGGTGCAAAGCCTGCCAAGATGCGTCACTCCCAGAGAGCAGCACTGAAATGTATACATAACCGTATGTAAAATAGATAGTCAATGGGAAGTTGCTGTACACTGCAGGGAGCTCAACCTAGTGCTCTGTGACAGCCTAAAGCTGGGCAATAGGGTGGGAGGTGGGAGGGAGGTTCAAGAGGGAAGGGACATGTGTATACCTATGGCTGATTCATGTTGATGCATGGCAGAAAGCAACATAACACTGTAAAGCAATTATCCTGCAATCAAAAATAAATAAATTATTTAAAAAATAAACTAAAACAACTGAAAAGATACATCATTCTCCCTGACCACCACTCACTTCTGCTGACTCACACAGGACTGAGAAGCCACCAGAAGACCTGGTAATGTACCTTCCATGAATTTTAAGAGCTCAGTCCTTTAAAACAAAAGGAAAAGGAAAACTTGTACCCCCAAGCTCCTTTAATCAAAGATTGTGATTTTGAATGAAGAAGAAGGCTATGAGACATGACCGTCTGGCTCAAGGAGGGAGTATCCACTGAAAAACATCATACCACTGAATCCAGAAAAGGATACCACAAGGGCCACAGAAAGGAAAACAGAAATAGAGGAATTTTTCAGTAACCCTGAAAAGAAAAACATACGTGGGTAAAGAAGAAAACTTGGTGATTCAAATGTCTACATTTCCATGTATATATGTGTGTGTGTGTGTGTGTACACACACACACATAATTTTTTTTTTAATTTTTTAAATTAGAAATGTGACCTCCTGGGTTTGTCCAGTGCAAGGAATAACTTTCCAGTTACAGATGGATCCTTTAATGGGAAAAAAAGTTCCCACAAGACTATGGATGGTCCCCATGCAGCATATAGTCAAGTAGTGACCAGAGGCCCACCTGAAAACTGTGCTGCAAAAGTCATTCCTGAGCTGGGAGAGAGGAAAACTGGATTCCCTCTAAGGTCTCTTCCATCTGAACTCAGGATAACACAATGGGGAGAATGTAGGTCCTACAATCAAAGAGTGTCTGGGTTCAAATTCTAGCCCAGTCTTTATAACAGGGTTGTGGTATGCTGTGGTTAGTCGTTCAGTCGTGTCTGACTCTTTGCAACCCCACGGACTGTAGTCCACCAGGCTCCTGTCCATGGGGATTTTCCAGGCAAGAATACTGCAGTAGTTGTCATGCCCTCCTCCAGGGGATCTTCCCAACCCCCGGATCGAACCCAGATCTCCCACACTGCAGGCAGATTCTTCACCCTCTGAGCCACTTAGAACAGGGCTCAGTTCAGTTCTGTTCAGTTTAGTCACGTCTGGCTCTTTGCAACCCCATGGACTCATGGACTGCAGCACACCAGGCTTCCCTGTCCATCACCAACTCCCAGAGCCTACTCAAACTCATGTCCATCGTGTCGGTGAGGTCATCCAACTATCTCATCCTCCGTCGTCCCCTTCTCCTCCTGTCTTCAATCTTTCCCAGGATCAGGAGTCTCCAGCAGAGGCATGGGTCGGCGGTGGCCTGCTGCAGGGTCAGAGGCACAGAGTTAAGCAGTGCATTCAGGGGACCTTCTGAAGGAGGTCACCATTATCTTCATTACCTCCACCATAGTATGGCCTCAGATCAAGCAACAGCGAGGAACACAGCCGAATCCAGAAAATTGGGTTAAAGATTTACTGAGCATGGCCCCGCCCATCAGAACAAGACCCAGTTTCCCCCTCAGTCAAGCTCTCCCATCAGGAAGCTTTCATAAGCCTCTTATCCTTCTCCATCAGAGGACAGACAGACTGAAAACCACAATCACAGAAAACTAACCAAACTGATCATAAGGACCACAGCCTTGTCTAGCTCAATGTAACTATGAGCCATGCCATGTAGGGCCACCCAAGACAGACGGGTCATGTTGGAAAGTTCTGACAAAACGTTGTCCACTGGAGAAGGGAATGGCAAACCACTTCGGTATTCTTGCCTTGAGAACCCCATGAACAGTATGAAAAGACAAAAAGAATAGGGCTAGAGAGGCACTATTTAAATAAACCTAACTCATATGGACATGGGTTTGGGTAGACTCTGGGAGTTTGTGATGGACAGAGAAGCCTGGCGTGCTGCGATTCATGGGGTTGCAAAGAGTCAGACACGACTGAGCGACTGAACTGAACTGAACTGAACTCATATCATCTGTGGGCAAGCAGGGCCCAATGATGACAGTGGTACCCACTAGGGCAGGATATGTTCTGTTTGCCCCTACAGACCCCTTTGCAACCTTCACTAGCCCTGTCTGCCCAGAAGACATCCACTGGCCTGGAGGAAATTCTTCTACAGACTCTCTTGTTGGGTACAAGAGGCTCCTGCCACAGCAGGAGATTGCAGGAAGGGTAAAGGGTGAGAGGAGGGCAGTGAAGCCATGGGCTATCTCCTGGTCCCTATCCTATCTGACTGGCTGTGTCCTTCAAGTGAAGGTCACCTGCTCTCCAGGCAGCCCTATCTACATGCTTGCTTCTGCACTCTGGAAATTCCTCCCCTAACCTCAACCCTCCAGGCTCAGAAGTGACAGCTTCTTTGTTACTAGCCCAGAGATACTGCACTTTCTCTTGTGGATCCCTACCCCTGCTTTCACTTGGCAAATAGTCTACTAATTAAACCCTTTTCCAGTGATCTTAATTTGAAGTCGCTTCTGTGCTTTGCTGGGACCCTGATGCCTTTGAGGACGGTTGAGAGGGTTAATGTGCACTTAGAAAACATCATGACAATGATAGCTGTATCCTCCTTTCTCCTGTGTCCCACTCCTCTTTTCATCCAGGGTTAACCCTTCTATCTAGCTCCTCTTCTGATTCTTTAACAGAGGAGTCAACAAACCGCAAAGAGCCAGACAGTTCATCTTTTAGGCTTCATGGGCTACCAGCCTGTCACCATGACTCAACTCTTTCCTTGTTGGAAAGAAGCAGCCATAAGCAATATAAAAACAATAAGCATGGCTATGTTCCCATAACATTTACGAACACTAATATTTGCATTTCTTAGAATTTTCATGGGTCATGTAATAGTCTTCTTTTGATTATTTTTCAACCATTTGAAAAATATATAAACAATTTTCAGCTCTCAAGTTATACAAAAACAGGCAGGCTTTGTACTATACTCCATAGTTTGCCAACCCCTGCTTTAACAGAGTTCTGAGATTTAGCATTTATACTACACCAGAGAGCTTTTAAGCTCCAAATTATTATTCTACTTTTCTTCTAGTTTCCTTTTAATTTAAGAAGTCTACAAATTCATTCTTTGAAGCCAAAGCTTGCTAGCTCTTTACTATCATCTTTGCCAAATGGTTTCCAAAATCCTGTCCCATAGCACATTCAGACCCCTCCCCTCTATAGCATCTTCCAGGGGCAATGACCCTGAAGCTGTTCCCACACAAGAAACCCATCCCACCACTGTTTCATCTAGGAAAAGGCACAGCCAGGACTAGCCCAGTGTGATTCACCCCTGGAGATAACAGCGTGGTGTATCTGGACAAAGCCTATATACTGGCAATGTTGAGAAGATGAGGTTAGTGTTTGCAGGATTCCACCTGATTATGTCCACCATGGGCTGCTACCCATTCAGGACATTTATGTATATCTGATGATTTACTGTTCTGATATTGATTCTCTCCTCCCTCCCTTCCTCCAAAGGCCAATCTGATCAATTGGTGCAAAAGTGCTGGTAGATACTAAGCTGTTTAACCCACTCCAACAAACATGACTTATACAGACACAGACATTCTTGAATTTCATCCATCCAGTCTTTAAAATAATTCCTTATCTAAGCAGTGATTTTCAACTCTGGCTACACATTAGAATCACCTGGAAAGCATTTTAAAATGCTGATGTGCAGACCCCACCCTATAATGATTACAATGTTATCTGTGATTTTACAAAGCTTCCCAGTGAATTCTGGTGCAAAGTGAGGCTTTAGAATTATGGACCTAGAGGGATGCCAAGAAAGAAATTTTCAGGCAGCTGAAGGAGGTCATATCACGGCGCACCCATTCAAATCACAAATGCTTTATTTTTCTTACTCTCCATGCAGAGTTTCAAAAACGAAGGCAATTGAGAGAATAGATTAGAAATAAAAATTACTGTGCACCTAGTTTGTGTTTTGCTTGTATTAGTAACTTTTCATTCATTTACTCATTCATCCAATAGCATTTATAAAGCTACTCTGTGCCAGGCACCTTGCTAAACACTGCATATATAAGGTGAGTAATACAGGCATGATCTCTACCCTCATGGAGCTTATAGTCTCATGGGTGGATAGTGTAGAGGAATTGAACTAATTATGACACAATTATTATTTAATGGCAATTAAGTCTTACAACTTCAGAATACACCTTCCATGGGTATCGACTTACTTGAGGGAGATCAGGCTATCTGGCTGAGCCTCAAAGCATGAGCAAGACTTATGAAATAAAAAGTGGGGATGGCAGAGGGAACTACACGTGCAAAGGCCCTGTGGTAAGTAGGTAGGAGTTTAGAGCTTCTGAAGAACTGAAGACAGCGTGGGTGAAATTCAGAGAGCAAAAGAAGAATAGTGGGATACACGAGGGCCATGACCTTGGAGGCCTTATTAAGACACTATATGTTACCTCATTTGCACTTCATTAATGTCTGCATTTTATAGACTCAGAACACCAGTAACATGCTCAGGGTTTCATCACTGGAAAGAGGTAAGGCCAGCACTCAACCCCCTCTCAGTTTAATTCCCCCTCTGTACTTTTAAGGTGAAATGATTCACTACAAACAGAAATTATAAATCCTTGGAGAAGGAAATGGAAACCCACTCCAGTATTCTGGCCTGGGAAATCCCATGGACAGGGGAGCCTGGCAGGCTGTGGTCCATACGTTCACAAGAGTCTGACACTACTTAGAAACTAAACCACCACCACCAAATGCCTCTGGAAGCCTTTTCCCAGGTGTTTCGTGTGGGGCCAACCTACCACTCTGAGTCAGCACCCAGTTGTGCAGGGTTACTGTTCCCTCCAACAACCCTGACCTGGTAGGCTCATACTGACAACTCTGCCCCTCTTGCTCATTCAGATACTAGGACACTCAGAGATGAATAAAATAATGTGTTAACATAAGGCAGATTGTAACAATGCTTGGAAGGAAAGCAGCCTGTTCTAAGACTAATAGTGTTGGAGGGACTGATTTTGATTAAGAAGAACATAAAATGTGAATCCAGCTCTGATGGATGATAGCCCATATTGATCAAGGTTTAACTGCAATGCCTTATTGGACTGTTGTCTCTGCTTTGGTAGTATTCCTAATTTTGTTCTAGCTTGTACCCTCAATCATCTTCTGTGTGAAAGCTCTTAGTCAATCTGAATAAAAGGAGTCTTTTTAAAATGGTTTTAAAAAAAGAAATTATAAATCGTTTGTGTTTCTATATAGAGTTTCTTTACGTAGAAATGTAATATCTGTGCTTATATGTAGATTACAGATTGTTATTGTTCAGTCTCTAAGTTGTGACCAACTCTTTGTGACCTCATGGACTATAGCATGCCTGGCTCCTCTATCCTCCACTACCTCCTGGAGTTTGCTCAGATTAATGTCCATTGAGTCAGTGATGCTATCTATCTCATACTGCATTGCAGGTGGATTCTTTACCACTGAGTCACCAGGGAAGCCCAGATATATAGATAGGAAGGAACAAAATAAAAGGAATACAAGAATCAACTTTAAGGAAATTGATCTTCACTTTATGAAGGAAAAGACTGCCCTGCACCTCCGAGTCAGTCTGCAACAGAATTTGAAAAAAGTTCCTATCCCTGGACCACAATAATAACAATCAAAAAAAATCATTCATTGATGTATCAGTATTATGAGCAATTACATACCAAGCACTAGACACACAGATGAAAATACAGAATCTCAACACTAGTAGATCTTACAGTCTTTTCTAGAAGAGAAGATAGAAGCAATGTACTTCAGTTCAGTTCAGTTCAGTTCAGTTGCTCAGTCGTGTCCGACTCTTTGCGACCCCATGAATTGCAGCACACCAGGCCTCTATGTCCATCACCAACTCCCGGAGTCCACCAAAACCCATGTCCATCGAGTCGGTGATGCCATCCAACCATCTCATCCTCTGTCGTCCCCTTCTCCTCCCGCCCCCAATCTTTCCCAGCATTAGGGTCTTTTCCAATGAGTCAACCCTTCACATGAGGTGGCCAAAGTATTGGAGTTTCAGCTTCAACATCAGTCCTTCCAATGAACACCCAGGATTGATCTCCTTTAGGATGGATTGATTGGATCTCCTTGCAGTCCAAGGGACTCTCAAGAATCTTCTCCAACACCACAGTTCAAAAGCATCAATTCTGCGGTGCTCAGCTTTCTTCACAGTCCAACTCTCACATCCATACATGACCACTGGAAAAACCATAGCCTTGACTAGACGGACTTTTGTTGGCAAACTAATGTCTCTGCTTTTAAATATGCTATCTAGGTTGGCCATAACCTTCCTTTCAAGGAGTAAGCGTCTTTTAATTTCATGGCTGCAATCACCAGCAGCAGTGAGTTTTGAGCCCCAAAAAATAAAGTCTGTCACTGTTTCCACTGTTTCCCCATATATTTCCCATGAAGTGATGGGACCAGATGCCATGATCTTAGTTTTCTGAATGTTGAGCTTTAAGCCAACTTTTTCACTCTCCTCTTTCACTTTCATCAAGAGGCTCTTTAGTTCTTCTTCACTTTCTGCCATAAGGGTGGTGTCATCCGCATATCTGAGGTTATTGATATTTCTCCCAGCAATCTTGATTCCAGCCAACTTTTCCACTCTCCTCTTTCACTTTCATCAAGAGGCTCTTTAGTTCTTCTTCACTTTCTGCCATAAGGGTGGTGTCATCCGCATATCTGAGGTTATTGATATTTCTCCCGGCAATCTTGATTCCAGCTTGTGTTTCTTCCAGCCCAGCGTTTCCCATGATGTATTCTGCATATACGTTAAATAAGCAGGGTGACAATATACAGCCTTGACGTACTCCTTTTCCTATTTGGAACCAGTCTGTTGTTCCATGTCCAGTTCTAACTGTTGCTTCCTGACCTGCATACAGGTTTCTCAAGAGACAGGTCAGATGGTCTGGTATTCCCATCTCTCTCAGAATTTTCCACAGTTTATTGTGATCCACACAGTCAAAGGCTTTGGCATAGTCAATAAAGCAGAAATAGATGTTTTTCTGGAACTCTCTTGTTTTTCGATGATCCAGCGGATACTGGCAATTTGATCTCTGGTTCCTCTGCCTTGTCTCAAACCAGCTTGAACATCTGGAAGTTCACAGTTCACGTATTGCTGAAGCCTGGCTTGGAGAATTTTGAGCATTACTTTACTAGCGTGTGAGATGCGTGCAATTGTGCAGTAGTTTGAGCATTCTTTGGCATTGCCCCTCTTTGGGATTGGAACAAAAACTGACCTTTTCCAGTCCTGTGGCCACTGCTGAGTTTTCCAAATTTGCTGGCATATCGAGTGCAGCACTTTCACAGCATCATCTTTCAGGATTTGAAATAGCTCAACTGGAATTCCATCACCTCCACTAGCTTTGTTCGTAGTGATGCTTTCTAAGGCCCACTTGACTTCACATTCCAGGATGTCTGGCTCTAGGTGAGTGATCACACCATCGTGATGATCTGGGTCGTGAAGATCTTTTTTGTACAGTTCTTCCGTGTATTCTTGCCACCTCTTCTTAATATCTTCTGCTTCTGTTAGGTCCATACCGTTTCTGTCCTTTATCGAGTCCATCTTTGCATGAAATGTTCCTTTGGTATCTCTAATTTTCTTGAAGAGATCTCTAGTTTTCCCAATCTGTTGTTTTCCTCTATTTCTTTGCACTGATCGTTGAGGAAGGCTTTCTTATCTCTCCTTGCTATTCTTTGGAACTCTGCATTCAGATGGGAATATCTTTCCTTTTCTCCTTTGCTTTTCACTTCTCTTCTCTTCCCAGCTATCTGTAAGGCCTCCTCAGACAGCCATTTTGCTTTTTTGCATTACTTTTCCATGGGGATGGTCTTGATCCCTGTCTCCTGTACAATGTCATGAACCTCTGTCCATAGTTCATCAGGCACTCTGTCTATCAGATCTAGTCCCTTAAATCTATTTGTCGCTTCTACTGTATACTCATAAGGGATTTGATCTAGGTCATACCTGAATGGTCTAGTGGTTTTCCCTACTTTCTTCAATTTAAGTCTGAATTTGGCAATAAGCAGTTCATGATCTAAGCCACAGTCTGCCCCTGGTCTTGTTTTTGCTGACTGTATAGAGCTTCTCCATCATTGGCTGCAAAGCATATAATCAATCTTATTTTGGTGTTGGCCATCTGGTGATGTCCATGTGTAGAGCCTTCTCTTGTGTTGTTGGAATAGGGTGTTTGCTATGACCAGTGCGTTCTCTTGGCAAAACTCTATTAGCCTTTGCCCTGCTTCATTCTGTACTCCAAGGCCAAATTTGCCTGTTACGCCAGGTATCTCTTGACTTCCTACTTTTGCATTCCAGTCCCCTATAATGAAAAGGACATCTTTTTTGGGTGTTAGTTCTAGAAGGTCTTGTAGGTCTTCATAGAACTGTTCAACTTCAGCTTCTTCAGCGTTACTGGTTGGGGCATAGACTTAGATTACTGTGATATTGAATGGTTTGCCTTAGCCCAACTGAAATCAGAAATTCTTAAAGTTTAATAGAAGAAAACAGAGTGGTAATACTTTATAGTTACTATTTATTTCTACAAGGATTATCTTTTTCTACTCTACTCCTTCACCCCAAAGTTTTTCAAGTGTGATCATCCAAAAAATTAAGGTCAGTAAAAATTGCTGTTATTTGGTAATTAGGGAAGACCACATTGTGAATAAAATTTAAGCAATGGGCAAGGACATTGTGGAGCATGATCAAAAAATTGTACAAATTTTGGAAAACTGTACAAATCTTCCCAAAAAGGTCTGATCCAGTTCCAAAATCAGCAACGTATATGAGATTGCTCCAATCCTCTTCCAGATGGTTTAAGGAAATGGGAGCTGAGTCCTAGACATAATGCTTAGTATAAGAGATAGAAATGGACAAATAAAAAGCTTCATTAAAGTCCTAAAATAAAATGGAAAAGTCTGCAGCAGATGGTATGGATTATACACAGTTAAATGTCTGACAAAGGCAGTCGTGATTTTTTTTATCAGCAACAAGGATTTGGGAGAAAATGAGAAGATTGAATTATAGAAAATACAGTATTGATTTTTGAAAATAGAAGTAAGATTATCCTAACCAGTACCTCAGGTAAACTTTTTCAATTCCTGTTAAAATGTTCAGTTTGAGTCTAACAATCAAGAAGGCTCCTCAGCATACTTTCCTGAGACCCAGTGGGAGGTGGTGGGGAAGGAAAAGGGCCCATCTTCTCCTCCTTCTCCAAAAAACAGCCAACAACTGCTCAGAACAGCTGGCCTTGGGGAACCAGCACACCTGCCCGTGGTCAGGAGAGGTGACTAAGTAGGGAGGCCCTGCTAAGTTCCACACACCAGTCTACTGCATATCAAAATCACACCATGTGTGTACATATATGCACATAGGCACGCATGTACATATACATCACCAGTCACTCTCTTTCCTCTCTTAAGAGCTATTTCTTCTGCCCTATCACCCAGCTAGCACTTGGCAAAAGAGAAGAGACTCAGGCCATCGGAGCACATTGAAGCCTCTCCCAGTGTATTCCCCAAACCAAGATGCGTAAGAACACCTTCCTGGTCCTCTTTGGAGACGACTAAGTCAGAGCTGTGCCCAAGAACAGCCTTTTCTTTCTCCCTTCCAAGAACACTCCAGGGGCCATCACCTCACATGTTCTGCAGTCACCCTTCCCTCAAGTAAAATGTTAAAAATGGCGATAGACTATAAGAACTTTGCTTTCAAGGGCCACAAATGCTTACCGTACAATACTTTGTGTCAGCCCCATCCACATCAAATTTATTCTCACTAATACTCTCTCACTTTCCCATCCTCCAACATTATGAACCTTAATTTCATCAGCCACCCATCCCAGTTTCCTGGATTTGAGCATACGCAGTTGTCTGTTCATCATACCCATGATGATAAGTGTCCTTGGTAGGTTGTCAGCTGCCTCTGATGGGTAAATGTGTGGTCTAGACTCACTGGAAGTGTGGTTCCAGGATTTACAACATCAGCAGAATTATTAGAGAAACGCAAAGCAAAACTACAATGAGGTGCCACCTCACAAAGGTCAGAATGGCCACCATGAAAAAGTCTACAAATAACAAGTGTTGGAGAGGGTGTGGAGAAAAGGGACCCTCCTACACTGTTGTTGGGAATGTATGTTGGAACGGCCACTGTGGAAAACAGCATGGTGGTTCCTCAAAGACTAAAACTAGAGTTGCTCTATGTTCCAGTAATGCCACCCCTGGGCATGTATCCAGACAAAACTATAACTCAGAAAGGCACATGTACCCCAATGTTCAAAGCAGCACTATTCACAATAACCAAGACATGGAAACAAACTAAATGTCCATCAACGGATTACTAGATAAAGAAGATGCAGTATAAACACAATGGACTATTACTCAGCCATAAAAAAAGAATAAAATAATGCCATTTGCAGCAACATGGATGGACCTAGAGATTATCATACTAAATGAAGTCAAAAAGAGAAAGACAAATACTGTATGATATCACTTATATGTGGAATCTAAAATATGGCACAAATGAACATATCTATGAAACAAAAACATATTTATAGAGAACAGAATTGTGGTTGCCAAGGGGAAGGTGGGGTGGGGAAGGGAAGGATGGGGAGTTTGGGATTAGCAGATGCAAGCTATAATGTATAGACTGGATAAACCACAGATCCTATTATGGCACAGGGAACTATATTCAATATCCTGTGATAAACCATAATGGAAAAGAATATAAAAACAATGTATATACGTCTAACTGAAATATTCTGCTGTATAGAAGTTAACACTGTAAGTCAACAATACTTCAATAAAAAAGAAAAGAAATAAAATACAAATATCAGAATTAAAAAAAAAAAATCAGAATTCTAGGCCTCACCCCAGATCTCCTGAGTCAAAATCTGCATTTTAACACTACCCGGGTGATCCTTATGCACACAAAAGTTTAAAAATTACTGAGAAATAAGAGTTCTCTGTTTAAACTGCAAGGCACTTATCATACTCCTGAATACAGGTTGGGAGTAAACATGAAACGTTAACTGAGTCACTAGAATTGGATTTTACAGAGGTAATGGGGGAATATCTAATAAACAGCTGTCAATACTATTTACATCTTGACTCCATAATCTATGCCCCTTATATGAAGCACTTTGAGAACTCAATGGTTCTATGTATTTAAGTGTAAGTGCCAGAGAAGTTCAAAGAAAGGAGAGCTTGATGCAGGATATCCAGGTGGAGGGGGAATACCACTGAGACAGTAGGACTTGAACCAAAGATAAGTGGATAAGACCTTGCTAAAATATGACTACTAGGAAAATCTTGTAAATCTAAAACAGATGGATTGAGTTGTCAGCTAGTGCTTACCAACCATGCGAACCTCAATAAATCGCTTCTTTTCTCCAAGCATTAATAAACCAGGAAGGTAACACAGCAGAGTGGAAACAAGATTTGGTGTCAGAAGGACCCGCCTCCAATTCCAGCCAGACTGTGTCACCTTGGGACAGTTATCTTCCCTTGCTAAGCCTCAGCAGCCTACCTAAAGATGACAGTAATACCTGAGAATTCAATAATAGGAGAATAAAGTTCTCAGATGTATCTGTTGCATAACAAACATTACTTTACCTTTGTACCTCCCTTCCTCTGGCAAAGAATTGGGCCAAGAGAAATGTGAACTAAATCTAGATCTGAGTTGCCAAGGACAATCTGGATGAGGAAAGTCCTGAAGAGCTCAAGTTTGATGCAGCAAAAACTAAGGGTCATTGTGCAAAGGTGAGATCAGTATTTTAGGAAGGCCAACCTAGTAGTGTGTCCAGAATGGACTAGAGAGACAGGTGATTGCAATAGTGAATTGGCAAGTTCACTTAAATGCATAAAGGACTTTGTACCAGCTTTCACAGCACATCCGCGTGGGTCACTTGTCTCTGCTCCCAGATCTACTCTGTACTTCACCCGCTCTAACCTGCATATTTGAGGACTGGATTTCTTGCCAACTGGCTTCCAGGTAGGAACAGCCAATGGGAGGCTAGAAAGCTTGAAGTAAGAGGAGGAAGGAAGCTGTTTATCCTTTCCTCTCCCTGCTCAGGATGGCATCTTACAGCTTATTTCTCCTGGGTGCCTCCAGCTCCAACAGGCAAACTTGGCCATTGGGCTCCCCGCTTCCACCAGGCAGCCTTTGCAGAACTCCCAACTCTGGGCTCTGGTGACACCTCCATCCTCTGTGGTCTCTCTGGTGTGAGGGTGTGACAAGCTTCCAGCCACCGCCAACCTCTGAGCTGCTGTACCCTCTCCTTCTTGCTTCTCAGTTTTACCATCGCCTGGGTAACCATACTAAAATATAACAAAACTATAATATGGCTTCCTGTACTATATTATTCCTTCTATTGAAAGATTAAAAGTCATTTATATTTCCCAACTAGACCTTATCTGACACAGCATCGAAATCACGATACATCTCAGATGATTTTTATATGATAATGTGGAAAATATACAAATAAAAGCTACATAATGACTGATCTTCCACTGAAGAGTAGGAGAGAAATTGGGGTCAGAATTCTCCAACCAAAACATATCACGAATCCATTAACACAGGATAATTATTAATCTGGCAATGTAATGGTACCTATGAGCGTGTCACATTTAATTTAGCACTTGCATGTGTGATCTGGAAAGGTGAATAACAATTGCAAAAATTAATTCCACAGGTCTACTCGAGAGACATTGCAAATACCCAAAAGGATGGTGAAATAATCATACACACAAAAAAACCTTATAGTTAGAGAAATATGGGCAGGATATGGTGGTGAAACTTATCAAAATGCAGAGCTGAATCAGAATAGTATAATGAGATACTGCCCCCAAATCACATTTGCATAGTTAAGAGAAAGCAATCAAAAACACAGATATTCCATGGGTGGGAAGGAAAGTAAGAAATGAATAAAGCTGAGAAGACCGAGGAGTGACAGTGCAAATTCGTATGTAATTTTGAAATATGATGGAGGAAAAAGAGGCTACTTAAGTTGAACTTTAACTATAGACACCCTGTGGCTTTTTAAAAAAAAAACAACGATGATCAAAGATAGTCTCTCTCCCTCCAACTTCCAATCACTCCCCCAATTTACACACTATGGATCAGGTCTTATTTGCTATGCCTTATTCAGTTTTGTGTAGCTTAATAACAAAAATGAGAAAAATATTAAGAATTTCAAGAACTCTGGGAAATAAAATCTGAAAGATAATCAGCTAGAGGATACAAGTGATAAAGGAAGTTGAAAGAGCCAGATTGGCTGAACAATCCTATTTCTAGCACAGACCCAGAGAAAATCAGGCATATTGTGTGGAGCAAACAAATTCCAATTAGGGAATAGATCTCAATGTTGACCTAATTATCAAGTGTCCAGCTTTCATTTTTATGGGATGAATCCAGGCAAGTAAAATAAATTGTTGGAGACAAAACTGATCTTTCTAATAAGGAAAATGACTTCCTCTTTTTCCACGAAACCCCAGGTGGTCAAAAAACAAAAGCTCAGTATATTATTTTTTTTGTTCAGCTTGAACCTTAAATCCTTCTATAAGGATAATATTGACTTCGAGGGATCCAGATAGTGTGTTTTTATGTGGTCAAGAAGGGTTCTCTTTTAGGGAAAGAGGAGTTCAAAATAAGGACAAAAACTCTTAACTACGCAAGGATACAGCTGGCACAAAGTAGCAGCCACCAGTAAGATGGCTTGCTCCCTAGTAAATTATTAGGTGAACGAAGAATAAAGGATTAAAGTGAAGCACTCATAGCTCCGTGTTAAGCTGGGCTGTTATAATCTAAGTATTCATGAGAAACCATTTTAGAATTTAGAAGTGGGTGGGAGAGAAGTAACTCAAGTCAACTGTAATATAGTAAGGGTCTGTCACATGATCTAATTACAGAAGTGAAAGCAACCCAGGAATTATGTGGTCTATTCAAGTCTGCAGGGAGGACGAACAAAGAATATAATTATCCATCAAGCCTGTTGATGAAACAATTACTATTTAAAGCAGATATAGATTTAAAATTAATTTGCTTCTGCATTCTGCGGATTTGGGGATGGAGATAAACAGCGTTTGAAGTTTAATTATCCATGTGTAAGATGAAGGGGCTCATTTCAATTCGGTTAGCACTGCAGAGTGTTTGGGATGGTGTGAAAGGAAGGATCCGACTCTGCTGCAAGTCCCGGCACTGCCAAAACCTGTGATTAAAGTGAGCGAGGAGGCTCCCTCAGCCTAATCCCCACAGGATGTGGTTATATCACAGGAGAGAGAGAGGGTGCAATTGCAAATTAATATTTAAATGAACACTAGTTTGAAATTTACCTGGAGGGGGAAACACACTATCTCTAAAAGAACAGAAAAGGGCCGGCCAAAGAGCTCCAGACTCCACAGCCAGTGATCGAGGGAGTGGAGACCTTCACGCATGTTTGAGCAAAGAGGACATCTACCTGCCAGCTACTCTGAATGGACTGATTCTTATCAGAGGCCACGTGGGCAGTGTCCTGGGACCAAACAGCAGGGCCAAGGGGAGGGGAGGGTGAAAGGGTGAATTGGAGCTGGAGTGCAAGATAAAAAACAGAGACCGGAAAATTCAAAAGTTAAAGAATGACTATGGAGATGCATGGAATCGTGTCTGTGCTCAGACATCAAAACCCTCCTGGACAGAATTTCCAGATGTCAGAGGTACTCACTGGCTGCCATGGAGGAGGTGTGCTCAGTGACCTGGTCATGCTCAAAGGGCCTGGAGCAGGGGGCTGGTGGTTCAAAGGGTGGACTTGAGATTGGACCGGCATGAGTGTAAATCCAGCCCTGTCCCTTTTCAATTTTGAGACCTTCTCAAAGCATCTGGCTCTCCAAATCCCCTGCATCTCATTGATGACATGACTTTCATTCTTTCCTCATTGGATGGCTGTAAGTATTAAATGTGGTTACGAGGGAAAACCTCAGTGTCCTCTCCCTACTTAAAACTTCCAAGGTGTTTTGGGTAAAGAATCTCTTAAAAGTGGACTGCAGAGCCCAGAAACAGAGAGACTCTGCCTCCTCACCTAGCTTCCCTTTCCCTCCCCACCACTCTCGCCACTCAGCCTCCTTTAACTCCTCCACTCTCTCTCCTGCTTGAAGGTCCACTCATTCACTTTTGCCTTTGCCTTGGAACAATTCCCCTCCCACCTCTGCCTTAAGCATTCAACATCTATTCATTCTGCAGATCTCAACTCATGGTATCTTGGGTGGTAGTTAGAAGCTCAGGCTCTGAGGACAACTCATTATGTTCAAAATTCCAGTTCCACCATTTACTATCTGTGTGACTGTGGCCCATCTAAGAGTCAGCTTCCTTACTACAAAACAGGTACGAATGCCAGCAGAGGTGGGCCTCATACTGTTGTTGGAAGGGGCACAGGAATGAATACGTGTGACAGTCTCAGCACACAGCCTGGTTGTGGGGAGCACTGCTTTTGCCAGAATCTCCAAAGCCCTCCTTTCTTTGTCACTTGTCAGGGTGGCGACTTTATGTTTGTGTGATTATTTCAATCTGCTCTTCTCTCCGCCAGAATGGAAGCTCCACAAGGGCAGGATCTTTCCAGTGTTTAGCCCACAGAACAGATTCAGTTCCCAGCAGAATACACACCCAAGCATACGCTGAGGAATAACTGAGTGTAAATGCTGAGCACAGTGCCTGGCACGTCCCAGGACCGCAATACTAGCTTTTCAATAACAACCCACTGATAATGCCAACTGATTAAATGAACCTTGCCCCAAGATTCTCAACTAGAAGTCATTTTGCCCCCCACCCCGCCCCACCCCAGGGAAGACTGGCAATGTCTGGATGGGAAGGGAGAGGGGAATATGGGTGCTACCGGCATCTAGTGTACAGAGGCCCCGCTAAACATCCTATAATGCACAGGGTGGCCTTCCCACGACACAGAGTTATCCAGCACAAAATGGCAATGATAACGAGGTTGAGAAACACTGAATTTTGCCTTCTGTCATTTTTCCCTGATCAGTTAATTCACCAGGTGAGTTACAGCAGGCAAATACTGCTTAAAGTAATCATTGCCCCCTTTCATCCATTGTCCATTCCTGTAGGTACAAGGCCATTTTTGTCTCCCCCTGTCCCCAGACTCTGTTGGCCTAACTGAACAGTCTTATTTCTTCTCACTCCTGTGACCAGTGGAAGCTTGAAATGTGGGCATGTGAGTGAGACTGAAGAAGAGCACACACTCCAAGATATCTCCCCCTTTGTTCCCTCTTTTGCCTCATATACATATTCCTATCTTCAGCAGAGCTTCGGTAGAAGCCAAATGTGATTACCACTACTTGGCTTTTTGGACAGAGCTCGGTTATGAACTCATGCTTCAAGAAAGTTCAGGTAGCCAAAATGTAGAGCAGGGGCCAACATGTATGAACTCTCAGGTCTAATACAGAGGTCACTCTAAGATGCAAGAGAATTTGCTTCAACAATAAGCCCTGGGCTCAAAATGGTCAAGTGTGGTCACAGGGATGAATTATAGGATCTGAGAAAAAGTAGGATAATGGACCAAAGTTGCTCTGAAGTGGCAATCCAGGTGATATCAAATGCGCCAACACACATGGATGCTAGACCTTAATGCAAATTTTAAAACTCAGACTTTGGTTGATTGCATACAATGACATGTTCACAATGGTTAAAAGTATGTCAAACAGAAATTACAAGTGTTGCCAAGGGTATGAAGAAATTGAGCCCGTTGCACACTATTGGCTAGAAGGCGTAATGGTTCAGCCACAGTAGAAACCAGTTTGGCTGTTTCTCAAAACGTAGAGTCACCCTATAACCCAGCAATTATATTAATACCAGTATAAATGAGGCATAGAACCAAAAGAATTGAAAAACAGAGAAACAAGAACATAGACGTATATATTCACATCAACACTATTCACAACCCTGAAATGTTGAAATAACCCAAATATCTATCAACAGATAAATGGATAAATAAATTGTGGTATATCCTTACAATGGAATATTATGCAGCCATAAACAATGAAAAGTACTGATACATGCTACAGTATGGGTAAACCTATAAGAAAAGTATGCAAAACAAAGTCATATGTTACATGACTTTGTTTATATACAATTCTAGAATAAATAAAATCCATAAAAACAGAACATGCATTAGTTGTTTCTAGGTGCTGGAAAAAGAGAGAAATGCAGAGAAATGAGGGAAAACTGTTTACTGGGTAAGAGATTTTACTTATTAATATAGATTATCATCTCCTTTAAATTAAGACAAATATTTTAGAACTAGATGGACATGATTGCACACACCGAGAATGTACTAAATGCCACTGAATTGTTCACTTTAAAAATGGTTGATTTTATGTTATATAAATTTCATCTCAAGAAATCACTTTTTTAAAGCATGCCAAAATCACACAAAATTGACAAACACTGAAAGAGAGAACACTTCAAAATGGAATAGATATAGTAGCCTGAGGGATTACATGTAATTTATTTTTGCAATCTTAATATTACTTTGTTTTCAAAGTAATACATATTGACTGTAAAAACTTTATAAAATACATAAAAGTACCACTAAGAATACATGAGACTCTATGAATAATAGTTCCAATTCAGTATCAAATTAACTTCGCAATTTTAAAAAACCCAAGACCCTGGGCATTATGTAATATAAGCCTACACTGTTGAACATCTATTTCTGCTATAACTTTTATTATAAGTTCATTTCTTTCTAGTGGGCAGAGGACAGGCTGGGGGACCAACGGTTGCCAGGGAAGTAGGTAAGCCTTTTTGACTAAGGCCTCTCTTCTATCCTTCCAGCCACGTCAGACCAGTATATCTGGCTCTTACCAGGCTGACAAATCTGGTCTCCATTGGACAGAGTTCAAGAAAGCCTCCTTCTCCACATCTGAGCCATCAACCCTCCATGAAAAAAACTGGAATTTCTACTCCTTTCCCTGAAGAGCCTCCTTCCTGCCCACAGCAAGAGGTATCCATAAACTATTGTACTAGTAAGCTCTGGGAATGAGGTGATAGGGGCTTAGTATCCCTGACTTCATGAAAAAGATCACTACCTCCAAAAAATTCACAAATGATGGTGAATTCTACGTCTCAAGAGCTCTCATCCATCCAAACTTTTTTGAGCATGAACATGAATAAAATGAGAAAGGAACAAAAAGAGGAACAGAAGTTTGGAGCTTGGCTCAGCATAGAATGGATACATTACCAGCGAATGAACAACAGTCAAAGATCCATATTATAACCATACCAGAATGATAACTGTCTCTATGAAAAGACACCATCCCAATTCACAGATCCAGAGGTTTTGGTTTTAAATATTCACTCTTACCTTCAACCATCAGTGGCCTCTCTTTCAATCCAATTTTATCATCAAAGCGTCAGCTCCAATATCCCTCCTCTTCTTGCAACACTTGCTCCTTCTGTTCTTAGAGCAAAACTGCTCTTCGTGAGTCACTTCCTCCTGATTAAAAAGACCAGATGTCAAAGGTGTGTACCTATCCTAGATCTCCTCCCTAAACAGGTTGATAGGACCAAAAGAACACCAGGTTACAAAAAAATGGTAAAGGAAAGGAAGTGAACGTGTTAGTCACTCAGTTGCGTCCAACTCTTTGTGACCCTATGCACTGTGACCTGCCAGGATCCTCTGTCCATGGGACTCTCCAGGCAAGAATACTGGAATGAGTTGCCATTTCCTTCTCTAGGGATCTTCCCGACTCAGGGATCGAGTTCCTGAGTTGCAGGCAGATTCTTTACTGTAAATAGGTAATTGTCAGACTCGTCAACATTGACATAAAAGGGCAGAGAATTTTCCAAATATGGAGTTGCCTCCCTGGTTTGGAAAGTCTATCCCACAGCTGATGGAAGGTACCAATTCTTCTACATTTCCCCAGGGAAGTTAGCATTAATGGTTTTCCCTAAAACAGTTGCTTGAGGAAACATCACCAAAGCAGACAGAAGAAGCCAAGCCAGCTGGCCTCGCTCTGCTCCTTGCAGTGCATGATGCACAGACACACAGAGCCCACAGCAGGGTCCCACAGAGTAACGCAATCAAGAGAAACAAAGGAGAGACAAATATTTATTCAAACGCTCAGTGTCCTCTTGTTCTGTCTTGTCATGATGCGCAGACATGAGAAATCACAGAAGCTTAAAAAAGAAGTGAATTATGCTCAGCATATACTATGGGGTTATGGGGTCCAAGGGTCTTCACTTCCAGTGTCTTTCACCTCTACAGAGATGGAATTTTAGGTCTTCAAAATGGTACATTTCCATATAAACCAAAGTGGCCACCAGATGTGAGGCACTCACAACCCTAATCTATGATAAAATGGAAAAGTCAAAATGCCCTCAGGAGCCATTTGACATCATTGAATTTCTCCTGGGACACTCCTGTAGATATGCCCAAAGTCAGTTCTAGGTGGCTTCTGGAACAAGGCAAGTGGTCAAGATTTATTCAGGCCAACATCTGGAAACATGCATATTCCAGTTAACTCTGTGAAAAAGCACAGTTATATCCAGGGACTGCCTTCTCCCCACCCCACTCCCATCTCTGCCCGACCCTCCTCTACCAGCCTAAAAACCTTCACGGTACAATATGTCTCTAGTAAATTTTAAGATAGCATCACAAAAATTGGACAATAGCTGGCAGTGATCATCTCCCAGACTTGCCAGACTTGGTATTTTTTTAGGGTGGAAAGCATCTAATGGCCATGAGTACTTCATTTAGTGTTTTCCTAATGCGTTGCAAGAAGTTCACTCTTCAGCACTGAACTCTGCCAAGGAACCCATCTCAACCTCCCATTTAACTTCTAGAGAAATGTCATCCAAATCTTTTATTAAGTTTGTCCCAAATGCTCAGGGTTTGCAGAGTATTTTGCAATAATTTAGTAGCCTTCACTCAAGACACACCTAGACAAAGGAGATTGCCCATACACTATCAACTTTTACTTTATAGAGGGAGACCCTGGAGTCTCTAGGGAGGTTTACAACTGGTGGCCAAGTTCTTTTTGGAATCATAAATGAAGTTCAAGTCTAGACTTCCAGACCTTCACCATGGGGCCCATCCCATACAAAGAAGAGGCAGCTGATTCTGCTGGGAAGGGGACCAGTGAATGCAAGGTCTTCCTTTGGGGTTGGTGATATTTCATTTCCCATTAGAGTTACCACTTAGAAGCCTTCTTAGATAAAAGTCTATCTTGAAGTGTTTTAAGATGTTGCTTATCAGGAAGAAGTAAATTTTCAAGTATCTGGATAACCTAGTATCACCCACTTGAGAACAGGTCCTGAAATGATGAGATCCAGGACAGACAAGTTTGGAAAAGGAAGCTAAAAAGGAAGAGGAGGATGATCCACAGTAGGGGGTGGTCTAGGACCAGAATACAGGAAACAGTAGGAGGGGGGTAAAGCAATGGGGTTGGGAGAGAGGAAATGAGGGCACTAGATGCTTGGCTGGTGTGAAACGCAGCAGGAGGAGCAAAGGAAATGGAAACCAGACGGCTGAATTGACAAATCTGCCTGGGCCAGCACTGTGTTTACTAGCACACGAGGAGGAGACCCCAGGGAAGGGGGATGTGACTGGTCTTTGATACCCTGCCCTCCTTGGCATTCTCAGGGAATAATAACCTCTCACAGAACTGTGAGACTGGGCGGAGTGTCAGGAGCAGAGCAGGAGCAGGGGAAAGATACAGGAGAGCGTCAGAGGTTCTTCAGGTTCAGAAGAGTGGAGTGGGTCAGAGGCCCTGGAATTTCCCACTGGCTAACCATGCTGGGCCCATCTCCTGGGGAGATGGGCAAGCCAGCACAGTTCAGCCCACAGCCAGGCATCTGGGAGTGACTCCGGAGCCCATCTAGGATCTCTGATTTCCTAGGAAAGAGCGTGTGAAAAGAGCTAGCAACACCATGCTCCTGCCCTGATTCTGGTGTGGAAACATGTTCATCAGCCCCATGATCCTCTTCCCTTTTCTCATCCCCTCTCCCCACATCTCCTGCAGGCTCCTTCTAGCACTACCAAGACAAAATTGTGAAGAAATACAGTCTAATTCTTTGATAAAATATAACTACTGAGTGGTACCCATTGATAAACCTTACCTAAAAAAATGAGAAAGAAATTTAAATATTTAAGTTGCCTATGGATTCCCCTCTGTATACAAACGCTCTTCACATTTTAGCTTCATCGCCTTATGTTGTCTCAGCGCCACTTCCTGGAATACCCAACATTTGATGCTGGTCTCTGGATGCTTTCAATTCTATCAGGATTCACCCCAAGGGACAGGGCCTAATGCTCCTGGCCTTTGCCAACAACCTCTCCAGATCATCTTTCTTACCATCAAAATGCTCCTGTCCTGTGTTCCATTCCCTGAGGACTTTGCTCAGTGCTGTCTGTTCTAACACATTCACTTACATCAAAAGAAAGCACATGCCTTATGGTTTTTTGAGAAACTCAAATGAAAGAAATCAATATATACAGGTGAAGCGTTAATATTTTGTTATTATCAGTACATTAGTCCTTACAGGTAATAAACTGACATTTCAGGCAGGACTGAGAGAACTCTCGTCTAAAGCAATGGTTGTTTTGGAAAATTTCAGGCATCAGGCAAGCTGACCTGGGCACAGCAGGCTGAGTGAGCGGAATACAGGGAGAGGTTGCAGCTTTGACTCTGACATTTTATAAGCCAGCTGCCCTCTCCTCATGTGCTCACTGCCCATCCTATGGCCAGTCCACATTGACTTCATTCAATTGAATCTGGTGGGGAGAACCTTAGATTGATCTATAGTTAATAAAATTAAGTGTTTGAAGGACACAAGAGCAATAATGTACAGTTAGATCCCAATTATGGTAAATAGCATGCCTGAGGGCCAAATATCTTTTAAATTTTCTGCAGTTGGCAAGGAACCATTAGGAGCTCACTCATTCCCCTAGAGGGGCTGAACTGCTTCTATTCAGGGAGCCTGTCAATTCAGCTCTGTAATATCATACAAGAAGTTCAACCTCTCTGAGCCTCAGGTGCTCATCTATTAAATGGGGATAAATACACCTATCTCATCAGGTTGTAAGGATTCAATGTAATAGTTATATAATAGCTGCAAGCAGTAACTCAGGATTTGTTACATATGAAACATGTGAAAAGAGTAGCAAGTACAGCAAATATTCCCAGGCATTTTTGAGAGTGGAAGTTTTCAGCCTTCGGGACTTCCCTGGCAGTGCAGTGGTTAAGACTCTGCCCTTCCATGCAGGGGACGTGGGTTCAATTCCTAGTCAGGGAACTAAGATCCCAAGTGCTACACAACACAGCCAAAAAAAAAAATTTTTTTTTTTAATCTCAGAAAAAAAAAAAGAAATATTCAGCCTTCAAAAGGTACTCGAAGGTAGCTATGTTATCTACATATTAGCCAAGAGACTTGGAAACCATTTGGGTTTGGGAGTTTCACATTGCCCTTTGAGACAGCTGGCAAACCCATGAAGTATCTCAACCTCAAGGACAGGAATTTCTGCCCTAGAGATAGACATGACCTGTCTACCCGGAGACAGAACAGAGGGCCTGGCCACCCCCGTGAGATTTTTCCCTCCCACCAGCCAAGGGCATACCCGCTCTGTGTCCTTTTCCTGACCTCACCCTTTCCACCCACCCCCGCCCCACCCGCTCCCGGCTGTGAGAGCCTGCAAGAGCCTGCCTAATCTCAACTCCAGGAGGGCTCTTTGCTTTTAAAATGCTTTGCCCAGCTTAATCAGTAACCAGCCTCCCTTCCCTGCCAGTTAGTCGCCTGCCCTGACATGAGTTCCTTCTCCTGCCAGCCAGCAGATGTGACTTTTTTAGGAAGATTCAATCCCCAGACTGCGCCCTTCTGCTAATGACAAACTCTCTCTGAAGGTTACCTGTCGCCAGCCAGCATTCTTGCTCATGAATGCAAAGTAAAGTGGGTGCTTGCCCTGACCTTGAAGAAGAACATCATTCTATACATGAGTTCTAAAAAAGAACATTTGACAGTTACTGTCTTATTTGTGTCAGGACTGAGAAAAGGGAGCCCCTTGTGGCAGGATACCCTCTTAGGTTCAGGGATGTGGTTTGTGAATGGCACTTGTCAATGAAACTTTGCAATGATATTCAGCAGGCATGATGTGCAGAAAATGTTAATGAAATCTTGCCTAACTGCAGGAACACATTTGAATAGAATCAAAGTCATACGTGAGATCTTTTTTCTCTTATACTAAGTCTTTTCTGCATATATTAACCTTTTGCCTTTTTTTTTTTAAAAAGCACAAAACTAGGATAATTCACTCATCCAATCATTCTTCAAACATTTGTCAAGCTCTCATTATGTACCAGACCCTGTACTGAGCACTAGGATTAAAAATGAAATGAGACAAAGATTACTTTAGGCAAATTATTATTCAAGATTTTGTGCTGAGAACCCAACTTACTGGTCTGCTAAAAACAAAGCAAAATGACAACATGCATTTCTGGACCTTGGCATCATTTGGAAATGGGCAAAGGGAAAGGCAGGGCTTAAAAGAGCAAACAGACTGAAAGCAACCAGAATGGATGGGATGATCTCAGACAGATCGGGATGGCCTTCAGAAGGAGAAAGTCCTGACTTGCCATTGCTTGTGAAAGTCTTTCAAGCAAGAAGGGCCTGCGATGGCCAAGCTAGGTGTGCCCTTCTTGACCAGACTCTGCTCTGCTGCCTGACACCACTGATAGTGAACTCCATTTGAGCCCTGCTCTTCTGATAGTGCTGCAAGGCACCATTTAACAGAAGCTTCCTGATGCGGAACTTTCAGAGAATTCAAGGACTCACTGTCATCATCATCAGAAGTACATGTTTCCACTGCTGAGTCAGAAGAACTAAATTGGAGCTGGCCCAGAAACAAATGGTGAGTCAAATGAGAGCTGTAACTGCAGAGCAAATGCCCTGGGTGCTAAGATTGCTGGGGAACAGTGTGGAGCACCTCTGCAAATGCCTAGGGCCCATTCATTCATGCCACAAATTGTTGTGGAACACCCTCCATGCTTCAAGAGCTGTCCTAGGTGCTGGGGACAGAGCAGTGAACCAGACAGATGAGGCCCCATCCTCATGAAGCTTTTATTTTAGTGGAGAAAGACAATACATGAATAGTATAAATTATAAGGGTGAAGAACAAAAATTAAAAGATGAGCTAAAGAGTAACTTATAGAAGTACTTGTATTGGTCCAGATTTGATTGCAGACAACAGAATCCACTCTCACTAGCTTAAACAGAAAGGGATTGTATACAGGGAAATTAGTGATTATAAAATTGTTCCAAGGGTTGGAAAAGCAGGCTCTAGACTGATCTCTCAAGAACAATCCCCAATTTCTGCATAATCTATCATAAGAAACTGTTGTACTAGGAAGGTGCTCCACCCCTGCTGACTACAGAACCATTCTACGCCCCAATGCAATTAAAACTGCTACAGAGCCACAGAATCAGAAAGTTGTTCTTTGCTGCAACACACCGTAGCCATAGTTATAACAACTTTCTCCAAAATCCACACCACAGCTGCCACATATCAGCAAAATGATGCTTGGTCCCCTCAAAACAGAGACCTTGTGATCCACAAAATGAGTGCCCTGCACTTTGTTCCTGGGAAGAAAATCCTTTCTAGGATCCAAGCTCCAAGATAGTTTGGGAAATGTGAATTTCAGTTTCGTACTCTTGGCATAGGAAGAAAGTTTGAATGGATGTTAAACTACCCAATTCATAGTAACTATCATACCACTTTGGAAGGATAATCAAGGAATGTCTTTGGGGGAGGTGGCATTTAAGCTAAGACCATGTAGAGAACTGAGGAAGAAACTTTCTGTAAAGGGAAAAAAAACAAAGGTAACAACTCTTGGCATAGTGATTCAGAGCAATAGACAGCTTGGAGGAGTTAGGAGAAGCTAGATGAAGCAGGGTTTAGGAGATCACAGTAAGGACTTGGATTTTATTCAGACTGGAAAACCATCAGAGTTTTATGAAGGGGGTCACCTTACTCTGATTTGTATTTTTAAAAGAAAATTCTGGAAGAATACAACAATACCACTTGCAGCAATATGAATGGACCTAGAGCTCATTATCTTAAGTAAAGTAGGTCAGACAGAGAAAGACATATGATATCATTTATACATGGCATATAAAATATGACACAAATGAACTTATCTACAGAACAGAAACAGACTCACAGACATAGAGAACAGACTTGTGATTGCTGGGGTGGGGGTTAGGGGATGGATTGGGAGTTTGGGGCTGGCAGATGCAAACTATTATATGTGGGATGGATAAACAACAAGGTCCTACTCTATAGCATGGGGAACTATATTCAACATCCTATGATAAGTCATAATGGAAAAGAATATGAAAAAGAATACATAAATGTATAACTGGATCACTGCACTGTACACCAGAAAGTAACACAACATTGTAAACCAATTATACTTCAACAAAAAATAAAAATGTTTAAAGGAGGAAATTCCCTAAGTGGTCCAGTAGTTAGGACTCCAAGCTTTCACTGCCAAGGGCCCGGGTTTGATCCCTAGTCAGGAAACTAAGATCTTACAAGTCATGCAGTTCAGCCAAAAAGAAAGGAAAAAAAAATTCTTGCTTCAAGTTGGAGAATGTATTGCAGATAAGCAAGGATTAAGCCAAGGAAACAAGACAGAACATTCTTGAGGATTAGAGATGATGCTGGTTTGGGCAAGAGCGTTGAATACAGAGATGAAGTTGACACATTCTATGTGTATTTTGTAGGGAGAACCACAGGATTTCAGGATGAATTCGATGTGAGGAATAACAAAAAAAGGAAGCTTTAGGGAGTGTTCCTATGTTTCTAATCTAAACAAAGGGTCAATAGGTATTCCATTTACTGGGTTGAAAAACAGTGGAGAGGACATTCAGTGAATGTACGACTCACCGAAACAACTGACCAAGTCCTCAATGTTTAAAAAACAACAACAAAAAAAAAACAGTCATGTAGATAGGCTGGAAGTGGACTTAACCAACTCAAAGTTGGTTGTTCTCCCAGTTGACCACTACTTTCATTCTTCAGCATACTCAGAGTATTCTTGTGGTTCTGGGGCAGCAGGCATTAAGCCCTGTGTATAAAGTGTTCTGACACAGGCAGGATCCATAGGGATACAGGTTCGCATGGGAAAAGACACACGGAGCAGTGCAGAGCAGTTTGGGGAGTTGGTGGCTAACAGCTGTAAGAAACAAAAGTGATACCAAATAAAGTCATTTGAAGGTGAGAGACTGAGCTCTGAGAAGTCACAGGAATTTAGGACTGTGGCAATTCAAAGCCCCATGTTTCCACTTTGGCACAGCAAAATAATCCTCGGGTCAGCTACTTTCACGCCTCTCTCCCCCTCACCTCTCTCTATTCACTTCCACCATCAAAACACTTGCTAGAATTAGAATAAAATGCTTCTTGGGTTTTATGAACCAATAGTTCAATGATAAAATGATGCCAAAAGCAAAAATGCAGATTATTATCTCTTTATAAACACGAATACTATTAGTGATCAGTCTGGGAGTCACCTAGAAGAACAAACTCAAAAACCACTGCTCTATGCCGTAATCCCTTTGACAAATAAATAAACCAAGAAGAATTTAAAAGTCCAAAGAGAAAGAAAGGGAGCCATGCCTGTGCTGTGCCTTTCTTAAGCAATCAGAACTCTTAGAATAGCTCTGTTGCTGGGGCAGAAGCAAATAATCTTTTGCTCTCCCCAAGCATTAAATCTTCCAATGTCTTTAGCACTCTCCATGGGCATACTGGTGCCAAAGCAGAAAAAGATTTAATTTCATGTTGCTAGGTTTTCACTGTTCTGCGGTTATTAAAGAGGCAGGTGCAGTCAGCCAGGCTGTTAAAAAAAGAGAGGCGGGGGGCGGGGGGCGGTGGCGGGAGTTAAGATTGTTTATTTGACCAACTTCAAATCTTGCTAAACCACAGTACAAGACAACTCATAACTTGTTCTCAGCTCCCGTATCTCAACTGACTTCAAAGGAAGTGCTTCTGAAGGTATTTCACACTTACAGATGAAATTATTTTCCAACATAGGGCACTCTAAGCTCTGCATATAAGAAATTTTGAGCCCTTCTTCTACCCCTCTTAGGGCTTGCCTCATAGCTCAGTTGATAAAGAAGCCGCCTGCAATGCAGGAGACCCCAGTTCAATTCCTAGGTTGGGAAGATCCACTGGAGAAGGGATAGGCTACCCACTCCAGTATTCTGGCCTGGAGAATTCCATGGACTCTATAGTCCATGGGGTCGCAAAGAGTTAGACACAACTGAGCGACTTTCACTTCACTTCACTTCCTACCCCTCTTAATATAAAAGAGGTATTCCTACCTCTTAATATAAAAGATGTAAATTAAGCCCAAGAGTAAAGTTATCAGCTGTCAAACTGATGAGTTGTGGGTTACAGAAATGCATACCCAGTGTTCTCAAGAGTTACAGCTTAAGTCAGAGTAATCTATCACCTGATAAAGGTAAGTTCATCTGTACAAAAAGAAAGATTGATTCTTCTTAAGGATGGTGTTTAATAAAATAATTAGTTAGTAACTAAGTGGCTGGCTGAATTTGGCCAGTTTCCGTGTTTTGGAGCTGTCAATTTGGGATCAGTTTCCACCTTTGGCTGTGTTGGGATTTTTGTTGTTCTTACACTGAAGGGTAGGGAGGAGAAAGCAGAAGGGGCATGAGCCACAGTTTGCCATTTTTGTCACCTAATAGGAAAATGTATTCATGTGTAACTTTTCTTTAGAATCACTTGGTTCTGAGCAGATGGCAGATATTTAATACATGTCTCTTGAATATGTCAATGAATCATGGTACCCATCTGGTGCAAGCAAATTCTACACTGGAGATTGTGGTTTCCTCTGTAACATACATCCCACTTTCCTCTTATGGAGAAAAAGCAATGATGTCTGAAGGAATGACGTCATTTAAAGAAACATACCTAACTGCCTATGAGTAATCTCAACCCATTTTCCAGAGATAGGCTAAGAAATCATCCTGTGACCCTTGATTCTGGCCAGCGAGAAGGAAAGGAGGTTTCTGGGAAAGTTCTTCTTTGTTCTTGAGAGAACAACAGGAAGCTGGTTTTCTCTTCTTCACTACATGTGAAGAAGGGGGATTCTACCCCCTAATGTTGCTGTCAATCATTTTATGAACACAAGGAAAACCAACTCATGAGTGAAGACAAATCTTAAAAACAGAATAAAGAGATGGAAAGAAACTGCCTCTTTGATGACATTTTTTTGAGTCACTAAATCAATCAAACATAAAACCCATTCCCTGGTGGCTCAGATGGTAAAGAATCCGCCAGCAATGAGGAAGACCTGGGTTCGATCCCTGGGTTGGGAAGATCCCCTGGAGGAGGGCATGGCAACCCACTCCAGTATTCTTGCCTGGAGAATCTCCATGGACAGAGGAGCCTGGCAGGCTACAGTCCGTGAGGTCGCAAAGAGTTGGACACGACTGAGCAACCAAGCACAGCACAGCATAAGGCCTAATAAATAGCCTTGTTGTTTAAGCCCATTTGAGTTTGGTCATCTGTTTCTTGCAAATGAATTTGAATCATGTGAAGACTGACACCATTTGCAAAAAGAGATTTTTTTTAAAAGTATTATTTCAAATACCCAGTTCACCTCTCTTTGAAATAGATAATCAGTAATCAACTTTTATATTACTCAAATGTCCCTAACAGTTTTTTCTCACTATCAAGCTGATTTAAAGAATCTAAAGTCTACAAAGGCAATAGGAAATCAGGACTGAGGGCATTTAGAGCATTTACCCCTTCTTCCACCAGTGAAATACCCATTCTCTAAGTGATGGTTATGAAGCTGACTATCCATTGCAGGATAGCAGAGCCCCTAGGAGCATGAACTCAAATCTCGATTCTGCTAGTTATTAGCTGTTTGCTTTTGAGTGAAATACTTAATCTCTATAAACTTCTATTTATCTTCTGTAAATGAAGATAATAGTTGTATGTATTTCATACCACTGTGGTGGTGGTGGTGGTGGTTTAGTCACTAAGTCGTCTCTGACTCTTGCGACCCCATGGACTGTAGCCTGATGGACTGTAGCCCACCAGGCTCCTCTGTCCACGGGATTCTCCAGGCAAGAACACTGGAGCAGGTTGCCTTTCCTTCTCCATCACACCACTGTGGTGGGGATTCTGTGAGATAATGTATGTGGAGCACTGAACATAGTGGCAGCATGTAGAAAGTGCTCTAGAAACATCATTAATATTCCATTTGGGGTACAAGTGATCAGTGGAGTTTACCTGGAGGGAAGATGTGGGTATTTAAAAAGTGCAGCTTCATAAACCAAATTTTTATCTAAAAGAGTGAGGTTTATGAGAAAACTGTTTGGGGAGAAGAGGCAGAGCGACATATTCCTCTCCTACTTAACACTGATCTCCTATCTCCTCACATGGAATTAGTCTAGGTCCCTCTTTCCTCTTCCATCATCATAACACTTAGAAATTAACTTGGATTCCTTCACAAGGAGGTCAGTGAAATAAAAAGTTGTAACATAGCAGGATGCTAATATCATGGATTGTTATAGAAACACTCAAAATTGTCTTTTTTTTAATCTAGAATATGGAGAATGAATTTTTAAATAAATGAAATTTATTATTTTATTTATTTTTTAATTTATTATTCCATGGAATTTAAAACAAATCAATATAGCCTGCATATAGTGGCTCAATTACAAGAAAACTGCTTGAAGGGTGAGGGAGACAGCATCCTAGCAGGAGCCAAGGGGATCTGTCCCCACCAGCTGAGGGTAACCTTGAGCAAATCCCACCAGACATCAAGATCCCCATCTGTAATAAAGGGCTTGAACATGAACAGTGTTTTCCATGTGCTTCCTAGAGCCTAGTCACACCTGGCACAAGTGTGAGTGAGGGGAGAAGGATGAAGGGGGGAAACAGGAGCTTAGGGGTCCCCTCCCAGGGGCTCAGCAGTAAAGAATCCACCTGCCAATGCAGGAGACTCCGATTCAATCCCGGGGTCAAGAAGATGCCCTGGAGAAGGAAATGGCAACCCACTCCAGTATTCTTGCCTGGGAAATCCCCTGGACAGAGGAATCAGGCAGGCTACAGTCCATGGGGTTGCAAAGAGTTGGACACAACTGCGCGACTGAAAACACACACACACACACACACACACACACACACACACATTTTCTCTAACCAGAGGAGCTCTGTGGTCACCTGCTTTACATATTATGTTGCAACAAAACATTTGAACACACACATACAAGATAATAACTCAATGATCTCTAACATCCCTTCTAACTCTGACTTGCCAAGATTTCCCTCCCATGGCTGTGATTGCCAATCCTCCCCCCACAGCACAATCTTTCCACTTCCACTGCACAGACAGGGGATGTTATCAGCTGTGCAGCCTCCATCCTCCTCTGAGAGGAAGGTCGGCAACGTCACAGCATCATGGCTGTGACCAGGACACCTAGAGCAATCTGTTAATGGGCCCACAGAGATGCAGGAATGCAGGGTGGGAGGGCATGTGAAGGGTAGGAACGCCGATCCTGACAGCAGAAACAGATTCCTTGGACAAGGTTCTGTAGGAGTTGCTGAATCTTCTTAGAAGTTTCTGATCTCTGAGGTTTTCCCTGAGCCAACATTCTTCTCCCCAGACCATCCTCAAAGTCCCCAGAGAAGACAGCTAAAGAAATCCTTTCCGATTACTCTCAGGACACTTGATTTATTTGGGTTAATATAGCTATCCTCTTTCAGAGTCCCTGTAGAGTCAGAGATAGAGTTTATCAGACTAAATTCCATGATCTATGAAAGTTGGGTTTCACCGGTCAAAAACTAGGATTTATAACTTTAATTTTAATCAGATCACAATAATATATTTCCCTTAGATAACTCATTTATTTAAACTTAATTTTTTTCCTTAAATTCTGAAGTAGTTCAAAAATACCAAAAAGTGGAAAATGAAACCACAAACATTCATGTACTCACCACTCAGCTTTTTCAAAGCCTAAAATTTTGCCTTATAATTTGAGTGCTTTAGGGTCTTTAAGGGGAAAAAATTACTGCAGATAGGATGAAAGCCCTCTCCTTTTTTTTTTTTTTGAGAACTGGTTGTTTATTTATTTATTATACAGGTTTTAAAGGTTACTTTCCATTTATCATTATTACAAAACACAGGCTACATATCCCACATTGTACAATACAATCCTTGAGCCTAACTTAACAGCCAGTAAAGTTTGTGCCTCCCACTCCCTGACCACAATACTGCCCCTCCACCCTCCACCAGTAACCACTAGTTTGGAGAACTGATGGTTAAACATTTACCCTGGGGTGTTTTCCTACCCTTCCTCCCATCCAGACAGTTTTAATTCTTCTGATCACCCCCTCATGACAACGAATCTTGTTTTTTTCTCAGTCTTGCATGTTCACATCTTCCTCTAAGTCCTTAAATAAAATATCCATGTGTCCAGAGATATATTATACCTAATGATTCTTTTTAAACTTCATTTTTAGAGATATGTATCAGGTCATCATTGGAGATGAAAACCACCTTATGCTCATAATCAATGCGAGAAATGAAGGGAAAGATGCCTACAAAGCAGAGCTCTTTGTGATCATTCCAGAAGAGGCCGAATATGTTGGGATTTAATGCAGGAACAAGGTAATGCCAGGAGGTGATCTGGAGGAGGAAAGAGCTAGGTGTATTTTGAAATCAAATCCATGTTAAGTCAGCTTAGCTGAGAGTTTCTTCATTAGAAAAAGGAAACAAGATGGCACCTCATTTTGTTAAGCACAATACCAATGGCCCAGGAAAAGTGATGGTCTTAAGCAGTATTCATATCTTTCTTGGCCACAGTGCAAAGATAAAGTGACCAAAGATTGGGAACTGAAACGAGGAAGATCACTGTCTGAAAGAAGCAGCCCATCAATGTGATCCATCACCCATACCCCCAAGCTGACTGCCACCCACCCTGGCTGTTTTCTGGCCTTGACTTTGAGCTCCTTTATGCTTCAAGCAAGTCCCAGGAGGTCTGGTTTTCATTACTGCTTATGGAGAAAGGTCCTGTCAATCTCAGCTGGGCACTGAAAAGAGCCTAGTCGGGCACTGGAAACGAAATGCATTCATTTTTTTCTTTCTTCTTAGTCTACCTTTTCAGGACCAGAACCAAGAAAAAGCCAAGCTTTTGTTATTTGCCAACTCTGCAGTGCCACTATTTGTTAAACTGACCCTCATGCTCTTTATAGATTTCTTTTCCTTATCAGAATATGAGTCTTCCCACACAGAATATCTTTGGGTTCTGGTAGAAAATTATTAAAAATACACTGAAGGATAACAGAGAGTCCCTTGGTTTCAGAGATATACAGACTCACATTTAAGGGCAGAGGCCAAGTTTTACACTTGTATAGTCTTGCCTGCAGTTCTCATGGAAGTCTGCACAATGAGTATTATTTATTTTTATTTTTTTTAAATTTATTTATTTTAATTGGAGGCTAATTACTTTACAATATTGTAGTGGTTTTGTCATACATTGACATAAAGCCCTCTCCTCAATCCCATTCTTCTCCTTCTCATACTTCGTTCTACAGAAGGAATGAGCATCTTTATTTGGTGTTTTTCACTCCCATTCATGTTTTATAATATTTAGTAAAATATTATAAAATATATGTAGTATAGGTATAATAAATGTACTACACTGTGTAATATGTATCATCACATATATGTTATATGTGCAATAAGTGCAATTACATATATGAACTGCATGCATGTAATGTATATAAATTCAAAAACCACATATAGCATTATACTTTAAATATTCTGTAACTCAGTTTGGAGTTTGGTTTTTTTGGTTCAATATTTTACTTTTAAGGTCCTTCCACATTGAGACATGTGATTATAGATCATTTTAACTTCAGTACAATATGTCTTTGTATTGAAGATACTTCAACTTATCCATTCACCAGTGAATGGAAATTAAAGCTGTCTCCAATTTCCATCCATTACAAATGGTACTAAATTGAGCATTCTTATTCACATGTGAAAAAAATTTCCTAGCATAGTAGAGGATTGCTGGAGTGAAAATTAAGTCCATTCTAAATTTTATCTGATATTCTAAATCACTTTCCAAAGTGGTTGTTTCCAACGTACACTCCTTCTCTACACCTCACTAGAAGAGTATGAATATCTTCTTGCTCCACATCCTCACTAATACTTGGAACTGGTAAATTTCTTAATCTTTGAAAACCTGGTGGATGTGAAAAATATTTCACTATGGTTTCAATGAACTTTACCGAGGTTGCTGAGGAAAATGAACAGCTTTTCAAAAGTATATTGCCCAGTCATCGTTCATCTTCTCTGAACTGCTTGTTCTTATCCTTTGCTTATTTATATGTTGATGTGATTTTTCCTTTTTGTTTTGGGGGAGTTTTTTAAGTATTCCAGATATTATTCCTCTATCAGTTACATGTATTGCAAATATCTTTCCTCATGTCATGAATTGTCATTTAAGTCATGTTTTCTGTATAAACTTTTAAAGGCATCAAAGTTATCAGTATTTTCCTTTATGACATGGTTTTCATGCCTTGGTTAAGAAATTGTTTACTACCTCAAATCATAAAGATTTTCCTGTATGTTTTCTAGTAAAACTTTCATTAAAGTTTTACAATTTATACACATTCAGTCTATTTGGAATCAAATTTTATATATGGAATCAAATAGTTATAATGCTATCTTTCACTATAGAAATAACCAGTTACTTCAGCACCATTTAAAAAAAAAAACCTGTTTCCCCACTAATTTACAAAGCTATTACCATCTTGCATTAAGTATTTATTCAAACAAAGGTAAAATCCCTATTATGTTATGCTAGACTACATTCCAAAGCACTAACCTCCTATTTTGACTATTTTAATTTTTAATAAATCTGGTTATCCAGTGCTTCCCAGGTGGCTCAGTGGTAAAGAATCTACCTGCCAATGCAGGAGATGCAAGAGATGTGGGTTTGATCCCTGGGCTGGGAAGATCCCCTGGAGGAGGAAATGGCAACCCACTCCAGTATTCTTGCCTGGAAAATCCCATAGACAGAGGAGCCTGGTGGGCTATGGTCCATAGGGTTGCAAAGAGTCAGACATGACTGAGCGACTGAGCATGCATGCACATCCAGTAGGGAAAGTCCTCCTGCCTCGTTCTGACTTTGAACTTGTTTTGGCTATTGCTGACACTTTGTTCTTTTCATATTTTAGAACAATAATCAATTTTAGAATAATATTGTCAAGTTTTTAAAAGCTATTGGGACTTTGAATTTTATATTAATTTGAGCATTAACATCTTTAGAAGACTGAATCTTGCCATTCATAAACATGATATATCTATTCAAGTCTACTTTATTATCTTTCAATAAAGTTATCATTTTTTCTTAAGATGTCATAAACATTTGTTAGATTTATTCTCAGACACCTAAGAATTTTTGTTATTCTTTTAAAAGGCATCATTACTTAAATTATATTTTCTAAATCTGAAAAATCTCTACTTTTGTGGCCAATGTTTAGGGATCGTCATAGTAAAACACTGTGATGTACCATCTAGATCTCCCTTTAAGACTGAAGGGCTTATTTGCCTTCAGTGCGATATGCTACTAGCAAACATCTCCCAGCTATTGCAACTCTCAAAAAAGTTCCTTACCTAAAGTCACATCCCTTTTCTGTGGAATCCCATGTGCAAAGACTGATTGACAGGGAATAAGAGCTCATCCCCCTCTTATCAGCTGGGACAAATTGGAATGGCCATCCCAGTTCTAGAGCTTTCCTACCAAGGTCTTCACTGAGAGTACATCCCAGCTCATCTTCCCCTCGATTCAGTCTCTCTTCTTTCCCATCCTGTCCACAGGTATCTACCCAAGAGCATGCTTCCTGCAGGTTAATCTCTATCTCAGTGTCTGCTTCCTGGAGAACCCAACCTGAGACAGGCCATGAGAGCAAATGCTAAGATGAGGTTTGGGAATTGGATCATCCTCCACATAGCGGACAATAAGGACCCATCACTGGCAAAAGGTAGAGGTATAATTGTTTAAAACTTCCATCAATGGTAAACTGAGAGGGTATTCTGGTGAAGAAGAGTACACAAAAGGATGTAATTTATCAGGCATTTGAGAAACATGGGGCAAGTAATAACAATAAAAACAGTGGAATTGGGTGGCTATAGTTGAGTCATTAATCCTTTGAAAAAGATAAAGACTAATAGAAATTAATTGTCAGTTAAAAACTAAATGTGAAAGCCAAAGAGTCTTTATAGCATCATATATATAAAGTGTTTTCACATCTTACAGCCCGAGGGAAGAGTGAAGAAGAAATGCTAAGGACCAGAACCAGGACGTAACCACAAAGAAGCAGAGTTCCAAAGAAGATGAAGCTCTACTGCAGTTCAGAGCCCAGGCTGGGAAAGAATGAACCCTATTGCAGCAATGTGGATGCTGGGGTTTATACTCCTGAAACTGTTTAATTTCCTGGAACCCTCTGAGCCTGCAGAAGTGGCCTCCCTGTTCACATCCAGTTCTTTTCCTCTTACTTGCACGTACTGAAGAAGTCTCTCTCCTGCAGGACAACATGCATCCCCCTTGGGACCTGCTTCCCCCTCCCCTGCTGGCAAGAAAGACAATAATGAAGGTTAACCCAGCCCAGGACATGGTGATCCTGATAAAGAAGAAAAGAGAGCATGCCAAAACGGAGCTGTAGGGCCTAGAAAACACGTCCCAGCGAGAGCCAAGAGAGTATGCCCTGGACTGGATCCTGTGGACTCTGACCCAAGGGAGGCAGGAGATAAAACTGAAGGAGGGAGTGTTTAGGGAACTGTGACAGGACACGGGATTTAACAGGGGTCCAGTCGAGGACCTTGGGAGATTGTGCAACCCTGATAGCACAGCTCCCAGAAGCACGGAAAAGTGATGCCTCGGGGGTTGCAAACTTTGCTGGCCAAATCCAGCCTGCGCCTTATTTTTGTGCAGCCCGCAAGCTAAGAATGTCTTTTCCATTTTTAAAGGGCTATAAAAAATAAACAAAGATATGCAAACAAGGCTGTTTGTGGCCCACAAAGCCTAAAATATTTACTTTCTGGCCCTTTATAGAAAAAGTTTGTTTTGACCCTAGCCCGCACTAAGTGAAGGGAGAATGCTTGAATTACCCAAACAGAAAGCAGAAGAAATAAAGACCCAATATAAAATGTTTTTGGTGTTAAAAAATAAAATTAAAAAAAAAAAAACTCAGATAAGTTGGCCTATAAGAGCGGACTTACCCTGTCAAGCTGAAAAATCCACAGGATGATAATACTCCGCAGTAGGGTCCGAAGCAGTAAAGAATGTGCTGGTGAGGGGGGGCAGCAGCCTCCCTAAGTTCACTGGTGCCTCCTATCTGCAGGCCTGGAATGAGAGTCAGAGGCCCTTACAGAGCTGGGCTCACTGAAAGCAATGGAGGACCCTGAAATAGCAGAGGCCAGAGAGCAGCACTTAACTATTAGAAGCCAAAGAGATGCAATTATTATAAGTGATAAGTTCAGGGTGGCAGAGGTATTAATGTTGATTTACTACGTATAAGGAGAAGATAGGGTTGCTGTTTCATAATGTAGGCAGGGAAGAATATATTTGGCATTTAAGTGATGCACCTGGGTTCTTCTTGGTAGTATCTTGCCCTGTTTTGATGGCATCTGGACTGCTGCAGCAGCTTTGGCTTAAGAAGGCCATCAGTGACCAGGGTGTCAGACCTCTCAGCAGTGAGGATATGGGTCACCTACCAGGTAAGCCGATGAGACTAGTACAGGTGTTAGCTAAGAAGAGGGGCAGGTCTGGTTTGTCAAGTAAAGCAGAATCAATGAGTATCACCTATGGCCCCGAGACCAGCTTCAACAATAGGAGCTATGGTTCTTCCCACCCGTTTTCCTCTAACAAATGTCCACCAAGGCAAAGACCCCCACTGGAATCTTGAAGGGATCGCTCCCAGAACTTAGATGTATAGGTAGATTCCAGTGCCACCCACATCCCTTTCGGGACTAAAGAATTTATCCCTCAGAGGCAGGAAGTAATGCCAACAGTCAGATCCCATCTATCAACCCTCTTCAAGAAGAGTCTTGGTGGAAAGCAGATGGCAAGCCCAGAGAAAGGGGGTGCGCCCTCCTCCCAACTTGGGACGATGCTGAAGGGACTTGTCAACTTCAGATCTTCCCATGGGGTTGTCCCCGCCCTTCTTTAGGACCACACTGCACCTCAGCTTCTCCCTTTGCACAATCACGCCCTTTCTTTCCACAGATGTTAAGATCAAGACCTCAACCTAAAAACCTCTCGGCAGATTAATCTCCGCTGAGCATCAACCTCCAACAACCTTTTATCCAATCCTTGAATTACTTGACAGCTTGTCATGAATACATAAATAGATTGTCTAAAAAAACAAGAAAAACGGTACACCTGAAACTAACACAACATCGTTAATCAACTATATTCCAATATAAATTTTTAAAAAGAAAAAAAATAAAGATTAACACTTATAGAGAAAATGAAATAGAAAAGATTTTTATTCTTTCCAATCCTTACAGCTTCCACTTCTTTTTCTTTCTGCCATCATTGATGAGAGCTTACAATACATTGACAAATAGAGGCTGTGATGACAAGCATACTTGTCTTTCCCCTCTCTGACGGTGATATCATAGGGTATGATATTTGCTCTCACATTTTGGTAGATATCCTTTATCAAATGCTCCTTTTCTATTTTACTAAAAATTTGTTAGCATAAAAATATATTGAATTTTCAAGTGCCTTTTCTGCTTCAATTTAAATGATTATATTTCTTCTTGAGCAATTGCATTAAAAGGGTTCTATTGTTAAACCTTCTTTACATTAGTACTTAGTAAGCCCTACTTAGTAACCCCCACACATACACACACACACACACACACACACATGCACGCACAAAAATATACATAAAACTCATTAAGATACAGCTGGATGCTGACTTATAAATATTTTCTTTATGATATTTGGTCCTATGTTCATTAGTGATTACTGGCCTACAAATTTCCTGTTTTATGCTGACTTTTCCTGCTTTTAGTATCGATCAAACTTCGATTTCTTATCAAAGTTATACTAGTCATAAGATAAACAGCATTCACTCTTTTTATTATCTGGAACATATAAATAAGATTGGATGTTTGATAGAACACACTTGTAAATGAGAAATTTGAAATATTTGTGTATGTGTATGTGTATATCCTTGTGCACATAAATGCATAGATTTTTTTTTCAAAAGGCTGCATTTTGCTGATGACTGTAACTATTTATCTGTTTCTTCCTGAGTCAGTTTTGGTGAACTTCTATTTTTCTATGAAACACCTATTTCATCAAAGTTTTAAATTTTATGGGTATTTAGTTTGCCATAGGATATTCTTTTCATTTTTTAATGTCTACTAAATTTTACCATGTTTCCTTATTTGTTCCTAAAAAGATTTATTTGTGTCTTACCTCTTTCCTGCCCAGGTTATGAACAAATTGAGAAATCCAATAAAGGAGTAACTTTATTACTGATAAGGTTAGGTTGGAGGTTGTGTCTTAATATGAGAGCCAGAATTTGACTGACTGAGTAAGAACACCTGGAAAGTGCTGCCTGGGTAAAGTCAGGGATGGGAACATGGGGGAACAGAGGGAAATATATCCTTTCTCCAGACAGGTTTGCCCTGAAAGGGCACAGCTGAGTTCAGTAAGCTCAGCTTAGAAAGAGAAGGAGGCTTGCCTGGTGGCTCAGACAGTAAACAATCCTCCTGCAATGTAGGAGATGCAGATTCAATCTCTGGGTTGGCAAGAACCCCTGGAGAAGGGAATGGCAACCCACTCCAGCAAAATCCCAAGGACAAAGAAGCCTGGCAGAAGTCCATCGGGTTGCAAAGAGTCAGAGAGGACTGGGTGTGTATATCTAAATGTATCAATTACACTCTAAGTAGCATTTTAGCTCTATCACACTACTTTTATCTATGACATTTTCATTATTGTTAAATTATAAAATTTTATCTCCATTATTATTATCTATCTAGTAATAAAGTTATTTTTAACTTCCAAAAAAATGCTGGGTCTTTTTCATTTCTACCTATTGTTTTCTCATTTAATCCCATTGTAGTCAGAGATCTTGTTGTGTACATGCTTTTTTGGTCTTCAAGTATTTATTAAGACTCTCTCTGTAATGGTACATGATGAGCTTTTCTAAATGGCCCATGAGTCCTTGAAAGGAATTTGTATCTTCCTAGCATACTGTTTAACTTTTCTTTATTTAAGGGTCATCTTTACCTCTAACAAACAAAAACTATTTTGTATGATTTTAATTTAGCTATATTACCTTTCTTTTGGTTAAAATATGTCCACTATATCTTTTGTCATGTTTTTACTTTTAACTTTGGGTCTTTGTGTTATAGATATGTCTGGTTTTTGTTTTGCTTTACTTTTCAATTCTATATGATAATCTTGATCTTTTAACAGGAGTTAGTCCATGTACATGTACTGCAATTTGTGACATATTTGAATAGATTCCTACCATTTTATTTTGTGTTTCCTATTTACTCTAATGTATATTTATGTCCTATGTTGGATTCTAATGCATTCAATGAATTTTCTTTCTTTTTTTTTTTTTTTTTTGCCCCTTCTCCCCTTGTTTGGAAGTTACATATTTCTTTTTTTAAGTGGTTATTCTGAAGTTTTAATGTGCATACCTAGCTTAACAAAGTTTATATTTAATCTATATCTCTATCTTCTTCCAAAAGAACACGAGAACTTAGTATACTTTAAATCCAATCAGCGCCTTCCCGTCTTGCCCATTACTTGTGTACAGCTTTTAATTTCTTGTCTTTTTACCTCTAAATCATGCTATTGCTAACACTGTTATTTTGTAGAGTCAATACTAATTTAGATTTATCTCATACTTACTAATTTATGTGTCCATCATTCCTTTTTCCTTCTCACTCCTAATTTCTGAATTTAATGTTACTGAATAATTCTATGTTCAGCCAAATGATCACTCCAAAATGGGAGTGTAATAACAAAATTTTATCTTTGCATTTTAGCCAATTAATTCGCTATGGAAGAAGATATTCTGAGGATTATCAGGGTGGGGAGGTGAATACTATTTAGGAAATCATTTTGGGTACATATGAAGACTGAAAAGGGTGTAAGAAAGAGGGTATTTTATCCACCAGGGGTAAAAAAAGGAGCAAAATTCTTATAATCCACTAGTTTTATACAATGTCCTAAGCATTAGCAAGATACTGCTTGAGAAACAAGGAAATAGATTTTCCATAGACCTATGCTATTGAAATATTATGCTTTTGCTCTTGAAACATCTGTTGTCAGTTGTTGTAAATAATATAGTGCTTCTTTTTATTGTTTCTAAAACATTGTCTTTGTCTTTTGAGTTCCTAGATTTCATTTCAATAAGACCAGTGTATTTCTTTTTACTAAAACTGATTGCATTCTATTGTATTTCCCAAATAAGAGGACTTTTAACTCTAGAAAATTATTAATCATTATTTCTTCAAGAATTGCTTTTCCCCTACTCTCTTTATTTCCTTCAGGAACTATGATTAACATATATAAGTCTTTTAATCCTATTCTACGTGTGTTTTTACCTGTCATATATTTCCATTGTTCTATCTCTCAGTGCTAGTTTCTGAGTAATTTTATTAGATCTACTTTCTGCTTACTAATTCTGTTTTCATTCAGTTACATTCCCTTCTAGAAATTCTAGTAAGTTCTCTTAAAATTTGCCTTTTTTAAAAAATTATTTTTATATCTTCTCATATTTTAAATTCTTTTCTCATATTTTAAATTCCATATTTTACATCTTTAATCACTTAAAACATTAGTTTTATAACTTCTACCCAGTTGAGCTATTTCAAACCCTAAAAGATGATGCTGTGAAAGTGCTGCACTCAATATGCCAGCAAATTTGGAAAACTCAGCAGTGGCCACAGGACTGGAAAAAGTCAGTTTTCATTCCAATCCCAAAGAAAGCCAATGCCAAAGAATGCTCAAACTTCTGCACAATTGCACTCATCTCACGGGCTAGTAAAGTAATACTCAAAATTCTCCAAGCCAGGCTTCAGCAATACATGAACCATGAACTTCCAGATGTTCAAGCTGGTTTCAGAAAAGGCAGAGGAACCAGAGATCAAATTGCCAACATTCACTGGATCATCAAAAAAGCAAGAGAGTTCCACAAAAACATCTATTTCTGCTTTATTGACTATGCCAAAGCCTTTGACTGTGTGGATCACAATAAACTGTGGAAACTTCTGAGAGAGATGGGAATACCAGACCACCTGACCTACCTCTTGAGAAACCTGTATGAAGGTCAGGAAGCAACAGTTAGAACTGGACATGGAACAACAGACTGGTTCCAAATAGGAAAAGGAGTACGTCAAGGCTGTATGTTGTCACCCTGATCATTTAACTTATATGCAGAATACATCATGAGAAACGCTGGGCTGGAGGAAGCACAAGCTGGAATTAAGATTGCCGGGAGAAATATCAATAACCTCAGATATGCGGATGACACCACCCTTATGGCAGAAAGTGAAGAAGAACTAAAAAGCCTCTTGATGAGAGTGAAAAAGTTGGCTTAAAGCTCAACATTCAGAAAACTAAGATCATGGCATCTGGTCCCATCACTCCATGGCAAATAGATGGGGAAACAGTGGAAACATGGCTGATTTTATTTTTGGGGGCTCCAAAATCACTGCAGATGGTGATTGCAGCCATGAAATTAAAAGACGCGTACTCCTTGGAAGGAAAGTTATGATCAACCTAGACAACATATTAAAAAGCAGAGACATTACTTTGCCAACAAAGGTCCATCTAGTCAAGGCTATGGTTTTTCCAGTAGTCATGTATGGATGTGAGAGTTGGACTATAAAGAAAGCTGAGCACTGAAGAATTGGTGCTTTTGAACTGTGGTGTTGAAGAAGGCTCTTGAGACTCCCTTGGAGTGCAAGGAGATCCAACCAGTCCATCCTAAAGGAGCTCAGTCCTGGGTGTTCATTGGAAGGACTGATGTTGAAGCTGAAACTCCAATACTTTGGCCACCTGATGCGAAGAGTTGACTCATTGGAAAAGACCCTGATGCTGGGAAAGATTGAGGGCAGGAGGAGAAGGGGATGACAGAGGATGAGATGGCTGGATGGCATCACCGACTCAATGGACATGAGTTTGGGTAACCTCCAGGAGTTGGTGCTGGACAGGGAGGCCTGGTGTGCTGTGGTTCATGGGGTCGCAAAGAGTCGGACACGACTGAGTGACTGAACTGAACTGAACCAAATGACTCCACTCTCTAAAATTATTGAAAACTGTCTAATTTTAATGTGCTTTTTAAAAATATCTACTAATGCACATTCACTGTAGTCTGTCTTATGTATTTTACAACTGTTAGGTAGGAAGTTAAGCATGAGCAACGAGGGGTGGCCTGGCTGAAAGGAATGCAAGCTGATCCCTAAAACCCATCCCTTACACACCCAGAAGAGCTCACACATATGCCACAAAATAATCCCAGAGACTTCTCCAACTCCTGCATATGAGGAGGAGGCACACAGTGGATACAAAATGACCACAGGGGCTTCAAGTAACCTTAGGCAGCTAAAAGCCCATTAAGAGTTCATAAATATTCTACATCTGATTATAACAGACTGAATAATAGGAAGACATAAACAATACAGCCTGCTCTTATACAACTTGCAATTGTCAATGGGCCTTGAGCATATGCCCATTTGCATTCCCCTTCACTGACTGGTGGTGGGTACAAGCGAGCCCTATTTTGCATAGGGCATAACCAAAAAGAGGAGATTGAAAGTATTAAAAAGGGTGAAAAGACAGGACTCCTTTGAGATCAGCCTGCTCCCATGTCTTGGAAGTGTCTATCTAATATAAGATCTTTCTGTTTGAGCTAAACTGAGATGTAATTTATCTGCTGTTTTAAACCTTAGTCCACTGCTCCAAATATTTGTTGTGATGAGACAAGAACGGAGGAAGAGAAATAAACTGACCTGACACAACTATGCTTTATCAAGAGCTCATGTTCAGCAGGTATTTATCTGTGGGAATCCTAAGAGACCCACATTAAGAGTTCATCCCACCATGGCTGTTTTGCATTTGCTTCTGCAGAAACTGCAGGGAATAGCTTTCTTATAAACATTTCTCATCTTAGGGGTTTCCCAAATAACATAAGCAGGACAAAATCAAATGTCAAAGAAGTCCATAGAAGATCATTTTTCTTATTTTTCAAACGGTATTTTTCTAATGCTCAGGACACTGTAGAAAACAAATGCATTATGAGAATTGCGTTCCTTTTTAACCCATGGTGAATACAATGCCCTTTTTCTTACTCCTTTCTTAATCTTTATATACACCCAAAATGACTCCCTAAGTAGTAGTCTCTCTCTCTCTCTCCGCCACTCCCATAATCTTCCAAGTATATTCCTCCAAAGGGAACTAAATGGCTACAGCAGAATCTCTAAAAGGAGCAGACCCAGAGCCCACTTTACAAGCAGCAACTTTATGAGCTTCAAGGTAAACAGCTATTAGAATATTACTGAAAAGTCAACAGGAAATGGAATAAGAGAAAGGGAAAACAGAGAGAAGGCAAGAATTGATATTTTTTGGCCACTGACATTACATCAGTTTTCAAGACAACGCTTTGTGGCAGAGGTTCCCTCTCCATTTGCAGATGAGACCCGAGGCTACACAGGAAAACAGGAGCTAGCCCATGTCTCCCTGACTCCCTTCCTCAGAAGGAAAGTCCATGAGCCCAAAAAGCAGCTGATGGGAAGCATCAGAAATACACCCTCAAGCAAAGGAAATCTCAAAGCAGGTAAAACTTCTGTTTCTCATTTTGCATGTATTAAAAGCTGTGTTAGTAAGGAGACAAGACACTGCATACTCCCAGTAGGCCATCATTTCCAATGTAAACAAGAACCCTACATCAGTGAGATAAGAATGTGAACAAATAGGAAAAAAAAATTTTTTTCAAAACTGAGATTTTGTTTTTTAGAGCAGTTTTAGCTCATAAAAAAAAAAAAAAAATGAACAGATAGTACCAAGAATTCCCATTTATCCCTTCTCTCTGCACACTCCTCTATTACTAACATCTTGCATTGTGTGGTGCATATGTTACCATTTACGAACCCATGTTGAGTCATTGTTAACACAAGCCCATAGTTTACATTATGGCTCACTCTCTGTGTTGTACAGTTAGATGGGTCTTGATAAATACATAATATTATGTACCAACCATTACAGTATCATACAGGATTGTTCTCCTATCCTAAAAGTCCACTGTGTTCCACCTGTTTGACACTCATCCCTCTCCTCTGAAACCCTAGCAACCACTGATCTTTTTACCATCTCTACAGTTTTGCATTTTCCAAAACTGTCATGCAGTTGGAATCATACAGTAGTAGCTTTTCAGACTAGCTTCTTTCACTTAGCAATATGTATTTGTTGTTCCTCTGTGTCTCTTGGTGGCTTGACAACTCATTTCCTTTTACTTCTGAATAATAGTCCTTTGTATGGATGTAGCACAGTTTGTTTATCTCAAGTTATTCCCTATGAAGGGGCATCTTGGTGGTTTTCAGTTTTTGTCAATTATGAACAAAGCTCTTATAAATCTTCTTTGTAAAGTTCTAAGTGGATCGTGGAGACTACTCTTTCTATAAACTCTGCATTAGCCAATTAATTCCCTCAAGATATACTGCCCCATTTCAGATTTCCACTTTTTATCCTCTCCAATCCCACCTTTCCAACTCCCATCTCAATCGTGCTGATTTGCCAGGCTGGAAGGCTCACCCCTCAAATGGAGAGCAAGGAACAATGGGAGTGAAAGGCTTTCCCATTGTCAGTATCTGTGGCATTTCCCCGTGGAGACAGCCTACTTCCCTGAAAGCCAGATATACCTGTGACATAAGGTTGCAAAGCAATGCAGTTCTAGCAGTCAGGCTTTTTTGATGCTCCAGGACATTTTCAAAAATCATAGAGTCATCAAAAAGCTTCACTCCCAGCTGTGTAGAAAGTGACTCTGCCGCTCTCACTTAATTTGGGTTGCATTACCTCATTCTATACATCATTCATGACAAGCAAGTCACCATGGGGCTCCCTTGGCTCACGCCTGTTGTCTTTGACCCAGCTCTCATTTATGTGGACATTTACTTCATAAATGTTGTAAATCCTATAGCTGAAAGAGGTGGTGCAGAAGTTTCACTGCAGTGGGGTCTCTCTTCATTGTCACAATAAGCAAAAGAAAACAGAGGCAAATAGGAATCCTAACCTCCTATCACGTTCTTGCCCTTCTCATGTGACTCATGATGGCATCACTCTGGCAACTGGGATGGAAAGGGTGAGAGAGGGGGATTTTCAAAACTGTCTCCGGATGGGCTATTTATGTCTTCCAACCTGGTACGTTTCCTTGAACTTAAAGAGAACACCAAGACAGCCTGTAGTGTGACTTCTCCACCCCACGTAAATGAATACATTTACTCTTCCTCAGCTGTTTGTGTTGGGAAACAGCTAGGATCCTCCCTGTGCCTCATGGGTCCATCCAGGTCTCTTGCATGTCAAGGCAGAAATTTAGGAGCTCGTGGTCTCCTGCCTAAAAGTCAGGAGCACCCAGCCATGCCCCAGGGGTATAGTTCCTGTAAGGTTTTGTCTTGCTTATAGACACAGCTCTCGCGCTGATCTTCATTATCAGGGCTTCATAATTTTCCTAAGAGGAGATAAGTCAGAAGCAGACAGTTTATTCTGGTCCTGCTAAGGAGAGGCAGCATTTGAGACTGGAGTCTGCAGGCTTTCAGAACTGAATGCCAGCCGGCTCCAGGATTCAAATGCAATCAGATAAAAGAGCCTTTTCAGCCAAGGCTTAGACTCATTCCAATCTTCTTTACCCTTTCCTCCAACCATAAAACATTGTTAGAACTGAGGGGCTGCAAGATGCTGAGTCATCAGAGAGAGATTAGATCATGTCCATGTACTGCGCACAGACATAAAAGCAAATGTAAACATTTTAGAAAGGATTTCAACATTAAGGATTAAAGCAAAGGGGGGTTTATGTTTAACTAGGAGTTAAGCATAAATTCTATTTCCCGAGAATTCCATTAATAAAAGTTTTGCTTCTAAAGTGTTTGGGGGCACTGTGCAATCTGTAAGACCTTGGGCCATAGCAGGATAAACAAGCAAAACACAAAAATAGCAAAATTGACTGGAATTTCTCCCCAAATATGCAATGTACTTGAAAACCAAAAGAAGAGACTAGCAAAAAGATACATATTGCTCAGTTTTAAGCCAAACATTGCTTAAGAAAAAGGGAGCCAGAAAAGAAGCTCCCTCAACAAAGATCATCTCTTGAGTCCCCTTCTTGTAGAAGCTAACTAATCTGGTAATCGGAAGCACTCTCCCTCTACCCATGGGTCCCGCTGAGCTTCTTAATTCTTGTATTATGTAAACCTTAAAACCAATCGCTAGAAGAATGTATCAAGGGAAGTTTCAAAGTCCTCTTAAGGTTAATTTCCCGTAAGAAATTCCTGGCTTTTCTTCTTTTGGTGCCTCCCTGTCCCTCCACTTAATTGCTTCTGTCTTCCTCCAGCCTAACCCCAGCTTGATCTTTCTTACCAAGGTCTGCCCTAGGACTGGCAGAGCAGACAGAAAATCTCTTTAAGAATATAGAGTTTACTATTCATAGCAGTGACACAGGCCATTGAAAGCCAAAGTAGTCAAGTAAGGAAATCTGTCAGCCTAGATTATCTTTCCAGCACCTGGGAGGTAGGACTTATTTATAAATAAAAATAGACACCAAAAATGTCTGGCCCCTTATAGGCCCCTGATGTCTGAGAAGGCTGTACGGATCCAAGTCCAGAGGCTTTTCCCAGCTGTCCTCCAAACCTAGCAGCAAATTTTGTTTTTGAAACTGGAATTAACAAAAAGTTGGTTTGCTTCAGTGCAAATTAAAAATCCCCGCTAGTACAGGCAGTGTATTGTCTTCCATGGATTTTCAAACACTTAGCCACACTTAACCGGATCTCCAGTCCTGTAACAGGAACCACCTATATCACACACACCATTCTCTAGGATTCATCTATCAACCTTACTGGTGGGTTCCTGTCCAGATGTGGTCCTTGCCTTCTATTTCCCTCTCTTGGCATCCCTGCATCCTCCATGGAAGGACCATGCTTCCTCCATGTGAAGTCAAAGCCCTCTACTTCTCAGCCTTCATGGAATTCCTTTGCTTATCATAGGACAGATTGTACGACTCAAATCAAAATCTTTTGAAATAAGCCTACCTTAAAAGAGAAGCATTTTTGAGATTACTTTGCTAAGGGTTTGGGTTCTAGAAGCTGCATTCAGATACTTATTGCCAAGTTTAGAGGCCAGGTGATTCTGGGTATAATTCACTTTGATCAAGCAATGGAATTATAAAATATGCACATAGGGCTCTGCTCTTGAGGCTTTGTAGATTAGACCATTGTGCTGCAAAAGTCTGATCCAGGGAAGCTTACTGTACCATTGCACTGAAAACCTACTCAAAAACATCTCAAGTAATGGAGGACTCAAACATAAACACACACTCTGAATTACCTTTGGAAATGGTAGTCCTGCTGTGTAAGATAATACAATTGGTGGCTCAGACAGTAAAAGCGTCTGCCTACAATGCGGGGGACCCGGGTTCGATCCCTGGGTTGGGAAGATCCCCTGGAGAAGGAAGTGGCAACCCATTCCAGGACTCTTGCCTGGAAAACCCCATGGATGGAGGAGTCTGGTAGGCTCAGTCCATGGGGTCGCAAAGAGTCGGACACGACTGAGCGACTTCACTTTCACTTTATGGCATTTTCTTATACTCTTCAGCCTTTCAATTCCCATCTCTTATCTTCCAATTATGCCATCTCTTATTATAATAATTCTTGCCTTCTAGGGTGTTATGAATTAGCAGACGTTACCATCCCCTCATTAGCTACCCGTATTTAGCTCTTTTAAGCTTTCCTCTAATCAGATTCCCTGAGACCTCCTCACCTTCAAACTATTCCTTTTCCTTGCCCTTCTCCAAATTCCCTAAGGTCCTATGCCCCTAACCTGAGCTTTATAAAGATCCAAGTGATATTCCAGATGCTTGCTCACCGAGGAGCCAAGAGACCAGCTGTCACCTCTGGTCTCTGTTACTCCGTGACTCAGGGTACGTGTCCCAAAATAGGTCTGGCCTTTCGTGCTGCCTTCTCTCATTGCAGTCTGGCTGCTCGGGGGCTGGCCACTATCACCCTAGCTCCCCTTTGGCATTACTGCTTTCCAGGTTTCTTCTCCCCACCAGGTGTACAGATTTCAGACTATGTTCCTTCAAACTTGAATAGGCCACTGGTCAGCATTCCCGAAAAAGATATGTCTTTATTATCATCTTGGTTTGGAAATAGCCTCAAAACTTCTGTAAACCTTTTTGCAAAAACAAAACAAACAAACAAAAAAACTTGGTAAGATTTTCCACTCTGGAAAGAGAAAGCAAGAAGGAAAATTATTTATGATTTTAGACTCTTAATGTCAAACAGTATTCTGGAGAAAGTAACAGAACATCCCACGCAGGATCTGCCTCAGAAAGGATTTAATGGGCTTGTGAAAGGGTGACCATGCCTGGGACTATAGAGAGGACGTTTTCTCCTGTTATAGTCAGTTCCCCTGGAGCTAGATGAACCTGCCATAGGCTTCTCTGCAGTGCTTTGTTGCCTGGGAACCCTGCTTTCTTCTGCCTCCTCCAGGACCAGTCTTTCCCTCCTTTCTGGGAAGCTCAAGTATGGCAGGTGGCAGGAAGTGTGTCTATGGGAATCGAGGGTCCCCACCCTCCTCCAGGAAGGTGCAGGGGCCCACGCTGTGCCCTGGGAGGCACTTGTTTCAGGAACTCCCAGGCCCACAGCACTAATCCTGACAGCTTCAGGGGAAGAACATTCCTATTTTAAGAGGGCCCGGGTAGCATTGTGCTCACCCGTGTCTGAGTCACTCCTCCTCTTTAGGGTTTGTGAAAGAAATATAGTGCTCAGCCTTTAGCTCTGCAGGCTGTATTTTCTTCAGACTCAGTGATCAACTGATTTACCACAAAATGGAAAAGGAGCTAGCAAAGCAAGGGTAACCAAGGAAGCTCTGATGTCTGGAATTGTAATAACAGAGGCAAAGCTAAGAGTTATACGAGATCTAAAAACAAGTCACTAACCATATCCTATTTCCTCTAACACACATATGCAGGTACCTAGAAGAGAAAACCACCTATAGTGCAAAAGAATCAATAAAGAACTCTGGGGTGAAGCACAACAGACCCTAACCCAAAAAAGTAGCTCTGCCCTCACAGTGAACAGTCTTTTAAGCAACGAGGCTATTTCACTGTAAGCTATTCATAATTCGTCATTATTGTACTTGAAGATGTAGAAATACCAAGGGTCTTCACATCAGCCATTGCAGTAATTAGAAAAGAACATCACATCATATCCATGGCTTTTGCACCCTCTGTGTAAACAGGTAAGTTTGAATTCTTATATGGTTTGCCTACAAAAACATGTACTTCTTCCTTACCGGCAAGTTACTGTTTAAACAACTTTGTGCTTTAATATTAACATAATAACAGCTCATATTTATTGTACATTTACACAACAACTCATTACTAGCTCACTTAATCCTTATAACAACCATGTCAAGGGCCCCTTTTTCATACAGCAGGAAACAGAAGCTTAGAGAGCTCAAGTCACTTGATCAAAATCATACGGTTTGGAAGTGGTCAAGTTTAGGTTCAAATTGAGGTCTCCCTAGCTGCTCACCTTGAGAACTTAATCACATTTCTATACTGTTGTTTACAAAACCAAAATTTGAGCCCTGACGCTGTCAAACTTTATTTTAATAGCAAATTCTCATTCCTCCAACTCATCGAGCCAATTTTTCACACATTGTAAATGACATCAGTTAAAACACAGTCTGTACTTATTTCTCAGGCTTCTGTATGGATATCATATTTTAGGTGTGGCTCAGGAGCATAAGTACCTGGTTCAGGGAATCCCAAGCTTCTCCTTATCTTTTTTTCCTTTGAGGAAAATAGTGGCCAGATCTAAATAGAATGATCCTGGCCCCAGGTTATAAGCTTCCAATTCTTTTTTTTTTTAATTTCTAAACATTTATTTTTCTCAAATGATGTGCTTCTCATAGACTGAAAAGAAGCTATTTGCTGACTTTCACTGGTCCATGAACCACATGTTGAGTAGCACTGCTTTACTCTATTACCTTTATGCTCCTTTACCTACAGGGTAAAGATAAACTCCGAATTCTTTAGGACCACCCAGGGATCTGTATTTGTTTGCTTGACCTGCCCTAACAAAACACTATAGACCAGGTGGTTTAAACAACAGAAGTGTATTTTCCCATCATTTTGGAGGTTAGAAGTCCTAGATCAAGGTGTTGGCAAGGCTGGTTTCTGCTCAAACTACTCCCCTTGGCTTGTAGGTGGTTATCTTCTCCCTGCGTCCTCACATCACCTTCCTTCTGTACCAGTCTGTACCCTAATCTCCTCTCCTCATAAGGATAATGGTCATGTTGGATTAGGGCCCATTCACATGACATCATTTCACATTAATTACTTCTTTAAAGACCCTGCCTCCAAATACATTTTGAGATACTGGGGGTTATTAATAGAATTATGAGTTCAATATGTGGGTTTGGGGGATGTGTCGAGACATAATTTATCTGTAACAGTATCCCAACAACTCCCTCTTACGAAGTTCTCTATGGTGCACATGTAAATGCCTTTGACCCTGACGACCCCTGCTTTCTCTAAATGTGTTTGTGTTACCTCTGTGTGGTGATATAAACAAGCTTTTCTGTGAGCAAACCATGGTTCTTATTCAAATGCTATTACCAGCAACATCAACCGTATTATTGTTTTCATCTTAGAAGACATCATTGATCTCACTTGTAAAAAAAAATGTTATATATGTATAAGAAAATGTTTTTACAAATTATGAATTATCAATTAGCAAACACAGACTGTAGATTTTTAAAAAATTATTGAAACCAATTGGAGAAGGAAATGGCAACCCACTCCAACATTCTTGCCTGGGAAATCCCATGGACAAAGGAGCCTGGTGGGCTACAGCCTATGGGGGTCACAAAGCATCAGACATGACTTACCGACTAAACAACAACAAAAGTTGAAACCAATAATGTCTCAATTTTTTTCTTCTTCTTAAATTATTACTGTATATACCTGGAATTTAGAACTGTACAACCTCTAATCAAGATAGAATCCAGCTAATTTAGCCTAGGCCCTCGGCATATGTCACAATTCCTGGTCATCCTACATGAAGATTCAAACAACCTAAAGAGGCAATTCATATGTGTCTGGTTGCATCAGTCGAAAAGCTATCATTATAGGGTGCCTACCAGTTTCACATATAGTGCCATTATGCCAGGTGTGTTATGTGCACTAAATCATGTATCTCCTCAATTTCCTGCAGGATAGATACTGTCTATTTTACCAGTGAGCAAGCAGAACATCAGAAAGCTTCAGTAAATTGCCCAAAGTCATACAGCTCACAAATGGTCAAGATAAGTCTTAGACGTGAATCTAGTCCTGTCTGACTCCAGAACTTTTTTTTTTTTTTTTTGACCACTACAAATTGCTTCTCTGACTTCTTAAGACAAGTAACAGTACACTCTTAGTAGCTCAGAACTTTTCCTGGACATTAAAAATATCCAATCTAGTTCCATCAACTGTTAGTTTTGATAAATAAAATAACAACAGCATCTTAGTTTCTATGTCAGAACTGCAAAATAAATCACAGAATATTCGTCATCAGAAACAAAATCTACATCCGTCTTTGGGTGATGATGTAAGGCTATGTAAAACAACAACAGATTCACTTATTTTTCATCAAAACAAAAGTTAATTATATTAAGTAACCCTAATTAGTATCCCCAACTTCCTTGTAACACCTCCAGGACTGCAGTCTTGTGCTCCTATAACATGTTTATTTCATTGTTTAATTGTGTCTGTTTGAGCCCCGGCTTACAAGGCAAGATTTCAAATGTGTTGAAGGCAGGCACCGTTTTTGTCCTCCTTTGTATTGTCTTGAAGTGCTAAGTATAGTGCCTTGCACAGAGCAGATGCTCACTAATATATAACAATCAGCTTTAAAGTCTTCACAAAATAACCACCAAGAGAAGCCCATTGGAAGACTTAGTGATGAACCTCTTAAGTGTGCAACAGGGTATCTAAGAAATCCCTACACCTGGCCATGCTGAGCCAGCTTTCTGAGTTCTCTGAGTCAGATGTATCCTTTCCAGACCTTGGTTTATAACCCCAAATGCCTTTAGGTTGACTGACGGTGCTGGTAAGGTATGTTTTTGTCATAATTGTGTGATTCAATTTGCTCACGTATGGTAAGAAGTAGAATAAATCTCAGCAGGTCCCATTTGGGGGCCCCAAAGGCAATCCTAAATAGGATTCTGTTTGGGTCTCACCTACAAGAGGCCCGTTGCAGCATCCAGTCGGTCCAAGGCTGTGAGTTTAGCTGGTAGTGCCTTTCTCCTCCCCCCTGTTGGTCAGTTGTCTTCCATCTCAGTGGGGCCCCATTCCTGGCTGAAAAGCGGACTACTGAAATTATACCAACAGGCAAAATCAGGGTACTTATAACTAGAGTTTCACTCTAAAAACTAGTCACATTGTACTTCTTTACCTAGAAGTTTAAAAAAAATAAATAAAGAGTAACTCAAAGGAACATATAAGCAGATTCGGTACTTAAGATTGAGCCCCAGGGCCTCTTGGCAAATATAACAAAAACCCTGATGCCAAAGATAAAGATGTATTTCTCAAAGAAATTTGTTGTCTTCAAAAGATAGATCTAATAGTGAGTATGTAATTAGATGGATATTGATAGACCTGCTGCTGCTGAGTCACGTCAGTCATGTCCGACTCTGTGCGACCCCATAGATGGCAGCCCACCAGGCTCCGCCGTCCCTGGGATTCTCAAGGCAAGAATACTGGAGTGGGTTGCCATTTCCTTCTCCAATGCATGAAAGTGAAAAGTGAAAGTTAAGTCGCTCAGTCGTGTCCGACTCTCAGCGACCCCGTGGACTGCAGCCTACCAGGCTCCACCGTCTGTGGGATTTTCCAGGCAAGAGTACTGGAGCAAGGTGCCATTGCCTTCTCCAATTGATAGACCTGGTCCCCAGGAAAAAGCTATAGTTTGGAGAGCCTGCTTAGATAAACAGAACTTTTCTTTGGTTTGGCATTTCCTTTCAGTTTAGGAATTCTGTCTGCAAGTCTGTCCTACACCCTTATATTTGTCCCAGAGTAATTCTGGGCACTCCTTGAGTTTTCTACACCTCAGACAACTAAAAAAATTATAAAATTGTTCAGCCTATGGAGACAAAGTTTTGAGAATGGCTGATAGATGAGGTAAGTTTATGGGTCTCCTGATCATTTAGGGAGCCACAGATACTTTGGTGTGGAATTTGAAGCAGTTGAGAAATCACCCAAGCTCTAGGGATTTAGGTGGTTGCCTCTAAGATGCTCAGTAGCTGGGGCCATCTTAAGACTGGCATGATGCTCTCACCTCTCTGCCTAGGAAGTCTTTGTCTGCATCACACCATTGGGTAGGTTATTAATGCACTGGTATCTGGAAGCAAAAACAGAAGGTGGAAAGAAATGAAAAGGATAAGGTCTCTCTGGTAAAGACCCTTCTAAATTTGAGTAATCTTCCTCAGAAGATGCTAGTTTGCAGAAGACAATGACTTAGATTAGGAAAGAAGGCCATGATTTCCAAAAGTGAAATAAGCACAAATTAGAACAGAAAGGTAAAATCTGAGGTGCAGAGCATGGCAGATGATAGAACCTGGATTATCCCAACCACCACCAGTGATGCTTGTGAATTCATTATCCTAGTGTAGACTCAGTAGACAATTAAGTAGAGCATTCCTTCAAAACAGCAATTCTAGAAAATGAAGGAAGACACCAGGGCTCCAGAAGAATGAATCACACCAAAGTCATCACTACACAGCTAACCCATCCCTTTCCTCAAGGCAGAAATGACTCCATCTTAGCCACAGCCTCCATGCTCTCATTAGCAAAGATACTGAGACTCTGCTGTTCCTCTACGAGGGAGGATTGGAACTGTGCCGCAAGTTATTTCACCCAGAACATCTCAGTCTGACTGGATGGATATAGATGAGGGAAAAAAATCTATCTCCCCACGGTAGTTTCTTTAATCCTGTTGCTGGCAAGATACTTGTGCAATAGAAACTGAGATACATCTGGATGTCTACTTGTGCAGGGCAAGGCCTAAACCCAGATGTCCTGAAGATTTACAGATTGGTTCAGACACTTTCATTGCAAGTGAGTAGCTTGGCCAAAGGGCAATTTATGGACTTACTAACAACTCAGAGGTAGATCTTGTTTGCTGCTAGATGGATTTAGGATTCAAATAACAAGATCAGGACATGGTTTTTGTTATTCTTCCATTAGTCGTTCCTTCCACAGTCTCCAGTCCCACGTGATGGCATTGGCAGCACAGACCTCTCAGCTTCTCAGGGGCCCAGCCCAGCACACAGGAGCAGGAGTTCTATTCCCAGTAAGTCTGACAGTATCTGATTAGGTCATATGTTCTCCTCCAAACCTAGACTACGGCCTGGAACGTGTGCAATCAGGAGATGGAATCAGGTATACCAAAGCCACATGGACTGAGTTAGAAAAAAAAAAGAATTCAAGCTATGGCTATCGTAAGAAGAGAAAGTACAGGATGGCCATCATCAAAAAGTCTACAAATAATAAAAGCTGGAAAGAGTGAGAAAAGGAACCCTCCTACACTGTTAGTGGGAATGTAAGTTGGCACAACAAGACGGTGGTTCCTCAGAAAACTAAAAACTGAAAGTTGCCATATGATCCTACAATCCCACTCCTGGGCATATATCCAGAGAAAATTCTGATTTGAAAAGATACATGAACCCAAATATTCATTGCAGCACCATTTAAGATAGCCAAGACATGGAAACAACTGAAATGTCCATCAACAAATGAATGGATAAAGAAGATGGGGTACATATATAGAATGGACTATTACTCAGCCATAAAAAAACAATAAAATAACACCATTTGCAGCAACATGGATGGGCCTATAGATTATCATACTAAGTGAAGTCAGATAGAGAAAGACAAAGACCATATAATATCACTTATTTGTGGAATCCAAAAAATATGTTCAGTTCAGTCTCTCAGTCGTGTCCAACTCTTTGCGATCCCATGGACTGCAGTATGCCAAGCTTCCCTGTCCATCACCAGTTCCCAGAGCTTGCTTAAACTCATGTCCATCAAGTTGGTGATGCCATCCAACCATCTCATCCTTTGTCATCCCCTTCTCCTCCCATCTTCAATTTTTCCCAGCATCAGGGTCTTTTCCAGTGAGTCAGTTCTTCGCATCAGGTCGCCAAAGTATTGGAGCTTCAGCATCAGTCCTTCCAATGAATATTCAGGACTGATTTCCTTTAGGATGGACTGGTTGGATCTCCTTGCAGTCCAAGGGACTCTCAAGAGTCTTCTCCAATACCACAGTTCAAAAGCATCAGTTCTTCAGCGCTCAGCTTTCTTTATAGTCCAACTCTCACATCCATACATGACTACTGGAAAAACTATAGCTTTTGACTAGATGGACCTTTTAGACCCACAGACATAGAAAACAAACTTATGGTTACCAAAAGGGAAAAGGTTGGTGGGAGGAAGATAAATAAAAGGTTGGGACTAACATATACACATTACTATACATAAAATAGATGACCAACAAGGACCTACTCTATAGCACAGAGAACTATACTCAATATTTTGCAACAATCTATAAGGATAAAGAATTTGAAAAAGTTTTACATATATATATATATATATCTCACTGTGCTGTATATCTGAAACTAACATGACATTGTAAATCAACTATAATTCAATAAAAAGAAGAAAATGTAAATACCAAATGACAGAAACAATGAATGAATGCTGCAATTAGTAAGTGGTATGAAGATCATGTTTGCAGAAACCTTTTGTCTTAGCTTGAGTCTCCCCCAGAAAACAGAGCCTGAGATAAAGGCTTGCACATGGGTCATTAATTTCCAGCGATCAAGCCAGGAAACAGTTGAGAGCTGGAAAGAACAAAACAGGAAAGGAGAAAAAAATAATGCAAGGGACATTGCAGAGATATGTAGGAGGAGCCATCTAGGAAGGGAGAATTTATTGACCGGCTACCATCCTCCATTGGTGGAGTATTGGCCTTCCCGGCTTTTGCACGCATGAGAAGAGCCTGGTGAGTTCCATCCAGTAGCCCACACTGTGGGAAAAGTCAGAAAATCTTGTAGGCACAAAGATGGAGATAGATGATGTAGCTGGTTTCCATGATAATGATTGGAATAAATGGTGGGGCAAGAGGATATGGGGTAGGGGACAAGGTTTGGCCAACATATCTTTCCTCTTGGGTACTCAAATTGTTTTACTTTTTTTGTTTATTGTTGAAGGTCATTTATCATCAAAAATAAACTCTAAAAGACACCATAGGGCTGGGTTATGGAATTATATGAGGAATAGTAGGGGAAGACTTGGGCTTGAATCCTACTTAACCACAAGTAGTGTCATTTAGAGCAAATCAATTAATCTCTTTGCTTATCATCAGTAAAACAAAGATGTTGATAATGTCTACCTTATATAATTTAAGGTAATATTAATAGTACATAAAGTCATACTGTCACTTTATTTTAAGTGTTAATTTCATTTCCACTACAGTTAATTACAAAAGAGTCTCCATAAATTTTAGATTGTTTACACAAACTAATGGAGAAGGAAATGGCAACCCACTCCAGCATTCTTGCCTGGAGAATTCCATGGATACAGGAGCCTGGTAGGCTACCGTCTGTGTAGTCACAAGCAGTCAAGCACGATTTAGTGACTAAATGATGACGACAACAGTACAAACTAAATGAACTTAAATAAAGGACACTTCTAACCACTTCTGCTTTTCTCCTGTTTATAAAGTTTGTAGTTCATTGTGTTTGAAACAACATCCAACTCACTGCAGAATAAAGGATGTACCCCACCATCAGAAGAGCTGCAAATTGTCATTGAAGTTGCCACTGGATATACCATCAAGCTGGATTTAGAAGAGACAGAGGAACCAGAGATCAAATTGCCAACATCCGCTGGATCATCAAAAAAGCAAGAGAGTCCCCCCAAAAATCTACTTCTGCTTTATTGACTATGCCAAAGCCTTTGACTGTGTGGATCACAATAAACTGTGGAAAATTCTGAAAGAGATGGAAATACCAGACCACCTGACCTGCCTCTTGAGAAACCTGTATGCAAGTCAGGAAGCAACAGTTAGAACTGGACATGGAACAACAGACTGGTTCCAAATAGGAAAAGGAGTACGTCAAGGCTGTATATTGTCACCCTGATCATTTAACTTATATGCAGAATACATCATGAGAAACACTGAGCTGGATGAAGCACAAGCTGGAATCAAGATTGCTGGGAGAAATATCAATAACCTCAAATACACAGATGATACCACCCTTATGGCAGGAAGCGAAGAACTAAAGAATCTCTTGATGAAAGTGAAAGAGGAGAGTGAAAAAGTTGGCTTAAAGCTCAACATTCAGAAAACTAAGATCATGGCATCCAGTTCCATCACTTCATGGCAAATAGATGTGGAGAAACGGTGACAGACTTTATTTTGGGGGGCTCCAAAATCACTGCAGATGGTGACTGCAGCCATGAAATTAAAAGACACTTGTTCCTTGGAAGAAAAGTTATGACCAACCTAGATAGCATATTTAAAAGCAGAGACATTACTTTTCCAACAAAGGTCCGTCTAGTCAAGGCTATGGTTTTTCCAGTAGTCATGTATGGATGTGAGAGTTGGCCTATAAAGAAAGCTGAGCACAGAAGAATTGGTGCTTTTGAACTGTGGTGTTGGAGAAGACTCTTGAGAGTCCCTTGGACTGCAAGGAGATCCAACAAATCCATCCTAAAGGAAATCAGTCCTGAATATTCTTTGGAAGGACTGATGCTAAAGCTGAAACTCCAATACTTTGGCCACCTGATGCAAAGAACTGACTCATTTGAAAAGACCCTGATGCTGGGAAAGATTGAAGGTGGGAGGAGAAGGGGATGACAGAGGATGAGATGGTTCGATGGCATCACTGTCTCAATGGACATGAGTCTGAGTGAGCTCCAGGAGTTGGTGATGGACAGGGAGGCCCGGCAGGCTGCAGTCCATGGGGCTGCAAAGAGTTGGACACAACTGAGGGACTGGACTGAACTGAACACCATCAAGATCACCCCTTAAATCCTAATTTCTTGAAGATGTACCACCATTACCTTTTAAACCTCATTTGAAAGTCTAAAATAAGGGAGGAGTCATTTTATATCCAACCATGTGGTAATTCAGTTTTCAGGAACTTAGAAAAAATGTGTACAATTCATTTGTTATCATTGACAGCAGCCCATATGCCTAAGCATTTGCTTTCTGAAGTTTCTGAGAAATGTGCTGGGGAAAAAAAGTGCTGAACCCAAACATGATCCCAGAGCCCTGACATGACACTATTGCCAGAACACCGAGCATGCAGGCCGCCCCTCAGGCCCCCAGACATCCTCATGCTACCCTAAGCCTCCGTCTCAGCCCCACGTTGTTTGGTCTCTCCTGTTTCTCAGGCACTGGGCATCAGGACATCAGTCTCATACCCTCTAATTTTGAAAGATCCTAACTTCTCAGGGGCTAAAGGCAGAAAGTCACCTCTTTATTTTTCTTCTTCAACCTGTCTTGAATCCTAAAGTGATTCAAATATTTTCAGCAGGAAACCAAACCATCCCTGGGAAAGAGTACATGAAAATGGTCCATACAACACTCCAGACTCTTGTGAGAGAAACACGTAAATGCCCATGTCCCTTTTAGTTCCCAAACTCCCTCAACCTCTACATCAAAATGCATCATTCAAATCAGCTAGACTCAACTGCCCAAAAGCAATCTGCTTGCAAATCAATTTCTTGCAAATGCTTTGGAAAATGTCTATGGAAAAAGCCCCTCTTGGAGTTATCCTCAGCCATCCCCACATGGTGAGTTTCATGGATGTCACTCAACCTACATTTTAAGTCAGGTCATGTAAATGTACTCACCAAACAGGATGAAAATCCATCCATTTGTTCCTCCATTATGTACTAAAAGCAAATAGGTAAACTTCTGTATATGTGCGAAAGAAACCAATAGGTAAGTCATTTCCACAGAAATTTCTCAGATCAAATTTTAGGTAAAGAAAAATGGTGGGGATGATAGGAAGGTTAGGCAAAAGCATAATTGAGATGAGGCTTTTCAGAAGGAACAAATTTCAGTGCATGGGGGAGGGGAAGGTAATCCTCAGGTCAAATTCTTAAGAGAAAGAATATCATTGATCAACCCAGTCTAGGGACTGATTCTTCCGGGATCTGATACCTACTCCTAGTCTATACACTCAGCTGTGACCCAAAGAAGGCTGGGTCACACAATCTACTGTCTACACTGGAGAAGGTTGGAGAGAGCGAGCTGATTTATGAGAAGGGGGGTTGGGTGGGAGGGACTGGTATAGCAGAACCTGTCTTTAGAGACCTAGAGGACAAATTGTAGCCCTGTGACAGTCATACAATGATGTCTACTGGGGAAGAAACCCCTCTCCCCAACTCATCTATGTTCAGATAAATGCTGTATTCACCACTGTGATCCTGTGCGACTTCTCTGAGCCAAGATGAAAACAGAGTGTAAATAAGTGGCTTTACCCTGGCTTCCGTATACTATTAATATTATTAAAGATAAACAGATTTGGAAGAAAGGAAGCCTCCTGGGGGCTATGAATGAAGATGGTTCCACGCCTGCCACCAAAACACTACAGCCACATTCAGAATGTGAGATTTGCATCAAAACTAATGCATTCTTTCAAACGACAGAAAGAGTGTCCTGTTACCAACAGAACAAAAACAACATCCCCACGAGAGCAGTGAAGCTCTCAGCCATGAACATCAAACCCACTGCAGATCTTTGAAGACTCAGCTTGAAAAGCTGAGGGCAAGGCCTTGGGCTGGGTACATTTTGATCACAAGGATGAAGAAGCCTCTGGAAGGTTTCCCAGAGATGGTCCAGTTAGGATCTCACTTCACAGATCAGGAAACTGGAGCCCCACGAGATTTAGAGTCCAGTGTGTCTTCACAGAAAATGTCGGCTTTCCTTCCAGTCCGAGCCTTTTCAAACACTGACAGCAGACTCTGGGTTTGAGGTGGGAGGACCAGAGAGAAGAAGACACTTTACTATAAAAGATACATCTTTCTGAGGTTAGACTTTCAAACTGAAGATATTTTCTTTTACCATTCATCAAAAGTGTGCAGTCAGTGTCTTTAAATCCAATGATTGAAGGGCAAATGCTCCTTGACTTGACAGCCTGTTTATAATTACAGCATTAGTACAGACACAGTTTAATTAAAAATCATGAAAATGACCTTAGTTGGGCTGCAAGACCTATATTAAAAACCCTGGCTGAGGATCCCCTTTCTAGCCAAGCTCCTATTTTCAGATACCTGCCCTTTGTTAAAGGATTTCCTTTAGCCTAAAAGGTCATAGGTTTCTTCTCTGACCACTAATGACTCTTTGACAATATCTGAAATAGAATAAGCCAAAAGTACATCACTCACACCTGAAGTGGAGGAGGCAATGGCACCCCACTCCAGTACTCCTGCCTGGAAAATCCCATGGATGGAGGAGCCTGGTAGGCTGCAGTCCATGGGGTCGCTAAGAGTCGGACACGACTGAGCGACTTCACTTTCACTTTTCACTTTCATGCAATGGAGAAGGAAATGGCAACCCACTCCTGTGTTCTTGCCTGGAGAATCCCAGGGATGGCGGAGCCTGCTGGGCTGCCATCTATGGGGTCGCACAGAGTCGGACACGACTGAGGTGACTTAGCAGCACACCTGAAGAGATAACACTAATTCACCTCTAGTCTGACCAGCTGTGGGTGAGGGGCTGGGTGGCCGAACCTCTGTCACTGTCTGCCTTGCAGGACCTTGGGGAAGGGCACAGTGATGGTCCAAACGATCATCTGGCCCAGCCCTCTCATTTTACACATAAAGAAATGGAGGTTCTGAGAAGATAAGTGGCAATCCAGGGCCAATGTTCAGTGCTGAGAGAGCTGGGCCATACCAGCAGTCACTCCAGATGATCTCTACCCAGTCAACTAAGAAACAGGTATAATTTTGAAATTTCAAATCTCATCTTTTACTTCCCAGACAGTGCTTCTGAAAATATCAGTCTTCTGGATACTTGGTTTAATAAACAGACAAAGAATGAAAGAGAGCGAGAGGGCAAAAGTAAGTTCATACAAGGCACACAGGCCTGACAAACACTACACACCACATTCCCTTCTCAGAGATTCACACCAAACCCCAGGGAACCTGAGAAAGAAGCCCAGCAGTAAAGAAATCTGTTTAACTCAAAACTCTTCTTCCAAGTCACATCTATTAACATCCTACAGATCTGGTGTTCTAGGAAAGACTTTGGGACACACCGGCTTAGTGAGAGGAGAAATGAAATTTCAAAATAATTGGGCTGGAAAGTAAAGAAATTGAAACAGTCTGGCTCATGTCAAGCAAGAGTTCAGAAATGGCACCATGTCATCTTCAGTTTCTTCCCCTGGGTCTTTCATGCCTGGAACTTGGAAAGAAATAGAGGCTAAGGATGTCCTTGAGTAGCAAGGATAAAGAGAATGGATCTTTCTTCTTTAATTTACCTTTAAAGGTTTGTGTAAAGGAGTAAAGACACAGACCCTGACTTTGCTACTCTTCTCTGTGAGTATTTAAGTCCCTACCAGAAATATGATGCTGAGAATAGTCCTTCCACATATTTATAACTTCTCTATGATGAACTACCATGATTTTCCTTTCCCTCAAAGCTGGTAAAGTTGCAGTTCTACCTCAGAAACTGTGAGGAGATCAAATTTGGACTTTAAATAAACTAATTTGAAAGGTTTATAAAAATATTAGAGTCTTTAAAAACAGGAATAGGGGAACTTGAATATTCCAAAGTGTGAAAATGCCACATTTTTACACTCAAATGATTCAAAATAGATGAACAGAATGCTTCCAAACTTTCTAAAAATATGCACCTTCAGGCAATTAAAAAAATCAATCTAAAGGGTCATTTATTTCAAGAACCTAAGAGCTCAATTTAGCACTCCAGTGAGCCCCCACAGCTGACTGGATCTGGGAGACCAGGGCTGAAGAAAGGTCATTCACACTCCTCCCTAACTCCTTAATGATATGTTTAGCCAGGCTAAATTTAGACCTGTCGGAAGCTTTTGATTCAGTTAATCATAAGGTGTCGGTGACAAGACTGTGGTCAATGGCAGGCGGGGGCTGAATTCCCTTTGAAGTCAATTGGTGAGTTCATTCCTGGAAGGAGGGGGGTCCATAGGTAGTCACGAAGAACTGCTCATGATTCATATGCATCTCCTGGGAGGTCTCTTCCCTCTTCCCTATTTACCTAACATGGGCAGATGACCCTGGCAACCATCAGTGGAGGCAACAGGATCTTAATGACCCTCAACTAATTATCGTCTTTTCTGCTGATCCATTCAGACTGTCTTATCCTTTGACTTGGCTCACAGTTATTTTGGTTTGGGCAGGAAGTAGCTGGCTTCAAGTCAACCTGGATAGGCTGAGGTTGTGATCTTTAGTCAAAGGAAATGCTTTAAGGATGTCAGAGGTGGATCTGCATCAGAGTTATTCAGGGATGGAGGTTGAGTGATAGGTCTTTTAACAGGTGCTTTAGTGTGGACAAGAAAAGTCTTTTTTCTTAGGTTCTGAGATGTGTGTGCCTACACCAACTTCCAGAAAAAGAACAGTTACAATTAGCTTCCCCTCTGGTTCACAGAAGTTTCACCACAGTAATATCCATCCTTTTCTTAACTTTGCCAGATTTTACAGGGGAATTTCATTACCCTATTATTCACTAAAGAGAATATCTTTAGCTCTATGAATTTTGGGTACCAGTCAGTTCAAATGCTTTTCACCCACTCAAGGTTTAACATCCTCCATAAAACTATCTATAGAAAAGAAGACATGAATGTTCTACTCAAGAACTCAACAGCCTGAGTGAGGGGGGAAAATATCTAGTACTGTAATTTACTATATTAAAACAAATTCTGATGCTATGAGAGAACTCAGAGCTAATCTGTTATCATCAATTCATTTTACAAAATGGGATAGCAAGGCTTAACTTTCCTCAATGGATATAATAATTCAGTGGAACGAGAAAACTTCCACAGAGCAAGAAGTCTAATATTATCTTTCTAATCTCTATCGATCACTCATGGTCCTACCATGAGTCCAAAAGTGTGGAGGACAGGAGGAAGATGAGAGGGATAGGTAAGAGACAAGTAAAAGGTGAAAATTTTTGATGAGAAAAACAAAGTCAATAAGTCAGAGGCTTCCTGTTATCGCCATGTCATCACCCTTTCCTTCCCAACTATTTTTATGTTCTAATTGGCCTCCTCTGATAAACCAAATAACAGCAAGTCTCACTGAATATCCTTGGTTACCCATATCTAAGGGACAAAAAGAAGCAGAGACAAGTATACCTAAGTGAACCCCATTTTCCAGCTTTGGGATTATCTATGCCTCAGTGGTTAATGTTGCAACTGTGGCTCATTTCAATCATTGGACAGTCATCTACTGAACATCTGCCATACAATGAGAATCTGCTGCACACTCTATGGGACATGAATATGAAGATGTACTCTAGCCTCTAGGAATTTAAAGAAAAGAAAAATATTCCTCCTAGTTGCAAAATTCTAAGATTGACATTTCAGATTAACAATTATAACACAGCGAGGAATCAGATAGGATCCCTGAGAGATTCAACCTAAATGTTACAAGAGCCCAGAGAAAAAGTCAGTCATTTCCAAGAGGCAGGAGCCAAGAAATCATCAAAGATGTGGCATCTTGTGCTGGAGTTGGAAGACAGAAAAAACTTAACCAGTAAGAGGACCTTGAGGAATGGCCTTCCTCGAAAAAAAGGAAATTGCACAAAGGTACAAGAATCAAATATCTGTTTGAGAGACAATAAGTAGGCCAGTTTGGCTAAAGCATGGGACAGAGAAATGAACGGATATCTTAATACAGCTGGGAAGTTTTGGTGAAAGCCCAATTGCAGAGAATGAGCTAGAAATGTTGGTCTGAATTCTCCAGGTGATAGACACTGAAATTTTTCAGAGGACTGACCTTTAGGCAGATTAATTGGGCCATAATGAATTGGAGTGAATGACACTGGAGAAAGAATTGCCTTCTTTTGATGATCTGAATGAGAGGTACTTGCTGTGAGAATGGAAGTGAAGTGAAGTCGCTCAGTCGTGTCCGACTCTTTGCGACCCCATGGACTGTAGCCTGTCAGGCTCCTCCATCCATGGGATTTTCCAGGCAAGAGTACTGGAGTGGGTTGCCATTTCCTTCTCCAGGGGATCTTCCCGACCCAGGGATCGAATCCAGGTCTCCCACATTGCAGGCAGACACTTTACCTTCTGAGCTACCAGGGAAGCCCTAAGAGAATAGAATGGAAAGGAGGTGAATTCACTAGGCATTAAGAATGCTGAAAGGGCAGGAATAATTTGGTGTGAAAGTTGAAGGAGCATTTCCTAGGAGTTTTGTGATGAAAACAAAATTCCCTCATACCAAATAGATATTTAAAAGCATGAGATTTTGAATATACCGTTGAGATGATATCACCATTGCCCAAAGCTTGTTGACTGAATGATTTTGCTTGTTGTAGGTTGAGGATATTTGTAAGATTTTAAAAAATTGTATTGTCCCTTCTATGTCTTTTTATGGCTTAGAAAGATAAGAATAACCAAGCAGACATCAGATATCACATATCTCAGACTGAAGAAGAGAGAGACAGTCTCATAATCTCCCTCCTGTTGTGTAAATACAATAACTGTATAGTGGTGGATGGACCCATGATTGTTGAGTATAAAGGAGACTGTCCAAATCAATAATTATGCTTTACCATGTCCTTCCTGTAGTCAAAACTATGCTCCCATCCTCATTCATTTTTATATCTGAGATTCCTTTTAAAACTTGACATTACTGAACTGGTAAGAATTTGTCTGTGGAGGAGCCTCTATTAATAAAAATGTAATCTCATTCACTGAGCAGACTCCATCCCCTAGTCAGATGCTAAAGGATTTGGGGACAAATAATAATAGCCCTTTCATCTTACTTAGCTGCTAATGCAGACACATTGCAGACCATCTTTTTCACGCAGTCTTCACTGACAAACTAGAAGCAGCCTGACTCCTTGTCACTTTTAGTGTGCTCTCTGTCGGATTTGGATTTTATTCTTTCACTTACACGTTCTTCTACCTGCCCCCTTGCCCACCTTAGCAAACATTTAGTGAGCACTTGGTGTATGTCCAGCACTGGGCCAAGTGATACAGATACAAAAAGAAAAGACAACAATCCTTTGCTTTGTGAAAATATTAGTGTAAGGCATTCATCTGTCTTGTGGAATACCTCACCTTGAAGACAGCAGCCATCTCTACCTAAATCTGATGTCATCTGTACACTTGTGCTCCAAAGTGGTGAAGGATGCTACCTGAAGAGTCCTAGGATAAGAGGGATTCTGTGCCAGCTGGGCTACATACGAGCTGGGAAACTGGTGAGTTATTTAAACCTTCTGAGCCTCAGTTTCCCCTTTATAAAATAGATGTGATAATACTAAGTGTACCTATCCCACAAGGTGGGTTTTGCTAAGAACTGAATGAGACAGTTAATGCAAGGAGTTTAGATAGCACCTGTTGTCCACTAAAAAACACTGGACAAAAATGATCATTAATAGTATTAATATCTGACCTGTGATCGGTCTGCAAATGACCACCAGTAGCTGAGGTCATTTCCTCGGGTCACTCATTTCCTGAGGTTATGCTCCTTTCAACAGTGAAGAATACACTTAAAGACTTGCTGGCACGTCCCAGTAAGGTCTAGAAAGCAATGCCCATTTCAGTTGGCATGTCACAGGAACAATTCTTCTTTTGCCTCTATGTTTTCCGTTTTATTTCTCTCATTTTCTTACACCAGAAATTTTTCCTCTGCTCCCGACACTCATTCCCTATTTAAAGACACAGTCTTCAGTCTGTGAAGCCAGCAATTCTCTGCCAGTGCTCTCAGCACCCAGGTCTGTGGAACCAATGGCCTGATCTGCAGCAAGAAAGGAATAAAACGACTGCCGTACCGTCCAAAGGGAGTACCTGGTGTGCAGGGCAGGTTCCAGGATCGAGTCTCCCAGTGAGGAGTGAGCAACAGAAACCGTGGAAGGCAAACAAAACAAAAATGTGTTTTTCATGCAGGCACGCAGAGCCATGTAAAATGAAGCGGAGGAAAGAGGAACTGAAAGAGAAAACTATAGTGGAGATAGAGTAGGGATGCCTTTTAAGTCAAAGATCGTGCTTTCCTTTCCATATTCTCTGAGACTCTAGTTAATTGCTTAGATGAATTTATGGCTGTTTTCAACATTTGTAGGAAGCATGACAAAGAGCTGGACTCTGGTTGCCAGGCAGGCTACAATCCCAGGAGGTCTCATTAATTAAGGCAAGGCTGATGGGTTATCTGGGAGTGTCCGATACCCCACACATGAACTTCTCCAAACCAGGGCAGGTTGCTCCTAACACAGTTTTCAAGGTGATTCTGACTTTCTTCATTGTTCCTCACCCCCTCCCTCGACTTCCTCCTAGGCATTTCCAGCCTAGTTACCCCCACATGCCAGGGAAGGCACGATCGCCTTCAAACACCATCTCCGCTTCTCAAACATCATCTGCAGAAACAAATTTAGCCTTACACATTACATCACCACCTTGCTGCAGATGACAGACCCAGACAACTATCTCCCTCATGGGCCAAGGTGATCCGGGCAGCCTGGGGCACCAGTCTGTCCAAATTGGAAGGGGGCAGAGCTTCTTGCTGAGCAGACGCTCTTAAGCCCCAGCAGATCTAGGAATTCTATTTTATTTCTTTTTTCTTTTTTTTTTTGCCTTTAAACATGCAGATTGGAATATCAGACCTAGAAGTTTTCCGAGCCGCACAATTTATGCTAGTTCATTACCTCCTGCTACGCTCCACGGCTTTGTAACGGAAATTGGCTCTGATTTCTGAGATGGGCATTACATCATGGTCTTCTTTTAGCACATTATGTCATCCCTGCTGAGAGGCATTATCTTGGGTTGGCTCAGCAGTAGCGATTTTTGTGGGCCGACTGCAGTGTTCCCAAAGAGCTGCTGGGAACCACAGATTGAAATCTGAAACATTTATCTTCTAAAAAGCTGAAAAGGAGGAAAGATGTTCACATCGTACCCCATTTATTTCCCTTAACCCTCTCCTCTCTCAGTTCCTTTGAGAGTACAGCACAGCAAATGCCAGAGATCAGTGTGTGGAGCCTATACAGGGAGGATTGTCTTGAAATAACTGAAATATTCCTTTCATCAAGGGCTGATACACCTGATATTTGTCATGATTCTATCTCAAGGGGTGCAACAAAACCCCCTAAAAGGAATCACCTTGCACACTTACATTGATAACATAGAGCATCCTGCCTAATTCCTGGGTTATTTAAGAATTTTCCCCCCATGATCTGTTTATGAATATGTGTAATGAGAACTATATACAAGCACATACGTATGCTTATCCTCCTGACCATGTTGCAGCCACAAAGGCAAACCTCTAGAAGATTTGTATTAGAAATAATTTTTATGCAGGGAACTGAACTGATATTATCTCTTCTCACTTCAACCATGAAATTAGAAGCCCATTTTGTATCTCTCCATCGTAGGCAGGATTAGAAACCATTGCACAGAGGGAATAGATAGGTGCTTTCAGGATAAAGCAAAGATCTTCCCCAAACCCCAGAGAATCCCAATACCTCCCTCATCACAAAAGCATAATTATGAAAAAAAAGAAAAGTCTCTAAATACCAAAATGAAATGGGATACATTCAACCATGACTAAATTACAATTTCCCTCTTATATACCAACTAATGAGATTCACTGGGTGGGGAGTAACTGCTGGGAGAGGGGTTAGGAGGCAGGTTACAAGAGTCCCTTCCCCAACCCAGGGTGCTTCATTTCTCTTCCACCGATATTTTCCATAGTAAATATGGTTGCACTCTCAGTTGCTTTTTGTGGCTCTCAAATGGTAGCCACAGCCAAACAAGCAACTTCATAATTAAAGTAGAAGCAGTTAAACCTATCATTTGCACCAGCCCAAGAGCCTTGCTTCTACTTCTACCCTAAACGATTTTTCCTGCTCTTTAATAATGTCCTCCCCTCACCGCCAGGGGATCATAAAACAAGATGGCGGCCTTCATCCAGGGCTCGGCCATGTGAGCCCTCTGAGTGTGTGACAGGGGTTGAGACACTTGGCCCCACACTCATGGTCTAGAAACTTCCTGGTGACATTAGAGCAAACAACGGATAGCCCCTCTTCAGCACCTCTTCCTTCATGTTTCATGTCCATTTCCATTTGCTCCTTTTCTCCTAGAAGGGATCATGTGAAGATTGATGGTATGAGCCACAAAGAGCTCCGAGGCTTTCAGATGGACAAGTGCTTTATAAAATAGCATTATTTCTCAGCTAAGGACTTTTATAAGAATCCTCTTCCCCTTCCCCTTCCTTCCTTTTGTCCCTTCATTTCTACCCCTCCCCCTTAGCTCTAGGAATTTATTATCTGAAGGCCAAAATACTTTATTAATAACTACCTGTGCCACTCGGGATACTGAAAGGAAACTATATATATCCTTGACTTAACTCGTTCCAACTCTTCTACTGCAGCCAAAATAACTGCCACACCATTTAAAAATTCCACTCGAAAAGCAAGTAGCCTTCAACACATTAAGTTGATTTTCATCTAAGTTGTAAAATATTAAATGACCAGAACTTCAATCCAATAATAAAATTACCTAGCCCAATCATCCCCTTTCCCTTTGCAGGAGGCAAGAACATGGATTCATAAGGCCTGAAGGATGTGTGCCTGCCTCGAAATGTTGGCTGGCTGGCCACCAGCTTCTGAAGGCACAGTGGGGGAGGGGCGGAGCATGACTCCTCCTCCTTCCTCCAGAGCCCTGTGTGTCCCAGCAGGTTTGCTCAATCCTGAACACACATACACACACACACACAAAAGTGTTCAGGATGCCCAGAAGCCCTCAGTCCATTCCCAAACCAGGCCAACTGTGGAAGAGTCAGTGGATGCTTGGCTCCGTAACAGCGCAACCATTGGCCATGATACTCTATGCAGGGACATCCTACCTTCTACCATCTTACAGAGAAGAAAAAGCAAGCCCCAAATCTGTAGGTAGTTTCTAAGAGTAAGTAAACAGTGGGGACCAGATTTCACAGTGAGAAATCAACTATTCCCTAATGATACACCAAAATAAAGGTGGAGAGCAGGGCCAGCCAAGTCAGAATGGGGAGCTCATGGACCCAGCTCCTCAATGGCTCTTGACAGTACCATCAAACCCTGGCTCGGAGCGAGAAGGGAGTTCTGGCCTGGCCTCAGCCTCCTTTGCCAGCTGCCTTGGCACCAGTCATTATGCTTAGGGGGCTGGCAGAATGGGACAAACTGTCCAGACCTCCCAGGCTCTCCTGGGCAGAAGGCACATTGGAGAACTGGCATAGCCTCTCCTGACAAGAATCCCTATCAGCACCACCTAATAATGTGTAAGAAAATGGACCTTTGTTTTATCATGAAGGTCCTGATCTTGCCGTTTCCCAGCAATGCCAGGATACCCACTGTCCTCACCACTAGCTCTCTGGGTGCCACCCCAGAGTCCCATTGCCAGTCCCTTGGGGACCTGTGGCATTTTCTCCGCCACAGGGCTTTTCCTATTTCTCAGAGCAAGTCCGTTAACACAGCACCTTAAGACCTGTCTTCTCAAAAACACCACCATAAAAACCTCTTTTCTATAAATGTAAGCATGTCATCAAGACACAGACTACATAAGCATCTGAATTACAGTTCAGACTCATAAAGGTTAGAGAGATCTGCCTTATCCAGCTTTGGAAAGAACTCATGGAGTTCCCTCACAATGCAACATGCAAGTCCAGAACATTTCCATTCAGAATCCTCCTTAGCTTCTGGGAAGTTTACATTGCCTTCACCTGTATTTTTAGTCCAGGCTAAGGACCCTGTATTTTTCTTAAAGAAAAATTTTTCCTTCTCAGATACTAAGTTTCTACACCACATTTCCTTCATGATCTGAGAGGTGTCTCTTGTTCACTGTTGTTATTTAGTCACTAAGTCATGTCCAACTCTTTGCGACCCCATGGACTAGAGCCCACCAGGTTCCTCTGTCCATGGGATTTCCCGGGCAAGAATACTAGAGTGGGTTACTATTTCTTTCCCCAAGGGATCTTCCTGACTCAAGGATCAATCCCGAGTCTCTTGCCATCTCCTTTACTGGCAGGTAGATTCTTTACTATTGAACCACCAGGAAGTCTCTTGCTTACCCCTTAATAAAAGTAATAGATTCTCATTAATCCTGAAAAACAGAATTAAGTAGACTCTATTCATTCATTCAGCAAATACCTACAGAGCAGAGACAGGTATTTACCAATTATTGTAAAAAGTGTTGTGGGGATGAATCAGACATGGATTCAGCTTTTCAGGCATAGGCAAGACCGCAGACGAGCTATATTAATAAGTCTGTGATAGAGACAACTAGTTTTTAACCCAAATTTCCTCTCTTATTTCCTGGATACACAATAGATATATTTCCCAGCTTCCTCTGCTGTTGGTTGTGGCATGTACTTGAGCCCTGGTCAATAAAAACCTGGGTAGAAATAACACGCACCATTTCCAATGCTGCACCTGTGAGATCCTGCACGCTCCCTCCTCCAGGCTGGTTGGAATGGCAAGATCACTAAACCCTTGAAGTCAAGTGTTAAAGATGGCAGGGCCTCAGACAGCCTGAGTTCCTGGTTGCTCACTTGGAAGAAAGCTGCCCCTATGGTCTATTCATACTGGTCAAAGTGCCTGAAGAATTATGGCCAGAGGTTTGTGACACTGCACAGGAGGTGGTGATCAAGACCATTTCCAAGAAAAAGAAATGCAAAAAGCCAAAATAGTTGTCTGAGGGGGACTTACAGATAGCTGAGTAAAGGACAGAAGCTAAAGGCAAAGGAGACAAGGAAAGATAAACCCATCTGAATTCAGACTTTTGAAGAATAGCAAGGAGAGATAAGAAAGCCTTCCTCAGCGATCAGTGCAAAGAAATAGAGGAAAACAATAGGAGAGACCAGAGATCTCTTCAAAAAAATTCATGATACCAAGGGAAATTTTCATGCAAAGATGGGCACAATAAAGAACAAAAACAGTATGGACCTAACAGAAGCAGAAGAAATTAAGAAGAGGTGGCAAGAATACACAGAAGAACTGTACAAAAAAGATCTTCTTGACCCAGATAATCACGATGGTGTGATCACTCACCTAGAGCCATCCTGGAATTGGAAGTCAAGTGGGCCTCAGGGAGCATCACTATAAACAAAGCTAGTGGAGGTGATGGAATTCCAGTTGAGCTATTTCATATCCCAAAAGATGATGCTATGAAAGTGCTGCACTCAATATGCCAGCAAATTTGGAAAACTCAGCAGTGGCCACAGGACTGGAAAAGGTCAGTTTTCATTCCAATCACAAAGAAAGGCAATGCCAAAGAATGCTCAAACTACTGCACAATTGCACTCATCTCACACACTAGCAAAGTAATGCTCAAAATTCTCCAAGCAAGGCTACAACAGTACACGAATTGAGAACTTCCAGATGTTCAAGCTGGATTTAGAAAAGGCAGAGGAACCAGAGATCAAATTGCCCACATCAATTGCATCATAGAAAAAGCAAGAGAATTTGAGAAAAACATCTACTTCTGCTTTATTGACCATGCCAAAGCCTTTGACTGTGTGGATCACCACAAACTATGGAAAATTCTGAAAGAGATGGGAATACCAGACCACCCTACCTGCCTCCTGAGAAATCTGTATGCAGGTCAAGAAGCAACAGTTAAACCAGACATAGAACAATGGACTGGTTTCATATTGGGAATGGAGTAGGTCAAGGCTGTGTATTGTCACCTCGTTTACTTAACTTATATGCAGAGTACATCATGTGAAATGCCAGGCTAGATGAAGTACAAACTGGAATCGGGATTGCTGGGAGAAATATCAGTAACTTCAGATACGCAGATGACACCACCCTTATGGTGGAAAGTGAAGAGGAACTGAAGAATCTCTTGATGAAAGTGAAAGAGGAGAGTGAAAAAACTGGCTTAAAACCCAACATTCAAAAACCAAAGATCATGGCATCTGGCCCCATCACTTCATGGCAAACAGACTATTTTCTTGGACTCCAAAATCATAGCAGATGATAGAGTGCAGATGCAGACTGAAGCCATGAAAATAAAAGATATTTGCTTCTTGGAAGAAAAGCTATGATTAACCTAGACAGCATATTAAAAAGCAGAGATATTACTTTGCCAACAAAGATCCATCTAGTCAAAGCTATGTTTTTTCCAGCAGTCATGTATGGATGTGAGAGTTGGACGGTGAAGAAAGCTGAGCGCCGAAGAATTGATGCTTTTGAACTGTGGTGTTGGAGAAGACTCTTGAGAGTCCCTTGGACTGCAAGGAGATCCAATCAATCCATCCTAAAAGAGATCAATCCTGGGTGTTCATTGGAAGGTCTGATGTTGAAGCTGAAACTCCAATACTTTGGCCACCTCATGCGAAGAGCTGACTCATTGGAAAAGACCCTAATGCTGGGTAGGATTGGGGGCGGGAGGAGAAGGGGACGACAGAGGATGAGATGGTTGGATGGCATCACCGACTCGATGGACATGGGTTTGGGTAGACTCTGGGAGTTGGTGATGGACAGAGAGGCCTGGCGTGCTGCAATTCATGGGTTCGCAAAGAGTCGGACACGACTGAGCAACTGAACTGAACTGAACTGAACTAACACAGAAAATCTATCAATTAACTACAGCCTGAGAAATAACATAGTTCAATTATACAGCACACTTATTTCCCAGACTTCACACATTGAGGCCTTGTCAATGAGATCCATTTCCCATGAAGGATGGAAGACATAAATTATTTGCCTTTACAAAGTGCTAAGAGACTTGTCTCAGGGATTGTCTGGGGTGGGGAACAGGGATGGAGAGAAAGGGAAGCACTGAAAGTGTCAGAGGAAGGAAAAAGTAGCATACTTAACCTTTCACCCTTTCATAACTTTTGGATACTTTGCTATATGCATGTATTACTTATTCTAAAAATATTTTTAGACTTTTTTCTTTATGAAGTTGTGCTCTATGTGTTTATGTGTTTGTGCTCTATGTTTTAAATTCTAAGTGACCTTAGAATGACCTTTTGTAAATATTAAGAGATTTTCTATGAATTTGTTAAGAGCAAAGACAAAAAGGCTGAGCAAACAGACCATGTCATAATTTCCAAGTAAAATCCCACAAAACCTTAAGTCCAGTTGCTCACCACAACAAAGGTTCTCCTTCTCGTGTAGGAAGAACTGAAATGTACTCTTGCCTCGCACTGGAGGGACAGGCTGGCCAGGGAAGGGTCATCTCTGCTCTCCCCCTCAGTCTGCAAAGGTGCTTGCAGGAAGATTTTGGTGTCCTGGTAAGAATCGGAAACCTCCCAAAACAGGGTGTTCAAGAGTCCCAACCACTGTTGTTTTGACATAAAGACTTGAAGGGGTAAGGGTGACCCAAGAAAGGAGTAGCAGGCCACCAACTTCCCGGATTGGGGAAGAGTGTTGCAAGGTTGAGGTCCGCACAAAATAAACTCTGAGATGGAGACGTGTCCGTAGGTGGCTTCCTGGGCAGGCCTCTCGGGGACATCACCAGAGAGGGAGTAAAGGAAGCAAAATTAGGCAAAAGGGGGAGTTGAGCTGTGATGTGGTCACAACAAGGGTGTCCGTGGATCCCACAGAACCTCATGGCTGCAATGGCTCTCCAGAGTTGGCCCAGGCTGGTGCTAAGCCTTCACATGCCCTTGGGTCCTGGGCAGGCAGCTCTTCTTCAGCCAGTTTTCTGGGAGGGGCTCAGTTGTCAGACATCAGCTGGCAGTACTCTCAACAGCTGTGAGGAGACACGTGCCTAGGATCAGGAACACACTACAGCACCCACTAAAGAGCCGTAGGAGGATGTCAGTTCTCCCATCATTCTATGTCCTACTGTTGAGATCACATCAAAATCTACCCATGTCATTCCTCTGTGAAATTCCTCAGCAGCTTCCCATCACCCACGGGAGCAAATAGATCTTCCTACATAAGCCAGTGGGGCTCTTCTTGGGCCTAAGGGGGAAATCCTATGTGCCATTTCTCCGAGGGCAACGAGGCACCAGCCACACGGGGCTATTCACCAATCCCTGTAACTACCATCCTCTATCATGGCACTGAAACTTCATATATGTTATTTCTTCTGCTAGGATGCTGTCTCTACTCTTATCTTCCTAGAGAATCCCTAATTATCCCTCAATCCTCCAAGTCATTTCCACAGAGAAACTTCCTTAGCTCTCATAGGCAGATCATACTCCCTTTACTCCAAGTTCCCACACAATGTGTGCATCCACACCGGCCCTTGTAAGATAGACCAGTTCTGTACATCTGTATTCCCACTAGCTTGGAGGCTTCTTGAAAACAGAACCAGGTCTGCTATCTTTGTATCCCACACAGAGATAGCATTGAATTCAATGTTTGCTTAATGAATAAACAATTCAAAGTGGAAGGAATGGCAGTATTAGCTCCTTCAGAGAACAGCAGCTGAATTCTGACAAAATTGATGGGAAAGTAAGCAGGAAGTATAGACATGAGGAGAGGCAAGGCATTTGTAGCCAGCGATGAGCCAGAATCATTTGGCTTTCATGCTATCTTTGGTTCTTGGTATTTATTGTCCAAATTTAGCTTACTGGAATGGAGAGGATATTAGGGGCTCTTACGGGGACAGAAAAATTGCTTTTAGGGTACAGTAAGCAGAAACCCTCCCAAGGATGACTTCAAGAAAGAAGTACTGGGCTGCAAGATCCCTGGCTGGGGCTATTAGACAAATGAGATGGAGAGTCTAAAGAAGCATTTCCCCCTCTGTATGTTCTCCCGGAGACTCTGCCAAGGGCCAGAAGAGCACCACATGTGAGTAACGTGTTAGTCAACTTTTCTGCATGGTGCTGACCAACAAAGGTGTTAATGAGGCAGATGGGCAATGGGGTTCTATGAGCTGAGAGTGTTTTGGCCAAAGACGAAGATGGTGCCAGGTAACAGAGAGAAGGGAAAAGGGACTTGGGTTATTCTGGAGCTGCTTGCAAAGGAAAATGGAAGTGCATACTCCCACCTTCCTTTGCCTCTCATCTCATACCCATCCTCATTCCCTCTTTCTACTCTCATGAGAAATGGAACTAGCCCAAACCAGCATGAAAAGTGGCATCTCAGGCCTATCTCAAGAAAGTAACTTATTTTCAGAATCCCCAGTGCAAACATAATACACTGGATAATAAAGCAAAATTATCTAAGGTCATTGTAAACAGGATTCAATCAAGTTTAGCTTCAATCAAAATGGATTTTAGGTCTGTCTTTATTTTCAAATCTCACTGCCTCATATCAGAACCAGAGACCTGTCTTTTGGGGAGAAAAAAAAATATTCTATCTCTTCAGGAAATGCCAAGGGGCCACAAATTTTAATCTGCTCCACTTAGAAGGGAGGCAAGGAGCTTATTTAACTTCACGAAGTATACCTTCTCACATTTCCTCCTGCTAACAAACCAAAGATGGTCCTCGACCAAGGTTTAGGTAGCTATTTCCAATATCCAAAGAAGATTGCCCAGTCAAGCAACTGTTCCACCCACCTGAAAGCTGGCTTAGGATTCCATTTGAATGTAGGAGTTGATCTCTAAATATAACCGTGAAAGCAGCCTCTGCCATCATCACCACACTTGTAGCTTCTCTCCTTCCAAAATAATAAAATGTGATGGAAGGGCCTCCAGATTTTTTTCCCTGAAAGGGTAGCTTGGGGTAGTGAGACAGAGGAGCACAGCCCCCTACTGTTACTCCCCAACCTTCTCATTGGGGTGGGAAGAGGAGTGGGAGATGCCACCAAGCCCCAGCCTCCCAGCCCCCCAGTCCCCACTGGGTCCCTTTCAGAGCAGATAGTCCCTAAGGTGAGCCAATTGTGCATGAGTGTCAATTAAACTCAGGAAAGTCCTTAGAGATGCACCTTCTCCAACTCCTCTACCCAGGGTTCCTGCTATAAAATTCAGAATCTCACCATACCCTATTCCCGTTTCATTCTTGTCTCACCAGATGATATTACACTAACCAACCAACATTTGTTCATTATCAATTACATTCATTAACCCTGAGATTCTTGACAGCAGTCAAGAGTGCTGTCAAGTGTGTGTTCTTCATCCATGGATGTTCAGCATCTTCCACCGTGCCAGGCACAGGGCAGATAAGAACAAATGCTGGATGGATGGAAGGATGGATGGAGGGAAGGATGGAGGGATGAAGGAACAGAGAGATGAACTGCCTCAGTGTTGCACTTGGTAGATAGAAGGACCAGTGATAAAAACTGCAGCTGAGGAGCTTGACTATAGCTGTGTCATGTAACTCAGGGCATGATCATGGAACCCACACCAAGCTCTAGGGGCTCCAGGTCCAAGCATGAGGGTACAATGTCTCCCCCCACAACACTGAGTCACCTGCCCAAAACTAAATCCAGTTTGGGGTGGAGGTGGGCCCCTCCATAGCAGGCCGAGAAGAAAATGGTGCTGGGATAATCCAGGGAACACAGAACTCCTCACTAACACACCCAAGACAAGATCTCATTTTCTCTGTGTGCTGCTCACCTCTGTGAGGAGTGAGGTGGAGATGCAATCTAATCCCCGGGCTAGTGGGGGAGGCGGCAGGGCACTGCAACCACAGGCCCTACTGCCACATTGACCACTCATCCCAGATGGGACTGAGGAGGGCCTGGAGCCTGTTCATCTGTCCAGACAGACAAGGTAAGCTGGGCAAAGGCTAAGAGGCCACGGGCCTTTGAATGGAAGGTAGTAGGTTTTGTGGAAATGCCAATTTCTGGCCAGGCAGAGTCTTGCTATCGAGCAGAGACAAGTGAGCTACTACTCAGGGCATAGGCTTCGAGACAAGTTTCCTCCGACCGGGAAAGGAAAGATACCAGCACCACGGTAATTGAGGGACAGAGGATGGAATTGAGCAAAAGACAAATCAGGCTGGAGTCAGATTACACTTCCTCAGGGCTAGAGTCTAGCTTCTGAGAGAACAAGGGCCACCATTTTCCCTTCGCCCACCCTGGACCACTGTCCCCAGAGAGCCCCTGGGATGCAGGGACCCAGATGGCCCTGCCCATCTAATTGAGAGCACGGCCCTTCTGCTGTGGGCTGTCATCCTGGCTTCCGCTTGATGAAATAAATAGTTCAGAACCAGGTGGAAACAAAGAACCTGCCTTTATGGAGGCTGAACCTGAGGCTTCCTGACAACACCAACCATTCATTTGGCTCTACTGACTTATTTCAATAAAACCCAAAGCGAGAGGTTTTAGTCCTTTCATGTTTTAGTTTTTAAAGTAGCAATGAGATATGTGTGTGCTCAGTCATGTCCAACTCTTTTGCGACCCCATGGACTGTAGCCCACCAGGCTCCTCTGTTCATGGGATTCCCCAGGCAAGAATACCAGAGTGGCTTGCCATTTCCCCCTCAAGGGGATCCTCCCAACCCAGGGATCAAACTCACATCTCTTGTGCATCTTACATTGACAGGCAGATTCTTTACCCCTGTACCACCTGGGAAGCCTCAATGAAATACAGAAGAAAATTTCTATCACGTAGAAAACTCTTTAGACTTGTGATGATTGTTTCACAATGTACATAACTTTTTAAAATTTTTTAATCTTATATTTGGGCACAGTTGATGAATAGTGAATCATGATGTGGTACACCTGCCACTAATATAATGTAATAAGTCAACTTTACCTCAATTTTTTAAAAAAAAGAAGTAAACTCTCTCCCACTTACATAATAGATGGCAACTGTTTCCACAGCAGCTGAGGTAAAGGAGAGCAGGGTGGTAAGATTTTTCGAGTAAACCCTAGGGACCTGCCGTAGGGTATCTCATTTGACTTAATTTCCCTTGATCTTCCCAACAACCTCATGAGGTAAGTATTACCATCTTCAGTTTAGGAGGATATCAAAGTTCAGAGAAGTTGACTAAGACATCTACAACAAACAAGTGCCGAGTCCATGTCCTTTCTTCTCCACCTATGGTGTTTAGCCCGGCAGAGTACAATCAACTGAGGAAGTTTTTAAAGCCTATGGGCACCCAAGTCCCATCCCCAGAGAGTCTGACCTAATTGGTCAGAAGTCTCAGACTTTTTTGGTTAGAGGATTGGGGGACTATACTACATTGAAACGGAGGGCATGTGAATCTTAAAAAAAGGTGCTTTACAGCTTTCATCTCATCTTTACACCAACACTAAGTCACCTACCATGTGATTCCTGCCTAGCCATGCCAGCAATTCCAGTAAGTCTTAGCTAGGGTGGAAAATTTGGGTGACAACCGAACATTTTTTGTAGCTCATAAATGCTTTTAGCCTACCTACGAAGTCACATTGTGTCTCCTAGGTAACTGGGACTATTTTCCTTAAATTGAGAAATACTGAGCAAGGAGGACGACAACACTTGCATGGAGATTTACCCATCCTTTAACTGGAAACTAATGTGTGGTGGGACTGGTGGTAGCATACCTCTGTGATTCAACGGGCTTCCCCAGTCACAGAGGTAGGAGGAAGGCGAACACTGGGCTGTCTGGCAGGGAAAGTTTGGAGGCATGAATAAATTACCCCATGTTTATAAAGTGCTATGGGCAACTTAAGTAATAGTGGAGTGTCAGGGCCTGATGTTACTGGTTTTCACACAAGTCCCAAGATTAATTGCTCCTCTTAACCTCCTCCCCAGCCCACGAGTTATGCTCTCTGTCCAGCTAAGTCCCTCTGCAGGAGCCCTAGTAGAGGGCAAAGTGAGGGCTTGAGCCCACCCTGTGGGGAGGCAGGTAAACATGTATCAGATGTTGCTGGTACCTCCTATCAGCAACCTTCCCCCTCATAACAGGAATTCATTTGAGCAGGAATTCATCTGTTGTGAATTCCCTGGGCTTTAACACAGGTCAAGGAAGCAGCGCAATAAAAGGAGCTCTGGTCAGGGATGGACTGTTCTTACTGGGATGATACCTTTGATGAAACACCATTCATTTTCAAATAATTAGGTGATCCAGGCCCCAAGTTAACAAACGGGAAGGGTCTCCCACTCTTTTGCAGCCTTTGCTCCTTGGTACCATTTCCTCCTTGACCTTCTGTTTCAGCACAAAACCAGTAAGTTTTCATAAGCAAAGTCAATCCTTTCTTGAAATGTCACTTCCTGAACAAGGGACATAATCAGCTTCTCACAAGCGAGCAAGTCTGACCTCTTTGCTGGCTGCTGCTTTGTCGGGGAAGCCATTGTTGAATGTCTTTGACTTTGACAGTATACAATTTCAAGTTTAGATTCAGATGGCGTGTGTATTTGCTATTGTGTCATTTATAGAACTTAAGAATGTTAAAGTGATAGGGCTGCTTAGAGATCTAGTCCATGTCTTCCATTTTAAGAGGAAACTAAAATGCAGAAAAACGAAGTCACCAGTCTGAGGTTAGCCCAAGCACCTAGAACTCTGCCCTCAGCCCTCCTCTGTTCCTTATCCCACATTCGGTCTTTAGAAAAGTCCACAAGTTCCATGAGTTAAGTGACAGCACATATTAATAACTCTCAGCCCAGATGTCCCCACCGAACTGTTGCTTTTCTACCCCAAACCTCTCCCCATCCTCTCCCCCTACCCCAAGCCTTCTTCCACCCAATATACTGCACCACTCTTCTGGAGTTACTTAGATCCAAAATCTTGCTATCACCCTTACTCATGATCTTTTTGCTTCAGTTCTTTATGTTAGCTAAACAATTCTTTGTAGGTTTTAATTGATATTCCCAAAACAAAATCCAGTCGAACCAGCTCATGTTTTGGAGCTATCTATAATTTTGAAAACATTATACAGATGAGGAAATTTTAGGCCAGAGAATTAAGTAACTTTCTCAAGATTACATAACCGGAAAGTGGCCAAGGAAAGGAAACTTGTGGAAAGACGGCAGAATCCTGGGAGTGATGGGAAGAAGCCAACAGTATATCCAAAAGATGGCCTGAGACAGGAGAATGAGCTGGGCCATGAAGGGAGGATAATACAGGAGGAGATGGCAGGAAGCCTTGCGTTCCTAACTGGGGTGAAGGGAGGGATGACAATATGGCTTGAAGGATGGAACCAGGCTTTACTCTTGGCCCTGAAATCTGATGCTGCCTTGAGAAAATGCCTTCCCTCTTGAGAGTTAGTATCTTCTCCTATAAAACAGGGATAATTACATCTAAAACCTTGCAGGTCTGCATAGGGATTCATGATCACTTGAAGCAAGGTCTCAACAAAAGGTATTATTTCTGAAGTAAATAATTCTATTGCTATTGCTGATAGATTAGTCAGAGGCAACATATAAACATCAGAAGAGATAACTAGTCAGAATTCTGTTGTTGAAGAGGTTTCAGGCTCCATGGTTCAGCTTCAATATTGCTCTGACGATGTGGACAGTTAAGCACTGGGCTACTCATTCCTTAGAATTTGATGCATATGGGCTGGCTGGTAAGACAGGTCTAACTGTCAATATGAAATCATCTCATCATTTGAGTTACACAGTCTGGACAGGCAGGCAGAAGGTAGTGCTGTCTCCCGCACACTGCACAGCCTAAAGCTGTGTGCCCAGAGCTGGCGGTGCAGCCAGCTCAGCGAAGCCCCGATCTAGAGGGGATATGGGTACAAAGCAACTCACCAGTAGCAGGTGGCGAAAACGCCAGTAAGTTTCTGAGAACATCTTGAAACCCAGAATCCAGGTTTTAAATATTAATTTGACTTCAGTAAGAAAGAGCTAGTTTTTACCCATTAGCTGAAAAGCACTTCAGCTTCCACTTGTTATTTTTAAGCAATAATGTTTTTTTAAAGAGACCAGTTCTGCTCTCCACGAGGGAGAGAACTGGCATAAGCAAACCCCAGCGGTCTTGGTGTCTTTGTCGTGTGGGAGCAGAAAGGCAGTCAGCTAGCATTCCACATGTGCCTTCCTCAGGCCGCCAAGCCCAAAGTCTGCCCAGGGATGCGATCAGTCCCAACTCAAGATCAAACTCGCTCCACGATGAAAGATGGAAAAGTACCATTAGCCAAACCACTGGGCAGAGTTTCAAGAAACAGCCATCTATTTCTGATTCTTTTCCACACAGCAAACAAACAAAATATAGAGCTACCAGCCCCCAGGCCACCAAAAACCTATGTTCTATTGCTGCCTGATGCCATCCCACCCTACACACACCATGCCAAGAAAGGCGCAACGAAACAGCTTGGTGCCCCAATTCCAGACCCTTTCTCCCTCAATTTTAGAGCAGAATCCATCAGAGTGAGAATAATTTCCTTTTAGAGGAAATGTTAGTTTCATTCTAATCAAGGCTTGGGAAAGAGTCAGGAGAAAATTCTTCTCGGAAAAGAAATCTGAAGGAAGAAGTTGGCAGAATTCCAACAAACATAGGTGTTAAAAAAAAAAAAAAACTAACAACATGAATCTGCTCCCTAGCTAGAAAGAAAATATATTGTATATTTAAGGCAGAGAAGCAACATTGCATAACTTGAAGGGGGGTGGGGGTTGCATTCACTTTATAATCTATGTGAATAGTGCCCCCTGGAGTTGTGCAGTGTACAACCTGTGAAACCAAATTTAAACAACCTCAATTCAGGATATCTATGTCAGAAAAAATGCCTATAATAATTTCCACACAGGTGTAGCAGCTTCAGGTTATTAAAAAGCTAAATTGCTAAAGATTATTCTGTAGAAAACTCTTAAGACACACAATAAAACCCAAACTTCCCACAGAATCACATTCTAAATTATAACCAAGGAGACCTGGTTAAAATCATCTAGTTTAGTCCCTCACTACGCAGATGAGGCTATTGAAGGTCAGAAATATAATGTCTTGCCCAAGGTCAACAAGCCTATCTAAAAAGGTGAAACAGACTTTCCCTACTTTCTATAGACAGCCAAAAGAGGCCACTTTGCTGTGATCGGTATTCAGTTCACCCAGACTCCAAATGGAGTCTTATTCATCATTTCACATTTTTTGAGCACCTTCTCAATGCTAAGCCTTGAAAATACAAAATAGTCCCTCAAAAGATTCCCAAACCATGGGGCAACATAAGTAGGGCAGCTTTGCTTCAGTTACATACATTTAGTCTAGAAATTGAGAACTTTACTAGAAACATTTCCAGGCACAAAGGTAGCATACTCTCTCTTGGGCCGTGAATGGTTATGGTCTACTGAACAAACCCTTATTTTGGCAGTTTTTAAAAATGTGTTATGTCCTCGTTGGAGTTGACTGACTTCTTTGAAGTTGTTTTGGTCTGTTGGTTAAATATTTATTTGTTAATATATTTACAAGCCATATTATTTATGCAATAGATTAGGAGCCATTATGACTTACTGGATAAGTATTACCTATTTAAAATCAGGCTATCCAAAGCATGAAAACCAATGGCCATTTACAGGGAGAATGGGAAACTTACGAGTTACTGAGGTTGGCCTTTAATTTAAATTTTATTTTTAACACTGTCATTCTACCCTTTATAATAGGAGTTTTATGTGTATTTGAATGTGTGTGGTGAGAGCGAGGTGGTAGGAGAGAGAAGCCCTTTTACCAAAAACCAATGCAATTAAAGTGCTTTATGGACAAGCTCTCTGCCAAATTTCTTATTTAAATCAAAGACACCTTTGAGTTAGTTACACAAGAGCAGGGCAGAAAGCACCTGCAGTCACGTCTGTTTCTCATTTCGTACTCATGTAACTCAGATGCCCTGTGGCTTCAGTGAACTCTGCTCCTGCGTTGAAATCGTGTACACCACGTGGCAGCTCAGTTTGAATTTGGAAACAGGAGCTCAGGAGGTGCCACTCAAACATGTGGCTCTGGTTTTCCCTGAGTGTAACATGAACAAGGGAGTCATGTTATGGGCGCCAGTGCCTCCAGCTTCACTGTAAGTAAGAGATACGGCAGCACCGTGTTCCCATTCAATGGTGTTCCCCGTTACCCCCTCCCCATATCAGTTTCCACTTCAGTGCTCACGAGGGAGGGTCATAGCATGGAACAAGGTGTACTGTAAATGTCCACATTGACAATCCGTGTTCTGTGCATGAATTTACAACCACGTCCTGACACAGAAAAAGGAAGCCAACCAGAATTCATGATCCAACATTCCCAGGTAGACAGCTGTGGGTGCCTCCTCTGTGTAGATTCTGTCTGTGGCTGACACAAACATAGAAAGGATTCCATTGTTCTGGAGAAATTGCAGTGACATAAAATTAATACCCAGTAAAAAACAGTACTCTTAGGTTTAGACCCCAATTTCTTTTCATTTTATCCCAAAGAGGACTCTTTTATATATTAGCACTAACCACAAATTCTGGATATTTTTTCTTTCTAATCACGTTTTAGAATACCAGCTCCTTGTTTGTCTCTTCATTTGTCCCATTGACTCAACAAACATAAGTGAGTATCTAAGCATCTGAGCTCTCAAGCATCAAAGATTCCATAATTATGAACAGCAAAGACTTTGCTTTCATGGAGTTTCCTTTCTAGCCAGGGAAGGGGAGGAACTGGCTTCAAACTAGCTAAGTGAAGGCGTGTTCCAGTTAAAGTCAGGTCTCCATGTGGCATTCCAGATTTACACAGGATAAATTGGGATGTGATAATTTGCTTCAAAAAAAGATTCAATATTTTACTAAAAAAAAAAATTACAGAAGGATTTCCTTTCAATCTAAAATTCCCAACCATCCTTCTGCCTGGCCAAGTCATTTTACTTATTTGGAATTTTTGAGGATTCCATCAATTGTTAAAGTACTCCTATACTGTTCTGGAGTACGTTCCCTAATCACCAGCATTTGTAGACATTCATTTTTAATGCATAAAAGAAGTACCAAAAGAAAGTATTACTTATTCCAGAATTAAAAAACATACCCCACTCTGAAGAGACTGCTCAGCAGAGACTACAGGCAGGCCTAGAAAGATTCATAGGGACTCAGTACTGTGGCTTCCCTGGAGCTTCTCCATACCCTCTTTACCTAAGCCGAGGACAAGGAAAGTCTGGCATTGAGGGGGATTTTCTTTTCAGTTTCTCTGGATTTTTCCCATTGGCATGAGTGAAGTTTTGGAAAAGGGAAAAGAACAAAAGCAAAAAACACGAATGCAGCTTTCTAAATGTACCTGGTGAGGTGAAGACATCATTTTCTCTCCCAACGCTTTCAAATACGTGGATACTTAATTGTCTGTCACCAGAATCTCTCTAAATGAGCACCGCAATTGGGCCCATTAGCAATTAGTGAGAACAGTTTCTTCACCGAGCTTTGTCTGAGAAATAGAGAGCTGTCACATCAAATGCACAGACTTAGAAGAAATGAGAAAGACGCTGAAGAGAGCATTTCTAACGTTACAGCTGGCCTCCTGTTATTTCCCCCACCCTGGGGTTTCTCCTCAGCACTGTTATACTGCCAGAAAGCCTCCTGGTCCAGCTGCCTAGTGGTTAGTTGACACAAAAAGTTTTTTTTTTTTTAAGCACCAGCCCTACCCTCCTCTGTTTAGGAAAGGTAATGCCATATCATGCATTTCAGCCCCACGGATTGGAAGGCTATCCTATTTATATAAGGGAAGCAAGAGTGAAACCAATGCTGGGTGTTTCCACAAGCCTTTCATCTGCCCAACAAGGATACATATGAAAAGGTTGCATAGGAATTAGGCAATTTTAGGAAATACCAGTACAAAAGGATATTCAGAAGTCAAATGAGCCATTCTGCCATTGAAGTGCTTTGCTTGAGGTTAAAGATTCATGCTCAGTACAGTCAGGTCTCTTACATTAGCCAGAGAGAAATCTTCTTAAGGAAGAGAGAAATGTACAAATAAAATGAGACCAAAATGAGAAGAAATTGAGTGGATTTTTTTTTCTGTCCCAGGGTTAGATCAATCCAAACAGGCAACAGATGAAGCCAAGTCTCCATACACATGTCACATGTCACAACCCTAGATCCTCAAGGTCTCCCCTGGTCTTAAGTGTATGGGTTCCTATTGTGCTGACACATTGGAAAACTGCACTTGACCTTCAGAGGAGGACCAGGTTTTTTTTTCCTGCTGCTTAGACACAGCACTCAGAATTCATCTTTGGCTGTGACTCATACTAAATAGCAACCATGCAACTACCTTGGCAGGACGCGAGGGCACAGAATCAGTGTTTGGGTCAAGCAGAAGAACTCAATTTCCCTTCATCCATAACAGGCCACTCCACCTGATGGGAAACACTGAGCAGAGATGTGCCCAGGGGTTCCACATTTACCTAAGTCTCTCATTACAAGTTATTAGTCCATGTCTTTCATTCATGCTGCCGTCTTCCTCAACTGAAAAATAAAAATTAAAAAAAAAAAAAAACTGAAGACTATTTTTATGGGGAAAAAAAAGGTTTCCTCAGGCACACTCAGGTTACTGACAACTCCTAGCATGCAAGTCAAACCTTGAACTATTTAGTACTCTGAATACAGACTGCGGGGACACAGAGAAGAATCCTTGAGAAATCACTCACAAAGGCCATAGAAGACTTAAAGTCCATATATCAAAATGCCATCCATTCTCTGAAATTATCCACACTGTAAGAAGTTAAACTGATGTTATGATGTAATGTAACTTGTAACATTTTATGATGGCACCATGGCCATTTAGAGCTGCCTGCCAAGTGCTGGGCATGACCCCTAGCACTAGGGAACAAAATCCTATATTTCAAGTGGCCACATAGGTCTCAGGGTAAGATAGATTTCAAAATAGGCACTTAAAAAGGGAAAGATTCATCTGCGTGTGCTCAGTCATGTCCAGTTCTTTTGCATCCCCATGGACTGTAGCCTGCCAGTCTTCTCTATCCATGGAATTTTCCAGGCAAGAATACTATAATGGGTTGCCATTTCCTGTTCCAAAGAATCTTCTCAGCCAGGGATTGAACCTGCATCTCCTGTATTGGAAGGCAGATTCTTTACCACTACTGCCACCTGGGAAGCTTGACTTCAACTTGATATTGTAATTCCTGATGAGTCCAATCAAATGAATGGTATGAGGACTGCAGAAAGACCAACTCCATTCAGAAGAATCATTAGGAATTCATAACAAGAGGAAGTACAAAAAGATAAGAGGATTGGCGTTTAGAGTAGAACATACTGATGTATGCTTCAGAAAGTTGGCTTTTTTATTTCATTTTCATTTTTTCTGTACAGTGTAAGTAGACAGTTTAGAAAACTTTCCTGAGACTTCCCTGGAAATCCATCTTTAAGACCTTGGTCTTACCGCCTCTGTTCACTGTTTCATGTTCCTCTTCTGGGCCAGCATTGCCTCTCATTGCCTAAACCAAGACATCAGCAGCAATCAACTCACTCTGAAACTCAAAGGTTACTGAAGAATTCGGGATAAGTTTGCCCTCTATATATTTTGCCCTATATAATAAAGATGGGACAGAGCTCTTTTACTTTATGAACTGTCCCGGTATAATATAGCTAAAATATACCACAAAATCTACAGAACACTGCTCCAAACATTATTAGAAGGGTCAGGATATACTGCTCTGAGATTCTTGAGAGTGAACCAATTAGACTGTAGAATTGATTCTGATTACCAGAATGTTTGCAAGTCTATGAACTCTTCTACCCATATTTGTACTAATCCATATCTGAGGTGTTTTCTAGCTCTAAAATTCCATAATTCTCTAATTCTGGGCATCATTTTCCCTCCCTCTACCCTTCTAAGATGCTCTTATCATTGGGGGGGAATGTTCATTTATCATCCCCATGTCTAATTCCTTCTCTAAAGAGAACCAACACATTCTTATTGGTGGAAACTCCATTTCCACAGTGTACCTTATTTTCAAGGATAGTGAAATGATTACCACCAGTGCATCTGACCATCTCAGTCAAGAACTACCACTTCAAAAGTAGGTCAACCAGAAGGGGATTCCTGGTCAAATCTAAAGGCAGAGCTAAGGAAATAGTTAACTGCCCTCTCTACAAAAGTTTTGATATTATTTAAAGACTATTAGTGCCTACTTTACAAATTTATTGGTGTTAATGTCAATAATTTTAGACCCACTTAACACCTTTGCTAGTGTTGCTTAAAAAATGCTGGCAGGTTATAAAGATAGCACTAATTCTTGCCTTATAAGCTTGCTCTTTTTGTCCTAGAATGCTGTGTGATGTGATTTTTCATGAATAATTCTGAAAAACTCATCCCTGCTGAAATTCCACGCACAGAGCTAAGAGGCTTAAAGAGTCTTAGATTCAAATTACCCAAATCACAATCAGATTTGACACTCTAGGCAGAGCAAACAATAGGTGGGACAGACTGACCATTGTTCATAGATGTCTTTTCTCATCATACTTCATTAACACTAGGAGAGTTTTCATTTCTTTGTCTCAGTTGTGAAAACACCTGGAGGATTTAATTCATACATTAAATCACACTGAGTAATTCAGATCTCAAGGGTAATGTGTGTTAGCTTACATTTGTTGGTTTCTGTAAGGAAAATGGGCACTTTAATAAACTGACAGCAGTTTGAAGGGCACAGTGCTTACACTGGTGGTATTCAGTACGGGGTTTCCGACCCTGGGTCCTGGGCCTGCCTCCTAACCAGTGACCTACATAATCTTGCTAAGGAAGATCCCCAATATGATTACTTTATATATCATTCACGCATTTGGTCAATGGCAGTGAACATCATCAACTGTTGTTTCTTGCACAACTATAGTGATTTATTTTATACGGTAATCATTTTTTGTATCAGGTCCTGTGCTTGGCATTGAGATGAATAAAGCTCAGCGCTTGCTTTCAAAAAGCTCACAATTCCCTGCGCACAACTAACTATAAGGTAGTGAATGAGAATAGGAAGAAGAGAGGGGAGAGCAATGCCTGGTGTAGGCTGAAAACATAATTAACCAGCCTTGAGATTTCCATTGCTCCATAATGCAAATGCCACCCACCAGAGTCTGTCAATCTCCAGTTACACCCTTATTTAGAAAGAAGAAAGAAGACATAAATGAATAGGGAGAAAATACTGATATTTCTCACTGACTTGTAAATATGAAAATGTCAAGCAATGAAAAGTATATACATTTATATACAGATTATGAAGTAAATATTTCCCCTAAAATACACAAGTTAATACGCTGAAATCCACAGAGAGGAAAGAGCTTCTATACCCAGAGTTTTACAGTTTGCAGCCCACCACTCCTCTCAAATTTCTTTAAAGCTTAAATACTGTCATCCTTCTGTTTCACCAATGTCTAGGATGCAGCTAAGATAGCTCAACAATAATAATGCATTTGAAGCCACAAAGTTCAACTTGATAGACATTTATGGCAAGCATACTTTGTGCCAATATCCTCACTTTAATAGTTTCAATTTCAAATAGCATTCTGAATTAGAAGGATTTTATTAGTTTATACAAAATTTCAGGGATCCCCCCCTTACTGGAAAAACACATAAGAACATTTTTTAAGTCTTCATTTTTATAACTAAATTTTAAAAAATATTTAAAATAAAGGAGCAATATTACCAGTCATAGCAAAATCATCAATATTTAATTATTCTGAAACCAGAAAGCTTAAAGCTAAGGGAAATGAATTCAATAAAATCTCAAGTGAAAATTACATATCCCCAGTGAACACTATTATTTAGGATTTTTCTATCTCACTAGACATAAGTCAAACATATTCTGATTAAACACCTACTATGTTTAAGGCACATAGTTACTGGAAGAAGAAAGAAATCATTTCTACCCTTAGAGAATAACATTCTAACAACCAGTTTAACTGACTGAAACTTCCAAGCAGAGTATTATTTTCACTTTTGAAATAAATGAGTCTGAAAATCACCCTAAGAATGAAACGAAAAAAAAATCTGATTTAGTTGTTTTTCAGTGGAGCAGAGACTTGTTTTACCATCTACTAGATAATAAGTCAAAATATAAACTCAGGAAATATTGATATATTTCCTACATGATAGGTGAGCTTGAATTTGGAAAGATGCATTCAAAATGAAAATTCTATTTCAGTTACACAAACCTCCAGTTAATGAACATCCTTGATTAAACTTTCATTTTCATAAGCAAACACCTATAACAATAAAACAAATCAAAAAGCAAAACAATACTAGAATAAGTAGTGATTGAGTTCAAGTTATTCAAAAGAAAGATTCAGTCACTGAAGAGCAAATTAATCAACATCAAATTTAAACCACAAAAATTAAACTACATGAAATGGTGTGTCACTTTACTTTTCTATAATCTTCAGTTTTGAAGAGAATGATACCCATTCAAAGAAACTCTCAAGTTAGTAATATCAGAAATACAAAGAAAGAGGGGGAAAGGAAAAGAGTAAGAGTCACTTCAAAATGATTCCAAACAGTGCACAACCAGTTTATTATAAGAAATATTTTGATAAAGTGGTGATTTTCAATGAAATTGGAGCTTTTTCCAATTTAGATTGATATTACCCAGTGTTTATATACCTCTGATATTTGCTCAATATTATTAGCCTATGTTATGAACTCTATAAATAAATATCTAACATTTTAGTAGGCTTAAAATCAACTGTGTAATATGCTCCAAACTACATTTGAAAAGCATGTCAAAGGAAAATATATCTCTGTGAAAAATGCTTCAAACAGCTAAACTAATAGAATATTAAATACACACACACACAAAAAAATCCAACAGGTTTTCATTATGTTTCTGCTTTTAAGTTACTTAACTAGGATTACGTGTGCCGTTCCCGTGTTTGGAATCCATTAAGACAGTTCAGATCCCATCAGAGCTAAGTCCACAAGACTGTCCCAGTTCTTTCATTAGACTGACAAATTCTTCTTGTCAAATGTGACTTGAAATAAATGAGCCATTATAGTAACCTTGGAATTAACTGTGTTATTAAAAGATAATGGTTCTTGTTGTAACTAATTTTGCTCTGTTTTAACATGATGCTATCAGAAGAAGCTTTTAACTATTTAGACTTTCTAAGAAAAGTCCATAAAAGGTGAATGTTTAGCTTGAACTCCAGAGTCAGATCCAAACTGACATATATTTTTACGGTTTACAATAAAACCCTCTCACTGTTTCATTCACCTAAGGAGAACTGATGTACAGCGACCAAGTTAAAGAATAAACCAGGGTGGCAGCTCCGAGTTGGAGGAGTGCTAACTTTTCAAGTTCTAGTTCTGCTAGTATGTGGCTATAATCAAAGGCTCAAAGATAACTTAAAATGGCCAAATAAGGTCTTAACACATGGAATCTCTCACACATAGCAACTATAAACTCTAATTCAAAACAAAAACAAAAAATCCCAGCTACCTGAAGACACTGAAGAGCAACCAAGAGCAGGCAGAATCTGGAAGGAAGTTAACACTTGAAAGAAGGAAGCAACACTGGGTGAGTTCCCTGTTTTCATGCCTTCGAGGATGAGGGCAGGATCGCAAGAAGTAAAGGCCGGAAATGGGGAGCTCTAAATTCTGGGTGTAACCCTCCCCACATCTCTGGCAACTGAACCACAAGTGTGCGGGCAAACTCCAAGCAGCTCAGCCAAGGATAAAATAACTCCGCTGAATTGAAATGGCCATCCAAATGATAGCAGTTGCAGCTCTAGGACAGTTAATGGCTTGCTGTAACAAAAGATATCAACTCTATTCAAGGAAATATACAATACTCAGAGTATCCACAACAAATCATTCATAATCTTCGGAATATAATCCAACAGTGCTCTACATATGGAAAATGTAACCATTTCTCAAGAGAAAAGATAATTCTAAGAAGACAATCATGAGATGGCCCAGATGATGGAATTTTCGGACAACTTTAAAGCCACTATTGTAACTATGTTCAATGACATAAAGAAATATGTACTTTTATTAAATGAAAAGATAGGAGATGTCAACATATAACTAGAGGCTATTTTTTTAAAAGAGAACGAGTTGAAAATTTTAAATCTGGAAAATAAAATATCTGAAAAATAATTCGCTGGACAGGCTTAACAACAAAATAGAGGCGACAGAGAGGGAAGAGTCAGTGAATTAGGAGATAGATCAACAGAATTGCTCTAATTTAAAAGAAGAATAAGAATAAAAGAAAAATAAAAGCATTTTAAGAATACTTTATTCTTAAAATAAGAATAAGGGAAAAAATGAACAGAAACCTAAGGGACAATATCAAAATAACAGTTATCAAACATAACGTAACCAAAATTCTAGAAAACAAGGAAAAAGAGAATGGACCAGAAAATATATTTGAAAAGTTAAGAGCCAAAAATTTCACAAATTCAGTAAGAGATATAAATTTACAAGATCAAGAAGCTTGGTGACACCCAAGAAGTATGAATACAAATAAAACCATCACTAATCACATGATAATTATACTGCTAAAAACCACTGATTCAGAAAAAAGTCTAGAAAAAGCATCACATATAGGGAACAATGATTCAAACTGTAGTTGACTTCTCATCACACACAAAAAAACAGAAAACCAAACAATGCATTTAAAGTTTCGAAATAAAAATAAGTATAAACTCAAAATTCTTGATTCAGTGAAAATATCCTTCAAGAATGAAATAAAATGAAGACATTTTCAGACAAAAGGAACAAATTTATTACAGTGCCCTGCACTATGAAAAGTGCTAAAGGAAGTTCTTCAGGCTGATGGAAACTTGAATCTTCAGGAAGGAAGAATATTAGAAATGTTCTGAAAGTTTTTTATGATAGAATGATGGAAAAATAATTAAAATGTGTAAGTCACTCAAACTTTGTGAATCTAAATATGCTAGCATAAGAGAAGGAAAACAATACCTTGAGGAATATATGTGAACAAGTTTCATGAAAAAAATTGATGATTATTAAAAAATATATGGTATGCTTATAAACATGTTCAAAATCAGGGGAAGTTACAAAATTTTAGTGTTCAGCTTGGCATTTATATAACAAGAATTTCATGGATACCTATTATTTGTAATATAACCTGCTATGTGTTTCAGATGTTCTGCCTGAAAACAAAAGTAGGTGGTTTTAATTTCCAAACTAATATCATAAAAAATTATTGGTAAGCCAGGATTTTCAGAAACTCAGAAGCAAAATGCAAAATAGCCAAAAACTCTTAAATAATCAATCTGCACCTTTATTCTAAGCCACCTCCAACAAGTTCAGCTATAGAGAGAGAATCCCTATGTTTGCATATTACCTGCTCTAAGTTTTTACTTAATTTGCTCTTGCAAAAAAGTGCAATGTTAAGTCACCAGATTATGTTTTTGCTAATGTAGTTTCCCATCAAGCGATCAAAGTATACATGTCTCAGTGTAATGTACATAAGCAAGAAAGGACAAAATAACCCAACTGTTTCATTCCTGATACCTAGAAATTGGCATTGACTCCAGACCCATGGAAAGACAAATGGCTACTTACTTACCTATCTTTATGACATTACAGGAGAAGGGAATGGCAACCCACTAGAGCATTCTTGCCTGGAGGATTCCAAGGACTGAGGAGACTGGCAGGCTACAGTCCATGGGGTCGCAAAGAGTTGGACACAACTGAGTGACTAACACCATGACATTACAAGGGCTTCCCAGGTGGCACTAATGGTAAATAACCCATCTGCCAATGCAGGAGACATAAGAGGTAAGGGTTCGATCCCTGGGTTGGGAAGAACCCCTGGAGGAGGGCATGACAACCCACTCCAGTATTCTTGCCTGGGAAATCCTGGTGGGCTACAGTCTATAGAATCTAAGAAAGTTGGACACTACTGAAGTGACTTAGCAGGCACATATGACATTACAAACAAATAAAGCAAAAAATGCATGTATACATATAATACATAGGAAAACCAAAAAACGCTAAGCATAAAGCTTGAAATATTTTTAGAAATGTTGATTCCGGGAGAGATTCAAATGCCATGTTCCTTAAAGAATTCTAAAAATCCGTAATTTCTCCCATTCTCTTTTCTCTTCCCATCTGGGAAGGGAATAAACTATTTCTCCTCTTGCTTAACTGTATATCCTGGTTGATTTGGGCCAGAAATTACAAATGTTCTATATAGAGATATCTATCAAACATTACTGAAATGTCAATTACATAAAATCATGAAAGAAGGTATCAGAGTTTCATCTTAAATTCCCCTTTTGCTTACTTGTATTTCTGTTTTCCATTCCTATCTCTGCACCTTCTTCCAAGCCATTTTCTGATATGGAAATAACTTTCCATCTCACTTCACAGAGACATCTGCCTGTCCTAGTTGAAAAAAGGAATTAAGGAACAACTTGGTATATATGGTGATCTGGTTAGACAGCCATCATCTCCCACTTGACTCTGCTGTGTAGAATCAGATGTTATTTTCATTTGCAATTGGAAGTTCATGTTTTATAAGAGGAAGCAAGAAGAGAAATCACTAAAAACACAGGTGCCCCTGTCAAGACTAAATTGTCAATCAGGCTTGTTCGTAATCTTGGCAAACAGAAAAAGGATATTTATGGGCTGTATGGTCTTTGAAAGCAGTGACTAGAATCATTTAAGAGAAGCCAAACTATCTGTTTTAGGACTTTATTTTACCTATAAGCCCAGTGAAGGTCTGTCCCACCCAAATCTTTTGTACATTTTATGTAAGTGGGTTTCAGACAGTACTATTCCATCAATGCATTCCACTTTCCCAAGGAATTCCCTTTGCATTTCTTAACTTTAGAAAATTAAACCTTTCAGTAATATGTTTCATCTTTACATTCTAAAGAGCCAGAAAAGCTGATTGATCATCATCCAAGAGAAGAGACACAGGCAGTCCACTTCACTGGCCGGTACACTCAACTGGAAATATATTAGTGGTGGTAATTGCTCAAGGATTGGGATTGAAAGGATGGGTTGCAGTGGGGAGCCTGCTTAACAAACATTGCAGTTAACACCACCTACATGTTGGAGGGTGAACTAGGTAATAAACAAAAGATGAAATTAATATGCATGTTCAGTCCCTAAAGATAGCCAGATGGCTGGCTACACCATCAGATGTTTCCTCTTTGCCTTTGCAGAGAGAATCACTCCTTTGTGCACTGAGTGGTACAGTTGACATTTTCTGTGAGCATGGGCATCTGACGGCGGATGAAGCAGCCTAGATAGATGGCCCTTAGGACTGGGAGCTCAGAGCTATGCCGGGAGTCCCCAGTGGTCAGAAGGCACAAGGAACAGCAGTCATAAATTGAATAAAGGGCGCATTTCGCAAGCACAATGCTGACCACATCACTGTAGACTCACACTGCCCAGGGAAGAAAGAAGGGAAACAGGAGGGCTGAGGACTGAAAGGTTTATTTTCTCTCGGCCTCGGGAGCTCCAGGTGTCCCAGGTTCCCCACTCAGTGTGGTCAGGCTGTGACTAGAGCCATAAACGTAAAGCCCTTTTGTTCCAATTCACTGTTAGAAGACAAAGGAGCCTTTATTTGTCTCTAAAGTAAGCAGCTGTCTCCACAGTTTTTGTCATATTCCAAAATGGCATATTGCAGAAGGCAGTCATGTAAACTAAGCTCCAAGCAGAGAGAAAAATCTCAGTCCTGAAGACTGGGTGCTCTGGACACACCTAGCACCAAAAAAAAAAAGGAAAAAAAAAGCGCCTTTCCAAAGCCCCCTCTCTTTTTCCTTCTGCTTCCTTTGTCCTTCTGCCTCTCCATCTAACTGCTCTATTTACATTTTACTAAGATTTCTCCAACTAGCAAACAACTCAGCAGCCCAAAACAAAAAGGCCAGGGACAGCCCCTGATGCCAAGACAACAGGCCGCATCTCTGCCTCCCCATCTCCTCCCCAGGGCTTGGAAGACAAAGAGCACACTGTCCCGCTGGCCACCTCGGCTCCTCAGACCTCTGCTCTGCACCTTGCGCTTGATGCCTCTCTGCGGACTTGGGAAGAATGCGCTCCTCATCCTGTAAATAACATCGAGAGGTCTTCTTAGGCAACCGAGGGCAAAACACATGGGTGGCCTAAAGAAGTACAGCCTCGTGGGCGTTCTTGGTTTACTCAGTTAGCATGGTACTTTTCCAATAGTGAATAAATCTTGATTTTGAAAATCAAATTCTATCTTAAAGCCCTGGCAGATCTCACAACTTAGGCCACTGTGCTGTATTACTTTCTGAACCGCATTCTCTATAGGCGTTCTTAACTGAGGTTCATGACTCCCCTGGCATCTGTGGCTAGAATTTATAAAGGGCATGTTCCTTTATGGGGAAAACGTTTACCTTTATTTTCAGGAACGACTCAAGCATTGTACTTCTATTACGACTGTAGGCAACAAACCATAGTATTAGCAGTACTGGTAATTTTGTCAACAATTGAGATCTCAGATATCTTCATATCACGTTAGAGCTGTTACCAATATCTCAAAATATCACTTAAGCTAAACTTGAAAATTATAGTTATGACTAGATTGCTGCTAGACCTTCTTATTTATTGCATTACTAATGAAACACACATATTACTATATCATCAATGTGTTTATTTTATTGATGGCTTTATTTCAATCCAATTGCTTTCCCTTGCAATGCTATTATTTTAATTTACACACCAAAAATATTATTCTAAGGAGGCTATAGGATTCACCAGACTATCTAGAAGACCTGCGGCGTAAAAAAGATTAAGAACCCCTGCTATAAACTAAATGAACCATTTGTTCTTCCCTCAAACACATTCTATGCTTTGGGCCAACGCAATTTCTACTTTCAGAATATCTTCTTTCCTTTCTTCCAGGCCATAGATCAAAACCTTATTTTCCCCTCATTGTGGAGACCAAATACTGCCTCCTTCATAAAGCTTCTTTGATCCCCTTGCACCCGTCAGGATGGTACTCTGCGCCCCTCTTTTCACATTATCACTTTCTACCTTGTAGACATTCTTGATCCCCTCTGACTAGGTTGAAATCTCCTTGGGGGCAGAGACCCTGTGCACTTCATCACTGAGTGCCCAACGGCAACATCTGACAGCTCAACCTGCTCTCACTGCTCCATTCTCTACACTCCTGTTTCTCTACATTTCCAAACCACAGAACTCTATGTATGTCACTTCTCTTCTATTCTGCAGAATAAAACCAAATTCCTCCATCTGGTGTTCAAGGCCCTTCCCAAATTGGCCACCTCCTACAGTCTTAAGTGTTCATCTCTTCCATCTCTTAGCCCCACGGATAATCATTTTGCAAACTCCCACACAGATCCCCCACTTCCCTGCTCTCATTTATAACAATCTCTCTTCCTGGATTGTTCTATGTCCTTCTGAATGGAGAGGAGAAAATGACACCCTCCACATTTCCAAAAGAGCCTTTCTTTTCAAGGAATTTCTGGCCTGATTCACACAGATAAAACTGAGTTTTATCACTGAAAAAAACTTGATCACAAATTTCCATTCAAAAATGTCTTGTGTTTTATTATTTTGTGACAGTTTCTGAATGTTTCAGAGCCATGAGGCAGGTTGAAATCATATATCCCCGTTAGAACTGTCCACACCTGAAATTCAAGGCCATTGCCAAACCCTCACCCTCCTACCCATTGATCTAGCCCCCAAAGCTGACCTACCTAGCAATTCTTTCCACCAATTTTTATGCAATTTCCTTGGCAAACAAATGCCCTCATCACCATGGAATAACATCAAGGAATGCTAACCCCAGATGCCTTATAGCCATCTCCAGAAGATACTGAAAGACAAATAGTAATGCAAGCATTTCCCAACCCACCACAGATCCTTCCTGCCTTCAATGAAACCCCTTCTGCCTTGGAAACTCCTACCATTCGGCTCTATCACCTTCTACCTTTCCTTGACTTCACCCCCAGCCACTTCCTGTGGATGTCCAGCGATGTCCGCTGAGGATGAAGGCACTTGCTTTACACTCTCCACCGTGACTTGGGAACCCAACCTCTGATCTCATCATTCCTAAAACTTCTGTACTCCATCACTCTTACTTACTCAGCACATAAGCAACAACTCCTAACCATTCCCTAGGTTCACACAAGACCTTATCTCTGTCCTAAATCATTAAGCCTGGTGCCAATGCCCTGTTCCCTGAACATCACCATCTAGCCTACCAGTATTAATGCTCAGTATTCCATCTAAACATTCTCTTCTCTCTCTTATAGAATCCTCCTTTCCCTTTATACATTCAGCTTACTTGAATCTAGAAAATAAACAAAACTAAAACCAATTAGTGATTATAGTAAGTAGGAAAAAATGTATCTTTATACATTTTTATTAAAAATGTATCTGTATACTTTATATAAAAATGTGTCTGTATACTTAACATAATTTTGCACTCCCATCCCACTCCCTGAATCCCAATAAAAGACACTTTAAAGAAATCATGCCTTATTTAATCAAGGTGTCCCCAGAACCTAATATACAGTGCCTGGTATATAACGGATACTCAAAGAGTAAAAATTCCATCCAGCCCCAAGAGTTTTTTCCCCCTATGCCTTTATACTCACAAATCTACATACTCAGTTGAGAATTCCTATCTAAGCTCAGAGCCACAGTTTCAAATGTCCAGTAGATTCTATCTGGATATCTGACAAGAATCTCAGTGACTCAGTGAGTCCAGAATTTAATGCTCTCCAGCCTCACTCCAGCTTAAGCATGCTGCTCATCCTACCCTAATGAATGTCATCACCTTACACAATGCTGGTCCCTAGAGTCTGACAGAACTAATACTATCGTCTTCTGTTTTTACTTCTGTATCAACTAGATTCTCTCTTTTAATGTGTGTGTATATCTGACTCTTTGCGACCACCAGGCTCTTCTGTCCATGGGATTCTCCAGGCAAGAATACTGGAGTGCATTGCCATTTCTTCCTCCAGGGGATCTTCCCAACCCAGGGATTGAACCAGTGTTTTCTGTGTCTCCTGCACTGACAGGCGGATTCTTTAAGTCCTCTCAAATTGATATCACATGTATCTTTGTCCTGAGCCACCGTTGACACCATCCTTACTTCAGACCATCTTTATCTCTTGCCTGGACTTTCACAGTCGTCTCCTGTCTTGTCTTTTCTCTAATCTCCTACTTAGATAACCATAATAGTTCCCATACATTTCTGGATAAGTTTCAAATTCTTTATCACATCCAATGATACAAAATATCAAGCTCTATCCATCTCTCTAACCAGGCTTGAACCATCTAACTTCTAACCAGGCTTAGTCCAGAACTCTAAGTGCTTGATGAAAGCAGCTGCTTAATAAATTGAAGAAATATCATTGTTCACTTTTTTCAATGCATAAACTCTACCCAAACCAAGTTATGTGCAGTTTCCCAAACACACCACATCTAAGTCTTGGCAAGACTTGCTATTCTCTCCTGCCTGGAATGGTTTTCAGTTTTGCCCTGATATGCTTGAAAACCCCTACTCAATATCCTGGACCTAAATCAAATAATTCGGTGAAGCCCTGATAGAGCACCCCCAGGATGAGCCATCAGTCTCTTGTTGTGTCCCCAGTGTTCATTACAGACCCTCCATTTGGTGTCTAGCTCACTTCATGGCAGCTTTTGTTTACAGATCGGATTTCTGTATTGGCTTGAACATTTCCTACAGGCATAGACCACAGCAGATTTTTCTAGGTATCTCTGTGCCTAGGAATGTACTTGTTGCAATGCTCAAGCTATTAAAAAAAAAAAAACTTCATTAATCAGATCCTCCAAGGTCTACTGCAGCTGTCAGCACTCCTGCAAAGCTGCCTCATCAGAAATGTGTTGTCCCTCACTCTGTCATGACACTTCTCACACTCTGAAGACCCACTGCTCACATTTGCAGGGCCCAGAGTGAGAGAAACAGACTGTCCAGTAAAAGAGGCTCATCCTATTTTACCTACTTTGACAAAATATCTTCACAGTGACCCAGAACATTCGGTTGGAATTTTAAATTCTTGGATTTCTCCAAGTTCTAGCTCAGAACCAGATGAGTAAGGACAGTCAGTTATGGGGCTTCCTGGGTGGCACCAGTGGTAAAGCATCTGCCTGCCAATGCAGGAGACATGAGAGACGTGGGTTCAATCCATGGGTTGGGAAAGTCCCCTGGAGGAGGGCATGGCAACCAACTCAGTATTCTTGCCTGAAGAATCCCATGCGCAGAGGAGCCTGGTGGGCTACGATCCATGGGGTCACAAAAGTCGGACACAACTTAGCAACCAAGCAATCCCCACCAATATTGAAAACAGAAATATACTCCCTAGAGCAAAAGAGTCAGCACCACACTCCAGTATTCTTGCCTGGAGAATCCCATGGGCAGAGGAGCCTGGCAGGCTACAGTCCATAGGGTCGCACAAAGCTGGACACCACTGAAGTGACTTAGCATGCACTAATGCAGGGACAGTCAGTCCCCGGCCTCTGGCCCACTCTCCTTTTCTTACATCACAATGCACCTTACATGCATGCTAACAAGACCTCAACCTGCGGTCCTCACTCTGCCTACATCTCTTACACAGAGCTGCCCTTTGACCCCTCCTCCTGCCCAGGGACGCTTATAGCAGCAGCACAGATGAGCCCCAGAGAGGGGAAGTGCACGGGTGCTAGAAACTGACTGGAGCCATCTAGACAGGGAAGTCCAGGGCCCTGGGTACCCACAGCGTCTAGAGGAAGAGGGTGTAGATGCTGCATGGGCACTTTTCTCTTAGCACCCAGGCTCCTCACTCCACAGAGAGAGCTCACATGAGGGATTTGAAAGGTGAGGTCCAGGACAGGAGACTGAATACCTGGGTGTACAGGCCTACAGCAGAGTCTTCGCACCATACTGACCTGCCCATAGACTGTAAGCTCCCTGAAGTTTAGGAGTTTTTAAATCCTATTTCCTGGAAGAGGAGAGAGAGGTGCTCTCATCAGGCTTCCAGTCCCACAAAGTATCAGCTTCACCCCTGGGCACTTCCTTAAAAGAGATGTTGAAAAAACAGTTATTTAGGGAATGAATTAACAAAGATTCTTTTTATACTTGGAACAGTAGCAGTTCTAGTATTGGAGGGTATTTATTATTAACTCTTAAATTGTTTCTCAACCTTGTAGTCCATCATGCCTTATCTTCCCTAAAAGATTTTAAATTCCTAATGATTTTCTATCTCCCATAAAAATCCCAGTGTCCTAAACATAATCTGCACTCAATAAATATTTGTTGGGCATTTTTTTTACAGGTAATCCTCATTAACATATTGAGGTGTTTATTTTTCTCAGTCATCTCAGTAGTTGCATTGTGAGTCATAACCCAAATGGTAACAGTGACTGTCATAACAAAAAGCTTCCGAAAGTAATTTTAACCAGTCGCTAGTAATAATTTATTTTTAATTTTTAAAAACAACTGTGGCTGTAACTATTTTACTAGTAAAACACAATAGCTATTGTTACTAGTGTTCAGGCAACTGAAAACTAACAACTGAACCTGTGCTGAGGAATCAGAGGAAAGAGTGAATGAAAAGAATGACAGCTTTAAAAGTCAGTATTTGAGAAATTGGGCTTCCCAGGTAGTACAAGTGGTAAAGAGTCTGCCTGCCAATGCAGGAGACACCAGAGATATGGGTTCAACCCCTAGATTGGGAGGATCCCCTGGAGAAGGAAATGGCAAACATCATTTGGAACTATTGGAAAAAGAACCTGGCTGAACAAAGAATTAATGATAATGTTCTAAATGTTCATCAGCAGATGAATGAATAAAGAAGACATGGTTTGTATACACAATGGAATATTAACCATAAAAAGAATGAAATAATGCCACCTGCAGCAACATGAATGAACCTAGAGATTATCCTACTAAGCGAAGTAAGTCAGACAAAGACAAATATCATATATCACTTACATGTGGAATCTAAAATATACTACAAGTGAACTTATTTGCAAAACAGAAATAAACCCACAGACATAGAAAACAAAATGATGGTTTCCAAAGGGGAGAAGGAGTGGGAGGGATAAATTAGGAGTTTAGGATTAGCAAACAATATATAGATAATATATATAAAATAGATAAAAAGTAAAGTCCTACTATATGGCACAGGGACCTGATAAACCATAATGGAAAAGAATCTGAAAAACAATGTATTCATATAGATATATAACTGAATCACTTTGCTGTACACCAGAAATTAACACAAACATTGAAAATCAACAATACTTCAATGAAATTTTTTTCAAAAATAAAGTTTTAAAAAAGCAATCGGACTTACATGAGTCCTGTCACAGGAGCATCAGAGACAATGTAGGCAGAAGGGTGTGCAAAACCCTCTGCCCACGAAAAGATGTCCATTAATGGAATTATTTTATAACAGCATTATTGAGACATATAATTGACATACCATCTCATTCATCCATTTAAAGTGTACAATTCAATGAGTTTTTAGAGTGTTACAAGGTTGTGGAACCATCACCATAATATCATTTTAAAACAATTTGTCCCTCCAAAGGAAACTTGTCCCACTTGTAGTCACTCCCCTCTCCCCCTGTCCCCCCAACCCTAGGTAATCATTAATCTATGTTCTGTCTCTATGCATGTGCCTATGCTGGACATTTCAGAGAATGGAATCATGTAACATATGGTTAGATTTAAGGGACTAGATCTGTTAGACAGAGTACCTGATGAACTATGGATGGAGGTTCGTAACACTGTACAGGAGACAGGGAGCAAGACCATCCCCAAGAAAAAGAAATGCAAAAAAGCAAAATGGTTGTCTGAGGAGGCATAACAAAGAGCTGTGAAAAAAAGAGAAGCAAAAAGCAAAGGAGAAAAGCAAAGATACACCCATTTGAATGCAGAGTTCCAAAGAATAGCAAGGAGAGATAAGAAAGCCTTCCTCAGTGATCAGTGCAAAGTTCCAGGACTGGAAAAGTCAGTTTTCATTCCAATCCCAAAGAAAGGCAATGCTGTTCAAACTCCTGCACAATTGCACTTCATCTCACACGCTAGCACATAATGCTCAAAATTCTCCAAGAATGCTTCGTGAACTTCCAGATGTTCAAGCTGGTTTTAAAAAAGGCAGAGGAACCAGAGATCAAATTGCCAACATCTGACAGATCATCGAAAAAGCAAGAGAGTTCCAGAAAAACATCTATTTCTGCTTTATTGACTATGCCAAAGCCTTTGACTGTGTGGATCACAATAAACTGGAGATGTCTGAAAGAGATGGGAATACCAGACCACCTGACCTGCCTCTTGAGAAATCTGTATGCAGGTCAGGTAGCAACAGTTACAACTGGACATGGAACAACAGACTGGTTCCAAATTGGGAAAGGAGTACCACAAAGCTGTATATTGTCACCCTGCTTATTTAACTTATATGCAGAGTACATCATGAGAAACGCTGGGCTGGAAGAAACACAAGCTGGAATCAAGATTGCCGGGAGAAATATCTATAACCTCAGATATGCAGATGACACCACCCTTATGGCAGAAAGTGAAGAAGAACTAAAGAGCCTCTTGATGAAAGTGAAAGAAGAAAGTGAAAAAGTTGGCTTAAAGCTCAATATTCAGAAAACTAAGATCATGGCATCCAATCTCATCAGTCCATGGCAAATAGATGGGGAAACAGTGGCAACAGTGAGAGACTTTATTTTGGGGGGGCTCCAAAATCACTGCAGACGGTGATTGCAGCCATGAAATTAAAAGATGCTTGCTCCTTGGAAGAAAAGCTATGACAAATCTAGACAGCATATTAAAAAGCAGAGACATTACACTTTGCCAACAAAGGTCCATCTAGTTAAGGCTATGGTTTTTCCAATAGTCATGTATGGATATGAGAGCTGGACTATAAAGAAAGCTGAGCGCCAAAGAATTGATGCTTTTGAACTGTGGTATTGGAGAAGGACTCTTGAGAGTCCTTTGGACTGCAAGGAGATCCAACCAGTCCATCCTAAAGGAAATCAGTTCTGAATATTCACTGGAAGGACTGACGCTGAAGCTGAAACTCCAATAGTCTGGCCACCTGATGTGAAGAACTGACTCATTTGAAAAGACCCTGGGAAAGATTGAAGGTGGGAGGAGAAGGGGACGACAGAGGATGAGATGGTTGGATGGCATCACTGACTCAATGGACATGAGTTTGAGTAAACTCCAGGAGTTGGTGATGGACAGGGAGGCCTGGCATGCTGCACTCCATGGCGTCACAAAGAGTTGGACTCGACTGAGTGACTGAACTGAACTGAAGGGTGGAGGAGATTATCTATAATAAGGAATTTTAAGCAGCAGTAATTTAAGAGAAGATAAACTAATTCAAATGAACAACTACAGAGACCTAGACCCTCGGGAGAGAGACTATAGGGCATTCTGGACAGGAGAGAAAGGACAGTTGAGGAGAAAAGGAGAGAGAAGCTGGTCAGACTATGAGTGTCAGAGAGAACAAGCTTCCTAAGAAAGCTCTGCTCCAAGACAGCCTCCCTGGGCAATGAGTAAAATACTTACTCGCTAGCCAACCTAGTCTTGTTAGAGATAGCATCCTCTTTTAGATCAACTAGAGCATTCTGGAAACAATTTTAAATATTTTAATTAATATTTAAATTTTTGCAAGCCTAATTACTCTATTCATAAAATAATAAACACATTCAAATTTATTCAAAATTGGGCAATGAAAAATCTATGGTAAAGCTGTGTGATCTGCTGAATGAACTTGACTATCTGTAATGTTCCTTTCCATTTCATGAAAGAGACTGCCATTTGAGCACCTTTATATAAAAGCCTGTTAATGAACTCCCTTCAATGGGATTTAATCACCAAAGCACTAAAAAAAGATCTGAAATGATTGAATTATAGGGTATTTCAATGGCTTTCTCGGGGAATGGACCCTGTAATACCTTACAGCAGGTCCCAGTGCCCCATGAATGAATTTACTATAAACCTCACATACGGCACTCCCATTCCAAGAGCCAAACCAATTTAGAGAGAACACAGGGAAAATGATCCATTTATTTTATTTCTGGAAATATATGCTATGTGGAAAGAGCTTTTTATCCAGAGGGAAAACTTCTGGATTTTACTGGCTCACTAAAATATAAACCATTTAGTGGCTTTTTTTTTTAACCTAATATTAAGCTTTCTTTCGTCTGTTTGCACTTGTCAACCAAAAATAGCAGACTCCATATAAGAAAAACAAAGTGTTTATACAAAAAAGAAAATTTATATCCCAAAAGCCATGATCTCCCTTTTTCCAGAGTGTTATTTCATAGTTTTTTTTTATTTTATTCAGGTTGTTTATCAAATGTCTGTAATAACATGAAAGAGAATAGTCATCGCTTATCAACCCTAAAAATTCTCACAAAATGTCCAAGGGACTCACTAAAGATAAGCAAATACTGACAGCTGAGCATTAGCCATCACAGAGAAACCCTGTCAGGTAAACATACGTGTGAACTGAGATTTAATATTCCATTACAGGATAGGAAAATTAATAACTTGTAAATGACAGATTCTTTATTTCCCTTTACCAAGGCATAGATGGCCCCCAAAATAACCCTTATATGTATTTAATCTTGGCAACACACAGCTATTTCCTCTCTGGTCTTTAGGGTCCCGCCACCCTTCATCTGCTACAAGGCAGCACATTTAAATCTTTCCAAGGGGCCTTTTAGAACCAGGCCACCTTGTTTCTCTTCACAGAGGATACTGAGAGCCTATTTGTCAGGAGCAACACGGGATCTATCAAAGTCTGCTGACAGGCCAAGAGGAGGTCCACCTGCTGCATTCTTCACCCATGGATTATGAGACATTTCTGACGGCCGTGATCTTGGCAACAATTTTGCAACCAACACATTTCACACCTTATCCTCAGTAATCAATTTCAGCAACAAGTAGAAAGCCATTTCATAGCAAGAGAGTTGTCAATATGACACGAATTCACATCAGTTCACAATGATATCCTACAGAACCTGTCATTAGCTCAACACCATTGCATCATTTAGACAGGTCAGGCATTAGAGTTGGGTCCCCTCTCCACTGATCGAGTTCTGTGGCTTCCTAAGACTTCAGCAGTAGGCAGAGGAAGCAGATGTTCTCTGTAAGCCATCTGCTCCTGCCCCCTCTCTCACTCCCAGCCAGTATTGTACCTCAGGCTCCTTTCCGGACTGCAGTGTTCTCCTTACATCCACAGCTATTCCTCCATAACACTGCTGTCTCCCTCATGAGTTAAGATCTCTGAGAATGAGTCCACACACAACCACCAGAGCTAGGTCATTTTCCCTAAATAAAGGCTCTTGAATACTTTTTTGCAACAGGCTGTGAATTCTTTCACAGCAGATATTAGGTCTAGTTCATCTTTGTACCACTTGACCCTAACTTTTATCCCTGGTAGCTCAGTGGTAAAGAATCCATCTGCCAATGCAGGAGATGTGGGTTCAATCCTTTGGTCGGGAAGATCCCCTGGAGAAGGAAATGGCAATTCACTCCAGTATCCTTGCCGGGGAAATTCCACAGACAGAGGAGCCCGGCAGGTTAGTCACAAAAGAGTCGGACACCAGTTAGCAACTAAACAACAAAGTTTTCAATAAGTATTAATAGCCAGTGTATTAACAAAGAGAACAGCAAAATTTCTCAAGTCCTTCTTTTGCACCAAGGACTCAATTGAAATCTTATTTGCATCATCTCATTTAGTCTTAACAAATGCACTGGAAGAGAATAAGTCAAATTATCACCACTTTACAGATGAAGACACTGAGTTTAGGAAAGTCATTTGCTCAAGATCATACACACATAATAAACAGGAGAGGAGAGATTGAAATCTAGAGTAGTCTGACTCCAGAGCCCAAGTTCTGTAGTCTTTCTGATAAGTGAATTCAATTATGCACTCAATTATATTAACCCTTAGCTGCTGCCAACAGGAATTCTGCAGGCAGAATGAGATGAAGTCTACTCATTGGAAAATTTTTTGGCTGTTGGGATTTCTGTTACTGACAACTTTTGGTACCAGAGAACAACACTGCCAGCAGATGATGTTTATGAGATCAGCACTTAGCTATTTTGGTGCCACGTAGGAGTGTACCAAACACTGCACTTTCAGTTTTACACTTTGTTCTTCCTCCTGGTGGCTTCCAATTTAACCAGTGCTTAACGGAGGAGAACCAGACAAGACCCAGGCAAGGAACATGAAGTTTCTCCTCAGTTCTCATTCATTCAACAGTCATAATGCCTTTCACATGCTGTTTATTCTGCTCCTGTTTCCTTTCCTTGCATAATCACTATCAATTCAATTTCCAGGGGTTCTGCATGCTGAGCAGGTGATGAACAATTTCCAGGCACTAACTTCAATCTGCAAACAGCCTCATCAGCACTTCCTGCACATGCTTTCCTCTGTTCCCAGGTGATAGGTAAAGTTCAGTTACTAAGCTTATAGGGTTAGGAGGTGCCTGTCTTCCTGGAACTCTATAAGCAAGAGGAGAAAACTGTAAGCCATTAGGCTGCTTTGAAGATTTGGAGACATGAGGCTTACCTGAGGTTTACTGGCAATGGGTTTGTCCTTATTCCAAATCCTTCCAGCTCTAGCCCCCATTAAGTTTCTTTGAGTACACCATCATCTTTTCCCATTTCCCAATACACTAAAGTTTCTTTTCTGTGGCTGAATCATACATTTCAAGGTGTAATCTAAAGAAAAACATTTATTTTGGAGTCTCATTAACGACTCAGAGGAGAGCGATAGTGTTTATTCCCCATACGATGGAGTGGACTCCTGCAGATGTGAAAAAGGCCAAGTCTTCTTCCTAATCCTTGAACACACACACACAGTCAATATTCACAACAGGGAAAGGACCACAGTAGCCAGAGGAAACACTGCACTAAAGACAGTCTCTTTAAATGCCAAGTATGAAGTTCCTTGTAATTAATGATTTACCAGCAGCCATACATAATTATCTACCTCATGTGCCCATTTTTATGATAGTGTCTCTCAATGCCAAAACCCATTCCTTTACACTCTGCACCGCAGTGCTGGAGCTGGGATCTGCAAACCACCTATAGGGACACTCAAGGGAAACTTCAAGGGAGAAGGCAAGAGAAGCAGGAATTCTTCTTCCTGTTTGTCCCTGTCCCTGGGAGCATCACCCCAACAATGGTCCTGAATCCTGGAAGTGACAGCTGATTCCAATCTTTTGCTTCCTTTCACCCCATCCATAACTAGCCCTATCACCCCCAGCCCCACAGACCTCTCTCCCGAGCTGCTGAGGTGTTTGGAGCTGGGTGGTACCCCCTCCTTAGAGGTCTGAGTCCCAATTCTGTGAGACCCTCCTCTGAGCCTCTAGGTTCTGATCAACCCCACCTCCTCCGTTTGTTCCCTAGCCCTGCAGGATGCAGTGGCTTTATGTAATTATTACCTCTACATTACCTCTGTATTCATTTTTTGCTTTTTCTGAAACACTTTGGGCTTCCCTGATGGCTCAGCTGGTAAAGAATTCGCCTGCAATGCAGGAAACCTGGGTTCAATCTCTGGGTTGGGAAGAGCCCCTGGAGAAGGAAACAGCTACCCACTCCAGTATTCTGGCCTGGAGAATTCCGTGAACTGTATAGTCCATGGAGTCACAAAGAGTCGGACACGACTGGGTCACTTTCACTTTTGAAGCAATCTCCTACATTCAGTCTTCTCTGTTAGAAGCCCAGCTGTGGTTTCTACTTTCCTCACTAGCCCCAGTGGGTCCCTCAGCACTCCATGCCTGATCCCGGAGCAAAATTCTAATCATTTTGCTCCTGCAAAGCCTATCTTCTAACAGCCCTGACTTCTGATTCTCCCAGTGTAACACCTAGATGGTGGTCAAAGGTAGTGGCCAGGGGTGGAGGAGAGGGCAAGGCATGAAGGATCCTGCACCTTAAAGACTAGAAGCAGCGTCCTTGCATAAAGTCTTAGCTGGCCCACCTGCGAATGGAGAACAGGGTGTCGAAAGTAAGCAAACCTCCCTGTCAGTCTGCTCTCGAGAGGAAAGAGGAGAGGAGACTTCATGCTAAAATACTTGGAAAGAAGTTTCGGAAACTAATGAGCTGCACTCACATTTTAATAATTCCAGGAACTGTGAATGATATAATAAAGAAGCAAATTGCAAACACTACCACTGGGAGTATGAAAATGGTACCGGGAAGTACTACTGCCCAGTATTATCCCCATGCCTTCCCATTCCCTTCAAACATCAACAACACCCCCATCCACCCCACTTCTGAGCTTCCCTCTTAACCTTCTCCAAGGTCCTCTTCCTTCCAGTGAGGGGAATGACTTAGTGACTTTCATTCTCCACTGAAAGAACTGGCCTGTCAGTCACCTTTTCTTCAGGATAGCTAGCTGAATTCAGAATGTTGAGAAAATGCGACTCTCTCATGAAAAGAAATGAGGAAGGACAAAACTGGAGCATCAGTAGGGCAAAAACATACAGGTTTCATCAGACACTTGAGTGCAAACCCTGGATCTGCCAATTTCTAGCCTGAACCTCAGTCTCAGCTGCACAGTGGGAGTGATGATAACCTTGCAGGATCTTTATGGGGATAAATCATATGTAATAACCTTGGCACAGTGTCCTGGCAGAGACAGACTTGGTCACGGGCATCTTTGATTAAACCTGGCTTGAGAGGTTATATGTCAAGGACGTTCCCGTAGTTGTCCAGACTCCAGCAAGCTCCCGTTTTTTCTGTCACTTTTTTGAAGCAGGCCCCAAACCCGGGCCTCAGTTTCACACTTCTTCTCAAGGCCTCCACTACCCACGCTGCTCTCAGGGCTCCTCCCCACCTCTCCAAAACCAGCTGTACAGGGAAGTATTCATCCCTGTCTTCTCACTTTCTTGTAGCCCCTCAAAAATGATCCTGTGGGATTTGTTTTCCTTTTAGAGGTTTGCTACTGAGCACTACAGGGAAGCTGAGATAGGAGGAACGAAACCAGCGTCGTGGGGAAGGCTCGAAGACCAGAGTCCTCACGGTGGCCACGTGTAGTTTCTGACTCACCTTGAACCTCGAGCCCATCGTATCTGTGGGTGAAGGCGGGGCTTCCTCGGGGTAAGAGGAAGAGCGACTATATCTCCTTGACTTGCAGAATGCCTTGTCCCTGGGTGGCAAGAAGTCCACTCACCAGGCCTCCGCCTTGCCTGCGACAGAACCCTGAGTGCCATCACCTTCCTGTGGTGCCATTTATGTAGCTCCAAAAGCCTGCACAAGAGGACTTTGGATTTGGGGGAGAAAAGTGAGTGAGGCGGACAAAAGAGAGACAGGCCCTCAAAAGATCTGCTCAGGCTACTCTCCGGCTCCAAGGAGGGCTACTGCCTACAAATGGTCTGCTCACCTCTTCCTCTCCCTGCCTGCTCATAATTGATGAATAATTGTGTAACTATGATGAATGATATAGTTATTTCATTTTTAACAACTGCAATAGTAAGGATATAATAAGTTCAGCACTGACTGTGTTCAGGCACAGTTCCAAACACTTTCTTCCATCAATTCTCACAACATCGCCAGGAGGCAGTTCATGTTACCCAGTATACAGTGGAAGGAATTTAGGCCATGAGAAGGCAGGTGACATAACTTGTCTGCAATCCCACCCTAACTAAGCAGCAGATTGGGATTTGAACCCAGGCCTGTCTGACTCCAAAGCTCACATTCTTTTCCATTATATGACGCTTTTTCAATAAATTTTCTCCCCAAGAAAGGCCCTTCCTAATCCGTTGCTGGATCCTCTCTAATCCTGGCAGGATCTCCTAGAATGTTTGCTATTCAGTGGGAAAGGGTGAAGACACCCAAGCAAACTCCCCAGCTCCCTTTTTCTCCCTCTAGCAGGAGTATTATTTCCGTGGATATAGCTAAATTTTAAATGGAGTGCTTTGATCTCAACAGCAAAATATGATACATAAGGACCCATGTACTTTGGATCAGAAATCAAAACTGGCCTGGGGAGAGGCAGGCGGAGGACAAGGAAAGGTCAGCGAATGGCCTTGTGGACTCCCAGCCCTGCCTCAATGCCTGGTGGGCTCACACTTCTGCACTGGTCCCTCCTTCTCCTCCAAGAGTTTCGTGGGAATCTGTGGGTTCCTTTAGACAGAGAACGGACATTGGGAGGTTGGAAAGAAGGGGGCAGATATTTTTCTTGTTATTTTACTATTTAAAATTTGAAAATTGTCACACTGAATTTTTTTTTTTTTTGAGTATAGTTGCTTTACAATGTTGTGCTATTTTCTGCTGTAGAAAAGTGGTACAGATGAACCTATTTGCAAAGCAGAGATAGAGACAGAAATAGAGAACAAATGTATGGACACCAAGAGGGGAAGGCAGTGGGGATATATTGGGATATGGGGATTGACATATATACCCTGTTGATACTATGTATAAAATTGATGGGTTTCCCAGGTGGCCCAGTGGCAAAAGAATCTGACTGCCAATGCAGGCAACGAAGGAGATGCGGGTTTGATCCTTAAGTTGGGAAGATCCCCTGGAGTAGGAAATGGCAACTTGCTCCAGTATTCTTGCTTGGAAAATTCCATGGACAGAGGAGTCTGGCAGGCTACAGTTCAAATGAGAACCTACTCTATAATACAGGGAACTCTACTCAATTCTCTGTGGTACAGGAATTTTGTCTTTTTACTTTTTTTTTGTCCTTTCCTCACACACTTTGTTTGTTTGTTGTCTTTGGGTTCTTCTTTTTTTCTAATGGATAATTGTGCTATTTGGTTTTAATTCTCTTAAAACTGGGTCACTTCTGAGCAAATGATTGAGAGCCTTCTTAAACTCCGCAGAATCCCCGACCTCGGGAAAGAAAAACGTTTTTCCACATTGGTTGATGTGTTGTTTTTTCCTCTCCCTTAATCTGTGTCAAAATAACACCAGGGAGAAGGTTCAGGAAGGCGGGGCACAGCGATCCTGGCCACCTGGCCGCTGCATGGCCCCTGCACACCAGCTCCACTTAGCCTGCCTTTGTCTCCCCTCTACCTACACCCGAGTGACACAGGCCACGGCTTCAGCTGGGAAGGCAGTCGTTGCCCGCTCCTCGAATGGAAATCGTGGCCCTGCTGAGACCATGCCGGCACCCCAGCCAAGCCAAAAACATCTCCTCACCTCATCCTGCCTGACGTCCTCCTCCCAGCTGGCTGCCTGGGCAGGTCACCTCTCAGCTGACTGTTTACCTAACTCCACTTCAAAAAGAACAGGCCCATTCCTATTGGTCTAATAAAACTTCATCTGCTTTTCCAAGCCCCAAGGCAGAAGGAATTGTGGTAAAATTTGCTCCGATAGCACTAATTTAATGAAAAAAAAAAACTTTTTTAAAACTCTGGATTTTTCATAGACTTTCCTCAGCCTATTTAATTAATATTATAATCACTTTTTGCCTCTACTTGATTCCAGAAACACTTATGGAACAACTGCTACAAATTGGGTACCTGGTAGGCACGGAGAAGGCATCAGTGGACAAGTACAGGCCTCGCCCTTCAAGGAGAAATCAACTCAAAGTGAAGAAACACCCGCGTGGTTAAGCAATCTTCACCATGTATAGCTTTCCTGCCATCAGCAATAGAGTCATCAGGCATTTTCCACTAAAATCCTAAAAGATTTCTATGGTAAGATGTTAATCTCATCTGAGAGGCCGTAGCCAGTCAGCCCTGATCCTGGCAGGCAGTTTCCGCACATGTACAGAAATGTGAGTGGAGCTGATAATAATGTTTATGAAGACATAAGATGGCAGAGTGTTTTCTTTCTAACAGGCGAGCATGGATCCATTCCATCATCCATCACGCACACTGACAGTTTCTCTGATCCAAAACAGCTGCGGCCCTGAAAAGACGGAGGGCTGGGTGTCCATTCTGCTTTGGTGCCCAGTAAGAGCCTAGCCTTTGTGATGCCAACATTGGCACTCTCCTCTCTGTCCTTCACCCGCACCGTCTCAAATGGCCTTTTTCTGTTTGTTTATGTACATCCTCCTGACAACAGAAGGGGCCTGAGGCACGAACTGACTCCAAATGGTCTGGGGAGCCAAATCCTAGCACTGAGGCTCCCCAACCCATGGGCCTCCCTGAAGTGGGTGCCCCACAGGGGCTTCAGATCAACCCTCTGTTTCCTTCGTGCTCAGATGATTCGTGGGAATATTGGAGTGAGGGGGTTCTCAACAACTGGAAAAACACTCAGCGTAATACAGCAAAGGCAGGACCTCAAGCACTTGGGGAACCTGCTGACTCATGGCCAATGGCAAGTACATGAATTTATTCCAGTTCTAAGTGAGAGAGAGAGGAAACTGTGTTTCTGAGAAGGTAAAAGGAAAATCACGCTTTGGGGACCCTGATCATTTATCCTCCCCCACTTAATGAACTAAATACACAGTATTACACACAAACTCCATTGGAAATGACATAGCAGGGCTTTGTAAAAAAAATAACCTTTGAACAGAACTTTACAACATGCCTTCACTTCCATTATTTATTTAAATCTCTTTTCCCACCTTCAGTGGGCCTTTTATTATGCCCATTGTTATAGATAAGAAAGCTAAGTTAGAAAGATAACTTGCCAGGATCCCCAACAAAGAAGTGACAACATTTGGGATGATTTGTACAGTCTTCCAAGGAGCCATCCTGCTCCAACAGCCCCCCTCACAAACTCCTGAGGCCTTTCCATGGGACACCATCACACTCCAAGGAGAACATCGTAGGAAGCAAACTGGATAGCAGTGATGAACCCCAAAGACCTTACTGATGTAAAGATTAAAATGCCAAAGAAAAACTCCGAAGAGATTGGTATAAGAGTAGAAATGAGAAAGTAAACATTCCATCTCTCTCCTCTCTCCCATCATCATATCATCATCATCATTTCTCTCTCTCCTACCTTCCCTGTCTCTCCCCTCTCCCCTCCCCCCCTTCCTCACACTCTCTCGACCAAGACCCGGTGAGAACTCAAAGGCCAGGGCAGTTGCCTAAAACCATGCCTCATGGGCTATGCTGCTGCTGCTGCTAAGTCGCGTCAGTCGTGTCCGACTCTGTGCGACCCCACGGACGGCAGCCCACCAGGCTCCCCCGTCCCTGGGATTCTCCAGGCAAGAATACTGGAGTGGGTTGCCATTTCCTCCTCCAGTGCATGAAAGTGAAAAGTGAAAGTGAAGTCACTCAGTCGTGTCCGACTCTTCGCGACCCCATGGGCTGGAGCCCAGGGAAATAATGTATAGGAACTGGGGCCAGGTAAACCAGGACTCACAGAGAATGGCATAGTGAGGCTCTAAACCAATCACAGAGGACCAACCAGGAGGGAGTTCCCCGGGGTTTGGGTACCTCCAGCCTCAGAAGTAACCATGCTAGGAACAGGAGGGGGCCTAGGGCAATCCAGAGCAGAGAAATCTGAAGGCTTCTCCAAAACCTCCCACAGCAACTTAGGCTGACTTCACAGGAAAAGGGTTAGGATTAACCAGTCACCTGGCTTCAAGAGGAACCTCTTACGCACAGTTGATTAGCATGTTCCACTCATCAGAGGGCAGTTTGGCGGTATCAACCTACAATCTTCATGCCATTTGATGTAGCCATCCCACTACAGAGATGGCTTACAGAGAGACCTGCTTGTGTGCACACAAGTATCTGCAAAGATGTTCACTGAAGCATACTGTAATCACAAAAGACAGGAAACTACCTAAATAGTGAGTGCCTGAAATGGGATAAATATGATTAGCTTTGCTCATACAATGGAATACTCTATAGACATTAAAAAGAATGAATCAACATGACCCAGCAAACCCACTCCTAGGCATATACCTTGAGGAAATGAAAACTGAAAAAGACACATGTACCCCAGTGTTCACTGCAGCACTATTTACAATAGCTAAAACATGGAAGCAACCTAGATGTCCATCAACAGATGAATGGATAAAGAAGCTGTGGTACGTATATACAATGGAATACTACTCAGCCATAAAAAGGAACACATCTGAATCCATTCTAATGAGGCGGAAGAAACTAGAGCCTATTATACAGTGTGAAGTAAGTCAGAAAGAGAAATATAAATATCATATACTGACACATATACATGGGATCTGAAGTGATGGCACTGATGAATTTATTTTCAGGGCAGCAAGGGAGAAACAGACATAGAAAACAGACTGATGGGCATGGTGGGAGGAGAGGAGGGAGAAGGGGAGAAGTATGGAGAGAGCAACATAGAAATTTACAATACCATATGTAAAATAGATAGCCAATTGGAATTGCTGTTTGACTCAGGGAACTCAAACAGGGGCTCTGCGACAGGCTGAAGGGTGAGGGATGGGGAGGGAGATGGGAGGGAGGTCCAGGAGGGAGGGCACACGGGTGTACCTATGGTTGATTCTTGTTGATGTATGACAGGAAACCACAAAATTCTGTAAAGCAATTATCCTTCAATTAAAATATTTTTTAACAAAGAGAATGAATCAAATCTGTATTAAAGACAAGGGGATGGAGGATGGCCCCTAAACCCATATAAGAAGTTCAAGTTAGGGAGATGGGAGAGTGGATCTCTTTGGAGGCAGTTCAAAGAGACTGTGCCATGCTTTTCCCACCCCAACCAACCCCTATGGAAGAGGCTCAGAGGGGACTGGTGGAGAGCATGGCCTGAATTCCCTGGAGTTTGAAGGCTACAGAGATTGGTCCATGACTCACATTTGCACCTGACAGGATCTCTCTCAAGCACCTGCTAAGTGTCCAATAAATACGTGTCGGATAATAGAATAGATGAGTGAGTGAACAAATGAATACCCGAAAAGTGGAAAAGTGAGGAACCATGACTACAACTAAAAAGGTGGTGGGTACGTTAGTTACATGATGGTTACAGACAACATTTCCACACACGCTTGCTCAAAAGTATATGACACAAATACAGTTAGGAAACTAAAGCTATTTGACTAAACTCACTTTTGCCATATTATATATTTTGGCAGAAGTGCCCATGTTGGCCCGGAAGTTTTCCATGTCTTCCTTACACAGCTCTGGCCTCAGGTTAATCCCTAGGAGGAAGACCATAGAAAACCAGGGAACATTCTAGATGAAAAATAAAAAATCTCTGGTTTAAAAGTGGTTGTCTCTGGTTGACAAGAGGATTCTGATTTCACATTTATTTGCTTGTGTCCTCATGTCATTCCTTCTTCTACCCTTTAACTGTGATCAGTCCTTGACTATATCACGTGTGAAAGTAGAGGGAAAGGATACAGTCTCACTTCCTTCTCTCATCAACACACTGAGGACCTTCAGCAGCATCTCAGCCCAGAGACCCAGGTAAAACGTCCCCACTGCTACCCCAGCAATAAGCATCACTTGTCTGTACACATCAGCTCTTGTAACAACAGGCTTTGCTTGTTGTTGTTTAGTCGCTAAGTCGTGTCCAACTCTTTTTCCATCCCATGGACTGTAGCCCACCAGGCTCCTCTGTCCATGGGATTTCCCAGGCAAGAATACTGGAGGGGGTTGCCATTGAAAATGCTTTATTTTAATTAAGTAGTGAAATTGCATTTGTAATCTAGCTTAGTGCCCCAGAACAAGTTCCTGAACTACAGAGCCTATATCTGTGCTCCGCTAACTCTCCACGACGAATAGCAAGCTTCCATAAACCCACTTCCTTCAGCTGCAGCAAGGAGAAGGGGGTATGGATGTCTGTGCAAATATACACTTGAAAGACTGAATCCAAATGGGAATCATCATGGTGTGCATTTGCACTTGGACTTTGAACACCTTTCACCAGGATGGATCCACTAGTCCTCCATGAAGGAGGAAGATTAAACCAGACCCCGAGTGTGACCCCCACCCAATCCCACCACACTTTCAATATCCAAGTGATGAGATGAAAGTGGCCAGGGTAAACAAGCACAGGGTGTGTGATTTTTGAGATCTATTTATCCAGTCCTATTTGGAATAGGAAGGGACTCCAAGGCAAGGAAATTCCAGAAGGCCCCATATAAGGAGCCAAGCCTTTGATATAACCTTCTGTCACTCCTTGCTTCCCCGTGCAAATCTCTCATTACCCCCATCCAAATAACGTCCAAAACCACAGCTTCCTCTGTGTGCGATGAGAAAATCTGTGCACTTGTACTGGGACGTACCTGCCCTCACTCCCCACCATCTGGAGGGAAGGAGGCCTGAGCCCATCAATAGCTCAGTTCAGCTGGTTCCTGAATGGAGAGGGGAGGATCAAAGGGCCAGAAATATTCATTTATGGGGAAAAGTAAAAGAATTAAATATGTAGAACCTGACCAAATGACGCCTGAAGGGAGAAATAAATGCCCACGAGCATTTGAAGGGTGTAACCAAACACCACAAAGAGAGACTTTTTTTAAAAGATGATTCAAGTGGTTGTAACAGGGAGAGACTGAAGGAAAGCAAAGGAAAATCTCAACTATTAAGTAAATTCCACCTTGAGCCAGAGGTGTAATACAGAGGGAATTAGTATCAATAGAACCTCTACAGGATACGTATGTTTCCATATCCAATCCATTTCTCAGATGTGTTTGTTTGCACTTAGAAATACACATTTGAGTATTGCCTCTGTCTCTGTATGTTCTGTATATTTTTTTTAAGGTTTTTTTTTTTTTTTGGCTGTGCTTAGTTTTCATTGCTACACAGGGGCTTTCTCTAATTGCGTTGAGCGAGGGCTTCTCATTATGATGACTTCTCTTGTTGTGGAGCACAGGCTCAGTAGCTATGGCTCACGGGCTTGCTTAGTTGCCCTGCTGCATGTGGGATCCTCCCAGACCAGGGATTGAACCCATTTCTCCAGCATTGGCTTAACCACTGGACCACTGGGGAAGTTCCCTGTTCTGTGTATCTTCTGAATGTACTTTCTTGCTCTCATGTCTTTGATTTCTATGAACTTCTTGCATGTACTCCCTATGGTGTAATTTGCAAATGGCTTGGTCTTGTGGCGTGCATCATTTGTCAGAACAAACAAATCAGCTCAGTAGCGGTGATCTTAAGAATAAAATATCAAACAAAGAACTCCTCCATTTTAATGACTTCACTACCTCACATGGTTCTGAAGTTTTGCTTCTCAGCATTCTCCAAGCTCTCCAGAGAAGAAATGGATGAAGTCATAGGAATATAGCCAGAAAATAGATCTTAACAGTTTTCTCCTGAGATACGCTATATGGCAAGTCCTTCTGGAATTTCTAGATGGGAAGAAATAGGCACAGTGAGAACAGCTTTTCTGAGAGTCTTTCAACACATTGATTCCCAGATGGGTTCAGTGCAAGAGTGAAAATTATTTTTTTAAGGAGCAGAGAAATTTCAACAAAGGCTTGGGTTGAGTTTAAACTAGAGACTTCAGCCACTACATCACCTAGGGAGTTGATGAGGGTTCTACATTTCAGTTACAAGCTCTTATGTGGCTTACGGTTTACAGCAGAAGGGGCACTGAACTAGAAGTCCTCTCTACCCCCATTCGACAAACTAGAAGTCTGTAGCATTCTAAATCCCTCCTCCATTGTTTAAATATCTGGATGAATTTGGATAGGTGAACTTTCCTTTCCAGACCACTTTCTTTACATCTAAAACACAAAATTGAACTAAACTGGTGGGATTTTCCTTTAAAAACACTTTTTTCTTTGACAGCAGAGGCCCTTTTTAAATATAATATTACACAAAAGTCCAATCATCTAAACTGGATCAAAATCTTTCTGGTTAAAGCAAAACTGAGTGGTCCAGAGTTTGACCACCAGTATCTTCCATTATAGGTCATGACACTGAATCCCCCTCAGAAACCCCTGAGGCGCCTGCACAGGACACCATTGCTCCCCAAGGAGAATGCTGTGGAAGTCACTGGATTCTGGCTCCCTCAGATCTTTCCCAACTCTCGCTCCCTATGGGTTTACATGGCAGCAAGTGAAGGAGAAAGCTGGACAGCAGTGAGGCAGCGCAAAGACCCTGATGATAAACAGAGGAAAATGACTGAGGAATCGATGGTCTAGAGTTTCCTTTAAGGTTCAAAATCTAAGGAAAATAAACACAGAAGAGATAGGCGTGGGAGCAGAAACAAGGAAGTGTCAACATTCACCCCCTCTCTTCCTCCTTCCTGCCCTCCCTCCCTCTCTCCCTTTCTCCCCACCCACACCTTCATTATCATCCTGTCTCTCTCTCTCTCCCACCTTCCCAGCCTCTCCCTCCCCTATGTGTCACTCTTTCTCACACTCCACACAACAAGGCCTAGCAAGGTCCCACAGGCCAGTGCAGGGGCCTGCAACCATTCCTCATGGGTTATGACCCAGGGAAATGATGTATAGGGACTGGGACCAAGCTTCAAAGAGGGGCTCTAAACCAATCACAGAGATTCAACCAGGAGGGAGTTCCCTGGGGTCTGGGTGCATCCCTCTTCAGATGTAAACGTGCTGGGAAGAGGAGAAGGCCCAGGGCAATCCAGAGCAGAGAAATCTGAAACCTCCCCTAGCAACTCAGGCCGGCTTTACAGGAAAAGGGATGGCTCTTCAACCAGTCACTTGGCTTCAAGATGAAACCCTTACATGCAGTTGATGGGCATGTCCCATTCATCAGAGGGCAGTTTGGCGGTATCTATCAATGCCTACAATCACCATGCCATTGACATAGCCATCCTACTACAGGTCTGTCTTACAGAGAGACCTGTCTGCTGTGTGCACAAAGATGTTCCCTGCAGCATATTGCAATCACAAAAGACTGGAAATTACCTAAATAGTGAGTGATTGGAATAGGATACATACATTTAGCTTTGCTCATATAATAGAATACTCTGCAGCCATTAGAATGAGTCAACCCTGTAATAATGACAAGGAGAGAGCTTTAACATGTAATGTTAAGTGAAAAGAGCAAGATACAGATATTGTGCACAATAAGGTATGTCTTTAGTAAAAAGGATGTGTACATATATGCTCACATATTCACAGAATATTTCTAGAAAGGTATACGCAATGTGCTCATAATGGTTACTTTAGGGGAAAAAAATCCAGGTGGGCACTGGAGAGATATCTCTGAGGGGAAAAGGTTTTGAAAATGGTCTTTCATATACTGATTCAATTTTGTTTTATATTATGCATGTATGCATTTAAAAGAAAAGAAAAAAAGGATTGTGTTAGAACAAAATCTGTCAAGTTGATTTAGCTTTCAACAAGCCATTGTACACTTTAGGAGTCCAAAAATCAGCCAACTGTTATCTTTATCAGAAACTGGAATCGAACAGGGTAGTTGACTGGGTCAATAAGACCTTTATTGCAAACCAGTTGACGATGGTGAACACTGAGAAAAGTATTGGTTGTGAGAGCAGCAGGCCATGCTTCCATGTCCTCTCCACCTCAAGCAAGGCACAGGGGCTCTCGGCCTGTGTGCTTCATTCATAACACAACTGCATGATCTGGGAAGTCTCCAGGTTGCTTCCCTCTTCTGAAATGCATTGCCCCTGGCACATTATGGTCCCCAACTTCAGCTATGTACTCGGGCTTCCCTGGTGGCTCAGAAGGAAAAGAATCCACCTGCAATGAAGGAGACCCAGCCTCAATCCCTGGGTTGGGAAGATCCCCTGGAGAAGGGAATGGCTACCCACTCCAATATTGTTGCCTGGAGAATTCCATGGACAGAGGAGCCTGGTGAGCTATAGTCTATGGAGTTGCAAAGAGTCAGACACAACTGAGCAACTAACACTATTTCTAATCCCAGCCCTCCTGACCTATTACTTGTGTGACATTGGGCAATGTATCCAGTCTTGTAAACCTCATTTTCCTTATTTGAAAAATACAGATGCCAATTCTATCTGCCACATAGGGTTCTGTGAGAAATAAATGGGAGACTGCCCTAAAGCATGGAGCACAAGGGCACCTTCTAACAGATATGCTCATCTCCAGAAATTCTCAGCCTTAGTTCCTACCTCATAGGTGGCCAACCCATTTAAATTGACCTCCCTGCCCTGGTTACTATTCATCATATCAGGTTGTTTCATTCCTTTGTAGCATGAGTCACAATTTGTAATTACCTTGAATATTAATTTGTTTATTATCCATCTCACCCCAAGTAGAATGTAAGCTCCATGAGGTTAATGAGTTAATTTTTCATGCTTACCACTCTAGCCTCTAGCACAGAGGCTGCTCATATAAATTCCTTGAGTGAATAAATGAATAAAAGAGTGCTAGATGCTAGTTGCTGTTGAACCTCACAACAGCCCTTTGCCAGGAAAAACTAATGAGCTCTTTCTCAAATTGGTTGTGAGAATTGCTAACATTATAGAGGCTCAGAGCAGTTCAATAATGTGCCCAGAGTTACCTGGCTAATAAGTGGCAGAGCCAAGCCCAGAATCTATCCCTTTGTTGACTCCAAACTGTGTTCTCTCAACCACTGGACTATTCTAGGGCAGAGAACTCCCTTGCCTGGCGTTACATACAAACAACTCCTGCCTGGGTCCTGATGACATGCCTACAACAGCACTCACGTCCAACCTTTCAATTTGGCATTGCCTGAAACACCACTAATGGGAAATCCTATAATGAATCACACTAATCTAGGCAACAGCACATTTGTCCCCTGCTGTCCCCTCCTGCTGACCCTTTAAGGTCTTTGCTGGAGGCAGAAAACAGAAGACGTTCTTGTGTCATGCAACAACACTTTGAGAACTCCCAGTTGAAGCTCAGAATTATTCACAATCACCAAATAGCAAAGGTGACTAATTGTCATTTGAATATCAGCAAAGTCATGAGAACTAATCACTTGGAAAGTCTTATTACAACTGCAGAAGGAAACAGAAGCAACTGAAAAGAAAGACTGAAATCCTAGAGGCTGATTCATGGCTCACTCTGTCATCATTTTTGAAGTTATGTCAAGTTTACGAGTGTTGCCTGCCTAAATACTGTTGCTGTTATTGAGCTAATAAGCATTTGTAAAGTTCCTGGCTAAAAAGCCTACAAAATTATTTTAAACACTGTGAATAATTCCTTTGTTTTTAGATATAAGTTCTACCACTGACAAGCTTTTTTAGACACAAAACTTGGGAACGAGAGAGATGTAAACAGTATCTTGGCTAGGGTACCAGTCATAGGTAGCACTGGCCTTGGAGGAGCAAACCACAGAATGAGCAAGCTGTTACTGATTAACCCATCACATGCATTTTCTGAGGAAGATGCTTTTGAAATCTAGATTGAAAAACATTCAGCAGGAAAAAGTTCTGTTCTTGTCTACAGAGGAATGGGAAGATTCCCCTTGCACTCAAAACCCAAGCAGGGCTCTGTTACAACCTACAGGGGTGGGAAGGGGGAAGGGGTGGGATGTGGGAGGGAGGTTCAATAGGGCGGGGACATAGGTTAAAAAAAAAAAACAAGCAGTATATTTAGTCGCCTGCAAAAAAATTTGCTTCATTCTCCCAGTAGACAAGTTAAAAATTGTGACTTTGTTTTTACAAGTCAATACATACAAAATCTATCACTCATTCTGTCTTCCAAGAAGTCAGTTGGATATGCCATTTAAAAACACAGCTCAGTGGGATACAATTTTGGACACATGTAAATATGGTCACAAGTTTGACCTACCTGTACAAATCTTACAGGATCAAATCCCCCAATTCACTGACATATCAGTTAAATAGGACTTTCAGTGACAGAGATCTTTAATAGTTAAAGAATATGGCAAATCGGCAGCTCCAATATACTAGAACAGGGTTTCTAAAAATGTGGCCTATGAATTACATTTATCACAAATACCTGGGAAGCTTCTGAAAGGACAGATTTCTAAGCCCCACCTTAGTCCTAAAATTTTCATGGATAGTGTCCATTACCTTACAAAAAGAAACAACAACAACAAAAAAAACCCTTCTTGGGTGGATATTTTAACATTCTAAAATTTGAAAAGCACTCAGTTACAGAAATAAGGACATCTGCTCAGGCCGAGCAACCTGGACTTCTCACATCTACATGATGTGGAGCAGGGTGTAGACAATTAGTAACGACCAGCACCCACTGTGGTGAAGGCACAATAGGTGACATCCCTGTAGAACAATGAAAACTAGAGCTTATAGTCATTCCATCTCATCTTTTCCTCTTTTTCCTTCAGTAAAGCAGAACAGGACTTTTTCGGGCACAGAAAATCTCATTTCTTATTACTGTAAAGACATAAGTGGTCATGTCATGCGCACACACACAAAATAAACAGGAGGAAAAACAAGTTTTGAGACAAAAATGATGAATCAAGTTCTAGACACTGATTCATGAAACAATTATGAATTAAGTACCATCTCCTATTTGTAGGATCATCCAAGTGGAGTTTGCCTATGGGCAGCTGGCTTCTCTGATCTCATACTCAAGGAGAGGGCTAGAGTGACCTACAAGTGAAATCAGAAGACTTGAGTATAAAGTGTGTAGAGTGGCCAAAGAGTAACAAGCATAGAATCTTCGGGAGCATCCAAGAGAAGATTCCTCAGAGTAGAGTGATGGATAACAACAATCCAGAAGGAATGAGGAGAGCTGAGAGAGTGATACAGAAACCAATGAAAACACATCCAAAAGAGAAAAAAAACAAAGGAATGATCACAGTGTCAAATAAGAAAGAGAAATCATATAAGTACAAAAAGCACCTACTGAATTTGACAAGTAGATCACCAGTGATCTCTGTAAGAGATGCTTTCATAGATGACTGTGTGGTAGGAGGTCCAATTGCAGAGAAATGGGGAGCAGTCAGTAGAGAACGTCAACAGAGCACATGGGGATGTGCTTTGGAAAGAGTTTGACCGGGAAGGAAGCAGGGGCAGCATTCAGAGAGGGATTTTCAAGAGGGAAGAGACAGGTACGTATGTAGGTGTCAAGCAAAAGAATCAGTGGAGAAAGAAAAAACAAGAATACAGAATGGTGTGAGAATAATGTATGGAGAAGCTCCCTGGGGAAGGAAGAAGATGCAATTTAATGCACTGAAGAGAGAATTACCTTTAAACAGGAGATGAACATTTTACTTGGCTACTAGAGTGAAGGACAGAGGAAAGTCAGATGCAGATGAGTTTGCGAGTGAGGAGCGAAGGAGAGAGATGAGTCAAGTCACAACTAATGACCTCAGTGTCTCCTACAAGCAGAAAGAAAGGGTATCTCTTTACAGAAGGTAGTGGAATTAGAATGAGCAGTTGAGAAGGTCAGAGGACTTGGAATAGTTATTACAGGACATGAGAAAGAGAGCTGACAATGGGCAGGAGAAAGGAATAATGAGCTAAGGCTTAGTTAAGGTCAGACCATCAACTATTAGTGAGATCAAGTGCAAGGCTGTGCAGTTTCCTCCAGCAGCACTCCGAGTCCAGGTAATGGAAGTAGCAAAGGCTCTGACAGTGGGTGCCTCAAGTAGGTGAAGGTCATCAGAGTCAAAGAGGCTAAAGAATTTGAGGTGGAAATGATAGATGGAAATTGAAGTCAATCAAGAAATGGAATGAAAAATAAACCTATAAGCCAGGTTCCAAAACCCTCATAAATGTTGAGTAAGCCAATATTTATGTCAAGGATCGGGGGAAGTGGCAGAGCCAGACCACATAAATTTCAAAGGAAAAGAGACTTTTGCATGAGGATCCAAGAGAAATGGTTTAGTGGGACATGAAGAAATACAAATGCCTTCCTTGGCCCAGGGATGTGTGGAATATGAAAGAATTCCTTTCCTCCAAAGGGCCAGAGAGGAAGCAGGTTCTAAGGAAGAATACATTTCAGTTAAAGCCAGGGGTGAAGAGAAGGTTTTGCAAAAAGGCTAAGCTATAGAAGAGATAATTTAAAATAAAATGAGGTTCAGAGGGTGCAGTAGAAGGTAAGGTGGGTGTAAGAAACAGGGAGAGTCAGTGAGCAGGGCATCCCTGGCAGTGGGTGATGGCACGGGGTGGGTGGGGGGGTTGGAAAGGATGTTTTTGTCCCCACTCCCTTCAGTTCCAGCCCACTTTTAACTCAAAGGTGTTCCCCTTTCCTTTTAGCATCCCCCAGCCATTTCCCCTTTGACAGGACTGACCATGGCTTCCTAGCTTAAATAGGAAGGCCTTTTTTTCCTATACATTCCTGGCGCTTCAAGGAATAGGCCCAGCCCCACCTTAGTTCGCCAGGGTGCCCTGTTTCTAACAGTCTCAGGCCCTGAGTCCTGTTCTTTGTCCTCCATCCTTCCTTGACTAACCTTACATAATGATCTAAGCTCCACATTCATTTATCTCAGTCCTCCCCTCTGGATTGAGATCCCCACCCCGATCAAATGTCCCTGGAGCATGACACCATGGTCAACTGCTTCAGCTGGCTTTCCCAAATCTGTAAGATTCTTTACAGGATCCCAAAGGCCCAAAAATGATGCCCTTCCTGAGACCCGCTGAGGCGTAGCTCACTGCCCCACATCCAAACCTCTCCAAGGATTTTCCCTCTCCATCCTTCATTCAATTTTCTGGCATCACTAAGGCAGTGACATCAATGCTATGCCAATTGTGATCTTGAGGGAGCAAAGGTAAACCACTCTGATACTGGAGGCAAATGAAACTCAAGGCACATGGCCAAGCCATTTAACTTTGTGATTGTCACCTAGATACAGTCAGAAACATTCAGTAGGCTTGAAGAAGGCAGATTTCCAAGTCCTCAGATAAGGTATCAGCATGATCACATTGTCTGAGACCCTTGATAGAGAAGAGGATTAGGAGACATCTGAAAAATTAAATTCCAACAAGACCATTGCAAATGCATGACAAGGCATAAACACACAATTCATGAAAGAAAAAATCTAATGGTCGTAAACATGAAAAATGTTCGGTTTCATTAGCAACCAAAGGAATGCAAATCGTAACAATAACACTCCATTTTTTACCTAGACAATTAGCAGACATTTTTTAAATTGCTGTGTTAACAAGAATGGAGGGAATCCAGGAAAAAAGAGAATGCAAGGAATCCAACAATGGTCCTCTTAAACACTGCTCAAGAAAGTGTATTAGCATCTCCTTTTTGGAAAGCAAATTAGCCAGAGGAATCAAAAGCTTTAAAATATTTTTTTAATCATTTAGAATAATGGTTTGGAAGAATAGATGACATGGAGAAAGGAACGTGATACACTGATAGATGAAAAAGTTTGCAAAATGTCATGTGTGGTATGACCCCAGTTTTATAACTATAGGTGTATATTTACATACATACACTCACACACATATACACATTTAATGTTTGTGTAGATATGCATGGGAAAATGACTGGGAAGACATCAAAGTGTTAATATTAACTGTCTCTGTGTGGTGGAGTTATGGTCATTTTTCCTTACTGATGATTCTCTACTTTCATGCTTTCTACAATGTAATGTTAATAGTTGTGTTTTCAGAGGAAAACATTTTAAAAGTTGATTCTTTAAAAACACATAGCAAGAAAAGGAAGTTCATACCCTAAGGGGTGAGGGAGGGGGAGAAAAGTTACCTACTAAGGACAACAAGGATGCAAAGGGAACTTGTAATTTACTCATACCTATAAAAATAATTCAAAAGATGAAGGCATACCCAGAGACGAATATGAAAGACTAGCACGGAGGTTAAGACACAGGTCAGAAAGTGGAAGCGCAAAGTGAGCTGAGGTTGGCCAAGTATGAAAGACAATGAAATACATTTTCCTTATATCTAGGTTGAGAAGGACAAGGAAGTAAAAGTGCTATTTGGAGCAAATGGAGTAAAACTAATAAAACTTATATTTCTCAGTGCGTGCAAACATATGAATACTAATAAGATAATAATAATGGACACAAAACACTCTTTCTGGCTTCAGCTCCACCTATTCTGTAGGACTTCTAACATACAGACACACACACACAAAATTCTTTTCCTATGGCTTTTGGAACCCCTAAGGGGAAACAGAGATAATACCAAGTCATCCAGCTTTCATCGCTGTAATTGACATTTTTTCCTGTCCTCTTCTGATTCTCTGTGGAGAATTCTCAAGTCATGTTCACATCAAGGGTAGCAACTAACGCTTGTGCTCAAACAGCCACCACCCCTGTCTTGTCAACATCTCTACTGCCAACAGTACCTCTGCTCAGAGCTTGCACTCTCTGAGGCTGCTAAGTCGCTTCAGTCGTGTCAGACTCTGCAACCCCATAGATGGCAGCCCACCAGGCTCCTCTGTCCCTGGGGTTCTCCAGGCAAGAATACTGGAGTGGGTTGCCATTTCCTGCTCCAATACATGCATGCATGCTAAGTCGCTTCAGTCATGTCTGACTCTGTGCGACCCTATGGACAGCAGCCCACCAGGCTCCTCTGTCCACAGGATTCTCCAGGCAAGAATACTGGAGTGGGTTGCCATTGCCTTCTCCTTGCACTCTCTAAGTCCCCCAAAAGCTACTAAGAAATGGTCCTTTCAGCTTTCCTTGCTTTTGTAACAGCCTCCTCACCCTGGACATGAGTTCATGAGGACTGGGCCAGGGGACAATGGTAGTGACCTGTGCCAGACTGTGCTCAGAATGGCCCCACTTTTTGATAACTGGTCCATTTTCCTTGGACCAACTTCTTGGCCTCCACTCTCATTACCCTCTGTTATTGCTGGTACTTCTATCCCTGGAGGATCCTCAGATCTTTGAGTAAAGAAGCACTGTCAAGCTGGTTCCACAATACTTTGGGCATGCAAGCTCACATCTAACTTCTGGGATGACCGCTCCTTAGGCTAAAGTTGAGATTCTTGCTAGGCTGGTGGAGGACAATTAGAAACCAAGACTCTTTAGCTCCAATTTTGTTCCAGCCTCTTTATCAAAAAAAGATCTTCTGGAAATGGGGAGATAAATTAACTCAGAGGGAATTAACAACCCAAGGTAGATGAAGAGCTCAAGAGATAAAATTCTGGTATTCAGAAGCAGGTATACCGTCTGGTTCTGACTCATCACACACTTCCTTTGTGAAAATCTGCACATGACATGGTTCAGTCATGGTCAGTAATCAGTGGGGAACCACAGAGAACCACAGAAGAGGCACTAGAGACAGCCAGTCCCATTTTTAAGTATGGACAATAAAGAGAATTCACAAATGAGAGAATGATAAATTTGATCACCAGATGGGCAATATTTTAGCTTTCTTTTTTAAGGAGAAGTGAAGTCGCTCAGTTGTGTCTGACTCTTTGTGACTCCATGGATTGTAGCCCACAAGGCTCTTCTGTCTGTGGGATTTTCTAGGCAAGACTACTGGAGTGGGTTGCCATTTCCTTCTCCAGGGGATCTTCCCAACCTGGGGATCAAACCCGGGCCTCCCATATAGCAGGCAGATGCTTTACCATCTGAGCCATCAGGGAAGCCCAAATGTTTGCCAGAGTTGGGGAATAGATAATAGTGAAAATCACTCAGTCACATCTGACTCTTTGTGATTCCATGAAATTATCCAGACCAGAATACTGGAGTGGGTTACCTTTCCCTTCTCCAGGGGATCTTCCCAACCAGTGATCAAACCCGGTCTCCCACACTACAGGCAGATTCCTTACCAATCAGGGAAGCCACAGAACTTGCTCAGTCATGTGCATCTGTTTGCAGTCCCATGGATTGTAGCTTACCAGGTTCCTCCATCCATGGAACTTTCTAGGCAAGAGTACTGGAGTGGCTTGCCATTTCCTTCTCCAGGGGAACTTCCCAACCTGGGAATCAAACCTGGGTCTCCCACATGGCAGGCAGAAGCTTTACCCACTGAGCCACTAGGGAAACCCTTTTTTTTTTTTAAATGTAGTAGCTATTCATCTCCACCCACAGACTCAAGAAATTTAACTGTTTAAAATTTTCTACCACAATATACTTTCTCAGTCCAAGAAAGGACTTCTTCCAGGATAATGGAAAAATTTAACTTGAATGCTTCCTAGAATGATCCACATTACTGGGTTCTATATGGAGCCAGGATATGAGACCAGCAGAGGAGGGCATAGGGGTGCTGGTAGGCAGTCTGCTCCTCTGAGTTCATCTGAGACATCCATGTCCTTATCTTTGTGGCCACTTTTAGTCCGAAAGTGTTCATCTCTCATGAGAAAACAAATCAAAAAAAAAAGTGATTGCTGATAACTAATTGTGCTATACCAGTTTCATTTTTTAATAGCATTACAATCGTGGTATCTCCAATGCCCCAGGATTTCAATAGAAGAGTTAAAAAGGCTTTGATGATGTTTTTGACAAAATGGATAAATGTGACTGGATGCCAGCCTAGGTCAACATATTCATAACCAAGCTAATCATGATGAAAGATGAGAGGCAGCCTAGTGCAGTTGCTAACAGCACAGATTCTGAAGCATGACTGCCTGAGTTCACATCCCATCTACTTTACTACTATAGATATGCCCAATGAAAAGCACTTAAATTTTCTCCGCTTCAATTTCTCATCTATGAAAATGGGGATGATAATGATTCTACCTTTGTGACGGGCACTATTAATTTTCATCAAATACCTAATGCTGTGCTTATTTATCAACCCTCATGCAGCTACATGAGGTCACGGGACTAATAAGGCTAATGGGATGTGAGTGGAAGAGATGGGATCCATTTCCCATCTTGGGCCTCAAAAACATCCACCAGGCTCCTCCATCTCCATCTTCATCTCCTTCTCCTTCTCTCTCTCTTTATCCCCTCTCCCGTCACCTTGCAATGGAGTTTTGGAGGTCACATGTTCCAAACGGCCCAGTCAAAAGATAGAAGCAGCCCAGATTCCCACCAGTCACCACTTAAAGAGTTACTCCTGAAGAGTTGCCCAGACCACATGGGATTTTGATGTGAAAGAGAAATAAACTTTTATTGTGTTAAGACATTGGGTTTTTGAGGTTCATCTACTGAGACAGCTAGAGCTAATTATACTGCCCAATAGGATAATAAAGCACTCACAATGGTGCCTGCCAGGTAAAGTGCCTCAATAAATATAAGTAATATTTGTCATCATCATTATCATCAGTATTGGGAAGGACATTGTAGGCATCAGCATATTTGAGATTAAGTCCCAACAAGACAATACATCTCAGAACCTCATCTGATAGATATAAAAATTGTAGCTTCACAAAGTTTTGGAAATTAACACAGAGATCTGAAAATATTTTGGAATTTATACACAAATATTAGTTTTACCAAGTGATTATTTAATTACATCTAATTATTCATGCCACTCATTGCCATACTTCTGGAGCACCCAAGGAAGGAGTATGCAGCCTTGTCCCATTGATGTTGAGCTCGATCATATGACTAGCTGTGAAGAGATGTAGCACATTCACATTAAAGCAGAAGCTTTAAGAACCATTGTGTGTAGATTAGCAATATCTCTTTGTCTCTCTTTGACATGAAAAAAGGATATCACAGAATAGGATTTCTCCTTCTTCCTGGCCTTGCAAAGAAGACAAAGGGAACAGAGCCACAGCTGAACAACAGTCAGCATAAACTGTGAGTGAGGAATAACTCTGGTTATTGGAAGCCACTAGGATTTGGAGACTGTTTATTACTGTAACATAAACTAAGGTTTAGCTAAATTGTATATTAACCAAAGGGTATTGACTAATTGAGTAACATCAGTATAGATAAAGGTGTCCAGTAGTTCTCCTTCCTTAACATTTTTCTAAATAACTTTCATTTTAATCAGTGATTTAAAAGAGGAAATTGCGCTTAAGTGTACATATGACAAGATCATGAGGTTAATTGCTAACAGTTTGCAGGACAGAATCAAGATCCAGAAAGACACAGAAACTGGAACAATGGGCTGGGTCTAGCAAGATGTCATCGAACTAGAAGAAATGTAAAATCTTCCACACAACTGCAGAATAAGGAAGACGGTAGTTCTCGTGAAAATAATATGAAGTTTTACTTGATAGCCAACACAATATGAGGCAAGAATATAAAGTGGTCGCCAAAAGAAATCAGATGTCCGGCTATCTTCGTAGAACTGTGATGCCCCAAATTGTTCAGTTTCAAGTATCTTCACAAGTGTAATCATTTTAATTTATTGAATTCCCTCTTAAACTGTAGAACCTAAACCGAAAAGACTTAGGTTTGGTTTAACTCCAAAAAGATAGTGACTAAGTTGTATCTGTCACATGTAAATCTTGTACAAGGGGAGAGTTGGGAAATTTATGGGAGGAAGGAGAGGAAAAATAGGAGGCCACCACCACAGGGGAGTTCAAATATTTGAATTTAAATATTTGAAAGCGTGTCCTTTGGAAGAGGCATTAGAATTATTCTGCATGACTCTGAAGTACAAAGCAAAGGCATAGATTGTATCCTAGAAAATGATTTTCAACAAATAGACCTCCCCCAAAACTGAATGAGATATTTAGGATTTGTTAGAGAGGATATTCATGCATCAATACAAATAAGGAATGGTCTCAAGGATGGCAAAAGTCTCTTCTAAATGAAAAGAGTCAAAACCAATTTATACAGAGCAGGATAAGATTAGGCCAGTGGAATACCTTGGGGAGGCTATTAATAATTCACAATCTGCAGTTCATGATGGAAAATGAATTTCACTTACCAAGGAGAAGTGCAAAAATGGTATTATTGAAGCTGATTCTACTCCCACTGAATGAGGGATCCATCCTCCCCCCTGCCAACAGCCAGGAGAGCCAGTGTGCATTTAGATTTAGAAATGGGCTGATCTGGCATAGGTGGACTTTCTTTCTCTTGTCAGCAAAAGAAAGACACAACTTTTGCAAACTCTCTGTTTTAAATCAGCCATTTCCATTTTTATTTCTCTAAGACAGAGGGGAGTGAATGGTTACGGGGACACAACCAGTCCCTACTGGTGAAAGAAAGGCAAGCAGCCAATGTAAATATTATAGCATAAGCTGAACCAGAGAAATGAGAAGAAAAGACCAGTTCCTCCAAACGGTTTCTCTCAAAATAGAAGGTCATGCCAAGGAAAGCCACAGATGCAACACCACAAGCCCAGGGAGAGTTTTAATCAGGAAAACCTGGCCTCAGGCACGCACGCGCGTGCAGCTTCCCACCCGCATTTCTGTGTGCCATTTTCTGAAAGTTAGGAGACAGGGGTTTCATTCATGGCCAGATGAAAAAGTAATACACATTTTAAATGGCAGCTCTGGAAGGATTCACATTTCTACAGCTTTCTTCCGCTTCCTCTCATTAATCTCATTCTGTCTACTCTGCTGGGGTCATCTTGTTTGATCTTATGGTTTCAACTACTGTCTTTAGGCTGACCACCACCCCTAAATCTAAATCTGCTGATTGGACCTATCAAAGGAAATAAGACCCTTCTATCCTCCCCCCGTGGAGATGTGTCTCTCTTTTGGACCTCCCACTGACACCTTGAACTTAAAATATCCCAAACTCGCACATTTATTCCTACTGCATCTCCATCTCAAGCAATGATGGATACCCACGTCAGGAACTTGCAAGTTATAGTTCTTACTGACCCTCTCCACTCGTACTCTGCCTTCCCCATCTCCCACTTCTCCATTCCCACCCAAGTCCTGTTAATTACATCTCCCAGGCACTTCTCCCCATCCCAACTAATTAGTTCAGCCACCATCATCTCTCACCTGGCTACTGCAATATTCACCCAACTGAGTTTCATGATATTAATCTTATCACCCTCTAATCTATTTTCCACACAGCATTCAAAATACTCTTCCTAAAAATGAAAACCTGGACATATCACTCTTCTATTTCAAACCCTTCAAATATTCCCTTTTGCCATCAGAATGACATTCAAAATTGCTAATACAGAATATAAGGCCCTTGAATTCTGGTCCATGACTTCTCCCTAACTTCTCTCTAGACATTCTTCTCCTTATCCTCTCCCCCACCACATATCTTTTATATTCAAAAAGTTGCATCATAAGTTGCTGAATTTATATGCTTCCTTTTTTGTCTCTGAAACTTTGTATGTTCATTTTCTTTCATCTGGAGAATCCTAACTCTTTGCTGCCACTTCTAACCATGACTTCTTACTCAAGCTTCGGGAGCACTCGAAAGCCTAGAAGACCTTGTATGTGCCCTCACAATACGTCCTCTTCCTTCTGCCCTCTGTCCCCCTACACAGCAATGGTTTCCTGCATCTCACCAACTAATGGCCTGTGCTGGCCAGGGGGTGTGCTCTGCCCACCTGTCAGGGAGTTATCACCCAGGAGTGATCCTCATCCAGCGAGGGTTAGGAGTATCTGGATAACTAACTAGCTCACCCCATGGTAGAAAAGCTCTAAAATATAGTTCATACTTTTGTGAGCACACATAAAATTTTAGTAAAAACCTGCTCAAATTTTTTGTCTGTTTCTGCTTAATAAATGTAAGCATACATTAGCCCACTAAGACTAACTTAATAAAATCCAGAAAGAGGTAAAGCTCACAGTAAGAAAAAAAATTCAATTTCTGTTGACATTATACACTTATAAATTTAAAAAAGAACTCTCCTAAATAATATGGAGTCAAAATGGGGAAACATAATGGCTATTTTAAAAATAATAAGTGAGAATGCTGTTACTGCTGCTAAGTCGCTTCAGTCGCGTCCAACTCTGTGCGACCCCATAGACGGCAGCCCACCAGGCTCCGCCATCCCTGGGATTCTCCAGGCAAGAACACTATAAATACCAAAAATTATTGTACTCAAAGTTAGGCTCAAAGGAAAATCCATAGCCTTAAGTATAATACTAATTTAAAAAGCTTAAAAATATATGAATTAACATTTAGCTGAGTAATTTTTTTAATTCTAATGTCATAACTACCTAAAAAAATAACTTAAAAATGAAGGTCAAGAGCAGAAATTAATGAATCAAAAAAGAGAAGGTCAAAAAAATTTTAAAATTCAGGATATGGTTCTTAAAGAGGGCAATAAAATAGATATTTTCTAACAAAACAAATCACAAAGAGGAAAGTCTTAATACTGTATGTAGATCATTAAAAAAAAAAATGAGAATTCTACAAAAGTATTTTATTGAAATTTGTGGTTGGCTTAATGGTTCCCAGACCTCTGTGTCTTCTACAACATGACAACTTTGGTGAAGCTGCGAAAACTACAATGTCATTTCACACGTGCTTAAAAAATAAGAAGAAATAAAACTGATTTTTTAAAAAGGCTATACCCCATATCAGATTTTGATTTTGATAAAAATGTGTCTATATTTGGTAAATATCCCCAAAGGCCTATGTCTCAAAGCCCGGAGGTTTACACCTGTAAATGATGGACTGCCTGTGATAAGGGTACAAATGCCAGCAAAGATTTAACTGTGCTAGAATTTTTACGACAATTGTGGTAATTCTGTTATGAAGTAGGCTAGGTTTTTAGTGGCTAACTTCTAAACCTGTTTTCCTCATAATTCCTGTTATTTTTAGTGCATCATTCTGCAGAATGAGAGATTGTTTTCAGGAACACACATATTGCATTAATCACAAATACATACACATATAAGAATTTAGTAGATAATAAAAGAATTATACAAACCAACAGAAAAAGGTATGGACTGTAAATAATAATATCGATGCTAAAAGTAGCTAGCAAGTTTTGGTACAAAAGCAGGTTAAATACTTACCTTAGATCAAAGAAATTTCTTCAGATTAAGTATAAAAGTTAAAATACAAGAAAACTTAAAAATAGATAAATATTTAATGCCGGAGTAGGGGTGGAATTTCTAAACACAGAAGCAATGAAAGAAGTCACAAAAGAAAAAAATTCAGACATTCAATCAAACAAAATTTCTAAATTTTTGTTGGTCAGAAAAAGTTTTTTTTGAGTAATAACAGCAAGAACCATGAGAAAAATTTGCAAAGAGTTGATATCTTTTATTAACTCAAAAATAAGAGAGAACAAAAACTCTACCAAAAAAAAATTTCAAGGTAGAATTATCAGGATGAAAAAAAAGGTTGTATTACAGCAAAGGGAGGAATGTCTTTAAGGAACAAGAAATTAATATGTACTAACACATTTGAAAATCATAATGGAGTAGACCTTTTCCAAAGAAAAATTATCTCATGAAAAAGTAGGAAACTTGAACAGACTAATATTCATGGGATACATTTTTCTAAACATGCATGTTGAATGATTTCATTTCTGAGTTCATTAGTAAATTCTCTAGAACTATCAAGAAATAGATACAAACTTTTCCAGAGGATATGAAAAAATGTGGAAAGAGGTCTAATTTAGTTCTCGGTACCAGCTAACTGATATCAAAATCTGGCCAATGAGTCTCAAGGATCTTGTTTGTAAGGGACTCTCCCCAGTGATGGACCACACTGTGCTCTCCAAATACTCATACGCATGTGTTTGGTTCCCAGGCATCCTTGGGTTCTGATGGATGCACGTGCCAGGGAGCCTGGTGCTCGACTTTCTACCAAGCCCTCTCTTGCCAACAGAAAGCAACACTCAGCCTCACATACTAATGCTGAATAACATTCTCAAAACAACTTTGGAAGAAAATGCTGGTATATGGAAGGGAACACAAAAGCCCCCTGCTCTTGCATGCAAGCCATCTATTGAAAAGTTGTCTATACACACATGAATTTATCCACAAAACATAAACAGACTTACAGATAAAGAGAACAGACTCTTGGTTGCCAAAGGGGACAGGGGTGGGAGAAGGAAGGATTGTCAGTTTGGGGTTAGCAGATGCAATCTATTATATATAGGATGGATAAACAAGAAAGCCTTACTATATACCACAGGGAATATGTATTTGATGTCCTGTGATAAACCATAATGGAAAAAGAATACATGTATGCATAACTGAACCCTTTGCTATACAGCAGAAATTAATACAATGTTACAAATCAACTATACTTCAACAGAAGAATTTTTTATAAGTTGTCTGCAGAAATTTCACTCCTAGGTATACACTTAGAGAAACACAAACCTACGTTCCCCACGAAGCATGTACAACAATGTTCAGAACAACACCACTTGTACTTGCCGAAAACTGTCCAGAAATTTCATGTGTCCATCTCTAGCAGATGGAGCCACAGAGAGATAAGTGAAGCACTCACCTCAGGAGCAAAGTTTAAAGGGTGCCCAAAAAACTGGTACTCATGATAAATAATATTTTAGTGCAATGGCTTTTTTCAATTAAATGTAATGCAAAAACTCCATGATGAACAAAATACCAAATTTTAAATAAAAGCAGGATCGGTATTACTGATTTTTCCTCAGGCTCCAATATGCCTCGGCACAGAATTGACAGCAGAATGGACAAATAAATTGTGGAATGCTATACAGCAATGAGAATAAATGAAGTACAACTACAACAATAGCATAGATGAATCTCACAGATATAATGTTAAGCAAAGCAGGCCAGACACTAAAGTATATACACTGGTGACTCAAAAACAGGCAAAGTTCTTATTGAGAAGTAGGTGCAACTAATCTAGGATACTAAAAATCAGGATATTAGTTTCCCTTGGAAGAGGGCTTGCAAGAGTGGGAAGGTTCTGAAACTATAGGAATATTTTACTTCTTGATCTGTGTTTTCTATGGATTTTAAACTTTAGGAGAATTCATCAACCTGCTGACTTATGATGTGTACTTTATATATGTGCTAAATTTCACTTTAAAAAAATCTTCAGAGTTGTCTTACTCTGGGCCTAGAAATTATCATACTAAGTAAGTCAGACAAAGACAAATATCATATGATACCACTTATTGCAAAATAGATATCATATGATTGAACTTATTTGCAAAACAGAGGCAGACTCACAGACATAGAAAACAAACTTATGGTTACCAAAGTGTAAGCGGGGGGAGAGATAAATTAAGAGTTTGAGATTAACATATATACACCACTATATTTGGAATTAATATATACTAATATTAATATATACTAACATTAATATATATTAATATATTGAGGATTAATATATACAATTAATAGACACATACTATTACAGATAAAATAGATAAGCAAAAAGGACCTACTGCGTAGCACAGGACTATAATCAATATTTTGTAACAACCTATAATGGAAAAGAATCTGAAAAGTAATATATGCATACATATATAAGTGTATACACATGCGTACCAATATGTACAACTGAATAACTTTGCTGTTGATTGTAAATCAACTATACTTCAATCTTTAAAATGTATGGGGGAAAAAGCATTTAAAAAAATTTAAAAAGAATTACTTTATTCAGAAGTGAAAATATACACAAGCAGCTTAAAAGCGAGATGAATCCCCTTGAGGAGGAGAAAGCAAAGCCATCAGAGCTGTGGGAGGTAGCTTTTAGGACACTACTTTATTTCTGGGCATCTATCCTTGACTAACCTTAAGGCCAAAAGAAGTGAAGTGAGTTCTTCATTAGCAAACATGGCTAGCACCCAAACAACACCATGTGTTCCACCCATTCAGAACATTGGGCTGACAGGAGTTAACCCCCAGTGGGCAAGATTCACTGAGTATTAATTACAATTGCTGCCTGCTCAGATTTTTCTGGGGATAGGACAGGACAGGACAGCCCAGATTTCATCCAAATCCCAGAGAAACCTTTCCTCTAGCAACCAGATCCTGCCACATCAGACATGACAAGACTTCCAAGCAGGGACCAAGGCAATTGTCCAGGAGACTGGCGGCCACTGGCCAGCTTTGCCAATACCCCCACGTGGCAGTCAGCATGACCAGCACAGAAGTGACAAGCTTTCTACAGCCTACCGCAGAAGCCGCACATTGTGTGAGAGGCAGAAGCCACCCGAGGCAGAGGAGGGCTATTTCAGAACATGAATTAGAACCAAACATGGTCAACTGTGGCCTAATTCCTAAACGGGAGTGAATCTGTCCTGGCTACTAATGGTACCCAGCCTCACTGCCAACCCTGCAAAGGCTTTTCACTGGGAAGAATTGGCCGCTTTAGATTCTAATGGCCCCTGCGTAGGGGAAGGCAGTGAACAAAGAGAACAGTCAGCGGGACTTTTCCGACCTTGTTGGTGCATGCGCACTCAGTTGTGTCCGACTCTGTGCAACCCTATGGACTGTAGTCTGCCAGGCTCTTCTGTCCATGGAATTCTCCAGGCAAGAATACTGGAGCAGGTTGCCATTTCCATCTCCAGAGGATCTTTCTGACCCAGGGATAGAATCCACGTCTCCTGCATCTGCTGCAGCTAAGGAAATGCTAACAATGTTATCACCAAGCTCCTTGAAAGGCAAATGATCACCCAGGCCCCCATTTCTTGAATTCAGGCCTAGGGCCTGAGGCCTAGTAGACAGTGGTCACCTGGTCACCTTGCTCATTCCTGCTTCCTAAGCAGTTCCAAAAGCAGGTGGGGGCTACAACATGGATAGACTTTGAAGATATTATGCTGAGCCAAATGAGACAGTCACCACAGGACAAATATGATTCCACTTCCATGAGGTAACTAGCATAGTTAAATTTACAGAGACAGATAACAGAATGGCACTTACCAGGGTCTGGGTTTGGAAGGATGGGGAATTATTGTTTAATGGGTATGGATTTTTCAGTTTGGGAAAATGAAGAAAGTTCTGTAGATGGATGATATGATGGTTGAACACCAATGTAACAGTACTTAACACCACTGAACCACGTGCTTAGAAATGGTAACTCTTACCTTATATCAAGTTTATCACATTAAAATAAAAGCAGCTGGGGAAACGGAAGTTCTCAACCATATCCCCCATGCTGTGAACTCATGTCCTCCCCATCAGTCCTGCCCCTTGGGCCGTGTCCTAACCTGGGTCTACCAGTAAGCTCAGCTCTAGGTATTTCCAGAACATATATTGGGCAATTCAGGTCTTTTTTTTTTCTCTCACTTCCCTCCACATACCTTCTTGTCATGTAAATTCCAATAGAATTATAGCAAAAGACTGCAGTAAAATATTAAAGAAATATTTAAAGAGGCAATCCTGCACAAGGTAGGAGGAAGAATGAAGGTAGATGCCAATCTTGGGTAACACAGCCAGTGTAGTTTTCTGCAGAATCCCTTATTCCACTACTTCCTTCCTTCAGCCTTTTCCTCACCAGATAATTCTTCCCCAAACTAAGCCCCAGGTCTCCTGCTCAAGTAAAAATCCTTTTCTGAGGAAGGAACCCAAAACTCAATCTCATGGAGTTGTAAAGTTTTAATTTGTTAACTCTAGCAAGATATCAGATTTTATCAATGACCATGGACTTGGGTGAAATCTCACTGAGAGATTTCAGGGAGTAAATAAGAGAGGTGGTAGCGCAGAAGGTGCACGGGTGTCTTCAGATACCCCTGAAGGAGTATTTAATAGCTGTCTACTTCTCATCAATTACAGACATCCTTGAGCTTTCCATCTGCAAAGATTTATCTCTTATGGCCCACTCACAGATTCTTGAGCACATGGAAAAAGAGGAAGCCAGGAATTCTGGGAAAATAAATATAACTGCTACTTTTTAAGTACTTGCTATATAAGATACATTATCCTATTTAATCCTTATAGCTATCTTATGAGGCAGAATATTATTATTCACATTTCACAAAATATGAAAATAAACACTGAAAGAGAAAGAAATTGCATATTTTTAAATGTCTAATTAAATACAAATAGTCATGGTTTTTTTATTTTTGTTTTTCCTTTTTTCACATTTCCCTTTCTCTCCATTTACAGCTCCTTCTCTTGAACCCTAAATACCAGCACCCCCAGCACCCCCAGGTATTAGAGTATAGAATACAAGAGCACAGTCTGAGGTCAGAGAGTCCTGTGTTTGAATTCACCATTTGCTAGTTGAATAATGTGTGTGTGTGTGTGTTTGCAACATCAAATCATGTGTCTAAGAGAGCATGTGTGAAAATCAATTCTAAAAACATCCCTCATGTAGCATAAAAAAATGGAAACAGTGACAGACTTTATTTTCTTGGGCTCCAAAATCACTGCGGACAGTGACTACAGCCATGAAATTAAAAGATGCCTGCTCCTTGGAAGAAAAGCTATGACAAATATAGACAGCATATTGAAAAAAGAGGCATCACTTTGCCAACAAAGGTCCACATAGTCAAAGCTATGGTTTTTCCAGTAGTCACGTACAGATGTGAGAGTTGGACCATAAAGAAGGCTGAGCTCCAAAGAATTGATGCTTTCAAACTGTGGTGCCAGAGAAGACCCGAGAGTCCCTTGGACTGCAAGGAGATCAAACCAGTCAATCCATAAGGAAATCAACCCTGAATACTCATTAGAAGGACTAATGCTGAAGCTGTAGCTCCAATACTTTGGCCACCTGATGTGAAGAGTCGACTCATTGGAAAAGACTCTGATACTGGGAAAGATTGAAGGCAGGAGGAGAAGAGGGCAACAGAGGATGAGATGGTTGGATGGCATCATCAACTCAATGGACGTGAGTTTAACCAGACTCAGAGATAGTGAAGGACAGGGAAGCCTGGAGTGCTGCAGTCCATGGGGTTGCAAAGAGTCGGACTCAACTGAGCGACTGAGCAACAACAACATATAACATAATTAATGGTCTTTAGAATAAAAATCTTTAAAAGATGTCTGAAAATGTAAATCAGAACTAGGCACTGGGAACACAGTCTATCTGGTTAGCTCTACCTCAAAGAAAACATGTTTGCAGTCCAGATTTTATCAACTCCACACTCAACAACAAATCTTTGTCAAGCACTGCTATGGGAGAGGAGATGAAAAAATGAACAAGATTCTGCCCTCATCCTCAAGATATTCACAGTCCAGCAAGCTCCAATACTTTGGTCACCTGAAGAGAAGAGCTGACTCATTAAAAAACACCCTGATGCTGGGAAAGATTGAAGGCAGAAAGGAACGACAGAGGATGAGACAGTTGGATGGCATCATCGAGTCAACGGACATGAATTTCAGCAAGCTCTGGGGAATGATGAAGGACAGGAAAGCCTGGCATGCTGCAGTCCATGGGGTCACAAAGAGTCAGACATGACTTAGTGACTGAACAACAACAGGAAAGGGATACTCACAAGCAGACAAGCAAATGAGCAGCAGGATAAGTTATAATACAAAGATGGACATCATGCAATGGGGTCACAACAAAGAAGGTTCTGGATATGAAGAGGAACACGCCAAGGAACAAAAGGCAGGAATGATCCCAGGCAGAAGGGAAGAGCCTGTGCTAGGACACAGTGGGGCTGAGTGAATTCACTCCCTGTAGCTGCAAGCAGTACACAGCTGGACAACAGGTGTGGGTGAGGGCTGCTTAGGTAGACCAGGCAGTTTAGAAGGCTTGTCAGTCTCTACGGAATTTGGACATCCTGTAGGCAACAGGAACCCATTGACGATTTTTAAGGGGCAGTAATGTGATGCAAAGCTCACATCACAAAGATCCCCTGAGCTGTCCTCTGGGAACAAGGACTCAGAAAAGTAGGTACCAGGAGACCCTTGAGAGCTCCTGCAGTTCTTCGAGTGAGGGAGAATTAGGCATTGAATGCAGATTCAAGAGACTTTGTCTGGGAGACTGGACAGAATTTGGTGAAGATGGGGTGGGTGGGTGTGAAGGAAGAAAGTATTTAAAATTATCCCAATATTTTGGGCTTATATACCGTAACAGTAGCCAAGTATGCAGCACAGGGAAGAACTCATTTCCTTCAGGGAGCATTAAGAGCACATCAGGGATGCACATGAACAATCTAAAGTCCCACCAATGCCAGTCTACAAAGTCAGGGAGCCCCATGAAAGCAACACTTAATTCCTGTGAGTGGTGCCATCTCCTTACGACAGCTCCCATTCTGCTCACAATGGCTCAGTGTATGGAAAGGCCTTCATGAAAGCTGGTCCTTCTACATACTCTGCTGTCTGTGCCCAACCCTCAGTGCACAGAGCAGGCGGTCCCCAACTCACTTGTGTGTGCTGCATAGAACCCTTTTCTTCGGTTTGCAAAGATGTCATTTCAAGTAGCTTATCATCATGAGGGGCACATCTTTATTTTGTAAACCACAATGAAAGCCAGTGGGCCTCTAAAGACCCTTGAAACCTATATATGTCCTTAATAGATCCACAGGTCTCAGTGCTGCCAGGCTGGCCACATGGGTCAGCTGAAATATTTCCACATGTGACTTGCCTGCCCCAACCTAAGCCACGCAGTCAGCCAAGTTTTGCCAGTGATACCCTCTGAGCTCAAATGTCTGCACCTAATTGCCTGCAGGTCATAACCAGAGAGTACACATTTATTGCCCCTACCAAAGGGGACATTTCGTTTAATTAATTTTCCATTACAGCCTTTATGCTAATAAAGCTGTGCCACACAGATTAGCTACCAAAATGTTCATCAAATCATTGTTCATAAGAGCAAAAAGTTACAAACCATCTGAATGTCCAACTATAGGACACAAAGACATTCCATTTATATCATGGAATAGTACGTAGCTCTTAAAAATGCTCTTCCAGAAGAGGATCTATGCATATGACAGGATGCTCACTACAGAATGCTTTCTAGACTGTCTGCTCCATAAGGGTAAGGGATTTGTTTTCTTCATCAATGTACCCCCAGTGCCTAGGACAGGACCAGGCACAGGGTAGTCATGCTTTAACTATCTGTTGACTGAATCAATATAAGAAGTTGGAAAAGTGGATGACAGAGTCTGGTTCCAATTCTGTAAAAAGAAACACACACACACACACACACACACACAGAAGGATCTGGAAGGATATACATCAAAAGGTTACCAGCAGTTTTTCTGGAAGAGTGGGTTTTTTTATATCCTTGTCCTACTCCTTTTTTCTGTTCACAGTAACAAAAGCCAAAACAAAATGAAGAAACAAAAAAATCATTTGGGGTAAGGAGGGGGTACCCCTTTACAGACTCAGCCCTTGTTCACCGTGAACTCACCGTCATTTCCATGCCAGAATAACATCAAACTAACCTCAGTTTTACATGTAACCCAGAGCACTAATTTGCACTAACACAGGTCAGTCCCCTCTGGCCCATAACAGACTGGGCCCCTTGGCTTTAACCTCATTATCAGCCCGGGTTCCATGCAGGGCCGTCAGGATCCCATCACTCTTGATAGAGCCTCATCCTAGTCCCTGTGACTGAGCTCTGTGAGTTTCCAATCCCTTTCAAATAGGAAAAGGACATTTTACTACTATCTTCATGTCAACAGACCGCCTGTGTTTGCAGGGAAGTTCTCTCCTCACTACACCAAGCATGAGAGTGTGAACACTTTTTATGCAGTTTCTCCAAAGGCAGTTAAAAAAGCACCCAAAGGTGTCACCTGCTGGGGCCTCATCCGAGTTAAATTACAACTGCCCGGGAGGAAAACGGGGCAAGCAAACACAGTAAAACTGTGTAAAATCAGCTTATGAAGTTGCCCTGGTACCAGAGCTGGTGTGTCTAATCCTCTCCTGGCTGAGCTAATTGGCTTAACTCACTGATGATTTTACAGCCCCAGAAGCCATTCTCTGATTGCAAGAATTAGAGCTGCCAAATGATCTTCAACCACAGCACAGACAGGCCCAGTGCCAACCAGAAGAATATTTGGGGAAAGAGCTATTTTAAACAAACGCTCCTGTGGGTATAAGGATACTTTTCCGTCTAGACTCCTGGTGACACCTGTTGCTCACTCATCCTGCCCTCGGTCCACCTCCCCCTCGGCAGTGACGTGGCCAAGACAAACCATGGCCACCCGACAGGGCTCAGAGATGCGGCCGCGTGAACAGAAGTACCAAGCGGCCCAGGAGTCGCATGCTCCGGCGCAGCCTGTCAGACTCAGCTCTGCTGCCAGGTGTCAAGGAGCCATCTGCGGGCAGAGAGCAGGCGGGGCGGGCCAGCAGTTTAAACTTTCAGATGGCCAGGGAGAGGAGTCTTTCTCAGTGCATTGCGGCTCTGGTTCCGACATGCAGGTCAGCATGGAGCAAGGAGAAGGAGAAGATGGTAGAATTCTTGTCCAGTCCAATCCTCTATACCTGATCATCGCCTATCAGTGATTGTCTAGCTTATCCTTGAATCCTTATGGTGACAGGAAACTTGCTACCTTATGAAACAGCTGGTTTTATGGGGGAGCTGTCTTCCTTACACTGATATGATCCCTTCCTGTGAACTTTACTCCCTTCATTACACATTGTAGAGCTACAGAGAGAGAATCTCATGTCTCTCTCATGCAATTCAAATCAAGATAGGCTTCTGTGTAAGAAGCATAAAATGGTTCAGGTACACAGGGGTAAGTGGGTAGTGGAACCCTGTGGGAATTTGCCAATTCCTTGCAGATAAATACCTGGGATTTAATAAGTCCTGGAGATAAGAGACTCAGCCTGGGCTTGGGCAGGCCTGGAGGTGAGATAGGAGATGACTGCATAAAGCTAGGATTCCCAAAGGACAGTCCTCAGAGGAAAGAAGAAACAGCACCAAATCAAAAGTCTTTAAAGACACTGTCTGATTCAAACCAGATTCTGGATGGAACAAGAAAAAAATATTTCCCTATAAATCCCTAAGCACAAGTTCACATTCTTTGAGATAAAATTCACACTATATATATAACTTAAAAACTCAGTTGAAATCATCATTTTAAATAATTCTGAGCTGGTCATGCAAAAGCAAAGTTAACTTTCTCTGGAGGAAAACAAAACTCAAGCCTCAGGAGTTCTCATAGACAAAGCTTCCAGTAATACCATCTCAAAATTCTCAAGTCACCAAACACACAAAGAAACAAGCTACCATGATCCCAACTGAGAAGAAAGAAAAAATTGCTGAATCAGAACCACACAGACTGCAGATATAATTATCAGATACAGAATATGAAACAAGTGCACTTAAAGTGTTTAAAGAAATTATCTAACTTGAGAGTATTTAATTTTTGATACTTTATTCCTATTTAAAGGGGAGAAAACGTTATCAAAATTAATAATTCAGATAAAAAATGCCAAAATAGAACTCCTAGAAATAAAAAAAATGCAAAAATTGAAAGTATGAACTCAGTTGATGTGTGTGTAAAACTAGAAAGAGTGAGTAAATTAAAAAATTAGGTTTAAAAAAACATATATATATAAAATACAGCATGGATATACAGAGGTGAAAAAGTTGCCAGAGGTTAAAAGATATGGAGGCTAAAAAGAGAAGGCCCAACACAGGTCTAATCTGAAGTCTAAAAAGAGATAATAGAAAGAGGTAGAAGCAACATGACAGAATTTTCCCAGGGAAATTTTATCCACAGATTTAGGAAACACAATAAACGCCAATGAAGATAAGAAAGAAAAAGGAAAAAACCAAACAACCTTGACCCGTGTGATAGTGAAACTATAAACATCAAAAGCAACGAGATCTTTAAATCAACCAGAGAGGAAAAAAAAAAAAAGATTACCAGTAAATAATTTCAATTAGACTGATAGCTGATTTCTCAATTACAACAGTGTAGGACTTCAAAAATACAAGCAAAAGCTGAAGGAACCATGGGAAAACTGACAAACTCACCATAGTAGAGGAAAAATTTATAATCTCTCTTTATTTGATACTGCAGCATTTGATAGATCAAACAAACTAACACCAAAGCTTGGTGGATTTTCCTGCTCAACATTTAGTCTGATCTCTTTGTGGTATGTCTTCCTAGACTGTGGGGCTAGTAACCTAAAACCACATTTCCCAGGTTCCCTTGTATGACCCAGTTTTCCTAGGACAATCATATTTATGCTCATTTTCCTGATAGCCATTAACAGCATCCTCTTTTTACACTCTAAAGTGTTTGTTATGGATGATAAATTATATAGTTACTCTATTTATATGTAAAACACCATAAAAGCAAAAGTTTTTTTCAAACATGCTGTATTGGTGACTCAAATATCAAATGCCACATTTTACTTTCAGGAGTATGATTTTTCCAAAAAGGTGAACGCTTCTTAACAAAGCAAATTATAACCTTCTCTTGGATTTACATGACAGTGACATTTCTGGAAAATTCTATGTGTGCTAACATCATGGAAAATATCTTTAGTGTTTACATATAAAATGGAGATCAAGTCTGGACTTAGATCATTTTCAACAGGTTTTCCACCTAAACAGAAGTACAGAGACAGTTGTGCAGGATGGGAGAAGAGTGTGCACTGCAGAAGGCTGCTCTACATACTGCAGGATATTGAGCACCTACTGTTCCTCACCAATCGAGTGCCAGTTGTGCATCCCCCAATTATTGTGACAAAATCAAAACACCCCCCCACATGGCGTCTTCGCCCAAGGTCAGTACCACTGAGCGTAGATGACGGAGGTTATTTCAAGTTACAGATGAACATCCATCCAGAACTTGGATCACGTGTCATGGTCTCTGAGGCCTTTCAGTACATACTGTCTCCCTGCAGGTAAAATGCCTCCCCTTAGACTCTGAAATAGTGTCTGGATTTACTTTATCTTTGCTCTAGAAGGCATTTCTGAAAATTACTTTGTATTAAAAAGTAAACCATCCTAGAGCAGTTTTATATTGACAAAAAAATGTCAAGATAGTACAAAGTTCCCAGTATTAACAGTATTAAGTTCTGTTAATAATAAGATATTATTAACATCTTACCCAGGTGGCACTAATGGTAAAGAATCCACCTGTCAATGCAGGAGACACAAGAGACTTGGGTTCAATTCCTGGGTCAGGAATATTCCATGGAGTAGGAAGTAGCCACCACTCCAGTATTCTTGCCTAGAAAATTCCATGGACAGAGCAGCCTGGCAGGCTATGGTCTATGGGGCCGCAGAGTTGGACACAGTTGAGCAACTGAGCACATATATATTTCTATACATTAATATAGTACATTTGTTACAATTAATGAACCAATGTTGATATATTATTATTAACTATATATAATAACTGATATAATAATAATATATATTATATATAATAATATAATATAATAATAACATGTAATAACTGATATAATAATAATATACTATTATTATTAAAGTCTACTCTTTATTCAGACTTCCTTAGTTATTACCTAATGTCCTCTTTCTAATCCAGAATCCCATCCAGGATACTTCATTACGTTTAATAATCACATCTCCTCAATCTCCTCCAGGCTCTGATAGTTTCTCAGATTTTCTTTGTTGTGATGACTTTGACAGTTTTGCAGAATCCTAGTCAGGTACTTTGCAGAATGTTCCTCAGTTGAGATTTGTCTCATAATTAGACTGGCGTTAAATGTTCTTGGAAGGAAAATCTCAGAATTAAAGTACCATTTTCATCACATCATATCAAGAGCACTCACTATCAACATGACTTATCACTATGGATGTTAATCTTGATCACCTGGCTCCAGGTGGTGTTGATCTGATTTCTCCCCTGTGAAATTACTTAGTACTTCTTCTCCCTGTCCATACTGTGCTTTTTACAGTGAACAGCTCACACTCAAGTGTGAGGAGTTAGGATTCCCCTCCTTGAGGGCAGAGTATCAACATAAACTATTTGGAATCCTTCTACAGGGAAGATTTCAGCTCTCTCCCAGTTTTTTTGTTTCTTTTTTTTTTAATATTTATTTATTTGACTGAGCTGAGACCTGAGTTGCAACACTCAGGATCTTGGATCTCCACTGATGCATGTGAGATCTTTAGCTGCGGCATGCAGGATCTACTTCTCTGACCAGGGATGGAACCCAGGTCCCCTGCAGTGGGAGTGTGGAGTCTTAGCCACTGGACTACCTGGGAAGTTGCCCAGTTACTTATTAGCCAATTATTTATATCAGTATGAACTCATGGGTATTTATATTTTTGGTTATGAGCCAATATTATTTTATTTATCTTGTTTCTCAAATTGTTCCAGCTTTTGCCATTGGCTCCCATGTTCCTTTAACATATCCCAATTGTTGGTGGTGGCAGGGGTTGAGAGAGTTCTGGGTTTTGCAGGGGGGCAGGGGAGGTTAGAATTTCCTTATTTTCTGGCAAAAGAAGATGCTGTAGAATCAGCTTGTAAATATCCTCTCTCAGTTCTAGAATTAGTTATTCCTTTATTTCTTGTATTGGAGAATGGTGTTAGAACCAAGATCCAGATGCTGGATGCTACAGGTTGCTACAGGGGTTGTGCTGCTTCCAGCCTCTCTCAGTTGTTAGAGCAAGGAAATACACGTGTATACTACCCCATGAATATAATGTTATCTATAAATAAATGTTACTACATAATCATCTATATTAATAGTATGCTAAACATGAGTTCAAACTGATATCTCCAACTCTCTTACTATGAGAACAATTCTAACCCGCTCCCCTTGCTTATATGTTACCAACTCCCACAGTAAAAAAAAAAGCTGGTTGCCACCATGCACCACCTACTTAATCACTGCATACATTATAGCAGGGTCAGAATTTTTGATTAGTACTTTCATGGAAAACAACTTTATTAACTTGAGTACAATGCTTACGAACACTTTCCTTTGCCTTAAGTCCTACAGTCTCGGTTCATTTCCAAAGTTACTTAGGTCAGCACTTTTTCCTCCACCCCATTTAGTGAATCATTTCATATATTTGTAATACAGCTAGATTGCTCTGTCATATTTGTCACATTCTCCATTCCATCCTGGAATTCCCTGACTGCCTAAATCATTTTTTTAATGTTGATACATAAAGATTCACATTTTATATTCTAAAGTTCTACAGGTTTTGACAAATGCATTTTGTCATGTACTCATCCACAACAGTGTCCTACAGATAATTTGATCACCCTAAAAAATGTCTTATGCTTCATCCTTAAATCCCCACCCCTAAATCCCTGGCAACTACTGATCTTTTTGCCATCTTTATAGTTTCACAATTTCCAGGATGTCAAATAACAGGATCATATAGTATATAGCCTTTTCAGAATGACTTCTCTCATTTAGCAATACACATTTAAGATTCACGCATGTCTTTTCATAACTTGATAGCTCATTTCTATTTGTCACTGAATAATATTCCATTGTATTGATGTCACATAGCTTTTCATCTGTTCACATACTGAAGTACATTTTGGTTATTTCCATTTTTTGTTGCTTATGAATAAAACTGTTAAAAATATTCATGTGCATGTTTGTGTAAGGGCATAAGGTTTTTAATCAGTTGGTTATATCATATGTGAAGGCTATAATTAAATTTGTAAGAAACTGCTATTCTAGTTTCTAAAGTGGCTGAATAATCCTGCAGGGAATAAGAGTTCCTATTGCTCCACATCCTTGACAGCTATTGGAATTGTTAGTTTTTTGGATTTTGGCCATTCTAATAGGTGTGGAGTGGTATCTCACTGTTATTTTAATTTACAATTCCCTAAAAACAAATGATGCTTAGCATCTTTTCATAGGCTAATTTAACATCTATATATCCTCTTTTTTTTTTTTTTTGGTGAAGTATCTGTTCCAATCTTTCTTCCATTTTTCAGTTGGGTTGCTTTCTTATTGTTGGGTTTTAAAAGGTTTTTGTATATATTTTATACAAGTCCCTTTTAAGATATAAGATAGGTGCTTTTCAAATAATTTCTGCCAATCTATGGCTTGTCTTTTCATTCTCTCAAAAGCATTTTCACAGAGCAGAATTATTGATTTTAGATTTTAATAAAGTTAAATTTATCATTTTTTCATGGATTAGGATTTTGGTGTTAGATCTAAAAACTCATAACCAAACACAAGATCATCCAGATTTTCTCCCATTTTTCTTCTGGAAGTTTTATAGCTTTGTATTTTACACTTAGATTTACAGTATATTTTGAGTTAATTTTTGCAAATGGCAAAAAACCTATGTCTAGGCTCATGTTTTTGCATGTGGACATCCAAGTGTTCCAACACCATTTGTTGAAAATATTATCCTTTCTCCATTAAATGGCCTTTGTTCCTTTGTTAAAGGTCAGTTGACTATATTTGTGTTGGTTGATTTCCGGGCTTCTACCTGTTCCAGTGATCTTTGTGTCTATTCTTCAGTATTGTGTTGGTTATTCCATGTAAACATTAAATTCATTTGTCAATACTTACAAAATAACTTGCTGGGACTTTGAAATTTTTTGAATCCATAGATCAAGTTGGGAAAAACTGATGTCTTAATAATATTGAATCTTCCAGTCCATGAACACAAACTATCGCTCCATTTAAGATTTTGAATAACTTTTAAATACTGATTTTTATATTTTCTTAATACAGATTCTGTACCTATTTTGTTGGATTACACTGAGTGCTTACTTTTATGCTACTGTAAGTAGTATTTTTAATTTCTAGTTCAAATTATTCCTATGTATGTGGGGTGCAAGTAATTTATAAGACTATTCCTAATTCCTCCTTCTCATTTCTTATGAAAGCACTATCATTCATTTCATTTATCCATACATAATCACCCAATACACAATTACTCTTAATACTTTAAATAAATGGGTATATTTTAGATCAATTAAGAATAAGGTAAATTGGACTTCCCTGGTAGTCCAGGGGATAAGAATCTGCCGGCCAATGCAGGGGACATGGGCTAAATTCCTACTCCGGGAAGATTTCATATGCCACTGGGCAACAAAGCCCATGCACCACAACTACTGAGACCACATTCTAGAGTCTGCAAGCTAATTACTGTACCCACGTGCCACAACTGCTGAAGCCCAAGTGCCCGAGAGCCTGTGCTCTGCAACAAGAGAAGCCACCACAGTGTTAAGCCAGAAAGTAGCCCCCTCTCATTGCAGCTAGAGAAAACCCACAGGCAGCAATGAGACCCAGTACAGACAAAATTCAAATAAATAAATGAAATCAATAATAAATAGGTACATAAAAGATATTATCTTTATTCCTTTTCTAACACTCTTTTCTTTCTCTATATAGACCCAAGTTTCTGACCCATTTCATTTTCCTTCTGCCTGAAAAACTTCTAACATTTCCTCCAAAGAAGATCTGGTGGTCATAAATTCCTTCACTTTTTTTCATCAGAAAATGCCTTTATTTCTCCACTTTAGAAGGATAAGTTTAGCAAATATAAAATTCTAGGTTGACGGGGCTTTCTCTCAACACTTCATATATTTCATTCTATCCACTTCTTGCTTACGAGGTTACTGATGAGAAGTTCACTGTAATTCTTATCCTTGTTCCTCTGCAAGTAAGGTATTCTTTCTTCTAGCATCTTTTGGAATTTTCCCTTTGTCTTTAGTGTTCTGCAGTTTGAATATAATATGTCAAACAGATATTTACTCTGACACTGTTTTATGAGCTTCTTGGACCTATTCTTTGGTGTTTGTCATTAATTTGGAAAGTTCTTGTCCAATATACTTCAAATATTTCTTCTGCTCTGTTCTCTCCTTCTTCTTCTGGTATTCAATTATACATTTGTTGTACCTTTTGAAATAGCACCTATGGTTCTTGAGTAATGGGTTCCAATCTCTGTAGGAGTTTTTCCCCATTGTTTTTTCCAATTTGAATTCAGTTTGAGAGGTTTCTATTGACTTTTTCCAAGCTCAATGATTCTTTCTTTGATTGTGTCCAGTCTACTGATAAGATATCAAGACATTCTTCATCTCTGCTACAGTAGTTGTTTATTTATAGCTATCATTTGATTCTTCCTTTGAATTTCCATTTCTCTGCTTACATTAGCCACATGACCTTGTAGGTTGTTTACTTTTTCTACTTTTTCTATTATCTCCATTAGAGCTCTTAAAGTCATACTTCTTATTTTAAATTCTGTATCCGATAATTCCAATATCTGTGTCATATCTAAGTCTGGGCCTAATGCTTTGCTTTGTCTCTTCAGACTATTTTATTCTGGCCTTTGGTAAGTCTTGTGGTGAGGCATAGGGGAGAGGAAGCATTCTATAAGTATATGATTATATATCAGTTTTAGAGGACTTTGATCTGTGGGTTGTGACCTTCAGAAGTGCCACATGTAGCTTTTCCTTGACTTAAATGAAAGCAAGGCAGGCTAAAGGAAACTGAAGTAGGAAGAATATTCTTTCCCCAGTGAGATAAGTTTCTGGCATTTTTCCCCTTGAAGAGTAGGCCTTGGTTAGGGAACACACTCGTGGCAAATCTCAATGATTATTCTTCCTCTCTCCTGCCAAAGCCGTCTCTCATGAATCTTCACCATTAGAACCTGGTAGGGTTCCTGGAGGTAAAATCTACAAAATGTGACTATCCTCTTAAAACCATAGCATGAGGATTTTCTCACTCTCAGGCTAGCTCACATTCAGCCTCCAGCAATTCATCAAAATTATCACTTAACAACCAAAATTGCCAGCAGCTTCTACTGCAGATAAGCAGATCCAAACTGCGGCTCTTTGTACTCACTTCTCTCCAGATTTCAGGGTGGTGATTTGTCCTGAAACTTCATTTCTGTGATAGACCTCAGAAAAGTCATTGACACACAGTTTATTTCATTGTTTCCTATAAAAACAGAAGTGGTGTCTTCCAACCCAAAGAGGTTTCAGAACTGACACTGAAAGTCCAAAAATTATCTATTTTAACTAGACAAACATCAAGATTGGCAGGATGTGATCATTGTCAAAGCTGGGTAATAGACTCATAGGGGTTCTTTATAGAATATTTGAGAATTTTCATAACAAAAGTTTATTTTTAATAAAAGTTATTGTTAAGTAACTTAATCAGGGGGTTACCTAGATGGGTAAAGAATGCTTCTGCAATGTAGGAGACACAGGAAACGCAGGTTCAATCTCTGGTTCAGGAAAAGCCCCTGGAGAAGGAAATGGAACCCACTGCAGTATTCTTGCCTGGTAAATCTTATGGACAGAGGAGCCTGGCAGGCTACAGTCCATGGGGTTGCAAAGAGTCGGACACAACTGAGCACATGGCACAGCATTATGTAAGTAATTATGAATTAATTATTGTACTAAGGGGTACAAAGGAGGTTTTTTTCATGGTGCTATGGAAACAGGTAACAGAGAATAGAGGCTCTAACCTGGTCCAGAGGGCAAGAGGGGTCATCTCAAAGACTTTTAGAGGAGACATTGTGAAAGGAACCCTCATGCTGTTCCTGTCTTCAGGAGATCGAGCAGCCTGGATGGAAGATACAACCTGAAGTTAGTCAGGTTGGACCCAAAGGCTGGCCTTCAAAGTTTGAACATAATAACAATAATTTTAAAAGATGAAAAGAGTGAGAATGTTTTGGAAGCAAAGTTTCTGTAAGTTGGAATTCCAAATAACCCCTTACCCCTCCTGACCACCTGAATCTAGATTGGACAACCAAGTGAGATTTTCACAATTAAATCTAGTCTCCTATAATATTAACTTTGTAAGGACCTCTCCTTCCTCTGCAATCTAATTCTCTCTGGGTACCAGTAAGCTCTGGGTTAACCCGTTCATGGAACGATCCCATAGAAGAAGGATTGAGACTTCATGCTGGGTAGAGATAAAGCCAGAGGAGTGAGGCAATTAGAAAAAAAAATGAAATTTTGGAGTTCTGCACACAGGTATGCCATAGTTGCAACATATAAACTAATGCAAGATGCATGTCTCTTGTGTGTAACATTTTTACCATCTGGAAAAACAAAAATTATGCCACTTACCAGCTCTTGTGTGGATTATTGCTAAGCAAATTGAACAATTATGCGTATGAAAACATTTTGTATCAATTTATTATATAGCTAATGATAACTTATGATGGTAATTATTAAAAAATAGATTGATATCAACATTTAGAGCAACATCTAAACTTCCCAAATTATTATTATCAATAATTTTTCAAATAACAGTAATTAATCATAATTATAGTTAAATGATGGTTTGTAATATAGTATATGTTTGTTTCAAATAATAAGAGAAATACTAATCTATTATGGTGAAGATAATAAAACTAATAATGAAAGACTGATGACTGCTAATCACTTCACAGTATTGATATTAAAATATCCAAATCATCAAAAATCGGGCAAAATAAAATCTAGTGAAGGCATATGGCAAAATAAGTGATCCATAATCATCAAGTATTTCAAATCAGGATTCTAGACCAGTGGTTTACCACACTGGCTACCCATTAGAAAAGACAAGACTGGGAGGGGTACCTTTTTAAAAATACCGATGCCCAGCTCCTCCCACCTCCCTATCTCCAAGAAACTGATTTAATCAGACCCGGTGTGGCCAATTTCTTTCAAGCTCCCCAAGTAACTCTAACATACAGCCAGAGTTGAAAACCACTGCTCTCGATGTTTGATTTTTATGCCTGAGAATAAAGATATATTTGCTCCTAGGGGCAAAATGGAATTCAGAAACCCACTTGCCCAGCCTCTGTCAATCAGTGCTGTGTATAGCAGAGGAATGAGTTGTTAGTTTTAGTTGTCAAAGAAATTTCTTCATGGAAAAGAAGTACATTAAAATACCAAATTACAGTATTTACATACTGCATGTTTTTTTTCCAACTGTGTTCCCATGGCAACTAAATCCATTTGCTCCCTACTTTCTCCTGAGTTATTTTCCATCATGAGCCATGCTTTATTAGTGAGGCAAACAGTTTGCCCTCTGAAATGACTGTTTTGCTGTTTACTATTTCTTTGCCAAGGAACTCAACTCTAGTTAGCATCTTCTTCCCTCTTGTGCTACCCACATTTGATAAGCTGGCTGCTGGTTTGGGCAGAGATAGTGTCCCTGCCACTTTCCTCAATCTGGAGCAGTCCTTGAGTTCTTTCTGATGAGCTATTCAAGAAAACACAAGTGGAGAGGGAAGCTTCCCTCAGGAAACCTGAGACTGGAAAAGGATGCAAGAAAGAGGATCCATTGAATCCCAAATAGAGACTTAGTCATTAAATTGACAGTGGGCAGAGGGTCACGCAACTCCCGGAGACCTCACTAGGCTTGGTCAGGCAGGGTCACTGGTGGAAAGGAGTCACGGCTTTGGAGCTGGACGCCTGCTAGCTAGGGAGAAAGTGAGTCCTGCTCCTGTATGAAAGCATTACTCAGTCCCCTGAGAGGAGGCCCCAGAGAGGTGCAGGACACTGAGGTTTCTTTGTGATTTCACCCAGGCCACTTGGCAGACTGCACAGCCTGTTTGTTTGCATGTTTGAAACTATGACATTTCACTTGCTAATGGGGTTCTGCTTTTCAAGGGGACAGAGATGCCAAAGAAGACTGCAGGAGGGAGGCACCAGGCACAGTGCCTCAGCTCAGCTCCTCTCACTGATGCCTGAAGACAGGATGGACCTGGGCCGCCAGCACCAGAGGAGAGACGAGGGGCACCACTGACTGGGTGATGCTTCGAAATCTCTCCTCACTTGCTGCCTCCTCCTGCGCCAGCAGCCTAATGAAGAAGACTTGTTTCCTCCTCTCTCTCAGGCTCCTATTAATAGCCAGACCTGTGGTGGAGCTGCCCCCCGGGGACAAGGGGGCTGGTAACCCAGGCAGTCTCAGATGGCAGCAACAGAAATCACACGTGGCCAGAGCTTCCCACTCACTGTCAGGATCAAGGGGCAACTTACAGGTGTGCATCAGTTACAGTGCTCTGCCAGGTTCTGGGGGCCACTGGAACAGTCCTTCAGGACTCTTCTACCAACATCACTCATTCAAGAATAACTCCCTGTATTACTGAGGGTCCCAGAAGGAAAGAGATGCCATCCTTAAACTGGGTAATTTGAGGTGAGTTTAATTAAGGGACTATTTACAAAGGAATGATCAGGGATGTCCATAACATAGCACATGAGAAGGCATGTTACCTGAGAGCTAATAATAGCAGGGCACTGCTACCACCCAAGGCCCGAACAGCAGAATCCAGAGGCAAAGCTGCGTGGAGCTGACAGGAGCTGAGGCCTCCAGTTGAGGAAGGCGGCCAACCGCCATGAGCACAGAGGAATAGAAGCAATGAAACACCTGGACCTCATTCGCCTCTCTCCCAACTGCCACCAGAACTCCCATTGCCAAACCTAACCAGAAGTTGAGGACCAGGCATCATTTTTTCCAGCTTATACAGGTCAGCCTCCTAGGACACAAAACAAGCTGAAGCGGGAGGAAAGGGTATGGGAGGGCAGATTATGATATCAAATATCCAGTCTTACACACCAGAGCCTCCATGATACCCCAATATAGGGATAGATTTGTTCCACCATTGCCAAAGCCTTCCCAAATGCCAGTGAATCCCAAGACAATGTCCAGGGGGTCAAAAGAGGACACTTGAGAGTTTGCAACATGTTCAACAACAAAGTAGGCAAACGGAAGCCTGATTTACACAAGGACATTAAAGTGATACAGAGAACACAGACTCAGCATCCCAGCCCTATTCAGTGTACATCACAGACTTATATCACATTGCTGCTCACATTTTACACTTTTCCTACTCGAAAGGAAATCAGGAGTATCCTGATATGCCCACTACACACAGAAAACCTGCCTGGTTACTTATTTAGAAAGGAAAATGTAAACGGAAGCCCTAGTATTCTAAAGTTTGGTGTCATTTGCAGCATTAAGTATAGGCAGACTTCTTGAGTCTAATGATACTTGGTTAAGGAATATTACTCCGCCAAGTAAAGAATGAAATCTTGCCATTTTGGACAACATGATTCTACAGGGTATTACACTAAGTGAAATAAATTAGAGACAGACAGACACCATATGACTTCACTTACATGTGGAATCTAAAAACCAAAACAAGTGAACGAACATAACAAAACAGAAACAGAGTCATAAATATAGAGACCAAACAGGTGGTTGCTAGAGGGGAGGGATGTTGAGTGAGATGAGGAAATAGATGAGGGAGATTTATAGATACAACTTTCAGTGACAAAATAAATGAGTCATGGGGATGAAATGTACAGCAAGGAGAATATAGTAATATTATAATAACTCTGTGTGGTGACAGATGATAACTAGACTTACTGTAATCATTTTAATGTACAGAAATATTGAACTAACATAATGTTGTATGTCAGTCAATAAAATAAATAAATAAATATAAGAAATTTTAAAAATGATACTTGATTATTGAAACTAATGTCTAAGGAAAATCCGCAGGATTAGTGGTCCATGTTCTTGGTGGAGCTTGGATAAGAGCAGATGTACAGATGTACAGAAGATATGGAAGTAATGACAAGATGCTCTTCTGTTCCCTGTGAATGGGGTGAGGAGAGGCAATAATGGTTATAACATCTGTCCTACCTGATTAACGTGATCCATCTAACATTCTGTGTTTTGGCTTCTATTTGGTATTACAAGGAACCTGAAGAATGCTATGTATGGCTCAAAAAATGTGACCAAATGCTGATGGTGATTTCAGGAAGTAGCATAACTTTTTCTAAATTCAAAGTCATATGCAAATTTGATGGTGCATTCATTCTCTATTGCAATTTATTCATAAAAATTCAAAATTTCTTGGATTTTAAAACCAGGTCAAAGATGTTCAATCAGCTTAACACTAGAATTGGCCCCCACCTCAAGGTTATTAAAAAGAAGACAAAATTTACCAAACTGATCAGAAGAAGATAACATGATGGTAGAAATCAGATTCTTATTAATTTGGATTCCCCATGCTTTGTACTGTTTTTATTCAATGTATTAAATTTTTCATAGTTGTTTACTGACTGGGCATCTCATGCACTGGTCATCTAAGAATCATTCTTCTTTTCAGTTTATAGCTATGGTGACCATAGTTTCCCAAGGAAAATTAAAATTTACCACCTTGACACGTGCTAACCTGGAAAACATATGGTCACCATGGTTATGATATATACAGAGGCACACTATGGGTAACAGCATCCACAATAATAGCCAAAAATAGCCTCGCAAAAGCCTCTCTTTAACCCATGAACCTGTTCTCCAGGAAACTTGATTCCTGTGATTAGAGTGGTTCAGGGTAAGTTCAGACAAATGGAGGCATTTGTCACTTCCCTTGCACTTTCATCCTTTTGCCTTCCCATAGCCAACAACTACCCCTCTCCCACCCCAAACAACAATGCCAACGTGCTCAACACACCAATACACTCCAATATGCTCTCAAGCTGTGGAATTTCTCCACTGAGGTTTCTGTACACATGCAGCAGTGTTATTTTCAGAGTGGTAAACCACTTTGCCCAGACAGCTGAGATCATGACTATTCAGACAAGCCTCTTGGTTTTCAACCTTTCCTCTCTTCTCCATTGCAACTGATGTTCAGGTCTCCACAACTATGGTCTCCTTCCAAGACTTAGGTTAGTCATAGGAGGCACTTGGAGAGCCGAATGTCTTCAGTGGCTGCAGAGAAGGAGGACAAGGAAGACTGGGCCCAATGGAGAGAAGACAGCCTGATTATCCTTCATCTGCTGAGACTGGAGTTAGATACATGGCCAAGGATTTTTGTAATTTTTCCTACGGGTAACTGGGAACTATCACTCTTTTCTAAACAGGGATATGAATTAATCAAAGATCATTTTGATGGCAATAGGAAGGATGAAATGGGAAAGATGGGGAGAGAAAATTGCAGATGATACATCAGAAGACAGAAGATAAGAGTCCAATTCTGGCAGTGTCAGTAGAGAAGACAAACATAGAGAATATCTAGAAAGAAAATAACTCAACATAGTCAAATACTACAGAAAAGTTAAAGAGAATAATATTTTCTTAATTTATCTATTTGACCTTGTGGTTGGTGTTAAGAAACCTGAAAGGACATAATCTCATTTCTCAGTAAACTGTTACTCTGAGAAGCTCAAAATGTCAATGAAGTTAAAGTATCTAGAACACAATTTGATATCTATGAAATATTTCTTAAATTATGAAGATGTTCTTAAATAGATGCAGAAAAAGCCTTTGACAAAATTCAGCATCCATTTATTATAAAAATGCTTCAAAAAATGGGAATAGAAGGAACCTACCTCGACATAGGAAAGGCCATACATAATAAGCCCATGGCAAACATTATTCTCAATGGTGAAAATCCAAAAGCATTACCTCTAAGATCAAGAACAAGACAAGGGTGTCCACTCTCACCACTATTATTCAACATAGTTTTGGAAGTTCTAGCTATGGCAATTAGAGAAGAAAAAGAAATAAAAGGACTCCAGATAGGAAAAGAGGAAGCAAAACTCTCACTGTTTGCATATGACATGACATTATACATAGAAAACCCAAAAGAAACTATCAGAACATTACTAGAGCTTATCACTGAATTCAGCACAGGATACAAAGTCAATACACAGAAATCACTTGCACTCTTATATACTAACAATGAAAATTCAGAAAAAGAAATTAAGGAATACCATTCACCACTGCAACAACAAAAAAATAAAATAACTAGAAATAAACCTACCTAAGGAGACAAAAGACCTGTATACAGAAAACTATAAGACACTAGTGAAAGAAATCAAAGATCACATAAACAGATGGAGAGCTATCCCATGTTCCTGGATAGGAAGAATCAATATTGTGAAAATGAATATACTACCAAATGCAGTCTACAGATTCAATGCAATTCCTGTCAAATTACCAAAGGCATTTTTCACAGAACTAGAACAAAAAGCTTCACAATTCATATGGAAACACAAAAGACCCCAAATAGCCAAAGCAGTCTTGAGAAAGAAGAATGGAGCTAGAGGAATCAACCTTCCTGACCTCAGACTATACTACAAAGCTATAGTCATCAATACAGTATGGTACTGGCACAAAAACAGAAATATAGACCAATGGAACAAGATACAGAACCCAGAGGTAAACCCATGCACCTATGGGTACCTTATTTTTGACAAAGGAGGCAAGAATATACAATGGGGCAAAGACAGCCTCTTCGATAAATGGTGCTGGGAAAACTGGACAGCTATGTGCAAAAGAATGAAATTAGATCACTACCTAATGCCATACACGAAGATAAACTCAAAATGGATTAAAGACCTAAACATAAGACCAGAAACTATTAAACTCTTAGAGGAGAACATAGGCAGAACACTCAATGATATAAATCAAAGCAAGATCTTCTATGACCTACCTCCTAGAGTAATGGAAATAAAAACAAAAATAAACCAGTGGAACCTAATTAAACTTAAAAGCTTTTGCACAGCAAAGGAAACCGCAAACAACGTGAAAAGACACCTCAGAATGGGAGAAATAATAGCAAAGGAACAACTGATAAAGAATTAATTTCCAAAATATACAAGCACTTCATACAACTCAATACCAGAAGAGCAAACAACCTAATCAAAAAGTGGGAAAGGGACCTGAAGAGACATTTCTCCAAAGAAGACATACAGATGTCTAACAAGCACATGAAAAGATGCTCAGAATCACTCATTATTAGAGAAATGCAAATGAAAACTACAATGAGATACCACCTCACACCAGTCAGAATGGCCATCATCAAAAAGTCTACAGACAATAAATTCTGGAGAGGGTGTGGAGAAAAGGGAACACTCTTGCGTTGCTGGTGGATACTGATACAGCCACTATGGAAGATGGTATGGAGACTCCTTAAAAAGCTAGGAATAAAACCACCATATGATCCAGCAATCCCACTCCTAGGCATATACCCTGAGGAAATCAAAACTGAAAAAGACACATGTACCCCAGTGTTCACCACAGCATTATTTACAATAGCTAGAACATGGAAGCAACCTAGATGTCCATCGACAGATGAATGGATAAAGAAGCTGTGGTACGTATATACAATGGAATACTACTCAGCCATAAAAAGGAACACATCTGAATCTGTTCTAACGAGGTGGATGAAACTAGAGCCTGTTATACAGAGTGAAGTAAGTCAGAAAGAGAAATATAAATATCATATACTGACACATATACATGGGATCTGAAGTGATGGCACTGATGAATTTATTTTCAGGGCAGCAAGGGAGAAACAGACATAGAGAACAGACTGATGGGCATGGTGGGAGGAGAGGAGGGAGAAAGGGAGAAGTGTGGAGAGAGCAACATAGAAATGTACAATACCATATGAAAAATAGATAGTAAATGGGAATTTGCTGTGTGACTCAGGGAACTCAAACAGGGGCTCTGTGACAGGCTGAAGGGTGGGATGGGGAGGGAGATGGGAGGGAGGCACAGGAGGGAGGGCACACGGGTGTACCTATGGCTGATTCTCGTTGATGTATGACAGGAAACCACAAAATTCTGTGAAGCAATAATCCTCCAATTGAAAAATTTTTTTGAAAATGAAGATGTTCTTCCATCCTTTCTTCCCTCCACACCACTTCACACTTCTTTTTCTTCCTAGAGACCTGTGTTTTCCCAAATGACAAAAGTTTGCCACAAAGAGAGTCAGTATTGCAGCTTATGAGTCCCCTTGACTTAAAGATATTTTTCTTTCTTTAGATTAGTTTGCATGTGTGCCAAGTCACTTCAGTCATGTATGACTCTTTTGACCCCATGGACTGTAGCCTGCCAGGCTCCTCTGTCCATGGGATTCTCCAGGCAAGAATAGGAGTGGGCTGCCATTTCCTCCTCCAGGGGATCTTTCCAACCCAGGGATCAAACTCGTGTATCCTGCATTGCAGGCAGATTCTTTACCACTGAGCCACCAGGTAAGCCTTAGTTTAAAACTTGCTTAAGATGTTAAGTAGTGAGTTTAATTGTATTTTATTATTTTTTAATTATACTAATATTTTTAACTTATTTATTTTTAATTGGAGGATAATTGCTTAACAATATTGTAACGGTTTCTGCCATACATCAGTATGAATCAGCCATAGGTATACATATGTTCCCTCCCTTTTGAACCTCCCTCCCATCTCCCACCTCATCTCACCCCTCAAGGTTGTCACAGAAGACTGGGTTTGAGCTCCCTGCCTCACATAGCAAATTCCCACTGGCTATCTGTTTTACATATGGTAATGGATATGTTTCCATGCTACTCTTTCAATTCGTCCCACCTTCTCTTTCCCCCACTGTGTCCACAAGTCTGATCTTTGCCTGCGTCTCCATTGTTGCCCTGAAAATAGGTTCATCAGCGCCATCTTTCTATATTCCATACATATGTGTTAATATAGGGTATTTGTTTTTCTCTTTCTGACTTACTTCACTCTGTATAATAGGCTCTAGGTTCATCCACTGCACCAGGACTGAGTCAAATGCATTCTTTTTTTACTGAGTAATATTCCATTGTATATATATACCACAGCTTCTTTATCCCTTCATCTGTCAATGGACTCTAGGCTGTTTTCACGTCCCAGCTAACGTAAACACTGCTGCAATGAACATTGAGCTGCTGCTGCTAAGTCGCTTCAGTCGTGTCTGACTCTGTGTGACCCCAGATATGGCCGCCCACCAGGCTCCCCCATCCCTGGGATTCTCCAGGCAAGAGTACTGGAGTGGGTTGCCATTTCCTTCTCCGGAATATTGAGCTACATGTGTCTTTTTCAACTACAGTTTTTCTCAGGGTATATGCTCAGTAGTGGGATTGTTGGGTCATATGTAGTTTTTTTATTATTTTAAAGAGCATTTCACTGGAAAAAAATATATATGGGCTGGAGGCAGAAAAGTAAGTTAAGAGATTCTTATACTCCCTTTCTGGTTCATTTAAGATGCTATACCATCTTCCAGGTCCCAAAGAGCAGTATCTACTCCTTACAAGGTAAATTCTAACTCCACTGGAACAAAAACACAAATATGCAGCTACAAATTAAATATTTTCCCCAAATCTCCAGGCTTAAGACCATATGGTCAGCTGAATTCCTAGAAGACACAGTTCCCCAAAGGTGATACCAGGCTGATCCAGGAAGAGATGACAAATCTCTTGCTTAAAGTATTTGCGACAAAGCACAAAATACAAAGGTGTAAGGTGCTCAAGGTGTAAAGTTATTAAACCGTAAGAGTAATTCTGTAAAGCACAAAAGTACAACCAAAAAAAGAAACAAATCTGTTTTTATATTATAAAGCAAGTATCAAATGTCATAAAATCCTCTTACAGTCTTCTGTTTTCTACCAAGAGCCTCATTTCACTAATATACCCCCAAACCACTTTGTGGAAATGTTTTACATGTCAACAAAGAGGCAAACAGTAACCAGAGTAGGCAATGGGAAATTTAGCTCAGACTGACAGGTTTATATATAGAGCGGCCAGACATTCTTTTCCTTATTCTGCCCTTTGCACTTGTATTCTCTAGACTGTGTGTGTAAATGCTATGATGGATGATCAAATGTCTTTGAATACAATACATTACCTCCTGTTGAAACCCACATTATTCTCCCCTGGTTTTGTGGTAGACTCCCCACCCTCTCTTACTAGTACAGTGGCGGATTTTGCTTTCATTTCTCGGCTACATACACTAAATTCCATCCAGAGCTCTTATTCGCCTGGCTTTTTTGGCATCTTTCCATGCGTGTCTGCATTCCTCCAAGGGTAACATCTTCATCCCCTTCCATTTCCCCCCTTTTCCATTTCCTATGGTTTTCTCTGCTTCTGTTCTTCGGCCAACCCTCCCTGCAGCTACATGTGTTTTCAAACCTTCCCCGTATTTTTAAATTATCCTGGTATTCTTAGCCTTTGGGTTTTCATGACTTATTCAAACTCTCTCATCTTTCATCTGCCACCACTCCAATTATTTCTGGATCTCATTTTGCATGGTCTACCCATAGCTTCTTTTTAAGTAAAATTTACTTTCTAAATAGTGAGATGATTTATTTACCAGGATAGATGCTTTCTGTAACCTCTTTGCAGCATAAATTCAAAGTCTTCAAGATGAGTGATCCACCTGTCCATTCGCTTTCAGTATAAACTATCCAGAGTTCTAGTTTATCTCCTTGTCATTAATGTTATAGATCACATTCCCTATCAGAAAGTGTTCCCAGAATTAGGGACTTAGGCTAAGAATGAGCCTGTATCAAGTAACTTTTATCTCTTCCATTACCATCCTACATTGCTTGTCTTCCCCATAACCTCATCATCCAGGTGGTTGTTGTCCAGTCGCTAAGTTGTGTCCCGTTCTTTGCAACCCCATGAGTCACAGCACACCAGGGTTCCCTGTCCTTCACTGTCTCGCAGAGTTTGCTCAAACTCATGTCTATTGGGTCAATGATGCCATTCAACCATCTCATCCTCTGCCACCCTCTTCTCCTCCTGCTCTCAATCTTTCCCAGTATCAGGGTCTTTTCCAATGACTTGACGCTTCACATCAGATGGCCAAAGTATTGGAGCTTCAGCATTCAGTACTTCCAATGAATATTCAGTGTTGATGTCCTTTAGGATTGACTGGTTTGATCTCCTTACTGTTCAAGGAACTCTCAAGAGTCCTCTCCAGCACCTCAGTTCAAAAGCATCAATTCAGGACTTCTCTGGTTAAGTGGTTAAGACTCCATGCTTCCACTGCAGGGAGCATGGGTTCATTCTATGGTTGGGGAACTAAGATCCCACATGCTTCAAGCCATGACCAAAACAAAAAACAAACATAGTCTCATCATCCTTCCCAAAAGGACTTTCTGAACTTTACACCAGGCACACTCATTTAGAAGTCTGTTCATGACAAACCTAGATAGTATATTAAAAGGCAGAGACATTACTTTGCAACAAAGGTCTGTTTAGTCAAAGCTATGGTTTTTCCAGTAGTCATGTATGGATGTGAGAGTTGGACTATAAAGAAAGCTGAGCACCGAAGAATTGATGCTTTTGAACTGTGGTCTTGAGAGTCCCTTGGACTTCAAGGGATCCAACCAGTCCATCCTAAAGGAAATCAGTCCTGAATATTCATTGGAAGGACTGATGCTGAAGCTGAAACTCCAATACTTTGGCCACCTGATGCGAACTGACTCATTTGAAAAGACTCTGATGCTGGGAAGGATTGAAGGTGGGAGAAGGGGATGACAGAGGTTGAGATGGTTGGATGGCATCACCGACTCGATGGACATGAGTTTGAGTAAGCTCCAGGAGTTGGTGATGGACAGGGAAGCCTCGCATGCTGCAGTCCATGGGGTCGCAAAGAGTCTGGCATGAGCAACTGAGCAACTGAACCGAACTGAACTGAAGGAGCAAGAAATTCTAATGCTATTTAGTCTGTTAAAGAGATTAGAAAAGATCAAAATTTTCCAATTTGGTTTTAAAAAACAACTATCATAACCCTGGTACCAAAAAAATGGCAAATACAACACAGAAATCTATAGACCAACATCATTTAGGAATGTTTGCACAAACACATGAAAAATATTAGCAAATCACACCAGTAACAATTTGTAAAATTGTTATTTTTTTAAATATTAACAATGACTCCAAATTCTTTGTTATTCCTGCCATTGGAAGGTGGAACCTAATTCCCTTCCACCTGCATCTAAACTGACCTTAGCAACTGGCTTGACAAATAAAGTCCAGCAGAAATGACACTTTGAAATTCCTATGGTTAGGTCAGTAGGAGTCTTGCAGCTTCCAAGTCTGGGATCATTTGCTTTTGCAAGCCAGATAAGATGTAAGAAATGTGATAACCCAGAAGTCACTATGTCCTGAGAACTTCAAGTGAGAAAAAGAGTCACTATGCAAGAGACCTTGTGGAACAGGTGAAAGAAACCAAGGGGTACCCAGCAAGCTGATATGTAAATGGAAAACCCATCTTGGGAATGGGTCCTTCAGCTCCAATTGCCCCAGCCGATGCAATGAGAATCAGAGATGAACAGTTCAACCAAGCCCTTCCTCAGCTCCTGATCCACAAGACTGTGAGCAAAATGAAATTTCTGAGGCAGATTATCATGAAGCAATAGATTACCAGGACAATAAACAAATAGGAATCATTCCAGGAACACAAGTACTTTCAACACTAGTAAATCATTCACATCAATAAGTCCAAAGAAGAAAAATTACATGATCATGTAAAAGTTGCTAAAAAGATATTTGAAAAAAATCAAAATATACTCTTGATTTTTAAAGAGCACAGTAGAATATGAATGTGTTCATACTCTTTTAATGTAACTTGGTAAAAAGCAGTTATCAATCTAATCACTAATTTTATACCTAAAGATACCATAAAAACATTCCATTAAACTGAGAAACAAGACAGGAACATACCTGTCATTTAGTATCATTCTAGAAGAGCTTTGCAATTAAAATGGATAGAAAAGAAAAATAAAAGTATAAGTATTGAAAAAGAGAGGCAAAAATATAACTATTTATTTATTATTTGATCATCTAACAAAGGACCTTAGACAACAACTAAAACTACTAAGTTTGGTGGGAAAGCCACTTGAACAATCGTGGTTGTTGTTGTGTAGTCGCTAAGTCATGTCTCTTTTGCAACCCCATAGACTGCGGCTCTCCAGGCTCCTCTGTCCACGGGATTTCCCAGGCAAGAGTACTGGAGTGGGTTGCCATGTCCTTCTCCAGGGGATCTTCCTGACTCAGAGATCAAACCCGTGTCTTCTGCATTGGCAGGCAGATTCTTTACCACTTAGCCACCAGGGAGGCCCTCACTTGAACAATAAATATTCTAAAAGCCATACTTTTCTTATATATCCTAAATAAACCACTAGAATAATTGAAGACAACCACTCACAATAGTAATAAAAGGTAATAATGCTGAAAATAAATAATAAATAAAATAATGCTGAAAAGGTAATAATGCTGAAGATCTAGGAATCAAGTTAATAGAATATACAGGATTGATATGAAGAAAATTATTAAAATTTTACTGAAGGACAGAAAGAAAAACATGAATCAATTAAAAGATATATTATGTTTCCAGATAAAATTACCCAATACTGTAAAGATTTCCACCAAATTTATCTATGAACTCAAAGTATTTATACAGCAAAATATCAATAGGTATTTCTAAGAGATTATATTTTTTAATTTTTAAAAATTTTGCTTATATGATTTTTTAAATTTTTCTCTGATGAACATGTTATTTTTAAAACTTAAAACCAAAAATGCAGGCATATTTCTTAAGTATACCCACTGTCAAGTCAACATTACATCCTTGAGTTAATTTAAGCCTTTGCTTGAATACCATCATATTTTGACCTAACTGCTCTTGGAATAATGAATCATGATTTTACTATAAATATATAAAGCTGCACTTTCTTTTGTCTTCAAACTACCTTCAGTATGTGTTGCTTACTCTTACTTTGCCAAGTTGTTACTCACCTACTTCATTCCCTTCATGACACTGTAAATTTTTTATCTCATCCCTCTCTACCTTCATCTTTCCAGATTGAGAGCATTAAGTAGTCAGCCCATCCTCATAAAGAAGCACTCATTTGCTCCATCTCTGTTTTTACAGCATCATTAAAATGACCACATGGCCAGAACTGAGCAGTATATTCCCAATTTATTTTTCCCTTACTTCCACTGTGTAAGAATTATTCCCCCAAGTGTAAAATATCATCCTCCGTATAATTTATAAGAGTATTGAGCCAAATATGTGTATGGATTTCTTCTGCACTATCCACTGGGAAAAGCGAACCTCTCTTTAGGTCAATTTCAGTGACAACATCTATAATACCATAGCTTTTTACCCTACAAATAGACATAGATCCGTCTAGACTACACAGATGTATCTGTATCCCAATTCACAAGGAAGGTCTTTTGTGAATCAATAAGTGCTATCCCAGTGTCATTTTTCTTGCTGTCAAAATGCCCTAGTAGAGGGGAAACGGTCCCAACCCAGCCTGTGTACATTGTTGGTTTTAGACTCTTTTCAAATTACTCTGTGTTGCCTGTGACGTGGGGGAGGGGCGCACTGCTCAGGCACGAGCACACAGAATGTCTGAAATGATCTGGTCAATGTGCAGAGCTGCCTGGAAGACATGGAAAATCTACCGTTTGAATTTGGATGAAATTCAAAGCCTGGCAGCAGGGAGGAAAAGGGACAAGACCAGGTGGCAGACAAACACATGGACGGTTGAGGAAAGGAGTCCAAGGACATAGCTAGCTAGCTTGGCTGCTAATGGAGCAGGCGCACAAATTTAAGGGCTGCTGTAGGAAGAGCTAGTAGACAGCCATGAGCCATGACTGTCAGCAGGAGAATGCTCCCACAGACCAGTGACAAGTCCGCTCTTCCAAGTGCACTAGTTAATGTCACATGGGAGGCAGATGTTGGTACCTCACTTCCCTTTCGCTTTTTTCTCACCCAGACTGCCACAGCCTCCCAATACAGTTCCATTCCTCTCCACTTCCTCTTACACATTGGTGTCAAAGTGATAGGTTTAAACGAAGTTCTTACGTTATCACCTTTACAGTTTATTAAAAAAAAAAAAAAAGTCATCTCTTGGACCCTCCTGCTTCCTCTGCAAGCCTTCAGGATAGAGCAAAAATTCTATCACTTGACATATGAGGTCCTTCCAAACCAGGCTCAGCCTCTCACCCAAGACTCACACTATACCAGCTCCCAAACTCTCCCCTCACCTTTGCTGAGCATCCTTCTGCATGGAGTTTTTGGCTTCCCATCCCTGCTTATCCAAGTATCACCCACTCTTCTTTAAGACCCTCCCGGCACCCCCAACTGGGGACCAAACAATCAAGTTTTTCTCTTTACCTTTCTATTCTTGAAGTGCTTTCAGTGAATCGCAATGAATTTTTTAGTACAGTAATAAAAAAATAAGCACTTATACAGTGTTCATTAAATATCTTGCTGAGCACTTGTCTTAATTAGAGATCCTCAGGTTGTGGGAAATAGAAGCTTCCCTGAGCCAAAAAAAAAAACGGCGGGGTGGGGGGATTTATTATAAAACCCAAGGTACCCAGAGCACGATATGCAATCAAGCTTCCAGAGGGACCGGAAAGTGATCAGTAATAAGGAAATTTGTGCATGTATCTGTCTGTCTGTCTCTTTCTCTCTCATCTTGCATCGCCTCTTCCTGTTTGCTGCCTACTACAATGGAGAGAGTTGGAAGATCTTCCTTCATCCCCCTACCAACCACTAGAAAACAAAACAAAACTTCAATTTCTATTCCAGACTGTTGACTGAATATTATTTATGTGTGCAGATCATTATGTATAAAAATAATTGTTGGAAAACGCGAATGAAGATCATCTGTATTAGGTAAGCATACTCTATTTAATCAAGTCTAAGACTCCATTGATTGTGAGAAACACCTCCATTTTAGGTATCATCAAGAAAGAAAAATACAACAGTGAAAAGGCAGCCTTGAAACTCAACATTAAAAAAACTAAGATCATGGCATCTGATCCCATCACTTCATGGCAAATAGAAGGGGAAAAAATGGAAGCAGTGGCATATTATATTTTCTTGATATCCAAAATCGCTGCAGATGGTGATTGCAGCCATGAAATTAAAAGACACTTGCTCCTTGGAAAGAAAGCTATGACAAACATAGACACCATATTGAAAAGCAGAGACACTACTTTGCCAACAAATGTCCATATAGTCAAAGCTATAGTTTTCCCAGTAGTCATGTACAGATGTGAGCATTGGACCATAAAGAAGGCTGAGTGCCAAAGAATTGATGCTTTCAAACTGTGATGCTGGAGAAGACTCTTGAGAGTCCCTTGGACAGCAAGGAGATCAAACCAGTCGATCCTAAACGAAATCAACCTTGAATACTCATTGGAAGGACTGATGCTGAAGCTGAAGCTCCAATACTTTGGGCATCTGATGTGAAGAACTGACTCATTTGAAAAGACCCTGATGCTAGGAAAGATTGAAGGCAAAAGGAGAAGGGGACAGCAGAGGATGAGATGGTTAAATAATATCACTGACTCAATGAATATGAATTTGAGCAAACCCCAGAGATAGTAAAGGACAGAGGAGCCTGGCGCCACAGTCTATAGGGTCACAAAGAGTTGAACTTGACTTAGCAACTGAACAAGAAGAAAGAAAAAAAAATGCTACCTTTTGTTATTGCTAAGAAGCTGTCAACTGTAAGACACATTCTTATTTTAGAAATGCTAAAATGTAAAACAATGACTCTTAATGAAATAATACATATGGAAAACAAAGTGTAATCTGCCTTTGTATAGCACCTAAGATCTCAGAAGGAGAATTTGTTTACACCACCTTCCAGGAAGATGGCCAAAACCACCAGTTAACTAATACATAGACTTCCCTAGTGGCTCAGACAGTAAAGAATCTGCCTGCAATGCAGATTTGGGTTTGATCCCTGGGTCGGGAAGATCCCCTAACAGAAGGGAATGGCTACCCATGCCAGTATACCTGACTGGAGAATTCCATGGACAGAGGAGCCTGGCAGCCTAGACTCCATGGAATCACAAAGAATCCAACACAACTGAGTGATAGGCTCCAAGTGGAGGACCCAGCAGCTGGAGATCATATCACAGTCTGTCAGAAACTCATCCCAAAGATGTCTTCAGTGACATGTCAGTCAGTCAGAGAGTAATTAAAGGTCTGTTCAGCTCAGTTCAGTCGCTCAGTCGTGTCCAACTCTTTGTGACCCCATGGACTGAAGCATGCCAGACCTCCCTGTTCATCAGCAACTCCAAGAGGTTACTCAAACTCATGTCCATTGAGTCAGTGATGCCACCCAACCATCTCAACCACTGCCGTGCCCTTCTCCTCCCACCTTCAATGCTTCCCAGCATCAGAGTCTTTTCAAATGAGTCAGTTCTTTGCATCAGGTGGCCAAAGTATTGGAGTTTCGCTTCAGCATCAGTCCTTCCAATGAATATTCAGGATGGATTTCCTTTAGGATAGACTGGTTGGACCTTCTTTCAGTCCAAGGGACTTCTCCAACACCACAGTTCAAAAGCATCAATTCTTTGGTGCTCAGCTTTCTTTATAGTCCAACTCTCAGAGCCATACATGACTACTGAAAAAACCATAGCCTTGACTAGACAGACCTTTGTTGGCAAAGTAATGTCTCATCTTTTTAATATGCTGTCTAGATTGGTCATAACTTTTCTTCCAAGGAGCAAGTGTCTTAATTTCATGGCTGCAGTCACCATCTTCAATGATTTTGGAGCCCCCAAAAATAAAGTCTCTCACTGTTTCCATTGTTTCCCCATCAATTTTCCATGAAGTGATGGGACTGGATGCCATGAACTTAGTTTTCTGAACGTTGAGCTTTAAGCCAACTTTTTCACTTTCCTCGTTCACTTTCATCAAGAGGCTCTTTAGTTCTTCTTCACTTTCTGCCATAAGGGTGGTGTCATCTGCATATCTGAGGTTATTGATATTTCTCCTGGCAGTCTTGATTCCAACTTGTGCTTCATCCAGTCCAACATTCCTCATGATGTATTCTGTGTATAAGACAAATAAGCAGGGTGACAATATACAGCCTTGGCATACCCCTTTCCCAATTTGGAACCAGTCTGTTGTTCCATGTCCAGTTCTAACTGTTGCTTCCTGACCTGCATGTATATTTCTCAGGAGGCAGTCAGGTGGCCTGGTATTCCCATCTCTTGATGAATTTTCCACAGTTTGTGGTGGTCCAAACAGTCAAAGGCTTTGGTATAATCAATAAAGCAGAAATAGATGTTTTTCTGGAACTCTCTCGCTTTCTCGATGATCCAACGGATGTTTGGCAATTTGATCTCTGGTTCCTCTGCCTTTTCTAAATCCAGCTTGAACATCTGGAAGTTCACGGTTCATGTACTGTTGAAGCCTGGCTTGGAGAATTTGGAGCATTACTTTGCTAGCGTGTGAGATGAGTGCAATTGTGCGGTAGTTTGAGCATTCTTTGGCATTGCCTTTCTTTGGGATTGGAATGAAAACTGACCTTTTCCAGTCCTGTGGCCACTGGTGAGTTTTCCAAATTTGTTGGCATATTGAGTGCAGCACTTTCACATCATCTTTTCTGATTTGAAATAGCTCAACTGAAATTCCATCACCTCCACTAGCTTTGTTTGTAGTGATGTTTCCTAAGGCCCACTTGACTTCCAATTCCAGGATGTCTGGCTCTAGGTGAGTGATCACACCATCGTAATTATTTGGGTCATGATGATTTTTTGTGTATAGTTCTCCTGTGTATTCTTGCCACCTCTTCTTAATATCTTCTGCTTCTGTTAGGTCCATACCATTTCTGTCCTTTATTGAGCCCATCCTTCCATGAAATATTCCCTTGGTATCTCTAATTATCTTGAAGAGATCTCTAGTCTTTCCCATTCTATTGTTTTCCTCTATTTCTTTGCATTGATCGCTGAGGAAGGCTTTCTTATCTCTCCTTGCTATTCTTTGGAACTCTGCATTCAAATGGGTATATCTTTCCTTTTCTCCTTTGTCTTTTGCTTCTCTTCTTTTCACAGCTATTAACAAGGTCCCCTCAGACAACCAATTTGCCTTTTTGCATTTCTTTTTCTTGGGGATGGTCTTGATCACTGCCTCCTGTACAATGTCACAAACCTCCATCCATAGTTCTTCAGGCACTCTGTCTATCAGATCTAATCCCTTGAATCTATTTGTCACTTGCACTGTGTAATCATAAGGGGTTTGATTTAGGTCATACCTGAATGGTCTAGTGGTTTCCCCTACTTTCTTCAATTTAAGTCTGAATTTGGCAATAAGGAGCTCCCACTCCTGTTTTTGCTGACTGTATAGGACTTCTCTGCATTTGGCTGCAAAGAATATAATCAATCTGATTTCGGTGTTGACCATCTGTGATGTCCATGTGTAGAGACTTCTCTTGTGTTGTTGGAAGAGGGTGTTTGCTATGACCAGTGCGTTCTCTTGGCAGGAACTCTATTATCCTTTGCCCTGCTTCATTCTGTACTCCAAGGCCAAATTTGCCTGTTACTCCAGGTGTTTCCTGACTTCCTACTTTTGCATTCCAGTCCCCTATAATGAAAAGGACATCATTTTTTGGTGTTAGTTCTAGAAGGTCTTGTAGGTCTTCATAGAACTGTTCAACTTCAACTTCTTCAGAATTACTGGTTGAGGCAGAGACTTGGATTAGTGTGATATTGAATGGTTTGCCTTGGAAACAAACAGAGATCATTCTGTTGTTTTTGAGATTGCATCTAAGTACTGCATTTTGGACTCTTGTTGACTATGATGGCTACTCCATTTCTTCTAAGGGATTCTTGCCCACAGTAGTAGATATAATGGTCATCTAGTTAAATCCACCCATTCTGATGTCTGTGTTCCCTCCCTGTTGGGTCAGGCCATATAGACCACCCAGGTAAGAACCACAAAGAACTTGTAGCAGAAGAAAGATTCCTCAGTATCTACTTCATGACCTCTTCAGCAGCTTCACTCAGGAGTCCAGATGTCCAGGCAAGGGCTGACCCTGCACCTCACCACCAACACAGACACTGCCCCTCTCCACTACATTCCCTAACCATGGGGCGACAAATTTGCTGGTGAGAACAATGATGACTACTGCCCATCCCAGCCTCTGCTGCCTGCTTTTACTACAGCCCCAAAACAGGATGTCAAGACCAGTTGCCTAAATGAGGACTAGGAGGACAGCTACAGAACTCTTCACAGAACTCAACTGTCTGCTTAAAATGATTTTACTAGCATTTAATATTGCTTCTAAGAGCCATCCATGTTGTTGCATGTACCTGCAGTTCATTCATATTCACTTCTTCATACTATTCTGCCATGTGAATGTATCACAATGCATTCACCTCTTCTCGCATAAATGGCCATTTGGTTTATTTCCTTTTCTGTTTTCTGTTATGAAGGGAGGTTCTTTAAGTCATATCTGTCTGCTGGAACCCATGTGTAAATGTTTCTTTAGAGCATATACCTAGATGTGGGATCACACGGTTTAGACCACATTCATATTCAGCTCCACAAGATAATGCCATGCTATTCCAGTTTATATTCCTATGGGAGCTGTATGAATTTCCATTACGTCAAACTTTATCAACAACTTAAAATTGTCAGTTCAGTTCAGTTCAGTCATTCAGTCATGTCTGACTCTTTGCGACCCCATGGACTGCAGCACGCCAGGCCTCCCTGTCCATCACCAACTCCCAAGTTTACTCAAACTTATGTCCATTGAGTCAGTGATGCCATCCCAACGTCTCATCCTCTGTCATCCCCTTCTCCTTCCGCCTTCAATCTTTCCCAGAATCAGGGTCTTTTCAAATCAGTCAGTTCTTCACATCAGGTGGCCAAAGTATTGGAGTTTCAGCTTCAGCATCAGTGTTTCCAATGAATATTCAGGATTGATTTCTTTTAGGATGGATTGGTTTGATCTCCTTGCAGTCCAAGGGACTCTCAAGAGTCCTCCAACAATACAGTTCAAAAGCATCAATTCTTCAGTGCTCAGCTTTCTTTATAGTCCAACTCTCACATCCACACATGACTACTGGAAAAACCAAAGCTTTGACTAGATGGACCTTTGTTGGCAAAGTAATGTCTCTCTGCTTTTTAATATGCTGTCTAGGTTGGTCATAACTTTTCTTCCAAGGAGAAAGCACCTTTTAATTTCATGGCTGCAGTCACCATCTTGCAGTGATTTTGGAGCCCAAAACAATGAAGTCTGTAACTGTTTCCATTGCTTCCCCATCTATTTGCCATGAAGTGATGAGACCAGATGCCATGATCTTAGTTTTCTGAATGTTGAGTTAACCCCATGAGCAGTATGAAAATTGTCAGACTTCTTAATTTTTGCCCCTCTAGTAGAATGATGGAAACAACATACAGTTTACCATCATTTTATAAAGTTTAAACAATGTGAATAATAAATTATATAAGTTGTATATACTTGTGCTAAACACAAAGCTCAGGATTATAATTATATCTAAAAAAAGCAAAGTAATTGGATTATATTTATGTAATATTCTACAGGGACTTCCCTGGTAGTCCAATGGGTAAGACTCCATACTTCCATCACAGAAGATGCAAGTTTGATTCCTGGTCAGGGAACTAAGATCTCGCATGTCACACCATGCAGCCAAAAAAATAATGATAATAAGACATATATAATGTAGATACAATATATGTACAGTTTATCTATTTTTACTATTCAAATAACATAATAAAATACTATTTTAATTGCTTTATTCTCTAGTCTCACAACATTGAAACTATGATTGCAAATACCTTTAAAATTGCATTCTTACAGCCTCATTATCCACAGAAAAAAAGAAAAGAAAGTTCTTCTCTTCTTGCTCCAGATAGAAAAAAATGTCAGAAAAGGACTCTAATTGGCCTAAATTAGATCATGTGTTCAGCTCTGAACCATTCATTCACTCACTGCGGCCAGGAGTGATAAACTCTGTGATTGGTCTGTCTTGCAACCTCTGTGGTCAGAGAGATAGGATCTGTTACCATAAAGAATGGGGTGGTGGCCGAGGAGTATGAAAAGGCAGAACATGACACAAACTGCAAATATTAATATCAACTTCTAAAGACCATACAAATAATGGGTAACAGAGCTGCCATTCAAACCCAGATCTGCGTAACTCTGAGGCCTGGGCATTAACCATTTCAATTCTAGCTTCTGCTGGACTTAAATATTGTGAGTTTTCTCTAGTGTTATGCCGGGACTTTCTTAAAGGCTGGGACCCTGTCTTGTTTACCTTTCTCTCAGGTCCTAGAAATACTACCTGGTAACTTTTAGGTGTTTTGGGAATTGAGTCTCCAAACTACAGACTGCTTACTTGAACATATTCTTATGTCAACCTGGATGTGACCATTTCTGAGACCAGTTGTGTGGGCCTTGTGCTCAGAAGAGAACAGATGGGGATTTGAAGAGTGGGCAAGGGTGGAACATTTTAATTTCGAGAACGTTTTAGCGCCACAAAAGTAAAAAGGGAAATAGAAATACTAGAAATGTTATACTCAAAGTAAAGTTGCCTGATGATCAAAAGTGAACATAAGCAGAGGAGCAAGGGGACTTCCTTGGTGGTCCAGTGGTTAAGAATTCACCTGCCAATGCAGGGGACACAGGTTTGGTTCCTGGTCCAGGAAGATTCCACATGCCTCGGAGAAGTTAAGCCCATGACCCACACTCCTGAGCCCACATGCTGCAAGTACTGAAGCCCTCACACCCTAGAGCCCATGTTCCACAACATAAGCCACAGCAATGGGAAGCCCATGCACTGCAACTACAGCATAGCCCCTGCTCACCACGACTAGAGGAAGCAACGGAGACCCAGTGCGGCCAAAAATAAATAATTTTTTTTTAATTTAATAAAAAAGAAGAGTGGAAAGGACCAGCTAGCCTATATTTTTTCTTACTGAGAAAAAGATGACTGTCTAGATTTGTTACTTCTATTACATTTTTTTTTTTATAAATACTTTGGGAAGAAAAATGGCTTTGGGTGGGGCAACAGGGACTTTAATGCATTATTACAATTATTGCAACAAAAATGTATTCATGAGACTACTTGCAAATTTAAGAATTAATAATCATGGCATAAATGCAAGGATGAAGCCTCTTGGCAATAATTACCAGTTTTCTGTCTCTTTCCCCTTTCCCCAGCTCTGGTGATGTGACGGTATTGTTCACGCAATGATCTTGATCTTCTTTTATTTTCATTCGGTCATGGCTGGTTTTCATCTTTTTATTCCACAGAATCATGTCTTTCCCTGGTACTTGTCTTTTATGTTTCTTTGTGAAGCCTAAAATAAAACAAAGAAAGAAACTATTTTTTTGTTAAGTATAATCTTATTTCTCACTATTCATTTTGTCTTACTCTGGAATGCTTCTAGTCTCCTCTGGACTTTGGATCTACATATTTAAACTTTTATTTTCATTTTAGTCTTTCAATCCTTTTGTTCTCCTTTCTTTGTTTCACACAAAAAAAGTACATTTCATTTTAAATGACTCACCATTGTATGGCTTCCTTGGCTTTCACAGCCATTAAGTTGAATACAGTCTATTAATTTAGAGTGGTGTCATGCTGTCTTGGTTCAGGCTGCTTCTAATTTTGCTGAAGGATTTGTATGTGGCTGCAATTAATTTATTTTTAAATATTTTCTTTCTTTCCCTCTGTCCTCTTTTCTGTATTATCTAATCTGATACCCACCAGAGCATTATACTCTGATCCAAATTGTGCCCCATTTCAAATTTCAACTTTTTCAGTTTTTCCCCTCCTATTAGGCTCACTTGGCTTCTAGTTCCAATCCAGATACCCACAGGATTGCTTCACCAGAGGCATTAACACTGATGTTTATTCAGGTGATTTTGAAGTGAGTTTTATGCTGCATATACTAGGGAAAAGAAGAAGGGATAGGAGTGGAGAAATTGAAAATAATAATTGTTTCAGTCTTGAAACTAAATATTCCCTTTTGACTATGTACACTGCTAGGATTTTTACAGGCCCTTATTTAATCGTCCCATTGCTTTGCCTGTATTGACTTGAGAGGAGAGTAGACTCAAAATAGCAGTAGAAAAATTAAGAACCCTGATTCAAGATCTCTTGGTCCCTTGCCCTAATCTTCCTCCCTTACCTCTTACTTAGCAAACATTAGATCCAAATCTGCCCTTGTTCTTTGAGCAAAAGAAAGAAGTATGCTTTCACCATCTTCTTCTCTGATCTAGCAGATGTAAGCAAAAAAACAAGTATGGTCTAGCTGGGCTTTGGAAACTTTTCAAAGATGGCATTACAGCCATGCAACAAGGGCAAGGTCTTAACACACTTAACTCATGGAAAGCCTTGGCGCAGGAGCTAAGGCTAGAGGTTTGGTGGAATTCATTAAATCTCCAAACTGCAGATTGCTTATTCAAACATATTCTTATATCAACAGCATGTTGGAGACCAGTTGTGTGGGTCTAGTACTCACAAGAGAGCAGATGGGAAGGAGAGCACATCCCATGGAATATCAGAAGGGGTAGGTCCTGGGGCATTCACCCACCCCTGCCATGGTCTCCTCTGGGCTGCCCACCACGTGTAAGATTCATGTGACTACAGCTACAGGCAAAATGGGTTTGCCTCCAAAAATGAGCTCTGTGGCCTCAGTTTAAAGATCTGAAGCATTGCATTGCTAATTACAATGCAGTGCCACGCATCCTCAGGTTCAGGGATCAGACTCAGCAAATTTGAGGTGAAAATCACCAAGAAACTGTTTTGTTGCATGTCTTGTGGAGACATAGGAAGGCCTATGGACAAACGAAAGACACCCTTCACAGAGAAGTTGGGTCCCAACTCAAGAGCTCTGGCTCTGTGGCCCTGGTAGACTGGCAGGACCTATCTCGATGGCCATCACACTTCACTGAGGTTGAATTAGGCTACTGCCCACAGGGTCTGTCCCTTAGTTACAGGAGTTTCCACTGTCACTCCCACCATGACTCACCAACACAAGTCTACAAATCCTAGGGGCAGGACCAAATCTCACAGAAAACTGTGAATGTGTCCCGAAGTCTCTTCCATGCAAAGCTAGTACTTCCTGTTGCTTAGAGTCTACGCCAATGAGTCCAAAGCTTGGGCAATACATGAACCAGTTTCTCACAGGGGAAAATTCTACTCCATGGTCAGAAACTAAACCTGTAAGTCTAGCCAGACATTTTTCAATTATGAACTTAATGAAATTAATCAATTTTCTATTCAGTTTTTCTACTGTGTTAGCAAATGAATATGTCACTTTACACTCTGTGTCAGAATCAGTGTCTAAAGAAGTCAGTGGCTGGAACAAAGTAGCCAGGGTCTATCAGGGAAGAACAAGATAGAAAAAAATTTCATCTGAAAAAGCAGAAAAATTCAAAGTAACAAAACCTGAAAAGCCTGCTATAATTACAGCAAGCCAGACACAGGTGTATTCAAAGCTCTGTATTCTATAGCTGCAAAGGAAAATTGATAAGTTCTTGGGAGCTTCTGAATTTAGGGGTGAGAAATTGAACTGAAGAAATACCAAACGCCATTTCTAGAGGTGACACTAAGGATAGCAAGAGAAGCTAAATCTCAACTCTTCTCACCGAAAAAATCTCCCTTGAAACAAGCTCAGGACATCCTCACACTAATAAAGGAAGTGAGATACATGAGAAAAACTACCAGTGAATTGAGACCAAGATAAGGAGCGGTGGTCTGAGAAAAGAAAATTGTCTCATTCACTATGATGGAAGCATGGGTTAGTACATTACTGGAAAGCAGTGGGGCAACATAGCTGTCAAAATCCTTCAAAATATGTATTACCTTTGACTTACTAACCTTACTTACAGGCATCTACCCTAAGAAAATAATTTAAAAGGCGGAGAATAGGCATGTCAGAGAATTATTTATAATCCTGAATATTCCTTGGAAGGACTGATGCTAAAGCTGAAACTGCAATACTTTGGCCATCTGATGCTAAGAGCTTATTCATTGGAAAAGACCCTGATGCTGGGAAAGATTGAAGGTGGAAGAAGGGGACGACAGAGGATGAGATGATTGGAGGGCATCACCGACTCAATGGACATGAGTTTGGGTAAATTCCAGGAGTTGGTGACGGACAGGGAGGCCTGGCATGCTGCAGTCCATGGGGTCGCAAAGAGTCAGACACGACTGAGTGACTGAACTGAACTGAGACATCTAAGAAGACAATAGGACAATACACACTATAGAAAATTATGCAATTATTTAAATTGCACTTTTGAGATAAATCAGTAATATGAGAACATCCTCATAATATATTAGTTAATAGATGCAACACAACATAAGTAGAAATATCTTAGGTTTGTTTATGAATATTTTTGGAAGGAAATACAATATTAATAATGATTCCTCCTCAATTGTAGATTTGGAGTTCATATTACCAAATTCTCTGCAACAAACCAGTATTACTTTTATGATCACTTTAAAAGTTTTTTTTTTTTTAAAGAAAATTTAAAAGTTTATGCCACAATGTTGGAGAGAGGGAAGAGAAGAATACAAAATTGTATAAGAAAAAAAGGGTCTGAAAGGAAACACTTAAAATATTGAGATGTTAATTTTATTGTTTTCAGTTCAGTTCAGTTCAGTCACTCAGTCGTGTCCGACTCTTTGCAACCCCATGAATCGCAGCACACCAGGCCTCCTTGTCCATCACCAACTCCCGGAGCCTACTCAAACCCATGTCCATCGAGTCAGTGATGCCATCCAACCATCTCATCCTCTGTCGTCCCCTTCTCCTCCTGCCCCCAATCCTTCCCAGCATTAGGGTCTTTTCCAATGAGTCAACTCTTCGCATGAGGTGGTCAAAGTATTGGAGTTTCAGCTTCAACATCAGTCCTTCCAATGAACACCCAGGATTGATCTCCTTTAGGATGGATTGATTGGATCTCCTTGCAGTCCCAGGGACTCTCAAGAGTCTTCTCCAACACTACAGTTCAAAAGCATAAATTCTGCGGTGCTCAGCTTTCTTCACTGTCCAACTCTCACATCCATACATGACCACTGGAAAAACCATAGCCTTGACTAGATGGACATTTGTTGGCAAAGTAATGTCTCTGCTTTTAAATATGCTCTCTAGGTTGGTCATAAACTTCCTTCCAAGGAGTAAGCGTCTTTTAATTTCATGGCTGTAATCACCATCAGCAGTGATTTTGGAGCCCCAAAAAATAAAGTCTGACACTGTTTCCACTGTTTCCCCATCTATTTGCCATGAAGTGATGGGACCGGATGCCATGATCTTAGTTTTCTGAACGTTGAGCTTTAAGCCAACTTTTTCACTCTCCTCTTTCACTTTCATCAAGAGACTCTTTAGTGCTTCTTCACTTTCTGCCATAAGGGTGGTGTCATCTGCATATCTGAGGTTATTGATATTTCTCCTGGCAATCTTGATTCCAGCTTGTGTTTCTTCCAGCCCAGCGTTTCTCATGATGTACTCTGCATATAAGTTAAATAAGCAGGGTGACAATCTACAGCCTTGACGTACTCCTTTTACTATTTGGAACCAGTCTGTTGTTCCATGTCCAGTTCTAACTGTTGCTTCCTGACCTGCATACAGGTTTCTCAAGAGACAAGTCAGATGGTCTGGTATTCCCATCTCTTTCAGAATTTTCCACAGTTTATTGTGATCCACACAGTCAAAGACTTTGGCATAGTCAATAAAGCAGAAATAGATGTTTTTCTGGAACTCTCTTGCTTTTTCGATGATCCAGCAGATGTTGGCAATTTGATCTCTGGTTCCTCTGCCTCTTCTAAAACCAGCTTGAACATCTGGAAGTTCACGGTTCACGTATTTTAGATTGCTACAAAAAATTTTTTCTACTTTTTGGTATTTTTATATTTTTCTTTAAGGAAAATGAATCTTTTTTAAACTGGAAGTAATATTTCTAAATTTTCTCATTAAGGATAATGAAACCACTCAGGAAATATATAAAGGACTTCTTTCTATTTGGTCTTTTATTGAAAGATGTAATAAGATGAGAGAAACTTTTCATGTTGCTTCTAAAATTGGCCACCAGACCCAAAATGTAAACCATTTTTTTGTGCCTCTGCCAAGTTCAAAATGCTTAATAAATTAATTACAAAAGTTTTATTATCAAGTTTGCCTTGTATTATTAAATGAATACATTCAAGCATTTCGTAAGCAAATCATATCTATTGTACAATGCAGTGGCTTTAAAATATATCTCAAATTATAAATATTTATAACTAGCAATCATTCCCTATGGTCTTCTTTTTAAGCTACCATATATACATCTCATATCTAAATTAATGGCACAACATTTAAAATAATCATCAATCTGCATAATTTCTGAGAGAGGCAAGAAAGGAAGGAAAGCAAATATAAGGTACAGTCATTCCACAGTATCCATGGAAATTGGTTCCAGGAACCCCTTCAGATACCAAAACCCCTAGATGCTCAAGTCTCTTACATAAAACGGTGTATTATTTGCCTATAACCTACATTTGTTGTTATTCAGTCCCTTAGTTGTGTCCAACTATTTGTGACCCAATGGAGTGCAGCATGCCAAGCTTCCCTGTTCTCCACTATCTCCTGTAGTTTGCTCAAACTCATGTCCATTGAATCAGTGATGCCATCCAATCATCTCATCCTCTGTCACTCCCTTCTCCTCCTGCCCTCAATCTTTCCCAGTATCAGGGTCTTTTCCAATGAGTCAGCTGTTCACATCAGGTGGCCAAATTGGAGCTTCAGCATCAGTCCTTCCAATGAGTATTCAGGACTGATTTCCTTTAGGATGGACTGGTTGGATCTCCTTGCATTCCAAGGGACTCTTCAACAGTCTTCTCCAATACCACAGTTTGAAAGCATCAATTCTTCAGCACTATAACCTACATACATCCTCTTGTATGATTTAAATCATCTCTAGATGACTTATAGTACTTAATAAGTATAAATGCAATGTAAATAATATTATAGATACAATGTACTTGCTCTGTAAATAGTTGCAAATACAATGTAAATACTATGTAAATAGTTGCCAATGTGTGACAAATTCAAGTTTTGCCTTTTGAAACTTTCTGGGATTTGTTTTATCTTTTTCTGTTTTTGATCTGCAATTGGTTGAATCCATGGATGCTGAGCCCAAAGATACAGAGGACTGACTATAGCCTATCACTGTCTCTTACTGAGTGAGCTGACCACAGACAGCCTCACCAAAATATGCAACTGGCTTCTTCTTTATGCAGGAATCTCCAGAGAGATCACATGGAACCCCTCTATCTGTGAACAGTCCATTGTGGGAGCAGGGCAGAGAGTTTATCTGCCACGTTCTTTCTGTCTACTGCCTCTACTGGACCAAGGATTCCTCTACACTTCTGGGTATGTAAACTCGCCTACACTTCTGGTGTATTAGTGTTACTCAACCTCTCTAATTAGCCCCTGGCATAGTCAGATTCCACGCCACTTTCCAACAGTTCTTCTGAGCTTGGACTTGGTAGAAAGGCAGGGTTGCTGCAGTTCCTGCCCAGTGAGCATAGTGGAGTCATATACAGGTAGAGCCCTCACGCTGGAAAGGCAGGGACAGCTGTCAATGTTAAAGAGAATGATGATGGCCAAGGGTTCTCCACTGAGCAAACAGCCAGGGCCCAGAAGGTGGAGTCAAGCACATCTGAAGATGTCCATTAACTGGGACCTCACAGCCCTAAATCTAATGTTTGCACAGCACTCTTCCTATCTCTTGGCAACTAGATAACAGAGAATTGACTCATCACCTCCACTGCTGTTAAGAAACAGCTACTTCTTTCCTTTTATCACCATTCTTAATCTTGAGTTACTCCATCTGGTTTACATTTCTTCCCAGAAAGCTCTTGATGCCCTTATTTCCAAACTGTTCTCTGTACATGAAGCTATTTCTTTCCCACCAATTTTTGTAATCCATGCTGGAAAATACACCCAGAGCCCCTGGGCTTCTGCCCATTCTGCTTTTCATTATTGCAATTGCAATGTGGTTAAACCAGTAATGTGGAAACCATGTGTTTACATTTGCATTGTATTCTACTCCAACATTAGATAAGAGTAGGTTTAACAAACACACAGACACACGTGACACACACTTCTCTTCTGGGCAGTGCAGTGTTTGAATGAAGACATGATGACATCTCTGGGACAGGAGGAACAGAGAAGAAATGCCTGGGTCTGAAATATAAGCTTTCTAATTTCAAAATGGAAAATATTTCAAAAATATTTCACTAAACCCTTACGTGCAGGTGACAAAAACTTTATGAGAAACATGAAAAACTAAAAAAACAGGCCATTAATAAATAAAAACAGTTTTCCCACAGACAAACCAGCCTTCGAGTCTGTTATCCAAGGCCCTCTTTTGACATTTCCAGGATTCTTGTATTTATACTCAAGCTCATCAAAAAAATCGTCCCCAAGTTACCACACAATCACTGTTTGTGGTTTTTCTTCTTTCCTCTTGATTAGTTTTTCTCTTCAGACCTTTGGCTGACCGTTTTGCTACTGTTATCAGGACTGAAGTTCCCACTGCAGTTAACAGAACGATGAGTAGCAATGCTGTGTTCTCAAATTTTTTCACCGTGCACAGGAAAGGACCATTTAGAGATTGAGCTCCCCATCAGAGAACCATGTCACCCAATCTCTCTGCTCTGAAACTTACCACAAGATTGATGGTAAATATAATATATATGAAAATGAAGGAGGAAATGTATGCAAAGCTTAAGTAGTGTTGCAGGGTGCCTGTAAACAATGTTGTGTGGTACATCATTTCATTGGGAATTTCTCATTTTCAGGACATTGACTCTAAAATTACTGTAGTCATAGTGTTTCATGTTCCTGTGTTGGGATTCCAGAGTTTTTTAAAAAATGATTTGAAGTCAGAAAAGCAAAACTGACTTATTTGGACTGAGACTATAGTGTGACAAAAAAACTGCAAGAAAATAAGAAAAGGTATGAACATACACACACTTACAGTCAGCTTAATACTCTATCGGTAGAACGTCAAGGAGGGTGTCAGCAAAAGAGTAAACATAGCATAACAGTAAACTTATGAGGCTTAAGTTCAAAGACCTTGGGAAAGGACCTAGCAACATGGTCGGAGGTTTTTGTAAAATTTGCAAAACTAAGATATTTTAACCAAGATGATTAAGAGTGCTGTCTCTCTCTCCAATTTCCCCTCTGTATTAAAGAAAAAAAGAGGGCCCAAATAAGCACAATAAGAAATGAAGGATGAGAAATAATAACCAATACCAGAGAAATGCAAAAAATCTCAAGAGAATACTATGAACAGTTATATGCCAACAAGCTAGACGATGTAGAAAAAATGGACAAATTTCTAGTAACACTCAATCAGCCAAGACTGATTCAAAAAGAAAGAGAGAATTTGAACAGCCCCATCTCTAGAAATAAAATTAAAATTTTAATTAAAACAAACAAACAAACAAAAACTCCCAACCAACAGAAGTCCAGGACCAGATAGCTTCAGAGGGAAGTTCTACCAAACATATTATGTTGATGCAAAAGTAATTGTAAGCACTGTTGAACTTTACTGTTTGATACTGAAATACAGATGAGGTTATGTTATACATCATTTTAATGTGCATTTCTCAATTTTATTTTTTTGCTAAGGATATTACTTGTTGTTTATTTTATATTTATTTTAGACTATGGAAATAACATTAGACAAGAAGCAGATTCAAGTGATTTTCTTATTCAAGTTCAAAATGGGTTGTAAAGCAATGGAGACAACTCGTAACATCAACAATGCATTTGGCCCAGGAACTGCTAATGAACATACAATGCAGTGGTGGTTCAAGAAATTTTGCAAAGCAGACAAGAGCCTTGAAGGTGAGGAGCCCAGTGGCTGGCCATCGAAAGTTGACAACGATCAACTGAGAGGATCATCAAACTACACAAGAAGCTGCTGAAGAACTCAACATCAACCAATCTACAGTTGTTCAGCATTTGAAGCAAATTGGAAAGGTGAAAAGGCTCAATAAGCAGGTACCTCATGAGCTGACTGCAAATCAAAAAAAAAAACAAATTATCACTTTGAAGTGTTGTCTTCTCTTATTCTACACAATAACAATGATTTGTCAATTGGATTGCGACATGCAATGAAAAGTGGATTTTATACCACAACCAGTGATGACCAGCTCAGTGGCTGGACTAAGAAGAAGCTCCAAAGCACTTCCCAAAGCCAAACTTGTGCCAAAAATATGTCATGGTCACTGTTCAGTGGTCTGCTGCCCATCTGATCCACCATAGCTTTCTGAAATCCAGAGAAACCATTACATCTTAGATGTATGCTCAGTGAGTTGATGAGATGCACCAAAAACTGCAAGGCCTACAGCAGGCATTGATCAAGTGTTTGGTTCAGTCACTCAGTCATGTCCAACTCTTTGCGACCCCATGGACTGCAGCATGCCAGGCTTCCCTGTCCATCACCAACTCCCAGAGCTTGCTCAAATTCATGTCCATCGAGTCAGTGATGCCATCCAACCATCTCATCCTCTGCCATCCCCTTCTCCTCCCACCTTCAATCTTTCCCAGTTCAAAAGCATCAGTTCTTCAGCACTCAGCTTTCTTTATAGTCCAACTCTCACATCCATACATGACTACTGCAAAAACCATAGCTTTGACTACACAGACCTTTGTTGGCAAAGTAATGTCTCTGCTTTTTCATATGCTGTCTAGGTTGGTCATAATTTTTCTTCCAAGGAGCAAGCGTCTTTTAATTTCATGGCTGCCGTCACCATCTTCAGTGATTTTGGAGCCCCAAAAAATAAAGTCTCTCACTGTTCCCACTGTTTCCCCATCTATTTGCCATGAAGTGATGGGACCGGATGCCATGATCTTAGTTTTCTGAATGTTGAGTTTTAAGCCAACTTTTTCACTCTCCTCTTTCACTTTCATCAAGAGGCTCTTTAGTTCTTCTTCGCTTTCTGCCATAAGGGTGGTGTCATCTGCATATCTGAGGTTATTGATATTTCTCCTGGCAATCTTGATCCCAGCTTGTGCTTCATCCAACCAGGCATTTCGCATGATGTACTCTGCATATAAGTTAAACAAGCAGGGTGACAATATACAGCCTTGAGGTACTCCTTTCCCAATTTGGAACCAGTCTGTTGTTCCATGTCCAGTTCTAACTGTTGCTTCTTAACCTGCATACGAATTTCTCAAGAAGTAGGTCTGGTATTCCCATCCCTTTAAGAATTTTCCACAGTGTGTTGTGATCCACACAGTCAAAGGCTTTGGCGTAGTCAATAAAGCAAAAGTAGATGTTTTTCTGACACTCTCTCACTTCTTTGATGATCCAAAAGATTTGGCAATTTGATCTCTGGTTCCTCTGTCTTTTCTAAATCCAGCTTGAACATCTGGGAGTTCACAGTTCATGTACTGTTGAAGCTTGACTTGGAGAAATTTGAGCACTGATCAGCAGAATGGGCCCGATTCTCCATGACAATGCCCAATAACACGTAACACAACCAACACTTCAAACGTTGAACAAATTGGGCCACAAGGTTTCCTTATCTGCCATATTCACCTGACCTCTCACCAATTTACTACCACTTCTTCAAGCATCTCGATGACTTTATACAGGGAAAACACTTCTACAACCACAGGAGGCAGAAAATGTTTTCCAAGAATTCATTCAATCCTGAAGCACTGATTTTTATGCTACAGGAATAAACAAACTTAATTCTCACTGGCAAAAACGTGTTGATTGTGATGGTTCCTATTTTGATTAATAAACATGTGCTTGAACCTAGTTATAATGATTAAAAATTCACAGTCTGAATCTACAATTACATTTTCATCAACTTAATGTAAAGAACTAATACCTCTCCTTCCCAAACTATTCCAAAAGAAAAAAAAGGAAACAGGAGGAAACACTCCAAAATTCATCCTATGAGGCTACCATTAACCTGATTCTGAAAACAGAATCTGGTTACTGAAACCTGATTCTAAAACACTACAAAGAAAGAAAATCAAAGGCCAATATCTTTGATGAATATAGATGCAAAAATCCTCAACCAAATAACAGTAAACTGAATCCAACAATATATAAAAAGGACCATACACCATGGTCATGTTGGATTTACTCCAGGGTCACAAGGATGGTTCAATGTATGCAGATCAACCAATGTGATAAACCACATTAACAAAAGGAAAGAAATAAAAGCACATAATCATCTTAATAGATGCAGAAAAACCATTTGACAAAATTCAACATCCACACATTCATCCCTGGATTGGGAAGATTACAACCCACTCCGGTATCCTTGCCTGGAGAACTCCATAAGCAGAGGAGCCTGGTGGGCTATAATCCATAGAGTTGTAAAGAGGTGGACATGACTGAACAACTAACACTTTAACATCCACTCATGATAAAAACTCTCATCAAAGTGAATGCAGAGGAAACATGTCAACATAATAAAGGGCACTTACAACAAACCTACAGTCAACACCACATGCAGTGGTGAGAAACTGAAAGCTTTCCCACTAAATTCAGGAATACAACAAGAATATCTATTCTCACTACTACTATTTAACATAGTATTGGAAGTCCTAGCTATAGACAAGAAAAAGAAATTAAAACATTCAAACTGGAAGGGAAGAGGTAAAACTCTCACTATCTACAGATGGCATAATACTTTATATATAAAATCTTAAATTTTTGATCCCAAAACTGTTAGAACTAATAAATGAGTTAGGCAAGGTTGCAGGATACAAGATTAATACATATAGAAATCTGCAGCATTTCTATACAGTAACACTGAAATATCAGAAAGAAAAATTAAAAAAAAAAACCATTAAAAATTGCATCAAAAAGAATAAAATAACAGGAATAAACTTGACCAAGGAGATAGAAGACCTATAATCTGAAAACTATAAAGCACTGATTAAGGAAATTGAAGGTGATAGAAAGAAATGGAAAGATATCCTGTGTTCTTAGATTGGAATAATTTTAATATTATTAAAATGAACATAACACTTGGCTGAGTCTCTTTGCTGTCCAAACTATCACAATATTGTTAATCAGCTATACTTCAATATAAGACAAAATGTTTAACAAAATAAATTTACCCATCTATAGTGGAAAAAAGACCATACTACTGAAGGTAATCTACAGATTCAATGCAATCCCTATCAAAATACCAACAGCATTTTTTACAGTGCTAGAACAAATAATTTTAAGATTTGTATGGGAATACAGAAGACCCCAAATAGCCAAAACAATCTTGAGAAAGAAGAATGGACCTGAAGGAACCATATTGCCTGACTTCCGACTATACTACAAAGCTACATTCATCATAATAATATGGTACTGGCGCAAAAACAGATCTGTAGATCAATGGCACAGAATAGAAGAGTCCAAATACAAACTCATGCACTTATGGTCAATTAATATATTACAAAGGAGGCAATAATACACAATGGAGAAAAAACAGCCCTTCAATAAGTGGTGCTGGGAAAACCAGACAGCTACGTGTAAAAGAATGAAATTAGAACAGTCTCTACTACCATATACAAAAGTAAACTCAAAAATGGATTAAAGACCTAAATATAAGACTAGAAACTGTGAGACTACCAGAGAAAAACAAAATAGAACTCCCTTTGACATAAATTGCAGAATATTTTTTTGAATCAGTCTCCTAAAGTAAAGAAAATAAAAGCAAAAATAAACAAATGGGACCTACTTAAACTTAAAAGCTTTTGCACAGCAAAGGAAACCATTGATTAAAAAAAACAATCTATGGACTGGGAGAAAATATTTCCAAATGATGTGACTGACAAGGGATTAATATCTAAAATATACAAACAGCTCATACAACACAATATCAAAGGGAAAAAACAAATAATCTAATCAAAAATTAGCAAAAGACTTAAATAATTAACTTTTCCCAAAGATGGCTAACAGGCACGTGAAAAGATGCTCAATGTCACTAAATTATGAGAGAAATGCAAATCAAAACAACAGTGAGATATTACCTCACATCTGTCAGAATGACCATCATCAAAAAGTCTACAAATAACAAATGTTGGTGAGGAGGTGGTGAAAGGAGAACTCTTGTACACTGTTGGTGAGAATGTAAACTAGCACATCTACCACCGGCAATGCCCAAGATGTAGTTCAATCCCTTGGTCAGGAAGACCATCTGGAGAGGGAAATGGCAACCCCTTCCAGTATTCTTGCCTGGGAAATCCCATGGACAGAGGAGCCTGGCAGGATACAATCCATGGGATCACAAAAGCTGGATACTACTGAGCAACTAAACCACCACCATTGTGGAAAACAGTATGGGGTTTCCTCAAAAAACTACACATAGAACTATCATATGATCCAGCAATTACACTCCTGGGCATATATCTGGAAAAGATGAAAGCTCTAATTCAAAAAGATACAGGCACCCCAATGTTCATAGCAGTGCTATTCACAGTGGCCAAAACATGGAGGCAACCCAAGAGCTCTTTAACAGATGAATGGATAAAGAAGATGCAGTACATTACATATACGCAATGGAATATTGTTATTGTTGTTCAGTCACTAAGTCGTATCTGATTCTTTGCAACTCCATGAACTGTAGCCCTCCAGGCTTCTTTGTCCATGGGATTTCCTAGGCAAGAAATACAGGAGTGGATTGCCATTTCCTTCTCCACAGGATCTTCCTGACCCAGGAATTGAACCCACATCTCCTGCATTGCAGGCAGGTTTTTCACCACTGAGCCACCTGGGAAACCCCTAGATACTATTATAGATTATTTAGCTATGTAAAAACCACAAAAAAGTCAGAAGAAATATGGTAGATTTGGAAGAAATATTAGCAACAAGCATAGCAAATGGTAATTATTTATAATATGTACATAGGGTTAAGAAAGAATGACAAAAATCTCAAATGACCACTCCCTCTCCCCACAACATTTGGCCAAGAATAGGAAGCAACTCACAGAAGAGTTCATCTGAAAGTCCAATTAAGTAATAAATACAAGATGTTCAACTTTACCAGAGAAAAGAAAATTAAGGTAACAGTGATGAGTCATTACTATATGCTTCAGATTGGCAAAAGTTAGAAAAAGCAATGTCTATTGCTGTAAATTAGGCAACGACAAGGAGTTTCTCTTATTCTTCTGATGGAAATGTGAATTGTTAGTCTTTTTGGAAGCACCTTGGCAGCATCTACGAAAATTTTTTAAAAAAGTGATACCTTTAAAACCACCAGTCCAAGTACTGTAAACCCTATAGATATAATAACATCAAGATACAGATAAAAGAATGCTTATAGCAATTCACATTACAACAAATAAAACAGGAGGCAAATTAAGTGGGCTTCAAAAGGGAAATGTTGAATTCATAACAGTCTGTTTCTACTGTGAAGTACTACACAGCTGTTAAAATAGTTAGAGCTCACCAGGGGTTGATAGAGATTGCTATCCGAATAGGGAAGTAGAGAATACAAAGAACAAGACTCTAAGAGGTATACACAACATGGGAAATTTGGAGTGAGCGGTAGGAATGAGAATGGGAAATGAGGAAGAGAAGAGGCAGGTGTGCATATGTGAGTGCATATGTATGTGAGGTGTATGTATCAACTGGTAAAGAATCCGCCTGCAATGCAGGAGACCTGGGTTCAATCCCTAGGTTGTGAAGATCCCCTGAAGAAGGGAAAGGCTACCCACTCCAGTATTCTGGCCTGGAGAATTCCATGGACTGTATAGTCCATGGGGCCGCAAAGAGTCGGACACGACTGAGCAACTTTCACTTTCATGTATAAAAGAAATCGGGAAAGAAATTAGACTTTGAGCTACTTAAACTGACTTACAGGAATCTTGGAATTTAAGACTTTGGAGATAAAGCAAGGACAAGGAACAAGATGTGGCCATGGTCCAGGGTGACTAAAGGGAAGCAGAAGTGAAAGCTGTCAGATCCCAGGGGTGAGGAAAGACACTGAGGCTTACAATCTCTGTGGATGTTGGAAGCAGTTCAGGCCTTTGCTGAGAGTCAGCATTGAACTTGTGTCAGACAGAAGGCAAGTACAGGTAATGAGGGGCCAGAAGCTTACACAGTTCTTCAAGAGAATACAAATCATGACTACTATAAATCAGATACAAAAGAACATTTAGAATGTGAAAAGAATACCATGTTAATTTTTAACATAGTGGTTTTGCTGAATTTCTTTTTTTTTTTCATACTGTTCTTAGCCTTTCTTGGGCATTTACTTTATACCTAAAACTTGTCTTGTTTTTATCAAATTAAAAGTTGTTTGAGAGTTTATTAGAATTATACTAAACTCACATAATCATTTTGGATGATTTGACATTTTATGAAAGTAATACTCAAAATTCTCCAAGCCAGGCTTCAGCAATATGTGAAACGTGAACTTTCAGATGTTCAAGCTGGTTTTAGAAAAGGCAGAGGAACCAGAGATCAAATTGCCAAAAGAGAAGATGAATAAGTATGATGACCACAGGGAATATGTTTCTGATTAGTGAAGGATCTTCCTAAGTGACTTGCAGTGTATTCCTTGACTTCCTCTTTTCATTTGAGCTCAGAGAGACGTAAAGGAAAGTTTTTTGCTGTTCTGACCAGGAAAGAAGTAACAATCTGTCCCTTTACTTTAGGATACATTAAAAGGCTTAAGTAGGCAAATTAATGCTTTTATTGAATGAGGGCAGGAGCTACCCAAAGGTTCACTTGCAGGACAATTTCAGTGAAAGTTCCAGAAGCACAGACAAGAAAATAAAAGAAGCTTAGGAAACTTTCTAAATCCAGGAGGAGGGTCAAAGAAAAAAAAGTGCACAGATGATGACTGAGAGAAAGCCAAAGAAGTGCTAGTATATATATAGGGTTGTTGTGCACTTCAGTGGTGGTCCACAGTTATGCTTCCATAGTTATGCCTCGCAAATATTGCATAATGGCATTGAAAGCATATGCTCACCTATCTAACCTCTGTAGATCAGCTATACTTAAGAAGAGCTAAACCACTAGGTCTATAATCTTAACCACAGCCAATCACCTTATGGCAGCAATTAGAGCTGTAAGTGTAATTTATTACTGAGGAGATTAACCATTATTGATGTTACAATCCCAAAATTCCAACTCAACTAAGTGTCAATCTGCATCATAATAAATAATAAATAGGCTCCAAATGCTAAAAGCTTCTGATCTGATGTTATAATAATAATATCACTTAATCCTGGAAGAGGTTTTTCAACAAACCACAGTAGCTCCCTGCTCTTTCACAAAATTAAAATATACACATACAAATGTATGAAAGCACATGAATAATTTTCCACCACAAGAAATACTTATGCTTTCAAAGGCAGAAATGATGATCACCAGGCTAAAGAGCATGATACAAAATGCTCACCACAAATTACCAACAAGAACTCCAAGTACTAAGACAATGAGGAATAAACGAGTATGTTCAAGCTGCAGAAATAAATATAAACTCTGGCACAGACTACAAGAGATGGTTATCCAAAGAGTGACCAAACTGTTCTTCAATGGAAAACAAAATGTTTCTATTAGAGAATCTAAAAGAAAATCTCTTGATAGGCAGAGTACCAATGCAGTAATTGGCTAGATAATCCCAAGTACTGCATCTGAGCTAATGCCGTGAAGCCAAATAAAGAGCATCAGCTTCTGCACACACACACCAGGCTACTGGGGAGGTCTGACGCTTTGAAGCATCTCTTCACATTTTTAGCTGGTGGAAGGTTTATAAAGAACATGTATCCCTCTAAACGAGTCTAGTCCTGCACAGACACGAGTGCATTGGGGATGTGGCTCAGGTCTCCAATTTGCTTTGCGTAGCAGCTGGCACCCTGACGTTTGGCCTTTGCTCACAAGGTTAGTGCTGATTGCAGTGCCCTTGCCCTTCCGTTCTGAAGACCTGCATCCTTCTCATCTATTGTGTGTCTGCCAGACTCAGAATCACTTTCTTCCCTGGGCCAGACCATGCCTCAGTTATTTTGATCACAGTGACTTAGAATTTGAAAAGACTAAGAGACAGACCTCTCAAAATGGGTCATAAGACCTTAATTCCTTATCAAAGGCAATGCTAGGAAGAGCCCAGTTACCTGTATTGCTGCCTGGCCTCTGCCCGGCAGCGAGAACATTCAGTCATCCAAATGGTCTAGAGTTCTTGAGCTGGGCTTCTCCATGCAGTAATTGGGAGAGATAACAAAGGGTCTTCCTTGCAGCTCAGAACAGCACCCCTGAAGATGACCAAGACAGTCACTCCAGCAAACTGAAGGGTGATCATTACTTTCTCAGGGACAGAATTGAGATTCAGATTAATGAAACACAATTAGAATCCCCTTCTCTGTGTAGACTCACTATCTCAACAATCCTGGTTTACACCGATTGTCTCTGCATAATTATTTATGGTGCACCTTTGAACTCTCAAAACTGTTCCACTGAGGAAAATGAGTTATATTGTCAACCTACTTATTCAAGATATTGAGGACAAATTCCTTCTTGACCCACACAAGGTAGCATAAGCATCAACAAACAATGTTCCTAGGTAACTTGAAAGACCAGGGCAGGGACTTAGAAATGGTGCTCATTCTTCTCTGGTGTAGCTGTCAAGCCTATTTTTCTGTGAGATTGCACAGCGCTGAAAAAGATTAATCTGGGAGGGCTCATCTATTCCCATTGAAAGGAAAATTTTCTGTAAGACCGTATTGGTCAGGGCCCCAAAAGGAAACAGATGACCCACCTAAACTAGGATCATTCAAAGAGAATTTATGACAGTGTGGTTATAGGGGGACCTCAAAGAGTAGTACCCTTCCTGGTGGCTCGGACGGTAAAGTGTCTGCCTGCAATGTGGGAGACCCGGGTTCGATCCCTGGGTCAGGAAGATTCCGCTGGAGAAGGAAATAGCAACCCACTCCAGTATCCCCACCTGAAAAATCCCATGGACAGAGGAGCCTGGTAGGCAACAGTCCATGGGGTCACAAAGAGTCAGCCATGACTGAGACTTCACTTTCACTTTCAAAGAGTAGTACAGAAGTCTGATGCTTCATGCTAACCAAGCTGACATATCCCAGGAAGGAGAGAGAGACAGCACATTGTTAAAAAGGCTCCTTGAGAGGAGGAGAGACCCCTTAAGACACAGCTCAAGCCACCTTCTCATAGGACCCAAACAGTCTGGCCCATGAAGATACCACCCTGCAGGACACATCCAGCACTCACATACACTGTGTTCTTTTTTTTTTTTTTTTTTTTTTTTTTTTAATTTATTTATTTTAGTTGGGGGCTAATTACTTTACAATATTGTAGTAGTTTTTGCCATACATTGACATGAATCAGCCATGGGTTCACATGTGCTCCCCCTCCCGAACCCTCCTCCCACCTCCCTCCCCATCCCATCTCTCTGGGTCATCCCAACGCTCCATCCCTGAGCATCTGTCCCATGCATAGAACATGGAATGGTGTTCTGCTTCACATATGACAATATACATGTTTCAATGTTATTGTCCCAGAACGTCCCACCCTCACCTTCTCCCTCAGAGTCCACAGGTGTGTTCTTACACACCCTTTCACAGTACAAATATGTCCTGTCTTTTCATCTAGACCTTTAACTCTCTGAAGGCAGAGACCACATCTCTTACTTTTGTACCGCAAGCATTGTAACACCAGTGGCTGTAAATCTTTTGTTTTCCCACCATAGCGAATAATACCAATGACATTCACAGACAAGACATTCCGCAAAGACAGTCCCCTGGGTCATGCATAATTCCCACTGGGCTCCATCATTTCTCTCCACTCAAGAAAGCAGAGCAAAATAAAGATGAGCAAGGTCAGATTATTTCACAGATGGTCTTGAATCCACTCTGACTTTATTTTTCCAAAGTAATATTTTTTCTTTTTTTAAATTAATTTTTATTGAAGTATAGTTGATTGAGCAAAGAATGCTCAAACTACCACACAATTGCACTCATCTCACATGTTAGTGAAGTAATGCTCAAAATTCTCCAAGTCAGGCTTCAACATGAACCATGAACTTCCAGATGTTCAAGCTGGATTTAGAAAAGGCAAAGGAACCAGAGATCAAATTGCCAACATTCGTTGGATCATCAAAAAAGCAAGAGAGTTCCAAAAAAACATCTATTTCTGCTTTATTGACTATGCCAAAGTCTTTGACTGCATGGATCACAACAAATTGTGGAAAATTATTAAAGAGATGGGAATACCAGACCACCTGACCTGTCTCTTGAGAAATCTGTATGCAGGTCAGGAAGCAACAGTTAGAACTGAACATGGAACAACAGACTGGTTCCAAATAGGAAAAGGAGTACGTCAAGGCTGTATATTGTCACCCTGCTTATTTAACTTATATGCAGAGTACATCATGAGAAACGCTAGACTGGATGAAGCACAAGCTGGAATCAAGATTGCTGGGAGAAATGTCAATAACCTCAGATATGCAGATGACACCACCCTTATGACAGAAAGTGGAGGAAAACTAAAGAACCTCTTGATGAAAGTGAAAGAGGAGAATGAAAAAGTCAGCTTAAAGCTCAACATTCAGAAAACTAAGATCATGGCATTCAGTCCCATCACTTCATGGCAAATAGATGGGGAAACAGTCAGAGACTTTATTTCTTTGGGCTCCAAAATCACTGCAGATGGTGACTGCAGCCATGAAATTAAAAGACACTTACTTCTGGGAAGAAAAATTATGACCAACCTAGACAGCATATTAAAAAGCTGAGACATTACTTTGCCAACATAGGTCTGTCTAGTCAAAGCTATGGTTTTTCCAGTGGTCATGTATGGATGTGAGAGTTGGACTATAAAGAAAGTGAGCACCAAAGAATTGATGCTTTTGAACTGTGGTGTTGGAGAACATTCTTGAGTGTCCCTTGGACTGCAAGGAGATCCAACCAGTCCATCCTAGAGGAAATCAGTCCTGAAAATTCATTGGAAGGACTGATGCTGAAGCTGAAACTCCAATACCTTGGCCACCTGATGCTAAGAGCTGACTCACTGGAAAAGACCCTGATGCTGGGAAAGATTGAAGGCAGGAGGACAAGGGGATGACAGAGGATGAGATGGTTGGATGGCATCACCGACTCAATGGACATGAGTTTACATAAACTCCAGGAGTTGATGATGGACAGGTAGGCCTGACGTGCTGCAGTCCATGGGGTCGCAAAGAGTTGGACACGACTGAGAGACTGAACTGTACTGATAGTTGATTTAACATTCTGACTTTTTAATGTAAATTGCATACAAACTTTGATGATCTGTTGCTATTGAGTGGTGTTTAGAGACATGTCACAACTGCTACTGCACACTGTGTGTTGTAATAGCACAAGTACAGAATGTGCTTGATGGTGAGATGAAGTAAAGGGTCAGCAAGGGGAGAGGATGTATGAAAGAAAAGGCTGTCTCCATCACTTCAAGCACAGGTGCAGGACCAGAGAAGACACCCCAACCCTAGTATGCTATTGTTGGATCACAAAAGAGATTTCACATTTACAAAACCAGAAAAGGGGGCTAAAATGTGCCTAACACATAACCTCATCCAATCCTGAATTTTACAGATAAAAAAAGCAGGTCATGTGATCTTCCTGTGATCACACAAGATACTAATTAAGACTATTGAAACCCTGAACTAAATTAAAGATGATTTAAGAGAAAACAAAATTCTTCTCTTGCCTGGGAACAAATGAATTCATTCGTACTTACCAAACGCAGATATTTACCAAGTGTCTTCCATGTGTAGGTAATGGAGGTACACAGTAAACAAAAACAAAGAAGGGCCTGCTCTCAGCTGGGGGTAGCATTTCATCTAGGTCAGCAAAGACTTTCTGATAAAGCGATATAGGAGCGGAGAGGTAAAGGGAGGGGGGAGTCAAGTGGGTCCCTAGGGCAAGAGTGTTCCAGGAAGTGGAGCACTGTGTGCTTGGCGTGTTCCAGGTGAGAAGGCCAATGTGACCTGCCTGGAGGGCAAACTAGGGGCAATGGGCTAGAGATGAGATGAGAGATTCGAGGCAAGGTGGCCAGATCATGAAGGATCTTGCATTTTGTGGCAAGTGAGATGGGACATCTCAGAGGGATTTTCAGCAGGAGTATAATCTTGTGTTTTTAAAATATCCATCTAGATAGTATGTGGAGAAGAGACTTGGCAGAGCAAGGGGAGAAGCAAGGAGGGAGCTGCTGCAGTGGCCCAGGGAAGAGAGGAGGCGGTTTGGACTAGGGTGCTAGACTTGAGGTGATGAAAGTGGTCAGATGCTGAGCATGTTGTTACAAGACTGCTGACAGGATTTGAGGACTGACTGAATGTGAAATGTGAGAAAGAAGGGAATGACAGATGAGGCCCACGTTTTTGACCTGAGCAACTGAAAGATTGAAGTGGACATTTACCAAGAAGGATGAATGAGAGAAAGCAGGTTTGGAGAGGAAGGTCAAGAGTTTTTCTGAACACACTAGTTAGATCTGCCCTTTAGAAATCAAAGCAGATTGTCCCTCCATTCTCAAGAGTTTTTCTGAACACGCTAGTTAGATCTGCCCTTTAGAAATCAAAGTGGATTGTCTAGCAGGCAAGGGAGCACACGGGTGTGGGGGTCAGAAGAGAGGCCAGGGGGCATCAGCAGAGAGGTGGCAAACTGACTCATCAGACACTCTGTGGGGGCAGACAGAGAGGAGCCCAGGACTGAGCCCAAGTTCAAGCACCAGGTTGCCCCTCCCAGACCTCATATTTGAACTTTAACTGAGACTTTCTGCAGAAAGCAGCTCTTCTGTCTCCTTCACCATCAGCTGAAAGGCAACTCCCTGGTAGACTGTCAATGAGCGTCTTCTGTCTACTTTGAGAAGCAGCCCTCCACTTTCAGCCTGCTCACCAGCCTTAGCAAATGGCCACATCAGCAGGAACAGGGATGAAGAGCCCAAGGAACCAGCCCAGAGAACAGAAGCACTGCTCCTGTGGGATGGTACCTACGAGAATGGACAGACATCTGCCAGACCCCTCCCAGACCTCGATAACAAGCCATGCCCAAATAGCGTGGGCAATAAGAGGAGGAGAGGCAAACCAAGTCAGCAAGCAAGCAAGCTTCCTGCTGAGGGGCACATGCAGAGGAGGGAGGGCATCTGATCACAGTCCTGAGCTGTGATGATTAAGTCCTTCACACTGTAAAGGACAATGGCTGGCAATAAGAACTGAGAGTTACAGATACTGCAACTTGAACCATTTTTCTTGCCAAGGACAGAAAAGAGCAGTGGGTCCTGATACTCAGCTGAGACGGGAGCTTCAACTACGCTCTGGGAAACCCCTGTAGATCATTTAACTTCTCTGAGAGTTGGCTTTCCCTCCACTATGAGTTGGAAATTGTTAAGTGGACTTTCTTTATGAAGAAAATTTTTTCAGAAATAACTTGTGAAGAATTAGTTTCTGAGTAAAAATAGCACTACCACATTAAGTTTTAGAGAGTTAAAAATAGGTAAACTCCCATTGTGATGAACTCAAGGAACTTGCCAATTATTTTAATGAACTAAAGTGGTGCAAAATTAACACATTGCTAGAAACCAGGTTCCAGGTTGAGGAATCTGGAGGAGAGAGAATGCCAACATCCGGCTTCTGTTAATAAATCCACAAGCAAAAGGAATTAAACCCAGCTGGGGAAAGAAATTTCATGAATATACAAACACATATATTCCTCCTTTCTCTCACTAGATGCTGGACTTTTGTTGTATGTGCCTTTTAAAATTAATTATTTGGAATATGAGTTGGCACTTAATTAGATGGCTAGTCCTTCTAGGTGGAAAGTTATTTGCTGAAGAAACTCAATTAGATGATTATTGCACATGATTGACTGAAGCTAGAGCAAGAAAGCACTGTTTGTGGAGTATAAGGAAACAGCCTAAGTAATCTTTTGAAGTCAGAGAGAGAGATATGTCCATATTTTATGCTGTACAGATTTCTAGCTATGTGATCTCGGGCAAGTTGCTTTACTTCTCTGTGTCTTGGTCTCCACTTTTATAAAATGAAGAGGTAGCACTTATTTCATAGGGTTATGAGAACTGAATATGATGATAAATGTACAGTACTTAACACATGCTTGAAAACATCTACTTTTGCTTTATTGACTACACCAAAGCCTTTGACTGTGTGGATCTCAACACACTGTGGAAAATTCTTAAAGAGATGGGAATACAAGACCATCTGACCTGCCTCTTGAGAAATCTGTATGCAGGTCAGGAAGCAACAGTTAGAACTGGACATGGAACAACACACTTGTTCCAAATTGGGAAAGGAGTACGTCAAGGCTGTATATTGTCACCCTGCTTATTTAACTTATATGCAGAGTACATCATGTGAAATGCCAGGCTGGATGAAGCACAAGCTGGAATCAAGATTGCCGGGAGAAATATCAATAACTTCAGATATGTAGATGGGGGGCTCCAAAATCACTGCAGATGGTGACTGCAGCCATGAAATTAAAAGACGCTTGCTCCTTGGAAGAAAAGCTATGACCAATCTAGACAGCATATTCAAAAGCAGAGACATTACTTTACCAAAAGGTCCGTCTAGTCACAGCTATGGTTTTTCCAGTAGTCATGTATGGATATGAGAGTTGGACTGTAAAGAAACCTGAGTGCCGAAGAATTGATGCCTTTGAATTGTGGTGTTGGAAAAGATTCTTGAGTCCCTTGGACTGCAAGGAGATCCAAAGCTGAAACTCCAAACTACTTTGGCCACCTGATATGAAGAAGTGACTCATTGGAAAAGACCCTGATGCTAGGAAAGATTGAAGGCAGGAGAAGGGGACGACAGAGGATGAGATGGTTGGATGGCATCACCGACGCAATTGACATGAGTTTGAGTAGGCTCCAGGACTAAGTAATAGACAGGGAGGCCTGGCGTGGGGCAGTCCATGGGGTTGCAAGGAGTTGGACACGACTGAGTGACTGAACTGAACTGAAAGCAGCTATAAACCATTCATATAATGAATATGCAAAACATGGATTTAGTTTTATTGTCTAGAAAGCTTTCTTATAATGGTACTAATTGTGTTGGGATTTAAATGAGAAGGACAAGCAAGAGACATTTGAAATGCCATTGCAGCTACCAAGGCATTCTCTGGTAAGTTCAGATCCTAACAGGCATATATAAAAGAAGGAAAGAAGGATACAGAACCAAAGCAAGCTGTTTTTAGTAGCATAAACTAAGGACTTGGCAATAACATACAAAATGAACAGAGGCTTGCCTCATAGAAAAAGAAATCAGATTTGAGGTTACCAGAGGTGGAAGGGAAGGACAAGGGGATTGGATGAAGGTGGCAAAAGGTATAAACTTATAATTTTAAGATAAATAAGTACTAGTGACAAAGACAAAAATATTTTAATTGTCTCTTTAAGGAAAAGGTATATTATATCAATGAAGGACTATAAGACACCATCAATATTCCAACTAAAACTTGCAACTTGAAATTTCAAAGATGAAATTATGCTTGACAAAAAGCAAGAATTGGGAAAATTGGCTCAATGGCCAAATTTGGATTAATTTGTCTTCAATGTCCTGGGGAGAGGGAGGACTTTCTGGACTGAAAACGTATTGACAACACTGTTTGTGCGTGCTAAGTCACTTCAGTGGTGTCCACCTCATTGCAACCCTATGGACTATAGCTCATCAGGCTTCTCTATCCATGGGATTCTCCAGGCAAGAAAACTGGAGTGGGTTGCCATTTCCTCCTCCAGGGTATCTTCCCAACAGAGGGATTGAACCGATGTCTCTCATGTCTCCTGCATTGGCAAGCGGGCTCTTTACCACACATATCCACATTCCAGCAAGGAAGGATGGCTGGTTGCTAGAAAGCTGTACAGGCAGGCCCAGGAATTAATGTAGTATGATCCACATACCCACAATGTGAGAATTTTTTGGTCAGTGTTTAGCAAAATCATTATGTTAGAGAATCCATTCACTGTATTTTGTGTGTGAATTATACACTGGTTAGGATTACCAGATTTAGAAAATAAAAATACAGGTCATCCAGTTAAATTTAAATTGCAGATAACAATAATTTTGAGCACAAATATGTTCCATGCAATATGTGGCAATCTAAACACTAGGCCATCAGTAACTTGTCACTTAAGTAGGACCAGATGCAAGGAAGGAAGCAACTTCCTTTGATTTTGGCAGAGAGCACAAGTTCTGTGTAACATTCTGCATCCTTTTTCTGAGGAAGGCATTCAGCATTGATCACTTTCGTTGGCTATGTCCACTGGGTTCCAAACACACACACACACACACACATGCATACATACACACAAAATTATGTAGAAAAAAACTTTTGATATGAAATCCTAACACATTAAACAGATTATTTTCCCAAAGGAGGGTAAGGACCTCTGGTTGACTGAAGAAGTTAGGGGTATGATGAAGGAAGATGGAGGGTCTAGATCTCTGCTCAATTATCCATCATCTCTGCCCTCAAAGCAGCCCCTAACATATCTCCTTGGGACAAAGGGACTCAACAGAACAGATGGAAAACAGTAATCATTTTGTCAGACCCACCAAGTTTTACATAAAATTGAATGCCCAGATCCACTTAATGTAAGCCTTACTCGTACATGCCCTTGCCTATGCCAGAATTTCTCTTTACTGCCAACAATAGCATTGAACTCCCACAAGAGAGGCCCTGGGGTTCTGTCTATCTCAATCCTTCTTCTGCCATAATCATTCTGTTGCCTGAGTCTGCTGTTTTTTGCTTTGCAACAACTGTGCCTCTGTGACATGAAAGAAGCAACTAAAAACGGAGTCACCCCAACTTCATCTTATCCACATGTTAACAATAATCTAAAAACTGAGATAAACTTCCAGATGCTTTAAGCAAATTTTCTAGTCATCATCTAGGTACTTATTAGCACAAAAACATAGGCACCACTCTCCATGTCAGCCCTTCCTCTCAGAGTTGGTATAGAAGCACGTTCTCATCGTGGGGACAAGAAACACTGCTGTCATACAGAGGTCTTTTCCTTCACCCATTCCTACAACTTCCTTCTACAAGACTTCCACGACATTTCCTGCAGACTTACCTCCATTTGGTACATAAGGAATGTCCTTGAACAGTTTTCAGGTTTTTTTCAAGTATTTGTTGTTCTTGTCCACCATAATCTATTTTTAATGTGCTTCCCCCTGACCCTTGCCTGGGAGCAATCATTCACTATGATTTTACCCCAACCCATTCCTCACAAAAGACCTTATGTTTTTGAAAGAAGCATCACAGAGCCATTCCCAAAGCACATGCAGAACATCCTGAAAGTGAAAGTGAAGTCGCTCAGTCATGTCCAACTCTTTGCAACCCCATGGACTGTAGCCTACCATGCTCCTCTGTCCATGGGATTTTCCAAGCAAGAGTACTGGAGTGGGTTGCCATTTCCTTCTCCAGAGGATCTTCCCAATCCAGGGATTGAACCTGGGTCTCCTGCATTGTAGGCAGATGCTTTACCATCTGAGCCACCAGGGAAGTCCGGAGAACATCCTTGACCAGCTTAAAAAGCCAACTTCAAACCAATGGACACTACCTTTCATTTAAGGATATATGCCCATTCAGTTTGCTCATTAAAAGGTATTCACCTATTTAGAAAAAGCTACTGAAACTAATAAGTGAATTTAACAGAGTTGTAAGATTCAAAGTCAATACACAAAAATCAATTATATTTCTATTTCCTAGCAACAGAGAATCACAGACTGAAAAAAAAAAATAGCACCATTTGCAATACCATCCCAAAGAACTCTGACAAAAGATTATGCAATATCCATAATGAAACTGACAAAACAGTGGTGAGACCAATTTTTTAAGACCTAAATAAAACCATATTCATGAATTAGAACACTCAATGATGTTAAGATACTAATTTTCTGGAAATTAATCTAGACAGTCAACACAACTCCAATCAAATCTCAAAAATCAGCACAAAGATTCTAAAAGTCACATGAAAATTCAAAGGACAGAACAGCCAAAACAACTCTGACCAAAAAAGAACAAAGTTGGAGAACTAACAGCACCTAATTTCAAGACTTATTATAAAGCTACAGTAATCAAGACACATGGTATTGGTGGAAAGATGGACAAATAGATCAATGGAACAGAATAAAGAATTCAGAAATGGAATCATAAATATATGCATTTTTGGAAAAGGTGAAAAGGCAATTAGTGGGAAAAGGATAATCTTTTCAACAAACAGTGCTGAAGCAACAGGATTGCCATCTACAAAGAAGAAGAAGGAGGAGGAGGGGAAGAAGGAGGGAGACTTTTAATCCATATTTCACACATGTATAATTAACTCAGAATGGTTCACTGACTTAAAACTAAACTGAAACTATAAAATTAAACCTAAAACTATAAAACTCTAAGAAGAAAACATGATAAAATCTTGGGTTAGACCAAGTTTCCTTAGATAATAACACCCAAATCCATAATTCACAAAGGAAAAATAAATCAATAAATTAGACTTCATCAAAATTAAAAACATACACTCTTTGAAAGACACCATTAGAGTAGTTAAAAGACAAACCACACACTGGAAAAAATATTGACAAATCAAATATTTGATAAAGGACTTGTATCCAGAATATATAAAGAGCTCTTAAAATCATTAAGAATAAAAGCAACCCCATAAAAAATGATCAAACAATTTGAACATACCCATCACCAAAAGATATATTTATGTGCAAATAAGCACATAAAGAGATGTTCAACATCATTAATCACTATGGAAATAAAAATTAAAACCATGATGGGATGCCACTATGTACATATTTGAATAGCTGAAATTAAAAAGAGTGAATATACCAAGGTGCGGTATGTGGAGAAAATAGAACATTTATATACTTCCAATAGGAATGTAAAATTGTTTTGGAAAATAGTTTGGCAGTTTCTTAAATAAATATATATATATCAACCATATATCCAACCACTACATTCCTAAGTATTTGCCCAAGAGAGCTTAAAGCACATATTAATACAAAGACATGAACATGAATGCTCATAGTAGCTTTATTGCAATAGCCAAGAACTAGAAACAACTCAAACATCCATCAGCAGATGAATAGGCAAAGACTGTTGTCTTTGGTATATCCATTCAATGGACTACTAGTCAGCAGTGAAAAAAGAATGACCTACTGAAATATGCAAAAACATGACTAAATTTCAAAATAATTATTCTGAATGAAATTAGTCAGACTCCCCTCCCAAAAAAGGATAGATATTGTATGATTCCACTTAAGTTCTAGAAAATGCTAACCAGTTAATAATGACAGAAAGCAGATCAGTGGTTGCCTAGGGACAGTAGAATAGGAAGGATTACAAAACATTACAAGAAAACTTTTGGAAGTGATGGTTATATTCATCATCTTGATTATGATGATGATTTCACATGTGTATATATATCAAAACACATCAACTTATATACTTTAAAGATGTGCAATTTACTGTGTGTCAATTAAACTTTGACAAAGCTGTTTGAATGAAAATAACTTTTTAGTGATGTATCCTGGTGGCTCAGATGGTTAAGAATCTACCTGCAATGTGGGAGACCCAGGTTCCCCCTGGGTGGGGCAGATCCTCTGGAGAAGGAAATGGCAACACACTCCAGTATTCTTGCCTGGAGAATTCCATGAACAGAGGAGCCTGTCGAGCTATAGTCCATAGGGTTGCAAAGAGTCAGACACGACTGAAGCTACTAAAACTTTCCCTATCACAGTTGATTTACAATGTTGTGTTAGTTTCTGATGTATAACAAAATGATTCAGCCATAAATATAAAGAACATATATATATTCTCTTTCATGTTCTTTTTCATTATCGGTTATTACAAAATATTGAATATAATTCCCCACGCTTGTCATTTATGTATTTTATATACAGTAATTTGCACCTGCCAATCCTAAATTCCTAATTTATCACTCCCTCCCTTTCTTCTTTGATAACCACAGATCTGTTTTCTATGTCTGTGAGTCTCTGTTTTATAACTAAAATCATTGGTACCTATTTTTGATTCTATGTATAAGTGATATCACATAATATTTGTCTTTGTCTGATTTGCTTCACTTAGTGTGATAATCCCTAGGTCCATCCATGTTGCTGCAAATTGCATTATTTCACTATTTCATGAGTAATATTCCATTGTATATATGTACCACACCTCCTTTATCCATTCAACTGTCAATGGACATTTAGATTGCTTATATATCTTGGTTGTTGTAAATGGTGCTGCTATGAACATTGGGGCATAAAAAAAATTTTTTAAGTGTTTAGGAAGAAGAATTAACTCTATTTGGTCTGGTCTCTACAATGTTCTATTTCAACTGTTTGGCAGCCAAGAATTAAATGACGATAGTCTTAACCTTTAGTAAGGCTACTGAAAACATCAAATGGAACCAAGTTCATAACTGATAGCAAAACACCTTAAATTCATCATGCCCACTGTCTTATTTACCCTATCCAGATACCCAGAGCTGCCCACGAAGACTCTTTCCTTCTCTCTCTGAACTCCTTCACATCCCCTTTCTCAGTCTTGCCCAAAAAACTGTGGTCTTTTCCTCCGTCCTTCCTCATCTGCCTGGATGTATTCTCCAGTCACTCTGCCATCCCTTCCACCAGTACTTTCATTTCTTCTCACTTCTAATCTCCTAGTCCTTCTATTAATAGTTCAGCATTTCCCTATTATCCTAAGCAGGATAAATAAAATCCCAGAAGCTGAAAAGTAAAAAGCATCTTTCTTGGAAGCAGAATGAGTAGGGACAGAGAGAAATGCTCACACATTAATAACTTTTAAAAATTCCAACAGCTGGGGAGCAGAGGGGATATATTATTTTTAAAAGACCCAGACTCTGCTCTCCTCTAGGCATAGAGTCCCTCCTCCATACTGGCCTACCATCCTCATTCATTCTCCCAGGCAAAGAGACTCAAGTTCACTTCACTCAGTCTTTGCATTCTGACTCTAAAGTGCATCCCTATGCAGGAAAAAAAAAAAATTTCCCTTCCTAATCCACCCTTCCCATTACCTTTCCACAGCTGTGGCTAAAATAGCAACATGCCTCTTCTTTGAACCCCTCCTCAAGCCAATCAAAAAAAACTGACCAATTTCATCCTTTCAAAACACCTTACTGTCACAATTCCTTCTTCTACATGTGTCTTTTGACTTGAATATAATGAAGCAAATTCTTTATGAATTTAAAGGCTCTGTTTGTTAAATCTTTGTCTGTTTTCATACAATTAATATAATTAACCTGTATGCCCACACCACTGTTCTCTGTAGAAAACTGTAAGGTTTTAGAGAACCAGGGATCCATCTGTTTAATCACCACTTGCCTCCTGCTTCATGTCCCAATAGTATCAAACCAATTACAGTGCCCAGCCCACATCCCCAGTACACGACCATCCTCTTTCATCCACCCGAGCATTACCTCTGCCTAAAGCAGGGACTGGCAAGTTTTTCTGTTAAGGACCAAAGAGTAAATATTTCAGGCTATGGGAGCCATATGGTCTCTGTCACAGCTACTCAACTCTGCCATTATAGCACAAATGCATGCACAATACATAAACAAATAAATGTGGCTGTGCTCCCATAAATTCTTATTTTGAAAAACAGACAGCAGGCCAGATTTGGCCTGTGGGCTGTAGTCTGCCAAACCCTGGTCTAAAGCATCCTGCCTACCAACTTCCATCTGGCTAGCTCCTGGTTCTCCTACAAGACTCAGCACAAGTTGTCTTCTGGAGAGAGCTTTCTCCTCTTCCTTGTTAGCTGCATCCTTTCTTTAAGTCCCATGGGATACATACCAAAGTATTTTGCAGTGCAAGAAAAACTTCTTCCCCAAGCCTAATGTTTCCTTCCACATGGAGGGAGCTCCATATTCATGACACTATTGGCCCATCTCTACTCCCACCAAGTCCTCCCAGGGGAGATAGAACAAGATGGATAAATATTACTCCTCTTCTTGGGGGGAGCAAACTGCCCACAGAGAACACATTCCTCCCACCTCCTGACACAGGCTCTGTCACTTCTAGGAAAGGCCTGTCTGTCCAGGGCTGCTGTGCCTGAGCGCATAAATCTCTTTCCAGAGTTCTACATTATTGTTTCAATCAGTAACTGTAGTATCTTCATCACTATCTGACTTTTGAATTATCTCTTAATTGCTTCAGAATTCTAGACGAAGTCAGGGGAGCTATTTACTAAGCCTCACTCACCACAACATAGACTACTTCCCACAGCACTCAGCATGTTACTTAAAGCTTCTTTGTACATTTTCTGTATGTTAGTCAATGATTCTTAGGAGAGCCCTTCCAATGAGAATGAGCAGATCCAGAGATGCAAATCTTTCAAACTGATAACAAATGACACACTTTCTACTAGCTTTTATTTTTACCTACAACCTAGTATTCCCTACTAATAGCCTACTAGTGAGTTATCTATAGTTTCTAAGTTAGAGCTATGAATACAGTTCACAGAAGTTTTAATTCAGTATTGGGTTAAGGTATTTGGTAGCTACTCATTTGAACATGCTGCAAAACTTGTGCATGAGTACACAGGACAGAATCTCAGTAGTTTTCAGGAAATAGTTTGAGAATCATGTATCATTAATGCTGTCTACAATTGATCACGGTTTCCAACACTACTATTTGCATTTGGCTTTTGCATTATACCTTACAGTCAGTATATATCTTTATGAATTTACTGGGTGTCATTTGGGTAACTTGACAGAGTATATTAATGCATATTTGCCCATCTGGAGGACAGAATAGAGCAATAATTAGAGTACAGGCTCTAAAGTCAGACTGCTTGGTTTTATCCCAGCATCACTACATACTAGTCGTGTGACTTCAGGTAAGTGACTCAACCCCTTGTACTTCAGCTTCTTCACCATTAAAATAAGAGACTAGTTGTTGCTGTTGTTGTTGTTTAGTTGCTCAGTCATGTCTGACTCTTTACAACCCAATCAATTGCAGCACACCAGGCTCCTCTGTTCTCCACTATCTCCCAGAGTTTGCTCACATTCATGTCCGTTGAGTCGGTGATGCTAGTACTTATTTCATAAAGATACTGGGAAGATGAAATGAGATAATCCACGGCTTAGACTACATAGTTTCAGTACTATGCACAGGAATAGGACATTTCGACTCTAATTTTCAGTAACTACACTTTAAGCTATATATAGATGTGCCTCAAATACAAATCATCCATAAATCTATTGCTAAAGGAGATGTATCTGTAATCTTCCCAAAATTTGTTTACACTATATGTCTCATTGGTGGTATATTTTATAGCACATATTTATTTGTTTGACATCTATTATCTATCTCTCTACTAGAACCTCATAAGGCCAGAGACCTTTCCTTATCTGTGGGTTCTCTACTAGAGCCCCAGTGTCCAGAACAGTGCCTCCTGGCACATAGTAGGTTCTCAGTAGTTTCTTTTAAAAACTTCTATGCTAGCTATGAATTTATACCATGAATACACAATTACACTCCAGTATAATATTGAGTTTGTTGTAATAAAATTACTACATGATCAAGTTTGGGGTATATTTTTAACTTAAAACAACATATTGAAATTCATACTATCACTGTAGTAAATAAATAATGAGTGCTTTGTTTACATGCTGCTTCAATTCTTTGCTGCTGCTGCTGCTGCGGCTAAGTCGCTTCAGTCATGTCCGACTCCGTGCGACCCCATAGACAGCAGCCCACCAGGCTCTGCCATCCCTGGGATTCTCCAGGCAAGAACACTGGAGTGGGTTGCCATTGCCTTCCCCGTTAATTCTTTGCTATCAGTGATTTATTTTCTACTAAGAACACATGCGATAGGTGACCAGCATTCTTTTGCAAGGTCTGAGTGGGCCACAGGCAAATTAAGAACTGTGTTTTTCAATTCAACAATTCAAAAACATTTCAAATGATCCAGTAGTTCCAGTTCTACATATATGCCCAAAAGAAACAAGTAGAAAACTCCATCAAAAGACATGTACAAGAATATTCAAATGGCCTTGTTTATAACACCTGAAAATTGGAAACAACCCAACTATCTATTATAGAATAATAAATCAATGGCACAGTATTTATCCAATGGCAGAAAGCAAAGTAGAACTAAAGAGCCTCTTGATGAAAGTGAGAGAAGAGAGTGAAAAAGTTGGCTTAAAACTCAACATTCAGACAACTAAGATCATGGCATCTGGTCTCATCACTTCATGGCAAATAGATGGGGAAACAATGCAAACAGTCAGAGACCTTATCTTACTTTTTTGGGCTCCAAAATCACTGCAGATGGTGACTGCAGCCATGAAATTAAAAGACGCTTGCTCCTTGGAAGAAAAGCTATGACCAACATGGAGAGCATATTAAAAAGCAGAGACATTACTTTGCCAACAAAGGCCCGTCTACGCAAAGCTATGGTTTTTCCAGTAGTCTTGTATGGATGTGAGAGTTGGACTATAAAGAAAGCTGAGCACTGAAGAATTGATGCTTTTGAACTGTGGTGTTGGAGAAGACTCTTCAGAGTCCCTTGGACTGCAAGGAGATCCAACCAGTCCATCCTAAAGGAGATCAGTCCTGAATATTCATTGGAAGGACTGATGCTGAAGCTGAAACTCCAATCCTTGGCCACCTGATGTGAAGAACTGACTCATTGGAAAAGACCCTGATTCTGGGAAAGAATGAAGGTGGGAGGAGAAGGAGATGACAGAGGATAAGATGGTTGGATTGGTTGGATGGCATCACCGACTTGATGGACCTGAGTTTGAGTAAGCTCCGAGAGTTGGTGATGGACAGGGAAGCCTGGCGTGCTGTAGTCCATGGGGTCGCAGAGAGTCGGACATGACTGAGTGACTGAACTGAACTGATTTAACCAATGAAACAAGTAGAAAACTCAAAGTGCAAAGTTTTAATTGTGTAGCAATTAAAAACAACCCTAATATAAAAGAAACATTAAAAAATAAAAACACAAACTACATAGTCTTGCATGTAGCATTGGATGAATGTCACAGTAACAAAGGTACAAAAAGAAGCCAGACACCAAAAATAACACAGTGCATAGTTCCTTTTATATGAACATTGACTTACATGAATTTATATGAAGTACATTTACTACAGACAGAACCAACCTGTGGATAAAGTCAAAATAGTGGTTATCTCTGTTGGGGGAATGTGAGGAGGCCAGACAAAGCCTTTTAGGATATGGAAAATGCTCTATATTTTAATCTGAGGGCTAGTTCATAGGTGTGCATGTGTGTGTTGCTCTGTGTATGTGTATAAATTTACAGTTGTACAGTTAAGATCTATGCACTTTATAGTATTACGTTATACATGGATGTGCGTGTATTTTTTTTAAGACAGAGAATAATTCCTGCATGCCCGACATTCAGATGGGCCCTGAGACATCCCGATGGAGAACACAAGCCTGGCCTTCGCCTCAGTGCAGTGTATCTCTAGTGTTAGCTCAGTGTCTCTGCTCAGTGAATTGGTGACCTGAACTGAGCACTTTTTTGTACACTAACCAATTGAACTTCAAAAAAAAATACTATTGTTTGCTGATGCTAATGGAAACCGCGGTGCTTCATATTTATTTGACAAACATATTCTGTTACATTTTATAGTCCGAGGTCATCACGATGTCTCATTATGGAAAAATCCCAGAACCTTCTCCTCCCTCCAGCAAAAGGGCTCCACGCACTTTCATCTGCAGCTTTCAGAATTGATTCTCTGTGCTGTTAGCATTCCCTATATCCCAGGGAGTTGTGCGTTAAAATCCAGAGCAGTGAACACACCTATGAAAAATGATGCTTTCGAGCCTGCCCCACAGTGCAGTAAATTTGAAAGTACTCTTAATAATAATCAGGATCAACATTGACTTTAATGGTCCTCAAATCCATCACGTAATTTCATTAGCCACCCAGCACAGATGCAAGCAGGGGTGATGTCATACTTTTTCCTCTTGCTCTGAAACCCGAGTCAGGCGCCAGAGATGGAAACTAGTTTTAGAGACTCTAATCAGATTAAAGCTTCTGGCAGCCACTGATCAATAGGTGGGAGCCGGAGGAATCCCAAAATGTGCAAAGCCCTCTGAGACCCCTTCAGGGACGCGGCTTTGCTCAAGCTGAAGGAGGTTCAGGTCTGCAAGTTGGAAGGTCAGGATGCTGTGAGCATCCTGGGATGCTCAAGGGATGGTGCTCTTTCCAGTTTTCCCCAGGACCCAGGTTCACATGGGAGAGAGGGGTTGTCACTTAAGCAGCAGCCTCCAATCCTACTCTCTGATCTAAGAGAGTAGGAAAACAGCAGTTCCATCATATACGAAACCAGCAGTTCAAAGCATGGGCTTTGGAGTCAGCCACAGCTTGATCTAAAACCTAGCTCTTCCATTGACTAGCTAACCCTGAGAAAGCAGCCCTTTCTCTCTGAGACGCAGCTTCCTCATCTGCAAGGTGCAATTAATAACACCTAACTCACAGAGGTGTAGTGATGACAAAGAGGTACTGTGTGTTAGATGTTCATGCCAGTCCCTGGGCATATGTATTTACCTGCTCAGTAAATCCCTGATGGCTCAGCAGGTAAAGAATCCACCTGCCATGCAGGAGACAGAGGAGACACGGGTTTGATCCCTGGGTCGGAAGATCCCCTGGAGAAGAAAATGGCAACCCCCTCCAGTATTCTTGCCTGGGGAATTCCATGGACAGAAGAGCCTGGCAGGCTACAGTCCAAAGGGTCTCAGAGTCCGACACAACTGAGCAACAAAGCAAGAATGAAAAGAAGTGATCAGCGGTGATGAAGAGCTACCAACTATCATTCTAATTCATAAAAATCTGAAACACACACCCTCATACCCAAAAAGGAGAATTTGTTTAGCTTCTATCATTTTACTTACCTCAACTTTCCCATCTCTCAAAATTTAACTGGAACAAGAAGCCAGTGCCAGGATATGCTTTTAACATCCAAGTTGCTTTAACAAGAACTTCAATAACGTGGCAGAATACAATGACCTCATCATCCCAATGTTGCAGCAGGAAAAAAAAAATCAATGCTACTTAAAAAGCCTGACAATCAATCAAGGTCTAGCCAGATATCTGTAGAAGTCAAACAGGCCCACATAAAAACTGGTTCACCTAGGGATCTCATTAAAGGTCTGCAGCAATATTTTCCTGATGTAAGCTGGGAGTTTTCATTTGGGTTGATTTTTTTTTTCTTCGACTATGGAATCCCTGTGAGATCAGGGGTATACATCTCCCCTGCAGCTGGCTTCAGAGCACTTTTATTAGTTGAATGTCCTCACTCACATTACGAATGCAAACGGTCACTCATATGTCAATGTCATTCCTTCCTCCCTTGGTGACTGGGACGAGCTCCTACTGAAAGTACATTCTGCTATAGGCTGGAGGAAGTTCTTGAAAGAGTAATAGATGCACTTTATTTTTATTGCATTATACAAAATAGTGTAGAAGTTATAGAAAGTATAATTTTAAGAGAATGCATTTCTATGTGCCTTTTTTTAAAGCCTCGTAATTCAAATATTAAAGTAAAACAACTTTCCTTCTTCTGAGCTCAGGTAATTTTCAGAAATAGCACCTATTATGGGCCTGGCATTCTGCTAGAGATATCAGATGGATAAAGCACTTCTCTTCTCAGGGATTGTGTAAGACCAGTAAGCACAGATCCCACTAACTCCAGACCTAGCCCCTGAAAACAGAAAAGTGAAAGACCAAGTGTGACACACACCACTTTTTTCCCCCTCTAGTAGTGAAAAGGCTACTAAACTCCAGATAATCCACTCTAGAACAATCAACTTAGAGAGGAAACTTAAACTAGTATGAAAAATGGGTGAGCCAGAATGAGACACTCCACAGTTTCCAGCAGCACTGGCAAACTATTCATTGAAAAACTCAATAAAAGTCGATTCAGGACCCAAATTTTAGCCTACTCCACATCTCATGAATACACAGTGAGAAAAGGAATTAGCTTACACATTACTGATAACACATTCTTTAGTTCCTCAGGAGCACACCTTAATTTCTTTCATTGCTATGCCAATTTAAAGCTGTGCTAAGTCGCGTTAGTTGTGTCTGACTCCGTGTGACTCTATGGACTGTAGCCCACCAGGCTCCTCTGTCCATAGGAATTTCCAGGCAAGAATACTGCAGTTGGCTGCTGTGCCCTCCTCCAGGGGGTCTTCCCAACCCAAGGATCAAAACCATGTCTGTTATGTCTCCTGCATTTGCAGTCAGGTTCTTCACCACTAGTGCCACCTGAGAAATCCCAATTTCTTAAATTAGTCTGTCTATAAATATAATAATACCTATCTAGTAAGGTTGCTGTGAGAGTTGAATGAAACCACGTATATAAAGTGTCTAGAAAAGCACTCAGTTTATATTAGGTACTCACTGAATGACAGCCATAAGAAACTTAGTTCTAAAATATTAAAAGGGTTGTGACCACAAATGCTATGCCTTCTGGCTAGCTTCTGCTTTTTCTTATTTTGAAGTAGGAAAAGTAGACTTTTCTCTAGCCACATCAGCCTAGAAGGATCTAAGTTTAGCTACTAGTACAAGGTCACTGGGGCAACAATTCAATCTTGAAAAGAGATCCAGAAACAGATCCAACAAGAAACATAAAGTTGATTAGAATATTAGTAATATCAGTAATCCCAACAATTCAAATAGATTCTCTAAGTAAAACGTAAGAACTTTCAATAGACAAGATATAGAAGCAATCTAAGTGTCCATCAACACATGAATGGGTAAAGATGTGGTATGTGTGTGTTTATACATACACCCACACCACACACACACACATATATATGCACACATACATGCCTTATATATATATATATCACATGAAGTACTCAGTTCAGTTCAGTTGCTCAGTTGTGTTCGACTCTTTGCAACCCCATGTACTACAGCACGCCAGGCCTCCCTGTCCATCACCAACTCCCAGAGCTTACTCAAACTCATGTCCATTGAGTCAGTGATGCCATCCAACCATCTCATCCTCTGTCGTCCCCTTCTCCTCCCGCCTTCAATCTTCCCCAGCATCAGAGTCTTTTCAAATGAGTCAGTTCTTTATTTGGTGACAGAAGACAACTAGGCTTATTGTGATGATCATTTTGTAGTGTATGTAAATATCAAATCACTATGTTCTACACTTGAATCTAATATAACATTGTATGTCAATTTTACTTCAGATAAAGAAAAATAATAACTTCAGACTGATTTTGGTGGGGAGGGAGCCACAAGTGCAGCATAAGAGATCTTAGTTCCCTGACCAGGAATTGATCCTGGGTCCCAGCAGTGAAAGTTCTAAGTCCTAACCACTGGACCACCAGACTGATTAAAAAATTCCCCAGACTGATTAAAAAAAAAAAAAGGTAAGCTCCAACTGCATGTTATTTAAAAGAGATTTGTGTGTGTGTTAATCACTCAGTTGTGTCCAACTCTTGGTGACCCCATAGACTGTATCCCACTGTATATGGGCTCCTCTGTCCATGAGGTTTTCCAGGAAAGAATACTGGAGTGGGTGGCTATTTCCTTCTCCAGGGGACCTTCCCAACTCAGGGATCAAACCTGGATCTCCTGCATTGTAGGCAGATTCTTCACCATCTGAGCCACCAGGGAAGCCCAAAAGAGATATATCTAAAATAAAATAATTCAGAAAGTTTACAAATACACAGATGCCCAAAGAGACCAAACAAATACAAACAAAAAGAAAGCATGATAATAATGTTAACATTAGCTCATACAGAATTCAAGGCAAAAAGCTCCATACAGAACAAAAAGTTGTTTCATACAGATAAACAATAGATTAATCAAAATATATAGCAACCATGAACCTTTTTGCTGTCAATGTCATGGCCGCAGGTATATCAAGAGCAGTAGAGTGCTCCCAATTTGTCAGAGGAAGATCTAAGCTCTTTACACATAGCGACTCACATAATCTTCCCAAGTGCCCTAAAAATAGATGATGTCACTTTACAGGTGAGGAAACTTGTCAAGGCCTGTGGGCTTGTGAGGGTAAGCTGCTGGTGCTGCTGCTGCTGCTGCTAAGTCGCTTCAGTCGTGTCCGACTCTGTGCGACCCCATAGACGGCAGCCCACCAGGCTCCCCCGACCCTGGGATTCTCTAGGCAAGAACACTGGAGTGGGTTGCCATTTCCTTCTCCAATGCATGAAAAGTGAAAAGTGAAAGTGAAGTCGCTCAGTCGTGTCTGACTCTTTGCGACCCCATGGACGGCAGCCCACCAGGCTCCTCCATCCATGGGATTTTCCAGGCAAGAGTACTGGAGTGGGTGCCATTGCCTTCTCCGTGTGAGGGTAAGGCTCCAATCCAAACCAGGCAGATGGACCAGCATCAGCGCTCTTAACTTCCTACCATACTCTCTCCAAAAAGTAAAAAGAAGTATTAGAAACAGAAAAAGAAAAGTGAAACCCATTGGCAGAGTGGGAAAGGTTAACAAACCACTCCTAAATTTTGTCATGTCAAGATGACAAAAACTAAATAAAGAAAGCATTTGAATAACATCCACTACAAGCTTCTCTTCATAGCAAATTATTCTCTCTCTCAAAAGCGGAGTGAACACATTCTTTTGTGATGTCTGTGGAACATTTATTTAAAATAGAGAGAGAGTAACAACATTTAATAGTCATAAAAAACTTTCTCAGTAAATTCTAAATTTCTAAAAGTGAACTCTTATAAGATCCCCCTCACTGATTAAAATGGAATTAAATCTAAAATCTCACTTCTCTAAATAACTCCTGTGTCAGTGAGTAAATAAATTAATTTATAAATTATTTGGAAATTAACATATGTTGAAACAGTCAATGGAAAATTCTATGGGATGTAGCCAAAATCTTACCCAGGAGAAAATTACATCCTTAAATAAGTTTTTTCCTAAAACAAGAAATGTCTAGAATAAATGTTTTTGGAACATTAGACTCAGAAGCTAGAAAAATAACAACAAAATAAACAAAGGAAACCAATGAATTAGAAAACTTAAAACAATTAGAATTGCTGAGTAAAGCCAAAACTAGTTCTTTTTTAAAAAAGCATTAACAGATGTTTAACAAATCTAACAAAAGGAAAAAAGTTTGAGAACATATATGCATTGACAATGAAAAATTATAAAATATAACTACAGATAGAGAAGAGACCATTCTTATTAAAATAATAATACTTATCACTTTATGCCAATAATGTGAAAGCCAAAAAATAAAAAATTTTTGAGAAATTACTTGATTTTTTTTTAAGAACAGGAATTGAAAGAATTAGCAAACTCAAATCCCTAAAAACGTTCCAGATACTGCCTTCATAAAAACACTAGTAAAGCTTTCAAGAACTCAATTTGCAAGGCTAGTTTAACTCTGACATCAAAATGGCCAAAATAGTAGGGAAAAAGTAACCTATAGTCAAATACAGATGAATACACACACACACACATATATATCCTAAAAATAGTATTTGCAAATATATAGAATCAATCACACATTCAAAAACAATACAGTGCCTGTAACCAAGATTTATTTCCAGAATTCAAGGATGGATCAAGATTAGAAAATCTATCAATGTTATTCACAAGATTAACAAATTATAATAAAAAGCCAAATGATCACTTTGATAAATGCAGAAAATGTAGTTGATAAAATTCTATACTCAACTCCAGGTTAAATCTATGGGTAAACTACGAATGGAAGAACTTATGTAATATGATACAGAACATTTTTTTAAAATCAATAACAGTCTCTAAAAAGTCAATAGTAACTGGAAAAAAATTTTGAGTGACTTGCTCTTTATTTAAAAGAAATGAAAGTTACCTATCAAATATGAGTGAAATTTTATTGGGCCCTTGGTTTAAAAAATAATTATAAATAAAGGCAGCAATAAAATATATTTGGGGAAGAATATATGTAACATACAGAGCAGTAAGAAGTTAGTATCTCTATTTTCTGAAGAGTTCTTATATATCAATTTAAAAAGAAAGAAGTAATCTCCTCTTCCCCAAAAGTAAGTGAAGACTCATGAACAGCACAATTTCAAAAGAAGAAACAAACTGCCAAAAAAAACACATGAAAAGGTATTCAACCTGATTAGTAATCAAGAAATGCAAATTAAAATAACAAGGGAATATCATTTTCCACCCTAAGACTTGCAAAAGTTGGTGAAGGTACAAATACTCTACTTGTGAAGTATGCATCAGTTTAACTTTTGGGAGGTAATAAGTGAGACTGCTGCTGCTGCTGCTGCTGCGTCGCTTCAGTCGTGTCCGACTCTGTGCGACCCCATAGACGGCAGCCCACCAGGCTCCGCCGTCCCTGGGATTCTCCAGGCAAGAATACTGGAGTGGGTTGCCATTTCCTTCTCCAGTACGTGAAAGAGAAAAGTGAAAATGAAGTTGCTCAGTCGTTTCCGACTCTTAGCGACCCCATGGACTGTAGCCTACCTACCAGGCTCCTCTGTCCATGGGATTTTCCAGGCAAGAGTACTGGAGTGGGTTGCCATTTCCTTCTCCAATAAGTGAGACAATGCACACCAAAAAAAGTGTTAATTGTTCAGTCATGTCAGACTCTGTGATCCCATGGACTGTAGCCCACCAGGCTCCTCTGTCCAAGGAATTCTCCAGGCAAGAATACTGGAGTGGATAGCCATTACCACCAACATTTTACGCAAATATTCATTTTGACCTAGCTGATAAGCTTGTAGAAATAAATGAACAAAAATTAATATACATTATTTCTTTTTTCAGGTTAGCTTATTTAAAAAGTTTTAATTATATACAAATGACAAATTAAATAAACTGTACTACAGCCATATAACTGCATACTCTTAAGCACTGGAAAAAAAAAAATCTATATGTATTAGCATAGAAAGATGCCCATGAAATATTTAAGGTTGAAAAAATTTATAGAAGAGTAGGTCTAATGTGATTTATCTATAAGATTTACCTGTGCTGATACATGTGTTTATTAGACACATCAAAAAACTTCTGGAAAACCATACATAAATTATAGCAATGGTCATGTCTGTGGGTTAAAATTAAAAGGAATTTCATTTTCTGTTTTGTTTACTTCTAAGATGCTTAGTATTCTATAATCAGCATATCCGATGTTTATAATCAGAAAAATAATACTAGTACATTTGGGAAGAGAGAAAGAGGGACCCTGTGTCCCCTGCTCCCTAATGAAGGCAGTGTCCCTGCCCCATCTCACTGGCTCCTCAGGGAGCACTGAGACAAAGCCATCGGATTAGAACAAAAGCTAGATAGCTCTGTGCAAACCTTGCTTTGTAAAACTTCCACATGCCTGAGCCTTGAGTCACAGCACAGATTGGCCCCTCTTTAAGGTCACCTTTATTGCTACTGAATTAACTACTCCACATCTGGGAACAAGAAATACATTTCCCTAAGGAAGCCCCTTTTTCCCAGTCTCCACGCTGGTTTACCATCAGTTTCGGCTCTTGGCCTCTGATGGACCATCTGCTCGGCATGTCTCTATCTCCTGTTAACAGCCCTCATCATTTTTAAACTGTTTTTAAGCCCAGATTCAGAGGCAAGGGCAACCATGACATCCCCTAAGTTCCTGAAATAAATCAGTCCCCATAATCTGCTTCCATGTCCCCTCTGTGAACATCGGGATGATGGGGGTATTATAATCATCATAACATCTTTGTCCTGAGAGTCAATACTTCAAAGCAGGTACTTAGCTGAAGGTGCCTGACAGGTCAATACAAGCAGAGGTTAAGGGGGACGTTGCCAAAATGATTCCAAGGAGTGTAGAATACATCTGGGGCTTTACACACCCAAGGGTGATTCAGGAAACAAGTCTAAGATGCTGGATTAGCAACAAAAGACAGGCTCTGGGTAATTACATTCATAGCTTGAATACTGTGTGTATGGGTAATTAATAATCTATAAATGTCCCGAATGAGTGCACATATTGAGTTATTCCATCATTAAAAACGGTGGCAGTGTTAATGTGGTTCCTCTGTAGGGTTCATTAACTGGACAGAGTGTCAAGTCAGGGTGGATTTATTTTTTTCCTCTCTCCATTTACTCTTTATTTTGTTCTCTTCCATTGTTCATAAATAGAAGTGGCAATTATTGAAAGAAAAAAAAAATTTCTCAGTTCCTTTTACTGGATATCACATGGAGAGGTGGAAATTATTTACCTACAATCATCTTGCCTAGTCTGCAGAGAAGTAAGTGGAAAGAAACAAGTAGGTAGAACATTTTGGATTTTAAAAGACTCTGAAAAGTATAAAGTTCTAAATATTAGTGAGCTGTTGTTTTTCATCTTACATTGTGTATATCTGACCTCAAAGTGATCAAAGTGGCTAGGTAAATCACTGGGTGGGGCAATTCAAAACTCCTAGCTTGCCCAACCATATACACCTCAAGAAAAGTTTTCCATACCTTGGTGCCACCTCAGAATACTACAGACTTCCCCAGCATCCCTGGGGAAAAGCACTTAGAAGTAACTAAGAAATGAGTCTGGCTGCTAAGAAAAATTCGATAGATGAACAGGGAGGTGAGAGGACAGATGGATGAACAGATGAATGGATGAGTAGAAAGACACAGACAGGAAGGTAAGTGAGTAGGTAGGTAGGTCAGTCAGCTGTTTCCTCCCTCCCTCCCTCCACACCTGTGCATCCAAGCCAGGACCAGTGATAACTCCTGCTTCAGATAAGAACCTTACCTCTCCCCAGGACTGTGTCTTCCCTTGTCCTCTTGATCCCCCTTCCTGCTGTCCCCTCCCAAATCTGTGCCGGCATCTATCCCCTCTCTGTTGAATTTTAATCTCTCTCTCAACAAGAACTTCAGCCTCAAACATCTTCAATTCTCCCGTGTGCTAATATACACACAAAATTCCCCCAACCAATTTCCCCTCAGGCTAAATTCCATTTTACCCCCTCACAAGCTTCTTCTGGACAGAGTCCTCCACATCCTGCAGCTCTTCTCAGCCACCTCCACCTCCCCCCTCATCCCCCAACAACCTGTCCTGCACCCTCCCTTCCACCACCCCTCAAAGGCCCATAACCCCTACCCCATCACGCACCATGGCTTCCTCTGCCTTTAACATATGACTGCTTTACTTTGTCTTGAAACTTTCTCCTTCCCAATCTTCTATGATAGCTTACTCATCAAATCCTTTTTTCCTCCTCTCCAACAATCTTTCTTGATTCATTCATTATTTAATTTATTCAATAAATGTGAACAGATGAATTACAATAAAACATGGTAAGTATCATCAATCATTCACTCATTGATTCAAAATAATATGGAACACTGACTACATGCCAAGTCCTGTCCTATGTGTCCGGGATACAACTGTGAACAAAACTGATAAAAGTTCTGCCTTTATGAAATTTATACTAAGAGAGGAAAAAAAAAATACATGAGTAAGAAATATATAGCAGGTCAAACTGATCATGTTATGGAGAAAAATAAAACAGGAGGAAAACGGGATGGGAAGTGCTGGGGGAAAGGCAGGTTTGCAGTTTTCAATGGAATGGTCAGGGAAAAGCTTACTAAGAAAGAGACATTTGTACAAAGATTGAAGTTGATGAGGGAGTAAGACATGGCCATCTGAGAGAAAGCATCCTAAGTAATGAGAACAGCAAATGCAAAGGCCCTAAAAGTGTGATAAAGGGTAAACCATACAGCCTGTAATCTATTCAAGGACTTTGAGTGAGATAGGAAACCACCAGACAGCCTGAACAAAGGAATAACATGATTTGCACTAGATGTTAAAAGAATTCCTCTAGCTACCACATAAAAAAAAGACTAGGGAACATGAGCACAGAAACAGGAAAATCAATTAGGAGGAGATCACTCCTGTAATCTAGGAGAGAGCTGGTAGTGGCTTGGAGCACAGGAAGCAGTGGAAGAGACACTAATTGGTTAGACTTGGAATAGTTTTTGAAGGCAGAACAGATTTAATGATGGATTGCAAGTAAGAGCTTCCCAGAGGTGGATACTCAGAGAATCCAGAAAGTGCTCAAAATCAAGTGGGTCCATTTGTGGAGTCGGCTGCCTTCTGATGACAGCACTCATCAAGTAAGACCTTTCCTGGCTCCATCCCACTGTTCCCCAGCCCCTTCCACCTTCTACCTTGAAATTGATCTGAAATAGTGGATTTCATCTCAAAACAAGGAAGGAAGGGTATGATGCACATTAGAGAAAAAGAAGAAACGCCAACCAGATCCCCTTTTGATCAATGCCTCCATCCAGTCTTGAGCAGACCTGAGCTGCAGGAGGAGGGAAAATACTAACTTATAATGAAATATGCTGATTCTATTATTATACTGGCCTGACCTCGAGAGTCCCTTGGACTGCAGGGAGATCCAACCAGTCCATCCTAAAGGTGATCAGTCCTGAATATTCATTGGAAGGACTGATGCTGAAGCTGAAACTCCAATACTTTGGCCACCTGATGTGAAGAACTGACTCATTGGAAAAGACCCTGATGCTGGGAAAGATTGAAGGCAGGAGAAGGGGATGACAGAGGATGAGATGGTTGGATGGCATCACCGACCTGATGGACATGAGTTTGAGCAGGCTCTGGGAGTTGGTGATGGACAGGGAAGCCTGGCGTGCTGCAGTCCATGGAGGTCACAAAGAGTCAGACATGACTGAATGACTGAACTGACTGACTGACCTTCTGTTCATTGAAAGCGGCCAGAAAGCTACTAGGATTTGCCCTAAATTTTATCTTTCATCCAGAGGCAGAGAAGAGCTAGCACAGAATAAGTATAAAGGGCCAACAGAAGAAAAGCAATAAAGTTATTTCATTGTTAAGAAGAAATGTTTTTGCAATGGAACATTTGCTTTTGGAGTTTAAGACTTAAATGGTCAACAGCTGCCCTTTATGGCAAAGGCCAGTTAAAGAAGTAAACTTACGTCCAATTAATGATCTATACCTCCAACCTCAAGCAAACCCTGTGGGAGCCCTTCTTTCAGGGTTAAATTTGCAATGAAAGGCAGGCTATTGAAAAAGTCTATCTCTAAGACACAAAACTGTTAGAAGTTGGTTAGAAAACAAAGGGTTTTGCTGTTTTGTTTTGTTGTTGCTGCTGAATGCTTTGTGAAGCAGAAATCCAGCACTAAATTTATGACGTAAATAGATTATTCACAAGTAAAGATAATCCTTCATTTGACATTCCTTCACTTGGCTATTTTTCCATATTGTTCATATTGAGCCTCGCCAGTTGATTTATTCTCACCATAATGCACTCGTACATTTGCTGTTTTGATTATTATCTCCTTTTAAAGCTGACTTGGCACTTTCTTCCTGGGCCCTGATTTCCAGCAGCTTATAAATTTTATGAACAAATTACTTTTTATTTATCAACCTCTTTCTCTGCCCAGCAGTGAATTTTTTGGAAGGTTGGCAGAGAAAGCACAAATACTACTGTTTAAATGAAACATTCTAATGAATAAAGCCGTTGTCTATGGCGAGGGGGAGGGGGAAGAATATAAGCCTAGATGGTGCTTTCTTTAAAGTATTGCATTACTTATAAATAAAGAGATAAATACAGTTTAGGAAATCAAAAGCAAAATATATGTGGTAATCCTCCAAAAAACAAAATTAATTCCTTGGAAAATGTATTTTGCCAGAATTTCACTTCTAGTATATAGCTTCTATGCTGGAATTCTTCCAGAATAGTCATAATTCTCTAGCCCCATCAGGTTATACAAAAATATATAATTTTGGAAAGTTCATTATGATTTCAGGATGACATTTAACTTATCTAACTCATCAGAGTGAGAGGCTGCCAAACCTTCAATTGACAACATGCTCTACCAGCGATGCTATACAAAGATATTGAGGTCACCACAATGGGGACAGGGTCCATGTACATAAGCTCCATACAAGCAGGGATGCAACATTTACTGAGTACTTTATAAGTGGCAGTTTACCTTTTGATCTCATTTAATCTTCACTGGCTATACAACACAAGAACGGTTATTCCTACTTTTCTGAGAAAAACACTGGAGATCAGAGAAGTTGAGTAACTCCCCCAAGTACACACAGTCAGTTTGGAGTCTGGGTCTGAACCAAATCTATTGCTCTGAAATATATCATTTGAATTTTAGATAATACTTTTGAATGTCTCTTCCTTCCCATCAAAAATCTACTACCAATGCTTCTAAAAATCATAAAAAAAAAAAAAAAACTGATAGGCCGGTACAATAAATACAGAAAAGCCTAAAAGTCAAGAGCTTGGGTAGCTGGATTTCTGGACTGTGGTTTTGGAGGTAGGAAGCACGGCCACAGTGTCCAGGAGTCAGGAGACTCCAGTTTCCTCCCCCATGTCTATCTCGCCTCTTTCCTCATCATCTCAACCACTCTCCCAGCACCTGGGAGTCCAACCCAAGCAGGATCACGTCCACTCATAGAACAGTAAACTGAGGCTCTCAATCATCTGGATTTACACAATGAATTCTATCCCAACTTCTTCATAACTTGACAGCAGTAAGCCTGAATTAACCTAAATCTGAAACTCCAAACTTCATGATTATTGTTAACACTTGAAAAACACGGTGGGGCAAGGGGTGGGGAGGTGTTGTTAGAGGTACCAACCCTCCACTCAGTCAAAAAACAATATATATAACTCTCACGTCTGCACTTCCTGCACATGCCCAGTTCAGCAACCATGATTTCAACCCACCACAGAGCATGTAGAACTGTAGTAGTACTTAGTGAAAAGAATCCACATATAAGTGGACCCATGTAGTTCAAACTTGTGTTGTTCAAGGGTCAACTGTATCTGGAACTAAAGAAATCCAAAAACCAGAGGACTTCCCTGGTGGTCCAGTGGCTAAGAATCCACCTTCCAAATCAGGGGATTTGGGTTCTATTCCTGGCCAAGGAACTAAAATCCCAAATGCCGTGAGGCAGCTAAGTCCACATATCACAACTAGAGAAGCTCATGCACCGCAACTATGACCCAGTGCAGCCAAAATAAAAAATTTTGAAAAAAGAAATCCAGAAAATAGAATGCCCAACTATGTCTGCAGTTGCAAAAATGCCACCTGTCTTTAATAGACTAAGGGTAAAAATCCTGAAATTCTCAAAGATGCCCCCCCCCCAAAAAAAAAAATTCCTGTGAAGCTAAAACAAATAGCTCTGGATGTTCCTTATTTTTAATAGTGCCAAAATAGCCACACTTCAATGATAAGAGTATTAAAGAATTTTATCGAGGACAAGAGAACACCCCAGAGGTTTTGATTTTGACACTGCAGAAAGAACTACCTTACACTGCAATTGCTCAGGCTGCCCTCAACTTTCTTAGAAAGAAACAAGGAACTGGGCTCATATCAGGGCAGGTGCAAGGAAGTAGGTGCCAAGATTTGTCCTGGGAAATTATGTGCTTAGGGGATTTCCTAGTGACTCAGAAGGTAAGGAATCTGCCCACAACGCAGGAGATCTGGGTTCAATCTCTGGGTCAGGAAGATCCTGTGGAGAAGGGAATGACAACCCACTCCAGTAGTCATGCCTAGAGAATTCCATGGACAGAGGAGCCTGGTGCCCCAGTCCATGGGGTCCCGAAGAGTTGGACACGACTGAACTTAACCCCAAGTGGGCATCTGACATTTTATCTTAGCTTTCCTATAGGGAGCCCTTTCTCTTTGGGGGAATTGCACACATTATGAGTGCTGGTGGGTAACAGACAACGCCATAGAGGAGATGAAAATGTTAGCTATCCCTCCCGTGAGGGCACATCCATGAAGCAAAGCTTCAGAGCATCACTTCAGACTCAGTACCAAAATCTCCCCCACACTGAGCACTCTCAATCCTTCTTTCTCTCTCTCTTCTCCCTCTTCCCCTCCCTTTCTCACACACTGACAACAGCTGAAGCTGGAAGATAAAGTTCCCAGCACAGAAGTTACATTTAAAACTGTGCTACTCAATAGCTGCAATGGAGCTTCCCACACAGGGACAGGTCTCTGACCTCTCTTAAAGTATTATTAACATCTCTGGAAGCTTACCCTCAAGACTGGGTATCTCTTGTCAGAATGGCTATCATCAAAAAGAACAACTAACAAATGTTGGTGAGGATTTGGAGAAAAGGGAACCCTGATACGTTGTTAACAGGAATGTAAATTGGTGCAGCCACTGTGAAAAACAGTATGCAGGTTCCTCAAAATACTAAAAACAGAACTACCATTTGACCCAGGAATTCCACTCCTGGGTATATATTCAGGGGAAAAAAACACTAATTCAAAGAGATACATGCACCCCAATGTTCATAGCAGCATTATTTACGATTGTCAAGATATAAAAGCAACTTAAGTGTCCATCAACAGATGAATGGATCAAGAAGATGTGGTATATACATATACAGTGGAATACTACCCATAAAAAAGAATGAAATAATACTGTTTGCAACAACATGGATGGACTGGAGGTTATTATGCTAAGTGAAATAAGTCAAAGAAAGATAAATACTGTGTGATATCACTTATTTGTAGAATCTACAACAGAAGTAGACTCACAGATTTAGAAAACAAACTAGTGGTTACCAACGGGGGTTGGGGGGAGGAGCAATATGGCGGCAGAGGAGTGAGAGGTACAAACCGTTGGCTATAAGTTAGCTACAAGAATGTATTACACAACATGGGGAATATGGATTGTTTTTATAATAACCGTAAATGAAATATAACCTTTAAAATTGTACAAAATATAAAATTAAACTAAAAAAAAGCCTGGGTGTCTTCAGCCCTCTATACAATTGTTTGAGTACCCTCTATCCTTGATAAGCCAAAGTCCATTTCTGTTGCTTCCAACCAAGAATGCTGACTAAATAAAAATCCATCTCCAAAAACACTGCCTGTACAACTCACCAACTTTCTTTGATGGAAGGCTTACATCATGAAGAAAAGGTTCAATTATATTTTATATACTCTAGTGACTGGGATATAGAGTACAGAATTTATTTTAGAAAACTTCCATTTAAAACAAAAAGTTAGGGGAAAAGGTTTCGTGAGTTAAATCAAGTTATCCAAAATAACAATCATCCAAACACTTTATGCCAAGCCATACCAGGATCTCGAGGTTTTATTGTAATGTGACGCATAATACAAGGTATAAGGCATATCCCATATGAAAGAAATCCTCAGAGAGTAAATATATTACATGCATTTTGTGTATATTTGTCTGTGTGGGAAGCAGGAGTAGCAGAGGAAAGGTATAAGAAGCAGGAAATGGCTATAAACACCTCCATCATGGATTTGAGTCATTTGAAGAATTTCCAATATTTCCAAATTCAAAACTCTGAAGTGGTACCCCAATGTGACTCGTGATTACTGATAACTAATATAAGGGCCAGATTAGGCTGAGGGTCGAGGAAATGATTATAAAATATCTCCTATTATAATTTATACCCAGTTTTTAAAAAGAAAGAGAAAAATTTATCAACAGTAAATCATGTAAGATTAACTGAATCATTTACCCCAATTTGATTATATCAAAACACCTGAAGTTCAAAGACACCAAAAAAAGACAAGCATAAATTTCATGAAGATATAGACAGACTTGTCTATAGCACATATAAGCATACACACACACACACACTTTTTCCTTGTTTAACCGCTAGGCAGAGATTAAGAAATGAGAAAATTCTTGCTGTCCCTTCAAGCAACAGGAGTCTGTAATAAAATGTAAAGCATAATCTGCTCCAATATTCAAGAAAACTCCACACCTTAAAAGGAACTCCAAGATCAGTTTAAGGCGAAAGGAAAGGGAAAGCATTGAATAAAAAGGAAATAAAGGAAAGATTGGAGAAAAAAGGAAGACAAGTCATCATTTGATGGCTATTAAGAATGTTCAGACTGAATTCATTATTCAAATTGATCAGAGAGTTCAATGTTGTTTTTTTAAAAAAAGGGATTTAATGTTTTTGATGAAACTGACTAGATAATAATTAAACGGATGGTCAAGTCAGATAAAGCAGTCCAAGCATGTGGGCTACATGCAGCAAGAAAGCTCAAAAGAAAAGATCCTAAAAGTAGCAGAAAAACCAAATGAATTCAGAATGAAAAACAAGGCAGAGGAAAAAGAAGACAGCAAGTGATGGAAAAATTGCTCCTGGAGGGATGTGAATTGTGTCGGGCAAATGAAGACTTCTCATTAGCTCCTGGCTGTGCTGTTAATAAGGTAGAATTCTGCAGATTACCTATGATTGCAGCAATTTTCAAAGCATCAGAACCTACACATGATGAGTGACGGATGGGTTCGAGGGAGTGAATGAAGAGAGTCTATATTTTTAAGGAAAAATGAAGGTGAAAACCAGCCATGAAACAATGTCACTAAATTTTAAAATAGGGCAACAGAAGGGGTTTCCAAAAGGAAACACTCCAGGCAGCAACATGTAGGCCGCCTAGAACAGAAAAGCTCCCCCACACCTTTTCCTAGCTGTTTCAAAGCAAACGCTTGAAATAGTTAATCCTACTTTTTTTTTAATGCAACGTGTCACACAAAGATATTTTCTAGGGCGATGTCAAATTACGTGACATGGAAAGATCATGGCGTAACTGCTGCTCCTTTCCTCTGCCTGGCCATATACACTGCATGTTCCCCTGTGAGATCATGCACAGCTCACCATTCAGCAGCCAATCAGCAAACGTGTGGAGAACCTACTCTGTGCAAGCACTATGACAGGGGCTGGGATGACAGCAGTGAACAGAACCAACAAAACTCTTTGCTCCAGTGAAGCAAATCTTCTAGTTAAGCCAGAGACAGGCAAACAACACAGGCAGGAAGTCAGATGATCCTAAATGCCGTGGGGAAGGAGAGAGCAGGAGTGGCATGGCTAGGATTATGGAGTAAGGAGTAGCTCTAAAGTCATATCCGAGAATGGGGGTGAGCAACAAGGGGCTGAAAGATGACCCTGGGTCCTAGGCTTCTTTAACTTTTTAACTGTAGTAAATACACAGAACATAAAACTTACCATCTTCATCATTTTTAAGTGTACAGGTCAGTAGTATTAAGCACATGATTCAGTGTTGTGCAACCAATCTCCAAAACTCTTTTTGTCTTGCAAACCTAAAACTCTCTTTCCGTTAAACAACTCTCTAGACCTCCATCCTCCCAGCCCCCAGGGACCACCACTCTACCTTGTGTCAGTATGAATTTGATTACTCTAGATATCTCATATAAGAGAAATCATTCAGCATTCATTTGATTCTGGGCTTCTTGTGATGACCAATGGAAACCATGGTAAAGTATGTGATGAGATTACTCCTGAGGTCCTCAAGATAAACAGTGGTGAGGCTCTGTGTGTTGGGTGGAGAGGTATCTGAGCGGTCTGCCAGGAACACACAGAACTCTGGGGCCCCTTTTCACAACTGCACATGTGGGAGTACCTTGAGTGCTCACAGACCTTGGGCTCTCTCGGCTCCTACAGATGGAGACAGTCCATCTGTAAGGATGGATCTAAGAAAGTCCAAGGATCATCTTCTTACCAGCAGTAAGTGAGACTCTCAGGCTCCCTGTTGACTGCCCAGAAATGCAGCTATGAGAGGGCAGGCAAACTCCCACAGTGCCCCCCACATGGAGAGCCTCCTCCAGGACGTTACACAGAGCACTCGGTTTGGTTTGCTGGGAAATCACACTGCACTAGCAAGTAGATCAGGTTCGACTTCTGACTCCTACACTAGATTCCTTTTGTCCTCGAACACACCCCTTCACTTCAAGGCTTAATTTTTCTCATCTTGAAAATGAGTTCTTTGTTCTTTGTCTATCTTTTCCACTAAAGTGTAAGCTCCTGGAAATCAGGGCCTCTGTTTTGTTGATTGCTCTCTCGCTAAAAAATAGAGGAGTGCCTGGTACATAAGATGACACTCAGTAAATATTCCAGAAAAGAATTCATGAACAAATGAAACCCTGCTACCTGCTTAGCAAGCTGCAGAGCAACATAGTGAAAATATCTAGGACACTTGGAATATTTAGAAAACAATGCATTGAGAGAGTAATATTGAAATATATGCATGCCATGTATAGAATAGATGGCTGACGTGAAATTGCTGTATAGCACAGGAAGCTCAGCCTGGTGCTCTGTGACGACCTAGAGGAGTGGGATGGGGGGATGGGAGGGAGGTTCAAGGGAAGGGATATATGTATACTTGTGACTGATTCTAGCTGTTGCATGACAGAAGCCAACACACTATAAAGCAATTATCCTCCAATTAAAAATAAATTAAAAAAAAAAAAAACAATGCATCTAAACACCTGACTCGTTGGAAAAGACTCTGATGCTGGGAAAGATTAAGGCAGAAGGAGAAGAGGGCGACAGAAGATGAGCTGATTGGATGGCATCACCGATTCAATGAATATGAATTTGGGCAAACTCCATGAGATGGTGAGAGACAGGCAAGCCTGGTATGCTGCAGTCCATAGGGTCATGAAGAGTTGGACATAACTTGGTGACTGAACAACAATCCAAACTAAATGCTACTAACCACAGACCTTACTTAGGACCACCTTGAGTTGCTGTCATAGATAAACAATCAGTAATTCAGATAATGGAGAGAGAAATGTGGCTATTTCATAAGATGACACCACAGAGAGGTAAGATTTAAGCTGGGCTCTAATGGGTAGGTAGGTTTTGAGTAAGAAAGAAGAGGGAGAAAGTTCTCTTGGGTTTTAAAAAATATATTCAAGCATGGCATGAACAAATGACAGGGAGAAATCCTTCCTAAAGTTCTTCTTTCATCTCTCTACACTCTCTTCCTAGGAGTTCTATTTGGCACATGTTGGATTTGAGGTTTCTGCAGGAGATGTCTAGCTTGCATTTGGAAATGTGAGTTTGGAGCTTGGCCTAGAGGTCGAGAATTGGAAGTCATCCATCAAGAGGTAATAACTGCCATGGATGCCATCCAAGAAATCACAGCTTTCCTCAAAACTTATCCTTATACCCTACAGCTTTGGATCTTTCAAACAGAAGATGGTATTCATGTTGAGAAACAATTCACATATTCAATCCCAAAACAGCCATGTAGCCATATTGCAAAACCAAGCAGATTCCGAGTGTTCCTCAGGTTTGTGCATGCCCCGTCTTACTCAAGCACAGGCACCAGAGGCCAGTTTGGACCAGGAGACAAGGAAGCAGGATGACCTTACATCGCAGTTTGCTTTAGCATTGTTCTAGTTTGCATCTATTGTTCCAGCACAATTATCAACAGTACCCCTTTCACTCTCAAAAGCATCCCAGTTTAGATGATAAATTACAGTCAATCTATTAATTTTCCAAATAACCAATTTCTTGAATGACCTGTTCCCCAAATGACCAATTTGCTTGATATGATTAAGTGTTTTAACTTCATAGTTCATAATACCAGAAATGTTTAGACTGTCTCTTCCCCAGCTCTGTAACACTTGAACCGGAAACTCACGTCTCTTAGTCTTCCTCTCTGTCTGTGCCTCAGTTTCCCCCATCTCCTTCTAATTCTGTCCCCATCTCCAGCAGCAACAGCAGGGAGCAGGCACAGAGAAAAATTGAATGCATTCTTATGAATATATTCTCCTCATGAATATATTGTTTTAGGAACGTATTCAAGGAAAATATTCTTTTATGAATATATTCTTTGTAAATGGTGCCTTCTTGCTTATATTCTTCAATGTGAGTTCACATTAATGTATCATCCTTATGAATAATAACAATGAAAAATGTATTTATAACAATCCTTCCTTTGAAGAATGTATCCTTAGTAAAATATTTTGTGTTCCTCAGCATCCCTCACCCACACCTCTCAATTTCCCCTGCTTTCTGTACCTCAAGTTGTTGAAAACACCTTAAAATTCTGTTAGAAAATCAAAATGAGAACAAAAACTAAATAGTATTAATGACATAAATAAGCTTGGTGAATTTGTCCTTCAGTGAAAATGGCCATGAAACAAATTAGTTTTAGACAAATTGGCTTTCAATTAATTGACTTTTAGCAACCTGACCTATGACCTTCATGACCAGGCCATCTAAAATTGGTTGGCTGTTATCCTTCCCATCACCTTCACACCACCAAAATTCTCTCTCGATGACTTGTTTCATCTCTTAATAGTCTTAGCAAAACAAAATATAATTGTGCTTGCTTATTATTTTCCATCATCCCCACTGAGAATATTATCAGGAGGGCCAAGGCCTCTTGGATTTTGTTCACTAGTGATTCTATAGCCCTATCACCATCTCCAGAACATATGTAGATGCTCAGTGAATGTGTTGAGTTAACCAACAATGAATGAATGAATGTACAAGAGATCTCAAGAGAATCTCTAGATTCATGATAGAAACAAGAATGAATATAAATTGTATGCTTATCCCTAATCTCAGTTCTAAACACCATCATCCCATGCACCCTCCTTTTCTATTGAAAGCTAAAGAGACCCAATTAAGCAAAACTTTTAATTGGATATGAAAAGAAGGGGGAAGGAAAGTGATTCGAGAAATGAGAAAACTTTAAACCATTTTTTAATCAGACAGAACCTGTTTGACCATCTGAAATCAGAACACACTGAAGAAACTCTCTACCCCAGATGTTACAACATTGCCCATTTAGTACAGTGCTACTTGAGAGCAGATGGCGATGAGTCAGGACTTAACAAAGACCTTAATGGCTCTCCTGCCAGCCCTTGGGCCATCATTTGCATAGGAAGCAGATCTGGCTTGGCTGCTGATGGTGATCGCCTCTCACCCACTTGGACATGACCTCATTTTCATGTCTCATTTTCCATCTTTGCCATATGCAGTCATAACCTTCTGGGAAATACTGTGCCACAAAAAATATAAAATAAAAGCAAGTCCTGATCATGGGAAGCACTATTTTAATTATGATTTTACTGACATACCTCCTCATCAGAAATTCATTTTTAATCATCCTAACACATTTGAATTAGTGTGACATGGTTTCTTTTTCACTCATTTAATATCTCAAGTCAGAAGTTTATAGCATTGCATCAGGGCAATTATATGAAGGGAGGCCATTTTTAAAGATGCATATAATTTTATTGTGGATTCACACTGTTTATGAATTAGGTTTACAGCCTCACTTCGCCTCTAGATGCACTTATAATCACCAGAAGGAGAGAAAAAAAGACATTTCACAAATGAAAGCATAACCTCTTTCCCATTTGGAAACAAATCACCTCATCCTAATAAACACAAAGGCATTTATTTGCACTTAGATGATTTACCTGGAGGGGTGGTGGTGGGGACAGGAACAAGGTCTTCATTTATCTGCCATTTCAACTCACTGAGGTCCAGCCAACAACATATTTCCTCAGGAAAGAGTAGGAGACAGAGGGGCTGGAGAGTGATATTATTAAATGTACTTTCTGAGAGCAGAAGTTCAAGGGACACAGCAGGAATCTTGGAAAGTCTCACTTTCTTCCTCTCAAGTCCCTCAGAATTATCCAACCCAAAGTTCCAATAACTGAGTCCCATCACTTTCCAACTTTTAAATACCTAGGGTTCCAAGCCACTACCTTAGTGTTTTAAGCTTTAGCCTGTCTCCTTCCTTGGTTCTAGAAGTCTTAATAGTTAATTAATTTATCAAAGGAGGGAAAGTAAATCATATCATAAACATTTGAAAAGTCTCCTATTTAATAGCACTACTGCCTATAAGGATGCTGACAGCTATACACAAGACACTATTTTTGAAAGTGTAATTCAAAATCCATTAGAGGATGCTGAATTATATGTTTTTAATGAAATAAACTGAAATAGTATAAAGTAGAAAATACTAAATTGTGTTATACATAATCCATTTCTATTTCAGATATTATGTGTGCAGAAATATGTGCTAATAATAATAAACTTATTATTAGCAAACACTCATATAATGCTTGATTTGTACCAGGGACTGTACCAGGGGAATTTACATGCATAAAGTCATTTAGTCTTCAGGATCATCAGATGAGTTAGGACTATTTTTTACCCCAGTTTTACAGTTGAATGAACTAAGGCACAGAGAATTTAGGTGATGTACCCATGATGGTCCAGCTAGCAAGCAGCAGACAGGATTTTGACCTAAGTAACCCCACCCTGGAAAAGGAAATGGCAACCCACTCCAGTACTCTTACCTGGGGAAGTCCTCTTGACAGAGGAGCCTTGGCAGGCTACAGTTCATGGGGTTGCAAAAGAGTCAGACACAACTTAGTGACTAAACAGCAACAACACACCCTACCCTAGAGTCTTTGGCCTTAATCCTTCCAGTGCAGTGGTAAAGAATTTGCCTGCCAAGGCAGGAGACAGAAGAGACACAGGTTCGTTCCCTGGATTGGAAAGATCCCCTGGAATAGAAAATGGCTACTCACTCCAGTATTCTTGCCTGGAAAATTCCATGGACAGTGAAACCCAAGAGGCAACAGCCTATGGGGTCACACAGAATCAGACATGACTGAGCACAGCATGTGTGTGTGCACACACACACACACACACACACACAAACACAGGGCACCAGCCTGCCTCTCCTAAATATATTTCTTGATATAGGTTTTAGGTTTTTTTTAAGTTTGATAAACAACAGTTTAAGGGAACCATGTATTATATATATCCTAGGTTAGTTCCAATTTCAAACATGCAATAGTCCTTATACCATAGGCCATATGATCTAATGCTTTGCTCAAGAAATTTGGTCTCTGTGTCATATATTCCGGTACCACAGATGACAACACCCTTGCTACCAATTAGAAACCAGAGAACTTCTGCCTTTGTTATCCAGTCCCTGGAATAGCTCTTATGTTCAATGGTCCCAAACCCCATGGTTAATAAAAAAGAAGAGAGAAAGAGAGGGAGAAAGGAAGAAAAAACACAGCTGTTTACATTCTGGCAAAACTATTATACCACAAGTAGTGCAACTTAAAACTTAAGAGGCTACTCAGTCTTGGGGTGGGAAAAGCTATAGAATTAAGTCATCAAAGCTATAAAATTAAGTCAAAAAATAACCACTGCGAAGTTTATTTTCCTTGTCCTAGCTTACAGAGAACTAATGACAACGGGATCATATAATCCAAGGAAAACATCCTTAAACTTCCAGTCATAAAATCTGACCTCTGATTCATCAATATTATATAATTCAGGCAAATCGCTGATTCATGACAGCTGACCTTATTTAGGATTTTCTACTCTCCAGAGGATTTTCTACTCTTCAGACTGAGGCTGAAGCTGAAACTCCAATACCTTGGCCACCTGACGCAAAAAGTTGACTCACTAGAAAAGACCCTGATTCTGGGAAAGATTGAAGGCAGGAGGAGAAGGGGACAACACAGGACGAGATGGTTGGATGGCATCACCAACTCAATGGACATGAGTTTGAGCAGGCTCTGGGAGATGGTGATGGACAGAGAAGCCTGGCATGCTGCAGTTCATGGGGTTGCAAATTGTCAGACACGACTGAGTGACTGAACAACTCTCCAGAGCTAACAAGCACTCCCTGAGGAAAGCAGAGAAAAAGTTGTTGTAGAGGGGCCTTCCACCCTCCTTCCTGATGCTTCTACCCTCTGCCGACCTCCCATCTTTCCCTCCCATCCATAGCACTCCTTTCCCCAGAAGACGAGAAACAGCAGGGCAATCACCAAGGATATTTCACCAGCAAGGAGTCGGAGGTCGGCACCCTGTGAGAGTCACTCTCACTTCCTGCACCTGTGTGGGGAGCCCAGCTCAGTTTTTAGATCCTTAGTCATGTCCTTAAGTTTTGGGTTTTTTTAATATCCTCTTCTCTCTTGCTCTCCAAGGGGACGCTATGAGAGCTCCATCCAGACCCCCTAGAAGCCCCTGTACCAGTTCAGTGCACCATCCTCCAGCTTCTGGGTGCTGCTTTGCCATGACCCAGTCTGGGTCCTTCTTCAGAGGATTAGCCAGTAACCACTTCACCTAGATGTACTTAGAGAGGTGGGTGCCCAGGAGTTCTTGTCCCCTCCCTCTCCGCCCACCACAGCCCACATCCCCAGGTAACTGAGGCATCAGCTTTACTTGCAGTACCCCACACCATCCGGAGTCTGCGGGTCCTCCTGGAATGGTCCCCTTGTTGGGCTCCATCTTCCCTGGTCTCTCTGCCCATTCCCTTGCAGCTTCCCCTGAGGGCACTTCCGGAAGTGTTCGCTGGCATCTGTATAACAGCCTCAGCGTCTGCTTCTGGGAACCCAAACTAAACTCTCTTGCCCAGGCCTGTCTGAGGAGATGAGCCTGACCAGGTTTTCTCTCTCTTTCTACGTGGGCTTCTCCTCACCTGCAACTGGGCTGAGCCGTGCCTGCTCCACAGGTGTGGCAGCCATCTTGATTAAAGGAGCGCCTGGAAGCTTCATGTCAATCTCCAGGCCTTCGCTGCATTCCCCGACTCAGCTTCTATCGGAGCCATGCTTTGGCGGTCAGTACTCGCTGGTCAGCTATTAATATCAATTCAGCTACTGTTCTTAAACTTCTCCCTCAACTAGAAAACCGAGAGGAGGAGTGGTAAGTGATTTAACTATTCCTGGTTCCCTAGCCCCAAAACTAGCACAATAGCAACAGAAACTTCACCTCCAGCTTCCTTCAACTATGTTAGCAGCCATTTTAGACTGTAAAAATCAACTCATATAGCTTAAGAAATGGAAGAAACCTTTGAAATTTATCCCTTAGTAAACAGATGAAAGAACTAAAGACAAGACCAGGCATTTTCCCAAGGTCACATCATTTACAATAAAGCTTTTCACTGAATTTAAGTCTCTGGACTCAAGAGTAGGGTGGTGGGCATTGAACCAGGCTGCAGAGTGAGGAAAGGGCAGGTTAGGTGAGCTGGCTGCTGTCCGCCCACATCCCACCCCCCTGAAAGAATCGCTGGATATCTCTAAACACATTCATGACAATTGATTGGTTTGAACTGCTTGATCTTTCCCCCATTAAGATAAGCAGCATGAAATGTAGATTAACTCTCCTCACCCACCTTGAAGAAAACATAATCAATAGTTCCTTAAGGAGACTCTTAGTCACATCATATTCCATCTACCCAGATCAAGCACAATTGCTATCCTATAGAAAGCACTCAGATCATTTTTTCAGGAAATTCATTGGACAAAAATTCATACTGAGCACTCAACTATGATTGCAGCGATCCTCAGATTTATTCATGGGGAGACCTGTGATAGAGTTACAGCAACATATCATGAAAGATTGATATATTTAATTCTACCACACAAATCATAAATAATTTTACTAGCAGTAATATGTGGCTATAGGATGCATATTTATATTTCTGTATTCAAGAAACAATAACACCATAAACTTTAAGATATTACTTTTCAGGTTTGAGTTTTCTACTCTGTTTTTGCTTACTTTACTCACAAGCTAGTCCTTACTACCAGTGAAGCAATATAATCCAATACAAGAAATTTTTTAATTGAAAAAATAATCCACTCATTAATTCACTTTTTCTTAAAAGTAGGAAAACATTCATTATTATTTGACTTTTCCTTGAACCAATGGTCCTACTCATATAACAACAATGTTCCTTAACATTACTTTGAAATTACTGCAATAATGCAATCTTCACAGGAATAAATTTCAGCACAGATTAGAATTAAGCAATCTTAAAACAGACAACTGAATCAAGATCTGGCCCAGATACACTTAACTTATTGATTTCAAAGTAGGGAAATTTCCATAGTCATAAACACACGGAAATGTTGAAATAAGAGTTTAGGTATAAACCCTCAGAACACTAAAAACTCAAGCAATGTTGACAAATTCAGGAACAGTAGATTAGACTGAGTTCTGTGTAGACAATAAACTTGTGAAACTTCGAAAACGCGACCTACACAGTATATTCATGAATAGTCTGACTGATTACTCTTTAAATGTTTTCAAACTTTAGATGTAATTCCATCTAAAATGTGTCAGGAGGAAAGCAAAGTGTCTAACAGCACAAGTGAAGAGTTTAAAGGGAAGGAATTCTGGCATCTAGACCTTTCCCTTTATTGAGATGGTGCCCAAGGTCAGGCATAGGAGATTAGGAAGGGAAGAAGTCCAAGCTATGATAAAATGGGAAGGTAAGCCAACCCTGAGGGCAAGCTGTGTAGGGCCAAGAAGTTGATTCGAGCTCAGTAGGCAATGACTGTGTCCCTTGTGTCAAGCTCTGTGCTATGTGCTGAAGCTAAAGAGACGAATAAAACACTACCCCTTCCCTGATTTAAAACTAAATTGAATAATCATTAAGAGCACACTTAGGGGAGAGAAGGCATAATAGAAGTGTAATTGGGAGGCCCTTGAAAAGCTAGATGGGCATCCCTAGGCTTTATCTTGATGGTAGGTAGGAAAGGAAGATGATCTGATTAGGTTTCAACAAAAGACTCTAGTCCTCATGCTCACTTGCGCCAGCTGACAGTCACTGCTTTCCGTGGGCTTCTCCTGTGAGTCATTATTAATTAGGAGCCATTCCATGTAGCAGCATGAGGACCAAGACCACGGGCAAAATCACAGGCTATAAGAAAGTACTGCATTTCTGTGAATCATCTTCAGTTTCCTCTATCAGTATTTTACAGTTCTCGGCATATAGATCTTTCACTTCCTTGGTTAGGTTTATTCCCAAGGTTTTTAATTTGTTGGTTTTTATGATGCAATCTTAAAAGGGAGGTTTTTTTTTTGCTTTCATTTGGTATTTCATTGTTAGTGTAAAGAAATACAACTGATTTCTCTATGTCAATCTTGTGTTCTGCTACCTTGCTAAATCCATTAATCAGCTTGAGTAGTTTTTGTGGGGGGTCTTAAGAGTTTTGTATATATAGTATCATGTCATCCGAATATAATGACAATTTTACCTCTTCCTTTCCAATTTGGATACCTTTTATTTCTTTTTCTCGTTTGATTTCTGTGGCTAGGAGCTCCAATACAATGTTGAATAGAAGTGGTGAGAGTGTGGGCATCCTTGTCTTTTTCAAGATTTTAGCAGAAAGGCTTTTAGCATTGGGTACTGTATTGGCTGTGAGTTTGTCATAAATAGCTTTTATTTGTTGAGCTATGCTCCCTCTATCCGGTTTGGTAAGAATTTTTATTATGAATGGATGTCGGATTTTATCAAATGCTTTTTTTGCATCTATTAGGATGATCATGTCATCTTTTTGTCTTTCCTTTTGTTGATGTGGTGTATTACATTGATTGACTTGCATGTGTTGAACAGTCCTTGTGACCCTGGGATGAATCCAGTTTAATCACAGTGTATGATCTTTCTTATGTGCTATTGGATTTGGTTTGCTAATATTTTGTTGAGAATTTTCACCTCTGTATTCATCAAAGATATGAGCCTGTAATTTTCTTTTTTGGTAGAGTCTTAGTCTTCTTTTGGTATCAGGATGATGGTGGCTTCATAACATGACTTTGACAGTATTTCATCCTCTTCAAACTTTTGGAATCTCTGGGAAGATATCCCATGCTCTTTGGACTAGAATAACTAATATTGTTTAATGGTCATGCCACCCAAAACAATCTACAAATTTAATGAGATCCCTATCAAATTATCTATGATATTTTTCACAGAACTAGAATAATTCTAAAATGTATATGGGACCAGAAAAGATCCAGAATTGCCAAAGCAAACCTGCAGAAAAAGAACAAAATTGGAGGTATTACCTTTCCAGACTTTAGACAATATTACAAAGCTACAATAATCAAAACAGCATGGTATTGGCACAAAAAGAGATATATGGATCAATGTAACAGACTAAAGAGCCCAGAAATAAACCCACGCACCTATGGTTAATTAATCTTCAACAAAGAAGATAAGAATAATGCAATGGAAAAAAGACAGTCTCTTTTAGCAAATGGGAAAACTGGACAGCCACATGTAAATCAATCAAGTTAGAACACACCCTCACATCATATACAAAAATAAATGCAAACTTGGAAGAAATGGACAAATTCTTAGAAAAGTATAACTTTCCAAAACTGAACAAGGAAGAAATAGAAGATCTTAACAGACCCATCACAAGCACAGAAATTGAAACTATAATCAGAAATCTTCCAGCAAAAAAAAGCCCAGGACCAGATGGCTTCACAGCTGAATTCTACCAAAAATTTAGAGAAGAGCTAACACTTATCTTACTCAAACTCTTCCAGAAAATTGCAGAAGGTAAACTTCCAAACTCATTCTCTGAGACCACCATCACCCTAATTTCAAAACCAGACAAAGATGCCACACAAAAACAGAAAACTACCAGCCAATATCACTGATAAACATAGATGCAAAAATCCTTAACAAAATCCTAGCAAACAGAATCCAACAACATATTAAAAAGATCATACCTCATGACCAAGTGGGCTTTATGCCAAGAATGCAAGGATTCTTTAATATCCACAAATCAATCAATGTAATACACCACATTAACAAATTGAAAGATAAAAACCATATGATTACCTCAATAGATGCAGAAAAAGGCTTTGACAAAATTCAACATCCATTTATGATAAAAACCCTCCAGAAAGCAGGAATAGAAGGAACATACCTCAACATAATAAAAGCTATATATGACAAACCCACAGCAAACATTATCCTCAGTGGTGAAAAATTGAAAGCATTTCCCCTAATGTCAGGAACAAGGCAAAGGTGCCCACTCTCACCACTACTATTCAACATAGTTTGGAAGTTTTGGCCACAGCAATCAGAGCAGAAAAACAAATAAAAGGAATCCAGGTTGGAAAAGAAGAAGTAGAACTCTCACTGTTTGCAGATGACATGATCCTCTACATAGAAAACCCTAAAGACTCCACCAGAAAATTACTAGAGCTAATCAATGAATACAGTAAAGTTGCAGGATATAAAATTAACGCACAGAAATCCCTTGCATTCCTATACACCAATAATGAGAAAACAGAAAGAGAAATTAAGGAAACAATACCATTCACCATTGCAACAAAAAGAATAAAATACTTAGGAATATATCTACCTAAAGAAACAAAAGACCTATATATAGAAAACTATAAAACACTGATGAAAGAAATCAAAGAGGACACAAACAGATGGAGAAATATACCATGTTCACAGATTGGAAGAATCAATATAGTGAAAATGAGTATACTACCCAAGGCAATCTATAGATTCAATGCAATCCCTATCAAGCTACCAACAGTATTTTTCACAGAACTAAAACAAATAATTTCACAATTTGTATGGAAATATAAAAAACCTTGAATAGCCAAAGCAATCTTGAGAAAGAAGAGTGGAACTGGAGAAATCAACCTGCCTGACTTCAGGCTCTATTACAAAGCCACAGTCATCAAGACACTATGGTACTGGCACAAAGACAGAAATATAGATCAATGGAACAAAATAGAAAGCCCAGAGATAAACCCACACACCTATGGACACCTTATCTTCGACAAAGGAGGCAAGAATATACAATGGAGAAAAGACAATCTCTTTAACAAGTGGTGCTGGGAAAACTGGTCAACCACTTGTAAAAGAATGAAACTAGAACACTTTCTAACACCACACACAAAAATAAACTCAAAATGGATTAAAGATCTAAACATAAGACCAGAAACTATAAAACTCCTAGAGGAAAACATAGGCAAAACACTCTCCGACATAAATCACAGCAGGATCCTCTATGACCCACCTCCCAGAATATTGGAAATAAAAGCAAAAATAAACGGGACCTAATTAAACTTAAAAGCTTTTCCACAACAAAGGAAACTATAAGCAAGGTGAAAAGACAGCCTTCAGAATGGGAGAAAATGATAGCAAATGAAGCAACAGACAAACAATTAATCTCAAAAATATACAAGCAACTCCTGCAGCTGAATTCCAGAAAAATAAACGACCCAATCAAAAAATGGGCCAAAGAACTAAACAGACATTTCTCCAAAGAAGACATACAGATGGCTAACAAACACATGAAAAGATGCTCAACATCACTCATTATTAGAGAAATGCAAATCAAAACCACAATGAGGTACCATTTCACCCCAGTCAGAATGGCTGCTAACCAAAAGTCTACAAGCAATAAATGCTGGAGAGGGTGTGGAGAAAAGGGAACCCTCTTACACTGTTGGTGGGAATGCAAACTAGTACAGCCACTATGGAGAACAGTGTGGAAAACTGGGAAAAGAACTGCCATATGACCCAGCAATCCCACTTCTGGGCATACACACCAAGGAAACCAGAATTGAAAGTGACACGTGTACCCCAATGTTCATCACAGCACTGTTTATAATAGCCAGGACATGGAAGCAACATAGATGTCCATCATCGGATGAATGGATAAGGAAGCTGTGGTACATATACACAATGGAATATTACTCAGCCATTAAAAAGAATACAGTTGAATCCGTTCTATTGTGATGGATGAAACTGGAGCCCATTATACAGAGTGAAGTAAGCCAGAAAGAAAAACACCAATACAGTATACTAATGCATATATACGGAATTTGAAAGATGGTAACGATAACCCTATATGCGAGACAGAATAAGAGACACAGATGCATAGAACAGTCTTATGGACTCTGTGGGAGAAGGTGACGGTGGGACGACCTGAGAGAATAGCATTGAAACATGTATATTATCATATGTGAAACAGAACGCCAGTCCAGGTTCGATGCATGAGACAAGTGCTCAGGGCTGGTGCAATGGGATGACCCAGAGGGATGGGATGGGGAGGGAGGTGGGAGGGGGGTTCAGGATGGGGAACACATGTAAACCCATGGCTGATTCATGTCAGTGTATGGCAAAAACCACTACAATATTGTAAAGTAATTAGCCTCCAACTAAAATAAATAAATTAATAAATTAAAAAATAAAATAAAAATAAATAAAACACATGGGAATATATTTTAACTAGAAGAAATTATTTGTGTATAATTTAGTTTATATTTTAATTTAAACTTAGAATTAATATTAATAAATACATATAAGAATCACCAAAAAAAAAAACAAAAATAAATGCAAAATGGCTTAAAGACTTAAAGACATAACACTGTAAAACTCCAAGAACAGAACATAGGCAAAACATTCTTTGACATAAATCACAGCAACATTTTCTTACATCAGTCTCCCAAGGCAATGGAAATAAAAGCAAAAACAAATGATACAAAAGCTTATATTCAAACATATAAGCTTTTGCATAGCAAAGGCAACCATAAGTAAAATGAAAAGACAACCTATGTACTAGACGAAAATATTTACAAACAATTTGACTAACAAAAGCTTAATTCCTAAAATATACAGACAGCTCATATAATTCAATAAGAACAAACAACCCAATCAAAAACCTAAACAGACATTTCTCCAAAGAAGACATACAGATGATCAAAGGGCATGTGCAAAGATGTTCAACTTCATTAGAGAAATGCAAAGCAAAACTATAATGAGGTACCACCTCATACCAGTCAGAATGGCCATCATTAAAAATTGTACAAATAATGACTGCTGAAGAGAATATGGAGAAAAGGGAACCCTCCTACACTGTTGATGGGAATGAAAATTGGTGCCACTACGTAAAACAGTATGGAGGTTCCTCAAAAAACTAAAAATAGAGTTACCATATGATCCATCAATCCCTCTTCTGGGCATATGTTCATGGAAAAGTCTAATTTGAAAAGATACGTGCACCCCAATGTTCATAGCAGCACTATTTACAATAGCCAAGACATGGATACAAGCTAATTGTCCATCAACAGATGAATGGATGAAGAAGATATGGTACGTATAAACAGAATACTACTCAGACATTAAAAAAAGAAAGAATGTCATTTGCAGCAACGTGGAAGGACCTACAGATTATCTAACTAGGTGAAGTCAGAGAGATAGATAAATATCATTTGATATCACTTTTATGTAGAATCTGAAAACTGATACAAATGAATTTATTTACAAAACAGAAATAGACTTACAGACAAAAAACAAAACTTTCAGTTACCAAAGGGGAAGGGGGAAAGGGATAAATTAGGAGGCACATTTCAGAGATTAGCAGATACAAATTACTATATATATAAAATAGATAAACAACAAGATCCTACTATATAATACAGGGAACCATATTCAATATTCTGTAATACAGAAGGAGAAATATGTGATATCTCTTATATGTGGAATCTCAAAAGAAATGATACAAATGAACTTACAAAACAGAAAGAGACTCACTTAAAGAGTTAAAGGATGAATTTATGGTTACCAGGGGGAAGGATTGGGGGAAGGGACAGTTAGGGAGTTTGGAAAGGACATGTACACACTGCTATATTTAAAATGGATAACCAACCAGGACCTATTGTATAACACATGGAACTCTGCTCAACGTTGGCAGCCTGAATGGGAGGGGAGTTTGGGGGCCAAATGGATACATGTAATGTATGGCTGAGTCCCTTCACTATTCACCTGAAATTATCACAATATTGTTAATCGACTATATTGTATTTGTATATAATACAAAATAAAAAGGTTTTTTTAAGAAATCCTGTAATAAACCATAAGGGAAAAGAATATGGAAAATACATATATATGTGAGTATGTATGTGTATAACTGAATCACTTTGGTATACAAAACTAATACAACATTGTAAATGAATTATAACTGAAGTACATTTCAACTTAAAAAATTAAAAAATAAAGTATTGCAAATTTACTGCAGGTCGTATCTCCATTTGACAGATGATAAAACTGTAACTTAGAAGAGTTAATACTTTGAGTACTTTTCAAAGCTAACAAATGAAAGAACTAGCATTCCTATCATCACCACCAACATCCAAGTCTAATATCTTCTACTGCTGTCTCTTTTTGCAGTAGTGTGTCTACACAATGCTTTTGCCCCATTAGATCCCCCAGATGACATTAGAGAGACTACAGTATTCTCTCTGACTTATGATCAAAGTCTAGAGTGAGAAAAGGGGCCGTGGAAACGCAAACATGACTTAAGTACTGCTGGTCAGAAGATTGAGATTCCTAAACACCATCATGCTAAATGTCTGTCAAAGGAAGGAACATGCTTTAACACCTACAGGTCCCTGCAGGAGGCCCATTTCAGGCAGCTCTCATGCTGATCTCAGCTGGGTGGTGTGGAGATTACAAAGAGCAAAGAAGAAACAGGCCACGGGGCTGCAACCATGCTTTAAGATTAAGCTGAGGATCTCTTAAGGTGCTCCACAGGTTCCAGTTTTATAAAATTAGTCTCTCAATTTTTACTTATAAACTTCTCTCTTAGGATACACACCTAAGTTCATAAGGCAGAGTCAGGGAAGACGCAGAAACAATTCCTTCCCCATACAACATCATTCTCTCATTGCACACCTGCTCTGTGCTAGGCCCAGGGACCTACAATAGAAACAAAGAAGGAAAAATCCCTGACATCGTAAAACAGACTTTCTAGTCAATGAGGAGTAAGATGGTAAATAAGCAAGCAAAGCAATGAGAATGATCACCATAGATGATAATCAGCCCCACGAAGACAAACTTTAAAGAGCAGAAGGAGAGAGATGATCAGAGGTGCGGCAGAGATGGAGTGCCAGTTTAGTTAGCGTAAAATAAACATTGTCATTTGCCATCTGCCTCTATAGGGGTTTCCCTGGTGGCTCAGACGGTAAAGCATCTGCCTGCAATGCAGGAGACCTGGGTTCGATCCCTGGGTCAGGAAGATCCCCTGGAGAAGGAAATGGCAACCCACTCCAGTGTTCTTGCCTGGGAAATCCCATGGATGGAGGAGTCTGGTAGGCTACAGTTCATGGGGTCGCAAAGAGTCCGACGGGACTGAGCAACTTCACTTACCTGCCTCTATAAGGAGTAAGTCACTGACCTTTAGCACACCCTGAAAGGAGCTCAGGGTAGAGATCAGGAATGAGGCACTCTGTGCTCTGGGAAAAACTGGCAGAACAGGGCTTCAGATAGTCAGACAATTTCAGGAGAAGATTTTATGAGTCCAAACTCTTGCATCTTCTCATACCTAGAAAAGCACGAAAATCATTAACGAGACATCTGTTCCTCATGACCAGCAGCAAGCCTCCGCCACAGTGTGTGCCTGGCTGCACGTATCTGGCTTCACTAAAGTCATATCTATACTGACCCTTCTCCTCTACCTCTTCAGAGCCAGTTCTTTAGAGCTATTAAAGAGGCTGTCTCCCAAGCTAGACTTCTCATTTTGCCCCAAATAGAACTTAACTCACAACCCTCATGTTGTACATTATTTTTCAGTCAACAACAGGATGATCTGAGAAGAAACATTTGATTAGAGACATAATTCACCACAACTCCCTGGTGAGTTGAAACCTAAGATTGGTTATTTGACCAAGCTTAGTGTGCCCGACTCCTCCTTTCTTCCTGAAGAATTCCTTCCCCCAAGAATCCTTAATCCTTATACACACAATCTTCTGTGCATATAGGTAGGCACAGAAGGTATCTTCTGTGAACTGGTAGGCGTCCCTGCCCTACCAGTTCAACAGACAAGCCCAGGCATGTCCAGACTCCCCTTTGGCAAAACCTGGAATCTCTGTTACATCAGCAGCAGCATCGATATTATATCTACCACCGTTACTGCATGACTCCAGGTCCTCTTACCAGATACAACTAAGAAAGACACAGAAACCAGGAAAAAGCAAGTGGGCATTGACTTCCAGAAACAAAGTAAATAAAAATAGATTTGATCATGGGCAGCAAACAGCAAAGGATTCTTTTCTTTTTTCCTTTTTTGGCGCATACTGGCCAAGATCTAGGCTAGCAGATGAAATGACTCTCAGTAGATCCATTCAGAAAATTAACTCTCATGGTATTAAATCTTTTTTTTTTTAAGATCTCGGAAGGCAGTATAAAGGAAAAACAGAAGAGGAAAATTAAAAAGGAAGTCAAGACCACCCATCATCCTTCCTCTCCCTTCTGTCCCATGTCTTGAGCTTCAGCAAAGGAAAGGCTGGGGAGAGACTGGCTGGGATTCATAAGTCTGATAAAGGAATGAGGATGTTTGAAGCATCAGAGGAAGAGAAATGGAGGCTTCTGGAGGAAAAGGGAGGGGTCTGGGATGAATATTCTACCAACCAAGAGATTACCCACTAGGGAGCATCCCCAAGGTCTGCTCTGGAAAGCTCTTCCTGGTGTACAGAGATGAGTCAGCCAAACTCGGATTGCAGCTCCTCACATTTTACCTTCACCCCCACTGCACTCTTACACTTCAGCATCACAAACTTTTTTTTCTTTGGCCCCACTACATAGTTTGTGGGATTTTAGTTCCCCAACCACAGATCAAACCCGGGCCCTCAGCAGTGAGAGCACTGAGTCCTAACCACTGGATTGCCAGGGAATTCCCAACATCACAAACTTGAAGTTAGGAACTGAAAGACATTTCTTTGGAGTTTATGTGCTTGTGTTAACTCATCAGAGGGAATGAAGTAGATCACTCCCCACTACATCCCCCAGCCCCCAATACCCAGGGACACCTGAGACATTTTCAGGAGCAAAGAAAACTTGTTGTCACCATCACCTAGCCAGGGTAAAGCTGATTACATGATCTTTTTCTTCCACCCCAGATTACTACCTCTGCCTTCCCACTCAAACCCATCCCTTCTCATCCCTTCCCCCAGCCCAAAATAGACTAGTGACAGGTAACATCATCTTCATCATCACAACTGTTGGCATCATAGTTTTTTTCCCTTTCTCTCCTCCTTTTACAGATTCAGACTGATTCCAGGACATTTGTTTTGGTTTCCTGGAAGTCAGTCCATATTTTATTTTATAGTACATTACTATAAGGTCCTGCATTTCCAAGGATAACCAGATCACATTTAGGTTAGCACTGCTGGTGACATTATATAATAGCAAGATAGACACATTGACATTCTCTCCTTTTAATACCGCAGAAGACAATACATCACAAAAATAGACTTATGTACCTTTTACAATCCATTGTGAAAGTATATTATTTATGTTAAAATTAAACCATTTGGGAGATGGAGAGAACAAGAAGAGTTTCAAAGTTTAACATGTCTAAACTCTCCCCCAAGGCCATCGTTCTCTTCTGTTTCACCAGTAGACACACTCAGTGTCAATGCCTTGGGAAGAGAGGGAGACAGGAGAGCAGAGATCATTTAACTCTAAAACTCATGACTTCTAAGGCTACTTTTGTTTAAAAAAGAAAAATACTACTTAACCTAAAATTCTATAAAGAATTAATATAAAAAGAGATGGCAATGAGGAAGCAAAATCCCTCCAGTCACTGATGGAAAACTTAGGCCACAGACAATTCACAGTGCTGACAAATAGCTGAACTAAAACACAAGCTTCAATACTCGAAGTTCAAATCCCACTCATCTTTCCACCACACCATAAGAGCATGCCTGACAATATGCAGGAACTTGGCCGTGATGCTACAGAAGCTGTGGCCTCATGTCACTTAACTGTTTGTACACGGCTTACCAAAGAGCTAAGCAAAAATGTTCTCACCTCCAACATCTTCTACTCCATCAGGTATCATATCTTAAATGTGGTTTAAAGTTGGCTCTCTTCCAATATTAAATCACAAAATTGGGAGACTTAAAAGAAGGGTTTGCTCCCCTCCCCCACCCATGTCAACATCAGTGCCAATCAAAATTTTCTTCTTTCTTCAAGAACTCAGTCCAGCCACCTCCAATTTTTATCACTCCAGCCTTAATTTGATTTCTAAATGTACCTGGATGGGATCTTCAAATCCTGACAGCAATCAACTGGAGAAAACTTTCACTGGTCCCTGCTAGAACAAAGCCAAAGTTGTGGCCAAGTCAGGGTTGATGGTGGCTCCTGGAAATACCAGCTCCCCGGACTCCCTGACAAGGAGCTCCATGGCCTTGGAGGGCCTGCATGGCAGCCGGGACTGTGCAGAGAGACCAGTAGGAATGCATACCTAAAACTCCTGCTATGAGGTCACCCCAGGACTTTGGGATGGCTGACACAATCTTTCCCACACGAATCACAACAGATCCCCATGGGATGTCACAGCTGCCTTCACTTTGTACATTGTATTTCTGAAATCCCACCGAGACTCCCAACATCCAACAATTAACAACCCAATTCAAACTGGCAGCATGGACCTCAAACACACACAGACTGGCCCAAAGACCTTTGTAACAGTTGTTTGTTCACTTAGAGCCTGGTTGTGTCTGCTTTTTTCATGCCCCCAAACTAGTCTTTCAGTTTGTTGATTTAATTTTCACTTTTTGAGAGAGATTCTCCCTGCTGCCCTTATAAAACTGCAGGTACCTCCTGAACCAAAGTACCCACCTTAAGAGATACACACTACTGGATATAAAATAGATAAACATCGAGAATCCACTGTAGAGCACAGGGACTTCTACTCAATATCTTGTAATAACCTATAATGAAAAAGAATCTGAAAAAGAAATTTATACATATCCATATACCTATAGATAGATAGATCTAAAACTGAATCACTTCGCTGTACACCTGAAACTAACACAACATTGTAAATCAACTACACTTCAGTTTTTTAAAAAGTATAGCTTTGTTCACAGACAGGCAAAAAAAATTACAAATCTTAGATTTCTAGCAAGACTAAACATTAGTATCAACCCTTTTTCTTCTTTAAACTGTCTATTTTTGGATTAACTGTGTACAGGATGATGTTAGTAAACCTTTGGTCTATAAATATTTTTTCTGGTTACCACTAGCCTTCTGTTAGTTTATGACTGCTTTTATATGTAGAAGTATTTTTATGCATGAAGCCTATCAAATTTTTATGTGTAATGCTGTTAATTTTACTTTTAGAAAGTCTTTACCCTCCTTGTGGCTCTGCTGGTAAAGAATCAGCCTGCAATGCAGGAGACCTGGATTTGATCCCTGGATTGGGAAGATCCCCTGGAGAAGGGAAAGGCTACCCACTCCAGTATTCTAGCCTGGAGAATTCCATGGACAGTCCATGGGGTCGCAAAGAGTTGGACACAACTGAGCGGCTTTCACTTTCACTTTTCACCCATCCTGAGATTACAAAATATTCTCGTGTTTTCATTTTTTGACTGAACACTTTGATCCATCTTGTATTTTAGATTATAATAAGAGCTAAGTATGCATTTTTACCCAAAAGAGTTCACTAATTGTCCCAGTATCATTAATTTTTTTTCAATTTATACCAATAGCTATTTATATCAGATATTAAATTCACTAACATCATAGAGTATCTTGCATATCCATGTGGTCATGTTGAGCTGAATACTAATCTTGAGCCATGACTCTGCTACTATAACTTTATAATACGGTTTGGGGATATTTTTTACTATGGTAAAATATGTGTAACACTATAAAATTTATTTTAACTATTTAAGTGTACCATTCAGTGGCATTAAGCACATTCACAATGTTGTACAACCCTAACCACCTTCCATCTCCAAAACGTTTTCATCTTCCCAAACTGAAATTCTGTACTCATTAAACTTCCTCTCCCTCCGGCTCCTGTTCTATTTTCTGCCTCTATGAATTTGACAGTTCTAGGTACCTCATATTAAGTGGAATCATACAACATTTGTCCTTTTATATCCACCTTATTTTATCAAGGTTCGTCCATATCATAGCATGTGTTGGAATTTCATTTCTTTTTTTTTTTTTTGGCTGCACCGTGTGTTAGCTGCAGCACACAGGATTTTTTTTTTTTTTTAGTTGCAGCATGCAAGCTCTTAGCTGTGGCACATGGATCTAGTTCCCTGACCAACAGGGATAGAATCCCAGGCCCCCTGCCTTGGGAACATGGAGTCTTAGCTACTGGACCACTGGAGAAGTCCCTTCATTTCTTTTTAAGACTGAATGATATTCCTTTGGATGTATATACCACATTTTGTTTATTCATTCATCTTCTGATAAACATTTGGGTTGTCTTGACCTTTTGGCTATTATGAATAATGCTGCTATGAACACTGGTGTACAAGTATTTGAGTCCCTACCTTCAATTCTTTGGTGTATACATCCAGAAGTGAAATTGCTAGATCAAATGATAATTTTATGTTTAAGCTTTGAGGAGCTGCCATATTGTTTTCCATAGCTGCAACATCTGACACGCCCACCAGCAATCAACAAGGATTCTAATTTCTCTACAAGCACACTAACTCTTGTTTTCTTTTTTGATACTAGCCACCCTCCTGATGTGAAGTACTGTATTACACTTTAATACATGATAGTACAAGTGTTCTCTCATTATGATTCTTTATCAAAGAAATCTTTGGCCATTCTTTATTTTCCCTCCCAGAACAATTTTGGAATAATTTCTATGCCTCCAAAATATCTTACATGAATATAATTAGGATTCTAGTAAACTCATTTCAAAAAAGCATAATTCATCTCTTTAAAACATTTAACCCCACCCCTACAAAGGAATAAAATCTTCTCTTATTTCCCTTAAAAATTTTAGTTTTCTTCATATTGAAATTAAACATTTCTTGTTAAGATTATCCCTATGTAATTCATACTTTTGTGCTATTATGAATGGAATAACCAGCCTTCTTTTAGGAGATAATTTTTAGAGGAAGAAGAAGCCCCATAATTGACAATAATACTCATTTTTTAAATATCTGCTATTTTAAGATCAGTAATAAAGGTCAACAGTGCCTGTCTTCTACATGGAAACTTACTGTTACAGAAAAAGGAAACACTGGTTAAAACTACGTTGGATTGCCTCTTTTAAAGGCCCAGAGCATCGCTCCCAAGGAGGCATGTAAGTCAGTCCTATGTAGGCAAGTGAAATTGTGGGGACTTTAATGTTTAATCAATGTTTATAACAGCTATCTTTAATTTTGGGTCAAATTCATGATGCCTGAGTTGTTTCTGTGTTGTACGTGTACTTTACATTCATTGGCTGCTCCTTGGGGATTTAAACCCATATTATTACTTCATTAATTTGCTATTTAAATTATTTCTGAAGTTTGCACCTGTGTCTCTCCTCTACAATATACTTATATCTCTGTGATTTATTTGCTATCGACTCTTCAGTCAGAAAGATAATATTTAATATTTCTATGGCTCCTAGGAGGAAATACGATACACTTTTTAACAGTTAAGACATTCTACTCTGCTATGCAGTTGCTTGGCTTATTGCATAGAAAAGCTCCTATTGATAAAATTCTTCCCTTGCTAAGGGGAAAATGTCAACACTGTTCTGGGTGCTGAGTGCACCTAATAATAATACACATCAAAAATACATGGTTTATGAAATTGAACATCCATAGCCTGATCCCCTAGAAATGTATGAGTTTTCCTGTCCCCTTTCAGAAAAGGCCTATAAAGAACAAAGACACTACCTAATAAGTCTTCCTCCCTGACGTTTCTTCCTTGACAAGGGAAGAATTTTGTCAACAGAAGCAAACATCACTTGCCGTCCTGATGAAGTAACACAGCAGCCTTGTTTACCCTCATCTTCCCCTCAGCATCACCATTTCATGGTCCATGGAAAGTACATGGTTTGTGGCTTCGCTAGTTTTTAAGATTCATACACTGGGCCAGTAAAGAGGAACAAAGGGTATTTTCATACTAGAGGAAATAAGAAAAGGAAACAGAAACCTATCCAGGTGAACAATGGACTTCAGTCAAGTCATTATAAACCCTCTGCCTCATGAAACCTATTTTAACATACCTGCTCTCCTTCCCTAACCAGTACTCTACTCTCTTTCCGAACCTTTATTTATACACACAAAAAGGTCAAGTCACATAACTACTGCGGGTGATTCATAGCATTTTTTTTCCATGCTGCTACTGGGTCTCTTCTAACTATTAAAATCTCCATCTTGGGGAACACAGTCCAATTTAGGACTCTGGTATATATTTTATCAGATATAACAGTACTATTATTTATTGCTCTGAGGAAGCAGATAGTATCAGTTATTATTGATTAGGGCAAGGAAAAAAGATTCAAATCAACTATTAACTTGCTTTTAGTGCTCAACTTTTTATAAAAATAGCTACCAAAGTTGTATCTATTTTTGGCTTTGGGTTTGGAAGGGCAATCTCAAACTAAGGACTACTCAATGGAATAAACTAGGGAGAAAAGGCATCTAACAGAAATAAACCCATCTCCTCAATTTCCAACAATTCTAGTTAACAGAAAATCTTATGTCTCCACTAAATTGCCTCAATGCTCTGTTTTTGCAATGTAAACCCAATCAGAGTATTTTCATGAAGTGACCTTAGCACTATATAATTTGATTTGTATAAAGCATAAATTAAATAGCAAAAAAAAAAAAAAAAAAACCTTGAATTCTAAAGAGAGAATGGCTGTTGTATAAGGACTAGCAAACAGCATAAATAAAGCTTAAGGCTTAGGATCCCCCATGAGCTGCAACCATTTATAAGTTAACATATCTCTTACTTAACATTTTACACAGCCAAGGCCTCTTTCAAGTATCTTGCACCATTTCTGTATCAATCAAGATAGTCTAAGATCTGCTGAGGTAACAAGTAATTCCACAATCTCAATGGCTGACAAAAATATAAATTAATTTCTTACTCGCACTGTACGCCTCTCATGGGTCAGCTGCAGCTCTGCTCCCCACCGTCTTCATAATGGTATCAAGGCTGATAGAACAGCCTTCATTTGAAACATTATTTCTTGTTGGGGAAAAAGGTATTACAAAGGCATTACAAGGCATTAAAAGGCATTAGGTTACAAAGAAGGGAAAGGAACTGGTTTTCAAAGCTTCTGCCCCAAAGTGACATGTGTCACTTTGGACCATTTTTCACTGGCCAAAGCAAGTCACATAATGTCACCTGGGTTAAAGAGGACAAGGATATGTAATCATCGTCTTAGGGATGGCTGGTCTCCTTATCTCTAATCTACTTCCCATCAAAGCCATCTCCCCCATTGTTCCCTGGGGCCCTCTTCCAATTTGCCGTATTCCTCCTATGCCCAGAAATTTCTATGGCTGCGCTTCTCCTGGTATTATATGTATCAGTATTGGAGTATGTGGCAATAGGCCCAGGGAGTTCTGGAATAAACATGGTGACTTTTTCAGAATGCTGGTTTTACTTGTAGGTTTAGAAATATATTTTTAATTAAAATAAACTTGGGAATATTATTTTCAAAATAAAAATTAGTAAAAGTCTCAAAAATATTGATGTTTGACCCAGTTAAAAAATAGGCAGAAAACCAATGGAAAAAAAATAGGCAGAAGACCTATATAGACATTTCTCCAAAGAAGACCTAAGATGTCCAATAAGAACATGAAAAGATGTTCACCTTCACTATTAGAGAAATGCCTGCCAAAACTACAAAGAAGTATTACCTCACACCAGTCAGAATGGACATTATGAAAAACTCTACAAATAATAAAAGCTGGAGAGGATGTGAAGAAAAGGTCTACACTGGTGGTGGGAATGTAAATTGGTACAACCATTATAGAAAACAGTAGAGAGGTTCCTTAAAAATCTAAAATTAGAGTTACCATGTGATCGAGAAAGCCCATTCCTGGGCATATATTCAGAACAAAATTATAATTCAAAAAGGTACACATACCCTGGGGGTTTCCTGGTGGTCCAGTGTTTAAGAATCTGCCTTCCAATGCAGGGGACACAGATTTGATCCCTGATCAGAGACATAAGATTCCATATGCCATAGGGCAACTAGAGAGCCCATGCTCTACAACAGGAGAAGCCCAAACACTGCACTAGAGGAAGCCCACGTACCGCATCAAGCAGCCTACATGCCTCAAAGACCCCGGGCAGCCAGAAAAAAAAAGGATACTCACATCCCAAAGTTCACTGCAGCACTATTTACAATAGCCAAGATATGAAAGCAACCTAAACGTCCATCAACAGATGAATAGATGCAGAAGATGTGGTACTGTATCCATAGACAATGAAATATTATTCATCCATAGAAAGAATGAAATAATGCCGTTTGCAGCAAATGGATGGACCTAGAGCGTATCATACTCAGTAAGTCAGAGAAAGACAAATATCATATGATATCACTTATATGCAGAATCTAAAAAGTGACCCAAATGAACTTATTTACAAAATAGAAACAGACTCACAGACGTAGAAAACAAATTTATGGTTACCAAAGGGGAAAGGGAGTTGTGAAGGGATAAATAGGAGTTTGGGATTAGCAGATACAAACTATCATCTATAACATAGATTAACAGCAAGGGAACTATATTATACTCAATTTCTTATAAAAAAAAAAACTATAATGAAAAATAATGTGTGTTTGTGTGTGTTTGTGTGTGTGTGTGTATTGTTGGTATTGTTTAGTCAGTAAATCATGTCCGACTCTTTGCAACCCCATGGACTATAGCTTGTCAGACTTCTCTGTCCATGGGATTTCCCAGGCAAGAATACTGGAGTGAGTTGCCATTTCCTTCTCCAGGGGATTTTTCCAACTCAGGGAGCCATCCCCCTTCATCTCCACTGGCAGGCAGATTCTTTACTGCTGAGTCACTAGGGAAGCCCACAAGTTATATATATATATATATATATAACTTAATCATTTTGCTGTACACCAGAAACTAATACAACATTGTAGATTAATTCCTCTGTCCATGGAATTCTTCAGGCAAGAATACTAGAGTGGGTAGCCATTCCCTTCTCCAGGGGATCTTCCTGACCCAGGGATTGAGCCTGTGTCTCCCACACTGTAGGCAGATTCTTTTATCATCTGAGCCACCAGAGAAGCCCCAAATTAACTATACTTCAATCAATCAAATGAGAATAACATTTTTTAAATGTTGGCATTTGAATTGGGTCTCATTGGGCTACTCCATATCTCCTGGTGCAGATCCATCCACTCTCACGTGTTCTTTGGTGGAAGAGGTTGAGAAGTACCAGGACCTACATTTTCTGGCACTTCCTGGCTCTCTAGAGTGGCACAGCCCATTATGCTAACCAATAACAACATGAAGCTATTGAGAACTTGCCTCGTGGCTAATGTGACTGAGAAACTGTAACAGAGCAGGATCAGCATGGCCCTTAGCAGGCAGCCATTGCTGTGCCTCCTTACCCTGCACCCTGTTACTAGGCAACAGGTCTTGCTCAGCCATTGCTCAGTGCCTCAATGGGCCCCGCCCACAGGTAACTGTCAATGAGGGACCACTGAGGAAGTGATTCAGTCAAGCGTCGGTGGTATGGTGATCATCAGGTGGAGAGTGAGGTAAGAGGCAGATTCAGGCCTTCTCCTGGAGGCCCTCCAGCTTACCCAGCCTTGGGTCAGTGGGTGAGCTGGAGGGACCAGGGACTATGTCCTGCAGGACTATGTCCCCCAGAGCCCTCACTAAGGCCCTCTATTAGCCATGGCCCAGGCCTTGAGGAGCAGTGAACCTCTCCCCCATCCCTGTCTCTGCAACCCGCTAGCAGTGGCTGTCTGTCTGGTCACAGTCTATGAAACCTGGTCTCCCCATTTGGGCAGTCTGAGGAGACTGAGGGCCAGCTGGGTTGGAGGCCTGTCTCCCTTAGAGATGACTGAGCAGGATATGGGAACCTGGCCCTGAAGGAGCTGCCAACTGAGATCTGCCTCGTCTTAGCCAGGACTGGGACCTTGGAGGGTGAAAGTTGTACCCTGGGAGTTGGCCCTTTCTGGTCAGGATAAAGAATAACATTCATCTGGTAGAGATTTACAGGAACATTGTTACCTAACTATGACTAGACCTCAAGAACGAAGGATCTGACCCCAAGAAGTCTGCAACAATTAAGCATGCCCATCCCTCACCTTTTGCTTTTAAAGGGATTTGCTGAAACCTTTCAGTAACTTTGGGATTCTTAGGGCATGAGCCACCCATCTCTTTGTATAAATCTGTAATAAACCTTTTTCTGTTCCAAACTGGATGGACATCACTGTGTGTCAGGCACGCAGACTTATGATTTCAGTAACAGAACTAGATGTTTTTCTTTTAATTAAATTTAAATAGCCACATGTGGCTAGCAGCTGCTGGATTAGACAGCATTGACATTGAACATTTCCATCATTGATAGGCAGAATAATGGCCTTCCAAAGATGCCCATGTCTGCATCCCCAGAACATACGCCTATGGCAAAGAATTAAGTTTGCTAATCAGTTGACCTGAAAATAGGAAAATAGTCCTGGATTACCCACATGAGCCCACTCTTCTCTGGGTCTGAGTCCAGAACCAATATCCTTTTCTTGTTTCCCTTAGTACAATGGAGGTAAGCAGTTGGATTCAAGCAGTATTTACTAAAAAAAAAAAACACTAAAGAGCTGGGGGAAATGAGTAAAGAAAACGTATACAGGATCAATCAGTTATATAAAGGAATCTTACCCCAAGAATCTCAACAAAAGTATGAACCCACATCTCCTCTCCTCCAGTAACTGTTCTTGAACCACAGACCACTTAGTGCAATGTACCCTCATATTACTTACTTAGGGTTCTTCTCTATGGATTTCCTTGCCCCTAGATCAAAATTGCAGCTTATTAGTATTCCTCATAATATGAGGGATGTCTGTGGAGCTACATCCAAGTACATCTGGGTTATAAACCACAAGAACAAACCCAGTTCTGAGTTTCTCCCCCAGGGTCTTTGCAACCTAAGGAATGATCCTATACCTTCTGGCCAGTTATTATCCCCACCCACTCACTCATTTGGCCCTGTGACTCACCCCTCAGGTCCTTACCACCCTCTGCCCCAATGGCCCCTGCTTCAGGAAACTGGTCTTTTATAATTAGAGTTTAATATTTAAAATTAGCTTATGCATTCAGTGACACATAACACAAATAGAATGCAGTAGGTTATGCTCTCCCAAGGCCTTTCCTGGATATTTATACAAGTCTTCCTAATATAGTAGGCTATTTAATAAGAGTGATACAAATATATTTTAACTCTTTAGGACCTACAAACGTGCCTCGTACAGTCAAATACACACTCTTACCCTTTATCTGTAGAGAGCCAACTGGCATTACTCCAAATGGAAAAAAAAAGTCTTTAGCAAAAGCCAATAGCTAAATGTCATTAAGAACTATTCTTATCTTTCATATAAAAATATTTATTTAGCTTTTTTATTCCAAATTGACTAATTTTCCTCCATAATGAAAAACATCAGGCTATTAGATCATACAGATCTGACATGACTGGACTTATAAAACATAATTTTTAAAGGAACTGATAATACATATAACCCTTAATGTCAAAGTCAAAGATTGAAATTCCCTATGAACACATGAATCCATTAAGCAGCAGTCATTTTTAATTATTAAGAAGCAAAGATCTGTATTCTTTATAGAAATTAGAAATGGCAGCAAATAACATCAACATTCATAACTGCTACAATTAGGACCAATAAAATTTTTAAATCAAATTAAAATCAGAGTGATGATAACAAGAGTAATGAAATTTATATAGCACCATGTGGCTCTCTTTCCTCAAAGAAACCCCTGAGTCCATTATTTTACATGATGAAGAAGGCAGTAGTTACCACTCACATTTTCCAGGACTAGACTAAAGACTCACTTGTACCAACAGGGAAACACATCAGCTGTCGTGAAACACCATGCCCTTGGCTACTGCCCCTCCAGCTCCACCAGAGCATCCAGCTCCTCAGTTTCACCCTAATTGTTTGGTTCTGCTCAAGGCCAAGACAGGTTGAGCCTAGGAAATGCCTGCCTTGCTGCTGGTTCCTTATTTCCCCTGCATTCATCCGGCTCTCTTGGATTCCTATTCTGAGCAACCTGACACCCAAGGGAACAAGAGTAGGAGGAAGCTTTAGAACCGAAGAGTCAACCTTCTATAGTTTAGCACACCTGTGGTGGCTGCAAATATTTGTTTGCAAAGGCTTATGTGCAGATCCCACCCGGTCCACATAATACACCTTTCTCGTAATCCTAAATTCCAAAATCAGTAGTGGTTACAGCAGTGGGCTTCCCAGGTGGCACTAGTGGTAAAGAACCCACCTGCTAATACAGGAGACATAAGAGACACAGGTTCGATCCCTGGGTCGGGAAGATCCCTTGGAGAAGGAAATGGCAACTCACTCTAGTATTCTTGCCTGGAAAATTCCATGGACAGAGAAGCCTGGTGGGCTGCAGTCCAAAGGGTCGCACAGAGTCAGACATGACTAAAGTGATTTAACATGCATGTGCGCTTACCCTTACCCATTAACCCATTTAAGACCATAATCAGGCTTCCCTGGTAGGTCAGCTGGTAAAGAGCATGCAAAGTCTGCCTGCAATGCAGGAGACCCTGGTTCAGTTCCTGGGTTAGGAAGATCCTATGGAGAAGGGATAGGCTACCCACTCCAGTATTCTTGGGCTTCCCTGGTGGTTCAGTCAGTAAAGAATCCCCCCACAATGTGGGAGACCTGGGTTTGATCCCTGGGTTGGGAAGATCCCCCGGAGGAGGCCATGACAAGCCACTCCAGTATTCTTACTTGGAGAATCCCATGGACAGAGGAGCCTGGAAGGCTGCAGTCCATGGGATTGCAAAGAGTCAGACATGACTGAGCAGCCAAGCACAGCACAAGGCCAGAATCACCATGAAAATCTAGTCGCTGTCTCAAACCTTCTATCCAAAAGGTGTTCAAAATTTGCTCTAAATTTTTTTTTCATTCAATTTCAAGAGGTATGCAAACCTATCAAAGCCCAGCCAGACCCTTAGCAGACCTACGAACTAATTTCAGACTAAGAAACCTGCTTTAAGGTCTTTTTGCTTTTCCTTGATGCTCAAGATTAACATTAAGTGGCTTCTCTTGAATACACATACTGTATGAGCTCACATATATGTAGAATCTGAAATAGTTGAACTCATAGAAGCAGTGAATAGAATGCTGGCTGCCAGGGGTTGGGGGAAGAGCAACGGCGAGGTGATGGTCAAAGGTACTAGTTTCAGTTACACAAAGTAAGTTCTAGAGACCTTCTATTCAGCACAGTGCCTCTAGCTAACAATTCTGTATTGTATATTTAAAATTTGCTAAAAGGATTGATTTTACATTAAGCATTCTTACTGCCAAAAAAACTAATAAAAAAGTGGGAGGAAACGTTGGGAGGAGAGGGATATGTTTATGACCTTGAAGGTGGCGATGGTTTCCCGAGTATACACTTAACCCCAGACTGATCATGTTGGATCCACTGGATACATATGGCTTCTCACATGTCAATCATATATCAATAAAGCATTTTTTTATTAAATTAACTAACTTCTCTTCCATAGTTTAAGTGCTAAATTAATATAGGGTGTTGCTTATTAATGTTACTGTGTATACTGGGCTATGCCAGGACAGATGGACACCTGGACCCTGGTCTGAGTATCATTCTTGGGCAGTTATGAGCTTGATAAGAAATAATATAGTTCCATGGAATTATCACTAGACTGGGCATCTAAGTCTTACTCTGATGCACTAGTCTGCCTGTCTCCTGTCCCTGTGCTGATACATGCCTTAAGCTCACCTGGCAGGGAGAGGCGACTTATACATTGAGAACCCGAGCTTTGGGCTGCCCCTCCCCTAGGAACAGGGTGCGCAGTAAGGGTATCTCCCCAAGGTTGTAGATGTCATAGGTGCTTAAACACATTTTTAAGCCATATCTAATTTGACTTTTTAAACAAAAAGGAATATGGGTTTTTTTAATTGTACCTGAGGGTCATGGAGTCAAAGTGTACTCATCACACAAGGTGGAACTTCTCACCTTTAACCTCCTTCAGCATCAACAACAGTGGAAATCCATGAAAGGATTCTCCCTTCTTTATGGGCCTTTGTTTCAGACACTTTAAGCAGTTGACTTAGGTGTTTCTCCTGTTCCTGACATGGATTTAAGTCAAATATGAAGAAATCATGGGTGATGAGGTCAGAGAAGCGTAGAAGAAGAATTTGGGACTATGGTGACCATTCCCTCTAGCGCTTTCTCGGCCCAGAATAAAATTACGAGAGGAGGATGACAGCTTCCTCGGGGAAAGCGTCTGCGCTGCGCACTCAGTTGCTTCACTCGTGTCCAACTCTTTGCAGCCCCACAGACCTCAGCCCACCAGGCTCCTCTGTCCGTGGGATTCTCAGACAAGAATACTGGAGTGGATTACCATTCCCTTTTCCAGGGGATCTTCCCAACCCAGGAACTCAACCCACATCTCCTGCACTGCAGGCAGATTTTTCACCTTTGAGCCACTGGGGAAGCCCCAGGAAAAGCATAGTTATCACCAACAAAATTCTTTAATATTATGTCCACAGTAATATCTCCCTCCCACCTCTCTTTTTAGCTGTCAGATCTGTCTAAATGACTCTGGTTATTTGCATTATATTTTTATGGTATTTCAAGCCATTTGCAAGGAAACATTAGATATACAGACAAGAAATAAGATCTAAGTACAGAACAAGAGAAAAGGGGCAATAAGGGAGCCTAAAGGAGACAAGAAGGTGAAACCAACAGGTGTTCTGGAAGCAACCTGTCCTCCTAAGTCTATGAAGCATCAGAAAGTCCTTCTGTGACTATTGCTTTGAGGGTGGAATTTAAAGTGAAGCCATTTGTGAAAATGTAAGGCTTTGATGAGTCGCCGCCCGGAATGGATAACCTTTATATGTGGACTCCCAATTATTTCAAGGCCTTATACTAAGTTCCGCTCCAAATTCTTAAACTAATTTCATTTTATTCAACTTTAAGAATTCATTTAAAAAGCTTCACATACACTCCATTAGGTGGTTATCATAAAAAATAAACTAAAAGAGAGCTGCCACACCAAAAGATTTGCGAGTTCCTAGTCTGTAAAGCAGTCAGCAGTTCTCAACCCTGACTGCAATTGGAATCTCCTGGGATCTGCTTTTCAAAAGTTGTATTTTGATGCCTGATACCCAGGCATCAGTATTGTTTGTTTGAGAAACTCACTTCAGGAAGTTTTGATAACAAATATGCACATAAATGTATTCGTTTTTAATTTCCCAAGGACTGTTCCCACATCTCTTTGCTCTTCTAACTTAAGGTTTCTGCATCCTAGAGTGATCAGGGCGAGAGAAAAAAGTGAGTCTTTTGCTGGAGGCAGAATGTTTCCCAGAGTGGTAGCAAGAGACCTCATGGAGGCAAAGATGAGACACAAGGTTTGGTTCTTCCCCAATCCCACATCCCTGCTCACACCTGCTCATAGTCTCCAAAAAAAAAAAAAAAAGGATATGCCAAAACTTACTTACATCCCCATTATTCCTGCTTTATCACTGTTTGTAAATGCCATTTTCCTTTAATTACCTAAAAAGAGATGAAGACAAGAGAAGACTAAAAAGGCTAATGCAACATTCCAGAAGAATCACTAGAGCAGAGGTCTTGTTAGCTTCATTGTGGTTGATGTGTTATTGTATCAAATGCAAATTGCAGAAGGGGGCAGTAATTTGTTAATAAATATGCTAATTAGGCAGTGTAAATGCCACAATGCATGGAGTTGGGGGGGGGGGTGGATTCACTGAATGTAAACTCAATGCACAGCAGATTTCAGAGGGCAAAATGTAGTTAATAAAACTACCTTTATGTTTTATATTGCTGCTACTTAGCATAAATAGCTAATAACCAATTTCCATTAATGGCGTGGGCACAGATGTAAATTAGCCCCTTTTTGGTTTACATTACTGTGATGGAATCCTAACGCTAAAGTGTTGCATTTGGCAATTTCATTAAGGGGAACGATTTGAGAACCCGATACAGTCCTAAAGCCTGCTTCAAGGAATTTGAACATGAAACCAAAATTACACTGCACATCCTTGTTCACCACGTGGGAGTTTCCAGAAAGGGCTCTGCTATCACATATTTTCCCCATCCTTGTCTGTGTCCACAACCCCGGGGCTCCTGTGGGTGTTCAAAGTGTCCTGCTTGCCAAGAAAGGCCTCCCGAGCCTGAGGCTGCAACAATATGGCCTTGTGCCACAGCAGCCTGGACTTCGGCTTGACTTGCTTTGCTTGCCGACCGGTAGCAGCCCTGACTTGACAACCAACAAAGAGACCCTTGTATCAGATGGACTTTCACGGGTCCAGGTGGCTGGAGGAAGGAAGAGAAAGGGACCTTCAGGGCCTTCTGAGTCTCTGTTCCTACTAGCCACAGAGACGGGACGCAAATGCGAACAACACACATCTGTACTGCCTGCTCCAGTGGAAGTTTTCCATTTCCAGCTTAATTCATCTGCGACCTCTCCTGCTCACAAGGCCTTTCTTCAGTTGTGCTGTGCGAGCAGCTACTGTATAGACTCAAAGTTAATTTTACTACACACTTCAGTGTGCCGCTGGAGGTGCAATAAATCACGAACCAATTTCCAACTTTGTTACGCCCTACTTGATAAGGACATGAAGCATTCTCTCCCCCAATATACATGTTTTTAAAGCATAAAGATTAGAAGCAGGAACATGTCTCTTGATGCACGGTGAAATTATAACCTTCCTTTTCAAGACAAGTTGACCCCCACAAGTCCTATTAGAATAAAATATCAGCTTAGGCTTTTTTGAGTTTGGATCTCAGTATGGGGATCTGAGTATGGGGTCCAGAAGATACTGACAGGACTTTCTGCTGCTGAACACCTCTGAAGATAAGTTGTTTTTTTTTTTTTTTAACAACTTCAGCAAATAAATTCTTTCAGATGAAGTACAAGTTGTTGGAACCGTGTTATTCTGAATGATGCTGTGCTTTTTTTAAAAGGTACAGAATAATAGGCACACATCTTTAACTTCTCATACAGTCATATTCTTGAAGATGGAAAAAGAGACTTTAGTACCCCTTCTACAACTTTTAATCTTAATTTGAATATTTCCAGCGTTAGCCCATTGAAATGGTGGATTAATCTAATTCCAGTAGATTGGGTTGTTTGGTTTTAGGGATTTTTTTGTATATTAAGTCAGGATTCAGAAGTTAGATGATAACAACTAGCCCTTCATGGTCATTAATTCCCTTACTGTTTGTTTATTCTCACAATGTTAATAACTGAGTGCATTTCTTGAGGCAATCTAGATAGCATATTTAAAAGCAGAGACATTACTTTGCCAACAAAAGTCCGTGTAGTCAAGGCTATGGTTTTTCCAGTGGTCATGTATGGATGTGAGAGTTGGACGGTGAAGAAAGCTGAGCACCGCAGAATTGATACTTTTGAACTGTGGTGTTGGAGAAGACTCTTGAGGGTCCCTTGGACTGCAAGGAGATCCAATCAATCCATCCTAAAGGAGATCAATCCTGGGTGTTCATTGGAAGGACTGATGTTGAAGCTGAAATTCCAATACTTTGGCCACCTCATGCGAAGAGTTGACTCACTGGAAAAGACCCTAATGCTGGGTAGGATTGGGGGCAGGAGGAGAAGGGGACAACAGAAGATGAGATGATTGGATGGCATCACTGACTCGATGGACATGGGTTTGGGTAGACTCCGGGAGTTGGCGATGGACAGAGAGGCCTGGCATGTTGCAATTCATGGGGTCGCAAATAGTCGGACACAACTGATCAACTGAACTGAACTGAACTGAACTGAACTTGAGGTCTACATAAAAGTTTACATCACTAACTGGCAACCACTACAGTAATAACTGTTTTAGGCGGGAATCATCGATGAGATTAAAACTAGCAGGTGATAGCTGGGTGAGAAACAGAGTGTGACATGGTCTGAAGGAATGTCTTCACAGGAAACTGGAAGTATGACTACCCACATTTCACCGTAATTAGTCTGAGGAGCAAAATGAGTATGGTGTGCAAAGATTTGGATGGGGGACCTGTATTACTTGAGCCTCCAAAAAATGGTATTAAGGTTTAGAAGAAGGAGGAGGAAAATGAGGAAGAGAGGAAGAACCATGACATTGCAGCAAAGGCTAAAGGAAACCGAAGAACTAGGTGCTTCATCACTGCCCCGTGAACAAAGTACAGCCCAAGCTACACACAGACTCATATTTACATTTAGGCTCAAATTTCTGCCAAAGCAAGGCATACATGCAAGGAGGTTATGCACCTCAGGTAAAGAGGAGACAGGACATAAAGCAACAGGAAGTGCAGAGGTTTGAGGCAGAAGTCCTAGGTTTAAATCTCAGCCCATCCTCTTGCTGGAAACACACCTTCAGAAAAGAGATGGACGTTGATAAGTAAAGCAATACAATTATAAAACCTATTGATTGCCTATTATACATATATAGAACCCTGGGACAAGTTCTTTTCATTATTTAAAAATAAATGTTAAAAGTATACATATAGCCTCTTTGAAGAACTATTTGGCAATATTTAGAAAAGTTTAAAATATGCATTTCCTATGACTGAGCAATTTCATGCCAGGATATACATCAATGCCTTAGAGAAACTCACACAATTACATGAGGCATGTACAAGATTGCTCATGACAGTTTGTGGTAACAAAAACTGAAAATAATCTATACATCAGAAAGAGAATTAATGCACACATTGTGATATATTCATATAATAGAATATCAGACAGCTATGACAATGAATAAACTATAGTTATATGTGTCCATATGAATGATTTTTACAAAACTGAGTGAAAAATCATGACAGAAAAACATATGATATGATTTCACAAACATACTGTTTAAAAGCATTACTATGTCTTGCTTAGGATACAAAAATAAAATCATGAAGGTATAAAAAGCAGGCATGGGAACTAAATTTAGAAAAGCAGTTACCTCTTAGAAGGAGATGCAATCAGGAGGAAGTATAAAAATGCTTGCATGACAAGAGTAGTAAGGGTAAACATGCATAAGTATAAAGGGCATTTATACTTATTCACTTTATTAAATTGAAGGGTGAGAACACATACGTTTGTGACATTATTCATAAATGACATACTTTTTGTATGTCTTAAATATTACCTAATTACTAATTGCTTAATTTTCAAACTATCTACATATATACAAATATATGCCTAGGAAATTTATGGACAGAATCAACAGAAACTATTGACAGTATGTGACTTTGGAGAGTGGAACTGGAGGTATGGGTGAGGGAGCAAGGTTGACCTTTCACTACTGTATAATTTCATTATTGCACAGTTTCAATTGTACTGCTTGAAATTATACCACGTGTAAATGCCATTCTCAGAACATTTTTTCTAACAACTTAACAAACATGGGTTATTTGGTACTAATGCTGGGTAGGATTGGGGGTGGGAGGAGAGGGGGACAACAGAGGATGAGATGGTTGGATGGCATCACCGACTCAATGGACATGGGTTTGGGTAGACTCCAGGAGCTGGTGATGGACAGGGAGGCCTGGCATGCTGCAATTCATGGGGTCGCAAAGAGTCGGACACGACTGAGTGACTGAACTGAACCGAACTGAACACACAGCTTTTGGAGCTTCCCTGGTAACTCAGCTGGTAAAGAACCCGCCTGCAATGCCGGAGACCCTGGTTCAATTCCTGGGTCAGAAGATCCCCTGGAGGAGGGCATGGCAACCCACTCCAGTATTCTTGCCTGGATAATCCCATGGACAGAGGAGCCTGGCCTACGGTCCATGGGGTCGCAAAGAGTCAGACACGACTGAGCGACACAGCACAGCACACACAGCTTTTGCATTAACACTGGCCTAACTCATTGCTATGTGTGTTTCAGCAGCAGACAAGCTCAGCTCCCCTTCGCAGGAAATGTGACATTACCCCTGTAGTGTGATGAGAGCCACAGGTGTCATGAACTCAAGCCACACCATTACAGATTTCATTCTATGGGTGATGTTCTGTAATCCCTCCATTAAACCCTGTGTGTGATCTTATGAACCTTCAGGATAGTGGAAGAAATAGTCTCAGTATATCACTTTGTGATAATGACAGTTGATATTTTGGGCCATGAAATAGAGCCTAGTGCCACTACAAATTCTGTTCAACTCAATTCAAGAAATGTTTATTGAATTCCTACTATGTTAGAAGTTACAGCAGAAATGGGAATAAGACATAAGTTCACATTATTGAGGATAGAAACATATTCTAATGAAGTACAACTGACTTTGTTATTGTTCAGTTGCTAAGTCGTGTCCGACATTTTTTGACTCCATGGACTGTAGCCCACCAGGATCCTCTGTCCATGGAGTTCTCCAGGCAAGAATACTGGACTGAGTTGCCATTTTCTCCTCCAGGGGATTTTCCCGGACCAGGGATTGAACCAACATGTCTTATGTCTAACCTGCATTGGCAGGTGGGTTCTTTACCATTGAGCCACCAGGGAAGCCCCACAATTGGCCTTAGGTTATCTTTAAAATGAATCATCTAGATTTGCGGGGTTTGGGAGCAGATACTAATCATCTTTGCATACTTTCTCTCTTCCCTCAACCCATCAGTGACTAGCAAGTGTCTTACAATGGTAACTCCATTTCTCTCAAAGTGTGAGGAAATGTCCATACTCTGTGAGCAACTCACAGAGACTAAGCAGATGTGCGTGGTGATTAGTATTAGAATTGAATAAATCTTACAACCAAGTTGATCTGGCACATGTTTGATGATATGCATAATCATTATCATACAGGCTGATAATTAAGAATAATTGGTAAATAATTCATGTAAATTATTGTAATTGATATAGCTCTGCAGTTAAGCCAAGATTTTTAGGGTCAGCTAAGTGGAGAAAGAAGAATTAAGTTGGCCCAACTGAAAGGCCCCTAATCAGCTAGCAGAGAGGAACCCAAGCCTTTCCTTGCCCTCTTGGAGTCATCCACTCTCTTTTGTTTCCCAGGAGCCCCAAGCAGACAGCCAAACTCACCCCAACCCCTGCAATGATTCCAATTCTGACACTGCTGAGGCTTACCGTTGTACTTGGTTTCCCTCAGGGATTGGGGTTTTCTTCCATTTACAGAGGGAAATAACAAAAGTCAGCAAAATTAGCTCAGGCCTCGGGCTTTGTACCAGAAGCTTGTGAAAGTGGAAGGAAGCAGGACTAACCCCTTCCTTCACCACTGAAGCGACCAGAAGTGGGTGTGTGAAGGACTGTGGCCTCAGCTGTCCTTTACCACTCCCTTCTTAAGGCCAGACCAAATTGAGGGAAAACATCAAGAGATGTGATTCCAGAAAAAGCCTCCTGCCTAAAGTTTCTTCCCTGAAATTCTAACTAGAGAGGCATGCAGACTGGTACAATGAGAGTGCCGTGAAGGCTCTGAACCCTTGGTCTCCCATCGCTGCCCGGTTTTGTTTACTCAGCTTGGTTTCCCTCTGCTGGGTGAGGACACAGCAGTAGTGGGAACTCTGACGGGATAGGGATCATAAGTAAGAAATCATAAGTGGAACAAAGGAATATGGAGGAAAACAGGACCCAGGACTGGGCAATTGGTCACTGGGTCCCTTAGCAGCAGAGAAGCCAAAAGACAGAAGAGGAACTAAAACTTCACACAAGCTTCATTAAAAGAATATACTGATACACACAGGCAGTGATCGAGTGTGACTTCTGTCTTACTCTTGTGGCCCGAGCTCGTTTCCCTTCTCAGTTCATTATGTAATAAAAAGTCCCATGAGTATCCTGTTTGCTGAACTTAGAGCCTGAGACCTTGATTTCTAGCAGTGACGAGGCTGCTGTAGGTCTCTTGGGCCTAGTGCTCATCTCTAGTCTTGGTTATTATCCCAGACTCGGTCAGTCTCTCTGTATGGGTGTAACAGTCATGTGTGTATTCAGGGAGTGAACTCTAGGAATAGACCTCAAGTGCTGTGTGCCTCTGGGCTCCTTGCATTGATAATGCCAAGTGATTTGCCTATGTTCTTGATGCCTAATGGAAGCATCAAAGTCACCTAGAAGTCCATGGGAAGCACTAAGGAAAGGATATCCATTTCAGGAACATTGGAAAGCACAGTTCTGTAACACTAGAAAGGTTGCAGGGAATGGAGACACGGAAGAGTTAAGATCTATAGGACAGAAATCAGAACTGTCCCTCTGTGAGAGGTCACCGGAACCTGCTCTTATGATCTCCTCGGCATGGACAATAATGGGTCCTCACAGAGATACTAAAGATTTCCTCAAGCGCATCACCAGAACACGAGCTCTGTGGACTGTGCATAGAATCAGTGATCAAATAAATTTTGGACCTTTTGGTTTAAATAAATGCAAACATATTTTCCTATTAAAGGACTTCTCAGAGCCTTTGATATGTTACTATACGCTGTAGAAATCCAAGAAAGTAACAGGAGATTCAAAGTTTCCCAAACTTACAAGATGACTCTGTAGAATGCAAGTTCATATTTTCTCCCTAGCTTTTCTCTTTTCCCTTCTGCATCAGAGGGAAAAGCAGGTTCTGCTCTTTCCTGCCTCAGGAGAGAGCTGTGGCAGTGTTTCTTGATTCTATTTCCAAATCCAACAGGATTAGAGGAAAGAGAGGTTTAGGGATCCCAAGAGCTAGAACACATGATCACTATTCCCTCCCAGCCCCCAGATAGTTGAGTTTCCCACCTCACCAAAGACCCTGTGCCCTAAGCAGAGTACAGCAGCAGCCCGGACCCCACCTGAAGGGATTGTGAAGGCTGGGGAAGTGGGCACCACCATCCCAGACATCACCCCAATGCCTAGACATCCGTGAGACCACAGAATCCTGATACAACTCCTGGAAAGGAGAAAAGGAAAGAACTGCTTTATTAATTAGTAAAGAACTCCTTTATTAACTCTAAGTATTAATATGTCCAAGTTACAATTTCCTATCAATCTGGAGGGATGGCAGATAAGAGTTAAAATCAAACTGATTCACAGCAAATAAGGAATTGCAATTTATTTCCCCATACAACTAAGTATACACACTAAGATTCCTATCTGCAATACATGCTTGCCCTTGGAGCCCCTTTTTGTTGAGTATCTCACAGGGTTAGTTTTTGCAGAATACTCATAAGAAGATACCAGAGTAGGTTATCCCATCTTATAAGAGAGAGTGAAAGTGTTAGTTGCTCAGTTGTGTCCGACTCTTTGTGACCTCATGGACTGTAGCCCACCAGGCTCCTCTGTCCATGGGATTCTCCAGGCAAGAATACTGGAGCGGGTTGCCATTTCCTTCTCCAGGGGATCTTCCCAACCCAGGGATCAAACCCAGGTCTCCTGCATTGCAGGCAAATTCTTTACCATCTGCATGTGAATTCTTTACCATCTGAGCCAGCAGGGAAGCACCTTAGAAGAGATAAGCCCTGATCAATAATCCTGACTCAAGAACTGCTGGCTCTATGGTCTTCAAATATATCCAAGAGAGAATCTTCAGACCCCTTCAGTTAATATCCAGCACGCTCAGAGAGCTATAAGCCCTTTCAAAAAATACATCTGTGGGAATGGTGATGTTCAAAACTCCGTTCTTTGAGAAAATAAGTCTGAATGTCTCGTGACCAGCTAGAATTTTTAGAAAAATCCTAGGAAACACCAAGCAGGTGCACACTAGAAGAGAAGGAAACCTTCAGGGGCAAAGTCGATTCTCCTAACAGCTCACCGACCCAGCTCCCCTGCAGTCAGTGAGCAGCAACACAGGGAACAGAACCCGCTCCCTGCATGCACTGGGAAACTTGGCTTTGGCTTCTCCCTCTCTCCTAGTGTGGGAAGATTAAAGGAGATGACCCTCAGGAGGCATTTAGCAGGGGACCTGGCCTTGGCAAACACATAGAGTAGTGGTAGCTGTGGTGGTGCCAGCGGAACCATGTATAAGTAAAAGGATAAATTTTCTCTTGTAGCAAAGTTCCTAGGGGAACCCAGTTGTAATTTAGGTACACTGAACTTGGAGTGGTGTTAAAGTTATAGGAAGAGAAGCAAGGCATATCCGGGCTGGCAGCTTACCAGCCCAGTTCAGTTCCCTAACCACAGAAGGGAGAGCCTCTAATTAAATTTCTATCTTCCATGATGTGTTTCAGGGTGTTAGACTATCACTGCTAATGACGTTAGATATTATCACTTATTTGTCAGAAATAAGTCTTCCTTGAGCACCTAGAAACTGCATATGGAGAAGAGATTCTAATGAGATGAATTCCTATGTTTTTGGATGACTCCTCAAGCCTGCATGAGATATGACAGCATAAACATCTCTGACCCAGTGGCTATAGAGCTGATACTATTTCCAAATTAATTTCTCGATCTCTAGCATCTCTCAGAAGTACGGCAATATCTTTCCCTTTTCCAGATTCAAATTACTCCTAGAAAATAACCCTTTTATGACTATCAAACTACTTAGTATTAATATTTTTAATAGGCATAATCTCTAATTTTTGACCACCTACTTCACACAACGGGTTTGTTCTTTCTTTCCTTCTTTCTTTCTTTCTTTTTCTGCCATAATGAACCACCGTTACTTGCTCATTTCCACACAGGGCAGCCACCTGGAATGAAGTAGTGAAGAAAGATATTGCTCTTTCAGAAATCTCCCTCCCACATGAGGTAAGTGAATGCAGAACTGGTATTTTTTAGCTTTTAAGTCTTTTTATCAGAAATCTCTCATTATCTAACTCATCTGTTCTAAGAGACATGCAGCCACATCAATAATTTCATGGCTTTTGCTTTGGAATTCAAAATAAGTTTAAAACCCATTAATTTTCTTCTATGACCACCTCTCCTCAAAGTTGACAGCCTGAATCCCATGCAAATTGTCTATGAAGCAGTTTAACTAGCGACTCTTCTTTGTACAGAATCTCAGCTACAGCGTTGGCTTTAATATCATTCAGTATTTGTCCCCTTGAATGATGGTTACTTGGTTGAAAATCAAACACATAAGTAGGTGTTAGATGATCCTTTATCAAAAGGATACAAAGCGCTGTGGTCAAGAAATCAGACCAAGTCTGGTCATATCCCAGCTCTGCCATCTACCAACTGGAATATCTGACCAAGTTACCTTATTTCTTTTGTTTCTTTATCTATTAAAAATCGATAGCAATGCTCAACATCACTCATATTAGAGAAATACAAATCAAAACCACAATGAGGTACCATTTCACACCAGTCAGAATGGCTGCTATCCAAAAGTCTATAAGCAATAAATGCTGGAGAGGGTGTGGAGAAAAGGGAACCCTCTTACACCATTGGTGGGAATGCAAACTAGTACAGCCACTATGGAGAACAGTGTGGAGATCCCTTAAAAAACTGGGAATAGAACTGCCATAAGACCCAGCAATCCCTCTGCTGGGCATACACACCAAGGAAACCAGAATTGAAAGAAAACGTGTACCCCAATGTTCATCGCAGCACTGTTTACAATAGCCAGGACATGGAAGCAACCTAGATGTCCATCAGCAGACGAATGGATAAGGAAGCTGTGGTACATATACACAATGGAATATTACTCAGCCATTAAAAATAATACATTTGAATCGGTTCTATTGAGATGGATGAAACTGGAGCCCATTATACAGAGTGAAGTAAGCCAGAAAGAAAAACACCAATACAGTATACTAATGCATATATATGGAATTTAGAAAGATGGTAACGATAGCCCTATATGTGAGACAGAATAAGAGACACAGATGCATAGAACAGTCTTACGGACTCTGAGGGAGAAGGTGAGGGTGGGACGTTCTGGGACAATAGCATTGAAACATGTATATTATCATATGTGAAACAGAACACCATTCCATGTTCGATGCATGAGACAAATGCTCAGGGCTGGGGCAATGGGATGACCCAGAGGGATGGGATGGGGAGGGAGGTGGGAGGGGGGTTCAGGATGGGGAACACATGTAAACCCATGGCTGATACATGTCAGTGTATGGCAAAAACCACTACAATATTGTAAAGTAATTAGTCCCCAACTAAAATAAATAAACATTAAAAAAAATGATTATGCCAAAAAAAAAAATCGATAGCAAAGAACTCACTTCAAAGAGGACTTCCCAGGTGGTGCTAGTGGTAAAGAACTCATCTACAATGCAAGAGACATAAGAGACACAGATTCAGTCCCTAGGTAGGGAAGATCCCCTAGAGGAGGGCATGGCAACCCATTCTAGTATTCCTTCCTTGAGAATCCCATGTGCAGAGAAGCCTGGCATGGGGTCGCAGAGTCTGATATGACTGAAGCGAGTTAGCACGCACCTCAAAGAATTGCTATGCAGATTGTAAATGTGCTAAATAAAACACTTAAATCAATGTCTGACACAGGAAACACTCATATTTTAACTCAAGTGTGGATTTAGAAAAGGCAGAGGAACTAGGGATCAAATTGCTAACATCCATTAGATCATAGAAAAAGCAAAGGAATTCCCGAAAATCCTCTACTTTTGCTTCATTGACTACGCTAAAGCCTTTAACTGTGTGGATCAAAACAAACTGTGGAAAATTCTTAAAGAGATGGGATACCAGATTACCTTACTGCCTCCTGTAAAACCTGTATGCAGGACAAGAAGCAACAAGAATTAGATATGGAACAACAGACTGGTTCCAAATTGGGAAAGGGGTACTCCAAGGCTGTATATTGTCACCCTGCTTATTTAACTTATACTCAGAATACATCATGCAAAATTCCAGGCTGGATAAAGCACAAGTTGGAATCAAGATTGCCAGGAGAAATGAGAAATATCAATAACCTCAGATATGCAGATGACACCACCCCTATGGCAGGAAGTGAAGAGGAACTAAAGAGCCTCTTGATGAAAGTGAAAGAGGAGAATAAAAAAGCTGGCTTAAAATTCAACATATAGAAGACTAAGATCATCACATCTGGTCCCATCACTTCACAGCAAATAGATGGGGAAACAATGGAAACAGTGACAGACCTTATTTTCTTGGGCTCCAAACTCACTGCAGATGGTAACTGCAGCCATGAAATTAAAAGACACTTGCTCCTTGGAAGAAAAGCAATGACAAACCTAGACAGAGTATTAAAAAGCAGAGACATCACTTTACTAACAAATGTCCATACGCTTTTTGCTATAGTTTTTCCAGTAGTCATGTACAAATGGAAGAGTTGGGCCATAAAGAAGGCTGAGCACCGAAGAATTGGTGCTTTTGAACTGTGGTGTTGGAGAAGACTCTTGAGAGTCCCTTGGACAGCAAGATCAAACCAGTCCATCCTACAGGAATTCAACCCTGAATATTCATTCGAAGGACTGATGCTGAAGCTGAAGCTCCTATACTTTGGCCTGTAGCCTGCCAGGCCAGGCTCCTCTCCCAATGGGATTCTTGAGGCAAGAATACTGGGGTGGGTTGCCATTTCCCTCTCCAAATACTTTGGCTACCTGATGCAAAGAGCACACTCATTGGAAAAGACTCTGATGCTACGAAAGATTGAGGGCAGGAGGAGAAGGGTTGACAGAGGATGTGATGGTTGGATGGCATCACCGACTCAATGGACATGAGTTTGAGCAAACTCCAGGAAACAGCGAAAGACAGGGAAGCATGGTGTGCTGCAATCCATCAGGTCACAAAGAGTCAGACATGACAGAGTGACTGAGCGCAACAACATTAATATTAATAATATTGATTGTAGCTGTAATAATATTGAATTCAATATTATCATTGTCCCAGAATGCATATAGCCAAAGCTATCGTATGGATGACTATAAATTACTGTTCTTTATACGTACAGTTGCTAATTTTCATTATGTGTGTTGTCGCTACACTACACATTGATTCTGCTTGAGAAATTCAAGAATACTGGAGTGGGTTGCCATTTCCTTTTCCAGGGAATCTCCCAATCCAGGGATCGAACTCATGTCTCCTGCATTGGCAGGCAGGTTCTTTACCAGTGAGCCACCAGGGAAGTCCAGAGAAATGCCAGCACTTCAGATCTCTCCACCTTCACCTACTTGCTTCTTGGTTTCCATCCACACAAACATGCATGTGTGAACAGCAAACGCCAGTGCAGCTTTACAATCATTCAGCACAAGTTTTGTCACTGGCTTTAGGACCTATTTCCTGAGGAGACATTGTCTCTCATAGGAGAGTTACTGTGCTCACTATTAATACAGTATAACAATCGATACAATGGATGCACCTCTACGACATTCACGCTGAGGCTGTCTAGTAGAGTGCTTAGCATAATACAAAGGAAACCAATCTCAGTGGAGTTGACCTACTAGTACTACTTCTGAGAATAAGAAAATAATTCGAGGGTTTCCCTAGGGGCTCAGTGGTAAAAAATCTTCCTGCCAATGCAGGGGACACAGGTTTCATCCCTGGTCCAGGAAGATCCCACATGCTGGGGATCAACTAACCTGTGCCCCACAGCTACTGAACCTGCACTCTAGGGCCCATGAGACACAACTACTGAGTCCACCCACCACCACTACTGAAGCCCACGTGCCTAGAGCCCGGGCTCCAAAGAATAGCCCCCACTTCCTACAGCTAGAGAAAGCCTGAGAACAGCAACAAAGACCCGGAGCAGCCATAAATAAAAATATATTTTAAAAAAGGAGACAAGGTAAACACACACACACACATACATATATAAATGTATGTTGCCTATGCAACCAGCAATAGGGAGATAATTATATAAATGATGATATATCAACTTAATAGAACAGTATGATGTAATTTAAAAATAATTATGACTGTGTGACAACATAGTTGCTCTGCTTAGTCACTCAGTCATGTCCGACTCTTTGCAATCCCATGGACTGCAGCCCGCCAGGCTCCTCTGTCCATGGGGATTCTCCAGGCAAAATACTGGAGTCGGTTGCCATGCCCTCCTCCAGGGGATCTTCCCAGCCCAGGGATCGAACCCAGTTTTCCCACATTGCATGCAGATTCTTTATCATCTGAGCCACCAGGGAAGCCCAACTATACTGGAGTGGGTAGTCCATCCCTTCTCCAGGGAATCTTCCTGACCCAGGAATCCAATGGGGTCTCCTGCACTACAGGCAGATTCTTTACCAACTGAGCTACCAGGGAAGGAAAAAACAGAACACAAAATGTTATCCAGTTCTTTACTGCCTGGTTTGTAAAAGAAACATTGGGAGATCTAAATGCTATCAATAGTTAAATACGTGATGATACATACATGCTAGCAAAATTACGCAGCCCCATGAAGAAGAACAAGGAAGATCTAAATGTACTGACATGAGAAAGTCTCCAAGATATTTGTTAGGTAGAAAGTACAAGCCATAGAACAATATATGAAATAATACCTCATTAAATCCAGCTGGAGAATGTGTGTATGTGTGCATATATGAGGCTATACAGAGTGTGTGTATGGAGTCAAAGGTATGAAAGGTTACACACTTAATGTGGATAGGGGTTCGGTCTGGGGAGGAGAAGAACATGAAGGTGAAGGAAAACTAATGTCCATTCTGTATCCTTCTATGATGTTAGAACTTTTCAAAATTAGCACTATTACCTTTATATTTTCAATGACTTTAAGACTTTATACTATTATTATACTTAGGTTTTAAAAATGATCACACATGGACTGGAGAAAAGTGATTTATTAATTTTGGAGTGTGAGACTGTCAACAATTTTTTGTATTTTGGCTTGTTTCCTTTATAGCTAATATATTATTGGGTGGGAAATAAATCAAAATTTGAGAATAGTAATGGCCACTATTATTATTATTTGCATATTGCAGGGGATGCTCCCACTCCCCCATTTCTATGACTGTCAGCAGAAATCTCACAGCTGTCTCCTTCTCCCAGGAGCTGCTTCAGTGTCCTCACATCACCCTAGGAGCAGAGCTCATGAACTGACTAATGGGAATATAAAGGCCAGCCCCTGACCTCAAGGTAGGGCCAACTCTGTGGTATAATTATGCTCCGGAGCTCCCCATGGGATCCTGCTGAGGCTGATGTCCACTGAGACTACATCTTTGCTTAACCTTCCTTACAATATATTAGTCAGGGTTCTCCAGGGAGCAGAGAGAAAGAAATTTTTTTACTATAAGGACTTGGCTCACACAACTGTAGAGGCTGAGATATCCCAGGCTCTGCATTTGCCAAGCTGGAAAGCCAGTAGATCCAATGGTTCAGACCCATTCCAAGTCTGAGTCTGACAATAGAATACTGGTGTCCCAACTCAAAGACTGTAAGGCAGAAAAAGCAAATTCTCCCTTACTCAGCCTTTTTATTCTATTTAGGCCTTCAACAGATCAGGTGAGGCCCACCCCCACTGGGGAGGGCAGTCTGCTTTTACTCAGTTACCCAAATCAAGTATTAATATCACCCAGAAACACCCTCACAGGCACACCCAGAATAACGTTTAGCCAAATATTTGGTCACCCTGCGGCCTACTCAGCTGACCTACAATTCACCACTACACCTGCTTTATTTCTTTTCTCTCATGTCTTCTCCTGAGAACAATCCCCCAGTAAATCCCTTAAAGAAGAATCCCCACCTTGGTTCTACTTCTAGGGAATGTGACTTTAAGCACCAATCTTCATTCTTCAGTTCGCATGACATAATGCAGTTTAGTTGGAGGTTAGCTATCATAACAATTAACAGCATTGACTTTAAAAGAAGATATATCTTATCCCAACTTGTGGTTTAAAATATATGTATATATTAGCAGGATAACCTTAGGCCAGTTATATAACCTCTCTTGAACTCAGCTCCTTCATCTATAAAATGGAACAAATTATGGTCCTCTAAAACTTACTTACAAAATTACCAAAAAAGATCTTAATGACCCAGATAACCATGATGGTGTGATCACTCACCTAGAGCCAGACATCTTAGAATGCAAAGTCAAGTGGGCCTTAGGAAGCATCACTACAAACAAAGCTAGGGAGGTGATGGAGTCCCAGTTGAGCCATTTCACATCCTAAAAGATGATGCTGTTAAAGTGCTTCACTCAGTATGCCAGTACATTTGGAAAACTCAGCAGTGGCCACAGGACTGGAAAAGGTCAGTTTTCATATCAATCTCAAAGAAGGGCAATGCTACAGAATATTCAAACTACTGCATAATTGCACTCATTTCATACGCTAGCAAAGTAATACTCAAAATTCTCCAAGCTAGGCTTCAATAGTACGTGAACCGAGATCTTCTAGATGTTCAAACTGGATTTAGAAAAGGCAGAGGAACCAGAGACCAAATTGCCAACATCTGCTGGATCACAGAAAAAGCAAGAGAACTCCAGAAAAATATCTACTTTTGCTTCTTTGACTATGCCAAAGTCTTTGACTGTGTGGATCACAACAAAGTGTGGAAAATTCTTAAAGAAATGGGAATATCAGACTACCTTACTTGTCTCTTGTGAAAACTGTATGCAGGTCAAGAAGCAACATTTAGAACCAGACGTGGAACAACAGACTTGTTCCAGATTGGGAAAGGAGTACGTCCTTTCTTATGTATACTGTCATCTGTTTATTTAACTTATATGCAGAGTACATCATGCGAAATGCCACGCTGGATGAACCACAAGCTGGAATCAAGACTGCCAGGAGAAATATCAATAACCTCAAATATGCAGATGACACCACCCTTATGGCAGAAAGAGAAGAACTAAAGAACTTCTTGATGAAGGTGAAAGAGGAGAGTGAAAAGGCTGGTTATAATTCAACATTCAGCAAACTAAGATCATGGCATCCATTCCCATCGCTTCATGACAAATAGATGGGGAAACAATGAAAATAGAGGCAGACTTTATTTTTCTGGGCTCCAAAATCACTGCAGATGGTGACTGAAGCCATGAAATTGAAAGATGTTTGCTCCTTGGAAGAAAAGCTATGACCAACCTAGACAGCATTTTAAAAAGCAGAGACATTACTATGCTGACAAAGATCCATCTAATCAAAGCTATGGTTTTTCCAGTGGTCATGTATGGATGTGACAGTTGGACCATAAAGAAAGCTGAGTGCCAAAGAATTGATGCTTTTGAACTATGGTGTTGGAGAAGACTCTTGAGAGTCTCGTGGAAAGCAAGGAAATCCAACCAGTCAATCCCACAGGAAATCAATCCTGAATGCTCACTGGAAGGACTGATGCTAAAGCTGAAGTTCCAAAACTTTGGCCACGCGATGCTTAGAGCTGCTTCATTAGAAAAAACCCTGATGCTGGGAAAGATCGAAGGCAAAAGAAGAAGGGGACGACAGAGGACAGATGGTTGGATGGCATCACCAACTCAATGGACATGAGTTTAAGCAAGCTCTGGGACAGGGTAGCCTGGCGTGCTGCAGTCCATTGGGTTGCAAAGAGTCGAACACGACTGACTGACTAAACAGCAAAAACTTAGTTGATGTGCTGGGAGGACTCAACTAGCCACTCAATAAATATTTGTTGAGTGAATGGAAGGAGATAATGCATCACCATGTTCATGTATCAGCCTCGGGTACAGGGCAAAGCTTAATAAATATTGTCTACCAGTAAGACCTATGAAAATCCAAAGTTCTCACCAGCTTTCTACAAGTTCCCAAGGGCTCCCATTTTCATCTGTCTCCTGGGCATCTGTGTCATCTCACTGATCCAGACCCCCTCCACTTGCATAATATACCCACATCCTAACTTCCATGAAACACTAGTGAATATAGCCAACATTATCAAAAATTGAGCCAGGAGCAGCGGAAGGCAAGTAGACAAGCTGAGGACATGGAAAATGGAGACTTTCACAGCTACACACACATACCAGTTTAATAAATCAGGGAACATCATGGTTCTTAATCACACCCTCTGGCCCTCCACCACCTGTACCAGCACCCCCTTTGCCACTTGGCCAGCCTCATGGCCTTCCTGCCTCCCTCCTTCCTCTTGGCTCCTCTCACCTCTTGCCTTTCTTCTCTCCTCGCCCCATTCTTCTCCCTCTTTTGAAAACAAATCCTTCTTTCACTTCTCCCCCAATTCCAATTCCTCGACTTTGACAACCCAAGGCACTAGGGGCCAAAACAAGGGCTTCCCTTTAACCAGACTTACCCTCCTTGGAAAGAAGCTTTCATTTAAAAAATGAAATTTCAGTTCCTATAACACTACATGTATGAATCCCAATGACAATGAATTTTTAGCCTCATTTTATATATGAGGAATTGAGACTGAAAAAGACTAGATTCCTTGCCCAAGTCAAAGGGTAAAGCTAGGATTTGAACTCAGATCTTCTTAATTTCATGCCCTCTCAAATGCAACTACAAAAAGAATACCAGGAGGCTACCTGGCAATATTCAAGTCTGTGACAACAGTCTATGCTTTAATTTTAGCCAGCTGTCCCTCGGAGATATGCCAGTGCTTTCAAGGGGCTTGGGCAAAATAGCATGAATTATTCAGCACAAACTATCAGTCCCATTATAGAAACAATGCAATAAACATAAATCCGCCGTCTTCTACGAAGAGTGATTTTCATATTCATTTGAGACATGCTATTCTTATTTTATTCTTATAGGCAAGTGGTTTGTGCATATAAGCTCTTAAAGTCTCTTTTCCTTGGAATGATAGAACATAATAACCCAGTGAATAACAAAATATGCTTTTGATGCATATTTGATGATTAACTAAATGAATGGCAGTGACAAAGTTTTGGGAGTGTCCAGTACAGGCTGGGTGGAAGGAGGTGCTGATGTTGAAAGGATTTTATTCCCAATTTCACATGAACCTGAAAGTAGTGAACTCATTCTTCATTACTTAATAATAATCCTATAGACCCAAACAGAAGCTCATTTCACCGTAACTGTGAGGATTAATTTATTCCAACAGACAAAACAGTTTTCTTTCCTATTTTTTTAGTGAAAATTTTTAGTTACTGAGTTATTTCAGGCCTTAACCAAAAAAAGAAAAAAACAAAATCAAGGACTGCTCAGATGACAGTGAGCTAAAGGCTTCAACACTGTTCACCTAAACTAAGATTTGAAAAAATAAAATAAGATCTGAGGGCCGACATCAATTTTTTACTTCACATCTGCATTCTGTTTCAAAGCAAACACCACAACCCTGCAAACATCTGCAAAGAGAGAACTACGCATGGGCCAAATTTTTAATTTTGAGACTCCAGAGTCTCAAGGGACCTTCCTATAAGGCCAGTGGTCACTATATGTCCTCACAGCTCATCAGACCCTTTGGTGAATTTCCTGAGAAGTACAAGAACCTTTTAGATAGCTGCTGGCTTTAAAGAATTTTCCCATGACATTCAGCCCATTTTCATCTCAAGTGTGCCACAGATCGGCAGTGCGGCTTTGATTAAGTCGTTAAATGGCCGTAAGCCTTAGTCTCCTACTGGGTAAAATGAGAGACTGGCACTCGTGCTCTCTAGAGCGCCTAGTACTGATACGTCATGATCCAATCAAACTCAAAGAGAAGGAGACGGCAAACTGCGATAACCCAGGAATGGCATTAGGAGTAAAGGCACATTTCTAGAAGCTACAGCTGTTGGTTGTGGGTCTCCAGACCCCCATCTCTAGACTCAGGTTTCCCCCTACGCTGTACACGGTAGGTCCCACCCATGAAGAGCAGAGGCTGCATCCCCGCCTTGTGTGTGCACAGATGGTGCAGTCTCCCACTCCCCCACTCCCAGAGTGGCCTCTTCTTAATGCACTCAAAGGAATGTTCTGGGCTCCTTTGAAAGGAAAAGCAAAGTTTAATAAAAATGTACCTTTGGGTACCAGCCTATCTGCTAAGAGAATGTCAAGCCCAGATACAAGAGGGTCTACAATTTCCTTTTCATCTCTCTCATCTGAATGATAGCATCAAAGCTATCTTCAACAAAAAAGGAAAGAATTGGCCCCTTAGAAAGACTTTGTGAGAGAAATCAATGTAGGATATAAAGGACAGTTATTGATGAACAGGACTCAGAAGATACTGAAAACAATTCAGATACACATCCATCATTTCAAGTTTTTCTGAGGTGTGTCAGGTCTTCTGAATTTCCAGCCCCCACAGTCTCTCCCACCAGCCAGGTAGTCACCCTTTCCTCCTCCTGTTTTAAGCCTCTCAACCCAGTACTTCAGATAAACCTGGGAACACTAAGGAGAAGTCCGCACCACAGTGAATGAGCCAAGCCTGACACACCTTAGACTAGGGGTGTGGAGAAGCCAGGTAACCACAGACGAGCAGTGACTGGGGGCAGGGCACGGCCATTACCTCCATCACTCCACTGTGCTGCATCTCACAGTGTTTGGGGCCACGTCCGGGAGAGCCAGGACTTCCAGCTCTTTTCTAGGATGTGAGGGAAGTTCTCTTGAGGAGGTGATATTGAAGCTGAAGCCTAAGCAATGAGGAATCAGGCCTGGGACCTATAGGACAGCACATGCAAAGAAGCCCAGAATGTTTAGGAAATGTAAAGAAGAGCCATGGGGTCTGGAAACAGTTTGTGGGTTCTAGTGGATCCCGAGGGAGAGGTGGCCAGAGACCAGAGCAAACAAGATCTTTGGCTTCTGCTGTGTCCTCCTGAATCAGGCCATGAGCAAAGACCTGAATGCAAGTTGTTTCGCGTAGGAATCATACTCAGGGAGCAGGAAAGGGAGACAGGAAGGGAAGAGAGGCAGTATAGGGTGTCTGAGTGAGCAGTTTACTGCTGTAGGCAACCAAGCTCGGTCCCGGGGCTCGAGGGTGGGGGTAGTGAGGAATCGGGGCAGAGATCCTCCAAAGCCTGCAGAGTACACCTCAGAATTCCACCAGCTGAGGAGCAGGAGAGTCGGGGTATTTATGCACCACTCTTGTCCATAATTGGTTGAGACCTAGGGCACTAACTCCCAGGAGCATTCTGCCCAACCAACTGCAGTCAAAAAAACCTCAAACAGAGAGTTGCAAATGATTGCCGTAGAAAACTGCCCCAGTTCACAGATACAGTGAGTCCCAAGGAGGTAAGGGCAGGGCACCAACAGCAACTGCTACAGCCTTGCAGACAAGGGTGAAGACTTCAGATCATATTTAAATGTAATAAGAAACCCCTGAAAGGGGTTAAAAGCCAGGCATCCCCACTTTCCAGGGTACACTGAAGATGGCTGTTCTTGCTACAGTAGAGAATGGGGGAAGCGGGGTACAGCACCGAGGGGAGGGGTCATTCATTCCAAAGCCCAGCGCAGCTCAAGATTAAATAGTTCTCCCACACCTTCTCATAGAGACTGACCCCAAGCATCTCCTGACCTTACCCACCCTTTCAACAGTCCCTTCCTAAAGTCTCCCTTCCATTTTCTTTCCCACAGATGCTTAATCCCCTCAGCTATGACCATTCAGATTTAGGTTCTTCCAAAAAGACATTTAGCCCAAGCTTTTTCCTCACCTAACTGACCCACAATCTGTCATTTACACAAGGATTAGGTCCTACACCTTGCCTCATGGCAACACTCTACACCCACCAGCAAACGAGAGCAAAGAGCAAAGATTAGACTTTCCAAAAGCAGATGAAGCAGTATTAAGCCAAGTATCCTGGGTTTGAAGCCTGGCTCTCCCACTTCCTCCCCACAGAAACGGTGACAAACTATTTCACTGAGTCTGCAAAGTATGGATAAAATTTCTTCTACCGAGAATGGTGAGAAATACACGAGATACTATAGACGCAAGTGCATGCAAATCTTGGTACCTAATAAGTGATCAGTAAGTAAGTGTCCAGTACTATCATTATGTTAGTGTAAAATGGACATTCAATTGTATCCTCACCACAGTGTCAGAAAGAAAATAAAAGTGAAATACACACACACACACACACACACACACACACACAGAGTCCTTTTTTATTTTGGTGATCTGTCTGGTTAGGAGGAACCCAGGCCAAAGTTTTCATCCGTTATCCTGAAAAATTCTGCATTGGCTGTATGTACTGTTCCCTGAACATCTAAGAAATCACCTGACTTATTATTGCCTGGGCACTTCAGAATGTCAGCATGAAGCACGCCAAGCAAAATTTAAGGAATATTAAGTAAACACCTGATATTCCTAGTGCTGAAGGGAAAGAGAAGCACTTTGTTCTTATTTTAAAGCTACTTCAGAGGGAGAAAATAGTGATTGGGCCTGGAAACTCAAGCGTTATGAGCAAAACCTATAAATATGATGTGAAGGATGGGGTCCCACCCACTCTTCCCCCATGGAAGTGAAGAGCATGACTTTGGCAGCAATCAAAAGCTAAGGGCTTGCCAATGATGAGTTCTTCCATCAAAAAGATAAATTAGAGATTTGGGGGGGGCTTGTTTGGTTTTGATTTCCACCCATTCCCCAGTGACCACAATTAAAAATGGGCCAAACATCATGCTCCTCATTTATACAAACTAAGGTGGAAAATTACGGTATGACTCATGTGTAGATTGACCTTTTTAACAGGTGTGATATTTGAAAATCTAGGGGTGGGGACAGAACTTCTTACTTGATGACTCCCCTTTTCCCTGCCACGCCCCATGATTACTAAACTCGTAGACTGTGTAGAGACACTTCCTTTAGGGAGTAGTTGAAAGAATCTTGAAATTGGAGCCAGGCAGTTCCATCTTTGGACTTCAATTTTGTCATCTGTAAAATGAAAATGTTGCACTACAGTATGCCAAGAGGTCTTAGGATTTAAATATTTTATGCTGCCAGGTGCCGCTAAGGGAACTCAACCAAGGCTACCCCCCTAAAAGGTAAGGGGGGCGGTTTCTAACCTTTTCTAGAAAGGAATAAAAGTGATGGAGAAGGAGTAGGAGCAGGGCATGGAGGGAGAAGGGCACAGTAGCCATTCTTGTTGTGAAGCTCTTGGGAAGTCACTATGAAGGAACTAGGCTTGATATTTTGCAATAAACCTATTAGGAAAAAGAAGAATCTTGTAAGTCAACTATACTTCAACTGGAAAAAGAAGCCCAGAAAATTTTAATAAATACATAAAAGAAGTTACACAGAATAAATGAAGAGTCACTCAAGTGACAGAGCCTCCTACCCTCTATGGGAGAGATGGAGAGAAAGGTTCATCTTCTCCACAACTTTAAAATATCCAAGCTTTACATCACACATTCAAGTTTCAAAGTACTTTCAAAGTCATTTCAATACTTGTCAACACTCTCAGATTCCTTCTGAATATCTAATAAATTTTAGCATCTTCCTGCAGAGTTTATATGTCGGAGCACAACACTTCCCTGAGTGTTTTATTTCAGAGTGTTCTGTGTCTGCGCACTCCAACAATACAAGGACTGTGGAGGTTTGGAATTGTCCTTGACAATTTCTTCTACTAGTTCCATGTTCGTGCAGACCCATCACCAAACTGTCAATTCTATCCCCTGCACCAGAAAACAAAAGCAAAAAGCAGAATGTTTTAAAAGTTCAGAAGGATGATCACCATTAGCAAATTCCTTTTGCTATTCTCATCTCAACAAATGGCCAAGGACAGAAGAGATATAGAGGTATAACCAATAAATACCTGAGCTCAAGCTGTCAGGCACATTACAGAAATGATAGCGCCTGTTGCCCCACAAGTGTTTTATTCCTGCCACTGTGAAGTTAACACAGGGCAGTGGTTCTCAAACTTGAGTATGCATCCGAATCACCTGAAGACTTCTTAAAATATAGATTGCTGCCCTCCACTCACCCCGCAAGGTTTCTGTTTCAGGCCCCCTAGGATGGGGCCTGATGCTGGAGTCCTGCCCCAGCTGGTCAGGGTTCCCTTAGGATGGACGGCGTCGGCGATACGAATGAGAAGACACAGCGAGTCGTGATGTTTCCAAATGTCTTCCGACTTTATTGTTTCTAAGACAGTTTTTATATTTTTTGTGGTACATAGAAACAAATGTAAAGTATAGAATCATACCAATTCAGCTTAGTGGGCATACCAATTTAGCTTAATGGGCATATGAATTCAGCTTAATGGGCCTATCAATCCAGCTTAATAGGCCAGCAGTTTTTGACCTTCATCGAAACTGCCTGTTTTTAGTTACGAAAAGCCTCATTTTGTTTACATCATCTTCTGGCCTGGGGGCCTGCTAACATCTTGTGACTCTCCATTGATAAGGGTTGATCAGTCAGAACGCTTTTGTATCAGGCACAGCAGGAAAGAATTTATCAATAGAAAATTTCAAGGTAAAACCTGTTTTCGGTAATTTACCCTACGCCTTGAGCTTAACAGAAAAGAATGTGGTCCCATAAGGTCAGCAAGCTGAAGGTCAGCTCTAAGTAAGAATCATCAGTTAAATCAACAATTGTCTTATTATTTGTATTAAAGCTAAACTTCTATTTATATAAATTTTTAACTATTATGCTTTCATTATATAGGCTAAATACGTTAAGAGTAAAAACATAGTGAGTAAATATAGACTAAGTAACAGTTTCATAAAGCAATATTTCTTATATTTTCTAACAAGCCTTTCTTTCCTACAAACGGCTCTGTGCCCATTGGGGCTTTCTGTGTGGAGGCTCTCAATGCTGTTCTGTTGTTAAGGGGCAGTCAAGCACATTAGGTCCAAAGGCACAGGTACATTTATTTATCAAACCAATATGTTAGCAAAAGGAATTTAGATCAGCATACTCTATATCTCAGATGATCTTATTTAGGGTGCTACTGTTCAGGGGCCTTGTTGATTTGAGATTTCAGATTGATCTATTTTAGAAGAGAATCAGGAAAAGCCTTTTTTCTAAATCACAGAAAATAAGAAGAGGTTTATTGTAGCAAACATCAGAAAGACAGATATCATCTTTAAGGTGAGTGCTGGGGCAGCCTTCCGAGAATTCCTGAGGGCTGAGAAGCCGTGCTCAATCAGCCCTTTACCTCATGACTCTGTCATGGGTGGGATCTCGTGAGCTGGCTCTCGGCAGCCTGAGAATGTGCACTTCTCACAGGTCTGTCTGCACCTGTGAGGCTCGCGGTCCAGAAAGTGCACTTTGAGAATCACAGGCACGGGGAAACCTATGAGCATCGGTGAAGCTGGAGCCTGCTCATCCGTGAGATCGAAAGAAGTCAGAGAAGGAAATCTGGGCTCGTTTTACTTCTTTAAATTCAGATCCACTTGGCATTTAGTGAGTTATATGAGACGGGGGGTTAAGTGCTCTCAAGCACTTTTAATTCTCCCAATGCCCTATGCTATTGTCATCCTCATTTTAAAGAGAGGCAAATTGAGAGATTTGCTGCAGAGGGATTAAGAAACTTGTCTGACCTCAGAGCTAGTAAGTAGAAGAGCCAGAATCCAAGCTCAGGCCTTCTGCCTCCAAGTCTGTCAGGTGACCTGAATGATGCTGTAGGTTCTCCGTCTCTAGAAGGCTGCCAGAGGACTCGGGGCAGAGGTTGTGAACAGCATTGATAGAGGATTTTATAGGGACTCTTGGCATGCACATCTGGCTCAGTGGGCAGACAGACCAACTCTGTTCCCCGTATCTCAGCTCTGCCAACTGTGAAACCGAAGACCAAAATAGTTGCCACCTACCCCCCAGCTTGTTCCCAAGAATGAGATAAGAGCTCTCAGCTATTATATAAGAAGCATTTTTTTTCTTTCCAATCCCTCTGCTTGCTGAGTAGCCTGAAAGACTCCAGATCTTATAAACTATGGGATTCACCTTTACTCTCTTGAACCCTTTGCAATGCTCACCCTGTTCTCCCATCCTGACTCCTGCCTCCCACCACGGCCTTAATATCCACGAGCCAGGAACTCCAAGTTCAAAACGTGTGCCTAAAATGATATGCATTTCAGACACTCCATTTGTTCCTGCAGAGTGACTGATGGAGAATTGTTCTGACAGCTCAGCTGGACACATTTTGAGGTGTTCCTCAGAGCCGCCCTCGCTCTGTACCTCACGGGTCCCTAAGACATATGCTGTAGGCTCTGCCTGCAGAGTAGCTGGCAGGAGGTATGTTGCACCTACTGTAAGCTTAGCAGCACTGTGCCAAGAGCCTTATCCTCTTAGAATGAAGACTCCTTGGTGGTGTTTCGTTGGTCTCATCTATTGAACTGAGAGAAACATCCAAATTCCACGTTGAGAGTCAAAGACTGAACGTTCCAGAGAATACATAAGGATTCTGGAGCCCAGTGAGCAAATACAAGATTGATTTCTTTTCATTTCATTTTCTTGGCTTTGTGTCTCAACGGGATGGCCAGCCTCCCTTTTCCTCAATCTCTTCTTGTGGGTGTTTATTAGCGGAGCAGAGTGAGATCCTGAAAGCCTTCCCCTTGCTCTGAAGTTCTGACTGTAATGGAAACAGTCTCCAGGGGGTAAAGTGTCACGGTGGTTATCTAATGATCAAGGACAGCCCGCCTGAGAGACAGAGAGCAGCCAGGGTCTCTGGCTCTCACCACAGGGCTTATTCTCCCCCTCCTCTCTCTTGCCCCACCAGTGACTAATTGATTTATGAAAGCCCTTGGAGGTACTCTGAGGGAGAAAGACACTTTATATCTGCTTACAACAAATCCTCAGAGGAACAAAAAAATCCATTTCATGCACAAATTTCCCCGCTTGACTCTTTCCTTCATTCAATTCCCAGTTAGCTAAATCTTCAACACCTAAAGAATTCAGAAGACAAAAAAAAAAAAAAGAATCTTCTGATGGCTGGTTACTGCCAAACAAAGACATTCGCACATGAAGGAGAGAAGCCAGAATCAATAATAAAATGAGGGACAGAAAAGTAGGCAGTAAAGAAGGAAAGTAGTTCTGTGTCCTTGAGGCACTAATTTAAGACAATTACTAGATCCCAAAGTCAACAAGTTCTGTTCCTAACACTGGCCACTAGTGAGTAGGACTCAGGAAAAGCCAGAATCTTGCAGTGCAGCCTCTTGGCAACTCCATTTATCATAAGTAAATTCTAATAGACTGATTCTTTTTTTAACCTCTGGCAACCAATCTAATAGTTCTATATATAGACTCAAAAGTGCTGTCAACCTTTTGTATATCCATCCCACCAAAATGTACTGAAGGGTTGATTTGGGATGTCTTGCTGCCCAACTGGGACTGAAACTTGCATTCTGACTTTCTGATTCAGCTTCTGCCTACAGTGCATTTGCTTTTCAAAAGGAGATTGCCAGGGCTACAGAAAGAGCTGAAGGAATATTGATAACAGAACTGAGCTTTTATCAAAAGCGGCTTCTTGTAAGTGAACTTGGCCCAGATTCAGAGTTCTTCCCCTGTTGCTGACTGATCTCAGGGTACCTTTCGGTAAAAGCCAGAAAAATCATTCGTGGGGCTTTTTTCCATGCAGATGTTAGGCTCTTTGGACAGCTGGAATAAGGTTAAATTCATTCATTTATTCTTAATATCTTCTGCTTCTGTTAGGTCCCTACCATTTCTGTCCTTTATTGAGCCCATCTTTGCATGAAATGTTCCCTTGGTATCTCTAATTTTCTTGAAGAGATTTCTAGTCTTTCCCATTCTATTGTTTTCCTCTATTTCTTTGCACTGATCACTGAGGAAGGCTTTCTGATCTCTCCTTGCAATTCTTTGGAACTCTGCATTCAAATGGGTATATCTTTCCTTTTCCCCTTTGCTTTTTGCTTCTCATCTTTTCCCAGCTATTTGTAAGACCTCCTCAGACAGCCATTTTGCTTTTTGGCATTTCTTTTTCTTGGGGAAGGTCTTGATTCCTGTCTCCTGTACAGTGTCACCAACCTCCATCCATAGTTCATCAGGCACTCCATCTATCAGATCTAGTCCTTTAAATCTATTTCTCACTTCTACTGTATAGTCATAAGGGATTTGATTTAGGTCATACCTGAATGGTCTAGTGGTTTTCTCCACTTTCTTCAATTTCAGTCTGAATTTGGTAATAAGGAGTTTATGATCTGAGCCACAGTCAGCTCCCAGTCTTGTTTTTGCTGACTGTATAGAGCTTCTCCATCTTTGGCTGCAAAGAATATAATCAATCTGATTTCAGTGTCAACCATCTGATGATGTCCATGTGTAGAGTCTTCTCTTGTGTTGTTGGAAAAGGGTGTTTGCTATGACCAGTGCATTCTCTTGGCAGAACTCTATTAGCCTTTGCCCTGCTTCATTCTGTACTCCAAGGCCAAATTTTCCTGTTACTCCAGCTGTTTCTTGACTTCCTACTTTTGCATTCCAGTCCCCTATAATGAAAAGGACATCTTTTTTTGGTGTTAGTTCTAGAAGGTCTTGTAGGTCTTCATAGAACTGTTCAACTTCAGCTTCTTCGGTGTTACTGGTTGGGGGATAGACTTGGATTACTGTGATATTGAATGGTTTGCCTTGGAAATGAACAGAGATCATTCTGTCGTTTTTGAGATTGCTTCCAAGTACTGCATTTCAGACTCTTTTGTTGACTATGATGACTACTCCATTTCTTCTAAGGAATTCCTGCCCACAGTAGTAGATATAATGGACTTATGAGTTAAATTCACCCATTCCAGTCCATCTTAGTTCACTGATTCCTAGAATGACAATGTTCACTCTTGTCATCTCCTGTTTGATCACTTCCAATTTGCCTTGATTAATGGACCTAACATTCCAGGTTCCTATGCAATATTGCTCTTTACAGCATCGAACCTTGCTTCTATCACCAGTCTCATCCATAACTGGGTGTTGTTTTTGCTTTGGCTCCATCCCATCAATCTTTCTGGAGTTATTTCTCCACTGATCTCCAGTAGCATATTGGGCACCTACTGACCTGGGGAGTTCATCTTTCAGTGTCCTATCTTTTTGTCTTTTCATACTGTTCATGGGGTTCTCAAGGCAAGAATACTGAAGTGGTTTGCCATTCCCTTCTCCAGTGGACCACAGAAGAATTGTACAAAAAAGATCTTCATGACCCAGTTAATCACGATTGTGAGATCACTCACCTAGAGCCAGACATCCTGGAATGTGAAGTCAAGTGGGCCTTAGGAAGCATCACTATGAACAAAGCTAGTGGAGGTGATGGAATTTCAGTTGAGCTATTTCAAATCCTGAAAGATGATGCTGTGAAAGTGCTGCACTCAATATTCCAGCAAATCTGAAAAACTCAGCAGCGGCCACAGGACTGGAAAAGGTCAGTTTTCATTCCAATCCCAAAGAAAGGCAATGCCAAAGAATGCTCAAACTACCACACAATTGCACTCATCTCACACGCTAGTAAAGTAATGCTCAAAATTCTCCAAGCCAGGCTTCAGCAATACGTGAACCGTGGACTTCCAGATGTTCAAGCTGGTTTTAGAAAAGGTAGAGGAACCAGAGATCAAATTGCCAACATCCACTGGATCATCGAACAAGCAAGAGAGTTCCAGAAAAACATCTATTTCTGCTTTATTGACTATGCCAAAGACTTTGACTGTGTGGATCACAATAAACTGTGGAAAATTCTGAAAGAGATGGGAATACCAGACCACCTGACCTGCCTCTTGAGAAACCTGTATGCAGGTCAGGAAGCAATAGTTAGAACTGGACATGGAACAACAGACTGGTTCCAAATAGGAAAAGGAGTACGTCAAGGCTGTATATTGTCACCCTGCTTATTTAACTTATATGCAGAGTACATCATGAGAAATGCTGGGCTGGAAGAAGTACAAGCTGGAATCAAGACTGCTGGGAGAAATATCAATAACCTCAGATATGCAGATGACACCACCCTTATGGCAGAAAGTGAAGAAAAACTACAGAGCTTCTTGATGAAAGTGAAAGAAGAGAGTGAAAAAGTTGGCTTAAAGCTCAACATTCAGAAAACTAAGATCATGGCATCTGGTCCTGTCACTTCATGGCAAATAGATGGGGAAACAGTGGCTGACTTTATTTTTCTGGGCTCCAAAATCACTGCAGATGGTGATTGCAGCCATGAAATTAAAAGACGCTTACTCCTTGGAAGGAAAGTTATGACCAATCTAGACAGCATATTAAAAAGCAGAGACATTACTTGCCAACAAAGGTCGGTCTAGTCAAGGCTATTGTTTTTCCAGTGGTCATGTATGGATGTGAGAGCTGGACTATAAAGAAAGCTGAGCACCAAAGAATTGATGCTTTTGAACTATGGTGTTGGAGAAGACTCTTGAGAGTCCCTTGGACTGCAAGGAGATCCAACCAGTCCATTCTAAAGGAGAACAGTCCTAGGTGTTCATTGGAAGGACTGATGTTGAAGCTGAAATTCCAATACTTTGGCCACCTGATGCAAAGAGCTGACTCATTGGAAAAGACTCTGATGCTGGGAAAGATTGAGGGCAGGAGGAGAAGGGGACGACAGAGGATGAGATGGCTGGATGGCATCACCGACTCAATGGACAAGGGTTTGGGTGGGCTCAGGGAGTTGGTGATGGACAGGGAGGCCTGGCGTGCTGCGGTTCATGGGGTCGCAAAGAGTCAGACACGACTGAGCTATTGAAATGAACTGAACATTCATTTATTCACTGAGTATTTATTAAGTACCTGAAATGTGCCTGACTGGTAAGTAGAATTTATTTTTTAATCATTAATTACAACGTTTGATCCGGAGAAGGCAATGGCAACCCACTCCAGTACTCTTGCCTGGAAAATCCCATGGATGGAGAAGCCTGGTAGGCTCCAGTCCATGGGGTCACAAAGAGTCGGACATGACCGAGCGACTTCACATTCACTTTTCACTTTCATGCATTGGAGAAGGAAATGGCAACCCACTCCAGTGTTCTTGCCTGGAGAATCCCAGGGACGGCGGAGCCTGGTGGGCTGCCATCTATGTGGTCACACAAAGTCAGACACGACTGACGCGACTTAGCAGCAGCAGCAGAAGCATAATGATTGATTTGCAGAAATAATCGGTCCAGTGTTTGGAAGAAGTACACCATGAGACAGTGGGTGGGGAGAGAAAAAAGAGGAAACTACTTTTCTCCCTTCTTCACAGCTCCTCAGATAGGTTCCATGGGGAGGAGAGTTCTGAAGCACTGAGCCACTTTCAAATTGCAAGCTACAGTGAATTACTTTGGCAAGTTCTATCTCATTGGTTTAAATCTGGTATGACATAGAATAACACATAGCTTTCCAGAACTGTCTATATCCAGAACCCGTGTCAGTTGCTTAGAACATTTTCTAAAATCCATCTACGTGGAAGAAAAAATTTTAAATGAATTTTAAACACACTCCAAGGTTATCCTTCCTTCATTGCAGGGTTTGCTCAATGGCTGCAGGTGACCAAACAATGCCAAGTCAGACGTCGATCAGAATAATATGGCTGCTCTTTCAATCTTTTGCAAATTCAGTCAAACAGCAATCATTCCTATTCTATAAAATGGGTAAGTATTTTTTGTCCAGCTTCACAAGATTCAAACCTATCCTTCACTGCTGCATAGAAAAATAATGTAAGTTTTTTAAAAGTTGCCTTTGTACAGCCCTTACTAATTTATAAAACATTTTATGGTTTATAAAAGCATTTTCTCATTTAATCAAATGATTTTAACATTCAGTCAATGAATAATTATTGACCTAATAGATCTCCCTGGTGCCTAGCTTAGGGCTTAGTCCCTTAAGAAATCTAGAGTCTAGTGGGTGAGAAAGAAAAGTTAGCAATAATCACAACACGTGCAATAGAGAAATATAAATGTGTAGGGGTAGGTAGAAGAAAACAGACATAGTTAAGTATTCAAAATTAAAATTGGTACTTGGGGAAATTCTGTTTATTTATAAGCTCCTAGACACCAGGCATATCTGGGTATATTGCATAGGCAGAAACAAAATATTTTTGATGGGAGTGCAAGACTGAGAGTGGTAGCTATTGAAGTGGAAGATCTGGTGGTGGAAGAAGTGTAATGATGGCAGGTTTTAGAAGACTTGGGCATTTCTTGGTTGAAAAAATTGATGTCATATCCTGGTATAGTAGCAACTCCCAACTATCCTGGAAACATCTCTCTTCCTAGCCAGCCAGTCCATTGGTTCACCATAGAGCCAATATACACACAACCACAGCAAACCACCACAAAATATTAGCAGTGACCAACTATGTGGTAACAAATCATGTGCTAAAGAACTGACAAGCCAGTGGCCACTCAGAGATGTACCACATGCCAAGAAAGCAAAAAGGAAACCCTTTGCTCACACCTGCCTTAGATCAGTTGAGCACCATTTGCATGGATAGGAGAGGCAACAATCATTTTGAGGAGGGTGAAAAAGCCAGGCAAGGAAGGAAGTAAGCAAACACGGACTGAAAGCAGATGACACAAGCCCCTGGCTCGTGGAGCCTCACAAGAAAAAGCATGAAGTAAGTGTCTTGCAGAAGGACGACTATCAGAAAGACAAAATGGTTGTAATAAATCCTAACAAAAGCCAACAAAAGAAAATGCTGGACAGCTTGTTATATAAATATTCAATAAGACTGATCCATCTCACTGCATTGTTGTAAAGAACAGCTAATAAAAAACGATTGTCAAGGACATTGCAAACACACAAGAACTAACCAATAATAAGGACATTAATAATAAGGGAGGGCCTAGGAATAAAACCAGTTCCATCAAGACCAAAGATGTTGAGCAACCAGCACAGAAATAAAGAAAACAGATACAACTGCCTGGAGGTTGTCCAAACAAACAAGAACCAAATACTTTTTTGCTCTTAATTTTGAAAAAGAAGACAAGTTTACAGGGTATAAGACTATAAATAAATATTGGCCAATGGGCTCTTGCTTTTCCCTGGAGGCAGCTCCCTTTGAAATGACTTCCTGGACAGAAGGGGTGAGGGAGTTGAAGGCTCCTATCCTCCTCCCTAGAACTCACGGTCTGCGACAGGAAGGCTTCCCTCCCTGGTCTTGATGATTTGGGGTTGGGAAAAAAAAACACTGGAAGGAATCCAAAGCTGTGGTTCATTTCATTCTTTCATTTCCTGCCTTTGCCAAATGCTGACAATTACAAACAAATGTTGTCTTCACAACGACTTTCTTCTAGATGAACATTCTGCTTATTTCAGTTGCTTTTGTGTATGTGACTTGAGAAACACTTTCTAAATCCCCAAGGTGACAGGAGTTCCACCTAATGATAATGATTATTTAATGTCATCATCACGATGGGCTGCCCGGGCAAATGAAAAGCTGGCTAGGTCTAAAGCATTCACTCAAGTGAGGTAAATTAACACTTTCCAGGGTACCAGATTTCCCATCGGGACCCTAAAGAAAGCAATTCATTACCCAGGCATTCTTCACCTTCAACATTGCCGTCCACCAGCAAGTTCTTCCACTGCTTAAACTGTCAGACTTCTCAAACAGCATGGGGAAGTCCAGAAGAGATAAGAACATGCTGAGGAGAGCCAGGCTGGGTGGATATTTTTAGTCATCTGAAGATAGTCCAGGGGTGATAATCATCACCATCGTCACAGCCCACGTGAATACAGTCCATGTTACTTTTCAAAGCACTTTCATCACATAAATCATCCCTTTGATCCTCACAATAATCCCTGAGGTATGCAAAGTAGGTATTATAGTCTGCACCTGGCTGTGGCAGCAAGACATGCACAGCTGGCATGGAGATAAGCCCAGGACACAGGGAAGAAAGAAAGGCTGTAGCTGGGAGAGGGGCAAACTCCCAAATCAGTAGCATCAAGAGCACAGAGGTTCTGGGACCAGGGGCCATGCAGAGTGAGGATGTAGCATGGCACATACAAGCAGAAATGTGAAGGAGTGTGGGTGTCTGATTGGATAGCCTAGGTTTAAAAAGATTTCTGGTTATCTGCTGAGTAAAAGATTAGTATTTCTAAAGCCAAAATCAAGAAATATGAAAACTAAAATGAACGAAGTGTCTGTGATAGTAATTCCCTTTCATTCAAGGCTTCAAGCTGTGAACTTTCAAGATGCAGAAGTTACAGCAAGGATGCAGAACCTGTGCCATTAATGTCAAACATGCGTGAAACTGCATCTTGCCAAGCTGACAGTCCTTCAGCTCTACCGTCTCCCACCTCCACTCCCTCCTCCAGTCAGTGACTCTTCTTGCCTGTTCATTCAATGCCAGCTCCGGTACTGTACTACTATACTTTTCAAGGTACTATATGATTAAAAACATACAGTTTTTGTGTTTGTTTTCTATGTATTATTTGTGTGAAAAGAATTACAAACCTATTACAGTGAAAGTCGCTCAGTCATGTCCAACTCTTTGCAACTTCATGGACTATGCAGTCCATGGAATTTTCCAGGCCAGAATACTGGAGTGGGTAGCCTTTCCCTTCTCCAGGGGATCTTCCCATCCCTGGGATCGAACCCAGGTCTCCTGCATTGCAGGCAGATTCTTTACCAGCTGAGCCACAAGGGAAGCCCAATAATATTGGAGTGGGTAGCCTATTCCTTCTCCAGGGGATCTTCCCAACCCAGGAATTGAACCGGGGTCTCCTGCATTGTAGGCAGATTTTTACCAACTGAACTATCAGGGAAGCCCACTACAGTACAGTACTATATAGCCAATTGTGTTAGCTGGGTACCTAGGCTAACTTTGTTGGGCTTAGAAATGAATTGGACTTATGAACGCGCTCTTGGAAGGAAACTCCTTCATATGTAGGGAACTTATTGTATTTGCCAATTGTGTTCCTGAAAGCTATTAACAGATTTAACCTTCACAACCAATCTATGCAAGATAGACATCATTAACCTTTTTTTTTTTTAACCACGCTGTGCACCTTTCAGGATCTCAGTTCCCCAACCAGGGATTGAACTGGGATTAGGTTCAGGCTGGGGGAAGGGCAGAGATGGCAGAAGCAGAATGGTCAGAGCCAATGGGACTTAAGAGGGGCCTGGGGAAGTGAAAAGGAACTCTATGACTTCTCTGCTGTGGAACCTGGGATAAGACACTTCTCTGAACTTCATCAGTAAAAAAGAGTCAACAAAATCTACCTCACAGTAATTCTATGAGGATTGAATTTTATACACACACACATATACATATATATGTAGTTCTTAAGCATTTGCAAGATTTCATGTTGAGATAGATGGTCTCTGGGGAGGGTAATGTGACAAGCAAGAATAGCATTTGGAATGATCCCTTCTTTGCATGTAATAAAATATTTCCATTGAAAACCTACTTTCCCCAATCCTCATGAATTCAAGCTACATCATAAGTGAGATTTTTTTGATTCTAAGAAGCACATAGAAAGCCATTTCAGTGATCTTTTCCTTTTGCAAGACTTATTTAACATGTTTCTTATGACCCACTATGAACTCTTCTGCTTTAAGTAAAGAAGATTCTTCCTCCAGGAAGAATGAATCAAGGGCAATAACATCCTTCCTGACCCTGCTTAGCATGTCAGAGTCACATCCAGTAACAGTACATAAAGACTCAACCAAATTGCCCCCAGTTTCTATAAAAGATTTGCCCAAGAGAGCCCATTCACGTTCAAATCTGCAGTGACTCTGGACATCGAAAACATTCCCAAGAAGGAGAGGTAGCAACAGTAAGAAATGTCGTTTGTACAGTTCCCTGCAAAGGTGCTTAGAAAGTTTCAGCTTTCAAATCCAGAATAATTCAGGGAATTTGAGAGTTTGCAAGAAACCCATTGCCCACCTCATCTCACCCCCAACTCTAAATAAGCCCACTGATCAGTGTCTTCCTGTATAAGGAAGCTGACACAGGGCTTCCTTAAACAGACCTGGGTCTGGGGAAGTCATTTCTAGAAAGTGCCCAGAGGACAGTTGGATATAAACACAATAGTATCAGGAGCCACTAAGTGGCTCATTCAGAATGTCGTCAGTTTCTCTGATCCTCTCATTCTATTATGACTTGTCAATGTCCACATTTTATATTAATGTACTCTTATAATATGCACACAACTAGAGCACGGTCATAAGCGGCTTATCCTCCTGAACAGTCAGCAAACCCTCTTGTCCATCTCTCTCTCCGCCAGGCCCTCTCCTCAGGCCACAACACCAGCTCATCTGCAAGATACAAATGCATTGTGGGCTGAGGACACTGGCCATGGAGATGGCCTTTCCCTGCCCCCCGTCACTCGCCAAGGGAGGACACGACTGGGCTGAAGTCTAAAATCAGACCAGCTGAACCTGAACTAGGCCTTGGCCCTGCCCTTCAATCCCACACCCCCTCTGGAACTGGGCATTGCACATGAACATTTAGTAGACTTTAAACTTGAGGTGGAAGGCCGCCTGGCTGGTGGGATCTGGGAGGAAAGACGACACCTCGCAGGTTGTAACCAGCCTGCAGCAAAGCCTGAGAGCCTGAAAGGGGCTACAGAAGGGAACTTTGACCTCCCGGCTTTCCAGTCGAACATGTAAAGCCTGGTGCTTCCATCATGAGGTTAGGAGAGCCTGTGTGATTCTGTTACAGTGAGAAGCTGGTCTTGTGCTCTAAGTCCATCTGACAGGTTAGCCAGGAAAATGTCACTAAAAACATTCAGTGGAATTTGTTTTAAGATTCCCAATCAGCGCCGCCAGCTATTAAAATGAAACAAAGTCATAGCTTGCTCTTTAGTAAGTCTTATCTTTGTGTCGTCTCAGGATTTCCCATGATAGGAGGCTAAGGCTTATGTAACATTGGCTTCTGGTGACTTAGTCATCATCACGAGTGAAGATGGGGGCGGGGGTGGGGAACCTTACTGAGTTATCTCTGCCTAAATGCCCCAAAGCAGCCACCACTTGGCTGGGCTTAACTAAAGCAGCAAGGGGTTTTTTCTTTTCCTTTTTTTTTCTTTCGGGAGGAGCTGCTCTTCACACTAGAAGTGGGGAAGGACTACTAGAGAGTAGGGGGTACCACCAAGGCAGCTGAGAACTCTGCAGCAGAAACCATCCTCCCAGGGCTTAGTCACTCAGTCATGTCCAACTCTTCACAACCACATGGACTGTAACCCACCAGGCTCCTCTGTCCATGGGATTTCCCAGGCAAGAATACTGGAGTGGGTAGCCATTACCTTCTCCAGGGGATCTTCCTAACCCAGGAATCAAACCCAGGTCTCCTGCATTGCAGGCAGATTCTTTACCATCTGAGAGCTACCAGGAAAGTCCATCCTCCCAGATTGCCCCACAGAAGAGAAGCAGTACCGTAGAACATCAGAACACAGCCTTACACAGAATAAACTGTGTGGGACCTACAGGCTGCAGGGAGCTGGAGAGCCCGGCTGGAGGTCTCCCCTGCAGCAGAGTCCACGTGGGCCACCAGCGGTTCTCTCCTGCCCCCCAGTGCCCTTGACTGCCCAAAGTCCCTGACATCCTTCCTCCAAGTCAGCTTCTTCTGTGCCTTACTCCCTCAGGCAAAGAGCACTGCATTTTCCAAGGTAACACCTAGCTAATCTAATACAATCTAATCTGAAAGCGTTAGTGAGTATTATTGGATTAATGCGCCATTACTCCTAGAAAATACAATTTGCATTCCAGAGACACAGGGCCTCAAACCGAAGGAGTGGGAATTTCCATTACACTGGCAGGCTAGGAAGGAGGCAATTTTGCAAGGGGTGGGAATTTCAAGACCAAATTTAAAACCTTAAAAACAGCCTTGCCTATTCCTACAACTGGGAAGGTTTGGAGTTTCATTTTTTAAAAGCTACCATGTAATCTCCTTTCTAACTTTTTCCCTACCTCCTCACTACTGATGTGCTCAGCAGCCTCGAACTTTCTCTTAACCTCAGGTGATAACAGTGGTTGGTAATGCCTGGGCTCTACCTTATGAGTGGGGTGCATCTTTAAAAAAAGAAAAGAAACCTACCTCCCCAGTTATTTAAAGTAATTATGCCTAATACTTCATTCTTTTTACTTTGGTCTATTCTTGGTAAACCTAATAAGGTTCTTCAGAGATACACAAGAACTCTTAGAAAGAAGAGCTACCATTTGATGTATACACATTATACATCTGCCTATGTTCTAAACCAATTATATACATTGTCTCCCTCCTCTTAACAATCCAGTGAACTAGAAGCTATTATCCTCATCTTTAAAATGAGAAAACTGAGGTACATAAAATTTAAATAAATTAGCCAAGCTCACATAGTTGATAGTGTTGGAGAAGGAATCCAAGCAAGATTCTCTGAATCCAAAACTTGCCCTTTTAACCACTATCTTCTCCTACAGATAAAAAGCAACACTATATTCCTACCATTTTGAGTTTTACCACCTCACAGTTCTGAGTCAGTAAGTCTTAACGCATGGTCCCCAGACCAACAGCAGCAGCATCCCTCAGGAAACCTGCTGAAAATTGCAAAATTGGGGTCTCACTCCAGACTTGAAAGAATCAGAAACTCTAGGGGCGGAGCCCAGCAGTTACATTTTAACAAGCCCTCTATGTGATTCTGATGCACACTCACGACTGAGAACCACCAAACAAGCCATCAGCACAGATTCCTAAAGTTCTGATAATAGGTCAGTAGTAACCACTTTTTGATAACTTCCATTCCTGAAATAATTCCTTTGCAGTTAGAAACTTCCACATGATTTCACTAATTCTAGGGAGATATGGACATATGAACATTGTTGGCACATGCTTGACAGGTGTGCAACATTGTGAATGAAAATGAGGGAATCAATGCAGAAGATAGTTTCTCAAAATCCTGTAAGGTAGTCTAACACAGCTGAGTGTAAAAGCCATGTAACGATTATTCTTGAGTTTAAAGTGTGGGGAGAAGGGAAGGGAAGGTCATCTAAGCTGGCTATACCTAACCAGCGGCCACTCGTCAGCTCCTGGTGCCTGCCTGCGTGCTAAGTCTCTTCAGTCACGTCCGACTCTTTGCGGCCCCATAGACTGTAGCCTGCCAGGCTTCTTTGTCCATGGGATTCTCCAGGTAAGAATACGGAGTGGGTTGCCATGCCATTATCCAGGGGATCTTCCCAATCCAGGGATCAAACCCACGTCTCTTACATCTCCTGAATTGGCAGGCAGGTTCTTTACCACTAGCACCACCTGGGAAGCCTCCGTCTGCTCCATACTTGTGCAAAATTACAGTGAATGCCACAGAAAGCCCCTGGGGGATGCACCTGCCTGGCATCTGAACAGCTTGCCTCCCTTTTTGGTTTTTCATCCTATGCCGCCAAACTTTCTTAAAACAAAATAAGACTGAGGCACCAAATTTGGCCTAGAAAAAGCCCACTAGACTGAGGTTGCCCCACTCGCTCCAGCTGGAAAACCTGTGCCCGGAGGATGGGAACACCGCTGTGGGGACATCTGTGCCTCATGACTTGGGGCTGAGAATAGACTGCTTTTCAGTAATCAAGTTCTAGCGCTCAGTTTCTCAAAGCCCATGCGTCTTGGAGCTGGTTCAGTATTAGCCTAGGTGTGCCTACAGAAAAGAGCAGAGGAGTTCATGGCCATCACTCTACCTTGATCTGAAGAAGAAAAGTGATTTGAGTCGATTTTCAAATGGGGCCAGAGGTTAGAAATAGGGGGAAACTTCCTCACCGAAGCTGGATCAGGAACCTCAACCTTCTCAAACCAGAGTGAAGCTGTTCCTGCAGTGCAGGGAGGGGGCTGTTCTGGTGGAAAACAAAGCTTGGATTCTGTGTCACGTTGGCCCAGCTGTGCGGTCCTAGCCAGGGAACTTGCTAGCTCCTGCATGGCCATTCCTAGCTGTGTGACACTGGGAAGCACACCTCACCCTCTTGAGCCTTGGTTTCCTGAACTGCTTTGGGAAGGGCGGTGTGGGGAGTGCAAGAGGCGGGAATGATGACTATCAGGTGGGAATGAAGAGAAACAGGGCCTCGTGGCCTAACTAGGCTCCACCTACCACAGGAGCTGCTCAGTGAACGCCGGCTCTCTTCCTGGTCCCCTCTGAAGCGCCCAGGTGGATTCTCACCTGCCTGATGGGAGCCCCAGCCTCCAAGAACCAACACCAGGGGTTATATAAACAGGGCCTGATACCCAGGGGTTACATGCCCTATTAACAGGTCTCACAGACATGGTCCTCTAGAGATCCCAACATTGCAGTGAAGGGTTTCTAATCTTGAAATACAGAACAAGACCGGGCTGCCTCATATCCTAAAGCAGGAAAAAGCTATAATCCCCTAGTCTGGGTCAGATCACAGGCTTTCCCCTAAATCCCCTTGGGAACCCACTTCCTCCCCACAGCTCTTCACTCATAAACACACCCTGAAAACTGACAAAGGCAGATTCAGTTAATCCCTAAATATTCAGGGATATGACACACCACCCAACTACAGAGCAGAGAAACACCACACTGTGTCTGGGGATTAATTATGCTTAAAACCTTTCCCACAGACATTTATTTTTCCCTAAAGGAGAGAGCCCTCTACTGGCGAATTAGCATGCTGCTGGGGAAGGGCATCTGTGTTAGAAGATGTTAGGGGCTGTTGCCTCCTTTTAGGGTAGCAAAACATGTCAGTTATTTTCAAATGGCTAAGTTTTCATCCTTGCTAGGAACAGATGTGGGTGTGAACTGATGAAGGTTGATGTTATAAAACCCCAAACCCCTGAAACCCTCTCAGCTGGCCTGGTTACAGTTTACTACAGCAAACAGAGGGGCTAAAAAGAAGTACAAGAACCTTCTCTCCTCCCTAATACACGGATAATCTTCTAGAAATATTTCACACAGAGACAGGGCTCCACCCAGTATTTAGGCTGTAAATGTATCCCATCAGACAATTTGAAAGTGATTGCAAATAACCTAAATATTCATCAAGAGCAGATGAGAAAAGAAGTTACTGCACATTTAAACAATGGGATATTATGCAGCTTAAGCAAAGTGAGAAAGCTTGTTCTATACCTCTATGGAAAGAGTTACAAATCTTTTAGTTTAAGAGAAAAAGCAAAATACAAATGGATAACCAACAAGGGCCTACTGTATAGCACATGGAACTCTGCTCAATGATATGGCGCAGCCTGGATAGGAGGGGAGTTTGGAGGAGAAAGGATACATGTATATGTATGGCTGAGTCCCTTGGCGGTCCACCTGAAACTATCACAACATTGTTAACTGGCTATACTCCAGTATAAAATGAAAAGTTTTTAAAAATCAAAAACAAAAAAAGCAAAGTATGGAAACCATATATATAATATACTACCATTTGTATAAAATTAAAAATAGATTTACATTTGCTTCTACATGCAGAAAGTAAAATATTTCCGGAAGTTTGAACAAGAAACTAGTAACAGTGGTTACACTTTATAGGAATGCAAGAACTATCGGAATGGTGGACAGGGGTGAGGAGAAACTCACTTTGTTACATATTTTGACCTCTGATGTGAATAAACCTTTTAACTAGTCAGAACATTAAGTGGATGGTTTTTCAAAGGACAGCCTGAATGGGCATGCAGATTTCCTTTACTCAACATTTTAACACTAGTTGTCTTTTATTTAACACTTATTATGTGCCATGCACTGTGCTAAACATGTTACAAGTATTAACTTATTTATTTAACCCTCCCAATCACTCTGTGCAGTCTTGTCATCCACATTCTAGAGAAGAGGAAACTAAGGAACAGAGATGTTAAGTTACTTTCCCAAGTTTACACAGAAAAGGCTCCAGCAAGGCTGATACCAGAGTTTCCGCACTTAACACTGCTACTCAGCTGCCTGGGAGAAAATTTCTCCAACACAGCAAAACTGACAGCAGAAGGGGTGTATGTTATAACCTCGGGGGCCCCAAGTAGAAGTCTGGAGAAGCCCTTTACTAGTGGTCTCAACGTGAGATTACTAGTGGTCTCAACGTGACAAACATGTTTCTCACAACATCCTCTATAAGAGCAAATAGGAAGCAACCCAAATATCCCACAAGGGAAGAAGTTACATAAACTATGGGGCACCTGCATGAGGGAATGTTATACAACTCTTAAAAATCATGTTTTAAGAAACATTTGACTAATATAAGAAAATATTTACCAAATAGTATGATATATTTTTTACTTTTACACGTTAGAGAAGATAACACCAAAATGTCCATTTTTTTAATCTCTAGAGAAGGAGATGAAACTACAGAGAACTTTTTTCTTTCAGAACATCAGCTCCTTTTCTGGTAATCCTAGAGGCCTCTCATTTCAATCTGGTGAGCTTCATTTTTACCTCTTATATAGGGTAGTATCAGTTTCCTCACAAGGCTCTTATAAATAGTTAAAAATTTTCCAATAAGAAGTGCTTTATAAATGAATAACAATGGAATTATACAATAAATGATTATATGATCTTTATGCGGTTTTCATAGCAAAGATTTTAGAAGGAATGATACCTTGTCAACAAATAGTTGAAATTTTAGTGGAATTTATATCTTTTAAAACTCTAAAAGTCTCTTCTTTCTCTAAAAAAAACTAAGCTGATGTTTATCTTATATTCTATGAGTTATTATGAAATGGTTCTCCGTGGATGATTCAAGAAAAAAAGAAACCTATCTACATCAATAATTTAAATAGTCCAGCTTTTCTTTTGAAGTGAAATGAGAACTAGGTTTATCAAAATAATAACCTCAAGGCTCCTCATGCTTCGCTAGTTACTCAGTCACTGTGGCCCAGAAGGGCAGGCGTGACCCAGAACTCCTGACCTGGCTGCTGAGGTACCACTCAGGCCCTGCACAGGCAGGGGTAGGCCACATGGGTGTGGTTAGTCTTCTTCACTTGCAGCCAGTCTTCTTGCCTGCAGGAAGAACCTCTAGGGTCAAAATGCCACACGAAACCGCCCTTACCAGGGCAGTGGGCGCTCCCGTGAACAGGTTCTATTTCAGAAGCTCTTAGCTTAGAACCTGGTCCTGCCCAACCCCCCAGGCTGCCATTTCCCCCTCCATCTTCAACCACCCTCCATCACACTCAGCTCCAGGTATGTCGGCCAAAGCGTTGGATGAAAGTCTGTCTTAAAAAGAAACTCCCTTCATTTCACACATATGCATTCAACCCATTCCAAGCCCAGTACCAGGCACCTCCACACTTCCTTTCAAATTGGAGCCAAATGCTTTCCCTACTCTCTACCTCATCTCCTTTCTCCTTTCCATCCAAACCAATGATGTCATTGTCAGGGACCAATATCTGCATATCTCACCAGATTTAAGCTCTGTAAACCAGGAGGAGGAGAACCAGTCTGACCTAGTAAGACCTCAGCCACTCAGAATCCCTTAGGAAAAGCCAAACTTGATACATGTTGCAAGTCCTAGTCCTTTAAGCTTCAGAACTTTTTAGGACACTCATGGTTTTGAATGGAAATCGTTCTCCATTATAGTCTACGCTCTCTGCTTTCTTAAACAGATTACACTGAATTGAACATCTTCTTGATGACGCATCTTCACGCACATCACTGACTGCCTTCATGGGGACTGTTGCACTGGGTAACACTCTTTGCTTGTAGATTTATTATTGCCACACTTCTTTCTTCTGAGGTTTTAGTTTTTGTTTCTTTTATTTGAGAAGCTCAGTGTTTCTGCTTTCCTCCAGCCTTCCCGGATCCCTTTTCTAATCCATTGCTACTGATCAAAATTTGTTAGCTTCTATACATTAGTGAGAGTAGGGTTTGAGGGCTTCACCCATGAATAAAATGCCCACACCCCAGTTCATCAATTTGCTGCTGCCTATATTGGGTGCTCTGAGCTTTATGGGCCCTCTTCCTGGTTCTGTGTTCTGAAAAGATGATTCAAAACAGACGTTTCAGAAAGTTGAAGCTTTCACTGCATTTCAGTTGATACCTTGGAACTATAATTAAATTAATAACTTTCCTAATAAATGCTAGAAAATATGTAGAGGAAAGGGAACCCTCCTACACTGTCGGTTGGGATGTAAATTGGTACAACCACCATGGAGAACACTATGGAGATTCCTTAAGACACTAAAACCAGAGTTGCCATATGATCTTGCAATCCCACTCCTGGACGTGTATCTGGAGAAAACTCTAACTTGAAAAGAGACATGCATCCCAATGTTCATAATGTTCATAACAGCACTATTTACAATAGCCAAGACATGGAAGCAACCTAAATATCCATCGATAGATGACTGGATAAAGAAAATATCACACACACACACAAACACACACACAATGGAATATTACTCACCCATAAAAAAGAATGAAATAATGCTATTTGCAGCAATATGGATGGACCAGAGACTGTCATACTAAGTGAAGTTTGCCAAAGACAAAATATCATATGATATCACTTATATGTGGAATCTAAAATTGTTACAAATGAACTTATTTACAAGATACAAATAGACTCACAGACATACAAAACAAACTTATGGTTACCAAAGAGGATAGGGGAAGATAAATTAGGAGTTTGCAATTAACATATACACATCACTGTATATAAAATAAATAAACAAGTTCCTATTGTATAACACAGAGAACTATATTCAATATTTTATGATAACCTATAATGGAAGAGTCTGAAAAATTATATATATATATATATATATATATATATATATATAACTGAATCACTTAGTGGTACATGTGAAACTAATACCTTATAAATAAACTATATATCAATAAAAAATTAATAACCTTGCAATAACCTTTTGAGGAATAAGTAGGTAACTTGAGAGGACTGGAAAGAAAAGATTGGAAATTTTTGTTAATAGAGAAAGAGCAACAGGAAGATTTTTATATTTTCTTGTCTTCCCTAGATGACTTGTTGCTCTAAATTTTTAAGTATTTACCTCCTCACTTCAACTCTGTTCCATAACCTCAATCAGAGGGTAAAAAAAGGACTATCCAAGTACATAATGGAAAATTGGAAAAGTTCATTTGGAGCTAATGTAATAAAAAGAGATAAAGATGATTCCAGACATAAGAGTGGGCATAATGTATTCTGAACTCATTCAATCATAAAAATAAAATTTTATTTTGTTTCAGGGCTAAACTGAATAAAAGGGCAAGACTTGTTGCTATGAAACATGCTTCCAAGTTTTCAAGCTTTACAAACTCTTCTTTAGGGACACAGAGTTGTGTTTCCCAGTTGTCTCCTCAGATTTCAGAGCTATTTGTTTTCCTTCCATCTTAACAAAATGCCTGACCCTTTGTTCATTTAGTGACGCTTACCCACATTTATCAGGTCCTACTACCTGCCTGGCATTTATTTCCTTGGGTGTGGTCACAGCAGCCCTTCCCTCAGGTTTCTCTTTCTGACTGAAGATACTCAAAGGGTCTTTAGAAAGTTTGTTAAAATTTTTTCTGTTGGTTCACAAGCTGGCCCCCATACATGAAGGGCAAGGAGAGACCAAAGAAAGAGACAGACCACTCCAGATTGGTAGGTGGCAGGTTTAATAGGCAAAGGAACTTGCTTAGAGGCTTGTCTTGTAGGAGGCTGTAAGATAAGTAGATTTCCACACCCACCTGCCAGGATCTTAAAAGTTTGTCAAAAGGCCCTATCAGGGTTCAGTCATGTATTCGGTCTAGATGGTCTCAACAATATCTACTCTCTCAAGGCTGAATCTGAAGCTATGGGAATGGTGGGCAGACAGGGGACGGGGGAGGAGCCTCCAACTGCCTGGTTCCAGGGGTCAACCAGTAGTCACAACCTCTCAATGACCTCCTTCAACACTAACAAATGAGCAAAAACTTATGTATAAGTGTGTTTACTTCAGTATCATTTGAAGTAGCAGAACAGAAAGAATCTAAAAACAGCTAATTGACTGTTTACAATAGCCAGGACACGGAAGCAACCTAGATGTCCATCGGCAGATGAATGGATAAGGAAGCTGTGGTACATATACACAATGGAATATTACTCAGCCATTCAAAAAAATACATTTGAATCGGTTCTATTGAGATGGATGAAACTGGAGCCCATTATACAGAGTGAAGTGAGCCAGAAAGAAAAGCACCAATACAGTATACTAATGCATGTATATGGAATTTGAAAGATGGTAATGGTAACCCTATATGTGAGACAGAATAAGAGACACAGATGCATAGAACAGTCCTGTGGACTCTGAGGGAGAAGGTGAGGGTGGGACGTTCTGGGACAATAACATTGAAACATGTATATTGTCATATGTGAAGCGGAACACCATTCCATGTTCTATGCATGGGACGGATGCTCAGGGATGGAGCGTTGGGATGACACAGAGGGATGGGAAGGGGAGGGAGGTGGGAGGAGGGTTCGGGAGGGGGAGCACATGTGAACCCATGGCTGATTCATGTCAATGTATGGCAAAAACTGCTACAATATTGTAAAGTAATTAGCCCCCAACTAAAATAAAAAAAAAAAAGAAAGAAACATACAACTTCCCATGGTATAATTTGCAATCAAAGATATTTTCATGGAGTGAGACTAGAGTTTTCATTCATTTTATAAATGGAGGCTTTGCTTTGTCATCACTGGAATGATAATGTGTAGGAAAATAACGCAATCATTGAAAGACACAGGTGATTAAAGAAGGAAAAAAATAAAAATAAAAAAAAAAATAAAAACAGCTAATTGATAGAAAGGCCCATAGTTATTGATCCAGAAACAGATTCACCCTACATTAATAAATGAGAAAAATAGGGACTTTCCTGGTGGCCCAGTGGTAAAGAAACTGCCTTGCAATGCAGAGGACATGGGTTTGACCCCTGGTTGGGGAACTGAGATTCTACATGCTGCGGAGCACCTAAGCCCATGCACTACAGCTACTGAGCCCAGACCACAACTACTGAAGTCCACATGCTCCAGAGCCCACCTGCCGAAAGTACTGAGCCCAACATGCCACAACTAGAGAGCCTATGCACTGCCCCCCCCCAAAAAAAAAGATTTCACGTGATACAACAAAGATCTCACGTATCACAACTAAGACTCCACACAGCCAAATAAATAAATTTTTAAAATAAACGAGAAATATACATATCTCACAGACTGACAACCACAGCATCAAAACTTTTATAGTAGTATATTATTTACAAGCATATAGATACATTTGAGGACCTAAAAGAATATACACCAAGATGGGTGACAAAACTGTGAATTACTTTGCTTTCATTTTGCTTTGTCTGTATTTTCTAATGTTTTTCTAAATGATTATGGATATGTGAAATCAACAAAAAAATTTGTGAAACAATTTTCTCTATCAAAAGAACCAATTCCATTGTCTTGTTAGTCACTGAAAATCTTACTAAAGTTTCAGAGCACCTCTTCCAAAAATCAAATGCATGAAATCCAAGGGATAGAGACAGAGGTCCCAAGACTGAACAGTCTGTCCCTTTATACCACTATGCTATACTGCCATATAAAACATGAACAGTTGATGCATAGAGCTATCCAGATTTAAACAATGAAAGAAGGAGTTTTGGAGAGTGATTGCAAATATTACCAGCCAGAAGACTATGAATGCATTGAATGATACCCTAAAGGCATTCAGCCATCAATTTCCAGCTACAGAACAATGAGACCTCAAAAGACCAGAACCTCCCAGAGAAGATGATACTAGCTGAAAAGGATCTGCATTCTTCAGAAACCTCAAAAATGCTAACCTAGAAAGTAAAGGACAGATAGATGACTGAATGTAATCGACATCTATCAGCTGATTGTTTCTGTCCTACATCTTATACAAATATTTTAAGTCTATATAAGTATACAAGTTACAAGAAAAAGTGATAAAGACTTTAGAGTAGTAGTTGGTAAATAAAATAACAAATACTGACTTCCAGTCAAGATGGTGTAAAGAGTTTATGGTTTGATTAACCCCTTTATACTCCTAATATATAGTTACATGTGATAAAATCTAAAAAGAGAAAAAAGTTTCAGATTTGAAAACAAGAAAACATTTCCACTAAACAGATATGCAAAGTGGAGAGGCAGGTTGAAGCTCTGTCTGTGCTAACCAGGAGCTCAGCTCTTCAGGAGTCAAAGAGTTTGAAAAGCTCCACAGAAGTTCTACATAACCATTTAAAAAAAGAACAAAATAATGCCATTTGCGGCAATATTGATGTAACTAGAGAGTATCATACTAATTGAGTCAGAAAGAGAAAGGCAAATACCATATGATATCACTTAATGTGGAATCTAAAATATGACACAAATGAACCTATCTATGAAACAGAAACAGGATCACAGACATAGAGAACAGACTGGTGGTTGCTAAGGGAAAGAGGTTTGGGGGAGGGATGAAGTGGGAAATTGGGGTTAGCAGTTGTAAGCTTTTATATACAGAATGGATAACCAACAAGGTCCTATTATACGGTACAAAGAACCATATTTGAACTATATTTGAATATATGGTTGTTGAACCATATATTCAACAACCTATGATAAACCATAATGGAAAATAATTTTTAATAAAGAATGCATATATTGATATATACATACATGAATGTATAGCTGAATCACTCTGCTCTACATCAATAAACAACAAAACATTGTAAATCAACTATACTTCAATAAATAAATAAATAGCTCTATAGATGATGTGGAATAAGGCTCCTAAGAGCTTCAACAACATGTAGCTGACTTCTGCCTAGAGCTGTAATCATGTTTGCCAACTTACTTTTCATTATTATCCCCCTAATGAAAAAAATTTGGGGGGTTTTTTTTTTGTTTTTTTTTTTGGTGGAATCTAAGTTCCCCAACCAAGGATCAAACCTGTGCCCCTGCAATGGAAGCACAGAGTCTTAATTGCTGGACTGCCGGGAAAGTCCCAAGAAAATTTTAATTTAAATTTTCCCTAAAGAGAAAAAATTAAATGCTAAGGAATAAGGGTTAAGTTTTGAAGGGTCACTATAATATCTAAGATTTTTCACCCTCCAAGAGTCAGTTTTCACCTTATTGAGGGCAAATGCATGAGCTGTCGTTTTCAAACCCACTGCCTTACCAGTAAGAACTGAGCCGCACCGCTGACTGACCATTTGACTGGCTCTTTGCATTCCACCATCACTATGTGGTAGGGGCCGCAAAGAGCAGTTGAAAGCCTGATTACGGACTAGCGATGTGAGGGACGGTTGCAGGGGAGGAGACTGCCAAAATGCTGGACACAGAGGCAGATGGAGAAAAATGGGAGAAAGAAAAATGAAAAACAAAAATGCCTCTTCTAAAATTGCTGGGAAGGCAAAATTCCAAAAGAATAATTGGCTGCTAAGAAAGAAAATTAACACAAATAACAATCATGTATTCATTTTGGAAAATTAATTTCACAGACAGCTTCACAAAGACTTGAAATCAGAAACATTGAGCTCTTCAAAAAAAAGAGAGAGAAAGATAATGCAGCATAACCTCCACTTTTTAAAGTGGATGAATACAAAATTATTCACAAAAACACATAAAAATAATAAAACAAGAGTAGGTGGCTATTTAAAGAAGCGACTAGAAATTTAAAAAGGAAATACAGAGTGATTGAGTTGAAATACAGTAAACAGGATTGGATTGTTCTCCATTTTAGATAGAGATACATTTAATATTTCTTTGCAGGTAGTTTTGCCTTTTTGGTTATTTTCTAAAGCTTTATATTGAGGTATAGTTGACAAACAAAATGTATAAAGTGTACAATGTTATGATTTGATATACCTGTACCTTGTGAAGGACTCCACTATCAAGTTAATCACTACATCTATCATCATCTCACATAGTTACTGTGTGTGTGTGTGTGTGTGTGTGTGTGTGTGTGTGTGTGCGTGTGCGTGCATTTGGCTAGAACAGTTAAGAACTGCTTTTCTAGCAAATGTCAAGTACACAGTACAGTACTGTTAACCATGTTGCAATAATCACCATGTTGTACTCTTTTTAATTTCTAAAATAGGTATTTCTATTTTTAATTTTTTGAGGAAGCTCTATACTGTTTTCTGTATGTTAAGTATATGAACTTGATTAAATAACTCACCTCTTTAGATCCCTTTTCCTCCATATGAAAAAGGAAGTAGATGAGATAATATTTAATTTCTATTCCAGCTCTAAATTCCTACTATTCTAATACTTACTAAACTAATATAAATATATGTCATCATGTTCAGAACGTGGCAAGAGGAGATAAAAACTCTTCTCTCAGTTTAAGTGGCTGATGTTCTTACATAAGCAAATCAGGCATAAAGCATGTGAAATGACATATGTAATAAAACTTATGAACTTGGACTAATTTCTTAGGGAGTACTAGATAAGTCAAAATTTGAGAGTTTTTAAAGCAATGATATTCATTCCCTTCAAGGACATACCTGAGTTCAAAGTAGAATGAGGAAAGCGATTATATGTAAATTAGTGCTTATATAAATGTTTGAAAGGGTTTTTCCCTTAAGAAAGTTGAACATACCTCCTTCCACTTCCTGAACACCATCCAAGAGCCTAGCAAAGTCTCTGAGGGGTGGGGAAAGCTGCAGGCCTTTCAGGCGTGGCACTCTCACAAGCCCCATCACTAAGAGTACCTTCAATGTAGGACAGAAATCCCTGCTTGGCCAGAAGTCAGTGCTTTTACAGGGGTAAGATTAATGTCATTTAGTTAAGCAGCAGAGAATGGTTCTGTAAAATAACTCAAGCCCTCACAGGGCAATTCAAATTATCAGCAACCTCATAAATAAATGCAGTCGTATCAATACTCAACTGGCAAACCATCAAAAAGTGATGTCTGAACTGATCTTATTATGCCATTAGGCTTCAGCTCTCAGCTTTATGTAAACAGAAACACATGAATTGGTTAATTAGTAATCTTTTAAGGATGGAAGAGTCAATTTGCTATCAATATTAATTTTACTAAATTTTTATCATCCCTTCCATATACAGAAACAACTATATAAATTCAAACTGTGGGTTACTAATGGTTCTGGTAAAGAATAAGTTACTAGCTCATGTTGGTTTTTTTTTTTAATTCCTCTTCCTTCCTACAGCAAAAACATTTCTAATGTTGCACCCTTGAATCAGTTGGGCCTCTTCCCTCTCCCTCACCACATATCCATCAGTTCAGTCGCTCAGTCATGTCCAACTCTTTGTGACCCCATGGACTGCAGCACACCAGGCTTCCCTGTCCATCACCAATTTCTGGAGCTTACTCAAATTCATGTCCATCGAGTCTGTGATGCCATCCAACCATCGCATCTTCTGTTGTCCTCTTCTCCTCCTGCCTTCAATCTTTCCCATCATCAGGATCTTTTCTAATGAGTCAACTCTTTGCATCAGGTGGTCAAAGTACTGCAGCTTCAACATCAGTGCTTCCAATGAATATTCAGGACTAATTTCCTTTAGGATTAACTGGTTTGATCTCCTTGCAGTCCAAGGGACTCTCAAGAGTCTTACCCAACACCACAGTTCAAAAGCATCAATTCTTCAGTGCTCAGCTTTCTTTATGGTCCAACTCTCACATCCATACGTGACTACTGGAAAAACCATAGCAAAAACTATATGGATCTTTGTCGGCAAAGTAATGTCCCTGCTTTTTAATACGCTGTCTAGGTTGGTCGTAGCTTTTCTTCCAAGGAGCAAGCATCTTTCAATTTCATGGCTGTGGTCACCATCTGAAGTGATTTTTGGGTCCAAGAAAATAAAGTCTGTCACTGTTTTCACCGTTTCCCTGTCTATTTGCCATGAAGTGATGGGACCGGATGCCATGATCTTAGTTTTTTGAATGTTGAGTTTTAAGCCAGCTTTTTCACTCTCCTCTTTCACTTTCATCAAGAGGCTCTTTAGTTCTTCTTCACTTTCTGCCATAAGGGTGGTGTCATCTGCATATCTGAGGTTATTAATATTTCTCCTGGCAATCTTGATTCCCAGATTGTGCTTCATCCAGCCTGGCATTTTGTATGATGCACTCTGCATGTAAGTTAAATAAGCAGGGTGACAGTATACAGCCTTGACGTACTCCTTTCCCAATTTGGAACCAATCCATTGTTCCATGTCCAGTTTTAACTGTTGCTTCTTGACCTGCATACAGGTTTCTCAGGAGGCAGGTCAGGTGGTCTGGTATTCCCATCTCTTGAAGAATTTTCCACAGTTTGCTGTGATCCACACAGTCAAAGGCTTTAGCATAGTCAATAAAACAGAAGTAGATGTTTTTCTGGTACTCTCTTGCTTTTTCTATGATCCAACAGATGTTGGCAATTTGATCTCATCATATAACCAGTCACTTATATAAGTCATAAAATCCTGCCACCACTTTCTTTTCAAATGTGTCTAGATTCTGATCCTTCACTCTCAAAATCACCATCCTAGGCCAGGCCCTCATCAACCCATGCTTGGTTTAGCACAGCAGACACAGAGCATCTACTATGGTTCACCATGTGTTTTAAAACCTACTAATCAATCTGATCTGGTAACCATTTCTTCATCTTCGTATCACTGCAAGTCTCACCCAAATTCTTTCTATTCAAGCGGGTTTTTTAAGCAGGTTCATGAGACAGGGACAAGAACAAAAGTTCTCTCCTGCGAACATGCGTGCTAAGTTGCTTCTTTGTGACCCCGTGGACTGTAACCTGCCAGGCTCCCCTGTCCATGGGATTCTCCAGGCAAGAACACTGGAGTGGGTTAGCATGCCTTCCTCTAGGGGATCTTCCTACCAATCTTCAAACTCCCACTAATCCATTGCTTGATACTACTTTGGTACACACAGTCCTAACCCATCTACCTGTACATCTCTCCAGCCCACATTCTTCCATATTCCATTTTTCCCATGGAAATGATTTTATGAAACTACTAGCTAAAGCTCAAGTATCCCAGGGACTTCTCTGGTGGTCCAGTGGCCAAGACTCCACACTCCCAATGCAGAGGGCCAAGGCTTGATCCCTGGTCAGGGAACTAGATCTCACATGCTGCAACTAAAGATCTCACATGCCACAAGGAAGATCAAAGATTCTACATGCCACAACTAAAGACCCAGCACAGCCAAATAAATAAGCATTTTTTAAAAAACTTTGAGTAACTCATGTCTTCAGCACTTCACACACTAACTACTCCTGGGTCTCGTGTGCTAGCCGTTTCCTCTACTGGCCCTATAAAAGATGCATTACCCTAGACTCAGCATTCTTCTCCTTTCTATAGTCACTCCATCTCTAGATGATCTCATCCAATCCCATAAATATCTTTATACTGACAACTCCAAAATTTATATCTTCAGCCTTGCTCTTTCCTGAGTTCCTGACTCAAATAGCCAACTGTACATTCAGAATTTTTCTGGGCAATCAAATACAGCATATCCAAAGCCTTACCCATCTCAATAGATGATTATCACCATCTGTCTAGTTACTTGAATCAAAAGCTTTGAGCTCATTCTCTACCCTTCCATTCCCTTCCTCCCAACATCCAATCCAATAATATGTACCTCTGTCTCTCTGAAATATCTCCCAAATCCAACCTCTGGAACCATCTCTGTGGCAAGCACCCTAGTTCGTGTCATTAACATTTCTCATCTGGATTATTGTCATAGACGCCCAAATGACAGTGAAATTCTGTCATTCGTCTAGACACTCGTTTAGCGTGATAAGCCTCACCAAAGAAGAAAAGGTTAGCTTGACATGATGTACACTTGATGCAACTCGGTTGCTGTTGGAAGTGCCCATCTTGTTCCTTCCTTTCCTTACGCACTCTCTGTACTTTCCTCCTTGTGAATCTCCCTCCATCTTCTAACTCCTTTTCCTTTACTCTCCCTCTTCTCAATATCTTGTCTCTCTTCCTTTCCCCCTTGCTTAACTGAACCACTAGGCACACATTATAGTGGAAAATGCTAGCAATTACTTACAAGCATCTCTTCCTATGGTCTAATCATGGTGAAGGAGGTAATTATGACAGTCAGGTTATATTTCTGGCCCTCAGCTGTCTCATCTATTAAATAAAGAGATTATACTAGATGGTCTCTGAGGTCCCTTAAAGGTCTAGAAATCTATTCGAGTTATTTATTGAGTAAAGAGCTATGTTTCATGCTCTTAAAAGTAGGTAGATTCAATATTTTATATTTCCCAGAGGGGAAAAGAGTAAATTAGTTTTTTAACAAGGCCTTCAATTGATCCTTTTCTATCAGGGGTAAATGTCTCTCAATAGAAAAAAAATACACTTCTCCCTTGGTATAGTCTGAATGTTCAACATCTCTGTAGTTATTTCTGTCTTTGGGCCCTTCTTGAGACAAGTGGTTTCCAAGAAGAGGCCAACAGGCCATTTACTATGAAGGCTATCATTTCTTAGGCACTTATTATGTTCTAGGCTCTGTGCTAAGCCATTTTTAATTTAAATCTCAACACAAGTCTACATAAGGCAAGTATTTTATTATCACTCTTCTTTTACAAAATAAGACGCTAAGGTGCGAAGAGGTTATGAAATTTGTGCAAGGGCACACAGCTAACAGACGGTGGAGCCAAAATTTGGACCCAGATCTATCTGACAGCAGAGGATGAGATGGTTAGATATCATCACTGACTCAGTGGACGTGAACTTGAGCAAACTCCAGGAGATAGTGAAGGACAGGGAAGCCTGATGTGCTGCAGTCCATGGAGTTTCAAAGAGTCAGACACAACTTAGCAACTGAACAACAACTATCTGACTTAAAAGTCCATGCTCTGGAAAACATATACACTACCATATGTAAATAGATAGCCAGTGGGAGTTTGCTGTATGACTCAGGGAAATCAAGCTGGTGCTGTGTGACAACCTAGGGGTAGGATGGGGTGGGAGGGAGGTTCAAAAGGGAAGGGACATATGTATACCTATGGCTGATTAATGTTGATGTATGGCAGAAACCAACACGATATTATAAAGCAGTTATCCTTCAATTAAAAAGAAATATTTCTTTAAAAAAATAAACAAAACATCCATGCTCTGAAAGATCATAATACTATATACCTCCCTCCTGAAATGCTGGAGCCCCAAAGTCTATCTTGCAGGTCTCTGTATACTCTTGTGACCTCTGATGTCCTGAGGGCAAAACCCTAGCCTCTACCTGACCCAGCAAGGTCAACTTCACTGCAGGATTTTAAGAGCAGAGACTCATAACTTCTTATGGACACTCCATAAACACTCTTGACTGAGGAAGGCCATGGTGAGAAGCAATGGACAAAGCTAGGATGGCCTAATGCAAGTTCTAGTGAAGCAAAGTAAAAGTTTAAGATCAGGACAAGATTGTGCTAGGACTAGAGATAGGCTCAGGCTTCCCATGAAGTTTAATTTCTGTGACCTCATTATCATTTGCAGAAAGTAGAGAGAGCTATTGATACCCCTAGAGAGCTGCTTTAGAAAATGGCTTTAAAAAAATGGTTTAATTAAGACTCTAGATATTTAAGTGGAATATCACATTTGTGATTAAGTGAAATAACACATTTGTGAAAGTATTTCCTTTTTTAAAATGCTTCCAAAGATCTTCAGAAGTGGGATTGCTTGGCATGACCACCTCCTGAGCAACATCAGAGCAGAATCAGCTCTCAGGGAGTCTTTTGTACCCAAAGAATTTATGGATTTCCTAGCCAGGAGGACCAATTGGCAGAATCTCTAAAACTCTGCCTCTGTCCCTTCCCCAATCTCTAAGAGAACTGTGTTTGGGTAGGTAAATTCTCTTGCTGAACCAGAGGGTTAAGAGGCACCTAGATGTCTTCCTGGGTCACTGGTTTGATGCTAACAAAAAGATGACATTTTGTAGCACTGTGTGATGCCATTCAAATGTCCTTAACCCATCCTTGGGATTGGCTGTCTAAACTTCCTTAAAACCAAGCATTTTAGGGGACTTCCCTGGTGGTCCAACGGTAAAGACTCCACACTTTCACTGCAGGGGGCTTGGGTTCCATACCTGGTAGGGAAACTGGGATCCCGCATACAGCACAGCCAAAAAAAAACAAACAAACCCACCAAGAGTTTTAGAAGGACAGAAAGATCCAGACCACCCCTTGGGACGTTCCTCACTTAGAGAACTGTAACATGGGTGAGGAAACAGACTGAAAAGGGTGAGTAGGTAGGCACGAGGTCATGAAGGTGGTGGGCAGGAATTCCCAGGGGAAGCCTACCGGCCACAAACAAAGATCAGCATGGGCAATAGCGGAACAGATGTCTGAAAGGCTGAGTCTCCACAGAGACTATGGGCATCAGTCAGGACCAGGCCAAAGAAAGGGAGAGAGCTTGGAGAGAGGAAAAGAGAGGGAAAGGCCAAGGTCCTAATGATTCTGTCCGGTAAGTGTTCAAGGTCAAAATCATTTGTGACCATCACCCTCATCTTGCTGTTCCAAGCCTCTCCTTTCAGACTTATGTGACCTGGGAAAAGAGAGTTAAAAAACGTTGTCAAGTATCAGTCCCATATCTACAGATGAAATTTTGATTCTGGGTATTTCTTCCTTTTGTTATACTTTCTTGGTAAGAACATTTGCACAGCCTATCTAAGATATGGCACCAATGGAGCCTATTTCTTATTTATAGTCAACTGCAATGCACAACTAAAATAAAAGAACTTGACAAAAAATAAGATAAAATAAACAAATGGCATCGGGCATGGAATTCAGGTTAACAAACAGAGTCTTCTTCCTCTTCACTCAAGAAAAGTAATATTATTGACTCGACACACCAAGAGAACATTAGACACTTTATCCATCCCACAGAACTCTCATTTTTTTTCAGCCTTCTTTTTTTTTTCAGCCCTCAGTCTTCTTTTTAAAACAAACTTTTAAATCCCTGTTTTCTTGAAAGTGTATCAAAACGTGACATTCTAAGCAATCACTGAGAAGTGTAAAGGAGAATATAGTCACAGTAATTAGCTCTGTTTATATACCAGACAGACTTATATTTCACTATAAATATTCCATATGGAAACCTGTGAAAGAGGACCAATTACGCTGAAAGGTTTATCTACATGCCATTTGTCAAAAGAAAAGAAAAATTACGCCACAGTTCCTGTTTGAAAAAAAATATTTCCTGGGATAATGCAACATGGTATACTTACCAAAAGGGGGGGAAAAATGAGGAGGAGTCTTGAGCTAAAATAATAAAGTACATCAACTTTAAGCTGCAGGCCTCTTCCCCTGCAACCCTTGTCCTACCAAAAAGCACAGAGTACATGCAAGGGGGTTCTGGTTCATATCATCTTAATTCTAACACTAGCACTGGTCACTGAGGGAACATCAGCCGAAATAGAAAACCCCCTGATCCCATGTGCTCTGTGACAGGAAAAGTTCATTTTGTTCCTAACCTTACAGCTCAAAATGAAATTACTATTTGAAACTAAAATCTTTCTTACCCTTATAATTCTTACTTAGAATGTGTTGCATTCATTTTGTTCTTCCTCTGCAACTTGTCACATATTGTTAATCTTAGTTTTTAAGGGAAGAAAAACAAAATTTTTCATTGTTCCTGTTTGCTTTTCTATCCTTTGTGCCTGCAAGGCTCTTGAATACAAATCTGGCCTTCAATCAAATTTAGCAGAAGAGTTTTGCATGAATGTTGATAATATATTAATGCACACATATGGAATCTATGCTTCCCTGGTGGTTCAATGGTAAAGAATCTGCCTGCAATTCAGGAGATGCAGGTTCAATCCCTAGGTCAGGAAGATCCCCTGGAGAAGGAAATGGTAACCCACTCCAGTATTCTTGCCTGGGAAACCCCATGGACAGAGAAGCTACAGTGCCTGGGGTTACAAAAGAGTCAGACATGGCTTAATGACTAAACCACCACCATAGAATCTAGAAAGATGGTACTGATGAACCTATTGGCAGGGTAGCAGTGGAGACACAGATATAGAGAATAGACTGTGGACATAGTGGGGGAAGAAGAAGGTGGAATAAATTAAGACCATTGAAACATATACATTACCATATGTAAAATAGATAGCCAGTGGGAATTCGCTGTATGAGGCAGGGAGCTCAAACTGAATGCTCTGTGACAACCTAGAGTCGGGGAATAGGGTGGGAAGTGGGATGGAGATTCAAGAGAGAGGGGACATACGTATACCTATGGCTGATTCATGTTGATATATGGCGGAAACCAACACAATATAGTAAAGTAGTTATCCTTCAATTAAAAATAAATTTTTTAAAAAAGAGTTTTGCATACATTTTGCAAAGCTAGTGTTAATTTCTGTGAGCTGGTCCTTCAGAGGCCCTAAAAGTCCTACTAATTCAATCTTGAAAATCATTTCCTTTGATCTAGATATTTCTGAAAAAAAAAATATCCATGTGCGCATGGTAGGTCATCCTTGGAAACAGGGACAGGACTGGTAATCACTGGTATAGTCTGACCAGTTGTTTTCAGCCAGCATCTGTTCTAATAGATTACAGCTTCTATTTTGATTGGTCACCTCAGCTGTTAAATATTTTTTAACACACTGAATATAAGTCAAAGAAAATCTTTATCAAGTTCAGCTGTCAAGTGTTTCAAGAATAAACACTTGATAAACCCACCTAGATAAAACTCACCTAGAGCCAGACATCCTGGAATGCGAAGTCAAGTGGGCTTTAGGAAGCATTATTACGAACAAATTTAGTGGAGGTGATGGAATTCCAGTTGAGCTATTTCAAATCCTAAAAGATGGCGCTGTTAAAGGGCTGCACTCAATATGCCAGCAAATTTGGAAAACTCAGCAGTGGCCATGGGACTGGAAAAGGTCAGCTTTCTTTCCAATCCCAAAGAAAGCCAATGCCAAAGAATGCTCAAACTATCAGACAAACAATAGCAATCATCTCATACGCTAGCAAAGCAATGCTCAAAATTCTCCAAGCCAGGCTTCAACAGTACCTGAACCATAAACTTCCAGATGTTCCAGCTGGATTTAGAAAAGGCAGAGGAACCAGAGATCAAATTGCCAACATCTGTTGTATAGTAGAAAAAACAAGAGAATTCCAGAAAAACATCTACTTCTGCTTTATTGATTACGCCAAAGCCTTTGACTGTGTGGGTCACAAAAAACTGTGGAAAATTCTTCAAGAGATGGATACAAGACCACCTGACCTGCCTCTTGAGAAATCTGTATGCAGGTCAAGAAGCAACAGTTAGAACTGGACATAGAACAACAGACTGGTTCCAAATTGGGAAAGGAGTACGTCAAGGCTGTATACTGTCACCCTGCTTATTTAACTTATATGCAGAGTACATCATGAGAAATGCCGGGCTGGATGAAGCACAAGCTGGAATCAAGATTGCTGGGAGAAATATCAATAACCTCAGATACGCAGATGACACCACCCTTAACGGCAGAAAACAAAGAAGAGGAAGAATTAAAGAGCCTCTTGATGAAAGTGAAAGAAGAGAGTGAAAAAGCTGGCTTAAAACTCAACATTCAAAAAGCTAAGATCATGGCATCCGGTCCCATCACTTCATGGCAACTAGATGGGGAAACAGTGGAAATTGTAACAGACTTTATTTTCTTGGGCTCCAAAAACACTGCAAATGGTAACTGTAGCCTTGAAATTAAAAGATGCCTGCTCCTTGGAAGAAAAGCTAGACAGCATATTAAAAAGCAAAGACATTACTTTGCCTACAATGGTACATCTAGTCAAAGCTATGGTTTTTCCAGTAGTCATGGATGGATGTGAGAGTTGGACTATAAAGAAATCCGAGTGCCGAAGAATTGGTGCTTTTGAACTGTGGTGTTGGAGAAGACTGTTGAGAGTCCCTTGGACAGCAAGGAGCTCAAACCGGTCAGTGCTAAAGGAAATCAGTCCTGAATATTCATTGGAAGAACTGGTGCTGAAGCTGAAACTCTAATACTTTAGCCACCTGAGCCAAAGAACTGACTCATTGGAAAAGATCCTGATGCTGGCAAAGATTGAAGGCAGGAGGAGAAGGGGACAACAGAAGATGAGCTGGTTGGATGGCATCACCAACTCAATGGACATAAGTTTGAGCAAGCTCTGGGAGTTGGTGATGGACAGGGAAACCTGGCGTGCTGCAGTTCACGGGGTCACAAAGAGTCAGGCACGACTGAATGGCTCAGGGAATGGATGTTCCTGACCTATATTCAATATCCTAGGGATCGAGCCCACATCTCTTACATCTCCTGCACTGGCAGGCAGGTTCTTTACCACTAGCTCCAACTGGGAAGCCCCTAACTTCAATAGAGCTTCATTAAAAGCCTTATAACATTAACTCCATTAAATAAGAAATAAATAGCAGTTTTTCTGCTATTTAAAAATATTTTTTCAGATATTTATTATTTATTTAGCGGCACTTAGCTGTGGCATGCAGAATCTTTTAGTTGTGGCATGTGGGATCTAGAACCCTGACCAGGGATTGAACCCGGGCCCACTGCATTGAGAGCATGGGGTCTTCCCTGGACTACCAGTGAAGTCCTACTGTGTACCTCTTTAGCTACCATCACACATTCACAGCATAGCTTTGGGCAAGATTTGTCTACATGGACTACCTTTACCACCTCAACTTCCATTCACTCTTCCAACACCATCCCTCCCTATTGCGTCTTATCTCCTACTAGCATCTACTCCTATTGCTCCCTTGAAAGTGCTCTCATAATTTCCGGATTGCTTAATTAGTGGACCCTTTTATGTTTTTATCTCAATTGATTTCTCTGCAGTGTTTCACCCTGTTGACCACTTCCTCTTTCTTGAAAGTCTCTCCTCCCTGTGCCTTCTGTGATATTTTCTCTTGATTTTTCTCATATCTGCCTCAACCTTATAAACTTCTCCTTTCTCTACAAACCCCTGTAACATTAGTACTCCCCAGATCTTTGCTCTCTCCATACCCTCACTTAGGAATGCTTGATTGCCTCTATATCAATATGTAGTACTGCAAATATACAAAACTAAACTGAACTTTTAAATCTTGTACTCCATCTGCAACTCCTAGTTCAGCAATGACTCTACCAACCAACCCATCAACCAATCAGAAAACTAGCAGTTATCCCTGACTTCTAATCCCCCTTTAATTCCCATACTCACGAGCTCAACAGATAATTCCAGTCTCTTCTGCCTTCATTTTATGAGCTTAATCTCCCATACCTATTCCCTTGCCTTCTGTACAGCTTCAATTCAGTCCCTAACATTTCTCCCATTTCTCTCCCATGAAACATAGACCAGCTTCCTAATGGGTCTCTTTGTTTTCTCTTTATTCTCCCAAGTGATGCCATAATGATCTTTCTGAAATGACTCTGCACACACGTGCACGCACACACACAAATCTAGGGAATTCCCCGGCAGTACAATGGTTAAGACTCTGTGCTTTCACTGCTGAGGTGAAACTAAGATTAACTAACACTGCAACTAAGATCCTACAAGCTGTGTGGTATGGCAAAAAAAGGAAAAAAATCTAGGATTTGCTTTTTCCTATAGACTCTCACATTGCTCTGTGCATAGCATCATCCTGACACTTATCAGCCTGTATTCTAATAAGTTGAGAGTTATCTGTGTTTTCTCAACTAGACTATCAGTCAGTTGAAGGCAACTTCTAGTCTTAGTGAACTTTTTGATACCGTGCCTGATGTGGTAGGTGCTCACTTAACAATTGTTGAATGAATTAATGGAAAATGCTACTAATATTAAATGAGAAGATTTTAAGAATTGAAAAGGGTAAACTTTGGAAAGGAATATAGACACAAAGTTGCCTCATTGAGACTCTGCCATGAAAAGTGGAAGAAAGACAACACAAGGCTTCTTCACATTTTTGGACCATGCCTCCTTTCAAGAATCTGATAAAAATTAAGGACTCACCTCACAGGATAAAATACACCTATACATATCACATGGAGAAGGCAATGGCAACCCACTCCAGTACTCTTGCCTGGAAAATCCCATGGATGAAGGAGCCTGGTAGGCTGCAGTCCATGGGGTCGCTAAGAGTCGGACACGACTGAGCGACTTCACTTTCACTTTTCACTTTCATGCATTGGAGAAGGAGATGGCAACCCACTCCAGTGTTCTTGCCTGGAGAATCCCAGGGACAGGGGAGCCTGGTGGGCTGCCGTCTATGGGGTCGCACAGAGTCGGACACGACTGAAACAACTTAGCCGCAGCAGCAGCATACACATCACGGAGGATTCTGCATACAATTTCAGGGGTTCTCCCTACAGATGTCCCAAGGCTCCATAAATCTAAGGCAACACAGGGCAATACGTGGGATGGATCAGAGTTGGGTATGTCTAGAATGAGAATTTGTTCCAGAATAAAAGGAGTTTTCCTACCTCACATATTACACCAAATGATACAGTAAATTCATTAAAAATATAAATAATTTTTCAACTATAAAATATTAGGGAAAATATTTTTATACTGTGGAATGGGTATAAAATTATGAACCCATAAAAGAAAAGACTGACAGATTTGACTACATAAACTTCTGAAAAATAAGACATCATGGATAAAGGAAAAAGAGGCAAATTTCAAACTATGTAAAGTATGTGAAATGTTTAAAATCCAAGTAATTTATATCCAGAAAATACATAAGGAGTGACTGTGAGAAAGTAAAGTAACACCACCACAGGGAAAAGAGAAGTGCAATGGAAAAGAACAGACGTTTCACAAAACAAATGCAAATGATCAATTAGTACAGGAAAAAGTGCCCAACTTTTACTAACCAAGGAAATATAAATTGAAACAACTAAGTCATTCCTCTTCATCCACCACATTGGCAAAAATTAACAAGATTGATAATGTACAGAGTTGCCAAGGATATAGGAAAAATGAATATTCTCAAACACTGATGTTGGGAATGAAAATCAATATTCTTTTAGGAAAGCAATTTGGCAACATCTGTCACTATGGTAAATACACATAAAATTCTACCCAGAAATTTTATCAGTAAGCCTCTCTTCTAAAGAAATGCTTGCAACTGTGCACAAAGAAGCATAAACAAGGAAATTCACTGAAGTATTGTTTATAGTAGACAAAGCCAAATGTCCACCTAAGGGAAACTGACACTACATTATTTTAAAATGCAGCTTATCTATTTATATTCTCTAAGACATAATGCTAAATGACAAGACAATGTATATAATATCCCATTTACTTAAAAAAAAAATAGACACTTGAATACATACATATACCGGGATATAAAAGGGCTATACATTTTAAAATACATCAAACAGTGAGTACCTCTGGGAAGAGAAGTAAAATTCACAAGAAATGAGAAGTTAGGATGTATCATTTTATTCTGTTTTTTTTTAATTGTTTGAACATTTTGGAACCAGGATAAATGGAAGTGGAGCACATTTTTAAGGGACATATTCCATCACACCGCCCAATTTCCTCATTCATTCTGGCCTCTGGAATATCTCACAATTTTGCCTAATTTCTACTGCTCACAAACACTTCATTTAATCCACGGATTGTATGCTCTCTCCTAGTCAACACCAGAGCCTGTGGGTCCATGTGGGCAGCCATCACCAGCCTTGCCTCACGGGGGCGGGAGTCTCATTACTCACCAGATGCAAAGTCGTGGCTGCCTCATACAGACACGAGGGACCTTGACCCTGTGTTCTGTTTATGCTATTTACTTTGTTCTCTTTGAGGATTTTGCAGAGGGAACCATGATTCTGTATAAATGGGTAATGTTCAATGACAGGTCTATATTTGGCTGTAAGTTAAATGATATTGCTTTCAGAACTTGGTGTGTGGGCTGTGAAAGATGTAAGTTTATGAGAATACTCTCCTAACCAAACGGGAAACAAATGATAAAATAAGCCAAACTGCTACTAGTAGAGATCACTATGCTAGTAGAGCTGCCCTTAATCCCTCTCCATTGCAGGAATTAGTCATTAATTTCCCCTCTGGACTTCCTCAGGACAACCAGGTCCAGATACATAAGAGTTCTTTTCCTCTCACTCCTACTACCAGGTTGCTTTTGTACTTCTTGGAAGGCATGTTACTGACAATGGTCCACCCCACCCACTCTTCTATTAATACTGTGGCCTCTTAATATTTTTTAAATAATACACACCCACATATACACACTTAGATAAGTGTTTCTGAGTTACTTGTCAATCAGCCTGATTTCCCCACATATTAACTCTTCTATTAAGATCTGATTAAAAATCCTTATTATGGGACTTCCCTGGTGGTCCGGTGGTTAGAAGGCCACCTCCCAATGAAGGGGGCGCAGGTCCAATCCCTGGTTGGGGGACTAGGATCCCACGTGCCATGAAGCACTAACGCTGACAGCAGCAACTATGGACCCCACATCCCACAACTAGAGAGAAGTCCAGGTACAGCAACAAGAAATCCCACGTGCCACAGCGAAGAGCCTGTGTCCCACAGTTAAGACCCAATGCAGTTAAATGAATAAACAGATATGAAAAAGAAACGCAGATTTTGTTTTTAAAAATCTTATTATTTTCAAAAACCTGAATATATGTCATGGAAACAAGAAGTATTGCAGTCATCTATGTGGGGATTATGTCTCAACATTAAGGGCACCATCATTGTTAGCGTCTCCTTTTATGAGGAAAATAACACAGACTGGTAAAGTCTTAGATTCCCAGAAATCACAGCAAAATCTGAACCTGGACATATTCAGTTCAGTTCACTCAGTCGTGTCTGACTCTGCGACCCCATGAACCGCAGCACACCAGGCCTCCCTGTCCATTACCAACTCCCAGAGTCCACCCAAACTCATGTCCATTGAGTCGGTGATGCCATCCAACCATCTCATCCTCTGTCGTTCCCTTCTCCTCCTGCCCTCAATCTTTCTCATCATCAGAGTCTTTTCAAATGAGTCAGTTCTTCGCATCAGGTGGCCAAAGTATTGGAGTTTCAGCTTCAACATCAGTCCTTCCAATGAACACCCAGGACTGATCTCCTTTAGGATGGACTGGTTGGATCTCCTTGCAGTCCAAGGGACTCTCAAGAGTCTTCTCCAACACCACAGTTCAAAAGCATCAATTCTTGGGCGCTCAGCTTTCTTTATAGAAATATTAACCAGGTCCATTTTCCCCCTTCCTGCCCACACAGGGCTCCAGCGTATTCCCACCTCCCTGATAGCCCACAGGCTCAAGCCTGCACTGACACTCACCAAAATATTCACTGGGTCTTGGCAAAGCACAGCTAGTGGCCCAGGAAAGGAAGAACAGAGAACCTTAGGCTTTTCACCTTTGTTTTGCTTTCTGGACCTGAGCCTTTTCAGGGCGGGACATTGGAGGCAAGTGCATTAATGTAAAGGCAAACAGAAACGTCCCTTTCTCCACGCTTATTGCCAACTGATGATTTGCTTTCCTAGTCTACCCCATAAACACAGCTAAACTGTGCCCTACCAAGAGGCACCTGGGAGGAAGATGGAAGTGCTTAGTCGAGTTTGCCCAGGCTGCGAAGCTACAGTGATTCTGGTGAACCAGGCTCAGATACAGCTTGCCTAGTGCAGCTTTATGCCCACCTCATTTACACAGGTCACTCTGTGTGGTACATGTTATTATAAGTAATGCACCCACCCGCCACAGATTGTAATGCATCCCAGAAAGCAAATTACTGTCAAGAATAAGTTATATGACATTCCAGACCAAATTAGCCAGTTATTCATCTGAAGACCAACAAACTCAGCCTCTATTGAACCATGAAGGAAAGGGAAAAGCATTGAACGATTGTATAGATGTTCTGCAGTGAAGGGTTGGGACAGGACTGTATTGAAACCTCCTTAGTATGGCAAAGCTGAGAAAGGTCTGGAGAGGTCATTCAGCACACCTCCTGCCTCAGCCTGCTGCAGACTCCAAGGATCCATTAGCATTGCCCAACAGAACAAAAAAGATATACCAAGAAAAAGCGTCTTGTTACACATTCGACAGCTACATTTTTTCCTAGGGCTACTCCAAGGAAGTAGAACAATATGTCAAGAATAACTTAGGAGAAGTTGAGAAAAAAAAGTCCTAGGGATATGTAAGCAAGTTGGCAATGACATGAATAAATGAAGCAGTAGAAGACAAAAAGGCAGCTCTCAATAAGCTCGGATCACACCTCATCTGCCTCATATCACATAGGATACTCACCACCTGATTCCCACAGAGTAGCTGGCAGGTGAAGGAGAAAACAGGATTTGGGAGCTTGCTTTTTTTTCTATTTCCATACTTCTAATTGTTCTGAAGTCCCAATCCCTAGGTGGCTTAAACATTAACAGGCTAAAGCTATGCCCTAGCCTTACACTGGGGTGCTTATGCTCTTTTTCTATCAAAGGACAGAAGTAACTTCATTTAGGCTACCTCAAGTCACGAGGGCTTGCGATTCAGTTACACCAGGTAACATGTGGCTTCTCCCTTTTCTACCTATCTGCCCCAACTCTCATCCTTAAGCCCCAATCTGGCTGGCTGATCCTCTCCATATTCCTCAGATCAAATTCCAGAGTCTGTTTCCCACTGTAATCACTTAACTCCTATTGGTCAGAAGCTTTGCCTGTCAGCCACCCTACAAGCTCACCAGCCTATGAACTGGCTGCCTTTGAGTCAGGTGTCTACATCTGGTCCAATCATCAGGTGCCCACTGCACAAAGATAAGGTTTACAGTAGCTTCTTTGGTCAGGGGCTATGGACCAAAGCAACTTTTCCAGACAAGAATGACCAGGATTAGGGAGTGAGGTCTTAAGCACATGTCTTAGTCAAATTGCCACCAAAAGCTTAAGCAGAAATAAACCATTCATTTAGATGCAGGGTCTTTAAAGGAGCAGGACCAGTTTCATGGGCTTATGCACAGGTGCACAGGGTCCCTCCACTTACAAGGGCCCACACTTGGCTTAATGCTCCTTTGTAGATATCTTGACATTCTTAATAATCTTTGAATAGGGGGTTCTACATTGTCATTTTGTATGAGGCCTTGCAAATTATATAGCTATTCCCCTATAAGAGCTTTTATTATAACAAGTGAATGGAGTTTCATAGAACTAAATAATTTTGGATTCAAAGATTCTTCAGAGATCATTCACACAAAATACTCATTTGACAAACAAGAAAACTGAGCTCAAAGAAAGGGCTGATTGCTTAATCAAGATCCCACAGTGAGCACTGGCAGCGTCAGACTGGAAAGAGATTCTTATCGCCAAGTCCAATCTTCTCATTACTCCATGTGGCAGGCTTCCTAGCAGAGAGGACTGCTTAACAGTCAGTCTATTTTGCCAAAATATTTGGTAAACTATTTAGAAATCTCATTTTATGAGGCTGATATAAAAGCACAAATGTCCACCTTTCCTTGTTCAATCTTGCATCCTGTTTCCTCACCTATGACCTCCAGTGGAACAGATTCCAATGACAATCTCCAGAATCTAAAATGAGAGCTGGGTAGAGGAATATAAATTAATAGAAACTCCTAGAGAATTATCTGATAACAGATATAAAAATTACAGTGTCCATACCCCTCATGCCACAATTCCATTTCTACATACAGTCTCACATATGCACAAATATTATTGCACACCCAAGACTATTCATTGTGGTGCTGCTTATAATAGCAAAAGATTAACAATATAAATATCTATCAATAGGAAACTGGTTTAAATATAATATGTATATACATACATGCAGACATACACACATATATATATGATACTATGTTCATGCAACAAAATAGTACATAGCTCTTAGGAAAAAGAGTTTAATTTATATTTACTAATATGGAACAATATCTAACATACTGTTTCACAAAAAAGCAAGGTATAAAATAGTATACAGCATGCTTCTCTTTGTGGGGGGAAAGAATACAGGAGTCCCCCCCACCCCTCTCCCGCCACTATCTGTAAGAGATAAGTTCCAAGTAGATGCCTGAAACCACAGATAATACCAGACCCTTTATATACTATGTTTTTCCTATACATTCATGCCATACATACCATGGGTAAGTATGTATAAGAACTATGATAAAGTTTAATTTATAAATTAGGCACAGTAAGAGATTGACAACAATAACTAATAATAAATAGAATAATTATAACATCATATTGAAATAAGTTATGTGAATGTGGTCTGCCCTCTTTCCTTCTCTCTCTCTCTCAAAATATCTCATTGTACAAGTGCAATGCCTTAAAGGAAGCGCTTTACAGCGATGAATTGCCAGCATCGCTATCCTCGCACTCTGGGCCCATTATTAAATAAAATAACATGAGCATTGCAATCCAGCAACAGTTATTTCATATCAAGATGGCCGCTAGAGTGGATGCGATGATTCACATCCCTCATGGAACAGAGGGGATAGCGCAAGATTTCGTCACGCTACTCAGCTGCTGCTGCTGCTAAGTCGCTTCAGTCGTTTCCGACTCCGTGCGACCCCAGAGACGGCAGCCCACCAGGCTCCGCCGTCCTCGGGATTCTCCAGGCAAGAATACTGGAACAGTGCACAATTTAAAACTTAACGAATTGGGAGTTCCCTGGTGGTCCAGCAGTTAACAATCTGGCTGCCAATGCAGGGGACACAGGTTCAATCCTGTATCCCTGGTTTGGGAAGATCCCACACACCACAGAGCAACTAAGCCCATGCACCCCTGAGCCCTAGAGCCCATGGTCTGCAACAAGAGAAGCCATTGCAGTAAGAGCCCTTTGCACCACAGCTAGAGAGTAGTCGCCTGGCTCTCCACAACTAGAGAAAGACTGCATGCGGCAATGAAGGCCCAGGGAAGCCAAAGATAAATGAATGAACACATAAAACTTATGAATTGTCTATTTCTAGAACTTTCCATGTAATACTTTCGGACCTCAGTTGACCACAGGGAACTGAAACCTCAGAAATCAAAACCATTGATAAGGGGGAAAACACCACTGTATTTAGTTATATATCCTATAATTACACAAACGTATGTTGGAGTATTTGTACTTGCACATAATCTTTCTAGAAGTACATTCAAAACAGAATGATTGCCTTCAAGGAGACTCAGGGATAGGAATGTGGGGAAGATTTTTATTCTATGCCCTTTTGTTCCCTTAAAATGTGTGCTATTTGCATATCTTTTCAAAAATTAATTAGTTATAAATTAGGAGGTTGGGATTAACCCATACACACTATTGGATGTAAAACATATAAGGGCCTACTGTATATCACAGGGAACTGTAGCTAACATTTTGTAATAACCTATTAGGGAAGAGAATCTGAAAAAGAACATATATATGTATGTATGTATATAACTGAGTCAGTGTGCTGTTCACCTGAAACTAATATAACATTATAAATTAACTAAACTTCAATAAAATAAAATAATTAGTTCCATTAAATGAATGTCTGAAAGAGGACTCCATGACACTGTCAGTATTGATTCATATCTATAGTAGTGGCTTCTCTCATAGCTCAGTCAGTAAAGAATCTGCCTGCAGTACAGGAGACCTGGGTTCGATTCCTTGGTTGGGAAGATCCCCTGGAGAAGGAAATGGCAACCCACTCCAGTATTCTTGCCTGGAGAATCTCATGGACAGAGGAGCCTGGCAGCCTACAGCCCATGGGGTCTCAAAGAGTCGGACACGACTGAGTGACTAAACCACCACAATAGTGAAAATCACACTATTGTTTACTAAGGCTTTTGCTAGGATCTTGCATTGAAGTTATAGACAAAGGAAATTATAAGTAGTTACATCAAACTGGAAGAAAAAAACAATTCTCTCTTTTCCCCCTCCTCTGCTCTATATAAAAAGAAAAATCTGAAAAGTTTTCAAAACCTGCTTAATCCAATGCTTGTTTAGTCATTGGCACAGCTGTGTGACACAGTGGAGAAAATGAGAAATGGTCCCACTCTTTCTTTGGAAATTTGCCAATATCCTCTCCAAAGTGTCCTTCAGAATATCCACTTATGTTTTACCGATGCACCTACCAATCGTGTTGCTGAGCACTTTAACAAGAGCTTTACTTTGAACCAAAAGCACAAAGGGGGACACAGACGTCGGTACTGCCCTCGTTCAGCAGAAGTACATTTTCCTCAAGTGGCAGCCTAAATGGTGACTTCAGTTCTCCAAATGAGCCCAGTTCCCTTGGGAAAACTGATTCCTAGTTAAGAAGCCAAGACAAGGGAGAGTCCCCCCTCAGCCTCGTATTCTCTATTCTTCCACTTCACATGGTCTACATTTATGCAGCCCACACGTAGTGGATCAAGAATGGCCACAAATTCTTGACACATCTCTCCTTGGGAGGTAGGATCTGTTTCCACTCTTCTAGATTCTGGGTTGCCCTGTGACTTCTTTGACCAGTGGGATATAGCAGAATTGGTGCCATACCAAGTCTGAGTCCAGTCTTTGAGAGACTGACTGTTTCCTCCCTTTCCTTTCAGAGTCCTAAGCAAGGCACTGTGTAAAAATTCAATTGCCTTCCTAAGGAGAGCAGGTGGAGATGCTAAAACAGCATGGAAAGGAAAAAAGGGCCAAGGTCATTCCTGTCAAGACGTCAAGCATGTGGAGAAAATAATCTAAACCCTCAGCGCATACCAGCCACCAACTGAAGAGCACCAAGTAACCTCTGTCAATGCCCGGTGGAGCAGAAGAGCCACCCAGCCAAGCACTGCCCAAATTCCTGACCCACAAAATTATGAGATGTAATTAAATGCAGCAACATATAACCAGACTACCACACTATCAACTATTAAGCACTGACATCTTCAAATAGTTCATACTCAAAAGTCAGTCTTTCCTAAATTACCTTAGAATAATGATAGAATTATCTCATGCCAGGCAGCCACCACTACTGGGAGAAGGGGCCAGGTCCAAGTTGCGAGAATAGAAAGAATCTCCTCACCTAGCATCTCTTCCATGTAGAGATGAATCTACATGGCCAAGTTGAAGGGCCTTCATCTGTCACTGAGAACGCCAGAGATCACAGGCCACAGAGCCTGAAGTTTGCCAGCTCACACAGGATCCCCATCCCTGACGGTATCCTTTGACCAACCCTATCCATGGCACCGCTCTACCAAACCCATGTCCACCACTTCATGGCGGTCACATGTGGTTATTCCTGGAGGTGGGATGAGAACCAGATCCTCTTACTGCAGCCCTTGCCCTTCCAGGCTGAGCTGAGAGGAAAAGCCAAGTCTTGGAAGGAGGGATTCCTGGATTAACTTCCCCAACCCACAACGACTGGCAGTCGCTACCCACTCCAGTCCATGTGCCTGTTCTCACCCACCCACAGGGTTGCCAAGGCCTGAAGGAGGTGGCTCTGTCAGAAACCATAATTAGGGATTTCATCATATACTTTAGCTCCCTGAGAACAAATTCTTCCCTACAGCATGCAAATCTATTGTTCAAATTTCAAACACCCAAATGACCTTCAAACACATTGTTGGGAATGCATTAGGTGGAAAAGTAAAGACACCACCTCTTCTGAATTACAGACGTGGTCTTGAAATGCAGAAAAGGGCATTTCTAAGGTTGAAGCAAGAATGAGAGACTTTAAAACAACATGATGAAGGACTACAATGAGACTGACGAATATAACTTAGCAGGGTCCAGGTTGTACAGAGGAGAGCATGCACAGAGACGCTATGAGAGGGGAAAAAGGAGAGGTGAAAACAGGGTCTTCTCTCTTCCTGGTTCCTGGCTTCAAAGGAATGGAGTCCCATTCAGTGTCACTGAACACCTTCCCCCACGGTCTGTATAGACAAATACAAATGGTGAGCTGACCATCTGAATAATCTATTATTCAGAAAGTCTGGATATTACTGGGGAAGAAAGGTGTTGGTTTAGAAGAAAGCTTTTTTTTCTCCAAACCCAAAGGAAGAAATTTAGGACTTTTCTAAATGATCTCAATAATTTTCTCGATTTTTTACTTCAGATAATGACTCTTCCCAGAACATTCTTGGGTCGGGTCTATAGAGACAGAGGAGGAAAGAGAGAAGGGGAGAGCCACCCAGGTTACCTCTCTGGTTGCTTAGACTGGTCCAATTCCACTAAGAATCACACAAACCTCTTCATTCCTTCTGCTGTGTTCACCTGACCTTTTTCAATTTCTTTTTCCTCTCTCCATTACCCTAAGGGAGTTATCTAGCCACTCCAACTTTCTTTGCATGCAAAATATACCAGTCTTTTGTTTCTTCTTTCAGATAAAGGCCGTCTTGGGGAGGGGAAAAGAAAAGAGCCTGGCTTCTTCAAATTAGCTCTGAAATAAAAGTCACTGCCAGATGTTATATAAAAGGTGACGTAATCCTAAAGTACTTCATTACATATGCAGCTCTGCTCTTCAGCCCAGGAGGGGTTTATTACATTTTGTCGATCCCATTTTCTAAACCCACATCATTTTTACATAATTTTTCCTGCCTGACAGACATCTTCACATTCTCACAGCAACCCATCAAGATAGCGTTGCAACAGCACAGGGAACCAGGTTGGCCGTTTACAAATAAGGGCGCTAATAAGCCAGATTTGTCCCTGAGATACAATTCAGAGGTAAATGGTCTATCCGTGCGTGTAAGAAGCACATCTATTTTACAAAAATAGGAAAGAAAGCAGAGCATCATTCCAGCTGACACCGTGTTCTTTCAAAATAGGTACTGAATCTATTCTACAAGTAGGAAAATGGGGAAATGCCAATCTAAACTTATTCTTGCAATCCTCTTCATTTCCCTAATAAATTCCTGAGTCCTAGTGGAATAGATAGCCATGGCAAATGCATTAAGATCAAACTTCCTGCCTTTTTGGACTGGCACAAAATTTAGATGAAAACACACCATTTGTACCAAGGCAACATCTAGCTACCGGGATGCTTTAAGTGCAAACACTGCGAGATACTTCCTCCCACTCCCCAGGTGCTAAGCATCTTTCCGCCTCTTTTCCTGGGCACTTGGGGCCCTACTGCCCTCTGATGGTGAAAAGCAGCAGTGCAGGCTGGACGCTTCTTCCCTCCCAGGAGGATTAAGGACTAGCTGGAGTCAAGAGCTGAGAGGGCCACTGCCTTAAGATCACTATGAGAGGCCAAATACTCTCAGCTACTAGTCGGAAAAAATCGGACTCAGAATTCCGGTGGGATAAGAAAATGCCTGTAACTCCCACTCCCAGGAAACGTATATACATATATGCCATTCATCTTGAGACTCTCCTTCAGTTTCAACGAAAGACCTCTGTTAAAATGAAATTTATGGCTTCAGACTGTAATTACAAACTCGGGGTAACAGATTTTCTCATTTCTTTTAAGAGCAGAATTTGAATATAGGACAGAGGGAGATGTGAAGCCTTTATAAAAGAACCCTGACCTTCCCCTGTGCCCTCCTCCCCCATTGCTGAGGAAACAGATGTAGATCGATGGATCACTAGGCCCCAAAATACACATATTATTTTCTACTTTTGCCCAAGGTCATCACATTCCTTAGTTCTAAAGTATTTTGCTTCATAGATTCAAATTTTCCTTTCCTTTTAAAGCAGTTTTTCTTCACATGAAAGTTATTCGTGCACATAGCCTAAAGAGTCAAATAGTTCTGCAAGTCTCATACCAAAAAACAGCAGTCCCTGCAGTGCCTACCTCTTGTTTCCTGCTCCTAAGAGGCAACTACTTTCAACTCTTTCAACTGAATCATTTACTCTCTACCTTCATGTTTCTGAATAACGTGTGTATGTTGCTACTTCTTGGTATTTCAGCTTAGGCATATTATACTGACTTTGCACCATGGAAGATGATTTCATGCACATACACACACAGACCCCACCACACAAATATCCTTTCCAGTATAATTTTGGTAAGATTAAAAATCAAAATTTATAGTACTATGACTATTAAATTCTTAACAGCCAAGTCATGTGGGCTCCGGGACTTGGCGGTGGACAGGGAAGCCTAGCATGCTGCAGTTCATGGGGTCGCAAAGAGTCGGACATGACTGAGCCACTGAACTGAAGTCATGTGGTATGCCATATTTACTTTCCCTTTCCCAAACAAGTTTTCATTTTCCTTGGAATTAAAAGAAAAAGTTCTTTTTTCCACATGCTCATTTTTCTATTGCATTCTTTCCCTGGAGGGCGTGGCAACCTACTCCATTTTCCTTGCCTGGAGAATCCCATGGACAGATGGATGCTGGCAGGCTGCAGTCTATGGGATCGCAAAAAGTTGGACATGACTGAAGCAACTTAGCATGCATGCACCCAACATATTAATTTCATAGGGCTGCCATAACAAAGTACCACAGTCTTGGTGGCTTTAAACAAGAGGAACTTAGAATTCCCTGGAAGTTCATGGGTTAGGACTCTTGTGCTTTCACTGCAATAAATAAATAAGACCACTGCTGAGACCTACAGCTCAAGGGGGTGGAAGAGGGAGATTCTTTTAAAAAATAATAAGAGAAATTTATTATCTCACTGTTCTGGAAATTTACTATTCACAGTCTGAAATCGAGGTGTCGGCAAGACCATGTTCCCTTTGAAGCCTCTAAGGAGGAGCCTTCTTTGCTCCTTCCTACCTCCTAGTGTTTGCCAACAACCTTGGCATTCCTTGGTTTGCAGAAACATCTACACCTTGATGGTCACATGGCCTTTTTTTCTGTGTATGCCTGTATCATCAAATGGCACGCTCCTCTTCATATGGCTTCGTCTCTCTATATTGCTTCTCCTCTTGTTATCAAGACATCAATCATCTAAAGACTAAGGGCCTACCCTGTTCCTGTATGACCTCACCTTAATTTACATCTTCACTGCATCTGCAAAGACATTATTTCTGAATAAGGTCACATTCTCAGGTATCAAGTGTTGGAACCTCAACTTATGTCTAGGGGGTCACTGTTCTACCCACATTTATCATCAGTTTACTCCCACATTCTCTCCAGTTGTCTAAATCTCCTGAGTATAGGCAAATATTTTCTGTTTCCTATCAGGTTCCATCTTCTGTGTTGGTTCCCACTCAGGCTTTCCCTTTATGACTGATTATAGTTACAGTCTATAACCTTTCAAGTTCAAATGCAAAAACAGTGCATGTTCCTATCTCAATAGTGTCATTGGCTACCCAAGGTCACATGCCAATCTCAAACCAATAGTTACATGCAGGAGAATGCTATGTACACAGTGGCTTAAGCCTGGGTCTTATGGTTTATCCCTGGAGCTGAGAGTAAGACCAACTCCATTTAACCGCATGATCTGAGCATGAGAAAGAAGTGATTCCTGTATAAGAGCAGGATTTGAATATGAGACAAACTGAGATAGGAATATGGAACAAAGGGTGAATAGATGCCAAGCACCAAAAAAAACTAATGTCCACTATATCTTGTCAACAAGACCTTTAAGAGGTATCATTTTCCCTAAACCAGAACACCAACTTTGGCTCTCTAAAGAATTTTATGATAATTGACTCACTCCAGGAAAGTTAAAAAAAACAGAAAAGAAATTGAACAAAAATACATTCACATCTACATTTTATCCTCCTTTTGCTTTTATAGGAATTGGTGTGGTAAGATCTAAAGGAAAAATACACATCACTTTAATACATTCTGACATCCTAAAGTGTTTGGGGAGAAGGTATTATCCCAAATACAAAATGTCCTACAAATGCAGAGAAATACCCTCTGGTCAAATCCTCATTATTTCAAACAGAATGATGCAGAAAACAAAAATTCCAACCAAGCAAGCAATAACCATCCCACTGATATTAAACATGTTCTCCTGCCGAGATGCCACATGAAGTTTTCTTCAGGTGAGTTTTCCCACTACACCCTAGTTGTCCAAAACCATCTGTCCCCATCTGTGAAGAGTTTTGAGAACACCAGCCTCACTCGCCCTCCATCTTACAGCACCGAAGGAGTTCAGAAATGTTTAGCTTTGGGTTTCCTTTCTGTTGACTTCTCTATTAATTTTTGACCTAATTCTTTGTACTTTGGAACAACAGATCACAAACTTTAACAGTCATTTTATTCACTGAAACAGATAGTGTTTGAGTCTAAGAATTAATCATCTTTCCCAGCCTGAGGGCCTCTGTCAGGGCAAAACACAGGCTTAAAGACGTAAGACCCAAGACAATGAACTCACAAAGAAAAATGGAAGAAATAGGAGAAGATGGTGTCACGGTTAATTTTACCTATTAGTTTGACTGGGCCCCAGGATGTCCGGATGTCTGGTTAGGCGTTATTACCTGGGTGTGTCTGTGAGGGTGTTTCAGGAAGAGGTGAGCGTTTGAATTAGTGGACTGAGTAAGCAGAAAGCCGTTGTCAATGTAGGCAGGCACCATCCAATCCACTGAGGGCACAGATAGTACAAAAAGGCAGAGTAAGGTTGAATTCTCTCTCTTCCTGAATACTTGAAGTGAGATATATATTTATATTTTATGATCACAATGAACATTTCCATTTACTTTGCATTATATTGTCATTATAAATGTTAACAAATAAAACTTAAAAAGGATACCTTTGGGTCCGTCAGAGGAAAGTACAAAAGTCTCATGTGGGGGCTGCAGTTTAAGGATGCTGTCTTCAGCCATCACATGATGGCAAAACAGTGGTAAGCAGTATCTAAGTTCATATCAAAGACACTATGTATTTCCTTATACATCTTATCGAATCTTTTTCTCTGGAGAACCCTGAATGATACAGATGGAATAGAGAGGAAAATAAAAAATTACCAAATAAAAAGCTAGGAAAAGACAAAGAGAAGGCCAGAAAGACAACAGAATAAAGAACATGGAGAGAAGGATATAAGATGATAAGATGGGAAAAGTCCTAACTTGGGTATGAGGATCTGCTCTTTGTAACTCACTGCCTAGCCCTGGGCACCTGTCTGGGGTTACCCCTCTGGGCCCCAGTCTCCCCACTAAGAGGAACAACCTGACAACATCTCTTGAATTCCTCTGGTCCAACCACTCTCTGATTGTGATTCCTCCATTCCACCCCCTCAGCTAACACTGAGCTGGGTGCCTACCTGCCAGGGTCCTCACCTGGGTGGGGGTGACAAGCATCTCACTGTAGGACTGGTTTTAAGTGCTGCCTTTGTCAATAAAGCCCTTTTCGGCATTCTGAGCTCAGAGAGAGGATCCCGATGGGATGGGCAGCTAAGTGCTGGATGTAAAGCTGCCAAACCATCAGACCCAGGGGAGGCGCTCTGTGAAGAGCATTTCCTAAAAACTCAGCATTTAGAATGACACATCTTGACATCCCATTCCCAGAAATCTATCACTTCACCTCCTATGGGGTTTTAACGGTTGAAAAAACAATAAGCTCTCTATTCCAGGTGATGTTAGCAAAAGACCTATTTCTCGGATCAATGACCTCAACCAAATACCAAAGCAAATACACAGACTCCTTTAGGTCTTATTCACCCTTCTATCTGCTGTCACCCCTCCATGGAAGCAGATGAGATTTTATGGCATGATTAGTACTGAGAGTTCTGGACCAGCAGTGATCTTCAACCAGAGGACACTCAAATCAATTCCCTAGAGAGGTTGTTTTTAAAAATGGCTGTTTGGGCCCCTTTCCTAAAATTTTTCATTTAATTGGTCTAATAGAGGAATGCAGGCATCAGTCTTTTCTCTTTAAACACTCCCCAGGTGATTCTAATGTGAGGCCGGGACGAGAACTACACAAACTGTGAAATGTACCATCAAGGAGCCCCTCAGACACAGCTACTTTATGTTTCCGATTGCTTTAGCCAAGAATCCTTAACAGAAAAGAAGATTCCCCCACAATAGCTGTACATGCTATGTTTTGGTCTAGCTTTTCTCTTTCCTCTATGGAGCTACAGACATATTCCAAGCAAGCAAGGGTCCTACCAAGGGTAAGAAAACCACCAAATTTTTGCTGAACTAGTGCCCTTCTAAATTTGGGGCTGGCATTGCTGTTTTAGAACTTACAGGAACAATTGATCTACCTCCATCTAAGGAAATGAGTTCCAATGCCAAGCAGTTCTGGTTCGATAATATGTTCATCATCAAAGCCATTTCTTGGGTACTGGAGAAAGTAGAGTCACTGGCCCTGTGTTCTTAAATCTTAAACTTTGTCCAGTATTCTGAAAAGTCTGTCCCTCCACAGAGTTTAAAACAGCTATATCCGTAGTTTGAGCAGTATTTCAGTTAGTCATAGATCTTCAAAGTAAATTATCTGGCTTTGTGGCCATCTATTTTTACTTTTTGAAATTTGTCAATAATAATCCTCCCTACAATGATCCATTGGTCAGTTTTCATTCCAATCCCAAAGAAGGGCAATGCCAAAGAACGTTCAAACTGCCACATAGTTGCACTCATCTCACATGCTAACAAAGTAATGCTCAAAATTCTCCAAGCCAGGCTACAACAGTACATGAATCAAGAACTTCCAGATGTTAAAGCTGGTTTTAGAAAAGGCAGAGGAACCAGAGATCAAATTGCCAACATCTGTTGGATCATAGAAAAAGCAAGAGAATTCCAGAAAAACATCTATTTTTGCATCTGACTACGCTAAAGCCTTTGACTGTGTGGATCACAATAAACTGTGGAAAATTCTGAACAAGATGGGAATACTAGACCACCTGACCTGCCTCCTGAGAAATCTGTATGCAGATCAAGAAGCAACAGTTAGAACCAGACATGGAACAATAGACTGGTTCCAAACTGGGAAAGGAGTACATCAAGGCTGTATACTGTCACCCTGCTTATTTAAGTTATATGCAGAGTACATCATGCAAAATGCTGGGCTGGAAGAGGCACAAGCTGGAATCAAGATTGCTGGGAGAAATGTCAATAACCTCAGATATGCAGATGACACCAACCCTATGGCAGAAAGTGAAGAGAAACTAAAGAGCCTCTTGATGAAGGTGAAAGAAAAGAGTGAAAAAGCTGGCTTAAAACTCAACATTCAAAAAATTAAGATCATGGCATCTGGTCCCATCACTTCATGGCAAATAGACAGGGAAACAATGGAAACAGTGACAGACTTTATTTTCTTGGGCTCCAAAATCACTGCAGAAAAGACGCTTGCTCCTTGGAAGAAAAGCTGTGACAAACCTAGACAGAGTATTAAAAAGCAGAGACATTACTTTGCCGACAAAGGTCCATACAGTCAAAGTTATGGTTTTTCCAGTAGTCATGTATGGATGTGAGAGTTGGACCTTCTGAGATTCTGAGACTACAATCTCAGAAATCTGAGCGATGAGGAATTGATGCTTTTGAACTGTGGTGTTGGAGAAGACTCTTGAGAGTCCCTTGGACTACAGGGCAATCAAACTAGTCAGTCCTAAAGGAAATCAATCCTGAATATTCATTGGAGGGACTAAAGTTGAAGCTCCAATATTTTGGCCACCTGATGGGAACAGCCAACTCATTAGAAAAGACCCTGATGCTGGGAAAGATTGAAGGCAGGAGGAGAAGGGGACAACAGAGGATGAGATGGTTGGATGGCATCACCGACTCAGTGGACATGAGTTTGAGTAAGTTCTGGGAGATGGTGAAGGACAGGGAAGCCTGGTGTGCTGTAGTTCATGGGATCACAGAGAGTCAGACACGACTTAGCGACGAAACAAAAACAACATGATGTTCCATATATTTAGCCCTTACAGTATATCAGGCACCATAATAGACACAAAATATATCTAATTCACAGGACAGTACTGAAAAATAAGTACTATTTTTCTAAGTTTACAGATGAGAGATCCCATGGCTGGTAACTATTAGACCTGAGATCCAAACTCAGGTCTGTCTGGCTCCAAAAATAATCATCTTCCCACAGTGCTCTACTTCCCACAGAAAATCTGTTGGAAGGTCAGTAGCTGCAACAAAACAATAAAAGTAGATATTTGTATAACAAAGAGCTAAATTACCCCAATGTTCTCTCCTTACTCCCTGAACTCTAAAAGGATGCTTAGCCCCAGATTTCCCATCCTCAACTATATTAAAGTCTTTAGAGCCTCCAGTCCTCTGAGAATGGAAATACTTCCTGATTAATTTGTGAGATGCATTACACACTTCTAAACTATATATAATCAGATCCTATAGATGTTTAATCAGTGTGGCTGGTAGAGTAGGAACTGGAAGGTCCAAAGGACAGATGGACATCTGTTTGAGTCGACTAGGAAAAAGACTTCCTAACAAGAATGCAAGTTCTTACACAGATCAGGCTCCTTGAGAGAGAAAGGCAACTTTGGGCAGACACCAGGAACACAGTCAACCACATGCAAAGATGAGGAAATTAGCATGCGTGCCAGCCTTTTGAGAACAAAAGAAAGCCCCACTCCCCAACCTCTGGTGCTCTACCAACCCAGTGAACTGACTGCAATCCTAAAATGTTTATCCAGCTACATTCCCCCAGGGTTGTCTTAAAGAAGATAGAAAGAGCCGGACCACAATAGAAAAGCCCCTATCTCACTTGGTAGGTCATGCTGAAGTTGGAAGAATGTAATTGCTTGAATATTTAGATCCCATCCGAGTTGGCCCTTCTCACTGAGACAATCTAGTCTTAAAGAAGACTGTCCTTCCTCTCTCCTATTAGTAGGCAGCAGCCGCCTCGTCATCCCCTCCAGAGTCAGGAAAGCTATTATCTATCTCCTGGATTTAGTGAAGCAAATAGAAGTTTGATTTCTTTTCAGATAAAAGAGATGATGCAAATGAGAATTTTATCTTGCATGGAGGAGTGACAAAGTAGGAGAATGAATCCTTCTTGATTACAATCTTCCATCATTCTGATTTTATAATTACTGAATGGAATCAATCAGCTTTCAATTGTTACCTTGGTGAAAGATTAAAACATCATTACTTGTCCTACATATTTCACACTTTAGCAAATTTTAATAAACTGAATGCATGAGAAATGGTTATATTATCTCTCATGATATTGGGATGCTAATGACATTTGTATTGATTTTAATACACATTTGTTGGTCAAAAAGAGTCAGATTCCAACGAGGCATAGCATCCTATAATCAACACTAACAAATGAAGACCACTGAACACTGAAATGGCCCAGATGAAGTCATTAATCAGAAATATCATAAAATAATTGCCAAAAAAGTAGGGCGGTCTTATCTTCCTAATGAACATCTTTTATGGTGTATTGATTCATTTATAACTCTTACACATTGTTGATTTCTCTACTAAAATATTTTAAGTAAGTATATGAAAAGCACTTTAAAAAGGCAACATTAGGAGAGAACTAACTTCTCAATAGAGGGGCTCATAGGCACCTCCCCAAAAGGTGAGAAAGACTCCTGGAGATCACAGAAGATATGCAACTCTTCCTTAAAGCAACTGAAGTCTGAAAATTTCTTAGCCTAAGAGTGGGAAAGAACTTACAGAGCTACGAATAACATAAAACAGAATAATAAAGGTGACATTTCCATAGTTAAGACACCACAGCTTCAAGTGACTTTGGATGCTTGATTTGTACTTCAGTTCCCACATCTGTAAAATGGGACATAATAATAGCACTCACTTCACAGGGCTGGTGTCAAGATAAAATGCGAAAGTAATATACATACAGCCTATATTAGCATCCTCCAGTCAAACCGCATTTCCCCAGTTAAAGCAGTGTGTTGTCACTGTTCAGTCGCTAAATTGTGTCTGACTTCTTTGTGACCCCATGAACTGCAGCACGCCAGCCTTCCCTGTCCTTCACTACCTCAGAATTTGCACAAACTCACGTCCATTGAGTCAGTGATGTCATCCAACCATCTCATCCTCTGAGGCCCACTTCTCCTCTTGCCCTAAGTCTTTCCCAGCATCAAGATCTTTTCCAATGAGTTGACTCTTTGCATCAGGTGGCCAAAGTATCAGCGCTTCAGCATCAGTGCTTCCAATGAATATTCAGGGTTGATTTCCTTTAGGATTGACTGGTTTGATTTTCTTGCTGTCCAAGGGACTCGCAAGAGTCTTCTTGAGTTTCATATATATGAAGATCTTATTTTGTTTCTCCCAAATTCTCTCTGTTTGATTTTTTATTCTTACTCTAGCTAGTACATTGAGCCATGCCTCCTAGGAGGCTAATCAAGTCTGGGAGGATCTGGAAACTAGAGTCCAGCCTTGCAGGTAATAAATAGTGAGGGGTGATGAGGAAGCCTGAGAACGAGGTCTTAAATGCTTCACAGTGTGCAACTTTACCAGCCCCAGCCTTTAATAGACCTATAAGAATTGTGATAAATGTGTTCTGTGGGATTCCATTTCTTGTAAAAGCTGGAAAAAGCAATGTTTTTCTCCAAGAGAATATAGAAGATAAAATATAGATGGCCCTGGAAAGACATGTGAGTGGAGACGAGGGAGCCGGGCTTATAAGAAGCAGGACACGCAAAGAGTCACAGGAAGGGGGCCGGTGTGTCTGAGCCAAGTTCACCTGAATCTTCAAGAGATGAGAGTTAGAGGACTGGAAATGGGGGTCCTAGGTGACACCACTGGGTATTTCGAAATAAAATCAACTCTTCCAAAGCCCATTTTCTCAACTTAATATTCACTGGCCTTCCTTTCCATTTTGGTTTCTCAAAAACTACATCGACACCAATTCAACATACTATTCTTCAAATCCAGTTAAATTCATTCTACCAACCTCTTTTATCAGCTTTTTATTATCCCACATCTTCCTTTAAGGTTATTTGAAATTTTAAAACAATACAATAATGAGTGTTTTTTAATCAAAGCAAGATACCCCTTATATCTGCTGTGGAAAAAAACAATTATGTAGGCCACTTATCCCTTGACTACAATGATGACAGCAGTAGCAGTTATTGTATATGGAGTGCTCACCATGAAGCAGGCATCATACTAATTGTTTTACTTGCATTAATGTGTTTAACTCTTACAACATCCCAACAAGAGCAGACTGTTATTACAGATGAGGAAACTTAAGATCTTAAAGTTGGTGGTAAAACCAGGATTGCTCCATTCTTTAAGTAACTATTCATCACTAGGGATAAAATACAAAAAATAAGCTACATCTTTAAATGTAGATTAAAGAAAAGAGAGGTGCAGTTATATTTTTAAGTCCATTTATTCACAAGGGGTATAAAAAGCAAACTGAGGGCAATCACAGATAAATAGTGCTTTACTTTAAGGCCCTTGAAAAAAAGGTTTTGGTTTTCAAAACTAGTCATAACAGTAAGTCCCATGCTACATACCTTCAGTGTGATTTTAACTCCCTTTACTTCGTGATATGGGGTGGTCTGGGTTCCTTCACTTGAATCTGGGAGGGCTTATGAATAACGGTGGAGGTGATACTATGTACTTTCAAGTTTAGTACATAAATGCCTGCTTCTGTTGGGATACTTGTTTTTGGAACCCAGCTACCATAGACTCTCATCTCAAACGCACAAGAGAAATACCAATTCCTTCTAGAGAGCTTAGCTTAACCAATTACAGAAGGCTCACTTGGACACCATAGCAAAGTCCTTAGGGGCCATTGTTCTTCAGATCTCTTGGCAGCCCCCGTTCAGCAAGGACAACCACCACAGGACCCCACAAACCAGTGGAGAGCCAACAGAGGGTTTTCCCCACAACTTTAGGGATCACCTCCACAATTCGAAGGCCCCGCATGTCAGTGGATGGCCACCCTGGTATTAAGCCCACAATTTTCAGGCCCCCACGCTGGTGGCCAGCTCCCACAGCTTTCCATTCCCTGTCCTGTATCTCCCAACATCTCACCGTTCAAGGCAGTTTCTTCCATCTCCAGGCTGCCCCGCCGATGGTTGGGCTGCATCCCTGCAAGGCCTGTGCTTGCCCAGCTTTAAGATGGAGGAAAGAACCCAAAGTCAGTAACAGAAGTTTAATGGATGGGGGGATCTTACATGTCTGAAGCAAGGTCTTGGAGCAACATCCACTGTGTGCAGCTGTGGGCAAGCAGGACATGAGGCTGTCTTTGCTGGGAGGGGGAGGGGATTACCAATTATAGAGGAATTGGCCTCAGGTGGGCTCACTAGTTACCAAGGAATCCCACGAGGAGGTTTGCTCCTCCCTGACCCTCTGATGAGAACAATCACCAGCTGGGGCCTGAGGCAAGTATGTAGAAAGGTCAGTCTGGTGGATAAGATACAGGTGAAGCAGGCACTGGTCAGGCAGAGGGGCTGGGTAGCGTGCAACAGAGCAGCCGTCTTGAGTGCCCTGACCATACAGAGACCAAAGGAGTCAGCAGGGTTGGTTCCTTCTGCCAGCTATGAGGAAGAATCTGTCCCAGTCCTCTACCTTGGCTTGTGGTAGTTTGCAGACAATCTTTGGTGTTCCTTATCTTGTAGATGTATCACCCCAACCTCTGCCTTGATGTTCACATGCTGTTCTCCTTGTGTGCATATCTCTGTGTCCAAATTCCCCCTTTTTATAAGGACATGAGTCTTATTGAATTAGGAAAGTGAAGAGGAACTAAAGAGAATCTTGATGAGGGTGAAAAGGGAGAGTGAAAAAGCTGGCTTAAAATTCAATATACAAAAAAAGGAAGATCATGGCATCCAGTCCCATCACTTCATGGCAAATAGAAGGGGAAAAAGTGGAAGCAGTGACAGATTTTGTTTTCTCAGGTTCCAAACTCACTGCAGACAGTGACTGCAGCCAAGAAATTAAAATACACTTGCTCCTTGGGAGGAAAGCGATGACAAACCTAGACAGTGTATTAAGAAGCAGAGACAAAAATAAATAAAAGCAGAGACTTGACTTTACTGACAAAGTAGTCATGGTTAAATGTTAGGACTTAACTGTCCAATTTAGTCAAGTCAAAGCTAGGTTTTTCCAGTAGTCATGTATGGATGTGACAGTTGGACCATAAAGAAGGCTGAATGCCGAAGAATTGATGCTTTTGAACTGTGGTGTTGGAGAAGACTCTTGTGAGTCCCTTGGACTGCAAGGAGATCAAACCAATCAAACAAGCCTGAATATTCATTGGAAGGACTGATGCTATGAAGCTCCAATACTTTGGCCACTTGATGCAAAGAGCTGACATTGAAAAAGACCCTGATGCTAGGAAAGGTTGAAGGCAAAAGGAGAAGGGGGCAGCAGAGGATGAAATGGTTAGGTGGCATCACTGACTCAATGGACATGAATTTTAGCAAACTCTGGGAGATGGTGAAGGACAGGGTAGCCTGGCAGGCTGCAGTCCGTAGAGTTGCGAAGAGTCAGACATGACTGAGTGACTGAACAACAACAACAAACAACTAATGACCTCATTTTAATTAGGCCTTGATTATCTCTGTAAACCCTTTCTCCAGTCTCACATTCTGAGGTTCTGGGGGTTAGAACTTCAACATATACCTTGGGAGTGAGGAGAGAGAGACACAATGCAACCCATAACATCAGTGAAGAAATATGACCTAAAATGGGTAGTTTCATCATTTTGAAAGAGAATAACATAAATCCAGCAGACAGTGGCAGTTTACTTGATGTGTATATAAAGAAATGTGCAAAACACTTCTTTTGAAATTCCAGACAAAAGCAACCCTGACTGGCTCTTTTTATAAACCTCAAATTCAGCCCAGATTCATAAATCCTTGTAGAAAACCCAGGCCAATTTTGAAGTTTCTGACAAATTCCAGAGGCTGAATGGATCAGACAGAATTTCACTTGGTATTTAGGATTATTGCATCCAACCTAAAACTTAAGGCACATTCATGGAACACAAACTCCTTACAAATTGAATAGCGGCAGATACTAAGGGCTCATGAGCCATCTGGAATGTACATGCTGAATGTTGAGGTTTTCCCATGTCAAAAACATGGGATGAGGGTGGCAGACAGGCTGGCAAGTTCTCACTGTTATCAACTCTATAATGGTGTATTTGCATCTCATGTTCATTTGAATTATTTCAAGTAGTGCAGATACACAAACAATAATAAAGGACCTCTTTGTGAGTAAAATTTTAAACAATGTGTATCTCATTAAATGTAAAATTTGTCAAAACTCGCAAATTTTCAAGATGGGCAGGCTGATTGACTCGCAAACTGTGGTTTTATTAATGCCATAGAAAGATGTCACTTTAACTGGTTATCAGAAACAGCTGCCCTCTTTGACCAGCAGAAACTGGTATCCATGTACGTCTAAACTTCCACCAGTGGTTTCAGTAGCCATTGTGCTCTCATTTCAAATTTTACTGTGTTGACAAAGGATTAATCTCCAAAATAGACAAGCAGCTCGTGTAACTCACAACTAGAAAAACAAACAACCCAATCAAAAATTGGACAAAAGACCTAAACAGACATTTCTCTAAAGAAGCCATACATATGGCTAGCAAACACATGAAAAGGTGTTCAACATTGATCATTTTCAGAGAAATTCAAGTCAAAACTACAATGAGATATCATTCCACACTGGTCGGCCATCATCAAAAAATGTGCAAACAATAAATGCTGGAGAGAGTGTGGAGAAAAGGGACTGTTGCACTGTTGGTGGGAATGCAAATTGATACTATAGAGAACAGTATAGAGATTCCTTAAAAAACTAGGGATGAAACTTCCATGAGTGCATGCTAAGTCGCTTCAGTCATATCCAACTCTTTGTGACTGTATGGATTGTAGCCCACCAGGCTCCTCTGTCCATGGGATTCTCCAGGCAAGAATAGGAGTGAGTTGCCATGACCTCCTCCAGGGGATCTTCGCAACCCATGGATCAAACCCATGTCTCCTGCAGCTCCTGCTTTGCAGGCAGATTCTTTACCACAGAGCCACTGCTGAAGCCCCAAAATTACCATGTGACCCAACAATCCCACTACTGGGCATGTATCCTGATAAAACCATAATTGAAAAACACACTTGTACCCCAGTGTTCTTTGCAGCACTGTTTACAATAGCTATGACAAGGAAGCAACCTCGATGTCCATCAACAGATGAATGGGTAAAGAAGCTGTGCTACTTATATACAATGGAATATTACTCAGCCATAAAAAGGAATGCATTTGAGTCAGTTCTAATGACTGAACCTAAGGCCTATTATACAGAGTGAAGTATATCAGAAAGAAAAAATAAATATTGTATATTAACACAAATATATGGAACCTAGAAAAATGATACTGATGAACCTATTTGTAGGGCAGCAATGAAGACATATACATAGAGAACAGACTTGTGGACACAGTAGGGAAAGGAAAGGAGAAAGTGGGATGAATTGAGAGAGTAGCATGGAAACATATACATTATCATATGCAAAATAGATAGCCAATGGGAATTTGTTGTATGATGCAGGGAGCTCAAACCAGTGCTCTGCGACAACCTAGAGGGGGGGGTTGGGGTGGGAGGTGGGAGGGAGGTTCAAGAGGAAGGGAGCATATGTATACCTATGACTGATTCATGTTAATGTATGGCAGAAACCAACACAATTTTGTAAAGCAATTATTCTTCAATTAAAAATAATTTTTTTTTAATTTGACAGTTGTTAAGATGAAAATCTTTGGAAAAACAGTGTCATCCAGGGGTTCATTTAAGTGATGGATCTACTACTGAAAAACACACTGGAAAATCAGTAGCTTGGGACTAGGAGTTAGGTATGATAAACAGCTATGCAGGCAATCAAGATACCAACCTTGATATGCCCTACTGTGAAATTAGAAGAGAGAACTGTGTAAAAGACTGAAGACCAAGAAACGAAAAGCAGTTCAAGCAAAAATAGGCCTCCATAGGTGTGGGGGTTTACACTTTGCAAATACATCCCCTCCACTTCGTACTTATTCCCATGGGGAAATTAGTCTTAAATTGTGAAGATTTTAATTGTTCAAGGCCTTCAGGAATATTTCTCTTGAATTAAAGACCACCATCCTGTATTTTCTTAAGTTTTATTGAAATATAATTTAGGCGGGGCTAAGATGGCGGAGGAATAGGACGGAGAGACCACTCTCTCCCCCACAAATTTATCGAAAGAACATCTGAAAGCTGAGCAAAGTTCACAAGACTACTTCTGAACGCTGGCAGAGGACGTCAGACATTAATCAAGTCAGCGCATTATCTTCAGAAGGAGGTAGGAGAAATTATAAAAGATAAAAAGAGAGACAAAAGAGTTAGGGACAGAGACCCGTCCCGGGGAGGGAGTCGTAAAAGAGGAGAAATTTCTAAGCACCAGGAAACCTTCTCACCGGCGGGTTTGGGGGAAGATTTCGAATCTCGGAGGGCAACATAACCGGGAGAATCAATAAATAAAACCCACTGATTACGTGCCTAAAGGCAACTTCCAGTAAAGAACCCCAGACGCCCACATCCGCCACCAGCAAGTGGGGGCTGAACGGAGAGGAGCGGGCGGCACTGCTTAGGGCCCGGTCCTTACCGGTGAGATAGTAACCTAAACTGTGGGACAGCCACAGAGAGAGAACTATTCCGCGAAAAGCCCAAAGCTAAGGCACTGCCGGCCCGCTCACAGAACAAAGGACTGAGCGATACAGGGGAAGAGCTAGCCGGCTGCGGACCGCCCCATCCCCCGCCGGACACAGCGGGCAGGCGGGACCAGCCAGAGCCGGAAAGGGGCAAACTCGGCTCCAGAGAGGGCACCCCCTACCAAACTGCAAACAGGCTCCCAGTTTCTAAGCAAAGACTGCCTGAGATCCCGGAGGGCCTACAGCCGCCGGGAGGGTCACAGCCAGAGACCAGCTCCCCAGAACCGACACAAAGCACACCGGAGCCGGAGCCGGGCGCGCCCGTAATCCGTAAACCGAGGCGGGGACCAGGGAGGTGATAAGCCGCACCGGGGCGGTGCGCTCGCCAAACTCAGGGGAGAGTAGGCTGGCCAAACTCCTGGCTGCCTGAGCTGCTCCGAATAGGAACGGCGCAAACCGCCGGCCTAACCGAGTCTGCGCCTTTGTGGATGTACCCGGGATAGCGCGGCCGCGAACCCGAGGCGTGGACCAGGGATGGTGATAAGCCGCCACCGCCCTAACAGGGGAGTGTGCGCTCGCAAACTCCCGGACCTGCCTGGAGCTTCTACCGACCGGGAGGGACGGCGGCAAAAACCGCTGGCACCAACCAATCTGCGCTTTGTGGGAGTACCCAGGGAACCTGAAACCCGAGCAGGTTTCAGTTTAAATCATGGGAAGTGCGCGCATATCAGCGGCACCCCCGGAAAGGGAAGAGTAACCTGATGCCTGAGCAGGGAGTCGGGGAAAGCACTCTCGGTTGAGCGAGGAACGTGAACCCAGTGTGGCCGAGACACTGTGAGCTCTCCACACAACGCAGTGATATTGGTGGCTGTGGTCCTCTTCCCCACAGCAGGATATTCTGAGCAACGTGAACCTAACGGAGACACCTCGACCCTTTGTGGCAGGGCGGAAATTAGACACTGGGAAGAGACCTCCAAACAAAAGCAAATTAAAGAGGGAAAGCGCGTTGGAAGGACAGGCAACAGATTAAAAATCGCTGTAGAGTTAACACTGACTAGCATTGAAAGGGGCCTTGGATCTTTGAAAAGTATAAGAGGATCAAGGGATCTATCAAAACTGGAAAGAGACCCCACACGGCTCACAAAACTGCTCCAAAGTCCGGGAATATTTTTTTTACTATATATTTTTTTTTATTTTTTTTTTTTTTATTTTTATTTTTTTTTTCTTTTTTCTTTAAGACCTTTATTACCCACTTTAATTTTCATTTTCATAACCACTACTACCTTGAATAAAAAAAAAAAAACCCTATTTTTAAAACCAAAACTGCGTACATATATCTATATACGTTTTGCGTTTTCTTTTTTTTATTTATTATTTATTTTTTTTACTGTTTTTTCCTGTTTTCTTTTTTTTTTTACTGTTATTACTGTTTTACTGTCTTTTTTCTTTTTATATACTGTTTTCTTTTTTCTTTTTTTTTTATATCTGTATGATTTTATAAGAGTCTAACTCTACTCCAGTTTTTATTTTTGTTTTACATATTTGTTATCAATTTTTGTGCATTTAAGAATACAATCTTTTTTACACATTTTTACTCAGGAGAGTGATTACTGGCTTGATTATCTCTCCTCTATTTGACGTCTTTCTTTCTCCCCCTGAGGAACCTATAATCTCCACCATCATCCTTTCTTTCAACCCATTTCTGTGAATCTCTGTGAGTGTTCTGGGTACCGGAGAACAACTTCGGGAACAGATATACTGCCCAGATCTCTCTCTCCTCTCTTGATTCCTCCTTTCTACTCATCTCTCACCTCTACTGCCTTCCTCCCCCCTCTCTAGGTATCTCTGTGAACCTCTGCTGAGGGCTCCAGACTGTGGAGAGCAACAGAGGGGGAAGTGGCTTACTGGCTAGAATGCTCTCCCCACGTTTGAGTCCCCGCTCCTCTCCTCCTGGTCTCCTCAACCTCCTCCGTCACCTCTCCATGGATACTCAGTAGAACCTCTCTGGGTATCCCTCACTGGGAGAATCTTTTCACCATTAACTAAAAGTTTTATTATTTGATGCTGTATGGATGGAGAAGGTCTTGAGGCTACAGCAAGAAAAGATGAAAGCCAGAGGAACATTAATTAATAAGAGATCTTCCATAAAGCTCACATATACACTGAAAATCCAAGCTACACCCAAGAGCCAATAAGTTCCAGGTAAGACCTACCACGCAAACTCTCCAGCAACGAGGAACATAGCCCTGAGCATCAATATACAGGCTTGCCCAGATGGCACACCAGAATCATAGACATCTCAAAACTCAATACTGGACATCCATTGATACTCTAAGAGAAGAAATCCGTCACCACCAGAAACACCGACACAAGCTCCCCCAACCGGAACCTTGACAAGCCACCCATCAACCCCACCCGACAGTGAGAACCTACACAATAACGTGGGAACTTCAAACTACAGATATTCTAGAAAGGCGACGCCAAACACAGCAATCAAACCAAGATGAAAAGGCAGAGAATACTCAACAAGTAAAGGAAAATGAGAAATGCCCACCAAACCAAACAAAAGAGGAGGAGCTAGGGAATCTATCTGAAAAAGAATTTAGATGTAATGATAGTATAAAATGATCCAAATATTGAAAATAAAAGGGAGTTACAGATGAAATAGCTGGAGACAAGGATCTTGTGAAGATGCAAAGAAATGTTTACCAAGGACCTAGAGAAATAAAAAGGAGTCATATATATTGAATAATGAAATACAGGAGATTAAAAGACACGGCTGGGAGGGAACCAACAGTTAGAATATCAGAGGCCAGAAAGATAGGATAGTGAGGTAGAAGATAGAAATGGTGGAAATCAACGAAAGCCGAGAGGAAAAAAAGAAAAATAGACTCAAAAGAAATGAGGAAAAAACCTCAGGGACCTCTGGGACAATATGAAACGCCCCAACATTCGACTCTAGGAGTCCAGAAGAAGAAGATAAAAAGGGAAAGGGCCATGAAAAGATACTCGAGGATGATAAATAGTTGAAATTTTCCTAAAAAATGAGGAAGGGAAATAGTCAAAGAAGTCTAAGCAACCCAGAGAGCCCAAACAGGATAAACCCAAGGCGAAACACCCCAAGACACTATAAATCAAATAACAAATGACAAAAACACAAAAAGTACAAATATTAAATAGCTGAGCAGGGAAAAACAACAAGTAACAACAAGGGGTTCCCATATAAAGGACAAAATGTGTTCTTTCAAATAGAAAACTTTCAGGCTAGAAGGGAATGGCTAGGGAAATACTTAAGTAATGAAAGAGAGAAAAAAAATCTACAACCCAGATTACTGTACACGGCAAGGATCTCATTCAGATATGAAGGAGAATTCAAAAAGCTTTACAGGACAAGCAAGAACTGAGGGGAATTCAGCACCACCAAACAGCTCTACAACAAATGTAAAGGATCTTCTTAACCAGGACAACACAGGAAAGGATGTTTAACACGTACTTAAAACTTACAAGTAAATGGCAACGGGACCATACTTATCAATAATTACCTAAAAGTAAATGGGTTTGAAATGCCCCATCCAAAAGACAAGAGTGGCTGAGTGGATACATAAAAAAAGACCCAACATAATGCTGTCTACAAGAGGACCCCACTCAAAATAGGGACAATTACCGACTGAAAGTTGAAGGGATGGAAAAATTATATTTCATGCAAATGGAGTAACCAAAAGAAAGCAAGAGTCGCAATACTCATTTCAGGATAAAATAGGTCTTTAAAAATAAAGGCTGTGAAAAGGTGACAAAGAAGGACACTACATAATGATCAAAGGGTCAATCCAAAGAAGAAGATGTAACAATTTATAATTATATATGCACCCAAACATAGGAGCACACAATATTTAATGGAATACTAACAAGTATGAAAAAGGGGAAATTAACGAATAACACATTATTAGTGGGAGACTTTAATACTCCACTCACACCTATGGAATTGATAACAAAACAGAAAATTAACAAGGAAACTCAAACTTTAAATGTTATATAGACAAATTAGATTTAATCGATTTTTCCGGCTTTCACCCCAATAACAAGCAATTTCACCTTTTTTCTCAAGGGCACACGAACTTTCTTCAGGAATAGATCACATCCTGGGCCAATTAATCTTGCCTGGTTTAAATTCCAAAAAATTGAAATCCATTCCCAGCCATCTTCTCTGACCAAAATTGCAGTAAGATTAGACCTCAATTACAGGAAAAAAAAAAACTGTTAAAATTCCAACATATGGAGGCTTAAAACAAACACGCTTCTGATAACCAACAATCACAGAAGAAATCCCACAAAACACAAAAAAGAAATCAAAATATGCATTAGAAACGAATGAATGAAATGAAAACACAACAACCACAAAAACCTTTGGGACACTGTAAAAGCATTGCTAAGGGGAAGGTTCATAGCAATACAGGCGTACTCAAGAAACAAGAAAAAACTCAAAATAAATAAAATAACTCTACACCTAAAGCAACTAGAGAAGGAAGAAATGAAGAACCCTAGCGGTTAGTAGAAGGAAAGAATCTTAAAAATTAGGGCAGAAATAAATGCAAATGAAACAAAAGAGACCATAGCAAAAATCAACAAAACTCAAAAGTTGGTTTTTCGAGAGATAACAAAATTGACAAGCTCTTAGCAGACTCATCACGAAACAAAGGGAGAGAAGAATCAGATCAACAAATTAGAAATGAAAATGGAGGAGATCACAACAGAACTACACAGAAATACAATGGATCTTAAGGAGATACTACCAACAGCTATTTGCCAATAAAATGGACAACTTGGAAGACAAATGGACAAATTCTTAGATAAAGTATTACTTTCCAAAATTGAAACCCGAAGAAATAGAATGATCTTAACAGACCATCACAAGCACGGAAAATCGATAAAACTGTAATCAGAAATTCTTCCAGCAACAAAAGCCCAGAAAAGACGGCCTTCACAGCGGGAATTCTACACAAAAATTTAGAGATGAGCTTACACCTAATCCTACTCAATACCTTTCCAGATAATTGTGAAGATGGTTAAATTCAAACTCATTCTATGATGGCCACCATCACCCTAATTCAAACCAGACAAAGATGTCACAAAAAAAAGAAAAACTACATGGCCCAACTATCAAATGATGAACATTAGGATGCAAAAATCCTTAATTAAAATTCTAGCAAACAGAATCCAACATCTTATTAAAAAGATCATACTCATGACAAGTGGGCTTTATCCCAGGAAATGCATGGTTTTGTCTTTAACATCTGCAAATCAATCATGTAATTCACATTAACAAATTGAAAGATAAAACCATATGATTATCTCAATAGATGCAGAAAAAGATTTTGACAAAAATTCAACATCCATTTTATGATAAAAACTCTCCAGAAAGCAGGAATAAAGAAGGAACATACCTCAACATAATAAAGCTATATATGGACAAACCCACGCAAACATTTCCTCAATGTGTGAAAAACTGAAAGCATTTTCCCTAAGTTCAGGAACAGGCATGGATGCCACTTTCACCACTACTATTCAACATAGTTTTGGAATGTTTTGGGCCACAGCAATCAGGAGCGGAAAAAAGAAATAAAGGGAATACAGGAAGGAAAAGATGGAGGTAAAACTCCTCACTGTTTGCAGATGACATGATCTCTACATTGAAAACCCTAAAAGATTCTACCAGAAAAAAATATAGAGCAAATCAATGAAATTATAGTAAAGTTGCAGGATACAAATTTAACACACAGAAAATCCCTGCATTTCTATACACAATAATGAGAAAAACAGATAAGAGAAATTAAGTGAAACAATACCATTACATTGCAAACAAATAAGAATAAATACTTAGGAATATTTCTACCTAAAGAAACAAAAAGACTTTTATATATAGAAAATATAAAACACTGATGAAAGAAATCAAAGTGGACACAAACAGATGGAGAAATATACCGGTGTTTCAGGTATGGAAGAAATTAATATAGTGAAAATGAGGATAATACCCAAAGCAATCTTTAGGATTCAATGCAATCCCTATCAAAGCTATATTTTTTCACAGATCTAGAACAAATTATTTACAATTTGTATGGGAAGGTATAAGAATACCGATTAGCCAAAGCAATTTGAGAAAGAAGAATGGGAAACTGGAGGAATTCAACCTGCCTGACTTCATGCTCTACTACAAAGCCACAGTATCAAGACAGTGTGGGGTACTGGCACAAGGATAAGAAAATATAGATCAATGGAAACAAAATAGAATGCCAGGAGAGAAACCCCGCACCTATGGGCACCTTAATCTTTGACAAAGGAGGCCAAGAAGTACACAATGGAGAAAAGGACAATCTCTTTAACAAGTGGTGCTGGGAAAAACTGGTAAACCCACTTGTTAAAAGAATGAAACTAGAACTCTTCTAACACCATACACAAAAAATTAAACTCCAAAATGGATTAAAGATCTAAATGATAAGACCAGAAACTATAAAACTCCTAGAGGACAACATAGGCAAAAACACTCTCCGACATAAATCACAGCTGGATCCTACATGACCACCCCCCTGATATTCGGAAATTAAAAGCAAAAACTAAACAAATGGGACCTAATAAAATTAAAAGCTTTTGCACAACAAAGGAAACTACAAGCCAGGTGAAAATACAGCTTAGAATGGGAAGAAAATAATAGCAAACGAAGCAACAGACAAACAATTATCTCAAAAACTATACAAGCAACTCGCAGCTGGAATTCCAGACAAATTTAACGACCAATCAAAAAATTGGCCCAAAGAAATTAAACAGAAATTTCTCAAAGAAGACATACAGATGGCTAAACCAAAACCACATGAAAAGATGCTAACATCACTCTTTATTAGGAAATGCAAATCAAAAACCACAATGAGGTACCATTAAACACCTGTCAGAGAATGGCCGCCTATCCCAAAAGTCTACAAACAATATCTGATGGAGAGGGTGTGGAGGAAAAGGGGAACCCTCTTACACTGTTGGGGTGGAATGCAAACTAGTTACTCAGCACTTTGGAGAAACAGTGTGGAGATTCCTTAAAAAACTGGGAATAGAACTGCCATATGTCCAGCAATCCCCACTGCTAGGGCATACACACCGAGGAAACCCAGATTGAAAGAGGACAGTGTACCCAATGTTCATCGCTGCACTGTTACAATAGCCAAGGACTATGGAAGGCAACCTAGATGTCCATCGGCAGACGAATGGAATAAGGAAGCTGTGGTACATATCACAATGGAATATTACTCAGCCATTAAAAAGTTATACTTTTTGAATTGGTTCTATGAGAGGATGAAACTGGAGCCCATTATCCAGAGTGAAGTGAGCCAAGAAAGAAAAGCACCAATACAGTATACTAATGGCTTGTATATGAATTTGAAAGATAGGTAATGGTTACCCTATATGTGAGACAGAATAAGAGACACAGATACATAGAACAGTCTGTGGACTTGAGGGAGAAGGTGGAGGGTTGGATGTTCTGGGACAATAACCATTGAAAACATGTATATTGTTCATATGGGGAAGCAGATACACCATTCCATGTTCTATGCATGGGAACGGATGATCAGGGACTGGAGCGTTGGGATGACACAGAGGGGATGGGAGGGGGGAGGGAGGTGGGAGGAGGGTTTCGGGAGGGGGGAGCACTTGTGAACCCATGGTGATGATTCATGTCGACGTATGGCAAAAACTACTACAATATTGTAAAGTAATTAGCCCCCAACTAAAATAAATAAATAAAAATAAATAAATAAATAAGAAATATAATTTATATATTCTCCTAAGTGTACAATTTAATGATTTTTAGTAAATTTACTGAACTGTGTAACCCTCATCATAATCTAGGCTTCCCAGGTGGCACCAGTGGTAAAGAATCTGCCTGCCAATGCAGGAGGCACAAGAGACGCTAGTACAATCCATGGATTGGAGGATCCCTTGGAGAAGAAAATGGCAACCCACTCCAGTATTCTTGCCTGGGAAATCCCATGGAGAGAGGAGTCTGGTGGGTTACAATCCATGGGGTCGCAAAGAGTAGAACACGATTGAGCACAGGCACACATGAGCACGCACACACACACATGCACACGCACACACACGCACACGCACGCACACACACACACACATGCACACACACACACACACCCATAAACTAGTTTTAAAGCATTTTTATCAGCCCAGTAAGATTTCTCGTGACCACTGATGATTTTTTAATATTTATTTATTCATTCATTTATCTGGCTGCCCTGGATCTTAGTTGCGGCACTCAGGATCTTTGATCTTCGTTGCCGCACGTGTGATCTTTCCATTGTGGCGTGCAGGACTTTTAGTTTCGGCATGCAAACTATTAGTAGCAGCATGTGGGATCTAGTTCCCTGACCAGGGATCAAACCCAGGTCCCCTGCATTGGGAGCACGGAGTCTCAGCCACTGGACCACTGACAGTTAATCCCTGTTCTTACCTCCATCCCCAGGCAACCACTGACTACTTTTTGTCTCCTTGGGGTTGCCTTTTCTGGACATTTTGTACAAATGGAATCATCCAATATATAATCATACAATATGTGGGTTCTGTGTCTGGCTTCTTTCATTCAGCATGATGTTTTTGAGGTTTATCCATGCTGCAGCATGTATCAGTATTCCATTCCTTTTATTGCTGAATATTCCATCATATGGATCCTGTAGTCATTTTTGGCTTTTTTGGTTTGTTTTGTTTTGGTCTTTTTTTGGTGGCACTATACAGCCAAAAAACTAAGCTTGCAGGATCTTTAGTTCCCCAATCAGGGGACCAAACCTGGGATCATGGTAGTGACAGCGCCAACCACTGGAGCACCAGGGACTTCTCCTGTAGTTGTTTTTAGACTTAGGTTTAGATGTCCCAAAGGTATAGCTACTTCTTACTGTGTATGCCAGATGTGACTTTGAGTATGTGTGGTAGATAGTACCCCTCCCTGTACACACACCTTACACTGAGGGGTGGAGTTATTTCCTCGCCTCCTCTCCCTAGCTTGCCCTGTCACTTGACTTGTTCAATAGATGTAGAAGTATCACCCTGGGACATCTAAGCCCCGTTAAGAGAACTGGCATCTTCTGTATCCTTCTCTGAGAAGCCAGGCATCATGCTGTAAAGAAGTTAAGGCTAGACTACTGGATGAAGAGAGAGCACGAGGAGCTAGGCTTTCAACCACAAGAGACATCTCAGATGTTCCCGCTCCAGCCGAACTTCCAGGCGAATGCAGCTACATGAATGACTGCTGTCACATCATGCAGATCTGAGAGGACACTCAGCTCAGCCCAGTCAATCCATCCAAGAAAAGAGAATAAATGACTGTCATGTTAAATCACTCAGTTTTGGAGCCATTTGTTACGCAGGAATTTTTGGTTACCTAACCAAAACATAATGATTAGCCAAAGTCTTTCTCCTCCATTTTAATTCTTGTTGATTTTGCTCTTTCTTAGTTTGTACAGTTGTATTATATTCTATATTATAGTATCGTATAGTCCATATATAATACAGTATATTCTACAGAGATTTCTAATGGGCCTTGACTCTAACATCACTTCCTTGGCTGGTTTTTTTTTTGGGGGGGGGTACATTGAAGAATTTTATGTCAATCAATCTGCTTTCTGATATTCATATGCTGAAATACTGAGACAAAAATTTTTTAATGCTCTGAAGAGAACCACCTGGAGAGCTTTATAAAAATGAATTCTACAGCCCCATCTCCAGTCTCTCACTGTGATGGATAAGGAATCAGTATCCAGCTGTTACCATAACAGTATACAAGTTAATTTAATAATCACACCAGGAAAGCTATTTTAATAACTCAATTAAGCATTCCCTGAATTTGATTAAAGGAAAATCAGCATGTTAAACACTGTGTATAAGGACATGAAAAAGCATCAAAATATAACCCTTACCTTCAAAAAGTCTAGACTCTGGTTGCCAAAAAAAAAAAAAAATCAAGTCAGTATCAGATTAACTCTCAATCAGCATGCTCTCCAAGTTTCACAACTCTATGGGGCAACAGTCACAGAGAAAATAATGCACATTGTGTCTCTTTGAAGCTATTTAACAGACTGCACTAGAGATAGAAAACTTGATAATTGTTACATATCAATCATATCTCAATAAAATGAAAGGAGAGCGAATGTCCCCCTTCACCTTTAGAGGACCATCCCTACCCCCTCCCCAAGTATTCAGTCCACAAGTTATTGTCTTCAGGCTGGCTAATCAGAGGACGACATCCTTCTTGCTGTTACCAAGTCCGACCTCATACTGCTCACTGCACAGCAGGCCGATAAATCAAGAGATGAGTTGTTGGGGCAATAACAGAAAGCCAGCAGTCCAAGAAGACGGTGGACCTAGTGTCCCAAAGAACCATCATACCTCAGTTAGAATTCAGACTTCTTTTATACGAAAAGGGGAAGGAGTGTGGTTGGTTGTTGCAAACACCAATAGGAATTTTGCAGGAATACTTTATTCTTGCAACTGTCCACATAGGTCTGGTCATACTATTCCTATAAACCTTCAACAAGACAAATGTTATTCTCTGTTCTGCAACTTTTTAATCTCTATATTAATGGGAAAATGTTATACCTTTAAAGGTCAGAGCCTTGAGGATGGGCTATTCTGTATATTTTAGGCTATAGGCAACATTTTTTTAAAACACTGATTGATTGTTTATTTTTAAACTGGATCTTCAGTGATGTGCAGGCCCCCTCCACCTGCCGTGACTGAGGAACACTCTTTGATGCAATGCTCGGGTTTCTCACCACAGCAAACTCCCCCGTTGCAGAGCACAGGCTCCAGATGTGTAGGCTTCAATAGTTGCAGCACCTGGGCTCAGTAGCAGAGGCTCTCAGGCTCTGAGGGTAGGGGTGAGGGGCTCAATAGTTGCTCCAAGGCATGTGAGATCATCCCGGTCCAGAGATCAAACCCATGTCCCCTGCATTGGCAGATGGACTCCTAAACACTAGACCACCAGGGAAGCCCTGTAGGCAACAGTCTAGCTTTTAGCAGAAACAGTAGAATACAAAGGTTAAAGGGAAGGAAACAGAACCAGTGTGAAGTCAGATTTGTTCTTCCCTGTTACATGGCTCAGGGATGAATGTGTGATGCAATTAGAGCCAATAAGACACAACGTCTAGACTTCTGTTGGGACTGTGACAAGCAGATACACTCTTTTGTCTAACTGGATTTAAAGCTGAGAGTGTAACCTTAGAGCTATTAACAAGCATTTTGTCACCTAACCAGGAAACAATGTCTTAGAAGAAAACAATATATTAGAAAAAAAGAACTGGGAACTGTCAAGAGAAACTGGACTCTCATAGTATCAACTGAACATTTCTTTCAAAAAACATTGACAGCTAATTCCTGTTCTGGACTTTTCAATTCTGTGAGCCAAAACACAGACACAGAGAGAGAGAGAAAGACATATATCTTTCATTGTTTAAGCCAGCTTGAGTTGGAGTTTCTGTCACTTGTACCAGTTTTGGGGGTTTTTTTTTTGGGCAACGCATGCACTTCTGGGATCTTAGTATCCCAACCAGAGATCGAACCCCGGCCCACAGCCATGAAAGCTTGGCATCCTAACCACTGACCCGCCAGGGAATTCCCAGTAACACATCTTGCTTAAAAGCATGTTTCTCACCAGCAAAATGAAAACAGTGCCTGCTACTGGGCTTTGGTGGAGTCTGAGTATTTTGGAAAGCATAGAGCCTGTTCACCTATGATGTATTATTTCTAATTCCTCTTTTTCCTCCTGCCTGAGTTCCTTGTAGGAGAACATAATATATAATGCTATACCAAAAGAATATTTTCATTACCAAATATGCCTGTTCTGTGTTCAGGGACTTCTGATCCCCATCTGTTCCACAGGATTTTTCATATCATAGAATTCTTTGAAACCATATAAGCAAAGTTCTGTTTCAATGAAACCGTTTGTTCTCTAAGCCACAAAAATAGCTTCTGCAAACAGGGTCCTATGTTAAAAATGATATTTCTGAAAACATTTTACCTGTGATATATGCCAACACACTTTGGAAATGAAATCGTCTAGTAAATTTGTTCCTGATGTTTAGTAAATTTTCATTATTGCTAATTAAAGTTGAAGTTCCTTCTAGTTTCTAGCTCTTGGGACATGCTGATCAAAAAAGACACAGCCATGTGAGAAACCAACAATAAAAACCGTTTGGTCTTTACTCAAACAACAGATTTTCCTTTCAATAATCAACTGCTCATTTTAATTTTGTAATTCTCTTTTTCCTTCATTTCTGCTTCTCCTTTTTTTCCATGACTCTTAATCCAGCTTTGAAATTTCACTTTTTGATTTGATCTGTCTGCAATATTTATTCCTCAAAGCCATCATCAATGCCTTTGTCAAAACTCATCTGATGCCCGTGAACATCAGGGGACAAAAAGATATCAGACGATAGGGAGACTTTAAAATTTAGAGAACAGAAACCATATTTTGGTATTTGAATTCTATCTCAATAACGCTGTTACTTAAAAAGAAACAAAACAGCAATGAGTCAATCCCGACCCAGCCCCCAGCAAAGAACCCATACACCGTCACATACTGACTGATTCTCCCCGAAACAAACTGAGCCTGGGGTTCAAGCAAGAAGGATGGTGACATTCTTCTCTCCGTGCTCAAATGAAACCCAGCAAACTCTCCTTCAAGTGTTACGGTGAGGCATGCGGACTCACAGTGAGCGGACTGAACTGATTGCGTCATTTTACCAACCAGCATTTAACGTGCCCCTTAAAGACTAAAACCCATTCCAGTGCCCCTTCATACTCTGGTGCTACATGTGTGTACAGAGCAAAGCAGCCGTTAAGAAAGAAGCTTCCAGGCTTCCCTGGCGGCGCAGCGGATGGGAGTCTGCCTGCCAACGGAGGGGACAGGCTTGTATCCCTGATCCGCAAAGATCCCACATGTATGGGGGCGAGGGCGGGTGCAGCTCTGCTCCCGCGTCACAGCTACTGAGTCTGCCCTCTAGAGCTGCTACTCCGCAACCGCAACGGAGGAGGCCGCCCCGAAAAGAGAGGCCCAAAGCACTGCAAGGAAGAGCGGCCCTAGCTCGCCACAACTGGAGAAAGCCTTCACAAAGCCACGAGGACCCAGCGCAGCCGAAAAGAAAAGAAGAAGCTTTGCATCTTTCCACATAATCCAAAATGAGGGCAAATTATAATGCGGTAATTAAATCAAAACCTCACACAAGAAAAAAATATCTATGGACTGGTATATTCAAAGCTACCTTCTTTTTAATTTTATCTTCCATTTTTTATGTTTTATTCCTCCGCTTTGCAGGTGCACGCTCCTTGCCGGTGCATTCTCCAGCTAAGCTGAACTTACTGCTGCAGACAGGACAACAAAAAGATGATGTCACTCTTTAGCCAAATTGCACTGTTATTTCAGGACCGCTCTCACTCATTTATCTCTGCCGACAACGCTCCACGGGGAAGGTTTTCCAGGGCAGATGCGAGCTCCCTCGGCAACAAAAGTGGTGGAGAGTGCACATTCATTTTCAAATCCTGAGAGGCAGAATTTAGTAAATCTTGAGATTTGAGAAATACATTGTGAAAAGGAGTCATCTAATGGCCTTCAGTCTCTTCTGATTATTTAAAAGCCTCAACGAATCTTAAGTATGAAACACCCCCCCACCCCGTTTTTTTTCTCATTACAGAAATGTTTTCACCTAAAAGCATGCTTTTGACCCACGAAAATATCCTGCAGACTAGTCTCCTTTGTAAACCGTATGCATAGATGCTAAGACATGATTTTTCATTTTAGTTATCATTTGATTAAGAGTGGGCAAATATTAATAAAAGACAACTATGCACTATGTTCCATCAAGTGCACAGAAACAGCTTCAAGATCAAATCAGGTGTTAGAGATAAAGGAATGACGTGACTTTTTGAAGAGGAAATCTAGCAATCAGAGAGACAGTATAAAACAGAAAAAGCAACCCAGAAAATGAGAGTACAAATAGAACCTAGAATAAACTGGCTTCATTTGTGGGGTACTTTCTCCCATATCTGCTCTTTTTCCTTCCTCCCCAATTCTTTAGAGCAGTGGGTAATTTTTTAAGCTACATTTTCTGTTTTGTCTTATTAAAATATAATCCACACACATCACAAAAATTCCAATAGTACATAAAGGGATACAAAGAATAGGAAATCTCTGGGACTTCCGTGGTGGTCCAGTGGTTGGGACTCCACGCTTCCACTGCAGAGGGCTCAGGTTTGATCCCCGGTTGGGGAACAGTTCCCACATGCCTCACAGCATGGCCAAAAATTTAAAAAAGAAGAAGAAGAATAGGACATCTCTCTCCCACTCCTGATTCCAGCTCCCTAGTATCTGCCTCTCTGTCACCTCAAGAAGGCAAATACTGCCATAGACTCCTTAGCTATCTACTCAATACTATGGATGACCATCTCAGAATAACATTTGAAAGTAAGTAAAATGAAGTGCAGGCAGTTACAACGGAAACCAATCACATTGAAATATGATTCTATCCAGGAAGCCTTTAGGGGTCTCTAGGCTCCAGGATAAGAGCCTCTGCTCTGATGGTTCCCAAGCATGTACAATGGTGTGTATGTATGTATCTATGCTTTCCCTCAAATGGCAGCGGGCCTTCTGCAGTGGGTGCTGCTGGAGCTCTGCCCAGGTCCCCTGTACAGCCGGTGCATCCATTCCCCACCTGCTGTCAGTGTTGGCTGCTAATGACTCACAGTTGTGCCCTTCTACAGGGAATCTTCCTCCCCCTCCCCACACTTTGGCATGCCCAGCCAATACAAGGGAACCAATGACTGGTTGACTCTCTGGTGCAATTCGTGCTCCAAGGCCCCACATGGGATCAGGCTAAAGCTGATATCCATTGAGACCATCCCCATTTTTTCCTGCCCTACCCCATCCCTCCTGCCCCTGGGAGCAAGCCCCCTAAAAGCCCAAGAATCCCTGTCTCAGTCTTTGCTTTCAAAAATCCAGACTCGAGGCACTCACTTACCATCCCTTGCCTTGACTTTTCCATTTATAAATTTCTTGAAAGAGATTCTACCCCTGTACATATGAATCTGCTGCATTCTTTTAAAAGCCACATGCTAATCCATTCAATGGATTTACCATAATTAATATAGCACATTTCCAGCATAGTCACTTCCAACAGTTCCTCTCTGAGAACTTAAAAATCTAATTTGTACATGTTTAAATGCAATTACCAACTTACCACATTTTAAGCACGAACAGTCCCTGACTTAAGATTTTTCGACTTTACAATGGTGAGAAAGTGATACATCATTCAGTAGAAATCGTGCTTGGAGTTTTTAATTTTAATCTTTTCCCAGGCTAGCTATATATGGCCCAATGCTCTCTCTGATGCTGGACAGTGGCAGCAAACTCAGCTTCCAGTCAGCCACCTGATCAGAATCAACACACTTACAATCATTCTGTACCCATAAAACCATTCGGTTTCTCACTTTCAGTACAGTACTTTATTCAATAAACTACATCAGATATTTAACACTTTATTATAAAAGAGGTTGGGCTTCCCAGGTGGCACTAGTAGTGAAGAACCCACCTGCCAATGCAGGAGACGTAAGAGACTCAGGTTTGATCCCCCGCTGGGGAAGATCACCTTGAGAGGGGCATGGCGACCCACTCCAGTATTCTTGCCTGGACAATGTCCATGGACATAGGAGCCTGGAGGGCTATAGTCCATAGGGTCACAAAGAGTCAGATACAACTGAAGCGATGGAACATGCATACGCTCATAAGAGAGATTAGAGGATTTTGCCCAACTATAGGCTAGTGGAAATGCTCTAAACTCATTTAAGGTAGGCTAGAATAAGCTGTACTGTTGAAAATGCATTGTCAACAAATGATATTTTCAACTTACAATGGATTCTCTGGAACATAACCCCATTGGAAGTTGAGGACGATCCGTTTCTAATTAGTTGCTGAGGAGTCTTTCTTCAACTTCATTAGCTACAAAACTTTAGAACCTTGCTATCTTTGGAGAAGAAAGTTTTATTCTCAAAACAATTTATATTTCTATTTGACAAACTATAAAGACTCAGCTGAATCCTAACCTGTCCATCCCTTAATCCCCACAGCACCAGCCTCTTTAACACCAGATCAAGAAAAAATCTCCATTCTAAACAGGAGAAAAACCAGAACCTACAAATACTTCACTTGAACCCGCGAATCTCTGGACTTCACTACTTGCCTCCTCACCAACACACGAGTAGATGCTACTCGGGAATCTGGTAAGAAGCTGCTGGATCCCATGCTCTCACAGACCCATGCTCCTGCTTGGTCATGTCTGACTCTTTGCAACTCCATGGACTGTATGTAGCCCGCCAGGCTCCTCTGTCCATGGGATTTCCGAGGCAAGAGTACTGGAGTGGGTTGCCATTTTTTCCTCGAGGAGATTTTCCCAACCCAGGGATCAAACCCACGTCTCCTGCATTGCAGGTGAATTCTTTACCACTGTGCCACATGGGAAGTAGCAATATTCACGAGTTCCCAAGGACAGCACAGCCTAAACCACCAAGGGGAAGAGAAGCATTTCCTCTCTGCCCCTCCCATTGATAGGGGCACCCTCCCTGCCCCCAGGGTAGCACTTGTTGGGGGTGTTTATTTGCAGCTGACCTGCACCTTTCAAAGACCCTCACCTTACTGCAGGTAGGAATTTCCTACAGTGTAAATTCCACTATCTCAAGACAGAAACCAGAACTTGCTTTTCCCGCCTAACACCTGCTCACAGTGTATGTGGTAATAAACCCAGAACAGAGCAATGCTAAGAAGCAGGTGCTGCTCAAAACAATTATTTCTGGTCAGAATGAAAGCCAGTATCTGAGAGCCGTGGAGACTCCCAGGAGGGCAGTGGCAGTAGGGTCTCTGCTGGATCCGTTCAATGGGGTAAGTTCTGTTGCTCATGTAAGAATTGAGACTGATCATTTACTTCACATTGGTTTCTCTTTCCCTCATAAGCTCCTCCCTCCTCCAACCATAAAAAGATGCTTAATTTCACTCAAAATCAGAGAAGTGCAAAACAAATCAAAAGAAATTTTGTTTTTTACCTACCAGATTGGCAAAGATGCAAAAATTCGATGTGACCATGGAAAAGCATGCTGATGGTGGAGAGTAAACCAGAACAACCTTTACAAAGAGACTTGGATTATGAACTATCAAGTGTGAATGCAAAACCCTTGATCCAGCAATTTTACCAATAGGAATTCATCTTACAGATCAGAGGTGAGCAGACTTTGTCTTTAAAGGACCAGGTAGTAAGTGGCTTAGGCCTCTGGGCCAGGTATCACTGCTGCTATCACTCAGCTCTTGTAGCATGAAAACAGCCACAGACATTATGAAAACAAATGGGCATGGCTGTGTTCCAATAAAACTTTATTTACAAAAACAAACGGCACTTTGAATTTGGCCCACAGGCTGTGGCTTGCCAACCCCTGCTAGGTACTCTTGCACAAAAAAGCAAAAACATATGTACTATATTCTTCATAGCAATACTCCTAAGTATGGAAACCACCTTGATATCCATCAAGAGAGGACTGATAAGTAAATTATAGTACATCCATTCAATAGAATACTTGCAGCCATTAAAAGGAAGAAGGCAGCTCTGTGTGTCCTGATAAGGGTTAATATCCAAAATGTATCAGAAAAATTCTATTAATTTATTTCTTTATTTTCACTGCACTGGGTCTTCGTTGCTGCAGGGGATTTTCTCTAGTTGCAGCAAGCAAAGGGCTCCTCTTCGTTGCAGTGCACGGGCTTCTCATTGCTGTGGCTTCTCTTGTTGGGACTCAGAGGCTCTGGAGCTCGGGCTCAGTATTTGGGCACACAGTCTCAGTTGCCCTAAGGCATGCAGGATCCTCCCAGACCAGGAATCGAACCGGTGTACCCTACATTGGCAGGCGGATTCCTATCCACTAGACCACCAGGGAAGTCCTCACAATTTTTAATATGTCAAAACAAATTTTTTTTACATTTCATTACATTGAGTTTATTGGATGATGCCATACTGAATATCTATTATCCCAGAATCTGCTTGTTCTTTTTGTACAATTGAAGTATAGTTGCTGTACAATATTATACAAGTTACAGGTGTATAACATAGTGACTGACAATTTTTAAAGGTTATACTATGTTATAAAATATTGAGTATACTCCCCATGTTGTACAATACATCCTTGTTAATCACTTTATACCTAATGGTTCATACCTCTTACTCCTCAACCCCCATATTGCCCCTCCCCTTCAATTTTTTTAAAATCTTTTTAAGTGGGGAGCAGGGTAGAATACACTTCCACTTTTTATAAAAATTATATACATATATATATGTGTGGATCACAATAAACTGTGGAAAATTCTGAAACAGATGGGAATACCAGACTGCCTGACCTGTCTCTTGAGAAACCTGTATGCAGGTCAGGAAGCAACAGTTAGAACTGGACATGGAACAACAGACTGGTTCCAAATAGGAAAAGGAGTACGTCAAGGCTGTATATTGTCACCCTGCTTATTTAACTTATATGCAGAGTACATCATGAGAAACGCTGGGCTGGAAGAAACACAAGCTGGAATCAAGATTGCCGGGAGAAATATCAATAACCTCAGATATGCAGATGACACCATCTTTATGGCAGAAACTGAAGAACTAAAGAGCCTCTTGATGAAAGTGAAAGAGGAGAGTGAACAAGTTGGCTTAAAGCTCAACGTTCAGAAAACTAAGATCATGGCATCTGGTCCCATCACTTCATGGGAAATAGGTGGGGAAAGAGTGGAAACAGTGTCAGACTTTATTTTTGGGGGCTCCAAAATCACTGTTGATGGTGATTACAGTCATGAAATTAAAAGACGCTTACTCCTTGGAAGGAAGGTTATGACCAACCTAGATAGCATATTTAAAAGCAGAGATATTACTTTGCCAACAAAGGTCCGTCTAGTCAAGGCTATGGTTTTTCCAGTGGTCATGTATGGATTTGAGAGTTGGATAGACCAATTTTCTGTACAGTGATGTGAATACAACATTGTAAATCAATTATATGTCAATAATAAACAAGCAAATAAATTATTTTAAAAACTTTTAAAAAGAGATTAACAAGAGAGAAGAAGGGTGGGGGTGCTTTCCAGGTGGCTCAGTGGTAAAGAATTCACCTGCCAGTACAGGAGACACAGAAGACATGTGTTCAATCCCTGAGTCAGAAAGATCCCCTGGAGGAGGGAATGGCAACCCACTCCAGTATTTTTGCCTGGAGAATCCCATGGATAGAGGAGCCTGGTGGGCTAAAGTCCATGAGGTCACAAAGAATCGAACATGACTGAGCAAATGAACACACACACATGCAGGAAGGGTGGGAAGGAAGGACAGAAGATAGACACATGCCTATGCTCAGAAAATGTACTAAATAGAAGTATATCAACATATTAATAAGAAGTGAAACTATGGGAGATTTTTTTTTCTTCTTATGGATTATCTGTGTTTTTTACAATGACCATATTTTATTTTCTGTTCATTTATTGGAAATGTCATCATGCAAATGAGAACTATGTCTGGTGATCCTATTATACTTACAAGTACTTTAAATAATTTTCATGGAGCTCAAAATAAAATAGAGGAGAGAAAAGAAATCTGTTTGGAGCAGAGAAAGGTTTATCACAAAGGCCAAGCCAAGGAGAACAGGTGATTCATGCTGTAAAGACCCAAACTCCCCAGCTGGGCTTTCAGACAAGGGTTTTTAAAGACAACATTAGAGGAGAGGGTCCTAGGATGCATGCTCAGCTCGTGGACCTTCTTCTGATTGGTTGGTGATGACCTAACAGGGTGATATTTTCAGAATCTCAACCTTCTGCTTCCAACTGCGGTCTATGTGCTTGTGGTCAGCATGTAGCCACCATCAGCCACCTGGATGAAGATCTTAGTTCCTACAAAACAGCTCAAAGAAACACATCAGATTATTATCAATCCCCTTTCAGGAGGAAATGGGGCTCCTGTCACCATTGTCCTAATCATTAACTGTTTGAGCCTGCCCTTTAAAACTGGAGGAGACTTTATTCCCCTATAAATCAGAAATAGGGGGAGGGGCACACAGAGGTGCTTTTGCACCTGGGAGGACCACTCAGAGTCCTGTTGGGTTCCATTCCCACCTTTTCTTTGATCCCTAAAACTTCTGTCTCACTTGGCTGTAAGTTGGAGCTTTCCATGACCTCTTCCCTGGTGGCTCAGACTGTAAAGAATCTGCCTGCAATACAGGAGACTTGGTTTTGATCCCTGGATGAGGAAGAGCCCCTGGAGAAGGGAATGGCTACCCAATCCAGTATTCTTGCCTGGAGAATCCCATGGACAGAGGAGCCTGGTGGGCTACAGTCCATGGGGTCGCAAAGAGTAGGACACGAATGAGCGACTAACACTAACATGACCTCTTCCCCTTTAGATTCAGTTATTTCCTAGAACAGCTCACAGACCTCAGGAACACTTGCTTATGTTTACCAGTATATTAAAGGATATGATAAAGGATACAGAGGAAGAGGTTTATCTTCAAGGCAAGGTCTGGAAGGGTTCTGGGCACAGGAACTTCTGTCCCCATGGAGCTGGCATGCCTCACTCTCCCAGTAAGTGGATGTGTTCAACCCACCTGGAAACCCCCCAAACCCCCCACTATTGGGATTTCATGGATGTTTCATCACATTGTGTGTGTGCATGCGTGCACTCAGTCGTGTCCGACTCTTTGCAACCCCATGGACTATAGCCCTTCAAGCTCCTCTGTCCATGTAATTCTCCAGGCAAGAATACTGGAGCAGGTTGCCATTTCCTTCTCCAGGGGATCTTCCCGACCCAGGGATAAAACCTGTGTCACTTATGTCTCCTGCATTGGCAGGTGGATTCATAGGCATGAACCATTACTAACTTCATTTCTAGCCCCTGTTTCTTATCTAGAGAATGGGAGTAGGGCTGAAAATTCCAAGATTTAATCATGGCTTGGCCTCTCTGGCAACCAGCCCCCATCCAGAAATCTATTAGAACAACAGATGCTCCAGAACTGCAACCCGCCAGGCTCCTCTGGCTTCCACTATCTCCCAGAGTTTGCTCAAACTCATGTCGATTGAGTCAATGATGCCATCCAACCATCTCATCCTCTGTTCCCCAGTTCTCCTTTTGCCTTCAATCTTTCCCAGCATCAGGGTCTTTTCCAGTGAGTCAGTTCTTTGCATCAGGTAGCCAAAGTATTGGAGCTTCAGCTTCAGCATCAGTTCTTTCAATGAATATTCAGGATTGCTTTCCTTGAGGAGTGACTGGTTTGATCTCCTTGCTGTTCAAGGGACTCTCAAGAGTCTTCTCGAGCACCACAGTTCAAAAACATCAGTTCTTCAGTATTCTACCTTCTTTATGGTCCAACTCTCACATCCATACATGACCAGTGGAAAGACCATAGCCTTGACTATATGGACCTTTTTCAGCAAAGTGATGTCCTATGTTTTTATACACTGTCCAGCTTTCCTTCCAAAGAGCAAACATGTTTTAATTTTATGGCCACAGTCACTGTCTGCGGTGATTTTGGAGCCCAAGAAAACAAAGTCTGTCACTTGCTTTCTCATAGGGGAGCCATAAGAGATAGTAACAGTGGAGCTGTCACCAACCTCAAAGGAATAAGGGGAAGGAAAGATTGCCTGAAGCTAGAAATGTTGCTCAAGCTCAGCTGCTCACCACTTGATGGAGCAAACTCCGGGCGATAGTGGAGGACAGAGGAGCCTGCTGCTGCTGCTGCTGCTGCTGCTGCTGCTGCTGCTGCTGCTAAGTCGCTTCAGTCGTGTCCAACTCTCTGCGACCCCATAGACGGCAGCCCACCAGGCGCCCCCGTCCCTGGGGTTCTCCAGGCAAGAATACTGGAGTGGGTTGCCATTTCCCTCTCCAGTGCATGAAAGGGAAAAGTGAAAGTGAAGTCACTCAGTCATATCCAACTCTTCACGACCCCATGGACTGCAGCCTACCAGGCTCCTCCATCCATGGGCTTTTCCAGGCAAGAGTACTGGAGTGGGGTGCCATTGCCTTCTCCGCAGAGGAGCCTGCTAGGCTACAATCCATGGGGTCACAAAGAGTTGGACACAACTTAGCAACTGAACAACAACTGCTTATGTATCTTCCTTGAGGAAGAACCAGAACCCGGCTCCAAGGGTACACTTTTGTTTCTCGACTGCTTTTCCTTTGTTTCTTCACTCCCTCCTTCCCCCGATAAGCAACTGTTTGAATCTGCCCTTTGGAACTCAGGGAAGGTCAAGGAGAGTAAATAAAGCCTATTTCCTACAAACAGGAAACAGGGGACATAGACAGGATCTGTACTCATCAGGGCCCCACGGGGTCCTGATCCGTTTCAGAAAGAGAGTAGTCCAGAGTGAGCCACCTAGACAGGAGTGATGATCATCTGCTGAGGAATCCAGCAGCCTCTGGCAACCTCCCAGGCAAGAACCAGAGAAATGAACCAGTGGAGCCTGACCCCAGGCTCCACTCTCTCTCCTTCCCACCTCCTGCAGAAAACCAAAGAACATAGGTGCCTTTGATGTAATCCATGCAGGACAGCCTCACAGGAGAGAGAAGAGTATGGAGAAAGGTGGCGAATAGATCTAGAAGGGCACAGTGAAGAAATCCAACCCCTTTGCCCAGCTAAACAAACTCAAATTCTATCCCATGTGTAGGAAAGGCAGATACTTTAAGAAAATGCTGTAAGGAATTTTGAAACATTTTTCTTTCTTCCTGAATATGAGTTTAAATCATGAGTTGCTAAGCCAAAACCTCTACTCTAAACCCTACAGAGCACAGACTATAATAATGCCAACCCAATAAAAAAGACATTTAATAAAGATCAGAAATGCTGAATAACTCACAGTTCTTAGCAAACCCAAGTGCCATACTATAAACTTTCAAATGTTACGGATGACTTTTTGAGATTACATAGGAGTTATAAGGACAAGGAAAGCAAAAGAATGGTAATAGGGGCATACAAAGTTCATGGAACATTTCTTCTATTTTCCATGTTTCATCTCTGCCAAGGAGAAAGTTTATTGGACATAAAATAGAAGAACAAGCATTAAAATGAGAGACCTAAAAGCCCAAACTGGTTTAGACATCCCAAGAAAGCACCTGGATTCACTATATCAGTGCAAACCTTCTGGTTCTGATAAACTACACCCCAGCCTAATACGGGAAGAACTTGGCAATAAAATGAGCTATGGTTTGTTATCTCAAAAGAATCTTAGAAACTGGGGCAGGGATGGATGATAGAATTCTCAAACCAGTTATCAAACATGATCCTGAACACACAGAGAGAAACGGGGAGCACTCAAACATGCCTAGGTGTCAAGAAAGGCCAATTCATGATTTAATGAATTCACAGCACTTCCCTCCTTCTCCAGATTGTGCCAGATTAGTAAATCAGAGACATCTGTGGACACTCCGCTTCAGCATTTGAGATCAGAATTTGATAGAGACCCTCACCTTGTGAACAAGATGGAGGAAGGTAGCTCGGATGATCACAGAGATAGATAATAATTATGAATCAATGTCAGCCAGAGTCTTTGGTGCCACAGAATCCTGTCTTTAGCCTTGACCTGTGCATTGAGCAAATAGCTGAGTGTACAGCCAGCTTGCTTTTCTTCTTCTTCAATGGCTGGAAAGATAGCCAAATATATTGAATGACGGTGTGGATCCAAAGGCCATAACAAACCAAATTCAACAATAAAACTCTTAGTTGGAATAAATACAAAAGCCTACACTTACATTGTTTGATGCATAAGAACAGAATCAGAAAAACATGACTAGGCTTCCATATAAAAACAGTCACATTTTACTTCTTGCTTTTATTTCTTCTCTCTTCCAAAGCCAACCAAAATGACAGTAGGTAATTTTTTTAATAAAATTATAAATCATAAGAACAAAAAGAATGAGAAGGGATAAATAGAGGACATGAGATGTGGGACTTCCCAGATGGTCCAGTGATTTACAATCCTATACTTCCAATGCAGGAGGCACCAGTTTGACCCCTGGTCAAGAAACTAAGATTCCCCCATGCCACAAAACCTTTAGAAAAAGCAAAACCCTTAGAAGGAAGGACATGTGAGCAATAATTCAAAAGATGGAAAGCCTACAGTAACTGATTTGGCAGAACCCACCACCAGATAGTTCACTTGGTAAAGAATCTGCCTACAATGCAGGAGACCTGGATTTGATTCCTGGGTTGGGAAGATCCCCTGGAGAAGGGAATGGCAACCCACTTTGGTATTCTTGCCTGGAGAATTCCAGGGACAGAGGAGTCTGGTGACCTACAGTCCATGGGGTCACAGAGAGTCAGACACGACTAAGCAACCAACACTTTCTTTCACTTTCATCACCAAAGTAACTGCAAAGAGGGATGCCAGTGAGAAAGCAGCCAGTTCCACACGAAGAACCCTGGAAAGGCCTCAGACCAGGAGGCCCAATAGTGCAGAAGAGACTGGTGAAGCCCAGAGTGAGAAGTAAAAGTATATGAACATATGAAGAGAATGAGCTGCTCCGTGAACGTGTGTTTCCATTCACTGAGGAGGTTCAGGCAGAATTTAGACAGCCACTAATCAAATATATTATAAAAGTCATTCAAGATTTGGATAGAAACTTGTCTCTGACAACCTTTAAAGTCCCATCACCTCTGAAATCCTGTGATTCTAATTCTGTAAACTGTGATGTTGAAGAAGACTCTTGAAAGTCCCTTGGACTGCAAGATCAAACCAGTCATTCCTAAGGAAATGAGTACTGAATATTCACTGGAAGGACTGATGCTGAAGCAAAAGCTCCAATACATTGGCCACCTGATCCAAAGAACTGACTCATTGGAAAAGACCCTGAAGCTGGGAAAGATTGGAGGCAGGAGAAGGGGCAACAGAGGATGAGATGGTTGGATGGCATCACCGACTGAAGGACATGAGTTTGCATAAGCTCCAGGAGTTGGTGATGGACAGGGAAGCCTGGCATGCTGCAGTCCATGGGGTGGCAAAGAGTCCAGCTGGACTGAGAGGCTGAACTGAACTGTAGACAGGACTCCAACCGATTTGGTAACTTTATGCATGTAGTTCCTACAAGAGTTCTATAGGTGGCACTGTGGTTTAAGACGAGAATCGGCAATGGCTCCTACCTGATTCTTCTGGGCTATTCTATTGACTAAGCAAAAAAGCAGGTCCATATAGTCAAAGCTATGGTTTTTCCAGTAGTCATGTATGGATGTGAGAGTTGGACCATAAAGAAGGCTGAGCGCTGAAGAATTGATGCTTTTGAACTGTGGTGCTGGAGAAAATTCTTGAGAGTCCCTTAGACTACAAGATCAAACCAATCAATCCTAAAGGAAATCAAGCCTGAATATTCATCAGAAGGACTGATGCTGAAGCAATAGTTCTAGTGACGCATAAGTCTTTGAGTGTATTAGTTTGGTCACCCTTCTCAGTTTTAGCCTTCTGCCTTGTTCATATCACAGTTGTGACACTTCACCGTATTTGTCATTCAGGGACAACAAAATAAGTCATACACCAAAGCAACTGTTCTTTCACATCCCAAATGTCCTGCTTCACTATCTGTCCTGCCCTTTATCTCAGGGCTCCTAAGAGTGTGGGACTCTACAAGCTTTATCCCCCTAGATTTAAAAATCAAGAAGAACAAAACAAACACCGTATTTTTTCAAGTATAAGTTTAGGCCAGTAACTCAAATATGATGTCTCTGCTCCACTTCCCTTTCCCATAGCTAAAGATTTATGCTCTGCTTTCTAAAAGCTATTTACTTAATATCTAGCTCTTCCTGACAAATTTTGCCACTCATCAATACTGTAAAATTTGGTTTATTTCTCTTATCTGCTTCAGATTTACAAGGTCTTTGGGGAATTTCTGCTTCTCACCAAGGAACATCTCCAACAACTCCATCAATTCCATAGATTCAAGAGGCTCCTACATTCAGGTCTCAATTCCAGGAAACCTTCTTACCATTTGGAATCTATAAAACTGTTAAATCCACTCACTTTTGGCAAATCTAGCCTCTTCCAACCCACTGATGGGGCTTGTTGTTGTTGTTTGGTCCCTAAGTAGTGTAGGGGAGTGCCAGATGTCATTAGTCCAACCAAAAGCCCAGACTGCCTTCCTTTTTTATGTTGAATCTAGTCTAGTTGAATGAGAAAAAATCTCTTACTTCTTTCTTGTTATCTTCACTACTTTGTTGTCTTTTTCAGATTCCAGGTATAAGTGATTGGGGTAGCGGAGTAAGAGGTACAAACTATTACATATGATATAAGCTAGGAGAACACAGGGAATACAGCCAGTATTTTATAATAACTATTAATATAATGGAGTATAACCTTTAAAAGTAATCACTATATGGGGGCTTCCCTGGTGGCTCAGTGGTAAAGAATCTGCCTGCCAATGCAGGAGACACAGGTTGCATCCCTGGTCCAGGAAGATCCTACATCCTAGCCTCGGAGTGACTAAGCCCCTGCGCCATAGCTACTGAGCCCGTGCACCTGGAGTGTGTGCCCCACAACATGAGAAGCCACCACGCTGAGAAGCCCACACGCCGCAACTAGAGAGCAGCCCCCACTCACTGCAACCAGAGAAAACTCCGCTCACGGCAACAGAGAACCAGCACCACCAAAAATAAATAGGTAAAATAAATTTTAAAACAATTACTATATTGTACACCTGTAAATTGTATAATAATTTATCCAACTATATTTCAATTAACAAAAAAAGATATATGATCACCAAATGCCAAAAAAAAAAAAAACCTCATACTCATTCTTTTATGAGTAGATTTTCCATTGTCATGGCATCCTTGTCACCTATTCCAAGTATTTATCCTAATTACCGTGGTCCCTTATAGACCCAGGCCCTCAATATCTGATTGACTCAGGTTGTTCTGTTTGTTTCCTGAACTGTTCTTTCTACTAATTTGATCTAAACCGAAGACTGTGATGTAGTAGCTCACAACATTCTCCATCTGTCCTAATTCTTATACCAACTTTCTAGACTTGATCTTTCTTTCTCTGGAGAGAACAGAAATAATTTATGTCCTATTTAGAGCAATTAATAAGGACTTACAGAAACATCTATGCATTGTATGTCTCACAGAGGGAAGGGTAGCACCTGGTTAGTTAGTCCTCCAACTAAATCATTTCTACTGTTTCAGAAATATTCTTAGCATCGCCAACATCATTTGTGCAAGAAAGAGTACCCCTCCACCTCTGTATCACAAAATGGAAAACTTTCAAAGGAGTGCTGTGCGTTGGGCCATACTTTTAAAAATTATTTATTATATTTTGGCTGCGCTGGGTCCTCGGTGCTGTGCATGGGCTTTCTCTAGTTGCAGAGAGAAGGGGCTACTCTCTAGTTGTGGTATGTGAGCTTCTCATTGCAGTGACTTCTTGTGGAGCATGGGCTATAGGCATGCGGGCTCAGCGGTTGTGGCGCACAGGACTTAATTGCATGTGGGCTCTTCCCAGACCAGGGATCGAAACTGGGTCCCCTTCATTGATAGGCAGATTCTTAACCACTAGACCACCAGGGACATCCAAGGCATACAAATTTGTTTCAAGTTTCTTATGATCTTATCATGTTCATAGCTCATATTTAAGCCCTTAAATGGCTTATGAAAGGGAGGTTAGTGCTCTAGTGATCCTTGTAATCTACTGCTATAAGGCAAATTACAGTGTATTGAAAAGAGAAGAATTTAAACTTTGTGTATTCAAATTAAGCATTCAAGTCCCCATTTGAGCCAAATTCATTAATGCTTTGTTAAAACTGTGTGCTGAGAGACCCTAAGGATGAAACAAACCAGCATCTGTGTGTGTAATTCATGCATTTTAAATATAGCTGTGGCTTGCATCAAACCAGGATGTGGGAGAAGCTTCTAAAGCTGATGAAAAAGCTGCTCAAGAAAACATAAAAGGCCTTAGTTTCAAAGCCAAAAAAAAAAAAATCAACAACTTCAGCCTATACTTGCTTCAAGAAAATCTGCAGTGAAAATTGAAACAAATAACAAACAAAAACAGCTTAATAAATGCTCCAGAATTAGTTTCTCATTAGGGCACGTGGAGGGGTACTAGGTCTCTAAAAGTCTACTCAAAAAATCCCACAAAGATTCTCCACTTTGTGGCAGTTCTGGTGTTTGTCTCCTGATGTTTATAGCAAAAATAAGGCTAGAAATATGAAGATAAAAACTTTTGACTAGGGTTTTATAAGATTATCTCATGTGAAGTGTAATTTTATATACGCTTGGCCTGTTTGATCAATTAAGAAACAATTTGGAAAGCATCTTTTAATATTTATTTGTTTGATTGCACCAGTCTTAGTTGTGACATGCAGAATCTTCAGTTGCGGCATGTGAGATCTAGTTCCCCCCACCCCCACCAGGAATAGAACCTGTGCCCCCAGCATTGGGAGTGCAGAGTCTTAGCCACTGGATCACTAGGGCAATCCTTGGAAAGCTTAATACTGTGCAAAATCAGTTCCTCGGGTCACCTCTCTAAAAAGAAGTCAAGCTCCAAAGCAAGAATATCACCTCCCTATTTCACTCTTGTTTCTATGAGAAGCCAAAATTCAGCTTGCTTTACTTCAATTTACAGAAGCTTTTCCACGTTCATACCCATCACAAAAAGGAACTGACTTATGAATGGTACATAAAGTTAGAACATGCAAAGTGTACGAGAATGTCTGTGTTTGTGTGTGTTAGGTTTTTTGATGTCAAGGCAACTTCAGTTTGAGTACTAGGGGATTTACTGCGTGTTGCACATGGGATTAATAAAATAGGAATCTGGGCTATGTGGCCAGGCACCATGGAGCTCAGCGGAGCAGGACAGTAGGTGCTACAGGGCCTGAAGGGCAGTTCCCAGAACTAAAAGGCACTGACGCAGTGGCAGTGACAAGGGACCCAGGCTGCCAGCCCCGGCAGCGGAGTTCTCTGCCTCTCCGTCCTTACGGTGACTCACCAACTCTCTTTCTTCAGTTTGTCAGGCTGAGACAACCACCTCACTGCTAGAACCAACCACCCCACTCCAAATATCTTTTCTCTCCCTCAGGGCTTACATCACTCATGGCTTCTGCTAGTTCATGGTTCTATGTCCTCTTGGCATTGATGTACTGCCTTCCGTGGGGGGAATCCACACCTGCTTCCATTATCACTTGGTTGTCTCTTTCCCTTTATTGCCAGCACAAATTCTTGAAAGAGAAAACTGCTTGACTTCGTAACTATAGGCTACCTCAGGGCTTCCCTGGTGGCTCAGTAGTTTAAAAAAAAAAAAAATCCACCTGCCAATGCAGGAGACGCAGTTTCAATCCCTGGATTGGGAAGATCCCCTACAGAAGGAAATGGCAACCCACTCCAGTGTTCTCTCCTGGAGAATTGCATGGACAGAAGAGCCTGGCGGGCTACAATCCATGGGGTCACAAAAGAGTTGAACACGACAGAGCAACTAAGCAACAGCAGACAACAACATGGGCCACCTCATAGGCTTCTAGGCCAGTGGTTCTCAAATTAGGGCATGACATCACCAGGAAGATTTATTAAAACACGGATGGCCCACCACTAGAGTTTCTGATTCAGTAGATCTCTAGTGGGATCCAATAATTTGTGTTTCTAACAGAGCCCCCAAGTGATTCTGATGCTTCTGATCTAGAGATTACACTTTAATTAAAAGTCCCTGCTGTAGCTACAGGTTGATGGTCCCTTATCTGTAGGCAGGGGGATAAGTGGTATGATTTAGAATATATGGCCACCTATAAATAAGGACCTTACCAGTGCCAGTTTCCTGAGCAGGAGACTCTGAACAGAAAAGTTGTAATATGGTCTATGGGTAGGCAAGCTCTGACATGTTCCCTGTCTGCTCCTCTGCTAAGTGAGGTTCTACAGCATTCATTGGATGTCTTTTATGTGCCACACCTTTAACATACTAAGCATTGGAAATACCAAACCAGATAATATTAAGTTATTACCAGGGACTCAGCTAAATCATTTTAATAACATAAAAATCAAGATAAATGTTTGCATTCCCTTTTGGATATAAAGACACATCAAAAGAAAACTACAGAAATCCTCGTTTCCTTTCCAATCATATAGTGATAGAAACAGAAAAAGTGTATAAGCAAGAAAAGCACATTCAAAAAAATTAATTATGATAGAGGGCTTCCTGGGCCTTCCCTGGTGGCTCAGTGGTAAAGAATCTGCCCACCAGTGCAGGAGACTGGAGTTCGATCCCTGATCCAGGAAGATCCCGCATGCTGTGGAGCAGCTCAGCCCACTGACCACAACTATGGAGCCTGTGCTCTGGAGCTCAGGAACCTCAACTATTGAGCCCACATGCTGCAACTACTGAAGCTCGGTGCCCTGGAGCCTGTGCTTGGCAACAGAAGAAGCCACTGCAATAAGCAGCCTGAGCAATGCAATGAAGAGTAGCCCCCACTCGCTCTAACTGGAGAAAAGCCAGTACAGCAACAAAGACCCAGCATATTCAAAAATAAATAAATAAACAAGAATTATTAAAAAAAGAAGATAGGGGGCTTCCCTGTTAGTACAGTAGTTGAGAACCTGCCTGCCAGTGCAGGGGACACGGGTTCAATCCCTGCTTTGGGAAGATCCCACGTGCCCTGGAGTGACTAAGCCCATGAGCCACAACTAGAGCTGGAGAGCCGCAACTACGGAACCCACATGCTGCAAATACTGAAGTCCCCTCAGCTAGAGCCTGTTCCCTGCAACAGAAGAAGCCACTGCAGTGAGAAGCCCACACACCACAAAGAAGAGTAGCCCCTGATCACTACAACTAGACAGGCCAGCACAGCCAAAAATAAATAAACCTTTTTAAAATAGAAAGAAAGAAAGAATAAGTTACAAGTGACTCAGTTTCTAACTCTGATTAAAACCAAAGTATATTTTGATGGGGACTTCCCTGGTGGTCCGATGACTAACACTCTGAGCTCCCAACACAGGGGACCCAGAGTTCAATCCCTAGTCAGGGAACTAGATCCCTCCTATCACAACTAAGACCTAGAACAGCATCCAGATAGATACATAATAAATAATTTTTGAAGTATATATAATGGAAACAAATTAGGTTCTGTGCTTTCAAATCCAAGTTGCATGCAAAAGAGTCAAGTAAGCACATCTTAAAAGGTGGAGGAGTCCGGCAGATCTGCTTGGGGCAGGAAAAAGCCACATATATACAGGTTTTAGAAAAGGTCACATTTAAGCAGCCTGTAGAGTGGGTGCTATGAAGAATAGTTTGTACTGTTTTTTCCTGATAGGAGAACCCAGAAGATCAGGCAACAAACGTGTCTCCTTCTCTAGTCCAGGCTGCGGTGCTGTCTCTGCCCTTCTCTAACTTCCTGAAGCACTCACTGCCTAAATTCACCATGGATTGGGTTGTGTTATATCGTCCTCTAGTGGTTTCAAAAATTTCTTATCTCCCGTTTTTAAGGACAGTATTTATCACAGGGCCATACAAATACATGATGCTTAACATATGTCTGTTAAATGGATGAAAATGACTAACAGAGATCCTACAGATGACTGCAAACAGATAAGACAACCTATCTCAGCATCCCTGGGAGAATGAGCATTCTCCCAAGCAGGAGTATTTCAGGCTCAGGTCACTTATGCTATCCTGGGCTTTCCTTTAAAGTACATAATGCCTGCATAGTTTCAAGAAAATCCAATGTAACTCTGGGGAGTACGACAGCCTGAAAGTGCAAAAATTCCCAAAATGATAACTACAAGTGAAGTGTTTGAAGTTGGTCTCCATTCCAGAATATTGTGACCAAGAGGCACTTTGGAGTGAGGCTTCACATCTCAGTCATATCAGAATAACACCTCACTGAATAAGGAAACCATATGTTTATGGCTTATTAATCTTTTTTTTAACCCAGCAAAATGAATTTGTTTGGAAATAGCAGAGAAATTGCAATTTGCAACATGCAAACCATAGACTAGTCCCTCCTTAATCTTTCTTCTGCGTCAGCTTGCTATATTGTGCATTTGGGTTTGGTTTGGTTTTTTTGTACTTTATGTATCCATTCAGTAGGTGCTTGTTGTTCTGCTATGTGCAAGGCATCCCGATATTAGTTCAGGGAGGAGCTAGAGATACAAATGAGATTCACCCTTGCTTTCAAACTGCTTACCCTGTAATGGAGAAGGCAATGGCACCCTACTCCAGTACTCTTGCTTGGAAAATCCCATGGACGGAGGAGCCTGGTAGGCTACAGTCCACGGGGTCGTTAAGAGTCAGACATGACTGAGCGACTTCACTTTCACTTTTCACTTTCATGCATTGGAGAAAGAAATGGCAACCCACTCCAGTGTTCTTGCCTGGAGAATCCCAGGGATGGGGGAGCCTGGTGGGCTGCCATCTATGGGGTCGCACAGAGTCGGACACGACTGAAGCAACTTCACAGCAACACCCTGTAAAGAGAAAGCAGGGTACACACTGAGAGTGATAGAAAAGGGTTTTAGGACTTCAAGGAAGGACGAGGTCCCCTCTGAAATAATTCTTTCTGAATGTCTGGCACATATCTTTCAATCCTGATTGAAGACCGCTCAACAGCAAACAAACCACAGCAAATCAATAATGACCACGAGCTGATATTATCATCTATATTGAAACCGTGACTAAGGACAAAAAAATCCCACTCCTGTTCTTCAGATAACAAAAATACCACTGGATTTCAACCCAGGAGAAAATATTCACTCAGAAATTTCCAGCTTTAAAATACCTTGCCAGGTACTGAAATGAAAACTAAAAATAGCTAAGATATTGACTCTGCCCTGAGAGAATTCATCACATTGTGGGAAACCTGCTCAGGATTAACAGTTACGCGGTGTGTCAGAGCTGAGATCCTCTGAATGACTCTCAAATTAAAGCTCAGCTCTTTTTTCCTTTGTTCGGTCAAAATATCTTGCTTATAAAAAATTATCATAAATAAAAATATAAAAACATGTTTTATAAATATCCAGGGGTTAGTATTGAGATTAATTTCTTAGGCTTATCTTTTTTGCTGGAAGAAAATACTGCAAAACATTTATTGACAAAGGAATGGTATGATCAAAATACAAAAAAAAATTCCTACAACTCAGTTTAAAAATACAAATCACCCAATGAAAAATTAGGTGAAATACTCCAATAGACACTTCTCAACAGAATAATGGCCAATAAGCAAATGAAAAAGTGCTCAACTTCTTATTAGTCATCGGGGAAATGTAAATTAAATGAGATATCACTATATACCTATCAGAACTGTAAACAGTTACAATTGAATGATTGATACCACCAACCACAGTGAGGATGTATAGCAACCAGAACTCACACGTTGCAGTAAGCCTGTAAAACAAAACAGCAACTTTGGAATAAAGGCTGGCATGTTCTTAATAAACTAGAACATACACCTACTCTGTGACTTGGCAATTCTGCTCCCAAGAAAAAAGACACCCTTCTACACGAAGACCCGTACAACTATGTTTAACGCAGTTTTATTCACAATACCCCAAAACTGGGACAACCCAGGTATCCATCAGTAAGAGAATGAATAAACAGTGTTAATTCATACACTGAACCAAAAGTACCAAAACACACAGCAAGAAAAAATAATAAACTACCAATCTATGAAGCAACTATGATGAATCTTAAAAACATTATGCTGAGCGAAGCCTTTCTCAAAAGAGAACATGTGGCGGGATTCCATTTATGTGTAGTTGTAGAACAGGCCAATCTACTCTATGGTGGGAAAAAAAAAATAAAAGTAGTTGTTTCCTCTGTTGGAAATCAGATTGATTGAGAAGGGACATGAAGGAACTTTGAGGGGTGATGAGAATAGCCCCTAACTTGATAGAGGTGTGGGTTACAAATATTTGTCACTAGTTAATACGTGTGCATTTCATTGTACAAAAATTTTATATCAAAAGAAAAAACTGATAAGCAAATATTGAACTTTAGTTGATAATAAGCCTGCTGGGCTTCCCTGGTGATCTAGTGGTTAAGAATCCACCTTGCAACGCAGGGAACACCAGTTCAATCCCTGGCCTGGGAAGATCCTACATGCCACAGGGCAGTTAAGCCCATTAGCTGCAACTACTGAGTCCATACATCCCAGAGCCTGTGCTCCACAACTGGAGAAGCCATGGCAAATGAGAAGCCCCCACTTGCCGCAACTAGAGAAAGTCCACACACAATAGCAAAGACTCAGCACAGCCATAAATAAACAAATAAAAATTTAAAATAATAATAAACATGCTCAAGAATTTAGGAAAGGCCTAGATTCGCCCCTTTTAATTGCCGATGTGAATATTTTAAAAGGGTCTGACACAGGTTGGGTTCTCCAAGTGCAGACATTGGTTTGGAATTTGCACGCAAAGTATTTATGAGGCATCGACACCTATGGAAAAGAGTGGGAGGGAAGCAGGACTGGGCAGAGAGAAAAGTGGAACTTCAATCCAACCTGCTCAAAACCTCAACCCCAGGATGTGCTCTGGGGTGCATATGATCTATCAGAGTTGAAGAGCATTGAAACACAATGGCCAAGCCCTGTAACCCCGCCTCAGTCAGCCATGATTGCAGACCACCCATGGAAACCGAGGGCACCCAAAAGGAGCTGACAACTGAGGACTGCAAGCTGACAGCTGGACAATGAGTCCCACCTTGAAGTGGGATCTGGGACACATGTCTGTGCCCGCCACAGCATATTACCTGTTTTAATTTGTGTTTCTTTCATAATTAATGATGCTTTTAAAAATGGATTAAAGTGCAAATCTAACCATGCTCTAAAACATTTCCAACCTATTGTGCAATTGTGTCTCCAAATAAGGAGCCACTGAAGGCTTTGGTGTCTTGAAGTACCTTTGAGCCAGGGTGCAGTGGAACGGAAAAGATAGGGATGAAGTTGGATGGGAAAGGAAGAACAGAACCAAGTTAAGGAGAAGGGAGGTTGAAACTTTACGTAGTCTGGGAACACAGGAGTCAGTCACTGAATGTTCCAGAATAGGGGAATGGTGTGATGACATGGTCATCTAGCACAGGAATTCTACCAGAATATGTCGGCACAGCTGACAAGAGATGTGCTTTCTCCAGCCATCTTTCGAGTTTGACCTTTCTGACTTCTCCCTTGTCTAGTTTTCACTGGCCAACCACACAGCCATCATGAATAAGGTAAGACGAAAGAGTAATGTGGCATCAGCAAGTGGTGGTTCAGAAAATACAGAGGACAGTGTAGAAATTATACCTCAACATGGCCCAGGCAAAGAACCCAAACTGGAATTGGAGTCAAAGGAATTTCCTTAGTGTATAAATTTATTTTTTTATATGAACAAAAGATAAGTCCCTTAAGAGAAAAATGAGAAAGATCAGAAAGCAATTTCCATACACTTGAAAATGAAGCAGAAGAGTCAAGAAATATGTCAACAGATGTTCAAACTCAATGATGAAAAAAAGTTTTGCTCTAATTAAAACACCAGTGATATACACTATTTTAACCCATAAAATTGTCCAAAATCTTTGTCCTTTTATTTTTCTTTGGGGGTGTCCAAACATGCAGGGAGCATGAACCTCAGGTTTGCATCATGTTGTCTTGCCTCCTCCACCCCCAAATCCCATGGAGATGATGCATGTTAGCCTAGATGGATGCTAACTTGAGTGAGGGTTTGGGAAACCCCTGTCTTTTAATAGAGCTGCTAGCCCAACCTTGTCTTAGAGGGAAGCGGTATTTTTGTTATGTGTTAGTCATTCAGTCATCTCCAACTCTATGCAACCCCATGGACTGTAGCCCGCCAGGCTCCTCTATCCATGGAATTCTCCAGGCAAGAATACTGGAGTGAGTTGCCATTCCATTCTCCAGGGATCTTCCTGACCCAGGGATCAAACCCAGGTCTCTCACATTGCAAGCAGATTCTGTACTATATGAGCCCCCAGGCAGCAAACAAATCTTCCCTCTGTTTCAGTTCAGCTCAGTTCAGTTGCTCAGTTGTGTCCGACTCTTTGCAACCCCATGAATCACAGCACGCCAGGCCTCCCTGTCCATCACCAACTCCTGAAGTTTACCCAAATTCATGTCCATCGAGTCAGCGATGCCATCCAGCCATCTCATACTCTGTCGTCCCCTACTCCTCCTGCCCCCAATCCTTCCCAGCATTAGGGTCTTTTCCAATGGGTCAGCTCTTCGCATGAGGTGGCCAAAGTATTGGAGTTTCAGCTTCAACACCAGTCCTTCCAATGAACACCCTGGACTGTTCTCCTTTAGGATGGACTGGTTGGATCTTCTTGCAGTCCAAGGGACTGTCAAGAGTCTTCTCCAACACCACAGTTCAAAAGCATCAATTCTTTGGCGCTCAGCTTTCTTCACCGTCCAACTCTCACATCCATACATGACCACTGGAAAAACCATAGCCTTGACTAGACAGACCTTTGTTGGCAAAGTAAAGTCTCTGCTTTTAAATATGCTATCTAGGTTGGTCATAACATTCCTTCCAAGGAGTAAGCGTCTTTTAATTTCATGGCTGCAATCACCATCTGCAGTGATTTTGGGGCCCAAAAAATAAAGTCTGACACTGTTTCCACTCTTTCCCCATCTATTTCCCATGAAGTGATGGAACCAGATGCCATGATCTTAGTTTTCTGAATGTTGAGCTCTAAGCCAACTTTTTCACTCTCCTCTTTCACTTTCATCAAGAGGCTCTTTAGTTCTTCTTCACTTTCTGCCATAAGGGTGGTGTCATCTGCATATCTGAGGTTATTGATATTTCTCCTGGCAATCTTGATTCCAGCTTGTGTTTCTTCCAGCCCAGCGTTTCTCATGATGTATTCTGCATATAAATTAAATAAGCAGGGTGACAATATACAGCCTTGACGTACTCCTTTTACTATTTGGACCCAGTCTGTTGTTCCATGTCCAGTTCTAACTGTTGCTTCCTGACATGCATACAGGTTTCTCAAGAGGCAGGTCAGGCAGTCTGGTATTCCCATCTGTTTCAGAATTTTCCACAGTTTATTGGGATCCACACAGCCAAAGGCTTTGGCATAGTCAATAAAGCAGAAATAGATGTTTTTCTGAAACTCTCTTGCTTTTTCGATGATCCAGCGGATGTTGGCAATTTGATCTCTGGCTCCTCTGCCTTTTCTAAAACCAGCTTGAACATCTGGAATTTCACAGTTCACGTATTGCTGAAGCCTGGCTTGGAGAATTTTGAGCATTACTTTACTAGCATGTGAGATGAGTGTAATTGTGCGGTAGTTTGAGCATTCTTTGGCATTGCCTTTCTTTGGGATTGGAATGAAAACTGACCTTTTCCAGTCCTCTGGCCACTGCTGAGTTTCCATATTTGCTGGCATATTGAGTGCAGCACTTTCACAGCATCATCTTTCAGGATTTGAAATAGCTCAACTAGAATTCCATCACCTCTGCTAGCTTTGTTCGTAGTGATGCTTTCTAAGGCCCACTTGATTTCACATTCCAGGATGTCTGGCTCTAGGTGAGTGATCACATCGTGATTATCTGGGTCATGAAGATCTTTTTGTACAGTTCTTCTGTGTATTCTTGCCACCTCTTCTTAATATCTTTTGCTTCTGTTAGGTCCATACCATTTCTGTTCTTTATTGTGCCCATCTTTGCATGAAATGTTCCCTTGGTATCTCTAATTTTCTTAAAGAGATTTCTAGTCTTTCTCATTCTGTTGTTTTCCTCTATTTCTGTTTCAGAGGGAGATATTATCTCTGTCTTCCAAGGTTGTTTTCTATACAAACAGCCTTGAAAACAGTCTGGGGCAAAAGCTGTCCATGCTCCTGCTCAGAAGACATGCAAAACACAACAGACCATAAAGAACTGCCTTCCAACAAATTTCTTTTTTTTAAGTTTTTTTTCCACAGTGTGTTTCTACCAGTTAAATTTCCAATCAGTTTGAGAAGAAGGGTAACACTGTGTTTTTCTCCATTCTGTGATATAATTGGTGCTGGCACATAGGAGGCCTTGAGTGAATATTTCCTTTGTGATTACTGAGTATATGTGTGGATGAATGGCAGGATAAATTCGTGAAAAACTTGGGACATAATTATGACAAAACTTCTAGATCCACTGTTCTGCTAGTTGAAAATGTCAAAATAGCAATTATTTCCCTCCATCTCATTTGCATCCTCCCGATCATTCCTATAGACAGTGTTTTTCATTTTTAGCTGCCCACATTTAATGTCTGCTAAAAAGATTACACACTAATGTCCCTAACTGGTAGCACCTCAAACTCTTAAAAATATCCAGTGCTTCCTTTTATAGCTTAGCATTTGTATTGCAAACTCAGTATCTCCCTTAGAATTCCAGGGCACACACACACTTTCATTCTTCTTCCTACCTGGTCAGGATGGATAAGGAATTACTGAACATTGTCTCATTTTCTTTTTCTACTTTCAAATAGACAATAAGAATATGTTTGACATCAAATGAAGTCATTTGATGAGTTTGGGGCAGCTTTCTCCACTATGGTGCAACATTTTAGGAGTTGATTTTTATAAGCATCATAGTGCTCCCCACTCACACTGTGAGTGAAATAAAATGCACTCACAAAATCTATGAGCTGATTACTGTTCTTAAAGGGTTGCTGCCATATCACTTGTACCATGCAGTGATTTAATTACCAACAGCAATCTCCATTCTGACTAGTTTAGGCAGGAATTTATTGAGGGGTATTGGGTAAATCACAGAACTTCTTGGAGGACCAGAGAGCCAGGCTCTGAAGCTAGGCAGCCAAAAACAAGGTCCAACCATATCATGGAGGCCATTCTGCCCAAAACACCAATGCCATGGCCACTGGGCACCAAGGACACCCGGAAATGGACACCAGAAGCTCCACCACCACCCTTCCAAAGTACTGGGTCCTTTTTCCCAAGTAGAACATCAACTCTCGATTTCCTGCCTCCCCAGCTGAGGTCAAGTTATGCCTGGATAGTCTGATTGGTGAAACCCAGGTCACATTCCCAAACCCCAGGTGGAAGGAAGTCTGGGAATGTGAGGTTTCTGATCTCAGCCTTGGAAAGGTAGACCATATAATGTGGGAAATGATCAAAATATTTGTAGTCTTGCAGTGGACATTATCATCAATAAGTCCTTTGCCCATGCCCCCTTGATCTCTTTCCTATCCTTACACATGCCAGGAGCACTCCTAACAGCCGGTCGGCACCTTCCTCTCTTTGTTGGTGAACTGCTCCTGAAATATCCTCATTCCTATATACAATGGTCTCAATGTTGTGTCTCCCTCAGAACTCATACATTGAAATCCTAAACCCCAAGGTGATGGGATTGAGAGGTGGGCTTTAGGGAGGTTATTAGGTCATGATTTGGATTAATATCCTTGTAAAAATGACCCTAGAGAGTTACTCCCTCCTTCCACCACTTGAGGACACAGTGAAAAGGCACTGCCTATAAACTGGGAGGAAGGCTTTCACCAGATGCCAAATCTGCCAGCACCTTGATCTCGAAAATCCCAGCCTCCAGACCTGTGAGAAGTAAATTCCATTGTTTATTTATAAAACCACTGAGTTTACAGTGTTCTGTTACAGCAGGGCAGATGGACTAAGACACCTTACCCCACCCAGGACCCTCTGAAGCGGGACCTTCACAGTATCCAGGCTCCCCAGTGGAAGTGAACCTGCTATCACTTCCTGCTCATCTTTCTTTCCCGTCCCACCTTCCCACACTCCTACCAGTTTTTCCTGGGAACACTTTCTTTCACACAAATCCTCATTTCACAGTTTGCTTCAGGGAAACCCAACAAGTACCTAGAATTGGACCTACACAAAGTAAGCACTCAACAAGTATTCTTTAGAAGGCAGGAAGCAGCCATTAATCTGCTACGCAGGACAGTGGCCGCCATATTCTTTGATCCAGATTCCTAGAAGTGGCTTACAAAACAGGCCCTCCCCGCATCGGGTTCTCTTACATCACTGGAACGGTCGCCGCTCATGCAAGCAGAAGAGAGGAGCCAAACAGCGGGCACTAGGGTGCACTTTGCCCAGTTAGTGGGGAGTCTCGCCTTACTCATTGTATAATTTTGTACAGTTTACATAATCTTTTTTGGGAGCCAGGTTTTTTTACCCTCAGATACAAACATAGAAAGAGATACAAACATAGAAAGGGGAAAGTCTAGGATAAAAACTTCTAAGATTGGATTGCACTTGGACGTATCAGTATGAACTTTTGGTTTCTGGTGTATGATAAATAGAAAAATATATTTAGGTACACAAACACAAACCTAGTTGTGTACATATATACATACATAATTCCTAACTGTCCACTGAGAAGTCAAATCAGCAATGAGTGCCCCAGCAGCAGCGCGATACCCAACACCTAGACCTTGGTCTTGTTTTATTGAAGTATAGTGGATCTATAATATTGTGTTAATTACTATTGTAAAGTGACTCAGATATATATATATATACACATATATTCTATTTTTGCATGCATGCTCAGTCGTGTCTGACTCTTTCCAACCGCATGGACTGTAGTCCACCAAGCTCCTCTCTGTCCATGAGATTTCCCAGGCAAGAATACTGGAGTGGGTTCCCATTTCCTCTTCCAGGGTATCTTTCCAACCTAGGGGTCAAACCTGGGTTGCCTGCATTGCAGGCGGATTCTTTACCACTGCGCCCCCTGGGAAGCCCATATATTCTATATAGAGAGAATATATAAAATCTATTTTTATATTCTTTTTCATCATCGTTTATTACAGGATTTTGAATACAGTTCTCTGTGCTGTACAGTAGGACCTTATGTTTATCCACTCTACATACACCACTTTGCATCCGCTAATCCCAAACTCCCAATCCATCCCTCTCCCTCCCTCATCCCCCTTGGCAACTACAAATGTATTCACTATGTGATTCTGTTTCTGTTTCACAGACAGGTTCATTTGTGTTGTATTTTAGATTCCACATATAAGTGATAGCATATGGTATTTATCTTTCTCTTTGGAATCACTTCACACCTTAGTTTCTTTTTTTGGCCATGACATATGGAATCTTAGTCGCCCAGCCAAGGATGGAGCCTGTGCCCCCTGCAGAAGAAGCACTGACTCTATGGGACTGCCAGGGAAGTCCCATACAGACCTCAGTTTCTAAATACCACTCTCCTCAAAAGGAACCAGAGCTCCTTGGAGAAACGGCTAATTCCAGAGCTAAATTAGGGAAAGTATATAATAAATCTGGAACCTCTTATACCAGAAAATATGAAAATTCTGAAAGATTGATAGGAATATTTCAAAATTGTACAAAAACCAGTGGCTTAATTTGGGACAATTTAGCATGAAAAGAATCATAGCAGTAGATTATAATTCATTTAATAAAACAGGAACCCAAGAACTTAATAATACTAAGATAGATAAATACCTTGGGGGCGGTACAGGAAACTTTTACCTTACTGTAGAAGGTCAAATAATAAATATAGACAAGATGATGGAACATGATTAGCATGTAGAAAACTTTATAGTAAAAACTGTTTTGATCGAGGAACAAAAATGGATACTAATACAAATGCCTGAAAGTGTGATCAGCAACAGAATTCTAACATGGTCTCAAAGTATCTCCAGACAAAACACTCATTCAATAACATTACACTGAAAAATCTAGCAGATGTCTTCTTATCAAATGATAAAAGTTAACTTTTTACCAGTTAATGAGACAAATCAACATCATGTTCCGTCTGATGTAATGCAACAAGAGGAATACAGAATCACTTCTGTGCTATTCCTGCCAAAAATGGATACCTAAAATCCAATCATGAGGAAACATCAGACAAACGCAAACTGACAGGCATTCTGCAAAGTAATTGTCCCATTCACTTCAAAAATGTCAAGGTCATGAAAAAAAGGAGAGACCAGGAACTGTTCCAGATAAAGTAAAACTAATGAGACATGACAATTAAATGCAATTCATGATCTTGGATGAATCTTGAACCTATAAAAGACTTTATTCAGAAAAAAAACTAACATATCTCTCAAGAACCATTTTAGCTCCAGCTGCCTCCATGAGGTTTACTGTGGCTTTCGCGGGCGTGCACCACTTCTCAGCTTCTCCTTCTACCCAGCTGTCTCCTTTCCCTCCCCTTTACCATTGTTGGTCCCAAAAGCACTCCTTAAAAAGTATCTTGCACACTAAACTCCATCTCTCAGAGTCTGTTTCCTAGAGAAACTCAACCTAAAGCAAAAGGAATGAGTAGGATCTTAACAATCAAAGGTGGAGATGGGGTGCATTCTACACATGAAAACTGGTCTGAGAAAAGGCTCATGTTAGAAAATAAACAGCACAACTGATGACTGGGATCCTGAGAATAGAGGGCAGCTTGATGTGAGATAAAGCTGAAAAGACAGATTAGGGCAAGCCCATACAGGATGCTGTCGGCCATGCTAATGGTTTGAGTTTGTCTTAAACCCTGTGTGCTCCGTTGTGTCCAATTCTTTGAGACCCCGTGGACTGTAGCCCGCCAGGCTCCTCTGTCCATGGGATTTTCCAGGCAAGGACACTGGAGTGGGTTGCCATTTCCTCCCCCAGAGGATCTTCCCGACCCGGGGATTGAACCCGAACCTGGGCCTCCTGCATTGGCAGGCAGATTCTTTACCACTGAGTTTGTGTTAAGAGTGATAGAAAGTCACAATGGATAGGAATCCGTCTGCCAATGCAGGGGACATCTATTCCACCTCTGGTCCAGGAAGACCCCACATACCCCGGAGCAACTAAGCCCATGTGCCACAACTACTGAAGCTAGAGCCTACTACCCCAGACCTCCTGTGCCAGCACCTGTGCTCCACAACAAGAGAAGCCACTGCCATGAGAAGCCTGTGTACTACAACAAAGAGTAGCCCCCACTCACCACAACCAGAGAGAGGATGCACAAAAAGCAACAAAGACACAGCACAGTCAAAAATAAATAAATAAAATCTGTAAGAAAAGAGTAATGGGAAGCCACTGGAAGGCTGGAGAGTAGAGTGGGGTGGGGCAGGCAGTGCATCATAAGATTTGCAACTGGAAGAGATTGTTATTACTGGGGCAGAATGTGGAAAACAAGACTGTAGAAAAGGAAGAAAGAGAACTTGGAAAGACTAGTAAGGAGGTTATTGTAGCGGTCTAAATAAAACACCATGGTCATTTAGACTAGACGGTGGCGATGAGGATGGAAAATTTTGGATTGATTCAAGAAATACTGAGAAGGTAAAAAATGACACAACTTCATGTTGGATACAGACCATAAGGAAGGGGAGGTGTTAAGGATGATACCTGAGTTTTTGGTTTGCTAAACTAAGTAAATGGCGCCATTCAGTGAGGCAGAAACATCAACAGAGGATCAGGTTTGGTGGAGAGATCATGAATTTGGGACAAAAAGAACATGAACTTCCATTGACAACCAAATGTGGGGTTCTGGAAACCAAGGAAAGAATGTTTCCAGAAGAGGGAGAGATCAACTATGTTGAAAGTTACAGAGAGGTAAGGTAATATGTAGCTCAGAAATACCCATGAGAGAGCTGTTTCAAAGGAATGGTGAAGGTAGAAGCCAGGTTGGACTGGGCTGAGAAGTGAGTAGGAGGAAAGAAAAGAGAGTCACTTTTCCTTCCACTACAGAAAAAAAAAAAGAAAAAAAAACCAAACAGGAAACATATCAGCCTAAAAGAAAAGTGTCCTAATTCTAATCAAATCAAATATCAACTGAATTCAAGCTCCGCTTGGGATAGAAATTAATCTTAATGTATACATGACATTTTACCTAGTTCTCTGAACTCCAAAGGAATGGAATCAGCTCTAGAAAAACAAGCTAGTTAGTTGTTACCACTGCCATCTGGATTAGAAAATAACAATTCTGCAAAGAAATTGCTACAAGAAAAAAAATGCTACAAAAAAGTCACTTCAAGAAAGTGAAGCAAGTCATTCTTTGTTCAGCTTTACCTGATCTACTCCACTCTGAGTCAATGACTATCACTTAACCCAGGTAAAAGATATGGATGTTTTTGTACAAATTCAATAAACAAACATCCTGAATTTAAAACCCAATTCACTGATGGAGTATTGTATCTTTGCTCTCTTTTTTGCATCAAATGAGAAAATATGCATCCTTAGCTTTTAAAGTTCATGCCTTCCCCTTGCACCCTAGAGCCCATGCTATGCAACGAGAGGCCACTGCAATGAGAAGCCCGTTCACTGCAAGTAGAGAACAGCCCCTGCTCTCCCCGACGAGAGACAAGTCTGCGCAGCAGTGAAGACCCAGCACAGCCATAAATAAACAAACAAATAAATAAATAAAAAGTAAAAGTAAAGTTCACGCCTTCTTCTTTGTTCTACACTTAGGACGTATCTTCCCACAATGTTTTTCTCACATATCCAAAACTTAGGTTTCAGATCAGCTTCTATCCGTGAGTCTTTTCTGGTTACACCCATATCACACCTTTCTTGGGAACCCTTAGCATTTGTGCGTTTAAGGTGTAATGTTGCCAACCAGGTCTTGCTCTCAAATTGCCAAGTGTTTTCCACAATAGATTATGAAGTCCCATTGACTCCCGATTCTCTAAAAGGTTACCAAGATTCTATGTATCAATATATTCGAATTAAGTGGAACATTGTAAACTAGTCATAATTTACACTGCTCAAAAAACCCATTTTTATCTCCATATCCCAGTTCTCAAATTTCCCTATAAATAATAGCTAACATTTACTGATTACTATATACCATTCACTGTTACAGACACCACATATTAACACTTAAAATCCTCCCAACAACTCTATGATATAGATATTACTATTCTTGCTTTGCAGATAAGAAAACTGAGGTACAGAAAGGCCACGTGACACAGTAATTGGCAGAGTTGACATTCAAAGACAGACACTGAAGCCCACTTTCTTAACATTTTAGCAACAGAAAAATAACCCTAATAAAGCCTGGTCCTACATGCCTAGGTTTACTGATGTGCCAGGATTAAGCAACAAGTTTAAAAGCCAGAATTTAAAAGAAATTCTAGTCTATTAATATTTCATCATAAGTGGGGCATTTTCTGTCTCCTCTCTCCGCTGCAGAACTCGTAGTTCTTACGACCCACGACCCATAGGTGGCGCTGCAGGGACAGGTATGTGCTCAGGCCTCATCAACGGGAGGGGCAGAGGGGAGGGGATGGCGAGTGTTGCGCAGTGCGCAGGCGCAGGACCGGCCCTCCAGCCCCGAGAGTGAGGGCTGCTGGGCCTGATGACGTGGCCTGGTGCCGTCCGCTCCGGTGAGCCTCCGGGAAAGCGGGCGCCACCGGAACTGCCCGTGGCCTAGTCCCGACGCACGCGTGCTTGTGAGCCGGGGACAGCGGCGGCGGCGGTCTGGTCTGCGGGGACCTGACGGGGCTGTTGCCATGGGGGAGTGACGCGCCCGCGCCCGCTGTTCCGCGGAGCGGAGAGACATGAAGAGACCCCGCCGCGGGGGTAGCGGCGGCGGCGGCGGCGGCTCCTGATCCCCGGGATGGAGGAGAAATACAGCGGGGACGTGCTAGCCGGCCACGGCGGCGGCGGCGGCGGCGGCGGCGGTGGCGGCGGCGGCCTCGGGCCGGTGGACGTGCCCAGCGCTCGGTAAGGGACCGATCGGGCTGCTGCTTCCGGAGCCGCTCTCCCCCTGCGCCTGCCCGGCCGCTGCCCGTATCCTCCCCGGTGCACGCGGGGCCCGGCGGCCGACAGCCCGGAACGCCCGCCTCGGTGCAGTCCGCGCTCCCGCGGCAGCTCTCATTAGCTCCGCCGTTCCCCGCTGCGGGATAAATGCTCTAGGACTCTGCCTGAGTTTCTGGTGTTCAGAGCGGTCCGTTAACCTTAGAACTGCTGGCTAGTTCACGTGAGAGGTTTTTCTGACCTGTCAGAAGAATTTCTGTTGGCTGTTCCTCCCTCAAATAGTAGTCTGGTGATACTTAACCTTTCTGACGTCTGCCTGCGTTCCCTTTTAGAAGGGTCAAAAAGTTCCATCAGTCTCTTCATAGAGTGATTTAATACTGGAGAAAATGTGGTAAAGGATAGTACTGGGTCAGTTGATAAAAGTGGACTGTAGATGATAGATTAGATAAAGTATATCCATGTTAAATTTCCTGTAGTTTATAACTCTGATTTCAGAAGAGAATGTTCTTGGGTTTAGGAATACAAGTAATTAGGGGTAGAGGAGCATAATATATGTAACTTACTCTTAAATAGTTCAGAAAAAAAAAAGTTTGCACCTGCCAGTGCAGGAAATGTGGGTTCAATCCCTGGTTGGGGAAGATCCCCTGGAGAAGGAAATGGCAACCCACTCCAGTATTCTTGCTTCCAAGGGCAGGAGGCCCAGGTCTGATCCCTAATCAGGGAACTAGATCCCCAGATGCCACAACTAAAAGACCCCACATGCCATCAGGAAGACTGGAGATCATGAGTGCCATAACAGAGACCTGGAGCAGCTAAATACATAAAAATAAATATTTTTTAAAAAACAGTTCATTACAGAATCAAATTCAAATCAGGACTGGTTGAATTTTTAATAGATTCCAGGTTGAAAGAATTTTTCTTTATATAGACTGAAAATCAAATTCTGATTATAATCTGCAACAAAAACTAATTGACAGATTCTTTGTGCATGTTTTTATGCCTGAATTCACAAATATGAATTGTTTTACATGTTTCTATGTTGGCTTCAATAAATCCTCTTGGCAGGAAAGAGCAGAGAGTGATAGCTAACATTTGTTAAGCACTTCCTATGTTCCAGGGACTTTGCATGCAGCATTTCACTTAAGCCTTACCACAGCACTACATACTCATTAGTTGTGTCCTTGTCTCACAGATCAGGAAACTGGGACATAGAAAAGTAATTTTTCTGAGGTCACACACCTAGTAACTGAACTGGAGTCAGTTCCCTCAAACTTCATTTTTTTTTTTTTTCTTTAAGCTAGACGCTTCCTTTTTATTTATTTATTTATTTTTGGCTGTGCTGGGTCTTCTTTGCTGTCCGGACTTTTCTCTAGTTGCAGAGAGGAGGGGCTACTACTCCCTAGCTTCGGTGAGGGCTTATTGTGGTGGCTTCTCTTGTGGAGCTCAGGCTGCAGGGGGCGCACGGGCTTCAGTAGTTGTGACTCCCTGGCTCTAGACAGACTCAGTAGTTGTGGGGCAACCACTGAGTGAGTTGCTCAGTTAGTTGGTCCCCGGCATGTGGGATCTTCCCAGACCAGGGTTCAAACCTGTGTCTCCTGCATTAATTGATAATTGCAATAATTGATAATTATTGAATTGATTGTTAATTATTGGATGAACCCATGTCTCCTGCACTGACTGATAATTATTGAACTGATTGATAATTACTGCATTGATTGATAATTATTGAATGTCTCCTGCATTGCAGGCAAATTCTTTACCACTGAGCCACCAGTGAAGCCCCCAAACTTCATTTACACTGCCTTCTACGTAGTAGACACTTAAATATTTATTGAATGAATCAAAATAGAATTACATACACTGATTCTGTCTTTTTAACTGGAGAACTGTGAGCTGCTACAGTGGGCAAAGCCCAAAAGGCAGGTTTGAATCCAAACTCAGATTTCAGTAATTTCAGATTTGAAGAAAGAGTTTTTTTCTAACCCTTCACAGAAAATACTAGTGATACCTTTGATGAGGCTAGTTAATGGCAGATAATGATTTACAAGTCAGGAAGGTAGATTGGATCCCGATAAGTTGCCTGAAGGATCAGTGAGTAGCTCAGAAGCCACTGCCCCCATTTAAGAGCCTCCCTTCTTAACCCCTGAAAATTTCCTTCTTGGTATGTTTCCCTTTGCAACGTGAACTAGGGACTATGTGCTTATTATTAACAGTATATGGTTCCTTGGCCTTAGCTAGTGTTTTGTTGTTAGCCCCACAGGAAGACTTCATTAGTTGACACTTTAAAAATCAAAGTATCTACCTTTCAGCTAAATATTAAAATAGTTTTCCTAATTAATAATGACAACAAAAAATCTTCAATATATATTACATGAAAAATCACATTAAAATATCAAAATATGTGTACAGTGGTAAATACTGAATGTATCTAAAATATGTGCTTGTCCATACATGAAGATGCAAAGGAAGAGGTTTGGAAGGATGTCCCCAGTTGGGCACCTGTGAGCAGAAAATTAGGAATGGTTTTATTTAAAACGTTGATAACAAGCAACTACTCAGGAATTACTTTCACAATCTGTTTTTTTTTTTTTTTTTAATTAAAAAGGAAAAGCATCCCTAGTGGCTCAGTGATAAAAATCTGCCTGCCAGTGCAGGGAACCCAGGTTCAGTCCTGATCCAGAAAGATCTCACATGCTCCGGAGCAGCTAAGCCCTTGAGCCACAACTGTTGAGCCTGTACTCCAGAGCTGGGGAACCGCAAGTACTGAAGCCCACTCACCCTAGAGCCCAAGCTCCACAACAAGAGAAGCCACCGCAATGAGAAGCCCACACACCACAACTAGAGAGTAGCAAGTATTATAGGGACTTCCTGGCGGTCCAGTGGGTTAAGAATCCACCTTGCAGGGCAGGGGTGTGGATTCAATCCCGGGTTGGGGAACTAAGATCCCACATGCCTGGGAGCAGCTAAGACTGTGGCACAACTGAAGAGTCCATGCGCTGCAATGAAAGATCCCTCGTGCTGAAACTTAAATGCGTGCAGCCAAATAAATATTTTCCAAAAGAAATACTATGTTTAATGTTCCATATGACTGAATCTTGCCATTAAAGTGCCAAATTGTTAAGTTTTGTTAGCACTTTAAAGAAAAATTATTTAGAAATAATTTTACATATTCCCCCATCTTAAAACAAGTCTTATTAAGTATAGTTTAGCTTTTTCTCGATGACAAGACTTTATTTGTATCTGACTGTGACTTCGTGGACTATAGCCCATCAGACTCCTTTGTCCATGGAATTTTTCAGGCAAGAACCCTGGAGTGGGTTACCACTTCCTGCTCCAGGGGATCTTCCCAACCCAGGGATGGAACTCAAGTCTCTTGTGTCTCCTGCATTCTTTACCACCGTGCCACCTGGAAAGCCCAGTTGCAGCACACAGACTCTCTAGTTGTGGCTCTTGGGCTTAGCTGTTCCATGGTATGTGGGATCTTAGTTCCCCCACCAGGGATCAAACCCACATTTTTTTGATTGGGTTTATTTATTTTTTCTGCTTAGTCTTTAATACACACCCACCTGAGACTCTGAAGACGACTTTTGTTTCCTTAGTTGCTTCCACATCTATTCCTTTAGATCTCTGCTAATTAACCTGGGTCACATAATTACTTGTTTCTTGCCTGTCTTCTTTAGACCTCAAACTCCTTGAGGGGAGGGCCTCTATTACAAGTTTCTTGGATAGCACCTAGAAATGCATTTAATTATAAGTAACCAAACTAAGAGAGCTTTAAACAAATACAGATATATTCTTCTCACATAAAAGAAGCCAGAGGCTGCCAGTATTGGTTCAGCCCCTCAGTAGTACCATCTAGGAGCAGATTCTTGGCCTTTGCTCTCTGCCATTCCAAGTATGGCTCTCATATTCAGGCTTATCAAATGGATGACATTTTTTAAAGAAAGTTAAGATTTTGATAACATTTTTAAGATAAATTTTAGATAAAAGTCCTCCATTGAAATCAGAAAGAATGCAGAACTAGTTCCAGATGCATCAGGCCTTTTTATCAGGAGGCGGGAAGGCTGTTGTACCTGAAACCAACCTGTCAGACTGGTCTCATTAGACTCCAGTGACACCTGGCACGTAGTAAGTGAGCAGGGAATATTTGACAAATGGCTTCACAGCTCCCTGAGGGCTGTACAAGGCTCTTTGCTGACATCAGGGATTACCAGATTGCTGGGGGTTTTAATGTACGTCTGTCTGTTTTTTCTGGCCTCTTGTTTTATTCCTCCCTGTCTTGTTGACAGTGTCGTTCTTTTCGTTTTTGCTTCTACCCTCCTGCCTTATTTTTACATCTTGTTAAGAGCTGAAGGATGAAGCGCTTGAGGCTTTGAGCTTCCCTCTCTCTTTCCTCATTCTGAATTCATGCCTGGGTGGATGACAGCTTGAATTGCCAGAAGCTTGACTACCAGTTATGTACTGTATTACTGTGCTATCTGTATTGCTATGCTAGACATTGCTGTATCACACAAATGTTAACAGTAGAGTTAGCATTCTTTCATTTAGGAAACATTTGCTGAGCAAATATTATGTAAGTCCCCTTGTTAAGAACTGAATAAACAGAAGAGTTCTAACTCAAAACTAGTATTTTTAAATTGGCTAATTACAAATTGCTGCCATGATCATTAGCATTAATATAGTTAATTTACTTCAGTCTATCTGACTTTTTTCTCTAGCTTAAGTGAAGTTGCTCAGTCGTATATGACTCTTTGCAACCAGGTAGACTGTAGCCCGCTGGGTTCCTCTGTCCAAGGGATTCTCTAGGCAAGAATCCTGGAGTGGGTTGCCATTTCCTTCTCCAGGGGATCTTCCCAACCCAGGGATCAAACCTGCATGTGTCCCGCATTGCAGGCAGACTCTTTACCCTCTGAGCTACCAGGGAAGCCCTAGCTTACATAGAGAAAATCTACATTAATCTAGGGTTTTAATATGCATTTTGATTGTAATATTTAATGATTTTACCCTTCATGAGGGCCACTGTGAATGTATAATTGGAAACAGTTTAGAAGATGGGAATCCCCAAAGCCTTCTGGATGAACTTGGGTTTTCTGTGTGACCTAGGAAAAGAGCATGCTTAAGAGTCAAGGGCTGGGCCCTCGCTAACTCTGTGGACTTCAACTTCCCAATCTGTGACAGGAGAGAAACTGGATTAGAGAATCTCCAAGGTGTTTTTCAGCTCTTAAATGTTAGTGTTTTGTTTTTTCTAGCGCATGTACATTTACTTTTATACCTACATAACTGCTAGAAATGTGATGGATTTGTCAATGTCGTACTGTGTTTTCAGCCAGTCTGCAAACAATCCCAAAACAAAATACACTCATTTTTTTGTTGTTGTTATAGCCATAACTTTATTATTTTTTCCAATACTCTTTTTCTCATTGAGATATAAATTACTGTAAAATGCATAGGTTTTAAAGGTACCAGTTTGCATTTTTCGCAAATGCATATTCATCTTTCAGCACAATCAAGCTGTAGGCCGTTTTTATCACCCAAGAAAATCTGCTTGATCTTTTAAACAGAAATTTCAATATTTATACTATCCTATAGGTAGATTAAGTAGGAACCTCTGTGCTTTAGGATTTGAGTTACATCGTTCTGCATAATGTTTTTATTAGCTTCTTGGTGATAATTATCACATTGCTAAAATTCCCAAATGGCACCATTAAAAGGTCCAGCAGATTATGTTCATGAAAAGAAAAACCATTTTGTCCTAAATCTGATTTTCTTTAATGTTATTTGGTCTAAAACAGAAAATGAGCTGTCAGATGGTGAAGATGGTAGAATTGTTGAGATTCATTCTTTCAAGGACTGAAATTTATTTTCACAGTTGCATTAAAACTTCCAAAAGTATATATTCTGATGTCTTCTTAAGCAGATTACTGTTTGTTGATTTAGTGCCATGAGACAATGATTCACACTCAATGATTTTTTATACCATCCTATGTACATTGGTATCATTGCAAATCAAACTGTTTTAGCACTACTATTTGAATGACTAAGGTTTCCTTTAAACTTCTGTGTCTGCTTTTTTTGTATTTTTCTCCCATGGGTAGAGACTTCTTCCTCTGCTGTGCTGATGTGCTTGCACATCCCCTGTACCTCCTTTTTAATGTATTAACTCCTGTGAGATGTAAACTTTGCACGTAGTCTCCTGGGTGACTTGTGAAGATGATCTGTTAGAATTTCTAAAATTTTTATCTCATTCTTTTTCATTTCTAATTTGTCTGTTTTATAACGTATAATAATATCAATGTAGTAGTACATGTTTGTAATATCCAGATAAATAATGGGTTTGAGATGCTTTTTTTATTTTAATACTAGAGGTATATGATCAAAGAAGACTCAGTACAGTTCAGTTTAGCTGCTAAGTTGTGTCCGACTCTTTGCGACCCCATGGACTGCAGCACGCTAGGCTTCCCTGTCCATCAGCAACTCCTGGAGTTTACTCACACTCACGTCCATTGAGTCGGTGATGCCATCCATCCATCTCATCCTCTTGTCGTCCCCTTCTCCTCCCGCCTTCAATCTTTCCCAGCATCAGGGTCTTTTCAAATGAGTCAGCTCTTCTACTAAGCTGAAAAACAGATAATTTCTCCACTGTTTTCTGATTGCTCTTGAGTTCCTTTTTCCTTTCTTTTTTGTGGCAGCCCCAGGTTTTCATGGATGCACTGTTCTTTCTTGTCCGAGAATATACAGTTCTTTGATGTTCTCTACTAGTTCCTGTGCTCTCTACATCTATTAAATTTCTTTGTTATTTTAGTTTGGTCTCTCATTATAGACTTATCGTAAAGGATTGATTATCCAGATTTGGCTTTTCATATTTGAGTGAGGCCTAAAAAGCTACTTAGAAGACTTGTGTAGGGCTTGTCCCCTGGTGAAGGGTTTTCCTGCTGGGAGGTTGAAGTCTGACAGTTAGGATGTTAGAGCTAAATGAAGGAAGGCAGGTGTGTTGGGGTAAAGAAGGGAAACTCCCTTTTATTCTCTGTGGTTTTAGTCCAACACCTCATCCTTCTTTTTCCATTTGCCTTTTGTCCAGATCTCTCCAGAGGCTAAACTTCACTTGTTCTGTCCTCATTGAGGGAAAACGGTTGCCTGGCTGTGCTGGGTGGCATCCTGTAGACCTGACTACTTGGCACATTTCTAATGTGTGTGTGTGTGTGTTAGTCACTTAGTCGTGTCCAACTCTTTGCAGCCCCATGGACTATAAACCCCCAGGCTCCTCTGTCCATGGGATTCTCCAGGCAAGAATACTGGAGTGGGTTTCCATTCCCTTCTCCACACCCTTTGTGAGGTGCTTCAGATTCCTAAGCCTTTTCAAGACTGTAGGTCAGGTCACTTGACTTGAGCTATGGCCACTGCAGCCACTTAACGAAGCAGAGGAGAGGAAGACTTCAGGCATTTACCATCCTCTCCCTTCCTGTCTTATGGTCTCATTTCATGACAGAGTTTGGTTTCTGCTTTTATTCTCTTTATTTGTTTGGAGTAATTCTTTTAAAAGTGCATTATAAAGTAGTCAAGGCGACTCAGTTAATCAAAAAACGTTTATTTTTAGTTTGGCCTTTTTTTTTTTAAATAGACTATACCTATACATAATACATTCATGTACATTGAAAAGAATCTGAAAGTATATATACCAGTGTTAGTAGCAGTTATCACATGGGGGGGTGAGTTGAGTTTTTGTTTGTTTCATTTTTTGTTTATATTTATGGTTTTCATAATGACCTTTATTACTTGTATAATAAGAAAAAGATTTCAGAGTTCCTTGTGATTCATTGATAACTGAAACTTGTTTCTGTTTTTATTTTTCAGATTAACGAAATATATTGTGTTACTATGTTTCACTAAATTTTTGAAGGCTGTTGGACTTTTTGAATCATATGATCTCCTAAAAGTAGTTCACATTGTTCAGTTCATTTTTATATTAAAACTTGGGTGAGTGTGTGCAGTTCTTTCTTTCCTTAATGTTTTTTAATGTCTTTGAAAATTCTTTGTTAACTGAGTATCTTTAGGAAGTTTTACATAAAATATTTTGTGCATATTATTACTCCTGACAAGTATTTGAGAGAGAGAGAGAGAGATATTTATTTTTTTTTTAAAGATAGACTACCTAAGGTTACAGATAATAGACTGGATTTAAAAAAAAAAAAAAGAGTTGTCACACTCTATTAGCTTGCCAAAACATCAACTTTTACTTTAGTTTGTGTTAATGTGTGAAGAGATACCCCGTGTCCAAGGTAAGAGAAACCCCAGTAAGAGAGTAGGCGCTGAGAGAGGACATCAGAGGGCAGACAGACTGAAACTACAATCACAGAAAACTAGCCAATCTGATCACATGGACCACAGCCTTGTCTAACTCAATGAAACTAAGCCATGCTGTGTAGGGCCACGCAAGACAGATGCGTCATGGTGGAGAGTTCTGACAAAATGTTGTCCACTGGAGAAGGGTATGGCAAACCATGTCAGTATTCTTGCCTTGAGAACCCCATGAACAGTGTGAAAAGGCAAAAAGATAGGACACTGAAAGATGAACTCCCCAGATCAGTAGGTGCCCGGTATGCTACTGGAGATCAGTGGAGAAATAACTCTAGAAAGAATGAAGAGACAGAGCCAAAGCAAAAACAACACCCAGTTGTGGATGTGACTGGTGGTAGAAGGAAGGTCCGATGCTATAAAGAGCAATATTGCATAGGAACCTAGAATGTTAGGTCCATGAATCAAGGCAAATTGGAAGTGGTCAAACAGGAGATGGCAAGAGTGAACATCAACATTTTAGGAATCAGCGAACTAAAATGGACTGGAGTGGGTGAATTTAACTCAGATGACCATTGTAATATCTACTACTGTGGGCAGGAATCCCTTAGAAGAAATGGAGTAGCCATCATGGTCAACAAAAGAGTCCAAAATGCAGTACTTGGATGCAATCTCAGAAACGACAGAATGATCTCTGTTTATTTCCAAGGCAAACCATTCACTATCACAGTAATCCAAATCTATGCCCCAACCAGTAACACTGAAAAAGCTGAACTTGAACGGTTCTATGAAGACCTACAAGACCTATTAGAACTAACACCCAAAAAAGATGTCCTTTTCATTATAGGGGACTGGAATGCAAAAGTAAGAAGTCAAGAAACACCTGGAGTAACAGGCAAATTTGGCCTTGGAGTACAGAATGAAGCAGGGCAAAGGCTAATAGAGTTCTGCCAAGAGAATGCACTGGTCATAGCAAACACCCTTTTCCAACAACACAAGAGAAGCCTCTACACATGGACATCACCAGATAGTCAACACTGAAATCAGATTGATTATATTCTTTGCAGCCAAAGATGGAGAAGCTCTATACAGTCAGCAAAAAACAAGACCAGAGCTGGGAAGAGAATCCAGTCATTGTTGTTTCCGCATTTGAAACCAATGACTGGAATTCTAGGCCCACTATAAACTATGTCTCTTGACTAAGTGAGTGATGGAGTCAAAATTCAAACCCAAAACCTGCTTGGGTCCAGAGTGCATATTTTTAACCACTCTGCACACTGACTCTCATAAGTTTAAATGCAAGTGCTAGTAAGTGAAAAAATAAAATTATGCATAGAATATCTGAAGAAGGACAAACAAGAAGGCAGTTCACTTCTGGTAGGAAGGAAATTAGAAGGCTAACAGACAAACAAGCTGACCTAAGCAATTATGACTCAATACTGTGAATGTAAATGAAAATGAGATAAAGGAGGAGACTGATCTGACACAGAAAAATCTCCAAGATACACTTACCAAGTGAAAAGTTTTCAGTTAGGTTAACAACAATATATACAAAATGTTCCCTTTTGTGTTAAAAAGAAAATACAGTTGATGTTATCTCTTGGGGAGTGGAACTGGTATCTGGATGATTAGAAAACTTCATTACTGTGTACTGTCTTAATTTCTTTTTCATAATAAAAGAAAGTGTTAAAGAAAAAACAAAAAACAAAAAACAAAAAAAAAAAAACCAAGACCAGGAGCTGACTGGCTCAAAGTAGGGAAAACCACTAGACCATTCAGGTATGACCTAAATCAAATCCCTTATGATTATACAGTGGAAGTGACAAATAGATTTAAGGGACTAGATCTGATAGAGTGCCTGAAGAACTATGGACCGACATTCATGACATTGTACAGGAGACAGGGAACAAGACCATCCCCAAGAAAAAGAAATGCGAAAAAGCAAAATGGCTGTCTGAGGAGGCCTTACAAATAGCTGTGAAAAGCAAAGGAGAAAAGGAAAGATATACCCATTTGAATGCAGAGTTCCAAAAGATAGCAGGGAGAGATAAGAAAGCCTTCCTCAGTGATCAGTGCAAAGAAATAGAGGAAAATAATAGAATAGGAAAGACTAGAGATCTCTTCAAGAAAGTTAGAGATACCAAGGGAACGTTTCATGCAGAGATGGGCTCAATAAAGGACAGAGATGGTATGGACCTAACAGAAGCAGAAGATATTAAGAAGAAGTGGCAAGAATACACAGAAGAACTATATAAAAAAGATCTTCACAACCCAGATAATCATGATGGTGTGATCACTCACCTACCTAGAGCCAGACATCCTGGAATGTGAAGTCAAGTGGGCCTTAGGAAGCATCACAAAGCTAGTGGAGGTGATGGAATTCCAGTTGAGCTATTTAAAATCCTAAAAGATGATGCTGTGAAAGTGCTGCACTCAATATGCCAGCAAATTTGGAAAACTCAGCAGTGACCATGGGACTGGAAAAGGTTAGTTTTCATTCCAATCTCAAAGAAAGGCAATGCCAAAGAATGCTCAAACTACTGCACAATTGTGCTCATCTCACACGCTAGCAAAGTAATGCTCGAAATTCTCCAAGCCAGGTTTCAGCAATACATGAACCGTGAACTTCCAGATGTTCAAGCTGGAGTTAGAAAAGGCAGAGGAACCAGAGATCAAATTGCCAACATCCGATAGATGATCGGAAAAGCAAGAGAGTTCCAGAAAAGCATCTATTTCTGCTTTATTGACTATGCCAAAGCCTTTGACTGTGTAGATCACAATAAACTGTGGAAAATTCTGAAAGAGATGGGAATACCAGACCACCTGACCTGCCCCTTGAGAAACCTGTATGAGGGTCAGGAAGCAACAGTTAGAACTGGACATGGAACAACAGATTGGTTCCAGATAGGAAAAGGAGTACATCAAGGCTGTATATTGTCACCCTTCTTTTTTTAACTTATATGCAGAGTACATCATGAGAAATGCTGGGCTGGAGCAAGCACAAGCTGGAATCAAGATTGCCAGGAGAAATATCAATAACCTCAGATAGGCAGATGACACCACCCTTATGGCAGAAAGTGAAGATGAACTAAAAAGCCTCTTGATGAAAGTGAAAGAGGAGAGTGAAAAAGTTGGCTTAAAGCTCAATGTTCAGAAAACTAAGATCATGGCATCCGATCCCATCGGTTCATGGCAAATAGATGGGGAAACAGTGGAAACAGTGTCAGACTTTATTTTGGAGGGCTCCAAAATCACTGCAGATGGTGACTGCAGCCATGAAATTAAAAGACACTTACTCCTTGGGAGGAAAGTTATGGCCAACCTAGATAGCATATTAAAAAGCAGAGACATTACTTTGTCAACAAAGGTCCATTTTGCAAAAACCTTGATGCTGGGAAAGATTGAGAACAGGAGGAGAAGGGGACCATGGAGGATGAGATGGTTGGATGGCATCACCAACTCAGTGGACATGAGTTTGGGTAAACTCCGGGAGTTGGTGATGGACAGGGAGGCCTGGCGTGCTGCAGTCCATGGGGTCACAAAGAGTCAGACACAACAGCAACTGAACTGAACTGAACTGAATGCGGTTTTTGCAAATTTAATGTCTGGCTTAATAGGACACAGCTGGATTCCCACATCTGAGTCAGCATTCAGTCAGTTGCAGTATCCCACATGAAATAGCCTCTGGAAAGCTCTACTGTACAGCTCTGAGAGAGTAAGAGTGAAGAGAGTAAATAGTATCTAAATACTTCTTTAAAAATAGTTTGACCTCACAGCTCCCTAAAAGGGCCTCAGGGGCCCTAGGTATTCCCAGACCATCCTACTGGGGTAGTCTAACCTTCCAGCTGGCATGGAATGTCACCTGAGCCTTGTCTGGGCACAGATGTTCCTCATTTTCCAAGTTGAACCACACTGGTCTGTGTTCGCTATATTTCCCTTTCTAATACAGGGTATGCTTGAAAAGAAAGTGAAAATGTTAGTCACTCAGTCATGTCTGACTCTGCAGCCTCATGGACTGCAGCCCGCCAGGCTCCTCCGTCCATGGGATTTTCCAGGCAAGAATACTGGAGTGGGTTGCCATTTCCTTCTCCAGAGGATCTTCCTGACCCAGCAGTCTAACCTGGGTCTCCTGCATTGCAGGCAGACTCCTTACTATCTGAGCCACCAGGAAGGGCCTACTTACAGTACACCTTTTACATTATTCTGCATGTAGTAAGAAAATCTCTCTAAAAGTTCTCAGGACCTTGGGACTGATGGTGACCAACCTCTGTATTAATAAGAGTCTGTTACACTCCTGGCAGTGTAATTTTAGTAATAATGAAAAGTGATTCTTGACTAGGAAATTTTAAGCACCAGTTATATGTATTTTTATAGAACTATTTTGGGTATGTGAAAGGTAGGGTATATAATTAGTACTTCGATCATTTCTATTTCAAGATTTGTTATTACTGAATTTTTGAGAAGGTAGGAATTTTTTCTTTGGTATTTCAGAGTGTAAAAAAATATCGAGAGTTCTTTTGTGGCTTGTAAACTGGGTTTTGAAGGCCATTACAAAAGAAAGAAGAGTTCCCAAAGTGTCATGGCGGAAGCCTAATTAAAATAAGGGTTGTTCTCTAGTATAATTTCTTTAGAGACTCACATACCCTTCAAGTTCTATTATATTTAAGTGTCTTTACTTAAAACCATACCTTGTATATAAGATTAATTAATATTAATTTGTTAATATTTCAATATTCACAGGACTGCATTTTTTATGGTTTTGTTTCAAAAGCCTTTTTCTTCTGGGAAAAGTATTACCAAACGCCAGGTAAGTCTTTTGCAGAATCCTTTTGTCCTAGCAATAGACCAGGAGGCAGTGTTCTTTCCTTGATCAGGGTTACTTATTGAATGATTTTAGGTGCACAGCAGAACATTTCTAGAGTTAACTTGCTCTTGACTTAGCTTTTCAGAACTGAGGCTTTAAGAGTAAGCTACAAAGTGCTAAGATAATGGAGTATTTAAAAATGTAGTATAGGGTAGAAAATTTCTCAAGCATGCATATAATTATTTTCTTTAATACATGATCCATATTTTGAACAGATTCACAAATCAGGCATGTAGACATGTCCACAAGACTATGATAGGTGTCACTGGGGAACAGGTGAAGCATAAGGGCTACAAAACAAGGCACCTGGAGTCAGACAGATTCATGGCTGTTCTAGTTACTAACTTACTTAAAGTAAGTTACTTAATTTCTTTACCTTCAGTTTTTCACCTGAAAATGGAGATGATAATGCTTTCCCAATTAAGCTATGAGGAATAAATAGATTAATACATGTAAAGTTCTTTAAATAGTGCTGGACATGTTGTGAGTGCTGAGTCGCTTTAGACTCTCTGCAACCCGCCTGGCTCCTCTGTCCATGGGGATTCTCCAGGGAAGAATACTGGAGTGGGTTTCCATGCCCTCCTCCAGGGGATCTTCCAAACCCAGGGATCAAGCCCGCATTTCTTACGTCTCCTGCATTGGCAGGCGGGTTCTTTACCACTAGTGCCACCTGGGAAAACCCAAGTAGTGAGTATGCAATGCATACTAGCTGTCTGCCTCATCATCATTATTATTTTCTTTAAGCATCTGAGGTTCAGGATGCATACCCAGAAATGTCCTACATTCTGCATAATCATATCACATTATCACCTCTTTGGACATCACTTACATCCTACTACATGTTTGCTTTAATGCCACAACTTAGAAACCTGTGCTGTGATTTTTTATTAGAAAGAAATTTAAGTTCCTCTGTTTTAGAGACCAAGAACATTTTTTAAAACAGGATTAATTTTTAAACCCCATCTTAACTTTTCCCCCTCTCTTTTCAAATAATTGGAGAATTGACTATTCCTGCTGGAAGAATTCAAAGACAAACATATTATGTTCCTGGCAAACTGGTGAGAACTAATGTAGAAAATGGAGAAAATTGTACTCTATAGAAAAAGATTTCAGGATCTAGCACCAAAGAAGAATATGGAAAATGTAAAACAGAGTAGTATCTTGCAAATCTAGATTTAGTCAAGACATCTTAATAACTTCTGCTTAATTTCAAAATTCATAATTATTTGGCTTTTAAAATATTTGTGTTACCATTATCTTCCCCTATGTGTTTTAAGATTTTGAGATATTTGGCTAAACATGACTGAAATTTTTTTGTTTCCATTTTTAGTGGATCAAAATATTTAAACATGCAATTGCTGGGTGTATCATTTCACTCTTGTGGTTTTTTGGCCTCACGCTTTGTGGACCACTAAGGTAAATAGAAATGAGTGTTTTTATTTCTTCATTTTGAATATTAGTTTTTTGCCATTATGTTTTATGTCAAATATTTCTGTCAGTTATATACAAATGCTTCTTTCACTTTGATAGCATTGGGTACAACTAAGTGAGTATACATATATACTGAGGACCTGTTTAGTCTATGGACTAGTTCTTTGTTGAATAGCATTAATGTAAGTTCATGATCTGTCATAGATATTTTACTAGAGTCCACCAAACAGTTTCAGAAAAATTTTAGCATAAATGGCTTTTTTGTTATTCATTGATTATGTCCCTTTTAGCAGCTGATTTTAGAAATGAAAAGTCTAAAATGGTAAATAAAATCAGCCAATAAGGAGGAGAGCAAAATCTTTTTAAAATGCTCCCTCCCCCAACTCTGAAAGTCCTCTAGTACCCACAGAAAATGTGTGAAAGGTATGGTTATAAACAAATGTCTTGAAAATAGTGTGCCAGTCATCAGATTTAAGATGAGTTAACTCTCATTTCATATTCCCCTAAGTCTGTATAGATTCTTTTATGTAAATTGGTCAGTTCAGGGGGCAGAATGCTTTAGGGCCACTTAATTTAATAAGAATTATGACAGGTGCAACTGTGTATAAGTCTTAATGTTTCTCTGTCTCAAAATTATAAGAAAAAGTACCTTGCCATTGATGAGGGAGGAATATGGTGACAAGAAGTAAGGGGTAAGCTGACGGGTGTTCTAAAGAAATTCACTCAGGGTGATGAAGTAGACAGAGTAGAAAGTGATTAGTGGGAAATGCTTTGTGAAAAGACTTTTCTCCTCTCCCAGCGAATAAACGAGTCCTGGGTTTGTCTCCCTTTAGCTTGTTTACCCTGCACTTTTCCAAAGAGGAATATATAGAATTCCAGTGCCACATCCCTGTCCGTGACAGCAGTAGGATCCTGGAGTGGTGGGAAAGCTGGCTGGAATTTCTCAGCTTGGGGAAAGCCTTTTCAGTTTATGCTTACACATGACTGAGTGATAATTTCTTACTGCTGAAGTGACCCTTTGGTCTGTTTGTTACTAAGTCACCATCACGGAGTGTTCGGGAAGGAAGAGGGGAAGCTGTTAATGCTTACTTGGCCCCTCGTTCAGTCATCTGTTTGTGCCCGCACAACCCTCGGTACCACCAGCTCCTCTCCACACTGCCCCCCTCATTCTTCTACTAAAATCGTCATTCAGCTTCTCGATCACAGACTTTTTTGCTGTTTCATAGCCTGTCTTACTTCAAGTTACTGTCATTCTGCTGATATATTTTTTTTAATTGTAATTTCCCAAACGTTAACAGAACTAAAATAATCACTGCCATGTTTTCATTACAGATTTTTGAGTAAAGAGGAAAGATGAAAATTTTCTTAATGAGAAGCTCAAGATCTGTTACCATGTAGATCCTATAAGCTCCCTTCAGCTGGCAATAATTTTTTAATATTTCATACATACAAAACAATAAATCTAAATAAATATGAACATTCATGTGTCCCCCAAATAAAACCTTACCAGCTCCTCTGGTGCCTTATGAATCCCCCTCCTGATTAAATCCCTGTCTCTGGCTGCCATTGGATGTAACCATTATTTCTTTTTTGAAAGTTTTTTACTTGATATGAATAGAATTACATTGCATGTACTTCTGTGCAGCATACTTTTTACATTCAGTGTTATGTTTGAGATTTGCCCATTTTGATGCATGTAGTGTGTGTATATATATCTACATATGTATATATAGTTCTTTCAGTTTTATGTTAGTTTTTTGAAATATAATTCATATACCATAAAATTTGCTCTTTTTGTCTTAGTCCATTTGGGCTGCTGTAACAAAAATACCATGGGCTGGGTGACTTTTAAAAAATGCACATTTGTTTCTTATTCTGGAGGCTAGAAAGGCCAGGATCAAGGTACAGGTGATTCGATGTGTGATGAGAGACCTCTTCCTGGTTTATAGAAAACCGTCTTGTTTCTTCACTGTAACCTGACATAGCAGAAGGAGCAAAGGAGCTCCCTTTGGTCTCTTATAAAGCCTTTAATCTCATTTATGAGGGTTTCACCCTCATAACCTTGAGCACCTCTCAGACCTGTTCCCTACCTCCTGATACCATCATGTTGGGGATTGAGTTTCACCTTGGGGCAGGGAGGGGGACACAAACATTCAGTCTGCAGCACTTCTAAAGTATACAGTTCTGTATTTCTTAGAATTTGAGTATATTCGTAGAATTGCCTTCCTTTTTACCACTGTATAATAGTCCTTTGAATGGATACACTCTATATTATATTATCCATTCTCTCATCAGTGAGTATTTAGGTTGTTTCCAGCTTAGGGATATTGCAAACAATGCTGGTATCTTATAAGTGTTTCCTGGTACATGTATATAAGAAATATGTATGATATAATCCTACAAGTAGTAGTATTAGATATTTTTAGTTACAACCTTCTAAGATACATGATACCAGAATATTTTCCAAGGCAGCTGTGCATGTTTACTTTTTCCCTAATGGTTTATAAAATCAAGGGGAAAGGTTTATTTTCTTCTCCCTTAATCCGGTTGAATTCCTGCTTCCTGATGGAGATCAGACATTCATGAGTTACGGTGTTTTCCTTTTGTAGGACCTTGCTGCTGTTCGAGCACAGTGATATTGTTGTCATCTCACTGCTCAGTGTTTTGTTCACTAGTTCTGGAGGAGGACCAGCAAAGGTAGAATTTTCCGTTATTTGAAAATTGAAAGTATACAAGTAAAATATTATCCGAGGCAATAAAATAGTATATCCTTTCCCATTTAAAAGAATGCAGAGGCTTTTTGCTAATTATAAATTTTTCTTTATAAATTTTTCCTTATTTTTCTTTATTTTTCTTTCTTATTGTTTACTTTTTATTTTGAAATCATTATAAGTTCCTGCTTGTGTGTGTGTGTACTCAGTCATGTCCGAGTCTTCGAGACCCCATGGACTGCAGCCTGCCAGGCTCCTCTGTCCGTGGAATTTTTCAGGCAAAAATACTGGAGTGGGTTGCCACTTCCTCCTCCAGGAGATCTTCCTGACCCAGGGATCAAACCCACATCTCCTGTGTCTCCTGCACTGAAGGCAGATTCTTTACCACTAAGCCACCTGGGAAGCCTAGGAGGCTGCAAATACAGTACAGAGAGGTCCTTGTGCCTTCACTCAGTGTCAGCAGTAGCTTCTTACCAGCTCAAGTACACTATCAAAACCAGGAAACTGACATCGGTACAACCCATAGACAGTATTTAGATTTCACCAGTTTTACGTACACTCATGTGTATATGTTTGTGTTTGTATGTGTGTGTTTAGATTTGTTTAACCATCACCATAGTCAAAGATACAGAACTGATCAGTCACTGCAAACATCTCCTTCATGCTTTACCGGAGCCCTCCCCTACTTCATTCTTAACTCCTGTACATCATTTTTGGAAAATATGTCCCTCAAAACGTGTTATATTTAAAGTTTGATGAACATTTGCCAAGTAGGCAACCCTATTCATCTTATATAATTTAAGTATTAATCTATTTTTAGTAAATTTATCATCAATATGCAATTAAAAGTTCTTGTAGCTACAATACTTTTACTTACCAAATTAAATGCTTCCTGTGTTACAGAGGAAAGGAGAAATAAAGGCAAATAAGGTATAATAGTCTCGTTGCTAAAAGGGACTTTCAGGCTCAGTAGTAAATAAAATAAAGTGACCAAAGCAATATGCAGGTAGACTGAAGTGAGTCTGCCCAGCTTGTACATTTCAGATTGGATCTATGGGTATTCAAGTATATGCTACTATTTAATCTTTTTCCTTCACTCACAGAGTATTCCAAAATAAATGTTAAGTGTACTCACAATGTACTCCAAAATCAATGTAAAAAATTCACAAAAGAGAAAACCCGTACATGTGACTTCATGATGATTACAAACATCTACGTAACAGATACCATTGTGCAGGGACTTCCCTGGCAGTCCGGTGGTTAAGACTCCGAGCATCCACTGCAGGGTACCCTTCCCCAGGAGGGGAACTAGGATCCCATGTGGCACAGCCGAAAGAATAAATAAATAAAAATATTTGAAAAATCATTGTGCAAACTAACAATGGTAACAAATTGCCACAAAATTTTACATTTTTTAAAAAAATAGATCACTCAGATAGTTTTAAAAAAATGCTGAAGATCTTCAACATAAACGAGCTAAGGACAAAGACAACTCATAAAATAAATACATATGACTTTAAAAATTTTACTGCATTAAATGAGAGTATAGATCTTATATATTCTCTCATTAGTGTCAGTAATGAATCTGGGCATCTAACCAGAACTGTGTTGTTTTTTTTTTAGTTCTGACTGTGAAGTACTACAGAATTCTCAGTGCCCTCTTTGCAACAAAAGTCTAAGTTACAGTCTCCATGTTTGGGTATTGTTAATTTACCATGTCCTGATTCAATGAAAATTAGGAAATTTTAAATTGTATGGCTTATGTATACTGACTTTGTCAAAATACCTACTACACTAACAGGGAATTTACCAAGTATAGTGGTTATCTTTTAATGAATAAAAATCCTCATTTTGCACTTAAAATTTTTATTTTCTGAAAGTATCTGGTATTACACCTGTAAATTTGTAAATTAGAGAATGTATAATAGTGCTATTTAGATTGCTTCTGTACAAAAAATTCTGAAGTATTTGCATAAACCTGGATAGTATGTCCTTTAATTTTCTTTTGTCAAAATCCTTTCCTGGAATGAGAACTTAAGAAGTGTATCAGCTTTTAAGTGCGTTATACCTTTACTAGATGTTAGAGATGACTGCTGATTTTCTTAACGTGCCCTCTTAGTTCTTTTTCCCTAGAAGAATGGTAACTAGAGTACTGACATTATTGTAAACCAACTGTCTTCACTATTACTTGCATGTTATAGAATAAAATGTCACTACTGATTATTCCTTAGCTACTTGGGCTTTTCAAACAGAAGCAAAGTAACATTTAAGAAGATTAGTTCTTTGAACATTTAACAGTTTGTGCATGGTAATATCCCTATTCATATTAGCCAAGACACAATTGAAGTTGTCATTATTAAGTGTCTTAAAGTGCCCTGAAAATATACTGCAGAATGTATGGGAGCTCTTTACTTTTGCATCTTACTGTTAATACTATAAATTTACGTTGTATAGTATAAAGATTTTAATGTCAAATGTTATTTTATCTTTAAACAGATATTTGAAAAAATTTTCTTTAGCATTTGTATAGTCACGGTCTTAAAAATCAACACTTGAAAAAGCCACTCTTGGTATTATTCTCTTCATTTTCAGACAAGGGGGGCTGCTTTTTTCATTATTGCTGTGATTTGCCTGTTGCTTTTCGACAATGATGATCTCATGGCTAAAATGGCTGAACACCGTATCCTTTTGCAGAAGATGGGAGTTTTTTAGTCTTACAGAAAAACAGAAAACTGGCAGAATGGGAAAGAAGGAGTAACTGAATTAAACTAATCAATCATGAATGAAACTTTCATAGATTAATGTAGGTATTCTAAATCAGTATTCAAATAGTGAATAAATTCATTCTAAGTTAAATATCTTTTACAGCACCTTAAATTTTCAGAAATTTTGGGACAATGAAAGAATATTTTAGAACGTTGTGGTGCTAATGTATGTATGTGTATACATATATGTGTATGATTTACTCACTCAACAAAATCAATCTGTTTGCTCCCTTGTAATTTAACAATTTAAATGCTCCCTTTAGAAGGCAGTGGCAGTTGTTAAACTTTTTTGAAATTAAATGAAAAAACCTTTGGCATCTTCTTACCTGAAAGGAGTTTAAATTACTTAATCTGGTATTCACTCTCTTGCTCTAAATTTTCCAACTTGGCCCCCCACTCTTCTCTTATATTGACTAAACCCAACTTCCAATCAAATATTTCTACTCATTTTCCTCTGCAGACATGGCTTGTTCTTTCCTATCCACATACCTTGCTGCTGCAAAGTCGCTTCAGTCGTGTCCGACTCTGTGCGACCCCAGAGACGGCAGCCCACCAGGCTCCGTCGTCCCTAGGATTCTCCAGGCAAGAACACTGGAGTGGGTTGCCATTTCCTTCTCCAGTGCATGCAAGGGAAAAGTGAAAGTGAAGTCGCTCAGTCGTGTCCGACTCTTAGCGACCCCATGGACTGTAGCCTACCAGGCTCCTCCGTCCATGGGATTTTCCAGGCAAGAGTGCTGGAGTGGGGTGCCATTGCCTTCTCCGCCACATACCTTAGCCCTCTCCAATTAGCAGGGCTCAGAACACCAGTTTTGAATCTTCTGGTGATTGATACTGCCCTAAAACCTATTCATTAATTAATATCAGTTTACTGTGTTACAGTGAAACAGAATGGCATGACTTTTGCAAAACTTCAGGTTGACTGTTAAACAGCTGTTGCCCACCCTACCCTCTTTTCCTTGCTGCTTATTTTGCTGAGGCTTATGTTATTAATGACTCAAAAGCAGATTTAGGACTGAGTTTTACATGACATTCCGAAAGATCAACCTTAATTCCATCAGATAGGAGTGGTCTAAGGAGATTGCTGTTCTTGTCACTTTGTTCTAGTATGTATGCATATGTCTTTTGGAGGTTATGCACTAAAATTGAACAACTATGCCTTAAGCACTAGTATATGTGTCTTGGAGATAACAAAAGAAGTATATACAGGCCATTCTAATTTACAAATCATGTTCCCTAAATTAATTTTTTTGTTTTTAAGGGAAACATTGTTGAGGATAGTCAGGTTTGGGGCCCTCAGACTAATAAATAGTCAACGCAAAATAGTAGCTAAATTCCAGGAGGACTTCAGGATTCAAAGAGTTAAATTTTTTTCCTTTACTGCAACTCACTTAGCTGAAGGACATCATGACAGTGCTCTAACCCACATGCTTTACACAGCCATTGCCTTCTTAGGTGTGGCAGATCACAAGGTATGTTTTCTTTTCTTTGTTCTTAACATGAGAGATTCTGAAAAGTTACAGCAATGATAACTTTAAAAGTGAACTGAAAATGATTTACAATACTGCCAACCATTTAAGTATTCAGTAATTTGGGTTATGAAAAAAACATTCTAGCTCCACTTCTTTAAATATTATGTATTTAAGGCTTAAGTATTGAACTCTGTGTTTCTAATAAGACTTATCTACTTTTACTCATAGGGTGGAGTATTGTTGCTAGTACTGGCTTTGTGTTGTAAAGTTGGTTTTCATACAGCTTCCAGAAAACTCTCTATAGATGTTGGTGGAGCCAAACGTCTTCAAGCTTTATCCCAAATTGTTTCTGTACTTCTCTTATGCCCATGGGTCATTGTTCTTTCTGTGACAACTGAGGTAAGAGCAGGAATTTATTGGTAATAAGTAAAATAAATTACTATTACTTATAGATTTTAGTTCAGTACATTATATTTTATTTCAGTTTGATGTTGCAAGTGGCTTAAATTTCTTTGCATTTTCTTTATAGGTTTTGAAAATTTTTTAGAGTTAACTTTATTGTTTATAGAAAATACAAATCAAGTACTATTACATTTATATACCCCTCCCGTCCCTGTGGCCTGAAGGAATCAGTTAAATACTACCCAAAATAATTTAATACTTACCCCAAAACCCAAGGATTGTACATTACCAAGTATTTTTAAATTATTAAACCATAATGCTTCTTTTTTTAATACTTGGGGGAATACTAGGAAAATGTGCCAATATCTTATAACTCATATTTTGGCATTTTACAAATTGTATTGAATCATGGAAATACTTGTTTATATATAAACGGATTAACTAAAATATAAGATGTGAACTTTATACCCATATGGTATTAACAATTTTTTTTTTTTAATTTCTAGAGTAAAGTCGATTCTTGGTTTTCTCTCATTATGCCTTTCACAACGGTTATTTTTTTTGTCATGATCCTGGATTTCTATGTCGAGTCCATTTGTTCAGTCAAAATGGAAGTTTCCAAATGTGCCCGCTATGGATCCTTTCCCATTTTTATCAGTGCTCTACTTTTTGGAAATTTTTGGACACATCCAATAACAGACCAGCTTCGGGCTATGAACAAAGCAGCGCGCCAGGAGGGCACAGAGCACGTCCTTTCTGGAGGAGTGGTAGTCAGCGCTGTATTCTTCATCCTGTGTGAGCATTTCTCCCTGTAGCAAATTCCTTCTTATGCATTCTGCTGTCCATTTACTTACTGGGGAATGTGTTCAGTGCTTACATAGTGCTGATAGATTCTGTGTTGGGTTTTGTAGGTTAAACTTTTTAAATTTTTGTAATTTTTTTTTTTTCCTTTTTTTAGCTGCCAACATCTTATCATCTCCTTCTAAGAGAGGACAGAAAGGTACCCTCATTGGATATTCTCCTGAAGGAACACCTCTTTATAACTTCATGGGTGATGCTTTTCAGCATAGTTCCCAGTCCATCCCCAGGTTTATTAAGGAATCACTAAAACAAATTCTTGAGGAAAATGACTCGAGGCAGATCTTTTACTTCTTGTGTTTGAATCTGGTAAGAGTTTTAAATATTAATGGCATATCTTGAAAGCATAATCTTTTTTTTTTCTTTTTGAAGGCTTAATCCTTTAATTTTGACAGTTCTGGTATAATTTTTGTTATTCCCAAATAACTTTAATAGTTAGAGGTGGGCTAAAATATTTTCTCTAGTAGAAAGATTACAGGATCATACTCATACTGCTTAAACACTTTTGAGGTATTTTGGAGGCATTGGTTTAGTGTGCCATTTCAAATCAATAGATAGAGTAGCTTATAAAGATTCTTATGTACTCCTTATGGGATCTCACTCCCAACCAGATTGCTTACATTTTCTAATCTATTTTATTGAGTTCTACAGACATGTAGATAAAGCTGTCTCCTTTTAAATAATTTGTAAGATGGACATATCTGATTTAGCATGATTTCTTACCATTTATATGAAATGAGATTTCTTGTACGAGAATCAGTTAAGTAATGAAAAGAGGCAGTATGTCTTCAAGTAAGCTTTGGGTAATTAAGCGTTAAATTCCTTATGATCAAATTCTGATAAATTTGTTTTAAAACAGTATTTCCCAATTGTTTTTTGGGAAATAAAAACTATTCCCATTGTTATTATTATTATTATTTTTTTTTGGAACCTGTTTTAGCTTTTTACCTTTGTGGAACTGTTCTATGGCGTGTTGACCAATAGTCTGGGTCTGATCTCAGATGGATTTCACATGCTCTTTGACTGCTCTGCTTTGGTCATGGGACTTTTTGCAGCCCTGATGAGCAGATGGAAAGCAACTCGGATTTTCTCCTATGGGTAGGTACACTGACTATCAAGGCTTGTGTTAATAGCAAATTCCATCTCATGGGATACAATTTTACTACCTTTAATACAAATTTAATTTTTCAGAGCCTAATTTTTCTTTAAAGTAGGTAAGAGGAAATAAACCAAGCATTTGATAAATACTGACTGGCAGTAAGCTTAAGACCATACTCCCTGACAAATCCTCCTCATAGGTAGCAAAAATCAGTTAAATAGTGAGCTGTTTGGCCAACAGTGTTTCTTTGAGGCCATGGAATGTGCATGATCATTCACATCTTTGCTGTTAGAAGGAGAATTCAAACTTTGAAGTGACTGTGCATGCAGTATCTTTTTACTAAGTGAATCATTCAGTGAATATTAGAATCCCTGATTTGTGCAGAGTATTTTGATAAAGACCTACTGTAAATAGGTTAATAAATTGATCTTCTTCTTATCAGCTGTTTATATTTTGAAAGATGGATGAGCCAAAAATACAAAAATTCTTGATACAAGCTGAATCTATGTCTTGTGACAGATACAGAGAACATCAAAGTCTTGAAAGACAGAAAAGTAACTTCTTGCTAAGAAATTAGGACAGGCTTTGTGTAAGAGGGGACACTGAAAAAGGACTTTGATAAACACATAAAATCTCAACAAACATACAAACCTGCCAGCATTAGTATGATATTTAAAATCTTGGTAATTTTCAAGTCTTACTGTTTGTGTAGTTGAAAATCTGGATTTATTTCCTCATTTATAACATAATAATGTTTATATTTTTAAAATTCATTTGTCAGTTTCCTTTTCTAAAAATATATTCTCCATTTTTAGGTATGGCCGAATAGAAATTCTCTCTGGATTTATTAACGGGCTTTTTCTAGTGGTAATAGCTTTCTTTGTGTTTATGGAATCAGTGGCTAGGTTAATTGATCCTCCAGAATTAGACACACACATGTTAACAGTAAGTCTTTTCATTTTACTATTTGAATTTCTACTCATACTCATATAGCTTTTTCCCTACTAAAGTTTAACTACTTGTAATTATTGACCTAAGAAGGTTTTATTTACTTATTTTTATTTAACTCAACATAACTTCCTATCTTGCTATTTACATTTACACTGCTGACTCTTAGAAATTATTAATTCACTTTTCTCCAATACATTGGCAGTCAGAATATTAGATGACATTCTAAAACATAGATTTTTTTCCTGCCTTATTAAATGCTTTTGTTTGAAGATGTGTTTTTAGGTGCCTGAGGAAATTTGCAAAGACTTTATTACTCTAAATTAGCGCTGTGGTAACTTTTAATGCTCTCCTTGTGCCCCTAAACCTTTACATGTGCTTTTCCTTGTAGTTCTCATACCTTCCCCACACTCTGCCCTTTTAGCCTTTTCTTCTCATGTCACCTCTGGTGGGATACTTTCCCTTCATCCCTCTCTCCCCACCTCAAAGTATGTTAGATTTCCCTTTCTGAATATTCCCACTGTACCTGTGCAGTCTTCCTATAGCAACACTGACTTAAAGCTGTTGTTTAATTTGTCATTCTTCCACAATTAAGATGTGTTTTCAGGACCTGAATTGTGTATATTAACTCTTAAATTTTAGCACCTGGCTTATAATAGGAAGCCAACTATTAATTGGTGGGGAGTTTTTTTGTAATACAGTGGAATTTTTATTATAATGTTATGTTAGTTTCAGATCTACCACAAAGTGATTCAGTTATATATGTATATACATATATATATATTCTTTTTTTACAGAAAGCTATTAATCATTAAATGACTAAAAACAATTATGAATCTTGTTGATGGAAGCATCTATTAAATGTTTTTGAATTTTAATTTGGATATATATTTTGGATTTTTAAATGCTTATATCTTTGAGCTTTAATATTTGCTACAGAAATATTCACACAAGGGTGTAGGGGTGCAACATTCATTGCACCATTTTTTATAATGGTACAGTGGTAGGGAAAAAAGAAAAACAGTGTTCACCAATGAAAAGACTAGTTAAATAAACTTGGCGCTCATACAGTAGAATACTACACACCTACTAAAAAGAAAGGTATATCAGTATATGCTGGCATGGAAAATATTTACAGTATGTACTAAGTGAAAAAAATTACAAGATAGTATTGAATATGATCCTGTTACTGGTTTTTAAAAGGTGTATATATATGTATATTAGTATTGTGCATAGAATATACACATCCTCTTAGGAGAGACTAACTCTTAAGAGGGCAGAATTAGAGGGGCCTTTCACTTTGTTATTTTTTTTCATTCTGATGAAATACAGAAAAATGAAGTATTTCTCAACAGAGTAGAGTATTTATGATCTAATGAAGTCTCTGCAAGCAGTATTTTATTTCATTCAAAATTCATTAACACTCTTCAGGATCATAAAGCTGACTGAAGTTTTTAAATCTGACAGACAGATGGTCTGAGTCATGAGAAGTAAATAAGTTCTATACATGTTTACTACAGACTACAAAGCTAGTCTCTTACTAGCTTTGAAAATTAATTAAAATAATCTGTGCCCTTATTTGTATATGTTCTTTTTATAAAACAAGTGGATTTCTCTAAAGGAGAAATTGTAGATATATGTAAATTAAGTAGTGCCATGGGCTACTTTTTCAAATCACCTTCTAAGAGGTGTTAATGAAGCTAACTTTGTACTTTGTTTATCCTTGACCATGAAGTCAAGATAATCCCGTTTACTTTGGTTTTTAAAAAATGCTTTTTCATTACACTTTTTTTTATTTTGGGAAATCTTACTATAGTTAAGACACAATAAGACTATGTTTATTTGGAGTTCACTCATTAGTAAATTACAGTCATTGTCTTTTAAAGTATTGAAATTTACCTAGTAATATAAATGAGATTTCAGGTACAGTGTATACTTGCTCTAGTTAAGCAGTACTTTCAAACTCTTATTTAAATAAACAAGACAAAACTTTAGCATCCTTTACTTATTCATAAACCCTGAATCAAGTACATTTTTATTCTTAATCATTTAATTAAAGCAAACCTAAATCCTTTTACTTGTCAGCACTTTGGTATTTGAAACTTAAGTTCTGCTTCTAAAATATTCTAAAATTTACACTTCAAAATTTTTTCATATTGAATTTAGTGAGGTTTTACTATATTTTCAAAACTGTAAACCAAAAAAAATGAATAGCTGTATAGTAAGTTTTAGATAACACGTTTGTTTGTTTGTTTTTAATTACAAACTGAAAGGTTGTCTTTCCTCTTTTTTGCTAGCCAGTCTCGGTTGGAGGGCTGATAGTAAACCTCATTGGTATCTGTGCCTTTAGCCATGCCCATAACCATAGCCATGGAGCTTCTCAAGGAAGCTGCCACTCATCTGATCACGGCCATACACACCATGGGCATGGACACAGTGACCACGGGCACGGCCACAGCCACAGCCACGGATCTGCAGGCAGAGGCATGAATGCTAACATGAGGGGTGAGTCCTGGCCAAAAATTGTCCTACCTTTCAACTGTGTTCTGAATTGATACTGTATTAAGAATTGGGCTTCTGGTACAATTTTATTTTAAAAAACCAATCTGTAGCTAAGAGATCTAAAATCATCTGTTATAGAAAATGCCCACAAATGTTCATAAATGTTGATTTTTTTAAATGAATTATTGTAATTATAGAGTCCCTTTCATAGTAACACTTGAATACATATTAGTTGCAAGGGAAACTGTGTTATTATGCACTTTCATGTAAAAAAATTAGAAAATGTTTATTGTACTATAAAAAAAATACAGGGGTAGTATTTATCATTTATGTTGAGATATTTATTCTGATATTTATTTGTTTGGACGTGCTGTGCAGCTTGTGGGATCTTAGTTCCCCAACAAGTGATTGAACCTGCGCCCTTGACAGTGAAAGTGCAGAGTTCTAACTTCTGGACTGCCAGAGAATTCCCCATTCTGATATTTTAATATAAATAATTTGAGTAATGTCAAAAGTTGGCACATGTATGATTTCTAGAAATCCTTCTCAGACAAACTAAACCATTGTAAAACTCACCACATTGTTAATAGTTGCCCAAATCTTTACTTTCACCTCTATGCCATGAATTCCTTGATGGAAGTAAGGAGGTTTAATCATTTGGAAGTACCAGCCCCTAGCAGAGTGCCTGGTGAATAATAGGTACCCTGTGATATTTGTAGAATGAATAAAAAACTAAATTAGAATAAACTAAAAACTAATTAGATTAAACTAATTAGATGTAGAATGAATAAAAAACTAAATTAATTTTTAATATTTTATGTATCTTACTTGTAGGTGTATTTCTACACGTTTTGGCAGACACGCTTGGCAGTATTGGTGTGATCGTATCCACCATTCTTATAGAGCAATTTGGATGGTTCATTGCTGATCCCCTCTGTTCCCTTTTTATTGCTGTATTAATATTTCTCAGTGTTGTCCCACTGATTAAAGATGCCTGTCAGGTTCTACTTCTGAGGCTGCCACCAGAATATGAAAAAGAGCTACATATTGCCTTAGAAAAGGTACTGTGTATAATTTCCTTACTATTTTTCTTCCTTTTAAAATAGTATTTGAAATTAAATTGGCCTAAAGAGATGAAAATGAAAATGACAATCTTGTATAAAAATGGACTAAAAATATGGACAGGCAAATTCATAGAAAAACTAGACACAGAATATATTTCAACTTGTAGTTTGCCATTTAATATTAAAGTAATTAGGGTATTAGGGTCTGCTGATGAACAGTTGGCATCTTGAATATATAAGATACAACATTTTAACCACACTGGTTTCATAAATAAAATTAGTAAAGTTTTCTCACTTTCTCAAAATTGGTATCTACTAAAAATAAGTTTTTACTATGTCCTACGAAAAAGAAGTATTTGACTTCAAAACTAATATATGTCCATTACAGAAAGTTTTAAAGTATAAAAAAGAAAAAAGTACATATAGTTTCACCACCTGGAGAGAAATACTTTTGAAGAGTTATTTTTCTATGTAAAAATACTTGAAAAATAAATGGCCAAAAAAATGTTTTGTACTGCTTTGTAAATTTTTTCCCATTGAATTTAACCAGCCTATATTGTTGAACATGAAGGCTATCTTTTGAATGTGTTATCTCAAATATAAAATAATACTTGAATGTTTGTATCAGTATAAAGGAAAGCACGTAGTTCATTAAACGTATCCGATGTTTAAAACAGGTAAAGTACATGTTATACATACACCTATTGTGTATAAAGGCACCTGTGTAACCCTGTTCACTTCCTATTCCAAACTTGCTTCCCTGGCATCACTGCCAGGTCAGTACTGTAGACACCCTTACTTGTAGTTGTCCCTCCTATTCCCTTCTAAATTCTAGGCTCTCATTATTATTGTTATTTTTTTAAATCAGCTTAATAATGGTTCCTGGACCAGAAAGACTGCTTAGTGTTCAGTAAATTAGCCTTTCAAGTCCATTTATGTCACCTCTCCTTTCATTTGACAGCTACAGAAAATTGAAGGATTAATATCATACCGAGACCCACATTTTTGGCGTCATTCTGCCAGTATTGTGGCAGGAACAATTCATATACAGGTGACATCTGATGTGCTGGAACAAAGAATAGTACAACAGGTAATCATCTTAAGTTTTTAAAATAATTTCAGTTGAGGTAATTCGTAAGTAAAGTTGTACACATTATAAGTTCTACAGCTCGATAGTCACTTAATTTTTTAAAAATATCAGCTTTACAGCCGTCCAGGGGTAGCTTTCTTTTTTACATTTAGATTTGTTTTATATCCAAAAATAGTAAAAATAAAGTTAATCGTTATTATGTGGAGGACAAGCTTAAGTTAATATAAATAAAAGTTCATTTGTAATCCACCTTGATTACCAACAGATGGTCAAAAAATAAGTTATTATAAATAGTCCTAAGTTAATAATAATAAAGTTGGCAGAGTGGCAAAAAGGATGAAAACAGTTCCTGTATCCCTATTCTGGACCTACCGAATTGAAAACAATAGCTGTTTTCCTTTTCTCCTCTGAATGTCAATTCAGTGAGCTACTGGCTTCCTAACAGATCCTATGTAATATTTGACCAGCTAAATAATAAATGTTACTTTAAGGACTTATCACTGACTATCTGGCTATTTTTTAAAATGTGATATTCATTATTTAATCCATGTGCACTAAATGCATTAATCTAAATGCTTTTCAATGTATGGATTTTTATAACAGGTTACAGGAATACTTAAAGATGCTGGAGTAAACAATTTAACGATTCAAGTGGAAAAAGAAGCATACTTTCAACATATGTCTGGCCTGAGTACTGGATTTCATGATGTTCTGGCTATGACAAAACAAATGGAGTCCATGAAATACTACAAAGATGGTACTTACATCATGTGACATAACTTGGGAATTACCTCTGGGGTATGAACAATGAAGATTAAAAGGCCGGGTATTTATAATACCACCAGAAGGGAGAAAATTGCACATAATTGTACAGAAACATTTTGTTGGTTTTGAAAAAATTTTTAAAGCTCCCTACAGTTGGATCAAGGAATCTTTCTTAAAGGAAATTTAAATACAGAATGAAGCATTAATTGTACAAGTAAAATAATTGTTGAAATTATGTGTAAAATAGCAAACTTAAAATTTGAGTGAATGTGATGTATTATCACATCATCTTCAAAAATGAACATACAATGATGGATTCAAGTGAAGACCAAAATTACTTCTGTGTGTTTACTTTCCGCCAGAAAGCATCTCCACTGTAAATAATGTATGTACATGTTTATTACAAAGACCCAAATGAAAAAAATTTAGTCAATTTTTTGCATAGCCCTAGGATAAAATAGGAATAAAAGATCTATATTTATGGACTTTCTGTATATAAAACTGGTTTCTAATTATAACTTAAATCCATTAAGTAAAACCTTGTTGCCACTTTAAATGTAAACTAAATTATTTGGGAGAGACCTCAGCCACTGATAGGAGGCAGCAGTGAGGACAGTGAAGGATAACATGACAGATTTTGATGTATTACAAAAGTCAACCACTCTGTAAAATAAATTTTTTTTTACTTTTGGTAATATTTGCAAATGAATAATTGCTTTATTAGGGTAAAGAACTTAGACTAAGTTGTGCCCGTGTTATTCACTCATTTGTCTTCTTCTAAAGTAGAATATTCCATTTCTTATTATGCATCTGGCATTCCAAGTTGCTCATTAAGCTGGTATCCAAGCAATGCTAGGCTTTTCATCTTTTCATTTAGCTCCATATATTGTGGAAGAGCCAGTGGAGAGAGTCATAGATAACTGTCAACTCAGAGTTGAATTTTCTGCCTAAAAATGTAACTTTTTAAAAAAATTTCTGAAACGATATAAAAGAAATATCAAAGAATTAGGTGGTTATTTTAAAGTTTAATAAGTAAATCTTGTTCATAAACCCTTGGGCATTATGAAATCAAAATACCCTATAAGTACTTTCTGTAGTAATATCTAATTTATATTTTTTCATTTCCGATTTAAACTGAATGTATAGTCTGAAAAGACTGTATGATAAATAGATACATAATAATATATGCAGTTCTATGAACACCAAAGAATGTTGTCCAAAAGAAACTTTTGAATACCTATTTATAAGCACCTGAATATTTTCACTCTTATACTAGGAATTTTGACGAGTAGGATGAATTAATTTTAGTATGGGTACTATTTTCTTATCTATACCATAATGGCAAACATGTATTGTAAATCATATTTTTGTCTTACAAATTTTAATATGTGAAAGGTTTTAGAAATTTGTTATAAGTTATTTTGATATTCCTTGTCTTCTCTTTACACATTTTCTGGTCCAGAATCTTCAATACATATTAAAATTTTGGAGTGGTGGGAAAATAATTGCATATGGATGTTTTAATGTAATTTTGATACATTAAAAAATTTAAGTAGATAGGTACAATAAATATTACATCATTTTTAAAAATTTTTATTTCCCTTTAAAAATAAATTGTCATCTCCCTTAGAAGGCATAAAAATAGCAAGAAAATTAAGCTAATGTGATTGACAACTATCAAGATGAGAGAGAAGGCAGCATGAAGATATGACTTTAGGAAAATCAGCCTCTGGTTGGTTGGTTTGTTTTTCTCATACATAAAATCAGAATACAATCGGCTCAAATTCACAGATATGGAGCAAGTGGAACCCAGACACTACTAGTAGAAATATGAAATGATGCATCCACTTTGGAGAACTGTTCAACAATTTCCTTTAATGTTGAACATTCATCCATCCTATGACTCAGCGGTTCCACTCCTGGGTCTTTACCCAAGAGAAATGGAAACATCTAAAAAGAGTGGAACAAGAATGTACATGTTTGTGAGAGCAAGAAACTGAAAGAATCTAAATGTCCATCCTCAATAGATAAGTAAATTATGGTATATTTACGATGGACGACTACTCAGCAGTTTTGTAAATTACTGTTATAAACAATATAGGTGAATCTCAAAAACATAAGTGAGGGACTTCCCTGAAAATCCAGTGGTTAAGACTGTTCTCTCAATGCAGGGGGTGAGGGTTCAATCCCTCGTCCAGGAACTTAGATTCCTACATGCCACAGGGTGCGGCCAAAAAAAGAATAAGTGAAAGAAACCAGCTACAAAAGAGGTCTGGATTTTCCTGGTGGCTCAGATGGTAAAGAATCCACCTGCAATGCAGGAGACCTGGGTTGGGAAGATCCCCTGGAGGAGGGCATGGCAACCCACTCCAGTGTTCTTGCCTGGAGAATCCCCATGGACAGAGGAGCCTGGTGGGCTACAGTCCTTGGGGTCGCAAAGAGTCGGACACGACTGGGCGACTAAGCACAGCACAAAAGAGGTCTATATGGTTCCGTGCATATAAAGTACAAAAACAGAGAAGATTACTTAGCACAAACTTATACTTCTGCAGTCAGAAGCTGAGGATGGGACTTATTGGGCTAAAATCAAGTTGCCACCAGGCTGCATTTCTTTCTGGAGGCTCTTAGAATCCATTACCTCGTTCACTTCAAGTTGCTGGCTGAATTCAGTCCTGTGGTTGGGATTGAGGTCTCTTGTTTCTTTGCTGGTGTTCCCAGATTCTAGAGACCACCTATATTTTTTGACCACCCCCTTCCTCCATCCTCAAAGACCAGAAAGAGTAGGTCATGTGCTTCTTACACTTCAGATCTCTCCTGCCTCTCTTCACTGTAGCATCTTTCTCTGACCCACTCTTCTGTCTTCCTCTTCTATTTTTAAGGACTCTTGTGGTTACATTGGGCCCACCCAGGTAATCCAAAATAATCCCCATCTCAAAGTCCCTTTTGCTATGTAACATAGTCACAGGTATGTTCATATTCACAGGTTCTGGGCATGAGGACAAGGACATCTTCCAGGGAGTTGTTATTTTGCCTGCCACATGGTTGCCTTGGGAAGACAGGGAATTATTCCAAAAGGGCAGGGAGATCATTTTGGAGTGATGGAAGTGTTCTATACCTAGAGCATAGTGGTGGTTACACAGGTATATACAGTAGTCAGAATCTCAGTTATAATTTAACTTCTGTGTTACTGCATTTTTTTCAAGTGCTTTTATATTACTAATTTGCTAGTAATTACTCAAAGCAACTACATGTAGGCACACAATTATCCATTTTTTCTCTTAGTACTCTGGTGTTACCATATAAGTTAGCTTTAACTGATCTAGTTCAATAACACAGTATAATGGACTAGATTTTTTTCCAGAGACACTGCTCCTCTTTGTGGCTATGTTCCTCTTGAAGGCCAAGGAGGTTTCCCCCGAAACAAAGTACAGTACATAGATCTGTCAATATTCACACAGTTATGAAAAGCCCGTTTAAGAAATAATACAATTCAGTAGTTTGTTTATGGTTTTTTAAACATTGAATAAATCCATTCATCCTTAACTCACTGAAGTTCTTCATAGCAAGACACTGCTCCAGGAGCTAGGGGTAAAATCACCAATACAACAGTCCTGCCCTAGAGGAGCTTACTTTGAAATGTAGAAGACAGACCAGTATGTAAAAATACCAGTTTGTGATAAGCACTATGAGGAAGAGCAATAACTTACTGAACCCTTGTTATGTGGGCACTGTTCTAAGCAATCAATATGTCTAATTATTATCCGCATTTTACTGATGAGGAAACTAAGGGGAAAAAAGGTTATTGCCCCAAATCATACCCCTAATAAGTTGTAAAGCCAACTTTCCAAACCAGGCAGTCGGGTTTCACTCTTAAGAGAGGTGCTAGAGAAGAGCCAAAGAGGATCTCCATGGGGGGAAACAACAGATTTGAATAAGGAAGCAAACAATATTAGTATCCTAAACCGTATTCTATTAATAGCCACTATTCTACCCTGAAAGAACATCAAATGCAAGGCATTTGAGGCAGGCGGTGGTTAGCATGATTGAAGCAAAGCAAGAAGGCCAGTGTGATAACAGCAAAATTAGGCAGATAGTGTAGTGAGGACATGGAAAATCTGTGGAGGGCTTTGAGTAAGGGGCGACTTGAGCTGATTCGTTTCAAAAGGATCAGGTCAGGAAAACCAGAGTGGAATCCAGGGAACAGTGAGAAGGCCTTTGCAAAGCCCAAATGAGAGATTCGGGTGGACTAAACAGCATGTTCATTGCTTCTTATTCAGAAGCTCGCTGTTTAAGGTAAAAAATAAATCAGACACAAACTCTGCCTTCACTATGCTTGTTACAGTAAGGAAGATAAGACGTACATAACTGTAATTCAAGATTTAGATTTGGTGCCATGAGGGAGTGGCAAAGTTCAGAAAATGGAAGTTACTTTTAGCTGAAGGGACAAGGGTGAGTCTTCACAAAGGAGGTGGCATTCAATAGATCGAAAGAACCAATGGGGTTGGAGACAGAAGGCAAGGGGATTAATTTCCTCTGGAGTAAAGTATATAAACCCATTAGGGGTTCCATTTGCACAATCACAGCTTTTGGGTGTGGGTGTGGGGTTAGCAGTCCTATGATTAGGAAGGTTAGGAGCAGAGCATTGAGGATATCTGAAAACCAGGTTACAGTTAACCACAGAACTGTTAGGTAATCACGCATGCATGCATGATAAGTCGCTTCAATTGTGTCCGACTCTTCAACCCCATGGACTGTAGCCCACATGGCTGCTCTGTCCATGGGATTCTCCAGGCAAGAATTCTGGAGTGGGTTGCCATGCCCTCCTCCAGGGTAAGGTAATCATATAGGTGTTCATCTCTAGCCCTGTAAAAAGCATCAGCTAAGTTACAGTGACTTATCAGTTCAGTCACTCAGTCGTGTCTGACTCTTTGTGACCCCATGAATCGCAGCACACCAGGCCTCCCTGTCCATCACCAACTCCCGGAGTCTACCCAAACCCATGTCCATCAAGTCGGTGATGCCATCCAACCATCTCATCCTCTGTCGTCTCCTTCTCCTCCTGCCCCCAATCCTTCCCAGCATCAGGGTCTTTTCCAATGAATCAACTCTTCGCATGAGGTGGCCAAAGTATTGGAGTTTCAGCTTCAACATCAGTCCTTCCAATGAACAACCAGGACTGATCTCCTTTAGGATGGACTGGTTGGATCTTCCTGCAGTCCAAGGGACTCTCAAGAGTCTTCTCCAACACCACAGTTCAAAAGCATCAATTCTTTGGCGCTCAGCTTTCTTCACCATCCAACTCTCACATCCATATATGACCACTGGAAAAACCATAGCCTTGACTAGACGGACCTTTGTTGGCAAAGTAATGTCTCTGCTTTTTAATATACTATCTAGACTGGTCATAACTTTCCTTCCAAGGAGTAAGCGTCTTTTAATTTCATGGCTGCAATCACCATCTGCAGTGATTTTGGAGCCCAGAAAAATAAAGTCAGCCACTGTTTCCACTGTTTCCCCATCTATCTGCCATGAAGTGATGGGACCAGATGCCACGATCTTAGTTTTCTGAATGTTGAGCTTTAAGCTAACTTTTTCACTCTCCTCTTTCACTTTCATCAAGAGGCTCTTTAGTTCTTCTTCACTTTCTGCCATAAGGGTGGTGTCATCTGCATATCTGAGGTTATTGATATTTCTCCTGGCAATCTTGATTCCAGCTTGTGCTTCCTCCAGCCCAACGTTTCTCATGATGTACTCTGCATATAAGTTAAATAAGCAGGGTGACAATATACAGCCTTGATGTACTCCTTTTCCTATTTGGAACCAGTCTGTTGTTCCATGTCCAGCTCTGTTGCTTCCTGACCTGCATACAGGTTTCTCAAGAGGCAGGTAAGGCGGTCTGGTATTCCCATCTCTTTCAGAATTTTCCACAGTTTATTGTGATCTACACAGTCAAAGGCTTTGGCATAGTCAATAAAGCAGAAATAGACGTTTTTCTGGAACTCTCTTGCTTTTTCGATGATCCAGCGGATGTTGGCAATTTGATCTCTGGTTCTTCTGCCTTTTCTAAAACCAGCTTGAACATCTGGAAGTTCACGGTTCACGTATTGCTGAAGCCTGGCTTGGAGAATTTTGAGCATTACTTTTCTAGTGTGTGAGATGAGTGCAATTGTGCAGTAGTTTGAGCATTCTTTGGCATTGCCTTTCTTTGGGATTGGAATGAAAACTGACCTTTTCCAGTCCTGTGGCCACTGGTGAGTTTTCCAGATTTGCTGGCATATTGAGTGCAGCACTTTCACATCATCATCTTTCAGGCTTTGAAATAGCTCAACTGGAGTTCCATCACCTCCACTAGCTTTGTTCGTAGTGATGCTTTCTAAGGCCCACTTGACTTCACATTCCAGGATGTCTGGCTCTAGGTGAGTGATCACACCATCGTGATTATCTGGGTTGTGAAGTCTTTTTTGTATAGTTCTGTGTATTCTTGCCACCTCTTCTTAATATCTTCTGCTTCTGTTAGGCCCATACCATTTCTGTCCTTTATCGAGCCTATCTTTGCATGAAATGTTCCTTTGGTATCTCTAATTTTCTTGAAGAGATCTCTAGTCTTTCCCAATCTGTTGTTTTCCTCTATTTCTTTGCATTGATCGCTGAGGAAGGCTTTCTTATCTCTCCTTGCTATTCTTTGGAACTGCATTCAGATGGGAATATCTTTCCTTTTCTCCTTTGCTTTTTGCTTCTCTTCTTTTCCCAGCTATTTGTAAGGCCTCCTCGGACAGCCATTTTGCTTTTTTGCATTTCTTTTCCACGGCGATGGTCTTGATCCCTGTCTCCTGTACAATGTCATGAACCTCTGTCCATAGTTCATCAGGTACTCTATCAGATCTAGTCCCTTAAATCTATTTGTCACTTCCACTGTATAATCATAAGAGATTTGATTTAGGTCATACCTGAATGGTCTAGTGGTTTCCCTACTTTCTTCAATTTAATTCTGAATTTGGCAATAAGGAGTTCATGATCTGAGCCACAGTCCGCTCCCGGTCCTGTTTTTGCTGGCTGTATAGACCTTCTCCACCTTTGGCTGCAAAGAATATAATCAATCTGATTTCGGTGTTGACCATCTGGTGATGTCCATGTGTAGAGTCTTCTCTTGTGTTGTTGGAAGAGGGTGCTTGCTATGACCAGTGCGTTCTCTTGGCAAAATTCTATTAGCCTTTGCCCTGCAGTGACTTATACTTATGCCTTATTTCAAGTAGGGTTTTCCAGTGTTGGTTGCCTTGATTTTTCACAGGAGCAGGATAGGAATGCCTAATATGAAAGACTGCAAACTGATAGTGGGCTGGACACTGGCTGGCCTAGGAGTCAGACTTTGCCCATAGCTGTGATCTAAGTGTCTGTCACTCAATCTCTGACCTAAAATAATAGGGTCTGGATCCAGTGAAAATAAAGTGATCAAGCCCTTGCAGTCCTGTGCAATCAGGGCAGTAGTCCTAAGTTCATCTACAGGCACCATTTTTGTTAAAGGCAACAGATGCATTAAAAGCCTAAAGTGTACAAAGCAGGGTACATGATACAAAGAAGTCTAATACAGTCTCTGCCCTCCTAGAAACAAAACAGTTACTAAAAATATAAAAATATGTAAAAGCATGAGAGAGATACATGCTGAGAGAAAGGTAAGTGAAACACTGCTCCGAGTTCAGAGGAGGAAGAGAACCCTTCCTCTTGGAAGACTGCAAAAACAGTTATGGAGGAGGGGACATACATTTTCAATAATCAGGGAAAATCAGTGCACTTCGTTATGATCTTAGGGTTTGACTTGTCCGTATCTTGGCTATGTAAAAAATTAAATCTGCTTAAACTCTGAGCTTCAGGTTCGTCAGCTAGGATCACCAATGAGTTCTGGGGTGATCAGTGGCACCTTTCACCTACTCCCACTTCCGACCCCGTCAAACAGCCACTGTAAAGTATAGCTGGGCACCAACAAAAGACTATTAAATTGTGCTTTAATTTCGCTCTGTGCTGTACCCCATGTTACTCAGCCCCAGTCTTAAGAGTCTCAGGCTACTCAGCCTTCTAGAAAGACTACTCACTGTGCAAACAGAATAAGGGCAGATACAGCAGGAGTGGTTTGCAGAAGAGAATCCCTTCTTCAGTTTCTAGGACAGTAGACAGTCCTCTCATTCTCCATCCGTTTTTTCTTGGGCTTCTTTTATTACTTGCCTTTCTTCTTCATTCCCTTTTATTTCTCTCCATCTCCTTGAAAGTGAAAGTGAAAGTTGCTCAGTCATGTCCGACTTTTTGCGACCAGAAAATTCTCCAGGCCAGGATACTGGAGTGGGTTGCCTTTCCCTTCTCCAGGGGATCTTCCCAACCCAGGGATCAAACCCAGGCCTCCCACATTGCAGGTGGATTCTTTTTTTTTTTTTACTCCAAAAAATCCTTTATTAGAGATGAGTGAAATAACAAATCTGAGATGACTAAAACCAGTCACTGGGGGCTCTGAAGATAACTCTGCTCCTGTGGGATCACAGACTGGCCAGGTCTCCAGGGTAAACAGCCCAGCCTCCCTGGCCAGTCTGCCGCATTGGCCATTGGCATCTTCCAGCTTCCCTCACTCGTCCCAGTCCATCCCTGCCAGGACCCAGGACCCAGCGCCCATAGAACTGATGTGTTAGACACTGATGATGGCTTGCTGCTGCTGCTGCTGCTAAGTCACTTCAGTTGTGTCCGACTCTGTGCGACCCCATAGACGGCAGCCCACCAGGCTCCCCTGTCCCTGGGATTCTCCAGGTAAGAACACTGGAGTGGGTTGTCGTTTCCTTCTCTTGAAGGGGGATTCTTTACCAGCTGAGCCACAAGGGAAGCCCAAGAATTCTGGAGTGGGTAGCCTATCCTTTCTCCAAGGGATCTTGCCGACCTAGGAATCCAACCAGGGTCTCCTGCATTGCAGGTGGATTCTTTACCAACTGAGGTATGAGGGAAGCCCATCTCCTTACCACAACTTAACCCAACAAACTGAAGGTCCTATGAGGTGTGAAGTTTGACTTTACAATAGAAGATTTCTCAAATGTGTGAGACATTTAGTTGTAAAATACTTCACCTCACTTTGCCAGCTTCCCTTGTAGCTCAGTTGGTAAAGAATCTGCCTGCAACGCAGGAGACCTGGGTTTGATTTCTGGGTTAGGAAGATGCCCTGAAGAAGGAAATGGCAACCCACTCCAGTATTCTTGCCTGGAGAATCCCATGGACAGAGGAGCCTGGTGGGCTACAGTCCACAGGGTCGTAAGAGATGGACACAACTTAGCAACTAAACCACCACACAGGGCATCACTTATTTCCAGAGTAATGTCTGTAGGAAAAAACAAATTATTAATATTTCCCTTACTGGACACTGCTATAATTAATCACAAGTGTCAACAAAAATTCAGTTAACAATCAAGTTAAGAAAAAAGGGAATGTTATTCAAGTCAAACTAAGGATCATAACCTGGGAGACAGACTCTCAGCTCCTAGAACTGTTTTAAAGTTAGAAGTTGAAGGCACAATCATATACATTTTCAGAACAACAGATTATACATCAAAATGACATACTGATATTTTGCATAAAGTTCACCAAAGATACATAGACTAGGTAAGCCCGTACAAGGGCTTCCCTTGTGGCTCAGTTGGTAAAGAACCTGCCCACAGCACAGGAGACCTGGGTTCAATCCCTGGGTTGGGAAGATCCTCTGGAGGAGGGCATGGCAACCCACTCCAGTATTCTTGCCTGGAGAATCCCCATGGACAAAGGAGCCACGTGGGCTACAGTCCATGGGGTCACAAAGAGTCGGACACGACTGAGTGACTAAGTACACACACATACAAACTCGTACAAAGTGAACAGCAAGTCACCGTGACCGCCTACAGAGTTGGGAAAAAATGTTGTTCCTTTCTGAAGGTACATTGCTAGCATCAGAAGAAAGAACAAAATTGATCTTCACAGTTGAGCAGACACTTGTGTATTTAAGAAGTTAATGTGTAATGCAGATGAACACTGGATATTAGGGAGGGAGGAAACCCAGACAGACAGGGATGGAAGGGGGAGACCCAGACAGACAGGGAGGGAGAATTTTATGTTTAAGTTTTCTTTGCCTGCCTTAAAATGTAAACACTATTTCATCACAATAAATAGAGCTTCAACGGTAAGATGTTTTTGCATGAGGCCAAGTTAAGAAATATATACAGACCATATTCTAAATATAACAAAATATACTCTAAATAAAACAAAAACAAGTTGTTCACTTCCTTCTCAAGTACCAATTCATTAACACCCTTACTTCTGTAAACCAATTTTTGTGTTCTCCATGCCCACACACCCACACATCCACTGTGGGGTAGAAGTAGGAGCAGAAGTATCTTGCAGCTTTAAAATCTATGTACTTTTACATGGGATTATCTGGTGGTCTGGGTGGTTAGGACTCTGTTTCCCCTGCATGGGGCACAGGTTCAATCTCTGGTCGGAGATCTAAGATTTCCCAAAAAACCTGTGTACTCTTATATGTGCATAGAATACTCCTGAAGGATACCTAAGAACATTTAAATATATTTTCCTTTGTGGAGGTGGACCAACTCTTTATTGTATAACCTCCGTGACTATTAAACATAGTATCCAAAACCTAAAAAAACAAATTTAAGGGACAATGGCAAAGGGTTAAAACATACATCAGCTTTACAAATCTATGGTCAATATACAACTGAAGAAAATTATATTATGGTGTTTTTATATATTCTGTCTTTTTTTTTTTTTTTGGCCACATAGCTTGTGGGATCTTAGTTCCCTGATCAGGAATTGAACCCTAGCCCTCAGCAGTGACAGTGCAGAGTCCTAACCAGTGGACTGCCAGGGAATTCCCTATACTGTCTTCGTTTCAACTTCTGTTTCTATCAACATTTTAGTGTGAATGTCCCAATACATCAACCACTCTAACCTTAATATCAGTTACACAGTGTATTGTTTTAAAAAGTCCAATAGGGGACATCCCTGGTGGTCCAGTGGTTAAGACTCTGGACTTCTGATGCAGGGGGCACAGGTTCGATCCCTGTTAGGGGACCTGAGATCCCACATGCTCTGAGGCTTTGCCAAGAAAATAATAAATAAATAAATCTTTAAAAATAAATAAATAAATAAATAATAAAAAGTCAAATAATTCTTTAAAACTGATAACAAAATCATTACACCCCTGTCTACCATTCCTGCTCTCTAAAAAGAACCATTTTCTATTATTTGAACTGTGTGATTTGCTATTTACAGTCATAATTCTCCATAATGTCCTTATATTGCTATTTTTTGTAGTTTTTTACCAGTCTTAACAAACGGAAGACAAGTGTTCAGCTCTTTTATACTATCAGCACACACACGCACTCACACATAACGCTCCCCTCCCCTTCCTCCCAATAGAGTTGAACCATAATTTGGGGTTAAATCAATCTTCAGTGCTTTAATTATTTTATGACCATATGATTTACCAAACTGCCCTAAGCACCATAGTATGATTACATTTCCAATTTTTCTTTTAACTAGCTTGTTACAGATTTCATATTTATTTTCATTTGCCTAGTTTTTCTGTACCTATTACGCATTCATCTCCAGTTCCACCAGAAGTGTAAACCCGTTCTCAGTATATTCAAACACTTGAAGTAAGGTATTGATTTAATTTTTTGCTTGGAGATGTCCCACTTGGAACCCATCATCATCCTTGTCACTCTATTCAAATGTACACTGACTACTCTCCAGGCCTACTAAAAAGAGCCAGCTGAGGGTTACCTAAAGTCTTGGGAATTCTCTTTGCCTTTGTCCTACGGTGGAACTACTGTTGTTTTGTTTGATCCCACACCTTCCTCTCTTATTTTGGCCTTGCCACACCATGCAGGCTCTTAGTTCCCCAACCAGGGACCCGGGGAACTAACCCATGTCTGTGCAGTAGAAGTGCAGGGTCCTGACCACTGCACAACCAGGGAAGTCTCCTTCCCCTTTTAAAATTTTCATCCTTGTTAGAAGACTACACACTCCAATAACTTTCTATGAATGCACATGTGGAAAATAATTTTTAGACGATGCCAATCTAAAAATGTCTTTATTCTACTTCATGACTGTTTGATGGTCTGACTGGGTACAGAATTATGGATTGAAAATCATTTTCCTACACAATCTTGTAGTCTTCAACATTGTTATTGAAAGCCTCATTCCATTCTGATTCTAGATCCTTTGTATGCTATCTGATTTTGTTTCCTTAAGGGTCTCCCCTTTATTTTAAATGTCATATGCCATGAGATGAGTCTTCGGTTCACTTATCGTGCAACCCTCAGACATGGATCCATGAAACTCATGTCCTTTAGTCCTGAGAGGTTCTCTTATATTATCTCTTTAATAATTTCCTCCTTGCATTTTCTTTTGTCTTTTTTTCCTAGAACTCCTTCATCTGTTGTATGTCAGATCTTTTGGAATGAACTTCTTATATAAATAAATTTCTTATATTTGCTATAGTTTATCTCTGTCTTCTTGCCCTTTCTGGGGGAAATTTTCTTGACTTTCTCTTACAAACCTGCTATTGCATTTTTAATGTTTGTTATCATATTTTTAATTCCCTAGAGTTCTTTCTAAAACTTGTTTTTGGGTGCATTATTATCTTTTCTTTCTCTGATTATATAAGTAACTTTTATACTTATTTTTTAGCTTTCTTCTCCTTGAATTGTCTGTCCACTTGGGAGTTCTTATTTTAAAAAATATTTATTTATTTATTTATTTATTTATTTATTTGCCTGTGCCATTCTTAGTTGAGGCACGGGGGATCTAGTTCCCTGACCAGGAATGGAACCCAGGCTCCCTACATTGGGAGTGTGAAATCTTAGCTACTAGACCACCAGGAAAGTTCTAGGAGTTTCTTTTTATGTCTTCTTGTTAGGTTCTCTTTCAAGTTGGAGGATTTCCTTGAATGTCCAGTGCTCCTTGACTGTCTATTAATAGTTAGGAGTAAGAAATTAATATATTGATTAGAAACCCTTTGTCAGCATACAAGTAGGTCAAACGGTATCACTTTAAACATGTCCCATCCATTTCACTGATCATCCTTCCTAACCTTCTGTATTTTTAAGACTTCTCTTTCAGACTCTTCACTTCTCAGAGAAGCACACTTTGATCTCACTTAGGAGGGCATAAGTCCAGCTGCCTGCATTTAGGGGAAGAGGGAGCAAGAGGTCTCACTAATTGGGATGAAGAATTTCACTTCATCCCCTTTCAGATTGCCTGGAGTCTGAAATCCCAAGTTTCATTAATTCAGCCTCTAATCATCTGCCAGGACCAAGAAGATGTTTAACTCTAACCATGCTCCCAAGTGCAGGAGGGAATCAAGCAATCCTGCTCTCCACTCTACCTATGTCACCAGTTTCACAGATCCCCGGTGCCTTCAATTCCCAAGACTAGCTGGCATCCCCAGTATGAATCAATTTGCTTCTTTAATCCCCATTGCCAGCCTCGATTCTAACTTCCTTGGTCTGGTAGTTCCATTATCACTCTTCAATGTGTTTCCTGCTTCCAAAATGATGTCATTATTGTTTCTTCACCCATCTTTGACAGTTTATGTATTAAAAAAAAATCCCTTTATTGCCTTCAGGAAGAAACAAAGATAAATATGTATATTCAATCTGCCATGTTAAACCACTACTCCCTCCGTGAAACACCACCTTCTCTTTTATGAGAACCACTGTTTGGTGTCCTACCTGTTTGGTGTTCTTCCCCAATCTTCCTAACTTCCCAACTGAGAAGGGCTACCCTTCTCTGTTCAGTCTTTAAAATGGAGGGCCCTGGGGCTTGCTCCTGGGCATCTACTCTGCCTTACATTCTCTAGATGATCTCACCTGCATCACAGTTACAATACTATCTACAGGAAAAGAGGCTTTAGTTCCCACCCTGACCTTTGCCTAATAGACTTCTCTTGTATATCTCTAGGCATTCCAAATGTAGCAGAATTCTTGGTCTCCTACCCAAGAACCCACTATTCCCTAAAAAAATGTTCATCTCTCAGTCTTCTGTTTCATTTGCTCAAGTCAAAACCTAAGCGTCATCCTTGACTCCTTTTCCTTCACTCCAAGCACATAAACCATCAAGACTCAGCAAGTCTACCTCCAAAATATATCCCGAATCTCTCTCTTTCCGTCTAGCACTACTAGGACCATCAAAGTCATCATCTTTTATCTGGCCTCCTACAGTAGCCTCTTAATGGCTCCCCTGCTTCTCTTCCCCTCCTCCTGCTTCCCCCTCTGCCTCCTCCCCACCTACACTGTGTAATCTCTCCACAGTCACTATCTTTCAAAAGGACAGATTATGCCACGCCTTGGCTTAAAACCCTCAAAGCCTTCCACTGTACTTATCATAGCTTGGCTTAACAAGGCCTTGTAAAATTACCCTTTCCAATTTCTTTAGTCTCATCTCTACTGCTACCTCCCCCCAAGCTCTAGCCATATGGGCTTTTCTTAACATGACAAGCTCATGCCTATTTAAAAAATTAATAAACAGAAACCTCAATTAAAATAGAATGGGAGGTAAGAAAGGGGACATTTCATGCCCTGTGACTGTTGTTATCTAGCTGCTAAGTTGTGTCCGACTCTTTTGTGACCATTTGGACTCCTCTGTCCATGGCCAGGCTCATCTGTCCATAGGATTCTCCAGGCAAGAATACTGGAGTTGGTTGCCATTTCCTCCTCCAGGGGACCATACGACCCAAGGACCGAATCTGAGTCTCCTACACTGGCAGGCAGATTCTTTACGACTGAGCCACCTGGGAAGCCCAGCTATAGCAGGGCCCAACAGGAAGAAGAGGGACTTCCTCTTCTTACTTGGCAAGAATGCAGTCAATAAAAAGCCACTATACTTCAAATTCTCAGTTCCTTCAAAGGACTCTGTTTACTATGCCCTTCTAACTTCCTTTTTCCCTCTCTGTAAGAGTCCTCCAGTGGCATGGAATTTGTATGGCTTGCCATGGTTACAAATCCCAAATTGCAAGTCTTTGTTGATTGTGAATAAACCCATTTTTGCTGGAGAAATAACTGGCAGTTTATTTTAGGTCAACACTATCATTGGGTTTTCACAGATTATTTCCTCTCTCTGGAATGTTTTCCTTCTTGTCATTTAAGCCTCAGCTTAAATGTCAACTTCTCAGACTATCTCTGACCCACCAAGTCTAACCCAGCTACCAAATGGCTCTATTTGAATCACTTTCTTTTTAGTCTCTGCCTTGCACTTTGTTGGAGAAGACTCTTGAGAGTCCCTTGGACTGCAAGGAGATCCAATCAATCCATCCTAAAGGAGATCAATCCTGGGTGTTCACTGGAAGGACTGATGTTGAAGCTGAAACTCCAATACTTTGGCCACCTCATGAGAAGAGTTGACTCAATGGAAAAGACCCTAATGCTGGGTAGGATTAGGGGCAGGAGGAGAAGGGGACGACAGAGGATGAGATGGTTGGATGGCATCACTGACTCGATGGACATGGGTTTGGGTAGACTCCAGGAGTTGGTGATGGACAGAGAGGCCTGGCGTGCTGCAATTCATGGGGTCGCAAACAGTCCGACACGACTGAGTGACTGAACTGAACTGCACCTAGTACTATTTGATTTTTTCCTATTGTACTTCCTTATTTACTTTGTTTCTCTCCTACTGGAATATACACTTAATGAGAGCAGGGATCTCATCCATTTTGTTCAGAGCTGTTTTCCTAGCACCTAGAACATTGCCTGGTATGTGGTTGGCACTAACCAGGCCAGGGGAGAGAACATGGAGTAGTTCACCCAGGAGGAAAGTCAGGTTTTTAAGTGTTATAAAGAAAGGAGATGATCCATGAAAGTTGTGTTAATTAAGCATCAAAAGTTAACATTCTGGTGATCCAGTGGTCAAAAATCTGCCCTGCAACGAAGGGGTTCAATCCCTGGTCAGAGACCTAAGATCCCACATGCCTTGGGGCAAATAAGCCTGAGTGCCACAACTAGAAAGACTGTTCACCGAAAAAGATCCTGCATGATGCAACAAAGATCCCGAGTGCTGCAACCAATACAGCTAAATAAATACCAAAGAAACAAACACAGCTCCTAAAAACAGATGTTAACAGTCTGAATAGAAATGACTCATAAGGTATGAACACTATTCGCAAAATTTCTCAAGCCTGCACTCCTAAACTATGTACATTTGCTGTGCTTAGTCGCTCAGTTGGGTCCTACTCTTTGTGACCCCAGGTACTGCAGCCCACCAGGCTCCTCTGTCTATGGGGATTCTCCAGGCAAGAATACTGGAGTGGGTTGCCATGCCCTCCTCCAGAGGATCTTCCCAACCCAGGGATCGAAGCCAGGTCTCCCACACTGCAGGCGGATTCTTTACTGATTTGACCAACTGACATTTGGGGCTGGATAATTCTTTGTGTGTGTGTGTCTTTGTGTGTGTGTGTGTGTGTTTAGGGGGTAAGGCTGTTTTATACATTTCAGGATGTTCAGAAACCTCTCTGATCTTCACCTACTAGATGGCAGTAGCACCTTCCCAGTTGTGACAAGCAGAAATGCAAATCTCCCCCTCCCCGCAGCCTCTCCCACTCTGGGACAAAATGTTCACCAGTTAAGAACTACTGTGTTAAAAGAAGTTCCACTGTGCAATGGTCACAAAGGGGTTGTCACTTACATCTGCTAAAGGCCTGGCATCCTAGGATCATTCAAAGTGTATGGTTTTGTTTTTTTTTTAAATCAGCTTCAGCTAGTTGGAGAGAACCCAGGGCACTGGAACAACAGCATCAACATTTCCTAAGCAAGTGCTGCTGCTCGGGGAGGTGAAACCTAGGGGGAAACCTGATGAAAAGCATGGTTCTAAAGTGTCTTCCCATAGACACTTTATTAGTTGTAAGAAACAAACAACTAAATACAGTGGAGAAAGGAGGTAAAAGCGTAACCATGTGATCAAAATTAATCTCACTTATGGGGAACAGGTGAACACCATGTGTCTGCAGAGTTGATTCCCTGAGAAGAACACGATGTTACCTACGTGGCTTAACAGCCAAGAATGCAAATCACAAGGAACAATTAAACAAACACAAAAATAAGAAAGTTATCTTTTCTAAAAAGTGGCAGGGAGTACTGTATTCTTCAAAACCATCAGTGTTATAAAAGAAAAAGAAAAGCTGCAGGAATTGTTCCAGACTAAAGGAGACTACATGCAACATTGCCCCAGCTGGGTCCTGTACTGGAGAAAAGAAAATGCCGGAAAGGACATTATTAGGCCAATTGACAAAACTGGAATACAAACTAGGTTGAATACAATGCTGTGATAAAGTAAATGTATGAAGTTGATAACTGTTAGGAAATACACACTTAAGAACTGAGGGATAAAGGGCCATGATAATTGTAACTTACCCTCAAGTATTTCAGGAAAAAAAATTTATATACAATTATACATAGGGAGAAATATCAATAACCTCAGATATGCAGATGACACCACCCTTATGGCAGTTCTTATGAAGAAGAACTAAAGAGTCTCTTGATGAAAGTGAAAAAGGAGAGTGAAAAAGGTGGCTTAAAGCTCAGCATTCAGAAAACTAAGATCATGGCCTCCAGTCCCATCACTTCATGGCAAATAGATGGGGAAACAGTGCAAACAGTGACAGACTTTATTTTGGAGGGCTCCAAAATCACTGCAGATGATGATTGCAGCCGTGAACTTAAAAGATGCTTACTCCTTGGAAGGAAAGTTATGACCAACCTAGACAACATATTAAAAAGCAAAGACATTCCTTTGCCAACAAAGGTCCGTCTAGTCAAGGCTACGGTTTTTCCAGTAGTTATGTATGGATGTGAGAGTTGGACTAGAAAGAAAACTGAGCGCTGAAGAATTTGATACTTTTGAACTGTGGTGTTGGAGAAGACTCTTGCGAGTCCCTTGGACTGCAAGGAGATCCAACCAGTCCATCCTAAAGAGCAGTCCTGGGTGTTCATTGGAAGGAATGATGTTGAAGCTGAAACTCCCAATACTTTGGCCACCTGATTCAAAGAGCTGACTCATTTGAAAAGACCCTGATGCTGGGAAAGATTGAGGGCGGGAGGAGAAGGGGACAACAGAGGATGAGATGGTTGGACTGCATCACCGACTCAATGGACATGAGTCTGTGTGAACTCCTGGAGTTGGTGATGGACAGGGAGACCTGGCGTGCTGAGGTTCATGGGCTCGCAACGACACCGACACGACTGAGTGACTGAACTGAACTGATACATAGATGGGTAGTTACATACACAAGAAAGAGATTAAGTCAATGAGAAAGCAAATGGGATAAAAGGTTAAGGATATTTGAATCTGGGTAAAGGGTATACGTGTGTGTTCCTTGCGAGATTTTTGCTTGCAACTTTTCTGTTTGAAATTATTTTCAAATCAAAAAGTAAAACATTATTTTCAAATAAAAAAATTGGGTTTGGGAAACAATCTGATTGAAATAATCTGGCAGGTTAAGAGGCTGGCAATATTCTTAAAAGACTATTACTGTTGTGGAAACATCATGGATCTAAAGAAATCTATGTTTAGTCCCGTGTTACTAACTTATGATCCAGAGAAAGTCACCGAAAGCCTCTCTGAGCTTCAGTTTCTCCACCTCAGAGCTGTTGGGATGATCAAACGAAAGAACGCATATATAAAATCCTTTCCGGCTACATGCCACTGCAGAAGAGGAAAGTTTAACAACAAGCAGGACTAAAGCCATAACTGCCTCTCACGGCAAAGCAGCGGCTCCACCATCTCTTCCCCAAGGCCCTGAAGCCAACTACGGTGGTTAACAGTCTCACCTCTTCAGGTGGGCGGTGAAGGCACCACTTCCCTCTCCAGGTGGCTACAGCCGCTGCCCGAGGGCGCAGGCGCCGAGTCAGACCACGTGACGGTCTGGCCCCGCCCCCACCCGAACCTCTTCGCGGGATCGCCCTGGAAATGCATTCTTGGAGGAACCAGCCGCCGCCAATGGGGAGCGAGCGAGTGCCACGAACAGGCCAATAAGGAGGGAGCGGTGCGGGGTTTAAACCTGCGGCGGGGCCCGATTCCTCCCGGCGTGCTGCGGAGGAACGGCTGTTGGCCTGTGGTTGATTCAAGCTCCCGACTGGTCGGGAGCTCCAGTGCTCTCTTTCTCCTCACTGAGCTGCTTCCCGGTGCAGAAGAAGCCATGGCGCTCCGGATCACCAGGGTGAGCTGCTGCGGACGGTGAACAAACGCGGCTCTCCTGGCTGGCTGCGCCTCCTCTACCTGTCTCTCCTGCCGGAGTTCCTCTGGCAGGAGCGGACCCGGGCCGAGATTGGGGGTGGGGGGTCGGTGGGGGGTCGGCGGGCCCCTAAAATGGTAGGAGAGTTTGAGGGGCGGACGGACGGAGAGAGGAAGATGAAAAAGGGTAGTGGATGGGGGGAGGGGCGGATGGCGGGTAGACGCGAAACCTTTCGTAAAAAGGTGAAGGAGGACCCCTGAGCGAGCTCCCACCAACTGCGTAACCCCCTTCCCAGGGCAAGATGCCTGCAATCGAAGGCTTTTTAGGTTTCCTTTCAAATGTAAATTCATGGTATTTTAGGTCCGGCAAGGACTAAGCAGGCGATCCCTCAATAGGTGAAATTAGAGGTGCGGGAAGGAGATTGGCTTGTCACAGCCTTAGCGTAGCCCCTGGAACCCTGGTTTTCCCTGGGAACCCATTTACAGTTGGCTTTTCTCCTAAAAGCTTCTGTTTCGCCCCCATTTTAACCCTGGAGAGCCAGCTCTCAAAGTGGTCTTGCTTCTTACAGAACACGAAGATTAATGCTGAAAATAAGGCGAAGATCAGTATGGCAGGGGCCAAGCGCGTGCCTGTGGCCGCTGTTGCAACCTGTAAGCCCGGGCTGCGGCCCCGAACAGCTCTTGGAGACATCGGTAACAAAGTCAGTGAACAACCGCAGGCCAAACTGCCTCTGAAAAAGGTATAATTGTCTTCCTGATTCAACTACTCTGTGAGTATGCCTTCCAGCTGTGACCCGTGATGAGAAACGTTCCATTCTCTCCTTTTCATCCACAGGAAGCAAAAACTTTAGCTGCTGGAAAAGTTACTGCTAAAAAAGTACCAAAACCTCTGGAAAAGTCGCCTGTGCCTGTGCCGGAGCCCCAGCCGGAGCCAGAGCCGGAACCCGAGCCTGTTAAGGAAGAGAAACTTTCCCCTGAGCCTATTCTGGTAAACTTGACTCTACTATTTGAGAGCCTGTTGTTTCTTTCCCTTCATTTTACTAATGGATGGCCAGAATCTTCTTTTAATTGCTTTTAATTGTCATACTCCCCCTCCTTTGTTTACTGTATTGAGCTGCCTGGACTAAAGATTTGAATCTCTTTGGGTACAAGCCATCTCTGTCTGGAATTTATTGATTGAAACAGATTGTTCTCTTGAATCCTTTTTTTTTTTTTTAACTCCATAACGTGGCCTTCAAATAATAAGCCTGTAACTTTGGAATTTATATAAAGATATAAAGCAGAAAATGGAGCTCTTCAGAGTAGGCAAGATGAGTTAACACTTAGCCTCAAAACCAAGAACTTTTATTTAAATAACAGCCATATAAATGTATCTACTTCTGTGAAGGAAGACTACGCCATTTTTGAAGAGGCTGCTTTCCTGAAATTGCAATGAACTGCATTCTTAAGTTTTAATTTTTAAAACTTTACTAAAGCTGGTTGGGCAAATAATTAGTCATTTTTGCCTAGCTCTCTATATTTAAGGGAAGTGGGGTATGAGGCTATGGCTTTAGTATTGACCTTGTGAACATAGCACAGAAACCTGTAGCATGCACAGTCTTTAATGGGCCATACTGAGCTTTTCATCAAAATCCCATACTGATTCTTGCCTGTGCTTTCCCACCCTCTTTTTCAACTGATAAGCTTCTCATCCTTCAAAATAGCTCATGCATCAACATTTAAAGCTTTCCCTAATTTTCCAAACCCCACCCTAACGCTCCTCACTCCTACTTTTGTTCCTAGAATCAATCTCTTTTACTTCATTTACTTATTTCTTCTAAATTCAAATCCCCTTGAGGACACCATAAAGCCAATACTTAACACAAAGCTTGACTTGATGAAAGTGCTCAGTAATTGTTTGGACAACTGTTTGGGGTAACTGGAGTTTGAAGAAAATGATTCATGATAACGAAGCCAATTAATCCTTAGTAGTCCAGATAGAACTTGTGTTCTCCTGTGCAGTGGGAAGCAGTCCTTCTTTTGAATAAACACTGAAAACTGACTTGTCATTCACTTGGATTAACTTTACATGACCTTGCTAAACAACGCATTACTAATCAGTTCCCTTGATTTGATACCAATAATCTGACCTTCATTCTCAGACAGTATGCTCCTTTTTGCTATCATTTCAAAAAGTCTCTCTGTTTCCAGGTCGATACTCCCTCTCCAAGCCCCATGGAAACATCTGGCTGTGCCCCTGCAGAAGAATATCTGTGTCAGGCTTTCTCAGATGTAATTCTTGCAGTGAGTGATGTGGATGCAGAAGACGGAGCGGATCCAAACCTTTGTAGTGAATATGTAAAAGATATCTATGCTTATCTAAGACAACTTGAGGTCAGTAATACTATTAAACCGTTGTTTTCTTCTAAACTGCATCTAGCTTGGAGATTTTCCATTAACAGTTTTAAGCAGGATACAAGCAGCTTTTCTTAACAGTAGAACTTCCACTTTGAAGTTCTTCACAAAATGCCAAAAACGGCACAAAATGTCAAGGTTGTTTTTTTTTTAAGGTGAAAGTACTAACCATTGGACTGCCAGGGAATTCCCAACCACAGCTTTATTTGCCATTTTGAACAGGGGAAATTCAAAGTGAAAGATACTACCATGGCTTTTCCTAAAGCAAAGTCCAAAGATTGAAAGATATTTTATATCGTCACAATTAGGAGTGAGTGAGTCCCAAATTCTGGGTTTAAGGAGGGTAACAAGTAAGAGATATATGGTACTGGTTCCGTTCAGTTCAGTCGCTCATTCCTGTCACACTCTTTTCGACCCCATGGACCGCAGCATGCCAGGCCTCCCTGTCCATCACCAACTCCTGGAGTTTACCCAAACTCATGTCCACTGAGTCAGTGATGCCATCCAACCATCTCATCCGCTGTCATCCCCTTCTCCTCTCATCCTCAATCTTTCCCAGCATCAGGGTCTTTTCAAATGAGTCAGCTCTTCGAATCAGGTGGCCAAAGTATTGGGAGTTTCAGCTTCAACATCAGTCCTTCCAATGAATATTCACGACTGATTTCCTTTAGGATGGACTGGTTGGATCTCCTTGCTATCCAAGGGACTCTCAAGAGTCTTCTCCAACACCACAGTTCAAAAGCATCAATTCTTCGGCGCTCAGTTTTCTTTATAGTCCAACTCTCACATCCATACATGACTACAGGATAAACCATAGCTTTGACTAGATGGACCTTTGTTGGCAAAGTAATGTCTCTGCTTTTTAATATGCTGTCTAAGTTGGTCATAACTTTTCTTCCAAGGAGTAATTGTCTTTTAATTTCATGGCTGCAATCACCATCTGCAGTGATTCTGGAGCCCAAAAAAATAAAGTCTGTCATTGTTTCTGTTGTTTCCCCATCTATTTGCCATGAGGTGATGGGACTGAATGCCATGATCTTAGTTTTCTGAATGTTGAGCTTTAAGCTAACTTTTTCACTCTCCTCTTTCACTTTCATCAAGTGGCTTTTTAGTTCTCCCTCTCTTTCTGCCATAAGGGTGGTGTCATCTGCATATCTGAGGTTATTGATATTTCTCCTGGCAATCTTGATTCCAGCTTGTGCTTCCTCCAGCCCAACGTTTCTCATGATGTACTCTGCATATAAGTTAAATAAGCAGGGTGACAATATACAGCCTTGATGTACTCCATTTCGTATTTGGAACCAGTCTGTTGTTCTGTGTCCAGTTCTAACTGTTGTTTCTTGACCTGCATACAGGTTTCTCAGGAGGCAGGTCAAGTGGTCTATTATTCCCATCTTTTTCAGAATTTTACACAGTTTGTTGTGATCCACACAAAGGCTTTGGCATAGTCAATAAAGCAGAAATAGATGTTTTTCTGGAACTATGTTTTTCTATGATCCAGCAGATGTTGGCAATTTGATCTCTGGTTCCTCTGCCTTTTCTAAATCCAGCTTGAACATCTGGATGTTCGTGTACTGGTGTAGCCTTGCTTGGAGAATTTTGAGCATTACTTTGCTAGTGTGTGCAATTGTGCGGTAGTTTGAACATTCTTTGGCATTGCCTTTCTTTGGGATTGGGATGACAACTGACCTTTAGCAGTCCTGTGACCACTGCCAAGTTTTCCAAATTTGCTAGCATATTGAGTGCAGCACTTTCACAGCATCATCTCTTAGGATTTGAAATAGGTCAACTGGAATTACATCACCTTCACTAGCTTTGTTCGTAGTGATGCTTCCTAAGGCCCATTTAACTTCACATTCCAGTATATCTGGCTCTACGTGAGTGATCACACCATCGTGTGAAGATCTGGGTCGTGAATATGTTTTTTGTACAGTTCTTCTGTGTATTCTTGCCACCTCTTCTTAATATCTTCTGCCTCTGTTAGGTCCATACCACTTCTGTCCTTTATTGTGCTCATCTTAGCATGAAATGTTCCCTTGGTATCTCTAATTTTCTTGAAGAGATCTCTAGTCTTTCCCATTCTATTGTTTTCCTCTATTTCTTTCCATTGATCACTGAGGAAAGGCTTTCTTACCTCTCCTTGCTATTCTTTGGAACTCAGCATTCAAATGGATATATCTTTCCTTTTCTCCTTTGCCTTTAGCTTCTCTTCTTTTCCCAGCTATTTGTAAGGCTTCCTCAGACAACCATTTTGCCTTTTTGCATTTCTTTTTCTTGGGGAATGGTCTTGATCCCTGTCTCCTGTACAGTGTCACAAACCTCCATCCATTAGTTCTTCAGGCACTGTCAGATCTAATCCCTTGAATCTATTTGTCACTTCCACTCTATAATTGTAAGGGATTTGATTTAGGTCATACCTGAATAGTCTAGTGGTTTTCCCTACTTTCTTCAATTTAAGTCTGAATTTGGCAATAAGGAGTTCATGATCTGAGCCACAGTCTGCTCCTGGTCTTGTTTTTTGCTGACTGTATAGAGCTTCTCCATCTTTGGCTGCAAAGAATATAATCAATCTGTTTTCAGTATTGACCATCTGGTGATGTCCATGTGTAGAGAAGAAGTAATGGAGAATGCTAATTATCCTTTGCCAGTTTTGTTTTGGTTCAGATAACTAGTCTGTTTTAATTTTATGGGCACAATGATAGTGTTTCTTTCAAGCAGGCAGGTCTGTAATCTTAAAAATCAAATTCATGCACAGCCTGCATCAAGTGTGTGATGTTAATTTTGTGTAGTCTTACTCTGGCCTCCATCTTATTTATTTCATTACTCTTAAACTTCCCATTCTTATAATTCTTCCTTACTTTTAAATGACTTTATTTTGTTCATACATTTATAAGCCACCATGAATCATTAAATGGCTTATAAACACACACTTTGTTTTACTTTGGTAGCTCATTGTAAATTCTAACAGCATTCTCTAATCACTAGGCTCTCCAACAAAAACTGATAAGTGATACTGGTTTATATTAACTGGAACCTTCAGTTCACCTCTGTGCTCATATCATAGAATTGGTTATAAATTAATATATGTGTATGGAGAAGGTGGTAAAAAAAACCATAGCCAAAACAAGGCATTTTGGGTCAGTGTGGCTTATGAACATGTGATATCTGGGAAATTGTTTTTGTCCAAGAAGAGTATACTCAAAAACTAAAGCTTTTGGTCTTCTTCCATTTCATCTCATTTCTGAAACTTTCTATTGGTGTCCTTTGCCCTCAAACAAGGAGGCATTCTGTATGTTAATATCATAAGCAATACAGTTTCCAAATTTACTCAGTTGCTTGTTTATAATGCATTCTATTGTAGTGGCATCATTAATATCTCCAGCAGGCTGTTGCCTGATTATTTTGGGCATCTCCATTTTCTACAGGATTGTCCTGTAAGACTTTCGCCAGAACCAGCCTTCTCTGAATTTTTTCTCCTTTGTTTTTGTTTTTTATTTATTTGGCTGCACTAGGTCTTATTTATAGCGCCCAGGACCTAGTTTCCTGACCAGGGATCAAACCTGGGCCTCCTGCATTGGGAGCACAGAGTCCCAACCTCTCGACCACCATGGAAGTCCCTTCTCCCTTGATTTTAAAGTTAGTGGTCTCACTTGGCAGACGTGTGTGCTGGATTTTGATGGTTGACTTTTCTTACCCCTTGTGTTTTGGGGGTTTAAACCTTGAAGCATGTGTGGTAGCATATTAGTTCCAGCTGATCTGAGAGCTGCTATTATTATTGTCTCTTAACTCCATGAAGCTCAGGGGCTTCCCAGGTGGTGCAATGGTGAAGAATCTGCCTGCCAATGCAGGAGGCACAAGAGATGCAGGTTTGATCCCTAGGTCAGGAGGATCCCCTGGACTAGGAAATGGCAACCTGCTCTAGTACTCTTGACTAGGAGATCCCATGGACAGAGGACCCTGGTGAGTTACAGTCCATGGGGTCGCAAAGAGTCTGACACAACTGAGCACACACACATAAAGCTCAAGGTTCTGGGTTTAGAGTCTTAAAAAGATCTGAGGTGATAGTACAGTATCTTTATTTGGAAAGGAGGGACAGGGTGTGGGCCAGTAGTAGTGATGGTGAAGTGGATATAGTAAGAGATGCCAATATGAAAACCTGTCACCCTCTCCTATTTGATATTTGCTTTCTTTGTTTCTCAGAGATGGAGCTGTTTGCAGTGATCAATAGAGCTTAGAGCTATTAAAGATTCTAAATGTTCCAGAGCTATTCTGAGGTGACCAGTTATTTCTGGTCAGAAATTTAACGTGGAATCTTACTTCTTAGGATAATCAGCATTTCTTTTGCAGGAAGAGCAAGCAGTCAAACCAAAATACCTAATGGGTCGTGAAGTCACTGGAAACATGAGAGCCATCCTAATTGACTGGCTAGTGCAAGTTCAAATGAAATTCAGGTTATTACAGGAGACCATGTACATGACTGTTTCCATAATTGATCGGTTCATGCAGGTGAGTGTAATTCAGCAATTGAAGGTTCTTCCTCCCAGGGTCCTCTCTGAGTCATAAGAAACAGACCTTTTCAGCTAAAATCTGTCTTTTGAGGCATGAGGTATCTTTGAGATTTTGTTGTGGGAATGTATCTTTCCTATGTCTCCTTCACAGTTTGGTGCCTCCTTTTTCCAATACCTATTACTTACTCGTCAAGTTGACATTCCCACTGCAGAATAATTGTGTGCCCAAGAAGATGCTGCAGCTGGTTGGAGTCACTGCCATGTTTGTTGCAAGCAAATACGAGGAAATGTACCCTCCAGAAATCGGTGACTTTGCCTTTGTGACTGACAACACCTACACCAAGTTTCAGATCAGACAGATGGAAATGAAGATTCTAAGAGCTTTAAATTTTAGTCTGGGTCGCCCTCTACCCCTGCATTTCCTTCGGAGAGCATCTAAGATTGGAGAGGTACAGATTTCTTGAAACTCTGGTATGGTACATTAGGGAATACTGCTGGCCATTGAGATCTACTTCAAGTGCCTTATATTTATACCTAATTGCCTGAAGAAGGCATAAAGGTGGTCTTTATTTCCAGTCAGTCTGTGTGTTAATATTATTATTAAAGCCTTTCATGAGCAATTGCATTTGAGAATTTATAGGCAAACAATTGTAGGTACAGTGATGGGCATACTAGTTACTGCCAGTGCAGAATTCTCTGACAGAACCTGTGGGTTTTATTCCAGGTTGATGTTGAGCTACATACTCTGGCCAAATATCTGATGGAACTAACTATGCTGGACTACGATATGGTGCACTTTCCTCCTTCTCAGATTGCAGCGGGAGCTTTTTGCTTAGCACTGAAAATTCTTGATAATGGTGAATGGGTAAGCTCTGTCCCACAAACTGAGATTATCCTGAGCTTTGAAATTTCACTATTTGCTCAGGATAGAGCTGTTGTCATTAAAGGACAATTCATATAGCTCCTACATATGACATCTTCTGAGGCAGTGATTATAATATCCTTGTGATATTTTCTTAGAATGCTTCCATTTCATTGCCTAATCTCATCTTTCTATACCCCTTTGAAAAAGCAGAGCAGCTGCTGCTCCTTATAGAGAGTAGCTCAAGCAGGTCAAATAACATACCAGAAGTTCCTTCATATTTGTTGATTCAATGAGTATTTCTCTTGTATGTCATATGATAATACTCTAGGCCCTAGAAATAGAGTTGTGAATGAGGAAGTCAGCTCCAAATAACTTGGAGTCTAGCTTTGGGGTGGACAATTCAGCAATTACAAAAGTGTAATTAAGTTTGAGCACAGGATCCTAGAGAAGCCATAAAAGAAGAGTAATTGGGGAAGAAAGGGTCCTAAGCTTGCCTTAAATTTCAATTATAATCATATAGAGTATCTACTTCCCTAGCCTACTTTTGAAGAACATCTGGAAATTTTATGAAAACCCCTGGTGATGAGCATTTTCAACATTAACTTTTGTTTTCTTAGACACCAACTCTACAGCATTACCTGTCATACACTGAAGAATCCCTTCTTGTTGTTATGCAACACCTGTCAAAGAATGTGGTCATGGTGAACCGTGGGCTTACAAAGCACATGGTGAGTCAAATCAGTGGTACCGTAGGGTGTTGGGGAAAGTGGAAATCATTCAGACTTGATGCCTGCCTGTAAATTCATAGCTTAGTTTTTTAAGGAGTTGATTTTTAAGTGAATATCTGTACCATTGATTCTTATGTTTTCCTCTTTTCCATCATTAATTTCTGTACTTTTCTCTTCCAGACTATCAAGAACAAGTATGCCACATCTAAGCATGCTAAGATCAGCACTCTAGCACAGCTGAATTCTGCACTAGTTCAAGATTTAGCCAAGGCTGTGGCAAAGGTGTAACTTGTGAACTTTGGAATACTATCTGCAAATAAAATTGGCACCATGTGCCAACTGTACATATTATATGTTACATTTATTTACTTTTAATAAAGTTATAGTTCTTTTTACTTATCCCTTAACTCATTTGAATGTGGCTACTTTCCACTTGAGGATAAAAGTTGTTTTAAACGTATGGTGGGGATTGCTTAAAAAAAACAGTTTTCAGTTACCTGGGGACCCAACTAATACATACGATTGGTTCTTCTTGGGTTTTGTTTTCTATGCCTGGCTTTGCTTAAGATGATTTGCTAAGTTCTTGAAGGCGTTTATAATTTAGATAAACTTTATACGTCATACTGTATGTAAGCCCAAGTCACCTTAAGAGATTCTGCTGCCTAGTTCTACATAAGGAAAAGTCTACCATCTCATTCCTAGTCCTCCTGATTCCTATGTTGCTGCCATAATTGTAAGTAATCTATTAGTACTGCTTATCAACTTTAGCTAGTATCAGCATTTTCACTTGGAAAAATAATTTTAATTTATATTCAAAGCCTAGTTTTTGTTTATTAGTTAAGAAAATAAAACAATCCTTGAATATGAAAGTATCTTAAAAACTTTATTTACCCACCCCTTCTTACTGTCCTATCTCAGTCCCATCTGAAGATATAAGGAGTTTGGAGTGTATCTATCCATGAATATAGATATGTGTATAGACCTGCATATGTAATATTATGGGAGGTATTAAAAATGGGGTCATTTTGTATACTTAGCAATTCATTTCAACATGGACAGGCCTTACCTGTATTTGGGCATTACAGTCCATTGTATGGATATATTATAATGTATTTAACCGTTCCTCTGTTTACATTCAGATTGCTTTTTCTCTTTGTTCCTATAGACAATGCTGTTTAAATGTCATTATATCCCATACTTTTCTTTATGTACACCGAGTTCTCCAAAGAATGTGTGTTCTAAGTTCTGGCAGGTGTAGCCAGCTGACATTCTCAATGTCATCAGCAATAAATGTACAAAAGTTCTGGTTTTCTCAGCATGCATGCCTGAACTGAAGCTAATCATTCGCTTTAGTTTCTGTGACTTTTTGTGGCAAAAAATATCCTATTTTGTTTACTGTCTTAATTTATACTTCTCATGACTAGTTGAATCAATTTTTGTTGTCCACTTAATAATTTGTAAAAGCTTTCCCACTTTGTCATTTGCCCTAAACCTGATTATGCTGTCTTCTTCCTTGCAGACAGTTTTAAATTTTGGTATTATCAGATATATATATATTTTTGTAGCTGATTTTAGATTTTCAGTGTTAAGGTCAACTCCATCCCCAAATCATTAACATCTCTTAAATTTCTAAATTTTTCCTGTTAGGTCTATAAGCCCTCAATTAAACTTTTTGTATGTGGTATGACGTAGGATTCTTTTTTTTTTTTTTAAACGGACTCGGGTGCTGTGGGGCATGGAGGGGCTCAGACCTGGGTGCCCTCCTCCCCTGCCAGGTGCTGGCGTGCCCGCGGAAATGGCCATCGCCCAGGAACCGTGACTGACCGTGGCCTCTGCCCCGCACTAGCCCGAGCCTTTGAGTCACAAACCTAGTCTCCGTCCCAAGCCCAGGGAACCTGACGTGGATTCTTAACTTGTAGATGGATACCCATTTGTGCCAGTACCATATGTTTAACCCCCCCCCACCCTTGTACAATTGAAACACTTATTGTTCCCTGATCTTTTTTCCTGTGATTAATATAGCTTTACATTAAGTTTATCTGGAAAGAGGAGGCTACTACTATTTTTCAAATATTTGGCGGGACAATTTCAAACAGAAACTAAAAACTTTTTCAAGTTACTGATAAGCACCTTTAGATTTTGACTGAATGTTGTATATATACATGTGTATTAGCTCTGAATAGACTGACATTGTCTTCCATTCAGAAACTTTTCTCCAGTAAGGCTTGTTGCATGCCCTTCACTGCAATGTTAGAATTAATTATGTAATTTCTACCCTTTTCTTGTCAAGTTAATTGCTGGGTTTAGGCTCTGTTTCCCACCCCTATTTTTTAGTGCTTTTTATATTTTTCTTACCCAGTTGATAATCAGTTTTCTTCATTTTAGTTGTTTTCTAGGTTTTAAATCCCCAAAATTTATTTTTTCAACTATATGGTTTTTAGGTTATTGTTTCAGAATCTCCAAAATAACATTGTGAATCGGTAGATCGCTGTCTTATTCCTGGACTAGACATCTCAGTATTTTTACCATCTAATATTTTTGCTGTTAGTCTGTAAGTGGTCTTTATATTTTAGGTATTTTTCTCTTCCTATTGAGAAAGGCTGTGGAATTTTATTTACTCTTTCAGCTTTTGATAACTTTTTAATATTACCACATTAATTTGAGATTAATGAATTCTTGCTTATGGTATACAGATTTAATCTGCTAGTATTTCATTTAGGAAGTTTTGCATTTTGTGGGTAATTGGCTCCGTTTTTGTTGCCATTTTCTGATTTTTGTCTCATTTATCAGCTTTAAGCTGGATTAAAGTGGTTTTCATATTCAAGTGTTAGAATTTGAAATCTTTATTCATTTGTTGAAAACTAGCTAAATCAATATGTAAAGTCACCTGGCCTGTGCTTATAGTGGTAGCTTTCCATGGTTGTTTGGTGTTTTTGATGAATTTCTCAATTATAGCTGTAGAGGTATAGGATATTAGTTACCCTCTTCTGTATTATAGTTATATTTTCTGATTCCTGATGTTGAATACTTGTGTTTTCTAATCGTGCTTGCCTAGGGGGTATTACTGGCATTTTGAAAGAATCAGTTTTTGGTGTTATCATTTCTGCCACCTCTACCTGGTAGTTTTAGCTTTTATGTTAATTCTCGCTGTCTGCTTTTCTCGGTTATTTTCTAGTTACAACTTAAATACTTAATGTATTTTTAGTAATAAAAGCCTTTGTATATACATTTTCCTCTGAGATAACTCATTTCTAAAGTTCTCTTTTTCATCAGTCTGGTTGTTACAATTTCTTTTGTAATCCTTTTTGATCTGGAGATTATTTTACTGCCTATTTTCTTAAGTTTATTGATTTTTGTCAGACACCTAGATGTTGATGTTTTCTTATTTCATTGGAGAAGTCTGTGTATTCAGTCGTGTCCGGCTCTTTGTTACCCCATGGACTGTACCCCGCCAGGCTCCTCTGTCCATGGGATTCTCCAGGCAAGAATACTGGAGTGGGTTGCATTGCACTTCTCCAGGGGATCTTCTGGAAACAGGGATCTGAACCCATGTTTCCTGTGTCTCCTGCATTGCAGGCAGTTTCTTTAGCCTTGAGCCACCAGGAGATGGTCTGTAAAAAGGCCTTTTGAAACTTCTATGTGGATTAAGTATATGATTGACTTATGTAGATAGTCCATGGACAAAAGAAAGTGTTTTATTACCTAATAGGAGAAAAAGTTTTAGTGATTGAGGATAATGTTCACTTAAAATACTTCCATCATGTGTCTAATGTCCTAAGAATTGTGATCCCCCATAGCCACAGTATTGTCACACTAAAAAAGTTAATTATTTCTTTGGCTGCACCTGGTCTTAGTTGCAGCATTGTGGGATGTTTAGTTGCAAATAAAGCACGTGAGCTTTTTTTTTTCATGCAAAAGCATTTTTTTCCAAAACTTTGAATGTTTTGTTTTGTATTGGGGTATAACCGATTAACAATGTTTTGATAGTTTCAGGTGAACGGAGAGGGACTCAGCCATTCATATACATGTATCCATTCTTCCCCAAAGCCCCCTCCCATCCAGGCTGCCACATAAAATTGAGCATGTGCCATACGTAACATGTACTATACAATAGGTCCTTGTTGAATATCCGTTTTAAATATAGTAGTGTGTGCCTAACCATCCCAGACTCCTTAATTACCCCTCCCCATCCCCCCCAGCAACTGTAAAATTCATTGTTTAAATCTGTAAGTCTCTTCCTGTTAAAAGCAGGTGAACTGGTTAATTGCAGCATGTGGGGTCTAGTTCTCTGACCAAGGATTGGACTTGAGCCCCCACATCAGAAGTGTGGAGTCTAAGCTACTGGACCGACAGGGGAGTCCCAGCTTTTTTGTCTTTTACTTTTTATTTAACCTTGCTGCATGGCTTGTGGGGATCTATTAGTTCTCTGACCGCCCGCTTGGCAGTGAAAGCAGAGTCTCAACCACTAGAGCACTAGGGAATTCTCTAGTTCTGACGTTAACGACACTTGTTTTGAATAATTTGTCTCACTGGGAGTGACATGATGGTAATTATTCAATTTTATCATCCCTTCTGTATTGGACATTCTCTAAAAATTGGCTCCCCGCCCACAGACATCCCCTCTTTGTTTGACTTTTTTTGGGAGGAGGGCTGCACCCAGGCTTAGTTGCAGCATGTGGGCTCTTAGTTCCCTAACCAGGGATCACCCCCGGGGCCCATTGCATTGGGAGCAAAGTCTTAACCACTGGACCACCAGGGAATTTCCTGTTTCAATTTTTTTTTTAATTTATTGTTATAATCCACTACTGCAGTGGTTCTTAATGTGTCATCCTCAACCAGCAACAGCAATATCACTTGGGGACATGAAATGCAAATCGGAATCAGTAACTTGGAGAGGCACCTAGCCATCTGTTTTAACCAGTCCTTTCCAGGATCCTCATGCATGCTCATGAGGAAAAGCATTGCATAACCTTTGGCCCAAATTTGGCCAGCAGACTCCTGATGGACAGCTGCTTAAAAGGATGAGGTTGATGTGAGACAGCGGAAGACATCCCAGATAAATTAGTTCTGAAACATTGTAAGACATCCTCGACAAAGTAATTAAGTGAAAAAAGAAAACAGTCACTTTCTTGTAAAAGAAAAAATGAACCAAAATGTTCTTCCAGGAATTTGGGAGTAGGAGTGGTGAACTTAACATTTTACATCCTACTGTGCCTTTTGAATCTTTTACCAGGAGCCGAATTACTTTGATAATAGGAAAAAGAGGGTACTATTGTGTGAACAAGTATAACTCAGGAGAAACTAGAAACTCTCCTGTTCAAAGAGGCCCGAGCTGCTTGTGCCACAAAGATTGTGTCATTTATGGGACTGATCGTAGTGAAAAACTACAAACCAATCAGGCATTTATGCCCTGAATTTTCTCCATTACCTGATCCCTGCTCAGCTAAGCACTGCAGCATTAAATTCAGCTGAGAAAGCTCGGTTGTAATCTGTCGGATCAAAAAACTGACACTCGGGGGCACACAAATCTGTTGCAGCATGTGGGATCTTAGTTACCTAACCAGGGATCAAATGCCTCCCCCCGCAAAAAAAGTGAAATAGAAAGTTCGAATCTTACAGCTGAATTTCACACTGAAAGTCTGCACTGCCTCCTAGAGGACAGTGGGTATCTCTGAACTTGGGCCTCTGGTTTCTCTGCCAAATGAGGGCCCTGGACTTAATGAGCTCAGAACAAAATTCTCCAACGCTTATCTCTTCTTGCCCTGCACAACCCATCTTCCAAGGCAGCAGATGGAAGGAGAATGCTAAAATGGGTCAAGAATCGCTATCCCAGCTCAAAGGCAGAAAGACCGTTGATGTCGGGGTTCTCCCCTCCAGGTCGCGGTGCCACAAGTCTGCTGCTGCTGCTAAGTCGCTTCAGTCGTGTCCGACTCTGTGCGACCCCATAGACGGCAGCCCACCAGGCTCCCCCGTCCCTGGGATTCTCCAGGCAAGAACACTGGAGTGGGTTGCCATTTCCTTCTCCAATGCATGAAAGTGAAAAGGGAAAGTGAAGTCGCTCAGTCGTGTCCGACTCTTAGCGACCCCATGGACTGCAGCCCACCAGGCTCCTCCATCCATGGGATTTTCCAAGTGGTCCCAAATGGCTGCAGCATAGCTCTTAGCCCAGCTCAACAGAGCTGACGCTTAATTAAAGTGCTTCGAACTTTTACTAGTGGTCTGTAATTGATGCCTTCAAACTGTGGTGCTGGAGAAGACTCATGAAATTCTCTTGGACAGGAAGGAGATCAAGCCAGTCAATTTTAAGGGAAATCAACCCTGAATATTCACTGGAAATACTGATGCTGAAAGTGGAAAGTGAAAGTCGCTGTCATGTCCGACTCTTTGCGACCCCACGGACTATACAGTCCATGGAATTCTTCAGGCCAGAATACTGGAGTGGGTAGCCTTTCCCTTCTCCAGGGGATCTTCCCGATCCAGGGAATCCCGCATTGCAGGCGGATTCTTTACCGGCTGAGCCTTAACGGAAGCCCAAGTCCATCTGATGCGAACAGAAGACTCACTGAAAAACTCCCTGATGCTGGGAAAGGCTGAGGGCAGAAGAGGGCGTCAGAGGATGGGAAGGTTGGATGGCATCACCCATGCAATGAACTTGAACTTGGGCAAAGTCTGGGAGACGGTGGGGGACAGGGAGGCCTGGCATGCTGCAGTCCATGGGGTCGCAAAGAGTCGGACACGACTGGGCGACTGAACAACAACTTTAATTACCAGAGCGGGAATAAAAGAAGGGACAGCAGCAACCATGGCAACCGGAGACGGGGGAGGAAAGGGCGGGGCCATGAGGCGGAAGGGGTGTGGCCGCGCGCGAAGACCCTCCGGCCGGTTCCGGTTATCAACTTTGTGGCGGGAAAAGCGGCCCCTTCTGTGGTCGAGTTCGCCAGTTCTGCGTGGTAGCTCTTCGCGCCCGGCATGGAGACGCAGTCCGAGGAGCAAGCCGTCACCAAGCCTGCGGACTCCGGAGGGGAAGGCGGGCCGCCGCAGGTCGCCGGCGCCCAGGCGGCGCGTCCGGAGGACCGCTTGACCCTGCTGCTCAGGTTGTTCCCTCTGACTGACTGGGCAGGAGCCAAGTGGGCGTCTTGGCCAGGAGCTCCCCTCTTTGCCGAAAATGTCTAGGGTTCGAATTCAGTGTCGATCGCTTAATGACTGGTGACTACAGCATTCACTTAAGCTCTTTAAGTCCCTTTCTTCGTCTTGGAAAAGAGAGGAAAATGACAGCTTCCTAGCCAAGTTACTGTGAGAATTAAAAGAGATATTATGGGGTCGGCGTTTAGCAAGGGGCCTACGGAGCTATTATTAACATCTCCTTTCTTACCCACTCATGCCCTGCGGTCCTGATTTTCAAGCCCTTTGTGGGCTGCATCCAAGCCCAGATTTATACTGGAGGGAGGTTTCTCTGCCCTTCTCTGTTATAGCTATGACCCTTTTCAATCCAGAAGCTTCGTGTTTTGTATTTTCTACCAGGAAGCGATGTCTGTACATTGCTAAGGAAAAGACTTAATGAAAAAGGACCTCAGTCTTCTACTCCAGTGGGCAACTGTGGTCCTGGGCCATATCCATCCTACTCTTGGTTTCTGTATGCCCGCTCAAGCTAAGAATAGTTTTCATGTGTTTAAATGGTTGGGGGAAAAGTTAGAAGAATGTTAATAACAGGTGAAAATTATGTGAAATTAAATTTCAGTCTCCTTATGTAACATTTTATTGGAACACAACTTGCAAGGACTGAGTTGAGTAGTTACAGCAGATACCATGAGTGAGATTGAGTGAAAGTCATTAAATTGTGTCTGACTCTTTGTAACCATATGACTGTAGTCTGCCAGGCTCCCCAGTCCATGGAATTCTCCAGGCAAGAATACTGGAATGAGTAGCCATTCCCTTCTCCAGAAGTCTTCCCGACCCAGGGATCGAACCTGGGTCTCCTGCTTTGACAGGAAGATTCTTTATCGTCTCAGCCACCAGGGAAGCCCACAGTAGATGCTATAGGACTCACAAAGCCTAAAATATTTACTTTCTAGTCCCTTACAGAAAAAAATTTGCAGACCTAAATCACAACAAGGGAATTTTTTTAAAAAATAAGCTTTGTAACTGTATGTATTTCAACTTCATCACTGCTTTGAAAGGCTTCACCTGATAATAAACCTCACAACCTCTTTTTCAAAATTACCCTCCTACGAATATACAACAGGTTCCTCCAAACATGGACTCTTATAGCCCAGGTCTTAACACTTCCTTCCCGACTCCCACAGTTTTCCCCTGGCTCCTCACCCATGAAAGTTGCTAGGCAGATTTTTCACCTACAAGGGACTGAACATCTTCTATTAAAGACTCTGTGGATATGGTTGAAAGTCTCCAGATAGTCACGCATTTACATGGCTTTCCAACATCCAGCTCTGATTGGTACAAGACTTGGGTAGTTCTTACCCTCAGATTTCATCAAGTGATTGCTCTTAATTTCTTTGGCTTTGGCTTCACTGACAACCAGAGCCCAGACTATTCCATTTTGGGGCAGGTCAGCTTCTTGGAGGCATTTTGGCAGCATCTGGAGCTCCAGAACCACAGGATCAACCTTTGTCTCATGATTATGGAGATACTGTTGCCCAGGAGCTGCTCTGTGGGTTCAAGTGGAATTAATCTGGTTGACTTACCATAAAGAGTTTGTCAAATGGAGTTATATTTACCAAGACTCAACCATCCTTTCCTTCAAGATTTTCTCAAGGATGGAGGCATGCTGTCACCCATCCTCACAAGACTGATGAACTTCTTTGTATTCTCTCAAAGTCTCACCCCAGTCTTTGGGCCATACACCCAACCCTCTGAGAGTGAGTTGTGGGACCTGTGGGCAGAGATAGGCAACAATGATGGGGATTTAGTTATCGATAGTCTCTTACAATATATATAGGAAGACGTTTAGAAGACGCTGAGCAGGAGTTCTTTCCTTTTAACTATTCCCATTCATTTTATCTATGGGCCTTTGGATCTGGTAAATTCCTATCCAGAGTTCTCGGAGCTCTATAGGAAAGTGCTCGTGTAGTCCAGGGTCAATTCCAGATGACCATAATAGCCACTGTTCACAGCTAGAAGATCCCATGGGTTTCTTGAATACATATATGGGCTTCATCAACTCCTGAACTGGAACGAGTAGCTTTCCTGTATTACTTTCCCCTATTCCCATCTGTTGTGTATTACACTTAGGAAGAAATGACCCAAACAGGTCCTGGCCACCAAACACTATTCTTTCACAAAAGTCCACCTGACTCAATTGGTGAACAGTATTTAGTAAAAAAGGTAGCAGGAACTCTGGGGGTAACGTAATAGCCTACTTCCCATTGCTTTGACATCTGACCAAGTGTATGGACTTGCCTTCATCTTTTTGTTCTCAGAAAATTCTGATGAACACTACTACTCACTGATGTGGAAACACAGACATTCTTTTGTGTAAAAGTCTTTGAAACACTTCTAAAAAATGAATTAAAAATCCCTTTCTGCCTACAATATGAAATAATAAAATATTAAAGATAAAACATCTCCTTTTCCATCTCAGCTAAAAATGAATTATTGTTTCAGTGTGTCATAAAATGCTGTCTTACTTAAACTCTTAAGAAATTGCTCTTTTCATTTGGAATTTTAAAACAGGGAACTTAATGCTACGAAGCTTTAAAATTTTATCTGATATTCCTTAGCTACTTAACTAGATCTGAGTCACAAAACAAACTCAGAACTGGGGAACTACCAGGTAAATGTGAAACATCTAATAAGTAGTTATCATTTTACCCATAGCTCTTCTACCCATTTTTTTGTATGATTTTTAAGTAAGTAGAGTCATAGAATGACTAAGAAACTATATAAATTACTTATTTATCCAAGGATTAGTATCTTTGATATTTTTCTGTATCTCTTAAGAATGTTTCAGTCTGTTTGTAACTCATTACTGTGTTTGGGGGTTTACCACTTTGATCTATTTCTTTATGCAGTGTGGCCCATTAAAAATAAATTTAAAAATCAAATTTTTAACTTTTTCTTACAGATGCTGTTTTCCTACTGTATTTCATTTTGTGTATTTTTCTGAGGCATAACATCTTATATGCCTATTTTAAATAAAATGAGGCCAACCTAGAAGATTTTTTTTTAATAAATATTTGCTTATTTAGCTGTGCCAAGTCTTAGTTGCCGTGTGTGGGAGGGAGATTTCATTGCAGCATGTGGGATCTAGTTTCCCAACCAGGGATTGAACCTGGGCCCCCTGCAGTGGGAGCACTGAGTCTTAACCTCTGGACCACCAGGGAAGTCCCTGGAAGATTTTAATACTGTTTATTTATACTCATTTTATTGCATCAGATTCCAAAAAAGATGAGTTGATTTACCATATAGTAATGAATAACACCTCAATGATTATATAACTCTCTTCCCCTTATCTGTTTCCAGGCTAAGAGCACAGACCAAACAACAGCTCTTGGAATATAAGTCAATGGTTGATGCAAGTAAGGATTTTCATTTTCAAATAAGGTTTTGTGAGTTCGATGATGAACAGTACTTCAAGGAAAAGATCAATTTTACAATTATTTATCTATGGGAGGTGAGGTGTTAGGAATTCAGGAAAATTAAGTTCTATTGATTGGAAATTCCTGTGGGCTTAGCTACCATCAACAACTTGAACATTAAGTTAGGAGATTAGATGATTGTTAAGCAAGTGATCTGAGACCTATACTTTGAGAAACACTGGATTAATGATATGAGAGCAGAAGGGAGATAGGCATAAAAGTGTGATTGACAATTTTCAATCCTATATAAAAAATTTTAATTGATCTTTTACAATTATTAATCCAAAAATCTCAGGGCCAAGAGAATAGTTAAATGATGGGTTTAGTTGTCTTAAGTAATAACCACCTAACGCCACCTGATTTATTATAAGCCATTGGGTCACAAAGATAGATTTTGGTTGCTTTTTCTTTCTCTATGAAATAAGCTTACAGAATAAAACCAAATACTACACTGTGTTGAATCAAGAATTGTGGAAAAGCCTAGGCACCTCATAGATGTTTTAGTTACTTCCCTGAGTCCATGTTTGAACCTAGATAATTTTTGTGCTCTTGTCAAGCTCACTTTAAGGCCGTAGATCAGAAGCCATTTCTGGTATGTTTTCCATCCCCATTCTAGGGTTACTAAAGTCACCTTACGCAAAAAACAGAAAAGAAATAAAACCTTAAAAAAAAATGGGCCCCCAGCCTCTTTTCTGCTTACTATAGCTAGTAACCATAGGAGTTAGGAAATGAATCAGACCTTACTGCCTCTAAAGTCAGGTCCCTTTTGTAACATCAATAATGCCTATATAAGAATATATATTATCTATAAAGTACTTATATATATATAAGTATATATGTATAACAATCACTTTGTTGTATACCTGAAACTAACACAACGTTGTAAATGAACTATAATTCAATTAAAAAATGCTTACCTCAAAGACGATCAGTAGGTCACTGTCCTTCCCCTGGAGGAATTAATGGTGTCCTTCTTTCCAAAGCCTGTGTTCCTTGTATTAAACAGATTATATTTATCTTAGAGATGAGAAGTAGGACTTGTCTAATGCTTTTTCTGGCATGAGAGCCCACATAATATATAAAAAAGTATTTCTGATCTTAGACAATGAGGTGTAGGGGAAAAGCTATTCAAAATTTGAAGCATTGAGGAACATCATTTTCTCCTAGTTCGTTGCTTTTTTATTTTCTTAACTGTCTTTTCAGGAGCAGAAGGCATTAATTTTTATGAAGTGTTGTTTTTCACTGGTTTTCTTTTGTGGTTTGTGGTTTTTGAGTTCTAAGAAACTGACTACTTCAAGGTTGCAAAGATTTTCTCCTATGTTTGTTCTAGAAGTCTTAAAGTTTTAAGTTTAACATTGAGTACTGTGATTCATTTTGGGTTAAGGTTTGTGTATAGTGTGAGCCAAGTAAGGGTCAAGGTTCATTTTTTTCCATGTGTAAATTCAGTTTTTCTGACGTTTGTTGAAAAGAGTTCTTTATCCATTGTATATGTGTAGGTCCATTTCTGGACTTTTTCTTCTGTTCCTTTGAGGAATTTGTCTATCTTTACAATGGTACCACACTGTTTGGATTACTGTAGCTTTATAGTAAGTCTTGATTATCAGCTACTATAATAAGTCCTTCAAGTTCATTCTTTGTCAAAATTGTTTTGACTATTCTTGGTCCTTTATTTTTCTATATGCATTTTAAAATCAGCTCGTCAATTTCTGGAATTTTGAGTGGGACTATGGTTGCTCAGCTGGTAAAGAATCCACCTGCAGTGCAGGAGACCCCGGTTTGATCCCTGGGTTGGGACGATCCCCTGGAGAAGGGATAGACTACCCACTCCAGTGTTCTGGGGCTTCCCTAGTGGCTCAGACGGTAAAGAATCTGCCTGCAATGCAGGAGACCCCGGTTCGATCCCTGGGTTGGCAAGATCCCCTGGAGGAGGGCGTGGCCTGGAGAATCCCCATGGACAGAGGAGCCTGGTGGGCTCCGGTCCATGGGGACACAAAAAGTCAGACCCAACTGAGCGACTCAGTATGGGTGAATTCCTTATATTAGCAGTTGTTATATTAGCCATGATTCTCCCAGTACATGTAGGTAGTATATCTTTCCATTTTACTATTTGGTAGTGTTTAGTGTAGAGGTCATACATACATGTATTTTGTTAAATTTATCCTTAATTATTTTGTGTTTTTGGATGTAATTTTACATATATTTAAAAATTTTTATATATAGATATAGTTTTTATTTTTTTACATTGATCTTGATTTTTTTACTCTTTTTCTACCACTCTAATCTGTGCTGTCTAATATGTTAGTCACTAGCTCCATGTGACCATTGAACACTTGACATATGGTCACTCCTCACTGAGAAGGACTAAATGTAAAATATGAACAGAAGAAAAGATTGTGAATTACTATTTAAACAGTAATTCCAAATTGCTTACATGTTAAAGTGACAATATTTTGGATCTACTGGGTTAAATACTATATTAAAATTAATTTCACTTGTTTCTTTTGTAATGTGGAAACTAGAAATTTAAAATTACATATTTGGTTTGCATTTGTGGTTCACATTATATTTTTGTTGGACAATGCTTTTATAAAATATTACTTAACTTCAAAAATTTATTTATTTGTAGATGAAGAAAAAACTCCAGAACAAATCATGCAGGAAAAGCAAATTGAAGCGTATGTTATATTTTAAAATTTTAGTTGTGATTTTTACAGATTTAATAATATTATCCATCTTATAATATTGTCTTTTTTTCCTTTCTTTGTTTTTTCAAGTAATTTGTCATGCACATATTGAGAAGTTATTGATGTGGGATGTAGACTTACATGCACGTGAGTGGTCTACCACATTAGCACTCTTGGCACCTGCCCCACTTTAACAAGATATTTATCAAAGTAACTCAGTGGGAATCAGGTTACCAAATCTGTAAATGTGTCAGTGTGGGGTCCTGTAGAATACTATTATTTAGATAACAGGCATTTTACTTTCTTCAAAGATTTACTTTGTACCTTTATTCCAGTAGTTACTTTATCTGATATTGCTGACATTCTTTGGTTCATGCTTCTTTGGCAGTAAAATTGAAGAACTAGAAAATGAAGTTGAAGAGGCAAAAATTGCTTTTGAAATGAAAAAGCTTGCGTTAGACAGGTAATTATTACATTTTAAGTATGCAAAATGGGTATGCCTCAAGGTGGGGTGTGTGTGTGCTAAGTCGCTTCAGTCATGTCCAGCTCGTTGCAACCCTATGGACTGTAGCCCACCAGGCTCCTCTGTCCATGGGATTCTCCAGGCAAGAATACTGGAGCAAGTTGCCATGCCCTCCTCCAGGGGATCTTCTTGAGCCAGGGATTGAACTAGAGTCTCTTATGTCTCCTGCTTTGGCAGGTGGGTTCTTTACCACTAGTCTGAATTAATCAAAATGATGATTAGTTAATGGTCCCACAAATTTTGAGCCCTGAGAGAAAAGTTACATTATTAATGTTTTCATTTGAAGAATTTACATAAGACAGGGTTAGTAAGGAAATGTCAGTCAAGACAATAGAAGTGTGAGGTTAAATCACATTTGGTGTTTGAAAGGATTATACGATTTATGTTTGGTTGTGCTAGGTCTTAGTTGTGGCACAAGGAATCCTTAGTTGCAACATGTGGGATTTAGTTCCCCAGCCAGGAACTGAACCCAGGCTCCTGCATTGGGAGCTTGGAGTCTTAGCTACTGGGCCACCAGAGAAGTCTCATATTTATTCCAGTAACTCTTACTGGAGTAAAGGAATTGTCATTGAGTTTAAATATATTTTTAATTTTAGACTTTGCATCTATATTTTAGAATTCATTCAACAAATATTTGAGTGCTTACTCTGTCGGAGCTTTGTGCTGGACGCTGGTATACAGCTGTCAATAAGACAAACATAGGTCTCTACTATAGACTTATGATCTGAATTAATAATCTCAATTAAATGAATGACTCTAATAGTTTTTTCCTTGTATTTCTGACCTTCCCAGATATATTTATTTACATTTAATTGAAAATAGTTAAAGTCCTTTTAATTACTTCTAGCATTGAACTTTTTTCCCTCATTTAACGTGTTGGCTCATTATATAGATCATATTTTTTAACTAAGATGACTTCAGAGCTACTAAGATATCCCCTTTAATGAAATGACTAATATTGCCGAGCTTATTGCCTTTTTATTATTACTTATTTAATAGCTATTGAATTTAAAAACAAATTATAGTGCTTGCTTATACATAGACATATTTTAAAATTTATAGTCGAGTATGGCTTTGTATTCCCTAACTCTACCTAATTTGAGCCTGCTGATCTGTATGCCTTTTTTTCTTCTTCAAGTTTTATTGAGATATAATTGACATACAGCAGTGTATAAGTTTGGGCTTCCCTGGCAGCTCAGTGGCAAAGAATCCGCCAGCCAATGCAGGAGACGTGGGTTCCATCCCTGGGTCAGGAAGATCCCCTGGAGAGAGGAAATGGTAACCCACTCCAGTATTCTTGCCTGGAAAATCTCATGGACAGAGGAGCCTGGCAGGCTACAGTCCATGGGGTCAGAAAAAATTCGGACACAACTTAGCGGTTAAACAATAACTGTATAAGTTTAAGGTGTAGAGTGTGTTTTGACTTACATGCATCCTGAAATGGTCATCACAATAGGTTTAGTGAACATCAACCATCTCATATAGATACAAAATTAAAGAAATAGAAAAAAAATTTTTTTCTTGTGGTGAGAATTTTTACATTTATTCTAACTTTCATATGTAACTTATAGCAATGTTAATTGTATTTTATCATGCTGTACATTACATTTTGAAGTGCCTTATTGCTTCCTCCCTGCCCTGCATCCAGGTGGATGGCTTGGAGAGCAAGTTCAGGCAGGGTGTCAGGCCAGCTCAGCCCCTCTGCCTGGCCTTGCGCAACCACATGTAACAGCCCCATCCCCTTTGGTGTTACTTCGTGTGTCTATGACTGACTTATCAAATTTTTTCCCATATAATACTGTTTAAAAACCTACTTTTATGTTACATTTAAACAGAAATCAATCTTTGTTGTATTTTTAAATTTTCTTTTCACTGTACCATAAATGTTATCCATGTTTTATAATGGAGTTTTTTCCTCTATAGGATGCAACTTTCAACTGCACTTAAAAAACACCTGGAGAAGATTGACATCAAGACTAGGTATGTTTTTTTTGTTTTATTTTATGTTTTCTGGATTTGGTAAGGATGGCAGTAAGGGAGATCACGTAATGATTAGTTCCATGATTTTTTTTTTTAATTGTCTGTCACTGTTGACCACCTTTATCTGGGAAATAAGAAAAGTGGGCTCTTCTCATCGTTACAAACTTTATAGTCCCACTGACATCCTGCTCCAAATGGATGGGGACCCTGAGAATCAATGGAGGTTTTACCCAGATGATCTAGAATTTTGAAGGAAGCTTTTGAAAGTTAACTTTTGTTTGATACTTACTGTAAGACAGGAACAATGCTATCTCATTTAAGTCAACAACCCAATGAGATAGGAAATATACTCCTCATTTTCAATGGGCAGAAATGAGCAACTTATATAATTTGCCAAGGAATATGAAATAAAGACTCTGGCAATCAAGGTTATCTATAATCCAATCCTAAGACGGGAAGCTGGCAATCCACATGTAACAAGCCTTCCAAACGATGGTGGCACTAGGAAATATGAGAACCACTCTTCTTGCCCAGTCTTATTTCTACCCTTTTACTCCGGCTGTACCAAACTGCTTGTTAGGTATTCTTCGTAATTACACTTGACCCTTGAACAGCATGGGTTTGAACTGCTTGAGTCCACCTCTATGCAGGTGTTTTGTGTTTTTTTTCCAATAAATATAGTACCTGTATTTTCATTTTACAGATCTTTAAGTATGGGAGAAAGTTTGTATTTATTTAGAGGTCACAGTATGTGGAATCAATGAACTAGGGTTTGATCCAGACTGTTTCAGCTTTCAGTCCTTGGGTGAGTCATTTAATTCCTTTGTTTTTGAGGCAGAGATAGCAGTGCTGTGGACTATGTGGGACCGTTGGTAACTATAACCACCCACTCTACCTGCATTGTTCAAGGATCAACTGTACTTTTACATCCTTTAAGACTCAGGGTTTCCTTGTTCTACCCTTTCCACAACTCTTACAAGGGTTCATATTCATTACTGATTCTAATGAAGTCATAACAATGGTTGTGGATTTATGTTTTATCCCCATAAGATTCTTTCCTCTTTGAAAACAGGTACTGTGTTTTATTTTATTTTATAATCTTGGTGCCTGGCACAATCTTGACATGAGGTAGTCTCTCAGAAATACTTGTTGAAGAAATGGTAAATAAAAGCAGTTTATTCAGTGAAACTATTCTGTCTGATACAGTTAGATACATGTCATTACACATTTGTCAAAATGCATAGAATGTACAACACCAAGAGTGAACCCTAATGTAAACTCTGGACTTCGGATGATAATGATGTGTCAGTGTAGGTTCATCATTTATAACAGATGGGCCACTCTGGTCGGGGAGGCTGTGCCAGTGTGGGGCCAGAGGGTGTATGGGCTTCCCTTCCACTTGGTTTTGCCCCGAACCTAAAACTGGTCTAAAAACCAATGTCTAGGGACTTCCCTAGTGGAACAGTGACTAAGAATTTGCACTCCCAATGCAGGGGGCCCGGGTTTCATCCTTGGTCAGAGACCTAGATCCCACGTGCCTCTACTAAAGGTCCCACATGCTGCAATGAAGATGGAAGACTCTGTGTACCAAAACTAAGACCCAGCACAGCCAAATTAATTAATTTTTACAATATCCTAAAGTCAATTTCCAAAAAAAAAACCTATGTATTAGCAAGTTATTAGGGTTTTTTTCTCCCTAAGTATGAGATTTTTAGAAATGTTCCTGGGGACTTCCTTTGCGGTCCAGTGGTTAAGACTGTGTTTCCAGTGCAGAAGACACTGGTTCGATCCTTGGTCAGGGAACTAAGATCCTGTATGCTGTGGGGTATGGCCAAGAAAAAAAAGAAATGTTCCCGCATGCTTAAATTTGATATTCTTTGTTGTTTATGAGCAAAAATTTTTCTAGTGAAGCATCAGAAATTCAGTTTACACTAAACTTTTCTAGACTTATTTTGTTAAACAATGACTATATTGAAGTGTACAATGGATATAATGAAAGTATATATATACTAACTGATTTCTTAATTAATGAAAAATTTTAAACTTAATAAATCATATTTTTTATTCCTTTTCAGCGTGCTCATGGATAACATGAAACAAATATTAAATCTGAATAAATTAATAATGAAATCACAGCAGGTAATTTTGAACATACAGCTGCTTATGCATTCTCATGATTTGTGACTAAATAGGATTGTCCAAAGACTGGTATGGTTGGAATTCAGTATCCTTAAGTTTTCTCCCTTTCATCATTCCATTATTTCTGACTAATTATCTACTTATCATTTAAGCTACTCTTTCTTTCCCTTTTGTTGTGTAAAAATAGAGGAATTGAAAACTGAAGCTCTAGAAAATATGAATAGATAAAATTCAATGATTTGAATATTATAGGTGTGTTCTTAGGTTATGTGCCTTAATCTTTTTATTTCTAATAACAGGAAACTTGGGATTTGGAGGAAAAATTGCTTGATGTTAGAAAGAAGAGATTCCGTATGTAGAACACTTTTTGGCTCTTTTTTTTGAGAACACATTTTTCACTTAATACAAAGATCTCCCAATCACTGAAAAATTTTTTAATTTTCAAATTTTCTTAAAACTTTGGACCTGGCAATCTAAAGAGTAGTATATAAAGTGCATTTTGCTTGATCTGTTGTTTTAGAACTTTGAATCACAAAAATTAATACATTCTCAGTGGGGGAAAAATATCAAGTAATACAGAAAAGTATAATGTGAAAGCCATACCTCCTTCTTGTGTGACCACAATTAGATACACATCATTTCAGGCCTTTTGCCACACCCACATAAACATTTATTTTATTTTTTGGCTGCATTGGGTCTTTGCTGCTTTGCGAGGACTTTTCACTAATTGTGGTGACCAGAGGCTATATTCTTGGTTGCAATACTTCGCTTCTTATTGTGGTGGCTTCTCTTGTTGTGGAGCACAGGCTCTAGGTGTGAACACTTCAGTAGCTGCAGCACACAGGCTCAGTACTTGTGGCGCTAGGGCTTAGTTCCATGACATGTGGAATCCTCCCAGGCCTGGGATCGAACCCATGTCCCCAGCATGGCAGGCAGATTGCTGGGGAAGTCCGTACATAACCACTTGACACATATGGTTCTATAGTTTAACTTAACATGAGATGGCTTTTTGTGTTGAAATTATTGAAATGTTTTATTGAAATCTATTTCAGAGAGAACTAAGGCTAGTTCTACATATTCTCTATAAAGAATTTGAAAACAAAAATATACATAAGAAAAATTTTTTATTTTATCAAGAGAAAATCGATCTTCAGTGCTTTTTATTTATAAAATTGGCATAATTTTATTCTGTATTACTCCTTTTTTCATTTAACAGTTATAGGCATGATTTATTATTTTAAAATATTATATATATTCACCTTTTTAAAAATTAATTCATTTATTTTTATTATTTTTGGCTGTGCTGGGTCTTCACTGCTGCACAGACTTTTCTCTAGTTGTGGCAAGCAAGGGCTACTCTTAGTTGCCGTGCTGGGCTTCTCACAGCAGTGGCTTCTTTTGTGGAGCAGAGCCTCTAGGGCACAGGGGCTTCAGGAGTTGCAGTGTCTGGGCTCTAGAGCACAGATTCAATAGTTGTGGCACATGGACTTATTTTCTTCCACAGCACATGGGATCTTCCCAGATCAGGGATCAAACTCTTGTCTCCTGCATTGGCAGGTGGATTCTTTACCACTGAGCCACCAGGGAAGCCCCTAGATTTGCCTTTCGTAAGTAATCTCAGGGTCAGAAGTAGTCCTGGTCACCTGTCTAATCACACTTTGGCTTTTTTTCCGTTGCATTCCAACCTACTTTTGATACATCAGTGTCAAGGAACTGAGCTCCCGAGATATACCCATTTATATTTTAAATACTGTCTGTCCCCAACTTATGATGTTTTGATTTACAATTTTTTTACTTTACAATGATATGCATTCAATAGAAACTGAATTCAGATTTTGCTTTTTTCCTGGGTTCGTTATAGTCTCTCCTGTGATGCCAGGCAGCAGCAGCCACGTGATCAGGGACAGTAAACAACCAATACACTTACAACTATTATGGTTTTCACTTGCAGTACAGTATTCAATAAATTACATGAGATATTTAATGTACTGTTATAAAGGAGGCTTTGTGTTAGATGGTTTTGCCCAATTGCAGGCTAATGTAAGTGTTCCAAGCATGTTTAAGGCAGGCTAGACTAAGCTGTGATGTTTGGTGGATTAGGGACATTTTTGACTTAGGATATTTTCAATTGAAGATGAAAGGAAGATCTCTAGTGTAATTCTCAGAATATTTCAGGAGCAACAAAAAAAATGGTTGATGATATTTATCCCTGAAGAAGGGAATCTTACCTTTCCTTGAAAAGGAAATTTATTGATATGTAATTTTTGTAAATTAAGGGGGAGGAATATTTCCTTACATATATCACCTATTTTTTTGGCAACCCAGAGTAAGTCCTCTGACATGATGCTACTGCAAACATTTGTAACAGTATCACTGTCATGCATGCACACTTGAACGTCTCACAGACGGCACTGCTAAGTATGAAATTAAAATATTGGTGTTTTGCACCAGAGAAATCATTTTCATGTCAGAATTGAACTGCAACCTAAAATGCATATTAAAATTTTTCCCTTGACTGAAATAATCAGGAACTGTTCTCCTTTATAAGTTTTCAAGATTCTTGTTTACAGGAGTTGTCATATATAGTATATTGTTTTATTTTTAACCCAACAGAATTAAAACAAGCTTCAGAAAGAAAGCTTTTAGAAATACAGAGTGAAAAGAACAAACAGAAAAATGATTTGGATGGTATGGAAAATTTGGACAAAATAAAGACCATACAACAAAACCTGGAGAGAGAGATACAGATTACCACAGTTATTCAACATGTGTTCCAGGTAATATTTATATAAAGTAGGAAGGGGGGGTAAAGAACTTTTTTAAAGTGATTAATTCTATTATTTTCAGGCTTCATATGTTAATATATAACTGAATTAATTCACGGCTGCAGTGGTGCACTGAGCACCTTGGCCTTGGAGTACACAATGAAGCAGGGCAAAGGCTAATAGAGTTTTGCCAAGAGAATGCACTGGTCATAGCAAACACCCTCTTCCAACAACACAAGAGAAGACTCTACACATGGACATCACCAGATGGTCAACACCGAAATCAGATTGATTATATTCTTTGCAGCCAAAGATGGAGAAGCTCTATAAAGTCAGCAAAAACAAGACCAGGAGCTGACTGTGGATCAGACCATGAACTCCTTATTGACAAATTCAGACTGAAATTGAAGAAAGTGGAGAAAGCCACTAGACCATTCAGGTATGACCTAAATCAAATCCCTAACGATTATACAGTAGAAGTGAAAAATAGATTTAAAGGACTAGATCTGATAGAATGGATGATGAACTATGGATGGAGGTTCGTGACTGTACAGGAGACAGGAATCAAGACCATCCCGAAGAAGAAGAAATGCAAAAAAGCAAAATGGCTGTCTGAGGAGGCCGTACAAATAGCTGTGAAAAGACGGGAAGCGAAAAGCAAGGGAGAAAAGGAAAGATATACCCATTTGAATGCAAAGTTCCAAAGAATAGCAAGGAGAGATAAGAAAGCCTTCCTCAGCGATCAATGCAAAGAAATAGAGGAAAACAATAGAATGGGAAAGACTAGAGATCTTTTCAAGAAAATTAGAGCTACCAACGGACCATTTCATGCAAAGATGGGCTCAATAAAGGACAGAAATGGTAGGGACCTAACAGAAGCAGAAGATATTAAGAATAGGTGGCAAGAATACACAGAAGAATTGTACAAAAAAGTTCCTCACAACACAGACAATCACGATGGTGTGATCACTCATCTAGAGCCAGACATCCTGGAATGTGAAGTCAAGTGGGCCTTAGGAAGCATCACTACGAACAAAGCTAGTGGAGGTGATGGAATTCCAGTTGAGCTATTTCAAAGCCTGAAAGATGATGCTGTGAAAGTGCTGCACTCGATATGCCAGCAAAATTGGAAAACTCGGCAGTGGCCACAGAACTGGAAAAGGTCAGTTTTCATTCCAATCCCAAAGAAAGGCAATGCCAAAGAATGCTCAAACTACTGCACAATTGCACTCATCTCACATGCTAGTAAAGTAATGCTCAAAATTCTCCAAGCCAGGCTTCAGCAATACATGAACCGTGAACTTCCAGATGTTCAAGCTGGTTTTAGAAAAGGCAGAGGAACCAGCGATTAAATTTCCAACACTCTCTGGATCATCGAAAAAGCAAGAGAGTTCCAGTAAAACATCTATTTCTGCTTTATTGACTATGCCAAAGACTTTGACTGTGTGGATCACAATAAACTGTGGAAAATTCTGCAAGAGATGGGAATACCAGACCACCTGACCTTCCTCCTAAGGAAGCTGTATGCAGGTCAGGAAGCAACAGTTAGAACTGGACATGGAACAACAGACTGGTTCCAAATAGGAAAAGGAGTACATCGAGGCTGTATATTGTCACCCTTCTTGTTTAACTTATATGCAGGTACATCATGAGAAATGCTGGGCTGGATGAAGCACAAGCTGGAATCAAGATTGCCGGGAGAAATATCAATAACCGCAGATATGCAGATGACACCATCCTTATGGCAGAGAGTAAAGAAGAACTAAAGAGCCTCTTGATGAAAGTGAAAGAGGAGAGTGAAACAGTTGGCTTAAAGCTTAACATTCAGAAAACTAAGATCATGGCATCCGGTCCCATCACTTCATGGCAAATAGATGAGGAAACAATGGAAACAGCAACAGACTTTATTTTGGGGGGGCTCCAAAATCACTGCAGATGATGATTAATTGCAGCTATGAAATTGAAAGACGCTTACTCCTTGGAAGGAAAGTTATGACCAATCTAGATAGCATATTAAAAAGCAGAGACATTACTTTGCCAACAAAGGTCCATCTAGTCAAGGCTATGGTTTTTCCAGTAGTCATGTATGGATGTGAGAGTTGAACTATAAAGAAAGCTGCTGCTGCTGCTAAGTCGCTTCAGTCATATCCGACTCTGTGCAACCGCATAGACGGCAGCCTACCAGGCTCCCCCGTCCCTGGGATTCTTCAGGCAAGAATACTGGAGTGGGTTGCCATTTCCTTCTCCAATGCGTGCAAGTGAAGTTGCTCAGTTGTGTCGAACTCTTAGCGATCCCATGGACTGCAGCCTACCAGGCTCCTCCGTCCGTGGGATTTTCCAGGCAAGAGTACTGGAGTGGGGTGCCATTGCATTTTCCATAAAGAAAGCTGAGCGCCGAAGGATTGATGGTTTTGAACTGTGGTGTTGGAGAAGACTCTTGAGAGTCCCTTGGACTGCAAGGAGATCCAACCAGTCCATCCTAAAGCAAATCAGTCCTGGGTATTCATTGGAAGGACTGATGTTAAAGCTGAAACTCCAATACTTTGGCCACCTGATGCTAAGAGCTGACTCATTGGAAAAGACCCTGATGCTGGGAAATATTGAGGGCAGGAGGAGAAGGGGACGACAGAGGATGAGATGGCTGGATGGCATCACCGACTCGATGGACATGGTTTGGGTGGACTTGGGGAGTTGGTGATGGACAGGGAGGCCTGGCATGCTGTGATTCATGGGGTCGCAAAGAGTCGGACACGACTGAGTGACTGAACTGAACTGAACTGAATTGATTCAGTATCATTGAGCTGCAGTTTTTCAAAGAATAATGCCCAGAATTTTCATTAATTATAACGCTAATCAGTCCTCCATTGCCTACCACAAAAATAATCTTCATCTTTGTCAAAGTCTTGGAACTTTTCAAGGGCTGAGAATTAAGCTCTTTTACCTCTTTTCAAAATAATGCATATTACTTACAATTTAATTGTTTTTCACTGTAGAGATGCAAAATGAAGTCTGAACCATAACTGTAATCTTTTTCCTTTAGAAACACTGCAAATATCCTTCCTTAAGAGGTAAAAACTATCTACAAAAACTGGCAAAGCACCAAAATTGTTATAAACATTGTAAATATTCCCTAGCATTATGGAGATCAAGGATGAAGCCTTATTGAAAGTAGAATTAGATACAAGAATGCATTTAATCTATTTTTTTCCCCATCATCACAGAGTAAATGTTCACACCTAGTTCTGTAAATATTTAATAAGTGAAAGACGATTTTTTAAAAACCTTGATAAATTTTTGAAACTACTGAGAATTTTCAAACAATTTGTTTTTTGTTTTTTGTTTTTTAATTACAGAACCTCATTTTGGGGAGTAAAGTCAACTGGGCAGAGGATCCTGCCCTCAAGGAAACTGTTCTGCAGCTTGAGAAGAATCTCACCATGATCTAATAGGAATTCTTGTTTGACATTTTTTGTTATTTTTAATGTCATTTAAATAGAAAATTCAAGTGAAATGCTTTTTAGTGTTTTTGGAATGATTCTAATACTGCAATTTTTTTTTTAGCTTGAGTTAAGTGTTACATGGAATCTATTGTTTTAAATACAATCAAGTGACTGGCACAATCTAAATCTGAAAATCTGAGCCTTGGAAGGGTCCCAAAAGACATCTAGTCCAGCCTTCTACTGAATATGAACATTTTTTCTACAACATTCCTGGAAATCCCAGCTCTCATTTGGAATACTTCTGTGTATTTGTTTGTCAACCAAAATATTAGAAAGTTAGAAAAGCATATCCACACACATCTCTGTTTTTTTTTTCAACTGTCAATTGTATTTTATTCAGATAAATCTCATTTTAGTTCAACTTACTACAGGTTTGGATTTTTTTTTGCCTTTTCAAAAAATTGAGGGGACTTCCCTGGTGGTCCAGTGGCTGAGACTCCATGCTCCCAGTGCAGGGGGCCGAGGTTTGGTCCCTGGTCAGGGAACCAGATCCCACATGGCTGCGGTGAAGAGTGTGCATGCCACCACAGCTGAAGAGCCCACATGTGGCAACTAAGACCAGGTGCAGCCAAATAAGCAATTTTTTTTTTAAATAAAAAAAATTGAGATATAATTGATACATAACACTGTAAGTTTAAGACATACAACACTGTTGATCTAACCCCCATTAGCTAACATCTCCATCATGTCACATAATTATCATTTCTTTATCATGGTGAGAATGTGTAAGATCATCCTCTTAGTAACTTTGAAGTGTGTAATGTAGTGTGTTAACTAGAATCACAGTGTTGTCCGTTAGATCTCCAAAAGTTATTCATCTTCTAACTGCACGTTTGTACCCTTTGACCACCATTTTCTCAGTTCCCTCACCCTTCCATGCACAATTTTAAACAGATACCCAAATAAAGCACCGCAGTGAAAAAAGAAGAAAAAAAAACATATTCTGATTATAGAAAAACTGTGACTTTATTTTGTATTTTTATGTTTATTATGTATCACTTTTATTAAAGTAAATGTTATTCTATCTTATTAAAAAAGTAGAACTTGAAGCCTTTTATAGTATCCAATTTCATTTTTTAAAAACTCTGATTTGAGCTCTTTATTAATTTGGAGCTATTGATAATATTTATAGACAATGTAGTCTTTTTAACATTAAGAAAGACTTTAAACTTTAAAAATGCTCTGCAATGGACAGTAGTATTTGAAATCTGTTCTTTAGATCAATAACAAAAACGATATTTGCCTAAATTTGAATTCTGAAAGCTTTTCTTTGGAATTTGTATAGTTTGGCCTCATTTGTTTTGATAAATAATTTATGTGTAGTTTTTTATTTTATGTGTTGTTACTCTTTTTGCCACAGTGTATTGTTGGAAATTGTCCATGTGAATTATAAAACAAGTTATATTTTTCTCATAGAAAAACTTTCTGGAAAATACTTTCCTGATCCAAAGATATAGCATTAAATATATCATAGATGCACACTTTATTAGCGAATCCCAACTCAAAGGATTATCACCATCCTCAGAAAACCTTCCTGCATTTTCCTAAGATTTTATTGTCCTGTTGTGTGCTCCCTCTTAAAGCCCAGCTCTGAGAGAGAAATTGTATTAGCTTTCTTGGAAATCATGCTGAGTAACAACCTCAAATCTCGGTGACTTATAAGAAATACATTCTCTGTTGGATCCATGGTTTGGCTGATTATCCTAAGACCCAGGCTGAGGGAGCAGCCACTATCTGAAACACATGCTCATGGCTTATGAGGCCAAGTCAAATCATGCAAGCACACTTGGTTTCTACTTAGAGCAAGTGTACATTATATGCACCCAGGTTCCATTGACCAAGCTCAACACTGGGGCAGGAAAGTATATGCCTCTCTCACAGCAGGAAGTGCTGAGTTTCCGAGTAGGGGAAAGCAAATGGATATTTGCTGAAAAGAATATATACTCTACCACAGCCTGCTACCTTGGTCTTAAATATTAATTTCCCTTCTGCATGTAAAAGATGCACCTCTCCCCAAAGATGGTAAGCTAATAATGTCACCCAGGCATACCAGTTTCAGAGAGTCTCCAGTTAAGTCCAGTTGGATTCTTCCTGATCTGGAGACCTATGACCTGAAAAGACAAATGATATTGCTTCACACAGTCAGCAAATAATGGTGACAATGACGGGCAATTCTGAAATACTGCTTGGCAAATGAACGGAAGTGCCCCTTCTGAGGGGACAGGGAACACCTTTGGATTTGGCTCTTGTTCTGCTGTCTGGAAGCAGTTCTTTATCTGCGGTCCTTCACTCTGCCCTTTGGGAGGTTCTTCCTGTCCGTTACTAACTTTGACCATATCTGAAGAGGGCATCAGAGATTATGCCCATCTGAACAGTTTTCTCAACTGGGGACCCAAATATCATTTTACATCTCAAACAATCACAGTCTTTTAAAATCCAGGCTAGTGGGGTCTTTGCTAATATATTTTTTCTCAAAAATGGTGGGAGTGGTGGGAGTGATGGTTGTTTTGGTTGGCTATTTCCTCATATCAAACTGATTTACCAGCTGCCTGGATTTGTAAATAAAATTTTATTGGAACAAAGCCACACCCACAGGTTTACATATTATCTATGGCTGCCTTTCTTCCACAATAGCATACGTTGGTCCCTTGCTTATGATGGTACAACTTAGGATTTTTCTACTCTATGATGGTGTAAAAGCTATATGCATTTGGTAGAGATCACACTTCAAATTTTGATCTTTTCCTGGGCTAATAATACTCTCTCATGATCTATAGTAATGCTGGGCAGCAGCAGCAAGCCACATCTGTCAGCCAGAGTCATGGAGGCAAACACAAATATACTTACAACCATTCTGTTTTTCACTTTCAGTACATTAGTCAGTAAGTTACATGACATATGCAATACTTTATTATATTATAAAATAGGTGTTAGGTGAATTTGCCCAACTGTAGGTTAATGTAAATGTTCTGAGCACAATTTAAGATTAGGTATATTAAATGCATTTTGACTTAGGATATTTTCAATTTAGGATGGGTTTATTGGGATGTAACATGATCATAAGGAAGATTGGTAGTTGAACTGAATTGAGTAGCTGCAACAGATTATATCCTCCTTCCCACCCCACCATCCCCGACAAGTTCCTCTTAACAGTCATTGTCAAAGGAACCAATTGCCCTGTAGAAAGGTCTCTTCTGACTTGTCCGATTGCTTCCCAGTAGTTTACATAGCTTATTTCACCTCTGTTTTCTGGCAAACCAGAAGTTAGATCTACGTGCTTTATTAAATGTAGTTTCAAATTTTTTTTAATCAAAAAAATCCACAAGTTGTTCTGGGCACTTTGTATTGCATCACATCAGGAAGCTGTCATGCATACTGTTATTCCATGTCCAGTTCTAACTGTTGCTTCCTGACCTGCATGCAGGTTTCTCAAGAGACAGGTCAGGTGGTCTGGTATTCCCATCTCTTTCAGAATTTTCCACAGTTTATTGTGATCCACACAGTCAAAGGCTTTGGCATAGTCAATAAAGCAGAAGTAGATGTTTTTCTGGAACTCTTGCTTTTTCGATGATCCATCAGATGTTGGCAATTTGATCTCTGGTTCCTCTGCCTTTTCTAAAACCAGCTTGAACATCTGGAAGTTCACGATTCACATATTGCTGAAGCCTGGCTTGGAGAATTTTGAGCATTACTTTACTAGCGTGTGAGATGAGTGCAATTGTGTGGTAGTTTGAGCATTCTTTGGCATTGCCTTTCTTTGGGATTGGAATGAAAACTGACATTTTCCAGTCCTGTGGCCACTGCTGGAAGAAGCACAAGCTGGAATTAAGATTGCCAGGAGAAATATCAATAACCTCAGATATGCAGATGACACCACCCTTATGGCAGAAAGTGAAGAGGAACTAAAAAGCCTCTTGATGAAAGTGAAAGAGAAGAGTGAGAAAGTTGGCTTAAAGCTCAACATTCAGAGAACTAAGATCATGGCATCTGGTCCCATCACTTCATGGAAAATAGATGGGGAAACAGTGCAAACAGTGTCAGACTTTATTTTGGGGGGCTCCAAAATCACTGCAGATGGTGATTGCAGCCATGAAATTAAGGCACTTACCACTTGGAAGGAAAGTTATGACTAACCTAGATAGCATATTAAAAAGCAGAGACATTACTTTGTCAATAAAGGTCCGGCTAGTCAAGACTATGGTTTTTCCAGTAGTCATGTGTGGATGTAGAGTTGGACTGTGAAGAAAGCTGAGCGCCGCAGAATTGATGCTTTTGAACTGTGGTGTTGGAGAAGACTCTTGAGAGTCCCTTGGACTGCAAGGAAATCCAACCAGTCCATCCTAAAGGAGATCAGTTCTGGGTGTTCATTGGAAGGACTGATGTTGAAGCTGAAACTCCAATACTTTGGCCACCTCATGTGAAGAGTTGACTCATTGGAAAAGACCCTAATGCTGGGAAGGATTGGGGGCAGGAGGAGAAGGGGACGACAAAGGATGAGATGCTGGATGGCATCACCGACTCGGTGGACATGAGTTTGGGTAAACTCCAGAAGTTATTGATAGACAGGGAGGCCTGGCGTGCTGCGGTTCATGGGGTCGCAAAGACTTGGACACGACTGAGCGACTGAACTGAACTGAACATGCGTACTGAGTTATGCCTCACAGATGTACAGCCAATGTCAGGAACAAGGTACACGGGACAAGAAAGGAGTCAAAGTCTAGGTAAGATAAGGATATTAAGAAGACACAATAGATGAAGTACAATTGGATGTTGTGCTTCACAGGTCCACGAAAACAGCCAAACAATAGCATTCAGGGTTGACTGAAGAAAGATGTACAATGTAACAGCTGAGAGTTGAGTTTTAGTGGTGTTTTACTGAGCACTAATAGACAGCCTCTCAGATAGCTCTGAGGAAGTGCTCTGAAGAGGTAGGGAGGAAGAGGCCAGTATATATGAGATTTTGGCTACAAAGTATGTGCAATCCAGCATATATCTTAGTAGAAGTTTACTTTTAGTTAAGGGGAATAGATACATCAGTTAATGATATCTTAGTGCTTTGCTAAGTATGGGAGGATACAAGAATCCAGATTCATAAAACATTTCCTAAAGTATATCTAAGGGCCGTTTTTGTTTGCCTGTTCTCCCAAAGCACTGCATACTCCTGTTCTTTGTCCTGAATTCTTACATAGTGTCCTAGAGGTTAACAATGGCAAGGATCAATGACTTGATCCTTGCAGAACTGGAGAGTAGACAACATTCATTGTTTTATTAATACAAGACAAAAATCATGGGACCTGGACTTCCCTGGTGGCATAGTGTGTAAGAACCCGCCTGCCAACGCAGGGGACACCGGTTCCATCCCTGATCGGATGCCACATGCCACAGAGCAACTGAGTCCATACACCGCAACTACTGAAGCCTGCATGCTCTATAGCCCACGAGCCACAACTAATGGGCTTCTGGGCCCAGACCCCGCAAGTTGCAACTACTGAAACCTATGCACCTAGAGCCTGTGCCCTGCAACAAGAGAAACCACCACACTGAGAAGCCAGTGCACCAGGACTAGAGAGCAGCCCTCCACTCGCCACAACTAGAGAAAGGAAGCCGGCGCGCAGCAAGGAAGACCCAGTGCAGCCAAAAAGAAATAAAGCAGTGTATACATGTCAAAAAAAAGGAATGGAATGAGTGATCAAATGGTGTGATGACAGGAGGGTGATTAAAATTGAGCAGGAAAATAAGATAGAATTTGGGGACTGGGGCAGTTTGCTGTCTCAGGCTCAGCTCCTTTCATCATTTCCATCCTAGAGAGAACTAATCAAGAAGGGGCCTGGATGAGAATTCTGTGGCATATGAATGCCAACACTTATAAAAAAAATCCACAAGTAGAGAAAAGTCAGAGCATTTTCCTGGCTCAGTTCAGTTCAGTCGCTCAGTCGCGTCCAACTCTTTGCGACCCCATGAATCGCAGCATGCCAGGCCTCCCTGTCCATCACCAACTCCCAGAGTCTACCCAAACCCATGCCCATCGAGTTGGTGATGCCACCCAGCCATCTCATCCTCTGTTGTCCCCTTCTCCTCCTGCCCTCAATCTTTCCCAGCATCAGGGTCTTTTCCAATGGATCAACTCTTCGCATGAGGTGGCCAAAGTATTGGAGTTTCAGCTTCAACATCAGTCCTTCCAGTGAACACCCAGGACTGATCTCCTTTAGGATAGACAGGTTGGATCTCCTTGCAGTCCAAGGGACTCTCAAGAGTCTTCTCCAACACCGCAGTTCAAAAGCATTAATTTTTCAGCGCTCAGCTTTCTTCACCGTCCAACTCTCACATCCATACATGACTACTGGAAAAACCATAGCCTTGACTAGACGGACCTTTGTTGGTAAAGTAATGTTTCTGCTTTTAAATACGTTGTCTAGGTTGGTCATAACTTTCCTTCCAAGGAGTAAGCGTCTTTTAAATTTCATGGCTGCAAGCACCATCTGCAGTGATTTTGGAGCCCCCCAAAATAAGGTCTGACACTGCTTCCACTGTTCCCCATGAAGTGATGGGACCAGATGCCATGATCTTAGTTTTCTGAATGTTGAGCTTTAAGCCAACTTTTTCACTCTCTTCTTTCACGTTCATCAAGAGGCTCTTTAGTTCTTTTTCGCTTTCTGCCGTAAGTGTGTGGTGTCATCTGCATATCTGAGGTTATTGATATTTCTCCTGGCAATCTTTATTCCAGCTTGTGCTTCATCCAGCCCAGCGTTTCTCATGATGTACTCTGCATATAAGTTAAATAAGCAGGGTGACAGTATACAGCTTTGATGTACTCCTTTTCCTACTTGGAACCAGTCTGTTGTTCCATGTCCAGTTCTAACTGTTGCTTCCTGACCTCCCCAAACAAAATTCATACCAATATGACCAGTAATTTATACTGCATTTGACATTTTCTAATCTCATCATCAGGTATTCTGGAGAAACTTCTTGGAATTAGAGGACTTGGAAAATTTATATTTTAGTAAAATCTCTAGATGATGGGAATTCTTTGTCCATTTTCTTCATTTGTTTCTTAAATATAATCATAAAGGAAAATGAAAAATATTAGTAGAAAAGTAGCCAAACAGTCTACCTGTGTCTCTCAAATGACTTCAGAATGAGAATCTAGCCTTGTAGATTTTCACAAAGAAAGTTGCTGTTTCTCTAAATGTAAGTGAAGTATCTTTATACTAGAAATCTAAGCTGCTGTTGGCTTTTGAGCTTTCTTCCCCGCCAGCTTTACTGAAGATATGGGTGGCAGACTCTTTGCGACCTCATGGACTGTGGCCTGCCAGGCTCCTCTGACCAAGTAGTTCTCCAGGCAAGAATACTGGAGGGGGTTGCCGTTTGTCACTGACAAATAAAATGCAAAATATTTAAAGTTTACAATGTGATGACTTGATGTATGTGTACACTGTGAAAGGATTCCCACAATCTACTTAACACATCCAGCACCTCACATATTTATATTTACTTTTCCTTTTCTTGGTGAGAACACTTAAGTTCTATTTTCTTAGTAAATTTCAACTGTACAATGCAATGTCATCAACTCTAGTCACCATTTTTTTAAAATAGGAGTTTTTTTTTTTTCAACTAATTTATTTTAACTGGAAGATAATTACAATATTGTGATGGTTTTTGCCATACATCAACATGCATCGGCCACAGGTATACACGTGTGCCCCCATCCTGAACCCCCCCTCCCACCTCCCTCCCCACCTGATCCCTCTGGGTTGTCAAAATCCAGGGGCTTTGGGTGCCCTGCTTCACATATTGAACTTGGACTGGTCATTTATTTTATGCCTGGTTATATGCATGTTTCAATGCTATTCTCAAATCACCCCACCCTCTCCTTCTCCCATTGAATCTAAAAGTCTGTTCTTTACATCTGTGTCTCCTTTGCTGCCCTGCATGTAGGGTCATCGGTATTGTCTTCCTAAATTTCATACGTATGCATTAGTATACAGTATTTGTCTTTCTCTTCCTGACTTACTTCACTCTGTATAGTAGACTCCAGGTTAGTCACTATTTTTGAACTTTAAGAACATATTAGTTTTTCTGGTTTCAGCAATGGTAACTTAAAAACATTTTTAATATACTTTATTTTTTAAACCAGCTTTAGGTTCACAGCAAGATGGAGCAGAAAGTTCAGACAGTTCCCATATACCTACTGCTCAGACACAGGCACAACCTCCGCCACCGTCACCACCCTCCACTATAGCGGTACGTTTGTTACAACTGAACCTTAACATCAATGTGTCTTTATCATCCAAAGGTTGCATATTCTTTGAATTTTGACAAATATAGTGGCATGTAGCCACCATTATATTGATACTATCATACAGAATAGTTTCGCTGTCCTAAAAATTCCCTGTGCTCTGCCTACTTGCCCCTCCCTTCCCCGACCCCTGACCACTACTGTTATTTTTATTGTTTTCAGAGTTTTCCCTTTTCCAGAATGTCATATAATTGGAGCCATTCAGTATGTAGGGTTTTTTGAGCACCATCTTTTACTCCCACTGTTGATGAAAATTCAGTGAGCTATTGAATAGTTAAGGGGTGCAGGGGCAGGGGGAAGGAATTTTATACAAACCAAACTGAAGATTATAATCCAGGAAGCAGATTCTCAGAAAGCTCTGAGGACTGTTCTGCCTGTTAGAAGTCAAAGGCAGAGTCATGTACATTTTTGAGACAAAGGACTGTATATCTAAATGACAAACTGATACTTCACATAAAGTCCACAAAGCATCCTTAGTCCGGGTAAGCAGGTACAAATGGAGCGACAAGTCACTGTGACCCCTTACAGAGCAGGAAAAGAACCCTATTGTTTGAAGAAGTTACATTGCTAGCCTCAGAAGAAAGAAAAAAAGGGATCTTTATGCTTGAGCAGGTGCTTCCATCTTTAAGGAGCTCTGGTTAATGTGTAATGGAGATGTACACTGAACATTAGGGAAGAAGGCCCAGAGGGACCCACAGAGAGAATTTTGTTTAATTTTTCTTGTCCTGCCTTAAACTAAAATTTAAGCGATATACGTCAGCGCCTCTCTCCCTACACCCTCCTCAGATCATATTGTCCAAACTATGGCTGTTGGCCAACTTGATGGATTAAAAATAGTGTTTCAGTGCAGTTTAAATTTTTCTTAGAATAAGGGAGGTTAAATGTCTCTTAATATTTTTAAGGGAAATTTGTTTTTCTTTTTTTTAATTCGCCAGTTCATGTGGTTTGCCCACCTAACCACTTTATCAATCTGATTTTAGAATATGCTATGTGCTGCTAAAACAAGCTTTGAAAGCTCTAAACAAACAAACAAAAGATTCCTGGTCTCCTCCAGACATTCTGAGTCAGAAGGGCCTATATTTAGGTTAAATAACTCTCCTAGATTTAGAAAACATTGACTTAGATCATCAAAACAAATTTGTCACTCAAAATATTTACAATAATGTAAGGTGTTACATTACCTACAAAGTTGCTGCAACATATTGTACTGTGTATTGAATTTTTAACATTGTAAACACTAATATTTACCATAGAATTTAACATTAATACAACTTGGGGGAATGATGGATGGCTCATGTTTCAAAAAGAAAAACTAGAACTTCTGCGTTTTCTAACTCGAAGCAGGCAGCAGTTTAGTATCAGGAGTAATGGTAGAGAAAGGAGTCAGAAAACCAAATCAAGCAATGTCAATAAGCAACAGGAATGAACACATTGTAAAACAACTATACTTCAGTAAAAAAAAATTAACAAATTTTTAAAAAGTAACGGAATATGAGACCCATAGAACCTACAGAATCGGAATCGGCCACCACTCTTTCTGAATTTGCTTCTTACTCCCAAATTTTAACAAGATTGCTCATTTTAGGTAGCCAAAATGATTTATATTACTTATTTGGTTTCATATTACATTTTGGACCACGCTGAAATTAAAAACAGACAATCCGGAGAAGAAATGGTCCTAGGTCACTCATAGGGTGATGAACAAAATAAATCCAACATCACACATCTCTACCTGCAAAACGAAAACAACGGGAAACACGTGGGTCAGCTCCGCAGCCAGAAGCGAGGCGCGGCGGCGTCAGGCACGAGGGGTGGGGCTAGCGCCACCGTGGAGGAGGGTCCTGCCCGAGCGCCCGCTCCTCCGTGACGTCACAGGCGGGGCCCGCCCCTTGCCGCCCAGGACTCCTGTTATAACCGCGGCTCGCCAGCGCCCCGGAAGCTGCCCCTCCTCGGGGTCATGATGGGCAGCAAGATGGCGTCTGCCAGCAGGGTCGTTCAGGTAAGGAGACTCGGTCGCCTTTCTGCGCCGTGGGCGGTAGGGAAGGTGCTGACTGTAGCACCCGCGCTGGGGAGGAAAGGCGGTGATGGAGGCTGCGCGGTGACCGCGGCCCTGCCTAGAGCCAGCAGCTGCTTCCCCGGGTATATGTGAGAATTGGACCTTGCGCTTGTTGGGACGGGCAGGGAAGCCTGGGACGGAGCTGACGATTCGAGCCAGGCCGAGGGGTGCATCTCCGCAGGTAGGCACTTAGCTGTTGTAAAGTCCCTGGACTGCCCTCCACCGAGACCTCCTCAGCCTCGTAGCAGGCTGCAGGCTTGGCTGCTGGCAATATCCTGGCCAATCAGCGACCGGTATTGTCTAGGTTGTCGCGAATCAGCCAATCGGAAGGAAGGCGGTAGAGGAGCGAAAGGAAGCGAACCTTCGCTCTGACCCAGTGTCCCTTCAAGGTCTTGGGAATGGCCAGAGGACTGGCCCCGCGGGCTGCGTCCTCGCCCGATACTCAGCTCCACCAACCGGCGACTGCTTATAGGCCTGATGGGGGAGAATGGAAAAAATATATATTTAAGTTTTTCTGTAATGTTTTTCCCTGAAATTAGATTGGCGCTAGAGGAACTTTATCAACCCACTCATCAGTTAGTAGCTCCTGACAGCTTTTGTTTTTGCTTCTCCAACTGTGGTCTTTAGCTTAAGTAGGAAAATTAAACTTGGTATATAAAGGGCTACAACCTCCACTTTTGTGGTTGTTTTACTCGAGTTTTTTTTTCAACTCAAATTGCATTATTGTACAATTAACTTTTAACTTTGATATGAGAAGTGCATTTCCCTTTTCACAAGTACATCTCCTGAAAGACTTTTTCTTAAAGTTATTTCGCTCTGAAATATAATCTTAGATCCCAGTCTTTGCTCCCATTGCAACGAATGATCCCCACTTATTCATTCATTGGGTAGTTATTAAGCCTTAATTAAAGATTTTGTGAGGACAGGAGAACACCCGACAAAGGACCAGTATCCTTAATACATAATTATATAAATCAGTAATATATAGCCCAGTTTTTTAAATGGGTAAAAAACTTGATATTGCACAAAGCAAGATATTTGAATGAGCGCTAAGCCAGTGAAAAGATGTTCAACATCATTACTTGCCAGGAAAATGCAAATTAAAACTAGGAAACCACCAAAATTATTAAAAAGACTACACTGCCAAGTGGTGATGAGAACACGAAGCACCTGAAACTCTCATACATTGCTGGTGGGAATATGAAAAGGTATAGCCACTTTGGAAGACTGTTTTGTGGGCCTTTACTACTAGTTAGACACACCTACCCTGTGTCCCAGCAGTCTTACTCATAGGTTTCTACCAGGAGAAATGAGTGCATATACCTATTTAAAAAACAAGATAAAAATGTTCATAGTTGCTTTATTCATAATAACACCTAAACCAGAAAATATCCAAATATCCATTAGCAATATAAAGTGTGGTAGACTTGTTAAAATGGAACAGCACACAGCAATAATAAGCAACTATTAATACATACAACAAAAATGATGCTGTGAGATACAGAATAAGGAATGGCTTGTCTACTTCTAACAGAGGTGCCAAGACTTACATTCACATTCATAATACAAAGCAGTACGTGCTGACAACATGTTAACGTTAGCAAAATGTGTTGGGTACTTCTGTGCCAGGCCTGTACTCAGTGCTGGGACCACAGTGCCAACAGGACAATACATGGTGCCTCCACAGAGCGTAAGCCTTGTTGATCGGTATCTTGAAGAGAGCAGTATTTCAGCAGACTGGCACAAACTGATAGGAATTCACAAACCATGGTGTCACCATTAAGTAGAGGAATTTGGCTGGACGCAGCGTATTTAAAAATAATTTTAGACGAGTAAGTTATAAATGCCTGCTGAATGCCAAGCAATATATATTTGATATGTCTGGGATGATGCAGTAGTAGAGAGGAGATAATCATGTAGGAAATCATTTAACTGTATAAGACACAGGGGAAGAAGGTAGGTAGTTGGGTTAATTCAGGATTTGAGATTTACAGCAAGGCAGTTGAGAGTGCTAAGAGGTTGCTCAGTGGACTGTGGGTCTAGCCGAGATGAGAATGAAAGTAAAGTCAAGATGGAACCACTTGATTGGGAGAAAAGGGAGAGATCAAAGAAATGAAAGGCTGGTTGAAACTGATAGTGGGAAATAAAGAAGAGAGTTAAAAAGCTGTAGTTGAGTTTGGATTTTAGGTTAAGATTTTAGGGATGGTACAGCTCTGAACTCAGTAAAGAATTAAGAATAAAAGAAAAGAACCTTTCAGGAATAAACACTAAACTGGAAAGAATACAAAGATCAATGGGCAACTTAGAAGTTTTCCTAAGGGAAATAGTAGTGGAAAGGAGAAAAAGGATTAAAAAACAAAACGCAGATAACAATTGAGGCCTGTGCAGGTCCCAACCTGTCCGTGGTTTGGAGTTGCTATCTGCCTCATAAAGCAAAGTAAGTAGAGGGTTGGTCTTCTGAGAAGGCAAGAGCTGTCTTCTCCTCTGAAAAAACCTCTAACATCGCTGACTTTGGCATCTTCCAAGAATCGTAGGGCAGGGATTGAGGCACCATGAGGCTGGGTTTTCAGTTAAGGTAGAAAGAGAAGACAGTAGTTGTAACCAGAAGGTCCAGAGTGGAGTGTCATTTGCTCCAGAACGAGTCACTTTTAACTTTGCCTGGGCTTCATGAATCGTAGAAGTGGATTCCTTCATAAAATAAGTTTCCCCAAAAAATCAAAGATAATGAAAAGAGATTAAAGGGATTCAGAGAATGTCATAGAAGTAGATAAAGACAAGATGATACAACTTTTGTATAATAAGTCTCTGAAAAAGTGAAAGTAGAGTTGACCAAGTCTCAATACCTATAATTTAATAAAACTTTCCTGATACAAAAAGAGACTTAAAGTTATACCTTGTAGTTGAGAGATTTGACCTGGTATGTTGACTAATGGGTATATTCTAGTAAAATCATTAAATTTTAAAGAAAAGAATTATTTGGTGATCCAAGCAACAAGACCAAGCACTTAGAATGAAGCTATCAAAGTTTTCAACAATAATACTTCTTAAAGGAAAACATGTGGATTGCATATTTAAGGTAGTTAAGGAAAGAAAATGTAAACCTAAGCTTTATCTAGCTGCACTGACCTTCAAGTATAAAGGCCACAAACTCTTCTAAACCTTTAATAACTCAGGGAATACTGTTCCCCAAAGCTCTTCCTACTACTTCTTCCAGGGAATGAGCATCAGACAGCTAAGGGATACTTAGTTGTACTTGTAGCTGTTTTAACACAGGAACTGGATATAATCACTGAGTGTATTTAACAGTAGAATTAAGGCTAGATAATGCAAATAAGGGAGAAAGACTTATTGGTAATATCTGCTCTGACAGTATATACCTAATAAGACTTTTTAAATGGAGGAATAAGAGGAAGAGTATACAGAAAGTAAAATAAACTTGCAATTGCCTCTGGTTATTAACTGGTAGTAAAGGATGGGGAGCGGTGGCAGAGAAGAGATTACCATCAGTTACTTTCATTCTTTCTAGTAATAATGAACCAATAGGTAGTATCTCAGAAACAGGCAATTGAGAGCATTATCTAAAGGTAACAGCATAACATAAACATTATACAAAAGCACAGATCTTTCTAAATACCAAAAAACCAACAACCAACCAACCAACTCCACAACTGAAAGCAAAGAAAAAGATCATAGGACAAAGAATGTTAAATGATATGACAGAAAATATACCACATTTATGAGTTATAAATGTAAGTGGTCTCACTCCCCTTTTAAAAGTGTTCTCAGGTTAGCCAACAAATGAATGTTACTGCTAAGTCACCTCAGTCGTGTCCGACTCTGTGCGACCCCGTAGATGGCAGCCCAGCAGGCTCTGCCGTCCCTGGGATTCTCCAGGCAAGAACACTGGAGTGGGTTGCCATTTCCTTCTCCAATGCATGAAAGTGAAAAGTGAAAATGAAGTCGCTCAGTTGTGTCCGACGCTTAGCGACCCCATGGGCTGCAGCCTGCCAGGCTCCTCCGTCCATGGGATTTTCCAGGCAAGAGTACTGGAGTGGGGTGCCATTGCCTTCTCCAAACAAATGAATATTTAATGTTATATATTATGTAAGAGGCACAGCTGAAACTAAGAGACTTAGAAAGGTACAAATAGAAGGATATCCAGCTGATCTATAAGGGCATATTACTATGCTTTTAAGTGTACAAAAACTATATTGAAATGGATTCTTTCTCTCTGGTATATGTACATATGTTTTAAGTGTGTGTATACATATTCACATGCCTGTAGAGTTAACCCTGACTGACAAATGGTCTGTTCACTCATTTGTCTAATGTTTGCTGAGCATTTACTGTGTACTGGGTACTGCTGCAGAAGTACTTCATTTCCATCTCTGCCCTTCCAGGAGCTTTGGTGTCCTGTAATCATTGGGTCATTTATCTGTCCCATACACAATATTCTTAAGATGTTCAGGTTGCTGTGGAAACATAGGAGTCCTTTTTAAATCGGATTTAGGGATGGGGAATCTTCTTAAGAGAAGAGTGACAGTTGAGCTGTTTTCCAAGATGGTCAGGTAAAAGCAGAGACATGGAAGTAGGGTGGAGCCAGGGAGAGATTTCCTGGCAGAGCACATGAGCTCTCAGTTGAAGGAGGGTGGAAATGGTATGATGAGTTAGGGAAATAAAAAGTACTTCAGAGTCCCTGGAGTGAACGGTACCATGGTGGGGAATGAGAATGGAGAAGTAGGGAGAGGCCAGGTCATGATGGACCTGTAGGTGCCAAATGCCAGTTTGAAGTTTATCCTGAAAAACATCAGCCTGGCAGATGGATAGAACACTCTTTCAAGAAGCCTGGCTATGAAAACCAACAGTTACTAGACAGAGTGAGAAGTTATTTTTAGGGTTCTGTTGATCAGTCTCAGCATTTTATATATATTCATATGATTTCATACTGAAAGTTCTGCTTAAGTTCCTCTATAGCATTATCTGGAATTATAGTGATAAAAAATTAATACTCTTCACATAGCTTATTAAAAAGTTATCTAAATACATGTATTTCTATGCATGTAGGAAAAAGAATCAAGTCGAGAGTTATCAGATGTTTAAATCTATTTTATGTGTGATTTGAGCTTATAGATGTTGTTTTTTTCATTGTGCTTTTCTGTGTTTTTGCCACTTTTTTGTACGCAGAACATGTGTTACTTTTGTTGTCAGAAAAAGTTTTTTTGATTACCTAATTTTCAGTATGCTTTTTATCCTATTCTAAACTAAGTATTAAAACATAGTACAGGAACAAGAGTCAGTACAAGTCAAGGAAACTTCCAGTTCTTACCCATCAGCAGGGTGATTTACAAGTCATGCAACGTAAAATCCATGTCACCTTATAGGGTTGTTTTGGGGTCAGTTGGCAGTACAGTACAATGTTTTGTGATGTATAAAGTACAAATTTATTATGAATATCAAATAAGATAAACAATTAATAGTTCACAGACTAGCTATCCTTGTTGGAGAAGAGTAAAATTCTTTCTTTCTTTGTGGCTGTGCTGGCTCTTGGTTGCAGCACAGGCTTTCTCTAGTTGCGGCGAGCAGGGGCTGTTCTTCCTTACGGTGCGTGGGCTTCTCATTGTGGTGGCTTCTCTGGTTGTGGACCAGAGGCTCTAGGCACATGGGTTCAGTAGTTGCAGCTGATGGGCTCTAGAGCACAGGCTTAGTAGTTCTGGCACTTAGGCTTAGTTCTGCATCATGTGGAAATTGCCTGGACCGGAGAGTGAACTGTGTCTCCTGCCTTGGCAGGTGGATTCTCATCCATTGTGCCACCAGGGAAATATAAGAATAAAATTTTAAAGTAATTTCTTTAATAGAAAATTTAAAGTTGCTGTCAAGTACTAAGTTATTTTAACAAAGGTATCTGCTTGTGGTGTTCAGTAGATTATCTTATGTAGTTAATGAGGTTATCTTAGTACTTCATTTCTTTCTCATGCATTTTATTTTCCTTGTAGGTAGTCAAGCCACATACTCCATTAATAAGGTTCCCTGACAGAAGAGACAATCCTAAACCAAATGGTAAGCTGCAGTTTATTTAGACTAAAAAAATATGTGCAATCAGATCTATACATGAATATTTTATCATAGACTGTTTTTCATTTTAAAATCAGGTTGACAGTTGTAGCTTAGGTCACAGTGGTATGTTAGGTTGTATTAACTAACTTCTGTTACTTACTTTTAAAAAGTAGTAACTTAACAGTAGGTATTTCTGAATTTTTAATGATACTGAGTTTATATATGGGAATTTTTGTTCTACCTTTTCTTCTGTCCTTCAGAAGAATCTCCCACGTTTATATCTGCAGAGATCATGATGAATAACCACCATTCCTATATCTTTCACCCAGCTAACCTTCTCTTTTTTATTCACTCATATCTGTTCATTCAATCAGTAAATATTTCTTGGATTGCCTTAGAACTTAGTAGTCATTAGCCATTAAAGTAATTGAAGATTCTGAACAAGTTCTGTTTTTCTTTTACTCGTCTGTCACTGTCTTTATTATAAGATACTCAACCTTTAATTCAGGGAGAATTTTAACAAACTTTATATGGATATTTTTAACTTATTGTAACTCTTGAAGAATTTATAGGTGACAAACATGTCTGGAGAAAACAAATCTCATCTCCATTTACCAACTTTTTTATTCTCCATTGTATGATGCTACCTGTAATCTCTACCATAGGGCAAAACTTAAGTAATGTCAGTTATCCACATGGATTGAACTCCACTACCTAAAAATTTCATTATTTTATGAACTTATTCAATGTAGTAGTTCACTCACTTAAAACTACGTCATTTGCTTTAAAACAAACTTATGAAACTATATAGCTACCCAACCAAGTTACTCTATAATACTTACCTCTTGGAATTGTAATACTTATCATTTTAAGAATAACTTGATTATTCAGTAATAACTCGAAATAGTATTTTAAGACCCTGAACAATCCCTCCAAGTTTTTTTTTTTTTTAATTTCAGTATCAGAAGTTCTAAGATCAGCAGGACTACCATCTCATACTTCTTCAATTTCACAGCATTCTAAGGGAAGTAAATCGCCAGACTGGCTGATGCATCAGGGTCCACCAGACACTGCAGAGATGATAAAAACTTTACCTCAGAAATACAGAAGGAAACTTGTGTCTCAAGAAGAAATTGAATTTATCCAAGTACGTTGTTGCTCTTTATCCCACTACTGTGGAAGACACCTTAGCATTATTAGCTTTGGAGTTTCCGATGATGATTTACATGTTCTTCCAATTATCTTGTCAAGGTGTGTCCATACCTAAGATGGGGATGGTCAGGTAGGCCAAGACTATGAGAAATAAATGATGTTTGAGCCCTCAGTAAATGTGCTTGAAAGAATATATGTGTATAAGTATATAGTATGGTAAATAGCAAAATATATATACCCCATGAGAAAACGCTTTGTACGGTCCTTATTAATTTTTTAAAAATATTTAGTTATTTTAAATTCTTTATTCGGCTGCCTCTGTTTGGTTGTTATTGTTTTAGTTGTAGGCATTCTGGATCTTCGATCATTGAGGCATGTGAGCTCTTTAGTTCCAGCATGCAAACTCTTTAAGTTGTGACATGGGGGGTCTAGTTCCTGACCAAGGTCCTCATTAATTTTTTTATACTGTAAAGGACCAAGAAATTCGAGGACCATTGACCTAGGTCAACCTTGAGTCCCTTTCAGATCTGAAACTCTTTATGATATTGATATGAGAGCCCAAAAGCTATGAAAAATCTGGAATTGGTTTTAAGACCTAAAGATCATTGCTTTAAAATGTCTCAGATTTGTATAGTTGCCATGATAAATTTATTTGTAAATGAAACACCTAATCTTACTGCTTTATTTCTTTGTTTTCAGCGTGGAGGTCCAGAGTAATCACTGACAATGTGGCTGCTGTTTGTCATCAGACAAAGAAGAGTCTTTCTAAAAAAGGACTTCCAGAATGACAAATGAAAATTGTATATTAAACAACTTTAATAAATATTCTGTAAAAAGAAAAAAAAAGATGAAGTATAGAAAATTTAGATGGACACTTATATCTCCTAATTTATGTATCTTGGTCAGCTTTTCTATAAGCTTACCTGATTGTTTATATACTTTATACCTTAATTAAAGTATACATTTTAAAATGTTAGCCTATTAATTTACTCTTGATTATCAAGCATAACAGTGTTGAACTATTGAAAGCACACAATGTCTAGTGAACCATCAAAGGCTTCCAGTAATTTCACTTTTCTTTCAGTTTCCATTTAAATGTAGAATATATTTGGCAGAATTGCAGCCTTCTGGAAGTAATTTTCCTGAACTTGAATGAGGATCCGTGAAATAATATACTCCATTATTTGTTCTTCCTTCTCAGTGTTTTTGCATTTACAAAATTACTGGAGTATAACTGGCTTATTAACAAGCATATCCTACTCTAAATGATAAAAATATACCCATGGTAAAACAGGTGATATTGTGGTATTAAGACTAGGGAGTTAACACATAATATTATATGTAACCTGTATTCAGAAAAGAAATGCCAGAGTAAAAATGGAAAATGAGATCAAAATGAATATAGCATAGGAATAACATTTGACCAGAAATTGTAATTTATTATGTTTTCAGGGGGGTTAAGAAAGTCTTGTTCTTTGGTTTATCTCTGCTTTGATTGTGATCATGTATACAAGTCCTGATAATCATAAACTTTCTCAAACTTAATTGTCTGAAAGTCTCATAAAATCAACCTGTTTACCTTAAGGCAATTAATAGAATTTTGATAGGGTCTTCCTGTGCCAAGGGTATGTATAATTGTGAAAGTAAAGCCTCACAAAGTGAAATAAATTCTCTTCCATACCTATAATGATTTCTAGAATATGCTTTAAAGAAGTCATCCCTAAGTAGTAAGGGTAATTCATGAGTAATAGAGTAGAATTGTTGAGTACATTTTTGTGTTTGCCCAGTTACATATGGGTTAACCTTTATACTTATTTTGTTTTTTCTACTGTTTCAGAGTTGATCTGCTTTTTGTGTAAATTCTGTATTGTGGCCTATTATAAATGTTACCCAACTCGAATGTGAGATAGGAATTTGGTGCTAGCAATAAGCTACTCTGGTAATGCATGAGAAATACATGACTCAGGATTTCTTTTTTACTATTTAAAAAATGTATTTGGAAAAATTTCTTAAAAACCAGTACTATTCTCTTTTTTCTCCTTAGCTTTCTTATTTCAGTAAAAAGAAGCTCATGCCAAGTTTTTTCTTCTTTCAGAAACCGAGCAGGTTCAAGAGATGAAGAGTGGCTTAAATAATACTGTGGGCCAGCAGTTAGAAACCCCAGTACTGGAACTGAGGGCCACCTTTACTACAGCTGCTGCCATGAGAGTTCCAATGAAAAAATATATCACTTTTATATAATTTATGACTAGAGGCATGACAAAAGGATGTTAGTGGGAACTGCTGTCATAGGATGAGCTCCCAAGGAGGATAGTGTCGTAGAAAGAATTTGAGTTTAGCTTTAATAGCTTGTATATTCATTTAGGAGTTAAACACTTAAGTATCTGTAACCATTAGCGAATTGCTTAGTTTGTCCAACTTGCAGTTTTTTCTCCAGTACTATACAGTTTGATAGGCAGGATCAGATTTGTATTGACTGTTGCTGTTGTTGTTCAGTCCCTTAGTTATGTCAGACTCTGTGACCTCATGAAACGTAGCACGCCAGGCTCCTCTGTCCTCCACGAACTCTCAGAGTGTGCTCAAATTCATGTCCATTGAGTTGGTGATGCTAACACCTTCTGTTGCCCCCTTCTCCTTTTGCCTTCAATCTTTCTCAGCATCACAGTCTTTTCCAATGAGTTGGTTCTTCACATGAGGTGGCCAAAGTATTGGAGCTTCAGCTTCAGCAGCAGTCCTTCCAATGGATATTCAGGGTTGATTTTCTTTTGGACTGACTTGCTTGATCTCCTTGCTGTCCAAGGAACACTCATGTCTTCTCGAGCATCACAATTCAAAAGCATCAGTTCTTCAGTGCTTGTCCTTCTTTATGGTCCGACTCTCATATCCATATATGACTACTGGAAAAACCACAGCTTTGACTATACAGACCTTTGTTGGCAAAGTAAGGTCTGCTTTTTAATACTCTGTCTAGGTGTGTCATAACTTTTCTTCCAACAAGCAAGCATCTTTTAATTTCACGGATGCAGTCACCGTTCCCAGTGATTTTGGAGCCCAAGAAAATAAAATCTGTCACTGCTTCTACTTTTCCCCCTTTTATTTGCCATCAAGTGATGGGACCAGATGCCATGATCTTTGTTTTTTGAATGTTGAGTTTTAAGCCAGGTTTTTCACTCCCACCTTCATCAAGAGGCTCTTTAGTTCCTCTTCACTTTCTGCCATTAGAGTGGTATCATCTGCATATCTAAGGTTGTTGATATTTCTCCCAGCAATCTTGATTCCAGCTTGTGAGTCATCCAACCCAGTGTTTCTAATGATGTACTCTGCATATAAGTTAAATAAGCAGAGTGACAATATATAGCCTTGTCATACACCTTTCCCAGTTGGGAACCAATCAGTTGTTCCATGTCTGGTTCTAACTTGCTTCTTGACCCATATATAGACTTTCTCAGGAGACAGGTAAGGTGGTCTGGTACTCCCATTATCTTTTTGAGAATTTTCCACTGTTTGTTGTGATCCACACAGTCAAAGGCTTTAGTGTACTCAATGAAGCAGAAGTAGATGGTTTTCTGGAACTCCCTTGCTTTCTCCACGATTCAACAAATGTTGGCAATTTGATCTCTGGTTCCTCTGCCTCTTCGAAACCCAGCTTGTACATCTGGAAGTGCTTGGTTCATGTATTGTCTATTACTTTGTAACAAAGCACCCCCAAACTTAGTGGCTAAAAACAATAATCACTTCATAGCTCATGGTTTCTCTGGGTCAGGAATTCTGGAACAACTTGCCTGGGCAATTCTGCTCAGTGTTTCTTATAAGGTTGCAGTCAATGCCACCTGGGGCTGGACCTCTAGCTCCAAGATAGCTGACTCACTTTGCTGGCAGGTTGATGCTGGCTATTGGTAGGAGGCCTCAGTTCTCTACCGAGGCCTCTCCACAGCGCTACCCAAATCAATTCACAACATGATGGCTGACATCCCCAGAGGAGGTGATCTAAGTGAACAAGCAGAAACAGCAATCCCTCTGATCTACACCCATTATACAAATTCATTTCTGCTATATTCTGTTAGTTAAAGAAAACAGTCCGTTTCATTGAGGAAACTACCCAAGTGCATTAATACCAGAAGGCAAGAATCATTAGGACCATCTTGGAAGCTGGTTTCCACTGGTGTGTAAAAGTGCCTTGTTAACTGTAAAATGCTATACACATGTTTAATGGTATTTTATATTTATAAAATGACTTAATGGACCCAGAATATCACTTAAACATTGCCTTTGTTATCCTATTTAAAAGTTCCAATATAGGAATTCACTTGTCTATGGTATAGTGGGCTTATCAATTCATATGCCATGGCACAGTTGGGAACCTCAAGCTTCAAATTTAGTTCACTATTTAGCTTGTTTCTACAAGTGAGAATAGATTACTGTTACAGTGATGTCTTTTAGAAGGAACTGTGACCTAAGTCACATGATACCATATATCACTAGCTATGACTTGCCACAATTAAGAGAGAGAGTGATAGAGATGGTGTGTTTTCTGTGATGTAGGAGAATTTTGCTTAATGACTCTATCAGCGCTCAGTAAAGACCCAAGTAGTGACAAAGAGTTGGAGGGTGACCGATAATAGTTATTGCTAACATAAACTGAGCACTGTTGGACAGTATGCTAAGGGTTTTTGAAGTGTGCAGTCGTTTAAGCCTTGTAGCAGCCCAGTGAGCAGGTACTATTACACAGGAGGAAACTAGCAACAGAAAGGTTAAATGATGTGCCTAAATCATAAATCTAGTAAATGAATATTTGTGGGTCCAATATTCATATGCAGGTAGTCTAGATCCAGAGCAAGGACTTAACTTTTACACTATATTACCTTGAGTAAGCTACCAGCTTTTGTATTCTGCTGCCTTCTTCAATATAACTCTGAAAATCAAGATTCTCAACTCTCAGAAACATTGAATCAGTTCAGTCGCTCAGTCGTGTCTGACTCGTTGTGACCCCATGGACTGCAACACACCAGGCTTCCCTGTCCATCACCAACTCCTGGAGCCAGCTCAAACTCATGTTCATCGAACCAGTGATGCCATCCAATCATCTCATGCTCTGTCATCCCCTTCTCCTCCTGCCTTCGATCTTTCCCAGCATCAGGGTCTTTTCCAATCAGTCAGTTCTTTGCAACAGGTGGCCAAAGTTTTGGAGTTTCAGCTTCAGCACCAGTCCTTCCAATGAATATTCAGGACTGGTTTCCTTGAAGATTGACTGTTTTGATCTCCGAGCTGTCCAAGGGACTCGCAAGAATCTTCCCCAACACCACAGTTCAAAAGCATCAATTCTTCAGTGCTCAGCTTTCTTTATGGTTCAACTCTCACATCCATACATGACTACTAGAAAAACCATAGCCTTTACTAGATGGACCTTTGTTGGCAAAGTAATGTCTCTGCTTTTTAATATGCTGTCTAGGTTGGTCATAGATTTTCTTCCAAGGAGCAAGCATCTTTTAATTTCATGGTTGCAGTCACCATCTGCAGTGATTTTGGAGCCCAAGAAAAGAAAGTCTGTCACTGTTTACATTGTTTCACCCTCTGTTCACCATGATGAAATCTATTAGTTCCTTCCGCCTTACAGAGTGAAAAACTGATGGCCAGAAGTCTGTTCCACAGCACTAAATTGTTCAGCTTACTAGGAATTTGTTTGCCTGAATGTGCTTCTTCATAAAGGACTAAGAATGCCTCTTGACCAGACCTTAAGAACTAGCACTCGCTTCAGTCAGTTCAGTTCAGTCACTCAGTCTTGTCTGACTCTGTGACCACATGGACTGCAGCACGCCAGGCTTCCCTGTCTATCACCAACTCCCGGAGCCTACTCAAACTCATATCCATGCAGTCGGTGATGCCACCCAATTCAGCTTAGTTCAGTTCAGTCGCTCAGTCTTGTCCGACTCTTTGCGACCCCAAGAATCGCAGCACGCCAGGCGTCCCTGTCCATCACCAACTGTCGGAGTCTACCCAAACCCATGTCCATTGAGTCGATGATGCCATCCAGCCATCTCATCCTCTGTCGTCCCCTTCTCCTGCCCCCAATCCTTCCCAGCATTAGGTAACTTGAAATTGTCGGCTTAGGCGTCCATGGTAACCATGGTGACAGGATAGCCTTGAGCAAAAACCACAGATCAGAGACAAGGCCAAGCCTTCCACACTCATACACACCTATTAAATCCTGAACTCAGAGCGCTGATCGGTCCTCGGTAGTGAAGAAAATACCTGTTAAAACGGTAACAGGGCGACACGGTAGCTACCTCCAAGAGCACCCGCCTCCGGTACTATCTGCGGTCACGTGAGCAGACGGGGCACACTGCAGGGAAGCCCAGGAGTCCCGCCTCGCCTCGCGCAGCTCCGTAGGGAGGGCTCTGGCCGGACCTACTTCACAGCATCCCCGCCCACCCCGGAAGTGGGGGCGGAGCGAAGGTAGCTTTAAAGTGGGCGGAAGTCCTGCTGTCTTTAAGCAGCTCACCCCTTTCAGCTGCAGACGGGCTCCTCGCGACGGATGGCTGTGGACGTGAAGTCGCGAGCGAAGCGTTATGAAAAACTGGACTTCCTCGGGGAGGGACAGGTGAGGCTCTCGGGCGGGGCTCGGAGGGCCCTAAGCAGGGAGCGCCGGCCGCCTCACGCTGTCGAAAGTTTTCTCGTGGAAGCCGGCGGACGGGCCACGCTCCTCGTTCTCCTCCGAGGAGGCTGCCCAGACGCCCCTGCTGCCCCTTTGTCCACCCTGGACCTGAGTCCCGGAGCGGCCCTCTCCGCTCAGTGGACTGGAGCGGGACGTGGACGACCTCACCACGTTGCCAGCCGCTGCGAATTTGCTCTGAGAACCCTGGATTCCTTGCTTCCCCAAATCTAAAAAAAGTGAAAAGGCCAACACAAACCAAGAAGTTCTCCCAAACTTAACATTACTCCTGTTTTTCTGTCTAGTTTGCCACGGTTTACAAGGCCAGAGACAAGAACACCAACCAAATTGTCGCCATTAAGAAAGTGAGTTGCAGTTTGTTTTTCCTTGTGTCTTCTTGAAGGTGTGTGTGTGTGTGCTGGTGACTCGTCGTGTTACTACTCTTGACCCATCTCTGCTGAGTTACTTATGTCATTTTCAAAGAAAATAGGATTTCTCAGTGTCTTGTGTTCCAGGGTTGAACACGGGTTTTGTTCCATCCATTGAAATTGATATGAAGAACGGCTGTATCTTGTTTGTTTTATAAACGCAAACATTGGCAAAGGGGACAAATACGGCTCGTCTTTTGGTCCCTCAGAGCTACTCGTTTTTCCAGGTCCCTATTTCTTCCTCACCAGCATCCATTCTATATCCGTATTTTCTGGATACATATTTACTATTAAAGGTTTTTGCCAGCATTAATGACATTGATGGGGTGTTTTTTTTTTTAATGGTTTAAGTACCTTTTTTACTTGCATTTCATTGAAGAAACTTAGGTCATATTTGGCTTTCTATATGCCAAGCACTCTCACCCTTGTTTTTTTCATTTAACCCCGGGTGATGTAGGTAAAGTATTTGTTTTATACTTGAGGTGCCTGAAGCTGAGGGCGATGAGGTGACTCATCAAGATGGCACAGGTAGTAGTTGATAGAGCCAGGCTTCCAGGCTGATTGCCTTTCCCCACACTTCTGAAATCAGTAACCCTCTCAGGAGAAGCTGCTTTCTTCACACCTCATGGATAGAGGAGCCTGGTGGGTCCATGGACTTGCAAAGAGTCAGACATGACTGAGTGACTGAGCACACACACAAGACCTGTTGGTGGCTTAGAGAGCCACCTTCCTATTGTTCCTGTTGCTGCTTTGAACCTGTTTCTCTTTCAAAATCCCTAATTCCTTTGAAAGATGTCCCTCTCATATTGTTAACACCTGCTTCCCATTCTTCCTTTCTACAGTTATTCCTGCCATTGTTATCTTTTTTACTTTTTCTGATGTGTCTAATCTCTTTTTTCAGTTAGTGTTCTATGAGCCAATGCTATTTATAGCTACTCCCTTGTAAAACCCTTAACTTTCCTAATCCTTTTTTAAGTTATTTTTCTGATTCTGCCCCTGGTTCATTTTATTCTAGCCACACTGACCTTTCTGTCCCTTGAATATATTAAATTCATCCCAGTCCTAGATTCATTGCATTTGTTCTGCCTTCCAGTTAGTGTATTTTTTCCTCTAAAACTTGGCCTGGCTGATTCCTTATCATTTAGATCTCAGTCAAATAACTCTTGTACATACAGACTTCTGCTGGTCATTCTAGCTAAAACAGGTGTACCTGCCTTCTTCCCTATTGTTCTTTTCCATATTTCTTTGTTATCTTCATAGCATTTATCAAAATCTTTTATCTATGTTTATTTTCTATTTATTACCACTCGAATTATATTTAGGACTGTGTCTAGTACATTTGCAGACACTTAAAAATGTGTTGGCTTGACTGACTAATACGGTCTCTTCAGACTGTTGGCATATTGAATTCTGTGGTTTACCTGAAAATCCCAGTGGGTTTACTTATTTGCTTGCTTTTATCATAAATTAGGATTTAGAATTCATTCTGTTTCTCAGTGATGGGCTTCCCAGGTGATGCTAGTGGTAAAGAACTTGCCTGCCAGTGCAGAAGACTTAAGAGACGTGGGTTCAATCCCTGAGTCGGGAAGATTCCCTGGAGAAGGGCATGGCAACCCACTTGAGTATTGCCTGGACAATTCTGTGGACACAGGAGTCTGGTGAGCTCTGGTCCATAGGGTCACAAAGAGTTGGACATGACTGAAGCGACTTAGCGCTATATTTCTCAGTGATAGACTGCTACCCCTTGAAAGTGACTCATGGAATATTCTTTTACATTTAATTTTTATTTCATATAGTACATCTTTGTAGTTTTATGGAATGTAACCTTTATATAAATGGAATATATAACCTTTAAATCATTTGTTGTACACCTGAAACTTACATAATATTGTATGTCAACTGTATCTCAAAAAAACCAGGAATATTTCTTTTACCAAACCCAATTAATTTTCAAAGCATTTTTTTTTTTTTTAAGTCAGTTACTAGACCAAGCATGCCTCTCATCTACCCCTGGTTTTCACTCATTGGAGCAATGCCTTTCAACTCCAAAGTTGTTTTCTCTGGTATTTACATCCATTTTTTTAGATAGTATGCTTATCATTCCTTGAGTGGCTTCCTTCCTTAGTTCAGACATTTTCTAGACTTAAACTATAAACCCTAGAGATTTGGTGCTTGTGCATCTTCCCCTCCCAACACTCAATTTCTACTCACATTCATTTACTGACGTGTTGAATTTAACAGAAAAGGAGTAATAAGCTATGTATTCTTTCACCTGTTGTGTTTTGGACCTTTAAAATATCATTAATCAACCTTATCCTTTTTAAACAGTTGTACTGAATTTACGTTTCCCGGTTTAACCAGTCCTCTGTGGTAGCTTTTTGGAGCAGTTTTCACTTTGCAGTATTTGTTTAATATATCTCAACAATACACGTTATTGTATACTTCTAAGCTCTTTCTCTCTTCCTGCTGCTGCTGCTGCTAAGTCGCTTCAGTCGTGGCCGACTCTGTGCGACCCCATAGCTGGCAGCCCACCAGGCTCCCCCGTCCCTGGGATTCTCCAGGCAAGAACACTGGAGTGGGATGCCGTTTCTTTCTCCAACGCATGAATGTGAAAAGTGAAAGTGAAGTTGCTCAGTCGTGTCCGACTCTTCGCGACCCCATGGACTGCAGCCTACCAGGCTCCTCCGCCCATGGGATTCTCCAGGCAAGAGGACTGGAGTGGGGGCCATTGTCTTCTCTCTTCCTACACACACACACGCACACACACAGTCTTCTGCAACTTGTTTTTCTGAATCAGTATCATTTCTGAAATCTTCCAAATGGATACATGTAGATCTGTTTATTCATGCTCATTGATTAGATTCTGTTCTATGACTACACTAAAATTGGTCTATCCAACCTCTTGTTGATAAACATTTAAGCTGCTTTTTTTTAAAATGTTTTACTCTAGTACAGTCCTTCTACAGACATACATTTGTGCATTTCTCTAGAAAATGTATCTATAGTTGAAACTAATTGCCATTTGTTGCTGCATAGAGAATACCCTGATGCTGAGAAAGATTGAAGGCAGGAGGGGAAGGGGATAACTGAGAACAAGATGGTTGGATGGCATCACCAACTCAATGGTCATTAGTTTAAACAAACTCAGGGAGATGGTGAAGGACCAGGAAGCCTGGCGTGCTGCAGTCCATGGTGTTACAAAGAGTTGGACACGACTGAGCGACTGAACAACAGCAAGAGAATACACATCAACATCCCCACATATTATTAAACTGCTTTCCAAAATGGTTGAATCAGTTTAACCTCCCACCACATTTTAACCATGTTTGTATCATCAGACGTTACAACAGTTGTCAATTAGATGGATCAAAAGTGCTCTATGGATGTTTTTTCAATTAATATTTCTCTGATTACCAGTGAGGTTGATCATCTTTTCCTAGATTTATTGGCTTTTTGTACTTTGTTAGATTGCCTGCATTTTTTTCCTTTCCTGTTAACTTGGTGGAATTTCTTATATATTTTGGATACTGAACCTTAGTCAGAAATATGCACTACAGATACCATTGTCAATGTAAATCTATAATAAGAATAGAAGAGTGTTATTTGAACCAATCTTAGGATTATAACCCAGAAGACAGTCTCTCAGATAGCTCTGAGTTCTGAAGAAGTACGGTTTTCTGCGTAGTTTATATCTTGTCAGAACAGAAGACATCAAACATGACTGGGGTACATTCCTTCAAAGTTTAAAAAAAAAAAAAAAGATCAGAAGACAGATCACTGTATATAGTGAGTCAGTATGGCCTTAGCTCCTGGGAAGGGGACCTTATCAAAGGAGTACTGCCATTGAAGTCCCTGAAAGGGAGGCATTTATCCTTATCTTCAAAATAGGCATTCTTTACAGTGGCTCAGATGGTTAAGAATCTGCCTGCAATGTGGGAGACTTGGGTTCAATCCCTGGGCTGGGAAGATCCCCTGGAGAAGGGAATGACAATCTACTGTAGTATTCTTGCTGGAGAATCCCATGGACAGAGGAGCCCGTGGGGCTCCATGGGGTTGCAAAGAGTCAGACACAACTGAGTGATTTTCACTTTTGGAAGTGGACCCTTTTACTCCAATATTTAAAGCAGATAGACAGTATGTGTTTCATAGACCACAAAACAGGCTGTTCTAGTTAGCATAAAGTTTGTTAAATAAGCCAGAATGACTTCTTTGTACTTTAGTATGTGAAAATTTCTTCAATCATCATCTCTCAGACTTTGGGCTTTTAGTTTATTTATGGTATCTTTTGAGGTACAGGTATTTAAAATTTTAGTCTGGTTAAATTTGCCTATTTTTCCCCTCTTTTGGTTCCCTTTTTTGTATGCTTCCCTGCCTCCAGCTTATAAAGAATTCTATATTTTCATCTGAAAAATTTTAAGTATCGCTTTTGACATTTAGATCTACATTCCATTTGGAATTAAATTTTCTTTTTTGTGTAGTATGAAAATCTAGTATTTTTCTCCCAGCTCTCAACATTTTTGTTAGTATGTCCTTTTCCTGGAGAGTTGTAATGCCAAGTTCCAGTTTATACTTGGATCTGTTTCTGGGCATACTATTCTTTTATTGGTTGATTTTCTTTTGCCCCCCATTCCTGCTGCACTGCTCTGGGGTCTATAATTACTATTGCCTGGTAAATTCTCGGGGGCTTCCTGTAGTTGTGGAATGGGGGCTTCTTATTGCAGTAGCTTCTCTTGTTGCAGAGCATGGTCTTCAGGGTGTGTGGGCTTCGGTAGTTGTGGCACACGGGCTTAGTTGCCCCATGGCTTAGTTGTGGAATCTTTCCAGACCAGGGATTGAACCCCTGTCCCCTGTACTGGCAGGTGGATTCGCAACCACTGGACTTCCAGGGAAGCCCAACTACTACTCTTCAAAATTATCTTGGCTTACTCTATGAATCAATTGAGAAATTTGAAGCAAATCAGGAGAATTTGAATATGAACTAGTTATTAGATGCTGTATGGCATTATTATTAATTTTATTAGGAAGGAGAATGGCATTGTGGGTATATAAAAAAATGTCCACATTTTAGAGATGAATGTTGAAGTATATAGGGATGAAATAATATGAAGTCCAGCTACAACATAAAAAAAAATGTATGTTATAGCCAAGAAAAAAGGCTGAATGAAGTAAATATGGCAAAATATTGGTAATTATTGAATCTGAGTGATGATGTAGATGGCTTCATGAAACTAGTCTATTTTTTATTGTGTTTAGGAAATGTAATAATGTTTTAAGTTATCTGTTCTTAGCTCCTTACTCTTCTGTATAAAGTTTAGAATCTGTTTGTCAGTGTCCATGAAAAATGCTGTTGTACTTTACATCTAGTTTCATTAAAGAGAATGATGTATTTATGATATTGAATCTTTCTATCCATGAACATGCTGTCTGTGTTTATTTTGATCACATTTCTTGAACATGTTTTAAGAGTGTTTTATAATGTTCTTGGAAAGCTTCATACATCTCTTGTTGGCTTTAATTCCTACGTGCCTTATATTTTTTGGTGCTATAATAAATAGCCTGTGAAAGTGTTAGTCACTCAGTTGTGTCTGACTCTTTTCGACCCCATGGACTGTACACTACCAAGCTCCTCTGTCCATGGAATTCACCAGGCAAGAATACTGGAGTGGATTGCCATTCCCTTCTCCAGGGGATCTTCGTGACCCAGGAATTGAACCTGGGTCTCCTGCATTGCAGGCAGATTTTTTACTGTCTGAGCCACCAGGGAAGCCCAAAATAAAATAAATAGCCTACCTTTAAGTTAAAAGTTGTTTGTAGTATATAGGTGGGGGGTATTTTAAAAGGTAAAATAGCTGATTTTTCTGGAGTAGGATTTTTTGTGTGTGTGTATTCTTGGCTACATTGTCATTGCATAAAGTGGTAAGCTCTTGTTCTTTAACCTAGTAGTTGGGTTTGTGTGAGATTGAACCTATTAATGTAGTTCAGTGTGCTTGTACACAGTAGCAAAAGTTTAACCATTTTCTGTATCCGTCACAATCTGTAATTTTCCTTCTTGGAAGATGTGGTCCCTGGGAGCATATTATTGGGCATATTAAGCATGTTATTTATATGTTACATATTTCCTCCCAAGTAGTCTAACTTGAAGTGCTTGTTTTGTTTATTGGGCTTCCCTGGTGGCTCAGTCAGTAAAGAATCTGCCTGCAGTGCAGGAGACCTGGGTTCAGTCCCTGGGTTGGAAAGATCCCCTGGAGAAGGAAATGGCAACCCACTCCAGTATTCTTGCCTGGAAGATTCCATGGACAGAGGAGCTTGGTGGGCTACAGTTCATGGGGTCACAAGAGTCAGATACTGACTCAGCGACTAAACCACCCCACCCACCTAGATTATCTCCCTAAGTTCTGTATCGATCACAATCTATAATTTTTCTTCTTGGAAAATGTGGTCCCTGGGAGCATACTATTGGGCATGTTAAGCGTGTTGTTTTATGTGTTACATATTTCCTCCCAAGTAGCCTAACTTAAAGTGCTTCTTTTGTTTATTAGCCTGTATGCATTTAATTATTTATTCCACATTTAATCTTACAAAGTTGTGTAATTCAAAACTTAAGGGGAAAGGAATGATAGGTACTTGATCCTTTCTTATATTGTTAATTTTGCCTTTCTGATTCATGATTCCTGCTCCCTCCTTGCCTGCTGATACTAGCTACATATAAGTAGTTATGTATTTTTGCTCTAACCATTTGAAGTGTTTATATATTACGCATTTGTCTAAATAACGCATTTTTATTGTGTTTGTTTTTCCCTCTACCAGATCAAACTTGGACATAGATCAGAAGCTAAAGATGGTAAGTCACTTATTTCACGTAATCTGACAGAACAGAAAAGGTGGTTCTTCTCACTGAGGAAAAGAACAAAGTATTAATTACAGTTAACAATGGTTCTGGATAGAGTTATTGCAGGTCCCAAAAGAGATAGACTCAGGATAGAGAGAGGATATTTGTACTTTTCACCATTTGAGTGCTCAGAGAATATTCAGATCACCTAAGTAGATGGAAGACAGCAAGGTTATTAGTGACTTGACTTCTCTTCATTACTGCTTTAGTTGTTTTCAAGCCACTGCTTTTCCTTCTGAGCTTCTGGTTACTTTGAAAATTCAGGGTTCATGGACGAATACAAAGCTCACTATAGAATAAATGTATAGGGATTGTTATGAGATTTTTGTATCCCTTCTGCCAAAGCTCTGTTTGAGCGCTTAAGTCCTATTTAATCATCAAGAAATAGTTTCTGTATAAAGGACCCATCATCTCTCTAATACTAGTACCAGATCTTTTTTTTTTTAAGTATTTATTTATTTGGCTACACTGGGTCTTAGTTGCAGCATGCCAGATCTTTGATCTTCATTGCGGCGTGCAGGACCTTTTAGTTGTGAGAAGCAAACTCTTAACTGGCGACGTGGGATCTAGTGTCCTGACGAGGGGTCAAACCTGGGCTCCCAGCATTGGGTGCACAGACCACCAGGGAAATCCCATCAGATCTTATTTTAAAATGTTGGGTTTTGTCCTTTACATTGGGAAAGATAGTATCCAATCACTAGTTTTCTGTTTGCTTAAAGAATCTGCCTCTGATATTCATAAGGCAAGAGAAGAGAAGCTATTGACTTCTCACCTATAGGCTACATACTTGTGTACATATTATTCCAGGAGTCTTCAGATCTCATATTCTATAGATGAAGTGAATACTTTTTTCATCATTTATCATAGTCTGTCCTAAACTGTTTTAAAAACAAAGCAATATAAATTGGAAACAGGTATGTTATAAAAATTGTTATTTTTTTTTTCCTGAGGAATATTCATTGCTATTTCATCAGACTGACCTTTCCCAAAAAATATGTTTATAAGAAGGTTTGAAATTTCAGAATTCTTTTTCACTTTTTTCTTTGCCTTTTTATCTAGGTATAAATAGAACAGCCTTAAGAGAGATAAAATTATTACAGGAGCTAAGTCATCCAAATATAATTGGTGTGAGTATGATCTAAATTGTTTCTGGGATTTGGGACCCTGCATTTCCAAATGTGGTGGATGTTGATTGAAGGCTCAGCAAGATGAGTTGTCCTAGGTGAGCCTTACAAAAAAGGCTGAAATGTATTTCTTATTTTAATTGTTCTTATAGGCAGTGTTTTAAAAATTATACAACTGATGAAATAAATATGGGCATACAGGTTGATTTTATCAGAAATTTTGAAGTCTAGAGAGCACTAGCATGTGTAAGACTTTGAGCAGATTCCCTTGAACTCTACCTCATAGGGTTGAGTTCCCTATGAACTCAACTTCTACACGCCATAGGTAGAGTTCCCTTGAGCTCTACCTCATAGGGTTGTTTTGAGACTAGCTCACTGAATACACATCAGGTAATAGTAACTCACTCCAGTATTCTTGCCTGGAGAATCCCATAGAAAGAGGAGCCTGGTGGGCTACAGGCCATGGGGTCGCAAAGAGCCCTATACGACTGAGCAACTAACACCTACTTACCTGGGATAGTGCCTGGCGTAGGGAACACACTCATTCAGTGAGTAATAGCTACTGCTGCTATTTGTTGGATTTTCTTAAGTACCGAGGTTGGGAATTTTTCTAGATTATAGAGACTTCAGTGAGGTTCTCGTTAATTCATTACTTAATTATAATTCCTAAAATTTGGAGGGAGAGATTCAGTATTGGTGATTTTTTTTTTTAATAGTAAGGCTTAATATCTTGCACTTCAAAGTACTAATTCCTAGCCAAAAATGGATAAATATTAAATTTAATAAAATTATTTAAACTTTACAGTCCAAATGCTTAATTTTTTTAAGATTAAAATCTTAGGTATAATACTGTCAAGTATTTAATAAGAATATCATATATTGATTTTTTTTTTTTTTTTTAATTTTGCTTTGTAGCTCCTTGATGCTTTTGGACATAAATCTAACATTAGCCTTGTCTTTGATTTTATGGAAACTGATCTAGAGGTAAGACTAAGATTTCTGGAGGAATTTATTTTCCTGTTTATTAAAAGAGAATCTAAATGTTTATTTTCTACCTTTGAAGAAGGTAGTCAAAAGAATGCTTAAATTCTGTTGAAATCTAGATGTGGTCTTAAATCAAAGATCTTCTGAATCATTTAGCTGTATTCCCAGTGTTACATACAAGATTTGGATTTTGATAGCATTTGTATCTGCCAAGTTCCCGATACCTTATTGACATTACTTTTGAGAAAAATAAGTGTTTGACTTTGGAGGGTTTGGAACTTCCTTGTGATATTATCACAGACTGTCCTTTTGAAAACTAAGTTTCTTTTTGAGAAGAATAAGATTTTAGGCTTTTCATTAATACTAATTGAATCTCAATAATGGATAGTCTGGAGATGTGGAACAAGTGGAATTCTTATACACTGCTGATGAGAATGCAAAGTGATACAGCCACTTTGGAAAAAATAGCTTGGCAGTTTCTTACACAGTTAAATATACCCTTAGGGTATGATCTAAAATATGTGTACATATTTATTTATCCAAGAGAAACAAAAACATGTCCACACAGATGTTTAGCTTTCTTCATAATTACCCAAACTGAAAACAACCCAAATATCTTTCATCAAGTGAATGTATAAACAAACTGGTACATTTATAAAGTGGAATACTATTTGAGAATAAAAAGAAACAAACTATTAACATATGCAACAGTATAGGTGACTCTCAGATACATTACACTAAAGGAAAGAAGCCAGGCTTAAAAGATACTGATGCTGTATGATTCATGTGTTTTTTTGGAAGAGGAAAAACTAAAGGAACAGAAATCAGATCTTTGGTTGCTGGGGTTAGGAATCGAGGGGAAGATTGAGTAGAGAGGAGCCTGGGGGAATTTAGGGGGAATTGTAAAACTCTTTTGGTTGTGGTAGTGGTTACACAACTGATGTATTAAAAACTGAGATTAAAAGTGTCTTTCACCTATGTGAGAAAAAGAAAATTGCATTTTTAGCTCATATAACTAAAAGTCTGGGAATAAACTGACTTGAATCATGGTTCACAAATAATGCTAGCAGAACACAATTTTTCACTTGTTCTGTGTTGCCTCGTTCATGGGTAAAATTTCTCAATATAGTGGCTCAGGTGCTTGTAGGCTTCTATCCTTAGAGTTTAATAATGCCTGAGGAGAGAAAGTATTTTGTTGCCTTTGATTCTAGCACAACTATTTGGCTTGGCTTGGCTCATATTTCCATCCCTGAGCTAGTCTGGAAAGCAGGCTGCAGTGTGGTGACTGAGCATGCCTGAATCATGTGCCTACTACCGCTGGAGGCCACAAGTAGTGCACGATCTATAACTACCGTGGACTAAGCTGGGAACAAGTGGTTTCTGAAAGGAATGTTGAATGCTGTTATCAGGAGGGGCTGTGTATCCTGGAGCAAGTGAAAACAGCAGATGTTTGCTACATGGATGCCTAAAAAAGCAGTAGGAGACAAAGTACTGCTTTCCTTCTAAAGATAGTTTCCCTAACCACATAACTGGAAGTTCTGACAGTGCTTCCTAAGGAGAGTTAGGAAGCCTCTCTTGAGAATCTCCTTTATGAATAAATCCATCTTGTGTCTATAAATGATTTGATATAGTAGAATTTATTTGGAATATAAAAGCGTACCTGTATATTGTCTGCCTACTTTACAGGTTATAATAAAGGATAACAGTCTTGTGCTAACACCTTCACACATCAAAGCGTATATGTTGATGACTCTTCAAGGATTAGAATATTTACATCAACATTGGATTCTGCATAGGGTAAGGTTTTTAACCGAGAATGATTGTGTCTTTATATTGTAGTCAAGACTTTCTGTAGCCAGTTTATTACACAAAAGGCCTGAGTATGTAAATTATTAAAGTAGACTGGACCATTTTATCCAGCCTTCTTCCTCTGTGAGCTCCCTTCAGTTAAACCAGGTGGCACTGTGAGAACTCTGTGTTACTAGGTGGAATTTAGAAATGCAAGGGGCCTATTCCTTCATTTTTTTCATAGTTGAAGAGTTAAGTTGCTGACCCAAAAGTTACATATTTTTTTTGAGGTCAGTAGCTAGTGACTGACAAGAGCATTAGAACCTAGATACTTTGGCTTGAAGTTCATTGTTCTTTATGCTTTACTGTTGTAATAGAAAACAGCAACAGTGGGAGTCTGGATGAAATTATACAATGCAAAAATACTTCTGGAAAAATATTTGTGGTAGCTCTAAAATTCTGGGAAGTAATGAAGTAAAATTGCTGAAATGGCTGAGTCATTGTTAGGAACATTCAGCTACTAGAAAAAGGCTGATGGTTTAGATAGGTAGATGTTCTTAGGCATCCTATTTGTTAGTAGATAAAGTAGCTAAAAATATATAATAGTAATCCTCATACTTAAGCTTGGAATTCCTTTTACGTTATGGCTAATATCTTTTTAGCATAGATTGTGAAGACTATATTCTTTATCCTTTATAAACACATAATGTTTTTATGTGTTAGTGGTGCTACTGGTAAAGAACCCATCTGCCAGTGCAGGAGACACCAGAGATGTGGGTTCAATCCCTGGGTTGGGAAGATCCCTTGGAGGAGGAAATGGCAAGCTACTCCAGTCTTCTTGCCTGGAAAATCCTATGGACAGAGGAGCCTGGTGGGCTACAGTCCAGGAGGCTACAAAGAGTCAGACATGACTGAGCACACACATGATACAATCCTCATACTTAAGCTTGGAATTCCTTTTAGGTTATGGCTAATGTCTTTTTGCATAGATTGTGAAGACTATATTCTTCATCCTTTGTAAACACATAATGTTTTTATTTACTGAAGTTCATATATTGTGGTGTTTATTGTTTGGGCCTCACGGCTTGTGGGATCCTAGTTCCCCAGCCCGAATCGAATCGGGGCCCTCGACAGTGACACACACAGTCCTAACCACTAGACCACCAGGGAGTTCCCCGTATATATTGTTATTAAATTAATAGCAGCGGCTGTTTTTTGAATGCTTACTAGGAACCGATCGTTATACTAGGTCAGGAAATATTAAATTTAATCCTCACAGCAAACCTGTGAAGTAGGTAAATTGAAGTTCAATGAAAGGAAGTACCTTGACTCAAGGCCTCACTAAGAAATATGGCTAATCTTATTTTGCTTTTTAGGATTTTACATCAATGAAAAAAATTTTGGTGGTGGTTTAGATTTGGGGTGTTACCCTGTTTCTGCTAAGTTTACATTTAACTAAATGTATTACCATGATGCTCTCCTTCACCCTGCTTATTTGTTGGTTTAAAATCTCCATTATATAGGACCTAAAACCAAACAACCTGTTGCTAGATGAAAATGGAGTTCTAAAACTGGCCGATTTTGGCCTGGCCAAATCATTTGGGAGCCCCAGTAGAGCTTACACACATCAGGTTGTAACCAGGTAAGGATTCTTTAACTAAAGCTCATATTGTGTCGGATATTAGTCACAAATGAGTCTCATGTGGCTTCTTTGAATTTTGGCTGAGTTCAGCAGTTATTGTTGGTATTTTATTAAACAGTGGAAAAATATACAGCCCTTATTTCAAATGGAGTTGAATTAATTCAGTCCCCAGAGATTTACTTTAGTAATTTGGGGAACTAATTTATACTTCTTATGCAGTTTAGTTAGCTAGGTTGGAATTATAGTGGCTGTTCTTTTACATAACCACCTGGTTTGGGGGGCCTGTGTTTATTTTATTGGTCAATCCTCATTCCCCATTTTATATCATTCAGTGTGAATGAAAATTCCCTAAACAAAGCAGTGCTTTTATTTGGATTTTTCATATTATTCATTGCTTATATTTTCTGTTTATACATAAAAAGTATAAACAGAAAATAAAAACTAAAAATCACATTATATAGATAGGGACAGGAGATTTTGTGATTCTTGTCCAGATGGCATTTGTTAACTTCCCTGACTCTTTTAAGAATCTGAGAAGATCTTCAGATTATCTGTCCTTTTAAATTACTTTGTCACCTTCTTCCAAATAGATCTCATTAAGTGTCAATCACCTGATCCTTGAGTATAAAGTAAGGGATGTAAATAGTTGTTCAGGTAATTTCTGGAAAAATTAAGCCCATCATTCAGGAACTCTGGGAACTCAGGAAAACAAGGACCCACATACATGAGCATTGTGTTTCACTGCTTTTCATCTACCAATTTCTGACTTTCTCTACTTTGAAATCAGACACTACTAATAGGTCAAATTAAAATGAGGACTGAGAATTAATAATTTAGATTAGTGATAGAGATATCTTGATAACCTAGACAGGAGCAATTTTGGTGGAGTGGTGGGATGAAAACATGACTGATGGAGTTAAGAGAAGAGGAAATGGAGACAGTGAGAACATACAGCCAGAGAAGGAGGGGCGTTAGGGGAAGCAGGGTCCAGAGAGGTTTTTGTTGTTTGTTTGTTTTTTTATTTATTTTTTAAAGCTATAAAAATAATGGTATGTTTAACACTGATAGTAAAAAAAATCTAGTAAAGAACAAAAAGTTGACTGTTGTAGGAAAAAGAGAATTGCAGGAACAAGATCCTTGGAAACAGGCAGGAGTGTTGCATCCAGTACCCAAGTTGAGGGACTGATTTTACAAACAGTGAAGGCTAGTTATGTAGTTATGGATGGGAAGGTGGGTTGTGAGTGTGCAGATGACTGTTGGTGAGTCTGTAGAAATGTTTTTTCATTACTTGCATTAATTTAGTGAAGTAGGAATTAGGTTATCAGCTAAGAAGTAGGATGGTGTTTAGGGTTTCAGGAGAAAGAACATGTTAATCATCTAAAAGTGAGAGAATGAATTGACTAAGGGTGAATTTTCTGGCAGCAGTAAGGAACTTCATGGTTTTATAGCCAATTTTTCTTGAGTTAATATAGCCATAAAAGTGCATTTCATCAGTGCATGATGTTTTTCTGCGGAGTTGTCTCTAAGAAATACTTTAATAATTCAACTCTAATATGACAGTATTTATTTTTGTTTTCCAGGTGGTATCGGGCCCCTGAGCTACTGTTTGGAGCTAGAATGTATGGTGTGGGTGTGGACATGTGGGCTGTGGGCTGTATATTAGCAGAGTTGCTTCTAAGGGTAAGTCTTGAGTTGATGTACACCCTTCAGTATTGTTATAGGTATTTGTTCTTATAATTTGTGTAAAAATTGTCTTCTCAGAGGTAATTCCCAGAGGTAATCACCATCCTTGAAACAAGAAACCAACAAACAGGCCAATAAAAAACCTCCACTAAGGACAGCCTGTTTATTAACACCATTTAGGACAATAAAGGTTTATTATTGCTCATTCTGTGTTCTGAAATTTGACCGTAATAAAATTATTGGGTTGTAATATGGTACTGTCTCTAAAGTAACTAGAAGTGTTAGGATAAATGTCTGTGTTTCTGGGATCGCTGGGGAAGTCCCACCCTTAGACTAAGTTTTTATTTTTGTTATTGTTTAGTGTTTCTTATTAAATTAAATTTATCATATTATTTGTGTAACAGCTACCACAGATCATCTTGAAATATCTGCTTCTTACTTTATTTTAGGTTCCTTTTTTGCCAGGAGATTCAGACCTTGATCAACTAACAAGAATATTTGAAACTTTGGGCACACCAACTGAGGAGCAGTGGCCTGTAAGCTTCCATAACACATTCTTTGAGATTTAGAGTAGTGCATAGTGCCGTAACACGGGTATTATTTAAACAAATGTATTAACTGTCTTAATTTATGAGTAATAATTACTCTTTGCAAAATTTATACAAAGTAAAAGTTAAAACTTGTGATATACCATCCAACCTCCTATATACATATAGCCCTCACCCATCCCAGTAATTTCTGTCCCAGCGTTAATCATTATTATTTTGCTATAAAGCCTTGCTGTGAGGACACACACACACATAAATATGTAAATACATACGACTTGCTTTTTCTTTCATTCTTTAACAAAGATGTGATAACACCATGTAATTTTTTTGCAACAAACTTACTCTTAATATTGTTCACATTTTCCTTTTTAAGTTATATAATATTTCATTTTGTGGCTGTTTCATGTTTATCAACATCTTGATGGATTTATTTATTGCATTTTCACTAACACAATGAAGGTTTATTTTTGGTTTTGTTTTTCATCATTTCCCAACCAGGGATTGAACTTGGTCCTCCAGGAAAGCCTGGAATCCCAGGCCACCAGGGAACTCATTATTTATTTTTAACCCATTACATTATCTCAAAAAAATTACTAAACCTGTGATAAAATTTATTACAGTATAAGTTGCTAATTTTTTATATTGTAATTTCACTACAGTTCAGTGAAATTCTCACTTGTTCATTATAATTGTAGACCTTTTGATTTCCCTTTCTGTTACGGCCTCATCTGGGGAAAAAATAAATCCTAGAAAAGAGAGATTTTTATCAGCCTCTTTACCTTCTGGTTAAAACTGTAATGAAATTATCTAAAACTGAAATTTAAGGAGTTTCTTTTGTGTTATTATTTCCTCAACTTCCTAAGTGAAGTTTAGCTATATGTTCTAATTGTAAAACATGATCTAACAGCATTCATTTACTGAACTTACTGTATACCATTAATGATAGGGTTTCATAAATTATATTTAATTCTCCCAACAACCCTATTAGGTACTGTTATTCACACTTTATAGATGAGACAGCTGAGGTGTTGTGAGGTTAAGTAGCTTACCGGAAGCTACCTGTTGTCAGCTAGGACTCCAGTATGGGTCTTTCTGACTCCAGAGCCATATTCATAGTATTTATCCAGTACTTTTCATTTGACATGATTTTCTAAATAATAGTTACTTACTGATGTTTTCCTTGGATTTTAAAAACTTATTTTGATTTACATGCAGAAGGAAATAATACAGAGATATCCCTTACTTCCTTTACTCAGCTTCTCACAATGGTAACATCTTGCAAAATTAGGATAATATCACAGCTAGCATGCTGACATTGATACAATTGATATACAGGACATCACCACAAAGAGCCCTTTTACCGTCACACACACTTTCCTTCCATTCTCACCCATTCCTTAACGCCTGGCAGTCACTAATAGGATTTCCGTCTTTATAACTTTGTCATTTCAAGAATGTTATTAGTAGAATCATATAATATGTAAGCTTTTGGAATTGACTTTTTTCAATATAATTCTCTGGAGATTCATCCAAGTTGTCAATAATTCATTCCTTTCCCTGTATTGCTGAGTGGTATGAATGTACCACAGTTTGTCTGGCTGTTGACTCATTGAAGGACATCTGCATTGTTTAGTTTGGGGCTGTTACAAATAACACTGTTATTTGTAATAACAGTACATCATGACTTCCCTGATAGCTCAGTTGGTAAAGAATCCACCTGCAATGCTGGAGACCCCTATTTGATTCCTGGGTCGGGAAGATCCGCTGAAGAAGAGATGCGCTACCCACTCCAGTATTCTCGAGCTTCCCTTCCTTTGTGGCTCAGCTGGTAAAGAATCGGCCTGCAATGCGGGATGCCTGGGTTGGGAAGATCCCCTGGAGAAGGGAATGGCTACCCAGTCCAGTATTCTGGCCTGGAGAATTCCATGGGCTGTATAGTCCTTGGGGTTGCAAAGAGTCGGACACAACTGAGCGACTTTCACTTTCACTTTCATGTCCAAAGGCAGTCCAGTGGTTAGAACTCTACTCCTCCTGCCAAGGGCCCAATATCCATCCCTAGTCAGGGAACTTAGATCCCACAAGCTACATGGCCAAAGGAAAAAAAAAAAAATCATGTACAGGCTTTTAGGTAAGCATACATCTTTATTTCTCTGGGACAGATGACCAGGAGTGCAGTTAAGTCGTGGTAGTTCCATATTTAGCCAGAAACTGCCAAAAAGAAAGTGAAAGTCGCTTAGTCTTGTGTGACTCTTTGCAGTCCTGTGGACTGTAACCCGCCAGGCTCCTCTGTCCATGGAATTCTCCAGGCAAGAGTACTGGAGTGGGTTGCCATTTCCTTCTCTAGAGGATCTTCCCAACCCGGGGATCAAACACAGGTCTCCTGTATTGAAGGCAGATTCTTTACCATTTGAGCCACCAGGGAAGCCCAGAAACTGCCAAACTGCTTTCCAAAGGGGCCTGTACCATTTTATAGTCTCACCAGCAATGTAGAAGTAATTCATTTTCTCTGCATCCTCAACTAGCATTTGGTGGTGTCACTTTTTTATTTTAAGCATCGTGAGAGATGTGTAGTGATAGCTCATTGTGACTTGAAGTTTCTCTTCCCTGATGACTTACAGTGTTGAATATCTTTTCATGTAGTTATTTGGCATCTATATAGCTTTAATGAAATGTCTCTTTTTTTAAAATTGGATTGTTTGTACTTTGGCTGAGTATTGAGCACTTATATATATAAAGTACTTGTCCTCTGATTGTATATGTGATTTGCAAGTTTTCTGTTACTCTGTAGTTTGTCTTTTCATCCTTTTCATAGTCTTCCCAGTGTAAAAGTTTTTAATTTTGATCAAGTCTGTCTTATCAGTTTTTCTTTTTATGAATAATGCTTTTGATGGCAAGTCAAAGAACTCTTTGCCTAACACAAAGATATTCCTGATGATTTTCTTTTTTTTTTCCTAGAAGTTTTATAGTTTCGCATTTAAGTCTGTGATCCTTTTTAAGTTAATTTTTACATGAGATGTGGACTAAAAGTGTCTTATGGCAGGAGTGGGGATTGGTGTTTATGATACCTCTCCCTCTACCAGTACCACAGTCTTAATAAATTATCTGTATATTAAGTCTTTTTCCAAGTTTTAACTATTTTAGTTCCTTAGCCTTTCCATATAAATTTTAGAATAGCCTATCTATCTAATAATCTTGCCAAAATTTTGGTAAGAATTGCATTAAACCTGTTTACCAACTTGAGGAGAATTGTCAGACTTCCTTACGGTGTTGAATCTTCCAATCCACAAACATGATAGGGCTCACCGTTTATTTAGAGCTTTGATTTATTTCATCAGTGCGGTATAGCTTTCAGTATATGAGTCCTGCGCACGTTTTATTAGATTTTCACCAAAGCATTTCATCATTGTTTTTGAGAGTTTCTAAAGGGCATTGTTTTTCATTTCAGTGTCCACATGTTCTTTGCTAATACGGAGAACTAAAGTTGACTTGTGTTTATCTTCCTGTAACCTTGTCTGCTCACTAGTGCTAGGATAGATCATCATATCATCGGTATGACAGTTTTATTTACTCATTTGAGATCTATATGCCTTTCAATCCTTTACTTAAGTTTGAATTATAAAAATATTTTTACAGGACATGTGTAGTCTTCCAGATTTCGTGACATTTAAGAGTTTTCCTGGAATCCCATTACAACATATCTTCATTGCAGCAGGAGATGACTTGCTAGATCTTATACAAGGCTTATTCTTATTTAATCCATGTACTCGAATTACAGCCACACAGGTATGTTAGTGTATTTTTCGAATTTCTTAAGATTTCATAACATTCTTTAAATACTGAAAAGATATGTTTGTTTTGTTTTAAGAAATAACAAATTTTATTTTTTTCCCTAAGCTATAAGTACTATATACCCATACAAGTGCAGAAGAGTATAAAGACGATTCTATTTCATAATTAGGTCATCTACTTGAAAGTAAATTAGAGAAGAAAAAAAAATAATGTTTTTGTGTTTAAGACACTGGAATATTTCAGTTAAACTCTTAAGTAACTTAAATCTTGTGCCAAAACCAATGCCGAAGGTGTTTTGTTTTGTGTTTTCCCCCATGAAATGCAGTCCAGATAATGCATTCTGGTCATTGTCACAGTCAGAAAGAGATAGTGAGTACAGTCTGATACAACTGTATTACTTACACGAGACTGAAAGATACTCTAAATAGGAAAACGCTGAAACTGACAGTTATTAAGGGAAATAAGGATCAAACTCAAGAAAAATGTGGAAGACCAAGAATATCTGCTCTTATAAAAGAGAGAAATGTTATCCAACATAAAAATATAAGATCTATAGACTTGAAAGTCTGTTTTTTTCTTTATTTTAAAAACAAGCACACATAGATTGGTGGTCACAAACGCTTAAAGTTGGGGCAGGGAAATGCAGTGCCAAAATGCAACACATTACAATGATTTGGCTTCATAAAGGAAGAGACTAAAATGTTGCACATCTTCATCTCTGACGAAACATACAAATGCACAAAATATCAGGGGTAAAAAGTGGATTTTTTTTCACGTAGGCTTATAGACTACGAGATCTTTGTTTAATGTATTTACTTGTATAAATCTTCACTTCATAGTGGTACATGCCACATTAATACATATATACTAGATATTTTACCATTAGAATCACTCTTCTAATTTCAAACAAGTAACTCATTTTTACCTTTTTACCTATATATGTATACATCTTATCTTGAGACCAGGTCAGATTGTCAAGAAGGTTGTTTTCATTAATAGTAAAGCTCAAAATTTATAGAAAAGTATTAGTTGTGATAACTTATTTGGGTTGTATTTTAGAATGGATTTTTTTTTTTTTGGAATTAATTTTTGTAATGGGTTTTGACCTATGGATATTTAGAAGTTGGAATGAGGGACTTCCTTGATGGTCTAGTGGCTGAGACCCTGTGTTCCCAATGCAGGGAGCCCAAGTTTGATCCCTGGTGAGGGATCTAGATCCCACATGCCACAACTAAGAGTTTTCATGCCACAACTAAAGATCTCGCATGTTGCAACAAAGACCTGGCGCAGCCGAATAAACAAACATTTTAAAAACATAATAGTTGAATGAGATACCCTTCTTAGATCTCTATGTAGCTCAAAATTAGCTTAATTTACTTATGGAACTGCTGTGATCTGGAAATAATATTTTATAAGTTCAACTCTCGTGAAGTAAGCATTCTCTATCTAAATTATTACTGCAAATAATATGTTGGCGAGTAGGGAGAGTTGCTTGAAAAGTTTATACGACTTCTTTTGTTCCTAAGAGAATTATCCAAAAGGAAATACTTTAAATTATTGAGGCTATTGAACCAGTACTATGATGCAAATAAAGTATTAACTTGACAACTTTGTCACCTCAAATAAACTATTTTTATTGGAATTTTGGACCTAGGTAGAAATATAATATTACAGAACGTTGGATTAGTGGTAAATAGAAATAAACTTGGACAAGTCCTTCTAAGAAAGAATTCAATTAATTTCTAGTGGATTGTTGGACTTTAATCTGTCATCTCCAACCTATCGCATCTTTTTAAAAGCTTTATTTTTAAGAATTATATGATTTGGAATTTGAACACACATAAGTGTTGTGACAAACTTGGAAGTTGTTTTTAAGCAAGTTCTCTCTGTTTTCAGCTATAGAGCCTCTAATGTGTAGAGAGATGAATTTTACAATATCTTACTAAGGATTTTTCATGTTTTGCATAGGCTATCATGGAAAAATTCCATTCTTATAGTAATATAGTAATGGAATTAGCAATCAATCTTAGGGTGCTAGATATTTGTAGTAATTTGCATATCCAAATATTCTAAGTTTGTTTGAGAGAGGGTATTTGCCTAGTATTTTCAATGCTCCTTACAACACAGTTCAGATATTCACATAAAAGCTTAATTTCTCTGGTCTCTTTTTTTTGGAAAGGCATTGAAAACTAAGTATTTCAGTAATCGGCCAGGGCCAACACCTGGATGTCAGCTGCCAAGACCAAACTGTCCAGCGGAGGCTCTAAAAGAGCAGTCCAATCCAGCCATGGCAACAAAACGGAAGAGAACAGAGGCCTTGGAACAAGGTAAAACTCTCATTTTCTTAAGTGAAATGAATTCAGAAAACTCCAGATAGCTAGTGAATAGCTAGTGACTGGGCAGCTAAGAAGTGTAGACTGTGAGCTGTTTACTTGTTATCAATTTAAATTTTATAAAGTAGAATGTGATATTTTACCTATATTTGCTTCCTTTATGAATACGTAACATCATGCATACTTAACATCATGCTTTTTTTTAGGACATGGGCACTTTTGAGTACACCTCAGAGTTATGAGAACTAGCCATGTGTACCCTATTTTCATAAATTCCTAACAGTACACTCTATGCTTAATGTTTAGCAAGTGTTATTGGAAAATCAAAGCAACTAAAAATATAGTTGGAATGCAATGATTGGTTAGAATTACTTTAAAGTTAAATGTAATTTTATAGAATTACTATAAAATTAAATAACCTCATTTTGCCCCCCAGGAGGATTGCCTAAGAAGCTAATTTTTTAATTACAGAGAAAACTGGACAATATTCTGCTACTGAAGGAAACAGTGAAAAAGGCACAATAGTGAACATAAAGTAAATGCTTTAAAAGATATTTGTAAATATTCTACACATGTAAAATATGTAAAACTGGGTTATTTTTATTAAATGTATTTTAAAACAAACTTAATTCTGATTTTCTGATTAGAGTGCAGTAGTAATAAAATAAGTTCAATTCTCTGAAATGTAGAATTGAAAATGCATTAAGGAATCCTTAATAAAAAAAATTATCAATTATTTTAATGATCTGGCCCATATAGCATTACAAATTTATAGTAAAGGGGGTAGTATTTAAAAATAGAAAATTGGTTTTGGTCTCAAAATTTTATGAGTGGTAGGTAGACTATAACTCTCATAGAGCATTTTTATTTTTACTCAGAACTTTTAAGTTTCTTCTATGTTAATACCTGTAAATCTATTTCTGTTTTAGCTGCCATATATTTTATAGCATATATCACATCTTATGATATCATACCATATCTTACACATGCTCTATTTACAGACCATGTTATTTTTCTTTTGCTGCATAAAAGTTACCATAAATGTAGCAGCTTAAAGTAACACAAATTTATTAGCTCCCAGCACTGTAGGTCAGATACCTCTCATGGATCAACTGTGATTTTTTTTTGTTGTTTCTTTTGCATAGGCCAGTGTCAGGATGTCAGTTGGACTTTGTGCTCTTATCTGAAGCTCTAGGGTAGAATCTGCCTCCTAATTAATACAGTTCATGTCCTTTTAATGCACATGCCTCCTATCCTTGCTAGTTGAAGGCCATTCACTTGCCTTGTTGCATGTCACTCTCCATCTGCCAACCAGCAAGTGTCAAATGTGTGGCTTCCTTATCTGCTGCCAATAGAGAAAATCCTTCCTTTTTTTTTTTTAAGGAGTCACCTGATAAACTAATGTCAGCTCACCAATGGCTTAATTATGTCTTAAAAATCTCTTCATAGCAGTTCCTAGATTTAATGCTTGAATAATCAGGACAGGAGTCTTGAGAAGGCCATCTTTAGAATTCTGTCACGTGGACATTTAGGTTATTCAAATTTTTTCACAGTTGTAAAAAAAAAACAAAGATGTTTATATGTATATGCAGGAGTTGTACATATTTAGAATTGTAATTGTGAGGTCACAGTTACACAGTTGTATATTTTCAAGTAGCATTGATATTGTCATACTTCTCCAAAGTAGCTGTATCAATTTACACTCCCAGTAACTGTTCAGTAGTTCTTAAAAATGGAAAAGCCCCTTACTATACACTACATACAAAAGTTAACTCTGGGAATTCCCTGTGGTCCAGTGGTTAGGACTCTGCTTTCACTGCTAAGGGCACAGATTCAATCATTGGTTGGGGAACTGAGATCCTGCAAGCCACGTGCTGTGACTGAAAAAAAAAAAAATATCAAAAGACCTAAACATGAGACCTAGAACTATAAAGATTCTTAGAAAATAACATAGGAGGAAAGCTTCATGACATCAGATTTTGCAGGGGCTTCCTGGATATGACCCCAAAAGCACAGGCAACAAAAGTGAAAAAAGGACAGTTTGGACTGTATCAAAATTAAAAGCTTGTGTGCCTCAAAGGAATATGATCAATGGAATGAAAAGGCAACTCCTATGGATTGAAAATATTTGCAAATCATGTATCTGATAAGGGGTTCATAGCCAGAATATGTGAAGGATATATATTGTTGTTGTTATTGTGTGTGCTCAGTTGCTCAGTCATGTCCAACTCTTTGCAACCTCATGGACTGTAGCCCACCAGGCTCCTCTGTCCATGGAATTTTCCAGGTAAGAGTACTGGAGTAGGTTGCCATTTCCTTCTCCAGGGGGATCTTCCCAACCCAGGGATCAAACCTGTATCTCTAGCATCTCTTGCACTGGCAGGTGGTTCTTTACTAATGCACCATCTGGGAAGCCCGTTGTTAAAGCTCAACAACAGCAACAAAAAAAATCCAGTTAAAAAACAGGCAAAGAACTTGAAATAGACATTTCACCAAAGATGATATAGAAATGGCTAAAAAGCACATGAAAAGATTCCCGAATCACTGATCACTAGGGAAATGCAAGTTAAAACCACAATGAGCCATCACTTTACACTTACTAAGATGGCAGTCACCAAAAATCAAAAACTCAGAAGATAACAAGAATTAGTGAGCATGTGGAGAAATCGGGAGATCCTTCTACACCATTGGTGAAGTGAAATGAAGTGAATTGAAAGTGCTCAGTCATGTCCCACTCTTTGCGACCCCATGGACTATACAGTCCATGGAATTCTCCAGGCCAGAATACTGGAGTGGGTAGCCTTTCCCTTCTCCAACACCATTGGTGGGAATGTATAAAAACAGTGCAGCAGCTGTCAGAAGCTAGTGTTTCCTCAAAAAGTTTAAAATGGAATTATCATATGATCCAGCAGTTTCACTTCTGAATATATACCCCAGAAAGTAGAATGCAGGATCCCAAATGTATACATTCATTAACTTTTATGTAGGAATCTAGTTCACCTCATCATCTCATCTCTAGCACTCATAATCTTTCTTTTTTAAAAACTTTATATTTTTTAATGGGGTATAGCCTATTAACAATATGGTGACAGTTTCAGGTGAACAGCAAAGGGGCTCAGCCATACTTACACATGTATCCATTCTCCCCCAAACTCCCCTCCTGTCCAAGCTGCCAGAGTTGAGCAGAGTTCCATGTAGCACTCATAATCTTTGAAGTTTTTGCTAATTTGATATCTCATTCTAATTTACTTTTCTTTGATTTCTACGGTGTTGCTAATCATATATGATTCCTCCTTTGTGAACTGTTGATTCAGATTTTTTTATACAATTTTTAAAGGTTACTTTCCATTTAGTTACTACAAATGTGTATATGTGCTTAGTTACTCAGTTGCGTCTGACTCTTTGTGACCCAAAGGACTATAGCCTGCCCAGCTCCTCTGTCCATGGGGATTCTCCAGGCAAGAATACTGGAGTGGGTTGCCCCGCCCTCCTCCAGGGGATCTTCCCAACCCAGGGATGGAACCCAGGTCTCCCACATTGCAGGCGGATTCTTTACTGTAGTCTGAGCCACCAGGGAAGCCCAGTTACTACAAAGTATTGGTTGTATTTCCATGTTCCTGTCTCACACCCTCTAGTTTGTACCCCAACTCCCCATCCCTATATCCACCCCCGTAACCAGTATTTTGTTCTCTATATTTATGCGTCTGCTTTTTTGTTATATTCACTAGTTTATTTCACATATTAGTGATACATTGCAGCATTTGTCTTTCTCTGACTTCACTTAGCATAATGCCCTCTGAGTCTATCCATGTCGCTTCAAATGGGGAAATTCTTTTTTATGGCTGAGTATTATCCCATTGGTTTTCTGAGAAACCTATATACTGTTTTCCCCAGTGGCTGTACAAATTTACATTCTCACCAACAGTGTACAAGTGTTCCCTTTACTCCACATCTCCCCCAACATTTGTTATGTGTGTTTTTGATGATAGCCCTTCTGACAGGTGTAAGGTGATATCTCATTGTGGTTTTGATTGGCATTTCCCTCATGATTAGTGATGTTGAGCATCTTTTCATGTGCCTGTTGGCCATCTGCATTTCTTCTTTGGAAAAATGTCTATTCGGGTCTTCTGCCCGTTTTTCAATTGGGTTTTTTTTTTTTTTGCTGTTTGGTTATATGAGGTGTTTATGTATGTTGGATATTAAATCCTTTATCATATCATTTGCAAATATTTTCTCCTATTCAGCAGGTTGTTTCTTCATTTTGTCTGTGGTTTCCTTTGCTCTGCAAAAGTTTGTACGTTTAATTAGGCCCCATTTGTTTATTTTTGCTTTTGTTAACTTGATGAAATTCCGATTCTTTGTCCTTTATCAGTTGGAATATTACAAATTTTATCAATTTATGTGTTTGTTTTAAACACACACATTTAAAAAGAACCTTTCTAGTTTTTGCAATTTGATTTTTTTTTTTTTTTTATGCTTCTCATTTTGGTATTATTAAAGAATCCCAGATCCTTCCCCCTATCTTCAAAATTATTTTATATACTAGATCTGTGTATGGACTTTATCTTATTCTCATTGACTTGCTGTTACCACACTGCTTTGAATAATGTAGCATTGTATTACTGTCAGGACAATATTTTTTATTTTTTTAATTAAATTTAATTTTTATTTTATTTTGGAGTATAGTTGATAAATACACTTTGATATCTGGTAACAGTAGATCCTCATTATTCTTACTTTTCTCAAAATGTATTTCTTAATTTTTCAGCTTATGTTATTAATGACTACCAGGGTGGTTCCTATAACACAACTATAAATGGTTTATATTGTTACCTTATTACCCTATTATGTTAGTTCATCTATTTAAATAGTAGTATCTTTTCGTAACTACTGACAATGCAGTGCATTTCCTGTGCCATCATTGTGATGCTTTCTGATTAATATGGTAATATTCCCAAAAGGTATTGAAGATTATTACTATGTAATATTTTTAGAAAGAGAACATTTTAAATGGCCTAAAATTCAGCATCAAGCCCAAGAAGTTAATTCAGAGTGGGCTGAGTGCCAGAATTCTGTGTAGATCTGGCTATAAAAAAATCAGCTGACAAAAAAAATCAGCTATGAAGGAAAGTTGCTAGCAATGACTTTGAATATACTTCTGCCAAAGTCCTACTATAATTTTTTTTATTGCAGTTAAGGAAATTATTTTTAAGCTTTACATGGAAAATAAAAAACAGAACTAAAACAAGATAAATGTATTCCAAAAATTAACATTGAGTCATTCCTATTGTTGCTTGAGCCAAAGTTCCCTATAGTCAACAATCTGTATAGTCAATCTAAATAAATATTTTACCCAAAAATCACTATTTCTTTTCTTTTAGGATTTTGGGAAATACTGAAAATTTCATATAACACAGTAATATAATTTATAAATAAAATGCATCAACACAGAATACTAATAAATTTCTTATAGAAAACATTTGTTTAATTAATTTGCCTCCCAAAATTTAGAAATACCTAGAAAACATACAACTTCTGAAAATGTAGCAATATTTACAAGGCCCTTTTTCAAAGTCTCAATATAAACATCTCTCAGTTCTAATTTCATCTGATTTGTACATAATATTTGATGGCAAAGAACGGGACCTTTTAAGAGTTCTTGTGTACTTTTGATGTGTTTGAAAGTGCTGAATTGAACAAATGCAGCCCACAGAATTAAAAATTTGAACACTTGAATGTACAGGATCACATGAAACAGGGAATTCTAAAATTTTCTGCCAGGGGTTTTTTTTTAATGTAAAATTGTCTTTCATAGAATTTCTTTCTTTAATCTCTTTTGAAGTGGTGTCTTTGTCTTCCAAAGCCCGAGCAAGCATGTAACTAACTTTCCTTTGATGAGCCAAAGCTTCTTCTTTATCATTCAACTGCATGCAGAGAAATTAAAAATGTACCAGTTAATCAGTAAATCATAGAATACAGAGCTGTAGCCAGGAGTATTTCATGAAAATATTTAGTCTTCAATCTGTCCAGTCAATCAATATGAATAAATTAATTTAGGTGTCCACTAATTCTTCAGCATTATGCTACATGTTATTGAGGATTTTTTTTTTAAGAAGAATAGAAAGCAGCATTCCTTCTACTGAAAAAAATGTTTAAAAAAAAATGTTTAAGTCATTTGGAGAGAAAAAAGTATATATTTACATGGTGTGTGTGTATATATATGTATATATAATGCTAACATGTACTTACCTCTGTGAAAGAATGAAGTTATTTATAAAATTGTGTTATATATTTATATGCAATAAATAACTTTAATAATACTCTTCTATAGATAAGTATGTTCATATAACATAAGTTTCTTAGTCACCTATGAAATTGAAGATAACAGGGCTGATTACAGTGTTGTGGTAATGATTACAGGGTATAATGCATGAGGATGTGCTTTGAACACTTAAAAAAATCCTGAATATATAAAAGTCTTGTCATGAACTGTACGTAAGCGCTGATGATGGAGATGCCTGGACTTAATTACAGAGAGCCTCCTCTTTCTCAGAGGTGGAACTTGATTAAAGTTGCACAGGAAGAACCTGGAAGTGGGAATTGGAAAGCATGTGTGGGGTGTTCAAGAAGATAAAAATTCCAGAAAATGGTACCTTAACTGGGAAGAGAGCATAAAAGTCAAGTATAGTGCGATAAAGACTTGAATTAATATGCAAAAAGATTAGCTCATCCACAACCTCTAACAAAAAAGAAAGCAAAGATACTAACCAAGTCTATTAGCATCTTAAAGATTTCCTGAGGATCGTGCTGGTCATTGGTACTCTTAGAACTGTTTTCTGAAGGGAGCATACCCAACAATTTCTGCCCTAAGGTCTTCTTACACCCTTGTGATAGTGACCCTAAAATAGAACATGAAAATCCAGTTGAGACATAAAAAGACACACACTGACATACTTCCAGGAAAAGAGGTAAGTGTGAACCAAGGTTAATTCATTCCTAAATCAATCAGGACCTTGTCCTCTTCAGGGACCCTCCAGCATGAGTGAGGCAGGCAGCAGCACAGTGCAGTGGGGAAAATGGACTTCAGAACCAGCAGCAAACGCAGGTGAGAGACCACAGTTTGAGAACCCAGAGCAGCGCCCTGCACTCTCATTGCTCAGTCCATGGGAGAATGCAGCCCTTGCTACCCAACTCGGTCTTCCAGAGGAGCCAGCTATCCACATTTGCATGTGAAATCTTCCAATGTAAAGGTCAGCCACCTACCCACATTGAGAACACTCCCAGCAAAACATACCTGTAAGCCGGTGGCCTCTGAACCATGCAAACTCGGCTTTAGAGCCAGAAAAAAACCTGGACTTGAATCCCCACTTAGCCACTTTGGAAGGGTATCACTTTAGAATAAAGTTCTCTAAGCTACACGTCCTCACCTCTAGAATGAGAACTATAGTCCCTATGCTCCATTGCTGGGCTGCTGTGCCATTTAAATAATAGAGCATGGGTGGCCAGAGGGGAGTGGACAGTTGGTATTGAATGAGTACAGGGTTTCTGTTTGGGAAGATGAAAAAGTTCTGGAGATGGATGGTGGTGATGATTATACAACAATGTGAATGGACTTAATGAGACTTAAAAATGGTGAAAATGCTAAGTTTTATATCTAATTATCACAAACCACACAGTTGTGAAAGCACCTAGCCCGAGTACTGACATAATGCTTAAAAGTCCACATTTCTGCAATATTTATGCTGATATTCTTCATCCATCAAAAGGATGCAGTTTGTAGCAAAAAATACAAAGTCATAGATTTATATACCAAGAAAGTTTCAGATGAACTCCGAAGGGACAATTCCCTTTCCACCCATTCCTGATAAACCACAGTGACTGGGCCTCACACCTGACCTGTGCCAGTGGCAACTATGGCAAAGGGGAAAAGCCAGAGAAGTTGACTGGCTCATCAATCCTGAGAGTGAATGAATGTGTCTCTATTTTTAATCAAAAAAGAAGAAATATGGTTTATGAGCTATCTCTCAGAACTCGTCTAAGCTGCCACATCAAGAAAAGTTAATATACTGTTAACCGCAAATAAAAAAATGACCTGTAACAATCATTTTGCAACAAATTATTGAAGTATACTAATAAAGTGAATCAAAGTCTTGTCACTAAGAAGGGCTTCCCCAGTGGCTCAGCAGTAAAGAATCCGCCTGCAGTGCAGGAGCTGAAGGAGGCGTGGCTTCAGTCCGTGGGTGGGGAAGGTCCCCTGGAGAAGGGCATGGCAGCCCACTCCGGTATTCTCGCCTGGAGAATCCCATGGACAGAGCCTGGCGGGCTGCAGCCCGAGGGGCCACAAAGAGTCATACAACTGAAGCAACTTGGCACACATGCTTGTCTCTGAGAAACTCAGAGCTAGTAAAGCTTTTATGGACTTGTAGAGACTTTTCAGAGAGGAACCAATTATTTTAAATTCTGCTTCCAGTCTCAGTACCTTACGGAAAGCAAAGATTGTACCTCTCAAATCATGTTTTCAATGGAAAAGTTCCTGAATTCTGTAAATAGGCAAGGCAGGAATTCTGGAATATAAAATGAATACAAGTGCTGAAATTAATGTGAGTCTACCTGTTTCTTCTTTCTCCCTACTCCTCTCTGCATGTGTGCTCAGTTGTGTCCAGTTCTTTTCGTCCCCATGGACTGTAGCCTGCCAGGCTCCTGTGTCCCTGGGATTTTTTTTCCAGGCAAGAATGCTGGAGTGGGCAGCCATTTCCTCCTCCAGGGGATCTTCCCAACCCAGGGATCGAACTCACGTCTCTTGCGTCTCCTGCATTGGCAGGTGGATTCTTTACCACCAAGCTACCTGGGAAGCCCATGCCCGTGGAGGACTTAGCCATTATACTTGCTCATCAGCCTCTGTAAATCTCAGAAGAAACACCTTTAAAAGTTAGTTTCAGGATAAAGTGGAATGCCTGTTTAAGAATGACAGTTGAGGAATATCATTTTCCCCCTTTTGCCCTGACTTCCACCTGACTCTAAATACATAGCTTTTATAATCTGCTTTCACCAACTTTCACAGTTCTTGTTTACCACTTCTATTTTTATTATCCCTTAAGTTATTTCTTACCACTTCAGCAAAGAGATGGGTAAAGTTTAGTTAATGAAGCTAAACTTCACAACACTTGACCCATATACTAATACTAATATGCACTGTTTGAAAAGAAATATTTAAAACAAGTATTATACATTAAAAGTTTCATTTGTTAATACTATAAGATTCTTATTGGTCCTAAATTCATCTGAAAGAGATACTGGAATTAGGATTATGGCTTTTGACAAAAAAGATTTAGAAATAGGGTCATTTCAGAATTTTAATAATAAAAATTTACACTTCTTAATAAACTTCAGTTTAATTATGACTGATAAATGGTTTAAAATTGGAATTTTAAATTGAAGCAAAATGAGTTCTACTGAATAATACTTATAAGTGAAAATTAAGATGGACCATTAAGAGAAACTAGTTTCTAAAAAATAATACCTATTTGTTTATATTGGACAGTCTACATACTTCAATGACAATTTGATTCTCTTATGGCATTTTTTTTTATATTTATTTATTTATTTTGGCTGTACCAGGTCTTAGTTGCAGCAGGGAAACTCTTAGTTTCAGCATGTGGGATCTAGTTCCCTGACCAGGGATCGAACCCAGGTCCCTTGTGTTGGGAGCACAGAGTCTTAGCCACTGGACCACCAGGGAAGTCCCTCTTATGGCATTTTTATATATTTTGTTTACACTAATACCATAATGACTCAAAAATGGCCATGAACTTTTTTTGATAGGCTTGTAAACCAAAATCTAAACCTTAATTTCTGTTTCACTTTTTATAAGAATATTTTATTGATTTGTCCAATTTAAGTTTCCTCTACTGCTCAATGTGTCCTTCCAGAAACACACATTTCAATAAAGTTTACTTAGGTGAGTTTAATGTTGGGTTTCACTCATTTTTCCCTGTAATCATCTAGCACTCATTATAAATCCTTTCCACTGAGCATGGTCTTGTTTAAATGAAATAGAAGAGGACTAAAGCAGAGCCTCCTGTTACTTTATGATTTCATTTGCATAGGTAACATTCAGTGACCCACTTTTTCCCCACAGTTGCTAAATTTTTAGATAAATCATAAGTATATGTGAAATTTAAATTCTATTCACCATATTAATTATGCTTAATTATAACTAAAAACAACTGAAATTACACCTGATTATTACCATTATAATGCTTACTTACCATCTTCTTTAAGGTGCTTCCAGTTTATCCATTTTGTTGCTTTCTTACACATTTTATCCATTTGTGTCAATCTTAGTGCCTGGTCATTTTTCCTCATTAATTGTTGTTCAAATGCAATTCTGAATGCATCTGCCATTATGTAGGCTTCTTCTTTACTCTTCTGTAGAAGTTCCAGCTGGTTTTGAAAGAAAGTTTGAGAGGTGTCAGAGGCAAAACCAGGGCTTCCCGGGTGGCTCAATGGTGAAGAATCTGCCCACCAATGCAGGAGCCGCAGGAGTCACATGTCAGCAGGTTCGATCTCAGAATCAGAAGATCCCCTGGAGTAGGAAATGGCAACCCACTCCAGTATTCTAGCCGGGATAACCCCATGCAGCCTAGCGGGCTACAGTCAATGGGGTCACAAAGAATAGGACGCAAAACCAGAACAATTTTTTCTTTTACCTTATTACTTACCTAACTGCTGAGTCAGCTTAGCAAATGCAGTTTTACCACTGAGTGGAGTCGAGTGCATATCCGTGATCTATTCCATCTGTTTAATATAATTAGTACTTGCCAACTAGATTACCGGAAGTTTCTCTTATACCTGTCAGCTCCTTAGTAATCCAGTTCTCAAGACTTCATTATCAAGACAGGCCCTGTGTGTGCCCTTCCCAACAAGGAAGCAGGGAGGATGCCAAATGCCACATTTCATTTCTGCCTTGGGCCATTCCAGACAATACCACTAAAATAATGAATACCATCTTCCAGATACCTCCCACTGGTCTTTGTAATCTTATGCTTTTCCTAATGAATTGATAATGTTTAGCTGCTTGCTTTCACATATATACTGAAGACTAAATTCCATACCTTCAATAAAAATATTCTAAAAATTATGGTCCACATTGTATTTGTTATTAAAGCCTAATCATAATGGCAGCTATCATTTGATTAAATGCCAGGCATGGCCATATGCTAAACATTATATGTACTATATTTCTTACAACAACCCTCCAAGCTAGTTATTACCCTCCATTTAACATACGTGTCCAAAGCCACAAAGGTGGAAAATGATGGAGCTGAGATTCAAACCTGGATCTGGCTGGCACAAAGGTTCCTTCCACTCTACCTTGCAGCTTTTCTAAGAAGCTTCATGTTTATCTGTTAATCAGTGTTGTGCATCCTGATGATTTTAAACACTTTTCCTCTAATATCTAGTAATTTTAGGGCCATGTATAGACAAGAGAAAGAACTCAGGAAATACTAACTAAAACATAGGTAAACAACTTCATGGCTACAATATCGTGCCAAGTAGTATATGTGTTTTGGAACCATGTAAACCAGTTTTTATACATTAATGTTACTGATACCATTTAAAACTAAGGATAAGTTCCATAGCCGGTGACTACCAATGAAGCTAATTATTGCATATACTTTCATTTATTCAACCTGATACAGTAAGTCCCCTACATACAAATGAGTTCATTCCAAGATCACATTCATAAGTGCAACAAAGTTAGCCTAGGTACCCAGATAATACAATCAGCTATATACCGTTGCTTTTACACTTGCTTCCAGGCATCCTGGGCTTGAAATAAAGATCTGTACTTTATACAGTACTGTCCAGTAATGTACACAAAAGTACAACCCCTTGTAGAGGATGTGTGCATGTGACTGTACACCAGACACACGTGAACTAACGTGACTGGACGTGGGAAGGCACACTCACATCTCTCAAAGTTTGCAACTTGAAAGCTCGTATGTAGGGAACTTACTGTATGATCAGAGAAACAATCAAAGCTTTTACTGTTTTTACCTCCCGTTTGAGCTGCAGGAGCATTTTCCAAGTGGACACGGCCGTTTTGGCACAAGCACAGGGGCTCCCTCTGGGACGGTGACAAAAGCAGGCTTCCAGCACTGCAAGCTTCAAACCCAAAAGAATTATCCCTTACTAAGTGTAACACTGCTGAGCCATACACAAACACAGGGCACAAACAGGGTACACACACGAACCCACTGCACGTTTCAGACAAGCATTGGATTCAAAGAAACTGCAAAGGAAAACAAAAATAGGAAGCTGAGACCACGATTTCAGGACCCAAGTGGAAATTAATTACCTACAAGCAGAGACTGATATTACAAGGAACAAAAACCTAAAGGAATTCTACATTCTTTTTAGTCTCCAAAACCCTTCACTTGGTATCAGTTTCCTATACCTCTGAGTCCTTGGCAGGAACTTGACCTAACAAAGTAAATATAAACATCTATCATATGAATTTCCTGTGACTGGGCTTGGCCCTGCAGCCCAGCATTGATTACTGTCAGGTTCTGCAAGGAAAGATGCATGCCCAGAAATGGTGATTTTTAACATTGATGAGGAAAACGATCATCCTGCCACTCCTAGAAAAGATGTCCTGGGATCATGTAATACATTCTTAAATATTTCCTGGCTCACCCAATGTTCTGGAATTGCATAAGGCCCGGATTCCTCAAAGCCTGTCTTCAGATCACAATGAAGAAACTAGTCCATCTGGGTCACTCCTGGTTGACCGTTATAGCCAGAAGAAAAGTAAGAACTGTTGTACTTTTTCTTAAAACTCATTTTGACAACTAACCCCAAGTTGCTTTCTCAACATACTCCAATTTAATGGGGGCAGTCTATGTAAGATATTGGGCCGTATCTTTTAAAGTTTCATGGGAAACTTACTACAGATTATTGTTGAAGCTTCCTGCTGCTGTAAATTTCGTATGAATGGACTGGCTTAAAATAGAATCTTACTTTAGAGACTGTTTAGAGAAGAAGATTCCACTGTCTCTTAGGGTAAAGGCTATTTCAGAAAATTCCTTCTCACATGGAAGATAACTGAAGTACATAGCTTTCAGCTGACTTGAGTGTACACAGGGTGGTTATATGGCTGATTGGTATCTTCCCTTTTCAACCTCCAACTGCTGTATATTGTCCCTGCAAAAGTTGCCAACAACCAGTTTCAGAATGCAAGGTTTCTGCAAGGACCTCTCAATCCCAGTTCTCTGCCCTTACCTCAGTGCTCCTCCATCAGCTGGCTCAGGGCCCTTGTTCCTGCCTGTTATAAGGTTACTTATGATAGCCTACTCAGGATTATAATGAAGCACACTTATTCTGAACTCTCTCTCAGTTCAGTTTCTTTTATGTTTCTTTTTTTGCTGATACACTAGTTTTCCACCCAGGAAGTTGAGCATGGTGATCAAAACCACAGACTCTAAACTCTACCTGGGTATAAATCCCAGCTCCACCACTTACCAGCTCTATGACTTTGAGCAAATTACTGAACCCTTCTGTGCCTCTGTTACCCTCATTTATAAAATAAGGATTTACTAGTACTCACCTTATTCGGTAGTTGTGAGTATTAAGTGTATAAATCTATGCAAAGTACTCAAAACAGAATCTGGTGCTTACTAACTATGTATTTGCTATTATGAGTAGTAGTTACTCTATTTGAAGTTTTGTAATAAGTGAATACCCATCAACAGAAAATTGGATTAAAGATTTACTGAGCATGGCCCCGCCCATCAGAACAAGACCCAGTTTACCCCTCAGTCAGTCTCTCCCATCAGGAAGCTTCCATAAGCCTCTTATCCTCCATCAGAGGGCAGACAGACTGAAAACCACAAGCACAGAAAACTAACCAATCTGATCACACGGACCACAGCCTTGTCTATCTCAATGAAACTATGAGCCATGCCAAGTAGGGCCACCCAAGACGGACGGGTCATGGTGGAGAGTTCTGACAAAACGTGGTCCACTGGAGAAGGGAATGGCAAACCACTTCAGTATTCCTGCCTTGAGAACCCGATGAACAGTATGAAAAGGCAAAAAGATACGACACTGAAAGATGAACTCCCCAGGTCAGTAGAGGCCCAATATGCTACTGGAGATCAGTGGAGAAATAACTCTAGAAGGAATGAAGAGACAGAGCCAAAGCAAAAACAACACCCAGTTGTGGATATGACTGGTGATGGAAGCAAGGACTGATGCTGTAAAGAGCAGTATTGCATAGGAACCTGGAATGTTAGGTCCATGAATAAAAGTAAATTGGAAGTGATCAAACAGAAGATGGCAAGAGTGAATGTCAACATTTTAGGAATCAGCAAACTAAAATGGACTGGAATGGGTGAATTTAACTCAGATGACCATTATATCTACTACTGTGGGCAAGAATCCCTTAGAAGAAATGGAGTAGCCATCACGGTCAACAAAAGAGTCTGAAATGCAGTACTTGGATGCAATCTCAAAAACAACAGAATGATCTCTGTTCATTTCCAAGGCAAACCATTCAATATCACAGTAATCCAAATCTATGCCCCTACCAAAAATGCTGAAGAAGCTGAAGTTGAACGGTTCTATGAAGACCTACAAGACCTTCTAGAATTAACACCCAAAAAAGATATCTTTTTCATTATAGGGGACTGGAATGCAAAAGCAGGAAGTCAAGAAACACCTGGAGTAACAGGAAAATTTGGCCTTGGAGTACAGAATGAAGCAGGACAAAGGCTAATAGAGTTCTGCAAAGAGAATGCACTGGTCATAGCAAACACCCTCTTCGAACAACGCAAGAGAAGACTCTACACATGGACATCACCAGATGGTCAATACCGAAATCAGATTGATTATATTCTTTGCAGCCAAAGATGGAAAAGTTCTGTACAGTCAGCAAAAACAAGACCGGGAGCTGACTGTGGCTCAGATCATGAACTCCTTATTGCCAAATTCAGACTTAAATTGAAGAAAGTAGGGAAAACCACTAGACCATTCAGGTATGACCTAAATCAAATCCCTAACGATTATACAGTGGAAGTGAGAAATAGATTTAAGGAACTAGATCTGATGGACAGAGTGCCTGATGAACTATGGACAGAGGTTCATGACATTGTGAAGGAGGCAGGGAACAAGAAAAAGAAATGCAAAAAAGCAAAATGACTGTCTGAGGAGGCCTTACAAATAGCTGGGAAAAGAAGAGAAGCAAAAAGCAAAGGAGAAAAGGAAAGATATACCCATCTGAATGCAGAGTTCCAAAGAATAGCAAGGAAAGATAAGAAAGCCTTCCTCAGAGATCAGTGCAAAGAAATGGAGGAAAACAATACAATGGGAAAGACTAGAGATCTCTTCAAGAAAATTAGAGATACCAAGGGAACATATCATGCAAAGATGGCCTCAATAAAGGACAGAAATGGTATGGACCTAACAGAAGCAGAAGATATTAAGAAGAGGTGGCAAGAATACACAGAAGAACTGTACAAAAAAGATCTTCATGACTCAGATAATCACGATGGTGTGATCACTCACCTAGAGCCAGACATCCTGGAATGTGAAGTCAAGTGGGCCTTAGAAAGCATCACTACGAACAAAACTAGAGGTGATGGAATTCCAGTTGAGCTATTTCAAATCCTGAAAGATGATGCTGTGAAAGTGTTACAGTCAATATGCCAGCAAATTTAGAAAACTCAGCAGTGGTCACAGGACTGGGAAAGGTCAGTTTTCATTCCAATCCCTAAGAAAGGCAATGCCAAAGAATGCTCAAACTACTGCACAACTGCACTCATCTCATATGCTAGTAAAGTACTGCTCAAAATTCTCCAAGCCAGGCTTCAGCAATACGTGAACCGTGAACTTCCAGATGTTCAAGCTGGTTTTAGAAAAGGCAAAGGAACCAGAGGTCAAATTGCCAACATCCGATAGATGATCGGAAAAGCAAGAGAGTATCAGAAAAACATCTATTTCTGCTTTATTGACTACGCCAAAGCCTTTCACTGTGTGGATCACAATAAACTGTGGAAAATTCTGAAAGAGATGGGCATACCAGACCACCTGACTTGCCTCTTGAGAAACCTGTATGCAGGTCAGGAAGCTACAGTTAGAACTGGACATGGAGCAAAAGACTGGTTCCAAATAGGAAAAGGAGTACGTCAAGGCTGTATATTGTCACCCTGCTTATTTAACTTATATGCAGAGTACATCATGAGAAACGCTGGGCTGGAGGAAGCACAAGCTGGAATCAAGATTGCCAGGAGAAATATCAATAACCTCAGATATGCAGATGACACCACCCTTGTGGCAGAAAGTGAAGAAGAACTAAAGAGCCTATTGATGAAAGTGAAAGAGGAGAGTGAAAAAGTTGGCTTAAAGTTCAACATTCAGAAAACTAAGATCATGGCATCCAGTCCCATCACTTTGTGGCAAATAGATGGGGAAACAGTGGCTGACTTTATTTTTTGGGAGTCCAAAATCACTGCTGATGGTGATTGCAGCCATCAAATTAAAAGACACTTAACTCCTTGGAAGGAAAGTTATAACCAACCTAGACAGCATATTAAAAAGCAGAGATGTTACTTTGTCAACAAAGGTCGGTCTAGTCAAGGCTATTGTTTTTCCAGTAGTCATGTATGGATGTGAGAGTTGGACTATAAAGAAAGCTGAGCACCAAAGAATTGATGCTTTTGAACCGTGGTGTTGGAGAAGACTCTTGAGAGTCCCCTGACTGCAAGGAGATCCAACCAGTCCATTCTAAAGGAAATCAATCCTGAATGTTCATTGGAAGGACTGATGTTGAAGCTGAAACTACAATACTTTGGCCACCTGATGCGAAGATCTGACTCCTTGGAAAAGACCCTGATGCTGGGAAAGATTGAAGGCAATAGAAGGGGATGACAGAAGATGAGATGGTTGGATGGCATCACCAACTCAATAGAGATGAGTTTGAGTAAACTCTGAGAGTTGGTGATGGACAGGGAGACCTGGCGTGCTCCAGTCCATGGGGTTGCAAAGAGTCGGACACGACCAAGTGACTGAACTGAACTGACTGAACTGAATAAGTAAATGGCTATTCCCTCTCACTGATGTTTATTTCTCACAAGTCCCCAGGACCCTTTTTATCTTATCAGCCAAACTTCCACCCTGTAAGACATTTGACACCTCAGCAAGCAAATAGCTAGGCATCAGCAGATCTTTATCCTGGACCTGCCTCAACCCCAGACTGACTGTGTCACTTCAGGGAAGTAAATGAAACTATCTGCGCCTGAGTTCCTCTGTAAAATGGGGCTGATACCTGCTTTGCAGCCTTCACAAGACCATTACAAAGATCAGATTTTAAAATGTGTGGGAAAGTACTCTGACATGGTAAGCCTCTACCCAGGGGAAGATACTACTAACATAGTTTCTCCTGAAACTAGACAAAGGAAATAAAAGGAGAAGGAAGTGGCAAGCTCATCCCCTAATGCCCAAAGGATATAGTACCTGCAAGGCTGAAGAAGGGACACGGGCCTCTCACCCTCAGTCTCAGGGTGCTAAGCATGTTGCTATCGTAGACATGGAGATGATGGCGATCACAGAAACAACAGAAGTGAAAAATTCCCTCCTGCTAAATTTTCATAACTGCTTACCCACCTCAAGACCTGAAATCTCTGTAAAGCCACTTCTCTCCTGGCAGGGGTCTTGCTGAGCCATCTTCTGCTGTTTGATATCAAGCATGGCGAGCGCCTCCATGTACTGTTGATTCAAAACTGGGAAGGGCCATGTAAGAAAGTGTTAGTCATGAGGTCTATCTCCAGCTTCACCTAATCCACTTCAACTGACATCATATACTTATCTCTTCTAAGCAAGGGATATACAGCTACCCACAAAATCTGGCTCCAGCCAGAAAATCTACCTGAAAGAATAGTGGGTATTAAGTAGGTGTTAATACATGTGTGTGCATGCTTAGTCGTGTCTGACTGCAACCTCATGGACTATAGCCCACCAGGCTCCTCCCTCCATAGGATTTCCCAGGCAAGAATACTGGAGTAGGTTGTGATTTTCTCCTCCAGGGGATCTTCCTGAGCCAGGGACTGAACTCCAGTCTCTTGCATTGGCAGGCAGATTCCTTACCACTGAGTCATGTAAATACACGTGTAACACTAGATAAAAAAGTTAATTTTTAAAAATTATTTATTTTTGGCTAGGCTGGGTCTTTGTTGCTGCTTAGGCTTTCCTCTAGTTGTGGCAAGTGAGGATTATTCTCTAGTTTTGGTACACAGGCTTCTCATTGTGGTAGCTTCTCTTGCTCCGGAGCATGAGCTCCAGGGCACATGGGCTTCAGCAGTTGCAGTTCCCAGGCTTCAGAGCACAGGCTCAGGAGCTGTGGTGCACCGGCTTAACTGCTCCAAGGTATGTAGGATCATTCCCAGGCCAGAGACTGAACCCATGTCTCCTGCATTGGCAGGCAAATTCTTTACTACTGAGCCACCAGGGAAGCCCAAAATGTTATTTTTAATGTGGAAGGATCTTAACTGCAACTGAAGTCTAGTTGTCATTTGCTCAAAAAAAATTTGTAGGATTTTCAAAAAGAGAACATAAAATATCCACACTGTGAGACAATCAGACAATGAGATCTCATATACTATATTAATGTACTGTCTGTTTTGAATTAATGTACTGTACCACCTCTCTAAACTCTATCAGACTTTTAGTTAAGAGTTTTCTTTCATAAGAGGCTCTCAACCCAAATACTTAGAACAAGAGGGGTCCTGCTATTTACTGCAAGAGCAGAAAACAGTAACTTTTCCTCTCTTCTTGCAGGGTAGAAGGATGGGGAGGAAGGGCAGGGCTAGTGGTTAGCAGTTTCTGTCCTGGCACAAACCCAACAAGAAGGAAATCACTATCTGCTCAAATCACTGGTGTGGAGAAGCATATTTGTATTTGCAGTTCTCACCCGGGGCATCACCACAGTTCACTTACTATCCTACGGAAAGTGCCGCTCTTGGGCCCATGACCCAACTGAGCACTCATTTTATCCCTTTCAAGCCACCACTTTAAAAAATAGCTTCTGCTGGGAATTCCCTGGAGGTCGAGTGGTTAGGACTCTGGGTTGTCAGTGCCAAGAACTCAGGTTTGACCCCTGGTCAGGGAACTAAGATCCCACACGCCATGGGACAACCAAGCCCATGCGCCACAACTACGGAACCCTTGCGCCTCGAGCCCGGGCTCCGCAACAAGAGAAGCCGCTGCAATGAGGAGCCTCGCACCGCAACAGAGTAGCCCCTGCTCAACACAGCCAGAGAAAGCCCTAGTGTAGCAAACGGAGACCCCGTGCAGCCAAAAATAAATTCAAAAAAAAAAAAAGAAAAAAATAACTGACGCATTTCTTCTCTCTTTTATTCTTAAAATATATTACTTCAAAATATTAGCACTTTGTCTATTCATATGTGTATTCTTAACATCGGACAAAACTGATCTTTTAACATAATATTTTTAAAAAATTATCAAAATACCATTCTACTTACTTGCATTTTCAGACTTGAGCATTTTAATTTCTTCTGTTTTTAGTTTCAGAGTTTCTTTGAGGACTGCATTTTCACAGTTTAGCCTGGAAAAGAGTACCCTCCAAATCATTAAAACATCAACATTTTGTAGTTGAATATTTAATCCCTTGTTAGAACATTAAAACCCAAATATAATTTTTCTTGCTTCAAAACTGTCCAGAATTTATATGTGTAACAAAAATTTAAAGGAATGTAGTAAGATTCTGTACTTACTCTTAACACTTCTGTATATTTAGCTGAGAAAATCAGAACCAGAAATAACTGTAAGGCATTCATCTTGAACACTCTTTCTCTTTACTAAAGCTTCAATCAACTTAATAACCATTTGAACACCAACTACATGCTTAGGACACCTTCCAAAATTTACATAAAAAGCTACATAGGAGGTACAAACTTTCAGTTATAAAATAAATAAGTCCTGGGGATGTAATACACAGTGTGGAGACTTACTCAACAATTACTGTGCAGTATTTGAAAGTTGCTAAGAAAGTAGATCTTAAAAGTTCTCAACATAAGAAAAAATGTAATGATGTATGACAATGAATATTAACTAGGTTTATTGTAATGATCATTTTGCAACATATGTAAATACTGAATCATTATCTTGTACACCTGAAATTAATACAATGTTATATGTCAATTATACCTCAATTTAAGAAAAAGGGACATAGGGAGCTTTATCTATTGAATGAAAGTTGGAATTACTTACAGGAGTTCTTAAATTGCCCAACACCAGAGGCTTAAAAAAAAATTGCTTTTGTAATTAAAAACAGTAGCCAGATTATCTGGTCTAATTTGTAACTTTAAATAAAATACCTATCAAGATATGTTGTGATATTCCTAGGGAATATTATATCCTGTGCTTGGGATATAATATCATTTATCCCTAATGATATAGGCCATAGGCCTCATAGCATTAGAACAGTGGTCATGAAGTTCAAGTTTCTCAATTAAAAAGTGAAATGCGGTTCACATCACAAGAAAAAAAATTCTATAACCATGTATGGTGACAGATATTGACTAGACTTACTGTGGTGAACGTTTTGCAATATGAACAGGTGCAGAGTGCATTGTGTTGTCCACCTGAACTAAGGTAGTATGTTGGTTACATCTAAAAAAACGTAAATCTAAGGCATCCCCTTTCCATGAATTACCTAACAAACTAATAAAATGTGAAATCAGTTTTTCGAGCAATGTCTATAGCCCTTGAAAAAGCAGAAAAATATTACCTCTATTTATATTTATGTATTTAACTACAAGGAGAGAGAAAGAAAGGTAAAAAGAATGATGAAGTAAATATGGTAAAGAGTTAAAATTTGGAGAATCTTGGTGAAATATATATAGGAATTATTTGTACTATTCTTACAACTTTTCCATAAGTCTCCAATTATCTCAAATTAAGAAGTAATAAGTTAAAAAATTAGGTACTAAAGACATCTATAACCACAGGTGCCAATTTCTCAATGATTGACCTTGTAAATATGCTATAAAGTTATTAAATAAATTCACACTGATAAAACAGTTGTTCAGAAGACTTTGTGAAAAACAGTGCCAATGCTAAAGTAACTTCGGAAACACAATTCTTAAATACTATTTTAATACACAATTTATACTGTATTTTTTAAAAAGAAAACAGTAACAGTAAAATATGGAACTGGTAAGTATTTAAGCAACATGAATTTCATTTTTTATTTTTTTATTTTTGAGCATACCACACAGCTTGAAGGATCTTAGTCCCCTGACCAGGGATTGAACCTGAGGCCCCAGCAATGAGAATTCTGGGTCCTAACCACCAGACTGCCAAGGAATTCCCTGAATTTTATGTTTAAAATTAGATCAAAGAAGAAGAAAGCCTAAGCTACACTTAAATTATACATAGTTTAAAATTTTCCAAAGAAAAATGATGGAATAATAATATACAAACCTGTCATATTTTTGGATCCAAGATTCCTCTATATTTTTAAATCTATTCTGATCAAATTCTATTTCCCACTGCAAGGCATTTATTTCCTGTAGAAAAAAAATAGCACTTTCAAGGAAAATTACTACAATTAAATCATTTTATGGCTTACAAATAACTGGAATAAATAATTTAGTCATTTCACAGCACTAGGCTAAAGAGAAAACACTAATTATTGCTCAAAAAGAGTCTGTGACATTTGTAAACACATATAACATGCCTCTTCAGCACTCAGAAAGCTTTACTGAAGCTTACTTATTATCAGAAAATTTTCAAATTTTGCTGGCTTGAGCCTAGATTTCTCATCACCTCCAATCCATGCAGACCCCAAAATACACTCTTGGAAGTCTGAGCCCAGGACATTCCCATCAAGGGAGAGTGAAACAAACACAGGAGTGTGACCACTTAGAATGATTCCTAACCACTTTAAAAAAAATCCTTTTTCATTATGGTTTATCACAGGACATTGAGTTCCCTGTGCTATAGAGTAGGACCTTGTTGTTTATCCTTTCTGTGTATAAGTTTACTTCTGCTAGTCCCAAACTCCCAGTCTGTCCTTCTCAAACCCCTCACCCCTTAGCAACTACAAGCCTGTTCTCTATGTCTGTGAGTCTGTTTCTGTTCCGTAGATAGGTTCATTCGTGTCATATTTTAGATTCCACATATAAGTGATATCATCTGGTATTTGTCTTCCTCCTTCTGACTTACCTCACTTAGTATGATAATCTCTAGCTGCTTCCATGCTGCTGCCTAATTACCTTTTTAGTGAAGATGAAATAGAAAGAGGCAAGCTCTGCAGGGCAAGTAGAGGAAGAAAAATAGGAAGAGAAGAGAAACAGAAGTGTCAGTTTGGCAAGGTTAGCCCATGTGACAATCTGTTTTGGATTATAAGATCCAAAAGGAAAGGGACTGTATGAAGCTAAAGCACATCTGGTAGGAGGCATGCACAAATGACAACCATTGGTATGGTGATTTTTAAGGAAATTCTATTGGAAAGATTATTGAATTGAACAAGTCCATGCTAAAAGTGGTCAAATACCTTCTCCAATGATCTCTTTTGTTCCACAGTTTTTTGAAGCACTGCCTGGGTATGACTTGTGGCTTTGCCAAATATTGCCTAAGAAAAATAAAGACATATCAGTATAAATTAAATATCTGATCACCCTTATATACAAGGTGAAGTTCACATCTTTATTCTTCACCTTTTTAAGACAGCAGAAAACTGCCTTGAGATGAGAATTCCCACAGAGACCACCTTTTGTATAGAGTTTGATAGTTCAAAATCAGAAGATCTTGGTTTGGTTCTTTCCCAATGCATGTGAGAATGAATGAATGGATTTCCCACACAAAAACATGTCCATGAACATTCACAGCAGTATGATTTATAATAGCCAAAAAGTATTAATATAAACCACAGAAATGCCTATCAACTGGTGAATGGATAAGCAAAATGTGGTACATCTATACAATGGGATATTATTTGGTAATAAAAAAGGAAGCAAGCACTGACACATACTACAACATGCCATGAACCTTAAAAATATGCTAACTAAAATCCAGAGGCACAAGAATCTAGACACACACTGTATGATTCTATTCATGAAACAGAAAAGGCAGAGCTGTAAAAGAAAGCAGATAGTGCTTGTTGGGGGTGGGAATAGGAGTGACTGCTAGTGGGTAAGAGGTTTTTGGCCAGCGATGGAAATAGTATAAATCAGGTTGCAATGATGGTTACACAAGTCTGAATTTAGTAAAAATAAACTGTATGCTTAAAACAAGTGAAATTTATGACACATAAGTTTTATCTTAATAAAGCGGTTTTAAAAATCTATAGCTAAAAAAAAAACAACTGTATTAAGCATTGATACTTTTATTTTAAAAGCTAGAACCAGGGAGTTCCTTGGTGATCTGCTGGTTAGGATTCAGCACTTCCACTGCCCTGGCCCAGGATTCAGTCCCTGCTTGGGGAACTGAGATCCTGCAAGCTGTGCAACACAGCCAAAAATACAAAAATAAAGATAAATGAAAAAAAAAAAAAAGCTAAAATCATACTACTTATCATTGGAATGTGTACCTGATGAAAGTTTGAAAATAACTTCTTACCATGCTTTGAAGAATTTTCAATGCTTCCTCTTTACCTTCAAGTTGTCTTTGAGATGCCTCAAGTTCAGTTTTCAAAATTTCTACCTCCTGAGGAGAAAAATATTATCAGTCTTCCTATCTGTAATATATGCAAACCCTAATGATCAACTTAGTTTACATTTAAGCTCAACATTCACTTTGACTCAAAGCACTCTGACCTTACAGAATGAGGTTGGAAATTCCTCTAGGCTATATAAGTGGACCAGAGAGACTAAAACTGAGATCCTTACTATCAGGTATCAATTATGTCTAAAAGCCTAAATCTTTTGCTTTTACCCATCTAGGCCACACTGTCTGTGTGTATGTGTGTGTGTGTGTGTGTGTGTATTTGCTTCTGCTTTTTGGCCACACGTGAGGCTTGTGGTATTATAGTTAATTCCCCAACCAGGGATTGAACCTGAGCTGCTGGCAGTGAGAGTGCAGAGTCCTAACCACTGAACCAGGGAATTCCTTAGGCTCCACAGTTAAGAATTTGGAGAAAAATCTTTAGACTACGTAAATTAAGCACACGCTCATCCATACAGCTCAATGAGCTATTAATATGATGGCTCAGACTGTGCCCTCTATCCCAAAACATATGCTCAAGCTTTAACCCCTGGTACCATAAATTCGACCTTATTTGGAAATAGGGTCTTTGCAGATGTAATCAAAGTCATACTGGATTAGGGTAGGCCTCAATCCAATGACTGGTGTGATGCAGCTACAAGTCTAAGACTGTTGGTGGCAACCACCAGAAGCTAGGAAGGCTGCAAAGGTTCCTCTAGACCCTACAGAGGGTACATGGTCCACCCACACCCTGATTTCAGACCTCTAGCCTCCATAACTGAAAGAGAATCAGTCTCCTCTTTTAAGCCACCAGTGTGTGAGGGCAGCTCTAGGAAACCAGTAGAGCAGCTTTCACCAGGAAAGTTCACAAATGCACAGGAAACAGGCTTCCAGTTCCTGAGAGGACAGCCACCCTCACTGAAACACCTACTCCCAAGCAAGATAGATGACCTCTGCAGACCACCTGGGTGCTTTCTGGTCCTCTGACTTCAAAGAGGTTAAATTAAGTCAGGTTATTTCAAGCCACATATTCTGGGAAGACAGATGAAAGGGACTGACTACTATTTTCTCTAGGAGATTAGAGAAGTAAGGTGGAAAGGAGAATAGGAGGGCATGTTTACATAAACAGCCTTTTTGAGAGATAAGGAGGCCAGTTGGAAGTTACAAGCTTGCCACCATGGCTTGAGGATATGTGGAAAGCCAACAGCTGCATTCCATGCCATGTTAGTATCACTTAAAACAAAATGTCTGTCAGCGGTCTTCATTCACATGAGAATTTGTATATCAGCCTGAGTACCTACCTCTAAAGTTTCATGAAGACATTGCCTTAATTCCACATTTGACAACTCTGAATTAGAATCTATTAGAAGGGGAAAAAAATTAAATATTTTCTTAAATTAGTTAGATATAGGACATTTGTTTATAAGATATCAAATCAGGCTTTCCCTAAATTGAAAAGAGAAAATAATTGTAATAAAACAATGATGATAAAAACAGGTAGTTTAAAACATTCCCCAAAGGAAAAGACACATACTTTTGAATCAAAAGATTCTTTAAAAAAAAGGACTCTTAAATAAAACTGTTGTTAATGAATTGGTTAACTACTACTATAACCAAATACAGTATCAAAAAACATGAATGGCGGTGAGTGAAATAAATGAATTTTGGTGTTTGGCTTAAGCCTGATCAATATTGTGATATAAATACCTAAGAAATAACCTGAATTTAATTTCTTTCCAAGAGGAATGACGAGAATTCTCTAGTAACTTCAATTATTCTCTCCTTAAACTGAGCTTCCCAGGAACTTCATTTTCATTGCAGTCTCAGTGGCAACAGAAAAACACTGAAGTGGTAAATTAAAGCAAGAGGACAGGAAGTAAAAGAAGCAAAACAATTAGAATATGTGGAAGGACATTCAAAAGTTCTCAAATTTTTTTTTGCTATTCTGAACTTTCATGAACATGACAGTATCCAAGGGAAAACCTAAGTCATGTTTTTACTGATAATTCAAGGGTTCCAAGGAGGGACAAAAGTGACTGTGGGCTGACAGCAACAAGTTCTATTCTATTAATACTTGTGGTAGGCAGAATAATGGCCCCCAACATGTCTACATCTTAATCCCAAAACCTGTGAATACCTAGCAAAAGGGATTTTGCAGATGTGATTAAGAACTTGGAGACAGGGGATTATTCTGGATTACCCCGCTGGGCCAGATGTAATCACAAGGCTCCTTACAAATGAAAGAGGAGGCAGGGGAGTCAGAATTAGAGTGATGCAGCGGGAGAAAGACTCGACCAGCGACTGCAGGCTTCAAAGACAGAGGAAGGGGACCATGGACCAGGGACGCAGCCTCTACAAGGGGGAAAAGGCAAGGGAACCGATTCTCCCCTGGAGCTTCCAGAAAGAAGGCAGTCACGCTAACACTACGGTGTTAGCCCAGTGAAACCTACTTTGGGTTTCTGACCTACAGAACTGTAAGAGAATAAAATTTGTGTTGTTTTAAACCATTACATTTCTGATAATTTGAAAACTGCCTATTAGCAAGAGGAAACGAATACCATATTCTTACCTAGAATCAAGTCAACTTTGATGAAAAGACAAAAAGTCCATAAACTCCCAAATTAGGAGCTCATACCATTACTATTATTTCTTATTTATATCCCAGTAGTTTCCTAAAGTTTTTAATGCTCAGTTTTCAACATCTTTCTTGCAAAACAGTATCCATCCTCTATGCATGATAAAGACTTTGAAGAAAAATAAGTAAATAATCTCATCTTAATTTTAAGAAGGATTCTGAAGGATAGAGATCAATCCCTAGCTGCAACAGGTTATTTGTAAAATCTGAAACCATGTTTCTTAAATTATTTTCATGCTGTTACACTTTGGAGGGGAAGTTTTACAAAGGTGGATTACAAAAGATTCAGCCACACCAGAGCTGTGCCACAGTGCAGGCAGGGGCTCATCCACCAGTTCCCAGTCACATCAGGGATGTTAACATTCTATCACAAGATGATTCTGAATTTTATTCCCTCACTGTACAAGCAGAATTTATGTTTAGTTATGATAAATTAAGATTAATTTTACTTTGAGAATTTTATGACATCCCTAAAATAATCTGAAGCCTGTGTCCTGCCTTGTAACACTCTTTCCCCAGATGAGCTCTGGGCTTGCAGTGCTCAAATGTCACCTCCTCAGGGAGGCCCTCCAGGATCTGTGCCTGAAACAGCAGCGCCTCTGCCCTCCAATCACTTACTGTCTTTTCATTTACTACTGCTGATGTTATATAGTTGATCTGCAGGTTTATTTTCTGTCTCCTCTACCATGAATGTGAACTCCATGACCTTAGAGCCTTTGACTATTTTGTTCACTGACGTTTTTCCCAGAACCTGGTACTATCATGGGCACCTAACAGGTACCCAGAAAACGTTTATCAAATAAGACCAAAAAAATTTAAAAATGAAATATACCACTACTTTGCAAGAAAAGTAAGGTAAGTAATCACTTATCGATATTACTAATATGTATGTCGGCTAGTCAGTTCCGTCGCTCAGTCATGTCCGATTCTTTGTGACCCCATGGACTGCAGCAAGCCAGGCTTCCCTGTCCGTCACCAACTCCTGGAGCTTGTATGTACTGACGCAGAATAACTACTTCACAATTTGTATAATACTTGGAAACAGAAAGATCAATTACTTTTATACCATCACCAATCAATCTCTAGAGGTGAATAAAGATAAATTTCTAAAACCCATGATGGTGACCCATCTTCATGCACTGGAAGGGTGACAGCATTGATCACACTCATAAGGGAGAAAAAACAAGGACAGCAGGCATTCTTACCGGTGCCACTTTGTCGCTTGTGATAGGGAATTCGGGGCCCTTCCAGGTATGTATCTTGAAAGCTCTTCTGCCTGGAATGCTGAAAAACGGCACCATCTCTCTCGTCCCCATTTCTTGAAAATAGGGGAGGACTAAAATTCTTTCCATCTGATCTTTTTCTAGATTTAAATAAATGTGAAACTGGCACTTCACAAACGCCGCCAGGCCTTCTTCCGAGGCCATACCCTAGATCGCCTTCTGCCATGTCATCGTCCCCTGGTTCCCAGGCCTGCCCCTCTGCCTCACTCGGCAGCCTCGCCACTCTGCTCATCAGTCACGGGCCTTCTTTACAGTGGGCTGCCCTGGTGGCTCAGCAGTAAAGAATAATCCGCCTGCCAATGCAGGAAACGCGGGTTCTGTCCCTGGGTCGGGAAGGTCCCCTGGAGCCTTCTTTACCTAGTTACCTGTAATTAAGAAAAAACAGCAGTTAAAATCCAATCAGTATAATCAGAGTTGGGTTTTCCAGGGAAGAAAAGGTCCTTTCTGCCTCACGCTGGCACAGCCAGCGGTGCACAAGCACACAGATGCCCCTGGCAACCCAACTGAAGCTATTTAACATTTCAGGACTTCTAAAAGAAGAAAAAAAAAATCTGACTCCATATTTCCGAGGACACAGGATAGACTTTCACTGAATCCAATAATCAACTGATCAGGATGAAGAGATCAGGCTTTGCCAAGGAAACAACAGGCTTGACAAATGAGCTTCCAAAGGAAAGCATTTAGTTTTCACAAGTCTAAGAGCTATACAAAATTCAGCAGTCTTGGGAGTTCTCTGGTGGTCCAGTAGTTAAGGCCCTGGTTGGGGAATAAGATCCAACAAGCTGCGTGGTGCAGCAAAAAAAAATAATAGTATATATATATATATATATATATATATATATATATATATATATATATATATATATATATACACACACACACACATATATATTCCAAAAAGTCTCTGAAAAATCAGCTTCCAATGACTAAGACCATCCTACCTCTGTCCTTTATGGTCCTTCATCTGCCTGAGATACTTAGGACTCTTACACTCTCTCCTACAGCTCTCCTTAGTTCATTGTCTATTTCTGTGCAGACACAATTAGGAGAGGTTTTGCTGGGTCAGTGACAGGTGGGAGGGAAGAAAGTTCCCTCTCCTGCCCCTACATCATCCCTCCCCCTCTTTTTTCTCAAACTATACCACATCTGTGATCAACACCCTCCAGTGTTTCTCAGCACAGAGTAAATGTCAAAGCCCTTCCAATGGTGAGGGGCCCCAGGTTCATCTCTGCCTGGTACCCTCACACTGGGCCAGCCGCCTTGACCTCCCTGGTGGTGCTGGCCCAGCCAGGCATTCCTGCCCCAGAGCTTCGAGTTCCCCATGCCCTGAACACTCTTTCCCCAGTGGAGGCACAGCTGGTCCCTCACCTCTTTGGATCTTTCTCAGTGCTGCCTTTCCTGGTACCCCACCTAAATTTGCCAACTCCTCCCTCTCCTACTTCTCTGCTTGATTTTTCTCTTTGGTATTTATGACCTTCTAGCATGCCCCTCCATATTTGACTCATTTTTCAAACCACACCACCAAAAGGAGGAAGACAGTACAAAAGGGAGCCTAGGGAAGGCTATGGTTTTTCCAGTAGTCATGTATGGATGTGAGAGTTGGATCACAAAGGCTGAGCGCCAAAAATTGATGTTTCTGAACTGTGGTGTTAGAGAAGACTCTTGAGAGTCCTAAGGACAGCAAGGTCATCAAACCAGTCAATCTGAAAGGAAATCAACTCTGAATACTGGAAGGACTGATGCTGAAGCTAAAGCTCCAGTACTTTGGCCACATGATGCGAGGAGCCAGCTCACTGGAAAAGACGCTAATGCTGGGAAAGACTGAAGGCAAGAAAAGAAGGGGGTGACAAAGGATGAGATGGTTGGATGGCATCATCGACTCAATGGACATGAGTTTGAGCAAACTCTGGGAGATAGTGAAGGACAGGGAAGCCTGGTGTGCTGCAGTCCATGGGGTCACAAACAGTCGGACATGACTTAGCAACTGAACAACAACAAAGGGGAAGCAGAAGGTGGCTCTGGCTTGCCTGTGATGCTTCCTAAAAAGTAGGGTGTCCTGGACATTTCCTCTGCCAGAGCCCAAACCTGCTCCTGAGGGCACCAAGTGGAATGCAAGCTCCACAGGGTAGAGATTTTGTCTGAATCACACTGCAAGCCCAATGCGTAAACAGTTATCTGAGACATGATCTGTGCTCAACACATACTTGTAAATAAATGGACAAAGGAAGAAAGGAATAAACAAACAAACTGAGGGACTTCCCTGGACATGCAGTGGTTAAGACTCCATGCTTCCACTGCAGGGGCCACGGGTTCGATCCTGGTCAGCGAACTAAGATCCTGCATGCTGAATGGTGCAATCAAAATAAATAAATAGATATATAAATAGTAGTGTTAGTCACTCAGTCGTGTCAGACTCTTTGTGACCCCACGGACTGTAGCCTGCCAGGCTCCTATGTCCATGAAATTCTCCAGGGAAGAATACTGGAGTGGGTTGCCATTCCCTTCTCCAGAGGATCTTTCTGACCCAGGGATCGAACCTGGGTCCCCTGCATTGTAGGCAGATTCTTTACCATCGGAGCTACAGATACAAAAATAAAAGAGAGATAAATAGATAGATAAATAAACAGATAAATTGAAAAACTGAAATACTTGCCTGGGGTAAAAAACTGAACAGTCACCTTGGTAAGGCGCCCCGCTGGATGACCTGGGACTAACTCCAGGTGAAAATGCCATACAGAGAAAGGCCCATCACTAAGCCCTCCCACATGGAGCCCACTGTGGCCACCTACCTATTGGCTGAAGAGCACCAGAAATGCCCAGCCTGGTCCCTCCAGTACCAGGGCAGTTAAGAGGGACTTTCACCACCAGGCATTTCAAAACAGCTGCTTTGCTGAAGTTGTTTAGAAACATTTCATCCTTTTCTCAAGACTCATGTTTTTTAAAAAAGGAAAATAAACACATCTGACATCCTTTCTAAATATCCTGCTGTTTAAGTAGTTGCTTACCAGGACATTCAAAATAGTTAAATGTCAGTCTTGTGTTTTTGCTGAAGTCTCTCTCTTAGTTTGCTACTATTAAAAGCACACATAGATGCCAAATAAATCTATCATGTTTGAAGGGGATTCTGTTGCCTTTAGGGCCAAGGTACCATATATTTTCAGTGTTTAATAACAAAGGCCCTTAAAAAAATTTAAAAACAAAACAAAAGGCCCTTAGAAAACTGGAAAAGATACATCATAAAAGAAGGTACGTGGATGGAAAGAGACTCAGCATCATTCGTCATGAAAGAATTGTAGATTTAAACCACAGTGAGATTCCACCACGTACCACTGACAATTCCAGGCGCTGCCGAGGGTATGGACACCCACATACACAGCAGGCAGGAGTGTAAGACCATACAACCACTGTGAAAAAGTCTGAAGGCTTCTTTCAAACAAGTGACCCATCAGTTGCATTTACCCAAGAGAAATGAAAACACTGTTCATACAAAGATGTGCATGAATGTTCAGTTCTTTGGCTAACATTCAAACTAGCCCCCCCAAAACTGAAAACAACCCAAATGTTCATCAGCAGGAAAACGAACATATTGTGGTAGTCCACACAAAGAATATATTCAGTAATAAATAACAAACTTCAGACGTATGTGATAATATGAATCTTACATTATGCTAACAGAAGAACTATCTACTGTATGAAATCTGGACCAAAGTAACGCACACAACAGACAACAGATCAATGGTTTCCTGGGGTGGGAAGGATGAGGGAGCTTTTCTGGAGTGATGAGAAAGTCTCGTGTCTTGACTGGATGATGGCTTGTCAAATTCATTAAACCTTACACTTACAGTGGTACCTTTTATTATATGTAAATTATACCTCAATAATAAGCTGTTAAAGTTAAAAAAAAAAAAAGTAAGGGATCTTTTAACTGGACTAGGGGAAAAGATGAGAAGTGTGATAAGTGGTTGCATTGTCCTCGGTAAGAAAATCATTAAACTGGATGTCTTACGCTGGTGACGTTTAAACCATGATCTAATAACTGCCAGCACTTGTTGCTTACTAGACACTATTCTAAGTGCTCTACTTAGATGATTCTATTTAATCTCCACAAACACTTTAAAAGACAATACTGCTATTGCTTAAGTCTACCTACGACCATTATACTGGAGAAGGAAATGGCAACCCACTCCAGTGTTCTTGCCTGGAGAATTCCAGGGACAGAGGAGCCTGGTGGGCTGCTGTCTATGGAGTCGCACAGAGTCGGACACGACTGACACGACTTAGCAGCAGCAGCAGCAGCGGCAGAACCATTACACTGAAGTACACAGAGGTTAGATAACATAGCTAGAGTACAGCCAGATCCTGAATCTAGACTTCTCATGTCAGAGATACTGCTACTCTTAGCCACTTTCAGAGAACTTTAATGAGATTAATATCAGAGGAAACCAATTTTCTATTATTTATGACATCAAATAAAACTGAGAAAGTCTAGGATAGTTAGTTTGGCCAACACTCAACACAGTATATTGGACCTATTTTTTTCCCCAAAATTTTTATGAAATCCTCTTGGTTCCTTTATACATTTATTTCCTAAATAAGTCTGTCTATTTTTATTTGTCAAGGTAGATAGGAAATTACTTATTGAATCAAAGACTAATCCCTAAGAGGCTGCACTAGAGCAGATTTCTGCTTATAAATTCAACCTCCTGCCTCTGTTAAGAAGGGTGTGGTCAGGGTCCGGCAGCCAGCAGTGAAGAAAATGGAGTTGGTCAACACAAAGGAAAAAAGCAGTAAGAGGAAAGAGTAAGCAATCACAAGATCAGCTAAGAATACTTTTCCAAGTGCCACATATATTCAAGTATCATAGGTATGCCTTGCCACTGTTCAGAGTTGAACATGAGATTTCACAAGGTCTAATGCTCTAGTGTTTTTTAAAATGTAACTTTGGCACACTTTTATATACTAAGTCTGAAGTGACTTTTTCATCACTCCAGAAAAGTTCCCTCATGCCCTTTGAAGTCATCCTTCCCACCCCAGGCAACCACTGATAACAGTAATCTGTAATGCAGTCAAACTTGACTTTTAGAACACATTTCTTGTAAGAAAGGAGAAAAGACTGAAGTCACATTCCATTCAACCACTTTTAAATGCATTCAAGGTTGATGACCAGGGAGGCAGCAGGAGGTGTGACAGAGAAAGCCCTGATCCAGGAGGCCTGGGTTCAAATCTCACACCACCACTTGCTGCTCTGTGATTCTGAGCAAGTCATTTAACCTCTCAGAGCCTTGGTCAGAATTTCCAAAATGGGTTTAAGCATAGCTACTTTATAGGCAGATTTTGGGCACTATCAATATATTTGAAATCAATGTTGGTTGATATGAATTTGAGTTTTAGCATCTTCATTTGTCAAGTCAGGGGACTGGATAAGACTCTTTTGTTTTTAGACCTCTAAAATTCTGACTCTATGGCAGCATTTTTCCAAGATGTGCCTCAGGGAAACCTGGCACTCTGGACTATTCAGTGTTGCTAGGGAAAAAAGGATACTTTTGGTTTTATTAAGGGTGTCTTTCTATGCCAGTCCAAGCAAAATTACACAGAAAATTACACAGCAGTGGCAGAGCCAGAACTAGAAACCACATCTCTGGCTCCCGGCCCACTTGCAAATGGCCACTGGATGAACAGATGACGGACTGTAAGCAGACAAGCTCCTACACTGCCATTAAAACAACCCTGAATGTGACATCAGTTCAGTTCAGTTCAGTCGCTCAGTCGTGTCCAACTCTTTGTGACCCCATGAACCACAGCACTCCAGGCCTCCCTGTCCATCACCAACTCCTGGAATTTACCCAAATCCATGTCCATCGAGTCAGTGATGCCATCCAGCCATCTCATCCTCTGTTGTCCCCTTCTCCTCCTGCCCCCAATCCTTCCCAGCATCAGGGTCTTTTCAAATGAGTCAACTCTTCGCATGAGGTGGCCAAAGTATTGGAGCCTCAGCTTCAACATCAGTCCTTCCAGTGAACACCCAGGACTGATCTCCTTTAGGATGGACTGGTTGGATCTCCTTGCAGTCCAAGGGACTCTCAAGAGTCTTTTCCAACACCACAGTTCAAAAGCATCAATTCTTTAGCGCTCAGCTTTCTTCACAGTCCACCTCTCACATCCATACATGACCACTGGAAAAACCATAGCCTTGACTAGTCAGACCTTTGTTGGCAAAGCAATGTCTCTGCTTTTTAATATGCTATCTAGGTTGGTCATAACCTTCCTTCCAAGGAGTAAGCGTCTTTTAATTTCATGGCTGCAATCACCATCAGCAGTGATTTTGAAGCCCCCCAAAATAAAGTCTGACACTGTTTTGCACTGTTTCCCCATCTATTTCCCATGAAGTGATGGGACCAGATGCCGTGATCTTAGTTTTCTGAATGTTGAGCTTTAAGCCAACCCTTTCACTTTCATCAAGAGGCTTTTTAGTTCCTCTTCACTTTCTGCCATAAGGGTGGTGTCATCTGCATATCTGAGGTTATTGATATTTCTCCAGGCAGTCTTGATTCCAGCTTGTGCTTCTTCCAGCCCAGCGTTTCTCATGATGTACTCTGCATATAAGTTAAACAAGCAGGGTGACAATATACAGCCTTGACGTACTCCTTTTCCTATTTGGAACCAGTCTGTTGTTCCATGTCCAGTTCTAACTGTTGCTTCCTGACCTGCATACAGATTTCTCAAGAGACAGGTCAGGTGGTCTGGTATTCCCACCTCTTTAAGAATTTTCCATAGTTTATAGTGATCCACACAGTCAAAGGCTTTGGCATAGTCAATAAAGCAGAAATAGATGTTTTTCTGGAACTCTCTTGCTTTTTCAATGATCCAGCGGATGTTGGCAATTTGATCTCTGGAATGTGACATGGGTCTTCCTAATTCCTAAGTCTAAGACCTAGCCTCCTAATCCCTAAATTTAAGACAGCCTCATCCCTCTGTCTCCTCTGCCTCTGCACAAGCTATGATGCTACTGACTCACCATGTCCAAGTCCCCCTGGCCCCTCAACCCCACAGGGATCCCTGACTGCCTCCTACCTGCCCACTCGGACTGCTTTTCCTCTTCCTGTCCATTTTGTATATATTTGGCTTCCTCTCCTAAATACTTTATACATCTCCAGCTGGTTATCCTGCTAGCAATTCAAACACAGGTTGTTCAAAAATACTTTCATTGCCCTCCCCACCTCCACCCCAGGTCTCCTCCTGAGTCCCCCATTTCTGCAAATCCATCAACCATGCTCCAAAACATTCAGGGACAAAAACTTCAGGATTTAGGTTTTTTCCCTTTTTCTTCTTTTCTGGCCTTTAGTTGCCAAGTTTTCCACAAAATTTCCCCAAGCCATGTCCTTCTTTGGGCTTCCCTGGTGGCTTAGCGGTAAAGAATCCGCCTGCAATGCAGGAACCACAGGAGAAGCAGCTTCAATCCCTGGGATGGGAAGATCCCCTGGAGGAGGAAATGGCAACAAACTCCAGTCTTCTTGCCAGGAGAATTCCACAGATAGAGTAGCCTGGAGTGCTACAGTCCATAGGGTCATAAACAGTCAGACACAACTGAAGCAACTTAGCACGCACTTATGCATATGTCCCTCTTTGCACATCAACGTCATAGCCCTGGATGAATTTCTTTAACCTCTCCTGGGCTAAACCAATACTCCCCTCACTGCTGCCAAGTCAATCATCTCCAAGCACACATCCAATAATGCCTCTCTCCTGCCCTAAAACATGCCACAGCTCCCATGGCATACACGATGAAAGCAGGTATCACTGTTTTCTATAAGGTAACTGCAGCTTTCACTTCCTGTGCCATGTGAACTCCCTGGGCACGCTCTGTGCTTCCACGTAAGAGGTATTTTACCTGCTCCCAGGCCCCCGCAGCCTCATCTTAAAGTCTCTGCTGGAGCCATTCTCCACCCCAGGGATCCTTTCTCCTCCAGGACCCCCTCAGTTCACGACAGCTGCTCCCTTTGGTAGCCCTGCTGGGTCTCCGGGGCCAGCAGCGATTTCTCCCACCTCTGAGCCCTCCTAGCTCAGTGTTGTACCTTTCTAACAGTCCTTCCTTCCTTCCTGACTTGTGTTTTTATTGTACACGCTCCTAATGCACGTGTCTCATTTACTTGGGCATAACAGGTGTTCCAGAGACACTTAATAGACGGAACTGAAAAAGAAAACAGATTCCTGCTTGGAAAACTTGAACTAGAAATACCCACACCCACTAGCCGGACAACTCTTTCCTTAGCAAACAAGTTGATCAAACAGACACCTAATTCCTGGCAAAAAAGGAAGTGCCTTCAGCCCTTTCTGTAAACAATGGTCTACTGCATATCACTGTAGAATTCTGTTTAAATTATGTTAAAATAATTTTAGATATACAGTAAGTTGCAAAGATAGTACTGTGAACTCCTGTATACCTTTTACCCAAATTCTTTTAATGAAGTATTAGGGTACATTTATCAAAAACAAGAAATTAACAATGATACACACACTTAACTAAGCCATATATCTGTATGAGTGTTAGTTGCTCAGTCGTGTCCGACTCTTTGGGACTCCATAGACTGTAGCCCGCCAGGCCCCTCTGTCCATGGAATTCTCCAAGCAAGAATATTGGAGTGGGTTGCCATTCCGTTCTCCAGGGGATCTTCCGGACCCAGGGATCAAACCCAGGTCTCCCGCATTGTAGGCAGATTCTTTACCGACTGAGCTACCAGGGGAGCCCTAACTAAACCACATACTTTATCAGAATTTCCCGTTTCCCTTTGTTATTGTTCGGTCCCTCAGGCCTGTCCAACTCGGCAACCCCATGGACTGCAGCACTCCAGGCTTCCCTGTCTTTCGCTATCTCCTGGAGTTTGCTCAAACTCAGGTCCATTGAGTCGATGATGCCATCCAACCATCTCATCCCTGTCGTTCCCTTCTCCTCCTGCCCTCAATCTTTCCTGCATCAGGGTCCTTTCCAGTTTCCCTACTGAAGTCCTTTTCTGTTCGAGGATCCAATCCAGGATACCACAATTCCTTTAGTGACCTACAGTTTTAACGTTCATAATTAGTAGAAAAAGTATAGAAAAAGTAACAAAGGAGGAGGGGAGAGAGGCAGAAAGAAAGCCTTTCAAACCTATTTCTCATTTCTACAACGTCAGACAAGGCCATTAACTAGCAAGAGGGAAAGGAGGAGCCCGTTTACCAGCTTGTCCACAGCCTGCGGAGTTTCTGGAATTTGCGCAGCTGCGTCCTGGGGTCTGGCTCCACACCGTCCCCAGGATCCTTGGCGGGTGAAGAACGGAGAGTGGGGCAGGGCGAGGGGCACACCGGCCGACTCGCGCCGCCCGTCTCGCCCCCACGGCCCCTAAGCGCGCTCACCGGGCGCGAGCCTCCCGCCGCGCGCGCCGCCGCCCCTCCCTCCACGCGACCGCGCGGCGCGGCCCCGATCGGGAAGGCGGGCGCGGCGCCCGGGGCCCCGGCCCCGCCCCTGCCTCGGCGCCACCGTCCGAGCTCTCCCGGTTAGGATGCGGGGACTAGGGCCCTGTGCGGAACTCAGACACCGGTAATGTCCCCAGATACAGCGCTACCGAGTTATGAATAATAGCTCGACACCTCGGGAAACGACGAGGCCATGTGTGCGTCACTGAAGGTGAAATGAACTGGTTCAAACCCTAAGCCTCTAGAAGTCGGTTAAGAGAAAGATGGAGCTGAGCTGTAGCGGGGCTTTTGAAAAGAAGGGTTTGAGCCGAGGAATGAGGAGGCTTGCAGGCCAAAGGAACTGCCAGGGCGAAGGCTAGGCAGGGGGAGGGAACCAGAGGGCAGGGCCTGGAGAACGCTACTGAGGAGATCCACTCCTGTGAATTTCCTGAGAAAGACCCTACCTCCCTTCAACCCCACCCAAAACGTGCCAGTCATTAGCTTCCTCACCTGGTGCAATGATTTTGATATTTCCTAATACCCAACAGGGCTTCCCAGGTGGCTCAGTGGTAAAGAATCTGCCTGTCCACGCAAGAGATGGGGGTTCAGTCTCTGGGTCAGGAAGATCCCCTGGAGGAGGAAATGACAACCCACTCCAGTGTTCTTGCCTGGGAAATCCCATCAACAGAGGAGCCTGGCGAGCTACGCTCCATGGAGTCGCAAAGAATCAGACCTGACTGAGCACACACGCATGCCGTCCTGTAGTGGGCGATGTGGACCTGTCCCTGGGCCCGTCCGGTAGAATCCATCTCGGTTAAGCGATGCACGCACACGTGGGAGGGCCGTACCACGAGGGCAAGACTCTCGGAGCCCTCCCACGCGTCTGTTCACACATACCTTTTTCCTCCTGAAAACACTTACTTGTTTCACTTTACGGCTGTCCGTGGGAATTCACTTCTACACAGGTGACAGGCGAGGGCCTTGTCACTAGTCACAGGCTCCTGGTGGTCTAGTGACTAGGATTCAGTACTCTCACTCCCAGAGCCTGACTTTCAGTCTCTGGCCAGGGAATCGAAATCCTGCTTCAAGCTGCTGCAGTCCAAGGCCACCTGGGATCACGTTGTATGTGTTCAGCCTTCCACTAGTACCACACTGGCTTTCCTCTTTACAGCAAATCAGTTACTTTAAGTCTTCTAACTTGGTTCTTCTTCATCATTGTCTGGTTACTCTAGTTTCTAGAATAAAAATTTTAGATTCAGCTTATCAATTTGTATTTTAAAAGAGTATGTTGGAATTTAATTTGTACATCAATTTGGAGAAAGCTGACATATTAATAATACTGAGTCTTGAAATTCATGAACAGGGTGTGTGCATGCTAAGTTGGTTTAGTTTTGTCAAACTTTTTACGATCCTACGGACCGTAGCCCTCCAGGCTCCTCTGTTCATGGGATTCTCCAGAAAAGAATACTAGAGTGGGTTTCCATACCCTCCTCCAGGGCATCTGGATGCATCTCCTGCATTGGCAGGTGGGTTCTTTACCACTAACACCACCTGGGAAGTCCACAAACGTGGTATATCCACCTATTTGGATCTTTTGATTTCTCTCATTTGAGTTTTCTGCATGCAAAGTTTGCACGTATTTTGTTAGATTTATACCTAAAGTGTGTAAATGCTTTTTGGTACCATTTAAAATGGTATTGTTTTAATTTCCAATTGTTTGTCATTACTGTATGGAAATGCATTCTTTTCTGTATTGGTCTTGTATCCTGTGACCTTACTAATGTGACTTATTCAAGTAGCTTCTGTATGGATTCTCTTTGGAATTTCTGCATAAATAATGTTAACTGAGAATAGCTCATTTATTCCTTTCCGCTCTGTATATCTTTTTTCATGCTTAATGCACTGCCTAGGACTTCCAGGATGACCAATTTGCTTTTTATTCACTAGTCTCACTTAACAAATTATATTTTTCTAATCTCCCCTTCCATAAAAATAAACTCCTTAAAAAATAAACCTCTGGATGGATTTTAGGGATCCGTAAATCTTTTAAAAATATAACATTTTATGTTAGTATGTAGATCTGTATTTCCTGAAGGAAGTGGGTTCATAGCTTACCTGTCAAAGGAATTTATATCATCGAAAGGATTAAGGAACTAAATCTTTAGTAAAAGCATAGGTATAATTTCCATGATCTTGTTTTTCACAATATGCAGCAACCAGAGTTATTAAGAACAGGGTTTTGTTTTTTGGCTGTGCCATGTGGGATCTTAGTTTCACAACCAGGGATCAAACACATGGCCCCTGTAGTGGAAGCTCAGAGTTTTAACCACTGGACTGCCAGGGAAAGGCCCCCAAGACAAGTGTTTTTTCCACCTTGCCCTCTCCCCGCTCAATTGGAAATAAATAGTTCTCTGGAGATTTGACTCTTGTGTTAAAGATAAACACAAATTCAAATGTTGTTAGGCACTGGTGGTAGGACACACTTAGAATGCAGAAGAAATACAGCCCCACTAAGGCCAATACCTTATTTCAAAGCCCACAAAAATAAAAATATACCAAGAAGGGCATAAGGGGGAAAAATGACTGTTTGGACCACAAGGGAAGTCCCAGGACACTTCTGAGAAACTGAATACATCATGTTAAGAACTCTCATTCACAGAAATACAAAATGATTAAAAATTTGCCACCCTTTTATCTCCTTAAGTTTGGTTTACATCACACTGCCTATTTAAACAAAAAGTTTACAAGTAGGTTTGGATAAAACCAGAGACAAACAATAAGTAGGTTTATTTTTAAGACTTTTTTTCCCCAAACAACTATAAATGTTAAAGCATTGTCATGAAAGCATTACATGAAAACCTTGGCCTGAAATTAATAAGCATATTTATATTGTTAAGAGTCTTGTAATGTATATAGTTCTGTATTAGATTATTTCCTTTGTTGAAGGAACATCTTATTATGAGACAATGTTAGTGTTAGGATGGATAATTAGTAGCAATCACTTGACAAGAAGATTTAATGAAACCTAGTGAAAAAAATATTGTCTTTTCAAAACAGATCAGTGGGAATTCCCTGGTGATCCAATGGTTAGGACTCCATGCTTCCACTGCATGGGGCATGAGTGGGTTCTATCCCTGGTCATGGAACTAAGATCCCACAAGCCACATGGATTGGCCGAAACAAACAAAAAAGTATTAGGGATCCAAATGAAGATATACAAATGACTAACACATGGAAAGATGCTCAACATCATTGGTCGTTAGAGAAATGTACCAAAACCAAAATGAAGCTACAACTTTGCATCTATAGGATGGCTGTTAGGTGAACAGTAGCAAGTGTTGGCAAGGATATGGAGAATTAGATCCCCAATACATGGATGGTGAGAATATAAAGTAATGCAACCACTTTGGAAAACATTTTGGCATATCCTCAAAATGCTAAACTCAGTTGCAATATGACCTAGCAATCTCCCTCTTTGCTATATCCAAGAAAGTTGAAAACATACATCCACACAAAAACTTGTGCACTAATGTTCATAAAACGTAATACCCAAAATGGATACAATCCAACTACGCTGCCGATGGAATGGATAAACAAAATGTGGAATAGCCATACAGTGGAGTATTATTCAACTATATTAAGGAATGAGGTACTCATTAAGGCTTCAACACGGATGGTCGTGAAAATACTATGCTAAGTGAAAGAAGCCAGATACGAAAAACCACATATTGTATGATTCTATTTATAACATCTCCAGAATATGCAAATCTATAGCAACAAATTGGACTAGTGATAGCAAGGGGCTAGAAGGGAAGAATAGGAAGTGACCGCTAATAGGTATGGGAGGTCTTTTGGGTGGGGTGATGAAAGTGTTACAGAATGGGGTAGTTGCACAATCTTGTGAATATGATTTTTAAAATGGACTGTACACTTTAAAATAGTGGGTTTTATGATATGTGAATTATAATAGCTTAATAAAGAATAGGAAGGTCTGTATGTTCTAGGATGGTATAATATCCAAAATATATTAAATGAAAAAAAATGATAGAACACTTTGCATGGTATGCTACCATATGCTTAAAGGAAAAAAGCACACATACAAATGCTACCATATGCTTAAAAGAAAAAAAGCGCGCACACACACACACACGCTACCATATGTTTAAAAAAACCACACACACACAAAATGCTACCATATGCTTAAAAAAAGCATACACACACACACATCCAAACCAGTAACACTCTTTCCTAAAGGGAAGGAATCTAGCAGTGACTGAAGAATAGGGTGGCTGAAAGGGAAACCTACCTTTTTAGTACAGACCGTCCTTAACTTATGTCAAGGATACAGCCTCATGAATCCATCATAAGTTGAAAATATCCTAAGTCAAAAATGTGCTTAATACACCTGACCTACCAAACATCACAGCTTAGCCTAGCCTACCTTTTTTTTTCCCCCACACACTGTGGAATGTGAGATCCTAGTTCTGCAACCAGGGATGAACTCACATGCCTAGCAGTGGAAGCTTGGGAGTCCTAACCACTGGACAACCAGGGAAGCTCCCATCCTAGCCTACCTTAAATATGCTACCTTAAATGTAAGAATACTTACATTAACTTACAACTGGGCAAAATCATCTTAACATAAAGCCTGTTTTATAATAAAGTTTTAATTGTTTCGTAATTTATTAACTACTGTACTGAAAGTTAAAAGTAGAATGGTTGCATGGTACAGAATGGTTTTAAGTTTTATCAGTTGTTTACCCTCATTATCACCTGGCTGACTGGGAGCTGCAGCCACCCCCACTCCCCACCATCACAGGTAACATGCTGCATGCAGATCGCTAGCCCAGGAAAAGATCAAAATTCAAAGCATGATTTTGAGACAGTCAGTTCCTAGGCAGGTTGATAGTAAGTCCGGGGTCCCTGAGGAAAAGAGGGATCTGAGGCTCTTGAAGAGGAGACAGGGGTCTGGAATTCTCAAGGAGGAGGAAAGGACAGATTTTTTTTCTACATTCCTTAGTAAGGATTATATAACAATGCATCTGGCTTGAGGACAGTTTCTGCTTCCTGAAAACCTTCTGGCTAATCCTGTTACCTTAAAATGTAAATTACGGGAGGGGTCTAGTAAGATCTTTACAACCTTGAGACATTCTTTTGATTTATTGTAATAATTAATTTAAAAAGTGTGTAACTCCCTTGCTTAGACTAGCGAGGGGGGCATCCTCCGTCCCCCTTCTGAAGTCTAGGTCAGAAGCTTTCTCTGTCCTTTTGATACTTTAATAACATTCTGCTACACAATAGCTCTTGAGTGATCAAGTCTGGTCCCTGGTCCTGAAGCTAATTCTTCTTCAGAGATCACGAATCAGACATCATTCACCATAAGCTATCAATTTCTAGTGTGTATGTTCTCGCTTTTGCTCCATCATAAAGTCAAAACATCCTAAGCTGAACCGTTTTAAGTTGGGCACCATCTGTATATGCTTTTGTACATTTTGAATTCTATAGAGTGCAAGTATTACCACTTCCTTTTTTTTAAAGAAAAATGGAAAATTAATACTTTCTTTAACCTGTGTTTTATTTAAAGAGATCATCTTGATTTTTTTCTGTAATAAACTTTCACAGTTTTAACTCTCAACCCTTAATAGTATTATTCATTATATCTGAGTTTAGCTTTCTCATAGAGAAAAAAACCCAAACATAAACCTTTATACTATCCACCTCCTAGTCTAACAGCACAATTTCAATAAGAAAGTTTTATTGATAACTGAATAATTTATGTGACATCGGCAGAGAGATATCAAGAGTGATTGTGCAGTGGCCATTCTTGTTAAGAACTGTGATCTTTGACCCACTGCTCAATCCATTTCAGTATCTGATTGATATTATCCTCTAGATCTTCTGGTTTATTGCTCGGCAGTTGATGCACTATTTCTTCCTTGTAGGATGCTAAGGCTTCTTCATGAAGAACTTGAAAAATTTCACACTGAACATTATCTTTTAGTTTCTTCTCATTATAACCCCTAGAAGGCAAAGAGGAGATAATCTGAATGGCATTAACTAGAGTTTTAGGAACAAATTAGAAACTGGACACTTCTGAACCTATACACTTTTTGAACACATGAAGAATCACACAAAAATACTTGGTCCCTTTACCTGGAAATAGTAGGTTGGCATTCCTCCCCCTACAATTTGTCAGCCATTCAATTAGCAAACATCTACTTACCTCAAGCCAGATGCCCAGCTATGAGATAAACAGTCTATAGTTATGGTTCTAAACTTTAAAAGTTACAGGAATTAAGATATAGACAGATAAAACAAATAAATGGCATATAATAAAATAAAATGCACATGATAAAGAATATCATATACTAATTGGGTACTAGATCACACAGATGTATCTGTAGTTTACCAGTTCCAAAGACATTGAAAAAATTAACTTGTATAATCTTCAGGGAGATGTAAATTAGCCAACTAGCTAGTGAAATGAGTAAGGAAAATTCAGACTCAAATTAATTCAACTTTGTAACAATCAAAATTAGATTGAACTACTCAAAAGGTGATTAACTTTATGAAAAGACAGTCCACAGAATGGGAGAAAGTTTTTGCAAATCTTATATCTGATAAGGGACTTATATCTAAAATACATAAAGAAGTCTTACAACTTAATAAAAAAGGCCAAATAACCCAATTAAAAATTGGGCAAAATGTCTAAATAGATATTTTTCCAAAAGATATACAAATGGCCCATAAGCACATGAAAAGGCACTCAATATCATCAGCCATCAAGGAAATGCAAATGAAAAGCACAATGTGATACTACTTCACATCCACTAGGATGGCTACAATCAAAAAGATAATAATAAGGATGTGAAAATATTGGAGGCTTCATACACTACTCTTGGGACTGTAAAGTGGTGCAGTCACTAAGGAAAATGTCTGACAGTGTCTCAGAAAGTTATACATAGCTATTTAACATGTGACCCAGAAATCCTATTCCTAGAGAAACTTCAATACCCAAGATAAATGAATGAATGCATAATGTTCACAGAAAAACACATGCATGAACGTTCATAGCAGCATTATTCTTAACTGCCAAAAAGTTGAAACAACCCAAATGTCTATAATCTGATAAACAGATAAATAAAATATGGTATATCCATATAATGGAATATTATTTGGCACTAAAAAGAGAAGTACTGGTACATGCTACAACACAGATGAACCTTGAAAACATGCTAAATAAAAGCCAGACACAAAAGATCACATTTTGTATGATTTCATTTATATAAAAAGCCCTGAATAGGCGAATCCACAGAGATAGAAAGTAAATTACTGGTTGCCTGGGACTGGGGACCGAGGGGAGATGCGGAGTGACCGCTAATGGGTATGGGTTTTTTTGAGGGGAGGAGGTGGTGAACATTTTTAAAAATTGGTTATAATAATGGATATACAACTCTGTGAATACACTGAAAACCACTGAAGTGTATGCTTCAAATGGGTTGTACAATTCATATGGTATGTGAATTTATTTCAATAAGGTTTTTTCTTTAAATAGGTGAATACTCATTAAAAAAAATTAAATAGGTGATTAATTTTTTCAATGGTTAAAAACAAGACTGCCTTTCTCATACTTCAATCTTTATTTACATAAAATTTTAATTTTGAATAAAAATGTTAAATGGTTTTTGAGAAAAGGCATATGTACCATATTGTCTCTATTACTTCTCTGTTCAAATACTTTTAATGGCTCTTCCTGCCTAAAGATAATGAAAGCTTCAGGTATTATTCCCACCTAACTTTCCCTGTATATTTCATACTATACTTTTTTATGCAAGGATTGACTTCCCTTATGGCTCAGATGGTAAAGAATCTGCCTGCAATGCAGGAGACCCAGGTTTGATCCCTGGGTTGGGAAGATCCCCTGGAGACGGAAATGTCAACCCACTCCAGCCTTCTTCCCTAGAGAATGCCATGGACAGAGGGAGCCTGGCAGGCTACAGTCTATGGGGTTGCAAAGAGTGCAACTCATATACACACACACAAAATTCAATGGTGTTTAGTCAGAGCTGACTATGATCACCGAGAACACAAATTCTGAACCTGACCTTAGTTAGGCAAACTGCTGGAATTTTCCTTCCAGAAACTTCTCTCTAAATTCCTTTAAAATTCCTCCTTTGCCACAGCTTGAATCAAAAGACAGTGGGGAAATGTTTTCCATAAAACTTTGCTTTTTTGGTTTTTCTGGATTAAGCCTGATGCTCTCTTGGAAAGGATGAACTCAAATATATTGTGAAATATTAATTTATCTTGTTAGTTTTTCGTAAATTTTCTTATTTCTGTTGTGAGGATGATTTAAGTGGGTAATGTTCATTCCATAGCAAAGAACATGCTATTGTCTTGGCTGTTTTCCTAGAGAAGCTTTACATTAGGGAAAAAGCATGACTAAACAGCTTTGCTATATATAGTACATTTTACTGAATCAGACTGTCAGTTAGGGTCTTCATTTACTCAGAAACTACTGCTTGTGTTTTACAAATGCATCTTTTTCTCTTAGGTTCAGAATGTTGGTACTATACAGACTTGGTTTATAATGAGAACAAAATATAAAGTATTCACATTTTCAAATAGAACATTTTTGATGTTAGTATTTGCCAACTTCAGGAATCTAAGTAAAAGTTTATACAATACTTCAAGAATTTAATGTTTTTCTTTTCTTACCTATTTTCAAGTCTTTTGTACAAAATACTGTTATCTGTTTTCAGCACAAATACTATATGAAACCAGCGTTCAGGGAAGAAATCACAACCATGGTAATCAACAATAACTCCACCTTCAATCATTTGGTTTTCTAACTCATCAACTACCTGTAAGAAAGGGAAAAAATAAAGATGGATACTCTCTTAAAAACTGAGGTCAAAAAAATAAAATAAAATAAGCTAAAAAAATATTATCACCTCAGTATGCAATCAATTAAAAAAAAAACCTGAGGTCAACTTTCCTATTAAATTTTTTAAATGTATACTTTATTTAAAAAATTGTACTTACTCTATCTTCATCTAAAATGGGACAGTCATACTCTTCATCATAGCCATCATATAACTGCCCTAAAAGAGATTTACATTGGAATATTAAAGTAGACTTTTCTTGGTAACTTTCAGTAATTTTCAATTACTTTTTAAGAGATAAGAGAGGGCACTAATACAGCAGTGTCACATGGACACCAAATATAATGAGCAATGCTGATAAATTAGAATTTTGTCTAGAAGGAAATATGGATAACAGTTTATCTGCAACCACTTTAGCTATTGAAGATGAACCAACTTCAGTATTTGTGGTGCTATAAGAAGAAAACATTAGTTTTGTTGAACTACAGATTGGTGGTGAGAGGGATACAAACACTCACGTACATTAACAGCAGATTAAGTTCCAAACTTATTAGGCCAAGGATATTAAACTTAGTAAAAGCAACAACTGGTGCTTGATTCTACAAATGAACCCTTTGTCACTGAGGACACATATTCATGGGGTTTGGGGAAGGAAAGTCAGTATACAGATGCTCCTTTACTTCTAGATTTCCAGCATCCCCAAAAGCCAAGGGTTAAATTTCAGAAGGTAAAACAAGAATGATGGGGGCAGGCATAAAGAAGGCAAATTTAAATCTAACATAAAAACTTTCCAGTAAATTAGTTTTCTTTCAAATGAAGTGTCGTAAGGAGGTGAGACATACCAATCCCACCCTCACCCTGAACCCCTAGGAGGTATGTACTCTAGAGGCAGACTTAGATCATCCTTTTAGCCATCTCAAAAAGCATGCTACATCTTCTACCTCTTCCCCTTAACAATTTGGCACAGGTTGAAATAAGCTTAAAATGAGCATAAGTTCTGAAGTGACAAAAGGGTAGTCCCTGAGGGTTAGTGGAAGGCACAGAGGCAATTTTAACTGTCTTGCCTGGAGGGTCTGTGGACTGATTCTGAGCACATGAACCACTTCTCTAGCACCCTAGTGTGACCTCTGACTTCTTGGGTTACTGTTCAGGTACCAGAAACTCTTACCTGCTAAAAAGTTAAACTGTCTTGGCGTGGGGAAAACTGGTTAACAATATAGAAAATAATCTAAACCCTTACTTTACACCACAAGTTCTAGGTGGATTAAAAGGTTAATTACTACATTCCAAAGATAACTAATGGAAAACTAAACTTTACAAAGGAATGATTGAGTTTGTGAAAAAAAAATAACTGATTCAAATAAATAAAATATTAAATCTCTGAAGAATATTTTTTTTAAATAGCAGGGAGAAGTATTTATACTAGGACAAAGGACTGAAATGTAGATTATATAAATATCTCAAAAACAGTAACCTAATAATAAGAAAACAATTCACACATAATGGAAAAGATAATTAGTAAACAATACATGAAAAAAATGTTGGACTTTCCCAGCTACTAAAGAGATGCAAATTTAAATGAGACTTTTTATAACTGTTGTATTTAGTAAGTTGACTCTGAAAATGTGTAATTATTTTTTAGAGTCAACAGTGCATTTTATTATACATCTTAAGATTCATACATTTCAAGTATGCTTTTAAAGCTTAAGTTCAATACAAGATAAAAAATGTATATATAGCAGCGGTTCTCAGGCACAGAATTCAGGAGACTGGAGCAAGCTTTTTCCCTAGCATATTGGGAATAGTATGTTATGAGCCATGCCAGTGGAATATTTCCTTCTGACCTAGCTGCCTTTTTTGATTGGATTTTATTACAGTGAACAGGAGAAGGCAATGGCACCCCACTCCAGTACTCTTGCCTAGAAAATCCCATGGACGGAGGAGCCTGGTGGGCTGTGGTCCATGGGGTCGCTAAGAGTCATACACGACTGAGAGACTTCACTTTCACTTTTCACTTTCATGCATTGGAGAAGGAAATGGCAACCCACTCCAGTGTTCTTGCCTGGAGAATCCCAGGGACGGGAGAGCCTGGTGGGCTGCCATCTATGGGGTCGCACAGAGTCGGACACGACTGAAACGACTTAGCAGCAGCAGCAGTGAACAGCTTTAGAAGGTATAATATTGCTAGTAGAAAAGAAGACTTAAAATAAGTTAATAACCTGTATTTTCTTGAAGTCTTTAAGAGCTAAATGATCCCCTTTTCTCCTAATAGAGCTCCAAGATCATCTAATGAAGATAATATTGTCCATAAACTATCTGGAGCATCATCAGCCTAAGAACCACTGTTTATGGTTATTCAATGTCTTCTGGCTTCACAGGAAGAGGTTAACGGTATGATGGACTTCTCAGTGTCCTTGGATAGATAGTGCTTTCCTCATATTGTACGCGTCCTCATCCGGCTCCCAATCGCTCGCTGAATAGTACTCTTGACTATCCTGTACATGCTGTAGCCTAGCTGCTTGTACATGTTGACAGCAACTGGGTTAGACACTCTTACAAAGAGATCAACAACAAATCCACCCTTTCTTTCTGAAATCTCCTCTAATAACTCCATAAGTTTAGCAGCCAAACCACAGCGCAGAAATTCCGGGGCAACGACAGAGCTGTGATGTGCCCATGCCATTCTTCCCTTGCCACTGAGCCTTCTGCTTTGCCCATGATATAACCCATTAACTCTCCACCAGGGGCTTCTGTAACGATGAAGTACTCTAGCCAGTGGGTGAGGTACTCTAAGTAAAAAGGAATCCCGTAAGTTTCTGTAAGTGGATCCAAGTTAAATGTTGTTGAAGCAAAACAGGTCGTCGCACGTAAAGGCCCAGAGCGTGGTCATGGCGCCGCTGCACCTACGGAAACCAGCTTACCACAACACTGAACCCGGCCCGCCCTGGAAATCTGTAATTTTTTCAAGAAAATGTCCTGTCCAGAGATTTCTTTGACCTCTGAATTTCTAATGAGAAAAAATTACAAAGATGCTTTAAAATACTCAACAATAGTGCATTAGTTAAATCTTGTTTACTAACTGGCTGAAGTATGTAATTAAACTTAAGTAAATAAAGTATTAGGTTGTTAAATTTCTCCATTATTTTTACATTACTATATATATATATATATACACACTTTACAATGCCACCAAATGAAGAATACCTACCGCTGATTTTGTACTATGTGGGAATCTGGGGTAGATAAATGTTCCTTCATATTTTAAGTCCAGACTAATAAAAAAAATTTTAAATATATGTTGTCTAAAATACAACTATAGCAGTATTAACTTTATTATTAAAAGTCTTTATGTATTCCAATGCTGAAATGCAGGATTTTTTAAAATCATGTTAATACATTTTAATAAAATAATGTAATCCAAGCTTTCAAACATTCATTTCAAAAAACATTTATCAAACACCATGTCCAATAATTACAGAGGAAATGAAGATATAATAGTAAACAAACTGAACACCACCACCAACTTAGTCCTTCCCTTCAACAGTTCACAGTAATATGAAAGATGATAGACAAGTAACCTGGAAATTGTAATATTTAATGCTGTGGATCATGGTGCTTTGGGAGCAATAAGATGGGCATCTTTTAGGTGAGGAACATAAGCAGGATATTTGGGGAAGCTTCCTGGAGGAGGTAACTTCTAAGTAGAAACTTGAAGCTAAGGAAAAAAAGGTAGGGAAGATGATCCTTCGTTCCTAGGTGGCTCAGTATTTAAAGAATCAGCCTGCCAATACAGGAGACTCAGGAGACTATAGGTTCAATCCCTGGGTTGGGAAGATCCCCTGGAGTAGGAAATGGCAACTCACTCTAGTATTCTTGCCTGGAAAATCCTATGGACAGAGAAGCCTGGTGGGCTCCAGTCCGCAGGGTCACAAAAAAGAGTCAGACACGACTTGGCAACTAAACACCGAGACACTGAGATTCAGCACTAATGGTCTTGAGGATGGTTCAGTGGCACCAGGGACACAGCATCAATGGTCTTGTGAATGGAATAGGGGTTTCAAATGGATTGTTTAAACTATCAAGATTAGAAGCCAAGTACATCTAGGTAGCATGTGAATGCATTTGTATGTGCGGCGGGACAGGAATCAGGAGTGGACAAGCAGTCAGGGATGACTTCAGAGCAGCTAAACATTAATTTGGAAATGTCCAGGAACTATCCAGATGGTTACATCTAGAAGATGTCTAGAAATTGGGCTAAGTTTCAATTATAAATCTAAGAATCACCAGCAAGAAGAACTGACCAGTTCTGAGTCAATGAGATTGCTAGACAGAGGTAGGATTACAGGATCACAGAGGAAAAGAGGTATATGGTGGGAAAGCGAGAATCAGATGAAAGTATTGGGTAGCAGTGTTGGTGAGAGGACAAGGAATAAGTTAGTTTCAAAGTCTTCTAGTGGTAGGTGATTAAAGTGAGGGGAAAAATGAGATACACAGAGATTAGAGTGGGGACGGCACACTTTTTCTGTAAAGGGCCAGACAGTAAATATTTCAGAATTTACAGCCTACTCTTTAGCTAGTGGCTCCTACAAAACCAGGAGCAGCTTGCCAATATTCGGGTTAGAAACACATCAAGATTTTAAGTGTTGTGGGCCAGATATTTGAAATGCGTCTAATGTCTAGATCCATGAGCATGCTAGCGTTAGGGACAGAGACTGAAATTGATAAACTAGTGGCAGAAAGATTAAGGATGCTGATAACAAGTGTAATTAAATGACTGCACATGGGAAAGGACAGTGAGGAATGCAGACTGAATGAACAGGGATAAGAAAAGCAGTCTTGATCCCTCCACATTCAGGACTCTATATAGTTTTATTAAGCTTAATTCCCCACCTAATTTTTCCTGCTTTAGTTCTAAGCAACATAGATGGTCTCTTACAAATAATACAGAAATTCAACATGATTATCAGGATGGCAATAAACTCCATTTAGACACATTCATGTAAAACCAGTTTTGTTTTGGTCTCATGACTTACAGCAGGTTTCTAGACCTGAAATACTACTGACATTTTGAGCTTGGCCATGAAATTAAAAGACACTTGCTCCTTGGAAGAAAAGCTGTGACCAACCTAGACAGTCTATTAAAAAGCAGAGACATTACTTTGCCAACAAAGGTCCATCTAGTCAAAGCTATGGTTTTTCCAGTATTCATATACAGATGTGAGGGTTGGACTATAAAGAAAGCTGAGCACTGAAGAATTGATGCTTTTGAACAGTGGTGTTAGAGAAGACTCTTGAGAGTCCCTTGGACTGCAAGGAGATCCAACCAGTGCATCCTAAAGGAAATCAGTCCTGAATATTCATTGGAAGTACTGATGCTGAATCTGAAACTCCAATACTTTGGCCACCTGATGCAAAGGACTGACTCACTGGAAAAGACCCTGATGCTGGGAATGATTGAAGGCAGGAGGAGAAGGGGACAACAGAGGATGAGATGGTTGGATAGCATCACCGACTCGATGGACACGAGTTTGAGTAAGCTCCGGGAGTTGGTGATGGACAGGGAAGCCTGGCGTGCTGCAGTCCATGGGGTCGCAGAGTCGGACACAACTGAGTGACTAAACTGAATTGTTACGGAGATAAGAGGACTGTCCTGTGAATTGCAGGATGTTCAGCAGAATCCTTGGCATCTACTCATTAGAGATCAGGAGAAAACCTCCCACTCCAGTTGTGACAAGCAAAAATGTCTCAGAATATCCCCTGAAGGACAAAATCACCCCACTGAGAAACAGTGCTTTGTAGAAGATTGAATGGTTTCCCTTAAAACATATTACCGTTTGGGAAAAAATGAGGCGGCTGAATGTCTCAAACAATCTCCTAGTTAGACTTTCAGATATATTCAAATGGCATCTGTGGGGGAAAACAATCTGGTACATTTTGAAAAATCTGATAAAGCACATCATCTAACATGTTAAATCAGACCAGAAATCCTTTATCCGGCATAATAGGAGGAAAAATGCCCCATTTATAAGGAAGATTCCATCTCACATCAATAAAATACAAACAGAATGGTCAAGACCATGGACGATCAAGGCACACAACTAAAATGGTTTGCATGTAAGCGGAGACTCAATGAAGAGGAGAGTGTCTTACTGTGGATTATCCTTGGTCTGGTGTTAACTGTTGCTCTCAATGCTATTCATGACAGATTATAATTTCATTAAGTTTAGGAACATTAAATTAAGTGGGTGAGAACTGGAAGACATGACTGAAATTGACTACTGTATGTAACTCTGAGAGGAGGAAATGGCAACCCACTCCAGTATTCGTGCTGGGAAAATCCCATGGACAGAAGAGCCTGGCGGGCTAGTCTATTGGGTCGCAGAAGAGTCGGCCATGACGTAGCGACAAGCACATGTGTGACTCTGAAATCACTTATCAAAAACAGTAAAGTTGCACGGGCAAAGGAACAAACCAGATTCCATATGGGTATAAAATGCAGAATGACAAGCTACACACAGTAGCAAATAAAGACCTAAGTTTTACCAACTATAATTTGAACATCAAACCTGGATTAAAAATAGAAGCATGATACTAGCTTATAGTATCAAGAATATGATGAGCAAAGATACACAACTGACCTGCAGAAAGGGAAGCTGGGAAAAAACTTCAAATTTTTAAGTAGTGATATACTGAGAGACACACCAAGGATCCTTAAATATAACCAAAGGAATAGAAAAATGGGACCTAAGAAACACTCTGGCAATTGAAAAAGGGGTAAATCTAAATGGGTAAGTATTAGTCACTCAGTCATGTCTGATTTTTGCGACTCTATGGACTGCAGCCGGGCAGGCTCCTCTGTCCACAGCATTCTCCAGGCAAGAATACTGGAGTGGGTAGCTATTCCCTTGTCCAGGGGATCTTCCCGACACAGAGATCAAACCCAGGACTCCTGCACTGCAGGCAGATTCTTTACTGTCTGAGCCACCAGGGAAGCCCAAATGGATAAGGTTCACTATAAATAAAAATCCTGACCAAGTGGTCTCTCTAAAAAGCAAACATGGTTATACTTCAGCAATCTGAAAGAAAGGCCCATAAGAGTGACTTATACACCAGAGATCATACTATGATCTAAACATGGGAAAACACTAGAAGTGACTCTAGTAGTAAGGAGTAGACTGCAACAACTTCAAGTTTTTCCAACTGCTATTTCTGTTGGTGATGAGGTGGAAAACTGCATTAAAAAAAAAAAAAATCTAATAACTGCCAGAGTACCAACAATTAAATACATGAATTGCAACTTTATTTTTTACACTTAAAGGCTGACGAGAAACCATTACTAATCCTATTAAAGAAAATCCAACACAATAGCTCAATCGAAAAGTATGGTAAGCATATTTACTCATTAAATACTATTTTTTCTAGAACACAACATGGAAATATCTAGCATGCATGTTTAATCCCAGTACAATAGATTCAAAACCAAGTATACATGTTACATGATTCAAGGCTAGATTACAAATTATCATAGTCATCGTCATCATCATCATCGTCATCATCATCATCATGTTTTCTTTTCAATGCATTTGATGCTTCATTGGCAGTATTTTGTGATGAGACCATGTTAGTGGTAATAAGAATATTTTTGGACCCGATTAATGACGGATTAATTAGAACATTCTGAACTGCTGATGTTGCAGAAATTGATGCTTTTACAGCTGGGGATTGTGAAGTGGGCATCTGTACTGTGAACCTTTGCCCTGTGAGGGACACTGGAGTCCCTACTTTAGTTGAAACAGACATGGCTTGTGGGGTTGGTGTGCCAAGCGTGGGAGTACTTGGTCGGCTGGTAACTGAACCAACACTTAACCGTGGAACTGTTATTCTTCCTGCAGTAGTAGACGCCTTTTTCTGTAAAGACTTAAGTCTATAATTTGGAGCAGTCAAGCAATATCTATCAGGTGGCAATCTAGGACCTGAGTATGGCTTGATCAATGGCAAAGGGGTTTGATTTCTCTGCCTTGCAATATCTAATAAAAAATCTCTTGGGGGAGGAGAGGTAAAAGACTGGTCAGCACGACACTGGATTGCCAATCGCACATCATCTGCATCAACAGTAGCTTTCTTAGCATGACTTGAATAAATTTTTGCATCATCTAGAATTGTGGTCACATATCGGAAAGCAAACTCCAACATCTGATTTATAACTCTTGGTTCATATTCTGTAATCCCCATATCCTTCAGGATTTGTGCCATCATCTGTGCATCTTTCGGCATGCTCTTGGGAGAAGCCATCTTGCCAGACTCCATGATATCCGGTGATCAAACTTTAGATCATTTGAAAAAAATATGTACATTAGATCAAACGTGAAATAGTTACTTTAGTAGCAACTGTCAGGAACTTTAAAATTTTTAAATACATGTTAACTTTTTAAAAATAGAAATTAAAAAATGTTAAATCTTTTTAATTTTAATGAGGCACATTTAAAGTTCCCTTTACTTAAATTTATGGAGTTTCTACCCATTAGAGAATCTAAAAAGATGAAGACACAAATAATGGAAGTGATCAAAGACTGGGAAAAACCAGGGTAAAACAGATAAAAACAAATACTTTAAAAATATGTGCAGGTGCTTGCAGGCATGCATCTATCAAACTAATCTAAGTACAACCATATCCTACTGCCTGAGTTCAAAATACTATCCTTCCAGTAAACTCATAAGACTATCTTTCTCTCTATACATATATGCTTAGCACCACCCCAACCTCAGCGCAACTCAAAATAATCTTCCTCATATTCAAATGGTCCTATCTTCATGGAAGCTGTTCCAGTTATTACTGTCCACAAAAACTGCTAGCCAACTGAAGAGGGGATGCAGCAGTCAAAATAACCAGGACACAGAATGAAACAATATGTTCTATTTCTATGCCCCCAACAGAGTATAAATTCCTTCATGGAAAATTTTCTCTTCTTTCTCACAAATACAGTGCTAATACTTATTTCTCTCTCACTTTTTAAATAAACAAACCTAACACCAAAGTGTCCCTTACCTTCTCGAGCTAAATCACCCACATTAACGTATTTCAGTCCTGATCTTGATGCAAGTTCTTTGCCTAATGTAGTTTTTCCAACCCCTGGTGTACCTGTAAGACAAGCCACAGAAAAATACTGTTCATGAAATACTTATTAGACTTTAGCCACTGATCTGCCCTTAAGGTTCTCAACAACTGAAATGAAAAGTTCCCTAATTAGCAATCCTATATGAACACACACACCATAACCTAATGAACTACCCAAAGCCTGCTGGATATCAGAATTTCACCCAGTGTATCTGATTTTACCAGAGCGAGTGGGGCTTGGGAGAATCTGATGCCAATCACAGACTGTTTGCCATCATGGAAATTCCCAGAATAAAATTAGCCACCTCAAATGAACTGCCACCATTTATTTGTTTTAATGTGTACATAGATACACATTGCATGCACATCTATCAATACATACACACACCATATATTTCCTTCTTCTACATAAACGGAAATACTATACATTGTTCTTCACCTTCCCTTTTTCATATTGCTTCCAGATAAATAATCATACCCTTCATTTTCGGCTTTTCAGACTTAATGCCGCCAAAATTATAAAATCTGGTCATTATAACTAAAGATAAAAGGAGTAAATTCAGGTCTACCTATAAGGAAAATAATTTTACCCCCAGTCCACTATAATACACCAAGTTTGAATCCTAAACTCACCATGTTTTCAATAAAATGCTCACATTTATATTTTTGACGATATGGTTTTATATTAAAAAACTAAGATACTATCTGACACAAATAAGATGTTGTAAAACCTTCCTCTTAAAGAGCAGGCTAATGTTAATTTGTTGACGTTAATCTGCTGCTCTCAGAAACAGACAAGACTTATGTGCTGCCAGTATGCTTGTTTTCTTAAAAGATAAAACTGCTTTGTTTGCACAAAGAGCGCCTCAATTTTGTATTGCAACAGCATCTACACCCATTAGGTTTTGACATGAATGTCCCGTGATGCTATTAACTACTACAATTTAACAGTTACACATTTTCAGAGTTAAACAACTTAGAAATAATATTCGTGAAGTCACTATGCGGCATTTTAGGGCCCCTCATATATAACAGGCCCCTTGAGCATGGATCCAAAGACCCAGAAGAAAGCCCACAATCATCCCGGGAATTTTACAGCATCTCTGGACGAGAAAAGACCCGAGATGCTCAGTCGATGCCTTCCGTTCTTAAAATTTAACAAGCCCCTGAAGCAACCTCCGCCAGCGTATATGACAAATGAATCACCCACAGCACAAACATCCGACTCCTTTCACCTGACTGTCAGATACAAAGGAAAAATGCGAGGCAGCTCAAGAAGCCTCAAGACCTAATAATGGCATCCATCATTAACAGATCTACTAAGGGCCAGATACTGCTTTATGTTATTTAGCTGACAATCCAAAGACAATCCTACCCAAGTAAAGCAACAGCCATTTTACAAACAGAAACGTGACTAAGAAAGATTAGGCAGCTTGCCAAAAAAGGGCGCTGGATCTATCTACCTCTCTCCGCCTCACCGAGAAGGCAACCTCTCGCCAACACTTAACGTTCGTCGTCCTCTGCCCCCGCCGCCCGCGAAACCGTCGCGAGGGCCGGGTCCAGAGGCCCTGCCGACCACAACCCCGCCACGCAACCCCCGCCGAGCCTCCCAACAGAACGCTGAGCGAAGCCCTTCGTGCCAGGCCCCAGAGCACTCGGCGTCCCGGGCCAGCCCAGCCCCTCGACACCACCCGACCGCGCGCCCTGACCGGTGAGCAGGATGTTCGGCAGCAACATGGTCCTCTCCGCGCTGGCTCCGCACGCCTCCGCACACGCGCTCTACACACTCCTGGGAGGGGCCGGCAGGGGCGGGCGACGGCAAGCGCCAGCGGCCTGCGGCACTCGCGGCCTGGAGGAGCGCCCGAGACCCGCCTCTGCCGCCTGGTCACCCACAATTGGTTACCCGGCCCTCTAGGACACGCTTCCATGGCAGGGTCCGAGATACCGGCACCGCTCGCGCCGGCGCCGCGAGTCAGGCAATGCGCTGGATGCCTAAGACAGTCGCGCCTTTGGCGGCCCCGCCCTCCGGACGGGGTCGCGGAAGCGCCGACGCGTCTGGAAGGTCCCCGGGGGGCGGGGCCTCTGAGAGGCTTCCGCGCTGAGGTCGGGCAGGGCCGGGGGGCTTGCCTTCCACCTGGAGCAGAGCTTGGGCTCCACCGCTCCCTCCGCCCACGAGGGGATGCAGCTACCCGAACGTAAGGCTGTCGTCGCCGCGGCTGTGGTGTATATATGTCCTAGAGACGCGAGTCCATGTCTGCCTTCACGCCCTCCCGGCCTCTCGTGGCTCCTCCTCCCGAACTGCCCATCCCATCTGGGGGTGAGAGAGTTGGGATGCGGAGCTCTGGCCTGGAGCGGAGGCCCGGGAGTTCACCTCGGCTCTCGCCCGACGAGCCGCGTGACCTTGGACGAATTGTTGAGCTTAGTCATCTGCAGTGCAGTGTGTAGGGTGGTGGTGGGTGTGCTAGAAATACTCTTCAAGGTCTCTTCTACCGCTGACATGTCATTTCAGGAACTTGGTATCCTCAGGGACAGTTGCCTGCTTTTTAAAAGAGGTAACTGTCAGCCTTGTTTTCAGAGAGCAACTAGAATTCTGACCAGAACAACTGTCTGTCTCTCTGATTTCGACCTGCCAGCTATGTTTACTCAAAGAGGTGCTTTTCCCACCTATGTACCTCTTTGAAACTGCAAAGCAGAGACGTTCTTAGTCGTGAAAAACTTGTGTGCATGATTTGCTTTCTAGTGTGTGGAAGTATTTACACATAAATTATATGTGTCTCCAAACTGTAAAGCTCAGTGTACAGGTTTTTAGACTTTAAAAAACTTTCCTTCTGGCAAACTTAAAATTGCTGAGTTCGCCAGTTTATATAAACATTGAAGAACTATGAAATTCAGAAGAGTGTTGCCAAAAAAATGATGACGTGTTCAAATAAGAGCAGTCAGAAAAACTTTTACAGTAAAATATAAAGTCTTTGTCTAAAGTCAGTGATAAGTCTGAATTCATTGTATGGTGCTTTTTTGGTTATTTGAAATTTTGGGGAAAATTTTGAAATTTAAAGTGTGGGGGAAAAAATTGATTTATTTTACTTATTTTTGGCTGCCCTGGGTCTTCCTTGCTGCACGCAGGCTTTCTCTAGTTGCGGTGAGTGGGGGCTATGCTCTGGTGGCAGGGTGTGGACTTCTTGTTGGGGACTCCCCACCTTTAGAGTATGTGAGCTCAGTAGTTGCAGTGCAGGGGCTTAGTTGCTCTGGTATGGGGGATCTTTCCAGACTAGGAATGGAACTGATGTCCCCTCCATTGCAGGGCACAGTTCTTAACCACTGGACTACCAGGGAAGCCCTGAAGTGTGGAAAATTTTAATTTTCAGTATAAAAACTGCACAAAGAGAATTGTTTGATTTTTCTTAACAACAAAACAGGTACACAAATGTCTGGTTTTTCTGTGTTCTCTGATACATTACTGAGTTCATGTGAAAAGTGTATCTCTGTAGATTATTGAGTTATAGTCATTAAAAATAAAATTCACTTTAGCATTTTGATTTCTTACTGCGTGTATATTTACTGTATTCTCTTTCACTAGTTCTTGAGCCTTTATTATGTTGTTGATTTTACCAATGTATGCTACTGTACTTCTATTTTACAATTTTCTGAATTTGAGATTTTTTTTCTTTTTTTCCCCCAAGGTGAATTATACTTTAATGTACTACAGGTTGTATACTACGGATGGGAACTATTGAAGTTTATAATGTCAGAAACTTTTTTTAGACCAAAGGTATCTTCCACAAAGGTATGATACACTAAAATGGCCATATGATAGTTGCCCAAAAGGAGTTATAAATTTTTGAATATGTTCATAATGACTTGTTACTGCAATCAAAGTAACGGTGCCCAATATTTATTATAATTAGTGATCTAAAGACTCTAATAATAAATTGTGGAACAACTGTGCACTGAAAACACAACCTTAATTTTTTTTTAATTTATTTATTTTGATTGGAGGCTAATTACTTTACAATATTGTAGTGGTTTTTGCTGTACATTGACATATAGCAGCCATGGATGTACATGTGTCCCCCATCCCACACCTCCCCTCCATCCCATCCCTCAGGGTTCTCCCAGTGCACCAGCTATGAGTGCGTGTTTCATACCTGGAACTTGGACTGGTGATCTATTTCACGTATGGTAATATACATGTTTCAATGCTGTTCTCTCAGATCATCCCACCCTCGCCTTCTCCCACAGAGTCCAAAAGTCTGTTCTTTATATCTGTGTTTCTTTTGCTGTCTTACATATAGGGTCATCGTTACCATCTTTCTAAATTCCGTATATATTCATTAATATACAGTATTGGTGTTTTTCTTTTTTACTTACTTCACTCTGCGTAATAGGCTCCAGTTTCATCTACCTCATTAGAACTGATTCAAATTTATTTTTTTTAATAGCTGAGTAATATTCCATTGTGTGTATGTACCAAAGCTTTCTTATCCATTCGTCTGCCAATGGACATCTAGGTTGCTTCCGGGTCTTAGCTATTGTAAACAGTGCTGTGATGAACATTGGGAATGAAAGAGCAATCGAAGAAAAAGAAATATGTTGTATGTGGTATTATAACTTGAAAAGCCCCACCTCTTAGAAATTATGTGGTTCAGTGTACCAGTTCTCACTAAAGCTGTTGGGTGGGTGGGATGGGTGTCAGACAGTGTACTGGAAGTTATCCATTTTCCTAGTGGTGGATCTGATTTTCCTTTGACTGTAAGTAAATTATTTAACTTTGCTGTTTCTCTTTCTCCTTTTTTTTTTTTTAAAGGAAGTTAAATTCACATTTATGTAAGAAATAAAACTTTAAAATGTATGAGTAATATGCATACTGAAGTTGCTAGATCAGAATGGCTATTAAGAGTTTTACTACTACTCAATATTTTCATGTACTCTATTTTTATAAAGGAAAGGGGCCAAAATTGTAGTACCAGTGACAGTCTTTTAAAGAGGAGGAAATGAGAGGGGTAGCTATGACTGAAATTTTTTTCCCCAGGGGTCTTCCTTCCTTTACCCTCTGCTGATCATAATCCTAACCTCTGCCTTTATAAGAGGAATGAAGTGTGATTTTGCAATAATAAAATACCTGTAAGCCCTAACGTCCTCCTGAGCCTACTTGCAGTGCCAGTCTCTGTTTGTTTTTTTTCTTTCCTTCCCAGCGAGAAGCATTGTGTAGTAAATGGTTCACAACTGTGGCTGAGCATTCTTCAAGGAAAATATATCTTGGTTCCCCTTTGTTAGCCAGGCAGGAAATTCCAAAAGTCAGGCACTGAACTAGATTTTTCTAGATTTATACTGTTGGAATGTTAAGAAAAAAGCATTTTTAATACTCCTAAATATTTTTAGGTTAAAATATTTTGTTTTCACATTTTTGTCTCTGTATCATTACAAAGGATTTTCAAGGAAAGGAAATGATGGAGGGAAACAGAGAGGTCAGGAATTTCTATAGACCAGAGGACCGTGAAGTAGAACTCACTGGTTTTCCTGCTCTATTAACCTAGTACACTTTTTCCTGAACAAATCTGACAGATATCCTCTCTGGAAAGCCTGCTTCAGAAATATACTAGTTGCTTTATGAGCTGAAGAAAAATATAATTAAGTCATAAATACTAATTATTCATAGCATCAGTATTCTTAGACCTTATCTTCATAAATCTTAAGGCTGATAGGGATTATTTCAGTGTATGAAATGGTTCTTAGTTTGTGAATATATTAATCTGGTCAAGGCAGAAGTATTACTTTCCTTACTGCTCTACATGGTTAAAATCATGCCTTTTTCTTTATTTTGTTTTACTTCTTTTTTGATAGGTGATTTTAATATTTGTGTTTCAAGGCTACAAATGAGTTTTAAAAGAATCAGTTTCATCTTTACCCTGAAAGTGAAAGTCACTCAGTCGTATCCAACTCTTTGCAACCCCATGGACTGTAGCCACCTGGATCCTCTGTCCATGGGATTCTCCAGGCAAAAATACTGGAGTGGATTGCCATTTCCTTCTCCAAGGGTCTTCCAACCCAGGGATTGAACCTGGGTCTCCTGCAGTGCAGGCAGATTCTTTACTGTCTGAGCTACCAGGGAGGCCACCAATCTTTACCCTGGAAAGATTACTATGTATAAAAATAACTGTACTCTGTATTCGTTTATATGGGATTCATCATTGCCGTGGTCAAGTAGATAAGCGTGCAATTATACTTATTGTAAAGTAGAAACATAACTAATACACAGAGTCAGTTTTATTTAAAGAACTAATTTGTGAGATTTATTGTCAATGTTGCTAATATCAGAATTTTTTTAGTAGAGTAGTTTAGTTACATAGGAAATAGATGCAAAAAAATATAACTGTGTGTTTATATGGTTTCTTTTTTTCAGGTAACAAACTGGGTAGACCCATCATTTGATGATTTTTCAGAGACTACAAGCATTTCTACTATTACTGCCACATCATTAAGTGTGAATAACTCAAGTCTTAGAAGGAAAAAGGTGCCTTCCACATTAGAAAGTAGCAGACTTCCAGCTAGCAAAGGAGGAAAACTGTCTTCCTCTAAACAGATCTATGGTCTAGAAAATTCAAAAGAATATCTGTCAGAAAATGAACCATGGGTGGATAAATACAAACCAGAAACTCAGGTAATAATTAGGATGCAAAAAAGTCTTCATAATTTAGTTTCAGGAAGGAGAGGGATGTGCATTTTCAGTTATTATTCATAAAAGCCTTTTTGCCTAAATGAATTAGAAAAAAATAATAACTTCTAAGTTTTTTTATATTTCCAGTCTCGAATTTTCCCAACAGTTATTCTGAGGATATACCATTGGTTATTTGTCTTTGATTTAATTTAACCCTTTGATTTAATTTAATTTAATCAACCTCTAACATTGACTTGATCCATTTAATGTTTTGCTAAATGTAAAGTCCCTCCCTATTTATTACCTTACCAAAATGTATTTCAGGATTTTAAAATATTTTATAATTTCAGACGTGCTTCAAATATTCATATGTTGTGGTCAGTTTAACAATAGAATTTTTCCGTATCAATATAAAGAATTGAATTAAGTATAATCAAAAAGACCTTTTTATTATATCATGTTACTCATTTGATAGTTTTTTCATTAAAAATGTGTAGAATAATCGGTGTGATATTTCAAAAATTTTTGAGTTAAAGTGTTTTTATTTTAAATTTGAAAATTTTAGCATGAACTTGCTGTGCATAAAAAGAAAATCGAAGAAGTTGAAACCTGGTTAAAAGCTGAAGTCTTAGAAAGGCAGCCAAAACAGGTAACTAAATAAGAGATTTTTTTTTTTAAGCAGTTTTTATTTATTTTTGTTTCTTTGTTTATTAATTTTTGGGGGGGCCATGCTGAGTCTTTGTTGCTGTGTGGGCGTTTCTCTAGTTCCAGTGAGCAGGGCTGCTCTCTAGTTGTGGTGAGAGGGCTTCTCATTGCAGTGGCTTCTCTTGTTGCAGAGCACAGGCTGTGTATAGATCATGTGGACTTCAGACCTCAGTAGTTGTGGCTCCTGGGCTGTAGATACAGCACAAGCTCGAGAGTAGTGGTGCATGGGCTTAGTTGCTCTGAAGCATATGGGATCTTCCCGACCCAGGGATCAAATCTATGTCTCCTGCATTGGCAGGTGGATTCTTTACCACTGAGCCACCAGGGAAACCCCAAGAAATGTTTAGAAATATTTGACCTCAGATGTTTCTTTGCCTTATAGTTGGTTGTAGGAAGTTAAAAACTTTCATAATGACTTTGTACTCATGAGTCCATCTCACCTGTAGTAGAAAGCTGTCTGACCATACTACTTCAGCCTCATTAAAAGGCTCAAGAGACTTTGAGTTTTCTCCTTTACTTGTATCTCTTTTTCCCTCTTATGTATAAAGCATAGTAAACCATTTGGGTGCTAATATATTTAGCATATCAGATTATCTCACACTGAAAATAGTAGGCAAATTACATACTAGTTTTTGTACTAAATATAACCTAAAATAGTCATCATTTATTTTACCCTGTAAAACGTTTTTTCTTTCACTTCCTAATTCCATAATTTCCCTTGGCCCCCAAGCTAGAATATTCTTTCTCTCTCTCTTTTTAAACTTTTAAAATTTTGAGATTCTGCAAACATAAAGAAAGAGTAATAAATGAATATTCACAAACCTGTAATATGTCCATCACTTTCCCCCATGAGTATTTTGACGTAAAATGTAAACATTTGACATTTAATTCCCTGATATGATCTAGTGATCATTCATATTCACATTTTTCCAGTTGTCCTCAAAATGTCTTTTATATCTGGTTTGTTAGAACCAGTGCATGATCAAGGACCACCCATTACATTTGATTATTATATCTCTTAGGGCTTTAAAATCTAGAACAGTTCCTTTCACCTTCTTTCTCTCCACGACATTGACTTATTGAAGAGACCAGGGTCTTGTTATCCTGCTGTTTGAGGTTAAATTTGATCAGTAGATTAAGGAGATGGTAGTCAAAACTCTTCATTGTAACTTCCTCTTGCATTTGGCAGTTAATCTATTGGAAGATGCTTTGGCAGCATATAGGATTTTCTGACAGTCTTTCACCTAAGAGATTTAGTGTAAAGATCATGGCATCTGGTCCCATCACTTCATGGGAAATAGATGGGGAAACAGTGGAAACAATGTCAGACTTTATTTTTGGGGGCTCCAAAATCACTGCTGATGGTGATTGCAGCCATGAAATTAAAAGACACTTACTCCTTGGAAGGAAGGTAATGACCAACCTAGATAGCATATTTAAAAGCAGAGACATTACTTTGCCAACAAAAGTCTGTCTAGTCAAGGCTATGGTTTTTCCAGTGGTCATGTATGGATGTGAGAGTTGGACAGTGAAGAAAGCTGAGTGTTGAAGAATTGATGCTTTTGAACTGTGGTGTTGGAGAAGACTCTTGAGAGTCCCTTGGACCGCAAGGAGATCCAACCAGTCCATCCTAAAGGAGATCAGTCCTGGTTGTTCATTGGAAGGACTGATGTTGAAGCTGAAACTTTGATACTTTGGCCACCTCATGCGAAGAGTTGACTCACTGGAAAAGACCCTAATGCTGGGAAGGATTGGGGGCAGGAGGAGAAGGGGACGACAGAGGATGAGATGGTTGGATGGCATCACCGATTCGATGGACATGGGTTTGGGTAAACTCCGGGGATTGGTGATGGACAGGGAGGCCTGGCGTGCTGCGATTCATGGGGTTGCAAAGAGTCAGACACGACTGAGCAACTGAACTGAACTGAACTGAACTTCAGTCCTTGTCTAATTAGTAATTTTGTTAAGATTGTGAAATGGTGAATTTTCTACTTCTATTGTTATTTCTATAATTGTTAGCTGGCATTCTTCTATAAAAATAGATTGTCTCATCACTAACTGGGTTTGCTTAGTTATTAATACCTGTAAATACATATCTAACTGGAAAGACAGGATAAATTTTCAATCATTTTCTTTCAACTTTGAGATGAAGAGTTGGTGTTTTAATTACTTCCAGTGGTAAACAGGTCCTTTTTGAATCAAGATTCTTTCTGTCTGGTTTGTCGATCTAACCTTTGGTTTAGAGTTAAGATAATGTACTCAAAATGAATCTTCATTGTCAGCATTGGTATTCCTCTGCTGGCTCGTAGAACTCTCTTGTTTCTCTGAGTACCAATTCTTGGGCACTTTCTCAGAAAGCTTTTTCTCATTGTGTTGTTTGGTCAGCTCAACTAAATAGTCTTTATTCTTCAGTGACCACTGTGTTTTATCATTTATCAGTACTTTATTTTTTTTTAGTATAAGCATTATTGTGTCTTAAACCTATACAGTGTTAACACAGGTGTTATTGTTATTGTTTTACCAGTAGGATGACTTAGGTATGTGTGCATATATATAGGTATTAGCGAAAGTATTTCCTCTATAGTTTGAAAAGCTTCTTCCCTCTAAGAAGTTGTATTTTAACCAACCATGTAGTCTTTATTATACAAAACTTTCAGTATCAGTAATTATAAGACATTTTAATTTTAAAAATACTGGATAATTTCTAGATTTCTCTGTGGAAAAGCTAAAAAATTGTTTATTCACTGAGTTTAATTTTGGAGACTGACTTCTTTCCTTCAAAATATAGTAAATCTATTACAATGTAGGCATGGGGGGGCTAAAAAATATTTAGTGTTCCGATAGGAGATTAGCTCCCAATTCTGTTGCTAGAAGCAAAACCTGCTGTGTGGCTGTATCACGTGTCAGAAAACATATGCAACTTTGTTGCATGAGAAAAATGCAGGGCTATCTGTGTTTGAGCTTTCTCTTCTTTTAAAAAGAAGTAGTTTCCTTAGAAGTAATCAGTTCTCATTATTTGCATTAGTTATGTTCTGTTAAAGTCGTTGCAAGCAAAGAATTAGCGAGTCCTGAACCATTGTTCCTATGGGAAATGCAAGATTGGTTCCTTCAGAACCTAACGTTAAAAGAAAATGAAAAACCTGATGTTCCTCTGGTCACATTTTCATCATTTCCCCATCAATACATAACCTTGTTTTATATGTTTCTGTAAAGATACCTTATTTATTTATTTAAATTTTATTTATTTACTTATTTTTTGGTGTGCGGGATCTTAGTTCCCTGCCCAAGGATCCAACCAGCATCCCTCTGCAGTGGATACACAGAGTCTTATCCACTCAACCACCAGGGAAGTCCTCAAGATACTTTATTTAATATGTATTATTAGATCATTAACATTAAACTCATGGCCTGTAGAAGTATAACTCATAAGGTATTCCGTTTTAAAAAGTGGAATAGGGAAATCCCTGGTGATCCCCTAAGTTAAGACTTAGGTGCTTTCACTGCCAGTGTCCAGGTTCAGTCACTGGTGGGGAAACTAAAATTCAATAAGCTGCACAGCATGGCCAAAAAAAAAAGTAATAGAATTAAATAAAATGAATAGTATAACTGGCTCTTCTCTGGGTCCAAGTACACATGCCCTTATTTACCCTAGTTAATAAAGGTAAACAAGCAAGCAAGGATCACAGCCCACTGTTACATGTAGGATATCTTCCCCTGATAATTTTTCAGTTTTAAACTTTTAAACTTTTTTTTTCAACATGTGAGGGAATGTTACTGGGACCTATAACCTTTAGTCTGTCTTTAGAGTCCTGTCTCTGGTAAATACATTTCTTAGTACACGTTTCTTAAAAAATCTGATATCCAAACTGAGATCATTCCATAAGGATATTATACTTGTATAAGATTGAAGTATATAATTTCCAAACAGAGGTTGATACTAAGATTGAATTTTCTGAGTTCAGGTAATCTCTAAAAATACTTGTTTCAGACATGACCTGTTTAATCTAGCTGAAGTTGTTTTAATTTGGCTGCTGAATAGTCCTTCTACAAGAAGGACCTATAAGACCTAGAACTAACACCCAAAAAAGATGTGCTTTTCATTATAGGGGACTGGAATGCAAAAGTAGGAAGTCAAGAAACACCTGGCGTAACAGGAAAATTTGGCCTTGGAGTACAGAATGAAACAGGGCAAAGGCTAATAGAGTTTTGCCAAGAGAACGCAATGGTAATAGCAAACACCCTCTTCCAACAACACAAGAGAAGACTCTGCACGTAGACATCACCAGATGGCCAACACCAAAATCAGATTGATTATATTCTTTGCAGCCAAAGATGGAGAAGCTCTATACAGTCAGCAAAAACAAGACCGGGAGCTGACTGTGGCTCAGATCATGAACTGCTTATTGCCAAATTCAGAGTTAAATTGAAGAAAGTAGGGAAACCGCTAGTCCATTCAGATACGACCTAGATCAAATCCCTTATGAGTATACAGTAGAAGTAACAAATAGATTTAAGGGACTGGATCTGATGGACAGAGGGCCTGATGAACTATGGACAGAGGTTCGTGACATTGTACAGGAGACAGGGATCAAGACCATCCCCATGGAAAAGAAATGCAAAAAAGCAAAATGACTGTCTGAGGAGGCCTTACAGATAGCTGGGAAGAGAAGAGAAGCGAAAAGCAAAGGAGAAAAGGAAAGATCTTCCCATCTGAATGCAGAGTTCCAAAGAATAGCAAGGAGAGATAAGAAAGCCTTCCTCAGCAATCAATGCAAAGAAATAGAGGAAAACAACAGATTGGGAAAGACCGGAGATCTCTTCAAGAAAATTAGAGATACCAAAGGAACATTTCATGCAAAGATAGGCTCGATAAAGGACAGAAATGGTATGGGCCTAACAGAAGCAGAAGATATTAAGAAGAGGTGGCAAGAATACACAGAAGAACTGTACAAAAAAGATCTTCATGACCCAGATAATCACGATGGTGTGATCACTCACCTAGAGCCAGACATCCTGGAATGTGAAGTCAAGTGGGCCTTAAAGCATCACTACGAACAAAGCTAGTGGAGGTGATGGAATTCCAATAGAGCTATTTCAAATCCTGAAAGATGATGCTGTGAAAATGCTGCAGTCGATGTGCCAGCAAATTTGGAAAACTCAGCAGTGGCCACAGGCCTGGAAAAGGTCAGTTTTCGTTCCAATCCCAAAGAAAAGCAATGCCAAAGAATGCTCAAACTACCGTACAATTGCACTCATCTCACATGCTAGTAAAGTAATGCTCAAAACTCTCCAAGCCAGGCTTCAGCAATACGTGAACCGGGAACTTCCAGATGTTCAAGCTGGTTTTAGAAAAGGCAGAGGAACCAGAGATCAAATTGCCAATATCTGCTGGATCATCGAAAAGGCAAGAGAATTCCAGAAAAACATCTATTTCTGCTTTATTGACTATGCCAAAGCCTTTGACTGTGTGGATCACAATAAACTGTGGAAAATTCTGAAAGAGATGGGAATACCAGACCATCTGACCTGTCTCTTAAGAAACCTGTATGCAGGTCAGGAAGCAACAGTTAGAACTGGACATGGAACAACAGACCGGTTCCAAATAGGAAAAGGAGTACGTCAAGGCTGTATATTGTCACCCTGCTTATTAACTTATATGCAGAGTACATCATGAGAAACGCTGGACTGGATGAAGCACAAGCTGGAATCAAGATTGCCAGGAGAAATACCAATAACCTCAGATATGCAGATGACACCACCCTTATGGCAGAAAGTGAAGAACTACTAAAGAGCCTCTTGATGAAAGTGAAAGAGGAGAGTGAAAAAGTTGGCTTAAAGCTCAACGTTCAGAAAACTAAGGTCATGGCATCTGGTCCCATCACTTCGTGGGAAATAGATGGGGAAACAGTGGAAACAGTGTCAGACTTTATTTTTGGGGGCTCCAAGATCACTGCTGATGATGATTGCAGCCATGAAATTAAAAGACTCTTACTCCTTGGAAGGAAGGTTATGGCCAACCTAGATAGCATATTTAAAAGCAGAGACATTACTTTGCCAACAAACATCCGTCTAGTCAAGGCTATGGTTTTTCCAGTGGTCATGTATGGATGTGAGAGTTGGACGGTGAAGAAAGCTGAGTGCTGAAGAATTGATGCTTTTGAACTGTGGTGTTGGAGAAGACTCTTGAGAGTCCCTTGGACTGCAAGGAGATCCAATCAATCCATCCTAAAGGAGATCAGTCCTGGTTGTTCATTGGAAGGACTGATATTGAAGCTGAAACTCCAATACTTTGGCCACCTCATGTGAAGAGTTGACTCATTGGAAAAGACCCTAATGCTGGGTATGATTAGGGGCAGGAGGAGAAGGGGACGACAGAGGATGAGATGGTTGGATGGCATCACCGACTCGATGGACATGGGTTTGGGTAGACTCCGGGAGTTGGTGATGGACAGAGAGGCCTGGCGTGCTGCAATTCACGGGGTCGCAAAGAGTCAGACACGACTGAGCAACTGAACTGAACTGAATAGTCCTTGGAAGGAACATAATGCAAGAATTGAGGATACAGTCACTATGGAGGTTCCTTAAAAAATTAGGAATAAAACTACCATTGTTCAGTTGCTCAGTCATGTCCAACTCTACCATATGACCATATGGTTTTATGATCATATGGTACCAGAAAACTACTATATGACCCAGCAATCCCACTATTAGGCATATACCCTGAGAAAACCATAATTGAAAAAGACACGTACCCCATTGTTCATCACAGCACTATTTACAATAGCTGTGACATGGAAGCAGCCCAGATGTCCATTGACAGATAAATGGATAAAGAAGCTGTAGTACATATATATAGTGAAATATTACTCAGCCATAAAAAAGGATGCATTTGAATCATTCCTATTCTAATGAGGTGAATGAACAAGAGCCTATTATACACAGTGAAGTAAGTCAGAGGAAAATATCATATGTTAAAGCATATTTATAGAATCTAGAAAGATGGTACTGATGAACCTATCTGAGGGACAGCAGTGGAGATGCAAACAGAGAACAGACTTGTGAGCACAGCAGGGGAAGAAGAATGTGGGACTAATTGAGAGAATAGCATTGAAATATAAACAGTACCATATGTAAAATTAGATAGCCAGTGGAAATTCAAATCCAGTGCTCTGAGACAACCTAGAAGGATAGAAGGTGCTGGGAGGTGGAAGGGAGGTTCAACAGAGAAGGGGCATATGTATACCTATGGCTGATTCATGTTAATATATGGCAGGAACCAACAGAATGTTGTCAAGCAAGTGTCCTCTAATTAAAAATGTTTTTTATAAAGATATTAAGAAAAAATGAAGTCCCCCCCCCAAAAAAAAAGAATGAGAAATTATCAGAAGCTGTGCTAGAAGTTCAGGAAATAAGATTCTTTTATCTATAGCTGGTTTATTCCAGCTAACATTGTGCATTTAAGTCTGCTTTTATGAGTAAATATTTCTAGAGATAATATTTAAGAAGAATATTGAAACAATATTCTAACATTCCAATGATTTTGATTTTTTTATTGATGTTTATATTTGGTTTTAGGGTGGATCTATTTTATTAATAACAGGACCTCCTGGATGTGGAAAAACAACAACTATAAAAATAGTAGCAAAGGAACATGGTATTCAAGTACAAGAGTGGATTAATCCAGTTTTACCAGAATTCCAAAAAGATGATTTCAAGGAGATATTTAATCCTGGTAAGGTTTGCTGTGAAAGTAGTGGAAATAGTGGGAAAGTCTATGTTTACAGAAGATTTGAAACAAGCCCCTCAGACCCTACTGGGTATGTTTTTGAGAGGAAGGTATGTATTGCTGCTCCTATACTTGATTGGCATCTGCCCACTACCAGCTGCTTCACAAAGTCAGAGAAGCAATCACATGAAACTATATGTGTGCATTTAGGTTCAGAGAGAAGTGACTTTAGGATAAGGAAGGAAAGGGTCCCTCCAATAAAAGAGGTAGTGCTCAGTCGCCCAGTCATGTCTGATTCAGTGTGACCCCATGGACTGTAGCCTGCCAGGCTCCTCTGTCCATGGGGATTCTCCAGGCAAGAATACTGGAGTGGGTTGCCATGCCCTCCTCCAGGAGATCTTCCTGACCCAGGGATCGAACCCAGGTCTCCGGCATTGCAGGCAGATTCTTTACCATCTAAACCACCAGGGAAAGCCCTATGTAATGTAATAGAGTGTAATATAACTTCACATATATGGTCATAAGCTCCAGCATGATCATTTTTAACTTGCATATTTTTCTTATTGCTGCTTTAGAGTAATTAGGCTAGGCATATCCAAATCTCCTAGGCCATTTTGAAGTGCAGGGGTTTCTGTAGAAGGACAATTATATTAGTATTTTAAAGTGGGGTATTCTTTAAAATTCTTTTTTTAGGTTCTTCTATAACATCTGTGCATATGCAGACCCTTTTGCTGCTATTCCTGGAATTTTTACTACTTTCTAGTAGTAATGTTACTTTTGACAATCTAGAAAGTATTTACAGTCTTCTGTATAAAATATTATAGTTCTAATAAGTTTACTAAGCAGTCATTCTGTTTTTGTCATTAAAACTTATTAAAGTAAAACTTAGTATTATTGAAAATAGCTAATTTATGATCACGCACTTGCTAGGAGAGTCTTCATTGTGTAGACAAAGTCAAATATTTTTACCACTTTTATTTTAACCACTAATAGCTATGTTCTGAAATCAGATAACTCCATATTAAATTTCTTGGTACAGAAGCATTATACTGTTGTTCATAGTGAGTTTGTCTTGTGAAATGAATATTCTGTTTTAAATTTGAACAGTTTTAAATTAAAAAGTAGTCTATAGTATTGTGTGCTACATTATCTTTATGTATATGTAAATGTATTCAGTAATATTTATGTTATGTACTATATGTAATATTGATATATACATAATTTGTGGAAAATAAAAATGTTAAGTATGTTTCCTTTCAGAATCAAGCTTCCATATATTTCCCTATCAGTCTCAGATAGCAGTTTTTAAAGAGTTTCTACTACGAGCAACAAAATATAACCAACTACAAATGCTTGGAGATGATTTGAGAACTGATAAGAAGATAATTCTAGTTGAAGTAAGGATAACTTTTGAAATTCTGCTGTAACTATTGAATAAACAATCGCAAGATATATCTTATGTGATAGTGACGTTAACTCTCTCCATGGTACTAGTAGTAGTAAAATGTCTTTGTGTAATAGAATAAGCCTAAAGTTTCTTGCATTAAACTTGGATAGAGTAACTATAGGTTGAATGTGTGTACATATTATAGGTTAATGGACTTTAAAATTTTAATGGCCTAAATGTAGAAAGGCAAAAAAATATTTGGAAAATTATGTCTTGTGAGAATATTATAACTTGTAGTGACCTGAAGAAATTTGATCTGAAAGTTCCACAGATGCTTATTACTATTTAGGATATCAGCTAGTTGATGTTTAATTTCTACAGAAGTTCTGATTATAGTACATTGAATAGATAACATTTTTCCCATTTTGGTAAATATAAGTCTGAAAATAAATTTACATGGGAATAAAACTGAGCTAATGTTTATCCTTTTTTTTGGTAGGATTTACCTAACCAGTTTTATCGGGATTCTCATACTTTACATGAAGTTCTGAGGTGAGTTTCAGTGAAGTCTTCTAAAACTCCAAATTAAATGACAGGAGGTTTACATTTCAGCCTTGCTTGCTCTCTTTTGTTATTTTAGGAAGTATGTGCAGATTGGTCGGTGTCCTCTAATATTTATAATCTCTGACAGTCTCAGTGGAGATAATAATCAAAGGTTACTATTTCCCAAAGAAATTCAAGAAGAGTGTGCTATTTCAAATATTAGGTAAGAATGAAATTTCTGCTTAAAATTTCACATACATACTGTATTTTTAATTACATAACCACTGTCTTTCTTTATAAAACTTTGACAGTTTCAACCCCGTGGCACCAACAATTATGATGAAGTTTCTTAATCGAATAGTGACAGTAGAAGCTAATAAGGTAAGTTGCTTAAGAACTGATTTTTTTGAACTTTACATTGTCATTATAGAAAGCCAAACTTAAGTGGTATTATATAAACTTGAGGAATTAGAGACATGAATTAAAATTAAAAAAATAAATTACACTCCTAAAGCATGTCATTTTAGAGAATGTAGGAAAGACTGGTTTTAGAAACCCTTACCCTGGACTTTCCAGGCCCTGCAGTGGTTAAGGCTCTGTGCTGCCACTGCAGGGCGTGCAGGTTCAATCCCTGGCTGGGGAGCCAAGATCCTGCATGCCGTGCAGCGCGGCGAAAACATAAAAAGTTTAAACATCCTTAGCCTTTTTCTAAACTTAACTTTCTTTTTCGTATTGAGGTAAATTTGCCTTTGCTTGGCTTAGTGTTCTAATTTGTGTCTATTGTTAAGAAACTATTTCCTGCCATCTTGGTTCGTTAATCAGTTATAATCCAACTCTACTTACGTCCTGTGTCACTTTTCAAAGATTTAATAATTTTTTTAAATTATGGTAAAAAATACATCATAAAATTTACCATCTTAGACCTTTTTTTCCAGCTTTATTGAGATATAACTGACATATGTCATGTAAGTTTAAAGTGTATGACACATTGACTTGATAAAACTTATATAATGTAAAATGATCGTCACCATAGCATTATCTAATACCTCCATCATGTCACGTAAATTACCTTTTCTTTTTTGTGATGAGAACATGTAAGATTTTTTTCTCTTAGCAACTTTTGAATATATAATATATACAATACTATTAACTGTATTATATATTTGAAATATCTTAACCATTTTTAGCCATCCAGTTCAGTAGTGTTAAGTATACTATCGTTGTTCTGAAATAGCTGTTACTTTTAATGCATCATTTTTTTTATATCTTTCTAATCAAGATGATGTTTGTTAAAGTTAAATTGATGAAACTTCTCCTCTCACAGTATGGTTCTAGGTGGACCAACTGCTATCAATCAGCTGGATTTTACATGAAACATAATTTGTTTTGCAATGCTGGATCACAGGAACTGAGGGAAGTCTCCAGGGGAGAGGTTATGTTGAGGATTAAACAAAATAACACATGTATGTGGAGCACTTAGCTGAATAAATACAACTATTAATAGTGAAACGTTAGAAACACAGTAAATCCAATAATAGAGGGAGCAGCTGCCGTGGTGAACTATTATGTCCTTAACTCGTATTTTGAAAATATTTAGTGATATGTGTGTATGCTAAGTCGCCTCGGTCGTGTCCAACTCCTTGTGACCCTGTGGACGGTAGCACACAGGCTCCTCTGTTCATGGGATTCTCCAGGCAAGAACGCTGAAGTGTATTGCTGTGTCCTCCTCCAGGGGATCGTCCTGACCCAGTGATTGAATCCATATCTCTTATGTCTCCTGCATTGGCAGGCAGGTTCTTTACCACTAGCGCCACCTGGGAAGTCCCATTTAGTGATAAAGAGAAATACAGTTTAATGTCAAGTTAAAAATAACAGGATGCAAAGTTACATGATAATGCTAATAATAGAAATGATGTTTTCAGCCCTTGATATATATCAGGCCCTATGCAAGGTATTTTTATATACCTGATCTTATTAAACCCTTACCACAACTATACAAAATTATCTCCATTTTATGGTAAAGAAGCTGAACTTTGGAAGGAAATAACTTGAATGATATTCCATGACTATTAAGTGTCAGATGAGTTTGAAGTTTTGTTCTGACTCCAATTTGCTGTGCTAAAATGAAACATAGATTTGTTAATGACCGCCCAATGCACATATATACATAAACCTATATATACTAAAAGAAACAACATAAAAATGCTAAGTGTGATTCTGGGTGGTTGAATTACTTACGATTTTTCTCTTCATTCTCTAAGCATGATAACTATAAACTATAGTTTTAAATATATACGAAAAAGTTGAAGAAATAATAAAAGTCAGCCTCATGTTACTTTATCATGTGACTCTCAATTTTTTTAAGACTAAGTCATTAAATTGCAAATGGCATTTACTCTAGCAAGTTGTTTTATACTAGTAAAAAGATTATTATAACTTCTCTGTTATGTATTTAATGTGCTATGCTTAGTCACTCGGCCATGTCAGACTCTTTGCCACCCCATGGCTCCTCTGTCCATGGGATTCTCCAGGCAAGAATTCTAGAATGGGTTGCCATGCCCTCCTCCACAGGATCTTCCCAACCCAGGGATCGAACCCAGGTCTCCTGCATTGCAGACAGATTCTTTACCATCTGAGCCACCAGGGAAACCCAAGAATACTGGAATGGGTAGCCTATCCCTTCTCCAGGGAATCTTCTCGACCCAGCATCAAACTGGAGTCTCCTGCATTGCTCGTGGAGTTTTTACCTGCTGAGCTACCAGGGAAGCCCATAGTAAATGTGCTTTACCTTGAATAGTTGACCTGTAAGAATGTTAGAACTAGTATACTTTTGAAATCATCATTAATATGTTACATCACAGGAGCAGCAGTAAGCCCAATATTTAAATATAAATCAAATGTAAATATAAAATCAGATGTTATGATACTGTCTAGGGTCGCCAAGGATGATAACGATGGTATAAGAAGATTTAAATGAGTTTAATCTCTTTTATTCTGTAGCTTAATTATCTTAAGAAAGAGTATAGACATCTTATGTGAATGAGTTATAAGAAAGAGTGTTGACTATCTTAAGTGTTTAAGTTTAAATGCTTCTGTGTATTTATAGGAAAAAAGATCTTTAGTCTTTTCTGATGTCATTAGGTATATAAAGTGGGGAAGGAACTGCTGATCACACATTTCAGCCACATTTGCTATATTTACCACAGTTAACATTTGTAGCATTTTCTCCAGCTCCAAGAATCATGATTTCAAATTATATTTTCTTGCTGGCAAGTAATCCATATCTAAATTTTTTCAAAAACAAGCTATTCCTCCCAAAACAATTCTTAAAGTAAATGTATTCACAATAAAAATGAAGTTAATCTGGAAGAGAAGGCATGAGCAAGAAAATTTTGTGAGAGTGATGAAGAGAGACTTACTGTTTAGATATTGGAACATAATATGAAACAAGAGAGAGTACAGCAGTGTGATGTTAGTGTAGGAACAGAAAGTGGAAGAATAAAATGAGAAGACAGCATAGAACTAGATCAGTATGTGTAAATGTGATTTTTTTCATTAAAAAAGTGGCATTTTTACATCATGAGGGAAGGAGAGTAGACTGTTACGGTTAATAAGTGGTATTGGAACAATTGCATATTCAAACAGAAGAACGTAAGATTGTCTCTTTAGTTCATACTATGCAGAAAAATAATTTAAATCTTGATTTAAAATTTAAATACAAAAATTAGAAGAGTATTAAGAAAAAATACTGACTTTGAGTTGGAGGAAAGTCTTCCTAAGCAAAAAAAAAACCTGAGAGCCATGGATTTACTTCAAAAAAAATGGAAAACTTAGGAAATAACAGAAGATATGGCAGACAAAGATAAAAGACAAACACGGAGATGAAAGACAAATGGATAGTGAACATGAGAGGCATTCAGGCCTACTAGCAATCAGAGGAAAAGATGGGTAAACAGCATTGCCAAAGATAAGGAAAAATGGACACTCTCACCCACCATTGCCGGGAAAAATAAAATTGGTAAATGTTACAGACACTTGGAACGACACTCTACAGAAGTATTCATGCATGTTGGCAAAGGTGTATACAGTTGACTCTTGAACTGCATGGGTCCACATATATATGCATTTTTTTCAGTAGTGAATACTACAGTACTACATGATCCATAATTGGTTAAGTCTAAGGAATCAGAACTACAGCTGCAGAGGGTCAACTATAAGTTATACTTGGATTTTTATCTGTGAGAGGGGCTCCTGTCAGCAACCCCACACTATACAAGAGTCAACTATATATATAGTGTGTATCTATCTATCTATCTATATATATATAGGTCTGGAATGGTTAAAAAAAAAAATGGAAACGTGAATATCCCTTCATCGATGGAAGTATTCGTTTAATTATACCCATAAATTTTTTTAAAATTATATAGATTTAAAAGAACTAACATAGATCATAAAGAATGGAATAATACATATGATCCCCACTTGTGTTTAAAAAATTAACTCTGTATATCCTCATAGACACTATATATACCTATAGATGTATGAGCACGTAAAATGATCTGGAAAGGTTCCTACTAAAATGTTAGCAGTTGTGACAAAGTTGGAATTGTGGAGACTAAAAGTATACTAACTTGCAAAAAGAACTTTTAAGACAGCTTTCATTAATACAGTTAAAAATATATTGAAAATCATAGCACAGTACTGTTTTTCTGCTTTAAGCAATTTTTACAGGACCTGAAATGGGTTTACCTTTGAGCAGTCACATGAATTCAGCTAAAGTCATATTGTCAGTAAACTATTAAGAATTTCTGAAGGAAAAAAGAGGATAAATTTCTCTTGCCTTATACTTGATCTACCAAGGATGTGAAATGTGATATATCATATACCTTAAATAACTGTATGAAATTTAGGCTTTAAATATGAGTTGATGCAGTTGTGGTTTTATTTTTAATACTCAACAGACTGTATTAATATGGTGAAGACTCCAGTGTAGGGATTTTCACATAAATTTCAAATTTTCTTGTGTATTTAGTTTTATTACATTATATTTTGAGGGCTCTCTCTGTATATGTATGTATATGTGTGTATCTATACATTTGTGTGTGTGTGTGTGTGTGTGTGTGTGTATATATATATATAGTGAGAGAACTTCAAAATATTATATAGCCTAGTCCAAGTAAAAAAGTAAAACCGTGTTTTATAATCTTGAAGTTTTACTTTAAACTATGGTGTCAGTGACACTTGTACCTTCATAAGCAGACTGTTATTTAACACGTAGGCTTTTTGGCATGCAAATTTGAAAGATTCTAATATACTTCCATTAAGTTTAGAAAATAGAGAGGTTTGTTTGGTTTTTGTTTTAGAAAACACATATTTTTAAAATTTTAATTGTTTCATTTTAGAATGGAGGAAAAATTGTTGTCCCTGATAAAACTTCTCTAGAGATTCTCTGTCAAGGATGCTCTGGTGATATCAGAAGTGCAATAAATAGCCTCCAGTTTTCTTCCTCAACAGGTAATTGGAAAAGATGCACTCATAGCATTATATAGGTGACCAGCTTTTTCTTGTTCATGAAATGGAATTAAATTAAACATACTTTAGCTTGAAATTGATACATACCCACTTACGTTTTTTGAGACAGTATAATAAAATTACGTATGTGTGTGTACATAGAAACACCCCTGTGAGCGTGTCTCCATATATACTTGCGTATCTGAGATAAAAGCTTATTTATTTACATAGTTTGCCACTTTACCTTTCACAGTTAATTGGGAATGAGACTTCCTGGGAAGAAATTCTGGCTCTGCCACTTTTTAGTGACTTAATCGTGCAAGTTACTTAGTCTTTCCATGCCTTTATTTTTTCACCTCTTACATGAGCACCTGTCTCATCAAGTTGTGTGAAGAGTAAGTGAGGTAATACAGAGTGTTTATTCCAGGGCTTGAGACGTATTAAGTTCTCAAATGGCCAGCTGTTAATGAGTTTAATATTAGTTTACATAGGATATGTTTAACAAATATATTTCCACTTATTAACATATAAAAGGAGTGCCTAGCCATGCTGAAGTAAAGAGATAGCCCCACTAATGGCAGTGAATTAATTTTTATTCTTAATGATCATAATTTACTGCACAGCACACAGTCGTCATCAGAAAACTTTTCACAGGTGACCTACTCGATGCTTAACATTGAGGGATTGATCTTAAAAAATTAATAGCTCTTTGGTGCTCTCAAAATCCTCCTGAAATCTAGTTTCTATCCACAAGTGTAACCTATTCACTTAGTTACATCTTTGTTTTTCAAAATAACTAAAGAATTTGACATTTTAACTCAACAAACCAGAATTCTGCTTCTTCCTGTAGAAACATAAATGTAAATTATCCTTAGACTCACTACTAGAATTAGGGGTGGGTCAGTTTGAGATCCTAACTGCCATTTATAATATTATTTCTCTGAACTCAGAAATTTCAGAAGGAAGAAAATAATAATTTTGGGGTGAGTTAGAAACTGTATTACCAGTTGTATGTTTTTTCATCTAATTCTCAGCCCAGCCTAATGAGATAGTACTGGGATTCAAACCCAGATCCTGTGTTTCTGCTCTTCCAGGCTGGTTTTCTAAAATCATGCATTCTGAATTTTTAAAAGTAGATTTCCCAGTGAAATTTGAACATGGGCATATGCATAAGTTGGAGACTGCCCAAGTCAGTAAAGAAGTAATATAGAATCGTTGTTAAACAGGGTTTGCAGAACCAGACTGCCCAGATTCAGATCACTTACTAGCTGATGACCTTAGCCATTTACTTAACCTCTTTATGTCTCATTTCTTTGCTCTGTATAGTAATCATTCTTCCCTGATCGAGTTGTTGTGAGGACTGAATTAGTTAGTACATGCCATGCACCAGGAATAGTACCTTGCCTTTGTGAGAAACCGAGGTGATAAAACTATATTAGAGAGTATGTCATTGTGTATGTGAAAATTTGAAATGTGTCAAGTCATATTTTATTTATTTTTATTGTTGCAATATTTATTATGTATTTGACACACATACACAAAACCTAAAGGAGAAAAATTAATTGTATAGATCATGCTTACTCGTATGTAAATAGTTGTGGTGGGACTACATAATTTCAGTCACTGAAGATTAAATCTAGCTCATGACATCCTTTTAGATGACATTTTATGTCATTTTAGTAGTTTAGTAACTGAAAGAGGACTCTGACTCAGTTTGTATATCTCATTATTATTTATTAGAAAAGCATTTAAACTAGAATACTTAGTGTAACTATATCTGAAATGTTAAGTTTTACCTTTCACGTTTTAATTTTATTTTAAATATTGTTTCTTTGGTGTATATTATTTAGGAAAGAACAATTTACGGCCAAGGAAGAAAGGAATGTCTTCCTTAAAATCAGATGCTGTGCTGTCAAAATCAAAACGAAGACAAAAAACTGATAGGATATTTGAAAATCAGGAGGTCCAAGCTATTGGTGGCAAAGATGTTTCCCTCTTTCTCTTCAGAGCTTTGGGGAAAATACTATATTGTAAACGTAAGAAAACATTACACATTTTTTAAAAATATCTTATTATCTTACCAATTAAAATTTAAAAACCCCATTTTTCAGAATGTCATATGTTTGGTTCAGTTTCAAGAAAGAGCTAAGATAGGTCAGATACTCTTTGGCATGACATGAAGACAGCAGGAAAATGTACTTAGAGTATTTTTGGATTGTAAGTGGAATTAAACATAAAAATCAACTATTTAAAAAAATCAGCTGTTGAAAAATCTTCAAATGAGAGGTGCTATATAAAGACGGTGTTATTTTTTAATAATTCCAGACTTTTTTCTTGTAGGAGCACCTGTAACAGAAATAGACTCACCTCGATTACCTTCTCATTTATCAGAGTATGACCGGGATACATTGCTTGTTCAACCTGAGGTAAAGTCTTTAATAACATCTAGTATTATTTACACAATACATACTATTTACATTTGTGTCCATATAAATTTGACCAGTGAATTTTTACTAAAATTGTATATACTTTTTTTTTATAGGAAGTAGTAGAAATGTCACACATGCCAGGAGAGTTATTTAATTTATATCTTCACCAGAACTTTGTAGATTTCTTCACAGAAGTGGATGATCTTGTGAGAGCCAGTGAATTTCTGAGTTTTGCGGATATCCTCAGTGGTGACTGGAATGTAAGACATAAGTGTTTTTGTTTATGACTCTTTCCTCAGAACTGAGAAAGTTTACTTTTATTCATACTTATGTGACATTATTTTAATTAACTTTTTAATAACTCTGCAAAATTAATTTCATGCAACCAGTGTTTGCAGTGAAACTTCTGCAGTGAATCTGCTTTTTCTATGTCAGTATAGCACTAATTTTTTCTGAAGTTGTTTTCTGATAATAAAACTAATTCATAGTTGGAAAATTTGACAAATTGAAAAGTGGATGGAAGGGAAGGAATGTACTACTTTCTTTTCATTTTTTCTTTTGGCCATACCATGTGACATGTGGGATCTTAGTTCCCTGACAGGCAATGCCCTGCACTACTTTCTGTACTTTCTGATAGTTTTTAAATTTATTTATTTAAAATTTGAAATTATTCATTATAAAGTTTGTAATTTTTCTTAACATTTTAGCTTTGTCCTGACTGGTATAGCAGTCACTAGACACGTATGGCTATTTAAGTGAAATTATTCTTTTTTTCACATCTTGTCTCCTTTTTTAGACACGCTCTTCACTCAGGGAATATAGTACATCTATAGCTACGAGAGGTGTGATACATTCCAACAAAGCCCGAGGATTTGCTCATTGCCAAGGAGGAGGATCAAGTTTTCGACCCTTGCACAAACCCCAGTGGTTTATAATAAATAAAAAGGTAAAAAAGAACATTATACATTTTCAATAAGTGAACTCCTTATGGTGTCTGAATTATATCCCAAGAAATCTATTTTTTTTTATTTAAGAGAAAAATGATCTTTCATTCTTAATAAGAAATAGTTGCTAAGGCTTATAGTTTTCTTAGAATTATGATAAAACATTAAAAGGACAGTCTTCTTAAATGCTTTTTTTTTAAAGAAAAAGTACTCAAAATTTAAAGGCATATACTTATTTTATTGGAATCAAAGTATACAGGCCTACTTTGTTTCACCGCACTTTATTAAAGTGCTTTGCAGATAATGCATTTCTTACAAATCGAAGGTTTGTGGCAATCCTGCATCACAAAAGTCTGTCAGCACCATTTTCCCAACAGCATTGCTTATTTTGTGTCTGTGTCATACTTTGATGCAATATTTCAAACTCACCAGAAAAAAGATCATGACTGGATGAAGGCTCAGGTGACGGTTAGCATTTTTTAAGCAATCAATTTTTTAATTAGTGGGCTTCCCAGGTGGCTCAGTGGTAAAGAATCCACCTGCTAAGCAGGAGGCATGGATTCAATCCCTGGGTGGGGAAGATCCCCTGGAGAAGGAAATGGCAACCCACTCCAGTATTCTTACCTGGGAAATCCCATGAACAGAGGAGCCTGGTGGGCTACAGTCCTTGGGGTCACAAAGAGTCGGACACAACTTAACGACTAAACAGCAACAGAAATTTTTCATTAAAGTATGTTGCACACTTTAATAGATTGTAGTCTAGTGTGAGCATAACTTTTATATGCACTGGAAAACCACAGCATTTGTGTGACTTGCTTAATGTGATATTCACTTGATTGAAGTGGTCTAGAACTGAACCCACAATACTCTGAGGTATGCCTATAGTTATAATTGTATTTTTGTTTCAGTTGAAAATAAATCCTGGCTTTACCTCTAACCATCTGGACAAGTTATTTTGCCTAGTATGCCTCTAGATTCTGATTCCACAGCTATAAATGTATAGGATTGGATTATTTAGAAGTCAAAAACAGGTGGCTCATAATTTGAATACAACACAGAACACAAACAGATTTTTTTTAATGAATTGCTCATGTTTAATAGTTAAAACTCAGATAAGAAATTCTGGCTTCAGAATTTCTTCAGTGTCCTGAAAAAAAAAGAGAGGGCAACACTGGTCCATATTTTACATGGCTGTAATTGGCTCAAGCCAAGTATAACCTGCCCCTTGGTGGTGGGAGTGATCGCTGCCACTGTCCCCAGCTGTTCTGCTGCACTGATTTCTATTACCAGCCTGACTCCTATAACATCTGACTTCGTGACCCCTGAACTAGGTCATCTCTAAGATGTTGTCCAGTTCTAAATTCATGTGGCTAAGATATGAAAGTATCATTCATCACCTAAGAAGAATCTTTCAGTGGATTTCTTGGAGCAATTTCTAAGCAATTTATGTCCCTTATTGACTTGGCTTTGCTCTTTATAGCATGTGTATTAATTTTGCATTTGTTACATATAAGTGATCTACAACTGTGAGGTCCTGAAACGCTAGAGATTATATTTCTTTTACCATCAGTGTAACACTGCACCTCTCTTAACTGAAGAAAATACATTCTTTTATTGAGAAATAATATCTTCACATAATTTGTGATATGTGTATGCTCATAAACAGAAATCCTTTAATTTTTTTAAGGACCTTCTACCTAAGGTCTTGTTCTTTCTGCTATTATATCAAATGTGAATTAGTTGTATAGATAAAGTTTTTTGTTAGATAATACTAGGACTTATTAGAAAAGACCCTGATGCTGGGAAAGACTGAGGGCAAGAGGAGAAGGAGGAGACAGAGGATGAGATGGTTGGATGGCATCACCTACTCAATGGACGTGAGCTTGAGCAAACTCTGGGAGACAGCGAAGGACAGGGAAGCCTGGGTGCTGCAGTCCCTGAGGTCACAAAGAGTCAGACACGACTTAGCAGTTGAACAATAACAGGACTGTCATAAAGGACTCATCAAGCTGCTTGATGCGGCCAGAAAAAAAGACTGATGAGATAAACTCTTAAAGTATCTAGTGTAGAAACCCACATCTATTGTGACATAATAAACTTAGGTGTAGGAATAAATTATCCATATTTAAATTGTTATTTTTCATTTCACCTTTTTTTTTCTCTTCTCTACAGTATCGGGAAAATTGCCTGGCAGCAAAAGCACTTTTTTCTGACTTCTGCTTACCATCTTTGTGCCTCCAGACTCAGTTATTGCCATACCTTGCTTTGCTAACCATTCCAATGAGAAATCAAGGTAATAACATGGGTTTTTATTATTCCCCAAAGTAGTATTCTATAACATTGTATTTTGTGCATCGAATCATTTCTATGTACCACTGACACTCAGTTTTTTCTCCTTTGTTTTTTGAATCAGAATTAATACAGCTTTTTGATTAAAAAAAAAGAAGTATATAAAGTAAAAATCAAAAGTCCCCTATAAACCATGGTAATTCCTTTTCACAGATTGGTGTAAATTCTTCTAGACTTTTTTCCATGCATATATAATAATGAAAGGAAGCTTTAATTTGCTTTTGTCACTTATCATGCATAGAGCTCCATATTTTATAAATTAGCGCAAAGGAGCTCTGGAGGCTGGGAAGTCCAAAATCAGGGTGCCAGCATATCTCCTAAAGGGGTTAGGATTTCAAAATATGACTTTGAGGTGACAGAAACATTTAGTCCGTAATAGCAGCAGTGCTAAAGTATATTCAGATCTAACTCATTCAATCTCGTTGATAATGTATTTTGGTTGATTCAGTATTACAAATAGTGTCCATTAATAGTATATTTACATTGTTTTTCCTAATTTTGAAATTATAAATAATGCTATAAAAAAAAGTGAGAGACTTCTCTGGTGGTCCAGTGGTTAGGAATCCACCTTCCAGTGCAAGGGATGTGGGTTCAAAGATCTCACACGCTGTGAAGTGACTGAGCCCACCGCTGCAACCAGAGAAACCCCTGCGCGTGCGCAGAGACTGCACTGCCAACAATCTGTGTGATAGCCGCTTGCCTGATACGTGTCTACTGAGGTCTGCCTTTCTTGAAGAGGACCAATTTTCTACCAGTTGTTTCTCTTTTTCAACATGTACCTTAAGGGCCATATTTCATTAACAGTCTTAGCTCACATGTCTGTGGTGCTAATCTTCAAGGTAGAACAGAGAATTTGTGTAATATTGAAAATATAATCTAGTACATAACTCATCAAACTTCTCATAAGTTTTATTTCTTTTTATTGTTTGGCCACATCCCATGGTATGTGGACCCTTAGTTCCCTGATCAAGAAATGAACCCACGCCCCCTGCATTGGAAGGCAAAATCTTAACCACTAGACTGCTAGGAAGTCCCAAAACTTCTCATAAATTTTAAAGATAGTGTTTGTCTTATGAATGGTCAGAAGAGAGAATTATTGAGTAAATGTCTACCTTCATACAAGAGTTTCATCTTTTAAGAATATTGATACTTAAAAATTTTAAATATTCTATATTTATAGGCAGGAGTGAGATGACTTTTGAATAATGTGCATGTTTAATTTGTGAGTCAGAATCCAGAGAGTTCCCTATGCTTGCCTATTAATTGTAGATTATAATCGTGTTTATTTATTTGACTGTGCTGTGTGGCTTATGGGATCATAATTCCCTGACCAGGGATTGGACCTGGGCCTTTAGCAATGGAAATGTGAAGTCCTAACCACTGCATCGCCAGGGAATTCCCAGATTACGTTAGCTTTTAAACTTAGAAATTACAAGAATGGTACAAAGGAAATTCTTGTATATCCTCCACCAAGACTCCTCAGTGTTTCATTTTTACCATATTTGCCTTTTTTTCTTTGTCTTTATATGCACATGTACACAAATATATGTATTTTTTCTGAACCACGTTTGAGGAAAAGTACAGACATGATGCCCATTATTCTTAAACACTTCAGCATGTACTTCCTGAAACCAAAGATATTCTCCTACATTACCACAATATATACATCAAAATCAGGAAATTAACTTTGATACATTACTGCTAATTCATAGTTTAATTATTATTAAATATATATTTATAATTTATAGACCTCATTCAAATTTTGCCAGTTGTCCTAATAATGCCTTTTGCAAAATAATAACAAAAACTTGTTCTCTTTCTTGTCCAAAAATCCAGTGCAAGATCAGATGATTCACTTACCTATTCAATTGCTATGTCTTTAGTCTCCTTGACTTAGACTGGTACCTTGTTGTTTCTTTGTCCATTATGTCTTGTTTTTTTGGCTGCACTGGGTCTTCCTTGCAGCGTGCAGGCTTTTTCTCTGTTTGTGGCACACAAGGGCTTCTCTAGTTGCGGCTCACGGGCTTCTCTTGTTGGGCGCTCTGGCTTCTGGCTGCGGAGCATTGGTTCTAGAGCACGCAGACTCAGTAGCTGCAGCACGTGGGCTTCTGTAGTTGTGGAGCATGAACTTAGTTATTCCGTGGTATGTAGGATCCTAGGTCTTGACCAGGGATCAAACTTGCATCCTCTGCATTGGAAGGAAGATTCTTAACCACTGCACCACCAGGGAGGTCCCTGTCCATTATATTTTTGAAGGATATAAGGTTGGTACAGAATGGACTGTCCCTCAGTGTCGGTTTATCTGAGGATTTGGGTTTATCTGTCTGAGTGGATACAGGGTCTGTATTTTTGTCAGGAACACCACAGAGGTGATGCCGTGTTCTCAGTGCATCACCTCAGGAGAATACACTGTCTGTTTATACCATGCTGGTGAAGTTACTTTAATTATTTTGTAAGATAATTATCTCTGAGGTTCTTTAAGGTAAAGTTATTAAGTGTTTTGTGGGGAGACACTCTGAGACTATGTAACTATCCTGTTTCTCATTAAAATTTCACCCACTAGTCATAGCATCTTTTGATAATTATTTCCTGAATCTGTGATAGTTGGCAAGTCATGATTTTCTAATGGCATTATTCTTTCTACATTCCTGTTAGTAAATTCTGCTGTAAGGTATCGCTTCACCCTCTTCCCTTTTCGTTTATATTTGTATGGAGTCTGGATTCTTATTTTGTCAGCTGCTGTTTCTCACTATCATTATTTATTCTGGTCCAGATTCGGCCAATGCAAACTGCTTTAGGGTGACTCTGTGCCTTTACTCTTAGAGTAGTTTCTGATACAAAATGTTCCAGAATTATACTTTGCTGCAAAAAAAACATCCTATTTTTGGACTTAGAATTCTCCAGGAGTTCTGGTTCTTTTAGTGGATATGGACCTGTCTCCCACTTTGCTAAATATATTTACTTAATTCCTCTGTCTATAACCTGTCTCCTAACCATGCAGGCTGTTCCTTCTGCTCCAGCCCTGTTGCCACCAACTCATGTTGGCACAGCTGGCCACATTCTTTGTCCCACTCTCAGCTGTGGGACAGTGAATCGGTTTGATTTAATAAGAGTCCCCTTGGACAAGACTCGTCAGCATCACCTGGAAGCTTGAGAAAAATGCAGAATCTCAGGCCTCAGTCAAGACCTGCTGAATTGATCCACATTTTAATGAGATTCTCCAGGTGATTCTTATGCAGATGTTTGAGAAGTATTGGTTTGGATTACTCATGCTGGAATCATCTGGAGAATCATTATATCCACTAGTTACAAGTTAAGATTCCAGGATCACAACTCAAGTTTTCCATATCAAAAGGCTGTTTTTTGAAAATCCTAATGGTGTTGTATATTGGATTTTTAAAAAGGTAAGTGTCCAAGAGCTCTCATCGAGTTTGATCTGCAAACTTGAGAAGGTTCATAAAAGGTAGTCAAAAATAGGATGTTTGGCTTTTCTTTTTATTCATCAACTTTTTTTCTTCTTATTCATCAAATTTTGTCCCATTTCTTTCACTTTATTCACTGTGTCATTTCAGACATTATCATTTTGTGTTTCTTCTTTCTCTCCATCCTCTTTTCTAGTCCTCCATTAGTGTTTGTTGGAAGGCTTAAAAAAAGCATTGTTTTCTCTTTCATTGCATAATCTCTGTCAGTCTGTGTTCAAAGTTACTGATTGTTTCTTCTCCCTGTTCAAATTTATTATTGAACCCCTCTAATGGATTCTTCATTTTGATTATTGTACTTTTCAAGTCCAGATTTCCATTTGGTTCTTTTTGCAGTTTGCTTCTCTATTAAGGGCTTCTCTGGTGACTCAGATGGTCAAGAATCTGCCTGCAGTGCGGGAGACCTGGGTACAATCCCTGGGTTGGGAGATCCCCTGGAGAAGGGAATAGCAACCCACTCTAATATTCTTGCCTAGAGAATTCCACGGAGAGAGGATCCTGGCGAGATACAGCCTAGAGTGACTAACACAGTTCTCTTTATTGATGTTCCCTATTTTATGAACCATTGTCATTATAGCTCTCATCACTTCTTTAAGTAAGGTTTCGTTTTGTTCTTTGAAAATCTTTATAATGGCTCCTTTCTATGAAGTCTTTTTCTGTTGAGTTTAATGTCTGGTCCCTCTCAGAGTTTCTGTTACCTACCCTTCTCCTGTGTATGGATTACATTTTCTTGTTTCTTTGTATCTCACGATGTTTTGTTGAAAACTGGGCTAATTTGGGTAATATATTGTAGCTCCTCTGGGTACTGAGTCACCTCCACTCTCTGGGGCTTGTTTTTACTGTTGTTTGTTAATTAATTGTTTAGTGATTTGGCTAAGCTATTGATGAAGTCTGTTTCCCCCTACAATATGAAGCTTCTGTCACTCCTCAGTGAGCTCAGCTTTGGACATGCCCACAATCACCATGAGATGACTGGTTTTAGGAGGGCTCTTTGTAACTCTTTCCCTTATTTTTGTTAAATTGTCTGCCTTACTTGATATCACATCCACCTGTTCTGTTTCACTAATTACTGGCAGATTGCTCGACTGTTTTCAGTAGTGTCAGGGGGCATAAAGTACCCCACAGTCTGCTACCCCTTGAAAACACTACCTACCCTCTATGAATTTGACCACCCTTGGTGCCCCACTTTAGTGCAGTCATACAGTATTTGTCTTTTTATGACTGGCTTATTTCACTTAGCATGTCATCAGAGTTTATCCATATTACAGCATGTGTCAGAATTTCCTTCCTTTTTGAAGCTGGCTAATATGACATTGTATATATATTTACCACAGTTTGTTTATCCATTCACCTTTGATGGACACAGTTGCTTCCACTTTTTGACTATTACCAATAATGCTGCTGTTACAAAAATGGGTATAGAGATATTTCTTCAAGACCTTGCTTTCAGTTTCTTTCTCCCTTGGGTGTGTAGCCAGAAGTGGAATTGCTAGATCATATAGTTACGCTGTTTTTAAGTTTTTGAGGAACTACCTTGCCGTTTTCCACAGCAGTTTATATTCCTACAGCTTTGTCTACATCCTTGTCACCTTGTTTTAAGAGTTTTTTTGTTAATAGTCATCTTAAGGGGTGTCTCATGGTTTTGGTTTGCATTTTCCTAACTATTTGTGACTTTAAGCATTTTTTCATGTGCTTTTGGTCCATTCTTCTTTGGAGAAATTTCTGTTTAAATTTTTTTAAAAATTGCTGTTTTAGCTCAGATTTCTTTTATCCAAGATATTGGAAGACTTCCTCTAAAGCGACACTTTGGAAGGTAAGCTGATCATTTTCATTTTCAAAGAGCTGTTACCTAAATAACTACCAAATACTTTATCTATTTATTCATTATACAGTCAATAATCTGTAAAGGTTAAGAAATACATGTTGTACCAGTGATCAAAGACTATATGATCGCATTGTAGACCCATCTGTTATATTTATTACAGCATTTTTCACCAGCTCAGAATCAGGTTAAATAGAATCATTGGATTACAAAGGCAGTGGAATCTTTAAAATCCTTGAGTTCAGCAAATTTTGCATAACTGAAAACCCTTTTGCTTAATGTGTTCTTAGCGTATATTTGGAATGTATGATGGTCAGGAACTTTTTATTTCTTTATCATTAAAAATTCAGACAAGTGAAAAAATGTATAAATATAGGGGTAAATCTCCATCTATACTGTTCATTCTATTGCAAAATAGCTTCTAGTCTAATGTCAGTGATTAACACAGTGCTTTTAGTTCATTTCTATTTGGCTTATTTGTAAGATTAAATTATGCACTCAGGCATTCTAAAAAAGGTTTAAAAAGTACTTGCATCCTGGTTTTAAGGATAAAAGTAAATGATAGAAATGGCACCTATTACCCCTTTTACTGGTTTTCCTATTCCTGGTCGCAAATGGAAAACTTGTTTATCTGGAATTTTTTTTCCCTCTACCTATTTCATAGATTCAATAAAGGCCTTTCTTTAATGGTTTCTTCTGTACAGTGACCTAGCTATGGGGAGCGCATCTTTCCTTTTACAGAAAGATAATGATGGATGGATTTTAGAGCATCATCCCAGTGGGATATGATCAGTGCTCAGACCTTTTATAAACTTCCCTTTTTCCTCACTTCTTTCTTAATCAAAGAAGGACCAGCTATTCTCACTGGCTCCTTTCCCTCCAAGATTATGACATCAAAATCAAGGGAAGACAGTTGTCTTCTGTTGTCCTCCTAAGGTATAATTAAAAGAACAAGAGTTACTATTTTTTATTGGTTCAAGTACTTGATCTGAATTGGGAGGCAGGATTTGTTGGTGTTACTTATCACAATGACTGGGACTGTTGTCTTTCACTTAGTGACCATATTTAACACTAGCTTTGATTTATATCGATAATGTTGAATATTCTGATACTTAAACTTGATATTTAATATTGCTATTTAATAGCTGCATAGTTTCCTTTAATTGAACGTACACCTTGTTTTGTATTAATACATTTAGCTTGTTTCCAGCTTTTATTATTACAACCTTCCTTGAAGCTAAATCATCATGTATATCAAATACTATTTATGTAGGATGAATTCTGTGAAATCAAATTGCTGGATCAATGGATATACACCTTTGCTCTATGTTGCCAGATTGCTTCCAAGAATATTTTGCCAATCTTAATGCCCACTTACAGTGTATTTCAGTATGTTCTTTTCCTAACGCTTTCCACCACTGGGTTTTATTATCTTAAAAGGTCTTTTCCAGTTTGAAAGAGGACAATGTTATTTTAATTTCCATTTTAAACTTAGAAATTAGGTTGAGCAATTTATTTAGTAACCATTCTTCTCTGTAAGGTCTCTGTTCATGTTTTATATGTTTTTTTATTTCATTTAATTTTTTCTTTTCATAAGAACTGTTTACTAAAGATATTAATTAACTTGTGTTTAAGTTGTAATGATTTATTCAGTTTGTCATTTACCTTTTAGTTTTGTTTATATTATTAAATAAACTGGAGCGCCTGGTTAAAAAGCACAAGGAAGGTAAATGAAAGACTACGGGAGATGGCTTTATAATCTTCAAACTCTTGATGTAATTTAAAGGACTCCTCTCCTTTGATTATTATTAGTGCCTGTGTTATGAATCTGGCAGGTTGAAAATGGAAGCTCTGACTGACAGGGAGAATGGAATGATAGAGGCGGACAGCGGAGTCGAAGCCCAGCTTACTGGAGGGCAGTCTGCAGAGGAAGCACTGGGTGAACCCACTCAAACCGCTGAACCTGAAACCTGGTCTCTTCCTTTGAGTCAGAATAGTGGGAATGAACTGCCGGCCAGCCAGCCTCAGCCCTTTTCAGCCCTGGGAGACGTGGAAGAAGAAGACATGATAATAGAAGACTATGAGAGCGATGGAACATAGAAAGCAGCCTGCCCAGGAGACTGTTAACTGCCAGATTTATATTCATGTTATTCAGTGGTACTTGAACGGTGATAATAGACTTCAGGTGAATTAGTTTGTTAATTCTTCTCGTAGTATTTCAGCACAGAGAACTGACCTCTGTTATGTTGAAGTAAATAGAAGCTCAAACCTTGAAATAATATAAGCTTTTTCCTGTAGTATTTATTTAGTCTTGTGAGTGGTGTTGGGAGAGGAGGTCAGTGTGTATGAACTGCGTTTGAACGTTATGCCAAATACCAGAAAATGTGAAGGAATAATTCAGAACACAGAAACTCTATGGGCTGTAAATAAGAATTATAAAATAGCTTAGGATGCAATTATTAGTGTAAATAAACTTTGTGCCTTATTCACAATTTCTCTCTGGTCTTTAGCTTCTCAGATCTCATTTTTATATATTGTACAGTGGAATATTTTAGATAACTTTCTGGAAACTATTTACATAATTTATATCAAAATTAAAATATTGAATTTCTTTCTGTTTCTTCTGTATTTCAATGTTTCCTAACATGCACTGTCTGCCATGTATCACTGGGCATAGGACACAAGTCTCCTTCATCCAGTGCCAAACTTTTTCAAAAACAGGGAAGGAAGGGAATGGCAACCTTGCGAAGAAAACTCTCCGGAGGGTTGAATCTCACCCTTAATGACCTTTTCAGAGCTCTCCCAGCGGAGCCTGATCCGAAGCTATTGCTGTGAGGTGTGGTTGGGGCGGGTGGGGGACACCGACCAGCCCAGGCCCCAGGCGGGAGTCCGGGCCTGACAAAGCCGGGCGGGGCGAAGCGCGGCCCGGCCCCGCCCCAGGGGCCCGATCTGGGTTTCGGAGCCGCGGGTGGCGAGGGCGCTTCGGCAGGCGGCCGCTCAGGTGAGCCGGGCCCAAGGGGTGGGGCCCACGTGACCGGGACGCGGGCGGGGAGGGGCCGGCGGACCCCAGGCAGGTGCGCGGTGGGGGAGGGGCGCTTCGGCCCCTCGGAGCGTCCTGGGCGCGCGCGCAGCCCGCTACTACCTTCGGCCGAGGGCGGCCGCCGGCGCGGTAAGAGGTGCGGGCCCTGGGGAGAGCTGGGGCCTGGGAAGCAGGAGGGCCCCTCGGCCAGCCAGGCTTCAGGCGGCGGACACAGGTGCCGGGCGAGACGCGCCCCACCCCCGGCCGGGAAGCCGCGGTGCTTCCGGGAGCAGGGTTATCCCGACCTGGGCTGGTCCGGCCCAACTTGGTTCCGGCCGCTTTGGGGCGGAATCGTGAAAGGCCGAGAGTAGTGCCTTTTCACTCCGACGCGGAGACGCGTACCTGGGGGTGCAGGGCTGAAGACCGAACGAGATAGGTGGGGCGGGGGGCGGAGCGACGAGCCGCGGCCCGGGCAGAGACCCCGGCAAGGATGCTTGCTATTCCCAGGCACCTGCTCGAGGCTCCAGTTAGAAGCGCAGTTCCCTTTCCACTGGAAACCAGTAGTAAAATCTGCCCGTGTCTGGGGCCCAGCGTAACTTTAAAAGCCAGCTCAGTGGTGATTCTGTGGTGTAAAGGTGACCAACTGGATTCCTGTGACACTTTCCTGGGGAGGACCGTTTCTTCTCATCACCGCTATGGTGTGTGCCAACCGAAAGAAATCAGGGCCCGAATGAAGTCAGGGCCCGGGGGCTTGAACAAAACAAAGGCTCGCTCTGCCTCAGCGTGCTGATTCTAACTGGATGCTCTATGAGACCCTGAAAGATGCTAGGGGTATCCAGATATTGAAATGTAAAAATACAACTGACTAGACCTTCTAAAACCACAAAATTTGCTATTACACATTTCTTCAAATTTGGAATTTTGACTTTTTAAGGTGATCTAAGGTTTCCCTTGTAGCTCAGTAAAGAATATGGCAGCATTGCAGGAGATCCGTGTTCAATTCCTGGGTCGGTAAGATCCCCTGGAGAAAGAATGGCAACCCACTTCAGTATTCTTGCCTGGAGAATCCCAGGAACAGAGGAGCCTGGCAGGTTACAGTCCATGTGGTCACAAGAGTCAGACACGACTTAGCGACTAAACCAAACCACCACCAAGGTGGTTTTGATCTAATTCAAATAAGCTACTTTTCACAAGTCTTTCTGTCTTTCAGTCGCCAAGTCACCGTCGCACTCTTTGCAACCCCATGTATGTAGCCCTGCCAGTCCTTCACCATCTCCCTTAGTTTGCTGAAACTCACGTCCATTGAGTCGGTGATGCCATCAGAAGTGAGCATAAATTAGATCCATTATATTGAAGCCCATTTTTGCCAAGCTGGTATCCCTTAAATGCCTGTATAGCAAACATATTGAAGGATATGTAAAACTTGTTAGTTATTTGTTGTGCTTTTGGCTCTACTTTTTTTAGAAAAATGTATTTCAAGAATTATACTAGTACCACACATTCTTAGAATTTAAGTACTTTCAGACAACAGATAGAGAAAAGACCAAAAAAATACTGCTAATTGCTATCAGTTATATAATTTATATTCTATACTAAATTTTTTCTCCTACTTTTCACTGGGCACCATGTTGGGACTCACAGTTAATTTAAAATTGGAGTGCCCCGTTAGAAAACCCCAGAATTTAGACCTCTCCAGCTCCACTCAATACCCAGGTGATTGTCTTTAGTCTGTGGTGGTGTATACCCTTCTGTGGGCAGCCTTGTTAGCTGCCTGAACTTTTAACAGGTATTCTTAGACTGTCTTTATGCTGCTTCTCCAAAGACTAAGCTGGAGCAGTAGAGAAATGTTGTAGATGTCTGGGATTTGCTTGAATCTATTGACAGAAGGAATAAGGGGGCGTCGCACAGAGTCGGACACGACTGAAGCGACTTAGCAGCAGCATAGATGAAACAGTATTGATAAGTTGATAATTATTGAAGGTTGCTAATGGGCACATAAGGGCTCTTAATACTATTCTTTCCACTTTTTATTGTGTTTGGAAGTTTCTTTATTAAAAATTTTAATTCCCTGTACAGAGAGTTTGACCTCTTCTTGCTATCTTTGTTGCTACCACCATGGCCCTTTGGAGTACAGTTGACACTTGAACAACACAGCTTTGAACTGTAAGGGTCCATTGAGATACTTTTTTTTTTCCCCAATAAATATGTATACAGTACTGAGTGGTTTGCAGTTGGTTGAATCCCTGGATTTGGAATCACAGCTACACCTTACCAACTCCTGTATTGGTCAAGGGTCAACTGTATTTCAGTGACCTCCTAGCCAGGAGGTCTCTCTTAGCCTAGAGACCTCCTAGCCTCTCCCTCTTTTCACCCTTTTCTCCTGGAATGTACTGTTAACACAGCATCCAGAGTGATCCTGTTTAAAAAAATATAATAACATCATGTCAGACCTCTACTGAAAATTTTCCAGTGGCTTCTCATCTCACTCCCAATAGAAGCCTAGAAGCCTAAATCCTTGCTAATGATTTTTATCCTAAGAATTCAGACGGCCTCAATTCTACTACTCACCCTCTCATGCTGCTGCTGCCTCCATGCCTCAACAGTGCCAGGCACTCCCACTTTAAGGCTTTTATGCTAGCTGTTCCAGCTGCCCGAAACACTTCCCCTGATACCTGCCTGGCATCTTCTCTCATCTCCTTTGTTTCTATATTCAGATGTCTTGTTCTCTGTGAAGAATTCCCTGGCCACTCTATTTAAAATTATAGCATCCTAGCCACACTGCATTTCTTACCCTCTTTCCTAACTTTGTTCATTGGCATCTATTTCACTTGCCTTATCTATCATCTGTCATCCCTGCTCCCCACTCCCAGAATTTAAGCTGCATGAAGGCAAGGATTTCCATCAACTTTTTTCACTGATACATCTTCAGCAAACTTGGTGTGTGACCGGTACTTGGTAAATAATTGTTTGAGTGATAGATCTCTGTTTGACAAAGTAAAAACAAAACCTTAGGAATTTCTAAACTGTTCAACATCATAAAGGTAGGATTACCAGCTTTAATTTTGAGACCTTTACAGTGCCAAGTACAATACCATGTGCCCAGTGAGTCTTCAATAAATATTCATGAGCAGTTTGAGGGAGAAAAGCATTGTACCTTAAACGTAGTAGTTATAATAGCAAATAGTTTCCTTTGTGCACGTGTGTCTAGGTCATTGATTTCTTGAAGGAAATCATTGTTTGATAAAAAGTATATTTTCTATTTTTCAGATGGATTAAATACTCTCTAAGATAGCTTTTTGGGCTTCCCTTGTGGCTCAGCTGGTAAAGAATCTGCCTGCAATGCGGGAGACCTGGGTTTGATCCCTGGGTTGGGAAGATGCCCTGCAAAGGGAAAGGCTACCTACTCCAGTATTCTGGCCTAGAGAATTCCATGGACTGTATAGTCCATGGGGTCGCAAAGAGTCAGACACCACCTTCTAAAAAGATTTTTTATTTATTTATGGCTACAATGGGTCTTTGCTGCTACGCACAGGCTTTCTCTAGTTGCAGTGAACAGGGTCTACTCTCTAGTTAACGGTGTGTGACTTCTCTTGTTGCAGAGCTCGGGCTCTAGGCGCTTGGGCTCAGTAGTTGTGGTCACAGGCTTAGCAGCCCCGAGGCAGATGGAATCTTCACAGACCAGGGATTGAACGCATGTCCCCTGCACTGGCATGCAAATTCTTAATCACTGGACCACCAGGCAAGTCTTCTGAGATACTTTATGAGTCTTTCCATGGCTACAGCAAATCACCTTTAAATAATTGCTCTGGCAAGAGTGATATCCATGGTCATTGCTGTGGCTCTGAGAAGTCAGTTTTCTAGTATCAAGCGTTATCCCATTAGAGTGGAAGAAGTGACTCCCAAAACATGACTTCCCAAGTTAGGAAGGAAAGGGGCTCTCCACTCCGTGTGTTTACCAGACTGCTTCTCGTGGGCTGTTCCAAAACAGACTTGAGTTAATGAAAGTGAAGAGTCTTTGCTGACCCATCAGATTTTGGTATGCTCAAACTCTTAAATATGTTTATTTAAATATTTGAGGAAAGGACTCTGCTTGGAATGTGTTAGCACCCTGTATTAAAATTTAGTGTCATTTTTGGTTTTTTACATTTTGTTGTTTATAGGGCTCGTAGGTAAATTTGACTTATAAATGTTGTAATCCAGAACTAAGGTTTAAGATTTTAATTGCCCTTAAAATCTCATAGACTGATTCTGTATCCCTGGCTAACATAATTGTTACACATGTTTAAAATGTACATACTTACATTGTCATTTTCTATATCATAATGATTAGATATGATCGTATTGGTTTTTCTGAATATGACCATTTGCTACTAAGTGAATAAAACCAGCATCATTGAAGGGCTACATAACTAAGCATAAGTGATAACTTTAATCCTGACCCCAGGTGTGAACATCACAAATGTCATCCAGTGACAGAAGATCCAGGAATCGGGACAGACACTATGATGAGGTCCCAAGGGACTCAGACTATCAAGATGGCACCATAAGAACCTTCCAGACTCTTCGAGACAGTGAGCTGGCCGTGAGCGCTGATCCATTGCCACCGCCCCCTCTCCCATTACAGCCACCCTTCGGCCCAGAATTCTACTCAAGTGACACAGAGGAACCAGCCATAGCGCCAGATCTCAAGCCTGTAAGACGCTTTGTCCCTGAGTCCTGGAAGAACTTCTTCAGAGGGAAGAAAAAGGACCCGGAGTGGGATAAGCCGGTGTCAGACATCAGATACATCTCCGATGGAGTGGAGTGTTCACCTCCAGCCTCGCCCACAAGATCAAACCATCGTTCACCCCCCAACTCCTGCAAAGATCCTCACGGCGGGTCAGAAGGCAGCTGGCATTCCCAGAAAGAGACTGAGGCCGTGTTTCCTCACGATCCCTATGGATCCCTAGGCCGACACACACACACAGCCCGAACCTACAGTGAGAAGGTAGAGGAGTATCACCTTAGGTATTCCTACATGAAGTCGTGGGCAGGCTTGCTGCGGATCCTGGGGGTGGCTGAGCTGCTGCTGGGGGCCGGCGTTTTCGCTTGTGTCACAGCGTACATTCACAAGGACAGCGAGTGGTATAACATGTTTGGATATTCACAGCCCTACGGCATAGGAGGCATGGGTGGCCTGGGCAGTACCTATGGGGGCTATTACTACAGTGGCCCCAAAACCGCTTTTGTCCTTGTGGTTGCTGGCTTGGCTTGGGTCACCACTATCATCATCCTGGTGCTTGGCATGTCCATGTATTATCGGACCATTCTTTTGGACTCAAATTGGTGGCCCCTCACTGAATTTGGAATCAATGTCTCCTTGTTCATTTTGTACATGGCCGCAGCCATAGTCTATGTGAATGATACCAACCGAGGGGGACTCTGCTACTATCCGTTATTTAACACGCCAGTGAACGCAGGATTCTGCCGGGTGGAAGGAGGACAGATAGCAGCCATGATCTTCCTCTTTGTCACCATGATTGTTTATCTCATTGGTGCTTTGGTTTGCCTAAAGTTGTGGAGGCATGAGGCGGCTCGGAGACACAGGGAATACATGGAACAACAGGAGGTAAGGGATTTCACCATCTTTATTCTTTCTTTCTGCTGCTAACTCCCTCCTTAAATACCTATAGTTCTCAAAACAAAGCTGCCGTTGTTTTTAATGGTCTAAAGTTCCAAAGGCCTCACTCAGTATCTGACATGCTCTGCCAGATAACCCACTCTGGCGTGTCACTGTTGTGTAACGTTGCAAGTAGACCCCAGATGTGTAATGTAATATATAGTTCATTGGTTGCACTATTGTCTGTCCAATACGTAAGAGGAGACACAGCTACTGAATTTCTATAAAGACGAATAATAACATATTCAGTAAAGTAAATGTCCCATCGTTAAGTTTAAGAACAAACTTGATTCCTTAGTATGGTGAGACTTAATAAAAAGCATAATTGTTCAGTTGCAAGAGAAAAGTGCTCGTTTAAATCTGTAATGAAATCTGAAACCCACTTTTCTTGGAGTTTACAAATTTATCTCAGTATAGTAAGCATATTTTTAAGTTTTATATCTGTGTATGCAAAGTACAGAATTTTAAATTCTAATCAGTGTGAAATCAGATAGTGAAACACATCCTTATTATTTTATGTAATTTAATAATAATGGAGTTCTTAATATCACTTCAAATTCTACCTTATTATGGCTGGCATTCATATAATTCTTTTATTTCCTTTCCTTTTCTCAATAGAAGCTTGTTTTTATAAGACTTTGCGTAATGGTTGATTAAACATGAATCACTTCTGATGCCTGTTTGTGTGTTGCTGTAACTTCATAAATGTTAAGACATACTGGTGTGTAGCTTTTTTCTTTTAATTATAAAATTAATAATGTAACCATCCCAAACTCTTTAATTGTGAGGTAGTGGGAATCAAGAATAAATAAAATCTCTAGGTAGTTCAGGGTATCTCCGTAATCGTTGCCACCATCTCCTTATTGCCAGCTCTGCACTCTGCTCCTGATTGACAGCGAGTCACAATTATTCCTCCTTCTCTGGTTCTCCACTAGTCCATCAAAACGTGGCCAAAAGAGTTGGAAATCCATCTGTAGAGAATCAGTATCTATAAAATTGAAATGGGGCTATAAATGCAAAGGGACGAAACTATTTGCTCAGTAGCTTCACACACCTCTAAAAAGTCATTTTAACTCTTTCTGTTCCAGATAAGTGAGCCATCATTGCCATCGAAAAGGAAAATGGTAAGAACAAAGTCCACATCATATTTTATCTCTAGATTTGTCAATTTTCTCTCTTGTCTGTTTGTAGATCATCTGTCTGTAAAAGTGTATCTATTGCATTAAGTTCGTAATAGGACTTTTTAGCTTTCTTCTAATACTAAGAGGGTCAAATCAGACAAGGCTATTTGTAGTATCTTTTAATTTTGTTAGATGAAAGCTTCTGCAAGTGAACATAGTTGGTTCTTATTATATATTTAATTTTAATGAAGGCGATTCTCCCCAATTTTCTTCAGTGTCTTAAGTTCTCCACTCTTTCCTATTCTTGTCACGTTGCTTTCAGATGCCAAATTTGTCTTGTTGGGAAAGAAATCCCTATTCCACAATTTACTAACTGTGACAGTAGACAAGGTACTTACCTTCCCAGGCCTTGGTTTCTTCATCTGTAAAATTGAGATAATAATAATTTCTACCTCACAAGTTTGCTTGAGAGGATTAACTGAGATGCTGTTATTATAATTATTTGTATATATAGAATAATTTAATATATTTTAATAATAATTTTACCTCATTGAAAAGTTCTTTTTTAAGATATTGGGCATTCTTTCTTTTCCTTTTTTTTTGGGGGGGGGGGTGCCACATGGGATGGGGCATTTTAGTTCCTGGACCAGAAATTGAACCCGGGCCCCCTATAGTGGAAGCATGGAGTCCTAATCATTGGACCACTAGGAAAGTCCCTGGACATTATTTCTAAGCAAGAAGTTTAGAATCCAACCTTTGGATTTGCTTATTTCTTTAAAAAGGAAGTATATTCCCTCGATTGAGAATGTGAAAGGATCTCTCACAAAGTCTCTCATCCCAGTATGCTGGCTTCCCAGTTCTCCCGTGGAGGCAACCAGTGTTACCAGTATCCTGTGTTTCCCTTCAGAAGTGTGTTAGATGGATATCTATCTGCTTTACTCCTTTTACACAAACGGTAGCATACCGTACCTACTGTTATATCCCTTATTTTTTTCACTTAACAATGTATTTCTAAGATTTTTCCTTATTAGTACATAGAAAACTTCTGCATTCTTGCCTTATAACTACAGAGTATTGCATTTTATGGTTAGACTGTAATTCAGTTAGTCATATATTAACATGTAAGTTGTTTCCAACCTCTCACTATTAAAAACAGTCATCTGAATTACAACTGAGCCTTGCTGTGGTTTTCTTGGATATCCATAAGTTTTTAGAAATCAAGGGATATCTGACCAGTCCTGACTGACCACACATGGGGATAAGTGAGACTGGTTTTAATACTAATAGCTGATCTATAGTATATTGAAGAGTTTCTCTCTCACAGGACAGTGTGGACCTAATGTTACAAACCTCTACAATTTAAACATTGTTCATAGAAGTAGAGCAATACTGCTTTGTGTGTGTGTGTGTGTGTGTGTGTGTGTGTGTGTGGCATTTTGGTTGTTTTTTAATTGTACTTTGTTTTACTTCCTGATTCCCTTGTGTTTTAGTTCATTTTAAATGTTCATTTATTTATTCAATATTAATTGCGTCAGGATATACATTTCATTTAGCCTTGTGACTAACTCAGTGACTAACAATCAGAGTAAGCTAAATGGATCATCAGTTTTCTACAGAAAGAAGTTCTAAGTCCTTAAGTGTTGAGCAGATTTCTAAACTAGAAAAGTCAAAATCTAACCTGGAGAAGTTCCCTGGTGATCCAGTGGCTACGACTCTGCATTCCCAATGCAGGGGGTCTGGGTTCAATCTCTGGTCAGGGAACTAGATCCCACATGCTGCAACTAAGATCTGATGCAGCCAAATAAATAAATAAATACTTTTTTTTAAAATCTAATCTGGGCATAAAAAGTAATAATGTCAGTTTGGGATTGGGGTCTGTGCATCATAACATCAAATACATTTATAGGGAGGGACAGTCAGAAATTGAACAAAAGCACCCTGAAACACATGTCTGACTCTTCCCATTACTAACTTGACAATGTATTCATACAGCTCATTTTTTATTTGAAAAGCTTAGTAATTATATCCATAATATTACTTACCCCATGGCTTAATTGCTTTCTCTTGCCTCACAGCAAAGCTTTTCTGTGACAATACTAGTTTTTGCTAGATGCAGAGAAAGGTCATGAAATCTGGAGCCATGTGTTTGTAATCTGGAGTACTGTTTGAGAGCAGGGTGTCCCAGGGCTGGAGCCCAACTGACTGACTTCCTGTGAAAGCCTGAAGAGGTTTTCATTTTTGTGTCATGTCTAGTTCTAGATTTTTTCCCCCAGGAGATTTTCTGAACTGATGATCAGTGTGCTTCACCCAAAAAGAGTGAAAGAAAATGTTAAGAGCATAAAAACAGGGGAAAAAAAAGTAAAGCAGGTGAAATTGTCTGTGTGGAAATATTCTGACTTCTTAGAACTTCTTTTTATATTAAAAGGTGAATCTTGAATCTTGGAATTAGGGATGGGCACGTAAGGAAAATGAATAGCTTCGGCTTGAAAAAACTTGGTGACTCCAGCCATGAAATTAAAAGACACTTGTTCCTTGGAAGAAAAGCTACAACCAACCTAGACAGCATATTAAAAAGCAGAGACATTACTTTGCCAACAAAGGTCTGTCTAGTCAAAGTTATGTGTTTTCCAGTAGTCATGTATGGATGTGAGAGTTGGACTATAAAGAAAGCTGAGTGCCGAAGAATTGATGCTTTTGAACTGTGGTGTTGGAGAAGATTCTTAAGAGTCCGTTGGGCTGCAGGGAGATCCAACTAGTCAATCCTAAAGGGAATCAATCCTGAATATTCACTGGAAGGACTGATGCTGAAGCTGAAACTCCAATACTTTGGCTACCTGATGCAAAGAACGGACTCATTGGAAAAGACCCTGATGCTGGAAAAGATTGAAGGCAGGAGGAGAAGGGGACGACAGAGGATGAGATGGTTGGATGGCATCACTGACTCAATGGACGTGAGTTTGAGCAAGCTCTGGGAGTTGGTGATGGACAGGGAAGCCTGGTGTGCTGCAGTCCATGGGGTCGCAAAGAGTCGGACACAACTGAGCAACTGAACTGACTGACTGACTGGCGGGGGAACCTCACATGGACTCTCCTGTCCATTGTGACTCCTGGGTAGAATCCGTGATTCTGGCCATGCAGTCTGAGCCTGCTCTAGGGCTGCCGGCCAAGGACCTCAGTGTGCTCCTTGGACGCTTCTCAGGCAGCTGTGGGGGAAACAGGTTGTTAAATAGTTAGAAGCTAAAAAGGGATGCCGTGAAATGGAAATTCACTTACTTAAGCCAAAAAGTTTCCCCTGATTTTAATACTATGTTGGATCTTCAAGATTAAGCATTAAAGAATTCAATAGGATGAAGAAGTGGCATTCTGACCAGTGAGGAACAAAGCGGAATAGATGCTAATCTCAGAATATGTTTCCTAAAATAGTCTTGTTTGATCTCGTTTCCTCTGGGTTTTCTGCTCTCCACTCGTATTCCTGCTGTTTGGGGCCTGTGGCTGGGCATCATTTCTGCGGAGGAGCCCTGGTTCCCCTTCCGCGCGTAGCCTGGGTGCAGGCTTCCCCTCTCGGTAGCCCTGCCCCAGGGCGAGTCAGCAGCCTCCACGTCTAATCTGGGCTTATCCATGGGCTGCACTATTTGGTGAGTTAACAGTTGGAGGTTTTTAGAGTGAGCTATTGTTAAATGAGACCTCAAAGGCAGCCTCTGAGAGATAGAGAAATCAGGAAACAAAGGATTTTCAAAGCTGCCTGACCAGGTAAAGAGCAAGGTTTTAAATTCCTGTTCTATATTTGGTTTTCCATAGACTAGGGTCCCTCCCCAGCCACTCTCAATTAGTCCATGGAGTTTTATTCAGCAAGCACGGACTGAAGACCCAAGGGAGGAGTGGCGGCAGCTTTCTTCTATGTCACGGAAAGCAGGATGCCTTTGCCCACCTCCGGACATCACAGCCTCATTTCTAGTGTGCTACTTGGGCTTCCCTGGTGGCTCAGTGATTAAAGAAGATGCCCACAATGTGGGAGAACTGGGTTCGATCCCTGGATTGGGAAGATCCCCTGGAGTAGGAAATGGCAGCCCACTCCAGTGTTATCGCCTGGAGAATCCCCATGGACAGAGGAGCCTGGTGGACTGTGGGGTCGCAAAGAGTTGGACCCGGCTGAGCAACTAAGCACAGCACAGCAACCAGAACTTCAGGGAACTTTAGGATTGGGTGATACATATTCAAGCAAACTGATTTCCTCCTATTGTTCATTTAAAGAACCAAAAAGTGCTGTTTTTGAGGGGGTTTGGGGCTTTTTTTTCCTTGGCTGTGCCGTGCAACTCACAGGACCCCGGCTTTCAGCGGTGAGAGCGCAGTCTTAACTGAGAAAGGGCTGGGTTTTCATCGTTGCTTTTCACTTCATAGCTGTGAGACCTTGAATTCACTGAATCTCTCTGAACCTTACTCCTTTATTTGTAATGTGGAAACCCCTCTCCTGGAGCCCACCAGCCTCTCCAGCTTGCTTGGTATTCTGGGCACTGCCCAGTGGGGCCCCCAAGCACTCTATTCCTTTTTTTTTTTTTTTTTTTTTAACGAGACTAGATTTTTTTAAATTATTATTTATTTATTTTTGACTGTGCTGGGTCTTTATTCTTCTAAGAATAAAGTTGAGATTTTTTTTTGCTTTTGTTTATAAATAAATCCTCTTTTTCTAACTGTAGTGTGACATGGCCACCAGTTGTGAGAGACAGAGAGACCAAGAAGTTAATTTTAAAGAACTGAGAGCAACAAAAATGAAACCTGAACTTCTGAGTGGACATATTCCCCCAGGCCACATCCCAAAACCGATCGTGATGCCAGACTATGTGGCGTGAGTACCTACTTCTCTTCAAGGTGGAGATAGCGAGGTTCCATTTGGAATTTCGTTTCTCTCTTCATCTCCAAGTTAATACTCTGCTTAAAGTCAATTTTGAACAGTTGTTTGTTTCCTGAGAGGTAGTGTATTGAATTGAAGGTACAGTATGGTCATTGAAGAATAAGGTAATAAGCTGATTTCCTGTTCCTCTTGTTTTAATGAAAAAGTTATCACTTTGATTTTCTTTTCCAGTTTTGAGATATAATTGACCTACAGCACTGTTTTTGTCTAGTGTGTACTGTGTAATGAAATAATGAACTTACATGCATCATAAAAGATTATCACAGTAGATTTAGTGAACATCCATCATCTCATATAGATACAAAATTTAAAAAATGGAAAAAATTTTTTTCTGGTGATGAGAACTCTTAGGATTTACTCTTTTGATATTTTCATATATAACATACAGCAGTGTTAATTGTGTTTTATCATGTTATACATTGCATCTCTAATACGTATTTATCTCGTAACTGAAAGTTTGTAGGTTTTGATGACCTTCATCCAATTTTCTCTCCCTCAACTTCCTCTTCCCCTACCCCCACCTCTGGTAACCACAAATCTGATCCCTTTTTCTGTGAGTTTGTTTTTGAAGCATAATTGACCTACAACAGTATGTTAGTTCCTGGTGTACAACATAATGATACAATATTTCTATAGTTTTCAAAATCATCCCCAGGATAAGTCTGTTATCATCTGTCACCATACAAAGATACTACATAGTTATTGACTGTATTCCCCACACAGGACACGTCATACCTATGACTCATTTATTTTGCAGCTAAAAGTTTTTACCTGTTAATCTCCTTTACCGATTTCTTTGTTTCCCCCACCTCTCTCCTCTCTGGCAACCACTACTTATAGGTGACATAGATGGTTTTATGGCTTTTGTCTTTTAACCTTCCTACTAGCTTTATACAGGGCTGATTTACTACCTTTACTGTATATTTGCCTTTACCAATAAGATTTTTCTTTTTTTAATTTTCAGGTTTCTAGCTGTGGCCTTTTCTACTTAAAGAAGTTCCTTTAATATTTCTTATAAGGCTAGTTTGGTGGTATTAAATCTTATCTTTTGCTTGTCTGTAAAATTTTTTGTTTGTTTGTTTGTTTTTTGTTTTTGTCTGTAAAATTTTTGATCTCTCCATCATATCTGAATGAAAGCCTTACCAGGTAGAATATTTCTTGGTTGTAGATGTTTCCATGTCATCACTTTGAATATATTCTATCACTCCTTCCTGGCCTGCAGAGTTTCTACTGAAATGTCATGTGATAGCTTTATGCCAGTTCCCTTGTGATAAATTGTTGCTTTTTCTTTGTTACCCAGGCTAGGGAAGCTTTTAGCTGTATGTCTCTAAATATTTTCCCTGCCCCTTTCTCTGTCTGTTCTCCTCCTGGGACCCCTATAATGTGAATGTTAGTATTCAGGATGTTGCCCCAGAGGTCTCCTAAACCATTCTCACATTTTTTGGTTAAATCTTTTTTCTTTTTTCTGTTCAAGCGAGTGATTTCCATTGCTCTGTCTTCCAGTTTGCTGATCTGTTGCTATGTATCATCTTATCTACTATTGATTCCTTTTTGGTAGAGTTTTCATGTCAGTTATTGTATTCTTCAGCTGTGCTTGGTGTACTTTTTATTTTTTCACTCTTTGTTTAAAACTGATAACTTCTCACCCTGTTCATCCATTCTTCTCCTGAGTTCTTTGAACATCTTTATGAGTATAATCAGGTAGTTTGCTTATTTCCACTTTACTTGGTTTTCTGGAGTTTTATCTTATTTATCAAGTTTTATCTTGTTTCTTCATTGGAACGTAATTTCCTGTGGCTTAAGTTTGCCTAATTTGCTGTTTTTATTTCTGTGTATTTGGTTGGTTGGTTTTGTTTCTTGACCTTGAAGTGGTGGCTTTTTGTATAGCATGTCCTATGTGTCCCCGCAGCGCACTCCCTTCTAGTCACCAGAGCAACATGCTCTAACTGTAACCTCTATGTAGGCTGCAAGGGTCCTTCTGTTATGGCAGGCTGACTACCGTGGATGGTCTGATAGGCGTGGCTGCCTCCTAGTCCTGTTGCAGGCCCTGCCTCGTATGGAGGTTGTTGGCCGGAGCTGGGTCATAAGGTTGATGCCTGTGAAGTCCTGGGGGGTCCTGGGGCTAGTATTGCTCCACAGATGGGCAGAGCTGGTTTCCAGGGTTGGTGGTTGCAGGCCTGGGGAACCCAGAGCTAGGGTCAGCCTTCTTGAGTGAGGCCAGTTCCTGACATGGCTGGCTGTGGGGTCCAGGGTGTCTCAGAGTTGGTGTCTGGTCCCAGGGCAGCTGGCTTAGGGGCCCAAAGTGTCTCAGAGCTGAGGTTGGTCTTCTGGTGCTGGTGGGTATGCCAGGGTCTGGCCAGGGGAAAGGTGGGGGGGGGCGGGGGTAATCCTGTGACTTCAGCCTGCTGATGAGAAAGCTGGGGCCCAAGGGATCCCAAGGGTAGTGCCAGTCATCTGGTGGGGTGGCACCAGGTCCTGGGGTCCTGGAGTTGGAGTGCACCCACTAGTAGGTGGGGCCAGGTGCTGGGGCTAGTGCTGGCCCACAGGTAGGCAGAGCTGGGTCCTGGGGTCTCTGGCTACAGGGTCTAGGGGTCCCAGAGCTGGTGTTGGTCTTCTGGTGGACGGGGCCACCTGGCCCCCTAGTGAGTGGTACTGTGACCCCACGTGGCTGGCTGCTGGGCCTGAGGCATCCCAGTGCCGATGCTCACAGGCTGGTGGGCAGGGCCTGGTCCCTGTGCCAGTAGGCCAGAGGGAGGGTTACAGAATGGCGCTCAGCAGCACCAGTGTCCGCGTGGTAGAACGAGCCCCACAGAATAGCTGCTGTCAGTGACTGTGTCCTCAGGGTGAGTTCCAGTTGCCTCTTGCCTCTCTGGGAGGCTCTCCAGGATCCGCGGTGGGTCTGACCCAGACGTCTTTCAAATTACTGCTTCTGCTCTGGATCCCTGAGCGTGTGAGATTTTGTGTGCATCTTTTAAGGGTAGAGACTATTTGCCACAGCCCTCAAAGTCTCCCGAAAGTAAGGCTTGCTGACCTGCAACACCAAATATTCTGGGGCCTTGTCTTCCCAGTGCAGAGGCACCCAGTGTGGGGCTGACACCTCACTCCTTGAGCAGGCCTTCTGCAGCTGCAGTTATCCTCCCATTTGCGGGCTGTCCACCCAGGGGTATGGGTCTTGACTTTACTGTATCTCTGCCCTCCCACCCATCTTGTTGTGGTTGCTTCTTTAGTAAACATCTTTAGTTGTAGAAGATATCTTCTGCTAGTCTTCTAGTCTTTCTCATCAATAGTTGCTCTATAAATAGTTGTAATTTTGCTGTGGCCATGGAAGGAGGTGAGTTCTCCACCATCTTGGCCACACTTCAACTTTGGTTTATTTTTTTTCCTCAGGAAATACCCTATGATTCAGACAGGTGATGAGCGAGAACGCTATAAAGCTGTGTTCCAGGACCAGTTTGCAGAGTACAAAGAGCTCTCCGCAGAAGTTCAGGCCGTCCTGAGGAAGTTTGATGAGCTGGATGCCATGATGAGCAGGTTGCCACATCGTTCAGAAAACCAGCAGGTGAGGGTCTGCACTGTTGGGAACGAGTTCCAATAGAGGAAGGATGAATTCTGACTTTGTCTGAAATGTAGAGAAGCCATAACCATATACAACTGCTGTCTGGGGAAGTCACTTGAGATCTTCAGGGTAACAATTCAAATATATCATGTAATGTCTTTTGCTTTCAATTATTAAACATTAGTTTATTTTCCTACTGCAGTAAAATATAAATTTGCTTGAGGTACATACTGAGTCAATTAGGGTCCCAGAGGAGACAGACAGCACACTCGAACTAAGAGAGTTTGAGGAGGGTTTATTCACAAACGGTGGACTGAGTGGAGAGGAGCTGCCTGTGGCCATGCATTCTCCAGGGTGAGTCACAGCTGAGCAGTTAGCACCGCAGGCCCAGAGAGCACAGCGGGTGAGGATGGAACGTGGGTCCGAGGCTGCACATGAGGGCTGCCGGGCTTGCGCTTCAGACCGACGACCGTGGCTATGGCAGAAAGGAAAACGAGGGTGGAGATGGCAGTCATAGGAGACTTATACTTTTTCTCTAATGTTGTGTCTTTTTCACATTTTAATATCTGGGAAATTAGGATGCCCTCATAATCAATGGCATTTTTTTTTACCTGACATGCATTTCTTTCATTGAAATATAATTCACACAACATAAATCCATTGCTTTTAAGTGTCAGTTCAGTGGTTTTGTTTTTTGTTTGTTTGTTTGTTTGGGGTTTTTGTGGGTGTTTTGGCTATGCCATACAACCTGCGAGATCCCAGTTTCCCTGACCAGGGATTGAACCCACTCCCTCAGCAGTGAAAGCTCAGAGTCTTAACCACTGGACTGTCAGGAAGCTCCCTGGCTGGCTTTAATATATTCACAAAGTTTTATAACCATTACCACTCTAATTCCAGAACATTTTTATCACCCACCCCCAAAAAATAACCCATATCCCTTAGTACTAATTCCCCATTTCCCTTCTCTCCAACCACTGACGACTACTAATGCTTTCTGTCTGTATGAATTTGCTTATTTTGAACGCTTCATGTAAATGCCATAATATAATGTGTGTGCTTACTCTGGCCCTCAGTTGTGTCCAACTCTTTGCAAGCCCACCAGGCTCCTCTGTCCACAGAATTTTTCAGGCAAGTTTGCTGAAGTGGGTTGCCATTTCCTCCTCCAAGGGCTCTTCCCAACCCAGGGATCAAATGCACATCTCCTGCATTGGCAGATTCTTTACCACTGCGGCACCTGGGAATTGGCCTCTAATGTCTGGCTTCTTTTGATTAGCCTCATGTTTTCGAGGTTCATCAATGTTGTGTCAGAAATCAGTATTTCATTATTTTTTGTGGTGGAATAATAATATTCCTTTGTATGAATATAGCACATTTTCTTTATCCATTTATCAGACAGTGGACAGCGGATTGTTCCCATGTTTTGGCTATTATAAATAATGCTGCTGTGCACATTCGTGTGTGAAGGGACATTTATCCTTTATGAAGAGAATATATTAATCTATCACTTGTGTCATTGAAATTTTTAAAACTCATACAGCATTTTTTAATAAATGTCAAACATATGTATATAGAGTATATATCCATATTACATGGGGCTTCCCTGGTAGCGCTAGTGGTAAAGAACCCGCCTGCCAATGGAGGAGACGTAAGAGTCACAGCTTCCACCCCTGGGTCAGGAAGATCCCCTGGAGGAGGGCATGGCAACCCACTCCAATATTCTTGCCTGGAGAATCCCATGGACAGAAGAGCCTGGAGGACTACAGGCCATAGGTTTGCAAAGAGTTGGACACGACTGAAGCAACTTAGCACACACATACATATTTTATATGTAGATATGCATATTCTTCTCCTGAGACCTCTGCTAGTTGGGCATCTTTGTTTTGACCAGACTTTTACACATACATTTAAATAAGTTATATGAGCTCTCTAAGCCAAATGTGTAGAGTAGTGACATTTTCCCAGTCTTGGAGAGATGGAAGGGTGTCAGCTAAGAGACACCTGTACCAGGAATCAGGAGGAATGCAGCACATAAGGCAGGTCCAGGATCAGTTAGTACCATTTGGTGAACAGGCAAGGTCCACAGTTCCAAGAAGGGTGACCGAGTTTAGATGCGGAAGGGAGGAGCAGGCACCAAGCATCTAGACCAACGCAGGTGGGGAATAGCAGGCTGGTTGATAGACAGATGTCGAGAAACCCGCCCGTCTTGTGTAGTCTTGAAGTCCAGGCCCAGTGGTCTCGGGTTTATAGGCTTTGTATGAGTGGACAGGGCTCAGTCATGTGGGTCTGCAGTTGGCGGGGTGGGAGGGTCCTGATTACAGCAGGCACAGAGAGACTGAGTCCTCCAATGGTAATCCCACAGAGTAATGACAATAGTCATGTCCTCTGGTTTTTACCATGGCTTGGCAAGTAAGTAGCCAAAGGACAGGGCCGCAGTTAGTCTTCGTGTCTCCTCCAGGCCTGATCCAAAGTGGAGATATTAATTGTATCACAAAAGTGAACAGGATGAACTTTGCACAGGCAGGAATCTGCCAGCCAGGCTTATTCATCTCCCAGTGTGTACTCAGTACTCAGTGCCCACTGTACTATTGAGACGTTTTTTTTTTTTCCCCTCGCTGTGCTGGATCTTGGTTGTTGCATGCGGGCTTTCTCCAGTTCCAGCGAGCCGGGGGTTACTCTCTAGGTGGGATGCACAGGCTTCTCATTTCGGTGGCTTCTCTTGTTGCAGAGCACGGGCTCTAGGGCACCTGGGCTTCAGTAGTTACAGCGCTCAGGCTCAGTAGTTGCGGCACATGGGCTTAGTTGCTCTTTGCGGCACATGGGATCTTCCCAGACCAGGGATCGAACCCATGTCCCCCTGCATTGGTAGGCAGATTCTTAACCACTGGACCACCGGGGAAGCCCTCTTGAGATACGATCTGAGTAGCTGCAAGTATTTTCATTCACATATACAATATATTATTTTTAGGAACACGAGAGAATTTCAAGAATCCACGAAGAGTTTAAGAAAAAAAAGAATGTGAGTAAAATCATTTCATTCTTATGGGGTATCCTTATCCAGGCACAGTAGTGATGACTGACAGACTTCAGATTGTTGTAGCTAATGGAGTTCTTTTTTTGTGTTTCTTAAGATGCTACTTGTTAGGAACCGTGGATGACTGCTGGCTGCCCTTTGTTTTCCTCTGTCCTGCATACATTCTGCTATGTCCTGCTTTAGGAACCCAGGGAAATGAGCCCCCATAGAGAGCTCTTCACCCACACTTCATTCACAAAGATTTAAGTTCTTTTACAGGTTTCTAATTCCATCCATAACTTAATTGCACAAATCAGTAGAGGCTGGGGAGTGCTTTTATTAATCCATGATTTAATCTTTAATGTATTCTAAACTACTCAAGGGCACATCAGCTCTCTACTTCTGACTCAATTTTGCTATGAACCAAAAGCTGTTCTAAAAAATAAAATCTACAGAAGTACATGTAGAGAACTTCCTATTATTCTTGTTGGGCAGATTTTGAAATCTGCTATGAAAGGCCATTTTCTGGCTGATATTGTATGTTTCTATGGTTTTCACTGAGGACGCCAGCGGCTGAGATAACAGCTATGTTTCTTTTCCAGGATCCTACATTTCTAGAAAAAAAAGAACGCTGTGATTATCTGAAGAATAAACTTTCTCACATAAAGCAAAGGATTCAAGAATATGATAAAGTAATGAATTGGGATGTACAAGATTATTCTTAAAACTTATTTGAAACCACTTTTTTATATCATGCTTAATATTTATTTACTATCTTTTTTTATGCTGATATCTGTGATAGAGAAGCAAGTGCCTCATGAATAGGCTTCTGGTTGGTTTAGCTGGTATGTCACCTTAAGACAGTTTGCGATTGCATTTCAGACATTTCAAAACAAATTCAGATTTACTAAGGGCCTTTACTGAGAGTGGAAGAAATTCTGGATTCATCTCTGTACAAATGATGTTTATGTTGTTAAAATGGATTCAGATACTGTGTCCTTGTGGTGTGACGATCGAGTGAAGTCATCAGTCCTGGTGCTGCTCTTTCCTTTTTTACTTAGGCCGGTTCCTGGGACTTTTTAGGACAAATGTCTCATGCTAGCCAAAGATGCCATTTCTTCTCTTGAAAGGGGTTTGAATCCGAGATCAACATTTTCAAGCTTTATGACCATGGGCAAGTTGCTTAACCTGCCTGTGTCCGTTTCCTCGTCTGTACAATGGGGCAAATTATAGTACCTACCTCACAGGGTTGTTATGAGGATTAAACGAGTTAATGTTTGTAAGCACTTAGAGCACGCAGTAAGCACTGCATTAGTGTGTGTGAAATACAGACGTGTCTGTGGAGTGAATAATCGACCTAGAATAAGTCTCAAAGAAAGGACCTTAATGAGCAAGTCCAGCCAGCTAACCCAAGGCCATGGCCTGTAAATAACTCTTACACACGTTGCCTTAAATAGATGCGTCCCTGTGGCCCTGTGCCCACTGGGGTCCAATGCAACCTTCTTATCTTTCTTTGATCAGCATCACTGTGTACACACCTTCATGTTCCCACAGCCCAGCCATTCCTCTGAACCTCAAGTAGAAAGACCGAGCGTTTACTGTTTCTGTTTCTGTCCTGCTTAGACGTCCATCCTAAGGCCCCGTGATGTCACATCTTACTTAGACTCTCCCTCCCCTTTATTGGAATGCTTCATCGTCCCAAGAATTAGCTTGACTTTAAGACTTTATTCATGAGAAATGTTTTATTTTTGTTAATGTGAACAAGAGACTGCCTTAAAAATGTTTTTTAAAAAATCACTGTTATTGGATCCTATTCAGCAGCATCTATCTTGTAGATAATTTCCCAGGTGTGGAAGTACAAGTGAAATTGTTAGTCACTCAGTCATGTCTGACTCTCTGTGACCCCATGGACTGTAGCCCGCCAGGCTCTTCTGTCCATGGAATTCTCTGGGCAAGAATACTGGAATGGGTTGCCATTTCCTTCTCCTGGTGAGAAGAAAGTAAGGAAGTAGTAGGAAGTAAGTAAGAAGTAGTAAGACACAAAAGCAATGCTTTGGAAAGATAAAATTAAGGAGGAGCAAAAATGTTTAGAAAAAAGGAGACCAGGTGGGAGAATGCAGCAAATCAGAAATATAATCTTTGCTTCATATAGCTGCCATTCAAATAATTAATACTTGAGGAATTTTCTAAGGTGATAAGACCAAAGAAAAGCATGTGGAAAAACAAAGGCTTACAAAGTATTGGTTACCGAATAAGCTTTCTAGTTCTTCTTTGTCAGTGAAATCTCATTTAGTGTATATTGTTCATATTTTCAGTCCTCAGTTCTCAGACAATGCTTAGGGTGCTGTGAGTCTTAAGAGGTGATGCTGAGGGAAGTGTGAGGCCCCCTCTGAAACCCACCTGATGAACTAGAACAGCTTCTCTTTCTATTTTATATACTGGGGTCCCATGTTAACATTTCACTTAAGAAAAACACCTATGCTTAAAAAAAGATGAAATAATACCACTTCGATAAACTATAAAGAGATTAATCCTGAAATGAAGTGTCAAGGAAATTTAACTTTGTGAAACTGTATTTTACTATAATTGTAAATGTTAATCTTTGAAAACCCATGTTGTAATGTTGATTTTTGCAGTTTTTATGTAAATACGTAGGTTTATTAAAATTTCAGTTACCTGTTGTTTTGTGTGTGCCCTTTATTGCTTACTTTGCTAGCATTCCTGAGTTGACTGGGCATGTTCTTGAAAATATTTTCCATTATCAGAAAATAGACTGGAAAGTCATTGAAAGCTTGTAGGTCATAACGCTCAGGTGACCATTTACTCCTCCCCCACTGCTTGCAGGAATTCAAAGTCAAGGCCGCTGTTGGTTTCCTTAGGCTGCCCGCTTTAACCAAGTACCACAAGCTTAAAACAACAGAAGTGTGTCTCACAGTTCTGCAGGCTAGAAGTTGCAGTCAAGGTGTCAGCATGACCGAGCTCCCTGAAGCCCGTAGGGGACTCCTTCCAGCTTCTGGTGCTTTGGGCTGGCTGTCCTTGACCTTCCTTCACTGTGCACATACCCCCCCAATCCTGTCCTCACATGTCCTCCTCCCTGTGTTTCTGTCTGCGCACGGCCGTCATACTGGATCAGGGACCCACACTCTCTAGTGTCACTTCATCTTAACTAATTATACCTGCGAAGACCCTGTGTCCAAATACTGTCACATTCTGAGGTCCCAGAGATTAGGACAGCAACCTGTCCTTTTTGGAGGGGACACAGTTCAACACATAACAGCCACCTGGAGCAAGTTATGAGATTCAGAAAAAGAGTTCCCTGTACATTTTTTATTTTAGCTGACTTTTGACATGTATTCTATTCTGAAACAGTATGAAAACATATCAGTATATCTAAAGTTTGGAAGGAGAAAAGTATATATCCTTCACTCATTCATTTGCCAGTTATACGCCAAGTGCCTTCATTGGCCAGATGTTCTAGTACTGAAGATTCAGTCGTCAGTAAAACAGGCAGAGACCCTGTCTTAACAGGAGATACGAATGAGAAGACAAAGCGTTGGTGATGAAGTGTGCATTTTTCTTATGTGCATTTCTAGAAATGGTCTGCATAGCCTGATACTGAGATGTCCGAATGTTTAAAAGATAGACAATATAGGGAAAAATATAGTTTTTTCTGACTCATATTTTTTAAAATTAAAAAATGTTAAAGAAAAAAAAAACTAATAGATACAAAAGCTTAGAAAATGGAAGTCCTATCACACTGGTAATATATACTGTTCAGAATATATTCTTCTAGTCTTTTTCTAATACATATAAACATTTTAAGTGGTCTCCTTTAATACCATAAGTCTGTTTTTAAAGAAGTGAATCTGGGAGGCTGCACCAGCGTGTGGTAAAGCAGCTCTCCTATGTTAGAGAAGATATCCTGAGTCAGAAGGAAGGTAAGAAGAGCCCAGGAGAAGGGGAAGGTGGACTTCGAGCTGGCAGCAACCAAGACTCTGTTATTTCCTGTGTGATCTTAACAAATAAACCTGAGCATTAGCTTCCTTATCTGTGATGGGATAATATTACTACCTGATGATACTGTTATCAAAATTAAGTGAAACAATGTTAGTAAAATTTCAAAAAGATGCTTGTTCAATTAGTGGTGGCTAGATACTCAAACTATACTTTTCATGGAGTTAGATAATAAGCTGTCTGCTTTAAACGTAGAATATCAAAAATGACTATTTAATAATGATAAAAGGTTTTTCCAGGAAGTATAGGTAATGTGTTAACTGTAGAAAATTTAGAAAATGATAATAAGCTTATACACTTCCTCCCAAGCTCACACAAAATTGCCCATAATTTTGATCCCCAAAGATAGTCACTGTTTACATTTGAGATCGTATCCTTCCATTCTCTTCTTACACAAGTGTATGTATAAGCATGTAAAGAAAGAATTGTGATATATACAAAAAAACTTTATTACAAATAGTATGCTGTGTTTTGCATTTTACTTAAAACATGTAACTTTTCTGAACTTAGAGTTTTTATGTTTTCTGTTTCATTTTAATGCAATGCAGTTATCATTGTTTCTAAGTGATTAATGTTCATATTGTATGGTGGGAAAATAAAGAATGGGAGTTAGTTCTAGATTCAAGCTGCATGGTCTCAGACAAGTCACTAAACTCTGAGCATTGGAATTAGATGAGACAAAAGTACCTGAAATAATTTTGTAAACCATAAATCTCTGTGAAAATGCTTAATTTATTTCTATATATTTTTTGTTCTGATAATGTTATCAATAAGAACTTTTCATTGGTAGTCTGCAGTGCATGTGTGCTCAGTCATGTCAGACTCCACAATCTCATGGACTGTATAGCCCGCTAGATTCCTCTGTCCGTGGTATTCTCCAGGCATGAATACTGGAGTGGGTTGCCATTTCCTTCTTCAGGGGATCTTCCCAGCCCAGGAATCGAACCCACATCTCCTGCACCTCCTGCATTGGCAGGAGCCACCTTGGGAATCCTGATAAACATATTTATTATATAACCAGGACTTCTTCGGAGGTCTGTATATTCTGGTGCAGCCAGAATGTCCTTCACATATACAAAGAACACTTCCATTTCAACTGATTGACTCTGAAGCCACAGTGCATGCTGAGTAGGCAAAAAGCAGGGAGTTGGGGAGGCATTTTCCAATTAATAGAGTACTGATTTGGCACCTTCCTTTTTTATTTATAAAGAGGGGAAAAGGGCCCTCAGACATAAGAAGCTCATCACCCTACCTCCGGATATGTATTTAAAGACAATTCTGTTTGCCTTGTGGTTTGTTTAATGGATAACTCTACCATTTAATTGCTTTGGAGAAACTAAAGTTATTATAAGATGTTAGACCCATAAAAGGCATTTATCAAGACAGTTTGAATTGTAAGTAGTGTACAAGATTTCGCTTTTTACATAAAACACCGTTTTGTTCTACCAGTTCATACAGTAAATATTCATAATCATTATTTATGGGGCAGTTTTGGTAGGAGGATTTAACTGTCAATGTTCTTAGTTATAAGCGACAGAAAACAAAGCTGGCTGGTTGAAGTAGAAGAGGGATTTATTACCATCTACTGTCTAGCTTGGGCTTCCCAGGTGGCACTAGTGGTAAAGAACCCGCCTGCCAATGCAGGAAACATGAGACGCAGGTTCGATCCCTCGGTTAGGAAGATCTCCTGGAGGAGGGCATGGCGTCCCACTCCAGGATTCTTGCCTAGAGAATGCCATGGATGGAGAGCTATGGGCCATGGGGTCTCAAAGAGTCTGACACAACTTAAGCAAGTTGGCATGCATGCATGCACTGTCTAGCTTACAGAATTGTTGGGAGACATGGAGAACTGAGTTGGAGGCTATACAGCAGGAAGAACGCCCAAAATCACACCTAAAATTCAATCTAGTGCAAACAGCTCTCCTGCTCCTGCTGCCCTCTGTGTGGCAAATGTGCTGCCAACCCTGCCATCCTTGGATACATGACTCAGATCCAGATGACTCAGAGTGAGAAATGAATCGATGGGAGCTAGGTCCTTTGCCATGCTCTAATTTTGAAAGAGACTGGGGCAGGAAGGTCCTTTTGAGCTTCAGCAGGAGGATCCGGCCTCCTACTGAGATTTATCACTTAGAGAATTCCCCAAAGTATGAAGGGATTTGGATGTTGACAGCCAAAAAACAAAACAAATATCACCTACAGGTTAATTGTTGTCCTAATTGTGAGTGTACTCAAGGATTTATCTTACTCATATATGAACAGGCCAGATATACACATGAAAGCCAATGCCAGAACACCCATAATCTTAATGCTTCCAGAGCTGAGGGAAGAGACAAAAAGGGTCCCTACTATGGACACATGGGAGATGAATCCCTGACCTCCAGATTGTTGGGGGTTTTTTATGGCATTATTGGTAGAGCCATGAAATTTATTTATTTTATTTGGCTATGCCGAGTCTTAGTGCGGTACACGGGATCTTTAGTTGCAGCCTGTGAACACTTGGGCTTCCCTGGTGGCTCAGATGGTCAAGAATCTGGTCAAGACCTGGTTTCGATTCCTGGGTTGGGAAGATCTGCTGGAGAAGGCAGCAGCTACCCACTCCAGTTCTGGCCTGGAGAATCCCAGAGACTATACAGTCCACGGGGTCGCAAAAAGTTGGACATGCAAAGAGTGAACTCTTGATTGTGGCATGCCGGATCTAGCTCTCTAACCAGGGATCAGATCTGGGCCCCCTGTTTTGGGAACTCAGAGTCTTAGCCACTGGACTGCCGGGGAAGTCCCTGGCCTCCAGGTTTGAGATTCAGAAAAACCTCGCCCAGAGAGCACTGCAGTGAAGTCATTTCCTGGCCTTTCCAGTCTAGGTCAAATCCTCCTACTGAATACTCTACTACGCCTGTACCTCTTATTGAAATGAGCACAAGTGTTTACCAAACAAGAAGGTTCACAGCAACATTACTCACAGGAGCCCTGAACTGGCAATAAGTCAAATGTCCATCAACAGGAGAGTAGTAGAAATGAGAAATTATGGTATAGTCATAGAATTTGTTGTTGTTTAGTTGCTAAGTCATGTCCGACTCTTAGCAGCCAGGAACTGTAGGCCACCAGACTCCTCTGTCCATAGGATTTCCCAGGTAAGAATACTGGAGTGGATCGTCAGTTCCTCCTTCAGAGGATCTTCCCAACCCAGGGATCGAACCCAGGTCTTCTGCATTGCAGGCAGATTCTTTACCAGTTGAGCCACCAGGCTCAACCCTACCAAGCTATATATATATTTAAATATTTATTTCCCTTTGCCCTTGAGTTCATTCTACACACTTAACATATGTCTGTTCTATATCAATAAAAAAGCTACTGTGTTATAAAAATCTAATTTCTGGTGGTAGAAGTCAGAATAGACGATACCTCTGAAAGATGGTTATTAGCTGGGAATGGTGGCATGAGGGAGCCTTCCAGATGCTATTACTTGATCTGGTTGGTTACCGAAGTATGTTGTTCTTGTACAGTTGCTAAGTCATGTCCGACTCTTGGCGACCCCATGGACTGCAGCACGCCAGGCCTCCCTGTCCCTCACTATCTCCTGAAGTTTGCCCAAGTTCATGTCCATTGAGTTGGTGGTGCTATCCAACCATCTCATTCTCTGCTGCCCTTTCTCCTTTTGCCTTCAATCTCTCCCAGCATCAGTGTATATACCTGGGTATATAAATACTTAAAAATTCATCAAGCTGAAGACTTAAAATTAGTGCCTTTTACTGCACATATGTAATACCTCAATTTTTAACAATAATATACATTTGAAGAAAAGCATATTCCCAGTTTAAAACAATCCAGATAAATATGGGAACACAATCATTCATAAATTGTGAACTGCCTAGAGTCCTAGTGGTCTTTGGAGAACTCTACAGAGTTATAGCTACGGCAACTGATTTAATGAGTTATATTTGAAACCCAGGGTTGTGTGTGTTTGAGACTTTGAACCAACTTCCTATCAGAGGTGGCAGATTATAACAATTTTCTTCCTTTTATTCCTCTATGAGCTGTCCAAAAACAGTCTACATATGAATGAACCTGAAGATTATTTATACATGTTTTCAATACTTTTATTCTAACACTGAATTCATGATTATTAATTCTCTTGTGCATAGGGCAGGAGACTGATGAATATATGACAGGTGAGGAAAATACTGTTTGTTAGTAATGTGTGAAAAAATGCAGCCCTTCCCTATTTAAATCTTGTTTGTGATCAGGAAGCCTGCCAATGTTGTTAATGTTCAAGGGTACTCTGGGGATTGTTTTTGCTGAAGGGCAAATGCAGTTTAAACTGTGGGACAAAGTTATGCCCAACCACCATCTAAGTATTTTGAGGGGCCTGTCGCGTGATTCAGCCGCTCAGATGCAACAGGGTGGTGGAAACAGGCTGCTGCTCTTCATATAATTAGTGGTGATATCCAGGATTTTCTTAGAAACCCTTGGGATTAAGCATTTGAAATCAGAGACTACAGAGAGATTGCACACTGCAAGAATGTTGTCGTAGGTGTCTGATGTCAGCGAGTAACTCTTCATGAGTCACTTTCATAGTTTCACTGTTTCCCCACAGGCTGCTCCTTGGTTTTCTCCTATTCCCTTGATAAGAAATTGGTACTGAAATTGGTACCTCCAGGCTGGAAGAGCCACCTACCTGGTCTTCCCATCTCCATTTTGTGGTGTTGGTTGAACAGGAATTGAGCTTCTCCCTGTACAAAGCAGATGCTTTGCTTATAGTGCTACTCATGAGACTTAACAGTGGTTTTTCCTTTCATAGAAGTCATTGGCATACCATAGGCCCATGAACTATGTTGGAAGCTGTAGAGTGGTTAAGAGTACTGGCTCTGGGGAACTTCCCTGGTGGTCTGCTTCTTCCGCTAAGTCATTTCAGTCGTGTCCGACTCTGTGCAATCCCATAGACGGCAGCCCACCAGGCTCCTCCGTCCCTGGGATTCTCCAGGCGAGAACACTGGAGTGGGTTGCCATTTCCTTCTCCAATACATGAAAGGGAAAAGTGAAAGTGAAGTCACTCAGTCATTCGACTCTTAGCGACCCCATGGACTGCAGCCTACCAAGCCCCTCCATCCATGGGATTTTCCAGGCAAGAGTACTGGAGTGGGGTGCCATTGCCTTCTCCGTCCCTGGTGGTCTAGTGGTGAAGAATCTGCCTTGCAATGCAGGGTGCAAGGGTTCAATCTCTGGTTGGAGAACTAAAAACATCCCACAGAGCAGCTAAGCCCATGCATCACAACAAGAGAGTCCATGCACCACAATGGAAGATCCCGCATGATGCAGCTAAGATTGGACACAACCAAATAAATACGTGAATAAATAAGACTCACTGACCTTCCAAGATTAAAAATCGTAATAATGTTTGTTTGTTTGTTTTAAGTGTACTGACTCTGGAAACAGAAGGCTGGGTTCAAAACCTGACAATATCACTTACTAGCTGTGTAACCTGAGGCAACTTACTTCACCTCCCAGAGATTGGGACCATGACTCCATCATTTGAGGGCCTCTGCTTGAACTGGTTGGTCTGATTATCCAAATCACCCAGCATGCTGTTACTAGTTTCTGTTCCTACTTCCCTCTCTGGCATTTTCTGACCAGTCCAGAGTTGGGTCCAGGATCTGTATTTGTGCTTAGTATGTATTATATGAGACAGGCCCAGGGCCAAGACCCAGGGAACAAAAACTCCAGCCTGATGTTTCTCTTCCTCCTGCGTCCTGCTGATACCTCCCACTAACCCAACCAGAAGGCAGAGACAAGGAGTCTGATGACGTGGTCTACCCGGGTCAGCCTCTGGGGTCAGAGTGGAGAAGGGTGGAGAGTGAGTTTGAAGGAAGACATCCAGTGTCTGTGTTAACTCACTGTTATCTTCTGTAGAGAAATATCTATTCAAGTTCTTTGACCATTTTTTAATTGGGTGTTTTTTGTTGCTGTTGAATTGTAGATCTTTATATACTCTGGATTTGGTTTATTTTGAACTGGATTAAATTGTCTGTGCACCAGGAGACTTACAGACTCCAAAAAATATTAACTAGCTTATCTTTAGAAGCAAAAATATGAAAAATAATATAATCTGGTGGGAACTTAATGACGGTGGAGGGAACTTAACACAAAAATTGGTCAAACATTACTTCTGGCCTGTTGGCTGGCTGGCCAGTAATCTTAAAGACAATATTCAAAGTCACTTCAGTCGTGCCCGACTCTTTAGGTCACCAAAAAGTGAATGTCAAACAACAAAAGCCGAGACTCCTTTCTTTCCTATGATTGCTGTGTCACCTGGTACCCAAGCCTGCTGTTGCCTTCTCCTCCAGTCTGGGTGTCCATAAACTGGTGGGAAGTGAAGGGGACACATTTCCTGAAGTGGCTTTCGCTTGTAGTGAGGGAAGGAATAATCCAGTGAATCATTCAGGATCTTCTAAGCCAAAAGATTCTGAAGAAAAGGGAATATATACTTGGTGAGAGAGAGAAATGAAATTAAAAGTTCATTATAGGGGAGCAGTTTCAGAGACATTGAGAGAATGGGCATTAAATATAAATATTGAGTGAGAGAATATGAAAGCAGTTAATAAAGAAGTAAGTATTTGGGGACAGGATTTTAAAATTAAAAACAAGCACCCAATTATGCTTTTCATCCCCAGATGTGGTTTCAAAAACACTATTTTATGGGAATAAAGTTATTTTAAGAGAAAGCTGGGCCTTCCCTGAAAGCTCAGTTGGTAAAGAATCCTCCTGCAATGCAAGAGACCCTGGTTTGATTCCTGGGCTGGGAAGATCTGCTGGAGAAGGCATAGGCTATCCAACTCCAGTATTCTTGGGCTTCCCTTGTGGCTCAGCCAGTAAAGAATCTGCCTGCAATGCAGGAGACCTGGGTTTGATGCCTGGGTTGGGATTCCCCCAGAGATGGGAAAGGCTATCCACTCCAGTATTCTGGCCTGGAGAATTCCATGGACTACACGGGGTCACAAAGAGTTGGACACGACCAAGCAACTTTCCCTTTCACAAGAGGCAGCTGACAAGACTTATTTTAAAAGGCAATCTAAATGTTTATTTTCATGCTATAACTTTTACCTTGTTTGTAGTTTAGTTTAACTCTTTCGACTGAAGACAAAAGGATAAAAGGATTTAAGTTTTGAGATAATTCAGTTCAGTTCAGTCACTCAATTGTGTCCAACTCTTTGCGACCCCATGAACCACAGCACGCCAGGCCTCCCTGTCCATCACCAACTCCCAGAGTTTACCCAAACTCATGTCCATTGAATCGGTGATGCCATCCAACCATCTCATCCTCTGTCGTCCCCTTCTCCTCCTGCCCTCAATCTTTCCCAACATCAGGGTCTTTTCAAATGAGTCAGTTCTTCACATAAGGTGGCCAAAGTATTGGAGTTTCAGCTTCAACATCAGTTCTTCCAATAAACACCCAGGACTGATCTCCTTTGGGATCGACTGGTTGGACCTCCTTGCAGTCCAAGGGACTCTCAAGAATCTTCTCCAACACCACAGTTCAAAGGCATCAGTTCTTTGGCGCTCAGCTTTCTCTATAGTCCAACACCAACATCCATACATGACTACTGGAAAAACCATAGCCTTGACTAAATGGACCTTTGTGGATAAAGTAATGTCTCTGCTTTTTAATATAGTGTCTAGGTTGGTTATTACTTTCCTTCCAAGGAGTAAGTGTCTTTTAATTTGATGGCTGCAATCACCATCAGCTGTGATTTTGGAGCCCCAAAAAATAGTCTGTCACTGTTTCCACTCTTTCCCCATCTATTTGCCATGAAGTGGTGGGACCAGGTGCCATCATCTTAGTTTTCTGAATGTTGAGTTTTAAGCCAACTTTTTCACTCTCCTCTTTCACTTTCATCAAGAGGCTCTTTAGTTCTTCTTCACTTTCTGCCATAAGGGTGGTGTCATCTGCATATGTGAGGTTATTGATATTTCTCCTGGCAATCTTGATTCCAGCTTGTGCTTCCTCCAGCCCAGCATTTCTTATGATGTACTCTGCATATAAGTTAAATAATTGATATAATTACATGAACATTATAAATAATTGAAGCCCCATGCTAACAAAAAAATTGACCTTTTCAAATTAGCAACACAAAATTGGTTGTATCTAATTTAAAGTAAACTATTTTTAATCTACTTATTTCATTATTATTATTTGATATATATTCCAAACTATTTAAAAATTCTACCAAAACCATTTTAAAAGCTTTTTAAATAATATGAATAAATAAATAACTTTTAAATTTTTTCTAGGTTTTATTAATCTATCTAAAGAAGGTTTAAAGAAGGACCTAAATCATATCATATATTTAAAATCATGTATCTGTATGTGGATATAAAAATATATATTCAATTAGTTAATTTTAAGATTTATCTTGATGTGGACCATTTTTAAAGTCTTTATTTAATTTGTTACAATATTGCTTCTGTTTTATGTCTTTTGATTTTTTGGCCCCGAGGAATGTGGGATCTTAGCTCTCCAAAAAGGCATTGAACCAGCACCCCCTGAATTGGAAGGCAAAGTCTTAACCATTGGTCAGCCAGGCAAGTCCTATAATTTAATTTAAATATAATTTAATTGAGAAAAGTAGTATGGAGTTTTTTCTTGTTGAAAAATGGGGGAACTTCCCTGGTAGTCCAGTGCCTAAGACTCTGAGCTCCCAATTCAGGGGACCCAAGTTTAATCCCTGGTCAGGGAACAAGATCTCATGTGCTGCAACTAAGACCTAGTGCAGTCAAATAAATAATTTTTTTTTTTTTTTTTAAAGAAAAATGGGAGAGGGCAAAGGGTAATTTTTTTTTTTAATTGAATTTTTGCCTAGAGGAGGCTGAGAAGTGGGAAAAGGGCTGTAAATGTTTGTTTTTGTTTTCATTTTAAAAAACAAACTTTGTTATTTTGCCGGCTTTGAAAGTCTACTTTTTCTTTTCTGAGGGTCTGAGTGGGAGGGGGTGGAAAAAGGAGGGGGTGGCCCACCAGTTCAAAGGAACCGGAGGGGTGTTACTTCCTTTGCTTGGCAAGTATAAAAGCTGTGGGTGCCTGTGGCCAGCCCCCAGGGGTGGGGAGAGGATGTGACACTTGGTGACTCTGGAGGCAGGGCCACATCAGTGGAAGTCCTAGATTGAATTTGTTGAGATTTTAAATCTGAGAGCAGGGAAGGTGAAGAATCTGTGGCTTTGTGACTCTCAATTTCAAAGAATATGACTGACCAAACCTCTATCTTCCCTCATGAAATCTTTGTTTCTGGCTGGCTTACAGCCACTGACTTCACCTTTTCTCTTCCCTGTTCACTCTGGGATGCCCCCTACCAAGAAATGACTCGGTCTGAATCCCAAAGAAATACTGAAAGAGGAGAGTGCATTGGAAAAGCTAATTACTCCCTTAAAACAACTGGGGGGCTTCCCTGGTGATCCAGTGGTTAGGACTCTGTGTTCCCAATGTAGGAGGCATGGGTTCAATCCCTAATTAGGGAACTAAGATCTCGCTTGTGGCCCAGCACAGCCAAAATAAAAATGAAAAATTGGGGTAGGGTCAGAACCATTACTCTTCTAAGAAGCCTGCCTCTAGACTTCAGAATTGCCCTCCCAGAGAAAAGTTTTAAAGTATGAAGGCCAGGTCAAAGGAGCCCCACCTATATGAACAAAACATTTGTTTTCATTTCAGATATTCTTCCTCACCCCAATATCCAGTTTGTTACCAGGTGTTACCTGTGAAATATCTCTCAAAACCCTTGCCTTCCATTCATTTATTCAACAAGTTTATTGACCATCTACTGTATGTCAGGATCTGCTAGTGACTGAGGGGACAGCACTAAAACAAGCCTAGTGGAGAACCAGGAGAGCTAGTCTGGTTGATTCCTCCCCCAGAAACCAAAAAACTAGGCCACCTCCCCATAGCTGGCCTGGGCTTCCCTGGTAGCTCCGCTGGTAAAGAGTGTGCAAAATCCACCCACAATGCAGGAGCTGCTGCTGCTGCTAAGTTGCTTCAGTCGTGTCCGACTCTGTGCGACCCCATAGACGGCAGCCTACCAGGTGCCCCCGTCCCTGAGATTCTCCAGGCAAGAACACTGGAGTGGGGTGCCATTTCCTTCTCCAATGCATGAAAGTGAAAAGTGAAAGTGAAGTCGCTCAGTCGTGTCCGACTCTTCGAGACCCCATGGAATGCAGCCTACCAGGCTCCTTTGTCCATGGAATTTTCCAGGCAAGAGTACTAGAGTGGGTTGCCAGTGCCTTCTCCAGCAATGCAGGAGACCTGGGTTCAATCCCTAGGTTGGGAAGATTCCCCTAGAGGAGGGCATGACAACCCACTCCAGTATTCTTGCCTGAAAAATCCCCATGGACAGAGGAACCTGGCAGGCTGCAGTCCACGGGTGACTAAGCACAGCACAGCCCCATATCACTGGTCACTTTTTCCTCCTAACTCTTGGCATATATACTTCCCATTTTACAGATGAAAACACTGAGGGCTGGGACAATTATATGACATGCCCTAGGACACAGCTGGTAATCAGCTAGAATTCTGTGAGAATCTTATTCAATTATTGTACAAAAAGCATTGATCATTCATGTGTCAGGCGTGTCCTCAGGATATAATAGTAAAGAAAAAAGAATAGGTCCCTGCTGTCATGCAGTTTATATTCTAGTGAAGGAGAGAAAGTAAATGAGAAAACAGGAATTATGTCAGAGAGCTGGATGGCTACTTAACTCTGGCTGGTCAGAGAAGACAACTTTTTAAATCTCTGGGCTACCTGGTGGCTCAGACAATAAAGAATCTGCCTGCCATGCAGGAGACCTGGGTTCGGTCCCTGGATCGGGAAGATCCCCTGGAGAAGGGAATGGCAACCCACTCCAGTGTTCCTGCCTGGAGAATTCCATGGACAGAGGAGCCTGGCAGCGGGCTACAGTCCATGGGGTCACAAAGAGTTGGACATGAATGAGCAATTAACAACAACAACCTCTACAGATGTACCTTTGTTTTATACCTCTGTCCATTTTCCCAGAGTGGAAAAAAGGTAAAATCTTTAGGAGGGTCAGGCTAGTTTTTAGGATAACAGGAAGAGAGGAGGTCAACAGAAATTAAAAAAAACAAAAACAAAACAACAGAAGTCTATGTCTCAGGGTTCTGGAGGCTACAAGTATGAAATTAAGCTGTCAGCAGGGCCACGTTCACTCTGAAACCTCAGGGGAGACTTCTTGCCTCTCTCGTACCTTCTGGTGGTTTGTGCCAATCCTTGGTGGCCCTTAGCTTACAGCAGCAATCGCGACCTCCATTGTCACATGATATTTGCTCTGCATCTGTCTCTATCTCTGTGTTTCCTCCTGTTATAAGGACATCAGTCATGTTGGATTGGGGCCCACGCTTCTCCAGTATAACCTTGTAAAAAAGTTGTTTTCAAATTTACTGAAGCATAGTTGATTTACAATGTCGTGTTAGTTTCGGCTGCACAGCAAAGTGACTCACTTATATATATTACTTTTTGTATTCTTTTTCATTATGATTTATCACAGGATATTGAATATAGTTCCCCATGTTGTACAGCAGGATCTTGTTTATCCATCCTATACATACTAGTTTACATCTGCTAATCCCAAACTCCCAATCCTTCTCTCCCCCATCTCCCTTCCCCTTGGCAACCACAGGTCTGTTCTCTATGTCTGTGGGTCTCTGTTCCATAGATATGTTCACTTGTGTCATATTTTAGATTCCACATGTAAGTGACAAAAAAAGTGAAAGTGTTAGTCACTCAGTCATGTCCATCTCTTCTCAACCCCATGGACTGTAGCCAAGCAAGCTCCTCTGTTGGTGGAATTCTCCAGGCAATAATACTGGAATGGGTTGCCATTCCCTTCTCCAGGGGATCTTCCTGACCCTGGAATTGAACCCCGGTCTCCTGCATTGCAGGCAGACTCTTTACCATCTGAGATTCAGAGACTATATTACCAGCAGGTGTATAAAACGGTGCATCCTCTATAGTAAGCAATTTGGCAATACCTATGAAAATTTAAAATGAACACATCCTTTGGCATACTCTCACTTCTAGGAGAAAGCTGCCTTCCTGGCACCAGAAAGGAGAGGGCATTTTTATTACTGGAGATGGAGACTTTTTATTTAATTTATTTAATTTTGGCTCTGCTGGGTCCTTGTTGCTGCTCACAGGCTTTCTTTAGTTGCGGCAAGCGGGGGCTACCCGTCCTTCCAGTGCAAGGGCTTCTCATTGCAGAGTACAGCCTCTAGGGTGCACAGGTTTCAGAAGTTGCAGCACATGAGTAGTTGTGGTTCCCAGGCTCTAGAGCACAGGCTCAGTAGTTGTGGCCCGTGGGCTTATTTGCTCCGCATCATGTGGAATCTCCCTGGACCAGGGATCGAACCTGTGCCCTCTACATTGGCAGGCGGATTCTTATCCACTGTGCCACCAGGGAAGTCCCTAGAGATGGGGAACCAACGATGCCAGGATAAGTCTGCACAAACCAACCTTACTGAAGTAATGCTTCTCTTCCATTATTTCCCCCCCATATATTTCCTAGGGCTCCCTTTGCATCTCAAACACTAAAGAATCTGCCTACAATGCAGGAGACAGGGGTTCGATCCCAGAGTCAGAAAGATCCACTGGAGAAGGAAATGGCTACCCACTCCAGTATTCATGCCAGGAGAATTCCATGGACGGAGAAACCTGGTGGGCTACAGTCCATGGGGTTGCTAAGAGTAGGACACGAATGAGCGACTAACACTAGTCACTTTCCCAAAATTTACTACCCCTAAAAACCCAACCCCATTTTTCCTTTATTTCATAGTCATTTCTCCACATTTTTGGCCCTTTTTTAAAATTATAAGCCTCTAATAAGATATAAAATATAAGCCCCAAAGTTTAATCACTTCTTCGGGGTTTTCATTTCTTTTCCCTGAAGCACCAAAGGCCACATAAAAATATTAACATCAAAAAAAATTTTGTATTCTCTTCTCCTGTTAATCTGTCTTTTGCCAGTGTAATTCACAGGCTCCAGTAACAGAACCTAAGAGGGTAGAAAAAAATAAGTTTTTCTTCCTGTATGCTGGATCATATGGTAATTCTATGTTTTAGTCTTCTATGGTGACTGCATCAGCTTACATTCTCACCAACAGAATACAGTGGTTTAATTTCTCCACATCTTTGCCAATATTTCTTTTCTTTTTTTATTATTGCAGTCATGCTAAATGGATGTGAGGTGGTATCTCATAGTAGATTTAATTTGCATTTCCCTAGTGATTAGTACGGAGAAGGCAATGGCACCCCACTCCAGTACTCTTGCCTGGAAAATCCCATGGATGGAGGAGCCTGGTGGGCTGCCGTCTATGGGGTCGCACAGAGTCGGACACGACTGAGGCGACTTAGCAGCAGCAGCAGTGATTAGTAATGTTAAGCATCTTTTTATTCGCTTATTGACCATTTATGTATCTTCTTTGTGGAAACATCCACTCCTCAAGTCCTTTGCTCATTTTTAATTGGGTTGTTTGGTGTTTTTGTTGTTGAGTTCTAAGAATTCTTTATGTATTCTGGGTATCAATCACTTATCAGATACATGATTTCCAAATATTTTCTCCCATTTCTTGGGTTGTCTTTTCACTCTATGATAGTGTCCTTTGATGCACACAAATTTTCAGATTTGATGAAGTCCAACTTCGAATTTTTTCTTTTGTTACCTGTGTCTTTAGCGTCATATCTAAGAAATCATTGTCAAATCTGATGTGGTGAAAACTCCTCTTCTGTATATTTCTTCTAAGTATTTAACTGTTTTAATTCTTATTCTGGGTCTTTGATCTGTTTGACTCGGTTTTATTATGTGGTGTAAGGTAAGGGTCCTCCTTTGTTTTCTTACATATTATGGATATCCAGTTTTCCCAGCACCACTTTTTGAAAAGACTATTCTTTCCTCATTGAATAGTCTTGGCTCTTTTTGTCTAAAATAGCAATATATTTTAAGCAAAACACAAATGTATTGTCAATATCACACCACAAAGTGATACCACAATGTAGACTAAGGATGTCCTTAATATGTTTTTCCTTATAAACAAATTGAGATGGATATACTGCTGGATACATAATATAAAGTCACTTTGTATTTACTTGATAACAGAAGAATATGAACTTGCCCACAGGGTTTTGTATTCTAAAACAATGCTTTATACGTTTAAAAATAACCCATTGTTTCATTACACTTAACCTAGATTCCATGTTATAAGTTGTATCAATAGCACAAATTCATGAGAAACACATAACTAATGAAGTGCCAGTGCAAGGATATTTCTAGGGAACCATAAAAATACCCGATTTAGCAATGAGAGTGTAAAAGTCTCCTATTAGACTATCAACCCATACACATCTTAAAGTCTAGTTCCTTGAAAATTATGGTCCAAAAATCCTACTGATGTAAGCTAGAATCACAAAAAACATACAATGAGCAAAGTAAAACACTAAATTGACAATAATGAAGCTAAACTAACACTAATTGACATTTAAAGGAAACACTAAGCCAACTTAATACCTAAGGACCAACCTGAGTCAACAATGACAGTACTCCCTTAACAAAGCCTTCCATCTGGAAAACTGAAGAATTCTAGCTATCTGAGTGATTGCATTGTGGGGTCTTTGCCAAGCTGTTGACAACTCAACTTCTCAGTACAATTCCTGTGTAAACATGAGTTAAGAGTCAATACTCTGGTTTATAAATAGCAAAGATGAGTTACCTTTAATAACTTCTGTAGGTTATTAATAATGTTTAGTGTTACACAAAACTTTACCCCTTAAAAAGTAAAGAAAGAACTCGTGAATTTTTTTAACGTGGGAGCCAAGGAAAGGACGTTGAGGTTTTGGGTTGGTGGACAGCCCCTTAGGAGGTGTGTTCAGAGAATAAATCTAATGCCGAGAAGGGTGTGTTAATGAGGAGAGGGGAGGGAGTGGAGGACTAGAGGACAAAGCTGACTCCAGGGACCCTTGGAGAAAGATAAAAGTGGCCAAGATTTTCTCAGTAAAAAAGCAGAGCTCTCTTGAGCTAAGCTGGAAAGAATGTGAAGGCTAGGCGAGGCTGAGAATTATAAAGTGCACTGTGCTAATAAGTATTGTGCTCTTTAGAATTCAGAGAAGTTGGAAAAGCATTTTTGGTCCTTCAGGAATTTTTGCAGAGCTGACGGTGAGGGGATTGGTTTATGTTTAAAGGCAATTCAAGTGATAGTATAGTTTTACATTTATTCTTTAACCTTTATTCTTTCTTAAGCCCTTTTACATAACTGATCTCAGGACTGACAGCCCCCAACAGTGTTAGGAATTTTGGAGAGAGGGAGTTCTGGAGAGATCACAGTAGGCTGGAGAGGGCAGAAAGTGTTTGGATGAAGAATAATAGGGTGTGTTAAGAGGCTCTGAGATGTAAAGAAAATTTTCTCCAATTACAAAATAAATTAAAAAAAAAAAAAGAGTCTCCGAGAGGGTGAAATTGACTGAATTGGAGGTGAGTCCCAAAGAAGGTACAGATGCAGGTGGAAGAAGGTGTGGCAAGTTCAACTTTAGGTTCTTTAGAACTCAGAATCCTTGAGACTTTGGGAGGACAGGAAAGTGCCAGGTTTTGAAAAGACCACACATTAGCAATCATCACTCTCAACTTCAGTCTCCTCTTATTCACAGTTCCAAGCAATCTTTGTCCTAACACGATTTCCTTTGTGTAACTCCCTTCAAAAGCTCCCTCTGCATGCCTACCTCATGAAATTGAAAAATTTCAGCATACACAGCACCCCCCATGGTCTGCGTTGTGCCTCATCCCAATGGTGTAAGAGTAGGGTGGCATGAGAGGCTGTCCACTTCAGGGAGGCAGGCTTTTGTATATGTTCTCCCTTATTTCTAGAATACCCCCTTAATACCCTAGCTAGGGTTCTTTCAATATTCAAATATGTTTGCCTTTTAGGTGCCAAGCATTCTGCTCAACCATGGAAATACAAGGATATATACCACGTCAAAATTATATGACTTAAAAGCCAAATGGTCCTAAACATAAAGGTAATGAAACGTTTCTTAAGTGGACTCTATCACTTAATATATGAATTGTCTTGAAATTTTTTTTTCAGAAAATAAATGTAAAAATATGGATTTTTTATGATTGAAATGAATATTCCAACCCATAAGTAAGTTTGTACCTCCTATTGTTTATTTTATATATATAAATTAAATATTATATACACTGATGAAATATGATGAACTCCCAAAAGAGAGATGTTCATATGAAAAGCAAGTTAATTGTTAAAAGACTCAAGAAAGATGTTGCTTAAAAACATTCGTTGTCAAGTTAGACTTGGTAGAGACAAATGTAAAAGATCAGAAGGAAAAAAATACAAAAACCCAGAAGGCTTCTATTCTCAGATTGCTTCCCAATTACCTTTAATTTCTCACTCAGTTTTAAGGAAACTAAAACTAGAAATCATAGATAGTTTAGGAAACAGTACAAGTGGCAATATCAAGTTTGGGTATAACACAAAGTTTACCACCACCAATTCCACTGTCGGGAGGAGTTAAGTCAGTTTACTAGAAACTTACCTTCCAACTGTGAGATTCCAAGGTGCTGAAGGCATTTCAAGGTACTTAAACTCAATAGGTATGTCATAAAATTAGCAGGAGATACAAGAGATGTGGGTTTGATCCCTGGGTTGGAAAGATCCCCTAGAGTAGGAAATGGCAATCCACTCCAATATTCTTGCTTGGAAATCCCAAGGACAGCGGATCCTGGTGGGCAGAGTTGGATGTGACCGAGTGACTAAGCACACACGCACATCTTTTATTAAGTAAGTAGTTATATGATTTATAAGATATGAGTTATTTGAGGACTGAGACTATCAGTCAGAACATCCTTGGTTGCAAATGACAGAAACTGAACTCAAACTAGCTCATGTATAAAAGGGAATCTAGTGACTCAGAGAACTGAAAAGTCCAGAAGTTGACTAGGCCTCAGGGCTCCATCTTGGCCCATCTCTCCTATCTGCTCTCCTTCTCACAGCATATTAGTCTCATGTTTTCATTCTTACGCTCCCTTCGTGTAACTGAGGAAGAAGCCGCCGCTCCAGCATGCAGCACGATTCTATCTAGGGACACAAGAAGAGGCTGTCTACCAGCAATCTTCTATCACATGGCTGAGAAGCCTCTGATAGGTTGTGATTTAGGTCATGTGTCCATTGCTGAGCCAGTCACCGCATCTAGCCAGCTAGCCTGGACCTCATCCCCACCGTTGTGGGGATGGGAGGGCATTGTGACTGACAACCCCATCGGACCTCACGAAGTCAGGGAAAGGATAAGTCTTCAAAGAAAAAGCTGTGTGCTCTTAATAGAAGCTAGACATGCAAAAGCAACAAATGCCCACAGTATAGACCATGCCGTAATTATTCCTGTGTTTTCCCTAAGAACAAGCACACAGATGGACATGAGTTTGAGTGAGCTCTGGGAGTTGGTGAAGGACAGGGAAGCCTGGTGTGCTGCTGCGGTCTATGGGGTTGTAAAGAGTTGGACGCGACTGAGCGACTGAACTGAACTGAAGCACACAGAAGAAGCTTGGCTTTAAATACTGAGTGAATAACTACTGATGGCACTTCATACTTCCACAGCATTTCCACAGACATTATTTGATTGTCAATGGTAACAACAGATTAAATAACTTGCTTAAAGTTACACAACTGCTCTGATAGAGTGGAGTTTATAACTGCATCTCCCTGCTTACAGTCCAATTCCCCTAGGAAGTCTTTCCTTTTCCTTCTCTCTTGATGCCAGGACTGATGTCATAGAGGAAAGAAGGAGGGAATTCCATGGTGGCCCAGTGGTTAAGATGTGGGCTTTCAACTGCTGTGGATCTGGGTTCTATCCCTGGTTGGGGAATGATTAAGTAAGATCCCACAAGCTGCAGAATTTGCCCCCACCAAAAAAAAAAAATCAGAAGGAAAGAAGACAGAGACATTTTGGTTATGATTTTACTACTTCTCAGAAGGTTTGATAGAGTTTTGTCCCTAGAAGGCTATAATGGTGGTGGGTGACTAGTAGGTTGCCTGTGTCTTTCCGACTCATTACAGATATGTGTAATGCATCGCTGTCATCACAATTTGGACTTAATTCATGGAGCTGTGGAATCTACCAGGGAAACCTCACATGTGTTTGTTTTTAAAGCTAATATTTGCCCATGTGTTTTATGATACTTTAATGCGCTAATACTCAGGAGATGAAGATGGTTCTTAAAGGTAGTATAGTATACTACAGGTCATGTAGGATGTAGAGGCAAACTGAATCTCAGGTCTGTTACTTGTAACCCTGGGCAACCTGGATAACCTCCATAAGCCTTAGTCTCCTACAAAATAGGGTGATATTAACATATGTCTGCTATACCTGCTCCACGGGGTTGTAGTGAAGATTAAATACAGTCATATTTGTCCAAGTACCTTGGTAAAGTGTCCTTAAGGGTTCCATGAAATTTATAAGCTATCAGTTTTACATTATTACGTCTTATTTTAAGAACAAACACTAATGCAGGTATTCTCTCCTACCTGTATAACCAGCTTGTGGTCACAGAATAATACACAGTCTTCTTCCCCCTCTAGGCCCACAGAAGACTGGCTAGGTGAAACTATATGTCTAGTTTTGGCAATATGTTCTTAATGGAAGTGACCTGCAATCACCTGCCGATCAGAACATGTAATTGCCAGTGTGAGACCCTCCAGAACTTTCTTTTCCCTTGCTGTGTCTGGTGATACGAGAAATGGTGGCTTCTCTGACTCCTGGCTCCTAGGGTAAGAAAATTGTGAAGCAAAGTCCCTAGCCACCTCTCTTAGACGTGCAGCATGAGAAAAAACACACCTTTGTTGTTATAAATACACTACAAGTTTTTGAGGTTTTTGTCCCGTCAGCATAATCTAGCCTATCTCAGCTAAATCTCCATGATCGGCCTGGCCATTTTGGACATGGATGTTTTCATTTATGTCACGGAAGCTTTCTGGCAATATCTCTTTAGTAAAAGAGGGAGAAGAAATGAATCTTGCCAAGTGATGGTTTTAAAACTTTTCTTGGTTGAGTTCTCCCTTAACTGAAGACGAGGACCTTCATCCTTTCATTGGTACAGAAGGCAACAGAGCCAGGGTGTCAACAGATCCTAGTTTGGGAACTTCCCTGGTGGCCCAGTGGTGAAGAACCCTCCTGCCACTGCAGAGGACACAGGTTGGACCCCTTATCCAGGAAGATCCCACATACTGCCGAGCAACTAAGCCCCTTCGCCACAACTACAGAAGCCCACGAGCCTAGAGCCTGTGCTCTGCAACAACAGAAGCTACTTGATTGAGAAACCCAAGCACTGCAACTAGAGAGTAGCCTCCCACTTGCTGCAACTAGAGAAAGCTCACGAGGAGCAACAAAGATCAGCACAGCCAAAAAGAAATAAAGAAATATTTCTTTTAAAAAAAAAAAAGGTTCTTGTTTGATTCCCAAATTCAGTATTGACCAGATCTGTGACTTTAAACAAGTCACTCAACCAAATGAGGCTTAATTTTCTTATTTATAAAATGGGGGTAATGATTATACCCATCTTGAAAGGGTTGTTTATAAAGTGACTAGCCTTTATCCCATCACTAAAGAAATTTTATTCAGTGGACATTTACTAAATGATTATAATTTCTATGTCAGGATGATTTTAGCTTAATGAAGAAAAAAAAATGAGTTTAAAGTAGCATATATAATAAGGCACTGTATATCTCACATAAGTGGAAGTCCAGAGTGGGCTCCAGTCCCTGGCTTTCCTTAGTGCTCTTGGCTCTGCCTCCTCTGTGTGTAAACCTGACCTGTGGGCTAGATCTGCATGTGATTGTAAGGTGGCCGCCAACAGCAGTGGAGCAATGTGTTCAGCTACATAAGTGCTGATCAGGTTTAGGTATGAGTCCCAGGCCAATCACTGGCAAGGGGACTAGAGGAATCTTTTTTTAAAAATTATTTTCACTTTTTACATAATTCTTTTTTTTACCAATTTTTATTAGAAATAATTCACCATTTCCAGTCCATTTTAGTTCACTGATTCCTAAAATGTCGATGTTCACTCTTGCCATCTGTTTGACCACTTCCAATTTGCCTTGATTCATGGACCTAACATTCCAGGTTCCTACGCAATATTGCTCTTTACAGCATCAGACTTTACTTCCATCACCCGTTGCATCCACAACTGGGTGTTGTTTTTGCTTTGGCTTCATCTCTTCATCCTTTCTGGAATTATTTCTCCACTCTTCTCCAGTAGCATATTGGGCACCTACTGACCTGGGGAGTTCATCTTTCAGTGTCCTATCTTTTTGCCTTTTCATATTGTTCATAGGGCTCTCAAGGCAAGAATACTGAAGCGGTTTGCCATTCCCTTCTCCAGTGGACCACGTTTTGTCAGAACTCTCTGCCATGACCCGTCCATCTTGGGTGGCGCTGCACAGCATGGCTCATAGTTTCATTGAGTTAGACAAGGCTGTGGTCCTTGTGATCAGTATGGTTAGGTTTCTGTGATTGTGATTTTCATTCTGTCTGCCCTCTGTTGGATAAGATAAGAGGCTTATGGGAGGGGGAAACTCAGTCTTGTCCTGATGGGTGGGGCCATGTTCAGTAAATCTTTAATCTGATGTTCTGTTAATGGACGGGGCTGTGTTCCCTCCCTGAATCTGGAAAACTCAGCAGTGGCCACAGGACTGGGAAAGGTCACTTTTCTTTCCAATTCCACAGAAAGACAATGCCAAGGAATGTTCAAACGATTGCACAATTGCACTCATCTCACATGCTAGCAAAGTAATGCTCAAAATTCTCCAAGCCAGGTTTCAACACTACATGAACCGTGAACTTCCAGATGTTCCAGTTGGATTTAGAGAAGGTAGAGGAACCAGAGATCAAATTGTCAACATCTGTTGGATCATAGAAAAAGGAGATGGGAATACCAGACCACCTGACCTGCCTCCTGAGAAACCTGTATGCAGGTCAAGAAGAAACAGTTAGAACTGGACGTGGAACAAAAGACTGGTTCCAAATAGGAAAAGGAGTACATCAAGGCTGTATATTGTCACCCTACTTATTTAACTTATATGCAGAGTACATCACAAGAAATGCTGGGTTGGATGAAGCACAAGCTGGAATCAAGATTGCCGGGAGAAATATCAACAACCTCAGATATGCAGATGACACCACCCTTATGGCAGAAAGTGAAGAGGAACTAAAGAGCCTCTTGATGAAAGTGAAAGAGGCAAGTGAAGAAGTTGGCTTAAAGCTCAACATTCAGAAAACTTAAGATCATGGCATCCTGTCCCATCACTTCTTGGCAAATAGATGGGGAAACAATGGAAACAGTGAGAGACTTGATTTTTGGGGGGTCCAAAATCACTGCAGATGGAGACTGCAGCCATGAAATTAAAAGAGGCTTGCTCCTTGGAGGAAAAGCTATGACCAACCTAGACTGCATATTAAAAAGCAGAGAAGTTACTTTACCAACAAAGGTCCGTCTAGTCAAAGCTATGGTTTTTCCAATAGTCATGTATGGATGTGAGAGTTGGACTTTAAAGAGACCTGAGCACCAAAGAATTGATGCTTTTGAACTGTGGTGTTGGAGAAGACTCTTGAGAGTCCCTTGGACTGCAAGGAGATTCAACCAGCCCATCCTAAAGGAAATCAGTCCTGAATATTCACTGGAAGGACTGATGCTGAAGCTGAAACTCCAATACTTTGGCCACCTGATGTGAAGAACTGACTCATTTGAAAAGACCCTGATGCTGGGAAAGATTGAAGGCAGGAGGAGAAGGGGACGACAGAGGATGAGATGGTTGGGTGGCATCACCAACACAATGGACATGAGTTCGAGTAGGCTCCGGGAGTTGGTGATGGACAGGGAAGCCTGGCATGCTGCAGTCCATGGGGTTGCAAAGAGTCAGACACGACTGAACAACTGAACTTAGAACTTATTAGAAATAATTGACATACATCACTGTGAAAGTCTAAGGCACACAGCATAATGGTTTGATTTATGTGTATTGTTAAATAGTTACCTACCACAATAGGTTCAGTTAATATCCATCTTCTCATACAGAGAAAATAAAAAGAAAGAGGAAAGGAAAAAAATTTTCTTCTTGTGGTGAGAACCCAGAATTCACTCCCAACGTTCCCATCTATCATAGAGCAGTGTTAGTGATAGTCACCATGCTATACATTTCATCCCTAGTACTCATTACCTTATACCTGGGAGATTGTACCTTTTGTGTCTTCTGCCAATTCCCCTTCCTCTTCCTCTCCACCTCTGGAAACCACAAATCTGATATTTTTTTCTATGAGGTGTTTTTTTTTCTTTTTCCTTAGATTCTACAAATAAGTGAGATCATACAGAATTTGTCTTTCTCTATCTGGCTTATTTCACTTAGCATAATGTCTTCAAGCTTCATCCATATTGTTGCAAATGATAGGGTTTTATGGCTGAATGATATCCATTGTGTGTATACACCACATTTTCTTTATCTATTCATCAGTTGATGGATACTTAGGTTTTTTTTTTTTTTCTTTTTTTTTAAATTTATTTATTTTAGTTGGAGGCTAATTACTTTACACTATTGTATTGGTTTTGCCATACATTGACATGAATCAGCCATGGGTGTACATGTGTTCCCCATCCTGAACCCCCCCCTCCTCCCTCCCCATCCCATCCCTCTGGGTCATCCCAGTGCACCAGCCCTGAGCATCCTGTCTCATGCATCAAACCTGGACTGGCGATCTGTTTCACATATGATAATATACATGTTCCAGTGCTATTCTCTCAAATCATCCCACCCTCGCCTTCTCCCACGGAGTCCAAAAGACTGTTCTATACATCTATGTCTCTTTTGCTGTCTCGCATACAGGGTTATCGTTACCATCTTTCTAAACTCCATATATATGCGTTAATATATTCATACTTATGTTTTGTCTATGTCTTTGGCCATTGTGAAGAATGCTACTATGAACTTGGAGGTACAGATATCTATTTAAATTAGTGTTTTTGTTTCTTTTGAATATATTCCCAGAAGTGGAATTGCTAGATAATATGGTAGTACTTGGGGTTTCCTGGTGGCTCGGATGGTAAAGAATCTGCCTGCACGACTTAGCAACTGAACAACAACAGCTGTGTATTTGAAGCAAGGTTGTAGTTGTTGTTTTATTGTCTATAAAACTCAGTTTTCTTACCTGTAAAATGTACATACTCTTTAACATGTAATATTTTAGTGACAGAGAAGTTACTCAACAAATATATGTTCTATTTCTTCTTTTTTTACAATGTATGTACAAAGTGTACAGGAGCACAGAAAGGAAGCAAGTTATCTGCTTGCAGCATCAGACTAGTTTCCTGAATCACAAGTTTGATAACAAATGCAGTTTTCGGATGATTATGGATATTTGGAATAAAATTACTTATTTCTGTTAAAGGCTGTATTTTATTTACTTGCTTTAGATGAAAACAGCCAAATTGCTCTACTGGAAATTCTTAAAGCTCAAAGCAACTTTGATTCTTTCAAGAGCAACTACGATGACCTAATATCATGCATAACTCCTCTTGTACAGAAAGGAACAAATATTTGATATTCATCTTCATTGTTTGCAGTGGGTTGGTTTCCTGTTATTTTTTTCCCTCTGTCTAGAGGAAGGGAGTAAAGGAAACTTCCTTATTAACCTATTACTATAAGGAACATGTTTGAGAAAATTAAGCACAGGTGGCAAGAGTAGAGTTTCTCATCAAGTTGACCAGCATAATTCAACTCCAATATATTTAATTATAGTTTATGGATTACATTGACTGTTGTTCATTTACTCAATTAAAGTAACAGAAGTTCAAAGTACCAGAAGGAGGGGTCTACAGGGTGCCCAGGCAAATCACAAGGAGAGCTCACCCTCAGAGAGCATTGAGTCTACAAGGGCCCACATACTTAAGTAACCCGAGTTAGACAATGATTTAACACTGGACACTCAAAAGATTGAGGTAAATCATTTTGGGAATATGTAAGGAATTGGGAGAAGTCACTTCTTAGAGAAGAAGTTGAAGAAAGTTTTAATAAAAGAGTTCACTCTTGAACTACTGGTAATATTTTAGTAATGAACCTGCAGACACAAGGGTGGATGGGGAACATTCTAGGCATAGAAATTAGTGTGAGCAAAGGGCAAGCCACAGAGACAGGGTGGGAGGGGCATATGGGCAGCCAGGTGAGCAGTTCCACCCGGCTGGCAAAGAAAGTATTCTTATCTCTACCACTAGTCCAGCACTTATCTGTCCTCTTATTATTTTGTGTTTGCATAAGTATACACTTCGTCTCCTAGACTACGTGAGGGAAGACTGCCCTACAACAGTGTGCCTTGATCTCTTCGCACATCACCTACCTTCCTTAATAAAAAATAAGCAATACATACACTGTGCAGGTGAGGACACTGGGTGACTCAAAGGCAAAACAGAAAGAAATCACATCACAAAATCCTTTTTTAATGTAAGGTCAGTATTTTAATGAATTAGAATGTTTTCCACCTTCTTTTTGATTATACTTTAACATTCTTGGGTTTTTCTTGTTTTTTTTTCTTCAGAGTGCTAGATGTTGTGTGTGGGGTTTTGTTGTCATTGTTTCTTTGGCCACACTGCCTGCATGTGGGATCTGAGTTTCCAACCAGATTTCAAGCCCACGCCCTCTACAGTGGAAGGGCAGAGTGCTATCCACTGGACCACCAGAGAATTCTCTAGATAGTATTGATACCACTTGATAGTATTAGAAAAAAATATTATGCACCAACTGATGCAATACCTGAGTCAAGCAAGAATCAGCAATGGGCACTAAAAGCTTTCAATGGATAAAACGTTGTTGGAGAATAAGACAGTCACGAAGAATCAAAACATTCACCCCTCCCCCACATACAGAATACTTACAAATTATAAAGAAAAAAGGAGATATGGAAGGTACCACCTGATTCAAATTGAGCATCACTCATCCTGGGACTGGAGAAGGCAATGGCAACCCGCTCGGTACTCTTGCCTGGAAAATCCCATGGACGGAGGAGCCTGGTAGGCTGCAGTCCATGGGGTCGCTAAGAGTCGGACACGACTGAGCGACTTCACTTTCACTTTTCACTTTCATGCATTGGAGAGAGAAATGGCAACCCACTCCAGTGAATCCCAGGGACGGGGGAGCCTGGTGGGCTGCCGTCTATGGGGTTGCACAGAGTCAGACACGACTGAAGCGACTTAGCAGCAGCAGCATCCTGGGACAGCTTGATAGTGTCAGTCTCTGGACATAACGAACTATGAACTCCACAGCATTGCCGAGATGGTATACTTGCCAACAGTGCTTCTTCCAAATCTAACAGTGATAGGGGTGGAGAGGCCACAAATCCAAACCGTAAGACATTCAACAGGGCAACTGGACCACATTCTCTTTTTAAAAAGGCAAGGTCATGAAAGATAAAAATGGCATTGGTACTGTTCAAGAATTAAGGAGACTAAAGAGACATGACAGTGAAATTCAAGGAATGATGCTTGATGGGCTCCTGGATTAAAATAAAACAACAAACCATAAAAGACATTTTTGGTACAATTGGAGCAATGTGAATATATTCTGCATATTAGATAAGATTACGTATTAATGTTAATTTGTGGGTATATGTTAATTGTATGATAGTTGTTATGGAGTGAATGTTTGTATCCCTCCCCCAAATTCATATGTTGAAATCTTAACCCCCAATGCAATAGTGTTAGGAGATGGAGCCTTTGGGGAGGTGATAAGGTCGTGAAGGTGGAGCCCTCGTGAATAGGAAAAGCATTCTAACAACAGAGAGCCCTCTTGCCCTCTCCTCCATATAAAAAGGGGATTCTCACCAGAACCTGACCATGCTGGCTGGCATCCTGATCTCAGACTTCTAACCTTCAGAACTGTGAGAAATAAATTTCTGTTGTTTATAAACCACCTGATTTATGGTACTCGGTTGAAGCAGCACAAACCAAGACAGTTGTTGAATTGGAAAATGGCTTTGGTCTTAGGAGATAGGTGCTGAAGATTGTAGGGTGAAGTGTCATTAAGTCTGCATTCATTTATTTATTCTCGGTTACCCTGGGTCTTCACTGCTGAGCGAGTGCCTTTCTCTAGTTGTGGGGCTGCTCTTCACTCTGGTGCTCAGGTTTCTAAGTGTGGTGGCTTCTCTTGCTGCAGAGCCCAGGTCCTAGGCACACGGGCTTCAGTACTTGCAGCTCATGGGCTCCAGAGCACGGGCTCAGTAGTTGTGGCACACAGCTTTCAGCTGCTTCTCAGCACATGGAATCCTCCTGGACCAGGGATCAAACTTGTGTCCCCTGCATCGGCAGGTGGATTCTTACCCAGTTCCCCCACCAGGGAAGTCCCGCAAATTAGCTTTAAATGGTCAAACCAAATATATATATGTATACTCATATATATATATATATATATATACTCATTTTGTGTCTGTGTTGTGTCTGTGAGGGAAGCAAGCAAACAAATACGAACAATGTTAACAATCTGTGAATTTAAGGGAAGAACATAACTCAGTGTGCCATTTTTTCAACTTTTCTACAGGTTGAAAATTTCCAACACAGTAAGTTAGGGGAAAATGAAATATCTTTTCCCTAATTGTCAAAAATAATACAGGCTTTGTATAAACAACAATATTCTACTGTATAGCACAGGGAACTATATTCAATACCCTGTGATAAATGATAACAGAAAAGTATGAAAAAGAATGTATGTATATATGTATAACTGAGTCACTTTGCTGTACAGCAGTAATTAACACAACATTGTAATTCAATTAGTGTTCTTGTTCAGTCACTAAATGGTGTCCAACACTTTGTGAGCCCATGGGCAGTAATCTGCCAGTCTCTTCCACCCGTGAGATTTTCCAGGCAAAAATGTTCAAGTGGGTTACCATTTCTTTCTCCAGGGTCTTTTCTCAATCCAGAGATCGAACCTGAGTCTCCTACACTGGCAGGCAGATTCTTTACCGCTGAGTCACCAGGGAAGCCCAGTTCAACTATACATCAATAAAAAAATAAATTAAAAAAAAATACAAGTTTGTGCAATAAGAAATTCTTTAAAAATAAATAGAAAAAGCAAGAAAAATAATTGCATGATTGTGGTAGTGCTTCTCTAACCCTCTCCTTTTCAGTCCCTCTGCATCTGGAACCTCTTAGGTACAGAGGCCAACCTTTCTAATTAAGATTCATGTAGGAGAGGAATAGGAGTGGTTTACATTTCTCAAAGATAGTATCAATTGAGTTTCAGATCACCCTGGCTCTCTTTCTCAGGTTTAATCCTTTCCACTTAGAAACTATTAGCTTGAAAGACAAATACTCAAGAGTTACCAAAAATTATTTTAAAAAACAGGAAAATGCTGACTTTGAAACAAAATCCTACGAAATTCAAAATATAAATTTGTCACCATAGAAAGAAAATGAGTTTGATGCATGATACAGGGTGCTCAGGGCTGGTGCACTGGGATGACCCAGAGGGATGGGATGGGGAAGGAGGTGGGAGGGGGGTTCTGGAAGGGGAAATCATGTACACCCATGGTAGACTCATGTCAATGTATGGCAAAACTAATACAATATTGTAAAGTTAAAAAATAGATAAATAAACTAATTAAAAAAAAAAAAAAGACTCCATGCTCCCAACACAGGGGGCCCTGGTTTGATCCCTGGTCAGGGAACTAGATCCCACTTGCTACAACTAAAAACCAGTGAAACCAAATAAATAAACAAATACAAGAGAAAAAACAGATTGATGGCAAAGATCCAAACTGATGTAACCTAACCTATGCTGCTGGAATAATAGATGTCATCAGCCTTAACAATAGCGAATTAACAAGAGAAAACTCCCCTCTCTTCTATGACACCAAGGGTCACTTTGCTGTTTGTTGTAGTCCACCTGAGGAAGCTAAGTACAAGTTGCACAAAGTGAGAAAGACCTCTGTGGACACAAAAGGAATCCCTCATCTGGTAACTCATGATGCTCATAACCACCTACTGCCCTGTTCCCCTCATCAAGGTGAATGACACCGTTCAGACTGATTTGGAGACAGACAAGATCTACCCATTCCACCAAGCTGAACACTGGTAACCTGTATATGGTGACCAGAGGTGCTAACCTGGGAAGAATTGGTGTGATCACCAACAGAAATGGACCTCCTGGTTCTTTTGATATGGTTCTTGTGAAAGATGCCAAAGGCAACAGCTTTGTCGTCCAGTTCACCAACATTTTTGTTATTGGCAAAGGCAACAGACCAGGGACATCTCTTCCCCAAGGAAAAGGGATCCATCCCACCATTGCTGAATGAGAGAAATAAAAGACTGGCAGTCAACAGGGTGAAGTGATCTCTAGGTTATGTGATTGGAAAGATCTTTATACTTAATTGAGGGTAATATGGCATGATTTGAAAATATGTGGGTTATTTTCAAATGTCTTTGGATAATTGATTTCTAACATAATTCCACAGTGATAAGAGAACAGACTCTGTATAATTTCAATACCTTTAGACCTTGAAATTTTTGCACCTTGTTTTATGTCTCTGGGTGTGTCTCCCAGCTTACAGTCTATGGAAACTTGAATAGAATTTGTATCCTGCTGTTGTGTGAAAGTTGTATAAATCTTAGTTATGTTGAACTGGTTCTTTTCAGGTCTACTATATCCTTCTACTTCTCTGTATATTCATTCTATTAATTTTTGAGTTTGATATTGAAACTAAAACTAAAAATTTATCTATTTAAAAAATTAAGTGTAATATATAGTGGAACTATATGTAACCTTGTCCTGTATTTTCCAAGTCTCTTATAAATGTGTTACCACATTTTCACAATTAAAAAAAAATAAAAATAAAATAAAATGGAGAACCAGTAGGGAAAAAAAAAAAAGAAGAAAATGAACACTCAGGTGGCGCGGCATCCAGGATCTGACTTCCTTCTCAGGCTTCATTCCCAAGTCTCAGCGCAAATGTCACTTCTTCAGAGCAGCGGCCCAGAACCACTCTGTCCTGGGCAGCTCCTTCCTGCTGCCTCCCCCAGATCTCTCTGTCCCCTTATCCTGATCCTGTTTCATTTCCTCAAGTCACTCATCACTATCTGACATTCAGTTCAGTTCAGTTCAGTCGCTCAGTCGTGTCTGACTCTTTGTGACCCCATGAATCACAGCACACCAGGCCTCCCTGTCCATCACCAACTCCCGGAGTTTACCCAAACTCATGTCCATCGAGTCAGTGATGCCATCCAGCCATCTCATCCTCTGTCGTCCCCTTCTCCTCCTGCCCCCAATCCTTCCCAGCATTAGGGTCTTTTCAAATGAGTCAACTCTTCACATGAGGTGGCCAAAGTACTGGAGTTTCAGCTTCAACATCAGTCCTTCCAATGAACACCCAGGACTGATCTTCTTTAGGATGGACTGGTTGGATCTCTTTGCAGTCCAAGGGACTCTCAAGAGTCTTCTCCAACACCACAGTTCAAAAGCATCAATTCTTCGGCACTCAGCTTTCTTCACAGTCCAACTCTCATATCCATACATGACTATTGGAAAAACCATAGCCTTGACTAGATGGACCTTTGTTGACAAAGTAATGTCTCTGCTTTTTAATATGCTATCTAGGTTGGTCATAACTTTCCTTCCAAGGAGTGTCTTGTAATTTCATGGCTGCAATCACCATCAGCAGTGATTTTGGACCCCCAAAAAATAAAGTCTGACACTGTTTCCACTGTTTTCCTATCTATTTGCCACAAAGTGATGGGACCGGATGCCATGATCTTAGTTTTCTGAATGTTGAGTTTTAAGTCAACTTTTTCACTCTCTTCTTTCACTTTCATCAAGAGGCTTTTTAGTTCCTCTTCACTTTCTGCCATAATGGTGGTGTCATCTGCATATCTGAGGTTATTGATATTTCTCCCGGCAATCTTGATTCCAGCTTGTGCTTCTTCCAGCCCAGGGTTTCTCATGATGTACTCTGCATATAAGTTAAATAAGCAGGGTGACAATATACAGCCTTGACGTACTCCTTTTCCTATTTGGAACCAGTCTGTTGTTCCATGTCCAGTTCTAATTGTTGCTTCCTGACCTGCATACAGGTTTCTCAAGAGGCAGGTCAGGTGGTCTGGTATGTCCATCTCTTTCAGAATTTTCCATAGTTTATTGTGATCCACACAGTCAAAGGCTTTGGCATAGTCAATATAGTAGGAAATATATGTTTTTCTGGCATTAACTTGTTCATTTCTAGTTTAGTCATCATCATTGCATGTCTTTTCCCAACTAGAGTATAAACCTCTGCGAGGGACTCTGTCTGTCCTGAGTCCACTGTACCTCCAAGGCTTAGAACAGGATCTGGTACATAGGAGATACTGAGTAAATATATTTAAATATATATATATTTATTTATTTTTGGCGGCATTTGATCTTTGTTGCTCCACGTGGGCTTTATCTAGTTGCACTGACTGGGGGTTGCTGCGACTCGTGGGCCCTAGAGTGTGGGCTCATCTGTGGTGCATGGGCTTAGTCGCCCCATGGCATGAGGAATTTTCCCTGGCCAAGGTTCAAACCCATGTCCCCAGCACTGACAGGTGGATTCTTAACCACTGGGCCACCAGGAAAGTCCAAATCAATGTTTTTTGACTGAATAAATATTTCTTTAGGTACACAGTTGCCAAACGTGCCCCATAGACCACAGCCTATGTGTGTAGCATCAACATTTCAGGAGCTGTAGTGAGTCCCCCTTACAGGCTCCAGAAATTTCTCTTAAAGAACTTTCAAATAAAGGGAGTTCCCTGGTGGTCCTGATGTTTAGGACTCAGTAAGTGCTTTGACCTGGGTTCAATCTCTGGTCCGGGAACTAAGATCCTGCAAGTGGCTCGGTGCAGCCAAATAAATAATAAATAAATAAATAAATTTAAGAAAAATAACGTAAGAAATTCTAAATAACATTAGAAAAGCTGTCATGTGGAAGACACGGTAGTGGATAAGAGAACTGTGTCTTATAACCAACAGAATGTCATGGGAAGTTAGTTGTCCACTTAGAGTAAGTATATCTGCTTCATACTGACCCAATTCAGGTGACTTTTCTAGGGTTAGAATTCCTTGTTGTAAATTACAAGCTCATTTCTAAAGTTTGGGAACATAGGAGGTAAAGAGCCCCAGGAAGTTAAAATTAGACGTGAGAGCACAACATTTGCACTATTTGGTTAATGTTTACTTTTTCCTCTTTCTTTTTTTGAGCTGAAAATATTCAGGAAGGCAAGTTCCTGAAAAAGCTTTGTGAGGCCAGTTTTCCACTGCAATGGATGACTGATGAAACCCCAAAAAACGAGCTCTCAATTTTTTTTCTCTGCATCATCCACAGAATTATGGAAATATTGTTTCTGGATCAAGACCCTCTCTCTCCCTCTTTAGATGATAAGCTCTACTTACTCTGATCCCATAGAGTAATTTTCTATTAGTGTTTGAGGAATATTACACACAAAGCAAAAAGCCTAGAGATGGGTATCCAACCACCTTTTAAGAAAGTCCCTAAACTCTATTATACTTTTAAATTAAGTTTTTATTACAAAATAGAAAATTCCTACCAAAAAGTGTATAAACAATATGTGTACAGTTTAATAACTTAATAACTTGTTGTAAGGCTCACAGCCATGTAACCTGCATACAGCTGAAGAAACAGACTATGGGCAGCTCACCCCAGGAGCATCCCCACTTCTGTTTTCCCATCCTTACCTTCCCTTTTCTCCCATAGGTAACCGCTCTCTTGGCTTTTATTGTAACAATTTCTTTGCTTTCCTTTGTTGCTTTGCTACTTATGTTTGAATCCCCAAGTGATAGAGTTTAGTTTTGCCTGTTTTTGAACTTTATATACGTGGAACCACACTGTATGGGGGTGGGGGGTTGCTGCGTGCATCCTCAGTTGTGTCTGAGTCTTTTGCGACCTCATGGACTATAGCTCGCCAGGCTCCTCTGTCTACGGGATCTTCCAGGCAAGAATGCTGGAGTGAGTTGCCATTTCTTCCTCCAGAGGAACTTCCTAACCCAGAGACTGAACCTTGCCTCTTGTGTCTCCTGCACTGCAGGTGGATTCTTTACCAGTGAGCCACCTGGGAAGCCTGTGTGGCAGGGATGGGGACTTCTTTATTGTGTTCAGTTTTATCTTTGAGAGACTCATCCTCTTGTTGGGAGTAGCTCTAATTTGTTCCTTCACATCCATAACACTGAGTTGTACTCAGTAATTTTTAAATTTTATTTATTTACCTCATTGCAGTGGCTCCTCTTATTGCGGAATACGGGCTCTAGATAGAGCACAGGCTCAGTAGTTGAGACGCACAGGCTTAGTTGCTCTACAGCATGTGGGATCCTCCCGGACCAGGGATTGAACCCATGTCTCCTGCGCAGGCAGGCAGATTCCCATCCACTATGCCACCAGGGAAGTTCCTCAGTTATTTTTATTATTATTATTTTATTTATTTATTTATTTTTGGCTGTGCTTGGTCTTCCTGGCTTCCCCGGGTTTTTCTCTAGCTGCCGTGAGTGAGGGGGCTACTCTCTAGTTGCAGTGCTCAGGCTTCTCATTTCGGTGCTTCTCTGATTGCAGAGCGCGGGCTCCAGGCTCACAGGCTTCAGCAGTTGCAGCTCCTGGGTCCAGTTGTGTGACTCCCAGGCTCTAGAGCACCGGCTCGGTGGTTGTGACGCATGAGCTTAGTTGCTCTGAGGCATGTGGAATCTTCCCAGACCAGGGATCGAACCCATGGCGCCTGCATTGGCAGGCAGATTCTCATCCACTGTAACCTGGAAGTCCTCGAATTATTTTTTTTTAGTTGTATTCAATTATTTTTTTATATAGGTACACTGTGAACTATCTCTATGGGTAGTTTTTTTTTTTTTTAAGTTTAGGTGTTTATAAAGACAAAAAATGATGCGAAACTATAGTAAAACCGTTAAGAACATTAGTTCTGGAAGTAGATGACCTGTGTTTGAATCCTGACTATAATTTAGCAGAAATCTTGAGTAAATGATCAAAAGTTTCTGAGCTTTCAGTTTTTCGAAAGTGGGGGAAATAATAACACTTCGTAAATTTGGTATAAACAAAAAGCAACGTCCATAAAGCACATAGAACAGTGCCTGGCGCAGGGCCATCTTCTCTCTTCTAAGACTGCGTACTAGGGAGTTCCCTGGTGATCTAGCGGTTTCAGCACTTTCACTGCCATGGCCTAGTCTCAGTCCCTTGTCGGGGAACTGAGATCCTACAGTCTGAGTGGTGCAACCAAATCCAGAATAAGTGATGGTGGTTATTATTTTTCCACTTGTTGAAGTCCAGTTCAAGTGCTGACTTTATTTAACTTTAGATTCTTCCAGCAGGATCTTGCTTAAAACACAGGAATTGAGGAGACAGAGCTTTATTCACCAAGTGTCATCATCCTCTCAGAAATTGCCTTCCTGGTGACTTCCCCATAAATTCCTCCATAAATCCTTCAAGGAATATGTAGTATGTGGAGTGGGAGCCTCCCAGCTAGAGAATAAGTGGGGAATTTAGAGCCTTCAAGCAACTGGGAACTGAGTTGCCTTTGAACAAACGTTCATCATTGAATTCATCCAGGAAGCAGCTGAGGCAGAGTAGAAATATTCTAATCACCCATCTAGTCTCCTCTAAGACTGCGTACTAGGGACTTCCCTGTGCTCTAATGGTTAGCATTCAGTGCTCTCACTGTCATGGCCTAGGTTCAATCCCTTGTCAGGAAACTGAGATCCTACAAGCTGAGTGGTACAACCAAGCAAACAAACAAGCAAAAAAAAAAAAAAAAAAAACCACAAACTGGGGATGTTACCCTTGACATGCTAGTAAGAATGTGCTGTTTTCACAGTGGCAGCAGGCTATCTGAGAGACGCACACAATTCCACAGGCATGATGGATGTAGGAATTAGGGTTCTATACATTCACTCATTCAAAAAATATTTATAGAATAACTGTGTGACACGACAGGGACTGTTTCAGGCAGGTGGGTTACAGCAATGACTGATTAAATGTATCAAGACTTGTGTTCTTGCGCAGCATATGATCTGTCATGGTGAATGGTCCACGTGCCTGCCAACAATTTTACGATGAATATTACTTACTCAAATTTACAGTGGAGAAAAATTAAACTTATGCATTTAGATTCCCTTCCAGATAATAGGTGGCAACACTGAGATTTTTTTTTTTAACTCTAACACTGAGGTTTTTTTTGTAAATTACTTTAATTGGAGGCTAATTACTTTACAATATTGTAGCAGTTTTTGCCATACATGCATATGAATCAGCCATGGGTGTACATGTGTTCCCCATCCTGAACCTTCCTCCTACCTCCCTCGCCATCCCATCCCTCAGGGTCATCCCAGTGCACCAGCCCTGAGCACCCTGTCTCAGGCATCGAACCTGGACTGGCAATATGTTTCACATATGGTAATATACATGTTTCAATGCTATTCTCCCAAATCATCCCACCCTTGTCTTCTCCCACAGAGTCCAAAAGTCTGTTCTTTACATCTGTGTCTCTTTTGCTGTCTCGTATATAGGGTCATCGGTACCATCTTTCTAAATTCCATATATATGCGTTAATATACTGTTTTGGTGTTTTTCTTTCTGACTTACTTCACTCTGTATAATAAGCTCCAGTTTCATCCACCTCATTAGAACTGATTCAAATGCATTCTTTTTAATAGCTGAGTAATATTCCATTGTGTATATGTACCACAGGTTTCTTATCCATTCGTCTGCTGATGGACATCTAGGTTGCTGCCAGGTCCTAGCTATTGTAACCAGTGCTACGATGAACATTGGGGTACACATGTCTCTTTCAATTCTGGTTTCCTTGGTGTGTATGCCCAGCAGTAGGATTGCTGGGTCGTATGGCAGTTCTATTTTCAGTTTTTTAAGGAATCTCCACACTGTTCTCCATAGTGGCTGTACTAGTCTGCATTCCCAACAGTAACAATGAGATTTTGAACCCAAATTCTGACACCATAATCTGAGCTCTTAACTTTCTCTTTTACATATGAAAAGGCATATAAGAATTATTTTTTTAATCTTATTCATTTTACTTCAAGTAAAGTCAACAAATTTCTAATCATGGGTCCTTTGATAATAAAATTTACTTTGTTTCTGAGTCATGAAGATTTTCATTAAATAATGCTCATTAGTGGATAATAGTGATTAATACTACAATGAGTTGCCAAGAAGGAATATTTGACTAATTAAAATTTTGTTACAATTTATGATTATGGAAAGTGATTACAGTCAGCATTACATCATTTACCATCTAACAAATTTAATTTGGCTACTGATGTGTTTAGGTATTTTCTTTCTGAACATTTTCAACTACTACCTAAATAGGTACACTATTAGGTAACTGTTAAAAGAGCACAGTTTTTAGATTTTCTAATGTTATGAGCATTGTTTAGAAAATTTACCTAAATTGAACAAAAATTTTACACAATACTCCAATAGAAATTTAGTTTAGTATTAAGTTAAACCACATTAAGTTGCTTTTGTAGTTTAAAATGATCAACTATTACCAGTTTCATATAGCTGAAGTTAAAAAAAAAATTGTGCTGTTCCACATGCCTGAATGCAGAAGCAACTCGAGTGTAATCTACCTGATGACAGGGATTTGGGAGTTTTGTTTACTATTGTTCGCATGGAAGGCACTTAAAAATGGCTGTTGAATGAATGAATTAGGAAAGCAAACAAAACATAGTAACTAATCTTCTATCCTGTCTTTGGGTTTAGGTTTAAAATGGGAATAAGAAAAATAACACAGGTATTTTAAGTTAGTCTCTTGAAATGATAAAAAGTTTAAATAGTTAACTTACATGTGAAATGAAGACATGTTCACACAAAAACTTGAACATGAAGGTTTATAGCAGTATTATTTAAAATAACCAAAAAGTGGAAATAACTGAAATGTCCATCAACTGACGAAGGTTTAAACAAAATGTGGTACATCCAGGCAACGGAATATGTATTGAGTCATAAAAAGGAATGATGTACCAGTAGGAACTCCAACATGAATAAAACATGAAAACATCATGCTGAGTGAAAGAATTCAGATAGAAAATGGTCACATGTTATACTAACAGTTCATATAAAGTGTCCAGAATGGGCAAATCAAAAGAGACAAAGTATCAATAGATCAGTGGATGCCAGGGTTTAGAGACAGGAAATGAAGAGTGATAGACTCAGGTTTCTTTTTGCTCAGGTTTCTTTTTGGGTGATGAAAATGTTCTGGAACCAGTAGTGATAATTGCACGACATTACAAATATACTGAATCCACTGAATTGTATATATGCGTTAAAATTAAGGGTGAATTTTACAGCATGTAAAATATATTTTAATTTTTTAAAAGAATGGAAAAAACTCTTAAGTTCTCCTCTTCAGAACATGTCAAAAGTACACTATAAAATAATAGACATGTGTTTATAAATGTAAGAGTATTAGGAAATGTTCCCTTGTTTAATTATAAACCAAGTGGAATGTTCGGAGATTTCAGTAATCTGACAGGGAACCTTAAGAGGATTAACCTGACTTCCCCAGTGTTAACAATACTAATTTAAACTGCATCATTCAAAAACTACCTAGTCATACAGTAGTGATTGTAGCAATGACTTCCACAAAAAACACCAATTAGATTAATTACTCATTAAGGCTGTCATTTTTTAATACCTTATATTTATATAACCCTTTTACTTCCTTAAGGGTTGAACTGTGCCTTAAGATTTAACGTATGGGAGAGTCACATCTCTAACCATTTAATTAGAGGAAGGGAAGTGGGTGGAATTGGAGTGAAATTTATTAGCAATGCTGACATTCCAGGTTGGAACACAAAGTGAAGCAGGACTTAAGAAACCTAAATTCTAGCCTTCTATACGCGCTCAAATAGCAAGAACTGACACTGCCCCATTCAGCAGTGCACTAAAAAAAAATTGAAATACAACATATAGATAAGTGTACACATCGTTAAGTGTAGACTCTGAGTTTTCCTAAACTAAAGACTCCTTTGGGAACAACCCCCAGAAGAAATGGAACAGAGACACAGAACTAGGGCGTTTTGTTTTTTTTTTTAAACCCCTTAAACCAAAGAGAATATTCAAATCGTTTAAAACCCCTGAAGAGCAGACTCTCAGTCCTGTCATAGTTAAACGTGGATCCAGAGATTTAGAAGCAGTTCCTAAATTTACGCATGACATGTGAAAATCTCCCACATCTAGCTTCTGCTTTCCAACAAAAGTTTAATCAAATTTTTGAAGCAGGAAACTCTTGAGTCAGGTCGTGTCTTTCTTGCCGAAGTGCTGAGCACCCTAGAACACTTCAGGAGGATCAGTCTCTCCAGATTGCACTCGCCAAACATTCCGCAGTTGCACCCCAAGCCCGAAGAGCTCCGAGAGATCTCTAGCTGGTCCCGGACCACCGTTCCCCAGGCGGGAGCCCGAGCCCCTACCCGCTTCCACCCCTCTGCTCTCCGTCCCGCCCACTCGGACCGAAACGCCGCGCTGCTCCTTTAAGGCCGGACGCCGCCGGGGTGTGCGGAGAAGCGCCGGTTCTTCCCGCCTCCTTTTGCACCGCTCCCTTCCCCCTCCCCTCGGAGTTTCAGGTGAATGGGTCACGGAGGGTGGAGGCCGCCATACCACTCCTCCTCCCTGGCGTCCACCTCCCCCTTCCTGCTGCTTCAGGCGGAGGCGGCGGGACTCCGGGGAGAGCTAGCCGGGACGCCGAGGAGTCCGCGCGGGGTGCCGCAGGTGGGGCTCGCGGGCGCCGGCCGCGCACTTGCCGCACCCGGGCCAGGGGTTGGTGCGCATGCCCGGGGGGTGGGCGGAGGGGCGGGGAGGGGGGAGCAGGGCTCGGTCCCGGCGGAGTCCCGGCTGCGCGCTGCCTCTCTGCCAGGCGGCAGGTGCGCCCTCCAGGTGAGCGCGCGCCCGGGCTCCCGCCGGCCTTGGGGCGCGGAGAGGAGGTGAGAGCTGGGCGCGGCGCCGGGGGCCCCAGGCCCCTCCGTGCACTGAATAGTGGGGGAGGCGCGGGGAGAGGACGCCCCGCGGTGGTTTCGGTGGCGGTTTCGCTCCAGGCTTCGGACTCTCCGCAGCCGGAGAGGCGCGGGGCGGCGAAGAGAGCCGCGCCCGGCGGACTCGGAGCCTGCCTCCCGGGTCGAGGGGCTACTTGGAGCCGCCCATCTGTTCCTTTCCGCTGAAACGATTCAAGCCACCACCAGTGTCTAGGCGGCGTGGGCAACTTTTCGCTTTCTTAGGGGCCGGCGGGAGATTGGTGAACCGCGAGAATCCTGCGACCGGCTCTCTAGGCTGCAGTTTGGGGGTTGGGGGGGGTCCTTGAGGAGAGAGCCTGAGCTTGAGGGCTGGAACGAGGGGGGCCGCTTGCTGGCCCGGGCGGGGCTCCTCGGACTCCGGAAGCATCTGTTGTTATCCGCCCCCATCTCACCCCTCTGGGTATCCCAGGTGGAGAAGGGGTGGCCGGGTTTAATCCGTGCAATATTCCTGGAGTCCTAGGGTGGGCCGATCGGCTGTTTTCAACCGCCTTGGTGGGAGTTGTGTGAGCCCGCGTCGATTTAAGCTGCCAGGGCGGGGATTTAATTTCGAATGAAGCTGTACTTCCAGGGAAGCCACTCATGCTTGGGATTCTCACCCTTGACCTAAAGGCCGCCGCCAAGGTGGGCGGACCTGCCTCGGGCTGTCCCTACTCACCCAGCTAGGACGCGTACTGCCCGGGGTGCTCCTAGCCAGACCGCCGGGCCCGCGCGCCGCCGACACGTTGCCTGCGTTGGAGGAATTGTGCCGGGCAGGTGGGATGAGGGGTCAAGATGCCCCTTGCAGTGGGGAGAGCAGCCCCGAGCCCCTCGTCTCGTGTCCCGAGTGAAGCGACAGAGTCGGGGGAGAGGGGCGGCATCCTGGAGCTGGCCGGGCAACCTGCCCGCCTGGGAGATGACCCGGGACGGGGAGAAAGCAGCCTTCCAGGTTAGTGTGTGGCCCTCACGCACAACAGGTGTATTATTGGGATCCCGGGAAAAGAGAAACCCTTCCCCATTAAGGGACTGGTCCTTTTTTTGTGATTGAAAACTAGGTCTTCCCAGACGGAGGTAGATTTCTAAAACTTTTTATGTATTCCCAAGTGTAGCACTGTTTCTTTTGCACTGTACACGTTTAATATTTTCTCTTCTTGGTGTTTTAAAATAGGCATTTTAAAAGGTGGCGCCACAATAATTGGTATCTCCGTTGACAAAGCAGCAGCACTGCTGTTTTTTGTCGTTTTGCATTTATTTGGTTACTGGGCGCCTTCTTTGTTAGAGTGTGGAGGCGAGGAGAGGGAGATTTCCACAACTTCTAGGAAATTTAGGAAAGTGATGAGCATTGCCTCCTGTGTGTAAGGCACTGTGATAAAAGCCTTTTGTAGTTTATGTCTTTTAATCATCCCAGCATCTCTAAAAGCTAGGTCTTATTAGAACTCCATTTTAAAAGTGAGTAAACACCAGGTAGGAGAAACATGTTACAAATGGGCTGACTTGAAAATTACTTTAGCTAATCAGGGAAAGTAAATATATATATACATTTAAGTATTTATTTATTTGGCTGCACTGGGTCTTAGTTGTGGCAGGCATCTAGTTCCCTGCCCAGGGGTGGAACCCAGGGAGGGTTAGCCACTGGACCACCAGGGAGATTCTGGGACAGTATATTATTAAAGGGACAGTTCTTGATATTCCGGTGGAGAACCAGATTTGGGGAGTTTTTCTGGAATTCTCTACTTTTGACTAGTCCCTATGGCCTTATATAAGTGTTCCCCATCTTGCTTGATGTAAAGGTAAAACCTTCTGTTTTCTTCTAAAGATAATGCTGGAATTTCTTCTCTTTCAAAATGATGGAAGATTGCTTTCACCCGCATAAAGTAACTGATCCTATGTCGTTCACCTTCCCGGGGAGGGACCTCCCAAAGAAAGTTTTCTTAGTTGCATTTCAGGGCTTACCTGATTAGAATATTTCTTGGACTTTTGCATCCGCATTGCTATTTATAGAACTAATGGAGTAAAAAGACCGTGGTCACACCTTTTTAAAAAATTTGCCCCCAGGGTTGCAGCTGTTCTGTAACTTCGTGCTTTCCATTCTTGAATGTGGTGTGAATCACATTGAGGATCTTATGAAAATACAGATTCTGATACATAGGTCAAAAGTGGAGCCTGGAATTCTGCCTTTCTAACAAGTCCCCAGGTGATGCCTGTACAGTTGTGAGTTTGACCCTTTTTTCTCCCTTTCCCTCACACTGTAAACACTTAACTACTTTTGTGAAACTTAACTTGAAGGATTATATTCCCTGGGTGTTAGTTACGTGAAGAACTTCAAGGCATTCACTGCTGGATTGAAATCCCAACTCTAATATGGACTATTGTTTTCTAAATCAAATATTGATTGCACATCTCTGTTCCAGGGACTAGATCTAGGGATCAGGAATAAGAGTGAAGATCAAGACAGACATTTAAGTGCTTGGGAAGGTGGTATTCCTTTTGGACTGGAGAAGATTGTAATTTAAAAAAAAGAAAAAAAAATAATTAAAGGGGAAATTTGCTCTGAAAATAAATTGGTGGATGGGGTGAGATACTGGGAGGACATCTCTGAGGAGGTGAAATTTGAGCTGAGAGCTGAACGGGAAATGCCTGCTATGTAGAGATCTGGGTGTTCTAAACAGGAAACCCTCAAGATCAAGGCCCTCCTTGAGTTGACACCTTTATTCTAGGCAGTGATTTTCAAAATATATGATGTGGTTAAAAAATCATCTGGAGAGCTTATTTAAAATGTGGTTTCTGACACTGCTGCTGCTGCTGCTAAGTTGCTTCAGTCGTGTCTGACTCTGTGCAACCCCATAGACGGAAGCCCACCAGGCTCCCCCGTCCCTGGGATTCTCCAGGCAAGAATACTGGAGTGGGTTGCCATTTCCTTCTCCAGTGCATGAAAGTGAAAAGTGAAAGTCAAGTCACTCAGTCGTATCCGACTCCTAGCAACCCCATCGACTGCAGCCTACCATGGTGCTCCTCCATCCATGGGATTTTCCAGGCAAGAGTACTGGAGTTTCTGACACAGAGCTAGTCTATTTCAAAATCTGTCTAATGTCAACTAATGATATGCCTATAACCTTAATAGAATCATTTAATATCAACTTTAAAAACGCCTTAAACGCAGATTCATGAAAGGGGTGTGATCGAAAAGGAACAGACTGCCCTTAAATACAATGTTGATTTATTTTTACTTACTGACAGTTTGCTTTAAGAATAATTTTGAAGCACAGCATTTTCAGGTAATCTACTAAGATTATTTTGGCCAGTAAACATTTTAAAAGAGAGAACTTTTTATTTTTTCACCGTCAGCTGGCTTTAAGTTGAACATACTCAGTAAGGGTCAACTCCAAATTGGCCCTGACAGTTCAGCTGTTTGCCAGAGCCTGTGGCTTTTCACCTCGCATTTAACTTTTTCCTTCACTCAGCATACACTTATTGTCCAGATACTGTTAATGTTGCTGTGCTGGGCATTGGGCAACATTCTTGGACCTCTTTTTCCTATTGTCATGGCCTTAGAACTTAGTCACAGGCTGCCTTGTAAGAGCCTTAGAAGTCCTGCAGTCCAGTGTCCTGCTTCTCCACCTCTCCAAATACCAAACAAGCTTTGCATAAACAGCATGAGGTCAAATTGTTATTTGTTGTTTTGGGAGGATGTGTGGAGAAACTTCCTAACATTGAAATGAAATTTGACCCGCTGGAGTTTTTTTTTTTTTTTTTTCTTAAGGAACTCTTTCTAGGGCTACAAAGACAGCTCTTCAGCTCTTTGAAGGCTGCCGTAGTGGTCCTAATGTTGAGTGCTCCAGGCCAAACATTTCCTGTTTTTCCAGTCATTTGTCCTAAAACATGGTACCTCCTGAAGAGGTACCCAGTTGGAACAAGATGTTCAAATTTCAGGGTTCTGCAAGGGTTTGTTTCTTTTTAATAACTGTATCATTCCTAGATCTAAGCACTAACTCTGTAAATAATGGCTGAGATTGGAATAACTTGTTAGCTTTGTTGAGATTCTGATTGAGGAAATGCACCTGTTTCCTGCACTGAGTCTTAGTCGCTGCATGTGGGATCTAGTTCCCTGACCCGAGATCTAACCCCAGCCAGCCCTCTGCTTTAGGAGTACAGAGTCCTAACCACTGGACCGTTAGGGGAAAAAAGTGAAAGTGAAAGTGGCTCAGTCATGTCCAACTCTTTGTGACCCCATGGACATTGCAGGCGGACTCTTTACCGTCTGAGCCACCAGGGAAGCCCAGACTGCCAGGGAAGACTCAAGGAAATGCACTTTTAAAAATGAACAGTTACTAAGCCAGATTTCCCTTATCTAGTACTCAAACTATTTTTTTAAATTGAGTTTTATATTTTTAAATGATTTATTCCTGCCACTAGTATTTGAAAATGAATACAGTAGTCATAAGTGCCTAAACACTGGAATTTCTCACTTTCAGAATAATCATCTTGCTGAAAATGCTTTTTGCTCATCTTCTTTAATACATTATCTTACCTACTACCCCATCCCGAAGAGGATTATCTCCCTCTTTGATTCAGGAAGTTAGCGATGCTCGATGCTCGCAGAAGAGAAGAAGGATTTGTCCCCTCAGATTGTGAGCTTTTTGAAACCACTTGGTTTGTTTTAGTCCATCATTCCAGCCTTACAGAGACCTTGATCAGTGTTGATGTACTTGTAGCCAATGAGGTACTTATCCTTTCCAGTGTCTTGTCAACTGCAAATTTGGATACACTTGTCCATGTTGTCTGGGGTCATGACTAGAGACCTCCCTCAAGGTGGACATAAGTGGTGTATTCATTCATCCGAATTAGGCTTAATTATTCAGCCCAGTAGGAATCTGCCCACCCACCCTCTGTATCAGAGGATGTGTCCAAGAGTCTCAGGATTCTCACTGCATTCCCCTCATCTACCAGTCTGGTAACCTTCTCAAAAAAGAAAATGAAGTTAATGTGCCATGAGACATGACTTGTTCTTAATGAACTCTCTGCAAGTATTCACTTCACAATTTGAAATCTCTGGTCTTAAGGGAGACATGACAGCTAAGCTCTGAATCCAGGCAATGGTTTGGAAAGCAAAATTGTCTGGATTTTTGGTGAAGCTTAAAACTGCAGCCTGAGTCTGGATTTAGAATTTTCAAAAGCTACCATTGAGCCTGGAATTTTGGGTATAATCTTGAATGAGGGACACCTAGCTATAGAAGAGATAAGATACCTCTAAGGCCAGTGTGTTAGTGTTTGATGTTCAGCTTCAGAAATAGGGTGCCATATTTAATAATATTTAAATTCAGTTTTCCTTAGTTCTTTTTCTAAGCATCAATTAGGAAGACAGTAAATCTGGACTTTTTCTCTTTCATCAGTTCAGTCGCTCAGTCGTGTCCGACTCTTTGCGACCCCATGAATTGCAGCACGCCAGGCCTCTTTGTCCATCACGAACTCCCGGAGTCTACCCAAATCCATGTCCATCGAGTCGGTGATGCCACCCAACCATCTCATCCTCTGTCGTCCCCTTCTCCTCCCGCCCCCAATCCTACCCAGCATTAGGGTCTTTTCCAATGAGTTAACCCTTCGCATGAGGTGGCCAAAGTATTGGAGTTTCAGCTTCAGCATCAGTCCTTCCAACGCACACCCAGGACTGAGCTCCTTTAAGATGGACTGGTTGGATCTCCTTGCAGTCCAAGGGACTCTCAAGAGTCTTCTCCAACACCACAGTTCAAAAGCATCAATTCTTCAGCGCTCAGCTTTCTTCACCGTCCAACTCTCACATCCATACATGACCGCTGGAAAAACCATAGCCTTGACTAGACGGACTTTTGTTGGCAAAGTAATGTCTCTGCTTTTAAATATGCTATCTAGGTTGGCCATAACCTTCCTTCCAAGGAGTAAGCGTCTTTTAATTTCATGGCTGCAATCACCATCTGCAGTGATTCTGGAGCCCAAAAAGATAAAGTCTGACACTGTTTCCACTGTTTCCCCATCTATTTCCCATGAAGTGGTGGGACTAGATGCCATGATCTTAGTTTTCTGAACATTGAGCTTTAAGCCAGCTTTTTCACTCTCCTCTTTCACCTTCATCAAGAAGCTCTTTAGTTCTTCTTCACTTTCTGCCATAAGGGTGGTGTCATCTGCATATCTGAGGTTATTGATATTTCTCCCGGCAATCTTGATTCCAGCTTGTGTTTCTTCCAGCCCAGCGTTTCTCATGATGCATATAAGTTAAATAAGCAGGGTGACAATATACAGCCTTGACGTACTCCTTTTCCTATTTGGAACCAGTCTGTTGTTCCATGTCCAGTTCTAACTGTTGCTTCCTGACCTGCATACAGGTTTCTCAAGAGACAGGTCAGATGGTCTGGTACTTCCATCTCTATCAGAGTTTTCCACAGTTTATTGTGATTCACACATTCTCTTTCATAGCACTGTAATATTTTGGCCTAAATTGCTTGTCTGTCTGTGTGTGTTTGAGTGCTAGTTACAGAGCCATATACACTTATGATTTGTGTAGTTTTCTCTACGTTATATGTCAATAAAGCAGTTTTTAGAAATAAAAGAAGGTGAAGAAGTTGTCTTCTCTCACTGTGTTTGGAAAATTATGCTAATCATGTTGGTGTTACTAACATTTGATATACTTCATCTTTGAGGTTTTACCGAAATACATTTGGGCAATATTTTATTGAGAAATTTGTGATTGACTGTTCTTAAGGGTGTGGAGGATACTTGCTGTTGATTTTTAAGAGCAAAGTTTAAAGAGTTTGAATTGATTTGTTATTCTTAACAATGTAATATATGATTACACAACCCTTGTTTGAAAAAGAAAAAATATTAAAGACTTTTCTCAGGTTGTAGATCTTGCTTATGTCCTTCCTCCTGTCTGCCCCCAAGCCTCTGATTCTTTCTTGCTAAGTCTTCTCTGTTATCTCCAAACTGCACTTAGGCACATAGCCCCAAATAATGCCTGTTGCGGTTGCAGTTTTCTTGGTGCGTTACCTTCGGGAGAACATGGTCTCATCCTTAACTTCCACAGGCACCTGTGGTGCTGTGTAGATACTTAATAAATACTTGTTGATTAGGTGAAATTGCCTCTCAGATGTTCAGGGAATTTTGCTTTGAGGGATTTTAGAACAAAATTATTCTGCTTTTCTCTTAGTGAACAGGACTCTTTAAATACAGTGTGTGTTTGATATTTTTTCTTTTTTGAAAATTATATTCCACTTTGAAGACTAGGAAAAGGAGGTAAGGAGAAAATGTTGACAATCCTAGCATTCTTAGATGCTTTTGTAACCCTTTTAAATGACAGAAGAAGCATACTTTTAAACCAGACTATGCTTTAGTTAACATTGAAGGGCTAGAATATGCTAGACACAACTGTATTTGCATTTTCATATGCATTCTCCTTTTCTATGAACTTTGAAAAGTAATGAGATAGAATAAATGTCTTTTAAGAAATTTATATTTATACATCTTTATGTGTGTTCTTCAGTGACTATTTTTTAAAAATAGCATTTTTACCTGTTACTGTCAACAGCTTTGTGAAATTTTCACTGCTGCAACTTATAATTTCAAGTTTAAACTATATTTGTATGCCAGTGATGTGCAGAGCATAATGTTAGGTGCTCTGAGGACTACCAGGCCAAATGATTCCTTGAGGTTGTTGTTCAGTTGCTAAGTCATGTCTGACTCTTTGTAACCCCGTGGACTGTAGTCCACCAGGCTTCTCTGTCCGTGGGCTTTCCCAGGTAAGAATACTAGAGTGGGCTGCCATGTCCTCGTCTGGGGGATCTTCCTGACCCGGGGATCAAACCTGTGTCTCTTGCATTGGCAGGCAGATTCTTTACCACTGAGCCACCAGGGAAGCCCAAATGATTTCTTATGCTCAAAGAATTAAGGGTCTAATGTGCAAAAATCACAGTGGGAAGGACAAGAGAAATAACAATGGAGTGAGACGTCATTTGAGATTGCTATCATTAGTTTTCTTAGCGATGCAAGGAAACCGAGCGCAGTAGTAATGTCATTACCCTACTTCTGTTGCTTAGATTGGCTGATTCAGGAGGTTGCCGGCAGTGCTCATCCTGAAGATCAAGTGACCACCAACACCAGCCATGTCATCCCGGCCTTTTGAAAGTCCACCTCCTTATAGACCTGATGAATTGTAAGTAAATATGTAATTCTTTCCTTTTTTTTCTTTTTTTTTTTTTTTAGGCCTTGCTTGTGAGATTTTATTAATAGTTTCCCAACCAGGAATTCAACTCTGGCCCTTGGCAGCCAGGGAGTTCCTCCTTTTTCTTTTTCTTTTTTAAAAGTCTATTACATGTTAAAAAAAAAGTGTGTAGTTGAAACGTTCATCTGTTACGTGTTTGCTTTAAGAATAAAATGACGTGCATTTGTAAAATCAAATTGAACCAAAGGGTATTCAGTGAAGAGTGAGCTCCCCTCTTAACCTTCAGCTTCCAAGATGACAGTTTTTTTCTGCAGTGGGAGCTGTTGTCACTTGTTTTGTCATTGTTGCTACAATAGAGTCTGAGCTTGCATTTGTGTGTCTATTTGTTTTTAAAAAATGATATGGAGCTTCCACAGTAATGCCTTACTTGTTTGCTTTTGTCTGTGCTGGGTCTTCACTGCTGAGAGGGCTTTTCTCTGGCTGCGTCAAGCAGAGGCTGCTCTCTAGTCGGGGCGAGCAGGCTTCTCATTGTGGTGGTTTCTCCTGTTGTGGAGCGGGGACTCCAGGGAGTGTGGGTTTCAGCAGTTGAGGTGAGCAGGCTCTAAAGCACAGGCTCAGTAGTTGTGGTGCATGGCCTTAGTTGCTTCCTGCCATGTGGGATCTTCCCAGATCAGGGATTTTTCCCTTGTCTCCTGCATTGGCAGGTGGATTCTTTACCATGGAGCCACCAGGGAAGTCCTTCAGTGCCTTATTTAGATGACTGTTGGCAATAGTCAGTGTTTCAAATAGCATGTTTATTGAGATATAATTCACCCACTATACACTTCACCCATTTAGAATGGGCAGTTCGTTGGTTTTAGTGCATCCCTTCACCACAGTCAGTTTTAGCACATTTTCATCACCCCTTCCCAAAGAAACCCTCTATCCAGTAGCACTCTCGTGCGCCCAGTACTAGGCAACCACCAAGTCCACTTTGTTTCTGGATATGTCCATTCTGGACATTTCATGTAAATGGAATCTTACAATGTTTTGTCTTTTGTGACTGAATTCTTTCACTTGGTATGTTTTCCATGTCATCATAATCTTTGTTTTTCACAGCAGTTCTGGGTTCACAGCAAAATTGAGAGGAAGGCATAGAGATTTCCCTGCCCCCAGACATGCACAGCCTCCCCCATTATTAATATTTCCCACCAGAGTGATGTGTTTGTTACAGTTTATGAACCTAATTGATACATCATTATCACCTGAAGTATATAGTTGATACTAGGGTTCTCTCTTGCTGGTGTTAGATTCTTCATAGGATGAGCACTTTGTGTTTTGCCCTTTGCAGCACATCTCAGTCTGGACCGGCCACATTTCAAGTGCTCCAGCTGTCTGTTGGGCTAGTGGCTGCCATGTTAGCATGGCCCTGTAGCATTCCATTGTGAGGCTCTCTCACAGCCATCCATGGCACTGTGGGTAGATGTTTGGACTGTTTCCAATTTGAGACTATCATAAGCAATGTTTCTGTGAATGTTACACTGTTAATGGAGTTATAAGTGATACAGTCATTTTGGAAAATGGTTTGACATTGTCTAGTAGAGCTGAAAATTTTTAAAGTTTGACCCAGAAATTCTGCTCCTGGGTATACACCCTAAAAAATGTGCCTTTGGGTACCAGGATATAAGTTGGAGATTGTGTTAGAACTATGCTATTCATGACAGCCCCAAATGGAAACAACCCAAATATCCAAGTAGAGTGTGTTACAGAATTTTCTTCCTTCACATTTTCAGTGTTCTCCAGTTTCTCCACTTCCTTTTCATTCTCATATACTCAAGTAATTCATCTAATTCTCACGGTTAGCAGCCTCCAGTAGGAAGATATCTCCTTTGGCACGAGGAAGGTAGTTTGTGGAAATAAGGGAAAAACCAAAAGGGGCTTTAGTCATTTTAGGAATTGACTTTTACCTCCCCAGGGCCCACAGTTTTTAGATTCAGTTGTCTACCCATTACTGTGTCTGTTACAAGCTGTGTGTTTATGGTTAAATTACTGGAGATTGCAGGGTATTTTTAGAAAAAAAGATTCAAGATCTCATTAGCCATCATTTTAATGAACCCTCATTAACGTTTCATCTACTTTGTAGGTCTTACCTTAACTGGCAGTAGCTCATGTAGTGATTTGTTTAATGTCTTACTGCCCTGCCAATGAGGGGCAGGGCAGTAAGACATTGAACTCGGTGAGGGGCCTGGACTGAGGCTGTCCTGTCTGTTGTGTTCCCAGTGCCTGGCACAGAGCCCAAGATGTGTCAGCCTGGCGGCTCCAGTGGCTATCTGCTAAAATGAATAAGTGAATAAATGTGCTTTCTGAAGGAAGAGAGCTAGGCAGCCAGAAATTGCACCAGTGTAGGCCAGTGTAGCTGTCATGTCTGAAGGAATTGGTCTCCATTCACAAAGGAAAAGGACTGATGCCATTGTTCTCAACTGCCTCGGTCCCATCTCCAGCGAATATGATTTAACTGGTCTGGAGTGCTCTGTCTGGGGATTTTCCACATTCCCTAGGTGATTCTAATATGCTGCAGAACTTGAGAACCTCTGCTCCATAGAAACTAAGCAGTCATTCTCAATGTATGGTTCCCCAGCTGCAGCATCAGCAGCATCTGGAAACTTCTACTCCAGACCTGCAGACTGAGCAACTCTGGGGATGAGGGCCAGCAAACCCTCCAGGTGATGCTGATGTGCCTGCACAGATATCGTTACTGTTCAGTGGGTGTCTGAGTCTGCTGGGGATAGCTGTAGTAGAGTATCATAGACTGGGTGGCAACAGAAATTTATTCTCACAGTTCAGAGGCTGGAAGTCCCAGATAGGTGCTGGTGGAGGCCCTCTTCTAGATTGCAGACTGCCAACTTCTTGAATCCTCACATTGTAGAAGGGGTGAGAGGGCTCTCTAGGGCCCTTTTTATAAGGGCACTAATCCCATTCATGAGAGCTCCGCCCTCATGACCTAATTATTTCCCAAAGACCCCACCTCCTAATATCAGGATTTTGATACTTGATTTGGGAAGGGCGGGGAGACACAAATTGCCCCATTGCAGTGGGGCCGTACAAATAATAGCTTCCTTTGCCAATGGCTTGTTTAAATTATTCCAGGTACTTTTATATGTTCTTTCTGCTTACCACTAAAAAGTGCTAACTTAAAATTGTTTTCGTGTGCATTTCAGCAAACCTAATCACTACACACCAAGCAATGACATATATAGTGGAGAGATGCACGTTCGACCAATGCTCTCTCAGCCGGCATATTCTTTCTACCCGGAAGATGAAATTCTCCACTTCTACAAATGGACCTCTCCTCCCGGAGTAATTCGGATCCTGTCTATGCTTGTTATCGTGATGTGCATTGCCATTTTTGCCTGTGTTGCCTCCACTCTTGCCTGGGACAGAGGCTACGGAACCTTAATGGGAGGTAGTGCTAACTACCCTTATGCAGGAAGTGCCTTTGGTAGCTACGGAAGTGGCTATGGCTATGGTTATGGCTACGGTTATGGCTATGGAGCAGGCTATACAGATCCAAGAGCGGCAAAGGGATTCCTGCTGGCCATGGCTGCCTTTTGTTTCATTGCCGCATTGGTCATATTTGTTACCAGCGTTATAAGGTCAGGCATATCTAGAACAAGAAGGTATTATTTGACTGTAATAATAGTGAACGCCGTTCTGGGCATTATGATGTTTATTGCCACAATTGTCTATATAATGGGAGTCAACCCAACTGCCCAGGCCTCTGGGTCTCTCTACAGTTCACAGATATATGCTCTCTGCAACCAGTTTTATACACCTGTAGCTACTGGACTCTACGTGGATCAATATTTATATCACTACTGTGTGGTGGATCCCCAGGAGGTAGGAGTAGTTTTGTTTTTTTTCTCCCCTCTTTCCTTGGGTCAGAGATTCTCATCTTGGGATGCTTAATAGGTTCACTTGGGAATGTTTAAAAAAATAGTGATGCCATGGCCCCACTGTTATTTAAGTCAGAATCTGAGAGAAAGGCTGTGTATCCTTATTAAGGTATAATGAACATACCATCTAATTCTTCCACTTAAAGCACAGTGCGTTTGTTTTTAGTGTATTCACAGAGGTGTGCGACTGTCACCACAGTTCATCTTAGAACATTTTCACTACCCTAGAAAGAGACCCCATCCTCATTAGCAGGCACTCCTCATTTCCCTAACTGTCCCCAGATCAAGAAACCACTAATCCTCTTCTAGAGATTTGCCTGTTCTGGACATTTCATATAAGCAGAATCATACAGTATGTGTTTTCTTTTTTTTATGACTGGCTTCTTTCACTCAGCAATAATGTTTTAAGGTTCATCCGTATTACAGTATATACCAGTGCTTCATTCCTGTTTATTGCTGAATGCAATTCCATTGTGTGCATATACCACATTTTCTTTATTGTCGGCAGATAGACATTGGGCTGTATTTTGGCTGTTATGAATAATGCTCTGAACTTTTGTGTGAAACCTGTTTTAATGTGACTTGAGTTTAGAATATACCTAGGGCCAGAATTGATGGGTCTTATGGAAACTCTTCATTTAAACTTTTGAGAAACTATCACATTCTTCTCCAAAGAGGTTGCATGATTACACATTTACCAGAAATGTATGAAGATTCCAGTTTCTCCACAACCTCAGCAGCATTGTTTTTCTGTTTGATTCTAACCATGCTAACCCTCCCAGCGTCAGGGTCTTTTCCAATGAGTCAGTTCTTTGGCCACCTGATGCGAAGAGCTAACTCAGTGGAAGAGACCCTGATGCTGAGAAAGATTGAAGGCAGGAGGAGAAGGGGCCAACAGACGATGAGATGGTCGGATGGCATCACCGACTTGATGGACATGAGTTTGAGCTGGGAGTTGTTGATGGACAGGGAAGCCTGGCATGCTGCAATCCCTGGGCTCGCAAAGAGACACAACTGAGCAACTGAACTGAACTGATGCTAATTAGTGTGAAGTGATACTGGTTTTGATTTGCATTTCCTTGATAGCTAATGATATTTTCTTGGGCTTATTGGCCATTAGTGTATCTTCTTTGGAGAAATGGTAATTCAGAATCTCTGTCCATTTTTTAGTGGGGGTGTTTGGATTTTTATTATTGAGTTGTGAGAAATTTTATTTATTTGGTTACAAGTCCCTTATAATTTTTTCTCTCCATTTTACATCTAGCTGATGCTCTTTGCACAAAAGGTTTTAATTTTGATGAGATCTGATTTTTCTTTGTTGCTTGTGCTTTTGGTGTTGTTTAAAAACACTTTGCCTAATTCAAGGTGACAAAGATTTACTGTGATGTTTTCTTCTAAGAGTTTTATAATTTGAGTTAACGTGGGTCACATCATAAGGAAGGGGTCCAGCATTTCTTGCATGTAGATACCCAGTTGTCTTAGTATTATTTATTGAAATAACTCTCCATTGAGTTATTTTCATGCCTTTGTCAAAAATGAATTAACCATAAATGTGATGATTTATTTGTAGACTCTCAACTTGTTTCCATTAACCTGTGTTTCTGTTCTTAAGTCAGTACCGCACTCCTTGAGTGCTACAGCTTTGTCATCAATTTTGAAACTGGGAAGTGGTGGTCCTCTAAATTTGTTCTTATTTTTCATGATTTTGTGGTTTAGATTCTAGGTCTCTTGTATTTTCATATGTGTTTTAGGATCATCTTGCCAATTTCTGCAAAAAAAGTCAGCTAGGATTTTGAAAGATTGCTTTGAATTTGTACGCAATTCTTCAAAATCCTAGCTTGGAGAAGAATTGTCATCTTTATAATGTGTTCTGCTTCGTGGACATAGGGTGTCTTTCCATTTACTTGGGTCTTCTTTAATTTCTTTTAAAACTGTTTGCTAATTTTCATTGTGTAAGTCAGTATTTCAAAAAGCTGTTAGGTGATTCAAATGTACAGGTGCGGTTGCAAAGCCTGCCTTCTATAACCGTGCGTCATTCTAATTAAAATGTTTCTAAGTTACTAATCTTTTTTTCTTTGTTTTCTCCTTACACTGACCCAGGAGTTTTCGTTCTTTTACCTGAGTGAGTCACTTTTGGGGGTTAGACCTTCTCCAGTAACTACCATTGTTTTGAAGACTGAAATATAGGTTTCAGAGTATTTGTTGTTGACATTTGGTAAATAGAGCTGAGGGTTGGTACTCCTGTCTTACCATACTGTCGTCCTTCTTAGTCCTGACTACCTGAAACCTATATTCTTTGAAAAAGGTTATGACTGTTAGACCAGCTACAAAGAGCCTCCTCTTAGCAGACATTCAGGCCCGAGTCCTGGTACCTGTTCAGCTCCAAGTGCCTCCAGGCCAGGGCACCATTTCACATACCTGTCAGACACGAGAGCTGTCGGGTAGGGTTTCCTTGTCACAGGCCCTTCTAGTAAGTACACAAAAGACACCTAAAACAGAGGAAACTAACAGACTAACTGAATTATCAGTCCATTTTCTTTAATTTATAGCTTGGTTAGATTATGTCTGCATAATTTATGGTAAGGTAGATTCTCTTTGGACTAGAAATTTACATTTAGTGTAAAAAGTTGAGCCAAGCATGTGTTATGAACAAGACTGTGTAAGCATGATTGGATATTTGAAACAACCTCTGTGAATAACATTTTTCAAAACCCTTTAGATGTATACCAGGGATTGAGTTAATTTATTGGCCGTTAGCCTCTATTTATGAAAATATGGCCCCTAGTTCTCAGACTTTAGAACTAGTTTTCTATAATTCTAAACCACGGATGTGTATTCTGAGAATTGACTCGTGGTAGAGGTGTGTGTGTCTCTTTTTGTGTCTGTGTGTCTGTGTGTTTGGGTAGCCTAAACCCATGTGGCTCGGGCTAGGTTTTGCAGTCTTACAGTGTAACCATTTGTATCAGTTTTAGAGCAGCTAAGCTAGTTATTAGGGCCTTAGGTATTTTTAGAGTGTGGATTGGAATAAAGTAAACAATTAAAAGCTAACTATCTCAATATCTTTAATCTCTTTTTAGGCCATTGCCATTGTACTGGGGTTCATGGTTATTGTGGCTTTTGCTCTAATGATTTTCTTTGCTGTGAAAACTCGAAGAAAGATGAACCGCTATGACAAGTCAAATATTTTGTGGGACAAGGAACGTATTTATGATGAGCAGCCTCCCAATGTTGAAGAGTGGGTAAGTGTTTTATGAAAGTCAGTAAACATCCAGTTTTGCTTTGTTTTATTTTTTTTCTAGAAACACCCCAGATCTGTCTAAATTTGATCTAGTGTGCTTTGTGGAATTTTATTTTTAGAATTATTGTCTTTGTATATTGCAAAAGTTGAGGCCTCAGGTTTTACTTTGAACATTAATAAAGTGGGGTGAGTGGACATGGATTTACTCCGAGGTAAAAAGCCAGATTTCTGTTTCTAAGAAGTGGATCTAGGCCCTGAGCAGAAATGGTTTTTAAAGGAATCACGAGGGACAAAAACGTGGCTTTGAAGAACAAAAACAACTCCTCTCCCCTTCCCTTTTATTTTCCTGCTAATCGTTTTGGAGGGAAGCACTGTCTTGGGTCAAGATCCGCAAAGGTGTTTTTAGGGTGGTGGCAGGTGGGAGATCTTTAAACCTTTTACATGGAGAACAGCCTGGTGACTCACAAGAACTAACATTGATATATGAAATACTTTAGTACAGTTGGGGCAGATTCTGGACAAAGGATACAAAGAGACCAAAAAACCCAACTGCTGTTTTTGAAGAGCCTGGAGCAAAAGCAGAGGGTTGGGAGCAAAAGCAGGGTATTGCACAGGCCCCTGCACACAGCATCACCTAAGCGGTGGGCAAACCACCCACCTAAGCGGTGGGCAAACTACCTTGGCAACCCCTTTGACCCGACCCTGGGATACACCCTACCCTCACTCCATTTGAAGACTAAGCTCGTCACCCCCTCAAGAATCAGGCAAGCAGGGGAACCAGTTGTTTGTTCTTGCTCCCCCTGCTGTAGTAGGGGCCTCAGTAAAGCCTTGCCTGAATTTCTTGTCTGTGATCATTTTTTTTTTTTTGTAGCTAGGAGGCCAAGACTCCTGGTTGGTAACACTGATAGCTAACTAACCTGTTTTGTTCTTGGAAATGCTGTGTTATGATGTTTTTGAGAGAGCAGCCTCAGAAACTGCCTTCCTTGGTTTCTTTGAGCAGATTGGTTTCTTGCCATGAAGGTTACTTGAGACTCCTGGATTCTGGTTCCAGGATAGGTTGGTTTTGGCCAGTGGGAGCAGAGCGGAGCGGGTTGAGGGTACATCCTGGTCAGGTCAGGGGTGGAGATATTGATCGTCTGGAAGACTCCTAGCTCTTGCATGCTGTGCGCCTGATATTTGAAGACGTTTAGGAATGTAGATGAAGTTTTCCTAGTGGAGGTACTAAGACAAAGCAGTCAGGAAAATCAAAAGGTATGGTATGTGGATGCCTGTGTTCCTGACCTCTCCTGGAAGCCTGCTGCTTGTTTTTCTCATTTTTCCCCCTGTGACATGTGAGGGTGTTGAGGATTGTTTTCTTTTGACCTTTAGCTCTAGGCAAAGCCACCTGTAGAGGGAATAGGACGGGCTGTTGTGAACTGTGAAGTCAAGGTTTCGCTGAGAGTTTCTGGGCGTGTCAGTTTTCACTGGCTGTTGGATTTGTTTACTTAAGGTTTCGAGAGCCTAAAAAGTGACTCAGGAGAGACCAGGGCCAGAGATATTACAGTCCCAAGGAACTTTGACTTCTTATTTGACTTTACTGTCCTGAAAGTTTAATCAATTCTAGGTGCTTTTGATAATTTGACAGAAGATAGCCATAGTAACTTAGGGACGTGGTGATGATGATGAAGTGAAGGGACTTTAATTTTTAAAAAGGCAATATTTTTATAATGCTTCCTCACTGAATCTCTAGAAATTTGATAGCTAGCCTATAGATTGTTTCATGTGAACTTCATAGTTTGTCTGTGGTAATAAATGTTTCATCATACGAAAGTAGATAATCATCTGTTGAATAGCAGGTGTGAGACTTTGAACATACTGTTTCATGCAAAACTTAATCACTTAAATTCCTCATTTCCTTTTCCCTTGTTTTCCCAACTGAAGTGCCTAAGAAAGGCTGTTTGAAATAAGCTCTTGGTTCAAGCTACAGGGATTGTGTTTTTCCTTCTGTTTTTCCCTCTCCCCTCCCCTGCCCAGGTGTGCTCTGCTGAACTCAATCCCTCATTTTCATTTTTGCCCGAGTTTACTTCCACATCCAGATGCAGACTGTTACTCGCCTTTCTCCAGTCTTATGCGATGATTCTGCTCCAGTGGGTTTCACCCCGATAACATAGCTGCCCAAGTGGAAGTGTTTGATGCTGCATCTAAAGTGCCAGAGGGTGGAGTGGATTAGTATTTTTTCTTTTTGGTTGTTAAAAATTAATATCATAAAAACAACCTCCACTTGAAATAATGGAAGAGAATCTAGAATTAATTACTTGTACTAAGTGAGAATTAAAATTTGGATTCTAATTATGGATACGTAAGACATATCTAAGGGCTTCTCAGGTGGTGCAGTGGTAATGAATCTACCTACCAGTGCAGGAATTGTAGGAGACGTGAGTTCGATCCCTGGGTCAGGGAGATCCCCTGGAGAAGGAAATGGCAACCCATTCCAGTATTCTTGCCTGGGAAATCCCATGGACTGAGCAGCCTGGCAGGCTATAGTCCATTGGATCGCAAAGAGTTGGACATGGTTGAATACAACACAGCATATATATATATATTCCTAATAATGGGTTGTTTGGGGTAGGGGTGGGTATCTTACTAAACTTACTGAAGGAATGGTTACCTGCTGAATATTTGTTTACTCCTTCTCTACACATTGGGGTATGTCCAGACATTCATTATTAAATCTTACTGCCTTTCTTAGATTTTTAAAATCTTTAGGTTAAGAGAGCAAAGCCTCAGCTCAACAAGCTGAGCCTTCATAGTTTTTTAAGCAGGTTTCAACGCATTTGTATTATCTGTGAGAAAACCTGCAACTTTCTAATTTACTGTCTCTCAATCTCCACCACAATAGTTTCTCTGCCTTCTTAGGAATCTTAGGGTTTGTTTTTTTTTTCTCCCCTTTCTGGATATCTTGTACTTTGTAAAAATAAACAGACCATGTTTGCACACTGGATGTTTTGTAGTCAGTTAAGTTTGTACCAACATTGTTGTATTTTTAAATGCTTAAAGGCTCTTTTAGTTAAACTTCTAAATCTTTATTTTTTTCTATTATGTCCTCAAACCCCAGATTGTTACTTTTTCTGAATTAGAAAGTATATATATGATGATTTATCTGACTGGTAACGGTGAATAATTTTTCAGATACTGTGAAGAAAATTCTGCCATCCAGAGTTACCTTTTTGGTGTATTTTCTTTAATCCTTTTCCTCTCCTATTGCTTATTCTAATTCAGAATTATGATTATAGTCCTTATTAGTGTCAAATTCTACCTTTTTAAACTTTCTTTTAGAGGCTTTTTTATCACATCATTAAATATTCCTCAAAAAATTCTTTTAAGTTTTTTTTTATTTTTAAATGTAGACCATGTTTAAAGTCTTTATTGACTTTGTCACAGTATTGCTTCTGTTTTATGCTTTGATTTTTTTTGGCCTCGAGGCATGTGGATCTTAGTTCCCTGACCAGGGATCGAATCCCCACCCCTTGCATTGGAAGGTGAAGTCTTAACTGCTGTACTGTCAAGGAAGTCCCCTCCTCAAAAACAGTTTTGATACTGTTAAAAACTTTTACTGAAGTGTAACATATATATCCATATACACACAGAATAAAGGACATTAGTTCAGTTCAGTCTCTCAGTCGTGTCCGACTCTTTGCAACCCCATGAATCGCAGCACGCCAGGCCTCCCTGTCCATCACCAGCTCCCAGAGTTTATTCAAACCCATGTCCATCGAGTCAGTGATGCCATCCAGCCATCTCATCCTCTGTCGTCCTCTTCTCCTGCCCCCAATCCTTCCCAGCATCAGGGTCTTTTCCAATGAGTCAACTCTTCGCATCAGGTGGCCAAAGTATTGGAGTTTCAGCTTCAACATCAGTCCTTCCAATGAACACCCAGGACTGATCTCCTTTAGGATGGACTGGTTGGATCTCCTTGCAGTCCAAGGGACTTTTAAGAGTCTTCAACACCACAGTTCAAAAGCATCAATTCTTTGGCGCTCAGCTTTCGTCATAGTCCACCTCTCACATCCATACATGACTACTGGAAAAACCACAGCCTTGACTAGACAGACCTTTGTTGGCAAAGTAATGTCTCTGCTTTTTAATATGCTGTCTAGGTTGGTCATGACTTTCCTTCCAAGGAGTAAATGTCTTTTAATTTCATGGCTGCAATCACCATCTGCAGCGATTTTTGGTGCCCCCCAAAATAAAGTCTGACACTGTTTCCACTGTTTCCCCATCTATTTCCCATGAAGTGATGGGACCGGATGCCATGATCTTAGTTTTCTGAATGTTGAGCTTTAAGCCAACTTTTTCACTCTCCTCTTTCACTTTCATCAAGAGGCTTAAGTACACTAAGTTTAATTGTATGGCTTGGTGAAGTTTTACACATATAAGCCCATTTGTAATCAGCACTTAAATCAAAATATAGAACACTGCAGTGTCCAAGGTCTCCGCATGCCTGTTAGTCGGTATACCCTGGGGGGTGATGACTCCTCTTATTTCTCTCATATCAGTTAGATTCGCCTGTTCTTAAACCTCACATAAATGGAATTATGTGCTGTGTACTTTTGTGTCCACTTGACATAATGCTATGAGATTCATTTATGTTGTTGCATTGGTCGGCGTGATACTTTTTATTTTTGTATGTTTTGGCAAGATAAAAGCTTTCCAATGACTCCTTTTTTAAAAAATCCACGGTCGGAATTATGATTTGTCAACAAAAACAAGAACAGAAAACCATAACGCAGGGCAGTCTCCCTCCCATCCTTGTGTTTCCGTTTGTCTGTTGCCGAGTATCTTTCCCACCCTCGTAGGTGCTCTTTTTAGTTTCCTATAATTCCTTTCAGTGCTTTATGTCCTGAAAATAAAACCAAAGAAAAATACACTCCCTGCTTTTTTATGCAGAAGTTAATGTACTGATCACACCATTCTGGCTGCACCTCACCCTTTTGCTTTACAGTGTCTTTTTTAAAAAAATATTTATTTATTCAGCTGTGTCAGATCTTAGCTCTGCCACGTGGACTCTCTAGTTGTGGTGTGTGGGCTTAGTTGCTCTGCAGCATGCGGGACCAGGGATCAACCCCGAGTCCCCTGTATTGCACGGCAGATTCTTAACCACTGGGCCACCAGGGAATTCCCAACAGGGTCTTTTTTTGTGAAATCATTTTATTTATTCATTCATTTATTTTCGGCTGCGCTGGGTCTTTGTTGCTGCTCTCGCGCTTTCTCTGCATGCAGCAGGCAGGCTCAGTAGCTGTGGCAGGTGGCCTTAGTTGCCCCACAGCGTGTGGGATCTTCCCCGATCAGGGATCAGACCTGTGTCCCCTGCATTGGCAGGCGGATTCTCAACGCCTGGACCATTAGGAAAGTCCTACAGTGTGTCTTGGTGATCTTTCCTCACCACTTGATTGCCTCTTCGTGGTATGGATGGACCATGGTTTATGTAATCATACTCATTGGTGGGAGCATTTGTTGTTTAATGTTACAGACAGTGATAGGATTAAAAAAAAGCAAGAAAACTTGGTATGCCCTGTAAACATGTTTGTCCATGTATATACTTCTGTAGGCTAACTTTCCTATAGTATTACTGAGTTGAGGGGTATATATACACACATGTCTGTAACTTTGATAGATAGTGAGAAATTGCCCTTCAAAGGAGATGTACCAGTTTATACAGCCATCGGCAGTGTGTGAAATTCTGGTTCTACACACCTTTTCTAGTAACGTTCCACTGGAGAGATGTATTTGACCAATCTGTATTGTTATGTATTAGGTTTTTTCCAATTTTTGACCAGAATAATTATGTAATAATAAAGTCATTTCTTACAGTAAGTATGTGTAATGTTTTTTGAAAATGGAGAAAATTGATGTTGAGGGTAACTTTGCTATTATATAAACAGAAAGCATTTTTTTAAAATTTATTTTTAATTGGAGGACAACTGTTCTACAGTATTGTGCTGGCTTCTGCCACACATCAACATGAATCAGCCATAGGCATGTACACACACATCTCCTCCCTCTGGAACCTCCCTCCCACTTCCCTCCCCATCCCACCCGTCTAGGTGGTCACAGAGCAGTGTGTGTCTGTGGGCTCCCTGAGTAATACAGCAAATTCCCATGGGCCATCCGTATGTTTCAATGTCGCTCTCCATTTATCCCAGCTTCTCCTTCCCCCGCTATGTGCCTGAGCTCACATAATGTAACAAAACCAGGATTGGAGCCCCAGCTGAGCATTTCCATGCCAAAGAGCTTTTAGGGAAAGCTTTAATGATTATATATTCTCTCTCTTTAATTGGACTCGAGTGCACAGAAATTGATTTTTCCCCATTCTTTGTTCATGCTCTTGTCGTCTTTGGTCCATTCATAACCTTCTTGTTATTTGTTGATTTGTTTCATCATGAACACCCATCATCCTGCCATACACCCTACGTTACTAGGTCTCAGTTACATTAGCCCATGTTTCTCACTCTTCCACCCCCCTGCTCTGCCTGCTCCCAGAGGTGACCTGTCCCGGAGTGCCTCCCCTACTTTCATTAGAAAAGACCACGATGTGTTCCTTTCCATTTCTGTTGTCTTGATAACGTGGCTGAAGTGCTTCTCGGTGCTAGGAATGGAACTCGTGGTTCCACAGTCATCAGAGTAGATATCCTCAGATGTTCTCACACTGAGCAGACTTCCTTGCCGGTGCCCTAAGTATACTTACCAGCTTTGCAGGGTAGCACTGCTTTGGAGGACACCCTTTGTTTAGTCTCAGGTGAACAGCCCTGTGGGACTGGTAGTCTTCCCCTTTCCTCCACTCTTGCTGTGTGTGCTGGCTTCTCTACTTAGAAACAGTGTATCAGGGAGGTAAAATACCAGGGTTTGAATTCCAGCTTCCCTGCTTTCACTGTGACTCTTAAGATCAGTTCTGTTCTTTTTAACCTCTGTGTTTGTCAGGGAAGCCTCGTTTGGAGAGGATTCCTGGTAGAGGGACAATAAAGCTCTGGGTTTGAGTCCTAATTCCAGCACTCTTTGGTAAACAGATTAACCCTTCTGATCCTCAGTTTTCTTGTCTATGAAATTGGCTGTATTATTTGGTCTGCCTCTCAAGATGAATGTGAGATGCCTATGGGAAAATGAAGAATACCAGTGAAGTATGGCTGTCTGCCTTACAGGGAGAGTGAAAGGAAAACAGCTGATTGTGCAGAAAAGAATTTTGCATGAGTACCAGTTATAGTTGACAAAAACAAACTTAAATTAGGAGAGGTAAAAAGGAATTTATCTGCAAGATTTCAGATGGTGATTTATGAAACCTAGAAAGAGTTGAAACAACTTAGCCACAGAGGCAAGGATGTGGCTGTGTATCAGGAACAGCTAGCATCAGGACTTCAAGGCCATTGGGATCTGCTTTCTCATCTTGATTCCCTCCTGCTTGGAAGGCGAGCAGAAAGCAGCTACTTAGAACTCTTGAGTTTTTCATATCAGTGCTTCACCTAAGATTGACCGGGAGAAGGGGTGCTGATGAATGAGTAGGCCTGGGTCAGGTGGCCATTCTCACACTTAGCACTGTGCCCAGGACAGGGCCCTTCACACATCATCTGGCTTGTGGCAGTTGCCACAGTACTGTGTGGAATGGGGAGATGGTTTCCACAGAAACGACTCTGTAGATGATCCTTACTACCTGAATATGTGCTACATGGATTTTTTTGTTTTAATATTTACTAATTTTATTTTTGTTTATTTATTTGATGTGCTGGGTCTTAGCTGCAGCATGTGAGGTCTTTGATCTTCATTGCAGCCTGTGGGATCTTTAGTGGAGCATGCGAACTCTTAACTGTAGCATGTTAGATCTAGTTTCCTGACCAGGGGTAGAACCCAGGCCCCTTGCATTGGGAGCTCAGAGTCTTAGCCACTAGCCCACCAGGGAAGTCCCTGCACTACATGGATTAATTGTGATTGCCCTTTTTATTTTTTATGTCTGTGTCATCTGACCAGGTTTAAATGCAAAGTGTGACTTGAGTAGCTTCAGATGAGTTTCTGAGAAGCTTTGAATGTGCCCGCTTCACCCTCTGCTGGCTTCTGTCTCACCTCAGTGCCCCTCAGTATTTGTTGGCTGCTCCTGGAGGGTGTCAAACTGCTCAGATCCCTTTTTGTCCCTTCCAGCTTGGTCTCATACAAGGACAGGGGACTGTGGTCTGAGGAGCTGTGTCCTACCAGCACAGTGAGAATGCTAGTACACGGACTATTCAGCCATGGGAGCTGGAGCTGAGGTTGGAGAGGCTGATACCCTTACACCCATGAATATGAGTGGTACATGTTAATCTGTTCCCCCACCTGCATTTTCAGAAGGTCATAAATATAAATCTCAGTACACACATCTTCATTTTCTGGGATCTGGCTTTGGAAAAGCACACACCTACAGTAAATATTAAAGAACTGATTGTAAGATGTGTATACTTGAAATTAGTTTTAGTTGATAGTTGATACCGTGGTATTCTGGCAAAATAGTTACTAGAAGTTAAGCACTTCATTTTCAGGTGCTCCTGTGACTAACTTTTGGTTTGGCTTTGGTAACGTAAAAGAAAACAATCTAAGAGCAGCCTGGGACTTCAGGTCATCCAGTCTGTCTCAGTGAACTTACACGAAAGAAGCTGAAGACCTGTGAGGTGGACACAGCCGTGAATGGAGACTTGGGGGTGACTTGATGCTTGGGGGCCAGAGATTTAGACTCTGCTTTCTCAGTGCTCTTTTCAGTGCAGTTCATCAGGCTGATTTGGGGAATGAGCTCCACTGTCTTAATTTTGGCAACAAAGTTTTTTAAAAAGTCACAGTAGCTACTGCCCTGGAGATCCAGTGGCTAGGACTCTGAGCTCCCACTGCAGGGGGCGTGGGTTCAGTCACTGTTGGGAAACTAACTAAGATCCCAAGCATGCTGCATGGTGCAGCCAAAAATTATTTTTAAAAAAGTCACAGGAAAAGCAAGGTAGGAACCATTTCCTAAATAGCCATTATAGATATAGTACTGTGTACATTATTCTTATAATCTTAAGTGCAGTCTTTACAGTGTGGATACTCTTCTTACACGAGGGGACACTGAGGTTTGCAGAGGGCTTCACTAATTTGTCTCAAGCCTGACATACTTACCAGCAGGATAAATCTTAATTTGCCTTTATAACTTGTGTTTTTTGGCATGTTTGCCTCTCATATCTCTGAGCCTCCGTTTTCTTTGCCAGTAGAACTGGGGGAAATAGTTCAGTTAATAGCACGAACATTAAAATGAGGTAATAAGTGTGTAAAGTGCTTTTCTCTACCACAAATCAGCGAGCCAGTTTTCAGGGAGTGTTTTCTGCCTGTCTCCTAAGTTGCACATTTTCTTGTTATGCCACAAGATGTATGTCAGAAGCAAGAACAGACTATGTTTGGAGAGAACATACCATAAACTGTTTCTCCATTGTTACCAAGTAGTAAATGAAGGTTGTTAAACACAGTTCTATTTTTAAGTAGGAAATGCTTAGATCTAAAGTTAACAAGTGTGATATTTAGCCTTATTTCTAGAAGTTTCTAAGGCTTTGACATTGTGACGCAGGACTGTTATAATGTTGTTCCCAGCACTTACCTGTTAAGGTAGGAGCTAGTGAGGGGGATCTGGCTGGGTGTAGAGAAGAGGCAAGGTTCTGAACACTGTCCTTTGTGGTCAGCCTTGGCTAGTTTTTGGTTTCCTTGGACTCTGATGAAGATAATCACTTTGCCTGTTCATTTAGTAGGGTCTTCTGCGTACATCAGGAAAATAGAAGTTCCTTCTACAGAATATGCTGATCCTGTAACAATTAAAGGGCTTAGGTCAGGGCCAACACAGAATTTATTAATTCCCAATCAATTTTAGCTAGAGTAATAATTGTGTTAGTATTCGCAGTGATGGCATGGAATAAAGGAGCTTGGGTAAGAATACCCCAAATATAAATACATTTCATGGTTGGTTGCAGTTGTTAAGTATTGTTCTTCCTCTTACTTGAAAGGTTGCTATGAGATAAGAACAGATGTTTTTCTGAAAGGTGTAGGCAGGCTGTGTATCTCATCTCCTTCCACCCAGGTGGAGCAGGTGACTAGGACGGAGCGGTGCCGGTAGTCAGAGTTAGACAGCTGAAGAAACTCGAATAGCTGTTTTATTTTCAACCAGTAAGCCCAAGCATTCTTTAACGTGAAAGCAGTTCTGTGGGCCACTGACAGTAGGTATACTGGGCTCTCCCCCTGGCAGAGGTTTTGCTGTTATCTGTGGCTTCGGGTGAGGTGAAATGGAACGAGAATGCAAGTGTCTATCTCGGGACTGACCCTCAGAACCCAGCAGCGGGGAGGACAGAGGCCCTGTCTGTCCAGAGGATCCTGGGGAGCTGGCGCAGACTGTTGTAGTGAGCAGTACTGGAGCTGCTGAGTGTCTCTGGGGCTCTGAAAGCAGGGATTCCTAAATTTCCAGCACTCAAGAGAGTCAATTCTAAGTCTAGGTATAATGGTCTAAACAGGGCAGTCGTCTGTGACATAGAGGAAAACCCCCACCCCCCGTCAGTGGTTCTCAGACCTCCCCCCACCCACCCCTGTTTCTCATGCAGCAGATCTGAAATGGGGCCTGAAAACTTGCATCCCGGAGTTCCTGGGTGATGTTGATGCTGCTGGTCTGGGGACCACACTGTGAGAATATTCCACACTGTTCCCTGGAGCCAGGCTGCAGCCCCTATCCTGCTAGCCCAGGGGGTTTTGAGTTAAGGGCCAACTTAGAGAATGCTGAGGTCGTAGGAAGTGCTGTAGTAAACCGAAGGGGATTTGGAAGGCCAGGTGGTGCCCAGCATCGGCTCAGAGAACTAAAGTGTGCAGTGCCTGTGACACAGCTGCTGGGGAGGCTGGCACAAGATGCATGAGTGTAAAAATGCAGTCTGCTCCACGGTCTCCCTTTCTAGAGCCAGGGGCCTCGAATGGGATCACTCACTGAGTGTAAGCTTCTCTACCTCACCCCTTCCGAAGCTCTAGCAATTCATTGACTCTTTAAGAGCTTCACAATTCCCCTTTGCTGGTGTATGTCAGTACTTCGCTATGGGCAGCCTGTGTTTGGATGGGGAGCGTTGGGTTTCCTAAATCCCCAGGGCCAACTGATCAATGTAAATTAATCAGACTCTGAAGCCTGGTCCATGATCTCTTCCTCTGTGGGATTAGCGAATTTGGGAGCATTTGCCTTCAAGCCACCGAGGGTGGAGAAAAGTCTGAGGGAACTTTCCAGAGGCAGAGCCTTTGCAGAGGCTCTTGTTGGGGGAGCACCTGTGAATGTAAAATAGCAGAAAACAGGAAAAACGAGTTGGACCACTGCATGTTTTGAAAACTTGTAGTGCCAGGGCACATGGCCCGGAAGGTGGACCTCACGGTTGTAAAACTAGAGTGCAAAACCTCAGGTTGTAAAACTGGAGTCGAAGGCGCTCCTCCCCCTGACGTCAGGTTTATTTCTCCACTTTAATTACCAAGCAGGAAAAGCCCCACTGTTTCCGTTTTTGAGGGTGGTGTTCCTACACTGACGTAAACAAAGGTAAGATGACTGGAGCACAGATTCATAGTAATTTTGTGTGGAAAGCTGCTCTCAGAACCGTAGTCTGGTAGGCAAATAAGACTCTTCAAAATGAATTCACATTGTATCTCATTCAGTTGTGGTGAGGAGGTAAGGTTGTGAGAATGGTTCCTTTTCTTACAGGGAATAGTCTGTGCCCAGATGAGATGGGTACCTCATGCCATGTTTAAATGACTGAGGTATCATTTGTTGTGCCAGAAATAGCTGAGCTTGTGAGGCAGGTGAACCAGGTTTACATCCCCCTTCTACCATGTCACCTTCTGTGTGACCTAGAGCAAGTTAACTGAACCCTAGAGACTGAATTTCCCCATCCGAGTGTGAAGATGGTTGTATCTTACTGGGCAGTGCCGAGGAGCAAACGGGGTCAGGTTTTGCCGGGCCTGTGAGCGTTCCTCCCCTTAGAGGTCGATGACGTCTATCAGATGGCTGCACCAGTGGGATGCAGGTCCAGTCTGACCCTCTTCCTGTGTTGTGTGAGCAGCTTGTGATGTAGATGGAACCAAGAGCAAAATGGGGCACGGCTGTCATTAGTCCTTTCTGCTTGTACTAATTCTAGATGATTTGTGTGGAAAGAAAGGTTTTTCTCCAACTTTCTTTTAGAGGAGAGAATTGATCTAAAACACTCTTGACCTTTTTTTTCCCCTTGACCTTTAGAATTAATTCCATCCCTGACTTCAAGGTGGAGAGGCTTGCTCGTGCACCAGTGACGTTGATCTGCCTGGTGTGGCAGCTCCATCCACGTCCCGGGAGGAAGACTCGGTGCTGACAGCTGCTGGGAGCAGAGCTGCGCTGAGCCGCCCTGTGTGCCCCCCCCTTGGCACCCCACAGGGATGTGGGATGTTTTCATTAATTCTCCAAGGGCTGTTAGATGTTACATGTTACAAAGATTTTTTTTTCACAAGTGGAATAGACCACTTCTAATGAGTATAATTAAGTTCTGAACAAAATGTTGTCCTCGATGTAACTGCCTCCTGTGAAGATCTTTTGCAATTATTTCACTTGAATTTATTTCATTTTGACATTTTAGAAATGTCTTTCTTGATTGGAGTATGACTCCTAGTAAAACTTGCTGTCATTTGAAGTTAATAACTCATATTCCTAAACATGGTTGGTGAGAGTGCTTGTCCTTTTGGAATTTAGCCTCTATAGTGTGCCTGTCTGGGACTCGACTGGTTAGGGATCTTTTTTCTCCTCAGCCTCAGCCTATCTGAGTGTCTTCTGCTGTCTTGTCTTTCCCTTTTATATGAAAAAAAGTCTGTATGTGGGGTAGGGGTGCTATTTGGACCAGGAACTCTCCAGGCAGATCCTAGTGAAGAGCGGCCAGCTGGGCGCTGCCCTGTGGATTTCTGGACTGGCAACGCCCTTTCCCCTCACCACCCCACCTTCCCGGAGAGCCTGCGGGTGGATCAGCCTCAGGCCCAAGGCTCCTCTTAGCCTCACAGCAGCAAATTCCGGCGTTTGCTTGACTCTCAAACTTTTCTTTCCCCTCAGTACTTGGTAGAAGACAAATCTTACAGAATTTTGTTTTTCACTCGGTTTTCTTTTGCCCCTAATTTCTTAGAGCTGCTCTGACGTTCCTTGAGGAAGACTTCACCATTTGCTGTTTAGAATTAAGCCAGATTTTTCTCAGGTTCTAAATTTTTATAAAAGCTCACTATAGTTATGAAAGTGATAGGGTTGTTTTGCTGTTGTTTGTTTAAAGAACTTTAGCTACCTCTTATGGGCCTTGCGGGCTGGCTTGGGATCCTATCAATAATAACAGTGAGTCTCGGAAATCCCTGTTCTCACCATAGGTTTGAAACATAGGTTGAGGACTCATATAATGACTGATACTGGTGGCTTCCCCTTCTCCTTCCACTGTCCTTTGAAAGCAACAGGTTTACACTCACTTCGCGTCGGTACGTGAGAAAAGTCATATTTAGCTTCTTTGGGGAAAAGTGAAGCATAAAAAGGAAAAAAAAAATGACCTTACTCCTTGTTTTACAAACACATTTTGCCTCTGCCTCTAGACACTTAACTAACTTCTTTCAAGGACAAGATACTTCTTATTCACCTTTAAGTCTGGCTGGGTTTTTTTGTCAGAAATACTTATCACATCACATGTTTGCATGTCATCCTTGCCCAGGGACCATACTAATAATCTTCTCTGTATTGTTCTAATTTTAGTGTAAGTAAGTAAGTGTTAGTCAGTCAATCTTGTCTGACTCTTTTCGACCCCATGAACTGTAGCCCACCAGACTCCTCTGTCCATGGAATTCTCCAGGCAAGAACACTGGAGTGGATCACCATTCCCTTTTCCAAGGGGACCTTCCCTACCCAGGGATCAAACCCTGGTCTCTTGCATTGCAGCTACCGGAATATTGCTCCACCAAAGCGAGCACAGCCTTGAAATTTTTTGTGCATGTGTATGAAAAAGGTTGAAGTAACAAAAGACTTGTACTGGAAGGTAAAGGCAGTGGTCAGGCTTCTGCGGTCCTGCTGACTCTAGTAGGAGATACGGAGAAGGCAATGGCAACCCACTCCAGTACTCTTGCCTGGAAAATCCCATGGACGGAGTTGCCTGGTGGGCTGCAGTCCACGGGGTCGCAAAGAGTCGGACACGACTGAGCGACTTCACTTTCACTTTTCACTTTCATGCATTGGAGAAGGAAATGGCAACCCACTCCGGTGCTCTTGCCTGGAGGATCCCAGGGATGGGGGAGCCTGGTGGGCTGCCGTCTATGGGGTCGCACAGAGTCAGACACGACTGAAGTGACTTAGCAGCAGCAGCAGTAGGAGGTAAAAGAGTTCAGCCCAGAACAGCTCATCTGATAAGGCAGTAGAGCAGAGGTAACCTTTATGCAGCAGACTCCAGGCTCCTGCTTTTCGCCAGGTCCTGGGCTGGGCTTTGGAGACCCAAAGAGGAAGGCAGGCAGACAGCTGTCCAGGGAGAGGCAGTGGATTGAAGCTGAGGCTTTCAAGTATTTAAATCCCACTTTTCCATTTACTAGGTGTAGGTCCTTGGGAAAGTTGTTGTGGTACCCTTAGCCCTTGCTTCCTCCTTCAGGGAGTACTTAGTATTGTTACCTGAAAACTGGGTTCACCACTTGGTGGGTGCTGAGCTAAGAGACACAACCAAGCCATCGGTCGGGAGAAGGAGGAATTTACTGTTACTTGCAGCGAGTAAGGAGAACACCGGGGATCTTTTCTGAAGCAGCATCTTTCCAAACAGCGAAATTGAGGAAGTTTTAAGAAGTTTTAAGCAAAGGGTACCTGTGTATTTGTGAAGGGGCTTGAGCAGAGGAGGATTCAGCATGGAATATGGGGCAGAGGTTGACAGAGTCCAGGCTTTAGTTGATTTAAGCCAGGAGTGTCAACATCATTCCATCCTCCACCTGGCTGGGAGCCTTAGCTCATGCGAACCTCAAAGATACGTTGCATATCCCTTGAGGGGGAACTAGGACAAACTCAGAGATATGTTGTATATCCCTTGAGGAGGAACTAGAACTCTGCTTTATCACTGCACTATCGTTTAGGTGTCTTTTTTTCTGTTCCTGCATGCCCTGGTTCCCTCAAGATGGTTAATTACTGAGATCTGTGCAAGGGTGAGCATTGTGGCCACGCTTAGATCATAAAATGGCCTCTCTTGCGTCAGGAAAACCAGTCCTGGTTCTTTTTCTCCAGGGATCCCCTCACTTACCCAGTTACGGATAGAGTGTTAGATAAAGGTCAGTTTACAGGTAGAGGGACCCCCTCTCTTTACCTGTAAATGTGTACCTACTAAATGATCCCTCAGTTCAGTCTGTGGCATGCTGTAAGCAAGCAGACGATGGTGGCTTAAAGAGCAGTCCACTGCCTGTTGAAATTAGACACGTGGGAGCAGCGGCACCCTGTGTGTGAACAATCTGTCTTCACTGCACACGTGCTCTGGTAGGTGTGTGTGCACAGGTGCTGGCAGGACAGGAGGACAGGGAGGTGCCTCTCCCCGCGGGGGGCGTGTGTGGAAGGCCCCCGGGAGGGGGTGGCACGACTGCTACTTGAGTCAGGACTTGAAGTCCGATTAAGGATTAGCTGGCAAAGAAAGGAGGAAGGACGTTCCATCCTGGGCAGTAAGAAGTCTCTGCAGAGACACACAGACACCTCTTTGGGGAGGTTTTGGTTTCCGGTTTGGCACAATCAGTAGGAAATCCATGAGCTCTGCACCCTCTGAAAAGTTTGCAGAGAGGAAAGAAACCTGGAGAAGAGTTAAATGGGTTTTTGAGAAGAGGACATCTTTTTAAACCTAATATGCCTTTGGCTTGGCTGGGCCTCTGGCTGTGAAGCTTGGGGATGCTGTCGAGTCCTCAAGAATTCAGTGGACACCAGGAATGGTTCCCACCCGACCCCCCGTGGTGGGATCTGAGCACACTCCCTGGTAATCCACCCACTGGTTTCCCAGTTGCTGCCAAACTCCACTTGCAGAAGGAAATGATTCCATTCCTCTCTGACTCATGGGAATACTAAACAATCAAGAATAAATACCTCTATGTACTTCAAGGGGTAGATAAATAAATATCTTGTGACAGGTGATAGAGCAGAGATAGGAAAGGAGCAGGTCAGGTTTTAATGCTGTGTTTTATGGACAGCAAGATGTAAAGTGTGTGTGTGTGGCAGGGAACTACACTATGTTGATGCTGAATCTCGTTGCAAAGACTTACATAGCAAAATAACCCATTAAAAGTCTGTTGTCCCCTTCAAATACTTGTAAAAATTCTTTGTTCAGTTCCAACAGCTTTGATTACAGAAACCAGCATCTTCTGAGTTTTTATTGTGGTCACGAAGGCCCCGTGCTGTGACACCTTGTCATCTCATTTAATTGTCAGAACAACTTTATGAAGCAGGTAGCTTACCCGTGTCTTGCAGATGATGTGATTGAGGCTTTCTAGAACTTGTGGTCAGCAGATCTGGAGTGAACCGAAGTATTATAATTGGATGCTGCTGTTCTCATCACCAAGCTAAAAGAGTCCCACCAGCCCTATTTTTGAAAAATTAACCTTTTTCATGGAAATAATTTTTTGAGTTATCTCCACCTCCCACCTTAGTTTTATTCCCTTTGAAACAACTCTGACTTGTCTGGGCTTAGCAGTTATTTTTTATAGCAGAGTAATTAATATGTGAAGATTTTTAGGTGAAATTTAAAGTCTTAGATCTACTGCATGAAATCTAATAGACAATGTTAAAACTCTAATTGGCTATGATTATTATATAGAGATTTTCTCCCAAAGGTTCTCTGGGAAACCGTTCATGTTAACAAGGCATAATCTCCAGTGTGTGTTAGTTCTTAGGACAGATGCACTCACGCGTCAGCAGGGAATAGGAAGGAAGGTAGAGAAGGCAGTGATGCTCTGTCTATACTGTATAGGCTATTAGTGATAGAGCCATTGAAAATGTAGAGGGAGAATAAACAGGTCTTTTATTAATAAATCAAAAATCAGTTTGGGCTTTTTAAAAATTTTTATTTGTTTTTGTTTGTGCTGGGTCTTTGGTGCTTTACAAGCTTTTCTCTAGTTATGGAGAGCGGGGGCTGCTCTCTAGTTCTCGTTCTCAGTGCTGTGGCCTCCTCTCGAGCCCTCTCTTGTTGTGAAGCATGGGCTCAATAGTCGTGGCACACCCGGGCGTAGTTGCTCTGGAGCATGTGGGATCTTCTCAGATCAGGGATCAAACCCAGTCTCCTGCATTGGCAGGCACTGAGCCACCAGGGAAGCTCCTGGGCTTCTTAATGTGGTTTTAAAATGCCATATTTAGGGTGAATGGATTAAGAAGAACCAATATTCTTTGTCCTAGATTAGTGGTTTTCCAAGAGTGGTGCTCAGGCAGCAGCATCAGCATTACTTAGAACTTGTTAGAAATGAAAATTCTCACTGTAACTCTAGGGCCAGATAAAATGAGATTAGTCTTCCTAAAATGGGGTGGATAATTATTCCACCTAATCACATCAGGATGAGAATCAGATAATTAGGATTTTTTTTCTTCTTTGTAATTGATTCTGGATTTGTGAAACTAACAATAGCACCATTTCTGTGCTGATTTGACTATTAACACTATATAATAACAAGGTCAGATAGGTTAATAGTATTTAATGAGCCCAATAAACATTAGATAATTTTATATATGATATTTTTATTCCGTTTCTTTCCCCCTTTAAGTTACAGGCTATGTAATAACTGAGTCTCTTGGAACTGTTTCCTTAGGTTAAAAACGTTTCTGCAGGTACACAAGACATGCCTCCTCCCCTCTCAGACTATGTGGAGAGAGTGGACAGCCCGGCGGCCTACTCCTCCAATGGTAAAGTGAACGAGAAGCGACCATATCCAGAGTCTTCCTATAAATCAACCCCGTAAGTAACGTCTTCCTTCTTTTGCTAGAATGAGTCTGAAAAAATGAGATTTGCATGTATTTATAGATCAGTTGCTATTTTGTGCCATTCAGCTTGAAGGAAAAAAAAAAAATCCAACATTTTTCACAAAGACTGAAGACTGATCTCTGCCTTACAAGTGCAGAAAATTCTTTTTTCTGATTTTGAAGTTTAGATAAGGATGGAAGGGTATTGTGGATTGAGAGCAGAGCTAAATGTGGTTCTTAGTCTCTTGTTCCTGCCTGTAATTATTATATCTCTTTAATAGAAGGAAGAGATTACTCATTGGTCAACACTATCCACATACATTTTATTAAATTAGAACACTGCATTCCAGAATTCTGAGACTCCTTTGCTCTGCTGTGGTGATGGTGGTTTAGTCGCTAAGTCATGTCCAACTCTTGGAACCCTGTGGGCTGTAGCCCACCAGGCTTCTCTGTCTATGGGATTCCCCAGGCAAGAATAGTGGAGTGGGTTGCCATTTCCTTCTCCAGGAGATTCTCCTGACTCAGGGATCAAGTCTGGGTTTCCTGCATTGCAGGCAGATTCTTTACTGACTGTGTCACCAGGGAAGCCCCTTTGCTGTGCTAGATCATCTTGCTGGAGGATGTGAAGCTGATAAAGTGTCTAGAGTTTGTTTTACATGTTAAAACAAAGAAAGCCTCACAGTGAGTTTCTGGCCTAGAGGGGGTGCCATTCAGGTTATTGAAATAGTATCCCTGTTGTGGGCCTAGATTACCCTGAAGCCGAATTCTAATTTACCTTAATGACAAGAGAGAGACATTGGGGATGTTGTTAAGGACTTGAATGTAGCTTTTGCCTAAGGATGATAAACTAGTATTCCTGTATATAATTCTAGAACCTCAAGTTCCTTCATAGACCAAAAAAAGTAAACCTTCCCTTTAGCTAATTGGGTCCTTCTACATTAAAGATTTATCCGCTAGTGTTCAAAGTTTTATCTCCAGCCCCCACTTAGTGGGCCAAGTTTGTTGAGATCCACTCTGAGTGTACAATAGTTTGGGTGCCTGTGTTCTTCCTCCAAATCATTCACAACTGAAATCAAAAGCAAGGTAGAATCTGAAGAACCAAACAAAGTATCTGGAGGGTAAGGCAGAATGCAAGGCTACTTCCAAATTCCATTCCAGGGTAATAATAAAGCCTCCTCATACTGATTCCAGACTTAACTCAGCGGCTAGTGTCATCCCATAGGGTTCCAGCAGGGTTTGTAGATGACTAAGAGCACACCCGTCCCCTAACTCTTAAATTTATATATACTTTCCTTGCCAAGCGTTTTGTTTTTAGCTTTTATGCTCTATTAAGTTACTGTTTAGTGTTTGAAAGGGTGTAGAAAGAGGGGAGATGGAAGACTTCTAAGCTGAAGATTTATAGTATCAATATCTAATATAAAATTATGGGAGGAGGCCTGCCTTACAATTTTTTTTTTCCAATTTCTTTTGCCCTTTAGCATCCCCCCACCCCCAGGAGCCCCCAACCCCTCAGACAAACCCACTGCATTCTAAAGGTTTGTTTGCCACCTCAAAGCTAGACGCATGGTAGCTGGCAGAGTGTCGAGGAACTCGTCAATCATTCACTCACAGACAAAGTCACATTCTCCTTCTTTAGAGGTAGTGTTAACAGAGCACTCAAAGCCATGTTAACCTGGATAGAATTTAGAAGGAAAAACTCAATACCACGACCACCTCTGACTACCCGCCCCCCACCCCCCCAAAGCTTTAGGCATCTACAAGAAATTAGTAAGTGTGATTAGAAGTCCTAAGACTTTGGCGACAGAACCAAGCAGTTTTGGATCACCTAGAAAACAGTCCAGCTCGTGGATAAAACTCAAGATGACAGTTTCTGTAAGTTGACAGCAATAACAAAAAAAAATTCTTCTTTGAACTAGTTGACTTGAATAGCAGGCTGATGTCGGAAAGCCTCAGGTGCCTTGTTTCTCCTCTTGCCCTTCTCCAGCTCTGCTGCAAGGGAAAGTGCAGCTTTGCGTTTCTGTTACTCAGAAGTAGTCGAGAGTTGCCACAGCTCTTGGTCTTTTATTTCGTGTTAGGCTTTGGTTTTTGTGCTTGTGGCAGAAACAGTTTATGTATTTAAAAATCTGATGCAATATTAAATAATTGGTGTTAGAAAAATAAGTGTAATAGTAACTCTTCCATTTCATTCATTCTTCATGGCTTCAGGCTTAACAGTGCAATTTAAAGAAGAAGTCTTGGCTGAGCCCCTTTGCTGTCCACTGGAAACTATCACATTGTCAATCAGCTATTCTCCAGTATAAAACTAAAAGTTTAAAAAAAATAGGTGTTAATGAGTCCTTTCATCTATTACAATATAAAATGCTTTTAGGTTCTTTGTTTGCTTTTAGTTTTTTTAGTTTAAATTTTCAGTTTGTTTCATTTTTCATCATGTATGTTGAAAAGAGAAGTGATATAAAGGAGTCTAAAATTACTATTAGGAAGAGCTTATCTCTGGGAGTGGCCCCCAAAGGAAGATAGAGATGTGCATTCCTCTCCCCACTCAGCATTCCATGGAACTGGAAGAACCTGTAGAAAAGAGACGCAATTGTTATCTTCCTAACAGCCTTTTGTGGAGTATGTCCTGGGCACAGGTCAGGTCAACACCTCTTCCAGGTCTGTGGGAGTTTCCTAAAGTGAAATCTTACGTCCATTTTACATAGAAGGTTGACTAACATGGGAGCCTTCAAGGGGCTCGTGTGTATTCGAGGAACCGAGCACAGGAAGCTGGGGATGGGCTCAGCGCTGGGCAGGTGGCTCTTGAGCGAGCGGGTGCCACTGCCCTGTGGGTCACAGCGCTCTGACAAAGGGCGGTAGTGCTCACGGACAGATGATTCCTGTTTTGTTAGGGTGCCGGAAGTGGCTCAGGAGCTGCCACTGACTTCACCTGTGGAGGACTTCCGGCAGCCTTATTACAGCAGCAGTGGTAACTTGGAGACGCTTTCAAAAAGGGCTCCCGCGAAGGGCAGAACGGGGAAGTCAAGGCGGGCAGAGCAAGACCACTATGAAACAGACTACACGACGGGAGGCGAGTCCTGCGATGAGCTGGAGGACGACTGGATCAGGTACCAGAGCGTCTCTCGCTGGAACCCCCTGCAAAGTCCCATGGTTTTGGCGGTGTAACCTCATTCTTTGCCAACCAGGGTTGGAGACAGATTTTTGTTACATTTTTCCCCCTTAGTACCCTTCTGTAATAATGACTGACCTGGAGGGAATATGTTTATCTTTAAAACACTTTCCACGCACCCCCACAAAATGACAAACTTGGCCAGTGCTGTATACTTTTACCAACAGCCACCCAAGCAAGGTTTGTCAAATAAGTAAAATACACATGTAGGGGAACTTTGTTTTATTAATTAGAAAATTGCAGAGCAGTGTTATGGCTCTTTCTTTTGACGTTTACTTTTAAGTTAAGCTTTCATGATGATACCAGAGATTCTTTTAAAAGTTTAATCCAAAGGACTTTGGCAAACAGATTTGTAAACAATTGAGTTAACAATTTAGTGTTGTGGTTAAGTTACTTTTTGTGTCAGTGGTTTGGTAATAGTCCAGCATTGATCGCCGGCTGTACTTGGGTATGACCTTTTGGCCCAAGTATTCTGAGGACTGGGACACAAATCAGAAATATTTGCTCTGTGAATTGTGGTGAATCAAAACATTGCTTTTCAAGCTGTTAGGAGGGATAGATAGGGCAAATAGAGCTAGAAATCCCTTACTCACTGGTGGCTCTCATATTTCATTCCACCTTGCCCCTCGAGTTTAGCCACGTGTCTGTAAAATGTTTGCCTATCTTGTATCGTCCAAAATTTAAATGCAAGCTTTCAGAAATTCTGAATACTCATTTCCCTTCCGAGCAAATCATTTAATTTCTCCTCTCTTTAAAATGAAGATACTTAGACTGTCTTAGATAGAATATTTAAAATTCCATATTGCTATGAAGCTCCTTAGTCTTGTGGAACAACTCAGAGTATTTCCTCAGTGGATTATGGGTGATTAACAGCATCACCATCATATGTAAGAAATAGCCAGCATACTGAGAGATACAAGTGATAAGAATTTCAGGATTTTTTTCATAGTTTAACACATTGCCAGATTATTTTTACAGTGAGCATGCATTTTCTTACATGTACCTTTTAATGTCTGCTTTTACAATCAAAATGATTTCCGTTAAGGAAAAACAAGACCTATCCCCCATCTTCCCACCAAAAAAATGCTCAAAGCCATCTGAAAACTACAGGTGTAGCAGAAAACAGCCACCTGCCAATCAGCTGCTCTGCCACTAAAGGGATGAAAATATCCTTTATGTTCATAATTCCAGTTTTAAGACTTTAAATGTAAGTGTCCATTCTCCTGTGGTGTTGTGTATTCAGAACAAATGAGTTCCTAAGACCACCCTGAAATTTCATAAATGATTTTCAACACTTATTTCTAAAAATCAATAAGCAGAGTTAAAAAAAAACAACAACACGTGAGCATCAGTGTAAGAAGCATCATCCTCCTTAAAAGAACTTCTTTGTATCCCACCTTCCTCTATCCATAAGCAATAGCAACAAAAAGAAAACCAAGAGAATGTCATTCTCCACCTGCCACCAGCTTTATTATCTTTGTGGAAGAAATCATTTTCTCTCTGAATTTTTAGGGAATATCCACCTATCACTTCAGATCAACAAAGACAACTCTACAAGAGAAGTTTTGACACTGGCCTGCAGGAATACAAGAGCCTACAAGCAGAACTTGATGAGGTCAATAAAGAACTCTCTCGTCTGGATAAAGAACTGGATGACTATAGAGAAGAAAGTGAAGAGTACATGGTAAATTCAAACCTGATAATTAGATATTACGTAGAATTTTATTCTAATCTATGGAGCTATGTTATCCTTTATACTAGTATTGATACAGATTTTGCTAGTAATTACCAAACTGTAATTTCATTGAACAGTAATTGAAATCAAGTCTTAAAGTCTTTTTGAAATGGAAGAGTGTACTAATGTAGTTAAGATTTATAAAAAAAAATCTGAAAAAACTAATCTGTACATATATCCCTTCCTGTTTAAAAGAAAATAGCTACATTACTTTTTCTATTTATAAACAGAAAAGAGTTCACTCTTTCTGTAAAAAAGAGTTCACTCTTTCTGTAAAAAAATTCAAATAATACAGAATTGTATACAGAAAAATAGATTGCCTTAAATTTTTTCAACCAAAATATTAGTTGTTAAAATGTCCCCTCCATGCAGAAGTGTACCTAGAAATAATCTTTGATAAAGAATCATAAGTTTTACTTGTATTCTTCCTGCTTTTTTTTTTACTCAACAGTAGTTTGTGGCTTGTCTTTATTTTTTTTCCCTTGATCACCTGTCTGCGGTAGTGTTTGTCCATGTAAAGTTACTCTTTACTTCTTAAGCCCCCTCTCCATGTTGTAACTCTGCATAGATCCCACTTAAGAAATCAGGGAATTATGCTCCAGCTCTTTAAAGGCAGTATACCTACACAAGTTATTTGGAATTTGTCTGCACAGGAAACTTGTCACTTCCATTTATGTATCATCTGTATCAGTGTAGACGTGGGGATATCTGTTCTGAACTTTAGCTTACAATTCAGCACTGCTTCGTTTTGTTGCTTGAGTTGCTTTAGCGAGGACCACTGGGAACTCTTTCAGTTGCCTCTTGTGTTTCTTTGACCTACTCCCATCATTGTGAAGGTTTCTCTTTTTAAATATTTTCTGACATTGCTTATATTCTGCTGTTTTATTCAATAGCAGTTTATGATTTTCGACAAGTTTATGGAACACAATGGAAATCTGAAAGCATTAATGTGCTTAATTTTTTTTTTAATGAATCTTTATCAATAATAAAGATCTACTTGCTGAAAAAATATTTTTATGTGTTAAAAAAATAACTTCATTATTTTCAATTTTGTGACTGTACCATAATTTACTTAATAGTCGTTCTCTATGAATAGACTTTTAAGTATGTCTCCCTCCCCATTCCCCCCACCTGCCCCTAATAGTAAACCTACACTGGTGAACATCTCCAGCCTTGTGCACTTATCTGCTGGGACGAATTCCAGTATGTGAAATTGCTGAGTGAGAGGTTATGTACGTGTAAACTTGTGTTGCAAAACTACCCCCCAGAAAGATTATATCAACTGTATTCCCCCCTAGTAATGCTCTAGAGGGCTTCTGTGACCCAAATCTCACTAACATTTTATGCCTGAAAAATGACTGCCTTGTGTCTTAGATACCAGTATTTAAGCTTTTTTTTTTTAATCACATCATGTACTTATTGGAACTTCATAGTCCTTTTATGAAATAACTTTTGCCATTTTTAATTGCAGTGATCTGCTTTCTGGTTTTGAAGTATTTGCTTCTTATATAGTTTATTTATTGCTCTCTTTTATGTCTTCTCTATGGTACTATACACCTTTCTCAATCCATTTAATGCTTATTCACTGTTACTGTGTGCTTGATGTGGAAATGCTGGGGTTAGAAAGGTAAATCATGTTTCCACCCTCAAAGAGCTCATGTTAAAAAAAAGAGAAACTGTCACCTAAACAAGTTAAACAGTGGTACTAATGTCATACTTACAATATGTATAGAAAGTGCTGTGACTAAGTGCTCTGAGAAGGAGTAAAGTCTGCTCAAAGCCTGGAGCGCTGAGGGGAGGCTTCACTGAGTGGTAACTATGGCAGGTTCTGCAGACAGCAGGGTAGGTGCCTGAGTACCTCATGAGTACAGCTATAAGGGGAACACAGTGGAAATCTGAAAGCATTAATGTGCTTAATTTTTTTAAGGAATTACAAGTGAGGGACACTGGAGTGATAGGAGACTAGATCAGTAGAGAATTTAACGGAGTGCTTACACCAATTTTATCATGGTCATGGGATCAGAGCTGTGCTTTATGGGGTCCCCGTGGTACGTGGACTGGCATGGGGAGAGACGAGAGTCACAGAACAGAGAGTTACCTGCCGGTGTGAATGCAACGTGAGAAGTATCTTAATGTCATAAATTTCCCATACTGGGATTCCTTCAGGCCCTTCTACTGACTATAAGGGTTTTGAGAACTTTAAGACTTCTTTATTTTAACTCCTTGTATTCTTGTCATAAGCTGACAGTTTTTGCTACAAAATATAATATCAGGAGTGTTACTTTTGAGAGAAAATGCCCCACTAAACACATTCCTTTGTTTCTTATTAATAGGCTGCTGCAGACGAGTACAATAGACTGAAACAAGTTAAGGGAGTAAGTATCCTAGATTGTAAGATTCTTTTAGGAAGACCTTTTCTAGTATGTATCTTTCATGTAACCTTTAGAATGACTCTGAATACCTTTAGATAACTTTAGATACTCTGATACCTTGTCACACATGCAACCATTATGGACAAAAGGCCCTATAATTGCAAGATGAAAACTGTAAGAAGTTGGAACTTAAGAAAATAAAAACAAGCAAAAAAAGAAGTTGGAACTTTAATTTCAGTTTGCAGCTACAAGCAGCACTGATTGAAAAAAAAAAAATTTGTTTAGGTTGAAGTATACATACAAAAAAGCAGACAGATCATAAGTATACAGCTTGGTAAACTTTCACAAAGCAGCCACACACCTTTGTACTGGCACCCCCTTGAAATACATTTCCTGGTACTCCCTGAATGCTCATCCAATTTTTACACTTACCTCAGAGGTAACCACCATCCTAATTTATGACATCATGGATTAGTATTGCCTATTTTGAACTTTGCATAAATGGAATCATAGAGTATGTAATTTGTGTGTGGTTTTTTAAAGTATCTATGCATGTGGCACACATTTGCTAGGTATATACATAGGCATGAAATTGGAGGGTCATTGAGCAATGGGGATCCAGCCCTGGGTAGGGATTGTCAGCAGTGTCCCTGATTTGTACCAATTTATAGATTTCTGTTGCTCCATATTCTTGTCAACACTTGGCATCATCAGTCTTTTTTTTTGATCATACTACACGGCCTGTGGGATCTTAGTTCCCCAACCAGGGATTGAGCCTGGGTCCTCAGCAGTAAAAGCGCAGAGTCGTAACCTCTAGATGACTAGGGAATTCTTAGAAATTCATGAATTTAAATTCAAGACTTCAGGGACTTCCCTGGTGGTTCAGTGGCCAAGTTTCTGAGCTTACAATGCAGGGGGCCCGGGTTCAATCCCTGGTCAGGGAACTAGATCCCACAGGCCACAAATACGAGTTCACTTGCCTTAACTAAAACTTGCACACGCCACAACTAAGACCTGGTGCAGCTAAATGATTTTTTTTTAATTCAAGAGTTTAAAGGTGTTCAGTTCAGTTGCTCAGTTGTGTCCGACTCTTTGCGACCCTGTGAATTGCAGCACGCCAGGTCTCTCTGTCCATCACCAACTCCCGGAGTCCACCCAAACCCATGTCCATCGAGTCGGTGATGCCATCCAACCATCTCATCCTCTGTCGTCCCCTTCTCCTCCCACCCCCAATCCTACCCAGCATCAGGGTCTTTTCCAATGAGTCAACTCTTTGCATGAGGTGGCCAAAGTATTGGAGTTTCAGCTTCAACATCAGTCCTTCCAATGAACACCCAGGATTGATCTCTTTTATATTATTATATTATAATATATAAGATATATAATTATATCTTAAAGGTGTATATAGTAAAATTTCCTGTCTCATTCCTCGTTTATCCAGTTTCCTTATTCTAAGTCAATCCGTATAACCAATTCCAAGATCATGGGTTAGCCAAAAAGGCCAATACATTTTCTTGATGACTTTCCAAATCATTAGAAATGAGTGTATCCTTGGTGAAACTCATGTTAGAGGATATGAGTGAGCAGAGAGACTCAGCTGCTCATGTGGTTAGAGATGCCGCCAGGTGCCTTGTGCACATTCCTTCACTTAACACTCCTTGCAGTTCTGTGTGACCAATATTCCCTTGTTGTTGTTCACCTCTGCCTTCCCAGCAGCTAATACATAACTCGTTTTTATTTTATTGTATTTATTTATTTTATTAAACTTACCCCCTTTTTTTAGTCAGCAGATTACAAAAGTAAGAGGAACTACTGTAAACAGTTGAAGAGCAAATTGTCACACATTAAGAAGATGGTTGGAGATTATGATCGACGGAAAACCTAGACAGCAGATGCCACATTGTTGGAGAGGTTAAGAAGTATCTGATTGACATCTCTGCAATGTTGTCAGAAGTCACAATGACTTTGGGCTCTAACCGGGGAGGCCAAATCTCTGATCATTACAGAGTTTTGGTAGCTTTAATATCATCAGTATTGAAGCAGTTTATAAATAGCTTTTGATAATCAACTGGGCTGAACACTCCAAGTAAGGATTTTATGCTTCAAACATTGGTTCTTGTGTTAAGAACTGCTATTTGAGGTTTTAAAACTTTTCAGGAAGGTCCTGGAGTGGACTGTGCTGTGAACTTTCACATGCTGGACAATCAGGTCTTAATACCTAAGTGTGTGCTCATTGGGTCTTATAGGGGGTAGTTTAATCCTCCCAGAATTCTTCCTTCAGGTAACTGTTACTTATAAATAAATAATCATTCATTTTCAGATAAGGAAACTGGGCCCTTGCAATAAGTCTGAAGTGAAACTGCTTGTTGGCTAGCTTGCAGTTTTGGTTAAGTCTATTTTATGACTCCATTGATAAAGTCCCCGACCTTTTCCTGTTTTAGCTACTATGAATACTGAATTCTACCAACCTCCCTATTGATTTTTTTTCTGTGTATAAATGCTTAGGAGCTTTTTATTTCATGTTTTCCTGGTAATAAAGATCATGTAAAAGTAACAAATGTATTAAATTTGAAGATTGTAAGTACATGTTTATTTTTGAAAAATCAAAGTTTAAACCTACTGGTTAGAATTCTGTTGTGTATTTTTAAATGCTTTTTATCTTTCATGGTTTACATACTTTTTTAAGGCCAACTAGGTGTTTGCTTTTTATCAAAGTAGCCAATTACATGTATAATTCAATTCTGACTTGAACTGTATCTTTTGGGAATGTTCAAGTTTTGTATATATTTTATAATTATTAAACCTGGTGTTTTCTTTCCATGATATACCTTTTTGACATCATTAGTGCTGTTAATATTAAGCTGTGGAAAACTACACTCAGAAGTTGTATCTGTTGTTTTAAATTATTTTGGGTGCTGTGATGGTTGGTAGTATCCTAAATTCTTTGGCTAACAGAAGGCTGACTTGTCTGGAAATGTAATCCAATATCATAAAGCACCAAATTATTTCAAATGGTGCCCTTTAATTCTCAGCATTTTTTTTTTTAATTCAAAATTTTCCTGGTAAGTAAAATTAGCTGATAATAGTAGATATATAGCTAAGCAAATTGACTGTGATTATCCCCTCAGTTTAGAACTCTCATTTAAATATATTGTTTTTAATATATTAGTCTGAATCATTTTCCAAAGATAAACTTTTAAATAAGGTTTCCTTTGCAACACTGACTCAGTTCTTCAAGTTGAAAAAATTCTTAATTTTCTATGTATTGTACATGCTTACGACAGAAGGTAATTGTTTTTCATGCCTTTTGGAGTCATGCCAAATAGTAAGGACTCTCTTGAGCAACGTAATCGATTTTTTGTGTGTTAAAATTTAAACTTTATTCTAGGAAGTCAGCATATTTAGTTTACGAAGGCACGTTTGCCAGTGTTGTGAGGAAACAAAACTATTCAGCTGAATGCAGAAAATCAAGTAGCATGAGTTTGCATTATAAAATTGTGCCATAAAATTGGACTATGAAAGTTTGAAAAATCATTTTTTCAAATGTGGTACTTACATTATTGACCACTCCAGGAGTCAGGATCAGGATGGAGGGGAGTGTTGGCTTTCCCAACCAAGGGTAGAACCTGTGCCCCCTGCACTGGAAGTGCAGAGTCCTAACCATTGGTGGTGGTGGTGGTTTAGTTGTTAAGTCAAGTCCAACTCTTTTTGACTCTATGGACTGTAACCTGCCAGGTTCCTCAGTCTATGGGATTTCCCAGGCAAGAATCCTGAAGTGGGTTGCCATGCCCTTCTCCAGGAGCTCTTCCCGATCCAGGGATTGAACCCAGGTCTCCTGCATTGCAGGTGGATTCTTTACCAACTGAGCCACCAGGGAAGCCCTCCTAACCACGGGACTGCCAGGGAATTCCCCTGGGGGATTGGCATTAACCAGTGGGATATAATTTTGAAAAACTACTCAGGCAGTTTTCTGGTCTGAAAGATGGAGGTTTAGATTAGATTTCAGAGATCTCTTCCATCTCTGTTCTTGTGGTTATGTTTGCATTGTTTTCTGCTATAAACCACTGTTCCAAAGATGTTGTTGAGAAAGCACATGGTTTATCTGATGGGAATTCACAACATAAAGTTGATTCCCTTACATGTGTGATTCTGGATTACAAGTAGATAAGATCAATATTTTAATTTCTTTTTATTTTGAAAAATCTAAAGAAACACAGAAAACTGTGAACATGTAAATCCACCACCCAGAAATAACAAGTGTTAGTATTTTGTCATATGTGCTTTGTATTTTTTCAAATAAATTTAAAACTATAGGTATTTGTAGTTAGTTATATAGTATACACATATATGGAATCTAATTTAATCTTTATGATAGTCTCCTGACATAACCATTTCTCATTCTCATTTTACAAATAAGGAAACTAATGATTTGATAGGTTAATTGGTCCATTGTCTTGTTAGCAAGTGACTGAACTAGGATTGGGATGATCTGTTGGAGTATTACTTTCTATATTCCCATTCTAGGTTGACTTTGTTAATAAATCAGTGGGTTGGATAACGTTGGATTGTTCTGTCTGCTGTTATTAATCCTGTTATAAATTTGAGTGCATTTTACACTTGACCCTTGAACAACTTGGGTTTGAACTGCGTGGGTCTATTTATGTATGGATTTTTTTTCATTGAACACATACTATATGATCCACGAAGGCAGAAGGCCAACCTTAAGGTTATATGTGGATTTTTGACTGCTTGGAGGATCAGCGCCCCCAACTCCCTCATTGTTCAATAGTTATCTGTACTTTTAATTAGCATAAGGTGCTTCATGTAGAAGATCTGCAGTATCTGTGAATGCCTGAATGGGTATGCCTGTGTAAAGAGGAGTCAGGGCAGAAAACTGCTTTAACCATGACTCCAGGGATCTTAAGTTGAGGTTGAAGCAGACAATCTCCCTGCTTCAGAGTTGGGATGGAAGTGTCTCCCATCTGTTGTTCAGTCACTCAGTCTTGTCCTGCTCTTTGTGACCCTTGGACTGTAGCATGCCAGGCTTCCCTGTCCTTCACCGTCTCCCAGAATTTGCTCAGAATTGTGCATTGAGTCGGTGATGCCATCCAACCATCTCATCCTCTGTTGTCCCCTTCTCCTTTTGCCTTCAATCTTTCCCAGCATCAGGGTCTTTTCCAATGAGTCAGCTCTTTGCATCAGGTGACCACAGTATTGGAGCTTCAGCTTCAGCATTAGTCCTTCCAATGAATGTTCAGGCTTGATTTCCTTGAGGATTGACTGATTTGATCTTGCTGTCCAAGGGAATTTCAAGAGTCTTTTCCAGAACCACAATACAAAAGCATCAGTTCTTTGGCTCTCAGCCTTTTTTATGGTCTAACTCTCACATCCATACGTGATTACTGGAAAAATGATAGCTTTGACTATACAGACCTGTTTCAGCAAAGTGATGTCTCTGCTTTTTAATATGCTGTCTGCATTTGTTGTAGCTTTTTTTCCAAGGGGTAAGCGTCTTAATTTTGTGGCTGCAGTTACTGTCCACAGTGATTCTGGAGCCCAAGGGAAAAAAAATCTGTCACTGTTACCACTTTTTCTCCATCTGTTTGCCATGAAGTGATGGAACCGCTTCCATGATTTTAGTTTTTTGAATTGGGTTTTAAGCCAGTCTTTTCACTCTCCTATTTCACCTTCATCAGCAGCTCTTTAGTTTCTCTTTGCTTTCTGCCATTAGAGTGGTGTCATCTGCATATCTGAGGTGGTTGATATTTCTCTGGGCACTCTTAATTCCAGTTTGTGTTTCATCTAGCCCGGCATTTCACGTGATGTACTCTGCATAGAAGTTAAATAAGCAGGGTGACTATATACAGCCTTGACGTATTCCTTTCCCAATTTTGAACTGGCCCATTGTTCCGTGTCCAGTTCTAACTATTGATTCTTGGCCTGCACACAGGTTTCCTAGGAGACACGTTAAGGTGATCTGGTATTCCCATCTTTTTAAGAATTTTCCAATTTCTTGTGATCCACACAGTCAAAGGCTTTAGTGTAGTCAATGAAGCAGAAGTAGATGTTTTACTGAAATTCTCTTGCTTTTTCTGTGATCCAGCAGATGCTGGCAATTTGATCTCTGGTTCCTCTGCCTTTTCTAAATCCAGCTTGTATATCTGAAAGTTTTCAAAGGCTCAGCTGGAGGAATCTAAATTCAATCTGCTGGCAGCTCATGGTTTTAATAAATTAGATGAAGGACATATACGACATCTTTTTCTAGTGTGAATAGTTTCATAAACAAAAATACCTAAGTAACTTGGGTAATTTTTAGAAAATGTGTGAAAATAACCCCACTTTGGAGTTAGAAAAAGAACTTGGACACACAACTAGGATGATTTTTGTGACTGCAAAACATGGAAGGGTGTTTCCCCAAAATTCCAGTTGCTGCCACGGAACCGCTTGCTGTTCCTGCATATGTTGTCCTATTATTGTTGCTTTGCTGTTGTTCAGTCGCTAAATTGTGTCTGACTGTTTGCAACCCCATGCAGCACGCCAGGCTTCCCTGTCCTTCACTACCTCCCGGAGTTTGCTGAAACTCACGTCCATTGAGTTGCCACGTGACCTTGGACAAATTACTTAGCCTTCCTATACCTAGTTTGCTTGTATGTACAAAAGATACTTGTACCTAAATCATGGTTGTTATGAAAGTAGTTAATGTGTGACTTAGAACTGTCCTTGTCAGAAAGTAAATAATAAATATGGCCAGTTACACCTCTTTTCCAAAGTCAAATGGTGAAACTTTAAACACGTTTTTAAAAGTAAACTGGGTTTTAAAAGTACGTGTATCATCCCCATCCCACATACTTGGTGTGTGCTGAGTACAGCTCTACAGTGTAAATTCTTTTTAATTTTAGGCAGATAACTGCATTAGGCTTGGCATTGTGATCATTCACAGGTAATGAACAAATGCTTTAAAAGATGGTATATAGTTAACATCAAGATAAAGATTGTTAGATACTCATAAGCGATTCTGGAGGTTTTTAATGAGTCTGGATGATTGAGGTTCCATCTAAAGGTATTGCAGTAGGCAGATTCACCTCTCCCAGTCTTTGTACACTTTGAATTTCAGCTTGATCCACTGGCTGAGTCATTTACAGATTTCCTAACTCTGTGGATTGTGTCCAGCCACCCATGGGCAGAGAACAGATTGTTCTATTATTTAAAGTTGCTCCTTCGTTTTACAAATTGAAACGTTTGGCTAGGTTATATCATTTCTTTTTACTACCACTTTGTACACAAAATATTATGTTAGTCATAATAATAGCAAAAGATTGCCATGGATTTATGCATTTTTGTTTTGCTTTAATACCATTCCTACTTGAGTTAAGATCTGAGATTGAAATGTATTTAGAGGAGAGTGAACTTCACAGCTGGGAAAAGCTTGAATAATTCAGCTTCCTGTCCACAAATATGCTTCAATTTAAATTTATTGGCAAATCTTCCGTCCTTTTCCTGGTTTTCCACAAAGTCTTCCCAGTCAGCTGGATAGTAAACATAGAAGCTTGGGGCTTGGGTTGTAGCTGTTTGTCCTCTAGGTGTGTATCCCATCTTGGAACAGAATAGCCATTCAGAACAGAGGGAGAGACAGGAAAAGTGTGGAGTTTGTGGAAGGAAAGGAGAGAGGGAGGAGATTAAGAAGGAAATGAAAGGGTGGAGTTTGCATATAGAGTCTTGGAGTCAAAGATGTGGAGGACGGCAAAGATGGAAGCCAACTGGCACTGGGAATCAGTAATGCTAATTTCCTCTAAAGACAACCACAGAACTAAACAAGACTTTTTCTTCTGGGGATAAATAAAAGGAGCTGCTCATGGAGGTGCCACTAGATGATGTGTAAGCCCTTGTAGGGTAGGTAGAAATAACCCCATTTTATAGATCAGATTTGAGTTGTGACTTGCTTGAAGTCAACCAGCTAGTATGGCAGAGCCTGATTTTTAATTCAAGTCTGTTCTTTCCCCTACTATGCAGGATGGCTTCTGTTTGTGTTTTTAAAGGGGAAGAATACATGGAAAGATTTTAGCACCTATATAACAAAGCAACATAGGCAGCAGAGGGGAAGCATGTGGTGAGGGGAACCAACAGGCTCCTGCAGTTCTTTTCTCCTCTTCTTTCCTGGGCATAATCCTTCCCTGACGCTCTCCATTTCTGAAGTGTGTGTATTAGCAGATATCTCAAACAACTTGTCCAAAATTGAACTGATCTTACCAACCCCTCGCCCTCAGAGTAACTGCAACTCCAACATTGCAGTTGATCAGCAACAAACTTTCAAGTCATTGGTTCTTTTTTCGTAATACACATCCAGTCTATTGACAAGATTGAGAATCCAGCAATTTCTCACTGGCTGCACTGCCATCCTATGGTAGTCCAAGCCATCATCATCCCTGCAAAGCTTTTACAGTACTTTGAGACTTTCACTTCTGATTTCAGTCTCCACCACTCATCCCCTGCTTCTCCATGCCCGCCTGGAAAACACCACTGTGATTCCACCCCAGGGCCTTTGTACTCGAAGCTCCCTGTCCCTGGGGACATCTTTCCTTAAGTATCATTATGGTTAACTTCCTCCCTCATTCTGGACATGGTTCAACTGTCTTCTCTGTGAGGACTCTTCTGACAACGCTGTTTTAATATTCCTCCTCTCCCCCTTGCGCAATGGGCCGAATCTTGGTTCCCTAACCAGGGATGGAATCTGCACCCCCTGCAGGGGAACCCTTGCAGTGGAAGTCGTAACAGCTGGACCACCAGGGAAGTTCCCTGAGTTCCCTGTCCGTATCCGTGTGTTAGTCACTTAGTCGTGTCCGACTGTTTACGACCCCATGGACTATGGCCCTCCAGGTTCCTCTGTCCATAGGAATTCTCCAGGCAAGAATATTAGAGCGGATTGCCACTTCCTTCTCCAGGGAATTTTCCTGACCCAGGGATCAAACCCAGGTCTCCTGCACGGCAGTTCCCTGAGCACCTATTTTAAACCGCAACCCTTTTCCGCTTCCCTGGTGGCTTTGATGGTCAAGAATCCGCCTGCAATGCGGGAGATCTGGGTTGGATCCCTGGATAGGGAAGAGCCCCCGGAGAAGGGAATAGCACCCCACTCCAGTACTCTTGCCTGGAAAATCCTAAGGACGGAGGAGCCTGGTGGGCTGCAGTCCATGGGGCTGCTAACAATCGCACACGACTGAGCGACTTCACTTTCACTTTTCCCTTTCATGCATTGGAGAAGGAAATGGCAACCCACTCCAGTGTTCTTGCCTGGAGAATCCCAGGGACGGAGGAGCCTGGTGGGCTGCCGTCTATGGGGTCGCACAGAGTCGGACACGACTGAGGTGACTTAGCAGTAGCAGCAGCTTCCTTGCTCCATTTTTCTCTATGGCACCATCACCATTTGATACAGTATGTTTTTCTTCACAGTGTCACGAGGGCAAGGATTTCTGTCAGTTTTTCACTGCTATTTCCTCAGTACTTAGAACTGTATCAGTCCCAAAGTAAGTGCTCAGTAAATATTTGTGGCTTTTAGCACTGGCAGCAGAGGAGTTCCGGAAAACCGCTGCACTGCAAGTTGGCTCAGCTGAGATTACCGCTGTGGTCATCCAGTCCTCAGATTCTGTGTGGACGGCTACCAGGCCTCCAATTTTCCAAGAGCGAATGGCCGCCACTCTCCCCGCCTCTTTGTGAATAGCGGGAAGGGTGCAGGAGGTCCTTTCCGCACTCAAAGTCAGTACAAGTTTGCCCGGCCAGTGAGCGCCGGGCTCAAGCAAACGCCATTCCCAGCAGCCGGAACGTTTGCGCGTCGCTACCGCGCGCGGCGGAAGGACTTCGGCGGAGCACTTAGAGCGGACAGAGCAGAACTTCCGGCAGGGCAGAGCTCGGCAGGACAGGTAAGTCAGTGGTAGAGGTTTTCTCGGAGCCGAGGTGGAGATCGGCCGCCTGGGAAGCAAGGTAGCGGGAGGGGCCTTCGTGGCTGGGAGCGGAGACTGAATGACCCCGAACCGCCTCATAGGGAAGAAGGGTGTGTGGGAGCGTGTGGAGGAGTAGGAGGAGAATTTCCATCTATGAAGCTGCATAAAAGCATCTATCTAGGGCAGCAGTTTGGGGAGTGACTCTCTTTTCCTAAGGCAGGACGCAAGTTTGGTGCTTGTGGCCCTGGGTTCTAGCTTGTGGCCATCTGTGTGGCCTCAGTAGAGTTACCAACCTGTGAGCCTTGAGTTCCACACCTGAAAAGCAGGACTGTTATCACCCTTGCCTCTCTCAAAGCGCTTGGCGCGGTTAGGTGTGAGGGAAAGCTTCATAAATTGCGATGTTTGGTGCAAATCTCATTGTTTACATGTAGCATTCTGACCTGATGTGAAGGAATCACACCACCAGGCTTCTTCGGAGGGGAGTGGCTTTTCTGGGGTGGATTCCCAGCGATATTTGTAAAAAGGTGGATTATTCAATCATAGGCAGTTGAAGATGCTGCTTAAGAGGTTACCACGTACATCTTTCTCCAGGCTGCATAAATCCCTTCTCTATTAACTGCATGCATTGTAAACATCCAGCTTCCCTTTGAACATCTGCAGTTATGAGGATCTTATTACCTCTGTCCTATCCCTGTAATTTCCCATTGCAGTCAGCTCGAATTAAGAAATTCTTGTATGCAGTGAGCCAGAGGTGTTCCTGATTGCAGCTTCTGCTCATTGGTTCTCACGTTGTTTTCTGAACTTTCAGGGAATTTAAAGTCATAAACTAAAAATAAAATAATTTAAATATTGATGTGATGAACTTGGCAGTAACCACATCTTTAAGAATTTAAGCTTTTGATTTTTGGTATTCACGATAAATACAAACACACCTCCATGGAAGATCAAAATGTTCAGTTTAGTCGCTGCATGCTGTGTTACTACACTCATCATTAAGCCTATGAGGCACCAACATAAGTGTGTAGAGAAAGCACAGATGTCAAAATTAAGTCATTTCTTGTTATTTCAGGATACTCAAGTGGAACACCTGATCTCCTGAAACAATTGAATCCACAGAAGTTTAGTAAACAATATCCGATTGTAGCAGGTGCCAAGAAAGCAATGATGCCTTAAAGGCAGTTTTCAATTTATCAATAGATTTTAGTTCCAGAAGTTCATTTATTAAAGTCTGCGTGAATTTGGATTTTTCAGTATATTTTTCTATAGAACAATGAAATAAATGGCGAGTAGCATGAAAGTGAAAATGTTAGTAGCTCAGTCATGTCCGACTCTTTGTGACCTCATGGACTGTAATCCGCCAGGCTCCCCTGTCCATGGAATTCTCCAGGCAAGAATACTGGAGTGGGTAGTCGTTTGCTTCTCCATGGGATCTTCCCCACCAAGGGATTGAGCGTGGGTCTTGTGCATTGCAAGCAGATTTTTTACCTCCTGAGCCACTAGGGAAGGCCAAATGGAGAATGGGTCTTGTTTATTGTCCTTATCACAAAAATTAATCTTTTTCCCCTGCCAGTGATGGGATTTGTTTTGTCCTTAATGTCTTGGCACTTAGGATTCCTTTGATCCTTCATTTATGAAAGAAGGAAGTTGAGCGTGAGAATGTAAGATGGAGAGGGAGATTCCACTGGGGAGGATGGAGGTGTGGATGTGATGGGGTGTTTATTACTTGGTTATGGTTAATAGAGTGGCTTCCTAGGTGGCTCAATGATAAAGAATCTGCCTGCCAATGCAAGAGATGTGGGTTCGATCCCTTGGTGGGGAAGATCCTCTGGAGAAGGAAATAGCAACCCACTCCAGTATTCTTGCCTGGGAAATCCCATGGACAGAGAAGCCTGGCGGGCTACAGTCCATGGGAATGCAGAGTCCAATGTGACTTAGCGACTAAACAGCAACAAATGGTTAATAGATGACTCCCAACACCAATTTTGTCCCTGATTATTAAAAAAAATACACGTTCATATTTAAAATATGAAAATACAGAATAGACAAAACCCCAATCATCCTTAATCCTAACTTCCACTCAAAACCATTTGTCCTGTTTATTGAATTACTAAATAGTTCCATTTTCTTTTAATAGTTGGGGTTATAGTGTAGGTTTACCATTGTATTGTTTTAAAAAATTATCCTGGCTGTCCAGTGGTTAAGACTCTGCCTTCCAATGCAGGGGGTGTGGGTTTGATTCCTGGTGGGATAACTAAGGTCCCATGTGCCATGGGAGTAACCAAAAAATTTAAAATAAATAGATTTTTAAAAATATGAGCCATAAGCATTTATCACTTATGAATAATAATAAATTTTATTAAAGAAACTTGATTATGAGAAAATTCACACAGATACAAAAGTGGAGAGGTAGTAAATGAATCACCATGTATCTATCACTCAGTGGTAAGAAGCAGCAGTTGTAGCTAATGTTGTTTCGTCTATACCTGTACCCACTTCTCATAATTCTGTGGTTCTGTCCTGTGACAAATCTTTAATGCATTTTTATTTTTTATTAATTGTAAAGAGAAGCTTATTTATATTGGTGCCAAATTTGAGCATAAATATTCACATTCTTTCTTGGGGATATGAAAAAGTTCCATGAGGATTTAAACGTATTTGCATTCAACTACAATTATTGAATAAATTGCAAAGAATAATATGACTTTGCAGTCCGAGTTTTCTTTTTTTTACTTTGTATGTTTATTTCCCTCTCTTTACTTTTCAAATTTAATTATGTACATCTGGTGACTATAAATTCACAGTCTAATGACTTTTTTACAATATGTAAGGAACAAAATGGATGAAGAGCCTGAAAGAACTAAGCGATGGGAAGGAGGCTATGAAAGAACATGGTAAGTAGGGCATTATTACTCTCTCTTCCCTTTTAGACGTTTTAGATTTTTTTTTTCCCCACAACACTTTTGAAGTATATTTTACACATGTTAAAATTCACCTGTTTCTTATGTATAATTCAGAGATTTTTAGAAATCTACAGGGCTGTGCAAACATCAACATAAACCAGTTTTAGAACATTTTTGCCATTCCAATAATATCCCTCATGTCCATATGCAATTAATTCCATTTCTACCTCTAGTCCTAGGCAACCATCAATCTATGTATTTTCTGTCTTTTTAGATTTGCCCTTTCTGGACATTTCATGTAAATGTAATCATATAATGTGTGGTCAGTTTTGTCCAACTTCTTTAACTGAACATACTGTTTTTAAGTTCATCCATATGGTAGCATGTATAAGTAATTCATTCCTTTTTATTGCTGAATGGTATTCTGTTACATGTTTATGCTGTATTTTTTATTCATCCTTTCTCCATTTGATGGACATTTAGATTATTTATAATTTTTGGCTGTTATGAATAATGTAGCTGTGAATATTCAGGTACAGATCTTTGTGTGGACATGTTTTCATTTCTCTTGGGTTAATAAAATTTTAGCTCGTCTTTTCAAACAATTAAATATTTCCTATAGGGAGATTCTTAAAGAAGATGAATCCGGATCACTTAAAGCTACAATTGAAGACATTCTCTTCAAAGCAAAGAGAAAAAGGTATGTAACCTTTGTGTGTGTTACAGAGGTAAAATATATTCCTTTAAGGGTTTTTGTCCACCTCTGCCCACTCCTCAGTACTTCATCTGAGCTGTGTTTCAGAGAACCTGACTTACAGCCTTTTAAACAGGGGGGATAGATCCAGCAATCTAGTGCCTCATCAGGGAAATTCATCTTCAGCATTTATCTAAAATGCACATAATTATATGCATCCCATAAGTTGACAATTTACTTCCCTAGAAAAGTGCACTTTAGTTGAAAAGTTGTAAGGATCTTTCAGGTAGTATATGGTGTTTCCTTAAAACCTTTGCATAATTTTAACAGGGTATTTGAGCACCATGGACAAGTTCGACTTGGAATGGTATGTTATTCTTTTTCCCTTTACTGGTACAGGACTAGTTTGAGTTACACAAACATTCTGGCTCAAATAGAATAAACTTTTTAAAGGAATATATTAAAAATATACGCATAGAATATGTAAATGCTAAGTGCCATTTTTATTTGTTGGTCAAAAATGCATTTGAAAATTGTTCTTATTTATGTGTTTTGTTTATTTGGTGGATTTTATCTTTGGTAGATGCGCCATCTATATGTGGTTGTAGATGGATCAAGAACAATGGAAGACCAAGATTTAAAGCCAAATAGACTGACATGTACTTTAAAGGTATACTAAAATTATTCTGATTTGTATTACATGTGAGGAAGGATGCAGAATTCTAAAATAAATGTTTTTAAAGAATGCACTCTATTTTTTTTTTTTTTTTGAGGTAATGCAAACTATAGCTAAGTAGAAGTACTACTCTGGATTACTTACCAAAATCGTATACAAAAATTGCTAATTATTTATGCTCTTATTAAATTCCACTCTGTGTTAGGATCTTGCTTCCTCAGTTATTCCTTTTCTTTATTGAATCTTCATTCTCCTTTGACTCACTTGAATTAATCTCCTCAGCTTATAAATGCATTCAGATTATTCCTAATTTATTAAAACCCATCTTCAGTTTTGCTCATTTTCCTGTTTGTCTTTTTTGGATCTTTTCCTTGTTTAGATCATTTCTGTCTTAAGTGTCCAAATGGTTCCATCTTTTAAGGCTGAGCTTAAACCTGTATCATCACTTGCCATTTCAAATTCAATTTTATTTAATATTTTAATTTTTAAATTTATTTAATATTTTAAAATGTATTATTTTATTTATTAATATTTTTACTACTTAACATTTTTAAAAAATTTGTAAGCTTAAAAATCACAAGAAATAATGCTTGATAAATAGATTTCACAAAACCTGTTCTTTGTGTTGCTATTTTGCTGTTACCTAGTTTTTTCTTTTTGTTTTCTTTAAACAGTTGTTGGAATATTTCGTAGAGGAATATTTTGATCAAAATCCTATTAGTCAGGTATGTAGATAAATGATATAATTCAGAATTAGCATCCTGATATTATTGCCAAATATAATGTATTTTTTAAAACATTGGACATATATTCTATCACTTATTAAGTGATTCAGGTTGTGTACAAGTTACTGTGACACTTGTCAATGAAAAGCAAGATAACTCTAGAAGTTAAACAATATACAGTGAACTCATAGCTAAATTTATGTCAAAAGTTTTTCACGTTACTTATTCCTTTTTTAATCTGTCATTTATTTTAGTTATGTACATTCTTATCAAGAAGAAGTAATTTAAGTTAATAATCATTTTTGTTTTTATTTTGAGATTGGAATAATTGTAACAAAGAGTAAAAGAGCTGAAAAACTGACTGAACTCTCAGGTATGCATCAAATTACCTTTTTCGCACTCAAGGACTTTGCTTTATTTATCTAACCTTGTAACCCTGTTCATGAGGTTGCCTAATAAGCAAAATGAAACCTTCCTGCAGGCTGTCTTGGTAAAACACTTTAAAAACCTTCTATTAAACTCTCTGTCTCTAAAATGGCCTGGGTTTTTTTTTTTTTGGATTTTAGTTCCCCGACCAGGGATCAAATTTGTGCCCCCTGCAGTGGAAATGCAGTCTTCATTACTGGACATCAGAGAGGTCCCTAAAATGAGCTGTTTTAAATTGAGTCCTGCACAGTGATGAATAGTATTACAATGAATGTAAATGTTTATTCAATCATGAAAGTATTAGGATAAAATTATTTTAACCAGTTCACAAGAACCACTTAATCTTCTTTAAAAAATTATCTATTTATTTATTTTTGGCTCTGCAGGGTCTTCATTGCTATGCACAGGCTTTCTCTAGTTGTGGCGAGCAGGGGCTACTTTCTAGCTGCAGCGTGTGGGCTTCTCATTGCGGTGGCTTCTCTTGTTGTGGGAACAAGGGCCCTCAGGCACAAGGGCTTCAGTAGTTGTGGCACACAGGGCTTCATTGCCTGGAGGCATGTGGGATCTTTCCAGGCCAGGGATGGAATCCCTGTCCCCTGTATGGCAAGCCAGACTCAACCACTGGATCACTAGGGAAGTCCCTAAGTAAGACGTCTTTCAAGTCTATGTGACCCTCCTAGTTTGTAGTCTTAGCACAAGCTCCAGAGAGGGTGCTTATTGACCCTGATTAAGATCTGCCCATCCATGAGCAGTCAAGTGGCTAAGGGAATGAAGTATTCTGTTGGTAGGCCTGGATTACATGTCTCTGCTTGAAGTAGGATAGAAGCAGGATAAGTTCCACCTGCACCACATCGTCTAAACTGGATTATTATATAGTAAGGGAAGGATGGTTCCCCTAACGAAAGGATGTAGGGCCAACCCTCCCGCATGTTCCCTCCCCCTAGTTAATAATAGTATTTTGTGGGTGCCTGGGAGGTAGTATGTACAGAGACGAAAAATCCTCTGGAGATTCTAATAGTCCTCTTGAGAATACCCTCTCTTCCCCTGAACAGAATCACTGCTATAAACCACACTGAGAATAATGTAAATATGCTTTTTTCCTATACTCATAACACAATAGGTGATTAAAAAATTTTTTGTATGGTGTGGTAGAAAGAAAAGTGGATAGAGAAACATACGATCAAGGTTTGACTACTGGTCCTGCCATTGGGTAGGGATATGTCTTTCAGCCAATGATTTAACTTGTTAGATTTGTTTATCAGTTATGAAATAAAGGATTTGGACTTAGATATTTTTCATTTCTAAAATTTATGATTCTAAGAATAAATACTTGCAATATATAGCTGACCCTTGAACAAGTTGAGCATTAGGAGTGCTGACCCTCTGTATAGTTGAAAATCTGCTTATAACGTTCTAGTTGGTCCTCTGTTTCCTTGGTTCCACATCTGAGAATTCAACCATCTGCACATCATGTGGAACTGTAGTATGTACTTAGTGAAAAAAATCTGCATATAAGTAGACGTACATAGTTCAAACACTTACTGTTCAAGGGTCCACAGTATATTAACTGTGGCAAATAGTTAATATTTTAAAACTTACTCAAGTAACTAAGAACACCAAGAAGTTCCAAATGAATGAATGGGCAAAAAAGACAAACTTCATACCGAATAAAAAGGAATTAAACAACTGTTAAAAAAAAATTTAAAATCCAAGTCTATGCCCCACCAGTAATGCTGAAGAAGCTGAAGTTCAATGGTTCTATGAAGACCTACAAGATCTTCTAGAACTCATGCCCAAAAAAGATGTCCTTTTCATTTGGGGGAATAGAATGCAAAAGTAGGAAATCAAGAAACACCTGGAGTAACAGGAAGATTTGGCCTTGGAGTACAGAATGAAGCAGGGCGAAGGCTAATAAGAGTTTTGCCAAGAGAAAGCACTAGTCTTAGCAAACACCCTCTTCCAACAACATAAGAGAAGACTCTACACATGGACATCACCAGATGGTCAACACCAAAATCAGATTGATTATATTCTTTGCAGCCAAAGATGGAGCTCTATACAGTCAGCAAAAACAAGACCAGGAGCTGACTGTGACTCAGATCATGAACTCCTTATTGCCAAATTCAGACTTAAATAAAAAAAGTAGGGAAAACCACTAGACCATTCAGGTATGACATAAATCAAATCCCTTATGATTATACAGTGGAAGTGACAAATAGATTTAAGGGACTAAATCTGATAGACAGAGTGCCTGATGAACTATGGACAGAGGTTCATGACATTGTACAGGAGACAGGGATCAAGACCATCCCCATGGAAAAGAAATGCAAAAAAGCAAAATGTCTGTCTGAGGAGGCCTTACAAATAGCTGTAAAAGAAGAGAAGCTAAAGGCTAAGGAGAAAAGGAAAGATAGACCCATTTGAATGCAGAGTTCCAAAGAACAGCAAGGAGGGATAAGAAAGCCTTCCTCAGCAATCAATGCAAAGAAATAGAGAAAAACAATAGAATGGGAAAGTCTAGAGATCTCTTCAAGAAAATTAGAGATACCAAGGGAACATTTCATGCAAAGATGGCCTCAATAAAGGACAAAAATTGTATGGACCTAAGAGAAGCAGAAGATATTAAGAAGAGGTGGCAAGAATACACAGAAGAACTATACAAAAAAGATCTTCATGACCCAGATAATCATGATGGTGTGATAACTCACTTAGAGCCTGACATCCTGGAATGCGAAGTTAAGTGGGCCTTAGGAAGCATCACTATGAGCAAAGCTAGTGGGAATGATGGAATTCCAGTTGAACTATTTCAGATCCTAAAAATGATGCTGTGAAAGTGCTGCACTCAGTATGCCAGCATATTTGGAAAACTCAGCAGTGGCCACAGGACTGGGAAAGGTCAGTTTTCATTCCAATCCCAAAGAAAGGCAATGCCAAAGAATGCTCAAACTGCCACACAATTGCACTCACCTCACACGCTAGTAAAATAATGCTCAAAATTCTCCAAGCCAGGCTTCAGCAATACGTGAACCGTGAACTTCAGGATGTTTAAGCTGGTTTTAGCAAAAGCAGAGAGTGAGTGATCAAATTGCCAATATCCGCTGGAGCATCAAAAAAGCAAGAGAGTTCCAGAAAAGCATCTATTTCTGCTTTATTGACTATGCCAAAGCCTTTGACTGTGTGAATCACAAAAACTGTGGAAAATTCTTAAAGAGATGGGAATGCCTGAGCACCTGACCTGCCTTTTGAGAAATGTGTATGCACATCAAGAAGCAACAGTTAGAACTGGACATGGAACAACAGACGGGTTCCAAATCGGGAAAGGAGTACGTTGAGGCTGTATATTGTCGCCCTGCTTATTTAATTTATATGCAGAGTACATCATGAGAAATGCTGGTCCGGATGAAGCACTAGCTGGAATCAAGATTGCTGGGAGAAATATCAATAACCTCAGATATGCAGATGATGCCATCCTATGGAAGAAAGTGAAGAACTAAAGAACCTCTTGATGAAAGTGAAAAAGGAGAGAGAAAAAGTTGGCTTAAAGCTCAACATTCAGAAAACTAAGATCATGGCATCTAGTCTCATCACTTCATGGCAAAATAGATGGGGAAACAGTGGAAACAATGGCAAAATCACTGCAGATGGGGACTGTAGCCATGAAATTAAAAGATGCTTGCTCCTTGGAAGAAAAGTTATGACCAACCTAGACAGCATATTAAAAAGCAGGGACATTACTTTGCCAACAAAGGTCTGTCTAGTCAAAGCTGTGGTTTTTCCAGTAGTCATGTATGGATGTGAGAATTGGACTATAAAGAAAGCTGAGCACTGAAGAATTGATGCTTTTGAACTGTGGTGTTGGAGAAGACTCTTGAGAGTCCCTTGGAGTGCAAGGAGATCCATCCTAAAGGAAATCAATCCTGAATATTCACTGGAAGGACTGATGCTGAAGCTGAAACTCCAATACTTTGGCCACCTGATTCGAAAAATTGACTCATTTGAAAAGACCCTGATGCTGGGAAGGATTGAAAGTGGGAGGAGAAGAGGCCGATGGGATGAGATGGTTGGATGGCATCACCGACTCAATGGACATGAATTTGAGTAAACTCCGGGAGTTGGTGATGGACAGGGAGACCTGGCATGTTTCTGTCCATGGGGTCACAGAGTCGGACACGACTGAGCGACTGAACTGAACTGAGTATTCAAAAAAGAGAGACACACTCAACAACATTTTCCATGTTTTAAATGAGCACAATGAAGTTTCTAAAGCAATATATGGCTTGTTGAACCCTGGAGAAACTGATGCTTTTAGTGCTGATAGTCTGGTTAATTTGTTCAACATTTTCTGGAAAAGAGCCGTAAGAATGTTCCGTAAGAGAATTACTTGGTGATCCTGTTGTTAGGACCCTGCGCTCTGGCTGCCAAGGTGCTGAGTTCAGTTCCTGGTCAGGGAATTAAGATGGCTTAAGCCTTGAGGCACAGCCAAAGGAAAAAAAAAAGTGTTCCTTGGAGTATGCTTAGGAAATGTTATGAAAGAAGAAAATGTGTCACTCTACAAATATTCTGTTTGCAACAGTATGTATAATAGTGACAAGTTGAAACTAATTTAAATGTTCAGTGGTAGGAAGATAATGTGCTATATGATAAAGTCGATGTTTTTGTTATCGTTAATTAATATGAAAACAGTGATGAAATAGGAAAGGTCTGAAGAATACCATATTTTATTGACTCTCAGATTTTATTGTTTGTAAGATACCTCTATTTTATGAGCCCTCAAGAAGGAAACACGGTAGCAGTTACCCTTTGACACAGTGTCAAATGACATGTGAATTGTTCATTCCAGCTTCTTGGTGGTTTGGCGGGTCTGAATTTTTGGTGGCTTCTCTTGCCTTCATTTATACTGGTTAGCATGAACTAGACAGTCTTTTCAAGGTTATTTCAACAACAACATAACACAGTTTTATCTCTTTGTGGAAATCCTCCTTTCTTAGGTCTGATAAAGTGGTTGTTTTCTCCCCCCTGAAGAAAAACATGGAATTGTAGGCATTCTTCCATCAATGAGTTTTTGCTTCCACTAATAACAGATTTGTGCCTTACTGTTCTGTTCCACGCCTTTCTACGTAAAAATATAACCTTTTGTATAAGCTTAAAAAAAAAACACTTTAAATGGAAGTTAATATGAACGGCACAAACAGTGCACGTGTTGCAGTTGGAGCGGAAGCATAGCAATAGCGTTCACATGAGCAGGCAGTGGCAGCTGTGTCACCGGCTGCCCGGCTGCCAGTGGCTGTGAGACATACCATGATTTCAGAGATGTTAAATGTCAACATACGTTAGTATTAAAAATCATGAAATAGGAAATATGAAGAGTAAAAAGTTTTGCATTCTAGGTTAATATTATTAAGATGCGTTGCTAATAGACAAAAAGATTATTTGTATTTGGGTTTTTCAATATGAGTGAGACTTTATAACATTTCTGATAAAAGTGTATCTTGCTAAAAATGTAAATCAAAGGGATTCTGTTTAACATCATAAATATGTAAATTTGGGAGAAAGGTAAATTTCCATAGTGTATATATACATTTTTATTAAAAGAGATTTTCCATTTATATTTTAGGAAACCCACGAAAACATATAACATCTTTGAAGAAAGCTGTAGATATGACTTGCCATGGAGAACCATCTCTTTATAACTCCTTAAGCATGGCTATGCAGACTCTAAAGTTAGTAGTTTACACTTATTGTTTATAATTTATTTCAACATTTTTTGAATGAGTTAATTTGAAATTTTAATGTTAATATGCATCTCCACAAACCTAACTATAATGAAATTGTTATTAAGAGAAATATTTAACATTCTTTCTAGTGTATAGTATGATGTTGGTTAATAATTTTGATTTTACATTTTAGTTGCTGAAGTAACTTAAAGGTTTTAGAAAAATATAATTAAAGCTGTAGCAATATTACTAGTGCAAAAGAAATACCATGCAAAAAGTTTTTATTGAAAATTGATTATATGTGGAAGTTAATGTGGCATAATAACTGAGTTTGTTGTATACTGGTTTTTATTAACTTATTTTGTAAATTAATAATAGCACTTTTCTGGCAGTTTTAACTATGTAAAATATAGCTAAAACCCCAAAGAAAGTGTTCAGTATAGTTAAATCTTATGTATTTTATCCTTAGATAGTCAATCCTGACTCAGATTTTTATACCTTTAAATAATAGATTTTTTTTTAGTTTTGAAGTAGTTGAGGGGGTAACACACACAATGAAGGTAGGTACAATAGCAGTATCCATTACAATAGCAGTAACAATCCAGATACAATAGCAGTGATGATGAAAATTAAAGCAGGAAAGCTGCAAATTTGATAACATTGCACCAAAAAGCATAGATATCTCTATTTAGTTTAGAGAACAGTTCATCATATCTTAAAATGCTATAAGCCATCATTTAATTAAATGGTGGTGGTGGTGGTGCTCATTTATGTCCAACTCTTTGCAACTCTGTGGACTGTAGCCCACCAGGCTCCTCTATCCATGGAATAGTCCAGGCAAGAATACTGAGTGGGTTGCTATTTCCTACTCCAAGGGATCTTCCTGATCCAGGGATTGAACCTGTGTCTCTTGAATCTCCTGCTTGGCAGGTGAATTCTTTACCAATGTGCCACCTAAATGGTAGAGTCTCTAATGTTTATGAGTATTATGACAATCACCATGAGGTTAAATTGTAGTCTTTAAAAAAGAAGTATGTTACAATTTCAGGCCACACATATGCACCTTAAAGTTGATTCATATGGTGTTGTCATACTTTCCAATGTACACTTTAGACTTTGTATGAAACAGATCTATTAGAATGTAAGCTGCATGATGTCAGGAACCTTATTGGTCTTGTTTATCACTTTATCCTTAGAACTTGAAAGAGTATTCAATAAATATTTATTGAATGAATAAATGAATCAGTGAATGATTTTTGTGTGTAGCTAATTTTAGAAAAACTGGCATCAAGGTTTTCATTCCTTTGTAACGTTGAAACAGGTGGGGTTGTTCTATAGTCTAAGTGTGTAAACCATGTGTACTTGTTGTTTGTATGTGTATTAGTATAAGATTTTTTAATTAATGTAATTTATTATACCTAGTTGGAGTGTTTTTTTTTTTTTTCCTTTTTTTAGACACATGCCTGGACATACAAGTAGAGAAGTCCTAATCATCTTTAGCAGCCTCACAACCTGTGATCCCTCTAACATCTATGATTTAATCAAGGTAGAACCAATAATTTCTTCATAATTAAAACCAGTTATAGCTCTAAAGAGAATTCTTTAGAATTCTCTAAATTTATTACTAGAATTCTCTGAGTTTATTACCAGTTTTCAGAACATTGTATTTATCAAGCATATTAATTATTCATTTTTGTCTTCCCTCAAAACTCTCCATTTACTTGGATTTTACGAAGACCCTAAAGGCGGCTAAAATCAGAGTGTCTATTATTGGATTGTCTGCAGAGGTTCGAGTATGCACTGCGCTTGCTCGTGAAACTGGTGGTACATATCATGAATCTTCAATATTTACTTATAATCACTATGTAAAAAGTAACAATTTATTAATTAGAATACTTTTATCAGTTTTTTTAAGCTGCTAAATTTAAATTAGTTTGTGTCCCAAAGTCCAAAATGTGGGTAGTCATATTAAGTATATCACTGGTCCTATAACCTATCATCTCAAAATGCAAGAAATTTTTAGTAGTTATGTCAGTGTTTAGAGGAGCCATTATAACTACTGGAAAGCTAGAAATTTTACTATATGTAATACTTAGTGAAAATCTTGTTAATTGGCTTTAATTAAATTGAGAATTACACTTATTCTCAGAGAAGTCAGTTTAGAGATGTTATTTAAATAAATTTTTTGAAAAATGGTAATTTAACATAAGCATTTATTTTGAAAATGAACATTTTTAGATGATAAAACATGTACAGAATTATATAGAAATTACAGATCATTCTTATGTCTGGAAAGCTCATGTTTATTTTCTTCTTTTCTTGTCTTGCTAGGCACGTACCATGTTATTTTAGATGAAAGCCATTACAAAGAATTGTTAACACATCATGTTAGTCCTCCTCCTGCTACCTCAAATTCTGAATGCTCACTTATTCGTATGGGTAAGTGTTTATTTTGTGTTATTTAATTACATTAATTAAAAATATATATGAAAAATAAACTACTTAGGTTTGGACATTCCAAAATTTTAAACATAGAAGTATGTTCTTATATAAAGTGAAAGTAGACTAGATAATGGACTCCTCTGTTGTGTCAGAAAGTATTTAAAAATTGCATTTTCTTTTTAAAATGTAGTATGTGTTATGTACTAAGTGTTGCTAAGTTAGAAAATATGCATGTGAAACTTTGGAGTCAGAGGCCGTATGTGTGGACATAGGGTCCTCCACTTCCCCTTTTTCTTCCACGATTAATTTTTCTTCTAACCGGAAATTGCTGTCAGTTTGACCATGGTCTAATAAATGTACAAAAGACAGGAAAGAGAACTTTTGCACAACTTTGTGAGCTTTCTGGTAGGAACATTTTTAGGTTTCTATTACTAGAATTTTTCTATTTCCTTGGGGGAGAAAAAGTAATATATTTTCTTCCATAAAGGATTTCCTCAGCATACCATTGCTTCTCTGTCTGACCAAGATGCAAAACCCTCTTTCAGCATGGCGTAAGTAAAAACCTTAAAACTGTTTATGATAATGTTTTTACATTGTTAATTCCTTCCTGTAAGTTATGAATTAAAAAGACAGGCTTGAAATGTAATGACTTTTGTAGACAATTACTTTCTATGTAGCTGTAAAAAGGAGAGAGAACTATATATACTCCTGTAATATTACTAGCTAAAACAGCAAGGTAGAGAAAAGTCTGTAGTATGCTACCGATCATCTAGCAAACTGTGGAAAATTCTTAAAGAGATGGGAATACCAGATCACCTTACCTGCCTCCTGAGAAATCTGTATTCAGGTCAAGAAGCAACAGTTAGAACCGGACATGAAACAACAGATTGGTTCAAAATTGAAAAAGGAATATGTCAAGGCTGTATATTGTCATCCTGCTTATTTAACTTATATGCACAGTACATCATGCGAAATGCTGGACTGGATGAATCGCAAGCTGGAATCAAGATTGCCTGGAGAAATGTCAACCACCTTGAATCATTAGCTGAGTAATGATGTGTACATTCGTATCAGGAAACTCCTGGAGGCCAGAGAAAGAAGCACTGGAGTGGAGCTGCAGAACAATCCCTCGAGCTCACGTGGGCAGGGAATGGCTCATTCCCACCAGTCAGTGTGGAAAGGCCTCTTAATGTCACAGGCGTTGAATGGAGTCCATAGTCATGCAACCGAATTTACCCTAGACTAGCAGCTGTTCTGGACAGCCAGCAAACTTAAAAGCAAGTTTTGGCATCAAACTATTTGCTTAAGTATATTTTGGAAAAAAAATACATCATATTTAAATTGAAAAAAAAAAAATCCATCACTGAAAGCAGAACAAAATTCACAGTATCTGGCTATGAATCAAAAATTACCAGTCATGCCTCATAGACTTAGAGAATGAACTCATGGTTGCTAGGGGAAAGGATGGGGAGAAGAGATAGGGAGTTTGGGATCAGCGTGTACACACTGCTATATTTAAAATGGATAACCTACAAGGACCTACTGTATATAGCACAGGGAAGTCTGCTCAGTGTTATGTGACAGCCTGGATGGGAGGGGAGTTTAGGGGAAAATGGATATATGTGTATGTATGGCTAAATCTCTTGGCTGTCCAGTTGAATCTATCACAACATTGTTAATCAACTACGATATAAAATAAAAAGTTTAAAAAAAATTTACCAGTCATGCAAAGAAGTAGGAAGGTATGACCCATAACAAGAAGAAAAATCGTAGAATGGAAACATATCCAGAAATAACACAGTTGATAGAACTAGTAGGTAAGTGTTAAAATTATTATAAATGTATCCTATGTGCTCAGGAAAATTAAAGAGTACATGAATTTGATAAGAGATAGGGAGGATAGAATAAAGACCCCAATCACATTTCTAGAGATGGACAATACAGTGTCTTAGGTGAAAAATATACTAGATTAGGATTAACGTCAGTGAAGTGAAGGGAAGTGAAAGTCGCTCAGTTGTGTCCGACTCTTTGCGACCCCGTGGGCTATATACAGTCCATGGAATTCTCCAGGCCAGAATACTGGAGTGGGTAGCCTTTCCCTTCTCCAGGGTATCTTCCCAACCCAAGGATCGAACTCAGGGCTCCCGCATTTCAGGCAGATTCTTTACCAGCTGAGCCACAAGATTAATGGCAGATTAGTCACTAAAGAAGAGGAGTGAATTCAAAGACATTAATAGAAGCTATTCAAAACAAAACACAGGAAAAAAAAAACAACTGTGAACAGAGGATAAGTGAGCTATGAAACAACTTAAAGGTTTTAAAATCACAGTGGCATCCCTTCTTTTGCTTTAACTGCTCACATCTTTGTATATCACTTTTTAAAAAGTAATGTTTCCTCCCCCCTGCCCCCCAACAGGCATTTGGACAGCAACACTGAGCCAGGACTTACATTAGGAGGCTATTTCTGCCCACAGTGTCGGGCAAAATACTGTGAGCTTCCTGTTGAATGTAAAATCTGTGGTAAGAAACCCACTGTTCATTTTCTAGTAAATTAATCTTGTATAACTTCTTACCTATATTGCTATTAAATGTAAATATTAATCTGTGCTTATCTTTCTGGATTTGATCTGTTAAAGAGACATAGGCTAGTTTTTTCATTGTGTGCCTAGTACTTCATTTTTAAGAATAAACATGGCATTCTGGATGGTTCCTGATTCTCTTTCCAGAAAAATATGTTCTTTAAAGGCAGTGCAGTAGATCTAGTCAATGTTTTTGCAGCTCTTCATGAAATAAACATATGAGGAGAATGAAGAATTAAAATAATTTGTAGAATTTTATTTCATTTACAAGTAAGCAAATGGGCCAAGAGAGATCACATACTTAGTGACAGAGCTAAGACTCCATCTTGGAGTCTCCTTTTATGGCCACTGATAAACTAAGAAATGAATAATGGCAATCCTAGAAAAAAAGAAACTTGAAAATATTTAGCCTAAGTTGTATCATTTGACATTTCAGGCATCATCTTTGTGAGGTTTGGGTTACTAAATATGTCCTTCTGCTTTGTATCGTAGGTCTTACTTTGGTATCTGCTCCCCACTTAGCACGGTCTTATCATCATTTATTTCCTTTGGATGCTTTTCAAGAAATTCCCCTAGAAGAACATAATGGAGAAAGGTATATGAGTTTTGATCAATTTATGCCTGGTTCAAGTGGTAAAGTTATGTTCAAATATGTTGTTATTAACACTACAAAAAAAAAGTGTCATTCACTTGGGCAAGATTATTGCTAATATAGAAAATGAGATGTAGAATGCCTTGTTTATGACTCAAATGATTCATTAAACAGATCTGGATCTCCAGAAATCTATTCCTTGAACCCATCTATATGGAGCAGGAGTGGTGGTATGTTGGTAAATCAGCTCTCCAAAAAAAGAAAAAAAAGGCCTGATTTGTAGCATTTGTTGATTTCTATGGTATAAAACTGGAAGATTTATCCAGGAAGCCTAATATCAAAATAATCTAAGAAATAAAAGATAATAAGATGGGAAAGAAATATTCAAGGATATTTTCTACTATTGAAGAAGAGAATTTTCTGGATTGAAAGGAACTGTCAAGTGCTTTACATATTGAAGGCAAACAGACTTGCACTAACATGTATCACTGTGAAATTTCAGAGTACGCTGCAGCAAAATGTTAGCCCTAAACATTTCTATAGGGGGAGAATGGGGTCACATGACCTGGAATTAAAATTGCTTGGCTTCTGGGACTTCACTAATGATCTTGAGGTTAAGACTCTGCGCTTCCACCGAGTGGGGTGCAGGATTGATCTCTGGTCAGGGAACTAAGATCCTACATGCTGTGTGGTGCAGCCAAAAAAAAACAACAACATTGTTTGACATTTCGTGAGCAACACTGGATGCTGACACTGAGCAATTTCCTTCAAAATTTGGAGTGAAGATTATTGCCAACTAAATCGTATACCCAGCCAAGCTGTTGTTTAAATGTAGGTGGAATAGGGACTTCCTTGGCAGTCCACTGGTTAACACTCACGTTTCCAGTGCAGGTTCGATCTCTGGTCAGGGCACTAAGTTCCTACATGCTGCATGGTGTGGCCAAAAAAATATATATATGGGTAGAATAAAGGTATTTTAAGGTCTCAAAAAGAGGCTTTCTTGGGAAGCTGTGGAAGAGATGACTCAAAGGAACTGAGAATGAGAATGAATGAAAGAGAATAGGAATATCTATCTAATTCAAAAGTGGCTAAAGCAAACTAAGATGAAGTCCCAGAATGACACTTGTTTGTCAGATACGAAGAACAGTCAGTCCAGTCTGGAAAAGGTCAGAATGCTCCAGGAGACATGTCACCAGAAGATGGAAACCATAGAATTCTTGATGTAGCTGAACATAACAATAGGGTATTTAGGCTTCTCAGGGAACGGTTAAGGCTGAGTTTGTGGTAATTAGACAACTAAGCTTATGAATAACACAGTTATTAACTCCAGGAAAAAATGTATTTTACAGAGAGGAAAAGTTGTATGGCATGACTCAGCTGAATATGTCTATATAGTGATGATAAACTAAATATTTAATATTGTTTCATCCAGAATGATTTAGCTACATAGAAAGAATTGAGAATGGGATTTGTTATGTGTGTACTGTATTGTATTGGTTCAAGAGGTTGAAAGAGAATTAAAATCTCATCTTCCATAGTGGAAAGTTCATAGCCAATGCCATGAAAAGACTAAGAGCTGTGAGCATAGGTAACTGTCGAACAGTTAAAATTTTTGAAAGGATTTGCTCTATAAATGAAGTGGGGGTTGGGTAGGGAGGGAACTGCTCTTTTTTGTATTAAGTTTTGAGAACTTTTAATTCTTTAAACCATTCCTTGAGAAAATTAAGCCCTTAGGCATTCATTTTTGCCATAAATTAACTTCTCTCTGTTCATCTGGACTCATTTCAGCTGTCTGTTGTCTTTGGGAAAGTTGAAAAATAGTCATGAAAATTGTTTTCTCTAGAATCACAGTTAAGAAAGCATACTCATATTTAACCTTGATGAAAATAAAATTTGTTTAAGGAAAATTTTAAGCTGTCAGGTAACCTTGGGTTATAATGTAGAATTTTCTTAAATTACTGGTATTTTTAATTGTTTCTCCTAAAAATCATGCCTAAAGATAATTGCAGTTGACGTTTGAACAACATAGATTTGAAATGCAAGGGTCCACTTACATGCAGTTTTTTTCGGTAAATATATACTACGGTACTATGTATGTGTTCCATAGCTGGTTGAATCCTCTAATGTGAAACTGCAGATTCAGAGGGCCAGAGAGCCAACTGTAAAGTTACACTCATATTTTTAACCTTGAGGGTTGACACCCCTAAACTGCCTCTTGTTCAAGGGCCAACTGTACTTACTAATTAGAGAATTCTTGTTATTGAGATTTTCCTGAGCTATTTTAATGAGTAAACTCTTAACAAAATGATTCTTAAACTTTCTTTTTCAGATTTTGTTATGCCTGTCAGGGGGAATTGAAAGACCAACATGTAAGTTCATGTGCTTTGTAAATAGTAAGTATTATACAATAAATATTGAGGAAATGGTAGTATAAGTTTTCAATAGATTGTTGAAGACCAAGCTCATACCGTATCAGGTTATTCCTCAGAAGTATAGCAATAGGTGGAGATTAAATGGGAACTATTACAAACAGTTGTTTTGTAATTCTGCATTCTAATTTTGCTATTAAGGATATTTTAGTTCTTTATCTTCAGTTTGCAAGCTAAACTGCATTTAGTTCGGAAGTACTAAAAGTTTTTTCTCTTTTTTTTTCACTTTAGGCTCTCACTTTTTACTCTTTATTTTACTTTAGACTCTCATAACTCATTTTGAAGTTACCATTTATAGTGGCCACAGATCTTAAGGATATTCTCCCCATTGAGGCACTGAGAAAATATTTTTTAAAATGTTAACGGGGGCCAATTTGAACATATCAACTTATATAAAGTTGCAAATAAGAGAGGTCACTGTTTAGTTTTATTTTAGTTACATATCCATATTTAAAACTGTATAAACTATATAAAATACTAGTAGAAAGGATTGCTTGTTTTATTTTACTCTCAACATTTCATAAGACAATTTTATTTGGAATTCTCTGGTGGTCTGGTGGTTGGTAGTCGGTGCTTCCATTGCCGTGGCCCATCTTCAGTCCTTGGTCAGAGAACTGAGATTCCCAGAAGCTGTGCGGCATGGCCAAAAGAAAACCATTAAAAAAAAAAATTTTTATGAAGCTTTACATGCCTCTCTGACATCATTAGCTGCATCCTCACTAGAATCACTTTTTGACTCATTTGATAGTTTTTAAGAATACAGCATAATTACTTCTGTGCTGTTTGAAATTTGATGATTTTTTAATCCGTGTATGATGTTGCCCTGGAAATTTCACCCCAAGGCACTAGTATTTATGTATATAATATTAATTGAATATTATTATTCTTATTATTTTATTTATTATATAAATATGACAATAAGAATAAACTAATTTATATATTTTATACATATATTTGTCTTTTGCCTTATTGTTTAGTGGTTTAATTAAAAGAGGAATATAACTTTTATAATTCCCTAGGTATAACAAATTTCTGTTAAAACTTTTGTGCATCTTTTTTTAATTGAATCACCCCAGTAACCTATCGGAGTATTCAAAACTAGCACTAATTTCAAGCTCATGTGTCTTCCCCAAATAATTACTTAAAATGAAGTAAATCGAGAGTATCCTATAATTCAAGGAACTTAAGAACTCAGAAACAAAATTATTGCCTCATTTCTAAGGAATAATTTTTTGGAAAGAATTAATTTCCATAGATTTGAGGATATATAGTACATTGGAATTAAGAAAGCAGGTAGGTGAGTGGGGAAAAAGTGATAGGTATATGAAAGAGCAAAGCAGCTTGCAAGTCTTCTAGCTATGCTGTACTTAACTGTTGGAAACTACTTTTTAAATGCAGGTTTTCTTCTTTTTATTGCAGGTCTATGTTTGCAGTGTGTGCCAGAATGTGTTCTGTGTGGACTGTGATGTTTTTGTGCATGACTCTCTCCATTGTTGTCCTGGCTGTATTCATAAGATTCCAGTTCCTTCAGGTATTTGATTCCAGCATGTAATGCACATTGAATGCGTTAAAAAGAAATTTGCGGCTGTAAATAAAATGATTCTTTAGTAGAAACTCCAGTTAAAATATGAAGAACAGTTTGAAAGGAAAATCTGGTTTCAGAAACCTGTTGCTTTAAAGCATCCTCTATTATGATTGGTTAAGTATTTACTTAATGGAGTATATCTAATACCACCATTCTGGTGATTTGTTATCTGATTTACCTTATAGTTCAGGTTAATGAATTATCCTTGTTAGCCTCACTCAGGTTCATCCCCAAGGACTGTTTAACTTAATCCTCCTCAGCTTTCCTACTGTGGGTCATCAGAAAAATGTAGGTGAGAATGTGTGATGAGATCTGTGTTTCAGGTTCAATGAAAGTGGACTGCTGTAGGCAGAAAGGCAGAACTCTTTTTAGGGTGTACCTTTTTGAGAGTGAATCAAGTTTCCTTACTTTGCTGATTTCCTTACTCAGCAAAAGTAAGTTTATTTTACACTTACAAACTTTGGTCACTCTAGATTGAGTTTCATTATGATATTCATGATTTTGTAAATAATAAGTCTTAGTGAAGAACATTATCAGTAAATACAGTGTAATCCCATCCTGAAGAGTCTATTCAGTAAGTCTTGGGGGGAGCCCAGAAATATGCTTTTTTTTTTCAGTTATACATACATACATACATGTATTATTTTTCAGATTCTTTTCCCTTATAGGCTGTTAGAAGAAATATGCATTTTTAACAGCACACTTGTGAACACACTTACTAATAGACATAATTAGACATAAATACAGATCTTTCTCCCAAGAGTCATACTCTCTGCCTAGACCCAAATGGTTCTTTGTAAAGAACCATTGTAAGCAGACAGATTTCAGCTGTAGGTAACCAGGTAACTGCCATCTTCCTTCCTTCTGCTCTGTCCATAAGAGGTATCAGTGGCTTGAAGGAGATGCCTTTAACATAATCAGAGTATCCTATCTCCCTCTACTTGAATTAAAGAAAGGCTATGAGTAGGCACCTCTTGAAAAGTTACTTGGAAATGCATTAGACACACACCCACACTACTCTATATAAAAAGGGTATTGAGTGCCTTTGGGGCCTCTTCTTTATCTCTTATCTCTTTATCTCTTTTGGGTTTTATTAGTATAATTGACAAGGTTAAGGTGAATATTTTAGTTAGCCTTAAGGAGGAATTTCCAGTCTCAAAATTATAGAGAAAACCCTAGCTTGTTTAAGATTATAGAAATAAAAATGATGATCTGATAACACTGTTAGTTCTGGCCTTAATTTCCCTCGTGGAACTCCACAATATACTATAAAAATGAAGGAAACTATTCAACATTACAGACCTTTGTGAGCAGTATGTCTTTCTGAGTTCTATTGTTTGATTAGAAAACTCCTTGAGACTTAAAATTAATTATGAAAATTAGACTTATTTTAAATACTTTTGAATGCATACATTTTGCTTCATATTCTTTTTTATTATGCCTGACAATCTTTTATCTTTTAACTGAAGCATTCAATCTATTTATATTTAATATGCCTACTGATATATTTTGGTTTAAATCTACCATCCTACTTTGTGCTATTTGCTTCAGCTATTTTGTCTCCATTTTTCTCTTCTTTTTTTGCCTTTTTCTTGGATTGCTTGTTTTCCACCATTCTGTGTTTTCCTAAACTAGTTTGGAGATTGTATACTTTATTTTTATTCTTTTAGTGGTTATCCTAGAAATTATAGCACACATAAATCCTTAAGTTGGGTCCTCTAGAAAGTAGAACCTCCAGCAAAGGTGAAAGTGTTGTTACTTTATTTGGGAGGTTTAGATCAGGGATATAAAGATAAGGAAAAAAAGGGAAAGTGAGACAAGGAAAAACAATCTGTTATCGTGGTGGCCAGACTTGATGACAAGCTGTGAAAAATCATAAGATCTCCCAGCAAGTGTTCACTTAAGAGTTTGGGACGTCTCCAGAAGATCTGTTTATAAGGAGGAGCTGCCCCTCTGTGCAGTCCATCAAAGGGAGGAAGGAAGAGTAATGAGTTTCCTAACTTCTCCCGTTTCCCATTGGCCAAGGTCTGCCACGCAGTGCAGTGTCATCTGGTCCGACTCTTTGCACCCTCATGGACTGCAGCCCGCCAGGCTTCTCTGTCCATGGGGATTCTCCAGGCAAGAATACTAGAGTGGGTTGCCATTTCCTACTCCAGGGGATTTTCCCAACCCAGGGATTGAACCCAGGTTTGCCACATTGCAGGCAGATTCTTTGTCCTTTGGTAATTGCTAAGGAAGTCAGTCAGCCCCACCCATCAACAGAAAATTAAAGATTTGCTGAGCATGATTGAAGGCAGGAGAAGGGGATGACAGAGGATGAGATGGTTGGATGACATCACCAACTCGATGGACATGAGTTTGAGCAACCTCCGGGAGTTGGTGACGGACAGGGAAGCCTGATGTGCTGCAGTCCCTGGGTCGCAAAGAGTTGGACATGACTGAGTGACTGAACTAAACTGAACTGAGCATGGCCCCGCCCATCAGAGCAAGACTCAGATTCCCCCACAGCCAGTCCCTCTCATCAGGAAGCTTCCACAAGCCTCTTATCCTTATCCTTCAGAGGGCAGACAGAATGAAAACCACAATCAGAAAACTAAGCAAACTGATCACATGGATCACAGCCTTGTCTAACTCAATGAAATGATGAGCCATGCTGTGTAGGGCCACTCAAGAAGGACAGGTCATAGTGGAGAGTCTGAAAACACATGGTCCACTGGAGAAGGAAATGGCAGACCACTTCAGTATTCTTGCCTTGAGAACCCCATGAACAGTATGAAAAGGCAAAAAGACATGATACTGAAAGATGAACTCCCCAGGTCAGTAGGTGCCTAATATGCTGCTGGAGAAGAGTGGAAAAATAGCTCAGGAAAGAATGAAGAGGCTGGGGCAAAGCAAAAACACCACCCAGTTGTGGATGTGACTGGTGATCCAAGTAAAGTCTGATGCTATAAAGAACAGTATTGCATAGAAACCTCGAATGTTAGGCCCATGAATCAAGGTAAATTGGAAGTGGTCAAACAGGTGATGGCAAGAGTGAACATTGACATTTTAGGAATCAGCAAACTAAAATGGACTGGAAGGGGCAAATTTAATTCAGATGACCATTACATCTACTACTGTGGGCAAGAATCCCTTAGAAGAAATGCAGTAGCCCTTATACTCAACAAAGGAGTCTGAAATGCAGTACTTGGGTGCAATCTAAAAAATAGCAGAATGATCTCTGTTCGTTTCCAAGGCAAACCATTCAGTATCACAGTAATCCAAGACTATGCCTCAACCACTAATGCCAAAGAAGCTGAAGTTGAATGGTTCTATGAAGATCTACAAGACCTTTTAGAACTAACACCAAAAAAAGATTCATCATCCCTTTTTCATCATAAGGGACTGGAATGCAAAGGTAGGAAGTCAAGAGATACCTGGAATAACAGGCACATTTGGCCTTGGAGTACAAAATGAAGCAGAACAAAGGCTAACAGAGTTTTGCCAAGAGAACTCTCTGGTCATAGCAAACACCCTCTTCCAACAACACAAGAGATGACTCTACACATAGACATCACCAGATGGTCAATACTGAAATCAGATTGCTTCTATTCTTTGCAGTCAAAGATGGAGAAGCTCTATACAGTCAGCAAAAAAAAGACCAAGAGCTGACTGAGGCTCAGATCATGAACTCCTTATTGCCAAATTCAGACTTAAATTGAAGAAAGTAGGGAAAACCACTAAACCATTCAGGTATGACCTAAATCAAATCCCTTACGATTATACAGTGGAAGTGACGAATAGTTTCAAGGGATTAGATCTGATAGAGTGCCTAAAGAACTATGGAAGAAGGTTCGTGACATTGTACAGGAGGCTGTGATCAAAATCATCCCCAAGAAAAAGAAATGGAAAAAGGCAAAATGGTTGTCTGAGGAGGCATTACAAATAGCTGAGAAAAAAAGAGAAGTGAAAGGCAAAAGAGAAAAGGAAAGATATTCCCATCTGAATGCAGAGTTCCAAAGAATAGCAAGGAGAGATAAGAAAGCCTTCCTAAGTGATCAGTATGAAGAAATAGAGGAAAACAATAGAATGGGGAAGACTAGAGATCTCTTCAAGAAAATTAGAGATACTAAGGGAACATTTCATGCAAAGATGGGCTCAATAAAGGACAGAAATGGTATGGACCTAACAGAAGCAGAAGATATTAAGAAGAGGTGCCAAGAATACACAGAAGAACTGTACAAAGAAGATCTTCACGACCCAGATAATCATGATTGTGTGATCAGCCAGACATCCTGGTATTCGAAGTTAAGTGACCCTTTGGAAGCATCACTGCAAACAAAGCTAGTGGAAGTGATGGAATTCCAGTTAAACTGTTTCAAATCCTAAGAGATGATGCTGTGAAAGTGCTGCACTCAATATGCCAGCAAATATGGAAAACTCAACAGTGACCACAGGACTGGAAAAGGTCAGTTTTTTTTCCAATCCTAAAGAAAGGCAATGTCAAAGAATATTCAAACTACTGCACAGTTGCTCTCATCTCATAAGCTAGCAAAGTAATGTTCAAAATTCTCCAAGCTAGTCTTCAACAGTAGGTTAACTAAGAACTTCCAGGTGTTCAAGCTGGATTTAGAAAAGGCAGAGGAACCAGAGATCAAATTGCCAACATCTGTTTGATCATAGAAAAAGCAAGAGAATTCCAGAAAAACATCTACTTCTGCTTCATTGACTACGCCAAAGCCTTTTACTGGGTGGATCACAACAAACTGTGGAAAATTCTTAAAGAGATGGGAATACCAGACCACCTGATCTGCCTCCTGAGAAATCTGTATACAGGTCAGGAAGCAACAGTTAGAACCGAACATGGAACAACAGACTGGTTCCAAATTGGGAAAGGAGTACGTCAAGGCTGTATATTGTCACCCTGCTTATTTAACTTATACGTAGAGTACATAATGAGAAACACTGGGCTGGATAAAGCACAAGCTAGAATCAAGATTGCCGGGAAAAATATCAATAACCTCAGATATGCAAATGATACCACCCTTATGGCAGAAAGTGAAGAAGAACTAAAGAGCCTCCTGGTGAAAGTGAAAGAGGAGAGTGAAAAAGCTGGCTTAAAGCTCAACATTCAGAAAACTAAGATCATGGCATCCGGTCCCATCACTTCATGGCAGTAGATGGGGAAACAGTGGAAAGAGTGACAGACTTTATATTCGTGGGCTTCAAAATCATTGCAGATGGTGACTGCAGCCATGAAATTAAAAGAGACTTGCTCCTTGGAAGAAAAGCTATAACCAACCTAGACAGCATATTAAAAAAGAGACATTACTTTGCTGACAAAGGTCCATATAGTTAAAGCTATGGTTTTTCCAGTAGTCATGTATGGACATGAGAGTTGGACCATAAAGAAAGCTGAGCACCGAAGAATTGATACTTTTGAACTGTGGTTTTGGAGAAGACTCTTGAGAATCCCTTGGACTGCAAGGAGGTCAAACCAGTCCATCCTAAAGGAAATCAGTCCTGAATATTCATTGGAAGGGCTGATGCTGAAGCTGAAGCTCCAATACTTTGGCCACCTGATGTGAAGAACTGATTCATTTGAAAAGACCCTGATGCTGGGAAAGATTGAAGGCAGGAGGAGAAGGGGATGACACAGGATGATGTGGTTGGATGGCATCACTGACTCAATGAACATGAGTTTGAGCAAGCTCCTGGAGTTGGTGATGGACAAGGAAACCTGGCATGCTGCAGTCCATGGGGTCACAACAAGTTGGACAGGACTGAGCAACTGAACTGAACTGAAAGAAGTCAGTGGTATGGCATTGCACCCAATTCTGTAAAGTCAGATAGGCTTGGTGCGCTTCAGTTTGGACTCCAGCCAGCTCAGGAAACTGGGCGAAGGCAGCAGCAGTACAGAGGTGGAGGCAGGCAGCACCTTGGAAAGAAGGAAGTGGCCCAGAGAATCTGAGGAAGCATTGCTTCCAGTAGTCCTACATAACATCAGACCCAAAGTTAACTTGTACCTTTGCCCTCCCCACAGATAATATATTTAACCTCATTTACCTCCTTCCTTCCTTATATATTATTACCATTGTATATTTCTTTTGGTGTTTCACTTGACATTTATATTTGTTTTAACCAGTTAGTGTTTATCATGATTTGATCACATATTTACCACTTTCTCGGCTCTTGATTTATTCTTATATCTTAGATCTGTTGAGGATCATTTTCCTTCTACCAAAAGTATACCCTTCAGAACATACTAGTGTTCAGGATATATAATATGCTACCTGCTATGTAAGGAAGAAAGAAAAATAAGAATATATATTTGTATTTGCAAGAAGAAGCAGTGGAAAGCAATAGAGGAAATCGGTGAAACCAAGTTAGTCCAACCAGTTGACAAATATTTTGCTAAGCTGACCAAGAGAAAAAGAGGACTCAAATTACTGAGATCAAGAGTAAAAGAGGAAACATCACTTTGGACCTCACAGAAATAAAGATCACAGGGGAATACTACAGACAGCTGGGGGCAAGAGTGAATGTTAATGAGTATGGAGTTTGTTTTTGGACTGATGAAAATGTAAGATTGATTGTGGTGATGATTGTTCAACTCTGTGAATGTACTAAAAACCACTGAATTACACACTTTGAATTGGTTAAGTTGTATGGTATGTGAAGTAAGTATATGTCACGAAAGCTGTTTTTTTTTTTTTTTAATGAGGGAATTTGGGGGCCTCCCTGGTGGTGTAATGGTTAAGAATCAGTCTTGGAACATAAGGGACACCTGTTCGATCCCTGGTCCAGGAAGATCCCACATGCCTTGGAACAGCTGAGCCCGTGCACCACAGCTACTGAGCCTGCACTCCAGAGCCCAAGAGCTGCCGCCACTGCAGCCCACGGGCCTGGAGCCTGTGCTCCTCAACAGGAGAAGCCACCACAATGAGACGCCTGCACACTGCAACTAGAGAAAGCCTGTGCACAGCAACCAAGAGCCACGACAGCCAAAAAATAAATAAATCTTTAAAAAAAAATAAGGGAAGTTCCTGGCAGCCCAGTGGTTAGGATGCTGTGCTTCCGGTGCCGCAGGCACAGGTTCGATCCCTGGTTGGGGAGCTAAAATCTCACAAGCTGTACCGTGCAGCCAAAAAAATAAAAATAAAGTTTAAAAATAAAAGAAAACACTGGAAGAATACATAGGAAACTATAGAACAATGGATGAGAGTAAGAATTATGCTAAGATATTTTTATATAGTTTAGTATTCAAAATAATAAAATTTATGGAATCCTGGGAAGTTGTGGTGAGACAAATGAAAGTAAAGTAACTAATGTTAGTTATTAGTTAAGGACCTGAAAGCAATCATGTTCATCAAATAAAGTAGTGTGTGTGGAGCTGGAGGTTGAAGATGAACTGTCATAAAATTGCTTTTTCATTTATTTGGGTCATACTGTAAACAGTATGTTCCAACTATATGTGGCAGTATGTGTACTGTTTCTATTTTGTTGTGACCTTGTTTGCCCTAGAGTAACTACAAGGTGAAGATGGCAGTACTATGTGGAGGCTGAAGAAGATAAGTAATTAGATTAAAAGCATGTTAAGTCTTGTATTTGAGGAGCACAAGTTGACCCACTATATATCTGAGTACATGTCACATTTGAAACACTAACTTATGTTGAAACAGGGAAAAACAGGGATTCTGCTGCTCAGAGGTGACTTCTCCGATAGCTCAGTTGGTAAAGAATCCACCTACAATGCAGGAGACCCCAGTTCGATTCCTGGATCGGGAAGATCCCCTGGAGAAGGGATAGGCTACCCACTCCAGTATTCTTGGGCTTCCCTTGTGGCTCAGCTGGTAAAGAATCCACCTGCAGTGTGGGAGACCTGGGTTCAGTCCCTGGGTTGGGAAGATTCCTTGAAGGAGGGGATGGCAACCCACTCTAGTATTCTGGCCTGGAGAATTCCATGGACTGTATAGTCCATGGGGTCACAAAGAGTCAGACGTGACTGAGTGACTTTCACTTTCACTGTTGCTCAGAATGGCAGTAGGGAAGAGGAACTGTAAACATTTTGTAAGATTTCTCAATTACTTTGTGAAATTCCTCGTTTGTCTCTGTGTTCAGCTGTCTATATCTCTGTAATGATCAGCATGCTTATAACATGAAATGCCTTCATGAATGGTGAAAAGAAAGGGTGGTACAACCAGCCCTTGGGAAGTGGGGCAGTAGAATTCCCCTGTCTGTAGTGGGTGAGAGTTTAGGAGAAAGGGCAAGAACAATGAATCCCTAGGGCCTATAGTAAGGAAGAAAAGGACATAGGAGATCATCATGCTTCTGAGAAATAGCCTCAGAGTGTCCTAATACTCCTTTGGGGTCCAGTTCTATAAGAATAGGAGAGTCATTGTTTTCTTTCCGTGTGTTCCAATTCTGTTCTATGGAGACCTGTTACACGGTGGGCTGGGGACATAGATGGAGTCCTTATGGGATATAAATTCTTGATCTCACCTGACTAAATTGTTACTTGAGTCACACCTCAGGCCAGGGCACAGGAAGTAATGCACAATTTGTTCATTTATCCATTAGTTCACTCAGCAAACCTTGTATATCTGCTGTCTGTCTGATGAGACCCTAGGTGTCTGGATATAGATACCAAGAAAAGGAGACAAACCCTGACCGTGTGGCCCTGTGACCCTCCTAGCCTACGAGGTGGACCTGTAAAGAAGTCCATGTGACAGTGCTGATGATTTGCCAAGTGCGTGCGAATGCAGAAGAGAGGCTGTGAAATGGGCTTTGGTGCAAATTCAAATGCCTGAGGGGACCAGGCAGATTATGCAAATACTTGAAAAGGAGCCAGGCTAATGCAGAGTGGTAAGCACCTGTAAAGTACTGGTTCCATCTGCAGGAGGCAGCCTCTGGATGCTTGGAGCAGGGGTAGAGAGATGTAGTTTTCTCAGTACACCCTTTTGTACCTTTTGAATTTTATACATGGGCATCTGTTACCTAGTCCAGAAGAAAAAAGTTTTTTCAAAGGAGGTAACTATTACTCAGCTCCAACCTGTTTTTTATTTCTGAAAATATAGTTTCCCTCAGACTGTATATTTTAATATTTAAATAGAAACTGAAAAACTGGACTTTTAAGTGAACTGGACTTTTAAGTGAATTCCCTAAGTTTTAAATGTTGACATCTAATTTTTTAAAACCACACGAATGTTAATTTTTAGAACATCATCACAGCCTTAAGAGTAGGTGATGATTTCTTAGGACACAAAAAGCATCTATCTTAAAAGGAGAAAATTAAAGTCAGACGTCATCAAAATTTAAAACATCTGCTTTGGAATACTCCATTAAGAAAGCAAAAAGAGTTCATAGACAGGGAGAACATGTTTGCAGTGCAAACATATAACAAAGGACTGGTGTCTAAAAATATACAAACAATTCTTGTAGTTCAATAATAAAAGGTAAATGACCAATTTATCTTATTTTTACTTTTTTCTGACTGCACATGTCCTAGGTTTTTTTAAATTGAAAGACAATACAGAAATCATGAAATGATGTCTGCTGCTGCTGCTGCTGCTAAGTCGCTTCAGTCGTGTCCAACTCTGTGCGACCCCATAGACGGCAGCCCACCAGGCTCCCCCATCCCTGGGATTCTCCAGGCAAGAGTACTGGAGTGGGTTGCCATTTCCTTCTCCAGTGCATGAAAGTGAAAAGTGAAAGTGAAGTCGCTCAGTCGTGTCTGACTCTTAGCGACCCCATGGACTGCAGCCCGCCAGGCTCCTCCATCCATGGGATTCTCCAGGCAAGAGCACTGGAGTGGGGTGCCATTGCCTTCTCCAAAGGGTCCTCAATATATGCTGAAATGACCAACATCCCCAATGCAGTGACATAAAATCTGGCATTAGCACCTGCAGGCTTTGTCAGACCTTTCTTGATTGTTGCATACTCTTTTTGGTGTTAAACCAGCTTCAGGAATATTTGATATTTCTTGTTGTGATATCTTTTATCCTCTCATCTGAAAAGCACAGCTTTCCCAACTTGGCACATTCTTTGCCACGGCCTCCTGTACAAAAGCGAAACACCCTGAGGCACAAGCTCTCAGACTAGCAGCACCCACAAGGACAGATTCCTCTTCTGACAGGACCACAGGCCCGCCAGTAATGTCTGTACACATGTGCACAGACAAGGGATTCTTGCTCAGGCCCCCACACAAGAAGAGAGTGCTGACAGGGTGCCCAGCTGCCTACCTGGCTTCTGTACTGATGCACGCCTTGAAAGCAGGTAGAGAATGGTAAGATCGTCAAGGTCCAGAGGCCTTGAAAAAAGAAATATATGAATAGGCAATTAAGTCATTAAATTAAAGCCACAATGAGATACATGCCTATGCCCTAAAATGGCTAAATGATACAGCTCTCAAGGTGTGTATGCATGTTTTGATTAAAAAAAGGCATTGAAAATAGTATTACTTTAAAACTTAAAACGTCTCAATCCGGAGGCCATGCCCTTTAGTGTCAGATCTGCTGAAGGAGACTGGTTGCTGTGGAAATCTCACCAAACATGTAAATCAACAGTGAGGAACCCCACAAGCTAAGCCTTTTTACTCAGATCCAGGTGATTGTTTAAATAGCGTATACACTTGGCATCTGGCAAGTTGGCATGACCCTGTCCCATGTGGTCTATCAATTTTCCACCAACACTGACCACTTTCATTCAGCCAAGACCCAGGGACCATGGCTAAAAACAAGTGCCCAGATGCTTGGTAGAAAAATTCAGTTTCGTGCCTATCCCCATGTGACAAGATGTTCCACAGATTACAGCCAGCCTTGACGTCACTGGCTTTCCCTCATAGGTGTGGCTGTGCACGCTCACAACTCCAGTCACTCCCTGGGGACAGAGATGCTGGTGGCAGCTGCTTTGGCGAGCTCATTCTACCATGAGGACAGTAGTACTGTCAAGCACCACCCCAGAATCCTTCTACTAAACAACCCAACTTAAAAATGGGCAAGGACTTCCCTGGTGGTACAGTGGATAAGAATCCAACTGCCATTGCAGGAGACGCAGGTTCGATCCCTGATCCAGGAAGATTCCACATGCCACTGAGCAACTAAGCTCATGTGCCACAACTCCTGAAGCCTGTGCACCTAGAGTCCGTGCTCCTCAACAAGAGAGACCAGTTCTTAAGCCACAATTAAGAAGCCCACATGCTGCAGCTAGAGAGTAACCCCCACTCTCTGCAACTAGGAAAAGCCCACGAGCAGCAAGGAAGACCTGATGCAACCAAAAAGTAAGAAATGGGTGAGAGATTGGATCACCTTACTGAAGGAAATATATGAATAACCAAATAAGTCATTAAATTAAAGCCACAATGAGATACATACCTGTGCCCTAAATTGGCTAAATGATACTTCTTTCTAGGAGTGTATGCATGTTTTGGTTAAAAAAAGGCATTGAAAATAGTATTATTTTAAAACTCAAAATGTCAGATTCTCTTTTCAGATTGTGTAGTGGACATTTGGTGTCTGTTTTTTGGCTATCCACATTTTCTACCTTTGGAGATTTTTTTCCCCTTTCTGCTATATAGAAGAAGAAGGCAATGGCACCCCATTCCAGTACTCTTGCCTGGAAAATCCCATGGACGGAGGAGCCTGGTAGGCTACAGTCCATGGGGTCGCTAAGATTCGGACACGACTGAGCGACTTCCCTTCCACTTTTCCCTTTCATGCACTGGAGAAGGAAATGGCAATCCACTCCAGTATTCTTGCCTGGAGAATCCCAGGGATGGGGGAGCCTGATGGGCTGCCGTCTATGGGGTCGCACAGAGTCGGACACGACTGAAGTGACTTAGCAGCAGCTATATAGAGGTGGTATATATATCTTTATCCACTTAAGATGGCAGATGTTTTCCTGTCACTAGGAGTAAAAGAGAAGCTCTTTCAACTAATAAAGGGTGTCTACTAGATATCTTCAAACTTTAGAATTCCTGCCGAAGTCAAGAATAAGATATCTATTATCGCTGTTATTAAGCAACATTATATTAAAGGATATACTTGATTCAAAAAGGAAATGATGCTAAAGACAAAACTATCATAATATTCAGATAATACAAATATCTACTTAGACAATTCAAGGATATTTACAATCAAATGTTAAAAGTAGACCAGGAGCCCTATATGTCATCAATAAACATTTAGAAAATAGAATAGTAAAAAAAAAAAAAATTCATAAGGGTAGCAAAATCTACAAAGTGCTAAAATAAATGTAGTGTGCATTGGTGTATGTAACATTATCGGTGAGAAGTAGGTTAATGGGGCAAAATTTTATCAGCAGAACGGTCAGCAATGTAGAGAGTTCCCCCTGACCTCTGAACTTCCTGTAGAAAGAATTGTTGATCCTGAAGCAGCTGGGTGTACCAGGGAAAGTGTCCTAAAAAAAAAACACTGTCATTGTAATGTTATATGTGTTAATACGAAAGTTAGGAGGAGTCAACTATTTAACAATGATTGCTTCTAGGCTGAGTAGATGGCCTTGTGGAACCAGGGCTTGGCCAGAAGAGTTCATGTGCCATTGAGGCTGGTAACAGCCTCTCTAACTCAGCAACTGGCTGAACTACCAAATGCAGAGGGACATCTGTTTTTGCCTTTTCTTAATATGTAGCCCTTATGGCACAGTGGTTAAAAGTGTAAACTCCATTGCCAGACTGATTAATCAGAACCCCTATATGCCTGGGTTTCCTCATCTGTAAAATGGAGATAATAAAAATAGCTACTTCATTTGGACTGTTAAAGGGATTAAATGGACATATCTAAGGTGCTTAGAACTGTGCCTGGCAAGTTCAGTTCAGTTCAGTTCAGTCGCTCAGTCGTAGGGACTAAACAGATTTTAGTTATTATGCATAATATTACTGAAATGATTTTTGAAACTATAAACCCAGAAAAATTAAGAAAGCAGGAGGGGACCATCAGCACACAGAATATTTTAACAAATTTTTGGAAGATGGAAACTCAAATAGAATTGTAGTAACCAATGAAGCAGACTGATAGAGCCCACAACCTGAATGCACATGTAACACCTGGGAGACTGTGTACCTTATACAGACCCCTGGAGCAGCAGGTGGGCCAGAATGCCAGCTAAGAAGGTGGGCAGGAATGACCTGGCGGGCAGGAAAACCAAGGGACTAACTGAAAAATCTCTGAGAGACTGCCAGCTCCGTCTGCCCCACCATCAGACTGTTTACTATGCAGGTGTTATCGCTAAAGCAAAACATTAGTGGATTCTTCTCTTCTAAAAAAAAAAATGGAATAAACTGACTTAGAGGAGCTAGTGTGTGTCCTGGGCATCCCCAAACAAAGAATCTTTCAAAAATTGGACTTTTATGTTCCTCAGATGAGTTTTCAGCTGCTATCTCTGCTGTCTCTGAAAGGGAACATTTCATGCAAAGATGGGCTCAATAAAGGACAGAAATGGTATGGACCTAACAAGCAGAAGATATTAAGAAGAGGTGGCAAGAATACACAGAAGAACTGTACAAAAAAGATCTTCATGACCCAGATAGTCACAATGATGTGATCACTCACCTAGAGCCGGACATCCTGGAATGTGAAGTCAAGTGGGCCTTAGAAAGCATCAATCCAAACAAAGCTAGTGGAGGTGATGGAATTCCAGTTGAGCTATTTCAAATCCTGAAAGATGACGCTGTGAAAGTGCTGCACTCAATATGCCAGCAAATATGGAAAACTCAGCAGTGGCCATAGGACTGGAAAAGGTCATTTTTCATTCCAATCCCAAAGGCAATGCCAAAGAATGCTCAAACTACCGCACAATTGCACTCATCTCACATGCTAGTAAAGTAATGCTTAAGATTCTCCAAGGCAGGCTTCAGCAGACATGAACCGGGAACTTCCAGGTGTTCAAGCTGGTTTTAGAAAAGGCAGAGGAACCAGAGATCAAATTGCCAACATTCGCTGGATCATCGAAAAAGCAAGAGAGTTCAAAAAAACCACCTACCTCTGCTTTATTGACTATGCCAAAGCCTTTGACTGTGTGGATCACAATAAACTGTGGAAAATTCTGAAAGAGATGGGAATACCAGACCATCTGACCTGTCTCTTGAGAAACCTGTATGCAGGTCAGGAAGCAACAGTTAGAACTGGACATGGAACAACAGACTGGTTCCAAATAGGAAAAGGAGTACGTCAAGGCTGTATATTGTTACCCTGCTTATTTAACTTATATGCAGAGTACACCATCAGAAATGCTGGGCTGGAAGAAGCACAGGATGGAATCAAGACTGCTGGGAGAAATATCAATAACCTCAGATATGCAGATGACACCACCCTTATGGCAGAAAGTGAAGAAGAACTAAAGAGCCTCTTGATGAAAGTGAAAGAGGAGAGTGAAAAAGTTGGCTTAAAGCTCAACATTCAGAAAACTAAGGTCATGGCATCCGGTCCCATCACTTCATGGCAGATAGATGGGCAAACAGTGGAAACAGTGGCTGACTTTATTTTTCTGGGCTCCAAAATCACTGCGGATGGTGGTTGCAGCCATGAAATTAGAAGACGCTTAACTCCTTGGAAGGAAAGTTATGACCAACCTAGACAGCATATTAAAAAGCAGATGTAAAAAATTAAAAAAAAAAAAAGCAGATGTTACTTTGCCAACAAAGGTCTGGATAGTCAAGGCTATGGTTTTTCCAGTAGTCATGTATGGATGTGAGAGTTGGACGGTGAAGAAAGCTGAGCACTGAAGAATTGATACTTGTGAACTGTGGTGTTGGAGAAGACTCTTGAGAGTACCTTGGACCACAAGGAGATCCAACCAGTCCATCCTCAAGGAGGTTAGTCCTGGTTGTTCATTGGAAGGACTGATGTTGAAGCTGAAACTCCAATACTTTGGCCACCTCATGCGAAGAGCTGACTCATTGGAAAAGACCCTGATGCTGGGAAAGATTGAGGGCAGGAGGAGAAGGGGACGACAGAGGATGAGATGGTTGGATGGCATCATTGACTCGATGGACGTGGGTTTGGGTAGACTCCGGGAGTTGGTGATGGACAGGGAGGCCTGGCGTGCTCCGGTTCATGGGGTTGCAAAGAGTCGTACACGACTGAGCGACTGAACTGAACTGAACTGATCTCTGACTTTACAACTGACTTGAAATCATTTTCTGAGGTGTTTCTCTGAAGTTGAGGGCTTCTCCTGGGCAAGTCTTAGCTCCCCAATCTTCCTCCATAAAGTTCAGATCACACTCACGTGGCTTTTAATCAGACTCTTTAACCAGAATTTTGATCAATCTGCTTTGCAATCGCCTAATCTTCAAATATGAATTGAAAACCACGGATCTGTACACATTTGAGGAAAGCTGGTAATGTGAAAAATCTCAACATAAAGGTAAATAGTAATTAGCCTTGGAGAAAACATTTCAGGAGACAGATGAACTCTATTTGGATTAGTACTGATAAAGATAATTTGTACATCAGACCCACAAAATGGGGATGACCTCAGTGGCATGGCCCAAGTCACAAATCTAAATCCAGGTCAGCCAGCACTTAAAGGAAACACCTGTCAACGAAACCTAGTGTACACCCATCACAATCCCCCCAACTCAGCTTTACCTAGTTTGCCTGACCCTAGAAAACAGGACATGCTACCCTTTAATGAATCCCTGACCTCCTTGCCAATCACATCTCTTCCCCATAAAACCTACCTTTACTCTCCCCCCCCAACTCCCGCCCTTCCCTTTGGAGCAGCACTCCATTGCCGTGAGACACTGTGCTCCTCCAGTCCACGGATTGTATTCCCTTGACTAAAGAGCAACAAACTCGTTTTAGTTTTGTCATTCAACAGTATTGCTGGAGAGATTTAAAAAAATTACGTTGGCTAAGAAAATTAGATCTTGTGAAAGAAACAGACAAAAAAGAGCTTTGGGAAATTGAAAGTATAATTGCTGAATTTAGAATTACTATTGGAAAGTTGGAAGATAGTAAAGAGGAAGTCTCCCAGAAAGTACAGCCAAAGGACGGAAAGAATATATGAGCAAAAAAAAGAAGAACTTTGGTGATAAATTCCCATCTGAATAATGGGAATACCAGAAAGAGTGAAAATAGAATAGTAGGCAGTAGGAAATTACCAAAGAAATTATAGAAGATAATTTTCCGAGAGTGGTGGGAGGCCCACACGTTCAGCTTGAAACAAGTCCACTGGGTTCAGTAAATGTAGAAAGACCCATACCAAGACACAATAACTTTGAGATTGTATAACCAATGGGTAAAATAGAAAACCCTAAAAAGATACAGGAAAGATGGAAACTAACACCAAAGAAATAAAGACATGGATGTACTAGCAGCGGAAACATTAATCAGTCTTATTTAGAATAAAATACTTCTGTTGTGGTACTTGGTTTTGTGGGGCCTTTGGAATCCTGGCCAACCCTGCTGACTCAGTACCCTAGAGAAGTTACTGGTGATTTCTCAGGAAATTGCACCTTGTTCTGGGTTTTAGTTCCTCAAATGTGTTCTCGCTGCCTCCCATTAAAAGGACAGAGAGAATAGTTGTATTTACTCTCTGCATTCTCTTTCCATTCAGCTGGGACTCTGGATAAACTTTCCAGGTAAGTAAATGACCATCTCTGGCAAAAGTACTCTTCCACTTGTGACCCTCTTATTTCTCTTACTCTTGTTTCTCTCTTTGGAGGCAAAAGGACAGGCACTGGAGTCATACATATGTGGACTTAAATCCCTTCCATGACACAGCAGCATCACTGGTACTCTTAGCACTGTAGTTAAAGAGCAGGAAACCTGGAGAGGGCCTTGGCGATCTCCCCAGGAAGGCCCCGGGACTAGCAAAATTGACCAGTGAACTCTGTTGAAGTGCAGGAGTGGTTCCAGTTAGTGTGTTGCCACCCTGTGCTCATCTGTCTCCAGGGAAGCCTGAAGCTATGGTATTGTCTATTGGCCAAACCTAAGTGAAACATACTAACTAGCGATGAATGTAGCCCTGTGCTAGAATCTGAGAGGACAGGGGCAGCCCATTCCAGCTTGTTTGAGACAGCTCAGGTATCCTACTTTGGGCTGCATGACCGAAGCAGCATAGAATATCACTCCTTAGGTGAGACAGTGGTTTCCCTGAGGCAAAGGTACCTAGCATGTATCTAGGTGGTGCATGACCTAAAATGAAGCATGGACTGTATAACGGAGAAAGGCTCCTAGAAACGGAGCCCAGAGTCTGAGACCACGCTGATGATTGCCTGTCTTTTGTTTTTATTTTTGTATCATATCTTTTAACTTTATTAAAGTCTGAAGTAGGTATACTATGTAGAGGCTTGTGAGTTTTTTTCTATTCTCTGACCCTGTGTACTTGCTGAAGTTGGCACTGTGAATGGGATTATGGGAACAGTTTTTGACTTGATTATTTAAATGCTGGCTCAGGCTTTGTTTAGGAGAAAAAAAGTGGGAGAACTACCTGGAACCACTGATGCCAAGTTGGCTGATGAAGGCATCCTGATTTCAATTCGCTCTCAGTTCAGTTCAGTTCAGTCGCTCAGTCGTGTCCGACTCTTTGCGACCCCATGAATCGCTGCACGCCAGGCCTCCCTGTCCATCACCAACTCCCGGAGTTTACCCAAACCCATCTCCATCGAGTCAATGATGCCATCCAACCATCTCATCCTCCGTCGTCCCCTTCTCCTCCTGACTCCAATCCTTCCCAGCATTAGGGTCTTTTCCAATGAGTCAGCTCTTCGCATGAGGTGGCCAAAGTATTGGAGTTTCAGCTTCAGCATCAGTCCTTCCAACGCACACCCAGGACTGAGCTCCTTTAAGATGGACTGGTTGGATCTCCTTGCAGTCCAAGGGACTCTCAAGAGTCTTCTCCAACACCACAGTTCAAAAGCATCAATTCTTCGGCACTCAGCTTTCTTCACCGTCCAACTCTCACATCCATACATGACCACTGGAAAAACCATAGCTTTGACTAGATGGACCTTTGTTGGCAAAGTAATGTCTCTGCTTTTCAATATGCTATCTAGGTTGGTCAAAACCTTCCTTCCAAGGAGTAAGAGTCTTTTAATTTCATGGCTGCAATCACCATCAGCAGTGATTTTGGAGCCCCAAAAAATAAAGTCTGACACTGTTTCCACTCTTTCCGCATCTATTTCCCATGAAGTGATGGGACCAGATGCCATGATCTTAGTTTTCTGAACGTTGAGCTTTAAGGCAACTTTTTCACTCTCCTCTTTCACGTTCATCAAGAGGCTCTTTAGTTCTTCTTCACTTTCTGCCATAAGGGTGGTGTCATCCGCATATCTGAGGTTATTGATATTTCTCCCAGCAATCTTGATTCCAGCTTGTGTTTCTTCCAGCCCAGCATTTCTCATGATGTACTCTGCATATAAGTTAAATAAGCAGGGTGACAATATACAGCCTTGACATACTCCTTTTCCTATTTGGAACCAGTCTGTTGTTCCATATCCAGTTCTAAATGTTGCTTCCTGACCTGCATACAGGTTTCTCAAGAGACAGGTCAGATGGTCTGGTATTCCCATCTCTTTCAGAATTTTCCACAGTTTATTGTGATCCACATAGTCAAAGGCTTTGGCATAGTCAATAAAGCAGAAATAGATGTTTTTCTGAACTCTTGCTTTTTCGATGATCCAGCGAATGTTGGCAATTTGATCTCTGGTTCCTCTGCCTTTTCTAAAACCAGCTTGAACATCTGGAAGTTCCCGGTTCATGTATTGCTGAAGCCTGGCTTGGAGAATTTTGAGCATTACTTCACTAGCTTGTGAGATGAGTACAATTGTGCAGTAGTTTGAGCATTCTTTGGCATTGCCTTTCTTTGGGATTGGAATGAAAACTGACCTTTTCCAGTCCTGTGGCCACTGCTGAGTCCTCCATATTTGCTGGCATATTGAGTGCAGCACTTTCACAGCATCATCTTTCAGGGTTTGAAATCGCTCAACTGGAATTCCATCACCTCCACTAGCTTTGTTCATAGTGATGCTTTCTAAGGCCCACTTGACTTCACATTCCAGGATGTCTGGCTCTAGGTGAGTGATCACACCATCATGATGATCTGGGTTGTGAAGATCTATTTTGTACAGTTCTTCTGTGTATTCTTGCCATCTCTTCTTAATATCTTCTGCTTCTGTTAGGTCCATACCATTTCTGTCCTTTATTGTGCCCATCTTTGCATGAAATGTTCCCTTGGTATCACTAATTTTCTTGAAGAGATCTCTAGTCTTTCCCAATCTGTTGTTTTCCTCTATTTCTTTGCATTGATTGCTGAGGAAGGCTTTCTTATCTCTCCTTGCTATTCTTTGGAACTCTGCATTCAGATGGGAATATCTTTCCTTTTCACCTTTGCTTTCTGCTTCTCTTCTTTTCCCAGCTATTTGTAAGGCCTCCTCAGACAGACATTTTGCTTTTTTGCATTTCTTTTCCATGGGGATGGTCTTGATCCCTGTCTCCTGTACAATGTCATGAACCTCTGTGCATAGTTCATCAGGCACTCTGTCTATCAGATCTAGTCCCTTAAATCTATTTCTCACTTCCACTGTATAATCATAAGGGATTTGATCTAGGTCATACCTGAATGGTCTAGTGGTTTTCCCTACTTTCTTCAGTTTACGTCTGAATTTGGCAATAAGCAGTTCATGATCTGAGCCACAGTCTGCTCCTGTTCTTGTTTTTGCTGACTGTGTAGGGCTTCTTCATCTTTTCCTGCAAAGAATATAATCAATCTGCTTTCGGTGTTGCCCATCTGGTGATGTCCATGTGTAGAGTCTTCTCTTGTGTTGTTGGAAGAGGGTGTTTACTATGACCAGTGCGTTCTCTTTGCAAAACTCTATTAGCCTTTGCCCTGCTTCATTCTGTACTCCAAGGCCAAATTTGCCTGGTACGCCAGGTGTTTCCTGACTTCCTACTTTTGCATTCCAGTCCCCTATAATGAAAAGGACATCTTTTTTGGGTGTTAGTTCTAAAAGGTCTTGTAGGTCTTCATAGAACCGTTCAAGTTCAGCTTCTTCAGCGTTACTGGTCGGGGCATAGACTTGGATTACCGTGATATTGAATGGTTTGCCTTGGAAACAAACAGAGATCATTCTGTCGTTTTTGAGATTGCATCCAAGTACTGCATTTCGGACTCTTGTTGACCATGATGGCTACTCCATTTCTTCTAAGGGATTCCTGCCCACAGTAGTAGATATAATGGTCATCTGAGTTAAATTCACCCATTCCAGTCCATCTTAGTTCGCTGATTCCTAGAATGTCGATGTTCACTCTTGCCATCTCCTGTGTGACCACTTCCAATTTGCCTTGAATCATAGACCTAACATTCCAGGTTCCTATGCAATATTGCTCTTTACAGCATCGGACTTTGCTTCTGTCACCAGTCACATCCACAGGTGGGTATCGTTTTTGCTTTGGCTCCGTCCCATCATTCTTTCTGGAGTTTTTTCTTCAATGATCTCCAGTAGCATATTGGGCACCTGCCAACCTGGGGAGTTCATCTTTCAGTGTCCTATCTTTTTGCCTTTTCATACTGTTCATGGGGTTCTCAAGGCAAGAATACTGACGTGGTTTGCCATGCCCTTCTCCAGTACTATTTTATTCATGGGGGGGAAAAGCATACCAATAGATTTTTTTTTTGCTATTTTAAAAAATTGAAGTATAGTTGATTTATGGACTTTCCTGATAGCTCAGCTGGTAAAGAATCTGCCTGCAATGCAGAAGACCTCAGTTCGATTCCTTGGTTGGAAAGATCCCCTGGCGAAGGGATAGGCTACCTACTCCTGTATTCTTGGGCTTTCCTGGTGGCTCAAGACAGTAAAGAGTTAACTTGCAATGCAGGAGACCTGGGTTTGATCCCTGGGTCAGGAATATCCCCTGGAGGAGGGAACAGCAACCCACTCCAGTATTCTTGCCTGAAGAATTCCATGGACAGAGGAACCTGGTGGACTGCTGTCCATAGGGTCACAGAGAGTCAGACACGACTGAGTGACTAAACACAACACGGCACAGCATGTGTGTGTTAATCCCAAATTCCTAGTTTATCCCCTTTCCTCCCCGCCACCCCCAGCAATGGAATGTAAAATTGGTAGGTCCAGAGCCAGCGGAAAACAAATTCAGAGAGAGGGGAATTAAGTCAAAAACAGTGAGGCAAACAAGGCAGGCCTCAGCAGCCAGCTTGGTATCCGTGCTTCTAAACCTTTCTCCCGCTTTTCATGGTTTGGGCTGCTTTGGCAAAAATGAAAGTACTAAGAAAGTACTAAGGAAAGTACTAAGGAAGAGCCCTAGGCTGCCAAGTCTGCCAGGCTTTGACTGGTTTCTTCTGTAAAGGGAAGGAACTTGATTGCAAAAGCTTTTAATTTTAATAAGGTCCCATTTGTTTATTTTTGCTTTCATTTCCAATATTCTGGGGGGTGGGTCATGGAGGATCCTGCTGTGATTTATGTCGGAGAGTGTTTTGCCTATGTTTTCCTCTAGGAGTTTTATAGTTTCTGGTCTTACATTTAGATCTTTAATCCATTTTGAGTTTATTTTTGTGTATGGTGTTAGGAAGTGTTCTAGTTTCATTCTTTTACAAGTGGTTGACCAGTTTTCCCAGCACCACTTGTTAAAGAGATTGTCTTTTCTCCATTGTATACTCTTGCCTCCTTTGTCGAAGATAAGGTGCCCATAGGTGCGTGGGTTTATCTCTGGGCTTTCTATTTTGTTCCATTGATCTATATTTCTATCCTTGTGCCAGTACCACACTGTCTTGATGACTGTGGCTTTGTAGTAGAGCTTGAAGTCAGGCAGGTTGATTCCTCCAGTTCCATTCTTCTTTCTCAAGATTGCTTTGGCTATTCGAGGTTTCTTATACTTCCATACAAATTGTGAAATGATTTGAAACCAAAGAGAGAGTTAAGCACATACTTCTTTTGGCCGGAACGTGACCCTTATCTGCTAACCGCTAAAGGAATTCCACGGGGAGAGCAGATGAAGACGCAAGCTGAAATGAAGGCACTCTTCAGTCACAAAGCCCAGTAACCTTATGGACTGATAAGAGCTTCCCGAGGAACCACTGCTGAAATGGACTTAACATCTTAGAGATAAAGGAGGTCTTTTCTTTGCACCGAGTACTGCCAGATGGAGGGCATGCTTGGGCTTAAACAAAATCTTCAGTGAGCTGCAACTTCTGCAGAAATGTGGGTAGATGGGCAAATTTCAAATCAGCTGAGCCTGATTAAGGCGGGGCGCACAGAGCAAAGTTGGTCACATGGAACTATCCAACTCCACCTGTAGGCATTAAACGAAATACTTTATTGATTCCTGAAATGTTGAGAATGCAAGCATGTGATTTTGAACTTGTTATATGATGATACAGGTTTCCCCTAATTTATCCTTCTATCTTAAGTGACGATTGATGCTGTGATAAGGGAGCCTTCAACTACTTGGACTCCACAGGTGACCTTACTGTTGAAGGCAGGATAAAGGTCTGCTGTCACAGACCTACTAGCGTATTTTCTCTGAATTAGACTAAATTATAAGCAGAAGAGCAATGTAATTCAGAAGAAAATACAAGAGTAAAGGGTTGAAACAGCAGGGGAAGGAGAGGGTGGGATGAATTGAGAGCAGCATTGACGTATATGCACTACCATGTGTAAAGCAGGTAGCTGTTGAGAAGCTGCTGTAGAGACGGGGAGCTCAGCTTGGTGCTCTGTGATGACCTCTAGGGATGGGATGGGGGGAGGGGGTGGAAGGGAAGCTCTAGAGGGAGGGGATATGTTCACATTGTTGTATGGGCTTCCCTGGTGGCTTAGATGGTAAAGAATCTGCCTGCAATGCAGGAGACCCAGGTTTGATCCCTGGGTTGGAAAGATCCCCTGGAGAAGGAAATGGCAATCCACTCCAGTATTCTTGTCTGGAAATCCCGTAGACAGAAGAGACTGGTGGATTACAGTCTGTTGTTGTACATCAGAAACTAACACAACATTATAAAGTAATTATCCTCCAATTAAAAAGAAATATGGTATAACCAGCAAAAAAAGAGAAGAAAAGGGTTTAAACAAATCTCAGGACTAGTAAAGCAAGTGACGATGTTTATGAACCTCTTTTTTCCCTTTTCAGAAAATGGCCGCCCAGGAGAAAGCATCTGAGGAGAGGATTTCACAGTTTGATTATGCTTTGCTCCCAGAGATGTCTGCTCTTCTAGGTATAAATGCACTTCAATATGTAAAGGAACGAGAAGAAGAAGAGCACAAAGACAGAGAAAAAATGCAAAAAGGCTTTAATTCACAAATGCGTAGTGAAGCAAAAAGGTTAAAGACTTTTGTGACCTATAAGACCTTCAGCTCGTGGACACCCCAGGAGATGGCAGAGGCTGGGTTTTATTTCACTGGCACAAAATCTGGCATTCAGTGCTTCTGCTGTAGCTTAATCCTCTTTGGCACTAGCCTCCAGATTCCCCCAATGGGACACCACAAGAAGTTCCACCCAGACTGTGAGTTCCTTCTGGGTAAAGATGTTGGTAACATTGCCAAGTATGATATAAGAGTTCAGAATCCAGGGAACACGTTGAGGAGGGGCAACAAAGCAAGGTACCAAGAAGAGAAGGCCAGACTAGAATCCTTCAAGAACTGGCCATTTTATGCCCAAGGGACGTCCCCAAGGGAGCTCTCAGCTGCTGGCTTTGTCTTTACAGGTAATTTGAAATCATTTTCTGAAATATTTCACTGGAATTAAGTTTAGGTTCAGTTGCAATATTTTGTTCAGTAGCAATATTTTGTACCTCTTTCCTTACTTGGTCAACATGTTATACTAGGTACATCTATTTTCTCAAGATTCAACTTCAGTAATTTTACTTTAGCTTTAATACAACATGTCAGTTTACCAAAAATATATACAAAATAAGAAAGTGACTTTTTCTGAAATTTTGGACGTTAGATAATACTTGACTGGATATCTAAGGCCCTGAAAATAAACTGTGAGGTCAGCCTGACCCTAGTCTCCTTCTTACCCATCCTCCTTTTACTGCTCTGAAATGATTGTTCTTTGATTAATTGCTGCAGTACTGGAGGGTTTTGGGGTGTGTGTGTGTTTAACCTTAAGTCTAATTATAACATACAGGTCAAGTTGCATTTCAGAAAACTGTGTGTGTGTGCTCAGTCACTAAGTCATGTCCACCTCTTTGTGACTCTATGGACAGGGGCCCATCAGTCTCCTCTGTCCATGGAATTCTCCAGGCAAGAATACTGAAGTAAATTGTACATTGTTTGAGTTGTCCTAGCCATGCCATAAATGTCACGACAGATCTGAGTGAGAATCTTGATTAATACATACGGCTATCATTTACTGAGTACCTACTTGATGCTGAGCTCACCATCACCAGGCATGGATTAAGCACTTACACTAATCCAACAAACTTGTCCTTTCCCCCCATTTCACAGCTAATGTCACTGAGGCTCAAAGAGTTTAAGAAATGTGCCTAAGGATAGCCAACAAAGACCTACTCTATAGCACAGGGAACTCTGCTCAGTGTTATGTGGCAGCCTGGATGGGAGGGGAGTTTGGGGAAGAATGAATACGTGTATATGTATGGCTGAGTCCCTTTGCTATCCACCTGAAGCTATCACAACATTGTTAATCGACTATGTGCTGTGCTTAGTCACTCAGTCCTATCTGACTCTTTGTGACCCCATAGACTGTAGCCCACCAGGCTCCTCTGCCCATGGGATTTTCCAGGCAAGAATACTGGAGTGGGTTGCCATGCCCTCCTCCAGGGGATCTTCTCAACCCAGGGACCAAACCCAGGTCTCCTGCATTGCAGGTAGATTCTTTACCATCTGAGCCACCAGGAGAGCGACTGTACTCCAATATAAAATAAAAAGTTTAAAAAAAGAAACAAAACATTTAAATTCCATCTCAGGTACACTGCACAGTGCTTGACACACAGTACATGCTTCCCTGGTGCTCAGCGGTAAAGAATCTGCCTGCAATGCAGGAGATCCAGATTCGATCCCTGGGTCAGGCAGATCCCCTGGAGAAGGAAATGACAACCCACTCCAGTATTCTTGCCTGGAGAATCCCATGGACAGAGGAATCTGGGGGGCTACAGTCCATGGGGTCGCAAAGACTTGGACACGACTGAGCAACACTTTCATATGTTGGATATATGATATGTTAATTGTTACTATTATTGTTAATTAATAGCAGAAGCTTGAAGAAATTCATATCGATAGTGTTACCCAAGTTGGATGTAAAGAAGAAAATTTAAAAGATTTCTAGTATAGGATTCCCCAGATGTCACAGTGCACTTATCACTTATTTCTTCAAGATATTATAGTTAGTGTCCTAATTGACCAAGAGACTGAAGCAGAGAAAGTGCAGAAAAACCACATCTTGCTGTCATGTTCACAACAGAGTTTGTAGTTTGACTTTAATTTGCCTACCAGTTTGTGTACTATTTATTCTCAAAATGCCTAAACTTCAAGTTAGTTTTTTTCTTAGTTTTGAAAGCTGATCCTTTTGTAATTCCCCTAAAAACAATTATCAAAAAAGAAACATATACTTGTCAAACATACATCTCAAAAGTGGAAAAAATATGCCCAAGTTTCCACAGAAATTTCATAGCAATGCTACAGCTCAAGTCCTCTGTGCTTTACTTCATGAGTACAGGGTTCCTCTGCTTTCCCACTGCTTCGGTGGGCATGTTGAGTTCAACAGCTTGGAGTTCTGTGTGTGAAGTATGGCCACCGCTAAGAGGTGAGGTTCAGGCTTCAAAAATGGTCATTGAGGGCAGTGGGATTCAACCAGATGAGAGTGTGAATGAGCAGACATGATGGAGAGTGTCTCATCTCTGCTCACGACAGTCAGCTTCCAGAGACACCCCTTCTGGATGATCCCATGGTGCTATTGCCAGGCAGTCTAAGTGTCTTGCTTCATATGTAGGTAAACGTGACGCTGTCCAGTGCTTTTCCTGTGGTGGATGTTTAGGAAATTGGGAAGACGATGATGATCCCTGGAAGGAACATGCCAAGTGGTTCCCTAAGTAAGTAGAGAAGTATTTTTTGCCTGTAATTTTTTTAAGACAAAGCAAAACTAAAGCATCACCTTCCCAGAGCAGAACCTTCAGTTTTGACCTTTCTCCTTCCTAAATAAGAATGCTCCAGAATTTATTAAAGCAAGAAAGCACTGATGAGACTGTGAAATTTTTTAGTTATATAATTTTAAAATAGTTTCTTAATATTGTTTTATTATCCAAAATCCTAAGATATGATTTGCCGAGTAGAAGTTTCAGAATCTGCCTTAATAAATATGGATAATTTGTATGGGGATGATGTAAAATTATATAAAATAATGTTTAAAATATCATTAGAAATAGTTTCATGTACTGCTGAATATATACGAAATGTAAACATTGTATTTCAAAAACTCAGTAAAAGTTTTGATTATTACAGTGGTCTTGAATTCTCTGCTTAGAAAATGACATGTTTTTAAAATTATTTCTAATGTTACATTTACTAGTATTTTCTACATGACTGTATCTACCAAATATGCATTCATTCCTTTAAAATTTTTAAAACTTTCATTCTGGAAAATTTCATATGCAAGTCTAGAGACCACTTATCAACACATGGCCAAATCATGTTTCATTCATCTCTCACATACCTTTCCCCAGAAATAAAATAACTAGATTATTTTAAAGCAAATCTCAGATATTATATAATGTCACTTGTTGATATTTTAGCATATAACTCTGAAATGCAAGAATATTTCTTAAAAACAACCATAGCATCATTCTGCCTCCTAAAGAGGACTAGCAGTAATTCCTCAATCACATCAAATATCTGAGGCAGTGTTCAAATGTCCACATCCCTTCTCTCTTTACTGTTTACTCTCCTTACTGTTTGAATTAGGATGGAAGCAGGGTCCATACATTACATTTGGTTGATATCTCAGGGTTTTTAGTTTACAGATTTCCTCCTCCCCGACTTTTTCTTGTCACTTACTCCTGAAAGGAGCCATGTAGTCTGTCCTGTAAGACTTCCTACCCTGGGTTTGGCTGAATGTTTTTCTGGTGTCATTTAACATGTTTCTCTACTTCCTGTATTTCCTATAATCTAACAGTTGGATCTGCAGTGTTCTTTGGCTCAGTTTATTAAACATACTGGTCATGTACCTACCATATGCAAAGAAGTTGCTGGTTAGACCTTAGGTCAACCACAAAAAACTGGGCTGTTGTTTAGGATTATATGTCATCTTTCACACAGACAGCCATGCTCACAAAAATGGAAGGATGTCTGATCTGTTCAGTAAGAAAAATAGCAATATGAATGCGTAGTGTATGGACTTGTTTGAAATATATAGAGGAAAACGTTAAAATATTCAAATCAAACAATCGAGATCTTAAGGTTTGGGTTTGTCAGGAGATGAGGTGGAGAGGGGTTTTCACATTTTACTTTGTTCACCTCTATCTTGTTTAAATTCTGGGAAACAAATGTATTTCTTTTAAAGTTGTAAGGAAAGTGAGGGAGTGGGAAGGAGGAAGAGAACAAAGAAGAGAAGGGATTGGGGGAGAGAGATGGAGAGGAAAGAGAAGGTGAGGGGAGCTCTTCCTGACAAGCAGATGAAGCAGCTACAGGGATGCGTGGAGCCAGGTGGTTCAATATTGATTACTTTTTGGCTGTTCTTCACGGCTTCTGGGATCCTAGTTCCCTGATCAGGGATCAAACTAGTGCTTCACTTATCCTTAGGGCCACGATGTTTAGTGTCCCTGGGCTATACACTGGACGACTCCCAGCAACACCATTTGCATAGACCCTCATGCGATGGTCTAGCACCAACAAGAGCTGCACATTCTGTGTCAGGTGGCACTCATACACCTTCTCTGGTGTACAACCTAGGGAAAGGTGAGACACATAGGGGGAAGATGTGAGTCCAGTGCTCAGCCCCAGGTCGGCAGGGAGCTAAGTTCTGCTGCTACAAAGGGCAGGGCAGAGCGCAGAGGCTCGGAGGTGCACAACGCTGCTCCCTAACACCCAGATCCTAGCCATGTTACTGAACCTCTGCATCTCGTGTGTAAAAAAAATAAATGATAATCCATAGCTGATTGGTTGTTGTAAGGATTATAAACAAAGTATATGGAGCAAATGCCTTGTAAAAACTACCATGTATTATATGACCATTTCACCTTTCACCAGTTTGTCATCATGAGTATATGGTTAGCCAGTGTATTTCAGGGCTAGAATTAGAATTAAGAATCCTCCAATTTCTTGTTGATTGTGCCCTAACCTTAACTGTTTGAGCATCATTTTAAAAGATGTATTTATTTATTGGCTGCTTCAGTCGTGGTTGTGGCACATGTTATCTTTGTTACATCATTTGGGATCTTTCCTTTGCCCATGGACTCTCTAGTTTTGGTGCGTGGGCTCAGTAGTTGAGGTGCTTGGGCTTTGTTGCTCTGCAGCATATGAGATCTTAGTTCCCCGACCAGGGACGGAACCTGTGTCTCCTGCATTGCAAGGTGGATTCTTAACCCCTGGACCATCAGGAAGTCCCTGGGCATCAATTTTTGCTTTGTTGCTGCTTTTATAAACTATGGACACAATGTCTGAGTATGTTCCTACAATTTAAAATGTAGTACTCAGTGTACTGTGTGTGTGTCGCTTAGTCCTGCCCAACTCTTTTTGACCCCATCAACCGTAGCCTGCCAGGCTCCACTGTCCATGGGATTTCCCAGGCAAGAATACTGGAGTAGGTTGCCATCCCCTTCTCCAGGGGATCTTCCCAACCCAGGGATCGAACCCAAGTGTCCCACATTGAAGGCAGATTCTTTACCATCTGAGCTACCAAGAAAGCCCACTCAGTGTACTATATCATTGTAAATAGATAAAATGATTTTTATTTTGTTTTTAAAAGAAGTAGTATCTGTTGAGCTCCTTTCCCAACCCACTCTAAGCATGTGGCGAGGCCCCAATCCCTCATGTCCTATGTGGACTGTGTGCAGATTCGGGTTGTGTATGGATTTAGTTGTGTGGGGATTCAGGGCACTCCTTGGAAGGATCTGTACACCTAAAACCTGGGGGCCTCAGTTGCCCAGAGTGGTGGCCCTAGAGCAATGTAGGACTCATCTAATGGAGTTCACTTTCTCACGTCTGTTCAAGAGAGCAGTGGCGAGATGGACTGCTTTGGGCATGGGAGGTGGTGTGACAGAAAGAATAAAAAGGTTTATCTCCTCCCCGTGAGTGGCAGAAGTGGAACTAACACTCTAGCCTCTTGACTGTCAGCCCTCTTGTTACTCTAACATCACTAGAAAGGAAACTTAAATTTGTAAGAGAGAGATTTTTAAAAAGTTAACTTAAAATTGCTTCTGTTTTGTGGAAAGGAATGTGTTTTTTAAGTGTATTCAATATGCTCTTTTTAAAAAATTCTATTAATTTCCATTGTATATTTCTAAGGAGTAGTATATATGTTTTTCAGTAGATGAAATTTATTATTGTTTGTTTCCTTTACCGCCAGTAAATTTTATGTAAGCATAGGAACTAGTTCGTCACTGTAGTTTAGCTTAACAAAAACACCTCCAACCTGTATATTGTTATAAATCCATCTCTTTGACTGTATTATGTTTTGTTTCAGGATAAAAGATAATCTGAAGATTTAGTTTTGCATTATTACACACGTCGTCATTAATGGAAATAGTAATTATATGATAATAATGATAACTGTCATAAGTTTTGGGGTAAATTTTTTGACAGTTTTATCAAAGTAAAAAAGAATTGAGCAATTTAAAGTACACAATGCATAAGTTTTAACGAATGTTTTTTGTGTCGCTGCAGTTATAAAGCTACAGGATATCTCTATTGTAGTATCAGGGCAAACTTTCATTCGGTTTGTTTGTTAATTATAGATGTGAATTTCTTCAAAGTAAGAAATCCTTAAAGGAAATTACCCAGTACATTCAAAGCTACAAGGGATTTGTTGACGTCACGGTAATTTATTATTCTTTTTAATTAATTTTTATTGGTGTACTTGCTTTACAATGTTGTGTTCGTTTCTGCTGTGCAGCACAGTGAGTCAGCTATATGTATACATATGCTGTGAGCTAAGTGGCTTAGTCGTGTACAACTCTTTGCGACCCCATGGACTGTAGCCCATCAGGCTACTCTGTGCATGGGATTCTCCAGGCAAGAATACTGGAGTGGCTTGCCATGTCCTTCTCCAGGAGATATTCCCGAGCCAGGTATCGAACCCACGTCTCTAATATCTCCTGCATTGGCAGGCGGGTTCTTTACCACTAGTACCGTGTGGGAAGCGCTGTACACACATAGCCCCTCTCTTTTGGATTTCCTTCCCTTTGAGGTCACCATGGAGCACTGAGGAGAGTTCCCTGAGCTGTGCAGGAGGTTCTCAGTAGTAATCTATTTGGCATTGTGGTAATTTATAAAAATTTTTATAAATTAATTAGAATGAGGAGAGTACATCCCTCTTTTGTGATGGCCTCTCCTTCTTTCTTCTTCCTTTACTCCATTCCCCTACCTCTTATTGGGCGGGGGGAAGACAAACACGTTCTTTTGGTCAACTAGAGTCCTTAGAGTGGTCTGCCTTCCTGGTGGTTCTCTCCTCTTTGACTGAGGTCAGCTCCTCCAGCTTCCCTAGGACGCCCTCCTCTGAGTGTCCTCATGAGACATTCAGACCACAGGACGCTACCCACTGTAAGCCTCAGAGATGGTTACTCTGTGCTCTCTCGGTGTGACTTCCCTAGTGGCAAGTGTTGGGAAAACCCATCTTATATAGGCTTATGCCAAAAAAAAAAAAAAAAAGGGCAGGGGGCTGGATTTATTGGCTAACATGACTCAGATGAGAACCCTGCAAGGGTAGGAGTGTTTCTTCAGAGAGAAACCTGGATGCAATTTTCAAAGAAGAATCAGTTACTCAACACTTAACCATCCTTCTGAATCTAGTTTCCTTCCTATATCTCATACCTTCCTCATTAGTCAAAGGACCTCTGTGATATCTTATTGTAACTTAGCTTTTGAGTTGGATCTCTGGAAAAACTGACCCAGAAAAGGCTTCTTGTTGAGGATAAACATTTACAGGTTTTCTTTTCCCATTACACTGTGTAAAAAATGTCAATATTAATAGAAATAATAATCAAAGGAATAATTCTCTAACAACTCTGCCATTCAATTCAATGAAACTCTTAATTTATAGGCAGGGGGTGGAGGAGGGAGTTCTTTTAATTTTTGTTCATAGATAGTTGTATACTTCAAATCAGTAACTTGAATTTTTTTTAATTGAGGTATAGTCTATCTATGCTTGAAACTAAAATATTATACAACACAGTGATTCACAATTTTTAAAGGTTATACTCCATTTATAGTCACTGTAGAATATTGGATATGTCCCCTGATACATAGCTATATCATACCTATATATGTAATATATAGATATATATAGTGAATATGTCCAATATATATAGAATTTTTATTGGATATATTCACTATAGAATATTGGATATGTATGTTAGATACTTGTGGCTTATTTATTTTATGCACAGTAGTTTATATAATAGCTTGAGTTTTCATTTTCTTCAGGGATAACATTTTCTGAATTCCTGGGTCAAGAGAGATTTATCTGTGGCATCAGGTAAACTCAGACATATTTAGAGAAGCTCTAGTTGTTTATTTCTTTGGCTTTTTTCCCCCTAACCTTTCCATTTTCCTCCTCATTTTGTGGTGCCATGGTAATTTTTTAAAAAACCATTTCATTAGAGTTTTTTGGTCTCCTGGGGTGACTTAATTTTTTAACATAAATGAACATAGGGAAATATATCAGGGTTGGGTCCTTAATTGAATTTCCCTTAAACCAATTAAGGTTTCTGGATAAAATGGTTTTGAAAACATTCTTAAATGGATCAGTGTCTATTAAGAAATTAAATGTGAAGTAATAGAAAATAAATGTTGATCTCTGCCCCCAATTCCTGGCACAGAGCTCCTCAGGTTCAGTTCAGTTTGGTCGCTCAGTCATGTCCAACTATTTGAGATTCCATGGACTGTAGGACTCCAGGCCTCCCTGTCCATCACCAACTCCCGGAGCTTACTCAAACTCATGTCCGTTGAGTCAGTGATGCCATCCAACCATTTCATTCTCTGTCTTCCCCTTCTCCCTCCTTCAATCTTTCCCAGCATCAGGGTCTTTTCAAATGAGTCAGTTCTTTGCATCAGGTGGCCAAAGTATTGAAGTTTCAGCTTCAGCATCAGTCCTTCCAATAAACACCCAGGACTGATCTCCTTTAGGATGGACTAGTTGGATCTTCTTGCAGTCCAAGGGACTCTCAAGAGTCTTCTCCAACACCACAGTTCAAAAGCATCTATTCTTCAGCGCTCAGCTTTCTTCACCATCCAACTCTCACATCCGTACATGACCACTGGAAAAACCATAGCCTTAACTATCCGGACCTTTGTTGGCAAAGTAATGTCTCTGCTTTTGAATATGCTGTCTAGGTTGGTCATAACTTTTCTTCCAAGGAGCAAGCGTCTTTTCATTTCATGGCTGCAGTCACCATCTGCTGTGATTTTAGAGCCCCCCAAAATAAAGTCTGTCACTGTTTCCATTGTTTCCCCATCTATTTGCCATGAAGTGATGGGACCAGATGCCATGATCTTAGTTTTCTGAATGTTGAGTTTTAAGCCAACTTTTTCACAGAGCTCCTAAAACCCATGTAATTTCCTAAGTGATGAGATCATAAGGAGCATCTCTTGTTCTAATATTTGCTCTTTGACACTGTGCCTGGTACAGGGCCCCTAAAACCCTCGTAAACCCCTAAGTGATAAGAGCACTAAGAGCACTGTTGGTTTCTAATGTGGTGACTCTGGGTGGGCTCTTGGTTGGGGGTTGGTCACTGGAAGGAACAAGTTACGATTAGAAGCTTGGAATTTTCGGCCCTACTCCCTTTTCTTCATAGCGGGGAAAAGGGATATAAATTGAGTTAATGATTGATCATACCTATGTGAGGAAGCCTCCATAAAAATCCCAATAGTTTGTGGATCCAGGAGCCTTTGGGTGTGTGAACACAACTACACTGTAAATGTGACACATCCCAACTCCATGGGGAAGGAAGCTCCCAGATCTCTGTCTGTGAGCCAGTTCATCTGTGCGTGTGTGCATGCCAAGTCACTTCAGTCATGTCCGACTCTTTGCCACGCTATGGGCTGTAGCCCACCAGGATCCTCTGTCCATGAGATTCTCCAGGCAAGAATACTGGAGTAGGTTGCCATGCCCTCCTGTAAGGGATCTTCCTGACCCAGGGATCAAACCTGCATCTCTGATGTCTCCTGCATTGACAGGCGGGTTCTTCACTAGTAGCACCACCTAGAAAGCCCCTAGCTCATCTGTACCCTTGATCGTGTCCTTTGCTAAACAAATATAAGTGTTTCCCTGGGTTCTGTGAGCCACTTTGTCAAATGAAGTGGAGTGGGAGCAGTCTTATGGGATTGAGCCTTTAATCTGTAGGACCTGGTACTACTAAGTAGATAGTGTCAGAGTAAATTGTAGGACACCCTGCTGGTGGTGCAGAGAATTGCTCAGTGGGGAAAGTATCAGAAGTATTGTGAATGTGACAGTAGTGTGAGAGAGTAAAGGAGACATACTGGAGGAAAAAGACTGAGGTTTTTCCAGTACATTAAGTCATATTCCAACTAAAAGTAAAGTGAAAGCCGGAATCCTGGGATTAAATGTGATACTGAAACAAGCTTTCATCTTAAGGAATTTTGCAGTATCTACTTTTGTTACTGTGTTTAATACACATAAGTTGGTTTTCAAATCCTCAAGGGGTGCAGAAGACAGGACCAAACTCTAGGACCAATGTGGAAAGTCTAATGGAGACCACCCCCATAGCGCTGACACCCACAGGGTGGGAGATAAATCTGCCTCCTTTTTAGGGGGCTTCAAGCAAGATTTGCCTTTCTCAAGTCTTGATACTAACTTGGGAGGAAGGGAAGCTCCTCTAGCTTCCTCTTCCTTTATTCTGATGCTCTACAGTGAAAAGATAATTTGAAAATATTTTATTATAAAAAAATTAATGTATGCAGAAATAAGATCGTAGCAAATCCCCACCATGTATCCACCATTCTGTTTCAACAGTTTAACACCTGGTCAGTCCGGTTTTGTTTCTCCTTTTCTAACCCCCTCCTCCAATTGCATTGAAACAAACTCAAACATACTGTTCTATCTGTAAACACAAAAGGATAACTCAAACACTGATAGTAGCAATATCAAAGCTTGCTAGTCTCACTGTATGCCTTTTATTCAAGTCTGTTGCAGTGGCAGCATCTTTGTTAATGAAGAACTCCGACTGCAGTCTTTCAAGTACTGGCCCCAGGCGTCCCCAGTGGGAGCAGCAGCTCTGGTCAAAGCAGGTCTTTTCTACACAGGTGAGTCAGCAGTTTGCCCCAAGCACTTGCTTTGCTGCCCACTGAGACCCCACATGCCCTTCATGATCCTGGGCTTGTATTTAACTGGGCTCAACAATCCCTACTTCTTATTATTCCTCACATATTCTTTTTCCTTTCTGTATCATAAATCCTCTCCCAGTTCTCCACACCTCCTTTAGGTAGTAAAGCCCCAACCTTGAAAACTTAAGGTCTGGGCTAACAACAAATACAAGGATTCTGTTGGGGATAATTATCATGCCTTAGTACACTTTACTCTCTACCCCCACCCCTCGGGAAACTGTCACATGACTCTGTGTCCCTCGCTCTTGAAGCAGAGCTTAGTAGTCAGATGTCCATACCTACGTATCAGAGGAGCTGGGACGTTCAATTTTTTTTTCTTCCAGTTAGCAATGTACCCAGCTGAAAATTGGAGTTTCTGTTACTATGGAAGATTGAGAGATAACTAGGAGTGTGGATAGCGATCTTTTATAAACCATGTATTTATTTGACTGTGGGCTCTTGGCTCTTGGTTGCGGCATGTAGTATCCTTAGCTGCAGCACAGCAGCTCCAAAGCTGAGGCATGTGGGACCTCGGTCCCTGACCAGGCCCTCTGCATTGGGAGCACGCGGTCTTAGCCACTGGACCAGCGGAGAATTCCCCTGGATGGAGGGTCTTTGCCACACTCTCCTTGAAACAGAAAGTAAGGAAATTCCTCGTTATAATTCCTAAGCATGGAGAATCTGCCATCGGCTCATAGTCTTCTCTCTTCAGCTACTGGTCGCCAGGAGTTCCACTTTGTCATGTGCAAAGAAAGGGCAGGTTCCCCTCAACTTCACCTCTGCCTGAGGTACAGGAAGGTGAAATGATATTGTATCCTTTCTGGGGACCTTGCTGACCTCTCCAGACCAAACACACATGCTAACTTCCAGTGAAGGTCCATGGGGGAACTTCTGCTGTGGGGTCAAGTCATGAATACCTCAGAGTAGTGCAGGGTAGGGGAGTGTAGTGTTCACTTGGACTAACAGACATGTTCCACTGGTACAAAAAATCTTAATGCCTCAGTATCTTAAGCATTTGGAAAGTTCGTGTCCCCCCTTTCTTCTTGCTCTCTCCAATCTCTCTTCCTCTTGGCAGCCTTCCTCAAGGACCTTCTGTCTAGTAGTGTCCTCACCCTATTCCTTTTGAACCTCCTCCTCACCCACAAATCCTAGGCATCTCACCCTTTTGTGATCTTGCAAGCTCTAGGACATCCTATTTCTGTACAGACACAAAGGGAGATTTTCCTATGCTCTGGCTTTATAATGACTGCAGGAGTTCAAGAGCAGAAGGAAGATGAGGAATGTTCCATCATCTTACTAGAGTGGGTAGCTGTTCCCTTCTCCAGGGGATCTTCCCAACCCAGGAATCGAAACCTGGTCTCCCACATTGCAGGAGGATTCTTTACTGAGCAGATTCCCAGCTGAGCCACCAGGAAAGCCTAGGACTACTGGAGTGGGTAGCCTGTCCCTTCTCCAGTGGATCTTCCTGACCCAGGAATCGAACCAGGGTCTAATGCATTGCAGGTGGATTCTTTATCACTTGAGCTACCAAGGAAGCCCTCTTAGAAACTAGGATGTTTCTAGTTCGGTAGATCCAAATGCTTTAGTAGATCCAAATGCTAATTTCCTTCCAAAAAATAGAGTCTCATTCGAAGACTTGATCCTATTTCTAGTGGAATAAACCTGTAGTAAGAGGTGTCTGATTCTTCACAATCTTACTTACGTGAGAGTGGCTATATTTGCTCATATATATTTTCCTGAGCTCCAAATATATTCTTTCTGATTTATTCATTGAACAGATAACTTATTAAGTGCATAATAAGTGCTAATTGCTGTTCTAGGTCCATAAGATTCATTGGGGAGCAAAACAGGCAAAAATCTCCTCCTTCATGGAGCTTCAGTTCCACATTCTGATTTGCAAATCTCTTGCCCCATTGAATGAAGAGGGGACAGGGACAGGGTTTGATCAGTGTGCGTGGTACATAGGAACATTCAGTGGTGCTTCCTCATGACCCCACTGGTGCGAGAAGAGCCCTAGTTAGAATATTTCCTCACTGGTGACACAAAGTTGTCACAAAATCTGATAGAAAGGGTAAGTTGGGTTTTGCTAATATGGTTGTTATCTGTGTCACTTGACAAATACATTGGCCTGTGGCACTGATCGAATTTCCTTACTTCTAGGTAAATCGGACATTGTCCAGTGTTTTTCCTGTAGAGGATATTTGCATGAATGGGAGGAAGGTGATGACCCATTAGAAGAACACGCCAAATTTTTTCCCAAGTAAGTGGAATGAATGCTTAGTGTCTATGAATCTGGATGTATTTTAGCAATTTCCCCCTCATTTTATATTCTGATTAAGTCTTTGCCCACGTGTCTCATTCTTACAATGAAGGATGAGTCTTCCTTTCTTTCATTCCATTGCTTTCACAACCCCCTTCCCATCTAGACTTCCTCTCACAATAGTTACAGTACAGTTTTGGTCCAGTCATTATTTTCACATTAATGTCTATGTTATCATGACTTCATAAAGGCAGAGCCTTGTAGTAAATAATTTATTTTCTCTCCTGGTACAACTTCCAGTTTTTGTAGGGAGTGATAATTGTTTTTATCAATATGTTTGCTTACTTTTTTGTTTTTTTTTTAAATTCACACATAAACTCTTTTAAAGTGCACAATCCAGTAGCATTTAGTACATGAACAGTGTTGTGCAATTACCTCCACTAATTCCAAAACATTTCGTTATTCCAAAAGAGAACTCTGTACCCATGAAGCAGTCATTCCTTGTCTCCGCAGTACACCCTATTTCCTGAGAGCTACCAGTTAGCTTTCTGTTGCTATAGATTTACTCTCTTGGATATTTTATGTAAATGGAAGCATATAATATCTTTTGTATCTGACTTTACTTAGCACAGCGTTTTGAGGTTCATTCATGTTGTAGCATGTATCAGTACTTCATTCTTTTTTACGGCTGAGATATATGTAATTGTACATGTGTATATATATGTATGTATTTCAGTTTCTCCATCTCCTCACCAATACCTGTTATTTTCCTTTTTAAAAAATCTAGCCATTTGCTTAGTTTTAAAACGTATTTAACACAAGCTCATCTTCAAATTCTCCCAAATGTTTAAATCTCCTCTCCAATCATTCAGACTTTTAATACAGCCCACTATTTTCATTTTCTTAAAGAGGCTGTCATGAAGTCTCTGACCTGCTCCAATATGAACTCTTTGTCCTGAAGTTACCCCAGGATCCTAGGATTGTTCGTCAAGTCATCCTAGGGATTCCTATTGCCTCTCTCCTGTGTTTTCTGGATCTGTTGTCATCCTTTTCTTGGCTTATTCACTCACTTTGAAATACTCCCCCACAGATCCCTGGAAAAGGCTGCATAAGAAATGCATGTTTTTAGCTTCCACTTAATGCATATATCTGAATATTTATCTATATTTTCTCATGCTTGTTTGGTAGTTTAGCTATGTATGGAATTGCAGGTTGGAAATCATTTTAATTCCAAATTGTAGAGACATTGCTGCATTTTCTAATAACTTCCAGTATTGCTGTTGAAGTGCCATGTCTTTCTGATTCTTAATCTTTTTATTACTTCTTCCCATTCTGGAGGCATTTAGGATTTTCTCTTTGTTTCCAGTGTTCTAAAATTTCACGAAGAAATGGCTAATTTAAACTATTTGTTTTCTGTAGCTCTTTAACATTTTGGAGGGCTTATTTTTCCACTCACCAAACTCTTCAAAAATGTTCAACTATAAGAGGACATTTTGTTGTTTTCACTCTGTAACTAGTAAATGCTCTTCTAGAAATAAGTATTAATACAAATAGGTCTTAAATGCTTCTATCTAATTCTAAGATTCTCAAGAGATATAGTTTTGAAGGTGTTTTTACAGAAGTAGTTGCATTTTTCTTTATTTGGATTTAGTATTTAGTAAATTGTTAAACAGTGGAGATAGTCTTCTTAATTTTTGGAAAAATAAACTAGGATACAGTCTGAATGTATTTAGGACCTTTTCTCAACTCTGTCATTTCCTTTTTAGTGAGGCTTTTTATTTCTCCTCTGCCTTTTTTGTTTGTTTTATTATTGTTTTTGTTTTTTGGTCCTCTGAGTGAAGCTTGAATCTTTTGCCTCTCTTTTAAAATTGCAGACTAGGATGCCCTTAAATACGCATGTATGACTTAAAGGAAAATTAAAGAAACCAATGCTGCTGCTGCTGCTGCTAAGTTGCCTCAGTCGTGTCCGACTCTGTGCAGCCCCATAGACGGCAGCCCACCAGGCTCCGCCGTCCCTGGGATTCTCCAGGCAAGAATACTGGAGTGGGTTGCCATTTCCTTCTCCAGTGCATGAAAGTGAAAAGTGAAAGTGAAGTCACTCAGTTGTGTCCGACTCTTCGCAACCCCATGGACTGCAGCCTACCAGGCTCCTCCGTCCATGGGATTTTCCAGGCAAGAGTACTGGAGTGCGGTGCCATTGCCTTCTCCAAGAACCTACCACTAAAGTTAAGAAATTACATATTTCAAGTCCTTAGAAGGCTAGTGTGTGCCTACCTTCCCAGTTCTGATTATGTCTTTGTCCCTCCAATCCAGAAGACTTCCCTGTTGGCTCAGTTCTGCCTGCAATGCAGGAGACCCAGGTTCCATCCCTGGGTTGGGAAGATCCCCTGGTGAAGGAAAAGGCAACCCACTCCAATATTCTTACCTGGAAAAGCCTGCCAGGCTCCACTGTCCATGAGATTGCAAGAATCAGACACGACTTAGTGATGAAACCACCACCAATCCTGAAATTTGTGTTAATTGTTCCTTCTACTCCGAATGGTTTCACCAGCTACATATGTATCATTAAGCATACTTAACTTTGCCTGTTCTATAAATTCAAATAAATGGAAGCATACTGCATGGTTCTTCTGTGATGATTGACTTGTTTTACTCCATGAAATTTTTGAGACTCATTCATAATTATGTTAGAGTTTCAATTTACTTGTTCTCATTGCTGTATAGTATATTGTTTTATGAATATAAGATTTATCCTTCTATTGTAGATTCAACATCTGGGTTGTTTTCAGAATGTTGCAATTCAAATAATGCCTCTATGAACCTTCTTGGACATAATTCCTAGTGCTCATATTTCTCTAGGATATATAACCAGCCATGGAATTGCAAAGTGATACAATGTGCACATTCAACTTTACTCGATTATGCAAAACTTATTCCAAAGTGGCTGTACTGATTTAAATTCTTACTGGTATAGATATTTCCATTCTGTCTGCTCCCTCACTAACTTAGTATTGCCCCAATTTTTGTCAATCTATTTACTAATAATGTTGAACATATTTTCATATTTTTCCACATAGTTTCCTTGCTCTTTTTCTTCAGAAACATTTCTTGTCTATTCTTTGCCCTTTCCTCTTTCTTATTCAGAGAATATATGAAATGTCCTTCTTTGTCTCTCTTGGTACTCCTTGTTCTTGAGTCTTTATCTGATGTTAATCTACTGTAGCCACTCCAGCTTTTAGTTTTTGCATGATACTATCTTTTTTGAAATCTTTTTTTTTTTTTTTTGGCTGTGCAGTACAATGTGAGGGATCTTAGTTATCAGACCAGGGATCAAACCCAGAGAGTATGGAGTCCTAACCACTGGACCACCAAGGAGTTCCCAAAATAATTTTACTTTTGACCTGGAACTTTAAAGTGAATTTCTTGTAGACAGCATAGGTGGGTCTTGCTTTTTTAACAGTCTGACAACATCTGCTTTCTTTTTTCGTTGTTATTGTTGTTTGTTTGAGTTTTTGGCTGTGCCGTACAGCTTGTGGGATCTTAGTTCCCTAACCAGGGCCCTGGCAGTGAGAGCACGGAGCCCTAACCACTGGAGCACCAAGAGATTCCCCAATATCTGCTTCCTAATGGGAGTGTTTAGAACATTTACATTGATATGGTTGGATTTAAATCTACTATTTTGCTATTTGCTTTCTATTTATCCATCTCTTGTTTGTTTCCTCTTTTCCTGACTTGCATTTGAGTATTTTTCAATATTCCATTTTATCTCTATTGTTGGTTTTTTAGCTGTACAACTTTGTCTTTTTTAGTGCCTGCTCTATATTCTACATAATGCACGTTTAACAAATCACAGCCATCTTCAAATAATTTTATAACAATTGACATATAATGCATGAACCAATGTAACAGTATACTTCTATTTTCCCCTTCCTATTCTCTGTGCTATTGTTACCATACATTTTACTTCACATGTATTCTAAATCTCACAATGTAGTGTTATATCTTTGTTGTAAACAATTATCTTTTAAATACATTTTAGAAAGAGAGAAAGCATATTTCACATTTACCCGATGAGTTACCATTCCTAGAACACTGCATTCCTTTGGGTAGAACCAAGTTTCCATCTGTTATGATTTTCCTTTTTAGAAGAAACTTAAGAAGAACTTCCTTTAATATTTCTTGTAGTACCAGTCTGCTGGCAGCTAAATTCATTGGCTTTATTTGTACAGAAAAGTCTGTATTTTACCTTCCTTCAGAGTCCTTTTCCTTGATGGGTTTATCTGCATAGTGACCTTGGACAGAAGCATTTAAAGTCCTACTAGCTTTTTCTATAGCTGCCCTCCTATTCCTGGGCTCATCTCCAAGTCATTCATCTAGGAAAATAAAAATGATGTGTCCTCTTGCTTTATCTCCTGCTACCCTCTAATTCAGCAGCATAAAAATAAGCTGAGAGAGTTGTTTCTAGTTTTATCATTTACCTAGTGACATTTATAGTTCTCATTTATCCAAGGTAATGATTGTGAATAGAACTGTGTAGAATTTTCTTCCTTGGTTCTTCAGGCAAACATCATACTGAATTTAGAAAGTATCTTATGTTCCAGTTTCATGATGTCTAGCAAATTGTTTTTAGGGCCATTCTTTAGTCTTCATATTGATAGAGTTTTTTTTTCCTGAAATAAACTTTTTATTTGGGGGTATTTTTAGATTTAGAGAAAAGGTGAAAAGATAATACAGAGTGTTCCTATATTCCCATACTCAGTTTCCTCTAGTACTAACATCTTATATTACCCTGGTACATTTGTTAAAATTAACAAACCAACAGTGGTGCATTACAGTCAACTCCAGACGTTTACATGTGTTTCACCATTTTTTTTTTCCTGCTCGTGTCCTTTCTGTTGTTGTTGTCCCAGAATCCATAGATGGAGTTGTTGTCTCTATTTTCTTTCCATTAGGTTCATTTTAGTTGGTTTCATGGATGAGTGTTAAATATGCTCCCATTCCACCAAATTGGCTGGTTATCCCCACCATTACTTTATGAGCCATTTACATCTCTGCTCCCAAGAGCCACAGTCTACATCCCTTGCTTGATAAAGACAGTGACAGACTCACAGAAAATGTTAATTTTACATTTAATCTTTGCCACTAAAACTCCGACGGTGTTTTTGAAAAGCTAAAGCAAAGGCTTAATTGCATACAACTATCTTTATAACTTGTAACTTGTGTGTTTAGTTGTCAGTTTCTCCGGAGTGTGAAGTCCTCTGCAGAAGTGATTCCAGACCTTCAGAGCCATGATGAACTTTCTGAGTTAACGGTATTGAATGCCACCTTGTTTATTTTCAGAGTGTGTGATCATGTGATTAAGAACAGTTTTGAGCAGGAACTACTCATCATAAATAAGTAGTGTCAGTCGCTCACTGATGTCCGACTCTTTGTGACCCCACGAACTGTAGCCTGCCAGGCTCTTCTGTCCATGGGATTCTCCAGGCAAGAAAACGGATTGCCATTCCCTTCTCCAGAGCATCTTCCCGACCCAGGGACTGAACCCAGGTCTCCTGCATTGCAGGCAGATTCTTTACCATCTGAGCTACAGGGAAAATCCATCATAAATAAATCAGTCAATAAATTCTACCAATATCTATTAAGCATCTATTGTGAGCTACTTACAGATGGGGATACTACATTTAACACAACATAATGCCTAGTTTCATGAAATGTAAAGTCAATCCCTTCTACTTTGGCGCCCAGACTTGTTTGGACCTAAGAGTTGATTAGCACTAGGCTACCTAGATCCCATCAGTGATCTTCATTTGGAGGGCAGTGAGGTCTGACTTGCTAGTTGGCTTTTCTCAAAGCTGGGAAGATATGTTTCTTTTACAAAAGCAAATGACCAACCAATCTGACAATTAATGGTCAGATTAATAGGTTGACCCCTTTTAAACTAAGAAATTCTATATATTTCTCTGGGATATTAGCCACTACCAATTTAACACACACACACACATACACACACCCCTTATTTGAGGCTGTATGTTATGTATATTGTCATCCCATGAAAAAGAAAACAGTAATTTGCCATTCATTTGACTCATCTTTTACATTTGTGAACTGAAAATGAAGAAAAACGTGGGGGATAGAAATAGCTGTTTTTATTTTATATATGACTTACAATATTAGTTCCAGGTATACTACATAGTATTAGATATTTATATACATTACAAAATGATTACTACCGTAAGTCTAGTTACTGTCTGCATCATACAAAGTTATTGTAGTAATACTGACTATCTTCCCCTTGTTGTACATTCCATCTCTGTGACTTGCTTATTCTATAACTGGAAGTTTGTATCTCTTAATCCCTTCCACCAGTTTTGCTCATCTCCCCCCACCTCCCTTAAAGAATTTATTTTTAAAAGAAGAAACATAATCTCCCTATATCCCAGGTATGTAATATTTAAAACACTTTTAATAACTGAGATCAGAAGCTATACCGAATGGTTTCTGGAGTGTCCATCTTGCTCTTGACACTGTGATTCTAAACACCTGGTCAGTAATCACTGCTCATGTCACCCAAGGAATGCACCGTTTGGGCACCATACAGAAGCATACACTTGCATGTGTTTGCAGATCACTTATGATTTCATATTTGTAGCACTCCTCCCTGCAACTGGCATAAACATTTGAGGGTGGCTTGTGTTTAGAAAATGTCTGGTTTCTGATTGTAAGTTGAGGCCCCACCCTCTTATACAGATGTTAATTGAGAATTTTCTTTTCAAAGGAAACTACAAGTGAAAGCAATCTTGAAGAGTCAACAGCAGTTAGTTCTGTAGTGCCAGGTAAGGATTTGGAGGTAGCACATTGGATTATATGAATGTGTACATATCTTTGTATATAGAGGATTTTATTATATTACTTATTTATTTATGGCCAAACCACACAGCATGTGGGGTATTAGTTCCCCAACCAGGGGTTGAACCTGTGCTCCCTGCAGTTGGAAGCATGGAGGCTTAACCACTAGACTGCCAGGGAAGTCCCGTATGTAGGGGATAATAAGAATATTTATTTATAACTGTGCCTCCTTGCTTTTCTCCGCAGAGGCGGCCCAGGGTGAAGCCCAGTGGTTTCAGGAGGCAGAGAGCCTGAGTGAGCGCCTGAGAAAAGTCTACACCAGTGCTCCTTTCTGCCACATGTCTTTGCTTGAGATCTCTTCTTGTCCAGCCACTGACCAGTGGCTGGATTGTGATCTGTCCTTTGCTTTAAAACACATCACCAGTCCTGTGCAAGAGCCTGTGGTGTTGCCTGAAGTCTTTGCTAACTTGAACTCTGTCATGTGTGTGGAGGGTGAAGCTGGGAGTGGAAAGACCATCCTCCTGAAGAAAATAGCTCTTCTGTGGGCATCAGGATGCTGTCCCTTGTTAAACAGGTTCCGGCTGGTCTTCTTTCTCTCTCTTGGCTCTACCAGACCGGAGCAGGGGCTGGCCAGTGTCATTCATGACCAACTCCTAGAGACAAATGTATCTGTTACTGAAATGGGCCTAAGGAACATCATCCAGCAGTTAAAGAACCAGGTGTTATTCCTTTTGGATGACTACAAAGAAATGTGCTCAGTCCCCCAAATCATAGCAAGGATGATTCAAAAAAAACATTTGTCAAGGACCTGCTTGTTGATCACTGTCCGTACAAATAGGGCCAAGAACATCCGCCGATACCTAGATACAATCATAGAGATTAAGGCGTTTCCCTTCTATAATACTATTTCTATATTACAGAAGCTCTTTCCAGGTGATTTGATCCGTCTGCGAAAGTTGATGGTTGACTTTGGAATGAAGGAAAATTGGCAGGGAATTGAGAAAACTCCCTTGTTTGCAGCAGCAATCTGTGCTAGTTGGCTTCAGAATCGTTTTCGTTGGTCCTTTGATGCTGTAGCTGTTTTCAAGTCCTATATGGAATGCCTTTTCTTAAAGCACAAAACTGCAGCTGACCTTCTCAAAGCAACTGTGTCCTCCTGTGGTGAACTAGCCTTGAAAGGGTTTTTTTCATCTTGCTTTGAGTTTAGTGATGAGGACCTCATAGAAGCAGGGATTGGTGAAGAGGAAGATCTAGCCATGTGCCTGATGAGCAAATTCACAGCCCAGAGACTGAGGCCAGTCTATCAGTTTTTAAATCCTGCATTTCAAGAATTTCTTGCTGGAATGAGGCTGACCGAACTCCTGGATTCAGATAGGCAAGAAGACCAAGATTTGGGACTTCATTATTTGAAACAAATCAACTCAACCTTGATGGCTATCTGTCCCTATGCCAATTTTTTGAACTGTGTCTCCTGCCATCCTTCAAAAAAGGCAGGGCCAAAAATTGTATCCCATTTGCTTCTTTTGGTGGATAATAAAGAGACACTGGAGAATATATCTGAAAATGATGACTACCTGAAGCATCATCCAGAAGTTTCAGAGGTGATGCAATGTCTCAGGTTGGTGTGGCAATTCTCTCCACAAAATTACCTTTCACTGGCTTCAAAACATTTGCTAGCTCTGGCTGTAAAAATTGCATATCAAAGCAACACTGTTGCTGCATGTTCTCCTTTCATTTTGCAATTCCTTCATGGGAGAACCCTGTGTTTGGATGTGCTTAAGTTACAGTATTTTTTTGACCACCCAGAAAGCCTGTTGTTGTTGAGGAGCATCCAGGTCTCCATAAGTGGAAATGTGTTGAATAACATAACAGATTTGCCCATGGAAAGAATTTTCGACAAATCCCAGGCACCAACTATAGATCAGGACTATGCTTCTGCCTTTGAACTTGAGAGTGAATGGAAGCAGAGTTTAGTTGAAAAACAGGAAATCATTAAGCATTTTCAGAACATGCAACTCAAAGCACCACCAGCCATCAGCACTGGCTATTAGAACCTTCCTTCAAAGCAGTACAAGATTCCCCTTCTGGAAGTTCATGTGATTAATACCAATTCTGTGGATCAGGAGATGCTAAGGTTTCTAACAGAGGTTTTCTCAGCTGCACAGCACATTGAACTCCACTTGAACCACAGCAGGGGTTTTATTGAAAACACCCGCCCAGCTCTTGAGCAGTATAAGGCCTCTTTCACCAAGTGCTGCATAAGCCAATGTGAGCTGAGTGCAATAGAACAGGAATTGCTTCTCACTCTAACTTCTCTAGAATCTCTTGAAGTCTCAGAGACAACCCATCTACAAGGTAAGCTTGAACCTATTTTAGATGACTATTAGGATGTGTACTTTCATCTTTTCACTCTTAGTTTTAAATGGATAAAAACTTTTGAAAGCATGAGACTGTAAATCCTTGCTGATTGGACAGATTTAAATTTTACTAATTTATTTCTCTTAGTAATATGAATTAGTGAAAAGCCTCCAAATAATAGAATGACTTTCAAACTCTGATATAAATAATAAAATGACTAATGAAGGCTCTTAATAAACAAATGACTAGTTATTAGTAAAAGAATTATCTGTATGTAAATAATGCTTGAGAACTACTCTCACCTCATCTGCTTCATGGAAGAAAGGGCTTGTTCTCTGGGAAATAAACAAGTGGGAAGTAATACTTCCCAGTTATTTTTGTCTCCTTTTGCTTGTCTAAGCAGTATTTTAGTGTTTTTGGTGTAGACTGTATCATCTTTCATTAAGTTTATTCCTAGGTACTTGTGTTTTTGATACTCTTGTAAATGATACTAATTTTTTTCATTTTCTGATTGTCGCTAGTATGGGTTTGATTTTCAGCAGTTTGTTAAATGCCTAGAAGTGCTTTGCTTTATATCTTACTTGAGGGACACTGAACATTTTTTGGATCTATGTGTTGATATTTATCTTCAAAGTTAGAAAATTTGTTTATTTTCTTCAAATATTTTTATTATGATAAAACACATTTTTTGGTATACAATTTAGTGGCATTAAGTAGAATTACAGTGTTGTGAACCATCGTCACTACTCACTTCCACAACCTTTTCATCATCCCAAACTTTGTACCTATTAAATAACTCCTTCCTCTTCCCAGCCACTGAGGTCTCTGTGAATTTTTTCTATTCTACTTCATATAAATGAATCCATACAATATTTTGTCCTTGTGTGTCTGACTTCTTTCATGTAGCATAATGTTTCTAAGGTTCATGCATGTTGTAGCATGTGTCAGAACGTCACTACTTTTATAGCTAGAATAATACTGCATTGTATGTATATATAGAATGGCTTCCCTGGTGGCCCAGTGGCAAAGAATCCACCAGCCGATGTTAGAGACACGGGTTCTATCCCTGGGTTGAGAAGATCCCCTGGAGAAGAAAATGGCAACCCACTCCAGTGTTCTTGCCCGGGAAATCCCATGGACAAAAGGAGCCTGGTGGGCTACGGTCCATGGGGTCGCAAAGAGTCAGACACGGCTTAGTGAGTAAACAACAAATAGATCATGCTCTGTTAATCAGTTCATTGGTTGATGGGCAGTTGCACTGTTTATTCTGGCTAAAGCGGCCGTGCACATGGATGCACAAATGTTACTTTAAGACCCTGCTTTCAATTCTTGTTGATTTATACCCAGAAGTGAAACTATTGGATCATATTAATGCTAGTAACTCCATTTCAATATTCAAGGAAGCTCCAAACCGGTTTCCACACTGGCTGCAGCATTTCACATCCCGACACACAGTGTGCCAGGGCTCCAGTTTCTTTACAGCCTCCCAGCTGTTTTTCGTTTTTTTAAATCAGAGACATCCTAATAGGTGTGAAATTATATCTTATTGTGGTTTTGATTTTCATTTTCCTAATGACTAAAATGATATTGCGCATCTTTTCATGTGCTTATAGGCTGTTAGTATATCTTTTTTGAAGAGAGTCTATTATATCATTTTGTCCTTTTAAAAAAAATGGAAGTGTGGTTTATTTACCATGTTGAGCTAGTTTCTGGTGTACAGCAAAGTGATTCAGATTGTGTGTGTGTGTATACACATATGTTTGTATATTTAAGATTCTTTTCCACTATAGATCATTACAAGATATTGAATTTAGTTCCCTGTGCTATACTGTAGGTGCTTGTTTATTTTATACATAGTGTGTATCTATTAATCTCAAACTCCTAATTTATTCCTCCTCCCTTCCTCTTTCCTGTTTGGTAACCATAAATTTATTTTCTATGTCAGTGAGTCTATTTCAGTTTTATAAATTAAGTTCATTTGTATTACTTTTTTAGAGCCCACATATAAATGGTATCATATATTCGTTTTTATAAAATCTCTAGGTCCATCTGTGTAGCTGCAAATGGCATTATTTCATTCTTTTTTTTATGGCTGAGTAATATCTCATTGTGTGTATGTGTATCACATCTTCTTTATCTAGTCATCATTGATGGACATTTAGGTTACTTCCATGTCATGGTTATTATAAACAGTGCTGCGATGGCTATTGAGGTGTATCTATCTTTTCAGATTAAGAGTTTTCTCTAGATATGTGGCCAGGAGTGGTATTGCTGGATCATATCATAGCTCTATTTTTAGTTTTTTAGGGAACCTCCAGACTGTTCTCCCTAGTGGCTATACCAATTTATATTCCCATCAACAGTGTAGGAGGGTTCCCTTTTCTCTACATCCTCTCCAGCATTTATTGTCTGTAGACATTTTTTGTTTTGTTTTTTCTCTGTTTGTAGACTTTTTGATGATAGTCATTCTGACCAGTGTGAGGTGATACCTCACTATAGCTTTGATTCACATTTCTCTAAGGATCAGTGATTTTGAGCATCTTATGTGCTTGTTAGCTAACTGTATGTCTTCTTTGGAGAAATGTCTCTTGAGGTCTCCTGCCCATTTTCAGATTGGGTCGTTTGTTCCTTAGCCCATTTTAAAAATTGTGTTGTCTTTTTGTTTTGAGTTATATAAGTTCATTGTATAATTATATATTCATAATGTGTTATGAATATATCAGTTCAGTTCAGTTGCTCAGTCATGTCTGACTCTTTGCAACCCCATGGACTGCAGCACGCCAGGCCTTCCTGTCCATCACCAACTCCTGGAGTTTACTAAAACTCATCTCCATTGAGTCAGTGATGCCGTCCAACCATCTCATCCTCTGTTGTCCCCTTCTTCTCCCGCCTTCAATCTTTCCCAGCATCAGGGTCTTTTCAAATGAGTCACCTCTTCGCATCAGGTGGCCAAAGTATTGGAGTTTCAGCTTCAGCATTAGTCCTTCCAAAGAATATTCAGGACTGATTTCCTTTAGGATGGACTGGTTGGATCTCCTTGCAGTCCAAGGGACTCTCAAGAGTCTTCTCCAACACCACAGTTCAAAAGCATCAATTCTTCAGCACTCAGCTTTCCTTACAGTCCAACTCTCACATCCATACATGACTACTGGAAAAACGACAGCCTTGACTAGATGGCTAGAGAAGCCCCAGCAAGATGGTAGTCACTGGAGCAGCTTTGAGGAGACACCCCACGTCCAAGAGGAAAGGAGAAGCCCTAGCAAGAGGGTAGGAGGGGCAAAATCGTGTTTAGAATCAAACCTCATCGCATCATAAATGCTCAGAGGGCTTAAATAAACCTTGTGCACACCAGGACCCAGAGACCCCACAGAGACTGAGACAGAACTGTGTTTGAGTGTCTCCTGAGGAGGTCTGGGTCAGCAGTGGACTGCCGCAGGGGCAGGGGTTCTGGGTGCAGCAGACTTGGGTATGGCATAAGCCCTCTTGGAGGAGGTTGCCGTTAACCCTGCCATAGAGCCGCCAGAATTTACACAGAACTGGGAAACAGACTCTTGGCAGGCACAAACAGAACCTCGTGCACACCAGGACCCAGGAGAAAGGACCAGTGACCCCACAAGAGACTGACTCAGACTTGCCTGTAAGAGTCCAGGAGTCTCTGGTGGAGGCGTGGGTTGGCAGTGGCCTGCTGCAGGGCTGGGGGCATTGAATGTAGCAGTGCGTGCATGGGACCTTTTGAAGGGGGTCTCCATTATCTTTATTACCTCCACCATAGTTTGGCCCCAGGCAAATAAAGCCCCACCCATCAACATAAAATTGGATTAAAGATTTACTGAACATCATACCCAATTTCCCCCTCAGTCAGTCTCTCCCATCAGGAAGCTTCCATAAGCCTCTATCCTTCTCCATCAGAGGGAAGAGAGACTGAAAACCATAATCACAGAAGACTAACCAGTCTGATCATGTGGATCACAGCCTTGTCTAGCTCAATGAAACTATGAGCCATGCCATGTGGGGCCAACCAAGATGGATGGGTCATGGTGGAGAGTTCTGACAAAACGTGCTCCACTGGAGAAGGGAATGGCAAACCACTTCAGTATTCTTGCCTTGAGAACCTGATGAACAGTATGAAAAGGCAAAAAGATAGGACACTGAAAGATGAATTCCCCAGGTCAGTAGGTGCCTAATATGCTACTAGATATCAGTGGAGAAATAACTCCAGAAAGAATGAAGAGACAGAGCTAAAGCAAAAACAACACCCAGTTGTGGATGTGATGGGTGATGGAAATAAAGTCTGATGCTGTAAAGAGCAATATTGCATAGGAACCTGGAATGTTAGGTCCATGAATCAAGGCAAATTGGAAGTGGTCAAAGAGATGGCATGAGTGAACATCAACATTTTAGGAATCAGCGAACTAAAATGTATTGGAATGGGTGAATTTAAGTCAGATGACCATCATATCTACTACTGTGGGAAAGAATCCCTTAGAAGAAATGGAGTAGCCATCATAGTCAACAAAAGAGTTCAAAATGCAGTACTTGGATGCCATCTCAAAAACGACAGAATGATCTCTGTTCGTTTCCAAGGCAAACCATTCGATATTACAGTAATCCAAGTCTATGTGCCGACTTCAGTAATGCTGAAGAAGCTGAAGTTGAATGGTTCTATGAAGACCTACAAGACCTTTCTAGAACTAACTCCAAAAGTGATGTCCTTTTCATTATAGGGGACTGGAATGCAAAAGTAGGAAATCAAGAAACACCTGGAGTAACAGGCAAATTTGGCCTTGGAGGACAGAATGAAGCAGGGCAAAGGCTAATAGAATTTTGCCAAGAGAATGCACTGGTCATAGCAAACATCTTCTTCCAACAACACAAGAGAAGACTGTACACATGGACATCACCAGATGGTCAATACCAAAATCAGGTTGATTATATCCTTTGCAGCCAAAGATGAAGAAGTTCTATACAGTCAGCAAAAATAAGACCAGGAACTGACGGTGGCTCAGATCATGAATTCCTTATTGCCAAATTCAGACTTAAATTGAAGAAAGTAGGGAAAACCACTAGACCATTCAGGTATGACCTAAATCAAATCCCTTACGATTATACAGTGGAAGTGACAAATAGATTCAAAGGATTAGGTCTGATACAGTAATGCCTGAAGAACTATGGACAGAGGTTCATGACATTGTACAGGAGGCAGGATCAAGACGATCCCCAAGGAAAAGAAATGCAAAAAGGCAAAATGTTTGTCTGAGGAGGCCTTACAAATACCTGTGAATAGAAGAGAAGTGAAAGACAAAGGAGAAAAGGAAAGATATACCCATCTGAATGCAGAGTTCCAAAGAATAGCAAGGGGAGATAAGAAAGCCTTCCTCAGCAGATCAATGCAAGAAATAGAGGAAAACAATAGACTGGAAAGACTACAGATCTCTTCAAGAAAATTAGAGATACCAAAGGAACATTTCATGCAAAGATGGGCACAATAAAAGACAGAAATGGTATGGACCTAACAGAAGCAGAAGATATTAAGAAGAAGTGGCAAGAACACACAGAAGAACTGTACAAAAAAGATCTTCATGACCCAGATAATCACGATGGTGTGATCACTCACCTAGAGCCAGACATCCTGGAATGCGAAGTCAAGTGGGCCTTAGGAAGTATCACTACTAACAAAGCTAGTGAGGGAATGGAATTCCAGTTGAGCGATTTCAAATCCTGAAAGATGATGCTGTGAAAGTGTCGTACTCAATACGCCAGCAAATTTGGAAAACTCAGCAGTGGCCACAGGACTGGAAAAGGTCAGTTTTCATCCCACTCCCAAAGAAAGGCAATGCCAAAGAATGTTCACACTACCTCACAGTTGCACTCATCTTACATGCTAGTAAATTAATGCTCAAAATTCTCCAAGCCAGGCTTCAACAGTACATGAACTGTGAACTTCCAGATGTTCTAGCTGGACTTAGAAAAGGCAGAGGAAGCAGAGATCAAATGGCCTACATCCGTTGGATCATTGAAAAAGCAAGAGAGTTCCAGAACAACATCTACTTCTGTTTTATTGACTACGTCAAAGGGTTTGGACTGTGTGCACCACAAGAAACTGTGGAAAATTCTGAAAGAGATGGGGATACCAGACCACCTGACCTGCCTCTTGAGAAATCTGTATGCAGGTCAGGAAGCAACAGTTAGAACTGGACATGGAACAACAGACTGGTTCCAAATCAGGAAAGGAGTACGTCAAGGCTATATATTGTCACCCTACTAATTTAACTTATATGCAGAGTACATAATGAGAAACGCTGGGCTGGATGAGACACAAGCTAGAATCAAGATTGCTGGGAGAAATATCAGTAACCTCAGATATGCAGATGACACCACCCTTATGGTAGAAAGCGAAGAGTAACTGAAGAGCCTATTGATGAAAGTCAAAGAGGAGTGAAAAAGTTGGCTTAAAACTCAACATTCAGAAAACTAAGATCATGGCATCCGGTCCTATCACTTCATGGCAAATAGATGGGGAACAGTGGAAACAGTGTCAGACTTTATTTTGGGGGGCTCCAAAATCACTGCAGATTGGGACTGCAGCCATGAAATTAAAAGACGCCTGCTCCTTGGAAGAAAAGCTATGACCAACCTAGACAGCATATTAAAAATCAGAGACATTACTTTGCCAACAAAGGTCCATCTAGTCAAGGCTATGGTTTTTCCAGTAGGCATGTATGGATGTGAGAGTTGGACTATAAAGAAAGCTGAGTGCCGAAGAATTGATGCATTTGAACTGTGGTGTTGGAGAAGACTCTTGAGAGTCCCTTGGACTGCAAGGAGATCCAACCTGTTCATCCTAAAGGATATCAGTCCTGAATATTCATTGGAAGGACTGATGCTGAAGCTGAAACTCCAATACTTTGGCCACCTGATGCGAAGAACTGACTCATTGGAAAAGACCCTGATGCTGGGAAAGATTGAACGCAGGAGGAGAAGGAGATCATAGAGGATGAGATGGTTGGATGGCATCACGGACTCAATGGGCTTGAGTATGAGTAACCTCTGGGAGTTGGCGATGGACAGGGAGGCCTGGCATGCTGCAGTTCATGGGTTCGCAGAGTCAGACACGACTGAGTGACTGAACTGATCTGACTAGACAGAACTTTGTTGGCAAAGTAATGTCTCTGATTTTTAATAAGCTGTCTAGGTTGGTCATAACTTTTCTTCCAAGGAGCAAGCATCTTTTAATTTCATGGCTGCAGTCCCCATCTGCAGTGATTTTGGAGCCAAAAAATATAAAGTTTCTCAATGTTTCCACTGTTTCCCCATCTATTTCCCATGAAGTGATGGGACCAGATGCCATGATCTTAGTTTTCTGAATGTTGAGTTTTAAGCCAACTTTTTCACTCCTCTTTGACTTTCATCAATAGGCTCTTCAGTTACTCTTCGCTTTCTACCATAAGGGTGGTGTCATCTGCATATCTGAGGTTACTGATATTTCTCCCAGCAATCTTGATTCCAGCTTGTGTCTCATCCAGCCCAGCGTTTCTCATTATGTACTCTGCATATAAGTTAAATTAGTAGGGTGACAATATATAGCCTTGACGTACTCCTTTCCTGATTTGGAACCAGTCTGTTGTTCCATTCCAGTTCTAACTGTTGCTTCCTGACCTGCATACAGATTTCTCAAGAGGCAGGTCAGGTGGTCTGGTATTCCCATCTCTTTAAGAATTTTATACAGTTTATTGTGATCCACACAGTCAAATGCTTTGGCATAGTCATTAAAGCATAAATAGATGTCTTCCTTGAACTCTCTTGCTTTTTCAATGATCCAACGGATGTAGGCAATTTGATCTCTGCTTCCTCTGCCTTTACTAAATCCAGCTTGAACATCTGGAAGTTCACGGTTCACGTTCTGTTGAAGCCTGGCTTGGAGAATTTTGAGCATTACTTTACTAGCGTGTGAGATGAGTGCAATTGTGTGGTAGTTTGAGCATTCTTTGGCATTGCCTTTCTTTGGGAAAGAATATATTCATTATATGAATATATAATTATATATATTGTATAATCATAGTGTAATTACATATAATTTTTATTGGCATGTGGTTTTAAAATATTTTCTCCTGTAGATTTCCCTTTTCACTGTCTTGGTAATGTCCTTCAATCCGTAAAGCTTCTAATTCCAACTAAGTCCAATTTGTCTATTTTTCTTTTGTGCTAATGCTTTTTGGTAGCATATCCAAGAATCCGCTATCACGTCCGAAGTCCTCTTTTCTTCTAAAGCCGGATATGGTTGTAGCTCTTGAATTCTGGTCGTTGATTCATTTTGAGCTGATTTTGTATGTGGCGGTGGTCCAGCTTCTTTTGCATGGAGAAATGCAGTTGTCTGAGCCCCTTTCATTGAGATGTCTCATTTTTCTGAATCCAGAGCATAGTACAGGACTTTTATACAGTAGATGAGAAATAAAATATCACCTGCCATATCAGTAAACAAAGGATGTTTTAGTCGTCAGCAATCGCAATTACACCCATGAGGGTGAGCCCTGAGGAAACTCAGGAAGGAAACAAAGAATACATATCATGTAGCAGTCATTAGACTGCAGCCACCCCAAGGGTGCAACCTGAGGAAACCCAGGATGGGAAAACACAGGATTCTGGCCCCAGATAGCCAAGGTGCATATCAAAGGAATGATTTGAGTGACCCCAGACTCTTGCATCTTCCCATACATAGAAAAGCCCTAAATTCCTTGAGACATCTGGTTTTCTTTTATTGACAGTAATCTTTTGCCTTTTGTTGCAAAACTGCTTCCCCCTAATCTCCTTGGAGCAATTTTGTTAGGTTTACTTGAGATGCTGCCTCCCAGACTTGAAGTCCTAAGAACGTGCAGTGAATAAAATAATTCTCATGTTTTTAGGTTGTGCATATATTTTTTTAGTCAACATACTAGTAAATGGTACAAAAAGCATTATTTTCATATATGTGCTTCCTAAAAAAGAATGTCTTATGTGAAAGGTTTTCATTTGAAAATATGAAAATAGCCTGATGAATCAAAATGACAGTTTGAAAATTTCCATTTGGAACTCTTTAAATTAATAATGGGAAACTGTGTGCTGCTTTCTAGATCACCTCTTTCTTAGTTTGGACAAACTCTTGTGCCTGAAAGAACTGTCTGTGGATCTGCAGCAAGATGTTTTTTCAGTCATTTCTGAAGAATTCCTAAATCTCCACCATATGGAGAAATTATTGATCAAAATTTCGTCTACGTGCAGTCCTTCCAAATTAGGTAAGTGTGGCACTTTGATTTGCTCGCTTTTACATCATTTGGAAAAGCTACTGGGCCAATCATTAAGAGTTAAAGATCTGAGGGTGTAACCTGTAACCAAGGTAAATTGTGGGAACAGCAGTCATTGTTATTAAAAAAGCAGAGAGCTATTTGTAATTGAGCCTTTACTACATGCTATGAATTATTCTAGCACATTATAAACATTAACTCATTTAACCTTCATACCCATTCTACAAGTAAAGTAATCATTTTAGATAGGAAAACGGAGTTAGAGAAATGAATTAATTTGCTCGAGGTCACCCAGAAAAGGAAATGGTAAATTTGCAGTTCAAACACAGGAATTCTAACTTTTAAGTCTGAGCTCTTGAGCAGTATACCGCCTCTCCAAAAGTAGTTTGTAGAGTTCTCTTATTCTGTTTTCAAGTTGCTCTTACATTGCAACTTAGCGATCTACCAGATTAGAAGGAAGGAAATTGGCTGATTAGTAGTAATCAGAAGCACTTACCTGTTTCTCACCAGCCTATTCTCTTGGTTAATAAACAACCTGTACAGCTATCTTTCTTAAATGTCATTTAGCAAGGTGACGTGGGCATCACCAGTTCTTTAGTTTAACAAAGACTAAACACTAGAGACTGAAGAAAGACAAATCTCTACTGAACCGACATGCATAGTTGGATGCAAAAAAACCTTGTAGCTAAGGCTGGAAGTAGTAGTTTTATATTTCTCAGCAATTTTTTCATCAAATTTAGCTTCAGAGTTGTCACTGACTTTGTTTCCTTGCATAGTGTTTCTATAGTGTAAACATCATGTACAAACTAGAGACATTAGGATATTAAAGCTGAGTCAATGCCATTATTATATGGAGGAGAAGATGGATCCCCAGAGAGGGTCAGTAACAACAGTTCACATAGCACATCAGTTAGTCACAGAAGCTGAACCTAAGCCCGAGTCATTACATCATGATGCCTTATTTCGATGCACTATTGCTGAAACAAATTAATAAATTAATTTTATTAATTTTATATGGTTAATTCAGATAGAACTTTTCAATCTCTGATTTCTGAAATCTGATATTTTATCTGGCAGTCAGATTAGTTCAGAATTCTCCAAACCTTCAAGTTTTCCATCTGGAATGTAATAGCTTTTCGGATTTTGAATCTCTTGTGACTGCACTTGCTTCCCGCAAGAAACTTGAAGAAATTAAGTTTTCTGGACTATGTTTTGAAGTCAACCCATTTGGTAAGAGCTATAATTGTAAAATTTTGGTTTAAGATGCTTTTGTGGACAGAATTATTTTTTAACAGTCAAATTTTAAAACATGCATTTGATAGCAGAGAACAAAACCATTGCAATAGATATCTGATCGTAAATGAATTTTCAAATAAGGTATATTTGTTTCTAGATGTTTAAACATTTCTAGAACTGTTTCCTGAGTAAAGATTTGTGTTATCTACTTAAGTCAGATTAATCAATTCAATCTGAATTATAATAATTTCTATCACTTTTGAAATACTCTTTGCCGTGCTTAGTCACTCAGTCATGTCTGACTCTTTGTGACCCCATGGGCTGCAGCCTGCCAAGCTCCTCTGTCCATGGGGATTCTCCAGGCAAGAATACTGGAGCAGGTCGCCATGCCCTCCTTCTGCGGATCTTTTCAACCTAGCGATCGAACCCAGATTTCCCACATTGCAGGCGGATTCTTTACCAACTGAACTACTAGGGAAAGCCCCTTTATACTCTTTATAAATACACTACTTTTTGGTATAAGAAATGTAGCTGACATAACTAAATTTTAATTTTCCCTTTTATAGTCATTGTTTTGCCAAATTTTATTTCTCTGAAGATATTAAACCTTGGGCTCCAATATATTCCAGATAAGGAAACAGCTGAAAAATTTGGTATGTTTATAACACAGTGCCTTTTACTTACTCTTGATTCTTTCCCTCCACAAAATCCTTCTCTATTGCATTAGCTATAATGAATTACAATATGTATTAGCTGCCCTTGGTCATTAGGAGGGAGGGATAGTGCTACTCAACTTTTACCCTCCAAATGCCTTGATTTCACTTGATGTCTTTCAAAGCAATGTTCTTAAAGCAGCTCATTTCTTAGAATAGTTATTTGTTTTGTTATAGCACTATGCAATTTCATTGCCAGGTGTCCATCCCAATGGATGGATAAATGGATAAATGCCTGTTGTTTCAAAGTTTTCCAGAATATAGGGAAAACTACCTTTTAAGGTTATGAACACTCTATGTGAAAACCTAGACTTAACAAAATGATAACTATAGAAACTACCTTTTCAACTTATTTTTTTGTGATTATAGTAACAATGTATGCTCTGGAAAATTTTCTAACAGGTCTTAGAAGATAAGCATATTTTAAAAAATTAAGAATTTTTTTAAACAAAAATGTTTTTGAATCAGACAGCCTTCACTTTAGCAGGCAGAAGGGAGCTCTGAGGAGCTGTACAAAATGAAAGACTTTTATAGGCAGAAGGGAGCAGTGACAAGTGATTTAAAGTAGGCAAAATTGCCAGTCAGTTATCGCAAGGTTCCTTTCCTTTAGGCAATAGGGATGGCAGATGCTGTCAGTCCATTCCTGATGGACTAGATTAAGATTCCATTTCTGGGGGAGCCAGAACTGTAGTTAGAGTCACGGCTTGGTGACGTGGAGCTTGTTGTCTTATTTTTAACGCAGGAAAATATAAGGATAGTCAGTAGAGATGGGAAGCATACAGCAGTAGTGCTATCAAACTTCAGCACACCTAAGGAGCACCTGGATCTCTTCCTTTTCCTTTATCCATCTTTTGGAGGCAGCTGTGTGCATAGGGGAGGGGCATGGGGGCTGGGGCAGCAGAGGCCAGATCAGGGGCCAAGGGGGTGGCCATTTTCTTCTCCAGGGGGTCTTCCCTGGCCCAGGGATTGAACCTGGGTCTCCTGCATTGCAGGCGGATTCTTTACCGTCTGAGCCAACAGGGAAGCCCACAAATATTGAAAGGGGAGGCTAGAAGGAACTTTGAGGTCTTAAATTAGAAGGGGAGGCTAGAGGGAACTTTGAGGTCTTAAATTAGAATTGGAAATACTGGTGTGGACTCGTGGTTTTTAACCTATATGGGTAGACATGGGCATATCTGTATATCTCACTGTACATAACGTGTATATACATCTCTCAGCTCAGTCAACAGAGAGACTCAAAAGTACCCTAGTAGTAACGAGCATACCAACTATCCAGATCTTGACTTCTAAATACTGGCCTCCCTAAAAGGAACCAGGGTCCTTGCAGAAATGGCTGATGTCAGAACTGGGACAGCGAAAAGAAAAGCCTGCTACATTGTTTTATGCTAGAAAACGTTCAAAACATGTCCAGGTATGAGGCCGCAGAAGTAGGGAACTTTCTAAGGATCAAGTGATCTAAACTGTATCATGCTCAGGAGGGATCAGAGTGAAAAGGCAAGTTATGCGAGTCATGGATTATGGGGTTAGTGCTAGAAATCGCTGAGGATGACAGCATCACAGAAAGGAAGGGGGCTAAAAGCACTAAGGAGCTAGTATTAATAGAAAGAGTCCAGCAGAAGCTTTGGTCTGAAAGAGGAAATAGATGGGAATTCTCTGACGGTCTAATGGTTTTAAAGAAATAAAAGAAATGGGGATGTGAAGTCCATTCTGAACTTCTGGACTTCAGGGCAGGAGACTGGGGAAGGATGGAGGATTGGCTGTCTAGAGGTAGCAATGAAGATGAAGGTGTAGGCTGACCCCTTTCTCCAGCATCTATGCTACATGGAACCTCCTAGAATGTACAGGATTCTGAGGCTTTGGATTACAATTATTTGGGAACACAGAACATAGTTTTATTTTTTTCGTCTCTTCTGATAGCCTACGCTTTACGTTCTTTAAATAACCTGGAAGAATTGATCCTTCCCACTGGGGATGGGATTCATCAAATGGCTAAACTGATCATCCAGCAGTGTCAGCATCTTCAGTGTCTCCAAGTTCTCCAGTTTTTCCAGACTTTGGATGATGACAGCGTGGTGGAAATTGGTGAGCTACCCTCAGATAAACTCAGGTCACATGAAAGCCAGTGGTACTACTCAAGCTTTCTGCTGCAAAATGTCTATAAAAACATTTTCTTCTCTAAAAATGGTCAGCCCATTTCCCACTTCCTCATTTTCTCTATCATAATGTTCCCTCTAATGTTCTGTGGATTTTTGGTTCATTCTGGTCAATTTGGGAGTAAAAGATAGCCTCCTATTTGAGACTATACAAACCTCAAGTCCACTCTTAACCTGTAGTGTTTCAGACAGCTGGCCACATACCCTCCATATACTCCTTTTTATCAGTCAGTCAGTTCAGTCACTCAGTTGCATCTGACCCTTTGTGACCCCATGAACTGCAGCTCTCCAGGCCTCCCTGTCCAACGCCAACTCCCGGAGTTTACTCAAACTCATGTCCATCAAGTTGGTGATGCCATCCAGCCATCTCATCCTCTGTCGTCCCCTTCTCCTCCCGCCTTCAATCATTCCCAGCATCAGGGTCTTTTCCAATGAGTTAGTTCTTCACATCAGGTGGCCAAAGTACTAGAGCTTCAGCTTCAGCATCAGTCCTTCCCATGAATATTCAGGACTGATCTCCTTTAGGATTGACTGGTTGGATTTCCTTGCAGTCCAAGGGACTCTCCAACACAGTTCGAAAGCATCAATTCTTCAGCACTCAGCTTTCTTTATAGTCCAACTCTCACATCCATAAATGACTACTGGAAAAATCATAGCTTTGACTAGATGGAACTTTGTTGCCAAAGTAATGTCTCTGCTTTTTAATATGCTGTCTAGATTGGTCATTACTTTTCTTCCAAGGAGCAACCGTCTTTTAATTTCATGGCTGCAGTCCCCATCTGCAGTGATTTTTGAACCCAAGAAAATAACGTCTCTCGCTGTTTCCATTGATTCCCCATCTATTTGCCATGAAGTGATGGGACCAGATGCCATGATCTTAGTTTTCTGAATGTTGAGTTTTAAGCCAAAATTTTCACTCTCCTCTTTCACTTTCAAGAGGCTCTTTAGTTCTTCTTTGCTTTCGGCCATAAAGGTGGTGTCATCTGCATATCTGAGGTTATTGATATTTCTCCTGGCAATCTTGATTCCAGCTTGTGCTTCATCCAGCCCAGCATATACTTTTTTTTAAATTGAAAATTAATACACATAAAGAAAAGTACAAAATCGTAAGTATACAGCTTAATGGATTTTCAAGTGAACATACTTCAGTCTTGTTACTTGTACTTGGGTAACAATTACTCATTAGATTACAAAATAGATTATTACATTACAGAAGCTTCATGTCCCTTCTGACACTACATTACCCCCACTTCTCAAAGGTGGCCACTATACTGCTTTCACCATATATTAATTTTACCTGTTTTGAAAATATGTCACGGAATCCTGCGCAGTATGTTCTCCTGTCCCTTTTTCCCTACACATTTTTCATTTATCTCTGCTTTTACCTTTATTGTCCCCTGGTACTTTCTTTGGATATAATTTGCTTTTTATTTTTGTTCTAAATTCATTCCTCCTTCTTTCGTTCCTTTTAATATCCTAGTGTCCTGAGGTGGATAGTTAGAGCGCTAACTTTGGCTTTAGCTCTCTCTCACAAGTTTTAGTGTCATATTTTCATTTTCATTCAGTTCAAAATATTTTCTGATTTTAGTTGTTCATTATTTTGCCACACCAGTTATTTAGAGATGTATCACTTTTACTTTTTTAATCTTTTCTATATTCTTACATTGAAAGTGTGTCTCTTGTAAATATATAGTTTGTTTTTTAAAACATAATTTATTTTTAATATTTCAATTAGAAGTAAATCTAATGTATTTATTATTAAATTTATATTTTTATTAAAATTGGGCATTTTCTATTTTAAGTGATGGTAGGAGAAGAGGTGGGTTCAAATAATCTAGCCTACCAGTATTAAAATTGAAGTCCGTATGATTCTGTTCTCATAAATATTTTGCTTTTATATTTATAGCCAAGGTAGCAATCAATGGAGGTTTCCAGAAACTCAAGCATCTTGATTTTTCAATAAACCACAAGATTACAGAGGATGGATACAGAAACTTCTTTCAAACACTGGACAACCTGCCCAACTTGCAAGAGTTAACTATTTCCAGGCATTTCAAAGAATGTATCAAAGTTCAGGCCAGGACAGTCAAGTCTTTGAGTCAGTGTGTGTTACGACTGCCAAGCCTCATGAAACTTAACATGTTAAGTTGGCTCCTGGATGCAGAAGACATCACACTGCTTACTGCCACGATAAAAAAGCACCCTCAGTCTAAACATTTCACCCTTTCCTGGAAATGGATACTGCCATTCTCTCCAGTCATTCAGGAACATATTAGCTAAGATCTACTAAATCATGAAAATTTTTGCCAATAATTCTAAAAACTGTTAGATAAAATTTTGGATAATATTAATTATCCAAAACCTGTTTATTAAATGCTGCATACTAAAGAATAAAATGCATAAAGCATGTAATACAAAAAATCCCCAACAGCCTGCTTACCCATTACTGAGCTTAAGAAAACAGTATTACCAGTGACTTTGAAGTCCCTAAATGATCCTCCCCAATCATAGATCAGACCTTTAATCAAATTTACACATCCAGCTCTTCATTACTCAGGTCATATAGGGCTTTCAGGCTAACTACGGTAACCGGTAACAAAGCCACAGGGAGGGGTGGGGAGAATGGTGTCTCCATCTTAAAGCCACAATATGAAAGGAGTATTCAAGTTATTACAAAATGGCTAATTTAAGGACTGCATCAGTTTCACACATAGGTGAGACAAGAGATATTCCTTAATCCTTGTGTCTGTTTTTGTATGTTTAATTTAGTGTGGTAAGGTTTATGTATACCTTCCTTTTATCTACTGCAGAAGAAATAGCTATTTTTAGGGCAAATGCTCGTATTCTAGAGGCCTTTGATTCAGTGCTTATGTAGAATCAGAAAGTATAGAATAAAATTTAGCATTATTGGAAATTAGCTAAATCTGCATTTTTAAGAACATTATCAATGTTTTTTTAGATGTTTGAGAATCCAACATATACATTTATAATGGCCTTAAAATCTTATGTATCCACTTTGCTCAAGAACATATTTTGTCAGTGACTTAATATTGTTCAAGGTATTACCTCTGATGTCAATGTCTACATCTGTGCCTGTGTACAAAATTTCACTAAGAGTTAATCAGCGGAGTTTTCTGAATGGCTAGAAGGCCATTCCAAATTCATAATGCTAGTGTAAGTTGGAAAACAACCATTCTTTTATACTAATTTTTATTTTTACCACAAAACATAGGGACTGTATATATGGTATGATTCTGTTTGTTTAAAAAATGTACTCTCCTGTTTCTAGATGCATTAAGAATTTCTGCAAGAATATACAAGAAAAATTTTAACAGTGGTAACTATTTTAAACGATTAGAAAAGCGACAGGAAGGCATTCCTTTTTCCTTTTTTCCTTTTTGTACTGTTTTTTGTTTTACAAGTGCCTGTTTTATATTTAAAATATAAAATTAGTTTAGCATTACCACATGAATAGTTGCTCTGGAGGGTGAGATTACTAGAAGGTGAGAAGGGCTATCTTCTCATCTGATTTTGTATCTAATACTTTTGTAATCAGAAAGGTTTTAAGTACTGTATCAGAGTCCAATTGGGAGCCAGAAACCACCTAGTAATTTGGGGAGAGTTTACTATTAAGAGTTATTTACTGTAATAGGAAATTAGAGTAACGAGGATTAGTTAGTATGAAACTCTGAGATCTCTAAGCGTCGACATAGGGACTAGCCTACTGGCTTTTCACATTAGGCTGCGACAGAGCACCCAAAGGACCCTAGGACTGAGATCTGGACCTCGAGAGAGAAGGCACAGCCATGGACACCTGCGGTTGGCTAAATTAAAGAGCTGCAGCCCAAGAAGGTGTAAGCTTGGAGCACTTTGCTTAGAAATTTTGGGGATGCCAGAGAAAGCCTTCCATATGTGGATGCTAAGTGCTGCTGGCCACTAGGTACTGCTGAAGCTAGGTACTGCACAAGGGTGTAGAGACCATGTGCTGTACCTGCTAGAGAGATACACTGGACCCAGAAGTAGGCCCTTGCCCCTCCTGTGTCTCACCAGCACCCTCTACTGACAAAGCTTTTCACTGTACCTGCTGACAAGGCAGGGGTATGTTACAAGGTCCAGATCCATTATTGCAGAGCAGGCAGCAAAGAAGGCTGGATTTGGATATGAAGGCGATAATGTCGTTAAGTGGTACAAGTATTACTTATTACATTTCACAGTTCTGACCTAAAGGAAAAAGAACCTAGTTAAATTTAAGATTGAGAGCATATATGTACATTCAGGTTCATACTGTCATAGAAAAACTTCCTAAATACATAAGAAACTTGTATTAATGATGCATTTCAGGGAGAGGGGCAGGATAGTTAGTGGACAGGGTAGGGAGGTTTACTTTACATATAATCATCTAAATTCTGTACCATGTTCATGTACTATTAAAAATGATACTTTAAAAAATTAACAGGACTCCATGCAAATTTTTTGTCCAGAGCTTCTGCTAAAGACTTCCAGTATAAAGCAGGGGGCAGTGGGAATTCCTGGCAGTCCAGTAGTTGGGACTGCTTTCACTGTCAAGGGCCCAAGTTCAATCCCTGCTCCAGGAACTAAGATCTCACAGGCCACATAACCCCCCCACCCTGGAAAGCAGGGAGCAGCAAAGTATGACCACAGCTTACAGACTACAAGCTAGGAATATTTCTTACATTTTTAGAGGCCCACAAAGCTGTCTCCTGTCACCCTGTGTGTTTAACCTATACGCTAAGCACATCATGAGAAATCCCAGGCTGGATGAGTTACAAGCTAGAATCAAGATAGGTGGGAGAAACATCAACCACCTCAGAAATGCAGATGATACCCCTCTAATGGCAGAAAGTGAAGAGGATTTAAAGAGACTCTTGAGAGTGAAGGAGGAGAAAGAGCCTATTTAAGATTAAATATTAAAAAAAATTAAGATCATGGCATCCGGCCGCACTATCGCATGGCAAATAGAAGGGGAAAAGGTGGAAATTGTTACAGATTTCCTCTTCTTGGGCTCCAAAATCACTGCGGATGGTGACTGCAGCCATGAGATCAGAAAACGATTGCTTCTTGGCAGGAAAGTGATGACAAACGTAGACAAGTGTGTTGAAAAGTGGAGACACTACTCTGCCAACAAAGGTCTGTATAATCAAGGCTATTGTCTTCCCAGTGGTCACATTTGGTTGTGAGAGCTGGACTGAAAAGACAGAAAACCAAAGAATTGGTGCCTTCAATCTGTGGTGCTAGAGAATTCTCCCACTTGCTCAGGCCAAAAACCTTGGGAGTTATCATGGACTCCTTTCTTTCCAGCTCCACATGGACTCTATTGGCAAATCCTGAGCTCTACTTGAAAAATACACTCAGATCCAAGTCCTTCTCAGCCTGCTCTTTCTTGAAACTTCTGGTCTACTTTCAACAAAGCAGTCAGAAGCTTTTTTGATTATTTTTTTGGCCACACCACTCTGCATATGGGATCTTAGTTCCCCCAACCAGGGATCAAACCCATGCCCCCTATAATGGAAGTGCAGAGTGCTAACCACTGGACCACCAAAGGAACTCACCCAGAAGCCTCTTCTAATGCATCTGATCACACAATCTGATCACACCTTTGGTTCAAAAACTTTCCAATGAATTCCTAGCTCCAAGAAATGTTGACGATGTTGCAATGGTCTACGTATGATCTGACCCCTGGCTACCCCTCTCTTACCTCCGTTTCTTCCATCTCTCCTTGCTTCCGCTCCAGCCAAGCTGGTTCCTTTGCTGCTCCCTGAGTACGGCAGACACTCTTGTCTCAGGGCCTCTGCACCTGTCATCTTGCTTGGGAAGTTCCTTCTCTGCATACAGGAATAGCTCTCATTTTCTGTCACCTCAGTTAGGAGTTCCCTGTTCTTTTTTTTTTAAAAAGTGTCCCTGCTTCCAGTCCCAATCTGCCCAACCCCCTTTCCTATTTCCCTTTTCTCTGTGACATGAATCACTCTGTGCTACCTTATAAATTTCACTTGTTGACTAGCTAGTTACCACAACTGTAAGCAGGAACATTCATCTGTGTTGTTCCCAAGCACGTAGAAGAGTGCCTCACACCAAGTCAAATAACGATTTGCTGAAACGAATGACTTTCCTGAACCTACAACTACTCTCCAACTGTATTAGATATTAAGGAAGGTAACATCCAAAACTCTTAGAAAGCAAATAAGCTACCTTCATAACTAAACTTAACCTGGCACATTTTAGGCAATTAATATATTAGCTGCTTGTCATGGAAAATGATGAAACTCTACTTACCCTGTACAAAAAATTCTGTAAAGCTTATCAATCACTTGAATATTCACTTATTTATTCAATAAATACTAATATGCTAGGCATATGTAGTTTGCCTAAGCAAAACCTCTGAAGAAATAGCACTTATCATATTAACATCTCCCACAGCTAAATGGACTAGGGAGAATCTCAGGCTATGGACACCAATGCTTTAGACTGAACTAAACCAGTGTTATGTTCTACCTCTCTAGAGAATTTGAACAGAGAGACTCACACAGATACAGTCAAATGGACGGTAGATGGAACTGCAAGGCCGTGATGAAGAGAATGGCTTGGGCAATCATGTCAGGCAGTGTATGTGAGGAAGCTGTGGAGGAGGTTAGGAGAGAGGCAGGCAGACAAGAAAAGGTGCTGCAGGAGAATGACAGTATGACTTCCCCAAGCAACAGAACACAGGCTTAGTTCCCAAGCAGCCAGGTCCAGTCCTGTAACATTCAGCTTCAGACAGGCTTTCTGCCCTAACCTGGGATTATCAGCTACATTGTTTTACAATTGGTTGTATCTTTACAATACTACCCTTTACCCCAAAAAGCCCGAGTAGTTCTTTTTACATCTTTTCATAGGCTCCAACCTACCATATGTATTCCAAAGAAGAGCATTCAGATAGTCGTTTTTTAAAAAAGTTATTTATTTTTAAAGGCATTAATAAAAAGCTTAACATACTTACTAAGAAAGTTACAATATACAAATGGGCTCAGTTGCAATTTTGACAGAATGACTTTCTGCACTGTATGTGACCTTGAGTTTCTTTTAATCATATTTCCATTGTTCAGTTATTCAAACTGATTATTCCCTTAAAATATCTGTTCATTTAAGCATGAGTCACATGCAACAAGGGGAAACGCAGATGACATGCACCCATCCAAGTGCGCATGAAGAAAATGATGAGACATTTGTTCACTTCAACAGGGCACACCAAAATACCATCTCCTTGGGAGAGAGCTGCATTTGAATCTGAAAGATAAAAATCCTAAATACAACCATGAATCTAAAAAAACCTATTTTCATATAAAGTCATGAAGTAGAGAGAAAACAGCAACATCTTCATCAAGGTCAATAAAACTAGAATAAAAATGTGCTAATGTAAAAGACAATGTAATGCTAATTTCGATCTTTATGGGATAGTTAGGTATTTAGACAAACTGTGAGATTCATTTGAAGGAATAAATAGACAAGAGTATTCTTTAAAAAAATTCTTAAGGAGCACTGGTATTTGATTTATCCTAACAGAATTTAAGACATATTAAAAATAATGATCAAACTTATGTGTTAAAAATAATAGTAATTAGAGCAACACAAATGACATTCTCCAATTACAATAACAATAAAACTAGAAATTAAACCTAACTACCTAAAATTAAAATTTATTAAAAAATTCTAGAATTAAAAACAATTTTAAAATTTTGAATATCTAGAAAATAAGAATTCTACAGAATCAACTAAATTTTCAGAGAAAAATTTATGGTCCTGAAATATCCATTTTAATAAACAACAGATAGGAAGACATTTTTAAAAACTTCTATGGAAAGCAGAGTGGAAATCAATCCTGAGTAGATCATCTGGATCCAATTTTAATTTTTCCGTTTGTTTTTCTTTCTTTTTTGATCAGCTGAGTCAGTCCCTCACTAGGGACTGAACCCAGGCCACAGCAGTGAAAGCACCAAATCCTAATCACTGGCCCACCAGGGGATTCCCATTTTTAAGTTTCTTATTCAAGCAGTTCTAACTATTTATAAGGATTCAGGGAGATCTGCCAAAGAACCAAGATGAAAAAAATAAATTAAAAATTTTAATTTATTAAAAATAATAAAACTATCTTGCAGTTAAGCTGTAACTCTACTGGACTCTTTCATAGATCTACAATATCGAATCTTAATGATTTTATTATCCGTTATCTTGAAACACTCTGTTAGTCTTCATCTCAGGATTTAACTCACTGTGGTGGCCAGCCTTCAAGAGAGTCCAGTGATACCTGCCCTTGTCTAATCCCCTCCTGTTGGCTGTGGGCTGCACTTCCTTCAAAAGGATAGAAAAAGGTGGAAGTGATGGCGTGTGATTCAGAGACTAAGTCATACAGTGTATGGAGTGCTGCCCACTCTGTCCTGGATCACTGGCTCTGGAGAAGCCGACTACTATCTGCTTGTGAGGACTCTCAGGCTGCCTATGGAGAGTCGGGAGGAGCAAGAGAGCCTCCTGACAACAACCATGTGGGTGGGCTTGAAGCAGACGCTCCAGCCCCAGTAAAACCCTGAGATGACTATTCCCTTGAGGCTGATGACTTGCAGTCTTAGGAGAACCACCCACCTCAGTTGCCCTTGCATTTCTGACCCATAGAAACTAGAGATAAATAAATAAATAAATATCTGCTGTTTCAAGGTGCTAAATTTTAGGATGATTTGTTATGGAGCAACAGATAATACATTTACCAATGACCTCGAGCTGTGCTTGAAAAAGAAAGACTGAAAATAAGAACATGAAAGGATGGAATCACTGAAAAGGATGATGAAATAAATCATCAGCAATGTTATTTACATCACTATTACACCATCCTTCAGTATTTTTATCCTGTTGTCCAAAATATCAGATTATCTTTCAAGAAGTGTTAATGGAAGTCTAGAGACACCATCCTTGTAATCTTTTTTTTTTCCTCTAAGCTTTTTTTGATCACAGTTGAAAATTCAGACTTTTCCATTTTTCTGTCCATAAAAGCAAAGACAACAAAATCAACAGAGAGAGTCAGTTCAAAATTATTAAAATACGGACTTCCCTGGTGGTCCAGTGGTTAAGAATCAGCCTTCCAACGCAGGGGATGTGAGTTCCATCCCTGGTCAGGGAACTCAGATCCCATGTGCTACAGGGCAACTAAGCCCACACGCCACAACTAAGACCCGACGCAGCCTAAACAAATAAATAAAAAAGAAGAATCCGCTTTCCAATTCAGGGTATATGGGTTTGATCCCTGGTCTGGAAAGACCCCACATGCTGCAGAGCAACTAAGCCCGTGGCCACAACTACTGAGCCTGTGAGCTCTAGGGCCCATGCATCCCAACAAGGTGAGTCACCGCAAGGAGGAGTCTGCGCATGGCAGTGAGGAGTGGCCTCCGCTCGCCACAACTAGAGAAAGCCTGCATGCAGCAATAAACCCAGCACAGCCAAGAAAAATATGAAAGAAACAGAATGGATACCTAAGCTTTCATGATGGGTAAAAGATCTGACCTGAAAAAACTCTGCAATCTCACTTCCATTCATTACTTTCTCTCTTCTTTGACATTCCATCCAGTCTATCCTCTAAGCCGATCCTAGACTTCAAAACACTGTGCCAGATACTGAAGACATGATGGAGAATGGGATCTAGTGCCTTATCTCTAATGACGGAGGAAAGACAAACACAGAAATGAAGATAATGTACAGTGAAAAGCTATGTAACAGAAATAAGCAGAAAACAGAAGAGGGAAACTAACACAGACGGAGAATGTGTAAGAAGGCTGAGTAGCATTAGAGACAGTGGCATCATCTGGGTCAACCTAGGCCTTGAAACACTGTCCTAATGCTCCAGTCTGCATGTTGTCTGACTGGAACACTTCAACCCAATTCACTCCTTGCCTAATTTTTCTATTCACCTTTTTTAGACTTAGCACTTAACTAAAGAACTTCAATTGAATAAAAACAACTTTAATCGAAGAATGAAATATAGACAACTACACAGTTAAGTGTGAGGATTTATATTATTTTAAAAATACCCCTCCCAGGAATGCATTGATTGGGAAAGGATGTTTTTTGAAATTTGCTTTTCAAGGTAACACAGAAATATCCACCAAGAATCATAATGTCCATAATCTTTATTAAGAGTCACAGCACAGAAAGTTACCTTAAGGCTAAGACAAAAGAGAATCAATCAAGCACTATATAAAAGAAGGTATTTACTAATGTTATCAAGACACCAAAGGTTACTGAACTAAAGGAACAGTGACATAACATACAAACAATCTAACAGAAAGACTGTATCAAAACATTAAAAATGAGATGTTAAGTGGGGATACACACACACATGCACAAAAATACTGATGACAAACATATCAAAATATAGATGAATATGGACCAAAAGTGTAAAATAAAGGCCAAATGGTTGTCTGAGGAAGCCCTACAAATAGGTGAGAAAAGAGAAGTGAAGAGCAAAGGAAAAAAGAAAAGATATATACCCATCTGAATGCAGAGTTCCAAAGAATAGAAAGGAGAGATAAGAAAGCCTTCCTAAGTGATCAATGCAAAGAAATAGAGGAAAACAATAGAATGGGAAAAACTAGGGATCTCTTCAAGAAAATCAGAGATACCAAGGGAACATTTCATGCAAAGATAGATACAACAAAGGACAGAAACAGTATGGACCTAACAGAAGCAGAAGGCTGAGTGCTGAAGAACTGATGCTTTTGAACTGTGGTGTTGGAGAAAACTCGTGGACTGCAAGGAGATCAAACCAGTCCATCCTAAAGGAGATCAGTCCTGGGTATTCATTGGACGGACTGATGTTGAAGCTGAAACTCCAATACTTTGGCCACCTGATGCAAAGAACTGACTCATTGGAAAAAGACCCTGATGCTTGGAAAGATTGAGGGCAGGTGGAGAAGGGGACGACAGAGGATGAGATGGTTGAATGGCGTCACCAACTCGATGGACAGGAGTTTGAGCAAGCTTCAGGAGTTGGTGATGGACAGGGAGACCTGGTGTGCTGCAGTCCATGGGTCACAAAGAGTCAGACTGAGCACTGAACTAAACTGATTCTATACTATTATCACAAAGCAAAAGCAAGTCTGATTGTCTACAGTGATACAAAGTTTCATTTCTGATTCTAAGGATCTCTCTTAAAAAAGTTTTTTTTTTTTTTTTTTTTTAATTTATTGACTTATTTTTGGCTGCATCGGGTCTCAGGGCTTAGTTGCCCTGTGGCATGCGGGAATCTTAGTTCCCTGACCAGGGGCTGAACCCATACCCCCTGCATTGAAAGGTGGATTCTTAACCACTGGACCACCAGGGAAGTCCCTTAAGGATCTTTTTATTGTAAAAGTATGTTTTCATTTCCACACCACCAACCAACAAGTATTTGCTGAAAAGATACTCTGACATCATGAGGATTCTAGAGGGGATATAGATCTACCTTTTATCAAACAGTTTTGCATCAAAATGTCTTTAATATTGTTTTACATTAACTTTTTTACTTTTCAACATTTTAATTTTCAAACATATATTTGTCACAAACTATAAAATTCATATAAAAGTAAGATTCTCTTTTAAAATGATGGCAGACTTACTCCTTAATTGAAATGTGAGTGCCTTCTTTCGTTTTGACTTTGTTTGAAACCCTGTAAGGAAAATAAAGGAATTTAGAAGGACACAATACACATTTTATATAGAAGTAAACATTCTGTTTCACATAAGATATTTCACTAATTCTCTTTAATAAAATATCATCAGAAAATAAGTTTATAGCCTTCAAATGTGCTTTTTTTTTTTAAGGTTTTTTTTTGATGTGGACCACTTTTAAAGGCTATTGAAGTTGTTACAATATTGCTTCTGTTTTTGCTTTGTTTTTTGGCCCCTAGGCATGTGGAAACTTAGCTCTCTCACCAAGGATCAAGCCTGCACCCCTGCACTGGAAGAAGTCTTTTTTTTTTTTTTTTTTTAATTTTTTATTTTAGTTGGGGGCTAATACTTTACAATATTGTAGGAGTTTTTGCCATACATTGACATGAATCAGCCATGGGTCCACACGTGCCCCCCAACCTGACCCCCACCCCCAACCCCCTGGAAGAAGTCTTAACCACTGGACCTCTGGGGAAGTCTCTCAAATGTGCTTTAAACGATTTCCTTCTTTCACTACGTCTAAAGATGTCACGAAGTCTAAAATATACATACAATATGTCATACTCATTTATTAAAACCATTAAAATATTTTGGCACTAGACAGAAACATTTTACAAGTTAAGACTGAAATATTTACTGTTTTTCCTGGTCTCACCGAGCACAGAGTCCTACTCCTGTCTTCTGGCCTCAGTGAACTTCTACCTTTCCCTACACATATACTAACTTTCTATTTCACTACTAATCTCTACCTTTAAGGCCATAAGATGTGTTTAAAAGTGATTTGTTAGTAATAAGTACCAAAGTTAGAGCCTATGCTATGTTATTTTAATAATATTATCCTATTTGCATTCTGTTAGGATTTCTAGAAAAGGAAAAAGGTATAGGTTAAGAGCTAGACCCAAATCCTATCTGTTGCTCTTATGGGAACAGGTTAGTAATGGAAAAGTTAGTAATGGAAAAGTCAAACATGTATGCTTCTATGGAGCAACAGTTAAGAATCACAAGCTGAAGGCAACAGTCTTTAAAACACATGTAAGCCACTGGAAAACATGACAATGAATAGTAGCTTCTTCTTTATAATGGTGAAAAAATGCAAGATCTAGGAAATGGGAATTTCTTTGTTTCTGAATATGAACTTACGTTTACATTTTAATTTATACAGATATACAAGTAATGCCTCTAAAAGTAAAGATCATTTTCTCTGGGACAAGCTAATCATAGCTTTAGTACTGAATTTGTGGCAAATATATCAGACAAGGCTACTTTCCCAGGAACTGTTGCTTGAACTCTGGAAAGAAACAGAAATAGCTGCAGTTTGCTGATTAGGACCAGCGTTCAGTCTGTTGGGGACTTCCCTGGTGGTCTAGTTAAGAACTCACCTTGCAATACAGGGACACAGGTTCAATCCCTGATCTGGAAACCAAGATCTCCCGTGGCGAGGAGCAACTAAGCCTGCGAGCTGCAACTACTGCAGCCTGCATGCTGTGGAGTGGGCGGGCTGCAACCACTGCAGCCTGCATGCTGTGGAGTGGGCGGGCTGCAACCACTGCAGCCTGCATGCTGTGGAGTGGGCGGGCTGCAACTACTGCAGCCTGCATGCTGTGGAGTGGGCGGGCTGCAACTACTGCAGCCTGCATGCTGTGGAGTGGGCAGGCTGCAACCACGGAGCCTACACACCAAAACTTGGAGGGTCTGTGCACCACAACGGAAGGCCCTGCATGCGGCAACTAAGACCCAACAGAGCCAAATAAATTTTTAAATATTTATAAACAGGCAACAACAAAGTCTACTGAAAATCTGCTAGGTTTTAACAACAGTTCAGTCAAGTACTTGAAATACGAATATCTGAGCACAGTTAACTCACTGTACGCATTTCATCAACTCTAACTTTCATCTATGTCATCCTTCAAATCAAATATATTCTAACACGTTAGAACATTACTATTTTTACAAAAATATGCTTATTTGTTTGGCTGTACAGGGTCTTCATTGTGGCATGAGGGATCTCTTAGTTGTGGCATGTGAACTCTTAACTGCTGTGTGTGGGATCTAGTTCCCTGACCAGGGATCGAACCTGGTCCCCTGGAGGATTAGCCACTAGACCACCAGGGAAGTCCCAGAACATTCATATTTTTAACTGCTCTTAAGAGTTATTAAAGATGCAAGCAATACGGTGTGTAACTATTTTAAGGCTGTGGTAAAACAGAGTTTTCAAGTTGCACTCGTGGCAATACACATGAAAAGAATTGTGAAAAGTCAGTCAACAGTATCAAAAGTTATTAAAAAAATTTTTTTAATTAAAAGTTTATACTTTTTGACCCAATAATGGTACTTCCAGATATCATAGGGAACTAATCTGTAAGAAGCTTTATATATAAAAAAGTTATCTAATTACCAGACAGAAAACTTGCTAATGTTTAACATTTAGCAAATGATGAACTTACTCTGAACCAGACACTATTCCAGATTCTAGAGATCTAAGGGTTACAAGACAGACAAGGTCCCTGCTCCCATGGAGCTTTCATTCTACTGGAGGGGGACAGTTAAACAGGTAACGAAAATCATACCAGAAACGTAATTGCCACATAGAGAATCTAAGTGGGGTGATACACTAGAGAGTAAGGGTGGATCTCGTCTAGCTTAAATATTTCTAGGCAAGATGGAATTTCAGTTGAGATCTGAATAACAAGTTAGACAAGTAAAATATAGGGTAACAGCTTTCCAAACTAAAGGATAATGACTGCAAAGGTCCAGAAAGATATAAACCTGGACGCGAGCAAGAAAAGAGGCCAGGGTTGCAGGAGCATAGTAAGAAAAGCATGGAATAAACTGTGGGTAAAGAACCTGACAAGATACGGTGCATCATACTTTCCAAACCACAATGAGGGTTTTGGATTTTAACCTGTGACTGGAAGCTATCAGAGGGTCTTAAAGAGAAAGACACGATATGCTTTACATTTTAAAATATCGCTCTAGCTGCTGTATGCAGAATGGATTTGGAAGAATGGGACGTGAGATTTCATAAGCAAAAAGAATTCTTGGGATCTGGTGCAGTTAGGTGAAAGATGTCGTCTTACTCAGAATAGATAAAGAGCTATTACAACTCATCTACAAAAAAGACAGGTAAAGGATGTGAACAGACAGTTCTCCAAAAAGATATATATAAATGGCCAATAAGCACATGAAAAGATGCTCAACATCATTAGTCAATAGGGAAATGCAAATAAAAACCATAATAAAGTATCACTTCACACCCACTGGAATGGCCATGATCCAACAAGGAGACAACAATACATGTTGGTGAGGATGTGGAGAAACAGGACCCCTCACACACTGCTCCAAGTTACACAGAATGATGCAGTCACTTAGAAAACAGTAGAATGGTTCCACTAGAGCGACCTTTTGAGCCAGCAACTCTATTCCTACATATATACCCAAGAAAACTGAAAACCACCGTGTCCATACAAAATTTGTGCACAAATGTAGAGAACAGAATTATTCATTGTAGCCAAAAAGAGGAGACAACCCAAATGTCCATCAACTAATGATGGGTAAACACAATGTGGTACCATCCATATAGTGGAATATTATTCAACAGTTAAATGAAGTATTAATACATGCTAAAACACAGAGGAACATTAAGAAACATAAGTGAAAGAAGCCAGGCACAAAAAGCCAGATAGTGTATGATTTCATTTATATGAAATGTTCAGAATAAGCAAATCCTTAGAAAGCAGATTAGCAGTTGCCAGGAGCTGGGTGCAGAGGATATTATTAGACAGTGACTACTACTGGGTATGGCTTTTTTAAAATGCAAGATAAAAATATTCTGGAATTAGGTAATGATAGTCGTTGTACTTTTTGAATACAATTTAAAAACCAATTAATTGTACTCTTGAAAAAGAGTGAATTACGGGACTTCCCTGGTGGTCTAGTGGCTAAGACTCTGCACTCCCAGAGCAGGGTGTTGGGGTTTAATCCCTGGTCAGGGAACTGGATCCCACATGCCACAACGAAGACTGGAGATCCTGAGTGCCACGACTAAGACCCTGTGCAGCCAAAGAAGTACATAAATATTTTAAATAATAAGTAAAATAGTGATTATTTCTCAGTTAAGAGAGACGATAGTATCCTGAATGGGTATAACAGCAGGGGAGTGAAAGCAAAGTGCATTGATTCAAGATCTGTGTGGAAATAAGTCAACAGAATTTTCTTACAAATTGGCTGAAGAAAGTGAAGGAAAGTGAGGAATCAATTAATGCTAATTCCACGCTGTGGCTTGAGAAACTGGCGCTGCTAGTGAACCACCGTCACTGCTTTCTGAGATGTCAGGGGCTATGGGAACAGCGGTGTACGAGACTCCTCCAGTTGTCTGCTTCTGGTGCGATGTGTTTGAGGTGCGCCTAACAGCCAGCCGGACTTCCCTGGTGGCTCAGACGGTAAAAGCGTCTGCCTAAAATGCGGGAGATCAGGGTTCAATCCCTGTGTCGCGAAGGTCCCCTGAAGAAAGAAATGGCAACCCACTCCAGTACTCTTGCCTGGAAAATCCCATGGACAGAAGAGCCTGGTAGGCTGCAGTCCACGGGGTTGTAAAGAGTCGGATACGACTGAGCAACTTCACTTTTACTTAATAGCCAGCCAGGTGGTGAGGGAAAACAGCCAGCTGGGTAAACCAGTCTCAAGTTCAGAGCTAGACATCTGAGAATTTAACAGTACAAACATGGCATTTTAAGCCCCGGAGCAGATGAGGTCACCTAGTGAGTTTATAGTTAGAAAAGGGGCTTTAAGTTGGGCATGAGGAATCTCACACAGATACTGGGTGGGGGAGGAAAAGCTAAGGAGTCTGGAAGGAGCAGCCAAGAAGGAAGACTTAGGACTAGTAGACTACAACATGTTATTGAAGGCCGGAGAAAAAAGTGTAGTCGAATATATTAAAATGTTGCTGAGAGGTAAGAGAGATAAAGCAGAGAACTGACCACGGAGTCAGAAATCTGGAGGTAAAATACTGAATTCAGTGGGGAAGACAGAAGTCTACCCGATAGGCCTGAAGAGACAATGGGAGGTAAAGAACTAAAGAGGACAACTAGAGGTAACTTTTTAAAGAAGTCTGTCTACAAAGGGGAGAAAGAAACGATGTGATAACTAGGGAAGTTAGAAAGAAAACAGTTGAAGTAAACAGTCACTAAGTTTAGTGAAACTGGTCACCAAAGGAGTGCTGACTAAGAAAAGCAAATTTAGCTATTTTTCTGTGTGTGGCTGCGCCTTGTTGCATGCAGAATCTTAGTTCGCCAACCAGGGATCAAAACCTTTGCTTCCTACAGCTTTAAATAGCTATACTGTTCAAACAAACTGAAGGTTTTGTGGCAACCGTGTTGTCAGATAGTAGTTAGCATTTTTTAGCAATAATGTACTTTAAAATTAAGATTTATACATTGTTTTTAAGACATTGTGCTATTACATACATTCTAGAATACAGTATAATGTAAACATAATTTTTATATGTACCAGGAAACCAAAAGAGTCATATGCCTTGCTTAATTGAGGTATGCCTATAGTTTTTAACTCTAAGGATCTACCTAACATAAGAAACCACTTTTTAGTTACAAGCAAAACAAAGTCACAAAACCACAAAGTGACGGTCAGGGAAGATGCTGAGTGATCACTTACCATGTAATAACCAGTATGATAACCACTCATGTACCAAGAGATTAACATACTTCCCAAAGCATCAGCATCATCCAGAGAATCTGGACACATGGGAGGTGGTGGGGGAATCATCTGGAAACAGAAAGATATACTTTAAAGTCAGTAGACAAAAATACAAAGTACGGAAATCCATTTTATGTACAGAATGCTGAATATTAGTTGTATCTTGCCTGACATCCCATGTCATCTCTTGGTTCAATTTTTTTTTAAAAATCTGGAATTTGGAGAAAGCTAACCAGTAATGAATAACAACAAAAGACCAATAAAATTAAACGCAACGAGAACCAAAAGACAACAGTTCCCATAAAATATTTAAACATTTTGCTTTCATTTAGACCTATTTGTCTGTTCCATTATGAATCTATAGGTAAAAAACCAAGGATAGATACTTCTATGGTTTTCCTCAAAAAACACCCACATAGCATTTCAAGTAAAGCTTCTGGCTAGAACATCTACACTGCCCCCACACCAACAGTCCGCCAAAAAACCGTCTTTGTATTTCACCTATTATTGATATTTAAAAGTCTACCATTAGATATGCACAGTCTACAGGCCTTGAAAGGTAAAACATTGATCCCTAAGTATGGTGTCATTAAATCCTTCTAGATAGGAGCTACTTCCCCTAGAATGAGATACTTCTGCGAGGAAGGAAGCATGCCCAACAGGGCTCAGAGCTGGGGCTCTAAGAGGAGAGTCTGGGTAGCAGAAGGTCATTAAAAAGAACAACCCGAAGATTTAGCCTGAACTTTCACCCATCAGAACCTGGCCACAGGGATGGTATAAAATGCCAGTTCCAAACTACCTGTGTTCTGGCTAAATCCCAAACTCTGTATGAAAGTAAAGTTTAATCTGAATTCTTTTGCACTTACTGGTGGTCCAGAAGGAAATGGAGGCAGCCAGCATGACAGGAAATGGGGTGGCGGCGGCGGTGGGCCACTGAAGTTTAGACCTGACTGTAAAGAGTATTTCAAAGGAAGATTCATTTACCAGTTTCAAAATGTAAAAAGAAAAAAAAAACACCAAAAACCCAACGTCAAAAGATTCAAAACAGCTGCCCAGAATAACATCTATATTATTCATATCAAAAAGGTTAGATAGAATTTCACATACCAAATGCTGACATCACACAGACTCTTTTTTTTTTTTGGTGGGGGGAAGGGAAGGGGGGTCACGCTGTGTGGCATGTAGAATCTCAGTTCCCTGACAAGAGAGCTAACCCTCACCCTCTGCATTGCAAACACAGAGTCTTAACTGCTGGATGACAGGGAAGCCCCTAGACTCACAAATTTAGATTTTTCTCATTTCCCGTCTATACAGACAGTCAGGAAGTAAAAGCAAAGTAAGGAAAATTTTTTATTACCTAGTAAATAAGAGATCAAATATTCAGCAAGGCGTTTCAATCATATAAGACCATATCTCCCACAATTTCATAAACTCAACTGTATAATCTATTATGCTAACTTAAGAATATGTATTATAAAAATACATATTATAAACTGTAAGCCTCTTCCTTAACAAGGGAATCAGCCCCCGAGACCAACAAAGCATTATGTATATAAATTAAGAGGTCTGATCATTCTGAAAAATGCAATATAATACACATTTCAATAAGGAGCTCTCAACAGGAAATTCTAAGAAAAAGTTTTAATGTCATGCTTGATTTAAAAAAAATGTTTAGTTATTATTATTGCTTGAAGAAATCAATGCTTTAACAAGACAACTGGACAGGGGTTTGGATTCCATGACATAACCAAAGGTAAAAACCTTTTTTAGTTGCTACTGATAACCAAAAAAAACATAAGTAAAAACAGTATTTACATTTTACTCTAGAAAACAATCTGGGAGCTTCTTTGGATTTCACCTGTACCAGATGTAAATATTGGGTTCTCTTCCAATTTTTATATACCTTATACAAGTGTCATGGGGAACTATAGCACAACATCCAGCTGATGATAAAATATTTTCAAACTTAAGTTTGCTAAATTATTACTCTAACACCTAATACTCAATAAAAATTGTGGGGAAAGGCATTACTATCTTATTTCCTTTTCAGAGAATTCTAGGTATCTATTTACAACATCTGTAGAAAGTTACAAAAGTCTCATGAGGGAAAGCTCTGGTGGTCCAGGTGGCCCGGGTTCAACCCCTGGTCGGGGAACTAAGATCCTGTGAGCTGCACAGCACAGCCCAGGGGAAAAAAACAAAAAAATCCAAACAGTTTAATGAGAAAAGCTACAATTCACTTAATGCAGGGGCTGAATGTTCCAATACTGTTAACCATGCCCTGGGAAACCTTTTCTGGCTAGAAGTTTACCTTTCCTGGTCCCAGGCCTGATCCTGGCATATGGGGTGGTGGAGGCAGAGAAGAGTTCCATGGAGCAGCTCGTGACCTGACATTATTTGGTTTATTTAGAGGAGACCTGGAGGAGTTCTCACTTTCATCTGTTGAAATCTGACTTTCATTTTCATTCTTTTAAGAGAAAGAAATATATGTATTTTTGTTATAAAGGTATCATTAAGAAAAATTTAAAGCTTCAGTGGATCAAACTGACAATTAGTTATACCATTTAGTTTCTCATCTAGTCTCTGCTTCTAAGAATTCTAATTGTTTTTATCCTTACCTCCTCAGCATTTTGCTCTATATTAGCTACTTCAGAGGTTGGGGAAAGTAGATCAGACAGATTTTGCTCCTCTCTATTTCCGTATCCAGTGTAAACCACAACACAGGTTTCTCTCCTAAAATCAATGGAAGTAATAGTAGCTGGGTAAATGCACCCGTCTTCTGACCAAATGGCACAACATCTGTCGCCAACTTTCCACTGTAAAAGAAACCAAAGACACACAAACACATTTCTCACAAAAAAGTAAACTGTAATCGTGTGTTTGAGTGGGGTGGAGTTGGGGGTGGAGGGGGAGTCTCCAGTTTACTGTTCTGGGAGACAGAATGTTATAGAGAAAAAGATTTGGGGCCCCAAACACAGAAATTTGAATTCTAATAGAAATACCACATAATTTCGCAATTTATATAATCATGGACAAGTTTGTTAATCACTCTGAGCCGTGTTTTCCTCATCTGTTAAGTGCTTGTAGTATAATCTGCCTCACACATTTGTTGTGAAGAACAGAGAGGATGAGAAGCGTGTCAAGTGTCCAGTATCTGGGCCCAGCACGTAGCAAGTTCTCATCACACATCAGCTCTCCTCCCCCTTGGTAAAGAGGACACTAAAGCAACCACTGAGACACCAAAGTAATTACCTTCTAGGTTGATTGTTTAAATAGAAGAAGTGACTCTACCCAGAATATTCAGTCCCTGGGTATTAACAGCTTTAGGATTTTGAGGGAAAAAGGAGGACAGCGCTCTCAGTTTTAGAAGTCAAACACTGCCAATTCAGTGTTAAGTCCTCAGCTAACCCTCTCAGGCAGCACCACCTTCCTCCCCGCTACCCCAACATACGGTGGACACTGTCCTGAATTTAGTATGCATCGTTTCCTCCTAATTCCTTATGCTTTTATTAACATGCATGTTCCTAAACAATAGAACGTTGAGGTGCTTCAGAAATTTTATGATTACATGTCAATGGAAAACACTATACTAATCATTTAATTAAAGATATTTTATACTACTTAATAAGGACAGTAACAAGAAAGCTTAGAAGTTAAATCTTCTGGTTTTAAAATAACCTGCTTCGAAGGACTTGTGGTGTTCTTTCTTTGGCTTTTATTCTTCTTAGCAGATTTTCTTTTAGGTGTGCCTTTTAGTTCTTCTGAAGCTTCGGCAATGTCACCATTCTTCAGAGCATGCTATGAAAATGTGAACAGAAATGTATGTGTTACAAAGTGATATATTATTAAAAAGTCACAGTGTAACTCAGCCACTATAAACGGGTCTCCAGGCCCTACCACCTGAGAGAGGCTCTTTGTCACCATCCCACAGGCTACAGAAACTGCTCTTGAAGATATCATCTACCGATCACCAGCTCTAAGGATCCTTTCAAGCAAGTCTCCTCACTCCCAGCCTTTCCATAATATTATACTCTGTCAATCATTTTTCTTCCTGATAGTCATGGCATTTTTGATGACACAGCAATGCAGAACCCTAATGCTTTTATTACTGCTCTCATCAAGTTTTAAACTTGGGCATTCCCAATAAGAACTGCCATCTTTATCTGCTTATGATCGTCTGTTCCTATTACTTCAATTATACTTACTATGCTAACAAACTTCCAAAACTATTATCTAGTTCTGGCTTTTCTCCTTAGTTCAATATTTCTGACCATCAATTTCATATCTTCACATTTACCCCACAACTAAAAGGAAACTATCTCTTGCTCACATCAGTTCTTTTTCTCTACTCAGTCTACTTCCCCCTTCAATATCACCAACCCATCCCACATTCAGCCCTATTTTGATCTGGATTTCGCAGCACTCTCTTGGTAACTCTGATTGGTGTATTTCTAGTCTAAATGTATGTTGGAAAGCATGTTATTGACAAATTTAGAGTTCAGCATCAAGGATGACATGCAGATCTCATCTTTCCCTCATGCTACAGGAGTGACTAGGAAAGGAAGTAGAGTCTACACTTGGTGCTCTGTAGGAGCGTATGCTCTGTGCCCGGACTACTGATGGGCCAGGCATGATGCTCAATGAGACTAAGCACCTCAGACAGCAGAGAAAACTGTCATATTGGACAACGGTGTAAAAGTCTTGTTTGGGTTGCAAAAAACAGGCTTCACCCTGTAAATGAACTGTGTATTCCTTGACATTCATCACCATCAGGAACACTTGATACCTCATAGGATTTGGGGAGGATTAATTTAATGTATGTAAAGCACGTGGAACAGTGCCAGGAACACTATAAACACCCTGCAAGTATTCATTACTGCACTACGGCTACTTACCATCAATATTATTTAATAAAGACTTGTTAAATATTTTAAAAGTATAATTCAGACTGTCTTTCCACTAATCTGAAATAGAAGACCTCAATAGTTTGCTATAGTGTCAACATATTCAAAATAATGCTTGAAAACTACTTAAACTGCCTCTGTTAAAGAGATGACATACAGACAGGTTACCAACTTCTGAAGGAAGGTAATTAATTTATCTGTTATCTTTTAATCTTCAAAATTAGAACTGAATAATACATACTGTAACACTTTAGTATGTTATCAATTTCTTCCCAAATGAGTATACATGAGGAAATAAGGAAAAGAATAAATAAACATTTCATACCTTAAATGAAGCCACAGCTTTATCATATGCTTTTATCAATGCTGTATCATCCCAAATGTCAGAATCATCACTCTGGGAAAGGTAAAGAATAAAAATAATTCACGTTTGGTTGTGTTTTATCAAAAATGCGTGTGAGGAACAAGAGTTATCTTAATCCAGACATAATGTTACACTAAAAAGGGGTATTTTATAACCTAAATAAATCACAAGAAGCCCATTTGCTTAGAGATTATGTGACATTACCCCCAAAGCTAGACACAAGTAAATGTTCTAGGAGTGCCATAAAGTAAATACTCTACAGTGTAATTCCTATCCTCCAACCGTAAGTGGATCTGTTCAGGGGTAACCCACGTTTCATTCTTTTCTAAGAGCAGATGAAGGGGTTCAGTTTGGCAGAATGGGAAAACATCTGGCCATCAGCTCAGCTGTATCCAGACTATGCGAAGGCTGTTCTAACCACTGATTCTGTGGTCCAAGAATATTTTTTCCTCTTGACCTTACAATGTGTCTAGATTGTTCAAAAAAAGAATTCTCAAAAGGTTTAAAGATATAAACCATTAATACTGATTTATCAATTAATTTTAATAGGCAGTGATAATAAGTAATCAAGAAAATAACTAAAACAATTAAGCTATTTCTTTTTATTTAAATTTAATCCAATCCAAAAAGAAATATTTTTGAGCACCCACCGTGTACTAAGCACTTTTCACTGAAAGGTACATGAAATCATGTTCTCAGGAGAGATGGTCTAATCAGGGATGTAAGACATACTGTCACACAAAACAAAAGAATGATATAAAACAAATACAATATTAAAATGTGAAGTCAAACAATAAGCTTTTTGATCCAAAAGTGGGAAGGAGAGGCTGAGAAAGAATTTTGCCATGAACTCCACTCCTGGTGTGGTGACCCACAATCAGGAGGAAATGCAAAAACCTGCATCTTCTTCCTGAGGAGGAAAAGGTCTGAACTCCAAATTAGGTACCGCTAGTTTTAAGACCAGTAACTGAGAGATGAGTCACCAAAACATCTAACTTTAAAAAACAAAGGGGGACGTCCCTAGTGGTATGGTGGATAAGAATCCACCTGCCAATGCAGGCGACATGGGTTCAATCCCTGCTCCGGGAAGACCTGATATGCCGTGGGGCAACTAAGCTCGTATGCCACAACGACTGAGCTTGCGCTCCAGAGCCCGGGAACCACAACTACAGAAGCCTGTGTGCCCAAAGTCCGTGCTCCACGACAAGAGAGGCCACTGCCATGAGAAGTCCACGCCCTTCAACTAGAGGGTAGCTCCCGTTCTCTGCGGCTAGAGAAAGCCCTCATGCAGCAACGAAGACCCAAATAAATTTTAATTTATTAAAAAGTAATTCATTAAAAATAAAATGGGTTATTATTAAAAAAACAACAATAAAACAAGGGGTTTTTTGTCTACAAGTCACACAAAGGAACAGAACTGAGGAATGGCTCTGAAAGGGTTCCCATGCTTGGAACCCCTCCTCCCCCATAATACCAGTGTGGAAGCAGCTGACTGAGAGGTGTCCAGACTTTCTGTAAGAGGCTCATTTGCTTATCTTAAAGTGATGGCCTGCAGGATATACACACATGCTAAGTTGCTTCAGTCGTGTCCCACTCTATGTAACCCTTTGGACTGTGGCCTGCCTGGCTCCTCTGACCACGAGATTCTCCGGGCAAGAATACTGGAGTGGATTGCCATGCCCTCCTCCAGGGGATCTTCCTGATCCAGGGATGGAACCCAAGACTCCTACTTCTCCTGCACTGGCGGGCAGGTTCTTTACTGAAAGCAGCACCTGAGAAGCCCAGACATTTCATTTAACATACATCTAGTGACCGGCTAGACACTGAGAACAGAGGTGAGGAGCACCATCTCTATGCTATCTGCCTCACTCCAGCCAGCAAGAGCCATCTTGGCCCTCTGCTGCTCTCCACAGCACCAGTTATCTCCCACAGGGGACTTATGCACATCTAATGTCCTAATAATTTACATCTGGTGTACTGGTTTTTACAGTGGCAGTCCAGGGTGGGCTCATGTTCTTGGGTCCCACAGGACTAACAGTCAAAGAAATGGTCCTTGGCAGGCTACCGCCCCCAGGGGACTGCACCAATAACAGATTGAAACACACCTCAGTCTTTCTGTGAAACAGGCCTATTTGCTTGTCCAGAAAATTAGGCTTGAGAAGGCTTCTAGTTTGGTGCGTATCAGGGATCTATGGAGATGCTCAGAGGCTGCTGGATGCAATATTTTCACCCTCTCTCTCTGTCTGGCTCAAGCTCACTGTATTCTCAGAATGAAGCTTAATGTAAAATGTGACATCAAAGGCACAATGTGGAGGGGAATAAAAATGCAGAGCTCTAGAATGAACTCAAATTCAACTCATTATCAACTTAAAATAGATGATTGTAAATATAAGTTATTATATGTAAGACTTGTGGTAACCACAAAGCAAAAATCAAAAATCTATAGGAAATACTCAAAAGAGAAAGAGAAAAACATCTAAGCATACCATTAGATAAAATGATCAAACCACAAAGGGAGAGGAAAAGAGGGAAACAGAAGAACTATGAGACCTCCAGAAGAAGTTTAACAAAATGGCAGTAAGTAACCTACATAAAAACAATTACTTAAAATGTAAATGAACTAAATCCTCCAATCAAAAGACAGACTGGTTGAATGGATTAAAAAAACCCAAACACCTATATTCGGCCCACAGGGGACTCACTTCATTGTTTACATTATTCTAGGTGTCACTTATAATAAAGTATGCAGGGATGTGTGTGCCCAAAGACATACACAAGGCCAACAGGTACACGGCAAGATGCTCAACATCACCAATCACCAGGTAAGTGCAAATCAAAACCACGCTGATACATCACCTCACACCTGCTAGAATGGCTATTATCAAAAAGGCAAAAATGGGTGGAAAGGAGGCTTAAAGGGAGCGGGTAAATATATATATACTAGCGGCTGATTTACTTTGTTGTACAGCAGAAACCAACACAACATTGTATAGCAAGTATCCTACGATTAAAAATAGATTTGAAAACATAAAAGAAAATATATCCACATTTAAAAAAAAAGATAACAAGTGTTGATGAGGATGGAGACACAGGGACAGCAGCACACTGCTGGGGGGAATGTGAACTGGCACAGCCACTTCGGAAAATAGTATGAAGGTTCCTCAAAAGACAGAACTACCACAGGGTCCAGCAAATTCCACTAAGGGAATTTATCCACAGAAAACAAAAACACTAGCTTGAAAAGATATATGCACCCCCCACATTCACTGCATTATTATTTACAAAAGGCAAGATATGGAAATAGCCTAAGTGTCCAACAATGGGAGAACGGAAAAAGAAAATGTATACAGGTTTTCCCCACTACCTGAAAAACCTGAGAGTAGAATATTCCTATGAAATCTTTTATAAATGGAGATAGAATAAAGTACAGAATTAATTATGTTAGAATATAACTTGCTAATGGATTAAAAAAAAAAATCAGGATAAAGCACAGATGCTCACAGGCACAGTTCAAAGCTGTGCTGGCTTGATGCTGAGTATAGCTCCTGGAGAAGGAACTTGGTGGTGCCACTCTCACTGCTTGGACTGCATGCTGCCTCTATCATGCCTTGCTGCAAAACAAAACACTGAGTGTTATTTTTACTTTTCACTTTTTTTTCATAAAAGTGAAAATCCTCTCTGGATTTCTTTCAGTTAATGAAAACAGGTATTAATGTAGGTCTTTTATAAAAGCAAAGTGGCATAAAGTCAACTTAAAAAAGCAGGGGATACCTGTTCATATATAATAGAATATTATTCAGCCATAAGAAAGAATGAAATCTTGCCATTTGGAGACTACATGAATGATCCCTGAGGGCATTAAACTAAGTGAAATGAGTAAGACAGATACATACCATGTGATCTTACTTTTACGCGGAATTTAGAAACAAAAACAAACCCACCAAACAATAACAAAAAGCCCAACCTCATAGACTCACAGAACAGACTGGCAGTTTCCAGGGACAAGGGTGGAGGGGGTGGGGGAGGGGTTGAAATGGGCACAGGGAGTCAAAATGTACCAACTTCCAGTTATAAAGTCAGTCAGCCATGGGGGTGTAATGTGCAGCATGGTGACTATAGTTAATAACACTGTACTACATACTTCAAAGTACAAAGACTTAAAAATCTCAAAACCAGGAAAAAAAACAATTGTAACCATGTATGGTGACAGATATAACAAAAGATATACCCATTTGTATGCAGAGTTCCAAAGAACAGCAAGGAGATGAGAAAGCCTTCCCCGGTAATTAATGCAAAGAATAGAGGAAAACAGTGGAATGGGAAAGACTATAGATCTCTTCAAGAAAATCAGAGATACCAAGGGAGCAATTCATGCAACTGCTGCTGCTGCTAAGTCGCTTCAGTCGGGTCCAACTCTGTGCGACCCCATAGACAGCAGCCCACCAGGCTCTGCCGTCCCTGGGATTCTCCAGGCAAGAATACTGGAGTGGGTTGCCATTTCCTTCTCCAGTGCATGAAAGTGAGAAGTGAAAGTGAAGTCGCTCAGTCGTGTCTGACTCTTAGCGATCCCATGGATTGCAGCCCACCATGCTCCTCTGTCCATGGGATTTTCCAGGCAAGAGTACTGGAGTAGGGTGCCATTGCCTTCTCCAATTCATGCAAAGATGGGCACAATAAGGACAGAAATGGTGTGGACCTAACAGAAGCAGAAGAAAGGTGGCAAGAATACACAGAAGAACTATACAAAAAAGATCTTCATGACCCAGATAATCATGATGGTGTGATCACTCACCTAGAGCCAGACATCCTGGAATTTGAAGTCAAGTGGGCCTTAGGAAGCATCACTACAAACAAAGCTAGTGGAGGGGATGGAATTCCAGTTGAGCTATTTCAAATCCTCAAAGGTGATGCTGTTGAAAGTGCTGCACTCAATATGCCAGCAAATTTGGAAAACTCAGCAGTGGCCACAGGACTGGAAAAGGTAAGTTTTCATTCCACTCCCAAAGAAAGGCAATGCCAAAGAATGTTCAAACTAATGCACAACTGCGCTCATCTTATATGCTAGCAAAGTAATGCTCAAAATTCTCCAGCCCAGGTTTCAACAGTACATGAACCATGAACTTCCAGATGTTCGAGCTGGATTTAGAAAAGGCAGAGAAACCAGAGATCAAATTGTCAACATCCGTTGGATCATCGAAAAAGCAGGCGAGTTCCAGAAAAACATCTACTTCTGCTTTATTGACTACGTCAAAGCCTTTTGACTGTGTGGATCACAACAAACTGGAAAATTCTTAAAGAGATGGGAATATGAGACCACCTGACCCGCCTCCTGAGAAACCTGTATGTAGATCAAGAAGCAACAGTTAGAACAGGACATGAAACAACAGACTCTTTCCAAATAAGCAAAAGAGTACATCAAGGCTGTATATTATCACCCTGCTTATTTGACCTACATGCAGAGTACATCATGCGAAATGCCAGGCTGGATGAAGCACAAGCTGGAATCAAGATTGCTGGGAGAAATATCAATAACCTCAGATACACAGATGACACCACGCTCAGAGCAGAAAGCTTAGAATTACAAAGCCTCTTGATGAAAGTGAAAGAGGAGAGTGAAAAAGTTGGCTTAAAACTCAACATTCAGAAAACTAAGATCATGACATCCAGTCCCAGTCCCATCACTTCATGGCAAATAGATGAGTAAACAGTGGAAACAGTGACAGACTTTATTTTTTGGGGCTCCAAAATCACTGCAGATGGGGACTGCAGCCATAAAATTAAGAGGCTTGCTCCTTGGAAGAAAAGCTAGGACCAACCTAGACGGCATATTAAAAAGCAGAGACATTACTTTACCAACAAAGGTCCATCTAGTCAAAGCTATGGTTTTTCCAGTTGTCATGTATGGATGTGAGAGTTAGACTATAAAGAAAGCTGAGCACTGAAGAATTGATACTTGTGAACTGTGGTGTTGGAGAAGACTCTTGCGAGTCCCTTGGACTGCAAGGACAGCCAACCAGTCAATCCTAAAGGATATCAGTCCTGAATATTCACTGGAAGGACTGATGCTAACTCCAATACTTTGGCCACTTGATGTGAAGAACTGACTCATTGGAAAAGATCCTGAAGCTGGGAAAAACTGAAGGTAGGAGGAGGAGGGGACAGCAGAGGATGAGATGGTTGGATGGCATCACCAACTGTATATGAGTTTGAGTAAGCTCTGAGAGTTGGTGATGGACAGGGAGGCCTGGTTGCTGCAGTCCATGGGGTCGCAAAGAACTGGACATGACTGAGCAACTGAACTGAACTGATGGTAACAGATATTAACTAGACTTATTGTGATCATTTTGAAATATGTATATGTTTGAAATCATTACGCTGTACAACTAAAATTAATATAATGTTTTATGTCAATTATACCTCAATTAAAAAGAGCAAAGTAACATATGGTGGATGATCATGGGGGAAACAGGCTAGGAAATAAACACTAAAATGATTTAGACCGATAGATAGATCGATTTAGATAAAAAAGAAACTACCAAGCACTCGAAGGACAACCATGAGCCAAAAAGGGCATGGAAGCAAAAATAAACACACTGACTGCATGATTCTATTCATATGAGGGACCTAAGAAGTCAAAGTCATAGAAATAGAAAGCTGAATGGCAGTTACAGGCTTTAAAAGAGGAGGAGGAAATAAAGAACTGTTTAATGGGTAGAGTTTCAGTTTTGCCAGATTAAAAAGTTTTAGAGATCTATTGCACTACAATATGAATATATTTAACACTACTGTAAGTGTACAGGCTTCTCAGGTGGCACAGAGGCAAAGAATATGCCTGCCAATGTGGGAGACACAAGAGACACAGGTTCCGTCCTTGGGTTGGGAAGATCCCCTGGAGTAAGAAATGGCAACCCTCTCCAGTATTCTTGCCTTGAAAATTCCATGGACAGAGGAGCCTGGCAAGCTACAGTCCATGGGGTCACAAAGAGTCAGACACAGAGTGACTGAGCACACACAAACACACTGAAGTGTATGCTTAAAAGTAGTTAAGATGATAATAGTCTTTTTTTTAAACCACAATCAAAAACTCTCGTGGCTCAGCTGGTCAAGAATCCGCCTGCAATTCGGGAGACTTGGGTTCAATCCTGGGTTGGGAAGATCCCCTATAGAAAGGAAAGGCTACCCACTTCAGCATTCTGGCCTGGAGAATTCCATAATGTATAGTCCGGGGTTGCAAAGAGTCGGACACGATTGAGTGACTTTCACTTTCAAAATAAAAATAAACACTTTGACAGGTCAGTGAGGCAACAAGTCCAACTATAATAATTTCCACGCTATAGAGTAGTTGAAGGTAAGTTTGAATACATAATGTTGGTGAAGGGAAGACAGGTTACAAAATACCATCAATTAGTATGTTGGATTTTATACAGTATTAGTCAACTGATGAGTTCCAAAGAGGTTGGATATAAAACTCATTTAGTTGTAAAATCAATTTGTGTCTTTTTCTTGTTAATATCCATTATGTAGAGAGAAATAGGTTCTGATATAAAACTATTAATCTTGCTCTATGATAAAAAGTACTTAAAAATCATTAAGTCGGGTTTCTCCGGTGGCCTCGTGGTAAAGAATCCGCCTGCTAATGCAGCAGACATGGGTTCGATCCCTGATTGGGGAAGATTCCACATGCCTCAAGAGCAACTAAGCCCGTGTGTCACAACTACTGAGCCCGTGTTCTAGAGTCTGGAAGCTGCAACTACTAAAGCCCTGGTGCCTTGGAGCCTGCATTCCACAACACGAGAAGCCACTGCAATGAGAAGCCCTTGCACAGCAAGTAGAGAGTAGCCCCCCTCTCTGCAACTAGAGAAAGCCAGAGCAGCAAGGAAGACCCAGCGCAGACAAACATAAATAAATATATATTTTTAAAAAATCACTAAATCATTTTGCAGATAAGGAAAGTAACCACAAACAAGTAATTGACTTGTCTAAGGTTATGTTGCCCTTGGAATGGGAGATGTTCCTTAAAGCAGAAGATATGTCAATTCTGCCAATGCAAAAGGTACTACTAATAAAAGAAAATCATACTCCACTCTATCATTAGAAGTGGGCACTCTTAAAAGACACAAATACACAGCAACCCAAAATCATCACATTTCAACTGTTACAAGAAATTTCAAAATCAACAACCAAGATATCCATACAAAGCTATTGTAAGAAATATTTTAGGTGATAAAAATTCTCAACTAACAATCATAAACAGAAGAAAATGCAATAACCATCTGAAATTAAACTGTCAAACAAGCATCTGCAATATGGAAAAAAAACACAATCAAAATTTCTAAAAACTTAGATGAGAAAAGAAGGCAATAGGGAGTCAAATCAGAAGTTAAACAAAATCAAGAAAGAAAAGAAAGAGAAAGTAATACTGACTACAAGGTACCCAAAGAAGATGCTTGACTGAAAATCTAACAGGTACCAAGGAACAGATAAAAAGAAAGGAAGGAAGAAAGAAAGCAAAATAAAGTGGTGACTGGCAAAAAATATTTAGCATATGAGTAAATGGGGTTCCTGAAGAATAAAAGCTAAACAATTTAATAAACAGCAGTTAGGACTCCTGCTCTCACTGCTAAGGGGCTGGGTTCATTCCCTGGTTGGTGAAATAAGATCCCACAAGCCTCGCGGAGCGGAGTCAAAAGGAAAAAAAAAAGAAAGAATTAAAATACATCTACTCCATGACCCAGGCATTCACCAAAGAGAAATAAAAGCATATGCCCATACAAAGTCTTCTACGCTAATATTTATGGTGTTTCTATTTTTAATAGTTGCAAACTGAAAGCAACCCAAATGCTCATTTACAAGCGAATGAATAAACTGTAGCATATTTATGCAACAGGATCCTACAGCAATGAAAAGAAATGAATAACTGATACATAAATGGATGAGACACAAAATATGCTGAATAAAAGATGCCATATTAAAAAAAAGGATTCCATGTTTGTAAAATTCTAGAAAATGCAGACTAAACAAAGGTGACAGAAAGTGAATCAGCAGTTGTCTGGGGACAGGACATGAAGAGGGATGAAAGGGAAGAATTACAAAGAGGTATAAAGAAATTCAAGTCCTCCCACACACTGGTAGAACATGGAGAAGCTGGGACAATAGGAAGAAAAGAGATGGCTTGCCGGTCCCTAGCCGCTCAGTCACCAGCTACTGTAGCTCCGACAACTATGTGCATGCAAACATATGAAAGGTCTGAAGGAGAACCGCCCACTAAGACCTTCACAGGCTCCTGACCCACAGAAATTATGAGAGATAATAAAATGATTATCGTTGCAAGCCAGTAAGTTTTGGGTGATTTGTTACCCAGCAAAAGCAAAGAGAACAGACCATCAGGACTGCCTTTATATTTGTTCCTCAGTCATCAAGAGTAGCCCACCTATGTCCCTACAGGCATTTCAAAATGAAATGTCTGCTCCATATCTCTCCAATCGGTGTGCCAGAGGTGGGGAAGGAATCTCCCTTGTTCCTCACCTCCACTTCCAGATGATTCTTCCTCCCTAAAACTCCCAGGTTTGAAAACTCTGTCACCAAACTCTACTGTCCACTATCCCTCCTCACAGCAATCACCTACAGCCACCTGGGTCACCCTGCTTCATTCCCTGAGGTTTATATCCCAGGACTCTCTCCAACAGTACTTCCGTCATAAGTTTTGGTTATTTAAAAACCCATGTACATGATCCTTCCAATACCCTATCCTTGTTAGTTCTTTAAATGCTTCGCTACCAATGACCTTTTAGAGTGCACAGTCTCAGCTACCCACTTCTATGGTCTTTATTATAATCATTAACTACAACCTCGCTATAAACTCAACTAAGAATCCTACTCTTCAGCTACCACCTGCCAGGCTCTACAACTTACTCCTAGTAGGTTGATCATGACAATCATCTCACCTGACTGGGCCTGGTAAAACTGTGATCTTCCCACTTTTTAAACTGTCTGTCGCCATCCTAATGTCCTCACTTTCTTTCTTAGCTAGCTTAAATTCCACCATCAGTCAAGAAGATAACTCTCTGTACCGCCCTCCTCACTTTATACTAGGTTAAAACTATAACCCTATTAACTTCCCCTATTCATTGCCTTTGCCCTTGCACACCTGGATTTGAATTTAGTTAATGAAAAACACAATCATGCTATCTAGTCTCCTTTAAACTCATAACCACAAATCTGAAGTAGGCCTTGAGTGTTGCCTAGCAACAATTCCACAGCATTTAACCCAGCACTCACCCACTCTCCTAGAGGCTCACTTCCTACCTTCTCTCTTCCCTAACCTCCAACACCTGATCCTACCTCCCTCCTCACTACTGATGACTTGCTTCTTTTACTGAGAGCAGCAACAATCAAAACAGAATTTTCATAATCTCCTGCCACTATATCTGCCCATCAACACAAATCTGTACCCATATAACTGAACTGTCAATATTTCTAACAAAGGCCAAATCCATTCACTTCTACCCTCTCTAGAACATTGCTGCCACAATCCTCTTCTTTCTTCTGCAACATCAATTATATTGTCCTTACTGGATCTTTCCTATCAGCCCACAAACATTGTTCCCATCTTCAAAATAAAAAACCAATTAAGAATCCTCTTTATCTCACTCCCTTCCGATTTCTCTTCACTCCCTTCCGATTTCTCTATCTTCCAGTACCCACAATAAAACTTGAAATATTTGCTTATATGTGTTGCTTTGAATTTCTCCTCTCCGACTCTTGAACTCGCTCCAATCACATTTCACTCGAGTTCTAAACTACCACAACATTGTTAATCGGCTATACCCCAATACAAAAGTTAAAAAAAAATTTTTTTAAAAATGAGTTCTAATCTTACCCCCTTATAAACCTCCTCTACCTGTAGTCTTCCCGATCTTAGTAAAAGGCAACTTTATCTTTTCAGTTCCCAACAGTCTTGGGAGTTATCCCTCACTTTCCCCTCTCAAGCCTCTATTACTGTATCCACGAGCACAACCTGTTGCCTCCGATTTCAAAATATATCCAGAATCCAAGTGATTTTGCTCTTCACGGCTAACAACTGGATCATTTCAATAAACTCCTAACTAGTTTCCCTGCTTCGCGCTGGCCTGTCCCCACACACCTCCCAGCCAGAGCAAGGGGGTGGACAGCCAAGGTACAACCAAGTAGGGGCAGCGCTGAAAGTCATTACGGAGCCCAAACTGGGCGGAGGAGGAGCTTGAGGCTGAGGCTCCCAAGAGGGGAAAGACGTAGAAACACGCGGATCACTACCGCGCAGTGAGCGGACTGGTCGGGGAAGGAGCGCGGGGGTTGGTGGACGACAGCGGGGCCTCAACCTCACCTCGCCAGTGCCGCGCCGGAACAGTACCGAGTCCTCCGGCTCCGGGAAGCCGCTGCCGCTGCCATTACTGCCGCCGCAGCTGCCGCCGCCGCCGCCCATCGCCATGGCTAGCCTGCTGCCGGGTGCGCGGCGTGGGCTCCGTCCCTCGACGTGTGACGACTTCCGCCGCCCGGCCTCTGGGAGCGGAAGAGCATGGCGGCCTGGGGGCTGCCGGCCGGAAGGGGCGGGGCTCCGTGTGCTCTCCGCCCGCGGGCGCCACCCGCCTTCGTCGGCCTCCGTCGGGCGCGTTGGTGTGCCGTATCTGTATCCTTCTAGTTCTTTGATTTCACTCTTTCGTCTGCTCTTTCGACCCGTTTTTTGTTTTAAACAATAAATCCTCTTAGAAAAATAGTGTTCGTTGCAGGTCACTTAGAAAATATGGGTAAGCAAGAAGTAAAAATCAGTCCATTGTTAACCGATACTAATATAGTTGCCATTTTTTTTTTAAAAGAGATTCATGTACTTGTCCTAAGTTGCTTCAGTCGTGTCCGACTCTGTGTGACCCTATGGACTGTAGTCCACCAGGCTCCTCTGTCCATGGGATTCTCCAGACAAGGATACTGCAGGGGGTTGCCATTTCCTCCTTCAGGACATCGTCCCCATCCAGAGATTGAATCTTGCAGACATCCCTTGCAGTCTTCTACATTGGCAAGGATGGAAGGATGTGTGCGTCCTCAGTCATGTCCGGCTCTTTCCTGTAGCCCGCCAGACTCCTCTGTCCATGGGGGTTCTCCAGGAAAGAATACTGGAGTGGGTTGCCACGCCCTCCTCCAAGGGATCTTCACAAGCTAAGGATCGAACCCACATCTCTTGTGTTTCCTCCATTACCAGGCAGGTTCTTTACCACTAGCGCCACCTGGGAAGCCCCTTTATGTACTTATATTCACAACAATCTTTTTGAATTAGGGGCTGTTATTACCATTTAATGGAGAAGGAAATGGCAGCCCACCTCGGTATTCTTGCCTGGAGAATCCCGTGGACAGAGGAGCCTGGCAGGCTACAGTCCATGGGGTCGCACAGAGTCGGACACGACTGAAGCGACTTAGCATGGCAAGTCATTCCCATTTAAAGATGAGGAAACTGAGGCACAGAGCATTTACGCAGCTGTCTGGAATCCAACATTTCCTTTAACACGGCCCAGCCATAGCATTTGGTTTAATATTTCTTCTCCGAAATCTTCTCGTGACTTTTTGAACTTAAAAACATGAATTGTATTGTTGTTGTCGTTTTTAATCTTTGTGTTTACATGAGTCATGCAGGTCTTTAGTTCTTTGTAGAAGCTTACCCTATACTTTTCCAGTATTCTTTATTGAGCATTTAGACTTGCTAAATGGCTTCCATGTTCCTATTGTAATTGAATTTTTTAAAAAAAGTCAGGGAAATTTGAGGGCTCCCTTCGCTTCTATAGATACCAGAAATAGATGTATTTTTTAAACGCTCACTTAGATTTCTTCAGTCATAATTCTCACAATGGCAATATGATGCAGAAGTTGAAACAGTCTGGAACCAGGTTTCTTTTTATTTAAATTTTTTTAGATAGACTTTACATTCTATAATACTCATCATTTAAAAAAATTTGTTGGTTTTTGGCTGTGCTGGGTCTTCCTTGCTGCATGGTCTTCTCTAGTTGTGGCAAGGGGGCTATTCATTATTTAAGGTGTACAATTTAGGGGGTTTTAGTATAGTCACAAGACTGTACATTTCCACCACTAAATTGCAAAATGTTTTAATCACCCCCAAAAGAAACCTTGTATCCAGTAAAGTCACTCCCAGTTCCTCACAACCACTAATCTACTGTCTAGATTTGCTTGCTCTGGATATTTCATATAAATGGGATCATATGTGATCTTTTGTGCCTTTCTTCACTTAGCATGTTTTCAAGGAGGAATTAGCTTTAATTAGTATTTAATGGCGGAGAAGGCAATGGCACCCCACTCCAGTACTCTTGCCTGGAAAATCCCATGGATGGAAGAGCCTGATAGGCAGCAGTCCATGGGGTCGCTAAGAGTCGGACACGACTGAGCGACTTCACTTTCACTTTTCACTTTAATGCATTGGAGAAGGAAATGGCAACCCACTCCAGTGTTCTTCCCTGGAGAATCCCAGGGATGGGGGAGCCTGGTGGGCTGCCGTCTGTGGGGTCGCACAGAGTCAGACACGACTGAAGCGACTTAGCAGCAGCAGCAGCAGCAGTATTTAATGGCAAGTTTCTTTGTTGAAAAAGTATTTCTACTTACCAGAAAGTAGAGAAGTAAATTTCTCCTTACTTGGTTTCTCAATAAAAATGAACCTTCGGCAGTTTTTGTTATCAGAGAAAACTTGTTCTTTTTTTCTTGATGGTGACATCCAGATTTGAATCACTATGTGGATTTTACAAAGTTATTCCACATTATAGACAAAGCACTCAAAGCATAGGGTAGTGGATTTCCAAAGGAAACCATTTCATCAGATTTGAAGGCACTTATGTAAACATTAAATTTAACATCACCATCATGGAGGGTCACCAGTCTGAGTAACATGCCTGACACCTAGCAGGGGCCCCATACACATGCCTGAATGTGTAATTCCCCCTACTGCAGGAACAGCTCCGTTCTCTGAGGCCCCTGCTGCTGCTGCTAAGTTGCTTCAGTCGTGTTCGACTCTGTGCAACCCTATAGATGGCAGCCCACCAGGCTCCGCTGTCTCTGGGATTCTCCAGGCAAGAATACTGGAGTGGGTTGCCATTTCCTTCTCCAGTGCATGAAAGGGAAAAGTGAAACTGAAGTTGCTCAGTTGTGTCTGACTCTTAGTGACCCCATGGACTGTAGCCTACCAGGCTCTTCTGTCCATGGGATTTTCCAGGCAAGAGTACTGGAGTGGGGTGCCATTGCCTTCTTCCTCTGAGGCCCCAGGATCCTCTTACAGGCTAGTCCTGGTGGTTCTGCCCTGTACACATAACACTTTATTTTCATATTCTGTTTTTCCTGCTAGCAGCCCCTGTGAGCAAGTATCTTCATGTTGATCTCTGTTCTCCTCATGAGGCAGTTCAGAGTAAGTGATGACTAAAAAGTGTTTGGTAAATCAATGAATTGTGGGAACCCAACCCAGCTCTGGCACTTCTGTCAGTAGCCTAGTCTACTAGAGGAAGGTTATACACAGATGTATAAATTTGCACTTGCATGAGAAAGAATTTCATTAAGTAAACCTCCAGATGTTCAAGCTGGATTTAGAAAAGGCAGAGGAACCAGAGATCAAATTGCCAACATCCCTTGGATCATTGAAAAAGCAAGAGTTCCAGAAAAACATCTGCTTTATTGACTTTATTTAAAAGCCTTTGATTCTGTCGATCAATACAAACTGTGGAAAATTCTTCAAGAGAGGGGAATACCAGACCACCTTACCTGCCTCCTGAGAAATCTGTGTGCAGGTCAAGAAGCAACACTTAGAAGTGGATGTGGAATAATGAACTGGTTGCAAATTGGGAAAGGAGTACGTCAAGGCTGTATATTGTCACCCTGCTTATTTAACTTATATGCAGAGTACGTCATGTGAAAGGCCAGGCTGGATGAAGCACAAGCTGGAATCAAGTTTGCCAAAAGAAATACCAATAACCTCAGATATGCAGATGACACCACCCTTATGGCAGAAAGTGAAGAAGAACTAAAGAGGAACTCCTGGGCCATTTCTCAGCATCTGATCCAGTTGGTGAGGAAAGTGACAGCAGCCCAAAGAAGGCTGTTGAAAGAAACAACTCTTTCCCAGCGACAGCTCTTTTGCCTAAACTTGCCTTCCTGCCGTTACTGGAGCTGTTTTCAAGTTATCGTGAAATGCCAACAGACGGTGTGGGTTAACATTAACAGTAAATCATGGCTTCATAGATTAATTAATTGCTGCAAAAATAAGTTGATGTATATGTATATGCTTTTAAATCTTACATAACAAGAAGTAAAACAAGTCAAAACATTTTTTCTTTGAAGAACTAAAAGAACAGAGTGTCTCTGATGATCTTGAAAACTGTATACTGGCTTCAAGGCAGATTGTTCTGTAATCTCACCAACAATAATGTAGAACTTTTCATACATGTTTATAAAATAAATCTGAGAAGAAAAAAATTTAACGTCATGAACTGGAACCAGTCTTTGTGCGTATGGAATTTTCATACCCAAAACCTACATTTGGTGAATCTTGGAACTTGCCATGATCAAGTAAGTGACTCAAATGATTAGTGAATAAGTTTCCACTTAGGGTAATATACATTGGTATTGTCATGTAGAACAGCCAATAAACAAAAGACCAAAACTGTCGTGTGTCAGTGATTTGTGTAAAAGAATGCTCACTATTAAAGCAGCAGAAAGTTGAAAATTCCAAAGGATGTTTTGGAAGAATATTTGAATGATATTATGGACAGATAGTAGCATAATTCATAAATGACATAGATATAATCACTCATCCAGTATGTAAAGTTTGGATTCATTTCCCTCACATCATACACCAAAATATATTCTAGGTGACTTTTTATAAAGTAACCTTTGGGATGGGGGAGATTTTGAGAGAGAAATAAGAAGCTATGCAAGGACTGAAAACTCAAATACATTTTGGGGGTCAGGCAGGTAAAGGAGATGAGTTAAAGAGGAGTAAGCAATAAGGGGTGCTGGGTACTGTAATCAGTTAACTCAAGACTATCCCTCTACATACCTCCGCACCCCCACTCACTCCACCTACTTCCCATCCTAAACAAAGGCATTCAAGTTCACAGTAAAAATTTTTAACATGTCAGGACAAGTCTGCTGGTTGTCAGTCTGCATCTCCAGTTAATAAAGAAACTGCGCATTTAAATCAAAATTACAATAAGATATCACCTCATATCAGTCAGAATGGCCATCACCAAAAAGCCTACAAATAAATGCTGGAGAGAGTGTGGAGAGAAAAGAACCTCCTGCACTATTGGTGGGAATGTAAATTGCTACAGCCACCATGGAGAACAGTATGGACGTTCCTTAAAAAACTAAAAATAGAACTACCACATAATCCTGTAATCCCACTCCTGGGCATATATCTGGCTGCTGCTGCTAAGTCGCTTCAGTCGTGTCCAACTCTGTGCAACCCCACAGACGGCAGCCTACCAGGCTCCTCCGTCCATGGGATTTTCCAGGCAAGAGTACTGGAGTGGGGTGCCATTGCCCTCTCCTATATCTGGAGAAAACCATAATTCAAAAAGATCCATCACCCCAATAATCACCGGAGTGCTATTTACAATAGCTAAGACATGGAAGCAATGTCATTGACAGCAATATGGATAGACCTAGATTGTTCTAAGTGAAGAAAGCCAGAGAAAGATATCATGTAATATTGCTTACATGTGGAATCTAAGAGAAAAAGATACAAAGAAACTTACCTACAAAACAGAAATAGACCAACAGACATAGAAAATAAATTTATGGTTACCAAAGGGGATGGGGGTGGAGAGATAAATTAGGATTTTGGAATTAACATATACACCCTACTAGATGTAAAATAGGTAATGAATACATACCTATTGTATAGCACAGGGAACTATGGAATTCAATATTTTGTAATCACTCTGAGGGAAAAGAATCTGAAAAAAATATACATGTATGTATGTATAACTGAATCACTGCTGTACACCTAAAACTAACACAACATTGTAAATCAACTATACGTCAATTAAAAAAAGAAATTAGGCATTTGATCATGTAAATAACAACTCTGACAAAAGTGACGTAAGTAAAATGAAAGGACAAACAATAGTTTATAAAATATTTGTAACAAAAGTGAATATTCTTTAATATATATAAAAAGAACTTTGTCAAATACAAATAACAGCAAAGTAAGCTAGTCATGGAAGAAAAAACCAAAAGAGCCAATAAATATGAACATATGCTCAAACTCTGGAAACTCTTGAATTCAGTCTGCTTGGATTCATACTCTTAACCTGCCACTAACTACATGGGTGACCTTGGGGAAAGTCCTTAACCAAAACCTGAGTTTTCATAAAATCTATAAAAATAGATATAACAGGACTTCCCTGGTGGTCCAGTGGATAAAATACGCCTGCCAATACAGGGGACACAGGATTTGATCCCTCAGTTCAGTTCAGCCACTCAGTCATGTCAGATTCTTTGCGATCCCATGGACTGCAGCATGCTGGGCTTCCCTGTCCATTACCAATTCCTGAAACTTGCTCAAACTCATGTCCATCGAGTCAGTGATGCCATCCAACCATCTCATCCTCTGTTGTCCCCTTCTCCACCTGCCTTCAATCTTTCCCAGCATCAGGGTCTTTTCAAATGAGTCAGTTCTTCGCGTCAGGTAGCCAAAGTATTGAAATTTCAACTTCAGCATCAGGGTCTTTTCAAATGAGTCAGTTCTTCGCATCAGGTAGCCAAAGTATTGAAATTTCAACTTCAGCATCAGTCCTTCCAATGAATATTCAGGACTGATATCCTTTAGGATGGACTGTTTGGATTTCCTTGCAGTCCAAGGGACTCTCAAGAGTCTTCTCCAACACCACAGTTCAAAAGCATCAATTCTTCGGCACTCAGCTTTCTTTATAGTCCAACTCTCACATCCATAAATGACTACTGGAAAAACCATAGCTTTGGCTAGATGGAACTTTGTTGGTAATGTCTCTGCTTTTTAATATGCTATCTAGGTTGGTCATAGCTTTTCTTCTAAGGAGCAAGCCTCTTTTAATTTTATGGCTGCACTCACCATCTGCAGTGATTTTTGAGCCCCCCAAAATAAAGTCTCTCACTGTTTCCACTGTTTTCCCATATATTTGCCATGAAGTGATGGGACTGGATGCCATGATCTTAGTTTTCTGAATGTTGAGTTTTAAGCCAACTTTTTCACTCTCCTCTTTCACTTTCAAGAGGCTCTTTAGTTCTTCGCTTTCTGCCATAAGAGTGGTGTCATCTGCGTATCTGAGGTTATTGATATTTCTCCCGGCAATCTTGATTCCAGCTTTTGCTTCATACAGCTTGGCATTTCACATGATATACTCTGCATATAAGTTACATAAGCAGGGTGACACTATACAAGCTTGATGTACTCCTTTCCCTATTTGGAACCAGTCTGTTGTTCCATGTCCATTTTTAAGTGTTACTTCTTGACCTGCATACAGATTTCTCAGGAGGCAGGTAAGGTGGTCTGGTATTCCCATCTCTTTAAGATTTTTCCAGTTTGTTGTGATCCACACAGTCAAAGGCTTTGGCATAGTCAATAAAACAGAAGTAGACGCTTTTCAGGAACTCTCTTGCTTTTTTGATGATCCAACGGATGTTGACAATTTGATCTATGGTTCCTCTGCCTTTTCTAAATCCAGCTTGAACATCTGAAAGTTCACGGTTCACGTATTGCTGAAGCCTGCCTTGGAGAATTTTGAGCATTACTTTACTAGTGTGTGAGATGAGTGCAATTGTGTGGTAGTTTGAGCATTCTTTGGCATTGCCTTTCTTTGGGAGTGGAATGAAAACTGACTTTTTCCAGTCCTGTGGCCACTGCTGAGTTTTCCAAATTTGCTGGCATATTGAGTGCAGCAGCACTTTCACAGCATCATCTTTTAGGATTTGAAATAGCTCAACTGGAATTCCATCACCTTCATTAGCTTTGTTTGTAGAGATGCTTGCTAAGGCCCACTTGACTTCGCATTCCAGGATGTCTGGCTCTAGGTGAGTGATCACACCATCGTGATTATTTGGGTCGTGAAGATCCTTTTTGTACAGTTCTGGATATTCTTGCCACCTCTTCTTAATATCTTCTGCTTCTGTTACATCCATACCGTTTCTGTCCTTTATTGTGCCCATCTTTGCATGAAATGGTCCCTTGGTATCTCTAGTACTGTTTGATGCCTGGCCCAGGGAGATTCCACATGCTGAAGAGCAACTAAGCCTGTGTGCCACAACTACCTGAAGCCCTAGAGCCCTTGCTCTGCAACAAGAGAAGCCACCGCAATGAGAAGCCTGCACACCTCAACTAGAGAAAAGCCTGCACAGCAACAAAACCCCAGCAGAATCAAAAATAAATAAGTTACATACATATATACTTACATATGTGTGTACATATATATAAAAATATGTATGTATATGTATATGTATATATATGTGTATATATATATAAATGATCCCACAGGCCACAAGGCATGGTCAAAAATAAAAATACACAGGATATCTGTTATTCTTTACAATTTTATATGAGTTTATAATTATCTCAAAATTTAAAAAAAGATTAAAAAGATCAAGTACTTTATTTGAATAATGAATTCATTCAAGTAAGTGCCATAAAAATTAATCAAAAAACATTGTTTTAGATTTAAATTTTAATGATTAATTACAACCTAGAAATCTTCCTTATCAATATCTATATTCTTTTGAAGATGGAAATTTTCTCTAGATTTTTGAGAATTAACTTTTAATTATTTACTTATTTATTGCCATGCCTTGTGGCCCATAGGATCTTAGTTCCCTGAAGTGAAGTGCTCAGTCGTGTCCAGCTCTTTGTGACCCCGTGAACTGTAGCCTACCAGGCTTCTCTGTCCATGGAATTCTCCAGGCAAGAATACTAGAGTGGGCTGCTATTCCCTTCTCCAGAGAATCTTCCTGACCCAGGAATCGAACCGGGGTCTGCTGTATTGCAGGCAGATTCTTTACTGTTTGTTTACTAGTTCCCAGACCAGGGATGGTCCCCACCCCTACCCACTTTGGAAACTCAGAGTCTTAACCACTGCACCAGCAAGGAAGTCTCAAGAATGAACTTTTGAAAAGTCCAAAGTCATTTGTCTACACAGGATATTTTAGACATGAAAATTATTCGTATTTTAAAAAAGGAAATAAAGGGGAACTTCCCTGGTGGTCCAGTGGTTGGGACTCTGCCCTTCCACTGCAGAGGGAGTGGGTTTGATTCCTGGTCAGGGAACCAGGATCCTGCATGCCACACAGTTTGGCCACCAAAAAAAAAAAAAAAAAAAAAGAAAGGATGTGGCTTCATGCATAATAAGCTCTTTGTACTCAAGGGCTTATCACTCTGTAAAGAAATTCTGGAGATAGAATTACAGAAATCAGACACATAAAGAATCTTTGTGGTACAATCAGTCTTCATTATATCTTTTATTGGAATGTAACTTAAGCTGTTGTAATCCTTTTGACCTTGTGAGCACCATCATATAAAGTTTTTTTTCTTTTTGCCATGTGGTATGTGGGATCTTAGTTTCCTGGCCAGGGATCAAACCCATGACCGTGGCATTGGAAGTGCAGACCTTTAACCACTGAACCACTAGGGAAGTTCCACCATCATATCAAGTTTTGAAGATGAAAGATAACCCCCACAATAGAACACAGCTTTATTTTAACTGAAAATCTGTGTTATTATGAAGATAACTCAGGCTAAAAAACATGTTTGCCTTATTCATATTAGAGACACTTGGGATTCCATCCTGTTTATGGTTGGTACCATTGGTAAGTGACCTATCACAAGATCACTAGAACCATCATTAAGATATTAGGTGAATTTTTGAAGATCTGTCCATTCATGTAGTGGTAGACGTAATAGATGATTAATAAAAACCTGAATTGTATGATGTGAAAAATCAAGTATTTGAGTAATACTTTAAAGTTATTCATCATTCATGATATTTTTATTCTTCTTGCAATAAATATGCATGTTTACTTCAGAATAGAATGAGGTTTCAAACGTCAGTTTCTCTAAGTTAATATATTTCCAAATTTAAAATCAAGTTACAAATTTTTGAAGAGTCTCAGAACAGATTAAAATTGGAAAATATATATAATAAAGGCAGTGGATCAGCCAGTAAAAAGCTAGTATGAAGGTTAAAAGACAAAAGCAACTAAAACTACAATTAGAAGCTAAGTAATGCATAAAATAAAAAGATATAAAATATATCAAAAACATAGGATGAGGAGAAAAGGGAACACTTGTACACTGTTGATGGGTATGTAAATTAGTGTAGCCACTGTGGAAAACACTATGGAGGATCCTTAAAAAACTAAAAATAGAGCCACCATATGATCCAGCAATAACATGCTTTACAGTATCTGAAGAAAATGAAAACACTAATTTGAAAAGATGCATGTACCCCAATGTGCATAGCAGCATTATTTACAATAGCTAAGATATGGAAGCAATCTAGTGTCCCATCAATAGATGAATGGATAAAGATGATGTGGTATATATGTGTGTACAGATTCACACATACACACAATTAAATACTACTCAAGTGATTAAAAAAAAATGAAATTTTGCCATTTGCAACAACATACGTGGACTTGGTGGGAATTATGCTTAGTGAAGTAAGTCAGACAAAGACAAATACTGTATAGTTTCACTTACATGTGGAAACAGTTAGACTGCAATCAAAGACTATTAACATATCCATAAAAAAAGAGGCACTCTTAGAACACTTAGAGTGAATCCTAATGTAAACAATGTACTTTGGGTGGCAATAATGTGTTAATGTAGGTTCATTAGTTATAACAAAGGTACCACTCTGGCTGGGGATGTTCACAATGGGGAGGCTATGCATGAGTAAGGCCAGGGAGTATACCAGAAATCTACTAAATTTTGCTCTGACCCTAATTTTGCTCTAAAAAAATAAAGCCTATTAAAAAAGGCACTTATTCTAGAAAATTTCAAAGCTGTAAGTAGAGTTCTTACTGAGACTTCATTTAGTTTCCCTTCTTTTAATTGCTGTTCCAAGTGGTTTACACTATTTTGTAAATTCTTGGAGCAAACTAGTTGATTACAAAGCAAAATTAGATAAATGTATCTTAAATTGTTATACTATGTTACATATGTTATATTAGTATATATATAAACTATTATATATTAAAAAGTAGACTTTAAAGAGCTACTGTAACAATGTTTATGGCAAAGATTCTATATTTGTATACAAGATCCTATTATCTCATCATATTACCTTTCTAATAGATTATATAAATGCTCACTGCTGATAAAAAAAATAATGTTCACCAATATGTCATATGCATGGTTAGTGTTTTATTCTTTGAAGAATGGTTCTGAAACATCACACTAAGTCAGGTTGAAAGGAAAAGTTTAAAATAGTTTTATAAGGATATTACATATGTACTGACTGTTCACTCTACAAAATCTTCATCATAGAGCTTATGATACACCTAGTTAGAAGTAGCACCCAGGTTTTCCAGATAGCCATTATTTCTCTCTTGTTTGCATAGACTTCTTCTCATTGGCTGCCTTCTGCTTTTGTTGCATGATCTCAGAGTCCCTATAATGGGGAAAAAGGCTGTAAGTCGTTACAGAAAAACTATGTTCTCCCTTGTATTTTATAATAATCCTTTCAGTATCTTAGAAGACAGTTTAAAAGAAGATATACAATTTCATGTCTTTCCATTTTCATAGATGGAGATGGAAGGGGAAGGCAAAGAATGGAAATGCTTTGAAGTCAGGTCTTATTTTGAATACAATTTGTATTCAGGTATGTGTGTGTGTCTTTATGTTTCATATATACCACACATATACACATCATTTGACATGAGGCAGTTATATGCAGAAATAATGGCAATTGTTCTTGGTTGTCAACACAGTTAATTCACTCTAAATTTTTTCATGAAAGGGGCATTTCAGAAGTGTTCTAGATATCTTAAGTGATACCTAGAATTAGGACATAGATGTCATTATATTAAGCAATTCAGTTTCTTACAAGCCAAAAGCCAAATAGCTAGTGATGAAAAATGGATTACACTCAAGCAGGATATTCAGGGCATTTTCTTAATCCTTTGTCTCTGGTTGAACCTGCAAGTACTGTGAACTAAAACCAAACAACCTGGGCTGGATGGTCCATATTAAAGACATATTAAATCACTATGTATTCAACAGCTCCAATGTACCAGGCACTTTGCTGGCTTTGAATTAAATGCCACAACAACTTTGAGTTATTGTCTTTATGTTTCAGGTTTAAAAGTTAAAGGCTTAGAGCTAACTCATCTGCCTCAAATCACATAAAAACCAAGGTTTGTCCAGTTTCAAAGTCTAGGCTCTTTCCTCGATTGTCACTGCATATTTAATATTAGGTTTTAATTCAGGATGAGTAGCTATGTCCCTGTCATCAGGACATTTCTATAAAGCCAATAGCAAAAACAAAGAATGAGAACGAAGGAAAAACAAGACAGTTACCCCAAAAATTGAGGTATCCTGAATAAAAAGTTACTTTTCTGTTTGTAACCAAACTCTGCTGTGTTTGCTGTATGACATTAGTAGTGTTATTGAAGTTCAGAGCCTCAATCTCTCATTGCATGCATTGAGGCTAATACTACTTTTCAGGATTATAATGAATAGAGGTTAATATAGAGCACCTAGCATAGAGCTTTGTAAATAGTGGGCAGTCATTAAGTAGTGGCTATCACTAAGCCAAGCTGTACTAGGTTTCCCAACAAAAATATTATTTCAGGGTTACTGACCTATACCACTCATTGGTTCACCTCTACTCCTATCTAAGCAAATTTAAAGCAAAGCTTATCACTTGAACAATAAATGTCATAGTGTGAAGTGGTAATTAAGGGATTCAACCTCATTAAACTCTGGCTGTATATCAGAATCACCTAAGGAACTTTTAAAATCAGGCTTAAGTATAATAAAATGTACTACCTAGAGCACCTTTTTGGGGGCTATGCAGCATGGTGGCATACAGGATCTTAATTCCAGGACCAGCACAGAGTCTTAGCCACTGGACCACCAGGGAAGTCTACCTAAAGCACCTTTTAATATCCAACCCCAGACCAATTAAATCAGGACTGGGTGTAGGCATAGGTTTGAGCAGACATCAAGGTTTCCCAGGTGGTTCTAATAAGTAGCCAGGCTTGAGGACCGCAGAGAAGTCATAATGAAGCCTGTGTCATCAATTATTCAACTGATCTCCAAGTTTCACATGGACAACAAAATATGATTTTAGAATAAAACTAAATTTCGCTAACCTTTCTTTATAAAAATGAATGATTTTCCTAAAAAAACTCTTAAGCTGTAGTGTTAAAGTATTTCTGTAGCAACTTTATATTATTTGTCATTTATGGTCATATATCAAGGCTGTACATCTGCATTCTCTCCAATTCAGTGGCTTCTGAAGATATAACTACATATATTTTGTGTCTCTTTCAAAAGAGTTATCAATATAATTGGTGACCTGTCATACAGACAAGTACAGGTAGGATGTCTGCTTTGAAAATGTTTATCCTTAGCACCTAACAATTCTTTGCACACAGAAGCTAAATGGAATTCTTACGGTTGTTGTGAGTTGAATGAAATTCTCTGCAAGACAAATAATAGCTTGAGAGCTTCAAATTCTTCATCCATGAGTTGGGATAATGACTACCCCACATAGTTTTAGTATGACTGGCACATAACCAATAGGCAGCTGTTACCTGTTCCCGCAGGTTAGGCCTCATACTACTAAGGACTTAAAAACTGCTTTTCATTCTTCAAAATGAAAACTTCTGTGACTTGAGAATTCCTTCAGTATCACTTACCGCTGCTTCCTCTGAGAGGTAGTCAGGCTATCCTCTTTTCTTTTTCCCTTACTAATTTCCTGGGATTTCTTCATGTTTTTCTGGCGGGCAAGTTCTCGTTGATTTCCACCTACAAAGAGAAACAGTCATGTTATTTTTCCATCTCCAAAATTAATAATTCCATTCTACGGCTCTTATTTAAAAGGATCTGAAGTTTGCTTTTGAAGGGATGAGCCAGCAGAGTACTGCATGGAAAGGTGTTTAGGGATCTGACGACAAGCAGGAAACTTAAAGGTAAACACTTAAGGTCTTAACAATATTATGGTACCCGTTAAGGTGCTCACTGACCATAAATACCAGACCTCTTAAAAGAGGTATTCCAACCGTCTGTCTATATGGGCCAGTATCCTAAAATAGGGTCTGGCTTTTTGAGATGAAGAGAGAAAGATCCACACCACAGATCATATCTCGCACACGTTTTGTTGTTTTTAGTCGCTCAGTCGTGTCCGACTCTTTTGCGATCCCCAAGGACTGTAGCCCGCCAGGCTCCTCTGTTTATGGGATTTCCCAGGCAAGAATACTGGAGTGGGTTGCCATTTCCTACTCCTGGGGATCTTCCAGACCCAGGGATCGAGCCTGCATCTCCTGTGTTGGCAGGCGGGTTCTTTACCGCTGAGCCACCAGAGAAGCCCTCGCATAAGCTGGCCCATTGTAATTCAACTGTTAAGCGAGCATTACAGATGCTTCCAAGACAGTACCTTCCAGGGCCAAACAAAGAACTAGGGAGGAGACCCTGTCCTCATTAGGCCTCGGGACTTTAAGTATTAAGTACCAGCATAAACCACCTCCAGACCTAGGACCTCGCTCCCAGGGATCTCCACACACCTCACCTCCGGGGAGGGGTTCCTTACGTGTCACTCGCACTCTCAGCCGCAGTCCCCACCCGTTGCTGGAAGACGAGCCCCCCGGGGCCCCCGCCGGGATCCCTTGAGTCTGGCCCCGACCGAGGTATAGGTGCGCGTGTGCTGGGGCTCCGATTTTGGAGTGGCCCCGTGTATCCGGGGTCTGGGGTGCGCGTTCACGTGCTGGAAGCGGCTTGAGTCTGAGAGAGGTATAGCTAAGTCGCTTCACTGCTGCTGCTGCTGCTACAGTCGTTCAGTCGTGTCCGACTCTGTGCGACCCCATAGACGGCAGCTCACCAGGCTCCGCCGTCCCTAGGGTTCTCCAGGCGAGAATACTGGGCACTAACTTTTTCGACAAAGAACGTTAGTTTTTTTTGTTTGTTTCCCGCATCCCATTGTAGAGGCCGGACGGGGAGAAGGGGGACAGAACAGGTTGAAGATTAACTATGAAGGCAGTGTTGGCCCTTTACGTATTTTCCTTCTTTATTCACGCACCAAGCCTGCAAGTTCGGCTTGTGCTGTGCTGTGCTGTGCTTAGTTGTTCAGTCGTGTCCGACTCTGCGACCTCACGAATTGCCATGACTCCTCTGTCCATGGGATTCTCCGGGCAAGAACACTGGAGTGGGTTGCCATTTCCTTCTCCAGGGGATCTTCCCAACCCAGGGATCGAACCCGGGTCTCCCACATTGCGGGCGGATTCTTTATCATCTGAGCCACCAGGGAAACCCAAGGTAGACTTAATTCTCATTTTAGGAAAGAGGAGCCTTAGACCCTGAGACCAGAAGCGCAGACCTAATAAGTAGGGACTGGTAGAAGTGAGATTCAAATTTAAAAAGGACTCTCAAGTCTCTTCATTTACCGTTTGATCCCAGTGCGCTCGTCACGGTGGATAGTACTTTAGAGTTCTGTGGATCTGTTCTTGGGTTGTGTTATGGGGAGAGAATGCTAGGGAATGCAGTTATCACAAATTCAAAATAGTCAAGAATAAAAGTTGTGACCAACCTAGACAACATATTAAAAAGCAGAGACATTACTTTGCCAACAAAATTTCATCTAGTCAAGGCTATGGTTTTTCCAGTAGTCATGTATGGATGTGAGAGTTGGACTATAAAGAAAGCTGAGTGCCGAAGAATTAATGCTTGTGAACTGTGGTGTTGGAGAGGACTTTTGAACGTCACTTGGACTGCAAGGAGATCCAACCAGTCCTTCCTAAAAGAGATCAGTCCTGAGTGTTCATTGGAAGGACTGATGTTGAAGCTGAAACTCCAATGCTTGGCCACCTGATTCGAAGAACTGACTCATTGGAAAAGACCGTAATGCTGGGAAAGATTGACGGTGGGAGGAGAAAGGGACGACAGAGGATGAGATGGTTGGATGGCATCACCGACTCAATGGACATAAGTTTGGGTAAACTCTGGGAGTTGGTGATGGATAGGGAGGCCTGGCGTGCTGCAGTCCATGGGGTCACAAAGAGTTGGACACGACTGAGCAACTGAACTGAACTGAACTGAACTGAACCTTAAACATACATAAAAGCCATGGAGCATCTGCCATTGCTAGAAACAGACGTGTAGATGCTTGGTGCTTATTTTCTTTGTCTATTCCCCTCTATTACAAACTGAGAAATGTGTAGAGTTTGTCCGGACACCCTAAAATCACCCTATTTTTTTAAAGTCTTTAATTTGGAAGGTTTCATATATATACAAAAGTATAAAAAATACCATGATGGACCTCTAAGTATACACGACCAAGCTTCAGTGATTGTTAGTTCACCTCATAAAAACTACCTGAGGGTTCTGGACGTGGAATATCTGGATATTGAAAGCCCAGCTTTCCCAATGAGTAGGTGGGTGAATTTGGGAATGTCATTTCATTGCATTAAAGCTTCCTTACCTAAAAATTGGGGAGGTAATTGTACCTCCTTCACTGGACCTCTCCTTCACTGAATATGTGTGAAGTGCTCAGTGCCCAGCACAGGAATGTACTCACGTGTTAGTTATATTGTCATCATTCTTTCAGCCCCCCAGAGCCTTTCCTGCTTACCACTGTCCCTGCATCCCACTCATCCTCCTCAGCACTCCTTACAGGCCAGGTGTCTATTTCCACTTAGAGTCCTCTTCTGCCGTAACTTGAGAAGGGGAAAAGATTGATTTTCTGGTGCTTTATGGAGATAAAGAGACCATCTAAAGAGGAAGGGAGGGGAGTTTGGGATTAAAGTTAAGTGGTAGAATTGTTTCTGTGTGTGATCTTAAGAGTCTAACTGAGTGTTTCCTTTGCTGCTAAAAATATAGTTTTTGAGTTTCAGGGATACACATGATATACACTATGTATACAAGTAACGTGTGTCTGCCAGAGAAAACTGGGGACTTTTAAGATTATAATACTGTTAAGCCTATACCAACTTTGATATGTAAAAATATCTTATGATTTTATCTTAAATTGTAAAATTGAATCTGACTCTATTCCCATCCCTTTACAAATGAGAAATTAAATACTAGTCATTATTTACTTCTTTACCTGCAGAATTGTGTGAATACCATAGACTTTTAGGTGAAACAGGACATTTGGGGAAAGGTCTGGTGTCTTCAGTGTATACCAGAATATGCTGTCCAAAGCTGTATGGTTCTGGCAGTAGCTCCGAGATACTTGTTAAGTCCTTGAGCTTTCTTAGGTGTGTTTGAGGTCTTGTACCCTCTCCAGAGTACTGGAGGAAGCCCACATCAGACGTTCATTTCCTTCCCAGTCTTAAAGGAATCTCTTCTGATTTTTCAGCCTTGTTTTCCTACCCTTAAAAACACTTGTCTGTTTTCTTTCTGTTTCTGAATGAACTAGCAATCTCTTTAATCAGTTCAGGATTTTATTCCTTTGACATTTTGTTGTTAATGTAGTAAGATGTTCTTGTAGAATTTTATTCTCCTTCTAAGAAGGAAGTCAGGTCTTTGTTTTCCATCTATGAGTCAGGGGACTTGTATAACCAGTTCAAACATAGGCCCACAATCTACAGAGTCAGCCTGTTCTCTGGACATTTTCCCTATCATCATAGAGCACTTCCCTAACCACCCTACATAAAGTAAACCAGCCTCCCATTAACCTCTATTATAATTTCCTTTAAATTTCTTTCATGGTGTTTAATAATTCTTAAATTATCTTGTTCACTTGTTGAATTTTTCTCTCCCACCCAGTATGCCTTGCTTATTGCTCTATTGCTCCCTCTTGAAGCATATTAAGAATGTTCACATTAATTTACAAAGTTTAAATATAGTAACTTTTAAATTTCTTTTAATTTTTGACTGTGTAACAAGGTTTGTGGGGTCTTAGTTCCCTGACCAGAGATGAAACCAGTGCCTTTGGCAGTGAAAGTGCAGAGTGCTAACCACTGGACCTCCAGGGAATTCCCATTAACTATAATAATTTTTGAACAAAGATTATATTCACGTTAAACAGTAAACAAGGTATACAGTGAATGTTGTTCTTCCCATGACTTACTTCCCAGAAACACAGTTCTGTTCCTGGAAATTAACTATTACCACTCTCTTCACACTTGAATTTCTAATCTACATTCTACTCAATTTAGAATTTTTTTGAGAACTTTATTTTTTACCTTATTTGTTTATTTATTTATAGCTGTGCTGGTCTTTGTTGCAGCTGGTGGGCTTTTTCTCTAGTTGTTGTGAGGTAGGGCTACTCTAGTTGCTGTGCACGGAGTCATTGTGGTGGTTTCTCTTGTTGCTGAGCACAGGGTCTAGGACCCAAGGACTTCAGTAGTTCAGCTTGTGGGCTCTAGAGTGTGGGCTCAATAGATGTGGTGCAGGGGCTTATTTGCTCCTTGGCGTGTGGAATCTTAGTTCCTGGACCAGGGATCAGACTCATGTAGCTTGCATTGGATCAAGGATTCTTAACCACTGGACCACCAGAGCAGTCCCTCCAATTTAGAATTTTTAAGCCTTAGGATGTGCTGACGAACGGACAGTATTCTACAGGACCCTCTAAAAATGGCCAGTAGTTTACAAAGAATTTTTTTGGTCACACTACCTTGCGGGTGGGATCTTACTTGCCCAACCAGGGATGGAACCCACTGCCCTCTGCAATGGAATCACTGGATCATCAGGGATAGGAGAAAACTTAGCTATTAGTGTAGCAGGGTCATGAAGAAGAGGCGGCGGCGGGAGATCCCAGGCGGTGGCGGGGGCGCGAAATTGCGGTAGCTGGCCACTAGGCTGGTGGTGTGGCTTTGTGGGAAGGGCGTAGTTCCTAAAGCTCTCTGCGGGCAGCGGCCGGGGCTCGGGGCTGCGAGCGGCCCTGGGGCCGCCTCCCCGGGCCCCCTGGCTCCGCCATGTTCCGCAGGGCACGCCTTAGCGTGAAGCCGAATGTCAGGCCCGGAGCAGGCGCCAGGGCCTCCACCGCCCCCAATTCCCAACGTGAACAAGAGGTTCCAAAGCCGCCGGAGCCTGCCGCGGCCTCTGCTCCGAAGCCAGCGGAATCCACAGATGTGCCCCCGGTCGATTCTGGGGAAGCGGAGCCCCAAGAAAAGACTCCCAAGAGCGGGTAAGTGCTCGCAGAGGGGAGCATTTTCATTTGCCCCCGCCTCTCCGGGCGCGTCACCTGGAAGCTGAGCAAAGCAAGTTTACCGTAGAAATACTCCCTCGCTTGCCCTAAGCCTGACAGTTGAGGCCCACGAACACGCTGCCAACTGCAGTTGGTCCCTCTGACCACGGTGTGGCAGGTGTGGGTTTTATTACAGGGTATAGATTCTCGGGGAGAGGACCGTGTCTTCAAGTAGTGGGAGGAATCATGGTCTAACAGTCATCGGGAAAACTCACACGTGGTACTATTCATTAGAGCATTTAGGTTACCACGGTCTTCATCCTTTTGAAGTACATTGTAGGGGTAAGTGTTTTTTTTTCTTCTTAATCTTGAAAACACTTATTTTTAGAAGAAGAGCTGTGTTACTTTGATTCTGCTGATTTATGTCAGTGGAAAGGAGGTCTGGTTACTTGTTTTGATTTGTGGGTGTTCCCCTTTAACTATGATGAACCTGTTTTCTGAACAGAAAAGCATGTACCATGTACCACATTTGGATTCAGGATTCTTCTACTTAATTTTACAACTTATAGACTTTGCTCAGGCAGAATTTACTCATCTGCAAAGTGGGGATAACTCTCACTTCAAGAGTTATTGTGGAGATTAGAGATAACTGATAAAAACTATCTTGCACAGGACATGCGGAATAGTTGCCTATCTTTAGATGTTTAAAGGTGAGGCAACAAAGTAATTAAAGTTAAGATATGTTAAGCTAATAATGACCTCTGTTTCTATACTATAAATGTGAGGGGACCAATGAAAATCAACCCTATTAAATAACAGTGAGATGGCATAAATTTCTTTTATACTGTGACAGGAAGGTGACAATTTCTTTTTTATTCCTTTTTTTGGCTTGACTTCTCCTGTTGATCTCAACTGGTACTTAGTAATTTCCAAGTTTTTTACATGAGTTTGTTTCAGAATTTCTCCCAACAATGGAATACAAATAGCAGTTACTGGAGTGTTGAGACCAGCTGAAGTTGGCAGTGTTCGTGGGCTTCAGCTGTTAAATTAATAAAGTCCACAGAGATAATTTTAAGTACATGTGATGCATGATTATTGATAATTTACAAAATTACTCATTCTGTAGTCTTGATCCGTTTAAGTTCAAGCATACAGCTTTCTTAGACTGGACATTTTGGTACTATGCTTTGTTTTTTATCATATATTTCCTATTTTTTTGGTGGGTCTTTGCTAATTGTAAGAGTCCATAGATTGTATGTTCTTCTCCTTATTGCAAACCTCTGTTTAAGTCATTGATTGTTAATAATTGGTTATGATTTTAATAATCCAAAAGGCTTTGGCTCTTTTGGATTTTTGTCAGACTAGTTTTTAAGGCTAGAATGTTTCAAAGAAGATCCATAATGCCATTTTTTTTTCTTTTTGAATATCAAAGTGTTGGAAAGACTGATGATGGGAATGATGTTGAAGAATCCAGTAATCCTTCCTCTACTGCTTCACAGAGAAGAAAGCGAATACCAAGTACTTCTAGTCTGGTCAAACCTAGTGGCAGTGTTCCTTCAGAGCCTCACCCTTTACCTACAGTTAATCAAGAAGCTCCACAGCCAAACCCTATTCCAACGAAAGAGAAACAGCCATGTTCAGATAGATACCGAATATACAAAGCCCAGAAACTGAGAGAAATGTTAAAAGAAGAATTGAGGAAAGAGAAGGTATGATAGAAAAATCAGAATTTTGACTGTTGCCTGTTAGATTTCTGTTTTTGTGTTGGTCGACTGTCATTTGGAGGAAAAATAAGCATCTGTAACATTTGAAAAATTTTTTTATTTGGCTGCGGTGAACCTTGGTTTGATCTTTGTTGCAACTTACAGGGTGTTGAGTTGCGGCATGTGGACTCTGAGTTGTAGCATGTGGGATCTAGTTTCCTGACCAGGGATGGGACCCTAGGCTCTCTTCCTTGGGAGCAGAGTCTTAGCCACTGGACCACCAGGGAAATCCCAAGCATTTCTAGCGTTTTGATGCGGGAAACAAAACCAAGTAAGATCCCTCGTGTTAATGGAGTATCTCCCTTTGTTAAGAGAATGATTGAGAAGCACAGTGGAGTTATAAGCTATTTTTGACACTATATTAATTTTTCTGTATTTTATTCACCTTTATCTTTCATTGTTTTTGGTGGAGGCTGCAGGTGGAAGTTTCACATGTGCACACACACATATACAGATACACAAACAAATGTATTTATAAACTAATCCTGATCCTTCAGTGAGATTTTTCGCAAGGATGTCCAATTGATGTGAGTTACATTCATTTGAATTATGACAAGTGTAGTTGAGCAGAATGAATTGGTAATATTTTCTAAACTGACAATATGGGAGATTATGCATGGGGGAAGTATGTGTGTATACGTATAATAGAGTCTGCATTCTTTTTCTGAGAGGGCAATGTAACAGAGTAGTGAAACATGTAACCTCTAGAGTTTGATACTTAAGGACTGAATTTTAGAGTCCTCCGTTACTATTAGGGAGAAGGCAATGGCACCCCACTCCAGTACTCTTGCCTGGAAAATCCCATGGACGGAGGAGCCTGGTAGGCTGCAGTCCATGGGGTCGCTAAGAGTCAGACACGACTGAGCGAATTCACTTTCACTTTTCCCTTTCATGCATTGGAGAAGGAAATGGCAACCCACTCCAGTGTTCTTGCCTGGAGAATCCGGGGGACGGTGGAGCCTGGTGGGCTGCTGTCTTTGGGGTTGCACAGAGTCGGACCCGGCTGAAGCGACTTAGCAGCAGCAGCTGTTACTATTAATATGTGATGTTGAACAATTTAAGTAATCTTCCATATCTGTTTTCTCATTTGTAAAATAGACTGTAGTAGTAGTATCCATCTCATTGGAAGGTTGTGAAGACTAAATGAGTTAATATGGGTAAAACACATTTAGACTAGTGTCTACCAATTAGTAAGTCTGATAAATGTCAACTTTTATTATTAGTTTGTAGAGTGCCTCCCTTTCTTTAACTAAGAGAAAGGCCTTATCTTGGTGCTTTTTTTTTTGGCCACGCCTTGAGGTTTGCAGGATCTTAGTCCCCTGTTCAGGGATTGAACCCTCGCTCTCGACAGTGAAGCGTGGAGTCCTAACCACTGGCCCTCCAGGGAAGTCCTTCCTCCTGCTTTAGTGCTTTATGTTTATCTCATTTAAATACCTCAGCCGTGTGAAGTGGCTGTCACTGTTTATTTAGGAGGAAATAAGCTCGGAGAGGTTTTACGTGCTACAATTTTTTAATCAGTTTATAAAGTTTTTCCTAAAATTAGGCATAATTGTTATGGGAATAATACACTCAATAACACACTTGCAATGAATGTAATAATGGGCTTATACTTAAATATATACATCTAAAAACCTCTTTTTAAAATTTTTAAAAATTTATGTATATTTTTTTGGCCCCCACCAGGAATTGAACCGTGTCTCCTGCAGTGGAAGCATGGAGTCTTAACCACTGGACTGCCAGGGAATTCCTCTAAAGTTCTTCTATGTTTATCAAATAACAGTGCATCTCTGTGTATTTGTGTATCTAGAAGCAATGGAAAAACAAGTATGCTGTAAATGAAACTCAGAGGCCACCGGATCGTTCCAAAATGACTATGAGAGACTTCATATATTATCTGCCAGAAAGCAATCCAATGACGTAAGTAATCTTTATTTCTATTTTACTTTCTTTGAGTATGTAGTGATTTCAGTATCACTTTTAGAGTAGTTTCATGTTTTCCAGAAACGTGTTGATGAAATGTTTAGCACTATGTGATGTCCATTTGGATAAGAATTTTATAACAAAAATTAGTGTTATTTCAGGTAACTATTTTCTTGGGATGATAAATGATGACCTTTACCTCTGAGATTAAAAATAAATTTCCTTTGTTATATTGCCAAGATGCAGTAAAAACCAACTAGACAGCTTTTCTCTAATCTGGATTGCCATTTATATTTCTTACATACTATAATGTGGTCTAGAGGGGTGCTCTAACTTTTATACCCTACCTCCTAATTAAATATAGCAACATTTGATTAACCAATCCTCCAAGGACAAAGCTTCTTTAATCAAAGTTAGTCTGGGGGGGCAGAGAGATTATAATAAATCTCCTCATTGTTGTGTTGTTGATGGTGTAGAAGGTGAATGTAGGAGTAACAGCATATTTTCAGTGTAGCCTATTTCACATACAGCAGGTCTTTGGCCTACTGGAGGGAAGGGCCAGAAACCGAGATTTTGAGTTGTTTGACATCTAGGAATTGGAAACAAGCCACCTAGGGTGCTTTATGCTTTCGCTGAGAAATTGAGGGAAGAGTGTTCCCTTCTTAAGGCCTAACAAATTTATATTGATAGCGAAAGTTTCTGAGTGAAAAGTTGAGTATAGGACCACACCATCATTAGTGGTGGTGTTATGGTATATCATAAAAAAAATGCAAGTTAAAAGTATTTGCTTCTTGCCTCAGATAGACTTGACAAACTGTAAATTACTTATTTATTAAAAGGTATGTTTTTATTTGTGTTTGATAGTTCTTCACTGGAGCAGGAAAAGAAAACTGAAAAATCATCGACACCAGTCCGAACAAGAGAGTAAGCATCTCATCCGTTTTGAATATATTCTGTTGTGGGTGCATTAAAAAAAAAATGAAATCAAATGATGCTTCCTATTTTAGTTAAATTACATGTAATAGGAATTTTTAGACTCACAACAAGAATAGAAGCTGCTTGATTTAAATCAATATGAAAGCCTCACACTATGTATTTGTAATTTGTGTGTTATATATAGAAATAGTGTTATGATTTTAAAGTTTTTAGAATTAAAAAGGACTTTCTTTTAGAATAATGATATTCATATGGTACAAAATTCAAAAGGAACTTGAAGTACTTAGAAAAGCGTTCTAACTTTGTTTTCTGCCACCTAATCCCTCTTCCTGAAGGCAACAAATGTTACCACACTTAAAAATGTGTCTTTCTAGTCTAGTCTCTGTCTCTCCAAGCAAACCTATTTTTTTTCTATTTCCTGTTCTTTCTTTTCCATTTTCCCCTTTTGCCTTTTCTTCTTCTGTCTTTCCATTTTTTTTTCTTAGCATTCTGTATATACTGTCCTTCAATAGGTATAGTTTTGACACCACTACAGAGTCCCTTTTTGCATACAAGCTTTCACTGTCATAATATATTAGTTTATTCCTAAGAAATGTCTGCAAAAAGGACTTGTCTGGTGGTCCAGTGGGTAAGACCCTGTGCTTCCACTGCAGGGGATGTGGGTTCAATCCCTCGTCAAGGAACTAAGATCCCATGTGCCTCATGGCAGGGCCCAAAAATAAAGAAGAAATCCCTCCAAGACACTGGAAGTTATTGTGGACTTGTAATTGTGGAAAAATAGCAGAAACATTGGGATTTTCTGGTTATTATTTCAAGTAACAATCCTTAAGTAGTGATTACTTTTTTTTTTTTTTCTGGATCATACCACATGGCTTGTGGGATCTTAGTTCCGTGACCAGGGATTGAACCCAGGCCACGGCAGTGAATGTGCCAAGTCCTAACCACTGGACCTCCAGGGAATTCCCTGTAATGACGAATCTTTTTCTTAGAATCTGCACTGTTTTATTTTTTTAGTTAATTAGTTATTTTGGCTTCCCTGGGTCTTTGTTTCTCCTTGGGCTTTCTCTAGTTGCAGTGAACAGGGGCTACTGTTCAGTGCAGTGTGTGGGCTTTCTCATTGTGGTGACTTCTCTTGTGGAGCACAGGCTAGGCATGCAGGCTTCAGTAGTTGCAGCATGCAGGCTTGGCAGTTGGGGCTCATGGGCTTAGCTACTCTCTGACATGTGGAATCATCCTGGACTAGAGATTGAACTCATGTCCCTTGCATTGGCAGGTGGATTTTTATCCACTGTAGGGAAGTCCAGAAATAGGTTTTGTTTTTACAGATTTATAGGTTATGCTTCTTTCAGTAAGACCTTAAAGAGATAATTAATTAAATGGAAAGTATATGGAATTTGGAACATTATTTGGAAAACTGTGTTTGGGTTCTTGGTCTACTGTTACTGTTGTGTAGTCTAGAGCAACAGTAATTTATCTTCTCCAGGCATCAAATGGGCATGAAAATCTAACCCCCAAGGATTGTTCTGAAGAGGTAATAAAATGATCTGGAAATTAATTCTGTATGGGTTATTTTTTATTAATTTTATGATATCTGGATGGTTTACTCCAATACTCTGTTGAGATAGAATAGATGAGCATTTATTTCTCTTTTCAAAGAGAGTAAAGTCTCCTATGAAATGCTACTAGATAAAATTTGAGGCAATCTTGTAGCCATGGTCTCAATAACACATAGTATTCTCAGTTAGGTTATAGCAAAAGTGGGAAGTAGCTATTAACAGAAGGCTGAAGGTGCAGTAGTTTGTTTTAGAAGTTCATAGTATTCAGGGGATGTTTGTGATGGCTGTATGAACTAACTTACCTTGACATTGGGTAGACAAGAAGGCAAGAGTACTCCTGATGGTGAAGATAATGAAGAAATAGAAGAAGAGTTGGATGATGGGCCCTTGCTGGTTCCTCGAGTAAAAGTAGCAGAAGATGGTTCTATTATTTTGGATGAAGAAAGGTAAGTTAAGAGAGGGAGAGAGTGAGTGAGTGTGGTTTTGAGAACAAATGAGTTTTGTCTAGTGAGCGAGATTGAATTTCCCTGTTTCTCACTGTCACATTGACTGATGTTTATATTTGCATAATAGATGTTATAAATAGAAGGGTGGGTTAGATTTGTTTATAATTTTTAGCAATTTTTTATAATTGTGTCCTTTATATGAGAAGATGGTACTGCTGACCTGCCACCCACTAACCTACTACCGTTGTTTTACTGATTTTACTGGTAGTTGAAATGAGCTATTGAACTAATCACATGCTGTCCGCAACTAAGAATACATTTCAAAGATTAATTCAGCCTTGATGTCAATATTCATTAACTATTACCATATTCTGTTGTGTGGTATTAACTGTTGAAAATTCAGTGAAACATAGGTTTAACATATTTTATGGTTTTTAATTAACTTTCTGGCTTAATTTCTTAGTTATAACTTTAAATTTCTCAAATTTGGCTGTGTGAAACTTACTTGCCTTTCCAATGTGTGTTTCTTAAAAAAAGAAGATAAACTAGTAAAAAATAAAAATGAAGAGGGATGGAAAGTCTCCTTATAGTTTAATTAATAATAAATTGTTTTACAGGGTATAAATTCTATGATAAATGTAAATATAATGCTGTTAATAATAATTGTTCATGCATGTTGTTTTCCACTATTTTGTGATGATGATTTTATTGCTCATTAAATTGTTAAAAGCATACTTAACTCCTTTGTGTGCAGGAATATAAAATATAAATATGCTTATATTTCTTAATATTTCCTATTGGGTTATTGCATGGTAAGATATGTTAAATGGAGGAGATATGCAGAAGTCAGTAAAAAACAATTATTTAGGTGGCCCAAAGATATTTTGCAGATTTTATATTACTATTAAGGATTTTGAAAACAAGTTGGCATTAATTTTTGCTCCCTAGCAATCACATTTTAAGTGAAAATTGTCAGATTCTTGGAAAATATGCATACTTCAAATGTATATTACTTTTTTGTTTTGTGTATTATACTTTTGATGTGGTTTTTGCTATGGTAAATTTCAGAATATAACTATTAAATCTCATTTACTGTTTGTTTCCTTACGTGTTTAGTGTGGATCTATTTAAAAATATGTTTCTTTCAGTTTAACTGTAGAAGTTTTAAGGACAAAAGGTCCCTGTGTTGTTGAGGAAAATGACCCCATATTTGAGCGTGGTTCTACAACTACATATTCCAGCTTTAGGAAAAGCTACTACTCTAAACCATGGTCAAATAAAGGTAACTGATTTTCATTTTAAATTATGTAGATTATTTATTGGAAGTGAAGTGAATTTGTTCCTCGGTTTCTGTGTTATACCAGGTCTCCCCTGAGTGAAAAAAATAAATGTAAACCAGCTAGTTTTTCTCTCTAGTTAATTTTATTGGCACCTTTCCCCTGTCCCTCACCATGGAACTATGTCTCTGACTTTATCTTAGACATCTTTTTAGGGGTTAGCCTTATGGTCATTTCAGCTGGAATGTTCTTCTTTGTCAAATCCCTGTGCAACAAATATCATTTTAATGAAAAATTACCATTATTTTTAATGCTCATAATAATGTTCTACCTCACTATTGTATAATACCATCTTTAATGATAAAAAGTACATGTAAAAAAGTATATATTACCTATTGCATGCTGTTGTTTATTATTTACTTTTTATTATAAAAATAGTACAGTTTTGGGAAAAAATTCAGACACAACAGAGTAATACAGAATGAATCTCTGACTTCCTCAGCCCTGTTCTCTTGAGGCTACTTCTGTCCCTAGGTATTTTTCTACCTACTTTCCTTTCATATACTACTTAGCACGTGTTAGTTGCTTACATAGCAGCAATATACTGTTTTTTTTGTTTTTAATATACTGGTTCTAACTGAAAGTTTTCTTCAAGGCATTTGAGACCAGATAAGCAGAATGTCTTTTTAAAAATTTCAGCTACTTTAGTATGAACACGCAAATTTCTTAAACCCTATTTTTGTATAAAAGTTTAAAGAAGGTGTTTTTAGATCCATGAGGCTCCTTGCAGTAAAAGTGAACTATGTCTGTGTATGTGTTCATAGGTATATTTCTGTGATTAAAGATTTGATGGACTTTAATAAAAACTTCAGTATTGTCAAATTACTTTTAACTAAAAGTATACGGAGAAAGCAATGGCACCCCACTCCGGTACTCTTGCCTGGAAAATCCCACGGACAGAGGAGCCTGGTAGGCTGCAGTCCATGGGGTCGCTAAGAGTCGGACATGATTGAGCGACTTCACTTTCACTTTTCACTTTCATACACTGGAGAAGGAAATGGCAACCCACTCCAGTGTTCTTGCCTGGAGAATCCCAGGGATGGGGGAGCCTGGTGGGCTGCCGTCTATGGGGTCGCACAGAGTCAGACACAACTGAAGCGACTTAGCAGCAGCAGTAGCAGCAGCATATACTTTTGTAGGGCTTCCATGGTGGCTCAGATGGTGAAGAATCTGCTTGCAATGCAGGAGACCTAGGTTTGATCCCTGGGTCAGGAGGATTCCCTGGAGAAGGAAATGGCAACTCACTGCAGTATTGCCTAGAGAATCCCATGGACAGAGGAGCTTGGTGGGCTACAGTCCATGGGATCGCAAAAAGTTGGACACGACTGAGCGACTTAACACTTTTATATACTTGTGTAAGATTTTTTTCCTCTGAAATATTTATAAGATTAATTCTTAAGTCTTTCTAAATCTTTTACTTTTACAGAGACAGATATGTTTTTTTTAGCCATCAGCATGGTAGGAACTGACTTTTCTATGATTGGACAGCTTTTTCCTCACAGAGCAAGAATAGAAATTAAGGTAAAGTAAACCCATTACATTTGTTGATTGAAAAGAGATTAAAAATTACTGTCTTTTTAAACCTTTGATTGAAATCTCAGTCCATCCTTTTTTACTACTGTGTTTTTGGTACATCTGTCCTTCTTTATCATTGAAAAAGTAATGTAGTATAATATTTCTCAATTCTAAAATGAGGACTGTCTCTTTAACCTCAGTATTATATGTTCTTATTTATATCTTTCCACTTCTATAATGGATTTGAGGGAGTACCAACAAAGCCAATGAAACTAAGATAAAAGTAGAGTTAGATAACGAAGAGGAATAAATGTACCAGAATTTTGGGGTTAAGGATAGATTTTGAGCACAAAATGTATCTTTGAATTTTATAGGAAAAGAACATGCTGAGTTATGTAGTTCTCTAATTATTGCTTTCCTAGGCCACTTTATCTTTGAGGACAGCCAGTGATACTATTTTTTGGTTTTTTTTTAAGTGAGACTGTTGACAACAGCAATGATGATTATCAATTAGTGCTTAAATATGCCAAAAGGAATGATCATTCTCTGTCTTACAGTTCTTTTTGTTGAGAAACCTCATCATAAGTTTCCTGGGTTGGAGTGCATTTGAGTGCACACTATGTTGCTATAATGCATTTCTGATTCATAGTGAGATTTTTATGCAACCATGGGCTTTCTTTTTCATTAATTAAAGGGGCCATTAAGAAAGTTAGATTTTTTTTTTTGAACTAGACCAGGCATAGACTGATTTACTGGGAACCGTTGTATAGCATAATGGTCATTCTATTTCTGTAAAAGATGAGAGATTTTTTATATTCTTTATGTTACTTTTTGAATATTGATCTCTGATATAATGAGAACAAAATGTTAAAGTTTTTGAAGGCTAGAAGTTGATTGTTAGGGGAGCTCTCGGATCTGAGTAATTAATGATAAATTTGTCATTAGAGTTGTTTCTCTTAAAAATAGCTTAGAGTCTTCCCTTAAAAATTTAGTGTGAAAAAAAAAAAATTTAGTGTGGTTCCAGCAAGTCTTTGGGCAAAGTTAGAAAAGTGAAAATGGACTAGTAAATTATATTGAGTTTCAAATTTTGAACCAACTTTGTATTGTTGTGATAAATCCCAGTTAGTCATACTGTATTCTTTTTATATGTTGATGATTTTTAATATATTTTCTTGAGGATTTTTTGTATCTTTTGTTCATGACAGTATTGATTTGTAATTTTCTTTTAGTGCCTTTGTGGTTTTGGTACCAGCATTTTGGTAGTCATGGAAAATAAGTTGGAAAGTGTTCCCATCCTGGAATCAGAGAAACTTTGTTTAGGATTAATATCATTTCTCCTCTTAATGTTTGATAGAATTTACCAGTGAAATCATCTGGGCCTATAGTTTCCTTTGGAGGAAGGGTTTTCATTATAAATTCAATTTCTTTAATACAGATAGGGGTATTTATATTTTCAGTTTCTTCTTGTGTCAGTTTAGATACTAAGTTGTTGAATTTTAGGCATAAAAGTTTCATACTATTCACTTACCATTTTAATGCTTGTAGGATTTATGGTGATATATCTCACTGATTGGTGATTTTTCTTTGTTTTTCTTCATTGTCTTGCTAAAGGTTTTTGATTTCCATAGTCTTTAATGAACCAACTTTTAGCTGTTTTATCAGTTGTATGTGTGTTTTCATTGTTTTGTTTTGTTTTTTTTAAAAAACTCTAGCATTTCCTTCCTTCTGGCATACCTCATTTTACTGCATTTCACACACACTGCAATTTTTTTTTTTAATTAAAGGTTTGATGATGGTTTGTATTTTTTTTTTGTATTTTTAACAATAAAGAATTTTTAAAGTAAGTATATACATTGTTTTTCTAGACATAATGCTATTGCACCCCTAATAGACTACCTCAGTGTAATGTAAACAACTGTTTTGTGCACTGAGAAACAAACACAAATCTATGATTCGCTTTATTGCAATATTCACATTATTGTAGTGGTCTGGAACTGAACCTGCAATATCTTCAAGGTTTATGCCTATACTTACTTTGGGTTTAATTTTGTCTATTTTTTTTCTTAGCTTCCTTAGATGAAAACTTAGAACGTAGATTTTAAACTGTTCTTTTTTTAATTGAAGACATTTAAAGCTATATAGTTTCATATAAGCTGTAGATTAGCCTACAGTATTGATAAGCTGTTTTCATTGTCATTCAGTTAAAAATATTGTCTAGTTTCCCTTGTGATTTCTTCCATGACATGCCAGTTGTTTAGAAGTATATTTAATTTCCAACATTGGGACATATCTAAATATCTTCTGTTACTGTTTTCTTTGACACTGTGAATGTCACAGGACATAATCTGTAAGATTTCAGTCTTTTTGAAATTTGTTGAGATTTATTTTAAAGCCTGTTGTACTCTCATCTCGGTGAGCGTGCACTTGAAATGAACATGTATTCTGCAGTTGTTGGTTGTGGTGGTGTCTGAGAGAAGAGTTGACGCCTCTAACCACAGTTATAGATTTGTGTTTCTCCTTTTAAATTGATCAGTTTTTGGTGTGATTTGAACTTCATGTATATTGAAGTTCTTCTATTGGGTGCATTCACATTTTAGCTTGCTGTTGAATTGATCCTTTCATTAGTTGGAAATGTCCCTATTTATCTCTGCTGTCATTCCTTGTCCTAAAACGGGTTAGGAGTCCTGATCCTCCTTACAGTCAAGAATATGAGTATAACTTCTGGTTGGCCTTTTGTATCTGTGTTCCCTATTTCTGGTACTCCACTTATATGAGTTAGTTTGTGAGGCATTGTACTACAGATTACTAATGCTCTGTCCATTTTTTCCCCAGTCTTTTTTCTTTATTTCAATTGGTTAGTTTCTGTTACCATGTTTACAAGTTCACTGCTCTTGTCTTCAGCTGTCTTCAACCTGCTGTTAAGTCCATTCAGTGAATGTTTCATTTATGGGATTTCAGCTTGGTTATTTTTCTTAAGTTTCCATTCCTCTGCTGAGATTTCTGTATCTGTTCATTCCATATTTTCCTTTGAATTCTTGAACATATTTATAACAGCTGGTCTAACTAATTTCAACATCTGAGTCATATTGAAATCTGTTTCTGTTGACTATTTCCTTGACTATGCAGCACCTTTTCCTATCTTTTCTCATGTTTTTTTTGTGGTTTTTTTTTTTTTAATTACAGGCTGGACATTGTGGATGAGGTGTTACACAGTGTTTGGATTATGTTTTGTTTTTATTTTTTTACCTTCAGAGTTTATTTCTATATTGTCAACTCTCCTTATTCTTATGAAGTCTTGGTTTTAGGCTTTCTTAAGACTGATCCTTACTCTAGGTTTCTCATCTGAATTACAGAAAATAGTTGCTGTTTTCTGATTATTCCAAGAATGGTCATGTTATACCATTCTAGATATACAGGGATGAAGATAATTCATTCCATGTAGTGGATCCCTTAGGGCATTGAGGCTTAAGTCTGGTGCTACAACCCTGACTGAGAAAGGCTGCTCTAAGTTGTGATCCCTGCCTCTAACTGGTGGTTGTTCTGAGGTCTGAGGTGAACGTGTGGATGTTAAACAAAGTCTTTGCGTTCAGGCGGGATGAGCCCTGTCACCTCCCCGTGTTGCGTGGCTTCTAGGATCTTCTTTCTGCTCCTATCCCAGTAGTCGCTATTCTCTACTGGACCTCATGCTCAGGGCGTACAGAACCCAGATGCAGACCAACCACCTCTGGGATGCCTCTACCAGATGGGTGAGACGCCTCTTTAAATAGCTCTGCTCTGTAGAACCTGCCTCTGCAGGTACTTTTACTTCCTCAGCTCAGTGGGATCTCTGGGCTCTGTTTGGCCTTTCTTTCTCTTTCATTGGTTAGGAAATTTAGCCCAGGCAGAGAGTCAGGGTGAAAGTTGGTATATCTTTTGTGTTTCCCTTGTTTCTGGGATTGTGGAATTGTGGTCTTGCTCTCCCAAGATTGTAGTCTTGTCCAGTGCTTAAAAATAGTTGATGCGTTTATTTTGTTCAGTTTTAAAGGTATTTGTGGTAGGTTGGATGTGTGAAACAAGTCCATTACCAGTTACCTTGTCAAGGCCAGAAGTGGAAGTTATGGGATTTATTTTATGATCATGGAATTTGGCTTACAGTGATTCCTGCATGAATTCAGTGACTAATAGCAGGGAGTTCCTTTGTGGTCCAGTGGTTGGAAACTCCGTGCTTTCACTGCTGGGGCCCAGGTTCGATCCCTGGTCGGGGAACTAAGATCTCACAAGCATGACGAGGCCTAAAAAAGAATGATTAATATCAATACATTCTTAAAAGTTTTAAATTGTTCTGGACTAGATTCTCAATTAGATACAATATGTTGTAGCTGTGTTTTAGAATTGAATAATGCCTAAAGCCTATTGGCATTCTTCAGGATGTTTAGTGATTGTAGCCTGTCACTTTTTATGTGACTTCTGTTACATGTAGATATGACTTTTGTTAACTTTTGAGGAAATGTTTAAAGAGTAATATGATCTTTAAGGGAGAAAGATGATCTTCTTTGGAAACTTCTATTTTACTTGGTAGTAAGGGTTAGGAAGAATGGAAAAGAGGAATAATCTGTGGATTGAAAAATATTAGTCATATAAAAAAATATGTTACTGTTCAGTTGCCCAGTTGTGTCCAACTCTTTGCGCCCCGTTGGACTGCAACACGCGAGGCCTCTCTGTCCCTCCCATCTCCCAGAGTTTGCCCAAGTTCATGTCCATTGCATCAGTGATGCCATCCAGCCATCTCATCCTCTGATGCCCTCTTCTCCTTCTGCCCCCAATCTTTGCCAGCATCAGGGACTTTTCCAGTGAGTCAGCTGTTTGCATCAGATGACCAAAATACTGGAAAATATAGGAAAGGTTAAACTATAGAGCCTAATGATGTACCCTTGGATGATGAACAGTAAGGAAATGCAAGAAAGTAATTGCTTTAGTCAGGTTAGTGGGTAGTTTCTTTTGGAGGGAAGAAGGGGTCAGTGAAGAGGTTATTGTGTGTGATTTCTCTCTCTTTTTTCAATAATATGATTTTTTTATTCTTAATAAAAGCTTTTAGAGCCCTGATCTGTAAAGGGAGAGATTGGGCAATCATTCCTTCCCCTAGGATGGGTATGTGTATGTGTATGCCCTCAGACTTTCTGAAGATCTTAAGATGCATTGAACCTTAAACCTTAACCATCTCCATCTTAAAGGAGGTAGTCTGGAGTAAAATTGGGAATGGGGCTCTTTGGTGCTCAGGAAAGCATTAGGGAATGTTCCTTCATATAAAGAAGTTTCTAAAGATAAACTTGGCCAGCTTCAAAGTTTTTCTCAGCTGTTTCTTTACAGTCTCCCCTTCATGCTGTTAAAAACATATTAGAATAATAATGTAAGAGGTTTAACTTGATATAAGTATACTAATTTTTAAAGTGTTAATACTAGTTAGCTTAATTGATCACAGTTTGATCTGTTTCCATGTTAGTCAACTTTATTTTTTATTTTCTATCCTCTGTAAATCCAGCTTTCATTGCTAATTCATGTTATTGATCTTGAAGAGCACAGAGCTTAGTAGAAATCTTTCATCTCTATTTTTAAAAGCTAAGGGTTTAAGTAATTTGCCTATTAGCAAGTTATTTATTATTCTCTATTTATTAGAGAATCATAAGTCATTATAAGAATTTTACTTTGATTTAATTTTTTAAACATAATCTTCACTTGTTTAACAGGAGAAAATTACCATAGGATTTGTTTTGTTTTGTTAACAGAATAAATTTAAACGTGAAGAGAAAACAAACGGATGGAGAATAGACAAAGCATTCCGTAAGTATCAACACCTCTTTAGGAATGGATGGTTTGAAGAGCCCCACAAATGACCAATGTTTTGTCTTGGGTTCCAGTGTGTTTTAGGTTTGTTTTATCTCCCTATATTGTCATAGGAAGAGTAGCACTGGAAACTTTTCTCTTTAGCAGTTCAGGTCTGGCAGTTAATACAGATTTGTAGGCAAGGGAGTAACTAAAACATCAAGAAGCAATTAAGCAGGTTTCTGAGTCCCAAGAAATTAGAGGGACTGAGGAAACCATTTCTAAATGCTGTTTATTCCGGGGGAATTGTATTGAAGAAGTTCCTTGTTTCTGGAAGACACTATTAAACGATCCCTTACAATGGTGAGTCCATTATTCAGTCAGTAATGCAGACCCCTGCCCTGTTCTAGTTACTGTTGTAGGCACTGAGAATATCATGGTGAACAGGGCAGATGAGAATCCTGCTTGTAGAGCCTTAAGTCTAGGTGGGTGGGGGAGGAATATAGTTGGTAAGCAGGATAATTTCAGATAGTGATTAATTTCTAAGAATCAAAAAAGAGGGAGTTTGGATATTCAGGGAAGGTCTGTCTAAAAGTGTGACATTTGAATTTAGACCTGATTTGAAGAAATGATGTATACCTTTCCATTTTTAACTAATAACCTCATTAAAATGAGGCTGTTAGTTTCTCTTTAAGTCCAGAGAAATACATCAAGGGATCTGTAAAGAAAAACAATTAAATGTACCGTTTGAAGTAGTTCCTGTATTCTTTGTTTGGAAGATAATTACCAACATTTCATGATTAATGTGTTCTGTGTTCATTTGCTGTAGTGCTAATCTTAGAAAAAAATTCTAAAGAGAGGTACTTAGATTGTGTAACTCTGCACATTTATTTTCTGAGTATAGACACAAAGGTAGATGAGTGGACACTGCACCTTATCCATGTGGTATTGAGTCCTCAGGAAAACCATTTCCAGGAATGGCTCCTGGAGGATCTGGAATGTGGTAGTCCTCAACTCGCTCCATTTTGGAGAAGTGGTCTTGAAACTTTTCATTATATTTGATCAGAAAAGAATCCATAAATCTATGAACAGTCTTTATGGGGTGTGGAGTCATTGTTAGACCATTCTAAAACCTTTAAAATTCACTGTTTGGTGCTTTATAGTAGAAATTGTTTTACTGTTAATGGGTATTTAGTGGAATGGTCCTGATTAATGTTCATTTATTTCCTTGTTTGCTGATATTTGAAAGAGTCGAGTTAGTAGTGAAAGGTTGTAATAAAGGGAGGACATGAAGTGGGTGGATAGGCTTTTGAGAACTTCTTAGTCGTTCCAGTGTTTTAAAAAAGTATATTTATAATTATGCACAGTGCAATTTATTGTTTGACTTTTGATAAATAATTCACCTGTGTAACCACCACTCTAAACAAGCCATGAAACATTTTCATCACTCCAGAAGGGCCCCTCTTTTCCCTTTCTAGTCAGTTTCCACTCCTAATCCCAACCCAGGCAACCACGTTTTTCGTTTGAATCACCATAGGTTAGTTTCTCTTGTTCTAGAACATCTTGTTTTATTGTTCAGTGGGATTCTGTTATGTGACTGTACTATGTGATTGAAGTTGTTTGTTCGCTTGCTGATAAGCTCATTGCTTTTGATGTTATGATACTTAAGAAAAATTAAAACTTGGAAGTTCTTTTCCTTTTTTTTTAAATAAAAACTTGAAGGTTCTTTTTTTTCTTAAACAGAGGAAAAGCGCCCTTTTGACTTCGATTTTTTTGCTCATTTGCTTCAGAAAGTTCTTGCCGAAGAAGAGAAAAGAAAACAAAAATCTGTTAAAAATCAGAGTTCAAAGGAGAAGAAGTCCTCTAAATCACGGAAAAATGTAAAAGGTATTTATTGAAAAGTTATTTTATTTAGTAAGAATAGATTTACAGTATTGTCCCTGAAGTCTTAGGGCATTCATACATAGTTCTGGTAGTTGAGATCATTAAGACATCTGATTGGAGGGAATTGGTTTTTCTTCAGTCTTCTAGTTAACTGGCCACAAACAGCAGCTCCCTTTATAATTTTATAATTGACGTAACTGGGCTGTTTGACATCTTTTTTGTATCTGGGGCATAGTTGCAGCTAATAAAGGAGCATCAGAATTTTGAGGTGTCATATTTGCTTACTTATTATTTTTCTCTGTAAATCAAATCTGGCTCAAAAGTCTAATATAATGAAAAATGGAACTCTAATACTTTGAGCTTGTGACTAAATTGTATTGTTTGAGCACAACTTATTTCTGAGGGTTAATGTTGACTTATACCAGGTAGGAAATTTTTTATATGTGGGTATTTCTATTTTTAGGCGTATATTTTCTTAACTATTTGAATTTTGATCTGAGGACAATGTTTAGCTATAATCTTATAATGTAATAATCTTTGAACTGTAGGGAACCTTATGTGTTAGCTGTACATCCCAGCCCCTCTCCTTTTGTTTTAATAACCCAGAAGTAACCTCAGAGATCCTGTCACTTTTTTTTAACGTATCACAGTGTTAGTAGTGACAGCAGCAGAACACAACCTAGGACTGTGAGAGTCTGTGGTGGGGGACCCCAAGAGGACCCCCAGGTTCAATTATTTGCTAAGACTCACAGGATTCAGCATATAGTTGTACAAATAGCTGAGATTTATTACAGTGAAAGAATACAGAGCAAAATTGGCAAAGAGAGAAGGCACAAAGGTCAAAGTCTGGGGGAAGGTGTCCACGAGTCACATGGGATGTGCTCAATTTCCCAACATCATGTAGGAATGAGATACGTAAGGGGGTCCAGTGCTTAAGCCTCCACCCTTCCAATGCAGGGATCATGAGTTTGGTCACAGGTTGGGGAACAAAGGTGCTTCCCTGGTGGCTCAGATTAAAGAATCTGCTTGCAGTGCAGGAGACCTGGGTTCGATCCCTGGGTTGGGAAGATCTCCTTGGAGAAGGGAATGGCTACCCACTTCAGTATTTTTGCCTGGGAAATTTCATGGACAGAGGAGCCTGGTGTACTACAGTCCATGGGGTCGCAAAGAGTTGGACATGACTGAATGGCTAACACACTTGGGGGAAGTAAGATCCCACATGCTGTGTGGTATAGCCAAAAAATAAAAACTAAAAAACTAAAAGAAAAAATTGTCTACTAGGGAAGCTTGTTACCAAGTCAGCACCCAGGGTTTTTATTTAGAGGTTGGTCACGTAGATACCATCTTCCTGGCATGTACCAGAATTCAAAATGCCTAGAAGCAGTTGTTCAGCATAAACCGCATTGTTTGTTTAAACAGTTTAGGTACAGTGAGCCACTTTTGTCAGTTAGGCTGATGGAACCCTTCTCCAGACCGAAGTTTCCAGACACAGCCCATGGGCCAACCTTTTATGCAGGCCTTTCAAAGGAGTGCAGTGAGCCCTGCTTTGTTAACTACACAGAGCCAATATAGAACTTCTTTCTCTAGAGCATAGTGCCCCTGTCTTTTTTTTTTTTTCCCCCACCCCCACCAGAGCCCCTGTCTTTTTAAAAGTAGTGTTAATGACTGCAAAGTCGTTTCATTCTTTAGTCAATTTTTAAACTTATTTAGCCCTGGGAAACTAAAATAAATATACTAATCTATCAATAATCTTGTGATTACTGTGTTACCGATGATAACATAAGTACCCCACTGTAACTTATTTAATGTGAGAACTTTTCAGGTATTTTGTTACAGGTAAGAATTTAAAAATTGCTGATTATTATTCTGATAAATAAATCCAGAGTATTTTCTTAATTTTAAAATTTTGTTTTGACTTTTTTTGAATAAAAATGGGAGTCCTGGGTTCAATCCCTGGGTTGGAAAGATCCCCTGGAGAGGGAAAGGCTACCCATTCCAGTGGAAGATCCCTTGGAGAAGGGAAAGGCTACCCACTCCAGTGCAAGGAGATCCAACCAGTCCATCCTAAAGGAAATCAGTCCTGAATATTCATTGGAAGGACTGATGCTGAAGCTGAAACTTCGATACTTTGGCCACCTGATGCAAAGAACTGACTCATTTGAAAAGACCCTGATTCTGGGAAAGATTGAAGGCAGGAGGAGAAGGGGACAACAGAGGATGAGGTGGTTGGATGGCATTACCGACTCAATGGACATAAGTTTGAGTAAACTCTGGGAGTTGGTGATGGACAGGGAGGCCTGGTGTGTTGTGGGGTTGCAGAGTTGGAAATGACTGAGTGACTGAACTGAACTGAACCCACTCCAGTATTTGGCCTGGAGAATTCCATGAACTGTATAGTCCATGGGGTTGCAAAGAGTCGGACACAACTGAACGACTTTCACTTTCACAAATGGCATTGAATTTCATTGTTTTTGTTTTTTTAAATGTAATTTATTATTTTATCTTTTTTTTTAATATTCATTTTCACTTATTTGGCTTTGCTGGGTTTTAGTTGTGGCACTCAGATCTCCTTAGATCTTTAGTTGCAGCATGTGGGATCGAGTTCCCTAATCATGGATCAAACTGGGGCCCTCTGCATTGGGAGCATGAAGTCTTAGCCACTGGACCACCAAGGGAGTCTCCTTTCAACACCGAAATCAGATTGATTATATTCTTTGCAGCCAAAAATGGAGAAGCTTCCTTTTGATATAGTTAACTATTAATATATCTTCAAAGAAAAGCACTAGAAATTGTTTAAAAATCTTTGCTAATAAGGTTGTTCATTGAAAAACAAAGAATACAGAAAATGAAATTCTTGAACTCTCTCTCCTACCTTGCCTGCATGTCAAATTCTTCAGCTTTCTTAGGGATAATTATTAGTAAATTATGAGTTAGTATGAAGGTGTAAAACGCTCAGTTGTGTTTGACCCTTTGTGACCACATAGACGGTAGCCCTCAGACTCCTCTGTCCATGGGATTCTCCAGGCAGGAATACTGGAGTGGATTGTCATTCCCTTCTCCAGGGGATCTTCCTGACCCAGGGATTGAACCCAAGTCTCGTGCATTGCAGGAAGATTCTTACCATCTGAGCCACCAGAGAAGCCTTTTAGTTAGTATAGAAAGTCTTTTCTATAATATGCCTATATATGTTTGTGTCTTGGAATATATGTAATTGTTTTCCTTAAAATAAAACTGAGATGATACTGTGTATATTGTTCTGCAACTTGATTTTTTAAATGCAACAATAATTTTTGAAATCTTATACTTATTGCATATAAAGCTACCTCATTATTTACTGCCTAGATTTCTATAGCATAGTTGTATTGTAACGTATTTAGTCATTCTCTATTGGACAGTTTAAGTTGTCTTTAAATTTTTGCTAAGACATCCTTAAGTATTTATCTTCACCACCTTTAAGCATTTTTCTACAGGTTGTTTTTGTAGTTATAACATTTCTCTTATTTTCAGTGAAAAAAGTTGCCAGTGAAAGAGCTAATGATGATCGAGATGAGTCTGTGAGCACTAAAATTTCAAACCCACGAAGGTCGCAAAAGGATCCTCAGACAGTTGAAGAAGAACTACAGTCTCTGACTTTATCTGAACAGGATTCAGAACAGAATGCATTAGAACTAGACATAAATCAAAAGAAAAGAAGAAGAAAGAATCAGGGTGAAGGTAGTGAACAAGAAGTACATCTTTCAGGAAGTGCCACTGTTCAGCCAGGCTCTTCTAAAGGAGAAAAACACAAAAGTAAGTTTATTACGTATTTTAACAGCCCCTATATTACTTGTGAAGACATGTGCACTAGTGTGTATAACTTAACTGTGCTCCTTCTGAATAATAGCAACTAATGATGCGTGTTCGTTGGTTCCATATTCATGGTACTATGTTAAACCCTTTTAATTTAAAGAAAAATTAGTTTATTGTTTAAAAAAAAATGAAGTGACATGAATTTTTTCCTCTAAATTTTGTCTTTGAGAAGTGTTACCTCTTAGGTACTCATATTAACAAGGTTCCAAGTCACATGTATATAGTTAAATGTGTACTATATCTGTTAATAAATCACAGGTTTTCATGTCCTACCTCTACAGAGCCCCTCTATGAACCCAAAATAAGTTGTTTAAATTGTATATAAGGGGTGTGTGTGTGTGTGTGTGTGTGTGTGTAAGTCGCTTCAGTCGCTCCAGGTCTTTGCGACCCTATGGACTGTATAGCCTGTCAGGTTCCTCTGTCCATGCGATTCTCCAGGCAAGAATACTGGAGTGGGTTGCCATGCCCTCCTCCAGGAGATCTTCCCAGACCTCAGGGATTGAACCTGTGTCTCTTATGTCTCCTGCATTTGCAGGCAGTTTCTTTACCACTAGCGCCACCTTGGAAGCTCTACTGAAATAAATATTCTTCCGTTTTTTCTTTTGTTGAACTCCCTAGAATGCAGACATTTTGACACTTCTGAGTTCCTGGGGAATGCAAGCTAAGAGTTAAGGGACATCTTAGTCTCTTTCTTTAAGAGTTCATATATAGATTACTATATATGTGAATACATATATATAGATTACTATATCTAAGTAATATAGATTACTTAAAGCAGATAACCAAGTAAAGAGAGGAGGAAAAGGTAGTAGCAGACCAGAACAATCTTTCTGTAAAATTTAAATTTTATGTGGTTCAGCTTCACCAAGATTTTAAGTGAATCCTGATAGGTAACATAGTGTGATTTATAGGCATCATAATATTATGCTCTTTTGTGGCTTACTATTAAAGATAGTACATATAAAGCAGAATAGCTCCACTATTAAGAAACTGCACTTTGGGCCAGTTTCATAATCCTTACTTTATAGGGTTGTATGTGAATTCCTTTGTGCTTTTTAAAATGTTTTTGCTATCATTTTTATAATAATACACATTTTGTATTAATAGATAAAGGCCTGTCTTTAAGTCCTGAGATTAATGAAGATGAAGCCAGTAAGGAACAAGAGCTTCCCTGTGTACAGGACACAGATGACCTTGTGGGTTTATCCTCTGGTGAAGACGCTGAGAAAAGAACTGACCCTATTCTTTCATCAAGGTATTTTTTGTATGGTTACTCACTTTGCCTACATGTTCTCAGTTACTGAAGGAGGAGTGTGAAATCTGCACCTGTAATTGTGAATTTGCCTATTTCTCTTTTCAGTTCTGCGTTTCTTTTTCAGGTCTTTTGAAGTTCCTTTGTTAGGTGCATACGTTTCTAGGATTGTTGAATCTCTTTGGTGAAATCACCCTTGCATCACTTGTGTGATATCATTCTGGTCTTGCTCTTTGTTCTGATGCTTGCTATGCCACCACAGCCTTCTTGTGGTTAATGTTTGCATAGATTTATCATTTTCTGTAAGTATTTTCTGTTAATTATGGTTTTCAGCTGTTCGAATGTGGTATATCCTGCTGAGAGTTTTTTGTTTGTTTTTACTCCCAGTAAAACACACATAAGATGAGATCTACTCTTCTAAATGAGTTTTTAAAATGCACAGTGTCGTTAACTATGAGCACAGTGTCGTATAGCATGACTGAAACTACCTATTGAACAGTAACTCTGTTTCCTCTCCATCTCTGGCCCCTGGTAACCACCATTCTACTTTCTGTTTCTGTGAGGGACTTCAGATACTTCAAATACGTGGAATCACATAATATTTGTCCCTTTATGAGTGGCTTATTTCACCTAGCATAATGTTTTCAGGGTTCATCCATATTAAAGCATATGGTAAGATTTCTGTTTTATGGTCAAATAATATTCCTTTGTAGGTATATATCACATTTTCTTTATTTGTTTGTCTGTCAGTGAATATTGACAGTGTTTCCATCTTTTGATTATCATGAATAATGCTGCAATAATCTTGAAATTGAAGAAAATTCTGTGAGATCTATTTTCAGTTCTTCTGGATAAATACTCAGAAGGAGAATTGCTGGATCATATGATAATTCTGTTTTAAATTTTTTGAGGAGCCTTCATACTGTTTTATTGTGGCTGCATTTTACATTCCCACCCACAGTTCATAAGCATTCCAGTTTTTCCACATTCTTGCCTGCATTATTTTTTTTAATTAATATATATATTTTAATTAATATATTTTAGTTAGTTACATTTTAAAAATTAATATAATAGCTCCTAACAGGTGTGAGATGATAATTTATGGTTTTGATTTGTATTTCCCTGATGATTATGATGTTGAGCTCTTTAAATGCTTAAATACTTGTTGGCCATTTGTATATCTTCTGTGGAGAAATGTGTATTCAATTCCTTTTCCAGTTTTTTAAAAAATGTTTATTTTATTTATTTCTTTTTTGATTGTACCTTGCAACCTCCTGTGGGGTCTTAGGTCCCTGGCATTGAACCCCTGCCCCTGCAGTGGAAGGGCAGAGCCTTAACTTCTGCCAGGGAAGCACCCTTTTCCAGTTCTTTAATGGAGCTATTTGTTTTTCTGTTACTAAGTTGTAGAAGTTTCTTTTCTATTTTGAATATTAAGCTCTTGTCTGATACATAGTTTACATATCTTTTCTCCCATTCAACAGGTTGCCTTTTGACTTTTGATTGTTTCCTTTGCTATACAGAAGGGTGTTAGTTTGACATAGTCCCACTTGTCTATTTTTGCTTTTCTCACCTGTGCCTTTTGTGTCATGTCCAAGAAATCATTGCCAGTACCAGCCTTATGAAGCTTTCCCCCTGTTTTCCTTTGGTTTTATCCTTTAAGGTGTTTTATCAGGGTTCTTTAAGGTTTAAGCACCTTAAAGCACCTTAAAAGGGTTTAAAAGGTGTTTTAAGGTTTTTAGTTTTATCCTTTAACGCAGTGGACCTGGGTTCAGTCCCTAGTCCGGGAACTAAAATCCCACAAGTTGTGCAGCACAGCTGAGAAAGGGAAAGAAAAAATGTTACCTTTAAATCTTTAACGCTGCTAAGTTGCTTCAGTCGTGTCCAACTCTGTGTGACCCCATAGACGGCAGCCTGCCAGGCTCCGCCGTCCCTAGGATTCTCCAGGCAAGAACACTGGAGTGGGTTGCCATTTCCTTCTCCAGTGCATGAAAATGAAAAGTGAAAGTGAAGTCGCTCAGTCATGTCTGACTCTTAGCGACCCCATGGACTGTAGCCTACCAGGCTCCTCTGTCCATGGGATTTTCCAGGCAAGAGTACTGGAGTGGGGTGCCATTGCCTTCTCCTTAAATCTTTAATACATTTGAGTTAATGTTTGTGTATAAGATAAAGGTCCAGTTTCTTGTGTGTGTGTGTGTGTGTGTGTGTGTGTGTGTGTGTGTGTGTGTGTGTGTGTATTTCTGGCTTTCCCAACATAAATTGTTGAAGAGATTATCCTTTTCCTATTGTGTAGTTTTGGCACCCTTTCAAAGATCATTTGATGATATATGCATGGGTATATTTTTGGGCTGTTTTTTCTGATCCATTAGTCTCTGTATACCCTTTTCTGAAAAATCTGATGAAAGCCACTTATTGTCATGTAAAATACACGTATGCACATGTGCCAATTTATTCACACAATTCAGAAGATTAATAGTTTCTTTGAAGACAAGCCGTAGACCTCAGGTCTTTTAACTTGCTAGGTGACAGATATCTAAATTCTCACCTCAGACACGCAACTAACTTCATAGACTATGCACAAAACAATGCTGATGACTTTTTTTTAAGGGGGGAAAACAATCCCGTTATGACTGTTTAAATCCCATTGGTTTTGTAAAACAGTGAGCTGGTTCTTTAATTGTTACGTCCGTAAGAGTGAAGGGTCATGAATGGTAAAAACAATTTTGGAAAACAACTCTGGAGATGAAATGTATTGGCTTATTCTAAAGCTAGAGTAATCAAAAGTGTGGTATTGGAAAAGGACAAGTTGACTGAGGGGAACTGGATGTAGAATCTAGGAAGAGAAATTTAGGAATCTGATAGATGGCAGAGGTAGCATTAGCAGTTATCTCCCATATCCTATGATAAACCATAATGGGAAAGAATATTAAAAAAAGAATGTGTGTGTGTGTGTGTGTAACCAGATCACTTTGCTGAGTAACAGGAATTAACAATATTATAAGTCAGCTCTACTTCAATAAAAATAGATAAGGAAAAAAAGAAATATGTATGGTAAAAAAGACATTATCAGGTAAAGATTGAATTAACCATTCATTAAATGGTGTTTAGATATGAAAAAAATGACAGTAGATCCCTATTTTACCCTATGCAGTAACTTTTATAGATTAAAGATGACATATATAAAGCAAATCTTTAAAACTTTTAAGAGAAACTGTAGAAAAATATTTTTGTGATGTCAAGGATTTCTTAAGACATAAAAAGCACAAAGTTTAAAGGGTAAAATTGATAAATTCAACTGCAGTAACATTAAATACTTCTATTGACAAAAGCCTCCATGAAGTAAAATACAAGCTGCTGATTGTGAGGTTTTACATGAAACATGCAATCAAAAAAAGAATATACAGAGAACACTGGGAAAAGAAACACCCAGTAGGAAAAAAAAAGCAGCAAAGAATAAAGCATGGCTAAATGTGAATTTGTGTTGAAACTGAATGCTGGCCACTACCTAGTCATTATTTATATTATTGTTAGTTGAAATATTTCATGATCCAGCAGTCCTCTCCTTCCATGGTGCACCGTGAATGGCAACTTGCGTGTGTTGGAACTGTGTCCTTGATTTCCATGACTCTTGGGTAATGCGGTAGTATTGTATGAAGGACTGCCAAATAAATTTTAATGAGAGATAATTCCTAAACTTTACACTTAACATTTGATTTGTGAACCCCATGTAGTTAAGAGTTTTTCATTTTGTAACTTCTTGAGCACTTACCCTGTTCATTGTGGCTATTACTGTCTCCTAAGGTACAGTGTTTTAATAACACAGTGCAAGAAGGATCTTAGAGAAACCAAAATACCCATTTTGTTTATTCCGTGATATGAGGGATCACCTTCCAGAATTTTGACTTTTGTGTATTTAAAAAATCTTTTAAATGATCAGTAGAAGATGTATATTACTAAAAGGTTCTTTTCTCAATATATTTTCATTTCCTTCATAGTCAAGAAGGTGTCGTATCAGTGGCAACTGAGACTGCAGAATCAAACACTTCAGATTTGCCTTCATCAGAAGGTGGAGTTAGAGCATTGTGTGAGGTGAATAGTGCTGAGAGTAGTTGTACAGAAGAAAGAGATGTTGACCCAAAAAATAAATCACTGTAAGTATTTTATGTGGTAGGATTTTAAAATTTGTTTTTAAAATTTTGATAATTTATCATTAAAAAATGATAATGTTGTTTTCTTAAGGGATTAGGAGGGTACTATAGACCATTTAGTATGTAATTGTACTGTGGCCTGAGAGACATCAAAGTTTTTTACTTTTATATTTCATTACAGAAAGATTATCTTTTATATCTGATGTATAGTAGTGATAGGAGTTATAGCAAAGTGGTAACTTACAATGAAATTCTAAAATAATTTGGAAACCTAAATATTTGCTATGAGATTTAACTTTTACTTGGTCTGAGTTATTTTTCATACCTGTTGTCAAAGAAGTAGATTTTGATATTGATACTTTAAAGAGATTATGTGTTATGCTTGCTAGTGTGAAGATAGTGGTTAAATTAATACCTTCAGTAAAAACAATAAAAGCACCACAAGACTCTTCCTTTGAAAAGGTATCTCAAAAATTCAGATTTCCTTTTTGTCTCCTTTATAACACTTGAGATGGGGTTAAAAGCAGTTTAGTTTATGAATTTTTATTTTCAGTAAAGCATGGTCACATTGAGAATCAAATTTATTTATTTTTTAAATTGTTTTTGGCTGAGTGGCTTGTGGGATCTAAGTTCCCCGGCCAGGGATCAAACCTGTGCCCTCCACAGTGAAAGTGCAAAGTCCTAAGTACTGGACTGCAGGTAATTCCCAAGACTTATTTTTTTTCCAGTAAAAATAGAAACTAGTCTTTGGAATAGGCAATGTGTCCCTGGGGTTCAAACATTCAAAAGTACAAGAAGTTATACAGTGAAGGATCTCTTCTACCATGTCCCCATTTACCCTAACAAGTAAACAGTGTTGCTTATTTCTGACATTCTTTGAGAGATTGAAAAATTAAAACACAAATAACCAAAAAGAAAACAAAAACAAAAAAAGGACATTAAAGCTAATAGAAGTACACAAAGTACATGTTTTTTTTTTAACTCTTTTCAAAAACTTAATGGTAGCATAGTATACTTGCTGTTTTGCAAGTTTTTGTCTTATATCCTCATCTTTACGTAAAGGCCTTCTTTATTCTTTCTGTGGTTGCATACTGTTCTGTTGTATGGATGAATTACAGTTTATATTATCCATGCCCTGCTGATGACTATATATGTTGTTTTTATAGGCAGTGCTTAGAAACTTATACCTCTGTCATTTCACCTTTGTGCAGTGTATTTGTAGGTGAAGTTTCAAACATGAAATTGCGAGCCCAAAGAATATATTTGTATGTGAGCGTGTGTACGTTTATATACATTTGTGATTTTAATAGATACTTACAAAATGCTCTTCATAGGAGTTATTCTAGTTTATATTTCCACTAACAACATAAGAAATGTCTCCCTTACCAACAAACAGTGTTACAAACTTGGATTTTTGCCAGTCTTGATAGATTGTAAAAGAAAATAGTATCTCAGTATGATATATCTACCTCCTCCTCCTTTTTGACCAGGCGTATGTAATTCTTTTATTTTTTCCCCTTCAGCTGCTTATTTAAAAATTTTCTGTACCTAACGAAAAGTCCAAATAATGGGATAGTGAACATTTGTATACGATTCCCTTTAGAGTCCCTGATTCTTAATATCTTCACATTTGTGCTTACTTGCTCTACTTTGAATTGGTATTCAATATGTTTCTCATTGGGAGTGAAACTGAGCATCTCTTCACATCTCATCTCTATTTTCATTTATTCATTTTTTGTGAGTTCATACCCTTTGTCCAGTTTTCTAATGAGTTACTGTTGATGTTGTCTTGTAGGAAGTCTTTACATTTTAGAGAGGTTAGTCTTGTAATATGAGTTGTAAAACATGCCTTGGTTTGTAGTTTGACTTACAACATATCTTTTGGCCATGTAAAAGCTTTTGATATTTACAGTGTCAAATCTCTCTCTCTCTTTCTCCTTCTTTTCTTTTTCTTCCTGTTTTGGCTCCTGATTTTTTAATCAAGTTTTAGAAAGGCTTATCCCATTTCAAATTTATAAAAGAATTCACTCATATTTTCTCTGTGGTTTCACTTAAATCTTTGATTCATTTGGAATATATTGCAAGTACAATGCAAGGGATGAAACTTATTTTATTCCCTAGTATTACTAGTTTTCCCGTTACCATTTAATTGAATATTTGTTAAAAAGATATATTACTTTTGTGTTGATTTCATTCTATTTTGAGATGCTAACTTTATTGTATCCTAAAATCATATATATTTTCAAGTTATCTCAGTTTTCTTTTTTGTGTCAGTTATCTGTTATTCATGTACTAGTACCACAATATTTTAATCATTGATACTGAATATTGTAAATATCTGATAAATTAGTAATCCTTCGTTGTTCTTCTTGTTCACTTTTCTTTGCTTCTTTTATTGTAAGTAAGCTTAAAAGAGTTGTTTTCTAGCTCTAAATGAATTTTTAAAGAATTTTCCAGAATTTCTTTTGAATATGTCTGCATGTTGGTAAAATTTGAAGGATGTTAATTTTCTAGGGAAACTGATCAAACAGAAACTATTAAACCAATGACAAGAGGACGACTCCAGAGACCTAAACCCAATTTATCAAGGGCAGTTGGGAAGAAATCAGTTCTTTCACGAGGTAAAACAGATGCAGAGGACAAGAGTTTACATAAAGAAACTCCTGTTGAAAAGGTATGGAGTAAGAGACATAATGGAAATTAAAATTATAAAGTTTCTTTCCTAAATAGTTGGGAATAAAAATGTTTAACTTGTAATTACAAAGTAAATGATAATAAAGCCAAGATATAAGAAATTCACACATTAATAAATTGTCTTACTAGCCTCATACATTTTCTTTAGAATGTCGGATATATCATTTTGAACATCCTTAGTAGTGACAAAGCTATCTTTTGTTTACTTATATAAGATTTTTATTAAAAGTATTTTTTAAACCAGCTATAGTGAAATTATACTCACAACTCTTTATCTAAACACAGATATATTCCTCTGTCTTTCCTTTATAGACTTTCTCTTTTTATGAAAGTAAACATTTCTGTATTTTTGAGTCATAACATATATTACATTTAAAACTTTTCCTCTGAAACTATTAATTTATACTCTCTTGGGGTTAGTTGATCTTTTTAATAGCTGCATCGGATTAACATTATTATTAATTTACCTAGCCGTTTCTCTGATGCTTAGGTTGTTTCCTTTTTTTTTTAACTCTATAAGTAAAAGCAGTTTTGTAAATAGCAAAGAATAAATTTCTAGGGGTGGTAAGGGTTACTGGGCCATAGTATTTAAAATGTATTTTTGGCTCTTGGTATATATTATCAAACTGACAGCCAAAAACAATGAATCTTAGGAACTTGTTGGCAGTCCAGTGGTTAGAACTCAGTGCTTTCACTGCCTGGGTCTGGATTCAAACCCAGGTCAGGGAATTAAGAACCCACAAGCCATGCAGCGCCCCCCCCCCAAAAATCTATTTACATTTCTATAAGCATTATGAATGCTTGCTTCATTATATCTTTGTCAGTATTATATTAAAAATGTTCTATTTTTGCTAAAATAATCCTTTAAATTTTAGTCTGCTTTTTTCCTCTTATGTGAAATCTTTCCATACTTTTTGTAATATAGTTATATTATTATATTCTTGTAAGATGTTTTTAAATTCTAGAAAATTGGGAAAATACAGACTCATGTAAAAAGTAAAGTAGAAATTAATTGTTTAATCCACATACAACCAACTGTTTTAGGATATATCCTTCCGACTTTTTCTTTTTTTACAAAGTTGAATAATACTATTAATTCAGTTTTGTATAATTTGATATTTTAACGTTTCATATTTTTTCACATCATTAAATGTCTTTTGAAAACATGATTTGTAGTGACTTCATAATTTCGTAATATTCTATCAGTGAGTGTAACTAAATTTATTTAACCATTTATTCATTATTGGATATTTGTCAGTTTGCAGTATTTGCTGTTTTGTATAATGTTCCAGTGCCCAACCTTGTACTTAAGTCTTCGTCTAAATATTTTCTTAGAGTAACATCTGAGAAATGATATTACTGGGTCAAAGAATATGAACATTATTAAAGCTCTTGATTCATATTGGTAAGGATATATCAATACGTGCTTCTATTAGTAATGTATGAGATGATATGTTTAAAATGTTCTCATCTGTGTTTATGATTTTAATAACTCTTCTAATAATTAGAAGTACAAAAATGAGAAATTTTATTATTTCCACTTATTTATTATAAAGTTTTTATGTTAAGTAGATTAAATATAAAAAATTAAATTTGTAGAATCCCATGGGAAAGGATGGTATTTCTGGAATGGAGAATACAGAGAAAGAGAACCCAGAACCTGACACTGTATCTAAGTAAGTATTTAGGAAATAGAATAAAAATAGTAACTCTTAGAAATGATTGTAATGGCTTGTTTTCTACTTGCTAATGTCTGAATTTTATTTTCATCTAGTGTAATTAAGTCCATTTTTAATTATAGGGATTGTTGAAATATTTAATAATGCTGTTTATGCTTGGTATTACAAGCATAATAAATATGCTTAAATAAATTATGGTGTGGGTCCACTAGTTAACAAAATCTTGTTAGATAAATTAATGGTTAAGATGTATGTTGATGGATAATTTTATTTATAGCAAGGGGTTTCAAAAGGGCATACTTAGGGGAATTCCTTGGTAGTCCAGTGGTTCAGGCTCTGTGCTTCCATAGCAGGGGACACACATTCAAACCCTGGTTGGGGATCTAAGATCCTATGTGCTGCTTGGTGTGGCCAAAAACAAAAAAACAACAGAATATTTAACATGGAGTGAGAACTAGAATAGGTCTTGGTCCAATATAAATCTGAACAAGTGGATTCCGGACTATATATTTATGCCATAATCTGTGTCTAGTGCCCTGAAAGTGTATGTTACACAGTGGTGTCCTGAGTGGGTAATAATATTCCATACTTGTCAGGTATAGATTTTTTCCAATTTTGTGGTGAAAATTTGATTTAAAAATGCTTTTTTATAGTCATGCTTCTAGGACTGTGTCTGTTCTAGAGAGGTAAGGTATTAGAGGTATGTGTATCTTTGCAGGTGTTCTTGACAGTTGTGAATTATTTTGTATTTGCAAATGGTTTACTTATTTATACCTAGGGAGAATGGAGTACTGAAAATAAGCCTGTGATATACAAGTAATTATGTGACTTCAGAATAACCATTGATTTTATTCCTTTGTAATTACTCTAGTTTGAGTGAAAAAACTTGTCTGCAGGAAGATGATCAACCGAAGGCTTTCAGACCTGCACGACTAATGAGGGGCTTATTACAAAGGCCAAAACCAAATGTAGGTAAAGCTGCTGAAAGAAAAGAAACTCTTACATCACAGGAAAAACCTGGTGCCAGTATAGAAAAGAATGAAAATGAATCCTGTATCAACAGAGATGTAAGTACTCTGATGCCCTCCAGTTTTTTGTTAAACAAAACATAAGCCTCCTTTCATCTCCCTTTTTAAAACATCAGTATTATACAATTATCTACACTGTTCTTTAAATTTAATGCCCATATGTCATAGCCAGAAGCTTTGCTAATTGTGAAGGCACTTAGCTCTCAGCTCTGTGGATTTTAACCATTTATATGATGAATCATCTGCTTTCACCTTATGCATGTTTGGACTTGCCTTCTTCCCCCATCACTCAGCAGTTGTGATTACACTTCCCTTTTGAAGGGAATTACAGGATTATACTTCTCTTTCGAAAACATAGGTAGGTGTCAGAATTTTAACACTGACTTAAACAAAATAGAATGTTAAAAGCTCCCTACTATAATATTCCAACAACAAGGATTATGAATTTTAGATATTTACATAATAACTGGTCTTTGTGATAACAGTAAGAATTGGTATGGTTTGAGATTGGAATTTCTTCTGTAGTAATTCCCAAGGTGTATAATGTGATTATAATAATCCAAAAGACTTAGAAAGACAGAACCCAAGGGACAGTTTTAACAGATTACTTGCTTTCTGACTGGGAAGAAAAGAATGGGGGCTTTGAGATGAGTTAAAAGGTGTGGTTTATGAAATTTTCTGTATCTTAAGAAAAAACATGAAAAAGTGCCTCTTAGGAAATTCCTTGGTGATCCAGTGGTTAGGATTCTGTGCTTCTGCTGCTGGGGGCCTGGGTAAGATCTGCTAGCTGCACAGCCCAGCCCCCCCAAAAAAAGTGCCCCTTGAATATCATTTTACAGTTTTGAAATGTTTACCATTTTCCTTGTACTCAAATTGTACATAATTTTCAATGAAATCTTTTATAAATGAGTGTTTCATTCTAAGACCTAAAACTTTTAAAAAAATGTGTTTGTTTTATTTAGACTCCTGAACAGATAGATCAGTCATGTGAAAATTTTGAGTGTGAAGACATTGTATCACTATCTGATAAAAAAGATAGTTCCTTTCAAAATGTGCAGTCAGATGAGCACAAGGCTGTTAATGAATGTCTGAGGTAAGCATCATCTTATTGATGATATAATATTTGAATTATATGTAAAATTTTAGAAATTATCAACCATTTTTTAAAAACAATAGCAAATCAGATTGATTTGTTGTCTGTTTATCAAGTTACATAATATTTACAAATATACATTCACCTTTCAAGGCAGTTTGTCTCACTGCCTTCATGTTGATTTCTCACTTATTGGTATTTTGATGAATTTTACCCATCACAAATTAGACCTTGCGTTATTAGTAACATGGGTAGTATTATCACTTGACAAGCATATTAAATTATGTGTCTATATCCAAATGTGAAAATGCTACTTACTTTAGTATTTGTTTCTTTAGGCTTAGATTGATCACACATATGTAAATCGTATGTAATACTTATATGTATAACTTGATACCTTTTTACAGCCAAAGTTCTCTATATTTGTTATTTCCCCTCTGGAGGATACCAAACTAGATCAACAGAACTATAAGTAGGCTTTAAAATTTTTTTTCCTTTTGGGAATATTCAGTGCACAAAAGTAGTGAGAACAGAATAACAGACTCCTGTGTACCTACTATTTAGTTTCAGCAGTTATTCATATTTTACCAATCTTTGCATTCACAGTCTGGCTTATTGTATACTTTATTTAAGCTATATGAACCCATTTAAATACTACATAACCTATGAGTGAAAGCTAGGTTTCCTGAACTACTCAAAAGGTCTCTGTTAGAAGACAAAAAAAATTCCTTTATTCCTCTCTTCCTTCTCTATTCCTTTACTTCTTACTTCCCTCTCTGTATCCCCTCCCTATACCCCCAACCTATTTCTCTGCTTTGCCATAGAAATTCTGGGTACAACCCTATACATACAACTGCATTGCTGCTGCTGTTTAGTTGCTAAGTTGTGTCTGACTCTGCGACTCCTTGGACTGTAGCCCATCAGGCTTCTCTGTCCATGGGATTTCCCAGGCAAGACTACTGGAGTGGGTTGCCATTTTCTTCTCCAGGGATCTTCCTGACTCAGAAATTGAATCTGCATCTCCTGCACTGGCAGGCGGATTCTTTACCACTGAGCCACCTGGAAAGGCTGTACAATTGCATTATTACATATCTCTGATACAAATATTAATTACAGCCTGACACTGTTGGAAAAAATCTAGGGACTGAAAACAAGAGAAATATCCCTACAGGCAAATGCCCCAGAGAAGGGCAGTAATGTAGGTGAAGTGGAGACAGATTTGAAAGAAACTAGAAGAGAGATTTCCCCAAGGGAGAAGATACTGGAGTTGATCAGTGCCACTGAAGAAATAGAAAAGACTGAAAGAAGAGAAATATCTACACCAGGAAAGGCCTAGGAGATCAAAATATTAACCAGTCACTAGGTGGTTTTTCATTCAGTTATATATTTTTATTGGTTTTACCACCTATTATTATGATAAAGCACAAAACAGAGTGTCCTGCTGCTTTTTTGGAAAATGAAGTACTTGTAGTAGATAGTGATTGTTATGTGCCCAATAGCATTCAGCAGACTGCAAAATGTTGATTTTCTCTTGTTTCATTCCCAGTTTTTATTATGAAATCACGAGGTTTTAGAGAAATGACTGTACAGGAAATCTCAATTTGAATTGTTTTTAAAAAGTGAGGAGGGGTAGACTTAGTTTTTAGCCATAAGACTGTATCTTATTCAAATTCTACCTCCATCCAGCTATTTGAGATCTTGGTTAGTTCTGGCAATATAAATGAGTTCTTTAACTGTTACCCAGGCATGTGTCAGGATAAAGGATAGTAGGGGTGAAAAGGTAGGGATAGCAGATACAAATTAATTTAACTCCAAGTAGAGGATGGAAGAGTCTTTCTCAATAGGTATTTGCCAACACTGATGTGGATGACAATTAGCAAGAGACTATTCAGGCCCAATTTGCCATTATTCTAATTGACCTAGGGCTTCTGTGGTGATTCAGACAGTAAAGAATCTGCCTGTAAAGCAGGAGACCTGAGTTCAATCCCTGGGTCAGAAAGATCTCCTGGAGAAGGGAATGGCTGCCCACTCCAGTCTTCTTGTCTGGAAAATTCCATGGACAGAGGAGCATGGCGGGCTGTAGTCCATGGGGTTGCAAAGAGTTGGACACGATTGAGTGACTTAACACACTTCCACTCATTGACCTTATTGATAGATTTAATTATTTTTAAAATTTACTGTAATTTCCAAGGGTGGAATTTTTTTTTTCTCTCCTTTAATTTTTTAAATTTGGCCCAAAGAGTGCTGGTGCTTCATTAATTATTTTTTTTAATTTGAGAGTTCCTGATTTTTCAGTAGTTATTTCTTAATGATCATATCTTCAGTTGACAGTTGGGTTTAAAATTTGATTGTGTGTGTGTTTTCTTTCTTTTTTTTTTTTAGTATTCAGGAGGATAATAGAGCAAATAAAGATGTTCGAATTCCAAAGACTCGATTTCAGAAACCAAAGCCAAATATAGGAAGGAGAACTGGAAGAAGAGGAATTTCCTCAAAGGAAGAGGTACCAAAGGAGGTAATTGCCTCTGAGGAGATGACAGCAGAAACTTTGAGAGAAACTGCAAGACTGGAAACCTCACTAAGGGAGAAGGAACCTGTGGAGACTAATACTACTAAGGAAATGGAGTCAGATTTAAAAGAAATTGGAAGAAAAGACATCTCTTCCAGGGATATAATGCCAGAAATGAGTGATGTCGCTGTGGAAATGGAGACAGATTTGAAAGAAACTGAAAAAAATGACATCTCTCCCAGGGAAAAAATGCCAGAAATAAGTGATGTCACTGTGGAAATGAAGACTGATTTGAAAGAAACCGAAGAAAATGACATTTCTCCCATGGAGGAAATAGAAATGATTGATGTCATTGCAGAAATGGAAACAGATTTGAAAGGAACTGGAAAAAATGACATCTCTCCCAGGGAAAAAATGCCAGAAATAAGTGATGTCACTGTGGAAATGAAGACTGATTTGAAAGAAACCGAAGAAAATGACATTTCTCCCATGGAGGAAATAGAAATGATTGATGTCATTGCAGAAATGGAAACAGATTTGAAAGGAACTGGAAAAAATGACATCTCTCCCAGGGAAAAAATGCCAGAAATAAGTGATGTCACTGCAGAAATGGAGACAGATTTGAAAGAAACTAGAAAAAATGACATCTCTCCCAGGAAGACAGTACCGGAAATAATTTATGTCACTGCAGAAATGGGGACAGATTTGAAAGAAACCAGAAAAAAGGATATCTCTCCCAGGGAGGAAATACCAGGAATGAGTGATGTCACTGTGGAAATGAAGACTGATTTGAAAGAAACTGGAAAAAATGACATCTCTCCCAGGGAGAAAATGCCAGAAATGAATGATGTCATTGCAGAAATGGAGACAGATTTGAAAGAAACCAGAAAAAATGACATCCCTCCCAGGGAGACAGTACCAGAAATGATTGACGTTACTGCAGAAATGGGGACAGATTTGAAAGAAACCGGAAAAAATAACATCTCTCCCAGGGAGGAAATACCAGAAATGATTGATGTGTCTGTGGAAATAGAGACAGATTCTAAAGAAACTGGAAAAAATGACATTTCTCCCAGGGAGAAAATGCCAGAAATGAGTGATGTCACTGAGGAAATGGGGACAGATTTGAAAGAAACCAGAAAAAAGGACATCTCTCCCAGGGAGAAAATACCAGAAACGAATGTTGTCACTGTGGAAATGGAGACGGATTTGAAAGAAACTGGAAAAAATGACATCTCTCCCAGGGAGAAAATGCCAGAAATGAGTGATGTCACTGCAGAAATGGAGATAGATTTGAAAGAAACCAGAAGAGAGATAACAGTGGTGACTGATGCCACTGAGGAAAGAAAGACAGATTTGGAAGAAACTGAAAGAAGAGAAATGTCCCTACAGGAAAATGCCCCAGAGGAAGTTGATACTATTGGTGAAGTAGAAACAGGTTTGAAAAAAACTGAAAGAGAAATTTCCCCAAATGAGGAGATATCAGAGATGCCTGATGCTGCTGAGGAAGTAGAGACAGATCTAGAAGAAAGTGATAGAAGAGAAATATCTACACAAGAAAATGCCTCAGAGGTCAAAACTGTAGGTGACGAAATGGAGATAGATTTGAAAGAAATTGGAGTAGAAATTTCCCCAAGGGAAAAGGTATTAGTGGAGATCAGTGCCACAGGGGAAAGAGAGACTGATTTGGAAGAAACTGGGCAGAGAGACATTTTCCTGATAGAGAAAGCATCAGGGAAGGTGGCTGCTGTTGAGGAAATAGAGGCAGGTTTGAAAGACACTGGAAAAGAAATTTCCTTGACGAAAAGCAGATCAGAAGAGATCGAGAAAAGCATGGCAGATTTGGAAAACGCAGAAAAAATAGACATTTCTCTAAGGGAAAAAGAACCAGAGGAGACTGGTACCTCAAGTCGAGCTGAGGCATATTCCTTGCAGACCAGTAGTGGTGACTACAGCACTGTGCCTTCACTGAGTAATACAGTATGTATTTTTCTGTCCTTTAAAAATATCTTTTGGATACTTTTTTCAGAGAAAAGTTATCAAAGTAATTCCAGGATTATTGCCCTTAAATCCAATAACATATAAAATCACTAAAATTTTTTAATTGTGGAAAAGTTACTGTTCTTAATGTCAGTTTAAAGTTACTCTTAGATAAAAGGAGTATAGGAAATTGGACTGAATTTGTGCTTACGCTAGTATGAACATACATTGGAATTATTTATTTTGACCATACTTGTATCAGTTTTTCTCTTTATTTCCTGCCCCACCTCATTTCACTTTACTTTTAAAAGTTCCTTTTATTAAAAGTTTCCAGTTCATTAAAGTTGAAGATATTCTAACATTTTCTAGTTTTCTTACTTTTTTTTGGATAGGTAATGGCATTTTTAGTTTTGAAAAAACATAATGTGCAATATAGAAAGACTTTCCCAAATTCTGTGTTTCGGCATTTGTAAAGTAAATTTCATTTTATTTAAAAATGAAACATCTCCAAACTTCTATATTTTTAAAGACAATAGAATATATAGGCTTTTGTTTGAAATGTGTGACATGGCCAAGAAGTTGATTTCAGTTTTACCATAAGCTCTTTTCACATAGAAAAATCTGAATGAACTTTTTGGCCAACCCAATGTATGTGCTGTTTTATTTCCAGGACTTGGGCAGGGAAGTGCTATCCGTGGTTCATACATCTGTAGAAGGAAAAAATTCTGAAAAGGAAGTGTCAAGTCAGTTGAGCCATTTGAACATTTCTTCGCAGTCTTCTGAACTTGATAAAATAGTAGAAGACCAGAAGATGCAACCTTCAAGTGTTCCAGAGCAGTTTTCAGATATTCATTTAAGGTACAAGTATATAGGTCTGTGTGCTTTTGAAGAGAAAGGATATAAAGTTATAGTTGCAGATTATGTTAAACTAAGGTTTTAAGACATGCCATCTGTAGCACAGTGTTGAATATTTTAAGCTGGTTTGGGGGAAAACTGGGAGAGGTTTGAGGTCATTTTGACAGTAGATTGTGAGAATCACCAACATACAAAATTGTGTGCAACACATACTTTTAAGTCAGTACAGGTGTGACAAACCTGTATTTTCTTTGTGCAAAGATGATGTAATTCCTGGGCTTATTCCTGGATTGTACCTCTCATGTTTTTCAGGATCTACCAAATAGTTCAATTTGTTTTCCTGTTAAGACTTAGAATTAAATATTTACTGCCAGTCTCTAAGGTTATCCTAAGACTCCACTCCCACTGCCCCTTCATTTCATCCTAAAGCTTGATAATCCTTGTTCCAAAAGCAAATCTCTTCCTCAAGAACAGACGCCATGTGAAGTTAAGCTGACACCTTTTATGAGAAGTAGATTCAAAAGACCTAAACCAAACTTGGCAAGAGCAGCTTCAAAAAGAGAGACTACGAAAGCGGAAAAGCAGGCACCTGGGAAAGAGGTGGAAGCTGATAAAACAGAGACTGTTGTGATACAGCAGAACTGTGAACAAATGAGTACTCTCCCTTCTCAACATGTGAGTGTTATTTCAAATGGAGGTTTCCTGTCTTAGTTATTACAATTATTAAAGTAAAACGTTTAGAGTGAAAATTTGCAAATATTTTCTCATGTTATTTTTAAAAATGTATTTGTTTGACTGCATTGGGTCTTAGTTGCAGCACATGGGGTTTTTGTGGGTGTCTCTCTAGTTACAGTGGGTGGGCTTAGTTGCCCCGAGGCATACGAGATCTTATCTCCTTGATCAGGAATCGAATCTTGAGTTCCCTGCACTGGGTGGTGGATTCTTAACAACTGGACCACCAGGGAAGTCCTTCTCATGTAATTTTTACTGTGTTTGATATTACTGTTGCTGTACTTAATGTACCTCATTATTCCACATGGTTTTTGTAAGAATCTCAAATCTCTGATGATGGACAAATATCAGGGGAAGGATTTTAAGAGGCCCCAGCTGTAGTTCAAGTTATTGAACTACATTATGTGACCTAAAGTTCATTATGTGACCATAGCCTTGTAATGCAGCCACTTTCTTCACAGGGAAATTGAGAATGACAATCTATCTTTATTTCACTCTGTTGTGAAAGTGAAATAAAAAGTTAAAAGCTTGATATGAGTTAAATGAGATTATTTTTATTTACTTGATTAACTTAGTCTGTAAGAGATCAAGCAATATGATACAGCATCAGAAACCTTGAAATGAAACGTTCACACACATAAGTTGAGTGCTATGAATGTACAAAGTACTTTTTTGAATTAAAGTTCTTTTACAGCTTAACTTAGTTCTTACTATACTTGAACGTTTGTGCTTTTTCCTCCTAATCTTATATTTAAAAAAGATAAATCATGGGACTTCCCTGGCAGTCCAGTGGTTAGGATTCTGTGCTCTCACAGCTGAGGGTCTAGGTTCAGTCTCTGGGGAACTAAAATTCCATAAGCTACATGGCATGGCCCCCCCCTCAACCCCCTAAATCACTTTTTGTTGATTATTTTATCCGGTTATAAAAATTTCAAATTAAAAATCATCTAAAAAGTTAGTCTTTTATAATGTTCCATCTCTTCCTCCCAAGTTAATCCAAAGTAGCAATTTTAAATATATCTACCTAAACTTTTCTTTATAGATACTTATTTATATAAATAATAGAACATGTTGGTCTTTTCATTGTTTTCCAAAAATAGCATCATATCTTATAATTTTTTTCACGTACAATATTGTGAACATCTTTTTGGGTCAGTATATATAAATTAAACTTCTTTTAATTGACTGTACTATTATATTGTAAAGAAATTATAATTTATTTATTCAGTTGCCTACTGATTTGTCTCATTTCCAGTTTTTTTTTTCTTTTCTTTTTTCGGGAGCTATTATATTGCTACAATAAATATCCTTGTTATAATTTATTAGACACTTATTTGAGTGTTTTTATAAGATACATTTCTAGAAGTAGAATTGCTGGGAATTAAAATTATTGATTGATACTGCCCTATTGTCTACAAAGACTGTATCAATTTATTCTTCTAATCGTTTATTAAAGTTCCTATTTCCCTATACTTTTACCAACCCTCGATGAAATTTTTCTTATCTACCTTCTAGGATGTGGCTTCTCTAATGACATCAAGAGAAAAAGACAAATTAGATCATGATCCAGAGGAGACTGTGATATTACCATGTGTGCAGACTGAAAAGGACCTTTCACCTTCGAGTTCTTGTGAATCTAAAGAGGAGTCTCAGTCTACACAAGCCCAAGAAAAGGAATTACTTGTCTCTATGGGGTAAAAAGTGATAGTTTTTTAAAGATCTAAAATAGGAGAATCATTTCAAGTATTCATTTTTTTTAAAATGTGTTAGTGTAGTTTAAAAGTGAGTATCAAGAGTAGTTGGTTTATATTTATTCATGTGGCAGACTGCCTAAAATTTTTAACACTTGCTGCTTATATTCACTGTTAGCTGCTTAGAATCTTATACAAAGCAATGTATTTAAAAAATATATGTGTATAAGGTATGTATTCATTGCCTCTTTAAAAATTATAGTAAGGTACATATGGGCTTCACCAGTGGCTCAGTGGTAAAGAATCCGCCTGCTAATGCAGGAGATGTGGGTTTGATCCCTGGGTTGGAAAGATTCCCTGGAGAAGGAAATGGTAGCCCACTCCAGTATTCTTGCCTGGAAAAATCCCATGGACAGAGGAGTCTGGCGGGCTACAGCCCATCGCATCAGGAAAGAGACACAGCTTGGTGACTAAACAACAAAGATACATGTAATATAAAATTTACTGTCTAACCATTTTTAAGTGTATTGTCCAATGGCATTAAGTACATCATCAATGTATTGTACACCATCACCACCATTTACATCCAGAACATTTTTCTTCCCAAACTGAAACTCGATACCCAGTAAAGAGGAACTTCCCATTCCCCTTTCTCCAGTCCCTGGCAGCCACCATCATACTTTCTATTACTATGAATTTGGATATTTCACTACCTTTTGAGAATTGAAATAACTTTTTTTTAATAAAATGAGATATAATCAGAAAGTAATTTAATTTTCCTTTACTGTACAAAATGTTTTTATAGTTTTATTAGATTCAGATTTTATATTTTTACAGTAGTTTTCATCTTTTACAATCAAGCTTTCTCTTTTCTCCTGTTCCCTTTTCTAGGACTCATAATATAAACACTTTTGAACAAGGAATAAAGGAAAGGGTTATCCAAACTGCTCCTCTAGTAAGGGGTCGATTTCAGAGACCCAGACCAAACTTACGAAAGGCTGGCCAGAGGCAAGTAATAGAAAAAAGTGAAACCAAAGAAATAACTAAGGAAGAAAAGACACTACAAAAAGATGAAACTGGAAAGAAATTCCTGACTGTGGTGAGTTATTGCTGTGTAAGTAAATCAGGCCCTTTAATGCATATTAGAATATCAAATGGTAGGTAGCTCAGACTTGGCTTACAATAGAAGCACCTGATATTTACTCTAGTTAATTAATACGTAATGTATTTACTTTTGTTTCAGATTTACTGTTTTGGATTTTTTTTTTTTATGAAAATAGATTCCCCTTCCCCTCCATTAATGAACCTATTCATTACAAAAATGTTCAATCAATACAAAATAATACAATAATTATCCCAAAGTCTCACCACTCTGAGACAACCACTGAAAACCTTTTGATATATCTTACCATATATATCTCCATGCCTGCATGTGTGCATACTTACATAAATTTATATAATAAAATCATTGTATGCATATTATTTTGTGACTTACTGTTTTCCACTTGTTATACTAAGTGGTTTTCCATGTCATGAAATAGGAAGTTACATAATTTTTAACTGCTGGGTAGCATTCTGCTATTTTGAACGACAATTTAACCAATCTCTTTATTAATGGAGCTTTTGATATTAGAAAGAAATCTTAAGCAGTTTAATGCCCCATTTCAACAGATCTTGTTTTTCTGTTCTTTTTTTCTCGAAGGGAAAATCTACATTTAAAATAAAGTATTGTAATACTTATTTGCTCCTTCCCCCAATTAAAAACAAACGTTTTGAACTCTTTGGGAAGGAGATTCACAACAGTTGGTAACTGTAGTTTTTAAAGCATTACGTGAACGTATTACTGCAATAATCTTTGAAATTTCTCTGTGAATTGGCAGTTTTGTTTTGGGCAGCAAAATATGAACATTTCATACACAAGTTTGAGATTTCTTTTAAAAACTTAAATACCTTTTTTTTTTTTAAATTAATTTATTTATTTTAGTTGGGGGCTAATTACTTTACAGTATTGTAGTAGTTTTTGCCATACATTGACATGAATCAGCCATGGGTCCACACGTGCTCCCCATCCTGAACCCCCCCCACCCCCCTCCCCATCCCATCCCTCTGGGCCATCTCAATGCCCCAGCCCTGAGCACCCGTCCATACATAGAACATGGAATGGTGTTCTGTTTCACAAATGACAATATACATGTTTCAATGCTATTAAATACCTTTCTTAATGATGAAAATATTTTAGGAAGTATGTTCTGTTGCTAAAAAAAAAAAACCCCAAAATAACTAATATAGTTTTGTCATTTCAGCCAAATTCTCAAATTGCAACCAAACTTGAAGTTGTATCCTCTGAAGTGCCAGAAGGCAGAATGTCTGAAAACCAGAGTCACGTTCTTTTAGAAAACCTTCATATTAACAAAGTAGATGTTTTAGGTGAAAAGATGAGGTGAGTTTGCTTTTAATCAGAAAATCGTAAAACCTTTCAAAGAGAAAGGTTGGATATTTGAATAATTGGTTTTATGTAATTTTACATTTCAAAAGTTTTATGAGATAAAAGTAATTATGGAATTAGAATATTTTAAATCTGCTTCTTGGGACTTCCCTGGTGGTCCAGTGGTTAAGAATCCTCCTGCCAAGGCAGGGACACAGGTTCGATCCCTGGTTCTGGATCCACATGCTGCAGGGCAACTAAGCCTGTGCACCACAGGTACCAAGCCTGCACTCTAGAGCCCACATGCCCTGGAGTCCATGCTCCCCAACAAGAGAAGCCACTGCAGTGAGAATCCTGTGCAGTGCAACTAGAGAGTATCCTCTGCTCACTGCAGCTAAAGAAAGCCCATGCGCAGCAGTGAAGAACCAGCACAGCCAAAAATAAATAAATAAAAATTTTAAAAATCTGCTTCTTCAAATACTGTAAGAATTGCGTGACTGGTGTTCTCTTAATTTATAACTTAGCTGAGAAGTTTGGCAAGCATCCTCATTTTTAAAGTAAACTTTTATGGGAGAGGTTCTTCAGTTCTTTGCATCTTTAGAAATTTACAACCTACTGATAAAATTCATAAATAGGAAGTGCTGTAAAATACTTCCTGTGTGCTGTCCTTAGAGTTGTGTCCCGTGCCGAACGATAAGAATGTTATCTTTTAAATGGAACACTAGACGGTTGAAGATATTTTAGCACTAATCCTTTTATTTATTACTTGCAATCTACTTTATTATTGATACAGGAGCCCCGGGTGGCTCAGACGGTAAAGAATCTGCCTGCAGTGCGGGAGACCCGGGTTCGATCCCTGGGTCGGGAAGATCCCCTGGAGAAGGAAATGGCAACCCACTCCAGTATTCTTGCCTGGAGAATCCCATGGATGGAGGAGCCTGGCAAGCTACAGTCCATGGGTTCACAGAGTTGGACACGACGGAGCGACTTCACTTTCACGTTCTTTTATTATTGATGATGTTAAATTAGGATTTGTTAGTTCTTTTTTAATGTGTAAGGAAGATTTTAAAATCTTCCCTTTCTGGATATGGTTCATGGTCCATCTAATTTTAGTTTATTACACTATTTTTGTAACTAGGTCATGTTTTAGTGAATATTTATTAGTTTTCCTCCAGAATGTCTTCAGCACTTGCAGATTGACTTTTGAACATTCTAGCTTCCTTTAATTATATGAAATTAACTTGATTTTGGGGAAATGAAAAAGAGATGGTACTGTATCATTTTTTCACTCTCTGTGAAGCTGTAAGGGTAGGATTTGGGCATGTCATCTGTTTGAACAAGTTATGCTATTGATTTAGCTTAACTTTATAAACAGTCTGCTTTCATTAAGGCAGACTTCTTACATGAAGCATTTACTGTTTTAGTAAGAATTTCTGTCATTTCTTTTGTTTCCCTTTATGTGTGTCTTGAACAGCCTTTTTATATTTGTTTTTCTTCTAAGACTAAGTCTTTAGCTTCAATTTAATTTTAATTAGCAAGTGATAAGAGAATGCTTCATTGTGAGGGTCCCCTTGGAGAAAAGCCCTAAATGAAGTGAAGGAGCAAGTCAAGGGATTTGTGGGGAAAGAGGGAACAGCAGTTGAGAAGTACTTAAGGCAAAATCATGTCTGAGATGTTTGAGGGCCAGCAAAGGGGTCCAGTGTGAAGAGAGAAGAGGAGCAGTTATATGAAGGGTAAAGACTGAGTGGGAGAAGCACAGGTTATGTGGGACCACTGTCAGGATTTTGATTTTACTCTAAATGGACCTTAGTGACCTTTGAGTTCAGCCTTTCCTAATACCTCATTTATGATTGACTCTAATTTATAATAGATCCAGAGGATTTAAATGGCTTGCTCAAAGTAACATTGGCAAGTTTTTTAAACTTAACGTTTTTAGAATTTTTGATTTTTAGACTAGCAGATTCCTTTTTACACTCAGCCCTCATATCTTTTAATGAGTGAGATCAAACTTTCAAATTTCTATATGGAAACCCCTTACTCACCTTCCCCTTTTAATTAATTTATTTAGTTTTGGCTGCACTGGGTCTTTGTTGTTGGCGAGAAGGCTTTCTCTGGTTGTGACTAATGGGGGTCACTCTTTGTTGCGGTGCTTGGGCTTCTCACTGCGGTGACCTCTCTTGTTGCAGAGCACAGGCTCTAGGCTCTCAGGCTTCAGTAGTTGTGGTGCATGGGCTTAGTTGCTCTTCAGCATGTGGAATCTTCCCAGACCAGGGATTGAATCCAAGTCCCACGCATTGGCAAGTGAGTTCCTATCCACTGTACTGCCAGGGAAGTTCGCCACCCTTCTTTCCAGTTTTTAGCTTTGCCATGACTGATACTTTCTTCAGAGTATATATTCAGTCTAGTTTTAAAGTTAGCATATTCTATGTCCAGCAGTTTCTTCCTCTTTTAACCCCAGTAGTAGATTGAGCTTATATATATATTTAATAATTCTTAAGTACGTTTGTAGAATCACATTTGATTGTAAGTTACTTATACTTAAGTTAAATATAACATGTTTTCCCAAATACACTAGCCTACACTGGAATGTATTATCTAGCATCATTACCTTGTTAGAACGTCTTACGAACTTCCTTGGTGTTTCACTGCTGGATGAACTTAGCAGGATTGGAACATTTAGAAATGTAACTACTTTGTCATCTCGGTAATTTATTAGAAGTATTACTTAAGATTAGTCTTTAATGCAGCTCTGTCAGAGAACTCATGATTCATACTTACATACCAAGTTTTTCTTTATCCAGATTATATTAGTTTTAAACTTAATTCACGTTGTTGCCAGTTATTAAATATTTCCCAGGAAACTTCAGGATAGCTGTTTGTGTTGCCTTGGGAGCTATGGCTACTTTATTGAATGTTAAAACCTTGTCTTTCTCTGACTTGGCAGATACATATGGGTTTAGTTAGATCTTTATGACATTGGCTGTCAATAAACACTTTTCTATGAGCTGACAGGCATGTGGTGGGAGAACAGACTCTAGTTTTCAAATCTGCTTTTGAACTAGAAGAATCAAGGTTGTTGGGACCAGTGTATATTTGTTCATGTTTCAGAACTCAGTTGAGGGATTTGTTTAAAAGTGTCATTATGAAGTCCGTCTTCAATTACTGGCATTTTTGTTTTGTATCTAGTTATTTCTCTGAAAATTACTTAAAGTAGCATGAAACCACCCTCCAGAATCAATGAATGAAAGTTAAAAAAGATTGAATATCAATATATTATTGTGAAACTATTCTTCAAGCTAAGTAGAAGCTATAAAAGCTTTTAATGTTATTTCATACCAGCACATGAGGTTTCGTTTTATGTTTAGTTTTATAGCCTATTTATATATAGTCCTTTGAACATAGAATTGGTTTGTACCCAGAATTGTTTAACTGCAGTTGCATCAACAGGAATTCTAATTTTGGTTCTTTAACATGATTTGTGTTTCATTCTAGACATGGACATGAAACGTATGTTCCTAGTCCACCACAAATGATAGGAAGACAGTTCCAAAGGGCTAAGCCAAATTTGGGAAGAGCACAAAGTAAGAAAGAAGCATCAGGCATAGAAGAAGACAGAGCAGATCAGAGGAAGGCAAGGAAAACAGAAGATAGTTTGTCGCAGCATGAAGATTCTGACAGCCAGCTTCTTCAAAAAGTAAGTTTGAAAAAAATTTTTTTTATTAGTGGGCTCTGTTTTATCAATATCATGAAAGAGAACATTTAAAAAATTGTTTTGCTTTTTGTATTATAACTGTTTTCATGAAAACTGATTGACTCTCCTAATATTTTGATAGTTTGGAAACCAATCAGTTGTGTATATGTGTGTAAGCGTAGTGCTTTAAGCCAAACTACCAAACCAAATTACCATACAGATTGTTTCCATGGTAATATCAGCTGTTTATTCTTAAATTTAAGGGAAAACCTGAGTTTCTGACATCTCTGGAGGTTTCACCAAGAAAAGATTCTGTAGGTTCCAAGGAGACTGGATTGGCAAAAAAAGATGCTCAATCAGAAGTTGAACCATCTGGAAGTGTTGGAGAGAAGACCAGAGGGGATAATTCTGTGTGTGCAGTTGTTGAAAAGCAGTGTATCAGTAAACTAAGGTAAAGTTTTGTTTAACAAGAGCTTTCAGAATAGTAAATGCAAATAATATTCATTATGGATGTCTTACTCTAATTTATTGATAAGAGTAAAAAGATGATTTGTTAACAGAAGTATGGGTTGTTTTTTATTGACAGGTCTGTTTCTTTCCCACTTTTGATTTTTATTTACTCAAATTTACTTTTTTAAAAAAATTATCTCTGAAAGATTTTTCTTTCCTACATTTAAAATTTCTGGATGTTGAGTATATTAGGCACGAGCAGAAACCTGAGTATGGAGTAGTGTGTATTGCCTAAATAACTAGGATGCTGATTTGAATGGAGTCACAGACACAAGTGAACGGTACCCTTTTCCCACAGTTTTCAAGGAAAGTGGAAGGGAGCCTGAGTTCTAAAAAAATATTGCTATGATGGATTTCCTTCTTTTTTCTTTTAACCTACTCTGTTTACCTAGTAAGATAAACCATATGACTTTTTGATCTCTTATTTTGTATTTATTGGCCCTATGGTCTTTATCCTTTTTTCTTCTAGTAATTTCCAGTCTGTATTTCATCATCGCTTAAACAGCAAGGGGAAAACTGGCTCACAATTAAAAACTTATTTTGAAAAATTTGTAGGTAGATAACTAAGATTTAACTCTTGAGTGAGAAACTAGTAACTGTAAATTCCTCTCATTCTCTTCACAGCATGTGTTGACAGAATGGGTGGTGAGCATTTTATATTAATGGCTTGAATTGAGATTTCACTTTAAAAGTTGAGATTTCATTATAATCATCCTTGTGCACGTAATGACTATGTTGCTATTTTGATTAAACATCCAGCTCCCCACAATTGTTAAAAGAACCAGATAACTCTAAAATTGCTCTGGATCGAAGAAGAGCTCTCTCTTCTGCCTCTGAGTGCGAGATAGATCATAGTAGAAGGAGAGTGCGTCGAAAGGTTAAACCGAGCATCCCCAAAGGGCGTGGCTCAAAACGAAGTCGGAGTAAGACCTCTAAGAAGGAACCCAGAGCTTCCAGGTCTGTGCTGGTGACTCTTCGAGCTTCCCAGGAAGAAGACGAAGATGATGGTGAAGACTTTGAGTCTGACTATGAAGAAGAAAGCTATCATCTTGCTCCTGAAGAAGTAAACAAAGCTCCAGTGTTTGTTCCTATTGGTCTCAGATCTCCCGAACCTGTTCCTGTTCAGATTGAGGAAACTATGGAAGAGGTAGTTTGAGTTTGGAATCCTTGGAACTTTATCTTGTTTTTTGCTTTTGGTGGATCATTATCTCTTCTCTTAGCGATGTTAGAATCTGAGAATTATTAGTGTAATTTGTTGGGGCCTAAATGAGTAGAAATAGACTTGTGTGACCTCCTGTGTTTGCTCAGCCCCTGCAGCTCAGGCCCAGATCAAGGTAGTGAGTATAACAATATTAAGACAAATAATTTCACTTGCAGGTGGGGACCAACTTGTCTTATTGAGCTATGTATTCTTGTACCTATAGCCCTCTGGTTTTTAGGAAGCATTTCATAAATGTTGATAGACTGATGAGAGAAATTGTGGGAAAGTAGGGACAAGTTGGGGAACATGGAAAGTAAAATGCTAGGTACAGCATTTAGTACTTAGTCACCTAAGTAGACTAGCTCTGAATGTTTTGCTTATTGTTCATAAGAATCACAGACCCTTCAAAAACCTTTAAATGTTTCATTTTTGCCAAGATGATGTCAATCAATAAGAATTACTGTATTTCAGGTTTTTAAATTGTGTATGAACGTAAATTATCTCTTCAGTTTAATATTTTATTTTATGATTCGTTTTGTTTTCCTGTGATGGTATGCCAAAGTGAAATGATGAAACTTTTCATGTTGGCAGCTTGTAATCCCCACAAATGTCCCAGATGTAGGATGCATAACTGTTGTTGAACATCAGCTTTCATCAAACATAGATGTGATTCCTCAAGAAATGAGACAAGAAGGAAATTTGAATGCATTATCAGTTGTAAGCATCCGTTTTATTATGTTTTACCTCTAATTCTTTGTTTATTTTCAAAAGACTCAAAGTTTATTTTGAAAGCTGTAGGTTTACAGTTAGTTCTTTTTTTTTTTTTTTTTTTAATTTTACTTATTTAGTTGCACTGGGTCTTAGTTGCAGCATGTGGGATTTAGTTCCCTGACCTGGGATTGAACTCAGGGCCGCCTGTATTGGGAGCACAGAGCCTTAGCCACTGGACCACCAGAGAAGTCCTACAGTTAGTTCTTCTAGTATGATTGTCATTATTACTTCTAGGAGCCGAAAGTATAAATGGTAGAAACTAGTGAATAATTTATAGATTTTATATTTGACTTGAAAAGTATAGATTTTTGTGTATGTGAATAGCTCTTAATATCTTGTTAGACTTATGTTAAAATTCTGATGCATTAAATACAAACTAAATATCAATTATCTGAAACATACTTAGTTGCTTTTTGCTTGGGACACTCTTGCTCATTTGCTTGGTATTTAACTTGTTTTTATAAATGAAGTCTTATAACATTTTTAAAAAGCAGCTTTATTAAGATATAGTTCACACCATACAGTTCATCCATTTAAAGTATACATTTCATTGCTTTTTAGATATCGGCACAGTCAATTTTAGAATGTTTTTGTCACCTCAAAAAGAAGTCTTCTTCTCATTGATAGTTGCTCCTCATTTCCTTCCAACCCTTCCCCAGACCTAGGCGACCAGTGACCTATTTTTTGTCTCTATAGCTTTCTCATTCTGGATGTAAACACACAATATGGTCTTTATTCATTCATCTGTTCATGGACATATAGATTGTTTCCATCTTTTGGCCATTATAAATAATGCTGCTATAACCATTCGCATCCAAGTTTCTGTACGGACACATGTTTTCATTTCTCTTGGGTATATTCATGGGAATATAATTGCTGTGTCATATGGTAACTTTGTTTAATCATTTGAGGAACTAGCAGACTGTTTTCCAAAGGTGCTGCATCATTTTATATTCCCACCAGCAGTGTATGAGAATTCCAGTTTCTCCACATCCTGACTATTTTTTATTTTATTTTTTGGATCTAACCATCCTCAGTTCAGTTCAGTCGCTCAGTCATGTCCGACTCTTTGCGACCCCATGAACTGCAGCACTCCAGGCCTCTCTGTCCATCACCAACTCCCGGAGTCTACCCAAACCCATGTCCATCGAGTCGGTGATGCCATCCAACCATCTCATCCTCTGTCGTCCCCTTCTCCTCCCGCCCCCAATCCTACCCAGCATTAGGGTCTTTTCCAATGAGTCAACCCTTCACATGAGGTGGCCAAAGTATTGGAGTTTCAGCTTCAACATCAGTCCTTCCAATGAACACCCAGGATTGATCTCTTTTAGGATGGATTGATTGGATCTCCTTGCAGTCCAAGGGACTCTCAAGAGTCTTCTCCAATACCACAGTTCAAAAGCATCAATTCTTCGGCGCTCAGCTTTCTTCACCGTCCAACTCTCACATCCATACATGACCACATGAAAAACCATAGCCTTGACTAGACAGACTTTTGTTGGTAAAGTAATGTCTCTGCTTTTAAATATGCTATCTAGGTTGGCCATAACCTTTCTTCCAAGGAGTAAGCGTCTTCTAATTTCATGGCTGCAATCACCATCTGCAGTGATTCTGGAGCCCCCAAAAATAAAGTCTGACACTGTTTCCACTCTTTCCCCATCTATTTCCCATGAAGTGATGGGATCAGATGCCATGATCTTAGTTTTCTGAACGTTGAGCTTTAAGCCAACTTTTTCACTCTCCTCTTTCACCTTCATCCAGAGGCTCTTTAGTTCTTCTTCACTTTCTGCCATAAGGGTGGTGTCATCCACATATCTGAGGTTATTGATATTTCTCCTGGCAATCTTGATTCCAGCTTGTGTTTCTTCCAGCCCAGCGTTTCTCATGATGTACTCTGCTTATAAGTTAAATAAGCAGGGTGACAATATACAGCCTTGACATACTCCTTTTCCTATTTGGAACCAGTCTGTTGTTCCATGTCCAGTTCTAACTGTTGCTTCCTGACCTGCATACAGGTTTCTCAAGAGACAGGTCAGGTGGTCTGGTATTCCCATCTCTTTCAGAATTTTCCACAGTTTATTGTGATCCACACAGTCAAAGGCTTTGCATAGTCAATAAAGCAGAAATAGATGTTTTTCTGGAACTCTCTTGCTTTTTCGATGATCCATCGGATTTTGGCAATTTGATCTCTGGTTCCTCTATCAGGTCTAGTCCCTTAAATCTATTTGTCACTTCCACTGTATACACATTAGGGATTTGATCTAGGTCATACCTGAATGGACTAGTGGTTTTCCCTGCTTTCTTCAATTTAAGTATGAATTTGGCAATAAGCAGTTCATGATCTGAGCCACAGTCTGCCATCCTAGTAGGTGTGAAATGATACCTCATTATGGTTTTAATTTGTATTCCCTAATGATTAATGATGTTGAGCATCTTTCCATGTGCTTTTATTGGCTATTTTTGTATCTTCTTTAGAGAAATGTCTGTATGGAGTCTTTGCCTATTTAAAATTTTTTTTGGTCCATTTGTCTTTTATTGAGTTGTAAGAATTTTTTAATACTCTTGATACAAGTTCCTAATTGTATATATGATTCTCAAATGTTTTATCTCATTCTGTGGGTTGTTTTTTATTTCCTTGACAGTTTTTTAGAGTACTTGGAGTTCCATTTATCTGTTATGGTGTTGTTGTTGCTCATGCTTTTACTGCATATCTAAGAATCCTTTCCCAAAGCTAGGGTCTTAAAGATTTACTCCTGTTTTACATTTAAGTCTTTAATCCATTTTGAGTTATCTTTTGTTTGGCCATGCCATGCGGCTTGTGAGATCTTAGTTCCCTGACCAGAGCTTGAATGCAGGTCCCCAGCAGTGGAAGCACCAAGAACTAACCACTGGATTGCCAGGGAATTTTCCTCGTTTTGAGTTAATTTTTATATGGTGTGAGATTAGAGTCCCATTTCATTCTTTTGCATATGACTGTCTAATGGTTGCACCATTTCTTTGAAAAAACTGTTCTTTCCCCATTGAAGTTTTTTATTTTTGTCAAAAATTAGTTGGCTGAAGATACGTGGATTCTCAGTTCTATTCCATGGACTTATTTGTCTGCCTTAATACTGGAGAGGCTCTGTTGTTTTTTGTTGCTCTATAATAAGTTTGGGAATTTAAAATAGGATGACTTACAACGTTTTTTCTGTTTTTAGGATTGCTTTGACTATTGTGGGTCTGTTGCAATTCCCTGTGAATTTTGAAATCAACTTACCAGTTTCTACAAACATGTCAGTTGAGATTCTGATTGGGATTGCATTGAATTTGTAGATCAGTTGGAGGAGCAGGTATTGCCCTCATAACAATGTTGAGTCTTTCAGTCAATGGACATGGAATATATTCTCATTTACTTAGCTCTTCTTTGATTTCTTTCAACAGCGTTTTGTAGTTTTCAGAGTATGAGCTTTGCGGTTCCTTCATTTGCGAGTATATTTTTATTTTTCATGCTATCGTGAATGGAATTGTTTTCTTTAATTTCAAACTTGGCTTGTTTATTGAAAATTTATAGGACTGCATTTGATTTTTGTATATTGATCTTGTATTCTGCAACTTTGCTGGACTCATTTATTCTAATGGTTTTTTAGTGGAGTCCTTAGGATTTTCTACATACAAGATCATGGCATATATGAATAGAGGTAGTTTTACTTCTGCTTTTCTGTATTACTTTTGTAGGGCTACTGTAACAAAGAACCATGATCTGAGTAGCTTATTCTGTCATAGTTCTAGAGGCTAGAATTCCAAAATCAAGGTGCCCCTGGTGATGGCAGTTGCTGGCAGTCCTTGTCATTCCTTGGCTTGTAGCAATACAATCCAGCCCTGCTTCCATTGCCCATGATGTTCTTCTCCCTGCATGTGTGTCTGTTTTTCTTAGAAGGACAGCAGTCTTACTGGATTAGGGCTAACCCTAATCCACTATAACGTCATCTTCACTTGTATATGTAGGAAGACCCTGTTTCAAAATAAGGTCACATTCACAGTACTGGGGGTTAAGACTTCAGCATGTCTTTCTGGGGGAAATAGTTCAACTTATCACACATTCCAGTCTGGATGTCTTATTTCTTTTCCTGCTTTAATTACCATTAATTAAATTAGAATTCCAGTGCAGTGTTGGATATAGGAAGGGAAAAGCATCCAGTCTTTCACTATTAAGTTTGATGTTAGCTGTGGAATTTTCATAGGTGCCCTTTTCCAAATTGAAAAGTTCCATTCTGTTCCTGCTTTGTGAATTGAGTGTTTTATCATGAAAGACTGTTGGAATTTGTCATATGCTTTTTCTGCACCACTTGAGATGATCATGTAATTGTCTTTTATTGCATTGATATGATGTAGCACATTGATTTGAATTTTGGATGTTAAACCAAAAAATTGCATCCCTGGGATAAATTCTTCTTGGTCATGGCATATAATTTTTATATGCTATTGGATTCAATTTGCTAGTATTTTATGGAGGATTTTTTTTGTCCATTATTCATAATAGATACTAATCTATTATCTATGATAATCTGATACCAAATTTTTGTGATATCAGGAACTGAAAGCCCTCCAGCTGTGGCCTGCAGGGAGAAGGGGCCCAGTTTTCTTGGCTGCAGCAGTCTGAGGTACAATTGCTGCCTCACTGAGCTGCAAGGAGGGAGAGAACAGTCTTAGTTCAAATACCACAGACTTTCACCTTTGTTACTGAATTTTCAACAATTTTTCAAACATATGCACATCTTATGCCCTTAAGGTCCAGAGGCTTTAAATGGTGGCTCTTTAATAAATTTTGCCAGTTTCACTGGGGAGAGGGCCAGCAGAGCTCCTCATGCTGTCATGCTGGGCGTAGATCCTGTAACTACTCTTTATTTAAAAAAAAAATAATTTTTAATACATGATTTATTTATTTAAATAATTACTTATTTTTTTTTTTGGCTGTGCTAGGTCTTCATTGCTGCCCTGGCTTTTCTCTAGTTGCAGAGAGCAGGGGCTACTCTCTAGTTGCGGTGTGCGGATTTCTTATTTTGGTGGCTTCACTTGTTGCAGAGTAGGGGCTCTAGGGCACACGGCTTCAGTGGTTGCAGAATGTGGGCTCAACAGTTGTGGCTCCCAGGCTCTAGAGCACAGGCTCAATAGTTGTGGGGCACCGGCTTAGTTGTTCACAGCCTGTGGGATCTTCCTGGATCAGGATTTGAATCCAAGTCTCCTGCATTGGCAGATTGATTCTTTACCACTGAGCCATCAGAGAAACCCCTATACATCCTTAATTTGCTAAAATGTATTTAAGTGTGAAGCCAACTAGTAGTGTACAGAATTCATGATATTCTTCAGACCTTGGTTTCCATTGGGTCAAAACTAGTAGCAGATATGACTAAAGTTGAAGGATTATGAAAGTGAATAAGAAAGGCAGATGCTTATTACATTTGACCACAGTTAAAATTTGCATATAAGGAAAAGGTAAAAGAAGGAGCAAGAGTTGAAAATATTTGACTGTCAAACTACATTTCTGTTGTTTATGAAATGTTATAAATAATTATAAATTTCCATTCCATTGTAACCAAAGGCACTGAAAGACCTGTAAAATGTAGTGCTTTTTGATATACAGAACATGTATTTGGGAAAATACATAAGATATTATTAATACTTTTCTTTTGCTGTTTTAGGAAATGACTGTAGGTGAACATTCCCAAGCTGAAACAGGTAACTGTTAATAAGGAAACTGATAAAAATTCTTGGTTAACCCCAACAAGCACAGTGATTTAGCAGTAATCATAGTAAATGAGTCAGTTTGCTGAAAAGTGGAAGGAGAAGATTTAGCAGGTGAATGTATTATCTCTAGGAGAAACTTGGATTCTTGGAATGCTGCTTTAGAGAGTGATTAACTGTTTAATAAAGAAGTATGTATTTTCTCTGATAATGCACGGATGTGAATATTTCCTTTGAAGGTATTGAGTTATTTAATGGGAAGGAGGCACTTTCAGTGGGTTAAAGTCAGCAGTTGACGCTTTCCTTTATTTGTAGTATATAAACTGAATGAAACACTACCCTAGTAAGGGGTTAATGGTATGGAAACTTGTTACTAGAGGATAGACACCTTAATTGAAATTCTTTTCTAAGCAAATAAACTCAATTTTCCAGATTCATTCTTCTATTAATGTTGGTTTGGTTTTTCAGAAAGTACCAACGATGGGAGCACTGAAGCTGCCATAACCCTACTGACTATGGGAGATCTGGTGTTGCAGTCAGAGATTAGTCCAGAACAGAGTGATGGTAAGAATAAAAGAGAAGTCCTAACAGAAGAAGAAACCTTCAAAATCCAACGTCTTAAGAGATTATACTCATATTTGAATATTAAGTGACTATCTGCCTTTTTATATTTGAAGTTAGTGTCACTTTGTTATTTTTCCAGAAAAGGTAATATGTATGTATATGATCCCTGGGTTGGGAAGCTCCCCTAGAGGAGGGCATGGCAGCCTGCTCCAGTATTCTTGCCTGGAGAATCTCCATGGATGGAGGAGCCTGGCAGGCTACAGTCCATAGAGTCGCAAAGAGTCGGACACAACTGAGTGACTAAGCACACGCACACATGTGTTGATCCATCCTACTTACTTGGCCCTCCAAATGTAGTGGCCTCTATTTTCACATAGTGCACTGGGTTCACTAAGGATAATATGTATTCGTGGAATAGTTAATCTACTGAATCCTCTACCTTTATCATCATAAGTATCGTTGGTCAGCTAAGTTCATTGATCACTGATCACTTTATACATGTTTCTTTGGCAAAGGAGCTGCTGCTTTAGTTAGGCTTCTCAATTACATGATAGTCAAATACAGTGTGAAGGGACAGTAGCAGTCATTGAGATTATTTAGACTATTATGTTAGTCGAAATACGTGTCAACCAAGACTTTTAGTATTTTATTTTAGCCTATGGTCTTTAATGTCAAAATACCTTCTACTTTGTGTGTGTGTGTGCGTGTGTGCGTGTGTGTGCGTGCACACGCTCAGTCATGTCCAACTCTTTGCGACCCCCTGGACTGTAGCCTGCCAGGCTCCTCTGTCCATGGAATTTTCCAGGGAAGAATCCTGGAGTGGGTAGCCATTTCCTACTTCCTAGGGATCTAACCTGCATCTCTTGCATTGACAGGTGGATTCTTTCCCCCTGTGCCCCCTGGGAAGCCCACCTTCTACTTTAAGTATATTAAATGGATAATTATGTTAATCATGCTGATGTTAATTATTTTAACTGCTGACGAGTGACCTGCCATTGAAGTGTCAGCCTTCTAGGCCCATAACTATATAGTTATCAGGGAAGTCGCTTGATTTGTGTTCCCTGTAGGACCCCTTTTTCAGTGGGAAAGTATTGCATTGCAACGTGTTACAAATGTCTAGCACGCAAAATACTGGTTTTAAAAAATCATAAATGAATATAATCCTCTCTTGAAATTCATCTGAGGTTATATAGTTACTGAAAACAACAAAAAGATTTATTTTTATGTATAATAACAGTTTCAGTCTATAAGAATTATTAAACTTAGGACATGTCAAATTGCTTGCATAAAATATGAGGTCATAAATTTATAATATAGATATTTAGTTTCTCAAGTGTGTTTTACCCATTTTATCATTCCTTTGGTCCTCTCCTTAATGAATTTAATAAATCTTTAACACATTGTTCACTCAAAAAAAAAAGTATTAGGGACTTCCCTGGTGGTCCAGTGATTAAAACTCTGTGCTTCCACTGCAGGGGACATGGATTCAGTCCTTGGTTAGGGAACTAAGATCCAACATGCTGTGCAGTGTGGTGGTGGGCGCACTCCCCCGCAAAAAAAAAAAATTAAAATTAAAAAAAAAAAAGAATTTGGCAGTTGCTGTATGTTGAAGGATTTATTTGGACATCTATTTGTATTGTGTCAATTTTAATTTTCTGTTTTTTTCTTCAGTAGGAATATGTATACTTCCTGATGCTCATTCAGTAGATCAAAGCCATATTGCTTTTAACCCAGATAATGTAAATCTCAAAATTGTTCATGAATGTCAGGAACCTTCTTCACCTGTCCGTAGTACATCTCCATCAGTAGAAGAAAACAAGATTGTATTGGATGTGTATAAACAGAATACTAAAGAAGAAATTGATTTGACCGAAGAAGTAAAGGAAAACACTACATCATCCAGGTTTATTTTGCTTTATTAAACTATTACTGTTTTTTGAGTTTTACAAAATAAATTACAGTGTTCAATTAATAAATATATGTAAACCAACCATCAATTTGACTAATAGCTTTGAGTAATAATTAATTAAATGTAAAGTGGACAGTGCTAATTTTCACCCTTTAAAAGTAAGGATTAGCTGGTTTTGATTTTAGTTTAATGGTTTACATATTAAAATTAACCACAGTGCATGTTTTAAGCTTTAAAGCAACAGTCCTATGTAAATATAGTCCCTGTTTTACAGACCTGGTCCAGATTCTCTTCCTGTGTCAAAGCTTTTAGATATTTCTACCATGTAATAATTTTAGCATTAAGAAATGAACACCCTAGATGATGTAGCTCCTGAGAAGATGGCATTTAACTGTACCAGTGCTGGATAGAGGGAGTCAATGTGAGAGAGAGAATTTTCCCACAGTTGATCAATTTCTCTTCTCATCTATTCCTATCCTAGGACTACAACTTCTGAAGTGACCAATAATTTGAGAAGGAGAAGTAGATTTGCCAAGCCCAAGCCAAGTCTTAAGAATATTTTAGGGACCAAGAGATTTGGTGCTCATCAGAAAATTCCTAGTTTGTTTGTAACTAAAGGAGAAGAAGTGGAAATTCAAAGAGGTAATCTTTATTGTTCCCTTAAAAAGTTACAAAATTACTTTGTCACAAGAAATTTTATTGTCATTTCAAATGGGATATTCAGTTGTTGAAATTATTTTAACTTAACTATTAAAAAGTTAAAACATACAGAAAGTAGAATGAGCTATAAAATACCCATAAATCTACCAACTAGTTTCAGTAATTATTACTCTTTCACTATATTTACTTGATCAAACTTTCTCTTTATATATATATACACACATATAAATAAATTTCTCTGTGTCTGTTTATATATGAATACTCAAGCATATGTCTCTTAGGCATACATGCACGTGGCAGAAAACAAGACAGTACCCAAAAGGGAAAATTTTAAAAAACTCCCTCCTTTCTTGGTTTCCAGTCCCCTAATCCCATTTCCAGTATCAGTTTTTATTATAGACTTCTAGGAATGTTTTATCCACATGAGTATCTAAATAAGGTGTATGTATACACACACACACACACACACACATATATGTACACACATGTATATTCCTTTCAGCAAGAACAAAAACATATGCATATTATATCTACTGTCCAGCATTTCTTGAAAGTGGCAGTTTTGTTGAGATAACTCACATACCATAGAATTCACCATTTAAAGTTTACAATTTGGGGATCCCCCTGGCGGTCCATGATTAGGACTGCATGCTTCCACTGCAGGGGCGTGGGTTCAATCCCTGGTTGGGGAATTAAAATCCCACAAGCTGTGGTGCATAGCTCCCCCCACAAAATGTACAGTTCAATGGTTAGTATATTCACCTTTTGGATTTCATAAATGCTGCTGCTAAGAGCATTCATTTATGTTTTTGTGTAGACATGTGTTTTTATTTCTCTTGGGTTTATGCCTACAAGTGGATTGTTGGGTCATGTGATAATTCTGTGTTTAATCTTTTGAGGTACTGACAAACTGTTTCCAATACGGCTATACCATTTTATATTTCTGCCAACGTTCAGTGAGGGTATCAGTTCCTCTGCATCCACCTAGACCTTTGTTAGTATTTGTCTCTTTGAGTATAGCTGTCTTAGTGGGTGTGAAGTCCTATCTTGGTGGTTTTAATTTGCATTTTATTTCCCTTTTGACTAATGACGTTGAGTATCTTTTTATGTGCTTATTGGCATATCTTCTTTAGAGAAACGTCTCACAAGATCCATGCTCATTTTAGAATTGAGTTGCTTTTCATTATTGAGTTCTTTATATGTTAGTGCGTTCCGTTTTTAAAGATTAATATATTGAAAAAATTCTTCCCATATGATTGCACAGAGCTCTTACTCCATTTTTTCAATTTCATGTATTCAGTCTTTTCGATGGCCTCACTGTATTATGACTAGTCCCGCTTGTCATGTTGAACCCTAGTCCCACTTCCTTTTCCATCTGCCCTTCCTGCCAAGGTCCCAACCCCTTAGGGTACTAGTGGGAGCAGGAAAAGCAGTGGTAGGCTGCCTAGATTGTATTCAGTCCTCTCCATATGTAGAGGATCTGAATATTTAGGATCATTTTTCCCCTGTTCTGGGATTCCTGGTTTCTGGTATTTCCTTTGAGCCAGCAGTCCCTGTGATTCAGTTAGTAAATTCATTTCCTTTGGCTTGAGCAGTACCCAGGAGATCTCTCAGTGTGCGGGTCCAGTTACCTCTTTATATAGACGTCCTTGTCTTCCCGTTTGTGACATTATTCTTTACAGAACAGCTCCCTCCCCAGCACTTCCCCTGGGTGGAACCAGCCAGATCTCATGAGTACCCACCTCTAAACCTCTTTGTATGTGTGTTTCTGATTATACAGCTATTACAATGAAGTAGAGATATGGTTGTTGGTGAAGGACAGGGAAGCCTGGCGTGCTGCAGTCCATAGGGTCTTAAAGAGTCGAACATGACTGAGCGACAGAACTGAACTAAAAATTGTTGTGGCTGCCAGGAGTGAAATAGGTGCAGTGCAGATTCATTATCTCATTTACGTTAAAAAGTGTAATGGCCCAGACCACCTTTCTGCCATGTGAAAAAGCTTGCTTTCTGGATTAAGAGAAGTTTGGAAGAGTCACTGTATAGTGATCTTTGAAAAAAGAAGATATTTCTAATGTGGAGATTTTGACTTTACTGTTTTGTAAAGTCTATGTTTTAAATGTGTTTTTTATTTAAGAAACTGAGAAAAATGCTTCTCAAGAAACAGAATTAGAAGATAAAACGCTTGGATTGGTTATAGCAGCAGAGAGTACAGAGCAGGCATCTGTACATGGTATTGAAGAAACCAGTATTTCACAAGGAGCTCACCTAACTGAAAGGTAAAAGAGGAAAGATGTTCTGCGATTTGCTTCATATTGTGTCAACTATGACCATAAGCTGTAGCTGTAAACATTTGTTCTATTGCATTTAGTACGTCTTGAAAGTTGGAGAACCATTAAATGAGATGAACCTTGACATACCAGCTCTAAATATTATTCTGTGGCTGTCTCCTTGACTTCAGACATATACTAACCTGTCTTTCAGAGGTGAAGATCAAGAAGGGAGATCTGAAGATGTTCCGATATCATCAGTTGCTTCAGCTGTTTCTTCTGAGTCAGGGCTCCACACACTCGGTTTGGGCATGGGTCTTGGTCAGAGTTCTGTTGAAGAGCCTCTGGGAAAGGACTTTAATGGGGACGCTGTGCTTACACTAAATGTGTCAAAGGTAAAAGAATGTAAAATATAACAGGGAATGACTAGCTAGTTCTAATTTACACGCAATAAACTTCACCCTTTTTAGTGTATAATTTGACAAATTTTGATAAATATATATCATTATGTAATTGATACATAAAACAATTTCATCACTTTCAAAATTTTCCAGTGTCCTTTTTGAGTCACTCCTTCTCTCCACCCCCAGCTTCTGACAGCAACTAATCTTTTCTTCTTTCCCTATAATTTTGCTTTTGTGAGAATGTATGTGGTAGAATTTTTATTGAGTGTGTTTTTAGTCTCTGTAACATAGAGATAAAATAACCAATGGCTAGCTTTGTGTACAAGCTTTAAAAAAGGAAGTGTTTTGTCCAGAGAGAACTCTTGCTTCAAGTTCCTGTAGTTATTCTAATGTGCATCCAGCCCTGAGCCAGTCCTTAATCTGGAAGAACAAGTATGAATTAGCCAGGTGAAGGGAGAGGAACATGGACGAAGAACAAGTGTGAAACAGCATGACATGCTCTGGGACTATATAAATAGTTGTGAGTGGGATATAAATGAAAAAAGTGCTTAGACATGAAGTTAGGCAGTCTGGGGACATATCATAAAAGGAGTTTTTATGGTTTGCTAAGGAGTTTGGGTTATTTCCAAAGTTCCTGAATTTTCTCCTACTGCCCAATTTTTTTAGTTTTTACTTTTTATTTTGAAGTAATTTCAAGTTTAGAGAAGAGTTGCAAGAATCTGACAGAAATCTGTTAACATTTTGCCTCATTTGCGTGCATTCCTAGCTGTAAACATTACTCTCTCTGTGTGTTGCTCTCCATCTTGGTAGATACTTTAAAAAAAACTAAACCATAAGACCAGGGACGTCTCCTTACCGAGAAACGATAGTACTGTTATCGCATCAGTTGCAGTCAAGCCCTTTACGTTGCATTTAGCTGTCATTTCGTCTTACTTTTATCATCTAGAGGCGTCCTCCTGCTCTTTTTCCTCTTTTGTGTACTTGACACTTTAGAAGAGTCCAAGCTAGTTTGCAATCTGGATTTCTTTTATTGCTTCCTCATTATAGATTCAAGTTACCTGTCTTTTGGCAAGAGTTACTATATATAGGTGATGTTTTACTCTTTTGTGTTGCAGTTCATGGGGTGTCTAAGAGTCGGATACAACTGAGTGACTAAACTGATCATATCAGGGGACGCATAATGTCAGTTTATCCCATTATTGGCGATACTAACTGAGCACTGGGGTAGAATGGTACCCACAGATTTCTCCGTCATAATGGCACCTTTTCCGTTTAGTAATGTAGTTTGCATTGATGATTCTTGCCTGAATCAGTTAACTGACATTGTTGGTTGCAAAACAAAAGTTTTAAGATCTTAAGCAGTGGAGAATTATAATTGGAATTGTATTTTAGAGAAAACAGTGTTTACAGTTTTGTGGAAAACAGATTGGATGGAGCCATGCTGGAGGCAAAGAGACCAGTGTGCTTCCATGTACATGTCACCTCCCAGTGTTGCGGTGGCTGCTGAGATGGGGATACAGAGAAGGTTGAGGGGTTTCTGTCTCCCTTTTCTGTTACTTCAAAAATTGTTTCATAGCCTACACATGCTTAACAATTTATTCATAATTCCTTTGTGTATATATGTATGTTTATTTAAATGAATCAACATTTTGTTGGTACATCTGAAAGTTTCAAAACATCTGAAAAATTCTCTGCTTAGGTTAGCTAAGTTGTTGAGTTTTGAAACAAAACTGTTCACATTGTCAGGAAATCTTTTTAAAACTTAGATTTGGTTAACCTTATTCTTTTATTGTAATTTTTTATGGCAGTGTATACCAACTAGTATTCCAGAAGTCCAGCAAGAGAATGTAAACAATCTTCAAGACCTAACAGGTATGATATCTGCTTCAGTGGTATCGTAGAACTTAATAGTATGTTTTTTACTTACTCCTCATTTGACTGTAGGAAAAAAAGCAGTTTTGTTGGTCTATGACGGCCTTAAATTTTTTTAAAAAAGACACTTGAAATATTTTGTATATAAGCCTTGTTATTCAGAATTATAAATCTTATAAAAAAGGAATTGTAAATCTTCTCAATAGAGAATTATCTTTATCCTTTACAAAATTACTTTTTATTTACTTATTTCTTGAGGGGTATAATTTAGTTTTTTTATTCTTATGGATAAATTGTCATGAGTCTTTTTAGAAATGAAATAAATTAGTGATTTTCTGTCATTTCATGGTTCAGCTTTTCATTTCTAATTTTTAAACTTTGATAGTCAATCTAGTTAATGTACATCAGGATGGTGAGGATGAACAAGCTTTCATTTTAACTCTGGTGGAAATCCCAACCCATGCAGTAGAAGAATATGCTGATAGCACTATGCAGTTAATGCCAAATCCTTTACTGCCGGCGCCCATATTGGTCAAATCAGTGAATACAAAAGAAAGAGAAGACACGAGGTAATGAATCATCTAACCTGTTTTTGCTAGGAGGAAGGGGTGCTTTATGAATTGAGTAGTATTGATTGAACAAGCCATTCACCAACCTTATTTGTAATTGTCATGGAGATCTTATTTAGTAATTATGTGATAAGTTAGAGAAAACTTAACTGATTTTATATCTGATAAAGTTGCCATTTAAACGTGTAATACTTTGTGTGAAACTTTGTTGGTATTTTAAGTATTTTGAAAGCTAAAAAAAATTAGCAATGTGGATCATAAAATATCATCTGTTAAAGATGTGGCTACATTGTATACATTTACATATATTTAAAATTCTTAAATAAATATACATTCACAGAAATATACAAAAATAGTACAAAGAGGATGCACTTTAAAATATTTGTGATACTCATTTTCTTTGCTGTAAAATTCTTAAGTTGTATTTTAATAATCATTGGTTAAGATGCTTAATTGTCTATCAAGTAACATCTGAAATTGAAGCCTTTCATATTAGGAAGAAATATTTTAGACTAAAATTTAACTTTACTGACAAAACATTTTTATGCCTTAGATTTAATTCAATATTATGGAATTTAAGTTGTGAGCTTTTAAGTATGAATGGAGCCGAAAACTAACATTTTTGTGCCCGTGGCCATGTATATATTAGTTACTTAGAAGTTTTTTTGGCAGTTTTCTTGAGAGTAGCTCAGCCTTTAACATCGTTAAGTAATTAATTTACTGTGTGTGTATTTTCTATAACAGTATCAGTTTTCCAGTAACTTCAGTTGGTCAAGATGACATGTGTTTATCTAATTCTGAAAGAGATGATTCAGAAAAGTCTGCTGCTAATTTGGATCTTGTATCTAGGAAGAGATATCACTGTAGCTTTGATGAAAGAGACCATGTCCCTCCTGCCAAAAAAACTTCATTCACTTCAACAGATGATTGTCAAAAATATACCTCTGAGGTAAGATGGAATCATTAAACAAGTAAGATGGCCATATCAATGGACCTATTTCTGTTCTTCCTTTAGACTCTTTATAGAAACATAGTTCTAATAGTTTCTGTCATAAATAATCCAGATAAAACTGGTTTTGGACTTTTACTTTCAACTAGTTCTAGGTGAAAATTGATGAATGTTACTCAGGAAACCCATTCCCAGTTCATTGTCATTGGCTAAAGATAGGACTGAAAGCATCATACAGATGTGGATTTTGGCTGTACCAGTTAAGAGCTGTGGGATCTTAGGAACGATACTGAATGAGTTCCCTATTGTGTAAGATGGTAATAGTGACATCATTACGTGTGTGTGTGTGTGTGTGCACGTGCGCGCGCACGCTCAGTCATATCCGACTCTCTGCAACCCCTTGGACTGTAGTCCGCCAGGCTCCTCTGTCCATGGGATTTTCTAGGCAAGAATACTGTAGTGGGTTTCCATTTCCTTCCAAAGGGTATCTTCCAGTCCCAGGGATCAAACCCATGACTTTTGCATTCCTGAATTGGCAGGCGGATTCTTTACTACTAGCGCCACCCGGGAATACCATCACTACCATTATCATAATGCTTAAAGCTTCCCATTGCTCTTAGGAATAAAACCAGAACCTCTAAGGCCCTGTTTGTTCACTTGGTTGTTTTCTGTGTCTAATCTCATCTTGTGCTGGTCTCTGCCTTACTAGCTATATTGGCCATTTTTCAGTTTCTTGAGTACACCATATTTCTTCATGTTCCAGGGCATTTCTTTTGCTGTCTCTTCTTTTTGAAATGTTTCCTTGCAAAATACACAGACTTCTTGGGCTCAGTCATAAACCTCAGGGATGCCTGACAGTACTGTGCAAATTCATTACTGGCCTCTGTGTTGTAGGTTTGTTATGCACCCTCTCCATTTTTGTTTTTGGTACTCATCATAAGGTACTACACTATGGAAAGATTAGGATCTATATTCTCAAAAGGATGGTTGAAGATCAGTAGTCCTTAGATTATAGCAGACAACAGAAGTGGTGTATTCTTCTATATCTAATAGTTTAAAAAATGGTATTCCAGAATAATTTTTAATTTCTCTTAGTATGTGTAAAGTTGAACATCTTTTCATATACTTAGGGCTTCCCTTGTGGCTCAACTGGTTAAAAAATTTGCCTGCAATGCAGACTTGGGTTTGATCCTTGGGTTGGGAAGATCCCCTGGAGAAGGGAAAGGCTACCCACTCCAGTATTCTGGCCTGGAGAATTCCATGGACTGTATAGTCCATAGGGTTGCAAAGAGTCGGACACAGCTGAGCGACTTTCACTTTCACTTCACTTAATATGCTTAAGATCCAGTACTCTTGCCTGGAAAAATCCCATGGGTGGAGGAGCCTGGTAGGCTGCAGTCCGTGGGGTCGCTAGGAGTTGGAGACGACTGAGCAACTTCACTTTCACTTTTCACTTTCCTGCATTGGAGAAGGAAATGGCAACCCACTCCAGTGTTCTTGCCTGGAGAGTCCCAGGGACAGTGGAGCCTGGTGGCCTGCCGTCTGTGGGGTCACGCAGAGTCGGACACGACTGAAGCGACTTAGCAGCAGCAGCAGCAGTTTTATTTACTTTCCTGTGACATGACTATATTCTTTACCCTTTTTTTCAATTTGGTTTGTTGATCTTTATCTTACAGATTTAGAGGAACCGTCTATTTTGAATGTCTGTGATATGAGTTGCAAATTTTTTTTTCCCTCAGGTTGCTGTCTTTTTTATTTTGGCTGCTCTGGGTCTTTGTTGCAGTAAGGGGGCTTTTTCTAATTGCAGCTTGCGTAGGGCTTCTCTGGTTGTGTTGTGCAGGCTGAGTTGCCCTGCACATTAGCATCCCTGTGGCATCTTAGTTCCCTGACCAGGGATCAAATCCTCAGCCCTTGCACTGGAAGGCAGATTCTTAACCACTGGACCACCAGGGAAGTTCCTTCAGGTTGTTGTCTTTTAATTCTACATGTTGTGATTTTCTTCTGGAGACTTTTTTGCTTAACTTTTTAATGTGACAGTCTTGAAAACATTTAAAAAGGTGGTTGTTGTCCAGTTGCTAAGTCGTGTCCTGCTCTTTGTGACCCCACGGACTGCAGCACTCCAGGCTTCCCTGTCCTTCACTATCTCCCAGAGTTTGCTCAAACTCATGTGCATTGAGTCAGTGATACCATCCAACCATCTCATCCTCTGTTGTTCCCTTCTCCTTTTGCCTTCAGTCTTTACCAGCATCAGGGTCTTTTCCAATGAGTCAGCTCTTCGCATCAGGTGGCCACAGTATTGGCGCTCCAGCTTCAGCATCAGTCCCTCCAATGAATATTCAGAGTTGATTTTCTTTGGGATTGACCGGTTTGATCTGCTTGCAGTCCAGGGGACTCTGAAGAGTCTTCTCTAGCACCACAGTTTGAAGGCATCAATTCTTCAGTGCTCTGCCTTTTTTATTGCTAGTATAGTGTATCCCTAGGTATCTGTCATCCAGTTTCAACATTTTGTCAGCATTCTATACAGACATTGTTTCATTTTATTTTAAAAGTGTATTTAATGACATGGAAAAAGACCATAGCATATCATTATATGCAAAATGATGCCACCAGTTCATAATATGCCGTTTTACAAATGACGGGCTTCCCAGGTGGCTCAGTGGTCAAGAACCTGCCTGCCGGTGCAGGAGACGCACGGGACTTGGATGCTATTCCTGGGTCGGCAAGATCCCCTGGAGAAGGAAGTGGCAACCCGTTCCAGTATTCTTGCCTGGGAAATTCCACGAACAGAGAGGAGCCTGGCAGGTTATAGTCTATGTAGTTACAAAGAGTCAGACATGACTGATCATAGCAAACATGTTAAAAAATGATAGATGTACTTTGGAGTGACTAAATCTTAAACAAAAGGATGTACAGTGTCTGTTGGGCCTATTTGAGAGTTTTATTTTCTAAAAAGTCGAAGTCATAATGTCAAATTCTAGAATGTATATGCTTTGCACTTAGATATGCAAACGATTTTTATTTTTCTGTAATCAGATTTATTAGTCTTTTGGGCATTTCCCTGGTGGTCCCATGGTTAAACTTGGCGCTCTCACTGCTAGCTAGGACCCAGGTTCAATCCCTGGTAGGGGAGGTGAAATCCTGCAAGCTCAAAAAAAATTTTTTTTTAATTGGTCTTTTTATGTATGCCTGTGGAGATTACATTATACACTGAAAGTCTACCTTGAAATTAATATATAAGTTCTTCTAATTAATATCATTGATTTGTTTAGAATTTACTTTGGTTTTAACAATTTAAGAACAGTGGAACTAACTTAATTTTCCTGAGATACCTATCTGTTTGTCCCAGCATCATTTATTGAAGAGTTCATCTTTTCTCCACTGATTTAAAATTCCACTTTGGGGGACTTAGCTGGTGGTCTGGTGGTTAAAACTCCATGCTTCCATTGCAGGGGGCATAGGTTCAGTAACTGGTTGGGGAAATTAGATCCTCTGTGCTGTACCGCAAGACCAAAAAATAAAGGTGTAGTTTTTGGGGAAAAAGAAAATTAACAATTAAATAAAATTCCACTTTTGTCAGATATTAAATTCTCATAAATATTTGGGTATATTCCTAAATTTTTCTTTCTTCTGCATTGATTTACCTATTTGTTCTGGGGCCAGTTTCACACTGTTTTAAAATCATTGTAGCTTTTAAGTGCTTTAATATCTTAAAGGGACAGTCTGTTCTCCTCCCTGACCCCCAGTACAATTTTCTTCTTTTTCCAAGATCTCCCTAGTTGCTTATTATGTTTTAAGGTTTATATTAATTTTAGCATTTGCTTATCTGGAGCTTAAAAAAAAACCCTGTTGGTACTTGTGTTAGGATTGTACCACCTTGACAGATTAACACAGAAAACTGACATCATAAATGTGATGCTGATTGTACCTATCCAGAAACACTGTGTGTCTTTCCCTATCTTTAAGACTTCTTTTGTGTCTGTCTCTTAATGATGTTTTAAGTTCTTCTTCATATAAATCTGGTTTATTTCTTACTGACTGTATCTAAGAATTTTATCTTTTGTTGTTGTTGCTATTATCATTAAGTTCTTTTAATCTAGAATGCTTTACTGAATTCCCCTCATTGTGTGTAATATTTTTTCAGTTGGTTCTCTTGAGTTTTCTAAGTAAACAGTTATATCATCTGCAAATATAATTTTAATTCTTCTCTTCTACTTTTTACACCTTGAATTTCTTTCTCTTTTTCTAATTATATTGGCAAATATAACTTTTTAAAAAATCAGAAAACAGTCCTGATATTGGACATCTTTTTCTTACTTCTGACTTCAATGGGAATACTTCCAGTGTTTATGAAATGGGATGCTGGCTTTTGGACTGCAGTAGTTAATATTTTATATTGTTAACAAAATACCTGTCTATTCAGTTTTACGTGTTTTTTTTCCCCAAGAATGAATACTATTTCATACTTTTCCTGCAAATAGAGAAATGATGCTATTTTTCTCTTCAGATCGGTTGATTTGTATTAATGTTTTAAGATACTGAATCATCATTACATTCCTGAAACAAACTTTTTGGCTGTGCCAAACAGATTATGCGATGTTGGTCCCCCAACTAGGGATTGAACCCATGCCCTAGGTAGTGAAAATGTGAAGTCCTAACGGCTGAGCTGCCAAGGAATTCCCCAACTCTGTTTGGTTATGATGTTTTAGTCTTTTGATGTGCTGCTAAATTATGCTGGTAATACTTCATTTGATATTTTTGCACTAATGTAAAACTGCTTAGTTGGATCAATATTATGCTTGATTTGTAAAAGGCATTTGGAAGCTTTTCCTCTTCTGTTATGTTACAGAATAATTTAAATAGTAGCTGCAGTGTTTGATAGATGTTTGATAGAAACATCTATCATAATGTTTTCATAATGTTTGATAGAAATCCTGTGAAACATGTCTGAGCCTAGCGCTTTGTAGGAGATAACCAATTTTCTTCACTTGAGAGAGAAAGCAGGAGGACTTCCCTGGCAGTCTAGGGTTAGGGCTCCGCACCTGCGCTCTGGGAGCTGATGGTTCATTCTGGTCCAGAACGTTCTACGTGCCTTGCGGTACAGCCAAAAAAGTAAAAAAAAAAAAAAAAAAAAATTGAATTTTTTTTTTAAAGGAAGGAAATAAAATCAATTTTTTGACAACTATAATATTTTTTTGTAAATTTTCTTAAAACAGGTGTGTTCAAAGGAATTAACAAATGTTTTGGAGGAAAGAGGTGAGTGAAATGATTGCATTTTGCTTAGTACCCCTCATAAATATCATTTAAATTTGGGATAGAAGGTGAGTCTTGCTGATTTTTCTCTAAGAATCAAGCTTTTATTATTAGAGGGTGTTTTGGTTTTTTTTTTTTTTTTTGGTCCCTTTTGAGATCTTAGGTTTAGCACTTTGATAGCCCTAAAAAGCTACTTTCATCCTACATTTAATAAAAAACCATATTAACTCCAGAATTTCTTGTAAAAGCTCAACAGTTGCATTTAAGGAATTAGAAAGCTGTGTATAAGGGAGTTTCTATAGTTCCTTAGTTAGCTTTACCCTTTTTTGTGTTTAATTACTTTTTATTGAAGTATAGTTGATTTACAGTGTTGTGTTACTTTCTGCTGTACAGCAAAGTGAATCTGTTATGCGTATACATATATCCACTTGTAGATTTTATTCCCATATAGGTCATTACAGAGTATTTCGTAGTGTTCCCTGTGCTATACAGTAGGTTCTTATTAGTTACCTAGTTTTATGTATAGTAGTATCTATATGTCAGTCCCAGTCTCCCAATTTATTCCACCCCCCCATTCCTCCTTGGTAACCATAAGTTTGTTTTCTACATCTGTGACTCTTATTTCTGTTTTGTAAATAGGTGCATTTGTAGATTCCACGTATAAGTGATACCATGTGATATTTGTCTTCCTGTGTCTGACTTACTTCCCTCAATATGACATCCCCAGGTCCATCCATTTTGTGGCGAATGGCATTATTTCATTCCTTTTAATGGCAGAGTAATATTCCATTGCATATAGGTACCATATCTTTGTCCGTTCCTCCATTGATGGACATTTAGGTTGCTTCCATTTCCTAGCTATTGTAAATAATGCTGCAGTGAACATTGGGGAACACATATCTTTTCAAATTACAGTTTTCTCTGGATATATGCCCAGAAGTGGGATTGCTGAATCATATGGTATCTCTGTATTTTGTTTTTTAAGGAACCTCCATACTGTTCTCCATAGTGGCTGTACCAATTTACATTCCTACCAACAGTGTAGGAGGTTTCCCTTTTCTCCACACCCTCTCCAACATTTATTGTGTGTAGATTTTGTGGTGATGGCCATTCTGACTTTAGCTTTACCCTTTGATTAGAAAGTGATACTTTTTCATTTTGCTAGTTCAAGAAATATTTATGGAGAAAGCTTTTCTAAGTCAAAATATTTATATATTGATATAACTATTTTATATCTGAACATAGAAGCAGTTCCACAGCTTTTACCCATTATAATATGCCTGGGACTTCCCTGGCTGTCCAGTGGTTGGGAATCTGCCTGCCAGTACAGGGGACACAGGTTCGATCCCTGGTCTAGGAGGATCCCACATGCTGAAGGGCAACTAAGCCTTGCACCACAACTGCTGAAATCCAGGCTCTCTAGAGCTTGCATGTGACATCTGCTGAGCCCAAGTGCCCTAGAGCTTGTGCTCTGCATTGAGAGGCCCCCACAGTGAGAAACCTGTGTTCTGCAACTAGATAGTAGCCCCTGCTTGCCATAACTAGGGAAAGCCTGCACACAGCAACAAAGACCCAGTGCAGCTAAAAATAAAATAAATAAAAATTTTAAAAAATTCCTAATAGTCCAAGTAACTTCACTAATTTTTTAATTTAGCTTACCAAAGTAGATTCACGGTAGAATAATCATAGGTTTTCTTCTTCAGATATTGCAGTATAATTGAATATTAATTTCAACATATGTGCTTACCATTTTTTTCTTTTTTGAAGGGGAGTCTTACAAGGGACAGGATATCTTCCCTACCTCAGGAAACATACAGACAATTTCAGAACCTCAGAAAGAGCAACTTGAACCAACTTCTCAGAGTATCAGATCTGGATCTCTTGATAAAATAACAGATACACAAGAAAATAATGCATCTCAGTTACCTCAGGATGAGATAATGGTGTCTGATAAGGAAGAAGGAACTTGTGCTGCTTCTAAGTCTGAACAAATGGGTAGCATCACATCGTCTTCAAAAACCCCACTAACCAGGTATCATGAGAAAATCTTTACTGTTTCTTTCTCTCCACATTTTGCTCTCAGTGGATAAATTAAACCTATGTGGAATAGGTGTAACATGTATAAAGACTATGTCCAGTACTAAGGATGGCGTTTTGTGAACATACCCCTCTGTCATTAATATAAAGGGAATGGGTGTCATCAAAGGAATACAGTTAATGCCAGACACTTTCAGAGGACATTCCATATGACAAGAGCTTAACTTTAATGTAAGGGCTTCCCTCATAGCTCAGTTGGTAAAGAATCTGCCTGCAATGCAGAAGACCCAGGTTTGGTTCCTGGGTTGTGAAGATTCTCTGGAGAAGTAAATGGCAACCCACCCCAGTATTCTTGCCTGGAGAATCCCACGGACAGAGGTGCCTGGCAGGCCACAGTCCGTGGGGTTGCAAGAGTTGGACACGACTTAGCAACTAAATGACGACAATGGACTTTAAGTACTGAAACTTTGACTCTTAGATAGAAAATCTTTAGAATTTAGGATTGCACACTTTCTTTTTCAGATTGTTGATGGTTATTATTTTGATAATTATTTATTCTACCACACAGTAGCTCCCAGTGCAGATGTAGATGGTGTGAGACATAGGGCTGACATCAGAGGTAGTCTGGAAGTTGTTTTACTGAAGTCCCAGAGAGTGTGCATTTCTCTCTCTTGTGGCATACCAAAGAGCTCAGCTCTGGCTTTCTCCGTATAAGAGTAAGTGTGGAATTTAAGCCCAAACCAGCTTCTCCCACATTATTTCCTCGTACTAGAAGCAAGTCTGCTGGGTTATGGACATCTATTGTCTTAGCAGCAGCATTCAAATCATTAATGTGGTGTTGGTGAATTGAAGAGGGGAGGATGTGTACCAGTCTCCACTAAAGGAAAGTGGGAGGAAGGACAAATAACTTGAAAAAACATATTTAACAAACCTGTTCTTTTTGTTATATAAACTACATCTTTTCTGGAATTAGGAATGTGCTTAAAATAGAATGAAGTCAACGTCGTGGGAGTTTGGGTTAAACCAATTGAGAAGCAGTGTTTTAGAACAAGGGTTCTATAGAACATTATATATTACGTTTTAATTATATAATGATATATGTATATAAACAAATAAGCATGCTCTGTTCCAGTAAACTTAATTATAGAATCGGTTGGTGGACTGCATTTGGCATGTAGATCATAGCTTACTGACCCCTACTCTGGAGGCTTCCTACTCAAAATGTGGTCCTGGGACCAACAGCAGGGGCATCATTTGAGAACTCAATAGAAATACAGAACTCAGGCCCCCACTCCTCATCAGCTCAGTCAGAATCCTCATTTTAATAAGCTCCCCAGGCGATTTGTATGCACTTCTAAGCCTGATAAGTACTACTGTAGAGAAAGCTTTGACCTTCGTCACAAGTATGTGTCGTTGCATAGTGATATAAAGTACCTAGTGGAGTCAGTACTTAGAAGATGTGCCACTCATGTGGTATTACACGTGCCAGTTTAGCATTCATGGGAAGAAGTTGATATTAAGAATGTGTCTTCCTGGGACTTCCCTGGCAGTCCAGTGGTTAAGACTCCAAGTTTCCAATGTACGGAGCGTGAGTTTGATCCCTGGTGCAGGAACTAAGATCCCAGTGGCCGGGCAGCAGGGCAAGAGAAAAAAGTTTAATTGTACAGGTATCGATGTTGTCCTATAAAATTTTGTACGTTCCTGCGTTTAGTTTCTTTGCTGTAATAATCTGCCTATGAAAAATTTAGTGACTATTAAAAAAAAAAGAATGTGTCTTTCTGGGTATTCTTAAATATGTTTACATTTGCATTTCTAGACCTGGCAGAAGACCCCTGGGATTTTTGTCTTTAATATGTTCAAAGAATACCCTGGACTCTGATGAACCTACGCAGGTTCATAGTAAGAAACGCCTAAAACCTGTTATACCTGTATCAAGACAAAATTTGAAAAGATCTAATCTGCCTAGTGTAAGCCAGAAAAAAACTCAAGAGTCCTCTGATGTTCCATCTCCAAGTGTTGTTGACAATACTCAACCTACAAATAATGATAGTTCAGCAACTCAGGTATGTGATAACTGTTCTTTGTTTATTTGTATAGAATGGATTGGTTATCAGGCTTAACTAGGAAAGACATGGTAATTGCTTTCTTCATCTGGATGTCAGAAATTATTGCAGAGCAACTCCAATCCATCTCCTCCCTATCTTACCCTACTTATTGGAAGAAGATAAGGTGCTGAATTAGAAAGTTACAGCTAGTTTAGTACAGAGCCATTGAACTAACCATAAATGAACACTTAATTGCCAGTCCTTTACTGCAAAGGTCCATCTGACCTTTTTGCTCCTTTTGTGGAAGCAAAACAAAGCAGTGCTTGCATTTTATTTCCTTGAGGAAAAATGTCCTGACACCTACAGGAATTCAAGGAACAGTAAAATTAGGATTTGCTTGCATACTTCATTTCTATGCATTCTAAAGCTGTCATAGCAAGTACTAGGGCAGAAAAATCTGGGAGCTTAGATCAAAGACTTTGGAAGAATATTGGGGTGACTTATCTCAACAAAGAAAAGGCTGGTGACTATTATTGGATAGCACGGAGCCTCAAAGGTAAGAGTATTTTTGTAAAGAACATTTATAACATTTTAAAAGTATTTTATATTATTTCCTAAAATTATATTCTGAGATCAGAATTTTATGAGTCTTTATTATTGTCGCCAAATTACTTTGGAGAATAGTAATTACCAAGTGTAACAGTGCCAGTTTGGTCACATCCTTACCAGCCTGAGATGTTACTCTTCAAAATACACTTGTTTTCCTTATTTAATATAGTGGTGGAGGAGTGGAAATGTAATTTCACTTTCTAAAATTTATTTATTCATTTATTTCTGGCTCTGCTGGGTCTTCGCTGCAGTGTGAGAGCTTTCCCTTGGACGCAAGCAGGGGCTGCTCTGTGGTTGCCGAGTGTGGGCTCTCGAGTGTCGGCTCAGTAGCTGTGACACATGGGCTTAGTTGCCCCAAGGCAGGTAGGATCTTCCCAGACCAGGGACTGAACCCGTGTCCCCTGCATTGGCAGGCAGGTTCTTAACCACTGGACCGCCAGGGAACTCCTGTCATTTCAGTTTTAAAATTTGCATTTCTTCAGTTATTAGTGAGTTGGTTTTTTTTTCCCCCATATATTTACTATATTCTGTTTCTGTCTCTTTTTAAATTGCTCTGTTGTTTTTTTTTTTTTTTTTTTTTTGCTGATTTACAGCTTTTGGAATCTCAGTAGTTTTCTTTTGGATGAGATCTTTATGTATGTAAATAAGCCACATACCTTTTAGCTCTTTACAAGTGTTTTTTCCAAGTTTATTTACTTTCTAAAATTTTGTTACACATAACTTTTAAATGTTTAGTTAAACCTATTACTCATTTCTTTGTAAGTTATTAAATTACTTTTATGATTAAAAGTTTTTCTCCATAGGTATAAAATTTTGAATAATCAGTTTTAAAACTCTATTCATGGTTATTGACTTTGGTATATAGTGTGAGGCAAGAATTTAATCTAAATATTATCCTCAAATTGCTACTTTGTTTTTTTGACTAACATATTTGACATGTTTTAAAATGCATAACCTACAAAAGAGAGTTTATAGGGAGGAGGGTTCGGGAGGGGGAGCACATGTGAACCCATGGCTGATTCATGTCAATGTATGGCAAAAACTACTACAATATTGTAAAGTAATTAGCCCCCAACTAAAATAAATAAATTTATTAAAAAAAAAAAACTAAATATTAAAAAAACTAAAAAAAAAAAAAGAGAGTTTATAGTAAAATGTTTCCCACATCTGTCCTTTAGCTTTGTAGTTCCTCCTTTCTGCAGGTATGTGGTATTATCAGATTTTGGTTTACTTTTCCAGAGACATTTTAATATACACAAATATAAACATTTTTCTTCTTTTTTTTACATAAATAATGGCATATCACCTCTTCTTTGCTTTTCTCGTGTAGCAGTGTGACTTGGAGACATTACAAAACAGTAGATAAAAGGCTTCCTTCTCTCTCTTGTTCTCTCTCTTTTTTAAAAAATATTTATTTTTATATTTATTTGACTGCACCAGATCTTTGTTGCAGCACACGGGATCTTGAGTTGTAGCATGCAAACTCTTTTAGTTGTAGCATGTAAGAACTAATTCCCTGACCAGGGATCGGACCTGGGCCCCTGCATTGGGAGCACAGAGTCCCAGCCGCTGGACCACCAGGGAAGTCCTCTGCTCTCTTTAAAAAAATTGAATTATTAACTTCTTATTTTGAGATAATTATAGATTATCATGGAGTTATACCATGCAGTTATAAACAACTATATGGAGGGATCCTATCTACCCTTCACTCAGTTATTCCCAGTGGTAGCATCTTATGAAACTCTCCTCCAGTATCACAACCACTATACTGACGTTACGACAGTCAAGATACAGAACAGCTCTGTCACTCGAGGGCTCTTTGGTTTGGCCCTTTTATAGACACGCCCACTTCCCTGCCATGCCCACTGTCTCCTTACTTTCTGGCAGCCTGGTTTCCAGTGAATGTGTATTTCTGGGACTTCCTGGTGGTCCAGTGGCTAAGACTCTGTGCTTCCAGCACTGGGGGGCCCTGGTGCCATCCCTGGTCAGGGACCTGGATCCCACGTGGCACAGTTAAGAGTTCACATGCTGCACGTGAAGATCCTGTGTGCCATAACTAAGACTGGGTGCAGCCAAATAAGTAAAATAATTTATATTTCTTTTTTAAAAAGTGTGTCATCCCAAGAATGTTTTATACGTGGAATCATGTGTTTGGGATCTGTTTCTTTTCAGTAGTGAGTCATCCAGATGGTTTTACATATCAATAGTTTGTTCCTTTTTTATTGCTGGATAGTATTTCATAGCATAGACGTACCAGCTTTGTTTATCCATTTACCCACCAAAGGACATCTACGTGGTTTTCAGAGTTTGTTATTATAAATAAAGCTGTAAACTTCTGCATGCAGCTTTTTGTGTGGACATAAATTTTCCTTTTTTCTCAGGAATAAGTGCCCTCATTATTTTTAATGATTAGGTAATATTCCATTGTTTGGGTGTACCATAGAGTGATACTGGTCTCACACGTAGGTATTTAGGTTATTCCTAATTGTTTGCTATTTCAAACAGTGTAGTAACAACTCATTTATAAATAGACCGTCTTTCACATTTATAGGTTGAATTCCTAGAAATAGAATTGCTGGTCTAAAGGAATGATTATTCTTTTGACAGACACTGCCTGAGGACCCTCCATAGGGATTCTATCAGTTTCCGTTCTTAGCAGCAATGTATGAGAGAGCCTTTTCCCTCACAGCAGTATATTACTAATGTGGTTCATTTTCTATCTTCTTCATAGGTTTAATGAACACATGTGTCTGTGATATAGGTTGCAGTTTTTTGTCCCTCTGTGGCATTTATCTTTTGATTGTATATATGGTGGTTTGTGCCATGCAGATATTTTTTATTTTTATGTACATGAATTTATCAATCTGCTCTGGTTTCTGGCTTTCATGTTATTCCTTCGCACTCTTTCCCCCACCCTAAGATTATAAACCATTTTCCTGTGGTATTTTATAGAAGATTTTTTAAAAGTTAGTTTTATTTTTGGCCAGGCTGGATCTTTGTTGCTGCACAGGGTTTTCTCTAGTTACAGCGAGCGGGGGTACTCTGTAGTTGTAGTATGTGGGCTTCTCCTTGTGGTGAGCTCTTGTTGCAGGGCACGGGCTTAGAGCGTGTGGGCTTTAGTTGTTGTGGTGCGTGGACTCAGTGGTTGTGGCATACAGGCTTAGTTGTCCCACAGCATGTCGGATCTTACTGGACCAGGGGTTGAACCTGTGTCTCCTGCATTGGCAGGTGGATTCTTTACCACTGAGCCACCAGGGAAGCCCCGATAGTTGATTTTTAAAAGTGTTTTTACATTGAAGTTTATTGATCCATCTAGAACTTGTAATGGTGAAGTATAATAGGTCTGACTTCCTTTTTGTGAGATAGTTATACAGTTGTCCAATATTATTTATTGGATTATTCACCTTTTCTCAATTTTTTTTGGAAATATCACTTTTATCAGATACTAAATTTCCATCCATATGTGTTACGGATATTTCTAATCTTCTATTTCGTTGATATGCATGTCTGTTCCTGTGCCAATAGCATGCCGTCTTAATTTTTCTAGATTTATAAGTATGTTAATTTTTGATAGAATTGCTTTGATTTGTGGTATTTCCTTATGTACCGTTCTGTTTCATGGGTCCTATTTTGGTCATTAAAATGTTTTCATTTAGATTTAATAGTGTTGTATTTTCTATATTATTAATTTTTTTCACGGAAATTTGAATGAAGTAATAAACATGTACACTACAGTTAATCTAGTTATGTCTAGTGTTGTGTATTTGCTGATTTTAATGTTATTATTATAACTAATGCTGCAAAGGTTATCTCTTACTATGTTTAGGATTATTTCCTTAATATAATAGCACAGAAATTAAATTATTGGATCAGTGAGTATAAACACATTTAAAGCTCTTATAGTGGTAAAGAATCTGCCTGCCAGTGCAGGAGACACAAGTTCTGTTCCTGAGTCAGGAAGACCCCCTTAGTAGGAAATGGCGACCCATCCAATATTCTTGCCTGGAAAATTTCATAGACAATGGAGCCTGGTGGGCTACAGTCCGTGGGGTCGCAAAGAGTCATACATTACTGAGAGACTGAGTAAGTGAGTACTTACTGCTATATTGCTTTTCAAACAGGTATCAATTTAGACTACCACTATCAATATAAATGTTATACTGCATACTTATTTTTATTATCTTTTTAGGTTTCTTGTAATCGTCCCTTACCGAAAGGAGAATGTAAAGGCGGCCAAAACCGGGTACCTGAAGAGGAGCCAACCACAGTCTCTGAATATTTCTTTAACGATATCTTTATTGAAGTGGATGAAACAGAATAGAAGGTTGCCTTTTTTATTTTTTTTTAAGTCTAGGATTTCCTGAGTCAGTTGTATCAACAAAGCAGTATTTAGAAAGAAGCATCACTGGCAGTTTTTCTTTAGGTTGATTTTGAGTATTTATTCAGCTTGATTTGAAGCTTTTATAATCAGTGAAAAACATGGCTTGGGTCCTTTTCATTGTGATTGGCTCAGCATTTTGGAAATATCAACCAGTTAAGACTGCTTTCTCAGACAGAAATAACAGGTCTTGTTTACATTTTGACCCTTTCTGTATTGAACACACATGAACATCTTCGAATGTTGTGGAGAATGTCTGTATAAATCACAGTGCTGATGTATTTGGAAGTGGATTGTATTTAACATTTAGCAAACCTTTTGTGAAGGTTTTTTTATGTTTGCTTAGGGTTTTTTGTTTTTGTTTTAGGATTTTGGGGGGTTTGGGTGTGTTTTTTATTTTGGTTTTTTAGTATGGTGAAAGCCTTTTCATTTGCCTCTAAATATATGAAAGGAAATTGTGAAACTCCAGTTTAGTATGGTAACTGTTAAAAACTTTTCTATTATCATCTATTTGACTGAAAAATGTGTATTTTTCTAATTCATATTGATGTAACATTAGTCCTAATTGAAGAACTAGTATTTAAACTTACTATTTATAAAGATAAAACATCAAAAAGCTTATTTATTTTTAAATTTTTTATTTAAAAGAATATTCAGTTTTAATTTTTTACCCCTGAGATTATGGGTAAAGAAGGCATTAACAAATTTATGTTTGTCTCCTTTCTCTCTTTAATTTTAAAGATATTTAAAGTGATATAACTAAAGTATTTGGATAGTATATATGTTTGAATACATTTTTCCTCATAGTTCAGTATATTGACTTTGTACTGTGAATTTTTTGTTTTTCTTATTTCTTAGATAATCTCAGGATTTGTATGGGGAAAAAAAACCTTAACCTTATTTATGAGGCAAATTTCCATACAAAACTCAGTCTCCATTACATAAACATATGCTCACATGCACACATTCCTTTTTTAAAAAACAATTTCATTTTAGTTTTCTTTTCCCCATTAAATTCTCCTTAAGGACCTAAGTATGTAGGTCTTTATGGACAGAACATAATTGAGATGTTAAAAACAGAAAATAAGATAACAATAAGACTTTATTAAGTCAGTGATTATCATCAATATGAATTTATGGGTTGGGTTTAAATTTTGAGATTTTGTGATTTACATAGGTAATTCCTTTATCCACCCAAGCAAATCTTTGGTGGTTCAAATTAAACTTCTGAAAAAACAGAAATATTCTTTTATATGAAAAGCTCTCTGGGCTGATAATACCTTGGATCAGGAATCAGAAACATTTTCTGCAAAAATATTTTCGAATTTGTGGGCCAGATGCCTTCTGTGGTAACTAATCAACTCTGCCATTTCAGTATGAAAACAGCCACAGACAATACTTATATGATGGGCATAGATGGATTGGGTCTTTAGTTTGACCCCTATATTAGACAGTAGTTTTCTTACCTTAAGGTGCTGATGTCAATACATATGAGATATTTGTCACTGGAATTATGAGTTGTGCCTAACAATTAAAACTGTTGATTGCATTATGAAATCAGTATTTCAGTTGGGAAGATATTTTAATGTCTAATTATGTTTGTAAATTGAAAAAAATGGTGACCAGTTTTCAGGTTCACTAGTAAAGTTGGATTTGGCTCGGCAAGTATAACAGTAATCCTAATTTATTAAAACAATTGATATTAGAACATTTCTTATTCATTTCCTTACAGTGAAATTTACAGTTTAAACTTTTTTGTCATAAAGGAGGATTTATAAGGAAGTTCTCTATAAGTATGCATTTATTTATTTCATGTGATTAATATGTTACAAAAATCATGGTCGTAAATCACATTGGTATTTTAAATGCCATTTTTATAAATTTTAAATTTCTCATATTCTGAAAAGGTTTCTTTAGTTCATGTTAGTTTAGGTGTTAGGTTGTCATAGCTAAACTATGATTTTACCCCTTGTTTAGTATCACTTTAAATTTGTTAACATCTGTCTCCTGTTCATCTACAATGAGTTAATTTTGTGGAAGATGTAACTTCTTACTGTATAAAGGATAATTTTATCTTTGGGTATTCATTGCATTAGAGAATCAAGTCAGCTAAACTCTCCTACTGTTATATCCTTAAAAATACTCTTAGAAAAAGAAAATCAGTGTATTTACCTTACAACGGGGAAAGACTTGTTCACACCTGTGTTTAATCTGACTCATATAAAGATCATGTGAAGAATTTGTATTTTATAAATTTTCAAAGAGATATGATTAAAGGTCTTTATTTTTTTCTTGACTTTTCCTCCTGAACAATTATATCTTAGCAGGTGATCAACATGATGACTTAAAAGCCTAATTGTTGGTAAATAATTGAGGCACAGATAAAAATATGAATATCCACTGCTTACCACCATGTTTTTTGAAATATAGGTCACCATGTATACTATCTTGCTTGAAGAAGTCTTTGACAAAAAGCAATATCTGTCATTGTAAATTTTCTTGTTCTAAAGAAAGCAGTTATATTCTGTAGATGTAAATTATGTAAATAAAAGTTATTTTATATTATTTGTTGTGTCCTTTTTTTCAAATGACAATAAAGATATTAATGTGTTAGTGAACGAAAAGTAGTCTTAGAAGTACAGTTTATACTTCCACAAAAATGTAGTATAATTGGAAGTTAATTTTTTCTTTCATTTATGCTATGAAGGATATTATTTTGATTTTGTAAGAATAAAGAATAGACTTTCCCTACATTTGGGACATATGAAAAGTTGCTTACTTTTTTGTTTATTTGCTCCTCATGCAATGAAATTTTAGATAAAAGAACTCAATCTCTTTTACTCTTTTTTTTTTCCTGGAGAGAAAGGCAAATGGGAAACTTCAGTTATGTATATAAACCTAGACTTCTGACATTGTCTGACCAGACTTTTATACTCTTTGTCTGGTATAAAAGGATTTTTTATTTTCTTTATAAACTCCTCCCCACTCTTTTCCTGCTTTTTCCCAATATGTTAATCACAATTTGGGTTTTCATAGTCAGTGTTTGTATTGTATTAATTGTAATTATTCACTGCTCTACCACCTGATGAACTAAGATGACATTTCCTTTCTGGTACAGCTCTTTGTTTTTCTTGGAGTTAGGAATTGTTTCACTGTTTCATTTGCTTTGGGTTTGTTTTTGAACCTTCCATACCCTCCAGCAAGTCTGCTTATACTTTATGTATGAGTTTATACTTTTCGACATGGTCAAGTTGTCAGATAAATTATTTTCTTCTTCTCCCTCCTCCCCCCACCCCCCTACCACCCCGCTCCTGGAAAACTTAGGAAAATCTTCCTGCTTTCATCTCGACTGTCTTCACAGGTCTCCGTGTGCAGCACAGTTGCCATGCTGGGACTTCTCTTGTGAATCCCCTACCCTTCTTTTCTGGTTTGGACTCCCTATTTCTGGAGCCCATGTCATTGTTTTTCTTAATTTGATTTGGAGAAGTATATCTTCCCCTATTTACTGCAGAAGGGTATGTGGATGATTATGTAACTTGAGACTTTACATGTCTGAAAGTTTCTTTTTTCTATTCTCTCACTTAGTTGGGCTCTATGTGGAATTCTTGAATAATTTGAAAATAATTTCCTCTTCATTTCAAAATCATCCTCTGATTATATCCTGGTCTTCAGGGTGAAGTCTGCCATTCTGATTCCCTATCCTTTGAACGTGGGCCTCTGTTTACATGTTTTTTGACCCTGGTACTCTGCACAGTGGGCTTCCCTGTGGCTCAGTGGTACAGAATCTGCCTTCCAAGTCCCTTCCAAGCAGGAGACTTGGGTTCAGTGCCTGGGTCAGGAAAATCTCCTAGAGAAGGAAATGGCTACCCATTCCAGTATTCTTGCCTGGAAAATCCTATGGACAGAGGAGCCTAGTGGGCTACAGTTCCTGGGGTCCTGAAAGAGTCAGATGTAACTTAGCAACTGAACCACCACCATTGTGCACGATCATGTGCCACCCCCATCTCTTCCTGTCCCCACGTTCATGTCATGGGCCTCTTTAATATGGAAACTCATTTCCTTCCCTTTTGGGAAATGTTCTTGCATTATCACTTTGATAATTTCTCTCTTCCATTTTCACTGTTCTGCTATCTGAAATTCCTATAAATCAGATTTTTATATCTCCTTTAGTGGTTCCCTAAGTTATCTTTTCTCGGCTATTTTCTATTCACCCCTCCTCACCCCGTATCTCTCTTCGTATTTTTGTTTCCCCTTTGTGTGTGTTGAGGGGAGATATTCTCAATTTTTACTTCTATTGGAGACAAGTGTCTGTTCCTTTTTAGAAGTGACTTTGGTCACAAAACCCATAGAGAGAAGGCCAAAAGTCGATGCTTCAGACTAACATGTGCAAAATTAAGTCACAAAATCTGAGTCCTCCTTTGACTTAGTTCATAATTTTGAATCAACAGTTTTGTCCAATGAACATTTTTAGGGCATAATTTGCATTTAATAAAGTATATAGAGCTTAAGTATTCAGTTTGAATACTGACAATGTATACACCTGTGTAACCACCCCACAAAACAATGTTTTCATCCTCCCAGGAAGTTCCTTTAAGCCTTTCCCCACTGCCACCCACCCAGATTACTTTTGCCTGATCTTGAACGTTATATTATGTATTCCTTTGTATCTGGTTACTTTTGCTCAACATGTTTTTGAGACTCATTAATTTTGTAGTGTGTTAGTAGCTCCCTGTTGTTGCTAAGTTGTATTCCTTTTTATGCCTGTACCACATATGAATATACCATAATTGTCTATCCATTTTCCTACTGATTGTTTCTGAATTTTGCCTCTTGAATAAAGCTACTATACATATTCTTGTATAAATCTTTTGGTAGACACATTTTTATTTCTTGTATGTAAAAACCTAGATTTATTTTTTTAAGTACTTGATGTTCTTTGACGTGTTTATAAATGGTATTTTTAAATGCCTGTTTTTATTTGTTTATTACTGAAACTTAGAGAAACGGTTGATTTTTGTATTGCAATTAAGATTTTAGCAAATGGGGATTCCGTGGCAGTCCAGTGGTTGTGACTCTGTGAAAGTTCACTGCTGAGGCTATGTGGCAAGGCCAAAAAAAAAAAGATGTTAAGAAATGTATTTTCTATACGTCCATTCACAGTCTTACCTAGCCTTTGGAGCTATTAAAGCAAGCCTTTTAAATATATATATATATATAGGGATGCTGTTTGTTCTTAGAAAACAGACTTAGAAACTCAGTTATTGGGACTTCCCTGGTGGTCCTAGTGGCTGAGACTGCGAGCTCCCATTGCAGGGAGCTTGGGTTCCATCCCTGGTCAGAGAGCTAGATCCCACATGCCGCAACCAAAAATCCTGAGCGCTGCAACCAAAAATCCTATATGCCCTAACGAAGATAGAAGATCCTGTGTGCTTCAACTAAGACCTGATGCTGTCAAATAAATAAATAAATGAAACTCACTTATAATAAGATAAACAATTAATATTAGGTAAAATTTTAAGTAATAAAATTTAATGCTGCTGGGAAACATTTACTAACTTCTCATTTACTTAATAAATTTAAAGGGTAGCAGAGTATCTTATCTCTTTAAAACATTGTTTTCCCATCCTTTTAATAATTTCTCATTAGGGAATTCCCTGGCAGTCCAGTGGTTAGGACTCTGTGCTTCCACTGCAGGGGGTACGAATTTGATTCCTGGTCAGGGAACTGAGACCCCACATGCTGTGGGGGCAACTAAGCCCACGCTTGCAACTACTCTGGAGCCTGTGCGCCACATCTAGAGAAGCTCGTGCGCCACGAGGAAGAGCCCAAGAGCCCTGCACACTGGGACAAAAGACCCCGCATGCCACAGGAAAGGTCCCACGTGCCACAACTAAGACACGATGCAGCCAAATATTGTTAAAAAATCAGTTGCATTTCTATGAGCTAATAACATACAAACTGAAAAGGAAATTACAAAAGTAACTCCATTTACAGTAGCCTCAAAAATAACCAAATAGAAATTAACCAAGGAGGTGAAAAGACTTGGACAATGAACACTAAAAAACAGTGCTGAAAGAGATTAAAGAAGACATAAATAAATGGAAACATCCCATTTTCATAGATTTTGGAAGACTTTAATACTGTTAAGATGTCAGTGCTACCCAGTGCAATCAATAGATTCAGTGCAGCCCCTATCAAAATTCTGAGATTTTTTTTTTTTGACAGAAAAAAATGCCTCTAAAGTTAATATGGAATCTAAGGGATCCCAGATAGTCAAAAAAATCTTGAACAAGAATAAAGCTAGAAGACTTACATTTAATGATTTCAAAACTTACTACAAAGCGACAGTAAAAAAAAAAAATTGTTTTAACATAAAAGACAGATGTACAGGACCTAGAATATAACACAAAGTTCAGAGATAAACCACTGCATATGAAATAATTTTTGACAAGCGTGCCAAGACTATTTAATGAAGAATGGACAGTCTTTTCAACAAAAGATGTTGGGAAAACTGGATATCCACATACCAAAGAATGAAGCTAACATTGTATACAAAAATTATCTCAAATCTAAGACTAAGTGGACTAAGTAAGATAATTTTTTTCTCATTGTCCAGTGTGTGAGAAATTGTGAGGAAGCTCAGATTGTTGTTGTTTCTCAGCCACTCAGTTGTGTCTGACTCTTTGCGACCCCATGGACTGCAGCACACCAGGCTTCCCTGTCCTCTGTTTCCTGGAGCTTGCTCAAACTCATGTCCATTGAGTTGGTGATGCCATCCAACCATCTCATCCTCTGTCTTCCCCTTGTCCTGCTACCTTCAGTCTTTCACAGCATCAGGTCTTTTCCAATGAGTCAGCTCCTCACATCAGGTGGCCAAACTATTGGAGGTTCAGTATCAGTCCTTCCAATGAATACTCAGGTTTGATTTCCTTTAGGATTAACTGGTTTGATCTCCTTGCAGTCCAAGGGAATCTCAAGAGTGTTATCCAACACCACAGTTTGAAAGTTCTTTGGTGCTCAGTCTTCTTTATGGTCCAACTTTCACATCTGTACATGACTATTGGAAAAACCAGTTTTGACTAGATGGACCTTTGTCGGCAAAGTGATAACTCTGCTTTTGAATATGCTGTCTAGGTTTGTCATACCTTTTCTTCCAAGGAGCAAGCATCTTTTAATTTCATGGCTTCAGTCACCATCCACAGTGATTTTAGAGCCCAAGAAAATAAAATCTGTCACTGTTTCCATTTTTTCCCCATTTATTTGCCATGAAGTGATGGGACTGGATGCCATGATCTTAGTTTTTTGAATGTTGAATGTAAGGCGAGTGTGGAGAAAAAGAGAATGAGCTGGCCAGCCAGGCAAAGAAAAGAAAGTTTATTAAAGGGAAACGAGAGAGTGACTGGCCCTTGAGAAGAACCAGCACCTTCCCTTCTGGTGGATCCCTCTTACACCCTCCAGGTGGGAAACTGGGTCCCCTCAGGGGGTGGCTAGTTTATCTTTAGTGGAGTTTGGCAGTCGGTAGTCTTGAGAAAGCTGAAGGTGTTCAGTGGTAGGGTGGTCACTTAGTCTTGGCAAAGAGTGCCAGTGGCCAAAACAGGATGTCACTTGAGCAATGTGGTCAGTTTCATGGGTCACTGTGACTTAATATTTTATTTGTGAGCCATTTTTAACAATGAGATCCCATGTAGGCCCTATCATTGAGTTTTAAGCTAGCTTTTTCACTTTTTTCACTCAGATCTGTTATAGGCAACTTTGCCTTACTTTGCCAACAAAAGTCCGTTCAGTCAAAGCTATGGTTTTTCCAGTAGTCATGTATGGATGTGAGAGTTGGACCATAAAGAAAGCTACTGCTGCTGCTAAGTTGCTTCAGTCGTGTCCAACTCTCTGCGACCCCATAGACAGCAGCCCACCAGGCTCCCCCGTCCCTGGGATTCTCTAGGCAAGAATACTGGAGTGGGTTGCCATTTCCTTCTCCAATGCACGAAAGTGAAAAGTGAAAGTAAAGTCGCTCGGTCGTGTCCGACTCTTGGCGACCCCATGGACTGCAGCCTACCAGGCTCCTCTGTCCATGGGATTTTCCAGGCAAGAGTACTGGAGTGGGGTGCCATTGCCTTCTCCGAAAGAAAGCTGAGTGCCGAAGAATTGATGCTTTTGAACTGTGGTGTTGGAGAAGACTCTTGAGAGTTCCTTGGCCTGCAAGGAGACCCAACCAGTCCATCCTAAAGGAAATCAGTCCTGAATATTCATTAGAAAGACTGATGCTGAAGCTGAAACTCCAATACTTTGGCCACCTGATGCGAAGAACTGACTCATTGGAAAAGACCCTGATGCTGGGAAAGATTGAAGGCAGGCGGAGAAGGGAACGACAGAGAAGGAGATGGTTGGATGGCATCACCGACTCGCTGAACATGAGTTTGAACAAGCTCTGGGAGTTGGTGATGGACAGGGATGCCTGGCGTGCTTCTGTCCATGGGGTCGCAGAGAGTCGGACACAACTGAGCTACTGAACTGAACTGACTTGTTACAGGCTAGGTTTTAGAAGTACGTTATAATCGTACATTTAAGATGTACTTTATCACTACCAGAAGTTTTTAATTTACTGTTTATGTTCTCTCCGCTTTATAAAAGAGGACGTTTTGCCTGTTCTCCAGTGTATCCCCAGCTCCAAACGAGCGCCTGATAGGGAACATTGAAGAAATATTTGTTGAATGGATGGTTATCTCCTTTAAAGAGTTTAATTTCTTAGGACAGTTTAATAAGCCTGTTCGGTTTCCACCTCTCATATAAGAAGAAGCTTTTTCAAGTCCCGGAATACCCTTTTTCGCAGTAGGGGAAGGAGAAAACAGCACGTGCAAGAAGCACCTAGACAAGCAAAGAAATTCAGCCACAGCTCCTCATCTCCGCCCAGGGACTCGCAATGCTCAAGGGCTCGGGAGAGGAGCGGCCTCGCGAGGCTACACCTCTGTCTCTCATTGGCTGAGTTCGGGGGGCGTGGTGCTCAACACCGACCAATCACGGGCTGCGCTCGCCGACACGTGCAGAGGCTTGCTGGAGAAACCCGGAGGTTTCAGGCGCGTTGGAACAAGCAAGGATCTGGGCCAACGTGTCTCCCGAAGCGGGGGGAGTTGGCGGGGAGAGCTTCGGCTCGGAATCGGCGCGGGCAGCCCTCTCACGCAGCTTCCTGCCTCTGTGCCTGCTGCCATGTGGGCCGCTCTGAGATTAGCCCTGCGGCCGTGCGCCCGCGCCGCTGCCCCAGCGCTGCGTTCCTATCATGGGGACTCCGTGGCTACCCTGGGCACCCCACCGGACTCGAGCTCTGCCATCTACCAGGTAGGGTGGGTGAGCGGCCGGGCCTGGAACACCCAGTCCGAGTCAGTGATTCCTGTTCACGGACGGGACAAGGTGTTGGCCGGACTGGGAAGCAGAGAGGGTAGGCTACTTTTAGCAGTAGCTCCTCTTTTTTCTGGATCCGCAATCATGACTCTGGGACGCACTAGGAGGTCGTGAAGTTTGAAAAAATCAGATACATTTTAGTTCACTTTTAGCACTGGCACTGTACTTTATATCTTTAAAATCAGTGGTTCTCAAAGCCGGTGGTTCTCCGGGAGCTTGTTGGAGTTACAGCCGCCTTAAGCCTCACCCTGGGCCTTTTTGGTCTTCCAGGGTTGGGTTCTGGTGTTTGCATTGTTAATTAGGTTGGGGGTGAGGAGGGGCAAAGGCCTTGTAGGCAGCTAGCTTTGGAAATCACTGGCCTAACACAGCTAACCCTGGTCTGCGGTTACTAGATTTGAAATAGTTGGTTATGTTAATGGAAAATACTTGTATTTATTTAGCTTTTCTTGGAATATGGAGGTGCCACAGGTCACACTATCAACTCCTGGTTTATGAAATATCAGCTGGAAATTTTCAGTCTATCCCATGGTTTCTAAGCCTGTACAGATAACGTTTAAGTTGTGCAGATAACTTTCAGGAGATACATTTTATTTTATTTATTTTTTTAAAAATTTGTTTATTTTTGGCGATGCTGAGGCTTCCTTGCTGCTGGTGGGCTTTCTCTAGTTGGAGTGCGTGGGCTTCTCCTTGCGGTGGCTTCTCTTTTTGCGGAGCACAGGCTCTGGGCCCGTGGGCTTCAGTCATTGTGGCACACGGGCTTAGTAGCCCCTCAGCATGTGAGATCTTCCCGGACCAGGGATCAAACCTGTGTCTCTTCCATTGGCAGGCATATTCTTAACCTCTGGACCACCAGGGAAGTCCCCAGAAAAGACATATTAAATAATTCCTGCCTTGGAAAAGCAAATAGGTTGAAAGAAAATCAGTACACTGAGGAAACAATATCCAATGAGAGACTTCCCAAGTTTTTACATTTCCTGGGATCAAGAGAGAATGTTTCATTCAGAAACATTAAATGGTTTTTGTGATTTAGGCACTATTTGAAAGTGAAAGTGAAAGTCGCTCAGTCGTGTCCCACTCTTGGCCACTGCATGGACTATATTGTCCATGGAATTCTCCAGGCCAGAATACTGGAGTGGGTAGCCTTTCCCTTCTTCAGGGGATCTTCCCAACTCAGGGATCGAAACCCAGGTCTCCCTCGTTGCAGGCAGATTCTTTACCAGTTGAGCCATATGGGAAGCCCAAGAATACTGGAGTGGGTAGCCTATCCCTTCTCCAGTGGATTTTCCCGACCCAGGAATCGAACTGGGGTCCCTGCATTGCAGGCAACTGAACTATCAGGGAAGCCACTATTTAGGTACTTGGAATAAATGTGCAGGAATGGAGTCATATTTTTGTAGGGCAGACAGACAAGAAAGCAGTGCCTTGTGACGAGGCATGTCTAAAGCTTAGAAAGTGGTTGCAGAAAGATAGGAAGTAATGAGCTAGTTGGCTGTTGAGTTGGTCCAGGTTCAGGGTGAAGAATGGGACTATACAACCAAAAGAAGTCATGAGAACATAGGTTCTAAATTATGAAAGCAGTTAGTGGAAGTGAGAACTTGGAAGTCCTGGCCAGGGTGTAGAATTCATGGGGTAGATGGGATTGCTTATGTGGCCAGTTAGAGGAGGGAAGCCGCATGTAGGAGCCACGTTTTGATTTCACTTTGCAGTCTGTTTGCTAAGATATTTAAGTAGAGAAGTGGCATGATGCTGTGAACATGGTAGAGTAATCGGTGGAGCAGCAGGGTAGAGAAGGGGTTTCCCACCATATCGAATATGACTTCTTCATGGTCTGTTCTCTTGGTTGCTGTAGACCTCTGAGTGTTCTCCAGAGCTCCTGTAAGGTTACTGTAGCCGGTTTGGGGTTGTTCTGTGATGTCTCTGTGAGGAAATGAGGGCCTGGAGCTTATTGGTCCGCCATCTTTTTGAAGTCAGGTCTGGGCTGAGGTATTTGATAGCAGCTGCTAGTCAGGGGTTAGGGAGTGTGAGCCCGAGATTATAATTTCTTTCTGTGTGTAAAATGTTTTATGTTCTGGTTTAGTTTATGAGCTAGTAATTAGAATAGGGAAGTAATGACGCTGTGGTGGAAAAAACACTGGTTTAGTATTTCATATATATTTAAAAGTAAACAAGGAACATTTTTCCATAGAGGGGGAGAACCTGGAGGAAATGTTAACAGTGGCCCTTTCAGTGGGCAGAGGAGGCATTGTGCTTTAAGAAGAAGATTCTAGAGCTACTGAGCTTTGGTTTAAAATCCTGATTCTACTACTTGTTAGCTGAGTGATCTTGCACTAATTTCTTACTTCTCTGTGCCTCAGTTGTGTTGTGGCATTAATGATTAGGTGTATGTTTCATTTATCAAGACAGTTAGTGGCAGTGCCTGAAGTATAATAAACCCTCAAGAAGTATTAGCTCTTGCTGCTTTGTCTCCTCTTCTCAGGGTCATCTCATGATCTATTTTAGTTAGATTTTACTTCAGTAATGCTGAGTAGCAACCAATCCCAAGATTTCAGTGTTCAAAAGAACAAGTATTCAGTTTACACACTTGGGTCTTTGGGTCGGTGGTGGCAAGTCTGCTCTAGAACTGTATTAGACTCAGGTCAACACGGTTTCTTTTCTTTTTTTAAATTTTGGCTGCACTGTATCTTCACTGCTATGTACTGGCATAGTTGGCCTGTGGCATGTGGGATCTTAGTTCCCCAAGCAAAGATCGCACCCACATCCCCTGCTTTGAAAGGCATACTCTTAACCACTGGGCTGCCAGGGAAGTCCCTGCTCTACTTGTTTCTTATTCCAGGACCCAGGATTGAAGGGGGAATGGCTGCTGTGGGATGCTGCTTTCATTATGGAAGTCTGGGGTACAAGAGGAGAGTGTGGAAATACCTTGTCCCTCTTAAGGCCTCTGCTCGCAGTTGGTACACTGTTACTTTTGCCTACATTCCACTTGTCAAATCACATGATGTGGACAGATTCAGAGATTGTGGGGTAGGAAAGTATAATCTCACGGTGAACCTTGGCAAGGATGGGAGGGAAGGATGAATTTTAAATAAGTAGTACAGTCTACCTTAAGGCTACTAAAGTCCAACTATGAGGTCTGGGTCCTATGTACAGGGGAGGAGAAAGGGTGAACAGGCGAAAAGACACCCTCACCTGCTTGTCCTTTTTTTTTTTAAGGAGCCTTTCTGGAAGTCATACCTGACAACTTTTGCTTCTAACTCGTTGGTCAGATTTAGTCACATGGCCACACTTGTCTGGAAAAGGAGGCTGGGATTATTTTATTTTGTTTTTATTTTTCTAGTTTTTGGCGATGTCTCATGGTTTGTGGGATCCTAGCTTCTCAACCAGGGATTGAATCCATGCCCTTTGCAGGGCAGTGAAAGCCTGGAATCCTAACTGCTGGACCACCAGGGAATTTCCCTCTTATCCTTTTAAAACATAAAGTAGGATCCATTTCCCCCCTGGGCTTTGTTTTTAAGTGTAAATTGTCAGTAAGTGTAAAAGCAAGTATTTCTGAATTGGTTGGCGTCTCCTCACAATAGTATTTGCTAGGACAGAAAAAGAAGATGGCATTCTAACCCTCAAAGGGGTTATATTCCCGGACAAAGTAAAACAAATAGAGGTAAGCTCAATAGATGTGTAAGGAAGGAAGTGGTTAAAATGAGTGGGAGTAGCCAAAAATGAAGTTGGAGATGAGATGGAATATGAATTAGGCTTTAAAAGGGGATAGTGAGGGACTTCTCTGGCAGTCCAGTGGTTAAGACTCTGCATTTCCACGCATGCCAGGGGCATGGGTTTCATCTCTGATCAGGGAACTAAGATTGCACGTGCCTTGAGGGGTGGCCAATAAATAAATAGATAAATAAATAAATAGAGGGTGAGATTTAGATAGATGGACTAGAGAGGGGTTGTGGTAGTGCAGAAGACATTGAGCAAAGACAGGGAGGCACGAAGTAATCTTTTTTATACGTTGGAGCTGGCCCAGTGTGGAGGCCACCTATGGTTGGCATGTAACGCTGTGCTCCTTAACCCTCGTTATGGTAAAAACACTTCACTGGTTTCCTATGATACTCTGCCTCGTTTCCTTGCTTCTGTTTTAGGAAAACTATGAACAGATGAAAGCGTTAGTGAGTCAACTCCATGAGCGAGCACAGAGCGTCAGACTAGGTAAGCACTCATTTATTCTTCAGTTTATGCTTTTAATTAAGATGTCCCTTTTTTTGTTTTAGAAAAACTAGTAGCATCAAGGTTTTGACTCTTCGAGACTGTGCGTTTGCTGTTGGTGGGAATGTAAATTGGGCAGCCACTGTGTAACAATGTATGTTGCTGTTGTTTAACTACTAACTCGTGTCCGACTCTTTTACGACCCCGTGGACCGTAGCCCACCAGGCTCCCCTGTCCATAGGATTTCCCAGGCAAGGACACTGGAGTGGGTTGCCATTTCCTTCTCGAGGGAAGCTTCTCCATCTAGGGATTGAAGCCGCGTCTCCTGCATTGGCAGGTGGATTCTTTACCATGAGCCATCAGGGAAGCCCTGTAACACAGTGTAGAAGTTCTTAAAAAGTAAAAATAGAGTTACCATATGATCCAGCAATCCCACTCCTAGGCGTATATCTGGAAAAGATGAAAACTCTTAATTCCTCAATGTTCATACTGTTTACAAGAGCCAAAGACATGAAAACAACCCAGATACTCATCAACAGGTGATTGGTTTAAGAAGACGTGGTATATATATCCACATGTATCTATGTGGATATATACTCAGTCATAAAAAGAGAATGGAATATTGCCATTTGTAGCAACATGAATGGACCTAGAGAATATCATACTAAGTGAAGTAAGTCAGGAAGAGAAAGATAAATACTATATAATATTACTTATATGTGGAATCTAAAAAATAATGCAAATGAACCTATATACAAAGCAGAAACAGACATGGAAGTATAGCTCAGTGGTAGAGCATTTGATTGCAGGAACAGGCACAAAGACATAAGAAACAAACTCCTGGTTGCCAAAGGGGAAAGAAAAGGGGGGAGAGATAAATTAGGAGTATGTGATTAACAGATAAAAAATTAATACACATAAAATAGATAAGCAACACGGATTTACCAAATAACATGGAGAACAATATTTACTATCTTGTGATAATTGATAATGGAAAATAATCTGAAAATATATATATGAATGAATCACTTTGCTGCACACCTGAAACTAACACAATATTGTTATTTAACTATATTTCAATTAAAAAAAAACCCTGCATTTGTCGGCATGCAGACATTTTATTTTTTCCTAGTATTTGGTCAGTGTTTCTGCTCATGTAGCACTGCCGTTATTTGGGGGCAAGTAGAAATTCAGATTTCATCAATTTTTTTTGTTGTTGTCCACACTTTGTGGCTTGCGGGACCTCAGTTTCTCAACCAGGGATTGAATGTGGGCCATGGCAGTGAAAGCACCAAATCCTGGCCACTAGAGCACCAGAGAACTTCCTCATCAGTATTTTAAACTATTTCTACTTAAGATTTTTATTTCAGTCACAGGATCACACTGAAATTTTTGTTTTACTTGAAGCAACTAAAGACATTTTCTGTTCATTAGTCATATTCATACTATATACTGTATTTTGCATAATTGTGCTTTTTCTGCTGTGTTGTATAATTTGGAAATAATTTCTGTGTGGGTTTATTGCTAATTAAATGAGATTTCCTAAAATCTTTGTAAATTGTCATTTTTTATTTTTAAATTGTGGACATAATAGACATTCTTTTTCTTGGAAGAAATTGCATCAGTTCAGTTCAGTCGCTCAGTCGTGTCCGACTCTTTGCGACCCCATGAACCACAGCACGCCAGGCCTCCCTGTCCATCACCAGCTCCCGGAGTCCACCCAAACCCATGTCCATTGAGTCAGTGATGCCATCCAACCATCTCATCCTCTGTCGTCCGCTTCTCCTCCTGCCCTCAATCTTTCCCAGCATCAGAATCTTTCCAAATGAGTCAGCTCTTCTCATCAGGTGGCCAAAGTATTGGAGTTTCAGCTTCAGCATCGGTCCTTCAAATGAATATTCAGGACTGATTTCCTTTAGGGTGGACTGGTTGGATCTCCTTGCAGTCCAAGGGACTCTCAAGAGTCTTCTCCAACACCACAGTTCAAAAGCATCAATTCTTCAGCACTCAGCTTTCTTTAAGGTTGAACTCTCACATCCATACGTGACCACTGGAAAAACCATAGCCTTGACTAGATGGACCTTTGTTGACAAAGTAATGTCTCTGCTTTTTAATATGTTGTCTAGGTTGGTCATAACTTTTCTTCCAAGAAGTAAGCGTCTTTTAGTTTCATGGCTGCAGTCACCATCAGCAGTGATTTTGGAGCCCCAAAACATGAAGTCAGCCACTGTTTCCACTGTTTCCCCATCTATTTGCCATGAAGTGAAGGGACCAGATGCCATAGTTTTAGTTTTCTGAATGTTGAGCTTTAAGCCAACTTTTTCACTCTCCTCTTTCACTTTCATCAAGAGGCTCTTTAGTTACTCTTCACTTTCTGCCATAAGGGTGGTGTCATCTGCATATCTGAGGTTATTGATATTTCTCCCAGCAATCTTGATTCCAGTTTATGCTTCATCCAGCCCAGCGTTTCTCATGATGTACTCTGCATATAAATTAAATAAGCAGGGTGACAATATACAGCTTTAACGTATTCCTTTTCCTATTTGGAACCAGTCTGTTGTTCCATGTCCAGTTCTAACTGTTGCTTCCTGACCTGCATACAGATTTCTCAAGAGGCAGGTCAGGTGGTCTGGTATTCTCATCTCTTTAAGAATTTTCCACAGTTTATTGTGATCCACACAGTCAAAGGCTTTGGCATAGTCATTAAAGCAGAAGTAGATGTTTTTCTGGCACTCTTGCTTTTTCGATGATCCAGCGGACGTTGGCAATTTGATCTCTGGTTCCTCTGCCTTTTCTAAAATCAGCTTGAACATCTGGTAGTTTACGGTTCACATATTGTTGAAGCCTGGCTTGGAGAATTTTGAGCATTACTTTACTAGTGTGTGAGATGAGTGCAATTGTGTGGTAGTTTTTATTTCATAGATAAGTTCATTTGTATCATATTTTAGATTCTGCATATAAGTAATATCATATGGTATTTGTCTTTCTAATTTCTTAACTTAGGCAGTCTGTAGGTCCATCCATTTTGCTGCAGATGACATTATTTCATTCTTTTATGGCTGAGTAGAATTCCATTGTGTGTATGTGTGTGTGTGTGTACATATGTATACATCACATCTTCATTCATCTGTCAGTGGACATTTAGGTTGTTTCCATTTCTTGGCTATTGTGAATAGTATTGCTATGAACAGAGGGGTGCTTGTATCTTTTCGAATTATGATTTTGTCTGGATATGTGCCCAGGAGTGGGATGGCTAGTTCACGTGGCCACTCTATTTTTAGCTTTTTGAGGAACCTCCATACTGTTTTCCATAGTGGCTGTACCGGTTTACATTCCCACCAACAGTGTAGGAGTTTCCTCCACACCTTCTCCAGCATTTGTTATGTGTAAACTTTTTAATGATGGCCATTTTGACTGGTATGAGGGGGCAGTTCATTGTAGTTTTGTTTTGCATTTCTCTAATAATTATAGATGTTGAGCATCTTTTTATGTGCCTGTTGGCCTCACGTATAGATATCCTGAGTATTGAATTCATAACATTTCCTAAATAATTCTCAGATAAGAGGGAGGGACAGTGTTTCAAGTTGCTTCAAAGGTTAACCCTCAAAGTTTTCATCTAAGAGAATTTGTGATAAATAAAAAGGTCGACAATAATGAATGGATTCTTGCGCTTCATTTTGTGTTTGCTTCCTCCTCACTGGTTCCTTTATTTCAGGTTTATTCTCAGGGCACCATGTCTGCTCTCCCCTTTGGTTCCCATGAAGCGTGTAGGGGGCTTCCCTGGTGGCTCAGCGGTAAAGAATACACCTGCAGGGTGGCAGATGCAGGTTCTCTCCCTCTGTTGGGAAGATCCCCTGGAGGCCAGCGTGGCAACCCACTCCAGTATTCTTGCTGGGAGAATTCCATGGACAGAGGATCCTGGTGGGCTGCAGTCCACGGGGTCGCAAAAAGTCAGACACGACTGCAGCGACTAAGCACACTTAGCACGTATAGCATGTAGGATTGCTAGGAGCGGCTGAGTCGTTTCTACAGGTGGAACAAGGATTATCCCAGCTGTGTTATTTGGGCTAGCCAGGACTTAAGTATTTTGATTAACAAGTTAACTGAAGGCCTGTAAGTGTTTTGATAGATTCGGAAGTGCTTAGTTTTTTCTAAAACTGGGTAATAACTTTATTGATATAAAAAATGCAAATAGTTTCTGGTGGTTGAAACAAGGGCCTTTTAATGACCTTAAGATAAGGCTTATGTAGGTTTTTAGAAAGATTATTTTATTAATAGTTGATTTAAAATGTCATGTTAATTTCTGCTGTATAGCAAAGTGATTCAGTTATGCATATATATATACACACACATACACATTTTTCATATTCTCAATTATGGTTTATTAGAGGATGTTGAATATAGTTCCCTGTACTATACAGTAGGACTTTATTGTTTAGGGACTTTATGTAGTTCTTAAAACACTTTGGAGTGGAAGTTAAACTGCATGTCTGTAGCTCCAGCAATGCATATAGCATCATTGAAGTGACCACAGTTAAGCATCTGTGCTGAGTACGCAGAGGCTGACTGCTGTGTCTTGACTGCCCTCTGGTGACAGCAATGAAAAGATGCTATAAACTGTAAAATCCTTCCTGATTTTAGGAGTGTTAAAATGTGAACAAAATGCATGTTTTAGAATCAGTGCAATATGGTAAATGAGATTGAGGGAAAACATGGCTTTTCCAGCTCTGAGTCTGTGGGAGTGGAGATAATTAATGCAAAAATCTTTAAGAGTAATGCTGAGAAAACTAAGGTGTTGTGACATGCTATCTTTTTGTGGTCTACATGAATTCTGTGACCTGAGAATCGATATCAAGGATAGCATTCTCTCTGGTTTTTCCTAATAAAACCTGAATTCACTAGATGCTCTGAATAGCAAAGTCAAGGTTTAGGCAGAATTAAGAATAATATTGGTCTAAGTACTTAAAAAACCAAACAAACCACAAATCTATTTTCTTACCTCTTTTTCATCTCACCGTCCCCTGCTGCCCTTTCTCCTGTTAGCCACTTAGTGGACACTTACGTCACTCAGCTCTCCAAAGACCCTCACCCAAGCCTGGGCTTCTTTGTAGTGCCTTCGGTTCACTTTTCTGTAATATTTATTTTTAAACAGCTTTATTAAGGTATAATTGGCATGCAATAAACTGCATTTTTTAAAGTGTACAGCTTGATGAGTTTTGACATATGTGTATACCCATGAAACTGTCCCCGCCATCAAGATGGTGATGAAAATGTCACTCTCAGAAGTTTCCTCTGCCCTTTGTCACCCTCCTGTTCCCCCGTCTCTCCTACCCCCACACATACCTCAGTTAGGAACTCTGAGTTCCCTGCGGCTGGCAGAAAGGAGGAAAGCCCTTTGATTTAATTCACACTATCTTGTAAGTCTTTCCCTCCCAGAATTGTTTTCTTTTTAAAAGATTAGATGTATGATATGTTCTTCTTGGTTACCTTAAGGCAGGCTTAGTCTTAAAAATATGCCCTCTACCTCTTCAGAAAAAAATAAAACATCCCCTTAGATACAGGAAAGAGTCTTGATTTGAAAATAAGGTTGTGTGCTACTTGGAGGCTTCTTTGACATCTGTATGAATGTATTTTCTCACCTAAAAAAACAAATCGTTTTTAAAAATAGTTGAACATTTTAGTGGACAAGGAGTTTATTAAGATGAAATTCTTAGGCGGCAGTGAAGGTAAAGCTATTAAGGTGCAATACGATGGTCTATTCTGCTCGGTTACTGTGGTTTGCTGAGGGTAGTGTATGGTTATTCCCCAGGTACTGAGCCTGGCAGGCCTCAGGCTGGGTGAGGCTTGGTGCACCCCTCACCTCAAACAGCCTCATCGGCTTGGTTACCCCAGCGAGCTCTTCAGTCATTGTAGTTTCCTTTCGTCTGGGGCAAAGTCAGGAAACACTGAAGACAATCTGAGTCAGGATAGTAACCAGAGGGGACTTTGTTTTTCTTTTTGGCCCCACTACTGTGGTATGCACAGTCTTAGTTCCCCCAAGCAGGAATCCAGCTTATGCCCCCTGCAGTGGAAGCACAAAGTCTTAACCATGGGACCGCAGGGAAGTCCCCAAAGGGGACGTTTTAATTACTATGTAATGTGTTCACCTCTCTCCTGTTTGAGGGCCTTAAAAGTGATGGGTCACTAGCCGCGCCTTGGCTCTCCAGGTGGCGCTGGTGGTAAAGCACCCACCTGCCAATGCAGAAGACATGAGAGACTCAATTTCCATCCCTGGGTCAGGAAGGTCCCCTGAAGGAGGAAATGGCAGCCCACTCCAGTGTTCTTGCCTGGCGAATCCCATGGACAGAGGAGCCTGGCAGGCTAGAGTCCATGGGGTCGCAAAGAGTCGCACATGACGGAAGTGACTTAGCACGCACACAGAGTGGCACCTTTAGCTGAGATTTGTTGTGTATATTATGGAAGTCGGAGAATGCTTTTTACCTGGTACAGATGATGTTAGAAACACTTCAAATTTCATAGAGGATATAGTACAGTGCTGCTGCTGCTAAGTCGCTTCAGTCGCGTCCGACTCTGTGCGATCCCATAGACGGCGGCCCACCAGGTTCCCCGTCCCTGGGATTCTCCAGGCAAGAACACTGGAGCGGGTTGCCATTTCCTTCTCCAGTGCATGAAAGTGAAAAGTGAAAGCGAAGTTGCTCAGTTGTGTCCGACTCTTGGCGACCCCATGGACTGCAGCCTGCCAGGCTCCTCCGTCCATGGGATTTTCCAGGCAAGAGTACTGGAGTGGAGGCCATTGCCTTCTCCGAGTACAGTGTTAGATGTTTATAATAGGTATAGTAAGTGTGGTGGAGATGAGACAGTATTTGCAGTATGTGAGATGCAGAGAAACATATTGCATTATTTCCTTAAGTAATTACTGCTGAATTTAGAAAATGTATAATATACTGTGGGCTTGAGGATGGGTTGATTTTTTTAAAAAAAAAATTTCAGTTTGAATGATCTGAAACATTATCTGTTTTTCATAGGATACGTTAATTTTTTTTTTGAAGCACTGTATTTTGGACTAATGGTTATATGTTTTTCTGGTATTCAGTTGAATGGAGACCTTATATTGAATTCATCTCATCTATCATGTTCTTTATCACAGGAGGTGGCGAGAAAGCCAGAGCGCGTCACATATCAAGAGGAAAGCTGTTACCCCGAGAAAGAATTGACAGCCTTATAGACCCGGGGTTGGTACACACCCAGGTGTTGGCTCAGGGTGTCCTCGGCTCCATGGCACTCTCTTGGTTGTTTGTTTCTTTTTGGCTGTGCTGTGAAGCTCTCGGGGTCTTGGTTCCCCAACCAGGGATTGAACCCAGGCCCTTGGCAGTGAGGTGCAGAGTCCTAACCATCAGACCACCAGGAAGTTCCCATCTTAGAAAGTTTTGTGAAATAAATGGTTTTAAATTCTGGTTCTTACCTAAGCTTCAGCAACAAGTGTTTGTGGTGAGGCTGCTGTATGCGGGGTGCTATTCTAGGTGCTAGTAATGCATCACTGAACAAAGCAGACCAAGTTCCTCACCCTGCTGGAGCTTACATGGGAGCAGGAGGAGACAGAAAATAATTGATAAATGGCACAAATTATATGGTATGTCAGAAGGTGATACATGTCATGGGAAAAAAAAGAGAAGGTAGACCAGCGTTACAAGAGAGAAAGATGAAGATCAAGTTGCAGTTTCAAATGAGGTGGTTAGGATAGGCCTCGCTGAGGTGGTGACATTTGAGCAGATTGGAAGGAGTGGAGAGAGATGGGCTGTATATATCTGGGGAGAGAGGGCTACAGGCTGACGGAGCGGCCAGTGAGAAGTTTCTGTGGTGGGAGCTGGGAGTGGGTCACAGATGCCGATGTGCCGAAGGGCCCGGAGGCCGTCTCGTGGGAGCAGGGGTTCAGTGAAGTGGGGAGTAGCAGAAGATGGGGTCAAATTCATAACGCGTTTGCGTGTCAGTCTAAGAGTTTGGACTTTTACTCTGAAAGAAATGGGGAGACTTTGTAGGACTTACCTGACTTATGTTTTAAAAAGTTATTCTGGCCATGGGTGTGAGTAGACTATGGGGCCCGAGGTGGAAGGACCAAGACCAGTTAGAGAAATGAAGATTCAGAAGTGTCATTTCTGCCGACACGCACACACGTGCCCAGCCTGGAGACAAACACCGTTAACACCTAGTGTGCATTAACACACTAGTGTGTATACCGTTAACACCTACACTATGTTCATGCAAATGTGGATCAGACACACTTTTTTTTGTTTGTTTTAGAAAAATGGAATCTTGTGTTTTATAACTCCCTTCTCCCCCTCCCCCACCACCTTTAATGTATCTTGAACATTTAAGTGAGAGAATAATAATAGTGGTTAAGAGCTTGGTCCCCTATTAAAGAGCTTATTAAAACCCACCTCTGCCACATACTAGTTGTGTGACCTCAGACAACTGACCTCATCGCTGTGTTTCAACTTCCTCATCAGTCAGTGGGGGTCCTAGTAGGATCTATAGCAGAAGGTAGTTCTGAGGACTGAATGAGTTAGTGATTCTGAAGCTCCTAGGAGAGAGGCTGGCACGTGGTTAAGTGCTGCGTAAGTGTTAGGTGCTGTTCTGTTTCTACACCAATAAGTACATCTGTACAATATCTTCAAAGATAAGTGTGTTCCTTTGTGTGGCTGTATTGTGTCAATCCCCAAAGTGTTCACACTAGACTTTGTTTTAGACATTCTTCCATTTGTAGACTTTATATCCAACACACATATTTAAAACATTGCCCCATTAAAGAAAAAAAATCTTTTCCTTTTCCATGTGTAACTGTTCAAATATGATTAAAAAAAGCAAACATTAATTCAGGCAGCATTCTTTCTTCCATTCAGGTCTCCATTCCTGGAATTGTCACAGTTTGCAGGTTACCAGTTGTACGGTGATGAGGAGGTCCCCGCAGGTGGCATTATTACAGGCATTGGGAGAGTGTCAGGGTGAGTATTCTGACCGTGCTCAGCCCCGAGGGTCAGGAAGCAGGCCGACAGGGGAGGGAATCCAGCACTCACTGCTTTGCATGTGAGTGTGCAAGTGTCATGCTAGTGATATTATTTAGATCTGAGGCTTCCTACCCAGATATGTTAGGTTCATCTGTGGAGCTTCAGGGATGGAAATTGAAGGGAAAAACCCCAAGCAGTGATCCTGGGGACCTAATCCAAACCTTCATACTTAGAATCTCCAGGGTTTGGACTTGGCGTGAGTAGTTTTCCAAGGCTCTGCAGGTGATCTCTTGCACATCTAGAGCAAAAAACCGCTGTCTTAGAGGAGTAGTTCTCGGAATGTGGTCCCCAGGGAACATCAGCCTCACGTGAAAACTTGTTAGAAGTGTCAATGGTCAGGTCTTCCCTAAAAGTACTAAGTCATATTCAGGGAGCGGAGCCCCGAAATCAGCATTTAAACAAGCTCTCCGGATTCTCCAATGCTATCCTTTGAGACCCGCCATAGACTTAGGGCATCTTGATCGCTAGATATTACATTTGTTTGTATGTATTTTTGTACGATCTCACACTGACCATGCAGACACTGTTCCTCGTACTGCAATAAACACTTCCCACTGACTAGTTGTCTTAATCTTCACCACAATCCTGTGAGAAGGGGTGCTATTATAATCATCACCATTCTGCAGATAAGGAAACTGCCTTGGAGTGTTAAAATAACTTGCCAAAGAGCAAGCCACTGGCAAAACTTGACTTTGAGATCAGGCAGCCTGATACAATTGCTTTTGACTCGGATTCTGATTTACGTGTGTGTTCCTCCACCTTCACCCCTTGATTTGTGCCTTCACGGGAGGTGTGACTATAGTCGTTCACCATTGTTGCTTCTTTCTTGCTTCCTTCTTTAACTCCTAAACCTTACGCCCCAGTGATAATCAAAGAGATAGGTGGGTAGGGACCAGAGCACAGCCTTGCTTCATTCCACTGAAGATTTTAAACTTTGTAATCAGTGCTCTTCTCTGACACCCATTCTCTGAGGCTCTTTATGAACATCAGTAGCCAGGGCTCAATATTGAGTGTATGCACTTTAGCTCACAAGATTCCATGGAGGCAGGGGCCAAGGCCAGACAGATTTTTATCTTTTCCCAGAAGCTGCTCTGGTGTTGGATAGTATGACTGGAAAAGAATTCACTTATTCAAAACATCTAACGTAGTACTTCACTATAATTAAAGTGACCTTTCTTACATAATCATATGGTTGAATATAGTTAGCACCCTTTCTCTAGCAGATGATGGATGTTCAAACTAGTTTAAACAAAAAAAGATTTGTTGACTCTTAACTGATTTTGGGCCAAGCCAGATCTAGGAGCTCAAACAGCATCACCAGGCCACCAGGCTGGTTTTTGGTTTTGTTCCTAGGCAGTCTGTTCAAGCCTTGAGGCAGAGCTGGCCATAGGTTCCCCAGCTTCTGCTCTATAAGCTTAGCGGCTGCGGGAAGAGGAGATCTCCTGAGGGCACAGACCTAGGACCAGGGCCCATCGCTGAGCCCACCACGTGGACACTGAGTAGAAAGGCCTGGTCCTTGTGCTCACCTCTGAAGATGGATGGACTTTGGGGTCAGTCCTGCTAGAACCACATGGATTAAAAATAGAGAAGAGGCAGTTTCTGAAAGAAAGTTTAGTTTTGTTGCCAATATAATAGATGCTGGATAGGCAAAATCAATAGGTGTCTTATACAATGTGTGTATTTTCATTATAGCTGTGCTTTGCGGCCTGTGGCATCTTACTTCCCCAACCAGAGATTGAATCCATGCCCCATGCAGTGGAGGCACGGCTTCCTAACCACTGGAGCACCAGAGAAGTCTCTAGGATAATATTTTGTGGACTTACTTTACTTCTCATTCTGTAATATGTCTGGTTTTGTTTTGTTTTTTGGGGGGGCCTGCACTAGGTCTTCATTGCTACACGTGGTCTTTCTGTAGTTGCAGTGAGTGGGGATTGTTTGTCCAGTTGTGATGCACAGGTTTCTTATTGCGATGGGTTCTCTATTGCAGAACACAGTCTCTAGGATGTGCAGGCTTCAGTAGTTGTGGCACTGTGGCTCAACAGTTGTGGTTCGCATGCCCTAGAGCACAGATTCAGTAGTTACTCACACGAATTTAGTTACCCCGAGGCATGTGGAATCCTCCCAGACCAGGGATTGAACCAACATCCCCTGCATTGGGAGATGGTTTTTAAACCACTGGACCACAGGGGAAGTCCTGTGATGCTTCCATAAAACAAGTAAAAGTTACTAGTAATGTCTCTTGTCCAAGGTTGCATATAGAGGCAAGTGACAGAGTCAGAATTTCAGCCTCCCTTTGCCTGACTTCATAGCCTGGGCTCTTTCCTGCACCAGAACTTCTTAAGGTTTTCTAATGCAGCACCCCCAGGAAAGGGAAGCATGACCATATTCTGGAGGTATGGGGTTATGGCCCAGCAACCTGCCAGGAGCCTTAATTCCTTTTGAAGTGATTTGTTTAATATTAAAGTCATTAAAAATGTACTTCCTACTCTGTAAAATGTTAATTATAATGTGGGAAAATGCTTGCTGTAACCTAGTAAATAAACTGATGCTCAGAGGAGAGGAACCACATTCCCTAATAGAAGTTTAACATTACCTAAGGCCGTGGGCTCAGTTGCTGTTCTCTAGTTCATGCTCAACAAGAACTCAGTAAGGTATTTTTTAGAATTCTAGAGAATACAAAGTGAGGTAACAAAACATCATAAATATAAAGATTAAATTTGGTGAAGACCACACTGTTCTCTCAAGTTTCTAGTGAGCCTCCAGTCCTCGGTTTTCCTGGCAGCCCTCAGCAGGCTCTCTGCTGGCCCTCTGCATCCCCTTCCCGCTTCTTGCAAGCTGCTTGTGGGCCATGGTACCTGACATACTGGTTTTGGTGCGAAAGGGTACCACTAATGACTCATTATAGTATATGCTTTCAAAAATACTATTTTAAAATTTGCGCCTATTGTTACTTTAAGCAGGATAAATGTTGTATTTTTAATTTCTTTTAGTTTTATAGAAAAGCATATGGCAGTAACATGAAGAACTTTTGAAAATATGAAACATAAATACTTTCAATGTCTCGGTTTTCCTTTTTGAAAATTACCTTCCTAACAGGAAATGCTGAAGGTTTATCGTGAGGGGTTTTCTCGTCTCAAGACTCAGATTTGTTGTTGTGTTCTCTTATAATGTTAGGACTGTTTCATTCAAAGAACATTCAAAACGTGGCTCAGGTGGTTAGTGTTTCTCTGCTAATGTGGGGTGATGATTCTTTAAAAAAAATCAGATATGAGTTTGTAAACTAATTAAAAGTCATTCATTTTATATAAATGAATATATGAACAGTGATTAAAGCCATACCATAAGATTGCTTACTAATGGCTGTCATTAGTGCTATGTGTTAATACTGGGAATTGCCCGGTTGTGTTGGGAGTGTCTTATAATGAGATGCAGTTGGTCTTTTAAAAAATTTCTCATATTCTCTTTCCAATGAAATTTCTGCCTTTCAGGGTAGAATGCATGATTGTTGCCAATGATGCCACAGTCAAAGGAGGTTCCTACTATCCAGTGACTGTGAAGAAACACTTACGAGCACAAGAAATTGCGATGCAAAACAGGCTCCCCTGCATTTACTTGGGCAAGTTATAAGAATTGTAAAATAAACTGTTATTCAGCTAGAGAAGTAAAAGATTGTTAAGAAGGATATATATATATATATGACATTATCACTGGTCATTTCAAGAATAGCTATTGGTTTCTCTCATAATTTCAAAAGGAATACTTTTTCTTTGTTAAAACCCCTGGGAGAAAAAGTAAATAAGAACTACCCATTATAGCATCACTGAGGAGGAATCCCTGACACTATTTTGGGGTGTGCTATTTTTTCCTCTACATGAGTGGTGCTTTTTTTCTTGTATATATTTTTGTTTTTCTATTCATCATAATGTATTCAAACTATGAAAAAATAATAGCTAATATTTATGAGTCTCTTGAGTGTCAGGTACGAGGTTAAATGCTTGAGTATGTACATAATTTGGGCAAACATAATGTAAAGAAATTTAATTTTCAGTGAAAGTAAATTTATATTTGGAATTAAAATACATTAATAATTAAATCTAAGGATATTTTTTAAAGAACATAAAAGCAAAGCAGTTTAAAGTTGGCATTTCCTGGATATTGGCTTAGTTTGTAAAAACACCAGTATCTATCATTCATTTCTGTGAATATTTGAACAGGTACTGATGAGATTTCTTTTTCCTATGAAAGTGAATCTACCTGATTGACTTAGAGTGTGAACTGTTTTGCACACATAGAAAACAGCAAATGGGACCCTACAGCTTGCAACTGCAGGCTTGTGCCCAGTGCTGTAGGGAATGCAGTTAAGGGCGTCATGTTGTCTGTCTTCTGCAAAGTGAATTGGAGACAGGATATAATGTATTAAACATCAATAGAAGACTTATACTGATAGGTATAAGACTAGCTAGCTTTCTGTAACGTTGACTCTGTACACTCACAGTATGTGCTAAACTAAGTGCTTTGCATACACTATTTCATGTCATCCTGATAACGACCCTATGGTACACTGCTGTTACCTTCATTTCACAGGTGGGGAAACTGAGGCATAGAATGGCTTAGAAATGCATCTGTGGTCACACAGCTGTGAAGTGATGAAATTCTGTTTTGAACTCAGCTGACATTCTCAGACATTCTCAGCTGACATTTCTCAGATCCACCGCTGTTATCTACAGTAAAAAGAGAAACGGAAGGCGATGTGTGATAAAATTATCCCATGAATTCGGTGATGATTTTTGGATTATTTTAAAAGAGAGAGAGAGAGAGATCCATTTTAAGCTGAACTGGTTAAGGATTTTTTGCGATTTCTGGGGCTAATCCTCAAAGCAGAGAATGCCCTAAATATTTCAAGTGGAATTTTGCATAGGGGTAGGACAGCCTAATGTGTTTGAAGAAAGCAATACAATTTGCGGGGCTGTGTTGGAGGATTGGAGAAAGAAGCTGCAGAAGAGTTTAGAAAGATAGAGCAAATTTTTTTGTGAATGTAATTAAGAACTGGTGCTATTATCATTGAGACAAGTCTTCCTGTGTATAGGATGTTTTGTTCACTGAGATGTACTTACATCTGTTATTTCACCTGTCTTCAGTTGACTCAGGAGGGGCAAACTTACCTCGACAAGCGGAGGTATTTCCAGATCGAGATCACTTTGGCCGCATATTCTACAATCAGGCAGTTATGTCTTCTAAAAGCATTACACAGGTAATTTCTTATTAATGAGATATGTTGCTTTTTGCATCAAATGTCTTTGCTAACCAGGTATTTTGAGATGACTTAAAAGAGAATTTTACTTTTTTCTGGCTATGCCATGCAGCTTGTGGGGTCTTAGTTCCCTGACTGGGGATTGAACCCAGACCCTTGGCAGTGAGAGCATGGAATCCAAACCACTGGAATGCCAGGGAAGTTCCAAAAGAGAATTTAATACACAATTTAGTCTTCAAGAAATCTGATAACCTATGAGATTTCCCTTGTATGTTGTCTGTCTTTTTTCCCTTGTTGCTTTTAATATTTTATCTTTGACTTTAATTTTTGTCCATTGATTACTATGTGTCTTGGTGTGTTTCTCCTTCGGTTTATCCTACTTGAGACTCTCTGTGCTTCTTGGACTTGGTTGACTATTTCCTTTTCCATGTTGGGAAGTTTTCAGCTATTATCTCTTCAAATATTTTCTCAGATCCTTTCTCTTTCTCTTCTTCTGGGACCCATATAATATGAATGTTGGTGCATTTAATGTTGTCCCAGAGGTCTCTTAGGTTGTCTTCACTTCTTTTCATCCTTTTTTCTATATTCTGTTTTGCAGCATTGATTTCTACCATTCTGTCTTCAAGTCACTTATCCATTCTTCTGTCTCAGTTATTCTGAGACAGAATATTGATTCTAGTATATACTATATATATACTAATATATATATATAGTAATATATCTATATTCTTCTCGTATATTGTTCATCTCTGTTCTTTAGTTCTTCTAGGTTTGGAAACATTTCTTGCATCTTCTCCTTTCTTGTTTCAAGATCCTGTATCATCTTCACTATCATTATTCTGAATTCTTTTTCTGGGAGGTTGCCTATGTCGACTTTGTTTAGTTGTTTTTCTGGGGATTTATTTTATTCCTTCATCTGGGACATAATCCTATTTCTTTTCATTTTGGTTAGCTTTCTGTGATTGTGGTATTAGTTCTGAGGCTGCCAGGATTGTAGTTCTCATTTCTTCTGTCTGCCCTCTGGTGGATGAGGATAAGAGGCTTATACAAGCTTCCTGATGGGAGGGACTGGCTGTGGGCAAAACAGTCTCTTACTCTGGTGGGCAGGGCCATGCTCAGTAAAACTTTAGTACAATTGTCTGCTGATGGGTGGGGCTGTGCTCCCTCCCTGTTAGTTGTTTGGCTTGAGACTGACCAAGTCCTAGAGTCTGGAGGCTCTGTGCTGTGTGTGCTAAGTCACTTTAGTCATATCTGACTCTTTGCAAGCCTATGGACTGTAGTCCGCCAGGCTTCTCTGTCCGTGGGATTCACCAGGCAAGAGTACTGGAGTGGGTTGCCATTTCCTCCTCCAGGAGATCTTCCACCCAGGGATTGAACCAGTGTCTCTTATATCTCCTGCGTAGACAGGTGGGCTTTTGCCACTAGCACCACCTGGGAAGCCCCTTGATGCTCTGTGATATTGGCATCCTCCAAGAGAACTTACGCTGAGACCCATCTCCCAGGACTGCTTCTACCAGTGCCCTTCTCCCTGTGGCAGGCCACTGCCCACCCACGCCTCTGCAGGAGACCCTCAGGCACTCACGGGTAGGTCTGACTCAGTCTCCTGTAGGGTCAGTGCTCCTTCCCCCGGGGTCCTGGTGCACACTTCGTTCTGTTTCTGTTTCTCCCAGTCCTGTAATCAAGTCCCGCTGGCCCTCAAAGTCAGATTCCCTGGGGATTCCCAGTTCCTTGGCAAGATCCCCAGGCTGGAGAGCCTGATGTGGGGTTCCAGAACCTTCACAACTGTGCAAGAACTTCTTTGGTATTATTGTTCTCCAGTTTCTGGGTCACCCACCCAGCAAGTATAGCATTTGATTTTATGGTGATTGTGCCCTTCCTACCATTTCATTGCAGCTTCTCCTTTGTCCTTGGATGTGGGGTATCTCTTTTTGGTGGGTTCCAATGTCTTCCTGTTGATGGCTATTCAACAGCTAGTTGCGACTTTGCTGCTTTGATGGGAGAAGATGAGCACACGTCCTTGTACTCTGTCATCTTGAACCAATCTCAAGTACATGATGATTTCAAACTGTGATGAGTTCTGTAAAGAAAAACAGAACTGGATAGAGAGACAAAGGATGATCAATACACAATTTAGTCTTTTTCCACAGAAAACCTAGTCACATTCATCTACTAAATATGGGAATATTGTTATGCTGTAGTAAAGGTTAATTCCAAAGGAAACAAGTTTTTAAAAAGGAAGGACACTGAGTAATTGCTTTTTTAGGATGATACTCTGGAGAAATTCTAGTATATGTATGAGGAGACATGCATAAGAATGTTACTTGTAGCATTATTTTTTATAACAAAAGTTAACACAGTAAATGACCATTCATGGGAGAGTTATAATATTCAGCTGTTAAAAGGAATGAACTATGTATTAAAGACCTAAATGTAAGACCAGAAACTATAAAACTCTTAGAGGAAAGCATAGGCAGAACACTCTTTGACATAAATCACATCAAGACCCTCTATGACCCACCTCCCAAAGTAATGGAAATAAAAACAAAAATAAACAGCTGGGAACTAATTAAACTTAAAAGCTTTTGCACAGTGAAGGAAACAATAAACAAAGTGAAAATACCCTCAGAATGAGAGAAAATAATAGCAAATGAAACAACTGACAAAGGATTAATTTCTAAAATATATGAGCAGCTCATACAACTCAATACCAGAAAAACAAACAACCTAATCAAAAAGTGGACAGAAGACCTAAACAGATATTTCTCCAAAGAAGACATACAGATGGCTAATAAACACATGAAGAGATATTCAGTATCACTCATTATTAAAGAAATGCAAATCAAAACTACAATATGATATCACCTCACACTGTTTAGAATGGCCATCATCAAAAAATCAACCAACAATAAATGCTGGAGAAGGTGTGGAGAAAAGGGAACCCTCTTGCATTGTTGGTGGGAATGCAAATTAATATAGCTGCTATGGTGAACAGTATGGAGATTTCTTAAAAAAAACAGGAATAAAACTACCAGCAATCCCACTACTAGGCATATATGCCCCGAGAAAACCATAATTAAAAAAGGCACATGTACTCCAATGTTCATCGCAGCACTGTTTACAATAGCTAGAAAATGGAAGCAACCTAGATGTCCATCGGCAGATAAATATATAAAGAAGTTGTGGTGCATATAAACAGTGAAATATCACTCTGCCATAAAAAGGAATGCATTTGAGTCAGTTTTAACAAGGTGGATGAACCTAGAACCTATTATACAGAGTGAGTAAGTCAGAAAGAGAAAGACAAATATCGTATATTAACATACATATATGGAATCTAGAAAGGTGGTACTGATGAGCCTATCAGCAGGACAGCGATGGAGAAGCAGACATAGAGAACATACTTGTGGACACAGTGGGGAAAGGAGAGGGTGGGACAAATTGAGAGAGTAGCATTGAAACATACATTACCATATGTAAAATCAGATAGCCACTGAAAATTTGTTGTATGATGTCAGTTCAGTTCAGTTCAGTCACTCAGTCGTGTCCGACTCTTTGCGACCCCATGAATTGCAGCATGCCAGGCCTCTCTGTCCATCACCAACTCCCGGAGTCTACCCAAACCCATGTCCATCGAGTCGGTGATGCCATCCAACCATCTCATCCTCTGTCGTCCCCTTCTCCTCCCGCCCCCAATCCTACCCAGCATTAGGGTCTTTTCCAATGAGTCAACTCTTCACATGAGGTGGCCAAAGTATTGGAGTTTCTGCTTCAACATCAGACCTTCCAATGAACACCCGGGATTGATCTCTTTTAGGTTGGATTGATTGGATCTCCTTGCAGTCCAAGGGACTCTCAAGAGTCTTCTCCAACACCACAGTTCAAAAGCATCAATTCTTCAGCGTTGTATGATGTAGGGAGCTCAAATCTGGTGCTCTGTGACAACCTAGAGAGGTGGGATGGGGTGGGAGGTAGGAAGGAGGTTCAAAAAGGAGAGAACATATGTATACCTATGCCTGATTCATGTTGATGTATTGCAGAAACCATCACAATATTGTAAAGCAAGTATCCTCCAATTAAAAATAAAAAAAATAAAATGAACAAACTAGAATTACATGCGTCAACAGAAATAAGTGTCAAAGAATATGTTGGGTTAAAAAAAGTAAATGTATAACCAGTTGCTCTGTATGCAAATGTTAAATATATCAAATAATCTAGTATTTGTGTCTAAACAGGTATATGGGAAAGATACACTCAACTTTAGAACAGTGGTTACTTTTGAGGTGGGAGGGAGGAGAAAAAGGCCAGTAGGAGGTCTGTAGAGCCTTCAACGGAATCTGAAATATTCTATTCTTTTAAAAAAATTCAGAAGTAAATTTAGCCAAATGTCAAGATTTATTGAGATTGGGTATTAGGTAAAGAATATTTATTTTATTCTAATCTTTTTTATATGTTTGAAATATTTACTAATACTGCTGCCATTCCTTTGAGTCTTTTGTTGTTGTTATTGAATTTCTTAAGTTTTTAGTATTTTTATTAATACTCTAATTAATTAGTCATCACCTACAATTATTATATCTCTTCTTTATATTCTACCAATACAATGTATTGTTATTTTTATTCTATGTTTTACTGTTACTGCTATGTGAGCTTCCCAGGTTGCGCTGGTGGTAAAGAACCCTCCTGCCAATGCAGGAGACCTAAGAGATGCAAGTTCGATCCCTCAGGCGGGGAAGATCCCCTGGAGAAGGAAATGGCAATCCACTCCAGTATTCTTGCCTGGAAAATTCCATGGACAGAGGAGCCTGGCAGGCTACAGTCCATGGGGTCGCAAAGAGTCAGACACAACTAAGTGACTTAGCAGATTACTGTTATACGTCTATGCTTTGTTTATCTAAACAGAAACTTCAACTTTGTTCACTTTTGCACAGCCAGCCCTTCCATCCATTATCTGGTTAGAAATTCTTATTGTGATCTTTTGTCTTTTAGGAGAAATTTCTGGAGGCTAGATGTCTGAAATCAAGGTAGCCCCAGGGCCACGCTGCTTCACAAGTCTCTAAGAAAGACTGTTCATCTCGAGTTTCCGATGGCTCCAGGCGTTACCTTGGCATGTGGCTGCATGACTCCAGTCTCTGTCTCAGTCTTCACATGGCCTTCTCCTCTGTGTCCCATCTCCTCCTTATAAGGACTCTTGTCACAATCCAGAATGATCTTATCTCAAGATCCTTAACTTAATTACATCTGCAAAGACCTACCCCCGCTCCCCAGCCTACCCCCCTTTCCCCCCCCAGTAAGATCACATTCACAGGTTCCAGAGATTCGAGTGTGGACATTCACCCCGCTATAGACTTCTGCCACCTTGCATGCTTTTTCTGTGCTCTGGCTTTCGGTTCATGTAGCTTCTATAGAAACCACATAATACGTCAACCAACATCTAGCACATATTTATGGAGAATCTACTCTAAGCCAGGCCCTGCACTGGTGAGTAAAACTAGGTAGAGTCTCTGCTCCTGTGGAACCTGAAGCTTAAAGTGTTTTAAAAACTGAGTCTTTTTAAAATTAAAAGTGTCCTTCTATATTGTTAATAAGCAATTATCTGCTTATCATAAAATATCTAGTATGTCTGAGGCATTTGACTGAATGCCTTCAGTTTGCCTATTTAATTTTTGTTTCCTAAAATGTTTTAAAATTTTTATTCATTTATTTGTTTTTGACTGCACTGGGTCTTCATTGCTGTGTGGGCTTTCTCTAGTTGTGGCGAGTGGGGACTACTCTCTAGTTGGGCTATGCCATGCCACGGCCTCTCACTGCCGTAGCTTCTCTTGTTGTGGGGCACAGGCTCTAGAGTGCAGACTCAGTAGTTGTGGTACATGGGCTTAGCTGATCCACGGCATGTGAAGTCTTTCCGGACCAGGGGTCAAACCCACATTCCCTCTATTGGCAGGTGGATTCTTAACCACTGGACCACCAGGAAAGTCTGTATTTCCTAAAAATTTTAACATCAGTATTTCCTTAACTGAGCTGATCTCTTAACATTTGTTTTTTTGTATTTCATGCCACTGGAACGTTTGTGGTTAAGGTTTGCCTTCCTATATTCTTTTTTTTAAATAAATATTTATTTGACTGCACTGGGTCTTAGTTGCGGCATACAGGATCTTTTAGTTGTGGTGTACGGGATCTGGTTCCCTGACCAGGGATTAATACAGGCCCCCTGTATTAGAAGCACAGAGTCTTAGCCAGTGGACCACCAAGGAAGTACCCCTATATTCTATGAACCTTGTCGAATTAAAAAAAAAATCTATTGTTATTGTATACTAACATCTATGGTGCCTCTTCTAATCTTTTCCCCAATTTATGAATGCTAAACTGGTTATCTGCACTGAAGCTATTGCTTTGAGCTTTACTGAAAAAGTCAAGATATTTGTGAGCACTGTTCTATCTTGTTGACTTCCCCTCCTTTTTTTTATTTAAAGGAACAAGTTCCCCAAAAAGTGAGGCCAAAAGAAAGGACCTTTTCTAACTTCTGCTGTTCCATGAAGCTTTTCTTCCTGTCTGGGTCACCAGACTGCTTAAGGTTTGGCCCAATATCTTCATTCCTGACTGCTTAGTCTCCTAAAAACCGTGCTGCCCTCAGAGGTTCCCACTAACCTTAACCTCCTGGAGACCACACAGACTGTTAGTTTTGTCATTTTTCCCTTTCCTGAAGTTCTCCTTATGTGTGTGTGTGTGTTAGTTGCTCAGTTGTGTCCAACTCTTTGCGACCGCGTGGGCTGTGGGTCCCCACGTGACCCACCAGGCTGCTCTGCCCATGGGATTCTCCAGGAAAGAATACTGGAGTGGGTTGCCATTTCCTTATCCAGGGGATCTCCCTCGGCCAAGGGATCGAACACGGGTCTCCGTCATTGCGGGCAGATTCTTGACCGACTGAGCCACCGGGGAAGAAGTTCTCCTTAGGCCACTGGTTTCTTCCTTCCCCTCTCTTCATTTAATCCTGCTGTCCCACCTAAGAGCTTGTCCTTAGTGGTGTATAAAATCTTATGACATGCCTGTCATTTCCATGATCCTTCTCTGGTCCTGGCCTCCCTCCAGCCACACTTATTTACCCTTAAGATTCTGTTGTTTGGATGGGTTTCCTGCTGGTACCGTAGGCTCCAACTAGACATTGTGCACTTAGCTCTCCCTGCTGATTTATGTCCCTTCACTGGTGTTCTGTGTTCTGTTGATGGTGCCTTCTTCCTGCTCTTTTCCCTACAATTGAAACATTGATGTCAGCCTTGACTCTTCTTTGCTTTTTCCCCTGCTTAATCCCTTTAGGTAAATCTTTCTTACTTTTGTACCCCTGGGTACTCCTTTGATGCTGGGAAAATAACCAACACATTACCTGCTGCCTTTACTGTAGGTAGTTCAGGCCTTTTCTGTCTGTGTACAAATGTTGTTCAGTTGCTCAGTTGTGTCCGACTCTTTGTGACCCCGTGGACTGCAGCACACCAGGCTTCCTTGTCCTTCACCATCCGGAGCTTGCTCAAATTCATGTCCATTGAGTTGGTGATGCCATCCAACTATCTCGTCCTTGGCCGTCCCCTTCTCATGGCTTCAGTCTTTCCCAGAATCAGGGTCTTTTCTAATGAGTTGGCTCTTGGCATCAGGTGGCCAAAGTACTGGAGCTTCAGCTTCAGCATCAGTCCTTCCAATGAATATTCAGGACTGATTTTCTTTAGGATTGACTAGTTTGATCTTCTTGCAGTCCAAGGGACTCTCAAGAGTCTTCTTCAACATCCAACTCAAAAGCATCAATCCTTCAGTTCTCAGCCTTTCTTATGGTCCAACTCTCACATCCATACATGACTACTGGAAAAACCATAGCTTTGACTACACAGACCTTTGTTGACAAAGAAACGTTTCTGCTTTTTAACATGCTGTCTAGGTTTGTCATAGCTTTTCTTCCAAGGAGCAAGCGTCTTTTAATTTCATGGCTGCAGTCACCATCTGCAGTGATTTTGGAGCCCAAGAAAATAAAATCCACTGTTTCCATTGTTCCCCATGTATTTACCCAGAAGTGATAGGACCAGATGCCATAATCTTATTTTTTTGAATGTTGAGTTTTAAGCCAGCTTTTTCACTCTCCTCTTTCACTTTCATCAAGAGGCTCTTTAGTTCCTCTTCACTTTCTGCCATAAGGGTGGTGTCATCTGCATATCTGAGGTTATTGATATTTCTCCCTGCAATCTTGATTCCAGCTTGTGCTTCATCCAGCCCTGCATTTCTCATGATGTACTCTGCATATAAGTTAAATAAGCAGGGTGACAATATACAGCCTTGACGTACTCCTTTCCCAATTTGGAACCAGCCCACTGTCCCATGTCTAGTTCTTTTTCTTTTTTTTCTGATTGAAACATTTTTTTTTCTCTTTTTGTCTTTTAATTGGAGGCTAATTACTTTACAATATTGTGGTGGTTTTTGCCATACATTCACATGAATCAGCCATGGGTGTACATGTGTTCCCCATCCTGACCCTCCCTCCCACCTCCCTCCCCATCCCATCCCTCACGGTCATCCCAGTGCACCAGCCCTGAGCACCCTGTCTCATGCATCAAACCTGGACTGGCGATCTATTTCACATATGATAATATACATGTTTCAATGCTAGTCTCTCAAATCATCCCACCCTCGCCTTCTCCCACAGAGTCCAAAAGTCTGTTCTTTACATCTGTGTCTCTTTTGCTGTCTCACATATACGGTCATCATTACCATCTTTCTAAATTCCATATATATGTGTTAATATACTGTATTGGTGGTTTTCTTTCTGGCTTACTTCACTCTGTATAATAGGCTCCAGTTTCATCCACCTCATTAGAACTGATTCGAATGTATTCTTTTTAGTGGCTGAGTAATATTTCATTGTATATATGTATCACAGCTTCCTTATCCATTCGTCTGCTGATGGACATCTAGGTTGCTTCCATGTCCTGGCTATTGTAAACAGTGCTGCGATGAACATTGAGGTACATGTGTCTCTTTCAATTCTGGTTTCCTTGGTGTGTATGCCCAGCAGTGGGATTGCTGGATCATATGGCAGTTCTATTTCCAGTTTTTAAAGGAATCTCCACACTCTTCTCCATGGTGGTTGTACTAGTTTGCATTCCCACCAACAGTGTAAGAGGGTTCCCTTTTCTCCACACCCTCTCCATCGTTTATTGTTTGTAGACTTTTGGATAGCAGCCATTCTGACTGGCATGAGATGGTACCTCATTGTGGTTTTGATTTGCATTTCTCTGATAATGAGTGATGTTGAGCATCTTTTCATGTGTTTGCTCTCCACAGCCTGGAACACCCAGAGAGGTTCACAGAGTTACATAGAGAAGAGAAGAGGGAGGAAGGAGATAGAGGTGACCAGGGGGAGAAGAGGGGGGGTCAAAAGGAGAGAGACAGATCTAGCCAGTAATCAGTTCCCTAAGTGTTCTCCACAGCCCAGAATACCCAAAGAGATTTACAGAGTTGGGTAGAGAAGAGAAGGGGGAGGGAGGAGATAGAGGTGACCTGGGGGGGAAAAAGGAGAGTCAAATGGGGGAGAGGGCAATCAAACCAGTAATCACACTCCTGAGTAAAAAGGGGCACTGAAGATTGGGTTCTTAAAGGTACAAAATTGATAACAAATACCAAAAAACAAAGATTAAAAATCTAGAGTAGAGGTTAGACTCTCAAAAATATAATGTTAATAAAACAAAACAAAGTCACAAAAATTATAAAATATATATATGAGATTTTCTTTAAAAAGAGGTTTTTTTTTTTGCAAGGTAATAGTAGGTTATAAAAATGAGAATTAAAGGAGTAATAAAGGACTTAAAAAAGAATTTAAAAAATTTAAAAAATGAGAATAGTAAAATATATCTAGGAATTTCTCTGGAGCTGTTGCGGGCAGTGTGGGGTCAGTTCAGTTTCAGGTAGTTCCTTGTTCCAGTTTATACTTCTCAAGGTCTTTAGTCCCCTTCCAGTGTAGTCGGTGCTAACTACAGGGTTTTAATCTGTTGCACCTGTCACTTCCAAAGCATTTCCCTCTGTTTATTTTGGCTTCTTCTGTTTGCAAGTCTCTTCAGTGTCTAATTTCCACCCTGACACAAGGGGGCGAAGGTGGTCACTTATTTAGTCTCACTTGCTCAGTTGTGCTGTGGGGAGGGAGGAACACTGCAAACAAATATCACTGGCGTGTGTGGGGAGTGCTCGCAGTGTCTGGGCCACACTGGGTTTGCCCCCGCTCACGGTTTGTGTGCTTTCCTGGTCTACACTGCTCAGGCTCCAGGTTGCTCTGCAGGGGAACTGTCTAAAGCGGGCCCTGGGTTGCGTGCGCTTCCCAGGTCTAAGCTGCTCAGGTTCTCAGGTACTCCACAGAGGCACAGATTTGACTGGGCCTGCATTTTATGCCCTTCCCAGGTCCAAGCAGCTCAGGCAACCAGGTGCTTGGTGAGCGCACACTCCCTAGGTAGGCGGTGCATCTTATCACTGTCCCCGTCCCAGCTGCTCGGTTTCCTGGGTGTACTGTGGGAGTGCTGTCTCAGGTGTGTCTCCTGGGGAGCTGATCTCTGGCTGTGACCCTCCTGGTGGATGTCAACCTTCCAGGATCCCGGGAAGACTTGGTTAACAACTGGGAGCCTGCTCACAGTTTGGTGGAGGATGCCGTCTCTGGGGCTGAGATTGCCCCTTTCTGGTTCTGGCTGTTGCCCGCCTGCCTCTCGCTGTTGCCCGCCTGCCTCTCTGCCTCCGGCGGGGGATGGGCCAGTCTGCAGCTGGCTAGCTCTCCTCTGGTATTCGCTCAGTCCTTTGTTCTGTGAGCCGGCCTGGCAGTGCCTTAGGTTAGAGCTTCTCACGGGAAAGTTTTCTCTCTCTCTCTCTCTCTCTCTCTCTTTTTTCTCCCTCTCTCTGGCTGTCCCACAGTTTGGGTTTCTGTCTCACGTTAACTCCCTCAGATTGTCCTCAGGGCATTCAGGCCCGGTCCTTACCCTAAGCAATGCAGCCCGGGCCTCCCTGTTCAGCCCCCGCTCGCTGGTGGCGGATGTGAGCGTCGGGCCTACTTGTCCGCTGGGAGCTGTGGTTAGGTGTGTAATCTGTGGGTTTTATTTGTTTTTTTATTTTTTATTTTTCTTCCCAGTTATGTTGCCCTCTGAGATTCCAAAATTCCCCACAGACCCGAGAGGGTTTCCTGGTGTTTGGAAACTTTTCCTCTTTCAAGATTCCTTCCCTGGGAGGGCTCTCTGTCCCTAACTCTTTTGTCTCTCTTTTTATCTTTTATATTTTGTCCTACCTCCTTTCAAAGACATTGGGCAGCCTTTCTGGATGCCTGGTGTCCTCTGCCATCATTCAAAAGTTGTTTTGTGGAATTTGCTCAGCGTTCAAATGATCCTTTGATGAATTTGTGGGGGAGAAAGTGGTCTCACCGTCCTATTCCTCTGCCATCTTAGGACCACCTAACCTTGACCATTTTAAATCCGTTTATCCATTTCTAAGAAGTATGTCTTTGTATAATGATATCTCTGTTATGTCCCATATTTTGCAGCTGTAAAGGTGTGACTAGATTCCTACAGATCTTCCAGGTCCAATAATTTTCTTTTTGCACTCGAGGAAAAACAGTTAACTAGATACACTTTGTATTCTCTCCTGTTTCATTTTTCCTACTTTCTCGTAGGTTTTAGGACCCCTGATTTGTTTTTGAAGTTTAAAGACTTGGCATATTGGTGTGTATTAGTCTTTATTTTCTTTTGTGGTTCCCATGTTGCTGACTTTTTAAGTGTGAGACTTACAGTTCTCTTCAGAAGTGGAATCTTGGTGTTTGTTTTCTTCAGGTCTTACATTACTGTTAATTTTTATAGTCTAGTGAGAGTCTAGTCTGGACTGATCTTTGCTCTGATGCATTAATTCTCTTCCTTGTTTTACTGTGATCCTTACTACACCAGCAACAAGTGTTTCTGTTCTTATTAACAGTTTGTTTCTTCGGAAATAGGCGTTATTCACCTAGCCATGCTAGTTGCAGCTCCTCAGGCCTTTCTTCCTTTTTTCTTCTTTGTATTTCTGCCTCTTCTTTTTGGAGATGTACCTGAAATTATTCTCAAATGTCCTTACTTTCCTCTTTTTCGTACCATTTCCTTCTTATCCCTTTTGGCTTAGCTAATTATTTTTGTAACTTATTTTCTTTGCTTCAGACCTTGGTAAATGTTTTGAGGGTCTTAGTTAGGATAAACACTGTATATTATTTTTAAAATGCATTTGAACCTGCTTATGAAACCATACAGGGTCTGGAGTAGAAGAAACCACTCTGGTTGTTCTGAAGTTCTCTGATAAAAAGCTTGGGGAAGAAGCAGCATGTTCTGGGTAAGGTGAATTTTTTTGTTTTCTGTGTACATTTCTTCCTATCCAGTGGTCACAGATAAGCATGCATGTTCTAGGATCAACAGTGTGATCAGATGGTTTAGTTGATAATATTCTTTCATTCTAGACAGTTATTGACTTGATATTTGTGTATTATGGCTTTTATTTTTTTAATGGTAACTCTTTAGGTGCCTTGTGCTCAGTCATTTCCTACTCTTTGGGACCCTGTGGACTGTAGCTCGCCAGGCTCCTCTGTCCGTGGGATTTTCCAGGCAAAAATACTGGAGTGGTTTGCCATTTCCTTCTCCAGGGGATCTTCCCCACCCAAGGATCGAAGCAAATATTGTGATATAGGCAGTATTTGCTTTCTACATTACTTTGAAAGGAAAAAGGAATAAGATGAGAGATTAAAAAGAAAAATTATAGTTTGATGGCTTTTCCATCAAGCAGCTGAAAATCTCCCTCCCCAAGTTCTATTACATTTATCAGAGAGAGCCTTTGAACTGTATGGTCTTATGCAATTTTTCAGTGGAAAGATGGAGGTCTAGGGTTCACACAGCTTCTCAGAATTAGGTGTAAAACCTCTTGACTTCATCTCAGAGACCCCTTCCACAGGGCAGGCTGCTGACCTACAATATGTAATTTGTTTTTGGTGCAATGACAACCAGTCTCTGTTTGTGCAGGCAGGACCTGGAGGGTAATGAAATTTTGTCTGAAGTTTTTCCAGATTCTTCCCTCTGTTCTTTAGCCTCTTGTTTCCCTTCGCTGACAGCTTTTGCTGTGCTGCCCATGGCGGTGATGACGAGGATTGTTACTGTCAGTTACGCATCATTCTTAGCCTCCTTGGTGTTTTCTTGCTCTGGATTCAAGTTTTCCAGTCGCCATGGCCCTGCTGACCCTGCAAGAGGGATCTCTTGGTTTGTCTGTGTCACAGAGCAGGCCCACCTCAAAGGTGAAGGAGTAGACAGCGGCCTCTCAGTGGAGCTGGTGGGAGGTCTCGTGTTCTGATGCAGCTGAAGGGCGCTGTGATGTCTCTCCTGACACAGTGCCTGGGCTGTGTCACCCACACAGACAAACCTATGCTGAGTGTGGCCCAAACGGTTTGTGGCCACAGAGCTTCCTTATGTCCTTTTAGTGTCCTCTTAGTAGAGAAAGCAGCAGAATCTTCTTTCTGGGGTTCTGGGTCCTTTGTTCAGTGTGGCCCAGTGTAAGGTCTTCACTGTACTCTGGACAAATGCTTTGGGGCCTGGAAAGTCCTCGGTGCTGTTTGGGCCCTGGGGTCCCCACTCTCTGTGAGAAATAGCGGGGAGACACAGAGGCAGAGCTCTTGGTGCACGTTCACTCTGTTTTATGAGTGAGTGAAGGACTCAGAACTAAATACAGAAGAGGAGATTGTGTGACAGTGGTGACTTCGCTGTGTTCTTTTATTTCTTTTTTCAGAATCTGCTTTGGTGATATTAAGTTTTGTGTCAGATGCTTAGAACTAGAATAGCCTCTCCTTCTTATTGATGAAAAATGTGAGAATATTGATTCTTATATACTTAGTCACTTTAACTCTTGTGTTCTGTTTCAGTTTTATGTTTTATAGAAAAGTAATTTATTGAGATATATTTCACATACTATACAATTTACTCATTTAATATGTGTAATTGAAAGGTTGTTGCTGAGCCACAGAAAAACGGCCGGGATTCTTGGCCTCTGGAGGAGAAGAATTCAATCCTGGGCCAGAGACGAGGCTGGATCGCTCAGAGCTTTGGTGTGATAAAGTTTTATTAAAGTGTAAAGGAGACAGAGAAAGCTTCTGACATAGGCATCAGAAGGGGGCAGAAAGAGCACCCCCCTGCTAGTCTTCAGCTGGATGTTATATAGTCACTAGCAGTTTGTTAATGTGAGAAAGGAATGTCTTAAACTCAGAATGGTACCAGACCCCTCATCCATAAGATGTATTTTGGAATAATCTGGGCACCGGACATTCCAGGTCATAAAACGACTGACTTGAACTTTGCAGAAAGGCAGATCATGCAGAGAGTTTCATTTACATGGATTAGGGGAACAATGTCTGAGTGTAACATACTGGTTTGTCAGGTAGGTTCTGAGCCAATAGGCGGAAGACAGTGTTTGGGGTAAATGCACAGTACATTAACATAGCTTAAGACAAACATTTCTATAAGAAAAATGCATTGGTTAACTCAAAGTTTGAGAATAGTTAACTTCGGGTGAAACCAGGTGTCATGGCAACACAGTATTTTAAGAGAAACCTCTTTTAAATTTGTATAGAGAAGGGAAAAAACATCGCTAGTTTGTTTCCTCCTGCCGCTTAAGAGAGATAAAATGTCTGACACTTGCAGCCTATTTCCTCCGTTTGGACACCCGTGGGCTTCCTGCCTGTTGCCCTCTCTCATAATTCAGTGGTTTTTAGGATATTTACAGGGTTGAATCAATTTGAGACAACTTTATGACTCCAGAGGGAAATGCCACACCCATTGGCAGATAATCTCATTTTTTAACTCAGTCCCTCCAGGTGACCTATGGATGTGCCTGTTCTGGACATTTTTGTATAGGTGGAATTGCACAGTAAGTGGTCTTTTGTGACTGGTTTCTTTCACTTAGCATAATGGCCTCACAGTTTATCCCTGTCTTTCTCTTGGTTTCTCATCACTCTCTGGGGTGGTATAGAGTGCTGGTGCTGGTCTGTCTCCTACCTCTGGACTAGAGGAACAGTTCACAGATACTTAAAGAGCAACAGCAACAAAGTACTTCAAACACGTATTATCCCAGGTCTTCAGATGTGCCTCAGTTGCAGTCACATGAGGGAGATGGTTTTTGATCTCTGTATTAGTTCCCCATTACTGCAGAACAAATTATCCCCAAACATAGCAGTTTAAAACAGCAATGCTTATTGTCTTGCAGTTTCTATGGATTCAGGGTCTGAGCACAGCCTAGCTGGATCTTGGAGCTCTGTTCTTAGCTGGATCATGTGACTGACTGCATCCTCTCAAGGCTCCACCCCGTACCTCATTCACTCGCTGATGGCAGGATTCAGTTCTCTGCAGACCTTTCTTAGTTCCTTATGAGCTGTGGTAGGTTCTTTACTATTGTGGGCCTCTCCACCCAGCACATCGCAGTGTGTCAGCTGCGGCATTAGAGTGTGCAAGCAGGTGGGCAAGAGAGAGGGCCAGCAAGACAGAAGACACGGTCTCTCATACCCTGGGCACAGCAGTGACGTCCCATCACTTGCCATATTCCGGTTGTTAGAGGCATATCACCAGATCCACCACACACTCAAGGCAATGGGATCATACAGGACGTGAATACCAAGAGTCTAGGATGATGAAGTGGGGTGGCGGGTGTTTTAGAAGCTGCCTGCCACAGTCTCCTACCCATTACTAAGCAAAGGTCTTCTCTATACATTTGTGATGTCTTCTCTGGCTTTGGAGAAGTGGATTGTTGATTTCCTTGATTACAAAGCTTCTGTAGAGAAAAAGCATCTGGAGTGTTCTTTGTTGTGTCTGACTCTTTGCGACCCCATGGACTATACAGTCCATGGAATTCTCCAGGCCAGAATACTGGAGTGGGTAGCTGTTCCCTTCTCCAGGGGATCCCAACCCAGGGATCGAACCTAGGTCTCCTGCACTGCAGGTGAATTTTTCACCAGGGAAAGAATCAATTCTTTGGTGCTCAGCCTTCTTTATGGTCCAGCTCTCACATCCTTACATGACTACTGGAAAAAGCATAGCTTTGACTATACTGACCTTTGTTGACAAAGTGATGTCTCTGCTTTTTAATACACTATCTAGGTTTGTCATAGCTTTTCTTCCAAGGAGCAAATGTCTTAATTTCATAGCTGTAGTCACCGTCTGCAGTGATTTTAGAGCCCAAGAAAAGAAATGTGGTAAAATTCCCTGACGAGATGTGCTAATAATTTGTCAGCTACTCATTTGAGAGACTTTTCTGCTAAATTGGTACATCTTTTCTCTCCGCCTTGAGATAGCGGAATGGCATTTAGTTTCATTTCCCTCATTTTTGTCTTACGACATGTTGACAAAATAACTCGTCCTTCTTCGCCTCCTTCACATTACCCACCCTCCGCCGCCCCCCAGTCCTTGGTCTCAGAACACTGCTTACTGGCGGCTGCTCTTCTTTTCTCTCCTTTGGCTCCATGTTGTTTTCATGGAACCCTGCTGTGCCCCTTTAGATCTTTTGAAAATTGTCCTGTTTTATATTCTTCCATCATTGTGACTCTTCTCTAGTTCCTTGGCTTTTTTGATAGTGAAGTAGTTTGAGTGGATTCTAGTGTTCTGGTGCAGATAACAGGGTGGTAAGGTGTCCTCTGTTTCTGATATAAACTTAAAGAAAAGCCCATAAAACATTTCCAATTTGAAAGTACAGAGACTAATAGAACAGGACACTGATGTACCCTCCTCTTGGATTTATGAAGTACTAACCTTTCCTTTGTTATTTTTTGCCTCGCATTTTTTTATTGGAGTATAATTACTTTACAGTTGTTGTGTTAGTTTCTGCTGTACAACAAGGTGAATCAGTTCTATGTGTACATATATCCCCTCCCTTCGTAGCCTCCCTCCCACACCTCCCATCCCACTCCTCTAGGTCATCGCAGAGCTCCAAGCTAAGCTCCCTGTGCTATACAGCAGCTTCCCACTAGCTTTTTTTATACCATCTTACACATGGTAGTGTATGTATGTTGATGCTACTCTATCAATTCATCCCACCCTCCCCTCTCCTCCCCACCCCCCACGTCTGTTTTATCTGCATTTCTATTCCTTCCCTGCAGATAGGTTCATTAGTACCATTTGCCTCAGATTTTTAAAGAATTTATTTATCCACAATATCCCTTTCAAAATATTGTATTGATAGACCTGTTGGTTATTTGCATGTTTTTGCTATTATAAACATTGCTATGATGAATATTTCTTTGTACTCATGGGCAAGAGTTTTTCTAGCCATAGATATTTTAAAACAAACTTCTGTGGGGAGGTGGGGCAGGGGCAGGGGGAGAAATAGGTGAGGGAGATTAAGAGGTACAAACTTCCAGTTGTAAAATGAGTCATGGGTGTGAAATGTACAGTGTGGGGGGTACAGTCAGGAATTATGTACTATCTTTATATTGTGACAGACTGGGCTGGACTTATTGTGGTGATCATTTTGACATGTATAGTGATATCAAATCCCTCTGTCATATTGCAGTAACTAACATAGTGTTTAGGTTGATTATACTTCAAAACCAACCAAACAAACATACCCATAGGAAAAAGAGATCAGATTTATAGTTACCAGAGATGAGAGATTGGGCAGAAAGGGAATTGACCATGGTCAAAAAGTACAAACTTATATTTATAAGATAAATAAGTAATGTGATATAATGTGCAATATGAATAATATAATTAACACTATTCTTTGTTATATATGAAAGTTGTTCAGAGTAAATCATAAGAGGTTTTTGCCATCATAAGAAAAACATTTTTCGTCTATTTTAAAAATTTTAGGGATTTTCCTGGCAGTCCGTGGCTCAGACTCCATGCTTCCATTGCAGGGGGCATGGGTTTGATCCCTGGTCAGGGAACTAAGAATCCTATACACTGCATGGTGCAGCAAAAAAAAAAAAATTATATGTAAATGAGATGGTGGATATTTTCTAAACTTACTAAGATAATCATTTCATGATACATATAAGTCAAATCATTATGCTATACACCTTAAACTTACACAGCACTGTATGTCAATTACATTCCAATAAAACTGAAAGAAAAAGACTTCTCAGTGATTGATAAGCAAACAAGCAAAACAGTAAGTGATAAACATTTCTGTTGTATATTGACAAAGAAATGCCACAGCTATTTTTAATAACATTACATGAAATAGGAGAAAATGCCTTTCGTGACAGCCATCTAAATAGAAAAATGTTAACTCATTTTTCTTTTGCTTTTGGATTAATAGTAGTGTGCCTTTTTTTTTTCCCAAAGTAGGTATTTATATGACTAGAAGGAAAACTGATGGAATATTGGAATTAGTAAAACTACTTTCATATGGTAATTTAAGAAAATATTCACTACTTACTTCTCTTGTTTTTCTTCGTGGTGGTATTTATTCATATCTAGGACTAATCAGCAAAATCTATATTTATTATTTGTATCATACTAATCTCTAAGCAAGAATTTTTTTAAACTTTTATCATGGAAAATTTCAAGCACCCACAAAAGTAGAAAAAATAGTACTGTGAACCCTCAAGTATGCATCATCCAGCTTCAACACAACTGACTTTCTTTTGAGCAATATTTTCAATTGTGATGCTAACAGTTTTTTATTTAGAAAGTCTTATAGTCAGGGTAACACAAAATTAATATATTTCATTTGGAGAATTATTTCAGTATTCCTATGAGGTAAGTGGCAATTGTTTAGAGAACTTATTATTGCTATTATTATTATTAGATATAAAAGTTGTCCTTTTAATATAATTTTGCTAATTTATGGGTTGATTGTGAGTTTCTTCTCTCCATTAGCTGCTCAGTGTAATGGTCTGTTTGGCCAGTCTTCCATTTGACAGGGAGGTTGTCCACAAGCTTTGTAAAAGTGTGACCTAAACCCTTCAGAATGTTTTGATACAAAAGTTAGGAAACAGTTCTAAACACTTAGAGAACTCCATTTTAAAAATGAAACACAGGGAGTTCCCTAGTCGCCTAGTGGTTAAGATTCCAAGCTTTTCTGCCATGACCTGGGTTTAATCCCCGGTCAGGAACTGAGATCCTGCAAGCCACACAGTGCAGACAAACCCCCCCCCCCAAAAACCAAAAAATAAAATCAACAACAGCACAGGGACAAGCTAGTAGTGTGCCCTAGCACTGTTTGTGGAACTGTAGATCCAGAGATCGTGTAATTCACTGTTCGAGCTGTACTGCATGAGTTTCCTGTGTGCTTGGATTCCAGATAGCAGTGGTCATGGGCTCCTGCACAGCAGGAGGAGCTTACGTGCCTGCAATGGCTGATGAAAACATCATCGTCCGCAAGCAGGGTACCATTTTCTTGGGTGGACCTCCCTTGGTAAGAACCTGCTTGTTCGTTTCTTTTTGGTAAGAACATAGTCTTGCTTTCTTGCTTGAAGTAAAATATACATAATGTAAAATATACCATTCTAACCATTTTGAAGTATACAGTGCTCTGGTGTTAAGTATAGTCACTTTGTTGTACAGCTGTCACCATGATTGATCTCTGGAACGTTCTCATCTTCCCCAGCTGAAACTCGGTACCTGTTAAACTAACTCCCTATTCTCTGCCTCCTTCACTACCCCCAGAAACCATGATTCTGCTTTGTCTATGAATTTCACTACTTTTGGAACCTCATTTAAATGGGATCCTATAATATCTGTCCTTCTGTGTTTGCCATATTTCACTTAGGAAAATGTCCTCAAGATTTGTCCTTGTTGTAACATTTGTCAGAATTTCCTTCCTTTTTAAGGCTTAATAATATTCCAGTGTACATGTATATACCACATTTTGTCTGTTTATCCTTCAGTAGACTTTTGTGTTGCTTCCACTTGGAGGCCATTTGGAATAATGCTGCTGTGACCATGTGTATGCAAATATCTGTGTGAGTCCCTGCTTTCATTCTTCTGGGTATATGCTTAGAAGTGGAATTGCTGAGCCATGTGGTAACTCTGTCTAAATTTTTGAGGAATCACTTCATTCCTCTTTATAGCTGAGTAATATTTCATTGTATGGATAGGCTATATTTTGCTTATCCATTTATTGGTTGATAGACATTTGGGTTGTTTCCACTCTCAAAGGTATTAAAATATAAAACATTTTCCTTTCTTCTGTGAACTGTCTAGCAGTTGTGTTTTATTCGCTATTTCATGACATTGCACACCCCATCCCCGCCCCAGGCATCTCTGCTTCCCGTGGACCCACTATGACCCCAAAGTTGTGCCATTTCCGTGTGAAATGTGCTTGACACTCAGATGGGGGATGGGCAAAAGGCTAGCCCTTAGCTGCCCACCCCCACCCCACAGTGGCCTGTTGGCAAGCACATCTCTGCACTGCCTAGCCCAGGTCAGTGATGGGCTGCCATGATCCTCCCAGAGACACCAGGGGGTACATGTCTGACCTGTGACCCTACTCCTGAGCCAGAGCCCCACTGGGGACAGATGAACAGTTGCTGGTCAGGGGCGGGGAAGAGAAGGTAGGGCAAGACCCAGAGCGCAGGCACCAGTCAGCCAGGAAGCCGGGAGCTGAGGGGAGGAAGACTGCACAAGAGCAGAGGCTGTAAACCTTAACACATACACTCCATTGTCCCATCAGACTCCATTACAGAAAACAGATTCAGAGATAAAATTGTTTAGACTTTCACTAGGGTAACCAGTGAGCATTAAACTCCAAGCACAGGACTCTTCTGAGTGTGGGACCCTGTGCAACCTCACTGGCCACCTGCCTGTGAAGTAGGCACTGAGGACTGGATTATGTTATCTCTGGCTTCCCCTCACTTCCCATTTGACCATCTCCATTACTGTGAGTGCCGCGTCCAGCATGGCAGGTGAGAAAGACCTGAAACGGGGGCGGGTGAGTCATGAAAAGACAGACACATATAATTTGGCAAGCGGGGAATCAGGGGTTCTTCTGCTCTCCATGGCAGGAAGACAAAGTGGGTCCTTTCAGCTCGTACTTTTATTGGTAGAAGTCACATGAGATCATTAGGGAATAGCTATACTGGGGAGTTTGATCAGTGCACCATAAAGAGGGAGTCAGGTTAAGGCTCTGCTGTTGATCAGGAACATCTTGTTTTGTTTCCATGGGGACGGACGCAAGGGCAGGCAGTGAAGCGGGGCAGTGAGCACGTCCTGCCCCAAGTATGTCCATTTGGTATGCTTACTAGGACAATCACGAGGGCGCAGTTTGACGCACCCTCGAGTCATGGGGCAGGTTCTGGTCTGTGCTCCACCAGGCTGCAACAGCGAGTTTCAGGAAAGCAGCAGTCACCCTGCAGTGTTTATGCCACAACTTGATCCTAGATTTCAGAGGGATAAATAGAGGGTGGGGGAAGACACAGGTAGTTAGTACAGATTACAAGGAAACGTCCCACTGTGTATGTATAATCCAAGAATATTAAAGAGGTAAGAATTGTATTCTTTTAAATGGCGATTTTTCTGGTACATGAATTATATCTTACAAAGGAAGTTTATTGCTTCAAAAGTTTGTCTTTGGTTTTGGAATATTAACACAAGTTTATTAAAAAGAGTATGTTAAAAGATCTTATGCTTTGTGTTAATTTTCAATAACTTTTTCACTGAGGATCGGGTAAGCCTGAAAAACTACCATTTCAGATGTAGTAAAAGTCTCAAGGCTTCATTCCAAAAGCCTGCAGAATAATACTAAATATTGTTCATTAATATCTCTCTAGCTATATTCATAGTAATTGTTGGTTAATTTACCTATGTACAGTAAATTTTCCTGGGTAGTTCTTGTTAATTTTTTATTAGCGAATGAATACAGATATGACTAAAATTTAAAACATCTTTTTGGGAATAAGGTATTATCATAATATGGATATAATGCTGTTTTTGAGAGAGGATTTTGTCAGCATCAGGTTAAAGAGGATAAAGGTCAACATCACAGTGTCTGTTCAGTGGATTCGGATTTAACTTATACCTTAGAAAGAAGCAATCTGGCCACTGAAGTCTGCAATTCTGTTAGAGAACTGAACCCTGTTTTGCCATCAAAAGGCCATGTTTATAGGTAGAAAAAAAGCAGCAGCAGCCTCAGCTGTTGGAGAATTCTTAATTTTGATGTTTGTTTTACTGAAAATGGAGAAAAGGCTCTGCAGGTTTCACACATAATGTGAGGTTGAGTTGCCATAGCTTTCCATAGCTTAAAGTGATTGAAAAAAAGTGCACAGTAATAAGACAGAGTTTTGAAGGAGCTGTTTTGTTGTCCTATCTTTTATTGTCCAAGCTTGTTATTTAATAGCATGAGCCATTTTCTTTTTCTCTTCAACTTTTATCAAATTTTTATATATGTCACAGTTTCAGACATGTGTGAGTGTTTCAGTAAATATTAACTGATGACAAATTTTATTTTTTCAGTTGATATTAGTTCCCTGAAAATGAATATCATTTATCAGTTATTTATTAGTTTCTACAATTTTAAATATCCAGACACCTTTGTAACTAGTTATTGTCTGGATTGAATGTTATTTTACACTGAACTTTTGGGGAAGAAGAGAATCAAGAATTTAGTTCTGGGGGCGGAATAATTGAAGGTAAAAAATTTAATTACTTCTCCCTGTAGAATAATATTTAAGACAGAGCTTTTGATGTAGTGAATAAGTCATTCCTATGCTGTATTTTAGATTAATGTTCATTATTCTAATAAAAGCTTTTAAAAAATTATTTGGAGAAAAAGAAACAAATCAATTAACCCAAAGAAGTAGGAATCAATAAACAATTCCTAAGGGACCTGGTTGGCATTTAGCCTTAAATCATTTTTCTTGTTAAAACTTCTCAGGCTATAATTAAGACATTCTTAATTTGTTACTTAATGTTTCTTTCTTTTTGGTCATATTCTCATGAATCTTAGATGTGGGTAATCATGGAGATTTTTCCCCCCATCTTAAAGATACTATACCTTCAAGAGTTTATTTTTGATAGTCACTGGAATTATTCAGCAAAGGTGAAAAAAAAAATAGCGTTACTCCAGTACATTTATTGAGTGTCCAAAGATGAATAAATCACAATTTCTGCCATCCAGGAACTCACAGTATAGAAAAGATGAGAGAGACACACGCAAATTAATGAAATGCAGTCTGGCAAGTGCCATTGGAGGTGAAAGTGGAGTACGCTTGAACCACAGATGAGCGAGCATTCCTCTGTTAATACCATCCATGGAGTGTCGTTAATCGTTTAAAGGCCTGGGCAGATCAGGGAAAGCCACATACAGCAGGTAGGGCTTGAGAGATAAGTGGAGATTCATTGGGTGGATGAGAGGAAGAAGGGAGCCCAGGCAGTGGGAACAACATATTCACAGATACAAAGGCTTTCAGGTGCATGTGGAGGCAGCATAACGTAGGGGAAAGAGCGTGCTTTCAAGCCAGGAATGTCTGGGCTCAAGTCAGTTTCTGTCCTTGCTTGGAAGAGTTCCTTAGTGACCCTCGGTTCACATATCTTATCTGTAGACTAGAGACAATATTATCCAGGTGGGTTAAATGAGAAACGAAATATGTAGTTCTATGAAAGAAAGAATGGTAGATATAGCCAGGTTAGGGGATGTATGGGAAAGCATTTTAATAACTCTGATGGACAAAACTCACCTTTGACTTTTATCTTTGTTGTAGGTTAAAGCAGCCACTGGAGAAGAGGTGTCAGCTGAGGATCTTGGAGGGGCTGATCTTCACTGCAGGTGAAACAGAAGCAGTTGTTTCTTCCCAGGATTGATTGTCATTTGTCTGTTTAAAAGAAATTTTAAATTATTTTTTCCAAGTGTTAAACTTGTCAGATCAAAGCAGTTAGTTATTCTAGATCTGCAGTTTTGGGGTTCAATTCTTTAGTGTTCCATTTCTAAGCAAGAGCATCAGCTTTTTATTATAGCCTAGAAAGACTGGAGAGACAGATTTATCATTTATTTAACAAATATACATTGAACACCTGTTATGTACCAGGCACTGTTTAGGTATTCAAGGTAGTAAGATAGACATTGTCTTTGATCTCAAGAAGCTTATAGTCTAGTCAGGGAGGTTTGTTTCACCTCCTTCAAAATAGAACATAAATGCGTATGTATGATCAGGGCCCCAAAAATGAAATATAGGGAACGCATATAGAAGGTAGAACTAACCCAGTGGTGTGCAGGCATTACGACATTGCTTAATTAACACTTGTTAAGTGGAGGACAGGGTGCCTGATGGTGAGCCATGATTCAACAATAGACCATAAGAGAATCTGAAATAGAGAAGTTTATTAGTCACAGGTCCTGGAGAAATTACGCAGCGCACCTTGCAGGACCACATGAGGCAGTCAAGCCGGAGTGCCCAGAGATGAGACAGGACCTGGGGTACATGTTTTTATTAGGGTCGATGATTGGAGTGCTTTGGGGTCCCCTGACTAGGGCCGGATTGGTCAATCAAACCAGAAGATTGGGGGTAGTGTTAAGTTCCTTGGAGATGGTATATAAGCATGCAGGCCATGAGAGGCAGTGGAGACTGTTGATCGTAAGGGCTGTTGGGGAAGTCATTGAGAACTTACATTTGCTCGTGACTGAGCTACTACCTAGGTCTTGCTTGAGGAGCCCGTGTCCGTTCAAGGTCCCTGCAGGCTGCATGGAATGCTGAGGAATAGCTTAGCTAAATGCTCAATAAGAGGTAAACACTTAGCTTGTTCTCTGAGAAGGGAAAAGATCCTGCTTTGTGGCATCTGTCAATCTGTATTTGTGGTATAAATTATCCCACTATGCTTGATTTTAAGATACCAAAGGGACACCACTGATCATGGCATCAGGAAGAGATACATACAGTTGGCTTGTGAGTCAGGCGTGAGCCAGCTCCATTACATCACCGGTTGGCCCATTTCAGGTTAGAGTTCAGGAGTAAGAATACCACCATCTACCTCCTAGAATTTCATGAGGATTAAATGAGATATTATGTGTAAATTGCTTGAAACAATACCTACTTTAAACTAAGTACCTATAAATGTTAACTACCATTATTATCATTGTTTATCATCATCATAATCAGTATTCTTATGAGCAATTAGGAAATCATTGAAGAGTATTAAGGAGACATGTGCTACTATCAAATCTTTCATTAGAAAAATCCCGCTGGTTGCTAGGTGGAAGATACTTAGTGGGTTGGCAAGAGTGTATGAGGGACCAGTTGGATGGTTGTATCAATAGCATAGGTGCTGCTGGCTTAGATGGTTATGATGGTAGTGAAGGTAGGAAGGGAGTAATCACATTTGTGCTCTATTTTAGAGGTAGAATTGAGGGATTTGTTGATGGTTTTCATATATGGGGCACAGGAAAGTGAGGTAACGAAGATGATGACATGAAATGGTTTTATTCCCTTAGTCTGGGAGGACTGGAGGAGGGGCAGCATTTGGGATGCAACAGAGGGATCAAGTGTTGCTAAGTTAGAGATGCTTCAGGCATCCAAGTAGAGATGCTAAGTAGGCAGTTAACTATAAGCGTCTGGAGCCCAGATCAGTGCTCGAGAACCATCAGCACAGAGGTGGAATTTAAACCATGGGACTAGATAAGTTCATGTCCAGTTGAGTGTAGATTAGGAAAAGGGCCCAGGACTAGACTTTAAAGAACCCAGACATAAATGGCAGGTAGATTTAATCATTGAGCTCAGGGGCCTGGGAGGTGGAGTAAACCTTTCTTTGCTCTGCCATACCACAAACCAGGAAGGCAGGTGGCACTAGGAACAGTCTAGTGAGTGGGAGAAGGAAAATATGTACAGCATTTCCACTCTCCTATAAAAGAACACTGCTATGCCTTTTGAAGAGCTGGCTAAGGGACCTACGTCTGCCTCAGTTTTTCGTTCACACCTTTCTCACTCAGCACTTATTGTGGACAGATGGATTATACTAAGTGTTATGAGTAATGCAGAAGAATTTCAGGCCTAGTCCCTGCCCTCAAGGATTTATAATTTAATTAGGCAGATAAATGAATGAACTAAAAAACAATTATAGAGCGAATATGCTAGCTTGTGTCCAGTTAGGGAGTTTGGGATTGACGTGCACACACTGCTATATTTAAAATAGATAACCAGTAAGGACCTACTATGTAGCACAGGGAACTCAGCTCAATGTTATGTAACAACCTAAATGGGAAAAGAATTTGAAAAAGAATTGATTCATGCATATGTATAACTGAGTCACTTGGTTGTATACCTGAAACTAAAACAACTGGTTAATCAGCTACTCCAATATAAAATCAAAAGGTGAAAAAGTTAGGATTCATCTTCCATTTGCCTCACTTGTTACCCTTGTGACCAGACAAACTACTAAACTTCCCGGAGCCTCATTTCCTCATGTGTGAAATGGAGATGCGAATTGCTTCTGCCTCACAGCACACTGTTTGTGGCATGCTAAGCGCTCTATTACTGCCAGCTATTATCATTAATAATAGCTTGTTTAAAGTCATGTGGATTAGGTGGTGATGGCTTTTTTGGGAACAGTGTCATAAAATTTACTGGGCACAAGTTGCTTTGGTTCTCTCCGTTATTATAAATAAATACATAATTTTACATCTCTGATTTGTCATCCTTAGTAGTTAATTTGACACAAAGCTTTACATAATAGAGTATCTCATCAAAAGTTTCTCTTTCCTACTATTTTGGTAAATACTGCTACTGCTACTGCTAAGTCACCTCAGTCGTGTCCAACTCTGTGTGACCCCATGGACGGCAGCCCACCAGGCTCCCCCGTCCCTGGGATTCTCCAGGCAAGAACACTGGAGTGGGTTGCCATTTCCTTCTCCAAATCTTTGCTCATAAAATAAACTAAAATTCTATTCTTTTCAGGTATATATTTTTGCCTGACTCTGTAGTTCTTAAAATATTTCATTAGCAAGTCATAGCCATACGTCTACAAGTGAAATAACAAGCCATCTAAGAACCAGAGTATGCCCATGCTTCAGTCACATTGAACCTGAAATTCAGAAGGAACTTCCATGGCCCTTACCACAGTTTCACGTTGTCAGTGCCCATTTTCACTATTGATCTGAGGGACAGTGTCTGCAAGCCTTTGTGTGTGCTACCTGCGACAGCTTACTCTGAGGGTGTAACTTGATAAGGGAGGCCTCAGCAGTCTCTCAGAAATGAGAAGTCACAGTTCGCATCTTCACAGTTGATGAAGATGATGAAGTTGTGATCATCTTCACAGTTGATGAAGGTACACAGTTTGTACCTCAGTGAGGTACAAACACTTGTCGTTGTTACTGACTACATCACGCAAGTGGGCCAGCTGAGGATGAAATTTGTCATATGCAATTTTATCTGTGGTGTGTGGGATAAGCATCAGATAGAAGTTCTTGTCAGTAAGGCACTGTGGTCTACTAGAAGAAAGTCAGGATTGAGAAACATAAGGTGAGGGTTCTTATGCAGCTACTGGTGGTCCTAGGGCAGGTATATAACTTCTGTGTACCTCAGTTTTTCCTGTTTGTAAATCAAGATTAATAATACTTTTTTGCCATGGATGTTATGAAGATCAAATTAGATGACAGTTATTAAAGTGTTTTATTTTTTTTTTAATTTTTTTTGAATTAATTTATTTCCTATTTTTTAACTTTACAATATATTAAAGTGTTTTAGAAGCAAAAAGATGTCATCCTTAGATGAGAGAAGAGTCTTGGGGTTTAAGATATTTAATTATTTTCCGTTTCCCTGTTCTGATTATTTTAGTGTGCTTTACTCTGTAGAAAGTCTGGAGTAAGTGACTACTATGCTTTGGATGACAATCATGCCCTTCACTTAGCTAGGAAGATTGTGAGGAGTCTAAATTATCAGAAGAAAATGGATGTGAGTTGAATTTGTTCTTATATTTTTTTATTTTTCCAATGCATTTTGGCTTATGTCACCTTGAAATAATATCTTTAAACAGGCTAATGTTATTATTCTGTATTTCTGCAGGTTACCATTGAACCTTCTGAAGATCCTTTATTTCCTGCTGATGAATTGTATGGAATAGTTGGTGCCAACCTTAAGAGGAACTTTGATGTCCGAGAGGTGTGTAAAGTGGAACTGTGAGCTATAAGCTATGCTGTCATAGTTTAAGGCATGTGGTTAAACTTGGTGTGAACTAGTAAGCTATATGTATCCATTTTCAAAGCTGAAGTCTGTTTTACATATGGGACATAAAAGGGAAAGATATCTTACTAAAAGAAAAAAGGGTGAACACCTCTTAATTATCAGCAAGTTTTCGCTGCATGATGAAATCATATTTAGTGCTCTGTATTCCTGTGGACATGAGGAAAGATGTAGGGCAACTTTATAATTTCCAGCTATTTCTTTTTTGGGTTCTTATTTCGGGAAATGGATGCAATGTCAGTAAGTCGTTGAAAAAAAAAAATACCCTTTTAGATTAATATGACGTGAACAAAGGGCTAGACTTTTGATTGTAGTTGAAGATGTTGCTATGGTTACAGATTGTCTTCCATGGTCTAGGTCGACAGTTTTTAGTGCTTGCATACAGCATGTAATCTTTTCTGGCAGAATACTTTTTAAATTAGGAAATTGTTCTAATATCAGGTTCTGTGCCTTTAATATTTTATTATGTTTCCCCTTGACTATAAAACTATTATGTACTAATTGTGAAAAATATAGAAAATACAGAAAAACAAAAACTGCTTGTAATTCCACCAGCTAGAGAAAGCAGCCAATATTTTGGCATTTTGGCTTAATGTGTGTGTATACATTTTTATGTATCAGATAGTATATACATATATACTAGAAGTGGAAATCAATGCTTAAATTATAAACATTTCCCCATTATTTAAAAGTTCTTCATGAAGCATTTTTTTGTAGCTAGGTCCTCATTCTTATACTAATACTTGGTGACATGGCAGGCACTCAGTAAATAAATTTTTGGATGAATTGATGAATGTAATATCCAACTTATGGATGTGAGCAATTATTTATTTAGGAAATACCCTATTATTGTTAGAGAGTCTTAAATACTGAAGTTTAATGGAGCTTCAACTTTGGCAAGGTAACTTAAATAGCAAATATGCCTTGTTTGGAGATCTTATTAGTATATGGAGCTGTGGGACTGCATTGGGATATTAATTGAAAAACCCAGTTCTGGTCCTTGTTTCCCTAGTCAGTGGTATTACAATTGAACCTCTGAGCATTGATTTCCACTCCTACAAATAGGAATAATATCATGTGATATGTCTGCTTCCTAAAGTTTACTTCTTTGGGAAGATGAGTTAATATACTTTATGTGGTTGAATGAGCACGCCAGGCCTCCCTGTCCATCACCAACTCCCAGAGTTCACCCAAACTCCTGTCCATTGAGTCGGTGATGCCATCCAACCATCTCATCCTCTGTCATCCCCTTCTCATCCTGCCCTCAAACTTTCCCAGCATCAGGGTCTTTTCAAATGAGTCAGCTGTTTGCATCAAGTGGTCAAAGTATTGGAGTTTCAGCTTCAGCATCAGTCCTTACAATAAACACTCAGGACTGATCTCTTTTAGGATGGACTAGTTGGATCTCCTTGCAGTCCAAGGGACTCTCAAGAGTCTTTTCCAACACCACAGTTCAAAAGCATCAATTCTTTGGTGCTCAGCTTTCTTTAAGGTCCAACTCTCACATCCATACATGACCACTGGAAAAGCCATAGCCTTGACTAGACAGACCTTTGTTGACAAAGTAATGTCTCTGAGTTTCATCATAAAGCAAATAGAAGGGAGTTTCACATTAAGTGGCCCCAGGTTTCTCTGATCTTGAGTGATTTTATTTTTGTATGGAAAAATGGTCATTGTTATATGTTTGTTTTTCAAAAAGTGTAATTTTAGAGCTCCATAGCACTTAGACAACTGTTATATACCCATTATATTATTGGACCTTTTAAGGAAAATAGCTAAAACATAATTCAAAGTAAGGTATTCACTCATTTTTCAGCCTTTGCATCTTGTAAATACGTCTTTGATTGACATGGTAAGCTGTGAAAAGGAAGTTTGAACTGGACTGAAAAAATGATGCATAGCATCTAAAATAGTTTCTGAAAAACTTTGGAATATGCTTCATATTTAGAACACTTTGAAATAGTCCTGGTGTTTAATGCTGATCACTGAGGATTACTGGTAGCTTTGATTTCTTATAGATTAATTACATGTATATGTACATGTGTGTATATAGAAATATCTGTCAGATTCAGAATCAATGAACCTTTATTGAAGACTTAATAACAGCTGCCTTTCAATGAGTGCCAGGCAGTGTGCTTTGTTATTAGCACTTAAGTATTATTATTATTAAACAGAGGAGGAAACTGAGGTTTTGAGGATTTTAGATATCCACCCTGTGGCTCCAGTTTCTCAGTGGTGGAGCTGGGAGATGTTGGGAGTCAGAGCTGGTTCTTCACCTCAGCATTATTTTCTTAGGTTCCTTTGTTACTAGTTCATCATAGCTTCACAACTTTGTTTCATTTCTGCAGAAGTGAGAACTGAGACTCAAAGGGGTTAATTGACTTACTCCAGGGTACACAGATGACCCACAAATTATATGTGATACCTTAGGTTGGAGCCTAAGTCTTCTGACTCTAAGCCTGGACCTTTCTTTCTTCTTTTTCTTATTTTAATACATTCTCTTAATTGAAATATAGTTGATTTACAATGTTGTGTTAGTTTCAGGTGTACAGTACAGTGATTCAGTTTTACATATATGTAAAATATACATATACATGTGTGTATCTATCTATATATATATATATAGATACACACATATATTCTTTTTCAGATTGTTTGCCATTTAGGTTATTACAAAATATTGAGTATGCTTCCCTGTTCTATACAGTTGGTCCTTGCTTTCTGATTGAATCCCTGACCCTCAGCTAATACATTTGACAGCGCCTGAAGCTCTGAGTCCAGCCCTTGTAGTCTCTGCTTCTCTGCTTCTCAGCCCTTGTAGGATGCCATGTAGTTCAGTTCAGTTCAGTTGCTCATTCGTGTCTGACTTTTTGCAACCCCATGGACTGCAGCATGCCAGGCTTCCCTGTCCATCACCAACTCCTGGAGCTTCCTCAAGCTCATGTCCATAAGCTCATGTCCGGTGATGCCATCCAACCATCTCATCCTCTGTTGTCCCCTTCTCCTGCCTTCAATCTTTCCGAGCATCAGGGTCTTTTCCAATGAGTCAGTTCTTCCCATCAGGTGGCCAAAGTATTGGAGTTTCAGCTTCAGCATCAGTCCTTCCAATGAATATTGAGGACTGATTTCCTTTAGAATTGACTAGTTGGATTTCCTTGCAGTCCAAGGGACTCTCAAGTCTTCTCCAATACCACAGTTCAAAAGCATCAGTTCTTTGGCACTCAGCTTTCCTTATAGTCCAAGTCTTGCATCCATACATGACTGCTGGAAAAACCATAACTTTGACTAGATGGACCTTTGTCAGCAAAGTAATGTCTCTACTTTTAATATGCTGTCTAGGTTGGTCATAGACCAACCTGGGTTGGTCTAGGTTGGCCATGTGGTACTGTTGCTTTTATAGTGAAGTGTAATATCAGGACTCAGAATGACTTCAGGGCATTAACCATACAAGTCGAGTGAAATTCTACTGAGATTTTCTGAACAGGGTGAAATTTTGCAAAAGTGACTACTTCATTAAGAATTTGTTTTCCTTATAAATAACTTGAATGCACAAAGCCTTTTGTAATATAATTCCTCAGGGACATTGTTATTTTTTCCTCTTAGGTCATTGCTAGAATCGTGGATGGAAGCAGGTTCAATGAGTTCAAAGCCTTATATGGAGACACATTAGTTACAGGTATAAAGACGAAGAACTGAAAATGTGAACATTTTATGATGCTTTGAAAACAAATGATCTCTTGTCTCACGCCTCTGATGCACTTGGCATGAGCTTTGTTGTTTAGAGCAGTACAAATGTGTGAGTCAGTATTCAAGAGGAAGTGTTTTGTAAGGATCATTTGTAGCTGAATGGCTTTATGGATCCAGAGTTTAAAATCATGAGGCCAAAATGCTATGGTCCAGGCCCTTATTCTGTGACTTTGTGGCCTTAGCTGTATAAAAAGATTCTTATCATTATAAAATTAACAGAAATATTTGTAGTTCTTTTTATTTTTCTGGATAGCTATAATTGTCTTGAAAATTTCATCATGGGCTTCCTCATTCTTTATCTTCAATTCAACTGTGAAGTTTCATGTGATGTTTTAGTGTCCCAGAAAACTGTAGACTGAGTTAAACCTCCTCACTGTCTCTGTATAGATCTTATGTTGATCCACACAAATACTAGACTGAGAATACAGGACAGAATATCAAGTCTGAAAAAGCAAAATAAGAATATTTATAAAAGTTAATTCATTTACCTCAAGTGTTGTTTGTAGGCCTTTGAAAAAAAAATATTTGAAACATAGATACCAGATCCATAATAATCTGTCTTGGACAAACAGCAAAACAAATTTGGGCATTTTATTTGGTCTTGTAGAAGCTCCAAAATGTAGTAGTTAATCTGAAGGTAACATGTCAGAATAGAGGAAAAAACTAGCTGCAAAAATCCAAATTGCAAATATACATTGAGGTTTAAGGATAAGTCACAGCACTTTCTTCTGGTCTGATTTATGAGCAAGAGAAGGGTTCATACTGAGAGTGGAATTTATGTGTTTGTATGTAGGTGTTTAAGTGATTAAGAGCCTTTTGTTTGATATATAGACAGGATTTGTCACCAAATAGTTCAGGATGTAACCCTCTTGTGCAGCAGTTTAAAACAAGTCAGAACTGTTTCAGCTTCTTTCTTGAAGATGGATGGGCTGTCTTTGTCATCTCTTTTATGTATTTGCCCTGGAGTTGCTAAAAGACTTATGGTACCTTTGCCCCCTAAAATACCAGGGTTATATCCACTTTCCTCCGTTTCTTTTAGTCTGTATTGGAATTCAAATAAGATCGAGGGGAGGGGAGGGGAGTGAGAGGAAGAAGAGAGGAATGAGCGTGGGGGGAGGAGGGAATGGGCGGCGAGGGAGGAGGGAGAGGGGGTGAGGTGGGGAATGAGAGGGGAGGAGCCTGCGGGGAGGGTGGTTTGAGAGGAAGTGGGGCGGAAAGAGATGGGGAGGGGAAGGAGGGGGCGGAGGGAGGGTGATGATCAGGGGACCCTGAGTGGGAGCAGGGAGGGAGGAGGACACATTTCTCCAAGGATCTGGTGCTGTTGGCGGTTCTTACAGCTTTCTTCCTGCCCCTGCGCTTAACCACAGGCGTTTCGTAGACATTTTACTGTTTTGTTTGACCCATAGGAAGTTGGTGAAGATGTTCCCTTCATGGGTGGGTGACTCTCGTGTAGCGAGAGATGCGCCCTACTCAACAGAACTAAGGATGGATGGAGAGTCTAAATAGTTAACAGGGCAGAACACCTTCAGGGTTAGCACCTTACTGCTGAGATAGGGGCCAGATTCCCAGCTCTAAGTGGGACAGGCCAGGACTCAGAGTGGATTGCTAGAGCTCTGGGCAAGTTTGCCCCTCTCTGAACTGCCTCTGTAAGTGGCAGTGCCATTTAAGTTATGCAGCATAGGGTTTTGGCTGGGATTTTAGGTCTGAAAGACCAGGAGAAATATAGGTGACCATCAGATCAGTGTTTCATTTTATCACATTAAATAACCATCAGTTCACTTCGGTCACTCAGTCATGTCTGACTCTTTGCGGCCCCATGGACTGCAGCACGCCAGGCTTTCCTGTCCACCACCAACTCCTGGAGCTTGCTCAAACTCATGTCCATTGAGTAGGTGATGCCATCCAACCATCTTATTCTCTGTTGGTTATTCTTAAATAGCCATAAGAATTTTTAAAAATAAATCAAAACAAAGCTAGAGAAAAGAACAAAAATAAATCTTAAGGTTGACATTTTCTCTTATCCATTCACTTTGAGCACCTGCTTTATGTTGAGCCCCCTTGCACTGGGGCTCTTAGCGGCAGCCTGTCCAGCTTGAGCTTGGAGACGGAGCCTGGTCCAGGAACTGGCAGCATACTTCCTGTGACTCACTCTCACAAGCACAGTTTTTTGATACTTGGCTTCCAACTACTTGACACCTGTTTATAATCCAGTAGGTTTGGAAATGTCTCTAGTCACTTCCTTCCTATTTACAAAATAGCATCCTAGAATCACCTAAAGTATCTACTTCTCAAAATAACAGGGTTTTCTTCACCATTTTTCTTCTCTCTTACCTCTTGTGTGTGTGTGTGTGTGCATGTGTGTATAGTGGGTATTGGGAGTGGCAGTGGAAGTGGTGGTGAGACAAAAACAAAACTTGGAAAAGGGAGGAAGGAAAAGATGCAAGCACAGAGAAGAAGAAAGTGGGGCGATACATTCTTCCAAGTTTAACTGTATTTCTTACCTTCAGCTCAGTTACCACCAGGCTTGATTGTTCCTGCTTTTTAAAAAGATTGGTCTTTGCTGAGTTTATCCCCTTTCTTTCAAAGGGATATCACTAACACAGGCGTTTTAAGGCAAGCTGGTCACTTGAAACTGGCTGATGACTCCGGACTTTGACCTTTTAAGGGATCCATGTCTCTGACTTGTTCTAGTTCAGAATACTTTCTGTGTCTGGTACATAGTAGATGTTCTTACATACATGTTATGTTAGTGAATGATGACACACTGACCCAATCATCTAACCAAACCAGTTGATCAGACAAGTGGATAATTTACTTTACATGTGACACAACCCTTTCAAGAAAGCATAAATCCCAGACTTGAGTGCCTTAGAAATAAATCATGCCCTAGCTGTTTTGTACCATAGATGAAATCTCTACATTTTAAACATTGATTTGAAATTAAACAATGTATAAATATGTCTGCTTGTTGTGAATTTAAAAAGCCCTCTGAAATACATACATCTTTTTTTTTTTTTTTCCAACTTTCTTTTGAGGATTTGCTAGAATATTTGGATACCCAATAGGTATTGTTGGAAACAATGGAGTTCTCTTTTCTGAATCGGCAAAAAAGGCAAGTACTGTTAAAAATGTTCCAAGGTTTTCCTGTTTTAATTTAAACATATCAAGTAGTGAGTGAAAATTTATTGCGTGAAAGCTTTCAAATATTTAACCAGATGTCTTAGCAAACAGAGCCCTGTGTGTATGTGAGCGTGTGACCATGTATGTGCATGCATGTTTGTTTGAGACAGCTTTATGAAGGTTTACATAAACATGATGAACTGTCTTGAGCACTATTAAGATACAAATGATTGTTTTGGGAAAGTTCTAATACTTGAATTAGAACTGCTATGGATTGTGTGTATATATTCTAAGAATATGGAAATACTTGTCGTGATAGTATTTCATGCACTTGAGGGATTCAAAGATATTAATACTATTCTTATAGTTCTGAGACATGATCTGCTCTGTTCTATCCTGTCATCATTTTAACCTGATTATATTTTCAGTTTTTGGAAAGAGGAAGATAGAAGTGTTACTGAAGCTCTGGTGTTAAGAGAGGAAATTAATGAATACCTTTTTGGTTCAGTATTCAGTTTCATACATCATTGTTTCAGATTTACCTAAACTTGGATAGATGTAATTCATGTACTTATTTGATAAAATGTTTTCTTAAGAAAATAAAAATGTTTAGTGTTTTGTTTTTCCTCTTAAATAATAAGAGGAAAATAATAAGGTGGAGCGTCTCTAACTGAGGCAGGTAGTAGGCAGTTAAGCACTTTCATACCCTAATTAGGAAGAGTTTGTCTTCGGTGGAATGTTTTACCAGTAAAGTTGGTTTCTGGATTCTGTATTCATTGTCATTTCCCCACTGTGATTATAAGATGAAAGTAAAGTAAAAATAAAGAACCGAGAAGTCAGCTACACTCTTACCAGAAACAACCTTGGGTAGCATTTTATTATATTCCTTAATTTTCTTTTAATTCCCTCTCTTAAAAAAAAACAACAACAAAAAACCAGAATGGGTACTGCCGTATGTAGAGAGATTTTGCTTGCTTTAATTTAATAGTATGTATAGTGAGTGTTTCCTAAAATACTAAATATTCCTAATACACTGACTTTTAATGACTGTATAATATGCATATTTCAATAGAGGATATGTCAGACCGGGGTCAGCAAACTCCACCTCATTTTATTTGCTGGCTTGTCACAGATAAGCCCAGGAGGAGAGCTGTGTTTGGCCCCAGTCTGACATTTCATTTGCTGAAGTTTAAGCCACACAAATCTGTGTGATTTCTTCATCCTCGTATTTGAGGTTGAGCAATTGCTTTGCCACCTTGTGCTTGCCAAGGCATTTTCAGCTAAGTTAAAGGCATCTGTGAATAGAGAGTAAAAATGAAAGAAGTGGTTTAATTGTTCTTTTACTCATATAATCTTTAGAAAAATAGGGAAAGGAATATTTTTGTTTCGTTAACTAATTTCCTTAGCTTAAGGTTAAAGGGTCTCTAGCACTTATCTAAAATCCCATTTATTTGAAACACGTTGGTAGGAAAGATATATTTTACTATAACTTTGGTGCATGAAAGAATTTCAGATGATCGTCAAAACATAGATATCCTAGAAGGATTTATATTCTATCCTTTTAAAAGTGGAGAACCAGAGAATGCCTTATGGTGAGACTCAGAAATTCTCATTGACAAGCAATTCTTTCTTCCCTGTTCCTTAAATTTTCCTTGTTGTTTGGCATGTTAGTGATTGGTGTCGTCTCTGACACAGGAGTTGTTCTATGGCCATATGCCAGTGATCACACAGGTGCCTGGGCAACACAGGTTCAGTGCAAACCACAGTCAAGTGTTCCATTGACAGTAGGTCCGCACTGTAGTATTACCATTACTGTTACCGTAAGGTCAGACTAGCCAAGCAGAGGGTACTCTTGCTTTGACCCCAGTGTGGTGTTTGCAGGATGCATGGTGATTACAGATTTGTTAACCTCCTCTAAAAAGATTTTTCTCTTATTTGGTTATAGGGGGCTCATTTTATCCAGTTATGCTGCCAAAGGAATATTCCTCTGCTCTTCCTTCAAAATATTACTGGTAAGAAAATAGTTTCACCAGTTTGGTTGCATTTATTTCAGAGCTGCACTGTCCAATATGTCTCATGTATTGGGCAGTGCCAACATAGAACACTTCCATCATAACAGAAAACTTGATTGGATTCGCTCTCTCGAGATTATGTTCAAAGGTTAATGCTTCATGAGTCTTAAAGATTTGGAGGAGTGTATGCATATTTTTTAGCAAAGCAGTTTTTGAGTTTCATGTACCACATTCAAGTGACCCCCTTTTACTCCTGCATATCTGCAGCCACCCACCCAGAAAGCAGCAGTATTCTGAGCTGGTACCACTGTCATCAGTGCCAGAGGATGTTGTCTGACGCCAGTCTCTTTCCCATACTTTGTTGCCCTTCAAAGATTTCAAGCACATGCTCTGATCCTCGCTTTTCCTCGTCTTTCATTGTGTAATTCTCCCTGAAGCAACATCTTTTTTAAATGGACACGCACATCCTGAACCAAAGTATGGAATTGGAGTTGTGACTCCAAAGAACAATATGACTGATGTCATCTGTCCAATATCATGATCCATGGATCATCCTAATGTGATGGATAAAATGACTTTTTAAAGGCTCTTATGGTTCTAGAGTTCTTTTTCCTGGAATTCTCTGACTTTCTTAGTTATACTTTTGGTGCGTTGCCTGGTGTTTGACATATAGGAAGCACTCTAATATGTAGCTTAGCTGAAAACTTTTTCTACCTCTAAGTCCTGCGTGGTTATCTCAGGTTCAAAGGAAGGAGAGGCCCCTTAATTAGTTGCTGGGATCAGGCATGCCTTTATGAGAAGGAGTTTGGCCTTTGACAGTTAGCAGGGCTTTACACAGTACTGGTACTAAAACTTCTTCACCTGGTACTGTTCTTGAGTTGAAGATCCTTGGTTAGATGACTCTAGAGAGAAGCTGTATCCAGATGTGGCTGGAGAGGACCTTGTGTGGCAGACCTTCTAAGAGGTCATGTAAAAGTCTTCTGAAGCTTTGCTAGTCCAGAGACCTTGTTTCTAATAATGATTCATGGTTTATTAACCACCAGTAAGTTAAACTGTGTGCTTGGAAGATTCCTACATTTTTGTTGTATTTTATTTTTAGGTGCGTTGGGGGCAGAGAGCAGAGTTTGGTTTGACAACACTGTATTTGAGGGGCCTGTGTGACATCCATTTGGAGATACGTGGTGGGCAGTTGAAGTCTTGAGCACAGAAGGTGTGTTAGCTGGAGGCGAACATGGAGGCATCCATGGAGATGGTACTTAAAGCTGTGGGAAGAGAAAACACCCAGAGAGAAAAGAAAGGGACAATCTTTGAGTAACTTTAATTTCTTCCAAGAGATGAGAGTAAAGGAAGAAGGCAGCATGATTATGTTCTTTATGGTGAGAGAAAGAAGGGTTGGAGAAAGCCAGGTGAAATGGCTTGTCTTCTTTTTCAAGGTAAAATCATTCACAGGACTAGAGGGGCAGTGGAGTGGTGGGTAGGGGCTGAGAACTTTTAAAGAGTCGGTACTTGAGATAACTATTGTGGAAATGTTACAGGGAGTCAAGATAAAATGGATAAAGGAGTCTCTGAGCTGTTCTGAGGGCCCAATTCAGAGGGTTGGGGTGGGTAACCAGAGGAAGCAGATGGTGCCTGGTGAGGGCAAGGGTTGTTGTATCAGTATGGTTGTAGCTACAGCAAGTACAGGTGATCCAGAAAAAGTGGTTGAATTGAATTAGCCAATGCAGGAGATTTGCAAAGCAAGAACAGCGACAATCAAGTAGGTGTGTGAATCTGCGTATGGGGAGGGAGACAGATGAAGCCTGACTTGGTGTCTGTAAAGTGAAGAGGAAAAGGACCCCAAGGCCTGGAAGGCCCAGTGAGGCTGCAGATCAGTTTCAACAGAGCTGGAAGCTTGGAGAAGTAGAAGGATCCTGTAATGATAATGAAAATTCTTTTATCTTGCTCTTGAGTCACTGACAGGGACTCTAAGCATCTCTCTGAAACATTGATTTTATTTCCTCAAAGTTTTAAAGCAGCATTTCAGAAGGAATAATCTATACTGTGAACCAGGTCAGTGAGCCCTGAAACCCAGTTTCACAGTTGGACTTGCCCCAGCACTTTCTCCTTAACTTGCCTTGTCCTGTTCTTGGCTCACCAAGCTGTAGTTTTGAGATTAATTTCCTGAAGATATGTGGCGTTGTTATCTTCTCTGAAGATCTCTGTGTGTATCCAGATGAAACATTTAAGCAATTTTTTAAATGATTAGAGAAAATTTTATTTTACCCTTAAAAGTAAACTTGGGAGGGGGCGTATTTCACATATAAATATTTTATTAGGGTGAGAGACCTCTGGTAAAATATATATAGTTTGACAAGATGTCCTTCCAGTATCTTGGTGAAAATGACTGTGCACATTAATCTTATCACCCCGAGGCTCTGTTCCTGTTCTTTCCTCGTAGGATTTATGGTTGGTCGAGACTATGAAGCTGAAGGAATTGCCAAGGATGGTGCCAAGATGGTGACTGCCGTAGCCTGTGCCAACGTGCCAAAGATAACTGTCATCATTGGGGGGTCTTACGGGGCTGGAAACTACGGGATGTGTGGCAGAGCGTATAGGTAGGTGGTTGTCATGACTTTCTCTGAAAGAATGAATCATACTTCAGGTATAATTATGAATGGTTAGTTGATTTCAAGTTTATTTGAAACATAGAATGACATTCACAAATCCCAATCAATTAGGCCATAATTTGCATCCTCTGGAGGGGTGAAATGAAGTTTAATGCTAAAGGTACTGCTTGGAAGAAATCCAAAGTGGGAATTAGGAAATATTTTGAGATGGCTGATAATGAAAATACTATATATCATATCACAACTTGTGTGATGCAGCTAAAGTCTTGTTTTGAAGAAGGTGTGTAGACTTTATATATATATATACTGGAAAAGAAGTAAGGCTGAAAATCACTGAGCCAAGCAGCTAGCCCAAGAAGTTCAAAGAAGAGCAGGATATTAAAACAAGAAAAATAGAGACAGGACATAATAAAGCACAAACATTATAGAGAGAGAAGAGTCAGGAAAGCCCAAAGTTGCTATGTTTAAAAGGGTTACAAACTTGAGAGTCCCCTGTTAAAACTAAAAAATAAAGGGAGAAGGTGATGTATCAGCAGTTTTAGGAATGGAAAATAGCATATAACCACACGTGATAAGAGGATCTTTTGAATACATTTTTTCCCAGTAAATTTGGGTAAAATGGAAAGATAGAATTCATCAAAACAGACATTAGAATCACCTGGAGAACTTAAAAATCCTACCATGCTGAAGCCCCGCTGCTGGAGATTAGTCTGTGGTAGGTTCTAGGCATTGTTTTTTGTTTTCCTTAATCTTCAGATAATTATAGCATGCAACCAGGATGAAGAAACACTAATTTAAAAGCAGGAGCCTCTGAAAATCTCTGTGTTGTACAGTGAATTCATTTGGTCATTCTTTCCTTTCTCCCTGCATAGCCCAAGATTTCTCTACTTGTGGCCAAATGCTCGCATCTCAGTGATGGGAGGAGAGCAGGCAGCTAATGTGTTGGCGACAGTAACAAAGGACCAAAGAGCACGGGAAGGGAAGCAGGTAAAATGCTGTCTGAGTCTCACCAGGCACTGGAGCTGGGGAAGGGCACACCCAGAACCCCTCCAAATACATGGACACGGTTCCAACATGCAGGGCCTGGCTTATCTAGAAGATGCTGGCCTGGGAGTTGTTTTAGCAACTTAGACCTCCACATTCTTCATCTCTCTTTTTAAAACCATTTCACTTGAAGTACCTTCTTGTAGTAATTTACACATTTTTTAGAATCTCTTAAGAAAACACTTCAGAAACTCTTGTCTGTGAGTGCCTGAGGCATAAAGATGTTTGATTCTTAGTTATTTGCAGTGAGTGAGATTTAAATTAACCTGACTTACGTCTTTGGTTTTATGATCTAAAAGCTGCAGAATTTTGTTTCCTGTTTTATTTGTAGATTGTTGTTAAGGATACCGTGAGTGGGAGGCCCTGTCATATAATGAGAATTGATACCATTGTTACACTGTGAAAGTATGGATGAAGGAGGCTGGAAAGGGCCCCGGAAGCTTAACGAAAGGCAGATGAGCAAATGACCACTTTTGGATGGAGTCTTTTGTTTGTGTCTGTTAGAGATTCATCGAAATTTTGCATATAGTTTATTATAACTTACAACTGTTTCGTGATTGGTGAATGTTCGTGAAGTTGCTTGGATGCACTGTTTTGTCATAGTAAGGCACAGCACAGAGCCTTTTCAGGCTCTCAGTTCTGTCATTTGGAGATTGATCATCTGGTCAACTGCCTAGTGTGTGGAGTGAGGATAATATAAAGCCAGAGGGTGGTTCCTGCCTCCCTGAATGCATCTCATCCCAAGCGACAGGAATTCTGCAGAATTGAGGTTTCAGATTCACTTTAGTGCTGACTAGTATCCCAGCAAAAGGAAAGCCTCACTTTTGTGTACGCAGAGGGGCATGGAGGAGTGAGGCCTATGAAATTCTGCCTGATGTTTTAAAGACATGTCTTAAATGCTAGCTCAGCACGGTGACACCTTACTAAACAGTTATTTGATTAATTTAGTATACAGATATATGAATTCATCTATTTTTATGTGTTAAAGGAAAGTGTAGGATTTTAGTGGTTTTCCCATTAAATTCTTGAGTTATAAATGACATTAGCCAATGAAAGTACATAAAAAAAGCTTGGATTTATTTGAAAAAAAAAATCTTTAAGTTGAAAATGCCTTTCAGGATTTCAAAATTAATTTGCATAAAGAGTTTGCAGTCCGAATTAATTATCACTTGTTTCTGGCAATACGGATGGGCAAGCCCTTAAGTGTTAATTAGAGAAAAATCTCAGCTATCTGGGAAGTTGCAGAGGTTATTTAAAATGTGGTTTATTGTCTTATCCCTTTAAACTTTAAAATCTTTAAAATTTTGGCTATTTTGAGTGAAAATCCCCAGCTTCTCCACCTCCTTAAACAGAAGCTGTTAAATCTAATATAGCCCTTTTGTTATGTTGCATAATTCACATCCAGTTGCTCTACTCTGCTGAAATATGTGATAACCTTGGTATTGACCTTATGTTAAGCAACTTCAGGATATTGGATCTGATGAAGGAGATATAACAGTGCACTAATTTATTAGATACTCACATCTCAGGTGAGATCATATATGTTAAAGCATCACACGTAAGCTACACCTCACTGTTCAGATGTTGATTGTAACATTATCATTCATGAAATCTGTTGCCCCCGTTTCTCTTGAGGTTCTCTTGAGTGGATCTGTTGTTCCTCTGCAGGAGGACTTACTCGTGGTCCCTTTTCTTTCAGTTCTCCAGTGCTGATGAAGCAGCTTTAAAAGAGCCCATCATTAAGAGGTTTGAAGAGGAAGGAAACCCTTACTATTCCAGTGCAAGGTGGGAGCCAGAGAATAACTCTTTGATGGGCACATCTTGACAGTCAGAGCAATGGCTTTACGAGATCTGAGCAGTTGGCATCATCCAGCCCTCGTGGGAACCAAAAAATAATCTTTGGACACAATTTTGTACTGTTGTTTCTCTAATGGGAATGCCTGCTGCTGAAATGCTGACTCCTCTTCCAGGCTGGACTTTGGATCCATCCCTATTGGTCTGCTCCTGCCACTCTCCCCGCCTCTTCCCTTAGCCCACTCCTAGTTGAAGTGGTCCAGGGCCTGGACCACACTGGGGCTGGGAAGTTGAGTTATAATCCTGGCTGTGTCACTTTGAGGAATTAGTTCTGCAATAATTTTTGCTTAAACACATGAATCCCTGTCATCCCCCTCTCTGATTATTTTGCTCTTACTTCATTTAAACATGAAAATGGTCAAACACTTAGTGCCACTTCTTAACAAGTGAGCCTGGTACATTCAGAAGGTGATTATTCACAGCCAGGGTCCACGTGTCAACATTAAGCAATTACCTCACATACCATTGTGGTTCTTACTCTGTTTGTTTCTTACACCACTTAAATGAGGTAATAAATTATCTCAGCTGTCCCCATTGGAGACATGAGTGTGCTTTCAGACCTCTTTTTCAACAACTTTAATGTTCTGCATTCTGAAGAATAATTTAAGCTTCATGTCTTCCTTTTATCCTTTGGGCAGATGGAAAAAAGAAAATAACTATTTGTGTCTTTTAAAATTTGATTATGCTGTGATTTGTGTCATTTGCTGGAGAAACCGGAGAGAAGGGAGAAAAGAAAATCAAAAGTTAGAATCCATGTCAGTCACTTGAAGGCATCTTTTGTGGCAGACTCCGCTCCTGATGTTGGGGGGCTGCAAAGGCTGAACATACTTATCTCCCAGAGCCTCATTAGTTTCAAATTTTGAATTAATACCGTTTGGGATTTTTGAAAAGCCTGTTTCTCTTCTTGTTAATATGTATTTCTGAAAGCAGATGTCCAAGTGTATTTTGTTGTGGCTGGTCACTGACTCACTTAATTAAGAACAGAATATTTTATATAGTCTTTGGTTTGAGAAATTGTATGTTCTTTTTTACCCTCACTGAAACAGGCTTACGTAGTAGCCAGTAGAAACAAAGAGGGAATAGAAAATCATATAAAAAGTTAAAGAGAAAATATACATTATAAGCTCACCTATAACTTTGTTTTTACATAAGACTTTGAAATTCACAAGGACAGTTGGAATATTAAACTTTGACAAATAGCATATTTTGTATGAGCCATTAATTTGTTTTTCAGCCCTAGCTAGACTGAATCCCTTATTATTTTCATATTTACATTATTATTATTTTTAATGGGTTGTATTCAAGACAGGAGAGCATATGGCCCAGTTAGACTTATCTCTGGGATTTAATATCGAAAGACTAAGGTTTTGCTGTTAATTTGTAGATGTTTAATCTGTTAGAATAATTGGTGGCATGGATATACCAACTTTGTTTCAAAGATGAAAGGATTTTCAAGCCAGTTTATGGCACCTTCCTTCAGTTTGATAAGTCTCAGTTTAATAATAAATTTCCTGGCCTGTTTAGTCTTTAATGTGACTAGGTGTGTCTTTTCAGAGAGCTCTGCCATCATCTGTACCGTAACCTCCTGTGTTTTTCTTAATCCTTATATGTTACATGTACAGCATGCCAATTTTCTTCTCAGTTGTTTTTATAATCAAACTTTTCCAGGCATTTGATTAGGACCTCTTACCTGGAGCAACCTTGCTATTGTGCTTGCTGTATTACTCTGATGTAGGTTCCAGAAGGGGCTTCCCAGGTGGTTCAGTGGTAAAGAATCCGCCTGCCGATGCAGGCGACGCAGGTTCAATCCCTGGTTTGGGAAGATCCCCTGCAGAAGGAAATGGCAACCCACTCCAGTATTCTGGCCTTGGAGAATTCCATCTACAGAGGAGCCTGGCAGGGGGCTACAGTCCATGTTGTTGCTAAGAGTTGGACTGAGCCCACACGCATTCAGGCTTCAGAGGGAGTGTGTAATCAATTGAACAGGTTACAAATTACAAAAACAATTTTTTTATTGGCTGTTGATATCTTAGGGTCTTTATTATGAATGTTTTATGAGCAAAGATATGATTCATGGTCTGTCAATGTAAGTATGGTTTAATAATTGATGCTATGTCTAGATACTGAAGGCAGTTTGTTTACAAAAAGCAAAACTGACATCCACTAATGACCTTTAAAAAATATTATTTCTTATTCATTTTTCTGTATAAATATGAGGTGGTCCATGAATAGCAAACTAGGATATCTACTTGTAAATTTTTTCTGAAATCAGTTTAAAACCATTGCCTGCTTTAGCAAAAAATAAAGAACTACATATGAAGATATTTATTTTATTAATAAAATGGACTGAAGTCTATTTAATAGTTTTCATAGTTTCTTAGGAGTTTGGAGGACTGTACCTTTTTCAGTGGGGACTTTGGTTGGAGACTCTCACCTTGGTTTATATGGATCTCCATAATAATAACAGTAATATATCATTTTGGTTTGTATGTTTATGTGGACAGAGGAGGGATGGGAAAGCTTTTCATGAAATAAATAAAAGTATTTTAAAACCAGGGTTTATTTTGCGGTTCCTTGTAGTAAGCTGCTCCTAAAGCCTCAAATTCAACTTGAGATTCTGTGGGGCCTAAGACAAGTCATTTTTCTTTCCTTCCTCTCTCCTGTTCTTGATCATGGTTTCTATTGTGAGATTATATTACACAGAAGCTCATCAGGGGATCCATATATTACCTGCAGAAAGACCTCCTTGGCACTTTTAGGCATTGTGTGTATAACTGGGTGTTTGGGGCAGGATTCATAATCACTCATTTTTTGGTCTGTTTTTCAGGCTGTGGGATGATGGGATTATTGATCCAGTGGACACCAGGCTGGTCCTGGGTCTCAGTCTTAGTGCTGCCCTCAATGCACCCATCCAGAAGACTAACTTCGGCATCTTGAGGATGTGATTGGACTATAAAGCATCTTCTATTGGACGTGTACTGAAAATTAATATATTTGTAGCCTTAAAATTTTAGACTTTTTCAACATGTCACTATTAATAGTAAAAGTGCTTTAACACAGTGCATTGTACTTTTCTACCTTAAAAAAATCAGTGAAGATATTCATCTGATGAAGCGCAATTCCTTGTAAATTCTCTTAGAAAAAGTTTTCTATGGCTCAACTCTGCCATGCTTGGAAGGAAGGAAATAATTTAGAGTTATCCTTTCTAAGCTATAAGAAGTATGAAAAGTTCTGTAATCTGTAAATTCCAGGTATTATTGAGATATTTTAAACATAAAATTGTATTTCCACTGAAGTGATTGGTTTGCCAATTATGCGTGGTGATATGTTAATGTACTTTAAAAAAAAAAGCATCTCTTACTTTCCCCTCCAGCCACCACCCTCCTCCTCTTCATACATCAGACTCCTCGCCGTCTGCACCCTGGGTTCTGTTTTCCTATCCGTTTTCACCTCACCCTCTCGCTTTCTGATTTATACTGTCAGCAGCCCTCTCCAAGGTCACCACTGACCTCCATGTTCCCGAAACCAGTGGGTCTCTTTCCAGCTTTACCTGATTTAATTCCCTGGGGCATTCACACCGTTCAGACGCTTCCTTCCAGGAGTGCTGTTCCAAGCTTCCACGCTGTACCCTACCAGCCTCCTCACGGCTTCCTCTGCAGGCCCCGCTTCCTCTGTGCCTTCCTCTTTCCCTTCCCCATTTGTCTTGATTTTTCATTAGCAATATGTGAATACATTCTTACTCTGAAAGATACAAATAGCACAAAAGTATCTCTTTTTTTCTTTTAATTGTGGCAAAATAAACCTAACATAAAGTTCACCTTTTTAACCATTTTTAAGTGTGCGTTTCTGTGATGCTAAGCACATCACGTTGTTGGTAATCATCACCACCATCCATCTCCAGCACTTTTCATCATCCCAAATTGAAGCTCTGTTATTAAATAATAACTCCCCATTCCCTCTTCTGTCTGCCCCTGGCACATTTCCTTTTTCTTTTTTTAAATTGAGATATAATTGAATGTAACATTATATTAATTTCAGGTGTACAACATAATGATGGGATATTTGTGGACACCACAAAATGATCACCAAAATAAGTCTAATCATCATCCATCATCATGCACAGCTATGAAATTTTTTCTTTTTTCTTTTCTTGTGATGAGGACTTTTAAGATTTACCTGCTTAGCAAATTTCAAATATGCAATACAGCATTATTAACTGTAGTCCCCATGCCGCACATCACGTCCACAGGACTTACTTATTTTATAGCTGGACCTATGCTACCTTTTGACCCTCTTCAGTCATTTTGTCCATCCCCACCCCTCTCCCTTCTCACAAACACTAATCAGTTCCATATAAGCTTGTTTTGTTGTTTAGATTCCACATATCAGATATGGTGTTCCTCTTTCTCTGACTTATTTCACTTAGCATAGTGACCTCGGGGTCCACTCATGTTGTTGCAAATGGCAAGATTTTATTCTTTTTATGGCCAAATATTATTCCTCCTCATTCTTAAATGTATGTGTTTTTCATGGGTTCATTTATGCTCTTTGGCCATTTCACCCTTTCTTATGGCTTTAGTTACCGTCTAAATGGGGATGATTCCTGTGTTGACAGTTCTTAACACAGCTCTCCCCTGAGCTCCAGACCTCTATGTCAAATAGGTTTAGGGAACCTCAGAATTCGATCATCATAATCAATTGATTTTGCCTCCTGACCATCTCTTGAATTCCTCCACTACTTTTGCCCTTTACTGCAGAGCTTAAAAGGAATCTGCCTGCATCCAGTCTTACCTGGTCCAATCTCTGCATCACTCTGGAGTTAGAATGGCCATTCTAAGGTGCACACCTGTCATGTTACTTCCTTACTTACATCTTTCATGATTCCTCTTAGAAGTGCCAAACCCCTAATGCCCTCCATGGGTCTTGATCATCACTTCTTAAGTCTCATCTCCTTGACTCCTCTTTTCACATTGTGTACTCCTCCCATTCTAGACTTCTTCCAGTTCCTTGAACCTAAAAGTCCTTCCCCTCTTGGAGCCTATGAGGTTCTCTCTGCTTGAACTCTTCTCCCTGCTACTTAAACGCTTACCTTTTTATCTCTGTGGTTTCCCTGGGCTGGGTTAGACACCTGTTACGTGCCCTTGTAGAACACCATTTTCTTCCTCTGACTTACATGTTTATAAGAAATATAAGCATTTAAAAAAAAAATATTGCCCTCCTGCTAGAATGTAAGCTCCATGAGAGCAGGGATCTTCCTGCTTGACCTGTGTCCCCAATGCCTGGCACTGGTAGGTGCCCAGATATGTGTCAAATGAATGAAAAGTTTGTATTTTAATTGTATTTAAAATGAAGTGACTGATTATATGAACTGATACTACTATGAAATGCTTTCCTAATAAAGTTAATATTTCAAACATTTGTGCATGATGTTCAGTTTAGGCTGCATTGTGTATCTGAAGTCAGTTTAGTTTTCTGAGATGTGTACAGATAGAAGATCACAATTCAGAGGTAAGTTGCATTTTCAGATGAATGTTTGAGGAGGTCCTTGGAGGAGGAGACCGCCAGTTGACCCCTGACCTCGAACGAGGCAATCATTGGCTCCTCCCCGCTCCCCCGACCGCCCACCATTTCCATAGTTTGCCAAAAGCAGTGTGGAGGAAGTAAGGTGATGCCGAGGCCATCTGGCCTAAATACATGCACTGAACTCAGATAAGGACTCTATATAATAACTTCTAAGATTCTGGCCAGCGGGTGGGAGGTTCTCTCCTGGTACGGCCCGGCCACCACGCTGGTCTGTGAGTTCCCTGCCTTAATAAACCTGCCTCTTCCCAGTCTGGAGTGGCTGCCTCTCCTCCTCTCTCCTTGCCCTCTGTGTGTGGCGGCCAGTTTGCCAACCAGCAAAGGAACGCAGTGAGTGTTTTTAAATAGTAAATTATATTAAATTTTTGGTTGAAATTTACATCCTTATCAGAAAACAATGATTTTTTTTTTAATCAAGACTAGTTGGTATTTCATTGTAGGAACCATCAACAAGGCAAAGAAAGATTCATGCTATTTTAGAAGTGTCTTGACCTTTCTTTAGGAAGATCATGGTCACTACTAACACCACACTTAAAATAATTATTTTGTTCATTTTATCAGATAAAAAGCATTTATAATGCTTTGCCAAAATAGGCAGCAGTTTTTGCCTGCCCTTCGGGCTTTGTTTAGGTGTAATTGATACACATTATGTAAGTAAGATATACACTGTGATGATTTGATGCACTTGCGTATTGTGAAATGATGACCACAATGTGGTTGCTTAGCATATCCATCAACATACATAAAGACTACTTTTTTGTAATGAGAATTTAAACATTTTGGTTATTAAAATATGAATTTCAGCTAGGATAATATGAGTATCTTAGAATTTTGAGTATTTCTTAGAATTTTAAGAAATATACAGTTCTCAAGTAGGTTTTCTGGGCACTTACAGGATGAAAAAGAGACAAAATTGCTTCTCTTTTTTCAGTTTTCAAGGGAAGTGTTTTCAAGTGAGGATTTGTCACGCTAGTGGAAGGCACTGGTGAATGTGCAAGAGGAAAACTGATCATTTACCAAACGTGCATGGCTGCATGCAAGGCATGACTAGAGAGGGGTGTATTACCTTTACAGGGGCAAGAACAAGGTTTTGAATGATATCATTGATAAGACTTTTAGGATGGTGGGGGAGGATCACATAGTTCTTGTTAGTTGTAACGTGTATTGATGATGGTGTTCTGGAAGGATGATTGTTGTTCAGTGCTCTGGCCAAAGCTGGATCTTTTAATGATTGGCTCTGAAATTCAATATTTAGAAATGAAAGAAATGAACTAGACACTTATGGTCTCCTGTCATTTATAACATTTCTCTGTAAATGGTACAGTTAAATACAACTAATGTTTAATGATGATGTTGGTTTTCATCATTTTCACAAAATACTAAAACAACTTTTTATTTAATGTGCCTTGAATTCTCTTGTGTCTGGAGTCAGGATGCTAAGGATTAAGTTATACTTGGAGCTAAATGAAATTTCTGTCTGCCTTTGACCTTTGTAGGCAAGGGTGCATTCCAGGTGAGGAGGCTTATAATCAAGGTGACTGTATAGTTGACCAGCCACTCTGAGCCCTACTGCTAATAATTCCATGAGAAACAGATGTGAGCCAGGACCGACCAGGCAGACTCTGGCTTGTGGTTGCTGTCTCTAACTCACGGTCATGGACTGAGTGCTGATGCTACCCATCAGGTGTTGATAATTTCTGCAAACCAGTGTTCCAGATAGCTGCTTTGTAGCTTTGTAGTGGCTTGAAAAACACAGAATTATTCTCTTACAGTTCTGGAGGTCAGACGTCTAATCAAAATGGCAGGGCTGTATTCCTTTTGAGGCTTTGAGGGGAAATCCAATTCCTTGCTGATTTCAGCTTCTAGAGGCCACCTGCCTAATGTGTGAATTTTAATGTAGGTTTCCGTATGATATCAAACACATGACATGTGTTACTATTCTAGAGAGCTATGTAATTGACTTGGGAGGGGAATTTACCATAGGGCAAGGGCAATTTGGTTTTCTGTGGCAGCCAGCATTTCAGCTTGTCTGGAAGCTTTTTCTTTCACAAAGGTGACCCATGTCACAGGTTTGAGCTGCTCCTTAAGTTAAGGGAGAGAAGCGTCTGAGGGAGAACAAGGTCTTAGAAGGTGGGGGTTTAGTGGAGAACTTACTGAAGAGAAAACGTGACCAGAACTACTTGTCAGAAGTACGCTGGAGAAAATGAATTCTTTTCAATGTGTTATTGAGTAGATATTAACTGTAAGATGTGAACAAGTAGAATTTTGGAGAACTTGGACCAATATAGAGATTTCTATAGAAGATAACATTTTCAACCATATCTCTATTCATCACATTCCTATAGCTATATGATAATTAAAAATAACTTCTTGTAAAATGATTTATAATTAAAAACCCAACAATGTTATTTGTAGAAAACTTAGAGACAAGTGAAGAAAATAAGGGAAAGTTCTCTGTAATTTCACCACCCAGAGATAATTGCTATTAATAATTTCGTGTATACTATTATCTTTTTTTTCTACCTGTAGGAATTTTTTTCACAGAAAAACTTATTCTGTAATCTGCATCTTCACTTAATGTAATGTGGCTCTGCTGACGAGTTTTTATGTCATTTACTATCTCCTCTACAATAATCTTGATGTTGCCTGATACTACTTTGTGTGGATGCCCTGTTTATTTAACCACTGCCGTATTGTTGGGCACTTAGGTTGTTTCTGCTGCCCTCTATTATAGATTATGCTGCAACAAGTATCTTATAGTTTCTTTATATGACTATGATTATTTGTACAAATTCCTAGTAGTGGAATTGTTAGATCAAGGTATATGTTAGGTCAAGCTTTTTAAGACATGTTACTAAACTGTGCTCTATAAATGTACATTTATCGTACAAGTACTGCTGGATATAATGATGACCCTGAGACTTTCAGATGCTGAAATAGCTTCCAGTAGAATCGAATGGTTTACAAAACAAATGTTTCCTTTAATTCTCAAAAGTTGTGTGTAGGTGACAGTGTCACATCAGTAACAAGTTGTGAAGACAGCATAAATGCGTGGGAGGTGTCATGGTTGTGGAAAGAGCACTAGGCTGAGAAGGACTGGGGGAAGACCAGCTCAGTCCTAGTTCTGCTACTGAAAAATTGTGGGCATTTGGGGAAGATAACAGGGGACCAAAATCTGCCTCTCTGGCCTAGTACTAGTTGTTTTCTTTCCTTTTCCAGAGATCCACTTTCTTTCCTCCTTGCAGGTCCCCCATATCTCTGCCGGTACTAGGGCAAGGGGGCCGAGGAGGCACGGTCTGGGAGGGAAGGTCTCGGAAGGTGCAGGAGGAGCTGGAGGGGTACTGAGCAGGTGGAAAGACCCTCCCACGTCACAGTCTCACTGCTGCACAAGGATGGGGCCTTGCTGTACTTATTTTTGCTAGAAATTGTTGCCAGAAACTCCAGGCTACATTCCCTGGGGTTGCAAGGAGTTGAGCAGGACTGAGTGCTCAACTTCACTTTCACTTCACTTTCACTTCACCAAGAGACAAAGTAGCTTCTTAGGTAGGCTTAAGTGAACTTTTGGTAGCCTGAAGACCAAAGTGCTGGTCTTACATGAATGGTAAGTGGATTTTCCGCAATCCATTTTGAAATGTAAACACTTTTCTTCATTTATTATATGCTTGTTTGCAAGCATTTGTATGGTTCCTGTTTTTATTTTGGAGCGCTCATGGTAAAAACTCACCTGCCAATGCAGGATCCTTTGGCCAATCCCTGAGTCAGGAAGGTCCCCTGGAGGAGGAAATGGTGATCTGCTCCAGTATTCTTGCCTGGAGAATCCCATGGACAGAGGAGCCTGGCAGGCTTCTGTCCATAGGGTTGCAAAGACTCGGACATGACTGAAGTAGCTTAGCACGCACACACACACGCACTCACTGGTATTTTACTTTTGTTTTTTCCCTACTTTGTGTTGATTTTAACATGTCCTAACCTTTTTCCATTATAAGGGATATAGGAACAGTAACCAGATCAGTTTCTGAGAACTAAGCCCTGTGAGGGACAATGAAGTCCTCAAACTGAGTCACAGTTTAAATCTATACCAGACTGGATCTAGCATCCTGAGTAGAAGAATTGGCTGCTAGATAGAGAGCTCAATTTGGAATCAAAAGATTTGTGTTCTTTTCCAGCTGGTGGTACTAACTAGCAGTCTGATCTTGGATTAGTTTTTCCTTATCTCTTAATACAGGGGCGGGACTAAATGAGTGGTTTTCCATCCCAGTTTCACACTGACATCAGTTGAGGCTCAAAAAAAAAAAAAAAAAAAAAAAAAAAAAACAACCACAAAACCCTTGTATCAGAATCTTTGAGGCGTGACGGGATATTGTTTAAGACTCCTGGTAACTGCTCTTGAACAATGGTTCTGTCTCTCAATTTCAGGATACAGGGAATTTGTCTTACCTTCTAAGCCAGTGGCTGAATATAATCACACAAAGAGCTCAGGTTATAAAAATTCTGATGCCCAGGATGGACTCCAGATAACTAAATCTTTCAGGTTCGAATGCAGGTATCAGCAATTTGTAAAACTCCCTCAAATGATTCCAGTGTGTGACCCAGGCTAAGAGTCACTTCACGGGGCTAGATCAGGAGATTTCAAAAGGAGCCACTGTTCGTCTCAAGACATTTCCATAAATTTAAAATCTGAAATTTCAGATTGTATATACATTTTTTGTTAGGTATTTACTCACAACCCAGATAAAAACTTGCCTTATTTTGACTTCTATATGTACCTCATTTCAGATTATTTGCTGAAAATGTTTCAGTTCAGTTCAGTCATTCAGTCGTGTCTGACTCTTTGCAACCCCATGGACTGCAGCATGCCAGGCTTCCCTGTCCATCACCAACTCCTGGAGCCCACTCAAACTCATGTCCATTGAGTCGGTGATATCATCCAACCATCTCATCCTCTGTCGTCCCCTTCTCCTCCCACTCTCAATCATTCCCAGCATCAGGGTCTTTTCAAATGAGTCAGCTCTTTGCATCAGGTGGCCAAAGTATTGGAGTTTCAGCTTCAGCATCAGTCCTTCCAATGAATATTTAGGACTGATTTCCTTTAGGACGGACTGGTTGGATCTTCTTGCAGTCCAAGGGACTCTCAAGAGTCTTCTCCAACACCATAGTTCAAAAGCATCAATTCTTCGGTACTCAGCTTTCTTTATAGTCCAACTCTCACATCCATACATGACTACTAGAAAAACCAAAGCTTTGACTAGATGGACCTTTGTTGACAAAGTAATGTCTCTGCTTTTTAATATGCTGTCTAGGTTGGTCATAACTTTCCTTCCAGGGAGCAAGCATCTTTTAATTTCATGACTGCAATCACCATCTGCAGTGATTTGAGCCCCAGAAAATAAAATCAGCTACTGTTTCCACTGTTTCCCCATCTATTTGCCATGAAGTGATGGGACCGAATGCCATGATCTTAGTTTTCTGAGTGTTGAGCTTTAAGCCAACTTTTTCACTCTCCTCTTTCACTTTCATCAAGAGGCTCTTTAGTTCCTCTTCACGTTCTGCCGTAAGGGTGGTGTCATCTGCATATCTGAGGTTATTGATATTTCTCCCGGCAATCTTGATTCCAGCTTGTGCTTCATCCAGTCCAGCATTTCTCATGATGTACTCTGCAAATAAGTTAAATAAGCAGGGTGACAATATACAGCCTTGACGTACTCCTTTCCCGATTTGGAACCAATCTGCTGTTCATGTTCAGTTCTAACTGTTGCTTCTTGACCTGCATACAGGTTTCTCAAGAGACAGGTCAGGCGGTCTGATATTCCCATCTCTTTCAGAATTTTCCACAGTTTGTTGTGATCCACACAGTCAAAGGCTTTGGCATAGTCAATAAAGCAGAAGTAGATGTTTTTCTGGAACTTTCTCGCTTTTTCGATGATCCAATGGATGTTGGCAGTTTGATCTCTGGTTCCTCTGCCTTTTCTAAATCCAGCTTGAACTTCTAGAAGTTCATGGTTCATGTACTGTTGAAGCCTGGCTTGGAGAATTTTGAGCATTGCTTTGCTAGCGTGTGAGATGAGTGCAATTGTGTGGTAGTTTGAGCATTCTTTGGCATTGCCTTTCTTTGGGATTGGAATGAAAACACCTTTTCCAGTCCTGTGGCCACTGTTGAGTTTTCCAAATTTGCTGTCATAGTGAGTGTAGCACTTTCACAGCATCATCTTTTACGAGTTGAAATAGCTCCACTGGCATTCCATCCAATCCACTAACTTTGTTTGTAGTGATGCTTCCTAAGGCCTACTTGACTTCTATATGTACCTCATTTCAGGCTATTTGCTGAAAGTGTTTATCAGTAGCTAAAAGTTGCTAATGAGATTTATTCAAGGTGAAGGAAAGAAGTGAGATCAGAACAAAAACAAGTAAAAACAGAAGTATTCTCCATCATGGGCCATCACCGCAGCTGACAGTTTGCTTCCACGGAAGTGTTTTCTGAGTTGGTCCTTTATGCCTTAGTGCCTTTGCTGTAACTTGTCAGTGAATTGTTTCCTGAGTTGGTTCTTTATGCCTTAGTGCCTTTGTTGTAACCTCTCAGTAAATTAAACAGAAGGTTTAAGTCTCTCAGGACTTTTGTCAGTTCCTCACTCCCAACCTACCGTAACTAGAAAAAAAGTGGAATGTTCATCAGCATCAGTGGTTGATAACTTGAGGTACATTTAAAACATTTTTCATTGCAGCAAAATATACATCAAAATTGTCCATTTTCACTATTCTTAGGTGTGCAATTCAGTGGAATTAGTTTATTTACCTTGTTGTGCTGCCACCACCACCACTGTGCATTTCCAGAACTTTTTCATCACCCCAACCTGAGGCTCTGTATTCATTAAAAAATAATTGCCATTCTTGCCTTTCCCCCAGGCCCTTCTATTTTCTGTCTCTATGAATTTGCCTGTTTTAGGTATCTTACGTAAGTGGAGTCGCAGAATGTTCTTTCGTGTCTGGCTTATTTCACCTAGCATAAGGTCTTCAAGGTTATCCAGAGATTATCATTAATCAATTCTCTCTGGGTCACAATTGAGTCCATAAAGTCATCAGCCCCATTTCAATTAAACACACGCACAGGTGATAGAGAACATTCCTATTTCCCTGGAGCCTTTAGACAATCATGTGGGATGGGCGGAGGTAGGATATGGGTTGGTCTTGGGCCAGGCACCAGCCTGTTCCTAGTTGTTCAGTTTAGACGCATGGGTGTCATTGTGATTCCTCGCTCTTCCTTACTCTGATATTCTTATTCTTGTCCAATAAATATTATTGATTATACCTCTCCATAGCTCCTTAAATCTTCCTTGTTTATCACTGAACCAATCTCAATTCAGACCATACATTCGTACTTAGATCAGTACAAGAGCCTCCTAACCAGTCTCCTTAGTTATCACTGCTATCAGTCATTACATCATTAATTCATTCAACAAATATAGTGCATGAAAATTTCTTGTCAGGACTTGTGCAGAGCTATTTGAGTCATTTGTCTCAGTAAAATAAATCTGATTGTACCCAAGCATGTCTGATGCTAGAGTCCAACTCTTCACAGTCCATTCATTGCCATCCAATAAAGGATGGACTAAAGATTTAGGACTCTTGGCAGGTGAAATTAAGGGGTTAAAACAACAAAAGGAAATCTAAGAGTAAAAAGTACATAGCCCTACATCTAATTCTAAAGGAGAATAAAAAGCTTATGTGTAGAACTGGGGAAATCTGACTTTGTAGCAGTTCATAGTGGGAAAAAAGGACCAGAGGTTTTGGTTATCAACAGGTTTGATAGGGTTTAATAGTGTGATTAGACCCCTTACAAGAGCTAGACACACTTTAGGCTGCTCTCATTATGGGCATAATAATGCCTATATTTAAGACAAATCATTGTCTTCAGCTCTGTAAGCTGTATTCTAGGGAGAATATTATCAATAAGATACAGGAGGGCGTGCAAGGCAGTGGTTGGCTGAACTTGGGGAGTATGTAAAAAGCACAGATGCCAAGGATCTGCCTCTGGGTATTTTCAGGTGATTCAATACACATATCAGATCAGGGATCACTGATATGAAGGAAATGAACAGTGTGACCTGGAAAATATTGAAGGCACTTAGAAAGGGAGGACCATGGGGGGATGTAATATGTATTTCTAAACTTTGAAGAGTTGCCGTTTGTAAGTTGAGATGGCGGACTGAAGGAAAGGAGTAGAATGATCAGAGAAATTTTAGTAAGAATTTACTAATAATGGGAGCTGTGTTGTTATGGAACTAGTTGTCCCCAGGAAAAATTAGCCAAGCCCAGATGTCAGTGATGCTGTAGGGCAGTAATTCAAACTTTAATGTGCATGTGAATTGCCTGAGTGAGTGAAAGTGGCTCAGTCGTGTCCGACTCTTTGCAACCCCATGGACTACAGTCTATGGAATTCTCCAGGCCAGAATACTGGAGAGGGTAGCTGTTCCCTTCTCCAGGGGATCTTCCCAACCCAGGGATGGAACCCAGGTCTCCCACATGAATTGCCCAAGGATCTTATTAAAATACAGTTCTAGGCTCACTAAGTTTGGGGTAGGGTCTGTGACTCTGCATTTCTATCGAGCTTTTACTGATGCCAAGACTTCTGATCTGTGGACAACTCTTTAGTAGAAGACAGTAGGGAATGCTGGTACTGGTTGGCCAGGTGACATAGGTGATGTTTAAGGGCAGAGTGGATATTTAGGAAGGTTACTTAAGTGAAAATGGATAAATCGTGCTACCAAAACTACATTAGAATTCTTCAGAACTTTTGGTGTAGACCATGCTTTAACTTGTTTAGTTTAATTCCTCCATTTTTCTAGAAACTATTATAGATGAATGACTAGGAACATGAGCTTCAGAATCAAATAAACTTGAGTTTGTGTCTTGTCTTTCTCATTACTAGGATTATGAAGCTGAACAAGTAACAACCTACCTGAGCTTCATTTTCTTCATCTTTGGTAACTCCTCACTGAGTAGTTTGTGTGTTAATGCATGTAAAGTGCTTAATGTAGAGCAAATGCTTGATATGTGCTATGCTATGATATGTGATTATTCATTCAAACATGCATGTGCTCTGCATTGTTACCTACCTGTGCCTCCCGTATTCTTGGAGGCTTCTTGAGATCTGAGATCTCAGAGGCCAGGTGTTCTCCCAGATTTCTGTGAGATTACCAGAAATAACTTTTTGTGGGTCTTGTGTCCTTACTGTTAGCATTTTCTTACCTTCACTTTCTAAAATAAGGATATTTTCTCTACTGATTTTGAACAAAATTACCACTTAGTATAGTTTGATTTCCTGACCCTATGAGCCAGTTTTCCCATTTAGATGTTTACTGGAAAAGGTCAGTTTTCATTCCAATCCCGAAGAAAGGCAATGCCAAAGAATGCTCAAACTACCGCACAATTTCACTCATCTCACATGCTAGTAAAGTAATGCTCAAAATTCTCCAAGCCAGGCTTCAGCAATACATGAACCGTGAACTTTCAGATGTTCAAGATAGTTTTAGAAAAAGCAGAGGAACCAGAGATCAAATGGATCATCGAAAAAGCAAGAGAGTGCCAGAAAAACATCTACTTCTGCTTTATTGACTATGCCAAAGCCTTTGACTGTGTGGATCACAATAAACTGTGGAGAATTCTGAAAGAGATTGGGATACCAGAACACCTGACCTGCCTCCTGAGAAACCTGTATGCAGGTCAGGAAGCAACAGTTAGAAACTAGCTGAATTTCAGCTAGTTTCCAGCTAATACCTGCCCCATTCCTGCTGTCCTTCACACATTCTGAGTCTGGAGACTATTGTACATAGCAGAAGCTGCTGATACCTGGCACTACATCCCTGTAGATCACCTCTGAGTTTACTTGCAGTCCCAGTGCCTGTTGTTGTTGTTCAGTCGCTCAGTCGTGTCCAACTCTGTGCAACCCCATGGACTGCAGCATGCCAGGCTTCCCTGTCCTTCGCCATCTCCCGGAGCTTGTTCAAATGCATCTCCATTGAGTTGGTGATATCATCCAACCATCTTGTCCTCTGTTATCCCCTTCTCCTCCTGCCTTCAATCTTTCCCAGCATCAGGGTCTTTTCCAGTGAGTTGGCTCTTCACATCACGTGGCCAAAGTATTGGAGTTTCAGCTTCAGCATCAGTCCTTCCAATGACTATTCAGGGTCGATTTTCTTTAGGATTGACTGGTTTGTTCTCCTTGCAGTCCAAGGGACTCTCAAGAGTCTTCTCCAACACCACAGTTCAAAAGCATCAGTTCTTCGGTGCTCAGCTTTCTTTATAGTCCAACTCTTGCATCCATACATGACTAGTGGAAAAACCGTAGCTTTGACTAGACAAATCTTTGTCAGCAAAGTAATGTCTTTGCTTTTTAATATGCTGTCTAGGTTTGTCATAGCTTTTCTTCCAAGGAGCAAGTGTCTTTTAATTTTGTGGCTGTAATTACCATCTGCAGTGATTTTGGAGCTCAAGAAAATAAAGTCTATCACTGTAGATACCACCAACTTCCTACTTCAGGTACCTGCCTCAGGTACTTACTTCAGCCCTACATGGAGCCTTTCTCCTCGGCCAGGAGGACTTGGCTCAGCATACAGGGCAGCCTGAAAGTGCTGGAGTTTTAAGCCTCCAGGGACAACCTTTAACCAGTGAGGGATGGAATTTGTTGGATAAATACTCCAATTCTGAGGTCCATTACATCCCCACCAGGATGGATCCTTAGCTACTACTAACTTCAAACTGGGCTTCCCTGGTGGTTCAGATGGTAAAGAATCTGCCTGTAATGCAGGAGACCCAGGTTTGATCCCTGGGTTTGGAACATCCCCTGGAGAAGGAAATGGCAACCCACTCTAGTATTCTTGCCTGGAGAATTCCACGGACAGCGGAGCCTTGTGGGCCACAGACCATGGGGTTGCAAAGAGTAGAACACAACTGAGTGACTAAGACACACACAAAACCTTGAAATTAATGTGCACTTTATTGAATTTTCACTCTTTCTTTCCAATTTGCCTCCTTATGCTTTTTTTGGATCACCTCCCAAATAAATTAACTGTACACAAGTCTTTGTCTCAGGATCTGCTTTTGGGAAACGTCAAGTTTAGATGTCTGTCATCTACTCTGCATTATGGATCACCACCATTTCTAGCACTTTCCACCTTGATATGTCCACTGATGAGCCCCTTCCTATATCTTTGTTGTTGTCAGCTTATTCCTCTTGTGCTCCTTCCTGTCACTTTTCCTGGTGTGTAAAGGGGGTGAGGAGACACACATCCTTGCTTAGCTTACCTTCTTCTGTCATAGGCTGCCTAATCTCTTTCACCTGATTTCCTGTCCTGCCATCATTTGCCCATAATCCCACAGTCATGGAACTCTCCAATCTCTTTCCTTCTTTTTTAAAAAAATTTTATTGAAGCATAGTTGATTTACAATGTTGTGTTAATTTCTGCTGTACAGTTAAGTGGCTCAGTTATACATATGTATATCCTTTTTCATATTCTTTTCCATTCTGTTTTATCACAGGATATTGAATGTAGTTTCCTGTGCTATACAGTAGGGCCTTATTGTTTATCCATCCTATTAATAATAATTTGTCTCTACTAATCCCGAATTCCCAATCCATCCCTCCCCCTCCCCTACTCCATTGGCAACCACAAGTCTGTTCTCTATGTCTGTAAATCTGTTTCTGTTTGTTGATAAGTTCTTTTGTGTCATATTTAAAAGATGTTTAGTTTGAATTGGGGTATAGCCAATTTTGGGGGGCTCCCAAATCACTGCAGATGGTGATTGCAGCCATGAAATTAAAAGATGCTTACTCCTTGGAAGGAAAGTTATGACCAACCTAGATAGCATATTAAAAAGCAGAGACATTACTTTGCCAACAAAGGTCTATCTAGTCAAGGCTATGGTTTTTCCAGTAGTCATGTATGGATGTGAGAGTTGGACTGTGAAGAAAGCTGAGTGCCGAAGCATTGATGCTTTTGAACTGTGGTATTGGAGAAGACTCTTGAGAGTCCCTTGGACTGCAAGGAGATCCAACCAATCCATCCTAAAGGAAATCAGCCCTGGTGTTCATTGGAAGGACTGATGCTGAAGCTGAAACTCCAATACCTCATGCGAAGAGTTGACTCATTGGAAAAGACCCTAATGCTGGGAAGGATTAGGGTCAGGAGGAGAAGGGGACGACAGAGGATGAGATGACTGGATGGCATCACCAATTCAATGGACATGAGTTTGGGTAAACTCCGGGAGTTGGTGATGGACAGGGAGGCCTGGCATGCTGCGATTCATGGCATTGCAAAGAGTCGGACATGACTGAGAGACTGAACTGAACTGAATAGCCAGTTAATAAACAATGTTGTGATAGTTTCAGGTGAACCAAGAAGGGACTCAGTCATATAAATACATGTATTCTTCCTGAAACCCCCCTCCCATCCAGTCTGCCACATAACATTGAGCAGAGTTCCATATGCTCTACAGAAGGTCCTTGTTGGTTATCCATTTTAAATATAGCCGTGTGTACATGCCCATCCCAAACTCTCTAACCATTCCTTCCTCTCTTCTTTCCCCCCACCACCTGGCAACCATAAGCTCCTTCTTGAAGTCTGAGTCTGTTTCTGTTTTGTAAATAAGTTCTTTTGTATCATTTCTTTGTAGATTCCACATATATGGGACGTCATAAGGTATTTCTCCTCTGTCAGATTTCATTCAATGTATTTGTGTCATATTTTAGATTCCACATATAAGTGATATCATATGGTATTTATCTTGTCTAACTTAGTTCACTTAGTATGATAATCTCTTGGTCCATCCATATTGCAGCAAGTGGCATTATTTAATTCTTTTGAATGGATGAGTAATATTCTATTATATATTTCCCATATATATGTGTATATATATATATCACATCATCTTCTCTATCCATTCAGCTGTTGATGGACATTTAGGTTGCCCCCATGTCTTGGCTATTGTAAATACTGCTGCTGTGGACATTGGGCTGCATGTGTCTTTTTGAATTATAGTTTTGTCTGGGTATATGCCCAGGGATGGAACTGCTAGATCATATGGCAACTCTAATTTTGGATTTTAAGGAACCTCCATACGGTTCTCCAAAGTGCATAGTGGCTGTACCAGTTTACATTCCCACCAGCAGTGTATTTTCATGCCTTTGCATGTGCTTTCCCTCAACTTGGAATTTTATTCTCCTTGTTTGACTGACAAACTCCCACTAAACCCTCCAATTTCTGCTCAAATGTCAGCTCTTCTGTCACATTTCCCTATTTTCTCTCCCTCTTCAAACTGTTAATCATGAGTTCACTGCCTTCTTTACTCAGTTGTATATTCTTCATGGGCATGGATTATTCTTGTTTATCTAGCTCTGTATTCCCAGGTCCTGGCATAGTGCCCAGGCTGGCACATAATAGGTGCTTGATAAATATTGGTGGGATGAACAAATGAATGCATTCCTTAAGGGTAAGAAAGCCAACTTGGCTTGACGTGCCAGCACTAGAATGAGACCCAGACACAGATGGACCCTCTGCAGTGACAACAGGGGGCCTGTCTCTCACTCTTGGGGGAGGTGCTTACACAACGGACATTTGGGGTGGTCAAGAGGGGCTGTGGGGGCAGCAAATTAGTGGCAGGGACATGAGTAAGAAACGAGGTTACTGCGTTCTGTCCCAGTGTTTGGGTATTGTCATCTTGAAATTGGGGCTAAAAATGAGTCGATTTTGTATTGACTCAGTCTTTCACCATTCCTTTACCAGAGGCTGCGTGGTACGGAGGTGAAGAGCTGGAGCCAAGTCTTGGCTTTGAAGCCTCAGCTCTGTCACTTCCTTGGTTTGTAATTTGAGGGCAAGTTACTCAAATTTTCTCTGTCCCAGTTTCAACATCTATTGTGAGGATTAGGTGAATATATACTATTTATTTACAATATATTATTTATTATATTATACACATGTATCATATATTATACATGTGTATAATATAGTCACTTAGTGTCCAATCAAGGCACATATTAAGGCCCAAGTGCTCAGTTTAATTAATATAATAATTACCAGTGACAAATGCAAGATTCTAGGAGGTCAGGTGTTTTGCCCATAGCCACAAAGGAAGTCTGGGATGGATCTAGAGAGATAATTATATTTTGAGTTGATGAACCATTAAAAAAATTCCCAGATGCCAGAGGCCTGCAGCCACTGGCTGCACCTCACTGAACAAGAGGACTTGTCAGAGACATGCAGAGCTGTGCCTGGATCCAGGCAACAAAATGGGATGATTCAGAAAGTCTGTTTGATTTCCACCACCTGAGTTCCGATGTATTTGGCAACAACAGCTGGCTTTCCCGAAGGGCTCATTCAAGGCCGAGTTGCTGTGTTTTGTCTCTGTGTCCTTTTGTGGATGCAAAAAGTAACTGAATCTGAGAAAAATTGATCCCTTGATACTGAAAATGCCAGCAGACTTCCACTTTGGTTATCATACATGAAACTGTATTAAAAAGTGAATCTAAAATGTCTTCAGTGGTGATGAACTGTTAAAATGGAAAAAAGGTGATTAATGTCAAAGTTTCAGGACCCAAGCTTCTCTGATTAATCTTACTCTCAATAGTTTGTACACCTGTTTTCCAACCCCTATGTGCCCTTCTTCCCCTTCCCCACACTGGTAATTACTATTTTGTCCTTTATGAGTCTGCTTCTTTTTTGTTATATTCACTAGCTTGTTGTATTTTTACGATTCCACATATAAGCGATAGCACGCAGTATGTGTCTTATTATGTCTGACTTATTTCACTCAGCATAATGCCCTCTAAGTCCAACCACACTGCTGCAAATGGCAAGACTTTGTTCCTTTTTATGACTGAGTAGGATTCCATCGTGTGTGTATGCCACATCTCCTTTATCCATCCATCTGCTGATGGACACTAAGGTTGCTTCTGTATCTTGGCAATTATAAATAATGCTGCTGTGAACATTGGGGTGTATATATCTTTTTGAATTAGAGTTTTTGTTTTTTCTCAGATACATACCCAGGAGTGGAATTGCTGGGTCACATGGTACTTCTATTTTTGGTTTTTTGAAAACCCTCCATACTGTTTACCACAGTGGCTGTACCCTAGTTTACATTCCCATCAAGTGTACGAGGGTTCTTTTCTCTATATCCTTGTCAACATTTGCATTTGTGTTCGTTTTTTTTTTTCCACTTTATTTTTTTACTTGAAGGATAATTGCTTCCCAGAATTTCGTGGCTTTCTGTCAAACATCAACAAGTTCAGCCATAGGTACACCCATGTTCCCTCCCTCCCGAGCCTTCCTCCCAACTCCGTCCCCGTTCCACCTTCTAGATTGTCATAGAGCCCCTGCTTGAGTTCCCTGAGTCATACAGCAAATTCTCATTGGCTATCAAGCCATTCTGATAGGTGTGCAGCGATAAACCATGTGGTTTTATAAAATAATTTTTTATTCTTTTTTCATTGTGGTTTTGATTGGCATTTCCCTGATGACTGGAGACGTTGAGCATCTTCTCATGTGCCTATTGGCCATCTGCACGTCTGCTTTGGAAAAATATCTGTTCAGGTTTTCTGCCTATTTTTTAATCAGGTTGTTTCGTTTTTTGATGTTGAATTGTATAAGCTATTTATATATATTATTAATTCATTATTGATCATATTATTAATTCATTATTGGTCATATTATTAATTCATTATTGGTCATATTTTTTGCAAGTACTTTATTCCACTCAGTAGGTTGCCTTTTCATCTTTTCGATGGTTTCCTTTGCTGTGTAAAAGCTTTTAAGTTTAAGAAAGTTCTCTCCTTCTTTAAATATCAGTTATTGGAATCATATAATTGCTGTCTTATTTCATACTTTTTGTTTTAATTATATAACAGTTGCACTCAGGTCTACAATGTACATCTTACCACATTTTACTTCAAATAATAACTTCCTGGATAATATAAGAACCTACCAGAGTTTGCTTCTATTTTTTTCCTGCCACCTTTTGTGCTGTTATTGTCATATCTTTTGATTTTACTCCTGTTACAAAACCTGCGATACATTGTTATCCCTTTTTGTATTCAATTTTAAATTATATTTTATAGACATGTAAAAAAACAACAAAAAGTTGTTTACTCATATATTTACCATCTGATGCGCTTTATTCCTTTGCGTAGCTGTAAGTTTCTGTCTGGAATGATTTTCCTTCAGTCATAGGAACTTCTTTTCACAGTTGTTCATAGTGTAGATCTGCTAGCAACAAATTCTTTCAACTTTCATTATTCCAAAAATGTCTTTATTTAACCTTTGTACATCTATATAATCAAACATATATAGCCGCTTAATGCGGAAATACATTTAAAGACATTTCCTGTGTCTTTAGTGGACAATAACAGTTTATGGAAATGGATATATAGTATAATGTCATTTTATATAAAAATTATGTATGTGTGTTGAATCACAGAATATCCCTGGAACAATATACATGGGACTGTAAACAGTGGTATTTCAGTGAAGTGTCATTTTGCATACTGAAATTTTCTAAAGTTTCTAAAATGAATCTGCATCACTTTTATCATAAGAAAGTAAAGTTTGTTTAACCTATTTGGTTTTTCTTTCAAATCTTTTCATACTACTAAAACGCATAACTCAATAAAAGTAAGTGTCATTTAAACTGTCTCCTAATAATACAAATATTAATTGGTAGGATTAAATTGAAAGCATGTTTATGGATTCTGGGCTTTGCAAATACGAATGATAGGGAAAAATGAGACATTTTGTAAGAGTACTGGGAAAAATAAAAGGGCAGTGCGTTAACTTCACATACTCATTGAAGCTGAAGAAATCTTTTTAAAGAGATAAAATATTAGGGATACAGTTCTGTTCAGTCTCTTTCCTCACCTCCCATCCTGATGTCTTTTTCCCCCTCTTTCCCTAATGAACCACATAGAAATGCTTTTACATAATACATTTATGTGCTAGTAGCTAACATGTGATATTATTATAATATATATGTGTTCTTAAAGTTTCCAAAAATTATGTCTTGTATAAAATTCTGCATCCCTTTTTCCCCATTCACATTTTATTTTGACATCATTTTAATTCCAATAGAGATACAGACAGCAATGTGGTTAGAACCACAGGGCCTGAAGTCAGACGGTGTGGATTGAATTCCAGTCCTGTCATTACTAGTGTGTGACCTCGGGAAACTCCCTATTTTCTTTGTGCCTTAGTTTCTTTGTGACATGCCGGTTCTTGTAGTCTTTATTGTGTTGTTGAAGCAGAAATTGAGTTAAGCATGTAAAGTATGCACAACAGTGCCTGACCCAAAAAGAGCTCAGTACTTGCTGTTCATTTTTGCTGCTGCTTATCAAAGACACTCCTGGCTGTCTGTCACTAAGACAAAGATGTCAAATTGTTTATTTCTATCACTGATACAGATTTCCACCGAATCTCTCTTGTGTCCTCAAACGCATTACCAACATTACTGCATGGGAGGTGGATTTGAATCATTGGTCATAGTACAGAAATTTGTCCAGTTATTCCACTATAAGCACTTGATAAACATAAGCTATTGTAAACATCTAGATCGCTTCTTCTAACTCTTGTATACTATTCCAGCATAGCAGTATATTTCCTAAGGGTGGACGTTTAAGTTGTTTCCTCTGTTTTTCTGCTAAACACAGTGCTACAGTATTCATCTACGTCCATAACTCATTATGCACATGGGGGAGGATAGAATTGCTGGGCTAGGTTTTAACCCAGGCACGTTTAATGCCAAAGCACTCAGTTACGTTTCTCTCACTTATAGGGTCATGTGTAGCCACAAACTTATCACATTTTGAGAATGGTGATGACCCATGATTAATGGAAAAATTCCCCAGAGGTGAACATTGTCGCTGAGAGGCAGTGGCAGCAGTCATCCAGCAGAGCCTTTGGTTAGGGAGCTATTAAAAGTCTCCTTGATCTGTAAATGAATTCATGTTGAGCCGTTAGCTGAATGTGAACACATGAGACCAATAGAAAAAAAAAAAAAGAAAAGGTTTACAGAGATATTGTCACACAAACCATTTTTATTGCTCTAAGAATTAGGGTTTATTAGAAAGCAACATTTTAATTTTTTTATTCACTTGATAATTGTAGATATCTGTTGCAGACTTGAAAGAGCAGTGATTTGTGGGGACAAGATGTTTTAAATGTTCTTTCCTTTTCAGTCTGACAAAGTGAGTCTTATTACTGAGCTCCAAACTATTTAGTTGTCTATCTATCAAGGAGGTCAAAAAATTATTGCATGGTGTGACTAAGTTTTGGACATGAAGTAAAGTGTTTCAGACTGTCAAATGAGTGAAGACTTAGAGAGGGAGAAGGTAAAGGGTAGATAAAAGAAGAGAAAAGAGGATTTCACTGGGGTGGGGGTGCTGCTGTTGCTGCTGCTAAGTCGCTTCAGTTGTGTTCAACTCTGTATGACCCCATAGACGGCAGCCCACCACGCTCCGCCATCCCTGGGATTCTCCAGGCAAGAACACTGGAGTGGGTTGCCATTTCCTTCTCCAATGCATGCAAGTGAAAAGTGCAAGTGAAGTTGCTCAGTCGTGTCCGACTCTTCATGACGCCATGGACTGCAGCCTACCAGGCTCCTAAGTCCATGGGATTTTCCAGGCAAGAGTACTGGAATGGGTTTCCATTGCCTTCTCTGGGGTGGGGGTGGGACAATAGCAAAATGACATGGTTTGATGGAAGGACGTTCAGCATGCAGCCGGGGGGACTGTCCATCCTCTGTTGTAAAGTTCAGGGAAGACTCTACAGTCTCCCTCAAAAAGACCTCTCTTAGCTTTTCAGTTCAGTTCAGTTCAGTCACTCAGTTGTGTCCGACTCTCTGTGACCCCATGAACCACAGCACACCAGGCCTCATTGTCCATCACCAACTCCCGGAGTCCACCCAAACCCATGTCCATTGAGTCGATGATAGCATCCAGCCATCTCATCCTCTGTCGTCCCCTTCTTCTCCCGCCCTCAATCTTTCCCAGCATCAGGGTCCTTTCAAATGAGTAAGCTCTTCGCATCAGGTGGCCAAAGTATTGGAGTTTCAGCTTCAACATCAGTCCTTCCAATGAACACTCATGACTGATCTCCTTTAGGATGGACTGGTTGGATCTCCTTGCAGTCCAAGGGACTCTCAAGAGTCTTCTCCAACACCACAGTTCAAAAGCATCAATACTTCGGCACTCAACTTTCTTCACCGTCCAACTCTCACATCCATACATGACTACTAGAAAAACCATAGCCTTGACTAGATGGACCTTTGTTGGCAAAGTAATGTCTCTGATTTTTAATATGCTGTCTAGGTTGGTCGTAAATTTCCTTCCAAGGAGTAAGCATCTTTTAATTTCATGGCTGCAATCACCATCTGCAGTGATTTTGGAGCCCAAAAAAATAGAGTCAGCCACTGTTTCCACTGTTTCCCCATCTATTTGCCATGAAGTGATGGGACCGAATGCCATAATCTTAGTTTTCTGAATGTTGAGTTTTAAGCCAACTTTTTCACTCTTCTCTTTCACTTTCATCAAGAGGCTCTTTAGCTCTTCTTTACTTTCTGCCATAAGGGTGGTATAATCTGCATATCTGAGGTTATTGATATTTCTCCTGGAAATCTTGATTCCAGCTTGTGCTTCCTCCAGCCCAGCGTTTCTCAGGATGTACTCTGCATATAAGTTAAATAAGCAGGATGACAATATACAGCCTTGACGTACTCCTTTTCCTATTTGGAACCAGTCTGTTGTTCCATGTTCAGTTCTAACTGTTGCTTCCTGACCTGCATACAGATTTCTCAAGAGGCAGGTTAGGTGGTCTGTATTCCCATCTCTTTCAGAATTCTCCACAGTTTATTGTGATCCACACAGTCAAAGGCTTTGGTATAGTCAATAAAGCAGAAATAGATGTTTCTCTGGAACTCTCTTGCTTTTTCGATGATCCCGTGGATGTTGGCACTTTGATCTCTGGTTCCTCTACCTTTTCTAAAACCAGCTTGAACATCTAGAAGTTCACGGTTCACATATTGTTGAAGCCTGGCTTGGAGAATTTTGAGCATTACTTTACTAGCATGTGAGATGAGTGCAATTGTGTGGTAGTTTGAGCATTCTTTGGCATTGCCTTTCTTTGGGATTGGAATGAAAACTGACCTTTTCCAGTCCTGCGGCCACTGCTGAGTTTTCCAAATTTGCTGGCATATTGAGTGTAGCACTTTCACAGCATCATTTTTCAGGATTTGAAATAGCTCAACTGGAAAAGGACATCTTTTTTGGGTGTTAGTTCTAGAAGGTCTTGTAGGTCTTCATAGAGCCGTTCAACTTCAGCTTCTTCAGCGATTCTGGTTGGGGCATAGACTTGGATTACCATGATATTGAATGGTTTGCCTTGGACACGAACAGAGATCATTTTGTCGTTTTTGAGATTGCATCCAAGTACTGCATTTCGGACTCTTTTGTTGACTATGATGGCTACTCCATTTCTTCTAAGGGATTCCTGCCCACAGTAGTAGATATAATGGTCATCTGAGTTAAATCCACCCATTCCAGTCCATCTTAGCTTTTGGCAGGCTCAAAAATTTTTTTTGAAAATTCACATGTTGCCTCATTTCCTCTCCTTCAGGCCTCTGAGGACTGCAGTGGCAGCCCTAAGGTGAGTCTGGAAGCTTATGATCTCTCACCAGGTCCAGGGGGTGGAGGGCGTGATGCAGATGATGAGGCTTTCCCGTGGTGCTCAAACCCCTGCTCTGGGCTTCCCCTTCTCTTCCCAAGACACCTGCAGGGGTGCTGGGGTGCTCCACTGGCAGAATTGTGGTCCTTGGTAGTGGGCTCTGGAGCCAGCTTGCTGGGTTTTGTAGTCCCAGCTGGCACTTCGCTTTCTCCTTCTGGGCAAGGATGCGGATGGTAGCACTCACTCCATAGGGCTGCTGTGTAATGCAGGTCAGGCTCAGCACATTGTCTGGGAAATGCTGTGCCTTTATGATTGCTCAGGACGCAGAAAGAGCACTTCAGTGTGGTTGCTGAGCAAGAGGGGAGGAGCCTCAGGCTGTGAACATTCAGGGCTTGGCTTTGGCTCATGCCTGTCCCCAACTCTAATCTTAACCAGTCTCTCAAGTGGTTGAGAGACACACAGGCCACAGGCCTTAAGTGGACCACTTACTTCTTTGAGTTGGTAGGGTGCTGGGGTAGCTGGATCCCCACGCCAGGCAGGTCAATTCTGATAGGAACTGAGTCTTAAACCCTCCAGCCATGATCCTTTCCTGTGTGCCCCTGACATTTAGGAAGTTATCTCGCATGACTTTAGGGTTAGCTAGCTAGTTGAAGCGAAGCAAAGGGTAGAAACATGCCTCAGAGATGAAGTTAAAGGCAAAAAAGATCAAATGGTGTTTCTTTAATAAAGCAGTTGAAAGGGAGAAACAGCTTACGGGCATTTTGTCCTGTGCGCATGACCCCGCTGTGATGAGGTCTGACCATTTTCTCACTTCTTCCCTTTTTTTCTCACCTGCTTTGTAGACAATATATTATCTGGAATTATCTTGTCTGTCATCATTGTGATAAGGATTCATGATTTCGGTGAATAACAAGAGAGAGGACAAAATGGTAACAATATGCACAGAGATGTTTCCCACAAAATTCTCTGGTTTCCATTGCTATTTTTTGGGTAAAAATTAGTCATTTAGAAAAAGGAAGAAAAGAAAATTTTAGTTTATGGTACACTAAAAAGAAATACTGTAAAACATGAATTCCAAGCATTTAGCAAACCTACTTCACAGAATTTTAAAGTAAAAACAATCAATTAAATAGATAATCTTTTTAATGACAACCAATATGACTTATGAAAGACCTTGGGGATACAAAACTTACAGAAGATAGAAAATAAATAGATCAAAGAATGGCAGATAAATCATACTTTATGAGTGTTAGGTCTGTTTATCTCCTCTTGATGAATAACTTTTAACATAAATTCAAGGTTTTATAGAAAAACATAGCTGAAACCTCTTTTCATTCTGTTTTTTCAGACAGGCAGTGTAGTGAGTAAGTAGGGGACACATTGTGTATTCTACCTGAGTGTCCTGTTTCCCACCAATAAACCTTGCAGGCTACTGTCTGTTATACACACACACACACAACTAATTAAGTATGTTTCCCCAAGATTCATCTGCATGTGGGTTGTAGCTGAGTATCCACTGAGGGCATGAATATCCAGTGAGTATATTACATGTGGTTCCTGTTGATTCATAAATGGAGGCACTAACAAATTACAGTTAGAAATGCTGATAAGTGTTGTAAGCTCTTCTAAGTCTTTATTTACTTAATCTTAAAAAATTAGGATCTCTATAGTGTGCAAATTAAACACTTACTGTTTTGTTTTGTTTTTTTAATCTCAACTTAGTGTGTAAAAGATTTCCCTGGTGGCTCAGATGGTAAAGAATCGCCTGCAATGCAGAAGACCTGGGTTTAATCCCTGGAAAAGGGAATGGCTACCCATTCCAGTATTCTAACCTGGAGAATTCCATAGACAGAGGAGCCTGGTGGGCTACAGTCCATGGGGTTGCAAAGAGTTGGGCACAAGTGAGCAACTAACACTTTCACTTTCAGTGTGTAAAAGTGTTCCTATGAGATGTATGTGATTCTGACTCTGTCACAGGATGGACTTGTCTGAATCTGCTAATCTTTTTTTTTATATACAGTCATTAGCTTTATGTAATTATCCTTTGCCTCCTCAAGAGGTTAGCCATTGGAATCATTTGTAGCAGCAAAGTGAAGAGGCCATAAGCTTGGACTCTGAAATTAGATTGGTAGGGTTCAAATCTCCATTGTGCTATCAATTTGCTTGTGTGACCCTGGGCAAATTACTTACTCTCTCTGGACCTCAGTTTCCTTATCTGCAAAAAAAAAAAAAAAAAAAGGATAATAATGTCGAATGTTAAGAAGAACTAAATGAATTAATCTTTATAGTGCCAATGTTCAGTCGTGTCCGACTCTTTGTGGCCCATGGTCTGCGCTCTGTCCATGGAATTTCCTAGGCAAGGATACTGCGATGGGTTGCCATTTCCTACTCCCGTCTTTATAGGGCCTGGCTCTATTCTAAACTATAATTGCTATAAAAATCTGAAAGAGTGAAATTACTAACCTTGCAAGTGATTTGAAATAGGTAAACAAAATACTTTTAATAATAACTTCATACTAAGATACTATTAATAGCCCTTAATAGCTGTTAAAATGTTAGTGCCGTATGCATTATTTATGATACAGCTATTTAAGAGAAATATCTATGTAATTCATGACACATAGTAGATATTTAGTAAACACTAGCCATTTTTACTATTATTATATAATTCTATGATAATACAATAATAATAGCAACATATATCAGGAAAGAAATATACCCTGGATTATATGTAAAGGGTACCTATTAGACTCAGCTCTTAGAGCTTTGAAAGAGCAGCTTATTGAAAGCACATTGCTTTCAGGTTCAGTAGAATCGTGGTGACTCACGCTGAGTACTGTTATGTTTGAAAGCCATGCCATCAGTGTTCTTTGTGGTGGGGACACTGGATTCGGGTTACCGGGGGCTGTGTGAGTCAGTGGAAGGAGAGGGTCTTGAGGGTTTCGCCCTTTGCTCCTTTGTTCTCCTCACTGTTCCCGCAGCTCCAATTTCCAAGCAGCAGCCTTGAGAGCCGTCTGCCTGGGGCGGCTGGAGATGAGGCCACCTAGCTGGGGAACAGGGAGTGGACGGTGCAGCAGTGGATGGTGGACTTTAAGCTGGTTACCTCCCCTGGCTTTTTTGCTGACCCCCGAGTTCACAAGCAACAGAGATGATGGCAGGAAGAACTGATGGAGCCATGTGGTAAAGGGCCCAGTCACTTATAAGCTGTGTGACTACTTAAACTCTCTGAGCCTTAGTTTCCTCATGTGAAAATAGGAGAATAATTTCTGACCTTCAGTTTAAATGAGAAATGCCTATTGCTTTACTCAGTGCCTGGCCCAGAGTAAGGGTTCCATTGGCAGCCGTGGCAGGGTTCTGATGTCAGAGTCTTTGAGCGTATATCCTAAGACACTGATGCATCTTTTCTTCGTAGCTGCTCTTCAATAAGCTCTATGGTATCCTAAAATTTAATTAGGGTATTATGCAACGTCTTCACTATACAATCCTATAAGGTTTTTTCCATTTTTCTAATGCTGTATATTTTAGAGCTAAAATGTTCCCAGTAGATGCAGCTCTAAAGGAATAAGCTCTCTGATGACAAGACCCAGGCTTCGTTCAGGGGAATGGCGCTTAAGATGCAATCAGTGGGTATTATCAACACCCATTTCAGCATGATCTGTCTGATCCCTAGGAAATGGGATCTTAGCCATCTCTTTCTGGAGGCATCAAATCTATATTTTCTGGTTCTTATGATGAAGTTCATGCTGTGCCACGTTGAAGGTCCAGTGCTAGGTCATGTATGATGTCACCCAGTGCCCACGGTCACTCACTGACACTGCTGAAAACTCTGGTCACACCGGATGTTCTGGGCGGCAGTGGCCCAGCCGTCCCTGAGGCTGACTCAGGAGAGTTTTGGCAGGAGCTCCAGAGCGAAGGCCCAGCACAGACTCCCCTGGGAAACAGCTTGGGAGTGAGGGACCAGGAGTTTAAGATCTCAGAATAAAGCCAGAATTGTACCTCTCGGGTAGCTTGTGTCTCCATTTGTGGAAGACCAGCCGTGCTTCCCTGAAGTGTGTGTGTGTGTGTGTGTGTGTGTGTGCGCGCGCTCATGCACATGCGCCTGTAAGGGAGGTGCGATGAGGAGGGAGAAGGAGACACAGGTTTGTCTTTGTATCCAGTCCATTTTCCAAGGGCTTGGCTGGAGGCTGGGTGGGGAAAGAACTCAGGAACAGGAATGCAACTGCAAAGGGGCCCTGAGATATTGCCGGCCATACCGGGTGTGTGTGGCCAGGTGAGGGGTGACTGGTTTCGGACAGCACAAGCCCCAGACGTCAGGAGAGTGGGTGATGGATGGGGGCAAGGAGGAGGGACGCTGTCCTGAAGGCTGACCTGACTCCACTCATCATTCAGAACCACTGATTCTTGAGGTGCTCTGTGCTCTTCCACTCAGACCAGAACCTGGTACTCAGGGAGTCTGCAGTCCAAGGAGGAAGAAAAACTTTCGCCAAGGAGACAAGGGAATCCATTTCAGATAGTGATAGGCGCTCTGAAGGAAATGGCATTCTGTAATTGCGAGTAACAGAGGGCAGCTATTTTAAGTGGCCATCGAGATGACACTCGAACAAAAGACATAGAGGAGTAGAAGAAACCACTGAGGCGTAGGTGAGAGCCAAGGGGAGTGGCCTGAAGTGAGATGAGTGGAGGCCTACAGCCTATAGATGCTCAAAGGACCAGTGAATGTGGGTGGAGAGGGCAGCAAGGAACAGATCACTCTGCGTCTTTTTTTTCTTCCTTCCATATTTGAATTTCTCATTGTCCTTATTTTATTTTTTAAAAATTTTATTGGAGTAGAGTTGTGTTACAATGCTGTGTTAGTTTCCAGTGTATGGCAAAATGAATCAGCCGTACATTTATATTTGGGTGTGTGCTCAGCTGCTCAGTCATGTTTGACCCTTTGTGACCCTATGGACTGTAGCCAGCCAGTTTCCTCTGTCCTTGGGATTCTCCAGGCAAGAATACTGGAGTGGGTTGCCATTTCTTCTTCCAACATATACGTATATCCCCTCCCTTACCGACTTCCCTCCCATCCAGGTCACCACAGTACATCGAGTAGAGTTCTCTGTGCTGTACAGCGTGTTCCCAACTGTTTGTTTTATACATGGCTTTCCTTGTGCTCAGGCGGTAAAGAATCTTCCTGCAATGCAAGAGACCTGGGTTTGATACCTGGACCGGAAAGATCCTTTGGAGAAGGGAATGGCTACCCACTCCAGTAGTCTTGTCTGGAGAATTCCATGAACAGAGGAGCCTGGCAGGCTACAGTTCATGGGGTCGCAAGGACTCGGACACAACTGAGCGACTAACTCTTTCACTTTTTCATCAATAGTGTGTATGTGTCAATCCTAATCTCCCAATTCCTCCCACCCTCCTCCCTTTTCCCCCTTGGTATCCATATATTTGTTCTCTATGTCTGTGTCTCCATTTCTGCTTTGCAAATAAAATCATTTATACATTCCATGTCTTATAGACCGTGAAGAGAATTCATTCTAAGTACAAAGTAAGCCTTCTCTGGGTTTCGCTTCTTTTCTGTGAACTCTCATGCACGTAAATATTAATACAAATGTGTGTTTTTAAAAGTGTTGATATGTCTAAAGTCAGTCAAATTTGCAGACACCCAACCACTGCCTCCAGCACCCACAGCCCTGGGAGAAAGTGCCTTGGTAGCTTCTGGGTGATGTTTCTTATCTGAAGAGAATGAAAAGATAAATGACACACAGTCTCTTCCCTGAGGGTAATTCTGTCTGGAGACTCTATGCAGACTGCTAAGGTGTGGTGTTTTCACAGCCTCATGAGCTGAGTGGCAGATGATCCAGTAATACATGGTATACCTCAAGTATGTGGGAAGGGAGGCAACAGGAATCACTGGAGCTTCAGAAAATGCTGGAGGAAAGGGCTATGATGGGAGGAGGCATTTTTTGTCTGTGCTCAATATGTGGAAAGAACATGTATTTGCCAGTTGTTGCAGATAAACAGAAGGGATTTAGAATTAAGTTCGATATTTGGAAGAGCTCTCCAACTGTAAGTGTTCCGAGATGATTTAATTCAGTTACAAAGGAATGCAAATAGTTGCCTTTTCTGATTGGGAATTTATGGAGAGCCTTGTATGTACCAGGCCCTGTGCAAGTGCTCTGTACGTTTGATGCTGTCATTGTAATTCTCGGGGGGAGGGATTTTCATGTCCATTTTATGGAGGTGGAGTCTGAGGACGGTCTAGTTTGTCTAGTGTCATACTAGACACTAGGTAAGCGTCTGGCTTTAGTTCCTGTGCTTTCCCCTATACACCACGTGCTCTTATTGGTGATCTTAATAAATAGGCTCAACAGTGATCTTTCGGGGGTTCAGTTATTCCCCTTCTTATTTTTGTTGAGTTTCTTCTGAAGTCCTGGACCCAGTAGTACATCCTTGTCTAAGACCTGGGCTCAGAGTTACATAGGGTTGGCCTCAGGCTCAGGGTTACCCATTTTGGTGATGGGGATATTCCCGTGCCTTCCCTGTAACCACAGTCTTATTAAATTCAATTAAAGACACAAGGGTAGGGACTTCCTGGTTGTACAGTGGCTAAGAATCCACCTGCCAAGACAGGGGACACGGATTCGATCCCTGGTCCGGGAAGATCCCACATGCCTCAGAGCCACTAAGCCCGTGTTCCACAACTACTGAGCCTGTGCTCTGGAGCCCTTGAGCCACAGTTACTGAAGCCCGCGTGCCACAGAGCCTGTGCCCTGTACCCTCCTGGGCAACAAGAGAAGCGGTCGCAGTGAGAAGCCCGTGTACCGCAACTCGAGCGTAGCCCCCACTCCCTGCAACTAGAGAAAAGCCTGAGCAGCAAGGAAGACCCAGCACAATGAATGAATGAACGAATGAATGAATGACACAAGGGTATATATGAGAACTCACCTCTCTTCCCCATATTGACGTGGGCCTGTGTTAACCAGGCTATGCACTCAAGCTCTGTTGACCTGTTCTCTCTTTCCTTAATTTTACTAGTTTATCCATGAAAGAAAGAGATAACCAGGTCATCTGAGGACCCAGTGTAGGAAATGGTATGAGTAGGAACCAAAGCTGCTGCCTTGTGTACCTTCAAAGAGTTTCATGTTAAATAAATTGTCAGCACTTGAAAATCAGTAAATTTCTCGTGAAAATCCAAATTTCCATCTCTATTGAAAACCCAGAAGTTCTACCTCTCTCTGTTGCCTTGTATATGGCCCTCTTCATGCCTTGCCTTACTGGCTGGCCATCTTAGATATCTGAGTTTGTAACCCCAAGGCTAGAACAAAGCTGATTGACCCCAAGCCTAGTTTAGTGCGTAGGTAGGCTGCTTGATCATTAGAAGAGTCAGATACGTCCAGCTTCCGCCTGGGGAACTTGCATTTATTTATTTAACTTGAAGTATAGTTGATTTACAATGTTATTAGAGAACTGCAAATCACAACTACAGTGAGGTACCACCTCACACCAGTCAGGATGTCCACCATTAAAAATGACAAATGCTGGAGAGGGTATGGGGAAAAGGGAACCCTCCTATACTGTTGGCGGGAATGTAATTTCTTGCAACCACTATGGAAAACAGTATGAAGCTTCCTCAGAAAACTAAAAATACAGTTACCATGTGATCCAGCAATCTCACTCCTAGGCATATATCTAGACAAAACTATAATTCAGAAAGATACACATACCTCTGTGTTCATAGCACCACTCTTCACAATAGCCAAAACAGGGAAACCACCTAAATATCCATTGACAGGTGTTTGGGGAACTTTTAAATGGCCCTTGCCTGAGCATCACCCCAAGCTGATTGAATTAGAGTCTGAGCATAGATAAGTATCTATCCTTATTTTGTTCAAAAAGCTCCCCAGGGGGTTCTAATCCCCAGCCAGGTTAAAAACCTCCACTTAGGGTTTGCCCATAAGTAGCACTCCAGGCTCAGGTCTCCATGTCAGACAAATGGGCTCATGAAGTCTTGCATCAAAGTTGGTGTTTTTACCTGTCTCCCAGCACCTCTGGGTTAGCCCTGTTCACCTCATCCTGATTTACTGATGTGTAATTGGGCCCTTTAGACTTAAAAAATTTTTTTCGTTTATTTGTCTGCGGCTGGGTCTTAGTAGCAGCATGTGGGATCTAGTTCCCTGACTCCTGCAGGTATCGAGCCCAGGCCCCCTGCATTGAGAGCATGAAGCCTTGGCTACTGGCTACTATACCAGGGAAGTCCTGGGCACTTTCAACTTTTATGTTTGCACCTCCAGAAGTAGGATTTTATAGAATTCTGGAGAAAGAAAATGAGAAAAGAACAAAGAATTATTTCAGTCTTCCTTTGAAATGCTTGAACATCAAGACTGTCTAATGGCAAATATTAAGATTCCTAGGAAACATTTTGAAGCTACTTGCTCTTTTATGTTCAGCCTTGCTTCAGAAGTAAAACATAATAATAAAAAATGCAATAAACTTGACAGGTTTCATTGAAGTCCTTTTAATTCCTGGAGGAGAAATTTCATTAACAAACCCCGGAAGACATGTCTCTGTGGATATCTTGTGGCTGCTATGGGCAAAGCTACAGCTATCATCCATTCCAAACCCCACTGCAGGGCGCTGGACAAAGGCCACGTCCATCAGCAATGTCTTCATCCAGGGCGACGCGGGCCAAGAGTGCAAATGGCAGAAGATGACATTTGCATCTGGGTACAAAACATCTCAAATGCCCGTCACTGTGGCTCCACAGGGTCCCTCCTCAGTTAGGCGTGGGGGCGGGGGGTGTTTGTGTCTGCATAGGCTGAGATCTTTATTCTTCCATCGGCTAAAAGGCCCTAAAGGCCTCTCCCTTCTACCTGGCATTAAGGTCTCTGTCATAACACGGCCAGTCCTAGTTCACATTTGGAAAGTCAAAGCTTGCACTTGGATGCTTAATTGGCTATCTTTGCAGCTTTCAATGGAAAATGACTTGGTTTCTCAGGGAGCAAAGGGGATCTTGACCATTAGGGACTATCTTTTACCAAATTTAAAAATTATTTTAGAATTCAAATTTTACTTTCTCCTTCTCTTTTGCTCTTTTTTCCCAATCTCATAAAAAAAAAAGATGAAGTTGATAAAACAAAATGGAAGGAACGTGTAAATAAGAAAACACTAGTTTTTCAGACGATTTGAGTCCAGCTTCCTTCCCACTTGGCTGGGGACTTGGATCCAGTTGCTTAAACTATCAATGGTATTGCCTGCAGAATTGGGAATACAGTATCAGCTTAAGGTGAATATAAATAAGTCTTTCTGCAAGGTTTAATGACTTATTATCTCTTGGGGCTTATCTCTGCATGTCAGGTGCTCTTGGAAGACCCTTTGGGTGTGTTCATGACCCTTTAGATGAGGGGACCATGGAAGTCTTTGCTGAACTGGCAGTAACTTGACTCTATCCATCAATACTGGGGAGAGTCTATATAGCTGTTGAGCTATTCTTGTATGAGGAAAGCATATTGGAATCCTGAAAAGACTTGGCCTTGGAGATCTTTGTAGGGCAAAGCATGCTCCCTGACACCTCACTAGATGATACAAAGAGCCCCTGAGCAGTGCTCCTCAACCAGGGGATTATAACAGGTTCTATCAGAGTCACTTGGGGGAACTTATCCCAATGACACTAGCTTTCCCTAAAGAAGAATGCGAGTGTCATTGGGATAAGTTTGGCCAATCCTAAAAACACTTTCCCCTTCTTTTCTGCTCAAATGTTACACCCATCAGAGCCTAGCTCATATCATGACCTACCCTTCCAATTGCTCCAGCCTAAAGAGCTTGCTTTCTCTGCACGTACTGTACACTCATTGTCTAGATGATTTATTTGGCAATTCAATTAGCAATTGATGGCTAGCTTCTCTTTCAGTTGAATGCAATTTGTCTTATATTGCTATTTAATTTTTCACTTTTCTCTAGTGGAAATAATACTGATCTGAATTTAATTAAAAAAATTTTTTTAAATGTTCTGGGAGTTATTGGTATATACTCAACATTATATACAAAAGGATACTATAACTCATGAATGAATATGATCATTTCAGATAGAATTTTCCAAACTAGCTTTAGAAAACTGAAACAATTGTTTCTGTTTTTGGTGTATTTTATTGGCTGCAAGTGGTTTTATCTCTAGTTGTAGCATATAGGGGCTTCTCTGGTTACAGTGCTCAAGTTTAGTTGCCCCGAGACATGTGGGATCTTATTTTCCCCAACCAGGGACCCAATTCGTATCCCATTAGAACGTGGATTCATAACCACTGGACTACCAGGGAAGTCCCTGATCTGAATTTCAGTCCTGGCTTGACTTCTGACTGTATATTCTAGACAGGTATTTAGACTTCTTGGGCTTCAGAACCCAGTTGTAAAATCCTGCAGTTCTCTTTTTTACCTCACCAGACAAGCCTAGGTTCTTGAGCAATTTGTGTTAATTTTTTTTGGGGGGGCAGATAATTGTGGTAGACAGTTTATAACATGGTTCTCAGTGATCCCTGCCCCTTGATAGTCACACATTTATGTAACCCCTGCCCTTGAGTGTGGGTAGCACCCAGTGAATGGAATTTGACATTAGATAGAAGAGGAAAAGGATGAGATGTCACACCTGTGATTAGGTTCGGACAGACTGAGTCTGTTCTTCTGCTGGCGTTCTCTCTCAGGCTCTCCGCTCACTCTGACGGAGAGGGCTACCCCCAGAGAACTGAGGGTGGCCCCTGGTCAAAAGCCAGCACGTAACTGAGACCGCAATGGAACAGCCTGTGAGGAGGTGAATCTTGCCAGCATCCACTGAGTCATCCTGGAAGTGGATCCTGCTCTAGCTGAGCCTTGAGATGACTGCAGCCCCAGTCAACTTCTTGTGATTGCAGCCTTCTGAGAGACCCTGGGCTGACCCCTTGATTGTGGCCTTGTGGCAAACCCTAAAGGACCTTGCTAAGCCACACCTGCATTCCTGATCCATGGACATAATAAACATGGATTCTTTTAAACCTCTAAGCTTTGGGGTAATTTGCTTATAGTGATAGACAACTAATACTATCTATGAGATATTTTGATGGGTATGGTAGTTTATCTGAACTGATCAGACTAAGCCAAATTATGCTGTAATAACAACCCCCAAATTTCAGTGGCTCATATCTATAAAGTTTATTTCCTTAAACACACTACATGTCCACGGAAGGTTGATTATAGCTGTACTCAACATTTCCCTCCTTCCAAAACCCTCCATAACCCAGGCTGAGAGAGCCACTCCGTTTTGGAACATTGCTAATCACCATGGAAGAGGAAAATGAGACCAAGTATACCCTGACTTTTGAAACTTTCCCATGAAAGCAACCCAACATACTTCTGCTTAGTGTTTCACTGGCCAAAAGTGACTCATGTGGCCATGTATGAGTTCAACAGGACCTAAAGTATAATCCTTCCCTGCAGTAGGGCACTAAATAGTCGTGAACTGAAACTCAATGCAGCATATACCATCAGAGGGAGTGGTAGCCACAGACTGCTGTGATAAGCAAAGAAGAGAAGTAATAGCTCACATCCTCAGATGAATTGGAGTAGAGGCCCCAGGGCCTAAGAGAGGAAAATACTATTAAAGCGCTGTCTTTCTCAGAAAAGGTTGGAAAATTCAGGGAATACAGGGCACTGAAAAAACTGAGGATTTTTAAAAGCATGTCCATAATCTTCATTGTTGTCTCTCTAACATCTTCCTTAAACAGTGAACTTTCTGGCAAGAGCAACTTTTAAGACATGCCATTCTGAAACAACTCTTCTGATTCGACTGCCTTCCCTAAAGTCCCTAAGCTTCTTTTGTATAGAAATATAAGAACCTGCCTTGTCTATAATCCTGTTCATCTGGATTTTTAAGCAACTATCTTCTAGCAATCATTAACAGGAGAGGAAAACTTTGACATGTTACCTTGGGCAAGCTCGCAGTTCTCTGGATTTCAGTCTTCTCAAAGCCCACTCTAATCTCCCCTTCCTGAGTAATAAGCACAGTCCTCATGGACATCCTGCAAGTGATGGAGGAGCTTAAGGAATGATCGCTAGCCCATCCATCTCAGAGGCTGCCAGACTGGCTTTAGAGAGGCAGTTTAAGGGGGAAAACAGAGACCTGATGGTCAATACATCTAACTTGCAGAGCAGAAGTGGGGTCTGACTTAGCTAGCAAGCCAAGCCAACGTGATGAATCTACTTTTCAAACCAGAGCCAGATTAAACTTCTGTTGATGTATTGTAGAGAAACGTCAGGACCAGAGAACTTCTAAAAAGGAGAGGAGAAACTTGTTGAAGGTCTTTCTTCCTATAAAATATACTTTTGCCCTCAGGCCCTGCCTCTTTGGATCATGCCAGACGGTATCCTATTTCTCCTGAGGTTATAGTTTATGTCAAAAGAAATAGACTTCACTTCGATGAGTTCTGAAGGAGGCAAAAAAGAGTCCCTGAACAGTGCATTTTAAAGTGACCTTAGATGCCATCTAAGCCAAACCCCTGTCCAGCACGGGAGTCACATATTCACATCTCCATGATTTGTAGACTGATGATCAGGGGCAGGTTTTAAACTCCTCAAGAATTTTTTTTAGGATTGATCCTATTCCAGTTCTCTTTCCATATTGCATCATGGAGAGTGTGAGGGGAAAGTAATGAAGTCCATAAGAAGAGCATGGAGTTGATAGCCTTCTTCCCAGTGACACAGCCAGTTTTGCATCTGGGAAAAAAATTTCCATTTTGCAACTGAAATACCCTTAGTTGTAGGAGGAAATGTTGAGAGAGGCCATAGTGTGAACCTCAGAAATCCTATTTCTGAAACTGACTACTATGAAAAAATTTTACCTCCTCTGGCACATTTTTTCTCCTTACACAAGGGTAAAAATGGTGTTTCTGGATAATAAATTGATAGTACTTTTATGCTGCTTGGATGAACCTATTCTTCAATAGGTTGTGTATTGTGCTTTATTGGATGGTCATCTTGTTAGTGTCTAAAGGTAATTTCATTTCATAGCATTTCCTCTCCTCATCTGTGTGTCAGGCACCACGCTACACACTGAGAATACACAGGCGATTAGATAAATTCTCTGCCCTCAAAGATCTTGTCTAGCAAGTAAGATAGGTGCTTTAATAAGAATATGTGGAGAACTCCATGGAAACAAAGGCAAGGCAAACCGGGTGGTGTGATGGAGCAGTGGATGAGGAAGGCTTCAGGTAGGATATATCTCAAAGCATGAGCTTTTTAGATGTTCAAGGTGTGGTCCATAGGGAAGGACATGGACAGAGGCAGAGGTATAAACATGCAGAGAGTGTGTGGTAGTCACTACTGCATTCCAGGTACCTGGGAACATTGTACTTCTTATTTTGTCCCTTTTACTTTGGTGGAGGCACGTGACTAGTTTAGGATAGTCAGCTGGAAACAAAAGTGAAATATATCACTTCTGGGCCAAAGCTTTTAATAGCTTGTTTGAGACTGTCCAAAACTGTTTTGTCCTTCTGGAACACACTGGCAACATTGGAAATGATGACTGTTCAGTCAGCCTGGGTCCTTGAGTGACCGTGGTGAACACAGCACTCCATCAACCCTTGATGCACATGGACATGAGTGAGAAATATAACTGCTTTTTTCAAATCACTGAGATTTTGGATTGCTTGTTACTTACTATAGCCTAGTCTATTTCTCTAATCCAGTGCAAAATTAAGAAGTAAATATGGTGTGCCTGCAATATATGATACAGGATATCTGATGGACTTGTTGGGAATGGAGGAAAATGAGATTGAAAATATGGGCAGGACCAAATTATGAGAAACTTTGTCGCTATTGCTTGGACATTAGCTAGATTCAAATTGCTCCAATAAGCCAGAGTCTGCTGCTTTAGTGCTAACCCTGTACTCCCTGTTGGGAGTTTCTGTGGTGGCTCAGTGGGCAAAGAATCCACCTGCCAATGCAGGGGACGTGGGTTTGATCCCTGAGTCAGGAAGATTGCCTGGAGAAGGAAATGGCAACCCACTCCAGTATTCTTGCCTGGGAAATCCCATGGACAGAGAAGCCTGCCAGGCTATGGTCCCTCGGGTGGGAAAGAGTTGGACATGACTTAGTGACTAAAGAGCAGCAACACACTATCTTTCCTGTAAGCTTAAGCGGTCTGGATCCACAAGAGTTAGAGGAGAAGCTGGGGTGGATGTGGCCCGGGGAGTGTGGACTGGGTGTGGCACTCCATCTGCTGCATTCCAGGTGTGCTGTGCAAAAGAGACAGAGAAAGATGGGTTTGTCCTGGAACAAGTATCTTTTCATAAGTGATTCCTCCCTGTATCCTACTTATCTTAAGTTAGACCTTTCAGGTCAGGAAGCTTGCATTTGTGTTAGCATTTTAAAAATTTGAATTATTTGAGTTCGCCCATTCTCCTGCTTCCTGTTCATTGGATCCAAATCTGGAACTGTTTATTGCTGCTTTGGATTTTCTTATTCTGCTCTACTGTTCCTTTTTAGGCTTGTTTCCCATCACACATTGCCACCTCTCACATTCTCTATGCGGCCTACTCACCAGCAAACCAGATTGACCAGTGTCTCCCCAGACGTCCTCGCCTCTGTGACTTCATTTACACAGCCCCCTTGCATCCGAGGCCTCAGAATGGGATGTTTGTTATCGCTGAAATTCTACCCACCCTCTAGGATCCTGCAGTTCATTTGTCATTTTTTTCATGAAGCTTTCTGTCTTTAGAGGGAATTAATCTCTGACTTTTCTGGGCTTTTCCTTCTCTGTTAGGACCCTGACTTCACTGAGATGTTGTATTAGGGGTATTTGGGTGCATGACCAGACCCAAAGACCAAGGGAAGGAACTTTGTCTTGATTATCTTAGCAATCCTTCTAGGACTTAGCAGTGCTGTGAACATATTGGGCATTCATATTTTTAAAAATTGGAAACCTTGAAATTGGAGGCCTTTTAACTGAAAGCATAAAAACATTAATGGAAAGCTTTGTCTAATTTCCTCTGCTTTATTTCTTTGGAGGCTGTCTGTTAGGCACATATTCTTCCCTACTACACCTCCCAATTTAGCATTCAACACCAAATGTCCTTCTCTGAAAGATTATTTTCTTTCAGATAGTGATAAAGATGTTTAGTCAGAACAGAGTGAACATCAGCTCCTTTGGAAGAAAGGCTGTGCACTGAAAGTCAGTAAACAGAAGCTGAACATTAGTGGAAAGTAATCTCCCTTCTAGGGGCAGGGAGGGTGGAGAGCAGACAATGTAGAGAAGAAACTGTGCCCCCCCCTCATCTCCTGGAGAGATTATAAATGTGTACCAAAAACAACAGAGTGATGTTTAACTTGAGGAAGGGGAGTTGCAGCAAACTCAGGTAAAAAAACCAATCTTACATACAAATATTTAAGAATTTAAGGTAGCATGTAAATGAGGTATTCTAAGCTTTGGAGGAAAAATAGTCCCAGATAAGATTTAGCCCATCCTTGTGCAAAGATGGGGATATTCCCTATGTAGTACTTTCTCTCTATCCAGACACAAACAATAGCTTTTCCTTTGTGCCACTCCTATTGGAAAAATAGCTCAAAAGTTCAAGTCCCACTGATATTGGGTTGGTGCTATCCTCTTCATGTAAGAAAGTACTACATTGGGAATATCCCATCTTTGCAGAAGGATGGGCTAAAATCTTATTTGGGACTATCTTTCTTCTAAAGCTTAAAATAGCTTTGTCACTGGAGATGGGTTTTGAGTGTCAATATGTATCTGTAAGGTATGAATGGCAATATGTGGTGCTACTGAAGTTTTATTGTGTAGAATTGCAAAGTATGTGTGAAAAGTAGAGCTAGGAGAGGTGTTAGATTAATTTTCAAGTTGCGTTTATCCCAAAGGAAAGTATTTTGTGCTGTTAATATGTGTGCTACTTATTAGGGAAGATATTACTTTTTTAAAATTATCATTTATTTAGCTGCATCAGGTCTTAGTTGCAGCATGCAGGATCTTTTTTAGTTGTGGCATGGGAACTCTTAGTTGCTGCACATGGGATCTAATTCTCTGACCAGGGATGAAACCCGGGCCCCCTGCCTTGGGTGTGCGGAGTCTTAATCACTGGACCACCAGGGAAGTCCTAAGATATTACTTCGTGAATTGCTTTCCAGTGTGTGCTTGAGTAGCCATTAAATAACTTGATAAATGAAACAACATATTATGTATTAACTAGCCTAATGACCCAGATCATCTGCTAAATGATAAATCTGTGGAGAATAAATTGGTAGATACTTTAGATGGGGTGGTCAAGGACATTGAAACTGAGATTTTAATGACAGGAAATAGTCAGTCATTTGGGAATGAAGGAAGAACTTTCTAGGCAAGGTAAGTATAAAGGCCTCAAAGTGGAAATGAGCTTGGCCTGTGAGAAGACCAAAGAGAAGGCTACTGAGGCCGGAGTGGAGGGGCCTGTGCAGAATGGTAAGACATGTGGTTGGAGAGGGGTACAGATCAAGTAGTACTTTGTAAGTCAGGATAAAGAATTTAGATTCAGTGCTTAGTATGAGGGGGCTTTCCAGGTGGCACTAGTGGTAAAGAATCTGCTGCCAATGTAGGAGACATGTGAGATGCAGGGTACTTTAAGGGGAAAAACACTCTGCTTGGGGGTGACTTATGGATTAGAGGAAAGCAAGAGAAGATAGGGTGGGAGCTGGGGCAGCTGTCCAGAACTGGGGTGGTAGCAACGGGGCTGGGCAAGAGTGGATAGATTCTGGAGCAGTTAAGAGAAAGTGGGTGTGGTGAAAGAGGAAGCCAGAAGGGCAGACAGGTGGGATAAGCCTCTAGGTAAGTGGGGAGACATCTCCTATAGGAATTTCATTTCCATTTAGACTGTAGGAACTCCAATCTCTGAAAAAACTGTCTTCTGCAGTCATTGAGGACCTGGCTCACCATTGACTTTTGATCTTTGAAGATAATTCCATAATTAGGTTGTTGCATTTTCCCCACCCTCTTTGCTTTCTCTCTAGTCAGGCTTCTTAGATTTCAGGGGTGGGCAATGGGTAGGAGGGGTCCTAAGGATGGCTGCATTTGACCTGAGGAAGAGCTGAGATACTGCCCACAGCCACTTGTCTGGTCAGCCTCAAATTTCAAAGGAGAGGCTTGGTGCTAATTGTGCTAAGGGCCAGGGGTTTTACATACCTAATCTGTCGTTCTATTCTCCTGAAAATTTTGTGAGGTACATTTTAAAATTCCAGTTTTCAAAAAACAAAACAAAACAAAGCAACCAAAAAACGAAAATGGGTGAGGCTCAGATAAGTTCTTCATTTTGCCCAAAGTTACACAGCTTGTAAGGGTAGAGCCAGGACTGAAGCCAGAATCTGGCTCCCTACACTCTCCACATCGCTGCTGAGTTGGGGTTAGTCTGTTTTCCTTTTCTTCTCATTACCACTCAGACTCCATCAAAGAACCCAGCAGGAGAAAGGCATGATTTCTCTGTCTCTCTCTTTTTTTAAGGACTGTATTTGCCTTCCCTCCACCACAGAGTGCCTAGTAAGGTGCTCAGCAAACATTCGTTCCTGGAATGTTTCCTGGCGCCTGTCTTCCTGTTGCGGCAAACGGGGCTAGGGTAAGGAGTCAGGCAGTGCTGTGAGGTGGATCCTGCTACTGCCACGGCTGCTAGGTGATGGGGAGGGACGCTTCAGTCTGTGCCTTGGCTCGAAGGCATTTTCCATTTCTTAGTACCCTCCCGCTCTCCATCCCTCACCTCTCGCCCCTGAACTTCAGCTCAGGCCCCTAGGGGAGCGTCCCTTGCCGCGGGGCTGACAGCACTTGGGGGCGCAGGGTCCCGGTTCTCCAAGCTCTTGCCCATCTGTGCGCAGAACCTCGTTCCGGGGCGTCTGGAGCCCGGCGGGCATTGACGTCAAGCGGCGGCGAAGCGCTGCCTACAGACGGTTGACCCGGACCCTCCTCCACACCCCCTTCCTTCATCGCCCCCTCCTTCTTCCCTGCGCCCCGGCTCAGGCTCGCTATAAAAGGTGGGAGCGCGGAGTGCCCAAGTAGCGCCGAGTTTCAGCACCATGGAGAGCCCCCGCCTGCGCCTGCTGCCCCTCCTGGGCGCCGCCCTGCTGCTGCTGCTACCTTTGCTGGGCGCCTTAGCCCAGGAGGACGCCGAGCTCCAGCCGCGAGCCCTGGACATCTACTCCGCCGTGGAGGATGCCTCCCATGAGAAGGAGCTGGTCGGTAACCCCCTCGCCCCGGACTCCCCTGGTTGCCGCGAGGTTCCTTGCTTTGTACGCGTCTCTCTCTCCCTGCCTCCCCACCCCAATTCCTAGAGTCAGGGTCCGGGGAGGTGGGCACAAATCCCCGGCTCCCACTGTCACCGAAGGTCTTGAGCCCACGGGCTCCAGATAGTCTGTGGAGCAAATCGCTGATCCCGGCTCCTCGGATCAACAGGAGTCCACGCGGCTCCTGGCCCTGAGGTCAGTACGTGGGACAGCGCTCGCTAAGTTAACAACCCTTGAACATGCCTCTTTGCGGAGTCCAGGGGAGGAGTGTGTGGTGTCCCGGTTCCTTATAACTAGGGCTGGAAGTGAGCACCTGGGCTGGGCGCACAGCCAAGGCGGCAACTTGGGGGTCCGGGGGGCGGTGTGTTGCAGATTGAAGCGCTGCAGGAAGTTCTGAAGAAGCTCAAGAGTAAACGTATTCCAATTTATGAGAAGAAGTATGGCCAAGTCCCCATGGTAAGGCTTTGGGGTCACCCCTCCCCATGCTTTTCGACGAGGAAATGCACCCCCTTGAACCTTAGACACCAGCTTCTTCCCAGGATGTGGCTATTCATTCAGATAATGGGTTTGCAGAGTTCTGTGGGCTCCCCTTTGCTTCCACCGTGTCACCCCTTTCCTCTTTGTCTCTAAAGTTAAAGAGTGGATTGGCCATCCCGGAACACCGAACAACTGCTGCCAGGAATCTGCCCTTGGGTTTCTGTGGAAAGCAGTATTTCCTGAAAATATGCCTTTTTTTTTTTTAAACCTCCCAAAGAATTCTCTGAGTGGAAGTGTCCTTGAATCTAGTCAGTTCTTGTTCCTCTAATTTACTTCCTGCCTTCTGAAGCAATGCCAGTTTTTAAAAACCTAAGTTCATGTAAAAAATCTTGATTCCTGTCTGTTCACCTTCCTTGAATAACACACACACACACACACACACACACACACACACACATTTTAATCTTTTTTCTTGGGATGAGAAGGTGGACACAGGGAGCAAGGATTGCGAGATCTGTTGGATCTGTTGTTTATTTCTTAGATGAAAAGCTCTGGTTGACTTTTTTTTTTTTTTGATGAGCAATTGAAGGACCCAGGAAATGTAACTTCCCTGAAAAAGGTAGAAAACAGTAGGAGGAGTTCAATAATTTAAATTTCTTTCTTTTTATGTTCTCTCTCTCAAATGATAAGCACAAGGCTCTCCTTGTTTCAAGCCTGACTATACTTAGACCCACAGTGATGGTGATAAGGTTCATCTGTCCCTCCCCAGTGGCAGACTTTGTGTTGATGGGGAGACGCGCCTGTTGGGAGCACAGGTGTGCTTGTGGGGCATGACTACACATTGTGTTGTTTGCAGTGTGACGCGGGAGAGCAGTGCGCCGTGCGGAAAGGAGCTAGGATTGGGAAGCTGTGTGACTGTCCCCGAGGAACCTCCTGCAATTCCTTCCTCCTGAAGTGCTTATGAGGCACCCACGCTTCTCCATAAGCCCCCCCTCCCCACTTTCCCCAGGGAACCACACCTTCCTCCCTGGAGTTTGGCTTTAGCAACAAAGTTTGCATTTCCCTCTAAGGAAAAGGGGGCTCTCTTCCTGCTGTTTCCAAATAAAAAGAACACATTAGATGTTACCGTGTGAAGGGTAATGCCTTGTATGGTGTTGATATGTATACAAAGTATTCTATTCTTATTTTCTCTGTCTGGCAAACTTTTAAAAGTGGTTATTTAAGTAAAGAGGAAGAACTTCACTTTGAAAAGTGTATTTTTGTAGGTGGCATGACAGGATGAAAATTAGATCAGGTAAAATCTTGACAGATGACATCACAACCTGGAAAATAAACCACCCAAGCATCACAAATTGAAGCATGTACAAATTATACATAATAAAGTGTTTTTCATAATTGCTCATAGTGCATTGTTGTTTCTGCATAAGTAATTTAAATAGGAATGGTGGGATTAATCATGCTGTTGTTTTCAAGGAGAAATATTTTTAAAATAGTGGTCCACTGGGAAAACAGCACCAGGACTCCAAGGAGCTTTCATCATTAATTAGGAGTTTGCCGCACAAACTTTGGTACATTATTTTCCTTTGATTGCAGTGGTGTGTGAAGTATGTGTGTTTGTGTGTATGGGTGTGTGTGTGTGCGTGTGCTGTGTGTGTGTGTGTGTGAAAAGAGAGAGATGAAATGAAGATGATTGGAGTTGAGTTGATACATTTTGTTTATTAAAACCTTAAGCTAGAACCCTTAAACAGGGAGAACAATAGAAGAGAAATTATTTCACCCTTTATAAGAGCAACTTGAAAGATTAAGAATTTTGTTTTGACAATTCCTTTATTAGAAGTTATGCATTGGTTAAAAAAGTAGACTCTTTGGGGGTTGTTTTATGTCCAGAGGAAGGTAAATAGCTGTTTTAGCTGCTCTAAGGGTGTGAGACCCAATAATTACCACTATTTAATACACAATCTTGGAAATATTCTCAGTTCAAAGGGAAAAATGGTCATTTCAGTAAACAGTTTTGAAGGGAACAAGTGAAAATCGATGTGGGCAAGTTCAACTCTAGAAATACAAAAATCTTAAATGTAAAGTTTAGGAGCCATTAAATGTTTCTGAGTGCTTACCTGAGGTCACATTTCTGGGACTGTAAATCAAACTAAATAATATTTAGGAAAAAACCTCTTGAGAGGAACAGTGGCTTTTTCCTAATGCAAACTCAGGAGGCCACTGCATAGAAATAGAATTTAAAAATAACGTCCCTCCACTGATTCTTAGGGATCTAGAATATGGTGTTTAAAATATTGTCATACACAGTTGCCCTTTAATCTCATTGCCCAACCCACTCCAGTACTCTTGCCTGGAAAATTCCATGGATGGAGGAGCCTGGTGGGCTACAGTCCGTGGGGTTGCAAAGAGTCGGACACGACTGAGCAACTTCACTTTCACTTTGCTCTTATTATTACTGTTAGCGTGACTGGTCCTCTTAATTATATTGCAAGATACTATTACCACTTTTTTTTTCCCAGAGGAGGGAGCAGACCTCAAGAGAGAAGCCAGGACTAGCTCAGTCAATCCTAAATCATGATTTCAGCTCTGATTTCTCCAGAGGTTTGTCTTTTCTTTCTGTGTCACCCCAGGCAATTGAGCAGGCTGTATGGACTCTCAAATTCCCCAGAAAACACGTCTTTCTTTCAGAGAAATTAGTTCAATGTATTTTAGGGGAGTCACATTTCCATTTGAATACCGGGCTTAGTTGTGATTGAAATGTGTTGCATTTTAATTTTTAAAAACTGAAAAGAATAATTAAATAGTTTCATAGTCCACTGCTTTTCCATAAAGCATTTCAACTGAAATTCTATTCTTCTTCTTGAGTACCTTAACTCTTCCCCTTCGTGTCACTCCTAAGTAAATAAGATGAGGAAACTGCTTTACATTGGTTAGTGCATAGACAAGACCCTCAGGGATAACACTTAGAACTGCTTCCTATTTTACCCTGCAGTGTTTCTCCCCAAAGCAAGAAGTGTTGGAAGAATTTGCAGTTCAAAAAAAGAATAAGAATATTTTAAGAATATTGTTCTAAGCCCCTTTAATTTGTACCCCTTACTGTTACCCCCACTATATCGTCCCTCCTTTCTTATTTAATACAACTAAAGGGTGTAGACTTATGGGAGATTGATAATGGAGAATCTGTGGGCTGGATATGAAATGACTTTTTCTGAAAATTTTTTTGTAGGGGCCCAGATTTTAAGTTCATAGTGCTAATAACATTTTACATTGGTGATGGCAACACTTAATCTTAAGCGGCTTGTTAGAAGTAACTTTGCCGTCTCATTTTATCAGTATAAGAGCGCCTCTTCAAATAGAATGTCTTAGTATGTTTAATGATTGAAGGCCCCTGTGGAGAGGACAAGAATGTTAAAGATCAAGAAAGTTGAAATGAACAAAGTTGTCGCCCATATGGAAGCTTCCATATATATATCTTAGAGACTTTCTGTGCATGAATAGTGGGTGCTTGTTCAGTCATGTCCTACTCTTTGTGACTCTGTGGACTGTAGCCCACAAGTCTCCTCTGTCCATGGGATTTCCCAGGCAAGAATACTGGAGTGGGTTGACATTTCCTTCTTCTGAGATTGGCTGAAAGATCGAGGGTCTGAGAATTGACAGATTCCTCCATCTAAAGATCCGAGGAATAATAAAGCATAGGAATGGAGCAGAGGTTCTCACAGGAGCCTGGGGATGACATATGAAGATTGCTAGATGACTTTTCTCAATTACACACAACGATTCCTCTTCCTATGGTGATTACTGATATTATACCCCTTACCCTATGCCAGAATTTGGAGGGCTCTGAGGGACCCATGTTCTATTTGTGTACCTATACCCTCACCCAATCCAGAAAATGGCACATCTGACTCTAGGTATTGGCAGAGATTCTTTGCTTGACCCAACTTTAGTTGGGCTCCTGAACCTTGTCCTACACCCATCTGTGTACTTCCTTGCAAAATATAAAACTTCCGAGAGCCCTGCTAAGTCAGTTTATCAAAAAATCCCCCACCCTGGACATCTGATCACTCTCCAAATATGATCAAGTTCCTTACCCTCATCACCCCCTAGGTGATGTCTGATCACCCTGGTCCCACCTTCACCAAAGAGCTTGTTAGGTCAGTTTAGCCAGGGTCTCCCCTTTTACCTCTTAGTAACTTTCCATTCATAGACCTTCCACCTGTCCCTTGGCCATAAGTTACTACTTGCTCATTTGGACTTGTGCCCCCTTCTATACCTAAGTCTTTTTTCCCTTATTGCAATAGTCCTGAATAAAATTCGTTTTTATGGCTTTAACTACCGTCCAACTCTAGCTTTTTTTGACAGTTTGAAGTGTAGTTAGGGAAGGGGGTTTAGGATTGTTTAGTTTAAATAAGAACCTCAGGTGGTTCTGCTAAGCTTCCTGTTCCAGAACCACTATAACACTGAGCTAATTTTTAATATAATTCATTCATTCCACACTTTTTCAAGTATTCCATGTGCTAGGTACTGAAAACATAATGGTAAGTAAGATAGATATAATTCCTGTTCTCATAGAGTTTATAGTCGTAGTGATTGAAAGTCTAGTGGCAAGAAAAATTAATAACAAAAATGATAAGCCATGAGAAATTCTATGAAGGACATGGTGATATCAAATGAGCAGTCAGGAAAGGTGATATTTGATCTGAGAGTTGAAGGGTAAGGAGCCAGTCATGTCAAAGACAGAGTGGTTGGAAGGAGAAGAAATCACAAGGGCTTCAGGTAGAGGTTATGACATATTCAAAGTCAGGATAGATGTCGACATGCTTGAGGAACTGAAAGAAGACCCAGGACTCTTAGCAGATGAATGCCAGATGAGGAGAGGCACAGTTCTTTGGGTTCCCTTGGGTGTACACAGTTGCCTTGATCAGGTGCAAGGTGATATTAACGGGTATTCATAGGTCACGAATATTTCATGGGAAAGTAGGACTGAGAGTGAGGAGGGGGTTGTCCTGGCATCAACTTTCAGTTTTATTTGTCTCAGTGATGGATGACTAGAATTCTCTTACCTGGCTAGTGTGTTTACGGTTTGTTTCCTTGACTTTCCTAAGCATGTGTGTGCTCTTCAGGGTATCTAATCTTGAGGATCTGTCAGCAAAATTATTTTGACTTGAAAATAATTTGTGTCAATATTTCTAGCTGGTGTTCCTTGCACTATTGAGAGGAAGAATCAGCAGAAAGGAAGAGGTTAAAAATTTAGAAGAAAGGAGAGATAATTGATGAAGCAAGGCTCTTGGTCAGGGATGAGGGGTTAGGATTCAGAGCCAAGAAAAAGATTAGTTTGCAGGAGGAGTGGGAAGATGGGAGAACATGGTGTGGACAGATGCAGGTGACTTTGTAGGTGTGATGGTAAGAAGTTGGGGTGGTTATTTTATGGCTTCTGTTTTCCAAGGGAAGTAAGATGTAAAGTCTTCTGCTGAGCAAATGAAGCAAACTGTCCATTCGATAATTATATGTACACAATATAGAAATTGATAATAGCCAGGTCTCTGCCATAATGTGAGAGATTCACCATATGACATGATACGTCAAATGCTAGACAGAGAGAAAAATGAATTTAGAAGATGCAAGTGGTATTCGAATATTCTTTGAAGAATGTATATTTCAAAAGGTGACAATTGGAAAAACTTATTTAAGGCATGGGAAATAGTGTGAATGGAAGTACATGGGGAAAAGGGAAGGCAGTAAGAAATAACTTGAGTGCGGAGTCCATGTGGTGTCCACATGGTGTAAACTGGTGCAGGAGGAGACAAGGGGGCTCGTGGGGTAAGGGCCCAAGGCTTTATTCCTGGTGGCAGAGTGACATGATTAGGGCTGTGTTTTAGGAAGCTCTCTGATTACACACTAAGAGAGGGACCAGAGAGGGAGACATGAACACGGAAAGGGCAGGCAGGAGGCTATCACAGAAGTCTAGGAAAGAAGTGATGAGGGCTTGGGTAGATAAGAGCAGTAAGAATGGACAGGAGTGACAAACAAAGACATCATTCAGGGGAAAGTCCAAAGCGGTAGTTTCCCCAAACTCTTCTGTCCGTAATGGTTGTTTTCTCTTTGTGGAGGTGGGGATGCCAAAGCTAGATATATCCAATTTTTAATTGTTATAATTCAAAGTTTAGCATACTTACATTTAAAAAGTCAGGTTTATTTAGATATAATTTGTATATAATAAAATTCATCCTTTTGAAGTGTACATTCCCTGTGTTTTCAATGTTCATTTTTAAATGTTTTAATTTTTATTTTTGGCTATACCACTCAGCATGTGGGATCTTATTTCCCCAAGCAGGGATCAAACCCATGGCCCTTATATTGGAAACGCAGCATCTTCACCACTTGACCTTCAGAAAAGTCCCCAATTTCAGTGTTAAAATGTTCTTTATTTAATGAAATAATTGTGAAGATAGACAGTGGTTGTTTTTCCTAATGCTTCTGTTAACAAAACAGAATTTGGCATCTCTATTTTCAAATGCCAGAATTTGGGAAGAAATTTGACTGGTCTAGAAAATCTGGAAATCTGAAAGCCATTGAACTCATGGAGGCTTATAAAATGAGGAGTCTGAAAGGCTGGGAGGATGGTAGATGCCACAGAAAGGAAACACGGAGAGAGATGTTTGTCAGGGGACAGGACTGAAGTCTTCAAGGAACCCAGAGCTTCTCTAGATTTGCTCTAGATTCCAATTCTGGTGTGGTTTCACCAGAACAGAGGTAAGTGCAGGGTTGCCTTGCAGAGGAAGCAGGAAGCCTGGCTTCCAATCATGGCTCTGCCCCTCATGTCTTGGGCAGCCTTGCAGGGCTTCCAACAGGCAGACATCTAAGTTTCCCTCTCCAGTTGAGATATTTGTTCACTGAATTTGACTTTGTTTGATCACATCTAATATTCTATGTTTGAGCAACTTGGAAATAAAGCAAATAAACTTCAATCCAAATTGGTTTCAACTTTACTTGAACCATGGGCTTCCCTTGATTGCTCAGTTGGTAAAGAATCCGCCTGCAATGCAGAAGACCCTGGTTTGATTCCTGGGTAGGGAAGATCCTCTGGAGAAGGGATAGGCTACCTACTCCAGTATTCTTGGCTTTCCCCTGTGGATCAGCTGGTAAAGAATCTGCCTGCAATGTGAGAGACCTGGGTTTGATCTCTGAGTTGGGAAGATCCCCTGGAGAAGGGAAAGGCTACCCACTCCAGTATTCTGGCCTGGAGAATTCCATGAACTGTATAGTCCATGGGGTCTCAAAGAGTAGGACATGACTAAGCAACTTTCACTTACTTGAACCACAGGCTTTAACAAGAAAGAATAAACCTGAAATCACCTCAATTTGAGTTTTGTTTTATTTTATTTTTTGGCTGCACTATGCAGCACGGGGGACTTTCTAACAAGGAATGGAACCTGTGCCCTTTGCAGTGGAAGTGTGGGGTCTTAACCACCAGGGGAGTTCTAAGTTTGAATTTTAAAATAACTAATAATTTTCTTCAGATCGGTTTTGGATTTATTAGTTATTTAGAATTTTTTAAAGTTTTAGATTTACTATTTAGTATTTTTTGGTGCTATTACGTATGCTTTTTAGTTCTATCACATTTCATAATTGGTTGATTTGTGTATAAGAATATTCCATGCTATGTTTATACACTGGCGAGATCCTGTAATGTTCCTGAACTCCATTAGTTAGCTTTAAATATTTTTATATATTCTCTTAGGTGTTCTATGTAGACAATTGTGTTATCTGAAAATAAGGGTAGTTTTAAATTCCTTTCTAATTCTTGTACTTTCACTTACTGTTTTATTACATCGACTAGGTCTATAAGTGTAATGTCAGTATATACAAGTGACAGCAGGCATTCTTATTGATGCTTGACTTCAGTGGTAGTGCTTCTAAAGCTTAACAGAGAATGTTTGTATGTGTGTGTATTAAAAAAAATACATACCCTTTCCTAGGTTAAGGGATTTTACTTTGTTTTTTTTTTTTTTTCAAAATGGGGTGGGAGGTGGGAGGGAGGTGCAAGAGGGAGGGGACATATATACACCTGTGGCTGATTCATGTTGATGTTTGCAAGAAACCAACACAATATTGTAATGCAATCATCCTTCAATTAAAAAAGTTTTAAAAAACCTATTCAGATGGTATATATAGAATGGGCAAACAACAAGTTCCTACTGTACAGAACAGGGAACTATATTCAATATCCTGTGACAAACCATAGTGGAAAAGAATATGAAGAAGAATGCATATGTATGTATATCTGAGTTACTTTGTTGTACAGTAGTAATTAACACAATGTTATAATTCAACTATACTTCAGTAAAAAATAAATTAAAAATAAATGAGTATTAAGTATCAAAGATTTTTTCTGTATTTATTGAAATAATCATTTTATGTTAATCTATTAATTTTATTAATGTTTTACTTAATTTTACTTACCTTTTAATAATCTAATTTTATCTGCCTCCCAGAGAAGGAGGTGGCCTCTAGCTGACTCCGTGGATACAAGCTAGTGGCTGAGTAGTCGATCTTGAAGGCTACTCTCTAGTCGGCAGGGCACAGACTTTTCATGGTGGTATCTTCTCATGCTGTGAAGCGTGGGCTCTGGCGTGTGCAGTTTTCAGTAGTTGGGGCACAGGGGATCAGTAGTTGCAGCTCCCCTGCTCTGAAACACAGGCTCAGTACTTGTGGCACACGGGCTTAGTAGCCCTGCAGCGAGGTGGGATCCTCCCAGACCAGGGGTTGAACCCATGCCTCCTGCATTGGCAGGTGGACTCTCCACTCAACCACGAGTGAAGCTCCTAATGTAGAATCTTAAACTCGAATCTTCCATGGTACTTTCTAGTCTCTTTCTAAGTAATTGAAACACTTAAATTTTTCTACCTTTTTCATCTTAGAAATAATATATTAACATTTGCATTAGATTTCCCAACCAATAGCAAAAATTTTCTGGACTTCATTCCAAATTTTACTAGTATTGTTCATCACTGATTCTTCTTAACTTGGTCTCAATTCTTAAGTTATTTATTCCATTTCATGAGAATCTTTCTTTTAGTGACTTTTGGAGGACTGGGTACTTGGGTATTGTGTTTCTCATTCCTTGCATACTTGAATTTGTGTTTATTTTGCTTTATCAGGGAACAGGCTTTTAGAAATTGATGTAGATGCTTCCTGTCATGCTGTTGATCTATATTTTCTGGCTTTCGGGTAAGGGAAATCTTTCACTGTAATTGTCATTGGGGGGGGGGTAGGAGTCTTATTTCTTCCTCAATCTCTGAGTAGAGATTATTTCCTACACTTGAACTTCTGAAATATCACTCAGGGTATCTTGGTCTATATCCATCTCCATAATCTAGCTTGAATCTTGTTAAGCCCCTTCAATGGAAAGATTCAAGATTGTTTTTGATTAAGAGAGAGGTATTTTTCTCATTTCTTTGATTATTGTTTCTCTGCTATATGTTTAGTTCTCTTTCTGGGATTCCTTTTATATAAATATAGAAACTCTTATATCTAATTTATGTGAACTATATCTTTTCTCCTTTTCACCTTGATAGTTTCCCTCTGAGTCCTGGGGAAAATTTTTGAGGTTGTTCTCTAATTCATAGATTTGGTTTTATTCAGTAACTCACCTTCTGTTCACTAGCTCAGTCCCCACAAAAGACATTTCCCCAAATTCCCATTTTTTGTGGTTCTGATGTAAAAAGCAACTACTCCTGAAAGGCCCAGACCACCCAATTATTCATGCTTATATTAGGGTGGGAAACTCAGCAGTGGCCACAGGACTGGAAAAGGTCAGTTTTCATTCCAATCCCAAAGAAAGGCAATGCCAAAGAATGCTCAAACTACTGCACAATTGCACGCATCTCACACTCTAGTAAGGTAATGCTCAAAATTCTCTAAGCCAGGCTTCAGCAATACGTGAACCATGAACTTCCAGATGTTCAAGCTGGTTTTAGAAAAGGCAGAGGAACCAGAGATCAAATTGCCAACATCTGCTGGATCATCAAAAAAGCAAGAGAGTTCCAGAAAAACATCTACTTCTGCTTTATTGACTATGCCAAAGCCTTTGACTGTGTGGATCACAATAAACTGTGAAAAATTCTGAAGGGAATGGGAATACCAGACCACCTGACCTGCCTCTTGAGAAATCTGTATGCAGGTCAGGAAGCAACAGTTAGAACTGGACATGTGACAACAGACTGGTTCCAAATTGGGAAAGGAGTATGTCAAGGCTGCTGTATATTGTCACCCTACTTTTTTAACTTATATGCAGAGTACATCATGAGAAACGCTGGGCTGGAAGAAGCACAAGCTGGAATCAAGATTGCTGGGAGAAATATCAATAACCTCAGATATGCAGATAACACCACCCTTATGGCAGAAAGTGAAGAACTAAAGAGCCTCTTGATGAAAGTGAAAGAGGAGAGTGAAAAAGTTGGCTTAAAGCTCAACATTCAGAAAACTAAGATCATGGCATTTGGTCCCATCACTTCATGGCAAATAGATGGGGAAACAGTGGAAACAGTGGCTGACTTTATTTTGGGGGGCTCCAAAATCACTGCAGATGGTGATTGCAGCCATGAAATTAAAAGACACTTACTCTTTGGAAGGAGCAAGATAGGGGTAGGGATTAAGAAATACAAACTACTATGTATAAAATAATTAAGAAACAAGGATATACTGTACAGCCCAGGGAACATAGCCAAGATTTTATAGTAACTTTAAATGGAGTATAATATATAAAATTGAATCACTATATTGTACACCTGAAACTAATTGATATTGTAAATCAACTATGCTACAATTTAAAAATATTTGTTAAATAATGAATAAGGGGACAGATGAATGGATACAGATATCTTACCAGGCTAGATATTGGCTAAAGGGAAGAAATGTTGACAAGCATTTTTTTCAATGAAATCACATCCATTGTTAATTTGAGTAACTAAGAACTTACTGAAGAATTCACCAGCGAGTTGGAAAAGAAGTTTTCTAATATACATAAGCACACAGCAAATAACTAGTAAATGCTCATTAGATATTTATGTTCTTCCCATAAATTCCTTATCCACATGTCTCCTTGCTCCTCAACACAGCACACAAGCACTCACTCTCTCACTCTCTGTCTCTCCTTCTCTCTCCTCCTACCCTAAGTGCAAAATAAAAACAAACAGTTCTTTCCATATTGCATGTGTTTAAGAAAACCACTCCTCCAATCATGATGTGATTTGAGAATGAGAGATGTCACTCCCACATGCCATTTCAATGTCTTTTCCAACATCACAGTTCAAAAGCATCAGTTCTTTGATGCTCAGCTTTCTTCACAGTCCAACTCTCACATCCATACATGACTACTGGAAAAACCATAGCCTTGACTAGATGGACCTTTGTTGGCAAAGTAATGTCTCTGCTTTTTAATATGCTGTCTAGGTTGGTCATAACTTTCCTTCCAAGCTCTGCTAGGGACTGAATCCCTATCCCCTGGGAATGTGTCTTGATCATCTTTTCTTTCACCTGTTCCTCTTCACTGTAATTTCCCCAGATTGCCTATAGTTCCTTTTGTCTGTGTATCTCAGATCCTGACATTTGTTTCCAACCTGTTGACTCTAATAACCCTTTGTTTAAAAAAGCTTTTTATTCTATGTTGGGGTATAGCTGATTAACAGACAATGCTGTGATAGTTTCAGGTGAACAGCAAAGGGATTCAGCCATATATATATACACGTTCTGATAACTCTTTTTGAAACACCCTTCAGCTACACTTTGACACTGATTTCCTAATGCAGTTCTCAGTTTTACCCTCTGGCCCCCAATATCTGTGGTTGCTGTAAAAACCTACCACTGCCTCCCTGTAGAGTTCTAACAGGTCCCTGAGACCAGGCCTGATTCCCACTTGGCCATTTTATAGGGAGAATCTGATAGTATCTACCATCTGCCAGAGGGACCTGCTCCCAGTCTTAATCCTTGAACACTTCTATAACTGGTGGCACTGATGGTAAAGAACCAGCCTGCCAGTGCAGGAGACACAAGAGATGCAGGTTCGATTCCTGAGTCGGGAAAATCTCCTGGAGGAGGGCATGGCAACCCGCTCCAGTATTCTTGCCTGGAGAATTCCATGGACAGAGGAGCCTGGAGGGCACAGTCCATAGGGTCACAAAAAGTTGGACAAGACTTAAGTGACTTAGCACGCACGCATGTGTGAAAACCCAGTCTGCTTGGATGGGAAAGGCTGAGTCTGTGTGTACAGACTCTGGGAGGCAGAGCTACACGCGTGGCTCGGGTTCTCTGTCCACCACCCCTGTTTGCCTGAAGCTCTTCACACTGTTGCCAAGGACAGCTGCACACAGGGGCTGTCTGCTGTCTGGATGATTGAAACCATTAATCATTTACCAAACCCTGGCTGCAGCCTTTCATCAATTATCACTCTGCTAATGATGTCCCTCAGGAAAAAGGAAAAGTAATTCCCCCTCCAATGCAGACTTGGTGCAAACAGACCATACTTCGTAAATGAATCAGGAGTGGGTGTTTTGCCTTGAGTTCCTTTGAACTCTTCCTTCACAGAGAGAGAGAAGAGCTGAAGGTAGGCGTAATAGGATAAAATGAAGCAGGTGAAGATTCTGTTTGAATACCAGTGTTCATGTTTTAGCCGGGAGTTGGGGGGTCACCTTTACTGAGGTGTCTTCTCAGTGTAGGTGCTTGTTGTCATTGTCTAGTCAATGAGTTGTATCTGACTCTTTTGCAACCGCATGGACTGTGGCCCACCAGGCTCCTCTGTCTGTGGGATTTCCCAGGCAAGAATACTGGAGTGGGCTGCCATTTCCTTCTCTAGGGGATCTTCCCGACCAGGATCTTCCTGACCACATCTCCTGCATTGGCAGGAGGATTCTTTACCACTGAGCCACCTGGGAAGCCCCCAGTATAGGTGGAGACTTTCTTCAATGTGACACCAGGAATTGGACACAGCTCTCTTTAAAAATGAGACAGTCTCATAAAGCCACTGATGTCCTTCTCAGACCATGATACCCATGCTCTAAGAAGGCAGCTTATTTTTCCCTATTTGATCTGATCTTGTTGACTCAAGGAGGACTAAATGAGTTTAAATATATGAACAGTACCTGAACACAGTAAGTGTTCAATGCTCCAAAGAATAAAGGAAAGTCTGCATTGTTTTCTGTGCTCTGAAATTGTGGCTGGCTTCTATAGGATTTGTTTCAGACATTGTGGGACATAACAGAGGAGTTTTACTATTACATCTGAGCAACTGTTGAGTCCATTCCTGCCTCCACAGCAAGAAGGAGGCGTCTGGAAGCATCTGGAAGTAGACTCCTAAACGGTGTGTCTCATATCAAAACAAGCAGGGGGGCTTGAGGCTAAACATGTTAAAATTTTACCAGCCTTTTAGATCCAGTGTGGCTTATAGAATCCTGAACCTGTTTTGGAAGTCTGGCAGTTTTTCTGGGTAGGGAGAAGGGAGTATGCATTCACCCAACAAATGTCAGTATTTGAATAATAAGCACTGTCCTAGGTGCTAAATTGTTTAAAAAGTTTTTCATTTCTAACTTTATTACTATGTATCATGACAATTAGGTAAAATAGAAAATAATAGAAAGTCATCACTCCTGTTTCTTGTTGAAGACTTTTTGGTGGTGGTGATGGGGGGCTTCCTTCCTGGATCTTCCCCCACGAGACTGAGTCTTGCTCTCCCCCGTGTGTTCTGGCTGGGGCCGTCTCCTTTTCAATGCTCCCTCTGCTAATGCAGTGAGAGTCTGGACCCTTCTGTCCCTGGGGAGTCTTCTTCCTCCTCTCTCTCCTAGCTAGGTAGCTTTAGGCCAATCCTGGGACTCCTAAGGGAAAGACTGCCCTCTTTGGGGTGTGTTTTCCCACAGATTGATCTTTCCCTGTCTCTTTCCACCCTGGTGAAATCTCCAGGACTAAGAGAGGGTATGGATCTAGAGACCATGGACAAGAAAGCCACCCAAATGGTTTTTAAATCAGACACTTGTGCTGTCACTTTGGTCATGTTCGACCCTGTGTACTGGAGCCCACCAGGCTTCTCTGCCCATGGGGTTGTTCAGGTAAGAATGCTGGAGTGGGTTGCTATGCCCTCCTCTTAAATCAGGCTACTCAGGTCAATCTGGGCTTCCCAGGTGACTCAGTGGTAAAGAATCCACCTGCCAATGCAGGAGATGTGAGTTCAATCCCTGGTCTGGAAAGATCCCCTGGAAAAGGAAACGGCAACCCATTCCAGTATCCTTATCTGGGAAATCCCATGGACAGAGGAGCCTGGTGGGCCAAAGTCCATGGTGTCTTGAAAGAGTCAGACTGGACTTAGTGACAATAACCGCTCAGATATCTAGACGAGCCAAAGCAAGATCCTCTGAAATATGGTCCAGTCTATTCATCCAGGGTTCCTCAGAGAAGGTTGGGGGCAAAGCTCTAATAATACTCTTTTGGCTATATCCTCTATATTCATGTCTTTTATGGGGATCTAACTGGGATCTCTCTGACGTTAGGAGGCAGGAGCTGGAGAGTTTAGAGGTCTTATCTCTTTTTTCTATTTCTTTCCTTCTTGGTGTGTTCTGCAGACTGACCTGGGTATATCCTCAGGGGAAAAGCCTTACAGGAAGAGTGGGGATCCTCCTGCACTTGGAGACCTCTCACCGTGACGTTTCAAATCTCACTTGTAGCTGGATGCTGCTGGGCAATGCCCACCATCAAGCTGGTCATGTTTGAGTTTTGCGAGGAGAGGAAGTGGTTTTGGCTGAGGGTGGGTTTCTTAGTGATTGCACAAAGAAAGCACAGTTGCATTTCCTTGTAGGCAAAGTTGCAGGGAGAGATCCAGGCTCTTGCAGTAGGAGAGATGATAGGTTGAATCTGTTTTTGATAAAATTAGGGATCTGTTTTGGGGCCTGAACAGGCTTATCCAGAACTGTGATCTGCAGAGCAGTCTCACTTCTCAGGGACTAGGACACTGCGAATAGCAAAGAGTTCTGCTGTCTGATTAGAAGGATGTAACACTGGCATCATTTCTTGAATCACAACAGGTTTCCCTCAGATTAGACTGGGCTTCTGAGCTCAGTGTCAAGCATTCGACCCTGATCATACTTTTCTTTGCCCTGCTTTTCAGTAATCTTATTTCTGGTCTGTCACTCTAGATAAAGTAGATCTTATTGAAGAATAAATGAGTAGTGTAAAGAATATTTGTATTCACAGAGTCACAAAAGAGATAATGTATTGAAAAGTCTGAGATCATAATGTTCTGGGCCCTGATGGCCTGGGTTTGAATCCTAGCTCCATTACTATTTAGATAGATAACCTTGGCCAAGTTATGTAAACCCTCTTAAATCTGTTTTTCTCATCTGTGTAAGAGGGGCATAAATAATAACAACCTTTAGGACTGCTGAGGAAACAAAATATTAATGTGTATTAAGTACCTAAAATAGTGTCTAAGTATTTTCTTTTCTTAAAAAATGTGATTAATCATTTACTACTTTTTTACACTCGGTAGCTTCCCAGGGACAAGAAGAGTGTTTTTAGCTTGCTCACCGCTAGCTTGCCAGAGATAAGCACAATACCTGGAACATGATAGAAGTGCAATTAATACTTGTTGTATGAGAGAATATTTTTAAGTGGCTTAGGGTTCTTCAAAGTCAGAGAAATAAAATAGTTGAGGAATTCTGGGTTTTTGCGTTAAGCATGTAGCCAAGGATGTGCTGGGTTTCCTGGGTTCCTGAGGGATAGAAGTAGCCTGTACCAACAGGTGCATCATGGCCTTTGTGCTCTGCTCTGTTTGGAGAAACAGAGAAATTTAGAAAATTACAGGAGATAGAAGTGGGGGTAGGAAGGGCTAAGGGCATAGCTCACAAGAGGATGTAGATTCTATTTGTAAGTAGAGTCTAACAATAAATTCAGAAAATAAATTTTCCTACTGTTTCCAGCTTTTAGGGGCTGCCCACTTTCCTTGGTTCATGGCCCCCTCCCTCCCTCTTTAAAGCCAGTAGCATCAGGCAAAGTCCATCTCGTGCTGCCATCTCTCTGGTTCCCTCTTCCAATGTTCTCTGTCTACTTTTAAGGACCCCTGGGAATACACTGGGCTCATTGGGTGCTGTTTTCTTTGCCTAGACTATTCTCTGTGCTCAGGTGCTGGGCTGGGGTGGGTCTGTGCCCTTCCTGCCAGCTGACCCAAGCCACTGGCCTCCACTGTCACCCTTGGCCTGCCTGCCTGCTAAGTCACTGAAGTCCTGTCTGACTCTTTGTGACCCTATGGGCTGTAGCTCTCCAGGCTCCTGTATCCATGGGATTCTCCAGGCAAGAATGCTGGAGTAGGTTGCCATGCCCTCCTCCAGGGGAATCTTCCCCACCCAGGGATCAAAACCCCGTCTCCTCATTGCAGGTAGATGCTTTACTGCCAAGCCACCAGGGAAGCCCCTACTCTTGGCCTGGTCAGACCCAAAGTCAGGATGCTCAGCCTGTCTCCCATGTTTTGCTACCATCATAGATTTGAGATTTTGACTTTTCTAAAAACATGCTTATGTTCTTAAAATTGAAACTAAATAGACATTTTTTTTTTAAGGAAGGAAATTGGGGCTTTCAAAGACTCTAAGTTATTACTGAGGTATGAGGAAGGTATAAACAGAGAAGTGAAGATAAAAACATGAAGCTCCCAAGAGCCTTGGTACTAGGTTTGGGTATAGTAAGTGATATATTTGGGGATTTTATGAGAATAAAATTAAGTAAGCTGCTGGGCAATTGATGATTCAGGCCACTTTGGGTGAAAAAGCAACATCTGTGGACTGATATGGCCTCAGTTATCTCAGCATGATGTTGCCAGAAAAACCTAATAACATCTACTTTCCATTGTATTTGGCAAGTAAGATGATTGATTATCTCAGCATGAAAGATGAAATATGTATGCACATGGACATTGCATCCAAATATATACACACTGAAATGATTTTCAGTTTGTCAGTGAAATAGTGATCGAAACTTTTTCTAGCTCATGAATTTTAGGCTCTTCTCTTTGGAGGGTGAACCAAACTGCAGGAGTCCCCAGGGCCTGAGGAAGGAAGCTGAAGACTTTTTGACCACGGCTGATGTCATCCAGGTTTCTGCTTGTCTTGATTAGACTGAGACTAGACAAACACGGCTTGGTGAGGCAGATATTGATTTCTGCCAGGAAGTTCTGTCATCAGTAGTAATTATAATTGCTTTTTAAATTTATTAGATCAGGAAATCTAATAAGTTTTCCATGAGTCCTCTCCCCACTTTTTGTTGGTATGTGGAATAATCTCACCAAGATATTTCTGAGAATGTGGGCCCTAAACCAGGACTTATATATGAAATGCAAACTGTTGCTCTCCTTTTTGCTGATATTCATGGAAGCCACCTGCTTAGCTGTGTGGCCTTGGGTAAGCAATTTATCCAGGGTAGTTTAATTAAGCGTTGCACCTCTTTTTCTATATTTGTATAGTGAGAAAAATAATTGTACCTAGCTCTTCAGTTTTTGTAAAGATTAACCAGGTTTATTTACTGAATACTGAGAACCCAAGAACACATAGTAGGTGCTTAAGTGTCAGCTTTCTTTGTTTCTGTCATCGTTGATGAACACACGAAAGGCATCCGAGACATACATTGTAGAGAATAGAAATGGATCCTTTTCAAGGTTTGTACTGAGGCGGTGCAGAAATGAACAGAGGGTTTGGGGATTAACTGAGCACAGCAAGTTGAATCCCATATGTGTTGAAGATAAAAAGAAACAAACTTGTCTAATTATAAAGCATTGCATATTTATGTAGAAAACATACAATTATACAAAAAGGAAAAATATATCCAAACTCCACAATCCAGAAATAACCACTGTTAACATTCTGATATTTTTTCTCCCAGAGTTTTTTCTTTGCATCTATAAATACATGTGCTTTTTTTAACATGTTTAAGATTTTGTGCTAGGTGGTATTATTTTAGTTTTTATATTTTATTTTCTCTATTACATTTTATATATACATCAAAATAAGATGATGTGTATATAACATAAAGCATAATAATATAATGAACACTTAGGAATATTCTCTAATCTTTATTCTTCCTCTCTACCCCTGAGGTAATGACTATCCCAAATTTTGTGTTTTTCATTCCCTTGCATTTAAAATAAAAATGGTTTTTATCTATGTCCAAGTAATATATTATTTGTTTTTGAGTTTTATTTTTAAAAAGCATCATATTGTCTGTAATCTTCTTAAAATGGATTTATTTTGAAGAATCAGCATTCTATTTCCGTGAATGGACATAGCTTGATCCATGTTGCATTATTTGACAACAAATCATTTTTATTTTTGTCTAGTATTCTATTGTGTGTCTATACTCTACAAAAATCTATTCTTCTGATGATGCATGTGTAAGTTTCTAGTTTTTTGCTATTACAGAGCTGCAACGAATTTTTGTGTACTTGTCATAGAGGGTAGTGTCAGTTATTGCATGAAAAATGGTTAGAAATGCAAATTCTTGAACTTTATCCAAGACCCATTGAATCAAAAACTCTAGGATGGACCCAGTAATTTGTGTTTTAACTGGTCCTTCAGGTACTCTGATGCTTGAAGTTTGAGAACCACTGCTGTAGGGAACTTGTTTAAGTGTGGGCTTACTGGGTAAAGGGTACACAAATTTGTAGAATGTGGTTGTTCGCTAGTGTAGCCACATAGCAAGTGAGCTCTTGATTTTAAGGTAGCCAAATGTATCGCTCTTTCCTTTGTTACTTTCTGTGGCGTGCTCTCTCTCTCTCTCTCTCTCTCTCTATATATATATATATATATATATATATTTAATATGTATATTTTTCCACACCACACAGCTTGTGGGATCTTAGTTCTCTGACCAGTGAGTGAACCTGGGCCCCTGGCAGGGAAGGCCCTCTGGGCCGGCAGGAAATTCCCTTTTTATATATTGTTTGAGAAAATTTTCCATTCCTCAAGGCAAGAAAGACGTATGCTTGCATTTTCTTCCCATAGTTTTGAAGTTTGGCCTTTCAGATTTGAGGCCTTAATCTATGTGGACCTGCTCGATTCCAGAGGCAGGAATCCTATTCCATTCTTCCCTCCATGACTAATCAACTGAAACCACTAGGTGGCATTTTGGAGGGCTCTGGGGGGTTCTGGTACTTTATGTTTCAATGCAGAAAGAGTTCAGTGAAAGGCAAAGTTTAGATAAGAAGTGATTTAATAGAATAGGGCGCTTGTGAAGCTTACAAGCAGGTGACTGAGAGGTTCTGCGCCCCAGGAAGCTAGTAGGCTTCAGTTTATAATCAAAGAAAAAGTGAGAATGCGGAAAAGACCACCTTCTTCCTTTTTTTTGAGTAGATGTCATGCCCCACATCGGAGAAGGCAATGGCACCCCACTCCAGTACTCTTGCTTGGAAAATCCCATGGACGGAGGAGCCTGGTAGGCTACAGTCCATGGGGTCGCTAAGAGTCGGACACGACTGAGCGACTTCACTTTCACTTTTCCCTTTCATGCACTGGAGAAGGAAATGGCAACCCACTCCAGTATTCTTGCCTGGAGAATCCTAGGGACGGCGGAGCCTGGTGGGCTGCCGTCTATGGAGTTGCACAGAGTCGGACATGACTGAAGCGACTTAGCAGCAGCAGCAGCAGCATGCCCCACATTGGGTGGGGGAGTTTTCTTGTCTTTATATGGTCAAGCTGGACTGTCATGGCACAACAGAAATGAGCAAAAAAGCAGCAATATATGCTAAAAGTGGTAAGTTATCTCAGGTTTTAGTATAAGGTCACCTTTTCCTTATACTTTTGTTTTTAGGGTGTGCAGAGGAGTATGTTCTAGGAATCATTAACTTATTGAACTCATTGGGCAGGATGTGGGTCTCATTCCACCATTGTTTTATTGTTTTGGAGCATGTCTCATGCTTCAGCAACATGATTTTGTTGCTAGGCAAGCCTGCTTGGTTTTGTGGTTAAGCAAACCTGCTTTCTTGAGTGATCATTAACTTAAAGGGATCTCCCATATTTTTTCTTTACTTACTATCCACTGGCGGGATTAACTATTTAGTTACCTACCTTGGCCCTTTACTCTGTCCCTATCCCAGCTATTTCCCTTCCTTTTAGACAGAGGGAGGCCGTCTCTCATGGTCTACAATGCCGCCTTTGTAATATAGTCAAGATTCCACATGGACCTGACTGTAAGGCATCTTTTTGTTTCGTTGGTCAACTTACCGATTTCTGTGCTGATATCACACTGTTTTTAATAACTAAACTTTTACAATAAATCTTGGTACTGCTAGGACAGTCTTCTCAACCAAATTTTGTTCTGGAGTGTCTGGTTATTCTTGATACTTTGTTCTTCCATGTACATCTTAGAACTGGCTTTCTATGTCCTCTGAAAATAAATCTGTTGGGATTTTGATTAATTTTATTGAATCTGTAAATCAGTTTGGATTACACTGATATCATTATGACATTAAGTTGTCTTATTTAGACTATTTAGGCTTTCTTTAATGCACTCCAATGAAATTTGAAATTTTTCTCCCTGTAGGTCTCACATATCACTTCTAGAGTTATTTCTGAGTATCTTCTGTTTTTTTACAACTCTTATAGACAGAAACTTTTTATTTATGTATTTTTGAATCCCATGACTTATTTATTTTATACCAAAAGTTTGTACCTTAGTAAGTTTAAAAATTTTTTTAAAAATTTTATATTGGAGCATATTTGATTTACAATGTTGTATTAGTTTCAGGTGTGTGGCAAAGTGATTCAGTTATACACATATACATATCTATTCTTTTTCAGATTCTTGTCCCATATAGGTTATTACAGAGTATTGAGTAGAGTTCCCTGTGCTATACTAGGTCCTCATTGGTTATCACTTTTATATCTAATAGTGTATGCATTTTAATCCCAGCCTCCTAATTTATCCCTCCCCCACATCCCTTTGGTAACTATATGCTTGTTTTTTATGTCTGTATGTCTCTTTCTGTTTTGTAAATAAGTTCATGTGTGTGTTTTTTTTTTTTTGAGATTCCACATATAAGCAGTATCATATATGTGTCTTTCTCTGAATGGCTTACTTAGTATGATAATCTCTAGGTCCATCCATGTTACTGCTAATGGCATTATTTCATTCTTTTTTATAGCTGAGTAATATTCCACTGTATATATGTACCATGTCTTCTTTATCCATTCATCTGTTGATGGACATTTAGGTTGCTTCCATGTCTTGGCTATTGTAAATAGTGCTGCTATCAACATAGTGGGTGTATGTATCTTTTTGAATTACAATTTTCTCCAGATGTATGCCCAGGAGTGGGATCGCTGGGTAGCTCTACTTTTAGTTTTTTAAGGAACCTCCATACTGTCTCCATAGTAGTTGTACTAATTTACAGTCCCACCTAGCTTGTAGGAGGGTTCCTTTTCCTCCATACATTCTCCAACATTTATTATTTGTAGACTTTCTGATGATGGCCATTCTGATCGATGTGAGGTGACACCTCACTGTAGTTTTGATTTCCTTTTCTTTAAACTTAGTGACGTTGAGCATTTTTTCATGTGCCTATTGGCCATCTATGTATCTTCTTTGGAAAAATGTTTATTTAGGTCTTCTGCCCTCCCCCTTTTTAACTGTGTTTTTTGCTTGTTTGTTTTATGTTGAACTGTTTGACCTCCTTCCTCAATCTTTCTGTTATCTATCACTTACTTTTAAAATTCCTCAGATAGATGTCCCATACATTCTGGCCACGGTTTATAGCTGCATTCAATGAGAGATGACACTAATGTGTTTGCTCTGTCTTGCCTGGAACCAGGACCATATTCTCATTCTTGAATGATAGTCTTGTCAGGAATACAGCTCTAAATTGATAGTTATTTTTATTTCTCTTCTAACTATGCATTGTTCTCTGACTATTTTTCAATGTCTTCTCTTGTCTTTCTAGGTCTGTGTCACTACAACATATCTAGGTGTGGATTTCTTTTGTTTTTTTTCCCCTTTTTTGGGATATGTTGTGTTGTAGATTCATGATTATCACCAGTTCTGGAAAATTTCAGTCACTATCTCTTCAGACACTGTCTCTTTTTCATTTTTGGTATTCTTTTTTACCCCTCATACTCATGTTAGATGTATGTTTGTGTATTAATCATGTTTGTTATTTTTTGTATTTCCTAGTGCCTTGATGACTTGGGACTTGCTGACCCAGGAGAGATTGCCCCGGTTAGGGATAGCTAGTTCCTAGAGATAGTAAATGACTCATCTGGGAGTGTGCCATTTACATGGAAACTAACCAGTCCAAAGCCCACACACCCACCACCTTCTCTGTTGAACTCTTGTCTTCCTGCCCTAATCACCCGAGGCAAGGTACCAGACAGGTAGAGACCTCCTATACCCCATAGTGCACTGAAATTATTCAATGTGGCCAGCCCTCAGCCTGCCTACCCTGCCCACCTACTCCTTCCTAAGCAAATCATAATAAAAGCTCTTGCCTGTATTTCCCCCTTGCTCCCTTCAACTTCTAACCAACCCAGGGCGTCCCCGTGTGGTCCAGTGTGGAATGTTATGCCTTCTGTTTCTCGGGATCTGTGGATGAAACAATTTCTTCCTTCGTGACAGTCATTTCTGTGTCTGCATTTCCTACCGCACCTGATTAAGATACGTTCTCAAACATTTAAACCTTCTCAATCTATCCTGCATATCACCTTTCACTCTTCCATATTTTCCATACACAAACCTCTCTGTGATAGAGTGAGTAATCTCTTAACCTCTGTTTTCCAGTTTACTAATTCCCTTCTTATTTTTATAAGTTCCATTCATTCTTTTTCAAATGTGCCTGCTACTCCTTACGGTATCTTGTTTTTTTGTTCACATTTCAAATTCTATTATTCATTTATTTAAATATTTTCTGTATAGCTACTCTATGTTCTGAGTCTGAGCATTGCAGTACTCTCAGCCTCTAGGGGTCTAAATCTATTGTTTGTTTCCATTGGCTATGTCACATATGGCTTAATTTCTCAAATGCTTGCTTAGCTTTTTGAGTGTATTGCTTGACCTTAATTCTGTTGGCCTAGATTGAAGTCATCTGGGGGTGTGAGATGATATTGACATGGAGCTACTTTACCTGCTTGTGTAGTGAAGAATGAATCTTACCTGAAGAGAAGTCTGGCCTCCGCTGCTGGAGGGTGACCTCCAGGCCTTCGGAATCCTATGTCTGATAGGAACATTTAGATTTTATCTTGAATGTTTTCTCATCCTTTCTGCCATATTCCCTCCCTTTTCACCACCTCTTTTCAACCCTGGTGGGTTTTGTGTGCTTGTCTGCTTGGCAGCATACCCCTGTTAATTTTGACTGGACTTTAGGCTCCTCACTGTCTAAGCACCAGGATTAATTTCTTAGATGGAGTTTCCCACTTGACCTGAAGCTGAGCACCTGCTCTACCGCGTGAGGAATTCCATTTCTAGGTCTATCTTTGGGCTTCACTGGCCAGTTTCAATGTACCCTTCCAATCCTAGTTGCATCCTGAAATGTAATATCTGAGTTAATAGTGCTGTCTTAGTTATAATCACTGGAGAGAACTCCACTCAGGTTGTAGAGTACCATGTATCATGGCGAGTCCATGGGAGAAGCAGGGTAAATAAGCAGTAGTTCCCCAGAATGGCTGCATAGACATGGGGGTGTTTGTCTAGGCTTGATGACAACAACAGTGATGATGTCAGTAGAAAGGGAAGGAACACTGCTTCCTCTTCATCCCACTCAGGAGCACTGACCTCCGTCCACCTCCTCAGGGGCTGAAGACTTGCTAATCTGATGATGGAACTGAGTCCCAGACAATGACTGGGGGCGGGGGGCTTTGTACCTTGAAAGGTGCTATTTTTAGGTCCCCCGCCTCTTTCTTGTTCTTTTCCATTGCCAGATTCTGTAGAATTTGTAAACGGACACTTCTTCTTCTTTCGTGTTGAGTCTAAGGAGTTGGATGGTTGGACCCTGTGGGGCTCTGAGGGTCGTCTGTCTCTTTATTCCCCTTCATAAGTGCTTCTGAACTTGTTAGTTCCTAGATCAAGTGTACAGGGAAGAGTGAGTCCAGTGAAGGTCTGTTTCAAGGAGAATCTACTCTGCATTTTTCACAGAGCTCTTTTCAGAATGTCAGGCATTTGAGAGCTGTTCATAAGCTGTTTTAAAATATTCATTCTGCCTCTGCACCTTGCATGTACCTTCCTAGAATCTTGTAGTAGGGACTGGATGTGATTGCAGGGCAGAATTTGTCATTTCTGGGTCTCTGACCATATGAACAAGAATACAGGCAAAAACTATTATTACCTTTCCTCCTAATAATCACTACGAGGTAGGAACTCATCATGCATTTATGGGTTCCAGCACTGAGTGGTCACCACTGCTGTTGCTGAGGGAGAAGGAACCAGGAGGGCAAGGAGAGAGAGACAGTGAGCTGCCAGAAGCGAGGCTCTGACAATCAGAATGCTGTCCATTATGGAATGCCTGATGCAGCTTCCCTACGTCACCCCCAAGAGTGATTCCTTGTGACCCAAGGTCCAGTTTCACCCAAGAGAGGGATAATTTATTTTTAACTTTTTAATTGGAGGATAATTGCTTTACAGTGTTGTGCTGGTTTCTGCCATGCAACAATGCAAATCAATCATAATTATATCTATATCCCCTCCCTCTTGAGTCTCCCTTCCCCCTTGCACCCCATCCCTCCAGGGTCATCACAAAACACCAGGTTGGACTCCTTGTATTATATAGTAGCTTTCCACTAGCTATCTGTTTAATACGTGATAGACTATATATGTGAATGCTACTTTCTCAGTTTGTCCTACCCTGACTACCCTGTAGCTCAAACAGTAAAGGATCTACCTGCAATTCAGGAGACCCTGGTTCAATCCCTGGGTCAGGAAGATCCTCTGGAGAAGGGAATGGCAACCCACTCCAGTATTCTTGCCTGGAGAATTCCATGGACAGAGAAGCCTGGCAGGCTACAGTCCATGGTTGCAAAGAGTTGGACACAACTGAGCGACTGACATTTCACTTCACTTCACTTCTTTCCCCGCTGGGTTCACATATCTGTTCTTTACATTTGCGTCTCCATCCCTTCCCTGCAAATAGGATCATCAGTGCCATTTTTCTAGATTCCATATATATGTGTTAACATACATATTTGTCTTTCTCTTTGTGACTTACTTCACTCTGTATAATAGGCTCCAGGTCCATCCAGCTCATTAGCACTGACTCAAATTTATTCCTTTTTGTGGCTGAGTATGATTTCATTGTGTATATACATCACAGCTTCTTTATCCATTCATCTGTCGATGGACATCTAGGTTGCTTCCATATCCTAGCTATTGTAAGCAGTGCTATAATGAACGCTGGGGTACATGTGTCTTTTTCAGTTATGATTTTCTCAGGATATATGCCCAGTACTGGGATTGCTGGGTCATAGAGTAGCTTTATTCCTACTTTGGTAAGAAATCTCCATACTGTTCTCCATAGTGGCTGCATCAATTTATATTCCCACCAACAGTGCAGTAGGGTTCCCTTTTTTCCACATCCTCAGGAGAGGGACAATTTAAGTGACACAAAACAAGATGTCAAGTGGAGAGAAGCAAGTTAAAAGATGGACCTAGAGTTGAACTTTCCCCACCGCTTGGGCAGGCAGAAGTGTTCCCTGACCAGTCACCCCGCTCACATGCATTGGCCACGAGCCTCTCAGTAACTCCCTGAATCAAAAAGAAGCTCCACACAAAACCTCAGCAGTGCTGACAGAATGAACACTGCTGTGGTGAGCTGGCAATGAGGAGATGCTTGGCTTTTATTAAGTCTCCTAAGTAAGTGAGTTATCACTGGAGGAAGCAGAGGCACGAGCATTATATTGTTACGAGCAGCAACAATCCAGTGAGTGGCCCTCAGACCCCCCCGGGGGGCTCACGGAGCTGACAGGTCTGTGGGTGTCTGTACTGTGAGCCGCCTGCCGCCAGCTGCTGGTCTCCCTGAGGGGAGGCGGGGGATGTGGGCTAGCAAGGACATGCTGTTCCACACAGGACAGCTATCAACTGCTGCCAAGTCCCTCGTTAGGGACTTCTCAACCTGGCCCTCCCTGGGCGGCAGCCAGTGTTCTCCTGCTGCAGAGGAGGGAGCTGAGGCAGAGGGAGAATCAAGTCCTAGAGTCACCCCGGGACCGAACCAGGATGGGGACATGATGTTCCCACTGTTTCCTACTGGCCTGTCCTGACGCTTGGCAGCTGCTACCTGTGAGCAGGGAGCGGCATGTTCTCTGCCATCACTCTCATCACTTACTCCACTAATGAGCCTCAGGCCCAGGCAACTCGGAAAGTAATTGGCATGTCTTTGGTCCTGATGCTGGACTAACTGAGATGGTAGAATAGACGTCAGTGTGTACAGTTTCATCTGGTTTAGTGAGGCAGATTTCCCTGGCTGTATCTGCATTTGTGTATAATATTGTATTCTTCACCCACCCAAGGATTATGGGGTAGGACAAGAAAAATAGACACGGCACTCAAAGATCAAAACCTAGGACCTGAAGAAGCAGATAGAATCTGACCATCGGAGGTACTTAGCAATATCCAGGTTTTTAAAAATATGATCTTAATAATCCAGTTTTATTATTTCAAACCATGTGCATAACATTGTATTCTCAGTTTGGATCAACAAATGACATTTGTTAATGCACTTTTGACATGTTAACTTTCCATATATAGTAGTTTGTTGTCAGGGTGGATAATGGCACAAGTGGGTGGAGACATCTTCCCAAAGCAGTAACGTCCAGGTTTTGAGGAAGGAGGTCCAACATCATTTCTTGGAGATACTGATCTTTGGGTTGATGGGATAACCACTCTTCTCTTGGAATGGGGTGGCTCAGGGCAGGAGGCAGGGGCTGGGGTGGAGCAGAGGTGCCTATCTGCATAGAATAGGATCAGGATAGATAAACACTGTAGCTGCTCCAAGCTGCATCCTCTGTCCATCCTTGTGGAGAAACTGAGGCAGCTTAGCAGTTTTGCCAGGGCCAGAGAAAATCATAGCCTTTCTGTGTATTCAGGTTTTCAGCATCAGAGGCCCTGGTTTGGATTTCACTTCTGCCCTCTTTATGAGAGATGTGACAAGAGACAGAGGGCTCATCTAACTGTCCCTGGGGCCTGCAGCAAACAGGGCTGGAATACCCTGCACTGCCCCCTGCATCCATCAGGCTTGGTTCAATATCCATTAAACCTTAGCAGATTGTCCACAGGTTCAGAACGATTACGCAGGACTATCTCTTTCATCTGAACCTATCAAAGAGTTCTACAAAACTGAACAAGGGTGGTGATTTCTTGTAGGCTTTTTTTTTTTTTTGCCGTCTTTGAAATCACTTTTTAAAAAGTTAACACCAAGAAATGATTCCCTGGGTGAAATATGACGCACAACATTTTCCAAGATCCCTGATCATTCATCACAGATCAGGCCACAGGGAGCGTGGGCTCAGCTTCGTCCGGAAACTTGCTTCAAGCCTAATTGTTTATTCATTGCAGGGATCATCAGGGTTCAAGAATGACAGGCAATGGGCCTAGTGTGAAGGATGTAGTGGGAGGGAGATGAGAGGAGTTTGTTATGTCTGCCTGCGTTCCAGCAAGAAGGTTATTGCAGCCTGGAGACAGCTCTCGTATTTACTCTGTTAAGTGTTTGAATTTCCTCTGTTGACTTGTGATTGAGATAAATGTGTTATATGTCTGTTAAGATTTTTTAAAAATGAAAGAACTCCTGTATTGTCAGGGCATCAAGGCACTCAGAAAGGCCAGTCAGGACAGCGCCTCAGAGAAGAGTATGAGTGCCTGCTTATCATTGCTTGGCCTGCACCCCATAGCATGATTGGGGTTCTCAGGGCAGAGGAAATGGGGCAATGAAAAGACTGTAAACCAGCACGAGACAGTGATGCAGTGAGGAAGGGGGCCAAGATAATCTTGGTTGCATCTAAGTGTCCAAAGTATAAATCAGAGGTTTACTAAGCTAATATAAGGGAAGGAAGAACCAGCCCCTAAGAAAGGAGCCAGCAGCAGATACTGAGGGAGCTGAGGTCTCCATTTCATTAGCTTGGGACTGGGAGCTGGGCTCCAACCTTAGTGGAGTTCCATCTAGTAACTTGGGACATGAACATAAGGCTTGGGCTTCCCAGGTGACTCAGTGATAAAGACTCTACCTGCAGTGCAGGAGATGCAGAAGAAGTGGGTTTGATCCCTGGGTCAGGAAGATCCCCTGGATGAGGGCATGGCAACCCACTCCAGTATTCTCACCTGGAGAATCGCATGGACGGAGGAGCCTGGTGGGCTACAGTCCATGGGGTTGCAAGGAGTCGGACGTGACTGAGTGACTTAGCACACACACATGAGCATAAGGCCTACCAAGTAGTCTGACCAGACAATCTGGAGGTGAGCTAAGCACTGTTTGTTTCTTCTTAGACACAGGCAGCAGAGCATCCTGATGGACCAGCTGCTGTAGAAGGAGCTCCTAAAACATTACTCTCCAGCCCACAAGCCTCAGGCCCGTAGCTGGGCCAAGCAGGGTCAGGCAGCCTGCCCTGAAAAAGGAAGGAGTGAAAGGCCTTTCTCTTTTGCCTGGAATTGTCTCAGGTTAGCAATGACTTCACTGCAGAAGGTCTGAAAGGCCTCTCTCCTTCCCCCACACTGTGCTTCTGCATAGCGCCCCTGCCTTCTTCAAGTCTCCTCTCTTGGCACATTCCTCATTTTTTGTCTGTCTCTTTGGTGGCTTCTTTGCTCTTCCCTGGATCTCTTTACTCTGCCCTGCCTTAATTGTCCATCTCCCATCTGTTCCTGATCTGTTTTTCATCCCACTCTCTGATCTGTCTTTGTGTGATGTGGCCCATTCTCATGGCCCTTGTATTAGTCAGCTGGGGCTTCCATAACAAATGATCACAACAGAATATTTGTTTCAACAGAAGAAATGTATGTTCTCACAGTTCTGGAGGCTACCAGTCTAAGATCAAGGTGCCAGCATGGTCATTTTCTGGTGAAGCTTCTCTTCCTGGCTTGTACACAGCTGCCTTCTTGCTGTGTCCTTATGTGGAGGAGAGAGAGAAAGAGTGCAAGCTCTCTGGTGTCTCCTCTTATATGGGCATTAATTCCATCACAAGGGACCCAGCCTTGTGACCTCATTTAAACCTAACTCTTCCAAAGGCCCCATCTCCAAACCCCATCACGATGAGGGCTAAGGCTTCAGCATATGAATTTAGGGGGGCATTCCAATTCATAGCAGTTCTTAGTGATTTCTTAATGCACATTCTTAGACCCGAGTTCTCTGCTAAGCAATCCATCTATATTTCTGACTGAAACAAATTGACATAGTTGAGCTACATCAGTTGAACTCCTGGGGATGTCACGGAACGCATTATCTTCTGTTCAAACCAGCCTCTTCAGCCGTGTTTCCTAGGGTAATTCATGGTAGCACAGTTCTTTGAGGCATAGACTCCTCTCTTGGGGCTCTTGGGTTTGATTTCCCTCTCAAGCCTGATATTGGGTGGTCCAGAGCAGCTGTCCATCCAGGGCTGGGCTTCTGAGCACAGCAGTTATTACAGTTGGCCCCCTCGCTCAATATCCACAGGTTCCACATCTGTGGATTCAATCAACCACAAATTTAAAATAGAAGAAAAATTCCAGAAGGTTCCAAAGAACAAAACTTGAATTTGCCACACACAGGCAACTATTTAGCTAGCACATTTACATTAAGTTAGGTATTATAAGTAATGTAGAGATGACTTAAAGTCTGTGGGAGGATGTGAGTAGGTTATATGCAAATATTATGCCATTTAAAGTAAGGGACTTGAGCATCTTTGGGTTTTGGTGTCCATAGGGGTCCTGGGAACAATCCCCCCAGAAATTGAGGGGTGACTGTAACATATACAAGACTGTGGCCACATCTCTTCTTTCTTGTTTTTTGTTGTGCTTAGTCACTCAGTTGTGTCCAATTCTTTGCAGCCCCATGGAATTAGCCTGCCAGGCTCCTCTGTTCATGGGGATTCTCCAGACCAGAATACTGGAGCAGGTAGCCTTTCCCTTCTCCAGGGGATCTTCCCAACCCAGGGATTGAACCCAGGTCTCCTGCATTGCAGGCGGATTCTTTACCATCTGAGCTACCAGGGAAGCTGTCTTCCTTCTATGTAAGCTGATTGATTCTTTAAACCTACCACTCAACCCTAGCTTCATATTTTAAAAAATATGGATGCCTGGGCTCCACCATGTCTCTGGGGAGGCGCCAGTGGTTCTACGAGTTGCCCAATGAGAGCGGAGAACTTAAGTCACTCCACCTGAGGACTCAGGTGAGCTGTCTTGTGGATACTATAGCAGCAGTTTGGGGACCTGGAACAGCAAGCTTCCAGAGCTTGCTCTGCATCTCTCCCTCCTCCCTTTTCTTTCCAGGTCCGTCTGTGTCCTAAATCTTATTTCCTACCTTTGGCCCTGTTCCTTCCCTCTGGGCTTGTCAACTCATCCCTATTCCTTGGATTGACCATGGCAGTCTCTAAGGACTTTAACTTGGACCCCTTCTAGCACCTTATCCCCTGGTGGGCTGATCTGGTCTTGCTTAGTACCCCCTCCTCCCATCCCTCCATCACCAGGAAGGTCTAGAAAGTCCTTTGCTAGCCTCTTAAGGAATTACCAACATTATTGTACAGACAGAGGATGTCTAATACACGCCGTTGCTGTCTGAACCTGAAACTGATTTTGATTATTACTGAGTGCCGCTGATAAAACCAGAAGCTATTTTTAATGATCCATTTCCTTCTTTTTTTGGATAGCTTATTAGAAGAGGAAAGAAGAGCCATGTGGCATTTGCTGGCGGAGATAGCCAATTTATTATCTGGCAGTTTTCTGTGCTTTACTGTAGGTGTACAACACGGAAAAGGGGCAGTATGCTAACCTCAGGGCTGGCTTGGACAAGAGTTTAATTTAGATTGTTGCGTCAGATTATGTTTGCTTTCTAAAAACTGACTACACTTTGAGACCCCCCTTAACAACAGTAAATCTTAAGAATTCAGGAGTAATAAGAACAAGGCCAGCAACACAGTAGAAAAATTGGCAGAGATATAAGCAAGCAATTCACAGAATAGGAAATAAAAAATGACCACCAGTCACTAAAGAACACTTACTACACTAGTAATCAGTGAAATACAAATTAAAAGGTAGTAAGAGATTTATTTCAATAAGTCAAAGATGTTAATAGACAATAACAGAAAAAGAGATGCACACTGACCAAGAAACATAAAAAGATGCTCCTTGGCACTAGTCAGCAGGAAACTACAGATATAGAGACATCATTTCTCAACAGTCAGATTGGTGAAAATTACTATGTTGGCAAGGATACAGAGAAATAGATATACAAGGACATGTGATATACTGCAGGTGGGATTGTAAATTGTATTCTGGAGGGCAGCTTATCACTATATATCAAAATTTTATCAGTATATGTTAAAATTTTCATCAATTTGAAAATTTATTTTGTGTCAGAACTGTTTTATAATTTCATTTTCTCCTGAAGCATCTTATCAGAGCAAGTTAGAACAGCTGTAGGCTAATGAGTGATGTTTCAGTAAAACTTTATTTGGTGGTGCTCAGTCACTCAGTCATGTCTGACTCTTTGCAACCTCATAGACTATAGCCTGCCAAGCTCCTCTGTCCATGGGATTTTCCAGGCAAGAATGCTGGGGTGGGTTGCCATTTCCTTCTTCAGGGGATCTTCCTGACCCAGGGATTGAACCCATGTCTCTTGTGCCTCTTGCATTGGCAGGCGGATTCTTCACCACTGTGCCACCTGTGTATTTCATATAATTTGCACATATCATTACATATCATTCTTCTTTTGGGGGACTTCCTCCCCCAAAACATTTAAAAAACTAAAAACCAATCTAATCTTGGGGTGGTGGTTTGATCACTAAGGCATGTCCGACCCTTGCGACCCCATGGACTGTAGCCCGCCAGTCCATGAGATTTCCCAGGCAAGAATACTGGAGTGGGTTGCTGTTTCCTTCTTCAGGGGATCTTCCTGACCCAGGGATTGAACCCACATCCCTACTTGGCAGACAAATTCTTTACTGCTGAGCCACTAGAGAAGCCCTGGGAGCTGTACAAAAACAGATAGTGGGCTGGATTTGGCATGTAGGGCTTAATTTGCCAAACTTTGTTTTATATTATTACTTGTTTCTTAAAAATTAGAAATTGCTGTAACACTATTTAAAGCTAACTTTAAAAACTAACCATTACCCAAAACAAAACATTAAAGATCAACTTCAAAGCAAGCAAGGTCCGTTCTATTTTTGACCTTATTATTTGTTAAACAAACGCTAGTGTTTTAAAAATTCTATCTTATGATCCATTCTTGTGCATTCTTTCCCTGGAATTAGTCCCCAAGTCCGTTTGTATTGTCATTCCTGTTCATAATTCATGGATTAGTATCGAGCTAGGACACTTGATGAACAGCTGGGGGAGTTCACTCATAATGTCATAGGCCTGCCCCAGATCTGGCTGCCAAGCATCAAACTGGCCAGTATCCGGATGGTGGGCATGGTCTCATGTTTCAACTTCCCTGGTGGCTCGGCCGTAAAGAATCGAGCTGCAAGGCGGGAGATGTGGGTTCGATATCTGGATTGGGAAGATCCCCTGGAGAAGAAAATGGCAACCCACTCCAGTATTCTTGCCGGGGTAATCCCATGGACAGAGGGGCCTGGTGGGCTACAGAGACCACGGGGTCACAAGAGTTGCACACGACTTAGTGACTAAGCCACCACCATAGCCGAGACATTCTGTCCACGGTTGGGATCGTCCTGAAGATACTCAATTAAGTCCAAGCGCAGTGGGCTTATTTTAAGTCACTGGCTTAGTTCTGAAGAAAGAGAGAGAGAGCTAGCGAACTCAGCTGAAAAGTGGCTCATTCTCACACATTTGGGAAAAAAAAACAAACTGTAGCTTCATGCTGCCGCGTCCTTATTTTTAGAGTGAAGGAATTCTGTCAAAAGAGTTATAGCTCCTTAATTTCTAAGACTTGGGCAGCTTCTACATCTTGAGCAAGTTTAGGGAGGTTGTCTTGCTCAACCTGTTAACAACAGGCTTCCTCTAAACTTTCTTCTTACGGCAACCAAGACAGCAAGCTGATTATTCTGGCTAGTGGTGAGCTCCAGGTTCTAATCAATATACTGAGGATTTAGATTTACAAGGAGCTCTGCAGACCATAACGAGAGTGCTAAAGATGCTATCTCTCTCTTTTAATAAAACTGAATGATAATATGCTGAAAACTGGTGGAATGCAAACTTTAGGGTTTTACCCAAGAAATTCGAACCAAATTCAGCACTATTGTTCTTCAGAACTATTTCTGAACTTTGAACGAAATTTCATGTGATGCAACTAAACAGGAAGAAACAGGAGGAAGATCTTCATGGGACTGACGTTAAGCTTCTTGAGTTTGTATGTGGTCAGTCAGTGAAGCTGAAATTCTTTCACATATTGTTTGTAATAATTGAAAAACAGTATGATGATATGGCAAGTAGGAAGGGGAGCCAAGGGGCTTTGATTTTGTATGGTATGTCCTTCTGGCTGGTGACTTGAAGAGCATTGCTGAGGCTAATCTATATTCTTTATCATATGACTGGTTAACACCAAAAGACAGGTGTGGTCCAGGACCCTCATTACCTTAACTATGGACTTGCAGACATGGTTACCTTTCACATCCACCATCTCATTGACCTCTGATAGAGGCTATTCTTGAGCTTATATGAAATCTTGCCTTTTGTCCAAATCTTGCACGTTTGTGTGGATAGGACCACCCTCCTCAATTTTTTCATTTATTGAATTATGCCTGCTTGCTGTTAGACTTCCATGGGTGGAGCATAGCAATAGTTGTGGAGGGTGTATATTTGGAAGGAATAGTTACAGGTGAGAGTCCCTTTCCACCCTGGCTCAAGATATCCACATCTGAGTCATAATCATACACATAATCCATTGTGTATGCCCCTGGTCTCTTATGCACCATCTTGATAATTTGATTAGTTTTACAATGGCATGTTTCATCACCTGTACTCATTCAGCCAGGCACTCAAGCACTGGACATTGGTTGGATGGGCTGCATCAAGCTGTGTATGTGAAATCAAAGAGTTTAGCAGCTGCACTCACTGAGCTTGGATCATTGCATGTTGTCCATCAACCAGCTACTTCTTGAAGGAAAGACTGAGAAAATCCTTGTTCCCTCTTCTGCAGCACTTAGATGGTGTCCACATCTGCTTCTTCAGGATTGCCTTTGTCATTCAGAGAAGAAGCCGTGTTGTGGTACCAAAATGGATCCCAAGTGGAGGTGAGGTTTTTTGTGTTTTTTGCTGTCGGTGGTAAACAGCTGCTTTACTTGAATGAACTCCATGGCCATACCTATATCTCTCAAATCAGCATGAGTAGCCTTTGTCCATTGTAGATCCATTGTATAGCTCACTTCAGACATCCTCATGGGAACAGGCTCTGCCTATCATGGCAGTCTGAGTTGTCCTCGTCCTGTTGTATCTGAGCTTCTTGAATTTTCTCCATTTCTGCTGCCCCGAGCTGATCATTCTCAAGGTCAGGTTGAGAAAGGTTTAAAACCACGTTAAAACTTTTAACTGTGTATATCTTTTGCCCAGCCATTTTACTTCCTAGAATTTATTGTAACAAAGCATTTACAAATACATAGCTATTTGCTGTATTATTATTTATAATAAAAATTATAAATAATCTAAATATCCATCATCATGAAAGTGAAAGTGTGAGTGAAAGTGAAAGTCGCTCAGTCATGTCCGGCGACTCTTTACGATCCATGGAATTCTCCAGGCCAGAAAACTGGAGTGGGTAGCCTTTCCCTTCTCCAGGGGATCTTCCCAATCCAGGAATTGAACCGGGATCTCTTGCGTTGCAGGTAGATTCTTTACCAACTGAGCTAAAGGGAGATCTTATCCATCATTATGGGAGTGCTTAAATGAACAAAGCAAACATACAGGGAATGTTACACAGCATATGCTGAGTATGAGGTAGACCTAAGGGTCTCTAAATTTGCATGAACAGTATCGGAAATCTATTGTTGAGTGAACAAAAGGAAAGTCACAGTTCAGTAGGTATAATCTGATGTCGTTTCTGTAAAGTAAAAATGATCAGTGATGACAAAATGAAACTATATTCTTTGATAAGTATATGTGAAACCCAAGAATAGAAACATGCCTGTAATATTCAAGCCAAATTGGCAGTGATCATTTTTTCTGTGAAGAGACTGGGATTTAGAGGTTCTGGGAAATAATTAGCTCTAAGTACCATGTAATATTTTTACTTTGGGAATGTATTTGTGCTTACTTGTATAATTAAAAGTGAACAATAACTTTTAAAAGTAAAATGAATAAAATGAGAGAGATGGATTAAAAAAGAACTCAAGGCTGTGAAATAGGCAGCTCTGTGGACTCCACTCTACCGTCCGCATGTGCAGACAGCCCCATGGAGACCCCCCACGCTGCCCCAGCCCCCTCCACTCACATGATCCAGGCCTGTTCAGGAACCACGTGCCTACCCTGGAGGCAGGGGTGCCGGTTCTTGGCTGGAAAATTAAGAGAGAGACGGTGATAATAACTGACTTTGTTTAGCATGAGGGACACGAAGAATGGGAAGGAGATGCAGGGAAGGAAAAAAAAAACTTTTCCTGTACCCATGTTAGGTTTATTGACTGGGGTGCTGCAAATGAGATAGTCAAAAGACAGATTAACAGGAAAAAAACAATCAGAAGTTTGTTACTATGTGCATCTGAGTACGCATAGGGGGAAACTCAGTGATGAGCAGCTCAAGTAGGGGTTAGAACTTGGGCTCATAATAGCACCTTAAGGGAAGAACAATAAATTTGTGGAGAAGTAACAAATAAAGGAAAAGGACTTTGTGCTTCTTGTGTCTTAGTTGCTCAGTTGTGTCCAACTCTTTGCAACCCCATGGAGTGAAGCCCACCAAGCTCCTCTGTCCATGGAATTCTCCAGGGAAGAATACTGGAGTGGGTTGCCATTCTCTTCTCCGGGGGATCTTCCTGACCCAGGGATGGAACCTGGGTCTCCTGCATTGCAGGCAGACTCTTCACCATTTGAGCCACCAGGGAAGCCCAAAACAACCTTACACAATAACAAACTGACAAAAATGAACTCACTTCAATTGAGCTAATACCTACTTGAATATATTATTGTATTCAAAAACTCTCAGTACTGATCTATAATATTGTGTTTTCACAAAGCATATGTTGTTATGGACACAGAAAATAATCAAATCCTTATCTCCTTTAAAAAGAAATAGAACATAAAATAGACTGTGTGCTCCATGATCTGTGTACTTTGCACTCTAATGTTCTGCATGACTCACAGCAACACTGATTGGTAGTTTTGTTCCAAAATTTCCATGTATCTGAAGTAGTCACTCATTCGAGACCCATGCAGTGCTACTTCATTTAGGAAAACCCACAGATCTTGAGTCTGAGTGTGCTGTAGAATGTCTTGTTGTAGATGTTTGAATATAGCTATACAGACATACACTTGATAATCTGGACCAAGGAAAAGACAGGTGGCAGTGCAATGGCAGATTTCTATCTAATCTAAATAGTTCCAAAAACACTGAGTTACCCATTGTAGGCAAATCTGTGATGGTGCAAAATCAGACATATGAAAAGCTGAAAAGTGGCACCTTCACTTTCAGAAAGTAGCATTTGGTGCAGCAAATTGTAGGCAGGTAAATATGTAGGGGAAACTAATGGAAGATGAGGGTTGTTTTAATGCAGTTTGTTATGTGGCTGCCACTGGAGTTGTCTCTGAGGTGAACCTGGAATTGTCTCCAGTGATTAAGAATTGTCCTGCACTTCCTGGCAGAGAGAGAGGGAGGGCTGAGATTTTTTTTCTCAAGTCTGTTTCTTCTCAATTGTCTCCAGCTCAAAACTATCCTTGTTATAGAGGCATATTTTGGGGTGGCATACCCTGAACTCCTTCAGAGATAATCTAAGGAAAAAGACGTAAGACCTTGTGTGCTGAGAGAGAAATAAAGGCATCACTCTCAAGTATGAAGAAGGTAGTGCCGTGGGCAGGAAGCAAGCAAATATCCTCTCAGGTTTATCCTCATAACCCCTATTCCCAAGAGCCTTCATAGTCATTGTTTCCAGCCTCACAGTGTTTAGCGGGGCTTGATTATCTTTCTTTCACCAGCTCTGGCTCTGTAGTCTGACGCATATAGGAAGGACAGCGGAGCAGTCCCGCTCTTTGGGTTTGTAGACGTCTTTGACCTCACCATGAACCTGCTCGGCACTTTGGACTGCAGTCTTGAAATGGGGGCATGGTTTGAGCAGGCCTGTTCTCTTCAAGTCCTGGACCTGGCACTGAAGGGACTGGGCCTCTGCTGCCCTCTGCAGCAGAAAGGCAACACTGCACGTTGTCTGGGGGCTTACCTTTTCAAGAGGCAACAACTGTGTTCTAACAGCTACCAATCGGTGGCTTGGTGGTTTTTAACTTTTAACATTTTTAACTTTTTAAAGCAATTTTAACTTTTTAAAACTTTGGGTGGATTTTAACTTTTCATCCAGATGTTTCAGCTGGTGATTTTTGTTATTGGAAATTCCTTTACTTTCTCTAGTTCTACTATTCTAATTTCTTTGTACATGATGCATGATTATATACGAAGTTTCAGTGGACTGAATGGGCCCCTCAAAATTCTTATGTTGAAATTCTAATCTCAGTGTGATGGTATCAGGACATGGGGCCTTTGGACAATAATTGACGGCAAAGCCCTCCTGAATGGGATTAGTGTCCTTATATTGGGTTGGCCCGAAAGTTTGATCAGGTTTTCCGCAAGATGTTACAGGAAAACCCAAATGAACTTTTGGGCCAGCCCAATGAAAGCAGCTCCAGCGAGCTCTTTTTCCCCCTTTGGCCTGTGAGTACACAACTAGAAGTTGGCAGTCTGCAACCTGGAAGAGGGCTGGCATCCTGATCTCGGACTTCCAGACTCTAGAACAGTGAGAAATGAATTTCTGTGGTTTATAAGCCACTCAATCTATGGTGATTTGATACTGTTGATATTTTCCATCTTCTTCATCCCTGACTACTCACACGGGATGGCATTTCAGGACCATCTGAGTGCACATCGGGTATATGATGTGTTCCGGTGATGTGGACTGCTGGTGCTGGTCACCCAACGTGCCTTAGCATAGGTACAGGTGCTACCTTATATCTTGATAGTGGCTACAATTGGTCAGCAGGTGTAATGGTGTTAATGGCTGAAGGGGGACTGGAAGGACTGGCACCCAACAGTTCAAGAGACAGTTTGTGTGCAGCGGTGGATCGGCTGGTTATTCCGAAGTCAATAGAGTCTTTCTATGTGGGACGGTGAGAGTGAGCCAGAGCCTCTTTCTGCTTTCTGAGAGAGACTCTGTCAGTCTGCTGAAGCCCCGCATCTTATTCCTCAGTCCATTCCTATTAATGGTGCAGCTGGACTTTTGTGAGTCTCCTCTTACCGTTGTATTATTACCAACGTAGCCCTTTTCTTTTTGTTAGCTCTTTTATGGGAACTTGGGAGGAGGTGTAACAAATGCTGCTGGTCTGACACCATGATACCTTGTATATCATCATGGGGTTTTATTACTGTAACAATGGAAGTATTTGCAATCGAAAGGTCAAAATTTACAGTGCTAGAACCACAAACAGAGAGCCAAGAGAGGGGGTAGGAAACATTCAGAGGCAAAAATGTATAAATTATTGAGATGTTAAAATACACCCATAGATGGAGGTGCTTAGGTTAAATGTCTTCTATTTTTATTATCAATTGGAGATGTCTGTACAGCTCTGGTATAATACCTATGGGGTGCTCAAACACAGATCTTTCAAATTCCCAAAGAAATTTTGTGTGGCTTATTGCAAAGTTTGATTAATTAAAAATGTGTCTACGATCCAAGTAAGCAAAATAAGGCATAAAGGCATTCTTCCTTTTTTCCTTTTAGTAAGTTTCCCATTAAGCATTGCATCATTTCTCTTTTAAGTTGCTGTTGTTCAGTTGCTAAGTTGTGTCTGACTCTTTGGACCCCATGGACTGTAGTGCTCCAGCCTCCTCTGTCCTCCATTATCTCTGGGAGACTGCTCAAATTCACGTTCATTGTGTTGGTGATACCATCTAACCATCTCATCCTCTCACCCACTTCTCCTCCTGCACTCAATTTTCCCCAGCATCAGGGTCTTTTCTAATGAGTCAGCTCTTCTCATCATGTGGCCAAAGTGTTGGAGCTTCCATATCAGTCCTTCCAATAAGTATTCAGAGTTGATTTCTTTTAGAATGGATTGGTTTGATCTCCTGTACGTCCAAAGGACTCTCAAGCATCTTCTCCAGCACCACAGTTTGAAAGCATCAATTCTTTGGCTCTCAGCTTTCTTATGGTCCAACTCTCACATCTGTATATGGCTACTGGAAAAGCCACAGCTTTGACTTTTATGGATCTTTGTTGGCAAAGTAATATCTCTGCTTTTTAATATGTTATCTAGGTTTGTCATAGCTTTTCTTCCAAGGAGCAAGCGTCTTTTAATTTCATGGCTGCAGTCACTGTCCACAGTTATTTTGGAGCCCGAGAAAATAAAGTCTGTCACTGTTTCCATTGTTCCCTATCTATTTGCCGAGAAGTGATGGGACCAGATGCCATGATCTTCGTTTTTTGAATGTTGAGTTTTGAGCCAGCTTTTTCACTCTCTTCTTTCACTTTCATCAAGAGGCACTTTAGTTCTTCTTTGTTTTCTGCCATAAGGGTGGTGTCATCTGCATATCTGAGGTTATTGATATTTCTCCCGGCAATCTAATTCCAGAATGTGCTTCACCTAGCCTGGCATTTCGCATGATGTGTTCTGCATATAAGTTAAATAAGGAGGGTGATAATATACAGCTAAGACATACACCTTTCCCAATTTGGAACCTGTCTGTTGTTTCATGTCCGGTTCTAGTGGTTGCTTCTTGACCTGCATACAGGTTTCTCAGGAGGCAGATAAGGTGGTCTGCTATTCCCATCTCTTTAAGAATTTAGGGAAGATAGCATAACATATGAAATGTGGTGGTGGTGGTTTAGTTGCTAAGCCATGTCTGACTCTTACAACTTCATGAACAGTAGCCCACCAGGCTCCTCTGTCTAATAAAGGATGGAACAGCACCTAAGTACACATGCTGAGTGGGCTAGTGTGTTCCAGACAAAAACAGAAGGGACCCACAGACAGGTATACCCAAAGAAAATATTTTGAATTACATGAGTTTAAAGCTGCAATCAAGATCGCCAGGAGAAATATCAACAACCTCAGATATGCAGATGATACCACTCTTATGCAAAGAGGAACTAAAGAAATTCTTGATGAGGGTGAAAGAGGACAGTGAAAAATCTGGCTTAAAGCTCCACATTCAAAAAACTAAGATCATGGCATCTGGGTCCATCACTTCATGGCAAATTGATGGGGAAAACATGGAAACAGGGGCAGATTTTATTTTCTTGGGCTCCAAAATCACTGTGGACAGTGAGTACAGCCATGAAATTAAAAGACACTTGCCCCTTGGAAGAAAAGCTGTGACAAACCTCAGTTCAGTTCAGTCACTCAGTCGTGTCTGACTCTTTTCGACCCCATGGACTGCAGCACGCCAGGCCTCCCTGTCCATCACCATATCCAGGAGTTTACTCAAACTCATGTCCATTGAGTTGGTGATGCCATCCAGCCATCTCATCCTCTGTCGTCCCCTTTTACTCCTACCCTCAGTCTTTCCCAGCATCAGGGTCTTTTCCAGTGAGTCAGTTCTTTGCATCAGGTGGCCAAAGTATTGGAGTTTCAGCTTCAGCATTGGTTCTTCCAGTGAATATTCAGGACTGATTTCCTTTAGAATGGACTGGATGGGTCTCCTTGCAGTCCGAGGGACTCTCAAGAATCTTCTCCAACACCACAGTTCGAAAGTATCAATTCTTCGGTGCTCAGCTTTCTTCACTGTCCAACTCTCACATCCAAACATGACTACTGGAAAAACCATAGCTTCGACTAGACAGACCTTTGTTGACAAACCTAGACAGTGTATTAAAAAGCAGGGGTATCACTTTGCCCACAGAGGTCCATCTAGTCAAAGCTATGGTTTTTCCAGTAGTCACGTATGGTTGAGAGTTGGACCATAAAGAAGGCTGAGCGCCAAAGAATTGATGCTTTTGAACTGTGGTATTGGAGAAGACTCTTGAGAGTCCCTTGGACAGCAAGGAGATCAAACCAGTCAGTCCTAAAGGAAATCAACCCTGAATATTTCCTGGAAGAATTGATGCTGAAGCTGAAGCTTCAACACTTTAGCCAACTGATGAGAAAAGTTGACTCACTGGAAAAGACCCCAATGCCGGGAAAGATTGAAGACAGGAGAAGGGGGTGACGGAAGGTGAGATTGTTGGATGGCATCACTGACTCAATGGACATGAGTTTGAACAAACTTTGGAAGATAGTGACAGACTGGGAAGCCTGGAGTGCTGCAGCCCATGGGGTTGCAAAGAATTGGACATGACTTAATGACTGACCACCAACAACAATAACAACAAAGAATCCTACAAATATCTGCTTGGAAAGGCAGTTTATCTATAAATTGAATAGGGATGAATTCAGCATTTTTTTTTTTTTTTGGTTAAAAGCATTCTGACGCTCTTTGGGGGACTTGCCTTTCTCACTTGAGTCAGTACAACGAGCTGTCACATTCTTGATCCTTTCCTGCCAAGAAGTGGGAATGTGACCTGAGACCAACAGAACAGTCTCTCTCTGGAATTGGAACTTTAACAGAGTTAACAAAAAGACAGAAGATAGTTGCTTCTGCTCATTCACCCTAGTTGCAGTGTCACAATATCTGCTGTCAATTTCTGCAGCTGAAATTCCACCAGCAGCTCTGTTCTGTCTTTTCAAGCCTGTTGGTCCTTCTTTTAGAGTTTGAGGATATTTCCCTATATTGTTTCCATAAATTCCACTTTTGCTCCAGTTGGAAAGAGGCCCTAAGGGAAGGGCAGATTTTGGACAGATGGGGAACTGGCCAGAATGAGGAAGAAAGCCCCTTCATACGTCGGATCTCAACAGCCCACAGCATATACCAGCAAAACTACACATTCTGCTTTCCCTAGGTACACCAGAAGGTGGCGCTCTGAGAAACTAAATAGCTGATGCCCCCAAATAAATAGTAAAAGGCATTTTGGAACAGTCGGGTGGGACGACTTCTTCTGATGGCATTGGATAACTTGAAGCAATTCAAGAATAATGAAATCAAACCTTTAAATTATTGCCTCAGGGTAATTTGCTGTGTCCTGACTATCCTGGCACTTTAAGACTCACAATTACTGATGTAATGGTCTTACTGCCAGAGGCATAGTTCATGTAGAGTTCCTTCTTTGTCTTACCATTTTGGATAAGTTCTGAGTATATCAGAGCAGACAGTTCAGCTGCTGGCCATTTTAATGACAGAGAGTGCATTTACAGTTCATGATATTTATATTCTGTACACATGCACACACATAAGTTACCAGCAGAGAAACCAAAATTGGGTTGTCTTCAGAATCACTGCAACCTACAAGGCTTTAAAAATACATTATCTGTGGAATTTGGAGGAAGAAAAGGCTGTGATCCAAGTATTTGAAATAAGCCATGCTGGGGACTTCACTGGTGGTCCAGTGATTAAGACTGTTTGCTTCCATTGAAGGGGGCACGGGTTTGACCCCTGGTTGGGGAACAAAGATCCTGCATGCTGCAGGGGGTAGACGAAAAAAAAAAAGCCATGTTGTGTTTTGTGTATGACCACAATAGAAAGCAATCCTTAGATATGTAAGGGCACAGGGATCATACCATCCATATCCCCTGCTTGAAAAAACTGCTCCAGCTAACCAAGAGATGAAGCAAGGGAGAGAGGGAAGTGAGAGAACCCATGGTTTGAAAGGAATCCTGGTTCCAACATGAGCCTAGCCCCAAAGTGAAAGTGAAAGTGTTAGTTGTGTCCGACTCTGAACTGTAGCCCACCAGGCTTCTCTGTCCATGGAATTCTCCAGGCCAGAATGCTGGAGTGGGCAGCCATTCCCTTCTCCAGGGGATCTTCCCAACCCAGGGATCGAACCCAGGTCTCCTGTGTTGCAGGCAGATTCTTTACCATCTGAGCTACCTGGGAAGCCCCAAGCCTAGCCGTAAAGCTAGCCTGAACTCTGGACCTGGGAGGCTCACTGGATTCTTTGTCGTCAGGGGAATTTTGCCGTCAAAGAGGCAGTGTGCTTCCCTAAGCTGCTTCCTTCCTCAGCTGCTCGTTTTCCTGTACCAGGAAATGTGTCTATTGTGACACGTCTTTTGCCCTCTCACGCACGTAGAATCTAATACTTTGTTTGGCAAGCACTTGTGATTTGAATTTTCTTTACGCGTTTGCAAACAAAGCCCAATCTATCTAGGGGCTATGCTGCTAAGCTGCTGAGTCGCTTCAGTCGTGTCCGACTCTATGCGATCCCATAGACGGCAGCCCACCAGGCTCTGCCATTCCTGGGATTCTCCAGGCAAGAATACTGGAGTGGGTTGCCATTTCCTTCTCCAGTGCATGAAAGGGAAAAGTGAAAGTGAAGTCACACAGTCGTCCGACTCTTAGCGACCCCATGGGCTGTAGCCTACCAGGCTCCTCCATCCATGGGATTTTCCAGGCAAGAGTACTGGAGTGGGGTGCCATTGCCTTCTCCAAGGCGGGGGGGGGGGGGGGGGGGGCTATGACTCAGAGCTAAAAAATACATTTTCCCATTTCCACCAAGCAGGATACTTAATGAAATTTAAAGAGCTTTTTATTGTCATGCAAAGTCATGATTTTCTGCATCTTTAAAACTTGGATTAAATGATTTTATCCTACAAAAATAAAAGAATTGGTTTGTAGATAAATATATAAAGGTATACATTAGATGAAAAAAAAAAAAAGAATCATCTTGAATGCTACCAATAGAAAATAGTTGAATAAAGGGTGGCATGGCCCTATTTTTGGATATTATGTAACTATTCAAAAGGAGGAGTTTGATTTAGATGTACTGCTCTATGGCAAAAGCCACAAGAAAGCGAGTTGAAGAGAAATGTGTGTGGCATGACCTAGTTTTGTAAAATCAGAGAAAAAGCTTTTACTGGTGTGAAGATTTTCACTTGGGTGCATTACTGGGAACATGGAGAAGAATGTGGACATAAAGCTATTAACATTTATCCTCTTAGGAAGAGGTGGTGGTGGGAGTGAAGGTCATAGGGAGGGGAAATATTGTTGGGTGTTTCTCTGATGCCTTCAAGATTTTGAGGGGGGTGGGGCTTAAAAGGCGATAAAAAGTATCTATTGCTTTTTAGTTTGAAAGAAAAATCCAATAAAGTAAACATTAAAGATAACTCATCCAGAATGGCTTCTGTGTTTTATTGTTTTGAAACTGATTTATTTGTTATGCATTTATTTTGGGCTGCACTGGTTCTCTGTTGCTGCATGAGGGCTTTCTCTCGTTGACGTGCGCAGGTTTCTGATTGCATGGCTGATTTTGCCGCAGAGCGCAGGCTCTGTGTCTTTGTAGGTTTGCCTATTATGAAACTTTATCTAAATGACCATACGGTAGATGTGTCTGGCTTTTTGCAATTAGTATAGTTGTCAAGTGTTTTTCATGTTATGGCTTGTATCACTATCTAACCCCTTTTATAGACAAACACTATTTCATTGCATGGACATATCACTTTTGTTTACCCATTCCTGAGTTGATTAACATTTGCATTGTTTATACTTTTCGTCTATTTCTTGACTAATGCTGCTTTGAGCATTCACGGGCAAGTTTTTCTGTAGACATAGTTTTGGATTCTTTTTGATATATATTTAGGATAGGATTGCTGAGTCTTACGGTAACTCAGTGTTTAACATTTTTGGAAACCGCCCAGGCAGCTATGCCATCTTACAATATCACAAGGAATGCAGGCGCATTCTACTTTCTCCACACCCTTGCCGCTGCTTGTTTATTTTAGCCATCCTGGTGTGTATGAAATAGTTTTGATTTACTTTTTCCTAACGACTTACCGTGTTATTTTTAATGGTCTGTCAGCCATTTGCATTTCTTTTCTGAATAGATGTCTTTTTAAATCCTTTGCTCATTAAAATAAAATTAGGTTATTTGTCTTTCCATTGTTGGAATGTAAGAGCTCTTTGTACATTTTAGATAGATATTCCTTAGTAGGTACGTGATTTGCAAATATTTTTTTCTCATTCTATGGGTTGTTGTTATTTTCTTGATGGTATCACTTGAGAGTTTTTAATTTTGATGCAATTCAATTTATCTATTTTTTCTTATTTATGTTTGTACTGTTTTTTGGCCATGGCATGTGGAACGTGGAATCTTAGTTCCCTGAGTAGGGATCAAGCCCATGTCCCCCATGCATTAGGAGTGTGCAGTCTTAATCACTGGACTGCCAGGGAAGTCTCATGTTTGTGCTTTTTGAATTGTATTTGAGAAACCACTATTTAATCCAAGGTCATAAAAATTTGTTCCTATATTTCTTTTAAAAGTTTTATCATTCTAGCTCTTACATTTAGGTCTGTTTCATTGTGAGTTGTTTTTTATATATGGGGTGAGGTTGGAGTCAGACTTGGATTTTTTTTTTTTGCATGTGTATAGCCTTTATCCCAGCAGCATTATTGAAAACACCGTTCTTTCCCATTCAATTGTCTTGACACCCTTGTGAAAAATATCTGTTTATCATAGATATAGGAGCTTGTTTCTGGACTCTCAATTAGATCCCATTGATCTGTATATCTATCCTTATGCCAGTATTGCACTTTCTTGATTAATGTATGTTTGAAATAAGTTTTGCAATTGGGAAGTGTGAGTCCTCCAAATTTCTTTTTCTTTTTCAAGATTATTTGGTTATTCTGGGTCCCTTGCATCTCCACATGAATTTAGAATCAGCTTGTCAACTTCTACAAAGAAACCCAGTGGATTTTGATAGAGATTGCATTGAATTTGTAGATTAGTTGGGGGAGTTTGGCCATCTTAACAATATTAAGTGTTCCAATCAATGAACGTAGGATGTCTATTTATTTAGATCTTCTTAAATTTCTTTCAGTGATTTTTTTTTGTAGTTTTCAAAGTATAAGTCTTATGCTTTTCTGATAAATTATTTCTAAAGTGTTTTGTTTCTGATGTTTTTGTGATTATAGTTGTCTTCTTAATTTCATTTTCAGATTGTTCATTGTTAGTGTAGGTATAGAAATACAACTTTTTTTTTTTGGTATGTTATCTTGTATTCTGAACTTTGCTGAATGCTTTAAATCTAACAGCTTTTATTTTTTTGCCATTTCTTAGGGTTTTCTATGCATGAGATCACGTCATCTCTGAGTAGGGTTACTTTGTCCTTTACAGTCTGGATGCTGTTATCTCCTTTGTCCAGGCTTATTTGCATTTAGTACAACATTGAATAGAGGTGATGAAGGCAGACATCAGTCTTGTTTTTAATTGTAGGAGGAAAGCATTCAGCCTTTCACTGTTAAGTATGAAGTTAGTGAAGGTTTTTATTAAGATGCTCTTTATTTTAAATTCTTTATTGAGGAACCCCCCTTTTATTTCTAGTTAATTGAGTGGGGTTTCTTTTTTGATAGAGTATTGGACTTTGTAAATTAACAGCAAAAAGTGCCACTCTATTTAGGTGTGATGGGACATATAAAAAGCTGTGCTTATTTAATGTATATAACTGGATGAACTTGGAGATATACATCTGTGAAACCATCCCTGTCTATACCGTAAGCATACCCATTATTTCCACTGGCAAATGTTTTTCTGCATTTGTTGAGGTAATCATGTAGTTTTAATCCTTTATTTTTTTTAAACTAATTTACTTCTTTTGGGTTGTGCTGGGTCTTTGTTGACGCAGGGCTTTCTCTACTGTGATGAGCAGGGCTCCTCTCTAGTTGCGGTGTGTGGCTTCTCATTGTAGTGGCTTCTCTTGTGGCAGACCATGAACTCTAGGGGATGCGTGTTGACATTTTACTGAAGATTTTTGCATCTAAATTTATAAGAGATATTGGTTTTTGGTTTTCTCTTGTGATGACTTTGTCTAGTTTTGATTAAACTGGCCCCATAAAATGAATTGGGTAGCATTCCTTCCTTTGCCAACTTTTGGAAGAGTCTATGGAAAGGGTTGCTAATTCTTTAAATAGTTGGTTGAATTTACCACTGAAGCCATTCCAGTCATGGGCTTTACTTGCAGGTAGTTTTTGGATTACCAATCCAGTCTCTTTACTTGTCATAGGTCTATTCCTTCTTAAGTCAGTTTTAGTAGTTTGTATCTTTCTAGGAATTCCATCGGAGAAGGCAATGGCACCCCACTCCAGTACTCTTGCCTGGGAAGTCCCATGGATGGAGGAGCCTGGTAGGCTACAGTCCATGGGGTCGCTGAGAGTCGGACACGACTGAGCGACTTCACTTTCACTTTTCCCATTCATGCACTGGAGAAGGAAATGGCAACCTACTCCAGTATTCTTGCCTGGAGAATCCCAGGGATGGCGGAGCCTGATGGGCTGCTGTCTATGGGGTTGCACAGAGTCGGACACGACTGAGGCGACTTAGCAGCAGCAGCAGCAGCAGGAATTCCATTTCATCTAGGTTATGTAATTTGTTCCATACATTGTTAATTGTGTTTGTTTATAATCATTTCATCTTTGTAAGGTTGGTGTTTATGTCTCCTGCTTCATTCCTGATTATAGTAATTTGAGCTTCTTTTAGTCTTTTCTTGGTCAGTCTAGCTAAACGTTTGTCAATTTGGTTGACCTTTTCAAAGAAGCAACTTTTGGTTTTACTAGTTTTCTTTATTATCTTTCTATTTTTTAATTAATTAATATTCTGATTTAATATTATTATCTCCTTCTTGCTTTAGGTTTGATTTGCCCTTTTTTTAGTTTCTTAAGCTAGAAGGTTGTGGCTGATTCAAGATTTTAAAAAATTTTAACATAGGAATATAATGCTACAAATTTGCTTCTAAGCACCACTTTAGTGTCATTCCAGAAGTTTTAATGTGCTATGCTTTAATTTTCAATCATATTGAAATATTTTCTAGTTTCCTTCGTGGTAATTTCTTCCTTTGATTTAATTGGTTCTTTTAGGGTGTGTTGATTAATTTCCACACTTGTGAATACCCCAAATTTCCTTCTGTCATTGACTTCTAATTTTATTCCATTGTGGTTGGAAAGCACATTTTCAATTTTGTAAAATTATGCATTCTCATTTTGTGGCTTAATATATGGTTTGTTCTCCAGAATGTTCAATGTGTACTTTAGAAGACTTTATGTTTACCACAGTGCTGTGTTACTTTACAGCAAAGTGAATCCATTATACATATATTCACTCTTTTTAGATTCTTTTCCCATATAGATCATTACAGAGTATTGAGTAGAGTTCTGGGTGCCATGCAATAGGTTGTAATTAGCTATCTATTTTATATTTAGTAGTGTGCATATGGGGCTTCCCTGGTGGCTTAGATGGTAAAGAATCCGCCTGCAAAGCTAGAGACCTAGGTTCAATCCGTGGGCTGGGAAGATCCCCTGGAGGAGGGCATGGCAACCCACTCCAGTACTCTTGCCTGGAGAATTCCATGGATGAGGAGCCTGGCGGGCCACGGTCCATGGGGCCGCAAAGAGTCAGACACACTGAGTGACTAAGAACAGCACAGCACAGTGTGTACCTGTCAATCCCAGTCTCCCAGGTTATCCCTCTTCTCCTTTCCCCCTGGTAATCATAAGTCTGTTTTCTATATCTGTGACTCTATTTCTGTTTCGCCAATAAGTTCATTTGTACCGTTTTTTAAGATTCCACATATAAGTGCTATGATATATCTGTCTTTGTACAAATATGATAACTGAGAGATTATCATACTGACTTAACTCAGTATGGTAATCTCTGGGTCCATCCATGTTACTGCAAATGGCATTATTTCATTCTTTTTTGTGTGTGCTTGAGTAATATTCCATTGTATATATATGTACCGTATTTTTCTTTATCCATTCCTCTGTCAGTAGACATTTAGGTTACTTCCAGGTCCTGGCTATTGTAAATTGTGCTGCAGTGAGCACTAGGGTGCACATATCTCTTCGAGCTATGGTTTTCTCCATTTAATATGCCCAGGAGTGGGATTGCTAGATCATACAGTAGCTCTATTTTTAGGTTTTAGAGGAACCTCCATACTGTTCTCCATAGTGGTTCCACCAACTTACATTCCCACCAACAGTGCAAGAGGGCTCCCTTTTCTCCACACTATTCTACTTATTCAAGATGTTGCATTGTTGTTTAGTGGCTAAGTTGTGTCTGACTCTTTTGTGACCCTGCAGACTGTAGCCTGCCAGGTTCCTCTGTCCATGGAATTTCCCAGGCAAGAATACTGGAGTGGGTTGCCATTTCTGTGTTAGCAAATAAGTGGGGAAGGCAATGACACCCCAGTCCAGTACTCTTGCCTGGAAAATCCCATGGACGGAGGAGCCTGGTAGGCTGCAGTCCATGGGGTTGCAAAGAGTCGGACATTTCTGAGCGACTTCACTTTCACTTTTCACTTTCGTGCATTGGAGAAGGACATGGCAACCCACTCCAGTGTTCTTGCCTGGAGAATCCCAGGGACAGCGGAGCCTGGTGGGCTGCAGTCCATGGGGTCGCACAGAGTCAGACACGACTGAAGCGACTTAGCAGCAGCATGGCTCAGACTGTAAAGAATCTGCTTGCAATGTAGGAGACTCGGTTTGTTTCCTTATTGCTGTAAAGACAATAAGGTAATGGGGTGGAAAATGACTGAGGGAGAAGGATCCTCAGAGGAGGTGACGTTTGAGTCGAGTCCTGAGGATGAGAAAGAGACATCCACAGAGAGATTCAGGGAAAGAGCCTTCCCGTCAGAGGAGCACCAAAGATAAAGTCCTTGAGACAGGAAAGAGCTAATCTGAGGGACCCAAAGGCCAGTGGGACGAGCCCATTCTGGATGAGGTTGAAGAGAAGGGGGGTGAGATCATGTAGGGCTTTGCAGGCGGTGGTAAGGAGGGCGAATTTTATTCCAGATGCACCCAGGACTCTGTGGAGAGTCTTACGCGTGTGACTGATTTACGATTGCATCTTGAGATGTCTTCTCTGGCTGATGTGTTACACTGTTAGGGGCACTGGGCAATACCCAGGGGCAAGAGGGAGAGCAGAGCAGCAGAGAGGCTGCAGCAGCTGTCAAGGGAGAAGTGAAAGTGGTTTACACTAGTGTTTCAGCAGAGGAGATGGTGAAAAGGGGTCACATTCAGTAAGACTTGGGTGAACATTCAGTAAGAGCCTGATGGACTTGCTGATGGAGTGGATGCAAGTGGAAGAAGAAGAAAAAGAATCAGGGATAACTCACATTTTTGATCTGGGCATCTAGGAGGCTGGTGAGAGAAAGCTTTTAAAGGAAAAAAAATGGTCTTGGGTACTACTTTGTAAAGTTAACTCATACCATGTTGCATTTATCACATAACTGAAATTAGATAAAAATTCTCGACAAAATATTGTGAGGGAATCCATAAAGATTTTTAATTATTACTTCTGCCTGGTGGGATGAAGGATGGCCCTCCTCCCTTATTCTGTTTCTCTGTATTTTCTAAGTCTCTTGTGATGAGCATATATTATTTACTAATGGAAAAAAGTCAATTTTATAAAATGAGACAACAATGGAAGAATACAGCTGCAAAGACTTCCTGGAGGAGGTGAAGAATTGGTAAGATTCATCTGGATGTGTTTCTTGCCGCAGAGCATTATGCAAAGAGCAGAAAGGTTAAGCTCTTTTTTCAAGTAGCTGTTTGTTGAATTGAAAATGACAGCTTTATAAGGGTGATTTGAATTTCCATCTGTCCAAATGTTAAATAGAAATATAAGGAGTGGATTGGTTACTTTGGCTTCACCTTAAAACCTGTAGACTCAGGGCAGCTCATAAATATAAGTTGTCAGAAAGAAGATCTAAGAATTGAAATTCTCAGTCCTTATTTGAGATGAATCTTCTAGTATCCTTTTTGCTATTGTGACTAAAATCACCTATGTTTGGATTTGGTAGCCATATGCTCAGTATTTATTATTTTATGCTGGAATAATCTTAATTAACTAAAGTTCTGTTGGCTATATATGCTAATTGTTTGACATATTATGTATGGTAATCTTTCAGTCATGTCTGATTCTTTGCCACCCCATGGACTGTAGCCCGTCAGGCTCCTCTGTCCATGGAATTCTTCAGGCAAGAATACCGGAGTGAGTAGCCATTCCCTTCTGTAGGAGATCTTCCTGACCCAGGGATTGAACCCAGGTCTCCCACATTGCAGGCAGATTCTTCATCATCTATGTCACCAAGGAAGCCCTGTTCAACATATTAGGTCCTTTAAAATTTCCACTTAATGAAATAATTATGTGTAATTGTTTGTGATTAATTAGAGACCAACCAAGATATTTATTGGTTTATATGCACATTTGATGCAGTGTGCATGTATTTGCAATGCCTTGAAGGTGGTAGAGCAATTTCTTATAACTTTCAAGAGTTGCCTTAATGTAAATTTTGGAAAGCTTAAACAGAGTATGGCACTGCTATGATTTCTGAGCATTTTATTCCTGCTCACAAGCAGAGCATTTGTGAAATCAGCATTTCTTGTAATAGGATTGGGTTGTAAATTGTGGTGCCATCTGCAAATAAACTAATAACATGTGAGGCACCGCCAGTTTTTATGCCTTATAATTTGGGATGATTCTCATCACAACTGTGATTGGTTCTATTGTGAAAGCAAGAGGAATGAGTAGATTGCAGTCTCATTTCCCTCTAGACTGCAGTCTAGACAACAAAATTTATTTTGGGGGAAGATTTAGCTTCCTTACACAGAGAAATAATAACCTAAAATATATTTCTTCCAAATTGCATTTTCTTTTTATTTCCAGAGAAATATTCCCTCCGTGAAGCTTCTAATGCATGGACACATTTCTGCAATTTATGGCAGTGAATTAAATTAAAATTTCCTCTATCAGCGCCTGCCAATTTCCTGTTCCAAATAAATCTGCTGTGTTTGGGAGACATAGGAGTCTATAAAACTGTTTTTGTTGCATCTCCATTGAGTTAGAACAAGAGCACAAAATAGGAATTTTCCTATTTGCTAAAATCAAAATTCAAATAAAAATAAAAATAGATCCCATCTTGTTCTATTTTCTTGCTGCTCTTAAGGTTTTCGATGATTTTTCCTAGTTATTTTTCCTATCACCAGACATTAAGGGCAGAGTGAGAGTTTAGGAAGTGAATTTCAGACAATGGTTAAATGTCTATGGAAGATAAAGTAACAACTTTTTTTTTCCTCTCCAAATTCTCATGATATCTTTTTTGCTTACATCGGATAATTATGTGTGAGTGTGTGTGTATGGTACATATGTTAGTTTAAAACAGTTACCCTTCTATTTTATTCCTTACTTTATCTCTGAAAATTTATCATTGGAATTTTTTCAGCTGTTAATCCAGGAATACCAGTATATCACTAGGGTTTCTCTGGACCGAAAAAGTTGATAGTTGTATCTCTCTGAAGTTTTGAGACAATGTTTTACTATAAGGGCTAGTAGAGACATGAGGGCTCCATGGGCAGAATAATGATCTGTTGTATCTTCAAACCAGTATCCTTGAGATATTTGATCTGAAGTTATTTAGAGGGAAGGTTGAACACTCTCTGGAGAAAGGAGGACACTTGGGACCCCTTATTTATTTAGCTCTGGCCCTGGACTTGCACATCACACTCTGCATAACAAAGATCATATTGCTGTTGTTCAGTCTCTCAGTCCTGTCTGACTCTTTGCAACCCCTGAACTGCAGCAGGCTTCCCTGTCCTTCACTATCTTTCCGAGCTTGCTCAAATTTGTGTCCATTGAGTCAGTGATACCATCCAACCATCTCATCCTCTGTCGTCACCTTCTCTTCCTGCCCTCAATCTTTCCCACCATCAGGGGCTTTTCCAGTGAGTTGGTTCTTTGCATCAGGTGGTCGAAGGACTTGAGTTTCTGCTTCAGCATCAGTTCTTCCAATGAATATTCAGGACTGATTTCCTTTAGGATTGACTGGTTGGATCTCCTTGCAGTCCAAGGGGCTCTCAAGAGCCTTCTCCTGCACCACAATTCAAAAGCATCAATTTTTCAGCTTTCAGCCTTCTTTACGGTCCAACTATCACATACTTACATGACTACTGGAAAAACCATAGCTTTGACTATATGGACCTTTGTTGGCAAAGTGATGTCTCTGCTTTTTACTACACTGTTTGGGTTTGTCATAGCTTTTCTCCCAAGGAGGAAGCGTCTTTTAATTTTTTGGCTGCAGTCACCATCCACAGAGATTTTGGGGCCCAAGAAAAAGATATTGTTTATATGTCCAGTTTAAACCCTAATTTTTGTGTTAAAGGCTTCCATTTAATTTATAAGAATTCTTGGAAGCTTTTTAGGTAGGAGAACTCTACATAAAATCAATGCTTAGCTTACTCAAAAAGAAAGAAAAAAAATGTTATCAGAGACAGATATTATTTTCATACCCTAAGCAAAAAGGATAATTTTTTGGATTTGGAATATTCACTTTTGTTAACCATAAAAACCATATATCAGACCTAAATTTTAAAAAGTAACTCTGTATAATTGCAACCTAAGCTAGATATTTAGGGAATAAGATAAAATGACAAAGTAAAATATGTTTATATTTAACTATATTTAATATATTTAATGTATATTAAATATAGTTAATATAGAAATGTTTATGTATTCATACATTTTGTGCTACACGATGCAGCTGGAATTATGTAGAGTATCCTGTGTTTATTATTTACTATAATTTCTGTTCATCTGAAAGAGCTGAAGACAGGAATTGCATAGGAAGTAAATATTTTATATTTTCTCTGGGTGGAAGCAGGAAAAGCTTCCTATGGTTGCCATCTCAACAATTGCCACGGTGTGGCAGCAGCCGCCTGCTCAACCCCCTGGCGTGAGCCGTGTTCAACATGGCATTCCTCCCTTTCCTAGTAGCCAGGAAGCTGTAATTATGTGGATGCTGAGTTGGAAGGGAGGATGGTTATTTAGGGTAAGTCCCTCAAAATATTATTAATATAGTATTATGTAATCAGAGTAGTATTGATGCATGCATCGTGGAGGGTTTTTTCCTTTTAGTTTCTTTTTTTTTCCCGAAATAAACACATACTCCCATCTGTGTGGGCAACTGTGCCTTTACAAGTAATCATTTAATCTCAAATCTACTATGGTATGAGCCAAGATATTGTCAAATATTAAACAAACACAATATGAGCAACATAGCCCCTCAGAGATGCTCTACACGACTATTTAAGAAACAGAAGCAGTCAGTTTCTTTGTGAATGCGTTCTTATTCATGGCAACAGCATCACTTCCGAAGAGCATGTTATACTGAAGGAATTTACTGGGATTTGTGTGATGGCTACGGAGCTGCCAGATCTCACGTGCTAGTCCCATTATGCCTGCTGAAGCTCAGAGATGGTTAAGATGCAGACCATTTCCAACTTGAGCTGGTAACACAAGTCACAGTTGAAATGGCTTGTGCTTTCATAAACAAACAATTGTGGAATCAGGCCTCGCATTAGAGACTTTATTTAAGAAGCACCCACATCTGCTTTAGGAACCCTCTGCTCACACATTGTCCCCAGACAGTGGTTCATGATTCTTGAAATCTCAAATATCAGTAACTACTTAGAGTCCTTCTGGAGAGTAGAATGTTTTAGTTGGGTCACATTTAGTTATCCACTTTCAGTTATTTGCCCATCCCTAAGGACATGGTATCTGGAGGGGGCATGGCAACCCACTCCAGTATTCTTGCCTGGAGAATTCCATGGACAGAGGAGCCTGGCGGGCTGTGGTCCATAGAGTTGCATAGAGTTGGACACAACTTAAGGGACTTAGCACGCATGCACACAAGCACATGCTATAGTGTGCCAAGTGTGTGGCAAAGCATAGGATATCTTCCTGAAGAGCCATATTTGCTCCTTGAGTACTAGAAAATATGACTGTTAAGTTCTCACAGGTAGATCTGAAATAAAATGCATCATTCACGTAAGTCTTAAGATGAAACATGCATTTTCAATTAATTTCCTGCTGGCAGTGGACTGTTTTACTTCACATCTTTCAGGCATTCTGCAGCCATGTATTTTCTGTCTTCTATCTGAGGAAGAGATAGTAAATGGAGGTTAGAAAATTTGAAAAGCGCTAACCAATTAGCTTGGATTTATTCAAAGTTAATGGAGAAGGCAATGGCACCCCACTCCAGTACTCTTGCCTGAAAAATCCCATGGACGGAGGAGCCTGGTAGGCTGCAGTCCATGGGGTTGCAAAGAGTCGGACATGACTGAGCGACTTCACTTTCACTTTTCACTTTCATGCGCTGGAGAAGGAAATGGCAACCCACTCCAGTGTTCTTGCCTGGAGAATCCCAGGGACGGAGGGAGCCTGGTGGGCTGCCGTCTATGGGGTCGCACAGAGTCGGACACGACTGAAGCGACTTAGCAGCAGCAGCATTCAAAGTTAACACTCACCTGTTATCTATTGTAGAGTTAACTGTGGCCATGAAACACTGAAGAGTGAGTTTCGAATGACAGGCTGTTGTCTAGGAGGAGGGAATCTTGCATACTTCCACTTGGGTACCACGCTGGCAGTCTTTGGACAGAAGAAGGGCACTGGCTGCCTGAAGAGCTTCAAAGGCATCATCTCAATCTGTTCATGAAATACCTGTGACTCCCCTAAGTCTCTGCCTGCCAAAACAGGAGTCTCGAGAGATGTGGGTTCGATCCCTGAGTGGGGTAGATCCCCTGGAGAAGGAAATGGCAACCCGCTCCAGTATTCTTGCCTGGGAAATCCCGTGGACAGAGTTGCCTGGTGGGCTACAGTCCTTGGGGGTTGCAAAGAGTCAGACACGACTGAGCAACTAACACACAGATGCTCCTAAGTCTCTAGGATTATGTCTCTGATTTTTTTTACCCCCTTAGTTTGGTTTCTTCTGTAATTAAGATACTGCCAAGAGCAAAAGAACCCAGACCATCTTACATGTAGGTACTTAGCATCTGGACGCCTACATTCAAGATCTTGCTCATTAGGACTGTTTGCTCAAGTCCTACCTCTTAGCATCAGAGGTGGTTTGGATACTCTGGTACGTATTCTGAAGCCTTCCAAGCTTCCCTTCTGAAGTCCTCCCTTTGGCCCTCCAGGTCCTTCATGATCTGGCTCCTGGCTGCTCTTCATTTCCCAACAGTTCTCAGACGCCCATGGTGATCCAGCCTCACCAGCATCCATGCCGTTCCTCAAACATTTCCAGCCATTCTTATCTCAGGACCTTTCCCTTGCTTTATTCTTCCAGGAATGCTCATCCCATAGACATCAGTTTGTCTGGCTCATGTCATCCACGTCCTCACTCAAACGTTCTTACTGTTCTTTGATTGGTGTGACCCCCCCCCATACCCCTCCTGACAGCCCCTGCCACTCTCTGCCCCTTACTTGGATTTGTCACTGCTGTCATGTAATATCGTCATCCCTTCATCTATTTGTTGTCTGCCTTACCCTTTTCTCCCACCAGACTGTAGGGCACTTCTTTGTCTTGTTCGTTCAACATTGCATCACCAGAACCACATCAGTGCCTGGTTTATGGTCAGGGTTCAAAACAAAGTTGTTGTACGAGTGGCCAAGCTCTGTCATTTTGTTGTTGTTGTTGTTCAGTCGCCCAGTCGTGTCCAACTCTTTGCAACCCCATGGACTGCAGCACCCCAGGCCTCCCTGTCCCTCACCATCTCCCGAAGTTTGCCCATGTCCATCGCATCAGTGATGCCATCCAACCATCTTATCCTCTGATGCCCTCTTCTGTTTCTGCCCTCAGTCTTTTCCAGAATCAGGGGCTTTTCCAATGGGTCAGCTATTTGCAGCAGGTGACCAAAATAGTGAAGTTTTTAACATCAGTCCTTCCAGTGAATTTTCAGGGTTTATTTCCCTAAGATTGACTGGTTTGATTTCCTTGCTGTCCAAGGGACTCTCAGAAGTCTTCTCCAGCACCGTAGTTCAAAGGCATCAATTCTTCAGTGCTCTACCTTCTTTGCTGTTATTTTACAGATCCCATAACCAGGGTCTGATAAAGGTGCATGAGGCCAGGGGCTAGAGCAGCCGAACCTAGTGAGCAGCAGAACCGGGAGCTTCACCCTTTGACTGATTTCTCCAGGTTGACCATCTTCCTTCCTGAGTGTGACAGTTCCTGTTATCTGTACTTTGGCATCTCACACCTGACTAAGACCTGCCTTGTCTTATTCTTGAGTTGCTTCCTCTGTGGGTCATGTCTCCATAACTAGGTTAGAAGCACCTGGAGGGCACGTGTGGTAACCTTTCTTTGGTATCTATAGCGTCTAGCACAGTGCCAGGGAACCCAGCAGATGGCTAATAACTTTGTTATTGTTAAAGATTTAGTTATTTATGGCTGTGCTGGATCTTTGTTGCTGCCTGTGGCCTTTCTCCAGTTGTAGTGAGCAGAGGCTGCTTTTTAGTTGTGGTGTGTGGGCTTCTCCTTGCAGCGGTTTTCTTGTTGCCGGGCACAAGCTCTGGGTGTGCGGGCTTCAGTGGTTGTGGCACACAGGCTTAGTTGCTCTGCAACATGTGGGATCTTCCCGGACCAGGGATCAAACCTGTGTCCCCTGCATTGCCAGCCAGGTTTTTTTTAACCACTGAGCCACCAGGGAAGCCCAGCTGATAAATTCTTGTTAAACTTATAGTTTAAAAAAAAGGAAACAATATTATCTGGGCGGCAGGGGTGGGGAACATGAAATTTCTATATATTGAAGTTGGTGGGTAGTTGCTGGAATAAGGAATCCTAAAAGCTTTCTATGATTCTTAAGAGACTGTCTGCCTTCTCCTGACCCAGCCAGACCTCATCAGTCTATAAATTTTGGAAAGAGCAAAAGACTGGGTTGCCTCCCTTGGCATTTTCATATCAGAAAGAAATATTTACTCTGGCAAATGAAGGGTCCCCAAAGACCACAGAGCAGTTGCCAGCGCTGGGTTTTAGAAATGGCTGGCTGGCTTTATTACCAGTTAATAGCATTTGTATTTGTGCTTTTGCAAATAACCATGAGAAATCAATCATCAGGCATGGACAGTGTGAGAAAATTACGGTCAAGGTCCTAGGAAGCTGGTTGGGATGAGGACTATGGTTCAGTAACTGCGTCAAGTGTATGAAGATGAAGGGGAAACGTTTATACGGGGTGTGTGCTGTTCAGGAAGAATAGGGTGAGTGGTGCTGGGTGCTAAAGCACCTCCTCCTCTTCCTACCACACTCACATCTACAGGGGCTTGGAGAGCACCTTCTTTATGGAGAATTACCCCTTTCATTCACCCAGCAGATATAAGGAGTGGTTCTGTTTTCACGAGTGCCTGTGGAAATCCGAAGTCCTGGGTCTCTGAGAAATACTTCGAGTGATTAAGAGGAATGAGGATGTATGTGTTTGGACCTTGCACCTACTAGTTACTTGCTCTAAGATCCTGGGCAAGTGGTTTATTTATTTATTTTTTAAGAAAATTTTGGAGAGAGAAAATTTTACTTGATGTATTTAAAAAAATTATTGAAGTCTAGTTGAATTATACTGCGTTCCTAAAGGAAACTTTTCCTCCTTGAGTTCATCATACTTTATTTGTATTGTTTCAGCTCTGGTTGTAACCAAAGCAGCCGTGTTGTGTGTAATTTCTGCTGTACATGGCAAGCGTTTAAGCTGCCTCTAAGCCTGTTTTCTTATCTGTTAGGTGGAAACAAAAATGATATCAAGTGAAAGATTTGTGTTGAGATTAAGCGAGGAGCTGCAGGTGAAAAGACTCAATACATTTTATTTGTTAATTTTTAGATTTAAAGTTTTTATTGGAGTATAGTTGATTCAGGATGTTGTTTTAGTTTCAGGTGTACAGCAAAGTGAATCAGTTATACATACACATATATCCACTTTTTTAAAGACTTTCTTCTCATATAGGTCATTACAGAATATTGACTAGAGTTCCCTGTGCCATACAGTAGATCCTTATTAGTTATCTATTCTATATATAGTAGTGTGTATATGCCAATCTCAATCTCCCGATTTTTCCCTCCTTGGTAACTGTAAGATTGATTTCTACCTCTGTGATTCTATTTCTATTTTGTAAATAAGTTCATTTGTATAATTTTTTTAAAAAGATTCCACATAGAAGTGATATTTTTCCTTCTTTGACTTACTTCACTCAGTATGACAATCTCCATGCACATCCATCTTGCTGCAAATGGCATTATTTTGTTCTTTTTTATGACTGAGTAATATTCCATTGTATATATGTATCACATCTTCTTTATCCACTCCTCTGTTGATGGACTCAACACATTAAAAAAATTTTTTTAAATTTATTTTTGGCTGTGCTGGGTCTTCATTGTGGCTCGAGCTTTTCTCTAGCTGCAGCAAGCCAGGGCTATTCTTCATTGCGGTGGGCAGACTTCTTGCTGCAGCTTCTCTTGTTGCAGAACATTGGCTCCAGGCGAGTGGGCTTCAGTAGTTGCAGCACACAGTCTCAGTAGTTGTGGTGCATGGGCTTAGTTGCCCCACAGCACGTGGAATCTTCCTGGACCAGGGATTGAACCTGAGTCCCCTGCATTTGCAAGCTGATTCTTATCCACCGTGCCACCAGGGAAGTACAACTCAATGCATTTTAAATAAGTAAAGATATATTCTTGAGTAAAGAAGGGAGGATCCAGCCCAGCCACTGACTTTCCTGTCTTCAAAACTGCCCTGCTTAGCCACTCCCGGAGGAATGAGCCAAAATTCTTTGGAATATTGGTTTATTCCTTGGTTAGCCAGCCTACAGATTTATTTTCCCTAGCCATTTCAGGCTGTGTGCTTATCGAGGCCAAGTTACCTGGCTTTAGGATGTGTATGGAGCTTGTGCAAACTGCCGAAGCTACCCAGGCCCCAAAGCCATCTGCTCTCACCAAATCCTTGGAAAATGAAAGTGACCATGATGCCATTAAAGGTCCATCTAGTCAAAGCTATGGTTTTTCCAGTAGTCATGTATGGATGTGAGAGTTGGTCTATAAAGAAAGCTGAGTGCCGAAGAATTGATGCTTTCCAACTGTGGTGCTGAAGAAAATTCTTGAGATCCCTTGGACTTCAAGAAGATCCAACCAGTCAATCCTAAAGGAAATCAGTCCTGAATATTCTTTGGAAAGACTGATGCTGAAGCTGAAGCTCCAATACTTTGGCCACCTGATGGGAAGAACTGATTCATTTGAAAAGACCCTGATGCTGGGAAAAATTGAAGGTGGGAGGAGAAGGGGATGACAGAAGAAGAGATGGTTGGATGGCATCACTGACGTGATGGACATGAGTTTGAGTAGGATCTGGGAGTTGGTGATGGACAGGGAAGCCTGGTGTGCTGTAGTCCATGGGGTCACAAAAATTCAGGCACGACTGAGTGACTGAACTGAACTGATGATGACAAGAGTGGCCATCTTTTCTTAACTTATGGAGAGCAGACCCCAAACTGATTCTTATTATGAGATTCTGGGGACAGAAGGGAATTTAGGCTTGCAGTTGTATAGTGAGCTGCAAGCCGAACTCTCTGAAGGCAGATTCCACGTGTGATTTCTTTGTGTAAAGTATCTCCTGTAAGTGAAATTGTTCAAGGATATAAACTTGGGCAGTAGAGACTCTCTTCTTGTGAGGCTGGATGGATTGATGGGAGTGGAGCCAGGCACTAGCCCACTGAAAAAAAATATGCTGTCTCTATCTCTGGGTACCTCTGTTGGGTGACAAGTTCTTACTGATACAAAGCAAGTGGTAGCATGTCCAGGACTGTCTCTTGTGGGGAGTGTAAGTGGCTGAGACTGTTACCATATGCTTTTCTCAATTCAAATAATTCACAGGAGGTTGACAACACAGAAGTTACTGTGAAATTACCAGTTTTTTTCCTTTAAATTTAATTTCTGACAAGGAGGCAGAGGGGTTCCTCTGAGTCTGTTCTTCAGTTCTGGAGATGGGCAGTAGGTGGCACCAGGGCTTGGTTCTTAATGGACCCTGGGCACACCAAAGAAAAGAAAATGCTTATTGTAGCTCCAGTCTTGGCTTTTGGATGAAACTCTGTTTCTTGGGAGATCTGAACAAAAATCCTGGCCTTGGATTTAACTTCTTTCAAGTTAAATTCTCTTCCCTTTTCATCTAAGAATTAAGTTTCTTATCATGGTGCCCGACATTATCACTTAGTGATTCTCCATGGGAGACATGTCACTTCTGATGTTTTCTCGGTACTTACACAAACGTGAAGTAGAATGGAACTTGGAGCGGAATGCTGAATGAATAAGATTGGAACTTTCTAGCAACTTGCGTGGAAAAAAGTAGTAGAGATTGTGTTATCTGGTAAAATAGTAGATGTTTTGGATTATTTATTTTTTTTTTTTTCTTTTCCTCTCACCAATCTGCTGTAGTCATCCCAGAAACTAATAGAGCTGATGCCAGAGATTCCAGCACTTTCTATCAGGCAGTGATTACACTTCAGGGCTGATCACCTACCAAGAGTAATACAAGAAAAACCATCACAACATAAAAACTGCCTTTGGTGTTGGCTTCCTTGTCCCAGCCCTGTGCTGAGCGTATGACACTCATCATCTCATCTAATTTTCTCAGTCATCTTCTGGGTTATGTACTTGATGATACCATTTTTCAGGTCAGAAAACTGAAGTTTAGGTTCAATAATTTGCCCCCAAATCATTCAGCTAGTGAATAGAAGAGCAGGGACTGAAAGCCAGGAAGTTGGACTACAGGTTTGAGTGGTTGTTCACTGTGCCCACTGAAATGGTTGGTGGTGTGGGGGGTAACTGGGCCCCCTGGAGGCAGTGCTTGGTGGTCCCAGGTAGCTTGCTGTGCTGAGGGCCCACAGGCTTAGAGATGTGGGAGTCACTTAAAGTTCTCTGGGGACTCAGCACTGTGCCATGTCCCATGGCTTTTTGCAACGTAGCACAAAGAACCCACATTCTGAGTCTTCACCATCTGAGCTCTGCTTCCCTCCCTTTCCCTCTTGATTGTTACTCTCCAGGCATCTTTCTGCCACAAGGCCTTTGCACCTGCTGACTGTCTGACTAGAATTCTCATCCCTCAAATTCTCACAGGGCTGGCTGTTTTTCCTCAGGAATCAGCGCAGACATGACCTCCTCTGAGAGTCTCTTCCTCACAACATCAATTTAATGAGGTTTCTCTGCCTCAGGTCCCCCTGGTCCATGACTTTCTCTCACCCCTTTCACTGCATTTGTGATGATTGGTAGTTGTCTTCTCACTTGGTTGGTCAGTTGGCTTACCTGGTGTCATGTGTTTTGCCTCATCAAATGTAAGCTCTGTGAGGCAGGAGTCCTGACAGTCTGGTTCATTGCTGTTTTCCTAGAATCTAGAATGTTCCAGATACAGAGGAGGTATTTAATAGGTATTTATTGAATGAACATGATGGGAAGATGTGATAAAGACACTGGAGTTGTGGTCCCACTTGTCAGGAAGCTGGCAGTACAACTAGAGAGTCCAGGCTGACATGAAACAACCAATAGTCAGTCCATAGCCAAGCTGAGGCAGCCTGCAATAGTGGTTAAAAAAGTGGACTTTGAGGCTTAACTGCCTGGGTTTAAATCTTGACTCTGGCACCCACTAGCTGTGCGACCTTGGCCAAATTATTTAGTTCTTTTGTGCCTCATTTTCCTCATCAGTAAGTTGAAGATCAATAATCCTATCATTAATAATCACAATACCTCATGGGCTTCTAATGAGGATTAAATGAGTTGATATATGTGGTATGCTTAGAATGGTGCCTGGCACACCGTTCTCTACAAGTATTTATTAAATCAATAGAAGTATAATCAAATTAAAACCTGTGGCTTTAGGAATTTGTGAAAATGAAGTGTTCCTGTTGGAGAAGGTCCTGCTTCTTGTAGGGGCTGGATTCAGAATCAGGAAGAGAGCAGAGCCTGAGGGATGCTTACGTTTGCTCTGGTGCCTAATTTCTACATGGTTAAGTACTCAAGAAACATTTGTTGAGCATGAGCAAAAAATGGTTGATAAACAGTCTCCCCCACCTTTCTGTCCTCCATCCCCTCAAATATTCTAGGAATTCTGTATGTATAATGGGATTTTGAACATAACATTGTTTGGATTTAACATGTACAGTGATGCTTTAAAAAGAAGGATAGACTCACAATCTCTTCCCTGTCTAAATGAAAGTCGCTCAGTCGTGTCTGACTCTTTGTGACACCGTGGACTATACAGTCCATGAAATTCTCCAGGCCAGAATGCTGGAGTGGGTGCAAGGCCTTTCCTGTCCCAGGTGAGACTCAGGTTCTGAGGTGAGCCTCAAAGGGCTCTGGGATGATTCTGCTTGGGAGCGGTGCAAATTCCTCACTCTCTTCCCTCAATTAAATTCAACCAGTGTGCATAATAAAGGACAGAAACAGTATGGACCTAACAGAAGCAGAAGATATTAAGAACAGGTGGCAAGAACTTTACAAAAAAGATCTTCATGACCCAGATAACCACAATGGTGTGATCACTCACCTAGAGCCAGACATCCTGGAATGCAAAGTCAAGTGGGCCTTAGGAGCATCGCTACAAACAAAGCTAGTGGAGGTGATGGAATTCCAGTTGAGCTATTTCAAATCCTGAAAGATGATGCTGTGAAAGTGCTGCACTCAATATGCCAGCAAATTTGGAAAATTCAGCAGTGGTCACAGGACTGGAAAAGGTCAGTTTTTCATTCCAATCCCAAAGAAAGGCAATGCCAAAGAATGTCCAAACTATTGCACAATTGCATTCATCTCACATACTAGCAAAGTCATGTTCAAAATTCTCCAAGCCAGGCTTCAACAGTAAGCGAACTGAGAACTTCCAGATGTTCAAGTTGGATTTAGAAAAGGCAGAGGAACCAGAGATCAAATTGCTAACATCTGTTGGATCATAGAAAAAGCAACGGAATTCCAGAAAAACATCTACTTCTGCTTCATTGACTACACTAAAGACTTTGACTGTGTGGATCCCAACAATCTGTGGAAAATTCTTAAAGAGATGGGAATACCAGACCACCTGACTTGCCTCCTAAGGAAGCTGTATGCAGGTCAAGAAGCAACAGTTAGAACTGAACATGGAACAACTGACTGGTTCCAAATTGGGAAAGGAGTATGTCAAGGCTGTATATTGTCACCCTGCTTATTTAACTTATATGCAGAATACGTCATGCGAAATGCCAGGCTGGATGAAGCACAAGCTGGCATCAAGATTGCCAGGAGAAATATCAATAACCTCAGATATGCAGATGACACCACCCGAATGGCAGAAAGCAAAGAGGAACTAAAGAGCCTCTTGATGAAGGTGAAGGAGGAGAATGAAAAAGCTGGCTTAAAAGTCAACATTCAAAAAATGAAGATCATGGCATCTGATCCCATCACTTCATGGCAAATAGATGGGGAAACAATGGAAACAGTGAGAGACTTTATTTTCTTGGGCAGCAAAATCATAGCGGATGTTGACTGCAGTCATGAAATTAAAAGATACTTGCTCCTTGGAAGAAAAGCTGTGGCAAACCTAGATAGAGTATTGAAAAGCAGAGACGTTACTTTGCCAACAAAGGTCCACCTAGTCAAAGCTATGGTTTTTCCAGTAGTCATGTACAGATGTGAGAGTTGGACTGTAAAGAAGGCTGAGTGCCAAAGAATTGGTGTTTTTGAACTGTGGTGTTGGAGAAGACTCTTGATGGTCCCTTGGACTGCAAGGAGATCAAACGAGTTAATTCTAAAGGAAATCAATCCTGAATTTTCATTAGAAGGACTGATGCTGAAGCTGAAGCTCCAATACTTTGAAGCTCCAATATACTTTGGAGCTGATGTAATAGACCCTGATGTTGGGAAAGATTGATGGCAGGAGGAGAAGGGGATGACAGAGGATGAAATGGTTGGATGGCATCACTGACTCTGTGGACATGAGTTTGCACATCTCTGGGAGATGGTGAAGGAGAGAGAAACCTGGCATGCTGCAGTCCATGGGGTCACAAAGAGTTGGACACAACTGAGCGACTCAACAACAACAATGACAAATGCGCATTGAGCACTAACTTAGTGCAAGGCAGACATGCAGACTGTAGAGAAGGTAATAAAAATGACATCCCTGATAACATGAGCATCCGGAAGGTTCATGCTAAAGTTGGTCTGGGGAGGGAGGTTCTAGAGGGAGGGGACATATGTATACCTATGGTTGAGTCATATTGATATATGGCAAAAACCAATACAATATTGTAAAGCAATTATCCTCCAATCAAAAATAAATAAATTTAAATAAATTTGAAAAAGAAACAAAGACCAAACAAACAAAAAGTTCCTCCAGAGCCTGAAGCGCAGTGTGTAGGGAACACAGGGGCACCAAAGCAGGGGCAGAGAGAGGAACAGACAAAAGCCATTGTCACAGGATTAGACTTCTTGCCACAGAGTAAAATGGGCTCATAGGCAGCCTCAGTGGCTCTTGCTCTGAGCATCTAAAAATAGCAACCACATTGAAAACAAAACAAGACACTCATTTCTATATCAGAGGAGGGTGATTTTTGGAGAAAGGCTTTGTGCATTTTCAACAAGGTGGGAGATAAATGGAAAGAAGCCTCTTTCAGCTCTAAAGAGAACATCAAAGCTTCTCTATTGATCGAAGGGAAATAATTACAATGACATCACAAGAAGAATGAATGAACTCCCAACGTAGACGTCTGGGTCTGATTTATGAAATCTCTCCCATTCCCAACACATGGCCTTGAGACATGATGGCAAATAATAACATTTAATTAAAACACATAAAACAGAAGCGTCAGTGACAGCACATGTCAAAGTCAATAAAATGCTAATTTCTAAAGATTGTGCTTGCTTGGGGTCCGGAGGGTCAGCAGCAAGGAATTCCTCAACAAAGAGCCTTTGTGAAAGAAAGCAGTCTTCTATTTTCTGCAGCTGGAGTCAGAGACCTTGAGAACCTCCATCTCAAAACTCTCACTATACAGGAGATTAACCGAGGCCCAGAGGACAGTTAGTTTCAAAATATAATTAGTAGTAGGTACTGGTGTTCTGCATTCCCTGCACATGCTTTCTTTTATTTTTAAAAATTTATTTGTTTTTAATTGGAGGATAAGCACTTTACGATACTGTGTTGGTTTCTGCCATACATCAACGTAAATCAGCCATAGGTATACATATGTCCCCACCCTCTTGGACCTCCCTCTGACCTCCCACTCCATCCCACCCCTCTAGGTTGTCACAGAGCAGCAGTTTGAGCTCTCTGACCATTCAGCAAATTCCCACTGGCTGTCTGTTTTACATATGGTAATGGACATGTTTCCATGCTACTCTCCCCATTCGTCCCACCCTCACCTTCCCCCACTGTGTCCACAAGTCTGTTCTCTATGTCTGCGTCTCCATTTCTGCCCTGCAAATAGGCTCATCAGTACCATTTTTCTAGATTCCATATATATGCGTTAATATATGATATTTGTTTTTTTCTTTTTCACTTACTTCACTCTGTATAATAGGCTCCACGTTCATCCACCTCATTAGCACTGACTCAAATGTGTTCTTTTTTACAGCTGAGAAATATTCCATTGTGTATATGTAGCACAGCTTCTTTATCCATTCATTTGTTGATGAGCATCTTGGTTGCTTCCATGTCCTGGCTATTGTAAATAGTGCTGCAATGAACATTGGGGTACACGTGTGTTTTTCAGTTTTGGTTTTCTCAGGAAATATGCCCAGTACTGGGATTGTTGAGTCATATGGTAGTTTTATTCCTAGTTTTTTAAGGAATATCCATACTGTTCTCCATAGTGGCTGTATCAATTTACATTTCCACCAACAGTGCAAGAGGGTTCTCTTTTATCCACACTCTCCCCAGCACTTATTGTTTGTAGATTTTTTGACGATGGCCATTCTGACTGTTGTGAGGTGACACCTCATTGTAGTTTTGATTTACATAGCTCTAACAATTAGTGATACTGAGCATCTTTTCATGTGTTTGTTAGCCATCTGTATGTCTTCTTTGAAGAAATGTCTGTTCAGGTCTTCTGCCCACTTTTTGATTGGATTGTTTGTTTTTCTGGTATTGAGCTGCATGAGCTGCTTGTATATTTTGGAAATTAATCCTGTGACAGTTGTTTCATTTGCTACTATTTTCTCCTGCTCTGAGGGCTGTCTTTTCACCTTGTTTATAGTTTCCTTTGCTGTGCAAAAGCTTTTAGGTTTAATTAGGTACCACTTGTTTACATTTCTTTTTATTTCCTTTACTCTAGAAGGTGGGTCACAGAGGCTCTTGCTGTGATTTATGTCACAGAGTGTTCTGCGCATGTTTTCCTCTAAGAGTTTTATAATCTCCAGTCTTACATTTAGGTCTTTAATTCATTTTGAGTTTATCTTTGTGTGTGGTGTTAGGAAGTGTTCTAATTTCATTCTTTTAAATGTAGCTGTGCAGTTTTCCCAGCACCACTGATTGAAGAGACTATCTTTTCTCCATTGTATATTCTTACCTCCTTTGTCAAAGATAAGGTGCCCAATGGTGCATGGTTTTCAGTTCTGTTCAGTCGTCAGTTGTGTCCAACTCTTTGCGACCCCATGGACTGCAGCACGCCAGGCCTCTCTGTCCATCACCAACTCCCGGAGCTTACTCAGACTCATGTTCATTGAGTCAATGATGCCATCCAACCATCTCATTTTATCGTCCCCTTCTCCTCCTGCCTTCATTCTTTACATCAGGGTCTTCTCCAATGAGTCAGTTCTTCCCATCAGGTGGCCAAGTATTGGAGCTTCAGCTTCAGCATCATTCCTTCTAATGAATATGCAGGACTGATTTTCTTTAGCTTGGACTGGTTTGGTCTCCTTTGGTCTCCAAGAGACTTTCAAGAGTCTTTTCCAACACCACAGTTCAAAAGCATCAATTCTTTGGCACTCAGCTTTCTTTATAATCCAACTCTCACATCCATACATGACTATTGGAAAAACTATAGCTTTGACTAGACAGACCTTTGTTGGCAAAGTAATGTCTCCACTTTTTAATATGCTGTCTAGGTTGGTCCTAGCTTTTCTTCCAAGGAGCAAGCATCTTTCAATTTCATGACTGCAGTGACCACCTGTGGTGATTTTGGAGCCCCCCCCAAAATAAAGTCTTTTGCTGTTTCCATTGTTTCCCCATCTATTTGCCATGAAGTTATGGGACCAGATGCCATGATCTTGGTTTTCTGAATGTTGAATTTTAAGCCAACTTTTTCACTCTCCTCTTTCACTTTCATCAAGAGGCTCTTTAGTTCTTCTTCATTTTCTGCCATAAGGGTGGTGTCATCTGCATATCTGAGATTATTGATATTTCTCCTGGAAATCTTGATGCCAGCTTGTGCTTCATCCAGCCTGGCATTTCACAAGATGCCCTCTGCATATAAGTTAAATAAGCAGGGTGACAATATACAGCCTTGACATACTCCTTTCCCAATTTGGAACCAGTCTGTTGTTCCATGTTCAGTTCTAACTGTTGCTTCTTGACCTGCATACAGCTTTCTTAGGAGGCAGGTCAGGTGGTCTGGTATTCCCATCTCTTTCAGAATTTTCCACAGTTTGTTGTGATCCACACAGTCAAAGGCTTTGGCATAGTCAATAAAGCAGAAGTAGATGTTTTTCTGGAACTCTCTTGCTTGTTCGATGATTCAGCGGATGTTGGCAATTGTATCTCTGGTTCCTCTGCCTTTTCTAAATCCAACTTGAACATCTGTAAGTTCATGGTTCATGTACTGTTGAAGCCTTGCTTGGAGTATTTTGAGCATTACTTTGCTAGTGTGTGAGATGGGTGCAGTTATGTGATAGTTTGAACATTCTTTGGCATTGCCTTTCTTTGGAATTGGAATGAAAAACTGATATTTTCCAGTCCTGTGGCCACTGCTGAATTTTCCAAATTTGCTGGCATATTGAGTGCAGCACTTTCACAGCATCATCTTTTAGGATTTGAAATAGCTCAACTGGAATTCCATCACCTCCACTAGCTTTGTTTGTTGTGATGCTTCCTAAGGCCCACTTGACTTTGCATTCCAGGATGTCTGGCTCTAGGTGAGTGATCACACCATTGTGATTATCTGGGTCATGAAGATCTTTTTTGTACAGTTCTTCTGTGTATTCTTGGCACCTCTTCTTAATATCTTCTGCTTCTGTTAGGTCCATACCATTACTGTTCTTCATTGTGCCCATCTTTGCATGAAATGTTCCCTTGGTATCTCTAATTTTCTTGAAGAGATCTCTAGTCGTTCCCATTTTATTGTTTTCCTCTATTTCTTTGCATTGATCACTGAGGAAGGCTTTCTCATCTCTCCTTGCTATTTTTTGGAACTCTGCATTCAAATGGGTATATCTTTCCTTTTCTCCTTTGCCTTTAGCTTCTCTTCTTTTCTCAACTATTTGTAAGGCCTCCTCAAAGAGCCATTTTGCTTTTTTGCATTTCTTTTCCATGGGGATGGTCTTGATCACTACCTCTTATACAATGTCAGGAACCTCCATCCATAGTTCTTCAGGCACTCTATCAGATCTAATCCCTTGAATCTATTTGTCACTTCCACTGTATAATCGTAAGAGATTTGATTTAGGTCATACCTGAATGGTCTAGTGGTTTTCCCCACTTTCTTCAATTTCAGTCTGAATTTGGCGATAAGGAGTTCATGGTCTGAGCCACAGTCAGCTCCCAGTCTTGTTTTTTTCTGACTCTATAGAGCTTCTCCATCTTTGGCTGCAAAGAATATAATCAATCTGATTTCAGTATTGGCCATCTGGTGATGTCCTTGTGTAGAGTCTTCTCTTGTGTTGGAAGAGGGTGTTTGCTTTGACCTGTGCATTCTGTTGGCAAAACTCTGTTAGCCTTTGCTCTCCTTCATTCTGTACTCCAAGGTCAAATTTGCCAGTTACTCCAGGTATCTCTTGACTTCCTACTTTTGCATTCCTGTCCCCTATAATGAAAAGGACATCTCTTTTGGTTGTTAGGTCTAGAAAGTGTTGTAGGTCTTCATAGAACTGTTTAACTTCAACTTCTTCAGCATTACTGGTTGGGGCATAGACTTGGATTACTGTGGCATTGAATGATTTGCCTTGGAAATGGACAGAGATCATTCTGTAATTTTTGAGATTGCATACAGGTACTGTATTTCAGACTCTTTTGTTGACTGTGAGGGCTACTCCATTTCTTCTAAGGGTTTCTTGCCCACAGTAGTAGATACAATGGTCATCTGAGTTAAATTCACCCATTCAAGTCCATTTTAGTTCACTGATTCCTAAAATGGCGACGTTCATTCTTGCCATATCCTGTTTGACCACTTCCAATTTGTCTTGATTCATGAACCTAACATTCCAGGTTCCTATGCAGTATTGCTCTTTACAGCATCAGACTTTACTTCCATCACCAGTCATATCCACAACTGGGTACTGTTTTTTCTTTGGCTCCATCCCTTCATTCTTTCTGGAGTTATTTCTCCACTGATCTCCAGTAGCATATCGGGCACCTACCGACCTGGGGAGTTCATCTTTCAGTGTCCTATCTTTTTGCCTTTTCATACTATTCATGGGGTTCTCAAGGCAAGAATACTGAAGTGGTTTGCCATTCCCTTCTCCAGTGGAGCACGTTTTGTCAGAACTCTCCACCATTACCTGTCTGTTTTGGGTGGCCCTACACAACATGGCTCATAGTTTCATTGAATTAGACAGGGTTGTGGTCCATGTGATTGGTTTGATTAGTTTTCTGTGATTGTGGTTTTCATTCTGTCTGTCCTCTGATAGATAAGGATAAGAGGCTTATGGAAGCTTCCTGATGGGAGAGACTGACTGAGGGGAAAACTGGGTCTAGTTCTGATGGGTGGGGCCATGCTCAGTAAATCTTTAATCCAATTTTCTGTTGATTGGTGGGGTTGTATTCCCTCCCTGTTGTTTGACCTGAGGCCAAACTATGTGGAGATAATGAAGATAATACATCATGAGAAATTCTGGGCTGGATGAAGCACAAGTGGAATCAAGATTGCCAGGAGAAATATCGATAACCTCAGATGTGCAGATGACACCACCCTTATGGCAGAAATCGAAGAAGAACTAAAGAGCCTCTTGATGAAAGTGAAAGAGGAGAGTGAAAAAGTTGGCTTAAAGCTCAACATTCAGAAAACTAAGATCATGGAATCTGGTCCCATCACTTCATGGGAAATAGATGGGGAAACAGTGGAAACAGTGGCAGACTTTATTTTTCTGGGCTCCAAAATCACTGCAGATGGTGATTGCAGCCATGAAATTAAACGAGGCTTGCTCCTTGGAAGAAAAGTTATGACTAACCTAGTCAGCATATTAGAAAGAAGAGACATTACTTTGCCGACAACGGTCCATCTAGTCAAAGCTGTGGTTTTTCCAGTAGTCATGTATCGACGTGAGAGTTGGATTATAAAGAAAGCTGAGCACCGAAGAATTGATGCTTTTGAACTGTAGTGTTGGAGAAGACTCTTGAGAGTCCCTAGGACTGCAAGGAGATCCAACCAGTCCATGCTAAAGGAAATGAGTCCTGAATATTCTTTGGAAGGACTGATGCTGAAGCTGAAACTCCAATATTTTGGCCACCTGAACTGACTCCTTGGAAAAGACCCTGATGCTGGGAAAGACTGAAGGCGGGAGGAGAAGGGGACGACAGGATGAGATGGTTGGATGGTATCACCGACTCAATGGACACGAGTTTGAGTAAGCTCTGGGAGTTGGTGATGGACAGGGAGGCCTGGTGTGCTGCAGTTGATGGGGTTGCAAACAGTCAGACACGACTGAGTGACTGAACTGAACTGAACTGAATGAAGATAATGGCAACCTCCTTCAAAAGGTCCCATGCACGCACTGCTGCACTCAGTGCCCCTGACCCTGCATTGGGCCACCGCCAACCCACGCCTCCGCTGGAGACTCCTGGACACTCATTGGCAAGTCTGGGTCAGTCTCTTGTGGGGTCACTGCTCCTTTCTCCTGGGTCCTGCTGTGCACAAGGTTTTGTTTGTGCCCTCCAAGAGTCTGTTTCCCAGTCCTGTGTAAGTTCTGGTGGCTCTATGGTGGGGTTAATGGTGACCTCCTCCAAGAAGGCTTATGCCATACCCAGATCTGGGCACCTCTGTCCCTGTGGCAGGCCACTGCTGACCATACCTCCATAGGAGACAGTCAAACACTCAAAGGCAGGTTTATCTCTGGGTTTTCCATCTTGTTTCATTGATCTATATTTCTGATTTTATGCCAGTACAACACTCTTTCTTTGAGTTTAGGAGTTACTGGCAGGAATGCCCTCCCTCAGTTTACTGGGGGCACCTGGATATCATCCCAGGCCCAAGCTGATGGGAGCAACCCACCCACCAGTGGTATAGGTGCCTCTAAATCATCCCACAACACATGACATCATCCATGCCTGACTGTATCTCAACACAGGTTAATTGGCAACCTTCAGTGTGATATTTCTAAGTGGAATTGCTTCTTTGTGCCTACAGGTCCCCTCCTGTCTCTTGGAACTGGGCAGAACATGCCCTCACAAAGGCACAACAACATCAGCCTCACAATTCACTCTTTCTTCCTTCTTAGAGGACAAGGACTAAATAGAAAATAAAACAGATTATCTTAACCCATTTAGATATAATACAGTTCTGCAATAAATAAGATTTCCTTTTCATCCAGATGAGATCACTTGGGTAACATGTTTGAAACCTAAGCAGGTTGTGTGAGGTGAGGGTGACGTAGAGTTTCCATCTATTCCCAGCTCTTCGCCCAAGATTTAGGCACAGAGTTCTGGAAACTCTAACTTTTCAAGAATATGCTTGGCATTGATCTCTCTGACTAAAATGGAAAATGGGATAGGCCTCAAGTCTTCATTGCATTTGTACACTTTGATTGGTGAGTCTTATCAAGCAGCAACAGTGGAGAACAATAGTTGGGGTTGTGGAAATGTGGGATTGAGGTGGCCTAGGAAATCTTGACTCTAGGATGGGTCATTTCTACTTGGTACTGGATTCTATTTGAAAATTCCCACCTTATCATTTCCCCCAGACCTGAGAACACATCCTTCGGTGGCCTGTGCTCTTCTGGTTAGTTAATTCTTCACTGAATGCTTACTGAGTTCAGGTATAGGATGGGGGTGTTTCTGTGCAGGCAACCTGTAACATGGGCAAACAGATATCTCCTTTTAAGAGCTGGTAAAGTGGTAACCATGGAGAAGTAGGAAAATGCTTGGCAAATCCTGTCCAAATCAAGGGTTCCCTGAAACTTTCTAATTGAAAGGCGCTAAGGGGGTACAGATATGGTTCCAAGTGGGGCAGCTGGGGAGCTGTTCTGAAGCAGAGCTTGCATAATAATTTAAGCTGTCACTTTTTGGAAACTTTGTAGTGTGCATGATTCATTTAATTCTCAAAACAATTCTGTGGCAGATATTCTGTTATTAATATCACTTTTGATTTCCATTTGGGATATTGTAATTTGCCCAAGGTCTTAGATAAGTGGTGATGTAGTCAGCACTTACATTACTGTAGGCTTACTCCAGAATCTGTGAGCCTGGACACTATACCACCTGCATTTCAGTCGATGGCATTTGTCCATTACTTAGATGATACACTTGTTTGGTGTATCTGTTGGAGATTATGGGCATCAGAGTGTTTTTCTACCCAAGCCACGTGTATGAAAGCTTTGAGATGAAGATATTTACCCTGGAAAGTTTGGTCTGTAGCTGAAAACAGGATGACTCCAAAGCAATTCTGCTGGTAAACTGAGAATCTTCTGGAGATATTGGTGATGCAAACAAGGAGAAGAGCTACACAGCTAAATCCTATTGCCTAGAAATGAGTTGCTAGCATGGGTACTGCCCACCAAAGAGGTAGACACTAACTGGCAGAGAACCTGGTGGTAAAGGAAAGCATGAGAATGAGTTCACAGTAAGACATGCAAAGTATTTTGAGGATACCATGCAGATACTTTGTTCAGGGGCAATCAAAAAGCCAATTAAGGGATTTCCCTGGTGGTCCAGTGGATAAGACTTCGTAATCCCAATGCAGGGGACCTGGGTGTGATCTCTGGTCACGAAACTAAGATCCCACATATGGCAAGTAAGTCTGAGTGCTATAACTGCTGAGCCCATGCACTCCAGAGCCTGCATACCACACCTAGAGAAGCCTGCATACTGCATGCAACCAAGACCCAGCTCAGCCAAAATAAATATTTTTTTTAAGGCTAATTAAAGTTGCCTCTGTCATTGCTTCAATAATTTTAGCAGAATGAAGAGAATATTTGTGACTAGTGCTGGAGAGAAATCACCTATATCTAAAAAAGTAATCAGCTAAACAGCTTTTGTGATCAGGATAGCTAGCGGACCTGAAACAGCAGATAAGCTGTTAAATAAAGTTACATGAAGTTTGAAGATATGGATTTAATTCTATTCAAGTTCAAAGAGAGAGACGCCCCTCTGGATCAATCAGTCATTGAAAAAAGTTGATTGGCAGGAAAAATACTTAATCATACCCCTGCCCAGATGTTTTAATTATTAAAGTGGTACATGCTAAAAAGGGCTTCCCTAATGGCTCAGTGGTAAAGAATCTGCCTGCCAATGCAGGAGATTTGGGTTCGATCCCTGATTCAGGAAGATCCCCTGGAGAAGGAAATGGCAACCCACCCCAGTATTCTTGCCTGGAAAATCCCATGTACAGAAGAGCCTGGTGGGCTACAGACCATGGGATCGCAAAAGAGTCAGACACAGCGTAGTGACTAAAAAGCAACAACATGCTAAAAACAGTTGCAAAAAAGAAATTCCTCATTTATTCTACAAATATTTTTTTTAAAGTATCTGCTGTTTGCCAGGGATGGTTTGAGCACTTGGGATACAGCAGTGAGCAAAGCAGACAAAACTGGTTGCCCTTGAGGAGCTCACGTTCCAGCAGGGGCGGCAGATAGTGCATGGAATGATGAAGTAAAGGGTACAACTGTTGTGTTAGAAGTTGTTAAGTGCTACAGAAAAAATCAGCACAGGAAAGGCAGGAGAGTTGGGGCAGGGCAAAGGGCAGAGTTCTCATCAGCAAGGATGGTGGAAAAGGTGACCACTGAGCAGAGATTGAAAGGAGACATTGATGAGACGTTGCTTCAGGCAGAGGCAAAGGCCGGTGCAAAAGTCCCCAGTGCCTAGGAGGGAGTGGGTAAGGAAGAGAGGAGAAAATGGTGAGACTTGAACTGTGATGAGGACCAGGTCATCAGTGAAATGAGAGGCCGTTGGAGGATTTTGATCAGAGGTGTAAGATAACCTGATTCTATTTTAGAAGGTTTACTTCAGCAGCTGTGTAAGGAATAGATTGTGGGGGTCAAGGGTGAAAGCAGGGAGACCACGTGGGACGCTCATATGGTAATTCAGGTGAGAGAGGGTGGTGGTTGGACCATCTTTACTGGTTGCAGTAGAGATGGGGAGAATTGCTGGGATTCTGTATATTTTTGGAGTGTAAGAGTCAACATGATTTCTGATGGACCATATGTGGGAATATATAAGAAAAAGAAGGGTCAAAGGTGACTCCAGGTTTTTGGCTTGAGTAATCGGAAGAATGGATCAGGCTTCAACTGTGATGAGGAAGATTATATCTGGAGCAGAGTTTTGAGGAGGACATCGGTAGTTCAGTTTGGGACACAATAAGTATAAGACATTCAAATGAAGATGTGAAATATGCAATTGGAAATATGGATCTGAGTTCAGGAGTGAGGCTGGGCTGAGTTACTGGTTACAGTACTGAATCTTTTTATCTAATAACAACATTTGTCTCTCCATGTATTGAATATTTCTTTTATATGCTTGCCTTGATTTTTTTTTGTATATATGGAACAACCTGGTTATTAAAGACTGCTTCCACACCGATGCCCATTGGTGGGCATGTGTGCACGTGGAGCACAAATAGTCTCACATTCTGGGCCTGAGTCTAATGGTTCATCTGTGTAGTTTTCCTCCAAACATCCTTCTTCTTTTTCACCACTTCTCTTATCTTGCTCCTGCGAAGTCTCTGACTATCTAAAGGAACCATTAAGCACTTGCTGTGAGTCAGTGTAGATTTTTGCCTGAGGTCATTTCTATTTCTGGGAAATGTAAACAGGAGAGGTACTATTGAAAGTTTGGGACCAGGCCATTTTTAAGGATTTTGATTCTGAGTGGCCAAGAAAACAACACACGCCCACAACTTTCAAGAAAGGCGTTGGTAGAAGCTGAAAGTGGACCCACTTCTTTTCTAACATTGGCAGCACTACTAATATTAAAATGGTTTCCCCATCTTGAGTCAGTGCTGATGTGGTTGTTTTTGTGCAGACATCTTGACCCAGAGCTGTTGTGATGCCCACTAAAAGCAGATGGAAAAAGGGCAGAGCAATTCCACTGCTGTGAATTCATTCTGCAGATACACTTGCACAGACGCCAGATAAATTTTGTACAGGCTTATTCACTGCAGCACCATTTGTAATAACAAAAGATTGGAAGCAATACAAATGTTCATCAACAGAGGACCATTTTAATCATAGCATATCCAGACAACAAAATACAACCATAAAAAAGAGTGAGCAGCAAAATATATGCTACATTTTGTTTAAAAATGTTGAGACTTGCATAGTATTTATTCATGGCATATGCATAAAGAAACTCTCAGAATTCACAACCAAACAATAGTAGTTGCTGGGTTGACAGAAAACAAGAGGAAAGAAGTCAGGAGTGGTGAAAAGACTTTTCACTGTGGATGTTTAAAGTTTTTAAAAAAATATTTGAAGCATCAAATGCATTGCTTATTTAAGTTAAAGAAACTTCCATGTAGTATACATAACAGAGGACTTCCCTGGCAGTACAGTGGATAAGAGCCCGCCTGCCAAGGCAGGAGACACAGGTTCAATCCCTAGCCCCTGAAGATTCCGTAAGCCATGTAGCAACTAAACCTGTGTGCCACATCGATTGAACCTGTGCTCTAGAGCCCAGGAGCCACAACTCTTGAGCCCATGTGCTGCAACTACTGAAGCCCAAGTGCCCTAGAGCCCCTGCTCCAAAACAGGAGAAGCCAGTGCGATGAGAAACTTTTGCACCACAACTAGAGAGGAGCATCTGCTCATCACAGCTAGAGAAAAGTCCACTCAGAAACAAAGACCCAGAACAGCCAAAAATAAATAAATAAACAAATAAAATGAAAAAAAAAAAAAGGAAATGCCCATGTAATATACACAGCAGATAACATCACCCTATCTCAGACCCCCTACCTCAAGCCTAATGCTACTCCAATCTGAATAGCTTCTCTGAACCGTGTCCTTTACTGGAGGAAAATTTTCTTTGTATACTTTTTTGTTCATTACATGATTCAGTTGTTAGGAATATCTAGTTCAAAATGCTCTTCCTCCTACTAGCTCAACAGATATGAAAAATGAAACTTAATTGCTCCCCAGAAAGCTTTGAGAGTTTGGTGCAAGATTTTATCTGTTCACACTTATTAGCTCAACCAACAAACAGACCTTCTACTGTGCCCACATTTTGTGTTTAGATAGGTTACACCGATCATGAGCAAGGAGGGTTGATGGGAGAGACCCCAGCTTGGTGGCAGGTCACCGGGCTAAGTGGTTGCTGCAGATGGAATTCTGGACTGGGGGCAGACAAGGAAGGGGAGTGGAGTGAGGGCTGTCTGGATCCCTCTCTCACTGAGACAGGACAGCCTGCCCTGCTATTGCTGTCAGGCTCAGAGAGGAACTCTTCATCTGACCTTGCATGATCACTGTTCTCCTTTGTCTGAAATGGACTTCACCTTCAAAGATGTCAGAAGCAGATAAAGAACCATTCTCAGGCAAAATGGCAGGAGGATCTTCTGTTTTTCCATAGGGCATAATGCTGGTTACAAATTCTCATTGCAAAGTGACTTATTGACCAAATCTGTTTTGTTGTGCTGTAGCCTTTCAGCTCAAAGGTATGTTAAGGTAATAAAAATGAAAAGCCCTTGCTATACTGTTAAATAGTTTGAGCTGATAAATACCAGGCTCAAGGGGAACGGAAGGAGTTGCTGAGGACACGGGCAATTATTTTGTTTTGGGGAGGATAGGTCTTTTCAAGATACCTGACAGTCATTAATACGAAAAGTCTTGGAAATCTCAGAAGTAAAACAGTGATATAATTCCAGCTTCTTGGGTACTTTGCTACACCAGAAAGAATCTGGGATGGATGAAGTTGTCTCATGTAAAGAGAAATTAGGTATCAGTGTATTCTAATTTTGGGGTACCTGACTATCTCAAAACTAATGTCTGATATCCCACCATCAGCAAGTGATGCCTGATCATCCCACTCTTTGGGGGTGACATTGCTCCTAGTTAAAATATAGTCTCAGTTAACACATAAGCCTGTTGTCAATCGTCAACACTTGGTCAAAGCTTAGTTTCCTAGGCCCCGTTGAGTGGTGTAATACAGAGTGACGAGACCTGGCACATGGACAGTGATGGAGAGAGCGAGCCCTAGTTTGTGGCTGGGATGCAGGTTAGGTGCAAGGGTGAATGGGCTGGTCAGGGGGTTCTGAACCTTGCGTTGGGGGCTGAGCATTGAGCTGGAAGCAGAACAGAGTCACAGTACAGAGCACAGGGAAATGTGAGCGGGGAGCCTTGCTGGAAAGAGGTGGGATAGGAGCTGAGGTTTATCTCACCTCCTTCGCAGCATTGTCAGGGACTAAGCCTTCTCTGTAGTTGGAATAGGGAAATCTGCATCAAAAGAGGAAGGCAGGGAATCCCCCGGTGGTCCAATGGTTAAGACTTGGTGCTTTCACTGCCGAGGGCCTAAGTTTGAATCCCTGGTTGGGGAACTAAGATCCCACCAAACATGTGGCGCAGTCAAAAAAAAGTAAGGGGGTGGGGTGGGGAAGGCAAAAGCTTCATACACACATTCACATCGCTGCCTCTATTGTTGATTCTTCATCGAGGTTTCTTGCAGAGACCTTCTTTACTTGGCTGACTGGTATTGTCATTAAAGATCTTTGGATATTGAAGTAATTAAAAACTGCAAGTCAGGACAACACACTTAGTATTCTTGAGGCACAATGCAATCTTCGAGAAGCTCACTTGTTTGAGAAATCACGTGGCTGTTTCTGTCACATCTTGGTGCATCTCAGCTGCTCTAAACTAAGCATTAGGGTTGTAGATATCGTTGAGGTATGGAAAACTCAGCCAGTTATTTTCTACAACTTGATATTACAGTGTTATTCCATGTGTATAAACGCCATGTGTTCATGTTTGGAGGAAGAATGATCTTTTCTCTTTAACAAAGGGCTCTCTCATGGCAGTGGTGACAAAGTGGCAATCAGTAGGTGTTGTTTGAGGGAGACGACCGTGGATTTTATTTTGAAATTGTCATTTTCATTTTTACATCAAGGTTAGAAAACAGTGCACAACTTTTGGTCAGTACCACAATAGCATTTAAACATGCCATTCTGCCATGCAAAATTGTATGATACTCAGAGAAAGCAAATCCATCTGTTTCTCTCTCTCCCTCCATTCAACACATAACTCAGTGAGCAGATTAAGTTGTGTACCATGCTGGGCATTTGGATGCAGTGATGGGCAAGCACAGACCAGTCCCAGCTTTCCACAGGCTTCCATTCAGTGGGGGAGACAGATGTTAGGCAAATAAAGACAAAAACACATGTATGGTTTTTTAGAAAATAAATATATGGTTTCAAATTATAGTAAGTGCTATGAAAAAAAGGTGCATAGTTGTATGAAAGCATATAATAAGGAAAAAGATGTTGAAACTGAGATCTGAAGAATGGCTAGGAATTAACCAGGTGAAAATTGCTGGGGTGTGAAGTGGGAAGGGAGGGTGCAAAGAACATTCCAGATGAAAAGGAATTTGAGAAACTTGAAGACCAGTGTTTCCAGAGGGCAGGTCTTTGTGACTTTGGCTGTGCCTCTGAATTTGATTGTGTTGTAGGTATTTTATTTGAAAAATGAAGGTCTTGATACTGGCTCCCTATCATGTAAATAGCAACTGTCCCATAATTAATGGAGAAACCGAGCAACCACTTGAGTTCAAAATGAAAGGTGCTGTAATGGTATAAACCCTGCCAAAAGCTACATCCAAAGGGGAAAAAAATTAATAACCTGGCATTCTCCTTGGCTTTAGGCATGCAAGTAGGTAATGAAAGTTCTCTAATTATGTTTTGCGTTGTGATGAAATCACCACTGAATTTTTCTGCAGTCCAGAACTCAGTTCCTCTGAAGTCGAATTGTGAGCTTCATCTGCTGGTCTCCTGTCTGACTGGACGGGATGAGTCATTGCCAGGCCCACACTGGTGAAGCCCATTGTATTTTAGCATACAGATGAGGATTTCGCTCTTTAAAAGATAATTGCTCAGGAAACCAAAACAATTCATCCCTATTACTTTGTTTAAAAAGAAGCAGCTTTTTTTCTAGGCTGAGGTTTATCTGAATGGACGTTTCTAGCCCGACCCGTGATGTGTGTTGGGCTAATTGGATTTTGCCAGGAAACCGTTTGGAAGGCGGGTCAGAGGCCAGGCTGTGTGAATGAATCCAGGAGGTGGCTGGGGTTCTTCTCCTGTGAACCGCAGATCCTCACACACAGTTGAGGGCCAGAGGGAGCCTGGGACCAGGTGAGGAAGTTGAGAAAGTGAGCCCTCCACTTCTTCATAGTGGTGCAGAAACAGGTGTGCGTTTCACCATGAAGGAGCCTCTAGAGTGGGAAAAAGGCTGCATGCCCTTGGGAGAGCCTCCCCTCTCTGTCTGTGATGGGGTCAGCAGGGCCCATGGTCCTGGGTGATGTCAGTCTCACCCTGCTTCTGCAGAGGGAGTGGTCCAGCAGGACAGCAGTTCCCTCAGCTGGGAACAGTTACTACCCATCTGGGTTGAATTACCCTCCTGAGATGCAGCTCTGAGCCCTCCCTCCCTGCCTACTGGAGGGACGGATCCACCACCCATGAGTGCATGCGCATCTCTGCAGCAGAGATGGGGTCCACGGCTACTTCAACCTCTGGCATCTCAGCCTCCCAGCCCGTGAACTCCGGGAGCTATTGGCCAAGTGAATCAAAGGACAGGAAACAGTTTAATCACAGATGTGAAGGGAGATAAAACCGTGTGGCTCTTTTGAACCTAAAAGTGGCCCATTCACCCAGGGAAATAGCACAAGGAATTGGGATGGCCAAAAAGTGCATTCGGGTTTTTTGCAGGCTGCTACGGAAAAACCTGAACACACTTTTTGGCCAACCCAAATATGTTTTTGTTAATTTTTCCCAACAATATTTTTCCTTCCAGTTTCTATCAGATAATAGTACAGTTGACTAGAAAGATTTGGGACTTTAAAAATATTTTTCCTTGATGGCTAGATTGAGAAATGAGAAGGCACCCTTCTGTGGGTTTCTTGTGGCTCAGGCTGATTTTGGAGTGGTCTGGATGTTGGATTAGGTTTACGCTAAACTGAGCCCAGAGGCTGTATCAGTAGTCATCACTCAGCAGGGGCTCACCATCACAAATTTGTGGGCATCTCCTCTGACTTATGGAACTGGGAGAACTGATTTCTACGTTGTAGAGTACTACCATGTAAGAACATCTCAAGCAAGAAATCTTTCCTTCCATCCATTTGTTTTCCATTTATGGAATGGCTAGGAGCGTGAGCTCTGGAGTCAGATGGGGGCTCACCTTGACCTGCTGTGTGGACTCAGACAGTTTACTGCTTTAACTCTGTTTCCTCGTCTGTAAAATGGGGATAGTTACTTTGTTTTGAGAATTAAACAATATATAGTAAATGTACTTTTTCTTGTGCCTGGCTGGGTAAGCCAGGCCTGCTGCCATAGTCCATGCAGTTGGTTGAGTTGGGTCATTCTCTCTCACAAGATTTAAGATCAGGGAGGAAGGATCAGAAAAAAGGAGGTCTAGGACTCCCCCAGTGGTCCAATGGTTAAGAATCTGACTGCCAATACAGGGGACACGGGTTTGCTCCCTGGTCTGGGAAGATTCCATATGCTGTGGAGCACCTAAGCTCATGTGACCTAGAGCCTGTGCTGCACAACAAGAGAAGCCACCGCAATGAGACGCCCAAGCACGGCAACTAGAGAGTAGGCCCCACTTGACACAACCAGAGAAAGCCTCGCGCAGCAAGAAAGATCCAGCCCAGCCAAAAATCAGTTAAAAAAAAAGTCCCCTTCATCTTCCAGCCTAAGATATGTCCTCGAGGCTGCTATGACCAAGTTTTGTGTTGGGGTATTACAGCTTACCTGGTCATCTACAGCTGAGTATTCTGTTTCCATGTGTCTAGTGGTGTTTGTGTAGGCAAGTCATCTGTCAAGCTCCCAGAGGGGAGGAGGGAGAGTGGCATCTGAGTTCCAGCTCTATAACCACACATCTAAGAACTGCTACTGCTAAGTCACCTCAGTCGTGTCCGACTCTGTGCGACCTCATAGATGGCAGCCCACCAGGCTCCGCCGTCAAACTGTTCCACTCAAAACTCAATTTGGCATCTGATAATCAGGAATGCTTTTTTTTCCACCTGGTAGTTTTCACAGTTTGGCAACAGTGGCTGAGAAAAAGCTATATGTTCATCAAGTCCATTTTCATGTGCCTCCTCTGGGTACATAGGAAATTATACCTCCCAACCCCTTGAAGTTTGGAGTGGGCCTCACAACTAGCTGAGGTCAGTGAAATGTGACATGTTGCTTCCTGGCTGAGGCAGGGAAAAACTCCTTTATGATATTCTAGCTTCCGTTCCTCTACTGTAGTGAGTGTGGAGGCCTCACATTCCAGATGATGCAGCTACAGAATGGTAGGGATCCCATCCTCCTGGAGAGCTTCTTGGGTGACAGTGGTAAAGGATCTGCCTGTAACACAGGAGACGTGGGTTCGATCCCTGGGTTGGGAAGGTTCCCTGGAGAAGAAAATGGCAACCCACTTATAGTATTCTTGCCGGGGAAATCCCATGGACAGAGGAGCCTCATGGGCTACAGTCCACGGGGGTCACAAAGAGTCCACACCACTGTGTGACTGAGCACTCACTCACTATCCACCTGGAACCCCAAGTAATGCCTTGGAGGGGAGCTGATAGACACCCTCAAGAGGACTTTGTGAGTGAGAAATATGATAAACTTTGGTTGGGTTAAGTCACTGAGATTCTTGTTACTGCAGCAGAATCTAGCCTCTCCTGGCTGACACAGCAGTCTGCTTACTTGCTAACATGACTTCCACTGCTTTCCTGGTCCTGTGACACTGACTGTTTTTCACAACTAGGACTCCTTCAGCTGAAAGGTAGAATACTTCATAACGAGTTCCTGACTGCTCACTGCTGATTACATTTAAGGGTTTTCAGAAACTAAGTGGAGAGTGGAAGATATTCTACTGCTAGACCTTGCTTTAAAACAAAAAAAAAGAAGAAACAAGAATGCATTTCAGGAATATCTGCTTAATTCTGTGTCGATGGCTGAATTTTCCTAACTGACTGGTTGCGACAAATACCTGAAGCCTGCCTGTCAGAGGATTTAGCTTCTGTGGAGTCATGGATAATCTCATTAAAGAGATTTTAATGATTGCAACCACTGCATCAAGCAGTGGAATCGCTAGAAATCCTTCCTGCCTTCTTTCCTCACTAGTGTAGGAGTCCTACTGCTCTTGAAAAACAAGCTGTTCTCCAGCCCTTCCACTCCCTGTCATTGTAAGGGAAACTTGGGAGAAAGTGTTTATAATCACAGAACATGAAAATAGAAAGCTTCTTTTGTAATTTTCTCAGTTTAAAACTGTGTTAGTCTTCTCAAGTTGTCATATCAAGATACCACTGACTGTGTGGCTTAAGCTGTAGAAATGTATCTTGTCAAGTTCTGGAGGTCGTAAGTCCAAGATCAAGATGCTGTCAGGGTAGGTGCCTGGTGAGGCTTGTAGGCATTGCCTTCTTGCTGTGTCCTCACATGGCCTTTTCCCCATGCTCATGTGAAGACAGGTATCTCTGGTGTCTCTTCTTATAAGGACACCAGCCCTATCAGATGTGGCTCCACCCTCAGGACCTCAATTAATTTTTATAACTTTCTGATGGACCCAATTGTAACCAAGCAAGGACTCATGTGCCTGCCTCACATAAAGCTGAACTTTGGCAGTGGGTGTTTACAGCAAAGTAAGGGTTTACTGCGGGCTTCCCTGGTGGCTCAGTGGTAAAGAATCTGCCTGCAATGCAGGAGCTGCAGGAGATTCGGGTTCGATCCCTGGGTCAGGAAGATCCTTGGAAGAGGGCATGGTAACCCATTCCACTGTTCTCACCTGGAGAGTCCCATGGACAGAGAAGCCTGGTGGGCTACAGTCCATAGGGTCGCAAAGAGTTGGACATGACAGCACACACAAGAGTTTACTGTAGGGCTCCAAGCAAGGGAGTGTGAGACAAGGCCTCAGACACGCTCCAACTAGGTCTTTGAGTTCCAGGTGTTTTTAAAGGGGAAGAAGAAAGAAGCTGACATTAGTCATTGTCTTGTGACATTTCTGTGACATTTATTTATTTTTAGTGAAGTGTAGTTGATTTACAAGCTATGTTAGTTTCTGGTGTACAGCAAACAGATTCAGTTATATATGTGTATATATATATATATATATATATATATATATGTATGTATGTATGTATGTATGTATGTATGTATGTATGTATATTTCATATTTTTCTATTACAAGATATTGAGTATAATTCCCTGAGCTATACAGTATGATCTTATTGTTTGTTTATCTGTTTTATGTATGTGAAAGTGAAAGTCGTTCAGTCATGTCAGACTCTTTGTGACCCCATGGGCTATACAGTCCATGGAATTCTCCAGGCCAGAATGCTGGAGTGATAACCCTTCCCTTCTCCAGGGGACCTTCCCAACCCAGGGATTGAACCCAGGTCTCCTGTATTGCAGGAGGATTCTTTACCAGCTGAGCCACCAGGGAAGCCCAGGAATACTGGTGTGGGTAGCCTATTCCTTCTCAAGTGGATCTTCCTGACCCAGCAACCGAACCAGGGTCTCTTGCATTGCAGGCAGATTCTTTACCAGCTGAGCTACCATATGTATAGGGGTTTGTATTTGCTAATCCCAAACTCCTAATTTATTCCTCCCCCTACCCCTTTTCCCCTTTGGAGGCCATTGGTTTGTTTTTATGTCTGTGACATGTCTTAATCATACTTTTGGGAATCAGGATGTCTCCAGTTTATGATTTTCTGGCCAGGCCTTGTCCTGGCTTGGAGGGCCTGCTAGCTCATTGTGCCCTGGAGAAATCATCTGAGTTTGTACCTTAATGATGACATCTACAACCACAATTTTAGTCATCTTGCTACCAAGTCCAAACTTCCTCTGCTCACCGCACAAGAGGCCAATGAATTAGAGAGATGAGGTGTTGTAGCAAGGAATACAAAAGCCTGAGAAGATGGCAGACTAATATCTCAAAATAACCATCTTGTTGGGGTCTGGATGCCAGGTTCTTATATGGATCAGAGATGTGGGGGGAAGTGAGGAAACAGAGAAAAAAGGCCATTTAATCTTGCAGTATCTCCTAGAATGGCAAGCCTCAGGCAGGGGGATGTGGATGTGTTAAGTTCTTCCTTCTTGCCATCTACAGATGGACAGGGTTCTGAACAAAGGTACTTTAGCTCAACAGTCAGGCAGAGGGGTAGGATTCTCTGAGGCAGGACATTATGTATGATTATAATAACAAAAGTGGCAAAAAACAAGGGTTAAAGTTAAAGAAACATCTAGCATGGAAGTGTCAAAATTGACTCTTCCTTGTTACAGTCTGACTCTGGTTGATTAGTGTTAAGATTGAGGTCCGGGGATAAGAAAGGGAATAAAGTTTTGGGCTTTATTAAGGGGGACACAGTTTCACAGTCTTCAAATAGTCCCATTGAGGTTAGGGCTTCAACATATCAATTTTTGGAGGATAAAGTTCAGTCTATAACAGAACTGATTTGAGCAACCGCTCTTCAATTATTAGGTTGCTTGTCTTCTGTTGCTTAAGTGGATATAGATGCTATGCGTAATGTGGGGACACTGAGGTGAACAGGATGGTATTTTGGTGTCTGAAAACTGCCTGAGCCCATTGGTAATGTAGGCCTCACCAGTGCGAAGGAGGTATTTCCGCCTCTCCACCTCCCTTCAAAAGGCTTCCAGGATGGCCCATGTGTTCTTCAAGTAAAGAGGGAGATGACAGCCCTCTCTCACCATCCATTGCTCACATTGCAGTCAGATGCAATTCTGAAATGCAAACTTAAGAAATGTACTCCCTAGCCTGAAATCCTTCAAAGATTTCCCGTTGCACTCAGGATAAACACGGGCTTCCCTAGTGGCTCAGATGGTGAAGAATCTGCTTGCAGTGCAGGAGACTTTGGTTCAAATCCTGGGTTGAGAAGATCCTCTGGGGAAGGGAATGGCTACCCACTCCAGTATTCTTGCCTGGAGAATTCCATGGACAGAGGCACCTGGTGGACTGCAGTCCACGGGGTTGCAAAGAGTTGGACACGATTGAGTGACTTTCACTTTCAGGATAAACACAGTCTTTCATACCGCCTGCCCACCACAGTGTCTCCTGTACCTAGCATAAGGCAAGACACATAGCACATACCCACAAATGCTCGATGAGCAAATCAATGATCAAACCAATACCAGTCTTTGGTGTGAGGCTTCCCCCATTGGCTCTGAAGGAAGCAGGCAGCTTGACAATGTTGAGTAAAGGCCCTAACTCCACATGGTCTGAGCCTGAGCTCATTTGCTAGTCAACTGACAATCTGAGGTCAGATCTGATAGAAGTACCGAGTCTTTGATTCCATTCAGAAATGTATAGACGAGTGGGATCCACTCATTGCAAGAGGCTGTCAAGTTGTTGCTGATGGGCTCACTGTTGCTAAGATTTACAAGGATAGCTGGGGTATTTAGTGCCTACACATGCTGAGTCCTTCTCTGCCCATAAGGTGTAATTAACCCAAGCACCACCACTTTCCTGGTTAAAATACACAGTTGCAAGCATAGCAATTCAAAGGAAGTAAACAACCTCTAAAAGGATGGCACATGTCACCGTGGTGCTGTCTGCAACTTTCTCCTTGGATTTGTTTCTGAAAAATAGCATTAAAAATGTTATGGGTTTAAGATGAAAAGAAAAATCAGAAAGCTGCTGCCCTGAAACATCCTCTTTGAGATTTATGTTGGGAGACAAAGCTTTTCTCTTTTAAAGTCATTTATCTGATCTGTCTTGTCCTAGTTACTTAAATACCTTTGGAAGTGCTTTCCCATGTAGGAGGAGGGGGAGTGGGATTAGGTCTGATTTGGCATTAATGGAAATGATATGTGCATAAGGGAAGGAGAAAAGAGCTCTCCATGGGCAGCTGGAGGCTGGCAGCAAATCCTGAAGTCGCCTGTAATCATTGGCTATCGATCACATCCTGTCTTTTCTTTATTTGACTGTCATGTTGTCATGAGGACTCTCAAAGATGTTTACAAAGTGTTGCTTTTATACTCTCTTGCTCACATCTGGGGCTTGTGCCCCTGTCCTTAGCAGAGCCTCCTTCCTCTCAGGTCGCTGATCCCAGGCAGCAGGCACCTGACTTTCTCTCCTGACCCCAGCCCTAGGCTGCCCCAGGGAGCTCTTCTCTCCTTGGTTACCGGTTACTCTCTTTTCTTTTGTTTTTTGTAAATTCTCAAACTTCCTTTTTATGAATGACTTCTCAGCCCTTGGCAGGTGCCCCTCATTTATTCAGAACTCAAGGAGACCCTTACGAGGTAAGCAGTGTTGGCTCCATCTTGGAGGAACAGGGAGAAGGAGGCCAGGCCACAGAGAGGTCAGGTGCAAGATCCAGGTGACGTGGCAGGCAGTAGCAGATCCAGGCGAGGGGCCCGGGGCTAGCCCAGTTCAGTGTTCATCCCAACCATTTACTTGTTTTTTTTTTCTCCTCCCAAATCACTCTGAAGGCTATAATTTGGGTTCGACTCTCATGTCCTGTGAATTCTCTTCTAAAGCTATGTGAGGGACTTCCCTGTTGGTCCCGTGGTTAAGGATCTGCCTTCCTTCCAATGCAGCGCATGAGGGGTCTATCCCTGGTTGGTATCCCACATGTCACAGAGCAACTAAGCCCACTAGCTGCAACTGCTGAGCCCCAAGCATCACGTCTAGAGAGAAGCCCTTGCCTGCAACAAAGAGCTCACATACTGTAACTCAGACCCAACGCAGCCAAATAAATACGTATTTTAAAAAAGAGAATATGGTCAATAATAGGGTAATAACTCTGGGTTGGTTTTTTTAAATTATTTTATTGATTTATTTTTGGTTGTGCTGGGTCTTTGTTGCTGTGCAGGCTTTTCTCTAGCTTTGGTGAACCGGGACATCTTATTGCAGTGGCTTCTCTTGCTGTGGAGCGTGAGTTCCAGGGCTTATGGGCTTCAGTAGTTGTAGCACGTGGGCTCAGTAGTTGCGATTCCCAGGCTCTAGAGCACAGGCTCGGTAGTTATGGCACATGTGCTTAGCTGCTCCATGGCACATGGGATCTTCCAGGACCAGGGATCAAACTCGTGTCCCCTGTATTGGCAGGTGGATTCTTTACCACTGAGCCACCAGTTTTTAAAAATAAATAAGTAAAGCTTTTTAAGATACAGGACCAGATGGATAAATCCCATCAGCTAGTGGCACCTGAGGCATGTATTTGGCTTAAGTTTCTGACATGCACGTTCCTTCCAAATATTGAATAATTTCTTCTTTTTTTTTTTTCCCAATCCAATCCAAGTTTCTTTCCAAGACTAGTTTCAGTGTAACTCCCACTTCTTCCCATGAAGCCTTCTCCAGACATTGTAACCTCCTGGATCTCCTTATTCTTAAGGTCAAAGGCCAATTTAAAATTTCATTGTTCTTTTCCGGTTTTGTTGGGATTTGATATAATCTCTTGTTTCCTTGAGGACAGGGATCATGTCTTCTCTACTTCTGACTTGCCTGCCTAGAACAGTTACAGACAAATTAGGTGATCGATGAGTAAGCCTCCATTTTTTTGTCCTGGGGATAATTTTTATTTTGAGAGCAGTTTGGATGTAAAAGGGCCAGTTGAAGAATGTATTAAAAACTCCAGCAGCCACGGGGCCCATGGACTGGAATGATCTGACTCATCCTGACATCTCTGATGCTCTGTTTACGTATCCCTTCCCCACTGGCAAAGATATTAAATCATGGTGAAGGTTTGGGTTTTACCACAGTTTTGTTTTGGTGTTTATTCATTGGAGCTTTTAAAATCAGGATTCAGACATAAACCTCATCCATATTTGTTTAAAATACAGATTCTCAGGACTTCCCAGGTGGTCCAGTGGTTAAGAATCTGCCTTCCAATGCAGGGGATGCAGGTTCAGTCCCTGATTGGGGAACTAAGATCCCATATGTCACAGGGCAACTAAGCCTGAGCACTGCAACTAGAGAGAAGTCCCCACGCCCCCCCCCTCCCCCCCGACACACACATGCACTGCAACTAGAGAAAGCCCACTCACTGCAACGAAGACCCAGTGCAGCCAAAATAAATAAATACAATTTAAAAATACAGATTTTCAGGTTCCATCCCAAACCATCTGAGGCTTTAAATGACCTTTCCAGGTAGACTTATAATGCACATTAAAGTTAAAATAAATAAACACAGTTTTATGGGATTTTCATTGCTGATTAAAAAGATATAATTATGATATGATTTCAAGCATATTCCCAGACAGTATTAAATGGAAGATTCAGGAAGATATCTAGGTGACCCAAATGTTTTCTATTGCAATATGTAACACATCCTATTTGCTAGCCCAGCTCATTTATATGGTCTCATGATTCTTCAGCTCCTAGCACGTTTTGGATGTATCACACTGAATATGTGTTTGAATCTTTAAGCCAATATCATCATCCCCAGGGTAAGTGTTCAGAGTCACGCTGGAAGGCTTTGAAAGTGCTAAAACAGGATTTCAGTCTGGCTGAGAAGCTTCTTGGATTTTCTAAGGTGCTTTCCTTTTGGTTTTTCCTTTCCAGCATAGGTTGACTTTTAGTTTTTATGATAGAAAGATCACTTAGAACTGCCCCTTTCTTTCAGCTATTGGAAATAGCTAATTAGGGTTGGTGTGGGTAGGTAGCTTATTAGCACCCTTGGGTTTAATAGCTGCAAAGGTCAGGGCAGACTAGCTACTATCGCAGGGTCAGAGTATGAATGGCAGTTGGTCAAGAAAGATAAATATGACAAGATGGGGATCAAAGCAAGGTTATTATTACAAGAAGTGTCACTCAGATAATAATGGAACTTAACCAATGAAAAACCACTCAAATCATGACCTAGCCCAAAAGGAAAATAACCTTTACACTTCCAGAATTTATTGCAGCACTGTGATTGTTTGGCCATTAAAATGTCACTTGCAGGATGAAATAATTGAGGATGCTAACTTCAATATGAAATTGTTCTTTAATTCTTCTCAAAATATTCCAAGCATTATTGAATGACCAGTTTAGATCTCTGGAGAAATAATCATGATATAAGACCTCTTTGAAATGTAGACTCACCTCCCTGCCTCTCTTGCTCTCCCTGCCCCCCCCACCAAGCTCCTGAATAATTTTCTTAGGGATCATTTTAAGAACCATGCTAATGATGACTTAAATTTCTAGTTCTATATCTAAGGCTGATTATTTCTGGTAACAGTATGTCTCTACTGTCGTTCTATATGGAAAGATGGCCTTATTCTAGGAATATAGCCTCTATGGACCTTCAGAATTTCATCTTTCATTTTATCACTTCACTGCTTCTTGAGATAGAATACTGAAAGCATTCAGATCAAAATATCATATGGTATGCAGTCTCATTCAACTTTCATTAAAATACCTATGGCAGCATAGAAAACAAAGACATGGAAAATGTGGAAATTTACAGTGGTGGTTAAAAGGAACATTGATGGAGGACAAATGCCAGAATCTTGGAGGAATCCCTCATTATATAAAAGGCAAATGCAGTAGATTTAAGGAATGCCTTATAACACACTTAGGTTTCAGATCATGCAAGAATGACAACTGAAAGACGTAAGGAGACAATGTACTCTTTACCGCCTTAGACAGAGACCTAGGGATTGTACCCACCAGAAAATAGCATAGTTGCCTGACCTCACAGGTATTGACCCATTAAGTGACCAGAGTACTCTTTTCCCATTACTTCCCAAACACACTACCTCATTTTTATGCACACAGAAGAGAAAGTAATCCCAGACAACAATGCGAAGGAATGAGAAAGATGCTATTGATTAGAAATTGTCTATGTTTTGATAGATACATTGTCTTATTTTAGTTTGAGGTCCTCCAGAAGCCAACATGGGACAATAGCACAAATTGTTTACTTTGGAAATGATCAAAGGCAAGTGTGGTAGGAGAGTTAGTGACACAGGGAGGAGAGGGAAGTAAATGAAAACTCTTGTCAAGCAAGTCAGCCCTGTGGGTGACTAGAGTCATCCCACCTAAAGAGATGAAGGAGCCGGGATATCTATGCACATGTTCCCTTAGTATTCCTGCCTGGAGAATTCCGTGGACCGAGGAGCCATAGTCCATGGGGTTGCAAAGAGTGAGCATGACTGAGCAACTAACACTTTCACTTTCCCATTAGTTATTAGTTCAAGGTGACTCCTGAGGGCATGGTGTCACTTCCCTGGTACATCTGGGTGCTATGCACAGGAGTGGAGTTGCTCTGTAGGTCAGAGGAAACCCCTAGGCAAAGAAACCTAGGTGCTGACAGGGAGACAGTTGATGTGCTCTGAAGTGCTCAGGATGAGAGGCTGGGCAGGCCACCAGCAGCATCTACTACAGCCCAAACTCTGCACCTCTCAAACCCTGTGCCCTGTGTTAGGTCACTCTACTCTGTCATTGTTTATCCAAGGTCATGAAGAAAAAGCAAAAGAGCCTACAGCAGGAAGATTGGTGGGCCAAGGTCTCACTGTCTGCTACCATAGTTGGTCCCAAGACATTTGTCCGTCATCTCCCTTCTCTTGCACTCTTTGTGGAGGCCATCCTCCTCTGCCAGCATTTCTGCAGGTTAGGTGGCTTGCCTGGTGGAGTAACCCAGTTCTTTATGGGTTACACTGACAGGTCCAAGTCTCATGTTATGATGGATTTCTTCTGTGCAGCCCTTATGGTCTGGTGGGTTTGATAATACCTGACTCATACAAGGTGGTGCTGGTTGCATGGTCCCTCAATGCCCCATGTTCAGGCCCTCAGCCATCCCATGGGCCCAGAAGCACTCAGGAGCTGCTTTCTCCCAGTGGAGAGCCCTCTGCTTCAGATGCCAGGGGTGTGCTCCCAACTTCGAGGGGTCTGCATTGTGATTCTCCTGTTGAGGCTCGTCAAAGACTCTACAGGCATGAGTGCCATAGGATCCTCTGGTCATCGAGCCTAAGCGCTAGGGTTGCTTGTACCACACCTAGGGCAGCTGCAGCATTCTCTCTTGCTCCAGGCCCACTGTATCCATTTGCTTTGTATGTTATAAGCAAATACCACAGACTGGGTGGCTTAAACAACAGAAATTTACTGTCTCGTAGTTCTGGAGACAATAGGTCTAGGTCAGGGTGTTGGCAGGCTTGGTTTCTTTTCAGATCTCTCTGCTAGATGGCTGATGACCGCCTCCTTGCTGTGTCCTCAAATAGCCTTTCCGCTGTGTGTGTGCCCATGGTGTCTCTCGGTATGTCCAAACTGCCTCTTCTTATAAGGATATCAGTCAGGACCCACCCTGGTTATCTCATTCTAACTCAGTCACTTCTTTAAAGGCCCCATTTCAAAATATAGTTGCATTCTGAGGTACTGGGAGTTAGGGCTTCAGTATATCAATATGGGAGGACACAATGCCGCCCATAGCACACAATCAAAACTGACAGCCTTCCGAGTCACTGACAAAGTTGAGTATTCAAGTGTGATGTATGCAAATTTTTCAAAATTTGAAAAGTTCTACCGAGTATAGAGTTCCACTTGTTTAGTGATCAGAGGTAAAAGTACACTGATTTGCTTCTCCTCGGAGTGACCCGGCAGGTCCCAGACCACTGGACCCTTGAAAACCTAACTGATCAAGGCAAAGAAGTTCGTACCATCTCTCCAATCCACATGGGCATGACCCTTGCATTTAGAGTACTCAGCATTTCTGCTCCCCAGGCACGATTAAATGATGTCATCGGTACAATGAAACACCACGACCTTGAACAGAACACTCAGATGATCAAGATCCTGTTCAACTCCATTGTGACATAGAGCAGGGAGGTTAACGTAGCCCTGAGGGTATGCCAGTGAATGTATGTTTCTGTCTGTTCCAAGTGACAGCAACTGCTTTGATCCTCCTTTCTCATGGGGGTTGAAAAGAACACATTTTCCAATTCAGTAGCCTTATACCAAGTGCCAGAGGCCACGTTGATCTGTTGTAGTAAATAAAGACACTGCATCTGGAGCAGCAGCTGTGGTTGGGGTTACTGCTTGGTTAAGTTTGTGTTCGTATACCACCAGCAACATGATCTGGTTGGCTTTTTCTAGGGGACAGACTAGGGCTTCCCTGGTAGGTCAGAAGGCAAAGAAATCTGCCTGCAATGCAGGAAACCCAGATTGGATCCCTGGGTTCGGAAGATCCCCTGGAGAAGGGAATGGCTATCTACTCCAGTGTTCTTGCCTGGAGAATTCCATGAACAGAGGAGCCCGGTGAGCTGCAGTCCATTGGGTCACAGAGTCATGCATGACTGAGCGACTTTCACTTCCACCTTTTTCACAGGGGACAGACTGGTGACCTACATGGGAATGTGCTACCATCCCAGCTTCCTGAAGTCTTTGGGGGCCTTGGAGGGTGGTCCTCATTTCTGCCACTTTACCTATGATTGAGCATTGCTTCTGATTGTCTTGTCAGGGGTAGATGGGGACAATTGCAAGGTTTTCAGCTGCTTTTCCTGTAATGCACCCATCGGGGTCCAGTCAGGTGACAGATGCTACACAACTTATTTAAAAAAGAGAGAATTTAATTTAAAGAATTAAGTAGTTTTGAAAAGCTGGAAAAGCAAAGAGAGAACACGCAGATATTCCAGAAACTGCAGGTAGTGATTATTATTCTTATGGCTGGGGGACTAGGAGAAGAAGGTAGAATTTATCACTTAGGTGCTTAGGATAGGAGCTGAAACTCAGACGTTTGAAAGGGGCCACCTCTCAGCTTGTGATGATGGCTCTGAGCTGAAAGGAGGGGGCCATGGGCTGTGGTCCAGAACTCTGAGGAGGCCCTGGCCAAACTGGTACTGGGGTTTCCAAGGGCCTCTATGAGACAGGTCCAGCAGGTGTTGGAAAAACCATGAACTGGATTCAGCTACTATGATGGCAATCAACTGCCCGTGCTGGGGTGAGGTAATGCTGACAGCAACATGGAGCAAATCAGAAGCACAAGTCTTCTTACCCTGCTAGTACCCATACTGGCAGAGCTGAATGCTGAGCTACCTGATAAGCAGAAATGTGGTTTTCAAAGGTCCAGTCCCAGCATCATAGAGCAGGACATAGGAAAAGGGGTGAGGCTGAAGTTGAAAGAGAGCAGCTTAGAAACTAGCAGAGAGCTCTTTCTTATGCCCCAAGTCAGGCCACCAATATGCTGCTGCTGCTGCTGCTAAGTCGCTTCAGTCGTGTCCGACTCTGTGCGACCCCATAGACGGCAGCCCACCAGGCTCCCCCATCCCTGGGATTTTCCAGGCAAGAACACTGGAGTGGGTGCCATTTCCTGCTCCACCACCAATATGAGAGTCTACCAATGAATATTCATCAAGCTTATGCATTTAAGTATTAGGGAGGACTTCCCTGGTCATCCAGTGGTTAAGAATCTGCATGGCAATGCAGGAGACACAGGTTCAATCCCTGGTCCAGGGGGATTTCACATCCTGCAGGGCAACTAAGCCTGTGTACTGCAACTACTGAGCCTGAGCTCCATAACAAGAGGAGCCACTGCAGTAAGAAGCTTGTGCATCACAACAGAGAGTAGCCTCTGCTCGCTGCAACCAGACCCAGCACAGCCAAAAATACATAAATAAGTTTTAAAAAAGAACTAGGAAAATGACCACAGGGAAGGTCTACAAACACACCAGAGCTCTTAGGTAGGCTTGACCCCTGATCCGACTCATTGCCTGGCCTCCAGGGCCCCCTCTGGTGGTATTTTGAGTCCCTAGAGTCAACCCATATCCTGTACCCAGTAGTTTTTGAAAAATCATATGTATATTTTCCTTTCTCTGGTGTACAGCTACTCAGGTGAATGGCTCTGTTGCTTTGGGAAGGACTACTGGAATCACTCCTGTGGACACTAGCTGTGGCAATGCCGAGTTCTCCACAAGGAGACCCAGCCATTCTTTCAATTGGTTGGTTATGGATCTTCTGAAAATTGGCTCAGGTCTGGAAACTAGTGAGTGGTCGTGACTTTCCACCAGTGTAGCTGAGAAGCAGTACACTTGTTGTCTGGCCATCTATGTTGTCCTCAGGAACACCATGGCAGCCCCAGATGCCATTGTGACCTTGTCTCCATAATGATGATGGCCCACTGTTTTCCTCTGGTGGTTAAGTTCTCCTGCCTGACCTCTGATCTGCTGGAATCTCATCATCCCCACTGACACTAGAAGTCCAGTGGTGGCTTTCCTCTTTAGGCTAGCACTGGCAGTATGAGATGCTAGAGATACTGCTGAGCCCTTTCAAACTATGTCATATCTCAGTTCATGACCAGAGAGTCTATTAATCGATGACATTGTATATTATCACCACCCCGCTTCTCATAATGCCTGGATTCAAATCTTGATTCTTCTGGTTATTTGTAGTATGTCCTTGGGCAAGTTACTTGGTAAATCAGTTTCTTTCCTTGTAAAATGGCAATAAAAGTATTTACCTTTGGGTCACTGGTTGGATTCAGTGGGTTAACATGTAAATTGCTTAGAACAATATATCCTGCTTTATATATCATTAGCCTTTACAGAATATTAACTATTATTAAAGTAAAAAACTCATAAGAATGCTAACCATTTTTGTTCAACATCATTCTGGAAAAGATAAAAGTTAATAAGAGTAAAAAATTAAGTGGGGTCAAATATTGGGGAAGAAGAGATAAAAATTATTATTATTTATGGGTTATAAAATTGACTACCTGGAAAAATCCAAGAATCCTAATGAAAAAATCTTTAGAATTAATGAGAGAATACAGTAAAATTAGTAACTTTCTTTTACATTCAAAATAACTACCCAAAATATAAAATAATTAGGGGGTAAATCCTTATAAAGGTCACAGTACTTATATAAAGGAAACTGTGGCACTTTAAAAGCAGCTAGACAAGGGCTTCCCTGGTGGCTCAGTGGCAAGGAGTCCACCTGCCAATGCAGGAGACATGGGTTCGACCCCTGGTCTGGGAAGATCCCACATGCCAAAGAGCAGTTAAGCCCACAACTGTTAAGCCTATGCTCTAGAGCCTGGGAATCGCAGCTACTGTGCCCTCGAGCCCTGGAGTCTATGCTCCGCAGTGAGAGAAGCCACTGCCATGAGAAGCCCATGAACCGCAACTGGAGACGAAAAGCTGAGCAGCATCGAAGACCAAGCAAGACAATGTATAAAACAGATAACCAACAAGGACCTACTGTGTAGCACAGGAAACTATACTCAATGCTTTGTAATAACCTCTAAGGGATATATATGCACACATACATGTATATAATTGAATTATTTTGCTATACATCTGAAACTAACACAACATTGTAAGTCAACCATACTTCAAAAAAAAAAATGAAAGCAGCTAGACAAATGAAGGACTGTGTTTCTGGATGATAAATCTCACTATTGTAGAGATATAAATTCTCCCCAAATTAATTATAAATTATTTACACAATCCTTGCCTGGTGGCTCAAAAGGTAAAGAATCTCCCTGTAATGCAGGAGACCTGGGTTCAATCCCTGAGTCAAGAAGATCCCCTGGAGAAGGAGTTGGCAACTCCAGTATTCTTGCCTGGAGAATTCCACAGACAGAGGAGCCTGGTGGGCTACAGTCCATGGGATTGCAAAGAGATGGACACAACAGAGCGACTAACACTTTCACTTTCAATAAAATTCCAAACATTATTTTATAACTTAAGAATGAGTCTTAGTTTATCTAGGAGAATAAGCAATGAGAACAGTAATAACACACGTTAAAATAAGAATAGCAGTGTATCTACCACTGCCAGATGTCAAAACACATTTATAAAGTCAAATAATTCAAATATTTTAACCTTTAGATAAATAAAAAGAAAAAAATAGAAAAGCTTTAAAAACCGATAAATAGATGTTGTTTTTCAGTCTCTAAGTCATGTCCGACTCTTGGCGATCCCATGAACTGTAGTACACCAAGATTTCTGCCCTTCACTGTCTCCAGGAGTTTGCTCAAACTCATGTCTGTTGAGTCAGTGATGCCATCCAACCATCTTATTCTCAGTCACTCCCTTCTCCTCTTGCCTTCAGTCTTGCCCAGCTTCAGGGTCTTTTCCAGTGAGTTGGCTCTTTGCATCAAGTATTGGAACTTCAGCTTTAGCATCTGTACTTCCAATGAATATTCAGGGTTGATTTCCTTTAGGATTGACTGGTTTGATCTCCCTTGCAGTCTTATATAGAGTTAATGTGTAACAAAGCTTCCATTTGAAATTAGATAAGAAAAGGTAGCTATAGCCACAGATGAGTTTTTAGCAGCTGTCTAATCACCTGGGAAACAATCAAGTTCCCTAACTCATTATTTACCCCGAAATTCTTAAAAAAATTTTTTTATCAAAGTATAGTTGATTTGTGTTATTGTGTTAGTTCCATAATAATGCTTAACTGATAAAAAAAATTAAGCATAGAAATGAAGCCAAAAGAAAAATAAAGATAGATAAATATTACATAATTTGGGGGTAGAGAAGGGCAAGGACTGTGTAAGGTAGAAAAGAAAGGACAGACAAGAATAATAGATTTAAAAACACAAAATTAGAAACTTTGGTGTTATAAAACATAACAAAACAGAAAGGAAATATATTTATAAAATAAATGCTAGGCATAACACTGATTTTATTTTAATAAGAAGAGCTCTTACAAATTTATGGGAAAGATATAAACAGTTCAGTATAAAAATGGCAAATAGCCTGGATGGACAAGTCACAAAAGGAAAACTTATTAATAGTATATACAAGTATATGCATGTGTTTAAGAAATCAAAATGGGCTTCCATGGTGGCTCAGATGGTAAAGAATCCGCCTGCAATTTGGGGGACATCGGTTTGATCCCTGGGTTGGGAAGATCCCCTGGAGAAGGAAATGGCTACCCACTCCAGTATTCTTGCCTGGAAAATTCTGTGGACAGAGGAACCTGTTAGGCTACAGTCCATGGGGTCACAGAGTGGGACACGACTGAGTGACTTTGAGAGAGAGAGAGAAGAATCAAAATATAGAAGTAAAAGCAAAGAAACAGTATTACCATTTTTCTTTTTGGTATCACATCAGCAAATTATCATTTAAAAGTGATAATATCCAGTGATGGTGAGGGTGTTGGCAGAACAGACACTTCCGTACCTAGTCTGGAGACAATTAACAGCTGCCTCATTTCTAGGGGTAATTTTGGTACTATGACTCTAAGTTTTAAAAGTGTGCCTTATGGAATCCATCCTGAAGAAATTGGCAGTGTTCTTGCAAAATATATATGTCAAAAAAAATGTCCCCTGTAGAATTTTTATAAAGGTGAAACCACCTAATATACATATACAGTGGATTTATAAGTTGTGGAACATTTTGTGCTAGGATACTATACAGCCATTAAAAATCAAATTTGCCATCTCAGAAGAATGTTTACAAAAACTTGCTAAGTGACAAAAGTAATGTATAAAAAAAATGTGTAGTATGTCATTAGTTTTGTAAAAAATATGCACATATATGTATGTATATACAAAGAAAAAAGACTAGAAAGATGTGAACAACAGTTACCTCTGGGTATGGAAGAGCGAGTAGTTTTTTCCTTCATACTTTTTATATTTTCCAAATTTTCTGCATCGAACAAATATTAGCTCTATAATTAGAAAAGGAAAAAAATGAGAGAAAAATGAAGGAAATCTAAGGGCTCCATGACTCAGCTGACCTCTGCTGTCAGGTTCCAGGCCTTAAGTTTACATGGAAGTTCTAGAAAAAGCGGAGAAAATAACACGTATGTAGTGTAGCCCAATATAGTGGCAATGTCTTATACCATAACAAAAATGAGCTTTAAACCCCATGAGATTCTCTGCCACTCTTTTGAAAAGTGTTTTTTCTATATAACATCTTCTTACTATTAAGAAATTCATTTTGCTGTCAATTGGATGACTAGTTGTCCACCAAAGTTAATACTGGGGGCTTCCCAGGTGGTGCAGTGGTAGAGGATTCTGCCTGCCAATGCAGGAGGAACAGGACGCCAATTTGATCCCTGGGTCAGGAAGATCCCCTGGAGGAGGAAATGGCTACTCACTCCAGTATTCTTGCCTGGAGAATTCCATGGACAGAGGAGCCTGGCGAGCTACAGTCCATGGGGTCACAAAGAGTCAGACACGACTGAGCGTGCACACACGCAGGCAAAGTTAATATTAATGCATCTTTTTATCTTATGTAGCTTGCTGGGGGGAAAATGAGAACAGCCATTCTGTACCCTCCTCCCCCTAATTCATTATAGTGCAAAATGAACCCCAAGAAATAGAATTTAAAGGTCTCCCATTCTTCATTCCATTTGAGTTCCTCCTCCAATTCCTTCTTCAGTTTTGATGGTAAGCCAAGGGTACTCATACTTTCTCACCAAATGAAGACACGCTCCTTACCATGAGCTGGCTTTGGCAGTTGGAGCTGTTTCATCAATAGTCTGAGTTTCTGGAAAACAATTTAAGCTGGCTGCAATATTTCATCAGAAATGTTCAATATCAGTGACTGATGGGCCTCACAGTGGATGGTGTATCCATAATTTATAACACCATCTATATTCGACAGAGGCCATGCTGTAGTCTCAGTATCTTTATTAAGAGGGAAGAGGAATAAGCATGCTTAAAACAAGTACAGCTGAAGCCATTGTTACAGATGGTTTTATTTTTCCAGGAGATGGAAAAGACTAAATCAGTGACAACAGTAGCTAGATCTTTCTCCTGCAATGCAAAGAACAATGCATGGCTACTACTGATCAATTTATTTCACTTGATGGAGTTAAACCAGGATGACTAATATTGTTTTAATCTATGCATCTGGTGAGACCCAAGATATTGATATGTAAAAGCACTTAAACACACACTGTTACGGCCCAGAGCTGTCAACAGCTATTTTGAATAAGAAAGAGCTAGAAATATGCACTTCGGAAGAGATGTGCCCAACAACCTAGCACTATAAATAGTCGAGAGTGACCCTGGCTTGTAACTCAGATGGGCCCAAGGCCTAAGCTCCTCCCAGAGGACTGAGACCCAGGGGAATAAGTCAGAAAAGAAATTGGGCATTTGGCGTGCTGATTCCCTGGTCATTATCACATTCTCAAGAAAAGCCTATTGGCTGTCAATAAGTAGTTCATCTCTTCCATCCCTCCCTGCCTCCCTCCCTCCCTCCTTCCCTTCCTAAAACACAAAACACAAGAATAAGTAAAACAAAGCTTTCCTTGTTACTTTCTGGCATTGGTTGCTAAGTACTGGAGATATACAGCCAACTTATTGGTAACTTTAAATTCATGTTTCAGGAACCTCTGAATGGCTTCTGAGTAAAATGATGCTATGAGGAAACTATAATAATGACCATATATTTCTCACAGTTTTACTGTCTGCTCTCACTGTTTTATTGAACTCTCACTGTCCTCTGCTGAAGGTGTTATGACTCCTATATTATGGGTAAGGGAAGTGCAGCTCTGAGAAGGGCCATGGTTAGTGATCTGACTCAATCATGCCCTCCTGAAAGATCACCGAATAGTGGTCTATCGGTGATAAGCAGCTTGAGATCTCCCTTAACTTACATAGCTGGTCTCCTCCACTATGGGCTTCCCTGGTGGCTCAGTCTGTAAAGAGTCTGCCTGCAATGCAGGAGACCTGGGTTCGATCCCTGGGTTGGTAGGATCCCCTGGAGAAGGAAATGGCAACCCATTCCAGTATTCTTAACTGGAGAATTCCGTTGACAGAGGAGCCTGGTGGGCTACAGTCCATGGGGTCACAAAGAGATGGACAGAACTGAGTGACTTTCTTTCTTTCTCCTTCACTGTATGTAATGTACTTTCTAAAGAGTTTACTGAGAAATTGTGCGATGTTCCTCTAGACCGTTGCCGTTTTCAAACCGTGACCTCACTCCTTCATAGGAAATGAGGAAACTAAGACCAAGAGAGGTTATGTAACTTGCCTGGGATCCCACGGCTTGCCAGTGGCAGTGCTGGGCTCACAACTAGGCCATGTGACTGCAGGGTGTGTGCTCCCCCGCACTGCCCTGGGCCATAAGCCACGATTCCATGCGGGTCATGGAGTTAGTCACCAAGCCTTCTCCTAGGCTGAGCAGTTTCCAAGCTGCTTTGAGACCTGGGCCAAGGTTGGGTTTCTACCTTTTCTTTTCCAGCCCCTCTTTCCTCCACTTGCCTCCTCTTTCATTCCTCTTTGTTTTGTAGTTCTTCCTAACTCCTTGAGACAACCTTGTTGGTCCCATACCTCCGTTGGTGCAGGTCTCAATTCTGGTTAGGGGCTTCCAGGTCTACAGTACTATTGACCAGTGGTTCCTAAACCTGGTTGATCATCAAATTTACTGGAGGAACTCCCCCCCCCAAAAAAAAGAGAGCAAATTCCTAGGCTAACAACTTGGGATGCATTAGTACGTCTTCAGATAATGCTGATATCGTTCAGTTTAAGAACAATATCATAGTATGCAATGGTCATAGTCCTGATTGTGATGGGATTGAAAGAGTTAAAACCTGGCTGAATTTAGTTCATCTGGTTCCCTACAGGTAAATATTGATCTATAGCACCGGTCTCTTGGCTTAGAAAATAGCTATGTTTCTGCTACCAAAGAGTCTACTTTCAAACCCCCTTCCTGCTGGAAATGAACATGCTCTTAGTTTTTCCATGATATGCTATCTCTGTGAAGGGAATTGGCACTGGTAATGATATTTAGGGAATAGCTACTGCAAATGGGACAGAGCTGTTAGAAATCATGTTTATTTAGCTAGCCTTCTAGAGGCTTCTATAGAAAAAGATAATTAAAAAATTTAAGCAATTAAGAAAACTCATTAAAGATAATTTTCCCCCTTTGAAAATCTCAAACTGTAGTCAACTTTTTTTAAAAAAAATTTAAATATAATTGATTTACAATGCTATGTTCTGCTGTACAGCAAAGTGATTCAGTTATACATATATATATATACATTCTTTTTATTAATATTCTTTTTCCATTATGGTTTATTATAAGCTATTGAATATTCTATGCTACTCTGTGCTACACAGTAGAACTTTGTTGTTTATCAATTCTGAATATAAAAGCTTACATCTGCTGACCCCAACCTCTCCCTGTATCCCTCCCCAGCCTCCTCCCCCTTGGCAACTGTCAGTCTGTTCTCTATGTCTGTGAGTCTGTCTCTGTTTCTTAGATATGTTCATTTGTGCCATACTTTAGATTCCACATATAAGTGATATCATGGTGTTTGTCTTTCTGGCTTACTTCACTTAGTGTGATAATCTCTAGTTGCATCCATGTTGCTGCAAATGGCATTATTTTGTTCTCTTTTTAATGGCTGAGTAGCATCCCATTTATATATATACTGTATCTTTATCCATTCATCTGTTGATGGACATTTATTAATAGGTTGCTTCCATGTCTTCGCTATTGTGAATAGAGCTGCTATGAACAAAGGGGTACGAGTATCTTTTTTTTTTTTTTGCATGAAGATTTGTACCTAGAAGTAGGATTTCTAGATCATATGGTAATTCTATTTTTAGTTTTCTGACGAACCTTCATACTGTTTTCCATAGTGGCTGCATCAACTTACATTCCCACCAACAGTGTAGGAGGGTTCCCTTTTTTCCACACTGTCTCCAGCATTCATTATTTGTAGAGTTTTTAATGATGGCCATTCTGTCCAGTGTGAGGTGATATCTCACTGTAGTTTTGATTTGCATTTCTCTAACAATTAGTGATGTTGAGCATCTTTTCCTGTGCTTATTGGCCTAGATGTCTCTAAAGACATCAGAAATTCATCTTGTTTTAAAATAACACATCTGTCCTCAAAGCCAGGCTTGCTGCTGTTTCTGATAAAGTTAATTCTGCTGATTCCTGGAAGAATCTGTTCAAAGGCAAATGGTTTCTCTGAGGTTCCTTTAAGTCTTCATTACTCAGAGCTTGGATGCTGCATTAAATTTTTTTCACTTTGATCAGTTTGGGCCATGGTTGCAGACCATGAGGAATAGAAACTGCTTATTCATAAGTCAAGAGTGTCACTGACACTTTCTGAATCTCCGAAGAGGATTAGTAGGGTGGTGGTGGTGGTATAAATGTCACACTAAACTTCCATTTTGACTGTGACAGTTAACAATTCAAGTGCAATGATCTGAATATGTAAAGAAGCTGGAGATTATCTGCCAATGGGCAGATCCCTTCCTAATTACTGATGGAAAAATCATTGCTTTCTGTAGTTAGGAATCCACCCCTCTGCCAATACACAGACACACATGAGTCAACAATATTCAACCAGGTTAAAAAAAAAAAAGAAGCATCTGTTCTGCTTTCCCTTAAGACACAATAAGGGAAGGATGAGCTTGCATTGCAGTAGGAGGCATGAAAATAAAACTTTGTGAAGAATGTCCTTATAGGAGGGGTTGGGAAGCACTGAAGGATACGTGAGGAGAGTTTGTAGCATCTAGTTGATTTAAAAAATGAGAACAAAAGAACGTGCATATTATAGACATTCAAAATATTTGCTAAATTGTATTCAAAGAAAGATAGCATGGATGTGAAGGGGATTTGAAGACTGCTCCTCCCCCAAATATGCCACTTTGGCATGATTATTTTGAGCTGGAGGCAAATGAGAACCAACAGATGCAGAAAGAAACCTTCTTAGATCTTCCTTTATCTGACTACACACAGAAATTGCTGAGAAATGAGGACTGCCATAAATCCCCTCTCCTGCAGTGGTTTTACAGCCATAGCCAGGAAGAAGACAGAAAGTCGACACTGAGACCGGTCTGCAAACAAACATCATTAAAGTAACCTTTCTCTTCCAGTTTCTCCTGTGTATTTCCTAGTCACTTTCCAACAATTTGCCACTCTAGCCCAAACCCGTTTTTCCTTTGTCTTGTCATGTCTGCACAATTTATCATTCTTTGTTAAAAAGGTATGTCAGCTCTCGGGCCCATCTGTTTTCTGGGGTCATTTTTCTATGAAGTCCTCCATGTGCATATGTAATAATAAACCTTTCTCCTGTTAATCTGACTTTTGTCAATCTAACATTCAGGCCCCCAGGCACTAAACCTAGAACATAGAGAAAAAAGGTGTTTTTTCCCTTCTCCTATGGATTCATGTGAAAAGAACAACCACAACAGTAAGAATACAATTTTTTTAGTCACAAGGACCCTCTGGGACAGTAATGATACCTGTGTTTAAATCTCTCTTTTGCCATTTATTTGCATGAGTTATTTAATTCGTCTAGACCTTTATTTATATTTGTATGAACTGGTAATAAAATTAATACCTCATAGAGTAGTTATAGTGGAGAAGGCAATGGCAACCCACTCCAGTACTCTTGCCTGGAAAATCCCATGGGCAGAGGAGCCCGGTAGGCTGCAGCCCCTGGGGTCGCTAAGGGTTGGACATGACTGAGGGACTCCACTTTCACTTTTCACTTTCATGCACTGGAGAAGGAAATGGCAACCCACTCCAGTGTTCTTGCCTGGAGAATCCCAGGGACGGCGGAGCCTGGTGGGCTGCCGTCTATGGGGTCGCACAGAGTCGAACACGACAGAAGCGACTTAGCAGCAGCAGCAGCAGAGTAGTTATAGGGCTTCTCTGGTGGTTCAGCAGTAAAGAACCTGCCTGCAATGCAGGAGTCGCAGGAGATGCAGTTTCAATCCCTGGGTTGAGAAGATCCCCTGGAGGAGGGCATGGCAAACCTCTCCAGTATTCTTGCTTGGAGAATCCCATGGACAGAGGAGCCTGGCAGGCTACAGTCCATAGGGTCGCACAGAGTCGGATACAACTGAAGCGACTTAGCATGCATGCACTCAGAGTAGTTATGCATGTAAAGCACTTAATATAATATGAGGCACTTGCATATATATATTCACATCTATATATTTTTTCCACATCTTACGGAAAAACCCAAACACATTTTTTGGCCACCCCTAAATATATAATATATTAGGCTTCCCAGGGGACACTAGTGGTAGAGAACACGCCTGCCAATGCAGGAGACATAAGAGATACAGATTTGATCCCTGGATCATGAAGATCCTCTGGAAGAGGGCATGACAAGCCACTCAAGTATTCTCGCCTGGAGAATCCCATGGACAACCATGTAACTTAGGAGGTAGTCCTAGCAAATGCATAAGCTTCTCTGTTGCTAGAGATGGAGAAGCCACTAGAATAATCCAACATACATCACAGTCAGCTGGAAAGTTACCCTAGGGGTCAATAGTGTCAGTCCCCTGCCTCTAGGCAAGTCTGCTTTCAGACTAGGCCAAGTATACAAAATTCAATTCTATTTCTCAGCCACCTTTCCTGATAGCCAAGTAAAAGCAGGTGCTTAGTTCAGATTTGCCAAGACATACAATTGTAGTTGCTACTTATCTGTATCTTATAATTTCTGAGCTTTACTCTATTGGAGAAGTGCAGCCTGGGAAAATGCAGAGAAAATAGTCTCTTTGATACCAGTCCAAAAAAGAAACGAGTTCCTTAAGAACTACAGCTTAAAAATCTCTCAGTATTTGTAGGTTTGTGGCATCATCTTATTTCTTACCTCCACCCACGTGACCCAGCTGAATAGGCCTTCTCTCTTCCTTCTGCCAACCTGCCCACTCCCAGGAATTTTCTATTTAATTCTGGGAAACTGGTCTAAGAAAAGGATGAGTCTTTAAGCCAATCATATGCTGAAATGTCCTGAGTAGGAGTGTGTGAGAAGTGGATCTATAACTTGAGGGAAAGGTGGAAAAATAAAGGCAGGCTCTTCTTTCCCCCCAAGCCACTGGTCCAGAACATCATGAACTTGGTAACTAGATATGCTTTTAGAAGACAGCCCTCCTGTTTTAGAAATGGATTTTCTAGCCGCTTTAAAATCAGTATAGCTGTGTACCAAGTAAATCAATGAAAAATACTTTGTGTGCCAATTTGTGCCAAAGATACATAGCTCCACTAACAATGTTCAAGGGCAAGGAAATAATCAACTTTCCATATCCAGTGAAACCAGAATCATCTTTTAGGTACTTGTATCTTGTTTGGAGATAGCAGAGGACAGAGGGACCTGGTATGCCACAGACCATGGGGGTCACAAAGAGCTGGACACAACTTAGTGACTGAACAACAACAACAGCAACAAATCTTGTTTGGGCTATGGATTTGTGGCATGATTGTTATCTTCTTGCTTCCTTCAGTGATACCTGGCCTCTAAATGTAGGGGAACCCCCATCCAACACAGTAGTCGTAGTTCATCTCCTAACCTCTGCTCCCAAACACACTCCTGTCTGTAATAGTAGCTCACTAGGGCACTGGGCAGTTCCAAAAAAAAACATCTACTTCTGCTTCATTGGCTACACTAAAGCCTTTGACTGTGTGGATCATAACAAACTGTGGAAAATTCTTAAAGAGATAGAGTACCAGACCACCTTACCTATCTCCTGAGAAGCCTGTATTTGGGTCAAGAAGCAACATTTAGAACCCAACTGGTTCAAAATTGGGAAAGGAGTATGTCAAGGTTGTATATTGTCATTCTGCTTATTTAACTTCTATTGATGAAGGTGAAAGAGGAGAGTGAAAAAACTGGCTTAAAACCCAACATTCAAAAAACTAAGATCATGGCATCCAGTCCCATCACTTCATGGCAAATAGATGGGAAAACAAGGGAAACAGTGACATATTTTATTTTCTTGAGCTCCAAAATCAAGAGCTCAAGATGGTGACTGCAGCCGTGAAATTAAAAAATGCTTTCTCCTTGAAAGGAAAGCTATGACAAACCTAGACAGCACATTGAAAAGCAGAGACATTACTTTGTCAACAAAGGTCCATCTAGTCAAGGCTATGGTTTTTCCAGTGGTCATGTATGGATGTGAGAGTTGGGCCATAAAGAAGGCTGAACACCAAAGAATTGATGCTTTCAAACTGTGGTGCTGGAGAAGACTCTTGAGAGTCCCTTGGACTGCAAGGAGATAAAACCAGTCAATCTTAAAGGATATCAACCCTTAATATTCATTGGAAAGACTGATGCTGAAGCTGAAGCTCTAATATGTTGGCCACCTGATGTGAAGAGCTGACTTGTTGGAAAAAGACCCTGATGCTGGGAAAGATTGAGGGCAAAAGGAGAAGAGGGCAACAGAGGATGAGATGGTCAGATAGTATCACCGACTCAATAGACTTGAATTTGAGCAAACTCCAGGAGATAGTGGAGGACAGAGGGGCCTAGTGTGCTGCAGTCCATGGGGTGCAAAGAGTTGGACACAACTTAGTGACTGAACAGCAACAGCAAAGGGCACTGGACTGTATAAAAACATGTGTGCTTGTGTAGCAGGGTGGTGCATTAGTTTCCTAGGACCACTGTAGGAAATTTCCACAAACTGATAGTTTAAAACAGCAGAAGTTTGTTGTTTCACAGTTCTGGAGGTTTAGAAGTCTGAAGCCAAGATGTCAGTAAGGTCATGTTCCCTTTGAAGCCTCTATGGGAGGATTTGTTGATTTTTCTGGTAGTTGGTGGCAGTCCTTGACATCCTGTGGTGTGTAGATACATCGCTGCAATCTTGTCTCCACTTTGTGTTCTCCTCTCTGTGTCTGAATTTCCTTTTTCTTATAAGAACATTAATCATTGGATTAAGACTCACCCTAATTCAGTATGACCTCATTTAAACTTGATCATGTCTACAAACCCCTACTTCCAAATAAAATCACATTCACAGGTTCCAGGGTTAAGACTTGAACACATCTTTTTGGGTGACACAAGTCAATCTACAACAGGGGGTATTTTTTGGAAACAAGAATTCAGTCCTAGTTCCATCTATATGTTCTCTTATACTGCACAGTCTGGAAGCCTGAAAACTATATTCTTCAGAATCCCTGGTGTGAGAGTTCTGCCTTATTTTGTGCCAATAAGAGTCATTTGTGCAATGAAGTTGTTATTGCTCCTGTAGCAGCAGCAGGTAAAGATACAGGCATTGATAGATAGCAGATATGAGATTTTGCAAGAACTTTTGGTGTCCTCCTGCAAATTGTCTGCTTTGGAGTTGCAGTAAGCCGAGGTCATCAATGATAGTTTTCTGATACTCCTGTAATTCCAGATTTCTTGAAAACTAATGATATCTTTCCCTGATTTTGCTTCTTCAGCCTTCTCAACAGTTTTGTGAGCCTCCAGTTCCCTAAATTAAATCCCTTCCTTGTAACACTTTGAATGGTTTCTGTTTTTCTGACCAAGTCCTATTTTATAGAGTGTGTTTGTATGGATGTCGTGCTTCTTGAGAGATGACTCAGAATTTCTAAAGGCATACATAATCTTAAATTTAATCTGTATTAAAATTCCCTCTCAGCCTCCTGAGGAGTGGAGAAACACTTTGCCCCTCATCAGCAGTTGAGAACCCTGTATATAATGATTTTGGACTGTCATATTGTACTTAACACAGATATAGAATGAGATTTTCTTGAAGAAGGTCATAGTCTTCCGTATACTTCATGAGGTTACATTACAGTAAAACAAATAATCTCTAACCCCATTGCTCTGAAATTATCATGGAAACTGCACAGAAAAGAACGTGTATTAGTTTTTCTGCTCAAAAATCTTCTGTGGCTCCCCATTGATGATGAATTAAATACATCATTGATGAATTAGATACAAATACTGACCTGAAATTCAAAGCCTTTGTTGTATAGACCACTAGAATACGAACTGCATGCAGACAAGGACTTTCACTGTTCCATCCTTACCTGTAACTGTCTGGCACATAGCAAAAAAAAAGAAAAAAAATTTCTTTTTCTTTTTGGCCATACTGCATGGCTTGCAGGATCTTAATTTCCCAACCAGGGACTGAATCCACACCCTTGGCAGTGAAAGCATGGAGTCCTAACCACTGGACTACCAGGGAATTCCCTGTAACACACAGCAAATTTTTAACAATTATTGTGTAATAAATGAATGTACTTGCGTTTCAAAATATTTTCTGTCATTGTTCACGTGCATGCCGATAGACTGAAGTCAAACCTGTCATCCATCCCAAACATCTTTTTGCTGTACATTTGCTCATATTGTTGCTCTTCTGTGTAATGGTTTCCCTCTCTCACCTCTTCCTTTGTTGAAATCCTAGCATCTTTTAAGGCTTGTCCCAAAAAACTATCCCCTCCATAAGGCTCTCCTGTCTTGTACCCTTGATTGGATGAGATCTCTCCTTGCTTTAATCTCTCATGAGCTTAATAAAACCCGAGATGTAACTGACATACTGAGACCTGGGTTTGATTCCTGGGTTGGGAATATCCCCTGGAGAAGGGAATGGCTACCAACTCCAGTATTCTTGCCTGTGAAATCCCATGGACAGAGGCTACAGTCCATGGGGTCACAGAGTCAGACAAAACTGAGCAATTAAGCACAGCACACAGTATACATATATATTTGTGTGTGTGTGTACATATATATATATATATATATATATATATAAAGTACTGTATTAATTTTAAGTATACTTTCTCATACTTAATTACTTTTCAGAACAATTTTGAGTTTATGGAGAATTAAGCAGATAATATGCTCCCCCTGCATGGTTTCCCCAGTATCATTACTTATTGTGATAAAATATACATAACATCAAATTTACCATTTTAATAATTTTTAAGTGTAAATTTCTGTAGTATTTAAATATATTCACATTGTAGTCCAACTATCACCACCATCCACCTTCAGAGCTTTTTAATCTTCTTAAATTGAAATTGTACCCATTAAACAGTGAGTTTTCGTTCCCTCTTCCCTTGGTTTCTGGTAACCTTTAGTCTACTTTCCATCCCTGTGAACTTGCCTATTCTGGATAACATATAAGTGGAATCAAACAGTGTTTGTTTTTTTGTGTCTGGCTTATTTTACTTAGCATAATGTCCTCAAGTTTCACACATGTTGTAGCCTGTGTCAGAATATCATTCCTTTTAAAGGCTGAATGATATTCCATTATATGTAGATATAACACTTTTTAAATTCATATACCAGCGGATGTTGGGGTTGTTTCTGCCTCTTGGCTATTGCGAATAATGCTGCAGTGAGTCTGGGTGTACAAATATCTGTTCAAGTCTCTGTTTGCGGTTCTCTTAGATGTATACCCAGAGTTAGGATTGCTGGATTGTATGTTAATTCTATGTTGAATCTCGCTGTTTCCACAGCGGCTGCACAGTTTTACATTCCTATCAGTGCTCCACACAGTGCTCCAGTTTCTCTACATCGTAACGCTTGTCATTTTCTGTTTCCCCTGTTATTAATATCTCGCATTACTGTGGTACGCCTGTTACAATGAGCAAATATCGATATATTGTTACCAACTGAAGTCCATCAGTTCAGTTCAGTTCAGTCACTCAGTCATGTCCGACTCTTTGCAACCCCATGGACCACAGCACTCCAGGCCTCCCTGTCCATCACCAACTCCCGGAGTTTACTCAAACTCATGTCCATGAGTCAGTGATGCCATCCAACCATCTCATCCTCTGTCATCCCCTTCTCCTCCTGCCCTCAGTCTTTCCCAGCATCAAATGAGTTGGTTCTTCGCATTCGGTGGCCAAAGGATTGGAGTTTCAGCTTCAACATCAATCCTTCCAATGAACACTCAGGACTGATCTCCTTTAGGATGGACTGGTTGGATCTTCTTGCAGTCCAAGGACTCTCAAGAGTCTTCTCCAACACAGCAGTTCAAAAGCATCAATTCTTCGGCGCTCAGCTTTCTTTATAGTTCAACTCTCACATCCATACATGACTACTGGAAAAACCATAGCCTTGATGAGACAGACCTTTGTTGGCAAAGTAATGTCTCTACTTTTTAATATACTGTCTAGATTGGTCATAACTTTTCTTCCGAGGAGCCAGTGTCATTTAATTTCATGGCTGCAGTCACCATCTGCAGTGATTTTGGAGCCCCCCAAAATAAAGTCAGCTGCTGTTTCCACTGTTTCCCCATCTATTTGCCATGAAGTGATGGAACCAGATGCCATGATCTTAGTTTTCTGAATGTTGAGTCCATAGTTCACATAAAAGTTCACTCTTTGTGATAGGTTTTGGCAAATGCATAATGTCACGTAACCACCATTACAGTATGGTACAGAGTAATTTCACAGCTCTAGAAATTCCCTGTGTTCCACCTATTTGTCCCCCTCCCTCTGAAACGCTGGTAGCTACTGATCTTTTTATTGACTGTAGAATTTTTCCTTGTCCAGAATGTCGTATAGTTGGAATTATACAGAATGAAGCCTTTTTACATTAGTTTCTTGCTCTTAGCAATTCAGGTTTCTTCTGTGTTATTTTTTGATGCCTTGATAGCTCATTTCTTTTTATTGCTGAATAATATGATATTTTATATACATATGGTTTGTTTAATCATTCATCCATGGAAGGACATCTTGGTTGCATTTTGTTTTTTGGCAATTTCTCATGTACTTTTTAACCATTATCATACTGAAAATATTTATCTGCTATTATGGTTTTTTTCATTCAAGTATCATCAGCCCCTACCTTCTCTACTCTATTAGATGATATATTCCTTGACAGCAGTGCCTAATGCCTTTCTCACATGATTAGGCATAAAGCAGCGATAAAAGTGCCTTGCCCATAATAAGTCCTCAGACAATGCTGTTTGAAATGAATAGATATTTAGATTTTCCCATTCTGCTAGAGGACCTGGGCCCTTTAGGGAAGTTTTTCAGGTTCACAAGAGCTGCAGACCTGATCACGACAGCTTGTCATAGGACTTGTCATCATCTATTCTTCAAGGACAATCGTGCTAGCTCTGTTAAGGCTGAGATAGACTCTCACACCAAAGAAATGATCAGAAGTAGCTTTGGACTGAGTTTCCTTCCCTGATATTTGTGGAGCATGTCCTGGTAGTCATGAGGGGGCGAGAAGTAAGAAAGATGTATTCTGTAGAGTTGGGGACTCCAGCAAGGAGCCCATGGAGGCTCAGGATGGAGCCCCATGCTGTCGGGACCCTGAGCTAGAAGGCAACAGAGACCCCGTTCTAGTGCCATCCTCAGATCCAGCTAGTGCTATGGGGAGCGTTGCACACACAGCTGAGGCCATCCCAACCGGAACGTCCAACCTCCATCCATGGCTCCTTGCCACAAAGAGCCTCCCTTTGGTCTCCACTCAGGCCCATATGTCTGCTACACCTATTGTAGCCCTGGAGTTTGCTTTAGGGGGAGGGACCCGGGGAAGGGGCCCGCAGAGTTCTGGAAGCAGGCTCATGGCCCATGGGCAGGGAACTATGAGCTGGAAGGGAGGAGCGTGATCCTTGTGGGCACATCCTTTTAGCCCTCTAAGCTCCTCATCCAGTGAGCAGAAGCCAAGATGAAGCGGGGCCCGAGCACAGCCTTCCAGACTGTAGACTCTAGGGCAAGGCTTGGTTGCCCAGGCCTAAGGTAATATGAGAAGAGACCTCACTGAGACCAAGAAGCAGGCGAAACTCGGGCAAATACATTGTGGGTCAGAAATGAATAGCTACCGCTTTAGATTAGGAAGGAACCTGTAGCTTTTTATTGCAGTTGCTTTTGAATCGTTGATATAGAGAATTTTCCTGCAGCAGGGTGGGTGGGTGGGGGAACAGAGGTGGGGCAGGTGCAGTGAAGAGCTGGAGCAGACTCACACCAGCTCATCAGAGCCAATTGTTACACTTTCAGGAATCTCGCTATTTTTAGAAATTAAATGATATAAACTTACAGTTAAATACCTTACATTAAAACAAAGATAATGAATATGTAAATTCTACTTCCTAATTGTTTTATCATTTTTACTGTTGTCTGTGCTCCTGGAGTTATTTCTATCCACTGTATCTATGTGGGAGAAATACTATATAATGATGTGCTATTTGTCCATTTCTTCCCAGCTCCATCACATCACATTTGATGGCATCACACTGGTAACTTGAAATTGATTGTGGTAGGGATATTTATTAATATACCAGACAAATTGGTGAACATCCCAAGTCAGGGTCTCTTCCGCTGTTGCTCTCGTGCAAGCCTAAGCAGAGGCCTGTGCACCATTCTTTATATTTATTATTCTTTTAAAATATTTATTTGAATGCCCTGGGTCTTAGTTGCAGCATTTGAGATCTAGCTCCCTGACCAGGGATCAAACCTGGGGTTCCTGCATTGGGAGCTTGGAGTTTTAACCACTGGACCACCAGGGCACCGTTCTTAACCTCTTTTCTAGGCTCTTCAGAGCCATCACACTTGGCTTGCGTCTGGTCTTGGTTTCTGCTCAAACCCTGTCCCTTGTCCTATCCCAGTGGGAGGACACATGTGCACAGCCCAACACCTTGCAAGGTCAGATTCACCTGGTTTTGAAGAGACCCTGCCATCTCTGTTTATGAAAGAGAATCTTGAGACTGCAGGGTGAGCTGCTATAAAATTTGCCTCCTTTCCCATGTTTCTGCAGGTGAATAGGGCATCCTCAATAGCGTAGAAGGGGAAGAAGAGAAGACGGAGGAGTGGTGTGGGGCTGGAGAGGAGGGAGCCTCAGCAGCTAAGGCTGATGGAAGAAGCGTGGTGGTTGTCATCACAGCCCTCCGTGTCCAGACCCTGATTAGACATGGGCTGTACTAAGGCCTGTGTGTGCTGTAGGGATACCACTTCGGGTTTTTCCCTTTGTTGTTTCGCTCTCTGCATCCTTTCTGTTATTTTGACCCCAGGAAAGGAGGAGTTAAGGCCACCGCAAGAAAGAGGAGAAGCGAGACTTTAAAAAGGGGACCGGCTGCCCATCTGCCTCCTCTGGAGAGAGGAGGAGGTGAGGGAGAAAGGGGAAGGCAAGGGTGAGACACAGGAACAGCTCTGTGACCAAGACCCACACCCTAGGGGTGCTTAGGTGGGTGGAAGTTCTGGCCAGAAGCATGAGGGCAACAGGGATGATGGCTGGGGCCAGGAAACCCCAAGGCCACCAGGTTCTGCCTGTTAAGGGTACAAAGGCACAAGAGCTTAGCCTTCTAAGTCCTGACAGTGCTCTTTACAACAGTCCTCTGGTTTTTCTTTTCTATTTTTTCCAGACTGAGCAATTCTGAAATGTGAAAGAAATCAAAGTGAGGCTGCTCTGGGTGTGGTGGAGGTGGGAGCCAGAACTCCCACCCGATCTCACAGCTTTTAGCATCTTTCCCTAAACCACCCCTCGGAACATAGCTCAAAAATCACAGCAGAGAGAGACTCCACTGCCTCTCACATCTCATACCTTGAACTTGTTACTATAAATAAAGCCGGAACATTACCATGGCAACCTGTCTGTTTAAATGGCCCCTTATAGACCAGATTAGCCAGGATCGATAGTGCTTCCTGAATGCAGAATGACTTTCCCTTTATAAAAAAAGTTTGAACAAATTATAGAATAAACCCCTAGGAAACGATTTCTGAGTCAATGCAATTAAACTGTTATCTGCAGCTCCTCTTAACCACCCACTGGAAGACACTCCTCAGAGCAACGTGGTCTCCAAGCCCGTGCTGTCCAGGCGGCTGTTATTCACTGCTCCCTTCCGTGGCCTCATCCCCAGCAAGCTCTTCCTGCTGTTCTGCATGTGTCATTAGAAAGGACACTTCTGTCTGTAACATCCTGCTTCCCCCGGGCTCGGGTGTCACGTGACGAGATGCTGTCTTCAGAGATGGACAGATTTTAAATGACACTCCCCATGCAGGCTTGCGGAAGCAGATCTCAGAGCAGATGTAGGCCCAGGCCTCCCCCAGTGGGGGGCTTATTAAGAGGCATTAGTTAGCCCTGAAATCATTGCTAGTCTGCCATTGTTCCCCAAACACAAGAGCATGAAATTCCTTTCTTCCTTCAGTAAAACCTGGAGAAGAAGCTCAAGGAGTTTGGTTCAGTTCTGGCTGCATTTTCAAGCAGAAAGAGTTGAATATGGCTTCCTCCCTCCCGTGAACTGAATCCTGGGTACCCAATTATCTTCCAACTGTATGGATGCCTGAAATTCTGTCTTATTCAAAATGCAGATACTCCTGGGAAGGGTAGCAATTTAAATAAATTCCCACTAAGGTGTCAGGCTGGCATCTTGCTGGGCAGAATGGAGGGGTGGTTGACGTCTACCTGCAGCGTCCCTACAGTGGCCTTTTACCCAACCCTTGTCTAGCCCTCCTAGCAAGCCTGGGTTGTTGTTGTTGTTGTTCAGTCGCTCAGTCATGTCCGACCCTTTGCGACCCCATGGATTGCAGCAAGCCAGGCTTCCCTGTCCTTCTCTATCTCCCAGAGTTTGCTCAAACTCAATGGAGTCGATGATGAGTCGATTGATGCCAAGTTGAGTCGATGATGAGTTGATGATGCCACTGAGTCGTTGATGCCATCCAACCGTCTCATCCTCTGTTGCCCACTTCTCCTCAAGAGAAGTCTGCACCATTGCACCAACCTGTCTCTATTTACATCTCCACCTGCCACCCATAGCCCCTGGCTACCACCATTTATTCTCGGTTTCTATGAGTTTGGCTTCTTTTCTTTGATTCTACATTAAAAGTGATACCATGCAGTATTTGTATTTCCCTGTCTGGCTTATTTCACTTAGCATAATGCCCTCCAGGCTCATCCATGTTATCACAAATGGTACAATTTCCTACTTTTTAAAGGCTGAATAATATTCCATTGTGAATGTATGTACTACATTCTCTGTAACCATTCATCTTCCTACGGACACTTGAGTTGTTTCCATACCTTGGCTATTGTGAAGGATACTGCAATGAACATGAGCATGAAAATAGCTCTTTGAGATAAGAGTATTGTTTTCTTTGTATATGTACCCAAAAGTGTTGGTTTATATGGTATTCTATTTTTAGTTTCTTGAGGAAACTCCCTACTGCTTTTCATTGGGCTGTGCAAGTTCATATATTTCCACCAAGACTGCTCAAGTGCTCCCTTTTCTTCCTATCCTCACTAAAATTTGTTATCTCTTGTCTTTTTGATAGGTGTCCTAACAGGTATAAGGTGATGTCTCATGGTGTTTTTGATTTTCATTTCCAAGTGATTAGTGGTCCTTTGTTTGTCTTATTTGAAAAGTACCTATTCAGGTCCTTTGCCCATTTTAGAATTGGATTATTTTTTGCTATTGAGTTGCATGAGTTCCTCTATAGGCATATCTTAGAGATATTTTGAGTTTGGTTCCAGACCACTCTAGTAAAGTGACTAACACAGTGTATTGAGTCACATGAATATTTTGGTTTCTCGGTGCATGTAAAAGTTATGTTTACACTAAGCTGTAGTCTGTTAGTTGTACAAAAGGATTATGTCTAAAAATATATAATGCTTTACACCTTACCATAATTCATACGTTAATTAAAAACCATAATTCATACCTTAATTAAAAAATCCTTCATTGCTAAGAAATGCTAACATCAACTGTCAACAACAAGCTTGCCACAAACCTTCAACTTGTAAAAAATAGTTCCTCTTTCTGACAGTTGACTGTTAGTGTAGAGAAATACAACTGATTTTTGCATATTGATTTTGTTTCCTGCTTTTCTTGTGGCTCCCTTGTGGCTTCCTTTGTGGCTCAGCTGGTAAAGAATCCGCCTGCAATGTGGGAGACCTGAGTTCGATCCCTGGGTTGGGAAGATCCCCTGGAGAAGGAAAAGGCTACCCAACTCCAGTATTCTGGCTTGGAGAATTCCATGGGCTATACAGTCAGACACGACTGAGCAACTTTCACTCACTTTGTATCCTGCAAACTTGCTGAATTCATTTATTAGTTCTAACAGGTTTTGTGTGTGTGTGTGTGTGTGTGTGTGTGTGTGTGTGTGTGTGTGTGGAGTCTTTAAGGTTTTCTACATATAATATGATGTCATCTGCAAACAGAGACGGTTTACTTCTTCCTTTCTGATTTAAATGTCTATTATTTATTGATTTATTGCTTAATTACTTTGACTAGGACTTTCAGGACTATGTTAGATAGAAATAGTGAGAGTAAGCATTCTTGTCTTGTTTTTGATTTTAGAAGAAAGGCTTTCAGCTTTTACTGTTGAGGATGGCATTATCTGTGGGCTGGTCTTTTGTGGCTGTTATGACTTTGGTAAATTAACATTTGTTATGTGGAGCGTAGAGTGCCAGATGGTGAGCTGCTATTCAATAGCAGACCACAGGGAAATTGAGTTTATTACTCACAGGTCCTGGAGGAAGAATGTGGCATGCCTCAAGGGGCCACAGGAGAAGGTCAAGGCAGAATGCAGACAGAGATAGGACCTGAGACACATGCCTGTGTTAGGGTCCATGGGTGGAGTGCTTTGGGGTTCCCAGACTAGGGTCAGATTGGTCAGTTCATACCAAACGAGTGAGTTTTATGAAGCCCTTAGGGGGTCTCATTTAAAGCATAGAGGCTCCTTAATGGGAAGCAGGGGAAATAGTTGATGACAGGGGCTGTTCAGGAAATCATATTAGAAGCTAATGTTTTCTTGTGACTACATTTTTAATTTAATTCTTATTTCACAACTGACTAAGATAGTGTGTTGTTTTACTGTAATTGAAAACCCACTTCTCTAAACTTTTCTCACCCCCTTTAAAAATTGGAGTATAATTGCTTTACAATGTTGTGTTAGTTGCTGCTGTACAACAATGTGAATCAGCTGTATGTATACATATATATATATCCCCTCCCTCTCGAATCTCGGCGTGCCCCCCAGTCATCACAGAGCACCGAACTGAGCTTTCTGTGCTATACAGCTGCTTCCCACTAGCTATCTATTTTACATGTAGTACTCAGTTCAGTTCAGTTCAATCGCTCAGTCGTGTCCAACTCTTTGCGACCCCATGAACCACAGCACATCAGGCATCCCTGTCCATCACCAACTCCCGGAGTTTACTCAAACTCCTGTCCATTGAGTCGGTGATGCCATCTAACCATCTCATCCTCTGTCGTCCCCTTCTCCTCCTGCCTTCAATCTTTCCCAGCATCAGGGTCTTTTCTAGTGAGTAAATTCTTTGCATCAGGTGGCCAAGTATTGGAGTTTCAGCTTCAAGATCAGTCCTTTCAATGAACACCCAGGACTGATCTCTTTTAGGATGGACTGGTTGGATGTCCTTGCAGTCCAAGGGACTCTCAAGAGTCTTCCCCTACACCACAGTTCAAAAGCATCAATTCTTCGGCACTCAGCTTTCTTTATAGTCCACCTCTCACATCCATACGTGACTACTGGAAAAACCATAGCCTTGACTAGACGGACCTTTGTTGACAAAATAATATCTCTGCTTTTTAATATGCTGTCTAGGTTGGTCATAACTTTTCTTCCAAGGAGTAAGCGTCTTTTAATTTCATGGCTGCAATTAATCACCATCTGCAGTGATTTTGGAGCCCTCCCAAATAAAGTCTGTTGCTGTTTCCATTGTTTCCTCATCTATTTGCCATGAAGTGATGGAACTGGATGCCATGATCTTAGTTTTCTGAATGTTGAGTTTTAAGCCAACTTTTTCACTCTCCTCTTTCACTTTCATCAAGAGGCTCTTTAGTTCTTCTTCACTTTCTGCCCTAAGGGTGGTGTCATTTGCATATCTGAGGTTATTGATATTTCTCCCGGCAATCTTGATTCCAGCTTGTGCTTCATCCAGCCCAGCATTTCTCATGATGTACTCTGCATATAAGTTAAATAAGCAGGGTGACAATCTACAGCCTTGACGTACTCCTTTTCCTATTTGGAACCAGTCTGTTGTTCCGTGTCCTGTTCTAACTGTTGCTTCCTGACCTGCATACAGGTTTCTCAAGAGACAGGTCAGATGGTCTGGTATTCCCATCTCTTTCAGAATTTTCCACAGTTTATTGTGATCCACACAGTCAAAGGCTTTGGCATAGTCAATAAAGCAGAAATAGATGTTTTTCTGGAACTCTCTTGCTTTTTCAATGATCCAGCGGGTGTTGGCAATTTGATCTCTGGTTCCTCTGCCTTTTCTAAAACCAGCTTGAACATCTGGAAGTTCATGGTTCACGTATTGTTGAAGCCTGGCTTGGAGAATTTTGAGCATTACCTTACTAGCATGTGAGATGAGTGCAATTGTTTGGTAGTTTGAGCATTCTTTGGCATTGCCTTTCTTTGGGATTGGAATGAAAACTGACCTTTTCCAGTCCTGTGGCCACTGTTGAGTTATCCAAATTTGCTGGCATATTGAGTGCAGCACTTTCACAGCATCTTCTTTCAGGATTTGAAATAGCTCAACTGGAATTCCATCATCTCCACTAGCTTTGTTTGTAGTGATACTTCCTAAGGCCCACTTGACTTCACATTCCAGGATGTCTGGCTCTAGGTGAGTGATCACATCATCGTGTTTATCTGGGTCATGAAGATCTTTTTTGTACAGTTCTTCTGTGTATTCTTGCCAGCTCTTCTTAATATCTTCTGCTTCTGTTAGGTCCATACCATTTCTGTCCTTTATCGAGCCCATCTTTGCATGAAACGTGGTACTGTCTATATGTTAATGCTACAATGCTCTAAATTTTGGTAAAAGATTAAAAAAAATACCTAGGTGTTGGTGATTTTGAAAGTAATGTTAAAGAAAAAATTATTCTGGCACTTGTGAAAATGGTAAAGTGAAAGCGAAAGTGTTAATTGCTCAGTTGTGCCCAACTCTTTGTGATCCCATCGATGATAGCCTCAGTCCACAGAATTCTCCAGGCAAGAATACTGTGAAGTGGGTTGCCGTGCCCTCCTCCAGGGGATCTTCCTGATCCAGGGATCAAACCTCGGTCTCCTGCATAGCAGGCAGATTCTTTACTATCTGAGCCAGGAGGGAAGTCATGAAAATGGTAAGGAAGACTTTATTCATGACTATGGACAGAACTTGGGCAAACTTTGGGAGACAGTGAGGGACAGGGAGGCCAGACGTGCTGTGTTCCATGGGGTCACAAAGAGTAGAACATGACTGAGCTACTGAACAGCAACAAAAACATTTTGATAAGTGTCAAGGCTATTGCAACAGTGAAGAGAGATTGGACACAACTCCAAATACAGCAAAGACAGCTGGGAACTTACAGCCAAAAAGCCGAGTGGAGGGAGAGTCAGTGGATAGAGAATTACTAATAAGAGACATCAAGAATAAGGGGATTCCTGCTAAATTGACTTAACAGGATTCTTGCTAAGACGGGGCTATCCAGGCTCAGCAAGGATGGGTACCATGATCGAAGCTCAGTTGAGAAGAGGACTCAGGGACCCTGACTAAGGTTTGGTCAATGAGAGAGGCTTTGTGAGAGAGATGATAATGAGTTGTCTGGAGGATAAGTAAATAAACAAAGTGAATAACAAGTTACTATTCCTCTGTTGACATAAAACAATAAAAAGATATTTTACCAGCAAAATGGATTTATTTGGGAACAGCAAAGAATTATAATTCAGGAAATGCAGTCATTGGCAAACCACAGGCAAGATCTGAGAACCAAGGAGGGGAACCTGCTGTTATAGTGGAGATGGGGGAGTTGGGAGGGGCTGTTATAAACAAAGAGTCCATCGGAGGAAACTAAAAGTTTGAAGTGCAGTGACTTTTCATTGGTTGAACTGTGACAGACTTCAGTTGGTTGGGCTGTTACTGGGTAAGGAGAAATTCTTCCGTCCTCCTGCTGGGCAGTAAAACAGTAAGCTTCATCCTGTTGGAGATGCAAGGTGCATCTCTTCCTGTTGGATCTGCAGTTGATGTCAAGTGATAGGGTATGAGAGCTGCCCCTTCTGGCCTCCCAGTTTCATTTTATTTTATTGGAGTAAAATTGCTTTTTAATGTTGTGCTAGTTTCTGCTGTACAATGACGTGAATCAGCATTATGTATACATTTACCCCCTCCCTCTCGAACCTCCCTCCTCTGACCCCCTCCAATCCTACACATCTAGGTCATCACAGAGCACTGGGCTGATATTCCTTCGTGTTATCACAAGCTTCCATTAGAATCTATTTTACACCTGGTAGTGTATGTATGTCAATCCTAATTTACCAATTCTTTTCACCCTCCCCTTCCCCAGCTCTGCCCCCATGTCCACACGTCTGTTATCTGTCTGCAGCTCTATTCCTGCCCTGGAAATAGGTTCATCTGTACCATTTTTCTAGATTTCACATGTATGCATTAATAATATATGATATTTGTTTTTCTTTTTCTGATTTATTTCACTCTGTGAGAGACTCTAGGTTCATCCACCCAATTCCACTTTAAATAAGGTTTCTGTTTATTAATTTTCATACCTACAAGGGGCATAAGGAATATTCACATTTAAGAAGATAACTTATAAACCTTTTTTTCCCCTCATCATTGCATACCTATAAATTACAAATACCCCTCAAATCTTCCTGGAGCCTTCAGACAGAATCAAGTCTTCATCATCTGTGGCCTTACAGCACCTAGCTTATGGAAAAGATGTGGCTCTCACTCCATTATATCATGCTTAGCTGTTTGAGTGCCCACTTTCTCTTCTTGGTTATGAACACCAGGATAGGAGTCTTCTCTTTCATCTGTGTAATCTTAGCTTGGATAGTGTTTGACACACGGCTAGCCAAACTGCAAATGATCATTATTGACTTGGCTCAAAGAACATGGCAATTTTTCCATTCAATATGGAAATATATTTGAATATCTGTGCCTGTGCTGGGGTCCATGGCTGCCTTGTCCACTGAACTTGAGGCATCAGGAGGACTCAGAAGAAAGGTACCTGCTGATCTTGGTGTACTTTATTCATTTTAAGAAACTCAAAATGAAGGTTATCTTACATTGTCAAAAACTGCTGACTGAAGACTCAGAGTGAGTGTGTTTTTAGGGTAGTTTGAGTTTTAACCACTTCCAATGAAAGGATATGTTTTATTTCAAATTAAATTTAGAAAGAAACTCCAAAATTAAATTTAGAAAGAAACTCCAGAATTTTAGAAAGAGACTCCAGGATTTTTCTCTCAGTGCTTTGGGCTCCCTTGTGGTGAGATTAACTCAAGGAATTCTTTCTACAAAGTGTTTTATTAGAGTGGCGTAGAGAGGTTCTCAATCAGGAGTCAAGATTCTTGTGTGTGTATTGTGACTCTGCCACCAAGTTCAAGATCTTTTAGGAGTTGTTTAATGCCCCAGCTTCAATGTGAAAAGGAATTGATTTGATAAGCTACCTTCCAGATGTAACATGTGTGTGCCTAGTCACTGAGTTGCAACCCCTTTGGACTATAGCCCGCCAGGCTCCTCTGCCCGTGGGATTAGTTTTCTGTAAGATTTTGGATTGCTGTTTTCTAGACAGCACCTTGATTTTTAGATCCTCAACTTCTGATATTTTCTTGCTTTTCAGCCTGTCAAGTTTTCAGAGCATCGTAATTATAGGCATTTCCCCCAAGTGTGTCGTGATAAGAATTGGATATAAGTTGTGTGTTATTTCGGGAGCATGGTTTGCATTATGGAGACAGAGATATGAGAAAGTTCTCATGAGAAGGAATGAATAGCAATGAGGAAGAAGCACCCACAGAGAAAGGAAATAAGCCACTGAGGAGCACGGTTGCTTTGTTTGAACTTCTTGCTTTGTTTTTGACATGACAATGGATGAAAAAGCTGATGAGAACAGGAAAGAAGTTCTTACTGCTGATAATGTTGGTGGCAAGAAGAAAAGAAAAACCATTACTCTCAAGCAAAAGGTAGACATATTCCTATGCTGGATTTGCAAGGTGTTGTTTAGGTAATATTGTCATACAAGAAAACGTTCCTCTATTAGTAAAAATTCCATAGGAAAATATCTTTGATGAGTCTGAAATTCTCTAGTCTGTAACCTCTCATTTCCAGTGAAGGAACTGATTTTTTTTTTTTTTTTTTAACAAGCAACCGGCAGAAATGTACTGCTCATAGCTCTGGAGGCTGGGAAGTCCAAGGTCAAGGTGCCAGCGTAGTCACATTCTCGTGAGAGTGCCTTCCTGGTTTTAGCCAGCACCTCCTAGCTGTGTCCTCACATAATGAAAGGGGCTCTGAAGCAACCGTTTTTTAAAAATAATTTTATTTATTTGTTTTATTTTTGTCTGTGCTGGGTCTTTATTGCTGCGCGGGCTTTTCTCTAGTTGCAGAGAGCGGGTCTACTCTCTAGTTGTGGCGCGCAGGCTTCTCATTGTGGTGGTTTCTCTTGTTGAGGAGAAAAGGTCCTAGGGTGCTCGGACTTTGCACTGGTGGCTCCTAGGCTCCCTTAGAGCACAGTAGTTGTGGTGTAGAGGCTTAGTTGCTCCACGGCATATGAGATCTTCCCAGACCAGGGATAGAACCCGTGTCTCCTGCACTGGCAGACAGACTGTTTACCACTGAGCCACCAGGGAAGCCCTGGAGCAGCCATTTTTATAATAAATATTTTGATCATGTGTGATTTTTAAAACAGTTAGAATCATTGGAATTATTACATCATAGCAGAATAGACTTCATTTCTCATGTCCAGCTAAACAATTTGAAGGTTCTAGTACAAAATAAAAACATGGGGTCCTTTGTTCCAAAAACAGGAAAAAAGTGTTGTTAAAGGCAAATAATAAAATGTAAAACCTTTCCCTTTCTTCCACATTCTCTCTCTTGTCTTGTCAAGTGTTTTCTTTAATTTGCTCTTTAATGTTTTAAAAGATGCATGCATGCATATGTATTTGGTATACATTGGAAATGCTACACAAAACTCATCTACACTTCGCTTTGGGGTACTTACTGGTGAGTGAGTAAAGAAGGTCTGAAAGGAAAAGGAACGTGAGTTGATTGGCTGATCTTTTTCTCACTCTTATTTGCCATCATTTTTGAGGGAAGTAATCAGATAAACAATGAAGCAACCTGAGTAAGAAAGAATGTGATAGAGTTCCTTGCTGGTTTGTGTTCCTCTGAATGCCATTGCCTTCTTTCTGCATGTGAAGCAAGTTCTGGTTTGAAAGAAAATTACGGCCTCGGGGCTGTCTGTGCCTCTGTTTGTCAAAGATGTAAACAGTAATAGTGTTTGGCCAAATATCTGGACATCGTGGCACAACCAAGTTGACATGTAGAATTAACTCTCACAGCACCCAAGTACCTGAGGTAGTAAGGTAAAGAAAAGAGTCTGTGTTTGTGTCCAAGCAGCCTAGATAATCCTGTTGTTACTGTTGTTCAGTCATTAAGTCACATTTGACTCTTTGTGACCCCAGGGACTGCAGCACGCCAAACTTCCCTATCTCCCAGACTTTGCTCAAACTCATGTCCATTGAGTCAATGATACCATCCAACCATTTCATCCTCTGTTGCCCCTTCTCCTCCTGCCTTCAGTCTTTCCCAGCATCAGGGTCTTTTCCAATGAGTCAGCTCTTTGCATCAGGTGGCGAAAGTGTTGGAGCTTCAGCTTTAGCATCAGTCCTTCTAATGAATATTCAGGATTGATTTCCTTTAGGATTGACTGGTTTGATCTCCTTGCTGTCCAAGAGATTCTCAAGAGTCTTCTCCAGCACCACAGTCGGAAAGCATCAATTCTTCAGCATTCAGCCTTCTTTATGGTCCAAATCTCACATCTGTACATAACTACTGGAAAAACCATGGCTTTGACTACATGGACTTTTGTCAGCAAAGTTATGTCCCTGCTTTTTAATATGCTGTCTAGGTTATAGCTTTCCTTCCAAGGGGCAAGATGAAAAGATAACCCTGAGTCAGGTTAAATCCCATTGTGTGGTGGTACCGGATCCAGGTATAACAGGACTGTATGCGTAAGAATGTGTGTGTGAGAGAATGAGAGAGAGAGAGTCACACACACACACACAGACACACACGCACACACAGAATGTGGGAATGTGTTTGCCAAGGACACGTTTCTTTTCTCTTATAGACAATGTGCTGTTGGTCTTGGTTGTTTCCTCACTGTCTTCTTTCCAGGGGCTGGGCAGGTCCTAAGACACAGTGCTTGGAAATCTTGAAAACGCAGTGGTTAAGGCTGTGGACGCTGGAGCTAGGCTGTCTGGATTTGAATCCTGGAACTGCTGTTTACTAACTCATATGACTGTAGGCTACCCCCTTCACTTCCCTTGCCTCAGTCTTCTCGGCTGTAAGATGGGGATAATAAGAGAGTCTATCTCATAGGCCTGTTGTGAGGGTTAAATGAGTTAATTTATGTAAAGCGCTTTGAATATGCTTAGTACTTGCTAATGGCTCTGTGTTGTGCTGTTGTCAGGGGGCAGGGACTCAAATGCTGAAAATCTCTGTTTGTAGAATTATTTGTATGTATTGTGAGGATTGGAAGCAGGCAAGAAAGAGAAGTGAGTATAGTCACAGCTTGTGTTTCATGGAATAATAGCCATCAACAGATGGCATTGGAGAAAGAACAACGATCAAATCAGGGGACATTCTTTTCCAAATGCTGGGACAGATTTTTCCCTCCAGTCTCCTGAGTAAAATCACATTAGAAGTTTGGGCCCCTGGGTTCAGTGGGGTGGGCTGGCAGCAGCTCGGTGGGGTCAAGGAGGGCTCAGTGGCTCTTAAAGCCTACATTGGAGCTGAGGGATTTCCTTCTCAGAGATGCAACTGGCTGGCAGGACCCACTTTGGTCTCCGATGTCTTCTCTTGCTCGTGGCTCTGCTTTCTGCCTGGCATTTGTGTCTTTGTGGTTGGCAACTTTCTCCTTTTCCAAGTTGACTCATATAAGAAGAGGAACCCTTCTGACTCAGTTGCATTTTAGGTGCCATTCCCAAGTAGGCTGGAATTGGTGCTGAAATGGGGTTTGGATATGGAGGATTAAAGCAGGGGGCTGATATGTGTGCGTGTGTGTGCATACATACATGTGTATGCATGTACACATGTGTATTTAGGGTGATGGGAGTGGTTGGAAGGACAAGTGGATGAAGTGGTATTTATCTGAACAGGGTAGCATCCAGGGAAAGGAGACTTCTTGTGCTCCCCAGCTCTTTCTTCCTTCCTTCCTTTTTTTTTCTTAGATGCAGCACTCGGGCTTAGTAGTTGTGGCATACAGCACTCTCTAGTTGCAATTTGAAGGCTTAGGTGCCCAGGGGCATGTGGGATCTTACTTCCCAGACCAGGGATTGAACTTGTGTCTCCTGAATTGAGAGGTGAATTCTTGACCACTAGACAATGAGGGAAGTCCCTCCTGCTCCCCAGTTCTTACTGCGTTTCTCTTTTCCTCTTTGTGGAGTTGGTAAACCAATCATCCACTGGAAGTTCAGGAAACGTTAACTTAGGTCACAGATTTTTACCTCCAGTCTTTGTGACCTTTAAAATTGAGCACACATCCCCGCCTGGGTGTTGAGGCTGTTTGAGGAATTAATTTAGTCATTCCAGTTATTTTACTTGAAAGGAAGAACTCTCAGATTCTCTCAGGGCCTAAAGGCTATTGATAATCTCAAAAAGGTTCCCGCCCCCTCCCCGCTTGTAGATTGTGAAAAAGTGAAAGTCGCTCAGTCATGTCCAACTCTTTGTGACTCCACGGACTACACAGTCCGTGGAATTCTCCAGGCCAGAATACTGGAGTGGGTAGCCATTCCCTTCTCCAGGGGCTCTTCCCAACCCAAGGATCAAACCCAGGTCTCCCACATTGCAGGTGGATTCTTTACCAGCTGAGCCACAAGAGAAGCCCAAGAATACTGGAGTGGGTAACCTACCCCTTCTCCAGGGGGTCTTACTGACCCAGGAATTGAACCGGGGTCTCCTGCATTGCAGGTGGGTTCTTTACCAGCTGAGCTACCAGGGAAGCCCCTTGTAGATCATCTGTGGTTATCCTTCCTCTGCCCCCCTCCTGCTTGGGTATCAGGAGTTTGCTGGGAGGCGGTCAGAGGTACAGGGAGAATCTGTATGGAGGCTCATGGTCTGTGTAGGCGTGTGTGTGCTAAGTCGCTTCAGTCGTGTCCGACTCTCTGCCACCCCATGGACTGTAGCCCACCAGGCTCCTCTGTCCATGGCGATTCTCCAGGCAAGAATACTGGAGTGGGTTGCCATGCTCTCCTCAAAGGTATCTTCCTGACCCAGGGATTGAACCCAGGTCTCTTACATCTCCTGCTTTGGCAGGCAGGTTCTTTACCACTAGCGCCACTTGGGAAGCCCTCTGTGTAGGCATGGGGTGACTTTTCAGAGTTAGAGAAAGAAGGTCTTTGAAAGACCTCTTAAATTTTGTCCTTTTATCCTTTTCCTGTTTACGAGGAATAGAAATGATAGTACAATCTCACTACGTAAATTTGAGAAGATACAAGAGGAAGGAGAGCTGGAGAGGGGAGGGTTAATTTTCAGTTGCTGCTTTGAAACTTGAAAGGGAGGCAAGAGAGGAGAGTGTGAGAGACAGAGAGCCCCTTTCCTCACTCTCCTTCCCAGAGGAGAGGGGGGCATTCCCAGAGCCATCAAGCGTGGGGGCACCCTGCCTCCCTGGCCGAGCCTCCCTGGGTGGCTCAGGAGGACTTGCTCCAACTGTTCCCTCTGGTGCTGCAGGAGGGGGCGTGGAGAAGGGAGCTCAGCCCTGACTGCTGTGTCAGCTGGGCCTCCCAGGTGATGCTTGGCTGCCAGCCTGGGTCATTTGCATTTTCACAGCCAAAGGGCTGCTCTCAAGATGTTCTCTGCGGATATTTAAGTTGCTGGATTCCAAAGCATCTCCAGGGCACTCGGGCCCCTCTTCCTCCATATGGTCATTGCAGCCAACTTCATGTTTCTTAATTATGGAGAGAATGTTGTTGGGACTCTGATACCTATGGGGGTTATAATAATCACAATATCAGGGCCAGTTCTTTCCTTCTCATCCTCTCTTGCTTCTTCCATCACTCCCTCTTCCCTTCTTTCAAGCTTTTGAGATATGTCCATTCCTGGAAGGAAGACAGAGCCCAGTGGCCTGGTCCAGGCTTAGCCACCCTGCCTCTAGATGCAGAAGGAGATGTTCTGGGTAGACAAGCTTCCTGTCTTAAGATATTGCTGTGGTCAGTCAGTTCAGTTCAGTCTTTCAGTCATGTCCGACTCTGTGCAACCCCATGGACTGCAGCATGCCAGGCTTCCCTGTCCATCACCAACTCCTGGAGCTTGCTCAAACTCATGTCCATTGAGTTGGTGATGCCATCCAACCATCTCATCCTCTGTCGTCCCCTTCTCCTCCTGCCTTCGATCTTTCCCAGTATCAGGATCTTTTCCAATGAATCAGTTCTTTGTATCAGGTGGCCAAAGTATTGGAGTTTCAGCTTCAGCATCAGTCCTTCCAATGAATATTCAGGACTCATTTCCTTTAGGATGGACTGGTTGGATCTTGCAGTCCAAGGGGCTCTCAAGAGTCTTCCCCAACACCACAGTTCAAAAGCATCAATTCTTCGGCGCTCAGCTTTTCTTTATAGTCCAACTCTCACATCCATACATGAATACTGGAAAAACCATAGCTTTGACTAGATGGACCTTTGTTGTCAAAGTAATGGCTCTGCTTTTTAGTATGCTGTCTAGGTTTGTCATAGCTTTTGTTCCAAGGAGCAAGCATCTTTTATTATGGCTGCAGCCACCATCTGCAGTGATTTTGGAGCTCCCCAAAGTAAAGTCTCTCACTGCTTCCATTGTTCCCCATCTATTTGCCATGAAGAGATGGGACTGGATGCCATGATATTAGTTTTCTGAATGTTGAGTTTTAAGCCAGCTTTTTCACTTGGAATATCCTATGTAGTCATTTGCTATTGCAGCTGTAACAAATTACCACAAATGTCGTGCCTTAAAACAACACTCCTTTGTTTTCTCACAGTTCTATAGTCATAATTCTCGATATAGGACAGCTTTGAAGATCCTCTGTTTAGATTCTCACAGGTGTTGGCAAGGCTGCATTCCTTTCTGGAAGCTCTGGGAATGAATCTGTTGTTATGTTCATTCAGGTGGTTGGCTGAATTTGGTTCCTGGTGGTTGATGGACTGAGATTTCCTTGGTGGCTGCTGGTATTGGGTTGAGGGTGGGATTGGGCTGGCCTTTTGCTCTTCAATCTGCCTGCCTGTTTTCCATCTCATGTTTTCCATGTGGCCCACCTCTTATGCTTGAAATCTCTGTGATTTTTTTCCTTTCTGCTGCATCATGTTGATTTCCAGCCAGAGAAAATTCTGTTTTTTAGTTAAGGCTTAAATGACTAGATTGCATTTACCTGGATAATCCAGGATAATCTCCATATTTTAAGGTCATTGATTAATAACCTTCATTCTACTTTCAAAGTCCTTTTTGTAATTAATATAATATATTCACAGGTTCCAGGAACTGGGGTGTGAACATGGGGGTGGCGAGCATTACTTGGACTACTGCATTCTATAAATAATTCATTGACTGTCTCTGCTGCCCAAGGGTGAGAAAACATTGCAGCCTTTGTGAGGGGGTCTGCCCACCATGTCCGCTAGATGCTGGGAAGGGCTGAATGAAGAGCGAGAAGGGACCTGAAGCCAGATACAGGGCACTTCCATCCTTTAAAGGGAAGTAAAGTCCACTGGTGCAGCTCAGAACTGCTGAACTGGTGAGACTGGTGGAGATAAGAACCTGTCTCCCCCATCAAGATGGGGCCATAGAGGCCCAGAGAAGTGGCATGTCTCGGCCAAGGTCATGGTTACACCAGAACCAAAGAGTTCTGAAAGCAGTCATTATAAAGCCTGACAGGGGCTTTTCAGGTTTAAACATGTTTTTTAGATCTTTGGCCTTTTTGCACTTTACCTTCAAAGACAGATGGTTCAAACAGACTGCACAGCCTTGAAAAGATAAGTGACTGTGGCTTTCTTGGCTCTAGAAAGCTCAAATCAATAGCATGATGGCTGGGGCATATGTGAGCATGACTGTGGCCTCTCTGCAGCCTGGGGATGCTTTGTCATGAGAGCCAGCAAAACACACTCCATCTTATTTTTATAATTCTAACCATTTCTGCTGGGGGGTCCTGAGTACCCTGGTGGCCAGACCCCATGTCCCTCCTTCGCATAGCCACCAGCTCTCAAGACAGTGAGAAGACAGGAGGCCTGCTGTGTGAACTGTTCTGACACCTCTGGTGGAGGAAACACAGAGCGGAATTTCTCCTCTGCTTATTGCTTGCAGAAGGTGGCGTTCCTCCAGGCCAACAGCTCTATTTCATATCTGCAGGTGGCAAGTGGTTCAGTAGAGACGGGTTCATTGTTCAGGAGCTTTATTCTCAGGTCTCTTCTGCTCACCCTGGGCTCCTTTTTATCTGAGTCTAGAGACATCCAGCTCCTGGGGGTTTACATAAAGCAGAGCAAAGTGCTCTCAGGCTAAGAATATATCCACCCCCTTCCCTGGGCGATGTGCCTGGGAGGTGAGGAAACTGACTCACTGCATATCTGACTCTATGAAAAGACAAATATATGAAAAAACTACTGGATTAATGACAGGAAAAATTTAGATATTTTTAGTATACGAGGGCAGAGTTAGTTGCTGTAAAGTCCTAGAAGATGGAAGCTTCTATTTGAAAAAAGAGCTGCTTGCCTTCAATGTTTTAGATGTATTTAGCAGTGGGGGCTCTCAAGTGGCAAGCGAGGCACAGAGAAGGGGAAAGACTGCAGTGGGCAAATGCCCCATGGTGGTCTTATCAAGAGCAGAGCAGAGTGGTAGGGGGATTTGTCTGGGAAACCCAGGCATGGCCGGCCTTCTCACAAACCAGAAACTCCATTTGATCCTCAGAGTGCATCTCTGCTGGTACAAGTAAGATGCTGGGCTGGCAGTCCAGCACCATGTCTGCCTGGGTACAAAAAGCAGGGAAACTTGGGCTGCAGGTGAGCTGTGGGTATGTGGTTGCCTGTGAAAGCACCCTGGAGTCTTCTATGGGGGTCCCCAGCTTCCTGCTGCCATCCTGCCTGTGAGAGGAAGCGGGTCTGTTCCCCAGAGCTCATCCCTTGTCCCCTGGTAGGCATGATGACTTCTGGCTTGGAGATTTCTGTAGATTTCTACTATTCTTTCCTGAAAAGTCCCAGGGTTTTCTCTTGCCTGTTAACTGAATACACAGTTCTAGAGAACATGGAAAGTGTTAACAAAATGGTGAGTGTCTGTCACTGGGGTCTTGGTACGTGCCAGTCAAAGGTTTGGGCAATTTGTTCCTAGGGAGAAAATCTGCTGGTTCTGTATCCAGTAGCCATTCTTATCCCCTCATGCTTGCTGGTAGAATCAACCTCCTGCTATTGAAGACATTGAAGATTCCTTCTCAGGTGATATACATGGCAGCTGGCATCAATGATTTTAGAGCCAGATGACTAAAGTGTGAATCTTAGCTCCAGCACTTAAACTCACTGCAACCTTATTTAACTTCCCTATGGCTGTTTCCTCATCTGTAAAGTAGGCATAATAATACCACGTCTTTAACAGGTGGCTTTGAAGAGTAAATGAGTTAATGCTCATGAAATGATTATGACAGTAGCTGGCATATAAGAAGTATTCAATCAATGTTAATGATTATTGCTGTTATTATTGCTATTATGTCCCAGCCTCTTCTGAAGTTTGGGTGTGGGCATATTACATATTACTGGCCAGGTGGCTCTGTGAGGAAGTCTACTGGGGACTTCTGGGCCATGCATGAGAAGTCATGGGCATTGTCCATTTGGTCACTCATGAACAGGTCACTATGTGATGCCTGAAACTGCAGAGGCAATTCCAGCCGTGGAACCATCTGTCTTTGGATGTTTTGTTATTTGGGACTAATAAATTGTTTTTATTTTTTTTTAGTCTTTTCAACTCTTACAGCCCAAGGCATCATAACTGATGTACCTATTAATAGTAATGGCACAGAAGGCCTTGCTAGAATTACAGCTATAACTTATTAGAGTTAGTACGTTTAAGCCATGTGTGGAATTAAATATATGTGACAGTATAGTTAGGATGGTTCTTTGCTTTAAATTGTTAAAAAAAATTTAATATTAATACACTCATATGGTAGAAACATCAAAAAGTATGAAAAGACATACCGAAAAAAAAAAAAACAAAGCCTCCTCCCTACATCGATCATTTTTGTTTTCAGTTCTTAGGTCCCAATGGCCAGATTACCACTGCTTTATTTACTTTTCCAGAGATTATGAAAATAAACATAAATAAAGAAAATACATCATTTTCCTCCTTTGTAATATAGATGTTAATAAAGCTATGACGAACCTAGATGGCATATTAAAAAGCAGAGACATTACTTTGACAACAAAGGTCCATATAGTCAAAGCTATGGTTTTTCTAGTAGTCATGTATGGATGTGAGATTTGGACCATAAAGAAAGCTGAGTGCTAAAGAATTGATGCTTTTGATGTTGGAGAAGACTTTTGAGAGTCTCTTGAACTGCAAGGAGATCCAACCAATCAATCCTAAAGGAAATCAGTCCCGAATATTCATTGGAAGGACTGATGCTGAAGCTGAAGCTCCAATGCTTTGGCCACCTGATGCAAAGAGCTGACTCATTAGAAAAGACCCTGATACTGGGAAAGATTGAAGGCAGGAGGAGAAGGGGATGACAGAGGATGAGATGGTTGGCTGGCATCACCAACTCAATGGACATGAGTTTGAGCGAGCTCTGAGAGATGGTGAAGGACAGGGAAGCCTGGCGTGCTGCAGTCCATGAGGTTGCAAAGAGTCGGACACGACTGAGCGACTGAACAACAACAAATGCTATACACGTCATTCCCTGGTGGCTCAGCGGTAAAGACTCTGCCTCCCAGTGCCTGCCGATGCAGGAGACATGGGTTCAGTCCCTGGGTGTGTAAGATCCCCCGGAGAAGGAAATGGCAACCAACTCCAGTATTCTCGCCTGGAAAATCCCATGGACAGAGGAGCTTGGAGGGCTACAGTCCATGGGGTTGCAAAAGAATTGGATGTGACTTAGTGACTAAACAACAACACATTATTCAGTACCTTGCTATTTTCACTTAATATGTTTTAGTGAGTTTTTCATATCAATATATAAAGAGGTTTCTTATTTTTTTTAATAGTTACAAAACACTTCATTAAATTTATTTAACTAGTTCTCTCCTTAAAAATATCCAGACTCTCTCCAATCTTTCCCTGTTGACTGTAGTGCTGCAATTAATAAGGTGTATGTATGCAATTCTGTAGATATGCAAATATATCTGTAGGGTAAACTCTCCAGAGTGGGATTGCTGGAACCAAGAGCACATACATTTGGAATTTGATAGCTATTGCTAAATTGCCCTCCATCTGGGTTGTGCAAATTTATACTCCCACCAGCAACTTATGACAGTGCCTGTTTCCCACAGCCTTGGCAATGGAACATGCTATCAAATTTTGGAATTTGGCCAAATTTATGGTGAAAATGATATCTTAGGGAAGTTTTAATTTGCATGTTCCTTACTATGAGTAAAACTGAGCATTTAAAAATACATTTTGGAATAATTTTCATGTTCTTTGAATTGTCTGTTTATAGTATTTGTCCATTTTTCTATTGGGTTATTGGCCTTTTTTCTTATCAATCTCTAGAGCTTTTTATATACTAGGAGGATTTTTCTATGTCTGTGATGAGTTGTAATTATGTTTCCCAGTTTGTCTTTTTTTTTTTTAAATAATGGGGTTTACTTTTGTTAGGCCAAAATTTTAAAAATTTGATTTTATATAGTTGAATGTATTGATATTTTTTTCATGGTTTCTGGATTTGGGATCATAGTTAAAAAGCACTCCACACTCTTAAGATTATGAAAAATTGTCCCATCTATTCACCTACTACCTTTATTGACTGACTGACTGTTACTTATTTATTTATTTTGGGCTGCACTTGGTCTTCGTTGCTTTGTGTGGGCTTTTTCCAGTTGCGGTGAGTGGGGCCTATTCTTTGCGGTGCACGGGCTTCTCGGTGCTGGCTTCTCTTGTTTCGGAGCACAGGCTCTTGGCGTGGGGCTCCGTAGTCACAGCTCGAGGGCTCTAGAGTTCAGGCTCAGTAGTTGTGGCGCACGGGCTTAGCTGCTCCGTGGCATGTGGGATCTTCCGGACCAGGGAATTGAGTCTGTGTCCCCTGCATTGGCAGGCAGATTCCTATCCACTGCACCCCCAGGGAAGTCCTGATTTATTTTTTATATTTAAAAATTTGATCCATTTGGAACGTATCTTGGAACACACAGAGAGATACGAGTACATTAACATTGCCCCTAGAGCTCCCGGGCTTCCCTGGTGGCTCAGACAGTAAGGAATCTGCCCTCAATGTGACAGATATGGGTTTGATCCCTGGGTTGGGAAAATACCCTGGAGAAGGAAATGGCAACCCACTCCAATATTCTAGCCTGGTGGGCTACTGTCCATGGGGTCACAAAGAGTCAGACACGACTTAGTGACTTTCATTCACATATAGCTACCTAATTGCTCTACTGTCATTTGAGAGTTCAGTTTTCCCACTGACTTGGTGTTTGTCCTTTTTCTGGATGTTACTTTCTATTCTGTTGGTTGACCTGTTTATCAGCCTTAATTAAAGCAGGTTTACCTGAGCTTTGGAGAATACTTTTGTATCTGGTAATCCCTCTTCTTTGATTTTTTAATCAAAGCTTCCCTTGCAAACCTTGTTTGCTTATTTCCCAATATGAACTGTATAATACTTTTGTCTATTAGAAAACACCCTGTTTACAGATTTAATGATATTATGCTGAGTTTAAACATTATATTAGGAATATCAGCATACTCTTGATAAAAGAAATGAAAATGACATTGAGTCATCTTGTCTAGAAATATGATATGCTTTCCAATTTGTTTATATACATTCTGCTGTGTCCTCTGAAATTTTTCTGATGAATTTTTAAAGTTATGTGCTTATTATTGAATTTATTCCTAAGAAATTTATCTTTCTTGTTACTGCAGTTCTTGCTAAAGTAAATGGAATCTTTTTCTATATTGTAATTTTCTAGCTTCTAAATTTTGACTTAAATTTTAAGTTGAAATATAGTTGACATACAATATCATATTAGTTTCAGGTATAAAATATAATGATTTCATATTTGCATACATTAAGAAATGATCACTAGGATCAGTTTAGTAACCATCTTTCCCCACACAAAGTTATTACCAAAATCATTGGCCATATTCTTTATGCTGTATATTACATCTCTGTGACTTACTTATGTACAGCTGGAGGTTTGTACTTGTTAATCTCCTTCACCTATTTTGTCCACCCCGCCACTCACTTCCGTCTAGTAACCATCCATTTGTTCTCTGTGTCTCTGAGTCTGTTTCATTTTGTTTTGTTAGTTTGTTTTGTTAGATTCCACATATAAGTGAGGTCCTGTAGTATTTGTCTTTCTCTGTCAGACTTACATCACATAGAATAATGCCTTCTAGGTCCATCCATGTTGCCACAAATGGCAAGGTTTCACTTTGATGGCTGAGGAATAGTTTACTGTGTATATGTATCACATCTTCTTTATCCATTCATCTATCAATGGACACAGATTGCTTCCATATCTTTGCTATTGTAAATAATGCTTCAGTGAACACTGGAATGAATGTATCTTTTCAAATCAGTGTCTTTGTTTTCTTTGGGTAAATACCCAGAAGTAGAATTGCTGGATATGGTAGTTCTATTTTTAATTTTTTGAAGAAACTCCGTGATGTTTTCTATAGTGGCTGCACCAGTTGACGTTCCTACCAACAGTGCACAAGTGTTCCCTTTGCTCCACATCCTTGCCAACACTTATTATTTGTTGTCTTTTTAATGAGAATGATTCTGTCAGGTGTGAGGTGGTATCTCATTGCAGTTTTGATTTACATTCCCTGATGATTAGTGATGTTCAGCATATTTTCATGTATCTGTTGGCCATCTGTATGCTTTCCTTGGAAAAATGTCTATTCAGGTCATCTGCTCACTTTTAATCAGGTTGTTTGTGTTTTTTTGTATGAATTCTTTGTATATTTTGGATATTAATCCCTTTTTAGATATGTAATTTGCAAATATCTTCTCCTATTCAGTAGGCTACCTTTTCATTGTATTGATACTTACCTTAGATTTGAAAAAGCTTTTTAGTTCTATGTAGTTCTATTTACTCATTTTTGCTTGTTTCCCTTGCCTGAGGAAACGTATTAAAAAAAATTGCTAAAACCCAGTGTCAAAGAGTATATTGCCTATGTTTTCTTCTAGGTGTTTTTACTTTTAAGTCTTTAATCCATTTGATTTTTTGGGGGGGGATATGGTGACAAAATAGTCCAGTTTTGATTCTTTTGCATGTCAGTTCAGTTCAGTCGCTCAGTCATGTCTGACTCTTTGTGACCCCATGGACTGCAGCACACCAGGCTTCCCTGTCCATCACCAACTCCTGGAGCTTGTTCAAACTCAAGTCTATAGCGTCAGTAATGCCATCCAACCATCTCATCCTCTGTCGTCCCCTTCTCCTCCTGCCTTCAATCTCTCCTAGCATAAGCGTCTTTTCCAATGAGTCAGTTCTTTGCATCTGCTTTTGCATGTAGCTGTTGAGTTTTCCCAACACCATTTATAGAAGAGATTGTCTTTTCACCATTGTATATTATTGCCTCTTTTCTTATATATTAACTGACTATATAAACATGATTTTATTTCTGGGTTCTCAATTCAGTTTCATTTATCTATGTAATATTTTCATGCCAGTACCATACTGCTTTAATTAATGTAGCTTTGTAGTATAGTTTTAAATCAGGGCACATGAATCCTCCAGTTTTGTTTTTCTTTCTCAAGATTATCTTAGGTATTTGGGGTCTTTTGTGTTTCCATACAAGAAGAAAAGTCAAAAGTTAGTTCTGTAAAAAGATTGATAAAATTTCTAAACTTTTGGCAAGAGCAATCACAAAGAAGGCAGAATGTAATAATTTCAGGAGTGAAAAAGAGGACAAAACTACAAATATTACAGACATTCAAATGATAGTAAAATGATATGATGAACTACTTTATTCCAATAAGTTAGGCAACTTAGTTGAAATTGGTACATTTTTAGAAATAACTTAGCAAAAATGACAGAGAATAAATAAAATGTCTGAACAGTCCTATATGTTTAGAAGAAATTGAATCCATAAAGAAAAACTTTCCACATGATAAACTTCAGGTCTATATGGCTTCATCAGAGTTCAAAATTACTGTAAAAGAATAAAATTAATACTGCTCTTAGATAAACTCTTCTAGAGAATAATAAAAAGGAAAGCTTTCCAACTCATTTTAAGACACCAAAACCTGACAGTTCTTTACAAAAGATAAAAATTACAAAGCAATCTCTTTCATGAACAGAAATGCAAAAATCCTAAACAATATATTAGCAAATTAAATTCACTGATATATAAAAAAGATAATATATCATGACTGTGCTTTATTCTATTAATGTGATACTGATTTTTGCATTCAAAAGTCAATCAATGTAACTCATGTCATTAACAAAACAAGGGAGAAAATTGTACAGTTATCTTAATAGGCAAAACAATCTTTTATTTAATATAATTCAACAGCTGTTTATAATAATAATAGGAACTTCTTAGAAAACTAAGAATGGAAATGTTACCGAATCCAAGCTTGTACTTCTTACTGCACAACAGGCCAATAAATCTAGAGACAAGTTTTTGGGGCAAGGAATAGTGACTTTATTTGGAAAACTGGAAGACTGAGAAGATGGTAGACTCATGTCCCAAAGAACCACCATTCCTGAGTTAGAATTCCAGCTTCTTTTGTACTAAAAGGGAAGTCAAACATTTCCTGGTTCCTATCAGCCTCCAGAGGGTTTGTGTTAATTTCTTCCTTCCTGCAGTCATTCACAGGTGGGCCTGGTCAGGATATTTCCCGTGAGGGAAACAGAAGAACCTTAGCTTAAGCTCATTACCTGGAAGGTAGGGTTCCCTGAAATGAGCCATTATATATAATTTGGTCTTCCCTGGTGGCTCAAATGGTAAAGGATCCACTTACAATGCAGGAGACCCAGGTTCGATCCCTGGGTTGGGAAGATCCCCTAGAGAAGGGAATGGCTACCCACTCCAGTATTCTTGCCTGGAGAATCCCATGGCAGAGGAGCCTGGCTGGCTGCAGTCTAATTGTAGCCTATAAGCATAACAAATGTATAATTTATAATTTATGCTTATAGGCTACATCCCTTTAGTGATTAACTTGTAATACAATAGCAAAGTTTCTCACCCATTACAGAAGAATATTTTTAACTGAACAAAAGTATGTACAAAAATATATAGCAAGCATCACACTTAATGGTAAAATATTGAATGTTTTCCTTCAGGAATTGGAAGTGGGACAAGTGTGCTTGCTGTTACAACCTCTATTCAACATTGTGTTGGAAGTTCTAGGCAGTGCAATAGGTGATGCAGTTTTATGAAACGGTAACTGAGTTGGAAGTATCATTATTTATAGATGATGTAATCCTGCATGTAGAAAACACAAAAGAATCTACAGATTAAACAATTGACATTAATAAATGAATTTAGTAAGATCACTGACTAAAGGTCAGGATGTAAGAATAAAACATATTTCTCTATTTCAGGAACAAAAAATTAGAAAATAATTTTTAAATTATCATTTATAATAACATCAAAATGTTTCCAATATCTAGTACTCTAATAAAAAGATGTGCATAAGACCTCCACAATGAAAACTATAAAACATTGTTGAGAGACAATTAAAACCTAAATAAATGGAGGGATGGATTATATTTATGGACTAAATAACTTAATAAAGATATCAGTTCTTTGCAAATTGACCTATAAATTCAGTGTAGTCCCATTCAACATCCTAGCAGCTGCTTTGGTGGAAATTGACAAGTTGACTATAAAATTTGTGTGGAATTGCAAAGGGCCAAGAATAACAAACACAATTTTGAAGAAGAAGTAAGCTGGAGGACTTACTTTAATGAATATCAAGTCTTATTTTAAAGTTGCCATAATTTAGAAAGCCGTGTATTAATGCAAAGATAACCATTCCTTCTTGCCCTTAAAAAACAGGTGGAATAAAGCTCAGAAATATACCTACATGTATATGAACACATGATTTATGACAAAGGTGGAATTCTAGAACAATAGAGAAAAGATGATATTTTGAATAAATGGTGCGGGGCCAATCATATATTCATTTGGAAAAACAAACCTTAACCTCTAATATATAAAGTAAACAAACTTCAGGCAGATTGTAGGTTGGATGTGAAAAATAAAGCAATAATATTCTGGAAAATTCCGTATGGGAGTGTCCCCTGACCTTGGGAGGACGAAGATTAACAAAACACAAAAACACTTCTCAGAAAATAAAGATGTACAAGTTGGACTGCATCAACATTAAGATATTCTATTCATCAAAAGACCCCAGTAAGAGTTGGAAAGTCAAGTCACTGAGAGATGTTTGCAGTATATGTAACAAAGGGATCGTTTGCAGAATGTGAGAAGGTCTTTTTGCACCAATAAGAAAAAAACAATCTAATTTTAAAAGTGGGCAGGGACTTCTCTGGTGGCCCAGTGGTTGGAAATCTGCCTTCCAATGCAGGGGACACAGGTTCGATCTCTGTCAGGAGACTGTGGTCTCACCTGCCATAGGAAACGAAGCCCACGCACTGCAGCTGCTGAGGTCACATTCTGGAGCCCACACCCCAACAGGGAGAAGCCTGCTCGTGGTCTGCGTACTGCAAATAGGACCCGGTGCAGCCAAAAACAAACAAATAAATAAATGTTTAAAAAAGGCAAAAGACTTGAAAAAGAACTTTGCAAATGAGGATATTTAATGTCTGCTAAACATATGAAAAACTGCTCATTTTACTGGTCAGGGATATTTAAATGGAAAACCATGAATTACCCCTTTGCACTTGCCAGAATGACTTATGCTAAAAAAAAAGACTGAAAATACAAGTGTTGTCAAAGATGTGGAACCAGTAGGACTCTCATAACCTCCTGGTGGATGTGCAAATTGATGCAACCACTCAGGAAAAGTTTGACACCTTCTTAAAAAGTTAAATTTACATATACTCTGTGTGTATGTGTGTGCTAAGTCACTTTAGTTGTGTCCAACTCTTTGTGACCCTATGGACTGTAGTCCACCAAGCTCCTCTGTCCATGAAATTCTCTAGGTAAGAATACTGGAGTGGGTTGCCATGCCCTCCTCCAGAGGATCTTCCCAACCCAGGGATCAAACCCACATCTTCTGCATTGGCAGGTGGGTTCTTTACCACTAACACCACCTGGAAAGCCCACATATACTCTGCTGCTGCTGCTAAGTCGCTTCAGTCGTGTCCGACTCTGTGCGACCCCATAGATGGCAGCCCACCAGGCTCTGCCGTCCCTGGGATTCTCCAGGCAAGAACACTGGAGTGGGCTGCCATTTCCTCCTCCAATGCATGAAAGTGAAAAAGTGAAAGTGAAGTCGCTCAGTCATGTCCGACTCTTAGTGACACCATGGACTGCAGCCTACCAGGCTCCTCTGTCCATGGGATTTTCCAGGCAAGAGTACTGGAGTGGGGTGCCATTGCCTTCTCCAGACATATACTCTAGGACCTAGCAATTCACTCCTAGATTTACACCCAACTGAAATGCATACATATGAACACTGAAAGATGGATGACAATGTTCACTGCTGCACTGTTTGTAATAGTTCAAAGCTGGAACAACTCAGATATCTTTCAACAGTAGGAAAGGTACATGTATGTATCATGATACATGCATGTAATTGAGTGCAGGGGGTAAATGAAGAATTCAGTTACAATGATATGCCTCAACATGGATGAATTTCACGAATATATATACTGTACAACTGCATTTATATAAAGTTCAAAACAGACATCTAAATTATGGTGTTAGAATAAACATTTATTGTCTTTCCTGTGTGAGATACTATGGCTATAAAACTGAATAAACTGTACTGTTACAAATTAGGATAGTATTTACCTTTGTGGAAGAAAGTGGTGACTACAGGGGCTCTGGGGAGGCTTCTGAGCTGCTGATAAAGCTATTTCTTGATCTGAATTGTGGCTACTAGGATGTCTTTACCTTGGAACAATTTATTTAGCTTATGGCGGGCTTCCTTGGTGGCTCAAATGGTAAAGAATCTGCCTGCAATACAGGAGACCCGGGTTCGATCTCTGGGTCGGGAAGATCCCCTGGAGAAGAGAATGGCAACCTACTCCACTATTCCTAACTGGGAGCTCCATGGACAGAGGAGCCTGGTGGGCTACAGTCCATGGGGTTGCAGATAGGCGGACATAACTGAGTGACTAACCTTTTCACCTTTCATTGAGCTTATCAATCATGCACTTTTAGATACATAAACCAGCAAGTGGAATATTTGTTAAGCTCCTAATGTCTATTTGTAAGATTGTGTTGAGCACTGTGTTCTCTCTTCCTTTCACCCTTTGTTAGCATCACTCCTGTGGAGAGAACCTGTTTTTAGTAATTGGTGCAAGTGACAGCACAGTGAGGGTAGCCAGGCTCTGAGTCCACCCTGAGAGGGGAAAGTGAGACCAGGCAGGCTGATGCCCAAAGTTCAAGCACTTTGATTGGCAGACTCTAGTAGTTCTCAGTGCATGACAGTTTTCTGAGCCATACTTGAATTTCCAAAGATAATTGCACTGCTGATGGCAGAAGGCCCCTGCTCCAATGCTAGAGTGACTCTCCTTGGTTCAGGCATCTGACTGCCGCACAGAAGCAGCAGTTTATAAGGAGCTAGAAGAAGAGCTTGCTTTTTGACTCCAGTGAGCTTGAGTGTATGGGAGGCAGGGTCAAGTCTGAACTCGGGGAGAATTGTACACTGGCTTCACACTCACTGTATTACTTATTTTCTCAGCTATAAAGCTGTAAGGATGGCAATACACATGTTAGTATTTGAGGAGCACTTGTTTGCATAATTAACTTGTAAATGACATCAATATGTTGACAGTCTTGCCTATATCCAGATGGAAGTCCCAGTAATAAAGTTAAAGAAGTAAAAACATTTTGATTTTCAGAGGTGGTGAAATTATGAGTGAATTTTTCCTTTTTTATAATATCATTATAATGTTTTTGTTTATGTAATCAACAATAACAGTAAAAACAAACCAAAGCACTTTCCCCGCCAAACAGAATAGTCTTCATTTTATGTATATTCAGACAAAAGAAAAAAACACTAAATTGGCATTTAATGCAAATTATGTGAAGACATTACTTAACTAATTTGAACATTTAATCAGGGAATTCAGTCAGATTTGAAGGTGACATTTGCTTATTTTCATGTGTTAGAAACAAAAATAATCTTTCATTTATAAATATGAAATTGAATTTAGATTAAGCTTTAGAACTCATCATTTTGACAGGTGTAGATGTAAGAAGCTGACATTTACTGATGAAAATATTTCCTCACATCTATTTAACATATGGCCTCCAGCTATTGCACTATTTTGTTGTTATAACAAAAGGTGGCTTCTGAGTTGATGGATGAATGTTTGAATCCCTATCTGGTCCAAGCCTGGCCACTAACATACCAGAATGTGTTTGGTTTGTTTCTTTGTGAAAGAATATATTTACAACCAAGAACATATTTACACCGAAGAACATCAACATCTTTGTTTATTTCTAATAAACCAGTATTTATTGAGCTTTACCATGGGCAAGGCACTGCATACCAGAGTCTATAGACAGGGAGTAACCAGCTAAGCAAAGAGTTGATTGGAATTAGGAACTCATTTTCTTACAAAAATAATATTGTATGCAGTGATCAGTTCCCAAGATTGTTCAATAAAGGAAATTTAACTAGGTATCAGCTGAGACCTGTATTGCTGCAAATACGAGCCTGATTCCTGGTTGCTGGGAGCAGAGACTCTTAGTGAAGCTGAGCAAGGAGAGCAGAGACAGGGAAGACAAAATGAGGAACTGAGAAAGGGAGGAAAGATGGAGGAGCTGGAGGAGGAGGAGAACAAGGAAAGAAGAGGAGGCAGAAGAGGAAAGAATAGAAGTACAAGAAGAGAACTAGCGAGGAGGTGAAGAAGGGTAGAGTGTCCCATGGCTCCTTTTCTACCCCAGGACTGCGCCCCCGGCCCTTCCCTGGCAGCTTTTCCTGTATGTCTGCACCCCTTCCACATCCTTCTGTTCCATCCCAGGCTCCCCAGGGCTTCCAGGTTGCTCTATGAGTCCCGAAGAGGCATCACGCCCAGAGGCCCTCGCCTGCTAGAGGTGCTTTAGGCCCTCAAGTCACCAATTTACTGAATGATCCTTGAATTCACTGTTGATCCCACTTAGGTCTTAAGAGGAAAGCCATCTGATCAAACCATTTGTAAGACAAGAATGACTAATAATCTTCTATGAGTTGTGTAGGTTGTTAAAATAGAAGCAGAGGAATCTCTAATTGGTAGAATTGTGATCACCACAAGGGAAAGTGGGACATTCTGACCTTCTGGAATTAGGGGTTGAGATCCTTAGTCAGGGCAAAACCCTATAGACAAGATAGTCTTGCCTGGTATCCTGCTGGGCACCTTCCTTGGCCGGCTCCTGTGGACTGGCCTTGCTCTTCACTTTCTTCTCTTCTACCCATTTCTGAAGCACAGACTCTCTAAAAGCTTCATGGCAGAAGGGGTCCCTGTATACACTTATTTTCGTTAAGCTGGCTGATAATGAGTTGGTAAGGACCCATATATGTATGTGTTCTACATTATTGGCCCCAAGGTGAAGGTGAGGGGATTGAGGCACTTGGGGACTAAAGCTATATTTTATTTTGCACAAGGAGAATACACATATGATTTTTATAGTATAGGCCTGCGCTGTCCACTCTGGCAGCCGCTCACCACATGTGGCTGTTGAGTACTTGAAATGGGGCTGGTTCAATCAAGGAAATGCATTTTTAATTTTATATACTTTTACTTTATTTATCCATCTATTTTAAAAAATTTATTGAACACTCAATGTAAATTTAAAACCTGGTATTCAGTTTAGTTATTGGAAAACGAAAAGTATGTTTTGAACAACTTGGGTATGTGAATCTACTTTTTAAAGTATAAATGTATAAAATCTAAATATAGATAAAGTATATCCAATGAAAATTTAGTGTTTGAAGGCCAGGCACCCTCTGTTCCAACCGATGACCGCTCTGAAAGGCAGTTTTAGCTGCTGAGCTTCGCAGTGGGGCTGCTGAAACCTCCTCTGATGTGGTATCCAGCCTGGGGGCTCCTGGGGCCCAATCCTGCATCCTCTTTTCCCTTCCAAAAGTGTTGATTCCAAGAATAAATCTGCCCACCAATACCAATCTCAGAATCTGCTTCCTGGAAACCCAATCCGCTGTGATGAATTTATTTGAAAATAATATAATAAACACCTGGGGCCCCTGAGACCTCAAACATCTGGGGCCTTAAATCTCTACCTTTTCAGTTTAGTCAGTCAGCAACCTTGTGAGTGTTCACTACGTGAATGACCCTTAACTGAGGGCTGTGAGTAGATCTGAAGGAAAGGATGGTCAGGGCAAGGCTGGACCAGAGGAACTCTAGGGTCTTTTCCTGAGTCTCTATACATATATTTGTATCCATGGAGGGGACTCTTGCCTCTAATGCTCAGGAATGAGACCTGCAACTGAAAATGGTAGAAGTCTTACTTGGGGGTGACTGTGGTTGTGGGAGGGAGTGAAAAATGCTAGGCAAGTATTGAAAACTGAACATCAGTCAAAGAGAGCTTAATGTTCTGGCATCAGATGGAAACAGCTGGAGCAGCAGCCTCACCTGGGCTCACCATGATGGACACTGGGGAAGAGAAAACCTCCTGATGGGCAGAGATTTGAACAGTGCCTCTTACTGCCCATTTGCATGGAAAGAGAGTGATCGAGGAAAGAGCATATACTGCTTCATGCATTGCACATGGTGGTTTGGATCTGAAAGGAGTAACATCAGAGGACAGAAGAGTGGGAGGGTTGGAGAAGAGTTATGAACATTGATTTTTCCAAATTAAGAAAGTGTGAGAATAGTTGTGTTCCATGAGGCTGCTCACTAGAGACTCCTTGCTGGAATAGGGGTTCTTAATTATCAGGTGAACACTTTCATTTACAAAGGCTGATCTGCTGAGCGCCACTTCTCAGTGTGTACTCTGGCTTTACAATATGGGACTTCAGTATGGTGCTCAGAGAGGGTCAGCCAGCTGCCAGGGGGAAAGTTGATTGTGTTAGATTCTTTGTATCATATTGAGGGTGGTACTTTGTCCTCACTGGAATAGATTCTTGAATTTAGATTTATTTTTATTACCTATGATATGTCTACTACCATTACTAGCTGAGAAGAATTAAGCACATGGCCTTGTACAGAAATGAAGACTGTAATTTTCACCCAATTTTTATAATATATATATTTAAATCATTCTTTTCACTTCTCTTTTTATTTCACTGTTGTGCATAGGATATTTAGCCCCAAAGTTGTACAAATTAATAGATTTTGTTAGAGCTAGAGGAAAAATGGGCATCACCTAGAAAGTCTTACACTGTTACTGGATGTACCAACTCATGATGCTTTCATTTTATTAAGAGGATGAGTGTGAAGATAGTTGCATATGGTAGTTATGAACATTTTAATGTTTGTTTTAGAACTGTAACTATATAGAGAGGTGTATATAAAGATGGTGAAGAGTCAGGGGTAACTATAGCTGACATTTATAATTTTGGCATCTGAACATCTTCTGAAGCTTGAAGAATCTGCCTTTGCATGAGTCTTGGTGGGAGGCAGGGTTCCAGTTTCCATGCAGAAGGCCAGATAGTTTTTCTTTCTCATGTCTAAAAACTGGGAAATTGGCATGTGCCTAAACTTAGCCAATCAGATGCCCCCATCTGGGACTCTGAGTCTGGAGTGAATGGTGCAAAGTTTATTTTGCTGGTTGGGGAAGTGCTCAGGGTTCAATGGTAATGGTAGTGGATGTGATCCTGGAAGTGGCGTGTGGGGCCCAGTCATAGTGGCAGCTCTACTGGAATCAGACTGCTTCTGTGGCCTGACGTTGACTGTTTTTGTTTTTTGGCCTCCCACTGTTTCTGCCTGTTTTTCTGATCCTCTGTCTTCAGTCATTCCTTTAACAGGTAGTTAACTCAACATCCTTCCAATGCATTTCTATTCCATGTAAGTTACCATGTTACCGGTTTTGTTGTTGTTGTTGAACCAAGAACCTCTTTTCTTTTCTCAGGATGCATTTACAGTTTTACTGTTGTCTTTTTTGTTTCAAAGTGTCACAGTGATGTGATTTCATAGAGGACTCTTAAAAATGGACTGTTCTGAACTTTGTGAGACTTCTCAACCTAATACTTGTATCCTTCAGCTTTGGAAAATTCTCTTATCTCACTAATAATCTCCATCCTTTCATTTTCCCTTTTTTCTCTGCCTGGGAAGCCTATTAGTTGAATTGCTCCTGTGTGCGTCTTCTCTTTCCTCTTCCCCCTTTCTGCCTCTTTTGTCTTAATGTTCTATATTCTGAGATATTTTCAAGAATTTAATCTTTCAATTCATTAACTTTTTTTGTTTGTTTGTTTTGTTTTGGCTGTGCCCCACAGCATGTGGGATCTTAGTTTTCCAAACAAGGATTGAACCTGCGCCCCCCCACCCCCGCCCCTGCATTGGAAGCACGGAGTCTTAACCACTAGACCGCCAAGGAAGTCCCTCAATTCATTAACTTTAACAGAATTTTTAACACTCATGTTTTTCTTTTCGAAGACTTTGTTTCTCTGATGGTCTCTTTTCTACATTTATATTTTATGGATGCAACATTTTTTCATCTCTCTCTAGAAATATTGATTAGAGGCTTTTCCCACTTTAATTTTCTTCTTTATTTTTCCTCCAAGGTCATATGATTTTTTAAAAATCTTAGTCTTTCTAAGACTATGTTCTAAGACATATGTTTCTAAGACATATGTTTCATATGTTAGGTTTTTCTCAATGGTCTGGTAATCTTGGCTGTGTAAGGATGAGACCATAGCAGGGAGGCCCAGGAGCCCTGTGTTGATGGGCGAGCTTGTTGACTGTGATGGGCTTGGCTTTAGTGAGTGAGAAGGCTTGTTCCCCTGCAGGGCTTCTGCATGTCAGAATGAGAGGGTTTACTGTGGCACACCATACCCCACACTGGATGTCCACTTTATTTCCAGAAGGTTCATTCACATTTCTTGTAGAGACACAATTTCAGCTTTAATTTCAGGCTCTGTTTCTCCTCTCAGGCTTGGATATACATACCTGGATGCCAGATGTTTTGCAAGCAGGAATGTTAGTGGGAAATGTCAGGGATGTTATTCTATATTCAGGCTTTCAACTAGTGACCCTGTTTCTGCTCCTGTTTCTCCCTCCTGCCCTCCATCGTCTTTATCTTCTCTGTAGCCTTTCTCCTTGGCTCCTAACTAACACTCCTTTACCTGCTTTGCACGTTACGGAAAGATTTTACAATCTTAAGTCTTGATAGATGTCTCTTGGATTCTTTGTAGAGAGAGCAGGTAAACAAATCTGAGGACAGAATCTGTCACTTTGAACTAGCAGCCCTCGGTCCTTTGGTTTTGAAGCAGCTCTTAAATGTGCTCAAAGTTTACAGCCAGCTGTGACACATGGCGGTGTACCCTGGTCCAGTGAGATGCCCCATAGTGTACAGCACACGTTCTCGTTTGATCCTCACTTGCTCTGGGGTCACTGAAGAGGCTAGAATCAATGGAACTGGAAAAGTAGTCTGGAAGGCTTCGCGGGGTAGGGAGCACTTGATCAAAATGACAAGAAGACACCTGTAGTTCTGGTCAGAAAACTAATGGAGAGATATTTCTGGCTGGGATAAATCTCAGATCAGGGCTTGAAAGTGGAAACAGGTAAGTAGGGTTATAGGAATAGCAACGTCTACTCAGTCGTTGCTGAGTCTGAGTTGGTAGTAGGGAGAGATGAACTAAGTGGGAAGCCAGGTGTGGAATTTAAAGAGTCTACAAGGTGATGTGAGAATTGATAAATTGTAAAGAAATTGTAAAGAATTGATCAATTCTATGAGCAATTTGAGCTGAAGTCCTCTAACGAGGTTAAGTGTGAAGCCAGAAAATAACACTGTCAGCAGTGTCACTAACACACAAAGGACAATGATAGATTGCACAGCCCCCCTCTCACGTTTCCGGGCTAATGGAAGTGACAGTCGTGTGGATGAATGAAAGCCACAGCTTGCCCATTAGTTTCAACTTCCTTCCCCACAGGCTTTCCACTGGAACTTGCAAAATGCGCATTTCTCCTCTTTGTCCTTTCCTTCCCAGCCTGCTGGAGGAGGTCCTAGCAATGAGGAGTTAAATCCCCAGAGACCCCCCAGTTGGCTGGTTGGAGACCTGTCGTGCACCCTGCCTCTCCTGCTCTAAGTTTTAGATAGGGTACAGGAGGGGTGCAGGCCTTGGACCCTCCATTTGGACTTTCCGAGGGCGGTGGAGTCTGTGCCGTCCTCCCACTCCTTCCAACACAGATGACTCAGTCAGCTGGGCTCCTGGGGCCCCCCCTGGACCTGCTGTCCCGGAGCCGTGTAGAGACACTCTTCCTCATGGTCCCCCACGGCAAACCTTATGGGCAAATATGGGTTTTGCCCTGCTGAACAGAGGAATTCTATCTGTTCCATAAGGTTTGCACAGTTGCTTTCTTTTATTCTTTCCAGTTTTATTGAGACATAATTAACATATAGCACCGTGTAAGTTTAGGGCTTCCCTGGTGGCTCAGATGGTAAAGAATCTGCCTGCCTGCAGTACAGGAGACTCGGGTTCAATCCCTGGATCAGGAAGATCTCTGGAAGAGGGCATGGTAACCCACTCCAGTATTCTCGCCTAGAGAATCCTGGACAGAGGAGCCTGGCAGGTATACAGTCCAAGGGGTTGTAAAAACTCACACACTACTGAACGACACACACACACACACACACACACACACACACACACACACACACACATACTGTGTAAGTTTAAGGTAGAACACAGTTGCTTTTCTTTGTCTCCTCTAGCTCCTGTTTTGAGAACATTTTCTGGAACAAATGCTTTTTTTTTCCTTCTTGCTGATTTCTGGCAGCAACCAATGCCAAAGTCTGTCATATTCATAACAGCCTCACCTGTGGGCAAGTTTGCAGCTTTAACTGTGTTCAACCTCTGACTCTCTTTCACCCTCTCTGTTTCTCTCTGTCTCTTTCCACCAAACATTTGGTCCTAGATTCAACAACCTTCCAGTTTTAGGAGAGCAGCCTCAGACACACTCATCCTGTGCCCAGTAACAAGGCGTGATGGTTACTCCCTGGTAAAAAGCACAGAGGTTCCAAAGCCTCTTGGCTCCCTAAATAAAAATGCCCCATTTCTGCTTTCCTCTGACCAGAGGGAGCCACTTCTACCCAGAGGCCCCTCGTCCATCAGGGAAAGCCCCAAAGCAAGTAAACAATCATTCATTTATGAAAATGAAAAATTCATGAGAGACTCCGCTGGGCTGCCAGCAGAGTTTAGGCAGGTTCTGATCTTACTTTAATTTAATTAAGCTGTGTTTATTTAATCCGTCCAGAGATGTGCATCCTCAGGCAGGAATTTGCTGCCTGCCCCTGAGCTGTGTTTTTGTCTGTGGGAGGAGGAGGTGGAGGAGGAAGCCTATGACCTTCCCAGCATTTCTGAAAGGTTTGGAGCCCAAGAGGCAAGCTGGCTGGTGGTCTGGGTTCAGACCAGACACCATGGGGATGCTGCATTTAGCAGCTGTGTGTGTGTGTGTGTGTGTGTATGTATGTATGTGAGAGAGAGAGAGAGGGAAGGAGGGAGACAGAGGATGTATGTGTGCATCCACATGCATAAACACTCAGAGCCCATGCTGCTCAGAGCTCCAGGAGCTCAGAGCTGGTCTGTGGATGGAGTGGCGCTGATGGCAGACCTGTGAGTAGTCTGTGCTTTATTCACCACAGGAGGAAAGTGCTAGATAAACAAGACCATGCTCTGACTTAAGGGCCACGTTGCTCCACAAATCTCTTCTGGATGCAGGTGAGGCGTGCTGACTCCCAGGCTCCACACCAAGACTTGCTGATGCCACGAGTTTAGGAACCACTGTGTTCTCAAGTGTCCTTAACCTCAGCAGTAGGTACAGTTTAAGGATGGAGATGGGGTGGTCAGAGGACAATAGCTGAAGCCCATTCAGAGGGACCCATTATGGTGGGTTTCAGGCACCGTGGGAAGACATTTGGAAACAGAGTATTTTCTAGAGCGTCCTAAATCTCTCCACTCAGGGACCAGCGTCTCTTGTGTGTGTGTCAGGGACCAGCGTCTCTTTTGTGTGTGTAAGGGCAGAACTGAGAACGGCTGTGGTGGGGTGGGTCTGAACCGGGATGGCTGGAGCAGATGTCTGAGCGGATGATGAAAATCCCCTGTCCGAGTCCGCAGGCCTGAGGACCGGGAGCACCTGTGTCTGAGGACAGGAGAAGATAGATAGATGCTTGGCATTGGCAGACAGCAGATTTGCCCCACCCCCTGCTTCTGCCTTTTTGTTCCGTTCAGGTCCTCAAAGGGTAGTAAATCTCTCTCTTGAGATAACATCTATATCATCATCACTGATTGGTTCTGTTTCTCTGGAGCATCCCGACTAACACAGTGCCCACTCCCTGCCCCAAACTCCTCTGGGATCTCAGATGGACAGTGGCAATGGATGGGGTCACCCAGGACTCATCCATTGACTAGGGAGATGAGTCCTTCTTCTTCCTGCCTCATATTGCTGGATAATTGACATTGAGAGAGAGGAGCAGCAGAGCGCGAGTGTGCTGGAACCTGTTTTTACTCTTCACAAAAAACACACTGTGCCACACTTATTCAACACTTTCACTTATATTAGCTCTATAATTCCTCCCCCAAACATTGTGAAATGTATAAATGTGAAGGTATAATGAGCCCCACTTTATAGATGAGGACACTGAAGTTCAGATCCCCTTGGGGATCAGCCTGCAACAGAAACTGAACCCAGTCTAACTCAGTATGTTTTCCTCTAGACCTCTGCCCTCCAGTGTGATGGTCACATGTGGCTATTAAGGACTTGAGATGTGGTTAGTCTGAACTGACATGTGCTGTAAAAGACAAAAATTTAGCATAAAAACGTAAAATATTAGTTAATTTTTATAGTGATTTTGAATAATTTTGTACACATTGAAATGATACTTTGAGCATGTTAAATGTATTGAATTATTTTCACTGGTTTATTTGTACTGTTTTAAATGTAATGTGGCTACTACAACATTTGAAGTTATACATGTGGCTTGTGTTTGTGGTCTGCATTGTGTTTCCATTGGATAGCATTGCTCTAGGCTGATGTGTTTTCAGACTCACAGCCTCAAATCACCCCAAGAACCCATGTTTTGGTATTTCGTCATGAAGAGGAAGAGCATGATGTGGTAACTTGGGGAGGGACCAGATGGCCTTTGATAGCCCATGTGACTTTCTTTGAAGTATGATCTTGTGTCAAAGTGTCTTTCCAAACTTACTTGGGGCTGCAAAGAACTGAGGAAACATTCAGATTCCTGAGTCGGAAAGCTTCCTCCTCCACATTAAGGTAAGATGAGTAGGTAGAAGAGATGGGAGCACCCCCAGGACTGTGACGTCTTTTATAACAGAGACACACAAGCTAAAAGGGCTAGAAAGGAAGGAGAAAAGCAAACACCTGGGCAGAAAGAATCTCAGTCAGCCAACGAAAGTAAATGATTCATTTCTACTTTCACTTATTCATTCATGGAGCAATTACTGCTTATTGTCTAAAGTGTCATTATTCGCTAGTCACTGTTCCAAGTTCTAAGTGATGATCAAGGATAAAAATTTCTGTCCTCTTAGAATTTAGTTTCTAGGAGCAGTACAGAACAATATACAATAAATATGATGGTTTCAGATTCTGTTAGCGAGTATAGGTTGGCCACTATAACAGAAAGACCCAAATAACAACGGTTTAAGCAAGAGAGAATTTAATTCTTTCTCAGGTAACACTCTGGCAGTGAGCAGTCTAGGACAATTCGCAGCTCTGTGGCTGCTGATTGGTACCTTCTGTCTTGCTGATTTGCCATCACTCGATGTGGTCATCCACAAGGTTGGAGATGGCTCACCACTTTCTGTAGGTAACATTCAGGTAAGTGAGAAGGGGAAGAGAAAGTGAGGACACTTCCCTTCCTTTTAAGGATGTGACCTGGAGGGTGTACACGTCACTAGTTCACATCCCATTGGTCAGTACTTAGTCATATGACCACACCCAGAAGCAAGGGAGTCTGGGAAGTGTAATTTTTATATACTGAACAACATGTACTCAGCTAGAAAGATTTTTTTAAATGAAGGAACAAGTGGACAGATGTTGAGGAAAACTAATAGTCTCAGCACAATGATAAGTTGCACAATGACTATGATCACATGTTAATAGTGGGATTGCATTACTGGAAAGACCAGGCTTTGATAATTACTAATCAAACAAAATATACTTACCCAGTGATACAAAAGGAAGTTGGCACTGTCAGGACTCATGGCAGGGAGATCAGTATCATTTTCCAGGACATACAATGGTGAGTGTTTCCAGAACAGAAATCCTCTAAGAGAATACCTAGGTGCAGATATAATATCTGGGGGAATAGAGGTCAGATTACATCTTCAGGAAGCCTAATGGATCCTTTCTAGACCCAAAGACCTTTCCTGCAGAAACAAGATGTAGTGATGGTATGGAAAAAAATTAGGGTGGGAGGTGTCTGGCTCCTTATTAGCAAGTGTGTCCAGGAGGGTGTCTCTAGGGAACTAATATTTGAACAGAGACCCAAAGGGCTGAAAAGAGTTCCTCATCATATGTATTCCAGGCATAGGGAACAGTGGAGGCAAAGGCCTTGAAATAAGAGTAACCATGATGTATATCAGAAACAAATTATTCCAGAGTAGCTGGAATGTCATGAGTAAGGAGGGAGTGAATGTGAGAGAAGGAAAAGAGAGGAGAAGATGGGAAAAGGGATCCATCAGGTATTCTTTGGTGGCTGCATCTTGGCAACTTTCCACTTATTTGCCCCAATCTAAAGCTGAAAAAAGGAAGTTGCATCATCTTTCCCTAAGTTCATAGTCCCTTCCTTTCCATCCATTCATGTTTCTTATCTGTTTACTCAGAATAAAAACACCTGCCCTGCCTTGCCCTCCTCCTATGGTTGTCGCGAGGATAGATGAAAGAGGAGATGTGAGGGTGGCTGATGTGAAATGCTGAGGTCTGGGTGAGGGAGGTGCTGTGTTCCACACCAAGTAAGGTCTTGATATCATTATCTATATTGGTATGGTTAGCAGTCAGTTCTGTCAATTTCTAGGTCTTGGCTATAAATCTCCGTTTTTGTGTGTGTTTGTTGTTGTCTCTGTTTGGGCCACGCTGTGTGGCTTATGGCATCTTAGTTCCCTGACCAGGGATTGAACCCAAACCCTTGGCAGTAAAAATGCAGAGTCCTAACCACTGGACTGGAGAAGGCAATGGCACCCCACTCCAGTACTCTTGCCTGGAAAATCCCATGGATGGAGGAGCCTGGTAGGCTGCAGTCCATGGGGTTGCAAAGAGTCATACACGACTGAGCAACTTCACTTTCACTTTTCGCTTTCATGCATTGGAGAAGGAAATGGCAACCCACTCCAGTGTTCTTGCCTGGAGAATCCCAGGGATGGCGGAGCCTGGTGGGCTGCCGTTTATGGGGTCTTACAGAGTCAGACACGACTGAAGCAACTTAGCAGCAGTAGCAGCAACCACTGGACTGCCAGCGAATTTCCTAGATCTCAGTTTTCATTCTGAAATATCTTTCTTTTCCCAACATATTAATTACGGGTTTGCCTTTTTCTTGTCAAAGCAAGTGCTTAGATGTTTTGAGGAGATTCCCCTTTGTCAAAGACTGCTGTGGCATAATGTAGAGAGGTATGAGTTGTACCCATGGAATGTTTAGACCAGTTGGTTTGGTGAGAATTCTGCTCTCTGCATCCCTTTAGAGTGTATATGTGGACATAACTTTAAATAAAAATCAGTATTTTCTGAATATCTTTTCATGTCAACCTGCATATACCCTGTTTGATAAATTGTGACTCATTATTAAACTCTATGCTTTTGTTTGTCTGTGCCATTATGTTTTTTTTCCCAGAGAGCGTTTAGAACTTTGCTTAGCTCAGGGCTTTGGAATTATTTTTGCAAGTTCCTGAGAGATGAGGAGTTGAGAGACAAGTTCTATAACTACAATTCCATCTGAGTTTCAGTCATCTACCTATTTATTTGTGTCCATGGCCCTTGGGTGCCTGGGCCAGCTAAGACGGCCCCGCCTGTTCACCCATACTGGGCTTCTCTGGCGGCCCCTAGCTTAGATTCTCTAGGCAGAGGCAAAGATAATAGCAGGAAGCTCAGGCAATTTACACCTTCATGAACGCCTGGATAAACATAAAGAAATTGTCCTGGGCTTCCTCTCTTTGGAGAACTAATACCTACTCACTATAAAGAAAAAAAAATCACTCAGAAATAATTAACGGAAATATTTTGGTGTGATTTGGGGGTCTTTCTTTTTTTCCATCTTTTTTTGACTGGTTTTCCATAAGCTCTCTGCCTGGTTTCCTTTTGTTCCTGGGCTAAGAGGAAGGCCAGAGCCACTTTTCCTGGAAGAATGGAACCAGGCGACTGACAAAACCTGTGGAGACACCGCAGCAGATCACGGAGGAGCCGGAGGCTCGTTAGCTTCTATTTACCACTTTGCAGAATGCTCCAGAGGAAGAACCTGAGACCATCATCTCCTGATCAGGAGTCCCCAGGGCCTCCCGGCTCAGGAGGTGCATAATGAACGTAGCAGCCTGGCTAGGGGGAGGGGATTCCCGGGGCGACCTCATCTTCCTTCAAGGCTCCTTGGAGAGCATTGTGGGGGTGGAGGGGTGCGGAACTGATTTAGCGTCTCCGGTGCTGAGGCTCAGCGTGGATGGGCTGCTCGGCCCGGGGCGGGACAGAGTCCACAGGGACACCGCCGCCTGCTGTGTCGAGGCTCCCTGGGCCCGCGGGGCCCGCAGATGCCGGGTGGTCGCCTTGTCAGTGCCCAGGCTAGGGGCAGGCACGGAGCACGGGGGAGAAGTTGCAGCCTGGTGAAAGTCCACTGGGGGAGCAGAGGGGCAGCCCCTGGTTTCTGATCCGAGGTCCGCCCCGCCCCGCCCCATGCCGCTGATCCGTTAGTCCTATGGTTTCCAAGCAAATCACCTCTCAGTCATTTATGTTCCCATATGGAAAAGTAGGCTGATGTTGCCTGCCTCTCACTATCTCCAAGGAATATTCTCAACAGGGCGTAAAAAAGAATATAAGATTGAAAGTCAGAGGACCTTGGTTTGAGTCTTAAACCTGTGGGAATCTTAGTCAAGCTTTTAACCTATTTGTGCCTCAGTTTACCTGTTGTAACATGAGGGGAATGATAAGAACAATAGCAGTAACAATAACTAGCTTTCTGGAACCCTCTCCGGGGGCCGGGCAGTGTGCTAAGGACCAGGGTTATCTCATTTAATCTACTTAACAGCCTTCTGAGGGAGGCAGTATTATTCCCATTTTAAAGAGGAAGAAATTGAGGCTCCACTTTGATTAACTTGCCCAAGTTCTCACAGCTGGGCAACAGTACTTACCTCATAGGTTTTATGTAAGAATTGTGTGAGCTGTTTGTTTTTCAACTATGAAACTGTGAGACATACATATGCAAGCATATATGCTTGTCCTTAATTTCCAATGCAAAATCTATGGCTTTTTTTTTGGGGGGGGGGGGGAAGTCCTGATTTCTGCTGCTGCTAAGTCGCTTCAGTCGTGTCCGACTCTGTGCGACCCCATAGACGGCAGCCTACCAGGCTCCTCTGTCCATGGGATTTTCCAGGCAAAAGTACTGGAGTGGGGTGCCACTGCCTTCTCCCAGTCCTGATTTCTAAGTTACTACTATTTGATTTTATTCACCAAACAGTATTTGAGTTGCTGCTGAACTGTGTCACGCCCTGGAGAGGCAGGCAGCAGGCACTCCTTGTTGAGATGGAGCTCACAAGTTAGCAGAAAACGCAGCCATCCAGTAAAAACAATGGCCTTGGCATTTGTTAAAACACATCAAAGTGGGGTGTGGGCCCCAGGAGTGGTAAGGGTGGGGCTTGGTCCTCAACAGTTGTCTCCAACCTTGGCCTCTGTGGCCAGCCCCAGAAATTCTGATTTCCTTGGGGAGGGACGGGGCCCATTCCCTGTTTTTTCAAGGTCCTCTTGGGGGATTCTCAGGACTGGCAGGGTTGGGAATTGCTGCTCTGGATGGTGGAAGACGCCTCTGGAGGAGGTAAGGTTTAAGCCAGGGACTGCTGGTGTTTGAAGGCCATTCATTCTAACTGCAGCTGACGGCTTCGCCAGGTGGAAATTTCTCTTTTCTGGCAGGGAGGGTGGGAGGTCGCCCTCAGGAGGGGCTCCCAGGTGAGCTGCACCTCCTGTGAGAAACTTGGCCAGACTGCAAGCCTGCCCGCCCCAGCATCTCCTCCGGGCGCCGGGCATCCACTGAGATAAGTGGTTTCCCTGGGAACCTGGTGGGCCCACCGCTCGCCTCTGTTCAGCTGACTGCTCCTGAGCAGGAGATGGCTGAAGTGTAGATGCAGGGGCTTTGAAGACAGGTTCCCCCCTTTATCCCACAGGCTGCTGATGGGGGGCTGCTCGCCAGAGAGGCTGCGTCACATGATCCTCCTTCATGTCACACAGCCAGGCTTCAAAGATACAACGTTGAAAACCGTGTTGACACACGGCTCATACAGTTCTTATACCAACCCCATGACGTAGACGACATCACCCAGCTGATACTGAGAATCTGGATAAGTTGATTAAACTCTGAGTCTCAGTTTCTTCATCTGTAGAATGGGGATAACAGTACCTCCCTCCCAAAGTTGCTTAATAAAAGAACCACCAGGAGAGAGGAAGCCCCTTCAATACTGGCACGTGGGCCACCTCAACATTCAGACTGTGAGGTGAAGTCCACTGAGGCAGGTAGAAGGATGTGCCGTTAGGAGCATAGCCCGGAGGGCCTGTGGGGGGAGCAGCACCCACCCTGTCTCAGGCAGCGCTGGATAAGATGAAGCATTCCATGCCCACCCCCTGCATCTCACACCTTGAACCCTGGAAATGTCAAGGTTATCTAGCTCACTCTGCTCATTTGCACAAAAGGAAGCAAACTCGGTGAGGGAGAATGACTTGGCTGAAGGAGCAGGACTGAGAGTGGTCCACGGCCTCCTGGCTCCCAAACCTGTGTCTGTGCCTCGTCTGCTGTGGAGCTGGCAGGGCTGTTCCCAGGTTGGGGCTTTAGGAGCGAGGACCTCTCCAACCAGACCTTCCACCCCCACTAGTGAGCGTTGAGTGCAGGCCAGTGACACTGCTCAGCCTTTCACTCCTTCCTCTGCTGAAACGTCTCATAAATAAATGAGATAAGCCGCATCCAGGCGGCATCTGCTCAGTTCAACTGTGACATGTATAACTATTCATCAGTGTTTAACTTTGAATACGCATCTATTAAGCAAATGTCTATCCTTGAACATGTACTCATCCTTGTGTTGAATGCATAACTGGAGCCAAACAGAAAAAAACAGCCCTGTCCTGTAGCCTCCCTGATGGATCTGACATCTTCCCATCTCATCCCCCGGCTCCCGCTTTGCCTTTGGCAACACATCCGGGATAATGCCACTCCCAATTTGACTCAGCTTCACAGCAGGCTACCACCTGCCTCTTTCTGGCCATGTGGGAGTCTTTCCTAATCATACAATGTCAGAACTGGAAGGGTTCTTACAGATGAGTTGGTCCCGTGATTTTGAAGATTCGCATTTCCTTATCAAACAAAATCTTATGTGGAATTTTAAAGGTGGACCTGCTTAGGATGAAGCAGGGGCTGCAGAGCTAGAGGTTCGCCCACTAGACTTTCTTGTTGCCTCACTCCCTCCCCAGTTCCCAGCCCTCTGAGAACAAGGGACCCATCTCACAGATGAGCAAAGTGAGTCCCAGAAAGTGAAATCACACAGTCAGTGGAGCAGACTTCTGAGCCTAGATTCCTGAATTTCATCATTTTTTGCTTACAAAAAATAAGACATACTTTTTTGTTCTCATCTGTTAAAATTCTGATGCTTTTGGCATTAAATGAGTACATTAAATGAGCTTTTTCTTTACTAATGGGGTTAGTCTTTTAATGAATTTATCAAATATTTGTCAAGCACGTGATCTTACCAGGTGCTAAAAAGATTCGTGATCTGAATGTCGACACACACAAAAATTAGTTCTGGTGCTAATGAAAATCAGAGTGCCTATAGTTGAGATCAAATTCCATCACAATATAACAGGCACGCCAGGTAATTGTGGCTTAAACAAGATGAAACGGTGTTTGTTTTTCACATTAAGGTTTGGAGGTAGACAGTCCAGGGCTGGTATGGTGGCCCTGTTGCACAGAGTTCTCTGCCATAGGGTATGGCCTTTGACTTCTTGCAGCAATATGGTAGCTGGAACGCTAGCCATATTTACTATGTAGCAGGATGGAAAAAAAGGGCAATGAAGAAAGGGGGCAAAGGGCTCAGGCCAGCCACACCTTAATGGACTTTCCCAAATACTCACCAAAGGAAACTTATGTTTATATGCCATTGGCTTGAACTAGTCTTATGTCATCCCTGCCTATATTCCAGGCAGCCATGTGCCCAGCTAAAAGTCAGGAGTTGTATCGTAATGGAAAAAGGAGAGAATGAATATTGGGGGGCACTCTGCCAACAAAGTGAGCCTGTTACATTTATTTCCCTGTTCCTTGATTTTCATAAACAGAGTTTGAAGGAGCCTAAAGGTATCAGGTGTAGGGGAGGTGGGGAGGTGGGGGGGAAGTAAGGTGGGCCCAAGAGAGAAAAGGGCTGGTGATGGCTGATGGAGGCAGACATGGGCCAAATGAAGTGTGAGTAGTTCAGTGATCTGGAAGTCTATGTCAAGTGCTCACCAAATTGTGTGCCCCAAGGGTTTCACATATTTCATCCCCAGGGTTGCTTAGGCAAAGTGTTTATCGACTGAACAATAATAATGTTGCGTTAGTATAATAGAACATTATCTGATTCGTTTCTGGAGTAGAGCAGTTTATGGCAAAAAACAAAAACAAAACATTAAGCAAATAGAACAAAACAGAAAAGTTTATGGGAACATTTAATACTGAAAATTAACGTGCGCCAAAAACCAAAATTCCTTGCACAAAATCATTTCAAAGCTAGTACAGAAAAAAAGAGCTAATGTGAGACGAAAACACAATTATTTCATTTTGGGGCTAGTGCAGGCAGCTGTGGACAGTTGGGCTACTTTAAGTATTGAACAACAATTATTGAATTATGAATAATGACAGGATTTCGTCTTAAATTTAGGGTCAGATTATAAAGCTCTTGGGTCTTATCTCTGTGTACAATGTATGGAGCATGGACAATTTCCTAGCTGCTAGAGTACAACCCTGCATTTGAGATAGGAATGCATTTAATAGACTGAATCGGCACAGGCTTTCTTTTGGGAAATTTCAATTTCACTGGAAGCAATTTACATAGAGAGTTGCAGCTTGAATACATAGCTCATATCTTGGTTGCTTTGGAGATAGCCTCTCTGTTGGAAAGGCAATTATGATCTGCAGGAGAAGCCTGTCTACCATTACTCTCCAGTTTTAAATGTTGACAGGTGGAGATGGAAGTGGGGGTGGGGGTGATTAGTAAAGGGCTTTGTCTTTCTAGTCCACAGAAGGAAAGGGAATTAAGTGTCATAATTTCCTGGTCTCCAGAGGGTTTTGTTTTGTTTTCTCCTGAATATTTCAAGCTTTTGACCGAAGTGGAAACATGAGTCCTTTTGGTAATTAGTGAATTTTGTTAAGAATATAGGGACATATACATGAAATGGCTAAAAGTTGGTCCCTTGAAGTTTTACCAAGCCATGGAAAAGAAGTCTAGTGAAACTGTAGAATTTGTTTTTTGTCTGTGGATGCAGACAGTTTTGAAATCTATACGGTGATTTTTGCGATCACCTTTGCTCATCTATGGGAAAATGGAACGTAACTCTCGTTGCTGATGCTCCAGTCTCTATGATGGTGTTCATGAGAGAGCTTTCCCGCTTAGCAGCTAATGTGGTAAAATCGTTATGTCTGCAAATTAGATCATGGTCCAGCCAAACAAATATGTGTTTTATAAGTGAGTTATTCTTTGTGAGGCCCCGAGGCTTATGCATTCAAATCAGAGGCCTGAGCTGAGAACTGCCAGCATTTTCATCTAATTGACTTAGGCATGGGGACCCCTGATTCCTTCTCCTTTAATCATCACCTTATATTCCAGGCTAAATGGCTATAATTATCTGAAGTAGCTGAAATTTGAGTGACCTGGATAATTATCTCAGCAAAGATGGGCTTAAAGTTTATTGACACAAATGCCAGTTTCATTAAAGGTTTGGTACAAAAGGCAAGTCCAGGAGACAACTGGTTGGCTGAGGTGAATTGACAATGAACAGTACCAAAGACCTAGGAATCATCAGGGACTTGGAAGTAATTGCCATCATTTCCGTTATACAGTTAGCAGAGGGTTGTGGGAGGCCAGAAAAGCCTTTATAGTTCTCACACTTGGCTTTGCCCAAATCAGATTAAGCTGCTTAGAATTAGAGGGCTTCTTCCCTCATCATTCCTCAACGTGGGCCCTATAGCGCCTTGATTCAGCTCCACCCAGGCATATTCTTAGTCCAAGAAATGGTTGATGAATCAAAACAAGTCAAAACTGTACTCTTCCCTAGACTGTGGGAAGCCAAAGCTCACAGTGTGGCAGTACGAAAATTTGCACGATATTCCAATATTCTTGCCTGGAGAATCCCTTGGACAGAGGAGCATGGTGGCTACAGTCCATGGGGTCATAAGAGTCGGACACACCTTAGAGACTAAACCACCATAGATTTTTGAATCCTACCATGTGTATCTATTTAATTTGTATATTTATTGGATAACTAAAGATAGTACAATACTTACCTTCGACAAAGTTTAGAAATGTTTTTAACAATTATCATCTGAATTTAACATATACAAGTAGGCTCTCAATACTGTATTTTACGGAGAAGGCAATGGCACCCCACTCCAGTACTCTTGCCTGGAAAATCCCATGGACGGAGGAGCCTGGTAGGCTACAGTCCATGGGGTCGCTAAGAGTCGGACATGACTGAGCGACTTCACTTCCACTTTTCCCTTTCATGCACTGGAGAAGGAAATGGCGATCCACTCCAGTGTTCTTGCCTGGAGAATCCCAGGGACGGAGGAGCCTGGTGGGCTGCCGTCTATGGGGTCGCACAGAGTCGGACACGACTGAAGCGACTTAGCAGCAGCAGCAACTGTATTTTAGGATTTATCATTTATCATTGAATAGTGAGAATTCCGCAAGCAGATTTTTTTTAAAAAAAGATTTATTTATTTTTGCCTGGGTCTTGGTTTCTGCATGGAGGCTTCCTGTAGTTGCAGAGAGCAGAGGCTGCTCTTCATTGCAATCCATGGTCTTCTCATTGCAGTGGCTTCTTTTGTTGCAAAGCATAGGCTCTACGTGCTCGGGCTTCAGTAGTCGTGGCATGTGAGCTTAGGAGTTGTGGTAGAATGGCTTAGTTGCTCCGTGGCATGTAGGATCTTCCCGGACCAGAGCTTAATCCCATGTCCCCTGCATAGACAGGTGGATTCTTAACCACTAGACCACCAGGGAAGCCCCCACATGTTGATTGACCATAGATCACTTTGGGAATTAGCCATATTTTTCTAGCAATTTCTACCTTCTACTGTTGGTTAACATAGTAGACATGTAATATATCCCCAATTAGATTATATGGTACTAGGGCAGGTACCACTAGTAACAATATTACTACAGATTTAGTGGCTTAAACAATACATATTTATTTATTTATCTCTTAAGTTTCAGGTGTACAACATAGTGATTCACAGTTCTTAAAGATTCAGTTCAGTTCAGTTCAGTTGCACAGTCGTGTCTGACTCTTTGCGACCCCATGAATCGCAGCACGCCAGGCCTCCCTGTCCATCACCAACTCCCGGAGTTTACCCAAACCCATGTCCATCGAGTCAGTGATGCCATCCAACCATCTCATCCTTTGTCGTCCCCTTCTCCTTCTGCCCCCAATCCTTCCCAGCATTAGAGTCTTTTCCAGTGAGTCAGCTCTTCCCATCAGGTGGTCAAAGTATTGGAGTTTCAGCTTCAACATCAGTCCTTCCAATAAACACCCAGGACTGATCTCCTTTAGGATGGACTGGTTGGATCTCCTTGTAGCCCAAGGGACTCTCAAGATTCTTCTCCAACACCACAGTTCAAAAGTATCAATTCTTTGGCGTTTAGCTTTCTTCACTGTCCAACTCTCACATCCATACATGACTACTGGAAAAACCATAGCCTTGACTAGACGGACCTTTGTTGGCAAAGTAATGTCTCTGCTTTTAAATATACTATTTAGGTTGGTCATAACTTTCCTTCCAAGGAGTAAGCGTCTTTTAATTTCATTGCTGCAATCACCATCTGCAGTGATTTTGGAGCCCAAAAAATTAAAGTCTGACACTGTTTCCACTGTTTCCCCATCTATTTCCCATGAAGCGATGGGACCAGATGCCATGATCTTAGTTTTCTGAATGTTGAGCTTTAAGCCAACCTTTTCACTCTCCTCTCACTTTCCTCAAGAGGCTCTTTAGTTCTTCTTCACTTTCTGCCATGAGTGTGGTGTCATCTGCATATCTGAGGTTATTGATATTTCTCCCGGCAATCTTGATTCCAGCCTGTGCTTCTTCCAGCCCAGCGTTTCTCATGATGTACTCTGCATATAAGTTAAATAAGCAGGGTGACAATATACAGCCTTGACATACTCCTTTTCCTATTTGGAACCAGTCTGTTGTTCCATGTCCAGTTCTAACTGTTGATTCCTGACCTGCATACAGATTTCTCAAGAGACAGGTCAGATGATCTGGTATTCCCATCTCTTTCAGAATTTTCCACAGTTTATTGTTATCCACACAGTCAAAGGTTTTGGCATAGTCAGTAAAGCAGAAATAGATGTTTTTCTGGAACTCTCTTGCTTTTTCGATGATCCAGCGGATGTTGGCAATTGGATCTCTGGTTCCTCTGCCTTTTCTAAAACCAGCTTGAACATCTGGAAATTCACGATTCACGTATTGCTGAAGGCTGGCTTGGAGAATTTTGAACGTTACTTTACTAGCCTGTGAGATGAGTGTATTCCATTTATAGTTATTTGAAATATTGGCTGTATTTCCTGGTTTCCTGTCTTGCACTGTATATCCTTGAGGCTTATTTATTTTGCAGGTAGTAGTTTCGTAGCTCTTAATCCCCTACTCCTATCTTGCCCCTCCCTTCTTCCTTCTCTCCACTGGTAACCACTAGTTTGTTTTCTATATCTGAGTGTTGTTTTTTTTTTTTGTAATATTCACCAGTTTGTTGTAGATTTCACATATAAGTGATATAATACAGTATTTGTCTTTGTCTGACTTATTTTGCTTACCATCCATGTTGTTGCAAATAGCAAAATTTCTTTCTTTTTATGGCTAATATTCCATTGTATATACATACCACATGTTCTTTACCCATTTATCTGTTGATTGTTTCCACATCTTAGTAATTGTAAATAGTAATAGTGCTGCTATAAACATTGAGCTGCATATATCTTTTTTAATTAGGGTTTTCATTTTTTTTCGCATAAATACCCAGGAGTGGAATGTCAGGCGTGACTACATTGGGGCTCTGCTTCAAGTTCTCCTGTCAGACTGTGATCAGTGTCTTCAGAGCTGAGATTTCATTTGAAAGATAAATGGGAAAGGGTCCACTTCCAAGCTCACAAATCTTGTTTTTGTCTCCTCCAGCACCTCACACTATGCTTGGCACCTGCAAATGATACTTGTTAGAAACTGATGGGGATTTTGACTTCCGTAAATAGAAATATGGCTTCCCAGGTGGCTCAGTGATAAAGAATCTGCCTGCCAAGCAGGAGATGCGAGTTAGACCCTGGGTCAGGAAGATCGCCTGGAGAAGGAAATGGCAACCCACTCCGATATTCTTGGCTGGGAAATCCCAGGGACAGAGGAGCCTGGCAGACTATAATCCATGGTGTCACAAAAGAGTCAGACGTGACTTAGCAACTAAACAACAACAACAAAATAAAAATATATGTAGGGGTAGCTAAGAATGAAACCACTGTCCTGGGCTTGACCTCCTCTTTGACAGAATAGCTGGAGATAGAGATAGTAAATTACAATTTGGGTGGACTATAACCCAGTTTGTAAATATGCATCTGGATCCATCACATAATTAACAATGATAATAGCTCCTATTCATTGAACACCTAACATGTGGCAGGTACTGTGCTGAGTAGATGAGAAAGCAGAGGTCCAGAGAGGTGAAGTAGCATGCCCGCAAGTTATGAAGCTGGTAGATGGTGAATCTGGAAACCTTATTCTGTTAATGTCAAAGTGCGTGTTCCCATCTACTGTGCTTTACTGCCACTGAGAGATGGCACTCTGGGTGGGGTGCAGAGCAGTTGAGCTCTCTGAGGAGTGAGGTATATTTTATACTGCTGCCTTAACCTCAAGTTCTTTTGTCCAGGAGAAGGGTAAAGGAGGAATTAAAAACTCTCACAGCAAGGCACTGTTAAAATTGCTTTCCTTTTTATATAGGCCAATTTTAACTGCAAGCAAGCAATAAATCAATGTCTAACCTCTAGCATAGTTTAGCAGCCAGGGTCAGGAGAGGAGGCAATGCTCATTCATAGCAGGCAGCAGTGTTTGGAGATGGGCAGTAAGGCTGGTCTTCTGTGGTCAGGGGTCAGCAGAGCGTGATGCGATGGAGCATAGCAGGAAGCCAGGTGCACACAGGCAAGCCATGCTCCTTGTCAGCTGTCCCCCTGGCCTCCAGCCAGGGCAGTATTTCCTCCCCCAAGTCAGGTTATTATGCCCTTCCTTGTGGTTTGGGGGCATCAAGGTTCCAGATCATTAATATAATAATCATATTGCTCTGGGCAGATTTCTGCCCAGTGTCCACTGTGACATAGTGCAAAGACAAATCAGAAACTCATTTATCAGTCAGAACAAGTCAGCCACCAGCCATCCTAACTAGCAAAAATAACAATTGATATGTTCATATGTTACACCCAGACATGCGTAGACAGGTGTCCTTAAATATAGGCACTGAGGAAGAGATAGTCAGTACGTGGTGATTTATCAAAGGAAGGTGCAAGGTCACAGGTTTCTCAAAAAGTTTCAGACAGCATTCACTGGGTAATAATGATACAGATCCAGCATTTACTGTACATTCTCTGATGGTGTCTATTACTCTATTACTTGTTAAACTTAAAAGCTAGCATATTTGATGGTTTCTTGCAACTTCTTAATCAGTGACAGTGTGTGTCACTAAAAGATCCAAAAATTTATACCTCATTCTAGATTTCCAACTTATCATTCTCTCCTGATAGACACAGCCATCTTTAATCTTCCCAGCTGGTTACTGTGCATACCCAGACAGACTAAAGTGTCAGAAGTGAGAATGAAGCAAGGTGCTTTTAGGAGAGAGTCTGAGAATAGTAAAAGGGTGACAGTTGAAAAAGAAGGGAAACATGAGATTACTGCCTTTGCAGTGGTTTGCAAATTTTGTAACACATCAGAATTGTCTAAGTAGTTTCAAAAAATTCTAATATCCAGGCCACAGCTCAAAGCAGTTGAGTGAGGGTGACACTCAGCTAAAGTATTCTTTAAACTCCCCAGACTCCCTACACTGATGACCCAAAAGGAGAGGTGGCTTGCCGTCTCCAGGTATAAACACTGCATCAGTTATCTATTGCTGTATCACAATATTACCACAACCTTAGTGGCTTAAATAACACACATTTATTATCTCAAAGTTTCTGTGTGTCAGGAATGCAGGCATGGCTTAATTGGGGGCTCTACTTTTAGATTTCTCATGAGGTTGTGTTCAATGTGACAGTCAGAGCTGAGGTCTCATCTGAAAGCTTGAATGGGGAAGGATCTGTGCCCAAGTTCACATGGTGGTTGGTAGGATTCAGTTCCTCATGGCTCAGGATGCCCTTGTGAGTAGGACAGCTAGAAATAACAAGAAACTCAGTTCAGATTATTTCTCTTTAATATTTAGTTTATTATGAAATATTGAAAAATCATGAAATGATTGCATATAACTATATAATGATCACCCTCATACACTACCCAACTTTATAAACAGTTTGCCATATTCCAATAATTTTTAAAGTTGAAGTACAGTTAGTTTACAATGTTGTGTTAGTATCAGGTGCACAGCAAAGTGATTCAGTTATACACACACACACACGTATTCTTTTTCAGATTCTTTTCCATTATAGGGGCTTCTCTTGTGGCTCAGCTGGTAAAGAATCTGCCTGCAATGTGGGAGACCTGGGTTCGATCCATGGGTTGGGAAGATCCCCTGGAGAAGGGAAAGGCTACACTCACTCCAGTATTCTGGCCTGGAGAATTCCATGGACTGTATAGTCCACGGGGTCGCAAAGAGTTGGACACAACTGAGTGACATTCACTTTCCATTATAGGTCATTATAAGATATAATTCCCTGTGCTCTACAGTAGGTCCTTGTCCAGTAATGTTCTCACCTCACTCTATTTCTTTTCTTGAGAAAACAGTTATGTGTAAGGAAAGGATGATCTTGTCACAGTAGTAACAGGAAAAGTTTGTTTGCCTTTATCTTTTTTCTTCCCATGGTTATGATTCACGTGTGGCATGATGTATGTTAACACAAGTAGCTGGAGAGGCTGTTCCTGGAAGATTTATAGGAGAGGTAGAGGGTGATTGTTTTTCCCAAACAGCCTCAAAAGGTGAGCAAGATGCCAGTAGCAAAACAAATGGTCTTGGTTTAGGACCACTGTCTGTGATGCAATACTGAGTATAAGCCCAAGGGTGTCCCTGGATCCAGTGCTCATGGGTACCAAAACTGCTAACTACAGGTCATGGTGAGCAGAATTCACTAACCCAGCTCACATGATATTTATGACATGTATCTCTATTTCCATCTTCTGATTTTGGTCTGCATGATCAACCAGGTTTTATACTCCTTATATTCCATACAAGCAATCAACCAAGGTCAATCACAAAGATTAAGGGAGTGTTTGCAGAGTTTAGGAATCTGCACTGTCCTTTCTGGGGTTTCAGACAGTGTTGGGAAAGGATGCTAACTAAATTATAGTCTTCAGGTTCCAAGCTCAGGCCAGGAACAACATACGTGGGGAACAAGTGAGGTTTCTGGGGGATCTCAGCCTTAGTCACAGCAAAGTCCAGCAGGCTGTAGTAAATGTGGACACTTACTGCTTAAATATTGGGCTCTTATTTATTTTAGATATTCTTGTCTCATAGTTTAGCTGCATTTCTTTCACCCTCAGTTAAAAAATCTCACTTATATCCAAAATCCTCATAAGGATGTTTAAATCTGCTTTACTGATCCAGGATATGGTGCCTGGTGTGAACTAAAAATAAACCGGAAAGGCGCAAATGAGGTTTCAATGGCAGAATCGAAGGAGTTCCAGGGAATTCTAAACTTGGCCAAAAGGCTTTCCTGATTTTCTATTTCAAGTTCATTCACATGAGGATTTTCAAAATCTGAAGATTGTTCCTTCCTTTTCCTTGTGTTGAAAATAGAATAATCCTGGCTTAACTCTGGAGTAGATTGCAGTTTATATTTTGGTCCTTCTGTGATGTGCATGGTTGTATAATGAGGCAGTAAAGCACTCGGCCATCAGAGTTAGACAAGCTGGGTTCACATCCCAGCTCTGTCGCTGACCGCCTATGAGTCCTGGGTCAGGTGACTTATCCTCTCTCAGTCACCTTGTTTGTGAAATCAGAGTTGACGTGAGCACCACATAAAGTGATGTGTGCATCTAACACAGGTTCCAGAGCACAGGGAGCATTCAGGAAACAGTAGCTCCCACCGTGGTGCTGTTGTCTTTTTCTGTAGCGGTCCTGGAAACAAAGCATTAGTAGTCTAGATTTGTAGAAGGGAAAGGGCAGCAAATATATACATACCTTCCGTGTCAGAGATTGCGAACTATTCACTAATCTGTTTCCTTATATTCCTGGGCATACAGCTAAGACCACATTTCCCAGCCTCCCTTGCAGTCAGCTAATGCCAAGTTCTAGCCAACTGAATTGGAACCGAAGTCATATGCCCCATTTCCAAGCCTGGTCCATAGAAATTTTCCATAAAATACTACTGCATGCTTTTTCCCTTAGGATGGAAACGATTATGATGAATATGGCAGAGCCCCTGTCAGCCTGAACCTTTGAATGACAGTTGGGTGACAGAGAGAAGCCAACTTCTGAGAAGGAACATCCAACTTGGACTGAGGTAAATAAACTTCTGTTGTATTTGAATCATTCTATATTTTGTTGTTTGTTACAGCAGCTAATTCTGAATGCCTAGTGCCATCTTGATCACCTCTGTCCTTAACTAATACTCCTTCCTTGCTTCCCATTTCTGATTTAAAATCACTAAAGTAAAAAAGAGTTAAACATAAAGGTTTTGGAGGGACTGACTAAACCAAAATCAACATTTGGGAGTGCCTATTGATTGTATGGAGCACGTCTGTTTTTGTTTTCTAAGACCCAGGAATCTTGGGAATAAAGCCTCATTAAGACGGAATTTCCTTTTCCTATTTGGAACCAGTCTGTTGTTCCATGTCCAATTCTAACTATTGATTCCTGATCTACGTACAGGTTTCACAAGAGACAGGTCAGGTGGTCTGGTATTCCCATCTCTTACAGAATTTTCCACAGTTTATTGTGATCCACACAGTCAAAGGCTTTGGCATAGTCAATAAAGCAGAAATAGATGTTTTTCTGGAACTCTCTTGCTTTTTCGATGATCCAGTGGATGTTGGCAATTTGATCTTTGGTTCTTCTGCCTTTTCTAAAACCAGCTTGAACATCTGGAAGTTCATGGTTCACGTATTGCTGAAGCCTGGCTTGGAGAATTTCGAGCATTACTTTACTAGCGTGTGAGATGAGTGCAATTGTGCGGTAGTTTGAGCATTCTTTGGCATTGCCTTTCTTTGGGATTGGAGTGAAAACTGACCTTTTCCAGTCCTGTGGCCACTGCTGAGTTTTCCAGATTTGCTGGCATATTGAGTGCAGCACTTTCACAACATCGTCTTTCAGGATTTGAAATAGCTCAACTGGAATTCCATCACCTCCACTAGCTTTGTTCGTAGTGATGTTTTCTTAGGCCCACTTGACTTCCCATTCCAGGATGTCTGGCTCTAGGTGAGTGATCACACCATCGTGATTATCTGGGTCGTGAAGATCTTTTTTGTACACTTCTTCTGTGTATTCTTGCCACCTCTTCTTAACATCTTCTGCTTCTGTTAGGTCCATACCATTTCTGTCCTTTATTGAGCCCATCTTTGCATGAAATGTTCTGTTGGTATCTCTAATTTTCTTGAAGAGATCTCTAGTCTTTCCCATTCTATTGTTTTCCTCTATTTCTTTGCACTGATCGCTGAGGAAGGCTTTCTTATCTCTCCTTGCTATTCTTTGGAACTCTGCATTCAAATGGGAATATCTTTCCTTTTCTCCTTTGCTTTTTGCTTCTCTTCTTTTCACAGCTATTTGTAAGGCCTCCTCAGACAACCATTTTGCTTTTTTGCATTTCTTTTCCATGGGGATTTTCTTGATCCCTGTCTCCTGTACAATGTCACAAACCTCCGTCCATAGTTCATCAGGCACTCTGTCTATCAGATCTAGTCCCTTAAATCTATTTCTCACTTCCACTGTATAATCATAAGGGATTTGATTTAGGTCATACCTGAATGGTCTAGTGGTTTTCCCTACTTCTTTCAATTTATGTCTGAATTTGGCAATAAGGAGTTCATGATCTGAGCCACAGTCTTCTCCCGGTCTTGTTTTTGCTGACTATATAGAGCTTCTCCATCTTTGGCTGCAAAGAATATAATCAATCTGATTTTGGTGTTGACCATCTGGCGATGTCCAAGTGTAGAGTCTTCTCTTGTGTTGTTGGAAGAGGGTGTTTGTTATGACCAGTGCGTTCTCTTGGCAAAACTCTATTAGCCTTTGCCCTGCTTCATTCTGTACTCCAAGGCCAAATTTGCCTGTTACTCCAGGTGTTTCTTGACTTGTTACTTTTGCATTCCAGTCCCCTATAATGAAAAGGACATCTTTTTTGGGTATTAGTTCTAAAAGGTCTTGTAGGTCTTCATAGAACTGTTCAACTTCAGCTTCTTCAGTATTACTGGTTGGGGCATAGACTTGGATTACCATGATATTGAATGGTTTGCCTTGGAAACAAACAGAGATCATTCTGTCATTTTTGAGATTGCATCCAAGTACTGCATTTTGGACTATTTTGTTGACCATGATGGCTACTCCATTTCTTTTAAGGGATCCTTGTCCACAGTAGTAGATATAATGGTCATCTGAGTTAAATTCACCCATTCCAGTCCATCTTAGTTCACTGATTCCTAGAATGTCAACGTTCACTCTTGCCATCTTCTGTTTGATCACTTCCAATTTACTTTGATTCATGGATGTAACATTCCAGGTTCCTATGCAATATTGCTATTTACGGCATCGGACCTTGCTTCTATCACCAGTCATATCCACAACTGGGTATTGTTTTTGCTTTGGCTCCATCCTTTCATTCTTTCTGAAGTTATTTCTCCACTGATCTCCAGTAGCATATTGGGCACCTACTGACCTGGGGAGTTCCTCTTTCAGTATCCTATCATTTTGCCTTTTCATATGGTTCCAAATAGGAAAAGGAGTACATCAAGGCTGTATATTGTCACCCTGCTTATTTAACTTATATACAGAGTACATCATGAGAAACTCTGGGCTGGAAGAAGCATAAGCTGGAATCAAGATTGCCGGGAGAAATATCAATAACCTCAGATATGCAATGACACCACCCTTATGGTAGAAAGTGAAGAGCAACTAAAAAGCCTCATGGTGAAAGTGAAAGAGGAGAGTGAAAAAGTTGGCTTAAAGCTCAACATTCAGAAAACTAAGATCATGGTATCTGGTCCCTTCACTTCATGGGAAATAGATGGGGAAACAATGGAAACAGTGTCAGACTTTATTTTTTGGGGATCCAAAATCACTGCAGATTGTGATTGAAGCCATGAAATTAAAAGATGCTTTACTCCTTGGAAGAAAAGTTATGACCAACCTAGACAGCATATTAAAAAGCAGAGACATTAGTTTGTCAACAAAGGTCCATCTGGTCAAGGCTACGGTTTTTCGAGTAGTCATGTATGGATGTGAGAATTGGACTGTGAAGAAAGCTGAGCCCCAAAGAATTGTTGCTTTTGAACTGTGGTGTTGGAGAAGACTCTTGAGAGTCCCTTGGACTGCAAGGAGATCCAGCCAGTCCATCCTAAAGGAGATCAGTCCTGGGTGTTCTTTGGAAGGACTCATGTTGAAGTTGAAACTCCAATACTTTGACCACCAGTTGCGAAGAGCTGACTCATTGGAAAAGACCCTGATGCTGGGAAAGACTGAGGGCAGGAGGAGAAGGGGACGGCAGAGGATGAGATGGTTGGATGGCATCACTGACTCAATGGACATGGGTTTGGGTGGACTCCAGGAGCTGGTGATGGACAGGGAGGCCTGGCGTGCTGCGATTCATGGGGTCGCAAAGAGTTGGACATGACTGAGCGACTGAACTGAACTGAACTATGTGTCACCTCATTAACCATCCCTCCAGCAACAGAGGTGAAAAAAGTTACATTCCCTGACTTGTTTCTCATACTGAAGGGCTTGGCAGTAAGCTATAATCTTGGATTCTAGTCTAAAGGCTTATCATCAAAGGAGTCGTTATGTAAATATAAGATGTGACCATAAACCCAAACTCCTTATTAGGTTCCCTAAATTCAGGAAGGCTGCTTCTTAAGGGATCGAGAAAAGTTTTGGCAGTCTGAAAACAAGTGTCAGGAGGGATCCTGAGGGAGGTAGAATTTGGAGCAATGACCCATCAAGTCAAACTAGATGCTATGTACTTCATAAATACTGTGCAAATGAATAGAGAAAGTCCTTGATTGTCAGTGGGCCAGCATTGTTAGTTTAAAAAAAAAGAAGAACCATAATCATAGATAGAGTCTCCCAGAATATCCGCAAACTGTGGTTATTAAAGATTAAATATTATTCAAAGGAAAGGAATTCATATGAAGGAGAATTCCAAAATCCCATAGCTTTTTATTCCAAAAAACATTTTCCCAGGAAAAGAATTCCAAGATACACTGCAGCACGAAGTCTCTAATTTTTAGATCCTTATTAGGAAAACTCACTCTGAAAGTATAACATACTAACAATCACTTTGGACAGGTAATAAATAGTTAATAAGTCAAGCCTTAAATTAGAACTTCACTTAGGACAGATCCAGTCCTTCTTGTCCTGGAGTTTTGGGCTGCTTACAGCAGTTACATAACAGCAGTTTCACTGAATTGGATGTGAAGTTTTCCTTAAGAACTCTCCATGGAGCGGGAAAAATGGTTAGTATCTGACATCTTCCTTAGGGAAGAAGGGAAAGGAATTTGTGTTGAACATTTAATATGCAGTAGGTGCTTTACGGGGGCTTCCCTTGTGGCTCAGATGGTGAAGAATTCTGCCTGCAATGCGGGAAACCTGGGTGCTTTAGCAATACATAATTTACTCATTGATTTTTGAAAAATCAAGATTAGTATTATTATCCCCATTTTGTATGTATAGCTAAGCAACTTGAATAAGGTCATTCATCTATTCAGTGAAAGACATAGTACTCCTGTGCAGGTCTACCAGACTCCAAAACTCATGTGTTTCCACTGTTCGGTGCCGTGACATTTATCAGCGAGTGTGTGTCCTAAATTCTTGTCCAAGTACAAGCATGCCTCATTTTATTGTGCCTTACTTTACTGTGTTTCACAGATACAGCATCTTTTACAAATCAACCATTTGCAGCCACCCTTGCAGAGCAAGGCTCTCTGCATCATTTTTCCAGCAGTATTTGCTCACTTTGTGTCCCTGTATCACATTTTGGTTAATTCTCACAATATTTCAAACTTTTATTATTATATATATTTGTTGTGGAGATGTGTGATTGGTGAGCTTTAATGTTGCTGTTGACACAATGACTCGCTGAAGGCTGAGATGATAATTAGTATTTTTAAGCAATAAACTTTTTATATTGAAACATAGTAGATTTTCAATATTGTCTTAGTATTCAGCATAGTGATTCAGTATTTTTGCAGATTATATTCCATTATAGGTTATTGTAAGATAATGGGTATAATTCCCTGTGCTATGCAATAGATCCTTGTTATTTATCCATTTAAGATATAGTAGTTTATATCTGACATTTGTTGTTTGTAGATATTTTGATGATAGTTATTCTGACAGGTGATATCTCTTTGAGGTTCTGATTGGTATTTCTGTAACAATTATCAACATTGAACATCTTTTCATGTGCCTGTTAGCCATCTGTATGTCTTCTTTGGAGAAATGTCTATTCAGGTCTTTTGCTCCTTTTTTGCATTTTTTTTTATACTGAGTTGTATCGATGTTTTAAATATTTTGGGTGCGTGCATGCTCAGTCGCTCAGTTGTGTCCGACTCTTTGTGACTCCATGGACTGGAACCCCACCAGGCTCCTCTGTCCATGGGATTTCCCAGGCAAGAATACTGGAGTGGGTTGCCATTTCCTCTTCCAGAGGATCTTTCTGACCCAGGGATCAAACCCAAATCTTCGGTGTCTCCTGCATTGACGGGTAGATTCTTTACCACCGAGCCATCTGGTTTGATCATGTTATTTGCAAATATTTTCTCCCATTCTGTAGGTATTCTTTTTGTTTTGCCGATGGTTTCCTTTGCGATGCAAAAGCTTTTAAACTTTATTTTTGCTTATATTTCTTTCATGTTAGACTAGTCCAAGAAAATATTGCTACAGTTTATGTCAGAGTGTTCTGCCTATGTTCTCTTCTAGGAGTTTTATGATTTCCATTTTACATTTAGGTCTTTAAACCATTGTGAGTTCATTTTGTATATAGTGTGAAGGAATATTCTAGCCTCATTGTTTTATATGTAGCTGTCCAGTTTTCCCACCACCGCTTGTTGAAGAGACTGTCTTTTCTCCAGCAATAAAGTATGTTTTTAAATTTAATTTTTATTTTATATTGGAGTCTAGTTGATTTAAAACGTTGTGTTAGTTTCAGGTTACAGCTAAGTGATTCAATTATAAATATACATATATCTGTTCTTTTTGAGATTCTTTTCCCATGTAGGTGTTTATAGAATATTGAATAGAGTTACATGTGCTATACAGTAGGTTCTTGTTGGTTATCTATTTCATATATAGTAATTAATATATGTTAATCTCAAACTTGTAATTGATTGCTTCCCCCCCACCCCCCCCCCCCCCACCCCCACATTTTCCCTTTGGTAACCATAAATTTGTTTTGGAAGTCTATGAGTCTGTTTCTGTTTTATAAATAAGCTCGTTTGTATAACATTTTTTTAGATTCTACACATAAGTGATATCATATGATATTTGTCTTTCTCTGTTGTACTTAGTGTGATAGTCTCTAGGTCCATCTATGTTATTGCAAATGGCATTATTTCATTCTTTTTTATGGCTTAATAATATTCCATTATAGATATGTACCACATATTCTTTCCTCTGTTGATGGACATTTGGGTTGCTTCCCTGTCTTAGCTATTGCAAATAATGCTACAGTGAACACTGGTGTGGTTTTCTCCAGATATATGCCCAGGATTGAAATTGCTGGACCATATGGTAGCTCTATTTGTTTTTTAAGGGACCTCCATACTGTTCTCCATAGCAGTTGTACCAATTTACATTTCCTTGAAGAGTTTAGGAAGGCTCCCTTTTGGGCATACCCTCCCCAACTTTTATAACTTATAGAGTTTTCTGATGATGGCTATTCTGACTGGTGTGAGGTGATATCTCATTATAGTTTTGATTTTCATTTCTCTAATAATTAGTGATGTTGAGCAAATTTGTATGTGCTTTTTGGCTACCTGTATGTCTTCTTTGGGGAAATGTCTATAATTAGATCTTCTGCCTATGTTTTGATTGGGTTGTATTTTTTTTTTATATATTGAGCTGCATAAACTATTTGTATATTTTGGAGATTAATCCCTTGTTGGTCACTTTGTTAGCAAATGTTTTCTCCCGTTCTGTGGGTTGTCTTTTCATTTGGTTTATTGCTTCCTTTGCTGTGCAAAAGCTTTTAAGTTTAATTAGGTACCATTTAAAAATTTTTTTCATTACTCTAGGAGATAGATCCAAAAAGATATTGCTGCAATTTATGTCAAAGAGCGTTCTGCCTGTGTTTTCTTCTAAGACTTTTATAGTATCCAGCCTTACATTTAGGTAGCAATTCACTTTTTTAATTAAGGTACATACACTGTTTTTTTAGACATAGTGCCATTGCATACTTAATGGATTACAATGTTGTGTAAACATAACTTTTATAGGTACCGGGAGCCAAAAAATCTGTGTGCTCACTTTATTGTGATATTTACTTTATCATGGTGGTCTGGAACTGAACTCACAATATATGCCCACACCTTACATGGTGTGATTTAAGAAGACAAATAATGCAAGAATGACTATTCTAATGTCAGCATGAAATTCTAGTTCTATAACTGAGTCCTAGAAATTTCTCTGTTAACATTTCAGTTAGGGTCTCATTTCTTCTGATGTTCAACTCCCTTCCGACCCCCTTTGAAATTACATCAATTCAGAGTGATGTGGCAGTAGAGAGGATGGGCAGGCCTGGATTTTCCAATCCATCTCAGCCATCAAAGCTTACTCTGTTCTCTCTCTCTGGCTTCTAGTAAACTGACTGTCGAACTTTGGTTTACATGACAAACATCTGATGAAACTGTTTAAAAATGAACACCTTGGCTTCCACCCTAGAGACTCAGAAGTCCTGGGTGATGACAAGAATCTGCGCTTTCTACAAACATCCCAGGTGATCAGGGAAATTTGGTTTCGTAGGAGCCCTAATATTCCTTATTACTCTCATTTTCCTTTATTTATCTATTTTTTTAAATCTCTCTGGGGGTCAAGATTTCTTTTGTAAGCCATACTCTGGTTCTTTACACCTCTAAAACTGCACTGCTTGTGTATGGTCTGAGCTTATGAGGGCTCGGGACTGAAGCCAGAAAAATGGAGGTAGGATCTTATGGATCTTATGGGGTGGAGCCTCTGGCTATAAGCAGGAGGGGTGGAAGAGGCTGCTAAATAAAAGATTAGTAGTGTAATAATTTTCTGTTAAAAACAAAATGGGCAAAGAGTCAGAGACAAACTCAAAGGAGTGACACCAAACCCGCAGGAATCATGCCAGGAAGGTGAGAGAGATCCCAGAACAAGCTGAGGCTCGCAGAAAATGCTGAGGGAAAAAACAGAGCATTTAAGAAGCTGCACAGGGATCAAAAGCAATGAAGACGTAAGGGCCAGGAGCAGATGATGTAATGTTGACAGATGACGGGGCCAGCGGCCCTGCTCACTTCCTGTTTTTCTTCTCTGCTGCATCGGAGAGAAGGATCTTCCAAACTGGAAATTTGCAGAATAAACATGGCTTAGGGAAAACGTCATCCAAAGATAGGAGAAGGGGTGGGAAGAGAGATCTAATGGCACAAAGTGAGGACAACGTTTAAGACCAGATGAGGTATGTCAAACAGCACCAAAAACTGACATTATAAATCAGTTGTCATTGATTATCTTTAAAGGCTATGGAGAAAGAGATGCCAAATGACTGGAGGCAAGCACATCTCCTGGTTTTTTCCTAAACTTTTTTTTCCAGAAACCACAGATGTTCATCCCTTGCAAAATCCTAGAAGAGATGATAAATTAGATAATCTGGCAGATCTTAGAAAGGGAGTGGTGATCCTTTGGGCCAGCACAGGGCCCGCAGAAACACTGCAAGTTGCAGTCAATTGTGTTAATAAAAATATAGACTCAAGAGAAGTCTTAAGAATACTCAAGAAGTATTAAGAGAAGTAATGATCCCACTGGTTAAGGGCATGGAGAGAAATCCCAATGTCCCAATGATGACACAAACCTGAAGTAATTATGTCAAGACAGTTACATCATAGAATGTGCTGAAGCTTGCAAAAATATAATACACTATGTCTAGGTTATTTGTTGTACAGGTTGTTGGAATCAGCAATAGGAAAATGATAAAAAAGAAAAAAGAGAGAATAATCTGAATATATTTCTTTGGAGGTGCCACTGGCAAGGAAACACATCCAGGCTGGTTCCGTGTCTGCAAATCATATCACAGGATTGTTATTCAAAGGAACTGGGGGTAGTTAACCTGTGAGAGAGAAGAGCTGAGAGACATGGTAATGCACCCAATGTTTTCACAGGCTCTCATGCAGGAGGGAAATCAGCCTCCTTCTCACAAGGGCAGGTGTAGGAGCCGAGGAGAAAAGCTGCCAGGTTCAGGCACTGAACCTGACACCTCTGACCTGTGCTTGCATCCCAGCTGCCCAGTGAGGGAGTGGGAACCTGGCTGGACTCCAGCAGCAGAGGGCAGAGCCTCAGGCTGCTGGCGAGGGGCTTTCTTTCTTGCATCTCCCCCACTCTAGTGCTCTGTGCTTTGGAAGCATGAGGTCCTGGGGTGTCCCCCATTGCTCCAGGTACGTCCCCCGCAGTGTGTGACAGCAGGAGTGCTTCTGTGAGCAGAGTCTGTGGGGGACTGAGGGGGGGAGTTGGGTCCCTCTGGTGCTGGGGGGCCATCGTTGGCTCTCCTCAGGCTCCACTCAGGGGAAGGGCCTGCTGGGAATAGTGTGCAAACAGTTTCCTGGCAACAGCGTTTCCCCTGCTCTGCCAGTGTCTGATGAGAAAGAGCGGGGAGGGGGCAGAATAGGAGAGAGAAGCAGAGTCCAGGGCAGCAGGAGGGATGGAGAGAGGAAGCGGGGAGGGAGGAGGGGAAAAGACCTCTGCCCTTTAGTCTGACACTTGGCACTTGCTGGCATCCGAGGGCCACCAATTTCTGAACCAATGAGAGGCTAAGAATAAAGCAAATGCATAGCCCCACAAAGGGAAACAAAAGGGTTTGTTATGCCATCCAGATCTCTCCTTGATTCTCCCAGCCAGGGATGTTACCAGGAAGAGGACAGGGACTTCTGAGGAAGGAGATGCTGCCCACCAGGCCCTCTGTGAAGACTGAGAATTGGGCCATTGGAATATTACCGTAGCACAGAGATTCTGAATGGGGGTGGGGAAGGGGCGGAGCAGGAGTGCCTCCTGGGGGACATTTGGCAAGGTTTGGAGACATCTTTTTTAAAAGATTTTTTTGATGTGGACCATTTTTAAAGTCTTTATTGAATTTGTTACAATATTGCTTCTGCTTTATGTTTTGGTTTTTTGGCTGTGAGGCACGTTGGGATCTTAGTTCCCCAACTAGGGATCAAACACACACTCTCTGCATTGAAAGGCCAAGTCTTAATCTCTGGACTGCCAGAGAAGTCCCTGGAGACATCTTTAGTTGTCACAACTTAGGGAGAGGTATGTGACTGGCATCTAATGGGTAGAGACCAGGGATGCTGCTAAAATTCCAATAATGCATAGGACAGCCCTGATAACAAAGAACTGTCCAGCCCAAAATGTCATTTATGCTAAGTTCGATCCCTGAGTTGGGAAGATCCCCTGGAGAAGAGAATGACTAACCATTCCAGTATTCTGGCCTGGAGAATTCCATGGACAGAGGAGCCTGGCGGGCTATAGTCCATGGGGTCACAAAGAGTCGGACAAGACTGAGCAACTTTCTCAACCTTGAAAAGTCATGTCCGATCTTCCCAACCCAGGAATCAAACCCCGGTCTCCCGCATTGCAGGCAGATTCTTTAACACCATGCCTTAAAGGGATTTAATGCTAAAGACTCCAGTGCCTACTGCCCAGGGCCACCCATCTATGGTGGAGCCAAAAGGATGGTAGAAATCATAGTCTTCCCTTGTTACAGGTGAGGGGTTTGAGGTTCAGAGAATGAAGGGGTTTGTCCATGGACCCAGGTCTTAGATTGAGGTGATTAAGAGCCTTGGAGTAAAACAGAATGAGTATTAAATCCCAGTTCAGCTAGTTAACTTCTATGCAACTTGGGTGAATTACTTTACCTCTTGGAGCCTTAATTCTCTCACTTACTAAATAGACATCCTGTAATAACTCCCTCATATAATAATTTTAAGGAATAGGTGAGATAATGCAAGTAAAGTGCTTAACATAGCACATGGCCTATAATAAATGACACCTTTAATTATGAACAGCAGAGATGAAACTAAAATCTTGGCTCCTATCTGCAAGTTCTATTCTCCAGGTCATTTTAATGAGTCTTGACCCATGACTAGCCACCAGTTCTGAGAGGTTTATAGTACAGTGATTGTGAGCTCTAGCACTTGACCCAGGGGGATCTGGATTCAAAGTCCAGTGCTGCCACTTTCAAGCTGATAAATTACTTAATTTATCACTAAGCCTCAGTTTTCTCTTCTGTAAAATGGGATAATGCTATTAATTATACCTGATTTATTGACTGTGAGATTTAGAATTAAAACTCATTAAATACTTTAGCTCAGAGTCTAGAATATCTTAAGGAATCAAGTTATAGCTAATGTTCATGACAGGTTGTATTTTCCCCAAAAGGCTGCCGCAGTATCTCTCATTCAACATGCTCGTCTTACAATGCAGTAGTAATTCTCCCATCAAAAAGTGGGATCTGTCTTTTCATGTATGTAGGTGGACATATGGTTATGGGGGGAGTGATACTTTGTGACTTCTGTGGCTGGTTCATAAAGAATTCATACAGCTTATTGCTTCTGTTAAGATGTTCCCAGTGAAACCAAGCTCCCATGCTGTGAGGAAGCCCAAGTCACACTGCGGAGAGGCCCCTCTGAAGAGGAGCCAACACCACAAAACGGCCAGTCATGTGAATGGGCCGCTCGCTGTAGGAGGGGAACCTCTTGTTCTAGTGACGCTGCCTCAGCTGATGCTAAATGGAGAGAAACGACTTGGCTCCACTGAACTGTGTTCAAATGGCAGAGTCATGAGCAAAATACATGACTGTTGTCATTTAAACCACCAAGTTTGGGGTGTCTTGTTAGTTAGCCATGGTAACTGGAGCAATATCATTTTTTATTAATCTCCAAAAAAGGAATTTTTCTCCTGCTCATGTCACCTCCTAAGCCTCAACATCAACACCAAGAAAAATACCAGATGTCCTAGGAAATGTTGCTCCTCCCCAGGTCCCCTGGTTCTTCTGGGTATCCAGAGAAGATGATTAAATGCCATTGGTTGTGAACGAGATACATAGGTATTGGGGGGCTTGACGATTTATCTAGGGACATTTTCAACAGATATGTTTTGGAAATAGAAGAATTCCAGGGCCTGAGAGGCTTCTTGAAGTTTGTGGATGAGGTTCCCCAAGACCACACACTCCGGTATCATGCTTTGCCTCCTTCTTCCTTGGTTTCTGCTATAAGTATGAGACAGAAAGACACCCTCTTTTGTCCACTCCTCCAGGCCTCATTTATGGTTTCAGAGGATATGAGGTGATGATAGAGGACAGGGTCTGATGAACTGAGCAGGACTTTTGTCATTCTAAGGAAAACAAACTATTATACCTATGATGGTGTGTACTTGCGTGTGTGTGATGGAGGGTTGGAGGAGTGCCATTGAGATTAGAAGTTAAAGAACTTCCCTGCTCCTCTTCCTGAGCACAGGACTTATCCAGAATCCCCTTTCTTTCACCCCAGTGCAAAGTTACCCAGTATGACCACTCAGAGCCCCTAGGACTCATTGACTGAAGGTATCTTCTTGAGGAGTGGGCAACCAAGTGAGAACTCTAAGCTTTGCTGACCAAAACAAACTAGCCCTTTTGTGTTTCACCAGAAGGATAGAATAATAATGAGATCTCTGCTTCCTCCGCATGGGAACTCTGCCAGTGCACTGGTGAAAATTACTCCATGCCTCTTGGGACAAGTGTCCAAACCGGGGATATCAGGTTAGGAAAAAGACAAACAGTTACTTGCTGGTTTCTGGAATACTGACAATATGTTAGAAACACAACTTCCTCCTGCATCAAATGGGAGGGGCTCAGGGTTCTGAACACCTCATGGGCCTTGCCCTCCTCCTCCTCCACCTGTGTGTCTCCCCCTTCTTTGAAAGACCCACAGGAGAGCTCTGGGTTTCAGAAGAGATGAGTGGGAAGTGGGCTTGGTACCCCATCAGCATTCCTCAGTGACCCTGACACTGGAGCCCACTTTTGGAAATGACCTTGGAGAATGTGTTCAAGTGCAGCTGAAGGATGCTTTTCACCTTCAACAGGAAGCAGCTTGGGGTTTCTCAGTGCCTTTCCAGGCCTGGGTGATGTGAAGACCCAACCTGACACCTTTACCTCTGCAAAGTGGTATTTGAGCAACTTGTCATCAGGATGCATTTACGGTGGGAGCTGTTTTCCTGGGATCCCCTTCTTAGTCCTTCCCGTGCACAAAAATTGGCAGGTTTCCTAATAATATTGACTAAGTATTAATATTTATATAACTAAATAAATATTCATATAACTAACTACATAAATAGTGAATGATTTCTGGCATGTTGTTGGCTGCCACACTCTTAAGTTATTAAAATCAAGAATCTGGCCCATACAAGGCATCCAATGAGGCTGTTTACTGAAAGTGGCACAGTTCTATGTTTCTGAAGATGGATAAATGGCTTGTGAGCTGAATGGGGCGGGGTGGTGGAAGCAGGGGCCTCTGTGGGAGGAGACTGACTGTGAGATGCTCCCATGAGTGGACTTGTTGGCAGAGAAGGCACTCGGAGCACCCAACAGCTTTGATGGCTTTCCTGGGGGTGGGGGCAGTGTCTGCCCCTCTTTGCTGGGTCATGATGACCTCATTTTTCTAGCCTTTTATAGTGGGCTGTGAAATAGCCTTTCACCTTCAGTGAGTCACAGTGAAACCAGCAAAGGAGTTTAGAAAGCAGGATGATTAATCTGTCCCCTTTTGGACTTCCTAGTGAATCCAAGGGGCACATTTATGAGGCTCCAACAGCAGCCACACTTTGTTGGTCCCTGGACAGAGCTGGTAGCAAAGCAGATACTTTTGAGGAAGGTGAAAAAGAAGCAGGACAGGGAGACTGTCTTCCCCCTGACCACCATGCAAGCCACTAACCAGTGCCCCCAGTCAGACTGAGCTCAGCTGCAAAATGGTTTGCTGATGCTTGGCTAAACGCCCTTCTTGGTTGAAGCCCCCCTTCCCTGGTAGCCACAGGGGACTGGACTTTCCCAGGAAGGAAAGGAGGCTGGATTCCAGCATGGCTGAAGGCTCCTTATCTGGCCTCACCAGGGGTCTTGGGGCAGAGCCAAGCTGCCTTCAGTGTGAGACTGGGCATGGCAGTGACTCAGGGGGGCAGCATGCTGGAAGGGGAGAAGGAGCTGGTGTTGTCAGCTGTTGTTAAGAAAGAACAGAGGAGCCTGGGAGGAAACTCTAGTCCTGTGAGGACCAGAGGATAGGTTGCCTAGCAACAGTGCCTTCCAGGCTTCTGGGGCCTCTTGTCAGCTCCTACATCCTTATTTTCTCCTTCAAAGCTGCCTTTCATATGCCTTTTAGCCAAATTTCCTCTGGTTAGAAATGCTCCCGAGGGTGTGGGACATGGGTCAGGGGCAGCTGGCGCACATTCTTCTGTGGACCGAGGCACGTTTTAGAGAGTTTTTGGTCTGGATTGTTCTTCCTGAGAGGAGGACAGTAATAGTTCGGAACTCAGATGCTCGAGCCAGGTCTGAGCTCTGATTCCAGAACCAATGCTGACAGATATGTCCTCTTCGGGAATTTCTTAACCTCTCAGTATTTTTGAGTTTTTCCACCTATAAAACAGGGAGAATAACAGTACCTACCTCAGTTGAGCCAATGTGAGCATTTAGAGTGAACAGATAGGTAAGTAGATACATAAATGGAAGGAAAAGAGGAAAAATAGATGGATAGAAAAATAGATAGAAAGGAAAGAAGGAAAAATAGGGTACAAATGAATTTATCTACAAAACAGAAATAGAGTTATAGATGTGTAAAACAAATTTATGGCTACCAAAAGGAAGAGAAGGAAACAGCAACCCACTCCAGTATTCTTGCCTAGAGAATCCTGTGGGCAGAGGAGCCTGGTGGGCTGCTGTCCATAGGGTCGCATAGAGTTGGGCATGACTGAAGCGACTTAGCAGCAAAGGGTAAAGGGAGGATAAATTGTGAATAGATAACTAATCAGAACCCACTGTAAAACAAAGGTAACTCTATACTCTGTAGTGGTGTACCTGGGAAAAGAATCTAAAAAGGACTGAATATATATATATATATATATATATATATATATATATATATATACACACACACACACACACATATATATATATATATATGTATATGTATATATAACTGATTCACTTTGCTATACACTTGAAACTAGCCCAATATTGTAAGTAAGTTCTACTCCAATAAAAATTTAAAAATAAAATAAAAAGCCCAGACTGGAATAAAAAGAAAGAAAACTGGATGGATAGAAAATAAATAGCTAGGAAAGAAGGAAAAATAGATAGGAAATGAATACATTTTTAAAAAGAAGAGGAAGTTCTCTGGCAGTCTAGTGGTTAGGACTCGGCACTTTCACTGCCAGGGCCTGGGGTCAGTCGCTGGTCAGGGAACTAACCTCTCACAAGCTGCATGACAAAGAAGAAATAGCAAAGAAGAAAATAACAAAGAAGAAAAGATAGAAGAAAAGATCGATATAAAGAAGTGAAGATAGACAGGAAGGAAAGAGGTTAAAATAGATGGATAGAAGATGGATGGATAGACGGGTGGATGAATGGATATATAGACAGAAAGGAAAGATGGAAAAATAGAAAATACAAAGGTTAAAAAAAAGAAGGGAAGATAGATGATGAAGGGGATATTTACAAAAAAGGGAATATAGAGCTGTAGGGGATCAGTCACTCCTCACAGCCTCTGATAGGGGAGAGGCTAGGCCAGAACTGGGGAGGGATCAGGCAGCCCTGCTCACAGCTGCATTTCCTTGTATTTACCTCTGGTAGCTGCTCTAGGGATTATAATATATATATATAACTTTCAAATTCTGTTTAGATTTAATATTTACCACTTCTAGGAGAATGTAGAGACCTTACAACCGTATATGTCCCTTAACCCTTCCCCCTTTGCATTATATACATGTCATATATATTATACTTACATACATAAGAACCACCCAACCATGTTATAATTTTGGCCTTCAATAGTCATACATATTTTAAAATACAAGAGGAGAAAAGTAATTTATTATATTTACTCAGATGTTTACCATTTCTGTTGCTCTTCCTTCATTTCCCGAGTTCTAATTTTCTCTCTCAGATCCCTGAAGAATTTCTTTAACATGTATTTTAGTGAAGGTCTATTGGCAATGAAGCCTCTTAGTTTTCTTTCATTTGAGAATGTCTTTATTTCACCATCATACTTCAAGGATATTTTCATGAGATGTAGAATTCTCAGTTGACCGCTTTTTTCTTTCTGGCCTCCATGGTTGCTATGAGAAATCCACAGTCAACCACGTTTTTATTCTAGTTTTAATTGCCATTTTTCTCTGGCTGCTTTTAAGATTTCTTTGTTTCCTCTGGTTTTCACAGCCTGATGATGATGATTTCATTGAATTTATCCTGTTTAATGTTCTCTGAGTGTCTTTGCATCTGTACATTTTTGTCTTTCACTGAAATTGGTAATTGTTCTGTAATTACCTCTTCAAAATTTTGTGTTCTGTGCTAGTATCTGTCTCCTCTCCTCATAGGCTCCAACCACACATACTTTAGACCTTTTTATATTGTCCCACAGGTCCTGAGTCTCTGTTCACTTCCTTTTTTTCTTTTGAGTTTCTAATTTATTTGTTATCCACCAATATCCTGGGTGCACATTGGTAACTGACACTGGCTGAGACATTGACAATTACATAAATTTTGATATGCATGAATTTACACAAAACTATATTTGCCAAAGCATGAAAAAAGGGTGGCCACCATTTAGAAAGGTGATATATGCACATAGCATTTTAAAGAATATGACATTATAAACAAATTCTCTTATGTAAAAGAAAGATTAATCATTGTTTTGTTACACTTGCTTTCTTTACTCCATCCTCTCTTATATTTGCTATAACACTTTAAGCATTCATAAAACCTATGGTGTATTCTTCTTGACTGTAATTATTAATAAAATTAACGATATACTTTTGAGTCATTTAATATCCAATCCATATTCAAATGCCTGTGTTATTGGGAAAATGTCATTTTACAATTTTTTTTTTCATAGAAATCACATCCAAAACAATGTCACTGCTGCATGTGATTATGATTTTTTAAACTCTTTTCAATCTCCAAGGCTCTGTTCACTTTTTCAACAGATTTTCTGTCTGTTTTTCTGATTAGATAGTTTCTATTTATCTATCCTCAAGTTAATGGACATTCTCTTTCTGTCATCTCTAATTTTTTTTTGAAGATGGATTTCAATTATTTGAATCTCTCTAGTGAATTTTTTTTCTTTTGGATAATGCATTCTCATTTTAAAATTCCATTCTATTCTCTTGTTATGATTTATGTTTCTCTGTTGAGAACTCCCCATTCATTTCAGGAGAGTTCAGTTTTTCCTCATTTAATGCTTTAAAGTCTTTATCCCATAATTCCAACATCTGGGTCATGTTAGGGTTGGCATTGGTTGATTGTCTGTTCCCCTTTGAGAATGGTCAGATTTTCGTGGTTCTTGGTATGTTGGATAATTTTGGATGATATCTAGGAGAGTTTGCATATTCACTCATGGGACTCTAGGCCCTGTTAAAGTCCTTCAGAGAAATGTGGAGCTTTATGTTTTAGCTGGCAATCACACCAATTAGATTTACACTGCAAGTTCTGTCTTACTTCCTGAGGGTGTTGGTTCCAGTGCTTGCACTGTTTTCAAAGCCTTTGCCATGCTTTTGGAGACTGCCTTTTGTCTATATCACTCAGGGGTGGTTGAGGACTTGAGCAGTGACTTTTGTGGCTTACTTCTCAAAGCCTTTGCTATGCTTCTTGGGGTGTGTTCTACACATGCACACTTGGCATGCACGGGATTTGTGTCAGCTCACACATAGAAATGTATTACCCCTACCTAGCTTCCAATTATGCTAACATCTTACATAGCCATGGTACATTAGTCAAAACTAAAAAATTAACACTGATATGATACTGTTAACTAAACTACAGACTTTATTTTAATTTCCCCAACTTTTCCATTGATGTCTTTTTTTCTGTTCCAAGATTCAATCCAAGATGTTTAGTTGTTAGGCTGTGTCTGACTCTGCTATCCCACGGATTGTAGTCTGCCAGGTTCATCTGTCCATGGGATTTCCCAGGCAAGAATACTGGAGTGGGTTGCCATTTCCTTCTCCAGGGGATCTTCCTGACCCATGGATCAAACCCACACCTCCTGCACTGGCAGGCAGGTTCTTTACCACTGAACCACCGGGGGAGACTCCAATCCAAGGTACCACATTACATTTAGTCATCACATTTTCTTAATCTCCCCCAAACCTTGACAGTTCCTGTCTTTCTTTGATTTTCGTGACCTTAACACTCTTGAAGAGTAGTAGTTAGACGTTTCATAGAATATCCTTCAGTTTGGGTTTATCTGGTATGTTCTCATTCATAGGCTAAGGTTATAGATTTTTGGAAAATATCAGAGAAGTATCTTTTCCTCCTATGTTATCTGTGGGCACGTGATGTCAGAGTGTTAACATCACTGGTGATGTTAACCTTGATCCTTTCATTAAGGTCATGTTTGCCAGATTTCTCCACTGTAATGTTCCTATATTTCCCCTTCCACAAATATTCATGAGTCTCTACATCCAGCCCACATCCAAGAGGAGGGGAATTAAGCATCATTTCCTGGAGGGGAGGGAACCAAAGAATTTGTGATGTGAATTGTTGAATTTGGGGAGCAATACTTTGAGGCCCTTAAGTTTCTCCCACTAATTTTAGCATTATCAGTGGATCCTGCTTATAGCAATTACTACTGTGGTGATATAATGATGATCTGTTTTGCTCATTCCTTCTACATTTATTCATTGTAATTCTTCGCTAAGGAAGACCTATCCCGTCTCTTATTTTTTACTCATTCAATCATCTCAGAATGGACTCACAGATATTTATTTTGTTCTATTTTTAATTCATATACCAGGCTTTATTTGATATAAAAATAAATATAACTAAATTTGTATATGCAGTATTTTGTTCTTACATTATGATCTTATATTATCCTTATATATTTAGTAAATCAAATTGTTCTAGGTTTGGCTGTTCAAAGCTTTTTCAGGTTGGCTCCTATATGCCTCCTCCAACCCTCCCCACCCCATACCCGGGAGAATTAGCTATTTTTCCAAGTAGCCTTGGGTTCTTTTATTGAAGAAGGTATTTAGAAACTAAGATCTGGGCACTGGGCATGATGTGGCCACTAGGATGTCACTGTTTCTGGGCTCTCTCTGGGGACAGAGCTAGGAAGTGCATACACATCTACTATGTGTGTTCATAGCATTTGTTTCAGATCTCTCCTGGAAGAAACCTCCTGTGAGGTGTCACTGTCTACCCTGTTTTGTGGCTGTCTGTGTACACAGTGGATATTCCCTACCACTCCATCAGCTCTCAGAGAGCAGAGTTCGTGCCCAAGGCAGCTTTATAGCCTCTCTGGTGCTTGGCCCATGAGAAAAACCTGGTGCATGTTCACTGGTTGCACAGATGAGCTGTGAGGATCACAGGCTTTGTGATTTATCTGTTTTGTTTCCTTTTAATGGTAAGAGCCACAAGTGTTGAGTTGAAGCATGCTATTGAAAGTTACTAACATAAACAAGTTCTGTCATTGGAGGGGTGATCCTGCTCAGATGGAACAACTTGGTCCTTTGCAATGCTGGAAGCAGGGAAGGTTTCTACATGGGTACTGAAACAGCTGCTGTTTGGAGAACTCTGATTGGCTGTCTGGCAGGGGACAAGCTGTGTTTCTGTGGGCCATCCCCATATTTAGCTCTCCCACAGATGCCCAGGGCTGGTGCTCCGTCTGCCCCACCCCACTCAAGCCTGGTTCCGCTGCCTCGGGTCCCAATTAGTCAGTCACTCGGGTGTCTAAGGAGAAGGCAATGGCACCCCACTCCAATACTCTTGCCTGGAAAATCCCATGGACGGAGGAGCCTGGTAGGCTATAGTCCATGGGGTCGCTAAGAGTCGGACGACTGAGTGACCACTTTCACTTTTCCCTTTCATGCACTGGAGAAGGAAATGGCAACCCACTCCAGTATTCTTGCCTGGAGAATCCCAGCGACGGCGGAGCCTGGTGGGCTGCCGTCTATGGGGTCGCACAGAGTCGGACACGACTGAAGCGACTTAGCAGCAGCAGCGGGTGTCTAAGAGCACATACTTTGTGATTTCACCAGTCCACTCCTTCTATGCTCCCAAACCCAGGGACTGCAGCCCTAGTTTCATAAGTCAGGAAGCCTCTCTACCTGTCAGCTTGGTTTCCTATTTGCAGGCCTAACAGTTTTGAGCTGCTGGTTTTGGCTAAGGCCTTCTGGGTGAGAATCTAGACTCTTTCTGGTTGTGATGACCCTGATTCCTGTCCTGGGCACCAGCATCCACTTTATAGCTTATGGTGAATGGTGTGTGATTCGTGATCTCCGAAGAAGATTGAGCTTCAGGACCAGGGACCAGGCTTGATCACGCAAGAGCTATCGTGTAGCAGTGTGTTATTAAAGTATCAAAAGGACAGAGAAGGCTTCTGACCTAGACTTCAGAAGGGGGCTGGAGGGTGCCCCCCTAGCTAGTCTAAGCAAGGGAGTTACATACTTTTTCAATTAGTTATTACAATAAATCAAAAGAATGTCTCAAGGTTGTAAAGATCTTACTAGACCCACTCCCATAATTTACATTTCAAGATAACAGGATTAGCCAGAAGGTTTTCAGGAAGGAGAAACTGTCTTCAAGCAGGATACATTGTTGTTATATAATCCCTAGTACAGAGTTTAAACTGAGTTGTTTGTTGTATAATCATCAGTTCCAGGCTTAAACAAAAAAAAACATTTTATGTGACTAAGACTAAGGAATGTAGAGGAGAAAAAAAGATGTTTGTCCTTTCCTCCTCCTTGAGAATTCCAGACCCCTATCTCTGCTTCGAGATACCCAGACCCCTTTCTCCTCCTTGGGGACCCCAGACTTCTTATTAATCTGCCTAGGAATTGACTCTCTCACACTCTTGCCTTCGCCTGACCCTGGTTTGAGGTTAGGTCAGGGAAAGTCGCTCAGTCCTGTCTGACTCTTTGCCACCCCATGGGCTCTACAGTCCATGGAATTCTCCAGGCCAGAATACTGGAGTGGGTAGCCTTTCCCTTCTCCAGGGGATCTTCCCAACCCAGGGATCGAACCCAGGTCTCCCGTATTGCAGGCAGATTCTTTACCAGCTGAGCCATAAGGGAAGCCCTTGATGTTAGATCAGCTGAGTAAATAAAGGCTCAGCCAGTGCTCTGATGCATATGGGTGGGGGACTGGAGCAGGCAGCTGGGCCCACCCAGGCCTGGGCCCCTCCTGCTCCCTAAGAGGCAAAGTAGCATGTAGTTCCCACCTCCTCCCTCCTCCACCCCTGGGCCACCAGCCCCCCACAGCCCCCTGGGTTGGAAACCAGAGCCTGCAGCCCAGAGTCAGCACTCTTGGATCTGCCTGGACCTGGTTCAGCAGCTGTGGGTTAGCCAGGCAGGCTGAGTGGCTCCTTAGGATGGAGATGGGGGCGGCTCTGATTCACATGGGTTGCTGTGAACCACGACCGTGACCTGGTACTTTTTCTGGCTGTTTGCTGTAGGGATGTCTGTGAGAAGTCAAGGAAGGGAAATGGAGAGTAAGAACGGGCCTGGGTAGACAGGGGTCAGGTGCAACTAGGAGATGGGAGGAGGCACGAGCATCCTCCAAGGACCTCCGGGCCAAGGGGGAGCCCAGTCCTGCCTGGAGGCTCAGCGATGACATGGCATCTTTGTTGCTCACATGCATTCTCTGTCTTTCCCTCCCCCTCTCTCCTCCACTCTGGGATCTGCAGTACAGAGTGAGAGAGCGGCACCCTATTCATACCCTGTATGTCGCCAATGGAAACAGGAGGGGCTCCTTCATCCATCACCTGCCTCTCGCAGGGTCACGCTGCAGGGTCCCTGGACCTTGTGAAACAGCTGGCTCTCCTCTCCATCCCCACCCCAGGAGCTCTTTCTCCCTGGAGCTCTGCAAAGGACTGGCCGGCATTTGCTTCTTGCACACCCTGGCCTCCTTGTCTCCAGGGGCCCTGCCCATCTGTTCCATCCGAGCTGCTGGGAAGCTGGCAGACAGAGGGAGCCTGCCCCAGGGGTAGGGACAGTGCTGCGTCTGAGCACTTAACTCACTTTAATGGTTTCAGCTGGCTTTCTTCTCCCTTCAGATAGGAGGCCATTTTGCAGTATCAATTTCCTTTGCATAATTTTCTCCCTGGGCCTGGCTCACAGGCTGTTGTGCCGAGAACACAGACAGGCAGCATCAGACCTCCACCCAGATCCAGCAGACTCCTCAGTGTTGGCAGGAGATGATTTTCTCAAGTTAATCAAGGCACGTTAACTTGAAAAGTTTCTACGATACAGAGAACCCCAGGGACCACTGGGGAAAGCTCTGGTGGCCCTGATGGCTGCCGGGGTGACCCTGGATTCAGGGGAAAGAGAAGACAGTGATACTTCAGGGAGCATCTCCGAGCAAACGAGCCTTCTAGGAGAGAACAATGTATTCTAGCAAATGTCAGACTCTAAAAATATGGCCGTGTCAGGTGGATAGACATATGCGTATCTTTATTTCTCTTGACTAGCAGTCACTGAGCCTAATTTAATTGTTTTCTTTCTTGGGAGGCTAATTATCACAGGCTGCTAACGCTCAGTGTCTTCTGAGATGTGTGATGTTGCTCACCCTTCCCTGAATGGTCCAAGACACTAAGTCTTGGGAATTCTCTGTTTTGCTATTGTTGTTTTTTCTTTTTCTTTTTTCCCTTCTGTTCTCTTTATTGTTCACCTATGTCATCTGTTAGGGATACTAGGGCACCTGCTTCTTTCTTTCTAATTCTTTAAAAAAAATTGGTTTATTGGTTGACAAATTAATTGTATAATATTGACGCCCTAGAGTAGTTCTGTTCAAAACTATTTTCAAAAATAAAATTTCTTTAAAACTAAAAGTAACATACCCGCAAAAAACAACACATATCCATATGCATTAAAGCAAATTGTCAAAACATCTTTATTATATGAACCAAAAAATAGTTAAGCTGAATAAACAGCTTCAGAGTATATCCCTACATTTTTAAACAAAATTTCGAGATTTTTTTTTCAAAACTCTTAGTCTTATTTTTTTATTGCTATTAGTTTTTATTGGAGTTTAGCTGCTTTACAATGTTGCATTAGTTCCTTGCTGTACAGCAAAGTGAATCAGTCATACATATTCATTTATCCACTCTTTTTTAGATTTCGTTCAATTTAGGTCACCACAGAGCACTGTGCTACACAGTAGGTTCTCATTAGTTAACAGTTTTTTGCTTAGTAGTGTTCATATGTTAGTCCCAATCTTCCGGTTCATACCCACCCCTTCCCCCCTTGGGGAAGTTGGTTTTCTACACCTGTGACTCTATTTCTGTTTAGTGCACCTGCTTCTTTGTAACTTTTGGTAAAAGAAAGAAAGCAATCTCATTCACAATATCATTAAAAAGGATAAAATACTTAGGAATAAATTTGACAAAAGAAGTGCAAGATTATACGCTGAAAATTACAAAATGCTGCTGAGGGAAATCAGAGGAGATCTAACGTAACTAAGTGGAGGGGCACTTCACATTCCTGGGTTGGAAGGCTCAGTAGTGTGAAGACGGCAGTTACTTCCGTAGTGTTCTGTAATTTCTATAAAAATGCCAACCTTTTATTTTCTCTTATAGAAAGTAACAAGCTATTCCTAAATTGGTATGGAAAAGCAAAACCTAGAATAACCAAAACAGTTTTGCAAAAAAAAATAATGAAGTTGGAGTCTTGGTAGAGGAAAGGCATGATTGCACGATGAGGCCACACATGTCAGTGCGAGAGGTAACACGCTCTTTCTTTCTTGGCTCTTGGAGCATTGTGCATGGTGTTCCCTGTGCATATCTGTTCTGGCTCCCCTGACCTCCCTCCTCCGAAGCTCTAGAAAGCTGGTGATTGCCCCACAAAGTCTGTAATGACTGCAAGTCACTTTATCTTTGTTGATCTCTGTGGGCTGGTCAGAAGGGCAGGATTCTTGTATTACCACCCTTGTGTCCCTCAGAAACTCCAGCAAGACCATCTCATGTCCTTGCAGTTTGACTCATTTGCTCTCAACCCTGAGGATGTCAAATCACTGGGGAGGCAGAGCCTGAGAGATGGAGCTTGAGATGGTGCTTCGTATGGAGCCTGAGGGCTAAGAGGTGTAAGTGAGAGAGCCGGGTTGGGGGGGCCTGTAAAACTCAGCCTTTGAAGCTACAGTCTGGATGTTTCAGTCTCTACACACTGGACCAGTTCATTTCTTGCATTCTCTGTTTCTTAATTTTTCCTCCATCACTCATCCCTCCATTTGGTAAAGACAATATGTTTCCAAAACATGACAAGTGTCCTTGGATCTACAGAAATAAGATGCTGCCCTTTTCACAAATGGGAGGGTGAAAAGACAAAATGGATTGTATTAAAGCAGGTGTATTTTTTGAAAGCTTTGCCCTTTCGTTCTTTCACACCATCTCTAACCCTGTGTGTTTTACAGATAAGGAGGTTGAGTTCCAGAGAGGGTTAAAAAGACTCGCCCAGAGTCTTGAATGTGGCACAGGCAAGATTCCAGCTCAGCTCTGACTCTGCAGAGGTCAGGCTACTCCAACCAGCAGAGCCAACATCATGTGGGAAGTGCATGCAGGAAGGCAAAGTGGAATAACTTGATTTCTACATCTGGGTAAAGATAATTCCCCAATTTGCAGACACCTAGAAGATCACAGGCTTGAGGGTGAAAATAAAATGTGCTTTCTGACAGCCCAAATCTTGTCAGACTAATCTAATTTCTCCTGGCCTGGGAGCCAGGCTTGGCTGATTAGAAGGAAACAGACTTGCTGTGTGGGGGTTCGGCTGGACCCAGTGGTGCCCCTCCTCTGAGGATCTCCCTCATCATCTCTAGCCCACATGCCTCTGGAGTTTGTTACCAGGTTGGGGGAGATTCCCTAGCCTCTCACATCCCCAGAAGGGGAGTCCTGCCCACGGGGGAGATGGCCACAAGGAGATGGGATAGAAGATACCAAGAAACTGAGTCTGAATGAAAGGTTTCACTTGCACGAACGGTTTCACCTGCTCTTTCTTCAGTTCCCAGTATTTTAGGCTTCTCTGGTGGCTCAGACAGTAAAGAATCTGCCTGCAATGCAGGAGACGCAGGTTCGATCCCTGAGTCGAGAAGATCCCCTGGAGAAGGGAATGGCTACCCACTCCAGTATTCTTGCCTAGAGAATTCCATTGACGGAGGTGCCTGGCAGTCTACAGTCCATGGGGTTGCCAAGGACTGAGGTCCATGGGGTTGGTCGGACAGGACTGAGCGACTAACCCACACACATTTTCCATGTTGCTTCAGCTCTCTGTGCAAAGGTGGGATCATTCAGCCCTCCAAACAGTCTCAAAATCTCAGAGCTGGTGTCTCCCTTGGTGACAGGGACAGACTGCGGAGGGGTTTGCAACAAATGGCCTGCAGCTGAGCTCTGAGTTAGCAACAACTGAGCCTGCAATCAGGTTCTGAGGGCAGGGAGTGTTCTGACCGGTTTCTTGTCTCATCAAGGGCAGGAACTAAGAGCCGCGGGACACTTAGTCTCCACCACTTTTCACCTTATCTGGGTACAAATGTCAAGCTTTCCTCCCATCTCTCCTTTAGAAAATGTGTGGGCAGATGGGTCGCCTCAAAAGAGCAAGCTGTTGTGATTTCTAAACAGAAGGATTGTTAACAAAGGATTTTCAGAGAGCCTCTTATTTCCTCTGTCGTGGCTGATATGCAGCCACATCTTGGAAGGGCTTCAGGGAGCCACAGACACGGCGTGTGGTTCTGGTCTCCCTTCCCAGAGGAAAGGACCCTACGCTCTGAGGTCAGAGACCTCAGGCCCACGTGGTGCACATTCCCAAGTTGCTCATCATGTGCAGACCTCGCAGATTGTGCTTGCTTTATAAATGCTTGTGTACCGCGCCGAGCAGAGGTGAGAGCTCATGGGAAAGTGCGAGTTGAAAAATGTGGCTATAGCTCTTTGAAGGGTAATCACTGGTAAAGCTGGCAGCATCTTTTAAAGTTTCCTTCTCGTTCCCTTCCATTCACTCCTCTGTCTCCTTCACTGAATTTAGACCCTTATAATGACACTTATCTGCCCTTTTCTCCAATTTCATGATGTCATCACTTTAGACATCATTGTTACCAGCAATGTCCTTGCTGGCCTTCCTGCCAAGGCTGGTCTCTCTGCTGTTTAGCTGATTTCTAAAACACAGCTTCTATGTCAAAATGTCATATTGCCCAGCCTGAGCACTGGCCTGGCCTCCTATGGCCGTCACTGAGTCCAGTCAGTCTTCTCTGTGGGTTGCAGGAGCCTCCAAGCTCTGGCCCCAGCCCCGCTGATCTGGAGTATTTTTTTACCGCTCCCAGCCCATGGCACACTCCAACCAGGCAGGTCTGCCCTGTCTCAGGGCTGTCCTGAGACAGCCCTGCCGTCTTTGGTCCTGTGTCCTCTATTCTTCCCACTTAACCAGCATCAAAACAGCAAGCTGTTGTGATTTTTAGGCCTAGATGCTACTTTTGATGGGAACTCTGACAGGTTGTCCAGCCCACACTAGTGATGGTTGTGTAGTCTTGGTGCGGATGCTGGTCCTGTTAGGAACAATGACAGATTATTAAGCACTGACTGTATCAGTCAATGTAGTGCAGTGTTTAAGGCTGTGTTTAGCCAGTCTGTCTCAGTATATATTTGGGTTCTGTCACCTACTAGCTGCTGACCTTGGGCAAGTTACTTACATCTTAGAGACTCAGACTCCTGCTTTATATATTGGGGATGGGCACCCCAAATTAGACAGAAGCAAGTTATCATAGTTCAGAGTTCTACCATCTGGGTTTCCCTGATCGCTCAGTGGTAAAGAATCCGCCTGCAATACAGGAGACGTGGGTTGGATCCCTGGGTTGGGAAGATCCCTTCGAGTAGCAACGGCAGCCCACTCCAGTATTCTTGCCTGGAGAATCCCATGGACAGAATCCCTGATGGGCTACAGTCCAAGGGATTGGAGAAGAGTCGGATATGACTTAGTGACTAAACAACAAATAGTACTTACCTCATAGAGTAAATCTACTTCACAGTACCTGGCAGATAATAAACGCTGTAAGAATGTTATCACTATATGGTAATTTATGTATATTACCTGTAATCTTTAAAAGAGCTCAGAAAGGTGAGTATTCTTATTCCCATTTTCAGTTCAGTTCAGTTCAGTCGCTCAGTCGTGTCCGACTCTTTGCGACCCGATGAATCGCAACACACCAGGCCTCCCTGTCCATCACCAACTCCCGGAGTTTACCCAAACCCATGTCCATCGAGTCGGTGATGCCATCCAACCATCTCATCCTCTGTCGTCCCCTTCTCCTCCTGCCCCCAATCCTTCCCAGCATTAGGGTCTTTTCCATTGAGTCAATTCTTCGCATGAGGTGGCCAAAGTATTGGAGTTTCAGCTTCAACATCAGTCCTTCCAATGAATATTCAGGACTGATCTCCTTTAGGATGGACTGGTTGGATCTCCTTGCAGTTAAAGGAACTCTCAAGAGTCTTCTCCAACACCACAGTTCAAAAGCAACAATTCTTTGGCGCTCAGCTTTCTTCACCGTCCGACTCTCACATCCATACATGACTACTGGAAAAACCATAGCCTTGACTAGACGGACCTTTGTTGACAAAGTAATGTCTCTGCTTTTTAATATGCTGTCTAGGTTGGTCATAACCTTCCTTCCAAGGAGTAAGCGTCTTTCAATTTCATGGCTGCAATCACCATCAGCAGTGATTTTGGAGCCCGAAAAAATAAAGTCTGACACTGTTTCCACTGTTTCCCCATCTATTTCCCATGAAGCGATGGGACCAGATGCCATGATCTTAGTTTTCTGAACATTGAGCTTTAAGCCAACTTTTTCACTCTCCTCTTTCACTTTCATCAACAGGCTCTTTAGTTCTTCACTTTCTGCCATAAGGGTGTGTCATTGCATATCTGAGGTTATTGATATTTCTACCGGCAATCTTGATTCCAGCTTGTGTTTCTTCCACCCCAGTGTTTCTCATGATGTACTCTGCATATAAGTTAAATAAGCAGGATGACAATATACAGCCTTGACGTACTCCCTTTCCTATTTGGAACCAGTCTGTTGTTCCATGTCCAGTTCTAACTGTTGCTTCCTGACCTGCATACAGGTTTCTCAAAAGACAGGTAAGATGGTCTGGTATTCCCATCTCTTTCAGAATTTTCCACAGTTTATTGTGATCCACACAGTCAAAGGCTTTGGCATAGTCAATAAAGCAAAAATAGATGTTTTTTTTGAACTCTCTTGCTTTTTCGATGATCCAGCGGGTGTTGGCAATTTGATCTCTGGTTCCTCTGCCTTTTCTAAAACCAGCTTGAACATCTGGAAGTTCATGGTTCATGTATTGCTGAAGCCTGGCTTGGAGAATTTTGAGCATTACTTTACTAGCAGGTGAGATGAGTGCAATTGTGCGGTAGTTTGAGCATTCTTTGGCATTGCCTTTCTTTGGGATTGGAATGAAAACTGACCTTTTCCAGTCCTGTGGCCACTGCTGAGTTTTCCAGATTTGCTGGCATATAGAGTGCAGCACTTTCACAGCATCATCTTTGAGGATTTGAAATAGCTCAACTGGAATTCCATCACCTCCACTAGCTTTGTTCATAGTGATGCTTTCTAAGGCCCACTTGACTTCCCATTCCAGGATGTCTGGCTCTAGGTGAGTGATCACATCATCGTGATTATCTGGGTCATGAAGATCTTTTTTGTACACTTCTTCTGTGTATTCTTGCCAGCTCTTCTAAATATCTTCTGCTTCTGTTAGGTCTATACCATTTCTGTCCTTTATCGAGCCCATCTTTGCATGAAATGTTCCCTTGGTATCTCTAATTTTCTTGAAGAGATCTCTAGTCTTTCCCATGCTGTTGTTTTCCTCCATTTCTTTGCATTGATCACTGAGGAAGGCTTTCTTATCTCTCCTTGCTATTCTTTGGAACTCGGCATTCAGTGGGAATATCTTTCCTTTTCTCCTTTGCTTTTCACTTCTCTTCTTTTCCCAGCTATTTGTAAGTCCTCCTCAGACAGCCATTTTGCTTTTTTGCATTTCTTTTCCATGGGGATGGTCTTGATCCCTGTCACCTGTACAATGTCACGAACCTCTGTCCATAGTTCATCAGGCACTCTATCAGATCTAGTCCCTTAAATCTATTTGTCACTTCCACTGTATAATCACAAGGGATTTGATTTAGGTCATACCTGAATGGTCTAGTGGTTTTCCCTACTTTCTTCAATTTCAGTCTGAATTTGGCAATAAGGAGTTCATGATCTGAGCCACAGTCTTCTCCCGGTCTTGTTTTTGCTGACTGTGTAGAGCTTCTCCATCTTTGGCTGCAAAGAATATAATCAGTCTGATTTCGGTGTTGACCATCTGGTGAAAATGAGGCTCAGAGAGATTAAGTAACCACCCAAGGTCACTGAACTAATACAGAGCAGGACTAGAATGTTGAGTGTGGTTTGCCTGACCCTCCTGACCAATGCCGGCCTTTCATTTCAATACCCCATAGGGCTGTTTCCACAAAGTTGAATGTCTGGTTGTCCTCTAATTCTTCCCTGCACACATGCTGCTTTATGTCCCCAGATTTTAACCCACCTGAGGGCAAGATTGTTTCTTACACATTATGTACTTGTAGTGTTTGGTGGGAACATGAATCAATGACACAAGTGTACTTTTCTGTATATAAAGGACACAAATAATTAACTGTGGGCAGATGGCTGTGAATTGCAGGATTCCTCTCATCATCCAGTCCCCGTGGAACTGTCCAATGACTGGTGAGACCCCCCCCACCAGGGAGAGGATTCTGCCAGGTCCTCTGAGACCTCCTCCCAGGCAGAGTCATGTAAAACTTCTGTAGCATCCGTAGAGTGTGGGCATTGTTCAGTCAGGTGTGGCATCGGGATATCAAGTGATGGAGAACAGAAATACCTGCCGTAAATAATGAATGTGGGAAGAATTTAGAAAAACCAAGACTCACAGGCCTGTGATAGACTCCCGTGCCCCAGCCATGTTGGAAATCAGTGTTACCCTATCGCAGGTATGAGGCTGAGCCTATCTGGTTGATATCAGGGTCAGATGGAAGCTTCTTGTCCATGTGTGATGGACCCATCTGTGTGATGGAAGCCCCTTTGTGACCATCCAGCCATGTGGCCATCCAGACTCACAACAGAGACAGAAAGCTTGCTAGTCAGAGCTCGAATCATTGTAGAGTGCTCCCCACACAGAGCAGGAAGCTTCCAGCCCCTGCCCTGCACAGAGCAGGGAGGGGAAACAGACAGATCCTTGCCCTCATGCCACCCCGTGTGTGTGTGTGAAGGCCTGGCACTGCCCCCCTCCTCCCCCCCCCCCCCCACAACAACCTGGACCTTTTCTCCTCCAGGTTCCTCATGGCAGTTTTGGTGGCTTCCTCTTATTCCAGCAATACAAAGCACTTTGCAAATAAGCCTCAGGGTGACTCCCTCCCCATTTTAAAAACAAATTTAAATCATTTTCTTCCAAGGATGTCAGGTTCAGAAATTAGAATTCCCGAATTACTGCTGACTCAGTTGCTATGTCTCTGCCATCATTTCACTGCAAAACGCCTCCAGCCATTTTCACTGCAAAACTCAGGCAATGGGAAGTGGAAAGGGCGTTTTCTGTCTGAAAAGCTCCATCCATTCTCTGCCAGCTACCTGCTTGCCTGCATGCACTGGGGCAGTGGCTGAGCAAGTGGCCCAGCAAACGACTTCACACCCAGCTCTCACATTCTCTTATCAAAGCCACTTGATAAAGGGAGTGGATTCAAGCATAGGAAGTGCCCAATTAGTATGTACCTGCTAGAATAGTGTTAATTAGCAATATCTGTATTGCAGCGTGTCCTTCAGTCTGCTTGCCCAAATCCATTAATAACACCTCACAAGGGCAATTTAAAAATTGACTTTTCATAAAGGTTTCCTGATGTGCTGCAAGCCTATGTTGTTGTTGTTCAGTCGCTCAGTCATGTCCGACTCTTTGCAGCCCCATGGACTGCAGCAAGCCAGGCCTCCTTGTCCCTCACCATCTCCCGGAGTTTGCCCAAGTTCATGTTCATTGCATCAGTGATGCCGTCCAGCCATCTTATCTTCTGACGCCCTCTTCTCCTTCTACCCTCAATCTTTCCCAGCATCAGGGACTTTTCCAATGAGTCATCTGTTCACATCAGATGACCTAAGTACTGGAGCTTTAGCTTCAGCATCAGTCATTCCAGTGAATATTCATGTTGATCTCCCTTAAGATTGACTGGTTTGATCTCCTTGCTATCCAAGGGACTCTCAGGAGTCTTCTCCAGCACCACAGTTTGAAGGCATCGATTCTTTGGCATCTGCCTTCTTTACAGTGCAGCTCTCACAGCTAACATGACCACCAGGAAGACCATAGCCTTGACTATACAGACCTTTGTCGGCAGAGTAATGTCTCTGCTTTTCAACACACTGTTTAAGTTTGTTATCGCTTTCCTGCCAAGAAGCAATCGTCTTCTGATTTCATGGCTGCAGTCGCCATCCGCAGTGATTTTAAAGCCCGAGTAGTGGAAATCTGTCACTACTTCCAACTTTTCCCCTTCTTTTTGCTGTGCAGTAATGGGGCCAGATGCCATGATCTTAGTTTTATTTAAATATTTAGTCTTAAGCCTCCTGTTTCATTCTTTTCCTTCACCCTCATCACGAGTCTCTTCAGTTCCTCTTCACTTTCTGCCATTAGAGTGGTATCATCCTCATATCTGAGGTTGTTGATGTTTCTCCTACCTATCTTAATCCCAGATTGTAGCTCATCCAGCCTGTCTTTTCTCATGATGTGCTCAGCGTATAGATTAAACAAACAGGGTGACAGCAGACAGCCTTGTCATACTCCTTTCTCTTTCTTGAACCAATCAGTTGTTCCATACCGGGTTCTAACTGTTGCTTCTTGACCCGCATACAGGTTTCTCAGGAGACAGGTAAGATGGTCTGGTATTCCTATCTCTCTAAGAGCTTTCCACAGTTTGTCATGATCCACATAGTCAAAGGCTTTAGCGCAGTCGATGAAACAGAGACAGATGTTTTCCTGAAATTCCCTTGTGTTGTCTATAATCCAGTGAATGTTGGCAATTTGATCTCTAGTTCCTCTTCCTTTTCTAAACCCAGCTTGGACATCTGAAAGTTCTTGGTCCACATAATGCTGAAGCCTAGCATGAAAGATTTTAAGCATGACCATACTAGCATGGCAGATGAGTGCAACTGTCTGATGGTTAGCACATTCTTTGGTTCTACCCTTCTTGGGAATTGGGAAGAGGATTGACTTTTTCCAGTCTTGTGGGCACTGCTGGGTCTTCCAGATTTGCTGACATAATGAAGGCAAAACCTTGATGGTATTATCCTTTAGGGATTTGAATAGTTCTGTTGGAATTTCATCATACCCACTAGCTATTAACAGTAGTGTTTCTTAAGGCCCACTTGACTTTTGCACTTCAGAATGTCTGGCTCTGGGTGACTAACCACACCATCATTCCTAAAGCCTAGGAATCATTTTAAGATGTTTAAGATGGAGGCTGACATTCTAATTAGAGGTGTTGAAGCTCTTGAGTGGGTCCTGCCCACAAAGCGGGGGTGTGGGGGGATGGGTATTAGCTTGAGGACCAGGTCTATATAAAGTGAGTAGTTATGGAGGAACTTAAATTAGAAAGAGCTTGAAGTGAAGACCAAGCCAGGGAGATGTGGTGGACATGTTGGTACCTGGGCAGAGAAGTAGCCAAGGGACCAGGAGTGGGGGATGGGAATGAGTAGGGGCATAGCTGTGGGGCTGCCCAGCCCAAGAAAGAAATCCTTGAACTTTGGGTCTGAGGAAGCCATCTCTTCACGTTGAGGTTGGAGCATCTTATTTGAGCAGGATGCTTCATAAAGGATGGACTCTATTCAACCTAAACTCATAGAATGTCAGCATTGGATATGACCTTGGGGAGCTCAATTTCAACTGCCTCCACTTGTAGACAAGACAGCAGAAGCCCAAAAAGGCTAAGTGATTTGTCCAAAAGCACACAGTTATTAGAAAAGGTAGCTAGACATGAAGGCAGGATTTCTGATTCAGCAATTGGTGCCCTCTCCATGGCAGGAAGCTACTCTGTTGTTGGGCTACCCTTGTGTCTCAGCTGGTAAAGAATCCACCTGCAATGTGGGAGACCTGGGTTCGATCCCTGGGTTGGGAAGATACCCTGGAGGAGGGCATGGCAACCCATTCCAGTGTTCTTGCCTGGAGAACCACCATGGACAGAGGAACTTGGCAGGCTACAGTCCATGGGGTCACAAAGAGTCCATGGGGTCACAAAGAGTCCATGGGGTTGCAAATAACTCCACTGTTATTTTGTTGCTTAATTTATTCAGGAAATGTCACTCGTTTAGGTCATTCACTCATTCTATAAATATCTACTATGTATTAGGCATTGCCTAGGTGCTGGGAATACATACACAGTTATCATCCCTCTCCTCTCAAGGAGCTCACAGAGTTACACAAAAGGCAGCTTGAGTCAATAATGGCAACAGATGCAAGGTGAACCCTGCTAGGTCCCAGGTGGGTGTGCTGTGAGCACAGAGGAGGGGCCTGGGGTTAGGGACAGCTTCATGAAAGAGGGCCCATACGGTATCATGTCCACAATGATGAGGCTTGAATCCAGCCCCAACAATGCCAGGCCCTGGATACAGCCCAGTGTCTAAAGCAGGGTGAGCTATGAGGCAGAGCCCAGTGAGCTAGGAGGCAGAGCCCAGTGTGCTAGTGGAATGCTGACGGGAACTGATGACAGCTGGGCTTTGATTCAGACAAACCTGCCTTTTTAAATATAATTTTATTTATTTGCTTTTGGCTGTGCTGGGTCTTCATTACTGCACAAGCTTTTCTTTAGTTGCAGCGAGCCAGGGCTGCTCTCTGGTTGTGACATGCGGGCTTCTCACTGCGGTGGTTTCTTGTATTGCGGAGCCTGGGCTGCAGGGTGCTCAGGCTTTAGTAGCTGCAGCACAGGGGCTCAGTAGTTGCGGCTCCCGGGCTTGGGCTTAGTTGCTTCAAGGCACATGGGATCTTCCCGGATTGGGGATTGAACCTGTGTCTCTTGCATTAACAGGCAGATTCTTTACCACTGAGCCACCACGAAGCCCCACACAAATCTGTCTTTGAACTTTGTGTCTATCCCCTCCTTGCCTGTGTGACCACGGGCAGTGACAGTCCTCATTGGCAAGGGAGGCAAAGACTGAATGGAGTTGTTGGGAAGATGAAAGCAGAAGACATGGCAAAGCAGAAGACATGGCACAAGACCTTGTGTTACTCTTGGCACACAACATATCACACATGCCTGTGTTCCCCGCTTGGGGGAGCGCAGCTGTGAAAAATCCAGGTTACGAGACTCATGCGTGAAACGCGCTTGCCTGCTGGCTGGCTTCTTTCAGACTTACTCCCTTCCCCGGCACCTGCCAACCATTTTTGACTGGCTGACTATAGAAACCCAGTGGGTATGTATGTAACTGTCCCCTAGTTTTCCCTCACGTCACCCCCAAGCGGGATTTAGCATTTTCCTGCAACACTTAGAAAGGAAACCCACTCCAAGAGACATTAGTGAGAATTGTAGACTTTACTAATGATCTATCCATTCAGTTCAGTCGCTCAGTCGTGTCCAACTCTTTGTGACCCCATGGACAGCAGCACACCAAGCCTCCCTGTCTATCACCACCTCCCGGAGCCTACTGAAACTCATGTCCGTCATGGTCTATAGCGGGGTCTGTATTGCCTAGAACAGAGAATTTCATGAGAAAGAGAGGAAAGAAGGGAGGGAGGGAAGAAAGCTGGAGGGAGGGAGAGAGGGAAACCTCATTCGGGCTTTGCTTTCCTCAAGTCTTACTTCTCAGCTTTCAGCCACAGGTCCCACTTCTCTCCCTGGTCCTGCCTCACAAAGCCTCTAATTCTCCCGCAACTCATGTCTACCGCTCAGACCTTCCCAGAGGACTTCTCTGTGTCTTCCCGTCTGATCTGGTGCTTGGCTCTGGTCCTGGCCCTGCAGCTTGCATCTTTCCTGTCGTCACCAGCTCAGCAAATAATGTACCCCCGGCTGCTTCAGAAGCAGTAGAAATCCTAAATAACCGACATTTGTTCTTGTCAACAGAAAGAAACTTGTAAGTGTCCCAGACAGGAGAGAAGTGAGAAAGGTGGAAAGTGAATGACCCCATCCGCCTCTCTCCCAGACCCCAGTCCCACACCTGGCCGTCCATTTCCCCTTCCCACCCTTTGAATTCCTGTCAAGGGGACTTGCAAATGACTCAGCACCCTCTCTTCTCGTGTCACACGAGCACTTCTATTTCCTAGAACCCAAGAGGTGTTACTCATTGCATTTGGGTTTTGTTATTCACGTTAGACGTTTCAGAGAATGCCTTGGGTGCATACAGGAAAATCACCAAAGGGGACTCCAAACTGGCCTCCAAATAAATATAGAGCAAAAATCTCCCAGATGTAATGGAACTAATCACAGCAAATGAGCTTTTCTGGTACAAAACATTCTCTCCAAATGCTAGAGGCCTTGTGCTGCGCAGATTCTTCCTTGGAGTGAAGTAAAAGATGTGGCTTACCTCATCTCTTCTCTGCATCCCTGGCTCAAACGGCAGTGCAGCTGTGGCCTCAAATGAGATCAGGTATTATTCTTGGGAGCAGGTATTAACGGTACCACGGCATTGAGGGAACACGCTCACATCGTCTTCCCACTCAGCACAGTGCTGGCAAAGAGGGTCCTCCATGCCGGCTTTGTGTACCTGTAGCCCTCACGTCTCGAGTCAGGCAGTGATCCATCACCAAACCTTCTCCAAACTGTGTGAGGTGGGGGGCTGGGGGGTCGGACAGAGACTGGGAAATGGGGTGACATTTGTCCGTGGCAGTAATCCAACACCTTCCCTCACTGGAATCTGTCGGATACAAAAGGTAGTAGCTTTCAACCAAGAAAATGAAATGTTTCAGCTAGCCTATGGAAACTCAAGTTGAAACAAAAGGGGGAGTTGGGTGATAATTTCGAGAGTTATAAGCTGTTTTTCTTGGAGAAAATGGAGAGCTAGGTTTTGGTTGATATAAAGCCGAAGCATATGACCTGCTTATTTTAGGGATTTACCTGCTGATATATATATGTATATCCACACACACATATATGTAATATATTTATACAATAAACATAAAATAATATGATATAATGACATAGATGTCTTTATATAATATAGAGACATATACTATACTATAGTATAGAGGAGCCTGGTGGGCTGCAGTCTATGGGGTCACAAGACTGCAGTCCAGGGTCACAAGTGAGTCACACAGGACTTAGAGACTAAACATCAACAAATATACGTATACATATATGCATATGGCTTCCCTGCCTGCAGGGAAAAAGTACCTGCCTGCAATGTGGGAGACCCGGGGTTCTATCCCTGGGTATGGAAGATCCCCTGGAGAAGGGAATGGCTACGCACTCCAGTATTCTGGCCTAGAGAATTCCATGCATGGAGGAGCCTGATGGGCTACAGTCCAAGGGGTCACAAAGAGTCAGACACAACTGAGCGACTTTCACTTCACTTCACTTCATATAATGTGAGTAACACTTTGCTTTAAGACAACCCACTCTCTCCAGCTTCCTGTCAGTGTCTGATAGCAAGTTTGTGTCATGAAACAATAAATAGAGAAGTTGGCTGACTAAAGACCGATCCCAGGTTGCAGCTGCTTGGAAAAGAAAGGACAGGAGTACTGATTTCGTGAAGATTTCGCTGATCACAGCAAAGCAACATATCTCCAACTTCCTCTACCCCAGGTGGCTTTCTGCGTTCCTCTTGCCAGAGCTGTGCAAGGCTGCCTGTCCACGCCCAGGGAAATGAAACCCTGACTGACGCCTGGGCTTTGATCCTACCCACCTCTCCACAGTGCAAGCAAGCATGACCCAACCCAGCATGAGCAAAGTGCCTCTGGCCAGGAAGGGGTCTGTGGCAGAGATGTGTGATGGAGCGGGTGTGGGCAAGGGCTGGGGAGGCCCCTTTGTCTGTGGGGGTGACTCTCCCCACGTGACTCCGCTTCCCTGAGGCTGCGTCTCCTTGTGGGGTTAATTACATCAACCTGAATCTCAGGGAGGGTGAGTTAATTGCCAAACACTTTACAATTATCAGGAGCCCATGAGGTGCTTTGCCACCATAAAGCATTCCTGCTAATTATTGTTCGTAATCATAAAGGTTCTGAAGTGCCAAAGGCTCCCATGGCAACCTTAACTCTCCTCCTTTCTCTTGCTCTCACACACAGTGATAGATTTTTTCATTACAGTATTAAATGCAGCTTATAAATCTGCCATATTATGGGCAAATATTTATTGATATAATCTAAGTAGGCAGTGCTGGGGTAATGATTCCTCTTGTAAATGCTCCGGACATTGGATCTTGTGTGGATACTCTGCTCTCACCATCTGGTTGGGGAGTGTGTTGGTTCATTGGTTCTGTAGCTTTTAGTGGGGACTGGTAATCGAACTTGGCTTTCTTCTCTTCTGCTTATCTGGAGCTTAGGGCTGATTTCCTCTGGGACTTTCCTTCTTGAAGGAGAGCTGCTCTGACCACTATGCTTGACCTACATCCAGAGAGAATTCTGAATGCTTTCAGTAAAGTCTTCAGGTCTGGGGTGATGGCCAGTGCCTTGACTAGAGCCCACTGACCCTATAGGGTGGAGTTGTACAGCCCGCAGAGGAGGGGGACATTTATCCCGAAAAATGGTGAACCCAAACGTCGAGCCAAGGGAGGAAAAGCTGATGAGAAGAAAGGACCCCAGTGCTGTAGTGAAGGAGCATCCCTGACAAGTTGGTCCTCCCTGGCTGTGTCAAGTGACATGGCCAAGTGAGCAAGTCAGTGTACGTGTGGTGGGTACGCTGTGTCTCTAGTGTCCAGGGAGGGACTGCAAAAGAAATGAAAATGAGATAGTGGGATTTGTCTTCCAGTCACTCACACGCTGGGTGTGGTGAATGGGGCTGGAGATCAGAGATCTTGGTGGAAAAAGACCTCAGTGGGCTGCAAAGAAATAGAACTAGTAGAGAGGTGGTAAAGGGAAGATTGTCTTGAAGGTCATGATTGTCCAGATTGTCAAGCAGGTCAGCAATAGGTGCTGAGGGTGTGGTTCAGAAAGCCTCCACAGAAAACACAGGGTATTGATCTCAGGGCTGCTCAGACCTGGCTGGAATCCTGGCTCAGCTACTGGCTCAGCTGGGAGACTTTGGGGAAGTTACTTCACCTCGCCTGGCTTCAGCCTCCTGTTCTGCAAAATCAGGGATGATAGTAGCATGTGTATTTGAAAGTAATTGTGAAAATCAAATGCGATACTGAGTGGAAAACTATTTGCCATACTGCCTGACGATGAGTGCTCCATAAATATTAGTATCAGTGTTAACTGATAAGCTTGAGAGGGTGGGGAGGGGCCTAGGTGGGTACTGAGAACATACCTCGACTAGAGGCATTGAATTTAAGAGTGAGGCTCTATGGGGATGCTTATTGTCTTAGGGAAGTATTGACGGTGCAGGGTTTTCAGCTTGGACTCAGACTAAGACAGTCTGGGTTTATATCCAGACTCTGCCTCATAATAGATGCGTTCAGCAAGTTATTTACCTCCTCGTACTTCGGTTTGCTCATTTGTAAATGGGAACGATTACAATCATACCTATCACTTAGGACTGTTATTAGATGTAAATGAGTTAGTACATAAAACACTGAAAACAGTGTCTGGCACAGAGTAAGTTCTACATGGTGCTGGATATTTCTATTGGCGTTATTGTTTTGTCATTTCATATATATACTTAACTTGAAAGTGAAAGTGAGTCAGTCAGTCGTGTCTGACTCTTTGTGACCTCATGAACTGTAGCCCACCAGGCTCCTCTGTCCATGGAATTCCCCAGGCAAGAATACTGGAGCGGGTTGCCATTTCCTTCTCCAGGGGATCTTCCCGCCCCAGGGATCGAACCCAGGTCTCCCACATTGCAGGCAGACTCTTTACTGACTGAGTCACCAGGGAAATTTCTGAATTATGAACACCAAGAATCTAACATAAGAGTGAGTATTTGACTGTCAAAATTAATTAGTGAGCTGCCAATGTCAGGCCCAAGTACCCGAGGGTCTCTCATGGGAATAAAGGATGTTGCTGATGAGAGGTTCTTGGGTACTGCTGTTGAGTGTGATGACAGCTGCAGATTCCATCACGTTCTAATCATGTTCAAAATGAAATCTTGGTTGCAAAATGAACACCAGAGAAGAGACACCAGTGTCCAGGATGCAATAAAAATTCAGGAACACATGATAAGGGTAGATCCCAGTGGTGACTAGGGTCACAGAATAAAGACTAGGATATGAATTTTCTTGGGTTCCTCTGCCTCATGCCAGCTGAGGGACCTTCCCATCGTAACGACCTGTGGGAATTAAAAGGAACAACCATGAGGGCTTAGATGGCAGTGCTGGGGTACATGTCTAGTAAATTTTGAGTCATTAGTCGGTTAGCTTATGCTTACATGCTTACAAAGCCCTTGGTTTTGTTTAGTTTCATTGGGAACTACCATGCAGAGTTTCTGAGCCTGGGTAGGAGTGACAGGATCAGGGCTCTTTGCACTTGAGACCAAGCCCAAGTGATGAGAAGCCAGTGTGGGCGGTCTGGCTGCTTCCAGCCTCCTCCAAGGAGATCGCATATGAACAGTGTAGAGCTGCTGGCAAGCTGGAGGGAAGGTTAGAGAATGCATTTGTTGGGACTTGCACAGGAGGTGTGACAGCGTTCATCTGTCAATTCACCCATCCATTTATTCACCAAATATTTATTGAGCATTTTCACGTGCCAAACTTTGTGCGGGGCCCTGGGTTACAATAACACACAAGACAGATGTGGTTCCTGGGCTGCTGATAGGCCATTACGGTACAGTGGCAGCATTATGGGAGGGAAGGTGGAGCACAGACCACTTATAAAGAGGAAGGTAGAGGTTCTGAGCTACCTACAACAGCCGAGAGGTCAGACTCCCTGCAGAAAGGGAGACAGTCCAAATCTGGTGTTTCTCTTGAGCAGAGCCAGTACAATAAGGTGAGGTCTGATGGAGTTGTTTAAACTACAGGGCTAGTCCCACAGTGTGCTTCTGTCCCACTTCTAACACAGGACGGCTGAGCTATGCTGTCGCCAGCAAAAGTGTCTCCATCTTTATGTCATAGGCTCCCAGGCCTTGGGTGGCAGCCATAGGTACAAACAGAGAACAGGGCCTGGAGCTGAACCAAGGATATAAAGTCTGCTCCTCTCCACCAGTCTCTCCAAGAAACAGAACAAACTGCAGAGTAGTATTAGGACTGTTGACATTTAAAAGCAGATTTCAATTTAATACTTCTGAAGGGCCTTAAAGACATACACAAAAGGTCTGAAACACATAATAAAATCCATGATAAATAGATGTCCTCACTCCATCTCTCACCGCTTGCCACAATTCTTTGTCCAGTTATCTTCCAGGGAACACGTGAAGTTTAAAAATGAAATTGCAACTAGGACTTCTAGCGATGCTATGATGCCTGGTACATCAAGTCATTTTTCTTTCAAAGGAAGTAAGAGTCACCTTTTTTGCATGCTCTTGACACCCACCTGCCAAACCTTAAGGAGACCCCTCCTCTATGCTGTCCTGAACTTTATCAATTACTACACCAAAAGAAATGTTTGTTGTTTAAGTTCAAGTAGGTCAGCAGTGTTTTCTCTACCTTATAGAGAGGACTCTGTAAAATCAGAACATATACCTCAGTAACAACTGAGAAAAGAAGAGAGTCGCTCATAGCTCTAAAGGAGAATAGCATTGAAAAATATCAAGATTCATAATTCACACAGATTAAATTATCCTTTAACTGCTTGGACTCAAGAACCATGTTATTGCTGCATATTTTAAGCATTTCTTAAATAAGATTAAGTTTTAGAATGACAGGTAAAGCCACTCACAAGGGGAAAATAACAATTTATTTATTATGCTAGATTAGGAATTAAACAGCATTTCATTGCAATTTAACTGGTGAATCAGAATCTTCATCCAGAGATCAGTTATCATCATCCTGGTGTGAAGCTCATTAACTAGGGGGAAAAGGGGAAGAAACAGAGAGGATGGGGTGAAGGAGACCCATGGGCTTTGAGTGGGCCCATCTGTGGATCTGGCCTCTGGGCTGTGTGAGGAGTCTGCCCTGGAGACGAGGCAGCCATCTTTCAGTGTATCTAAGCAACAGTTCTTCAAACATGATTCTGGCTTTAATTTAAATCATATTTATTTTCTGATTACAAAATAAATTGCAAACAATATTCATTGAAAATAATTAGAAAAATTTCTAAGCACAAAGGATAAAATAATAACTTGCCACATCCTTCCTCTGGAGACTCACACTGGTAACATCTCCCTTTGTCTGATGAGGTTGTTTCAGAAGAGGGAACAATGCTTGATGGAAAGTGAAAAGGCTGTGTGGTGAGAGCAGGCTGGTGTGTCCCACGAGGAGCAAGGTGGCTGCTACAGCAGGAGCAGAGTAACCCAACAGCAAGGAGAATGCTGAGAGGGACGGTCAGAGAAGCAATGGGGGGCCAGAATTGAGAGGTTCTGCAGGTCAGAGCAAGGGTTGGGGGTTTCATTCTGAGTCAGACAGGGAGCCACTGAAGGGTATTTATCAAGGAAGTGACATAATTTGACCGATGCTTCTTCTTGGGAGAGGGGAGGCCAGTAGCACAAGGGTAGACATAGTCAAGATATGATGCTGACTCAGATGAGGATGCCAGTGGTAGAGGTGGCAAAAAAGAAGGGGAGGGAGGTGTTAGATTCCAGATGTAACTCAAAGGCAGAGCCGTAAGTTTTACTGATAAATGGCCTGTAGAGGATGAGAGAGAAGAGGTGAGAATGGCTCCTATGTCTCTGTGCTGAGCAACAAGAAGGCATTGCTTGTTTACTGAGAAGTGGGAGGCCAGAGGAAAGCAGATTAAAGTCAGGACAACAGGAGCTTAGCTTTGGACACATCACATTTGAGATGTCACTTCAACATCCAAGTGGAGGTTAACAAGTAGGCAGTTGGATTTATGACTCTGCAGTTTGGGGTGATGTCTGGGCTACAGAATTAAATTTTGGAGTTGTCAACGTGGAGCTGGCATTTGAGGCCACTGGGCTGAATGAGATCACCCCGAGAGTGGGTACAGATAGAGACGAGATCTGAGGATGACATCAGGGGAGCTCGAGAAGGAGCAGCCAGGGCAGGAGGAGGGGTGTCTCAGAGGTCAGTTGAAGAAAATCTTCCAAGAGGGACGCAGTGATCAACCATCAAATCAAAACTGCTGATGGGTTGAGTCAGATTTGCTGAGCAATGACCACTGGCTTTGGCAATGCTGAAGTCAACAGTGACTTTGACAAGAGCAGCTGCAGTGAAAATTGAAAGTGCAGGGGCTCATGAGGGGATGGGAGGAGAGGAAGGGTAGATGAGAGGTAGAGGCCAAAGAGTAGCCTCAAGGCATTCACTGTTGATGTAGTGGAATTATGAGAAGTCTGAGTATTCAATCAGGAAAGAGGAGCTCACTCTTGTCTCTGGGTGTCTGTGAGTTTCAGCTTGCTGGGTGTCTGCTAGATCAGGGAGGAGATGATTCACCCAACTGAGAGCTGCAGAGAAATTCTTATGTGTGTAAAGATGGGATCAGTGATATGCAGCAGAGAACCCCTTTACTAGCCATTGTTGTTGTCCAGTTGCTCAGTCATGTCCGACCCTTTTTGACCCCCATGGACTGCAGCACGCCAAGCTTCCCTGTCCTTCACCATCTCCTGGAGTTTGCTCAAACTCATGCCCATTGAGTCAGTGATGCCGTCCAACCATCTCATCGTTTGTCGCCCCCTTCTCCTCCTGCCCTCAATCTTTCCGAACATCAGGATCTTTTCCAATGAGTTGACTCTTTGCTGCCTGGCTATTGGCTGTCATCAGATAAGCAATGCAAAAAGTGGAATAATTTGATAAAAGAAGCTCACATTTTCTGTTGGTTTTCACTTTCCGAAAGTGCCTTCACATGTGTCACCTGATCCCTACATGGACAGGGGAGGGAGCCATTATTTCCTAGGCAGGGAAACTGGGACTCGGTCAAGATCATAGGTAGTGTGGATAGAGGAGCTGGGACTCAACACGAGTTTTTTTTTTTTAACTCCAGGTCCCAGCTCTCTTAAAAGGCAGACATTGCTTTTTGTTTTTTCAGCTTGCTTTCGTGCATGCGTGTGTCCTAAGTTGCTCCAGTCGTGTTACAACAGTGAAATAATTCCCATGAGTCAGGCCCTCCTGGATGGTATTTCCATGAATACACCACGTAAACCTCAGAACAACCCTATCAGGAAGTTACTGTTAGTATCCTCACTCTATAGATGAGGAAGCTGATACAGAGAGGCTAAGCAACTTGTCCCACATCATACAGCTAGGAAGCTGTGAATTAGGATTGGAACTCAGGCTTTTTGAGCTGAGAACTCATGCTCTTAACCGCAACATTCTGCCATTTCATCTTCTACATACACAGTCCTTCGAGCAAAGAAAATATGAATTTATTTGACCATGGTCACATATGGATTGATATTGATCCTAGTCTAGAATTCTGATAATTTGTGTCAACTAAAGGGAATTTTACTGGGCACCTTCTGAGAGTGGTACATGGGGTTAGATACTTTGAAATTAGGCACAAAAGAAGTTGAGGTATGGTTTATTCATTTGGGGAGGTTACAATGTCAGCAAATGTGCCACCACATGTCTTGTTTGGCAATTCTGCCACATTAGGGCAGTAAGGAGAAATGCATGGTCCAGTAGATATTATTGGTCAGCAAATATTCACTCTCCCTGACACCTTTCCCCAACCCATGGGAAGAGTATACCCCCTTGACCACGCTGGGTTTGGCCATGTCACCTGCTTTGGCTACCAAAATATTGGCAGATACAATGTGAGCAGAGGCTCTTATTGTGCTTGCAGAGTTTGGCTTGATCTCTTGCATTTTTTCCACCCACCATGAAAAGAACACATCCCTGGGAGCCTCTTTAGCCTGTCCCCAAACGCGAGACAGAGGGACCAGATCCAACTCTGACTTTCAGCCTCAGGTCACGGCTGACTGACTCCACTTGAGTTCAGCTGATCCCAACAGAGCCTCAAATCAGATCTACGAATGAGAAATAAGTGTTTGTTGTTTAAGTCACTGAGGTTGTTGGAGTTGATATGCAGCTCTATTATGGAAAGAGCTGATGAATCCACATAGGAAATGTCACCTGAAAATTCACAAATGTGGTGAGAAATTGTAGTTATCATCTTAGAATAACAAGTTGACAGGCAGTAGCTATCTGTGAATCAAGACAGGTCAGTTCACTGCAGTCCCAGTTAATATCCAGTGTCTTTCCCCTTAGAGCCACACTTTGAAACTACTCTTGGAAGGAGAGAAAACCAGCTGCATATCCATCCTTTCCCTTTTTTTCTTTTGTATTAGACTTGTCAGCCATGATGACTGCCACACCCATGCAGAACAAAATGCATTGCAGCCACTGATAGAGGGACAGACTTAGGCAGCCACATTCTAAGTATAACCCAACTTCTTCCAGTTACATCTGATTGGACCAAGGGCAGACACCTAACCTAAGAACAGCTGACCTATAGGCTGGCCTGAAAAAAATGATTAGCTCAGCCAATCATGTCCCTCCAAGGTCTGAACTAGGAAGTAAAGAAACTTACTTGGTTGTTGAAGTAGAGATGCAGAGAAAAATAGAATAGAAGCAGAGAAGAGGCACAGTGTGCTTAAGGCATGACTAGGCAGCTGCAGAATGAAGATCCAGGAAGCCCTCCTGCAGGGGACCCCATGCTGCCCTCCAGCTCCTCTATCCAGGAAGCTTGGCCCCCAGGCACTTTCTGTTCTGAGAAGTTCTTGAGATGCTCTTTCTGTTATTGCTCAATGGGCAGTCTTCCAGACAAGCCCCACACTCACGCAAGCTAAACTAGAAATGTTCTATTCCTTGCACACGTCCCATCTAGCCTAGAAAACCTGCTCAATCCATCCTCCCCTCGTATTCCTGGCTCTGACTGAGAGAGGAGCGGCAGAAGCAGCCACGTCTCGCTTTATTTTGGTGACCTTCTGTGATATTGCAATATACAGTTGAAATGCATAGAGAATCAATTGAAATAAGACACCGCCAAGTGTGTCCCTTTCAAAGTGAAGGGCAGAGGTGTTTTGCAGGCTATTGATTAGCATGCACAGTCACAGACCCAGGCTCGAGAGTCAGTGTTCATGGCAGACAACTTAGAGAAGATGCGAGGACATGGTGGCCCGAAGGAAGAAGCTGCAGAGGCATGGAGGGCAGAAGGGGACACCAGGCTTCAGAGAAATATTGTCCCCTTGGTAAAAACACCACTTGTGCATTCAGAGGTGATATTCTCATTTCTTCTGAAAGTAACCATAATAAAGGAGGTTATTAATATGCCCCATTTAAAAAAATTGTTTCATCATTTTTAGAAGCAAAACGAATCATTTGTTTTTCTCACCATCCCTGAACAATAAAAAGAGAAATTTCAAATGGTTCCATCATATGTTCTTATCCTACACACCTCCTGTGAAGTCAGGGGGCCCTGTGGACCACAGGCAATAATGGAAGCTGTAATCAAGACTTGTGGGAGAAGAGTGTATGGAGCATACAGCCTGGCAGAGTGGCCTGGCCATAGCCCCCAAGGAATTATCACTCCAGTGTGTGATACATAAGATGAGAACCTTATTTTTAATAACAAAGACTGTTTTTTCCCTTACCAAACATAAATAGATAGCTCAAATAATGCAAAGTAGCCTGAATTTTCTAAATGTAAGAAGGGTTGAGATGGACCTCAAGGGCATAATGGTGAGGAAAAAAAAAAGTCAATTTCAAAAGGTTGTATTCTGTACAATCTCATTTATGTAACATTCTTAAAATGACTAAATTATAGAGATGGAATACAGATGAGTGATCACCAGAGGTTACAAAGGATGTATATAACTATAAAGGGATAGCACAAAGGAGATCTTTACAGTGATGGAATAGTTCTGTATCTTAGCTACAGTTGTAGTTGCACAAAACTATGCATGTGATAAAATGACCTAGAACTGTACACATATTATACAATGTCAATTTCCTGGGTTTGATATTGTACTATATTAATGTCAGATGTAACCATTGGGGAAACTGGGTGACCTCTCCATGCAATGTCCTGTGAATATATAATTATTTCAAAGGTAGAAGGCTTAATTTTTTTTTAAAGAAAAATAACATACTGTGATTCGGAGAAGGCACTGGCGACCTACTCCAGTACTCTTGCCTGGAAAATCTCATGGACAGAGGAGCCTGGTGGGCTGCAGTCCATGGGGTTGCTAAGAGTCGGACACGACTGAGCGACTTCACTTTCAATTTTCACTTTCATGCATTGGAGAAGGAAATGGCAACCCACTCCAGTTTTCTTGCCTGGAGAATCCCAGGGATGGAGGAGCTTGATGGGCTGCCGTCTATGGGGTAGCACAGAGTCGGACATGACTGACGCGACTTAGCAGTAGCAGCAGCAGCAACATACTGTGATTAAGAGAGTGAAATTTAAGCATCACATTGGGGCTTGCCTCATAGCTCAGTTGGTAAAGAATCTGCCTGCAATGCAGGAGACGCTGGTTTGATTCCTGGATTGGGAAGATCTGCTGGAGAAGGAATAGGCTACCCTTTCCAGTATTCTTGGGCTTCCCTTGTGGCTCAGCTTGTAAAGAATCTGCCTGCAATGTGGGAGACCTGGGTTGGAAAGATCCCCTGGAGAAGGGAAAGGCTACCCACTCCAGTATTCTGGCCTGGAGAATTCCATGGTCCATGGAGTCACAAAGAGTTGGACACGACTGAGCAACCTTCACTTTCTGGGAACATTTTTTTTTTTGCAATACATTTATCTGACAAGGGGATTCATATCTAAATATGAATATGTAAGGAATACCTATAAATCAGTAAGAAAAAACCAAAGAATTCAGTAAAAATGGGGCAAAAGGGGATATCCAAATGTCCAATGACCATTTGAAAATGTGTTCAACATGGTTATTCATGAGGAAAATGGAATCTAAAGCCACAATAGTATACTATTGCATACCCATAAGAATGACTAAAATTAAGAAGACTAACAATACCAAGTGTGAGAAGGATATAGAGCAGTTAGAATTTTGGTGTGCTGCAGAAGGGAATGTAAATTGGATAAGCCACTTCGGAAAACTCTGGAGGTTGAACTCCCCAGGAAGCAAATTCTGTGATGAAGATTAGCGTGTAGGAAGTTTATTAGGGAGCACTTTTGGAACCAACACCAGGGAAAGGGAAAGAAGAGGAAGAAGAGAAAGGAGCTTTGGGCAGAAAGAAAAGCTGGGCTACAAGGCAGCCTCAGAATATAAGCTCTAGTGGGATGGATGACCATTCAGAGTTATTCTGAGGTGGGGCAAGGGACCTCAGTTTTACCCCTGATCAGTCATTAATCCCTGGAGAAGGGAAAGGCTACCCACTCCAGTATTCTGGCCTGGAGAATTCCATGGATTGTATAGTCCATGGTGTTGCAAAGAGTTGGACATGACTGAGCAACTTTCACTTCACTTCACTTCAGTCATCAATGACTGATAAGTCATTGGTTGTGGGCTGGTTTGAAAAGGATGTGTGACCTTGTGTGACCTTGGGAGGAAGGAGGTGTCCCTTTCCTCAGCCAAGGCAATCCCTGAAGAGGGTTGACCTCCAGCTATACATCCAACAGCTAGGAAAACAGTCCTTCAGCTCTGAAGGGGGGTCTGAGGAGCACGTCATAGCTTCACCACAGTCCACTGCTTGCACTACTTGGATTCATTTTGTAAAGTTTTGAAAGTAGCTTCTCCAGAATTCTGATGGACTTCGTTTTGCACAAACTGTAGTCTCTGCTGTTTCAGCTGGGACAGATACCTTCCTCATATCCTACACCCAGTCTTCCTTTCACTCTCAGTAATCCCCTCTGCTAGTCTCAGTGGCTTATCTGAAGCTATGATGCAGACCTTCATTCCTGAGTCCTGGTTACCACCCCTTTCTTAGGTCATGGTCACCACACTCACCATTTTACCACTAAGATTGGGCACGGGGTATCAAGAGGCACCAAATGGGTTGCCTGCATGTCAATTAGATTCCTCTCTGCCCTCCTCCTGATGACCTGGGACAGTTGTTTCTCCCAGAATAGTGATTCCTTTTCTCACCAGTTGCTCTCTTGGGAGAAGGAGCATACATGGCCCAGGCAGCAGCCCCCGTTCACTGGTACTCCTGCCGTGTCCCCTCACGGAAGGGTTCCAGAATCTCTAAACCTGCAGAGCCCAGAGCCTCAGGGAAGGAGCACAAAGTCTCTCAGTGAATCACTGGGAGTCATGTTCCATGAGACCTTTCCTCCTTCCAGTCCTGGGTTCCTGCACCAATGTATTCAATCTGCTGGGGACACAGTGCCATAAAAAAGTCACTGAGTTAGAGTATACATTGTTTCCTAAAGGATGACATCACATCGTTGCAAGGTACCATTTCCAAATTTGCACTTTTTACTGTTCATCCAGTAAATCTTCCATCACTCTATCAGGCTAGCTGCTTCTGAGTTGTATGGCATTTGATATGATCAGGTGGATCCCACTCACAGATTCTCTGCTGCATAGCGATGACTTACTCTGTAAAACTTTGGTAGTAGAGTTGGCTTAGACTCTGTGCGAAGGAAAGAAAAACCCATATCTGAGTATGTATCTGTTATTGTCAGTGAAGTACTTCCCCTTCCAGGATGGCAGAGGTCCAATGTAATAAACCTGCCACCAAGTGACTGACCCAGTTGAGGGATGGTGCCAAATCAGGCACATATCCTTGGTCCCTGCGCCTAACAGGTTGGACATTCAACAGCAGCATGGGCAAGGTCAGCCTTTGTAAGTGGGGGAGATGCTATTGGTACCATACAGTCTTCATCCTACCGTGATTACTATATTCATACATCCATTGTACTGGCGTTGTTATTAACATGGCCAATGTTATTAACATGAAACACTGAAGTCTCCATGTTTCAAGCTCATTCTCATGCCTATCCACACCCCTCTGCCCTCTACTTCTTCTTTGTCCCTGACCTTCCCATCTGTCTCCTCCCGCACCTTTGATCTGCTGGCTATGCCATCTGCCACTGCCCGTGGGTCTCTGTAAGTTCTAGCTTCCGAGCATTTCTCTTGTCACACAAAGTAGATGGCCAGATTCACTGCCAAACTCCGCTTTTTGAGAAGATTTTCCCCCAAAACTGTCTTCAGGTTCACCCAGATTTGCCTTAGACCCACATCCAAACCTGGGCTTCCTGGGTGGCACTAGTAGTAAAGAACCTGCCTGCCAATGCTGAAGATGTAAGAGAGGCGAGTTCGATCCCTGGGTTGGGAAGATCCCCTGGAGGAGGGCATGACAACCCACTCCAGTATTCTTGCCTGGAGACTCCCATGGACAGAGGAGCCTGGTAGACTACAACCCATAGGTTGCAAAGAGTCGGACACGACTGGAGCGACTTCGCACACAAGCACACACGCATGTACATCCAAACCCACCCATCTATGAACTTAGGCTGCTTTTCTCTTTGTTGCCTGGTCATAATGGATCCCCCACATGGCCACAGGTATGAGCTAGAGGAAAAACACTCTTTAGCTGCAGCCATTTCCAAGGAGGGCTGACAGTTGGCCCTCATCCCAGCAGCCAGGAGGAATGTCTTGAAGGGGAATGAAGGATGTGCTGTAGCGTCCAACAAAATTATCAACTGCGGCTAAAGACATACCTACCTTATCACCCAGACATTCCTCTCTTAGGTAAACAAGGAAGAGAAATGAGTGCCTCTGTCCAACAACAACAAAGAAAGATATAGCAATTTTCATAGCAGCCTTATTCATAACAGCCCCAAGCCTGAAACAACACTAATGTCTATGAGCAGGAGAAAAGATGAATGAATTAGGAGTATCATCACACAATGGAAGAGGAAACCACAGTATAAAAGAACAAAGTGCTGATGGGTACAAGAATGTGGTTGAAACTTACAGACATTATGTTGAATGAAAGAGCCAGAACCCAGAGAGTATACACCGCCTGGTTTCACTTCTGTCATTTATCAAGAACAGGCAAAACTCAGTTATGCTGTCAGAAGTAAGAATAGTTTTTCGTTCCGGCAGAGGCTGGTGGGTATTGCCTGGGAACTTTCTAAGGTGGTGGGAATACTTTGTATCTTGATATGGAGATTGGTTACACTGAAATAGATATATGCATGTAAAAATTCATGAAGCTATGCAGGTGAGATTTGTTTGTGTACTTCACACATTACACTTTTTATGTATTTTATACTTCAGTTTTTAAAAACCGAAAATAAGTAACATATGCGAGTGAAACAAGAAAATAGAAGTGTACAATAAAAAAAGATACATTATGACACCTTGGCTATGACCTTCTTAGCCATTTCTTAATAGACAGAGCCTCAGGGCAGAAACACTGTGTAAATTCCACTTTGCCATCAATATATTACATAGAATTACAGTGTTGTGGATTTACCTGATGTGATTCTTTTTTCGATCTTGGGGTTCCTGCTCAACTGTCAGTTCTAACTGCAGCAGTGTCTTCTCTCTGACCTTCCTGGAATAATTTCCATTTCTGGAGCAAACTGCATTCTGCAGAATATAAACATGCTCCAGTTCCTTTCCCTGCACTTCTAAGTCTTCTCCTGCGGCTGGTGTCCTCTGTCTTATCTGTCGGAAGCATTTGATGTCACTATTCCTCAGCTCTTTTCAATTACCCTGTCACTTCCTTTTCCCCATCCCCCAAGGCTTTCTGTGTGTGAATGATTTAGCAAGACTCAGTAATCAGATATTTAAAGGGACCAGCTTTCTTCTTCTACAAAAAATTAAGCCCAGTTAACACCACGATAGGAATTCTGCACAGCCTTGTTCCCATGGTGAATACGTCAGGCAATGATTTATCTGTTGGGGGTGGGCAGGTGTGATGGAAGCATTCTATTCAAGTTATTTAACCATTTTCTTCAACTATAAAATAGAGAAATGATGAGAGGTAATAGGATTGCTGTGAAAATAATGCCACTAGATACCAGACCCTAAAACAGTTTCTGACGGTGGTGAGCGCCTTAATGAGAATTCTGATCCGAACCATGACGCTCACTGAGCACGTGCACAACGCTTCCATGGAAACCGACAACAGCAGGAAAATGTCTCCTGTGTAAGGAAATGCACCTCACTTGGGAAGGACGAGTCCTAAACAGGAAATGGTCTCCTGTTGTTAACAGGCAAAACAGAATGATTTAAGTTATATGAAGAGAATCCCTTTAAAGGCTGAGCTGAATTAATTATTAAAGATGTACATGATGAGAAGGCAGGATAATATCTAGGAGTTTTAAATTATTTACACTTTATTGCACTCAGTCGATGGGTGTCTGACACGTCTCATCTTCTACTGGGGGATTCTGCTGAATGCTCTGGACCCAGAATATTTCCTGATAATGCACTTTCCTGAGAAGATCTTGAAGCATCTTATTCATTTGAAATAATCAGAGTGGCTTAAATTCTCTGTCATAAAAGGATTCTGCTTTGGGGAATACCTTCTCTCAGTTTGCAGACTGTATCTTCAATGTTAAGATGTGTGAAATGGAAGCGCTGTTTGCAAGGGACATGTTAGTTCTGAATGTACAATCAATTCTCTCCCATTTCTGAAAATCTTGATATGATGATAAAAACAATGTGAAGAAGATTTCCCTTTCCAGATGTGCCTTACTGTTGCTTCTGCTTCTGTTGTTTTCTGGTGCCTTGGTGTTCCAAATAGTTCTAATACACCCATGTAATATATTGTGGTGATAAAAGTTAACCAGCTATTAGTTGTCATGGGATCTCTTTAGCACCCCAGATTCCCAACCTTGCTCTGCCTTCCCCAAGATAAATGATTTTGGGGTCCCAGCAAAGGCCAGGTGTCTCAGATAGGTTGTAGAAAAATCCAATACATCCATTATTTATTACATCAATTTTCCTCAATGTGCAGAGTCCTGGTTGTAAGAAATAGCCTAAAGCTAGGATTTGGGGTGGATGTGGGGTGGTGAAAGTGGCAGAGAAGGACGCAGCAAGGTTAAACTGGGTTTCACTTTGATCATTGTCTCCTGATAAAAAGGTTTCTACTCTAAGAACCTCTGTGTCAACATGCTTACCTTGGTTGGTATCCTTTGGATTAAGGAAGAAGCTAGGAATTTGAGAGAGATGATTAAAAATCCTAATCAGGGGCCAACCATAGCATGCACTTATCCTCTTTCTTTAATCCTACTATCATCTCTGAGTCTCTAACTTCTTAACATTTGGGCCAGCTACTATTGTGCTGATGGATTCTAACAGAGTCTTTGGATTATTACAAAATATAAGAGGAAAGGCCAAAAGTTGTCAGTGCTCACCCTCAGGCGTGCCTGTTAAGGCTTGTGAATCCAAACACCATCTTCCTTCCCTTCAGGGGGTTCGAACAGCCAGGAAGCAGAGGAGTGGCTCTGCTTGGGCAGGTCTCGGCAATGCTCTGGATATGATGTATCTGTTCCCCGGAATGAAGTGGGGTCCAGAAGCTGATTGATTGAGATGTTCTGAGTTAGTTCTTCATATCTGCTGCAATATGTTATTTTGCATTAATTTCCCGACTCTCAGGGAGATCTTTATTCAAATGAATTAATTGAAAAGAACATCCCCAGATTAATTAGTGCAGGTGGTTTTTCAGGTTAGTTGAGTCGCTCAGTCGTCCGACTCTTTGCTACCCCATGAACTGCATGTCCATCACCAACTCCCGGAGTTTATCCAAACTCATGTCCATGGAGTCCGTGATGCCATCTCATCCTCTGTCGTCCCCTTCTCCTCCTGCCCCCAATCCTTCCCAGCATCAGGGTCTTTTCCAATGAGTCAACTCTTCGCATGAGGTGGCCAAAGTATTGGAGTTTCAGCTTCAACATCAGTCTTTCCAATGAACACCCAGGAGTGATCTCCTTTAGGGTGGACTAGCTGGATCTCCTTGCAGTCCAAGGGACTCTCAAGAGTTTTCTCCAACACCACAGTTCAAAAGCATCAATTCTATGGCGCTCAGCTTTCTTCACAGTCCAACTCTCACATCCATACATGACTACTAGAAAAACCATAGCCTTGACTAGATGGACCTTTGTTGGCAAAGTAATGTCTCTGCTTTTTAATATGCTATCTAGGTTGGTCATAACTTGCCTTCCAAGAAGTAAGCGTCTTTTAATTTCATGGTTGCAATCACCATCTGCAGTGATTTTGGAGCCCCCCAAAATAAAGTCTGACACTGTTTCCACTGTTTCCCCATCCATTTCCCATGAAGTGATAGGACCAGATGCCATGATCTTAGTTTTCTGAATGTTGAGCTTTAAGCCAACTTTTTCACTCTCCTCTTTCACTTTCATCAAGAGGCTTTTTAGTTCTTCTTCACTTTCTGCCGTAAGTGTGGTGTCATCCGCATATCTGAGGTTATTGATATTTCTCCTGGCAATCTTGATTCCAGCTTGCGCTTCCTCCAGCCCAGCGTTTCTCATGATATACTCTGCATATAAGTTAAATAAGCAGGGTGACAATATACAGCCTTGACGTACTCCTTTTCCTATTTGGAACCAGTCTGTTGTTCCATGTCCAGTCCTAACTGTTGCTTCCTGACCTGCATACAGGTTTCTCAAGAGACAGGTCAGGTGGTCTGGTATTCCCATCTCTTTCAGAATTTTCCACAGTTTCTTGTGATCCACACAGTCAAAGGTTTTGGCATAGTCAATAAAGCAGAAATAGATGTTTTTCTGGAACTGTCTTGTTTTTTCAAAGATCCAGCGGATATTGGCAATTTGATCTCTGGTTCCTCTGCCTTTTCTAAAATCAGCTTGAACATCTGGAAGTTCGCGGTTCACGTATTGCTGAAGCCTGGCTTAGAGAATTTTGAGCATTACTTTACTAGCAGGTGAGATGAGTGCAATTGTGCGGTAGTTTGAGCATTCTTTGGCATTGCCTTTCTTTGGGATTGGAATGAAAACTGACCTTTTCCAGTCCTGTGGCCACTGCTGAGTTTTCCAGATTTGCTGGCATATTGAGTGCAGCACTTTCACAGCATCATCTTTCAAGATTTGAAATAGCTCAACTGGAATTCCATCACCTCCACTAGCTTTGCTCGTAGTGATGCTTTCTAAGGCCCACTTGACTTCACATTCCAGGATGTCTAGCTCTAGGTGAGTGATCACACCATCATGGTTATCTGGGTCGTGAAGATCTTTTTTGTACACTTCTTCTGTGTATTCTTGCCAGCTCTTCTTAATATTTTCTACTTCTGTTAGGTCCATACCATTTCTGTCCTTATCGAGCCCATCTTTGCATGAAATGTTCCCTTGGTATCTCTAATTTTCTTGAAGAGATCTCTAGTCTTTCCCATTCTGTTGTTTTCCTCTATTTCTTTGCACTGATCGCTGAGGAAGCCTTTCTTATCTCTCCTTGCTATTCTTTGGAACTCTGCATTCAAATGGGAATATCTTTCCTTTTCTCCTTTGCTTTTCACTTCTCTTCTTTTCACAGCTATTTGTAAGGCCGCCTCAGACAGCCATTTTGCTTTTTTGCATTTCTTTTGCAGGTGGTTTTTACTGTTCCTCCAAGTCAGAGTGGTGGCTCTCATTCTCCCTGTGGGGCCATAACTGTGTCCCAGCATTTCCCACCTTCTCCCTGTCCTCTCCTCATGTTTGGCTTGCTTTCCAGATCTTCTGCATTTCTTTTCACAAGATCTCTGACTGTTCTTCATTCTGTATTCCAGTCAATGATAATTCCTGACCTGCTACCATTGCTCTTTATGGGAGCTCTGGTTGTGGCCTCACTAGGATAGAGGCCCTTGGCTCCTGTCCGACCAACAAGCTGGCTGATCCCTTCATGTCACTGAAGGTCTTTTCATAAGCTTCAGTGAGTGTCCCTTCTCCTCAGAGACCTTAGGAAATCTTCTGTACCTTTGCCCTCGTTCTAGGATGGTGTGTTAAATCTGTAGGGGTGTTTTCTGCTAAATCTCAGCCTTTTTCCTTTCCCCCATACTAGGAGGAGACTTTTTTTGTGTCTTCCCAGACACCAAGTCAGAGTAGCCCTCCTTTACTGCTGGCAACCACGATGGCTAATATATTAATATGTGGCCACATATTATGTGCTAAGCATGATACATTATTTTTAAATTTTTTATTTGTTTGTTTATTTTTGGCTCTGCTGGGTCTTGGTTGCCACTCGGGCTTTTCTCTAATTGCGGAGCGTGAGTGGGGGCGGAGGGCTGCCCTCTGGTTGCGGTCCACTGGCTTCCCATCGCAGTGGCATCTCTTGTTGAAGAGCATGGGCTCTAGGTGCGCAGGCTTCAATAGTTGAGGCACGTGGGCTCAGTAGTTGCAACTCCTGGGCTCTAGAGCACAGGCTCAGTAGTGGTGCAAGGGCTTAGTTGCTCCGTGGCCTGTGGGATCTTCCCAGATCGGAGATTGAACCTATGTCTCCTGCATTGGCAAGCGGATTCTTTACCACTGAGCCACCAGGGAAGCCCTCGGCACCTTATTTTATTTCATCCTTGCTCTGAAGCAATTCTGAGCAGGGGATCCTGTCCTTCTCCCAGTTTTCCAGATGCGGACACTGAGTCCTAATGCAGAGGAAGTGGTAGAGCTCCTCTTGAACTCAGCTCTGCCCCCAGAGCTGGAAGGCTTGCCCTGGCTCCAACATGAACCCGGTCCCTCCCGCTGTGTGACTGTCCTGCCCTGTCCTCCCTGTTGTCAAACTGGGAAGCTGCCGCAACCCTCTCAAGTGGAGGGGACACTGAGTAAATCGATGCTGACAGGCATGGTCAAAACTGCAGTGTGTCCTGCCCTGTCAGGCTAATCCCTGTTCTCGATGTGAAAGCCCCAGCCCCCTGTCACTCTGGGCCACTGTCACTCTGCTGTGGCCAGTTTGGGTTCAGTTTTAAGTGTTTTCATTTCCTTTCTTCCCCAGAGAGAATCAGACCCAGCCTTCCGGCCCCGTCCCCCTTTGAAGTCACCCTTCCTTTCGTAAGGGTTTGGCCAGTCACGGCTAAAGCAGCCCGGAGTCATCTCTTATTTCTACTCCCCCTGGCATGGCTGTCATCTGTGCTTTTGAAGCCACTTGGACACACTTTCCCTTCCTACAAGACTGCAACTGACCTCCTGTTGCCTCTCCTAGGCCAGTAGTCTCTGGCACATTGTGGACAGCCAATGAACGTTTGTTGAATGAATGAATGAGGCTTTCAGTGTGTCTGTAGCATTACGGCCTTCTGACAGAACTGCTGTTATGATCCCCTTGGGAAGGAGCTGCATGCTTAATTTCAGGCTAGAAGGATTGTGGCGACTACATTGCACTGACTTCTGTCTCTTTCCATAGCTGCGGCTTCATCCCAAGCCCCTCGCATGCCTGCCAAAGACAAGCCCACACACTGAAACTCACACACTAGCCAGGTGAGAGGCAGCCTGGTATTGGGCTATTCCCTCCTCAGATCAGCATTTCCACTGAGGGACTTGGAAGGAAGCTGACTGTCATCAGCGTGACATCATCATGTCCATCCCAAGCCAATGGGAAAGAGCATTTAGGTGAGGCACACTGGGCTTCCCTGGTGGCTCAGCTGGTAAAGAATCCTCCTGCAATGGGTAAAGAATCCTCCTGCAACCCTGGGTTTGATCCCTGGGTTGGGAAGATCCCCTGGAGAAGGGAAAGGCTACCCCCTCCAGTATTCTGGCTTGGAGAATTCCATAGACTGTATAGTCCATGGGGTAGCAAAGAGTTGGACACAACTGAGTGACTTTCACTTTCACTTTCCACATCAGATGCTGTATTCTTTAAATATAAAACATCAATTTCCAACTCTGGAGGGGAGAACAAGGCCTTATCAAGATTGCCTGGCAGAGCATGATATTTATACACCCACCTGGCTTATCACCGATGAGAATGTAATCTTCACTGAGAGAGGCTTTTAAAGATTCCTCTGTTAATATTTGCTTCATCATTTCAGAAAGTCTCTAGCTAGACCTGATCAGACAGTTATTTCTGGCTGGGTACAAATTCCATTTTCAGAATATTGCTTGGCTCTTTGTTCCTTTCCCCTCTGTGCTATTCACCCCCTAGCCTGACTCATCTCTTCTAGAACCTTCCCTGTCCTTCCCCAAACCACTGGGAGTGATTTACTAAGTGCATTTCCCAGCCAGCTCCCAGATGCTGGCTAGAAAGACCAACTTACAGGAACAAAATGTCCCCAAGTTATCACTGGGTCATGGTCCAAAATCCATTTGAGAATCAACTCTTGGAATTAACAATGTTTCTTTTTTTTCTTGTAGATACAATGGTGGTTCTGGGTGGGAGTAGAGAGCAACTCAAGATATCCCTCTGAAGCCATTTTATCCAAAATGAAGCAGAATTATAATGCAAATTAGGGGTCTAGGAACAGAATATCTGTGTGGTACACGAGAGGGTATACAGAAGAATGGGGGGGATAGGAAGAGAAATGGTAGTGGAAGGGGGATTTTATCCACCCACCATTATTAATACAGTTTTAGTCCTGGGCTATGGTTCATAATAATCAGGTCTTATCCAGACAGTTTCTTGTGGCCTTAGAGCCAAAAAGGGTTAGGGTTTAGGATCTGACCTCTATTAAACAAACTTATACCAGCTTGATGTACCAACCAGAATAGCATTACTGGCTATGAAGTCCCTGGATAAGCATGTTGCTACCAGTGCTACCAGTTTCCTCCTTGGTAGCACATCTGCAAAGGAAGCTGGAGAGCAATCAGAAAGCTATGTGGTGAGCCTCACTTAGATCAGGGCATCAGCTATCACAGGCCTGCGCAGGACATCTTTAGGCTCCACTCTTCTCTCCTCTGGTTACAGCATTTATAATAAAAACTCGGGGCTTTCTTCTTTTATTCTCCCTTCTTAAACCTCCAGATCCTTTGTGATTTCTTCAATTAGTTCAGTTCAGTTCAGTTCAGTTCAGTCGCTCAGTTGTGTTCGACTCTTTGCGACCTCATGAATCGCAAATTCATGAGGAAGAGGAAATGGCAACCTGCTCCAGTATTCTTGCCTGGAAAACTCCATGGACAGAGGAGCCTTACGGGTTACAGTTCATGGGGCTGCAAAGAGTTAGACACGACTGAATGACTAAGCACACACACACACACACAAAATGGATAATAATAGTGACAATTAACATTTATTATGCCTTATCTCGTGCAGTGTCTCAGTGGATCCTGAAAACAACATTATGAGATAGGTATAATAACTGGTTTCAGCTCAGTTTAGTCACTCAGTTGTGTCTGACTCTTTGAGACCCCATGAATCGCAGCATGCCAGGCCTCCCTGTCCATCACCAACTCCTGGAGTTTACCCAAACTCACATCCATCGAGTCGGTGATGCCATCCAGCTGCCATCCATGCCATCTCATCCTCTGTAGTCGCCTTCTCCTCCTGCCCCCAATCCTTCCCAGCATCAGGGTCTTTTCCAATGAGTCAACTCTTCTTCAATTAGATTAGAACCAAATCTGATTTACCAGTAGGACTGCTTTTTTATAACTGATGTAGTATCACTCTCTGTTCTGATCAAACAATTGGGTTGTGGTTTAACTAGCAGGAAACAATGTTATCAGAGATCACTTCAATTTAATGTTTCTAACACCTCAACTATGTTCCAGCTATATATTCAACTATGGCATCACTGTTTTATGTGTGTATGGGAGGGAGAGGAAGTGGGGAGGGCAAAATTGGTCCACATTATTCCATAAAATCCTCAAAATCCAGAAGTATTTGCTGTCCCAAATTCTTTTTAGAAGCAGCAGGAATACAAAGTAGAACAAAAGTCATGAAGAAATATAAAGTCATTTATTAATTTTCACCCTTAATTGAAACTTCCCTTTGCTTGTAGCAAATGAAAGACAAGTAGACAAGCTTTAGTAGTAGTTTATACTAATGTGCAAATGACTACTAACATCTCTAATAACATCCTATGAATTTTGTTTTTTAAAAAAAGAGGATGTATATGTATCTTTAACCAGTAGAATTTCAGACAGTATAAGAAGCTATTTCCCTAAGTAGAAAACTCTGGGGAGTGTTGTGGGAAAGACTGCAGATTCAGGCTGGTCTTTTGCTTTGTAGTTCAGCTTCCCTCAGCTAGTTATCACATCTTTTCTTCTTTCTGAACACCAATCTCAGAGATTTGCAAGACTTCACTGTTTATCACAAAAATTCCCATGGCAGTACTATCAGGACCTCTAGATGTGGGTGTGAGAGAGGGATCAGGCTGCTCAGGGGAGAGTGAGGGCAAGTGCTGGCGCGTTTGTACAGTGGGAGGCCCTTCTACTGGCTTAACTCGAGCCTTCATCCATTTCTGTTGCTCAAGTGTCTCATCTCTTTCCAAAGACACCGTTTCATTTTTTGATATTGCTTTTTAAAATGAACTTGGCACCTTGACAATGTAAGCATTTCCCTTATGTTTTTCTGAAATCATTCATGTTTTGTTTCTTCTTCTTCCTGTCTCCTATCTCACCTAGCCATGATTCCCAGGATCCCACAGTATCAGGATCTTCTTGTTTCCTAGCAACTCAGTTTGATGCTGACTTTGCTGGGTTAGTTTTCTCCTCTTTTGCTAGCTTTGAATTTCTCCTCCAGCTTGGGAAGAACTATGCTACCAGCTGTATGAATATTTACATGCCTCACCCTCAGCTCCACAAACTCCCTGTACTCTGACCCTCATTGCTGGATACTGAGAGGCCCTTGGTGGCTGCTCCTGACCAATAGAAAGATGAATTAAACAATATCTCTACTGGATGATTTGAGGACATTGTGTGCCCTGCATCTAGATGAATGCCTAACTCTGGATCTAGGTGAAGAATAGTGGACCTTAGCTATGGTAGGGCTGGAAAATACTGTAGGACAGACTTTCAGGTTTGTTTTTTTAAAGTTTCACATTGATTACTCTCACAATACAAGCATCTTGCTTGTGATAATTGGCCAGAATGACCTCTGAGGGCCTCTGCTGTCGTTCATTCAATGAATCTTGGTCTCAAACAAAGTGAATCAGATGGGGACACCAGTGCCAGGGACCACTGGGTACACCTGGGATGTATTTCACAGGAATCTTGGTCTCAAACAAAGTGAATCAGATGGGGACACCAGTGCCAGGGACCACTGGGTACACCTGGGATGTATTTCACAGGAAAGCTTATCATCCTCTTTCAGAGAGCAACTGCTTCCTCATAATGACTCTCTTGCCTTAAAGAGATTCTTTGTTATCAATTTCTAAGAATCTCAGTGACCTACTTAAACATTCAATGGATTGGCCCCAGAAATTGTAAAAAAAAAAAAAAAAAAATCATTTTACTTTTTGTCTGAAGGTTTAAGAAACCAGTACTGTCAGTACCAAGAAGTTGAACATGTTTCCATATATATGATTACTCCTATCAAATCAAATATTGAGTACCTACAGTGTGCATCACCCTGTGCTAGGCCTCAGGGACACTGCAGTGAAGAAAGACCCACATCTGCTTGCCTGGATCTTCAGGGAAAAAGAAAATCATGGTACTTTTCCCTGAAACATAGCAGACCAAGCTTTCCCTGTGGCCCATGCCATATTTTATGTACTGTAGGTGTGTATACAGAGTCTTGTCTGATTTCTCCCACTAGACTGTAAACTCCTTAAGGGCACGAGCAGCTTCATATTGGTGCCCTTCCTCAGAGCCCTATGCTATGCTTTCCTGATGCCAGCCTCCTAGCTCTGTGACGTTCTCCTCCCATGGGTGTAACAGCTGATGCCTACTGAGTTCTTACTGAATGCCACTCTCCTATCCATGCCCTTGCCTTACCCAAACACCAACTCTAAAGGAAGCTGCTATTATGGGCCTCCATTAACACTGTTCCTACCTGGGTCTACATAGCCCAGTGTGACCTGTTTGCAGCCTTAGCTCTCCCACCTGCCCCCTCTTCTCCTGCTCACAACCTCAGCCACACCAAGCATGCCCCCACCCTGCTCTTCTCTCTTCCTGGAATGCCCTCCCCCTAGACCGTCAAGTGGACTCTCTGCCGAATCACCTGGGTCCCTGCCCAGTGCTGCCTCCTCAGAGAGGTGTTGCCTGAACATCTGATATGGCAGCCTGTGCCTTCATTCTCCGTCCACTCACCCTGCCCTGTTCTTCTTCATAGCACTTATCATTCCCCAAGTGTTAGGTTGTTTCATTTTTAATACCCATTTGTCAGTATCTGAATGCCAGCTTCACTTGTGAGGGCTCTTGTCTGGTCCAGCGCTAGAGCCCTAGCATATAGCCTGTGCTGGGCATAACATGGGTCCTCAAGAAATGTTTGTTAGCTAAATGAGTCTCCACTTTACAGAGGATAATACTGAAGCTTAGAAAGATTAAGTGACTTATTCAAGGCCACACAACTAGGAAATGTCAGAGATGGAATTTGAACACATGTCATTGGACTGCAAGGAGATCCAACCTGTCCATCCTAAAGAAGATCAGTCCTGGGTGTTCATTGGAAGGACTGATGTTGAAGCTGAAACTCCAGTACTTTGGCCACCTGATGCAAAGAGCTGACTCATTTGAAAAGACCCTGTTGCTGGGAAAGTTTGAGGGCAGGCGGAGAAGGGAATGACAGAGGATGAAATGGTTGGATGGCATCACTGACTCAATGGACATGAGTTTGGGTAGACTCCAGGAGTTGGTGATGAACAGGGAGGCCTGATGTGCTGCAGTTCATGGGGTCACAAAGAGTCGGACACAACTGAGCGACTGAACTGAACTGAACATCTAGTGCCAAAGTCGGTATTCTTAAAACTCTGCATGTGTGTTTATCTTTTATTCTTCTCACAGAGTGCTCAGATTCTCCTTGACAGGGATGATTTGGTTTGTATCTTCCATCTATTCCTAAATGTCAGAGTCTGACACATAGAGGGGATTTTTATAAATGTCAGATGAAAAATATACAGTCAGCTAGTGGATGACTGCTTGAATGGGCGGAGAGAGGCATGTTCAAATGAAGTCACAGTGAGACAGAAACTTGAGGGCCTAAGGAATGTATTGGGAATAGGAAAGTCCTATTCAGCAGAATCATAGTGGCTGTGAGAATGGCTAGCTTATCACAAGGGTAGTTTAGGCAGTGAAAAATATAGTCTATTGAGCAAGTATAATCATTGCATATTCCCTTGTAGCAGCTGGAGCCATTGTCCCATACCTTGCTGACAGTGCACACGCAGGTTTAAATGCCTGATATATTTTGCTAATCTTCCAAAGACTTCATTATGATGCACTGGAACCATGGTTAAAAATGTGCTCTTCTTGAAAACAAGGACAGGTGGCAAGTTGATAGCACTGTATAAAATAGCCACAAGACTTAATACTGGTTCTGAATGTCTACCAGACAACAGGTGCAGCATTTAGTTTACTGAGAGAGTTGGATGTTAATGATCCCAGTGAATTTGGAGGTGCCTATCCAACAGCAAAGATTTATTCTCTTACTCAAGTGTAGAACTCTAGACTCTCAAGGGCAAATGATAGTCTGGTAGAAAGCAGTGATAGAAAAGCCGATTGTTCTATGTTTCAGAATTGATCCCCTTCTTCCTTGTAATGTGTTGGTTCCTTTGCATAGTTCTGCTTTTCTCAGTAGAAGATGCAGGAAGGAGGGGCAACCAGAGCCCCCCTTGCAGTTGGCCCATGAGAGTCATGACAGTCACATCCCCCCAGCTGGCTAGAGGGGCGTCCGCTATCGTGTGGTAGCATTAGGTTAGTGAGGAGTGAGATGCATGTCACCTTTTTCAACACCATGGAGATTTGGTCACTTCTGATGCATCCCTTTTGTAGGGTCCTTCTTTCCCACCCGTTTTATACGTCCTCTTTCATCCTCACTCCTCATCACGTCATCTTGCGCTTCTCTCATTAGCTCTGCATCAGAGAAAATGTGCTGCTCAGCTGGCAGGTATTATACTGGGGAAGCAGTATTTCAAAGCTTAACTACTTGTCTCTTGAATAGTACTTTCTAAATTCCGTTAATGTGTTGCCCAGCCTTTTGAACCCTTTTTCTTTCTGTGGGAAGATGCAGCCAATCTCCTGCTATGAGATTACAAAGATGGAAACAGCCGTGTTCTTTTTGCTCATCCAGAATCTCCTTGGAGCCCTGATTGCCCCGCCCTAGTCTCCCGAATGGCAAGAGGCAGGAGCCAGTGGTCCTGACACCAGAGGCCACTGTGAGCACTGCTAGACCTGCACTGAGAGGGCTGTGCTTTCCTCTGTGGTTTGTACTTTGTCCATCATATTTAAGGAATAATTCTCTATGCTGAATATTTAAGACTTTTTCCTATATTGTCTTCTTAAAAAATCTCTTCATTATACCATGCACATTTTAGTCTTTATTCCACGTGGAATTGATTTCCGTGTATGATACAAAGTAGGGATCCAATTTCACTTTTCTATATGAAACACTGTCTACCCTCCATTTATTATATAGCTCATCCTTACCTTGCTGATGTGTAATGCCTCTTGTTATAAATCCCAGTTTCCATATATACATGAGCCTGTTTGGAGGATCTCTGGGCTGTCCTAGCCATCTCTTTTGTCTATTCCTATACCTGTACTTTGCTGTCTTGATTTGTATTCCTTTATAATAAATCTTTTTAGGAGTTAGTATCTCCCTGCCCCCACCTTGTTTTTCTTCAGAAGCATTATTCTTTTTTTTTCTGAACATGAACACACACACACACACACACACACACACACACACACTGCTTGTTGAGTTTCATGAAAAAGTCAGTTGGGGGTTTGATGGGACTTGCATTAATTTTACAGATAAATTTTTTATGGGAATGAAGTCCTTTATTATATTGAGTCTTTCTATCCAATAGCATGGAATATTGCTTTCTTTACTTAGCTCTTCTCTTTCAGTAAATTTTTAAAATCTTTTTATTTATTTTTCACATTTGTTCTTTTATTTTTGGCTGTGCTGTGTCTTCATTGCTGCAAGGGCTTTTCTCTTCTTGTGGCGAGTGGGGCCTCCTCTCTAGTTGTGGTGCATGGCCTCCTCATGGTGCTGGCTTCTCTTGTTGTGGAGCAGGGGCTCCCGGGCGCACGGGCTTCAGCAGTTGCGGCAGCTGGGCTCAGTGGTTGCGACTCTTGGGCTCTAGAGCACAGGTTCAATAGTTGCAGCACACGGGGTTGGTTAGCTGAGCTGCAGAACATGGGATCTTCCCGGATCAGGGGTAAAACCCATGTCTCCTGCATCAGTGAGCCACCAGGGAAGCCCAGTAAATTTTTATAATTAAAGTTTCTTTTCCAAAAAGGGCATATACATCTGTATTTAAATTTCTTTTTAGGAATTCTTTTGTTGCTGTTGTTATTGTAAATAACATCCTTACATAAGTTACATTTAAAATTTTGTCTAATATATAGAAATTCTGTTGATCTTTTAATAATGATTTTCTATATAGCAGCTTTGCTACTAATTCTAATAATTTATCTACAGATTCTCAGTGTTTCTTTGTGAACAATCATAGCACCGATATATAGTTGACAGTTACGTATTCTTTTCAAATCCTTATAGATTTTTTTCCATCTGCATGGATAAGATCTCCAGTGTGTGGAAAGGAGTAATGAAAGCAGATCTTCATGATCTTAAGCATTTTATCATTAAGTGTGTTGTTTACTGTCACTTATGTTTACGAAGTTTCTTTTTATGTTTTATCAAATGTCTTTCTGCATCTCCTGGGATGATAATATATGTTTACTCATAATTTATTAATACGATGGATTACATTGACCAACTTTTTAAAGCTTAAACCAAGCATATAATCCTGGGACACCCAACTTGGTCATGATGTTTTTTCTCTTTCTTGACGCATTGCTGAATTCATTTTGTTAATATTTAACTTAGGATTTTTGCATCTACTTTTATCAGTTCTACTGGCCTGCCTGCTTCCTTCTTCTTTCCTTGTTTATATGTGTTCTCATGGTAAGTCAAGACTCAGAATCAGCTCAGCATGTCCTCTTTTGTAACATTTTCTTTCACATCTTTATTAAGGTATAATTTATGTGCAGTAACATTTGCCTTTTTAAAGTGTTCAGTTTGATCAGTTTTGGAAAAATGTACACATTTTGCAACTGTCATAATCAAGTTTTAAAGTCTGCCACCCTGAAAAACTTGTAAACAATATGTATTTGGGTCTGTCTTTCTTATCCAATCTGTTAATCTGTATCTTTTGACTGGAGTGTTAGTACTTTCACATTAATGTAATAATTAACATGTTTGGATTTGCCTTTTTGCTATTTGTTTTTTATTTGTCTCCTGTCTCTTTTGTTCTTCTGTGACTACAAGAATCTTAGTTGTAGCTGCTGTGCTACACTTGGGGATGCTTGCTAGAGCAGATTAACAAGGCCTCAGACATATGGCCTAAAGTCAGTGGCTTTTGTGAATGTGTTCTTTTCTATTCTGATCAGAAAAGATTAGAAAGAGTTCATATTTATATGAAATGGACAATGAATATTCATTTCCAGTTTTGCCCTAGGGCTATGTTAACTTCCCCAGTCTCTGTCCTAATATATTCCAAAGAGATCTGGACTGTCTAGACATCCTGTGGGACATTGCATTAATCTATTACTGATTAGGAAAAATGAGCAAGAGGAGGTAGTGTGTTGAAATCCATTTAAAACCCATAGGGTTCAGAAAAAGAGAGAAAAACCCTGTGACAATTGAAGAACCTGACCCTTCAGAAAAGTTTTTAGGGGATAGTGCTCAGGAATGTGCTAGAATGTCTCCTCCAAAGTAAAAGAAAACTGATAGCACTCTGCATCCCCTATCACAAAGAAAGAAGAACAGGGCCTAGCAGGTCATTTGGGTTCTAGAGAAAACCCATTCCACACCTAGGAATATTGCCCAGGCCCATACACGTAGTGACACAGAAGGCTGTCAGGGTTGAGTGTGGCCCAGAGTAGGAAACGGCTCTGCAGCAAGTCCAGGCTGTGGTGCAGACAGTCTTCCTACGTAGGTCATACAGTCTAACAGGCTCCATGGTGTTGGAGGTGTCCGTGGTGGGAAATTATGCAGTGTGGAACTTACGGCAAGCCTCTGTGAGAGAATGGCAATGCAGGCCTCTGGGGTTCTGGAGCAAGGTCATGGCATTTGCAGCAGAGAAATACACATTTTGAAAAACAGCTCTTGGCATGATATTGGGCCCTGGTAGAGATAGAATGCTTGGTTATTTGGAGCACCTAATGACCCTGCACCTGAGACTATCCATTCTGATCTGTGGTCTATCAGATCTATCAAATCATAAAGTTGGACAGGCCTAGCATCGGTCTATAATAAAATGGATATATTCCAGGGCTTCCAAGGTGGCACTAGTGGTGAAGGACCCACCTGCCAGTGTAGGATATATAAGAGATGTGGCTTCTACCCCTGGATTGGGAAGATCCCCTGGAGAAGGGCATGGCAATCCATTTTAGAATTCTTGCCTGGAGAATCCCATGGACAAAGGAGCCTGGCGGGACACAGTCTGTCGGGTTGCACAGAGTTGGACACGACTGACGTGACTTAGCACAGCATACAATCTAGGTTCAAGCCTGAGCAGAACAGAGGGCACAGGTGACTGCACTGGGCAGGTCACCCACACTTCTGTGTCACTCACTGTAGTTGCAGCAGCAGCCGTCTCCCAGCTCATACCTGTGGCTGTAGGGAGGATCTCAGACGATTAGCTGAGGGAGGAGGAAAAAGCCTGAACTTGGTATAAAGTTGAGTCGTCTCAGTACGTGGAAGATGAAGACAGATAGTGCTGCATTATATCCACATTCAAGGGTGAGACCTTGAAAGAAAGTGAAGAGGGAAAAATCTTCCTTGTAGGCAGAACTGCAAGTGACACACCTGTCTCTTCACTTTGAGCAGAAAGAGAAGTAACACGAGGTAAGAATATACATGCAGATTCCTAGACGGTATTCAGTGGCCTGGCTGGTTGGTCCGGGGCCTGGAAGGAGCGCAGGAAGATCAGAGACAAGGCTGTGTTGGTGGAGTAGAGGCTTGTGCATGGACACGTGGGAGTGGGAACAATGTGTGAAGATTTCTGTATCACACTCTAACGCCCACCAGAAAGCATCCAACAGAAGAGCCATTGAATAATAAAAAAAACAAAATGATTCAGTTAGTTGACATTAACCAGCCTTCATCATTGCCAACTCAGCACTGGAATGATGGGTGCATGAACATTGTTAATGATATTTATGTTCTCTCACCACAATATAATGAAATTAGAAATCAATAATAAAAAAGATGCATCTACAAAACCCCTCAATTATTTGGAGAATTAGTAATAGATTTTTTAAATAATCCATGAATCAAAGAGGAAATCGTGAGAGAAATTAGAAAATATTTTAAGATGAAGGAAAATGGGAGTGCAACATGTCAAACTTTGTGAGATGTGGCTATCTAAATCCTTAGAAATTTATGGCATTAAATGCTTATATTAGAGAACAAGAAAGATTTAAGATCAATGATCTAAACTTTTACCTAAAAAGCTAGGAAAAGAAGAGCAAATTAAACCAAAGTAATAAAAATACAAAAACATACAGATGACTGGAAATCACTAAAACAGTAAGTCTACAAATAATTGGCAAAATCAACAAAGCCCATAGTTGTTTCATTGAAAAGATTTTCTTTTAAATTGATGAATCCAGAGCACAATGGACCAAGGAAAAAAAGAGGGAAAATATAAATAATACCAGGAATGGGAGAGGACATCACTACGGCTCCTGTAGACAGTGAAAGGATAGTAAGAGGATATTATGAATGCATTATAATGCCCATAAATGTGGTAATTTAGAAGAGCTAGGTAAATTTATTGAAAGATATAGCTTAGCAAGACTAACCCGAGAAATATAAAATCTAAATAGCTGCATATCTGTTAAGGAAATTTAATTAATAATAAAAACTTTCACACAAAGAAAACTCCAGGCTGCATGGTTTCACTGGTGAGTTTTATCCAACATTTTTATGTAGGAAATAATATCAATCCTACACAGTTTTCCAGAACAGAGGAAAAAGGATACACTTTACAACTGATTTTGTGAGGTCAACATAATCCTGATATCAAAAGCTGCTGCTGCTGCTGCTAAGTTGCTTCAGTCGTGTCCGACTCTGTGCGACCCCATAGATGGCAGCCCTCCAGGCTCCCCCGTCCCTGGGATTCTCCAGGCAAGAACACTGGAGTGGGTTGCCACTAGCTGACAAGACGCCAAAACAAACAAAACAAAACAAAACAACAGGCCCCCATTCCTCCTATAACTATATGCAAAAATCCTTAACAATATTAACAGATTGAATCAAGCAAGATACAGAGAAGATGCTTATATCAAGACCAAGTGGAAGATTGTTCCAGGAAGGCAAGGTTGGTTTATAATTTGGAAATCAATAAAAGTTAGTAAGGACATTAACAGAATCAAGGAGAAAATTATGATTAGCTCAATAGATACTGAAAAATCATTTGACCAAATGCCAACATTTATTCATTACAAAAATCCAAGCTGTCAGCAAACGAGGCATAAAAGGACATGTCCTCAACCTGATAAAGGCTATCTACAAAATAATTATAGCTAACATCATATAATAAAAGTAAAATATTGAATTGAAAACGGAGCAAGGATGTCTATTCTCACAATTTGTATTCAGCTTTGTATTGGAAATCCTAGGCAGGGTAAAAGATAACAAAAGACAGAAGGATTGAAAAGGAGACGTAAAACTTTTATTCACAAATGATAGAGTTGTATACCCAGATAATCTGATTTCGAAGGAATCTACCAAAAACTAGTAAGACTAATAAGTGAATTTAGCAAGGACATAGGATACAAAGTCAGTATCTGAAAATCAATTGTATTTCTATATACTAGGAATAAAAATTAGAAAATGAAATATAAAAGTCTACATTTGCAATAGCATTATAGAGCATAAAATAAATGTATTATTCATCAGAAGATGTGCAAGATTCTTGAACTGCAAACTATCAACTACAAAACATTGCTAAAACAAATGGAGAAGACATAAATAAATGGAGAGATATACTGCATTCATGGGTGAGACGGTCCTGTATTGTTAAAATGTCATTTATCCCCACTTTAATCCAAAGATTCAATGTAATCCCAACTAAAATTCCAACAGGCTTTTTTTGGGTAGAAATTGCCAAGCCAGCACCAAAATTTAGATTAAAAGGAATAAGTTTAGTGAAAACAATATGGAAAAAAATAGCAAAGTTGGAAAACTAACATTCCTTTATTTCAAGAGTAAATACAAATCTATAAATTAAGACAGTTGGTATTGACATAGGATAGACAAACAGATCAATGGTACAGAATTCAGATTCCAGATATAAATATAGTCAATTGTTTGTTCTTTTTAAAGAAAGGCACCATCACAATTCAATAGGGAAGGAAAAGCCTTTTCTACAAATGATGCTGGAATAACTAGATAACTGTACAGCAAAAAAATGTACCTCTATTACTACTTTAGACCATTGTGGTTCAGTCACTCATTTGTGTCCAACTCTTTGCAACCCCATGGACTCCAGCCCACTAGACTCCTTTGTCCATGGGATTCTCCAGGCAAGAATACTGGAATGGGTTGCCAGTTCCTTCTCCAGGGCATCTTCCTGACTCAGGGATTGAACCCAGGTCTCCTGCTTTGCAGGCAGACTCTTTACCATCTGAGCCACCTGTTTTTAAGTTCAGATGGATCACAGGCCTAAATGTAAGGGCTAAAGTTATGAAGCATCTTGAAGAAACTTAAGAGAATACCTTTGTGAACTTAGGGGAGGCAAAGATTTTTTAGAACATAAGAGGCACTAACCACACACACACACACACACACACACACACACAATTACAAATTGGGCTTAATCAACATTAAAAATTTCTGCTCAGCTTTCTCCCAGTCTGAGGCATACTTATCTATTTTCTGACAAAAGAAAAGTTGTAATCAGAATAATTAAAGAACTCCTTAGAATCAATAAGAAAACAAACAACTGAATACAGAAACTGACCAAGGACTTCAATAGACACTTTATAAAAAAGATATGCAAATGATCATCATGCACATGAAAATATGCTCAATATTACTGGTCATCTGAGAAATGCAAATTAAAACCACAGTGAGACTCCATTTCATACCCACTAGGATGATTAAAATGAAAAAGATGAACAATACCAAATATTAGTGAGAATGTGTGTTACTGATACAGTCCTTTCAGAGAATTGTTTCTTTTTTTCAAGTTAAACATGCATCTATCCTATGACCCAGAAATTCCATTCCTATCTATTTACCCAGAGAAATGAAAACATATGCTCACAAAAACAATTGTGTAAGAATACTTATAGCTGCCAAAATCTGGAAACAGCTCCAATGTCTACCCACAGGAGAGCAGACAAACAAGTTGTGATACATTCATAAATGGAGTCTGCTTAGCAATAGAAAGAAATAAATTACTGAAACCTGTAAGAAAATGGCTGAATCTCAAAAATATTAAGTGGAACAAAGGAAGTCAGGCATCACAGAGTACAAAGTGTACTCTGATTCCATTTATATAAGGTCCAAGTTAATCTATGACGATAGAAGTCCAAGTAGCAGTTGTCTCTGGGAAGGACTAGGGGGTTGACAAGGATGAGACCTTAAGGAGCATTTTGGGGTGATGGAAATATTCTCAGTCTTGAGGAGGGTTTAAATTAATTAGGTACATACATTTGTCAAAACTCATCATACACTAAAGGTTTGCACATTTGTTACTGAAAGGTATGCATAGAGGGTCTGGCTGCTCACCACTCAAAAGCCAATAAGCAGGCCAGGTTGGTGGAAAGGAAAGTTTGCTTTATTTCAGATGCTGGCAACCTGGGAGGAGGGTGGCAGACATCTGTCCAAAGGCCGACGCCTCTGCTGACAAGCAGAGGGTGAGAGCATTTATAGATAGAGTGGGGTGGGGGGCTACATGCAGAAACATCTCTAATAGTCATCTTCAAGTTGGTCATCAGTGGTCTGACTAGCATCATCTTGGTTGTTTTAGGTACAGTTAATCTTCAGTTCCGGGGTGCACTTGTTCCCATTTCTTTGCGATCAATTCTCAAAATTGTGGCTGCTCAAGTCCTGGGTACAGTCTGGTCATCATGTTTCTCCACCTGATGTTTTGATATCTATGACAGCTCACATGATATGGCTCAGAATATCATCTACAGCCCTTGAGGAAGAAGTAAAGGTCCTTGACTATGCCTAATGACTACATTAGTATTATTGAGTCCCCTTAGACTGTTTTCCTTTGTTTCAGCATTTCTCACTTCTCTGATTAAACTTACTCTTTGACTAAAGTTTTCCACAGGAAAAGTCAGGCAGAAGACATGGTGGGGTGGGGATGGGGGCCAAGGATCATAGAGTCCTGCTTCCTTTCACATTTCTCTTTAGGTAAATTATAGCTGATTTTCCTCTAAAGAAAAGAACAAGAAAATACTGAGTATCTGCTAAACATCAGGCATTGTTCCAGGTGCTGGGATTTACCTGTAAACAAACTGACAAAAATGTTCCTGACCTTGTGAAGGTTAATTCTTGATTATACATTGGATATATCAGTAAAATACCAGCGTGAACCTCTGCAGTCAAGGTTTCCCCTGCTGTAGAAAATGGCTCGGGGTACCACACCTTCTCACCCTTTCCCATTAGCCATCTTGCTGTTTTGATGGTAGATATTCTCAAGATGTGGAGACAGGCCAGCCCACCTGGTTGGGAAGTGATGCATTGGCATTTGGTATCTCTTATAGGCCAAGATGGGCTCCCCTGGTGGCTCAAATGGTGAAGAATCCGTCTGTAACTCGGGAGACCCAGGTTCAATCCCTGGCTCAGGGAGATCCCCTGGAAAAGAGAATGGCAACCCGCTTCAGTATTCTTGCCTGGAAAATCCTAAGGACAGAGGAGCCTGGTGGGCTACCATTCATGGGGTTGCAAAGAGTCGGACATGACTGAAGCAACTAACACTTTCATAGGCCAAGATGTGCTAACTGAACTGAAAAAAAGGGGCCTTGGAAGAAAACCCCTCTGGGCCATATTTCATTTCCACATAAAGCAGGATTCGTTCAGTTACAGGCTTTGAAGGGGATTCTTGGGGACAAGTTTGGTTTGGGCAGATGGTGCAGGGGAGGCAGTAGTGAGGCTGCTGTAGAACCTGTGATCTTGTCAGTCTGCAGAGGCTGGGCCCCATACTGATCTATTAAATGTGTGCTTTACCGAGCTCTCCGGGCCGACTTGAAGGGGTATGGGAGAATAAGCCTCCTGCTAGGATGGAAGTTTAAACCCAGCTACTCCACCCATCCTAGGGGCAGTCAGCTTTTTGTGAGTAGTTGGGCTCTTTGTTTTCTCTTTGGAGTAGCTACATCCAAGCCCCTCTTGGGCTGAGAAGATAAGAAGTTGACCTGAGAAGATAAAAAGTGGTTGTGAAGACCTCTTTCTCTCTTCTAGTTCTTCCCAGAAAGCTACGCAATCATGTACTATTCTGAGGGCAGGGTTCCAAGGTGTCACATGAATTTACATTTTGTGCTGGAGGATGCGGGGATGGGAATGAGTGGGAAGTTACTGGCAGAAATAAACAAGGTGACTTTCAAGGTTCTTTCTAGATGTCTTAACTGTGATAGTGTTGGATGCCTTCTTTTCCTACTCAGAATTTGATAAATTTTTTTTAATCACTGCTAATATTTACATAATGATTTATATTTTACAAAGCACATTCCTTATAATATTCTTTGCCAGCTTTATTGAATGTTTTGCATGTGTATGCCTGATTATCTTAGTCAGGTTCCCCTATATGCAGGCTCTGAGAAATGAATTCAAGCGCAAGTATTTCTTTGAAGTATAGTTGATTTACAATAATATATTAGTTTCACATGTATAGCATAGTGATTCAATATTTCTACAGATTATACCTCATTAAAAGTTGTTATAAGATAATGGCTATAATTCCCTGTGCTGTATAGAATATCCCTGTTGCTTATCTATCTTATACATACTAGTTTGTATCTGTTAATCCCAAACCCCTGATTTTCCTCCTCCTCCTTCTCCTCTTTGAGATCCACTAGTTTGTTTTCTATATCTGAGTGTGCTTCTGTTTTTCATATGCATTCATTTATATTCTACATATGTCACATCATATAGTATTTTTCCTTCTCTGTCTGATTTATTTCACTAGGCGTAATGTTCTCTAGGTCCATCCACATTGCTGCAAATGGCAAAATGTCATTCTTTTTATGGCTGAGAAATATTCCATTGTCTATATATACCACATCTTCTTTTGTCTGTTGATGGGATGTGTAAGCACTTTTATATTTAGGAGATGGAAGAAAATCTGTTAGGAGAGTAGGGAAGTAAGACAGGGGAAAAGTCAGCCAATGAAAGGTGCATTTTGTTGGCTAGTTACCACTGTGGGGACCTGAGACATGAGCCTGAGTTGCTCTACCTGAGATGGAAGGTTGGTGGTGGTTTAATCGCTAAGCTGTGCCTGACTCTTGTGACCCCAAGGACTGTAGCCCGTCAGGTTCCTCCGTCCATGGGATTTTCCAGGCAAGAATACTGGAGTGGGTTGCCATTTCCTTCTCCAGGCTGTCTTCCCAACCCAGGGATCGAACCCAGGTCTCCTGCACTGCAGGAAAATTCTTTACTGACTGAGCTACCAGGGAATTCCAAGATGGAAGATAACTGGGTGATTTATATAGTTACCATTAGACATTGGTTGAGGGCTGTTCCTTGGGGGACATTCATTCTCTGGCAAGTTGGTCCCACTTCTTGAGCAGCAAATCTGGTCCAGCAGCAAGAAAAATCACACAGAAAAGAAAGGCAGGTGTTGGTAGCTGGAAAATTGTAGATGGGGCTGATGTTCTCTGAGTGTAAAGCAGGTGTGTCATCAACAGCATCTGCTACAGAGCACTGTGCTAAATGCTCCTTATGCATTTTTGACTTAACAGGCACAACTCTATGACTTGCTATTGTGGCCTTCATTTTAAAGAGAGGCAACTGAGACTCAGAGAGATTCAGTAGCTTCATCAAAGAAGTTGAATTGCTGATGGAGAGTTGGGACTTCTGACTCCAGAACTCATTCTTTTTTTTTTTTTTATTTTACCTTAAGCATTGTTTTTATTACATTAGTTTTAAGATAATGGGATTTAACAGTGATTTTCTCCTGCCTCTCTTTTTTTTTTTTATTTATTTTAGTTGGGGGCTAATTACTTTACAATATTGTAGTAGTTTTTGCCATACATTGACATGAATCAGCCATGGGTTCATATGTGCTCCCCCTCCCGAACCCTCCTCCCCCCTCCCTCCCCTTCCCATCCCTCTGTGTCATCCCAACGCTCCATCCCTGAGCATCCGTGAGCATCAGAACTCATTCTTACTGTGCTGTTCTCCTTTGTGTTTCTTAATTCCTTTAACTACATAATAAACAAGAGACATTTTCTTACTTCATCTTATAAATGAGGAAGCAAAGACTCACTGGCATCAAACAATTTGCCCACAGTCTTCCAGCGAGCTGAAAGGAGAGCTGAGCCAGCTCTCTGAAGACCACGCACATCCTAGTAATGTGCTGCCTGGCTATGCACTTTAGACTCCCCGCTTGTCTGCCTCCTCGCTAAGGACTGTGGTATTTCTTTTGCACTAGTCTTTAGAGGGTTTTATTTATAACTCTGTTGAAGTGGGTTTCCCCAAGTCCGTTATCCCATACAGTAAGATTTAGAGCTCATTGCCCAGACAGTCTCTTCCATCAGCCTCATCTTAGGGAGAAATCAGCTGACTTACTTGCTTTCAATGTTCTAAGCCTTCATTTGTTTGCTTCCTTAATCAAGCAAATTAGTCCTCTAGTCTTTGAAGACAGGACCACCAGAGAGGACATAGAATGCGTTCAGTATAAAAATTAAGTGAAGTTCAAGATCAAGTGGATGCAGATGCATCACTGTAGATGGTGACTGCAGCCATGAAATTAAAAGACGCTTACTCTTTGGAAGGAAAGTTATGACCAACCTAGACAGCATATTAAAAAGCAGACATTACTTTGCCAACAAAGGTTCACCTAGTCAAGGCTATAGTTTTTCCAGTAGTCATGTATGGATGTGAGAGTTGGACTATAAAGAGAGCTGAGCGCCAAAGAATAGATGCTTTTGAACTGTGGTGTTCGAGAAGACTCTTGAGAGTCCCTTGGACTTCGAGGAGATCCAACCAGTCCATCCTAAAGGAGATCAATCCTGGGTGTTCATTGGAAGGACTGATGTTGAAGCTGAAACTCCAATACTTTGGCTACCAGATGCGAAGAGCTGACTCATTTGAAAAGACCCTGATGCTGGGAATGATTGAAGGCAGGAGGAGAAGGGGATGATGGAGGATGAGACGGTTGGATGGCATCACCGACTCCATGGACAAGAGTTTGAGTAAACTCCGGGAGTTGGTGATGAACAGGGAGGCCTGGTGTGCTGCAGTCCATGGGGTCACAAAGAGTCAGACACGATTGAGCAACTGAACTGACTGAAGATCAAGTGTCTAGAAGGAGATTTCCTGATCAGATTTGATCACAATAAGCCAATCCTACTATGGGCTTGAATCCAGTTCACACTCTTGGAGATTTCTGAGTCACAGCTGCATAGATAGCAGATGGGAAGATCTTGTTCTGTATATAACATCTCAACCTGCAGGGATAAGAATTCAGATAGGATCAAAGGAAATCAGCTGATACCATAGGTATAGAACTTACCCTCCCCCTCAATGGCCCAAGGAAGGCCTCAGCACTGGCTTGAACTCTTCCACATAGACAATGGGGAGCGAATTCAGTTCTCCAAACTTCTGTCCCACTGGAGGTTGGTCATTGGTTTTATACCTAGATATCTGGCTTCCCACCTCTGTGGGAAGATGTGTCAACCATGGCAGTGTGCTGCTCAGATACCCTTTCAAGAGAACTTGCTGCCGAGATAGTACCTGGAAGGTGGCTTCCAGATGCTGCAGATTGGGATCTCAGGCAGAGCTCCTGCTGAGGCCACGTTTTCCCCGATTTGACACCAGCCAGGACTGAGCATGGCAGGGACTCCAGTGTCATGTTTGAGTGTAAAGCAGGTGTGTCACCAACAGCATCCACTGTCTGGCTTCCCACTTCTGTGGGGAGATGTGTCAACAATGGAGACACATGTTTGCCATTTCTGTTTGACTCAAGACTCCTATAATGGGAAATCATTGCTCTGGAGCTCCCTGTCTGCCCAGCTGAGACCTTCTTAGATCTGTCCGGTAGTCTGGGGTCTTCCTTTCTTACCTCTTTCTTTTTACCTGCATGTTCTTAAGGCAGTTCCCACCCACACCTGCTCCTTCACAAACATTTGCCCAATAAATCTCTAGCACATCTAATCCCAACTTGGTGTCCACTCTTGGGGCTTCCCTGGTGGCTCAGATGGTAAAGAATCTTCCTGCAATGCGGGAGACCCCAGTTCAATCCCCGGGTCGGGAAGATCCCCTGGAGAAGGAAATGGCAACCAACTCCAGTGTTCTTGCCTGGAGAATCCCATGGACCAGAGGAGCCTAGTGGGCTACAGTCCGTGTGGTCACAGAGTCACACATGACTGAGCAACTAACAGGCAGGAGGGTCCACTCTTGGAGGACTCAAACTTACATAGTTGTTACGTAGAATGGAGTTTGGGAACTAGCTTATTCATCACACAGCTAGCAAAGAGAACACCAACCCAAGTGAAATGTGGGGTGTGGATAGTCCCTGGAGGAAGATGGTATGGCTCAGATGCTGAAGATTCCATGGCATGGGGTGGGGAGGAGGGAACTGGAAGAATGCCCTGATGCAGGGAATCCTTTTGCCAATACAGTGAGTGGTTCAGGCGTTTGAAATACATGAGAGAACAATGATTACAAGAACAATAATAACAATTTCAATATTACAAGGTATTGTATTGATACCCTATAGACAGATAATTAGGAACTGAGGGCCATTAACAAGAAATTCAGGCTAAGTGTGAGAGCCAGAAAGCCTCTTCAGACAATTATCCGGTTGGCCAAAATGTTCGTTCCTTCAGATTTTCCATAAGTTCTTATGGAAAAACCCAATGAACTTGTTGGTCAACCGAATACAGAGAGTCTTTTATCTCCAGTGGAATAATGATCATATCTGAAGGGAGCCTCAGAATCCAAAAGTTTCTCAGAGCTCTAGAGACATTTAAATGCTCAACCAAGACAGAGCTGTTATGCTAAGGTCAAGACCCTGACTAGAAAAACCTTGGACCCTGAAACTTTGCATAAGGATATCTAGGTGAATGTCCCCAAGACGTTTACCTATGTAGACTCCTTTGGACCATTAAAACTTGGTAAGGCAGCCTACCCCTCTCTATTAAGAGATATACTTCCCAGTTTCTTTGGACACAGACAAACCATTCCCCACCCCACCCCCACCCCTTGCAGGAGTATGGGGAAAATTTGTGGATACAGTGGCTCTTAGAAGCCTAAAGAATGCAATGGGTAACACTGAGCAAAGTGGACATTCCTGAATTGCCCTAGCAGATGGTAGAGAAAGGAATTAAAAGACCCAGGGAGGAAAGAATGCTGGAATCAATATTATATGTGACATCAGAAGATCCACCTGAGAATGGGATTGCATAGGAATGTCCAGAGGACACACCATTCACCAGACCATCTGAATACTCTGTGAAGTTCAGTGGTAGCAGGGGTGAACTGGACTTATTGATAGCAGTGGGAAAATGGGACCTGGAAGTAATAGAGGAAAGGTGGCAGCACTAAACCACTCTGGAAGGTAGGGGACTGCGATTGCCATAATGACCGGCAATGTCAGAGGGGCAGCCAAGGGGGCTTGACCACAGAGGGAATTGTGGAGATGGTCAGGGGAAAATGGCCAAGTAGATGAGAAGCCAAGCAGGCTGCTTAATAACAATCAGAAGAAGATAAGAACAGAGGAGGAAACTGAAGGCAGTTACCGTAATAAAAGTTCATGATAGCTTGCTCAATTACTAGTCTTGGGCTAATATTTGGATATGGGATCTATTGACTAAAGAGGTGGCCAAATCTCCAGAAGAAAGGTCCTTACGACACCACAGAAGTATGCACTGTAATGACTCCCTTCCTCAAAAAGACCTGTGGCGGTTTACTTGAGTAACTGTACACTGGGAAAGAAGAATACCTAGACATTTCAACATGTGTTAGACCCAGAGTCTAAAGTTAAAATGAACACTGAAAGACCCAAAATGCTTTTATAACCCCCTAATGAATGGAGACTAGGTTAGTTTGGTTTTCAATGGGTTCAAGGGCCCACAGACCTATACTTGGTTGTTGAAATAATCCTTACTTTAACCCCTGGCCTGTGGATAAGAGCTTGCATGGTGAGAAAGTCAAGGGGAAAACTCCGGAGTTAGCGAAAACACTATCAGGTCCAAAGGTTTTGTGTTTTGGCTTTTGAGGGGAAGGAGATGAATGATGAAAATTAGTACAACCATTTAAGATCTAAAGGATGCGGGGATGGTGGCCCTGCTCATATTTCCATCTAATTTACCAGTCTGAACTCTAAAGACACAAGGTAGATCATGGAGAATGGCTGTAGACTACCCCAAGCTCACCCAGGGAGTAGACCCGATTACAATGTTGTTTCAGACTCAGTATCTTTGCTATCGCTGATTAATAAGGTCTCGAGTAGATGGCTACGGATTTGGCATCTGCATTCTTTCTACTCCAATCAAAAAACCAAAAGAGCAGAAACAGTTTGCATTTACATTGAACAAACCACAATATTTATTTAGTTTTGCCCCAGGGCTACGTTAAACTTTCCCACTCACTGTCACAATATAAGCTGAATAGAGCCGAACCTCTATAAACCAAGAGGGTGAGAGCAAGAGTAGCTCCGCTTGCCATCACTCTCAGTGACCCACATGGGGCTTCCTGTTTCCCATCCCTGTAATTCTGGGCTTTGCAAGGATAGAGGTTCTAGTTTCCAGAGAGTGTGCACTATTGTCAGAGGATGCATCACGTATCCCATTGTGTTACAAGCTATGCTTTCCACCTAGGCATTTTGTTGTTGTTGTTTTCTTTTTAAAAATAAAAATTATTTATTTGGCTGCACTGGGTCTTAGTTGCAGCAGGTGGCATCGTTAGTTGTAGCAAGTAAACTCTTAGTTGTGGCATGCAGGATCTAGTTCGCTGACCAGGGGTGGAACCTAGGCACCCTGCATTAGGAGCTCAGAGCCTTAGCCACTGGGTCACCAGGGAAGTCCCTCCACCTGGGCATTTTGAACTTCTAGTGTCCAAGGATCAGCAGGTGAAAGAAGGAGTCATCCCTTTGGTGGAATACGTGTGAAACAGAGAAGAATGTGTGTGAAACATCACTTGGGCACCTTTTCAGAGTCTTTGCTCAGTGGTACTGATGGCTTAGATCCTTTAGGAATGAAAGATTGGGGTCTATCACTGGGTAAGCCATCAAGACTTCCCCAGGTGACACTGAAGGTAAGGGAAATTTAGAAGGGATAGTGGAGAACAGAGGCAACGACTGACTGCCATTTACTTGGGTAATGGGACTGCAGAAATGGGATGTAGTTCACCCAACTAACCTCTCCTAATTTTTTCCTCCAGAGGAGACGTCAATGGGAACTGGGGAGATGCTGCTTTCTAACACATGTAGAGAAACGGAACTGTGTGAACGTGGCAGCTATGGAGGTCTCCCTTCAAGACAGGTGAGAGGCATGCTTGGGCAGTTTCTGGCTGTGCACCTTTGGATCCAACGCAGCATTCATGCTGAGGCCTTGCTTTCCAGGGGCTGTAAGCCTGGTAAGGAGACCAGAGCCGGTGATAGCTGCCCGATGTGGGGCTCCTCGAATGGGCAGTCTTTGCAGTGGGGCTCCCTATTGGCCTGGCTGAGCCTGGATTTGAGTTTGTCTGCAGTGTAAACCTCCTCCTACCCACTTCCCCTTCTTGTCCTCTCCTTATACAGCTATCAGCCCTGCCTAGGGGTCTGAAGGCTCTCCCTTCCCACTCCTGCTCCCTCTCCCCTGTACCCTTCCCAACCACTTGCTTTCTGCATGTCTTATTCTGGTTGGCATCTGCTTTTCTGAGGACCCAAAGAGGCACAGGAGGCCTTAGCAAATGGTAAATAAAATGCCTCCACTAAAAAAAGAAAAGTGAAAAAAACCATCCACTCCTGGCTAGAGAAGTGATTGGGAAGGTGTTCAGATATCCTCTTTCTGAACATTTTCAGAAATTCAAGGAAACAAAAGTAATTGTCAAAGAGAAAACCTTTAGTCCAAAGCTATTTTCAAGTGTCTCCATAATTCCAAGTTCTATTAACTTGTGTGGGAGCTCTTGTCAGGCCAAATTCTTCTTCTATGCCACGACTGGGAAGTTTCCCTGCCAAGCGGCAGGGGATGATAATTGAACTTGTGGTTCTGAATCTTGATTGGAAGAGGATTGGCCCAAGTCGTATCTCCACAGCCTCTCTGAGATCACTAAGGGCGGCGCTTCCCCTGACTTCCAGAGGCAGTCGTGAAAAAGCATTAATCCATTGCACTTTCGAGCTGGTCTTGATGGGCTGAAAGCACGTCCTCACCCATCTTCTTGTTACCATTTGTGTGTCTGCCAGGTGAGGGAGTCTCAGCTAGTACCTTGCTTTAAAGCAATTGGATAATTTTCCACTTCCACCCCATCATGTGCTTCAACTTAAGACATAATTGTAAACTGAATTGTTGAAACTAGAGGCCAAACCAAGTAAATTGACATCCCCTGCCTTTGGTAGAAGAAACAGAAGCCAGGCCATATGGGAAAGCGTTGAGAAAAGGCTAAAAGTAGCTCAGAAAGAGGAGCGGATTCTCGCTCCACGATCGTAAAAGAAGCAGCAAGTGCTCTGCCTACAACAGGCCGTCTCCTCGTGTCTATTTTTTTGACAACAGGCTTGAAGCTACTGAAAAAATTTTCACCACACTCCCTTTTCTCCTCCCAAACCAATAAGTGAAACAAGAAAATATCTGACTCCGTCGAATCAAATCCTCTGTCAAAACCCAAGTCACTCCACGGATGAAGGAAACAAGGACAGTGGGCGGAAATGGCCTCCGTTCCAATGCTAACGTTAGGCTGCCCTGGATAAGCGCGTGCAGGGTGCTGGGAGCTCTCCACAGCTGCTCTCACCCCAAGGACATGACGAGATGAGTATCATTTACCCCGCTGTGCAGACACCACCAGACTCAGGGAGGTTAGGGAGGGCCCCCAGGTCACAGAGTTTGGACAAGACAGAGTCCAGGCCAGTGTGTTGCCAAAGCTAGTCCATCTTCTCATCTTCAGGTGAGAGAAGGATAGAGGAGCGGCAGGGACAGGCTGGGGGAAATCATTTTCAGACCAATTGCAGATCACGGTGGTGAAAGGAAATCAAACCACACAATGAACTTTACTATAGTTGGAAAGACTGAGCCACACTGGTGACTGTAAGATCTGGGGCATAATGTTGGCAGGGAGCGTTTAAAGAGCAAGCAGGTAATTCTTCCTCTTCTGAACTCCTTTGCGCTTCATTTGAGCATGTCTGGCTTATGTTAGGGCTCAATAGGATTTTGAATCAATAAATTTGTACCTCTATCAAACTAGCATTGACATTTCGCCTTGTATTATAGGTATTTCTACGTGCTTTAAATCTCCACTCCCAGGCAGTCAGTATCTTTGTATCAGTAGACTCTTGCATTTATAGTCAGATTTTGTGCAATTCTATAAGTTTAGAAAGGCAAGCGTTCTTATCTTCATTTGGAAGGCTTTGAAACTCAGAGAGGTTAAATGATTTGCCCAGTCATATACTTAGCAATTGGAGAAGGAAATGGCAGCCCACTCCAGTACGCTTGCCTGGAAAATTCCAAGGATGGAGGAGTCTAAGGGCTACAGTCCATGGTGTTGTAAAGAGTCAGCCACGACTGAGTGACTGACTGAGCACATACCTAGTAATAGGGAAAGCGTGAACTTGAATTAAGGATTTCTAATTTCACATTTGTTTTCTTTCAAACATGCCAAGTCTTCTTACACAAAACTTCCCCTTGTGACTCATCACTGCTGTGTAACACAGCCAAGCCCTACACCTTACTCATGATCATGTTCCATAAATACCTATTGGAACTCTTTTGTGAATGAATGACTGAAGGAGGGAAGGAATAAATGAAACTCTCCATAAAATGGCTTACTGTGGTTTGCTTTGGGCAATTTGGCTTTCAGATCTGGATGGAACATGTTCTAGAAAATTATTCTTTCTACTCACATTTCATTTAAATAAATGTCCTTCCTGATGCCCTCAAAGGAGATAGTGTTACTGCACTTTCTACTTGAAAAATGTTTGTGTTTGGTTCTTTCAGAGATCATAAATCTCTCTAATCAGTTCCTAATGGTTTGGGGGATGACTCTGAGCAAGTGTCCCATTAATTGAAAGAAGATTGTTGTCATCTGCCACAGAGATTTCTCATTATGTTTCATCAAATTCAAAACAGAGCCCTGTTTGGAATTCTTTTATGAGCAGTGTAATTACTCCGCATCCTATGGTTTTGGAAGTAGCATTCACAATTAGCATCTCTGTCGTGAGTGGGAAGTGATCCATGCTAAATCGGAGCTGGGCCAGATGGGTCTTGCTAAGACCCTCTCCCCTCCCACTTCAACTCCATTAAATTAAGCTGTCCCTGAGCGTACGCAAAAGACATAAATCAATCTTTTCCTTCTGTGTATTAAATAAATGCATCCGCTTCCATTAATTAAAAGTCAAATGCTTCTGTTTACAGTGATCAGGGTAAAACAGACGCTTCTGCCAAAGAATTCCAGAGAAGCACATCCTGGTGAGAGGCCACAGGCCTCAGCAGGCTGGGCAGCGGGAGGGACTCAGATGTGAACGAGCCATCCTTGTCTTAGGAGGTAAGGGGAGCATCCCAGCACATCCAGGCCTCTATTTCCTTGCTGTAAAGTGGCCCCATCCTGGGGACCTGCTGGTATTCTCCACGGGTGCACAGAACACAGGGCCCTACCTAATGAGTGTGGGCCCCAGAATTGCCAGTCACATGTAGCAGTTCGTTCTGGGGTCTCCAGATTCCTCCTGTGACAGTCATTTCTAATTGTCCTTTTCACTTCAACTCCTGTCTCCTCCCACGCCTATACACACTTCCCCAACATATACACACACGTGTGCACACACACACACTCATGCTCTTTTCAGGTAGTCAGAGCTCTCTTGCTCTTATTCTTCCCTTCTCTCCTGGCAGTTGTTGCTAAGTTAAGTATTAGTCATTTACATCTTAGTAAGAAGTATATATATGATTTCCCATATATACAGTGTTATATATTGTATGTATATATGCATAAATAAGTATATAGAGTACACATTCCATATATTTAGAATACACATACATATATAGTATATATAAATATACATATGTATACAGTAATATACATTATATATACAGTATCATACATACATAATATACACATTATATATATAATGTATATATACATTATATATGTACACTATATATACAATTATATAAGCATACATTATGTATACAGTATATATACATACATTATATATACATATGTATATATACAGAATATATACATTATATAGTAAATATAAATACATATATACACACATATTCATAGTGTATATGTGTGTGTGTATATATACACACATACAGTATATGTGTGTGTATATATGTATATGTATACATATATATATGTGTGTGTGTATAATTTAGTTCCTCATTATGGGAAGAAAGATTTTGTGTCTGGTTAGAGAAATTTTCAGACTTCATTCTTATGTATAAATGTTCTTTTTCTGCCATAAAATAACTGTGGTGGTGGTTTAGTCACTAAGTCATGTCTGACTCTTTGCGACCCCATGGACTGTGGCCTACCAGGCACCTCTGTCCATGCAATTCTCCAGGCAAGAATACTGGAGTGGGTAGCCATTCCTTTCTCCAGGGGATCTTCCCCATCCAGCGATCGAACCTGGGTCTCCTGCATTGAGGGCAGATTCTTTACCAACTGAGCTACCAGGGAAGCCCAATATTTTATGTAATCTGGTGGTGGTAAAATAAGTGTAGTAATGGACAAATTGGGGAAAATTCTTACAGGAAAAGTAAGGGAATCTCATCTACAATCCTATCCCTCAGATGTGACTGCTGTAAATATCTTTTTATAGCATTTTTCCTTCTCTTTTCCACTTACAACATTTTGAAAATTTTTGTTTGCAATAAAATATAGAGAATAGTATAATAAACATTCATATGTATGTACCCAATTCAAGAAAAAGGTATTAGATATTTCATTTCCTTTCTTACTCACCACAGCTAATTAGAATCTAAAATTTTGATGTTATTGTTTTTAGTGTTCCCATGAATTTCTTTATTTTTTACAACAAATGTATCCATCTACAAACAAAAATGTGATATTGTTTACATATTCTTAAGTTTCAGGTAAGTGGTATTATTCTACAACTTGCTTTTAAAATTCTTCTACAACTTGTGTTTTTGCTCAAATTACGTTTTTTGAAAATTAACTATGTTGATACATAGAGTTATTCATTCACTTTAACTGCTGTATAATATTCTGATATAAGAATAAATATATCACAATTTATTACTCATCCTCCTGGGGATAGACATTTAGGCCATTTTAAAGTCTCCTGCTACAAATAATGCTCCAGTGAACATTGTTCCATGCCTCTCAGTACACATTTGGAGGGTTCTCCATGGGATAAAGCCTGGTTCTATCGAGTGTGGCTTGAGGGGCGTCTCAGGAGACAGACATGGCTGTCTGTGGAAGGGAGGAGGCAGTGCTCATGAGAGGAGACATTGTGCGGTGATAACCCCAACTGTCTTCTGATATTCAGAGCTTACAGCCCAGGTAGTAGACAAGTCAGGAGTTGGTTATGAGGCTATTAAAAGTAATCTTGCAAAAATCTATGTCTCAGTGTAAATTTAGACCAGGCATATAGTGCATCCCACTTAACCTGAGTCCCTTATATCAACTTTTGTCACAGGGCAGTGCAAAAGAAAAAGCCCTAGAACAGTTAAATAAGTAAATCTAAATACTGAAGCGCATGAACTTTGATCAGAAGAGGAATGATGTGGCCCTCAACTTTAAACTTTTTACTCTCTTGTCTCAAGCACGATTCTGACAAGTTTGGTTTCATTATTTCCCAGTCCACAGAAGATTAGAGATAGAAGTTTTAATGTAGGGAGACTGACAAGGGAAGATAGCAGGGAAAGAAGAACTGTGGCTTCCTAGCTGCACTCCTGTGTTTATACTCTCACGGGCTCATGAATGAGAAAAACAGAGTCAGACATAAGAATTGGGGGCATTTAATGTAGGGCAAATAGTTCTTTATATACAACTTGAAACTGAGTCAAGAAAAAGCCTTGAGCTCTTTAGAGAAGGCTGCATGCAAATTTGTGATACTTTTTTTGCAACATTTCCACTGAAATGTAGGTATTCGGAAATTTTAACTTGGGTTCAAAATAATACTTTTTGTCTGCAGAGTTTGCAATTTAGTAAACACTTGCAAAACCTGTCTTCACAACCAAACTATGAGCCCAGGTGGGTAAGCATTTTGCTTAAGAAGAAGGAGACTAAGACCCAACAGGCTTAAATATATTGCCCAGGTTGGCCGTGGTTCTTCTGGCTCCTCTCCTTGCATGTCTTCTACCTGGCAGTACCCTGCTTCTTTCTTGGAACTCCCCTGGAGAACTGGGCCAGGGTGCTATTCAGAGCTCAGAATACTGATTTGACAGAGGTGACTTCTCTGCGTGGTGGTTAGAACACTCACTTCAGGCCCAGGTTTGGCTCCTGGCTCAGCAACTCAGCAGTAATGTGACCTATCTGGGCCTCTGTTTGTACATGTGTAGTATGGGGGTAATATCCTACCAACATCTTAGGGTTGTTGTTCAGACGCTAAGTTGTGTCCAACTCTTTGCGACCTTGTGACAGTAGCCCATCAAGCTCCTCTGTCCATGGGATTTCCCAGGCAAGAACACTAGAGTGGGTTGCCATTTCCTTCTCTAGGGGATCTTCCCGACCCAGAGATCAAACCCACATTTCCTGCATTGGCAGGTGGATTCTTTATAGCTGAGCCACCAGGGAAGCCCTCTTAGGGTTATTTGGATAGTTAAATGAGTTAATTCACATAAAGTACTTTTTGCTTGGACCTGGGTTCGATCCCTGGCTCGGGAAGATCCCCTGGAGAAGGGAATGGCAACCTACTCCCTGGAAATATTCTTGCCTGGAAAATACCATAGACAGAAGAGCCTGTTGGACTACAGTCCATGGGGTCTCGAGAGTCGTACACAACTAACTGACTAGCACACATACACACTCATTGCTTACCAGTAAGACAAATTCTCACTGGTAGACAGTAAATAACATATACCCACCCCCAGCCTATAACAATATAGATGCAAATCCAAATAATTCAGGGAATAAATCATGATTTGATTATAGAGACTTGAATAACACATCTCTGCCTTCCGTAGAAAATTTTAATGCTCCTACACTATTTTATTACTAATTAGGTTTCATTCCAATAGTTTTCTTATTTTTTTAAAGTTATGTTTCTGACTAACAAATAAATTTTTATAAAATATTAAACATAAAAAATTATGTACTGTTAAACATAAAGATATTTATGTTTGGGTGACAGCATATTGTTATAGTCTGCCTATGTTTTTGATTCATGGTATGGTTGGGACCCTGAGCCTGCCAAAGTTTGGGAACACTGTTTATGACATTTTAATAAAAAAAAAAAATTTTTAATATGTAACCAGTTCTCTGCCACACCTCATCCTCACCCCTAGTCTTAAGCCTGAGGAAGGATTCTGCTTCAGGGAAATCAAGTAATCACTTTTCAAAATTATAAAAATACTTTTATTTACTGCCACTGTGAAATATTTATAGGAAGCCATAAACATTGCACGTTAGTTGGCTCAGTCATGTCCAACTCTTTGTGACCCTATGGACTGTAGCCCACCGGGCTCCTCTGTCTATGGGATTCTCCAGGCAAGAATACTGGAGTGGGTTGCCATTTCTTTCTCCAGGGGATCTTCCTGACCCAGGGATCGAACCCCAGGTCTCCTGCATTGAAGGCAGATCCTTTACTGTCTGAGCCACCAGGGAAGCCCCTAGGAAGTCACAGAATGATCCTATTCCAGTGGCAACTGGTGTGGTTGGAGAGGCAGCTGGCAAGCTGTGAAAAACTCACATTTAGCCTTCAGCAAATAAAAACATTAAAATTATTTGATGTAGAATCCTCCCTTTTTCTTACACTATTCTGGAATAGGCTGGGAAGGTCGGAAGGCAGGATGAGCCACTCGGTGGGCGTAAGAGCATCTTTCTTTTCAGTACCTTTATTAAAGCAGACCCGTAGGGTTGTGCCCCTTCTCACTCTGCTCTCTCCTGATTATGTGATTATTTCCATTTATGAATATAATTGCTGTGAAATTAGGATCATAATATGAATACTGCTTTATAGTCTTTGTTTTTCACTGATTATAAACAACTTAAAAATGTTTCTACAAAGTCTTCCCTTTTCTCCTTTAAAAGTGTATGATATTTTATCTTATAAATTCTCCACAAGTTTATGTGACTCTAGCATTGGACATTTCCCAATGTTTTCCTATCAATATCTTTTTTTTTTTAGGTGTAGTTTTTTCTTTTTGCTTCTTTTGAAGTGTTATTTTGGGACCCTTTCCCAAGGTTAGGATTGATAGATCAAAGAATGTGAACACTTTTGTGGGTTTTGTCATATAATGCTGTTAGTATTTCCAAAAAAGTGTCAGCAAGCACTGTTGTGGAGGTGATTCTTTTTAAGAGAAAATAAAATGGAATTTTATATTTTCAAGAAGAGAAAGGCAGGATAGGAGAGGTATTGACAGAGAAAGAAGTATGAAGGCTAGCTCTAAGGACCCCTTACAAATAGGACATAAATAGTCTTGAAACCATGAGGTGAATTCAGAAGGGGCTTAGAAAATAAGATACCTCTTTAAAATGTAATCTCATGTAGGAGCCTAATTTATAACAGAGGCTGTTGCCTCTTTTTTAAAGTTTTTATTGAAGTATAGGTGATTTATGGTGTTGTATTGGTTTCAGGTGTATAGAAAAATGATTCAGTTATATATATATGTATATATACACTTACATACTATTCATATTTATATATATACTCATTTTTAGATTCTTTTCCCTTTAGATATTACTGATTTTGTAATATCTCTGTGTTATACAGTAGGTCCTCATTGGCTGTCTATTTATATATAGTAGTGTGTGTATGTTAATCCCAACCTCCAAATTTATCCCTCTCACCCTCCCCCCTTTGGTGACCATAAGTGTGTTTTCTGTTTGTGAGTCTATCTGTTTTGTAAATATCTTCATTTGTATCTTTGTTTTTAGGTTCCACATACAAGTGATATCATATGATATTTGTCTTTCTCTGTCTGGCTCATTTAGTATGATAATTTCTAGGTCCATCCATGTTGCTGCAAATGGCATTATTTTGTTCTGTTTTATAGATGGGTAATATTCCTTTGTATATGTGTTCCACATCTTCTTTGTCCATTTATCTGTTGATGGACATTTAAGTTGCTTCCATGTCTTGGCTATTGTAAATAGTGCTGCTGTGAACATTGGGTGCATTTTTTAAAAAATTTTTTTGGTTGCTCTGTGTCTGTGCATGGGCTTTCTCCAGTTGCAGAGAGCAGAGAGCATGGGCTACTCTCTAGTCTCTTGGCTGTGGTGTGGACATTTCATTGTGGTAGCTTCTCTTTGTTGCAGAGCACCGGCTCTAGGGCTCACAGGCTTCAGTAGTTGTGGCACATGGGCTTAACTGCTCTGTGGCATGTGGAATCTTCCCAGATCAAGAACCAAACCTGTGTCCCCTCCCTGCACTGGCAGGCAGATTCCTATCCACTTTACCACCAGAGAAATCCTACATGTATCTTTTTGAATTATAGCCTCTTTCTTTCACTTTCAGAGCAGCCAACAAAGTCATTCCATAAGTTAACCTGTTAGCCATGAAGCTTTACAACTGATACTTTCTGGTTCTTCAGTCCTCATATTCTTCCAATTTATTTTTGATCATTTGGATGAGTCCTTGGTTGGGTGGTTAGGTACTTTTCCCATCAGAAGTGTGGGAAATGAGCTCACACTTCCAGCAACTGGTGGAACATAGACCTTTGGATTGCCAGCTCTGGGATTTATTTATTGACCCTCTTGATAAATAGGAGTAGGGGAGAGGTATCACTTTTGGAAAAGTCTGAGCTTTAATTTCCCACTAGTGAATTTCATTTAAATAACAAAACACCCCACATGTATATTGCTATTGACAACACTGAGTTGATGGTATCTTGCTCTGAGATCCCCAGGATGCCACTACCGTGCACCCAGGTAGTCACCTTCTGTTTGCTGATCCTTAAAGATAATCTAGCCATGATGGGTTTTCTTTCTTGAAGCACTTGAGAAACATAGGTATGAATTCTTGCAGTCTATAAGTATCCTAATTTCAAGGGCCTGTTGGATTTCCAAAACTACAGGCCAGGTGTTTGTAACTTAAAATATAATTTCTCATTAGAAAAAAAATTATAAAAATACATCTCACTTTTTAATCATGTTTAATAGCTTTTAGATATTGTTCAGATGTTCAAGCATAAATGGAATGTGATTTCATTTGATCTTCACAGCGATTTGGGTAGGGAGTATTATGAGTCTACACTAACAGATGGTGGAGAAAAAAGAGAAACTAAGTCAAACTTTTCGAGTTCACGGAGCTGGTGAGTGAGGGAAGCAAATTGCTAACCCATGTCTTTGGACTCGAAGCCCAGTGTCTTTCCACATCAGCACTGTGGGCCAGCTTCCTGGATCAACACATAAAAGGCTGTTTTACCCACAATTATTAACACTGCAATTTAGGGAAGATGTTTGCTTCCCAATTTTGGGATTGGAGGCAGACTCCAGGATGTGAAATGATCCTTAATCTGATACTGTGAAATCAACTATGCTAAGCTTGTCCTCTGTTCCCTGATGGTCTTTTCACTGGCCCAGCTCCGAGTGCACTAAATCAGATTATCCAGAATTGTTGTTCAAGAACTGATATTACAAACAAAACAATAACAACACCAAAAAGCCCTGACACAAAAGAAGACAAGCAAATTGGAAAGGTAAACCAATTTCTTGTGTAAGAAAATGGGAAGACTTAACATGAAAATGTCATTTTCCCCTACAATAACCTGAAAGTTAATACCTCAGAACAATACTTCCAGTGGGGGGAAAAGAATGGAAGCGATTCAGTGATGCTAAGGTTTGCTTAGAAAAACTAACAAGCATAAAGCCAGAATTTCTGAAGGAGGAGAGTAGTAGAAGCCTTATAGGATTTGGTTTGAGATATGTGTTTTATTTACTGATTTTTTTATGTTTATTTTTTATTGGAGGATACTTGCTTTACAATGTCATGTTGGTTTCTGCTGTACAACACTGTGAATCAGCCAAAAGTGTACATATGGCCCTTTCCCCTTGAGCCTCCCTCTCACCCCTCCCAACCCACCCCTGTAGGTCATCACAGAGCACCGGGCTGAGCTCCTTGTGTTACACAGCAACTTCCCACTAGCTGTCTATTTTACACATGGTAATGTAGCCTTACAGGATTTTGTAGCATGATAGGAGAAAGCCAGCTCCTTCCATCTTGCTGCTGTGGCTCTTTCCTCAGACACAGGCCAAAGTGATCTCCAGTCACTATGCTTGTCTTCATCAAGTCAGGGCTAAAGTTTTGAGAGGACAGAGGTCTGGCTGTGAACAGAGAAAGATGGGCCAGACATCAGAAGAATGATTTGATTCTAAAGAACGTTGGAGAGACAATGGCCTCAAAGACTTAAGAAGACATGTAGATGAAAGTGTGTAGAAACAGGCATTCATATATTGCTGGTAGGTAATTATCCTCAGAGACTATGTATAAAACATCAAATATACAAGGATCTTTATTCTTAAAAATCTCTCCTGTAATCCTTCAATAATGCCATTCCCTTTTCACTTCTGAACCTACAGGATCTCCAAAAGCTTCCAGTTTTCCAGATCTCATGATTTTTAGGACCAGTGGAGCCTTCCAGGGAGAACAGGATTTAGGAAGACGTTTTCTTGTGTGTGTTCTTTGTTAATCACTTATTTCCAAGTATTAAGTGGACTGGCGAAAGTCCTAATTTAGTCAGACACTCCTGCTGTATGATTGTTGTCCCATATTTAATGTAATTATTAAGAATTCTTCTTATAAATGTCCAGATTTGGATGATGAAAGATATAATCACTCTATTTATATGGCATCTTTGTGCAGGGGGATGAATGCTTTGCCTAGATGACCTTGCATTCCTCTCTAAGATATGGAAGAGGGTCCCCCACACCTCAGACACTGGTTTTGCATTGACTCAAGGGCTTTTGGGCCTCAGTAAGCCTTGAGTCCCCATGAATAAGATGGGATTCCTGAGCATTCCATCAAATGCACCCCCTCTAAGCTGCCACTAATCCAGTTGGAACAGAGTGTGTGGGTGTGCGTGTATTTGCATAAGTGGGTGTTGTAGGAACCTAATCTTTCAATGGGTCAGAAGAAAAGTAGAAATACAGAGAGAAATGCTCTTTATTACTGGAAATGCCTTCTCTGTTTGCAATACAAAGGAGAAAGAGAAAGAGACTGAGATACACTTGAAGCCAGCATTGACTCCAGGGTCCTCTCCCTTCCCAGCCCCCAGACACACACCTCAGTGAGAGGGCCTCTGATTAGAGTCTGTGCTGGAAGCGGCAGCCTGTGACGTGGCTGTCTCTATAGAGACGAGTCGCTTTCCTAAGAGAGCTTGGTAAGCAGGAAACCCTAGTAACCGGTTGAAGGCTTTTTCTTTTTTTTTTTAAAAATGAGGATTTTCTGTACTTGAATTCAAAAGGCCCCTCCCTGGGAAAGCAGCTTGTGGCAGGCAGAAAAGAGAGAGCTAGTTTATCTGGAGGCTGAGAATTTGGGAATAAGACTGGAAGGCTGTTGGTGGACCAGGGTAGGAGAGGTTGCTATTTGCCGTGCCATGTTGGCTGGTTACAGCCTGAATTCATCTTCATCCTGCTGCATGAGAGCCCATGGCTGCCAATTAATCCATGAAACGATGCCCCTAGGGACAAAACAAAGCTGCAATCCCCTTAGCAACCTCATCACAGCCTTCCCTTTCACCTGGCAGATTCCAGGCATTAGCAGCAGGGAGCCATCAGGAGCTCAGGGGGTGCAAATCTGAGTGCTATGCAACACAGCAAACCTGCTCACTTGGCACAAAATAAATGCTCCAGCTTTTCACCTAAGAAGTCCGCAAGTGCGTAGTTCAGGGAGCTGCCAGCTCCATGGTGTCATTCATGCCCTAGCCCTTTTAGTCTCCCTGCCTGGCCGTTTTTGGAATATGCCCATCCACAATCTAAGAGGGTCCACCTCCAGTCATCATTCCAGGTAGGATAGAGAAGCAGCAAAAATTAAAGAGGAAAGAGAGATGCACACAAAAAGAAGCCAGACCTTCCCCAGCTGGTTTCTGGCTCCTTCTTATTGCTCAGAAATGGGTCATGTGACTCTAGCATCCAGGGAAGCTGTAATGTGTGCTTTTTTTGGCTTAGTTGCAACCACAAACAAAACAGTGGGTTTTTTGTTATTTTTCTTTTTAAACCAAGGCTTATTTATTTATTTGGCTGCATCAGGTGTTAGTTGCGACGGGTGGAATCTTTGTTGCAGGACATGGACTCTCTAGTTGAGGCTCGTGGGCTTAGTTGCTCCATAAGTTAGTCACAGAGTCATGTCTGACTCTTTGCAATCCCATGGACTGTAAGCTGCCCAGCTCCTCTGTTCATGGAATTCTCCAGGCAAGGGAGTACTAGAGTGGGTTGCCATTTCCTTCTCCAGGGGACCTTCCTGACCCAGGGATTGAACCCGGGTCTCCTGCATTGCAGGTGGATTCTTTACCTGCTGACCTACCAGGAAAGCCTGTAGTTGCTCCACAGCACGTGGTGTCTCAGTTCCCTGACCAAGGGTCAAACCCACGTCCCATTCATTGCAAGGTGGATTCTTAACCACTGGACCACCAGGAAAGTGTCAGTGGTTGTGTTTAAGGGCAAAGCTAAGAATAAGTATGAGCAAAGAGCTATAGTATTATCTACGGCACCTTCCCTGATGGCCTCATGCAGGGAGTGCTGGAAAATGTTTAACAACTGCCATCTGGGGCAAAAAAGGACACTGGTTTGTAGCACTTGCCAGTTTCTATGGTACAGATACCTTCATCGTGGCCAGTTACAAGCTATTGAGATGATGTCGCATTCTCCCGGAAGTTTACAGAGACTTGAGGAGTTCCATTAAGACACTGAGCCTGGAGCCAGATGCGGCCAGGTCTCAGATCTTCTCTGTTCTAAAAAGAACTGGAGGCAAAGCACTACTTGATTTTCCTCTCTGAAAGGGGGCTCTACCTCTGCTCTACAGACATGCATTAGAAATTCCAGAGCTGAGACTTCTTTGGTAGTCCAGTGGTTAAGAATTTGCCTTGCAGTGCAGGGGACATGGGTTTGATCCCTAGTTGAGGAGCTAAAATCCCACATGACTTGGAGCAACAAAGCCTGCATGCTGCAACTACTGAGGCCTGCATGCCACAACTAGAGTGGGCATGAATGGGGCGTGGGTTCGACCCTTGGTCAGGGAACTGAGACACCACGTGCTGTGGAGCAACTACAGGCTTTCCTGGTAGGTCAGCAGGCAAAGAATCCACCTGCAATGCAGGAGACCCGGGTTCAATCCCTGGGTCAGGAAGATCCCCTGGAGAAGGAAATGGCAACCCACTCTAGTACTCCCTTGCCTGGAGAGTTCCATGAACAGAGGAGCTGGGCAGCTTTCAGTCCATGGGATTGCAAACAATCTTTTGTGCTCCACAACAAAAGAACCCGAATGCCCCAATGAAGATCCTCTGTGCCCTAACTAAGACTTGATGTAGCCAAATAAATATTTTTAAAAAAATGCAGAAGCACTGTAGAGCACTCCTACCTTAGCGGCTCAGCCCTACAGATCTCAGGTTTCCACACAGCTCCTGGCCCATGGGACGTCTCTAATGTGAGTTAAACTTTTGCTCAGGCTTCAGGAGCCCAGTGGTTCAGTCTACAGCACTCAGGCAGGAATGAGACTTTGGAAAAACTGACAGCCCCACCCCCAGCTCTCTGGAGACTGTGTAGCCTAGAGACAGAGTAAAACAGGAACGTAGAGAATGGGGTAAAAAAAAAAAATCACTGAGTTGTTTAGTCCCCTGGCTAGTGCCGCAGCCCGAGAAAGTTGGACTTGCCCTGCATGTATCTCTGGGTTGGGCTCTGACCTAGTTACTCTGGCCACCCTCAAGTTGGAGTCCTGCATCCAACCGACTGGTTCAGTAGCTGTTCTTCATGTTCTACTGTTAAAGCCAAATTCCCTGAGAGATGGGTTTCAGGGCTTATAGCCTGTACCATGACAACAAGTTGTCTAAATGAGACTCAAATGTTGCCTAGTAGACGTAGGATGAAGTGACCTGGGATGGTGCATTTTGGGCCTAACCATGTTGACTGGCAGAGAAGGCAATGGCACCCCACTCCAGTACTCTTGCTCGGAAAATCCCATGGATGGAGAAGCCTGGTAGGCTACAGTCCATGGGGTCGCTAAGAGTTGGACACGACTGAGTGACTTCACTTTCACTTTTCCCTTTCATGCACTGGAGAAGGAAATGGCAACCCACTCCAGTGTTCTTGCCTGGAGAATCCCAGGGATGGCAGAGCCTGGTGGACTGCCATCTATGGGGTCGCACAGAGTCGGACATGACTGAAGCGACTTAGCAGCAGCAGCAGTAGCAGCATGTTGACTGGATAATTTCGGATGGCTTCAGTAAAGCCTGAAGGAAGTCTTGCTTATTACACGCCCAGCTAAGTTGGAAAAGTCTGGCTTTGTGAAACCAAAAGCAAGATAGAACTGGTAGCCTCGTTCTCAGGCCGTGAAGCAACTCAGTTTATCAAAATGACATCAAGCAGAGTCCATGACTTGATTTATTAAAAACAGTTACTCTTGGGCTCCTTTATGACTTTCAGGGACCGGAAGCCTTTAAAAAGAAGTACATACTTAGTTCCAGGTCCTGATGTAAAGCATATAAAGTTCATATTCTTTGTGAAGAGGCTGTTATCCAAGCCAGGGGTCTCAGGATTCACAGAGACTTCCAAATAACTCCTGTGGGACCTTGATTTGAAGGGCCTAAGGAAATGTACAATGCTTGGTTTTTGCAGGTTATAGATAACACTGTCCCTCTAGTGGCAGGAACCTGAATTGCAGGCCCAGTGCCCTGGTTATTGTTCAGTGACTCAGTCCTGTCCAACTCTTTGCAATTCCATGAACTGCAGCATTCCAGGCTTCCCTGTCCTTCACTATCTCCTGGAGTTTGCTCAAACTCATGTCCATTGACTCAGTGATGCTGTCCAACCATTTCATCCTCTGTCATCCCCTTCTCCTCCTGCCTTCTATCTTTCCTAGCATCAGGGTCTTCTCCAATGAGTCAGCTCTTTGCAGCAGGTGGCCAAAGTACTGGGGCTTCAGCATCAGTCCTTCCAATGAATATTCAGGATTGACTTCTTTTAGGATTGACTGGTTTGCAGTCCAAGGGACTCTCAAGAGTCTTCTCCAACACCACAGTTCAAAAGCATCAATTCTTTGGTGCTCAGCCTTCTTTATGGTCCAGCTCTCACATCCAAACATGACAACTGGAAAAACCATAGCTTTGACTACATGGACCTTTGTTGGCAAAGTAATGTCTCTGCTTCTTAATATGCTGTCTAGGTTGATCATAGTTTTTCTTCCAAGGAGCAAGCGTCTTTTAATTTCATGACTGCAATCACCACCTGCAGTGATTTTGGAGCCCCAAAAAATAAAGTCTGTGAAGTGATGAAACCAGATACCATAATCTTAGTTTTTTGAATGTTGAGTTTTAAATCAGCTTTTTCACTCTTCTCTTTCACTTTCACCGAGAGGCTCTTCAGTTCCTCTTCATTTTCTGCCATAAAGGTTGTGTCATCTGCATATATGAGGTTATTGATATTTCTCCCAGCAATCTTGATTCCAACTTGTGCTTCATCCAGCCCAACATTTCACGTGATGTACTCTGCATATAAGTTAAATAAACAGGGTGACAGTATACAGCTTTGACATCCTCCTTTCCCAATTTGGAACCTGTCTGTTGTTCCATGTACAGTTCTAACTGTTGATTCTTGACCTGAATACAGGTTTCTCAGGAGGCAGGTGAGGTGGTCTAGTATTCCCATCTCTTTAAGAATTTTCCACAGTTTGTTGTCATCCACACAGTCAAAAGCTTTGGTGTAATCAGTGAAGCAGAAGTAGATGTTTTCCTGGAATTCTCTTTCATTTTCTATGATCCAATGGATGTTGGCAATTTGAGCTCTGGTTCCTCTGCCTTTTCTAAATCCAGTTTGTACATCTGGAAGTTCTTGGTTCATGCCCTGTTGAAGCCTAGCCTGAAGGATTTTGACCATTACTTTGCTAGCGTGTGAAATGAGTACAATTGCATGTTAGTTTGAGCATTCTTTGGCATTGCCCTTCTTTGGGATTGGAGTGAAAACTGACCTTTTCCAGTCCCGTGGCCACTGCTGAGTTTTCCAAATTTCCTGGTATATCGAGTGCAGCACTTTAACAGCATCATCTTTTAGGATTTGATATAACTCAGCTGGAATTCCATCACCTCTGCTAGCTTTGTTCGTAGTGATGCTTCCCAAGGCCCACAATTTGACTTCACACTCCAGGATGTCTGGCTCTAGGTGAGTGATTACAATGCCATGGTTATCCAGGTCATTTAGATCTTTTTTTGTGTATAGTTCTTCTGTATATTCTGCCACCTCTTCTTAATATCTTTTGCTTCTGTTAGGTCCATACCATTTCTGTCCTTTATTGTGCCCATCTTTGCCTGAAATGTTCCCTTGATATCTCTAATTTTCTTGAAGAGATCTCTTGTCTTTCCCATTCTATTGTTTTCCTCTATTTCTTTGCATTGATCACTGAGGAGAGCTTTCTTATCTCTCCTTGCTATTCTTTGGAACTCTGCATTCAGATGGATATATCTCTTCCTTTTCTCCTTTGCGTTTAGCTTCTCTTCTTTTCTCAGCTATTTGTAAGGCCTCCTCAGACAACAATTTTGCCTTTTTGCATTTGTTTTTCTTGGGGATGGTCTTGATCACCGCCTCTTGTATGATGATAGGAACCTCTCTTTGGCCAAGAGAACGCACTGGCCATAGCAAACACTCACCTCCAACATCACAAGAGAACTCTACACATGGACATCACCAGTGCCTTGGAGGGACCCATTAGCAAAAGGAAGGAGTTATGTCTCACAAATACAAATATTACAAAAACTTACATTTTTATAGGACTTACAACTTTAAAAGTTGTTTCACACGAACTCTCTGTTTTGACTCTCACAACCATCACATGAAAAACAGCTTGCATTTCATTTTTCAGATGAGGATATAAGACTACATAACTGTTACAGGAAAGGGAACCTCTTCCAGGGCCTGAAAGGAGGCTCTTGTCTAACATTTGGAAATGAATTGTCAGAGGAGACACACATGCTGACAAAGCAAGAGATTTTATTGGGCAGGGGCGCCCTTGGGAACAAGAGCAGGAGGGTAAGGAAACCCAGGAGAGCTGCTTGGACATACGGCTCACAGTCTTCAGTTTTATGGTGATGGGGTTAGTTTCTAGATTGTCTCTGGCCAATCACTTTGACTCCGGGTCTTTCCTGGTGGCTCATGCATTGCTCAGCCAAGATGGATTCCAGTGAGGAGGATTCTGGGAGGTAATCTCCTTTTGACTTTTCCCAAATTCTTCCAGCTGGTGGTGGCTTGTTAGTTCTGTGTTCCTTACCAGGGCCTCCTGCCATAAAATGGTTCATGCAGATAGTCACTGTGGTGCCTGACCGGGGTGGGCAGTTTCAGTCAGTGTTTCCCCTAACATAGCTATCAATGGACTCAGGTCTCCTGACTTTATTTTCTTTTAAAATTAATTAATTTATTTTAATTTCTCCTGACTTTAAATTTAGGCTTCTTTTTATTAATACCACATATTGCTTCTCCTCTTTTCTGGATATCAGAATGAACTGTTCTGTGTCCTGTCCATGTCTGAGATGTCACTACGATCTGGAAATGGACATAATTATCCCTTATCCAGTCACTGTAATGCCCCTGTCCTAGGCAACAGTTGAGGAAACACGGCTTTGCAGAGAAATGCTTTAATGCTAAGAAACAAATAGTGAAAATTTCAGGTATTCTTGAAGGCAAGTGGAGGAGAGGATTCCAGCTTGATAGATCAAACCTTGGCAGCAGCCTCCTATTCTTCTCCAGAGCAGGACTGGCATTGGAAGGAACTGAAGTTCCAAAGTCCAGAAGCTGTTCCTGTCCCTAAAATTTCTCTCCTGTCAGTGAGTTGATAGGTGTCAGTCCTTTATAAGGTGAAATGACTTTTATTTGCCAACCAGGGCCAAGGCTTACAATGCAAATAACCCTGGGAGAGAGAACACATTGGCTTAAGTTTGCAGGAAGTTGGAAATGATTGATTTCCTGGCAGCCATATTGTTGCACTCCAGCAGAGAGGGTGGAGAGATTGGGACTGTCGAGTGGAGGGGGAGAGTGGATGACGGCGATCCGTTTCTGAAGACATGCCCCCCTGCCCGCAGGACTTTCTCCGGAGAAGTAAACCAGCCACAGCTGTCCTTCTCCCAGCCACCCTCTCACCTTTACCCTCAGCTCTGGACTCGGCCTCTCCTTCCGGGCAGAGCTTCAGCTGCTCAGCTCGCTGGCCCTGACCCCAGGATGAACTCTGCATCCCGCTCTCAGCTCCTCAGGCTGCCTCATGCTCTTCTCTTTCATGGCTCCTTGGAGGCCTTTGAGGGAGCGGACACAGAGGGGAGGAAGCTGCTGCCTGCTCCTCTGCATCCTCTCATACTCCCCAGGGTACATCTGAGCCTTTTCCTGGATCTTAAAAAAAAAAATTAAGATATTGATTTAGCACGCTGGAAGACCCCATTGGAGGGACACGCAGCAGGAATAACAGTTTTCTTTGCAGGGAATGTATGTAGAGTGAGCATTCATGGGTGTGTCCGTGTATGAGCAACAAGAGAGTAAAGAGAATGTTTTTGCTGCATTCCATTGTCCTGAAATAAAAGCCATCAATGTTACAAGTATCCCCCAACAGGCACACATACATGCATACGACACACACACGCACAGACACATACACACACCCATGGGCTCCTTTCTGAATGGATTTCCATCTCCTGAACTTTTTGCCATAGGCTTTGTCTTTCCCATGACATGGAATAGACTACGGAAGAAAGTGACCAAATGGAAACTCTGAGCCCCTTCTCCAATGATTCATCTGAGTCCCAGGGCTGGACCACCAAGTGCCTAGCACTCTCAGCAAGGCCCAGGCCCCAGCTGCTGCCCAGCACAGAGCAGGTACTGGGGGTAGGCCGGGGCCTTGCCAGCCCCTGGAAGGGAAGTGCTTCCTTGCTGTGGAAGCACTCTTCTCATTTTTATGTACACGGCAAACCATGGCCCCCAACTTTGGATTCAATTACTTTTTTCCATGTCATTAGATCCTTTCCAGCAACCAGCCACCAACAGATTTCCAGAAAAGACATAGGCAAAATTGTGTACCCTATCCTCAGCCTGGTTCCCTGGGACATTCTCTCAGAGGGGAGAGCAAAGAAGCAAAGAACTTGGATAGCCCTTCATCCAAAAGCTCAGTCACTGGCCTAGGGTGCACCCTGCCAAGGCCATTGTCAGGGCTAACCCAGGAGGAGGGGAGAACTGTGTGTGACGGGAGTAGGGGACTCGTAACACTTGGGTCTGATCTGAACTCCTCGAATCTTGATCACTCATCTCATACATCCCAGGACCAGCCCACAGATGTGTGATTTGGACAGAAAGGCTTCGGTGGGAAGGTTGCTGAACTCCAAGGAGGGGAAGGTATAAAAACACTTCGGAGGAAAAGAAAGCTGTCGGTGGTAGGTTGAATGGAAAGAGATCCAGGGAAATAAGTTACTCCAATTACAAGGGGCACTAACTAAATAGAGGGGCTTGTCCCTGCAACGAGGCAGCTGGCAGCTCGTTGGAGTACAGACATCCAAGCCTTCCTGCGGTCTGGAATGGAGGGCTGGGGGTTGGTGTTTTGCTAGATAAGCAGAAGGAAAACCTTGAAAACTTACTTGCTTGATTCTATCCAATGCTTTCACTGATGAAAGGCTTAGGAGCTGCCAGAGGGCTTTAGCTCCTGCTGCTACCAAACAGGCGTGGTAGGTGAGACTCACAAGCACTTAGCTGAATTTAAAGGGAGAAGAGAGATGAGGTTCTGAAGTCCCAACCCAGCACGTGTCCCTGACCAGGGGCTGGAGTGTAAGCTCAAGTCCCAGATTGAGAGACCCGGGAACTGCCAGCTGATATTAAAAGGAACATTCTGCTTTGGGTGGACTCAGCATCCACTGGGAGCTGCAAAAGAAAGATAAACACACCTCTGAAGCTCCTGCTGGCCCAGGGATGGCATCCTGGGTAGGTCTCTGAGAAGGGAAGGGAGGAAGAAGAACCAAACAGACCCAGGAGAAATGACCTGGCCTGAATGTCAACACCCCACGCTGCTGTCAGGATCCTGCTCTCAGGCTCACAACTGAAGATCACCATCCTCCTGGTGAGAGACCAGCTTGCTGTGCAAGCAGAGAAAAGATTCTGTGCCCCCACGAGCAGCCCCAGCACATACTCTGAGCAGGACCCAGAGCACCGAGGCCTCCTCGGATGAGGACAAGACCTTAGCTGGATCATGGCAGTACTTCTGGAGACAGCCAACAAAAGCAGATGGAGCCCTAAGGGTCTCAGTTGAGAAAGTGGAACCTTTTTTTCTTTCTTTCTTTTATTCCAAGGCACAGTTCTTTCAAGAAGACAGAATCTGAAAGAAGTATCTTTAATGAAGACCATAAAATGAGAATGCATCTGTGAACCCCCAAGCCTGTCTTCCTCATTTTACAGTCATGGAAATGGAGGTCAAGACCACACAGTGAGAGGCAGAGATGGTTGAGTCCCTGGTTCCCATTTGAGCCTCATTCACTCCACCTGCCACCTCTGCTTTGTACGCCCTGCAGTAATTCGCAGCCAACCCACCAGGCACCGTGAACTGAGAATCCATGGACCGTAGTCCGCCAGGGTCCTCTGTCCATGGAAATTCTCCAGGCAAGAATACTGGAGTGGGTTGCCATTTTCTTCTCCAGGGGATCTTCCCGACCTGGGGATTGAACCTGGGTCTCCTGCATTGCAGGAGGATTCTTTACCTTCTGAGCCAGCAGGAAACGTGTCTTTTTTTTTTTTAAATAAACTCTTTTTTAGAGCAGTTTTAGGTTTACAGCAAAACTAAGTGGAAGGTACAGAAATTTCCCCATACATGCAGTTTTCTCGATTATCATACAGCTTTCTCCATTATCAACATCCTCCACCAGAGTAGTCCATTTGTGGCAAGTGATGAACCTACACTGACCCATCATAGTCACCCGAAGTCCATGGTATATGGCTCACTGTTGGTGGTGCACATTTGTGGGTTCAGATAAATGTATAATGATATATATTCATCACTGCAACATCAAACAGAGTTCTGACATGTACTCTGTCATACTGAAAGTCCTTGCACAGAAAATTTTCATGACAATTCCTATAACAAGGAACCCATCACAAGGCTTAATTGCCATTAGTCTGGGGATTTGTCTCTGGGGCACAGCTGGCTAGGTGCTCACTGTCTTGAAGACATTCTGCTCCCCCAATTCCGTGTTGCTGGCTCCTGGGATGGAAGTGCTTGGACATGCAGGCCCAGGATGAAGATGCAGGTGCTTCAGATGGACAGATAGGGTCAAAGCAGGACCAAGCTGTGATGCAGAGTTATTATTTTAGACAAAGCTCATCTTTGAAACCTTCTAGTTCCACCCTCATCACACATGTGTGTGCATGCACACACACACAAACAACTTTTCCTTTCTTCTAGAACTTCTCTCCATCCCTTTTAAGGATGCTAGTGTCCTTTTGCACTGTCTTCCACCCTGACTATTAAAATGTGCTTTAGGAAGGGGTCCAGTGTCAGTTATCTGCTTTTCAGCATTAGTTGAAGTCATCACATTTTCCTTCCTGGTGTATTTGTAACATGGGCCTTAGCTCTCCTTGTATACTGAAAAGTTTTGCCTTTTAGAAATCATAATAGATACCTAAAGCAAGTGAGAAGAAGAAGGCCCTTCCCTGGGTCCTTGATATCACCTGAAACTGTACCTGCTCCTGCTTTGCCTGCATATGTCCTGGCCTCCCTTCAGCCAGACAGAAGGATGAGGAACCAACGTTGGATGTAAACAAAGAAAGGGATTTGAATTAGAAATGGTCCTTTGGAGCAATAAGTCTAGTGTTATCTTCCCAAAATATAAACCAAATAAGCATAGATCCCTGGTTCTCAATGCTATGGCACAGAAGTGTGGTGTTAGAAGAAAGAGCCCCTGAAAGACTGGAATGCCGGTCCTGGGTCCGTGGAGAAGTAGCTGTGGGCTTTGCAAGTCACTCCACTTCTCTGAGCTTGAATCTCTTCCTCTCTCAAATGTGTGGGTTGGGTTAAATGGTTTCCGCAATTTCTTCCAGCTCCAACATTCTACAGTTCTATAGTTAGGGGAGAAACTAAAAGCAAACCAGATGAATTCAGGGTGCCAGGCTTCCCACATCCTCTGCTTTTGACCAAGGTGATTGAAGTGGCTGGAGGAAGCTATTTTCACCAAACCTAGGCTTGCTGTACCCCAGGAAGTAGGTGCTAATGCCCAGCAGATTGCAAATGCCACTATGACAAAGAGCCTGGCTCCATTTTAAAAGGAAAGCATATTGATTTTTGGAACAGCCATCTCCTAGAGAATGAAACTTTGAGCCAAACCAAGGAAATTTATGAGGGTTCAGCTTATTCTTATAAAGTTTTTAAATCAATAAGTGCTGCCTGGAGGAATCTGGCCATTGTGGTGGCTCAAAGAGCAGACACAAGGATAGTTATACTGGCATCAGAGGTAACAGACAAAGCAAGTCATGTGACACAGGGTCAGCCTGGGCTGGGGTATCTGGTGGAAAGTGCACTAGGCTTGGATCTGGATTTAAGACACATAGGTACAACTTCCAGCTCTGATACCAATCAGAGATAAGCTACGTCACTAAGGCAGGGACCATACATCTGTCTTGCTGACTACTGCAAACAGTGTCTGGCACTCAGTAAATATTTGTTGAGTCAGCGTTTTGCAGAGTCACATGATTACTGACCCTTGGCTTTCCTTTCTTACGTACTCTTTCACTGGATCCCTTCTCAGTCTTCCTACCACCACTTCCTTATCTAAGTCATCCTTGTCTTTGCCAAGATTGTTGCAGTAGGCTTCTAACATCTTCAGTGCCTCTGGTCTTGCCCTCAGTCTAGTCCATTCTCCACACTGAAGCCAGGGTAATCTCTCTGAAATGAAAGTCTGATCATATCACTCCATATTTTAAAATGCCTTCTAAATTGTCATATTTATTGGCATAAAATTATTCATAATAGGCTCATTTTCTTTTAATGTTTGCTGGATCTGTAATATCATCTCTTCACTTTTTGCCCAATATGTGGTAGTATTTAGTAAATGTTTCATATATACTTAAGAGAATGAGATGGTTGGATGGCATCATCAACTCAATGGACATGAGGTTGAGCAAACTCTGGGAGACAGTAAAGGACAGGGAAGCCTGGTGTGCTGCAGTCCATGGGACTGCAAAGAGCTGGACATAACTGAGCAACAACAATATACTTGAAAAGAATATGTTCTGAAGTTGTTTGTTGCAGTGCTCAATTGGGTAAATTTGGGAGCTTCCCTGGTGGTCCAGTGGTTATGACTCCATGCTTCCACTGCATTAGTCTAAGTAGAGACATTAATTTTATTAATCTTTTTTAGTATTGTGTATCTAGTAATACTTTTGGACTAAAGTCTTTTTTGCCTGAAATTAATATACCCATGCTAGTCTTTGGTTTATATAATGTATCTTTTTCTGTCTTTTTTCAATGCTTCTATGTCCTTGTAAAATAATAATTATATATATATATATATTTGTGTGTGTGTGTGTATCTCTGTCCCTGGTTTATGACACATTGCTCCAAAACCCTTGTAATCCTCTGAGTAATAGGAGTGCTAGAAGCTAGAATTATTGTTTTTCAGTCACTAAGTCATGTTGGACTCTTTGTGACCCCATGGACTGCAGCACGCCCGGCTTCCCCATCCTTCACTATCTCCCAGAGTTTGTTCAAACTCATGTCCATTGAGTTGGTGATGCCATCCAACTATCTCATCCTCTGTCACCCCTTTCTCCTCCTGCCCTCAATCTTTTCCAGAATCAGGTCTTTTCCAATGAGTTGACTCTTTGCATCAGGTGGCCAAAGTATTGGAGCTTCAGCTTCAGCATCAGTCCCTCCAATGAATATTCAGGGTTGATCTCCTCTAGGATTGACTGATTTGATCTCCGTGCAGTCCAAGGGACTCTCAAGAGTCTTCTCCAGCACCACCATTTGAGGACCTAGAATATTTTTTTCTAGTATTTGATATTTTACTCTACACTCTGACACATATCTCCTAAATCCCTTGGGATTTCCTGGGTGATAGGAATATTCCTATCCTAATAATATGACTTTTGGTGGATTCTTAGATGGGGTCTGGTCCCCAGAAAGATCAAACCATGTTTAAATCTTGAAACTTTCAGCCTAAACTCCCATCCTCATGGGAGAGGAGAGGGGCTGGAGATTGAGTTAATTACTGATCATACCTGTGTGATGAAACCTCAAAAATCTCTCAAGTATAAGGTTTGGAGAGTTTCTGGGGTTGATGAATATGTCTATGTGCTGGGAGGGTGGCACATCCCAACTTAATGGGATTAGGATCTCCTGCACTCACCTTGTGTACCTCTCTGACTGTTCATCTGTATCCTTTTTATATCCTTTATACTCTATAATTGGCTTCCTTGCTAGCTCAAAAGGTAAAGAATCCACCTGCGACGCGGGAGACCTGGGTTTGATACCTGCGTCAGGAAGTTCCCCTGGAGCAGGGTATGGCAACCCACTCCAGTATTCTTGCCTGGAGAATCCCCATGGTCAGAGGAGCCTGGTGGGCTATAGTCCATGGGGTCACAAAGAGTCAGACATGACTGAGCAACTAAGCACAGCATACATATTCTATTATAAACTGGTATATGTAGGTGTCTCCCTAAGTTCTGTGAGCCATTATAGCAAATTGTTGAACCTGAGAAGGGAGTCATAGGAATCTCCAGTTTGTAGCCAATTTGGATGGGAGTTTAGGTAACGTGGGGATTACTTGTGACTGGCATCTGAAGCAGGGGGAGTTTTGTGGAACTGAGCCCTTAATTTGTGGCATCTGGTGCTAACTCCAGGTACATAGAGTCAGAATTGAATTGAATTTTAGGACATGAAACTTCTCTTGGAGAACTGATAGGTATGGGGAAAAACCCATACATTGTGTGACCAGAAGTGTTCATTCTGCAGAGAAAATAGAGAGATTTTTTTTTCCTCCTTTCAATCCTTATTTGTAAAGTTTACCTTTAGAAACAACATTTAGTTGTTTTTTTTTTTAATAAATTTTGAAAATCTTTGTCTTTCATTCAGTATTTATTCTATTTATAATTGCTCTTAAGTATTGATATATGTGGGCTCCCCTGGTGGCTCAGGTGGTAAAGAATCTGCCTGCAATGCGAGAGACCCAGGTTCAATTCCTGGTTTCGAAGATCCCCTGGAGAAGGGAATGGTAACCCCCTCCAGTATTCTTGCCTGGTGAATTCCATGGACAGAGGAGCCTAAAAGGCTACAGTCCACAGGGTGGCAAAGAGCTGGACACAACTGAGCAACTAACACTTCCACACGTTCATTGATATATTTGGTTTTAAGTGTACATTGTTATGCCAATAAATTTAACAATTTGAATGAAATGGATGAGTTCTTGAAAAGCACAATTTCCTAAAATTAATGCAAAGATAAGTAGAATCTTTCCATGTCTATGGTGTAATTTCTTCCAAATATTTTTGGAAGAAATAATACTAATCTTATACAAACTCTTCCAGGAAAAAGAAGAAAAATAATGAATAATTCCCAACTCATTTTATAAAACCAGCATTATTTTCATCAAGTGACACCAACACCTGAGAATGACATTTATTTTTTTTAAATTTTTTAAACACCAAAAATATTTTGTATTGGGGTATACCCAGTTAACAATGTTGTGGTAATTTCAGGTGAACAATGAAGACATATACATATCTTCATGTATATGCACAGCTATACATATGTATGTATCTGAGAATGATATTTCAAGAAATTACAATTACAGACCAATCTTACTTATAAGCATAGACACAAAAGGCCCAAACAAAATTTAATGAATTAAATCCATCAATATACAGAAAAAGATAATACATAATGGCTATATGCCAGGAATATAAGTTTGATTTAATATTCAAAAATCAATCAAAATTTTACTATATTGATAGAATGGAGGAGAAAAACATTATAAAAACATTATAGTCATCTCAATAGATGTAGGAAAAAAATTTGACCAAGTTCAACATCCATTCTTGGTTAAAAAACAAATTTCAGCAAACTGGGAATAAAAGAAAGTATCTATAGCATAAATTATACTTGATAGCAAAATATTACATGCTATCCCTTGAGTTCAGCAAAAAGATAAAAATGTCTACTTTCATCATTACCATACAATAGTATGGTGGAGGGCCGAACCAGTACTGTGAGCATAGCGTAAAAGAGGTATAAAGATTGTAAAATAAGACATAAAACTAACATTATTTACAGAGTATATAATTGTACAAGTAAATAATTCAAAAGAATCAATTGAAAAACTATTAAAATTAATAAATAATTTAACAATATCACTCTATGCGAGGTCACCATGCAGCAATCACTTGTATATACTAGCAAAAAATTAGAAATTTTAAGGAGTTTTAAATGTCATTTTATATTAGCACAAAAAATAAAATGTTTAGGAATAAATCTTACACAAGACCTCTATGCCAAAATCTGCAAAATATTACTGAAAGAAATTCTTAAGTCCTCAGTAAATGGATGGATGAATACACCAAGTTAATGGGTTGAAAGACTGAATGTTGTTAAGATGTCAGTTTTCCCCAAATTGATCCACAGATGAAATGCAATCCCAATCAAAACCCCAGTAGGCTTTTTAAAAAGCAGAAATTACCAAAATTTAAAAATTTACATAGATGTGCACTTAATATAGAATAGGTAACAATTCTGAAAACAAAAGTGACAAATCTGGGAGACTTATATTACCTGATTTGGGGACTGACTATAAAATTACAGCCGTCAGTTCAGTGCGTTATTGGCATAAGGGTAGACAAATAGATCAATGAAGCATATTAGAGCCCCGAAATAGATCCACACACACATGGTCAATTTCTTTTTGACAAAAGCTCCAAGACAATTCAATGGGGGAATTACAACAAATTGTGTGGAGACAAAATGATATTTATATGGGGGAAAAATGATTCTCAAGCCCTATTATATACCATAACAAAAACTTTCCTCAGACCATAGATCCACATGCAAATGAGTAAACATAAAACTTCTAGAAGAAAATCAATATCTTCACCTCCACAGGGTATAAGCATTAATTTTTTAAACTGAAGTATAATTGACCTACAACATTATATTAGTTTCAGATGTATAACATAATAATTCCACATTTGATATATTGTGAAATAATTACCACAATAAGTCTAGCTGTCTGTTTCAGAAGTTTTTTTTGTGAAGAGAATTTTAAAGATTTACTCTCATAGCAACTTTCAGATATGCAATACAGTATTATTAACTATAGTCATCATGCTATACATTATATCCCTAAGGCTTATCTATTTTATAACTGAAAGTTTCTGCCTTTTGACTTCCTCACTCTCTTTGCCCACCCTCCATCCCTTGCCTCTGGCAACCACCAATCTGTTCTCTGTATCTGTGAGCTAAGTTTTTTGGTTTTGATTCCATATAAAAATGAGTTCATATGGTATTTATCTTTCTCTGACATTTCACTTAGCATAATGCCCTCCAGGTCCATCCATACTGTCAAAAATGGAGATATTTCATTTTTTTAAATGGCTGAATAAAATTTGTGTGTGTGTGTGTGTATATATATATATATATATATATATATATATATATATATATATATATATATATATCACATTTTCTTTATCCATTCACCTGTCAATGGACACTTAGGTTGTTTCCATATCTTGGCTATTGTAAGTGATACAAGCAGTAATTTCTTCAATAAGGTACAGAAAACACTCACCACAGGGAAAAATGATAAATTGTATCTCAAAATTAAAACCCTGACTTCTGCTTTTCAAAAGACTCTATTAAGAAAAGTGGAAAAGCAAGTTACAGATTGAGATAAAATTTTTGCAATATGTATATCTCACAAAGGATTTATGTCCAGAATACATAAACAACTCCTTAATAACAATAAAAAGTAGCTCCAACTTCTTTAAAGATCATATTTGAGCAGACACTTAGCAAAAGGCATATGAATGACCAATAAAAGAGATTCTCAGCAACATAAGTCATTAGAGAAATGCAAATTAAAACTTCGGACAGGACTACACAAAAATTAGAAATTTAAGTTTTAAATGTCATTGTATAGTAGCATAAAAGAATAAAATGTCTAGGAATAAATCTAACACAGACCTCTATGCCAAAATCTCCAAAATACTACTGAGAGAAAATTTTAAGTCCTCAGTAAATGGGTGGATGAATATACTACCCACTGAATAAACAACACCAGGCTGTTGATGAGAATGTAGAGAAACAAGAGTTTTCCAAATTGTTGCTGAACGTGTGGAATGACACAACTATTTTGGGAAACAGTTTGACAATTGCAACTAAAGCCAGATGTCTACATACAACTCCATGCTTGGGTATTTGCCCAACAGAAATGAGTGCATATGTTGACCAAAGATGTGTACAAGAATATTCACAACAGCTTTATTGGTACTCACCAAAATCTTGATTGAGTGCAAATGCCTTTTAACAGGTGAATGATTATAAAAATTGAGACGTGGTCTTACAATGGAATATTGCACAGCAATGAAAAAGGACAGACTATAGCAATAACCAGGCCGAATCTTACAGGCATCAAGTTGAATGAAAAAGCTAGACTCAAAAGGTAATATTGTATAATTCCATTTATATAAAATTCAGAATGGGGCAAAACTAATCTACAATGAGAGATTCTGGAAGAGTGGTTACTTTAGAATTGACTGATGAGGTGGCATGCAGAAGCCTCCTGGATCTTGATCTGGGAGGAGGGTCCATGGTGTAGACATAGGTAAAATCAACACTTTAGTTGGAATGACCAATTTGTCTTGGATTACCTGGAACTGACCTGGTTTTAAAACTAGAAGTCCTATCCTGGGGAAGTCAGAATGACTGGTCCCTAACTATAGGTTTGTGCACTTTGCCTTATATATGCTATTCCTCAATTTTTATAAATCTGGAAAAGAAAAATATGCATAAGAAAAAAAATGTTTTTTCAGTATTGTTTATTCAGTGGGTAGTATATTCATCCACCCATTTACTGAGGACTTAGAATTTTCTCTCAGTAGTATTTTGGAGATTTTGGCATAGAGGTCTGTTTCAGATTTATTCCTAGGCATTTTATTCTTTTATGCTACTATAAAATGACATTTCCATCACCCCCAGGATGGAGTCCAAACTCCTTTCTTACGGTACAGTGTGCGTTTGCAGGGTGGCCCGTCTGTGTCTCTTGGTTTTCACTTCCTGCCTCACTCCTTGCTCTCTTTCCATCAGCCCCACTGACTGTTGCCAGCTCCCCAAAATGTGCCTGACTCTCTCATGCATAAGATAGTTCCTCTGTCCAGAGACCCTTTTTCCCTAGCTCTTCCCAGGTAACTCCAGTCCACCATCCTTCTACACTCAGTTTGGATATCATCAGCTGTCACAAGTTTTCCCTGGCACATATCCAAGGTTTGGGATATGTCATAACACACGTTTATAAGTGGTATACATATATTTATTTATTCCTTTATTTAAGAAAAGATTATATTAAGCTCTTTGAAAAGGTGCCAGGAAGTACCCGGCCCTACCGGGCCTCACAGTCTAATAAGCAAATAAATAGACCATGGCAGAAAATATAGGTATACAGGGTACACACTAAGGCACCACCTCCCACCAGCTCCCCTGAGCCTGCAGGGAGAAAGAGGGCTTTTAACAGCTATTTCAGGAAGAAATGATACCTGCAAAATAAATTCCTAAATCTCTTTCAAACACTTATCAGTTGCATGGATTAAAAGGTATCATTTTCTTTCAGTAATCTTTAAAATAACTGAGTCTCCTTGCTTTCCTCCTCCCCCTCCAGTTTTGTTGAGATACAACTGACAAACTGTATAAGTTTAAGTGATGTAACTTACATAGATCATGTAATGATTACCACCATAGGTTTAGTGAAGATCTATCATCATTGCTTTCCTACTTTTAAATGTCATCCAGAAAAAACAGTGGTACTCAGTAGCAGTGAACTGTCCAAAGGTTATAACAGTGTTGTGTGCAATTGTACAAGGCTGAGTGTTGAGGAAGTGGAACGTTGTTATGAGAAAATCGTCAGGTCAGACTACCTGGGCTTCAGTCATTTTCCCAGAGCTTTGTGACCTTGCTCAAATATTTAAAACTCTCTGAGTCCCAAGTTCTTCATATGCAACACTGGAATAAAAACTGTACCTCTCTCTTGGGGGTTACTGTAAGGATTAAATGAATCACTACTCATAAAGGACTTGAAAAGTTGACTGACAGGTATACAGTCAGCATTCAGTGAGTGTAGCCATTTTTATGTGGAAGACTAGGCAACAGTGCAGACCTGTCCCCATTCATTATGACTCCAAGTCTCCCCACTCTCTTCTGAGCCCCAGGCTCATAGCCCTTATAGCCGAAAGGATGTTATCACCTGATTAAAATGTGAGTAGCTCAAATTCAACATCAATCAGTCCCAGATCCCCTTCTTGATTGTTTTGACTAATTAGCTATTACCTAGATTAAAAACATCACAATCATACTACTTTCCACCTTCTTCCATACCCAATTATTCAGCAGGTCTTGAAACTTCTCACAGCTGTTACTTTTTATCTTTCCTAGTTCCCTTGCCACTTTCAGAAATAGAATTTCAGATCATCGCACATTGGGATTTCTTCCACAGCCTCTTAACTCGTGCACACGTGCCAAGTCACTTCAGTTGTGTCTGACTCTTTGAGACCCTATGGACTATAGCCACCAAGGCCCCTCTGTTCCATGGGATTATCCAGGCAAGAATACTGGAGTGAGTTGCCATGCTCTCCTCTAGGGGATCTTCCCAACCCAGGGATTGAACTGGTGTCTCTTAATGTCTCCTGCATTGGCAGGCAGGTTCTTTACCACTAGCACCACTTGGGAAGCCCATCTCTTAACTCAGTCCCCTCTAATTCAGACTGGTATTCCTAGATCATCCTTTGATTCCATATTTTTTTTGTCCAAAAATCTTCAGTGGAACCTAATTGTCCTTGGGAATCAGTCAGACTTCACAGTCTGACATTCATTGTCCATCATAATCTGACCTAAAACTACCCTTTAAAGTCAATTTATCACAAAATTTCTGTCAACTTGTTTGCCTAATCTAAAGCACTGTCTGGCAAATTGCACTGGAACTGAGTTGAGGTGCAAGGGCTAAAAGGAGATTCTTTCTCTTCTAAGCCCAGACTTAAAGCTTAGCACCAGTCCCTTATGTGAATGAGGCAGATACCCTGAATATGCATGACCAAGGAGAAATAAAAGCAACCAAGATGGCTCCTCTCAGGCCAACATGATCCCTGGCTTTCCTATCCAGCCACATGGACAGAAAATGCAGACGCTTTTTAAGATTCCAGTGTTCTTGTCCACCACAAAAGCCTGATCCTGTCATCGTCCTGAGTCTGGCCAATTGGACTTGTAACTCCTCCAGTGGTGGAGAGTGAACTGGAGTTCTGGCATCTTCCTTCAGCCAGTGTGTTAGTCACTCAGCTGTGTCCGACTCTTTGCAACCTGTGGACTGTAGCCCGCCAGGATCCTCTGTCCATGGGACTCTCCAGGAAAGAATACTGGAGTGGGCAGCCATTCCCTTCTCCAGAGGATCTTCCCATCCCAGGGATTGAGCTGGGTTCAGTTGTTTACCAGCTGAGCTACCAGGGAAGCCCTCCTTCACCCAGAGCCTTGACTTTATAGAGCTTCCCACCTTTTCACCCTGCTCACATCATTGACCCTGACTTGAAAATCTTTTGCCTATTGAAATTCTATTTGACATCCTTCCAGATCTAGAATGACATTCTGTTTTTTGATCACCTTTCTTCAAACTCATATATTCTCAGTTCTTACAGCACTGATTGTACTTCTCATTTGATACTAAGTGTCTTCTGCCTTGAATTATTAGCTATATTTCCCCGAGGGTATATATTTACTCATAACAGCACTGGCAGCTCCTTAAGCTATAGACCACATCCCTGTGCAAGTCTGGAGCTGTTAATTAAGCTTCTCTGGTCCAAATTTTTACTCTGATGCCAACTAAGCTTAATAAATATGTGTTGATGAGTTAAATGTTTTATGCATTAGGCGTTGAGCTATACATTTCAGTGTGAAAGAGAGCTAAAGAAATGGGTCACATACAAGGCTGTTCATTGCTACTAAGGATGGCAAAAAATAAAAACCAAGAAGTGTCCGCTAGCAAACTAATGGATCAATAAAATCTTTTATACATCTATGTTGAAGCACTACTCTGAATAAAAATAATAGACTAGATCTACATGTATCAACACAGATAGATCTAAAACCATAATGCCCAATGAAAAGAGCAAGTTTTAGAGTTATATCTTACATGCATGTAAATTTTAAAACAGCTAAAATAGTGTATTCTATTTGTGTATATGAATAGAAGAAAAACAGGTTATAAAAATATGAATGAAACCTATTCGTATTTATTGGTTGAAAGAAGGGATTGGTCAAAGAGTCTTCCAACTGTTTTCTGTAACTTTAATTTTATTAAACAAAGTAAACTCAACAACATGGGAGCTTGTTAGATTGTTATTTGTCTTTTTCTATATTTTTAAAGCTTCTCAAAATGAAGAGAAACAAACAAAAAGATAGCATCCAGTCCAGCCCCCTGTCCTCTGGCTGGCAAGTTGCTCTTCTTGTTCTTATATGAGTGTAGAGATCGGGGCAGAGGGGAGGGTCTGAAGCTGTTGAGAGGCTAGGGCATGGCTTGGGAATTACTGCTGATGGAATTACTAAATCCTTTCAATCTGCTAGTTTTCTTAGTGATTTTCTTGTAAGTGAGAAGTGAGGTGGAGGTAGGGGGTTGCAGAAGGAAAAGGAAAAATAAAAACCTTGTTGCCTGGTTACAGTAGATCGCTATATGTTGTTTTCCAGCCTCTAAAAAAGAGATGTCTTATTCTTTGTACCATTTTTGGGTTGATGCTGTTTCCAGCAAAGGTCTGTACGTGTCTTGTATGCTGTCTGCAATAATAATAACGACAATAAGAGCTAGCCATTTTAAAGAGCTTATTCCACCCTGGGCATGGTACACTTTACCTGCGGCCCATGGGGTTGCAAAGAGTCAGACACGACTGAGTGACTGAACTGAAGTGGACTTGTATCTGTATGGGTAGTTGTGGCTCTGAGTACCATAAAATTCTATTCCAACAGAGTTCAACAGTAAGAAAATGTATTAGGTCACAGAGCCTGGAGTCCAGAGATTGACAGCCTTCAGGACTGGTTCATTCAGAGGCTCCATGATATCAGCCAAGACCCAAGATTCCTTCTGTCTTTCTGTCCTACTGTTGGAGGACAGTTGGTCCTGCTGTAGGAGAGACCCAAACTGGCTCAGACCTGCCCATCCCTAACAAGTCACTGTGGAGGAGATGGCTTTTCTAGAAACTCCAAAGCCTCCAGCAGCTGGGGTGGAATGGATGTGGGAACACCATGCCCGACACAAGTGTGTTCTATTAGTCCTGTGGAGTAAATGCTGTTACAACCTACATGTCATAGGTGGGAAGACGATCAATGAGAAGTTACGCGGTCTACCCGGGGTCCACGCCTGGTGAGCACATGCTCTCCCCGCCTGTACTGTACTGCCTTCCAGGACCTTTTGGTGAGAATTTAACCATAACCAACAAGTCAGCCACGTGGTCCTCCCGCCATGGAAATCCCGCCGCGATGGCTGGTGGGTGACCACCTCTAGGTCTCCGCAGCTCCCTTCCTTCAGTTCCTGACTCCCTCTTCCCTTTTGCCACACTGCTGCCATCTCTTCCGCTCCAGGAGCTCCTCTGTCTGCAACCTTCACTGTGAGTGATGGATGGATGCACCACTTTCCTGGTTCCCTGCTGTCTTTGGGGAGCTGGTCCCTAAAGTAGTTTTATACCATTAATCTTTCTTGAAACAAACTGTTAGAGGCTGAGAACAACAACAACAAACTGGGGAAATTTACAGAGGCTACAGAACCTGATGATTCTCTTAGTCATCGAGCTGGACCTCTTCCCAGTAAGTAGGCCTGAGGGCCTATCCAAGAGGAAGGGAGGAAGGCTTCCTGAAGCTCGTACCTCTCGGTGTTGGGGCAGCACCTCGGAGCTCCTCCCCAAGGTCACCTTCTCAGGAGGACCTCCTCCAAGCACTCAGCTGTCGTCTTTCAAGGTGTCCTCCTTGGAAGCAGCACCTCCACCATGGAAGTCTGGTTTTCCTGGGTGGGGTGGCTGATTCCCAGCAATGCTGTGCCCCAAGATTCTGGGGTGCCAAATGACGCAAGTGGGTCAGAGTCAGCCAGTGGGCCAGCGAGGCTGTGCATATGAATGTGCAGATGGATCTTGTTAAAACACAGATTCTGATCCAGTAGGTCTGGGGTGGGGACTCTAGACTCATTTCTGATAGGCTCCAGGGGATGCTCATGTTGCCGGTGCACGGTCCACACTGGAAGGACAGGGGTATGAAAGATGCTCACATTGGCTGTAGGCCAGCCATCCCATTATGGACACCAGTAGGTTTGGGGCCTAGCTAGGGCCAAGGAATCAGCATGTCCTGGGAGCAGTCCATTCTGGCCTGACGTGATGTTTGGTCATCAGAGACTTCCAGAGATGAGTAATCCTGGATCTCCTCAGAGCCCTAAGTTACCAAAGCCGAAGGGTGGAAGCCAGGGGAAGACACATGTCCTTAGTGTGAAGGCTAGCTCTGACAGCAGAGAGCCCCTGAGGCCTGGGTGTGGCCGAGAAGAGCCGAGAAGATGCTTGCTGAGGCTGGAGGGAGGGCCAAGGCTGGGGCAGGGGAATTACACGGTTTGCTGTGCTCTCAAGGTTCCCCTTCAGCCCTGAGGTTTTCTAAACCCTAATTCAGGGACAGAAAACAGTGATGAGTCAGAACCTGGTTGCCTTCTCACCGACTTCCTGTTCAGCCAGGTTATTCAAAGTGATTTGTGTGAAAGCCAGCTTGTCATTCTAGCCCTGTTTGTTTGGTGTTTGTAGTACTCTCCCCACATAAAGCCCTGCCCCCTTCTCTAAATGATCACAAGTGGTTAATATCATCAACGCAGTCACAAAAGAGTTCGGTTTTAAAGTGAGAAGAAAACTATTGACAGGTTTATACAAGAGACGTAATTAACTGCATGCTCTGGTGATCTGCCAACACATCTTTCTCTCCTTCCAACCTTCTAGCTCTTCCACAAGTCTTAAAAAGCCTGTTATAGCCTTTAAAGGCAAAAAAAAAAAAAAAACCCACAAAAAACCATGGCTTGGCTCTGAGAAGTATTCTAATCTTATGCAATTTAAATTTGGGATCGTCTCTAAAAGATAACCCGATACAGATGCTGTGGGTAAAAAACCACTCTGCACTGACGCCAGCCGCCATGTCGTCCATCCTCGCCTTCTGACAGGCCAGCTTTCTCAAGCGCGTTCTGTCTCAGCAAAGGTCAAGCACGAAAAGTCGGAGAGCTCAGAAATACAAATGAACACTACCAAAGGCATAGCTGCAGAGGCAGGAGAGGCCTCTGTAGGCAAAGCAGTGCAGCCAGCAGACAGTGCGAGTAAAAGCAGGAGAGAAACGGCACGGCGAGGTTTGTAATCAGGAGAAGCTCTGAAGTCTGTCATTTGGAGGCTTCCAGTATTTTTAATACACCAGTGAGAGAAGAGCTTGGTGAGGAGGGCCATCTTTCATCCCTGATCCTCTCCCAGACAGCGAAAGCAGAGTGAGCACATTTGCATAAAAGAAGAAAGGGACAGATTGTCACTCCAGAAGGACCGGCAGGACACCTGTCAGAAATATTAAAAAGCAGAATCATCTCACAAAATGTGGAATGTTTCATGGGCCGGTCTTGAGAAACTTGGTGGAAAGACTACAATGGAAATAAATGAACTGAGGGCCGTATCCCACCTACAAACCCTCATCTTGTGAATTGAATTCAGGCTCCTGGAAAAAGCCCTTTCCTCTGTCCTTTGTTTCCCACTGAGAATCCCTCCAGACTGCGAGCCCCTCTTCTGCAGCAGAGAGAATGATCGAGCTGGTAGAACTCATGAGAAATTTTCTTGGCTCCGCTCTCACCCAGGTCAGCGCCCTCCCCACACCCCGAGCAGCCACCCCTAGTGGGCACATCCCCGCCTCTCCTCGGTGTCCCCATTCTCAAGTCACACTCAGACCCCACAGGAGCATTTTCAGTAGACGGAACTGAGACAGTGCAATTAGCACTGTACTTCAGGCCACCGTCGGAGAAGGCAGTGGCACCCCACTCCAGTGTTCTTGCCTGGAGAATCCCAGGGACGGGGGAGCCTGGTGGGCTGCCGTCTATGGGGTCGCACAGAGTTGGACGTGACTGACATGACTTAGCAGCAGCGGCAGCCAGGCCACAGTGAGTTAGGAAGACGTTCGTGGCTGCCTGCATATCACACGGTTTCTTGAAAAACGCAGTCTAGGCAAACAAACCAATTTAAGGAGCATGTCTCCATGGCTCAGTCCCACCTCAGAAAGGTTAAGTCATGTCTCCTCCAAAGACTACGTACGATCTGAGGGAAACAGAGCGGGAAGGTGCTGGAGCAGCAGGCTGCTGTGGGTGCATGGCCAAGGCGATGCCCTTGGCGCTTGGCGTGTGGCCCACAGCCCCAGTTGCTGAGCAGGAGGACAGTGGTTTGGGGGTTAAATTTCCTGTGCCCACACTCAGGGAGGGGACAGTCCACTAGCCTCCAAAAGATGTTTTGGGCTACAGAGACAAAGAATCTGAAAGAGATTGGCAGGATTCGGGAGAGGGTAGGGATATAGAAGGAGACAAGAGCTTTTAAAGGGACACCTGAGTGAGTGGCAGACAGATCCTTCCCTTCCCCGTGCGTTCTAGGCAGCTCTGGGCAGGAGGAGGAGGAGGCTGAAGAGCCTGAGCCAGCGAGGTGGGAGCTGCCCAGAACTGCCTGCCTGTGACTCAGGGTGGAATTTTCCTCCCGAGCAATGAAAATAGGATGAGGTTTTTGTTGCTGTTGTCAGTCATATTGATCTTCTATTGTTAGATCTCTCTCTCTCCCCACCCCTTTCTCTCTCTGTATCTCTCTCATCACACACACACACACACACACATACACACATTTACATACGTGTGTGTGGCCCTTTCTCTCTAGCAGCGTTCTAACTTCAGGGAGCATCAAATTACCTATGTGTATGTGTGTGTTAGTTGCTTAGTCATGTCCGACTCTTTGCAACCACATGGACTGCACTCCACCAGAATCTTCTGTCCATGGAATTCTCCAGGCAAGAATACTGGAGTGTGTTGCCATTTCCTTCTCCAAAATTTACCTATAATGCTTGATAAAAATGTGAATCCCCAGTCCACCTCACCAGAGGTTCTGACCCATGGTGTAAAACCATTTTTACTAATCAGAGCATTTACTAATCAGCATTACCCTCCCTATCAAATAGGAAAGAGTGATAAAACAGAGATGAGGCTAAGCAACAAGATAAGCAAGGGAACGAATATAGACACGCACAGCTCCAGCCACGCCCATCTTCAGCAGAGATGTTCAGGCACCATTCAGGGGTTTAGACATTTATGTGAGACTATGAAATTGATATGAAGTGATATTTCAGGTTGCAGGTCATGGCTCTGGACCAAAAGAATCTCCACCACAGGGCTTGATGGTGTGTTGCTGCAGATGTTGGGGGGAAATCTATCTCTGGCTGTCTGAGCAGTGACCTCTTGAGGGTGTCTACAGCTGAGTCTAGTCACTGGTTGTTGATGTATGGGTGGGCCAGCCGCAGGGTTTCTGCACATGGGTAAATAACTCATTTTTTTCCCAAATAAAGCAGCATATGAGGTTCTACAGAACAAGTATTTTGGAAATTTATTGTCCTTTATCACTCTTAGGCAGTTTCACTGGGACTTCCCTAAGACTAAGACTAAGTGGCTAAGACTGTGTTCCCAACTGGGGGGCCTGGGTTCAATCCCTGGTCAGTGACTAGATCCCTCATGCCACAACTAACAGTTCACATGCTGACTTAAAAAAAAACAAACACAAAAAAACCCCACTCTTAGGCAGTTTCAAATAATCTCTATTCTTGGAAGAATGAGCCCAGAGGATTCTTGATTCAAATGTAAACATTGGTGTCTCAAATATCTTCTAGACCAGTGCTGTCCAATTGATAGATAAAATACAATGTGAGCTACATATGTAGTTGTGTGTGTGTGTGCACGCTCATTTGTGTCCAACTCTTTGTAGCCCGTGAACTACAGCCCACCAGGCTCTTCTGTCCATGGAATTTTCCAGTCAAGAACACTGGAGTGGGTTGCCATTTCCTACTCCAACACATGTAGTTAGTTTTTCTATTTTATTAAGAATATATAAAGAAAGATGTGACATTGATTTTAATATTTAACCCAATATATCCAAAGTATTAGGGGCTTCCCAGGTGGCTCAGTGGTAAAGAATCCACCTGCCAATGCAGGAGATGCAGGAGATATGGGTTCCATTACTGGGTTGGAAAGATCCCCTGGAGTAGGAAATGGCAACCCACTCCAGTATTCTTGCCTGAAAAATCCCATGGACAGAGGGGCCTGGTGGAATACAGTCTATGAGATTGCAGAGAGTTGGGCATGACTTAGTGATTAAAATAACAACAACAACATGCAAAGTATCATTTCAACATATAATCAATATTTTTAAAATTACCAGTGTAACACTGCATCTTTTTTTGTCCTAAATCTTCAAATTTGAGTGTGTATTTTACCCTTAAAGTCTATCTCAGTTTGGACTAGCCACATTTAAGTGCTCAACAGCCACATGTGACTGGTGGCTACTGGACAGGACTGTGCAGATGTAGACCATGGATCAACCTGGGACAGGTTGGTGGAACACCCAATGATGAGGGGAAATGATGGAGGGGAAGGTGAGAAGCATTAATGTGTGTTCCCATACATGATCCATAAAGAAATCCTATTGGCTCACCCTCCAAAATATGTCCAGAATTCTGCCTCTTCTCACCACTTCCACTGCTGTCACCATGGTCCAAGTAACTCTCTCACCTGGATAGTCTCTTACTGGTCTTCCATCAATCATTCCTTTCCCTTCCATCTTAGGAACATACTTCCTGTTTTTTTTCCCAACAGACTGGTCTTCCCCCAGATACAAGACATCTTCAAGGCAAACCCCTTCACCTCTAAGTTTTTGATCAAATAACACCTTCTCTTTGAGATTTGCCTTACATAAGGGTACAAATAGGGCTTCCCTGATAGTTCAGTTGGTAAAGAATCCACCTGTAATTCAGGAGATGCTGGTTCAATTCCTAGGTTGGGAAGATCCCCTGGAGAAGGGCAAGGCTACTCACTCCAGTATTCTGGCCTGGAGAATTCCATGGACAGTTCATGGGGTCGCAAACAGTTGGACATAACTGAGCAACTTTCACTTTCAAGAGTACCAATGACCCACCTTCCACCATCCTGCCCCTCCCCTCCTCGCAGCGAGTCCCCCTTGTCCAGATCCACTATAGAATACACCCCTGCTGTGTTTTTTGTTCTTAACTTTATTTATTTGTTTTTGGCTGGCTTCTCATTGCGGTGGCTTCTCTTGTTGCAGGGCATGGGCTCTAGAGCCCAGGCTCAGTAGTTACAACACACAGGCTCAATTGCTCTGCAGCAAGTGGCATCTTCCCAGGCCAGAGATTGAACCTGTGTCCCTTTCCCTGGCAGGCAAACTCATCCACTGGACCACCAGGGAAGACCCTCACGTTGTGTTTATTGTTTACTCTCTGCTACCTCCCCAAATGTAAGCTTTATAAAGCGGGAATCCTCATCTGTTTTGATCACTGCTATATCTACAGTGCCTATAACAGTGCCTAGCAGGTAGTTGGTGCTCAGTAAATATTTGTTGAGCAAACAAGTGAATAAATAAGAGTGGATGCTCCCTGGACTCAGCTCTCCCTCAGGCTCCTCTGTCCCACCCTCCCCAGCCCTCTTCCTCACTTTCCCACTGCATGCAAAGGCGCGCAAAGGAACGGCCAAGACAAGAGTTAGTTTATCATCCTCGCTAAACAAATTCTTCCCTTAGAGCAATGATTCTTCACTGGTTTTGCTTTTGTTCTTGTTTAAATCATGGACTCCTTTGCAAAGTTGATGGCTTTTATGAATGTTCTTCCTCCAATATCCATGGAAACATAATTTCACATACAAATTTAGGAGCTCACAGGCCTCTGTTGGTCATCAGTTAGAGGCCAGGGACCTCATGTTAAGAATTTGTGTCCCAGAGGTTCACCCACACAGTTTTCCTATACGTCTTTGAAATCAAATCTTTCTGCTGCAACAAAAATAGCAACCATATCCAGAAAGAAATTATAGAAGCAAATTTTTGCAGCCAGAAGCAAATGTAAACGGTGATATAGTTCATCTTCCCTCCCAGGAAAACTCCATCCGGAGCGGGAGGCAGTTCAGTATCTCATATGTGAAAGGTCTTCCTTATACTTTATCTAAATGGCTCTTGTTTTAGGATTAACAGGCCTTCTCTAGTCAGATCTGGGGAAACAAGAAAGCAAGTTGTTGTTGTTCAGTCACTCAGTCGTGTCTGACTCTTTGGGACCCCATGGATTGCAGCATGCCAGGCTTCCTTGTCCTTCACCACCTCCCAGAGTTTGCTCAAACTCATGCCCATTGAGTCGGTGATGCCATCCAACCTTCTCATCCTCTGTTGCCCACTTCTCCTCCTGCCTTCTATCTTTCCTAGCATTAGAGTCTTTTCCAATGAGTCAGCTCTTTGCATAAGGAGACCAAAGTATTGGAACTTCAGCTTCAGTCCTTCCAATGAATATTAAGGGTTGATTTCCTTTAAGATTGACTGGTTTGATCTCCTTGCTGTCCGAGGGACTCTCAAAAATCTTCTCCAGTATCATAGTTCAAAAACATCAATTCTTTGGTGATCAGCTTTCTTTATGGTCCAACTCTCACATCCATACATGACTACTGGAAAAACCATAGCTTTGACTGTATGAACCTTTGTTGACAAATGATGTCTTTGCTTTTTAACACACTGTCTAGGTACTTGACCTAAAAATGGATAAAGATGCCCCTGTGCCCTCCCCTGGGTCCCTTCAGGCCAAATAAACAGACTTTGGGGTCTATTATCTAAGCCAGTGTCATTGGAAATGCCTTTGCTTGGAAGGGCTGGAGCCTGGGGCGGCACAAGAACACATCCCAGAGAACCAGAGGACCATGGTCCCTAGGGAAAAGATCACATTCCAGGCAATTCTTCTCCTTTGCCTAGAAATATGGCATATGATGAGTGAGAAAGACACAAAGCAGGGGCTTCCTATAGTCATTTCCCAGAAGCTACTGCTAGATCCACAATGCTGTCCCAATCTTAGTTTGGGAACAATTAATATGTTTTCATCTCAATCAATCAGATGATAATCCCCAAACAGGCTTTTGGTCAATGGAATGAGATAAAAGAAAAATTTGCATTATTCTGAATTTTAGCTATTCATTGACTATTGCCTGAAAGCATTAAAAACACTTTATGAAATAAATGCTCAGAGTTCCTTTTCCAAAGCATGATTCGGCCAGCCAGAGAATAGTGCAACTCCCTGTGCCAGAACTGAAACTGCCTCAGAATTCTTGAAATGAAATCAAAGTATGACAGTCTGTGTCTTGCCAAAGCAAATTCTATTCATTTGGCAATAAAGAAAAAAAAACAGGCTAGAATAAAACACAGGGTTTATATCAGAGCCTGATCAGAGGGTTTGGACAGATATTGTTCCATCAATATTTTCTGTTGGGATTGCAGTCTATCTATAAGAAATAGCTAAGAGGCATTGATAAATTGTGAGACTTCCTAAAGGAACCAGAATTGCACAATCAATGAAACGGAGGAAAAACACATTAAATTCCCTGAAGAACTTCGAGATTGAATGGAAAGTGAAATCAAACATATTGATTGCTTATATCTGTCTTTCATTGGCCCCTAGGTTAACCAGGGGCTCATGGAAGCATGGGGTTTCAGAAAACCTTTGGCATTAACAACCCCATGGTCTCCTGTGCTGTTTATTCCCACTGAGCATGGGCATAGACATCATCCATAAGCACCTCAAGTGGATGCTGCTAGCAGTTCATTCATTCCTTCAGTTAACAAACACTACTGATGGGAAATTCACTAGCTCCCAAAGAAAGACCCCAATTCCATTCAAAGGGCAGTTCTGATTACTACACGGTTCACACCTTTTTGGACCAAAAACTGTTATGGAATAATTTTAATAATCCTGAAGAAGCCAAATAATCCTTCCAAGAGATTTTGCAATTCAGCCAAGCAAACAATTCTCAAATACTCTACCCTGCCTCATTATCTGACTTGAATCTCTCAAGGCAAGAAAATATTGAGCAGCTGTAATTGGCCACATATTGGTATGATGGCATCCTTTTTGTTTTTGTTTGTTTTTGTATTCTCTAGACTAATTGCTGTAGAATAACTGTTATTCTAAACAGTGATGGATGAAAAAATTGTCTAAGACTTGGAAAATGTTATAATTGAACACTTTGTAAAAAATTTTTGAAGGGAATTTCCTGACTCCCAAGTCACAATGGATGGTCATTTCTATATTCCTTTCAGTTACTTCCTAGGACCCCTAATGGGCCACAACTACCAAAACAGTTATGGTATGTTCTGAGAACCAATCAGTTTGGACTGAATTATGGCCGAGTCAACTCAGACTGGGGCAGGAAACTCTGGACGTGTGTATGTGTGTGTTAGTCGCTCAGCTGTGTCCAGCGCTTTGCAACTCCATGAACTGTAGCCTGCCAAAATCCTCCATCCATGAAATTCTCCAGGCAAGAGTACTGGAGTGGGTTGCCATTTCCTTCTCCAGAGGATCTTCCCGACCCAGGGATCAAACCAGGGTCTCCTGCATTGCAGGCGGATTCTTTATCGTCTGAACTACTAGGGAAGCCCAACCTGGACATGTGGGTGGTATTCAAAAGTAAATTTAAAGGACTTCTTCATGCAGGGCCCTGTGGAGGGGTTTAGATCACTGTATAGTCACATCATCAAAAATGCACCAAGGGACACCTTTTAAGACACACATCTTTGTGCAGGTGCTGCATTGACTTGACTAACAAATGCTCAGAATCTAGACTGGAGATTTCCTGGGAGGAAAAGCTTTTGCTCTACCCTCTTATGTTCTGTAATTAGACACCTGTGAATTAAACTAAGAAAAGGTTTGTGCTTAGTCGCTCAGTAGTGTCTGACTCTTTGTGAACCCATGGACTGTAGCCCGCCAGGCTCCTCTGTCCATGGGGATTCTCCAGGTCAGAATACTGGAGTGGGTTGCTCTTCCCTTCTCCAGGGAATCTTCCCAACCCAGGGATCTAACCCAGGTCTCCCACATTGCAGGCAGATTCTTTACCATCTGAGCCACAGGGAAGCCCAAAAAGACAGGTTAACAACAACAAAAAAGGTGTACAACTTTTATTAATGTTTTACATGCATGTGTTCACAGAAAATAAGTGAAACTCAAAGTGGCTAGACTTGGGGGATTTTATACCATTTTAACAAATGAAGGGGACTTTGGGCTTCAAGGGAGAGTAGATTATGGGGAAGTGAATAGGAAATATTTGGGAGATTGAATGGAAGATAGGGGCTACTTTAGAAAGGTCTGTTTGCACAGACTTGTTTTGTTGTTGACTCTGTATCTTCATCACTTTCAGCTGAAAATAGTCCTTACACCAAAGTGGTGTATTTTGGGGTGGCCTATCCTAATCTTCACAGCATCCTTCAGATTGTAGTTCAGGATGGTTAAATTCTTCTAGTAAACTATCTTTTTCATTGTGAGTAAAAGGATAGCTTTCTCTTGCCACAAAAGGGGAACAGGATTAGATGGAAAACTTAGACTTTGTTCCCTCCCTTGGCACTAAGGTCTCTACCCCCAGCAATATTGGAATGGAGAAACTGATTTTTAATAACCGACCTCATTGCTTGAATGAACTAATTAAAGGGAAAAGGGCCTTGGGACATCACACCTTTTTGATGGGAGAGTCTGGGCTGTGGAGAGTTGCTGGAAACCTCACTTTCTGGAACATACCTGTTGACTCCTAGAAATGGAATTCTTACAGGGACAAGGATAACCTGGGAGAAATTGCTCTGGGATCAGACCAGGCTTGGGGCTTACACATAGGCTTTTTATTTCTCAACTTTTGTAACTCTATCTACAAATGTAGCCAAACTTTTCCTTTCATATGTAGGTGAAAATCCCAAAAAATTATCCCTGAGGTTGTAGGCTAAATTGGTTGCTAGGGTTAAAGAATTGTAAGGAAGCCTTCCTTAAGAAAAGGTCAGTAACTGTACTCATCTTGAGGAATTTTAGTAGTTTTGGGGTTTATGTACATGTTCATGCCAAGACATGAAATTAAAAATCCATCCTTCTAGCTACTGGGATCCAATTTCCTAAAATGTTAAGATCATGAAGTTTACCAATTGGATATCATGAACTAAGTCTTCATTAAAATAAATGGAAATCTTTACCTTTCTTTGCAGGAAATATAGGAATAAATATATACTGTATTTTGAGATCTGAATAAAAAGGGTAACATTTTCACACCATTTTTATAGAAGCATTGCTCAACTGTAAACCCATTCCAAGTTTAAATGAATGAGCATTTTCCTTTCTAAAGCAGAAATGAATCTTCTACACCCAATCAACAGTGCTGGGCAAATTCAAGTTACTTACTTACTAATAGTTACAAGGCAAACTATTAGAGAAGTTGTAGCTGATTTTACCTAATGCCTGGCCCTATCTGGAAACTAATTTTTGCACCTAAAATCACCAAGAACCACCCCCTTATTTACATCTCTACATCCTGAAAGCATTCTTTCTATCATGCCTCACAAGACTGGGATGGATGGGAATTGGTAGGGGATCACAGGATAGAATGAGAGGAAATTGATTAGAACATTCTGATACTTTAAATGTAGTTTGAAAGAAGATGTTTTAAATAGGTATGTTGGTGGAATCTACAAAGCCTTCTGGAGAATGGGCAAGCAGTTTGGTACTGGATGCTGTTACAAAAGAATGGGCAAGGGCACAGTGTTACGTGGCAGCCTGAACGGGAGGGAAGTTTGAGGGAGAATAGATACATGTATTTGTATGGCCGAGTCCCTTTGCTGTCCACCTGAAACCAGCACAACATTGTTAATTGACTATATTCCTATATAAGATAAAAAGTTAAACAAACAAAAAAGAATGGACAAGGGCAGACATAAAGATGTGGAGAAGGAAACAGGTTCAAATAGTGGCTCTCAAATGGAAGAATCTAAATATTTATAACAAATTTTTAGCCAACTGAAAAGATAGGATAAGAATTTTTATAAACCCTTAAAATTCAAAATTATTGTACATGAATGTTCATAGCAGCATTATTCACAACAGACTAAAAGTGGAAACAGCCCAAATGGCCCTCAGCTGATGAGTGGATAAACAAATATGGGTATATCCATACAGTAGAATGGCAATTAAAAAAATTGAAGTGACGATACTTGCTACAACATGGATGAACCTCAAAAAATTTATGCTCAGTGAAAGAAGTCAGATCAAAAGAACATATACTGTATGATTCCATTTATATGAAATGTCCAAACAGATAAACTTACAGACATAGAAGGTAGATTAGAGATTGCCTAGAGCTGAGGGTGGAAATAAAGAGTAATTATAAGTGGACATGAAATTTCTTTGGGGGATGATGGAAATAACATAAAATTAGATTGTGCTGATGGATGTACAACTCTGTAGTGTTACTGAAAATCACTGAATTGTAGTTTTAAAGTGGGTGATTTTATGTTATGAAGAATTTTTTTTTCATAATTTTTTGTTGTTGATGTGGACTTTCCAGGTTGCTCAGTGGCAAGGAATCCACCTGCCAATATGGAACACATAGGAGAATTGGGTTTGATCCCTGGGTCAGGAAGATCCTCTGAAGGAGGAAATGGCAACCCACTCCAGTGTTCTTGCCTGGAGAGTCCCCAAAACAGAGCTGCCTGGCGGGCTACAATCCACGGGGTCACAAAGGGTCAGACACGACTGAGTGACTGAGCACAAGCATTAGTTGATTTACAGTGTTGTGTGAGTTTCAGATGCACAGCAAAGTGATCCAGTTATACATACATACCTATGTTCTTTCTTAGATTTTTTCCCCTTATAGGTCACTACAAAATATTAGGTATAGTTCCCTGTGCTACACAGTAGGTCCTTGTTGGTTATCCATTTTATATATAGTAGCACATATATCTTAATTCCAAACTCCTACTTTATCCCTCCCCTCCCCCCACCTTCCCCTTTGGTAACCATAAATTCATATTCTACATCTATGAGTCTTTTCTGTTTTGTAAATAAGTTCATTTGTGTCATATTTTTTAGATTCCACGTATCTATGGATATATATACAATATCATATACAATATAAACAATATCATATGATATTGGTCTTTTTCTGTCTTACTTCAGTCAGTATGATAATCTCTAGATCCATCCATGTTGTTACAGATGGCATTGTTTCATTCTATTTTGTGGCTGAATAATATTCCACCATATACACAATGAAATATTTATATATATATATGTATATATATCACATCTTCTTTATCCATTCACCTGTCAATGGACATTTAGGTAGTGTCCTTGTCCAATAGTGATGATATAAATGTTGGGATGCAGGTATCTCTTTGAATTATAGTTTCCTCTGGATATTTACCCAGGTAGGATTTCAGGGTCATATGGTGACTCTCTTTTTATTTTTTTAAGGAGCTTCTGTACTCTTCTCCATAACGACTACACCAATTTACATTCCCACCAACAGTGTAGGAGGGGTCCTTTTTCCCTACAACACAGTATGAAAAATTATACCTTAATAAGACTGTTAATTAAAAAACTGCTATCTGACTGTAGTCTCCTTTATTATTTTTGTTTCGTTGTTATTACTTGTTCAAGGACTCTATGTATGAGGCTATGTTTATTATGGCTTTAAATAAATTCCTTGGCTTTCCCATGGCGTGCAGTTTCACCTGCTTCATGTTTTTAGGCAGCTAAGGTTGTGCTCAGATATTGCTAACAGAGAAGAACTGCTGGCCTCCTGGTATTCTCAGGACACTTGGGCCAGAGGTCAGGAGGAGGGACGGCCTCCCTCATCACTATCTCATCCCGATAAAAGTGGTACCTCTTCTTCTGTCATTGTGAGCCTGTTTCCATTCCCCTAAGACCAGAGGGGCGTTGGTGGCCTGATAGATGTCGGAGGTCTCAGTGTTTCAGGGATGAAGGATGTCCAGGAAAGTGTACCTTCCAGTAGGAGAGAAGACATGCAGCCCAGTGCAGCTATAACATCAATAATCATACAGGCCTAATATTAATGGCAAGGAGGAGTAATAATTCAGACTGGAGAAAACCTTCACATCTCCTCTACTGACATTATTGCTTCAAGGCAGGTGTTTTTGAATTGCCTTGAATAACCTCATATTTACATAATGGCTTTCCTAGGTTTTTTTTCTATTATCCCCAACAAATTGCTTTAGAATAACATTATTTCCAGCAAACCCATCCCCCTAGGAGTGGTCCAAGCATATGTAATATTTGGGTTTTTCCCTTCTTCAAAGCGTAACACTGAGCTTCATGGTGGTGTTACAAATCTTCGGTTGTCAAGGGCTGAGACAGGGCCCCAGACAAACTGGAAATAGAGATGTCTTCTGTCCCTTCTGCTAAAAGGCATGGTGAGGAAGGGGGTCGGATTGTGAGCAGAGTTGTTTGGTATCTTGTAAGATGTTGGTGGCTTCCCTGGTGGCTCAGCAGTAAAGAATCCACCTGCAATGCAGGAGCCACAGGAGATGCAGTTTCGATCCCTGGGTCGGGAAGATCCCCTAGAGGAGGGCCTGGCAACCCACTCCAGTATTCTTGCCTGGAGAATCCCCATGGACAGAGGAGCCTGGTGGGCTACAGTCCATGGGGTTGTAAAGAGTTGGACATGAGTGAAGCGACTTAGCACACACACACACAAGATATTGGTGAAATCTTCGTGGTCTGATTTGGGCTAGAACAAGGCTATGCCTCATGCCCATGTCACCTAAGTTTTCTTTTATCTATTTTTTTCTGATTTTATTTATTTTTAATTGAAGGATAATTGCTTTACAAAGTTGTGTTGGTTTCTGCCGTAGGACAAAGCAAATAACCTTAAGTGTATGTATCAATACTCCTCCCTCTTGAGCCTCCCTCCCCGCCACAACCCCACCCCTCTAGGTGGTCACAGAGCACCGGGCTGGGCTCCCTGTATTGTATAGCAGCTCCCAACTAGCTATCTGTTTCACGCATGGTAGTGTATATATGTCCGTGCTATTCTGTCAGTTCATATCACCTTCCCCTTCCCCAGCTCTGTCCACAAGTCCTTTCTCTATGTCTGCATCTCTATTCCTACCCTGCAAACAGGTTCCTCAACACCACTTTCCTATATTCCATATATATATGTTAATACACAACGTTTGTTTTTCTCTTTCTGTATGTTGCCTAAAATTTCAAGCCAATCATGTCAACACTCCCTGAAGTTAGCCCAGGATTCCTGAGTCCCACACTTCCAAAGGATATAGACATAAAAAATAATCTCTGTACTCCTTTTACTCATTAATCCTATTTCTATCCTCTGGGGACAGCACAAGTCAACGCCTTCTTCAACAAGACAGCCCTTATAGACTTGAAAACATTTGCCGTGAAGACATTTCTTCTAAGCCTTCTTTAGTACAGATCGAGCATTCCCAGGACATCAGCCATTCCCCTAAAAACGTGAAATTTCAGTCTCGGCTGGAAGAATTTTGTTCTCATCTCTCTTACAGTGTGTTGCCCACTTGAAGTTATGATCTGACTAGAGATGAACATGGTGTGACCATCACCCTCCTCCTTAGTGACAATGACAGTTATTCATGGGAAATATAAGCTGTGATGAGAAAGAATTCTGTCTGGGCAGGGAGAGAAAGTGATTATCTTGGGTGTTTACCATGGGCAGACTCTGATTTTTTCTATAAGTATTAGCCCAGTATGCCCATTAAGCAGGGTGGGAGGAGGAGGGGGCATTTCTGCTCACCTTTTGGGGCTCACTGTAGGGATGGAAATTTTGCCTAAGATCACCAGTTGGGTCCCTCCATTCCAGACATCACCCTGAAGGGTCTCTTTCACTTGAAAGCTTACAAAGTTGAAAAAGATGAGTAGTTATAAATTAGCATACTGCGAGAAAGGAAGTAAATGTAGTTTTGCTCAAGAGTTTACTAAGCATGATTAGGTCTAATAGCAAGGAACTAGTCATTCAGCTCTGACATTAGGGTCTAATCCTTCTTCACTGGGGAATTACCAAAGGCCTTCCCTAGGGGTGAGCTGGGAGGCAGCTGGTGTCCCAGCCCTTTCATCATCCCACGCCTGCACCACCTGCCTGTTCCCTTCTGGGTCATGCAGTTCTGGGTCTGGAGCACTGGTCTGAGGGTCATGGTGGCTTTAAACCAACTGTTGAGAACCTGCAGGCATTATGTATGTGACTGCTTCAAGTTTACTCCTCACGGGCAACCTTCCGTGATTGTGTTCAGGTTCCTTTAAAGAGCACTTCACCACAGCTACACTCTGTGATCAGCACGTTCACCTGAAGCTCTGAGCTGTAGCTGGGGGGATGACTAAGTGGGAAGAGACGAGCTTGTAGGGCCAGCCTTTTCCAGTTCAGGAGCCTTCAGATGTTCACACGTGGTTGTTGGAGGAAAAACCAATGCCAGCAGTAGGAGTTCTTCCAAAATGTATTTTGCATTGAACACAGCAGGAAAATACTAGGTGTATTTATATAGCTGTTTTCATGTGATAACAAGCCTTTGGGGAGTGACCTGTTATACCTGAGAAGATGGAGAAATCACTACTGCAAGAGCATGTGACTTTTAATCTCAATAGCACTGACCAAGCAAACACTGCATTGACCTGTGCCACTGGGGTCTTATAAATTTAGCATATATTTGTGAGGTGTCATAAAAGGTTTTTAATACCAAGAAATAGGAAAGTTGGTTCACAGTGGCTTACACAATTAAAAATTCGGTTTTCTTACCTTCTGAGTAGTTGGGAGGTAGGCAGTGGCAGGCTTGTTTCAGCTGCTTGGTAACCAGACTGGAGATCCAGGCCTTTCTACTCAGCCATCTTCAGCACGTTGCCTCTTGGTCACCGTGCAGGTCGCCTTTCCAGGCAGCATGTTCACATAGGGAGCAAATGGAGCAGAAGGGTGACAAGGCATGATTCCAGTAAGCTTCTCCTCTTATGTCTATCCTTTTATCTGAAAATAAAATCTTTTCTAAAGCCTCCCCTAGCGGACTTCACCCATGTATTTCATTGGAAAAAAAATGGATCCCACGACTACCACTGGCTGCAGAGGACATTGGGAAAGTGGGTGTCTGCCAACTGAGAACAGGATTACAATAGCTGGTTCAAAGAAATTGAGATCCATAGAGGGAAGCTCAGCCTAGTGTCTCTCACAGGCAAAAAGATGCAGGGATGAAGACCCCCAAGGTGAACAACAGTGACGGGACGCAGTGATTTGTTGTATGTCGAGTGTGTGTACCAAAATCTCTCACTTCCCATGGATCAGATTCTAAGAAAAGAAAGCCTTAAATGAAAAGTCAGCTTTAATTCTCAATCCGCTTCTGAATCAAACCAACACAAACTCAAAATTCTACAAAGTAAAGAAAAACCACTGTGGATAAGATTTCTAAAAGAATTGAGACTGAGGTATCCAATATAAATAAACTAATGATGCTCAGAAAAGATTGGGCTGAGCATCAGACTATTACTAAACACAGACATGCCACTTGCTGCTACTTTTCTGCAAAACATCTTTGAAAACAAAAGTTCTGTTATCATTCTGAAAACAGCAAATGAAAAGGATAGACTTGATGCTTTACCTGATGGAAATACACGACAATATTTTCCCTAATACACAAATATCTCATGGAAATGTACTTCTCATTTTCACAAGGTTGATGTTGTTCATGTCACTATTTGTAGGAGGAAAAATTTTACTTGCAAGAAGCAGGGTTTAGTGACAAGCAGAGTAAACTCTGGAGCCAGGCAGACCTGGATTCATATTCTGAGTTCGCACTTGCTAGCCTTGGTCAGCCCTCCTGTCTTCCCTGAAAATGGGGGACATAATAATAACACTGACTTCATAGACTGCTGAGAGTCTTAAAGGAGCCAGGACACATTAAACACAACGTATCCCAGACATGTACTAAACCCTCGGTTTCCCAGCTCAGTACCTTTCTTGGTTTTGTCCTATGTAAAATAAAACCATTTTGGATCTAGTATTAATTGCTAATTGTAACAAATAATTTATTTGCGAGCTCCCGTTTAATCCATTCTGAGGCATGTATGGTATCTTTGATCTCTCTCTGTTGATGTTCTGCCAAGAAAGTACAGTTTTAAAAATATGCTGTGGTGTGTTTTGATAACAACCTTCTGATTGGATGGTGACTTAGTCTATGGCAGTGGATCAGACCACACCTACCGAAGTAGTTGGCATCTCCTAGGTGACACCAGCCCTCCCCCTGGACCACAGTGTCCCTGGCTGCAGCAGCTCTGATCTGCTGTTAACCCTCTATGTCCTGTGCTGTAGGCTCCAGACACAGCAGCTTTGGGCATCATGGAGAAGTGCTGAGTCATGCTGGCTTCCCCCCCACGTTCTCCAGGTCTCCTCCAAGAAATATTCTCTTGGCCCACATGTCCTCATTTTTGTTCTTGAACAGCGGTTTTGGACCTAAGCATAAAATGGGACTGTGCTATTAGCCAGCTCACATTATTTCATTTCGCCTTCAAGATTTATCATGAGACACTTAGTCAAATACATTATTAAATTCATGCATAGAGTATTTGCCTAGGCTAGCGGTCTGGCAAAGGCACTGAGGTCAACTTGGAATGCTCATTTGTAATATTGTGTCTCTTCCTTATTAGGCAGTAAGAACCCAGGTAATAGAAAGCATGTCTGTTTTGATCACAATACTGGAAACAAAATACATAATTCTCAGCTCACAGACAGACTGATAAAATGTGCCCTGATAAACTGAACTCACCGGACTATGAATGATGAATAATTGCTTTCTGTATGTGTTTCCATATCTGTCCTCTAATAATAATTATTTTCTAGAAAAACACCCATGGTCAATGTGAAAGTCACCAGTACTGTGTGGAGCCAATCTCAGACTTCTCCAGCCTGAGTCTTCCTTGCTACTATCATGCTTAGAAGATCCAGATGTATGTATTGGATTGGCCAAAAAATTCATTTGGGTTTTCCATAAGATGTTATGGAAAAATCCAAATGAACTTTTGACCAACCTGATAACATGTCTAACCACAACCAGGGCTAATGCAGAGCAGCACTCTTTCATTAAGGCAATCTAAGCAAAGTTAAAACCAGATACAAATAAAGTTGCCTTGCAACTAACTGGGGCTGGGAAGTTCTTCGAGGGCTTAGCTCCTCTAAGAACAAAGGGTAGCTTTAGCTTTTTAGATTCCAGGCTCCAGCATCTCTGATGCGGTTGAGGTAGTATCAAATAAAGGCTGTATTCATTCTTCTGGGGAAAGTGTTTTTAAAATAAATTCGTTACCAAACATGAGGCAAGGGGAGGGTAGATTCTGGGAAATGATGCCGCTTGACTGAATGTGGTTCTTTGGCTTCTGCAGTCACCAGATAACTTTTTCACCCACAGGACTTTAAATTAGTGATTGGAAGGGATCAGGGTGGTCACTCATTGCAGTCGGCATTTCTATCCCACTCAGAGTATCAGGAAATGTGGTTAGAAACAAAGAATAGAAATGCTCTTGATGCTTAAACTGAGTATGGAGAAGAGACGGGAATTTGTGCTTCTTGGCATCACATGTGACCCAGGGCTGCTGCTGAAATGTCCAGTGGAGATTGCTTCCCACAATCAACTTATGGACCAGAACCGAGCTTGCAGCAATGGAAATGGAAGCTTGGAGCAGGCAGGAGACTGCCTCGAGATCAATAGCGTGACATACTGCAGTGGCCATGAAAATGTACCACTCAGGTCTCCTGCTGTGGGAGACTGCTATTTCCAGCTGTTGGCCCTCTGGACCATGCTGTCCCCCAGCTGCTCACAGCCACCATGGCAAAGGCATTGAGGTGGGCTCATTCTGTGAGATGCAGGACTCCTTTAAGGATAACCTTATCTCAAAGACTTTCCATAGGCCTGAAACTTTCTTGAAACTTTGCTATAGTCTGAGACCCTTCTTACCCAACCATCATTCCTTCCCCCTCTCCCTCTATAGGTGTTAGCCTGTTAGTGTGGTCTGAAAGTGCTCCTTGCCTTTCAGGCTCTCTCCTCCAGGAAATCTCTTGCACATTTAATCCCATCTTGGCATCTGCTCCTTGGCAGCCCAAACTAATGCATGTAGCGTTTCTTTGCCCGTTCACCTGAGCACTGTTACCGCTCCAAAACCAAACCAAATCAGACATAGAGATTGGCTGTCTTGATCAGGGTGAGAATAAAGACCAAATATACTTCTAATTCCTTAGATAAGCAAGGAGTGAGAGCTTCTTTCCTCTGTCCCGCTTGCCTCCTTTGGCCAATCATAAAATACTATGTGTCTTATAACTTGTTTGTAAGATAAGAATATAATACCATGCTAGGAGCTGGTATACTTGTTAGCCCTTTGACATATTGAGAGGGAGAATAAAAGACCATCACCAATGCTAACGCTGAAACCTGCTTACTCTGGAATGTAGCACAGTCTCTCAACTCTCTAAAGAAACCAAGATACACAGGGGCTTGGAGCTGTGTATAGGGAAGAGGTAAAGGAGTGTGTTTTACAAGGCTTTAAGGTTTCCCCAGTTGCTCTTAGCTATGTTTACTTATGCATCTGTCTGATGTGAGCTCCATGAGCTTAGGGCCTATATTTACATTTCTCTTCTTTGCTTTCATATCCCAATTTCTTTTCACCTGGCAAATAGATGTGCTCAATAAATATTTGCCAGTAAACAAGCCCATGTGTCCCATGGCCTTTCTTTGTCAGCATTAGTTCCTGCTAGCCTACGGAAGTTGGGTGGGTAAGGATAGGGAGCAGAGGACATCAATTATTTTTACCTTTCAGTTTCCCATAACTGAGAAGTCAATAACTAGTAGTTGCTTGTCACTGGGCCTCTCTGTGACTATTTGTATGGTTGCTATTGTTTTTGTTGTTCTTTTTAAATAAATCCTGGATTGTCTTTGAGTAGCAGAAATTAATAGTGAAGTTTCTATGTGAGGGCTGTGAAGGAGCTAGTCAAGATAGGTAAAAATATTCTAACAAAATTGCTGAATTTTGTAATATATTTATATATATCATAAATATCACAATATGAAAAATAAACCCAAAATGAGTGCTTAAAAACAAGTGCAACAGCTCATTTTTCTCTTTTCAAAAATGAAACAGTATCTTATTTGGGGCCATTTTTTATTTGCAGTAAATATTGCAAGTAAGCGTTCTGAATGATGGAAGAAAAGTTGTAATAACATTATAATTCATTTTCAGTTTTTGTGAAAACTGAAACATTTTAATTCATTAACTTATTAGCCATACCTTCAGTGAAACACAATTTACAAGATCGTATCCATTTATTTGTGAGCACCTTATGAATAACAAATATGCTTTATTAATTTGATAATCACAAGCCATTATTTGGCTAGAGAGAACCCATTAAGTAAGAAGTATTTAACTCTCTCTTTTTCTCAGAAAGACAGAAGCTGACTAAGCTTGGATGGGGAGCATAAGGGAATTAAAATAATCATATTGTTAGAACTGGCAGAAGACTTTTTGATGACCTGGTCCAGGACTGTTAACCTTGAGGGCATGAATATCTAGGGAGTCAATGAGTTGGTTTCATGGGCGGTCTATCTACCCTTTAAGTTATATGCAAAATGTTATGGGAAGGTACATAAGCATATTTTTCTGGAGTGAGAACCCATAACCTCAAAAGATTAAGAAATCAATGTGCTACAGAAGTGATGGATGAGAACAATTATGCTGGGGGCCTTGGCAACCCTGTTAGATGGTCTTGGAAATGCGGAACAGTCCAGTTGTTCTGCCTGAGGATGACATGAATTCAATGGCTCCCAGAGCCCTCAAAAGCAGGAGTATTAGGTGAAATCAGATCAGAGAAAGGAGCAATGAAGTGTTCCTCACCTCAGCTGTCTATGAGTATTCCCATGTCCTCATGGGCTTTGAAGGCGCATTACCTCAGGACATGATGGTCCTGTCAGCCTGGAGGGTCAGCACTACTGGGAACACATGTTAGGGCAAAGAAGAACAAGAGGTCAAAGACCAGGCCTGAACAGAAACAGAAAAAGAATCAAATGTTGGTTTGGAAAGGCACTCAAGGGTTTGCCTTTCAACATAATGACATTCAAGGAGTGGACAGAGCTTGCAGGTTCAGGTGCCCCAGAAGTGGGTGAAAGAGAGAAGGAAAGCTGAAAGCTCCCGGTTTCTATAGCAAAATTCCTTCCCCAGGAGTTTTTCCTTCCTTTGGGCTTCTCCTGAATCAACCCCAAAGCCACCAGGGCACTCAGCCCCAGGAGCCTGCCACATCCCCTCCCCGCCTTCACCTGCAGTAGTGTGCTGAGCTGGTTTGTACCAGATGGTGAGATTTCATCGTTAGCCTTTCCCCACTCTGCCTTCAGTGACTTCACACTGGTAGCATGAAGTTGACCGTGGTGGAGTACATGAGCAAATGTTACAAATCAGGGACTCCCCCCACCCAGGGGTTGTTAAACATTTACCAGAATTTACCAGTTACTGGCTAAGAGTGAGACAGTGATAGGGAGTGTGTGGGGCTTTAAACAGGAGGTCAGGGAAGAATTCCAATTAGGTGGCATTTAGGAAAAGACTAGAAAGACACGTAAAAATAAATCACGTAGATATCTGAGGGGCGAGCATTCTTGTCACAGGAAACAGCAAATACAAAGCACCTGATGCAGGAGTGTGCTTGGAGTTCAAGGGGCAGCAAAAAAGGATAGTGTGGCTGGAGCAGAGTGAAGAAGAGAGTGGTAGGGAATGAGGTCAGAGATGGATGAGGGGGTGAGAGGCAAATCATGAAAGACCTTTTAGATGATTATAAAGAACTTGACTTTTCCTTTGAGAAAAATGGCGAGCCATTGGAGGATATAGAGCAGTAAAGTGACATAAATATAACTTAGATTTTTAAAGGTTTTACTCCTTTTAAAAGGGGCACTTTGTGAAGCTAGACTGTTAGGGGCCAATAGGGGTCAAGGCAGCTGTAGAAAGACCAATTAAGAGGCTATTGGAGTAATCCAGATGAAACATGGTGGTGACTAGGATAAGAGGGCTGGTACTGGAGGGATAAGAAGTGGTCGTATTCTGGATATGAATGTGGTAGAATTGTTATTAGCAGGCAGCTTTCAGCTTAATAAAGACAGACCTTCCTAATATAGAGATTTAAAAATCTCCAATGAAGTACCAAGCTTTGGGGCCTGGATATAATCAGTAAGAAACCTGATAGCCACTCATCAGAGATACTGTAGAAGTTTCCTATGCTGAGAGAAGCTTGCATCCACTGACCTCTAATATTCTACAATGGCATAGGGGCTTGGTTACACAAGAAAATGTATGTTCTAATGTGACAACTGAGTTAAGGCTAAGGGAGCAAATAGGGTTGGATATATCTACTAAAATGGCTTCATTTCTGTTGACGTTTTTTCTTAGATTAATTCAATATAAATATTAAATTACATTAAATTATATAATTATATTTGGACATAATATAGTATATGTAATACCTAGTATTATATACAACATATCAATGCTTATTGAGGAGGGCTTAATATAATTCTGTATGTATATATGCATATATATGTATGTATGTATGTGCATGTATATATTTACACACTTACTTGACATAGACATTTACCTCAAAGGGTTTGAAGGTAATGGGTGGGGTTAGTTTAGAGCATGTTGCTCTCCGTGGTGCTGAAACCCCAAAGTTAAGGGATGGTATTCTCTCAAATGGATGTCTCATCCTCCTTGAAGGTGAGGTTACTGGGCTTGTGCAGTCACATGAGGTATAGATGGGGTGGTCTGGGGGAGGTCTGAGAACAAATAGAAAGTGTCTTAGAATTCAGGATATAACAGCAGAAAAGAATTTTAGAGATATCTAGTCCAACACCTTAACCTATCTACCGAGGAAACAAAGAGAGAGCAAGCACATAGATCCTAGTAGTAGAGATCCATGGCCCACTGTAAGCTAGGATGGGATCGAACAAGAGAGGGTTAGTCCTGTGAGATTGTTCTTAACACTTCTGATGGAGTTTTCTACCAGCTTAATTCTCTCTTATCATGTGACACCCCCATGAAAAAGTATCCTCAGAAATGTGCATTTATGCATGAATTCTCCTGTGCAATGCATTTATACCTGGCACCCCCAATTGGGACTTTATATCTGCAAGTGTAAAGGAGCTGCTGGTTGGTATCACCCCAAACTTTCTGGGCTTCTACAACTGACCACTACTTTTTATTTATCTTCCAAGCTTTTAATTGGTCTGAATTGATTTCTGAGAGATTGAAAGAGCTTGGTGTGCCTTTATATGTTATTTTTGTTCTTGTGTGGCTGATTTTGTGCTCAGTGAGGCTGTAGATTTGCCATTTGAATACAATTAATGAGGTTGAAGGACAGGGGAAAGAACAGAGGGAAAACCACCCAGTAACCAGTGGTGCAGACTTGCAGTAAAGTAAGAACTCATGCCATGATCTATTAACTTTTATAAAAGAAGAGACAGGCCTAGAATCTGCTGAGATGGATAATCATGCTGATTAAGCTGGTGGGAGTTTCCTCATCTGAATTATCTAGGTAAACACAGAGGTGCTTGAGAGATAAGATTTATATATATCCCTGAAGAAGCTATATTAAATCTTCACTTTAAATTTTTGTTAAATGCTAATTAAGTGTGTGTGTGTTTAACTGGGCTGACATTAATAACTACTGAACTAGTGAATTGCAAAATGCCATTGACTTCTGATCTGTAAATAGAACAAAGCCATCTGTGGCATCAGAGAGCATAGAAGTTCCCGCTTCACCCTCCCAGAGGTTCATTGTAACCTTGGAGGCAGCTCAGCTGCCCTGAGCACCAGCTTCATCTGGCCTCAGGGCCCCAGAGCCAAGAGCAGGTGTGCGTCCCACGCCTAGTCTCCCCAGGGGCCAGGAAGAGCAGCTCTGAGAACCACACTGCCAACAAAAGCCAGGAAAGAGGCCTTTCCTAGCTGTTTCAGCCTGAGCAGGGCTCCAAGGGGTGGGGGAGGGAATCAGCCTTATTCAAACACCCCGTACCTGCCTGTGTGCAAGAGCACTTCAGATTCAGAAGATGCTTCCCCCAAAGCGTCTGTCTCTAAGCTTGAGTCCCGAGGTTCTCACCAACATGCTATTTAAAGTCTGCACAGGCATCAGCTGAGACAGGGAGGGTGTGTCTGAAGAACGGTCTAAGTGGCTAGTGTTTCCCTCCATCTCTTACTCCCCAGATTGACTCACTCAATTCCTGCGGAAAAGATTTTCCTCTACAGAAACGTGTTTACCTTTGCTACTCTGCCTTCCTGCCATACCAGAAGATCTTTATTTTTCTTTTCAATTTCCTTTTCCACTCCAGTGAATGTATGAGTTCTTCCTGGGTGTAAGAAAATTAGCAAATGGAGAAAATGTTCTGGCAAGGACAGGGGCCTCCATCTTTCATTGTGTTTGTGTGTGTTAGTCACTTCAGTTGTGAATGACTTTTTTGCAACCCCATGGACTGTAGCCCAGCAGGTTCCTCTGTCCATAGAATTCTTCAGGCAAGAATATTGGAGTGGGTAACTATTCCCTTCTCCAGCCATCTTTCATTATGCAATCCGAAAAGGACCTTGTGAGCTGTGGTTTGCCCTTGAGAACTGTCTGGATGTGGCAATGTAGAATGCAGCTAACGGTGGGCCCCTGCCCAGGTCTTCAGATTTCTGTTGCTCAGGGTGTTTCTGACAGCAGGGAGGTTTGCATGTGGTTGGGGGAGGGGCCCGGGGACTTAATAAATGGTTGTGGAAGGAGGTGGCTCCGGAAGGGCTGAGCCATATTCCTATAAGAGCCTCAGGAGGCAGAGGTCCTGGGCCTGATCCTGCATTGCAGGTTGAAGCTGGCTTAATTGCTGGTAATTAACGCAGAATCTATAGAGTTTCTGGGCATGCCTGGTGGGGGAGGGGCTGGATGTCTGGCCTTGGATGAGCTGCAGGAAAGCGAGTGTCTGCTCCACTGAGCTTGCTGCTCGCTCTGCCACTCCCAGCAGGGCCTGTTGCTGGGCAGTTTTCAGCACTAGGAGTCTTTGCAAAGCTGCTCTTCATGGATAGAGGATTGTCTTTGCAAAGGAAATCAAGGCAGAATATAAACAGTCTTTACTGAGAGCTTACTATAGGTTAGATATTATGCTGTTTTGTGCTGTGCTTAGTCACTCAGTCATGTCCAACTCTTTGCAACCCCATGGACTGTATAGACTGTCAGGCTCCTCTGTCCATGGGGATTCTCCAGAAAAGAATACTGCAGTGGGTTTCCATGCCCTCCTCCAGGGGATCTTCCCAACCCAGCGACTGAACCCAGGTCTCCTGCATTGCAGGTGGATTCTTTACCAGCTGAGCTACCAGGGAAACCCAGATATTATGCTCAGCACATTTAATTTTCAAAACATCTCAATGAGGGAATTTTAAATTGATGATGATGATAAAAGATTAAGTAATTCACTCCAGGTGTACAGTTAGCACAGAATGCAAATTTACTTCATTGGATCCTGAGTTTGTGCCTTCAAGGCCCATGCTGTTTTGCAGAGGTGGCAAGCTGGTAGCTTTTGAACCTGGATCTGCTCTTCTATGTGTCTGGTCCCCACATTACAAAATGTACATGTCCCATAAAATTCAGGAATTTCAATTTTCCTGAAAAAAAAAAAAAAAGATATCTTCCAACAATGGCCCAATTTTTTGCATGGCACTAAAACTGAGTGAATGCTGCCCCTTCTAGAAAGGGAATTCTTCAATTTCCCTGGAGGCCTTTTTTTTTTACACTGCTCCCTCTTGCCTATCTGCTAGCTCATTTCATTCATTTGTGGAACTTGCCTGACCCTTGTTAGCATTTTGAGATTGTGACATTGGCTCCCAGAATGCAGGCTAGAATAAAAACATCAAATGAGAAGAAGAGCTGGAATAGAGGAAGGAGGTGGTGAGGCTGTTACATGAGCCTCGTTGAGCTCAGCCACAAACTCAAAGAGCAAAAGCTCATCACCGAGGCTAGTTGGTCCCTCGTCTCATTTTCACAGATAAGCAGAGAAAAGCTCGTTCAGGGAGGGGACAGATGCACAGAAATCTCAGGAAGCTCTGTATTCTGAGACAAGCAACTTTCCTTGTCTGCTTTTAACTGATTGCTTTTCATAAAGCTTTGATGTAGCTCTGCTTTATCATTCCTGCCTGAGCTTCCAGCTGGATGGAATCCGAAAGCTAAAAGCCTGCAACTTGCAGAGGAGGAGGGCATTTGGCTGCCACTATGGCTATATGGCCACACCAGCCTGCCTGCTTCTGGGTGGTCAGGTGGGAAATTTCATCTGAGCCTAGAGTTTCCTGCTGTATCAGTCTTCCCCAGACTCCTGCAAAGTTCAGGCTCATGTAGCCACACCAGCAGTCCTGCCCTTTTAGAGGTGGAGGTGAGAGAAGAGTATAAACAATTTATTGGTTCTCTTTAGCCAGGAGAATCAGCCACCCTGGGCAAGGCAAGAGCCATCATAGGGTGATTCAGTGTTGTGGCCAGTTTGTAAAGTCCTTGGAATAAGTAGAGAAGGAAGTCAGATCTAATTCCTCTAGAGAAACTCTGTGATCTCCAAGCTGGGGCCATGAATCTCCAGAGGGATTCTAAGAGGGGTCTTGGAACATGTCTTCTCTGTGAGTGACATTCAAGCTTGGGCGAGTGACCCTAAGGGTGACTAAGCTTTTCCCTAAGGACCTATAGGGCAGCGGATATTTTACCATTTTCACAGGCCAGGAGACTCTGGCCCTGTACACAGTTGCTCTAGTCTCTTCCTTCCAGACTAATCCTTTCAAGTCTCTGCTAAGACATCTCAGTGAAGGCTGCACTTATTTAAAACCAAACTTCGGAGGTTGCCTGAATTAGGGATGAATTAGGATGACTCCGGTCCTGAGCAGAGGCAATAAGAGCAGGGTGTAGACTTGTGCTGGGTGCATGTCCTGGCTCTGCCACTTGCTAGCTGGGTTGACTTACTAGTCACCTAACCTCTCCGAGCTATGGTTTCGTCTCGTTTAAGAAATGCATAATGACCCTGTCTCTCAGGGTTGGAATGAACACTCTTTGAAAGAATGTAGCATATGAAAGGGCATACTACTCTAGGAAGTGTTGACTCAAGGGTCTTGCCTGCTCTGTCCCCTGCCTGTCTCTCTAATCTTGACTCCTCCCCTCCCCCCGCCCCCCACTTCCAGTGCTGTTTCTTCTGATAGAACATTATTTCCAGGCTTCACTCTACACTTGCCCATCTACCTTTTCCTCCCCACTGAGATCACTGCCTCCCCTGGCCTTCCAGGTCAGATCAGGTCCCTAGGCTGAACACTTTTAAACTACCTTGTCCTTTCCTTTCAGAGCCCTTACTGCTGTTTGTGGGAAATGCTACTATCTGTCTCTCCCACTACATTTAGAACTGGGTACGAGCAAGGTCCAGTTGTTTTGCTCACTCTTGTATCACAAGTACCTGGCACATAGTAGGCCCTTAACAAATACTTGTGGAATGATTAATCAATGATAAAACCCCGTTTGAGCTTTCTTTCAATTATGTAATAAATAGTTAACAGCCATGTTAGAGAGCATTATAACCATATACAAAAATTAACTCAAAATGGATCAAATATCTAAACATAAGAGTTAAAAGTATGAACGTCTCAGGAGAAAATGTAAGTGTAAATCTTCATGACCTTAAATTTGGCAATAGAGTTGTACAATCTGACATCAAAAGTATACATGATGAAAGAAAACATAGATTAATTAGGTATCATCAAAATTAAAAATGTTTGTATTTCAAAGGGCGTGATCAAGAAAGTGAAAAGACAACTCACGGAGTGGGGAAAGTACTTGCAAATCATATATCTGACAGGGGACTTGTATATAGAATGTATGAAGAACACTTACAACTCAACACTAAAAAGATACACAAGCCAATTAAAAATGGGCAAAGGATTTGAACAGACGTTTCTCCAAAGAAAGTATGCAAATAGCCGCAATGAAAGGGTGCTCAACATCATCAGCCACCAGAAAAATGTAAATCAAAACCAGAGTGAGATATTTCTTTACACCCACTAGGATGGTTGAATGAAAGAGTCAGATAATAATAATTGTTCACAAGGATATGGGGAAATCAGAACTCTTATACTCAGATAGTGGGAGTGTAAAATGGAGCAGTCACTTTGAAAAATTATCTCACAGTTCCTCAAAATGTTAAACAGAGTTACTATATGACCAGCAATTCCACTCCTGACTATGTACCCAAGAGAAATGCAAATATGTGTCCACGCAAAGACTTGCACGCAAATGTTCGTAGCAGCATTCTCCATAATAGCCCCAAAGTGAAAACCATCCAAACGTGGCTCTCTCCCACAGGGAATTATCAGATCAATAGGGAAGACAAGCATATATGAAATAATAAGCAATACCAGTGGGCCAGAATCAGAGGTTGCTTTGAGACATAAGAAATGCCATCCTGTAAAGGCACACAGCCTGGAGAGGTGGGAAATCTTGCAGAGGAGATATTTTAAATACCAAGTACAGAAATCACATCCTGCGACACTTGGTGATGGCATTATTTATTTTCTAGTACCATTGTCTGATGTTTCACATGGTTTAGTCCGGTCCGCCCAGCCAGACCAATTGGTTTTATCTTTGTTTCTCTCCCAACTGCAAGCACAGAGCCTCAAACCCAACTTGGAGTGATTGAGTCCTGAGATGAGGATGGAGCCAGACTCAGGATTTAGAGCTTCCTGTCTGAAATGACCTGTCTCTTCTAATCATGCCCGTGTCACTAAGGGCTTCCTTTCTGCATTTGTCAGCCTACCCAGCAGCCAGGGAGGGCAGAAGTGCAGGCTAGTGTTACCGTCTGGGGACATAACTGGAGAACAGGAAGAGTAGGGAAGCTGGTTTTACTTCAAGGTCACCCAGGGGGCAAGCACCTGGCTGATCAGGGATTAGCATAGATGTTACTGTCCTGCTAAGCCCACAGAGCTAGTTTGTTTATCTATTTCTAAGAGAGGTTTATGGTCATTTAAGGGAGGAAAAAAATCAGTCTGAACCAATCTTTAAGACTAAAATAATAATATGTTGGGGTTAAGGAGAGGGGAGTACAGATTACTTCTTTAAGAAGGAAAAAATATGCAAATAATAAAGTTACCGCAAAACTCTTGATTCTCAATATTCCTAAACCCCTCTAACATCTACAATTCTGAGATATGGAAGATTAGCTTAAGCAGCCTCAGTGCTCCTTCGGCAAGTTTGTTCTATTTAATATATCGTTTAATATATTTGTTCATTTAGGCCATGACTCATTGCTTCTCTAAATTCTATTTTTAGCTCTTGCTTCTCAGTTGGATTTTTCCACAAATCAGATGTTCAGCTATGTGTCCAAGGGGACAGGATCTCCCTTGGTGCTGAAAAACTGACCATAGTGTCTTATTATTTGTAAACTGTGGAAGGTTGTGGTAAAAATGTTTTTCACCTCCCCTAAAATTGGTTATGATTGAGCTATCACCCTATAGGGAGTATGTGATGAAATGCAAAGTATGTTATAAGGTAAAATTCCCAGAGAAGGATGGTGGCCACCTCCTTGCCTATTACTGTCTAATATCTGACTCCTGGCCTGCTCCTTAGAAAGGAACCTGGTAGCCACGTGAACAGGGAAAGAGTCATCAAACATGCTAATATGGCAGAGGGGTGAGGTTGAGAGAAGCAGTGGCCCTGAAGGATGTGAGGGTGGCCAGGAGAATGAATCCAGAGAAGAGCAATCAGATCCTGAGAGAGCAGAGGAGGAACCCGAACCAAGAGAGAAGGAATCTCAGGATAAACAGATCATAATGGAGACTAACCAAGATGGCGGACCACATGGCTGCCAAGAAGTGACCATTTGTTAACACTCCTGTTTTTTCTGAGTTTATTACTAAAGTATGTGAATATTTTTAGGTAAAAGCATAGATAAGTTCTGGAATAATACACACCAAATTGATAACAACTTCTGGAGAGGAAAGAATTAAATGGGGGTTGAGAGAAGTGGAATGATTGCCTTCCACTTTAAATACTTCTAAGTTGTTAGATTTCTTTTTAGTAACAAAACTGTATTTATATATTCCTTCTGTAACTAAAGACAAAAATAAAAGACAATGAGGAGAGAGTATAAGACTATATAAATTGTTAAAAAAATAAAGTAAAATGGTTTTTATTAAGAGAAAATAAAAACCATTTATAATGCTTCCAATGCTGAAGCTGCAGCTCCAATACTTTGGCCACCTGATGAGAAGAGCTGACTCATTGGAAAAGATCCTGATGCTGGGAAAGATTGAGGGCAGGAGGAGGAGGGGCAACAGAGGATGAGATGGTTGGATGGCATCACTGACTCAATGGACATGAATTCGATCAAACTCAGAGTTGGTGAAGAACGGGCAAGCCTGGCGTGCTACAGTCCATGGGGTCACAAAGAGTTGGAAATGACTTAGCAACAGAACTGAACTGAAATGAACGGAATGCTTCCACTCAGAGGTAACTTCACTAGGGGAGCATTTCTTGCCCAAGCCCAGAATGGTACATTTGGAATCCAGGCAGAAAGTCTCCACTAGCAGAAAAAAGAGTGCCATACCAATGAACTGGAGACAAGTGGTCAGAATCAAGCTAAGGACTGCGCAGACAAAGCCATTGGCCAAGTCAGGAAGAAGGTCACAGATCAAGAATTAGAGGGGACTGCTCCATCCAGAGGGAATTCAAGGCTTGGCTACTATAGATGATCAACCTCAGCCCTGTTTTCATTCTGTGCCCCTAAATGATAATGTCATCAGCAAGAGGTCAGGTTGGTTCTTGCCCAAACTGGAAGCTAGCATTACACACAGAGTTCACACTACCCCGCGGTAGCTCACCCTAGATCTCTGGTAGGTACGGGGTGAGCAGGGAGTTTCTAGGGCCAGAGGGCCTTCAAAGAGGGGTCAGTGACCTTCAGATCCATCATAGATAAGGGAAGAGAGGCCTATAGTTGGCACAAAATCCCTTAGGGTCTAGAAGAGTCTAGAAGCAATGAGGATTCCATGGGCATTGGAGCATCACTTCACTGTATGGACTGTTGGTGCCCCAACCCCCTGTAAAGGTTGGGGCACCGCTGGCCTCCTTTCACTAAAGGTGCCGTGATCAGGAGATGATAGAAAGCACCACAGCGCATCCAAATGACTCTGTGACCTCACTATATGCCCTTGCTTGGAAAGCACCAGATCCAATGCCTGACTAAAGGAGCAGCAGAAGGTTTTAACGCCCCAGTTCTCTTGCTGCAGGGAAAACTGTGACTTCCATATAAGTGTGTCTGGGCTACAGAGGATGGGGTAGACTGGAGGGATTCTTTCTTTTCACTTTTCGGTCACACTGTACGGCATGTGGGATCGTATTTCCCCAACCAGGGATGGAACTCATGGCCCCTGCAGTAGAAGCATGAGGTTCTAACTGCTGGACCACCAGGGAAGTTCCTGAAGGGGTTGAAAGTAGCAAGAGAAATAGGAGAAAGGCATGAAACCAAGAGGCACGATTGGTCGAGGAGAAACTACCCTCTCCATTCTCCGAGAGCGCTAAACGCCTCCTACCCTGAGCAGAGGCGGGAGCCACAGGGAAAACCGCTCTTCATGCCACCAGTTATGAAACAAGACATCCAAGTGGGTCCTTTGGCCTTCAGGACATTAGCTTTGGATTTCACGCATTTTTTAAGGAAGATGAAGACAGCCAGTTGTTGGATCTGCTAAGAACATTTAAAGAAATGTGCTCTTAATCTCCCACAGCATTAAGTACCTCTTGAGATAGAGCCTGTCACATCAATAAGACGTGAAACTCCTCTATCTCAGCATCTCTCCATATTTAACCACTTGGAGGGAAAGAAACTTTCATGTTTATGTGGGATACAGATAGTAATCATCCAATAAACCTCGGTTCTATTTTTAGAAGCTTGTCTCTAGGCTTCTGGATACTGGGCCACAAAGCAGCGTTGGCAATGTTAAATCAAGAAATCAATTTCTCATTTTAAGTGGAAAATGCACTGTTTTTCTGGGTTTGCTCATATCCATTTTCACAAATTAATTGCTTGGGAATACATATGCATGTATTTTTCCCCCTTAACGCTGTCCTACACAAAACTGCTTGAAGAACAAATCCTCAGTTAAAAATATTTTTTAAAAAATTTGTGAGACCTAAAATAATAAAGCTTAACATGGCAGACTAAAAAATCCAATAGGGCCTTGAAAACTAACCAATGGATACTCCAGCCCTTCCTTGGAAGCTTCTAGTCTAATTGGAAGGGAGCCCTGACATTCTTTCACTTCTGTGCAGAGAAATGGAAGCAAATCAGTAAGACCATCTGAGGAGCTCATATTTTCTCCATCCTTGGAATCCCCATCAGCTCTGGATGTCACCCTACATCATCAGCTCAGAGACTAAAGGTAAGAGCAGCAGCAGCAGCCAACACTAGTTGTTATTGTTGTTCAATCACTTGGTCCTGTCTGACTCTTTGAGACCCCATGGACTGCAGCACACCAGGCTTCCCTGTCCATCACCATCTTCCAGAGATTTGCTCAGACTCACGTCCATTGAGTCGATGATGCCATCCAACCTTCTCACCCTCTGTCGTCCCCTTCTCCTCCTGCCCTCAGTCTTTCCCAGCATCAGGGGCTTTGCATTCAGTGGCCAAAATATTGGAGCTTCAGCTTCAGGATCAGTCCTTTCAATGAATATTTAGGGTTGATTTCCTTTAGGATTGACTAGTTGAATCTCCTTGCAGTCCAAGGGACTCTCAAGAGTCTTCTCCAGCACCACAGTTCAAAATCATCAATTCTTCAGCACTCAGCCTTCTTTATGGTCCAACTCCTATATCTGTACATGACTACTGGAAAAACCATAGCCTTGACTATATAAACCTTTGTCAAATAAGTGATGTCTCTGCTTTTTAATATGCTGTCTAAGTTGGTCATAGCTTTTCTTCCAAGGAGCAAGTGTCTTTTAATTTCATGGCTGCAGTCACTGTCTGCAGTGATTTTGGAGCGCAAGAAAATAAAGTCTGTCACTGTTTCCATTTTTTCCCCACCTATTTGCCATGAAGTGATGGGACTGGATGCCATGATCTTAGTTTTTTTGAGTGTTGAGTTTTAAGCCAGCTTTTTCACTCTCCTCTTTCAACTTCATCAAGAGGCTCTTTAGCTTCTTTTTGCTTTCTGTCATTAGGGTGATGTCATCTACATATCTGAGGTTATTGATACTTCTCCCAGCATGAATGGTAACCCTGCGCTGGGCAGTACACTACATGCTATGTAGGCATTGTCTCACTGAATTGTCACCACACTTGGTGAGTTGGACTCTGTCCACTTTACAGATGAGGAAACTGAGACACCAGTAGGGAAGTCTGGTGTAGAGGTCTCCAGAATGTGTGCCTTCCATCAGTTTCTGGCTGCGAGAGAACAAAGGCAAGATAACTTTCTCTGGAATCCCAGGGTAAGAGGAGGGGCCAGAGATAAATGCAGGGCCTGGGTCATGTACAGATGCTGTGGGGCCCTAATGTGACCTCCAAAGCACGATCAATACTGCAGGCAGGTTGCATTGTGAGTTTTGCTGCTGTTGTAGTTGAGGGTCACATAAGCCATCCCAAGTGAGCAGGAAAGGATTGGTCCCCTCCACCTGTCACCTCTTTCCTTTGGTTTTTCAGCATCTTCTCTCCTGACCCTGGGAACAGCTGGGGTTAGTGAGCTGGAACCCAAGCAGGTCAACACTACCTGCGCTTGAGGACACTGTTAGACGAGTTCAAATGCTCATCGTGGATACGTCCGGGATGTCAGCCGTGCTGTAGAGGTGAAGTAGACTTTGCCTAATGTCAGGAGGTCCATTCTACTGGAACATGGAATGTTCTTCTGCCTCGCTCACCCATAGCTTTAAAGAAGGTAAACTATGTGCCGTTTAAATACTTGTAATAATAATGCTTTGTGTGCAGTGTTTGCATAAATAATAAAAATCCCATCTGTCAATATATACATGAAACATATATATATGACACACTCTTAAAATTTGAGTGAAGTTTTCACTGTGTTGTAAGGTTCTCAGATGCCAATTTTTTTTTTTTTTTTGCAAAATGAAAACTACTAGGGACTTCCCTGGTGGCTCAGTGGTTAGGAATCCACCTGCTAATGCAGGAGACATGAGTTCAATTCCTGATCCAGGAAGATCCCATATGTTGTGGAGCAACAGCCCATGTGCCGCAACTACTGAGCCTGTGCTCTGGAGCCCGGCAACCGCAACTGCTGACCCCATGGGCCGTAGCACCCGTGCTCCGCAACAAAAGAAGCCACTTTAAGGAAAAGCCCACTTGCTGCAACGAGAGAAAAGCCCTTGCAGCAAAGAAGGCCAGCGCAGCCAAAAATAAGTAAATAAAATTATTTTTTAAAATACTATTAATGTGTACTATTATATTCAAAATGTATTACTTGCTTAATCTGTTTTGCAAGACATCTTTTTGTGTTTTTATTTTTTTGGCCATTTTTTTTTCTTAAATGAAGGCACAACACCACTGCCATGAATAAGAACTTGGGCAAACTTGAACCGCTTCCCTGATGTGGCTGCCACCTTCCTATGGAGGAGGGCCCGTCCTGGTGGCGAGCAGAGGTGGCCATCTGTGCCACAAATGCCAGCTTCTCTCCTAACAGTTCCTTCCTTCTCTAAATTGTGTTGGGAGGCATGGTTCTCTGCTCAAGCTTCAAATGTTCTGTAGCCCTTTAAGAGCTATGAAGACAACGAGGTGAAAAGCTCAGGAAATGGAGGCAGAAATGACTGACTACTTTTTTTCTTTTCCTGCAAGAATATTTCCAGAAATGATCCTCCTCAAAATTAGAGATGTCTCACCAAATTTAGCTAACTGAGGCCCTTCATATAAAAATAATAGCTATATAAGAGGTCATGGATTCTGTCTCTCCTAAAGGATATTGCATTTTCAAGGAAATTCCTGCACAAATGCAAATGCACAGAGAGACATTTTGTCAGATGTCCAGCCCCACAGATACAACTGCCACATCTGTCATTTTTCTCACCTACATTCCTAACAGGGAAAAAGGGACTCTTAAGTTCCTATAACCAAACACATCACTGGGCACTGAAACACAATGTAGGGGAAAAAAAAAAGAAAGAAAAAGAAGAAAATCCCTTCAAGCCAGTAAGTGATGATGGATCCCCAACCATTTGAAAATATGGAAGTACCTGGCTCCCTCAGGACTGGAAACCCTTTATCCAATGTCCCCCATTAGCTGGAAGACTGTAGTCAGGAGGGGTTATACTGATACTGGCCCTTAAAAGAAGCCCACAAATCTGAACCCCTTGCTGAGAAATTCAACAAAAATTGCTGTGTGAAGTCAAAGAGCTGAAGCAGCCCTGTGCAAGGCTGGAACAAGTGCTGGAACGCCAGCGTGAAGTATTTATCTGTGCAACTGTTGTTTCCCTGGAGCATGGCTGGCCAGAGGTGGATGAGGATCTGTTTATCTCGTTATATTGGCCTTCTGCTGCATTAATTCAGAACCGCTTGTAAAATAAACGATAGGACCCTTTAAACTGGCCATGTGTATAAGTATTTAGGGGCAATAGCAATACAGACAATGCAATAATATGCTTCTAACTATATGTGAAAATGCTTGGTACACAATGAAAGACTCATAATAAGATATAAGATAGAATGTAAATATATACTAATATAAAATATACTAAAGATATAATAAATAAATATATGAGGTATATAACAAGATAAAGCATGTAATAGGGATATTATTCTCCATATTGCTGCTATTTAGGTGACATATAGGAGATCCTTAGGCTCAATCTTGTGAAAGCGATTGAGGTTGGAAGGAATCCTAGAACAGGTGGACCAGTTCTAGGCAACAGGAAGGTAAAGAAATACCTCCACCAGGATGACTCTGACTTGTCTGAACTGTCTGAAGTAATTCAGATGGTCTAAGGAACTCACAAAGCAAGTTAACCCTGTTGGAGCTGAAGAGCTGTCTTTATGGTCCAGGCAACCCAGATCCCTGTAGTATTTACCCCACTCTCTGTTTCCATGTCCTGCTCTGTTTTGCGGGACATCACCCACATCAGGTCCAAGAGAGATGGAGTGCTCAAAACACAAAGTAGTTGTGGATTTGCTGCTGAACTTAAAACTACTCCCAAGTTGTCTTAAGGACCTTTACAAAGTCCAGGCAGATTCTTCTCCTTCCTGGTCCAGTGTTTCTGTGCACAAAGATGAGGGCAGGAAGCCCATCCTCTGCTGCAGCATCACCTTCCGTCTTCACTTTTCTCAGGGAAGACACTTGTAGCCTAGGAAACTGACAGCAGCAATCTCCTCCCTTTAAGAAGTTATTTAACTGCAGTCCATCTATGTTCTCATTATACATGTTATGGGTCCCTAAATATTTTTCAGAAACAGCTCTCTCCGCTGTTGTTGTGGAAGGCAACAAAGGAAGACCCCTGCTTCAGTCAAGGGGAGGCCCCTGTGCCTCGAGGGAGGGAAGCCAGTCATCCAATCACACGGAAGGGTGAGTTTGTTGCCTGTGTTTACGTGTTTTCCTATAACCGTTTTCTAAAATCAGGATGATTTATTCAGATTATTTTCATTGAGCGTAATAGATTCTTTAACCCATCTTCACCTCCATGTGACCTGGGGTTTTATGGTGTGATAACTGTGTCGATTACCGTCGCGTTGGACACAAATCAAGTCTGGAATAACCTGGATGACAGCATGGGAAGGAGCTGCAGATAAACAAGGAAGATGTTTATTAGGTGGGGGTGACGGGGGCTCACACAGGAGTTATGGCCTGCATGTGGGGGCAGTCTTCCAGAGAACGGGTGGGACGGGATGTTGGGTCTTAGTTGCAGCATGCAGGATCTTTCACTATGGTGCGTAGACTCTCTAGTTGCAGCCTGCAGGCTTAGCTGCCCTGCAGCATGCGGGATCTTAGTTCTCTGACTAGGGATCAAACCCACGTCCCCTGCCTTGGACAGTGGATTCTTAACCACTGGACCACGGGGGAAGTCGAAGACACATTCTCTTGCTGATTTTTCCATTTGGTTGCCAGACCTGCACTTGGGAAACAGAATGTGATCCTATCCCCATAGAACTGGGCCGCTCCAAGGCAAGGCTACCAGACACTTTGCTTCTTCCCCAACCTCCCCATGCTAATAATGGCTCCCAACTTATGAGCATTTCCTCCGGGCCATGCAGTGTCCATGGGTTTTATGGGCCTTGATCATCTCATTCTCACAACTGCCCTGCGACATGAATTAGTTTTATCTTAATTTTACAAGGGAGCAGTCTGAGGTGTAGCGATTAGATAATTTGCTCAGGAAGTGATTGGGATACAAATGGAGGTTTGGTGCTCACGTGAAGCAGAATATTGGAGCTTTTCTTTCTTTTTCTCCTTGCACATTCTTTTTCTTCCCCAAGGCCCTTGCCTTGCTCTTCAACCCTCTCAACTTCAACTTTCTAAAGCTGGCACTTACACTTTTATTGAAAGAAACGACAGACAATTAATTGCCATGAACTTCAGTTTCTGGGTTTGTGTCAACATCTGGGGGTCAGATGTCTTCTTAGTCAGCAGCTGATGCTGGAAAGAGGGAGCAGGACTTTTTGGTTTATGGCTGACAATGGCTTCATGTTTGAGTTCCTGAGCAAGGCTGAGATGCATTGAAAGAAGGGAATATTTAGAAGAGGCTGAGATCTGAGGGGGCCTCTTTAAAGAACAACCACCTCCGAGGAGTTTTCAGATACCAGCCAGAGAATCCATTTCCTCCCACAAGCATAGAACTTTGAGAGCATGTTTTAGCCGTGGCTTCTAAGTGCCTATTTTTATTACTATCCAGTTATTGATGAACTAAAATGTCTTTTATTTTCCATTGACACTGCCATCTTTTGCTCTTTATTTTAGGTAAATAAGATATCATGAGAACAAAATGTCACTATCACACCCACTAAACAGAATATGAATAATAATAAAGCTCTTTGATTTATTCTCAAGGAGATCCTTTTCTTAACTTACACAGATGGTTGCAGTCCTATTTTGATTTGGGGGGGTGGGATTTTTCAATATCAAAGATCTCAAATTTTTTTAAAAAAGAGTGTGTGGTTTGCATCTGCATTGTAGAGATTTATGTTTTGAAACTATTCTGCTCAGCATCAGGGCTATGTGAGCTGCTGTAATTGTTGTCCTCCTGGCCTGTCTCCTCCAGAGGACAAAGATTTCTGCCTGGAAGGGTTGACCAGCCACACTCACAGGTTCAGGCCCCATTAACCCCTCAGCCCTCGTTGGAGGAAGTCACAGAGCAACTGCTCTTCGCCCTGCCATCCCTGGGACAGTGAGGTGCTGCCAGTCATGACAGCAGTTCAGAAGGGTGATCTGGGATCTGGCCGGACTTCACTTGCTGGCACCTTATAGTTGCTGCCTGAGAAGCCTGCAGTCACTGTCCTCCCCTCTCCAGGGAAAACTGAATGGATGATCCAAAAAGCAAAGGTCCTCTTTTCAAGGATCAAGATACTATGTGCCCTAATTTTTCTTTCTGCTAATTTTGCTATCAGACAGAATTCTCTCATAGATCATATTTGTAAGGAGAAAGCAAGATGGAACCCTGCCCTATGGTCTGTTTTTCCAAGTGAAGGCACAGAAAACATGGGAAATCATCTGACTTTGAAGCCCAGAGACCAGATCTGAATTATAGCATCACAAATGCAGGTGTTCCATAGGTGATGATTAATTATACTTTTCTGGTTAACTTTCAAATAGGTAATATGGTCATATGGGTCAAAATTCAAATACATATACAGCAAAATGTTTCCCACTTCTCTGTGCCTTAGCCATTGGGCTTTCTCCTCTCCTGTGTATCTTTCCAGAGATATTCTTTGCGAATATAGTCATCCTTTGGTATCCATGGGGGATTGGTTCCAGGACCCTCAAGAACACCAAAATCCATGAATGCTCAAGTCTCTTATACAAAATGACATAGTATTTGCATGTAACCTACTTATGCAATCCTCCTGTAAACTTTAAATCATCTCTAGATTGCTGATAATACCTAATACAATGCAAGTACTATGTAAATAGTTGCCTGTGCATGGCAAATTCAAGTAGTGCCTTTTGAAAATTTCTGAATATCTTTTCTCCAAGTATTTTCAATCTAATGTTGGTTGAATCTATAGATGTGGAGCCCGCAGATACAGAGGGTCATTGCACAGCAAGACATGTATATATCTAGTTACTTTTCCCCAAAAATAATAACCTGTTGTATTCAGCACCTTGGGGTTTTTTTTTTGTATTTTTTTTTGCTTTTCATTTTACAATGTATTTTAAAGATCTTCGAAATCAGTACGTAAAGAGCCATCTTTTTATGACCACATAGTATTCCACTCAGTTTATGTACTAATTTTTTATATTGTCCCTCAATGTTGGTTAATAATTTTCTCTGTTTTGACCATTAAAATCTGACTAATAAATGAGAGCATTGAAAATCTACCTACTTGAAGGTATTTTAAAGTAAGCTCTCATCACACAGCAGTTTGAATGATACCCATGAGACAGTTTTCTTTGACTAGTGTCAGCTGAGAATTCCTGCAAACTTGGACTTGTGACTTTTCCACAGCACTCCATAAGGCACTGGGTGATTGCTAAGAAGGATTTACCTGCTTTTATAGCATTAAAAAAACTGAGTGCAAAAGATTAATCAATAGCACGTGATAGTAGCATAGACAAATGTCCACGTGTGCCTAAATGAGGGTTATTCTAACGATTGCTTTGAAACCACTATAGTTACTGTATTAATATAGAAAACATTTGACATCTGCTCTATTCTGCCATTGCACTTAGCTGGGGTAACACTCCCTTTGCCTTATGGTGTGTATTGCAAATACAGCAGAAAAGGATTAATTGCCTTCTAATTTGGAGCTTTAAAGATTCAAACTGAAGCTATAGTGATTAACTTTAAACAACATTTGAACTATATTTAATAGCCTTCAAATCTGTTTCCCCCAGTTTTGAAGCTACATTATTTATGTCACTGACATAACAGCATCTATTTTTGATACATCTCAGGACCATGCTTCATCAACCATATTGGGAGAACAAAGGCTCTCAGAACATGTGCTGGAGAGGGAAAAAAAGACAATATGACTGCAGAACTGACAGCAGATAGGAGAACTTATCTTCCTGAAATAAGAGTTTGACTTGAACCAAATCACCAGGATGAATGATTGGGTTGGGTTATACGTGAGAACACGGTGAGTGGGGCTCTTCCCAGGGACTCAACTCTTAGGAGCCTGGGAAGTAACTGAATTGTGCACAGGCCATTCAGAGACTCAGCCAAGAGGCCACATTGCCACGATTCCTTTATGGATGAGAGCTCAGGCCAGGACGCAACTTCCTTTCATTGTGGCTCCCATGCCAGGCACCCTTGGTGTCCAGTGTGTGCTCACTGAACTGAGCTATGCTCAGTGGCCTCACTGTGGGCCTGAGACAGTAAAGGAGTTTATAGATGTTTACCATGTATTGTCAAGTGGGGAACAAAACCAACCAACCAGGGCAGAAGGAAGAGGAATTTTTAAAATTTATTATTTATTTTGTTTTTATTACTTTGGGCTGCACTGGGTCTTCATCGCTGGGCATGGATTTTCTCTAGTTGTGGCAAGCGGAGGCGACTCTCTAGCTGCAGCGCCTGAGCTTCTCCTGTTGTAGAGCACAGGTTCCAAGGTGCACAGGCTCAGGAGCTGCAACTTACAAGCTTAGTTCCCTGGCTGTATGTGGGATCATCCTGGACCACAGATTGAACCTGTGCCTCCTGCATTGGCAGGCGGATTCCTAACCACTGGACCACTCGGGAAGTCCCTAAAGAGGGAGGTTTAACTGAAAAGCTAATGAAGCTTAGAATTCAGGACCATTCATGTGCATGGCCCCTTCCAAGGTGCTGTGAATATATTTATATCCATCATTTTGTTATGTTTTCTTAAAGAAGGCCTTAAATTTCATAAGCTTCAGATCCATGAGGTCTATATCTTCTCTGGGTACAAAATAGCATATAAACATGATTCCATTTTCAAAATGAAAATTCTAATTTCCATTCATAATGAAAAATTCTATTAAAAAACAAAATAACGTATATATATGCAACACATACACACACAAACATACCCACAAGTTAGGAAGGGTGTATCCCCCAAACGTTCAAGTCAGTATTCTCTGAAAGTGGCTATTTATTTATTAATCTGCTATTTTCTATTTTACTGGAATGATCAAGTGAATTAGTGCCACGTTAAAACTTGCTTTTTCTCCCATATAAAGAAGTACTTCTCTGAACTCACTAATCTTTTCCCACTAAACTTTTACTTCCAGTCTAGCAATATATTTCTCTTCATCTAGCACTAGGAATGAAATTGCCTTTTCAGGTTCCTTGTAATCATAACTCTAACTTGGGGAAGTGAAATGAAAATATATGAGTGAAACTGGCTCCCTCTGGGTTAACATCTTCATATTCACAAAAGGATGCACGTTGTTATTTGGCAGGTTTTTGCAGGAAGTTGATAAGAGTCAAGAGCTTCTGTTTCCCATTTGCCTTGGTTCTGTCTCTCAGCCCCTCACCCACCTGGTCACACTCTGTCTTCAATGCCAAGTGCCTTCAGCCCTGCCAATTCACATCTCTCAGTATCACCTGGTAAGGAACTTGTAATCTGAAACTCTGGGGTCATAGAGGGGAAAGCTGGCCTTCAGGTCTTTGTCCACAAAACTCAGGATAGGATAGCAGAGGCTGAATTCAAGTCTCCATTAGAATGTCTGAGAATTAGAGTCCTAGAATTACCTTCATCAGTAAGAACTAGTGACACGTTATGTCGACCACTGCTCTTTCTCTCTCTTCCATACCCTTACTCTCAGAGCTTGACCTGTAGACCTTTTCAGCCGTCTCTACATCCTGGGCCAGCAAACAGAAGTGGGCAAGAGGCAGTCACAGTTATGTTGTCCTGAGGTCACTACTCTTGTCCTGCTGTATTCTCTGTGACCCTGAAAGAGACCACACTGTGAATGGGTGGCTGTTGTCTTGGTGGATTTGACTAGGAGAGGAAGGAAAGCAGAGCTGAGGGTTCAAAGAGCTGGCTTGGGGACCACAGCATATGTCTATAGAATTTCATTCATTTATTCATTTGTTCTCTCATTCGATTTTTCAAGCACTCAAAAAATACATGTTATGTTCTTACTATGTGCCAGAAACTTATATGCTGTGGATACAGACAAAGGGAGATGAAGCAGATAGAAACATTGCATTTAGATGTTCGTAATATGCTGAGATCATTTCCTGATCATTTTTAGTTTAGTTGTAACTTTTCTAAAAATAGGCAGACATAGAAACATACACCCAATTATACAGGCTAGCAATCTTCTACCTTTCTAGTAAAATTCAATTGCAAGTAAATCTATGCCTCAAAAACATTAGCATGACTGGAAACCCCCTACTTGCAGTCTCAATTTAGTACTCCATAGTGGTACCAGCTCCCAATGAAAGATGAGAGAAGGTTAGCACTATTCCAAGAAATGAGGGTTTTTTTCTGGAAAAGAAAACACTTAGATAGGCATATACTGAGCACCATGTGTCAGCTGTCATCATCCTTATCTTCATCATTGTTTTAGGCAAAAGAGCCAGCACATGCAAAGGTTTGGAGGGAAAAGAGACAGCATGGCATGTCAAGGAGTTTAAAGAAACTTGTGATCGGCCTTGGTGTGGTGAAATATTGTACTGGACAAACAGGCAGGGGACAGACCATAGGGAATGTTGGCCCTGGGGAGCCACTAGCAGGTTCTCAGTGTCCTCTGCCTCCCCCTCCCCTAAGTAGGCTCTTATTACCAGTCCCCTGGACTTCTGCTCAGATGAAATATTACTTGACATGTCTGCTTCCCCTTTACCTTTGTTGCCATATCCTGGTCATAGCTCTCATAGCTTCCCATCATGCCCAAAACAAGGCTCACATTGGATCATTCTCATACTTACAAATCTGCAGTGGTTGCCCATTGTCCATGGAATTCAGCCAACTGTCTCAATGTGGCATACAAGCATTGCTGGGCTAGGGCTGCAGCTAAACTGTTCAGGATTCTCTTTTACCATCCTCTGTGTGACATCTATGGGCTTCCCAGGTGGCACTAGTGGTACAGAACCCACCTGCCAATTCAGGAGACATTAAGAGACACGGGTTCCATCCCTGGGTTGGGAAGATCCCCTGGAGGAGGAAATGGCAACCCACTCCAGTATCGTTGCCTGGAGATCCCATGGAGAGAGGAGCCTGGGGGGCTACAGTCCATGGCGCTGCAGAGTTGGACGTGATAGAAGCAACTCAGCATGTATAACCTCTATAGCCAGCCATGTGCAGCCTCTTGCTTCCAAATGCCTTCTTGCTTTTAACACCCTTCCCTCTCCATCTTTTAAAATCTTTGTGCCTTTCAAAGCTCTTCTCCTCTTTGAAGTCTTTTCTTCTTTGAAGATTCCCAATAGGTTGTGTCTTTTGCCATCTCTGAACCTCACTTTATATTTCCTCTGAGGATCTTTTATGATCCCGTGCACTGGTCTGTTTCTTGGCTCAATCATATGCCCTCTGAAGTCGTTCTTCTATGGAGGATCTTTTGGGATGAGTGCCCTGTAGAATGCACTTTAGCAAACACAATGCAAAGGTTTAGAACCAGACCCCAGGCAGTGCTCTACCACATCCACATCACTCTGGTCTGCTTGAGTTTCTGATGAAGGGAGCCTGGGGTCCTCTGGAGAATGAGGCAGGAGATGAGTGGCAAGGGCAGGCTGGAGGCTACAGCCACACTGTAGCCCACCAGGCTGATCACTGAGGCCAAGGAAATGGCCAGTCCAGGATCTCTTTCAATGTAATAAAGGCTAATCCAGTCATTAGGCTGCAGGTTGGAGATAAGATGGGTGAAAAGAAACTTGCTGAAAGCAAATCAAGTTGGTGGTGGTGATTTAGTCACTAAGTCATGTCCAGCTCTTTGCAGCCCCATGTACTGTAGCCTGCCAGGCTCCTCTGTCCATGGAATTCTCCAGGCAAGAATACTGGATTGGATTGCCATTCCCTTCTCCAGGGGATCTCCTCAACCCAGAGGTCAAACCTGGGTCTCCTGTATTGCAGGCAGATTCTTTACTGTCTGAGCCACCAGGGAAACCCCACAACTCAAATTATTCTGCCTCATTTTCTTCCTTCCTCCCTCCTTCCCTCCCTTCCTTCCTCTCTACCTTCCTTTCTTTTTGTCTGCTAACAAGTATCTCTGCCAGGTGGTTAAGAGCCCTTGGCCCAAGTCCTTGCAGTTCATCTAGATGCTCCAGTTTCTCTTGTTTCCCCAGTTAATTACTGTTATCAACTTTCCAGATTTTTGTAAACTCAACACACTGAATAATGAGGTTAATAAAACCAGTGAACTCCTTTGTCATGTACACAGGCTATTTCTATAAAAATGTCAAATGTATTATTAGCTCTGATTTAATCATCTTTCCTCATCTCTTATAAATTTATCCTAAGTGACCTATCGGCTTTTCAGTGGGGGCTTTACTTATTTGGTGTTAGATTTGCAATTTCTCTGGACTTGATTAGAGTCTGTATATTTATAGCTTCTAACGCTTCTGCACTGAATAATTTCCCCAATGAACGTGCATCTAGAATCCAACAAATCACACAAACATGAAGCCCCTGGCAGAAACACTGACTGTCTCTGCCATCCTAGACCTTGCGAAAACCACTTCAACTAAAAAAACTTCATATTGACCCTCAGTTCACAGGTTTACCAGAAAATTAAATAATGCAAAATATTCAAGTATAGGATTCTTTTTTAATATAAGAATCAGTCTTTAAAATTGCCACACATTCATTCAACAAACACTTACTGCGAGCTTCCTATGGGCCAGACTCTGTACCAGCTCCACGGATACAAGGGGAATCAGGCAGATACTGTCTGCAGATCCCCCAGCCTCCCAATGTTTATATACTAACAGGGCAGACAGGCTTTCAAACAGCTTTTTAGATTGCTTTCAGGAGCATAGAAAAAAATAACAATAGATAAGCTTACTTTGGGCTTCCCCAGTGGCTCAGCAGTAAGAATTCACCTACAATGTAGAAGACGCAGGTTTGATCCCTGGGTGGGGAAGATCCTCTGGAGAAGAAAATGGCAACCCACTCCAGTATTCTCACCTGGAGAATCCCATGGACAGAGGAGCCTGGCAGGCTACAGTCCATGGGGTCACAAAGAGTTAGACGCGACTGAAGGGACTGGGCACGCCTGCGCACAAGGTTATTTTACAAAGACAGGATAAATAGGCTCAAGCCAAACACATGTTCTAAAAATCAAGTTCTATTTAAAATGCAAATAAGCCCCTGAGGCAAAAAGATACTTTGTGCTTTTCTTTGGGGTGCAAACTGTCCCTGAAAAATAGCAAATCCTTTGGACTGAATTCCTGTACTACTTAATAACCTGCCAAGAAAGTAAAAACAAACACTGAAGGTCAAAAATGGGGCTGTAGAAAAATGGAGCATGGGTAAGTTAGGGTCATTCCAGGGAGGAAATCAGCAGTGACCATGAGTGCTGGGTTTAATGAAGGATCCAAACATAGAACCCATGAGAAACCTAAGGTGGCTGGAAATTTATCGAACATGTCAGGCTCTACTCAACTGTGACCAACACGGAAGCCTGAAAATGTAGCTGGCTGGGAAGCGCAGTTTAGAAATTACTTCCAAGTATGGGCTAAGTGATGGGCTTCCCTGGTGGCTCAGATGGTAAAGAATCTGCCTGCCAGTGCAGGAGACCCATGTTCATTCCCTGGGTTGGGAAGATGCCCTGGAGAAGGAAATGGCAACCCACTCCAGTATTCTTGTCTGGGAAATCCCATGGACAGAGGAATCTGTGGGCTGCAGTCCATGGGATCGTAAAGAGTCAGACATGACAGTCTAGAAATATCTTCCAAGTATGGGCTAAGTGATAGGAAACTCAAAGGTACACTCATACATCCATGATGAGCTCATTATCAAGGTGTAGTGGGGACTTAGTCCAGTGAAAATAGGATGAGGGGAAATAAGCCCTACTGCCTGAGGCTTGCAGAAGGTCCTAAGGTGATAATGGGAGAGATGCTCTCAGCGCTTCCTGTAACTATAGTGATACCTATTGAGTACCAACTATGTGTCTGACACTGTGATAAGCACTTGATTGTTTTTTTAATGTTATTCAATACTCCTTTGAAATAAGTTACTGTCACCACCTCATTTAAGGGATAAGAAAATTAAGGCACAGAGATGTTAAGCAACTTGCCCGTGGACATTTCTGCTGTTGGATTCATGAATCAGAATGAATTCAGAGCCTCTGTTTATAACCTCTGACCTGCAAGGGGGTGGTTGTTCCCTTTCAAAGACTGTATTTTCCATCATGGCATAAAAGAGACACTTCTTGCATTATTTACCCTGTTCTACAGATGTGAACATTTCTGAGATTAGGTTGCCACTGTGTTTGAAAGATAATGTAAAATAAAATGAATCCATTCCCTCTCCCAAAGTGGAGCTACAGCTGGGTGAGTGTAGGGTCAGGGTAAGTTTTATCAGAAGCCAAATGAAAGAAGAATAAAAACCTGGGCTGAGGCACAGCCTCTCAGAAAAGGGGTTATCAGGAATCAACAAGGCAGTCATGTTTGATTGGCACGGCCAGTGGCCCTAATTCCCAGTGTACTGGGGCCAAAGGGAGATTCAGAGATGAGGGTGACATGGGGTCACTTCAGAATCACAGACTCACAGAGACCTGTTGAGAAAAGAGGTTATTTCAGAGAGCGTGCTCAGGGCTCAAGGTTGGGAAGAAAGAGGTACAAAAGGACATCAGAGACTCCTCCTGGATACAAAGCCTGCAAAAGGAGAAAGGACTGGGTGTGACCAGTGCCCCAGAGAAATATGTCAGCCGGGTTGGAGGCAAGAAGCCTAGCCTTCCTGGGGCAGCTGCACCTGACTGACAGTCTTTCTACAGAATTGGCACCTCTACCAATTCCACTGCCTGATTTGGGGAGAGTGGGGAGCCTACAGATAACTAGCACCAACAGGAGGAGCTGGGATTTAGATAAAAGGGCAGACAATTCTGTCTTCTATTCAAAACTCAGAATTGCCTGCAGTAGCCAGACTGCTCCCTGAAGCACACGTGCAGGGTTACACAGTGTTTTACAGTGAGTGGAGAGAGGTAAGGCAGAAGGAAAAGAGTAACAACAGAGAACTGAAGCCTCCATTTTGCATTTTGGAGCCAAAAAAAAAAAAGTGTTTTAATTTACTCAGTGTCTATAGGAGCTTTTTCCATAGAAAGCTCGGAGAGTGCAGAGCGGTCCAGAGGGAGGCAGGGTTCAAAAGGTGGTTCCTCCCGCCCTCTGAAGCTCATTCTCCTTAGCGCATACATACAGCACCGGGACAGCCCCCCTGGGATGATCAGATAGGGTCTGGGGGCTGCCGATGTCCTACTTGTACCTCCTGTTAATACCATGTGCACAAGTCACCGAACAAAGAGCTGGAGGGCTCCTGGCCTGGGACTAGACATGACCAGATTCACAGTGATCTCTCCTCCTGATTGGGGTTTCAGGTGCTGAGAAGGCCAGACTAGCAATGAAGGACCCTGTTCAAGGTGAGAGACTAGACACCCAAGCCTCCACTCAGCCCTCCCCTGGGCAAGCCTGCATGGGAACCACTGACTTGGGTGTATTTCTGTTTGAGACTCCCCGCGGGGCAACTGGACTGGCATGTAATCTTGGCTTACACATCTATTCTGTAGCCTATAACTGTTGACTAGCTGTGTGCTGCCAGGACAGGGTGAGCACATGTGGATGGTTATGAACAGGAGCCTCAGAGCCAGCGGAATCCCAGCGCTGTTGACCTTGACGGCACTTCTCCGAGCCTCATTTTCTTCACCTGGAAGACGAGGTCAGGAGAGCGTGTACTCCGTGCTGCCTCCTCAGCTTTATCGAACATCGTGTTCCTCCTCCCTGTGTGCGTCATGCACGCTACACTGACCTTGTCTCTGCTTCTCATACACCCTGAACTCAGTCCTGTCTCAGATCCCTGGAAGGCTCTCCCCACCATTCTTTCCACCCTGTAGTCTTCACTCAAATACCACCCTTAGCCATACAGTCATACCCTCCTTGGCCAGACAATCTCAAGGAGCTTCTCCCCCAAATTCAGGGTTGCGTTTTCATTCTGATCTATTGTCTTCACAAAACTCGCTACTGTTTAAAACTATCTTGTTTACACATTGCTTTTGCACTCGCTCAGTAAGCATTTTCCTTCCTCCTTATCTAAAAGTGTGCCCATCTCTCCCCTATTTCTCTCCCCTGCTTTATTTTTCTTACTGATACTTAGAGCGTGATGTACTATTTAATTTGCTGCTTTCTTTTGTTTGTTGTCTGTCTTTTCCCCACTAGAATATAGCTCTGTGGAGGCAGACATTTCTGTTTATTTGGGTCACTGCTGTATCCTGAGTGCCTAGCAGGACACTTGACACACAGTAGGCCATCAACAGTGTTTACTGGAGAGCAGGATCGATTTGCTCATTGTCTGTCCCTCTTCACCAGCAGGTAAACACTACTTGAGCAGGCATTTTATCCCCTGTTCACTGTTGCACGTAACAACTCCATAAGGGCACCCAAGAAATATTTGTTCAGTTCCTAAGCGGCACCCACTTCACAGGGATATTTGAAGATTCAGATGAGATGATCCCCATAAACTTGACACAAGTGCCATGCACATTGTAATAGTTTGGTAAAAATTAAGATGCAATTACTATTAAAAATTGAGCTTTTGGCATCAAACCCATACAAACTCTTGTGCTTTCTTGATTTGGGCTTCAGAAGCCAGGACACGTCATATTTGTATCCTAAGAATTTGCATCAGCTTTTGGTTTACAGGAGTTCAGGCAAGATGGGGCCCCTTAAACTTTATCCTGATCTCGGAAATAATCTCTTTATTCTTCTTTCATGGTAAAACACATCCTTTCTGTTGAGCCAACCTGGAGTATTGAAGCTCAGTTATCAAGTTAATTACATCAAAATCTAGGGTTGAACATTTCCCACCAGCTAATAGCCCCCCTAACCTTGGAAACCTGATTGGTTTTTTTGTTGGCGAGGGGGGGAGGCTGTGCTGGGTCTTTGTTGCTGCGAGGGCTTTTCTCTAGTTGCAGTGAGTGGAGGCTACTCTGCAGTTGCAGTGCGGCAGCTTCTCATTGCAGTGGCTTCAGTAGTTGCAGCTCAAAGCTGTGTATCTTGCATCGGCAGGCAGATTCTTTACCCCTGAACCACAAGGGAGACCCTGAGTTCCCTTCTAAAAGCGGCATTTTAAAGTGAGTTTGAAGTGCTATTAATTTGTAACCACCTGACAAAACAATATGGCTAGATATAAAGGAATACAATACAAGCTGAGTTCACAAGTTTGAAATTAAAGAAATTAAAATGAAAGATGAAGCAAGCTGTGAAGTTCAAGTTCTGTTTAAGAGATCTTCTGTATCTTCTGGTACTCTGGTACTTCTGCTCCTCTTCTCCTGTTCAGATAATTTGAATTTGTTTTAATTATAGCAATTTGAAGAGTTCTCAAAATAAGATCTGACCTTCATCTCTGTAATAGCAGACATGATTTATTTACCTTAAATTATAAGTTAGTGTATTTTGGAATTTTTCAATCACACATACAGCAAAACTTTATCTATACAAAACTCAGCTATCCTGAAATCTCAGGGAGATAAGGGGTGTTGGCTCAAGATCATCAGAAAAAAAAATAATTTAAAAGAGGGCTCTGGTTAGCCAAATAAATTTTGGAAAATTTATACACTAAAGCTCATGCACTTTATTTAAGTGGCAACTCAGAATCTATTTTGGCCTCGTTGATTTAGCATTCTAAATTTACTGATTAAATCTTACATAAAAAGGAGGGAGTTGGAGATATTTCTTCAAAGTTATAATATTAACATCATCAGTAAGTGATGGCCGACAGCTCATCAGTAATGAAGGAGGCAACAAAACCAGGAACCAAGAAGCAATGGGTAAAATTGCCTACATGAAGTAGATACTTGACAATTTATTGCAGGGACAACAGCCCAAGAGCTGTCACTGTGTTTCAGCTAATGTTCACAATGAGAAACCTGAGTCATCAAAGAAAGATAAGTCAGGTTCAGAACACTCTGTGTACAAATGGAGAGGAGTGTTTAGCCAAACAGAAAATTAAGCTATTCGGAGTTATTCATTCAGCAAATCTTTACTGAATGTTTTTATTTATGTGCCAAATACTGTGCTAGGTAGGTCTTGGGAAGACACAGCAGTTCTGACTCTCAAGAAACTCACATTCTAAGTCAGGTTTCTAAGTGTGGTCAGGGAACACCTAGGTCCATAAGATCCTTCCAGGCTATGTTCAAGGTCAAGGTTATTTTATTAATAATACATACTAAGATGGCATTTGCTTATTTCCCACTGTTTTGGCACTTTCACTTATAGTGCAACAGTAATGGTGAGTACGACTGCTATTTCAGCTTTTAACTGAAATAGTTGTTGGTTCCTTAGCGTGAATCAAGACAGTGGCACCAAACCTTCTAGTCATCATTGAAGAAAAACGCATGCACAGCAAGAAACAAAAACAAACAAAACAAAACTCCTGCTACTGTCACTGGAGAATGTCCTTGACCAAGTAGGAAAAATGGTTTTATTAAATTTCAACTTAGAATATATCTTTTTAATATTTTGTGTTATGAAAATGGAAGTTATACATGAATCACTTTTGCTGCCTGTTGAAGTATGATGGTTGTCTAGAGGAAAAACACTTGTGTGATTGCTGGAGTTACAAGCTGAAATAGCTACTTTTTTAGTGGCACAAAATTTTCAGTTGATGATTGACGTACAAACTGTTCAACGTTGAGTATTTGGCAGAAGTTTTGTCAGAAGTGAGAAACGTGTGCTTATCACTTCAACAAAACTAACTATAGTGTTGGTTGCCAATAATGCAGTTAGAGCTTTCAGATGAAACTTTGAGCTCTGGAAAACTCGAATTTTCAGTTTCCCAATAATAAAAGACTTGTCTGATGAGAATGGTATTAGCAAGTTGGGTTTTTTAATATATGTATATTATATAATGAAATCATCAGATTAGAATGATGTGCATAATTCAGTGAACCTATCTCTTTTCCAAATCATCAAAATGTATGTTACAAAATCATACATGATTAAAAAAATTCACTCAAAGTGAAGAATAGACCAAGTGGACTTGTATGTAACAAAATACAAAAATTTCATTGATTTGCTTTCAGATTACACATTGAAAGTAAACTTTGAGAATCTACCATTTGTCGAGTTTTAGCATAGTATCAAAGAAGAATATCCACAATTACCTGAAAAGGTTATAAAAATAGCTCTCCCTTTTCCAACTATCTATGTGAAACTGGATTCTCCTCATATACTTCAAGTCAAAACAATTTATTGCAACATACCAAATGCAAAGGCATATAGGAGAGTCCATTGTAAAAATGTATGATAATGCCATTTTGTCTCTGAAATATTTGCTTTGAAAAATATAATTTGCATAAAAATATGTTCTTAGACATTAACATGTAATGTTTATTATTATTATTTTAAATGAACTGATAAAAATATTTTAATAATTTCCCAATTTTAATTTCTAATACAACAAATATCAATAGTGATACCCACATTTACAAAAGCTCTTCAGAGTCCTTAATAACTTTTAAGAGTGAAAAACAGCCCCTGTCCAAAAACCTTAAGAATCAATGGTCTAGGGGCTTCCCTGGTGGCTCACTGGTAAAGAATCCACCTGCCACTGCAGGAGACACATGTTCAATCTCTGATCTGGGAAGATGCAACATGCTGCCTGCCTTGGAGCAACTAAGCCCGTGTGCTACAACTATTGAGCCTGTGCTCTAGAGCCGGGGAGCCACAACGACTTAGGCCTGTATGCCCTAGAGCCCAGGCTCCACATCAAGAGAAGTTACCATGATGAGAAACCTGTGCACCACAACCAGAGATTAGCCCCTGTTTGCTGCAACTAGAGGAAAGCCCAGGCAGTAACAAAGACCCAGTACAGCCAAAAATTAATTAATTAATTAAATCATTTTTTAAAAAAGAACCAGTGGTCTAAGAAGAAGACACGGACTTGTAAGTCACTAATTCTAACCTACTCCTCTAAGGACTCTTGATAGGAAGAAACACAAGATAACATGGGAAGCTAGAGGATCCAGTCCAGTCTCGGAGACTCAGGGAAAGCTCCCTGGAGAAAGTTATCTGTGTGCTAGGACTTGATGGATGAAAAGTTAGCATAGTAAGAGCTGACTGATGTTCAGGATAGAAGGAGGAGCTTTTGCAAAGGTCCAGAGGGAAGTAAGAGTATGGCTCATGTATGAATATCACAGTTACTTGGTAGAGCTAGAGACTAGTTTGTGATAACCTAGACTCTTCTGCTTATATTATCATTTCAATAAAATGAGCATTTATGTACAGTGAAGGATTAAAAATGAACTTTCTCAAGATGTGCTGTTCTTAGTCATTCAGTCATATCCGACTCTTTGCAACCCTATGGACTGTAGCCCACCAGGCTCCTCTGTCCATGAGATTTCCCAGGCAAGAATGCTGGAGTGGGTTGCCATTTCCTACTCTAGGGCATCTTCCTGACCCAGGGATTGAACCTGGGTCTTCTGCTAGGGCAGGCAGATTCTTAACCACTGCACCACCTGGGAAGCCCCTAACCCTAACCCAGAAGACAGTTTTGCTTATATTATCATTTCAATAAAACAAGCCTATATGTACAGTGAAGGGTTAAAAATGAACTCTGTCAAGACACATAATCCTAAGAAAGGTGGAAAGCTGGAAATAGTCTCTGGCATACTGTAAATATTTATGGAAAGTTTAAAAGAACCACCTGAATAAATTGGCACAAATATTTAATTAGAAGTTGTAATCTACATTCCATAATGTCTCTAAGCATAATCCAAAATTCAGACTATTTTTAAAAGTTTTTTTGTGTTTAAAAGAATTCTAATGAGAGATTAATTTTAATGTCCGGTTTGATTTTGAAATGTTACATGTTGAAGTTTAAAGTCTTATATTCTTTAGAAATACTATTTTCATCCAGATCAGTGGCGGTTCTCTCATGAGTTCAGATCATATCCAACAGTGATTTCCTCTGTAAGAGTCATAGATTGTCATGTCAGCTTCTCTACATATTGGTGGCTTCTTTGCATATGGTCATGGTTTCCTGTTTTTCCATTTCTGTTCTCTCTAATAATGTCTTCACATCACACTAAAGAAAGCCTTTCAATCAAATGCCCTGGAAACCTCTCCAGGAGTGAGGTTTTGGCAGAAGCCAAGGTAGACGTGTGTCCTGAAGACCAGTTAATCAGCAACTCTAAGACGTATGTTCACACTCAAAGCCCCTGGTCTATCCCATGGGTATTCATGAGCTGGAATAGAGCTTCTGAGAGTAAATTTTTCTCTTTTTTGTAGGAGTTCAGAAGAAGCAGAAACAAATATTTCTGGCTCAGAGGTTAGGCTCAGTATAACTGGTATCTTGGAACAGAAAGCCACCCGCAATCACGTGACTGCAATCTTTGGATGGCAGGCTGCTGTTACATATTATAGAATTAGGATTCACTGTCAGGAAAGTGCAGTGGCCAAGGCTGTATTGCTACACTTCACAAACCTTGTTCGAAGGGCTCTATTTATTTAGACACATTTCTGGAGCATTCCAGAATATATTTAGTTAGCTTCTGCTTGTAAGTCTACTCACAGGTTGCTTTATCTATATGCTTCTGCATTATATGTTGCATATTGTTTTGTTTATTTGCCTACATCTTTTGTGGCTCCTCAGAATCTTAAAGGACAAAATAATACAACCATGGGTGGTTTATAGTGTGACATTTTTTATAGTGTATTATACTTCAAGGAAGGGCTTCCCTGGTGGCTCAGTGGTAAAGAATCTGCCTGCCAGGGCAGGAGACATGTGTTCGATCTCTGGATTGGGAAGATCCCCTGGAGGAGGAGATGGCAACCCACGCTAGTATTCCTGCCTAGGACATCCCCTGGTCAGAGGAGCCTGGCAGGCTCCAGTCCATGGGGTTGCAAAGAGTCAGACATGACTTAGCTACTAAACAACAACAATACTTTAAGGTATTATCAAAAACAAACCAGAAAAGCCAACCCGCTACCCAGGAGTGGAGGGCCCCCTTTGGCCTCTCCACTGCTGCTGGCTGCCCTAAAAAAGCAAAAAAGCAACAAAAATTTGTCAAATCAGCAAAACTAAGTAATTTAAAAGTAAGATCAACTCTGAAACTGTGGTGTGATCATGCTCAGTCACTAAGTTGTGTTCGACTCTTTGCAACCCCATAGACTGTAGCTCACCAGGATCCTCTGTCCAGGCAAGAATACTGGAGTGGATTACCATTTCCTCCTCTAGAGTATCTTTCCAATCTAGGGATTGAACCAGAATCTCCGGCATCTCCTGCATCGGCAGGCAAATTGAGACACAATGAGGTGAGGTAGCTTGTCTAATACACACAGCTAATAAAAGGTGGGATTGGACTTGGAAGTCAGGCAACCTTAACATAAACTCACGGGATTAACCTCTATGCCACACTTGGACATAATGTTCATGAAGTTTCTGGGGATCATATATATTTAGGTAACATGACATTTTTCCATTAAATATGATGACTGAATATTTAGTAATTAGTTTTTAGGATGAGAAGTCAGATTCACAAATATTGATCTATCTTCCTCACTCTCAGTAATCGCTTATTGGAATCGTCTCATTGGTGATAGTGAGAAGAATGGTGGATCAAAATCTCAGGGGACAGCACGTGTGGCTCAAAGACTAGCACGTTGGCCTTCAGAATGTCAGCATGACTTAAGTAGTCCCTTCTTGAACACTGTGTGCCCCTGCTTCATGCAACTGTCATGATTAAGGTAAAATGCTTTTCCAGATCAAATCAGAACCTTCTTTTATAGTTACGCCTTTGTTCGGTTTATTTGTAATCCTGATGATTAATACATTTTGAAATTTCAAATGCTTAACAAGCAGTCGATTTTTATATTTGTCACAGGAGGGCATATGGTTTAAAGGGTTGAGAAACGACAGTATAGTCCTGATGCCCCCAGGTTATAATAATAGCTGTTAGTGGTAGTCCTAGTGACCTTCCTGTGCCACAGCTTTGCATCCTGGAAAACAGAAGGATGGAGATTCAGAGAGACAATGTCTCTGAAGCCTGCTACAAACTGTGAAGGAGGTACCAATGCCGGGTTACATGGGGGCTGTTCTGACTCTGGTTTGCCTCCCATGCTCCTTTGGTTCTGGCAGATTCTCTACACTTTTTACTGCCAGTTGGATATTTCTTATGTCATGTCCAGCTTCTCATTCCCTGGTAGGGATGAAGACACAGTGGTTCAAGGGCATTCAAAATGCCATCTCACTCCACACTGAATCTGTGCCATTCACAGTTCTTTTAGCTGCCTTTTGTCCAGGGAACCTTCCTTATCTTCTAAAAAGTGTTTAAGATGCCATTTCTATCCTTTCCCTGGATTTCTGTATCTGCACTTCTTCCCATCTGGAAAGTAAGCTCTCTGAACGTAGGGATCAAGCTTGCTTTTCTCATCATTGCCTCCTGGGGATCTACAACAGTGTCTGGTACATGGTAGATGGTTATTAAAGGCATGCTGACTGAATGAAATGTATGAGTGACTTAATAAAGGATTAACCCTTTTCAGCACTGATATCACAACTTGGAAAACAAAACTTCTTTTGTTCTGCTTGTCTGTATATAATTTGCCTTTTTCCCCTATCACTTTTAAAAACTTCTTATACATACACACAGAAAGAACTCATCTCTGAAGTAACAAATCCATAAGCAACAATGGAATTCTGAACAGAACCAAACTCCTTTTAGAAATGGCAAAACTTGAATACCATCTATTGAGAAATTGGATACTTGCTGACTGTGGGATTTGAGAGAGATGGCCTACAGTTTTCCAAAGGGCAATTTTGATTATAATGCTATTTTAAATCCCAGTGGTTTTCAGGTGTTCTTGTCCAGCTCCAACCTGTTTAGAGGGTGAATACCATGAACCCTGACTATACTCTCTGAGAAGCACGAAGGTAAGAGCTGCTGGGTCAGGCAGTTTCATAAGCAGCCCCATTCTCCCCATGAGCCAGCCCACAGTGTGGGGCAGGTCTGGGGCACCACCATCCAGGATGCTAGACTACATGGGAGCTTCCAGACAGGCATGACACAAAGAATTAGGTTCCCACAGTGCCACCTGTGTTAACCAATTACCACAAGTTTAGTGGCTTAAAACAACACACACGTATTATTTTGCAGCTTGAGGGGTCAGAAGCCCTAACATCAAGGTGTCAAGCAGAGGTTCGTTCCTTCTGGAGACTCAAAGAGGAGAATCTACTTCCTTGCCTTTTCCAGCTTCTAGAGGCCACCATGTTCCTTGGCTCGTGGTCCTCTTCCTCCATCTTCAAAACTAGCAGAGACCTTCACATCTCAACCTGTCTGTCTTCATCTCTCTCACTTGCTCTCTCACCTCATCACATCTCTCTTCTGTCATTACATCTTCTTCTTTAACTCAGACACTCCTGTCTCCCTCTTATAAAGACCTTTGTGATTATACTGGGCCCACTTGGGCTTCCCAGGCGGTGCTAGTGGTAAAGAATGTTTCTGCCAATGCAGGAGATGCAAGAGAGGCAGGTTCGACCCCTGGGTTGGGAAGATCCCCTGGAGAAGGAAACGGCTCCAATATTTTTGCCTGGAAAATTCCATGGACAGAGGAGCCCAGCAGGCTACAGTGCATGGAGTCACAAAGAAAGAGTCGGACATGACTGAGCACATACACACCCAGATAATTCAGGATAATCTCCCCATCTCAAAATTCTGAACATAATCACCATCTGCAAAGTCTATTTTGCCAGGAAAAGTAATATAGTCATCCGTTCTGGGGATTAAGACGAGAATGTTTTGGTGGTGGGGGGCATGATTCTGCCGACTCCCCCCACCCCACCTGCTCTGTTCCTCAAAAGTGGCCTTCGGGGCCTCCCCGCTCCCAAGGTTAGCACATTCACAGGCTACTGGAGGCCTCCTGCCACTTCCTTCTTCTGAGTTTTCCTAGTCCTCCCATCTGGGTGCCACCTTCTTTGCCCTTCACGTTCCTTTGAGCAACCAGGACCCTCTTAGAGTCTGTGACCCTGTTGAATATGCTGAAAGGGGGCATGTGTTTTGTATAGGAGACTGCTTGGAGGGTAGTGGATGCTACGGTTAACTCTCTCCTTTATTCCGTAGCCTTAACCTAATACACAGAGAGCGACAGCTCTCCTTTCTGCTTCCTTTCACCACGTTGGCGTGTTCATTTGTTCCTTTCCTGACTGACCTGAGTCAGGAACCAACTCTGTGCCCTCCCAGGGCCTAGAACACTGTGGCAGATTGTGGGTGCTCAGCTGTAGCTGATGGTACTCAGCAGAGGACACGTGAGCCACTTCTCGTGGGCCTGGGGCCATCTGGAGGTTTCCCCCACAATCCCCAGATAGCACCCCTCACCCCTACCCCAGAGCACCTCTGCTAGGGAGGCATGGCTTCCCTGACCGTGAGCTGCTTGGGTCCAGCTGTTGAGACGACAGTTGTCTCTGGGGAGGGGTCGCAGCCTGTGGCCCAGGAAGGAAGTATGCATTTACGTCTGTCTGCAGCTTCCCATCTTGTGCAAGCCGGCTTCTTATTGCTTTGCTGTTTGCTATGGGCCCGGTGGTTTTTCTGCGATGCCAGCTGAGGAACTCTATCTCCAGGCAGCCTTGGCTATTTCCACTATAATTCTGTTCCCCTCAGGATGCCATCCTCTGCGTGTGTTGGTATGACTCACTTGGCACTTGTAATTGGTAAGAGCCTGAGCTTAATGAAAAGGCACTGGATGAGAACTTCCCGGCCTCCTTTTCGGCCACTCCCTGGGTAGGCCTTACCTCAGCACAGGCAGAATCTTACCTCCAGCCATCAAGAAATGAATAAGAACTGTTTAATTGCCATACAGTAGCTAGGTAAAACTTGGGGCTGAGGTTGAGGTGGGTTAAAGGGCAGGGTAGATGAGGGAATAAAAGCACGAAATCAAACTTTCTGCCGTTACATACTCAGAATCTACTGGGAAGAAAGAGAGGTTACCAAGTCATTACAAAATTCTGCAAAATCTTTTCTCAGTAAAATGCCGTGGAGTTGAGGAAAAATAAGTGGATATATATCGCCCAGTCTTTATCTGGATAAATCCAAATCATTAAGAATAAAGTCTTAAAGTACTAGAGAATCCCTGGGAGAATTTTTCTTATATAATCTCAGAACGGCAAAGGCCATTCTAAATATAACATGGGACTCATAAAGTATAAATGAAAAAAATAGTTAAATTTAACTACATAAAAAATATTCTCCACGGCAAGGTCTTCAATACATAGAGTCAAAAACAAGTGCCAAACTGATAAAAAGATATTTATAAATCATATTATAGAAAAAAGCAAAGTTCCTTAATGTACAAAAGAATATGCACAAATCAATAAGAAAAAGACCAACCACACAATAGAAAAATGGGCAAAGGGTATAAGGAGACAGTTTATAGACAATGAAATGCAGAAGACCCTTAAACATGTGAAAAGATGGTCCATCTCTCTTATAGTAAGAGAAAAAATTTTAAATCAGTTTAAATTTTAAATGTAACAATGGAACTTATTTATGTATTTAGTGGCATAGTATATTAAAAGGAATTAATTCAAGTGACTTTAAAACTGTATCCCTGTGGCATATATCTAATAACAAGAAAATTGCAAAAAAAGAAAATACTAAATTGCTTTCAGGAATCCCATTGATATTAGGAGAATTTTTATTGTTATTCTGAGAGTGTGATTTAAAATTATAAAATACAACAACAACAACAACAAAAGACCATTTTGGTGTTTTTGGCAGCTGGGAATTTTGGTTCTCTAGTGTGATACATTCTAAGAAAAAAGCAACTGCAAAAAACTTAAGCTTCCTTTAGTAATCATTGTTGGAAAAAATGTTCCATTTTGACCCAGCATTACTGTGAGTATAATTTGTATGTATTTGCAGATAAAGAAATGAGAAATTATCTGCTTGTCTAATTCTATCACCTTTGGTGTCTTTGAGAAACTGAAATTCTTGGTGTAAGACGAAGGAAATACAGATGTAAAATTGAGGTTGCGCAAAACCTCTCGTCCTTCCTGAATTGGCAATATTGGTATGAACCTATATTTGATCTTGAAAAACATTTTATTTTCTATTTCTGTCCACTGAAAATATCTAGAAGCAATGACTAAGGTAGTAGCGACAAGCGACTCCTAGTATTAGGACTATGGTCTCTAGGTACCATCTCCCTCTTGAGGAACCTTAGTTCCTCATTAGAGAAATGGCTAATTCTATGTTCTGAGGCAAGGTATATTCAAGGTGAGCTGGAAATATCTCATCATATCACTGCCCAATGATGGAAAAGTTAAAATATCAATATGAATAATATCAATATGAATCAAAATATCAATATGAATATAACTTCAAGTTATATTCTTAATGATACAAAAAGTTATTAATCACCATTGGAGGATGTTATGGATGAATTAATTATTTTCAAAATTAGTAAATAAAGGGAAAGAATCATGCGTTTATCCTGCCCTTCCTCCATAAGTGGACCTCAGGCTAACCAAGTGACAGGGTGATATTTCTCCTAACAGAAGTCTTCCAGCTGTCAAATGAAGAAAGGATAATAAAATTAGAATATTACTTTCTGACATTTAATGAAATTAAGGATCTAGGTGATGATCATCAACGGTTGCCAAGGTCTCAGGACAAGTTCAGCCAGTCTTTATGTACTTCCTGATGGAAGAACACAGTATCACCCAAGAGGTATAATTGCAAAAAAAAGCAAACCTGAAACTGATGAAGCATTTACATTCAACTATCAGTATATAGATAATTCAGGAGATGGAAGAACATGTTAAATACAACAGAGAGTCAATCAGCAAAAATCAGACTGTCAAATTCTGTGGAACAAATGTTTCTATAATTCAACAAGAAGTTTTAAAGGAAAAAAAGAATAGGAACACATAGATTAAGAGATTTAAGACATATCTAGTAATCAAAATATATAGAACTCATTTGGATCTTGATTTAAACAAACTAAAAATCATCTGATTTGAATAATGGGTACATAGAGGTTTCTTATACTATTCTCTCTGCTTTTACACATGTTTGAAATTTTCCATAGTAACATGTTAAATAGTAATAGAAGGAATAACTAACCCTTATTGAGTGCTTATTATATGCATGGTACTATTTTAAGCACTTTACATATTTAAACTGTTCCCCTGTCTGTGAGGTGGGCACTCATCTCTATCATGTGAATGATGAAATTAAGGCACAGAGTGGTTAAGCATCTTGCCCAAGGTCACATAGCTAACAAATTTTGGTGCTGGGACTTGAAAGCAGGCAGTGTGACTACAGAACCCAATTTCTAACCTATACACTACTACCTCTCATGAAGATGGTGGCTTGGACTAGGTTGGGGATAGTTGAAAGAAATAGAAGGATTAAAGAGATACTTAGGAGGTAAAATTGACCAGACTCCACGCTAAATTGTATATGGGGCTAAAGTCTGCGAGGAGTCTGAGATGCCTATGAGGTTTCTGGTTTGACTGTAGGATAGGTGGTGATAATGTTTGATGAAATAGGGAAAGTGAGAGGGGATCAGGTTTGGAGGTCAAAGAGGATTTGGGTTTGGAGCATGTTGAGCCTGAGGGGCTTTTGGGACACCCAGGTCATGTCAAGTGGCAGCAGGTAACAGTGGCACTCTTCTATGTTAGTTTTCCCCTTCCTCCTTAGAATTGTTACCTTTTTTTTCTTGAGATGGGGATGGGAGCAACTACTTTTCTAGTTTGTAGTGTCAATATTCAGTTCTTGTTTCAGAGGAGTTGGTAGTTGTGCCCAATGTGATGTCACCTACACATTTTGTAAGATGCTTTCACTCCATTATCCAAGAAACTTGGTCAAAACAGGTCATCAATCATGTCTTGAGTGCTTGCTGCTGCTGCTGCTAAGTCGCTTCAGTCGTGTCCGACTCTGTGCAACCCCATAGATGGCAGCCCACCAGGCTCTGCCGTCCCTGGGATTCTTCAGGCAAGAACACTGGAGTGGGTTGCCATTTCCTTCTCCAGTGCATGAAAAGGAAAAGTGAAAGTGAAGTCGCTCAGTCATGTCCGACTCTCAGCGACCCTGTGGACTGCAGCCTACCGGTCTCCTCCGTCCATGGGATTTTCCAAGCAAGAGTACTAGAGTGGGGTGCCATTGTGCTTACTATCTTCCAATCACTGTATTAGGCATTTACATTCTTATCATTTACTCTTCTTTTACAGAGGTACTCACATTGTTGAAAATGCATTCTTCTACTCAGTAAACAGATGAAGAGACTGAAGATAAGAATAAGTCACTTGCCCAAAGTTACAAAGTTGGACAGTAGCAGTCAGCATCTCTAGTCTGTGTTCTTCCATTTCGTCTCTTTTTCAAAGTGTGGGTAATGACTTAAGTGGTTCATTGTCATAGTATTTAATTGCACTAATTCACACAGTAGGAAAGCTCTTCTGATGTTTTCATCCAACCTTCCATTACGACAATGGAGAACAACTCAGGTCCTAGTATGGCTTCAATACTTTTCTAATAGGTTCGTTTTTAACTTAGGGTATACCTCAGGGTCAGAGTCTTGAGCAAATAACAATAGTGTATAGCAGGAATTTTTGTCATGGTACTTATTTTCATTATGTTTATTTTAGGGATGCCTTCTATTTATAGTAATTAGTGTTTCCACCTATAGAGCAGTAATTTCATTTAAAATAAATTTAAGAAAAGAAATGGAGCTAATGAAAACTGTTACATAAATAAAAATAAAGATGGTTTAGAGAAATGGAAGGCTATCATTAGCTGACACTGATTTCAGTGGCTGAAATTGGAAAACCGTGCTCCTTACGACATCTCCTCCCCCTATTATGGCCTTGGTGTTGGCCTCACCTCTCTAACAGAAATTGAACAGAGAAATGTTACCATCTTACTTGAAAACTCATTGTCACTGACCACTGGTGAAAGCAGCTCACCAGTAACTTTAGTCCCCATTGATCAGTCTGGCATGTATGATGGGGCCAAAACCATGTCAGGGTTTCAGGAAGGAGATAAGAACAAGGAGTACATTACCAATAAGTCGGGGTGGTTAACAGCTAAGACAACAGGCTTTTTGGAAATCATAGTATATCCAGGTGATTTTTTTTCCCTCTATTTATATGCAGTCTAGTATTAAAACTATATTGACTGCTCTAGCTTCCATTCATTCCTCTTTCCTAAGCCTCTAGTTCTCCAGTCTTTTATGATAGTACCATGTTTGACCATTTTGTTCCTTCTTCACCACCACCACTCCCTTCCTGGGACATAAGTTATATTCATTATATTCAATATGTTTGTCAGAAATGGTTGTAGATGGGCTGCCTTTAAACGTTTTTATGAGTTCTTCTAAAAATAGACAAAGGCAATAAAAATTCCCAATGCTACATGCATTTTAAAAGACATCACTGTTACATGAAATAATTTTGCTTGTGTGTTGCCCAAGGAACGTAAAAGTACACTATAGTCACTATAATCCTGCTGGATAGAGACTGTATCTTCTCTTTATTGTTATGCCTGATACTATCTGTTCAGCGTATTATTAAGACCAGCAATCTGTATCTGGAATAATGCATCTGTATTCTTCTCATTTCCCATGAGCACTAAAAAGCCAGTACTTTTTCATCTGTGGGTCTTGCAGAATAAGTTCCAAAGCCTGAACAATGGTAAGCTGAGGTTTTGAATTTTTGATGTATTCTTCATATATAGGTGGTGAATACTGGTAAATATGTCTTCCGAAATCCAAACATCAAAGAAAAGACAGGTTCCATCTTCCTGGGCGGGGTACCCTCAGCCCCACGTCTGCTGTGCTAACACAGATCCTGAACACTTGGCTTCATCGCAGACGGCACCCAAGGCAGAGGCCTGACCTGTGCACCTAGGACAAGGTAAATATCCTGACTCTGAAAATGGAAACCCATCCACTTCTCCTGCACAAGCTGGGTGAGGGTTTGGAGCGCGCTGTGGCTGTGGGTGGGGGTGTAGGTTGGGAGTGTTTTCCCCTTGTCGAGTCTTCCAGCCCCTTGACTCGCGGCCCTGCCCTGACCATTGTCCGCACACCTCGTCCCTCCAGCTTCCGGGCCGCGGGCGAGATGATTTGCTGCAGATGACATCAGCCCTGGGCCAACGGTTGGAAGAGCGGAGGCAGCCACCCCGCGAGGATGTGCCGGGTGGTCCTTCCCTCCTCCTCTTCCTCCTCCTCCCCGGCGCCCTGCCTAGTCTCCATAAAAAAGAGGCGCCGCCTCCCCGCCCTCTCGCACTCCCGGCTCCTCTCCGCCGCGCGCTCTCGGAGAGGGCGGGGAGGGAGGCGGCGCGCAGCGCCAGGAGGCGGGGAGACGCAGGGGGCGGAGCGGAGACAGCACCTTCGGATATAATCCTTTCTCCTGCCGCAGACGAGAGGAGCGGCCGGAGCCGGGCACTTCGCCGAGCCTTAACGCGCCGGCAGGATGGCGACCGTGGTGGTGGAAGCCGCCGAGCCTGAGCCGTCCGGCAGCATTGCCAACCCAGCGGCGACCACCTCGCCCAGCCTGTCGCATCGCTTCCTCGACAGCAAATTCTACCTGCTGGTGGTCGTCGGCGAGATTGTGACCGAGGAGCACCTGCGACGCGCCATCGGCAACATCGAGCTTGGTAAGAGGCCCTGCGCCCCCAGGGGACGCGTTCGGGGAGACGCGCAAACGCGACCCCACCCATGGCACGACGGCCACCTTTCTCCTCCGGCACGCCCCGCACCCACGCCTTTCCCCGCCACTTCCCGCACTCTGTCCAGATGCCCCCCTTTTTTTTCTGGGTTCATTTAGGAGAATAATGCAAATTATTAGATTTGCGACCCAGTGGGAGAGTCTCTCCTAACCTTGAGGGATCCGTCACCAGGCTGGGTCTACAGATTCCAGCTGGCTACCGGCTCTTCCACTAAATGAGATGCAGGTGTCAAAGGGGGCAGAGGCTGCAATAAAGCCGCAACCGCAGGACACCAAAGGTGTGGGGGGGTCGGGGCGTTGCAATCACCTCTTTCATCTCCCCCGCCCCCCCCCCCCCAGCAAAATGCTGGGATTGCCCCTCGTCAGCAGACCCGAGGCTGAAGTACCATGTGCCAGGGCGCGCGTGGGAATCCCCCTAGCCACAACCACCTCAGCCCCGAGAAGTGCTTTTGCTGGCTTAAAACCTCTCCATCTTTTCTTCCCTCGGAATGACTAGGCTAGTCCTAGGGCCACGCCCGCTCCCCCCACCCCCCCGGGACGCAGAGATGGAGAACCGCCTGCGCCTCCTTCCCAGACGGCGCCAGCCTCTCTGCTGCCCCTGGGGCCTCGGTTGCAGCTTTCAGCAAGGACAATGGGACCCCCAAGTTGCGGGGTGGGGCTTCTCCTTTTAAACGTCTTTGCCTCGGGAGTGATGGCTTGGGGGTGGGGTGGTGGGTAGGGCCGGCGCCTGGCCCGGTGCGGGCACTAGGCGCGCGCTCTGCAGAGGCCGAATAGCGGTTCGCTGAGACACCCTGGGCGGGGCCGTAAGGGTCCAGCGGCGCAGCCTCGGGCGCGTGGACCGACCCCCCCCCGCAGCCCCACCCGGGCTGCCGCAGTGCCCCCGCCCGCTGCACCTGCCCCCCGCACTGCGGCGCCCCCACTGGGCGCGGCCGGCCGGGCTTGCGTTCCGCCGGGGCTTGGGGGTGCTGCGTGCCCTCTCGTCTGCCTCAACCCGGCTTTATTGCGCGCGAAGTCCCCGGGTGGGCAGCTCTGTCCTCTGCCTTTCTCTTTCCCCCCGGCATCGCAGACCTCGCTTTCTCCCAGACCGAGGTCGCCGGTCCCTCCGCAACCCCAGCCCGCGCTCTATTCTCTCGGGGTGGTGCTGAAGCGCGTCTGCCCCGAGACACGGGTTGGTGGGCGTGGTGCAGTCCGCACTGCGGTCTCTACGGCAGCCCGAGGCGGACAAAGGGCGTTCACGCAGCCCTCGTTCCCCGCTCCCGCCCCCCACTCCCCATGAAAGACGCAAGAAAAACCTTGTTTTAGATGAAAAAAAAAAAAAAAAATTAAACTCTAGTGGTCTGCCTCTGCATTTGGAAACGGTCGCCTGTGCCCAGAACAAAAGGCTGCAGGGTGGAGACTCGAGTTGCGGACCTGTTCTTTTGTTTAACTTTAAAGCACTGGTGTTACTTTTTGGCTTAAAAAAAGAAAGAAAGAAATGTGAGCAGAAAGCAGACTTGTTATTTTATTCGGAAAAAAAATTAAGAACAGGCTGGGTCAATAGTGAAATGCCTCATTTGAGCATCTAATAACCCTTCATTTTTCGAACTATAGTCCTTTTAATTTGATCTGTACTAATTTAGTTTATTTGCACATTTTCTCCTTGGAAAATTTCACACGTACCGACTTTGGGTGTGGCTGCTGTATGAATCTATGACTTCGGATTTTTTAAAAAATATTATTTGTCAGCACCTTTGCTGGGAAGTAATAATAAAGCAGGAGGTGTTTTTCTGTGTATAAAAGGTGCATAACCACCCGATGTGGTGTGAGGAGAGGGACCCTCATCCCCATTTTGGACATGGGGGCCCAGAGAGGCAGGAAGGATAGGGAGACCAGCTCAAGGTCACACCACTCATAAGTGACAGAATGCCGGTACTGCAGCATCACTGGTTTTCTGGCCCCGTCATGATGTTAGTGCAAGCGAGGCTAACATCACAGGGAGATCAGTGGTTTTCAGGCCCTGTCATGATGTTGGTGCGGGATGGGCTAACATCACCGGGAGATCAAAGAGCAATTTCTAGAGCTTGCCTTTATACAAAGGCAGTAGTCATCCACTTGTGGGCAGCACCCCATGCAGGGGGGTGGCTCAGCAGTCGCCTTCCATGTAATTATCTTCCTGCTTTGTTACTCCGCTGATCACCCTTTTAGTGCCCTATTTCTCAGGGGGTTTATTCAAGCTGCTTCTGTTTGAAGATAAACTAGATTCATCCAAGTTATCGGTTACTGTGACGTGTCCTCGACTGTTTTTCACGCTACTGGAACTTAGTGATCAAGTTCAATTTTGTCTTCCTGCCCCTTTTCTTTTTAAAAATTTATTGATGTATTGTGTAGTGAGGAAAAGGCACAAATCATCAACGAGGAGCTTGGTGAATTTTCACACACGGACATACCTGTGTGATCCCGATCAAGAAACGGACGTTCCTGGGACCCCCAGAAGCCCCCTCAGGTTTCCTTTTCAGTCAGCACGCCTTCCTGATTTTTCAGTGCCCTGATTTAGTCAGCTTTTTGCAGGGAACTCTGAAATAGCAGTATTGATCCCATTAAGAATCAACCAAATGAGTGAGCAAAGCCATTTCCTAAGGCACAGTAACAGATGCTGCTTTTCCTCTGGAGATCACTCTCTTGGGCCCTGGGGTCTCGGATGCAGCTCAAACCACAGGGCCTTCCAGTGCTAAGTGGAAATACTGCTCCCGTAGCTTTTCTGACAGTCAGAGATGACTTAGCATCAGGGCAGGCTGGCTGTTGCCCTGGGCCTGATGTGATGCCTCCTCAGCTCTCAGGTTCCAGCAGGGCCTCCTCCTCCAGAGGTCACTCTTGATACTATGGCTGCAGTGGCGGGTGCCCATGGGACCGGTTGTGTGAAGCAAGATGGAGATGCTCCAGGGGTTTGGCCCCGGTTGTGTGCCGCAGCCTTTCCGCAGGGAAAGCGGTTCATCTTCTGCCCCTCTTGCTTGTCTCCCCTCTCATCCTGATGAGGCTCTGTGAGTCTGGAGACCCTGGCGACTTGGATTTTTGCCATTTGATGATTTAAGGCTCTATGGGAAACCCAGAAAATAAATCTGTAGGAAGATGGCGGAAATGCAAGTACATCAATAGGCCTGAATCAGCCCACCATGGAGGCTGAGTACATGCTTCTTGAAACCTAGTGTTACTGAATCAAACTCGAGGCAGCTCACCTGCACGCAGTAAAGCCAATCTACTGACCCCAGGTTGTGGTGAAGGAAAGTGCAGCTTTATTGTAAGATGCTGATGTAAGAAGAACGGGTAGCCTGTGCTCAAAACCCTGAAATCCCCCAAGGGTTTCAGCAGAGCATTTTTAAAGGCAGTGTGAGGGAGGGTGTCCCAGAGTGTGTGATCAGCTCATGCACCATTTTCTAATTGAGAATTAGATTGATGATGAGGTAACAAGACTATGCTGGGCTTCCTTGCTGGCTCAGATGGTAAAGAATCCGCCTGCGATGCAGGAGAGCTGGGTTCGATCCCTGGGTTGAGAAGATCCCTTGGAGAAGGGCATGACAACACACTCCAGTATTCTTGCCTGGAAAATCCCCATGGGACAGAGAAGCCTGGTGGGTACAGTCCACGGGGTTGCAAAGAGTTGGACATGACTGAGTGACTAGGCACAGCACAACAAGACTGTGTTAATGAGGACTATGTGCTGATGGTCATCAAGTAGTTAATTTCTTCCATTTGATGGTGATTTTAGCATCTGAAAAATAACTCAGGAAATATGCCTCAGATACTAATATCTAGGTATTTCAGAGAGGAGCTAAGCAGAGGGTATAGGGGAGGGGTCTGTCCCAGGAAGGTCTCATAGGGTCCTGCTTGGTTACACAAGGACAGAAAACCATCATTCCTTTCTTCAGCTGCATTCAAAATGCATAATGTAGGGTCTGGTCATTTCATTAAGTTTGAAACAACAGTCTTTGCTCAGACTGATCTAGCTTTATTTAGTTAGTTATGCAGGACTCCATGCCAAACCATTGTCATTCCACCAACTACTCCTTGGCACCTCCTTTGCCCCCTTCCTAATCAGTCTCCAAGGTAGACTTAACAGTCATCCCCATTTTTAGCAGTCTCCCCTCCTCCAGTGTATTTTGGGACGTAGACCACATACACTTACGTCTTGCAAAACTACTTCCAGAGCCTTGTGAAAACTTTTCAGTGCTTCATTTTATTTTATTTTATTTTTTTAAACTGAAACATGTGAAAAATACAAGTGTCAGTTTGTTTTCAATTGCTGTTAGAGCGTAACTTTCCTCTGGTTAGCATTGGGAATCAGCAGAATTTGTTCATCAGAAAGATAGATGTATGTAACATCTACTGCCCTGGGTTTTTAGATGTGAGTTTTGCTAATTACACTGTCATTTATTGAATGCTTTCAGTCTAAATTGGTTAAGAGAATTAAGAACCCAGGAAAGAGTTAGGGCTTTGTTTCCATTTTGTTTTAATGGAAAAACAAAGAGGTGGTGCGAATGAAAAGAAACGTTGGGGAATGATACATTTATCATATCCATCCGTCTTCATACTTTTCAAAATCAAAAGGCAGATGGATTTCTGCTTGTGCTGCTTAATTGGTATTATCTACTAAAAGAGTTCTATGATCCAAATACAAGCCAGTCCCAAACTTAAGGTTGTTAAATTGATGAGTCATTGTTAATCTTCTGTAAAGGTTTACCTTTTAAATAAGTTACAACTTTTAATGCCAATAAATAACTTATTATAAATCACTTCTTTTGCTTGTTTCTAATGTAAGATGCCAGCCAAGACCTAAGTTATTTATCATCAGTGCTTTGAAATGATGAACTCTGTGTAAGATGAACCTCCCTTGCCTGCATTACACAGAACATATAAATTATGAACATCAGCTTGTTGGCTTAAAACAAAAGGAAAAAAAGCAAATTGAAGGTTAGGTCAAGGGGAAAAAAATAGGAAAACTTTTCTCTAAAAAAAGAAAACCTTATTGAATTTAGCATTTTCTTTGTTTTAATTATTTCTTTATGAGTCTAATCTGACTTCAGATCACTATTTAATATAGTTTTGCAAATAGAATTTTATGGTTGTAGTTAAATAATTTAGGAAATTGGGCAAAAAATATTCAAAAGTCTATTTCTGAGAGGGAGCAACTAAAGCTCATGGAAAAAAATCAACTTGTCATAGGTCCCAGTAGCAGATGGAGCCCGGGTACCATTTTTATGGTTGCAATGCATGGTTGTTTCCTTGTGCTTTCTGTCTGTTGTTTCTTTCAGGATATAGATTTTAGCCTTTAAATGAGAGGCTTTAAAAAAAAAAATGTTGCTTTTGTTAAATAATCCTATAAAATGCTTGCATCATCAATAAACTTGGTGAAGTCTAACCTGTATAAAGTAAGAGGACGTGGCTCTTCCTTATGGTTCACCCTGACTTGTCCTGGGATCCCTGCCCCCTACCCTCCTGCCACACACACTTTTTCTCTCTTTTTTTCATCTGTTAACTTTCTGTGCACTTAGCCTTCCCTCTGTGCACCGCTCCCCCTGGAATCAGAACTGAGATGGAAAGGCCCTTTGTTCCCCGTTGGTCATCAGGCTAGACAGAGATGGGACTAGCTTCCAGGGCTGGAAGACAGCCCCGGGTCAGGCAGGGGAGTTCTCAGGGTGCCTAGCTATATATAGGCCAACTGCCCAGGGGTGGCAGATGCTCTCTGGGCCAACTAAAACAACCGGTAAATGCATTGTAACCTTTATTTTGTAAGTGGGAGCAGTGATTATGCATTCTTAGGATGTAATTTGGCTGGAAATTGCTCCCTTGAAAAAGAGAACCTGAATTTTTAATTTCACTGGGAGTATAAAAAAGAGAAATAATCATTTTATCAGTTGTTTGCTAATGGAACCTAAAAATTACTAAATGATTTTTCTACTGTTTCATACTTTTTCCACGTTTAAATTACAAATCATAGAAGCAGAAGTTTATGAAAGAAAAAGCAAACGTTTAATTGCCTGTGTCACGACAAGTTAATTGAAGCCAAGGGAAAAATGGCAAACAACAATCTAGAACAAGTCTATGTATAGCCCTAGATGAAGCCATTCAAATAATGTAGCAATTTAGGCATTACTTAAAACAAAGGCAGAAAAATCATATGAATTTAATTTAAATACATATGTCTCATTATTAACTTACTGACCCTACTTGACAAGCCAGAAGACAAAGTGGGGCTTAGCCCTGGAGCATAGATAATCCAGTCAACAATTTCCAATTAAGCAGTTCAGGCCGGGGCTTGATGATTTTCCACGCTAGCTGAATATATAGAATATATATGTGGAAATCAAATATTTTAATGAATTCAGACCTCTTCACCTGTCAAGCTTTCTGTGGAACAAAAAGGAAACCTCTTCATCAATTCTGCATGAAAAAGAGTGGCAAAATCACAACATGCCTTTCTTGTTAAAATTTAAGTGCTCCATTAGCACAAATGCAAACTGAGGCTGTTAATGTTTCCAGGGAGACCCATAAAATTCTCTCTCATAATTTAGCCTCTCTTTAGGAATGTTAACTCTTGCACACCTGACTCCTTCCCATGGATTGTATGAGAACTATCTACCTCTATTTAGTGGATGTACATCTATTTGAAAATATTTCTCATAATTCAGAAAGGTGTTTGGTGTATCATCTGAAGATATTTTAGATGTATAGTCAACTCAGTTTACAGCATATTTGTAGTTTGTGTGTGTATCTACATTGATTCTTTGCAGAATAGGAAAACTGAACAAGATTTAAATAGAGGTAAATGCAGATATACTTTAAGGATTTAAGAGGTATGTTTAAGTAACATACTGCCATTTATACTCCCAAATCTGTATGCATGACTTACGACCAGCAAAAATGATTGAACGATCAAGTGTTTATTCAGAGATAGTTCACCTGTGTGATACACCTACATGTTCAAGTCCCTGCCTTTGGTAGATAGAGAGTAAATGATTGCCCTTCCAGAGGTGTTTCTGGCGGTTGAGGATGCTCCATGCAGGGGTAGAGTCAAGGATACTGCCTACATAAGGGTTCTCCCACGAGCCATCTATTTGGGAAGATATAAAAATACACTCCAGAGTTCTGTGATTCCTCAGTTTTGCCTGGCCCTCCCTTCTCTGCTGTTCTCTGGGTTCCCCTTTAGCCACCTCTTTTGGAAGATCAGGAGAGAGGAGGGAGGTAGGGCATCAGCACTCCTTACCCCCGTGTTCCCTTCACCCCAGCTTCCAGCCTTGTGAACTTTTATGGGAATAGATAGTTCATGGCCACCAACTCTGTAGAAGTTTATAAAATAGAAAAAGTTGCCACATCTCTTTGCCTCTGGATAAGAAAATGCGGGACAACTAACAATTGTGAATGAAAGAGCTGTCTGCCAAGCTAGTCAGGTAAATGCCTGGGAGGACAGATAGGCCACGTCTTTTAAGATTGAGATCCGCCTTCTTAGCAAAGATCACACACATTCTGATTCATATTCAGGGGCTGAGAAATCAAGGTCAAAAATGGGAGGAGTGAAGAAGAGTAACCAGATACGCATACAAAATGCATACGCACACTGGGAAAACCTTTAAAAACAGACATGTGGACTGAATGCCAGCCCCCATATTTACTTCCTACCCTCATTCTACGTTTTCTAGCCGCGTACGAGTGGACCATGGGAAAGCCAGCAATTGTCTAGTAGCCCCCTAACTGCTACGGAGCTCACCATCTTCCTGTCCTTGCTGCCCCCTCTCAGGAGTAAAGCCTGTCATTTTCCTAATAGCTGTTTTCTTTTGCTCTTCGAGAAGAGCTGCATTTACATGTTATGAGGGGCAGAAGTTCAGTCCACACTGCTAGTTATCCTTCCCCTGTGGCCTGGTGGAGGGACCTCCCCCGCCCTCCCATTTTGTGGGCATCCACTGCTGGTCACCAAGCTCTTCAGCAAAAGAGTCTCCACACCCTTCCTTAAAGCCGGAGAAATGCTACAGTGATGTTTTCCAAACCACAGTGAAATGACTAACTGGTGGTCTGTCATCTGTCTTCCTCTCCTTCCTTAGGAATCCGATCATGGGACACAAACCTGATTGAATGCAATCTGGATCAAGAACTGAAACTTTTTGTATCCCGACACTCAGCAAGATTCTCTCCTGAAGTTCCAGGTGAGGCTTTCAGTTCTGTAGTCAACCTAGAATTCGAAAGAAGCAGGCGCTTGGCTGGAAAGCTTTGCCTGCAGCATGGAAAAGACTTCCTTTTATTGCTAAAGGATTCTCTGTGTTTGTTCTTATCAACTAGGTGAGCAAGAAGCCACCTTTTAAGAAAGTCAGCTAACTCTTAAGTTGCCATTGTATGGGTTTCTATTTTGTGGAGTCTTAGAAGATTTTAAGTTCCAGGGTAAATTTAAAAATTTCATTCTTAACTCACTGTACTCTGAGCTTAAGAGATTGTAGTCTATTTAAATGTGAATTTTACTCACATGAAGTTATGAATACAAATTGCATGCTCCCAGAATTCCATAAGCACCCTCCCTCTCAAGAAAATGAAATATGTGCGTTTCTGTATTTTCTATCTCAATGAAACATGTATCATCATTTCATCATTGCATTGTCTCCCACTTAGTGTGGGTAAAAGAGTCTGGAATTCCAAACTACTGTTAAGACAGCCTTTCTTTCAGAGATGAAAATGAATACTACTGAATAATTAAAGGTAAGGACACAAAAATTTGTCATTTATGAAGATGCTGCTGCTAACCAGCTGCTTCACTGAGGAGGTAGTCAGACTCACCCACCTTGTCTTCCTCATGTGAGGATGACCCATGCTTCTCCCACTTGGTCACATTTGAGGATTATGAACAGTTACTGGTCTGTAAAGACTCAACCTGGGGTGTGTCTCTCAAAAGTTCTGCCATTGATCTATCACAGTTGCCATTTGGCGTTTTATTTCTTGAATATCACCTAAATTTTATGTAAAACAGACTACTCTTTTCTGTCTTTATGATTTTGTTGTATGATTGCAGATTTTATTGGCATTGACAAAAAAATCAGCAATGAAGTTCAGCCTTTTTGACTGACTTCATCATATTCCATTGGGCTTCTCTGATAGCTCAGCTGGTGAAAAATCTGCCTGCAATGCGGGAGACCCCAGTTTGATTCCTGGGTGGGAAAGATCCCCTGGAGAAGGGATAGGCTACTCACTCCAGTATTCTTGGTTTTCCCTGGTGGCTCAAATGGTAAAGAATCTGCCTGCAATGTGGGAGACCTGGGTTCAATCCCTGGGTTGGGAAGATCCCCAGGAGGAGGGCATGGCAACCCACTCCAGTATTCTTGCCTGGAGAATTGCCATGGACAGAGGAGCCTGGTGGGCTGCAGTGCATTGGGGTCACAAAGACTCGGACATGACTGAGTTACTAAGTACAGCACAGCAGTATCATATTCCACTGGCCTTGTACTTCCCGAGATTTGAAGCCACTTACAGAATGTCAGCCTCTTCATGCATCACACTTGACTGCAGCAGTATGCCCATGAGACTGGAATCATTCTTCTCTTTGAGTTTGATCTTAGAGTAAAATCCCATACTTTTCAGTTATCAAATGAATCGTAGCTTTCAAGCATGGAGTTGAGTAAATGTATTAAGAAAAACTTAATAAGAGCTGGTTCATTAAAAGTTAAAATTGCTACAAAGCCATATGAAAACCAGCTCTTAAGTAACTTTGCAATGAGACAAAATGAGAATGGTCCAGAGCCTATCAGACAGCATGTGATTTGCTGAAATTAAGGTACAGTATGTGGTTGTTTATCCCATTGTTATGTCGTATTTTTATGTCTTACGCATTTCCATGACTTTTAAAATCATCTTATGAAAAGAAAAATAAGGAAAGTACCCTTTTCCAACAAGTATGTTTCAAAATGTAAAGGTCAAGCTTTTATCCTCTCTCTGTAGGTTGTTTTGGCTTTCTTACTATGACTTTTTTTTTTTTGGTAAATGAATCCTGTGATGTTCATTGTGTTCATTCATACTTGGATTGACTTTATCGAATGACAGTGTATTGCACAATGAAAGGCTGCAAGAATTGCTAAAGAATGAACCGTTTTTGAACCAGAGACCTGGCATTACTCTGTGGACTAGGAAGTTCTGGTCCCCCAAACCACTGCTTTAGCCTGTGTACCCCACTATCCCTCTTTTTCCTGCTGAAACCTACAGTAAGGATTGGTTACCTGCCCAGTTATAGCAGTGCTACGCTAGGCTGTGTGTCCAGAGATTGGCCCCTGGACACACAGCACCTTCCCATTCTTGCCAACTCCAAGAAGATGTTGCGAGCTTCCCTCCCCAGCCTGACTGCACTGTGCAGGGCTGGGCCTCTCCTCTGAGGACCAAGCGTCTAGAATGCAGCCCATGAGGGGAGGCCCTGTGAACCTTCACCTTCAGAGTGGGGTGAAGGTTTCTAACTCAGACTACCACAGATGATAAAAGCGCACATCAGGTTCAGTTCAGGTAAGTGAGTGTGTTTTAGAGAGAAAAGATGTTACCTTGGAGGAGGATGCAAAATTGGGGTGAGTAGAGATCAACAGGGTGATTGCTGGATGGACCCAAGGAAGCCTTTAGCTTTTCGTGAACTGATTGAAGGGTTTTACGGGAAATTTTGAGATCTGTTTTTGAGTGGATCCACATCTAGTGTCTCTTCCCCTCTCCTGGTACTCGTAGAAGCTGAAGCATGTACCTCAAACCCATAAAAGGAGTCAGCTGAACCTCTGCATTTAGAGTTTCAAGAATCTAAGTTAACTGAGAGGCACGGAACAAGAGGAAGGTCAAATCCTTAAAAAAAAAAAAAAAGCTGTTCTTGGGGACTTCCTTGTGGCCCAGTGATTAAGACACCACATTTCCACTGCAGGGGGTGTAGGTTCAATCCCTGGTCGGGGAACTAAGATTCCTCATGCTGCGTGGCTGAAAAAATAGAGGGAAAGAAAAGTTGTTTCTTCAGCCAGTTAAAAAAAAATAACCTAGATAGCGCCTACAGTGTGCCAGGCACCGTGGGATGGGGAAGGGTGAACACACAGTGATGAACAAAAAAAAAAACAGTCACTACTTTGCTTACTGTTATCTTCTTGTGAGAAGAGCAGGCATTTAACAGTCACATACAGACTAGCATAACTGCACTCTGCATCATGTCCAAGCAGTTTTTGTTTCCTTTTGTTTAGGCTGGCAGAGTTATTATATTCATTGTCCTCTCTGACACAAGTGTAGTGGCACTGGGAGCCTGCAGAGACTTGATTCAGGACCCCCATGGATACCAAAGTCAATGAATGCTCAAGTCTCTTATATGAGATGGCTTCATATTTGCGTGCAACCTATGCACATCCTCTCATATTCTTTAAATCATCTCTAGGTTACTTATAATACCTAATACAATGTGTAATACCTAAAAGCTATGCAAATGGTTGCCAGCCTGTGGCAAATTCCAGTATTGCTTTTTGGAACTTTCTAGAATTAAGTATATATTTTCAATCCTCAGCTGGTTGAATCTGTAGAGAAGGATCCTGTGGATACAGAGGCCCAGCTGTAGGTGGGGAACTAGGATTGCTCTTCTGTGTGTTTTACATTCATGTTATTATACCTCTGTTGCTATTTTTAAGAATTGGAGATCCCTTATAAAAGATTGGTGATAGCCTCAAGGGCAGGTAATAGATCGCTCGGCAGCATGGCCAGATTTGTGCTTGTGTACTCGTTCAACCCTTGTACTAGTTTGTAAATATGGTTTTGAGATTCATCTGGCTTGTTTCTTTAAGATTGCAGGTCTTGTGGAATGGTTTAGTCATCTTGAACGAATATCCTTGGAGCAGGATGCTGGAATGTGTTACTTTCTGTGCAGAAGGTGAGGGTCATCTACTGAATGATGAGGTCACGCGTCCTCCGGTTCCCCTTCCCCAGAATGTGAGCCCTGGGGTCGCTAAGTGCTGCCCACCTCTGGCATACTCGAGTTCTTGGAATGGCCAGTCATCTAGGGCCATCTTACTCTCTCAGAGCGGTTGCAGCATCCACTTCCTAAAAATCCTTCCACAGATGTCTGTGTGGCAGGGGCTGGTCTCTGCTGATTAGCCTTGGTATACCACCACTCCTGGCCACATCTAAGGTGGACTCAAGTGAGACCAGTTCTCTTGAGAGAAGAGGTCAGGTATTGCCTGATGAACACTCCCCAGTGTTCTCACTCAAGCCAAAGTTCCACAATTGAGTCTTTTCACAATAGAGCAACAGTCTTATATTTCCTTATGTGTCCAAATTCAAATACTGTCATAAATTTTTTTTTAATTTTTCTATGTGTTTTTTGTACCTTAATCATGTTGGATGAGAATCATTTTGGTAAATCTTCTCATGAGAATTGAGCTAGGTTTACCATGCTGAATGGAATTTATTTCACTCTCCAGTCCTGTTTGCTTTTCTCTCTAACTGAACTTTAGATCTGTCTGCCCCTAACAGCAGAGACGGGGACATGGAAAGTGTCCCATGATTGCCTGTTTTAGACATCATTTCAAAACAACAAACAAATGATTCCTAGGACGAGGGATACCAGAATGAAAATTAATTTCAGTCTTTTTCTTTTTTCATCATTTTGCTACGTCTGTCTGCTGTAATAATTAAACATTTTTGTTAACCCAGATCCTCACCAGCAACATAATGCAAAGTCTAGATTCTAGCTCTAAAAGTTATTTGCTGTAGGATCTCTGACAAGTTACCTAACCATCCTGTGCCTCAGTTTGTTGCTTGTAAAACGGTGGTGATCACTTCTACCTCATAGTTTTTATGAAGATAGAATGAATTAATTTGTGTTAAGATCTTGAAACAGTGCTTATCACACAGTAAAACAATACATGTAAGCTAGTATTAAAATTGCCTCCCTTGGTGAAAATCTATCGGACTTGTATATTTGCTGATTATTATTATCTAGGGGAAGTGGTGGCTTTATATATTGGCTGGCTTCCTTTTTGTAATAATTAAAAAAATTATTTTAAGGTGTTTCTTAGAGAAACAGTTGCCTTCAGCATTATCAGAAGGCACATGGCTGGTTGCTGGTTATGTGTAGGGGGCAGCAACATTGCATGGCTGAGTTTAGGAAAGTCCTTTGGGTGTGAGAGCAAAATGGAGAAGGTGCATTAAGGTGCTGACATAGCAGGACTTCAGGGCACGGTTGAAGACTATTTGCAAAATGGTCCTGTCCCTGCCTGTGCTGATGTGAGCAAAGGTGCTAGCTGGCTTTCCTGCTGTGATAATAAGTCCATGGGTAACATCTTCTGATCTTTCCTATTCCTTGTTTCTCTCTTCTCTTCTCTCCAAACAACAAGTGACTATAGATTTTGCCAGTTTTAAGAAACTGAGATTTCTTGTGGTTTATTTTCTTAGTCAACTGAATAGTGAGACCTTGGCATGTGTACATTTTGTCACTAGTTTTATAACTCCTAGATCACATTCACAAAAAGCTTTATATGGTGTGATTGACCTTGTGATGTGTGTATGGGTGGTTCTGTTTAAGAATCCATGCCTTTTCTTCGGAAGGTAAATAAACCACAGATTTGTGCTGAGTGACTGCTAAAAATATCTGGCCTCAAGATTGCTTTTTGATGGAGAATTGAAATCAAGCCCTTTGAATTTAACTCATGCGAATCCCTTCCTCCCTTTGACATTAATGAGGCAAGGATTTACATTTGCCGGTAGACTGATAAGAAAATACTAAAATGCTCTTAGAAAAGGTCTAAGAATGTTTGCAGTCATCTTCTTTCTCTGTCTAGACTTGTATGTTTAGTCTGTCATTGTACAGAATTATAGCCTAATTGTATGCGCCTAGAATACATCAGCCCCTCTATGACAGCCAGTAATGAATGTGTTTTCAGCCCTGCTCCTAACCTCTGAAAGATAAAGCACACAACTATACTTTCACTTGCATTTGAGAGGCTGACTTAACCCTCAGGGACCCTGTGATTTCTGAGGGAAAGCAGACGCTTTACCCTGCCGTTTTCTCTCTCAGCACACACTCAGGTTGAGGCACTTGCCCACAGGCCCATCGGGCTCATCTTCTCTCATTGCATTATCATTCGAGGTTATAGGAAGAATCCTGGTCTTAGAAGAAACACGGCAAATAAAGAGCCTTATTTTTGTGGAAGTAACCAGACCTCTGTTTAACATCCCTTGAGGTCATTGCCGCCCGCCTGGGAAGGGGTCTCCCATTTTCATGCAAATTGCTCGCCTTTCTCGGCTGGCCTCCTGCCCTCAGCCTTCCCAGCCCCTCCTGCTCTGTGCTCCCGCCCTGGTGCTCCCATTCACACGCTGCAGCAAACCTTGCCTGCTTGCCCCCACTCGCATTCCTTTGGAACAGTGAGAGGTCCAGACTTTCCGAGAAGATCCAGAATTTTGTAGTGTATGCAATGCTAGGCGTAATTCCTGTGAGGTTTACAATTGGCTCAACTTTGAGAGTTAGCGATCCTTTGTATTCACAGATCCTTATCGTGCACGTGATTGTTTTTCTCTTTCTGGTGCAGGTGTGGTCAAAGGAATAAAACGATGTTTCATTGCCCTGTGCGGGCACCTTCATTTCCCAGGGTTGTTAATGAAGGCTCATTCAGACCATCCTAGAAATACCCATTCATCTCACTTTTTTTTTTGTTAAGAGTCAAAAGGATGCTTTACTCTGCTGGCTGTAATGGCTCTCAGGCAATTGCTCCTCATGAGCAATGTGGAGCCACTCAACACAGGCAAACACAGGCAGGAGCGGAGCTGAAAATTGGCTGCCTGGGCCCAGTAGCCATTTGGGGGATTGTCAATAACCCCACCATTAAATCCGACTAAGTGCATCCGAGAACAGCTGCTCCCGTCGCCCACCAAGGATGGCATCTTAATGCTGAATGTCAGTGCTTTTGTCTTCATTTCCAGAGACCAGAGAGCCCTGGTTTTTTTGCTAGATTTGTTGTTGTGGTGGATGGGGGGGTTCGTTTGTTTTTTCAAAGCTGGCTACCACAGCCGGCGGCTCAAGCCCCTTTACTTTTTTTACTGCCTGCTTTTGTGTGTTCTCTGTAGGGTATTTTGTTCAGCATCTATGAAAACAGGCTGGAAAGAATGGTGGAAGATAAGGAATAAAGCATAAGCTTTTTAAGCTTTTTTTAAGAAGAACATCTTTTTTTTTTTTTAAGAAGTCAGGTCATATTTTTGAGTGTTTATTAAGAAGCCGGGAATTGTAAAGGGATCCACGGAAGAATTAGGTGTCCCCACTGGTCATAATTTGGTTAGGAAAAGAAGTCATTCACAGCTTAAAACGAACACAAACAGGGCTTCCTTCATTTAAGACCTGTGTGTGTGAGAGAGAGACACACACGGAGGGGTGTGAGGGCAGATTCAGTCCACTTCCTAAAGAAGAGAGAGGGTGAGGAATGGAGATCATAGCAAGCATTGCATTTTGATTGTTCAACCACAGATTTAGTCACAGTGATAAAGGTTACCCAGGTACCAGCACCCCCACCCCAGCCGCAATCCGAGCCTAATTAAATGTTACCCGGGCAACAGCAAGCATCCAAACATCGTGCCCCAGGGCTGACGCCTTTGGTTTTCTCGGCTGCGGTCTATGGGTGATTTCTATGGCATATGAAGTCAGATTTCCTTGGTCCTCGAGAAATGTGAGAAAGTAAGAAGTGTCCCTGGGGAAGAGCCCTTAAAAATGGACCACGGGGATGGGAGAGATGAACATCAACACGAGACGAAAATAATGTTTTAATAAGCTGTTTCAACCAGTGTCAAAGACTTGAGTCAGGACTGGTAAGGGGACTGCTGACCGAAAATGCAACCCTACATATGATTTAAAAATAAAATTATCTAATTAATAATGAACACTAAGGCCCAGGGAAGGTGGCATTCTGTGGGAGGTGGCTCCTTTCCCCAGTTAGAGCATCCGTCATTTTAAAGACACCAACTGAATTGCCTCTGAAAATTGCTTTGTGCAGTTGATTGCCTGAGGGGTTGAGATAAAATATGAACATCCCCAGGGCTGCCTGCATTTGGAAAGCCCTCTGAACCTGCCCTTTGATGGCCCTTTCTTTCTTAATCAAACTGATTCTCGTTGGAGTCTGAGTAAGTGAGGCACAGTGGAGCATTTTGGACCAAATTCTTAGATTCCCTGTTTGTGTCTCCCGTGAATAGTCTGGGGAAGGGACAACTGCTCCCCTGAGGGGGCACCGCACCTTGGTCCACCTTGCCCCTAGGATGCTACTCCATATAGATGATGCTTTTTGGTTGCTGAAATGTCAGTCGATGGAAATGCCCCATTTGGAGAAGTACTAGATAGCAATGAAACTGAAGATGAGATATTTAATAAATTCTGCATCTCAGGCTGATGACACTCTTAGAGCTCCTCAGCCTTTGAGCAGTTGTTTTCTGCTTTCTAAATGCTTATCTGGAGGTTGAGACTTGTGTAAAAGACCAGCAAAAGAGGCATGAAAACTGACTGATGGAGCTCCTCCCGTTTAATGTTTGTGTGCATGCATGAGAGGAGGAGAGAGGGATAGCTTCTCATAGGGCTTCCCAGGTGGCACTAGTGATAAAGAATCTACTTGCCAACGCAGGAGACGCAAGAGAGGCAGGTTCAGTCCCTGGATCGGGAAGATCCCCTGGAGGAGGGCATGGCAACCCATTCTGGTATTCTTACCTGGAGAATCCCGTGGACAGAGGAGTCTGGCGGGCTACAGTCTATAGGGTCTCAGAGAGTCAGACAGGACTGAAGCAACTTAGCATACCGTAAAGTTGCATCCTGAAGCATGCATGCATACCTTATATATTCTAATTGATTGGAAAGGAGATAATCCTTTCACATTATATGGTATGTCTTTTGAGACAGTGCCCAAGTATCAGCCAGTCTGTTATTAAATATTTATGTGGTATTTCCTGCAGCAAGACACAGTTCCAGTTCCTAGTTCTGCAGGCCATAAGAAGTGTAAGTAAGACTGTCCCTGGGACTTGTTTACAACTGAGCATGAAAATAAGATAAACAGAACAAGCTAGGGTATAATAATATGCAAATGAGAATTTTGCAAGCGAGAACCCTCCTGTAAATTTTTTTGTTCAAGCTATTTTTAAAAATACACATGCATAAAAATATGCACTAAAATTGTATTACCTATACAAATTGAGGCATAAGTACAACAGATCTAATGCAGTGGATTCCCTCTGTGATCAAGGAATTTTGGATTCGTACTGAATTAATTATACCCTATTTGGGAGATACACTTTAAGGCCTTTAATTTAATTATGAAAAGATTGAAAGTTTAAGGATTCTTCCCCTTCCCCCCAAAAAGATCCTGTGAGAACAGAACTGCTGAACAGAATGTAAAGGCTTGATTTCAAGATTGTCTTCATCTTTGAGAGCTGGAAAATTATCCATTGGCAGACTCAAGCCACTTGGGAGAGATTGTGAAAGTGAAAGGTTTTATGGAAATAAATCTGAAATAATTGGTTCACTGCCCCAGGCCAGAATGGACACTTTTGAGAGAGCAGGGAGAGGGCAGGGAGGGGATGTCTGTTGTGAGCTGCTTCCCAGGATCAACCCCTGACCCCCCCACCTCCGAGTCCTCTAAGCTTGACCGAGTCGGCGGTTCTGGGCCACAGCTGACATTGCCGTTGCCCATGTGGCTCTTGGAAAAGTTGCTGTGCAGCCTGTCCCTTTCTCGCAAAGCTAAGGGGCTAGACTAGACTGGGGCTTCCCAGGTGACTTAGTGGTAGAGAATCTGCCTGCCAAGCAGGAGGCACTGGTTCAATCCCTGGATTGGGAAAATCCCCTGGAGAAGGAAATGGCAACCCACTCCAGTATTCTTGCCTGGAGAATTCCGTCGACAGAGGAGCCTGGTGGGCTACAGTCCATGGGGTCACAAGAGAGTCTGACATGACTTGGCGATGAAACAACAACAAAGGCTAGATTAGGGAATCTGAAGCTTTGTTCTGTCTGCCGTTAGTTCTGTAAAACTTTCATAGAGAGCCAGCAGGGAAGAATTTCATGGTGAAATAAGTCTGAGAACTTATAGCAGATCTTATTTTTTGAGGAGTCATAAGTTATGTAGCTGCATGTCAATAAACTTGTTCAATTTTGTATAACCATAAATGTCCTTTCCTGTTTCACCTGTCACTTCTGCTGCTACTGTCTCCCAGGGATCTTGATTTCTGTAGAACACAATTTGGGAAGGGATGGACTAAGTGATCTCTGAGTCCCTTCCAGATTTCGTATTCTGTGATTCATCAACTTTTACTAAATTGTCTCTATTCTGAAATGTAGAAGGGAACTTGTCCTATTTGCTGTTTAGCTTAAAATGGTTTTTAATCCAGGTTTTAAAATGTCAGTGAAAGAATTTAGCTTAGAAAATCTGCCTGTCGCGTCTGCTAGGATTATTCATTTTTAGGTGAAGATGCACAGCTTTATGAGACTTCAACTAATTTCCCAGTTTGTGAATTCTTGGCCCTTGGTTTTTCCCATCTGTCCGTACCTTGCCAGACAGACCCAGCAAGACGGAACTTAATTGTGTTTGCACAGTGCCAAACACCTGCATGGAAAGTATTTCAAAAGTCAAATTCTTGAGTGTGTTGTCTACATAATGCCAAATGGGAAATAGCTGCATTTTTTTCCCATTAAAATTAGAATTTCCACATTGATGTTTGGTGCTGCATTGAGCTTCAGATTATTTTCTTATTCACACATCTGTGGGAGGAGGCTGAAGACTGAACCTCCTGAGTTCTGGGGATCATCTCTAGGTTGTGTGTATTAAAAGCGCCAGGGACCTTGTTTGCTCTGGATAATTGAGGATGGCCTGCATTTTAATATGCATGATCAGCTATGCATATCTTGTCCTGTGAACCATCAATTAGCACAACACAATTTCACAAGTCAGTGCATGCAGATATGAACACCCTTGGGAAGCAATGCTCAAATCATTACCGACAGTGTACATCTTGCATACAGGTAATCATGATCAGAAAGCCATGATTATCCAGAAGGAAAAGTGATTTTTATGGTAATGTGTCATGTGGTTGACTCTTGGTATCTAATACCTTTGAGGTAACAATTTCAGTTTTAACCTCTCCCTAATTTGATCATGTTTGCAAAAAATGTTTAATTCACTCCCTATGACCTACATGTAATTATTATTTTTACAATAAACCTTATAGAGTGTTCTAAACCCAAATGAAATAGTCTTTGTACCAAAAACATTATTGATAATATCTCTATGGATGAGAAGAATGGTGGTGTGGTTAATCAAATATTCTAGGTGAGAGAGACTTGCCAATAATTCCTTATATTCCAATAATAAGAAAAGATTATACCTTTTTTTTTTTGCAAATTTTAGAATCTGATTATACAGTCCTCTCTTTAATATATACCCTGAAATGTATCTAGAATTGACTTAGAGTTCCTAAACCAAATTTGTTTCCTTAGCTCAGGGTAGGTTTAAACTATTTATTAAAAACATGCACTTAGAAATCTGTTGTTCCCTTTGATTATGGTGATATTTTCAAAGGGAGTTTTTAAAAACTATTGTACTTTTGGGGCAAATATTGGTATTTTACTGAAACAAAGGCCAAGAGAGTTGCACTTACAGAAGAGAACACACTTTGCCTCCTACTTGGAAACCAAACTCAGAACACTCTAAGTGAGCTTTCCTTAGATGATTTGGAAGGAAAACACTAGTGGTCACTGCACTGTCTATATAGGGGTGTGCTGATTAGAAGCAAGTTTTTGTTACCGAACCATTAGTGAGCAAACCATTTACACTGAGTTGTCCAAATGGCCACCTCAATACTAATATGATTGTCTTTCTATATAAAACAGCGATTTCCCTGGAAATTATACGGATTCTTGAAAAGAGTCATTGATTCTAAATGTTGCAGTGGAACTCAGAACTGCTGTAAAGAAAGAAGGGGAATGTGGAGAAAGAGAGGATGGCAAACTTGAGGTAGCTTTAAAAAAATGTGATTTTGCAAAATATGCGTTAGCCCACTGCATTTACATTGTCCTGTTACACATACAACCACTCCACTCCTAGGTCCTAACCATTTTTCCTTTCTGCTTCCTGTGTCTCATGATTCAAAAACATGAATTTTTAAATAGAGAACTGTCTTCTCCATTATACCATTTTCCTCCTAATGAGCTAATAAACACAAAAACCCAACCAAGTAAAGGAAATGAGAAGTGAGGTTATTTTTAAAGGCTTAATGCCTATGCTTTAAGGTTATCCAGAATAGCTTTAGACCCTGGGAATAGACAGGTTGCACAGCCAAAGTTGTGTAACATTTACACGCATGCATGTAATTAATTACATGTGTGCGGCTTCCCAGGTGGCATTAGTGGGTAAAGAACCCTCCTGCCAATGCAGAAGACATAAGAGATGTGGGTTCAATCCCGGGGTTGGGAAGATCCCCTAGAGAAGGGCATGGCGATTCACTCCAGTATTTTTGACTGGAGGATCCCATGGACAGAGGAGCGTGGCGTGCTGTAGTCCATGGGGTCACAAAGAGTTGGACATAACTAAAGTGACTAAGCATGCACACAGAAATGACTTTGCTTTTGTATTATTTGAAAAACATCTTTTTCATTTAAAGACACATACCAACAGCCAAATAAATGCCTTCTAGTGAAAAAGTGACTATTTCATGGGGGACCACCTCCTTTACTTCTATTGTTTTATCATCTGTAGCACTCAAGCCTTTTCCCCCAATCTAATATCACCTATTTCCCCAGTTTCCCTTTTTTTTTCCTTCCCCTTTTTCCTAGTATTCTCCTCCCTACTTTCCAATCATAGTCTTCTTTTCAATCAGTAATGCTGGTATGAGTTCTTTTAAAACATCTAACAAGATCATTGTCTTGAAAAAAGCATTATATTGTGTATTCGTTATTCATATTATTAGAAAGTGTCTTTTTGTAAAATTATTTTATACGTAGAACAGAGACTGTTTGGAGCCTTTGGAATAACATTCCAGCATATAAATATAAATGAAATAATTTGGCAAATTAACTCATTTTGGAGTCATCTAGAAATATGATTCTGTCATCAGATGGAAATTTCTGTTGTTGGAATCCTTTAGCCAGCAAATGGATTTTCTATGCTTAGTAAGCAGACTCATCAAAAATATGAAACCAGTTGTTAAAAAACAAAACAAACAAAAAACCCAAGCTTCAACTTACAACTTCTGAAGAATGAAAAGAAAACCAACCGAGCAAAAACCTAGTTTGACTGAAAAAAATGGAGACCAAAGACCTTGAACCAAGTAATTGTAGGGCTAGATTTTTAATCTTTCAGAATTCTAACTTTTCAGAGATGGCTTTTTCCAAATTACAACTGGATGATAAGAGAAAAGGAATGCAATTATGTCATAACCTCAGAACTAAGGAGGCCTTACGCTAATGTCCCTTAATAAAGAACCATGAACCAGTGCCTGGCACATTGTACTGGCTTAGTGTGACAAGGAAGAAGAGGTGACATGGGTTTGAGAACCTATAATTAGCTCTTAGGTTTGGAGAATAAGCTGTATAAGAAATCTGAAAATTTGTAGTGATTATATTGCATTTCTTTATTACAGATTTCCTTTAAATATTGAGGTATGGCAGAACATTTATTTACAAGCTATTGATTGCTTTCAGAAACTTGGTAACCTAGAAGCTCTGGTTAAGAGCCGGTGTCTTGAGAAGCAATGGACAGAATCCTTGGAGGATGGAAGTAGGGGAAAATGTGTTCCAATCCCAGTTTTACTGCTAAGTAGATTGTGCTATTGTGAACAAATTCTTTAGCATTTATGAACTTCAGTTTCCTTATCTCTAAGATTTTATGCTCAGTACTTGTGATATAATACCAACTCATAGTGAAAAGAGTGATTTATATATTTAAAAAAATGGTTTGCCTGCAAAGTTGATATGCATAGCTAATATGTAAAGCCAAGATGTGTTGTTAGTGTAAAGTCCTTTGGAATTCTTAGGATACAATAACTTGCTTGGCTGAGCAGTGCATGAAAACATGTTGTTTAGTCACTAAGTTGTGTCCTACTCTTTTGCAACCCCATGGACTATAGCCTGCCAGGCTCCTCTGGTCCATGGGATTTTCCAGGCAAGAATGCTGGAGTGAGTTGCCAGTTCCTTCTCCAGGGGATCTTCCTGACCTGGGATCGAACCCACATCTCCTGCATTGACAGGCAGGTTCTTTACCGCTGAGCCACCTGGGAGACCCTCAGTCTATTCATTTCACAAACACATGTTGCTTGTCTGATGGGGCTGGTACTGTGTCAGATACTAAGGTTAACAATAGTAAGCAAAATAAATAAATCCACATCTCCTACAGGGTCTCCCATGGAGCTTTCAGTCAAGGTAGGGGAGCAGATATTAATCAAATAGTCATATAAATATGTATCACAATCTGTGTTAATTAAGTACCAGGGAAGAGAAGATGGTGCTATATAAGGATATAAAAGAAGAAATTGACCTATAAGGGGAAAGTGAGAGAACTATAGAGCTAAGATTTATGGTGAATGCTCTTTATTTTATATTAAACATTGGACACTGTATTTATCTTTCCATTTGAATGCAACATTAGCAATTCAGCCTAGTTTTACAGGTTCTAGAGTATACAGATAATTTTTAACTTTTGCAGAGGTCAATGTGAGGTTACCATAACACATTTGTTAAGAATAGGAACAATTAAATAGACATGATTTAAAAATATTTCTATGAAGATATTAACATTCTTGTGTGGATTACACTACTTTGAGTTAAGAATGAAAATAAGAGGAAACTATCTGAATATTCACTGACCTCTTAAAAGCATGGGCTTAATTACAAGTTTGCTGGGCTGCAAAAATCCCCATGAGAGGAAGCTGAAGCAACTAAAATTTCTGAATCAGAATGTGAACATTTGTGTTACAAAATAATTACGGTTCCTGAGTCCCCCTGGAACATCCTTCATGTACATGGTGCTTAGAGGTTCACTTGTTACCTTCGTCCCAGCATCTTCCCTGTGCTTCCTTGGGGGATACTCACCTGGTAATTGCAGGGCTGTGTTAGGTCAGGCATCTCTTCCTGATGTTTTCTTCTCTTATCTTTTTTTCTTTAGATCAATTATAAGCAACTTTCTTGCATCATATATCTGATCGTTTGTCCTTTACCTTCTGGTTTCAATGTCCACTTCTCTTGCATGTCAATTACTATCTCTTGGCCCTACTTGATGAAGTATCTAAAATCTCAACTTTCATATATAAAAATAATTTTTCTTTAACCTGGAGGATATGACCATAATCATCCATGTATTATTTGAAACCAGTGTCCCTTATTGGGAAAAATAAAACCTGACTTTTTCATTAAGTCCAGTATAGAACAGGTTTTCTTTTTCTATGTAGGATTTTATATGAAGATATTAAAAATTCAGTTGCATGCAGATTAACTCTTAGTCATGTGTTTACTCCCAAATCTTGGCTAGTCTTCTGATGTTATCTGAAATTAAAATATGTTGCAAAGAAATGTTGAGACAAATATTTTTCATTATTTTTTTTTTTCCTGACATGCTCTCGAACCCTTTCAGACTGCAGACTTTGGTTTTTATTCAGGTGCAAAGTTCTTTTCTGTATATTCTGATCATTGTCTCTGTTCCTGTTCTGATTTCAGCCTTAAGAATATATATAATTCTTACAACATTAATAGTATAACTTCTACTTATCCTCTGTCTCATAATTTTGTCTTTGATCTTTTTCCACATGTTCTCGAACACCTCACATTTGCCTTGTACATCACGGTCAGTGTTCCTGCAGGATTTGTTCTTCCCTTTATTGCTGATTTAATTTCTGCTGTTGCATTTTATCTTTCCCAGAATTCTTTTTTTTTTTTTTAATTTTTTTAAATTTATTTTAGTTGGGGGCTAATTACTTTACAATATTGTAGTAGTTTTTGCCATACATTGACATAAATCAGCCATGGGTTTACATGTGTTCCCCATCCTGAACCCTCCTCCCACCTCCCTCCCCATCCCATCCCTCTGGCCCAGAATTCTTTTGTTAATTCCACTGGCTTCTTTTTCAGTCTCTACCTATAAATTCAGCCCACTCTTATTTTTATTGTTCTCTGTCATCTCACAGAGATGATGTCTGCCATCTTGTGCCAAGTGTCATTTTCTAAAATTTTATTTGCTTCCCTATGGGAATTCATTTTTAGAGATGTTTTCCACCAAGCCTCAAGACACTGCTCCTTTTTTCTTGTGCTGTAGTCTTCTCAAAGGTCCCATTTTTTCTGTTTATCTTCTTCTTATAACACAAAGAAAGGTCTGTCGAGGCACAGCGTTTGCTAACAGAGGGTTGCAGAGACTCCCTAGTGATCCCCACTGCCCACTTGGGTGCTGGCAGTCTCATCCCTTCATAACTGGACCCCGGAAGTCGGATTCAAGTGCATATTCCCGGTCTGTGTTTGTGGTCCAGCGTGTGACTCGGGATGCAGTCCTAGGAAGTGATGATGCGGCTTTGCTGTCAGAGCTTCTGCCTCTGATAGAGAATTCGGTGGGACCTGCAGTTCTGCTTTGTACAGATAAGATGTGAGATCCACCGCGCACAGCATGGGCTCCTCTGAGTTCTTCCTCTCTCTGCTTCTACTTGTGAGTGCTTTTCCTTAGAAGCCAGTCAGCTCAGGTTGTAATGCAGAATGGCGATAGTTTTCTTACCCTGGTCTCTGGAGTTCGGAAGGTGAAGAGCTGGAGGAGGTGTGGGGAGTGGGGGGAATGAAGGGACCAGTCACCGTGCCGTAAGGGACCGAGACTCCTTTTACTGGTCTTTGCCTCCTAGACTTAGGGGCAGATATTGAGAGAGCGAGTCCAGTAAAATGGTGGAGAGCAGAGACTCAGCAGCTGGAGTGCCCAAGTTCAAATATAAGCTCTACTTCATGCTTTAGTTCCTTGTGCCACAGTTTCCTCATCTGTAAACCTACCGTTAGAGGATTTGTGTTCCTCGTCTACAAAGACGATTTATGAAGATTTGGTGGCATTAGGACATGTAAAGCATTGAAAGGGTGGATGGAACATACCAAGTGCTCTAGGAGGGCTAGCTGTTGTTGATAATATTAACAACATTAATATTGAGCTACTGCTGCTCAGTAGCTCGGTCATGTCCAGCTCTCTGCAACCCCATCTGCTGTAGCCCACCAGGCTCCTCTGTCCATGGGATTTCTTAGACAAGGATATTGGAGTGGGCTGCCATTTCTTTCTCCAGGGGATCTTCCCGACCCAGGAATCGAACCTACATCTCTTGCGTTTCCTGCATTGGCAGGTGGATTCTTTAGGTACTGTTTCTCTGGGGTGAAGAGTGTGTTCAAGAGTGTCCGAAAACGTGCATTTCAGTTCCCTTTGGTGCAGTTCCCCCTGCTCCCGCTGAACCCCTCTACCCTCCAGCCTTTCAGCACATGGCCATCTCTTTAAATCACCATGGTCAATTTCCTGATTTTATATATTTTCATGAATGTTTCCAAAATTCATAAATTTGCTTAAGGATATATCGGGCACTTTCGCTACCACATTAACCCACCAGCCTTCCTAACTCCAACTTAAAGTAATAGTTAAGTGATACAGTCTTCATCTGTGAAAATCTGTAATGCATACAGGATGTGGTACGATTTTGTTATCTTGGATACTTCAAAATCATATTTTTAAGACCAAGTGGTACATGTCATTTGTACAGAACGTGTTCTCTGGTAAACTTGCGTTGTGCCTGCTGTGTGTTGTGTTCGGGGTGGGGGCAGGCTACCAGGTCTCCTCTCCTCCACCCCCACCGCCAGGCAGGCGTGGCGAGTTGACTGGGTCCCTCCTAGGAAGATTTTCTCTGTTTTTGTTTTTTAAGCACTTTTACCTGAAAATCCCTTTAAAAAAAATACTAGTATAACATATTTGGTAAAGTAAAATATTGGTTTAGAGTACAAAATAGATATACGTTATTTAGAATGAGAATGATACGCGGTTTATCGTGAAACCAATCCTTTCATGCTTCCACAAATCCTAATAAACTTTGTCTATGGCCTGGGGGGGCAAAGAAAATTTTTGTTAATGATGAATGCTTTTAATCTGTTCAAGGAAATGAATTGAAAATGTTAGCAGGAAAAGCTGGTTCACTTTTATATAATGTTCAAATGGCCTGTAACATTTGCTACTCTATAAAATCTACAGTATTATTCAAGCATGATTTGTTTGGGTTTATGATCAGAGAAGCCTGGCAGGCTACACAATCCATGGGGTTGCAGAGTCAGACACGACTGTGCAACTAAACAACAACATGGTTTCTTTATAATAATATCAGTTCTCTATACTTGAAGTTCCCTCGAGCTAAATATTTTTATCCTTCTTTAATCAGGGCTTTATACATTTCAAAAATTTATATAAATCCCTCTCTTCAGTTTGTAGACAATCCCTTCTTGCAATTTCTAGCTTCTGCCAAAATCTTGTTTTTGGTTTTTTTTTTGGTCACTATATGAAAACCTTGTGAATTACAGCTTTCTTTTTTTTACCGTTAGACTCTGCATGCCTGTGAGTGAGAGTTTTATGTCTGTACATGTTGTCTTTTGTGACACTCCAGTATGACTCGACTGAACGAGAAAAATGCAGTTTTCTTTAAATGTTCATGGGGGACAGAAAGTTTGCATCAGAAAATCAAGCCTGAATCCATGGCCCAGGTAGTGCTTTGATTTCTGCTGCTTTTACTATTGTCCCAGCAAGACTTCATGGGTCCCATTGTATTCCCAGAGAGGGCCCAGTGGGAAGGGCTTGCCTGCACCTCACAGCCACCTCCCTCCCTCTGCATAGTAAGCCTGTAATTACAGCAGACAGTACCTTTGTCCCCAGCTTCTGTGGGATGATGTCATTGCCTGTCAAACAGGGGATTAGCATGAAGAGAGAAATCCCACTGACATGTTCATTTTCATTAAGAAGAATTTGGTTTTACTTCATTTTGTTAACAGGAACTGTTATTTCATAGGAGAAATTTTTTAAAAGGAAAAAAAAACAGAAAACCTTGAGACTGTAGCAGCGGACACGGGCTGACTGCATAAATGGGAGTGGGCTCAGCAGCGCTGCTCTGGCAATTAGTGAGAGTCTGGGGCACAAAGCATGCCTGGGAAATCGGCTCCTTTTCTTACCAAAGCAGAGTATTATTCTTCTCAAAGCTCACAATGGCCTGGCCCTGGCTGTAGAAAATGTTCCTGGAAAAAAAAAGGAAGCAAAGACTGTGGCTGGAGCTGAAAGGGTGTGCAGGCGGCCGGTCCCACCCACCTCTGAAATGTTCCCCTTTCTCATGGTGGCATCGATCGAGGATGTCTCAAAGTCTCATTCCTTACATCTTAGGGGAAAGCTTAGTTCCCATTCCATGTGGAAAAAATAAATAAATCAGTCAGGGAGAGACCTGTTGTGAAGGATGCTTTGGTCCCAGAGCTGAGTCCATGGAAGAACATAATTTACATCAGTCATTTCCAGTGCCTCCAACAAAAAGAAGCGTAGGAAGAAAATCATGATCAGACTCGAGAACGGGAGTCCTTTCCTCTTTTGGAGCAAACTGCCGATAGTGTGCATCAGGAAAACTGGGTTCAAGTGCCAGCTCTGGCTTTTACGTAGCTGTGTGACCTTGGGTGACTGAATGTCTCTGAGCCTCAGTTTGTTCATCTGTACAGTGGGGTTACCTAGCAGTAGTGCCTACACCTTGTAGAGTTGTGCCTGGTACCTTTTGGCTCTTTTTCGTCTCCAAGAATGATTTCCTTTCAGAAGATAGTTCTGAGGTGAACTTATTCATCAGTGACTGAAGGAGGCAACCTCCTCTTTCCCTTTGTCTCACCACTTCCCTCAGTGCCTTGCAGACCCAGACTTAGATTCTTCTCAGTCGAGAGTCCCTCCCTGGAGCGTGGGCCAGGAGCTGTGAGACTGAGGAGGTCGAGGGTCCCTGGATTAGATAGGCGCTGGAATTTCAGTCTTTGAATTTTGCCAAAGCATTGGAAGAATTTTGAAAAGTTCCCACAGATTTTTCTTGGGAGTCTTTCAAACCCTTATAGTGTTTCTCAGTTCTCTATATTTGGACACCAGAATTTTCTTAGCATCCATTTTCTTTGGAACAGAGTCCTCCTGTGAAGGAGGCTGAATCCAGTCCAAATCAGGCCCGCTGGCCGAGTGATAATTTTCCATCCACATTGCCCTGGGGCCTTTCCATTTTCATTTTTATCTTGCTTTGAAAGGCAACTGGTAAGCTAATTCTCTTTTTTCATCTGACTTTTCAGATTCAACTACCTAGCTGATTGTTGCCTGTTAGAATGATACTTTAGAAGTAAGATCCTGAACCACACTTGACTTTGAGATGTGTGTAGTAGTAGTACAGCTGGGTTGGACCGAAAGTCTTCAAGTTCAGTGTGTTCAACTGTCTTCACTGGAAGGGAATCTAGATGTGCCAAGCTCTGTGCGAGTGTTCTAGAAAAATATCAAGTCACCTGTCCTGTTGCGCTTGTGGGGAATGAGAAGAAGGGAGAAGACACCGACTTGTGCTGAGTGCTTGCCTGCAACGTAAAGTGCCAGTTGCTGCACTAGACATGCCTGGGTACCGGTGCTCTCAATTTCCCCTGAGTTGCTCTCCTGAGTTTATGGAACTTTGCCATTGTTACCTCCACCCCCACCGCCAGTACTCCTCGGATTATCTGAAATGCAGGACAGTGCTCTGACCACAAGTTACCTGAATGTAAATGGAATTCATAGGAGACTATTACAAGTAGGCAGTTGCTCTTGGAAGTTGAAATTCCTCTCTCTAGGTGGCAAGATGCTCCTTCCTGGGTGGCTTGGGGGGCAGCTGGCTCATCTTCCAATCCCTCATGTTGTCCTCTCCAGGCTCTCAGCATGGTGCTGTCATCTAGGTGTCCTTATCTGTGGGTTTGGTTCTCTAGGATAAATAGCTGTTATCCACCCCACTGCCCCCAGCTCTCCAGACCTCATAGCTGAGATGGTAGGAGAAGGGACGCATTCTCAGTTACCCCACATCAGACCTGCTGTAATGTTTTGTTCTCTGTCCTTAGTTGTTGGCCAGACACTCCCTTCCCTTCCAATTAGAGGATGTTCTTGAGTTGTTTTACACTCTCACCTGATTATAAACTACAAACTTACAGATTTTGTCTACTGAGTCCAAGTCAGATTACAAGAAAAATCTTGTCCATAGTTTGCTAAGATGAGTGAAGAATATATGATTTTTTGTTTGTTTTTTGCAAAAGCAATAAACATTTATTTTCTTAGAAATATATGAATTTGGTTTTGAGTATTTTACATTCAGTCAAAGGACCGAGTACTTTGACTGTTACTGCAGGCTGTGTCTGTGACACACCAAATCAGTGAGGTTCTTAGAGTGACTGGCATTTTTGTTTACATCAGCACTCTCAGAGATTGAATGATAGTTCATAGTTCCACAGAGTCAGTTCAGTTCATTCATTAGGATGTCTGTTTACAAAGAAGCTTTTCCATTTATCTTCTTAGGGGTGTCAGACCATTTGGTGATAGATCCCGTAGCTTGGCTGTTGACCTCCATGCACAGGAGTAAAATCAATGACTTGTTGGCCCTCTCATTTAAGTAGGTGATCATCTTGACAGCCTGTTTCTGTAGAGTGTTGGAGAGGGTTGTATTTCCCAGATCAGTTTCCTTGGGGAAACTTTCAGGCAACAAACTGTGGCTTCCATAACTGTGGCTTTGCAAAAACCACACATTTGACGATATTTTCCATTTGAATTACATGAAAACCTTCTGATCTTGAACTGGTAAGACTCATCTTGATCCAAAACGAAGTGGCAGCATCTTCCCTTAACTAACTTGGCCAAATCAAGACTATATTGATTTTAAGTGATCTAGAACTAGTGCATATCATGGTGTAGGAGAAAAAATAATAAGGCCACATCTTTCCATTCATCTAATATTTAAATTTGGGTTTTCAGTTATCATGATTCCTTGTTGTAAAGCAAGGGGTATATACCTGTGTCTAAAATTGACTCCAGAGATGGCTTTGAGATGGTTGAGAACTAAACTTGGCTTTCTTTTAATAATGACTAATATGAGTCAAAGCCTTTCTGTCTGTTTAAGTGAAGTAACTTTAAAAATATTTAGTGAACAAAGATTTAGTCATAAGATCCACATGTATGAAATGTCATAAATCACTTCAGTCCACCATTTGCCTTTTGTTTCCAACCCTTTAATGTAATCAGCATGGAAAAAGTATTAACTCTGCATCCTATCTTGGAAAAGTGGAGAATTGCCCTCTGTTTTGTTTTGTTTTTTTACCAGCAGGTGGCATGAGTTATTGCTATGCTGGTGACAGTGTAAAAACCAGTGTGTCTTGTTACTTTAAATTATTTAAAAATTAAAAGTGACTCCCAATTATTTGCTTGAAATGGTCAAAATTTAACATTCATATTAAATAAAGAGCTTTTACAAATTAAAAGTAAATCCTTAAATTTCAGTAGAGAAAAGGGTAGATAAGAACAGTTTAAACACGTGTACACAGATACACAGCAAGGGGTGGAGAAGGGTCAAGAACAAGTGAGATAAAAAATGGCCAGTAACATAAAAAAGTGTAAAAAAAATACTCCACCTCTCCATCAGTTAAGAAGTACAGACCACCACAAGGTACAACTTTTTTACCTATAATGTAAGGCTTTAATAATAATATAATTTTAAAAATTATGCTACTCATGATTGGCAAAGGCTAATAGGCTTCATATTCTGTTATTTGGTTGTAAATAACCTTTCTGGAATGGAATTTTTTAATATATATCTGGAGTCTTAAGAGGGCTCACACCCTTTACTTAGTATTTCCCTACAGGAATTTGTTCTATGGAAAATAAGCAGAGATAGGCATACACACACATACAAAAAAAAACACCTATGTAAAAAGATGCTTACTGCCACATGATGTATGTGAAAAACTGGGGAAAAACCCCCAAAGTTCTCAATAATGGTGAATGGTGTCGTGAATATTGATTCATCAGTAGGACGCAACACTTGGCCCATTTTATAAAGCATATGTTTAAAGAATCTTTACTGATGTGTAATGATGAGTGAAGAGTTCAGGATATGAGAACTATTTTTCAGTTTGATCACAGTTTTGTGTGGAAAGAATTTTTGTATATCCATAGACAGAACACACTCACTTTTTTAATATGGGTAATCACTGAATAAGTCAACAAGTTATTTTAATTTTCTTCCTTATCCTTTACTATATTTTTTACATTTTACACAGTGGACACGTGGTATTTTACAGTCACGGAGAACTAAAAGAATTTTCAAAAATGGTAAGCCTGGCATTGGAGACACGAATCACTGTTGCTTTTGTGATTCTCCTGGAAATGAGATTCAATAGTAAGTTATGTGTCGGGGGAAAATAGAGCTCATTTGAGTTGGAGGTTGGAAAGCTCTTACAAACACTAACCTCAGAAACCTCAAACTAGTATGTAGTGGAATAATGACATAGCACGCAAAGCCACAGATGTCAGTTTGAGTTAAGGAGTTTAGAGTAAATACATAAAACAGCCACTGGAAGAAAAAACTCACTGATCTCTTATCTCCTGCTCTGGTAACCTCTAGGGTCAGTCTGTGCCGCCGTATTTAATCTGTGTCAAGGTGCATGGCCCTGGGGCTGGGAGCTGGAGGCCTGGCTTCTCCTTCTGGATGCTCTGCTAATACATTTTGTATTTAACCTTGGGCAGGTCACCAAACTTTGTGAACTTTTGAGTTTTCTTCCAGGGCTGGATATTGGTTGCTTTCTGCAGTTTGGCGTTGTGATACAGTTTTGAGCCCCATAAGGTGAGTCTCTTGTAGTGTCTGGTCAATGCTGAGGCAGATTGAGGCCCATTTAGGGTTACACCCTTGAATCAGATGCTTCTGATGTAATCCTGGCCCTGTCATTTTTAAATAAGTTACTGTGACATAAATCCCCCAGAAGGATTGAAGTTGATGTTAAAAAAAAAAAAAAGCAGCTTAACTCTCTCAGAGCTCATAAACTGAAAGCAGAGATATGTCACAGAATGTGAACCGACCTGGTGTACTTTAACGATATATTTTTTTACTTATATAAAAATTCAGGTTTGCAGACTGGAAGACATAGAGAAGAGATTTGTGGTTGCCAGGGCGGGGAGAAGAAATGGGGGCAGGATAGACCGAGAGTTTGGGACTAGCAGATGCAAATTATTACATATAGAGTGGATAAAGAACAAGGTCTTATTGTATAGCACAGGGAACTATATTCAGTATCCTGTAATAAACAATGAGGGAAAAGAAAACTTTCAAGTTTGCAATTATCATCAAGTTAATAGTCATCCCTTCCGTGGTAGAGGTGGTTTTAGAATTGAGACTTTGGGGGCAGCAGATCTGCATGCAGTAAAGCACACTGGTGCCTAAGGAGGTCCCAGTGCCGGAGAGTTTATTGTTTAACCCAGACAAACTTATATTCAGAGATATATGAATGTTCTATAGACTTTTACTTTAACCACAATATAAAAAATATATGGAGACTGACGTGTACATATAAAATTAAATATAATAAAATTCTGACAAGACAATACCCATCCTTCCTATTTGCAGTGTGTTAGGGTATTTATTACTTTATTGTATTCTATTAAAAAATACTGGTTGGTGAATCACAAATGTGATTTCCTGCCACACTTAAGGGTTGCAAACTTCATTTGGAAGAACACAGGTGTTATAGAACTTTCTAAAGAGGTGCCCAGGATGGAGAAAAAAACTGTTAACTATCCTTGAGAATTATTAAATACCACTAATAAATTTCTTTGCAGAGAAATAGGGAAGGACAATAGATCCTTTCTGTATTAAGCTCCTTGTGATGAAACAAGGACACAAATAACATGGAAGAACATGTTCAAGAGGGAGTTTGCACAGATCCAGTAATTTTCAGGTGAGAAGAATGCATCTGAAAAGAGCTTAAAATGGTGCTTATGGAAGCAATGACTTTTTACCTGTGCAGAGGGTAGAAACTGCCACCAACTTTAGACAACTAGGGAAAATAAAAAGGTTGAGATCTAAGTGGCCCTGGCTTTATGTCAAGTGTCCATCTAGTTCTCTTTGCTTTTTGTCTCAATCCCAATGGAGTGTATGGGTCCTTGTGATTGAAAGGATGACCACACAATACACCAGCTCTAGGCAGCCACTCCTGGGGTACACTGTTCGACTTCCGTCTGCCTTCTGGACCACTCAGTTACTGGGGATGCACATGACATCACGTGCCTTTTCTGGCATCTGTGTCTCCCAGAGCACCCTCGGCCGGTATGGCGGGGAGTACCCTACATCCCAGGGATCCACGCCCACCATGTAACTCCCGGCCCTTTCTTCCTATACATTGCCCTCCTCCTGTTCGCTAGCTTTTTTCCTGCTTTCCTCCCATCTTTTCCTTTGATTTGCCAGTGGCACTGGTGACCATGACATAGAGCATGGCCAGTAAAGCTGAGCACTTGTGACCCAGCACTCCAGGATGTAAGTGGTTGGAGGTCTTTGCACAGGACTTGGTAGCCACAAGTTTTTGATTTTTTCACCAGGTTTTTTTTAATATCTATATTTTATTAGTTGACTTACAATTTTTCGGGTGCAGAGCAAGGTGATTCAGATATACACATACACATAGTATTTTTCAGATTATTTTCAGATTACGAGATACTGACGAGAGTTCCCTGTGCTATACAGTAAACCTTTGTTTCTTGTTGCATACCTATTTTTTAAATTAGAAATCTAGTATTTTCTAAAATATATATATTATACTTACTATTTATATACTCCAATACTTTGGCCATGATGTGAAGAGCTGACTCGTTGAAAAAGACCGTGATGCTGGAAAAGATTGAGGGCAGGAGGAGAAGGGGGTGGCAGAGGATGCAATGGTTGGATAGCATCACTGACTCAATGGACATGAGTTTGAATAAGCTCCAGGAGTTGGTGATGGACAGGGAAGCCTGGTGTGCTGCTGTCCATGGGGTCTCAAAGAGTTGGACACGAGTGAGTGACTGAATGACAGCATCAATTTATATATATATGTATACAAATGCTTCAGCAGGTTTTTAATGGTCTCTGATGCCCAGTTAGAAACAGATGAAAAGTCCTGAATTCAGAGCCCTTGTGTGGGGCATTTTATCAGCAGGCCAGCCCAGTCTGTGGCCAAGCGGGTCTCTTGAAATCATAATGCATCAAGCAGGGACCAGTAGCCAGACTGACCTTTCCCACTCGAGGCCCGCCTGGAGCTTGGAAAAGTGAAGTTCTTTCCTGTGTGAGCCACCCCCCCCCCCCCCCCCCCCCCCCCCCCCCCCCCCGCCCCACTCTCTGCTCCGCATGACTCAGAAAGCTTGAAAGTGCCCTAAAATGACTTTCTCCATTGAGCCCAAGAAACATTGTGTAGGATCAGCCTGTCTGAAACTCCTTATATGGAGAGGTTCTGAGACTCTATTTTATGTTTGGTTTGTAAGAGGATCATAGCTTTAGAAAAGAAAGAAAAGAAAGGAAAGCCTAAGGCAAGGCAATGATATCATATTACTAAGAGGCTTGGTTGAAGAAGAAAAGAAAAAAAAACTACCCTTTGCAATCCGTTCCACCCTAATTCTGGATTACCGTGGGGAAGACAGCAGATCCATCACTTGCGCTGGTTCTGGCTGACCTTCCCCTGCATCTTGAACGCCTTGGACCAAGGAAGCCCTTCCTGATGAGACACTGTCTGCCCCTGTCTCCAGCGCTGGCTGCAGGGAGGCTGCGAGGCGGGGAAGTCCTGCCACGTGTTTCTGCACATGGGCGGTTTTTATTATTTCTGGAACGCAGCCCCCAGCCCTAAATCTTAAAATGCTGACAGGGCAAAAGCAAAGGAGGTGTGTGGGGGCCTTCACCAGCTACAGTTTGCTGACCCTCTTCAACCTGGCTCTGTGCCCAGAGAAGGGAGTGACAAGCAGAGGGCTGGTTTAGGGGGCTGGGCCACCCTCTCTGTGCCCACCGTGGATCCCCAGCCCTCCTAGCTACCCTGTTGACTGGGGGCGCAGGGCTAATCAGTGAAGAGCTGTGATTAAAGTCTCTCCAAGGGAAGAGCTCTGAGCGCTGCTTATGATGCCATGAGATTGTAATGCCCGCCAGCGGGTGGGGCCTGCCTTTTCGAATCTACCTCCTCCTCTTGTGCCGGAGGAGCAGGGTCAGGTTTTCTGTGAGATCTGTCGATGTCCTTTAACAAATGGGGGAGCAAGAGCTGAGAACTGTACCTACGGGTTTCTAAGCCAGGATATTGGAGCTGATTGACAAATAATAACATGTAAACAAATACAATATCCAACCTTAAATGGATCATTTAAAAATGTAGTTAAAGCTGTACACTTACGATTTTCAAAGATAATTTGCGGAGACAGATTTTTCAAGTCAAAAGAGATTTGAAATAAAAGAAAACAGATTTTCCAGGGGGGAAAAAAGAGGTTCTCTCCAAGTGGAACAAGAGAAATTTTCCAGCATAAGAATCAAAGGCACACACATCAGAACTGTTACGGGCCATTTTTATATGGGCTATAATCACAGGGGTTATAATCTGTATCTAAACATTTTTAACTCCCAGTTACTTTCTATTTCTAATAGGTTGGGAGGGTGGAGGTAGGTAGATTGAGGCATAGACTTTGAAGTGATTTGAAGGAAAGATAAAATCATCTTAAGCCAAACCACATAGTTCACCCTCAGAAATGAGATTTTCTGGTTCTTGTATGAAATCCATAGTGAAAAGTTTGTCTAGGTGTCAATATGTTGGTGTTCTAATAAAGGTTTCCTCTGTTGTGTTCTTAAGGGGGGTGTGTGTGTGTGTGTGTGTGTGTGTGGTTTCTGTAGAAACAAAACTGTTGACTAAGTGTGGAAAATTTTGCTATAGATAAGTTGTATAGTTTGACCAGGATTCCTAGACAAGAAAATGTGAATTGTTGGTCTGAGAATTTAGTAACAGAAGAATACATTGCCTTGTTGAGATGCCATATAAAAGAGAATATTCAATGCAATCCAAGGAGCAAAGAAATACATTTCCTTTTTAGGACTCAGGGGTGAGGCAGTGCAGTGAGGCCCTGTTTGAACATCCTGAACAGATTTGAGCCTTTACAATACCAATTCAAGGTGATCATTCTGAGCATCTACAGTTGGATCATGTCATTATGCCTTCAGTGTCCTAGTGGAGAGGACCTGTTGGTTTTTCCATCACACTAAATGGTCTCAGCTATGGTTTTTTATTTTTTGCTTTTTATTTATTGCCTTATGACTCTGCCGGGTCTTCATGGCTGTGTGGGCTTTTCTCTAGGTGTGGCAAACAAGGGCTGCTGTCTGGATGCGGTACGCGGGCTCCTCATAGCAGTGGCTTCTCTGCTTGCGGAGCACGGACTCTAGGGCACGCAGGCTTCAGTAGTTGAGCTCTCGTGCCCTGGAGCACAGTCTCAGTAGTCGTGGCGCACAGGCTTAGTTGCTCTGCAGCACATGGGGTCTTCCTGGACCAGGGATTGAACCCGTCTCCTGCATTGGCAGGCGGATTCTTTACCATTGAGCTATCAGGGAAGCCCTATTTTTTATTAACTTTTTTTTTTTTGGAGTATAGGTGATATACAGTGTTGTGTTCATTTCAGGTGTACAGTAAAGTGAGTGAGTTATACATTTACATCTATCTATTCTTTTTTAGATTTTTAGCCAGATAGGTTCGGCTCTGGGTTTTAACTCATGGCCTTTTAGGAAACTTGCCCAGTGGGTCTCCTCCACTGGCATCATGCTGTCGGTTCTTTCTAAGTGCTCTTCCGTGTTAGTTTTCTACAACCTCCCTAAGGCAGGTTCACAGACTGGGTGGCTTGTAACAGCAGAAGTTTATTCTTTCACACTGCTGGAGGCCAGAAGTGTGAAATCAAGGTATCAGCTAGGCTGGGTGCTTCTGGAGGCTCTGAGGAAGCATCTGTCCCATGCCTCTCCCCTGGCTTCTTGGCAGTCCTTGAAGTCTTTGGCTTATAGGTGGATCACTCCAACATCTGCCTCTGTTTTCTCATCAGGACATCAATCATTGGGTTAGGGCCCACCCATTGGGTTAGGGCCCACCCACCCTAATCTGATGTTACCTCATCATACCTAATAATACCTGCAAAGACCCTGTTTCCAAATAAGGTCACATCCTGAGGTTTCAGGTAGACATGAGTTTTGGTGGAACACTCTTCTTCCTTCTATTTTGTTCCTTTGAATCTACAATAGATTAAAAACCCAGCAACTAAGCCTATTAGACCTTGTCTCTAAAGGAGAAAAAAGGAGGAGAGACTTGATCTTGTGTGTTAAACCGTGAGGGATTTCCCTGGAATAAAGTCTGCTTGAGCTTTAGTGCTTTGACTAGCGGTGTCTGTTTTAGAGCTCTTTTTTTTTTTCCTGGATTCTAGCCTGAATGTCTTGTAGTGGAGACTGCTGGATAAAGACCTTCTGAACACGTGATGCATTACGCGTGGGTCTTTCAGACCAAGCTTTGTAGGGTACTAGGGGGAATGAGCCAAGTCATACTTCTGAGAGGTAGTCGAGGCCATGACCAGCAACGGGCGAGAAGAGGCTGTGTGGGAGAGGTCCTAGAATGCATTCCTTCTTATAGCTGAAGCACAGATCTCCCTTTCTCTCGGCCATCTGAGTTGCTGGAGGCCGTTGGCACTTGTGTGTGAGTTTAGAGGAGGGCCCATCCCGGCCCCGCTCTAGTGCTGCCTGTGAGTTACTGTCTGTGTCAGGTCACGTTCTGCACAGCTGTGGGGGACACTGTCTGGGACAAGCTCCCTCCTCAGCTGTGTTTGTTAATATGGTTTTGAGAACTACCCTTGTGCAGATTTGGACTGTGGACAGTGAGGGCATTGACCTCTAAGGAGAATGAGAACAACCCCAGTGGAAAAGGGTCATCCCCACAGTATGAAGTTATGGGAAGATCCTCCTGGGAACTTGGGAGCCCTTGCAACCAACCTTTTTATTTCTCTGCCGAAAGTAAGTACTGAACCTCAGAGGAACACAAACAAAGAGAATGATATTAAACACAGAATGATTTTAATCTTTGGCAGCAGCCCACGTACTTAAAAGAATTAAAAGAAAAATCCCATTTCCATTGTCATGCACCTGTCATTACTCTGAATGAGTTCTTTTTTACTCGTGATGGATGGTGGTCTTAAAAGCTTGCTGTTTTTCATCAGCAAAGTGGAATGGGGTGCCAGTACGAATGTTCTGTCATTCTGATGGAGTATAATGCATGAATCAGAGTCATTATTCAGTGTTTGCATCGTCAGCAAGATTTTGAAAGAGAATGTTGCACAACTCAGAAGTGGCCTAACTTCACCTACAGTATTCTGTTCAGACTCCAAGTATCTCCTTCAAGAAGCAGTGACGTGTTGGCGGCTCTCCTTAAGGCACAAGGCATTGATGATGGGAGACTGATTTGTCCTAAATGATGCACTAGGGCTTCCCTGGTGATTCAGTGGTAAAGAATCCACCTGCCAATGCAGGAGAGGCGGGTTTGATCCCTGGGTGGGAAGATCCCCTGGAGAAGGAAATGGCAACTCACGCCAGTATCCTTGCCTGGGAAATCCCATGGACAGAGGAGCAGTCTGGTGGGCTGCGGTCACGGGATCACAGAAGAGTTGGACATAACTCAGTGACTAAACAACAACAGTAAATCATGGGCTAATTATAATAATGCCCAGTGAGCACTTAGAGGGCTTCGCTCTAAATCTTGGATATATGCACCCCTATTGCTTTAGAAATGTCATTTATTTATTATGCATGAAGCATGCTAATGGTACCACATGGGTCCAGGGAGGAACGACCAAGCAAGTCCATTAAATTCCATTCAGTTAAGTTAGACCCGAAATATGATGGTCAGTTTGCCAGGAATCCTGACAGAAAGGCAGAAGCTGAATAAAGAGATCGGCCGAAGCAGAAACTCACTGGGAGTATTTTGGGGAAAGCTATGTGAGTTAAATGCGTGGTCTTCTTTCTAAAGGAGAGGGTGCCATTTGCAAGGAAGGAGCTTGTTCAGTTGAACTATTTCATAAAGCCTTTGTAATACCCGTTGCAAAGAGGGAGGCTGAATTTTTCATTAACTCGTATAAGTAATTTATGTCAGCCCTGCATGACACCAGAACCAAAAATCTGAACAGTGCCCCAGGGCTGGATCTCACAGTCCTCCAGCCCATCTAATTTGGACTAGATTGCTTTTTTCATTAGATCTAAAAATACTTTCAGGCAGGCCACCTTTCTAGGGATTTCTGTGGTGAGTCACATTCAAGGATTCTTCCTTGCCTTTCTCAGACGGAGCTGGTGGCTTTAGAGTCTGTGTTCCCCTTTCCTCCGTGAAGCCAGCCTGGCTTGCTTCTCATTCTTTTTTTTTTTTTTTCAGTTGGAGTATAGTTGATTTATAATAAGGTGTTAGTTTCAGGTGTATAGCAAAAAGATTCATTTATATATGTATGTGTGTATATATGTATTAAATATAAGTATACACATATATATACACACACATACATATACTGGTCACACAGCAGGTGAGTGGTGGAGATGGGGCTCAGACTTCAGTACTTTAGCATCAGGGCCTACTCCTCAATTCTCAGAACCTTCAAATACCAGTGAAAAGCATTTTCTAGGTAAAAACAAACAAAACAACTGCATCCCAAGGCAGGTCCTCTGGGTACCTTGTCGGTCTAGGGCAAGTGGATTCCGAGCACAGAGAGTACATACGCTTGACGTGCAGCATCAGCCCCTTTCCAGGTCACCTCAAACCCTCTTTTAAAAGCAGAGTGTAATTGCTGAGGGGATGCGCTCAAGGTACTCTCATACACAGCCGATGGAAGTGTATATTGTATCAAAATCCTCTTTAATGAGCAGAGTCTGGCATCAACAGTGCTGGCCCCTTTCTCTGTAAAGTTGTAGCAGAAAGGCCTGTCTTTTGTCCTTGGGCCAACATCTTGAAGAACACCTGTGCCTTGTCGCTGGCTCTGTAGTTATTTATAGTCCAGGTTAGGTGAATTACTGGAAGGATCCCTTTTAGTGACTAAAGAAGAGAAGGGAGGGAAAGGCAGGCTCAGTCCCGGGAAGCCCAGGGTGAGGCCCACAGAGGACACACTGCCGAGTGATGGATTGGCCGGTGTTCACGTGACGTGTCCTCCCAGGACTGCCTGTCCTCCCCTCCCACCTCATCGTACGATCAGTGGTGGAGTGGAGGTGGCCAGCAGGGAGGGGAGGACTTGGGAGTGATGACAGGAGAGAGAATCGGTGACTGTTGGGTGGACTGGGGTTGGTGGCTGTTGCCCGGGAGACCCTGCTGACCACAGAGTGGACCAGAGGAGCAGCCAGTTTGCTGTCTTCGCTGGCCGATTTATAGACTGAAAAACAAAGCCTTCTTCCCGGACCCCAGTGGAAAGTTAACGTGAGAATGAAAAGGGGTGTTCTGGACAGTGGTTTCCAAAATGTCTCCTGGGAACAGAAGAGGGGAAATCGCTCAAATTAGGGAAATGGTAAGTTTCCTTACATAGAAGAACGATTTCTTATTAAGATGTTATCTAGTTTATAGCAAGTGACCCATGTTAATTATAAATAAATTTTATGGTAGTTATGAGGGGTATGAAGACTTTAAAAATAGGAATTGGTTAGTAAAATACTTATTTCTTTTGCAATGCTCCTGGGAACCAAAGAACATAGCCAGCTGAGTGAAGCCACTTATGAAGCTTTATTGTGTGGAATTTTTCATTTCACTCTGGCTGCACAGAGCTCCTCAAAGTCCTCTCGCCTTTTAGTCCCCTGGGGATTCAGAGGATGCCCCCTCAGCCCCTCTGTTCTGGAGACCAGTGGAGGTGTGTAAGAGAAGGGCATTCATGCAAGGAGGTCTTTGCTAGCACTGTCTAAGGAACTGGCCACCTGCTTCCCAGGTGGCTCAGTGGTAAAGAATCCGTCTGCCATGCATGAGACTCAGGTTCGATCCCTGGGTCAGGAAGATCCCCTGGAGAAGGGAATGGCACCCTACTCCAGTATTCTTGCCTGGAGAATCCCATGGACAGAGGGGCCTGGTGGGCTACAGTCCATGTGGTCACAAAGAGCCGGACACGACTGAGCGACTACATCACCACCACCACCACCTCGGGGGTACCCTGCTAGCTTTCAACATTCCCCTCCTCAAATTAATTGCAGAAGGGCCAGGCTAGCTAACATTTCCACCACACTCACTTGGCAGGGGGATGCAGGGATGAAGCTGCAGATTCCTGAGTCTTGTCCCAGAGCCTCCAAGTGGGACCCAGCAATTTGCATTTTGAAGACGCTCACCAGATTCCAGCGCTTATCAGAGCAGTTTTCTGCTCTTTCTAGACTTCAGAAAGCAGCATGGTCTTAAGGAACGTAAGATCTGTGAGGTCTTAAGCATCACTGTTCCTTCAAACTAACAAGGAAGAAATTTTCTATTTCTAACCCCATGATCTCCTCCCTCTTGGGAAAATTTACTCCTTAAGCATGTTAACAGAGCTGGTAAACAAAATCCCATTTCCCTTCCTCAAAATGCCGTATTCACTTCACTGGCTACATTCGACATCTATCTGGTGAACACTGCGTTCCCAGAGAAGAATTTGGTAATTTGTTGCCTTTGTTGAAAAGATTGTTAGCTCATTAGCAAGGTCCAGCTTCCTAAGATGGGAAAACTTGATTTTCCAAACAGATTGTTGCAAGTCTCCCGGGATGTCCTCTAGACTGTTTGCTCAGTGGGGATGGCTGTGTCCTCCTCTTTCACTCCTCTGAACTGTTATTCAGAGCCATGGAGACGAGTGGCTTGAAACAGAAAATGGGGTGGGGGTAGGGGCAGGAGATGGGGAGCAAACTACATACACCCGCAGCCAGAAGGGAGGATGTCGGGCAGATGAAATTCAAAAATAAGAATTTTAATTTGTTCCTCAGAGGCAACTTCTCTTTGTATGTTTGGGTTTTTTCCCCTTGAATATTGACGTAGCCACTTGAGTGCACCATGGGAGGGAAATCTTGGCAGGGTTAAGTTTACTTTAGCATTTGGCTATGTGGGTGCATGTGTGTGTGTGTGTATCACACGGGATCTCATTTTCCCTAGTAGGAGCTAAGTGTATGCCATTTTTGTGTCTTTTACATACGTAGGGTTTCACTCATTTCTTAGTATCGGGCTGATATTTATTCCCAATTAGTTTTTTTTACAAAAGCGAGTGTGCTGACTTAGTATGTCACACAAGCATACTGGCTCATTTAAAACACAGCCATGGTTTTCTAGATCTTGATGTTTGCTGTTTTATTTTATTTGTCTTATTATTTACTATTTTCTGACTCAGAATCCATTTAAGATTTTATATCCATATTACTCAGGGTACTTGCATTCTCTTTTCTTATGGTCTGAGATTTTTCTGGTGGTGGTCACTGGCATTTTATTCTAAGCATCATTAAGTGACCACAGGGCCAAAATGAACCCAAACGTTCTGGAACAACCTGTTGTGCCTAATTTACCAGTGAGGAGTAACTTAAACCTAGAGAGAACTGAATAAAAAGACTGTTTTTTTTTTCCCCTCTTAAGCCATCCCTGTGGTATTAACCGAATGGCCACAACTTGGATGCACTCTGATGCAGCAGTGGGTGAAGAAAGCCTGTCCAGGGTCCCGGTACTGAGCATAAGAAAACAAAATCAGTCAGGAAATTGCACTGTGGCTGTGTCTGGCGTCGGGCTCTCTAGATTCTGGCCAGACGATAGACAAGTATTTGTTCAGTTACCCTGTACTTGCTGAGTCTTTTTCATAGATTTGTCTTTCTTCCCGTGCCACTGACAGACACGGGACTGCGTGTCATCTCTGCTCTGTCGCATGGCAACAGGCTGTGCTGCACATCCCTTGAGTGCTCACAGGTGGGAGTGGGCAGGGAGCGCGGGTGCCAAGCCCACACCTTCATCCTCCTCCACCCCCACCCCCCAGTTCACAAGTCAGCAGGGGCCCCGTTTGACTTGACCAGAGTCACCCCCTTGATCTTGGGAAGGTAAACGAGGTCTTTTAATTGGCTCAAGCCAGGAAATATTTGGTAGAAGCAATAGCATTTTGCCATTTCTGTGGGTGCCAGTCTTCCATTATAGTCTCACTCAAAAGGGAAGTGAAGACAAGGAGAATTGCGGCCTCAGAGCTGCTGTGGTGGTGATTTATCTGGGCGATTTGGAATTGAATCTGGGCGGGACCACATGCAACGAGCGGGTGGTGTGTGGCTTTGGGTGGTGGTGGTGGATAAACAAGATAGGCAATTAGGAATATAAACCCTTGAAGATGTCAGAATCAGTTTACTTCTTCATTCCCTGTGTTCCTTTCTGTGGGTCGTGAAACGAGAGAGGGAGGGTATCCTTTACCCCAGGCTTAGAGACCACAGGTAGACTTTGGCTAGCAGATGAGAATGGAAACACCCAGAACATCCCCAGCTCTCAGCTGTGGGACCCTATGGGCAGCGCCGCCTGCTGCGTGGACTCCCTCCCAAAGCCCTGCTGTTGCTATCACAATGGCGATTTAGAAAAGCACTCTTGGGACTTCCCGGGTGGTCCATCGGTTAAGAGTTTGCACTTCTACTGCATAGGGTTGCGGGTTTGATCCCTGGGTGGGGAACTAAGATAGGGCATGCTGCATGATGAGGCCAAATAAATAAATAAAAACTAGGACCTACTGTATAGCATGGAGAACTCTACTCAATACTCTGTAATGGTCTATATGGGAAAGGAATCTTAAAAAAAAAATGTGGATATATGTATATGTGTAACTGATTCACTTTGGTGTACAGCAGAAAGTAAGACCACGTTGTAAATCAATTACACAATAATAAAAATTTAAAATAAAAAAATAAATAACTTTTCCTTAGATGATGTTCAAAACACAAATTCTGACTAAAACCTGCAGGTTGTAATTATAGCTAGGAAGGAGTTCTTGATTTAAATGTCCTGCAGGCTCTCATATGTTGAACAAAAGCAAAACTGAAGCAGGTATGTTGGTGTGGAATTATTATTACTTTTTAAATTGTGCATATTTCATCTAGGGGGTTCGTTTTCTTTGTTGTTTCCTCTTCCTCGCTTATCCTGAGGTGTTCATCGCAGTGGACATGACCCCCGTCGAACACTGTAGAAACAGTGTGTACACGGAGTGTTCTCATGAGCAGAGGGGACGGGGTTTCGGGCCGGGGAATGGGGATATCCCCACTCAGGGCCCATGTGTAATGCCACACAGACGGAGTGACTTTCTTCCAAGTGTATGTTAGGCTGACATATTTTTGGATCACTTGAGTGTTTTTGGTCGCATTCCAGCTTGCTGTTAACAGCTTTATCTATTTGTAAATAGACGTAGAGGTGGTATGCCTGCTCACATTGTGGACAGGCTTCCTAACAGCTCGTCAGTCAGTCTCCACACATCTTGAGAGTGTCCTCTAAACTGGGAATCTTCTACCTGGGGAGCTTTTGCCCTGACAAATCCGGCTGCACTGCAAATTTTTGAATGTCATCAGGGTCCAAAACCTAGACTCTTCTAGACTCTAGGTTGGACCATAGATTAGGTATTTTTCTAGAAAGAATAAAAATGGAGGTGCGGGACAGTCTGGTGAGTCGGAGATGAGTCCACGTCCTTACCCATCATGTCTCTTCATGGGCCTGGCACCTGATTATATGCTGGCATGTATTATTTTCTAAATATTTTAGATACAAAAATCTGGCCTCACCAACTAGAATGTTAAACTCCTCAAACATGGTAATCCCATGTCTTGTTCATGTGGCTCCCAACAGAGTACAGCAAAGAGCCAGCTTGGGAAAGGGCTTAAATTCTAGGCTGAGGAGCTTGGATTTAATCCTGAGGGCACTGGGGAGCCATTGGTGGTTCTTGAGCTGTGGATTGACTTAACAAAAACAGTGATTGAGACTATGATTTAGTGAGAGTGTGATGGCTTGAAAACAGAGGTTGTGGTTTTTATGTATTCCTGTTCTTGGAAGTTTCTGGTAATTACGCTAACAACAAAAAGTATGTTATGGATTCAGAGAAAACCACTGTGTAAATAGGACAGAGTGTTTAAGTCTGTAAAGGGTAATGTCCCTCATCAAGAAATTGCAAAGCCATCATTTCAAGGCTCACAGGCCACATTCAGGGTCTCCACTCTGTTCCCAACATCAGCAGACTTGGGAGAGCAGTGATGTTCTCTGGTCTAGGGTGGCCTTTTTTTTTTTCCTTTAAAAGTGTGTGTGTGTGTGTGTATTGAAGCATAGTTCATTGTTTCAGATGTACCTCAAAGTAACTCAGTTATACATATATATGTGTGTGTAAATATATATATTCTTTTTCAGATTATTTTCCATTATAGGTTATTACAAGATACTGCGTATAGAGTCCTGTGTTATACAGTACATCCTTGTTGTTTATCTGTTTTATATATAGTAGTGTGTATCTGTTAATCCCAAATTCCTAATGCATCCCTCCCTACCCCTTTCTCCCTTGGTAATCAGAAACTTTGTTTTTCTGTGGGTGGCCTTTTTGAAACATGTCCTGAATCACCTGTTTCTTGAGAGTTTCCCCCTCACTGCTGAGTAGCTGTTAAGTAGGACATCCAATAGGAAGAATACAGAGGTCGTTGGAGGATTTTCAAGTTGAACACACACCTAGCTCCTCAGGCTGGCAACCCTTCCCGCCAACACACACGCACATGCACGTGCATGAGTGTGCACACACGTGCTCACACACACAGATTGTCACTTCCTCTGCTTTTGAAAGACTGCATTTTCTTTATGGCCTTTGTGTGCTGTCACACTCACTTCTCCAGGTTGTGCGAAGGCAGCAGAGGGAAATGCCAGTCTGGGAATCGGGGACCTTACTCACGACATCCCATCCCTTTCTGCTCCTCAGCCTAACTTTCTTCTCTATGGAGTTTCTTAAGCCCCTCTGGAGAGATGCATTCAATTCAGGAGACAAAACAGAAATATGTCTGGCTAAGCTCACATTTACTTATGGACCAAGGAGACAATAGATGAAAGCAGGAAATTTTTAAAAATTTATTTTCTTAAAAATGGAAGGTCACCTGATCATGGACTATAGCATGGCCACATGAGGAGAGCCAGTGTAAAAGTAAAAGGCAGAAGCATAAAATATGACAGAGAGGCTTAAGCACAGTGAAAAGGTGAGCTGTCAGTTCCTGACCCTGAAGGTGACTGTCACATTTCAGGGCTGTGAGTGGTGGCTTGCATTCCTACAGTGCTTTCCAACTTGGTACTCATGTTACCAACCTTGGACTGACTCTATCGATAAGAATCGTCATTGTTTCCATTTTGTATACCAGGAAACCAGGACCTGGTAAGATTTAGGGACTTTGTGGTTCTTCTGGTTCCAGCTTCTGTTGCTGTGCTCTTCCATGCATAACACGGGAAGCAGTGTTTTCTCTGACGTACACAGGGACACAGCAAGACCAAAGTTCCTGAGCTCCTCTAGTGTGTCAGGGCAGAAAGGGACTCTCAAGAGTAGCCAGTACAAACACCCTCCTCACCCACTCCCATTTTACAGATGAGGAAGCCAAGGCCAGAGAGACCTAGGGAGTCAGAACAGAAAATCAGCTGCATCTCATAGAGCAGACCTTCCGCCTTCCTGGCTCCTCATCACTTCGCTCTAGGCTTGTTTGTACTGGGTAGTGAATTGTGAGTTCCCCACACCCACCCTAATTGACTAGGCGCCAAGTGACCAGCGCTTTGTTATTGTTTAGTTGCCAAGGTGTATCTGACTCTTTTGTGACAGTAGCCCACCAGGCTCCCCTCTCCATGGGATCTTCCTGACCCAGGGACTGAACCCAGGTCTCCTGCATAGGCAGGTGGATTCTTTACCACTGAGCCACCAGGGAAGCCCAGCATACTTGGTCAGTGCTTAGTAAATGTGTGTTGAATAGATGTATGAATGATTGACTGACTTCAGTTGTAACTGGATTTAAATCAGTGCATTTCCTTATCTGTCTTGAGCTAGTTTTCCTACCCAAAGATGTGATGTTTTTTTCACTCTGAATTAAGAGGGTGATGTTTATAAAAATCCCAAGACAATCAGCTGAGAGGTGCTGTATGTGCATCAAGTACCATCAGGGATACTACTGAGCTGCTTTTCTGTGGTACTGTGGGTTAATCAAAAGCCTTTGTTATTGTTGTTTTAAACACAAATCTCCAATTTGTTATTTAATTACTTGTTTTTAATTAACGTATTTGAAATGCAAATAGTAGCAAAACACAGGTCAACAGCTGCAGCTGTGGCTTGAAGATAGTGGGAGGCGAGGGACAAGCCGGAGATGGAATCTCAGGACAGCCAGCCGTGGGCTCCTGCACCTTCCCAGGGCACTGACTGCAGAGACGAGGGCTTTGATTTCGGGGAAGTGGGGAGGGTCTGGGAGCAAGTGGACAGCCAGCCTGAATCAATGATTCATTCCCTCAACTTGGAAAAAAATGACTAGAGAGCCTGTACCTGCTCTCTACCTGTACCTGGGATTCATGGTCATCCCCTAATGGTTCATTGCTGGAGAACCTTCTAGTCCAAGTCTTCTAATCATCTGGAAGTTCCTGGATAGGCGGGTAGGATATGTTAACTCAGTGAAGAGTATTGCTTGGTGCTCACTTCTTGAGGGCTGGTAAGTAATTAACAACACGCCATCTTTGAGCGTGGCTGTGTGTATGAAATTATTTGTTTTAAGTTGACATATTGTGTTATGTTGTTGATAAACATCATGATCAGTTCAGTTCAGTTGCTCAGTCGTGTCCGACTCTTTGCGACCCCATGAATCGCAGCACGCCAGGCCTCCCTGTCCATCACCAACTCCCGGAGTCCACCCAAACCCATGTCCATCGAGTCGGTGATGCCATCCAGCCATCTCATCCTCTGTCGTCCCCTTCTCCTCCTGCCCTCAATCTTTCCCAGCATCAAATGAGTCAGTTCTTCGCATGAGGTGGCCAAAGTATTGGCGTTTCAGCTTCACCATCAGTCCTTCCGGTGAACACCCAGGACTGATCTCCTTTAGGATGGACTGGTTGGATCTCCTTGCAGTCCAAGGGACTCTCAAGAGTCTTCTCCAACACCACAGCTCAAAAGCATCAATTCTTTTACGTCCTGGAGAAGAAGTGCCTTCTAGACTCTCTTGATGTTGGCATTGATGGCTTTTCAAGGGAGCCCTCCTGTCACTGAAAGGTGGAAAGGAAAGGAACATTCATGAAGAGTCGACAGGGGTTTCCAGGCCCTGTAGGAACTAGCATTTCATACCGAATTCATATCTGAGCCTGAGTCCAATTTTCAGGAAAACCATTTTTCATGAATAGTGTGAGATCCAGCCTGTTTTCATGGATGTTGGAACTTGAGAAGTGGGGCACATGCCATCTTTGTCCAGAGGAAATCATGCTTTTCACCTGGTAGAGCATGGGCTCCGTCAGAATCATACCCAGCTTGCTCCTTTTCTACTTCTTTATCTTTCCATGGTTTCATGTCGAATGTAAGGACTGTTTAGTTTTTGTGAGGGGCAAAAATGTGTTTTTGAACTGAGCAAGGTAAGGTTTGAACCCATTCTTTTATCTTCCCCGTATACTTCCATTTTCACTTTGAGCATAAAGGAGGTTGGGGAAGCAGGAGGTAGGGGGAAGATGTTATTGTGAATTAGAAAGAGAGGAAAAGGCGGGTGGGAGTTTGGAACTAAACCCCACTTCCTGTAGCCATTTCCCAACTGTTTTTGAAAAGACTCTGAAAGGAGAATAACGTCTTGAATCAAGAGCAATAGTATTAGCTCTTTTACTATAAGTTATACTTTTCTTTGAGCCTATATTTATTTTACCGGGCTAGAAATAGCTGAAGTTATTTCAGCAGCCATGACTATTGTCTAGGAATTGGATGTGGGCTGGGAACAGACTGGCTGATTACACTGTTTAGAAATAAACCCCTTTGTTGGCAGTCTCTTCTGGTGAGAATGGTTCATAAAGGTCCCTGTGGCTGGTTGTTCCATGGTGCTTGCTTTTATATCAATTCAGTATCCTCATAATGAGATCTTCTTCTAGAGTATATTATTATAAATCTGTTGTAGAGGCCATAGGGCTTGACAGGTATACAGGCAACATCAGAAAGCCTTGGAAGAAATCTCTTAATTAAGTACTAGCGCTGGTGCTACAGTGAAGGGATGAAAGAACTGAAATGCTTCCATCTCAGAGTCTTTTCAACTGAAGGGGCCTCTTGCCACATCATAGCCAGGAGTCCAGCAGATGGATGGACTGAGAAAGTTGTGGTGGGTGTGATTAGTGGTGTTCCTGACTTACTGTTACCTACCCCTGGAGGTTTCTGCATTTCATGTCACCCATGGCTCTTTGTTGATGTTATAGTGAAAAAGTATGTGTTGAAAGAACCAGAATTGACAGCAGTTCAGAGACCTTCTGGGTCTTCAGATCTGAGACCATACCCTAGGCAGCATCAGTCCCTCCAAGGTGAAAGGCACTGGACTTTCTGTGGAGTTTAAGACCTAACGTTCTGTGATTGAGAATGTGGCCCATCATGGCCACAACTGGTACGATGACAAGATGACTATCTGAGTTAGAAAGAAAAAGTGAAGTCACTTAGTTGTGTCCGACTCGTTGCAACCCCATGACCTGCAGCTCCTCTTGGCTCCTCTGTCCATGGGATTTTCCAGGCAAGAATACTGGAGTGGGTTGCTATTTCCTTCTCCAAGAGATCTTCCTAACCCAGGTCTCTGCTTTGCAGGCAGATTCCTTATGTGCCTGCAATGAAAGAAAGGGTAGAACCAAATACAGAGACAGAAGTTTTTTCCCTCCTAGGAAGGTTATTCTTGATCTGGCCATTTAAAGACCTTTTCATTTCTTCTCAGATCTTTTCAAAGTGACTAACCTGAAAAATCATTGATGTGTGGGCCAAGACTTGATGGAGGAAGGCACCTTCTTTTTCTTTCCTTTTACTCCTTGGAGAAGAGAGGAAACTAAAATGGCTCTAAGGGAAAAAAAATTCTTTAAAAAAATAAAGTTAATAAAAAAAAACAAAAGGTAATAGCTCTTTGTAAGCAGCTTACCACCTTATTTCCTGTGGTTACATGCATTACCTTACGGCTGTGATTATGAAACGTTTCTAAAGAAATGTGAGGATGATCAGGTAACTCCCTCCTTAAGGCTTCAGTGGAGCCCAAAGGCTTTGCTGTTCACGTGCATTGTGAGGGGCCCAACACAGTGGGGACTTCATAAATACCAAATCACTGTCATTAAAAAACACTTCCCACTCTACTCTGAGACCTTTCCGTTTTATGAGTGTGCTTGGTGGGGCAGTATTAACGACAGCACAGTGAGTGTGGCTTGTGGGTGGTGATGTCGCCCGACCTGAGAGGATTTTCATTTCATCCATCCTCCTGAGTTTGCCACGAGGGGTCTCCGAAGACAGGAAAAGAGGAGTCTGAGGAGAGGAGACTTCCTGGACATTCTGTGATAGTTCCCTGGCTCTGCGCCATATTGTTTTATAAATAAGGCAGTTACGGTTTCTAGTCTGTTATTTTTCTACAAAAATGGAGGACGTATGACCGACAGCGTTAGCCTCGGTGAATAAGATTCTGTGTTTTGGCCATCACTGGTTCAAGTAGGTAACCTAAGAACTGAGCTTAAGTTGCTTCTCTCGCAGCCCGTCTTTGGCTTTCAGTAAGGAATCTGAGCACCATCTAGACTGAGAATCAGACACCTTTACCAGCACTTTACAGGATGCTTCCATTTGCTGTGTGATAGAATGCAGGTGCAGGAGGGAGGCATCTGGACCCCAGAGTCGTGGCGTCAGGAGGTCCTGTAGGAGCATCCTCAGCCTCTGCAGTGGTCCTTCCAGGAGAGGAAGGTGCTTGGGTGTCGGGATACTCGCACTCAACTCCTGGTTCTCCCGTTATCTTGCCTTGTGACTCTGGACAAGTCACTTAGCCTCTCTGAACCTTAATGTCTGTATCTATTAAGACAAGGGTTTGGAATAGATCCATCCAAACTCACGTTTCTGCAGACATGGATTACTGGCTATAGGCCTCTAATTGGACTGGATCTCCTCGTCCCTGATGACCTATTTGCAGAGCCTGGGGCTCCCTGCTGTACACCTTCTTGCTTCATTTCCCCAGCATCTTTTAGCTCCCATCTGGATGCCATCTTCTGTTTAATATGGAAGCCTTCCTAAACCGTCCAGTTACTCCCTTAAGCCCTTCCCCTCTCTGCCAGGGTGTGTGCCCAGGAGCCAGGGGCCATCCTGCCCTTTTTGCTGACCACTAGCTACCCCATGGTTCTAGTCTCATGCCAGGTTCAGCACTCTGTCAGGATGTGGTGGGTTGAATTTATACCTGATCATGATGTAAACACATGGCCTCTGCCCAGTCATTTGTTCCTGTTCTCACACTGGCTTCTAGCTCTTTTCTAGACTCTGACTCTCTGCTCTCCTGGCTTCCTGCTGGCTGGACATCTTTCCCTTTCCTTCTAGAATGCCACCTCTGTTTTTATTGTCTAACTTGTAAAAGCCCCATAGAGTATCTCCCATTTCAAACCCTAGAGATGACTATCCTGATATGTTGATAAGAGGTGAACTATCTCCTAGGAGTTTCTTGTTACAGTGTCAAAAGTGGTTATAAATTACTGGAACTTAAGGATCCGTCTGCCAAGCAGGAGACACGAGTTCGATCCCTGGGTTGGGAAGATCCCCTGAAGACGGGAATGGCTACCCCCTCTAGTATTCTTGCCTGGAGAATCCCATGGACAGAGGAACCTGGAGGCTACAGTCCATGGTGTCACCAAAAAATTGGACACGACTTAGTGACTAAACAACAACAAGAGAAGCTTTTAGGGAGGTCAACCCTCTCCCCACCCAGCACTAGAACAATCCCTAGAGCAGAGCTTCCTAAATCTGCCTGGTGGGCAGAATCATCACCCAGTGCATTTATTATTATTTTAATATTTATTAAAAAAAATTTTTTTTTTCTTTTGGCTATATTGGGTCTTAGTTGTGGCATGAGGGAACTTTAGTTGCAACATGTGGGATCTAGTTCCCTGACCAGGGATCAAACCCAGGCCCCTGCACTGGGAGTGTGGTGTCTTAGCCACTGGACCACCAGGGAAGTCCCCACCCAGTGCTTTTAAATCGCAGATTTCAACCCTGGCTCTAGAGATTCTGATTTAGTAGGTCTAGGTGGGGACAGAGGATGACATGGGTGGATGGCATTGCTGACTCAATGGATGTGAGTTTGAGCAAACTCAGGGAGATGGTGAAGGACAGGGAAGCCTGGCATGCTGCTGTTCATGGGGTCACAAAGAGTCAGACACGACTGAGCGAATGAACAAATGGGGCCCGCCACGTGTAGTTTTCACAAACTCCTTGTGTGCTCCTCATGGCCAGCCAGCACCAGGAATCACCACTCTAGAACTGCCGACTGGTGGACCATCAGTCCTGGTTTCACATCCATCTCTACAGTGGGGGCCTCACTACCTCCTAAGATAACCACCCTCTTTCAGCCAGTCTCTTGAAATGTGCTTTGACTCTAAAATGCTTGAAATGATCAGTTACTTCTATCTAAAACCCCATATTTATAGGTAAAATAAAAAGTCATTTATGTAATGACTAGATTAAATCAGGTTCCAATTTTTAACAACTCGGGTATTTATGAATAGGTGGAATCATAGCTTATGTGGGACACCTTTATGCAGCTATTTAAAAATATCTGACTATAGCTTGTAGTCTAAATCTATCTCTATCTGCGTCATTTGCAAAGCCTCTTTTTAATGATTCTACAGCCATTATTCAATCAATACCACTGTACTCTGTTCAAAACCTTGAACTATGATTTCCATTAAGGAAGTATTTTTGGGGGCACGGTCATCTCCACGATGAATAATAAATGCTGAGCATCCATCTGTAAGAAAGCTCTGGCTCCCATCTTGAAGCCAGATTTCTGACATCAGAGTGGGCCTCTGCGCCGGCCACGTGGGGAAGCTAAGTGTGGTGTTTATGATGGTAGGCATGAGTTCCCGTTCTTTGGGGCTAGGCCCTTCAGGGAAGACTCCCCAAAAGTGGTGGTGTGTCACCAAGACCTGAAGGAGCATAGGAGGCTGCCCTGTAAATAGGAGCAGACAAGTCTTCAAGACAGACAAAACCCAGAAAGATGGGGTAGAATAGGTTGAAACATCCTAGCTGTGGTCTGCAGAACTGTGATGTAAAAACTGCATAGTTTTTGAGGTATGTGCAAGCACTTTGAGACTCAGAGCCTTTTATCAAGTTCCTCCCAGAGTCCTGGTGTCTACGGCTTCCCCAGAACCTCCCTCCGAGCAGTGCTGCTGTTTCATGACCCACATGAGCATCCATGGGACAGGCAGCCTGTGGACCCATTTCTGGCATTTCAGAGACTTGGCCACTGGAATGGTTCAGTTCAGTCACTTAGTCATATCCAACTCTTTGCGACCCCATGGACTGCAGCACGCCAGGCTTCCCTGTCCATCACCAACTCCTGGAGCTTGCTCAAACTCATGTCCATCGAGTCGGTGATGGCCATGCAACCATCCCATCCTCCATTATCCCCTTCTCCTTCTGCCTTCAATCTTTCCCAGCCTCAGGGTCTTTTCCAATGAGTCAGTTCTTGGCATTAGGTGGCCATAGTAGAGAGTGTTCCAGGGGCCTGCTCTGTGTTAGGCATCTGTGTATAAAAAGCATGTGATCATGTGATTTTGGCCCCAAGGTTCAGTGTGGACTCGTCTCTCTCCTGCTGGACTAGGGCCCAGTAATAACGGAGCAGCGTTCACCTCCTAGAAATCACTTCCAGGCTCCTGGAAGTGTCTCCCTCATCCTCTCCATTCCCGGACTCTCTGGGGTGACTGTCTTTAGCTCTTTTATTGTTCACAGCCAGCAAGGTCTTATGATAACGTGAGGCCTTGGAAGCCCAACGGTGCCAAGACTTGTCTCTGGGACTATCCTCTGATACCATAGAGAGAGAAATGCAAGTCCCTGGCATGAGTAGCTGGCCAATTTTCAGAGCCAAAGCTGAATTAGAAACTCATTAAATACTTCGAGCCAGTTAGGCTGGCTGGGCTGTGCAGCAGCAGGGAAAGCTGGGAGCAGAGGAGGGGAAGAGGCGGGCATCTTTGTTGGCAAATGGCAGGTTGTGAGCAGGGCAGGGCGGTCCAGGAACCAAGACAAAACAGGGCCGACTTGTCTGTCACAGAGACATGCTTGTGAGTATGCTGGTTTGGTACAGACACATAATGTATGCTAATTGCTATATTTCCTTTTTTTTTTTTTCCACGGGAAATGCTCAGTTGGAAAGCTTTGAAACCAAAGAGGCAATGCAGAAATGCCCAAATGTAGACATTACATAAAGGAGAGGCGGAACAAAGGGAAACAGGAATCTGAATTTACAAAATGGCTTAGCATTCTGCTCTCTCAGCACCGCCCCCTTCCTTCAGCCTGATGGAGAAGAACACAGACTGCCTATGTGTGATGTTCTTGGCAGCATTTCTCCCAGAGCCTGAAATCTGTTAGATGGAAAGAGTATATAGTTGGTGAGATGAGACTCTGGAATAGTTCTCGTAGCTTCCAGCAAATGTGAATAAGTAAGCTGGTTCTCTCTCTGGCATTTTTCAAGGCACCTCTCTGTAGACCAAAAGACTCAGATGTGAACTGAGGAGGGCCTGCAACTGAGCTCACTTAAATAATTATCCATTAATAGAAAAGACTCTCTCAGTATCTTTTCTTCACATGTCAAACCATGTAACGCTGGTGTTGCATTAGATACCCTTGGGTGATGGTCATTCATTAAATCAAGTAAGAACAAACCAACATAATAAAATAATGGTTTTTCTAATGAAGCTTATCAGAGTGCACAGACGTTTTACACTGAAAAAAAATAGATTAGGGAAGAGAATATATTTTCTTCATCAGTGACATCAAAATCCCAAGGGTTGAAGTACTGATAAGTAGACCTCTTATCTTTACCCCAATAATCCTTAATTTATTATTATAAAAAGATGTAATTTATTCTTTAGTTTTGGACACATGAGATGTTTAGGAAATTTCATGATGAATTGATTGCTCTGATAACAAGGCAATGTTAATATTTTCCAGAACAGTATAGAAAACACACTAAAGCATCATATTTATCCTTGAAGGGTTGCAAGAAAGAAGTGACATAAATTTAAGCTTCTTTTTCAGGTGTTTTAAGCTTCCTATAAGGCTTTTTGTTCCAAGAGCAAACATTTAGCCACATTGCACAGAAGAGACTGGATACGTAGTCGAGTGCCAGTGTGGGCAGGCCTCTATACAGAAATCCTCTTCTGGCCCATTTCCCCCTCTCAAGTTCTGATTGTCTGAGGGCAGATTCCTTTTGCAAAGTCTAAAGGTAAGAGAAAGAGCATCCTCTTCATCTGGGGCTGTATCTAGTCTGAATGCAGCTGGGAACCTGCTTCTAGAGCCGCATCCACAGGCTGATCCAGGAGTTTGCTCTGAAAGAGGGAAGACACCCAGTGGATCCTGGTACCTCTTCTAGAAACAGTTCAGGCTTAGAGGGAGGGTGTCGGGTCTGCCCGGAGGCTGGATGAACAGTGGTCTCTTCTTCAGTGTGGTTGGCAGAATAACTCTCCAGATTGTAGTAAACCCACTGGCACTTGCTCTCCATGCAGGACAGCCTTGTACTGGAGATTCTGGAACCTGAGTTGTGGGAAAGCCAGGAACCTTCATGTGCACTGTGCAGCCCCTTTTTGTGACCAGCACACTCCAGGCCCTGTCCCGCACTCCAGCCTCACACTTAGGAGTGTACCAGAATGCTCTGGTCTCTTTTAGAAAAGGTTCCCAGGCCTCCAAACCTAGTCAGGACCCACATCACAAATTTCCTTGGTTCTGGGGTCCTTTTGTCCTCGAAGGAGCTGGAGCCATCAGGAACAAGGTTAGAATCTCCTCTCATGGGACTGCTCACCCTCGGAAAGTGTCCAGCACTGTTCACCCACTTTGGCTCTCGTTCCTGTCTAGTTAGGCTGCTCCACTTGACCGTGAGCTAAGGAGGGCCGAGGGGTTCTTGGCTCCTGCCTTTCCAACCCTTAATTTTCAATCCTTGCATTTTTCCCAATATCTGAGTTTGCATCCAGTCCACAGTGCCTGCTGCAACCTTTGTGTGCCCGTCTCACCTTTATAGCTTCTCCAGTGACAGTCTCTACTCCAGAACAAAGGTGTTCAGTGTGTTGTTTTCTGGAGCAGGATCTGAGCTTTCTTTCTTTCAGTTATACCCCAGAGCTCCAGCAGAGGACATTCTGGGGAGCCCGATTCCGTCCCTTCTCCAAGAGCCGGCTTACTTGTTGGCACTTTTCACTAGGGTCAAAACATACTCCCAACTTATAGTATTTTATCTGTGAAAGGACAAAGAGTAGTGCATTCTAAGAACTTCAGTATACAAGTGGAAATTACATATATTCCATGTGTATAAATACATAAAAATTAACCAGTAGAGAATAATACAAGATAGGAATATAGAAGGTGATTTTTATGCATGCTAATTTTCTTATGAGAACCTGTTACTTCTCACCGAAATTAAAATCTGGAGATTTTCTTAACAGCAAGTTTTCTCAAAGCCCCCAGTTTACCTGACTTCTTCTTTGAACTTATTCTAAACTGGAATTTCATCTTTCTTAAAAGATGATCGAAGAGGCTAGAACTGCTTGACTGACTACCTGTTGGAGTCACTTCTGCATTATAAGGTTTGGACTGTTTTCCAGGAGAGCTGCCTCTACTGGTTCAGAATACACTTAACAATGCCTTGAAAATGCCCCTTAGCCAGATTTAATTGAGTTATGTCAAAAACAAATCTCTGTTAAGTAAATATTTAATTATATGGCCCTGAATTTACTCCATGTTTCCTACATTAAATTTTTCTAAGTCCGCGGATGTAGTCATTCACCTTCAATCTCCCCCAGAAGGTCAAGTGTGGTTTGGGGACATGCTGTGGTATCCCATTGATGGCGACCTTGTGAAGACTTAGTAGATGAGTAGAGAGTCAAGGTGGAATCTTCCCAGTGATCCCCTATTTTAATTATTTAAGGAATCGTAAGAGGGCGGCTGAATGACCAGAGGCAAAATTCAGTGCACTTGTGAAAAATACAGAGCAACTTGTGAAAAATACACAGTCAACTTCTGACATTCTTCTCCTGCTGCTGCCTGTTGGAACAACACACTAGCATAGAAGGAAGAACATGGGAGGGGTCCGGGAAGACTGGCCTCTCTCTCACTTAGGATGAGAAAAAGAACAAACTGAGGGGAAACACACGTGAGCAAAGGTGTTGGTCTGGGGCCACTTGGCAGAGCATGGTAAGGGATCAAGGTGCAGCAGAGGTCATGACAGCCTGGCTAGGATCCATGAGTTTAAAGACCTTTGCGAGTGGAAAGAGTGTGCTCTGGAGTCAGTGACGTGTGAGCAGAGAGAAGCTGAGGACCAGGCTGTATGCGAACCTTCATGTCCTGGGTCAGCAGACAGGGCACATAACTGAGAGCAGAGAGGTGGCAGAGCTCTGGTCCTGGTGTGCTGAGCATCGCCCTTCAGCCCCAGGAGAGGGAAGACCCAGGTCAATCAGAAGTGGGGGTACTTCTCCCCGGGCAGCTTCTGAGTGAGGCAGTCAGTGTATACAGAAGCAGAACTAAAACAACAAAATTACAGCTCCCTTGGGTTGGGCTAAGGCTTTATACCCCTAAAAGATATGACCGGCTTGACTCATAGCAGCTGCAACACACGACACCGTATCTCCCTTCCCATTACACATGGTGGCAGCTGAGGCACCACTTCAGCTAAGACCAGATCTCTGGTCCCTTGAGCCTCATACGTCCAGGTCAGGACCTCAGAAGTCCCTTCCTGGCTGATCACCAAGCTGGTTGCTGTCCCCAGCCTGACTCTGCCACCGCAGGTAGCATTGCCCCCTTGGGATGTTGCTGGGAAAAATTCAGTTCGTGCTGTTTCTCTCTGGTGTACGGCTAAGAGCGTCCAAGGGATTAGTGATTATGAGGTGGTAGGTGTGGTTATCTCAGCTACCTGTATTTTTCTTCAGTTTCCTTGTCAGTAGCCCGTAACCCAGAGGACTGATTCAACTTGCATTTTTAAGGCAGCTGGCTTTGCAGTGAGTCCTGTGATGATTTGGTTCTGAACAGTTACAGAAGAGGGTGAAAGGTCAACCATTTCCCTGGGTTTGATCAATGGCAGGAGTTTGATGGCAAATTAAATGCCAGATAAAACTGTCAAATGATTCTGAGAATCGATGCTTCATGGGAAAAGTCGTTTGAACCTTTAATGATCACACTGACTCCCAAGAGAAATAATTCTAGAGTCTTTTCAGACCTTAGGATAGTAATACATAAAAACAATGTGAGGATGATTTAAATTAAGGTCACTTATGTTGTTATTGATCGATAGCATATTCAGCATCTGCACTGTCTTTGTTTCTCAAGGGACCACATAACCGTCAGAGTCACCTGAGAGATTGCATTAGAGTCCCAGGCTCCACTCATGCCTCCTGCATCAGACTGCCTGAGTGTGGGCCATGCAGATCTGCCTTTTATTAACCATCTCAGGTGACTGTCAGGAATATTAGATTCTCAGAGCTGTCAACCTACAGGCAGAGGTCCCCCAGACAGAAAATAAAGCCATGCCCACAGACTAGGCCGAGTGTCACGGCAGTGGATACGTAGTGTGTTTTGGGTTGAATTTGTAAAACGGGTGTTAAGTTACTACTGGATTATTTTAACATCTTTGGAATAGTCTGCCTTGACTCTCCTTTATGTGGGGGTGGTTGGAGTTTGTAAATCAGGACAGAACTGCAGTTACAGGTCACATCAGGGGCTGGGGGTGACGGTCAGCCGAGAAGTCAGCAGCACCATCACTTCTCTTGGGCTTTTCTCCATCACCTTCACCAGCTCTTTCCTGATTTTACCTGCCCTTTTAAATAGTGACATTTCCCAGGACTGCTTTCAGAAAAAGGCTCTTTCTGTGTTCTTCCAGAGCATCACTTAAAATATACTGATGCCCCCCTGATCTGTGCTTCTGACCCCACCTATGGCTTTAACATCAGATCCACATTTCTGCGTCTCCATTGGACAGAGCCACCTGACTCTCCCATGGGAGAGACGTCAAACTCAGCCTACCTCGAATCTAACTCAATGTCTTCCGTCTTCCCTTCTGACTCTTAAAATGGCTTTTTGGCTAAGAGCCTGGGCTCTGGACACTTAACTACCCAGGTTTCCATCCTTCGTTAATACTCCCTTGGGCTATTGCATAAATGCCTTGTGCCTCATTTTTCTCATCTGTAAAATGGGAGTGATGACTTCCTCCTAGGGTTCATGTGCAGATTAAATGTGATAACTGCACATAAATAACTTAGGTCAGGGCTGAACCCAGGGCAGGTATTCAATATATCTTAGCCATTTTTATTATTCATTCCTTTATCAAATATTTATAGAGCTCCTGCTGTGTATCAGACACTACTTCTGTCTTGCATTTCCCAAATTAGACACTGTCAAAACTCAAAGCCTCCCCATTAAACTCTTTTCCCTTCAGGGTAGGTCTCATTCATGTTTTAATCTCAATGCTAGTTTATGGAGTTAGCACTAACTTGCCCAAATTAAACTTTAGAAAGGTGTGTTCTCTAAGTAATTCATGTTGTCTTAAACAGGGAATAGAACATCTCTTAGAAAGGAAAGAAAAGAACCAGTGAGATTAAAAAACATTCTCCAAAACCTCCTCTGATCTCAAGAAAGTGAGGTCTAACTGTTGAACCATAGAAAAGTGTCATTTAGTTAAGAAATAGCTGAAACTGGCTTTCTTATGGTTGAACCTAATACTTGGTAGGGTACCTGGCACATGACAGGTATCCCTGAATACAAAAATAATTCCCAAACCTAGATCTAAAATTCTGGGAGTATTCTACAATATACGAAGGAAAATGTATCTCAGATAAACCTTATTTTTAAACAGTAAGGTTTCAGACCTTGTAAACCCCCAGAAAAGTCTGTAAAGCACTGGGAGGCAGTGACAGGAGTCGGGGTCAGGATCAGACAGGCCAGACTGAAAGCCTCGTTCAACAGCTTATTTTATTTCTGTGATGCTGGATACGACAGCTCACTCTTATTAAACAACTTACTTCATCAGCTTCAATTTCCTAATCTGTAAGAAAAGGAATAATTATAACAGTTGATCTTTGTAATTGGGGTCGCAAAGAGTCAGACATGACTGAGCAACTGAACTGAACTGATCTTTGTGATGCTCTGAGATTACAGTCAAATGAAAAGATTTTATAAGCCATGAAGTGCATCACAGTGAAAGGGAGCATTAGTATTTTAGCATCTACCCCACACACCAGCTAGAACGACTGTCTGCAGTATGCAGAGGGATTGCCTTTGGCAGCTGTACGAACACATCAGTCACCTATGATAGTCGGCTGCAGGACTGAGGCTCAGCTTTCTCGCCTCTAGAGGGAGGAGTAGGTGGAGCATCACCAGGACGACTCCTTCAGTACCCCCCATTCTGTGAGATGAGGACATTTTGGTTCCTTCTACCACAGGACTGGCAAGTTCTCAAGGCTCATGAGTAGGAGGAGGTTTTCTCCTTGACTCCTTGCATCTTCCTGGTGGCTCAGATGGTAAAGAGTCCGCCTGCAATGAGGGAGACCTGGGTTCGATCCCTGGGTTGGGAAGATCCCCTGCAGGAGGGCATGGCAACCCACTCAAGTATTCTTGCCTAGAGAATCCCCATGGACAGAAGAGCCTGGTGGGCTATAGTCCCAGGGGTCACAAAGGGTCAGACATGACTGAGCAACGAAGCACAGCACACAGCCTTGCATCTTAGAGGCAGAAGGGACTCCGGTCTCATGCATGAGGAGCATATGTGTTTTTCTCATCTGCAGCAGGTTTTGTTGAGAACAGGGCACTCAAACCTCCTACCTTGTTGTAGCCCAGAGAACTGGGTCCATAGACTTGGAACATCTTCCTCAAGATTTAATGTGCAAACACGGAGGAAAGCACTTTGCAAATGGTAGAGTGTTAGGTAGATGTTGATCTCTGGAGTTGGCGCCCCAAACAGGTTACTACATTGCCCTTCTCGAGTGTGCTTTTTTAAAAATCTGTAGCATCTCTACATGGAGAAGGCAGTGGCACCCCACTCCAGTACTCTTGCCTGGAAAATCCCATGGACGGAGGAGCCTGGTAGGCTGCAGTCCATGGAGTCGCGAAGAGTCGGACACAACTGAGCGACTTCACTTTCACTTTTCACTTTCCTGCATTGGAGAAGGAAATGGCAACCCACTCCAGTGTTCTTGCCTGGAGAATCCCAGGGACGGGGGAGCCCGGTGGGCTGCCATCTATGGGGTCGCAGAGAGTCAGACACGACTGAAGCGACTTAGCAGCAGCAGCATCTCTACATTGTGAAGAAACAACCTTCAGGTTATCTTATCGCCCTCAGCTGGTAGCAATATTGGGCACTCCTGTTTTCTCTGTAGATGTTCTCCAGGAAGCCAGCAGACTTTCATCAACACCATCTCTTGTTTTTTTTTAATTAATTTAATTGGAGGCTAATTACTTTACAATTTTACAGTGGTTTTTCATCAACACCATCTCTAAGATTTATTTCTACTTCTTTTAGCTGGAGCATAAAGTAGAGGAAAAAAAGTAGACAAATGCCTTTCTTCCACTTTCTTCTGCCTCTAAGCCTTGATAGCCAGGATTCTCATCTCTGTGGCTTGAGACCTTTTAGAAAAGGGAGTGGGGAAAGGGAAGATTACCTAGGAGAACGGGATTGGGTAGGAGAAAACCTCGAAGGGGGGATTTAGAAAAAGGGTACACTGAGACCCCTGCAAAAGGAATCGGACTTGTTGTCCCTGGCACCCCGTTTCCCCACAAGCTGTGCTCCTAGTGTGAGCAGCTGGGACAGGACGGGATGGAAATGCAAAAGAAGGCTCCCCTTGTCCCCAGGAGCAAGGGTGCGCACATCTTTGTGCGGTGAACATATTTGGGATGTCTGGGCAGTTTGGGTTGTTTGCTTTTCTGGGCATCTAAAGGACACAGAAACATACAACAGAAGATGGCAGAGAACCCAAGAGAATGATGGGGTGGAAGGACCAGCAGACATAAGAAAAACCAAATGACGACAAAAAAGAAAAACAGTTCAGTCCAGGAAATGTAGAGAAAAACAAGAATAGACTCACATTCTGTAATAACAGTTCTCTGTAATGTAAAAGATGTCTACCGTTCTGAAAAAGAAAAGCTCCCAAGCAATGATTAACTTACTTAAATTTGAATATTTATGAAGTCTCGTGAACTCTTATTTATAATGGAATTGGAGTTCTTATTCCCTTAAAAAGACACTGAAAATTTAGAGAGTGACATGACACTCAGGAGCACATATCAGAGCTGAAGGAAAGGCAGAAACAAAACAAATTTCTTTCCAACAGAAAAGAAAGGCCATTTCCAGGAATATCAGGGAGACGGTGGGAGAGAACTGGGCTCCGATTGTTCAGCGGAAACAAAGAGGGGATTGGCCTGGGGCTGTGTGGGAGCCAGCGTGCCCTCTGCAGGGTGAGTGGGCAGGCACTGGCCGACCAGAGGCTGACCCAGGCTCCCTGTTTACCTCTCACAAACCAGAGTCTTGGCATCACAACTTGAAAACCTTTATTTTGGACGAGGTGGATTGGGAAAAGAGGGAGAAGAGAATTGTGTTGCAGCCTTGGCCGTGAGTGGCCGCACAGCGTGTGACACGGGTCCCAGGCCTGCTCTCCTGTACCGTCTGTGAGGCCATGGGCAAGTCACGAGACCTCGAATGTTTGGTCCATCAAGAGGGGAACAGGGTATCTGCTCCCTTCAGAAGACAAGACACCGGCACCCAAAGGACAAAATGCTTTGGGAACTCTGAAGCTCTCTGCACCAGAAGGACTTACTGCTGTGTTCTTGTGATGGGCTCTCTGCTGATCAGAGCGGGATGTTCTCACGTCCATGAAGCTGCCTTAATTTAGGTATATTTTGTGACTCAGGTGGGATAGCATGAAGCAGACGGAAGGTGCTCCCACACGTGTGTGACCCGAAAACCGGCTGGCAGGGTTGGGTCACGCTCCTGCTCTTTTTGCCTCCTCGTTCCCTGTGGCCTTGGGGACACACACAGCCTTGAAAGAGTCCTCTTCCCAGCCCCAGGCTGAGAGCTAAAGAGCAAAGATGAGAAAGATAAGGGTTGATTTAGATGTATGAGGGCCCCTGTGGAATCACACGCCCTCTCCAGTGTCCGGAGTTTTACTGCCCCGGGAAGGTGTGTGTTAGTGTCTCCCTGATGGCCGGTGCTCTGTGTTCTGCACGGACGCTGTGGGTCTTTGGGGACTGTGGAATCAGGAGATACTGAGTCTCCTAGCACCTCTGTGTTTTAAGGGTGTCTCAGTGGCAGGGGGCACTTCCCTGGTGGCTTACAGGGTAAGGAATCCACTTGCATGGAAAGACCCGGGTTTGATCCCTGGGTTGGAAAGATCCCCTTAGAAGGGCATGGCAACCCACTCCAGTGTTCTTGCCTGGAGAAGTCCACGGACAGAGGAGCCTGGCGGGTTATATATAGTCCGTGGGGCCGCAAAGAGTCGGACACAACAGAGCAACTAAGCACAGTGGCAGGGGTGAAGGGCTGAGTGGCCTGGCCTGCCTCGCGGTCACATTCTCCCCGTCTGAGGTGATTTCTCGTTGCAGTGAACCAGGAGGGGCTTCTGTTAGGTGCGCTCCTGGGTCTCCTCCTAGCTCCTCCCTTGAGTCCTCCCAGAGGCACCCCGTGAGAGGCACCATTTCTCATGGCCTTGCGGAAGTGCCGGTACCAGTAAGCCAAGAGTGCTTTCTGGTTTTCACCAGGGCCAGGAGTTGGAGTGGGTGGAAACAGGGCAGGGCTTGCGGGCAGAGGACTCTTCTCCTGTCCCTGTCACTGGTCCACCTGTATCAGTGAGGCAGGGCCCTCCTCATCACCCACTCCATACTGAAAGGGTGTGGAAGCAGTCTGGATTCTTCACACCCATTTCTTGGTTATGTTCGCAAATGTTCGCTTTCTAGGAAAAGCAAGTTGTCCGGATAAGGTTTTGCATTGTGAGCATTAATGGGAGCGGAAATGACATATTCATCCTCAAGACATGCAGTTGTCATCCCCTAAAGACAGTCTGAGAGGTTGTAGTGTTGCGAGTTGCTTTTTTGAGCAAGGGTTTCCTCACCCTGCAGCTCGGCCCGGCACTCCCTCCTTTGTGCTTGGCTGTTTCATTAAGCAGCTGCTGAGACCGTTGCTGGTGTTGCTCTGGCATCAGGGATGCTGCAGCCTCCTAGGCCGCTGTTTGGGGGCCGACATTTGAGGTGTGTGGGAGAGAAGGGCCAGCTGTGTGCAGGTGAGAGGGCTCTTGGGTTTTATGGCGCTTGGTTATGGCACTATCGATAGATAGTGCGTGCTTTTTAAATTTAGCCATCGTCGGCCCTTTCTGAGACCAGGCGAGAGCCTGTGTGTGTGTTGTGTGTGTGTGTGTCTTTAGATGAATATTAGTTCTGTGGAGACGAGACCCTATAAGCATCCTAAAAATTATATACCTAGAAAATGACATTTTGCTTTCAAAGATTTCAGCATCTCCTGTATATAGTCAAATGCAAACCACTGAAACAGCCCATCCTCAAAAGACATAGAGTTAATCAGTCAGAATTTCAGTAATTAAAAAAAGGCCCAACAATTACTGAAACATACAGGCTTACTGAGTTTAAGCAGAGCCTTTGGGGGCACACAGACAAAAGTCTCGTTGTGTGTGAGGGCCCTGCAGCTTTGGGGGTCCCTGGGCCTTCCTCTTTTGATTCCAAGGTGGAGCAGACCCCTTTTTGTCGCATAACAGTCCCTCCCTGCCGCCCAGGATGGAGCCTTCACAATCGCCCTGATTTTCGTAGGGAAGCCCTCAAAGACTTGTCCTTACCACAGTAATAAGTGACCCCATCAGTCCATCTCCAACCCCTGCTTTTGCTTCCCTGAGACGAGGGCTGAGGAGACCTAACTATCCATCTGTGCCCCTGACGGTGCCTCTGTGAGCCGCTGCTGGAGAATGCCGGCTCCGGGGGCCGAAAGAGGCTGCCACCCTGCTGTCTCTCTTTCCTGGGAACTTCTTTTCTGAAGCAGCTGAATGAGACCTTTGCAGGCGAGGGTGGTGGCCTCTCCTTCAGAATGCCTGGCCCGTTTCCCAGGGTGAAACACTCCCCAAACATGCAACTTTGTGAGTGGCCCAGCAGCCTGAGCCCAGAGCCGCCTGCCGCCAGGAGAGCTGGCCTGGGGGTGGGTGCGCGGCGTGGGCCCCTCATGCAGGCCCGGGGTTCGCCAGATGCCAGGAAGGCCCGGCCCCCGGTTACGTCGCCGGTCGTCTGGGACGAGAATCTGGCCAACAGTTGGCCGTGACGAGAGCTTGAAGCTTTCTCTCTCTAAATCCCCTCCTTCGTTCAAATCTGATCCTATAAAAAGGCTTTTGTTGAAGAAGCAGCCATGGCATCTTGGTGCATGTCTGTGTCATTGCTGTCAGTATTTCCAAAGATGGGCAGAAAAAACTTCCTTGGTTGAATTCCTGAGCCAACAGGCCCCCACATTGACTTGGACTGAGTAGAGGTAAATGGCAGCTGTCACATGGCATTTGTTTTGTTTGCAAGTGATGAAGCCAAAGAGGAGAGGAACTTCTTAAGGATGGTAAGAACCTGCTCCCGGGGAGCTCAGCATCAGGTCCTCACTGCGTGTTTTGGGGGAGGGTGGCGGCGCTGGGCTGTGCTTGGATTTGCCCTGGGAAGGGCGTACTCTGCAGGCGGTCTGGGTATTGTGTAGATCTCTTAGGAGAAAGAGGAGTTCTGGAGAGGGAGCTGCTTCTGGGTGCCTTGCTCGATCTGCTTTTATGGGCTCCTGCAGAGCATAGCCATGACCACTGTCCTACCCTGGCAACGTGCTTTCTGACCTTTGGGTGCAGAAGAGAGTCAAAAGTCTGATCAAGGAGATGAACACTCAACTTCTCCTTAGTCTTAAGTTTTTGCCTAGTTTTAGCTCCACTTAAGCGTCCCTGAAGCTCCTGAAGTCTGTTTCAAGGAGGCCATGGATGGAAGAACCTGGAAAAGGGAGGGTTTTTTATGTTTTTCTAGTTGTCATTTTATGATTTGTTTATTCAGTTTCATCGATGTTCTTTTGCTTTAGCTTGAAATGCACATGCTTGTCAAAAGCAAAAACAAGCCAGAAAGCCATGTCCAGAAAATGACAGACTTGAGCCTTCGTGATAAACAAATGCTCTTTCCCATGGCTTAATTGAATTATTTTTCTTCAGGCTTAGTCCTTCACCTGTTCAAACTGTGTGACATTGTTTCTTCATGTTCATGCGTTTGGAGTGAAACATCATATACTTTTCCTTAACTTGACACTCTTTTTTGGTGGGTGTTCTGTCTTCGCCCTTTTCCCCCTTCTTTTTGCCAATATTCTTCTGCTAATGCTTTTTGAAGGCTTGCTTCTTTCCGCACATCTCTGGTTTTATTCCTCTGGGTTTTCCCCTTGGCATACAATGTCTGTGCCGTGTCTGTTCTTCCAAACCCTCATGCACAGAGCAGGGAAGCAGTGGACTCGGTAGCCTGGGTGAAGGGCTCGGCTTGACCACATCTTAGTCATGCGACTTGAGGCTAGTTCTGTAGGCTTCATTGTCCTCAGCAGTACAAGGAGGTTAAGCGTGGTTCCTATGTCACAGAGCTCGTCTGCGGACTAAATGAGTTCTTACTTGTGAAGTGCTTGAGACAGTGCCTGACACCATTATTGTTTCGTTTGGGCTTCTTCCATTTCTAATGTGGGGTTTACTGGTAAATATTAGCTGTTGGCAACGATAAGACCATGGAGGAGGATGGACTTGTCAGTGTGATGGTGCTAAGTATTTCAACATGTTCTGTTTCTGTCGTACTTCTGGTACTTGATGATATAAAGCAAAAAAGCCCTAACTAAAGCTGCTTTCTTAACCTCTTTGTTGAGATTCAATTAATACACCATACAGTTCACCCCTTTAAAGTGTGCTCTTCAATGGTTTCGATACACTGCATTATTTTTTAAGAATTTCTGGTAAAATATATAAAAAATACAAAATTTGTCATTTTATCCATTTCTAGATGGCATTAACTACATTCACAGTGTTATGCAATATCATTGCTATTCCCCAAACTTTTTCATCACCCCAAAGAGACACTTGTACCCATTAAGCAGTGACTCCCCATCCCCCACCACCTCCACCTCTGGTAATCTCTGATTTGCTCTCTGACTCTCTGAATTAGCCTGTTCTAGGTAGTTCATGTAAATGGAATCATATAGTTATTTGTCCTTTAGTGTCTGGCCTATTTCACTTGGCATAATGTTTTCAAGGTTCATATTGGTTCAACTATCAGAACTTCATTCCTTTTTATGGCCAAGTTACACTCCACTGAATGGAAAGACCATAATTTGTTTGCTTATCCAGTCATCCATCGGTAGACATGTGGGTTGGCCCCACCTTTTGGTTGTCTTGAATAAGGCTGCAATGCACATCAATATACAAGTACCTTTTCAAGTTCTTATTGGATTGGCCAAAAAGTTCATTTGGGATTTCCCATAAGATGATACAGAAAAATCCAAACGAACTTTTTGGCCAACCTAATACTTTCAGTCCACCGAAAAATGAAACTGTTAGGCCATGTAGAAATTCTGTTTTAGCTTTTTGAAGAACTGTTGATGTTTTCTTGGAAAGCAGTTGCTTTTTGGTCATTCTGTCTTGTATACTGTCCTCTGGTGTCTGTCTCCCTCAGATTCCATTCCATCTCCTCCTGTCACCAGAGTTTTGTTGTCCTCCCTTGTCTACCCTCCCAACCACGTGTCTCCCAGCTGGCTGGCTGAGGGACACCCTCTGCTCCGTCACCCACTGGCAGTGCATATGTCACCCACCCTGACCCACACATCCGCCTGATCCCTTTCATCTCTTTGTCTGAGGAAGGACAGGCTTGCAGAAGGTCATCCATAGGTCCCAGACCACCCCTGCTGGAGGGGGTTTCAGCCACATGCTGTTCCTAAAACCCTTCAGGGGTGGGGAGTCAGGGATGTGGAGCCAACAGTCCTGCAAGGATTTCAGCCCTCCTTAGACAGGCTCCTTCATTCTCCCATCACCTTGGCCTCATGTTCTCCGTCCACTTTGCCTTTTTTTTTGTCCACCCTGTCCGGAGGGAGAGTTGTTCTTCCATCTTTATTTGCTCACAGTTCCTGGAGTTTTCTAGGAGTGAATTAATGAATAAATACTGCAGCAGACTATAACCTGCCTCAGACAGCCATTCTGCTTCTTGGGCTAATTGTTAGCTTGGGTTTCTGGATGTCATTCATTTCACAGTAAGGCTCCTAATTAATCTCAGCACTGTTCTCACCAGAAGAAAGGCTGATACGGAGAAACATCCCCAATTACCATGAGAAAGGGGATGTGGAGAGCCCCGTTGAGTTTTCCTGGCATCCACCGCTTGTCTCAGATGAAACCCGCCCTTCACACATAGGCAGCCTGGTGATCAAGCCTGACAACTAGAGGGTTGTGAGAGCCGGCAGAGCCCCAGACCACACAGACCCAGCTCGGGAGGAGCCTGCCGGGGCTTCCCTCTTGTTTAGTAACACCCATTGTGTTTCCCAGGACAGTGGAGAATCCTGGTGCCCTGAGCGGCAATGCCTCTGCTATCTCAGAGGCAGGCGGGGTAGTTTTAATCCGGAAAAAGCTAAAGGTCTCTTCTTTTGTCTGTGTTTCTGTGCCTGCAGGACAAAAGATCCTTCATCACCGAAGTGACGTTTTAGAAACGGTGGTCCTGATCAACCCCTCAGATGAAGCCGTCAGCACTGAGGTAAGCATGTGGGTCTGTGGAGCCTCACACAGTGGACGGAGCTGCAGCTGATGAGGGGATGGGGCAGTTGGTGAAGAGGGACAAGGGCGGGGAGCAAGTTCTGGGTCCAGGGATGCTTCTGTGTCTCTGGCCAGGGGCTGGTTCTCTGCATCAGTACCACCTGAGACTGCCCCTTTCGATAAGGACTGAGTGGAGGATGCTGGCCAGGCCGCAGGGTTCTGTAGAGGTGAGGGGTATGGAATGCTGAGTGTACCCAGAGGCTGTGCTGCTGGTCTGGAGTCTGGCTGGGATGTCGCAGGGTGATTAGACGCAAGCCTTCAGGCTGAGACGGCTGTGACCCTAATGTGGAGAAAAAAGGCTTCTCAGACACAAGCTTTCTCAGCACATCCTTCCCCACCCTCTGGTCACGGTTGAAAGGCAGGATAGCACCGTGGTCAGGAATATGGGCTCTGCCGCCAGACTGCCTGGGTTCTGCCACCCACTAGCAGGTAGCCTTGGGCAAGTTATTGACCATCTCTTTGTCTCAGTTTCTGTCTTGTGAAATGGAGATGATAATAGCGGTTGCATTTAGTGATGTGTTCAGAAGTATCGAGCGATTAGAACAGAGCATGGCACATGACAACCAAAACATCAGCGTTGGCCGTTCTTCTTATTGTTTTTACCACCACCATAGAAACCTTCTGCCAGAGAGAGTAACTGGCTATTTCAGAGCCTACTGTAAGATCAGAACTAGGCTAACACCAAGAATCTTTCGTCCCCCAGGCCAGAGGAATCGACGCATCTCCATCTCCCAGTGTCTTTACTGCAGTTTGGTACCTTTGAGGTTGAATTTTTTCTGGGATGTTAGAATAGCCACAGACCCAGGCGCCTCCACTATCCATGGCATTTCTTCTGCCCACACTGAGCATCTCTGTGACTAGATTTTCTTTTTTTAAATTGAGATACAATTCACACCCATAAAATCCATCCTTTTAAAGTATGCAGTTCATTGGGGTTTACTATATTCATAATATTGTGGAACTAGCATCAACATCTAATTCCTGAACATATTCATCACCCCCCAAAATCCCAAGCCCATTAGCAGTCACCATCCCCCCATAACCTCTGGCAACCATTAATCTACTTTTTACCTCTATGAATTTTCCTGTTCTGAATATTTCAGATAATGGAATCATACGATCTGTGGCCTTTTGTGTTGGGTTTATTTAACTAATATAGTATTTTCCAGAGTCATCCACATGTAGCCTGTATCAGTACCTCATTCTTTTTTATGACAATACTATTCCAGTGTATAGGTACACCACATTTATTTATCCATGCATCAGTTGATGGACATTTGGGTTGTTTGCCCTTTTTGACTGTTGTCACATAGCCTGCTTTGATCCCATGTCGTCTGCTCTGGTTGAGCAGGACCTCTTTGGCAATCCATGAAGGTACAAGATTGAGGCAAATGATGCACTAGTGGTCTCCCTGGCTATTAGAATCAGGAAGTAGATACAACTTGGAAAAAAGCTAGAGGCTGAATATATGTACAGGCATATCGCCTGGAATAGCTGTGAGAAATGGAGAAGGGAAAAATAAGGAATTTCTTTGCAGAACCCAGGTTCACCTGTGGAGCAAATGGGGCTGGAACAATGACTTCGGTACATGTGCGCTTCCTTGGACTGTGGGGTTCGTGGGGACAGTGGGTCACGTCCTGTTTACTTTCCATCCTTCCCCTAGCGCCTCGCATGATGCCTGGCAGTCATTTTGTGCTGAACTGAGTCAGGCTTAGAACACATAACCTTGGTGCTTGGAGCGGTGGTTCTGCTGAAGGACAGGCTGGCGCCCTGCCATTGAAAAGAACAGAGAGTCCTTTCGTGCAAATGGTTCACAAGTCTGTTTAAAAGATTCCGAATCAGGGTGGCCTTTTGTTTATGTTCAAGTTCAGTGTCAGGCACCTTCCTGATGCCAATGGAGACTGCTTTTGGAGCTGTGTGTCTGATGTTCAGCTTGGCAGGAAAGGGGTCCTGAGTGGGAGGGGCTGACTTGGGACCCTCCTTGGAGCCCTGCGATTCCTGAGGCAGCAGTTGGGGGACCTGCCCTGTACTTGGTGAGTCAGCCTGTGAGATGTTCGTGTCTCACAGACTGCATGCTGCCAGCAGGCACAACTGTGCAACAAACAATTGCCAGCTGTGGAGACTGCTTTGAAAAGACACGGAAACTGAGGGGAGAGTCAACTACCGCTACTGTCTCGGTCGTAGCCAGACTTGGAAAAGGGCATTCATGGGCAGCTGGTGATCGCAGTCGCTGGCTCTGTCCAACACCCTGGGGCGGAGTGAAGACTGGGAAGTGAGTGATTCTTGTTGGTTAGGAACCTGAAGCGCTCCAGGGGCCAGCCTGGTCCTGCGGGGGGGCGGCCAGTGCCCACCATGGCTCAGTGCACCCCGGGCTTTGTTTCAGGTGCGCTTAATGATCACGGACGCCGCCCGACACAAGCTGCTCGTGCTGACGGGGCAGTGCTTTGAGAATACCGGAGAGCTCATTCTCCAGTCCGGCTCTTTCTCCTTCCAGAACTTCATAGAGATTTTCACCGATCAAGAGGTAGGTTCCTGTCTGGGAGTATCCACGCTTTACAGTTGCTCGGTTATTGTTGTAGTCTTAGGCTGATCTTTGAAAGCATTCATGGGAGAGAGGAGGAGGGGATGGGGTGTCCTACTCCTTTGAAATAAGCAAAACCACATGGTGCAGGGTCCCGTGGCTCATCACCACAGGAATTTAGAGCACTCATCTATATAATTAATTGGAACCATTCTGATTGCCCGATGGAGGCGGGGGTTGGAACAGTCATCATTTTACAGATGGCAGAGATGATGGAGGAACTCGGAATGACAAAGTCCACAAGAAAGCCCAGGTTGCCTGTTTTCTGAAAGAATACTCCAAAGATCTCTTTAGGCATAGGATTTAACTGCCTTGGTCTCTTTCAGTGCATGTAACTTACTTTTCCTGGTCAAATTATTTCTGATTTCTCTTACTTTTAATGCCTGGCCCTAGTATTTGAGCTTGGGCTGCTTGAGTAGCCCAAGAAGGGAGGCAGGTAGGAAAATGGGGTGTGTCCATAGGACACGTCCATGCCCCAAGAGAAAGAGGGTTAGAGTAGCTGGACTGAAGCCTGATCATTAACACTTCGAATGAGTATATCTTACTCAAGGTGATACATGATGAATTATTGAAACCAACAGGATGATAGTATTATTTGGTCAAATCAGATCAAAGATTTTAATTTGGTTATTTCTGCTTGAGAATTTTATCAGGTTGGGAAACTTCTCTTTCCAAAATAACGCACCTCTGTCTTCTAGTTAGAGCGACAACTCGGGGCTGTCAGCATAGCTGCTTGGGGCTGCCCGTAGCTGATAGCAGACTTCTACAGGGAGAGGTCAAGGGATGTGCAGACAGGAGGAGTTACAGCATCTATTTAAAACCATCTTCCTGAGAACTTCCTGAGAAGGTGGCCTCTTAGTCTCGGGGGTGTTGGGAAGGGCCATCTGTCTTTCTGCATTTAATCTTCCTTGGCCCCGCAAATCACAGAGAGGCCTCTGTGTACTTTCCATCACTGGCAAGAGCTGTAAATAAACTGCCCAGCTTCATTAGGCTCACCTGGAGGCTTTTTGTAAAGACTGGTGGGATGACATCACTGTGTTTCTCCGCTCACTGGGGAGGAATAATAAAGGAACATTTTACTTGACATTTGAAGCTCCGGCTTTCAGAAGCTGTGATGTCATCTGGGTCCCCGGGCAGATAGCCCAGGCTCTCCCCACAGCAAGGAAGGGCCCTGGGTGCCCTCAGAGCTGGTCCCACCGTTACCACTTCACAAGGGAGGCCTGTGCCCTGTGTCTCTGCAGTGCTGTCCTCTGTTTTCCTCCAGGGCTGCTGCAGTTCAGGCCGCATGTCTTGATCGTCTTGTATCTGTGGCGCCCACAACTGGGAAAGGCCCGGCATAACCTTGTTCCACGGCACTGAGAAGCCCAAGGCAGGGCACTAATTCTCACTCTGCCCACTGCCCTGAGATGGGTGTATGAGCACCATAACGTCAGAATCTTTTGTAGGATTGTGTCCCCAGGTTCACGTTGTGGATTTGTCTGGTAGCTAAGGGGTCACACATGCTGTCAGCACCTTGGCAAGAGAGAGGGCTGCAGAGGCCAGGAGCCAGCCCCGGGGCCCAGTACCACGGGCAGGTGGGCCGCTGACTGGCTTCTCCATGTTCGGTTCAGTCCTGCACCCTCAGCTTATTTATGTGCACATGGGTGCCTCTCCTGCATTCCTGTTCCAGGTTAGTTTCTACCCCTGTGTCATGGGTTTGTTTTTTTGGCAGCAAAATAGAATTGAGGACATATGTAGAGGAAAGGGTTTGTCACTGCTGGAATTTTAAATCTGGAGGCATCACAGCCCACCCATCTGGACCCCAAATGTCTTTAAATAAGGCACAGTGTTGTGAACATTGCTGCTTAACACACGTGAAAAGATCTCTAGGGTTTTCCCTTATAGACTAGGTCAGTGGTATCGGGGTGCTGTGGGAAGACAAGAAAATGGGAATACATAGGGTTGAATTTACTTTCTTCCCGTTGTTCCAACCAGAGCACCTGGGCCTTTACCTTTTTTGCATTCTAGACTTTGGAGAAAGGATGCCATAGCCAAAGTGGATTGGAAACCATGGGACTAGGCCAATGGTTAGCAGCTTTTTAGAGCTCTGATACTTATTGTTGCCTTGGGAAAAGGTTTTGAGGCCAGAATGACTCAAAAACTAATGGATCTTAAAGGCCATTTGGTGTCTACTTTTGTTCTCTTCTATTTAGTCCTTGAAACATACTAGTCACTCCAGAGAAACCAGAAACACAATTTGGCAAAAACAAAAATGACACATTTAAAAAAAAAAAACAAAAAAACAAGAATAGCTTAAAATAAATGGGCTGAATAACAGAATTATCGGTACATTTTAAGCTTCAGCTTTGGGGAGTCTTAGTCACTGGAGCTCAACTACAAAACCAGAACCTACAGATAGAACACATCTGGCTAATCCATCCCTTCCTGCAAGCTGAGGATGGTGAAGTCACCATCTCCTGGGGACATTTTTCAGTCTCTCTGTTGGAAAGTTTTTCCTTATGTGTCTCATCCTATCTTCAAGGAAGGAATGTGATCCCTTTTCCACCTGACAGTGTCTTAGATCTTAGACACCCTTTACTGCCAATTTTTTTCCCCTCCAGATTTATCATTCTCAGTTCTACTCAGTGTTCTTCATAAAACAAGGTATTAAAAGTTCCTTATATTCTCTGATCACTGTCCAGTGGTAGGAAGGAGGCACAGGGGTGGAGATAGGTGAAATTCAGGAGCTCAGTCTTGGCCATGTTTCAGTGCCCAGGCATTATCAGACAATTACATACAGGAGTCCAGAGCTTGGGGAATGAAGAGTGGGCTGGAGATGTTAATGTGGAAGCCATCAGCACATTAGAAAACAGATGACATAATCTAAAGGGAGAAATGTGTTAGCAGAGAAAGGGGCCCAGGTCTAGCATTTAGAGGCTGAGGCCAAGGAGAAGGAACCAGCAATTTTAGTTTGTTTTTGGTCCAGTTTCTCTAAAACATTATGACTCCCTGGATACCAAACTCCGGGGATCACTGATCAGGTTAGGATTGTGAGAGTTAGTGACTTCTGCAGTTTTCAATACAATCTTGAATAAGTCTAAAAGTAACTTTTGACCATCACCATCCACAATAAAATGTCAATGAAGAAGGGAGGCTCTGTGGAGCTCTGTAATTAACATAATTTTTTGGGGGGGAGCTCCCTTTAAGAAAAAGAAGAAAATTATTGACACACAATTAAGTACAGGACTTTGGGAGGGGACCAGACCACTGAGGAGCCTTGAAATTTAAGTTTCTTTAAGCCTTATGATAAAGGCACTTCACTGTCAACTAAAATCCCTGAGTATTTTCTATGGATATTGTTGATACGCCCCCCTCTCCTAATTCTGCTTTCCCAGCTGGTTTATTGGACTTTACATTTATCCCTTAGAATGCCTCCATTAAGAGTTGACTTAGCCATCATCATTCTAATGTCAAGAGCTTTGCTAAATGTCTTAATTCTGCCATCACACATTTCCAAGGCCTCCTGTTTTCATGCTATCCACAGATCTGATAAGCCTGCCTCCACCATTTTCATTCAAGTCAGTACCAGCAGGACATAAATGAGCCCATCATAGACCCCTTTCCAGATTGACGCAAACCAGCAGCTATAAGTTCAGCTGCTTTCACAATGTTCAGAGATCTTTTGAAACATCTTGCTAAATCCCAGAGATAAGCTGTCAGCTGTATTTCCTCATTAGCCAAGCACATAATCTAATCAAAAGGAAATGTAGTTAGTAGGGTATGGTTTAGAAATTGCACTCTTATTTCATTAATATTATCTGCATAGTCTTTTATTTCCTATATCTTCCTTCCTCTTCCAGTATGCCTGCACTTAATTAGAAAAGGCAATTAACAAAAAAGACTATCATTACCCTGAGCAGTATTTCTTCCAGTCCTGTCTCCCATCCATTTTTGTAAGAACAAAGTGGGGGAGTAGCAATCAATGTTCTTGAGAAGTACTCATGGGCTCTGGTCACTTCCCAACTGTCCACTTCAGGAGGACAGCATGTACTGAACCGGCCAAGTTCAGCACAGTTCAGCAAGCATCTGTTGAACCTGATGGTATACTGGGGAAACAAAGATAAAGAGATAAAGAGAGAGAGAAGATGTGTTTCCTCCTGTTCAGGAACTTCTGGTATAATGGGCTCTACTAGCTACCATTTACTATGATGATGATTTCCAAATTCTTTCAGAGAAAGCCTCAGTTTCCAAGTCTAAGACATATTCACAGGTTTCCTTGTCACTTCACATGTTGTTGGCTCTTCTTCGTTGCTCTCATCTGTTCCTTGGTTGAATGGGCACTTGTGACACCCAGTCTTTGCCCCTGAGGGCCCCCTCCTCTCTCTCCAGCGTGCGTGCTGGCACAGGTCTGGAAGTCAGTTCTGGGGGCTGCATGCGTGCTGGCACAGGTCTGGAAGTCAGTTCTGGGGGCTGCTCCAAGGCCATAGTATTTTTCCCCCTCCTCCTCTTCCTCCTGGACCTTCTCCATCTCCTTGATGGGCTGGGTTCTTGTCTTCTGCATAGCACGCTGTTGCTTCTCCAAAGGAAGTGGATTTTCTATCTCTGGGCACTGCTGACTTTCTTTTGTGCTTTCTCTTGTACATCATAGTTTTCCATTCACCAGCCTCTTGGCTGTTTTTTAAGGCCTTTGACTTACTAAGAATTCTGTGCAGCCTTGTTTTCTTTGGGAGTCATTTCCTTTGTTTCATAGAAGCTCTCTGGGTAGAGGTGAAAAGCCGAAGGGTACAGAGGTATTCCTTAAATCCTTTTACCTTCTCCTTGAGCTTGGTGATTACCTGCTTCACATGAAAAGAGGCAGTGACTGAATACTACCTATACACAGCTGGATCATATCCTTACCTGCCACACCTCTCAGAGTGGGATTTCAAAAATTATGGTGAACTAAATTTTAAAATTTCACTATTAAAGACTCAGCAGTTCGAGTTATCCTGGATTTCTCCTCTAAAATGTAGTATAAAACATGAGCAGTTTGCACTTGCTCTCTGTGAAAATTAAGATGGAGAGAGTTGTAACCATGCTGTGCTGATGTGGGTCTGTGCTAGTCACTGGACAGGAAGCCATAGATGGTGCTCAGGTTTGCTTTGGTCCGCAAATGTGAGCAAAGACTCCCCCATGGATGGCTGTCATTTGTTTTTCTTTTCTCATCAGTTTTCTCAGTTTCCAAAAGAGTTGATTCTTATCCCTTTTATAGGAAATAGTCAAGTCAGAGGAAAATAGCAAAGTGAAAGAAAGACTTGTTATTTTGCTATTTGGTAACCCTTCAAAACATAAGACAGATAAGCTAGTGAAACAAAAAGGGCTAGATTACTGCAATCTAATGTTGGAAAGTTCAGATTTTACAGCCCTTCTAAACATTCACACTAGGAGCCTCAGAATGCTGGTATCTAGGACATTGTATGAGAGGGAAAAAAAAACATTCTAATGCTAGAAGGGAACAATGTAGACCCACTGGCTCAGGGATGTCAAATGAACTCTTTGCTCTGCCCTCATCATCTACCATCAAGGACGCAGAACTCTTTTCACTGGAAACTCTGGGCTGGTTTACGAGCTTTGCTGTAACTGAAGGAAGAAGACTGAGGTTGATAGCATGATTCTCCCTCCCTAAGTACTAGGCATGGGGCCATAATATTGAGTGAGAAAGAAAACTGCATTTTCAATAAGCCACAATCGCTGGTTTGGTCCCAAATAGCTCTTCTGCAGTCCTATCCTGTAGTATTAAGTAAGGGGTTGAAAAACTTTTCAGCCGAATTTGATTTTAGCCACTCAGGCCCGGCTTGCCCTGAAAAGAATAGGAGTTAGAATGGAGCAGAACATCCCACCTTGGATTCGAACAGGAGCAAATGGGGGACAAATCTGGCTACTTGCTCATGTAATACCCAACTGCTCTAACCATCATGGTTTCAGAGTACCTGTATTTGCAGAAAGTCTCCTGGATGAACCACTCATGCTTTACATAGTGTGAACTGATGCCAGAACCAGTGGTTTTTTGTATTAATGTGCAGTCTATAACTTCTTGTCTCCAAGGTGCAAAAAAAAGCCACCAAAACTTTTTTCTTCTCTACCTACCAAATTCTAAATATTGACACCATGTGCACCATATCTAAATTCTTCTAATGTGTCATCAGTCCTTTTAGCCAGGCCCAGTGGAATAAAAGAAAATATTTTATATCAGTGGTGAAATGACTCACCTAGCCTTCTCCTGTGATAGTTTATTACTTTTTAAAGGGCATTTTTGCATGGCAAGTACCCAGGGGTGCTGTGCAAAGTGTTTCATAACCACATAGGCACTGATCATCCAGACGGTCACTGGCCTTAGAAGTGGAGCAGAATTCTGAAGATCCCCTGTGGGGCAAGAACAGATGGTGGCGAGGTCTGAGGTGGGGGGGCAGGGGGCAGAGGGCAGGGAGAAAGCAGAAGGGAATGGAAGGAACGGTCAGGACAGAGGCTGTTAGCTTACCAGTATGGAAATATTTACCTACCTACACCTGACATTTGCCTTGTGTGCATCCGATGATCCTATATTACCTAGTAATAGATGGAGGGGCTGGATCAGTGATGACAGTCACTTAAACCTTTTCTTTTTTTCTTATGATTTTTTTTTTAAATCCCAGATTGGGGAATTACTGAGTACCACCCATCCTGCCAACAAAGCCAGCTTAACCCTTTTCTGTCCCGAAGAAGGGGACTGGAAAAACTCCAATCTTGACAGACACAATCTCCAAGACTTCATCAATATTAAACTCAACTCAGCGTCTATATTGCCAGAAATGGAAGGACTTTCCGAGTTTACCGAGTATCTCTCGGAATCTGTGGAAGTCCCGTCTCCCTTTGACATCCTAGAACCCCCCACATCAGGTGGATTTCTAAAGCTCTCCAAGCCCTGCTGTTACATTTTTCCAGGAGGGAGGGGCGATTCTGCACTGTTTGCAGTGAATGGATTCAATATGCTCATCAACGGAGGCTCAGAAAGAAAATCCTGCTTCTGGAAGCTCATCCGACACTTGGACCGAGTGGACTCCATCCTGCTCACCCACATTGGGGATGACAATTTGCCTGGAATAAACAGCATGCTCCAACGGAAAATCGCAGAGCTCGAGGAGGAACAGTCCCAGGGCTCCACCACCAATAGTGACTGGATGAAAAACCTCATCTCCCCCGACTTAGGAGTTGTATTTCTCAATGTACCTGAAAATCTGAAAAACCCAGATCCAAACATCAAGATGAAGAGAAGCATAGAAGAAGCCTGCCTCACTCTCCAGTACCTAAACAAATTATCCATGAAGCCAGAACCTCTGTTCAGAAGCATAGGCAATACCATCGATCCTGTCATTCTTTTCCAAAAAATGGGAGTTGGTAAATTGGAGATGTATGTGCTTAACCCAGTCAAGAGCAGCAAGGAGATGCAGTATTTCATGCAGCAGTGGACTGGCACCAACAAAGACAAGGCCGAACTAATCCTGCCTAATGGTCAAGAAATAGACATCCCAATTTCCTACTTAACGTCAGTCTCATCCTTGATCGTGTGGCATCCGGCGAACCCTGCAGAGAAGATCATCCGAGTTCTGTTTCCTGGCAACAGCACCCAATACAATATCCTGGAAGGACTGGAAAAGCTCAAACATTTGGACTTCCTGAAACAGCCACTGGCCACCCAGAAGGATCTCACGGGCCAGGTGGCCACCCCTGTTGTGAAACAAGTAAAACTGAAACAGAGGGCTGACAGCCGTGAGAGTTTGAAACCAGCTGCAAAACCACTCCCCGGCAAAACCGTGCGAAAGGAGTCAAAAGAAGAAACCCCTGAAGTCACAAAGGGACTGGAAAAGGCACCTAAAGTAGAAAGCAAAGAAAAGGTGACGGTGAAAAAAGACAAACCTGTGAAAACTGAGACCAAACCTCCAGTGACAGAAAAGGAGACACCCAGCAAAGAAGAGCTGCCCCCAGTCAAAGCTGAGGGCGCCGAGAAGCAGGGCACAGATGTCAAACCCAAAGTTGCCAAGGAGAAGATGGTGAAGAAGGAGACAAAGCCAAAACCCGAAGAGAAGAAAGAGGACAAGGAAAAGGAAAAGCCAAAGAAAGAAGTGGCTAAGAAGGAGGACAAAACACCCGTCAAGAAGGAGGAAAAACCAAAAAAGGAAGAGGTGAAAAAGGAAGTCAAAAAAGAAATCAAGAAAGAAGAGAAAAAAGAAATCAAAAAAGAGGTTAAGAAAGAAACCCCACTCAAGGAAGCCAAGAAGGAAGTGAAGAAGGAGGAAAAGAAGGAAATTAAAAAGGAGGAAAAGGAACCCAAAAAAGAAATTAAGAAACTTCCTAAAGACACAAAGAAACCACCTACTCCCGTATCTGAAGCAAAAAAACCGGCTGCATTAAAACCAAAAGTACCCAAGAAGGAAGAGCCTGTCAAGAAAGAGCCCGTGGCTGCTGGGAAGCCAAAGGAAAAGGGGAAGATTAAAGTGGTCAAGAAGGAAGGCAAGACAGCAGAGGCTGCGGCCACAGCCCTTGGCACCGTGGCCGCTGCAGCAGCCGTGGCTGGGTTAGCAACCCCCGGCCCCGCCAAAGAACTTGAGGCCGAGAGGTCCCTCATGTCGTCCCCCGAGGATCTGACCAAGGACTTTGAGGAGCTGAAGGCTGAAGAGGTCGACGTCGCGAAAGACATCAAGCCTCAGCTGGAGCTGATCGAGGATGAAGAGAAACTGAAGGAAACTGAGCCTGTCGAAGCCTACGTCATCCAGAAAGAGACCGAAGTTATCAAAGGCCCCGCTGAGTCCCCTGATGAGGGAATCACCACCACTGAAGGGGAGGGGGAGTGTGAGCAGACCCCCGAGGAGCTGGAGCCCGTCGAGAAGCAGGGGGTGGAGGACACTGAAAAATTTGAAGACGAAGGAGCAGGTTTCGAGGAGTCCTCTGAGACCGGAGACTATGAAGAGAAGGCAGAAACGGAAGAGGCGGAAGAACCAGAAGAGGACGCAGAGGACAACGTGCGTGTGAGCACCTCCAAGCACAGCCTGTTGGAGGAGGAGGAGAGTGCCAAGGCTGAGGCGGATGTGCACGTCAAGGAGAAGAGGGAGTCTGTGGCCAGCGGTGACGACCGAGCCGAAGAAGACATGGATGAGGCCCTGGAGAAGGAAGAAGCCGAGCAGTCTGAGGAGGAGGGGGATGAGGAGGACAGAGCTGAGGACGCCAGAGAGGAAGACTATGAGCCCGAAAAGGCTGAAGCAGAAGACTACGTGATGGCTGTGGTGGACAAGGCCGCGGAGGCTAGCCGTACTGAGGACCAGTATGGGTTCCTCACCACATCCCCAAAGCCAGTGGGAGCCCAGTCTCCCATCCGAGAACCTGCCTCTTCCATTCACGATGAGACTTTACCTGGAGGCTCGGAGAGTGAGGCCACTGCCTCTGACGAGGAGAATCGGGAAGACCAGCCTGAAGAATTCACGGCCACCTCCGGCTACACCCAGTCTACCATTGAGATATCCAGCGAGCCCACCCCCATGGATGAGATGTCTACTCCCCGAGACGTGATGAGTGATGAGACCAACAATGAAGAGACCGAGTCCCCGTCTCAAGAATTTGTAAACATCACCAAATACGAGTCTTCACTGTATTCTCAGGAATATGCCAAACCTGCTGTAACATCTCTCAATGGACTTTCTGATGGGTCAAAAACAGATGCCACTGATGGGAGGGACTACAATGCTTCAGCCTCCACCATCTCACCACCCTCCTCCATGGAGGAAGACAAATTCAGCAGATCTGCTCTACGTGAAGCCTACTACTCTGAAGAGAAAGATGTGAGAGCTGGTGCCATGCTGGAGATTAAAGACACCGTCTCACCAGTTTTGGATGAAAAACTCAGTCCACCCAAGAGCCCATCCCTAAGTCCATCTCCGCCATCACCCATAGAAAAGACTCCCCTGGGTGAACGTAGCGTGAACTTTTCCCTGACACCCAATGAGATTAAAGTCTCAGCAGAGGCAGAAGTTGTCCCAGTGTCTCCTGAGGTGACCCAGGAAGTAGTGGAAGAACACTGTGCCAGTCCTGAGGATAAGACCCTGGAAGTGGTGTCTCCGTCTCAGTCTGTGACTGGCAGTGCTGGCCACACACCATACTACCAATCTCCAACTGAAGAGAAATCTAGTCACCTTCCCACAGAGGTCATTGAAAAACCAGCAGCAGTCCCAGTGAGCTTTGAATTCAGTGATGCCAAAGATGAAAGTGAAAGGGCTTCCATAAGCCCCATGGATGAACCCGTGCCTGACTCAGAATCTCCTATTGAAAAAGTTTTGTCTCCATTACGGAGCCCTCCCCTAATTGGATCCGAGTCTGCATATGAAAGTTTCCTAAGTGCAGATGACAGGGCTCCTGGCAGAGGTATCGAAAGCCCCTTTGAAGGAGAGGATGGAAAAGAAGCCTCTCCAGACCAAATAAGTCCAGTTTCTGACATGACTTCCACTGGTCTTTTCCAAGACAAACAGGAAGGGAAAAGCACAGATTTTATACCAATAAAGGAAGACTTTGGTCAAGAAAAGAAAACTGATGATGTTGAAGACATGAGTTCTCAAGCAGGACTGACCTTAGATGAAAGGAAGTTAGGAGGAGATGTTTCTCCTACACAAATAGATGTCAGTCAGTTTGGATCTCTTAAAGAAGACACTAAGATGTCCATTTCTGAAGGCACCGTCTCAGACAAGTCAGCTACCCCTGTCGATGAGGGGGTAGTGGAAGACACATACTCTCATATGGAGGGTGTGGCCTCGGTCTCCACAGCTTCTGTGGCTACAAGCTCATTCCCAGAGCCAACGACAGACGACGTGTCTCCCTCACTGCACGCTGAGGTTGGATCCCCACACTCCACTGAAGTAGATGACTCTCTTTCCGTGTCTGTTGTGCAAACGCCCACCACTTTCCAGGAAACAGAAATGTCTCCATCAAAAGAAGAATGCCCACGACCAATGTCAATTTCTCCACCAGACTTCTCCCCTAAAACAGCCAAGTCTCAGACACCGGTTCAAGATCACAGGTCGGAACAATCCTCGATGTCTATTGAATTTGGCCAGGAGTCCCCTGAGCACTCCCTTGCTATGGACTTCAGTCGTCAGTCTCCCGATCACCCTACAGTGGGTGCAGGCATGCTTCATATTACTGAAAACGGGCCCACTGAGGTGGACTACAGTCCTTCTGACATGCAGGACTCTAGTTTATCCCATAAGATCCCACCAACAGAGGAGCCGTCCTACACCCAAGATAATGATCTCTCTGAGCTCATCTCAGTGTCTCAGGTGGAGGCTTCCCCATCCACCTCTTCTGCTCACACCCCTTCTCAGATAGCATCTCCTCTCCAAGAAGATACTCTGTCTGATGTTGTTCCTCCCAGAGACATATCCTTGTATGCCTCACTCACCTCTGAAAAAGTGCAAAGTCTGGAAGCTGAGAAGCTCTCCCCTAAATCTGATATCTCTCCGCTCACCCCGAGAGAATCCTCTCCTTTGTATTCGCCTAGTCTTTCAGATTCTACCTCTGCAGTCAAAGAGAGCACAGCAGCATGCCACACTGCCTCTCCCCCACCGACAGATGCAGCGTCCGCAGAGCCCTATGGCTTCCGTGCCTCCATGTTATTTGATACAATGCCGCACCATCTAGCCTTGAGTAGAGATTTGACCACACCTGGCATGGATGATACTGGAGGGAAGACACCTGGAGACTTCAGCTACGCCTATCAGAAGCCTGAGACAACGACCAGGTCCCCAGATGAAGAAGGTTACGACTATGAGGCTTATGAGAAAACCACCCGGACCCCAGATGTGAGTGGCTATTACTATGAGAAGACCGAGAGCGTCACCAAATCCCCATGTGACAGCAGCTACTCCTATGAGACCATGGAGAAGACCACCAAGACTCCTGAAGATGGTGGCTACGCCTATGAGATTACTGAAAAGACCACCCAGAGCCCGGAAGAGTCTGGGTATGCATATGAGATAAGTGAGAAGACCATAAGGACCCCTGAAGTGAGTGCTTACAGCTACGAAAAGACTGAGCGGTCTCGAAGGCTCCTGGATGACATCAGCAATGGCTATGATGATTCTGAAGAGGGCGGCCACACACCTGGGGATTCCAGCTACTCTTATGAGACCACTGAGAAAACTGCCGGTTTCCCTGAGTCTGAAGGTTACTCCTACGAGACATCGACAACAACCACTCTATCCCCAGATGCCTCTGCATACTGTTACGAGACCCCGGAGAAAATCACTCGACCCCCCCAGGCGTCTTCGTATGCCTATGAGGCTTCAGACCAGTGCTACACAGCAGAAAAGAAGTCCCCCTCCGAGGCTCGCCAGGATGTGGACTTATGCCTTGTGTCCTCCTGTGAATACAAGCATCCCAAGACAGAGCTCTCACCTTCCTTCATTAATCCCAATCCTCTCGAGTGGTTTGCCAGTGAAGAGCCAACTGAAGAATCGGAAAAGCCCCTCACCCAGTCAGGAGGAGCCCCGCCGCCTCCTGGAGGGAAGCCCCAGGGCCGACAATGTGATGAAACCCCTCCCACCTCAGTCAGCGAGTCCGCCCCATCCCAGACTGACTCTGACGTCCCTCCAGAGACTGAGGAGTGCCCCTCCATCACAGCTGATGCCAACATCGACTCTGAAGATGAGTCGGAAACCATCCCCACAGACAAAACCGTCACCTACAAACACATGGATCCACCTCCAGCCCCCATGCAGGACCGTAGCCCTTCTCCACGCCACCCTGATGTGTCCATGATGGACCCGGAGGCCTTGGCCATCGAGCAGAACCTGGGCAAAGCTCTGAAGAAAGACCTGAAAGAGAAGACCAAGACCAAAAAGCCTGGTACAAAGACCAAGTCGTCCTCACCTGTCAAGAAGGGTGATGGGAAGTCCAAGCCCTCTGTGGCTTCACCCAAGCCAGGGGCCTTGAAGGAATCCTCAGATAAGGTGTCCAGAGTGGCTTCTCCTAAGAAGAAAGAATCTGTGGAAAAAGCGACCAAAACCGCCACCACTCCTGAGGTCAAAGCTGCACGTGGGGAAGAGAAAGACAAGGAGACCAAGAATGCCGCCAATGCCTCCACATCCAAATCGGTGAAGACGGCAACAGCAGGTAGGTGGGAGGTGTTGGCATCCTGGTACAGGACACCGCAGTTCTACTTTTAGCTACGGCCTCTGCCTTTCCACCTGACTTTGTACTGGGGAGGTGAGAGAGCACAACTTAGTGCTCTTCCTTCCTTTCACCATTTTCTTTTGCCACAAAGTAGGGAGCCCCGCCCAGTGTAGCCCATAGGCCTTGGGGGGAGCTCAGCATATAGCCCAGGGCAGCTCCGATTTCCCAGATGCGAGCCCTGGGTTTGCTCCCTTTTGCAAAACCGCAGCCTTGTCTGAATCTTCAGAACCAAGGATATGCGTTTCAGGCTCCTTGGGAAGATTCTGTTGACACTGGCTTCAGCCATGCTGGCCCCAGAATCAAGCTGAGGTTCCATGAGCCAGGAGCTCCCATAGGCCTAGGGAGAACTAGACTTCCAAGGCAAGCCTGGAATAAACAGTATAGGTTCAAGGTTTAGGTTCCATTTTTTAAAATAAAAATATTTTAATTAAAATGATAACATTTTTAAAATTAAAAAAAGCACCTGGCTGGAGATGCATCTCCATTCAAGGCAGTGCTCTGTTTAATCAACCATTGAGGTCAGTTGACCACTAGGTACCCAGTACAAATTGAGGAAATAGCATGTAAGACTCTACTTACTCCATTCTGACCACACTGCCTCACTAATAGAGACTCAACATTTTGTTTTAGTTTGAAATTCAACTTGGCAGGAGCAGGCATCCCTAACTTCAGATTCTTAAGACTTATCAAGTTCTCAGCAATGATCTGGGTTTTTGGTGAATCTGGGTTTCTGATGACCCAGCTTCATTTTGTTGCTTCAAACCAATCACAGGAATTTGAATTCATATATTTTATTTGCTTTACATAGTTACTTGAGGGTTTTAGATCCCAGTTCACAAACATGTAAAGCAAAAAATAAGCAACACTTTCTTGATTTATTATGAAAAATCTGATAGAAGAATCTTTGAGACTCTAAAATTCAGTATACTTTAGGAAGTACTGGTTACAGGTACAAGTTTTTACTTTTAAGCAACGTGAAGCATCAATTTCAAGACTCATATCAGATTTCCTCTTTTTATCTGCACATAGAAAACAAACTGAATTTGTTCATGCTTAGAATTAGTATAGAGCCACCAGGTAATAAATCTTGATCTAAAGGACTTGACAGTGACCTGCACTTAGGAGAAAACGTGAAATCCATTCAAACAGATATAAACCCAACTGAAATTTGCTACCAAACTCGTGAAACTTACAGTATAGCCCACACAACTGATTTTTTTATCACTTTTTTTTTTTTGTCATTTAAAGATAATTTTGAGGTAAAGTGAATTAATTTGAATTTACATTGAAGATGCTTTCCCAACAGATTTTTTAAGATAAAACTGCACTATTAATTAATTTTAAAACAAACCTGGGTCAACTTCTAGTGGTTCTCTCAGTTTGGGCTTCTGTGAGCAATGTTCATTTGGTGTCAGTGGGAGTGATTGAAGGTGCAAGGGGAAACTGCAGGCATTTTAAAATATTAGATGAACTGTAACTCACAAACCTCTGCTACAAGTCAGAATTCTTTGGGAGATTTACACATGAATATGTTTAGGGCTTTTAGCTTAAGTTCATTATAATGGTTGGTTAATCTATTCATGAAATGATTCAGTTTATTCAAATACTAGTTTGGCTGATTCTCACTACCCCCTGTCCTCCAAAATAAAAATAAACCAGTTCATGGCTGGTTTTGACTGTGGGATGACAGTCTCTATACATCCCATGGAGAAAGGCAAGAGGATTAGATATAGAGGATCTCGCTAGTATTTTAAGTGGTTCATTAGCATCGGCTGGGATGCTTTTAAAAAATGATGGTGCCCAGGCCAGTGAAGCCCTACCCCAGCCCAGTGAAGCCTGGGCATCTGTATTAAGCATGCTAAGTGATTCTAATCATGTGGCCAGGAGGAAGAACCACTGCCTTACAATGCTAGTTCTGTTAATGTTTCAACCTTCTAATTAAAACAAATCAGAAAGCCAGTTTTAGAAACAAGGTAGCCAGAAACTTTGAGATTAATCTGAACCTTCACTTTGCCCAGGCTTTCTGACTTGGGGGGAATTTGGGCTGCGACATACCCCTTACCTCAGTCTGGTATGTTCTGATTGGATAGAGAAAGCAGAGTCTTTCAGAACCTTCCTGTTGCTCAAGTTTGGAATCCAGTCTTGTCTAAGGAGAGACGTCTACCATTTAGAGGACTGTCCTAAGGAGAGAATACAATGTTTCATCAGTTTATGCATGAGACTGAGGTGCTGAGGGTCTTGGAGGTCATATGATATTAAGATCTGACCACTGGCTAGATCAGATGTGAGGGGATAATATTCAGCTGTGGGCCAAACTGCTTTTAAATGAAATCTTGACATAAATTACTAAGATGGCTTAACTATGCTTTACCAAATGCAGATGCTTTCCTTTGTCCTTTAAAATCTATTTCTTAGATCACATTTCAAATTAAAAGACACACTAGTAGCTCTTCTAGGAGTGTTACCATCTAGTTCTATCTTTGGGAAAAGCCTTGGCAACTCTTCTTAATTGCTAATGCGTTGTCCACAAAGGGAAATGCCCCATTGCTTCATTTCTCCTGAGATGGTAAACAACCAGGTGATACTGTCTCAAACTGCCAGTGTTAAATGCCCTCTATGAGAGAGAGGAATGCCCACACCCCCTCCTATGTCCTAGAGCACCTTCTTGGGAATAAGTAGGGTAGGTGTGCTGGACAGGTGAGTCTCTTCGCATTTTTGTGACCCTGGCCTTCTCTTTGTTTTTATTTGTTTACTGAAGGGCCAGGAACCACCAAGACGTCCAAGCCCTCAGCTGTGCCCCCGGGCCCCCCTGTGTACCTGGACCTGTGCTACATTCCCAACCATAGTAATAGTAAGAATGTCGACGTTGAATTTTTCAAGAGAGTGAGGTCGTCCTACTACGTGGTGAGTGGGAATGACCCCGCTGCTGAAGAGCCCAGCCGGGCTGTCCTGGATGCCTTGCTGGAAGGGAAAGCCCAGTGGGGCAGCAACATGCAGGTAAGAGTTCCAGGACAACACATTCTGCACAACACGTGGAGCTGTGTCCAGAGGCAGCGGGAAGGGATCATGTTTAATGACGCATCACTGTGGATCCCCGTGAGGTGCCCAGGGGGCCTGCCACACGTGGACAAAGGGCACACTTGGACAAAGTGGATTTCACACACACAAGCTGGTCTAAAAGTATTCTCACCACCAGTGACCATGGACTTGGAGGAAGGCCACTTTACCACCCTAAAGCATAATTCATTTATCTGCAGAGTGCGCCCAAGATTACGCGCCCTTCCTATAACAAGAATATTAACCATTGTAACCAAGTGTCATATTTCCATGTGAGATGGATAAAGATTAGCCTTTACTTCTTTGTCTTTCCCATGTAGACGAAAGCTAGGGATATGGCCATTTAGAAAATCCGCTGTCCACATGAGATTCTGCAGGAGGAGCATTGCTGAAAATGGTCCTCTGCAGGACACTCCCAACTCCCAAACATCGTAATGAGCCACAAACCACTCTATTATTTCAGTTATGGATTTTATCTAAGTTTTACTTATGGTTTTGTATAGTCATCTAGTAAACTGTATTTGCATAACATTAAATAGAAATCCTGGTTATTTCATCATATGAAATCTAATGAGAAGCACTCTGGCCTCTTACTGAATACTAGGAAGAATTTAAGCTAGTAATCACTTACCACCCCACTCCTCTGTCCCAACCACACACACAAACTAAAGACATAAATCTTTGCTCTCATCATGAAATGTTAGTTAACACGCAATTAGAAGGTTTTCGACTGCATTAATAACTAAAACCCCTTTGTTTTAAATATGCAATACCTTTAATGTAAAACCTATCAGCTGTGTTAAAGAAAATACAAGAAATTCCACCTTAACTGAAGAACTTCTCATAACGTTAAAGAGCTAAAAACTGATACAGATGAACTAACTGGCTAGTCATGACTTGCTTTTGGTTCGTCTTCAACTGCCCCAGGAAAACTAATTTTTTAGCAGCTTTATTCTGGTTCCTAGCAAATGTAAGTTGAAAAGTCCTTTGGATTTTCTAAGGACAATAGAATATTTTTCTCTTTCCCTTTCTTATTCTAATGGTCTAATTAATACCTTACTGCTGTTCTGTTTTTTTCCACCCCATTTCTGGTTCTGCTCTTCAGCAGCTGTTTTCTTCCTCCCTGCAGGTGACCCTGATCCCGACTCATGACTCAGAAGTGATGAGGGAATGGTACCAGGAGACCCATGAGAAACAGCAGGACCTCAACATCATGGTTTTAGCAAGCAGCAGCACAGTGGTTATGCAAGATGAATCCTTCCCTGCATGCAAGATCGAACTGTAATAACCAAGGTCAGCCGCACCACAGGATTTGAACTTTGTTTCCAGAAATTCTTCCATTTGAAACCACCTTTTCTAAAAAAAAAAAAAAAAAAAGTCAATTCATCTAAATAAGTCGCTGAACTGTTACCTGCCAAACACTATACTGTGTCATGGTGATACAAGTCACTAATATTTCTCAGTTTTTGCTGATTGCTAAGGGAAGTAGCAAGTCTTCCCACACTAGGGTTCAAGTTACTGCAAAATTACCTACCCCAGTTCATCTCTGCTGAACATTTGGAAACCATGCACTAGCAAACCCAACTGACTTCTGCTAAGGTAGAGGCATTTGTCTTAGAGAGAGAGAAAGAGAGAGAGAGAGAGAGAGTGCGCGTGCACAAAAGAGAGGGAACACAGGACAGAGAGAGAGAGAGAGAATGAGAAGGAAAAAAGAATGCAAGAGAAGGAGATGTAACGGTAGAGAGTGCTGGTGAGATACCAGAGAGAAAGAGAGAGCAGGGTGGGGCAGGGAGGAGAAAATAACCAACAGTCACGTCTGCATTTTCTGTCTATTCTGTTGTCTGCAAAGTTTGCAACTTGTGTCAGTCTGAGTCATCAAAAAGGGTCTTAATTTCCTAAAACAAGTTGGCTTGAAGAAAACAGAAAAGAACAAAACTTGTATGAGGGCATGTGAGATTTTTCACGCCTTAATTAAGCTCCTTCAGTTTGAAGGCTGCACACTGACATAATGTAGGGAGTGTAGACTGGACATGCAAGTGGTTTGAACCCCATTCAGAACTCTCAGACTCTTCAGACACACAAGTAGATTGATCTAAGGCATGTTCCCAGCATCTGTGCACACAGTTAGTCCACTCTGAGTCAATTAACCTGCATGCAAGACACCCAAGTCCACCCCAATTAACAAGCAAATACCAAAGCAGTTGGGAGTACATACGGTAGACAATTTGCCTTAGGAAGTGACTTGAATGTACAAAGATACTTGATGCACTTATTTTTTAATGTGAGACAGCAAGTTTATAAAACATCTGTGTAGGATTAGAGATACTCCAGTCACAGGAGCATGTGTGTGCACGTGGGAGGGGTACTTGGAGCTTACCTGATTGGTGCAGCAGTCTGATGCTGAGCATTGTGTGTTGAATACCACCTCAGGCCCCTCAGCCAAACAAGTTGAGCCTGTCTTAGCTTCTTTACTACTGCAAGTTCAAGACTGAAATGGCTTCTATGATCAGAAATGGGAAAATAGTGAATCTTAATGGTGGAAGAGGTTCTCAGCAAGTGTACAGTATTTAGCTTCCTTTGTCTTACAGTGGCTTTTTTTTTTTAATTTTCCATTAATTTCAGCATAATTATGGAACAAGTGTACAGAAGAATTTTTTTTTTTAGATATGTGGGAACTTTTCATAGATGAACTTTTTAACAGATGTTTTCATTTACAGGAAAATGCACAGAAAATTTTCAAGTGACAGTCTTTTTTTTTTTTAAGTGTTTTGTAAGACAAAAAAATGAGTAGTGTTTTTTGAAGTTCTGGTGAAAACTGAAGTCTGATATTGCAGTAATAATATTTATTAAAAGTCCATCCTATCAGGAATAGTGATACCTCCCACCCCTTGAGTCCCACAACAAAAATCTGAGTATGTGCTATTTGAGAGTGGGGGAGAATGGCTAAACTTTTCTAGGTCTTAAGTACATCACCCAGTGGTATCCTGCATACTTCTTTCAAGATCTTCAACCATGAGGTAAAAGAACCAAGACAAGTTCAAAGGACCCTAGCAAAAATTTGCTTTGGGATTTCCTTTTCTGGAAAAAAAAATACATTGAAAGCAAGTGAATTTCCAGCTCCTATGGTTTATTATGTAGAGTTCAGAGATCATGTTCATCATTGTTATCACTGAACTATGAACCTGGGAAGCCAGATCATGATTAAAACTGACGTCAAGTTTCAAGCTGCAGATGCGCGCACCCAGTGTTCAGATGTGGCAGACTTCTCGGTGACAGCTGTTCTGGGCTCTGTCGCGTTGCGTCTCCTGCAGACTCTTAAGACCTACGGAGTAGTCAACAATCACCTCGTTTTATTTTCTATGTAGTTATTTATTTCAGAATTAACATTTTAGTTTATTTTTGTCTGATAAGTGTGTGTTTTGCACTGCTAACTACTATGAGGGTTTAAACAATGCTTCTTCTGGGTCCCTTCACTGAGGCCCTAATGCAGTCTACTTAATGCTGTGAATTACATTTTTCAAATGTTTAATTTTTTAAAAGAATTAATCTATTTTTTTTAGGCTTCTCTAGAAATGCAGCTTTTATTTATTACCCTATTTCTTGGAAGTCCTTAAGAACAACGCATTGATTAAGGGTACAAAAAGTGAACACATGATAGAAAACTCATTGACAAAAATGGATTTCAGTGAGTATAAACTCATCTACTTCAAAGGTATTTTAAGAGCCAACCTAAGATACTCAAGATAATTCTTAATAACTAGCTGTTAAGTTGGTTCACAGAATGCATTGGAAGAGAAACAGACTTCCAGCTTTCTTGCCAAATCCAGACCTCTGGTTGATTTTTCTTTGATAGAAGATGGAATTGTTTTCCAATTTCCCACATTAATTTACCATGTACATAATTTTGCTTTAAGAAAAAAACCAAACATTTTAGGAGAATTATAGCCAGTCTTCAAATATAACCATTCTATCCCACTCTTTTTTTCTCTTTTCTTTTTTTGCTTTGGAATTTAGTGGAAAAAATACACAAAAGCTGTCACTGGTCAGCTGGCTCTTTAAATAGATAAGTACCTTTCTCCATCCATTATTCTCAGTGATGATCACAGAGCCCGAGTATCACAGGAAAACCAATATTTACATTATAGGTTGCTCCTGTCCTTCCAGACACCTTTCCTACCTGTGTGACTAACCTAATTTTGCTAGTTCCATAAATACACAATTAGTTTAGAAACAGCCATCACAATGTACCATGTACATTCATGGTGAGAGCTAAAGATTGACACAGACTTCTAGGAGCTTTATTCATACTGATTATGTAATCCAATTGTATAGATTGAATATTTGAGTGGAAGGAATTTACATTCTGTTTAAATGATGGGATTCCATCGAGATATAGCACTCATGATCATGACCTTTTTGGTAGTATTCTTAAAATTCTACAGAGACTAAATGTTAGAGATGATCCTCCATTTTCAATTTTAACTAATTCTATCCCCTTTCTCAAAACCCAATCCTTGTGCATGCTTTTCTCAGTCTTGTGGTGGGACTGGATACAATGACTGACCTTCCCCTTCGTCCTTCCCCCAACCCTTAAATGCCATTTCCCATGGAGTTCAAAAAAAATTTTTTTTTTCTTAACCTTACATATCATAGTGAATGGTTTCCCCAGTGTATATGAATGTTTTAAGTGTCTCCAATAGCTTACACAGTTTAGGAGCTTTCCAATACTCGTTTAAAATAAGGTTTAATCATTTGCTAATGGAAATTTTACCACTTCCCATTTTCCCTGTTACCAAATTTCAGCTCTCAGGAGCTGTTTTGCAATTCTGAAATTGCTTTTCTTGCCTCTTTAGTCACCTGTCACAGGAGGTTCTTGCTCAGTAATAATATGGTTAGATTAATAACTATATTTTTTTTTTGCACTTCAGATTTAGAAGAAACGATCCTGTTTCCATTTGAAAGGAACTGTAAAGCTTTTTATCATTTAACCAACTGAACAACACACCAAAAGCAGCCTAGGGATGAGCACTTCTTTGAAGGCGATTAGGTTATTCACCTGGTATTAAAACTATTTACTATGAAAAAAAAAATATCTGTGACTTTATTCATTTTAAAAGGCAGCATCAAAAACTGAAAAGGAAGGGAAAAAATAAATAGCTTCTCTGTACTCATTTGGCGCTCCCCCCCAAAAAGGAGCCATTGAGATGGGGCCTCGAGACCAAGCTGCCCTGCAGAAGGCCCCACGGCCCTGCGTCCGCCTGCGCGCTGCGTGCGACCCTGTCCTTCCCCACCAGGAGGGCCGGGCCTGGGCCCTGCCGAGAAGCACCTCCCACTCCTCTCTCTCGTCCTGAATGGTGTTTGTGTCGGTCTGCAGCTGTGTATGGTATTACGTCTTATAATCCTGCATCACTTCTATCCTATCCAGTCATATCTAATGTAGAAAATTAGTTTCCAGTGAAAGTAATATGTAGTGCTTTTATGATATTTGTGTGCAATATCCCCTCTTCCATTGAGGATATTTGATGTAAAAGAAAAAAAAATCAGTTCCACAATAAAAATACAAAAGTGGCAAAAATATGTGTGTGTGTTGTCTTTGGTTGTGTATTGCTGTTCGGCGCATCGGAGAGTTGGGATCTGCTGCCCACAGAAGTGTGCGTGTCGGGGGGGTTCTTTCACAAGGGTGATTATATTCTTTCCAGAGTGGGTTCCCTGGTTTTTGGTAAACTGCTGAGAGGGCCCTGCTACTATTTTTACAACTGCTGTTATCTTTTATAGCTAAGCCCGAGAGGACCTTGGGGTCTAAGGACAGAAACTGGAAGATCAGAGAGAGTTAAAACTACTGCTTAGAAAGAAAAAGTAAATAGAGCAGTGTAGCTGAAGGAGGACATTGGGAGGGCTTCCTACTAAATTATAACATAAACCCCAAAACCAAGTTCTTATCCTAGGTTTGCCATACCTGGCTGTGTGACCTCAGTCACTTAATCCCTCCCGAATTTCTTTGCTTACCTGTAAAAAATGAGATTTGACAAGATGGTCAAACTGGTTGATTCCTCCAAGGGCTGACTTTCTGGAGCTCTACAAAGCCATCACACTCCGTCATTATATCATCTTTGCTTCTTGCTCAGTTACAGAATAAACCCTATATAACTAACATAATATGCTGTGGATTAGATTCACACCTTGGAACCAGAAGTTGTTTAGGAAAAGTGATGATAAATAATAATAAAAAGGAAGCATTCCCCTTAATCATTCAATGATTATTATACCTTTACTCCATACCCAGCAGTGGGTAAGACTGGGGGGTTTGTTTAAAGGTGAGCAAAACCTAAGTCCTGCCCTAACTGGTCTCAGTGACTGGGACTCCCCAAATCCAAGGATGAGTGGAGGTGACCACAGACGTGAGGCTAAACTGAGCCCAGGTGCATGTGCGTGAGTGTTTTAGACAAAGCAAATTCCAGGCAGAGGTAACAGCTCAGAGGAAGGCTCAGGGAATGTTGGGAAGCACAGACTGCCCAGAGTGGCAGGATGCAGGGTGGGAGGCCCCAGCACCGCAACCCCCTCCACGGAAGACATGCCCACAGAGTGATGAATAGACCGCCAGTACTTGGTCCTATCTTCAGAGATGGTCCTTTGGCCTCAAAAGCCCACTGCAGCCTGTCTGGAGTCATAATGGTGTTCCTTTGTCACAAATACTCCTTATAATCTTACACTGTTCCTCCAAGCCATGAGGCTGGTAGACGGGTCCCATTAGAAGTCGCTGTATGCCAGAAAGCATTCTGAAATCCCTCCAGAAATTAAAGGGTTAAGCAAGTGAGCGCTCAGGGTGGGAAAGCATGACCAAGAGATTTTAATTACATCTGTCAGATTAAACAAAGATAAGTTTTCTATTCTACTGCCAAATGACTCAGTTCCAGGAAGTCTTTCTGGCCTAAACTTAAGTGACCAAGCAACCTGGTTTGCCCAGGACTGCCCTGGTTTAAGCACAGGAAGTCCTGAGTTCCAAGAGACCCCTCAGTCCCAGAGAAGCCCCCGGTGCTGGTCACCCTACCTGAATCCCTCCATGTGTTTCTATGCCGCGCCCCTCCAACCCGGCCCTCGCCCAGACCAAGCACAGCAGAGACTGGGCGGGTGGTAGTTCATCCCCTTCTAGCTGGTCCTGTTCTGTTGTACCTTGAAGGGAGCTTTTCTTCAGTTTCTGTTTTCCTATTTTGCAGGCAAATTAACAAAGTTCTGTTACTGCACTAAGACTACATTTTCTCTTTATAAATTCTAGATGCTTCTCTGTGTCCTTACAATCAAACATCTTTCAACACACTCTTGACTCATGAATTCTCGGTCTCTTGCGTAATCCTGGATCCCACTATTTCCTCTTTGATCTTATACTGTACATCTTGGCAATTCACTGGAGCCACACAGGCAGACTGAGTTTTGGTCAGTCAATTCCTTTAACATGAGCTGCTGCTGAATCCCTCAGCCATGTCTGACTCTGCAGCCCTTTGGACTGTAGCCCGCCAGGCTTCTCTGTCCATGGGATTTTTCAGGCAAGAATACTAGAGTGGGTTGCCATATCCTCCTCTAGGGCATCTTTCCCACCCAGGGATTGAATCTCTGTCTCATGTCTCCTGGATTGCGGGTGGGTTCTTTTACCCACTGAACCATATAAGCAGTTCTGGCTAATTCTCTGGGGGTTACCAGCAATGTTTCACAGATGGTGGCACATCATCATAAGGCATGAAAAATAGGCACAGTTCTATTTCATAGCTTCGACTATGTCCCACTCAAACCAATCATGCACGCTACTTTTAAATGCAGTCTCATGGATTTAAATGCTGTGTGTCAACTGATGGCTTTTATAATTTCTATCTCCAGTCTGTACTTCTTCTCTGATCTCCAAACTCATACATACAGCTGACAATTAAAAGCTCCATTCTGATATCCAGTAGGATCTTTAAAATCACCCAAATCAAATTTAACATGCTCCCAAATAAATCCCCAGTCTCCCCAAACTGCTCCTCCTAGGCTTTTCCACCTCAGGAAATGGCACACACTTCATTCCAGTTGCTCAGGTCAAAAATCTTGACCCGTTAGCAATTCTGTGGGCTCAGCCTTCAAGACACTTCCAGTCTAACCCCTTCTCACATTCACTGTTACTACCCTTGTCCAGGCCAGTCATTTTTCCTCGGATGACTGGTCTCATTTCCAGTTTTTGCCCTCCAAGTCTATGCTTTTCATTGCAGCTAGAGTAGAGTAATCCTTTAAGAATGCTAGGTTATATTATGCCATCCAGTGCACAAAACCTTCAAATGGGTTTTCATCTTGGAGTAAAAGCCAAGGTCCTTATTAGTGGGCAGCGGGCCTTCACCACTCGTCCCCTCCTTTACCTCTGGTCTCCCTGGCCTCATCTCCCTTGGCTCCCCACCTTCCACGGTCTGCTCCTGCCATACGGGCCTTGCTCTTCCTCATGTACTCTAGGCACACTTCTCTCCACGGTCTTAGCACTGGTGTCTTTGTCTACTACAGTTTTCCCCAGCAGACTCCAAGATCCTCAACCTCATCTGCATGGGTCTCTTTTCAAATGTCATCTCCTCTAAAAGGCCTTCCCTCACCACTCTGCATTAGCCTGAAGCTCCGCCACTTAACCTGAGCTCTCCTTCCCTCTTCCTTGCTTTCTCTGTATCACCACGTGGCATATACACTCATTATCTGTCTCCTTCCATTGACTAGAAACACAAGGGAAAGGATCTTAGTCTGTATCCTTAGTGACTACTTTAGCCACTCCTGGCACACACTAGATGTTCAACAGACATTTGCTGCATGACTAAGTGAAAGAAGAAACTTAGCACAGTGATTACATGGGGCGGTTGTATGACAGGGGTTTGGAATTAGACAAACTTGGGTTCAAACACTGTCCCTGCCACTGTGTGGCCCTAGGCAAGTCATATCAGTCAGTTTCCTCCTTTGCAAAATGAGGGTGATAATCTCTGCCTTGCAGGGTTATATAAGGATTACAGAGGATTTAATTAGGTAGTATTAGGTAGGAACAGGCATCCACAAAGAGTTATTAAGTACAGTTTGTGTAATCAAGATGGGTACAGGAATGCTTGTGACTCAGAGCCTGGAAAACACTGACCCCGACAGTGGCCCAGCACACTATCACTGGAGGAAGCGAAACGAGCATTCTGCTTATTCCACACACTATCCTAGGCACGTTAACCTCAGCATTTTAAGAATTAAAATGTTGAACTCTGCAGAGATGAAGCATCCTGGAAACCAAAAAACAAAGCAAGTTCTCTTACCACTAGGTATATCAGAGGATATGTCCCTTTTTTAAATCCTTTATAAACCTTCCCCTAAGTCCTCGACCTACCATTTAAAGCCCACAATGGAATTTCTTTTCAGATGCTTTTTGTAAGGATAAACCACTTTGTAAACATGTCCAGCTCAGATCTGTAATTCTCACATTTATGCATAATAAATACACAACCCAAGAGTTTTATTTTAAACCAAGATCCCAGTGGTAACTGCCACAATCTCAGGGGGTACTGTCACCATGCTTAGTCTGGACTTCCTTGTTACCATACGGGTAACATCCTCAGGGCAGCCTGCAATGTAAGCGAAAAGGCCAAGTCAATGGGGAAAGAAAAGGTTATTATCAAGTGAAGAAGCTGTTATTTGGAATAAAAGGTGATTTTCCTAACATAACTATGCTTGCTGAAAAGCACTCTTCTCCATGTTTTCTAAAGTAAGATTTAGAAAAGTTCATCTTTTATGGTTATTAACAACCTTTGAATGAAAAGAAAATCACACCACATTTTCTTTTATGATTCACTGAAACCAAAGCTTGCTTGAACCCATTTCCAAACTCATCTCCCTCTCAGCAACTGGCGGCAATGGTGTCAGGTTCTGCTGACTCTGGCGACGAAGCAGCTTCATGGAACTCAAGACTCCTGGTTCCAGGTACAGACCCCCAGAAAACAAAATCATATAAATCACAGACAACCTAAGGACTGGGAGAAAACATTCACACATGATGCAACCAACAAGGAATTAATTTCCAATATACAACAGTTCGTGCAGCTCAGTAACAATAACAAAAATCCAAACAACCCAATCAAAAAATGGGCAGAAGGCCTAAAGAGACATTTCCCCAAAGACATACAGATGGCCTATAAGCACATGAAAAGATGTTCAACATCACTAATTATTAGAGAAATGAAAATAAAAACTACAATGAGGTATCATCTCACACCACTCAGAATGGCTACCATCAAAATGTCTACACAATAAATGCTGGAGGGGTTGTGGAGAAAAGGGAACCTTCCTATACTATTGGTGGGAATGTAAATTCGTGTAGCCACTATGGAGAATAGGGTGGAGGCTCCTTAAAACTCTAGAGTTACCCTATTATCCCAGCAATCCCACTAGTGGATATATATCCAGAAAAAGTCAAATTCTAAAAGCTACATGCACCCAAAGCTCACAGCAGTACAACTACAACAGCCAACACAGAAGCCCCCTGAATGCCCTCCGACAGATGATGGATAAAGGAGTGGTACATACACACACCCTGGAATATTGCTCAGCCATAAAAGAGAATGAATTGATGCCATATGCAGCAACACGGACAGACCTAGAGACTGTCATGCTAAGTAAGTCGGAGGAAGACAAATACTGTACGATATCACTTATATGTGGGATCTTTATGTGGAATCTTAAATATGATACAAATGAACTTATTAGCAAAACAGAAACAGACTCACAGACATAGAAAACAAACTGATGGTTACCAAAAGGGAAAAAGAGGTAATGGGATAAATTAGGAGTTTAGGATTAGCAGATACAAATTACTATATATAAAATAAACAAGGTCCCACTGTATAGAACAGGGAACTATATTCAATATCTTATAATGAATTAATAATGAAAAATAATATACATATATACATATATATATATAAATATAAAACTGAATCACTTTGCTGTACACCCAAAACTAACATGACATTGTAAATCACCATTTATCCTTTCCCATATGGACTTTTATCCGAAGGGATAATGGCCCTACCCTCTATCACTGCATATTTTTTACTCATATACAGTTAGATAAAAGACAAATAATGTTCAATGATTTTTCTCGCCTAAGATACATCATTTGTAAATGAACCATTTACACAAACATTATTCTTGGGTCTCATCTATGTCACTGCAAAAATTCCTGTGGATGCCCAGCTCGCATACCCTAGGGCAGGGTTTGTAAACTTGACATTACTGACATTTTGGACTGGACAGTTCTTTGTTATGGCGGCTGCCCTGTGTACTATAAGAAGTTTAGCAGTTTAGTGTCCCTAGACTCAATAATATGCTATCAATATTTCATTCAGAGTGAAAAAATAACTTTGATAAAATAGTTTGACTACTTGTAAAATTGACAAGATATACCCATTTGAATGCTGAGTTCCAAAGAACAGCAAGGAGAGATAAGAAAGCCTTCCTCAGTGATCAATGCAAATAGAGGAAAACAACAGAATGGGAAAGACTAGAGACCTCTTCAAGAAAATTAGAGATACCAAGGGAACATTTCATGCAAAGATGGGCACAAGACAGGACAGAAATGGTATGGACCTAACAGAAGCAGAAGATATTAAGAGGTGGCAAGAATACACAGAAGAACTACACAAAAGAGATCTTAATGAACCAGATAACCACGATGGTGTGATCACTCACCGAGAGCCAGACATCCTGGAATGCAAAGTCAAGTGGGCCTTACGAAGCATCACTATGAACAAAGCTAGTGGAGGTGATGGAATTCCAGCTGAGCTATTTCAAATCCTAAAAGATGATGCTGTGAAAGTGCTGCACTCAATACGCCAGCAAATTTGGAAAACTCAGCAGTGGCCACAGGACCGGAAAAGGTCAGTTTTCATTCCAATCCCAAAGAAAGGCAATGCCAAAGAATGTTCAAACTACCGCACAACTGTACTCATCTCACACGCTAGCAAAGTAATGCTCAAAATTGTCCAAGCCAGGCTTCAACAGTATGTGAACTGAGAACTTCCAGATGTTGAAGCTGGATTTAGAAAAGGCAGAGGAACCAGAGATCAAACTGCCAACATCTGCTGGATCGTTGAAAAAGCAAGAGAGTTCCAGAAAAACATCTACTTCTGCTTTGTTGATTACGCCAAAGCCTTTGACTGTGTGGATCACAACAAACTGTGGAAAATTCTGAAAGAGATGGGAATACCAGACCACCTTACCCGCATCCTGAGAAATCTGTATGCAGGTCAAGAAGCAAGCTAGAAATGGACATGGAACAACAGACTGGTTCCAAATCGGGAAAGAAGTATGTCAAGGCCATATACTGTCAACTTGCTTATTTAACTTATATTCAGAGCACATCATGGGAAATGCTGGGCTGGATGAAGCAAAAGCTGGAATCAAGATTGCCAGGAGAAATATTAATAACCTCAGATATGCAGATGACACCACCCTTAAGGCAGAAAGTGAAGAAGAACTAAAGAGCCTCTTGATAAAAGTGAAACAAGAGAGTGACAAGGCTGGCTTAAAACTCAACATTCAGAAAAAACTAAGATCATGGCATCTAGTTCCATCACTTCATGGAAAATAGATGGGCAAACAATGGAAACAGTGACAGACTTTATTTTTTTGGGCTCCAAAATCACTGCAGATGATTAGTGCAGCCACGAAATTAAAAGAGGCCTGCTTCTTGGAAGAAAAGCTATGACAAAACTACACAGCATATTAAAAAGCAGAGACATTACTTTGCCAACAAAGGTCCGTCTAGTCAAGGCTATGGTTTTTCCAGTAGTCATGTATGGATGTGAGAGTTGGACTATAAAGACAGCTGAGCACAGAAGAATTGATGCTTTTGAATTGTGGTGTTGGACAAGACTCTTGAGAGTCCCTTGGACCGCAAGGAGATCCAACCAGTCCATCCTAAAGGAAATCAGTCCTGAATATTCACTGGAAGGACTGATGCCAAAGCTGAAACTCTAAGACTCTGGCCACCTGATGTGAAGAACTGACTCACTGGAAAAGACCCTGATGCTGGCAAAGACTGAAGGAGGGAGGAGAAGGAGACGACAGAGGATGAGATGGTTGGATGGCATCACCGACTCGATGGACATGCATTTGAGCAATCTCCAGGAGTTGGTGATGGACAGGGAAGCCTGGTGTGCTGCAGTCCATGGGGCTACAAGGAGTAGGACACGACTGAGTGACTGAACTGAACTGAAAATTGACAAATTTCCCATATGCGTATCTGATATCCACAGCCAGTCAGGAGGGATGAAGACAAAAATGCAAAGTTTGGTGTCAAGGCAACACATCCCCTAGGAGAGGAGACTAAGGTATTTGTACCTCATCATTGCTTTTTCTTACTCCAACACTCTGCCTTTTTCTTCTATTTTTTCTTCTTTATTTTTGGTTGGGGGGGATGGTAGGGAGACGCAGGGTAGGTGTGGGCTGTTCATTTCAGTTCAATTTAAACTAACTTCTGTTGAACATCTACTTTACACGACTCCACAGGGAAGAGGACCATATCTGCCTCAGGACAGCATGAGCCAGACCTATGTGACTAATCAAAGCACAAAGCAGATGATGGTGATTTCCCTTCATTAGAGCTTTCCCAACTCTGGGCTTAAAGTGTTCTTCCTGTGAACACCCACAGCAGTCTTGTGTTTCTAATGATACTTATTAGCTTATCAAGGGCAGGGCTTTTTCAACCTATCCCTTATTATGTCGAGCAGAAGATCCAAGATACATCAAAAGGCACTTTTGCTCAGTAAACTAACAACCATCATACATCAAGCATGATAGGGCCTCTGTGCTGGCCTCCTCTGTTAGAATATAAGTTAATTGAAGGTAGAGTCCATCACTGACTCATCTGTGAAGACTCCATGGTTCTCAGTTATGATGCCTGGCACACAGGATGTGCCACACAAATGCTTGTGTGGGAAAGCCATGTCAGAACAGAGACAGACTGCCTGCTATAGTCACTGAGCCTCTATGGGGGAGGTCAGGGGCGCTAAACAGAGCAGAGGGCAGAGGATCACTGCAGCTGAGACACAGCAGAATGAAAGCCAAATCCTCAGGGTCTAATGAGCCAGTAATGAACCAGTAAGTGGAGATACCCTTTTAAGAAGTTGGAAGACAAAAGGAAGGAGAATGACAGGGTGGTAGCTCTGACTCATGGCAGGATAAAGGCTTTTTAGTTTCTGAAAGGGAAGGAAGTCTTGGATAAGACTGTAGACTTGCAGAAATAAGGGAACTGTGAGGTTGTACCATGTGACCTATGTCTTCTTGATAAAGTAGGAGGCAAGAACATCTGCTCACAGTTCTGGGGGAGCAAGGGTCTGGGGTTTAAGCAGACCCAGTTGAAAAGCTATGGAGGTAAAAATGAGAGTTAGTAAGAGAAATGAAAAGACTATTGAGCTCAAGAGGATACCTGTAAACCCGCAGAGAAATCAGTCAGGTTGATTTCACAACTTTGTATACCAAACTTAGTAGGTCAGAAGGAGACAGAAAACAAATGGTGTGTGTCAGTCTCCTATGGCTGTTAACAGAGGACTAAAAACTGAGTGAACTTAAAAGAATAGAACAGTACTGGAGGCTTGAAGTCCAAAAGCAATGTGACAGTAGGGTGGTAGGGTCCCGCTCTCTTTGATGACTCCAGAAGACAAGTCTTCCTCGCCTCTTCTGGCTTCCAGTGTTGGCCTGCCATTCTTGGCTTGTGGATGTGCCACTCCATTCATGTAGCCATCTTCTCCCTGTGTGCCTTTACCCAGTCTTTCTTCTGAGTCTTATCTTTCGTCCAAAATTCTTTTTATAACTTTAACTTGTATATCTTTGTAAAGACCCTATTTCTAATTAAGGTGCCAGGTTTCAACATAGTTTTTACTAGTGGTGGTGGTGGGGGGGCCACAATTCAACCCGTAAGATGTGGCACCAAGGACAGAGATCTGTCCATGGCAAATAGACCTGCATCAGTGGGATGGCCAATCCAGGGGGCCCAGACTGGAGGGAGGGCAATCAAGGTGTGAATTCTGGAGATCCAGGTGGTGATCAGTGACAGGGTCAAGGGTTTGCAGGCAGGAAGTAAGTACAAGGAAGAGCTGGCTCAGCAGGAGTCACATGATCAAAGGGGAGACTGGGAGATGGGACTTCCGGCTCTAAGATCTTGGATCAGTGACAGGAAGCTGGAGGGCCGGCTCTGACTATGGGGACGCGGTTTCTTGTAGACTGGAAATAAAAGTGCGACAGAGACAGGGATAGATAAGAAGGAAAATGGAGGCAAAACTACGAGCTGAAGTTATCAACCAGATGCTTCATGCCTCCTGATGAAGTAACAGAGTGGCTGAAAAAGTCCCCTGATAAATCAAAATGTCAGCAAGACTCGGGCCCTGTGTCGGATACTGACTGCAGGTATGTATGGAGGGAACACGTGTGAGCTTGACCCCACATTAGTTAGTTTCTAGTTTTCTCATTCCAACATGGGCTAATAGTACCTCCATCAGAGGCCTGCTGGAGTTGGTGCTCAGGGCCTCCTTGATGGGTGTTTATTGTTGTGGTGGTTGTTTTTATTACCATAAATGCCACAGTCTAATGGAGGAAGATTCAAAATATGTTGCTCAAAATCATAGTAGCTATGTCGTTGTTTAGTCACCAAGTCGAGTCTGACTCTTTGTGACCCCAGGCTTCAGCAGCTATAATGACGATGAAATCCCCTCTCTCCCTTCCCTTACCCTGAAGACAAAGAACACACCACATGATCCTAGAACATTTATTTCCACAGATTCTTGATAAAAGAGCACAATCCTGTAAAAAGTATACAGTACACGAGGGCAAAATTACATAGCAAGCCACAGCCGCGCTGACACCTTCCACAAGGAAACCCCAGGGAGGAACTTTCCACCTCTTGACAGTTTTATAATCGTTTGCATTTCCAACGCAGTGCAAGCCCCATCCCACTTCTCATTTTATCCAGCCTCTAACTGAAATGTGTGTTCATAAGATGTGCACGTGTGTACAGAAGACTCACTCTATCTACCTGATGGGAAGCTGAGACAACACATTGTAAGAAAGTCACCCCAGCGTGGTGGGGAGCCAAGCTAGGGAGGCTGCAGAGCCAGGCCTAGCTCTCTCCTCCTAAGTTTTTACTTGCCACCGGGGTCTCTGAAATTTGAAAGCCAGAAGGTCTTGTGTCTGCTCCTGTGCTGAACTTCTCCCAGTTCAGGTTTGGGAAGGGCAAGCTCAGGAGGAGAGCTTGTGCTTAAGGAGATCAGGGAGCGAGATCTCAGCACACGCAGGTGGCATTGGCGGAGGACAGAGAAACCTTCAAAAGCTTGTGCTTGAGACTGGATTCTTCAGTCACGTCTTCTCCCACCATCATCGCTAAGTATCAGGGACTTTCAAGGCTCAAAATTGATCCCTGTCTCCCAGGAACTCCATGACAAGCCTCAAGAGCCCTCAGTTAAGGTACTTAGCTGTGGCTTCAGTCTGACCACTTGCCACTTTGGTGGTTCCACAGCCTTTCTGGCATCTGGGTGGGTGATTACGTGGCTTGATGTATGAACACGTGGCTTCGGTACCATAGGGGTGTGCTTTAAGAACAGGAGACAATGGACGGAGGACACTGAGGCTGCTGTCACCATGAATCCTGAGATAGGGTCTGGGAAGGTCCTGTGGGCTCTTGTTAGGAGGCTGCCTTTGCTGCCCTTCGAGCCTCGTGCTCGAGCCTGGCCTTCTCCCTCATCTCCTTTTCTCTCTGAATCAAATTTACCAGCTCCAGATGCCACTCCTGCAGCTTCTGCTCATAGGTGGCAATATCCTCGGCTTCATAGGTGGGGAGCTGCTCCTTCACAAGTTGGGTGGTCAGGGTCAGAAGGCTTTCAGACTCAACCTTGCCCAGAGCCTGCAGCTTATAATGTAAGGCCTGTTGCAACAAAGGGCAAAAACAAAAACAAGGAGATGTGGAAGGGGCAGGAAGGTGAAGGATACAAACAGGAAGAGAGAAAAGATTAAGTCATTGCAAAATCTGCACATATTCTGCTCACAGGACAAGGTACTTTACTGGAAGCCTGTCACACTGCCTCTCATCCAGGCACTGATAGCTTCTGCTCTTTGCTTTCAGTGCAGCAATTCTGCTAAGATGCACCACATGTGGATTTCTTCCCCTTCACTCACACAAAGTAAATGGAACTCCATACGCTGTGATTCTCTGTATAATTTCTTGTTTCAAACCACAAAGACTGCACAAGTATAATGAACCTCCATTTCCTTTCTGACCAAGTAGCAAACCCCATGAACAAAGGACCCTAAGATGCAAACAAAATGGTAGAAGCAGCTGATAAAATGGAGTGAACCCATCCATAGCTTTTCCTTTAGAATAACTGGGATAAACGTTTGCCTAACCAGTTTTCCTTTCCACAGATGGAAGCCATGTCAAGGCTTTCTTACTAACGGCATACTAAATGCTCCCATGAGTGCTTTCGCTACTGTGAGCCTCCCCGTGCTGTGTTTCATGAAAGGTCAGCCTTGACATTCTGACTGCTTATGGCTCCATCTGAAACGGCAGCTCGATTTGGTCGGTATCGTAATATTTCTGGAGGAGTAAAGTACTAAACCCACTAATCTACTTAAGTGCTTCAAGATGTAGATCAGAGAGCCACTTATGGTCCCAGATTGAGCATATACCACATACCGCATGTTCCACAAAACAAACGCGATTTATTGGCGTATGTGATGAGGCCTGCTCTAATAGCAGGGGCTGAAAGGTAGCAAGGGTCCATGGGCTACAAGGAGCAGCCAGAAGCCTCATGTGATGGTTCAGTCATACAAAAATAAGCCCCAGATTACCTGGGACTAATAAAAATCAGGCACCAGGAAGAAAAGAAAATGTCTAACACACAGCAAGCAGTCAAGAAATACTGGTCTCTCTTCTTTTTGTGAATTAAAAAAAAAAAAAGGATCATGGAAGAGCAAGGGCTAAGAATTTAATGCAGGCACAGATTTCTATTTTATGAAATTAAATATATAGGAAACAAGGAAAAGGTTTCAAGTTTTAGGAGTGGGCAATATGAATATGGTCAATGATAACCTATGGGGCTAAGCAGATTCTTTTGCTTTTTAGCTTTTCTAAACCTGCAAAGTTAGGCAAAGTTAAACAACAAGTATGTAAATTCTTAACATAGCTGCTAATTCTCTGTGTACCCTGAACACACTGATTAATCTTCCTTTTTCAGTTTTTAAATTATAAAGGAAGGGAGTTAAGCAATGACCTTAGAGAAGTACTGGGAAAAACAGCCAAAAGTACTAGAATCCTCCTTAGAACATGCGGAAATAGATTTCCCAAAGCTGGTTCCATTCCTGCAAAGATTTAAATGTGGCAGCCTGGCAAAGTGTATATCCCTCTGGACCAAAAGGACACCTTGGATCAGTGGGGAGGGAGGGGAGGTTTTCTGCTTCACACGATGAATTCTCCTTCAAGCAGCACAGTTTTTTTGCTCTGCTCTAGACAGACGAGAAACCCAGCAAGGGAGAGGCCAGGGGTTTAAACTCTGAATGTGACTCTTCCGCTGACTCTAACCACAGAGCATTTTGCGACACACAGTTGAAGGTACTAACGCAGCCTGAGTGCCAGGCCCCTGAAAAGCAGCAGTGGGAACCTGCTGACACCGTCGGTGGAGCCCCGAGGGCATTTCCAGGGGCCTCAGTGCATGCCACAGAGCCGAGCAAGAGAAGATATACCTGCATTTCATCTCCATCATACTCATATGCGGCTTTGCGGTTTCTACCTGGGTTTCTGGAGATCGAGAGGGTTCAATCTCCAGGTCCGCTTCACCCAGGGCTGCAGTCAGGTGCCTGCTATGGGAAGGAAGGCTATTACCCACCCGTCAGGGAGATGTCAGAGATGAGTGGTAGGTAATGACATGCTGCCTTAGGGAAGAAAACTGTGACCGGTTTGCTCAAGTACAAAAAGGGGCATAAAAATTCCATTTGTTTCAGACCACTTCCTGTGTAAAGAGATAAAAGTGAGATTTTTGATGACAGTTTTCAATGCCCTTGTGTCCAACACTGATGCTTATCTGTTTTGTCTGTCACCGCGGCAGAGAAGCACATTTAACACATGGCTGAGGGGACTCATTCTGTCCTAACTCACCTCATACCGTTCCAGGTATCGGGGAAGCTTGGACTGCTCGGTTTCCTCCACGTCCAGCTGCTCCATCAGTTCCTCTGACTTCGGGCTCTCCTCACCTTCTTGGGGCTGCTCCTCTGGAGACTGCTGGGCCGGAGCAGTCAGAGCCTTCAGTGCCCTGTCCAGCACATCCAGCTGTGGAGCAGAAAGGGGCAGAGACTAAACGCCCTGTGGCCCTGAGAGCACTGGGGAGGGAGGCTGGAGAAGGGAAAGGGAGGGAAGCCTGGCATCTAAAAATTGCAAGAAGAGTTCTCTTATTAAATTACAGAAAACAGAAATGGTTATGTAATTTTACAGTAGAAACACCTTGTCACATGGCATGGAACACTTAGTATGAAACAAATGGAACAATAAGAAAACTCAGAATTATCTGTGTTAAGTGAATCAGCAGAGTGGCTTTTGATTTCACTTTTCATCAACAAGGTAGGAATCCAGGAATTATGCCCGATGGGCAATGAAGTAACACCCCTTCCATATCTTTCTTCCTTAATTGATTTGGAATTGGAAGAACAGGAAAGAAAAACCACTACAGACCACAGCCAACGATCGTATTCTGAAAACACGATCAAGCCTCTGAATCTAGGCGGGGGCCTCCTTCAGAGAGAAATTCAACTCACAGGGCATTCAGAGATTAGGGATCAGCCAATCTATATAAGCTGCTGACAAAGACCAGACAGCACACATGAAATTTATTGTAACAGGGGATTTCTGTGACTTAGAAAGCAAGTAAATTATGAAACAGAAGGTTTCTTTTTTGTTTTGACCCCTCTCCCCTACCACCTTCATTTTGGGGCAACCTCTTTTGAGGAGGGCCTGATCATCAGAGATGGGACAGAAACAACCTCAAGGCCAGCATTAACACCTGTATGAATACCGATTAATTCTGTCCATGTCAACTCAGAACAAAAATGCAGAAAATACTCCAAGGCTTTTTAATGCCACTAATATGTTATACCCAAACCTGACACATATCCCATTCAATGCTGACATCTGAATCACATTTCTATGAAGTCAGAACACAAAGAATGCAAGTCTGGCTCAAGCTGCAATAAGTATTTCCCTGGCAGAGCATTTATGTCTAATTTTGTGTTTCAACCACTAGTACTGACTATAGTAGGGTTAAAACATGAATATATATTCAGAAATATGTATAATTTGGTATAAATGTCTTGCAGAAAACATAATGACTCACTAGACATCAGGATAAGGAGCCAATAGAGGGACCAGACTTCTGTATCCTGAGACTGAAATGGAAGCCATGTGGTGAGATTGAGCGATCAGGGTCAAGGCAAAACAAACAGCTCAAAGTTAACTTTCACACCCTGTTAATGAAATAACTGATGTCTTCTGAGGCCTGACTCTGGCTACAAAAGCTGCTTGAACAAGAGCGAGCACTATGGCTCCCTACCGGGTATAAGCTTTGTCACATGCTTTCCCATGGCTTGAGCTAAGTCCAGGAACTTTGCAGAATGAAGAGCCCAAGGTGACCAAGGGGGATGAGCTTTGAGGCTGATGGGAGGACAGGGTCCTAGTGTGGGCAAACTGAAAGTCTTAGAACTCTGAAACGGACACCTGGTCCAGACCTCCTCAGCATCATGTATTCACCACAGAATGATTTAATCAAAAGAAAGAAAGATGGCACCATTTCTACTGCCTAAACTCATTTCTTGAGTTTTTATGAGGGAAAAAATTGACAGGTAGTCATTCTCTCAGGACTACATGAAGATACAGAAACGCCAAAAGTAAAAAATAAAATCTTACCATCTCTTGAGCTTCTACTGAGATTTTACTTTGGTGGTGGTAGTGGTGTAGGGCAATAAACAGTATCTTATTGAACTCAGTTTGAATTTCTTGGGAGAAGAATAGTTTTCCTCCCAGACAGTGAACTATAAAATCAACGTTAATCTTATTTTCTAGTGCTTGTCAGTAACACTGAGAATGTTTGTGCTTTTTTCATTCCTTTTCAACTGAGTAAGTACATGAATCTATAAAGATAAAGAAGGTGGGGCTGGGGGAGACAATGAAAATAAATTCAAAGCTTGACTTATAAGGGACAAGAGATGCTAAATCCCCCAGAATCAGGGCTGGGGAACTTACCGCTTCCCTACACAGCTTCCCATCCTCTGGGGAGGAGGCCACCTTCTCCATCACTTGAAGGGCTCTGTCGAGGTAGCCTGGCCGCCACAGAAGGGGCATGTTATGGTACACAGCCCGCAGCCCCTGCTGCAACTCCACCTTCCCTATGGCCAAAAAGAACAATGAAGAAGGCTTAGCCGTGGCTTCCCACTATGTCTGAGACTGAGGACTTGAAGACACAAGTGAATACTCAGCTGGCAGATCGAGAAATGGAGGATCATTTCAAATCTCTACCAAGAGACTCATTCCATCCAGGGAATAAGGACACTTCAGACGGACGATGAAAAATGTGGTAAAAGTCAATGTACACACTTCTCAGTATAAACTTGTATGGACTTTTTTTTTTTTACTTTTTCATTTGGACTGCTGGAGACTATCGTGAGGGCTGAGGGAAATTTACAGAGGTCACTATATCTGCCTCTAAGTAGTGTGCGTACGTGCATACTAAGTCGATTCAGTCGTGTCCAACTCTGAGCTACCCTATGGACTGTAGCTCACCAGGCTCCTCTGTCCATGGGATTCTCCAGGCAAGAATACTGGAGTGGGTTGCCATGCCCTCCTCCAGGGGATCTGCCCAACCCAGGGAATGAACCCATGTCTCTTATGTCTCCGGCATTGGCAGGTGGATTCTTCACTGCTAGTGCCACCTGGGAAGCCCACCTCTAAGTGGAGCTACCTTTATAAAACAAGTCAAACAATTGAAATACTACTTTTGTTTCAAGACAAAATGTTGCTCCAAAAAAGAAATTTCACAACTTCCTTACACTGAAAAATCCTGTCAACATCTGACAACTTTCCTTGCCAGGCAATGTTTGACATTTTTCAAAATGCTCCAAAACAGTCCATTGACTGTCCTTATGGAGACAAAAAAAACCGAAAATATCACTTTACTCTTTCAGTTGAGCTGCATCAGTATTTAAATTAAACAGTCCTCGTCATCCTTGTGGGTCTCAGGATGTGAGTGTTTCTCTTGGAACCTCAAACAATCCTAACTAGAGCTGAAGATGTGGCTGGCTGACAGCAGGGTCCCTGAGTGAGGGGGGCTGTCTTGGGATTCCTGGGGAATACGGACATTCTCTGAACTAACGACCAAAGTCACCTTGAGCTGCCAGGTCTTAAATCTACCTTCACTTATCTTTCCTGGGAAGGAGGATTTGGGAAAGCTGTAGTGGAACATAAACAGACAAAGCTCATCAGGTGACAGCTAATTTTAGACCTTTAAGATCCTTGGGGCTGGCTGTAGTTACGTTCCGGGAAGCTGCTCATGTCGGAGGTAAATGAGGCTCCACCGCTCATGACGCACTGAGAGCAGGGGGATCTGAATCTGACGCTGCCAGATTCAAAGCACTCAGGCCTCTGCTCAGAATCAGGAACAACAGAGTACATTTTCTTGGCCCTGACAACTTCCTAGACAATTCATGCAGTGAAACAGTCCTGAGTGCACCTCTGAAGGTAAATGCAAAAACTTGTAATTAATATTGAAAGTAGATGGTAAGAGAAAATGATTTTTCTTTTAGTTTCCATAATATATTTTATAATATTTTATAAAATATATTTTAATCTCCAAATCATATAAGGAACACCTATACCTCAACTAATAAGCTGATTTAAAAACAGACTAAGAACTTGAATAGACATTTTCCTAAAGAAGACACACAACAGCCAATGGACATGTGACAAGATGATCAATGTCATCAATCATCAGAACCAAAATCAAAAGCACAATATCATCTCACACTTGGCAGGATGGCTATTATCAAAGAAACAAAACACAAGTGCTCGTGAGAATATGGAGAAACTGGAATCTGTGCATTATTGGTGGGAATGCAAAATGGCACTAACTGCCATGCAAAACGATAGGGAGTATCTTCAAAAAATATAAACTGTCATATGAGGCAGCAATTGCACTCCTGGGTATTTATCCAAAAGAATTGAAATCAAGATCTTGAAGAGATACTTGCACTCCCATGATCATTGGAAAAAGTGATTTTTAAAAAGAGTGGTCAACTCTTTTGTTAGTCTGAGAGCAGCCCAATGAACTCCTCTGGGTCTGTCTCTACCAGAATCAGCATCCAAGAATGTCACACTACATTTCATTGGTGAAGATCAACTCCAAAAGCAGTCAAACTGCTGTAACTTAGATGATTTTCAGAAAACAAAGGTAATAGGCAGACACAGTATATGATTAGGAGAAGGTAATTTCCCAAATGCCTATCTGCTTAGGAGAGAGCATGGAAGGCTAATGAAATAATATGAACTTAATTAACTCTGTAAATCAGGACACATTTGATGCACTCTTAGGTTGAATGTTATGTGCTCAGATCTGCTGAGAGCCAAGGCCGCTCCTCAAAAGGGCCTGCCCTCCTGACTGTCTGATTTAATGCAGTCGGGGCTCTAAAGCAAAGCCAGCCGCCCTGTGCGTGGCACAGTCACACTGCATTAGTGAGTCCCTCTCTGCTCTCCCAAAGTGCTATTGGACATACTCTCTGCATTCCTCTTCCCTCATCTGAAAACAATACCGACAATATGCATTCAGTATTTTTCCTCCTGGGCTTTAAAGAGACAGGAAGATCTTTTTAATACTGGGAAAGAGTCTACTGGCTGGTTCTCCCAAATGAGGACCAGAACTTTCCTTTCTTTATCCCTTCTTCACACTGCTTACCACTGACTATAATCAAGAGCCATCAGAACTAGTTCTCACCTTGCCAGGTGAGAGGTTTTTAAATCCCACTTTGTTGTCTTACCTAATAACTATAAGGCCATCAAAGTCCAGTTTTATGTCTAAAAATGAAAGCTGCATCGGAATTTCACAAGTTTAAATCAAATTATAATTTTATTATAAGAAGTAAAAGAATGAATCAGTTCCTATCCGTGAAGAACAATGTTAGTAAGGACCTCCAGCTTACCAAGAAGTGCATAGCCGTACAGCTGGGAACTCAACCCCACCGAGTTCTTCTGCTTCAGGCCTGGGAGTAACAGGGAGGCACCAAAGTTCCTCTCCTCTTCCCACTGCAATAGAATACAGCAGGTCATGGTGTAGCCAAGCAAAGTGTACTGTATGCAGAAATGAGAGCGTTAATGACACAGAGGGAAAAAGAATATGCTATAACATTAGGCAAAAGAAACAAAATAACCACACTAAAGCTACATGATAATTCTGATTTTGTAAAGAAAAGATATTTATGTTTGATGAAAAATGCAGAACAGAAACGCCCAATATGTTAACAGATTTCTAGGCAGTGAAATTACAAGCAATTCTGGTTTTCCTCTTTGTACTTTTCATTACTTTCCCAAATCTGGGGCAGTGAAGAACAGTTCCTTTCACAATCAGAAAAGCAAAACAAAACAAAAATAAAGAGTCTACTCTGGACCAACACCGCCTCAAGGCAATCAATAAAGATTACCCACGCTGTCAGCTCTGTACTCACACTGCTATGACCCGACAGAGCAGGCTTTCTGAATTTTAAACAATTCAGCAATAAGACTCCTTCTACTTCACAGTGTTGAAGTAAATACAACTATTAGACTGCTTTTAGACAGATTTATGCCTCTTAAAAATGAATCAGGCAATCAGAAACACTTAGTGATCACTTCTTTCAACCCAGGGCACAACATTACACTTCAATAAAGCTGAAGCCTTTTGGGACATGGGGAAACGGGGAGCAAAAACACAAGCACTGCTGAGGCTGCTGCAGACAAGCAATGGCAGTTACGGGGCTCACCATAATCGCAGGCCGGAGGAGCGCCCTGGCAACTCCCTGGACAATGAGAGCCCGAGCACACAGCAGCCTGAGTCTTTGTTCCGGCTTAGAAATACAAGCGCAAAGCTCAGGTGGCCCTGCGCTGGTCAGAGTGAATACGGTGTGCAAGCTACAGCTTCGACCAAGTGTATGTGGGGCACCCCTGGTGTTAACGGGCACCAAAACCTCTTCCTTGGAATGACCTTTGTGCAATGCAAGCGCAATTTCTTAGGGTTTTACTAAACCTTTGAAACAAGCAAAGACCTTGGGAGAAAAACAAAGCCTCCCCAGGCGCTTCTGCAGCACACAGAAGTTGAGAGCTGGTAATTAAGGAGGTCATTTCACTTTCAAAAGCAAATCACTCAAAGCTTTGATTTCCCTCCGCATAAGCTGCATGAAAAGGGGCTCAGGGAATAATAAATATGGAACCTTAAAGACATTTTTTCTTTTCTTTAGGGAAAAACATGATCCATAGGATCAGGCTTCAACAGGGGCTGAAGGCCAAATGAACAGCATCCTTCCTCTGCTAGAACTGAGCAAGGGTGGTGATGGCGGCTGCAATGGTGATGCTTCCAAAAGGACTTTGACAGAGGTGAATGAAAACAAATGAATGTGTTAGACATTTTCTGATGATTGTCTGGAAACAACTCAACTACTGCTGTTTATATGAAAGGCCACTGATGTGTTAACATAAAATATAGGTCTCTTCCAAGCCTTCTACCATATGTACTGTTATGCACTAAAACAGGAGCTATTTTACCAATGTCCTCAAAGTTTCCTCATTTCATGCTTCTGCTTCTCCCATTAACACAAAGCAAACCCTCCTTCTCTCCCTCTCTCCTGTACTCCCCTTCACAGCCAGACATCTCACAACTCTGCTCGCTGTCTCCTTTTGCACTTCTGACTCACTCCATAATCCACTTCAACTTGGTTTCTGGATCCATTATTCTGCAGCCCTCACACCACTAAGTTAAATGCTCTTTGTGAAAGTGCTCATCTCACCCGCCTTCTCATGAGCATTCTACATGCAGATCACCTTCCCATGGGGTTTGCCCCAACACAGTCCTGATTCTGCTTTTGGCCTGTGGCTCATGTGCAGACATTTATATATGGATTTATAAACTACATCTCCAGTCCAGATTTTTCCACTCAGATGCCAATTTCCCTTGGGAATCTCTTGACTGTCTCAAAGGTATCTCAAAATGTAACACATTCAGAGCCAAATTAATGATTTTCCTCATCAAATGAAGTTTTTTCCCAGAATGCCCTTTGTAAACACATGGCAACTTTTGGGACTTCCCTGGTGGCTCAGATGGTAAAGAATCTGCCTGCAATGTGGGAGACCTGGATTCAATCCCTGGGTCAGGAAGATGCCCTGGAAAAGCAACTGGCAACCCACTCCAGCATTCTTGCCTGGAAAATCCCATGGATAGAGGAGCTTGGCAGGCTAGAGTCCATGCGGTCGCAAACAGTTGGACACGAATGAGTGACTAACACACACAAGTCAGAAACTGAGGTCAGATTTCACCCTTACCTCTACATTTCCTTCCTCAACATGTTCTTTGACTCCTAGATACAGCAATTGACTACTCTCTAGCTCCCAGCATGTTCTGGTCCCCACACTACCAGCATCTCTTGCTCAGACGACTATGATAGTTGTGGGTAAGACTGGATGAGGGCCAGGGTGGTTGTGGTCACAGTACTTAGATCAGAGCACAAAACTGATCATGTTACCCCTTCTGCTTAAAACTTTTCAGTGCTTTCTTGCTATGTTTAAGATGCAGATGAAACAGCTTCTCATGACCCACCTTCTCTAACTTTTATCTCATCCTACAATCCTCTCTGTGGCAGTCACACTATCTTTCTAACTTCCTACCTTCTTCTATCCCCTTTCTGCTTCAGGGCTTTTGCATGTGTCATTTCCTTTTTTTGGATTGTTCTTCCCCTCTTCAGTCTGTTAACACCTATTCATGCTCCAAATATTAACTAAAGAAATACTTCCTTAAGGAAGTATTCCCTAACTTACATTTAAAATAAAGACAAAAACTCTCTACCACACAGTCTTTATAGCACTCAGTATAGTCATGTGTTTTATTTATTAAATTTTTATTTTCTGTTGCACCGCAGGGCTTACAGGATCTTAGTTCCCTAAACAGGGACTGAACGTGGGCCTTGGCAGTGAAAGCACCAAGTCTTAACCACTGGGCCACCAGGGAATTCCCCGTTTTGTTTTAAATACCTATATTCTTCTTAGATTATAAGCAGGAAATGTTTGTTCAGTATAAAATGAGCACTTGAAACACAGGGAATGCAGTAGTTGCTCAAAATATATTTAATGAACTAATGAATGTGAGGTATGCCGCAGGCTATGACATTCATTTCAGAAAAACAAAAACACACCATACATTTTTTAGAATGGGGACTAGGCTAGATACCTTTCCAGCTTTTACCCAAAGCAGTGTTTTCTGAGGTTGTATTTGAGGTTAAGGTTGAGGTTAAGGGCCAGACTGCCTGGCTTCACCACCTACGAGCTCGGCCACTATTATGCAGTATCTCTCTACCCTAGTGTTCTCATCTGCATGGAGTTGACAGGATTAAATTAATGAATAAATCTAAAACACCAAGAACACAATAAGTGTAAAATAAGTGCTATTTAAGTATTAGCTACTGTTATTACTGCTGTTACTCTTAGGGGAGTAATAAACAATTGGAGAAGGAAATGGCAACCCACTCCAGTATTCGTGCCTGGAAAATCCCACAGACAGACGAGCCTGGAGGGCTACAGTCTACGGGTCACAAAGAGTTGGACTCTACTTAGTGACTAAGCAATAACAACGAAGAGATGAAACCAAAATCTGGTATTCTGGACTGACTCAGAGCAACCTTAGGAAAATACTGACACAAATTAAACAACCAGTATTTAATACCTGAAGCTGTGGTCAAAGCTAGCTGCCTCACTGCTTCATTGGCATGCCACGTCCAGCTCTCACTGATCATCAATTACCCATTTCTGAATGTGTGAGGTGCACTCAGCATAGCTCATGTTTCAGAATGTACATAAGGACTTTCACTTGAGATTCCTCCAAGCGGAAGAACATTCAATTCTACTTTGTTAGAACCCAGGACCTAAAATGTATGGGTGAACACTCATTCCTGGCTGTGCGGGGTCACAGGGCTGCACAGCAGGTATCTTTTCCCAGATGCTGAGGGCAGGGCTTTCCTCTGGACCCACATCCCTACTGAGCAGCTGCTGCTTGTTTCTCTAAGGCTCTTAGTACTGTTTCAAGACAGGTCACTTACACTGAAGTCTGTCTTCTTTGCCAGGCACTGGTATAGAACATAGAGGGAGAGGAGCTGGGTGGAAGGAACTTCGAAAGCTTCTTGCATCATGATCTCAAAAACCACGGATAAGGCATCTGACAAGAAGATCAAAGTAAAAATGAGGAAATTAGTTTAGGTAACATCATCAAATCTGTATTTTAACTACACATGCATGCATGCAAAGTCACTTCAATCATGTCCAACTCTTTGCGATCCTATGACTGTAGCCCGCCAGGCTTGTCTGTCCATGGGATTCTCTAGGCAAGAATCCTCTCTAGGAGGGTTGCCATGGCCTCCTCCAGGGAATCTTCTTGACCTAGGACTCGAACCCACGTCTCTTATGTCTCCTGCAGGAGGGTTCTTTACCACTAGCGCCACCATAAGCACTCAAAAAGTGAGACATGATAGGAACATACAAAGAATTATGAAGCTAAACGTGGGCTGCGGTCCTAGTTCTTCTGTACACCAGGCCTTTCCCCTGTCTTTACTTCTATTGTACATACTGCTAGGTATTAAATCAGGTGCTATTGTGCCACTGTTTTCAAGGACACAGAATAAACCACTTGATTTCTCAGTATCATCTTCATGATGATAAAATACCATTTGTCCCACAGACTTCACAAGATTGTTGGACAGTCCAACAACATAATACATATGAAAATGCCTCATCATCTGTGAAGCAAATTTAAGGCAGCATGTCCATCAGCTGGAAGAGCTAAGGCATACAGAAAGGAGGCAAATATATTTTCCAGGTCACACTGGTAAGAAGAGATGGAGGGGGCTGGGCGGAATGCCCCACTGTATGTTCTGGAATCTTCTTCCTATTTTGGAAAAAGAGGACGAACGCTAAAGGTAATTTTAAACCCCAGGTATTACTTCAAAGACAGAAAACTGATGACTACAAAAAGGACAATCAGGTTCAATTTAAAACAGTTGAAAGAATGGAAAGGAAATGTGCATTCATAAGTTGTAAGTCCCTCAGTTTAACACAGAAGATTCTTGTTTCTACATGAATGCTGATCACAGGAGACCAGAGCTTGAGCAAGATCTGATTTATTTCCCCTCGATATTCCACAGCATAGGCAGAAGCCAAGAAGATCAAGTTCAAATCATTTCTTTCCTTTATTATTTGTCGTTAAGTCAGAGATGTTAACATTGGTTTAAAATACAGTGCCTGCATATAACACAGGCACAACAAATGCTTTGAGTAACAGCTGCTCTGTTAAATGGTTTTTGCATATACTCATCATTATAAGAGTTAGCACTCATTTGTAGCTATTGCTAGCCAGCTGGTTTTCTATGTGTTGTCATGGTTCTAAATGAGGTCAAATGCAAGAATTTCTATATTCTTTTTGTAAATGGGTAAACTGAGATGGACAGGCAGACCAGGGAGGAGTCACTCAGTAAGTCAGTAGCAAACAAGAACCTGAAAGAGATATAAACAAACAAACAAACAGTCCCCTACCCTACCAACAAACCAGTATTTTAAAAGAACAAGTTAAAGCTAAAAATATAGTTCAAAAAAATGTTTTGCCAACTGTTCAATACTGAATTCAAAATTACACATGAATAAATAAAATTCATCGCTAATTTATATTCATTTCAGTCAGCTTGGGAAGTGAAATGAGATTGACCTGTACAAGATTTCCTGTTTCTCCATAATTATGTATGTACTTTGATATTTCCTATTTTAACAACAAAAGTATAATATTTTCTAATTTCTTGCCGTAAACAATAATAATCTTCATCAGAACTTTATTTTAAAAAATTCTCAACATTATTTACTCTGAATTTAGAGGGGAACCTCCAAACTCCTTTTACCCTTCCAACATTCCCTTTAACAAGAGAGAGGGGAGAAAACTGCTACTACATAATTTTCCAGTGATAAACTAGTAAGAATTTTAAAATCTGATGTTCACAGAGAACGGAAGATGAAACACACAAAAGACAATTATCTTTTAAAAATTATCTTTAATTTTAGTTCAATTTAGGAAACACATGTTCAAAATGGAATGAAAATGGACAAGGGACAATAAGCAGTTCAAAAAATAACGCACAGCAAGTATTTTTAGGCAGTCAACTACTGCAAGTCTTATGAGAGAGAGGAGAAAGCAGAGAGGTCCTGGGTGCCCAGTCTAACCACTGCATCCTGATGCAAGGGAAAAGGCTGAGGGTGCTGGTGTGCAGGGACGAGGGATGTAACCCAATGACAGGAATCAAGGTGTCACAAAAGCATAAATGACCACCAGTCCATACCCATGTTCCTGAGATAGTGACTACCATAACACAGGCAAGGCTCAGAACTAAGCTTGAGGGTGAAACGGTGGAAGGGGAAGCCAGAGTGTCTCTTTACACAATGGCACAGCCTCTTCTTTCCTTCTTCATTGTCTGTGTAGCTGAGAGCACAAGTGTGCTGTACCACCCTTCCCCGTCCACGGAGACTGGCAGGGCTTCACCTGACTGCTCTGGAGGGTCTGCCACAATCCCATCTTTCCTTGGCTCTTCTCATTGTAGCTGAAGGTAAGAGCCACTTGAGGTTAGTTCCATGGAGCCACAGGATTTTGCGGATAAAGAGAACTCAAGAGATCACCGATGCACTTTCTTTGTTGTTGTTGTTCAGTCGCTAAGCCCTGTCTGACTCTCTGTGACCTCATGGACTAGAGCACGCCAGACTTCCCTGTCCTTCACCATCTCCTGGAGCTTGTTCAAGCTCATGTCCATTGAGTTGATGATGCTACCGAACCATCTCATCCTGTCTCCCCATTCTCCTCCTGCCCTTGATCTTTCCCAGCATCAAGGTCTTTTCCAATGAGCCGGCTCTTTGTATCAGGGGGCCAAAGTATTGGAGCTTCAGCATCAGTCCTTCCAATGAATATTCAGGGTTGAGTCCTTCAGGATTGACTGGCTTGATCTCCTTGCTGTCCAAGGGACTCTCTTCTCCAGCACCAGTTCAAAAGCATCAATTCTTCAGGGTTTCGGAGAAGGCAATGGCACCCCACTCCAGTACTCTTGCCTAGAAAATCCCATGGATGGAGGAGCCTGGTAGGCTGCAGTCCATGGGGTCGCTAAGAGTCGGACACGACTGAGCAACTTCACTTTCACTTTTCACTTTCCTGCATTGGAGAAGGAAATGGCAACCCACTCCAGTGTTCTTGCCTGGAGAATCCCAGGGACAGGGGAGCCTGGTGGGCTGCCGCCTATGGGGTCGCGCAGAGTCAAACACGACTGAGGTGACTTAGCAGTAGCAGTAGCCTTCTTTATGGTCTAACTCTCACACCCATCCATGACTACTGGAAAAACCATAACTTTGACTAGATGGACCTTTATTGGCAAAGTGATGTCTCTGCTTTTTAATATGCTGTCTAGGTTTCTTATAGTTTTCTTCCAAGGAGCAAGCATCTTTCAATGTCACGGCTGCAGTCACCGTCCACAGTGATTTTAGAGCCCTAGAAAATAAACTCTGTCGCTGTTCCCACTTTCTCATTTATTTGCCATGGAATGATGGGACCAGATCCCATGATCTTAGTTTTTTGAATGTTTAATTTTAAGCCAGCTTTTTCACTTTCATCAAGAGGCTCTTTAGTACCTCTTTACTTTCTGCCATCCATTAGGGTGGAATATCATCTGTATATCAAAAGTTGTTGATATTTCTCCCAGCAATCTTGATTCCAGCTTGTGATGCATCTAGCCCAGCATTTCGCATGATGTACTCTGCATATAAATTATATTTAACTTATATAGCAGGGTGACAATATACAGCCTTGTCATACTCCTTTCCCAATTTGGAACCAGTCTGTTGTTCCATGTCCTTTTCTAACTGTTGTGTCTTGACCTGCATACAGCCCTCTTAGGAGACAGGTAAAGTGGTCTGGTATTCCCATCTCTTGAAGAATTTTCCACAGTTTGTTGTGATCCACACAGTCAAAAGCTTTAGCATAGTCAATGAACAGAAATATGTTTTTCTGGAATTCCCTTGCTTTTCCTATGATCCAACAGATGTTGGGAATTTGATCCCTGGTTCCTCTGCCTTTCTAAATCTAGGTTGGACATCTGGAAGTTCTTGGTTCATGTACTGCTGAAGCCTAGCTCGAAGGATTTTGAGCATGATCTTGCTAGCATGTGAAATGAGCACAACTGTATGGCAGTTTGAACATTGCACTTATACTTAAGAGATAGGGCAACAAAAGCCTAGGGAGGTAAAATGACTTCCCTTCATAGTGAGCATGCTACTCTTTCCAGTATAAGATTTTATGCTTATACACTTCACATGCTGTAACAACTGTGATGTAAGTAAAACAAAGTTCGCAAATTGTGCTTAAAACAAAGTCAAGCTAATAGCTGAATTAATATAACCTTAACTAGCTGTGGAAGCTCAGGTAGCTTTATTGCATTAACTAAATTCACTGTCCTTTGCCCAAAGAAACATGAACAAATAAATCTGAGAAACTCAGAGGAAAGAAGACCTGGATATGAGTCTCCTATCTGGCCACCTGATAAGGTAAATCAACTGTGCATCTATTTCTGACTGAAAGAGTGATATACAGATGTCATTAAGAAATTTTAAAAAAGTTAAAGTGCCTGTATTTACTTCCCTTTGGGAACTGTAGATCCATTATAAATGGACCTGGGTTTGATTTCATACCTTTGTAATTTTCTTTCTTTATGAAATGATCCATCAGTAAGTTAAATGTATAGTTATCTGGAAAAATACCATATTGGACCTGCAATGAAAATAAAAATAAAAGTAAAATAAGAGAAAAAATTCATTAAGTTCAGTTTATAATATATGCCTATGTATTATTCAGGAAAAAAATTTGTTTCCATTAGCTTTAAAATATCTGACTATCATTTTACAGCATCTGTGACAGTGAAATAGAAGCTGTGACTCATGCAGTTTGGTAACTGGAACTGGTGGTCAGGGTGAGAAAGTTGTGAGTGGGTGTCTGATATAAGACAACTGATGTGAAAAATAAAGCTCAATTCTAACACCTCATCATAACTTAAAAAACCCCAAACCAAACCAAGAATATAAAAAACAACCACACTCCACTGGTTCAATGATTCTTTTAAAAAAAGTATGAATATCAACACAAAAATGGAGTCCCGAGAGAAGGCACACATTAATCATACTATGCAGCATTTTTTGGTCCTTAGAGTGCTTTTCTCCCAACTTTATTAAAATATAATTCACATGTAACATTGTGTGATTTTAAGGTGTACAACACGATCATTTAACATGCATATATACTTCAAAATGATTACTACAATAAGGCTAGTTAACACATTCATTGCCTCACATAACGATCATCTTTTAGTGGCAGTGGTGATGGGAATATTTAAGATTACTCTCTTGGCAACTTTCAAGAATATAATATAGTACTCTTAACTACAGTCATCACGCTATACATTAGATCCTCAGAACTTACTCATCTTTGCAAGTCTGTATCCTTTGACCAATATCTCCCCATTTCCACCCTCCCTCCCCAGACCCTGATATCCATTATTCTACACTGTTTCTTTGAGTTCTGCTTTTTCAGATTTCACACATAAGTGAGATCATGAGGTGTTTGTCTTTCTTTAACTGACTTATTTTACTTTGCATAATGCTCTTAAGGTTTGTCCACGAAGTCTCAAATGGCAGGAGTTCCTTTTGAATGGGTAAACATCCCACTGTATGTGTATGTACAGGCTTCTCTGGTAGTTGAGATGGTAAAGAATCTGCCTGCAATGCAGGAGACCCAGGTTCACCCCCCTCCCCACCCCATACACATTTTCTTTATCCATTCACCCGTAAATGGACACTTAGGCTTCCATCGCTTGGCTGTTGTTAATAATGCTTCAATGAACGTGGGGTTGTAGGTACCTCTTTGAGACAGTGATTTCACCTCCTTTGGATATTTACCCAGAAGTGGATTTGCTGCATCATATGGTATTTCTATTTTTAATTTCTTGAGTGATCTCCATTCTATTTCCCATACTGACTGTACCAATTTACATTTCCACCAACAGTGCATAAGGGATCCCTTTTTGCCCTATTCTTGCCAGCATCTGTTATCTCTTGTCTCTGAGTTTTTAAAGACCCAAGAAACCTGAGATTTTAGTGTCTTCCTGTGCAATTTTCACACACAATAAAGTCTGACTACTAATTATCTAAACTTTGGTTACATATTATTTTAAATTCTTATTTCAGTAGGATTACCCACTCCCATCGACCACCAGACACATTCGAGGAATTTTTTTTCCAATTACACCCATCCTCCTTGAGGAATTCTGATAATCCTAAACCTCAGTTGTCAGTCTTTGCTGAACTGAGTCACTATTACTAGCAGATTGTACAGAATGCTTCAAATGTGCTGAAATACAAAAAAAAAAAAGGTTCAGAAGCCACTGTTTTAAAAGTTGCATCCCATGGGCAGTGTTTAAATTGATCAAAGCAGTCATTCAATCTGTGATAATCCCTAAGGCAGGGTAAAAACAAAATATTTTAGAATGATAAATCATTAAAGCTGGAAGGAAGGAAGCTTAGGAATCAACTGGTGTGATTCTCAATTCTAGCTGTAAAAATCAACATGTAAGCTTTAAAAAGACACCAGTGAGGTATGAATGGGCAAAGCACAGAGGATTGGGGGGGAAGGGGGCAGTGAAACTAGCCTGTATGATACGATAATGGTAGACATGGGTCATTATACCTTGTTCAAAACCATAGAGTAAACCCTAATGTAAACATGGACTTCGGGTGACTTGTGTTTCAATGTAGGTTCATCACTGTAACAAATGGCTCACTTGGATAGGGATGCTGATAACGGGGGAGGCATGTCCCTGCATGTGCGGGGACAGGGAACATATGGAAAATTTTTGTACCTTCTGTTCAATTTTGCTGTGAACCTAAAATTGCTCTAAAAAATAAAATCTATTTCAAAAAAAAAAAAACGTTTAAAAAACCAATTAAAAAAAATACCAATGCCTAGGCTCTAAAAAAACAAATTAAATTAGAATCCTGGGGGTGGAGAAAGCATCTATAATTTTTAAAAGCTCCTTACATGACTCTAATGGGCAGCCAAGGTTGGAAATTACTGTTTGGTACACCTCACTTGACTTAGAGCTGAAAAAACTAAGACCCAAAAGAATAAAATTACTATTTGCCTAAAGTGAAAGTGTTAGCTCATCAGTAGTGTACGACTCTCTGCAACCCCATGGACTGTAGGTCACCAATCTCCTCGTCCATGGAATTTTCCAGGCAAGAATACTGGAGTGAGTAGCCATTCCCTTCTCCATGGGATCCTTCCCAATCCATGGATCGAACCCAGGTCTCCTGTACTGCAAGCATATTCTTTACCATTTGAGACACCAGGGAAGCCCATTTGCCTAAAGTTACGAACAACTGGTAGAATTTATGGTGTTGTAGCTTGGGTCTTCTGACTTTCTGTCTGGTGTGTTTTTCACTAAAAGACTAGTAACAGTAAAAAGTAAGATGGAAATATTAGATTTATCAATGAACCTGCTTATCTACTTTATCAAATTATAAGCTTCCCAAGGGAAAGGATAGGATATTGCTCATTTTTGTGACAATGCCATACCCGACACATCTCACACACAAACTGCAATGTATATCCAGTTAAACCGGTAACCAAGTAAGTCATGAGAACAATGACTCCCAAAAACAAATTCACTATTTCTTTTTGAGTTAAAAAACAAAAGGTTCAATGACACTACAGATATAATACATTTCCAGAGAAATATTATTAAAGTCTTTTCATGGGTCAAACCAGGATTATAGCTTGAGATTCACAATAACAATGTTCTGACTTTTGTTTATTTTGTCCTTATTTTATACCACGAGAGGAATGAAGACTCCACCATTGGGGGAGCTGTAACATTATTTTGTCCTTATTTTATACTACGAGAGGAATGAAGACTCTGCCATTGGGGGAGCTGTAACATTCAGAAAGACCTAATTGTAGGGGCTTCCGGGGCTTGAGGGAAGAAGTCAGGGACTCAGGAAGACATGTTCTGAATAATCTAGGAAGTCTGTCTTTTCAAAAATGTGTAAGAGATATATATGAATGCTCTGGAGACTGTACTCTAGCAAAATGGTCATGTATTTTAACCTAAATGTCACCAAAGGAAACTAGGCAAAAACCACAAGACTTAGGGATCAAGAATGAAATGACCACCAACAGAGTTCTTGTGATTGGATTACTAACTTGTTGCTTTCACCTCTCCATTTTTAAATCACTATGCTTTGAAAAGCCACATACAGGAATCTTTATTTTTAATGTGCTGATTAATTTATACCAGCTCCATTCTAAAAAGATTATCTGAGGGCAAATAAATTTAAAAGCTATTTCTTGTACTATTCTCTGCTGTACTGTAATGGAACATGTAATGGTACAGAGACCATGTTGCCTAAACTGAGGAGAATAAGCTGCAAATGCCAGCAAACCACTCACCTTATTTACAAGGGTATATAAGGCTTTGTCTTCTGCACCATATTTCAGACACTGCCTAATCCAGGTGTGGATAGTCCAACCTCTCAGGTACCAGCAGTTGGGGCTGTGTCGAAATCTAAATAAAACAGAAGAAGAGAAAAAATTGGTCTTAACTCTTAGATGTCAATGCCAAAATCCATCTTCCATCAGCAGGTCACCCTCTTAGGAATTTATAGATGATCATAAAAGTCATGAAGGCCAACAGCTAATAAAACTTTAGGATAAAACTCATTAACATCTGAAATGGGAAAGAGAAGGCAAAATAATAGTAATAAAAATATTACAAAAATTTTATTCCTTATTTATACTCCCTAATTCAACATCTTGTTTTAATATGAGATTTATGAAAAGTGATTTCAGGAATATACTCTACTAGAAGACAGATATGGAAGCTCATTGGAGAAGGAAATGGCAACCCACTCTGGTATTCTTGCCTGGAGAATCCCATGGACTGAGGAGCCTGGTGGGCTGCGGTCGGTCCGCAGGGTCACAAGACAGTCGGACACAACTGTGTGACTGAATAATAACAACAACAATGGAAGCTCATACTTTAGAAGTTTAAAACAGATGAAGCAAACAGTGAAAACTAGAATAGCACAGCAATTTTAGAGGAAAATCAGCTTTGAGTTACATTGCTATTTCTTGCAGCACTTAGGAGAGATTGGGACACTCTTCAGTGAATTGAAAGGAAAAAAAAAGAAAAATATTGAGCAAAATTTAGCATTCAGGCCCTCCAGGATCCATGATCATGCTCCCTTTCTCAAAGCTCCATCCCAGTGCTTCAGTCTATCTCCTCTTGCTTCCTGCTGCTCTCCACATGGTTTTTAAAGGCCTAAGCTGTCCAAGCTGAGCTGTATATAGTACCAGTATTCCCACAAAGGAATGGAACTTGGAAGGGAATTCAAATGCTATTCTTGCCACGAGTCGGCACACACTGGCTAGAGCAGCTTTTGCTTGCTCCTGGGGTCCGTGCTACAGGCTGAGTTAAGAGGGGAGACGGGCGTGAGGAGGCCACATGGAGGGCTGTGCAGTCCTCTATCTGCTTATCTGTGTTGACCCAGACGGTTCCTCGAACATCATCTCATGTCAGCTCAAGTCTGCACCTTTTCTTTGAACCTTCAGGAAGTGGAAGCAGATCAGTCTCTGGACCTCACAAAATTAAAAAAGTTAATTTGTCTTCTTATTGTAAAAACAAAAGGTAAGACAAAAACTTAAAGTGAAAGAATTTTGTGCCATATTTGAGAGTTGGGGCTACAGGCTAATACTGGGGGTTTTCAGAGGCCAGTTATTCAATCTGCCACCTGCTATTTCCTGCCATCTGGTATTGGCATAGTTTCCTGCTGACTAGGTTTTCTGCCAAAGTAAAAGTTGAGAGAAAGAGAGCAAGTGAGAAGTAGTACTTAATTTAGGCTGTTTATTAGTGATCTGTTGAGAAATTTGACAAAAATAAGATTTGAAGATATTTTTTAGATTGAGTCATGCAGCCCTGTCTAGTCTTTTGAATGCTTTACATTTGGCTGGAAAAAGTTTTTCTCACTTTATCTTTCCTTACAGAATTAACCCCTTTAAAAGCAGAAAGATAGAAATATGTCAAATTATGTTTAAGATGAGAGTGACCTGATCAGAGAAAAGCCATTGTATAAGTGCCCTAGATACAGTCTAATGAGATCTTCTGCACAGAAATGAAAACATATCTTTTAGTATTTCATGCTTTCCTTCACATTTTAAAATCAGTTGCAGAGCTAATTGAGCTTCCTTCCTTGTTACTCTGAAAAATCTGAAATTTTAAGTGTAACAACCAATTAAAAGCTAATTTTATTATTATTATAATTTTTAAAGTCAAGTGAAATACCAGCTGTATTGCCTAAAGATGGTGATGCTTCCTTGATAGCCTGAAGGCTTCCTGGACAGCAACCAGGGGGGCGGGGGGTGACTGCCTTGCTCAACACGGATTCCTCAGTGACTGACACAATTTGTCGCCCATGATAGGTTTTTAACAAATAATAAAAGAGCTTTAATCAACACTGATCATTATGGTAACTTCTATGGTATATTGCAGAATTATAAATTCCCTGTTTGGGCATTTATAATCTCATTACAAAAATAATGCCTTAGGAACAAAGCTAGTGGAGGTGATGGAATTCCAGCTGAGCTATTTCATATCCTAAAAGATGATGCTGTGAAAGTGCTGCACTCAATATGCCAACAAATTTGGAAAACTCAGCAGTGGCCACAAGACTGGAAAAGGCCAGTTTTCATTCCAATCCCAAAGAAAGGCAATGCCAAAGAATGCTCAAACTACTGCACAATTACACTCATCTCACACACTAGCAAAGTAATGCTCAAAATTCTCCAAGCCAGGCTTCAACAGTACATGAACTGAAAACTTCCAGATGTTGAAGCTGGATTTAGAAAAGGCAGAGGAACCAGAGATCAAACTGCCAACATCCACTGGATCATAGAAAAAGCAGGAGAATTTCAGAAAAACATCTACTTCTGCTTTATTGACTACACTAAAGCCTTTGACTGTGTGGATCACAACAAACTGGAAAATTCTTTAAGAGATGGGAATACCAGACCACCTTACTCGCCTCCTAGAAAACCTGTATGCAGGTCAAGAAGCAACAGTTAGCAATATACATGGAACAACAGACTGGTTCCAAATTGGGAAAGGAGTACATCAAGGCTGTATATTGTCACCCTGCTTATTTAACTTATATGCAGAGTACATCATGCGAAATGCAGGCTGGATTAAGCACAAGCTGGAATCAAGACTGTCCGGAGAAATATCAATAACCTCAGATATGCAGATGACACCACCCTTAAGGCAGAAAGCGAAGAGGAACTAAAGAGCCTCTTGCTGGTGAAAGAAGAGACTGAAAAAGCTGGCTTAAAACTCAACATTCATAAAAAACTAAGATCATGGCATCTGGTCCCATCACTTCATGGCAAATATGGGGAACAACAGAAACAGTGACAGACTTTATTTTCTTGGGCTCCAGAATCACCACAGACGCTTGCTCCTTGGAAGAAAAGCTATGACAAAACTATAGAGTGTATTGAAAAGCAGAGACATTACTTTGGCAACAAAGGTCTGTCTAGTCAAAGCTATGGTTTTTCCAGTAGTTATGTATGGATGTGAGTTGGACCATAAAGAAGGCTATGCCCTGAAGAATGGATGCTTTTGAACTGTGGTGCTGGAGAAGAGTCTTAAGAGTCCCTTGGACAGCAAGGAGATCAAGCCAGTCAATCCTAAAGGACTCAACCCTGAATATTCATTGGAAGTATGTGACTCATTAGAAAAGGCCCTGATACTGGGAAAGATAGAAGGCATGATGAGGAGAAGGAGAGGACAGAGGATGAGATGGTTAGATGGCATCACTGACTCAATGGATATGAGTTTGAGCAAACTCCGGGAGATGGTGAAGGTCAGGGAAGCCTGGTGTGCTGCAGTCCATGGGGTCATAAAGAGTTGGACTGAGCAACTGAACAACAGCAACAAAAATAACATATTGGGTTGGCAAAAGAAAGCTTGTTCAGGTTTTTCTGTACCATTTTCCAGATTAATCCAATGAACTTTTTGGCCAACTCCATATAAACCAGTTTAACAATAATACAAGGGGCAAGGCCATGATGAATGTTAAAGATAGAAAGGGTGCTGCTAGATGCTACAGATGCTTTTGATAATAGTGGTTGCTGCTGCTGCTGCTAAGTCGCTTCAGTCTTGTCTGACTCTGTGTGACCCTATAGACGGCAGCCCACCAGGCTCCTCCGTCCCTGGGATTCTCCAGGCAAGAATACTGGAGTGGGTTGCCATTTCCTTCTCCAATGCATGAAAGTGAAAAGTGAAAGTGAAGTCGCTCAGTCGTTTCCGACTCTTCGCGACCCCACAGACTTAGCCCATCAAGCTCCCCCGTCCATGGGATTCTCCAGGCAAGAGCATTGGAGTGGGTTGCCATTGCCTTCTCCAATAGTGGTTGCTAGGTTTAGTCTACTTTTCCTTCAAAAAGAAAAAATTGTCAATTACCTCCTTTACCCAAGACTATTTAAATCTCATTTAAATCTAATCTTCTGCTTTAGGATGTCTCCAGTGACCACTCAAGTTATGTTGTTTCTTTCTGATGGACTTTAAAATAAGAGCATCATGACCATACCCAACCAAACACCCTTTTCTCTTATTCACGATCAGCAGACCATTTTCAGGCTTGAAAGAGTACCAAAGATTGACAGGATCTAGCTACACACCTTCAAAGCTTAGATGAAAATTTGTGTACAGCCTTTCGCTAACCTTCTGAGGCTAACTTTAACACATGGAGAAACAGAGATGTCCTTTCTTCTCAAATCTTTTGTCACACTTTACTTCTTAGAAGCCTGAGGGAAAGTTACTCAAGACCTCACATAACTAATATAATCATCTCCCTTTGGAAGATGTTGTCAACAGGCTCACATGGGTCTTCACTAAGTTAACTCCCTTTCCCATTGTGGAGCAGGGCTACTTGGTATGATCTCTGCTCTGTGAGACCTAAAAATCCAGACATACAGCCGTGACCAGGGCATTTTCAACCAAGTGACAACATGAAATCAATTTAGGAGTAAGAGGCAAACACTCACACACATATTATGACACACGCTGCTCAAAGTGCAATTCCTACATTTCCTAGCCAGACAACAAGTAAACTCCTTTTTAAGTCTTCATCAGCATTAAAAAAAAAAAAAAAAAAAGCACACAAGTTATGTAACCATCTAGAAATCTAGAATATAAACCACTCAGAGCACTGAGATGTGTCCAACTTTGGATAGTGAGTTTAAGAATTCTCTGTCAGTGACTCTTTAAGCAGTTCAGACAAACACTCAGGCTCTTTTCAGACCTGCCAGTGTTAATACGATAGCCAGGTAAGTCTCTGGAATGGGTACTCGCCTGGAACGACTCTGTGAATTGCTGGGCCAGCATGCTCCCTTTCAGCCAAGGGAAAGGCAAAGAGACAAGAACACAACTAACACATTTATTTTCCAAACTGCCTGCAAACAGACTGGCTTTTGTTCTTGCCTGGTGGGACCACCAGCCTGGCAGATTACAGGCAGCCACTGTAGGAGTCCCCTCTGTGCCCCATGCCATCAGCTGTTTGCTCACCTCGACAGAAGCTTTATTATTGTCCACGCCAGCAGGCTGCCAAGCTAGGCAAACCGTGTGAGTGTGGAAAAGATAAACAGATGCAACCCAAATAACCCCAACAAGGCTTGCGCTCACAAACACAAGAGACCTTCTGAGCTTCCCAGTTATAAAACAGAAGCAAACTCGACAATTCTAAGGATGTGAGTATTTTCTTGGAAGCGAGAAGGGACACAAGAAGGAGAAGGAGAGGATGTAGCATGCTCTCAAGCTCCGGCTCTATTGGTTCCCAAAGCTGGTATCCCATGGCTGAAGAGACATCTGTCCACAGTGCTAAGTGAGGTTTCCAGGTGAAGCCAGGACTTGCCCAGGCCAGTCAAATGGCAGGTACTGAGAAGCTTCCTGTCCCCCCAAATCAAGCAACATTCTGGACTTTTCGGGGCATCTGCCATCACTACGTCACATTCAAGACTGATGTCACCAGGAAGGAAGGAGAGCAGAGTCACACAGCATGCATGACACGGCAAAAGTCTTTGATACCCTTTGAGATACCTTAGAAGGGGAGAGCAGTTCTGTAAGTGAAGCTGAAATTGAAGAGAGACACACCAGACACTTACTATGATTTACAGGATGGACTTCACTTTGTGTAGAAGTCACACAGGATTTCCTATTTGTAACCAATTTCATTTGAAAAATAAATGCGATACAGATTTTCTTCTATGGGTTCAACTGAAGGTTACTGTTGTAGGCTAATGTGGTGATGTGCCTCAGCTCTTTCAGTATCACAGATAAAAGCGCTCCTGGCTGAGCAGGACTAATGCACAGATGCCAGAGCCTGGAGCTCAGCGGCCCCACCATTCAGCTGCAGTGCTGGCTCTTCCATATGAATGAGCAAGCTTTCCACAACATTTATCTGATTATGAGAGCCACCATCCTTAAACATACATATGCAGCTTTCCCTCCTCCCGAGTGAATTCTGTATCCTGTGGCAACAGGCTTTACAGATGGAAACCTCAGCCTGAGCTGGGTAGACATGGAGATGGGGGGGGGGGGCGGGTGAAAAAGGAGGACAGGAAGAATGCCAGGAAGAAAATACAGCTGGTTCCAGAGCTTGCAGTGCGGACTGGAAATCTTATCAATGAAGCAAAGTGTGTAACTATTGAAAAGTTTTGAGTGCTTCCCTGAACTAGAACCAAAGAGCAGAGAGTGTATTCAAACCAGAGTCTGATCCAATCATGGCCACCCACTTTCTAATTCTACTAGGATAATTACTTTCCTTTGCATCCTGATGGAAATCCTACCTTCATCAATTATTAGTTGGCCTCAACTACCACAAATAAAACCAAGTTTTGATGCAATAGTTATTTAATGACTATTACATCTTTGTCAAATGTATGCAAGGCTAATAGAGGAGTCTAATATAGGAATTGATAATAGAGACGTCCATCTTCTAGATTAAAGCTACTTTCTTGCTTGAGATCCTAGATTCCTACTTTTACAGGGGAACTTCAGGCAATTTTAACTTTCAAAAAATGTCCTGATTGTGCATGAAGTGATGCATCAAGAGCAAGAATCCCCTCCAAAACATTCCCCTGGCAAATGTTCAATCAGTTGGGACTTATACATTTTCAATGAATTTATTATCTACCTCTGAGGCAGATAAAAATGTCTTTTTTTTTTTTTTGAAGTTTTAACACTTTTTTAAGAAACAGGTTTATAGAGCTACAACATACAAATTCACACTTTTCAGTGAATTTGTGACTTTTGACAAATGCATCCAGTTGCATAACCACCACCACGGTCACATTGTAAGAACAGTTTTATTACCCCGAAAAATTCTTAATGCCTCGCTTAGAGTCAGCTTCTTTGGGGTTTATTTAATTTAGGCAAATTTAGGCAAATTTAGATAGATATTAGTTTAATTTAGGCAAATTTTAGATAGATATTTCTTCAAGAGTTATTAATTTCTGACCCTAGAGTTATTAATTTTATGAGGAAAAGCAATCCCAGTTAGTTTTTAATTTACATTCTGCCAATTTCCAAAACAGAATTTGAAAAAATTAAAACTCAGTTTACAAGTAGTTTCCTCTGAGTCCTATACACAGCCATTAGACATCTGATATCTCTGCTTGCCATTCTAAAAAGTAAATGGATTTTTGGTAGAGAATAACACAGGCATAAAATTAGTGCTAAATAAATGCAGCACAATAACACTTTCTAAAAGTGAAGATGGATAACAGAGTGACTTGTTAGATATCAAAGCTGAAGTCTAAATTTGTCAGACGCAGAGCTTAAAAACAAGGTCACCTGTATTTCACCCAATAATAATGAAATAACACTTTACACTGAGAAACTACTCTAGGATAAATACTCTATTTTCCACATCTATGCAAGGACAAATAGAACCTATATCCCCAAATTATTCTGTCTTCTCTCTGATCTGGCTGTTGCTTAGCCAGATTGACATCACTCAATATAAAAGACCTATTTTTCATTCACCAAGTAAATATTTAGCAAGTAGCTACACTGTACCAGATGATTTGTATTTTATCCCTGCTGGTCCACCCAGTTTCCTCTAGTTTCAAACAATCTTAAAGATGACATCTCTTCCTTTCTGATGTGCTTAGTCACTCAGTCTGACTCTTTGCAACCCCATGGACTGCAGCCTGTCAGGCTCCTCTGTCCATGGGGATTTTCCAGGCAAGAATACTGGAGTGGGTTGCCATGTCCTCCTCCAGGGGATCTTCCCAACCCAGGGATCGAACCCGGGTCTCCCACATGGCAGGCAGATTCTTTACTGACTGGGTCACCAGGGAAGCCCTTTCAGATACAGAAAGAGAAAACCTATAGCCTGACTATGCTTTGCTGCTCTTTCTTTCACGGTTTACAAAGCACAGGAGCCAGTCAGATGAAGCCAATTGCTCTTTGTCTGAAGCCTACTGTTTCTATCAGCCTCCAAAAGGTGATGAATATGGATAATAGGTGAGGATTATTTGCAGGAAGAACTGGAAAAGAAAAAAGTATTCACTGTGATTGCTGATGTGCCCTCCTGGTGATGGTCCTAAAAGCATTCAATGTCTATCTTTGTGGCCAACAACTGACCTGTCAGTGAAACTGCATCCAGAAGTGCCTGGTGGGACTTCTCCAGCCACTTGCAAGTTGGACACACAGATTAGCTTCATGCCTAAGACGGTGGAGTGCAAGGTGAAGCTAAAGACAGAGGGCTTTTTTCTCAGAACAGCAGGAAGCTGAGAAAAGTTGGATTTTGGATCCAGTCCTGTTTATGAAAACACAGAGAGTTGTGGGAACTGGCTTGAGTTGGAGAGAGATAAGGCAAGTATTTTTGGTTTTCAGTAGGAAATCTATGAGCCAGTTTTAAAAAGATGTCAACATTTCCTGATGTCTTCTAAAATTCTGGCTAGGAACTTCAGACATAACTTCTGCAAAATTGTGAATAATATGATCACTAAAGACAGGAAAATCACATATATTAATTAACCAGGGATAGGCTGTGTAGCTGAAGAGTTCTGAGGGAGAGGGAGGCGCAGAAGCAAAAGGAGAAAAACAAACAAAATGTGGAGTTTAGAATTTCTGGAGTATTCTAGGCTTCGTGAAGTTGTCAGGATTAAGTCTGCCACAAAAGAAGTGAGCAGGCAGAGGGGCCTGGCCCAGCGGACGGTGCACACCAGCATAAAAGCAGAGAAGAGCTAAGCTGATGTGGAGCAGATTTACACATCTTTTTGTGTGTGGGATTATGGATCTCTTTTGGGATATTTTTGATGGATGAGAAGCTCAGCACTAATCAGGGTATCTTAAGAGTCATATATATATATATTTTTAATAAAGAAGAAAAGCATCTCAGTGTTTTAAACATTTTGATTCTCTAACACATGGAAAAGTTGAATCTCAAAAGATTCTGTTTATAGGAAAAGGTAAGACTGGATTTCCTTCCAGCTGTACAATGCAAGTTCATAGCTAGTTTCTATTTCTGTAGCTCTACTGACTTCAATATTAAACCTTTAAGCAAAGGCAGAGGACAAGTTTTCTCTTTTTGTGTGTTTGACAACAGTAGGTGTCTGACGATTTAGCAATAGTGACTAGGCCTCTAAGACTATATAAATACCATTAATGTATGTTGAAACTCATGAGAAATATTTATATTTGAAACAATAATCCACCTCTGGTTTCGAAGTATTATCCCGCCTATAAACAGAAGAACCCAGGAGGAAATACTGCCTTTTTATTCAAGGCAGGAGGAGATCAGAGATGGCAGAGAAGTGGAATGAAATGTGGTCATTCTGGAAAGCCACCTACTCCTCACTTCTGCCCCCTGCTGTCTCCCTGCAATAAGTTCAGGGAACAGACAAACTGATGGGAGATTGAAACCAAAAACAGGAGAGAGAGAGAAAGAAGGAGAATGAGGGAGAGAGTGTGTGAGTGTGAGTTTAATTGCTAAGTCGTGTCTGACTCTATGACCCGGTGGACTGTAGCCCGCCAGGCTCCTCTGTCCATGGGATTTCCCGGGCAAGAATTCTAGAGTGGATTGCCATTTCTTTCTCCAGGGGATCTTCCTGACCCATATTGAACCCATGTCTCCTGCATGGCAGGTGGATTCTTTACCACTGAGCCAACAGGGAAGCCCAAAACAGGAATACACAGGCTCAAAGACCTTCCCAACACACATAAACATACACACACACACCAAAACAGGAGTACACAGGCTCAAAGACCTTCCCAACACATACACACACACGTTCTAAATAAAAAACAGACTCCTCTCAAGATTAGAAGAGACTATGAAAGCCATCTAGGCCAAGTAAATTGGGGATGGGGAAGGAAGAAAAGTTCATATAGAATTAGAGAATCTAGGGACCTTCAATATCCCCTGTTCACTGAATTATTTATTGAGAAAGTCACTACTTATCAAGCCCTGTACTGTGTAATGTGAATCTAGTCTAATCTCCCTACTTTATAGATGAGGAATCTCGATGTCCAACGGGATGAGATGATTTTCCCAAGAGAAGCCAGATAACTCAAGTTCTATAAACTAGGCTGTTTACTTACTATTCCACCACTGCCTTTCAATTCGCTAATTTGTAAGACATCTTTCAGAAACATCTCTGCAGTGTGACAAAGGTCTCTAACCAAAAAAATTAAATATTCAGGCTGTGAAACAGTTCTGGAACTGCCCCGAACCAGCTGTCTAACTTTGTCAAGTCACTCGATCCTTGGGGTTTCAGTTCGTACAACTGTGAGATGAAGAGACAGGATTATCTGGATCGTGCATGAACTCAAATGTCTGCAGGGGCTAGTCAGTTACTATCAATATAAGTCCATGAAGAATCGTGTGAGACAATAGGTATAAAACTGCTTGTATTATTATCAGGCAAAGTAGCCTCCTAGTTGTACTGTTTTTGAAAACTGTACGGGCCAAGCAAAATACATCAGAACTCAACCCGGCCAGACCCTGAAACTCCTCCCAGCTCTCAGATTTAATGACTGAAGAATAAGCCCAATCCACTTATTAAAACATCATACATTTACCCATCTCTATTAACTGGAGAAACAGCAGTGATACAAATAAGTGAACAGAGACTCAAAGGTGCACGCTGCCACTCAGCCCACATCTGATTCTACTCTACTCCACTGGCCTCATTCCCCTGCAGGTGAATATCACTTCACTCAGCTTGGGCAGTGTACACAGACTATTATGGGGACAGCAGACCTTGCAAACTGGCATCTAAAATTTCAAGATGAAAGGATGCAATCACTAAATTAAAGTCAAGGTCCTTAAAACTAGATTTTAACTGGAGATTAAGTTTTGTAGTGTTAGGTGGTTAGAACAGGAAACAGGAGTCCAGAATGGCGGTAGCTAAAAGACAAGGAAGGGAAAAGCAGGCGAAAATAGAACACAGGAACGTCAAAGGAAGGTCCGAGGACCGGAGTGAGGACCTCAGGTAGAACAAAGAGCACTCCTGGCTAGCCCAATTCACATAGGGCAGGCCCAGGGGGAGGAAAAAACATAAAAAGAGGAGCCAAAGGGCTCTCTCGCTCTCTCTCTTTCTCCCATGTGCTGGTTCGCATCTTGGGGTCGGCATGCCCTCATGCCTGGAGGATGGATTCTCCTGATATTTTCTAAATAAAATAGAGCTGTAACATGGAGCTTAACACTGATTTGTCTAAGAGCTATAACACGGTCTGTTCGAGACCTGAGAGCTGTAACACGCTCCGTCCGAGACCCGAGAGCTGTGACGCGCCGAGGGCTTAAATGTCCGTCACTTCAAATCTTTGCTGTGATGAGACAGAACCGAGGAGCATACACTCACCTGACAGTAGGATAATAAAAATTACAGCACTGAAATTTTTTTACTCAAGGATTTTTTTACTCAAATGAATACTTTATTGTATTCAATTTATATCTAAGAGTCAGCCATTCAAAGTAACTTTCCTATAAATCACAAATTGTTTTTGTACATTGCTACTTCCTTTTACTCCTTAAATTATTGCTAAGCATCATAAACATACAAATAGTTCACCGCCATAACTTATTTTTGGTCTCAAACCCCTGTTAAGTGGCAATTCTTAAAGCAGATATAGTTTTTTTCTTCAAAAAAGGGGGAGTGATTTGGGAGTGGTTACAGGGATATTAAGAAATTATTTGCCAGTTTCTGGAAACATAAAAGGACACAATCACTTTTTGCAGCAAAAAAAAAAAAAACAAAGAAATTTGAAAACAGAGGTTTAGATTTGTTAGTCCAACTGTTTTCTGGAAGCCTTAATTTACCAATTACTAAAACACCCTTATTGATAAATGACGGTAAAAGAATAAAGGCGTCCCTTCTTTCTTGTGCTGCCAAACAATAAAAATCAGAATGACTGCATTTAATAAGCATCTCCTCTATTTAGCTCAAGCTAGCACTCCCATATATAAAACCAAACTTTTAAATAATGGAATATTTGAAATTGTATGAAGACAATATACTAAGAAAATTCTTAGTATATAAGAATGACCAAATGCAACAAGATAACAATCATAAGAACGATTTCCAATTTTGAACAGGGAGAAGCTAATTCCTTGGTAAAACTCCAAAAACAAACCATCCATACAACCACCACGCTGCAATTAAACAAAAGCTCTTACGCTGGTCCACAAGGAGGGAATGAACAATTTGAACAACATCTTTTACTGCCTGAGAAAATTTTTTAAAACAACTGAAAGTGCCAGGAGAGAGCTGTCTCAATGCAACTGCAGACAGCTTTCCAAAGTCCCTCTGCTTCTCTAAGGATGAGTCATGACGAGGGGAGAGCATTTTGGCAAAGACAGTCTTTCCTCTGGTTCCACGCACTCCCCCTCTTATTAAAAAAAAAAAAAGATTTGATGGGTAACAGTTAAATAGATTCCAGACAGGCTTAACTGGAGAAGTTTGAACATCAGGGAGGCAAAATATCACCGCAGAAGTCTCTATTGTTTGCCACTGTGAGCCACAGACTCCCGCAATCTAAAAAGGGCTGGGTCCACTGATCATGTGTCAGATCGTGGCTGTGCTTTGTGGGACAGGAGAGGGAAACAACCTATGAAAATATCTTTGCTTCCTAGCTTCCTAAACGTCATTAGCTTATCTGCTGAGCAATTACAGTGAGCTGGAAGAGGCGGGAGCCTATCGTTTATGCTGCTGCTGCTGCTGCTAAGTCGCTTCAGTCGTGTCCGACTCTGTGCGACCCCATAGACGACAGCCCACCAGGTCCCCCGTCCCTGGGATTCTCCAGGCAAGAACACTGAGTGCACATCAAATGCAAATCACCTGCAGCAGCTGTAGGTGACATCTACGGGGACATGGCTGCTACAGTGCATGCAGCCTTCAGTGAACAGGCACAGTTTTTCTTTCACTAACTTTAGGCAAAAAAAGCAACGGAGCTAGTTAAAAAAAATTTTTTTTAAAAGAGAATAAGTAAGGAAAAGCTGAGTGTTAAACTAAGGAGAACAGTTTCGCTACTGAACCTATATAGAATCACTTATTCCAACAGAATAGGGCATGTAGTGCAGGCAAAAATGCTGTCTTCTGCATATGATCATTGAAAGATACAAAGAATCGGGATGCTAGGCTGGGCACTGAGTGACAAAGATAAGCAAAGAGACTTCTTGCCTTCAGTGAGGTTAGACTGGGATTATCAAAACCAAGTATCTTGTGAACATCTAAAACAAGCATAGAAAGGTAATTTATAAGCATCATAATACAACCCCTCATTTACATAACAATGATTATTTCATAACACATGGTACTCAATTTTCTGAAAATCAGCTCTCAATAGAAAAGTAAATTCAGTGTTTCTCTCCTCTTCCCAAGTCTTTTTTGTTTTCTTTGGATATATTTAAAAAACAAAACATTACAGATATAAAGTTATACCTTCCTCCTTCCACTTTACAGAGGAGGAAAGTTGGTGGACATCATTCTAAGGCATGCTTTTATATCTTTATTAATAGGGGTGTGCCCTATGCTGAGTACTTTAGGGTACATATGCCTTTCAACTCTGTATTCAAAGGCCTGTCTGATAGAGAACTCAGTCAAGACACAGTAGTATGTGTGGTATTCTGGGAGCAGAAGGGTAGGGACAGAAACAATAAAATTTCTGTTATCTGGGATGTGAGAGAGGCTCAGATACCACTTTACTGTGGAAACTAATCAGCAATGCCACCGGAAAAATCCCTGACAAGGTAGGTGACTGCTCTCTGCATTTGACTGGAGCTCAGCCCTGATTCACTAAGAGTCAGTTTTGTCATTTGTAAAATAGAGGTGATAATGCCTTTATCACTGGTTTACTATGAAAATCAAAGGATAATTGGGTTAAGTACTTTGACAACTTTTAATCCTTTTTGGAGCCAAGCAGAGTAGAAATATGCACACAAGCAAGAATTATTTTTGTCATAGTCTACTTTATATAGCAGGTTACGCTCAAAATCCTTCAGGCTAGGCTTCAGCAGTATGTAAACCAAGAACTTCCAGATGTACAAGCTGGATTTAGAAAAGGCAGAGGAACCAGAGATCAAAATGCCAACATTTGTTGGATCATAGAAATATTAAGGGAATTCCAGAAAAACATCTACTTCTGCTTCATTGACTATGCTAAAGCCTTTGACTGTGTGGATCACAACAAACTGTGGAAAATTCTTCAAGAGATGGGAATACCAGACCACCTTACCTGTCTCCTGAGAAACTGGTATGTGGGTAAAGAAGTTAACAGTTAGAACCCTGCATGGAACAACTGACTGGTTCAAAATTAGGAAAGAAGTACAAGGTTATATATTGTCATCCTGCTTATCTAACTTATATGCAGAATACATCTTGCAAAATGCTAGGCTGGATCAATCACAAGCTGGAATCAAGATTGCTGGGAGAAATATCAACAATCTCGGATATGCAGATGATACCACTATAATGCCATAAAGTGAAGAAGAACTAAAGAGCCTCTTGACGAGGGTCAAAGAGTGAAAAAGTTGGCTTAAAATTGAACATTCAAAAAACTAAGCTCACAGCCTCCAGTCCCATCAAGTCATGGCAAATAGATGGGAAAACATGGGAATAGTGACAGATTTTATTCTCTTGGGCTCCAAAATCATTGCAGATAGTGACTGCAGTCATGTAATTAAAAGATGCTTGCTCCTTGGAAGAAAAGCTATGACAAACCTAGACAGCATATTAAAAAGCAGAGACATTACTTTGCCGACAAAGGTCCACACAGTAAAGTTACGGTTTTTCCAGCAGTCATGTATGGATGTGAGAGCTGGACCATAAAAAAGGCTGAGCGCCGAAGAATTGGTGCTTTCTAATTGTGGTGGAGAAAACTTGAGACTCCCTTGGACTGCAAGGAGATCCAACCAGTCAGTCCTAAAGGAAATCAGTTCTGAATATTCACTGGAAGGACTGATGCTGAAGTTGAAGCTCCAATACTTTGGCCACCTGGTGTGAAGAACTGACTCTTTGGAAAAGATCTTGATGCTGGGAAAGACTGAAGGCAGGAGGAGAAGGGAACAACAGAGGACGAGATGGTTTGAGGGCATCACCAACTAAACGGACATGAAATTGAGCAAGCTCTGGGAGATAGTGAAGGACAGGGAAGCCTGGCATGCTGCAGTCTACAGGGTTGCAAAGAGTCCAACATGAATTAGCAACTGAACAACAACAAGTGCCTGATACAGCACTTGAAGGCTTTCTGTCTAGTGCTGCTTACTCAGTGCCTTAAATGTGTCCTTCCTGATGCAGAATGGCCTTTGGTCACAGAGAAGTAGTAAAGAGACAAGATTAGGCAGCAGACAGACCCCTTTCCTGTGTTACAACCCCAGGAAACAAACTCTAAAACTTCAGGATTCTAATTTGTAAAACAAGAACAAAAGTTGTACCCACTTCAGGTGAAACAACGCCTGTCTGAAATGAGGACTGAAGAGACAAAGCCTGTGAACTGCTTAGTGCAATGGCTGCAACAGCGTTTTCAGACAACCTGGACAGGGTGACCGACAGCAGGTACCTGCCGGTGCCACTGAGTTAAATGTGAGCTCTTAGGACTAGTTCCCTCCACACAGGACATAACTTGCACGGTGCTGGGCACGTGTGAAGCAAATATCCGACTGCCGCTAGCCAACAGGGATGGAAGAGAGGAGGAAGGGCTGTCTCAGTAAGCGGGGAAGGGTCCCTGACCCCTCACTTCTCTAGACACAGTCTCAGAGGAGGAGCTGAAAGGCGAACCAGGGCGGAGAACAGAGAGGCTTTTCCAATCCCAAAGGCTCAAAGCCAACCAGAACAGGGTGTGCCACTCAGTCCAATGACTAGTAGCAGCGTATCTGATCTTAATTATGATAGGAAAATGTCCAGGCAGAAAGAAGGGAGTCTGGGGTGACCTAATGAGTTAATCTACCTCATCAGCGCTCTCCGACCTTGGACGGGTTCTCATGAGCTTGGCAACGCAGGGTTACAGCACAGTAGAGTTTATGCTTTGAGTCCCCTGTCCATTTGGTGCCCAGCAGCCTGTGACTAGCGTCAACAACTAAGCAGCATGGACACCTACTGAAGATACACCGAAACACGCAGAAGTGCCAAGATCTGTGCGTGGGGTAGAATCCCAGAGGAAGGAAACAGTATTTACATCGGATATGACATCCATCTAAATCTAGGAAGTAAGGAAAAGGGCAACAAGGCAATGCATTTGCCACTGAGCAACTGCCTAACCTGAAACCTCTGCCCACAACCCAGCCCCCAAGCAGCCACAAACCCTCTTTTGGTCACCCCACAGGGTAAAAGACTGAAAGCTCCCATTCTGGCCCTAACCCAATGGCACCACCAGTCCTTTCAGACAACCTAGACAAGGCAGCTGACGACAGACACATGATAGTCAAGGGTCACTGAGTTAACGGACTATCTGGAAAAAGCAAATACACAATAGTTTCTCTCACACTGGAAAAAAAAAGTTGCGCATACAACTAGCTACTATTAACTGTGTTTTAGAATCCTGTGTTAAGATAAGCTCAAAAATTAGAAAGATGGGGTAAGCTGCTGTTATAGTAACCACACATTTGATCATTTCTAGGACTTTCCCATAATCCCATACAACCTTAGGAAAAGTCTGATTTATTAGCAATATCTATGCTATATATTTACTATATTAACTTTATTTCTAGGAATGAATGCTTATAAAAGGCTACAACATACTAAAGCACTTTGTTTTTTGAGTATTCAGTTTTTGTTTTTAAATGAGTCACACTGAAGAGACACTTCCTTTTCCTGGATCAGTTTGTGTAAAAGCTTTAACTATTACTGAGATGGATGATGAGAAGATGATAATGAACAACAGTGTTATTCATTAAAAGGTACTGAACACGTAGCATGTTCTAGGCATTATCCTAAGTCCTTTATACATTTTTTCCTTTCTACAGAGTAGGAACTCGGAACTACGAGGATAAATAGCTTGCCTAAGAGCTTGTAATAAACCCAACACAGGTGGTTTTTCCTACAGTGTCTGAAACAGACTGCTGGTCGTTGTTAAGCATCAGATGTCACCAGCTTTGCATTTAGAGCCTACTTAAAAAACAGAAGTGTCACTCTGAGCACTAAATTTTAACTTGGCAGAGCAGAAATGTAGGAATGAGGAAAACAGGTTCTCATCTTCCAATCTCATGTTTTTGGGAGGGTAGCCTGGCAGCGTTATTTTCTTGAGGGGCCTCCCCAAGGAATGCATAGGTCTTTTCTCTCATATTGGTCAGTTCTCTCAGAGAGGACTCCCCCAGTCTCCTCTCTGAGAGGCAAAATAAGCCTTGTATCCTCAAGTCCAGAGTCTTTCTGCCTCAACTCTCCAGAAAGAAAACCATCAATCTTTCGCTAGGGACTGAGAGAAACCATCTGGGCATCTCACTGCTTCCTAGGAAAACCTCTAGTCAATCAACCTGTCTTGGCTCCGTCCACACCTCTTCTTTAGGAAGTACCTGCTGCTTTGTATTTATGAGTCTTCCTAGTGTCCTCTGGCACACACTGCCTTGCTTTTGGATTTCTTCTGCCAGTTTAAGTTGTAGCTTTCTCTTTCTGCTAAGAAGTACCTTATCTTCTGTTCATCTGTTTTCTAGCTTTCAAAATTTGGTTGTTGTTGCCTCCTCTCTCATTCTCTTTATTTTGTAGGTTTTTGTCTTTTTTACCCTTTATTGTCGTATTTGTGGAGGTTTTGGCAGGGAGTAGGGTTAAGCACATATGTTCAATCTGTCACGTTTTATCAGAAGACTTCTATAGGCTGTTTCTGTGGCTGGCAATAGATTATATAACCTAAAAGTACTGATGATAAAGAAAATGTACTTAAAGCATTCAAGTATTTTTCATCAGTAATACCCTCTGTTTAAAAAAGAAGGAAACAAACATCTTGAGTAAGATACTTAACCTTTCTGATTTTCAATAAATTATGAAACAAAAGGCTAAAATAGTTTCTTAATAACTCTTTAAACTCTAATATCCTTCAACAAAGGCCAAAAAGAAATCACAGTACTATATCTGCTCAACCTAAACCATTTTATTGAAAACATTTGTGCACACATATTAAGACTCGTACATGGATGGTACACGAAGGGTTAACAGTAGTGTTAGGACACAATTCCTAAATATTACCTCTTTTTTTTCCTGGGGGGAGAAAGGATAATCACATGTTAACATTATTCAGGATTACTTTCAGCAATGAAACATAGGTTAATCAAGCTTGGAAAGTTCCTACTTAGAGTAGTACATTACATAATACTGCAGTAAGTTCTTAAAGCATAAAAATTCAGCCATATTCACTGTACCTTGTCTGCTCTGATTTTTAAAAAAATAAAACATTTTACCTACATCCTGTGGTGCTGGAGAAGACTCCTGAGAGTCCCTTGTACAGCAAAGGGATCAAACCAGTCAATCCTAAAGGAAATCAATCCTGAATATTTATTGGAAGGACTGATGCTGAAGCTGAAGCTCCAATACTTTGGCCACCTGATGTGAAGAGCTGACTCACTGGAAAAGACCCTGATGCTGGGAAAGACTGAAGACTAAAGGAGAAGAGGGTGGCAGAGGATGAAATGGTTGTATAGCATCACTGACTCAGTGGACATGAATCTAAACAAACTCTGGGAGATAGTGGAGGACAGAGGAGCCTGGCATGCTCCATGGTGTACAAAGAGTTGGATAGGACTTAGCGACTAAACAATAACAAAAGCGTCAAGAAGGGTCTTGAGGACTGGAGCCCACAAGATTGTGAAACCAACATAAACAGTATCTGACCTAGGCTGAAGCTCAGCAGAGCATCAAGGAACTTCTGTGGCAATGTCCTGTAGCACGTCTGCAGAAAGCCTGGGAAACTGAGAACATACATCACATCACAGTCTCGCTTCCTGGGAAATACAATAACCATCTTCAAACTTATCATCTTTAGAGACACAAAGCTAAACACCATTCCCCTCTTCCTGAAACTCTACGTGTGGACCCCACTGCTTTACCTGGAGGGGCAGCCCAGTCTAACAAACAGAAACACATCAGTGTTTAGTGAATTCAGTACCATATCAGAACAGGGAACAAGTGTCTCCTCCTTTGCACACTGTGGAGAACCATCTGCATTACAGCATGATATCACACATAATGCCACCTCTTCCTCTAGTAAATATGACCGAACTTTTCATTCCGTGCAAAGGCCACATGGGATGTGACATTACACATAAGCCATGTCTCTAGGAAAATTTTATTTTGTATTAGCTCAAGGAATAAAAAAGACTCGAAGGGTTGAGTTAAAATTTCAACTTTAGTGAATTTAGGTCATTCAAAAGTCAGGACTGCTGTTTGATACGCTTTAATGATTTTTTTATTTTCTGGTTATCCTACTCTCTTCTTCAGCGAAGAACCTGCTGCCAAGAAATGTGAACATCACTTTTATTCACTAAATCAAAGAAATTTGCATGATTTGGTATAGAGAAGAGCTTGTCTTTCATGTCTAAATGGAATACATTTGTTGATATACATTCAATATACACATATATATCTGAAATAGGAGTAGGAGATATGGGGAATTCCCTGGCTGTCCTGTAGTTAGGACTCTGCACCCTCATAGCTGAGCCCCTGGGTTTAATTCCTGGTCAGGGAACTAAAATCCTACAAGCTATGCAGTGTGGCCAAACAAAAAATATAATTAAAAAAAAAAATCAGTACCCAACATTTTTTGAACTCTTGTATTATTCCAGTCACTGTACTGCTTTTAAAGACTATTTCATTTATATATTAGAACAAGTCTATATAAGGTAAGTATATTTTCCCCATCTTACAGATGAGGAACCTGATCATCAAAGGGTTAAATAACTTCCCCAAGGAAAGACAGTTAACATAAAACAAGGGCAGAATTTAAACCCAGACAGTCTGACTCCAGAGCTCTTGACAACTGAGCATACTGCCTGGTACCATAATCAGTGATTCTAGGGGCAAAGTCTCTTATTAATTTTCTATCAATAATGGGAGCTTCTAAATGCTCTAGTCTTGAGTATCAACAACAGAAAAGTCAGTGTTAGTCGCTCCATCGTGTCAGACTCTTTGTGATCCCAATGATTGTAGCCCACCAGGCTCCTCTGTCCGTGGAGTTCTCCAGGCAAGAATACTGGAGTGGGTTGCTGTTACCTTCTCCAACGGATCTTCCCAATCCAGGGATAGAACCTGGGTCTCCTGCATTGCAGGTGGATTTTTACCAGCTGAGCCACCAGGTTAGCTTGTCAACCACAGAACAGGAGGTCTACTCTAATTAAGATTAGCCTCCAGAAGGAGGAGGATTTGGCTAGAAAACTTTGACTCATGATTTCAGAAGTTAGAGATACAATCATTTGGTCTGAATTGTACTGAATGAAAGCCACTGTTGTTTCCTGTTTCTGGAATGGGACATTATAAATAGATGTTCGGCAAGCCCGTCAATCCCAGCGTTTCTACTCTTATTCACTAATGACAATCAATTGTCACCATTTGCTATTATATTCCATCAATGACTCTATGCATCTAATGGTATCACAGACATGTATATCTGATACATTCCATGCGTTATGGAATTACGTGTCTTATTTCCTTATAAGTTTATACATATATTCACACATAAGAAAATGTTATCAAATGGAATAATATGCATTTTATAGCTAAGAAGCAGAGCTATCTCCATTCCAAAATGTAAATACCTAAAAGTATAAATAAAAGAATGAGTAAAATAAAACTTAAGAGGGGTGGTAGGTAGGAGAAAGGGCCCATGCTGACTCAGCAGCAAGGCATCCTGTAAGAAAAACAGAGAGCTGAAAAGGAGCTCTTCAAAGTATCCATCCAGTCCTTTCACTTTCTTCATTACAAGCAAAGTGTGCTTGGACCAATTATGTAAACTTGGCTGAGAGCTCTTTGACAATTTTATTATGTAAATTATATTCACTGAGCCTTAATGTACTGCCCTCTTTCTCTTCTCCCAGCAGTCCCAATGCTAAGTCACTGCAGTGGGTGGAACTGCAGAAATATATGGGTGAGGTGGAGTGGAAACAATTCAGAGAGAAGCCTCACAAAGGAGAGGGAATTCTGCCATGGTCTATGACTCTAGACATCTATCTAAGAGAGCTTCAAAATAACCAGTCTATTACAAAGTTCATTTTCCCGTAATAATGTCCACCAGTTCTGTACTCAGCATCTCTATGCTGAGTATAGTATCAGATCTCAAGAACAAGATGAAAACACAAGACTTCTTAAAGTCTACTGCATTCATCCTTTGATCATTAGAGGACATTACTGTTCTTATAAGATGCTGTAGTCATTCTTGATAAGATTAGGACTAAAGGCAGTACCAAAGATAATTTCCAATAGAAATATAAATGTAAGAATAAATACAGTATATATGCAACTATGTGTTATTTATATACCTATTGACAGGAAGGAGAATCACCCACGAGGTATCCCATAAGGTATCTGAAGCTTTGATTCTCTACCTCCTATCTAATTCTACTTATAATTGTAATGATTTTTGATGTAATCTTCATACAACTACACTCCATTACAAATACCTATATGCCTTTGGGAAAGTCTTTTATTCCTTTTGACATAGCTTCTAGCTCTGTAAATTAGACTATTTTGAACAGTTGAAATAGACTATTAATCTGTAACATAACCCTGTTGTTGAAGGTCCACTAATAGACCATTTCATTCTCCCTACACAAAAATGAATATAGACACACCCTCCACACCCCCACGCTGATAAGTCTTTCTCTTCTCTCACTATGGGCTGCTAGGGAGGAACTGACCACTACGCCTGCTGCTTTCACCCATAATCCCAAATCAACTGAGTCAAATGAATAGTAGTTTCACTGCTTCCAGGTAGATTCATGTGCATTCGTTTTATCCCAAGCTATGGTGGGAAGAATAAAAACTAGATTTTTGTGACACTCCAAACATAGCAGTGTTCCACTACTGTTATGATTTATTCAGTGTGGATTTGGAGTGCTGGTGGTAAAGAGAAGACATTTTAGAATTGTCTGTCTCAGCTGAGATGGGATTTTGTGATTATCTAGAGTCACAGAATGGACTGCTTATCTACCCAAGGAGTTGGTCTACAAGAAGGTCAAAGACTTGGAGAGTCCCTGCTATCATGGCACTTCAAAGATCAAAAGTCTACAACAAAGAGAGATGATATCAGAGACCTACTACACACACAATGAGTAACTAATAAGGCCCTACAGTATAGCACAGGGAACTCTACTCAATACTCGGTAATGACCTCCACGGGAGAAGAACCTAAAAAAGAGTGGATGTATGTATATGTATAACTGATTCACTTTGCTATACAGCAGAAATTAACACAACACTGTAAATCAACTGTACTCCAATGAAAGTTAAAAGCAACAGCAAAAAACAAACAAAAAACCCAAGAACTCTGACCAGAGAAACTGCAAGGAAAGCCCATATATCTAAGAGAATGGACCTGCTGTTCTAAAATGCACTAATGTTTACTGTGTGATATATAGAAGTCTACCATGTTTTCTTGTGTTTTTTTGAGGTTTAAAAAGCAAAGGGAAACAACAAATTTCATGCTTTCTTTAATCTCAGTGAATATGAATCATTTCATCATCATGACTTCAATGACTGTCAAAGACCTGAGGTGAAAATGGAAGTAATAAAAACTCTTAGCTGAAAACACAGAACTAACTCTGACATAAGTGAAGTGAAAGTGAAAGTCACTCAGTCGTGTCCAACTTTTTGTGACCGCATGGACTACACAGCCCATGGAATTCTCCAGGCCAGAATTCCTTCTCCAGGGGATCTTCCCAACCCAGGGATCGAACTCACGTCTCCCACACTGCAGGTGGATTCTTTACCAGCTGAGCCACAAGGGAAGTCCTGGCATAAATCATAGCAATTTTTCGATCTGTCTCTGAGAGTAACGGAAATAAAAGCAAAAATAAAGAAATGGGGCCTAATTAAACTTAAAAGCTTTTGCATAGCAAATGAAACCATAAACAAAACCAAAAGTCAACCCACAGAATGGGAGAGAACAAGACTGACAAGGGATTAATTTCCAAAATATACAAACAACTCATATAGCTCAAAAAAAAAAGGGGGGGGGGAGAGGCAGAAGACCTAAGGAGACATTTCTCCAAGACACATATTTCTTAATATATCCAGTCTTCCACATATTGATTTTTGTTTCCCCTACTGTTTTATTTCTTCTTTCTAACTACAGACATGTAATCGGAAGATAATCACACAAACTTTTCAGCTGCTGTATTCTGAGTCAAACAAGGTTTCACTTACAACGTGTATATCATGGACAGGAAAGTCTACTCCAGTATAATCAGAAAGGGAAGAAGGCTTCTTCTGCTCCTTATACCTGCAAACATTTTTTAAAAATCTGTTTTTCTTTTGTGCTGAAAATAGTACAGAGATAAAATGAATATCCACTGACAGAATACAAAATCACTGCATAATAAAATATGTATCAGAATCTAGTTTAATAGTCAAGTAGTCAAAATGTTGTTACAAGTAATTAAGCGGTTCAAAATATACATGGAATGCTGGGCTGCGTTTCCAGGGCAACAAAATGCCAAGTTTCATATTACCTTCTGCAATAATTAACTGAAGTATTTACATTTAAAGTGGCACCTTACACATGTTTCTGAAGATTGCTACACTAGTGCAATTATAATGCTGATCAAGAAACTGTGCTTTAAAAAACTACCCACCTGCTACAGACTCGTTAAAAAAAAAAAGACCAAAAAAACTGTAAGTGTACTCCAGATGCTTGGACTGCATTTTTGTACTAGATCTTGAGAGTAGAGTAAGAATGGAAAAACTGAAACACTTTCAGCAGCAGTAGCTGTGATACGCATATTGTATTTACCAGTATCAAGACAACCGCTATAAAGCAATGTCTGTACCATAAAGCAAAACAAGGAATAGTAATCACAGTTCTTGTCTGACTTCCTTCCTGACCACCACCCATTACCCTACACTCCACCATGGCCTTTAGACAAGTATAACAGAGATTTCATTTGTAGGCCAGTCTGCCAGCAATGATCATTATATCGCTATATTGACGACTCTAAGGTGAAGTCATGACAGCTGAAACAAGCCCACGGTAAAAGAGGAATGTCTGCCAAGAGCAGAAATCAACAGTGGTAGGACCAGGGGTAAATTACCTGCTATATGTATAAACTCATTGGCCAGCAAGTTCCAACATACATACTCATGCACGTTATACTCACTAACCTCTATTTGAGGAAAATGGCATAATGGTTAAATGGCCAGGCTTCAACTCTCTAATCTGGGTTTGATTTCATTGCCAGCTACTTCCTCGATAGCTACTGTGTGTTTTTAGGCAAGCTATTTAATTTCTTCTGATTTTCCTTTTTCTTACCTATAAAATGAGGAAAATAAAGACTATCCATTGAAAAGCTTATAAGGAAGCTCAATTAGTAATATACGATCATGTGCTCAGCACATGAAAGAAAGCTGCTGTTATGATCTCTACTCTCACCACTTTTACTCAACATAGTTTTGAAAGTTCTAGCCAAGGCAATCAGAGAAGAAATAAAAGAAATCCAAGGTGGAAAAAAAGAAGTAAAACAGTCACTGTTTGCAGACGACATGATACTATACACAGAAAATCCTACAGATGTTACCAGAAAACTACTAGTGCTCATCAGTGAATTTGGTAAAGTTGCAGGATACAAAATTAATACACAGAAAGTACTTGCATTGCTATACACTAACAATGAAAGATCAGAAAGAGAAATTAAGGAAACAATCCCAATCACCACTGTATCAAAAATAATAAAATACCTAGGAATAAACCTACCTATAAGACAAAAGACCTTTACTCTGAAAACTAAGAAACTGAAGATGACACAAACCCGATGGGAGGATATATCATTTTCTTGGACTGAAAGAATCTGTCAAAATGACGATACTACCTAAGGCAATGTACAGATTCAATGCAATCTCTATCAAATTACCACTGGCATTTTTCACAGAAAAAGAGCAAAAACTTTTAAAATTCATATGGAAACACTAAAGACCCTTACTACCCAAAGCAATCTTGAGAAAGAAAAATGGAACTGGAGGACTCAGACTCCCTGATCTCAGCTATATGACAAAAATACAGTAATGAAAACAGTATGGCACTGGCACAAAAAAACCAGAAATATCAATGGAACAGGACAGGAAGCCCAGAAATAAATCCACACACCTGTGGCCAATTAATCTATGACAAGAAAGCAAAAATATACAATGGAGAAAAGACAGTCTCTTCAATAAGTGGTGCTGGGAAAACTGAACAGATACAAATAACATACTGAAACTAGAACAATCTCTAACAGCATACACAAAAATAAACTCAAAAGGATCAAAGACCTAAATGTGAGGCGGGACACTACAAAACTCCTAGAGGAAAATAGCTTTTGACTTAAATCACAGTAATATCCTGTTTGATCCGTCTAGAATAATAAACATAAAAACAAAAATAAACAAATGGGATCTAATTAAACTTAAAACCTTCTGCACAGCAAAGGAAAACGTCAACAAAAATGAAAAGACAACGCACAGAATAGGAGACATTTACAAAGTGACCAACAAGGGATTAATCTCCAAAATATACAAATAGCTCATGTAGCTCAATACAAAAACCACAAAACAAACAAACAAAAAAACCCACAACCCAATTAAAAAAAAAGGACAGAATATCTAAACAGACATTTCTCCAAAGAAGACATATAGATGGCCAAAAAGCACATGAAACAATGCTCAACAGCACCAATTATCAGAGCAATGCAAATCAAAACTACAATGAAGTATCACCTCACACATGATTGGAATGGCCATCACCAAAAAGTTTACAAATAAGCACTGGAGAGGAGGTGGAGAAGAGAGAACCCTCCTACATTGCTGGTAGGACTGTAAATTGGTACCGTCATTATGAAGAACAGTACTGAAGTTTCTTAAAAAGCTAAAAACAGAACTACCATATGACCTAGCAATCCCATTCCTGGGCATACATCCAGAGAAAGCCATTATATGAAAAGATACATGTACCCCAGTGTTCATTGCAGCAATTTTTACGATAGCCAAGACAAGAAAAAAATATATATATACCCATCGAGGAATGGATAAAGAAGATGTGGTATATATACGCAACTGAATATAACTTAACCACAAAAAAAGAAATAACATTCCATGCAGCAACATGGATGGACCTGGAAGTTAGTCAGATAATGGCAAAAACAAGGTAGGTGGTTGGCTTTGAGAAGAAAATAATTATAAGATGGAATAGCAACCAGACTGTGAGGAGAGCTCAGAAATGAAACTCAGGGTACTTCTTTGGGAGAACTGCAAAAAAATGACTCTCATCTTTCAGCTTAAGATAGTGGTAAGATTTCAGGAAAGAAGAAGTGCAGATACTCATTTATTTAACAGGCAATTACTGAACATTTATTACTTTTATTATGTAGAATACTTTTTAAGGTCCTTTGTTAATTGTCAAGTTTTATTAGACAAGGTTTACTCAAAATGCAGACAATCTCACAATTTGATAATATCACAAAGCTAGGTCCCACGTGACCAGTGTGACCTGAGTGACGCAAGCCAACTTCTACCAGTGGGCAAGTCAGGGGTTACTGCTGGCTGGAGTGATCTGAAATGGCATCATGGAGTTTGGACACTTGGGATCTGGCAGACATTTAAAACTGGATCCCCAGGGCAAGAGCAGGGTCCAATTTACAGATCAAATAAAATTAATACTCATTAAGCAAAACTGAATGAGCCAGGAAAGTTAATTCCATAAATGCAGGCTTTATGTTAGTGATTAGTGATATCTGGCTGGAAAATTAGGTTGGAACCAAATTATACAAACAGTCTGGGCTATTTTTGAAATATGTGGCATGAAGAACAGGAATGACCCTTAGGGGGTAGAAAGGCTTGGGTAATCACTTTATTCCTCTTCTAACTCCACATCTAGTATATGATAGTAGATCTACTGATGACTGTCAGAACATATGAGTCACATAGTTTTATCACCTTAATAAAGTTTACTTGGACAGACACTTCATCGAGTCATAAAATAAGTGAATGATGATGTTTACATCTCTATTTTACAACTGGGAATTGAAAATCAAAGGCGCCATGAATACAACTTGTAAAACACAGCACTATTTAGTGTCTTAATTGGAAGAGAGGCCTGATTCTGTTACAAAAACTAAGAATATGACTTCAAGTAGACTATAATATTTATGAATTTAACTAAGGTCAAGTATCTTATTTTAAACTAATGATTAGACTATTAAAGTGAAAGCAGGATTCTGATTTGAAATTTGTTAATGATATTTTCTCTTCTTTGAAAGTTTGCTATGAACAGAATTTGAATATAAATAGCAGAAACAGAAAACAGGTTAGAGCTTGATTTAGGATGATATTCCATAGAACAAAGAGAAGGCGGCACAGAATATGAAGGGAGAAGTAAGAGGCGCTGGTGAAGAAGTGAAAGAGTGAACTACAGATGCGAGGATATTAAAAGTACCTCATGAAGAACAGTACAAGAGAGTGAAAATTTGAGAGAGGACATAGACCTACCTATCATTCTCACAGAGTTGGAAAGACATTGCAGCTAGAAAATCAGACATCCACAACGCCGCCTCCTCCTACTGCGAAGACCCACACCTTCCTTCGCTGAGCTGCTCCAGTACCAGCTTCCCTCGAGCACCCCTAGATGGAGCATACACACGACTGCTCCGACTCCCAACCCTGGTAAAGAAGCTGAACAGCAAGTTCCCGCGGCCTGAATCTGAACCAAAGTCCCCAAACGGCACCATGTGCTTCTCATGTTCTGTGTATCAGCTGCCAACTTAGCTCCTAGCTATAGGCAGAGAAATGACAAGGAAAATGTTACTCAACTACAGGAGAAGGAACTCCTACAGCAAAAAAGGGGTCAGAAATGTGCTGTGTGTTACCATCAGGTTCATGAACCTTTCCTCATAGTAGAAAACATGCTGAATTTTAAGGCAAAAGGGCCCCCAAACCTTCTCAAAGCAGGGCTCAGAGCTCTAGGGAAAGCCATCTGGACACTGGTGTCCCTTTGTACCTATAGAATGTGTTAATGTCTCCAAAGCATCTCTATGTATGAGCTGAGTGATTCCTGCATGACTTTAAAAAAAATTTTTGTACTCCTTAATTTTTACTGGAGTACAGTTGCTTTACATGACTTTCTGTCTTTAAAGATGAGAAAACTGAAGTCAACAAGGCTAGCTGACCTGACAAGGATCAGACCATAAAAATCATTTTGATGGACCCACACAGAACTTGCAGTCCAGGGCTGTTAACCCACACCACTTTCCTAGACTGCTATTCTGTTTCATAATGAAATTTATTTGTAATTGCCTAAATATATGTCCTTACTTGCTCAAACAATGGGTTTGGAGGAAGACAAAGTGTCTGTAGTTCAGAGATTTAAATGACATTAATTTGATTTTGGATTTTATTCAGCAAATACTTATTGAGGCTCAACTATGTTCCAGGAACAGGTAAGTACTGGGGATACAAAAATCAAGTAAGACAGAATCATTATCCTTAAAAAGTTCACCTTAGATTGGTTTTTCTCCAGAAGCACATTTTGTCCAAAGTCAAAAATGTCAGCAGTCAAAATAAAATTTACTGCTGCCAAAGATGCAGATATCAAAACAAATTAAAAAGAATCTGTACTATATTGCAGTAATAAGATATCAAGATCTTTAAAAAAAAGCACTCAGATGTTGCTCTCCAAATAAATATCCAGGTCAATCATGTGAATCACTACCAAGCACTTGGCCAAAAAGATCTAACAGTAGAGCTCAAATGATTACACTCTGCAAAGAAAAATAATACTTAGAAAAGAAAGAGGAAAAAAAATTACACAGGGGCATTAATAACTACTTTCATGGTGACTCCAACCTCAACTAACATGGGCATGTAAACTAGCCTCAGGAGTTTCCCGACTTGTTTTTCAAACCTATATTCAATTCAGAGTTAAATGTTCTTTTTAGGCTGGAAAAAGATCTAAAAGCAAGCTTCTTAAAATGTAATAAAATTTTGGAATCATAAACATGACAGTTTATCACTGGACTATAACAGAATATAAAAATCATTCTTTCTTTCAGTTTTCTAAAAGCCCAGAGGCTTACAGACACATCTACTAGCAAGTCAAAACAAATACTGGGCAACTTTTGCCTCTGTCCCTAAGAAGATTCTATTATTCTCTTTACCTCATGAGTGTTTCTGAATAGGAAAGGAAGTGTTTTGGCACCACTATGGAAGGTGATATGAATACCGAGCCTGATATATCAGAGTGTACTTTCAGGAGAATGAGATACATCATCACAATTTCATGTTAATTTAAATTTAAACGTGCCTGGATGTTTGTAGAGCTAACAAGTAATGCTTTTATGAGATTAGGTGATATGGGAAATAAGTGTTCTTCCAGGCTGAGAGGAGGACTCCGAACTTCAAAGGTTTAGGATCAAGGTCCTCTGCTGTCACTCGCTAGCTGTCTGACCTTGGAAAAGTTTCTCCTCTGGCTTACATCCTTTATCTACAAAAGAAGGGCAAAAACAGTATCTGTCCTCTCAATTTTACAGGCTCTCATATTAAGATGATAAACAAAAAATGAGGTAACAATGTACTCTTGCACAGTTAAAAAGTAATTTCTATTTGACCTTTATTTTGATGACCCACAACGTCACTCCAGTTGATGGGTGGTCAAATGGACATGTGAGAGGTTTGCTCAGCTTCATCCCAATCTGACTGAGCATTCCTGAAGGCAGGGAGTCAGTGTGACCAGTCTCCAGCACTCCCACTTAAGGAAGCACGTTCCTGAGTGATGTAACTAGCCAGCTCCGGAGCCAACAGCTCAGATGGGAAGGAGGAGGCAGGGGAAGGAATACGCACATGCTTTCTTGCTAATTCTTTCACTGACTACATTATTTATATGGTGCAGTGCATTTCAAGATTGTTATGTACAGTTTTGTTTTGTAAAGTGGCCCAAAGGTGGGAACAGGGACTAAATCAGCCCTAGCAACTATGTAATCAAGTAAAAGGTTGCACCTTTCAGAAAAAGATGCCTTTTCTCTAATTTATCCACCTGAAAGAGGCAGTCTTTTTCTTATTTGCACAAAGATGCCCTAAATGCTCTTTGAGGTCCTGGTCACATGTCAGACTTTCAACCATCACTTGAGCCTCTCCACTAGGGAGAGGAAAGATGGAATCTATATTCACATAAGGTCTTTCAAAGACACTTCAGTTGATAAGGTTGTTAAACACAGGAGAAAAGGGAATAATGGAGGTTCAGCAGAGGTGGACAGAACTGTGGACTTTTTTTTTTTTTAATAAATTTATTTATTTTAGTTGGGGGCTAATTACTTTACAATATTGTAGTGGTTTTTGCCATACACTGACATGAATCAGCCATGGGTTTACATGTGTTCCCCATCCTGAACCGTAGACTTTTAATTAAAACAAATGTGGTGCTAATGGATAAAAAGGTGGATCAGTGGAACAACACAGAAAGTTTAGACACAGGGCCAAACCCAAATAAGAAATTAGTACATGATAAGGTAGCATTTTATATCAGTAGGCAAAAAAATAAAGGATTATTCAATAAATGGCATCAGGTTAACTAGGAAGCTATTTGCTTTAAGCGTGTGTGGGGGCCTGTGTATGTATGAATCCGTACTTCACACAATTAAACCAAAATAAACTCCAGATGAATATTTACACATGAGAAACAAAAGCATACATTCACTGATGGAAAATATGGAAAAATTTCTTGGGACATAGCGTTACTCTGAGTCTGATGCAAAAGTCATAAAAATAAACGAATTACACAAAAAATTAAAATGTCTACATAGCAGAAACTATCATAAAACAAAGCAATTAAAAAATAAACCCAAAAAGTAATAAGAAAAATATTCATCAATTCAAGGTCATTCCCTAACATCGAGAGGTCCTACAGATTAATAAGAGGCCAACAACTCAGCAGAAAGACAGGATAAAAGATAAGTTCACAGAAATATGAACACTTAGGCATGTAAGAACCAGTCAACTTCACCTATAATAAAAATAAATGCAAAATAAAACTACACTGAGAAGCTATGTATCAGTTCAAAATGTTAACTTGTAATTTAAAATCTTCTTAAGAAGAAAACTCCAGGCCCAGATGACTTCAATGGTGAATCCTTTCAAATGTGGAAGAAATAATATAAATCTTCTACAAAAATTTCAGACAATAAAAGGAGAAAATACTTTCCAATACATTTTGTGACATCATCTAATCCTGATACTAAAACCACACAAAGATGTTACAAGCAAAGAAATTTACACCAGTATTACTGACAACAAAGACACAAATGTGTCTACCAAATATTAATAAACTAAGTACATATTGAGACAATACATTCTTGGGCATTTATCTTAAGAATGCTAGGTGGATTAACATTTAAAAAAGAATCAAGAGTAATTCAGTACTATAAAAGAATGGAGAAGATAATCCATATGACAGTCCCTATAGTTGTAGAAACAGTACTGGAAAAGACCCTGATGCTGGGAAAAGCTGAAGGCAAGAAGAGAAGAATGGGCATTTGAATCGACAAATCAATGGAGAAGGAATACCACTCTACTCTAAAAAGAACAGGACTCTGGCAAATTGGCTAATTCCAGGAGTGTGGCAGGTAAAGTATAAGATGAGACTACAATATCTTCCTGTGCTAGAAAATAAGAAAATGCTCAAAGAATGAGAGAGACATAACAGAACAATGCAAGAGAGACGGTCTCCTACTGACCAAATCTGGGACAATTTGGCAATCGAAATATTACTAAGTAATGGATCAGAACTCAGTAAAATACAATCAAGAGGCCTTATGACAGAAATAAATGAATACATATGTAAATGAAGGGAAAGGACAAGTTCTTTCTTACAATAGAATGCTAACTAAAACACAAACAGAAGGATGCAATTAGAAAATCATGAAGGCTTCCCTAGTGGCGCAGTGGTAGACAATCCGCCCGCCAATGCAGGAGACAAGTTCAGTTCCTGATCTGGGAAGATCCCACATGCTGCAGACTAAGTATGCGCCACAACTATCGAGCCTGTGCTCCAGAGTCCGGGAGTTGCAACTATTGAGCCCACATGCTGCAACTATTGAAGTCTGTGCACCCTACAGACTGTGCTCTGAAACAAGAGAAGCCACCACAACGGAAGCCCGCACACCACAGCTAGAGAGCAGCCCCTGCTTGCCGCAACTAGCAAGAAGGCCCGCACAGCAACGAAGACCCAGCACAGTCATAAATAAATATATACAATTATTTTTAAAGTTTACTGAAAGAGAAGCTCTAAATAAAGGAAGCAATATCCCATGTTATTGTATCTGTAAAATTAATGCAAGTCCAATCAAACTACTGAAATCCTGAGGAGAAGAACAGGCCACCCTCACTCTCACCTCACGCTGCCGACCTGCTCTTGAAGGTGCTACACAGCTTTCCTCCCTCACTAGCGGTCAGTCAGCTCCTGCTGCTCCTCCTCTTTGCCACAATTAATAGTGTCAAAACTCTTCATTTTCACATTTGATGAGTGTGAGAATATGTAGTATTTTAATCTGCAAAAGAATTACTAATGAGTGAGCCCCTTTTCAGATACTTATGTCCACTCTGATTTTTCAGTTTGTGAATTGCTGATTAATATCCTCTACCCATTTCTCTATTATCTTCTTACCGTATCGATCTATATATGTATTCCTGTCTTTGCCAGTTATATGTATTGGGAGTTTTTTCCTTGTCTTTGGCTTGTCTTTTAATTTGCTAATGGTATCTCTTGTGACATAGAACTTTACAATTTTAATTCATTAAATTTCATCAATCTGTTATCAGTATTTTGTCTTATTTTAAAAAGTCATACAAATATTAATATGTTCCTATACTTTTTTGTAGAAGCTATTTTATACTTTGCTTTTTCCATTTAAGTTTTAAACTAGCTTTAAAAAAAGATGTGTGTGCACTTGTGTTTTGAGATACGAATTAACTTTTTTCATATAATCAATTGTTCAAGTGCCATTTATTAGCTAGTCTTTCTCCTGTGATACATATAAAACATCTCAAGTTTCCATGTGCACAAGTACATTTCTGGGCTCTCTACTCTGTTGTACCAGTCTGTTTATCTAAGTCTAATCCACCATCTCATTCTTATTTATTTAGCTTCCTATTAATTCTCGTTATCTACCTTGAAGAGCAATCATTTTATCTTAAATCTCCTTAAAGATGTCTTAGTATTTTTGGCCCTTTACTCTTTCACTCTGAATTTTAGGATCTTCTCAGGTTCCAAAAAAAATTTTGCTGAGACTTTAGTTGGAATTACACTGAATTTACAGCTGAAAGCTGAGTTAGTGTTAAATATTTTAAAACAAATAAAATGGAAAGGTGTAGTAAAGTGTGGTAGGAAGCACATTAATAAGTGATTTTTTTCCCATAAAAACTGAAAAAAGTACATAACTTTTTCATAAGCAAAACATAATTTCAAAAATATGGAAAATGTTCATGTTCCAATCTATCCTGTAAGGCCACAGGGGTCAGCCTGGTTGTCCAAATAATAATAGACTACATAAAAAGAAACTCTAAGTTTCTATTGCTCAGGGGAAAAAAACCAATAAAATAAAACAAAATAAAGAATGGAGAATGCTGACAACATTAAGCACTTTAATCCAGTCTGAGCTGTTCTTGTGTACTACAGGTATCAGAGCTAAAATCACTGGCAGCAGTCCCTCAGTTTCTATTTCACTGTTTAATGTTTTCTGTCATGCTCCTAGCCTTCAGAATAGAGTTCTCTTTTTGTGTCTAATCTGCATCTTGATTGGCGATTCAATAACATCTTATCAGAGATCAGTTTTGGTGCAGGTTGTTCCTAATGAGAAATCACCTTCTTTAGGTGTCTCCTTGTCGCCACAGATGGGAAGCAGGTGACTTTCTGCTGCCCCCTTCTGGTTTTCAGTTGCTGTAAAGCTTAAGCAATATGGGTGTGTGTGTGTGTATATATATATATATATATATATATATATATATATATATATATATATATATATGCTGCTGTTGGTAAGTCGCTTCAGTCGTGTCCGACTCTGTGCTACCCCATAGACGGCAGCCCACCAGGCTCCCCCGTCCCTGGGATTCTCCAGGCAAGAACACTGCAGTGGGTTGCCATTTCCTTCTCCAGTGTATGAAAGGGAAAGGTGAAAGTGAAGTCGCTCAGTCGTGTCCGACTCTAAGTGACCCCATGGACTGTAGCCTACCAGGCTCCTCCGTCCATGGGATCTTCCAGGCAAGAGTACTGGAGTGGGGTGCCATTGTGAGCCCTTCCCATTTTAGGGCCAGACGGCTTTCCAAAAAATGTGATGTCCTTCCCATCTGGGTGTTTAACTACTCCTGTTTGTTCATAGATGCTCCTGTAAGCATCTATTTCTCCCTATCCCTAAGCCATGATAATCTTTTTACCTTAATGCCCTTGGGGTGAAAGTGGTGAAGATGGAGGGAGAATATTAATCTTAGAAATTTAAACTAGAGTCAAAATACATTTTCCCTAAGGAGAGAAGTATAGGAAAGAGACAGTCCCTGTTCTTAAAGATGTTGCAATTGAGTAAAACCAACACTAAAGCCCAGTTAATTGAACATCAACCTTCTCTGTCCCAAGATCATTCTAAGGACCTCATAATGTATTCACTTCTTCAAGTCTCATATACCTATCTTAAATCACAGGCACTATTTTAATCCCCATTTTGTGGACGAGGAAACTGAGGGACAGAGAATGTAAGTCACTAAATCATACAGTTTATAGACAGCTGTATTCAAATTCAGACAGACTGGCTCCAGAGAGGTCATGTTCTTATCTAATACATTATACTGTTTCTCAAGTAAAGAAAAATAAGAACATATGTTTGATTAGTCAAAAGAAAAAACTAAATAAGCACTCCTGAAGAGATAAAAGAACATTCTACAGAAGGGGTCAGAGAAATCACACTCTAATGCTGAAGATCAGAGCAAGTTCATGGATGCAACAGGATTCAGGACAGATCTTAAAAGGCAGACTGTATTCGATTGCAGGGTGAGAGGGAGAATGGAGGGAAAACAGGGGCAAAGACAATACAGTACAGGGCACATTCAGGGAGCAGCAGTCCATCACGGCTGGAGTCTACAAACACCGTGTAAGTGGGCCACACGCGTGACTTGTTACTACCTGCTATCAAGTCAGTCAACAGAGGATTATAACAATCTATATGTACAAGTTCCACAAAGTTCTCGTTTTAACAAATAATTTCAGTGTCCTTCCCATCAAAACTCTGCCTGGGCTTTTATCAACAGAGACTAATGACCGATTTAAGTTTCCCCTCCGAGTAGCATCCATCATGGAGCTGTAAAACAGTCAGCATTCACGACATAGTGTTCATGTGCTGTGGTGGCCGGGTGTTGGAAGACCTGGTTTAAGTCCCAGCTTTGCCCATCATGAGCTACAAAACTGGTGATACATTTGTCTTAATATCAGCACTTATATTAAAAAAGAACAGATTTCAAAATAGACTCTTGCCTGGTTGAAAAAAAATAACAAACATAATAGGAAATCTGGCATGGAAATGATAGGAGCCAAGAGCACTAAAGAGAACGCACATCAAATACGTCTAGTTTCTCAAATGTTCTCTCGTCTACACCCACAGGATCTGGAAATACTTGGGAATTCATTTGCTATTGGCTCCAAAATTCATGATGCAATCAACTGAAACCTCTGTTCTCAAAAATCTCTTCCTGAAGCTTCTGTTTATCTACTCATGTCTTCCTTAAATACTGCACCAGCTCCTGAAAAGATCTTAATTATCTTTATGTCAAACCTCAATACAAAACCATACCAAAGTCTCTTTGTTTAATAAATGAAATCTGTTCAGTTATACTTTCTGTCTTACAGCTTTAATTCCTGGCACTATAATTATGACTTCAAGTTAATGAAAATAACCAGTAAACAGATTTTTAGCTCAAAGGACTCTACACTGTAGAAAACACTTTGGATATATCTTTTTATAGGAACTATAGGAGATTTTAGGTTTAATTTGCAGAGGTTTCTGCAGCTATTGGAATAATCAACTTTAGCCCTCTCTTTCTAAATCCCATGTGTATGGCAAGGCATTTTTGTGGGCCTTTCAGACAAAACTGATAGGAAAATGTCAAATATATACAGCACAGAAATTAGTTCCCTGGAAAACGAAAGAGTGAATACCCTACTCTCATACCAAGAAATGTACCAATGGTACATTTGGTAAATGAAGAAGCCTGCCTCCCAAATCTAGAAGAGAATGAGTGATTCCCTATCCTTTCTGTTTAATTTTACATCTGTTAGCTGTTCTTTTGATATTCATGGTTAAGGTATCTGAACTTCAGTTCAACTATTTAAATAAATAAGGCTCTGAATGAGAAACTAAATAAAAACTATAACCTTATACTTTCAAAGGCAGGTCTAGCTCAGTCTCTGTGGCTCAGTCATTATCCTAAAGGATGATGCTGTTAAAATTCTGCACTCAATATGCCAGCAAATTTGGAAAACTCAGCAGTGGCCACAGGACTGGAAAAGGTCAGTTTTCATTACAATGCCAAAGAATGCTCAAACTACCACACAATTACACTCATCTCACATGCTAGCAAAGTAATGCTCAAAATTCTCCAAGCCAGGCTTCAACAGTATGTGAAACGAGAACTTCCAGATACTCGAACTGGATTTAGAAAAGGTAGAGGAAACAGAGATCAAATTGCCAACATCCATTGGATCATAGAAAAAGCACAAGAGTTCCAGAAAAACTTCTGAACTACTTCTGAATCTACTTCTGCTTTAATGACTACACCAAAGCCTTTGACTGTGTGGATTACAACAAACTGGAAAATTCTTCAAGAGATGGGAATACCAGACCACCTTACCTGTCTCCTGAGAAACCTGTATGCAGGTCAAGAAGCAACAGTTAGAACTGGACACAGAACAACAGACTGGTTCCAAATCGGGAAAGGAGTACATCAAGGCTGTATATTGTCACCCTGCTTATCTAACTTATATGCAGAGTACATCATGAGAAATGCTGGGCTGGATGAAGTACAAGCTGGAATCCAGATTGCCAGGAGAAATATCAATAACTTCAGATATGCAGATGCCACCACCCTTATGGCAGAAAGTGAAGAGGATCTAAAGAGGCTCTTGATGAAAGTGAAAGAGGAGAGTGAAAACGCTAACTTAAAACTAAACATTCAAAAAATGAAGATCATGGATCTGGTCCCATCACTTCATGGGAAATAGATGGAGAAACAATGGAAACAGTGACAGACTTACTTTCTTGGCCTCCAAAATCACTGCAAATGGTGATTGCAGCCATGAAATTAAAAGACGCTTGCTCTTTGGAAGAAAAGCTACGACAAAACTAGAGAGCGTATTCAAAAGCAGAGACATTACTTTGCCGACAAAGGTCCATCTAATCAAAGCTATGGTTTTTCCAGTAGTCATGTATGGATATGACAGTTGGACCATAAAGAAGGCTGAGCACTGAAGAATTGATGCTTTTGAACTGTGGTGTTGGAGAAGGCTCTTGAGAGTCCCTTGGACTGCAAGGAGATCAAACCAGTCCACCCTAAAGGTAATCAGTCCCGAATATTCACTGGAAGGACTGATGCTGAAGCTGAAACTCCAATGCTTTGGCCACCTGATGTGAAGAACTGACTCACTGGAAAAGACCCTGATGCTGGAAAGATTGAAGGCATGAGGAGAAGGGGACGACAGAAGATAAGACGGTTGGATGGCATCACCGACTCGATGGACATGAGTTGGAGCGAACTCTGGGAGTTGGTGAAGGACAGGGAAGCCTGGCGTGCTGTTGTCCATGGGGCCGCAAAGAGTTGGACACGACTGAGCGACTGAACTGATCTGATACTTTCAAAGTCTGAAGCTCCTGGTAATAAAAGTCTAACGTCTACATCTCTATGGGCTTCCCTGGTGGCTCAGAGGGTAAAGTGTCTGCCTGCGGGAGACCTGGGTTTGATCCCCAGCTTGGGAAGATCCCCTGGAGAAGGAGATGGCAACCCACTCCAGTACTCTTGCCTGGGAAATTCCACAGACAGAGGAGCCTGGTAGGCTACAGACCATGGGACTGCAAAGAATCGCACACAACTGAGCAACTTCTACATCTCTGCATCAGTGAGACTGAGAAACACAGGTTTCAGATATGTAAGGTCCCTTGAGAGGGATCCAGGATCATTTGCTCATCTAGGAAGCTGATGTCCAGGTGGTTCATTAATTCCAAGTTACCGATCAACGTGAACCCAGGAAACAGGTCCTGAAAACACAGGTCCTGACTCTTTCCTCCCATTGTGATTCCTTCAGGGTCTTTTTAGCACTTTTTTCCCCATGACTATGTATTTTTAACTGGTGAACCTCTGCATATGCTTGGTTTTTCTGGGTTTAGTTAAATTCAGGTCACTCTGTTAAGAGGTATTTAGTATTCACTGTATATTCTGGTTTATTACCTAGACTGCCTTAGGAAAAAGAACTAGCACGAAGAGGCACGCTGGTCTAGCTGATAAGTCTCTGAACTTGAAGTCTGGCCTTCATCCACAACTAGAGCTCGGACTTGACACACAGAAACAATTGGTTAGTCTTCCTAAGTCTTAACTTCACAGATTCTGAGAGTTAGAAGGACTTTAGAGAGCACCTAGTCTATCCTGGTGCCAGGATATCAGGCAGGCCCTAATGTAGGTATGTTTTGCAGTTGTTCTTTCTCCACAGGTCTGTGGTCAGTAGGCATAAGATGTGGTGCAGCAAACCTGGAAATAGACGTGTGAACAATGAAGAGGCAAAAGAAAAACCCACCCCCTTGCTGTCTTCTAAATCTACTTCCAGTACTTCTATCAATGTACCAGACATTTCCTCATTAACTGAGGTTCAATTTTCAGTTCATTTTTGACCTTCCTTGTTTTCTAACTTTATATTCATCCTGTCACTAATCCTATTGACTTTTCCTTCTTATGTGCAAAATATCTCTCTTCATTTCCGCTGTCAACTACTACAAGACAGGCCTTTTATCACCCTAAGTATAGACAATAAATTTCCCTCCAACATTTAATCTCTTTCAGTCCAAAATTTACTGTTACTAATGTTCTTGAAATACTTTTATGATACACGCCAACTCAGGAATCTACTGACAACTAATATTGCATAAGTGTTAGTTGCTCAGCTGTGTCCGACTGTTTGTGACCCCATGGACTGCAGCCTACCAGGCTCCTCTGTCTATGGAATTCTTCAGGCAAGAATATTGGAGTGGGTTGCCATTCCCTTTTCCAGGGGATCTTCCTAACCCAGGGATTGAACCTGGGTTTCTTGCATTGCAGGCAGATTCTTTACAGTCTGAGCCATCAGGAAAGGCCCCCAAAATATGCTCCTCTGTCCATGGAATTCTTCACAGGAATACTGTAATGGGTTACCATTCCCTTCTCCAGGGGATCTCCTGTCACAGGGATTGAATCCAGGTCTTCTGCATTGCAGGCAGATTCTTTATTATTATCTGAGCCTCCAGGGAATAATCTTGAGGCTCTTTTTAAAAGTACTTTTTGAAAATCTAACATACACAGGCCTTGATGGACATAATCTGTTTGTAACGGATATTATTCCACATGTATACAGTGTGTCAGGTGTTCTGAGAAGTGAAATTATTTGTCAAAGGATATGTGTGTTCATAATTTTGATAGTGAAAGTTGCTCAGTCACGTCCAACTCTTTGTGACCCCATGGACTCTGCAACCCCATGGACACTCCATGGAATTCTCCAGGCCAGAATACTGGAGTGGGTAACCTTTCCCTTTTCCAGGGGATCTTCCCAACCCAGGGACAGAACCCAGATCTCCCGCACTGCAGGTGGATTCTTTACCAGCTGAGCTATTAAGGAAGCCCAAGAATACTGGAGTGGGTACCCTATCTCTTCTCCAGGGGATCTTTCTGACCCAGGAATTGAACCAGGTCTCCTGCATTGCAGTGGATTCTTTACCAACTGAACTGTCAGGGAATGTTGCCCAAGTTCTCTCTATGGAAGTTGTACCAATTTACATATCTACTAGCGATGTATGATGCTTCCAGCATGCTGTTCTCTCTATAATCTGCCTTACTCCCAGGTAGGCCCCTGTAAATCCCCATAAAGTTAGTTCTCACCCCACTCTATTATATCTAATTATCCCTAGCCAATTTATAAACTTTCTGATTGTAGTGATTCATATCCTTCCTTTGAACACACCACAGTTCTGGCAAACTAAAAAGTACTTCTCTTAAACCTTCTATTGGCTTCGGAACTTCCTTTATAAACAGAGATGAGAATCATTTGTCTTACAGACTTGAAATCCGAAATTCTGTCAGGACAGTTTAAATTTGTCTTCAATGGAAAAAGAGTGATTACTGACTTTCACAAAAGCAATCTCGCTTCATATCCACTATAATCTTCCCTCTATCTTATTTCTGTCTTATTTCTAAATATATACTGGGCTTCCCTGGTGGTTCAGTCAGTAAAAAATCTGCTTGTGATGCAGTAGACTACCTGTAGCGCAGGAGACACAGATTTGATCCCTGGGTCAGGAAGATCCTCTGGAAAACCACTCCAGTATTCTTGCCTAAAAAATCCCACGGACAGAGGAGCCTGGTGGGAGTCCATGGGGTCGCAAGAGTTGGACATGACTTAGCAACTAAACCATCACCATATACTAGGCATTCAATACATATTCCTGGAATTGATCTTGCTAATTTCCTTATTATTAATATGTATGTATGTATGTGTGAACATACACAGACACATACTGTCATTCTAAAATTGATATGTAATGCAAAAGACTAGACAAAACGACTTTGAAAAAAGAAAAGAACCAAGTTGGAAGCCTTACACTACCTAATTTTAAGACTGGCTATAAAAGACAGCCATAAAGATAGTGTAGTATTGGCATCAAGAGAGACAACGGAGACATATCCCTGGCACTCTAGTGGTTAGGACTCCATGCTTCTACTCCAAGGGGCATGCATTCTATCCTTGGTCAGGGAACTAAAATCCCACATGCTGCACAGAGCAGCCAGAGGGGTAAAAAAAAGACAGGAAATGGAATTTAGATCAAAGGGACAAAACAGCTCAGAAAGAGACTCACTCATCTATACTCAATTGATTTTTGACAAAGATTCAAAGATAGTTCAGTGCAGAGAGAATAGTCTTTAACAAATGGTTCTGATAGGACTAGGTATTCTTATGTCAAAAATTTAACTTGGACCCTTACCTCACACCATATAAAAAAAAGTAATAACTTAAAATGGATCGTAGACCTAACCGTGGAACCTAAAACTATAAAACTTCTCAAACAAAACACAAGAGAAAAATCTCTGTGATGTTGGGTGAAGCAAAGGTTTCTCATCTGACACCAAAGGCACAATTTAGAAAAGAAAAAACTATTAATAACTGGACTACCATCAAAAATAAAAACTGCTCTTTGAAAAATACTGTTAGTGAATAAAAAGATAAATTACAAGAGAAAAAGTTCTCAAAACTCAATAATAAGAAAACATGAGATTCAATAAAAGATGTGATAAAAGATTTAAACAGATACTTCACTGAGTAGTTACAAGGATTGAAGATAAGTCCATGAAAAGATGTTCAATATCACTGATTATCAGGCAAATATTTATATAAATTAAAACCACAGTGACAGTGAGATACCATTAAACACATGCTAGCATGGTCAACTCTGCTGGCAAAAATATGGAGGCCCTGGAATTGCTGTTGGGATTGGACAATGGTATGAACACTCTGGAATGTCTACCTACCACATGCTCCAGCCTTCCACATGTAGATATTTATCCCAAAGAAATGAAAGCATATGTCTCTACAAAGACCTGTCCACAGATGTCGGCAGCAGCAGGGGTTGCTTTGGACTCTGAGGTTAAGGGCCTCCAGGGACCCATTCATTACCGCAGAGAAATCAGAGAGCAACGTGTGAGATCACTCTGGGCAAGCTGGGTGGAATCTCAGAACCAAAGCCAGGAAAACACCCTTGAAGGTTACCTCTACACTCCTATTACCATGCTCCAGGCTGAAATAACAAGATCAGTACAGGGAGAGAGTGCAAAGTCGGGAGAGAGTGCAAAGTCAGGAGTGGAGTCTCCACGGGACTTTGGCAAGGCGTGGACGATGCTCCTGACAATTTGGTATCCTCTCATGCAGAGCCATTAACAGTTAACTCTCTCCCAGGCCTGTGGTAAGGATGAGCAAATAAGAACTAAATAAAGCACTTGGCAATTTAAAGTATGAAGCTGTTTCTAAAAAATGTTCTAAGACTCATTTACTGCCCCTTGGGCTCTTTGCTCTTTCCTTAATAATGTTCAAACATGATGAGATCTGGCAGTATGCTAACAGAAAGATTTTAAATTTCCTTTTAGTGTTGTAAAACACAATCTCTATGCCCTCAAAGAAAAATGACTACTGCTTAATTCATGAACAGTGTTCCCTCCTAATCAACTCCCACGTTCCCCTCTTCCTACAGGCAGAAATGGATTCTTACAACATAGGCCTGGGGTAGTGTACTCACCTTCTAAGGAACCATGTGGATATTTTTGCTTATTGAAAAATGAAGCTATTTTGGTCCTTCCCTTTCAAGGCTGGCTTCCAACCTGGGACCTGGAGACGTGCAGGCTGCCATCTGCCTCGCCCCAGCTGTTCCTGACCTGCCATCCGTCTCCAACTGGGGACGCCTGGTATATGCCAGGTCAGTTAAGCCATGGATGAAAGATGCCTGAGGCCCAGGTACAGCATGGATGAAAATGTTGGCAGCACACTGCCTGCCACACAGCCTTGACTTCCTCTCATTAATGGGTGGCACGCCACTCTCCATGACAACAGAGAGCTGCATTCTGAGAGAAACCGACCTTCTCATGGAGCTCTGCAGCGATCTTCTCTCACTGTGTGACAATTAGTGTGGCATTCCCGACATTTTTGCTAAAACCCGAAAGGCTACCTTTTTAAAAAATGTATTCTTAAAATAGAAAATGCTATGCAGATGTTAGAAATTTCTATCCCTTATCCTTCAGGACTGACCATTTATGTTGCAGATTAAATTATCAGTTTAGATTATTGATGCACGAACAGTAAAAGAAGCAAGTTTAATTTCATGCATCTCTAAACTGCCACCGTGATAAAATTATTTGAAAGTCTAAATATGCCTTTAAAAATGCAATTTGCAAACATCCTCAGTGAAGAGGATGTCTCACAGAAAGAAGGAATTTTTATGGCTTGGGTCTGCATTCTGTTAATGCAGTAATCAAATACTAATACAGCCACTGTTAAAGCTTGTTATAAACCGTGAGAGCAACATCTTTTACTGGTGCCACAATTTCGCCGATGACACGCAGTCTTACCACCTGAAAGGGAGACACAGAGCCCGCCTGAGGGCTCGCCTGTCTGCATGTGGGCAGCGCACACTAACCTGGAGAGTCTTGAGCTCAGAACTACTGATCAGGTGGCCCAGGACAGACACACTGCCTTCCCATTCTGGTTTCCATGGAATTCTTTCAGCCTCAGTTTTCTTAAAAATAAGTTGTAGCCCCATCTGAAATTCTTATCGATTCTTGAGCTGGGAAAGCACTGCCTTGGTTTTTCTAGCCCTGTGCCACTGTTGACATTTCACCCTCGTGGTTTCCCTTCTCACTGCAGGACAAACATGGCTTACATGCACACCTTCTATGCTGAGTGTGCTCAGCGAATCTCCATGCCTTAGTCTCTTGAGTCAGTAAATCAAGATGCAGATCAGACTCTTAGCAGCACTATAAATTAATAGTAAGGCAAAAGGTAGGAAGCCCCTTTTCTTCAAAAGCCAATGAGAGGGCATGTGAGCAGAAAGCAGAAATCAATCTTTTGCCCAAGGGGGAAAAAAAAATTTGTTGAATTCCTTTTACTGACATGGGACATATAAAACTGTACTTAACAAACGTAGGGCATGAATCAGCAGTCACCCTCTCATGCCCACCAGCGCTGAGCAGCCTCCTCCTCTCAGCTGTCCTGGGCTGTGCTCTTCCTTTTCTCTTCTCTGCTGCTACTGTGGGCAGAACACTGCAGCTTCTCTGCAACTTGGGGCTGGAGCGGGGCAAGTGGTGATGATACTACAATCAAGCAGAGGTGTTCTTGCCCAAGCCCATCCTAGCACTGCTTGGACAGCATCTCAGGGCCTCCCCACCTCTCACTTTTCACCAAACCTCTTCTGCTCCAGTGGGGAGACAAGAGCCTGGCTGTATCTAAACTTTACACATATCACCCATATGCCTCTCTTACTCGAGAAGGTTTAACCTAAAATAAGAGAAGAAAGGCTTCTTCTCAACAGGGGCTTCCCTGGTGGCTCTGTAGTAAAGACTATGCCTGCCAATGCAGGAGACAGGGGTTTGATCCCTGACTGGGAAAATCCTACATGGTGTGAAGCAACTAAGTCCATGCACCACAACCACTAAGCCCGTGCTCTGGAGCCTGTGAGCCGCAGCAATTGAGCGCATGTGCTGCAACTACCGAAGGCCTTTGCCTAGAGCTTGTGCTCTGCAACAAGAGACGCCACCACCATGAATAGCCTGTACACTGTAATTAGAGCAGCCCCTGCTCCCTGCAACTAGAGAGAGCCTGAGTGTAGCAACGAAGACCCAGCACAGCCAAAAATAAATAAATAAAATTATTTAAAAAAAAAGAGAAAAAAGAACTAGAAAACTTCAAAAGGCCTAGGGGAAGAAGCAGGAATAAGTCCAAGTAAAAGGTCTTCACAGGAGAAGGCAATGGCACCCCACTCCAGTATTCCTGCCTGGAGAATCCCAGGGACAGGGGAGCCTGGTGGGCTGCCGTCTGTGGGGTTGCACAGAGTCGGACACGACTGAAGCGACTTAGCAGCAGCAAAAGGTCTTCACAGTGAGGTTTGTAATTTTTTTGTAGCATGAACTCTCAGGCAGTCTGACGACACCTTCTTGAATAATGTTTTAAACACAGCATTACTAAAGAAACCAGTTATAGTGAAACAGAATTATCAAAACATCAAAAAGTCCCTGAGATATGGTCACATGTGCTTCTCCATTAATAAAAGAAATAACACTAGCAAGCAACAGTTTAATTATAAATGCAAGTTCTAGGCAGTGATGAGCATAATTTGTCAAGATACTGGCAACAAATATAATGAGATATAAGAAAATCAATACAAAAAATATTAAAAAAATTTTTACTGATGAGAAAGACACTACTAACAGTACTGTAGTCTGCTGTCAATATTCACAATGGAAGGCAATACTAAATATTACTGGAAGGTGAGTGAAAATAAAAATGTAATTTTATTCTCATCTAGGTTCACAGACCTCCCCCTTGAATTCTCTTCCGCCAACATGATCCATAAAGCAGCTGGAGGCACAGCTTTTCTGGCTGAAGCAGCAGCGGAGGGCTGGGGGCAGAGCTGCCCGGCCTGTCCTCACAGCCTCCTGCTCTCCAAGCCTTGCACTGAGGCCACTGTGAGGGACCAGCTCGAAGGCTCCTTGGAGGAGTTTGCAAACCACTCATGAAGGGATTTATCACTCAGCCTGCTGAGAGTATCCCGCAACAGCAAGCCTGTGCCTACTGTCCTCTCCTCCCAGCCACATTATACACAGTTTATGAAATCCCCGGCTCAAGTCCTTCCTATCTTGATTTATTTTGCTTTTTACTTTTTTATTCTCTTATTTTAATCATGTTTATTTTGCACAGCCCAACAGTTCTTAGCAGGTTTTGTTCTCTTGTTTCTTAGCTTTCATACTTTATTTACTTCAATTTAGCTTTTTTACTATTTTACTCATTTTTACTCTTTGATTTGTTGTAGAGTATTATCAAGTTTTTTTAAAAAAATTTCTTTATTGTCAACCTATATGGCTCCTAGAATTAACTGAATTAATCAGCTTTAGTTCACATTATTCTTTTCTTTAAAGCATGATTTCCCTTTCCTTAGTATTTGCATTTTTTTCTTACAAGTAGCAGGGCAGAAATTGGTCAAAAGGTTGTGGGCCCTCAGAGAGGAGGCTCAGGGCCCAAATAGGGGTGGTTGAATATTTGCTCTCCTTCCTGCTATCTGGGACTTCCCTCATAGCTCAGTTGGTAAAGGATCCTCCTGCAATGCAGGAGACCCTGGTTTGATTCCTGGGTCAGGAAGATCCGCTGGAGAAGGGATAGGCTACTCACTCCAGTATTCTTGGGCTTCTCTGATAGCTCAGCTGGTAAAGAATCTGCCTCCAATGTGAGAGATCTGGGTTCGATCCCTGGGTTGGGAAGATCCCCTGGAGAAGTGAAAGGCTACCCACTCCAGTATTCTGGCCTGGAGAATTTCATGGACTATATTGTCCATGGGGTCGCAAAGAGTCGGACAGGACTGAGCAACTTTCACTTGCACTTTCCTGCTATCTAATGAGCAGCCTCTGTACTTCTCCTGAAAAGATGCCTGGGACTCTTTAATGTTGATGCCCCCAAACTTTTAAACCTGTGTACTTCAGGAGATTCAAAGGCTGAGTCTCTGCTGGGATGAGAGGATGGTTAACACGCTGGCATGTGCCAGAAACACCCCGAACTGTGGGGCTTGGGACTGTGCAGTTCCTTGTGCATCTGACTTAATGGCAGATGCTCAACCAGTTCTCCATGGACCACTCCAGGTTTTTGAACTTCTTTACCTCTCTTACCCTTTATGTAATCACTGGAAAGATCTGATCACCAAAGATGTGGGGATGCAGCCATTACACTCTGCTTGCAGAACTTGGTCTCTACAGGCTGAGGCAGGAAACAATTTGCAACAGTGACAGAGGTGGCAGCCAGCCTTCCCCTCAAAGACGACACCTCCTGGGAAATGAGAAATCCTCCAGGCCAAACAAGAGAGTGTTAGTTGCAGGAGTAATAAATTGCTCCTATGTTTCCATATCCTCCACTGTTTACTCTGAGATGACACCCATGTGAAAATGCTAGGCAATGCAACCATGCATGCTGGAGACCTAACTTGATGGAAATCCCACAGGCTCTTGGGGTCCTCAGGATTAACACTCCTGGTTTCAATTAAAGGAGAGAAACCCCAAGAGTTCAGAACATGACCTGTAACTTTGCTGAGGCATTACTGTGTTTTGTATATCCTCTAAGGCTGGAAAGCAGATGATACTTAGCTGACAAACAAACACTGGCCAACCTCCATCATCTAAATCTGATGCAGCTTTATGGCGCTGTACCAAGTTTCACACACAGACAACAGTAATATCACCAAGTCACAAGGATGTTTCTTTAAAAAAAGAGCTGAGTAAAATAGAGCTATATTTTCGTGGCAATGGAGGAGAAAGAACAGAAATGAAACAGTGATTAAGTCATGGTGAGAACACTAGTTTTGATTAAGCAAAGGATGGAATGTCAAATTAAACAATGGCTTAGATTTAAGATGGACAAGAACAAGAGTATCCTACATGACCTAAATAAAGATAGGAAATAGAGATTTTATGACTTTCAATAAGACTCCAGGTCTCACAAAACTGGACATGATATGAAGAATTAATCACAGAAGGTCTTTCAGGAGGACTGAAATTTCTCAGTTAAACTTGAATGTATGAAGAGAAGAACACTGTTTAACTTAGTCATCATTACATGCCCAACACGCTGGACAAATTCTGGGCACACAATGGGTACTCAGTAAACACATGCTGAAATCAGTTCTACGCTTCAGAGGTAGAGGTAAACTTCGGACATATTTCTTCTAAGACCATGGCACTATGTCTTGAATGGAATTCTAAAAATGGTTCCTATTTATAAATTGGAACTATTTTCTGCATTTTCTCATGAACAAAGCAAACAAAGGTGCTAGCCCAAATGCACCTTTCACCAGAGGCAAAAACAACTACCAAAGGAGCCCTACAGTGTCAAAGATCCACTAAAGGAAGGTGGATTCCTTGCTCTCACCAAGAAATTCATTTGTGTTTATCTTAATGAAGGGTAGGAAAAACGTGTTAGTGGCTCAGTCATGTCTCTTTGCGACCCCAGGGACTTCAAGCCACCAAGTTCCTCTGTCCATGGAATTCTCCAGGCAAGGATATTGGTGTGGGTTGCCATTTCCTTCTCCAGGGGATCTTTCCGACCTTGGGCTCAAACCCAGGTCTTCTGCAATGTGGGCAGATTCTTTACTATCAGAGCCACTAGGGAAGCCCAGGAAGGGTAGGAGGGCACTTACAATTATGATTTCAGGACCTAGAATTTAAACTTAGGACACTGTGAAAGGCAATCTTAGATTTAAAATAATTTAAGGTTAGGAATCTCATCTACTTGAAATTTATATTTAAATAGAAAACACCAAAATGATGGTAGAATCTACCCAATTCAGAAAGAAAACAGAAAGAAGTCTCATTGCTAGTTAGCAATAGCACATATGAAAAAAATTGGATACATTTTGATTAATCTAAAGAAGGCTTTAAAAAATATACCCAGATGGAAATAACTGAAAACTCTCTTGATCAAAACAAAGTAAAGATCAAATGGAAATTCTAATGCAACGCTTACGGGAAATGTTTTAAATTTCAGTCTGAGTCTTTTCTTGTTGCCTAGGAACTGGAACAAATCATAAATCAGGCTTTTAAAATCACAATAAGGAATCACATGAAAAGTCAGTTGTAAGGTATCACTTTGACAGTTATTTGATAGACGAAAAATCAACTACAAGAATAAATCATAATTTATTTGATCAATCTTTTACTTAATGAGCTTTAGGTTATTCCAGTTTTTAGTGGTATATATGGTGCTTAATGAACATGTTTTTTTGTACACAGGGGTGAGTATATCTGAGGTTCAGTGGAATTGTTCCAGTTGTGAGAAAGAATGAAGCAAATGTGGCAATGTAGAAAAAGTTTTGGATAGTGTTAGTTGAAAATAGTGCTTAAGTAGGTCCCATTTATTTTTGTTTTCATTTCCATTATTCTGAGATGGATCCAAAAAAAAAAAAATTATTGCGATGTCAGAGACTGTTCTGCCTACGTTTTCCTCTAGGAGTTTTATAGTGTCCCGTCTCATATCTAGGCCTTTCATGTATTTGGAGCTTATTTTTGTGTATGGTGTTAAAGAATGATCTTTAAAAAATTTCATTTTATACATACAACTGTGCAGTTTTCCCAGCACCATTTATTGAAGAGACTGTCTTTCCAACATTGGGTACTCTTGCCTCCTTTGTCATAGATTAACTGACCACAGGTGCATGGGTTTATTTCTGGGTTTTCTACCCTGTTCCATTGATCTATATTTTTATTTTTGTGCCAGTACCATACTGTTTTGATGACTGTAGCTTTGTAGTGTAGTCGAAGCCAGGAGCCCGATTCCTCCAGCTCCATTTTTCCTTCTCAAGCTTGCTTTGGCTATTCAGCATCTTTTGTGTCACCATAAAAATTCTAAACTCAAAAGCTTTTGTATAGCAAAGAAAACAATAAACAAAATGGAAAGACAACCCACAGATTGGGAGAAAATATTTGCAAATGATGTGACTGACAAGGGATTAGTCTCTAAAATTTACAAAGAGCTCATGATGCTTAACAGCATCAAAACAACCCAATCAAAAAATAAGCAGAAGTCCTAAACAGACATTTCTCCAAAGAAGACATACATATGGCCAAGAGATACACGAAAAGATGTTCAACACTGCTAACTATTAGAGAAATGCAATATCAAAACTACCTTATACCAGCCAGAATGGCTATCATCAAAAAATCCACAAATAATAAATGCTGGAGAGGGTGTGAAGAGAAGAGAACCCCCCTACACTGCTGGTGGAAATGTACATTGGTAAAGCCACTATGAAGAACAGAATGGAGGTCCCTTAAAAAACTAAATTGAGCTACCACATGACCCTGCAGTCCTACTCCTGGGCATATATTTGGAGGAAAACATGATCCAAAAAGAAACATACACCCCAGTGTTCATTGCAGTGCTGTTTACAACAGCCAAGACATGGAAGCAACCTAAATGTCCACCAATAGAGGAATGGATAAAGAAGACGAGGTACATGTATACAGTGAAATGTTACTCAGCCATTAAAGAGAATGAAAGAATGCCATATGCAGCAACATGGATGGACCAAGAGATTGTCATACTGAATGAAGTAAGTCAGAAAGAGAAGGAGAAATATCATCTGAATTTCTTACATGTGGAATCTAAAAAGAAATGATACAAATGAACTTACTTACAAAACAGAAGGAGACTTAGACTTAGAAAACGAACTTATGGCTTCCAGAGGTAAGGAACAGTTAGGGAGTTTGGGATGGACATGTACACACTGCTATATTTAAAATGGATAACCAACAAGGATACACTGTATAGCACAGGGAACTCTGCTCAATGTTATGTGGCAGCCTGGATGGGAGGGGAGTTTGCAGTAGAATGGATAAATGTATATGTATGGCTGAGTCTCTCTGCTGTTCACCTGAAACTATCACAACATTGTTAATCAGCTATACCCCAATATAAAATAAAGTTTAAAATTAAAAAAAAAAAAGAAAATAGGTGCTGAATGGGGCTTAAAAAGTGTATTTCCAGCTAAATAAAAAAGGGAGAGAAGAGATAGACATATTTTTCTCTCCATCAGAGTAACAAAAATCTAGTAGTGTGAAAACACCTCTGTTGGGCAAGCTTTGGCAAAAGTTATTGAAACTAAATATGTATATATGTCAATACATATGTATCATTATATCTACATGTATATATTAAATATACATACTTATGAGAACTGTGTGCAAAATTACATATGTAAAAGATTATTAATGGTTGTGTTGTACATCATACAAAAAGTAAAAAACAACACAAAGGCCCTACAGTAGGGAACTGATTTAAATACCATATTCAGGACTTCCCTGGTGGTACAGTGGATAAGAATCCACCTGCCAATGTAGAGGTTATGAGTTCAATTCTGGTCCAGGAAAATTCCACATGCCTTGGAGCAGCTATGCCCGTGCACCACAACTAGTGGAGCCTGCACACTCTAGGGCCCACAAACCACAACTACTGAGTCCACATGCTGCAATTACTGAAGCCTGCATGCCTAGAGCCTGTGCTCCACAACAAGAGAGGTCATCACAACGGGAAGCCTGCATAGCAGAGTAAAGAGTCGCCCTCACTCACCACAACTAAAGGAAGCCTAAACACAGCAATGAAGCCCAAGCACAACCAAAAATAAATCACGTAACATATTCACAGTATGGAATATGATGCAGTTATAAAAAAAATGACTACGTTCTCTACACACTGATATGGAAAGTTCGCCAAAGCACAAACTTCAAAAGCAAGATACTGAACATTATATACAGTACTTATGATCTTTTGTTATTAAAAAGGAATGTGAAACGAGACTATACAGTCAAATGAAATGAAAAACTTACTTGTAAAGGTAATACTCTGCATGGTCTACCTCTTCTCGAGATGAAATATTGTCCACAAACTGAAAGATGGAAAAAGAAACCTTTGTTTGAATACAAATTATGTCATATTGAGCCTAAGTCACATATTGACCTTAAAAATAAACCAGTCATTTTATTAGGACAGGATTCATGTAGTGTGGCTCCACCCTTCATACCACTTTATGCTAATACCAACAAAGAATCTACGATGGCCTCCCTTTTCTATATGTAGAACAACCTTGGTTAGAAAGACTGAAAACTAAACACGAACTCTGCTCCAAACAAGAAAGGGCTCTTCTTACTCTATAATTAGTCACTGATATCTTCCTTTATCTTTAAATCCTGATACTTTGTTTTCCAAGCTCCAAATACATGGAAACACAATAGTTCAGAAGATGAAGACTCTAATGGCTGAAAAAACATGACCCAAAAGAGGAAAATCTAAATTTAGAGAAATTGGTCTTATATTCATTTTTCCTATCTGACTTGGTTCTGCTATGGACCAGTCAACTTGTTACTGTCTACCAACCAAGTCTCCTTTTGACCCACAAAATACCCCAGTGTGCTCCTTAACTCTAAACCTGAGAAACAGAAAAGACTCTTCTGGGGATGAATTCTACTCTAAACTAAAGACTCAGAGGCAAAAAAGATGAAGTAGGAAATAATGGATTTAGTGAATAAAGTTAAGACTTCAGGAGGATGGAGAGGAGAGTACAGAGGGGAGACTTATGAGTCCTCTTTGGAGGACTTAATAGATTTGATTTAGAAATTTTATTAAGGGGCAGATAAAATAGTTCAAACACAGGACTCGAGATTGAAAACTAGCTCTCCTGACTGCATGCTGTGTGGCACACACAGATGACACAGTCTCTCTGGAGCTTAGCTGCTCGTCTGCATAAACAGAATAAAGGCATCTGCACTGAAGAGTATGAAGCTCCAACGAGAAAATGTGTGTGAAAGCTCTTACAGGAGAGCTCTTTAAGCTCTGAAGTGCTGCCTAAACAAACACCAGGCACTATGGCTACAGAGATTTTATCCAGCATATACAGGATGAACCAGTGGTCTTTCGGCTCCTCTCCAATATGAAAATTACTAGGTTATGATCAAGCTAAACAGTTTCCCCACTAAAAGGAAAATATCAAGGAGCAGAAAAAAGCACTGAGACTAAAAGCGATGATGGTTTCTTTATTTTTCCTCTCCTGGATTTAACAGTCTTTTCAATTTTATGGTGTCATTAATTTCTACAAATAGTTTTCACAACTAAGATCTCAATTTAGCATCACATAAGCCTTGTGAGGAAGATACTACTGTCACCATACTGAATGAGGAAATTGAGAGAGGGCCCAGTTGCCCAATGTCACAAAGGAAATTCATGAAGACAAGATCAGGTCTATTTCTGGGAGGCAACAGAAAAGAACTCGGATGCCACAGAGATCTGGGTTTAAAGACCAATTTTTCCACCTATGAACCATGTAAAATCGGGAAAGTCATCAACCATTTTGAGTCTTACATGCAAAATGGAGATAACAATGCTTATCTCATACAGCTGCTATGAGAATAGTGAGATAATGTTAAGAAACTAGTACAACAGCTGGCATAGAAGCGCATCAGTAATGGTCAATGGATCAATTTCTATTCTTGATTCCTAGTGTAAGATTATTCTCCCATCTAATGCTCTGTAGCAACCTAAAATTAAGTCTTTTACAAACTTTCTCAACTGCCAAATTTGCTTCCAATATTAACAAGTGAATACTATCACTTTGAAGAGTATATCAACTTTGAAAAAAATGATGGTATCATATCACATCCTGGAAAAATTAAGTTAGATAAACAACACTGATCACTGACATTCGAGTCTGGTAAATTTATGACCTTTTTGTTCCTGTCAAAGAAATTTACTACTTCATCATAAAATATCTATTAGTAATTATAAAAACATATGATACTCTGGAAAAATACTTCCTATAAAAGATGGTCTTTATTTATACAGCCTCATCTATATAAACAGCCTTTCTTGCTTTCCTCCTCCTTCTTCCTTAAAAATATAAATTTTCTTACCCGTGATATTGTTAAAGAACTAACAGGCAGCTTTCTCTCATACGTTTTATCCATCAAAGATGCCAGATCAGCTGTGAAGACAAAGAAGCAAAAAGAACCTTGTTAACAGATGCAGCTCCTGGCAGATGGCTGTCAACATTATGAAGTCAGTATTAAAAGGGATGCTCTTTTTAAAAGTTATTCTTAACAAATTAAAGAGAATAGAGAAATATTAGTATAATTTTTTTTTAAGTATTTACTTGATTGGAGAAAGGATTGTTTTAAAAACCCCAGCATAGATTTAGCTTTTTAGAACTGAATCTGTAAAACATCTCTGGAAGAGACACAAGGAAGTGTTATTGTTGACAGACTCCAGGGAAAGGAGTTAGATGGCAGTGGCCAAGAAAAGGAGATTCTTCAATGCTTACACTTCTGTTCCTTCTGCATTTTGAACCAGATAAATAAACTGATATTAGCTGTTCAAAAATGTTTTCAGTTGGAACTTACGAAATGACTTTTACACATCCCCTGGACAAATCAGACGGCAAGGCACTCTGGCTACAATTAGTGATTTTCAGCCTCAACTATTCCTATTCTGGTTCTTTTTACCAGAACATCCATACACATACTTGGTATTCCTGAGATTACACTGTTATCTCAGAGTCCAAGAAGACCTAGAATAACAGGCAACATACTCTCCAAAATAATTATTTCGTGCCTTCTCATTGCTTCTAGAACTTAACAGTATGTATGCTCCTTCCCATTCTCCTCTCCCTCTCAGCTCATAAGCAATCATAGAAGCAATCATAGGAAACCCATCCTCCTTCCATCAGGCCTACCAGGCCACCAGCATCTGTGTCCATAGACTCTGCCTCCATTTTTTTTCCTAAACAAAGGATGTACTTCATTAAACAAACAAAAACCAAAAAATGGCAAAAATTTCCTGTGACCTCCTCCTCTCTCTCTCCAGCTACTTCTCTGCTCTGCTTCCAAGGAGTCTTCCCCAATAAAACTGTCACCACTTCCTTAGCTCCATCCTCTCTTGAACCCACTCAAGTCAGCCTTTGGTTCCCTCACTCTGCTGACACCGAAGTCCACGTCCACTTTGTTAAATCCAGTGTTAGTTCTTCATCCTCATCTCACCTACCTTTCTCTAACAATAGTCAACCATTCTATCCTTCACGAAACGTTCTTTTTCTCTTTCTTGGATTCCTTTGCAGGATCTCCCCCTCTTGACTTCTTTATGCTGCCATGCCCTGAGGAGCAGACTCTTCACCATCTGCTCGCTCCATGGGTATCTCATTCTCTCCCTCCCCATAGCTTTAATCATCATCTACAGACTACTGACTGTACACGTATATGCCTACCCTGACTTCTGCCTATAACTCCAGACTTTTACTTCCAACTGCATAGGTGACATTTCCGTGTGGTATCTTAACATTGCTTGTCTTCTTAATGCTCCAACCTTCCACTCCAAACCTGCTTTCCTCCAAGCCTTTCCCATCTCAGTCAATGGCCGCATGTTAACTGGCTTGCTCAGGCCAAAAACCAAGGAATGACTGCTGATTCCATTCTTTTTCATACTCTGTGACCATGTACAGCAAATCATATAAGCGCTAGATCTGAAATTTATACGTTTCACCATTACCACAGCTAACCTCTCACCTCCTGACTAGTCACCTTAACTACTGTCCCCACACCCACAACCTCATCTCCCCACAGCAGTCTAACTGAGCCTCTTAAAAGGTAAGTCAGATCCTGTTATTTTCTTGTCTCAGCCAGCCAACAGTTTCCTATCACACTTGGAATAAAATCCAGAGGGGCTTCCCTGGTGGTCCAGTGGCTAAGAGGCCATGCTCCCAATGGAGGGGGCCTGGGTTCAATCCCTGGTCAGGGAAATAGATCCCACATGCTGCCACTACGAGTTTACAAGCTACAACTAAAGATCCCACGTGCTGCAACTAAAAAGATTCCAAGTGCCACAAATAGGACCTGTCGCAGCCAAACAAATGAATATTAAAACAAAATAATAAAATAAAATCCAGAATATTTTCTGTGATCTACAAATGCCCACACCCACTGGTCTATGTTTGTTGTTGTTGTTGTTTTGGTTTTTTCGTCTTTTATACTTAACAAATAAAAACCATAGAGGCTAGGACTTAAAATTCACTGACATATTCTCAGTTCCTGCAAGAATTCTATAAAAGGCACTCAATATACCTAAGTAAATAAATAAAAGGAATAAAGCAAGGGAGGAAAGAAAGAGAGGAAGAAAACAGAAGTCGAGTTATCCCTTGGTTCTTTCATGGGACCGGTTTCAGTTCCCACTGCAGATACCAAATTGTGCAGATGCTCAAGTCCCACAGCTGGCTCTCTGCATCTGAGGATTCACCCAACTGCATCGTGTAAAGCTGTATTGAAAACAATCCACGTTTAAGTGAACCCGCACAATTCAAACCCATGTTGTTCAAGAGTCAACTCTACAACTTGGAGTTCCAAGTTTTTTTTTTCTCCCTGGTGAAAGAAATTAACATTAGGCAAAAAGGCAACAGGGAATCAATTGCTAAGTATTTGTTGAAGACCTATTGCTGTGCACTTAACCAATATTTTTCTCTTTTCTTTCCCTGGGGTAATGCTCTCAATGACTCTAGATACTAGGGGAAAGGAACTCTACAAAACCACTAAAACCTGATATGATGTAAAAAGTTACTAATTTTTCTTATGACTATCTTAAAGGGGTTGATACCATGTGATTTAAAAATTTTAAAACACAAATACACACATACAAAGAAGTCCCTAAAACCTCTTCACAGTAAGGCAAATTAATATTGTTAAATCTAACTGTTCACAGAATGACATTAACTAGCATTCCCAAGACACCAAATCTTTATGAACTCTTCATAATCAAGGTTCTTATGTTGAGATGATAGGCAATATAAAGAATCAATTCCCTTTACTCAAAATTTAAATTTTAACCAAAAAAATGCAGGATTTGGATCTACTGGCTGAATTAAAATGACCTCCATTTCTTCATGGGTTTCATATAATGCACAGTATGTAGCTAAACGTTTGGACTGAGTTGGCTTCTGTAGTGTAGAGTCAAGATTCCACTTTAATCTTTTACACCAAGATATCTTCCGTCAAGTGAAATCAACTGGGGCCTCAAAAAAGGCAACAGCTGTCGAGCCAGCATCTGATGAATAATATTTGCATACTATAAGTCAGAGAAAGGTTTACTGCTAAATATAATATGCACCAATCACCTCACATGATAGCAGTGGCGTGATGAATGAAGCAGAAAACTGCACAGAACAGAGATGGCCACAAAAGCTGGGGCAGCTGCGGCCTGCAGTGGGCAAGCGCCACAGGCTTCTGGACCGTGGTCTCAACAGTCACAGTCACACGTCACATTTCAGCGAGGGGCCAGCAGATGCCCAGGTTTTATTCGAAGGGATGTGCCAAAGAAGATGCCTTCTTGCTTGTCACTCAGCTCCTTAGGAATACACATTGCAGTGGACAGTTGAGGTCAACAAAGACTCTAAAGGAAAATGGATCGGAAATTTGAATCCTTCATTTAACAAAACTTAAAGCTGTACAGACAATGTGGAAATATGTCCAGAAAATGAAATTTATGTTAGTATAAAACTGTTCTTTTGTTTGAAGAAAAAAAATCACTGATAGTCTAAGGACATAAAGGATTTCATTGAGGACCCCCACACTATACGAAGTATAATCTTGGTTAAGGATTTGAAACTCTGGGAGGCTTTAAGACTTTAAAATGTCAGATTCCTAGGCTTCACACCCAGAAGGTGACTCTAATTCCATACGTTTGAGGTGAGACCATGGAAACACAGATTTTTAAACAAAAGCCCCAGGAGATTGTGAGGTAGCCTGGCAAGCACTTGAGTAAGTTAGTTTGAGAACTACCATGGAAGGAACACAAAACAAGTCTCAGATGTTGCTGCTAAGTTTGAAGATGGTATTAAACTGAATTCCATCTCAGCAATAAGGTGGACTGAATAGCTTTAAAAAAATTCTCCCTACTATAAAAATAAAACATCTAAATAAAATGTTTAAAAAAACTGTCAAATATATGACTGAGGTTTCAAGAAGGCAGATCTAATCATCAGAGGCTAAAGGCAAGATGGAAGCACAAACCTTGTGTGTTTAAGGGACTCCTGAGGGTAGCAGTCATCTGAGAGCATATGCAGGCCCCAGTGACATAGAGCTGTGGTTTCCATGACTTTCAGGGAATGGGACAGAACCAAGGCCTTTGTAAGGTGGGAAGCTGTTTCACAGATCATCAGGTAAAGCCAGGACTGCCTAGGGTTATACCTGCAGTGAAGGTGAACTGGAAAGTAACGGACCCTGCAAAGGGAAACAGCGAGGATGCCATCCCCTGAGGATTCTAAGCCATGAAGGCAGCCCTCACACCTCTGAGGCCCTAATCCACACTTCCTATGTCATACAAGATACACCAACTTGAGAACTGTGGTTTAAGTGGTTTAAAGAGTTGATTTTACTACATAAAATTATAGAAAATACATACTAATCTATAACAAAAAATATCAGCGGTTTCCTGGGAAGGTGGCAGGAAGAGTAGGAAAGGACTACAAAGAAGAAGGAGAGAATGTGGGGCTGGGTGACAGGTATGCTTATCATCCTGACTGTAGTCATGATTTCATGGACAGACACACACATACGTATGTCAAAGCTCGTCAAAATACACACTTTGAGTATGTGTGGTATATTCTATGTAAATAACATGTCAAAAAAGTTGTAAAAAAGAAATTCAGTAAGTTAAAGAGCAGATTAGATACAACTGAGGTGAGAATTACCAACCTGAAAGATCTAAAAGGAATTACAAGACAGAAGAAGACTGCAGCAGAGATTAATAAAAACAAAAAGCATAAAAAGGGCATTAAGTTGTGTCTGATTTGTGACCCCATGGACTGTAGCCCGCCAGGCTCCTCTGTCCATGGGGATTCTCCAGGCAAGAATACTGGAGTGGGTTGCCATGCCCTCCTCCAGGGGATCTTCCCAACCCAGGGATCGAACCAGGGTCTCCCAGATTACAGGCAGTTTCTTTACCACATGAGCCACCAGGGAAGCCCAAAGTACTGGAGTGGGTAGCCTATCCCTTCTCCAGGGGATCTTCCTGACCCAGGAATCGAACTGGGGTCTCCAGCATTGCAGGCAGATTCTTTACCAGCTGAGCTACCAGGGAAGCCCAGTAAATAGAATAGTAAGGTCTAAAATATATTTACTTGAATTTCCAGAAGACATTATTAATAAAGAGAACGGAGAGAGTTGATACATGATGAGCTAAGAGCTAAGTGTTTTTTAGAACTGATGGAAATCATCCATTCTCAGATTTAGGAAACACAAAAAAATCTCAAGTCAATTAAGTAAAATGAAACCCACACCATGATACATTACACTTAAACTGAAGAATTAGAAGACTTTAAAAGTAGCCAGAAGGTAAAGAAAAGCAACTATACCAACAGGTGTTTTCCCACTGGAAACAAGAGAAAACAGTAGAATAACATGCTGGGAGTAAATACAATCAAGAGAATTACACATCTAACAAAACTACCTTTTAAGTTTAATGGAAAAATAAAGACATCTTAAAACAAAAACTGAATTTATTAGCAACAAGTATCACTAAAGGAAATTTTTACAAGTTGTGTTTTTTAGAAGACGTGTTTTTGGAAGACGGAAAATGGTCCTTTAAAAAAGATTTGAGATGCTAGAAAGAATAGTAAGTAAATAAAATTGATTCGGTCTGGGGGAAATTGTTTAAAATAATAATGTCTTATGTGTTTACATGTTTTAAAGGACAAAACTTTAATATTAGACAGTAACATATGGTTGAGGGTTATGTGACTGGACTAAAGGACAGCAGAGTGTGATTAACCCTAGAATTTAAGGTAATATGTATGCCAGAAGTTATGAAGCAATTATCTAAAAGACATAGAGTTAGAATGGTAAAATCTACCATTCTGAAAGAGTAGAAACAGAGGATATAATTTTTGGAGGGGGAAAATGTAAAAAACAAAAATACTACAACCAATCGAAAAGAAGACAGAAAAAAAGAATAAAGATGGGACAAATCACAAAATATGCAGAAATAAATCCAAATAAATCACTGATCATAAAATGACAATGTAAATGGACTAAACTTTCCAGTTACAAACGTAACAATTGTCAGACCAGTTTTAAAAATACATAATCCAGCTACATAAATCATATGAACGCATGAAGAGTTAAAAATATCTCTATGAAAAATGTACTAGGCAAAAAAGTAGCCAAAAGAAAGCTGGTGCAGCTATTTAATATCAGACACAACAGATTTAAAGTAAAAAGCCTTTCTTTTTCAGGTTAGATGGTCATTACATAATCCATTTTTCCAGGAAGATAATTTTAACCTGGTGTACATCAAAGTAACACAGCTTCAAAGTATGTAAAATTCTGAGAAAGAAAATGATAATCTCTTTAATGATCACAAAGTCTATAGTACTGATGTGCTAGGAAAGAAGCCTTTTATAAAGCAGGGTAGTCTCCGGCTCCAAGTTGTGAAGAAGGTCTCTGAAGGAAACATGGATTCTCTATTGAACTCTGGGAGATTTAGGTGAGAAATTATTAGATGGTTTCAGTTTTTCATGATTTCTGTGTAGCTGTACATCATTGTTAACCATTCAGCCAGTGTTAAGCTCTTTCTGGATGTAGGACCATCTGCATACCTTATCTAATTTATATAATTCTTAAAGAACTAGGTACAAGTAATTATTTTATTTCCTAAAAGAAGTGATCTGGAAAACACAGGCTGAAACTCTGTATTTGTTTCCCACATTTAAAAAGAAAAATAGGGAGAGATGACCAATACCATGTATGGAAATAATAGAAGGAATTAGGAAAAATTAACCTAGGAACCATTCTGAATATAAATATTTAGATTTCCTTCTATTTGTCTGTCACCAGAAGCTATAAACAATAGAGGAAAAAACGTGAAGGCAAGCTTTGTACACATATATACTAAGACTAAGGGAAGATGTACACAGGCCAGACCCACCTCTAGAACTGTCAACAGATGGTCATTATGCAATCTAGTGAATGAATATATGTCACAGATATGCAAACAGAAAAGCAGGCCTCAGAAAATCTCCATCAAAAAAAAGAAAAAAAAGAAAATCTCCATCAAGCTCCAAGAGCAGGATTTGAAAAACTACTGCAACAGCCAAAAAGCTCCATGGCTGAAATGACACAGAAACACTAAACCTCAGCTAACGGGAGAAGCGTCTAGATAATGTGAGAGAGGGTCACAGTGCTTGGTTTCAACCTGAAGTCCGCTCCCCCACCTTCTCGCCAAAATACAAACAAACCGGAAACAAAAAGTCAGTAACTAAAACTAAAAGGTATCCCTTACTTTATAATTACTTTTGAAATGAAAAAATCAGAAATAAAATATTTAATTCAGTAGGGCTCAAGAACCAGTTCAGTTCAAGTCACCTGGGCCCTTGCCCCTGGCAGGGTGATCAAGCGAACTTCTCGTGGAACCCAGGGACTTCCCCCAGGAGACCTGCCCTCCTACCACTCAGTTCCCCAGCATGATTTTCTCCTGAATCCTATTCAGTGCAAGCCCTAGTCTGTAATTCAACAGCTGCTAACTGGCTGATGCTGCTAACTTTCTCTCTGTACCTCCCCAGTAGATCTGCACAGCTAATGAAGAAATTTCAGACAAAGCTTTAATTCAGTGTTTATTTTAACCAAAGGGAAGTCCAGTACAGAAGCAGTCTAAAATGAAAATCTTCTGATCTGAGTTGGAAAGTTCAAGAACTCCCAGGGCTTTACAGAGCCTAATTAGAGAACTAAGGCTCTTTCAATAAAAAATATCAACTGCAATGGATTAAAATGTCTGGGATACATAAGTCCATGAATTCATGCTATTAAAAAAAAATTAAAACCCTCATTGATAACCTCTGGAGGATGGTAGGCGGTCAATTCATTATTTTCAAAGCTGCCTCTTCCACACAAACTATAACTAGGATAACTCAACTGCTGATGAAAAGAAATTCTTTAACAAAAATTTCCTGGATAATAAATGAGGAAGAAATTACAGAAATAAAATAGCAACATTCTGCAGCTTCTAATGAAATAATGGATCTAAGCAACATTCACAAATGGCCTTTAACATTAACATGACAACCAAACGCTGTGTGCCTCCTGACAATAGTAAATGACACTTCTTATGAAGTACTCATGTCAAAAGAAAAAACAAAAATAGAAAAACTCTGATCAAGCTTTTGTCTCCAACTGCCAGTTTTATAAGGATGGTAGAGGAACATATTAAATACCACCATAATGATGAAAACGGCAAATCTAGAATGTGGGAAACTACAAAAGACCCATTTTCTTCAAGAAATAAATGAAGAGAAACGTATAGATTAAAATCATGTCAACATATTGCAATGTATGGACCTTATCTGAAATCCATTTCAACAAACGATAAATTAAAAAGAAGTGTATAAGACATCTGAGGGAATGTGAACATTGAACAAATATTTAATAATGTTAAGGAATTACTAATTTTTGGTAATGGTATGAGTGATATTATAGTTATATGCAGTTTAAGTCCTATCTTTTTATATCAAAATAAGTATAAAATGATCAGATAACAAGAATTGATGAAAAAGTAATCTGGTGAGGTGGCAGGGGCTTGAAACAAGACTAGCAGGGAATTGATAACCGTTGATTCTGGGTGACAGACCATGGGGGTTCATTATGTCTATTCTCTCTACCTCTGCATGTTTCCATTAAAAGATTTAAAAAGAGGTAAGGTAAGGCGGGAAACATAACCAGCTGCATTGCCTGGACCTTACGTGCATAATCATTAAAAAATGTATCAGTATTAAGGAAATTTGAACACTAACTTGATATTTCATATTTAAATGATTATTAATACTATAGGTGCTATAACAGTATTAAAAATATCCTTATCTTTTAGAGGTATGTACTGAAATATTTATGAGTAAAATGATATACTGAGATCTGTCTCAAAATCATCCAAAAGATCAGGATGGGGGAATAAGCAGATGTAGAGATGAAGTCAAGACTGGCCATGCGCTGGTAACTGTTGAATAAAAGTGATGGGTAAAGAAGGTTCCTTATACCATTCACTCTACCTTTGTATGTTCTACATTTTCTATCATAAAACATTTTAAAAAGTAATAATAACCTATGGCATTCATTAGAAGTCAGAATAACGGTTTGAAGAGGGGAAGGGGAGCCACAATAAGGGATTCTGGAGGAGTAGGAATGTTCTTTTACACAAGTTTGTTCACTTTGTGATAATTCATCAATCTGTACATTACAATTCGCGCACTTTTCAATATATATTATACTACAATCAAAAAATATTTTTTAAAAGCAAGAGATCCACTGCTTCAGTGCAAGAGAAGACAGTAAGGTAGAGTTGCAAATACTACAGCAATCATTAAGAAACCTATTTCTGAGCAGGAAGACAATACTGTATGTGTGAGTACTAAGTCGCCTAAGCCACGTCCGACTCTGTAAGATCCTATGGACTATAACGTGCCAGGCTCCTCTGTCCATGGGTTTCTTCAGGCAAGACTACTGGAGTTGGTTGCCTACCCTTCTCCAGAATAATGTATAGCCCTAAGTAAATGTTAGGATCTGGTCTCGTTTTCCTCAACTCTAAGGGAAACAGCAGCTGCTTCAGCCGGCTGTTGAGAACATGACATGGAATAGTGCCTGTGAAGTGCCTAGCACAGAGCCCGGCACAGACACTGCAGTGAAGGGAAGGTGCCTTCCGACTCTGGTGCCAGAGGACCCGGCCTGCCTTCACGGCCTGCCTGCCCCCAGACTACAGCATAGGTATACTACCCTCCTGCTTTATCTAGACCTCCGCAATAATAAATTACTCTCAGACCGTTAGCTGGACAGATCCTCCTAATCCCTCACCCAAAGCTCTAACACAAAACCATTAATGAGACTGAACAGAGGCACCGCAGCTGCACGGCGATTCGAGAGAATCCAGGTCTCCTCCGCCAGTATTTGTGGAAGCAAAATCACTTAAAGAGGAGGGAAGCCAAAGCCCCACACTCACACCCATGCATCTTCGCTCCCAGCAGCGCGATCCACTGCACCCCACTCCATGCCCTCCAATGGGGACACGTGGAGTAAAAGCCTCATATCGCCCCCTTCGCCTTCCCCCAATCAGCGAGCCCGCACCAGAACACAGCGCCCAATCAGAGCGCTCCACATGCCGAGGGCAGCCCTCCGCGCACGTCGGAAAGGAAACGCTTCCCAGAGGGCAGTGCCCAAACGCCCGGCTCCACTGGCTTCTGCGGTCTCCGGAGGAGCCACACTGCCACCTACTGTCCGATCATGGGAATGCAGTCCCAGGTGTACCGCCTGATTCTCAGGGCCATATCCCAGCCAGAAGGCTCAATTACAGTATTTGGGAGCTTCCCTGGGGGCTCAGTGGTGAAAAATCTGCCTGCCAGTGCAGGATACACGGGTTCAATCCCAGATCTGGGAAGACCCCACATGCTGCCGAGCAACTATGCCCCTGCGCCACAACTACTGAGCCTGTGGTCTAGAGTCCCACCTACCCGCAACTACTGAAGCCTGTGCGCCCTAGTGCCCAGGCTCTGCAACAAGAGCCAACACGATAAGAAGCCTGTGCAGCTGCTCAGCCAACTAGAGAACCCGCCCCCCGCCCACCTTGCAACTACAGGAAAGCCTAGGTAGCAAGGAAGACCCAGCACAGCCAGAAAGAATTAAAAAAAGAAAAAGAATTAAGGAAAACATTCAGTAATATCACATATGAATGCAAGTTTTAATAATATTCTGTTACACAGTAGGAAGAAAATATTCTTAGCCTCTTTTCTTCCAAGCAGTTTGAGTTTCAAAACCTCATCTCACCTCATATCCTAGATTATTCCTTTCACATATTTCTGCAGCAGCTACTATATGTCAGAGTATGATCTGGGGCAGGCATTATCATCATCCCTAATTGATAGGTACAGGAACCCAGATAAGAGACTTAGGTTCTGAAAGCTGGCAGAGATGGGAAAAACACCCAGACATTTTCACTTCAAATGCACACTCATGACCACGTCACACAAGGTACAAAGTGCTGTAAGATACAGGATGAGGAAAAAATCACTTCTGACTTGATAGGGCCTCGGGATGTACAGAAAGGATTGTTGGCAGGATAGTATTCAGTAAATGGTGGCTGGTATGTACTGCTTTTCTAAGCACATTAATCTTAACAGAGAGGAGACAGTTACCTCCGTGGGATATATATTCACCGGAGACTGTTATGCTTATTCTTTGGCAAAGAGCATCTGCTCACTCAAGAATCCATGACAATATTTCCTGGGTTTGTCTCTGAACAACAGAGCTGATCCATACCAAAGCACCAAATATAATGGCTGTTTCCTAATTTTCCCTTCATACCTAGCAAAGTGTTAATAATAGCTTTTATGAAATTCTTCATCTTCATTTCTGTACGTCCACAGCACTTTTCATGTAATTCACATATGGCACATCAGAATAAGCTCTGCAATATAATTAACTGACTGAGTCAATGCTGCTTTCATCACTAGAATAGCGGTTCCCAAAAGGAGTACCAAAAGGCCCTCAAGGACATTTCAGAATACATAGTGGTATTTTTTCTTTTTTGACTGTCAAAATGACTGTAAGGCATTATTGGTACTTACTGGGTAGAAGGGGCTTCCCTGGTGGATCAGCGGTAAAGAATCCGCCTGCAATGGGGGAGACCTGGGTTCGATCCCTGGGTTAGGAAGAACCCCTGGAGAAGGGAACACCTAACCACTCCAGTATTCTGGACTGGAGAATTCCATGGACTGTATGGGGTCACAAAGAGTCGGACATGACTGAGCGACTTTCACTTTCCACTGGGTAGAAGTCAGAAATGATAACAGGCAGTACTGAGACTGACAGCCACAACTAAACACTGGCCCTGCTGGGAGCCAGTGTGTTCAATATAGAAGAAAGATACAAATATGGATGACAGGAAGGCAAGGAAGAACTCTGTGGAGAGATGAACTGAGGTTTCAGAATGAACTCATAATTTGTAAAATATGTACATGTAAGCTCATATATGTATACGAGAATGTATGTATGTTAATGTGTGTATATATACATATTTTTCCTAGCTCTGTCCACGAAATGGGCAAAGCAGCAGAAGTTCACAGTAGCCAGGGGACACCTAGTGGACAGGCCTTGGTCTCCAACACCATCCCTAGTAAAAGGAACCAGTGCTCTCTGGAGAAATTCAGTTGGCCCTGGAACACAACAGGTTTGAACCGTGCAGGTTCACTGACACATAAATGTCGTTCACTAAACGTGTACTGTAGGATGACACGCGTGATCCCAGTTGGGTGAATCTGCAGACGGACACTCGGCTAAGGAGAAACCACTTACAGGGAGGACCAACCAGAAGCTATGTGAGGATCTCTGTGCTGAGGGTGGGTGCCCTTCACCCCCATCGTTTAAGAGTTAACTGCAGCTATTTCAGGGTTACAGCAGGAAAGGTACAAGATGGAACACTGGAAGCCAGCTTGAAAGGGCTTCTATTAGCCAAATTTGAGAGAATTCGGGAGAATCTAACACAAAATAATGGTAACGATAGTAATGAATCATTAAAAGAAAAAAGCAATCTACAAGATCATATTGATAATAAATAGAGAAAGAACAAGAAGTGGGAAAAAGGGGAAGCTTCTTGTTTACAGTAAATACTGAGCACTAATTAGTAAATGTGGAGGTATTAATGAATTTGGAAAACTATCACTTTTCAACCATCACGACAAAGACTGATTTTGCAAATAAAGTCAGGACGCATGGTAACTAGCTATATGATAAAAATGAACAGAAAACAAGACAAAATAATGTTTACATAATCCAGAGAGACTGTCAAGGCAAAAATGAAAGAGAAATTTGCAAGAAAGAAAAAATAATTCTGCCACATGTGAAACAATAGTCTAATTATTTTAAGACTTAAATATGCTTATTTGATTGGATTATCATAAAAGCATTTCACAAGTGTCTCATGAGTATATAGTAACAAACATGGAGTGGTTGGAAATGACATACATATTAGCACAGTAAGTACCTACCCAGGTGACAGTCTTCTTTTTCTCTCGCTTCCCATTTGCGGCTGTCCACATATGCTGCAGAAAGTAGGCACCTTTTACCTGAGGAAAAAAACAATTAGCTCAACAGGCATGGTTTCAATACATGTTCAGTTTATACATCTGTTTTTATTAAGCATATCTTTGCCACATTTTCCATTTACTAGACTATTTAAAGATCTGTTATGAAACTGTAACCAATATTGCACAGGTTTACAATTAAGTTCATGACAACATGAATTCAACCTATCACAGGAAGAAAATGCAGAAAACCTGTTAAAATTTCTGTTATAACATTATGAGTAAAACTGCTGCTAATTTTGTTCCTAATACTTTAGACCTAGGAGCCATTTGTTTCCACTGACAAAGAGCCTAGATAAGCCTTAAAATTCCTTCTTAGAACCCAAAATACTTGCTGAGTGGTTGCTTAACTCACTAAATGACTGTTTATCATCATTAGTTAGTCCTAAAAAATTTCCATCTGACTTGGATCAGCATATTTACCCTTATTTCACACACAGCAAAGAGTACCGAGCACCTAGTGGGTAAATAAGAGGAATCTACCAAGCCGAATCTGGGGTGACCCACGAGATGACAACTGTCACAATGACTGCATGTGACAGTGCTCAACAAACAAGAGCTCAAGGAATAAACAAGAAAGGAGGAACGACAACTGAAGATTAAAACTTACTATCCTTCAAAGACACCATCAAGAAAGTGAAAGGAGAACCCAGAACAGGAGGAAAATATCTGCACATCATTTATTTGATTAGAGACTTTTACCCAGAATCTCAGGCTCCTCAGAAACCTGTATGCAGGTCAAGAAGCAACCGTTAGAAATGAACATGGAACAACAGACTGGTTCCAAATAAGGAATGGAGTACATCAAGTCTGTATATTATCACTCTGCTTATTTAACATTTATGCAAAGTACATCATGCAAAATGCCAGAATGGATGAAGCACAAGCTGGAATCAAGATTGCCGGGAGATATCAATAACCTCAGATATGCAGATGACACCACCCTTATGGCAGAAAGTGAAGAGGAACTAAAGTCTCTTGATGAAGTTGAAAAAGGACAGTGAAAAAACTTGGTTAAAACTCACATTCAAAAAGTGAAGATCATGACATCCGGTCCCATCACTTCATGGCAAATAGATGGGAAACAATGGAAAGAGTGATAGACTTAATTTTCTTGGGCTCCAAAATCACTGCAGATGGTAACAGCAGCCATGAAATGAAAAGACACTTGCTTCTTGGAAGCAAAGTTATGACCAACCTAGACAGCATATTCAAAAGCAGAGACATTACTTTGCTGACAAAGGTCCATCTAGTCAAGGCTATGGTTTGTCCAGTAGTCATGTATGGATGTGAGAGCTGGACCATAAAGAAGGCTGAACATTGAAGAACTGATGCTTTTGAACTGTGGTGTTAGAGAAGACTCTTGAGAGTCCTCTGGACTGCAAGGAGATCAAACCAGTCCATCCTAAAGGAAATCAGTCCTGAATATTCATTGGAAGGACTGATGCTGAAGCTCCAATACTTTGGCCACCTGATTCCAAGAACTGACTCACTGAAAAAGACCCCGATGCTGGGAAAGACTGAAGGCAGGAAGAGAAGGGGACGACAAAGGATGAGATGATTGGATGGCATCGCCGACTCGACGGACATGAGTTTGAGCAAGCTCCAAGAGATGGTGAAGGACAGGGAAGCCTAGCATGCTGCAGTCCATGCAGTCACAAACAGCTGGACACAACTGAGTGACTGAACAACAACCAAGGAAAAAAACCCTCTTACAACTCAAAATTTAAAAAGACAACTCAACAGAAAAATGGGCAAAATATCTGAAAAAACATTTCTAATACACACACATACATATAAATAGTACACACATAAATATATGGCCAATAAGTATATGGAAAGATGTTCAATATCATTTCCCATTAAGGAAATGCAAAATATACTGAAATACAACTACACATCCGCTTAGGATGGCTATGATCAAAAAGGCAGATGATAACAGCTGTTGATAAGGATGTAGAGAAATCTGGCTCATACATTGCTGGGATGAATATAAGATGGTGCAGCCACACTGGAAAAGTATGGCAGTTCTGCAAAATGTTAACATAGAGTTACTAGGTAACCCAACAATTCCACTCCTACGTATATACCTAAGAGAAATGAAATCACGGATCCACACAAAAAATTGTATACAACATTATTCATAATAGCCAAAAAGGAAAAATGCAAATATCCATCAATTTATGAATGGATAAACAAAATGTGTTATATTCTTATGAAAGGAATATTACTCAGCAATAAAAAGAAGTACTGATACATGCTACATGGATGAACCTTGAAAATATTATGCTAAGGAAAAAGAAGCCTGTTACAAAAGATTATATATTACATAATTCCATTCACATGCAATGTCGGCAACAGGGAAATCTATCGAGACAGAGGTGTATTGGTTGCCCAGATCTGGAGGGTAGAGGGTCAGGAAAACCTGGGGGAAAATGGGGCGTGACTGCTAATGAGTATGGGGTTTTTTTTTTGAGATGATGAAAATCTCCTAAATTGATTGTGGTGACAGATGCTGCACAACCCTGTGTAAATAACAAAAAAACTAAGTGAGCATTAAAATGACCACTTTAGATGAATGTGAACTAAATCTAAATAAAGCTGTTTTAAAAAAAAAGGAATGAATGGCAGATAGCTACCTGAAGGTCACAGCAGACCACAACCAAACACAACTAGAAGGCATGGGAGCTGATTACACATACTATTAGGACGCTACTGTTATTCTCTATCCATTTCCCAACTAAAACAAATATAAACACACCTGTGTGTGTTTATACCCAAACCAGTACCTCCCTTGTCTTCAGCAGGGGTTAGGTTAGACTTTACTAGAAAAATATGTGTAAATTTGAGGTCTAAAGCTTAAGCAATGATGCAATAATATTAAAAGCTCCCAAAGACTGCGTCAAAAGGGAGTAAAGATATTTTTAAAAAATAGCAACTATAAGTGATCAGATGCTTGGAACTTAGAATACATTTTTCACAGAAATGATGTTATAAATTGTCAGTTACATTCCTATATCTGTCAAGAAGGATGAATAAAATCCAACGGCATTGATGGCACTGCATTAGGTGTGTAGCTGTACACCAGGTCAGGAGTGAGCAGACCAGACCCCTGCAGTTTTAAGTGAAGGAGCTGGCTGGGTGATATTTAAGGTCTCGGCATGTTCTAACAGTCTGACACAGAGCCAAAACACACAGTTCAGATAATCCACTCATAAGTTACGACAGCATTTCTATGCAAACTGAATTCCAATTTCTAAAACCAGGTAGATCACTCCCTTCTGTGGGAAACAAGTACAGCCCTTTTCTCTACCTGAGCATAAGCTGAAGAGGGGACGAACATGCTAAGACGCTTCAGTCATGTCCAAATCTTTCATGACCCTTTGGACTGCAGCCCTCCAGGCTCCTCTGTCCAAGGCATTCTCCAGGCAAGAATACTGGAGTGGGTTGCCATGCCCTCCTCCTAGGGATCTTCCAGACCCAGGGATCGAACCTACGTCTCTTACGTCTCCTGCATTGGCAGGTGGATTCTTTACCACTACGTCCACCTAGGAAGCCCAGTTCAGTCAGTTTGGTCACTCAGTCGTGTCCAACTCTTTGCAACCCCATGGACTGCAGCATACCAGGCTTCCTTGTCCTTCACCAACTCCCGGAGTTGACTCAAACTCACGTTCATTGAATCTGTGATGCCATCCAACCATATCATCCTCTGTGGTCCCCTTCTCCTCCCGCCTTCAGTTTTTCCCAGCATCAGGGTCTTTTCAAATGAGTCAGTTCTTGGAATCAGGTGGCCAAAGTATTGGAGTTTCAGCTTTGACATCGGTCCTTCCAATTAATATTCAGGACTGATTTCCTTTAGGATGGACTGGTTGGAATTCCTTGCAGTCCAAGGGACTCTCAAGAGTCTTCTCCAACACCACAGTTCAAAAGCATCAATTCTTCAGAGTTCAGCTTTCTTTATAGTCCAACTCTCACATCCATATATGACTACTGGAAAAACCATAGCTTTCACTAGACAGACCTTTGTTGGCAAAGTAATGTCTCTGCTTTTGAATATATTGTCTAGGTGGGTCATAACTTTCCTTCCAAGGAGAGAGTGTCTTAACTTCATGGCTGTAGTCACCATCTACAGTGATTCTGGAGCCCCCAAAATAGAGTCTCTCACTGTTTCCACTGTTTCCCCATCTAGTTGCTATGAAGTGATAGGACCGGATGCCATGATCTCAGTTTTCTGAATGTTCAGTTTTAAGCCAACTTCTTCACTCTCCTCTTTCACTTTCATCAAGAGGCTCTTTAGTTCTTCTTCACTTTCTGCCATAAGGGTGGTGTCATCTGCACATCTGAGGTTATTGATATTTCTTCCAGCAATCTTGATTCCAGCTTGTGCTTCCCCCAGTCCAGCATTTCTCATGACGTACTCTGCATATAAGTTAAATAAGCAGGGTGACAATATGCAGCCTTGATGTACTCCTTTCCCAATTTGGAATCAGTCTATTGTTCCATGTCGGGTTCTAACTGTTGCTTCTTGACCTGCATACAGATTTCTCAGGAGGCAGGTCAGGTGGTCTTGTATTCCCATCTCTTTCAGAATTTTCCACAGTTTATTGTGATCCACACAGTCAAAGGCTTTGGCATAGTCAATAAAGCAGATGTTTTTCTGGAACTCTCTTGTTTATTTTGATGGTCCAACGGATGTTGGCAATTTGATCTCTGGTTCCTCTGCCTTTTCTAAATCCAGCTTCAACATCTGGAATTTCACGGTTCACGTACTGTTGAAGCGTGGCTTGGAGAATTTTGAGCATTACTTTGCTAGCATGTGAGATGAGTGCAATTGTGCGGTAGTTTGAGCATTCTTTGGCATTGCCTTTCTTTGGGATTGGAATGAAAACTGACCTTTTCCAGTCCTGTGGCCAGTGCTGAGTTTTCCAGATTTGCTGGCATATCGAGTGCAGCACTTTCACAGTATCATCTTTCAGGATTTGAAATAGCTCAACTGGAATTCCATCACCTCCACTAGCTTTGTTCGTAGTGATGCTTCCTAAGGCCCACTTGACTTCGAATTCCAGGATGTCTGGCTCTAGGTGAGTAATCACACCATCGTGATTATCTGGGTTGTGAAGTTCTTTTTTGCATAGTTCGCTGTGTATTCTTGCCACCCTTCTTAATATCTTCTGCTTCCGTTAGGTCCATACAATTTCTGTTGTTTATTGTGCCCATCTTTGCATGAAATGTTCCCTTGGTATCTCTAATTTTCTTGAAGAGATCTCTAGTCTTTCCCATTCTATTGTTTTCCTCTATTTCTTTGATCACTGAGGAAGGCTTTCTTATCTGTCCTTGCTATTCTTTGGAATTCTGCATTCAAATGGGTATATCTTTTTCTCCTTTGCCTTTCACTTCTCTTCTTTTCACAGCTATTTGTAAGGCCTTAAACTGAAGTTTAACAGACTTAAACTGAAGAAAGTAGGGAAAACCACTAGACCATTCAGGCATAATCTGAATCAAATCCCTTAAGATTATACAGTGGAAGTGACAAATAGATTCAAGGGATTAGACAGAGTGCCTGAAGAACTATGGATGGAGGTTTGTGACATTGTACAGGAGGGAGTGATCAAGACCATCCCCAAGAAAAAGAAATGCAAAAAGGCAAAATGGTTGTCTGAGGAGGCCTTACAAATAGCTGTGAAAAGAAGAGAGGTGAATGAAAGCCCAAGGAGGGGACTGTTGAGCTATATATTCCAGGACACCAATGACTTATATATTCTCTACTTGTTATTACATTTTCTTACTTATTCTCCATTTCTTCTCCTAACATATGTTTTATTCTAGCATAAGACATCAGCTTTCCTTATTCTAAAGTCAGAAAAAACAGTTATCTAGAATTATGTTCATGATTTTGGTACTGGGAGACATAAAGCAGGGAGGTGATGGTAGGGAAAGACAGGAGTCCCAGAATGTCCTGTGTACTAGTCAATTTACGAAAGATAAGCCCAGTAATTTTCAAGTATATAAACTTTAACTGTTTGCTTACCATCCCTTGTGGCTCAGATGGTAAAGAATCCACCTGCAGTGTGGGAGACCTGGGTTTGATCCCTGGATTGGGAAGATCCCCTGGAGGAGGGTATGGCAACCCACTCCAGTATTCCTGTCTGAGCGACTAAGCACACATCATTTTCTATCTCCATTGAGGACAGAATGAAAGGAAATGGGTATAAGGATAAGAATTTAAACTTGACAAGTAGAAAATTTTCCTAATAGAAACCAATGGCAAACACAGCAATGAGTTATCCAGTGTTGTAGGCAGAATGTCTCCCACAAAAATGCCCATGTCCTAATCCCCAGAACCTGTGAATGTTATGGTACATGGCAAAGGGGGATTAGGTGACAGATGGAATTAAGATTGCTTCTCAGGTGGCTCAGCAGTAAAGAATCCACCTGCAATGCAGCAGACGAGAGAATTCAATCCCCGGATCAGGAAGATCCTGTGGAGAAGGAAAAGGCAAACCATTCCAGTATTCTTGCTTGGAAAATTCCATAGACAGAGGAGCCTGGTGGGTTGCAGTCCATGGGGTCGCAAAAGAGTTGGACATGACTTAGCAACTAAACAACAACATGGAATTAGGATCAGCACATCACTCATCTTAAAGTGAGGAGACTGTCCAGGGTTATACAGGTGGACTCAATGTTTTGTATTTTTTTCAGCCACACCTCGGGGCATGTGGGATCTTAGTTCCCCAACCAGGGATTGAACCTGTGCCCCCTGCACCAAAAGCACAGAGTCTTAACCACTAGATGGCCAAGGAAGTCCCCAGGTGGATTCAAAGTCATCACAGGGCCTTAAAAAGTAGAAGAGGGAGACACTTTGTTAGTGTGGTGCATGAAAGGTGGAGTGATATGAGAAGGACCTGACTTGCCACTGCTCACTCTGAAGACGTTTGAGAAAGGGGCCATCAGCCAAGGAATGCAGGTGGTCTCCAGAAGATGGAAAAGGCTAGAAAAACTAATTCACCCTGAAAGATTCCTGAAGGGAATACATCCCTTTCAAAACCTTGATTGATTTTAGCACAGTAAGACTTTGTATCAGACTTCTGACATACAGAACAGTAAGGTAATAAATCTATGTTGTTTTAAGCCACCAAATTTGTGGTAATTTGTTACAGCAGCAATAGGAAATTACTACACCTTAAGACAGACATTCGATTTTCTGTAAACCTTTTAAATCAGGATATTCATCTTTCTGAGATAGTTGGTAGTTGAGAGGTCTGTATATTAACATTAAAACCAGAAAGAGTTTCTATGAAGTCAGGAAGAACGTTGAGTGGACAATGAAAATGGAAAATCTAGATCAGCTTTTCCAACTTTAAGGTGCATATGAATCTCAATTAAATGAAGATTTTGATTCAGCATGCCTGGGGTGGGAACAAAGAATCTGCATTTCTGAAAGTTCCCAGGTGATGATGATCCTTTTGACCCTCAGACAACACTTAAGTAGCAAGGGGATAGGATGGTATCAGCCTCACAAGTTTAGCTCTCTCAGACCATTTAACCCCACTCTAACTATGCCACCCGAGCGGATAAATCCATCTTGAACATGCTTACCCTTTAGGCAGTCAACTTTTAGAGCAACAATATTCAAAGATAACTATCCACTGAAAAATCAATATTTCCTCTATTTAATTCTGCCTCCAAAGACCAGGATTTTGAAGCTTAGTAAATACTTATTTATAAAAAACTTATTTTTTGTATAGTTAATTTGGCTTTTGGTAAAATGTCTCCAAACATGTTTCCCATCCAAAAGGAAGCAGTGTGATTGTGAACACAGATAGGCTTTAGAGTCACAAAGTCTAAATGTGAATCCTAGCCTTCCATTAATATTATGAAAATCTGGACAAGTTACACCAGGCCTCTTAGCCTTTCTCTTCATATGTAAAATGGGGAAATACTGGATCATAATTTAAATGAGGGCATATACAATAGTAAGTGCTTCGCCTAATGTCCACTATGTAGTAAGTGCCCAATAAGTTTCCTTCTCTCGCCTCTTCTTACACTGAAATCCCTTTTTTGGTTCACCTCAATAAATCTTGCTTCTATCCTGTTGATTATTTTAGCTGCCTTTATTTATCTGTTGTAAGAACTGATGGAAGTACCAACGTATTCCAAATACTGATTTGTCATTAGTGTGTATGAATTGTTTCCTCTTTTATCCTGTAACGGTTTAAGATGTTTTGACGACTTAAAGTTAAGCTCCTTATCAGCATTCTCAAACCCCCAGTGGTCAACAATGTACCATTTTATTTTGGGGCTACATCTTATTTTGGGGCTTCCCTGGTGGCTCAGTGGTAAGGAATCAGCCTGCCAATGCAGGAGACACGGTTTTGATCCCTAGATTGGGAAGACCCCCTGGAGAAGGAAATGGCAACTCGTTCTATTCTTCTTCCCTGGGAAATCCCATTGACAGAGGAACCTGGCAGGCTACAGTCCATGGGGTCGAAAAAGAGTTGGATACAACCTACTAACCAAACAATAACATCTTATATTACTTGCCTAATAGCCTCCAGTTCCTGATTTCAAGACTCCCTTCATCTGTGGTCTAACCCAGTGCCTGTGCAATGTAACTTTCTGCAATAAAGGAGCTATCCACTACAGTAGCCACTAGCCACAGGTGTCTACTGAGCACTTAAAAGTAGCTAATGTTGAGCTTCCCTTGTACCCACTCCAGTATTCTTGCCTGGAGAATCCCATGGAGAGAGGAGCCTGGCAGGCTACAATCCATTGGGTTGCAAGTTGGACACGACTTAGCGACTAAACCACCACCACCAGTGTGACTAAGGAACAGAATTTTTAAATTTAAACTAATTGAAATAGCCACTTACAACTCATGGCCACGACAGAGGGATAGCACAGGTGTAACCTATCACAAGTTCACCATTTCAATCTTAGATCAAAATGGTAACTGGAAATTCTCTCAATTCATCTTTACTTAACTTCCATTCCCTCCTTACAATGACTGGTCCCAAACATTCCAAGCAACTATGATACTTTCCCTGATTAACAATACAAGGTCTTGTTTAAATTGAAAAGCATTTATTAACAACCCTAAGTAAACACACTAGTAAACAGCTACAACCCTAATCCTTACTGAGGTGCCAAGAACTGGGCAGACTACTTTACCTAATGTGTGACAAGAAACATTTTCATTAGCTAGGTCAACTAGCTAATCCTCAGAAAATTTCTGGTGGCCAACGATAAGGTTTCACGTTGATATTTAAAGATGTGTGGAGAAAAACTGTATGTGTTTCTTTTGAATAGGGGCTAGAGGAGGTACGTTAGAAAGAGTAGATAATAGGCATTGGAAAAACCAATGGTGATTACTGTAGCCGAATCATATAATCAGACACACCTGTCAGGATTTAACTTCTGTAAATTAAAAAAAAATTTTCTCAGTGTCTTCATCAGCAGGTCCTTTAAACAGGTTTCGAGTGAGCCGTCATTTACCCAGATTATCAAAGTATTTCAAAATTATTAGCATTTACTGTTTGAATGGAAAACTTCGGTGAAGAAAGGTCAACCAAATTGCGCCCAAGATCATCAGGTAAACTGAGATTAGTAATGAGAAATTCACCCACTCAGTGAAAAGCAGGGTCTGGCCACGCGTCAGGTGTTGAAAACGTTTACGACGCCCCTCTAAAGAAACAACAGCGAGAGAAATTTCACAGCCCCAGGGAGGGCGGTGGGGTCACGTTTGGGCTTTTCAGGGGCAGCAAAAAGACCACCACCCGAACACGTAAACGCAGCAAATCATCCGCAGAAGTTCTCATACCAGAACTTGCTCTGCTCGTCACACCTCTGGATAGAAGACACTTACTATTTTACGGAGGGAGATGGGTCAGAGACCTTACCTCCCCTTTCTGTGCTACCAAACACCTCCAATGGTTTCTTCTTTCCTTAAAAGTCCATTACTCCTTTTACTCAAGGAACAGAGTTCTCAGGGGGCCTAAAGAAGCAGCCCCACGAAAGGAGCAGACACTAACCTGCCAGAGCGAGCTGAGGCAGCGACACATTCCGCGCCAGGAGGATCCCGCGCCGCACCACGGGGGCCGCCATCTTGGAGCATACCAAAAGGAATGCTGGTCCGGGGGAGGCGGGCAGGGGAAGGGGTGGAGTCACGGCCGACGCTCCGCCCCCTCCCCGGCTCCCACGGTTGGTGCGGCCCGGAACAGCATGGCGGCTATCTTTCGGCCCCCGAAGCAAGTGCTTCTGCTGCAGGCGCTGCGGAGTTTGGTGTATCCCTGGGTGGGAGGCTCTGGTTCTGCCTGCTGCCTCTGCCCTCTCGGAGGTATCCGCGGCCTCGAGCCTTGAAGTAGGGGATCCCCGGGTGGGACAGAAGGAAGCTTTACACTTCAGTGGGCATCTCTTTGGAGAAATAACAGCGCCCCAGTCACTCACTGGCCGAGAGCAACAGAGCATGCCCTCGCCCTCTGCTCCTGGGTGCAGTGGTGGTCTCTGCCTGTCGTGGACGCCCGTGTGCCGGGAAATCAAAGGACAGCTGGGCTGGGGTTTTGACCTTGGGGCTGTAGTATTTCCTCGGATGGAGCTGTGCTGCTTCCCGGAAACACCGCACTCCGCCTTGGGCCTACTGTTCTGTCGAGTTTGGGAGGGGAGGATGTCTAAGACCATCGAGTCCAGCTCTAACTATCAATCTGAAAGACTCTGAGCAGCTTTCTTTATTTACAAAATTATCCCTTAATATCTTTGTGGAAATGATTAAATTTGACAGTGCTGGCGAATGATAATAAAAGATTTAGCCCTTTGTGTCAGGCTTTACTACATTTTACATACATTCTTTCCTTTTCTCCTCATACCACCTAGTGAGAGAGGTACTGTTCTCTTCTTCATTAAGGAAAGAAAGAAAGTGAAGTCGCTCAGTCGTGTCCGACTCTTTGTGGCCCCATGGACTGTAGCCTACCAGGCTTCTCCGTCCATGGGATTTTCCAGGGAAGAGTACCGGAGTAGGTTGCCATTTCCTGCTCCAGAGGATCTTCTGGACTCAGGGATCGAACCCAGGGGTCTCCCGCATTGCGGACAGCCGCTTTACCCTCTGAGCCACCAGGGAAGCCCTCATTAACAAGGAAGACGCTAACTAATTTGCCCAAGGCTCGAGGAAACTGGCAAAGGAAGGGTTGAACAGAAGGCAGTCCTGCTGTAACCACTGCTCACCTTTATAGAAATCAGCAGCAATTTTTATTGTTACACTGTTATTGTTGTACACAGAGTTCGTATAGTGGACGATTCTTTGGCCATGCTCCAGTTCATGCATAACCCAGCATCTTAAAGAAATAATGTTTCCCAAACTCTTCATTTCTGCTAAGTTGTGGTGAGTGAATCCTGATGTATCTAGTGGATACTGAGAGTCCAAATCTAAGAGGTCACAGCTCCTTATTTCGAAAATGACAATACTGGGAATTCCAGTGGTCACACTATAGCTGCTATTTCTATCCCATATGCTTCTACCTTTTTAAACCAAATCTAGATATACCTGTTTTGTTATCTGTCTTTTGGAGTCCAGATTCTTGTCTACTGTCCCCATACACAATCATTAGCTCCTTTCACACACACAGACAAGACTCATGGAGGATTTGCATTCTCTGGTAGTTTGGAAATGTTTTTTCCCTATGAGGGTGACTGTTAAAATTGTACCAGTCTAGTTGGATTATTTATACTAAGTGAAGATCAGATCAGTTATTAGAAAGAGACAGTCAAACTCTACACATGTTATTTGCTAAGTATAAAATAATCAAAATGATTTTGCTTTCTCTGATTTTTAGCTAAACGATACCTACTCACAGACAGTATTGTGAAATTAAAGGAATTTCAACACAAGAAGGTGGCTGTTGCATGTAATCTTCCTGGCACCAAAGGTAATCAAATCTATTTAATTCTTTCATTGATCTGTCATTCAGCTTTCCTCTGTCTTTATCCCTATACAGTCTCTCTTTCAATAATTTTGTATCTCAGAAGAAATTGAGATGATTTATTCTTAGTTCCTAGCCTGCCCCTACGTGCACCTTTTATTTCACCATTCTCCTCTTAACCCTTCTCCCAGGATCCCAGAGAAATACTGAAGCTGGTGCTACATCCAGTCCTCTAGACCAATGCCACTCAAAGTTAGGTTCAAGGATCAGCAGCAAGTAAGAGGGATAGAAATGCCAGACCTTGGGCCCCAAATGATATGTCTGCACAGTAAAGTCAGAGAACTGTTCCATATGACTGGCTTTCAGACTTTTGATGCCACCCTCAGTAAAAAATACAATTCGCCTTGCATCTCTAGTACACACATACATATCTATAGATAAATCCAATGAAACAAAAAATGTACGATGTATTTTCATATTTTCCAGTCTGTGCTGAATCAGTAGTCTAAAACAGTTTCTTTAAAAAATTAGCAAAACATTGATAATTGCTGTGGCTGGGTGATGGACACGTGGGAGATGACTCTCTACTTTTAGGTATGTTTGAAACTTTCTATTGTAAAGAGCTAAAAACACCACCACCATCCCTGGTCCTGTCCCCCTGCAGCATCTGAGAAATCTTGTTGCATTCATTTCCTCTTCTCCTGAACATTGGGTTTTCCCCAGTAATTCAAATTCTTTTATAAACACAGTAAGACTCCCCTCTTTTTTAATAACTATTTTGTATGTTCTAATGACTTTTTCAGCTTTCCTCCTTCTCACTGTCGGATGTTGTGAGCACCTAATGAACACTTGCTTCCCATCTCTACAATCCAGCCCTCCACAAATCAGTCTTCCATCACTACTCTGCTAACCATAATGATATACAAAACCACCTACAGAACAAGAAGACAGAGTGACAGAGAATTGAGTCTCCACTTTAGCAGACTCAATCTAGATTTGACTTCAGTCTTTTCTGCTTACCCCAAGTCATCTGGAGCTCTGTCAAGTTTGCAGTTAGGGCTTCATGTACAGTCTAGTTGTTACTCCAGTTGTCATACTCTTTCTAAGGCTGTGATGGTCATGCATATGTTCTGAAAGGCAATTAATATAATGAGTGCCACTCTACTCCACTGTCAGGTATTTAGATATAAAATCCTGTCCACATTTCATCATTGTGAGAACCCACAGTGGTACTTACTGTCTTATATACCACATCATGTACAAACATCCCCCTTCCCCCCAGGTTCCTAGCTCTTCCATTGTAGATCTCACCCTTTCTAGAATTCAGTGTAATTTCCTGTTAATCTAGTCACGTTCTTCCCTCACCGCCTTTCCCCCGTGGTTCTGTGCTGTGTCTCATGCTGACTCCCACACCAACGGTGCCAGACCCCGTCAGCTCTGCCAGCCCTACCCAGCGCTGTCCCCCCTCTGCGGCCTCTCTGCCTCCACCACACCTGGTCTCTTTCTGCTGCTTGATTTCTCTCTTTTCGGTTATGTTTATACTGTCACGTGTCACCTACTCTGTCACTGTTTTCAGATATCTTTACATAAATATATCTTGTCTTTTCAAATAGATTCTAAGCTCTTTCAGGGCAGGAACCATACCTTATCCTTCCCTGTGTCTCTCACACAAAGAAGGATAACTCTGAATATGAATATACAATAAGCATCTAGATCTTATTGGTTGTTTTAAAATACAAATTACATTTGCTGAAATTTTGGACATATTAAGAAGTACAAGATGTAAAGTCATCCTATTAAAATCTTTCTAGGTTGGCAATTGTTTAGAAATATTTAATAAGATAAATCCTCGTGACTGAAGAATGAAAATAAGAATAATAACCTCTGTGACTTCCTGGCAGTTACTACACGCTGGGCCCTGTGCTAAGGGCTTTACTTTACTTGCATTATCTCAGGATGACCCCATGGGTCAGTATCATGATTTTCACTTTACACGTGAATCGAGTCTCACACACAAGCCTCCCCAAACCTCCCCATAGCATGCAAATGGCAAAGCCTAGATTCCAGCCCACACATGCATACATGCTAAGTCTCCTCAGTTGTGTTCGACTCTTTGTGACCCCATGGAACCTGCCAGGCTCCTCTGTCCATGGGATTTTCCAGGCAAGAATACTGGAGTGGGTTGCCATGCTTTCTTCCAGGGGATCTTCCCGACACAGAGATCAAACCCATGTCTCTTATGTCTCCTGCATTGGCAGGTGGGTTATTTACCACTGGCGCTACCTGGCAGATTTCAGCCTATGTCTTCCCAGTTCTAAAACCTTTAGCCATTACAAGATCCTACAAATAAAGATTGCAGGGTCTACTGCATTAACCCAAACCTAGGGGGACTTTTTTTCTAGTAAATCGAGAGCAGTATCTACTTCAGCTTCCCAATTTTGTGTTTTTAATGTATTTCCCGCCATTCCTTCAGGCAGCATTCCTTCAGAGCTCTGCGCCTTGGAACAAATCCTGTAGACTTTTCTTGGCAGCTTCTGATAGTGAGAATAGCCCTGCCTTCTGGAAAGCAGATGCTTGCTTGGTGCCTGCCTCTCACCCCACATTCTGCCAAGAATACAGTGCCTCCTAATGCCAAGAAGCAGTGCTTCCTGTTGGTGTTTATCTCCACAGTAGGTTCTGATACAAGACAAGGGACATAGTGATCACCTTGAAATGATTTGGTTACTAGAAGACGATTTGCTGCTATTAGAGGACAGGTTTACCCTCTGTGCATTATACAGTACTGTGGCATACTTTGTAACAACTGATTAGAGAGGGACCAGGAGGAATGAAAAAGTGGTAAAGTGGTAAAGTTGAATCAAGTGGAAGAGATGTGAAGTATTCCTGAATCGTGTGAGTCCTCCACTGTGGGTTGACTCACCCTCACAGTTTCCTTTCAGTTTTCCTGCTAGGTGCCCTACCAACTGATGGTTTGGATGGACTAAGCTTCTTTGGACATTAGTTCTCAAACTTTACATAAGCATCACCCAGGTAGTAAAAAATGCACATTCCTGTGCTCCTGCTCCCAGAGACTCTGTGCAGGGAAGTCTGGAGTGAGGCCTGGGCCTGCGCCCTGTGACACAGATGTGCTCTGATGCTCACGACCAGCCAGTGATGGGAGCTGCGTGGCCGTGAGCCCCTCTCAGTGGCCTCTGCAAGGTGCTGGGTTCTGGCCTCCCTTGCTCCCTGCGGTCAGACTCCTGAACAGTCCGAGTTAGCCTGAGTGATAGCCACCCCACACTGTGCTTTCTTCCAGAAACCTACTTGAGAAACCTGGAAGAGAAACTGACCCAGAATAAGCTCATCTTGAAAGAGGAGTTGCGAACCCTGCTTCATTTGTGTGCATCCCGGGATGACGTGGAGCTGGCTAAACAAGTCATTTACAGGTGAGGCACTTCCTTAGAATACTGCCAGCCTTCTCTCTTCCCACTGTCTCCCTTTCCTGAGCAATCGCATACACCAGGAAGATTTCAGCTATCACCTCTACACTGGCAACTTCCAAGTCTTGTCCAGGTGCCTGCCCTGAGCACCACGTTTATATTCATTCATTTAACAAAAACTTATTAGGTTCCTATACATGCCAGGTGCTGAAGATAGGAAAGCAGATAATTCACGGCCCAGGAGATCCCCAGCCTCACTACTCACTGAGTCCACTCACAGGTTCTCTAGTCTCCACGTCCAGTGTATACAGACCTCTTCTTGCTATGTCTGTTCTCATACTGACCAGTCTTTCTTTCCCCTGATCTCATCTGCTCTCCGGTGTCCACTCCCTGGTGTCTCTCATCCCAGCCTTCCTCTCTTTGTCCCCACTACCCGTGTCTTAGTTCAGGCCTCACTCCTCTCACTTGGACACTTCAGTGGGCTCCTGACTGGCCTCCCTACTCCGGGCTTATGTCTGCTTACCATCTCTGATCCCCCATCAGACTTTCCCATGTCAGAAGGAACTCATGTGTAATCACAGTCTGCTGTTAGGAAACCCAGCAAAGGTGTCTCCTGGGAGCAGGATATCACCAAACCAACAGGCTTTATTTCTAAAAATAAGTCATTGCTTCTTTTCACCATTCTTTAAAGATACATTTCTATACATGGACCTGCACTTGTACTGTACATTTACAGAGAAAAATACGAGTTACTCATATATAGAATACTGGAAGAATATACACCCTAAGTTAACCATGTTTCTTTGGAAATTATACATTATATTTTTTTTGTTGTTTAAATGTGTACTTTTCTAATTTCTCAAACGTCTATAAGAGACATGAATTATACAAATTTCATTGAAAATTTGAGAAACACAAGAAATACATTACACATTCTGCGGTTTTGATTGTCTCCTGCTGCATAACCAACCACAACAGAACTTAATGACTCAAAATGACAACTTATTATTTCTCACAATTCAGTGAGTCAGGAACTGAGGCTGGTCTCAGCTGGGCAGTTCTTACCCATATCGGCTGAAGTCACCTGTGCACCGCAGTCAGATGTAGTGGGCTGAGCTGGGAGGTCCAAAAAGGCTTCATTGGCACTTCTGATGCATCAGTGTCCCTACGCCTGCCCCCCGCCCCCGCCCCGGTAGTAACTCAAGTGCAGCCGGAGAGGCTCTAGCACACAGCTGCAGGCCTGCAGAGCTGCCCAGCGTTGGCACATCTTTTCATTGCACCCCATTCTCCTGGTCAGGGCAAGTCAGCCACCCCTGATTCATGGGGAAAGGGAAGGGATTCTGCCTGTGGATGTATGGAGCATTATGCATGAGGGGTTGATGGCAGCCATCCTTGGGGCCTGTCTACCACATCCAAGAAACCACTGTTAATATTTTGATATGTTTTCCCACCAATTTTTTTTTTTTTTTCATGCAAAGATTTTGCAGTTTTGGTAGGGTTTATTTTACATAGTTGTGGCTATTAGTGTGTATATAACATGATATTTTGTTTTCTAGTTGGCATTGTAGCATAAATGTTTTTGCTTGTTAACACTCTAGGAATCATTTTCATGACTATACACTATTCCATTATAGGTTAGGTATTTTAATTAACTGTGCCCCTACTGTTGAATGTCTAATCATTTCTAATTTTTCACCAGTATAAATAGTGCTATGATGAGCAAACTCTATGTGTAAAACTTTCTTTTGGGGATCAGAGGACATGAACCTTTTAAAGCCTGTCAATACAGACTGCCAGATTATTTTCCAAAAGGGATTATGCTAATTCACAGTCACTCTGTATCTACAAACCTAAATCTGCTATTTCCGCTTCATGAAGTGGAATCATTTGAGACCCTCTGGCTCCTTGTATTCTCAGTTTTCTTTTTACTAGCCCAAGCTGTCCGATGTTTACAAGAGCGACAAAATAGGATAGCATTCTAAACATTCTTTCCACTCTTATTTTTGTCATAACGAGTGACTCTTAATCCTTTTATTGATGCTAGTAACTCTCTGCCCGGTTGCTGTCCTTTCCCTCTATTCTGTGGACAGCTGGATGAGTTGGGGGTCCTCGACCTCACCAACCTGTTTTCTTTCTTTCTGAGACAGGCTGCCCCTCGTTGGGGAAGAAGAGCAATGAGCTGGAACATAAACTCTTTATTGAGCCAAAAACAAGGAGCAATTGAATCTCCTCCTGGTTTTGACCACATGCTGTTTGGTTTATAGGGGATTTTAGATCCTCGAACTTGAATGTATCTTGTCAAGAGGAGGTGACATATTACCGCTGTGACTTTCTAGCACTTTCATTAGTGTGAATGTCATTTAAGTTGGGAAAATTTTCATTTTATTTTTGTTGTTAATCTGACACACATTTCTCTTGCGACTATTTACTGAAATACATCATTTAAAGATATTTTCTTCAGCATGCCTTACATTTTATAAGAGGTAATGTTCGTGGAAAACTTACTGTGTGCCAGTACGTAAGACTTACGGTGTGCCATATTATCTCATTTGATCCTCACAAAAACTCTTTGAGTCCTTTTCTTATCTCCATTTTACAGATGAGGAAACTGAGGCACAGTGTGGTTAATTAATTTGCACATGGTGACATAGTAAGTAGATCAGCTGGGATGTGAACTGTTATTTTGGAATCAAGAGTCTAAACGTCCTTAATCACTAACTATACTGCCTTTTAATATTTATTTCTTCTTTCCTCTAGCTTTATTGAGGTTCAGATGACATATATAAATTATACATTTTTAAGGTATACAACTTGATGTTTTAATGTGCATTGTGTGCTTAGTCGCTCAGTTGTGTCAGACTCTTTGTGACCCTATGGATTGTAGCCCATCAGGCTCCTCTGTCCATGGGATTTTTCAGGTGAGAATACTGGAGTAGGTTGCCATTCCTCCTCCAGGAGATCTTCCTGACCCAGGGATTGAACCCACATTTCCTGTGTCTCCTGCATTGCAGGTAGATTCTTTACCTGCTAAGCCACTGGGGAAGCCCCTGATGTTTTGATATAAGTTAATTCATAACTACTATAAATGAAACAATGAGTATTTTTATAACTTTTGTAATTGGATTATGAAATGTATCTTTAAAGGTACATTCATCATTCTCTTTGGTAGTATATATGTTTAGAATGGACTATCCATAATGCTGTTATGACTTTCCTCAGTGATTTCAGCAGAAGGTTAAAAAACATCCTGTTTGTTAAAGTCAGAGCTTTTCCCCATGGTATCTAGGATTCAGTCACATAATGAATGAATCTTCCTAAAATCTGATTTACATGTAATCATGAGTTACTTGTTTTGTCACCAGATTGTCTTCCTGGTGTCTAAAGCAGAAAGAGTTGGTTATGGAAAGGAGAGATAACGCGAGCAATTTTCAGTTCTGCAGTTCTAACTGGCAGACTGGCTACTTGTAGAAATCCCAGGCCACATACATATAAAACATCACTCTTTGAAATTAGCCTTCTTCTAAAACTAAAATTTCAAAGCTGCATTTAATTTGTTTGGCTAGGTGATTATGGTTCATATATACCTTTCCCTGAGCCAAGAAAAAAGGAGAGCTAGGTCTAGATTTAAAAATGCATCTATTGGTTGTTGCTGTCCTATGTGGGGGTAAAGCCAGACATGAGGGGGATGGAGCATCACCCCACTCCTTTCCTTGTTCCTCTCTAGGAGCATAGAAAGAGACGGTGCCATCCTGATGGGCTTACAGATGCAAGACCCCCGCTATTCCCTGACATATGCTCACACTCAGTCCTAGCAGGTTGCTGTGAAATTTGAGAAGATGATTACAATCTGTATTTTACTTCTTTTAACTTAAGAGTATGTGGGCCTCTAATGAACCTTGTTTGTTTATTTAAATGTCTAATATACTTCTGCTTTCCAGGATTTTCTGATCATCTTTAATTCTGCACTTTCCCCTCCAGAGTGTGAGAGGGCTGCACTCTTTGCTGCGTCCCCAGCACCTAGCAGAGTGCATGCCACAGTTTGTCTGTCCTTCTCCTCAGTGCCACCGTTTGGCTCACTGAATTACTTTGATTACCAGGTACCATGCAGAGAACAGGAACATCACTTTGGGAGAGTACAAGTTTGGACCGCTTTTCATGAGGTTGTGCTACGAGCTGGATCTTGAGGACTCTGCAGTGGAGCTCATCAAAGACCAGGTTACTGTCTCCTGGTGGCTTTCCCCGCCACTGTGGTTTCCTTGTGCTGAGGAGGGGTGTTTTCAGTGATGTTAGGAAGGGCAGCTCTTCTATACACATTATTCCTGGGTTATATTTTCAGAGAAAGGCTACTAGGTTGAGGGAACGAGCTCTTCCCTGCATTTTTAAGGTGTCCTTGGAGTCACTGCCTATGGAGAGGTGTAGGTCTCTTCATACAGAGGTGAGAAGAGGTGTGGAAGAGGTGCAGGCACAGATTGCAAGGTGTCTACCTACCTTGGATGTGTGTCCGCCTGGGACCGACATCCTCTCCTTTGAGGAGCGTTCCTCTGGGACAGTTTGAGGCAGGCGCCTTTCCCACTCTTCACCTGTGTTTCTCTCCGGTTTTTTTATTTTTACTTCTGGCTGAAGGCTATGTTGACAAGTGGTTTTCTGTTTTAAGAATTTCTGCTTTCACATAATCTGATTTTCTTTTCCTAAAAGCAAAAGTAACTAATTATTTTTGTAATTATGCACTGAATATTTACCTGTCCTCATTATTGTGCTTAAGCAGTTTACATATTTCATTTCATTTGTTTTCCACAGTTACCCTGACCAGGTAGGTACTATTATTATTTCTACTTTATAGGAACTCAGGGACATTATAAATCCATCCATGGTCAGAAACATTTATTAAATTTAAAGGACCACAGGTATTAAAAAGATGACCATAATATATTAGCAAGCTGAGAAGAGGTGGCTTCAGAACAGTATGGATTAGTTTGAGCCTATTTTTTCCTAAAAGGATAAATATACGTACCATATTTACATTATAGTATATATGTTTTAAAAATCTAGAAGGATATACATTAAACTACTGCTTTCGGGGGAAGAATTAGATGAAATCCTCACTTTTTACTTTATATATTTTTGTATTATTTGACTATTTTATAATAAGCATATGTTACTGTTGTTATTAAAGAAAAGTTTCACTGTAATAAATCAGAGCCATGAGTATAACAATGAAACAAAAAGAAAATGGAAGTGTTTTTTTTTTTTTAACCTACCTGAGTATGAAGCATTCATGTATGTGTTTAAGTTTCCTGGAGCAGTAGAATTAACTGAATCAGAGTCATGTGCCATAAACCTTAATCCTGCTTCCCCCCTGCCTTGTCATGTTCCTGCCCAGAACCCTGCAGTGCTGCCAGGGAGGTAGCTACACCCCACAGGTATCCATGTACATGGAGCCCTTGGACTGTGGCTAGTTCATACATACATGTGCTGCAGTATAAAGTACATGATGGATTTTAAATACCAGACATAAAAAGGAGAATGCAGAGTATCTCATTAATAGTGTTTTATATTGATTACATGTTGCAGTTTTGGCTTTAGTGGGTTAAGAAACATATTATTAAAGCTGATTTCATATCTTTCTCTTTACTTTTTTAAATGAAGGTACTTGAAAATTTAGAGTCACGTACATGAGTCTCACACTTGAGACTTGCTACCTCTCCCTGAGGATAGGGCTGCTCTGGTGGCTTCCCATCCCACTTAGCCTAGACCTCAGAGCCCTGACCGCACCCTCAGGGCCCTTCGTGGGATTTCAGGTCCTGCAACTCTCCGCCTTGCTCACTCCACTCTGGACCTTCTTGTTCTTTCTCAGACATGTCAGGCCCGTGGCCTCAGACTGGAACGCTCTACATAGCATCACTTCATTGAGGTCGCCTCGTCTCAGAGAGCCTTCCCTGACCACTTCTCCTCATCTTTTCTGTCCCTTATCCCGTTCCGTTGTTCTTCATGGCCCCTACTGATAACTTGAAATTTTATTTTTAATTTTTTGCTTGTTTTATTCACTTGTTCATTGTCTCCTCTGCCAGGATGTAAGCCCCCGTAGATAGTAAGCCCTACTAGAGTTTAGGGTAGGGTCTTTGTCTTGTTCATCATTTCTTTAGTCTCAGTGCCTAGAATAGGGTCTGGCTAATTGGTTCTCAAAAAATAACAGACTGGCACAAGACATTTAATGGTGTATTTGAATAGCATGTGTCACATTATCATGGCATTAAAAATGTTGAGAACCACTGTTTCAGTGAATTATTTCAAAAAGTAAATAATCAACTCTGTACTCTTTGCCAAAAGAGGATCATAGTTGCGTAAGCCTGTCCTGCCTCTGTCCTCAACCGCACTTCCAGCTGCCATTTCACGTTAATATGCTGCCAGGACATCCCCACCAGGGTTAATCGGCCTGGTTCTTTTCCTCTAAGCTTGGCAGAGCCACGCTGCATAAAGACGTTCTTCACTGCATTTCTGAAACCTGGAGATCTCTTGCCATATCTCTTGCCTCTTGTTCACTGTGCCCATTGCCAAAGGCATGATGCCAAAAGAGTGGGCAGTATTTAAATTTTTTTGCTAAATGAATGAAGTTTGCACAAAACCAAGTCCTAGACAGAGAAGATGCAGTGTAAGTATTCTCTTAATAATTTTAACTTTTAACCAAACTGTATTGTTTTTCTTCATTAGCATTTACAAGGTTTCTTCTCAGACTCCACATCATTCAATATTTTGATGGATATGTTATTTATCAAAGGCAAATATAAAAGTAAGTATCATAATTTATGTTTGCTGAAAAATTTCTGTCTTTGCAGGTAAAGCAATTAGGAAAAACAATGGGCCATGTAAAAATGACCCTTATGTTCCTGATGAGTCGCTAAATTATGGAGACCCCATTCTTTAAATGTGACTGCAGTGCTGCATCACATGTCATGACTTAGACACCCCGGTTTTTACTTATGCTGCAGTTAAAATAGGTTCAAAATATTAGCTCTTCCTGTATAATTTGATAATTTATTTTACAATTTAGTTAACTATTAAATGACTTTGAAAGTTTTTTTTGTGCTGAAGCATACTTTTCAATACATGGGGCTAAACAGATTGAACTCTGGGAATCAATAGTAGAGGACTCAGAACTCACTTGAGTGCATTTAACACTGGCCGCCCACTCCCGGCTCTTGGCAGGCGCATTGGAAGTACTGATTGAGATGAAAAACCAAGATATGAAGTTCAACAAAGATACCTATGTCCTTGCTTTTGCAATTTGCTACAAACTGGTAAGACTGTCTTCCCTATACTTTTAGAGCATTTTGGGTTGTGTTTGACAGAGGATTTAATTTTTTTTTCCCTCTACAAATAAAATTCAGTTCCTTTGAAGTCTGTTTTCCATCTGGTGCAGATATTTCCATTTTAAATATGTTCATTTTTAGAAAACCCAAGTTAGCCATGTCAGACAGTTCTATCATGGGAAAAACAATTTTATCATCTTTCAGTCTTCTCTGGCATTTGTGTAGATAATGAGAGCAGGAAACGGTATGCTGGGTTCAAACTCTGCTAGAGAGTCAGTCCTCTTGCTCACCTGGACTTCACCAGACCCTCTCCCCTCTCCCCTGGAAGTCTTAGCAGCCTTCAGTGATGAACGCAAGGGCTGCTTTGTCCTCCCCTGTGAATTCTTCTGTGATCACTAAGTTGGAAGTGATGTCTCTCTTGCGGTATCCCTTGATTGTGCTCTATCTGTAGTCACAGACATGGCACTCATAACACTGCCTGATAGGCTAAGTAGACGCACATTTCATCCCCTGATAGAAGGTAAACTCCTTGAAGCATCGTTATATGCCAATACCTAACTGTGTCTGGTTCACAGCTGATCTTTAATAAATGTATGTGACATTAAAATAAATTCTTTGATAATAGAGAGCATGACATAGATCCCTATTCTCATCACTATATCAGGATTGTTTCTGGCACAGAGACTATTTCTTTATTACTTATTGAATGCATAAATGGTAACTGAAATACTACAGTGACCCAGGTTCCATGCATTATTTTACACATTCTTACCATTTTAACTTTGGACACTTAACAAAACCTCCTTATACGGAAAATGAAGGAACACTAAGCAAGGTAGAATATGGGTATTGAAAAATTTCCCTGAAAAATAAAGCAGTATCAACTTTCCAAAGCAAGAGGGGCAGCTGGTTACAGGGAAAAGAAACCAACCTGGAAATTGAACATCGTGGACTCTAGTCTCAACTTTAGAAAGAACTGGTTTTGAAATTACTTACCTCATTTGTGAAATGAAGTGTTTGGATTTAGGAGTTAACAAGCTTTTTCTTTAAAAGGCCAGACAGTTAATATTCTAGACTTTGGGGCTAGCCAAAGTGGCTCTGCCACTTATGGTCCCTGTCACATCATCATCTTTAGTTTTACAAACCTTTTTAAAAAATGTAAGAGCCAGTCTTTAGCCATAGGCTGGCTTTGGCCCCAGGGTCATTGTTTGCTGACTGCCAGATTGTTAGATGATCCTTCCCAACTCTACCACTTTATGATCTGTGAATCAGAGGCCAATGCAGCACACACTTGAGCATCACTTCTTCAGCACCGTGACACCCAGTTTCCTGGCCTTTGAGATGCCTCCCTGAGTGTACACTGAAGTGGAGTGAATTGAACTCCGCTGCTGCTTATGGAGGGCCAGAGGACTTTTCCAAGAATAACTCCTTTCACTCAGTGGAGAGACGAGCTGAAACACTGGTCAGCCATTACAAATTGCAAGTCACTTCTGGGAACTGTCCTCTCTCATTACATTCAGGTGTTCCTTTAGGATTTGAGTTGTGAATCACACCATGACAGACACACACATAGGGACAGAGCTGATGCTGCTGTCATACACCTCACCCACCCACAACATGAAGGAAGAGAATTCTGTTTCACCACTGCTGTCTGCTAGTTTGTGTATCACGTATGTTGTTTGGTTGTTTGGGTTCTGTTTTTGTGGGATTCTTTCATGATTTACATTCAAAAAAGTTTCCATGTTTTCAAATATTTGACTTAAGATGGATATTTTCAGATTGGAAACCTCCTCAGGAAAAGTTCTGTGTGTTACTGGGCTTGACTCTGTCATCTAATGTGGTGGAAGCAGGCTGACTCTTCACACTTGTATGCTATGGTACCTATGTCTGAAAACCAGCCTGCTGGGATGAAAAGTAATGCGAATGTTTGCTGGTAGAGCTGCCCCAAATCAGAGAAACTGACAAAGAGCCAAAAATGGAGTTCATTTAGATTTGAACTGCTAATGTATAGATAACTGAGCCTGTTTACAAATAGTAAATGGAGCTCTATATGGAGCTCAGCCTTTTAAGTGGCTTGAGATAGGCTCCAGGAAGTTCTTCCAAAAGGAAATCAGAAACACTGAGCATCACTAATCAACTTACTAAACTTAAAGTTTTGTGACATTCATTTATCGACCAATCCTGTCTTCCCCAGAATAGCCCTGACTCTTTTCAAATCTGTACCACATTAAGAGAGGAAGCCCTAATCAAAGGAGAGATCCTTTCCAGGAGAGCATCCTGTTTTGCAGTGGCATTAGCTCTGAACCAGGTGAGGCTGTGGGGTACACATAAATGAACTGGGGGTGGGCAAGCTTGGCTCCTCTCAGGTGTTCCTGCTTTTATGTCTTTTTCCCTCTGACTCTATCATAAGAAAAAAGTCCCCATAAGGAGACCAGTGCCTTTGGTGCTATGGCAACCTGCATCCACACCTCCGCCTCCAGAGAATGGTTTCATTTACAGCTGAGGGCCTACCATGCACTGCTGTTTACACGGGACTTGGGGGGAGTCCTGTGGAGAGTCAATGAGGGCGGCTGCATTCGGAGAAATTTCTCAAGTAATTAAAGTTTAAATTTCAGATGATTCATTTGCTCTGTTACATGCTCAGAGAACAGTTTTAAATCTAAGGCTCTCCATGGTGTGTCTCCTAATAAATTCTTCAGGGAAACAGTATTCCTTGAGTTCCGGGTAGTCAAAGTTATTTGGTTGGTTGGTTGGTTGGTTGGTTGGTTTTACCTGAACTACAGCTTTGCCAGATATAAAATTGTGAAGTGATACTTCCTTTCCTGGAGGTTTTCTCTGGCATTGTTCTCTCTTCTAGAGAGGAATGTTGCCATGGAGAAATCGGAGGCCTGCCTGATTTCTTTTTCCCCCACTTCTGAGTGATTTGATCTTGTTCATTTTTCTCATTTCTGACCTTTATATCCATGGAAGCATGTTTTCGTTGGGATTTCTTCATCTGTCAGTTCTTTTCTTTTTCTTTGTTTTGCTGTAATCCTTTCTTTTTTCCCCTCATATTGTCTATAGATAGATCACATGCTGGTTCTTTTTTGGTTATTCATCACTGAAGAACATACGTTTCTCTTAGACCAGACATCTGTAGAAGACTCGTGTCAGAAGAAACCTGAGCCATGCTGCCATGGTCTTGGGGAGCAGGAATTTTCTTTATGTATGGAGTTTTCTACAAATATACAGAGGCTTTGTTTCTCCGTGGACAATGGGACTAGGCATGGAAGTGATTCTGAATGAAAGGTCTCTTCCATACTGCTGCTATAAGTGACATACTGTTTCCTGCAAATGTGGCTGATCTGTGTAAATTCTTTTTTTTTACTTTATTTTTTTAAATTAATTTATTTTTTATTGAAGGATAATTGCTTTACAGAATTTTGCTGTTTTCTGTCAAACCTCAACATGAATCAGCTGTAGGTATATATATATATATATATATATATATATATATATATATATATATATATCCCCTCCCTTTTGAAGCTCCCTCCCATCTCCTGCCCCATCCCACCCCTCTAGGTTGATACAGAGCCCCTGTTTGAATTTCCTGAGCCATACAGCAAATTCCCATTGGCTATCTATTTTACATATAGTAATGTAAGTTTCCATGTTACTCTTTCCATACATCTCACCCTCTCCTCCCCTCTCCCCATGTCCATAAGTCTATTCTTTATGTCTGTTTTTCCACTGTTGCCCTGAAGGTAAATTCTTCAGTATTATTTTTCTAGATTCCGTATGTATGTGTTAGAATATGGTATTTATCTTTCTCTTTCTGACTCACTTCACTCTGTATAATAGGCTGTAGGTTCATCCAACTCATTAGAACTGACTCAAATGGGTTCTTTTTTATGGCTAAGTAATATTCCATTGTGTATCTATACAACTTCTTTATCCATTCATCTGTCGATGGGCATCTAGGTTGCTTCCATGTTCTAGCTAGTGTAAATAGTGCTGCAATGAACAATAGGATACATGTGTCTCTTTCAATTTTGGTTTCCTCAGGGTATATGCCTAGGAGTGGGATTGCTGGGTCATATGGTGGTTTTATTCCTAGTTTTTTAAGGAATCTCCATACCATCTTCCATAGTGGCTATATCAATTTACCTTCCCACCAAGAGTGTTCCCTTTTCTCCATACCCTTTCCAGTATTTATTGTTTGTAGACTTTTTGATGAGGGCCATTCTGACTGGTGTGAGGTGATATCTTATTGTGGCTTTGATTTGCATTTCTCTGATAATGAGCAATGTTGAGCATCTTTTTGTGTGTTTGTTAGCCATCTGTATGTCTTCTTTGGAGAAATGTCTGTTTAGGTCTTTTTCCCACTTTTTGATTGGGTATTTTGTTTTTCTGATACTGAGTTGTATGAGCTGCTTGTATATTTTGGAAATTAATCCTTTGTCAGTTGTTTCATTTGCTATTATTTTCTCCCATTCTGAGGGCTGTCTTTTCACTTTGCTTATAGTTTCCTTTGCTGTGTAAAAGCTTTTAAGTTTAATCAGGTCCCACTTGTTTACTTTTGTTTTTATTTCCATTACTCTAGGAGGTGGGTCATAGGGGATCTTGCTTTGATTTATGTCATCGAGTGCCCTGCCTATGTTTTCCTCTATGAGTTTTTATAGTTTCTGATCTTACATTTAGGTCTTTAATCCATTTTGAGTTTATCTTTGTGTATGGTGTGAGGAAGCATTCTAATTTCATTCTTTTACATGTAGCTGTCCAGTTTTCCCAGCACCATTTATTGAAGAGGCTGTCTTTGCCCCATTGTATATTCTTGCTTCCTTTGTCAAAAATAAGGTACCCATAGGTACATGGGTTTATTTCTGGGTTTTCTATCTTATTCCATTGGTCTGTATTGATCTGTGTAAATTCTTAATTAGTCTCACATCTGCCATCAAAAGGATCCAGAGATCTCGTTACTAGTCCTAAACTCTCCTACCACCATGGTAAACAGAAAGTGAGTACTTCAGGCTGTGCCCTCACCTTTGAGGACAACTCTGTGAACTTCTGAGATATGCAGCCATGTCCTCCTCTTACTGCTCCATCCAGAGCTCACCCAAGCTCCATCTCCAATGTTTTTGGCAGTGCAAACCTCTTCTTTGGTTTGAGGTTTCTGCTGTGTTCTAATTAGGCCAAAAATGGGTTTGCATTTCTATTTCTCAAACTTGCTTTTTTTTTTTGAGAGTTCATTCCAATGAGAGAGGGGACATGCCAACTTTATGCTTCCATCCTAAAAAGTGGAACTCAGGCAGGTTGTTAAAGCATTAAGGAATATGCCACAGTAGGAAACATTTTACAGAATTTTCATTTTTGATTACTAGAAAACATTCTTTTCTCTGTGGACTTCAAAACCCTGGGGCACCATGGATAGGACTATCTTGACATCTTTAAATCATCTTTATTACAGCAGAGTAATGTTTATATGACTTGAGGGTCTGACTTGTTTTTCTTCCTTCTAGAACCAGCTGGCAAAAGCTATATCCATTTTTTCTCAAATCATGAACCCAGAAAGCATAATCTGCACTAATTTAAATGTGTGAACACCAATATGCCATGAACTGGGATAGCGGGTCCTAGCCAGAGTGGTATTCCAGGCTGGGGAGCGAAGGGCCAGCCAGCAGGAGCTAAAGCCTGGGGAGGAGAGAAGTGCTGAGTAGTGTGCTGAAGGACAGGGCTGTGGGGCTGGAGGGATGGAGGGGAAAGGGCATTCTCTGTTGGGAGATTAATTTTGCTGAGGGTTCTAGTTTGCAGTTATGTTTGTTAGTTCTCCTCCTAGCTCTGATTCCTTAGTCAAAGGTACTTAACCTCTATGGACTCCATTTTTCCTTTTGTCTGACATAGCACTAGTAATAATACCTTCTTTCATTATGAGAATTGAATAAATAATGCATATAGAGTAATTAGCACAGCACAGTTAGTGCCTGGCATGTAATCAGTGTTCAGTGATGTTTGCTAATACCAGTAGTATTTGTTTAAAATGAAATGTGTTAAATAAAAAGGATTATTTATTTATAACAAATCCTAGGACCTATGAATAGGAATTGGGCAGAACTCCAAGCTTCCATGGTTTTAGTTCTGCTCATAATTGCCCTCAAATGTCACCCCCAGACGCATGCCCAGATGACTTTCAAGAGAAGGACTAGATAAGCCTTTATGGTAAACTTTGGGTAACAACTTCCAGCAAGAAGTCTGAGATAAGAAGAGTATATATCTGACCTCATAGTTACTTTTCAGAATGCTTACACAGGAGAGAAAGATGAACCTAGGGAACCAGAAAGATGGAGACAGTGATAGCAGAGAACCTGCCTGGAAAAAAGAGAAAGAGGTGGGTTTAGAAGGGAAGAGACTAAATATTAGAAAAATATCCTAACAGAGATCCTCTGGTTGGCAAAGGGCATGAGCCCTGAGCAGGGATGAGTGTCAACGCTCAGTTAAGAGCTCATCTGTAAAACCCGGTAATGGATCTGATATAAATTGATGAACGTCATAAGAAAGGGAGAAAGAGGTCCCAGAAGTGAGCTCACAAGGCATCAGTGGTGAAGCAGAAGAAGCATCAGAAAAAGGCAAGGAAGGAACAGCACCAGGTGTCGAAACCCAAGAGTGCTGACAGCTGGACAGGCCGTCACCTCCTGCAGGCAGCCCTGGCCCAAGACAGGGTGCCGGAGCAGAAACTGCGGGCCAGCCTGTAAGGCTCTCAGCTGAAGCAGATCTGGGAATCCAAGATGGCAGATGTCCAGAGTCCAGAATCCCAAGTCATTTGAGCCAATAAGCCCAACAGACTAGGAAGCCAGATCTTTCAGCAGACATATATGTGATTTTTTTTTTTTTTTTTCTTGTCTGCTTACTACTGGATGTGAATGGCTCTGGGTCTCTAAGTAAATATCTGCTTCTGAGAGAGTGCCTGCACTGCAGATGCACTCATCTCATGACTGGAGAGCAGCAGAACTGCTAGGACTCCAGGTGGTTCACAGCATCAGGTAGGAAAGAAACCCAGGGGAGTGTGAGAGAGAAGGTTTACGTGGATCGTTAGTAGCTTTTCCTAGAGTTGAAGTTAGTATGGGGAGATCATTAAGGGTCGGTGAGAAATGGAAGAGAGTGAGCTTGGCAGAATTTTCATTTATTTTAGCTAAGGTACCATGCTAGGTACTTATATTTGTTGGTTTACTTTATACAACATTGTTAGAACAGTATTTCTCCATATTATACATGTGGAAAATGAAGATTCAAAGGGTAAAGACATTACCTAGGTTCTTCTTGCAGCTAATTAAACTAATCTGTTTGACTACAAAACCTAGGATTTCCCCACCACTCCAGACCTACAGAGATTAGCACTGTGTGCCTTTATCTAGGATTGGAGCTAACTGCTACTCCTGAATAAGGAAGGGAACACAGGACTGGATTTAAAAAATTGAATCTGCTATTGGTACACATATTTCATGTCCTTGAATTTACATTCCTCATCTGTTCAATCCTTGGCTCTCTCTTACAGTTGTTATGAGACTCTAGTAATGATTTTTTTCCCCCCAAATGAGAAAGGCGTGGTAGAAATAAAACATGAGTCTGCCGAGAGCTAAGGTGTCCATCTCAGTTGGGAAAGAAATCCAGAGCATGGTAGGGAGTGCAATCATGAGCCAGGGCAGCCCAGCAGCTCCTCCTGGGAGAGCTAGGGGGCGGGGGGAACAGCCAATAAATGCGCTAAATAAGAAACCTTGAATTGATCTTGAATATGAATCATTCCCTCCATGAACTGGGTCATGGTATTATCCACTGTCCAGAAACTTAAAGAGAGTTTTCTTGTCTAAAAATTGTCACTCAGGCAGTTCTTCCAAATGTCCTTTGTAAATTTCTATTTCAATATAAGCCTGCTTCCTCTTCTTGGGGATGGTGAAAAAGAGATGGTTGCCACTCTCAGGTTTAGAAATCTTTCAGATTTTGGGTCTCTGCTATTAGAGCAGGTCTTTAAAAAATAATTTATTGGGCCCTAGTTTGTCCAAGGCTGAGTCATCTACTTAGAATCCTTAAGGGCAATTTGTTAATTATTCAGAAATGGAAACCTGACAAGTAGGCTGAATAGAGAGTCTGTTCAGTCAGTATCAGCAGAAATAAATGAAGTTTTTTTTTCCCCCCTGATCTTTAAAAATTCAGGCCTTAGACCAAAATCTTTTCTTGCTGTCAGTTGGAATTTGAACTTACCTAATTTTTCCTCCTCAACCTAATTTTCTTTTCACTGGACTTGCTCCTGCTGCTGATACAGCCCAGAGGACCTGGTTTCCCATTTCCCAGCTCATGCTCCTTTCACATGGAACTGACGGAGCACGTGAGCTCCCCGAGGCGTGTGCGTGCCAACCTGGCCTTCCGTCTGAATGTAAACTCATCAGTCCCACAGGAACCACAGCCCCCTCTGGAGCACTGCTGCTCAGTGTCAGAGGACTGCTTTTCATTTCCCAGTATGTCTGAAAGTAGCAGAGGCCAACAAAGGGGAGTTTTCCACCAATTTTATTTGAATTCTAATCATTTCTCTAGAAATTTACACCCATTTTGGAACTGAATTACTCTGCAGGGGAATTTCCAGGGGGTCAGGTTCATTGCTTTTATCATTTATCTAACACAAGTAATGTTTTAATGTTTGTTTCTCTACTCACGAAGGCCACCCTACAGTCCTAGCTCAGATGGAAAGTCTCCTAGGCTGCCCAAGTAGGAAAGGAGGCAGGACTTATTATAATTTCTTATAAAACTCTTTGTGACAGCATCTCACTTAATATGTTTAAGAATCACATTTGACTGGAAGCAAGGCAGACTCTAAAGATAACAAAAGTCTATACAGATCAGAGGCTCTCCTTTTCTTCCAAGTAGAAAGCCAGGGGTGGTCGCTGCAGGTCTGGTCTGACATTCCATGACGTCATCTGGGACCTGGCCTCTCTCTGTACTTCCACACCACCATCCTAAGCACACGACTTTCATCCATTACATCTATTCCAGCAAGAAGCAGGAGAATGCAGGAGGACAGAGAAGTTGGTCCCTTATTGTAAAGCACTTATCCTCCAAAAAGAAAAAAAGAATGCTTTCCCTAATGTCTCACCCAACAACTTGTACTAACATGTTACTAGCAAGAGCTTAATCCCATGGCCACATCTAGTTGCACACAAACCTGAGAAATACAGTTTTTGAGTTCTATACATGACGGCATCAGTTATCAAAAAAAAAAAGGAAAATGGATACTGGTTAGAAAATTAGCAATCTCTACCACACTATGCTGTTCTACTTCAAATACAGCAAACTTGAAAAAAGAAATGCAAATTTCTGCCATGTTCAGGACTCCTGTTCCCTTTTTTGGTCAAAGGTGTCCAGTGACTTGTTAACATTTCTTGAGGTCTCAGAAAATCAGAGGGGCGAGAACTGTGTGTTCTTTGAGTAGTTTTTCTTAACTAAAATTCCCCCTGCTCATTGCTAATTCAATTTGCCTAGCCTTTTGTTTGAAATCTGTAAGATGAAAGCAAAGCACTGTACCCTGATTTAGCTTTTCTAATTGTACCCTGAGACTTCAGTTTGAGACAAGCTCCTAGCTTTAAATTTTCTCTTTGCCTTTCATCAGTAACCGCCTCATCTATGTTGCCCTTCATCAATATAGTTCAAGGTACTGAACCTCATTCTTGAAATCCCTATTGAATCAGAGATAGCTCTGGAGGCAAGAGAGAAACTGGGAAAGAACAGCTGAAATCTTCCAGATGGACATCATTGATAAGTTTCTAGCATGAGCTCCAGGAGGTTTACCTTGCAAATTGCTTGGGGACCTACACTCCCTTTCTCATTTCTTATTGAGGGTTTGCTCGGTGCCAGGCACTGCAGATGTAGCATCAACAGGATAGACTTGTCCTTGTCTTTGACACAACAGACCACCGCTAACCAAATTGGGATTGGTTTTTATTAACAAAACTGTTTAAGAACTATTAAGACTTGGAGATTTTACTCCACTTCCAAGCCAGTAAGTTAACCTGCCACAGTTTCCTGGATGCTGGCAGAGAACACGAGACACCAAGAGATGAAGGATGGTTTACTTCTCACAGCAAGAGCAGAGGCCAGAGGATGAGCATTTTTGCATCAGTTTCTTGAGCCCAGTTCCCACAGAGCAACATGAAGAGGTCCATATGTCTCTTGCACACACAGGGGTTTATATTTTAAGACAGGAACCATGAACTTGGAAAACTCAAATCTCTTAAAATGGGCAGTAAGTATACCTGTCCTCAGCTTTGCATTAAACACTGTGTGTCTTCCCATGCTGCTGGTTGTACAGACATCCTTGAAAATCCAGTCTGGACTAAAGGCAGTCAGTGCTTCCACCTGACTGTGAGAAACCCACGGAGTGTTCTCTCCTGACAAAGAATTCTGCCTGTCTCTGAACTCTAAACTTAGATCAGGCCCTTTGGAGTTAGGCTACTTGGGGTCATTTCATTCTGTTCCGCAGAACCAAAGATAACCCCTCATCCTGATTGTATACTCAGCAAGCATACAATATTATAAAATGGACTAATAAGAAAATTTAGCTAGTTTTGTATAAAAATGGAACATCTCTTCCAGAAAATCTCTTTTCCTGAAGATAGCCTTAAAAATGTTTATACCTTTTGAGTTTATAATTTCACTTATGGTATTCATTTCCTAATAATTGATCAAAAAGCAGAACTGGAGAGATTAATAGATTTGGAGGATACTACATGAGATTATAAACAATGGCTAACATTAGTTGGTGAATTCTGAATTATTCTCATTTTCTTTAAACTTTACTGTATTCTTCAAATTATACCAGTGAACACTGGTAATGGGACACAGCAGAAATGTGTTCTTTTTTTCCAGTATGTTCATTGAATATGATGGAAAGTAGTTAGTGGTATCATTTTGAAAGCCAAGTACAGTACCCAGTTTGATAACAATAATGTAAATAGGAAGGCTTCATTAAGACTCTAATCAGCTTCCACTTTATACTTGAACCATCTCTATGCTTGCAATTTCCTAACCAAAAAAATTAAAAAGGTAAAGGTATCTTTTGCCCCAGAGCCAGTGTTACGAGATTGTCTGATTGTCACATTCTCTGACCCCAGAGGAAACAGGAGGAAGAAACTAATAGTAATGTTCATTGAGGACCTCCTGGGTGTTGATGTTTAATGTTCACAGTAACACAAAATGTGAGTAGTAAAGGTATTTTCCTCATTTTATGAAAAAAAAAAGATATTGAAAGAGAGATTGAACAACTGGCAAGAGTCACTGGGCTATAACTGCCAATGCCAGGGTTCTGACCCAAGTATGTCAGACTCCAGAATCCCTGTTCTTTCCATTTCTGCCTTGTGACAAGTTCTGAAGCTGTGGTGTTTTGATTAGCTATTGGAAAACACGTTTTGGCTGGTGGGCATTCATTCAAAGCACTTTTGAACCTGTGCACACAAATGATTTGGAAATAGCTTGAAAAGCACAGGCTTTCATGAGAAGCCTGTAAGTGTAGGCTTCTGTCACAGGGCGCATCTGAGTGCTGATTACTGGCTCAGTTTGGTTTCTCTTGTTTCTTCTTTTTACTCAGATTATGATCCATATCCAGTCAAATATGTTGAAAGCTCTAATAGACATATTAAAGGATGCCGCAGAGGGAAATCTATCAAGATTTGTGAAAAGACATGTATTCTCAGAAGAAGTGGTAAGTGTGCGGTTTCTGCAGGAATCAGGTGAAGGCGCAGGAACACTCTGAAAGAGGTCCACTTGGTACCTTAATCCTGTAGGCCACCTCCTTACAGAGCCTGGTAAATCTGGCCACCTCTCTGTTGTTCCTGCTGTAAGACTTCTATATGTAAGTGCAAAGACTTTTCCCCTCTAACATGACATATCCTCTGAAATTCTAGGAAAACTTGTTTCTTCTACATTGTTCCTTTTCCCCACACTGTTTTCATGGCTGTCAGCTCTTTTTTTGTTTTTCTTTTTCCTTTCTCCTCAAGCATCCAATTCCTTCTCCCTATTCCTTACTCTCAGTTGATGCCCTTGCTTCCTGTTGCACAGAGGAAACAGAAGCAATCAGAGAACCACTGCCACACCGACACCTCCTTGCCCCTCTCCTGCTCCACCCTGTCTTCCCTCCTGAAGCCATGGTGACTGCAGGGCCTGCTCCAGAGCCTGGGAGCCCAGCCCCTTTGACCCAGCCCAGGGCATGAGCCCAGAAGTGGTATCACCTTCTTCTGAGCATCATCTCTATCACTCGCCTTCCCTGTGAATCCTCCCACAAGCAAACAGTAGGCTCTAGTATCTCTCATCCTCAAAAAAAACACAAAAAACTCCCCTACTTAAACATGTGAAAAGACATGGCAGGTGTTTAGATAGGAAGAGACAACTTCATAAAGTCAGCCCTTCCCAAGTTAACGTGATAATGTAACATTCCGATAAAAATACTATTAGGTTTTTTCTGTAGTTAAGGTTTAGTAGAAAGAGCAAACTAGCAAGAACAGCTGGGAAAACTCTGTGAAAGAAGAGGTGCTAGACCTGCCAGATATGAAACCATATTAAAGCTTCTCTAAGCTCCTGAACAAACCAACTGATGGAACCATGTAACTGTTTTGCAAAATTATAAAATAAAATTAAATAAAAAGAAGGAATTTCTAAACACTTGAGAGCAAAATGAAAGAAATGTCATACTTTTAAAGTATGGCTTAAGTACAGAAAGAGGAATTATTGTAAGTCATTTGAAACCAGTAGTTTGTACATTGCTAGTCATATATAACCTAAAAGGGGGAAAGAGATGGTAAAGAAATCATAAATTATTGGCAGTGATCACTTTGTTGGTAATGATACTGGTAATGTCATTCTGACTAATCCAGGGGCCCGTTGGTTGGTCCTCCCCGTTTTCCTCCCTTTTCCCCAGCCTTGTGCAGCTGGGTCCTGGCTGGGTCCCAGCTGGCACTCAAGATGCCAGGTTGGCAGCAGAGCACAGTGGCACTGGCCTCCCCTCTGCCACATGGCGGCCGTCCCAGCCCTGTCCCCGCCCTCACCCCCAGCTGAAGGCTGGCAGAGGGAGCCTGTGGAGAAGCTAACTGGTCATGATTAAATGTAAAGATCTATTTGGGATCTTCACTCTTTGTAGGTTGTGACTTACCTAAGCCTTTTTGGAATATGTTTGGAAAAGCAAGGAAGCTAGAGATGTAAGCTGGTCTTAACATACACAATCGTGTGCGTGTGTGTGCAGCACTGACACGACTTCAGCGTTCTCACTAGCATTCGTGTTAATCAGTCCTTGCCTTAGACCTGGCCCATCAATATGCTGCCCAAATTACAATCCCAAGGACTGTATAGTCCATGGGGTTGCAAAGAGTCGGACACGACTGAGTGACTTTCACGTCACTTTACTTCAAAGCATCTAGACAAACTTCACACTGGAAAATACTGACGGTATTTCTGATTTTACCCCTCTAAGCCTGTTAGAAAGCTCCCTCTGGTTCAGCGTGTCCCCTGGTTGCTATGAGGCCACTTGGGGATCTGCTTGAGAAGTGAATTGATCCCTAAAACTCCAGCAGCTTTTGAGCTAGTTCTAAAAATCAAGAAAGTTGTTATATCATTAAAAAGAACTAAAGAAAGTAAAATGTTGATTTTGCTCAGAAGGTAGTTTCACATTCTAATTCTGAGTTCACCCATTTCTATAGACTTAAATCCCACTTATATACTTACGATGCTAATATTTACAGCCCTGGTCTAGACCTCGCCCCATGCCTCAGACTGTATAGCCAACCACCTCTGGGCACATCTGCCTGGATGTCTCACCGACACCTCAGTCTTGCCTAAAACACAGCTCTAGGTCTTCCCTCCCTAAATCTCATCCTCCCGTCTTCCCCATATCAGACAGTGACCACCCCCATCACCAGGTTACAAGAGCCCAAACTGGAAAGATATCTCTGATGCCTCCTTCCCCCCCTCCCCTTCAACAATAAATCCTTTCAATTTAATCTCCAAAATAGATTTCTAATGTTTACATCTACTTCTCCATCTTGTCTATACATTTCTCAGTCTAAATCATCACCTGCCTGATGACGGGCACCCCAGGATTAGTCTCCATATCCTTGTACCTCTGGTTCTCCATACAGCCTTTTAAAACCTACATCAGATATGTCCTCGTTTGGACCCTTTGATGGCTTTTAGAATAATTCCAAAAAACTTACCACAAGCTAGAACGCCCTACATCGTCTGGCCCTGCCTCCTGCTCCAACTGTTAAATTGGACACACATGATTCCACGCTCTTGACCGCCTTCCCCTGGTATGTTTCATTGTGTAGTGTGCGCCACTTGGAACCTCCCCCCCTTTTATAAAATATCAGGGATGGTTTTCGAGTACTAATCCGAATGTTGTCTGAAGCTTGTGGGATCCCTTATTCATTCATACCTCTGTGTGCCCCAGTACCCTCATTTTTACCACTTAAGTGCACACTCTACTTTTTTTTGGCATTTATATCTCTGCTTCTTGGCAGATAAAAAGAACCAGGAAGAAGTCTTGCAGGGATGTAACGATACACTCTTCTTGCTTTTTTTTCAGCTGGGCAAAGTGAGGGAAAAAGTGAAGGACGTGCCCGCTCTCCTGGCCAAATTTGATGAGCTTAACAAGAAACTGCACATAAATGGCCAGGTCACCACATACACTTTGGATGCCCTGCTCTGCCACACCCCCAGCGACAGGCAGTCCCACACAGTGCTATTAAACAAGAGGACAGTCAGCCGTCGGACCTTCCAGCCACTCAGCCAGTCCCTGTGGGCTGAGTAACCCTGTGTTCAAACTTCCTGTGGATCTGAGTTGGAGGGGGCCTGCCCTCAGTGACTCATTGGCTTCCTAGGAAATCAGGCATTGTATTCCAGTGGGCACTATACAAATCAACACTTGCTCTCCTCCTTGAATTTCCAAGTTCACTGAGTGCTGGCATGCTGCCTTGAGACATTCATATTTTGTGCCACCATGAAGATCTAGATATAGGAAGTGGAAAGCTCAGCTCCCGAAGGAAGGAGGCTTCTCTGTGAAAAGGGCTGAGGATCCTTGAAGGAACATGGCCACGGGCTCCAGCCCAGCTCCCAGAACCAGAGTGGAACCCAATAAGCACTAGCAGGAAGGAATTTCACTGTAAGTGGCCATCACACTAATTTTCAGGGGGTGATTACTTGCAGATTATAGCCTTACTGAATTAAGGAGGTCTGAAACCCTACGTTACCATCCTGGAAACCAGTCCAGGATTTTCTCACTGCTTCTGTCATTGTTACCTGTGACCCTGGACAGGACACCAGAACCCTCATTTTTCCAGCTGTAAAATAATAGTGCCTATGTGACTCTGCATACTGTTTTGAAATTTTCACTTCAAGGTTTGGTAGGGTCAAGTTTTTTCCAAAAATTAATTTAAGAAATTGAAAGCTTCCTGAGAAAATGTCTTGTTTTCTCAGCAGGATAAACAAAACCAGAATTTAACTCTCAGAACTGATAATAAGCCAAAATTTAGATGGTTATCACTTTGGTCATTGGCAATCAATGTGCTTTTCAAAATAAAAGTCAATACAACCTCATATCGCTCTCTGTATTCTTCAGTTTTCTATGTAGGTCATAATACTTGGTCCTATAGTTTGTCTCATTTGTTAATGATTTTCTCTTTTCTCTCCTTGGATGGTTTATTTTTATTTTTTAAATAGGTATGTCATGACAGCAGGTCAGAGCTTCCTTGTAGAGACCTGTCTCTTGAGGGTTTGAAGCCCTGCCCCTGAGGGGTCATGCCTTTTCTGAGGGCCCCAAGGTGCTGCGACCTCCCAGCCATCTTCCTGGAGCGCTGCAGACTCCTTATTCAGTGCTGCCTCTAAAACCAGGGCTAACTCTCAGTTGATGTTATTCTGAGGCAAGAATTGTTCACAGAACCAGAAGTTCTAGAGTAGGAGGAATCTTCTAAGTGTCCCCTTCAGGTCGAGGAAATGACGTGTCCAAATTGGCATAACTAGTCTCAGGTAGAGCCGAGATTAAAATCCAGATTCCTACCCTCTCCCCTATACCACACTGTGTCTCCTCAGAGAAGAAAGAAGGGACTCAACAGAGAGCATTGGGGGCTCCCTGACTTACTGTGTGGCCAGGGTTTCCCCTCACTCTCCTTGTGTGTTAAACAGGAATAATAGAAATGCCACCCCATAGACTTGCTGTGAGGATGGAATGAGGTAATAAATGCAAAGCAAACAATTTTGCCTGCACAAAGTAAGTGCTGTATAACCGTTAGCTGTTGTTACTACATTCAGAGTTTTGCACCTAGCTGAAGAATTATATAAACACATGAGTTCCTCCTCCTGTTTAGAAATATCAAAAGAATTTCTTTAGCTTATGCTCTATGAAGCATAAGTTTCATTTAAAGAAAATTCTCTGCCTTCATAGAATCTTAATTACATCTTACATGAGTCTGGTATTTTGTAAAAGAGAAAAGCATTTGAATTTCTCTTGTCTTCAAAGTCTTGGGAAATAATAGGGCATACTTCCTGTCCCTCAAGCTTATCTTTTATCTTCTCCAGCATCCATGGAGAACATTAAAATGCCCTGGGTGAATGTGGCCTTGGTTGTTAGCTAACAACTATTCATTAGCCAAAAAAAAAAAAAAAAGGATTTTGTGAACAATGAATAGGAGCCATGACCTTCCCAAGCCTTGTTGCTTTGAGTTGCTGGTGGCTGTGGTTTTCTGTGGACTCTGAAACTAGGCTCTTTGACCTCTTCCCAGAAGTCTTACTGAGGGGCAACTCAATACTGAGGTAACCAGTGTGTATAATGTTCTACCTGAAAATAATTGAGGACTCTGAAGACTTAAAAAAAAGAATGCTCAGTATATAGTGACCATTTCTTTAAAACGGTAGTTTCTTTGAAAAATGGTGTTTCTCTGTGATCAATAGTTTACCTCAAGCATCCACATCCTCTCCAGAATTTAGTGCTAACTGGGAAGCCCAATCTGCCTAAAGCATGTACTTATTCTATTAATGAGAATACCTGATGGGCAGAAATCTCCCCCAACTCTGTTACGTGCCTTTGTAGATTATTTTCACTTACTCTCTGTTTCTACAGAAGCCAAAAATCATGGTGACTACAGCACAGGAGGAGGAGATGAAAAGATACCTCCCTAATTGGGTGATACCAGGGTAGTGGTCTGGTTACTGCTGTGTCAAACACTCCAGAACTTAATGGCTTAAAACAAGACCAATCAGTTCATTAGAATTGATGGGGCCCAGCCAGGCAGTCACCTCAAAGACTTCTTCAGTGAATGTTGCTGGCAGTTGATGCCTCAGCTGGGCTGGAGCCTGAACGTCCACACATGGCTCCCTGACAGCACAGTGCCTGGTACTAGGGAGTGAGTGTCCCCAGAGGACCAGGCAGAAGGTGTAACTTTTCATGACCTAGTCTCAAAAGTCACTGAGCATCACCTCCGCTCAAGTCCCAGACCCATCCAGATTCCAGGAGGGGAGCGTACATCCCGCCTTTCAGTGGTGGTGAGGTCAAAGAATTCACGGACACGTTTTAAACTACCACAGATCGTTTTCTCCAGCAAGCATTTTAAATTTGTCCTTTCCCATTGCTACCTCCCTAATTCAAGTCACCATCATCAGTCATCTGCCTCTCAGCTCTTCTCTCTACTGAAGCCACAGTGTGGTTTCCAAAACAGATCTGTCCTCCAGCCTGTTTAAACCTTCTGAGGGCTCTTCATGTCCCTCTGGGTGAAGCACAGACTCTAACATGGCGTAGCCGGCCTTTCGGAATCTGGCCCCAGGTTTGCCCATCCAGCCCCACCCCACCCCACCCCACCCCACCCCACCCCACACCCCACCCCTTCTTCTCTCCCCCTCATCTTTCAGGTCATAACTTAGACATCTTTTCAGGTAGGAAGTTCTGGATCCAGCTACCCACTCCAGTCCAGGTAAGGGGAGCTACCTATGTGTCCCTGTACTTCACTCATCCACACACTTATCACACTCCCACTGTTGCCTGTTTCCATTGTTTACTAGATTCAGGGGCCACGTTTATCTTATCCCCCACTGTGTGCTTGGTGGTGCTTTAGTTGCTAAGTTGTGTCTGACTCTTGTGACCCCATGGACTGTAGCCTTCCAGGCTCCTCTGTCTATGGGATTTTCCAGGCAAGAATACTGGAATGGGTTGCCATTTCCTTCTCCAGGGGATCTTTCCGACCCAGGGATTGAACCCGGGTCTCCTGCACTGCAGGCAGATTCCTTACCAACTGAGCTACCAGGGAAGATTCAGGGCCCACATTTATCTTATCCTCCACTGTGTTCCTGTAGGGAACATATCAGAGGGTGAGCACTCATTTAACTCACTACCTCATTTACATTATGTCACCTCCTGTGAAGATGGCTTTTTCTCCAATGCCATCCACTTAGTCCCAGACACTCATTTAGACCAAGCTCCAAGCTTTCGCTTAGCCCATCATGTATCCTTTTCTCCTTCCACCTAACATGCCTTCATTCTTTCTCTATTCATTCTTTTCTATCCAACTCATGCGTCACCTCTTCCAGAAGGCATTCTCAAGCTATAGAACCCACATGGATTCTCCATCCATTAATTTACCAAATCCATATTGAGCATCTACAAAGGACAAGGCACTATCAAAGGCCCTTCAGCTGCCACAGGTTAAAGACTGACATGATCCCTTTCCCAAAGCAGAACATTTTATCCTGCCATGAACTTAAGGACCTTTTGGTCTAGGCATTTGCTCTTTGCTTCTGTAGATAGTACTCATGACAGACTGATCAAAATCCTACGGAAGGGTAGACTTCGTAGTGAAACTGACCAATCCTGGGCTGTTTCTGCTAACAGTTTTGATGATGATATCCAAGAAATTAATATAAATGTCAATTAATTCATATTGAATATTACTGGGAAATTATAATGGGGAGGTAAAGATTTATCTGCTATAATTCAGGTGGCAAAACTAGATTTCTCTATTTCTCAGCAAGTGAACAAAAATTTCTTATTCATTTTCTGGTTATATTGAGAACCCAAGAAAGGAATTCATGGGAGATTTGATCTTGGTTGAAGGATATTTTTAAGCTTTGTTTTAGATAAATATTTGATCTTTCTGGATATCTTCCTCTTATCCCTTTTCAGAGCCACAAGCACAGCTGAGGATAAGGCAATGGCTGTCAAACTTTAGCAAACATGAGGGTCACCTGCAGGGTCTGTTCAAACCCACAAGGTTGAGCCCCACCTCCAGAACTTTTTTTTTTTTTTTTTTTTTGGCTGCACTGGGTCTTCAATGCAGCACGCAGGCTAATTGTTTCACTCAGGCTTAGTTGCCACAGCATGGGGGAATCTTAGTTCACTGACCAGGGATCGAACCTGCATCCCCTGCATTGGAAGGCAGATTCTTAACCACCAGACCACCAGGGAAGTCCCCGCCTCCAGAATTTCTGAATCTGTGTATATGGAGTAGGGCCCAAGAATGCATTTCTAATACACTCTCAGGTGCTGCTGTTGCTAGTCTAGAGACTGTGCTTTTAACCACTGTGTTAGAGGAAGCTAGTGTTTCTTCATGTGCATGGGAAAAGCTCAGGCTTCAGATGCAATCTCTGGGTCCTCTCTGGTCTCTCCATCTGAGCCACCAGGAAAGTCCACCAAATTATATACATATCTACATAAAACTAGAACAACACGTGGCACAATAGCCCTGCGCTTAACAAAAATGAACCCAAGACTCAACTTTACATCATAACACTTCTATCTGCAGACTTGGCAAAATGAAAATCAGTACATAAAATAGCCATTTAAAAATATCACAATCGCAGAAGCTCTGATTAGTAAAATCTGATATACATTATGCATAAAAATGTGTGGTGAACCATTTCATTGTGAATGTATCTCAAAGGAAATAGTTCAGAAAAGTACAAATAGAAAGATTTTTTAAAAGGAAATGGTTTGACTGTATCGCACAGAAAACTGATCACAAACTAAGTTGGCTTAAATGGCATTACTTGAAGAATACCTTCTGAACCAAAATTGAATGGTATTGGTATACTTCTGTTTGAAACATTTTTTACTCATTAACATGGTGTTAAGAACAAGGGGATCAAAAATGCCCTCTGTTCTCATGGAATTTGCATTCTCCAGGAAGAACAGACACTAAATGGATGACAGTGCAAATGACCACATGATCATATAAATGACTAGTCCAGAGGGATACTCATATCACCCTGTGGCGTAGACAGTAAGCAGTGTATGTGCCTGCATGCGCGTGCACACACATACACTAAGAGGAGGACCTTTTCTGGTCTTTCATAGCATCGATTGTCTATGTCACTCACTCTGATCCACAGAGTACGTTGCCTTGTGTTGTTACCAAGCCTTACAGTATATCTAGTATCTCTGGAAGGATGAAGTATTCTGTATTGTCTTGTATGACCCCAAAGTACCTATGTAGCATAATACTGTACATACAATGAGGCCTTAATGTTTTTTGAAAGAATGAACTAATTAACAGCAGAGTTCAGTTAATATGAACCACCTGCCCGATATGCTTTACGTATCTCATAACTTGCTCACAAACCCACATCTCTCTTTCTATCCCAGTTTTACAACTGTCAGAGCCCAGATACAGAGAAGGGGATGGCTGGACAAAGGGGTGTGGGCTGATCGGTGTGTTACCATATAGGCCGATCCCCTCTATCTTTCAGCTCTGATGCGTGGATTTCCCACCCCCACCCTCAGCTTACTGCCCAGACCTCAGCTAATCTGAGGCAGAAGTGACCCGGAGCAGGGGCTGGGCGCAAGGGCTCCAGGTGAAACTTCCAAGCTGCTAATGAAGGAGGATCAAAAGGCGGCTGACCACCCACCCTACCCAGCTGCCCGCCTTGCTCCGGTGACCTTTTTCCTGGGGGCTGTGGACTCCAGGGGCCTCAAAGGAACCATTACGGCCATGATCAAAGGTGGAGTTGGGGCAAGAAGGCTCAGGGGGAAAAAAGAACACCACGCTTGGCTGCTAATCACTGCCCTGCTGCTGAAACCCTCCAAAGCTGGGTGAATCAGGACAGGTGAAGAAGGCCTCATTTAATTAGGCTCTGAGAGGAGCAGCACCGGGACCCTGAATGAGGCCCAGAAGGCATTAGGGAATCCTGTGTGTGACCTGTAGGCCTGCCTGGGCAAATGCGCGGCTGGATTCATGATGCAGATATCTCTCGTTTTCCTCCATGTGTTTTCCCTGCCCCAAGTCAGGCAAGAGGCTCCCCCAGAAGAGCACAGCATCACCACATTACTTAGTCCCCCAAACCTCCCTCCCTCCCAGGCAGCAAGATCATCCCATCAAATGACAAGTGACCACAAAGAAGGGAGGCGAACCCCCACCAGATGACCGCTCTGCAGCTTGATTCGACCTGAACTCATGAACGCGAGTCAACACACCCAGGCACGGCGCAGCAGAACCTCCTGGTGTGTCCTACTCCACCCCATGGGGACGTGTTATGTAGCCCTTTGTGTTCAAGAGGATTAAAATGACCTTCAGTTTCACGACTGGAAATTACTGGATTGATAAGGGTAGTTTAAGGAGTCTGTTCTGGTTGTAGCAGGTGGCAGGATGGCCTCACGCTTGGGGAGGCCAAAGACAATTCCACACAAACGCTGCTCACTGAGAAGCCAGGAGAGAACCAGGCAACTCCACAGGAGGCTTGGGGGCTGTAGGGTTTGTACCCGCCCCCCATAGAAAACTGTATAGAGCAGAGGAAATGTCGTTTCCAATTTACATTCGTACGGTGGCTTCTTTGACCCTTTGCTGCTCCAGTGACAAGAAATTCACAACTACAATAAAAGGGCTTTGTACGCGAAAGTTCACAAAAGAAAAACAACTAACACATGACTTACCGTTTGTTAGATCCTGCGCAAAGCACTTTGTATCCAGCGTCTCACTTAACCGTCATGTAAACTCCGCGTGAGACTGTTAGCCCATTTCACAGATGAGGAGCCGCAAGCTCAGAGATGGAACAGTAGGGAGCGGGCGCGCACAGACGGTCTGGCGCCAGGGCTCGAGTTTTAACTCCGTCTGGGTTCTCTTGCTCACAGGGTGGCTGTGCGTTCGCGTGTGCGTGCGTGAGTTTGCACATGCGCATGTGGCCGTCTCCAGAAGTGGTTTTTATTGTTGCTATAGCAGAACCCCGTAGGGGCCTCTGAGCAAAAAAAGGCTAAAATATACATGGTTACAATATATACATAGATATGCATGTTATATATGTATATTTTACACACACATACATTAATGTGTCTGTATATATCCGGATTTTTTTTTTTTTCACTGATCCCTGGCCCGCTTCAAGCTTTGCTCTATCGTTAGTACACAGCTGAGGAACTTAGAGTAGCCAGCAGAGGGCGCCCAGAGTCACTATTTTAAAAGGTTGTTAACAGCATCTTCCTGGAGAAGGAAATGGCAGCCCACTCCAGTATTCTCGCCTGGAGAATCCCACGGACGGGGGAGCCTAGTGGGCTGCCGTCTATGGGGTCGCACAGAGTCGGACACGACTGAAGCGACTTAGCAGCAGCAGCAGCATCTTCCATTTCAGGAATTCAGAGAGAATAGAGGTCCACATTGCAGGTCAGACAGGAAAGGTAGCTGCAGATTGACTTTAGAGAAGATACAGAATATCGCCTTCCCCCAGATTAAGAACTATCCAGTGTTGGGACTTGCCTGGTGGTGCAGCGGTGTTAAGACTCCGCGCTCCCAATGCAGGGGGGCACCAGCTGATCCTTGGTGGAAGAACTAAGATCCTGCCACGCGACAGAGAGGCTGGGGATAATCCAGTGTTGAAAGGATGTTTTTAGAAGAGAGAAAACAGTGATGATGGTTCTCTGCAGATAATATATGAATGCAAGTATGTGTGTTGCATCAACTACATGTTTGATGAGAAAACGTGTATGCTTCTTATTGAAGGAAAAAAGATGGTCCTTGTCTCACTTGGGAAAGAGTTTCTCCCAAATTAAGAAGAAAAACAATGAACTGTTTGCCTTCATTTACTAAAGTCACATGGTTATGTGAGAGAAGTGAAAAAGAATTAGGCTCTTAATTCTATTGTCTTTCCACCCTCCTTGTATCAATCAAAGGAAAGTAACCTGACTACCTCTTCCTGCCATCATCAGGAAGGTCCTATGTGGGAACTTTGTCCATTAAGTGAGTGGGATTTTAATATTCTGCAATTTATCACTGCCCATTTCTAGAAATGGGATCAAATTTGATCAAAAAAATCAAGTTTCCACTATCACAAATCTTTAAAAGTACACGGAGACTTCACAGAGTACTAACTATTATAATGGGATTGCGGTTGGGATTCTGATAAAAGATCCCCCTGATAGAGACCAGAGCCCAGGAGGGAGAGAATGGGAGAACCACGCTCAAGTGTATTCAATGTGGAACTCTTGGGAGCCACCAAGAGTACCTGAAGAGATTCTGTGCGACTGGATACTTGATGAGAGTGGAAGAAACTGGCTGTTCATCACTCTAAATATGGCCTCCCGAGTCAGTATGGCTTAGGCACAGTAGCTCAGGGGTAGAGGTGCCGGAAAAAAAACAAGGCCTGGGGAGAAACTCTATAATACACGCTATTCCCCACATATTTTCCACGATTTACCTCACCTATAAAATGAAAAAAATCTCCCAAACCTGGTTGATAGCCATTTGGTCAAAGTCCTCTAGAAGTGTGGAGTGTAACAGCCAGAGCTAAGTCTCTCTACACGCAGCGTCTGTAGACTTTTATCCCACTCAGAGGTTGGGGGTGGAGAGAGGGCCATGTGAAGGCAATGCTGTCTTGCACGGCACCTGTAGAGGGGATGCTCATGACAAGGCCCTGCACTGCAAGTAAACAGTCAGCAGCGTGAAGCTTACTCATGCAGGATGTGTGCTAACAACATTGAGAGCTGAGCAGTTAACCAGTGAAGAGTTGGTATGGACAGCAATTTTGGACTCCCATACACCTGGCAGTTCACAGCCGTTGCTACTTCCCCAGAGTCAAAATGCTGAATTCAGTGGACCATGGGTCGGGCCCAAATATATATTCATATGGACCACTTGGGTCTGTTTTTAACATCTTTTTCCCCTGGACCATCTGAATCCCTCATTTCACTTGGCATGAGTAGGCATAACATATTATCAGTTCTTTCACTTTGCTAAGGTCTGAGCCAGGCTTCAGCAATACGTGAACTGTGAACTTCCAGATGCTCAAGCTGGTTTTAGAAAAGGCAAAGGAACCAGAGATAAAATTGCCAACATCCGCTGGGTCATCGAAAAGCAAGAGAGTTCCAGAAAAACATCTATTTCTGCTTTATTGATTATACCAAAGCCTTTGACTGTGTGGATCACAACAAACTGTGGAAAATTCTGAAAGAGATGGGAATACCAGACCACCTGACCTGCCTCTTGAGAAACCTGTATGCAGGTCAGGAAGCAACAGTTAGAACTGGACATGGAACAACAGACTGGTTCCAAATAGGAAAAGGAGTGTGTCAAGGCTGTATATTGTCACCCTGCTTATTTAACTTATATGCCGAGTACATCATGAGAAACACTGGGCTGGAGGAAGCACAAGCTGGAATCAAGATTGCCGGGAGAAATATCAATAACCTCAGATATGCAGATGACACCACCCTTATGGCAGAAAGTGAAGAAGAACTACAGAGCTTCTTGATGAAAGTGAAAGAGGAGAGTGAAAAAGTTGGCTTAAAGCTCAACATTCAGAAAACTAAGATCATGGCATCCAGTCCCATCACTTCATGGCAAATAGATGGGGAAACAGTGGAAACAGTGGCTGACTTTATTTTTCTGGGCTCCAAAATCACTGCAGATGGTGATTGCAGCCATTAAATTAAAAGATGCTTACTCCTTGGAAGGAAAGTTATGATCAACCTAGACAGCATATTATAAAGCAGAGACATTACTTTGCCAACAAAGGTCCGTCTCGTCAAGGCTATGGTTTTTCCAGTGGTTATGTATGGATGTGAGAGATGGACTATAAAGAAAGCTGAGGGCAGAAGAATTGATGCTTTTGAACTGTGGTGTTGGAGAAGACTCTTGAGAGTCCCCTGGACTGCAAGGAGATCCAACCAGTCCATCCTAAAGGAGATCAGTCCTGGGTGTTCATTGGAAGGACTGATGTTGAAGCTGAAACTCCAATACTTTGGCCACCTGATGCAAAGAGCTGACTCATTGGAAAAGACCCTGATGCTGGGAAAGACTGAGGGTGGGAGGAGAAGTGGACGACAGAGGATGAGATGGTTGGATGGCATCACTGACTCGATGGCCATGGGTCTGGGTGGACTCCAGGAGTTGGTGATGGACAGGGAGGCCTAGCGTGCTGCGGTTCATGGGGTCGCAAAGAGTCGGACATGACTGAGCAACTGAACTGAACTGAAATGAAGATCTTATGTGCAAAGCACCTGTATAGATACAGAGTGGGAAACAAAGGTAGGTAACCAGCACACCATCGCTACCTCCAAATAGCACATCTCCTGAGTCCATTTTGAAGATTCTGAGACAAATAGGTAAGGCGTACCCTGGTCTTTGAGTTAGTTTTGACAAGCAAGCTGGGCTTGGAGGAGGTTGGGTGCAATTTTGCCTTCTGTTCAGTTTTCAATAAACCAATGTCATGATTTTTTTTTCCTCCTGAATTCTGCTTCCTCTTTTTTCTCTCTCTGTTCTTCTATTTTGTGTGTTCCCCATCATTTTGTTAATGCTTCTCCTTTGAAAAAAAAGATATTTTAGGTCCCTTTTTGGGGCTGTTTGGTGACGGAGTTTGGCTTCCTGTGTCCTCACTCTCTCACTCACTGACTCAGAGTGGAGGCTGCTTTACTGGAATTTAGGAGAAACTAGATGTTTGCTTTCAGTCCTGTTTTCTCCTTAGCAGAAACAAGTATTTCAAGGGAGAAGATCCAAATAGGCCAAGTTGAGAAAAGCAAGTAACGAGCTAAAAACCGATTTTCCTCACCAGCCACCCTTGGGCTGGATTCTGTAGAAAGAGAACAGTGCCATTTGGAGCTTTCCATTCGCCCCCAAATATGTCTCCCATGCCCAGTGTCTTATGTAGCCTTTGACCTGAGTTAAGCCCCTCAAGGTAGAGCATAGGCAAGATGAATGAACCAAAACTGTCTTTCATTGCAACCCCAAATAAATTTCAACCTTACCACTCTGTTCAATAGAGAATATTTAGCAAGTTCAATTTTGCCTGGAAGACAGAGAGCATAGGTTAAAAATAACAAAATGTTTTTGCCAAGTTCAACACTTCCAGACCCGCTATTCAGGTACCTCCTAACACTGATGAACTTCAGATCTAAGTTTAAAAGTTCAACTCTAGGACTTCATCTCTCATTCACTGTTATAGTTTGGAAGATGCTTATCACCATAAAATTCATAATATTATCCCATCACCGTTAGCTTTATTGTTTTAAGTGGAGGCAAACAAATTACCTTTATCCATAGCAGCTAGTAGAGGAATATCTATTTTTAAATTCATCCAATTTTTCATTCTTAGAAATTGACGAATGAATAGAAGATGCTCAATCAAACCTCTGGGTAAGTAGTCAAAGACTGTGTGCATGGGTAATTAGGGAAAATCGTACACTTAATGAAGACAACAGTGGGAAAAGAATGAACCACGAAGCTCATGATGACTCAGTTGACAACACTTTTCGGTAAAGTCCACACTGTTTGGAAAGCACATTTTCATCCCTGGTGTCAAAACCTCCAACAGCACATAGAAAAGTAAAAGATGCTGGTCCATGATGAGTTTGCCTAGGGTTATTTTGGAAGCCTCTGACCTATTTGATGATGATGAAAAAGCCTTTCATTTTTTCTCCTTGTCTATCAGACTCCCTATCCAAAATAATAAGTAAAAAGGAAGGTAAACTAATGAGTAGTCAGCCCATGCCTGAAATGGTTCCAGTTAGGTCCAATAGAATCACATCAAGTTGCTAAGGAAATTCTCCTGCTGCCAACACCAGCACAGCAGTGAGGCTCAAGCCCTTGTTCCACACTCCCCACTGTTGCTAGGCTATTGTGGCCCAGATTTTGAGAAATTTCACCTGCATGCAAATGTGTGACAAGGCTTTCCTGGCAACCTGTAGTTCAAAAAAGAATAGGAAATGAAAACCATCATTATCGCCACAAGGTTCCTTTTACACAAGTTTCCATAACTTAGAAAGGTACCTCTGCTAAGGACTTTCTGCCCTGTTTTCCTTATCTATACTGCTCTGCGCTACCTCAAAAGGAGGAAGAAGGGGAAGTGCTTGTCCCAGGCGTGAAAGGTCTCATGAATTGGCTGAGACTCTTTTCAAGGGCCAAAGGGCACCCCTCAGAGTGGGCACACTTTCTTTTGCCCAGCTGGGTCCCAGAAGCCAATGCCTCGATGACAGTAATTTGCACAGCAAATATATCAAGGTGCTACAAAGTCTCAAGAATATCATCTGATTTGGAGTTTCTCAAGGAACCCCAGCAGCACTTAAGAACGAGGACCATGATGTACAACCGCGTGAGCTGTTCCTCAACCAAGGATGTTTGGCAGAGGGGCTGAGTGTCAATGGAAATCCAACGAAGCACCTTTTCCTAATCCACCCAGATCCACTGTGTGGACAAGTGAGCACTGTGAAGAGCCACCCTGACCCCTTCTACTTGATGGTAAAAATTCAGAAAATGTTGCTTTCTCAAAGTTCTTTGAGAACTTTGAGAATCGCACTGAGAATCAACTTCAAGTCCACATGATAACATAACCTGGTGCCAAGACCTCTCCAAACTCAGATCTCACACTCTTCCCTAACTTGCATTATTCTTGCCACATATGCCTTCTTCCAATTCTCAGAAGACCCTGGACATGGTCCTGCCTCAGGGCCTTTGCACTGGCTGTCCCCTCTGGTTTGCTCCTTCACTGCATTCAGCTGTCTGATCACATGTCATCTCCTTGGGGAGGGCTTCCTTGACCACCTTGTTGAAATTCCACCTCACCTCTTTTCTGTCCCTTATCCTGCCTTTTTTTTTTTTTTTAAGAAAAGCGCTCACTACTCAAATTCTATATTTATTTGTTTATTATCTGGTTTCTCTCTAGAATAGAGGCTGACAAACTAGCCTGAGGGCTAAATCACACCTGCTGTCTACTTTTGTAAATAAAGTTTTATTGGGATACAGTCACTCTCTTTCATTTGCATATTGTCTTTGGCTGCTCTCGCCCCACAACTGTAGAGTTGAGTGGCTGCAATAGAAACTGCATGGCCAGCAAAGTGAAAACTACGTATTATCTTGCCCTTTGCAGAAAGAGCTTGTCAATCCTGCTCTGGGATGTAAGCCCCAAGAAGACAGGCCTTTGTTTCTTTTCTTTTGCTTACACCTGTATCCCCAGTGCTCAGAATAGGGCCTGCCACTTAGTAGATACTTGGTAAATATTTATCAAGTGATTGAACATATGGATGAATGAGCATCCAAATTTATCTAGAAAAGGCTTTTCTTAATTCAACAATTATTGAGCATCAATTTGGATTCTATGCAGAGAATCCCACAATGCTGCTGCTGCTGCTGCTGCTGCTGAGTTGCTTCAGTCGTGTCCGACTCTGTGCAACCCCATAGACGGCGGCCCACCAGGCTCCGCCGTCCCTGGGATTCTCCAGGCAAGAACACTGGAGTGGGTTGCCATTGCCTTCTCCAGTGCATGAAAGGGAAAAGTGAAAGTGAAGTTGCTCAGTCATGTCCGACTCTTAGCGACCCCATGGACTGCAGCCTACCGGGCTCCTCCGTCCATGGGATTTTCCAGGCAAGAGTACTGGAGTGGGGTGCCATTGCCTTCTCCTCCCACAATGATGAAAAACCAACAAATTCAAGGCTCTATAACGAATATCACATGATGGACAAGTGCCACGTGTCACAGAGCCATAAGGGAGATGCCTGACCGAAGCATCAAAGGATGATGATGGTTCCTTCCAGCAATTCCAGTTTTGGATATAAATCCAGAAAAAAAAAATGCAAACACTAATTTGAAAAAATTCATGCACTCCAATATTCACAGCAGTGCTATTTTAATAGCCAAGACATGGAAGCAACCCAAGTGTCCATTAACAGATGAATAGATAAATAAGATGCAGTATATACACACAATGGAAAATTACCCATCCATAGAAAAGAATTCAATTCTGCCATTTGCAGCAATGTGGATGGACCTGGAAAATATTATGCTTAGTGAAATGTCAGACAAAGACAAATACTGTATGACATCACTTATATGTAGAATCTGAAAAATAATACAAATGGTGTATGGGCAACATAGAAACAGATGCACAGATATAGAAAACAAGCTAGAGGTTATCAGAGGGAAGGGGAGAGGGAATGGGGCAGGGGCAAGATATGGGTATGGGATTAAGAGGTACAAGTCGTGATGCATAAAATAGATAAGAAGCAAAGATATCTATATAGCACAGGAATTATAGCCATTACCTTGTAATAACTTTTAATGGAGTATAATCTGTAAAAATATTGAATTCCTATGCTGTACACCTGCAACTAATACAATATTATAAGTCAACTATACTTCAATTTTAAAAAATATGATGATCCGTAAGGATCAGTTCTCCGAATGAAGAGAAGGATGAAGGAAGCTGTAGGCAGGGTAGAATATGCACTGGCCCAGAGGCAGGCAAATAACCATGGGTTGCAACAGGTTGTTTGATACGTGAGAGTTGTTTGAAGGGGGTTTGAACAATTCTTCGTGAATCTGAATAATCACTCCCTTCATCTTTCTGACTCTGATTCCCTTGGTTGTTATTTAAAATTTGGAGGAAAACAATGATCCTTCTCAAAAAGGCTACCCCATTTCTGCTGATATTTTCAGTCAAACCCAAAACACACTAGATGAGTTTCCCAAAGGAACATCTGGGATACAGTGCATTCAACTTTCTCAACCTTGGCACTAGTGACGTGTTAAACTAGATAATTCTCTCCTATGGGGGCTGTCCTGTACATTAGAGGATTTTAGCAGCATCCCTGACTTTTCCATGCTACATGCCCCACTGTGACAACTAAAAATGTCTCCAGACATCACTAGATGTCCCCTGAGGGCAATAGTTCAGCTCAGTTGCTCAGTCATGTCCGACTCCTTTGTGACCCCGTGGACTGCAGCACGCCAGGCTTCCCTGTCCATCATCAACTCCCAGACCTTGCTCAAACTCATGCCCATCGAGTCGGTGATGCCATCTGACCATCTCGTCCTCTGTTGTCCCCTTCTCCTCCTGCCTTCAATCTTTCCCAGCATCAGGGTCTTTTCCAATAAGTCAGTTCTTCACATCAAGTGGCCAAAGTACTGGAGTTTCAGCTTCAGAATCAGTCCTTCCAATGAATATTCAGGACTGATTTCCTTTAGGATTGACTGGTTTGATCTCCTTGCAGTCCAAGGGACTCTCCAGGGTCTTCTCCAACACCACAGTTCAAAAGCATCAGTTCTTCGGCAGCACTCAGCTTTCTTTATAGTCCAACTCCATACATGACTATCGGAAAAACCATAGCTTTGACTAGTCAGACCTTTGTCAGCAAAGTAATATCTCTGCTTTTTAATATGCTGTCTAGGTTGGTCATAGCTTTTCTTCCAAGGAGCAAGTGCCTTCTAATCTCATGGCTGCAGTCACCATCCGCAGTGATTTCGGAGCCCCAAAAAATAAAGTCTGTCACTGTTTCCATTGTTTCCCCATCTAGTTTCCATGAAGTGATGGGACTGGATGCCATGATCTACATTCTTTGAATACTGAGCTTTCAGCCAACTTTTTCACTCTCCTTTTTCACTTTCATCAAGAGGCTCTTTAGTTCCTTTTCACTTTCTGCCATAAGGGTGGTGTCATCAGCATATCTGAGGTTATTGACATTTCTCCCAGAAATCTTGATTCCAGCTTGTGCTTCATCAAGTCTGGCATTTCACATGTTGCGCATGTAAGTTAAATAAGCAGGGTGACAATATACAGACTTGACATATTCCCTTCCCAATTTTGAACCAGTCCGTTGTTCCCTGTCTGGTTCTAACTGTTGCTTCTTGACCTGCATTCAGATTTCTCAGGAAGCAGGTTAGGTGGTCTGGTATTTCTATGTCTTTAAGAATTTTCGACAGTTTGTTGTGATCCACGCAGTCAAAGTCTTGAGTGTAGTCAATGAAGCAGAGCTAGATGTTTTTTCTGGAATTCTATTGCTTTTTCTATGATCCAGTGGATGTTGGAAATTTGATCTCTGGTTCCTCTGTCTTTTCTAAATCCAGCTTGAACATCTGGAAGTTCTCGGTTCATGTACTGTTGAAGCCTGGCTTGGAAGAATTTTGAGCACTACTTTGCTAGCGTGTGAGATGAGTGCAGTTGTTGGTAGTCTGAGCATTCTTTCGCATTGCCTTTCTTTGGGATTGGAATGAAAACTGACCTTTTCCAGTCCTGTGGCCACTGCTGAGTTTTCTAAATTTGCTGGCATATTGAGTGCAGCACTTTCACAGCATCATCTTTCAGGATTTGAAATAGCTCAACTGGAATTCCATCACCTCCATTACCTTTGTTTGTAGTGTTGCTTTCTAAGGCTTTCCACTTGACTTCGCATTCCGGGATGTCTGGCTCTAGATGAGTGATCATACCACCATGGTTATCTGGGTCATGAAGATCTTTTTTGTCTAGCTCTTCTGTGTATTCTTGCCACCTTTTCTTAATATCTTCTGCTTCTGTTAGATCCACACCATTTCTGTCCTTTATTGTGCCCATCTTTGCATGGAATGTTCCCTTGGTATCTCTGATTTTCTTGAAGCGATCTCTAGTCTTTCTCATTCTATTGTTTTCCTGTATTTCTTTGCATTGATCACTGAGGAAGGTTTTCTTGTCTCTCCCTGCTATTCTTTGGAACTCTGCATTCAGATGGGAATATCTTTTCTTTTCTCCTTTGCCTTTCACGTCTCTTCTTTTCTCAGCTATTTGTAAGACCTCCTCAGATAACCATTTTGTCATTTTTCATTTCTTCTTCTTGGGGATGGTTTTGATCACCGCCTCCTGTATAGTGTTATAAACCTCCATCCATAGTTCTTCAGGCACTCTATCAGATCTAATCCCTTGAATCTATTTGTCACTTCCACTGTATAATTGTAAGGGATTTGTTTTAGGTCATATCTGAATGGCCTAGTGGTTTACCCTACTTTCTTCAATTCAAGTCTGAGTTTTGCAATAAGCAGTTCATGATCTGAGCCACTGTCAGCTCCTGGTCTTGTTTTTGCTGACTGTACAGAGCTTCTCCATCTTCAGCTGCAAAGAATATAATCAATCTGATTTTGGTATTGACCATCTGGTGATGTCCATGTGTAGAGTCATCTCTTGTGTTGTTGGAAGAGGGTGTTTGCTATGACCAGTGTGTTCTCTTGGCAAAACTCTGTTAACCTTTGCTCTGCTTCATTTTGTACTCCAAGGCCAAACTTGCCTGTTAATCCAGGTATCTCTTGACTTCCTATTTTTGCATTCCAGTCTCCTGTGATGAAAAGGACATCTTTTTTGGGTGTTAGTTCTAGAAGGTCTTATAGGTCTTCATAGAGCTGTTCAGCTTCAGCTTCTTCAACATTGGTGGTTGAGCCATAGACTTGGATTACCGTGATAGTGAATGGTTTGCCTTGGAAAAGAATAGAGATCATTCTGTCGTTTTTGAGATTACATCCAAGTACTGCATTTCGGACTCTTTTATTGACTATGAGGGCTACTCCATTTCTTCTAAGGGATTCTTGTGCATAGTAGTAGATGTAACAGTCATCTGAATTAAATGTGCCCATTCTGGTCCATTTTAGTTCACTGATTCCTAAAATGTTGATGATCATTCTTGTCAACTCCTGTTTGACCACTTCCAATTTACCCTGATTCATGGACCTAATATCCCAGGTTCCTACGCAATATTGTTCTTTACAGCATTGGGACTTTATTTCCATCACCAGTCATATCCACAACTGGGTATTTGTTTTTGCTTTGGCTCAGCCTCTTCATTCTTTCTGGAGCTATTTCTCCACTCTTCTCCAGGAGCATATTGGGCACCTACCGACCTGGGGAGTTCACTTGTTAGTGTCACATCTTTTTGCCTTTTCATACTGTTCATGGGGTTCTCAAGGCAAGAATACTGAAGTAGTTTGCCATTCCCTTCTCCAGTGGACCACATTTAGTCAGTGCCAGTGAAACACACCTGGAGAAGGCAATGGCACCCCACTCCAGTACTCTTGCCTGGAAAATCCCATGGACGGAGGAGCCTGGTAGGCTGCAGTCCATAGGGTCGCAAAGAGTCAGACATGACCGAGCGACTTCACTTTCACTTTTCACTTTCATGCATTGGAGAAGGCAATGGCAACCCACTCCAGTGTTCTTGCCTGGAGAATCCCAGGGACGGGGGAGCCTGGTGGGCTGCCATCTATGGGGTTGCACAGAGTCAGACATGACTGAAGCGACTTAGCAGCAGCAGTAGCAGCAGTGAAATACACCAGGCAACATGCAGATGAAACATGCTAATAACCTGTAAATGCTGAGTAGAGGAGGCTTTTGAAAGCCTGAGGGACTTGGTCTCTGGAGTAAAAACTTCCTGTCCCTCTTCATCTCCAGAAGATGCCCTCCCATCATGGTCATGACAAGTAACCATAGTTACAGAGTTAGAACAAGTAGCCACAGAACTCAAAGAACAAACTTTAGCTATTTCTTCACTTGGTTACCCAAATGCCATTTTTTCTAGGGATTCATGGGGCCTGTGCTAACCTGAAAAATGCTAAGTTAAACATACACTAGGACAATGGAGCCCTGTTCAGCAATACAAAGGAATAAGCTGTTGATAAATGCAACATCATCAATGTATCTCCAAGGCATGATGCTGATGGAAAGGAGAGTTTCAGAAGCTTCCATACCATCTGATTCTATGTGACTTTCTGGAAAAGGCACAACAGATTAGTGGTTACAAGGGGCTGGAGTTGGGTAGAGTTTGACTACAGAGGGACAGAGTGGGAGTTTTAGGGGTGATGGACTGTTTTGTCTCCTGATTGCAAGTGGTGGCAGCTACATGAGTTCATACATGCATTAAAACTGCACACTCCAGAAGTCCCTTAATTTTACTACATGTTGTTTAAAACAAACAAACAAACAAACAAAAAGGTAGTTCCTGAAGAATGTGAGGGGCTTTTAATACTGACATGTCTTCTTCTAACCACAGTGAAGCATTTAAAGCCACATTTCTAAAAGCGTATCAGGCAACAAGGACTTGACCGCTGGTGATGGCAGAGCTCAAGGGGGAGAGGAGAAAGTGGAGGTTCTGGGACCAAAGGAAGAGCGTTAGCTTCTCTGCTTCAATTCCTCTTTCACTTTCCACAGAACAAGGTGATCTTCACTTCCCAATCCCAGGCTACCAAATCTCACCCCAGAGCTGCTTGAGCCTCCCTGAGCAGAAGAGAGAAAATGTTTTCAGTATCTGACACAAGAGAGCAGATTTACCTGCATGCTTCAAGGTGTGTGCACGGTCAGAAAGTTGTGTGGATACTGCACTCTTGGGAAGGTTGAAAACATTCATCTATGGGATAAGAGAGTCTAAAAGAGTGCGGGGTTAGCTTTCCAAGGCTCCAGGCAAGAGAAGAAACAGACAGAACAAGGGAATGACTTCATTCTAAAAGGGAACAATATCCTGTGTTATTATTCATATGAATAATATCACCAGATTCATGTGTATATGGAATACTCAGTATTTCTGGGAGACTTTTAACTCACTTGAAGTATCTAGTCTGTTGGTCTGTAATGATGGTGATTGGCCCAGGTTATATAATACACGGGAAGGTGGTGGTGACATTTCACTAGGATCCTACCTCATAAGTGTCCAGCTCAGGGTAAGAATATTTAGCATTCTTTGGTGGGGTGGGGGTGGGGGGAGACTGCACACTGTGGTTTACACAGACATGAGAGGGATCTTCATAGGAAAATCTTGCTCATTTGCTTAGCAAAGATGCTAGTGAAGCACAGAATTATCACACCAGAAAAGAATGTGCTTGTGTTCTCAGAGAATGAAATGCATGGCAACAGTGAGACTCAGAAAGTGTCTTCTGCCTGACGCTCCTCCTGAAAGAGCTACGCAAAGTGCAGTGTCACAACTGTGAATATTATACTGCTTTCTCTTCATCCCCCATCATCCAACATTTTAAGCAACATGATTTCTGATGGACAATTGAAGTGCTTTTTCCATTTTTTCAGAGGTAGCTTAGTATAGCAAAAATCCTCAGGGGCTATTGATTCTTCTCCCTCTTGACTAAATGTACACTGTGAAAACAAAGTAAAAACTACAGCCCTCTTGTGTCTGAGTGGGGAATAGGGTATGATACATGCAGAGGTACAATATATGCTGCAGAAGGACTAGCTCATGACTTCAGATCATCTTGAAAGTAGAGCTTTGGACTTTTCAGTAACATTTTACATCTTTTATCTTAATTGATCCTCACATACCCCTCTCCTCATGATGTAAGGAATTATTACTTTATACCCATTCAACAGAAGCTAAAACCAAGGCATGTGTATGTTGACAATTTATCAGTGGTAACACAGGGAGTTAGTGCGAAAACAAGATATAAAACCTGAGCCTTCTGATTCCAGACCTCATTGTAAAGTGTCATCTGGATACACCAAACTTAGACCAAAAGCTAGGAAGTGAAGATGGTTACCTTCTGCAGGAATTGTTGAACTTGGACTCCTATTCCCAGGCCTGAAGGGAAGGATGCATTCCCAGTAAAGAATATGCCTGATCCCTTTTAAGATTAATCTCAAGCAGCAAGCTGACCCATTCCTACTCACAAAGAATTGACTTCTCCCTTGGTTGAGCCCCACCGTACCTTAAATACAGTGCTATCTTCGTACCTGCAGCTTTTTCACATGCCTCAGGGCCTGAGCCTTGCTGTCCTTGGATTCCCAGACCTTGGCACATAGTAGGCACTCAAAACTTGTGTGCTAAATCAACAGCATGGTATCAACTTGATTCTTTATCAGGGCAAGTCAAAGGCAATTTGGGCATGGAAAAAACTTAGGAATGTCATTTACCCCCTCAAAGTCTTACTTTCCCCATCTGTGAATGGGGATAAAGAAAACAAGAATCTTGTTTCTGTTTCGGTATGTAAAACACTTGGCAAGGTGTTTGTCTCACAATAAGCTCTCAGTAGATGGTAGCTCTTCGTGGTAGCCAGCCTCCAAGACGGTCCCCAGTGACTCTCATCTCCTGGTATGCATGCCCTTGCGTGGTCCCCTCACACTGAACAGAGCTGACTATGTAACGACAGAGAAAGGATAGAGTGTGACTTACCAGGACCATTCACAGAGATTACTGAGGTTTCTGCTTGCTCTCTCTGGGATCACTTGCTCTGCGGGGCACTGGACATCCTATCATGAAGAAGTTCACGTTGGTAGGATCTAGGCTTCCTGCCAACAGCCAACATCAAGTCACCTTCTGCGTGAGTGAGCCATCTTGGAAACGGATCCTCCAGCCCCTGTAAAGCCTTCAGATGACTGCAACTCTGGTGGACACCTTGACTGCCGCCCCATGAGAGACCTGGAGCCAGTTAAGCCACTCCTAGATTCCTGACCTACAGAAATTGTGTAGACAGACGCTTATTGTTTTAAACGGCTAAGTTTGGGGTGATTTATAAGTATACAGTATACTCATTGTAAATAGTTGTACAGGTATCAGGAAAGATGCATTTCCCATGTGGTCAGTGCTGGTTCTTGCCTGATCTCAGTTCTCAAGAGCAGTGGGGGAGGAAGGCTGGTTTGACCAAATCAGGACTCTCCTCTCCCCAAACTGAGAAGGTAGGGAACTAAGGTAGACCTTCTCAGGAGCTGACCCGAGGAAGATGAGAAAGTCCTCATGGTACTATTTGCTACACTGAGAAACTGATGTCAGAGAATATCACTGGACCCTGAACCAGATATCCTAATGTTATTTAACTGTGTCAGGCATGTAAGTCATCTTCCAAACAGTGGGACAATTCTGACCCTAAGAGTTAATCTTGGACTCCCTTCTCTGTCGCCCACCCCCAGCAGCTAGCATACCACCCACACCAATGGCTTGCTTAGGTTCCCCTTCCCAAGTCCTTCATACCACACAACTTTGATGAAAATGGTGGCATTTTTAAAGTGGTCAATACTTGACTGAATATTGAGAATTCCTTAGTTTTTTCACGCTACACAGGCCTTGGTGAGAGTCAACGCTTGGGCAATGGGCGTGAGGTATTTGGCTTTGAGCTCCCTCGAGGTTGTGTTACTAAACTCTAAACCCCAAGTCCCTTCCCTTCCCCAGTGATCCCTGGTATCTTCCTAGAGTATTTGCCACTGCTTCTGGAGCGTTCCAACCCTCAATACATGCTTTCATTCTTTACCACCATCCCCAATTCTGCTGTAGTCTGTGCCCTGCTCAGTTCCTCTCAAAACTAGAGGGTTTATACCCCAGGTCCCACCCCAAGCAAATATAGTTCTTTCAGATAACCTTGAACTGTCTGACCTTTAAGGGACCACAGACTTTGAAGGCCACCTCTGTGTTGGAATTTACTAGCTCCCTGGGCAGGAAGACATAGCTCTTTGTTGGGTACTCAAAAGTGTCTTGACTAGAAAAGATAAATGCCTCAGGATGGGGAATAGGAGCCGTGTCCCTCCTTCACCTCAGAGAGCTCTCGGCCTGCGTGCACTCCCTCTTCCTGCTGAGAGGCTGGCGCAGACGCAGCCTTCTCTTTGTTCAAGGATCTGGAAGTTCCCACTGTGTTCCAGAGAGCTTAAACATCAATCATCATTGGTTCTCCCATGGCCAGTCTGCCTTGGGTCCCGGAATTCCCACAGATGCAAATACAGATGGGACCACCATGGCACCACTGATGAGAATGAGACGCCAGTAGGATCGTGCACAAAGCTGGCTTTGACCAATCCCTTTGTGTCGGATATACAGTATTCCTCACAATTTCCACCCGAAACTCTGCGAACCCTTATTTCCCCCAAGTCCAGCTGTGACGGGAACAAGAGGAGGACATGGTGGTCCTAGCCCCAGGACCACTCTACAGCACAGGCATAAGGATCCCCCAGCATTTGGTTTTCAACCATACCTGACCCTGAAGTCCCATGACCCGACAGCCGGGTCCTGCTTTCACATCCACACGGTCCCCTGGAGACGTGATTCCCTTTTAGGAATCCGTGGGTGTTGTGTTACCTGAAACATCCAATGGCCGATGCTTTAAGCACTGGAGAATGTCTCTGCCTGACTTTAGCACTCGGCCCAGAAACCAATAGGCAAAGAGTGTGCCTTTGAGGTTGTTACATGGGATTTGAAATTTTAACAGCTCACCTCTGCTTCGATGCAGACTGTTACATTGACAGTACACAAACCTCTGTCCCTAAACTTAAGGAAAAATCGGTGTTTGTGCTTAGCATAGTGTGTTACACATTGAGGGCAGCCAATCAAAGTTTTTGATTTGGCTTTATTAGTACTACATCAGGTTGAGAGAATCACCAGTTTAGCACTTGTATGGAGGACTTCTTCCTCTGTTTTGTCTAGGTTGTAATTTTGTTTTATGACTTCGGCTATGTTAAGAAAGAGAGGCTCCAAGTTCAGCCTGGGGCGAAAGGAAAAGGCAGTTCAACCTATCACCATTTTTAACCACTGGGTTTCCACCTCTATTATTACTGACCCCCTCAGGGTTGAGGGATTAAACCCCACTCTTCACCCTCTTCTCACCAATAAAACTGTCAAACTAACCCACCTCCAAATTTGATACTTAATCTCTAGCGACAGAAAGACATGCTTCAGCACCAACTCTCTTTGTGTTATTGGCTTGAATTATATAAATAGACTCAATAGCTGTAAAACATAGGGAAGAAAATAAAATTACTGATTTTCACTCTACCCAAGGCAAATCCCACAAGTAGCTTAGCCCAGTTGTCCGAAACTTCTTACAAGTAATTTCATGGTAATTTTACTATGGAAAAGAAAAAGGAGAACTAGAAGGTAAAGCCTAGGAACTTCTCCTTTGTCTCAGCCGTCTATCTCTTCTCACACTTGGAGTGACAGGAACAGAGACCAAGCGTGGAAATGGTATGATTGATACACATACAAAATCTCACCCGTGGTTAAGACTTTCAGGGGAAATTTAGACCACAGCCTCAGCTTCCCGTGCTCACTACCCTTTGGATCAGTTCTGTTTTTAAAAATCAAAAAAGTGCAACATTTGGAAGCTTCAACTAAGATATACCATGAGAGATGAACAGTATTTCTCTCCAACAAAAGCAATGCTTTGTAGCAGAGCTCAGTTCCTGCAGGACTGACAATTCCAAGCTTGTGACTGTCACAGAGAAGACAAGGAGGCAGCAGACTTGAAAAGGTGTCCTGCGTGAGACGATGAAGCCAGCTGTGAATCGTTTCCTAAGATTACAGGGCCCCCTAGCTATGCGTGCCTAAATCACCCCGAGGCTTTTTCTAGTCCCATCCTTCTGACACCTGTCTCCAGGCTAATCCTTCTAGTCTAAACAGCTGCCTCAGTCACATCATGCCTACCTTTAATGACTCCCCCATGCCTCCAAAAATGTCAGTTACACCCTAGACTGGCCTTTATATTGTGCAAGAATCTGGCTGCCTCTGACATTTAATCTCCCTCCATCTCCAACAGGAATCTGCCACCCAACTCAGCAGTCTCTGCACCACTTTGTATTCGCCCATCTACAGTCACACCTTTCCTTGCGAACATCTCCATCCTCCCCAGAATATGCTCCTCCCCCCGCCCTCCTCCTCACCCACCGACTCCAAGGCATGATACAAAGAGTGGGATTCGGATTTAGGTAGATTTGGGTTAAATTCTAGTTCTACTACTTGCTTGCTGTGTCTCACTGGGAAACTGTCTTACCTTCTCTGAATCTCAGTTTACGCATCTATAAAATGAGAATGTTCACACCAGGTTCACGGTAGATGCTCAGGAAAGGATAATTGCTTTTTTCCTGCATGTCTGTCCAACTCCATGCAGCACCCTAACCTCATAAATCAACCAATTTCTATCATTGGCATACAAAACACGGTTTACACATGAGAACAAGGTTTAGGTGCAGTCAAGTTGTTATCAAGGAATTGGGCAGTCAGGAATATAGAGATCACGAGACCATCTCAGGACAGAGCTCAGAGGCCAAGGCGCATGTGTTCATTCTCTGTTAGTGACATGCTGAAATTGCTGTTTCAGGGGAGTGGAACCCAATACAAATACTTGAAAAAGAGCCAACAAGTTCACGGATTAGTATTGCCATGACTCACTGTTAGATATTGGAAAGAATTCCTGACTAACATATTTTTTTTATCATTTCCCCCCAAATTTTCAAAAGATGATGCCAATTAACAAATTCAGTTCCATGATACTTGAATCTTAATTTTTTAAAACGTAGATGCATTAGACGTGTTTATGATGCTTTCAGCCCTCTTGAAAGAAATGGACCCACTCACAGACCTTCATTTGACAGGTGATTCGCCGTATGATGGAACCCTTCTTTGGACACATCTGATTGGTGCAGGGATAGCACCAGACCAAAGGACAGCCAATCCGAGAGTCTGGAGGACAACAAGGACCCGAGGCCGAGGGCAAAAAGGTGATGGGAACTGATCACATTCTCTGTCTTCCAAGAGCTGGAACTAGGAAACACGGAAGGAACGAGCCCATAGCAACAAGAGTAAAAAGTTTAAGGATGCCCTAAGGGAGGGTCAGGGACATGGCAGGCGGAAGCCATGAGCAAGCCAGAGTTAAGAAAGCTCAGAAACGTCTTAACAAGCCAAGACAGCCAGTTAGAAAAGAGGAGAACTGAGCAGAAGCATGAAGAGAAGCAGGAAGCCATGAGAAAGAGATGGCGAGAGTGGTGGGTCCCTGGAGCCGACCAGTTCCTCAGGTTGCCTCAATCTTTGGAGCTATCTCAGTTCCTATAAAAATCCCCTGTTTCAAGCTAACTTACCTCAATATTCCTTATAACTTAAACAGTAGGAAAGCAGTGAGATATTTTATTACCAGGAAGGCACATTTTATTCCACAAGTCACAAACCAATAGGCCCCTGAGGATTATTTCCTTTCAGTGAGAGCCAAGGTGCAGGGTTATATTACCTTAAAGGACAGAGCAAGGTTTTCTCCGAGCGCCAGCTGGAGGGAGCCTCTTATTACTCACTTCTGAGGGCAGCCACCACAGTCTGACACTTTCAGAATATTTCCATCAGCTTTGAGGACTCAGACTATCCCTGGCAGGGGATGCCAGCGTGACTTGGGAGAGAGAGCCCTCTTTTGCTATAAGACATGCCACCTGCGTTCTGTGATTTGTGATACCAACTAGTCCTGTGACCCCAAGAAAATCACCTCATCTTTCTGAGACTCAGCTTTCCTCCTTGTGATAGATGATCACTAAATTGACTTTTGAAATTAATAATGTATGAATCTTCTAAGCAAATTTCTTCTTCCAGTTAGATCAGGAGAGAAGGCAGCCTAGAAGAGAAAGACCGTGGACCCACGTCAGGAAGCCTGCATCTCAGCTCTGCCGCTCACTGCCTGGGCAAGCTTGGACAGCACCTCTCTGGGTACCACCCATAAAAGGAGGGAGTCGGTTTGTGTCTCAGGAAAAGTGCGTTTTCACTCCAAATTCAAAATTCTAAGAACTGTGAACATCCCAATCCATGATTCCAGTGACTCCTTACACCTCTATTTAAAATTCCTTACCTTGTTGTTCTTTCCCACCCTAATGATCCAGAAAGCAGTCTACCACAACTCCCAGGAGAACTTTTCTGTGTCCATTTGTCCAGCTAGAGACTAAGCATGACACCTGTTGGGGACAGGTCTGATGTGTTGCGGTCCAATGCCAGTTGGAACAGACACGTGGACTGATTTGGACTCCTGGTGGCACAAGTTCCCCTAGGTGCTGATAGAGAACTGTGAAGTCTAAATTGGAAGACAGGCTGTATCCAAAAGAAAATCTATGTCTCTTTCCCAGAAAACCATAAAGCCATAAATAGAAAATGAAGATGTGGAGCCTAAAGCATTCCTCAAGGCCCTTTTAAGCGTCTCTTTTTAAAATGATGAAACTGGATGGTGGAAATTAGGAGTTTTAGGGTCCACAGATTAAGGAGGTACAGGCCAAGAGAAAAGGGCAGGAGCACATATGGCTTGCTACAAAAGAAAGTTAATGCTCTAAGGCTTCCCTGTGGCTCAGATGGTAAAGAATCCACCTGCAATGTGGGAGAGCCGAGTTCGATCCCTGGGTTGGGAAGATCCCCTGGAGAAGGGAATGTCAAGCCACTCCAGTATTCTTGCCTGGAGAAGCCCATGGACAGAGGAGCCTGGTGGACTACAGTCCATGGGGTCACAAAGAGTTGGACATGACTGAGCAACTGAAAGAAAATAGTGCCCTGCAATTTCAGTAAAAATTGAAAGGCACAAATGACTCCAAGACACTAAAGATCATGGATTTTCATTGTTTCACCAACACAGCAAATGCTCCAGTTAAATGAAGTCACAAAATTCGACAGTAACATGTTTATTAGCCCATGGGGGCAGGGGACTTAAAGTAACCAGAAACAAAAGGCAGGAACCAAAAACTGACAGAATGAATACCTATAGGCAAGGAAGACATGAAAAGGAGTTCAACCTCACCAATAATTAAAATAGAGTGTTAAATGAGATATTTTTTTTGCCCATCAGGTTGGCAAAAAATAAATGAATAGCATTCAGTGCTGCTACAGATGTAGAGGAATAGCCAATCCTGAAAACAGTAGGTCATGCAAAATTTTAAATATGCACGGTCATTGACCTAGCAATATAGTCCTTAGAAATTCTTCCATGGGTATTTCCTAAATGCTCATCTACACTCTTAACAGCAAAATCTGGAAACTACTCACAGCAGTAGTGATTTAGCTAAACAAACTTGGTACACCCAAAAAACAGAGTAGTACTCCATAGCTGTTTTTAAAACGATGAGCAATATCTAAATGTAGTGATGTGGGAAGATTTTCCTGTTAAAAAGCAAGTTTTGGAAGCGAATACATAGCAAGATCTAATTTTTTAAAAGGTGCACAAATGCATAAGTGTGCATGGGTGCACACACACATACACACACACACACAACACTCAAAGTCCATGCCGGCCTCCACCCCTCATGTCTCACCACGCCTACCTCACATGCTCTGTTTTAGCACCAAACTGAGTCTCCAGCTTCTGTAACATCTGTTAAGAACACAAGTCCTAGCCCTGGCCCCCCTACCCAATGTCTGGCTAAACCCTAACCTTCATCCTATGTTAGTGCGGGAACCTGGAAGACTATATATCAAAGTGTTAACATGGGTATTTCTGAGACGGAGATGACATGGGGTTTTCCCTTTCTGTATCAAACTTTTCTGTATTGTTTGCATTCCTAATAATGATAACAATTTTTTACTATTTTGTTATCAAGAAAAAACAGCACTGTAAATGTAAAAAATAACACTGAAAAAATAAAGTGATCAGATCGTATTTCTTGTTCTGCAACTACTGCTACACTCTGCTCTCTATAAATTTTTCCAGTTCCAGTTAGATATCACACATCTGTTCTATAAAAAGCTCCAAACAAAGCATCACAGGATAGAGGGGGTAAGACAGAGAGAAATAAAGGAGACTTCCCAGTGACTTACGGAGATAGCACTTACTTCCAAATTTCAGGCTAGGAGACTGGAAGATTTTTAGCCCTATGGAATGAAAGTTGAAGCTTTGGTTTACGTTCAACTTCTCAGAGAACTTAAACAGAGGAATAACTTTAGTAGGAACTAGATATGATGTTTTAATTTTGTATTATCAAGCCCCCTAGGCCCCCCTAAAAAATCAAAGAATACCCTTTTGTTAATTGTAAAATCAAACGAAAAAGAGCCATCACTTAATAGATCTTATACAAACCAAAGTATATTATAGTTGAAAATTCTGAAGTATTAGAGCATCTGGGTTATAATTTGAGTTCAACAGTAGTATGTGGTGCTCATGTTAGTGCATCCCACTCAAAACCCGGTTAAGTTCACCTTTCACTTCTTTCTCTCCAGCCCCTGCTGACTTCCCCATCCCCCACCAGAGGAGCACCGAGGCTCTGGAAACATTGTGTGGTCTCACGTGGTCCAGCACGGCATCCTCTAAGAAGGCTGCTGGTTGGTTGTCAAGGGAACTCTGAAGCTGGTGTTTATCCTATGGGGATTCACCATGATCCAGGGCCTCATCTTCAGCCTTCCAGACATGGGACTTGATTGGTCCAATATGCTGGTGGAGGGAGGGTCTCTCCTCTCTGGGATGCTGTGTGTTGACCGGGGTCACAGAGACTGGTACATACAAACCAGAATGCTGATTCTTTATTTACAGTGAAAAATACACCACTGGTGGTAATCATGGTGGTGGTGAAGGAAGGACAGGTTATTAGAGGCATAAAACAAGAAAAACTGGCTCCACGATGTCACTGACAAGGAGACCCTAGCAGCTCTCTCTCCTTCTTTCAGAGACAGAGCTTGCTAAGGGAACCACATCCAGCTCCAGTTTCTCACGCTCTAGATCCCATTTTCTGTGTTCTAGTCTATGCTTTTCTGCTCACGCATCTTTTTCCAACTAAAGTACCAAACATCTCAGTCCTGTTGCCTGGAGTTCTCTTGGGCTAGTGTTCTGGATGCCCCCATCTCTGGAGTTGCACTGTTACACTCTTGTGGTTTCCTCCTGCTAAGTGGGAATCCTTTCCCTCTGGCTGGCATTTCCTTCTCTGTGGCAGAAGACTGATTAACATAATAGCCTGGACTCCCCCTTTCACTCAGTCTCTCCTTCTTGATTCCCCAGGACAATGGCGTGGCTTCTCTTCTTGGCAAATTTGGGGAAAATAAATGGGATGCTCAAGATCAACTTCTTTTTTTTCCCCCACCTTTGACAGCAGACCTGCTCACAGAGAATGGGATTTCTCCTCTGCTCCTGAGTCATGCTTCCCATGAGAAGAGGCCCAGCACGGCCCAGGCCAGGAGGGAAAGGCTATCTTACTCTGGGGTTCAATATCAGGGGAGCCCCTTCAGTAGATAAAAGCCTTGTTGTGATCTATCTTTATCAGTGAAAAGGGTGGCTATTTTGATCAGCATTTGAATTTCTTATTTTATTGCTCATTGTTGCAGAAGCTGAGCAGGGGGTAAACAATGCTGTTTATGATGCCCTAGCAAACGTCCTGTGGCTGTCAGGAGTTCACCAAAGCCATTTCCACTTCTTCCAGCACTAAGGTGAGCAGTCATCCTGGTTTGTCTGGGACTGAGGGGTTTCCTGGAATGTAGTCCCTTCTTGAAGGCAGGGACCGTTATCTATCCTTCTGAAAAGTTGTAGTAGAAGCTCAATAAATGCATGTCGATTCAATCGATTAATTATATGAGAGTCACAACAGGCCCCAGTCTTAAATAGCTTCCTATATTTTGTCAGTGGCAACAATCATGGCTGCTTTGTTTCAAAATCATGGAACTACGTAGTCAATGTAAAATATGTCTTACAATAGCTTCATGCTTAATTTTCTGTATTTTGAATCCAAGTTCCCAGAACCAAACAATTATTCTTCTCTGTGACTTTGACTAAATTTTCACAAATATATAAATGCCTTTCTTGTTAACAACAAAAGAAATTAAAACTCTGGTTGTTTTAATACTTTGATTTGTGTGAAGACATACAGGAAATCATACTGACCAGGCACAGGAATGGAAGGAGGCATTGATTGACACAGGGAGTTTTAAAATAGGGTTAAAATATTTTCCTCACTATTTTTGAGTACAGATGCACCAAGAATCCTGGAACTCCCATTGTTTCAAAGAAAATAATGAAGTCATTGTGAAAAGATTTTATTTGGGAAAGCTGAGTCATGCTTCTGTATTCTGTCTCATCAAAACTTCTTCCTGATCTTTACCTCATCATAAAACTTTTGTAGCACCCCTCACAGTGATGACAAGTGAACCTTTGCAACACTTTGTCTCAAAGTTGGCTGTCTTCTGTATCCTACTTCCTTTAATGCTATGGTGAAAGCTTTACTTATGTATTTTAACTGGAAAAGAGTAAACAGGTTAGACTAATGTTGACAAATTGTTCAATAAAACAGAATTGATGATGTTAGCAGGAACTTTAAGGCAAATTTTGCTACTAATGACTCACGCTGATAATATGGTAGGAGTTTGTAACCTGTGCTCCCCTAAAGGAAAAAAATTCAAAGACACTAACTGAAGATGGAAAGACAGACTTTCTTCAGGACCAGCATGATAGGTATAGGAGTCGCTGCATCAGGTCTTACAGTGGGGAAGAGAGATTGGGCTCAATTCTGAATACAGCCTTGGCAAGTGGGAATTTATAGCCAAAGAGCAGAAGGGAGGCCAGAACATGGAAGGTTACTTAAGAGGAAACATTAGAAGTAAGGGGTCTTTGACTTAATCAACCTGATAGGATTTTTTACTGAAGACAGGCCAGGGTGATTAGATATCACCTGAGAGCCAATGGAGGATGAAGAACCTGATTAGATGTTGAGGGTGATCAGATTTTAAGGGTGGAAAGTTCTGGTTAAATTTGACTTAGCAGGGTTCTTGTTAAACTGGATTTTACAGGGACCTGAGCCTGCCTAAAGTCTGTGAGGCAGAGAATCTTTGTCAGCTCCCCAGAACTCTATGGGCTTTGGCAGGTCCCTGAACATTGAGAATGCAAGCTCTAAAGGTCCATCTTCACAAGGAGTTTTCCATCCACTGAAGGAGGAAAACAATAACCAAGTAAATATAGAGGATAATAAGTATTAAAAGAAACTAAAAGGGGGCTTCCCTGGTGGCTCCGAGGTAAAGAATCCACCTGCCAATGCAACAGACACAGGTTTGATTGCTGGTCCAGGAAGATCCCACATGCTGCAGAGCTGCTAAGCCTGTGACAACTACTGAGCCTGTGCTCTAGAGCCCGAGAACCCACGTGCCAGCCCAAGCAACTACTGAAACCCATGTGCCTAGAGCCTGTGCTCTGCAGCAAGAGAAGCCCCCACAATGAGAAGATCATGCACTGCAACCAGAGAAAAGTCTGCATAGGAAAGAAGACCCAGCACAGCCAATCAATCAGTCAATAAATGAAGAGGATGAAAAGTTCAGCTCCAGCACTGTTGTTCAGTTGCTCATTTGCAACCCCAAGGACTCTAGCCCGCCAGGCTCCTCTGTTCATGGGATTCTCCAGGCAAGAATACTGGAGTGGTTGCCAATTCTTTACCAGGGGATCTTCTGGACCCAGGGATCAAACCCAGGTCTCCTGCATTGCAGGCAGGCTCTTTACCATCTGAGCCCCCTGAGAAGTCCAAAAGAAACTGCTAGGAAGCTGTAAAGGAGAATTGGGAGAGGCTACTTTGGCAAGTCAGGGATGGTGCCTGGAGCAGCGCAGAGTGCTCAGGCCAGGGGGAAAGCTGGCGTGCTCTCAGGAGGAGGCTGGAGTGCTGGGGGACAACGTCCAGTGCCCAGGTGGAGAGGGGGTGGGGCCAGGACATGCAAAGGAGGGTGGGTTTCATCGGATGTACAGTGGTTACATCAGTGAGGGGTTGGAAACCATGGTAGAGATTGGGCCTGACTTGCATTTTAAAACAACAGTTCTGCAGTTTGGAGAGAAGGAGTTGGGGGGGGCCAGAGGGAAGCAGGGAGCCCTGTCAGGAGGCGGTGCGGCAGGCAGAGAGAGATGACATGGGCCGGCGGGGCCCGGGGAAGAAAGAGGGTGTCAATCTGAAAATACATAAGTAGATAAACAAATAAAGCTATTTCAGAGTTAGTTTTTTAAAATAATGAGTGTTTTAATGCTGATGTTGTCCTCCAGAAATGCGCTAACACGATGGAACACATCATCCCCAATTTCCACATAAATGCATAGGATTAACATGAAATTTTCGTTGAACTTTCACGCCTAGCAGAAGAAGCCTGAATCAGCCATAAAGCATAGGAACTCGGAGACGATGATTGATTCTCCTGCCAAAAAACTCCTGTTCTCTGTGATTAGAAGAGGCTGAGTCATACAGGCAATAGGCCTGTTTACCTACAGCTGTCTTCAAAGAGCCTGGATGGCAGAATGAGAGAAGAAGGAGGAAATCACACTTCTAAAGACTACTGATCTTCTCCCTGGGGCCTTGGGTTCAGGGAGGGATCTACTACCAAAGATGTATCCTGGGAGGATATAGTGAATGAAGACTGTGCACACACATGTGTAACTCACTGCTTCAATCACCCGTGCATTGCTATAACTGGTTACAAACAAAACAAGTTCATAGGAATTCCATTAGCAAAAAGGTTCAGAGAGAAATGACTTCATTTGGTGACATAAGAAAAAATTCCAGCAAAATAAACTTCATGTGACACCTAAATTGTTTGACAGGAAATATGACAAGTTTGAAATAAATAACTTGGTAAAAATCACTCTTTCAAAGCTATAGTTTATGAGGCAGAAACTGGGCCTTTTTGCTGGGTAATGAATTTATCATATAAAACGGCATTCTTTGAGTTGAATCCAGTAAGGGAAAGGAAAACTCAGTACCTTTGCTTCACCTCAGCCTCTAGGCCCATTTCCTGTCTCAAGACAATCTTGCTGACTAGGGTGACTGAGATGTCTGAGGTGAGGAAAAGTCAGAAGACTAGGAGCACTGCTACCTACCAAGGCCTCAGCTCTTACTCTCCACAGGCCAAAACAGTCAAATAATTTGTTCAATTTTTGTTTTTTAGAATGAAGGACATTTTGTGAATGGGGATGAAAGGAAAATGCTATTATAATATCATATATTTCATAAAGTTTTAAACACCAATAAATCTCTAGTCCAGGATATAGAAGACACTCACCCCCAATTATTCAAAATTGATTTGTTGGAGAAACATTGGTAAAAATTTCAAACACTTCAGATGCATAAAGGGAAAAACTTAAAGTTCTCCTCCTCACTTCCTACACTTTCTCCTCCCCCCATAGCAACCACTGTTACGTGGTCTGAATCCTTTCACATCACATAGAACATATCAATAGGTTCTTTAAAAACAGGGGTTCTACTAGATGTCTTCTGCTACAAATTGCTTTCCTTACTCTCTAGACACTATACACAGTCACCTCATATTAAAAAATAAATGCATCATTATTTTACAAGTACCCTATTGGTGAACACTTAAAAAGTGTAACTGTAGGATTCTTTCAGAGTAAGGATAGAATGTACCTATGCTATCTATGATAGGGTTTTTATCCAAATGGTTTAAACCAAGTATAGATATGAACTGAGAGCTATTTGAATTTACAGAAAACCAAGGCCCTGAGACACTGAGGAAACTCTCCAAGGTTGTAAGACCTTGAGCCGTCTGCCTGCTTCTCAGCCTGGGGTCTTCCCTTTAGAGTTGGTGAATGTCACTGTCCCCTAGGGATTGGAAGGGTGCTGAGAGGGGGAAGAAGCTCTTAGTGGAGAAAATAATGCAAGGAAAGGAGACAGGAAAGTGACACAACAGGCAAGGGAAGAAGCCAGAACAAAGGGAGTTGGTGACCTTGCTGGGGGCCTCAGAGGAGAAGAGGGAGGCCGGGGCAGGGACTGAAACACTGTGTGGAGATCCTCGGAATACAGGAGATCCTGGAGCCATTTTTTTCAAAGGATATTTTGATGCCAAAATAAAATTTAAGGGAGAAGCCAGAAACTATTCACATAGGAAGGACATTGTGAAACTTTGATTAAATTCTGGCAGATGACTCAAAGAACACTGCCATGACTCAGACTGGAATAAAAAGCATGATGCAAACTTTAGGAAGGGAGTAATTTTTCATGTAGTCCTTTTGGGGTTAAGCATGCCAAAGATGAAAGTTAGAGACAAAATTACAAAGGAGATCCACCGTTGTCTGGGCTCTCGTTTCCCCATTCTCAGCTGTCTTCTACCTTGCAGGGTGTCCCTCCCTCTCTCATGCCCTGAGTCGCAGAGGCAGCTCCAGAGTTTCTGTAGTGATGGAACTTAGGGGCAGCTATTTGAGTAGAAGGAAGAGGTAGAGGCCTACTCTTGAGGTTGCAACTACAGAGCCAGCAAACCATTATTTGCTTAGAGTATGTGATAAAGCAAGACAAACAGCAAAGTTTCTAAAAGATGCTGTTATTCACATTCTTCATAATTATAAGAGAAAGTTAATTATTCACCTCAAACAATGTTTCTCTTATTTCCTATTGGGTGGCTTGGGAGAATGGAGGAAAGGAACCCTTCCTCCAGGTCAGACACTCATTCCTTTGCACTGCTGGCCTTGTTCTTGTGTTCTCTTTGCTCCCTTCTCATCAACATTTGCTCCCAGGACAGGTGAGGATGAGCTCAAACAAGGCACTTCTAGATCACAGGCTCAACTGTCACAATGACTGAGTTATCTGTATGTTGTCAGGGAACAAAACCTAAGCCTAAGAATTAGTCTCTTTCGGGTACAATGTTAGTTGGTGGAGTGAGGATTCTGGAAGGGAAATTGCTCCTGAAGTTTTTTTTACCTCTCTGCCTGCTCCTAAGGCAAGGTCAAATAAGAGTCAAGAGGTTTGGTTGTTGCCTTCAGGTAGGGGAAAAATCACACTGTCATCAGTCAAACAAATAAAACACTGGATATATCCTTGAGTATAAAAAGACACATAAATGAAGACATTATCTTCAAGACACATAAATGAAGATATTATCTTCATTGTGAATGAAGTGCTATTTGAAATACATTGGGCCCTTTTCATGTCATCAAGCATGATAAGGAGCTCTGGAGGAGGGCTCCACAGGACTCAGCATTAGGACTGTCCTCAGGAAGTTTATAGGGCTTCCGTCATGGCTCAGCTGGTAAAGAATCTACCTGCAATGCAGGAGACCTGGGTTTGATCCCTGGGTTGGGAAGATCCCCTGGAGAAGGGAAAGGCTACCCACTCCAGTGTTCCTCCCTGGAAAATTCCATGGACTGTGTAGTCTATGGGGTTGCAAAGAGTTGGACACAACTGAGCGACTTTCACTTCGCTTTCACAGGAAGTTTATAAGAGGATTCAAATGGAAGCTTCCACCTGGTTGTTGATGTGCCAGTGAATTCCATTCCCTACTCCCTTCCCAAGGGGAGGGATCAGGTGCAGGAAACGGAAACCACTCTAGATATTTTAATCAGAATGAGGTTGATTTCAAGGAATTTGGTACTCAGAAAATTTTAGAAGGGCTGGAGGAATAGATTTCAGACTCGGCTTACAGAAATGACTCTCAGAACAGGACCACTGAATGAGCCCCGGGGGAGATGCCACTCTGGCCACCATCCAGAGATGAGGAGTCAAGAGGCCAATGCTAACCACTGACATCAGTGGAACCATTCTAGAACCACTGATGTCAAGATCATACCACCAGAGCTGCAATCCAGAGATGAGGAAATCTCTGTCAACACTTCTTAGCTGCAACTACTTCTTAATGTCCATGAAGATAGTGGTTGACCCTGCAGCACAGACACAGATAAGTTCTGTCTCTGTCTTGATGGCCTTGGGGGCAGTGGAAGATCCCTTGCCCCCTTCCCCTTCTCCATTCTGCCTTGCAAATCTTATTCAAGTGCCATCAATTTTCAGAATCTAATTTGCCTCCAGAACCATAACTGCAATAGGGTTAGAACAAAACAGAACCTGAAAATGATTGCTTTCAATCGTGCAGTACAAGAAAGCGCAGAAGAAAGGAGACTGGACTTGATGCTAAGGACCAATTCACTGTATTGGCTATAGAAGGGAGGACTTGGGGTATATGTCGGGGGTGGTTCCCCTTTCCCTCAAGAGAGAAGGGCTCCAGGGACACAACTCAGAAGGTGAGAGATGTGTCCTCTGCAGTTTAGGGGGGAGGATGGGGGTGCATTCTCACCTTGCCTGGAGAAGCTAAAAATGAGAGATGCCCTGATCGCAGGAGCAAAGGTGATTTGGGGGCTGAACTGTGTCTGGCCTATCCTCCCAGAGTTTGCAATTCAAAACAAAGAAAGTAAAAGGAAGCATGAGGGTTTCCAATGGATATAATGGCCCACACTTGAGAGGGAGCTGGTGTGGAACGGATTCACGTCTGTGCAAGTGGGTTCTCTGAAGGGGAGAAATGGACTACGGGAGGAAGAGGCTGGAAGTCAGCCCTGGAATTCTCAGGGATTGAGGAAACAGCTGTAAGCATGGAGCAGGAGAGTGAGGCAACCCTATCAAGAAGGCCTCCTAATAAGTAAAAATACTCTTCCTAAGAAAAGGAGTCACATTTACACTCTACCAGGCTGAGGAACATGATGAAGGCTCACACCAGCTTCAGACAAGTATAAATGGTCCTGCTTCCTTAAATCTCCTCTCCCCCACATTCATGGATCAGAAACTAGGGATGAGAAGGGAAGGAGGAGGACAGGCAAGGTGATGAAAGTGACTCCTATGGACTGAATTGTGCCATTTCCCCCAGGTCATAGATTGAAGCACGAACACCTAGGGTAGCTGAATTTGAGATGGGGTCTTTAAGGAAGTAACTGAGGTTAAATGAGGTCTTAAATGTGGACCCCTGATCCAGTCAGATTAGTGCCCTTTAAGAAAAGACACCAGAGAGACCTCTTATTCCACTCTGCAAGGACATAATGAGAAAGTAATGGTCTGTCAGCCAGGAAGACAGTCCTCACCAGGAACCAAACTGACCAGCACCTCGATCATGGGCTTCCCAGCCTCCGGAACTGTGAGATATATTTCTGTTGTTCAAACCATCAAGTTTATGGTATATTGTCCTGGTAGCCTGAGCAGACTCACCAGTGAGAAGCCAACCTAACCCCTTCTCTGACTCGTTATAACTCACAAGCTGGAGGGAGGGCTGCACCCATTTGCTAACACAAGTTTTCTGGATGACTTGGCAATTCATGGTAATTCATGGACTCATGTTTTAGTTTGTGTGTATCAGTCCCTATGAGCTTGGTTAATGTGAGTCTGCCTCTGAGAGAGAAGTCCATTCTCAGTGCCTGCCAGACATCAGTCAATCAGGTAAGCTATAGATTGACAAGAATTCTAATTTTAAGACTGATACCTGAGTCCCAGTAAATTATCAAGGGAAATATGCCATTGTGTCTCTTGGCAACTAGCTGTTGGCATCAGAATCTACACTTCTGGAGACATGCATTATCAGATGCCTTTCCATTTCCAAAAGTACCAATGGCCTATATAAACATAGGCAGAATTGAAGTTTCTGAGCTCTTCAAGGAATCCATGCAGATCATGGTGCTTAAGCTGGAGCTGTTTAATGAGTCACAACCCAATTTCCTCCACTGTTCAAAGCTATTTTGTTGTTGCTGAAAATGCTTGCCAAGCAAAGGATCATACAACTTCTTACTTCAACATGTTAAAACATATTTGGTGTATGATGTCTTAGGCACGCAGTGCAGAGCCTAGTTATAATCTGTGTGGAAATAACAATTGTGTAAATAGTCTGACAAGGAAATGCAACTTCACTCCAGTGACTAGAAGCCAAAGCAAGGAGATTCTGTCAATTAGCCACTGCCAGTTTGCTTTCTTCAGCCACTCTGGCCCTTTTCCCAAGCAGGATAAGTCTCATAACTGAAACAGCACAGCTGTAAAGCAGGCCACTCACATGGAGTTTGAATGGAATGGGGACATATGGCAAACATTCTTGACCTTCTACCAACACGAAACCAGGATAGGTTAGTGCCCTTTTTGAAGGAAGAAGCCTAATCTAATAGATAACAGACAACTCAGATTTTGATGAAAAATTTGACCTTGATAAAGGCAAAATATGTTGCCTCTTTTTACTACTAGCCTTTAAAATTTTTAATTAACTGAGCAAAGTGAAATGATTCTTAGGTCTAAAAGTCAGCATTTCAAATGTATCTGTTTATCCAATGTTGGATTTTGAAGACATTGACTAACACTGTCAAAACTTGATTATTCAGTAAAAGAAATCAACATTACTTAAAGTTTATTGTAGTTTATGTTGCTCAGAGGCCAAGCAAGGGCAAATGGTACCAAGGGGCAATGTAATGTGTTTGGACCCTCCCTCCTCTGTGATGCTAGAGTTTTCTCAGAAATGAAAAATGCCAAGCAAAGCAGGGTGGGTTAACAGGTTGAAAAGTCAATAAAGTTAAGAAACTTAGCAAAGTTTAAATAAAAAACCATTTTCTAATTTATATATCACATACTTTACCTATTATAAATGTTTAATTATTTCTAAACAATTGGCAGTTATACAATCATCATTACACCCAGTTTTAGAACTTATCCACTGTTTCAAACAGTGTCTTATGTCTATGTCCACTCTACCCTCAGCTTCACAAACTAATCTAATTTCTGACTCTATAGATTTTATACAAATGGAATACAATATGTACTTTCATGTATATCTGGCTTCTTTCAGTTGGCCTAAATTTGGCTTTTATGAATAATACTGTGATGAACATTCTGTACAGGTCTTTGTGTGGATGTTTGATTTTATTTCTCTTAGCTGAGTACTTCAAAGTAGCATTGTTTGGTGACATAGTAAGTTTATGCTTAACTTTTTAAGAAACTACAAAATTATTTTCCGAAGTGGCTCTACCATTTTAGATCCTCATCAGCAATGTATGACGGTTCCTATTTCTCCACATCCTCTGTCACTTGTTATCGCCTGTCATGAATTCAGTCATTATAATGACTGTGAAAAGGTAACGCATTGTTTTACTTTGCATTTTGCTGATGAGTAATGACATGAACACTTTTTCATATGCTTATTAAAATCTCTTTAAATCTTTTCCTCATTTTTAAATTGGGTTATCTTTTTATTATTGAGTTGTGCAGGTTCTTATATATTCTGGATATAAATCTTTCATTAGATACACGATTTGCAAATATTTTCTCTCAGTCATGAGACTTGGTTTTCTTCATGGGGTCTTTTAAAGCACAAGAGGTTTAACTTTAATCAAGCCCAGTTTATCATATTTTTATTTTATGGATCATGTTTTGGTGTGACAGCATTTTTTTGTGGGGGGGGGGGGCAGTTCTACCATAAACTGGTCCATGGGAACATATATTCTCCTCTGTCCCCTTTGCTGCATCTTCAAAGCTGCCCAAAAGTACTCAAGTATTCAGCTGAAGCAAACAGGGACAGGGACAGAGTTTATAGATAGGCACAGCCTCTAAGAGACTATTTTTGAGAATGGAGAAAACTGAGCTTGCAATGAATAAAGGTAGAAAATAACCTAAAACACAATCTGAAAGTTACTATTAGAGAAATGTTGCAGTAAACCTAGCATTAAATTAATGTGAACAAGAGGGTGGAAGAGTAGGAAAGAGCAAAGGGTCAGAAATTAATGCTATTGATTCTTTCCAGGGATTATAAAAGAAAAAACAGAGGGTCTGGGGGGGACCTCGACGCTAGGTGGACCAGGGGAGGGACGGTGGTGTTTCCCTTTCTGTCATTCTCTTATCTCTCTTCTGGTGACATGAACTGGGAGGGTGAGCAGAGTGAAAGAGAGGAGGAAAACAGAGCGCTTGCTGAAAAACTTCCCTTAAGAGGGAAGGTATTTTAATGAAGTGAGAAGGCAGAAATAAACAATTCTAACCTTAGACATAGGCCAGTACTTAAAAATTGATGCATGGAAAACACTGAGGACATATTTAATTCAGTAGATAGAATCCTCTTTATTTAGGAATTTAGAAAAAGTCAGTATTTTGGAACATGATGCTGAGAGTGGTAACTTTTAGATTGCAGTATTAGAGTAAAGATATTTGGAAAGACCTGGAGATTTGCAAACAGATTATGAGAATCAAAAAGGCAACTGAAAGACAGATTATTTAAAGGGCCTGGACCTACACTGGGGCTTGAAGGAATACTGCGACCTACAAATGTCACGATTAAATAGATCGTCATTGAAAACAGTATTTCTAGAGACTGGCAGTTTCCTTCTAACTCTCTAGGCCTGCAACTCTGGTTGCCAGCACCCTGAAGCTTAGCCCACCAGGCAGGTTTATTTGTGGCATATGGCCATGACTAGGTTTTAAAATATGTTCTTTGATACCTGGATATGATGTTCTATAAGAATCTTTCCACTCTTCCCTCTTTCTTCCACTCCCTTCTCCACCTGTCACTGCTTTGTTCTGGGTCCTGAAGGCTGCCTTGTTTGGTTTGCATCAGCAGAACTCTTTATCCTCTAAATACCTGCTAGGACCCTGGAAAATACCATAGCTAGTGCTAGGTATTAGGAAAAAACCTGATTAAATTTCTCAGTCTCAGGAGAACAGGAGTTTTGTTTGGAGTGCGAGCGTATGTGCATGTGTGTGTTTCATGACACAGCAACATGTACTAATTTTGAAAAAATTCTGAGTATATAAGACCATGTAGAGGAAAAGTTAAGAGACACTTTTCCCTTTTGGATCAGAAGTTGATAACAGGACACCAGACTAACTTACATAGTTTTATTTCATAATTATCTGAACTCTCCCTGTGGTCAGCCCTCATAGTGCGATGCTCACAGAACTTGGTCACGTGCTCACAGCCGCAACGCAAGTACAGGGAAGGCTGACTTTGAACAATGGTCTCTTCCCAACGTTCACAGTCTCCCCCCTGTCTCTGTTCACCTCTTCTTTTCAATGAATAACACTTTGGTCATGACAATCTTGGTGACTACAACCTTCGAGGAGCTTAAATACTTAAGGTAGAAATTCTTTCCCTTTCTGAACAATGTAAAGATATTTTTGAATAAAAGAAATAGTTTTTGCAGCAAAGCAATACCATATTATCATAAAAACTTTTAAGTGAAAATAGTACAGATCAAATGTAAAGGTGCCCCATTTCACTCCCAATTATTACCTCAAAACTGCTCCAATTTCACATTTGGGGGTAACCACTGCTTAAGTGTATTTTTAAAAAACTGAATAGAATAGTTACTGTTGGTGGGAATGTAAATTGGTAGAGCCACTATGGAGAACAGTATGGAAGTTCCTTAAAAACTAAAAATAGAGTTACCATATGATTTAGCAATCCCACTCCTGAGCAGATATCTGGAAAAGACCAATTCTCTAATTCAAAACTATTTACAATACCAAGAGTCAGACATGACTGAGCAACTAACACTTTTCACTTTTCATATATATATAGTATTGTTGTTGAGTTGCTAAGTCATGTCCTACTCTCTTGGCAACACCATGGCCTGCAGTCTTCCAGGCTCCTCTGTCCATGGGATTTCCCAGGCAAGAATACTTGAGTGGGTTGCTGTTTCCTTCTCCAGGGGATCGTCCCAACTTAGGCATTGAACCCAGGTCTCCTGTATTGGCAGGTGGATTCTTTACTGCTGAGCCACCATTACTCAGCCATAAAAAAAAAAAAAGAATGAAACATTGTCATTTGCAGCAACATGAATGGGCCCAGAGATTATCATACTAAGTGAAGTAAGTAGAAGAAGACAGATATCATATGATATCACTTATATGTAGAATCTGAAAAGTAATACAAATGAATCTAGATACAAAACAGAAACAGACTCACAGACATAGAAAATACACTGAAGGTTACCAAAGGGGAAAGGGAATCAGGAAGGGATAAATTAGGGGTATGGAATTAACAGAGTCACACTATTCTATATAAAATAGATAAGCAACGAAGATTCACTATATAGCACAGGGAATTATATTCAATAACTTGCAATAACCTGTAGTGGAAAATGATCTGAAAATATATATTTATACAACTGAATCACTTTGATGTATACCTGAAACATACAGTATTGTAAATCTAACACTTAAAAAAAAAAAGGAATGAAATAAACAGAACAAATTTTCTTCAGATTTTTTTAAGGTAAGAAAAAAATCTTTTGGAGAAAGAGAATCAGCCTATATTCTGCCCCTTTTTAAATGAGCAGAAAGGGATAACACCAACACAAAACTGATTCAAAGTGAAGAAGAGGCTTACAAAGCAGGGAGCAAAAAGGTGAGAGACAAGGTTAAAAAAACATTCTGAGAGAAAAGTGTACCCCTAGAGAGGAATTCAATTTGTTGGGGGGAAATTAAGAAGAGATTCAATTTTAGCAAGTTTTCAGAATCGAAACTTCCAGAGAGAAGTAGAGACAGAATGTGGTTCACACACCATGGGAAATGGCTCACTCAGGAGGTTGTGGAGGGCTTCAGCAGAATGGTGACGGTCTCCCAGGGATGCCCATGAAACAAAGGAGAGGGCTGGCCATGCTTGATGGTTGGATGCTTAATTTCAAGCCCTCGGGCACAACCCATTTGGCATAAAGGCAAAGGAACGCTGGGATGGACTGAAAACAGCTGGTAATAAGAACACACTAAGCAGACAATAGAAAGCTTGATGTGAGAGAATAGGAACATTAATGACCCCAATGGTACACTGCTGGTTTTTTTTTTAAAACAGTTTACGATGACGGTTATAATTAGTATGGTTAAGAAAATAAAGACCAAGGAATATTTACAAGTAAGATGAAAATCTTCCTGATTTTGTTGGTGGCTATAACTGTTTGCAGGGCCTATTACCGATTTGTGACCAGACTTCTTGGGATTTCTTTTTTCTTTCAAAAATAGCCACCGTATTTTTGGATCATTGTGTTGGGATTAGAGTCTTAAAACCATCTTGCAATGAGAAACCGTTTATAAAGCAAGATGCTGCACAAGCTTTCATGGGACAAATTATGGGCTTGAGCCCATTTAGGAAAGAGAGAAAAATCTTCCTTAAGGGGAAGTGAGAAGGAAAATGAGGAACAAAACTGTAAGAAAGAGGTAGGTTAGAAATGTTTATGCTCAGTAACTTTGTGTTATCGGTTTCTGAGTGTGGTGTGAAAAAAGTAATAGACGATGATTGAGTAGGAAGTGGTAAAATGGAGAGAAAAAGAATGAATCTTCCAAAATAGGGTTAAGCTATTTTTGTTATTATGGTTGTTAGATAGTTATTAGTCACTGAACTGGTTTTTTTTTTTTTTAAGTATAGGAATTATGAAGTTAAAAGAATTGTTATGGGGAGATATAACACTTGCTGTTTTTTTTAAGCTTCCTTTGTAGCACTTTTCCTACTAGAGTGTGTTGATCATTAAGTTGAAATTTGGTTTTGAAAAGTTAGCAACCAGTATTTCCCCTAATTATTCCATCGATGGAAGCTCAGTGTGGAGCCTAAAGATTAGAAGAGGACTTTTGAGTAAGCATTTCTTCAAGTGGGCAGACTGAAGCCAGTAAGCAGCAGAAAGAGTGTTTAATAGAAAGTGGTATAAATAAAGTAGCAAAACCGTTTCCACCTCCAGTCTTCGCATTCTTTTATACATGCTTATTGGTCTTATGGTAAACAAACGAACAAATAACACCTACCTGCATTTCAGTCTGTTGAATATCAAGAACCCCTGCCACGGTTAGAATTCCTTTGATTATAAGAAACACTGCCGTCACATGCTAAAGCAGGAAAAAGACACATGCTGATGCCCCTGGGAATGTGATGACCAGGCCAGGAACTGGGTTTGCAACTGATGTCCAGAAGTTTGTAATGCAAATCAGTACTGGTCTAGCACTAAGTAAAACTGTACTGAAACTGAACACAAAGGACCCTGATCCAAGTCTTGGACTCCATGAATAAGAAATCCATCTGGGCACAGAAGCAGCACACCTGCAGGAAGATGGCTCAGGATGAATGGCTTTGTCCACATCCATGAGACAAGGCTCCCTTCCGATATCACAGGACTGAACTAGTTGGTACTCCTCTTAAAAGCTTCCATTCCCAAATGGAGAAATTCACAGTCTGTAATGAAAATAATGGCTTGTGATTTATACTTTTGTGATCTTAAGAGTATTTCCAGGAGGCAATTATGTGTTCGTCCTCTCACCAGGCTCATAAACTCTTGTTCTGGGTCTTAAGCTAGATTGCAGATATTGGTTTTAATGTTTCTGATTTGATATCATGATCGTCTGTGAACACTACAAATTAGCCATGTCTGTGACGTAAAAAATAGTCTGTTTGATATTTACTGGTTCTTCCAAGAGTCCATTAGTACCCACTTAAATCTGGGCTCATGCTCACCTGTAAAAAGAGGGTAAAAAAGTGGGCTTGAACTCTAAAGAATTTCACAGTTCAGTATAGGTAACCCTGCTCAAGCTCTTTTCCATAAGTAACAGATCTAATTGCTGAGTTACAGGTATCATATTCCCAGTGAGGCTAACTGAATTCGTGGGATATCAGCATCAAGAAAAATCATGTTCTGATTCTAACTGGAGACAGAAGGAGGATAAACTACATTTCTTTGATGAGAAAATGGGATTTTCCTCCAAAAGCTCATGGGGAAATTTTTGGCTTCTATGATTTTGCTGCCATAACCACAGAAATAGAATGTCCTTAAGTATAAGAAATCAATTTCTAGTTGTCAGACTCTGTACCAACCCAGGGGTCACTTTCTCTTTTGGCTAGTTTTGATGTTATTGTTTATTTGCTAAGTCATGTCTGATTCTTTTGCGACCCCATAGATTGTAGCCCACAAAGCTCCTCTGTCCATGGGAGTCTTCAGGCAAAAATACTGGAGTGGATTGCCATTTCCTCCTGCAGGGGATCTTCCTGACCTAGGGACTGAACCTGTGTCTCCTGCATTGCAGGTGGATTCCTTACCACTGAGCCACATGGGAAGCCCTGCCTTTGTCCATAGATAATGTTTCTCTCTCAAGCATCCTTTACTCAAATAAGTAACAGAAAAGCTCCATGATAGCCTGAGGGGCATTCCTTACACTTGAGTATAAGAGGAGTTTCCAAAAAGCAAATGAAGTTCTGGGATGGGAAGGTCAGAGAAAATCAAGTCAATTTTTTGTTTTTTTTGGCAAGGAGGGGCCAGAAATAATGACTTTATTTGGAAAGCTAGAAGATGGAGAAGATGGTGGACTAATGTCCCAAAGAACTGTCTTGCCCAGGTTTGGATGTTAGTTTTTTTTTTAATAGAACAGAGAGGGAGAGTTAAGGAGGTCAAGTAAAAAAGATATAAGTTGTTGCAGAAAATCAAGTCAATCTTGATTAAAAATGGCCACTTAAGCAGTGGGACTCTAATATAGATAACTGCATGGAATTTCACTTCTGTTATAAGAAGCCATGTGTTTATCTACTAAATATTTTGTTTCATTAAGTTCAACTCTGACTTTTGGTTTCTGGGACATTTTGAACTAGGCAGAAGCTGAAAGGAGGTAGCTTACAAGGAAATCATTTCCTTTTGCAGTATAAATAACCTAACGGGTGGTGTGTTGGCTTATGGCCATACCCACTTGTAAAGGTCTAAGCCAAGATATGCTCTTTCCTGAACTAAGATTTTTCCAGAACCACATTTAGGAGCAACTGTATCCTTCCCTTATTAAGGCTTGAGCTGTAGAAGGAGGAATGGAAAAGGAGGAAGCTTGTCTGTCAACAGGGTCACAAAGGCGCTTGGTCAGCCGTTTGGAGTTGAAAGGCCGCGGGACACCTGCGTCAGGTGCTTCCTGCCTTACCTTGATGGTTCAGGAGCCACACACTTGGACAACACTGAATGTGAACTGACCATCCAGACCTTCAGATTCCCTTGCAAGTCACATATCAGGCATCAGGTGATGCCAAAAATAGTTTTTTGAGGCAAAAATATTCACCCCACTTTTCAGTCTCTGGTGCCTAAAATACTACCAGGAAAGATTTTTAATCTCTGTGTTGAAGAACTGAATTCATAAGTCATAGGTTTGGGATTATGTCATCGTGTTACTGTGGCAAGGCACTTAACCTCTTTGAATCTCATGTCTTATCTATAAAATCTGATAGATATAAGTATTACATAACTTATCACTGAAAGGACTGAATTTTACAGTATGTAAAATTATTTTTAAAGTTTTTCTTTGTCAATGTATTAGGAGATTGATTATTTTCTATTTTATCATTTTATATAGATGACTGGTTATTTTAATTTGAACAGATTACCAGATGTTTCTGGTAACATTTGAACATGTCACCAGAAAAAAATCATGAAACTCAATTCTAAAGCCTCTGTTTTGACCAGCTCAAGAAAAATCATGAGAAAATATTCACAGATAATCTGTTGTATGTCAGATATTCTGCTAAGGTAGCTGACTTTATTTAACAGCTTATCAAGAACTTTAAACAATCCTGTTGGGTCTTTTTTTCATTTTTAGAGTAAAGAAAGTTAAGGCTCACAAAAGTCAAATAGGTTTTTAGCAGTGAGAGTTAGTGTTCCTGTTCTTGTAAAATGAAGTGAATAATACATCTCAAGGCTTCACTAAGGATTATTCATTTAATAAAAGATTTCTTCCAAAACAATCTGATAAAAATGTCACCTTGCAGGTTGATGTGAAGATTAATCAGTTGCTTTCCAACTTTGAAAATTATCATTGGTGTTTGTTAAAAATGCAGATTCTCAGAATTCCTTCAGAAGATAATGTGTATTAACTAATTTTGTAAATGTAAAGAGTTGTATAAATATAAATAATCACTCTTATCATCCTGGGCATTTGTGGAAGAGTTAACACTTCTAGTAGTTAATCGGCCTGTTATACATCAGGAAAGGGAGTGGGGTTAAAGAAATCAACGTTCACTGAGTATCTAATATGGTCTAGGCCTATTAAATACTTTATATTATTTATTTATATGAGGTGGTATTAGTATTCCCACTTTACAGATGAGGAAATTGAGGCTGAGAAGTGAAGAGTCTGGTTCACCATTAAACAGCAGGGTCTGTGAACCTGCCTTACTTGCCTCCAAAGACCAAGCACTAGACTAGAATCACATTACTGATAGATAAGGATCCTTTCTAAGTAACCGTAAGCAGAGATGAGGCCTGCAGAAGAGGAAAGATACAAATATGAGGTCCTTAAAATGTGGTCTCCAGGTCGGCAGCTTAGCATCACCCTGAGAACTTGTCAGAAGTGCAAACTCCTGGGCCCAGCCCTAGCCTTCTGGAGCAGAAACTCTGGAAGTGGGCCCCAGAAACTTGGGTTTAACAGGTCCTGCAGGGGATCCTGATGCACGCTCATGTCTGACCACCTCTTTGGTAGACCCGAGGCACTAAGTGTGAGTGTGTGTCGGTATTGTGGGGAAGACTCTGGGAGGGTGGAGAGGAGGGGTGGCCTGAGGTAGGAGGTGCCCTGAGGAGGGGTAAGGGAACTGAAGCAGAGGGGGCAGCCTGGCCACCCTCCCCTTCGCACCCAACTTGCCATCTTAGTCTCACTGTGAGGCCCCAGGTACACCACGTGCCCCATGCCTCAGAATGAAACGGTGTCAGGAGAGTCTTCAATAAATCAAAGGATCTCCTGAAGATCTGAGCTAATCATTCATTCAGTTTATACAGGTGGCTAGAGATTTAGGGCAAGTCCAGCAGGAACATCTTCAACCGTATGTCAGAAGGATCTCATAATGAATGGAAACAGAAAATGTGCATTAAAAACTGTTCCTCTTTTCTTTTTACTTTTACCTCACCTCCCTTCACCTGCCACCCCGAAAACGCTATCTGGCCATCATTGGAACTGCCTTGCTTCTTTTCAAATTAAAAAAAAATTCCCCTCAAAAATTTTGTTGAGATTTAAAACAGGAGTGAATAGAAATCAATAACTAAATAGCAGAAGGTTTAGAAGAGAATTAGAAAGTAAATATCCTTAAGAATGGAATGACTAAAATGTAATTTTTAACTGTGTTAGGTCATGGGCGTCAATCAACCATAGGAACATAAGAGACTTTAGCAAATTACTAAGTGTAGCAGAAATGGATTCTTTCCATTAATTGCTTAGTATTTTAAAAATATGATTTTTGAACAAGCAAATATACTCACATGGTTCAAAATTTAAAAGATTTGAAAGGGCACACAATGCTTCATTCTATTTAACTTGGTCATCTATCAGTGGTTTCTGGCTGTTAAAGATAGACAGGGAAGAGATGAACTGGTGTTTCTGGTGAATACACTTGGGCTGGGTGGCCTAAGAAAAAGGGCTACCATGTGCCTTTGCAGGCGCAGAAACAGCCCTGTATTTCACCAGGAGTTCTTCCAGCTCAGTGGGACTCTCAGATAAAATTTACAAGTGCCCATTTTAAACAAGAAGCAAGTGCTCATTTTAAACAAGAAGCAACAGTTAGAAACGGACATGGAACAATGGACTGTTTCAAAATTGGGAAAGGTATATGTCAAGGCTGTATATTGTCACCTTGCTTATTTAACTTATATAGAGTACATCATGAGAAATGCTGGGCTGGATGAGGCACAAGCTGGAATCAAGATTGCCCAGAGAAATATCAATAACCTCAGATATGCAGATGACACCACCCTTATGGCAGAAAGTGAAGAGGAACTAAAGAGCCTCTTGATGAAGGTGAAAGAGGAGAGTGAAAAAGCTGGCCTAAAACTCAACATTCAAAAAAACTAAGATCATGGCATTTGGTCCCATCACTTCATGGCAAATAGATGGGGAAACAATGGAAACAGTGAAAGACTATTTTCTTGGGCTCCAAAATCACTGCAGATGGTAACTGAAGTCATGAAATTAAAAGACACTTGCTCCTTGGAAGAAAAGCTATTACAAACCTAGACAGAATATTCAAAAGCAGAATAAAGTAAAATATTACTTTACCAACAAAGGTCTGTATAGTAAAAGCTATGGTTTTTCCAGTAGTCATGTATGGATGTGAAGGTTGAACCATAAAGAAGGCTATGCACTGAAGAACCGATGCTTTTGAATCGTGGTGCTGGAGAAGACTCTTGGGAGTCCCTTGATCAGCAAGGAGATCAAACCAGTCAATCCTAAAGGAGATCAGCCCTGAATATTCATTGGAAGGACTGATGTTGAAGTGGAAACTCCAATACTTTGGCCACCTGATGCGAAGAGCCGACTCACTAGAAAAAACCCTGATGCTGGGAAAGATTGAAGGCAAAAGATTGAAGGCAGGAGGAGAAGGTGGTGACAGAGGACAAGATGGTTGGATGGCATCACTGACTCAATGGACATAAGTTTGAGCAAGCTCCGGGAGTTGGTGATGGACAGGGCAGCCTGGAGTTCTGCAGTCCATGGGGTCACAAACAGTCGAACACGATGACAACAAATTTTAAACAAGACCTGAAAGAGTCAAGTGGGCTCCTGTTAGCTGATGAATCCATCTCTTTTCTAGATAAGTGTACATAGGAAACCAAATCACTGTCAGAGGGCTGTTGTTGTTGTTGTTCAGTCACTAAGTCATGTTTGACTCTTTGAGACCCCATGGACTGACTGCAGCACACCAGGTTCCTCTGTCCTCCACTATCTCCCAGAGTTTCCTCAAATTCATGTCCCCTGAGTTGGTGATGCTGTCTAACCATCTCATTCTCTGCCACCCCCTTCTCTTTTTGCCTTCAATCCTCCCCAGCATTAGAGAGTACTTGGTAAAAATACAGCTGGAGGCATCAGGTGTTGGTATTATTGATTTTTGTCATTTAGCTACTCATAACTTCTGGTAGGGAAACTCTTACTTTTATAGTTGTATTTTTGCTGTATAGTTATTACTTATGCTTGTCATGTGCCAAGCACTTTACTCCTGTTACCACACTCAATTGCCCAAGGTCACATAAAACTTCTAAATAGTCCTCTCCACTCGCTTTTTCTGATCTTTGGGCAAATCCTTCAATTAACAGACTCACTCTCATCACAGGCTAAAGAAACTTGGGGTCACAGTTCTCTTATTACATCCCAGTCCTCACAGCACCCCCTACTTTTTCAGCACCTGCTCACACATGTATCCAGTATCACTGACTCCTTGGCTGGCAGAGATGCAGGTGTGAAGGGGCTCCCACCTGGTCCCCTAGTCTATTGGTGAAAAAGACTTATAAACTAATATTTACAATGCAGGATGTTTTCACAGAGACTAGGAGTATCAAACTTAAAGGGTACAGGAAATGGTTATGATGGTTAACGCTGACTGAGTACTTACCACATGCCAGGAACTGGCCTAATTTATTTTATACTTATTTAATCATCTCAACAGTCCCCTGCGGAAGGGACTATTATTATGGCATCTTACTGAGGAGAAAACATTCACAGATCGGTTATATAACTGGCCCCGATGGCACATAGTTATAATGGAAGCTAAACATTACCGTGATGTGTTTTTTTAGTTCAATTCAGAGGAGAACACAGCCAAGTCTTGTGGCACCTTGCCATGATGCTTAAGAGCTAACTGTGCTGTTACAGCTAATGCCTGATGATGTGATAACTAGCATAGTGTCTGTGAAGAAAGTATAATGTCTGAAGGTACCCTAAGAAACTGTCATGATCTTTAACCATGTGGTCAGATAAGCCTTGAGGGAGAGGCTGGGGAGAGGAGACTTGATGTGGTATAGATATGTCATTTTCAAAACTGATATGCATTCCATTTAGCATGCCTTGTGCCTGGATTCACTTTTCACTCCCTGCTCTGGCCACCCAGCCTTTCCACTGGGAAAAGCCCTGTTTTGCCGTTGTCCAAAGACTATAACTTCCAACCAGCCAGTCTGCTGTCTAATGTGTAAAGTCACAAGGGAAACTAGTATGAATGACTCAGCTTGACCCATAACTGCCACTAGAAAAATAACCCACACCAAGACTCACAGGCTCTGATTTCCTGGTGTCTAAAGAGCAGTATCATCTCACTGATCCTAAAGGAATCCCCTCCCGAGAGGGGATTTCACAGAAGCTCCTAGATGTGCAAGATGAACAAGAACTCACTTTGCACATGGGTGGGACCTGTGGGGAAAGAGAACTCAGGGCATTTCAGAAGAGGGCTGGTCTGGACTACAGTGTGGACTGGGAAGGGAAGATAGAAACGGTCTCTCCTATGAGAAGTTTTATGATCTGTTCTCAGAGAGGGACTGAGGGCAGGAGTTGAGGAAGGGAGTCAGGTGAGTAGCAGCCTCTTGAGATGGTTGCCATGCTCTCATTTTCCCCCTGGGGGAAATGACACCTAATCACAGCTGCTGTGGATGGCTCCCAGCTGCTGCATCTGAATTCCATGACCCTGTTCTTGACCACAGTGGACTGGTCCAGGGGACCCCTGACCTATATGCAGCCAGTCAGATCTGTCTCTAGGAATTTGGGAGTTTGAACTGAGGAGCATAGATATGAGGATCCATGCTGTTGAGCTAGGGTGGTGGCCTGGAGCTGCTGCTCATGTGTATGACTGACAGGCCTTGGACCCGACCACCTTCAAGCTGACTGTTCAAATCCTGCTGGGGTTTTCTGATTCATTCATTCAATCAATCAATCATTCACTTATGTTTAAGTTATTTTGGGTTGATTTCTGTGATTTGGGATTGGAAGCACCTTCTATAAGACCATCAGAAAGCCAGCAAACACCTCTTCAGGCTTCAGTGCTGTCTGAAGGAAACCCATTTCTCCTAAGTAAGACTGACAAGTTAGTTAGCTGCAAATTAAAGCTCCCTTGAAGTCTGAGACTACCTGAGAGTGGAAACCATGAAAAGTGGTCCCACCCCCCACTGCCAGTCTCTCCCATCCAAGTACTAACCAGGCCCGACCCTGCTTAGCTTCCGAGATCAGACGAGATCGGATGCATTCAGGGTGGTATGGCTGTAGACCCACTGCCAGTCTCTTAAATCATTTAAATAATATATCAGGAGACAAGATTAGGGTCCAACTGTGCTGACTCCAGCCTGGGGTGACGAAGAAAGCTACCATCTGATGACAGCTAAGATTTCTAGAACGTTCTACTGGCTGCTAAGCCAGATTTATTACATCAGCATGGCTACAGAATATCTAGGATCCAGGAATGTGATTTAAAATGAGCACTCTTATTAAGTTTTCTGTTATTTTTTTAAGATAGATTTTATATATATATATATATATATGTATATATACACACATCAGTTATCTTGGGTAATTCCAATTTTTAAAAAAATATTTACTAACAATTGGTTCATTATATTAGATTTTTGGGGCTACCTAAACAAGTTACCACAAACTTGGTGGCATAAAATGACAAAAATGTATGCTCTCACTGTTCTGAAAACTAGAAGTACAAAATCCATATATTGGCAGGTCCATGCTTCCACTCAAGACTCCAGGGAAGAATCTTTTTTCTCTATTCTGGCTTCTGGTGGTGGCCAGCAGTCCTTGGCTTGTGGCTGTATCACTCCAACTTCTGCTGCCATTGTTACATGATCTTCTCTCCTGAGTGTCTATACCTCTATTTCCCTTTTCTTAAAAAGACACCAGTCATTGGATTGGGGCCCCCTGTAACTGAGACAAATCTCAACTTGGTTACATTTGTAAGAACCATATTTCCAAATATGGTCACATTTGTAGGCACTGGGAGTTGGAACTTGAACATATCCTCTTGGGGAACACAATTCAACCCACCACACTTCTTGTTGAATATTTTTTATATGTTGTTTCTATTTTTTTCCAAATGATAATGCTGCTGTGGACTTCTGTGTAAATCTTTGATGTCACCTTCTCTGATGGTTTCTCTATGACAGATAACTAGAAGTGAGTGATGGGTCAGTTAAAGTCCAATCAGGAAAACAAAATCACTCAAGTTTTTCTAACATTGTGGAATTCATGCAAAACACTGACTACACGGGTTCTAGAAGTGGCTACAGAGCCATCAGGGGATGTGAGGATATCTCAAGTTTAAGAGTGGAGCCACTCTCAGCCTCTGTGAACATCCTGTGCTCTATAACCAGGACAGGACTGGGGCAGGAGCTGGATCACCAGCAATGGCTTTTAGAGGTGCTCCTCAAAGTAGAGAGGGGGATACATTTTCCCCTCTCCTCTCATCCCCCAGCTCCTCACTTGTGTGTCCATGACCAGGTGACTAGGGAGCTGGAAGCACATAATCCACAGGGATCAGCCCCCTGAAGTCAGAGCAGACCAGGGGCAGGCAGAAGAGCTAAGCTGAGAGCAGGTAGATCAAGAGGGGAACAGACGTGTGGAATTTTAAGGTTTGATGCGTTGCTAAATGCTTTCTAGAAAGTGGCTACCAATGTACACTCTCACAGTAATAAATGAGGGCCTGTCTCATAAAGCTTTGGGTAGTTTTGAGTATTTAAATTTAATAAATAATATTTTCTCCTAATTTCCAGAGCAATACATATTCATTGTAAGACATCTACAAGGTAGAAAAGCAACAGAAAAATATTAAAATCCCCTCTAACCCTATCACTCTGTGATAACCACTGCTAAGAAGTGCCTCATACACACTTCAATAAAATATTCTAGGAACTATGCATTATGCATTAATTGCCCTATTACATGCAAAGTGAGAGGATATGTGAGAGGGCATTCACACGAATGTCCATTTTTTTTGAAAATTTTTCTGCACATTTGGTCTTTTGAATTCTTGAGCTTACCTCAACTGTTAAAATATGCAGTATGATGCAACTTAAAAATCTAGCAAGGAATTCCACAGATTCTGCCTTCTGATCCTTGGCTTAGTGATTCTTCTTGCTGAATAGCAAACATTTAGACCTTTCCTTCTCAACTTCCTATCCCCAAGTCCAGCCCAGTGTGAGGCTCATGGTAGGTCTCCTATTTATAAATGTGTACGTGTGCGTGTTTAAATGATGAGAAAATGAGAACAGTAGTACTTTCTTTAAAATTAACCCCATCAGCACAAACAGCCCTACACGAACTCAAAAGTAACATAGGGAATCATTTTCTCACAGAACAACCTAATATGGTTACTGCCTCTGGCCACGCTCTCAGAAATGAAGGGGCTCCGTCTCAGGCTATGAAACACGCCACGGGTGCTGGAGTTCACTCTTCCTCGGCTGAGGCAGCTCCCTAGGTCTAGTTTCTAACCAGATTTCAAATCAAGCAGTCCATGAACACATTCAAGACTGAGACCAAAGACAAGGCAGCCTTAAGTAAATAGAAGCCTGTAGGACCTGCAGCAAGGGAGGCAGCAGTGTGCTTACATTCACTCACGACGGCTGAGGTAGAGACAGCTGCCTGTCCCCGGCCTCCAGCCCTCAGCTCACAGCGTCAGAGGCTCAGGCAAATCAAAGGCAGAGACTGCCTTTAAGTTCTCGTTACTGGACTCTGCTTTGTCTTTTACTTCCCTGTATTACTGAAGTGATGACAGAAAGGCCCCACGGGCCCCTTACAAGATGGACATTTTGCAACTTTGTCGAGCCCTTGAAATAATTTCCAGATACTTTTTCCCAAAAGAAAGAGGCGTGGTTCACCACGATGCTTTTTTTTGTGTGTGTCATGTCAGCTGAGGCTGTGAATTACGAAGGGAGGCGGGTGAGGGGTGCCTGCTAGTGTGTTAGGTCCAAACCAGGTGTCTCATGGGGGGGGCAGGAGAACACGGCTGGGCGGAGGGAACTAGAATCTAGACACAGGGGTTGCAGAAGTGTAGCTTTCCCAAAGCAGGAGTGGGGGAGCAAGGGCCATTGGTGCCTCAGACACCCTTGGCTCTTCGTGTATGGACTTGTCATGGGATTGCGCTCATCTTCCTTAAGTGGTCTAGGTCTAACTGCTGCCCAAAGTTACTTTTTCCTTCCTTCCATTTTTAAGCCAAACCGCTCAATGGGAAGCAATGGTGATCGATGCCTAGGCTAAGAGGCCCCAACACAGACTGGAAGTTCTGGGACACGTCCCAGCTGTGCTCCGCTGCTGCGGCCCTCTTCACGCCGGCATCTCCACAGTGGACTGACTCCCAGGGGGAGGAGCCACAGCCCTCCTTTCCTTGCTCTGCCTCTCTCAAGCATCATTTCATCCTGCCACCCCAAAGATTTTTAAGAATTAAGAAAATGTAAGAAGAGTTTTTTTTTTCTTTTACCAATAGAAGTCTTAGACTAGGCAATTCATTCCCTCTTCAAATACTCATTATTTATCTTATCTAAAACAAATTCAGGTCCCAATATCCCATTTGGAAGAGTCAATAATATCAGCCCAACGTCAGTATATCTGTCATGTTCCATAGTCTCACTTTTCTTTGGTTCGCACCTGGACACTGGCTCCTTATAGGTGTGTCTCCAAAGATGTATGTGATTGTGTGTGTGTGTGTGTGTGTAGGGGACAGGAATGGCACCTGGTTATCCGTTCACACCAGTCACCCTCAGCATCACTCCACCTCGTCTGCACACCACTGTTGCTCACTGGCCACAGTTTCAGCAGACCTCCACCTTCATTAGTGGTCTGGGTATAAAGCCAGCAGAGTCATTCGGCACCTGGCCTCTGTAGGCATCACACAGGTCCTGCTGGTAGCCCCTGCCCACGAGGAAGCTGAGCCCTACCTCTCTCCTAGTATCCGAAACCAAAGACCCAAATAAGAAAAACTCTTCTCTTTTATCTTCAAAACACAAAAGGCTTTCTTCATGAGATTCCTAGGCCTTTGAAAGTAAAACAAAACATAACAAAACAGTCAGGCCTCTTTGCGGTTGTCTGGCAGCTTTCCTTCGGCGTGTGTGTGTCCATACGCACATGTAGCATCACATATGGAGTATCTGTTAATTACTCCTTGGAGGTTAGAGTAAAGGGGTAACCGCCTATCCTTTATTAGTGGGGAGCAGTGGGTAAAATCCCCTTTGTTTTTTTCCAAATGTCTAGAGGAAGGAAGAGAAAAATGACAAAGAGGCAACAAATAATATTATAAGAACTCATCCTGCTACATATTAATTCATCCTAGACTGAAAATCAGGTCACATCTGGATTCCAAAGCTGAAATAAATGTGCATCAAAAGAAAAGAGTGGAGTGGTGGGGGAGGGGAACATTTATGTCACTAGCACCGGCCTTCACAAGGGGCTGAGGCAGCGCATAGCACATGCTCAGCACTCAAAGATTTAGATGCCTCGATTCTAAACAGTGGAAGCCATCACTGAGATGCAGCTTCTCTCCCCATTGAAAAACCAATTTTATGATATTCCTTGTAAGTGATGACCTAGTCTCAGATTATCTGCACGCAGTAGGAAAGGGCTTTCTTGTTTCGGAAGAGACTGATTTCACCAGTTTCTTCCCCGCCTTAAAACAAAACATTCGAAATTTCACCCCCTAGCCTTCGTTTCTCTGTTTTAGGAGTCATGTCACTTGGTGTGTATGTTTGTGCATGTGTGTTTGTGTGTTTGTGTATTTGTGTAATAGATTTAATTCTCACAACCACCCTATGAGGTAGGTACCATTTTTACCCTCATTTTATAGATGAGGAAATTGAGATCACACAGCTGGTTACTAGCAGAGCTTGGATATAAACTCTGGCTTTCTGGCTCTAGAGTTCCCTGCTTAACTGCTAAGCTGGAGGTTCTCAACTTTGAGCACGCACTAGAACCACAGAGGTCCTATTCAAACACAGATCGCTGGGTGTTTCTAATTCACCAGGCCTGGGGTGAGCGTGAGAATTTACATGTCTAACTAGTGTCTGGGTGATGCTGATGCTGCTGGCCTGAGAACCACATTTTGAGAACCACAAGTTGGTGCTAACTGACTCTTCTCTTGACCCCCATTCTGATGCCTGCCTGTAATGCCAGCTCTAGGAACTGGACAGCTTCAAGTACCAGAATATGCGGGGTCTCCTCTCTCTGCTGGCAGATGCCCCTGGATACTTGCTTTCCTGAACCTTTGCCTGTTGTCATCTGCAAGATGTTCCTGTTTTCCATCCCCATTCCTGGGCTTTCAGGTGCTAGAAACTTCCTCAATCATAGTCACTCTGTGGTAGGTTTATCTGGTCTGCGGATTCTCCTCTGTCCTATTCCACTGCTGACTGAGCTGTTACTGACAACTGTCACATAACCTTTAACTCCTCTCTGACCTAGAACAATTAACCTAGGTCCTTTGGGCTTCGCTCACAGTTCAGTTGGTAAAGAATCTGCCTGCAATGCAGGAGACCCCGGTTCGGTTACTGGGTCGGGAAGATCCCCTGGAGAAGGGGTAGGCTACCCATTCCAGTATTCTGGTCTGGAGAATTCCATGGACTGTATAGTCCATGGGGTTGCAAAGAGTCGGACACGACTGAGCAAGCTTCACTTTCACTTTCTTGTGTTCTCAAGTGACTTGTTCTTCAGATCTGTCACTGCTCAGATGACCCTCCCCTGAGCTTCCTCTAGGCCATCAATGCCCATCTTTAGTATGTGCAGCTCAGAAAAGTGCCCCATGGGATCTGACCAGAAGTCACTGGAACCATCCCTTCTCTCCTCCCAGACTTCTATATTCTATCAGTGCTATGATTGCATTCATCAACCCTTTTGGCACATATAGACTTTGAGCCAAAGACTTCCAAATATTTTCCAACTAAACTATTCTCAGACCCATAATTTCCCCATTTAATGCTTACATAATTTTTTTTTTCCTTAACACAAAGCTGTACAGTTATTCTTGTTAACTTTCATCTGGCTTGTTTTTATATTTTTCCAGACAACGGAATTTTTCTTATTGAAATAAGTCTATTTTTCTCATTACAAAATAAATACTTGTTCATTACCAAAAAAGTCATGAAATACAGATAAGCAAAAAAGAACATTAAAACTTTTATTGATGCTACTCAATGAGAGTTAATCATTATGAATACCTTGGTGTATATCTTTCCAAGCTCTTAATAAACATCTTTCCAAATTATCTATAAATAAACTTCTGTACATAAATGACTCACAGAGATCATTTTATATTTAGTATTTCTTCTAGCTCTGAGTCAGCCACAAAGTGGCTTCTGTGTTTTGGTACAAGTTGTCACAAAATATTGTCTAAGATGGACAAGAACAGAGTGCTGCAGCACAGCCCAAGATCTTGCCCTCCAGAAGGCAGAATTCAAAATCGATTAGATAGTAGTTTTCAACCAGTTACTTTTAATCCAGTTTTCCATATTATTCTGATGGACCTAAGTTGTAAGAATCACTATATAGTGATGTGATGTGATCTAAGTTTTGTAACCAAATAACCAGGCTTCATATTAAGTTGACTATTTTTAGATTTCAAACCCCAATATTATTTTACTATTCCACTCTTTTCAGGCACCTTTTTCATTCTATTTCCAATTTTCAGTCATCTTTTTTATTCTTCTTGATTTTCCCCAAATCACTGGCTATAACTTTGCAGTTACTTTGGTTGGTTCTCTCAGCCCCTTGGGACAGAATTCATTCAGGTCTGGAGACTACAGTCTTTCACAGAGCGACATCTTGTTACCTATCTTGGACCCTAGCTTGGATGTCGGTGACCTCTTAACCATGTTTATTCCACACTATCATGTTTCACTTTTATAGAGAAGATGGAAGTAAAATAAGAGTAGTGAAGAAGTTCTCTTTCTCTCTTGTCATCCACTGGCCTTAGGACATCAGCCCGAGTACACAATCCTGGTCATTTGTGTTCTCATCATATTCAACAAAAGACCATTTTGATGACTCCAGATTTTTCTGAAAGTTTTGATTCCTTTGTTTGCTTGGCTTCAGCCTTCCAGCTACATTTTTTACTCTTTTACACCAGTCTTTCTTTTTCCCCTTAGTAATGCACTGTTCTCTGATCTGTGTGTGTGTTCTTTTGCAATCTGATTTCATTGAAGTGGCCCGTTTGCTTTTCCCTCGCAACAAGATAATTTTTTAGAATCACTTTTTTAGATTTATTTTTTATCGTCTTAAGCCACTTCCCCCTTAATAGGCTCTAGCTGTACCAACATGTCTATCTCTTCTTTGAATTTTTTAAATATCAGATAGACGCCTCATTCATGCCCTCTGTTTTCCTCTGGGCTATCACAAGGATGACATAGAATATAATATTCAATAAAGAGTCATATTCGACGTGGTTATTAGATTTGTAGCAGCAGAGACAGACTATGGCTGAGTTAAACAACAATGGAATTTGTCGGGAAGATTGTCAGGAAACTCAGACTAATGAGAAGATTTGGAACCAGGCTCTGAAACTGAAAGAACCAGGATGGCTCCAGAAGTTCACTTAGTGAAAATTATTCTCTCCTATGTCAATTCACTTAAAATTAAAAGTCTTAGGAGTGACAGTATATCTGATTGGCCTAGCTAGGTCTGATAGTCGTCCCTTGGCTAGGGCAAGGCAGGTAATGCTGACTGACATGCCCTCAAAACTGCATGAAATGGAGGGAAGGAGTCACTCCTCAGGGGGTTGGGGTGCAATTACCTACAGGGGGGTGAATAGACTGCTGAAGAATAACAAATGTCCACTATCTATCATCTCCCAAGGGTCGCCTCACTTCCACTTTACCAATAGGATCTAGGTTTTTTCTCAGAGTTAAGCATTGATCATCCATCTGCTTCTGAAAGACGACATTGTTACCAAGGAGCATTAAGAATTTATGAGATGCTCTGTTTTGAGCAGGGAGAGACTTCCCACAGGTATCTGAATAGTGGAAGGAAGTCCTAGGAATACCAAAATCTCTGCCAATTTTAATAATACCTCTGAGATTCTATTTACCTTGCACTCCCAAAACTTCTAGAAAAGACGACCAATAAACAAATGCATTTACCTCATGTTAAAATACTGGATTACTGTAACAACCATATTTTGGGCTTATTATTAAATATTTGAAAATCATAAATGTAGTTCTTGAATCTTTCCCATTATTTCCTCCTGAAAATTACTAATCATCCCCTTAATAACTCCTTTCATATGGATGCTGATTACAGATCTCCTGATACTCCATTTCCTCTTTCTTTCATTCCTGTACCTTTCTTAATATTTGATGTTACTTTTTTTTCTTAGACTTTTTTTCTTTCATCATTGTTTATGATCAACCTAGTAAATGTGTTCCTTCCAGACTTTATAAGTGGCCCTCAACTTTTGCGAGGAACTTAATGCCAGTCATGTGAGACTTCACTGGTGGCTCAGCAGTGAAGAATCCGTCTGCAATGCAGGAGCTGCAGGAGACATGGGTCCAGTCCCTGGGCCAGGAAGATCCCCTGGAGGAGGGCATGGCAGCCCACTCCAGCATTCCTGGAGAATCCCATGGACAGAGGAGCCTGGCAGGCTACAGTCGGTGGGGTTGCCAAGAGTCAGACACGACTGAAGCAACTGAGCACATATGCCCGTCATGTAGCTAGCCATTCATGTCTCATGACCACCTTTCTTTAAAGAAAGAATATTCAATGTGAAGGAATAAAAAATATTATGATGCCTATTTCTTCTCAATTTCCTGCTTCAACTCCTACCTAGATATGTAGATTTCTTCAAATTTTACCATTTGCTCCAATGTGGCAGGTGACTTACAGCAGGCTTTCCTTTAGAAACACTCTCCAAACAGATGACTCAGTTCTAGACTGACCAGGACGGGTGAGCTATAGTCATTTCCTTGTCCCTCACCATGGAAAAGCTCCCCAAGACATCTTCACTTGGAAAATCATTGAGCACACAGATACTGGAGGAGTCAACAACTCTCAGAATCGTTGATTCAGAGAAAAAACTCTTTGAAGATGATGATAGGAGGAAAAATGAAATTAAGGGAGTTACAGGGGTGACAGAATACAGCACCGTTTCTTGATAAGTTTTTCTCATATCACCCTGCCTAACAAATCAGAGTGACAGTAGAACCAGGGGATTATTTTTTAAAACTTCATACTTCCAGGGACTGTATTTGAAACTGAGGCAGGGCACATAAATAGTCTAAATGTCAAACGCAGGTGTCATCAAGCCCAGGAAGGCTTGGACTTTAGAGGAGAAGTTGGTGACCTGAAAAACCACAGTAGTCCAGATCGGCTGAGAGCCCTGTGAGGATTCTACGTTGGAACCTATCACCAGGATGCCCTTTTAGTTTCATAGACACACTAATCTGGAAATTTGCAATTTATCCATGACGCAGTTTCCTTTCCTTTTAACCATCTTTAATGAAGTCACAAGATATGAAAATGGCTGAACAGCCAGCCACGGATGGATCCTAGACTCTGGTACTTACTAGGCAAAGTAGCTTTCTGGCGGTACTTAGATGTGAAGGGAGTTGAGAGTGAAACACATTTGTCTAAAAGAATGCTAAGTATCAAATAGGGGAAGTCAAGTTCATGCTCCAGGGATTCAAGAACTGCACAAGAAGAGAGGAGGAAAAGCAGGAATAAGGAAAGACCGTTTTGTTCTGAGTGGGGCTAGGAGACGTGCTCTTTTTGTATGACTGACCCTCTGGAGCGTGGGCGGGGCAGCCTGTCTTAAAGGTACTGGGCAGACTCAATAAGAACCACTGTTTCCAAAGAAAGAAACATCTTTCATTTTCTTAATCTGAGAGCAAAGTAAAAAGAGACTTTCTCCTAGAATGCCGACCAGTCAGCTGATCCCTTTATCCGTAAAGCTGAAACATCAAAGGCATGGTTTGTCACACAGTGTAACCAAGCCAGCAGCAGCTCCTGAACAGGACATTCTCAGGATGTAAACACTGTTGGGAGAGGAGGCTAGGAGGATTAACTGAAGCTAGACTGAGTTAGATTGCATATTTATTTGGGGTCACCTCTAGAGTGATGGAAATGAGGGCTGATGGCTATGGAGAGGTGCAGTCCTCAAACCACCTCTCCACACGGCTTCCGTTCATAATTAAATTAGCTTGCTCTATAATGATTAAGGCATGTAAAGGATGCAGGAAACTGTGGAAAAGATGTTCGTGGGGAGCAATGAGTGATAGAGAATAGGACACACAGAGACACTGCATGACCCCAATAATTTAACTAGCCGATGATTGTAATGGAATACAGTTTAGATTTTCAGTCTGTATTTCCATTTTCCCTCGTGCAAATAGGAACATAATAAAGAAGATGATGAAGGAAAAAGACATCATAAGAATGAGATTGTTTCACCATATCAAGGAAAAGGGAGAGAGAGCATTAATGAGTTAGTCAAAAAGGGATGTTGGGTAAATAACAAGCACGTACTCTCCAAGATGTCCGCATACGCACACTGTAAGCAAACAGGCTGCAGCCACAGCCAGGGGGGACATTGGCCTGGGAGTAGAATTTCTTCCTCAGGAGGTCTTTAGAACAGAAGAGATGCTGTGTTCTAACATGGCTATGGCTTAGCTGTGGTCCCCACCTCTCAGCTGCATTCTCACTGCCTCAGGCACTGTAAGCTTAGTCACCTCAACCAAACAGACGCAGCCCCTGTTACCAGTCTCTGCCTGAATTCCTGACCTACAGGATAACAGTGCTTATCGTTGGTTTGAGCTGCTAAGTTTGGGGGTGATTCATGACACACAAAGAGAAGGAAAAAACGAAAAAATGGGAACCTGAGGGGCAGGAGGGAGGGAGCTGGATTCGGGCAGCAGGACAGTTGAGCTGTGACAGCCTCAGTCATCTCAGCACTTCTCAAGTGCCATGACCCTTTAGAATCACATGTATTCTTCTTTTAAACTATAGCGATTTTATTTTGTCACCCTATTGGAGATCACTCTGTATCAATACATAAACGGCTTCCTAATTCTTTTCCACAGCTATAAAGCATTTCACTTTGTGGAAGCAGGTATCGTCATTTGTTTAGGCAATCCCCTATCTGTAGGCATGTAGAGTGCTCTGATATTTCAGAACATTCTTCACAGTACACATGTACACAGTCCTCCTGCCTCACGAGCGCAGGTCAAAGCGTAGAACAAAACCCGTGAACTGGGATTGCAGATGCGCATGTTTCAAACTCACTCTCCAGCCCTGATCTGTCGGGAGTTGTGACCTGGGAACTGCCTGAAGACCCCAGTGTACCCATCACACAAAGGGCAGTTCAAAGCAAATGCGTGAAAACCTTATGGGTACCTCTGACAAAGACATTAAAATAGAACTGCCTCAGCAAGTCCTCACCTGTGTCCTGCACCGACCTTCAGGTCGATACAAAGTTCTCAAACACCTTCTGTGCTAGGACACTGTGAGAGAGCTCAAAGAAAGAAAAGACTTCAGGAGGTGAAGATCAAGTCTGCCTGCTCACTGTGGGATCCAGAAGAGTTGAGTCCAGCCAGCTGGGTTTTCTCCCTCATGGAGACAGCTCCAGTCACCAGGGAAGAGACTGCCTGAAAGGCACTGAAGATGGGAACACACTCTCGGGGGTCTTTCTCTCCCCCTCACCTCCTCTCTCTCTCTCTCAGACACGTTTTGTGATAAAGCAAAATTATACCACTATGAACAGAAGGCACTACCTGAATGATCTGTGTTTCCCGTTACCTGAATATAATTCTTTACTCTGGAGTGGGTGTTTCCTTTTGTTTTGATTAAATGCACAAATGTATTTCTGTACATCAAGTATTTCAATGGCTTTCAAACTACTTTGACGATGACCAACAGTAACAAAAACATTTATGATGCAATCCATCCACCTGTGTATATCTAAAAAAAGGATCATCCAAAGCATTTTGCTTTATTGTGTGTAAAACTCTTGGATATTTTCTATTCTAGTCTATTCCATTTTGAAAAAATGCTGGTCTCAACCCACTTGATTTTATGACTCATTCATGGGTCAAGATCGGTAGTTTGAAAAACACAGAATACCATAGGTCTAGGGTAAAATCCAGGTGTTTGTCTTGTGTAATAAGAACCTTAAAAGCCTGTGCTATCTGCTTGCTAAATTGTTCTTCCTTTAAAAGTTAAAAGTCATCCTCATTAAATGTACCGGAAGCAACATAAATCTGACTTTCTCAGAAGCTGGCATTAATGTGCTGTAATTTGGTGCTGGTGCTGGGAATATCAGTAAGTGCACCTGGCTCGTCATTCTACTTGATGGTCTGTCACAGTTGGGGAGGTACTTTCCCTCTTTGATGCCTTTGATGCAGCTCAAATGAAGAGAATGCAAATACTAGTCAGCCTGGGCCAAGAATCTGTCTCCCTGTAGCTGACTGAGCTCCATGGCAGAAAGAAGCATGTGTGTGTGTGTCTCTGAAACTCACAAGAGTGATTTCATATAGGGGAAGCAAGGGGAGTGGAGTAAAATGAGAAGCAAGGGGAGGGGTGCAAGTGTGGGAGAGTTCTCCCCAACCTTATGCCATCACCCCTGAAGCAGTATCAGTGATGCCACATGTGTGTTCAGGTCTGTTCAGGAGGAGCGGGGAGAGACACCCACATGGTTTGTAAGTCACCTGTGGGTCAGGTCATTTTCCGGCACATCCCCCCATGCTCACTGGGTAAGTGTCATAGGAGTTAACCTGTACTGTGAAAGTGAGTGAAAGTGAAAGTTGCTTTCAGTTGGGTTTGACTCTTCGCAACCCCATGTACTATACAGTCCATGAAATTCTCCAGGCCAGAATACTGGAGTGGGTAGCCTTTCCCTTCTCCAAGGGATCTTCCCAACCCAGGGATCGAACCCAGGTCTCCTGCATTGCAGGTGGATTCTTTACCAGCTGAGCCATCAGGGAAGCCCAAGAATACTGGAGAAGGTAGCCTACACTGAGTGCTTATTAAACCTGTACTGAGTGCTTATTAAATCTCATGAGTCTATGAGACAGATGCTATGTGATTCTTAACTTTGCAGATGAGAAAACTGAAGCACAAAGAGGGAAATTCACTTCCTCCAGGTTACATCACTGGTGTAAGATGGAACCTGGACCAGATCCTAGGTCTGTTCAAGCCCAGAGCCTGTGCTTATCACCACCGATTCGCAATATCTCTATTTAGCTGATAGGAAACTGGCTCAGAAAGGTTAAGTAGTCTGTCCAAGGTCACACAGCTGACAGGTGGTTCACCCAGATTATGCCTTGATACCATGTTCTTTTACTAAAACCACTCAGCTCTGCCGCATCCGAAGCCCACAGTGACCTGGAATAATCTAAGGGGAAATACAGCTCTTCCCGGAATACAAGTGTGAATGTGGTTGGGTGGAACAATTCCAGGGCTGCTACTGAGAAACGCAGACTCCTCTGCTGATTCTCCATAAGATGGGTTGGGGGTGGGGGGGGAGAATGGGGGAGGGGGAGGGGCAAATCTCAGATGAGTCTTCAGACAAACAACAGTGCAAGCTCGTGGACATTTCTGAGTTCCCTAAGTGTCAAACCTAAAGTTGTGAGGGCTTTGAAATTTTCTCAATTCAATCTAAAGGCTTGACTTAAAACTCCTTCTTAAACCAGGCACTTTATGAGAGGCCAAGAGAAATGTTATACTTCATTGCTTAGATAAACAGAAGCAGATCACTGGAGGGCAGGAACCATGCTGCACAGTTCTTAGAACACTTAGCACTCAAGTCTTTCTTCACAGTTAGCTTCTAAAGCCCCAGAAAAGGAATTTCTCATGCCAGGGAAGACATTTAAACTGTGGGGGAGGTAGAGGTGTCTAGATAGGCCACCTCTATCAATTCCACTGAAGGCATCTGAGTGGTTGTTGCTAGTATTATACATAGTTAATGTACATGAGGGCTTCCAAGATGACTCGGCAGTGAAGAATCTGCCTGCCAATGCAGGAGACGCAAGAGACTCGGGTTCGATCCCTGGATTGGGCAGATCCCCTGGAGTGGGAAATAGCAACCTGCTCCAGTATTCTTGCCTGGAAAATTCCATGGACAAAGGAGCCTGGTGGGCTACAGTCCAAGGGTCACAACAAGTCAGACACAACTGAGCAAATGAGCACGCACACAGCACATAATTTACATGAGTAGAATTATAGAATCATCACCTCAATAGGAACTTAATAATTCTGCTTATAGTCTGAGAACTTTCTATACAACTGTTGATTGTTATTTATTAGAACATGCATATCAATGGCCTTTCTATAATGGCCTCTTGAGGTCATTGTGTGATGCTCATTCTGTATCTCCAAACCCTCCCAGTACAGGGCCTGTCACATATCAGATGCTCAATAAACTTTCACTAAACAAGTAAATGAAGTTGCTGATGCCCTTTTTAAAATTTTCAAATGGGAAAATAATGGTTGGCTATACTACTGATAGATTTTTCATTTTAAGAGTAAGTATCAGGGTTTTGATGAATGGATACTGTTCCCTCATTTTAGAGACTAAATATAGACTTCGATCACTAGATAACTCATAATTGTACTAAACTAGCCACCTATGTTCTTCCTCCCTAAACAAAGTCATAGAATGTTTTTGTTAATTTTTTTTTTAAGTTTTTAGCTTAAAATTGTAAGCTTGGACAAGGAGCTAGTTCCCAGCAACTTGGATCCTGATTGGATATGTATTCTACTGCTTCCAACTGTGTGCGTGTCACTGTCCTCCATGCGTGCGTGCATGCTAAAGCACTTCAGTTGTGTCCAACTCTTTGGGACCCCACGGACTGTAGCCCACCAGGCTCCTCTGTCCATGGGATTCTCCAGGCAAGCCCCACCCAAATGGAAGGGGCAGCTCTACCCACTAGCTACAGACAAGTCCCAGCAAAGACGAACCCCAATCTTTCTGGTACAAGTTTTACAAGGGCCAACCCGAGTTACAGCCAGTTTGCTATAGTTATTAGCTCATCTGGTAATTCAGAGTCAAGGGAAAATAGGATCAGGGAACAAAAAAAAAAGGTGGACTAGTAAGACAGAATAGAGTAACTGAGAGAAAGACTTCTTTTCAAAACCCAAGTAGTGTCTTTGTCCTTTGAAGGACAGGAGATACCCCAAAACAGCAAGACAGCAGGAATAAACCCCACATAAATCACTGGGGCATCTATTTTCTTTTTACAAGAAAAAGCTCTAGTCCATCTTTTCTATTTTTATATTCATGAGAAAAAACAAGTAGATTATAAGATAAAATATGGATCTCAGCATTAACAGATGAACAGATAAAGGAATCCAAACATTTTAACTAAAAAATTATGATCACAATGAGATACCATTTAGCCCCCATTAGGTTGGCTTTTATCCAAAAAATGGAAAATTAGAAGTGTTGGAGAGGATGTGGAGAAACTGGAACCTTTGTGCACTGCTTATGGGAATGTAAAATGGTGCAGCCACTGTGGAAAAGAGTTGGGCGGTTCTTTAAAAAGTTATACACAGAATTAGCATATGACCCAGCAATTCCACTTTTAGGTATACATCAAAAGGAATTAAAAGTAAGGACTGATATAGTTATTTCTACACTAGTGTTCACAGCAGCATTATTCTCAACAGCCAAAAAGTGGCAAAAACCCCAAGTTTATTACAAATGAATGGATAAACAAAACATTTATCATACAATTCAGTCTTAGAAGGGAATGAAAATTTGATATGTGCTACAACATGGAAGAACTTTGAAAACATTAAGTAAAATAAGACAAACACAAAGGACAAATATAAATATGATTACACTTACATGAAGTTATCTAGAGTAGTGAAATTTGTAGAGCCAGAAAAAAAGAATATAGGTTACCAGAGGTGAAGGAGAGGGGACAGTTATTGTTTAGTGGGTACAAAGTTTCTGTTTGGGATGATGAAAAGGTTTGGGAAATGAATAGTGGTGAGGTTGTGCAACATTATGAATGTACTTAATACCACTAAATTGCATACTTAAAAATGGTTAAAATGGCCATTTTTAGGCTACATATATCTTACCACAATAACAAAAAATATATTGTGTGACCCGCGACTATATTAATTATCTTCACCTTATTATACAAACGTCACCACTAAGCTGCAGCCACCTCCCTCAGAATAGGCGTCTCATAGTACAGAGACATGGAAATGGGATCCGCTGATGTTCACTGGCTGCTTGGCTTGCCTAGAATAGTTTTCCTACACCGGGAACTGGGGAGAAATCAAAGCTGCCCCTTGGCTTCTACGTCCACTGCAGTAGCTCTTGCACAACACAGGGCTGTGGAGAGGAGAGACTGTGCTCATGGCTGCTCCACCCACCTCCTCCCTAGAGAGCAAAGGTTTGGGTGGGGGACCTGGCTCCACTGCCTGGCCACCCACCCAGGTTAGGTGTTCTGCACGGAGCTGGGGAGATGGGAACTGCCGTGGAGACAACATGGATCTCAGTAGCAGGGGTAGGTGCAGCCACGCCTTCCACTGTTCCTACTGAGTTTCTGCAGATTTTGTTGAATAGACATTTCTTTTCTCTCTCTCTCTTTCTAAAAATGTTTTGGCTGCACCGTGCGGCATGTGGGATCTTAGTTCCCAGACCAGGATTGAATTTGCACCCCCTACAGGGGAAGCTCGGGGTCTTAACCACTGGATTGCTAGGGAAGTCTACAACATTTCTTAAATTGTAAGGTTTTTGGTTAATTTCCAGAGCTTTCTGAATGGTTATTTTTGCTCATTTTTACCAGTTGAATAAATGTCTTTCTAGGAGTGAGGTTTCACTGGAATCCTCACAACGCTATCCTGGGAGCCCCTTTCCACCCCAAAGAGTTTCAAGCATAATGGAAAGATGCATATTTTTGAATAGTAGCATTTTGTACAGGTCCCCTTGAAGGATCTTCCTGGTAAGTTCAGGTGTTAATTTTATACCCTTCTTACAGTAGTCTCCAAGGAGAAGCAGAGATGGTGGCCACACGCAGTCTCAAGTCTGTCTAAAAACCTGCTGGAGGTGGTGCAGGGGTGGCCAAGCTCTTGGCTCAGAGAGCGAACAGCCTGAATGAGGAAAAGTGTTTGAATAGATAAGCCTGAGATCAAAGGTGTAGTGTCCCTGTAGGAAGGTAAAAGGATTAGCATCACGGAGGCACACACAGCATTTGGAAATACTGCTGCTGCTGCTAAGTCGCTTCAGTCGTGTCCGACTCTGTGCGACCCCAGAGACAGCAGCCCACCAGCCTCCCCCGTCCCTGGGATTCTTCAGGCAAGAACACTGGAGTGGGTTGTCATTTCCTTCTCCAATGAATGAAAGTGGAAAGTGAAAGTGAAGTCACTCAGTCGTGTCAGACTCTTGGCAACCCCATGGACTGCAGCCTACCAGGCTCCTCTGTCCATGGGATTTTCCAGGCAAGAGTTCTGGAGTGGGTCACCAGTGCCTTCTCCTTTGGAAATACAAGTCCTTTGAAATCCACAAAATCACCTGTTTTCTTCCGATAGGCACTCAGAGTGACTTCTTGCTTGCAGTGCTTGCTTCACAGATGCATCGTCATATTTGGTGAACGTTTATCAAATGTCCCTGGGAGGGTGACATTGTCAATTAAGACTCCAAATAATCTTGTTTTGCTTTTTCTTCCTGTAAAGATGTGGTTACTGCTGGGAATTTCATATTTCTTTTATTTTCAGGTGGTTTTTAAGGAGTGAGAAGAGGTAGTTGACTCAAGCTTCAGTATATCCAGTTCTGCAAAACCACAGCTGAGGATACTAAATATTACTCTGACTTGGATAATCTGCCACTTTAACTGAAGCTGTTTTCCTCATTAGGCTTGCTACAGGTTGAAAGGGAAAACTGCCCTTCAACAATGCAAATGCACAGCCATTGTGTCTGCAAGTCTAGAATGATTGATAAGTTTTACCTCATCTATTCCCTCATCTGACACAGGCTGGAGACCAGTTTCATTATGACTACTTTTGTAGTAGAAGAAACAAAATCATTTGGAAATTGTGAAAATGAATGAAACATCCTTGTAACCTCTTTGGATGTCTCTTAAGGTATCTCTCCATTTTCCTTCCAAAGGCCATTTGTTTGTTAAGATCTTCCCAGGGAAGAGACTTGCAGTGCATACTTCAAACATCAATTTGAAATGATTCTTCAGGTGCAATGCCAGCAACTTTCATACCCCTCCTTCACATGGCCTCTGTGATCTCTGGCATGTCCTTCTCAGCACCCGCCCTTTTCCCCCTCCCTGCCCAAGTGCATTCTGAATAACAAGGACTTCTGGCTGGACTTACTGTTTGGGTCAAGTTCAGAGAGTGTTCTTGTGTTTCTTTCATCATCTAATAAAGATGGGAGGCGGAGGTCAGGGGAAGCACGTCTTAGAGATGAAGGGCAAATTGAGATCTTTGATTCAAAGGGTGTGGCTCCATCACTTTCTCTTGCACAGAAATTGTATTCATCCCACACTTCCTACTGCAAATCACTCTGGTACAACGTGACAATGCAGCAGATACACAAGGACATTTCCCACATCGCACTACAAACACAGACACCCTCTCCGGGGAACCTAAGAGAAACTCTTGGGCTTCCACTTCCCCTCCATTTGTTTGAAGGATCAAGAGAACACAGTTCCATTTTCAACAAAAATGAAAAAGGAAAATCATGAAAAGAGCCAACCTCCTTTTTTTCTCTCTTAATATATTGTTGCATCCAGGGAAGAGGAAACAGTGAGCGCCACTGATACTGGGTCCCCAGGGACCCTATAAGGGTCACTCCCCAGCTCTCAAATGAGCTCGTCTTCCTCCGCTTGCAGAGCAAGTTCATAATGGGACTGGAAGTTACTCTTGGCTCAGGTCTGCTATGCAGAAAATGAAGTACCCTGGTGTTTCAGGGAACCAGGCTGTCTTCCCACCTGGGTTTTTACAGAGAGGACAGTTTTTAGCTTTAAAGCTTTGGAGGTTTGGAGTAAGGAGATTTGAAAAGCCCTGAGCTGTGTTCCTGCCAGCCTCCATAGGCTTGTGAGCACTATGTGTTCCTTAAGGGCAGGGACAGTCTCCTGCTACATGTTTTGTTTTTTATTTCTTCTTAAGGTGCTTTCTGTGGTGCCATGGACCAATTCATGGGACTTAAAATGCGACAACATCTTATTTATTCTGTACTGCTGCCAAGTAATGTGTGCACTGGATAAAATTTTCCAGACAACTGGACTGTCACCCTTTGAGAATCGAATCATTTAAAATGAAAATGTATTTGGAGTGCATTTAGTTATAAATATGGTAGAGATGATGAACTGTTCTTTGACCGTGCAAGTCCATTATCAGGAACATGTACTATTTTACTGGCTGGATTGAAAAGAACTCCCTGAGCCTCACCTTATGGTCTTGGGGTTCGACCTCCTTCCCTTGATTTACTGAGTTCTAACTCTGTACCCCTTTGTCTTCACTGCTACCATTTCTTCCCAGGATCCATGTCTGAGAAGCTTCACTCAGTCTTGACTATTTCCTTCTTCACTGATCATAACCCAGAATAAAACTGAGAGAAACCAGATGGACCTACTTTTACATATACTATTTGGCAAGTAGGTTCTCTTGCTAATCGAGTAAAGAGCGTGGGTTTTATGATAGCTATGAAAATCTAATTCACCCTTTCCATCATTATGTGAGGATATGAAATGTATATCAAGTGCCATTTTATCTTTTACTTGGAAAAATCTATGTTTATCTTTCTATTAAAATTAAAATTTGCTTTCAGTAGAACAAGCCGATTGGATCTCCAAACAGATTTGTGTGTGTGTGTTAGTCACTCAGTTGTGTCCGATTCTTTGCAACCCATGGACTGTAGCCCGCCAGGCTCCTCTGTCCATGGGTCTTCTCCAGGCAAGAATACTGAAGTGGATTGCTATGACTTCCCCCAGGGGATCTTCCTGACTCAGCGATGGAGCCCAAGTCTCTCATGTCTCCTACACTGGCAGGCAGGGTCTTTACCATTAGCACCACCTGGGAAGCCCCCAGACAGACTTAGAACCATTCATTTCTAACTTCCTCTTTGCTATCTTTTTAATCCAGGCCAGTATTATCTTGCACAGGCTATTAAAACTGCCTCTTAATGGTCTCCCAGCATCACCCTGGCTTCCTTCCAACCCACTCTCCACACAATGGTCAGAATGAGCTTTAGAAAATATAAATCTCATTATTTCATCCCCTGCTCAGTGGCTCTCCGTACCAGCCGCACCTTGCATCACCCTCCCTCTCCTGCTGTGTCCTCCACACTGTCCTTTCCTTGGCCATGTTCCCTTCAGTCAAAGGCCTTTGCACATGCTGTCTGCTCTGCTGAAATGCTCGTCCCCTTGTTTTTTCCATGGCTGACCCCTTCTACCCTTCAGTTCTCAAATTAGATGTCACTCTCCGACCACTCTAATTAAAGTAGATATTCACTATTATTGTCTCTTAGAGTAGAGCTGAGTGGATAGATATATGGGAGTGAACACAGAGCATGAGAATCTTTGTATCACACGCTAACACCCATCAGATAGCATTCACCATGAAAGGACATTAAAGTCAGGCAGAGATTAAGTCAGGCAGACAAGTGACCTTGCTAGTTGACTTCAACCCTCTGTCAACAGCTAGTCCAGTGCAATAACAGAGCACATATGAAGCGGCCACAGTGGCACAGATGGAAGCTACACCTGAGTGCAACAGCGTGAGTTCCACTTACCAAGGCTAACGTATTGCTGAATAGCCAACATACCAGCCACAAAGAATGGTGCCGAGCTTCCAATACGGCAGCATTACTCAAGAAGAGCAATTAGTCACTTGGTGAGAAGCTGACTATATTGAGCCCCTTTTGACTTGAAGGGACTTTTTCACAGGAATAGATATGTACTTCATATGTAGGTTTGCCCTTCCTGCCGGCAGGACCTCAGCCAGCATGATTATGCAGGTGGTATGGTAATGGAGTGTTTGTTTTATGGACACAGAATCTTACATAGTGTGACATCAGACCATAGCATTCATATTACAGCAAATGAGGTGAGGGATGGGCCCATGACTACAGGATCTACAAGGTCCTATCACACACACACCACCCAGAAGGGGCCAGCTGCCTAGAGCTCTTCTTGGAGGAAATATTCCACAAGGATAGAGTGTCATCCTCCAGCATATGCAGTGAATCAAAGACTTTTATATGGTCCTATACTCTGAACAGGAAGAATGCATGGATCGGGGACCAAGGATGGAAGCAGGAGTGGCCCTACTTGCTTTCACTTGTGTGACATGGTGGGGGACTCAGTATTTCTCATCGCTGTGACTCTGGGCTCTGGAGAGTTAGAAGTGCTCCTACTCAAAGAGGTACACTTCTACCTGTGGCACAGCAAGAGGACCATTTAATGATAAGCCATGTCTGTCACCAGGGCACTTGTTATTCCGTGTCTCCAGGGACCTGCAGGCAAGGATGGGAGTCACCATCTTGGCAGAGGTAAGAGACCTGATCATCAGGAGACACAAGAGCTGTTGTCATGGAAGGGGTCAGGAGGAATATGTGTGGAACCCACTGGGGTTCTCTTGGTGTTTCCTTCCCGACACATGACTGTAAATGAACAAATACACTAACCCCGTTCTGAGAACAGCATCTAAGTCCATTTGGGCTGCTATAACAAAATATTACAGACTGACTGACTAACACAACAAACATTGATTTCTCACAGTTCTGGAGGTTGGGAAGTCCAAGATCATGTGCCCGCAGCTCCTGTGTCTGGTGAGGACCCTCCTCCTGGTTTGCAGACAGCTGCTTCCTTGTTGCATCCTTGCAGTGCAGAGAGAGAGAAGACTCTGGTCTTAGCACTAGTCTTATCACGCAGTTCTATCCTCATGACTTTATCTAAACCCAATTATCTCCCAAGGGTCCTACCTCCAAATACCATCACACTAGGGTTAAGGTTTCAATATATAAATTAGAAGGGGAGACCAAAGCATTCAGTATGCAGCAACACGGTGACCAAGGTTCAGGCCCTTTGGAGATGAGGGTCTGGGTCACGCTACATGGAAAGCCCCTGACCCGGGCAGAGGTGGTATCTGATACTGAGATGGATCTAGACAGGTAGTGGAGGAAGGAGGAAATGAGCATTGGTGTGTCTCTGAGACTGAATGCCGCAGTGGGGCTGAAGTTTACTCCACGAATCTCCCTTTTCTTAGTTTTCCCTCAGGCAGAGAGGCCCACTGGAATCCTGGAGGCGGTGTTCTGTGATTGCACAGAAAGAGGTGGATTGGAGTGATGCAAGAGGTAGGCTGTGGCAGACGCAGAGCCACCCAGTCTCTCTTCAAAGACGGCCTCGTGCTGAGCTGTGGGGAGTGGAGGCAGCAGACGCCTTTAGCCACCAGCTCCCTGACTCTCTCAGGGTCTGCCCCTGTGCAGAGTCACACCTTCCTGAGGTCAGGCTCCTCCTGGGAGCTCAGCTTTTGTTGACAGAGCAAGGAGTGGGGGCGGGGGGGATCTCTCTGTCCAGTGTGGCACAACTCTGATGAGTGGACCTTGCCTCCAGCTGCCCGCCATGTCGGATGAGAGCAGCAGTCCTGCTTCTCTCCTACTCAGTGCTCTTTCCTCGTGCTTCTTTTAACTGGTGCTCATCCCTAATAAACATCTTGCACCCAAATTTGTCTTAGCATGTGCTTCCAGAGAACCTGCTACAGGCTATATGCTTGGAGGGCAAAGGAAGAACTTGCTAACAAAACTGTTCAGAGCAAGTTCTTTCACTCTCCTGAACCTCCATTTCCTCATCAGTAAAGTGGAGACAACAACCTCTGCGTCTCAGGGTTGTGTGAGGTTTAAATGAGATTGAGCGTGCAAACCAACTGGCACATTGCTTGGCATATAATGTTTAAAAGGAAAGCTTCCTCAGAAATGGACAACTTCCCACGCTGACATAGCTCTGGGGGTGCTCTGTTGAAGAGGGAGAGCTGAGCGTTCCATTTCCTGGCCACTTCACTGATGTTAATAATAACAGCTAAGTCTTACAAGGCATATAATGCGAGCCATGCACATGAGTGTCTTCATGAATTACCTCATTTAACCCACAAAATAACCTGATGAGGAAGGTGCTGTTCCTGGTCCCATTTTACAGATGAGGAGACTAAGGCACAGAGAGAAGTTCACAAACTGGTGTCAGGTCCCAAAGACTAGAAGTAGGAGAGCTGGGCTTTGAACCCAGGAACCTGGCACCACAGTCTGTGCTCTTGCCCACTACAGCATATATTGTACAAAGAACTTGACACAGAACAACATAATGCTGCCTCTAACCTCCCACTTTTCCATGACACCCTTCCAGAACTAGTTTTTCTGAATAGGAGAGAAGAGGATGAGGAATGTCACCTGCCTGCTGATGGGCTGAGGTTCATTCATCTGTTTTTGAAGGCTTGGAGGGAGAATCCATCACCCACGTCTCCCTGGGGCTGAGACCCAGCCCAGTGGGAACCGCTCTGACAGAAGGTCTGAGGGCAGGAGTGAGACCCTGACAATGGCAGCTTCCTTGTAAAATTTCAGGTGTTCGCAAATGATTAACTCAGTTTTTTTTTCAACATGTCTTTATTTGCTTAAATTAACAAAATATAGGTTACATGCTATTTTCAGGTAAACTGCTTTTTCACTGAAGCAGAAAGCAATATTCACAACTTGGGTTGTTACATACTTCAAGTTTTAGTTTTAAATAGCAAGCCAGAATTCTGTACAAAATCAACATTTGGTGTAATATTGTCCAAATATGTGAAGGATTTTAAATGTTAGCTCTGTTACATTTTGTTCCAGCAAAGCAGACAAAGATCATATTCAAAACACGATGTTAATATTTTATTAAATGCCTTCAGGGCTTAATAAATACAGTGTGCACACTGGGCTGTCTCACGCAACTACTCATATACAAATATACCAGATACCCTTGTGAGATCACGGAAGGTCAGCCTCAGTCTCATGGCCAGTGGGAAGACAAATTTTTAAAAAGAGAGAATGAGTTGAAAGGCAACAAAAGGGGGTAATCATAGGCTAGAATAAAAAGATTAACAGAAAATATGCCACTTGGATGGATCAGTTGGTTGGTTCAAAGACAGCGGTCAAAAGCCTGAAAAGCATCTGGCAGTGACCTATTTTCATAGTGCCCCAATGTGATAAATGTTATGCTATCCTGGCCTGGGAAGTGCTGATGACCTTGGATGGTTTTATCCCTTAGTTCTCTGAGAAAGGCCTTATGGCTTCTCTTTCAGGCTTGCGTTCTGGCTCATTATTAACAGCTCTAGGCAAGGTTGGCCATCCCTTCCCTTAGCTCTGTACTCTGTACTTATGCATGGGGTGCCCATATAATTCATCACCCAAACTGGAACATTTTTGAGAGTTAAGGTGACACTCTTAGTGACTGCATGGGAACAAGAGGTATAAACCGGGGTTGTCCCAGGCAAATCAGGATGTTGGTCACACACAAAACCAAGGTTTTAGACTTGGTTCTCAAAAGGTCAGGACATATTAATCAGCAGGTTATATCTAATTATATCTAAGTCTCTCCTAGCCAGAGTCAAGAATGAAAAACAGGCTTGAGAATACGTTCTGTAACGATTTTTTTATTACTTTTCCTAGACCCTTTTTTCTTCCTCCAAATGAAATTTTACTTGGAAGTCTAACAAATAAAACAGATGGAATTGGAACTGCTTTGAGTGAAGTGGGGATGAAGGCTGAGAATTTCTCCTCCTCTAGCAGCTCTAGAAGGCCTAAGAGGACCTCTTGCTTCTCAACACACAATGTGGAAACCACCATTCTGGACCATGCTCTTTCTATCTCAACATTAATTTGTTCCTCAAACACTCCCACCTGACTCTTTTTGGGTGGAAAAGTCTATAACTTGCTATTCAAGATTTCCTAGTTCCTATTCCAGTTTGGCACACCCAGAACAAACTGAAATCTGCAGCCTTTATGGCAGGTGCTCAACACCTGGCTGCTGAAAGAATGAATATGTAACAGGCCCCTGAGAGTTGGAAGCTTCAGAGACCACTTTGCCAGCCTCCAAGTGATGTCACTGGAGGCACTAATGAGCTATATTAAAAATGATGAATGGAAAGCAAATGGCCCCTTGGAAGGATAGGTTTGGTTCCTTTGGGTCCTATCCTTTGGATAGGTTCTTGACTCAGAGTTGTTCTGGTAACTGCAGAAAGCTACGCTCCTCCCTTTGCCATCCCCTTTGCAGGTGCTCTGACCCTGAGACAAGGATGGCTGCAGGGAACTCAAGCAGCTTTGGCAAGCTGTGGTGGTAATGCTGGAGGAAGGAACCTTAAGCAAAGTGGCAGGAGGAATTGCATCAGGGATTAAAAAGGGCATGCATGACTGATGAGAACTAGATGAGGCTGATGGGGAAGCACCTTGACCAAGAGGAAAAAAACGGCATCCCACAGTCAGAGATGGGTCAGACTGTCTAATGAAATGTACTGGGAATTTTGGGAGGAGAAGCAAATAATAAACAGTACCTAGCTCTACAAATAAGAGTTGAAACTACCAAGAAGCAGTTTTTGCATAAACACAGACACAGTACCACAGGGTCACTGCTTATGGGCAGTCACAGGGTCACTGCTTACGGGCAGTCACATGTATGTGACATCAGCACTGCTTTATGTGTCAGGATCCAGTGCCTAAGGAAAGCCCACCTGCTGGGCTCAAACCACACTTCACAGTCACCACCACTCACTGGAATCGTGACTCACGAATCTAGAAAGAAATAATTAGTCACTGTAGGCTGACTATGTATTTTTAAACATATTAAGTGATCATTAACATCACAGGCATCATCTCCTAGTAAAAAAAACTGTGTGTTTATACAGTGTGTGTGTGTGTGTGTGTGTGTATCCTCTCGTGAGGCTCTGACAGAATAGGTAAGAAGGCCTAAGTCAGCAGAATGATCTCAAAGTGTTCTGCTTTCTATCTTAACGAGTAAAGCCAGAAGCAGAAATATCTATGGAATCCTTGCGAGGGGGTCTTGGGAGCCACTATTTTATCCTAGTCGATTTTTCTCAACTCTTGCTACACATAAGAGTCATCTGGGGCAATCTGGAAAATAACCAATGCCAGAGCTCCACTCTAGACCAATTACATCAGGGCCTCAGGGGCTCAGGCCCCAGCGTTAGTATTTTTTAAAAAGGCTCTGTGAGATGATTCTGGGACTTCCCTATAGCTCCGATGGGAAAGAATATGCCTGCAATGCAGGAGACCTGGGTTTGATTCCTGGGTCGGGAAGATCCTCTGGAGAAGAAAATGGCAACCCACTCCAGTATTCTTGCCTGGAGAATCCCAGGGACAGAGGAGCCTGGCTGGCTATAGTCCATGGGGTCGCAAAGAGTTGGACACGACTGAGCAGCTAACACTACTACTACCGAGATGATTCTAATGTGCAGGCAGCACTGAGAACTCAGCCCCGCAACTGCTTTCCTAGTGATGGTTATTCCAATACTCTAAATTAAGTTAGAGCTTCAATTTCAGGGAGAATTCCTCCCCCACCCTGCAGCTCCAGCACTGATGAGAAATCCACTGCTCAAAGGGTGCCAACTCTACCTGCAGCTGCTTTACAGGGCATGAGGCCTTGAAGCAAGGTCTCCAGGAGGGAGCCCTGCTCAGGACTCAGGGTTAGCCTGCAGACACTGAGCACTGCTGGACCATCTGCAAATATGCTACAATGCCGCATTTGATGAAGGTAGCGGAAGCTGAACAAGGCAGACCCAGGCAGGAATCTAAGTACTGCTGGTTTTTCCTTAATCAAAATTAATCATATTCTCTTGAAATTTTATCTTATATCTGCAGCAACTACTCAAGAACATCCTCTTTAAAAACTCATCCTCCTCTGTCATTTCTGATATTTTTTGATTATTTAATAAATGATTTTAAAAATATATACCACTACTACTATTTTCATCTGGAAAAATATAACTTTCACAAATTCAACTAAAGAGTCATTAATAAAGTAACATGTCAAGCACCATATTTTTGCAACTAGAAAGAAATTAACCATATTAGTCAATGGAAAATAGAATTTCTAAAAGCACCTCAGCATCAGCTTACAATTAGATGTCTAGAAGAGTATGTACAGTTAATTGTACTGGAGATCCATGAAACAACATTTTAGAAGGCCCTCCATGGGTGTTAAAAATCAAGGGCCCAAATGCATGATCTGAGAAGCATTTGCTTCTTTGCTCATTTAGTCTGCGCCCTTTGTCAAGATTCGTGCCCTTCTCCATCTCCAGCAAATGAGAGCTCGTGCGGAAAGCTGTATTTGCACTGCCTAGTTCTCATTTTCCAAGTGTAATTCTTAAACCGTCCACTTAGATCCCCAAAAGCACTGCTTGTTTTTCCATTTTCCTCTCCAGTAATTCTTTTAAACTCTCATCTCTGTGCTTGAAGTACAAGTAATCAGAAAAGGCTGGGCCCCGCCGGGTGCTCGGCAGGACCCGGAGGCCAGGCCGCTCGTCTCTGCGGGCGAACTCTCGCCCCGGGCCGCCCTCGGGCCCCGGGCTGTCGCGGCTCTTCAGCGGGCGGGCCCCCGGAGGCGAGGCCTCCTCCGCGGGCGCCTCCTCCCCGGAGCCCGGCTCGGGCTTAGCAGACAGGTCCTGGGGCGCGCAGAGCGGCGGGCCGCGGGGCCCGAGGCCCGGGCTGTCCGGCTCCACCTCATAGCAGTTGTCCTCGTCCTCCTCCTCGTGGCAGGAGCTGCCCCGGGCGCTCTCCCCGTCCGACTGGAAGCCTGGCCCCTTGGCCCGGCGCTTCTGGGACAGGTCGAAGGGCTCCTCCTGCTCCAGGCTCCGCAGGGCCCCAGCCGTCGGCGCCAGAGCAATTCTCCCCCTTCCAAAACCTGCCAGGAGCAAAGGCACGTTCAGGCCGCCGAAAGGGTCGCTGGGTGGAACCCAGGGCTGGTTAGCATAGCTTGATTTTGCATTTTAAAACTAGGTAAATCCCCAGAAGGCTGTAGAGAGATGGGCCTTGTCACAGCTGGAGTCGATATCCCTGTGACTCCTTTCAGGGGATTTTGGCAACATGCAGGAAAAACTTTAAAAATAAGCACACCTTTGACTTAGCCAATCACACGACTGAGAACTTAAACTATGAAACTAGTCTGGCAGATGCACCAACTGTGTAAGGATGGGTGAAAACAACTTATCAATTTAAGGACAGAGGTTTGTTTAAATAAATAGTAGTACCTCAATGGGGCTTCCCTGGTGGCTCAGACCATAGAGAACATTCAAGGTATTATGTGTGTAGAAGGTATTTCTATGTGTATAATAGGTGGATACCTCTTAGTGCTTCCCTGGTGGCTCAGGGGTTAAAGCATCTGCCTGCAGTGTGGGAGACCTGGGTTCGATCCCTGGGTCAGGAAGATCCCCTGGAGAAGGAAATGGCAACCCACTCCAGTATTCTTGCCGGGAAAATCCCATGGACAGAGGAACCTGGTGGGCTACAGCCCACGGGGTCCCAAAGAGTTGGACACAGCTGAGCGACTTCACTTTTCACTTAGTGGTCATAAAAGGTACAATATATACATATATATATATATAAATATGAAAGTAAAAAAATATATATTTATAGTGTAGAGTCTATTTTATCTATCAAAAAATGTCTGGAAGGATATATGCCAAAATCTCAAAAATGGTTAACTATGAGGTGATTTTTAAATTTTTCTTTTCACTTCGAATATATTTCTTTTTACTTTTAACAGAGAACACATATTTTACCATAAGAAAAAAAAATAACAAAGATATTTTCATTGTGAAAAAAACCAGACATTTCATTTGGGCCCAAGGAAGCCACCCTAAATCTCGGCTCCCTAAGCACAGACAGAGTTGGAAGGGCAGAGGAAGGTCCGGTGAGGAGTTCAAAAGCCCCATGCCCAACCACAAGTGTCCTTGCTACTGGACACAGTGAGGTGAGTGGGCCTCACTTTTAGGAATGGACTTTTCAGCAGCCAACAGACACGTGGGAGGCTCGACCTGATTTGATCTTGGAGGTGTCTGTCCGTGGTGGGCCAGTGGTCAGGCCTGGAGGAACAGGTGGGGATGACTGAGGAGAAGGACAGCAGGGAGGGCCAGGGGGGTGGCCAGACCTGGTGCCCAGGGAGAAGCAGGCTGCTGGGGTGGGGACACGCAAAGGAAGCCGATGTCCAGTGCTGCCTACTTTACGGTGTTGTCAGGCGATGAAGCTATCTGTAGCTTTAATCTTGTCAGGGACACAGGGAGGATCTTTTTAATCTGGGTCATGATTCTTGAAGCTATTTCAAAAACTAGTGTGAAGAAATGCCAAAACCTTTTGTAGATGAAAGCATTAAAATTGTCGGAAGTCTGTTACAAACTTTCAAAGCAACTCTCTGATATATAGTGATGCTCTTGATTTTTCCAGAAGAATGACAGTGTTTAGGTGCCTGTTAGGATGTGAGCATCCACGTGGGGTAAGTTCTGGTGACCGAGTCAGACCGTCAGATGGAGCACTGTCTTCTCATTGCCTTCTATGTCTCCAGCCGTGGTGGCTGAGCAAACTTCACCTAATTCCGGAAAGATCCAGAATAGCTGGATGCAAAGAATAATTCAGGAAAAGAACATTCTCAAGGGGAGAAAATGCTTTTGTTTTTAACCAGCATTTTTTCAGGGCTTTTATATAAACTCCAGGCCTTGTTTTAGGATGATCAATTTCCTGTCACCCAGGAGTCATCATAAACTCAGTGGGCGTTTCAGAAATCTGAAAGCAACAATCATTTTGCTTCATGCTGGGTGTGCATGCATGCATCCTACTTATGAATATGGGTGCCTAGTTGGCCACATCTTTTGTAAAGGGGTGGGAGAAGTAGCAAATATGAACAAACCACCCATGTTTTTACCCAGTGCAGTGAGCAATGGCTTAAGCCAGAAATTCCTGAGTTAGAATCTCAATTCTGCGTTCAACTTGCTGTTTGACCTTGAGCAGTTTCTGTAACATCTCTTGGTCATGGTCTCCTCTTACATAAAATGAGAATAACATAGTCTACTTTGTGGAATATTGGGGACAAGCAATAACATCTAAGTGCATTGCCCTGTGCTTGGATCATAAGAGAATCGGAAAACATCAGCCAGTTAACATGATATTGCCAGTTACATATATGTGTGTCTTTTCTCCCCACACACAGACCTCCCAGAGGGCGAACAAAGATGGCTTAGTTCCCCTTGTATCTGCCAGGGCATAGAGCACACCACACTGAACAGAGAGCATTTACTGCTCATTTACTGAAGGACAACCTACTGAATTCAGTACTTCTGCAAATTAACTCTTTCCTGCAAAGAAAGGGACTGAGAAGATACAGGAGGCAGGAACTTTCCATCAGTTCAGTTAGGACTCAGTGGGGGAGACAGAAGCCCCTGCTTCGCCTATGGCCAACCGGCCCTACCAAGCAGGAAAACTGTCCTCATGTGTTTCTGATTGTGAGCAGGTGGATGAGACCTAGCCTGCTACAGACACACTTCAGCCATCAGCAGAACTTGCAGACCTGCCCCTTAAGAGCAGTGAGATAAAGAGGATACAATAAGGCTTTAGAGTCAGAAAGGTTTGTGTTCAAATTCTCAGTCAACCACTTTTCAGTTGAGTCAAAGCCTCAGCTTCCCCATCTGTAATATGGGGATAATAGAAGTTCCTCCAGGCTGAGACTATAAATATTTACAGAAACAGAGCACTTGCTGCAGGGTCTGGAACACAGAATGAAGAATGGTACCAACCGGCATCATTATGATACTCTAATCTACATCACTTTTACTTACAACCTTCAGATATTAACCTGTGTTTGTCATAGTTATGTTGCCAGCCTGCTCCTGCTACTCTGCTGTGGTCTGGAAGAAGACGCTCCCTTTTTTGCATGTAAGAATAATCCCCCACAGTGGAACTCCCTAAAGACAGCTCAGCTCCCATTTTGTTGCTCGCTGGGCCCGGCCACGGTGGGGTCCCTGGAGGGGTGATTACCTTGAGAATGGAGGCCGCGCTCCATGACCCCGTGCTTCACCTTCATGTGGCGCGTCAGGTTCCCCTTCAGGGTGAACTTGCTGGGGCAGTAGAGGCACTTGAAGGGCTTGCTGTCGGAGTGCAGATGCATGTGGCCCATGAGGTTGTGCATCCGGTTGAATTCCTTCCCACAGAGCTGTCGAGACAGTGGCGAGAACACGGCTTACTCGCGGGTGGGACCCTTGCCCAGACAGCCACACTCAGGCCTGGGTGAGGATGGACGAGCTGCTACTTTGTTTGAATTTTCGCATTTTTAAACTGCCTCCGGATAAAGTGTCCCCAAGGAAGTCAGGGAGCGGCTGCCTTGAGCCCAGGCTCAGAGGTGGAGCAGGGAGGGATGGATTCATGAGATTTTATTCCTATTGTACAGGGATTTTTAAACTCAAGGTAAAAACTGCAAAGCTACTGAAGCTTCTTTTGAACACAACCTTTTGAAAAGCAGAAAAACTTCTCTGAAAAGCAATTGCTCAAAGTATGCTTCACTGTAATGATAAGGATATGATGACTTGGTTAGTATTTGTGAACTATTTACAACATGGAAAGCGCTATCCCAAGTCTGCCACGGACTATTTCATTTAACTCACATGAGTCCTATGAGATAGGTGCTGTTCTCATCCCCATTTTATGGATGGACAAACTGAGGGGTTAAGATGAAAGGTTGGCCAAGGCACACACTGGAGCTGGGATAATGAACTCAGGTCCTTGGACACCAGAGACCACATCATCACTCACCATGTATCACACAGGTTCCCCCAACATAACTCTTGTTAGAGTGTATCAACAATGCTTCTCTAATTTTTTTTAATTTGCTAACTATGGGGAGTTAAAAGGAACAGTGTATAAAGGAAGGACTGTGTCTTTTCTCTGGGTAGAGATTTGAAGTACTGAAAATATCATCCTAGGTATACAAAAGCGAACCTATTTTAGTCACTTTTTTTCTTTTCATTCCTATTTCCATCAAATTGGAAATACATGATGGACCACACCAGCGGTTCCCTAGCTCCCACGGGAACAGCAGAACTGCCTGTTTGGAGGCAGGACGTGCAGATGCTGAGGGCGGGGGACAGGAGCAGCTGGTGTGTGTGCTCTCCTTGCTTTCCTGGTCCCCAAGCGTCAGCAGAGTGGGGTTTGGAAACTCCAGCCCTTCCTCAGCTGTGCTGAGAGGAATGCCAAGAAGGACTCTGGGTCTGCGCTGGGCCTCCAGGTTCATGAACCTTCTCCTTCCCTCCCCCCTTCCCACCCTCCCAGGCCCACGTCACGAGGGTAGAGAAACGGAGTGAGCGGTGCCTGCAGAGAGGGCGTGGACTGCGGTGTCCTCTGAAGCAGACGCCAGCTTTCCTTTCTCACTGAGACATGCTGTCAGCGCCAGTGAGGAGACTCTGGGTGGAACTTTTATTAATACAGACCATATTGTCTTCAGGTGGCTATGGCAGCGAGAGCTGAGCTGGACAACAGCTGTGACCTTGGGCACTTAGACTAACAGAACTCTGGGCAGTAAGAGGGAGCCATCCTGGGACTGCAGATTTTTCACAGATAATCTATGCATGGGTAATAAATGGCTGGTTCTGTATTTTTAAATGATTCACATTTGGGGGTTTTAAGTGCTTTTCCCCTTTTCACTTCCTTACTAGCAAGAATGAATGCAGCATGCTGGTGCCCCACACTCAGTATTCAGAGCATCCTCACCACATTCATCTGGAAAAGGTGACCCAAGAGGGGAGATGCTGAGAGAGTGGGTCTAATTTAAGAAAAAGTATGGATACTTGCTTTCTTTTTATTCTCAAGAGAGACAGTTCATAAAGATATATCAGCCTGTGGCTCAACTTTGCTCACATGTGAAAGTTATGATAGAGTTCTCTTTATAAGCTTACTTTATTCAGTTCTCTGTCCTGGCTAAGAAGAAAAATGTATCTAGAGATTCTACACTAGGTATTTCCAATCATGGGTCATTTTAGAAAAGATGTATCTCATTTGGTTCACGGGATAGTTCCTGACTATTTGGAACAATGCTGCTGTTGAAGTTGCTGAGCTGAACAGCCCTTCATTAGACAGAGGCATCTCTAAAGGCTCTGCTTGCCTTTTTGTTATAATCCCTGCCTAGCATCAGGCTTGACACATGGTAGGTCCTTAGTAAGCCTCTGCTGAGTGAGTGAAGGGGTGAGGCACATTAAGCAGATCTGAAAAGAGCAAAAGCATGGGGAGATAAGCACGAGAGACTCAAGGAGAGAGGAGCTAGGGTCTGGAAGATCAATTAGCTACCGCACTTGTCCAAGCCTGGATGGGTCTGGTGGTATTATAGGCAAGACAGAGAGAGAGAACTGAAGGAATAAATGGGTGCCTTCTTCCTTCAATGACTTCTTGGAGGGTGATATGCCAGTTTTAGTTATCATCCCTGGTTGCTGAGGTATTAGAAGCTGGATTGATCTGCTGCTCCTGCTGCTAAATCGCTTCAGTCGTGTCCAACTCTGTGTGACCCCACAGACGGCAGCCCACCAGGCTCCGCCGTCCCTGGGATTCTCCAGGCAAGAACCGTGGAGAGGGTTGCCATTTCCTTCTCCAATGCGTTAAAGTGAAAAGTGAAAGTGAAGGCAGTCAGTCGTGTCCAACTGTTCGCGACCCCATAGACTACAGCCTACCAGGCTCCTCTGTCCATGGGATTTTCCAGGCAAGAGTACTGGAGTGGGTTGCCATTGCCTTCTCTTGATTGGTCTGAAAAGGTTTTATAACAGAGACAAAATTTGAACCTAACCTTGAAGAATATGTGAAGTGCCTTTTATTTTTATTGTTCATTATCTTCAGACATCTCATCAACCTTAAAACTATAGACAAGGTAACTATTACTATTGTGATAATGACCCACAGCTTATTGCTACTGCTACTGCTGTGACTTTGGGGTTAGAGCAATTCACCTGCCTGCAGCCACAGCCCCTTTCCCCCTCATATGATAGCCCACCTCCACCCAACACACAAAGGTGTGCACACACCATGAGGGCTACTGCCAGGTATTTTCCAGATTCTTCCTCAGTTTTGGACAAGCAACCTTTTATGATCATCATAGCTGAGGGTGTGTTTTCTATTCTAATGCTTTTCTGGATCAATTCATTCAGTTATGAACTTTCTGGGTCATTGTAGCAGTACATGGGGACAATAGGATGTTTTATCATTTTAATAAATGACATTGTCTCAAATCATCAAAAAAGCAAGAGAGTTCCAGAAAAACATCTATTTCTGCTTTATTGACTATGCCAAAGCCTTTGACTGTGTGGATCACAATAAACTGTGGAAAATTCTGAAAGAGATGGGAATACCAGACCACCTGACCTGCCTCGTGAGAAACCTGTATGCAGGTCAGGAAGCAACAGTTAGAACTGGATATGGAACAACAGACTGGTTCCAAATCAGAAAAGGAGTACGTCAAAGCTGTATATTGTAACCCTGCTTATTTAACTTATATGCAGAACACATCATGAGAAACACTGGGCTGGAAGAAGCACAAGCTGGAATCAAGATTGCCGGGAGAAATATCACTAACTTCAGATATGCAGATGACACCACCCTTATGGCAGAAAGTGAAGAATTAAAGAGCCTCTTGATGAAAGTGAAAGAGGAGAGTGAAAAAGTTGGCTTAAAGCTCAACATTCAGAGCTCAACATTCAGAAAACTAAGATCATGGCATCCGGTCCCATCACTTCATGGCAAATAGATGGGGAAACAGTGGAAACAGTGGCTGACTTTATTTTTGGGGGCTCCAAAATCACTGCAGATGGTGACTGCAGCCATGAAATTAAGAGACACTTACTCCTTGGAAGGAAAGTTGTGACCAACCTAGACAGCATATTAAAAAGCAGAGACATTACTTTACCAACATAGGTCCATCTAGTCAAGGCTATGGTTTTTCCAGTAGTCATGTATGGATGTGCGAGTTGGACTATAAAGAAAACTGAGCACCGAAGAATTGATGCTTTTGAACTTTGGTGTTGGAGAAGACTCTTGAGAGTCCCTTGGACTGCAAGGAGATCCAACCAGTCCATCCTAAAGGAGATCAGTCCTGGGTGTTCACTGGAAGGACTGATGTTGAAGTTGAAACTCCAATACTTTGGCCACCTGATGCAAAAAAACTGACCCACTGGAAAAGACCCTGATGCTGGGAAAGATTGAAGGCAGGAGGAAAAGGGGATGACAGAGGATGAGATGGTTGGATGGCATCACCAACTCAATGGACATGAGTTTGGGTGAACTCTCTGGAGTTAGTGATGGACAGGGAGGCCTGGCGTTCTGTGGTTCACGGGGTTGCAAAGAGTCAGACATGACTGAGCAACTGAACTGAACTGAGTATCTCCTGAAGTCAAGGTTTATAGCCTCAGGGAAGAAGATTCACTGTGGGACATGACTGATCAGCTATATTATCATATGTGTGATTGGTAAAGGAGACTAATTTTGTTGTTGTTGATAAAATTTAATTTTTATACACCATGGTTTATAAAATTTTTATGTTTTTAATATACCATGGTTTTATATACCATTTTTCATGGTTTATGACAGCCGACTGGTAGCCAATGGAGAGCTTTCCCAGGGATAAGAAACAATGCGTTAGCCTTGAAAATTCTGAGGACACTAAAAGTGTCCCAGGTAGTATTCAGAAATGTAGCCACCTTCCTTCTCTGTGTGGCCAACCCCAGTATTCAGCACAAGGCTACATATATAATAACATTTAATGAATGTCTAAGTATATGGTTATTAAATAAACAACCAAGTCAGGAAAAATATCACTTCCTCATTCAAAAGTTCCATAAAGCAGCCATCACTAACTCTCTCTTGTTCCCACTAAAGCTATTCACACTAGTCTGCAAACTAAAATCCTCAGTGGCAGAAAGATAGAAAGAATTAACTCAGGACCTGAAGTACTTGGACACCATTCACATCTCAGTGGTAGGTACCCTTAGCTTCTTCCTCTCAGCCTCTGGCCCTTCCACGGAGCCCTTGAGTTCTTATCCAGAACACCTGGCCTTGTCATCCTTCTTAGAGGATCGTCCTCACATGACAACACACAAATGTATGGAGATTCTCTGTGTCTGTGAAAGTTGGAGCGGCCTTTCAGTCACCATTAGTGAAGAGAGGCCAGAGAAGGAAGATTGGGCCAATTAAAGATGGTGCCTTCAGGTGGGGTTTGAGTGTGAGCTCTAGGCAGAATCACTGTAGTGGAGGAGAGGAGCTAGGCAGGAAGGGAGAAGGGTTGTGAGGGAGCATCAAAACTCTAGCTTCTCCTGGGAAAGCAGTCATCTACTCGGCCCCCTTAAATCATGAGACGTGAGGTGCAGAGCCTGCCCAAGTCAAGACTTGCTGAATCGCCTCCTGCCAAGGTCTGTGGAAATTAAATCCAGGACAGGTGTTGATGCAGGAAGCTGCTGGAGTGGTAAGGAGTCAGATTTCATCTTGCAGGTGGTCATCCCAACCAGTCCAGCCCTCCTTAACTCTCCATTGCTCTAATGAGCAGTATTAGTGTGCTTCTGACATTAAATATCAGCTTTTCCACCTATACCCACCTTTAAACCTACTTTTAAAAAGGGAAGTGGATCTCAAAGTGTAATAGACAGTTGGGACAAATGTTTTGAACTGTCCTTTAAAAATGGGTTGCATGGATCATTAGACTTTGAGATGGCAGAGCAGACAGACAATGGTGAAACCCCAGAGCAATACAGAACTTGCTCCATTTTCTCTTCTGTAAAATGTCCACGATAATCAGTTTCCCATGCAAGTTTTTGATCCAGGTAAAGGGCTTAGCAAATTGTAAGTGCTTGATAAATATTAGCTCATTACTACCACTATCATGTCATTTTACATTCCAGAAATTGAGGATGAGGGTGCTGTCTTTTTAAACCAAATTATGTGGAAGGCACACTAAGGAAGGAACAAGTGAAGAATCCTTTGTGTAAACACCTCCCAGGTTACTTGAGGCATCATAGAAATGGAAGCAGGTATGGCTCACGAAGCCCTGGGAAATGTGGATGGAAAGAGAAGGTTCACCCTAGATTTCAGGTTCTGTGGAGCCTATCATCTGGCTCTCTGACTCTCCATCAGCCCTTTAAACAGCGGGAAGGTGCCCTCTCCCCTTATCTTCATAGAAGCTCCTAACTCTGCCTCCTGGCGCTCGGTCCCTCCTTGGTCCAGGCAACTTCCCATGAGTCCCAGTGACAGTGCTGACAGCCGGAGTCACAGAGAAGTCACTGCGCACAGAGGCAGAGCGATGGCAGTGGGCAGCCACTGGGCTGGTTGCCAGAGGCCCACCAGACGAGAAGAGGCACACAACTGAGACTGTGATGCACCAGGAAGCCTGTTTCCCTGTTCTGAGCGGAAAGGTCAAAGAGCTGTAGCCTGCAGCCCGGGAGAATGGCCTCCGTTAAGCTGCCCTTCCCTTACATCCTTCTCTCTCTCTCTCTTTTAATAAGAAGGGTGTTCCTTTCCTCAAAGGGAGAGAGAGGGAGGGAGGGAGAGAAAGACTGTAAACTGTCCAAAAGGACCGTGAGAAAACAGGAAGCTTTGAAAAGTACAAGAGAAAGCAAGATGAAATCTATTTGCAGGCGGGCCCCTGGGGACATGCGAGGCATTGTTAAGCAGGCAGTTCATACAGCTATATGGCAGAATCAGTTCATGTGACCACAGTAGGAGGGATTGATGTTAGGAAGGATTTTTAGTGGTGAGAATCCCAGGAAATTAGAATCTGTTACTTAAAGACTCTTCCCCCAACCATTTTTTTTTCCGCAAAATTTGGGGTAAAGGAGATGGGAGTCAGGGCTTCCCCAGGTGGCTCAGTGGTAACGAATCTGCCTTTCAAAGAAGGAGATACGGGTTCGATCCCTGGGTTGGGAAGATCCCCTGGAGGAGGGCATGGCAACCCACTCCAGTATTCTTGCCTGGGAAATCCCATGGACAGAGGAGCCTGGTGGTCTACAGTCTATGGGGTCACAAAGAGTCAGACATGACTGAGCGACTGAACAACAACAGATAAGAGTCAACTCTTGGAGTATGGCAGGAGCAAGGTCTGACTCTTTTCTTCTAGCCATGTCAATCACGTAAAGGGAAATACCCTTCCCCACGATAAAGGTCAGGCCTGGTTTGGTTGTCCAGCCTGAATTGGCTCTGCTTTATCATATCCCTCCATTTCAGAGATGTCTGCTCCCTGGTTTAACCACTACAGCCGGCCCTGAACTGGTGAAGTGGGAGGGGGTTGGGCTGGATGAGTCTGGGTTTTTAGGGGCTGCAAACCATGCGATGGCACCCGCATATTTGAACAACCTTGTGTGCACTGCCACCAGTAGATGAAAATACAGTTCGTCCTTGAAGCTCAAGAGTAAACTCAACACAAGGAACCTTGTGTTGTCCAGGCCTGTTCTCCAGCATCACCATGCAGCCAGCCAGCCACTCCTCGCTGAGGGGTGTGACCTGCATGGAAATGAGCATATGGCCTTCTGTTGCTCTCCCAACTCCCAGACCCGAACAAACCCCATCCAGGACCAGATTTCCAAGAATCCAGCATGACATGAATAAGAAGCAAAGTCACAGGACACCATCTGGAGATGGCCCATCCCATAGTGGTGTCTGGAACCAGTTTATAAACACACAGACAGGCCCTCATTACAGAGTCTGTACATTCAGACATGCTCTGAAACTCCTTTGAAATGAAAATGAGCGAAGGTATGAAGAGGACACCAAGTAGGTGGCACTTGGCGGGGAGACGAGGACAAAGCGAGGAAGAACCTGGCAGTACGTTCTGGCGCCGGTCAGGAGATGCGTGCTCTTGACGAGGTGACTGACACCCAATCGTCTGTCAGAAATGTCTAAGAATGGAGAAGGGCCACTTAAGTTGGACAAACATACACTCTGACATCCAGGCCTTTCTGTTTAAATGACCAACACTCCCTTCCAGGCAGCCTCCGACCTCCTGTGGTCTCCGTGGACGACCTGCTCACCAGGAAGAAGTGATCTTTGCAGACGGCCAGGCCCACCTCCCACTGGAAAGTTCTACCGCCTCATATCAGAGCTGGCACTTCACGCTTCAAGCCCCTCTCTTCTGGGACTTTATCATGTAGATATCTGGAGCAGATATATGGAGCAGATATCTGGAGCCTTATCCACCCTCAAGGAGAGATCTGATTGAGTTTCTACAGTTGACCAGCTAATACCCTGTGAACCATGTGTGGTGCTCTATCATCAGGGTGAGTGGAGGCCTGGCTCACTGCATCACTGGCCCCATCAAGTCCAGTCTTCTGTGCCCTGGTACCAGGGATAACCCTCTGAATTTTCAGGGACCCTTGGTCCAAGATCCTCTGCACCCCTCTGAGGCCCTTGAGGTACAGAAACAGAACTGCCTCTGTGCCCCCATATCACATACAGCCTTCAAGCCCTTTTCCTGAATTGGCTCTGCTTTATCATATCCCTCCATTTCAGAGATGTCTGCTCCCTGGTTTAACCACTACAGCCGGCCCTGAACTGGTGAAGTGGGAGGGGGTTGGGCTGGATGAGTCTGGGTTTTTAGGGGCTGCAAACCATGCGATGGCACCCGCATATTTGAACAACCTTGTGTGCACTGCCACCAGTAGATGAAAATACAGTTCGTCCTTGAAGCTCAAGAGTAAACTCAACACAAGGAATGAAGAGAGGTAACAGGAAGGAAGAGGGGCAATGCGCCCCTGATGGCACCTCTACTGTGGCAGACAGTAAACCCCAGGAGGGTGGGAACAGCTCTGTGAAAAGTGAAGGGTTGGGAGTTTCCTGGAGGTCCCGTGGTTAAGACTCCACACTTCCAATGCAGGAAGTATGGGTTCTATCCCTGATCAGGGAACTAAGATCCCACGTGCTGCATGGCATGACCAAAGAAAAAAATTGTTTTAATCTAAAAAAAAACGTGAAGGGTTCAAGAGACTCAGTGAGGTGGGAAGGAAACCCAAGGCATGTCTAAAGGGAGACAGAAGAGCTGGTCTGTGGCATCCACAGGCTTGTGCAGCTGGGCCTGGCTTCATGAGTGTGTGCCCTGTGTGATCACATGGAGCCCTGAATTCAGAAGGGTCCTGGGTCTGGTGTAATGCTCTGCTTTCACCATCTTGAAACTGTGAATAACATCTGAACTAGGGGCCCCCATCTTCACTTTGCACCAGGCCCTGCAAATTATGTACATCGTCCTGCATACAGCTTCCTTTCCCTTCAGCTCAGGTCACTCCAGATGGACATAAACTGACTTTCAAACCACTGGGAACTTGAAGGAGAGCAGGGGAAACACAAGTGGGTGGCAGGAAAAGGGCTGGAGGGAGACCCCTCCCTCCCCTACCTCCGGAGAATGCCCACCAGGTCTAGGGAAGCTCTGGCTCCTGACCCCTCTCACCCCGTCCAGGAGGGGCCAGCACAGGAAAGAAGCCAGCTTCACAGGGGGTTCCTTCAAGTGGGGGGACATACTGCGGAGGGATGAAGGCAGCAACAGCCCCTGGAAGCAGGGAACCCTACTCCAGAAACAGGGACCGACAGAGAATGTCACTGGGACTCTGTCAGACACGCAGCACAGACAGAAGGAACATCCGCTTCAAACAGAAAGGCTCTAATGGTATCTGAACTCGGAGATTCCCCTCTGCTCCCCTCTCAGCCCTCCCTTCGTGGCTGTGGGGTCACTTGTCAGCACCTTCCTTGAATTAAACTATCCAACCCTAAGCAAGATTTCTCCTCCCCCGAGGAGTGGAGACAACATGGGGAGAGGGGCCCGCCTGGGCACCCCGGGCGCTTCTGAGTAGCGCTCATCAGTGCCTCGGGCTGGGCAAGCCTCCAGCTCACAGTTTATCTCAGTGCCTGAAATAAAACCCCACCAAGTTAATGAGACACCGAGACTGTCACAAAGATGCTCCATGGTACGCAGGAATAAACAAGAAGCACTTCACAGCTGTTCCTCTGCCCAAGCAAGCATTTCTGAGGTCACAGGAGGGGTTAACCTTTAAATCTCTTTCATCCCCTCCAGGAGACCTGCCCTCAAATTACACTGCTCAGTCCCAAGTGTCAGGAGGGCGGGAGCGGGGGTGGCGTGGGGGAAGGGAAGCAGACAGGGCTGGAAGCTTCTCTGACTCCTCTGTGTTGTCTCTGGCTCGTCAGGGGAAGAGGGCTGCGCCTGGTTGCTGCCTTCTAGAACAGGAGCCCTCCACATCACCTTCATCCTGTAAAGACCTCAATCTCCAAATGGACCTTCCAGCCTCAGCTCTCCTGGGACTGGCTGCTTCCAGGCCCTGCACACTGACTGATTCCACAGGGAGACAAGCAGGGCCACTCCTGGGGCACAGCTGAGCACAGCTGTGGTGGAGACACAGCAGCTGGCCTGGGTCTGGCCGCGGACGTACGCTGAGCCGCAGAGGCCCTTCTGAGGAGATTGAGGACGAGGTTCCCTGGAGACCTTCCCCCCGCATTTGCAGAGCCCTCTGAGCTCTCCTGGGATTTCCAGGCGGCTCAGGGGTAAAGAATCCGCCTACCAATGCAGGAGACTCAGGAGATGTGGGTGTGATCCCTGGGTCAGGAAGGTACTCTGAAGTAGCAAATGGCAACCTGCTCCAGTATTCTTGCCTGAAAAATTCCACAGACAGAGAAGCCTGACGGGCTACAAAGCACAGGGTCGCAAAGAGTCAACCACCACCGAACACGCACATGTGCTGAGCACTTCCTCTCTGCACTCCCTCAGGCCCACTGCTCACCTTGCATTTGAAGGGCTTCACGTCCGAGTGGACGATCATGTGCGCCTTGAGGGTCTGTTTCTGCACAAAGCTCTTGTAGCAGAGGTGACACTGGTAGGCACGGATGTTGGTGTGGATCAGCACATGTCTCTTCATGTTGGCCAGCAGCGTGAACTCCCGCCCGCAGATCCCACATTTGTGCTCCTTCACACCCTGGAAGGAGGCAAGATTCAAAAGAACCATGGTGAGCAGATACAGACTTTCATCAGGACAGTAGTCTTTGCTTTTCTCTCTGACACATAAATCCACCAAGAATTTGGTGACAGATGTTGAGTTCCAAATGGTATGGCTGTAGCCTTGTCAAATGACTATTTTCTTAAAAAGTGTTGATTACATAATCTTTTATTTTCTTCTAAAAACCATAAACTAGCCAGAAGGTTAGAGGAAAAGAAAAGACAGCTATTGCTTCTGTTGTTCCTGCTGCTTGCTTGGGGTTAGTTCTGCAGTAACAGCTCTCGGGGATTAATAGGATTTGGGTAAGAGCACTGCGGAATATTATGTAAAGTGAGTCTCTAATGCAGCTTTCACGATAACGAAAAAACAAAACCTCCTAAACTTATAATATCATTTCCCTTATGAAAACCAACGTTCTCTTGAGTTCTCATTAATGGACTTGAAAATTCAAAAACAAGCAGATCCACACTTCAAAAAAATTACAGCTTGATAATCACCTCTTGAGATGGTTCCCTGGGTTCCCGCAGGCCATGGTGGCCTCGGTGTGATTTGACTATGAAGCCTCCTCCAACCCAGCTTCTCTCCGACAGAGAAATTTGGCAGAGGATAGCTTTCTCAATTAGAAAACAGGAAAGAAGATTTTCTAGTTTCCCTGCTGTTTGTGGAGAAGTGTTTGAATACTTAAGCGGCGACGCCCTCAACTGAAAGCATGTCTAGGGACTCACGGCGTGAGTAGAATATTACCTAATCCTGACCAACCAGTGCTTCCCTGAAACGGCTGCTGCAAGAAATTTTGACCCAGAATGACTTCTGGGGAGGAAAACGTGGAGATCCATGGTAATAAAACTAGGGTTATTACAGGTTTAGACAAGTCTTTAACTAACAACTGTACCTTATAAAACCCACACAGCCTGGTATTCATTCACAGGGACTAGGGCGGGGGGTTGTTCCAAGGTTCTCTCTGCCTGTATTTCCATTTCTTTAATTTGGGACATGGTACAAGAAAGTACCACTCCTCAATTTTGGTGAGCCCCTGTCGCTAAAGGGTGGGAGTTCGGGTCCCTGCCTAGCCATTTACTGACTGCATAATCTTAGATGGGTCCCTCAGCCTTTCTAGGTGAAGCACTCAAATGGAGTGCTGGGCTCTTTCTAACTGGAATACTGTCTAGTCTAGGTGACTGCAGGTGAGTAAGGATTTATGCTAATGGAGAGATCTAAATTTTAATGTCCTCCTAAGAAGATGATTTTTTAAAATGTGTTGAATACTCAGTGAGTTTAAAATTATTAACAAAAACTATTTTCTTAATGAGTTTTAAAATTTACTTCAATATCTTTATTCTCAAGATCGTTCCTATACTTGGTTGTGATCAAGACGATAACTAGATCATATATCCAAGTATAGGAATAATCTTACAGAAGTTTTATACATTCTACAATGTATCCGATTCCTTTCCCACACATATGGGAATCCCTGAAATCGGCACACGGTCCGTCTGGCGGCTGCCTGTCAGTCCCGGCTCTTTGTTGATGGCTCCTGCCCTAGGCAGGCACCTCCTCTCTGGGTGTTTCTAAGGAGCCTTTTGCAGGGCAGCTGTTTGTGCAGAGCCAAGGCAGCTACACATTTTGTCTGTGTTTGGTCTTAACCTATCACAAAGCCAGAGCAGAAATATTATCTTGGCTGGGCAAAGTCCTCCACTGACCTTTCAGAATGAAAGAATGTTTTAGCAACTCTGGCTCACTAGAAGTTTCTCCTGCCAAGAAAACCACCTGAAGTCAAAGGTGATAGAGTGGAGGTCAGTGGGGCAAACTTCCCCTTTTGGAAGCTCAAAGTAGACCTAAGTTAGCTTAGCTAGGCGGAGAAGGCAATGGCACCCCACTCCACTACTCTTGCCTGGAAAATCCCATGGACAGAGGAGCCTGGTAGGCTGCAGTCCATGGGGTCGCTACAAGTCAGACACAACTGAGCGACTTCACTTTCACTTTTCACTTTCATGCATTGGAGAAGGAAATGGCAACCCACTCCAGTGTTCTTGCCTGCAGAATCCCAGGGACAGGGGAGCCTGGTGGGCTGCCGTCTATGGGGTCGCACAAAGTCGAACACAACTGAAGCGACTTAGCAGCAGCAGCAGCTTAGCTGAGTAAGATTTCAGGGACACACTGGGGCCTTGTTTTAGTTCATCCTAACTCCAGGGCTTTGGTTGCAAACTAGGCTGAACGTAGACATGTGGGCCTATATTTCTCCTTGAAGATCTGAGACTGGGGAAGAGAAAACCAAACCCAGAAGACAAGAATGCGCTCATGCCTCCTATAATACAAACCACAGAGCACTGCGACCAAGTGGCAGAAGCTCAGTGGGGGAAGCACAGACCCTGCTGGACCCAGGCCAAGGCTCTGCTCCCCTCAGAGCCACCTGTAAATGAAGCAGTTGAAAGGAGAAACTAAACCAAAAGGCAGCCACAGATTCAGCAGAAAAAGACCAAGAGAACTTTCCAGAGTTTTCTAGAAGGCTCTGACTAGTGTATCCCAGGTGCAAAGCTGGTCTTGGGTAGTTGGCACTGAAGACACACTCATGCTAGTGCCCTGGAGGAAGTTTCCAGAAATGAAATCTCAGGAAATCTGGGAGGCTAAGAAGCAACAGCACAAGGACCAGCTGTGACGTGTTCTTCATCCTTCCTGTTCTTCAACCTTCCTCACCCTCCTCTCCAAACCGCATTCTTTCTTTTCGGGCCCACCTGAGACTCTGTAAGTCTAGATGGGAAAGGGCTTGATGGTTGGGCTCCTCCTTCTCTCCCATTTCAAGGTGAGGAAGAACACCGGGGGTCTACAGGTGTCAGGGGTGGGGAGCCCCTCGGTACCTTGTGGGTGAGGGAGTGCTGCTTGAGGTGGTGGGGCTGCACGAACTCCATGCCACACTCGGAGCAGATGTAGGGCCGGATGTCCTTGTGCTTCATCATGTGGTTCTGCAGCTGGCTGGGGTACTGGAAGGTCTTGTCGCATTCGGAGCAGTGGTACTGGATGGGGCCCCGGTGCGTGGTGAGGTGCCGCTTCAGCTGAGCCAGGGTGGGGAAGTCGAGGCCGCACTCCACGCAGATGTTCTCCCGCCCGCTGGCGTGCTTGGCCTCGTGGGCCTTGAGCTCGCTGGGGTAGGCGAAGCCCCGGCCGCACACGCGGCAGTTGTGCGGCTTCACCTCGCTGTGCTGCATCATGTGGCGCTTCAGGTGGCTGGTCTGCGTGAAGGCCTTGTGGCACACCTGGCACTTGTGGGGCCGGGTGCCCTGGTGCGTGAGCATGTGGGTATGCAGGTGGCTCAGCTGCTTGAAGAGCTTCCCGCAGCGGCTGCACGCGTGCGGCTTGATGCCGCTGTGGCCCAGGATGTGGGTCACCAGGTTGTACTTGGAGGTGTAGGACTTCTCGCAGGTGGGGCACTGCCAGCGCTTCTGCGCGCCGCCCACGTCCACGTAGTAGCTGTCGTCGATCTGCACGTTCACGTCCACCCGCTCCACCTTCTGCTTGGTCTCCTCGCTCTGGGGCGGCTCCGCTTTGCGGGGCAGCGGCTCCGGTGGCCGCTTGGGCAGGAAGGTGTGCCGGCTGAAGGGGAAGGGCGAGGCCGAGGGCACGAAGAAGGGGAACACGAGGCCCGGGGCCACCTTGGGGTAGTAGGGGTAGGGCGCGGGCAGGAACGGAGGGGCCGCGGGCGCGGGCCACACGGCGCTGGGCTTCACGGGCTCCTGCTTGACGGCCTTGCCGCCCAGGGGCTCCAGGCTGCGGTAGAACTGGAAGCCCACGTTGCACAGGTCGATCATCCGCGAGTCGTACCTGGGCCGCGGCGGCGGCGGTGGCGGCGGCGGGAAGAGCAGGGGGAGGTCCGGGGCCCCCGGGTTCTTGCTCTCCTCGGGGTGCAGGGCAAGAGCCGCTTCTTCCACAGGGTGGTTATAGGGCATCTTGGTGGGCATGCTCTTGCGTTTGCGAGACCCTCCTCCTTCAAAGACCCCTGGGAACCCGTCTAGCTCTCCTGGAGGAGGCTCGTACCGGAACTGGGAAAACGGCCCCCGGAGGGCTTCCGGGAAGGGGTGTCCTGGGGGAGCCTTCCCTCGGGAAACCACGGGCTGCAGGCCGTGGGGAAAGGAGGGGGCCCTCTTCACACCCAAACTGAAATGCACATCTTCGTCTTTGACCATCTTCAGTTCCTTCTGCATCCTTGGCACTTTTCCTTTAAAGAGAAAGAAATTTATTGTTTTAAAAAAAAATCCCCTTTTTCCATTAAAATTTTTGGCTAGATGTCAGTACCAATTTATGGAGAGTAATGTTTGTTTAATACCCATCCCCGTTTATCCTAAAGCTGTTTAAAATATCATTTTTCCCCCTTGCAAACTCGGTTACTAATGTAGAAAGCACTGGTCTCTTGGAGTGGGACCTTAGGGCTCCAGCGAAAATCCACAGTCACAAAACCACAGCTGGGGCTGGGGTGGGGGCAGGGTATGAGAACGGGCTGGATTGAGAAGAAACCTGGGCATTTTCCCCACCTAGGATGAGAGTACCAAGGCCCAGAGAGATGAAGTGACGGTGCTGAAATCCCACGGCTACTCAGTTCAGGAGTCAGAACTAGTACACGTTCTTTCAGCTTGAGATGCAATGGCATCTGCCAAATGGCGATTTAAATGTCTTTTCGGGTCATTTCTTCTCTAAGTGAATTGATCTCCACTGCCTCTCCCTGTCTAAGAGCCTTTGCTGCTGGGGGATGGGGATACTGAAGGCCACACGGGAGAGACTTTACTGTTTATCTCAGATCTCAGACTATCTGAGTATACACCCCCAGCAAGGCCTGGTACTGGGGTATATCCAGCAGACAAGATCAATGTGATTAAGAAAAGCATATATTTCAGTGTTAACAGAGTCATTCTGGCAATCTGTGCATTCTACCCTTCCACCTGAAGTAACTTCAGGGGAAAAAATTTCCAAGATTGTGAATGTCTCAGACTGCACTTGTGTCTCTTCCTTCACACAGGCGTCATCATAGAGCTTGGTCTTTGGTGTTGGTGACTCCTGTGGTACCTGTGATTTCCCCTGGCATGTCTGGGAGAGCCTCTGGGGCCAGAATCTAAGCCAGGGGCCATGCTTCCTCACACATGTCTCCTTGCCAGTCTTGTAGCCTCCTTGCTTGTGTACAGGTGGAGAGAACCAGATGGCTGACTTCACATTTCCAGCAAAGGCCCTTCCTACCTAGATCTTCTGGGCCTGAATGGGATTGGCCCTCTTTGCTCAGCAGATGCTCTCACAGAACCAGTCAACCTGGTCAGGAGTCAGGTCTGGCCTCCAGCCACTGAAGACAGGGCTGGGATAGGTTCTGGATTCACACAGGGCTCTGGCCCCTGGGAATGACTACTTACTGAGCAGTGCAGTGTGAGGGTTCCAGAGGTGAGAGGACCAATGATTTTCTGTAGTCCCTGGTGAGGCAAATGCAATTTTATTTTGTCACCACTGACCTACTAAAGTGAAGAAACATTAGTGAACAGAGATGATGTGATTTTTAACATGAATGCAGAATTCTGTCTGCAAATTCAGAGATTTTACATATGCACATTTTAATTTCCTCCCTATTTTAATATGGCAAACATTTCCCCCCCAGTTTCTGACTTGTGCATATATATACTCCACCTCTAAAATAGTAGTCTGCCCTCTCTAGAATAAAATTGTAACTCAGGAGGTTTCAAAAAGCATTGAGATTCATCCATGGACATTTCCCCAGACTTGTAAAGCAGCAGCCCCTTCCTGCATAAAGATCTTAAGGAACATTGCCAATCCCTACAGAGGTCAAGGAGAGCTAGATCTGCTTCCTCCTGACCTTCTTGAGACAGAAGTCAGCTGTAGCTGCTGCTAGTTATTATTACCCCTGTCTTTTCAAGCTAAGGTGACAAAGAGGACCCTGGGGGGGGGGGTAAAAGAATTACACCCCAAAACCAAGTCCTTATCAGGGATGGGGAGTATTGAAGGGGAGAGCAGAGAACAGATGTCTCCTCAGGAGGCTTTTTATCAGTCAACTTAAAACCCTGAATGGCGTCTGCAAAAATTTTAACAGACTCCGAAAGACCTGAATGTGTGCCATCTACACGTTCCCCTCTATCTCTAAAAATAGCTCCACTGGCATCCATGAAAGATGCGGAATTCCCATGCAAGAGGCAAGAGAGGCATGGGTCAGCACAGGGAGTGGGGAACTGCAGGCCCTCCTCTGGCTGATAGTCTGTAGCTGCTCCCAGAAAAACAGCAGGTTAGAAGCCAGTTCTCTACCAGGATGTGCTGAAATAATGTGCAAAAATCAAGAACTGAAATTGTCAAAGTGGACAGCTATGGGAGAATGCAAAGACCATTGGTTTGAAGCCTGAGGACCTGGGTCTGAACGCTGGCTTTTGTATTAGCAGCTGTGGGAAAATGAGGAAGTTAATTTGGAGGTTTGATTTTCTCATCCGTGAAATAGGGCTTGGAATATCCCCATGGGGTTGTTGGATACTTAGGGTGTGTTTGTGAAAGCTTATTAACACTGGACAGTTTAGTACTGTACTCTTGCGTGGTAAGAAAGTATCGATAGACAGGAAAGGAGGCCTGAGGTGGTAATCAGGGATTGAAGCCAACTGACCTCATCTCTGTTTTCCAAGCTGAAGCTCACCGTCAATAGTGACTGGCATTTGGGCCTCCTCAAACCAAGGCTATACCTATTTGCCTCGAGTTGGTCTTGTCCCAGCAGGCAATGTGAACCACACTCAAAAAACCCAATGGGAAAGACCAGGATGAGTTTATTTACTTAGTATGGATATCAACCTTCTAGTGTAAGGATACTCTCTCATCCCTTCTCTACGGCCCCTTACTATTATGGACATATCTTCAAGTCTTACATTCATAACAGATGACTTTGGTTACCAAAGGGTTTTGGGATTGGATTAGGATAATTGGGATGGGGTGGTCTCATGAGCTATTTTAGCCAGTCTATGGGAAGCTGAGAAATTGTCCCTGCCTAATATAAGATGTCACTTTCCCAGAGACAGAGGACCTGTATGCCAAACTCAAAGTCTCAGACACTGGAACAGTGCTGGGTCAACACTGGCAAACCAGCTCTTGCAGTTCCTGCTGGACTGTGAGGGCAGAGACTGGGTCTGTTGGATTCACTGCTGGTTTCCAGTCCCCAAAATGATGCCTGGCACAAGGCAGGTGCTCAATAAACTGCTGTGGGATGAGAAGAAATGAATGGCTCTTACTTTTATTTTTAAAGTCTCCATATGGAAATTTTTATGTTGAATTTTATTATATCTTACATTTATATAGACTGCAGGTGACTTTGGGGGGACATCCCTAATCAGATCATGAGGACACATAAATTCTCAGGCAGTCACTGTGGGAAGAACCCAATATATACACCTTGCATGTGCTTTTGTTTGGCTCAGTTCCCAAGGATATCATTCTGTGAACTGACCCTCAGATTCAGGGTAAGCCCTAAATCCTGGCTGTACTAATGCTAGAGTACAAGGTTCTGCAACTCAGTCAGAAAAGAGGTACCTGAAAAGTCCGAAAGGCGACAGATAGAAAGACCCCTGGATTGCAACTGTGAAGCAGAAACCAGGAGTGGGTGATTACCCTCACTCTTCCACCCCAAGGAAATGTCTGGGAAGTTAGTAGCAGTCTATCCTTTGTACTAACGTGAGGGTGGAGAGGGAGCGGCCTTAGAATAATCACGCATTTTCATTGCTGTAGTCAGAGAATGTTCTAAGGTCCCTGGCTTTCTTCCATGTATACTCAGCCACCAAACCCATTAGGCTGTAAGTCATGAAGCAAATGGTTTGAGGAGGAGAATATTGAGTTGATCTATTTTAGAGGAAAATGGGATTCAGGATGTCTTCTCTAACAGGTGTTACCCATTAGAGTTAGTTAATGAGGAAATGGGGAATGAATGGATTTTAAAAACAAAAACAAAATCTCCTCTTGGAACTGTAAAGACCAATTAGAAATACAAGGCTTAACCAAGAAGAAACTACATTTAGTTTTGGGGAAAAAAATTCTTCTAATAATGCCCTTTAATTGGGAATTCACCTACTGCACCAAAATATAAATATCCCCCAGATAAAATTACTGGTATTTTGTGGTTCTCATTGGAATGGAAGTTCAGTCCAGTAAATGCTATTAGAAGAGTCACTCTGAGTCAGCATCCCAGGGGCAGATCTGTTTACCCTCAGTCCACAACACTGATTTCTATTCATTCTGAAATTGGTGAAAGAATATATTCTCTCATATTCTTTATTCCTTGAAGGTTTCCAGTGTTTCCTTGGAAAACATTACATTTTACTCTTGGAGAAGCTGGCTTCCCTTTTAGTTTGAGAGAGCGGCACTGTATTTACGTGGTCAGCCCTGCAGCTCTGACCTCAACAAAGATGGAAGCAGGGAGGAGGTGCAAATGGAGGAGAAATTGAAGCATAAGAAGCAGCAGTGAGAGAAGCGAAGGGTGGGGAGTCGTGGGAGGATAACAGGAAGGCAGGAGGGGAAATATGTGGATTGACTGCCAACCTCTCTGTTCATACAAAGGGATATTATGATAAGGCTCCTCTAAAATGGGATTTTATTGGATCACCTGGTTCTTTCTGAATTTGTGATAACAGAAAAAGCCTTTGAATCTTAGAATTAAACATTCTGATGATTCAACGTAATTGTCTTACTATATATGTGGTTGTACTGCTGAGTTCCTCATCTGCAGGTGTTTGGCAAGTAATGATTCAGTCTTGAGTTCCTAATATTGGCAGGAACAGAAGGATATCTGTATGCATCTGGCAGGTAGAGCATTGTGTTCTAAAGAAATAAATGGTCTGCCTTGTCGCTCCCTGGGTTAGACGTAGACTCCAGAAGAGGGAACCAGATGCCTGGTAGCCAGACCCCAGGGCCCTTCTGGATGCTCCTATGTCCCCTGTTTAGTTTGTAAACCCGAATTCCTTTCATTTTATTATAAAAAGTAATCTATCAGCACATAGCATGAGTTGAGTTTCCTAGGTTGGTCGGAAAATACTAATTGGTGATGAGACCTATTCACATGTGCAATAGTTAATTGAACTCACATAATGTTTTTTTAAGTTCCTAAATACCACCAAGACATAACATAAAGTCAAACTTAGTTTTCCATTGTTTAAATTGTCCATAATGAGCCTGCATACATACTATTTGCATATAGATATAGATATGCTTTTACAGAGTCCTTAAAACAACAAGAAATTTAGCTACCAACTTGCATAGGTTAAATGAATGTGGGTTTCATTTAGGAAAGTGATTAATGCCTAGGTCTAGTTTCTGAAAAGCACTAGTTACTTGAACACTGGAACAGCTGCTAGCATGTAGGGTTATCGCTGCCCTCGTGACCCATTTAAAGGAAGGAAATGAATTGGAGATAATGACTTAGCAGTTCTCTCTCCCAACTCTCAGAGCTAATATATCACTCAGGGATGGAGCTCCAACTGGAATGTTAGAATTTTTCTCCTAATTTCTTTGGAGTATCCTTAGAATATATCTCAATTTTATTGTTATTTCGTGTTCATGAACTAAGTAAACTTGATATACCCACTCCTAGCTAAGCCAATAAACACATGCATGTTCAAAAGCTGAATTTAGTCTGTCTCTGAAAATGACAGCATGTTTGGTCTGTTGGACCTTAGAATCAGCAGACAATACCAGAAAATGTGACCCTCTGGCAAGCAAAAGTAGTAAGAATCGACACATAATAGATGAAGTTAGCCATGTGTGGAAGGAACCTATTTTAAAAGTGTCACTCAAGGGAATAGTTTTGTGGAAAGGGGAGCAAAAATCTGTTTTGTATCATAGTTGTCATATTTGTCAAAACTCAGAGAACTAAAGAAATGAATTTTACTGTACATAAATTCAAAATAAGTTTAAAAATATAAAAGAAACATACCAAATGCCCCCTGTATATTATAAAAGACATAATTGAGGATATTTGAGAAATACCCAGCAGTAGTTAAGATGACCAGACTCTATACTCTAATCAGTTCATATCTTTGGAAAGCATCCAATAACATGCATATGGTATATAAAGAGGGGTATTTGTTTTTAAGAATTTGATGATCTAAATTCCTGCTCTATCCAAAGGGGAGATGTTATATATGGCTGATACCAGGTTTTTCTGTTTTTGTATGTATTCAATTCCGCAAGAACTTTGTGAGGCAGGGATTGTGCGTTTAACTATCCTTCCAGGTCTTCTAATCTTTGGCCCTGCTTTCATGTTCAGCAAATAGTCTTCTCTAATTGCTCCAACATTCTTTGAAATGTAAGTTACTCTATTAGTGGGTAAGATCATCCTGGTGACTAGAAAATATGCTCCTACCCCTTGTCAATTAATAGGTTGATATTGACATTTAGGTCCATAGATAACTCTTGTGAATGAATCATTTCCCCCAAGACTGATTAATGGAGTCTCTTACAAAATGGAACTGGTGAATCTGTAAGCCTGCTGACCAAATCCTGAGTCATGGCAGTCCCACCAGGAACCGATACTCTATGAAATCTACCTGTGTAGCAAGCTATCTTCTTTCTCTGATACTTTTCATTGAAGATATTAACCAGAGTGTCCCAAGTTTCTATAGGGCAGGAGGTGGAAAGAACCTAACATATTGGAGGCTTTATGGAGACTCAGAGGTGAAACTTGCCTTTCCACCAGAGTTGGAAGAACATTCCTCACTTTTCTGAAGTCTATTATATTTGTTTGATGTTCCACTCATTGACTGGGTCCTGTGCTGCAAGTCACCTTTCTGTGTGGGTGAGTAGCTTATATTTCTAACAGAATCTGGTAGAAAGTCAGAAACATGCCTGTTGCCTTATATATTGTTGGGATTCAATAATTGTTTGGGAATTTACTTGGCAGATGCCATGTCCTAGCTTGCTGTTGCTCTGTGATCCCAAGCAGAATTTTGCCCTTACATGAAAGAAGAAATAACTGGTTTTCTTGGCCTGTTCCAATTCATCCTGAGCCAACTTCACATCAATGAACTGCCAAGAACATCTCCAGTGAGGAAGAGGCTTTAGGGAAGGTGTGGCAATGACTAGGATTGTGCTTTCCAGAAAACATGGTCCCCTCTGCTTTATCCTTGCTCAGAATCTTTGGCCAACATGTGCCCTCTTCCTTTGACCTGGAAGATGGAATGTCCTGTTACACTGAAATGAATGAATGTGGGAGGGCTCTGGAAATGCCCAAGAGGACAGCGATCACATGCCACTGAGCCCCTGAGGGAGCGTGTCACCATTCTAGCAAACAGTATCCCAGGAGGGCAGGCCACCACCATTTCTCTTGCTTATTCAACAATGCCAAGTGCCCCATGATCTCCAGGCAAATACTCACTAGCTTTGTGGAAATGCCCATCCTAATGGGCAGATGGATCTGTGACCTCATCCTTTCTTTTTATTTTTACATGGGTAGGGTTCCTGCTCTTTTTCTGCCCTCTGATGAATAATCATTCCTTTTTCCCTTATGCTTTTTAGTTCAAGATTTTCTCATTGACCTGTTTCATTGCTGATTCTTGTATTCATTCTACTCACTAAAACCATTCTTAGAAAATATATATACTTTTAAAATATATAGACTCATCTCCTCATGTACTTGTACACATAGCCTATTTTGGGGAAGAAATACAGGAATCTTGTAGTATTAGTTGCCTCTCCAGAGGAAGATTGTATGGCTGGAGGAAGAGGGCTTGAAAGTATAGCCGCTAGTCTGAGGGAACAGTTCCATCCGAGTCTGTAGGAAGATGCTGCTCAGTTGTACAACTCCCTGCACAGAGAGGAGACTTTTAATTACATACCCTTTCAACTTATACAGTTGTGTACAGTGAGTAACTTAGTTATTCAAATACTTGCATTTAAAATATAAAAATGCATATTGTCTTTCAAACATCAAATATTCAGACAAAATTAGTATTGAAATCCCTTTCCTTTTGAAAGCTGAACAATTCTCTCTATATGTTTCTCTGGACTCTGTTTTCTGCCCAACGTCTTCTGATGCCTGGGCGGCAGAATAGGTAGAGTTCTGGTGCCCACACTTCTACCTCTTACCTTGGACAAGTCACTGAACGTCTGAACCTCCTTACCTGTTGGCAGAGTTTACCCTGGTTTATACTTTGGGCATGCAGCTTTATAACCCAGGCTTATATCATCAAGGAAATAAGTATAAGCAACCACAAAGACCACATTAAGAAAGTCGCAAATTAACTACATTCAATCACAGATAAACTATGTTCAATCTTGAAAGTTCAGGTTTGGAAGAAAAGCTATGACTAACCTAGACAGCATGTTAAAAAGCAGAGACATTACTTTGCCAACAAAAGTCTGTCTAGTCAAAGCTATCTATGGTTTTTCCAGTAGTCATGTATGGATGTGAGAGTTGGACCATAAAGAAGGCTGAGCGTCAAAGAATTGATGCTTTTGAACTGTGGCATTGGAGAAGACTCTTGAGAGTCCCTGGGACTGCAAGGAGGTCCAACCAATCAATCTTAAAGGAAATCAGTCCTGAATTTTCATTGGAAGGACTGATGCTGAAGCTGAAGCTCCAATACTTTGGCCATCTGATTTGAAGGGCTGAATCATTGGAGAAGACTTTGATGCTAGGACAGATTGAAGGTGGGAGGAGAAGAGGATGACAGAGGATGAGATGGTTGGATGGCATCACCGTCTTGATGGACATGTGTTTGAGCAAGCTCCGGGAGTTGATGATGGACAGGGAAGTCGGTTGTGCTGCAGTCCGTAGGGTTGCAAAAAGTTGGACATGACTGAGCAATTGAACTGACTGTCTCATTTCCCCAAAAAGATAAGTCTGACCTCAGGATTCACAGTAATTACAGAATCACACTCAAATATGACTAATCCAGTTTCTCCATTCTACCCATCCCTGAGTTTTTCCTTGGCTCTTTCCCCAGGGCTGAGAAGGAACTCCGAGATGCTAAGGATGAGATTGTTGGATTTGGGGCAATGTCAGTTCCTCCCCTGCCCCCAGAACCTTGAGGCAGTTAACTTAAAAGCTTCTTTCAGACTAAAAGTATGATTATGTTTACGCCACTGCAAAATCATAAAATGTCAAAGCACAAAGCGTGCTTCAGCCTTCAGATAGAATTAGTCCCTCTTTCCTCTCAGTCCCTGAGTCTGTACCCACACCCTTGATGTAGCTTCCTCCCAGAGTATTGCAACAATCTGCCTCCCCACCACACTGTGATCCTGTTGAGGCCAGGACTAGTTCCCAGACTTTTCTGTGCCTTCTCTGACTTGTACAATGACTGGTACTTACTAACATTTTTAAGTGATTCATTTTCAAATTGCAATAATTTTCTAGTCTTAAAATGATTTTATTCTGTTTTTATATGTAATAATATGTAATGTAATATAGTTTAGGATTTGTCATTGTTTCAGCATGTCTCTGATTCTGGGGTTTTTCTTTATCAATTTCTCCTTTCTAATAAGTTCTCTCTCATCCACCCCAAATGTTAACTTTCTGCATAGAAAAAAGGGCCAAGAAGTCAATTTGCCAACACCTAACCGCCTTGACCATTCATTCTTAGGTGGTTTCTACACTATTTTGTTCATTGTTCCTTTTTGACATGACTGTTAGCACCTCACTTTCTTTCCATTCCCACACCTACGAGTCTAGTTCAATTGCCCACAACGTTAGTCCAGGATTACTTTCAACAGTTTTCATCCACTTTTCCAGATCTTACTTCTCCTTTCTTCCAAATCCCTTTAATACCAACGCCAATTCCATCTTCTGAAAATTCATCATCCTAATTTTGCTTGTGGTGATGATGTGCCTGGCAAGAACACTAACCTTCCTAGACATCCTTTCAGTTAGGAGCTGCCTTGTGCCACAGTTCTGGCCAATGAGATGTAAGCAAAGGCTGCTAGGAACTTCTGAGAAAGCTTTTGCACTCCTGATGCAGAAACCTCCCGCTTTATCCTTTGCTGTCTCTTTTTTCTGCCTGGAACATGGATACGAGGCTGGAGATGAAGCAGTCATACTGGAACAGTGAAGTGATAAGGTTAATGACAATGCCTTCCACAAAGTATGGCTGAAGGCAAGAGGGAAAGTGTCACTGTGGAACCTCTGCACGCACTTTATGCCGTACTTCTTGTTATTTGAGAAAATAAATCCTTTACTTGCTTGAGAAAATGTATTCAGAGTTTTGTGGCTTGTAGCTAAATATATTCCCCATCTGATACACAGAGCAAATCAAGTGTAAATCTCTTTCTCTGACCTTCAAAGTCCTTTATAAGCAGGTCCAATTCAATTCTCTTTGTCTCTAAAATCCCCTCAACCCAGTGGAGACTACTCTTTCACTATCTTCTACATGGGGTAAAGTAACTCTTCCCTCTTTGCCTTTGCTTAGACTGGTTGGTCATCCAGGAATATTCTTTCTATTGATCTACCTCATCTTCCAGACTGAACTTAAATTCGGCTTCTTCCTGTAACTTCTTCTGCTACTCTTATACCCAATTATCTCTCCCAAGAAGATAAATTCTATTGCATGATCTTAAGGAGGCGTGAATTAAATACGGTGTTTTTCCTTGTATTAAACTAACTATTTCATGGTTAGGTTTTGTTTTTCCAATCTGTATGTAAGCTGCCTTCAGCCCAGGATTCGTCCTCTTCTCTCTGCCATCGTGCCCTGCATGACACAGATTGCCATGGAGGTACCCAACACAGAGGTGCTGCTGGGCTCGGATTCTCTTACTATCCACTGCTATATTTGTTTTTTAAAACAGATTTGTCTGTGGCTTTAAGAGCACATGTGAATTTAGATTGTGTTTTCTTCTGATAAAATTAATATTACCATTAGTTGCCAGTTCATAATCAGTATGAGTTAATTTGTTATGTGGAAATATTTTGCAGTAGCAAACATCACTGATTCTTTATTGTTGTGAGCATTACATTGGATTCATGTTGTTGGTAGCACATCTATTGGTACTGGAAATCAACCTCCAATCTCTTAAATCTGAGTTTTAGGCATGAAGAGGATGTGAGATTAAACAAGGAGAAATGGCTCCTATTTCTCCTTGTCTCAGAAGCAGCTACAGTGGCCAGTTTAAGGCGTGGCTTGGGGGAGAAACACACATCTGCTCTCAGGCTCCTGTTCTGAGCTGGAGCCAGGTGGCTGGAGGGAACAGAACTGCCCAAAAGCCTCCTCGGAGGGCAGAGTTCCCCTGCTGAAGGCAATGGAAGAAAAGAGAGAAGAGGGGAAAATGGCACGGTGGATTAGACCTCCAAGGGTTTAATTACTCGTCTAGGAAATTGAAATAATAACAAGACTCATGTCTTGGACAGTTTTGTGTCCTTCCTTAGGCATTTTGACTGTGAAAATCTAAAAGGAAATTAGTGTAGGGAGTTGTCCAAATTCAAAAATGAAGGTTATTGGAACTTCTCAGTTTTTTTCATTTTTTCTTCAATGAGATATTACCACATTTATATCCTCACTTTCTTCCTCCCTGTCTCAAACACACACACACACACACACACACACACATACTCACAGACATTGCTATATTCTGTATGTGTCTTGTATTAACGAAATAAAAGTACAGCCAGTATGGAGATCCCATAAGAAATTAAAAATAGAACTACTATACAATTCAGCAACTTCACTGCTGGGTACATATCCAAAGAAAACAAAGCTGTTATCTCAAAGAGATATCTGCACTTCCATGTTTTTGCAGCATTACTCACAATAGCCAAGGTATGAAAACAGCTTAAGTCAATCTAAAGTTACGCAATCTAAAGTTTGTGAATGTAAAGGCTTCCCTGGTGGCTCAGATGGTAAAGAATCCTCCTGCAATGCAGGAGACCTGGGTTTGATCCCTGGGTCAGGAAGGTCCCCTGGAAAAGGGAACAACAACCCATTCCAGCATTCTTGCTGGAGAATTCTATGGACAGAGGAACCTGAAGGGCTACCGTCCATGGGGTCACAAATAATCGGACACAACTGAGCAACTAACCACACACAATCTAAAGTTAGCAACCCCCCATCTGCCAGCTCTCTCTTTCTCAGCCCCAGCTTTATTTTGCTCTCAAGTACTACCTGGAAAATAGTGCGTTAGAAAATATCTTGGCCATTCACCTATTTATTCTCCACCTTCCCCATTGGACCGTAAGCTTCATGAGACCAGGTACCTTGCCTATGCTCGTCACTGTTCAACCCACCTAGAAGAGTGCCTGACACGTAGTAGCTCAACACATTTGGATTTTTTGGGAGGTTTTGAATATGTAGCACTCCCTCCACACACACCTAAAAAATGGAATGCCTAGCACCCTCCCTAGACCTATATTATATCAGGATCTCTGTTGAAGAACTCTGTAGGTGATTGTCATGGTCATTCGAGCTTAGGAACTACTTTAAGGAGTTGCCTGAATACAGAGCCTGTACAATGAGGGTAGCATGAGTGGGCATGGGAGTGGGGTGGAGGAGGGATTCTGATGAAAGACCCCTGTGACTCGCAGTCATCCCTGCCTTTCCACCACCCACTCAGGCTCCTAGATTTGGGCTGTGGGGGTGAGGAGAAGATTCTTCTCTATGCCAAGCTGAGTTGATGAAACACAGCCCATAGCAGTGGCCATTCTGGGGTGCAGGTAATCCACAAAAGAAAGCATCCCTGGATAGGTCGTGCTGTACCTGGTGAGAGAGTGGGCAGAACCCTCCTAATCCCTCTTCCTGCCAGGCCTAGCCACCTTGCAAGAAGCTGGGCTGGAGAATTGCACCCATCCCCAGCCCCTCACCACAGGGATAGGTCCTCTTGGCTCTTTTAACCTGCAAAGATTTGACAATGAGGAAGAGGGTACAAGATTTTTCTCCCTGCATGACTATGATACTTCTGAAAGGTTGAGTTGCGGGATTTTTTTTTTTTTCACTTCTCTCTTGGAAATCACCTCCATATGCTGATTGGACCGAGGACAAGACTTCTTCTTTACACTGAGAAAGCATTTTCCGCTATATTTAGGAGACAAGTGGGACTACTATTTTCTCAGCTTCCTTAATGGATTTCAATGCCATTTGTCAAGGTTGGTTTTCTTTAAAAATCTTTTTTTAATTTTCTAACAACAAACAACTAGATGTAAAATCTTCCAATGTACATTGATTGATGGTTCACACATTTTGGAATATCTAGCTCATAATTTTAGAAGGAAGCAGCTGGTACTCTTGACATTTAATTCCAACAAAATGCCTCATTCAATTCCCCCCTCTCCCAGATAGGGTACACAGACTATTGGAAAATATTCAATAATACTGATCCAAATGTCCACATTAAATGTGGAAGAAAGGTAGCCTAAGCTTTTAACATCCTGAAAGCTGAGCTAATGGCATTGAAATGGCTGTTCTTAAGAAAACATGACTGTGGCAAGAAAAGGTGGCTATTTTAGTTGCTGTTGATATCTGCATGGGCGACCTTTGAAACTAGGGTAAATACATAGGTTTTTGTTCCTGGGGCAGGTGACAGTTTTATCCAAGGGACTTTGCTGTAAATCAATGGCATAAGTATTAATAATGACAGCTATTGTTAACTGAGGACTTGCTGTATGCAAGGTTTTTACATGGATTCTCTTGTTCATTCACTACTATTATTATCCCTACTATCCCTATAAGGTACTTGAGGTATAATGAGTATAAATAATTTGTCTAAGGTCACATCTTGAAAGTAGTAGTTCACAAATCACTTGTTGGCACATCTTTGCTATAAAGGGTCAAAGAGTAAATTTTTTTTTGGCTCTGTGAAGCCTACAGAGTCCATTGCAACTAGTCAACCCTGCTGTTGGAGCAAAAGTAGCTATAGTTGCCATGTGAACAAATGGGAGCGTCTGTGTTCCAATAAAACTTTACTGGTGATATGTATATAAATGGAAGAGAGAGAGAAAGGACTATATCTCAATAAAATTGGACAAAACTATTAATTAATTAATTAAACATCACTAAATTACACTAACTTTTAAAGGCTACCATATTGTATAGTTGAAAAAACCTTTATTTACAAGAGCAGGTGAGGGGCTGGACTTGGCCCTGGGGCAGTAGATTGCTAACTCTTGCTCTTCGCCATGATGCTAAGCTCTCTCCTGAGGCCTTTTGCTGGACTCTCTTACTTCAATAATCCTCTTTCAGGATCATTTGCATTTATGTGTGAGCCATTGAGCCTACTTATACAATGACCTACTGAGCAAATAATTGTTATTTTTTAGTGAGTCGTATTCTCTTTAATGACAGCAACATTCTAAATGTTATGATAGGAAAGGGCTTCTGGAGGGGTGGGATTATAAGCCAACAAGGACCCCTCAGAGGAAAGCCTCTGGGAGCATCTTAGCTCTCAGGAGCTTGTAAGCTGGCATGATGGAAGAGGAGCTGGGTTTTGCAGCATCTGCTCTGTGCCAAGCCCTGTGCAGAGACTCTTCGTGCTCTCTATGTCTCCAGAATGTCTATAGACAGCTCCTTCCATATATCTTCAAGGAGGCCCTCAAAAACATACAAACCAGTAAGATAAAAGACCTGAAGAAGTTGGAATCCTGTATCACCTAATCCCCACATCAGTCCTTCAAGACAGTCATCATTATTCCATTTTATAGATAAGAAATAGAAGCTCAGAAGGTAAGTTACTTGCCTGAGGTCAGACAGTAAGTAAGTGGCTGGGCTGGCATTTCATAGCAGACGTGCCCAATTTCTTCGCCTGTATACCTTCTAGTTGGCCACACTGCCCCTTTGTAGTGGCCTGCACACCTCCCCTTACTTCATAACTCAATCACTGAGTGAGTTTGGAAAGTCAGTTCAATTTGAAATTCTGTTTGCTTCTACTCTGTAAAAATGAGGGTAGGAAAACTTGGTGTATCCTACTCATTTGACATAGTTGCTAAGATAGTCAAGCAAGATAGAACATGTGAAAGATTCCAGCAAAGTGTGAAACTCTGTGAAGGTACCCTGGTGGCATGTGTCAGAGGACTGGTCAGAGCTGTGGGAAGGCAGCAACTTTCATCTCTTGCCACACTGCTAGCCACTGAAAGGGTTTCCTTGCCCCCAGGGTACCCTGGGCCACTGAATCATTCAGGTTGCCCAAGTCTGGGCAGGAATTAGCCCCCCAAAATCCCCTGAAATCAGCCCAAAGCTCAGGAACTTTGAAAAGGTTATAGAATAGTCATCCAATTTCTGTTCACACAAATTACTCTTATAAAGGCACTTGTGTCATCACCACCCCTCCACACATTGCCTTCCTCCTACTTCCATTCCTCTAGTTTCAAAAGGGGTTCTTTTTGAAAGAATACATATAAATCCAACCCTTTCTCCCATACCTACCCCCTGCTCTGTTATTTCAATGACGTGATAGGGAATGTGGTATAAGATGACTTTCATGGGTCTTTGCCTCAAACCTGTGACCTTTCAAAACTCTTGGCTAAAAGTTAGACAGGATGAGATGGTTGGATGGCATCACTGACTTAATGGACATGAGTTTGAGCAAGCTCCAGGAGATGGTGAAGGACATGGAAGCCTGTTGTGCTGCAATCCATGGGGTTGCAAAGAGCTGGGCATGACTGAATGTCTGAACAATAACAACAAAAAGTTAGGAACTAGAACACTGGAATAGATTGATTGTATTAGGAAAAAAATTCCATATGTCAAAAGTCACATAAAATTCAAAAGGAAATGGCAAACTGGAAAAATATTTGCAACACAGGACACAGAACTAGTATTAATATCTAAGATCTTCTACAAATCAATCACAAAAGTGACTACTTAAAGTGGAAAACTGGGCAAAAACCATCAAAAAGCAATGCACAAGACCATTCAAGAGACAAATAAAAAAAGATTTTGGCTAGTTTCAAGTAACTCCAGATATGCAATTCTTATGGAATCATCAAAGTGGAAATGTTTAGATAAAACATACAGGATTATATCTGTTCTATCTGGCATATTTAAATTGTGTGTGTGCATGTGCACACACTCACACGGGTGTATGTAATCTCTCTATAAAAACTTACACCTGTCTGAGACAATTTGGTTGACTGGAGAGAATGCTGTTGGAGACAAGGATTGGACTGAAGGTCAGATTTAAAACTTATGAAAACCACATATACAAATGTAGCCAAGATTTCAACTCTGGGGATTTGGACAGAGGGAGAAAGAAGCAGATATATTTAAAGAGGAAACAGTCTCCCAAACTCTTGTTTTGCAAAAATGTCTGGAATGAAGTTTACAGGGCCTGAGGCTCCATCAAACACAAAATCATATGGAGAAAATATGACAAAATCAATGGAGAAAAATCCATTCATGAAACTAACTCATCCTAATGCAAATGACATTTTATGATTAGAGACAGAAACTGGTGTGAAGAACATTTTTTAAGTCAATGCAAAAGTGTGCAGAAATAAGTGGATCTAAGTTGACAAAGAATTGTGTGACAAATTGATGAGGTGGTGAGGAAAAGTCAATTAAGATACTGATGGGCCTGTTATGAGAATCTGAATGCTACAAGACTGAATCTAGAAGATTCTAGGTAAAGACTATTTCCTTGGAAGTGTTAGTAAAAGAAAGAGTTTTTTAAATGCTTTTCCATGACCTATTTTCTGTCCTTTGGAGATTTTTGACTTTGAGTGGTTGGGATAGGCTGACTCCCCCTGCTCCCTCCAATAACAGGTTGATTCTATTAGATTATTAACCTTCTCTGGCTTTCTTATAAAAAGAGTACATTTGATAACATCATTTAATGGGGCACTTGAGAAATGGCCCCTTTCAAGTGCTCATCTGCATTTGTCCTGATTGAAAAACTGGTGAGACTAACTTAAGATAGAACTAAACACCTTTCCACTGAGGGTCTCACCTGGTAAGAGGTGACTCATTTGGGTCCATTTAATAATAACAAAAAATATGAGCAAAGCCAATCTAGAGTTTAGGGACTTGCCTATTTCAAAAACCTTTGCGTTTCAGCAACTCCATAGGGATTGATGGAAAATTCAACAAAAGTGGAGAATGGTCCTGCCTTAGAACTTCTGAGGGAGAATTAAGCAAACCATAATATAAGTGACCCTTGGTATATCTTATTCTAGAAGAAATGAGTTCTGTGCCAATCCATGTTTTCTGAACTTCCTGTGAAGAGTGTGTGGGATAGTCAAAGAAGGAGAGAGCACCATGTGTAGATACTTTAAGACTGACAGGTGACTCAGCTCTCTCACACTGTCTAGGCTGCTGGCAAATGGCAGGCATAGTACAAAGCCCACACAGTGTGGTGGTTAGCAGAAAAACTGGAAGAAAGTCATGAAATCTGTTTAGGTAAGCTGGCTATTGATCAAGACGGATTACAAGATAAAATGAATTGGGACCGGAATTAGATTAAGGTGAGCAACTCTACACAATTTATTTTTGCTGCTACTGCTTCTAAGTCGCTTCAGTCGTGTCTGACTCTGTGCGACCCCATAGACAGCAGCCCACCAGGCTCCCCTGTCCCTGGGATTCTCCAGGCAAGAACACTGGCGTGGGTTGCCATTTCCTTCTCCAATGCATGAAAGCAAAAAGTGAAAGTGAAGTCGCTCAGTCGTGTCCCACTCTTAGCGACTCTATGGACTGCAGCCCACCAGGCTCCTCTGTCCCTGGGATTTTCCAGGCAAGAGTACTGGAGTGGGTTGCCATTGCCTTCTCCAATTTATTTTTAATGACCTTTAAATAATATAATTCATTACCATTTAAAAATCTAATACTGCAATGTTTAAAGAAGAAAATGAAAATGATCAATGATACCACAACCCAGAGTAACTGTGTTAATATTTTTGGTCTGTTTCTTTCTAGTCTTTTACTATGCATGAACACATTTGCTTTTACGATACTGATTATTTACTATATATCTCTATGCAATATGTAATTACGTCTGTGATAGACTACTTCCTACATAAATCTTGGTTGAGTTTCTATTGTTTACTTAAATTAAATTCTCTAGAAATAGAATTACCTAGTCAAAAGATATGAATTTTCAGGTCTCAACACATATCGCAAAATTGATTTCTGGGAAGGTCAACCTAATTTATTCTTAAATTATCCACTTCTTTAAGTGTATTTTTTTCCCTTTATGGAACCTTTCATTTTTCACTTGAAATTAAATAAGCTCCTAAACTTGGCTCAACATTGTAATAGGAATAAAAGACAAATCTAAGTTTATTGAGAGAATTGTGACTTTGTGGTGACATACTGAGATAATTCTCAACTTTCTCAAAAACTTTCATATCCATTATTACATTTAGTCCCCACAAAAAATCCCTGAGGTAAAAATTAATTTTAGAATGTTTTAGGCATGAAAGAGTATTTCAGGCATTATCTTGTTCAGATTTTATTAATGTTTCCATCTGACAGATGCATAGGGAGGATATGAGAGTTTTCAAGTTCTAGAGTCTAAGTGTTTGGCATCTCAGTCCATATATTAACTTTCCCCTGGATGAAGGAACTCTGTGCTGGTCCCTTTAAGGCTTTGTATCACTCCTAATTTCCTCCTCCCTCTTCATTGTTTTATCAGTGTTATTAGGAAATACACCATTCAATCTCTCCTGGTTATAGGGATATGGAAATCTGGACTGAGACTCATAAGAAGAGACAGAGCAATCTGTAAAGAAACACTTTATCAGTGATGTGGATGATGACCTAGAAAAGTACCCCCAAGAGTATGTTGATGTCAGTGACCCAACAGACCTGAGAAATTCAGGTCTGAACTTGTGGTGAACTTAATAAACCAAAGTGATTAAGAGAAATAGTGAAAACAAGTTTAGAACTCCAGGCTCAATATATTTTAGTACCAGACTATTCTGACCATGAGGGCTGCCGAATGCTGGAGTATGCTAAGACTCAGGGGAAACTGTTTTCACTAGTAATTCTCACCTGCTCAATGAACTAGGTACAATAGGTGAGTTCTGTCAACAGACAGGATGAATCCTCGAGAACTGTCAAGGCTCCATCCACCCCAAAGACTGGACATTCTTTGCAGATTATCATCTGCTTAATGCTCTGTGGATTACAATATGTTACATAGAAGTTAAAACAGCACTCTGCTGATGCTTGATGGTCTATCACAGCCTCTGGTCAGTTGTTGTTTCATTTTCTCCCAGGGCTTCCCTGGTGGCTCAGCTGGTAAAGAATCTACCTGCAATGCATGAGACCTCGGTTCGATCCCTGGGTTGGGAAGATCCCTTGGAGAAGGGAACTAGGGCTACCTACTCCAGTGTTCTGGCCTGGAGAATTCCATGGACTATATAGTCCATGGGGCTGCAGAGTCAGACACAACTGAGAAACTTTCACTTTCTTTCACTTTTCTCCCAGGGGTCGAATTTATTTTATTCTAAAACATCTCCATAGCATTTCCATTTATTCTGTATATGTAATTTAAAATTTTGAGAAGCCACTTCTTAAAATGCCTGACATTTAAGAAAATCTGGCCCTGTATTGCCAAGTATCACATGTATAGAAAGTAGCACAGTTCAGCCTGTTGAATGTGCCAGATTTTCCTTAAAATTAACATTCATGCCATATGTTGGTACCCTAAAATCAATACTACTTTGACTGATGAAAATGCAAAAAGAAAACATTCTCAGACTGAGTTCTGTTCTCTTTCTTTGTAGACACTGTTTTATGGAGGCATTAGCAATGGTATTCTTTGGGAGTGAAATTGAGTGCCTCCTCTGTAATGCTTGGTGAGAGGTCAAACACCCGAAGTGTGGAAGCCAGGAGAGCCAGCTTGTAAGGCAACGGAACCTAAAGCATTGGCCCTACAAGATGGCCCTGTGTTCTCAATCTGCTATCCAGCTCCAGACAATGCCTTGGAGGAAACTTGGAGGTAGTTTCCTCATTCTCCTCATCCACCATGGTGGTGGAACCTCATCCACCATCATGATGTTCCGGAGGGCAAAGTGGAGAGGAGGGGGCTGGAAATCTCTCACTGAACTTAGAGAGGGCATTACACCAGAAATTTAGACAGTGCCCTGGCAACCCAGGGTGACAAGTGATCTATACTCACACATTCCCTTGTGGGTCCCAGCTGCTGGGCCTCATGACCTTTGAGGTCACATTCCCTCTGAGTTGCTCCTCTGACCCTATCTACCCCTGCAGCAGATAGTCTCCATGATGCCAGCCAGAAGTAAATCTTTATGCCTATGGTTTGAGCATCTGCACTGTTGTGGGTTTGCAATGTACTTTGTCTTTGTGTTTATATCACTGTGCTCCCTGAACCCCTCTGTGGCTAGGGCAGAGTGTGGGGCTCTCCCTGACACACAGAGGGCACAAGCTTTGCTTATAAATATTGACCCTAAACCTGTCCCAAAGGGGAGGACAAGAGGGCAAGGTTATATTACCACTAAAACCATCAGACATATTTAAACTATGATGGGAATTTTGTGCCTGGGGCTTTGTTCTGCTGCTGCTGCTGCTGCTAAGTCACGTCAGTCGTGTCCGACTCTGTGCGACCCCATAGACGGCAGCCCACCAGGCTCCACCATCCCTGGGATTCTCCAGGCAAGAATACTGGAGTGGGTTGCCATTTCCTCCTCCAGTGCATGAAAGTGAAAAGTGAAAGTGAAGGCAGTCAGTCGTGTCCTACTCTTCGCAACCCCATGGGCTGCAGCCTACCAGGCTCCTCCATCCATGGGGTTTCCCAGGCAAGAGTACTGGAGTGGGGTGCCATTGCCTTCTCCGTTATTCTGCTACAGTATTAAATAAAAATGGTGCACTCTTGAAGTTGAAGCAGGCATGTACATCTGTATCATGAAGGATATACAGTATTTAAGGGGAACGTTTGAAAATCCTACCAGTAGGAGAACCTAAAAAACGTCTGGAAACCTCTTTTAAAAAAAAATTTATTATGGAAATAAACTATAAGAATAGTAAAATGAATCTCCACGTCTCACACCAAGTTTCATTTATGACGAAGCTTATTTCATCTATACCCACCCACTACCCTACCTCACAACTAGGATGATTTTCAAGTATATCCATAGCAACTTATTGTTCCATCTATACCTCTTTTAGGACATATCTCAAACATAAGCACTTTTCTCTTTAAACTTAGTTATAATACTGTATGTAACTTCAAAAATCAATAGTTCCCTTAATCATTAAATATCCAGTCAATATGCAAGTTTCTCTAGAAAATCCAACTTTTTGGCTTTGGAGTGAAAGACAGGTTTTTGAAATTTTGTCAATTTACTAGTAAGGTAGCCAATTTTCCATCTCTGAGATGTCATAGAAGAGTTTGGAAGGTTGAAAGGAAAGATCTCTTTGGGAGCTGTGATAATGAATATAAACAGAAGAAAAAACTATTTGGACTTCCTTACCATGGAGTCAATGGTTGTTAAGACTGAAGAGGCTGTTACACATTATCTAGCCCCACCACACTTCCTTATTGTAAACTGAGGCACAGAGGAGTAAACTGACTTCCTCAAATTCACACCGCTAATTAATGATGAAGTATTCACTTCATGGGAAATAGATGGGGAAACAGTGGAAACAGTGTCAGACTTTATTTTGGGGGGCTCCAAAATCACTGCAGATGGTGATTGCAGCCATGAAATTAAAAGACGCTTACTCCTTGGAAGGAAAGTTATGACCAACCTAGACAGCATATTAAAAAGCAGAGACATTACTTTGCCAACAAAGGTCCGTCTAGTCAAGGCTATGGTTTTTTAAGTAGTCATGTATGGATGTGAGAGTTGGACTGTGAAGAAAGCTGAGCCCTGAAGAACTGATGCTTTTGAACTGTGGTGTTGAAGAAGACTCTTGAGAGTCCCTTGGACTGCAAGGAGATCCAACCAGTCCATCCTAAAGGAGATCAGTCCTGGGTGTTCATTGGAAGGACTGATTTTGAAGCTGAAACTCCAACACTTTGGCCACCTCATGCGAAGAGTTGACTCATTGGAAAAGACCCTGATGCTGGGAAGGATTGGGGGCAGGAGGAGAAGGGGACGACAGAGGATGAGATGGTCGGATGGCATCACCGACTCAATGGACATGAGTTTGGGTAAACTCTGGGAGTTGGTGATGGACAGGGAAGCCTGGCGTGCTGCGATTCATGGGGTCACAAAGAGTCGGACATGACTGAGCGACTGAACTGAATTGATTCAATTTTAAAATCTTAGAGGCTCTATTTAAGATACTACTTGTTTTTTAAAATTGTTATAGAAGGACCTCTATGTCTAGGTCTTTGTGTGTGGATTCAAGGTCTGTGTGGCTACTTTGATGGTTTAGAGCTGTGCTGTCCAGTTAAGTGATCATTAGCTACATGTGGCTTTTGAGCACATGAAATATGACTAATCTGATTTGGGACTTGCTATATATGTAAAATACACACTGGATTTCAAAAATTCAATGAATAAAAGGTAAAATATCTCATTAATAATTATTCTGTTGATTAATGTTGAAACTTTTTTATTTATTGGGTTATAAAAATATTGTTCAAATTAAGTTCATCTGTTTCTTTTTTACTTTCTTAACATGGCTACTAGAAAATATAAATTACTTCTTGGCTCACATTCTATTACATTTCTATTGGACAACACTAGTTCAGAGATTATCTTTTCAATGCCGGATTCCATCAGTTCATTATGCAACCAGGCCCTGCGGCTGGAGAAACTTGGGAGAGGTCATCTATCCCACTGGTCTCTTAGCACTAAGGCTGGAAGCTAACCAAGCCATCCAACAATAAATCTTATTTTTAAATATTTGTAGAACAATAAATCTCTTAACTTCCCATGGCTTGGTCTAACATAAGTGAGTTCTACAAGTAAGAGTCTTACATCTACTTGTACAAGTATTGTAAACAAAGCACTAGGAATTATTCTTGAACTTTCCCTCCATCAACCTTCATGACTGATCTAAAAGTAAGTTCTACTTTCCAAATACCTCTCAGATTTCTACGTTTATCCTCATCGTGACCTCCATAAGCACCTGCCTGGTCCAAGCAACCATGATCTCACCTGAGCCACTGCGTTTATCTCATAGTTGGTCTTCCACCCCGTTCTTGCTCCACCTTCAAAATCCATTCTCCACGTAGCAGTGCGGTGAGCTTCTCAGTGAGCGCATATGACCATGTCATTCCCCTCCTCAAAGGCCTCCAGTGCTTCCCATTTATTTCAGGATAAAATTCGAAGTCTGAACGTGACCTTCAAGCTCAGCACGGTCTGATCCATTTCTTCAGCAGCACCTTGCCCATGTTCCCCAAGCTCTCTGCATTTTACTCATGCTGGTCTTCTCTCAGTTCCTCATCCCTACCATACTCCCCTCCCTTCAGAACCTCTGTACACGCAGTTCCCATCGGCTGTAACACTCTTCCTCTCCCTCCACCCATTGCCGTCCGATAGATATCCTTTTACTCAGATCCAGCTCGGTGTCCTTCCCTCAGCACTTCCTGACCAGGGCAGGTATACTAATGTCAACACGCAGCACAGGTCAGAGTGGGCATTTTCATTTGTTTGTGTGATTAGTCACTTAATGTCTAACTCCCTTTGTAAACTCTTTGCTCCATAATGGTGGTGAGCCCATTAGTTCACATTCACTCTTGTATCCCACCATAGTGCCTGGCACATAACAGGCCCTCAATTAATGGGAAGGATAAAGGAAGAAAGGTGAGGTGGTTGTACCAATAAGAAGCCTGTCTCTTCTTTCTTTTTTTTTTTTTTTTAATAAATTTATTTATTTTAGTTGGGGGCTAATTACTTTACAATATTGTAGTGGTTTTTGCCATACACTGACATGAATCAGCCATGGGTTTACATGTGTTCCCCATCCTGAACCGCCCTCCCACCTCCCTCCCCATCCCATCCCTCTGGGTCATCCCATTGCCCCAGCCCTGAGCATTTGTCTCATGCATCGAACATGGAATGGTGTTCTGTTTCCCATATGATAATATACATGTTTCAATGCTATTGTCCCAGAACGTCCCACCCTCACCTTCTCCCTCAGAGTCCATAAGACTGTTCTATGCATCTGTGTCTCTTATTCTGTCTCGCATATAGGGTTATCATTACCATCTTTCAAATTCCATATATATGCATCAGTATACTGTATTGGTGTTTTTCTTTCTGGCTCACTTCACTCTGTATAATGGGCTCCAGTTTCATCCATCTCAATAGAACCGATTCAAATGTATTTTTTTTTAATGGCTGAGTCATATTCCATTGTGTATATGTACCACAGCTTCCTTATCCATTCGTCTGCTGATGGACATCTAGGTTGCTTCCATGTCCTGGCTATTGTAAACAGTGCTGCGATGAACACTGGGGTACACACGTCTCTTTCAATTCTGGTTTCCTCAGTGTGTATGCCCAGCAGTGGGATTGCTGGGTCATATGGCAGTTCTATTCCCAGTTTTTTAAGGAATCTCCACACTGTTCTCTTCTTTCTTTACTAGAGAGGAAAGGGAATACCCCTCATCACCATTCCTTCACAGTTCATTAACATGCTCCTGGACAGACCACCTGAGTACTCCTAAGGGTTAAGTCACTTCAGTTGTGTCCACCTCTTTGCAACCCCATGGACTGTAGCCTGCCAGGCTCCTCTGTCTATGGGATTCTCCAGGCAAGAATACTGGAGTGGGTTGCCATTTCCTTCTCCAGGGGATCAGGGATCGAACCCATATCTCTTATGTCTCCTGCCTTGGCAGGCAGGTACTTTACCACTAGCACCACCTGGGAAGCCACCCCAGCTATGGGTTAGCAAATTCTATGAGCTCTATTTTCAGTGTCCATCCAGAATGCAACCACTTTTCACCACCTCCACTACCTGTATTATGGTCCAAGCCACAAGTTTCTTCCAAGATCTTTGACCTTTACTTTGAAACAGATGAAAATTACCTTCTAATAGAACCACTCTTAACTCTCCTCCTTCACCCTTGGCTCCTCAAAGCCTACTGAACACGATAGTCAAACTGATTCTATTAAAATGGAAGTCAGATCTTTTCACTCCCCTGCCTAAAACTCTCCAACAATCTTCGGTTTTGAAGTCTGAGCTCATCCTGTAGCCTGCAAGCTTCTCCAAGATGTCGTTACACCTCTGAACTCATACCCCACCATTGTGTATATGTACCACAGCTTCCTTATCCATTCGTCTGCTGATGGACATCTAGGTTGCTTCCATGTCCTGGCTATTGTAAACAGTGCTGCGATGAACATTGGGGTACATGCGTCTCTTTCAATTCTGGTTTCCTTGGTGTGTATGCCCAGCAGTGGGATTGCTGGGTCATATGGCAGTTCTATTCCCAGTTTTTTCTTACTCCACTCTAAGCCTAATGGCCTCTGGTTGTTTCTTGCACACACCAGGCATTCTCCCACCTCAAAACCTTTGCACCTGCTGACCTTTTTCCCTAGAAGCTCTTCCTCTGGATACCTACATGATTCTCTCTTTGCTTCCTTCCAGTTTCTGTTCAATATCACCTTTCAATGAGGTCACCCTAATTCTGATCCCTCCACCCCACATTCCCTATTCTCTTTCCTTCCCTGTTTTATTTTTCTCCATATCTTCTAACATATTATATAACTTATTTTATTCATTGTCCAATTCTCTCTACTAGAATGCAGACTCCATGAGGGCAGGAATGTTTGTTTTTTGTTTCCTGTTATACCCCCAGTGCCTAAAACAGTGTTTGTCAGGAGGTTGTTGCCAAATAAATGTCTGCTGAATCAAAGACTAAGGTTCAGCCCATATACCTGAAAAACAGGCGGACTTGCAACCAGCCGTCCAGCATGACCACGCAGAACTGGCCTCTTGTGTTAGGAGGGCCAGCTTGGCTCCACGTTGGAGCTATTTCAGGAGATTTGAGGTTCCCTAAGCCCAGGTCAGCTGCTCACTCTCCCAGGTCAGTTCTGGTAACCGTCTGTGAGGCCAAGGAAGCAATCTGGCTCCAGGGAACATCTAAATAGCTCCTCCCCATGTCCTCCCACCTCCCCTTCCTCCATCCCCACCGCACACAAATATACCACACAGCCTTCTCCCTTTCCAAGGACACAACTCAGGCTATTTCTAAAACTGAGATTCTGATCCAAAACAGTAGCCAACACAGAGTGTATCTCCATGTGCACAGGAAAAGACAGGAGACCTCTGAGCAATTTCCTGGCCCCATATTTTTCCATGCCGGTAAATGAAGCCTTCTTTAGCTCGGGGAATCTCTCTCTGAACCAAGCCAATGCCTTAATGGTGCATTCCATTCGTTACTGCCTGGGCTTGTTTCTTTGTTCTTTTATTTTCCATTTTAAGTGATGGATGCCTGGATCCCTTCTGTCATCAAAACTTTGACAACCAGCTCTCCCGGCTGTTAACTACTAGTTAGGGTACACATAATGCTAATGGAGAGTTTCTTTCCTAAATAGGCATTTATTTAATAATACATAATACTTAAATTGCGCTCTCTGTCTTCAAAGAGTTTTGCAAACTTTACACTTCATTAAGCTGAGCAGCATTTGAGTTCCTGTTTTATGACTGAGAACCGAGCAAAGTTAAACAATTTGCCTAAGGCTACAACTAGCTGTGCTTTGGACAAAGTACTTTGTCTTTTTTTAACGGATAAGGAAAATATAACCAATTAAAAAATGTAGTTATTTAACAACTGTCATGATCAGTAAATTAGTCTTGAGTTCTTTCTGTGTGTTTTTTAAGACCATATTTGGGGTTCTTCCTTGGCTGTACTCATGCCTCCTTGTCTCCAGACACCACTTCACATTCCTCTTCTCCTTCCTCCCCCACTCCTACCCTTCCTCCTCTTCCTCGCTTTTATTCCCTCCTGGCTCTTGGATAATTTAGCTTTTAGGAGGAACCAGCTCCACCCCCAATCCTTATCCCTGTTCCTCTGGGACCTACTCTCAGGTGATAAGCATATTATTGTTAATGGATTAAGAAGGGTTTAAGTCAAGTTTCTATGGATGGAGAAAACCAAAGAATAAATTGTATAATATCTTCTTGGCTTATCAGTTTTAGTGGTGCATAATTTAAAACATTTTAAATGCAAACAATTATGGATACGTTATGGAGCACAATGCAAAACCTAGGACAGGTTAAAGTCTGAAATTCTACCAATGGCAGATCACTTAGGATTTCCTTTCCAGATTTTTCTCTCCCATTAGCAGTACTTGGGTTAGAAAACTCTGAGAAGAATTGATGCAACATGGCACTTCCTCTGAGCTCTTTGGAGATGAAATATCAGGATTGATTTTCTAAGGGCTAGTAGAATCAGTCTTGTTATTTGATTGTTCCTTTGAGCAAGTAATTTTTTTTAAGACTGTCTTGAAGGTAATGAAAATAAGTTGGGGCATCTTTTCCTCTGAATCTTGAATATCCACCAGGCAGCAGCTTTATTAAGCTAAGGGCAGAGTGGACTTTTTCTCATCATTCAACAAATAAACGCAGTAAGCAAAGAAACCTATGATACTTGAGACTATGATTAAAAAGAAAAATCTGGGACATGTGTTCAAAGATAAATTTCTATTACATAATAATTTCACACTGAATGTGTTGAAGACCTTAAAAGAGAATAGAAATACGTGAAATAAAGGCTAAGCCACAATGACTTGGATTTGGCTTTAACATGTCCACAGGTGTACACGCCCTCAAGCCCCTAGGATACTTAAGCTCATGGCAGCATTTGGAGAAAAGGTACAGCAGCATGTATGTAACAAGAGTAAAGAGCTGAGGGCACAGAGTCAGAACCCCAGCTCCCTCACCTACTAACTTTCCTAGGCCTCTCTTTTCTCAGTTATAACAACAGGATAATCACACTTCATTTATCAAATATTTCTAGCTCTCCTCCTGAGCACATAGTCAGATTGCACTTCCCTACTCCCTTTACATGTAGGCATGGCCACATGACTAGCTTTGGTCAACAAAATGTGAGCACAAGTGACATGTGTCATTTCCTTGTGGAATCTTTGAGAATCAGTCCACGATTTCCATAATTTTCTTTTCCTTCACCATAGCAACCTGAAACATTTCCAGTATAGCCGTTCTGTCAGCCCAGGTCCTAAAGTTAACACTACCTAGGTCAAAGCCATTGTTGATTCACATGATGAATATGTAATGGAAGGGTGAGATAAATCCTTGTTTTCTTTCTTTCTTTATTTTTTTAAGCCATGGCGATTTAGAGTTTGCTTGTCATTGAAGCATTACCTAGTCTATCCAGACTAATACACTACTTCATAGATCTGGGGAAAGATTAAAAACAGACACCTAATAGTAATATTCATGGCACATAGCAAGTGCTAAATAAAAGCTAGTTCTTTCCTTTCTTATTAAATTTCTCTGCTTTGTGATCCTTCTCAGCTCTTCCTTAGCAGCCCTGAGATGGTTGTTTCCAGCTTGAGAAGAATGAAAATAAACTTTAAGACTTCTTAAAGCATTCCCTCATACCCTTTAAGAAAACAAGAGAGCCCTTGAGAGGTGCAGAGTTGGGAATTCCCATGATGGGAAGAGAAGCTCCTCTCTGAAATTTATAAATGAGAAAGGAGCTGTGTGTCTTATCAAGGAAATCAGCCATAAAGTAAAACCAATGAACTCTGAAAACTTCCCACCGCAGAGAATGCTCTACCTGACAGCAACATGCTGCTGTGAAGGAGTTGGCATCAAGGGCACAGACCTTTTGTAGGGATTTGATTCTGACTCTTCTGTAACAAGCTTTCTGTACTAGAGCGAGGTCAGGTCCTTGATCTACTTAGTACCTGCTTTTCTGACATTTTGGGGAGAATGACGAAGATGATCAGACCTCAAACTTTTAACTTTTTCCTCACTGGCTTCTTAAGAGGTCTCTCCCTTCCTTTGCCTGATCCAGGCTGTGACTTCATGAGTCTGAGAGGAGAAGCCAGTGGGCACTGCTGCTCGTTTAGTCAAATCAGTTCAGTTCAGTTGCTCAGTCATGTCTGACTCTTTGCTACCCCATGGACTGTAGCACACCAGGCTTCCCTGTTCATCACCAACTCCCAGAGCTTGCTCAAACTCACTTAGACTTAATCATTAACAACTCGTTGAATTATGTCATCAACCTTGTACGTTTTTAGGGTGTTTGACTCCACATTGGAAGAGAAAAGTTCCTACTAAATTTACTCTAGTAAATTTAGTCTTTGAGACCTATTCAGAGGGTAAATCATAAGTGATCCATTTAGAAGGCATTCATTAGGGCTGTGGTTCTCTAAACTGTTGAAATTCTTGAGAATAGAAGAAGAAAAGAGGGAGGGAGTATATATGAGACAGAGCTGAATAAGACCTCCACCTCTGCAGTCACTTCCAGAAATTAGAGGCAAGAAAGATACCTCTATTTCAGAACCGTCAGTGAGAGATGAGATATGCAGAAAAACAGGAAATGTGATGAAGGCGAACATTCATTCAGAAGATTTGTATTAAGCGTCTGTGGAAGGAGAGGTACTGTGCTGGGCACAGTCATAGTCCTGACTTTCTCAAGGGGAGCTGTTTTGTGAGGCTTCACTGCAGAACTCTAACATCCCTGCCCTCCCCCAACTACTAAATGCCAGTAGTACCGCCTGGTCATTGTGATAACCAAAAGGCACCCTCCCTGCTTCCAGATGCCTGGGGGTAGGGGTGGTAATGGAATGTACTGTCCCTAGTTGAGAACTACTGAACCTGAGTAAGATAGTTGCTGACAGTGCTACATGAGAAACCTCTCCAAGGGGCAGAAAGGACCCCAGTGAAGGCAGAAGGAATCAAAGAGAAGCCCACCCTGAGACCTCCTTCCTCCCCCTGAGATGACACGTTCTGTCTACATCTTACCCTGTTTTATGGACCCAAAGGTCCAAATGAGGCAGGACTAGGTTTGAGGTGCTGGTAGTTCTGAAGAGACTTTCAATTTAACTGGAGTTTGGGGAATGAATAGAATTATTAGAAGAAAGAGGAAGAAGCAATAAAAGGTGCAAATTGGTTAGAAAGAACCCCTAGACATCCCCTGATACTAAACCAGTTGGCTATTAGATGTCGATGGGGCCCTTTAGAGCTAGCCCACAGCCCCATGGGAGAGCTTAGAGGGCTGAAGGCACCTCACACTGGAGTTCATGTTGCATGGCACCTCGGGGGTCTGGCATATACTTTTGTCAGCTCACAACCCTCTTCCTCATTTTTAGGTTGCATTCATTGGAGGAAGGGGGAGGATGAAGAGAGAAAGGGAAACTAACATTTATGGAGCATGCAGTATGATCAGATAAAGTGCTAGGAACATTCCAATCTTCTATGTCACAACGAGGTTGAGTGAGGTAGAAGGAGCTAAACGAGGAAGATAGGCAGCCGGGGGGTTGAATTCTATGTCTTTCATTTACCAACTATGAGCAGTTAATCTCTGAGCCTCAGGTTTCTCATATGGAAGCAAAACAAACAAACAAGAAAGAACACCACCTCACAAGGTTAATTCTGAGATTTCATAAAATAAGACATATAAAACACTGGACCAAAAACAAAACAAAAAAAACACTCAATAAATGATAACTATACTAGTATTTTTTGATTTCCTAACAACACTGGTAAGAAGAGATTCTCATGGTGGTAAAGAGGAAGGAGAAAGACGTGAAACAAGATTAGGGCTAGAAGTTTAGAAAAATGATAAAACAAATCAGTAATTCTCATTCTAAGTTCCTTTTTTTTTAACTCCAGGCCTTTTCATCTGGACCTTCTGAGGGAAAATTTCAGCAATTGCTCCAGACCTGAAATGGGCCTCAGAGAGCCCTGGTTGTGCCCTGGCCAAACCATTGGGATGGTGGGGAGGGGTTTCTGGGTCAAACGTTACGGACGGAGACACCACAGAGAGCATGCAGAGGAGCGCAGCCTGCTGGAGGGGAGACAGCACACCTCACCTTACTGAGATGGCTGACGAAACCCGGTGTCTTAAGAAGGAGGAGTGCTGGAGGTCTGGGGATCTTCTACTTGAATACTTTGAAGAACCGACACACGGAATTTGTTTTATGTGGTCCCAGTGAGTAGAAATAGGGTCAATAGATGGAGGTGAAAGGGAAGATATTCACCTCCATTCAGTATAAACATCAATTTACCTCAAACATCTGGAAAGCTCAAACTGGGTTTTATTCATGTAGTGTCCATAGCACCAACATAGAGCCTTGCCCACGTGGGACAGCCAAGGGTGAGTAGCTGCTAGAATTATTATTGCCTGGCCTTGGGACAAGCACCCAATTCGGAAAAGCCGATTGTCTCTGCACTGGCCCATATGCCTGACACCTTTGTTAGAAACAACTATGTCAGCCAGCAGTGACACTTGGGGTGGCCCATTTTTAAAAGTCTAGTGAGGGCTTCTTTTCTCCTGCCATCAACACCTCATTTTGCAAACACTGAAAAAAAGAAAAACAGAAAAACTTTCTATCTGGCTCAAAGGTTGTTTATGGAATAAAGCTAAATAACTATCCATGGGATGATCTGGAAGTGAAATTTTAAGCTAGATAAACATTGAGCCTGCTATGAAAGGTCATTCTAACTTCCTTTGACCCTCTCATAACTGTGATCCTCAGCATTTTGGTTTGTGGCAAGAAAGCAATGCTTTTCTCCTCCCATCTAGATGGTCTACTGGTCTTGTTTCCTCTTATAGTTTTTGATGAGGAATAAAGCCTATACTTGACATGAGCTCCAAGCCCAGACTTTTCCTGCCTGATCCATTAAATGCATATTTTGATGAATCTAATGCATAAAATTGATATATTTGTAAAGGCTACTAGACCAGAAGATATAGAAACCTCATCATCTCTCTATGTCCAGTTCACTGAAGCAAATACTCTCAAATGCAGCATCTGCATAAAAACCCTGCCTGTAACTAAAGAGATGTAGAGGAGGAGTTATATGAATCTAGATTACCCTTGCTGTCTGTGCCACTTTTTCACTTATTCATTAATTCATCCCAAAAAAAGTCTATCAAGTTCCAACTATGTAACAAAAACAGTGCCAAGTGGTGCTACAACAACCACCACACTTGCTGAATGTCTTATGGAGCAAGAATGTGTTATCACATGTATTAACTCATGTGACCTCACAGCATCCTATGAGGTAGGCTTCACGCTTTCCCCCACTTTGCCAGTAAGGAAACTGGTACACAAATAGGTTAAGCAGATTGCTCAAGGTCACACAGGTTAGAAATGAAGGAACCAGGAGTCTTTGGGGAGATAGTTGTTAGACAAAGGAAGAGATTAAACATAATAACTACTTCCAGACACTTTCTATCTAGACTTCTATCAAATGTACAAACTTGCTACAGTAGCAGTTTTAGAGTGGAAAATTTCATTTCTACAAGAAGACCTATATTATTCAAAGTACCTCCATGTAATTTATTGGAAAACCCCAGCTTTGGTTTACAGACAGTGGTTTCCAGGTTTCTCAGCATGATTCCCTTTGTAAATTTCATAAATTCCATAACTAACTAACTAAACTCATTTTGCAAATCCCCAGTAAAAATACAAAATAACCAAAAGCTATTTTTCATTCAGTAACATTTTATATTAATTTATATTTTGCTCAGATCATGAACTCCTTATTGCCAAATACAGATTGAAACTGAAGAAATCGGAGAAAACCACTAGAGCATTCAGGTATGACCTAAATCAAATCCCTTATGACTATACAGTGGAAGTGAGAAAGAGATTTAAGGGACTAGATCTGATAGACAGAGTGCCTGATGAACTATGGACAGAGGTTCGTGACATTGTATAGGAGACAGGGATCAAGACCATCCCTATGGAAAAGAAATGCAAAAAAGCAAAATGGCTGTCTGAGGAGGCCTTACAAATAGCTGGGAAAAAAGAAGGGAAGCGAAAAGCAAAGGAGAAAAGGAAAGATATTCCCATCTGAATGCAGAGTTCCAAAGAATAGCAAGGAGAGATAAGAAAGCCTTCCTCAGTGATCAATGCAAAGAAACAGAGGAAAACAACAGAATGGGAAAGACTAGAGATCTCTTCAAGAAAATTAGAGATACCACGGGAACATTTTATGCAAAGATGGGCTCAATAAAGGACAGAAATGGTATGGACCTAACAGAAGCAGAAGATATTAAGAAGAGGTGGCAAGAATACACAGAAGAACTGTACAAAAATGATCTTCATGACCCAGATAATCATGATGGTGTGATCACTCACCTAGAGCCAGACATCCTGGGATGCGAAGTCAAGTGGGCCTCAGGAAGCATCACTACGAACAAAGCTAGTGGAGGTGATGGAATTCCAGTTGAGCTATTTCAGATCTTGAAAGATGATGCTGTGAAAGTGCTGCACTCAATGTGCCAGCAAATTTGGAAAACTCAGCAGTGGCCACAGGACTGGAAAAGGTCAGTTTTCATTCCAATCCCAAAGAAAGACAATGCCAAAGAATGCTCAAACTACCACACAATTGCACTCATCTCACATGCTAGTAAAGTAATGCTTAAAATTCTCCAAGCCAGGCTTCAGCAATACATGAATCATGAACTTCCAGATGTTCAAGCTGGTTTTAGAAAAGGCAGAGGAACCAGAGATCAAATTGCCGACATCTGAGAGTTGGACGGTGAAGAAAGCTGAGTGCTGAAGAATTGATGCTTTTGAACTATGCTGTTGAAGAAGATTCTTGCGAGTCCCTTGGACTGCAAGGAGATCCAGCCAGTCCATCCTAAAGGAAATCAGTCCTGGGTGTTCATTGGAAGGACTGATGTTGAAGCTGAAACTCCAATACTTTGGCCACCTCATGCAAAGAGTTGACTCATTGGAAAAGACCCTAATGCTGGGTAGGATTGGGGGCAGGAGGAGAAGGGGACGACAGAGGATGAGATGGTTGAATGGCATCACTGACTCGATGGACATGGGTTTGGGTAGACTCCGGGAGTTGGTGATGGACAAGGAGGCCTGGCGTGCTGCAATTCATGGGGTCGCAAAGAGTTGGAAACGACTGAGCAACTGAACTGAACTGAACTGATGGATCATCGAAAAAGCAAGAGAGTTTCAGAAAAACAGCTATTTCTGCTTTATTGACTATGCCAAAGCCTTTGACTATGTGGATCACAATAAAGTGTGGAAAATTCTGAAAGAGATGGGAATACCAGACCACCTGACCTGCCTCTTGAGAAATCTGTATGAAGGTCAGGAAGCAACAGTTAGAACTGGACATGGAACAACAGACTGGTTCCAAATAGGAAAAGGAATACATCAAGGCTGTATATTGTCACCCTACTTATTTAACTTATATGCAGAGTACATCATGAGAAACGCTTGGCTGGAAAAAGCACAAGCTGGAATCAGGATTGTTGGGAGAAATATCAATAACCTCAGATATGCAGATGACACCACCCTTATGGCAGAAAGTGAAGAAGAACTAAAGAGCCTCTTGATGAAAGTGAAAGAGGAGAGTGAAAAAGTTGGCTTAAAGCTCAACATTCAGAAAACTAAGATCATGGCATCCGGTCCCATCACTTCATGGCAGATAGATGGGGAAACAGTGAAAACAGTGGCAGACTTTATTTTTCTGGGCTCCCAAATCACTGCAGATGGTGATTGCAGCCATGAAATTAAAAGACTCTTACTCCTTGGAAGGAAAGTTATGATCAACCTAGACAGCATATTCAAAAGCAGAGACATTACTTCACCGACAAAGGTCCGTCTAGTCAAGGCTATGGTTTTTCCAGTGGTCATGTATGGATGTGAGAGCTTGGACTATAAAGAAAGCTGAGTGCCCAAGAATTGATGCTTTTGAACTGTGGTGTTGGAGAAGACTCTTGAGAGTCCCTTGGACTGCAAGGAGATCCAACCAGTCCATCCTAAAGGAGATCAGTCCTGGGTGTTCATTGGAAGGACTGATGTTGATACTGAATCTCCATTACTTTGGCCACCTGATGCGAAGAGCTGACTCATTTGATAAGACCCTGATGCTGGAAAAGATTGAAGGCAGGATAAGAAGGGGACGACAGAGGATGAGATGGTTGGATGGCATCACCGACTCAATGGACATGGGTTTGGGTAGACTCCGGGAGTTGGTGATGGACAGGGAGGCCTGGCATGCTGCGGTTCATGGGGTTGCAAAGAGTTGGACATGACTGAGCGACTGAGCTGACTGACTGAAAGAACCATATTGGAAAGCAGAGGTACATATACTTTTAAAACATTAGTCAGTGCACAAACAGTAGGCACTTGAGGTCCAAGTAGAGACTCCTTGACTCCTTGCAATAACTCCATAGACCCTGGAGATTCACAGAGCTGCATGACTTATGCTGAATCGTCCATCATCTCTCAGTTTTAGTTTACTCATCTTTAAAGTGGGGATAATAAGAGCTTTTACAAAGAATCTCAGAGAGAGTTAAGATGAGACCAACAAGAATTTGGAGGGTTCTTGTCTGAGGGAGTACAAAAACAGTCTCTGACAAATATGGTTCCAATGTAGTTAGGGAGAATAGACACACATGAAAGAATTAGTAGGCAGGGCAACCCGTTAAGCTAAATTATGTCTTCTGGAATCTAGTTCTAGAATGTGATCTAATAACATATAAGGCATACAAAGGAAGATACTTTGAATAATCTAGCTCTTCTGGTGGCAAAGAGTTTTTCCACTCTTAAACTGCTACCTATAGCAAGTTTGTACATTTGATTGAAGTCTAGATAGAAAGTGTCTGGAAGTAGTCATTATTGTTTAATCTCTTCCTGTGTCTCTTTCCTTATATATATGTAAGATGTATGTAAAGAGGGATCACTATCACCTTACACACAGGAGGGAAATTCAGTTCATGTAAAAGCCATCAAATATTTTTTATTGTTTTTTCCAGAGGTCTGCTATCTATGGCTGGGATCCTTGAAGTTACAGGGATGCACAGATTGGCTGGGTTTAGATTCATCCCTTGCTGTGCTGCACTGAGACTAAAGCTGGGAAACAGGGGCATATGCACATCATAGTGATGGAAGATTTCGGCCCGGTTTGGTTTGGTTTGACACCCCAACTCATATTTATTAAATGACTACCATGGAGAGGAAGTTATACTATGGCCCTAATATTAACATTTAATGATCCAAATGTAATTTAAGGCACGTTTTTCATGCAAATTGAAACTTGCTGCTTAACTGGCTCAACCTCCAACATAATGTTACATACAATCTTGTAGTTTTACAGCCTGCATTAATCATATTTTCAGGATATAATTGACTCCAGGGCATAGAATTTTGGAAGAAGTTTCCCTCAATGATACTGACTTGGGGGCAGCAGAAATTACTCCAGTCTCTCTGTTTATTCTTGTTGGATTGAAAAATAAAGCCCTTCAATCATCCCAGCATTCCAAGTTCATGATGCTAATGAGTACACAGTTTAATAACTTAGATGTCTCTCTTCCCTCCTCCCCCAAGAGAGTTTCAGGTCCTGTGGGCAGGAGGGAAAGTTCAGATTAATGATTAAAAGGGCTAACATTTATTGAATATTACTATGAGGCAGGCACTGTGCTAAGCAGTTTTATGAATTATCACTCGTAATCCTCACAACAAACCCTAAGAGGGTGGTGCTATTTTATACCTGTCCTCCAGATGAAGAAATTAAACCATGCATGATCAGACCACTGGCAAGCGAGAGGGTGAGGACTTGATCTCAAGCAGCTGCCCCCAGAGCAGGGGTTGTAACCACTCCTCTATCCTGCCTTGCCACTCCCCCTCATACCTGGCTTCCAGGACTGTTTTCTCACTCTGGTTGACACCCATATTTCACATGTTGCCAAAGGGATAGGGACCCTATAAATTGAGAGGCAACTGAAGGAGAAGGAACATAGCCTTTGGCTGTGGCTTTATATATGGCATTCGGTGACAGGCTGTCAGGGAAAGGACAAGAGGAATGTAGATGGATGTGAAGTGATCATCCTTAAAAAAATTATCAGAACATGGAACTTAAAAGCATTTTCATTGTTTGTGGATATGTACTTAATTGATCTAATCCCTTACTGATGAACAGTTATGCTATACTAATCTATTTTTTTAATCTTGCATTGTAGGTATATCTTTTTACATCATCTCAGTATATTTGTAACATAATTTCTAAGAGGAGTCACATTTACATTTTTATAGATGCTCACAAATTGCTCTCTACAGTGAAGTTTTACTAATTCTCCATCCCACCATCTATGTAGGACAGTACCCTCCAGATCCACAGAAACAAATATGCCAACAAGTGCCTCAACTTTTGCTTCATCAAGTAGGTAAAAAAATGTCTTTAAGAACTAACTATATTTCATTTAATATGAAATGCATTTCATGTCATCTGCCCATTTTCTGGTCATATTAAGTTCTTTGTGATATACATGTTTAAAATGTTTCCCCTAGTTTTTTATTTGCTATTTTGATCTTGCTTATTGAATTTGGGCCCTATAGACGCTTTTAATTTTAACTTAACATTTATAACAAATGTTTTTTAGAGATTTTAAAAAAAAAAAAATCTGCCATTTTCCTATTATTTTTATGTTTTTATTTTTAACATTTTAAATCTTTCATCTGTCTTGAATTTTATGAAATAAAGAACAGATATAAGTTTGTTTTCCCCCTAGGTGTCCCAAAAATTAGTTACATAATCTAACTTTCCTCTCTGATATGCAATGCTATTTTTGTCATATATTAATTTTCCATATGCTTTTAGGTTCACTCACTTGCCTTCTGTCCATGTGTCAATGAGCACACACAAGCCTCTATCACTAACTCCGAGTTTAGCTTTCTCTCCTGCATTAATAACATTCTCAAATCAACGCACAATAAGTTAATGGAACACTTTATGAATTTCTTGCAATAACATAGTCCTCTCTTACCTTCTCCTCCACTGCCACTAGCTAACAAAATTTAGGGTTTTTTTTTTTTGATCATCTCAAAAAATTAAATCATCTCAAAAAATTAAATTTTTCCTAGAAAAATTAAAGTACAGGGGACTGAGAATCAGATACTACATTCTTGGTCAAATAAACAATTTGGGGTTAATCCACAGTTTCCTTTTATAAAAGCCAGTGATTTTGGATAGTCTCTGTGTATGTGTGTTTATACACACATGTGTAAAGCACATGTGCCATGAACAGAAGAGATAACACTTTATTAAGTAAACCAACACTGTCTCCCCAAAAATCCACATTGGTTGAAGGCAAATACACTTGGCATTTTCTATCCTAATCCTTCTGGGGTAGGATCTGCCCACAGCTGAAGGTCCTTCCTAACTGTAGGCACTAAGTATGTGATACCACAGTTCCTTTCCTAGGAGGCTTAGAAAGAGCAAGAGGAGCTAGTGTAAAGTGTGAGACATCTGAGCACTTAAAGGTTGTGCAGACACACCAAAATGATGTAATACTGAGCTGCACCTTCTTTTCCAAAACCTAGGTTCTTCTCTCCTTCTCCAGCGTCCTCATTAAGACTCACAGCCGAGGCTACAGCCAGCAGATAAGAGTTCTCCATCCCTGGAGGTTGTGTAGACAACACTGGGCACAGAGGAGCTGTGGGCATGTGGGAGGAGACACCAGCTTGTTTGCTGCATTGTGTACTGGCTCTCTCCTAAGTGTCGAGAAAGACCATGATTGCCCTACTCTCTTAAAAAATCCAGTAGGGGGCAGGATTCTGGATATACCTAGGAGCAACCTTGTAGAGATTTTTGCTTGTTCTTCACCCTAAGAGTTCAAGTTCTAATAGTTCAGGAGCCCCAACTTGATGGGTTAAGTATGGTGCTCCTTAGCACCTTCAAAGTTTTCAATACATACATTTTTCAGGATAAGAAAGACCCCTCTTTGTATATTTTTTTTTTTAACTGAAAAAGCTACTAGGTGTGGAGGGAAGGAGAGGAAGCCCCTCTATGCTATGGGGAAGAAAACCACCTGAATTAGAAAAATAGCAAGAGACAAGTAGTGGCTTTTGTGGTGGGTGTTCCACAAAAGAGCATTGAAAACTCAAAGTTCTTTCTCTCCCTACACTTCCTGTGGAAGAGGGCCAGAGGGGCTCGATTAAGGGGGAGAAGGCACTGTCTCCATCCAGGCAGAGGCGTTTAGTCCAGGCCCAAGCCAACCAGAGGCTATTCAGGTCCTCTCCCTCGCTCTCTTCCGGCCCGGCTTCCTTTCCCCACCCCTCCAACAATAGCCCCCTCTTGATTTCTGTTCTAAGCCAGAACGGTGAGTCCCCAGTGCAAAGGAAGCTCTAAGGATTCTTGCGAACTGGGAAAAGTGAGGGGTGTGTGCTGGCATCTGCTCTTGAGCAGTGATGCTGGGGACCCGCCCCTCTTTTCCCAGAGGCGGAGAGCAGGGGGTTTCTTGTCCCTGTCTTCCAGCTTTCAAAGGAAGAAGCTGGTAGAAGACCTCTTCTTCCTGGAAGAAGATAATCTGAGATACTTTATCTTGTACTATTGCATTTAAATATTTTTTCAAACTGCTGAAAAAGCTGGACACCTTTTTGGAATGATGTTCCCCAAACTTGTCACTGCCCCTGCAAGGTCTTCCTTAAGCCGCAAGACGATACCACAAGGAAGATGTTCCCCTCTGAGGCCCCTCCCCAGATTCATCAGAGCTGGAGAAGCGTCTAGGAATCTATCCCAGTGACTCAGATGTTCGGTTCTCAGAACACACTTGAAAAACAATCCCCCAGACCTTTACTCTCTGAGATTATCAGGGTCCCTTTGTATGGTGTTACATTGCTAGTTGAGACCATAAAAGTCATGCCTAATGTTGCTCAGAGCTGAATAGACTTGAGGTTTGTCCACCAACACCATTATTCAAGAGGGAGTAATGCTGTCTTGGACAAGTTCAGAGTTTATGAAAGGGCTTTCTAACTCCACAGGACAGGGACCTATGTCAGTCTGTGTACACAACAGATCAAAACCCTGAGGCAGCGCTGCTCAAACATGAACGTGCACTGGAATCATATGGACATCGTGTTAAAATGCTGATTCCGATTCAGGGGGTCTGGGACACAGCCCGAGATTCTGCTTTTCTAACAAATTCCCGGGTGATACGATACTGCTGGTTGACTACATTTGAGGAACACTGCCATAGGGATGGGCTTCCCCAATGGATCAGCAGTAAAGAATCTGCCTGCAATGCAGGAAACATGGGTTTGACCCCTAGGTCGGGCAAATTCCCTGGAGGAGGAAATGGCAACCCATTCCAGTATTCTTGCCTGGAGAATTCCATGGACAGAGGAGGCTGGTGGGCTACAGTCTGTGTGTGGGGGGTGGGGGGAGTCACAAAGCGACATGACTGAGGATGCACACACATCTTAAGGGATACTTAATTTTTTTTTTTAAGTTATTATCTGCTTCCTCAATGAGAAACCTGAAAACAAGCAACATCAACTCAGTGACCTTGAGTAAATCATTTACTTTTTCTAGCTTATCTGTTAAACAAGGTAGTTGCCTTTCCTGGTCTCTAAAGTGGGGGAGAATAAAGCACCTACTTTTTAGAATGGGAGGGTTAAGTGAAATAATGTACGTAAAGTTCTTGGCAGGCCCCAAACTTGCTAAAGACTCTTCCATAAATGCTGCGGGGGGTGGTGGTGCTCTTGTGATTATCTCATTCCCCATTAATACCAGTGGCCATCAGAGAATGAGGTCAAAGTGGGGCCGTAACAGATCATAGGAAAAGAGAAAGGGGAAGAACTCCTTTGTGTGGTCCTGGTATTTGGCACCAAAGAGATAGGCTTTATCAATGAGAGGTCTTAACAACTAAGACAGCAAAGTTGTTATTATATTTATACTTATATTTACCATTTTTACATTTGCCATGTAAGTGCAAAACTGCCACAGTCCAGTATTTGTTCATTTTGGCTGTCTCCAGGGCCTAATTATATAAAGAAAAGGGTATTGTGCACCACAAGGATATCACGTTTCCCTCCCTGAATTCACTCTTTCGTGTTTGTGTAAACTCAACCCAAGTGGCATCCCTTTAACTTGGATTTACAGCCCTGCCTGTAAAAAACAGAGAGCATTGAGCATTTCCTACAAGGCTAAATCCTGGCTCATGACTGCTTCGGTCAAGGAAAAACAAATGACCACGCTCTGTCTCGCCAAAAACAATGTGCTAACCCATCATCTGCCCAGAAAAGAAATGGAAAATAAAATGCAACCAACAGTCTTTTCTGTGTATCTGATAAATGTTTATCACCCACAAACAAGTGGGTAGGGTCCTTACCAAGATGACACATTAATATACACGTAGCAGCCCCAAGCGTGTGATGGAGAAGTAAGCCATTCAGTCAGTTCAGGTGGGAAATAAACATGTCAAGCCTGCAGTTTGGCATTGTCCAGAATCCCAGAGAGTTTGACTGATTTTTAACTTACTAACTGCTGTGTTTAGTATTAACTAAAGACGGCATGTTTCACTCTACAGCCCAGTTATTTATCATCTGTTGAATAAATATTTTGTGCATCTATCATATGTTCTAGGCTGTATGCTTACAGCAGTGAGCAAACAAAGGCCCTGTCCTCATGGTGCTTACTTTCTAGTGAATTTATGTATTATTCATAACTTCTGATGAAGACAAGCTCTTATTCTTTTATCTAAATGTCATAGTTTCACCTAAATGTATCTGAGTTTGAATAGTTAAAAAGAATGGCCATCATTAGGCTAGCTGTTTCTGACAGTGCACCTCAAAGTATCTGCTGTCTCTCTGTCACGTGGAGAACTATATCCATTGCTGCTCTACTTATTAGCCACACAAAGTTTTCTTTTGATTAGCAGATTTAACATGACTTGTGGGTGCTTGTTTTTCAAACGCCATTATCATTATTTTGCCTTTCCATGTCAGTATTAACTTAGGGACAAGGCTGTAACTTCTAATAAAGGCTCAGCACAACACACATTGTAAAAAGGTGAAAATAAAACCAAAAAACTGATGATATTGAATCTATATTCTTTAAAGTGAATATAAAAACAGTAACCGTGTTTTCTTTGATTAAAGAAAGAATGCATGCTCACTCTAAGAGACAATATATAAGTGCATAAATCAAAAAGCACTATTCATATAGAATTCCAATATTTATAATTGTAAGTAATTGCTCTTTATAATATATGTCATTATAGAATATTGATCAGATTGGTTGCATATTCCTTACTCCATAAAACTAACAGCTTCTAGAATAACAATTGATACATTTGAAACTAATTTCTAAAGAGAACATCCAAATAAGAATCATGCTTAAAAGTATGGTTCTTAGAACAAAAATGTAAAAATACATTTTAATTTAATGTCAATGCAATCCTGAAGAAGATAGAACAAAACAGTGACCACCCGTTTTAGAAAATCACAGGATGTCAGCATAAGAGCCTTACAGATCGTCTAGTGCAGTGGGCAGGGAGAAGCATAGTGTAAACAAGTCCCAAATGAATTCTAATACACACTCACACACACAGACCCCTTTGAGAGTCACTGGTTTCATCCAGCTTCATCATTTTACGGAGAAAAACTGAGGTCCAAGCAAGTGAAGACACCTGTCAGGTCGTATGTGGAGAGGGCGGCAGAGGCTGGCAGAAGCACTCTGACTCCCAACCTGGTCTTTGTCCTCTTATTCTAAGCCACCTGAGAAGACGCTTGTTTTGCACCTTAGGGTAGAACAACACAGCTTCAATCTACTCTCCAAAGGTTAAGTTGCCCAAGCAAGTCTCTATTGTATCAGGGCCTCTTACTCTAACGAAGGAACCTCAACGGTTTGGGATATTGGTGGTCGATTTCTGGCTGTTGTTGTGGTTGTGTCTTACTCTGGCAAAGTGGAGAGGGAAGTTTAACTAAGTTAAAGTATCATTATTACTTGATAGACTAACTAGCATGTACGTTTTAAAGTTTAGAGTGAGAGGAAACTAGCAGTTGGATCTCTCTCTCACACACACACATACACACTCAGTAGTGATACCAGTGTTCTGTTTATTGGTGATAGGTGGCTTGCCGCTAAAATGTTTGAGGAGAGGGGTCACTGAGTGTGCTTAGTCCTTACTGTGAGGAGAACAGGTCACTTCAAATCTTTTCGTCTCTGGCTGAGTCATGAACTGCCACAATGGTCTCCAAAAAAAAAGTTTCTAGCCCTCCACTGCCAGGGAAAAGGTCATCAACAACCCAGAGCTCACGATCTTGGGGAAGTGGGTGAAAGGGAGAATGAAACGTCCACAACATCATGTAGTCTCCTCATGATGAAACCTGAAGACTTTCATCCCAAGACAAACTCTCGTCTACACTCTCCTCTGCTGAACACAGCTGGCATTTTAATGAGGCTAAATCTGGCTGTTTCTGCCATCAGCAGAGATAAACATCAAAACATTAAACTCTGCTTTCCTTTGTTTTACCAGATTTTGGGATTCAGGATAGCTTCACTCAGTGTGTGCCCAACTCCAAAGCTATGAGGAATGATTTTTGTTTTGACAGACCCTTGGTATAGCATTGATCAAGGATCATGATACAAATTATTGTGTATATATTCTACTCTCTGCGTTCAAAAGACAGTACCTTTAAGTATTAACGTAAGACTTAAAAATTACATCTGACATGGGTTGACTCCTACTACTTACCACACTTTGTGTTAATTGTGTTACATAAATAATCTTGTTTAATCCTCACTACAACTCGATTACATAGATGCAATTTTACATTAGGGAAAACTGCAGCTTAGAGGAGTTAATTACCTGGCCAAAGTGTCACACAGTAAGTGACAAAGCTGGAATTCAAACCCAGATTTGGATAACAACAAAGCCTCCACTTTGATGTTCTGCTTGCCCGCATTTAATTCACATATCAGCCCACAGGACACATCCTAACATGATTTAACATTTATACAGCAAATTTATGGTTTAGTTATATGTACAACTTTGACACAAATTAATTAATGCAACCTTCTGTGTGTCAAATTCTGGCTCATTTCAAGCTGGAGTTTCCTTAATGATATCACAGAAGAGCCTCTGATGACTCCGAGTAAGAATCACACACTGGAAGTTTCCACAAATGCCAACTCACTCCTTGGAATTGAGTGAAGACAGATTGGTAACAACTAGGTTAAACTTGTCAATGACTTTCTTCTTTAGGGAGCTGCATTTTTTTCCCCAGTATCCGACAAACATTCTCATGGCAATGACTTAACAACTCAAATGGAAATACTGAATATATATTTTTTATTTTACAGAAAAGAACCTATCCTGAGCTCCTTAATCTTGGGCCACATTGGAGACACAGGTTCAGGAGGGGCTGTTTTCTGTGCCATAGGCAGACCTACCTTTTGCCTTGTCAGTGTGACTCTGCTGTCATTTTTTTCATATTGTGTTGCATCTGATGTTTTTGTTCAATAACTCAAATGAGATAGTATTCTCTGATGTTGTTCTAATTGGGCATAAAATTAAATATATTATTAAGGAAAAATGAAACTGAAAGAAGCACGAAAAATTGCAGCCCTGAGTTTTCTACTGAGTCACATTTGCTGATAAAAGATGAAAAACAAAATATGCCCAAGCTGATCAGTCCTGGCTACCTTTTGACCTGAAGATTTATGAAATGGGGTGAATAAGGGTAAGTGGTAGGGGAGCTAGAAATCACTTTCAATTATTATTAGCATAATTTTGCCTCCACAAGCAGGAAAACGCTATCATATCTCTTTCCCTTTGCTCATTTTATAGTGCTCCTAAGGAAAGTTTCTTGAAAAAAAAGAAGAAAAAAGAAGTCTGACTAATGGAACAAAACCCACATAATAGTCCAGTTTTATCATATTTTCTTACTCTTATTAAGATGATGGATCAGTTTTAAATAAAGATTAATTACTTGAGCGTGGTTAATGCATAGTCTGGCCAAATTAATTTATAAATGAGAGAACAGCTAATTTTATTACACTCTTCACATCCCAGGTGACTTCAATCAGTAAATTTCATAGAAATGAATACAAGAAAAAAACCTCTGCCTGTCCTTTGTCTTTCACCCATTCAACACCTCTTTGAGTTGAATGATTAATATTAGCAAATATACACAGTGTTTCAGAGTAACCTTGCTGGTCTGTTTTTGACAATGTGATCTTGGCTCCCTTGTGGCTTGCCATGATGAGTTCTTTGTAACATTATACTTTCTGATGAGTCTAAATGAAGCAAGATAGACTTTTAAAAATTAATTGTGTGTATAATCTTGACTAGTTTGCTGTATTCTATTTGATGCTTAAAAAACCAGGCACTGGATAAATATTCTTCAGTGTTTAGCTTGGTTTTTCACTCCTACTGACGCGAGTGATCGATCTCAATCTTCCTATCCTAGTGGCACGCTGTTTTCCAAAATTAAAGCTACTTGCCCCTAAATCTTTGCCCTTTTTTGTGTGGCAGATGACATCTTCAATTGACAGTGGATAATCAGTTTACACTCAACCCACACGTGGAGCCTGTACACATAAGCAACTCCCCCCCATACAGTACAATTCAAAGTGACATTCTCTTCTTTTTTTTCCCTCCTGCCTCAGTGAGGCAGAATAACAGTCACAAATTAACAGTCCTCTTTGAGGCAGGGGATGTTGAATGAAAAGGAAAGAACAAGAGCAGGCACCTCCGTGGAGACAATGGGTAACAAAATCCCCAGAGCAAACCACAGTTCTTAACAGACACCCTGAGAAGGCTCCCAGGACACGGCACTGAGGAAGAGCGAATCCTCAGTGAGACACAGCGCTCCAGTGGCTCTTGGTTAACCCACCACCTTATCTGTGCCAAAATTCAGATTTAACATAATGTCCTTCTTAGCCCAGTGCAATTCTATGTCCGGTTCTGCCAGGCTCAACTCTGCAGAACATCAGTATTCTCTCTCAAAAAAAAAAAAAAAAGACATACAAGCTTCAATTCTGGGCCATCCTTCAGTCACACCCTTTGATTAAGGATTACACCCAGGAAGGCATTTTCTGTGGAAGGTGCCCACAGCAACATCCATCGCAGGGACACTGAAATGGAAGTAGAAAGGATTGCATGGGTAACTTACCAGCTCCTGAGTCAGTGGCTGCAGCTGCCCCCGAGGTTTACCTGATCCCTTGTCTCTCTGTCTTTCTCCCTCTCTTTCTCCCTCCTTGTGTACAGATTGCAGGGAACTTAAAGAACTCGCAGGGACAGTGTTTCGAATGACTTAAGAAAGAGAACAGGAACAATACTTCGTTCTCTTTTTCTCAGATGAGTACCTTCGGGAAGAAGGAAGGAAGGGAGGGGAGAGGGAGGAAGTCAACAACCCTTTGCTTTCCTGAAAAAAAATAAGGAAACAGAAGATAGACATCTCATTTTCTCTTAAACAAAATGTTGGAAGGGGCAAAGAAAAAAAAAAATCTCTGAAAAAAGGAATTCCTCAAATATGCTCTCTGCCCTGGGAGCTTTAAAGAGATGAAAAGCCTTACTGGCCTGGCCTATCCAAACAAATGGTGTTCCAGAAAGGCAGCCTCTCCTGAGCTTGCACCCTGACATCTAGTTTGGAGAAATGACACAACTAAAAGGGAACAAATCTGCCTTGTCCACTCTGATCGAGGGAAAGTTCGGTCTGTCACACTAACCAAGGCAAACCTGCAGCCTGTGAGGCCAGGCGTGCACAGGTCAGCCTGATGCATGGCTCTCCCTGGGCCCTGTGAAACACCAGCATTGCTGCAAGTCTTCAGCCTGACTCTAGAGTTTTCCATCCTTCCAGGATCAAATAACAGATGTATGCATTGCTCACTGAGCCTCATGAAGAGGACCAAGATTTCATCTTTGTTGACGGATGAAAAACAACAGCAGCAACTCACCACGCTGCTGCCGGACATAGTTATCTCAGAACTGTTGTTCACATTGTCATGTCCTTTACATTCCTAGTGCTTCTTGGATCTAGTCATCTCTGGAAAAACTGGAAGGTGATTTCTAATTTGTTTTCAGAATACCGCACAGGTCTTAGAAAAGTCATCCACAAAGTTTGAAAAGGAATGGGAGGTTGACTACAAGGAGCTAGATAATGGTGGGACTATTCTTTACCAAGTTAGGGGGTCCTAGGAGTGCAATGGGCAAGCAAAGGCTCTGTTTAGGGTGTGTTTCACTCAGGAATAAGCCTGGTTTACAGTTCTCTGATTTGTGTTGTGTGTCCCATGCCCTTCATTCATCTGGTTAAGATCGTTTTTTTGCCACAAGCAGGAACCAGCCGCAGATCGTTGTGGCAGCAAAAAAAAAAAAAAAAAAAAAAAAAACCAACAGCTTTAAGTGCTTCCTTATTTCAACTAATGGTGAAAAACTGGGGTGGAGCGTCACACCTGAACACAAGGAACAAGCCAAGTGAATTCAAGGAAAGGATGAATCTGGTTCATTCTCTCTGCAAGATTTCATTGGATTCAGTGGACTATAAGATCCTTCATTTATCCAGTTTTCTTCCCCCAGTAATTATCTATCAATTTATCTATCTGAATATATGTGTGTGTGTGTGTGTGTCATAAAGAATGTGACATTACTCAGTAAGTTTGTAAAAGCCAGGACAGTTTTATTCTTTGCATCCTCATGGCACCAATACTGACACAACATGTGGCATTGGATTTCTGCCATGGGGGGACCGAACCCCATCTACAGATGACAGCACAGTGCCCAGACAAAAATCGGTACTGTTTGCCCAAAGTCATACACATCAGCGACCAAAACCAAACAGCTCCTCTGTCTCCTGATTCAGCCCTGGTGCTCTTTGCCCAATGCTGGCCTTCCTCTCTCTCCTGCCTTTGTAGAAATGGGAAGGAACACAAGCAGGAGAATCTGAGAAAGCGCAAGAAGAGCCTGAGAGAAAGGGAGGGATAGGAATCGATTCCTGTAGAGCAGTGACAATACTGGGGGCCAGACTCTGAGTAACTGTGAGGTTTAAGAAGCGCTCTGCTGAACAATACAATGTGGGAGTAAGCGGGAGGGGGTGAGGAGCGGGTGAGTGAGGAGAAAGAGGGAAAGGCTGGGCTGGGTTTCTGAGGCGCCAGTCAGCAGAGGCCATGGGGGCATGAGAAGAACAAAGAAGTTCAGGCTGCAACTCTCTCTGATCACTGGAGAAGCAATGGCAGCACCACACAGCCTCTCAGGCTCTCTTCCCACTGCAGCCTCGGGGCTGGGCCAGGGCTGAGCCCCAGGAGCCCTGTCAGAATCCAGAGCATTTCACTCTCAAGTCCGCGGCATTGGGCAAGTGTGCAGCCCGAGCAATGTGAGCGAGTCTGTCACATTGAGGCGTGTTGTTTTCTCCAAGCCAGCTGACCTGCCACAGACAGGTGGATGGGGCCGGTGCTGTCATGGTTTTTCAAGGGGATTCTCAGCCCTGCCTGTGCCAGGCTGTTCCCTTCAGAGAGCTCCTGGTCACCCTCCTGTGAGATTCATAGAAGGGGCCTCTCTCTCTTTCCCTGCTCTGCCAATCATATGAAGATGATCCTCCAATACTTGTAACGTCACTCACTGGGTGTCTAGAAGCTGAAACTCCTAAGTCCCTCCCATCAGGTTTCATGGGAGAGATTTCTCATCAGGTCACTCAGGCTGGTGAAGCTTCCTCTCCAGCCACCTCAGGATTTATTCAGACTCAGAAGGGGAGTGAAGGGAATGGATGTTTGTATTACAGACAACTGAGGAAAGGCATGTGTAGAAGCAGACCATGGGCCAGCCTCTGACCCAGCAGGTGAGCTCACATTGCATTGGCTATTACAGAGAACATTCAATTAGAGAGGACTATAATATCAGGGGACAAGAATAAACACCAAGGTTAACATTCAGTGAGACAAAAGCAGTGACCCAAGACTCAGAACCAGTGCTGCAAAAACACAAGCTCTACTCAAAATGGCTACCCACGTCTGAAGCATCCTAACTGGTACTGTCCCAGCTGCTAACTATCAAGAGTTCCAGGGCTATCTATTGACCCCAAGACTCATTCAACCTCTGGCTATAGAGGGTGGGAAAATGGAGAATGAGTTGAAATAAGTTCAGAATGGGCTTTCATCAGGTAAAGAATCTGCCTGCAACACAGGAGGCACAGGAGACCTGGGTTCGATCCCTGGGTCAGGAAGATCCCCTGGAGGAGTGCATGGCCACCCACTCCAATATTCTTGTCTGGGAAATTCCATGGACAGAGGAGTCTGGCAAAGAGTCACAAAGAGTCCATGGGGTCACAAAGAATAGGACACAACTCAAGGGACTGAGCCCACACACGTATATTCAGAATAGTATGCAAAAAAGTAAGTGTACACATCAGTGAAATTTTATAAAACAAACACATCTGATTAAGAGAAACCTAACAAGAGACCCCTGTGATCCTCCATCCCTCCACTTCTCCTCAAGGGTCCAAACCTGACACAGATACATATTACATGATTTACATAATAAATGGCATTGAACTGTGTTTTCTGTTTTGTATTACATTTGTGAGATTCGCCCCTATTGTTGAGTGTAGCTGTGGCTAGTCATTGTCTTGCTGGAGAGTATTTTCACTCTGTGACTGTACCACACTTTATATATCCACTCTACTGAAGATGACATTTGGGTTGTTTCTATTTCGGGGCCATTACCAACAGGCTGCCAGGAATATTCCTGTCCCTGCCAGATGTCTTTTTAAAGCCTGGTGAAGGACTCCCCTCTCTCCAGGAAGAATGTCCACTTCAATGATTCACAGCCCTTTGTTTGGTTTCTTTATACCCACTTCCTCGGACACGGGATGCATGGCATAGATTTTTTTCTTGAATTCAAGTGGACTCAGCTTGAGGACACAGTGATGTCTTTGGAGATACTGGCGGAGTTCCTGAGGAGCTTCGGAAAAGGTTGGGAGCCACGGTTCTCACTTCCTGCTACAACCTGGAGATGCTAGGTCCTGTTGCTCTGAGTCATGCTCCACGTTCTCGCCATCCCCCTTTCAGATTCTATGGCAACTGAGTCTGCCCTCCCTCGTGTGGGCTTCTCACGTGTTAGACTAACGTGCAAAAGAGGGAGCCAAGTCCTGCGCCTGAAACTGCTTCGAAACTTCCTTTGTTCCTTTGATTTATTTTCTTGGTCTTGCCAAGCCCTAATATCCTCCAAGCCCCAACTCCCCAAACTTGAGAACATTGTTTCTTTCTTTCTTTTTAGTTTCTTTGTAGCATGAAGTGATGATAGGAAGGACTATAAACAGGTTGCTAAAAAAAAGTCTGTTTTATGCATCTAGTTTCCTCATTTGAGACGTGGGGATGCTGACATAACACCTATTTTTCATAGTCTTCGGAGTGAAGAAGAGGAGCTGAAATCTTTCCTACGCATATCATGTGCCAAGTCTTTTCTAAGCACTCTACGTGTCACAACTTGTTTACTCATCGCAACAGCCCACTGAAGTAACTGCTCTTTTGCCCTTTATCTCCTCCTCTTTTTAATAGATGAGGAAACTGAAGCATGGGGACATTACACTACTTTCCAGTATCACAGAATTAGTAAGATTTCAAACCCAGGGAATGCTGGCTCAGAGCCCTATTTCAACAAAAGGTAACTTACCCTGCCCTCTAAACAAACACTGCCTGTCACATAGTAAAACTCGGTCTCTAGAACTGGAGAACATGTTGTATAGTAGAAAAGGCAAAAACGCACAGCACGAAGGCGCATTCTCCAACTATTTAGTGAGCATGTCTCATGAACCAGAAGGCCCCCTGCCAGGTATGGGCAATATACATGTGAATTTTACTTCCTGGCAGAGGAGAGACACTTTCAATTTAGTAAAACATGCTTGGATATCTAAACAATTAAAATTGCAGTCCGCACTCTGAAGAGGAAATCTAAGAGCTAGGAGAGCTTGTAGTCAGGTACCAAATCTGGACAAAAGGTCAGGGAAAGTCTCCCTAAGAAAATGAAACATAAGAATATTGGAAAGAAAAGCAAACATAAACAAATAGGACCTAATTAAAATTAAAAGCTTTTGCACAACAAAGGAAGCTATAAGCAAGGTGAAAAGATAGGCTTCAGAATGGGAGAAAATAATAGCAAATGAAGCAACAGACAAAGAATCAATCTCAAAAATAGACAAGCAGCTCCTGCAGCTCAATTCCAGAAAAATAAACGACCCAATCAAAAAATGGGCCAAAGAACTAAACAGACATTTCTCCAAAGAAGACATACAGATGGCTAACAAACACATGAAAAGATGCTCAACATCACTCATTATTAGAGAAATGCAAATCAAAACCACAATGAGGTACCATTTCACACCAGTCAGAATGGCTGCTATCCACAAGTCTACAAGCAATGAATGCTAGAGAGGGTGTGGAGAAAAGGGAACCCTCTTACACTGTTGGTGGGAATGCAAATTAGTACAGCCACTATGGAGAACAGTGTGGAGATTCTTAAAAAACTGGGAATAGAACTGCCATAAGACCCAGCAATCCCTCTGCTGGGCATACACACCGAGGAAACCAGAATTGAAAGAGATATGTGTACCACAATGTTCATCACAGCACTGTTTATAATAGCCAGGACATGGAAGCAACCTAGATGTCCATCAGCAGACGAATGGATAAGGAAGCTGTGGTACATATACACAGTGGAATATTACTCAGCCATTAAAAAGAATACATTTGAATCAGTTCTGTTCAGATGGATGCCCATTATGCAGAGTGAAGTAAGCCAGAAAGAAAAACACCAATACAGTATACTGATGCATATATATATAGAATTTGAAAGATTGTAACTATAACACTATATGTGAGACAGAAAAAGAGATACAGATGCATAGAACAGTCTTATGGACTCTGTGGGAGAAGGTGAGGGTGGGACGATCTGAGAGAATAGCATTGGAACATGTATATTATCATATGTGAAAATAGAACGCCAGTCCAGGTTCGATGCATGAGACAAGTGCTAAGGGCTGGGGCAATGGGATGACCCAGAGGGATGGGATGGGGAGGGAGGCGAGAGAGGGGTTCAGGATGGGGAACACATGTAAACCCATGGCTGATTCATGTCAATGTATGGCAAAACCACAATATTGTAAAGTAATTAGCCTCCAACTAAAATAAATAAATTAATAAGAAAAAAAAGAAAAGAAAATGAAACATAAATGGAGGCCTGAAGAAGGAGGAGGTGTGTGTCAGGCAAAGTTGGGGAGGCAGCAGTCCTGCAAGGGGCAGCCGGGGGGTCTGAGTTCAGATTCTGGACTTGATCCTCAGATGGATGGCAAACCATGAAATATTTCACATGGGAGAAGGACATACTCAGATTGCATTTCAGAAAGCCTATGTGGGTCACTGTGCAAAGAATGGTTTGTGGAGTGCAAGAGTGGAAGCAGATGGAGAGTTGTAAAGTCTAGTCTAAATATGGTTGGGACAGAAGGGCTATCAGGAGCTGCACGTGGCCATGTGAGTGCCTAGAGAGGTCTGAGAGCCACACTGATAGGCTGTGTGACAAGAGTTTATTGGGGAGTAAATATAGGCACTGCCTGGCACACTAACTGCTGGCTTATGAAAGATTCACACTTTTGAACAGCAGCTGCTTCTCCCATGCCCCCACTCCACCCCTTATCTCCAGAGCCTCCATCGCTGAGTATCTACCTGCCTTTGTTCCACCCCAGCCTCCTGTCTGCTTGCCTTGGCGTCACTGTCCTCATCTATAGCCCCATGCCTACCTTTCTTAATATTCACCCAACAGAGTTTCCTTTCCTCTAGCACGGGGGTCTTTAACCCTGGGCCGTGGACCAGTAGAGCTCTGCTGCCTATTAGGAACCGGGCCCCACAGCAGGAGGTGAGCTGAGCTTCACCTGCTGCTCCCAAGATCACTCCCCATCACTTGCATTACCGCCTGAACCACCCCACCGTGCCCACCTGCCCCACCCCTGCTCTGCCATCCATAGAAAAATCATTTTCTACAAAGCCGGTCCCTGGTGCCAAAAATGGTTGGGGACAGGTGCTTTAGCACACACCCAGTGCTGCTACTGAAAAGCTGGGGGCATTCTCAAAGCTGGCGTAGGAGGGGTGACTCTGAGAGATGGAGCAGAACTCAGCATTTGAGCTACTAGGGCTGGGCAAAACGCACTCTAGGTCCACATTAGGACCCAGGCTGAAATTCCCTAAGGAAAGTCTATGAAGCGTGGTAGATGGGTAGTGTTATGAGTTAGTTAGAAGACTAAATCTTAAGAACTGGCCTGTGGACTTAATCACCAAGGAACACATGGTTTCTACAGAAAAATGAGTTCTGAGCTCCAAATGTCTGATATCAGCAAATGAGTATTTTTAAGTTGGGGCTTCCCAGGTGGCTCAGTGATATCCCCCTGCCAATGCAGGACACAAGAGACAGGGGTTCCATCCCTGGTTCAGGAAGATCCCCTGGTGTAGAAAATGGTAACCCACTCCATATTCTTGCCTGGAAAATCCCATGGTCAGAGGAGCCTGGTGGGCTACAGTCCATGGGGTCGCAAGAGTTGCACACAACTGAGCATCCACGCACATGGTCATTTTTAAGTTGGGGAGTGGCAGTAGTTGGTTAAAAAGCACCTGTGGTTTCTTGTCAGGCTGGAGGTAAGCAAGCACCCTCTTCCAGTACTCACTTCCGTTGTTCAGTAGGGCTCATTTTTCCACAGTCTTCCTCCAGAGTGGTCGTATAGGTCTATTCTTCTACTGACAGGCTCCCTCCAAGCGCCTTGAGATCCTATGTTTCAGTAGCACACAAGAGACAAGGAACAACTTTATTTTTATACATTACATTAAGCATGATTAGAGTTCCCCTTCCTTGATAACGTTGGCTAAAGTTCTGTATCACTATTTTCCATGGCTCTCACACCCCTCCTTTGGTTGTACCAGACCCAGGACTTTCACAGCCCTAAGAAAATAGCACTAAGCCTTGATGCATGTTGGCTGATTCTCAGTCCCCTCAGAGGTGCCTGGTTCTGCTTGTGCCTCTACACTCTCAGCCAAATGCTGTCAAAGGAAAGTCCACTTGGTCTTTTAAGCCCGCACTGACCAGACCTCTGCGGTTATCCTTGTCATCTCTACAGCACTACACAGGGGAGACCCAAGGTCTCTGAAGCCTGTCTTCTTTCTTCATCTTCAGGGATCCAGCTCACACCAGGGGTCAGGCTTCTCCCTTCTTCAACCCCATTGCCACACCTTTCAGCCTCCTTGGATCAGACCAGGGATAAACTCAAATATTAAATGAACCAAGCAAGTTTATTTAACCAGCACCCCATGTGCAACATAACAGGGTGTGTTGGGAATCATGGAAAAATAGTCCATGACACATCTAAAGTGGCTTGTGACCATGTAAGAACACAAGCCTAATGTGACCAGATCATCTAATTTTTTTAAAAAAATAATAAGCTGAAAATATGAATTTTTAATGTGAAATTTCTTGACTTAAACATTTTAGAATTGAAAACAGAATATTTTTTAAAGATATTAAAGAATTATCAATCTTTGGGGTGTGACAATGGTGCAGTGGTTTGCTTTTAAAATGCATAGTGAAGTATCACAAATGAAATGTGATTTATTTAAGAGTCTACATGAAAAAGTAAAATTTAAATGTGAAGGGAGGCTAAATTTGATGGTTTTTAAATATGCACACAAATCCTTCGATATTCTTCTCTTTGGAAGAAGAAGTCTAATCCTAATCACTGAGACTTAGTGACTTGTTCCTAAAATAGAATTAGGCAGAAGTGACGGGGAGTAACTTAGGAGGGCAGGTCACAGAAGGCACTGGGATTTTCTCTTTCGCTCTCAGATTGCTTGCTCTGGAGGAGATCAGCTGCCGTGCTGTGAGGACCCTTAAGTGCCCTGTGGAAAGGGCCACATGGACTGAGACTGAGGCCTCCTGCCAAAGCCCTGTGAATACACCACTCCAGCAAAGGGTCATCCAGCCCAATCAAGCCTTCAGAAGACTGAAGCCTCTGCCATGGCAACCTCATGAGAGATCCTGAGCCAAACCATCCAGCTAAGCTCTCCCTAAACTCCTGACACCATAATAACTGTGAGGTAACATTTGCTTTTTTAAGCCACTAAGTTTTGGGGTGGCTGCCCTGGTGGGACTGCAGGAGATGCAGGTTTGATCCCTGGGTCAGCAAGATCCCCCAGAGAAGGAAAGGGCAACCCACTCCAATATTCTTGTCTGGGAAATCCCATGGACAGAGGAGCCTGCTGGGCTACAGTCTAAGGGGTTGCAAAAGAGTCAGACATGACTTAGAAATTAAACAGCAACAGGCTTTTGGGTAATTTGTTATACCTCAAAAGATAATTATTAATAATACACTAACAGAGAAGGCTGCTGTTGACAGCTTTAGGTCTTAACTTTTCAAACCAAAACTCCCACATGGGAATATTTGCTGGTGGCTACCCCAGTCTGAAACTCATCAAAGCTGTTAAGTGACTGCTACACTCACCTCCACCCACCACCAAACAAAGGGGGCAGCATTAAAAGATCACATGCTTATCGTATGCTCCATGGAATTCCTGAGAAGTGAATATACCCGTGACCCATGATAGTCGTATAATGGACTATTACTGTTCAGCTCACCATCTATACCATCAATTTGTATCTTTATTTCTCTCCCACTTTCACCAGTGAGTGATACTCTCTGGGCAAGTTCTCTTTTTAGGAGTGTTTTCTTGGTAGATTTTAAATTGTAAGAGGCTGGAAGATCAGCAGCTAATTTGTTTTATGTAGTGGCACAATCTCTACTTAATGTTGTGAATGTCAGATGAGTCCAGTTAATGCTTTGAAAGCTAGATATTAGAAAGATTTTATTCTACTTGAAAGAAAAAAAATGGATAGAATCCTTTGACCAAAAAGTAATCTTATTTAGAAACTAACACAGAAAACAAAATGCAAGTTTCGTGGGAACCTAGACTTTGCTGGCTCCTTGCTGTATCTCCAGTGTCTGGAAGTCACTGGCGCATGGAAGCTGCTCAATAGACATTAGCTGAATGAATGAATGAGTGAATGAATGAATGAGAGCAATGAGAAGAGACTCCACTGAGGAGGAGGGTGGGGTCTCATCCATTAAGCATTCTCCTCCCTTCCTCCATCCCATCTCAAATGTCACCATTGCTGAGGCACTTTTGAGGCAGGCTGACTCCTTGAGAAACACAGTTTCAAGCACAAGGACTGAGAAGAACCCCACGGGTCTAAACACGAGCAGACCTGCCCCTCGTCCTTCCACTTAACTGGCCACAAGGCCTGGCAGTGGTTTCCCCTGCTCTCCTTTTTGGTCCTGATTTTTTCTGCAAAATGAGATAGAAGCTCCCAGCCTTAATTCCAGTGGTGTCATGAGTCTGTCCAGGCTTCCCCTTCTTTTAACATCCAACGCAAAGGAGGCAAATCACCACGTGTGAGGCACTTTGAAGATGTCAAACTGGAGGCCTCAGAGCCGTGTGACAAGAGGCTTACAGCTTGGCAGTTGACCCGATGTGACTGATGTTCAAAGCAACTGCCGGGGAATAGAAGGCGCCCTGCACCAAAGAGCCAGCCAAAAATAATGAAGGAGGTGAAGAGAGAAATAATAAAAGAAAGAAAGAAAAAACACGCAGGGCGGGGTTTGGGGTCACTTGGGTTTCCTCTGGTCTCATGTCTCCTCTCTCCTCCTCCACACAGTCCTCAAACAACCCTCTTCTGTCTCCTCCAAAAGAAAAGTTAAAAGATTTCTTTTGGGAAAAGAGCAGTTTGCTTAGACCGCTGCTGTTTACCTTTGGTAGGATAGCCATTGGTGGTGAGTTTAAACACAGGAAGAGGCCTCTTGGTTACAGGAAGAACTGCAGACAGGTCTGGAAGACTTGCCACGATGCAGCGGAGATGCACCTTCCCCTCCATGAGCAGCCCTGGGACCAACACTGGATCCTTGCCTCCATGTCAGGCAACCAACCTTCAGCTGTTTCTTGGACTTCATCTACTCTTCCCTTGCTCAAGGATGTTGTTCCTAAAACACGAAGATGATGAGGGATGGGTGGTAGGACTGAGAAAAAGGAGAAAAAGAGGCTTACATCACAAACAAAAACTCATGACTTTGTTTCCAGTCTAGTATGGAAAATACTAGCAGCAAATAACAAGCAGCAAACCTTGGGTTAACATTTGGTGGTCTTATGTGTTTTCAGTCATTAAAATCATCCTTCAGCAACTAAAGAGGCCACATTTGCTAAAATGGGGCCACAATTTTGCCCTGAAAATGGAATTCTTTATAACTACCTCTAGAACTATGTGATTTACTTGTGAAAGGGAAAAGAAAGAATCTGCCTTCATATTTTTCCAAGCAGTTGCTCATGAGACCTACCCACCCCAAGAAAGGTTAGACTAAATTGTGAGAGAAAGGAAGAAAATAATGCTAAGGAAATAAATGTTGTCAAACAATCAAAATCTTCTGGGTCTTTCCCATTTCCCCCAAATTTCTTTCCTCTAATTCCACTGCAAAAATTCCCCTGGCTTCAAGAAGCACTAGACTTTTTGGTCAGAACATTCTCAAGTTTACCATGAGGATCTCACTTCTCTTTCCCTGATTTCAGAGTCATTTGGGTCAAAATCTTTATGCCTTCCAGAGAGCCTGTATCATACTCCTCCCTCCAGAAGACTTCACCCAACCGTGACTGAAATGAAGGGCTGCTAATCTGTCCATCCACCAGCCTCCATCCTATCTAACCCTCACTATCAATGAGCTTCTCACATAAAGGATGTGCTACAGAGAAAAGCAGCAATTTCTTCTCCACCGAAAAACCTTCCCCAGTACTCCAAGCCCACTAAAATTTAACTGAAGTATTTTACTTGGTGTGGAATAAGTGAGTCTATAACAAAATCATTGGGGTTCTTATAAGAATTTTCTCCTTAACTTTGGTTTTTAGCCATTTGACTCAGATATGTCTGGGTGTGTGTATGTGTGTTTTAAAGTTTATTCTGTGAGGGGCTTGCTCTCCTTCCTAAGTCTGTAGGTTCATCTCTTTCTCCATACTTGTAGATTTTCAATCTATTCTTGTTTTTTCAAATATTCTTTGCTGCACCATTTTTCCCTCTTCTCCCTTAGTGACTCCAATTGCACATATACTAGACCTTTTGATTAAGTCCACAGATCCCTACAGATCTGCTCTTTTTCTTTTTTTTTTTTCAATCTCTCTTCTCTCTGTTCTTCATATTGGATCATTTCTACTGAACTATTTTAAAGTTCACTAATTTCTTTATTTTTCCTATTCTTTCTATTTAACTGTAAAGCCCAACCAGTATATTTTTTTTTAATGTGGCAATTTTCAGTTCTAGAATTCTCTCCTTTTTTGTTATTAAAATAGTTTTTTTTTTTTTTTTTAGAATCACTTTCTAATCTATCACTACACTCATCTGTGAAACATACATATGACAAACGGTGGGATAATTCTCTTGGTCTGATTTTTACATCTAGAAGAATAAAAACTTGAGAGATTAAGCAGATTTATCAAGATTGGAGGGGTAGTGATGAATAGCCAGGATATATAATATATAGTGTGTAAGATAGTGGACAGTGATGAAGAGAAGAGGACAGCAGGAGATTAAGAAGTATGGGAAGAAGGGGGAGTTTGCAATTTCAAACAGGATCTTTAGGGAAGGCCTCATTAAGATGGTGAAGACAGAGGAAACATCTGAAAGAGACAAGAAAGGAGGGAAAGGCTTTCAGTTAGTGGGAAAAGAAATTGCCCTGAATAGGTTTATGATATTTTGTATGCATGTTATATATAGATCACTGAATCTTCCATTATTTTCTTATGAGTTGGTGGGGCAAGTTTATCAGACTGAATTTCAAAGACCAGAAGAAGTCATGACTTCAAATTGTCTTATGAACCATTTCATATCATATCATATTGGGTTCTTTGAAAGGCTAAGTACTACAAAGTAGCTTTGGTTCTATAGGACATAGTATATCTTTGGCATGCATAAAGTGCTTTATAGGAACTAACAAACTGATAAGTGTGAATTAGAAACAGAAGACTGAAATTTTTTCTTTCCTCTGATGAATAAAAAAATATAACTTTTACTCCCTATAATTGATGAGCAGGGAATTTGTGTCAACTCTCCCACTAAGGAAACCTTAAAAACTGTATGAAATATAAAAAACATTTTCTTAAAAGCATCAAAATGTTGACAAAATAGTGAGGAGTTTAAAGCCAAAATCGAGAAGAAAAGAACCCAGACTGATATTCAAGTCTGATTTTTCTCTCAGAGTATTTGCAAGTCCTAAAGAAATAGCTGCAAAACTGAGCTGCACTTTTGACAAATTTCTGGGGTCAGGGAGCAAAACATGAGACTTGCAACATACCAGGGGTAGAAATTCTAATAAACTGCCTCCACTTTAAACTGGGGCCCCAAAGAGTTGCAGCTTCAGGTAAGGTGAATCATGAGTAAACCAATCTCTGCACTGAATTTCCTTCTGCCTGTATGTTATCTGGGTGGGCCCTGGAACCTCAAGCCTTGAACTTGGTTTGAGATGGATCCAGACTGGTAGGACATCAGGTGTCTGGCAGAAGCAAATGAAAATCCTCTTTGGAAGAAGATGCTATCATGCTAAGCCTCAAATTATTCTTACACATAATTTTTGAAATATAATGTCCACACTGTCAAAAATCACCAGTCATACAGGAAAACAAAACACATTAAGCATGAGCCAGCAAAAACAACCGAAATTTTAAAATAGGCTCATAAGCACTGGAGTTAATATCTGTTGACATCATTAGCCATGAACTATAAAACCACCTTGCTATGTTTGAAGAAGAAAGCAAGAGAGAGACTCTTGTTTGAATGAGATTTTATGTTTGAGGAAGAGAGAGAGCCAAAGGTAATAGTTTTTTAAGATAAAGTTAAATTGATAGTTGACTTCTAAAAATCAATAATGGTAATCACAAGACAGTAAAATGGTATTATCAATATGCAGAAAGAAAGCAACTGCCTGCTTAGAATTCTATTTCTAGTATGTGTGTGAATACACACACACACACACACACACACACACACACACACACACACACACACACAGAGCGTGCTCAATAATAAAGATGAATGAATACTTTTTTAAATGAAAGAGTTTGGGAGATTCTAAAAGATGTAAGTCAAAATAAAATAATCCAGATGGAAAGTTTGGGATACAGGAAAATATGAAAAGCAAAAAAACCAAAGTATCTATGGAATTTTAAAATTATATAGAATTTAAAATTTTGACAACAATAGCAAATGAATTGAGATGTGGTTAAATGAGATTAAAGTGTTCTTATATTTCTGAATTGCATAGGCCAATGGTAAAGATCAAAATTTACAAAAAAAAATTTTATACAAGACTTAGAGAAGTTAACCCAAAGTTAAAAACAAAGTAATAAATATTAAGAAAATAGTTTTTAATCTAACACTGGAAGAAAGGACAGGAGAAAAAAATAGTAATAATAAACAAATCTTAATCCACAGGAAGTCAGAAAACAAAGAATCACAGAAGATGGACTTCCCTGGTGGTCCAATGGTTAAGAATCTGCCTGCCAATGCAGGGGACGTGGGTTTGATCCCTGGTCCAGGAAAATCGCACATGCTTCAGGGCAACTGGGCCCGTATGCCACAGCTACAGAAGCTGAGCTTTAGAGCCTGTGCTCAGCAGAAAGAGAAGCTACTGCAGTGAGAAGCCTGTGCTCCCCAATGAAGAGTAGCCCCCAGTCGCAGCAACTAGAGAAAGCTGGCTCACAACTAGAAGACCAAGTGCAGCCAAAAAGTTTAAAAATTAAGGAAAAAGAATCACAGAAGAGGTTGGACATACTGAAATCATGAAATAAGATGATAGATTAAAACTCAACTGTATCAATAATCACATTAAGTGAAAATGGGCTAGCGTGACTATTGCTTCACCAGCTCACATCCGAGGGCTGTGAGGAATATTGGAGAGTGTGCTGGACAGAGGGCGGCAGGCCTAAATTCAGGTGTGGGTTCAGTCATCAGCTAGTCATGTGGTTCTGAGCAGTTCTCTGGCCTGCAGTCCCCGCAGGAACTGAATAATGAATAATGAGTGAACTTCATTGAGCCCTTACGGATACAGAGACTGCTCTCATGACCTCTTTTCATAGGTACCAGGTCTTAAGACAGCCTCTTGTTGCTAAGGGCTTGCTACCTTCCTAGAAGGAAGGGACGCCCTCTACTGAGACAAAATTGAATTCTCTTAAGCCTTTGTCAGCTACTGGGCAAGAAGCTACCTGAGATGGCATATGGAAATGTATATTTGTAGGTGGAGAGGACTTAGTTAAACGTAGCATAAACACCAACTCAAAGGACATGAGTTTGAGCAAACTCTGGGAGATAGTGACGGACAGGAGAGCCTGGCGTGCTGCAGCTCATGGGGTCGCAAAGAGTCGGACATGACTTAGCGACTAAACAACAACAAACACCCTTTAAACAACCATTCATACTCTCACCAGAATCTCCAACTTGAATTAGCAAATGAAAAAGTGCAACCCATTGGTCTCTGAAGAAGGCTGGGTAGAACTTCCAAAGATATTTGTATTCATCGTCTTCCATAAGAAATGTATGTTTATCAACATTTAATATACCTAATGACACTGGTGCTCTTACTTGGTCCATAGGTAAGATGGTCGGAGATCACAGAGCTGGAATTATCCTGAGGGAAAACTGGGAATTCCACAATGGGAAGTGGTTCACCCTTACACCATCCTGCCTTCATTTTCTTTCAGTGTATTGTAACATTGTACAGCTTGTATGCTGCCAACTAACAATTTGAACAATTGGCTTAAAAATATTCCTGCCAAAAAACTACAAATTGAATAGAATATTAATAGTGCAAGCTTAAGCAAAGAACAAGAAGATGGAAGAGCTGACATTTTCCCTACACTTCCATCCATATTACAAAGTAAAAACAAAATAATCAGATATGCAAAGAAATCTGCCAAAAATACTAAAAGACTGAATCTGTATTTTTGAAATACAGATTTATATGCTATGTCATCAATGAAAGTGAAGTCAAGTGGGCCTTAGGAAGCATCACTACAAACAAAGCTAGTGGAGGTGATGGAACTCCAGTGGAGCTATTTCAAATCCTAAAAGATGACTCTGTGAAAGTGTTGCACTCAATATGACAGCAAATTTGGAAAACTCAGCAGGGGCCACAGGACTAGAAAAGGTCAGTTTTCATTCCGATGCCAAAGAATGCTCAAACTACCGCACAATTGCACTCATCTCACATGCTAGTCAAGTAATGCTCAAAATTCTCCAAGCCAGGCTTCAACAATACGTGAACTGTGAACTTCCAGATGTTCAAGCTGGTTTTAGAAAAGGCAGAGGAACCAGAGATCAAATTGCCAACATCCGCTGGATCATCAAAAAAGCAAGAGAGTTCCAGAAAAACATCTACTTCTGCTTTATTGACCATGCCAATGCCTTTGACTGTGTGGACCGCAATAAACTGTGGTAAATTCTGAAAGAAATGGGAATACCAGACCACCTGACCTGCCTCTTGAGAAACCTGTATGCAGGTCAGGAAGCAACAGTTAGAACTGGACATGGAACAACAGACTGGTTCCAAATAGGAAAAGGAGTACGTCAAGGCTGTATATTGTCACCCTGCTTATTTAACTTATATGCAGAATACACTATGAGAAACGCTGGGCTGGATGAAGCACAAGCTGGAATCAAGATTGCCGGGAGAAATATCAATAACCTCAGATATGCAGAGGACACCACCGTTATGGCAGAACGTGAAGAACTAAACTTTCTTGATGAAAGTGAAAGAGGAGAGTGAAAAAGTTGGCTTAAAACTCAACATTTAGAAAACAAAGATCATGGCATCCGGTCCCATCAATTCATGGCAAATAGATGGAGAAACAGTGGAAACAGTGGCAGACTTTATTTTTTGGGGCTCCAAAATTGCTGCAGATGGTGACTGCTCACTCCTTGGAAGGAAAGTTATGACCAACCTAGACAGCATATTCAAAAGCAGAGACATTACTTTGCCAACAAAGGTCCATCTAGTCAAGGCTATGATTTTTCCAGTAGTCATGTATGGATGTGAGAGTTGGACTGTGAAGAAAGCCGAGTGCTGAAGAATTGATGCTTTTGAACTGTGGTGTTGGAGAAGACTCTTCAGAGTCCCTTGGAGTGCAAGGAGATCCAACCAGTCCATCCTAAAGGAAATCAGTCCTGAATATTCATTGAAGGACTGATGTTATAGCTGAAACTCCAATACTCTGGCCACCTGATGCAAAGAACTGACTCATTTGAAAATACCCCGATGCTGGGAAAGATTGAGGGCGGGAGGAGAAGGGGAAGACAGAGGTTGAGGTGGTTGGATGGCATCACCAACTCAATGGACGTGAGTTTGAGTAAATTCCGGGAGCTGGTGATGGACAGGGAGGCCTGGCGTGCTGTAGTCCATGGGGTTACAAAGAGTAGGACAGGACTGAGCGACTGAACTGAACTGAACATCAATGAAAACCTCAATCAATATCAGCTGATGTCCACTCATGATCAAATAGGGTCATTATATTAGCAGGAAACCTTGAAGTATGGTTTATTACATTTTTCCCTATCTAAAAAATTTCTTTTGCATATGTTTTATAGTGAACTGATATGACTGCTTGCTTGTATAATTAGACAGACATTTTGGAGATATATGCTCAAATGGTGAGGTGGGTGTAGGGAGTGGGCACTACACAAAAAATCTGGAGACCCTAGGCCTACTTAAAGCCCCAAATCCCTGGGGCTGACTTTGAGGATGACATGAATCCTAGGACTACCTGGGAACTGAATAGCCACAAGTCCTTTGATCAGAAGGGATGAGCGTTACCATGTAGTGACTCTTACCTTAGACAGACTCCAGTTCCAGTCTGTGTCCCTCTGGGCAAGTGGAACCTGTCTAGTCATTGCTGAATGGTCAGCTGAGTTATTTCAGTCCCAGTTCCCTTGTGGAGGTGCTGCCCCAGCCCCCAGCTTAACTCAGAAAACCTGGTCCACCATGATGCACAGTTCACTTAGCCCCATTTAGAAAGGAACTTGGACAGAATCTACTTTCCGCATGCCCCATGACTTCAACTTTCCAAACATTTGCTATTTTTAATTTTAGAAAGAGATTTTTCCTTTAGTTTCTGAGTATCAGTGATACTGTGATTTGTAATAAGAAATATGTATATTGGATCTTCCTCCACTGTTTCTGACACAGAGCTCCTAAAACCATTGGAATTTCAGAAGTGGTGTGAGTGAAAAGGAGTCTTTTGTTATGTCAAAGATTTGAATTTAGAGGCACCTAAGGCTGGGGGCTGGTTGCCAGTGAAGCCAACCACGTGATTAGAGGGCTGGAAATTTCAGTGCCACTTCCTAACCCACCCTCATCCCCCAGAGGAGGGGAGACAACGGAGGTTGAATCAAGAGACTAGCATTGACATATATACACTACCATGTGTGTAAAACAGATCATGGTAACCTGCTGTATAACACAGGGAGCTCAACTTGGTGCTCTGTGATGACCTAGAGGGGGATGTGGGGCAATGGGATGGAGGTACAAGGGCAGGGGGATGTAGGTATGTTTATGGCTGATTCACACTGTTGTACAGCAGAAACTAACACAGCATTGTATAGTAATCGCATGCATGCCAAGTCACTTCCGTCATGTCTGACTCTGCGACCCCATGGACTGTAGTCCTCCAGGCTCTTCTGTCTGTGGGATTCTCCAGGCAAGAATACTGGAGTGGGTTGTTATTTCCATCTCCATTGTAAAGTAATTATCCTCCAATTAAAAAAATTTCTTTGTTTTTTCCTCAAAAAATAAAAAACCAAAACAAACCCCAACGGCCAATGACTTAAACAATCCTATCTAGGTAATAAAGTCTCCATAAAAACCCAGAAGGCTGGGGTTCAGAGAACTCCTAGATTGAGGAGCACATGGAGATTCAGGGAAGGTCCTCAGCATTTCCCCACACCTTTGCCCTATGTATCTCTCCAATCTGGCTGTTTCTGAGGTTTATTTTATTATTGCCACATCAAGCAGCATGTGGGATCTTAGTTCCCCAACCAGGGATGGAACCCATGCCCCCTGCAATGAGAGCTCAGAGTCTTAACCACTGGGCCACCAGGGAAGTCCCAGAGCCTTTTATAATAAACCAGTAACCTAGTAAGTAAACTGGTTTCCTGAATTCTGTGAGTCACTCTAGCAAATCAATTGAACCTGAATAGGGGGTCATGGGAACCTCTGAGCCTTAAGCAGCAGCTTCTGAGCCAGAAGCACAGGTGACAACTTGGACTTTCAGTTGTTATCTGACACCAATGGTGGGGGGTGGGGGGGTGCAGTCTTGTGGGACTGAGCTTGAGCTCTTAACTGGTGGGATCTGACACTATCTTCTAGTTCACAGAGTCAGAATTAAGTTGCAGGTCACTAAGCTGGTGTTCCCAAAATTGCCGCGTGGTATGTGGAAACCACCCTCCACCTCATTTCCCCCTCCACATTAAAATGTCCTGAACCCTTTGGTATAACATATATTTTTTTAATGTTTTGTATTCCATTTATAGGGCTTTCCTGATAGCTCAGTTGGTAAAGAATCCACCTGCAATGCAGGAGACCTGGTTCAATTCCTGGGTCGGGAAGATCCACTGGAGAAGGGATAGGCTAGGCTACCCACTCTAGTATTCTTGGGCTTCCCTTGTGGCTCAGCTGGTAAAAGAATCCGCCTGCCATGCAGGAGACATAGGTTCGATCCCTGGGTTGGGAAGATCCCCTGGAGAAGGGAAAGGCTACCCACTTCAGTATTCTGGCCTGGAGAATTCCATAGACTGTATAGTCCATGGGGTTGCAGAGAGTTGAACATGACTGAGTGACTTTCACTCAATGAAGATACAGTGCTCTCTTCGTGTCACCACATTGAGCTATGCGATTTTATTTGCTTTGTTCGTCTATTTATGTAAACATACTTATTAAACTTCAGTAGCCCGAGGATACAAATAAAACAGCGACTCTATCATGTTTCAAACCAAACCAGCTCAGCTGGAATAGCAGAATGTATAAAGATCCTTGTGAGAAACGTGCCCTCTCTCTGAATTGTCCAAGAATGTCAGGGGTTATTATTTAGTCCAAAATAGCCATTCTTCCTGTCCTGGTCCTAGTTCTCTTTCCAGCAGATGTCTCACCCCACGTTACTTCAACCCATGAACTATCCAGTTACTTAGCCGGTGAGTGGCTCAGCATGAACTATGTTACCCAATTCTGGCCCATCAGACATGAGAGCATGGCAGAGGTGGGAAGGGAGGGCACGTCTGGAGAAGACTTCCTCACGCCTAAGAAGAGCGATAAGACAAGTAACCACTCCCTCCCCTTTATTTCCTCTGGACATTAAAAATGTGTGCATGTGACTTTGGGGACCTCCACAGATTCATATTCTCCTTAAGCTGAGCCAGATCAAAGTAAAGTGGAAAAGTGAGAAACCCCCAGTCCTAATGATGCCACTGAACCACTGTGTTAACAACCCCAGCACTTCCTAGCCTCAGACTGTTTTCTCATTATTATTCACACCACTTTAGTTGAGGTTTCTATCATAAGAACACTGAAGCATCCGAGCTGATAGGCCCTGCTTCCAAATGACTCCAGACTGGAGAATGGAAATAGAAATACAACGCAGCCACATCTACTGAGCCCTGTATGTTCTAGGGGCCCACGAGCCATAACCCCTGAGCCCACATGCTGCAGCTACTGAAGTCCATGCGTCTAGAGCCTGTGCTCTGCAACAAGAGAAGCTATTTCAGTGAGAAGCCCACTCACCGCAACTAGAGAAAGCCCACATGCAGCAACAAAGACCCAATGCAACCAAAAACAATTAATTAACTAAATTTAAAAAAAAGAAAAAAGAAATACAATGCAAGCTAAAAATATGGGCTATGTATGTCACTGAACATTTTTTAGTGGCCACATTAGGATGAAATTAATTTCAATAATGTATTTTTAGGCCTTCCCTAGCGGCTCAGTGGTAAAGAATACATCTGCCAATGTGGGAGACATGGGTTTGATCCCTGATCCAGGAAGATTCCGCATGACTCAGAGCAACTAAGCCCATGCACCACAACTACTGAGCCTGTGCTCTAGAGTTTGGGAGCCACAACTACTGAGCCCACGTGCCTCAACTGCTGAAGCCCGAGTGCCCTAGAGTCTGTGCTCCACAACGAGAGAAGCCATCACAGCGAGAAGTCCGTGCACGGCAACTAGGGAGAGGCCCCCTACTCAGTGCAACTAGAGAAAAGCCCACGCAGCAGTGAAGACCCAACACAGCCAAAACTAAAAAATAAATAGATAAAATTGTGACAATAATGTATTTTTAACAAGGTGCATGTAAAAAGTTGTCATTTCTACATGTAGTCAACATAAAAATTATTGAGGTATCTTACAATCTCTTTTATATTGTCTTCAAAGTCCAGTTTACATTTTACACTTACAGCCCGTATCTTGATTCAGAGCTCAAAAGCCATTATAATGGAAAAGGATATGAAAAAAGAATGTATATACGTGTGTAACTGCATCACTTCGCTGTGCAGCAGTAATTAACACAACACTGTAAATCAGCTATACGTCAATAGAAAACTTTTTTTTTTTATTCTATGTGTGACTACTGTGCTGATCTAAGTTCTCCAGCAGGCTGCTTCGGGGACTGGGTTGCCCCTCTCACTGGGACATGCAGGACTGGGGCTCCTAAGATAAGCATTTTGGTTGAGCCTCTTACACCTGGAAAGTTGGGGATGTGTTCTAGCATCAACCATGGGCTGACCTGAACCAGGTCTCTTCACAGGACATCCAGGCCTGTTACTCAGCCTAGGTCACCAGCCAGACCCCCCTCCTTCCCTGTGGGTTTTCCTGAGAGAGCTCTCCATGTCTTTTCCTGTTGGCGCATAATTCAGTCAGAATCCACTGGACTTGAAAACATAAGAGAATTTCTATCTTTCATCTCAGAAAGTTTCTTCATCTCCTTACCTACAACTTTTTTTTAACTCTTTATGAACCACCTCTTCATAACAAAGGGGCTTCCCTGGTGGCTCAGATGGTAAGGAATCTGCCTGTAATGTAGGAAACCTGGGTTCAATCCCTGGGTCGGGAAGATCCCCTGGAGAAGGGAATGGCAACCCACTTCAGTATTCTTGCTTGGAGAATTCCATGGACAGAGGAGCCTGGTGGGCTACAGTCCATGGGGTTGCAAAGAGTCAAACATGACTGAGTGACACTACTTCATAACATGGACCACTGCGATGGGCAAAAAACTTCTTTTTTTAGGTCATAAATGTAATTTTACTTTCTAGGGCACTAAGTGTTCATTCATCTTATGGTTGGATAATTGAGAGGGGACACTTAAGTCCCAGGCAGGCAAAGATATCAGTAGCTACTTTTAAAAGGAAGCATTTCTGGCTCAAGTTCCATCTAACCAGCTAAAAAACAAAACTGGAAAAACAAACCAAAGAAAAAAACCTTTCATGTTTTCTTTCAGTCAGAGATTTGGAAGTGTAGATGAACAGACATGGCAGGTGCCTGGTGAAGTACAACTTTATTATTTTTCTAATAACTGAAGAGCTATTGCTGGCTGCTTCCAGCACAGCCATCCCTGTGGCCACAGACTACCTTAAATAAGGGTGTCATGTGTTCATGTGGAGGGAAAAGATGGAGGACCTGCTGGAGGAGGGAGCCAATTCTACACCTCTTTCTCTGTGAGATGCTTAGAATCAGAATTGGCCCTTAGAACTGAGTAAACTGCAAGGAATTGACCTTGGACAATTCCAAGGTCAGAATGAGGGGGAGGTCTGGAGAGGGATATAGGGTTTTCTGTGAATTAGCGCTGGTTAGGTTGGGGGATGGGGTGGGGCAGACTCACGTGATGGTTCCGAACACTGAAATTGAATTTTAACCTTGTTGGTACACATGACAAGCCATACAATTATCATGGATAAAAAACACCAGATATTGACCATCCTGTACTTATTGACATTAGCTTTTAACAGCAACTACATATCTAGCTTTGTTTTCTATGTGGAATGTGTAAAATAATGTACTATGATGATGTTCCTCAAAGTTTCCTATTTTTAGAGCCACCTGGAGAGCTTTTAAAAGTCCCCATGTCTAAGCTGTGCCCCAGATCAATTAACCCAGAATCTCTGGAAGAAGGACCTCAACATCAGCATTTTCAAAATTTCCCTTACATAATTGCTATGTGCAGCCCAAATTCATGGAGTTTTCTGCTAGTGGGAATGTAAAATAGCACAACTACTTAGGAAAGTAGTTTAGCATTTTCTCACAAAGGTAGTGACAGTGTTAGTCCCTCAGTGTGTCCCACTCTTTTCGACCCCAGGGACTGTAGCCTGCCAGGCTCCTCAGTCCATGGGATTTTCCAGGGAAGAATATTGGAGTGGGTTGCCATTCTCTTCTCCAGGGGATCTTCCCAACCCAGGGATCTAACCTGGGTCTCCTGCATTACAGGCAGACAAAGGTAAATGTATACCTGTAAACGTGTGCCAGCCATTCTAATCCTTGGTATTTACCAAAGAGAAATGAAAGCCCATGTACACGCTAAGAACTGTCAACAAATGTTCATAGAAGCTTTGTTTGTAATATCTCAAAACTTAAAATAACCCCAAATGTCGATTACTAGGTAAATAGATGAAAAAAATTGGGGTTATCTAAAAGTAGAATAAGACTCAACAATAAAAGGAAGAAATTACACAATGCACAGATAAATACACACAATAAGAATAAGTGATTGGAAAGGAAGAGGTAAACCTGTCTTCACATTCAGAAAACATAGCTATAAACATAGAACATGTTAAGAAATCTACAAATTAATAAGTGAACTTAACAAGGCTATATGGTATAAGGTTTAAAAAATCATCTTACTCATGATATTACATTGAAAAAATAATTAAAATTTTAAAATTCAATATATAAGTGCATTTAAAGACATGAAATACATTGGGATACATTTAACAAAGTTTTTGCAATTCTTCTACACTGAAATCTAGAAAATATTGCTAAGAAAAATTAAAGACCTAAATAAATGCAGCAATATGCTATGCTCAATATTGGGAAACTAGATATTGTAAGATGTGCATTCTCCTCAAATCGATATATAGAGTCAATGCAATTCTTACTATTCAGCAAGAGAAGTAGACACACCCAAGTAAATAAGCAAATAATAATATAATTACAAGTAGTGCTACAAAGAAAAGAAGCAATAGAGATGAATGGTGTGGAATGGGAGGCTAACTAGATAGAGTAGTTAGCCTTTTTTTTTTTTGGATAGATATCAACGAGCTGATTCTGTAATTTATATGAGAATAAAAAGAACCTAGCTAAGCCAAAACAATTTTGAAAACGAAGAACACAGCTGGAGGATTTACATTGCGTATTTCAAGACTTATAATAACACTACAGTAATCAAGACTGTATGGTGTCATTGGAACAATAGGCATATAGATCAAAGGGGAGTCCAGACATAGGCCTACATGAAGATGGTAAATAAAATTTGCTTTTTCCCCCACAGCAATTTGATGGGGAAAGGATAATCTTTTCAACAAACTTTGAAGAAACAATTAGATATTCCTAGGCAAAAGATAAACTTCAACCCTTCCCTCACATGACACACAAAAATTAACTCAAAATGGAACATAGATTTAAATATGAGCTAAACTCATACAACTTGAATAAAATACAGGAGAAAGCCTTTGCAATCTTGGAGTGAGTAAAGACTTCTCAGGACACAAAAAATACAAGCCATAAGGGAAAATTTATCAAATGGGACTTCAACAAAATTAAAAGTTACGTTATTTGGAAAATACAACTAAAAAAATGGAAAGAACACAGACTGGGAGAAAATATTTATAATATATATTTCAGAATATACGGAGAACTCTTACAACTCGATAATGAGTAATCAACGAAAAATGGGCAGATTTTGACATTCACTTTACAAAAGACATACAAATGGCAGAAAAAAAAAACAACACATGAAAAGATGCTCAACATCACTGATCATCAGAACTGCCTCAATGAGATACAACTACAAAACCTCTGTGCTATGTACTTAGTCACTCAGTCGTGCCCGACTCTTGCTGAGAGACTAGCCCACCAGGCTCCTCTGTCCATGGGGATTCTCCAGGCAAGAATACTGGAGTGGGTTGCCATGCTCTTCTCCAGGGCATCTTCCCAACCCAGGGATTAAACTCAGGTCTCCCATATTGCAGGGGAGCTGTTTGAGCCACCAGGGAAGCCCACAAATAGACAAAATGAAGATGAGGATTGGTAAGCATATAGAGCAACTAAAACTTTGACATCTTGCTGGTGGGTGCATTTTATTATATGCAAAATTTCTCTCAAAAAATCTTAAAAAGTTTAGCCAATAAAGTTTCAAAACAATGGCAAATGATTTACAAGAAAAGCAAAAGGAAAAAATTACAAAGGAGGAATGAAGTAACTTCTAATATCTAAAGAGGTCCTATGCTCAATCTTTGCTATATGTTTCCTCATTCAATCTTGAGAAAGAACCTATAAGGTAAGCATAATTATTCTCTCCATTTTAAAGCTGGGCAAACTGAAACTTACAGAGCTTCAGTGGTGAAGTCTGGGTAGGCAGATGACAGTATCTAAACTCTTTAAGCATTAAGCAAAAGAACCTAAAATTACCACCTTGCTGGACCTCTTTAAGGATGGTCATAAAATTGAAGGATCATAATTCTCAAGAAAATATGCTAAATTTACTTTAAGCTAGCCTCCAGTTTTATACACAGCACTGGATGTAGTGAGATCTTTACGGGATAAAAATGATTTGAAAGCCTTTTGCTCTAGTTCAGGCTCTACAACATATCATAGCTTATAACCACGTGGAAATTCCTTCCCCTTGGTTTCCTCAGTTGTGAAATGGGGATCTAATCCCTACCATCTCTACTCAAACGTCTACTGTAAGGACATAAATATCATATTCGAAGGTGCAAATCAGTCCTGAATATTCATTGGAAGGACTGATGCTGAAGCTGAAACTCCAATACTTTGGCCACCTGATGTGAAGAACTGACTCATTTGAAAAGACCCTGATGCTGGGAAAGATTGAAGGCGGAAGGAGAAGGGGATGACAGAGGATGAGATAGTTGGATGGCATCACTGCTCAATGGACATGAGTTTGGGTAAACTCTGGGAGTTGGTGATGAACAGGGAGGCCTGGTGTGCTGCAGTCCACGGAGTCTCAAGGAGTCAGACATGACTGACCGACTGAACTGACTAAGGGCTTTACTGGGCTTCCCTTTGGCTCAGCTGGTAAAGAATTCGCCTGCAATGCGGGCGACCTGGGTTCAATCCCTGGGTTGGGAAGATCCCCTGGAGGAGGGAAACGCTACCCACTCCAGTATTCTGGCCTGGAGAATTCCATGGATCTTATAGTCCATGGGGTCGCAAAGAGTCGGACAAGACTGAGCAACTTTCACTTTCACTAAGGGTTTCCCTGGTGGCTCAGTGGTAAAGAATGCACCTGCAAAGGCAGGAAAATCCCTGGTCAGGGAGGATCCCACATGTCACGAAACAACTAAGCCTGTGCACCACAACTGTTGAGCCTGTGCCCTAGAGGCCGCGAACCACGACTACTGAAGTCCATGTGCCCTAAAGCCGGTGCTCCACAAGCGAACCCCGCACAGTGCAACTAGAGGAGAGCCCTCACAGCAACGAAGACCCAACACAGCCAAAAATAAATAAACTAATTAATTCATTAATTTCTAAAAGCCAAATTAAATGTGATGGGGAGAGATGGCAGAGATGTGGTTTGACAAGACCACATGAAACAGTGGCTTCGGAGTGTGGGTTAAAATTCTGGCTTTGGTTCTACAGCTTCTGAATATCCTCTTCATGTTTCTTCATTTGTTAAGAGAATAAAATATCTCCTTAGAGATTTATGGTCAGGATCAAATAAATTAACATACATAAAGTGCCTAGCACACAGCAGTCACTGAGATATATTTATTTTCTTCTCCTTACTAATGCAAAGCAACATAGTTCATATTCTGATAGAAATTTAATCCTCAGGTCATACTGAAGTATTGAGTCCAGCATAAACTTCAGAGTCTTTGGCTTGTATTTTGAATATTCATACAGAAATCCCCGTTTATATTCCCCCCTCTTATCAAACAAAACCCCATCTCCATGTAAATTGTTCAGAAAGTGAGAAACATTTATTCTCAGTTATCCTTGATGCTTGAAGGTAATCAAAACATGCCCACATCATTACCAGAGTGTGGGCACAAATATAAGAAGAATCTGGGTTTGCTTAATCAAAAGAAGATTGTCCCTTTGAACATAAGAGTTAGTGGGAGCTATAAGATACAAAGTAAGAAATGGGTTAAGTGTATTCTGCAAAAATTCAAACATAATCCAATGCTCTTCCTTAGTACAATTCTATTTCCAGCTCTGCCAGGCTCAGCTCTATAAAACTCTGGTTTGCTTTATCTATTTCATCTCTCTGGATTTGGCTGTCATGTTCTTGTCTACCCTGAGGTAAGGACAAAGACCGTTTTCCCCACTGAGAGGATTCAGCAATTATGTGGACATCTGTGGCAGCAAAAGAAAAGCTTTGAATTGTCTCCATTTCACCAAATTTTCAAAAATAAAATGAGGTGTTGATTTATACCTGACAACAAGAAGCTACCATGACCCAGGCCCTAGAGGTGTGGGTGTGTGTGTGCACGCTTGTCAGGAAGAATGTAATGTTACTCAGTAAGTTTGTAAAAGCCAGGACAGTTTTATTCTTTGCATCCTCATGGCACCAATACTGACACAACATGTGGCATTGGATTTCTGCCATGGGGGGACCGAACCCCATCTACAGATGACAGCACAGTGCCCAGACAAGAATCGGTACTGTTTGCCCAAAGTCATACACATCAGCGACCAAAACCAAACAGCTCCTCTGTCTCCTGATTCAGCCCTGGTGCTCTTTGCCCAATGCTGGCCTTCCTCTCTCTCCTGCCTTTGTAGAAATGGGAAGGAACACAAGCAGGAGAATCTGAGAAAGCACAAGAAGAGCCTGAGAGAAAGGGAGGGATAGGAATCGATTCCTGTAGAGCAGTGACAATACTGGGGGCCAGACTCTGAGTAACTGTGAGGTTTAAGAAGCGCTCTGCTGAACAATACAATGTGGGAGTAAGCGGGAGGGGGTGAGGAGCGGGTGAGTGAGGAGAAAGAGGGAAAGGCTGGGCTGGGTTTCTGAGGCGCCAGTCAGTGGAGGCCACTAGGGGCATGAGAAGAACAAAGAAGTTCAGGCTGCAACTCTCTCTGATCATTGGAGAAGCAATGGCAGCACCATGCAGCCTCTTCAGGCTCTCTTCCCACTGCAGCCTCGGGGCTGGGCCAGGGCTGAGCCCCAGGAGCCCCGTCAGAATCCAGAGGCTTTCCCTCTCAAGTCTGCGGCATGGGGACTGTCACGTGGAGGAGTGTTGTTTTCTCCAAGCCAGCTGACACACTCCACTCCAAGACAGCCTGGACAGGGCCATGTGCCATCTGAGCTGGATGGCTTTGATGTCATGGAGCTGCATCCAGTTGGGAGTGGGCCATGTCATCTCTGGAAAAACTTGAAAGTGATTTCTAGTGTTTTCAAAGTACTGTGAAGCAGTGATGGTCTTAGTAAGTCAGCCTCAGTTTTCCAAGAGCGATTCTCAGCCCTGCCTGTGCCAAGCTGTTCCCTTCAGAGAGCTCCTGGTCACCCTCCTGTGAGATTCACAGAAGGGGCCTCTCTCTCTTTCCCTGCTCTGCCAATCATATGAAGATGATCCTCCAATACTTGTAACGTCACTCACTGGGTGTCTAGAAGCTGAAACTCCTAAGTCCCTCCCATCAGGTTTCATGGGAGAGATTTCTCATCAGGTCACTCAGGCTGGTGAAGCTTCCTCTCCAGCCACCTCAGGATTTATTCAGACTCAGAAGGGGAGTGAAGGGAATGGATGTTTGTATTGCAGACAACTGAGGAAAAGCATGTGTAGAAGCAGACCATGGGCCAGCCTCTGACCCAGCAGGTGAGCTCACATTGTGTAAGATTTAAACTGTAAAGTTTAAATATGAGCCAGAGGTCTGAGAGCCCTTGAGGTCAGGTTTGATAAGGAGGAGAAGAACTATGGTTTACAACTGATGGGGTAGAAACAATACCACAGAACTCTGCATATCCATCCCTAAATCCTTAACTCATTCAAATCGCTTCCCAGCATTTGAAATATCTTTATTTATAATTCCTACTTCAGGTCCAATTAATCAGAGTAGCAAATCTGTCCATTTGATCCCAAACTGATTTAACACCGACTACTGTTGTTTTTGTTTGGTTTATGTATTTCATTTTTTAAGTGTAATACTTATACATAAAAATAAACAAATCATAGGTGGTCAGCTTTATACCCACCCAGGTCTAGAAACAGAACCTGGTCAGCACCCAGAAGCCTCCTCAAGTCCCTTTCAGCAGCTGCCTCCTCCGGGATAACTCTGATCCTGGCTAACTTCTGATCACGAGGATTTGTTTTTCCTGTTTCTGAACCTAGAGTCATATACTGCATCCTCTTCTATGTCATTTTTGTACTTAACTTTATGTTTGTGAGATTCGACCATTTTGTGTGTAGTTGTAGTTTGTTGATTCTTGCAATGCTTGTAAAAGTATTTGGCTGCTTAAATGTACAGGATGTGTATGTCAAAGGACACTTGGCTTCGTCTGGTTTGCTGCCAGGGTGCTGCCATGAACGTCCTGCAAACCAGATATTGTTCTAGTAGTTTCATGCAGTACTGCCTGTTGTTGCTCTGACTTGTTCTACCAGGAAGACAGTTCATTTGCAAGACTCACAACATTTTTGGAGTTATGATACCCTATTTTTATTTCATTAGGGAACCTACTACCTCCCCAGCCTAAAGGTGTATTGCATAGAATTTCCTTTTTATTTTTTTTTTGCATAGACTTTTTAAAAATAAAAATTAACCTAGTTTAAGGACATGGACCATTGTATCTACTACTGTGGGCAGGAATCCCTTAGAAGAAATGGAGTAGCCATCATGGTCAACAAAAGAGTCTGAAATGCAATACTTGGGCGCAATCTCAAAACGACAGAATGATCTCTGTTCGTTTCCAAGGCAAACCATTCAATATCACGGTAATCCAAGCCTATGCCCCAACTAGTAATGCTGAAGAAGCTGAAGTTGAACAGTTCTATGAAGACCTACAAGACCTTCTAGAACTAACACCCAAAAAAGATGTCCTTTTCATTATAGGGGACTGGAATGCAAAAGTAGAAAGTCAAGAAACACCTGGCGTAACAGGCAAATTTGGCCTTGGAGGACAGAATGAAGTAGGGCAAAGGCTAATAGAGTTCTGCCAAGAGAATGCACTGGTCATAGCAAACACCCTCTTCCAACAACACAAGAGAAGACCCTATACATGGACATCACCAGATGGTCGACACTGAAATCACATTGATTACATTCTTATATATATTATATTCTTTGCAGCCAAAGATGGAGAAGCTCTATACAGTCAGCAAAAACAAGACCTGGAGCTGACTGTGGTTCACATCATGAACTCCTTGTTGTCAAATACAGACTGAAATTGAAGAAAGTGGAGAAAACCACTAGACCATCCAGGTATGACCTAAATCAAATCCTTTTTAAATATAAGTGAGAAATTGATTTAAGGGACTAGATCTGATAGACAGAGTGCCTGAAGAACTATGGATGGAGGTTCGTGACATTGTACAGGAGACAGGGATCAAGAGCATCCCCATGGAAAAGAAATGAGAAAAAGCAAAATGGCTGTCTGAGGAGGCCTTACAAATAGCTGTGAAAAGAAGGGAAGTGAAAAGCAAAGGAGAAAAGGAAAGATACACTCATTTAAATACAGAGTTCCAAAGAACAGCAAGGAGAGATAAGAAAGCCTTCCTCAGCGATCAATGCAAAGAAATAGAGGAAAACAACAGAATGGGAAAGACTAGAGATCTCTTCAAGAAAATTAGAGATACCAAGGGAATATTTCATGCAAAGATGGGCTCAATTAAGGACAGAAATGGTATAGACCTAACAGAAGCAGAAGATAGTAAGAAGAGGTGTCAAGAATATACAGAAGAACTGTACAAAAAAGATCTTCATGACCCAGATAATCACGATGGCATGATCACTCACCTAGAGCCAGACATCCTGGAATGTGAAGTCAAGTTGGCCTTAGGAAGCATCAGTACAAACAAAGTTAGTGGAGGTGATGGAATTCCAGTGGAGCTATTTCAAATCCTCAAAGATGATGCTGTGAAAATGCTGCACTCAATATGCCAGCAAATTTGGAAAACTCAGCAGTGGCCACAGGACTGGAAAAGGTCAGTTTTCATTCCAATCCCAAAGAAAGGCAATGCCAAAGAATGCTCAAACTACTGCACAATTGCACTCATCTCACACGCTAGCAAAGTAATGCTCAAAATTCTCCAAGCCAGGCTTCAGCAATACGTGAACCGTGAACTTCCAGATGTTCAAGCTGGTTTTAGAAAAGGCAGAGGAACCAGAGATCAAATTGCCAACATCTGCTGGATCATCAAAAAAGCAAGAGAGTTCCAGAAAAACATCTACTTCTGCTTTATTGACTATGCCAAAGCCTTTGACTGTGTGGATCACAATAAACTGGAAAATTCTGAAAGAGATGGGAATACCAGACCACCTGACCTGCCTCTTGAGAAACCTGTATGCAGGTCAGGAAGCAACAGTTAGAACTGGACATGGAACAACAGGCTGGTTCCAAATAGGAAAAGGAGTACGTGAAGGCTATATATTGTCACCCTGCTTATTTAACTTATATGCAGAGTACATCATGAGAAACGCTGGGCTGGATGAAGCACAAGCTGGAATCAAGATTACCTGGAGAAATATCAATAACCTCAGATATGCAGATGACACCACCCTTATGGCAGAAAGTGAAGAACTAAAGAGCCTCTTGATGAAAGTGAAAGAGGAGAGTGAAAAAGTTGGCTTAAAGCTCAACATTCAGAGCTCAACATTCAGAAAACTAAGATCATGGCATCCGGTCCCATAACTTCATGGCAAATAGATGGGGAAACAGTGGAAACAGTGGCTGTCTTTTATTTTTCTGGGCTTCAAAATCACTGCAGGTAGTGATTGTAGCCATGAAATTAAAAGACGCTTACTCTTTGAAAGGAAAATTGTGACCAACCTAGACAGCATATTAAAAAGCAGAGACATTACTTTGGCAACAAAGGTCTGTCTAATCAAGGCTATGGTTTTGCCAGTAATCATGTATGGATGTGAGAGCTGGACTATAAAGAAAGCTGAGCGCAGAATAATTGATGCTTTTGAACTGTGGTGTTGGAGAAGACTCTTGAGATCCAACTAGTCAATTCTAAAGGAAATTAGTCCTGAATATTCATTGGAAGGACTGATGCTGAGGCTGAAGCTGCAATACTTTGGCCACCTGATGCAAAGAACCGACTCATTTAAAAAGACCCTGATGCTGGGAAAGATTGAGGGCAGAAGGAGAAGGGGATGACAGAGGATGAGATGGTTGGATGGTATCACCAACTCGATGGACATGGGTTTGGGTAAACTCCGGGAGTTGGTGATGGACAGGGAGGCCTGGCGTGCTGCGGTTCATGGGGTTGCAAAGAGTCGGACATAACTGAGCAACTGAACTAAACTGAAGTGAACTGAAGGACATGGAAATACCATCAGCATTCACTCACTTCTGTGGGCCCATTGCACCTCGTCCTGTGCAGAGCAAGTGATTATAACATTTGTTTGATTGCACTGAATTGTTTGAGCACAATCTCCACACACACCAGCAGGAAGTCTCACCTCTCTTCATCTTCTCTAAATAAAATATCATTGCTCCCTTAACAATTTTCTTCAGCAATTGTACTCTCCTGTTTGGCTCTGATATCCCCAGGGTAAAATATTTTTGGAAAACTCTATACCCATTAACACATTTTTAAGCTGGCATCAAAAAGTTTTATCATCAGTGTAAGTAAATGCAAAGAGTGGGATTCCCACTGTGTTTTAAATCAATACAGTCCTTTAATTTTTTTAAACTTGAAAACTACAAACTTAGCTCATACAATTTATAGAAAATGGTCCACCATGTTACATAATTGTCAAAACTGTCCTCACTGAAAATTAATTAGCAAAGTCAGACTTACTGTCATTCAGATATGGCTTTCTGTTTTTTTATTTTCATCACTCCAAATAAATATGTTAATACACATCCCTTGGCAAAAATTACATCTAAACTTTAATTCCAAGCTACATACATGGATGGGTGGTAGAAGAGATGGAGGGAGGGTTGGAGGCATGGGTGGAGGCTTGGAAACTCACCATGACCTTTTCCCCTGAAGGAAACAAAGTGCCACACCTTCAATATTTCCTCCCAAGGCTTCCTATGCTTTGCTTTCATGTGACTCTCTCAGAAGGGATGCATTCCTGGATTGTTTATTTGTTTGGTGCTCAGAAGTCTTTTACACTCCAGGGTAATAAGGCTGCACAGGAAGACTGGGGTGGGGGGGGGGGGCAGGGATGAGAAGTCTATTTTTCTACATTTTAAAGTGGAACAAGGGAAAAGGGCAAAAGCTGTACTCTGAACAAATTTACTTCATATTTTCTCCCCATAACCATACAGAGGAGAAAGTGATGTTTTAAACATGTTTTGTCACTTTACTTTCTCCTGTTATTAGGCAAATGTGATCTCTATTTCCAGCTTTACCTAAGAGGTAAAAGACCCATGGGACTCCAGAAATTAGACAAAGAATAGGTTTCCCAATCTCTTAAGAAAATGGACTCTAAGAGATTTCCTGATTGGACATTTGCTTACTACGTTCAGGCATTTTCTAGATAGCATTAAAATCATCACTATCATCAGTTTTTAATTATATAACAACATTTATTTTGTTCATTACCCCCTGAGGTCAATTTTTAATTCAGGTTGACTTTTTCCTGAAATTTAGCACAACAAACACCTTGGCTCATTTGCCCCCCACAGCTCAGCTAGTTTGAGCTGGTGGAATGCAAACTAATTTTAAAATAAGCAAAAGACTCCAAAGGCAAGACTTTGCTGCTAATAATAATAATAATAATGCATTGAAAGTCAAGTGATATTACTCGGACATCTGACACCCCTTATCCTCCACAACAGCTGCAAACCTGAAAATATTCCCCAAGGCCTCTGGGAGTGAGGACTCTGGTTAGATTCAAACCCTGAACGTTACAGAAGACATAAGGCTATCAGATTTTCCCTCAGATAAAAGAGCACATCTGGGCGAGCAGGACCTCTGAAAGTTATAGAAGTCAGCCATGGAGATGTCAAAAACTCAGAAGCCCAGGAGAATTAAGTGGGAGAAAAACAGAAGCAGCAGAAAAAAGTGATGAAAAATGAGAAGCAAGTGGCAAGAGAAGCCAGAGCAGAGCTCAAAATGCTGATGATTTGGGAAGAAAGAGAGTCCCCAAGAGTGAAGAGAAGGGACTTAGGGAAACCCAGAAGACAACCTAGGAAAAATAGCAGCAGCCCAAGATGCTGAGCAGACTGGAAGCCTTCAGTGTTGGCCCCCACGCCCTGGACACCCTAGACTTCTGATGGTCTATATGTGGCATTCAGGTAATGGGTCCTTGTTCCATTTCTGTCCTTTGAGCATTAAGGAACAGAGATCTACTCATGACCCCAGAAAAAAAAAAGGAAGTTACCGAAAGAATCCTTGTGTATATCACAACAGAACTTAGAACTGGAAAGCTATCAGGATAAGATGGCTCAAGGAGTCAGCTATTCCCTCCTCTCCGTGCATCACAGAGTACACAGAGACCCTGCTTCTCTCTGCATATAGGCTCTTCCACCTGCTCAGTTAACTTTTCATCTGCTCCCTCAGAACTGAGGTTACTTACAGGCCTTCATGCAGTCTTCAGCCCCAACTTTTATGTCACTCAGATTGCCAAAGATCAGTTTGCCAAACATATGTCGGTTCCCACATCTGCCTATACCAGGAGTGTTATTACTATAATTACATAATTTAATCAATTCATAGGTAAACGCAAAGCATGTAAATAGAAAAAAAGAGAACTGTTTCTACAAAAACTCATTTGAATGCTTTGAAAAGACTCATAAAGTTGAATCTCACACACACAGAAACCTCGCTATCAAATTAGATGTGATAAAAACAACTCTAAAAGATTAGGGAGAAATAGCCCCCAAATCTAGAAGTATTCTGTACTCAGTTTACTTGAAAATTGTTTTTAGGTTGTTGATTCACTTAAAAGAAACCCAAATTGGAAATAGTAGGTGAATCACCATGGGTGTGATTTATTCCAGAAAGGCAATACAGAACTCTCAATAGCCAATCCATAATCAAAGCAAAAGGGTAGCCTTACATGAAAAGATCGCAAGTGAACTTACAGGTATTTGATGAATTCATGTGTGTACCTACTAATTTACATGTATATAGACAATTAAAATAAAAATTCAGGTAGTATCATTGTTCAGTTATTCTCCACAGTAACGGCAAACATCACTGTAGTCAGATGGAGGAGGAGGTTTTCTGCTGCAGTGTTCGACCTCCTGATGCCCCCCACTCAGGGACCTGCTTCGCACCAAGTACAAGACAGGCACTAATGAACTCTGGTCCCTTGACAACCTCAGAGGCAGTAAGCAGGCCAGACAGTGATAACAGCAACACTGCTCCCAAATTATCTTGAGGAGGCCCAATACTCCTCAAGCACTGAGCCAATGATAGTGAACTCAACCCAGTTCACTGTTCCAAGAAATAAAATAACATGGTCTCTTGCTTTGAATTCATTGTTAAAGGACTTGCATGCTTTTATTAGAGAGGCCCCTAGAGAGCAATGGAGAAGGCAGTGGCAGCCCACTTCTGTACTCTTGCCTGGAAAATCCCATGGAAAGAGGAGCCTGGTAGGCTGCAGTTCATGGGGTCACGAAGAGTCGGACACGACTGAGCAACTTCACTTTCACTTTTCACTTTCATGCATTTGGAGAAAGAAACGGCAACCCATTCCAGTGTTCTTGCCTGGAGAATCCCAGGGATGGGGAAGCCTGGTGGGCTGCCGTCTGTGGGGTCGCACAGAGTCGGACACGACTGAAGTGACTTAGCAGCAGCAGCAGCAGCTAGAGAGCAAGAAAACTGCCCTAAATATTGCCCTACACCTGGAGGTGGAGCAAGCAGGACAGTGGAGGTGATGCAACATAATGACATATGTTTTCTTTCCGCCCAGCTACTGTGACAGGTAAGGGCACAGCTCTGGAGTCCAAAGCTCCTTGGCATTAACTGGCCATAAGGTCCTGGCAACTACTAAGCTTTTCTCAGTCTCAGTTTCCTCTTCTGTAAAATAGGTTGCTGTAAGCACTAAGTGAGGTAATGGATAAATGGTAAGATACGGTTTTTTCCTCCCCCTATCCTCTCCTTTTATGACCAGGTGTGTTTGCCAGATGTGCAGCTTGCCAAACACTGAGAAGCTGAGGTTTTCAGCCAAGAAAGTGTTTACTCACAAGGCAGCCAAGGGAGAAAATACGGGAACAGTTCTCAGATCTGCCTTCCTGAAGTTGAGAGGGTTGGGGTATTTATGGGATAAGTTGGGCAGGGGGCCTTGGGCACTGGGAAGGGTGGAGGTTGCTAAAAAGTGTGGCAATTGGCGAACTGTGTAAGCACATCCAAGTTACATGCTCCTAATGATCCGAGGGTGGAGTTTTCCAGCCCTCTGACGTCAAAAGGCCATTCACTGGACACCAGCACAGGCCTAGTTGTAGGGTGGGTGGTCAACCAGCCTTAACCAGCTCACACTGGGCAGGAGCTGACTCCAAATTCTTGTAAAACAACTGGGCTATTTGAAGCTGGGAGGGGATGCAGTCAGAGAAAGAAAAACAAAATAACTTGGGCGAGGTTAATCAGTGAAGCCGGTTACAAGCAGAAGGGTTTTAGCAAACTATTCTCTTCCTTGTTGCTCTGTAAGACAAGCTCAAGAATTCCTGTAAGCCATCAGTTTCTGTTCTAGGGGTTTCAGTTTCATCTTTTCTTCCTCTACCCACCCATCCACCATCAGGCAGGGGAAAAGGGTAACACTGTAAGGAGAAGAAAGAGCACTCTAAAAAGGCCTGGAGTCACTGGCAGAACAGTTAATTGTAAGAATAAAGAGGTATATCATTATGTTTGCCACACTCTGAAGAATATAAAGGGCCTAAAACCTCCTCAACCTCTCACTGTAAGGCCCGCAGCAGGAGCACCAAGCAATCACTCATTCATGGATGGAGAGCACCAGTCATGTGCTAGGCTCTGTTCCAGGCACAGCGGTGAACAGAGCAAGTCCTCTCACGGAGCTTACGTGAAGCACAGTAGAAGAAAAGCCAGTCTAAGAGGCTGGTTAGCGGTGAAACCTGTGCACAATGCCACAGTAAGCACACAATGAACACCAGATATTGTAACTAGTGTTGTTATTATTGGCCCTAATTTAGGGTTATTAAAGTATATCCTTTGACTTTATGCCATATATAGCTGTTTTCTGCACTAAAGCTGGACCCACCTCACACTAGCTTTCTCAGAAGCAACCTCTGCACCCTTGTACCCATCAGAACACAAAATTCCTTTTATTTTATCATCTTTCCCCTCTCCTAGCTTCTTACCTGGTTTGGATAATCATAACCCTTTCCCCAGTTCTCCAGAGGTTAGGAATGGAAGTCAGAGCTATAATTCTCTATTTGCTCTATTAACATATGAATTATTGATGATTCACTTCCCATCCTATTCTAGAAGTGAAAGGCAGCCACCTTTTTCCAGGGTCTCTCTCTATGCAAATCTATGAACACAAAGAAGCATTCCTAAGGGATTGCCCTAGGGCAGGGGTAACTAATCTGCAGATGGTCTCATTCCTGCTTGGCACTTTTCATTGTGTGGTCCTACCCAGGCTTACCTAGGCCACTTGACTTTAAATAGGAACCCACCTCACTCTAATTCCCCCCCTTACTGTGATTTATGGTTTTAAAATACCTTGTAACATGTAATTCACTTATTCATTAGGTATGTCCTTTATTTTCCTTTTCTTCCCTGAGAATGTAAATTCTCTGGCTGGCAAAGATGTTAGGTTTTTTCATTGGAAGGATGCCTGGCCCATATTAGGCGCTCAGTAAATATTTGTGGAATGAATGAATGAAAAAAGCTTTCTATCTATCCTGGAAGGACCACGCGGCCCTTAGCTAGTGCTTCAAAAGGCAAAATCAACCAAAACTTGGGTAACTGACTTAGACCCTATTTTTCTTGCAAACTATAAAGTAAAGGGTGGGGTGGAGCGAGAGTGGTTTCCCCCAGCTCCTCTCCCCTTCTCCCTTGCGGAGGAGGTGGAGGCAGCCAGTGAAGGAAGGGCAGGGTCCCTGCCACCTTCTGGAACAGTGGCTGTGTGACCTGCTTGTCTTGCTCCCATTCTTTGGACAGTCCTGTTCCTGGATTTTACAGTGTGCGCCTGTTCTTTCCACATCGTGGTTACTGTGAATAAATTATTGAAGAAGCATACAGGTACATTTTTCTTTCCCCCCTGCACCGTGACTAGCAGTTCGTTGGATTCGGCAGACAGGAAAAAACAAATACACTGAAACTGAGATTGGAAAGCTGCATCTGGAGTTGCAGGCGTTCATTTTTAAGAGAAAGGATCAGACCGCGGGGCGGAGGCGCGCAGCGCTGCGAGGCCAGCAGTGCGGGGGAGCAGAGGGGAGGGCCGGCTCCGCCCGTGTACCCACCCCCAGCCAGCTGGAAAAAGGCTGGCTGTGCTGCGTCTTCCGCAGTGTCGTCACGGTGGAAGCGGCTGCAGGCGACCAAGGAAATGAGTGGAGAGGCGGCGAGGAGCCAGCCTCCCACAGCCCCGGGGACAAGGGAGGGCGAAACCGCTCCCTGACCGAGGGCTCTCTGCAGAGCCGTCTCCACGGCTTTCCCCGGCCTTGCTCCGGGACCCAGGGTTCCAGAGCGAGCTGCAGTGGGGAGGCTGGCTCCCCTTCCTGGGCTCTGCCGCAGAGGGGCCGCCGCGCCCCGGCCGGTCTCCGCGCCCCGGCCCAGCCGGCCCCTCGGCGCCTCTCCGCTTCGCCTGAAGCCTGCCCGCCCACCCCGCTCTTCGTGGCTCGCCCGCCCCTGAGCCCCTGCAGCGCTTTCACAGTTAACACGGTCACTCTTCTCGGTGTCTCCCCGGTTATAAAATACATAAAGATCCATATGCTCTTTTTTCTTAACCTGCCTTTTTTTGTTGTTGTTCTTCAGATTTTATCTCTTCTGTAGTTCCTGTTGTGTTCAACTCAAAGCAATGATCCTTACAGGCCGCTAATTACGCGACCTCAGGAAAATCCTTCTGGAATGGCTTTCTCACATGCAAAATGAGATTTTTAAGGTCCCTGCCAGCTTTAAATTCAGGGCCTTCCCAAGGAGAACTAGAGTCGGTTTGCTGGATAAAGCTGCTCTGGCTGCAGTGGTTCTTGGAATAAATGTTTTGTTTCTGGAGGTTATGGGTGGGTGGTCTCTCTGAGCCGCCACCCAGAAGGGGAGCCCACAGTGACCCTGGTTTCTTCTCTGCTGGACACTCACTACCTACCCATCTCTTCTAAAACCAGGTCTCCAGGCCACAGACATGTGACCACTTGGATACTGACTAAGGGGTAGGGGAAAATCCCTTCTCCTGCAAGTTCTGTGTTGAAAAGGAAGAAATTTTTCAGAAAGACTGTATTGCTAGGAAATTATGAAGTACAAAAGCAACCATGGAAACATCCAGTCAGAGCCCACATTCTTTGAATAACTTGAAAAGAAAGCAAACATTTGTTAGCAAACTTTAGGCAAACTTGAGCCCCAAGTCATTGCCCTCAGCCGAACCATGAAGGAGAAGGTTGCCAAGTCAAAGATATTCAAACTTCCCCTACACAGCCTCTGCGGCCCCTTTCCAGACTGTACAGAGGAATAGGCATGGGCTCTGCAATCATTCACATGGAAACTTGACTTCAGTTTTGCCCCTTTTTTGGCTATCTGGCTTTGGTGAAACTTCTTAACTTTTCTGATTCTCACTTTTTTTTTTTCTATTCAGTAGGAATAGTATTATCTGTCTTGTTGACTTGAATGAATCTTAAATAAGAATGTTTGTGTATCATTCAGAGTTCTTCTTTGAAACTGGACTTATTCCAATTGGCTTAATCACAACAGCAGTTTATCTGGTGGCTCAGACAGTAAAGAGTCTGTCTGCAATGCGGGAGACCTGGGCTCGATCCCTGAGTCCAGAAGATTCCCTGGAGAAGGAAATGGCAACCCACTCCAGTATTCTTGCCTGGAAAATTGCACAGATGGAGAAACCTGGAGGGCTACAGTCCATGGGGTCACAAACAGTCGGACACGACTGAGTGACTAACACTTTCAAGAGGTGCAAAGGGGCCACAATCCCTAAGAAGGCAAGGGAAATCAAACCTGGAGGCAGTGAAACCAGGAAGTCCTCCCAAATAACACTGTCAGTGCTCCAGGAGATTCCCTAACTGCCCCCCGCCGCCCTGCAAGTAGCTGCACAGGCCCCAGTGGCTTACTTGACTAGTCCTACGCCTACAGGGCCTCAACAGGGCTTCTGCCATTGCTGCTTCTGAGAGCTGCTCTTCTCAAGATACTGCCTTCGCTTGCAGCCTTGCCTTCCAAACCAAAGTCTCTGGTTCCCTCTGTTATCATCTCTGAGTATCTCCCTCTCGAGCCCTGACAAGACACACCCTTTCCAACCCATTTTCCTACATCTTGTTTGATTTACTTGAGACAATCATCTGCCCATTTGTAAAGCTGATTCTACCCTTGGGTGGAATTCAGCTTTTTAACTCTTCTTCAAGAATAGGACAGTGTGACCTTGGCAGGAGGCACCAGTTTTCCCTACAGCCTCACCTCTTTACCTCCTCACAGCCCTGTGTAAACACTTCTCTCTCCCTGCTGTAAAGCCTACGCTATCTTTAGACTACCTGAGACTTTGCCTTGTCTCATCTGAGTCAAGTTCAGCTACCAGCTGAGCCACCACCTGGATGTTCTTTGATTCAACATCCAAATGCTTCCAAGACCTAGACCAGTGGTTTTCGGCCCCTGGCTGCAGAATGAAGGAGGGTGGGGAGGGCTGAGCCTTGGAGACTCTGACTTAATTGGTTATGGGTGAGCCCAGATGTAGGCATTTTTAACAGCTCCCCAGTTTATTTCAGCAGGGGAACTATCTTCTAAAATCTCATCAAGGTTTTGCTTAACAACCCTGAAAGGTTTAAGCAAGAAGTAAAAATTGAAAACAATATCAAACAAGAGTGAAGAGGGTAATATACTCACAATCTCTAATAAGTATCTGCAAATATTAACTTTTTAGTTAACAATTTTGCAAGTAGGGTCAATGAATTAGCCTTTTTAGGCCATTTCAGTGTATAGGTCTGAAAGTCATGTGAATTCCTCTTGGTCATTGTGTACCTATTAATATTGAATTTAAATAGAAAGTGGGTGGGGGTAGAGAAGTCTTTACAGAATGTAACATAATGGCTGGTTGTCTAGTCTCTCTAAGAAAAGTGAGGAATGGCAGATGGTAAATTCTGTTTATCTTGGATGTTTGTTTCATTCAATAACGATTCATCTTTTGACAAAGTGCTTGAGGTAAATATATTGACAGCTATGAGGATAGCCGGAGAAGGCAATGGCACCCCACTCCAGTACTCTTGCTTGGAAAATCCCATGGACGGAGGAGCCTGGTAGGCTGCAGTCCATGGGGTCGCGAAGAGTCAGACACGACTGAGTGACTTCACTTTCACTTTTCGCTTTCATGCATTGGAGAGGGAAATGGCAACCCACTCCAGTATTCTTGCCTGGAGAATCCCAGGGATGGGGGAGCCTGGTGGGCTGCCGTCTATGGGGTCGCACAGAGTAGGACACGACTGAAGTGACTTAGCAGCAGCATGAGGATACCAGGGTGTTCATTACTCATCCCTGACTTCACATGTCAGTTTTCGATATATTTCCCTGTATATTCTCCATTCTGAACTGTCAATTATAGGGATAAGAAAGGAGCAGGAGGAGGGAATCAATATTCCGTCAATAATGGGATAGGTAAAATGCCACAGAACAATGGAAATAACATCTCAACGTAGCTCAAATTATGTACCTGAATCACCCGTGTTGTGAAGGTGAGGTGTAGATAACTAGTTTGGATAATTATGAGAACAGTTGTATTCTACTGCTGCTGCCATTGTGGAAAAACCATGAGAAAACTTACCCAAACTGCTATTTGGTACACAACGTGGCAGAAGTGCAAGGGCTGAGGAGCAGGAGAAGCCCACCAGCTGTGGGTACTCGTCATTCTTTTACAGCCAATTAGCATTTTAAATCCATGTCCTATGGTTGGGAGTTACCCATCTCCCACTACAGAAATTGAGGATGTCAGGCACTTACTTTGCTTGTTTCCACCGCAACTAGAAGAGGTGTCAGGAATACACAGAAAAACTACTCAAAAAAGGTCTTAATGATCTCGATAACCATGATGGTGTGATCACTCACCCAGAGCCAGACTTCCTAAAATGTGAAGTCAAGTGGGCCTTAGGAAGCAATACTACCAGTGAAGCTAGTGGAGGTGATGGAATTCCAGCTGAGCTATCTAAAATCTTAAAAGATGATGCTGTTAAAGTGCGGCACTCAATATGCCAGCAAATTTGGAAAACTCAGCAGTGGCCACAGGACTGGAAAATGTCAGTTTTCATTACAATCCCAAAGAACAGCAATGCCAAAGAATGTTCAAACTACTGCAAATTGCACTCATTTCACATGCTATTAAGGTAATGCTCAAAATCTTTCCAGAGAAGGCAATGGCAGCCCACTCCAGTACTCTTGCCTGGAAAATCCCATGGATGGAGGAGCCTGGTAGGCTGCAGTCCATGGGGTCGCTAGGAGTCGGACACTACTGAGCGACTTCCCTTTCACTTTTCTCTTTCATGCATTGAGAAGGAAATGGCAACCCACTCCAGTGTTCTTGCCTGGAGAATCCCAGGGACAGGGGAGCCTGGTGGGCTGCCGTCTATGGGGTTGCACAGAGTCGGACACAACTGAAGCGGCTTAGCAGCAGCAGCAGCAGCAGCAAAATCCTTCAAGCTAGGCTTTAACAGTAGGTGAACTGAGAACTTCCAGATGTGCAAGTTGGTTTAGAAAAGGCAGGGGAACCAGAGATCAAATTGCCAACATGTGTTGGATCACAGAAAAAGCAAGGAAATTCCAGAAAACCATCTACTTCTGCTTCATTGACTATGCTAAAGTCTTTGACTGTGTGGATAACAGCAAACTGTGGAAAATTCTTCAAGACATGAAAATACCAGACCATCTTTCATGCCTCTTGAGAAGCCTGTATGCAGGTCAAGAAGCAACACTTAGAACCAGACATGGAAAAACGGACTAGTTCAAAATTTGGAAAGGGGTACGTCAAGGCTGTATATTTTCACCCTGCTTATTTAACTTATATGCAGAGTGCATCATGTGAAATGCCAGGCTGGATGAAGCACAAGCTGGAATCAAGATTGCCAGGAGAAATATCAATAATCTCAGATATGCAGATGACACCACCCTAATGGCAGAATGCTGGGCTTCCCTGTGGCTCAGCTGGTAAAGAATCCGCCTGCAATGCAGGAGACCTGGGTTTGATCCCTGGGTTGGGAAGATTCCCTGGAGAAGGGAAAGGCTATCCACTCCAGTATTAACATGGAAAAAAATGTTCCAAACATGATCTGGGACAAAACTGTTTGGGGCTTCCCTGGTAGCTCAGTTGGTAAAGAATCTGCCTGCAAGGCAGGAGACCCCGGTTCGATTCCTGGATTGGGAAGATCCTCCGGAGAAGGAAATGGTAACCTACTCCAGTATTCTTGCCTGGAGAATCCCAGGAACAGAGGAACCTGGCAGGCTACAGTCCAGGGGGTCACAAGAGTCGGACACAACTTAGTGACTAAACTATCACCACCAATGGCAGAAAGCAAAGAGGAACTAAAGAGCTTTCTGATGAAGGTGAAAGAGGAGAGTGAAAAAGCTGGCTTACAACTCAACATTCAAAATGCTAAGATCGTTGGCATTCGGTCCCATACTTCATAGCAAATAGATGGCGTCAAAATGGAAACAGTACAGACTTTATTTTCTTGGGCTCCAAAATCATTGCAGACAGTGACTGTAGCCATGAAATTAAAAGGCACTTGCTCCTTGGAAGAAAACCTATGACAAATCTAGACAGCATATTAAAAAGCAGAGACATTACTTTACCAACAAAGGTCCATCTGGTGAAAACTATGGTTTTTCCAGTAGTCATGTATGTATGTGAGAATTGGACCATAAAGAAAGCTGAGTGCCAAAGAATTGATGCTTTCAAATTGTAGTGTTGGAGAAGACCCTGAGAGTCCCTTGGACAGCAAACCAGTCAACCCTCAGGAAATCAACCCTGAATATTCATTGGAAGGACTGATGCTGAAGTTGATGCTCCAATACTTTGGCCACTTGATGGGAAGAGCCAGCTCATTGGAAAAGACCCTGATGCTGGGAAAGATTGAAGGCAGGAGGAGAAGGGGACAACAGAGGATGAGATGGTTGGATGGCATCTTGGACTCAATGGACATGAGTTTGATCAACTCTGGGAGATCTTGAAAGACAGGGAAGCCTGGCATGCTGCAGTCCATGAGGTCACAATGAGTTGAACACAACCGAGCGACTGAACAACAAATTGTAGCTAGAGCACGGGCATAGCTACCTGATTCAAGAGTAATAGCTCCAGACCTAGAATCAGAAGCCCAATGATCAGAAGTGACTTAGGATGACATTAGGCAGTGGCTCTGCAGATGGGTCTGGCATCAGTGGCATTTGGAGTACAGTGCTGGCAGTGGAGGGACATCACAGGGCCAGTTCTACAGTGTGACAGAGCTGGCTTTCAGACTTCTCATATTTGATGAGCTACCCAATATTATTTTAATAAAATTTTTCTTTTCTCCTTAATGACCTTGTGTTATTGCAGTATGTAATTGCCACTCTACCTCAGTCTTTGCCCTTTTATAATCTATTCTCAGTGGAAGAACTAGAGTGTTGCCATGAAAACGTCAGTCACAACATAACATTTCTCAGCTCAGAACCCTCCAATGACATCCCTTGTCACTCAGTAAAAGCCAAAGACTTAGAGTGACCTAAAAGGGTCTACATGGTTCCTCTGACTCTGCTACCAATACCATTTCTCCCACTCAAATATGCTTGCCTCAAGACTATTTACTTGCTAAAATCTTCCCTGCAAAGTTCTTCCCCCAGAAATCCACATGGCTTACTCCCTCACCTCCTTTAAGCCTTAGCTGAAATATTACTTTCTTGGTGAAGGTTTCCTTGAAAACACTCTTCAAAATTGCCATTGCACTCCCTGACATTCTTTGTACACTTTCCCTACTTTAGGATCCTCCATAAAACTTATTTATCATCATCTAATAGATTTTTTACTTGCCTTATTTGTTAATGTTAATCTCTCAGCCTCCACTAGAGTGTAAGCTCCAAGAGGGGAGGGATCTTTTTTTTTTTTTCCCACTGCTGCATCTACAGTGCCTGGAAGAGTGTGTGGCACAGAATAGGTCCTCAACAATTATTTTATATGTGGGTGGATGGATAGATGGGGAGGATGTTAATGATTAGTGAAAAATGTAAGTTTACCTAACAAAAGAAAAACAGCAGGAATGAGAAGGGAACTTGCAAATGCACAAGTAGAGCTCGAGTTGCCCCTGGAGGGTTCTGAGATGAGAAATGTTATGCCATGATTGTTATCTTGTGAGGGCTGGTCAAAGATATCTGAGGACTCTTTGCTTTTGCTTTTTACAGAAGAGGCTGATTTTTGCCAGTTCAAGAGGGTCAAGAGGAAACCAGCATTATTCTTGGTTGTCAGAAATTCTGATCATGGGACAATTGTCCAAATTAATTTGAGGAAGAATTGGACAGCATAATGGCAGTAATAGTAATAACAGCTTTCATTCATTGAGTGTTTACCGAATGTGGGATTCTTCTTTAAATGCTTTATGTAGACTATCTCACTTAATCCTGACAATAAGTTTATGAGGTAGGCACTACTTTTCTTCCAGTTTTGCAAAGAAGATAATAAGAGGCTAAACAATTTGCCAAAGGCCAGATATCTAGAAAGATTTCATTTAAATATTTGGCTATGCTTTGAGATGAGACAAGAAAAAAAAAAATCAAGGTTGATCTGGCTACCCAGCATTGAAAAATGACCCTGCAGAATGACAGATACCAAGTATGATGTTGTGGAACATGAACAGACAGGTGGAGTTTGAATGTCAGTTCTACAACTCACTGTCTGCATGGCTTTAGACAAGTTACTTTTCTCTCTGCATTGATTTCCTCATTTGTAAAATGTAAAATCATATGCTCCTTGCAGAATTATCAAGATTAAATGAAATCACACATTGAAACATCTCATATAAAGTCAAAAACGATAGAATGAACTCTGTTCATTTCCAAGGAAAATCATTCAATATCACAGTAACCCAAGTCTATACCCCAGCCACTAATGCTGAAGAAGTTGAAGTTGAATGGTTCCATGAAGACCTACAAAACCTAAAACTAACCCCCCAAAAGATGTCCTTTTCATCATAGGGGACTGGAATGAAAAAGTAGGAAGTCAGGAGATACCTAGAGTAACAGGCAAGTTTGGCCTTGGAGTACAAAATGAAGCAGGGCAAAGGCTAACAGAGTTTTGTCAAGAAAACACACTACTCATAGCAAACACCATCTTCCAACAACACAAGAGACGACTCTACACATGGACATCACCAGATGGTCAATACTGAAATCAGATTGATTATGTTCTCTGCAGCCCAAAATGGAGAAGCTCTTTACAGTCAGCAAAAACGAGACCAGGAGCTGACTGTGGCTCAGATCATGAACTGCTTATCGCCAAATTCAGACTTAAATTAAAGAAAGTAGAGATTTGGGTCAGATATGACCTAAATCAAATCCCTTATGATTATACAGTGGAAATGACAAATAGATTCAAGGAATTAGATCTGATAGAGTGTCTGAAGAACTATGGATGGAGGTTCATGACATTGTACAGGAGACAGTGATCAAGACTATCCCTAGGAAAAAGAAATGCAAAATGTCAAAATGGTTGTCTGAGGAGGCCTTACACATAGCTGAGAAAAGAAGAGAAGCTAAAGGCAAAGGAGAAAAGGAAAGATATACCCATTTGAATGCAGAGTTCCAAAGAATAGCAAGGAGAGATAAGAAAGACTTCTTCAGTGATCAGTGCAAAGAAATAGAGGAAAACAATAGAATGGAAAAGACTAGAGATCTCTTCAAGAAAATTAGAGTTGCCAAGGGAACATTTCATGCAAAGATGGGCACAATAAAGGATAGAAATGGTATGGACCTAATAGAAGCAGAAGATATTAAGAAAAGGTACAAGAATACACAGAAGAACTATACAAAAAAGATCTTAATGACCCAGATAACCACGATGGTGTGATCACTCACCTAAAGCCAGACATCCTGGAGTATGAAGTCAAGTGGGCCTTAGGAAGCATCACTATGAACAAAGCTAGTAGAGGTGACAGAATTCCAGCTGAGCTATTTCAAGTCCTCAAAGATGATGCTGTGAAAGTGCTGCACTCAATGTGCCAGCAAATCTGGAAAACTCAGCAGTGGCCACAGGACTGGAAAAGGTCAGTTTTCATTCCAATCCCAAAGAAAGGCAATGCCAAAGAATATTCAAACTACCACACAATTGCACTCATCTCATGGTTTTTCCACTAGTCATGTATGCATGTGAGAGTTAGATCATAAGGAAAGCTGAGCATCGAAGAATTGATGCTTTTGAACTGTGGTGTTGGAGAAGACTCTTGAGAGTCCCTTGGACAGCAAGGAGATCCAACCAGTCCATCCTAAAGGAAATCAATACTGAATATTCATTGGAAGGACTGATGCTGAAACTGAAGCTCCAATACTTTGGCCACATGATGGGAAGAGCCAGTTCATTGGAAGACACCTTGATGCTGGGAAAGATTGAAGGCAGGAGAAGAAGGGGACAACAGAGGATGAGATGGTTGGATGGCATCACTGACTTGATGGACATGAGTTTGAGCAAGCTCCAGGAGTTGGTGAAGGACAAGGAAGCCTGGCATGCTGCAGTCCATGGGGTCGCAAAGAGTCGGACAAAACTGACCAACTGAACTGAACAGGATATAATGTCTGACCCAGAAAAGGCACTCAAGAAATGATATTGCTACTATTATTACTACTACTACTACTGTTATTATTATTATTGAAGGGATTCAGAGTCCATCCAGCCTCTTTGCTCCACGCTTGTGAATGCCCTGTGTATGCTTTTCAGACATTAGCCAATAGCATTTAGAATCAACTAGACAACAATCTAAAATGCAAATTCCTGAGTTCCACAAATCTTACTCATGGATGGAATATTGACATTCTCTTAAAGAAGTCTAGAAACAGAGAGAAACTTCACATCTCCTTACTAACGCTGTAAAAGCTGAATTCCTTATGGGAAACTGATGCCTCAAGCAGTGTAACCTAATGGTTAAGTGAACAGGGTCTGGGGTCCTATGGCCTTGGGGTCTTCTGTTAGCAGATGGACTTCTTTGTAGTTGCTTTTATGTGTAAAACTGGCATAATGATAACTCTTACCTCATAAAGATGAAGCTTAAAATAAACATGTAAAACAATTTCTAAGAGCTTGGCAAAGATTAAGTTCAATAAGGGTTAACTTATCATTCGAATTCATTTTCCATTATTTGGGCTTCCACTGATGGAATGATTTTTTTTTTTAAAGTGGAGATTTTTCCAGTCTCAAACTTTGCAAACAAGTACCCCTGTTGATCTTCCCATGGAAAGTGATAACACAACAAGCTCATTTCTGACAGGTCCTGTACAGGGCAGGCCTGTGAGCAGTTTCAGCTCATCTTAAGAGCCTTTGCCAATGTTTCATACTAATATTGTAAACTTAGGAAGGTTTTCTTGATAACTAAACTAAATCTTACAAATTAAAATTCCACATACGATAGTGTGCAGAAAATAGCACATGCATTCATCCTTCCAGTTCTCTGAGGATCCATCAGCTCCTTTCACTGGTCCCTCTTACCTGGCAGACGCCACAGTAGTTTTGCTCTGCCTAGAGTCAGGGCTGCACTGTTGACATAGCTGCTTTCCCTTACAAGTTTTAGAGGAAATGTGACCTCTGCCCACACACAAAAGTTCCCCTCACCTCTGCCCCACACCCAGAGGGCTTCACCTTCACCCAGTCATTTTCCCTCTCTCAGCTCTTTGTCCACTTCATAGCTCTCATCCCAGTATAAAATTTCATAACTTATTTTCTGCTTTCTTGTTTCCAGGCTGTGCCCCTCTGTGTGCACACCTGTCTGTAGCTACCAAGAAGACAGAGATCTCATCTGTCTTGTTTCCTCCTTTGTCATCAGCGTCCATCTCAGTGCTGGATCTCAACACACAGCAGCTCTTAACAAATATTGGATACATAGTGAGTGATTCTAAAGAGGCATGTCCTTGGGCCTCTTCTATCTGGAAGAAAAGGTGAGGGTTGGATCTCAATAAACAGTAAAGGAACAAAAACATTAGACACAACCTCTGTAATTTCCCAGAGTGTGGCCATGGGCCAGCTTCATACCACCACTTTTAAGATCATTAAATGAAGATCTTCCATCTTAAATGTGAAAACCAGCAGCTACACTGATGCTGGTGAAGTGTTGAAGTCATTGGAAGTGATTATGAGTAAAATACAGTATAATCTTTTTTTTGAGAGAGAGAGGGAAAAAAAAGCTTTGATGAAATCAGATCTAAAATCTTCTGATATTTCTGAGAGGAGAGAAACTGCGTCCTTTCTTCTCTTTACTGTTCTTGACATTTTGATGTTTAAAGTGAAATTGTCCCCTTAGCATCCAGTTGAGCCGATCTCCATGCCCTTGGTGCTCCCATCCCTCTACCCAACCTGTATGAATGAGTATTAGACTTGGAGGGACTTTGAAAATAATCTTGTTCTCCTTTTTTCTGGAAGAGGAAAGAAAAGACCAAGCAACACTGTGAGAGGGTCTCAGGGCCCAGAAAAGGTCTCAGGTCCCTCGACCCCCCTGCCCACCCTCCCCTTCTCCATGTCAGTTTCACCTCACTTTGGACTTCTCCCCCTCTGACTCTCCAGGGCCTGATCCACTTTTCAGCCCCAGTGCAATCATTCAGGAGGCAGCTACCCGATCTCCTGTCTGTTCTGAGGACAAGAACAATTTTGCAGATGTCATCCAGGCCTTTCTTTTCTGCCAGCACTAAATGAGCCTTCCTTTCTCCAATCAGCAAGTCCAGCCACAACATTTCCAATCAGGAAGAATCCTATTGCGGAAGACAGTTCTTTCACTCCTTAATCAATCTGGGCTCACTCTGTAAGTCTGCAAGGTAGTAGAAAGCCCCACTTTCTGCTACATCCTAATCCTCAGAAAGCTTTGATTTTCTCTCCCTCAGATGCCAAGGCCAGAGCATTCTCAGTCCTCCTTTGCCCTATCCTCAACCCCAAGGGTGAGAGGACTCTCCCAAATGCATTGGTGAAGAAAACACCAAAAAATGCTTAGGTGTAAGTCCTGACAGACCATTGAGAAACTGAGGAAAGACAGTTCTCATCCACAGTCAGTCTGGGGAGGTGCTCAGGACTCACACAGACCCCGGAGTGTGGGGGACAGAGTCGAGTTGCTTAGTGCTGCCTTCCCCTCCTTTCTACCCACCTCTGTGGCAGAAACTGAGATGGGCTGAGAAATCCTCTGCCAGGATCCTTTACTCCCTATAAACTCTGTTCACTCAACAGTTAACCCCGTGGGCAGTTCACTTTTTTCACATGGTTTCATATATTGCCTAGTCCCAGTCTATTCATGATTTTTTATTGGTTGGTTTGGGATTTTGGGCCAGGAGGCAAGGAGGATTTGATGATTTTTAAGACAAAGCGTCTTACCCTCATCTCAGTCTCCACAACTGTCTTTGAGCTCATGTTCCCTTCATCACTTGAGTCATCCGTTCACCAATATTGGTATTTTGGTTGTTTTTTGATTTTATTGTTATTGTTGCTTATGGGTTTTGTTTTTGCTTTGTTAATATAAGAGAGTTATTGATTTTAAGATAAGGAGACCTTGGTCACCAAAACTGTCTATGCTTGAAGTTATAGTCTTCATAATACTCTTTATATACCTTCTCTGGTATCAACGTCAAGTTCCTTCAACGTGTGAGTTAAGCTTACCTTTATCTCTTTCTTCTTTTCTCCGTTTGGTCACCGGTTATTCTTAAAAGAGTTGCTCATATAAACTTAATTTTGATAATTTCCAACTTTGTATTAGACATAAATTTTAGAAATTAGTGGCATGAACTCTGGTTGAGATGGTGTGGTAAATTAAAATTTGAGGCTTTGCTTTATTCCAAAAGCACTGCTGCGATATACAAAAAAGAAAACAAAAAAAATGACCATGTTCAAACAAGGTAAATATCCGTAAGTACTATAATCAGAAAAGAAAAAGTGGAAAGAGGGACCATAGAGGTCTGAACCATAAGTGAGCAGAAGCGGCCAGGAGTTCTAGCTCCTGTGGAATTATGGGAACCAAAATACCCCTGAGAGCACAAGAATACGGGGACAGAAGTGAGACCCCTGCTGGTTACCCAGTCACAGCCCTTCTAGAGGAGCAGCACTGGGAAGTCATGCGTGCGTACCTGCTAACTTGCTTCAGTTGTGTCCAACTTTTTGCAACCCTATGACTGTAGCCTGCCAGGCTTCTCTGTTTATGGGATTCTCCAGGCAAGAAGACTGGAGTGGTTTGCCATGCCCTACTCCAGGGGATCTTCCTGACCCAGGGATCAAATCTGTGTCTCTTGCAACTCCTGCATTAGAGACATTCTTTACCACTGACCCACCAGCGAAGCCCCTAGGAAGCCATATTTTGGACCATATCATCCTGCCCTACTCCTTCCAAAACTGCTGACTCGACCAAGGGTGAGCTCCTTACTCAAAAGCATCCAAGCCATAGGGCTCCTATGAGGGGCCCTGGAATAAAGAGCTTCACCGAACAAAAAAGAACTGATCTCATAAGATTCTTGTTCCAATGAAATTAGATTGGGAAATACGTGAAGAAGTAAACAAGTTTCAGTGTGAACTAGAGCTGAAAGATCCTGAGATGGAGAGGTGGCAAAAGGCATGGATTGCAATGTCTCCTGTTCAGCTCTTCATCTTTCTTTCCACTTGTAATTAGTTTTCTTTATTAAGTTTCATCTAGTAACTGATATGGCTCTGTTTTCCTGAAGGGAACCTGACTGATACAGCAGTCACTGAGTGGCTGAGTGAAGATTCGAGGTTTAATCCATTTGATTTCAGAACTTGCACTCTGAAGAACACATTATATTGAAAGTTAAATAACAGATTTCTCAGAACTTCAACTATAAACTAGTGAGGTTTCCTCCAGAGCAAGCTCTCATAGAGAGGGCTTCTCACTTTGTTTTCACTACTCACAGTCATATGCTAACTTTACAATGCCACCAACCCAAAGATCAAAATGTGCCCAGACGAGTTCACTTCTAAGGGCTGCCTCTGGCATTGCAACTCTTGACACTGTTCTGTTCCAACTCTGTTCCCTAAACCCTCAGGGCCAATCTAATAACACTGGATTTGCTGCCAGAACAGGAGTTCTCACAACACCAAATGTGCATCTTTGGGGCAGGCTGAAATCTCATGATGTTCAATAGATCTGCGCTGCTTCAGAGCCATACATTTTCTTTCTAACACTCTTGGTTTCTTGCCCCTCCCCTAAGCTTCAACCCTTGGAGACCCTATTCTTTCTTGAAAATCCATCCTACTTGTACTCCTAGGACTAAATATTTTGTTTCTTTTCATTCTCTCTTTCTTTCTCTCTATCGCTGTCTGCCAGATTCCTGGATTTCTGACCATCTAATCTCCCAGGCCAGAACATGCCTGTTAAGGTAAATCATGTATCAATAGTCCTCTGTTGGTCTGTCATCAAGAGCCATGTTACTCCAGACAAGCCACCACCATCTGTTTAATGTTGCAATAAGGTCTGCCTTACTGTACGGTGTAGTGTTTAGGGGAGCCTTGAAGGAGGTGAATGTCAAATTTCTCAAAACTGGATGCTCTGCAGAGGAAGCAGAATGTTCAGATCATTTTCTCTGAAAATTGCAAGAAAAAAGATCAAAGAAAGAATCCTCAACATTATGGTCTTCAAATAAACTCACAATTGCTTCCCTAATTTTGAATGCCTCCTGCATCTGATTTCAATCCTTTAAACACTAAATTTAGTCCATTCATTGGTGAAGGTGAATAATTTCAGCATTCAAGTAACAAGTGTATGATGGAAAATATGCTAAACTCCTGAGGTTTGTACTACACAATATCCTCTGACTACTGATGAGTGATGATAAGTGACAGTCTATGTTTCACAGACCACAGTTGAACAGTCTGTACGATCATTTGTAAAAATAACTAAGTCTTATAAAAATGGGTGTTATCTTTGGCATCTCCCTCTTTTCTCTCCCCAGCTACCACCTCCCACATCTCAGCTGTATCCTAATCCTAGGAGGCTTTTTCTTCCCCCAAAAAGCTTCAGTGGTGCTTCTCTGTTCTTTCTTTTTCCCTCTCTAAGGAAATAGCAATATTACCAGGGATGAAAATGGATGGCCATATGTCACATAGAATGAAATATATTTTCCTAGTCCATGTCTTCTAAGCTGACCTAGAAGCCTGGGAGCCATTTCACTGTGGCAGAAGAATGGACCACATGACCTAAGGAAGGGTCCTTATGCCACCCCACCCCCAACAGCAGGTAGCTAACTCCTGCTCACCAATCAGGTCTTGAGTAAAAAAGTGACATCCTTGAAAAAAATATTCTCCAACTTTCAGCCCAAGTCAGGGTCATAAGAGTTATTATCTCAGTTTGTAAATATATCTTCATCTGTATCATCTGGATAATGACTGTCTACCCTAGTAATCTGTAAAAACAATGAATATTTATGTCCCAAATTATCTTTCATGAAATTGGTATTAGTGGGGAAGTATGTGGCAAGTAAAATTGGAAAAAGTCAAACTAAGCAAATTTCTTTACTGAAGGACTTCTTGGAGTCTTTAAAATGTTAATGTGTGTAATAATCACCAGTGTTTCACAAGCCATTATTAACCATGGAACCTTTGTTCATAACACATGTTAACACCTGGATGAACTAGTATTTTGAGAAAAGCCAATATAAAATGAATTATAATTTCTGCCTTTGCTCTAACATTACTGCAGATGCTAATTGTTATGAGCACACGGGTTTCAAATGACCTTGGAAGCTGCAGTGGAAAACTGTGACAAAACTTCAGAGTGAAATAATCACAGAGAAAAAGATTGTTGGACTAAAGATAAATTTGAGGAAGGTACCCACAAAAGGAAATAATGAAGTTTCAATTGAAGAAAAAAATCTTGTCAACTAGCTGAGTAAAAAGAGAACTGTCAAGATTCTCCTCATACTTGATGCTGATGAGTGAGAGCCAGTAGGGCAGCTGCTGCTGGTACCCAGCAATAGGGAAAGGTCTAGGGACCTTGGGTTTTCTGGCTGGTCTTCATATGACAACTGAACTGTATGGTCAACTTGTTCATGATAATGTAAATTTCAGGTTCCATGGGGTTACATTACTCAGGAACACAGAAATGTATAAAATTGAAGTTGATTGTTTTGTGTGCGTGCTTGCACGCTAAGTTGCTTCAGTCATGTCTAACTCTGTGACCCTATGGACTGTAGCCTGCCAGGCTCCTCTGTCCATGCGATTCTCCAGGCAAAAATACTGGAGGGGGTTGCCGTTTCCTTCTCGACCCAGGGATTGAACCTGCATCTCTTGCATTGGCAAGCGGGTTCTTTACCACTGGATAATATAAAATATATAAAAACATATCATGTTTAAGCCTTTGGCAAAATCATTTAAACACTAAAAAGGAAAATATATAAGTACTACCATGAACTATTGTATGTGTGAGCTGGAGATAGATGTTTATTGATATTCCAAAGGGCTACTTCAGATCCTTTATGGAAAGAGAAGTGTAGACCTAATAAATAAATGCAGAAACAATTATTCCAAGTTTTGTGGCTAATAGAGTGATTTCTAGGAGGCTACTATGGCTCCACATTTTCTTTTAGAGTTAATTCAGTGAGTAGTGATTTTCTTTTTGAATACAAATTTATAGCAATGCACATGAACACATGTGAACCAAGGGGGCTCAAAATCTCGTTTTGAAAATCAACTAACATTTACAATTCAGCCAGTCAACTGAGATGACAGTTCTTGTGATGAGGACTCAAAACAGCATCAAGTTAAATTTACTTTTTTATGTATAGATAGCACAAAGAAAGTAGAAGTTAGTTGTTGGAGACTCTGAAGACTTTCAAACATTTGCATTATTACTGAAAACCAACTTAATCCATAATTTAACATAGACTATTTCTGTATATGTAAACACACATATATAGTGCAAAGGCAAAAAAGGGAAGCGGACTTTGGAAAATGATAAACAATGGGGATTAAGCTTTTCTTTGGCTGTCTTTTATGTTGACCCTGGAATCTATCTTCAATTTAAAAGATTACTATTAAGAGATGTCTAATTCCAAAGGATGGCTACCTTTTAAAAGGGTTCTTAGATCTTGACACTGGGAAGCAAAAGCAGAATTTGCATAGTCAGGACAAAACAATGGTTAAAAAAGATTTTTTTAAGCTCTTGTGTTCCTGAGATCGTGGCCATTTCATTAAGTTCTGAAATAAGGAGAAAGAATGCTGGGTGAGAGGTCAGAGAAAGGCTGTTGATGATGTGGCCAGATCTGTATGGGGAGGAGGGATGGTTGGCTGGTAATCAAGTGCAAATTCACTCCACTTTCTCATGTGGCAGTCCCCTGTCTGCTTATTCTCCATCTTCTCAGTCTCAGGGAGTTCCTGCAGCAATCTCTTTTGGGTCCAGCCACTTTTTGGGATTGGCCAAAATGTTCATTTGGGTTTTTCCATAACATCTTATGGGAAAACCCGAGCAAACATTTTGCTCACTGACTCAAGACCTATCCTCCATCAACCCTAACCCCTCCAGAGGGCCTACCCAGTTTAAATTTCCTCAAGGGGCTTGAAAACATGAAAGCTCTTTACTTCCTATCCCAGAGGCACATGTGTATGTGCCTGTGTGTGTTGGATGGGGTGGAGCTGGGGGGATCTTTCAGCACAGACTGTTATGTGAGGGCTTTTCAAACTTTCAAGACATGGTACTTCTATTTCCTGAGGGGTGGGTAAAGAGACATGAGACTGGTAAGGCTTCTTCTCAACACCTCACTTTACTGTATGAGGAGTAAGAGCTTGCTGTTTGTTTGGTCCCTAGTTTTTAACCAGACTACCTGTCCACCTAGCTGGACTCTTGGGAACTTGCCAAGCCAGCCTGCTGTCCCAGTGCCTGCTCCAGTGCAGATGGCTCACACTTCTTCCTCTTGCCCCCTCCATCTTTTGGACATTGCCAGTCTGCTCCCTGTGTACCTTAGGCCTGCTTGCTCTGAATTTGTCCACATGTACTTCACTGGCCCTAGCACCAGAATTCCAACTCTAACACAGTGCCAAAAGGTCTTTCAAACACCAGGAACAAACAGCCAGCTTAGCAGATTCTGCTTCTTTTTACCAAGGTGTCTTTTCCCTGTGTCTTCGAGGAAAAGAAATCTCTCCATGAGAGTGACAGATGCATGAATAGTTTGATTTGTAGCCCCAGTACCAGTTCTAGAGCATCCTGAGGACTTACTGTGGTCACCAAACTTTAGCCTCCTAATCCACTGCAGCCTGCTTTGGAGAAAGGTAAGCGTCTCCCTTCCCTGTTAGGCTCAGCCTGACTCAGTTCAGTTGCTCAGTCATGTCTGACTCTTTGCGACCCCATGGACTGCAGCACACCAGGCCTCCCTGTCCATCACCAACTCCTGAAGTTTACCCAAACTCATGTCCATTGAGTTGGTGATGCCATCCAACCATCTCATCCTCTGTCGTCCCCTTCTTCTTCCACCTTCAATCTTTCCCAGCATCAGGGTCTTTTCAAATGAATCAGTGCTTCACATCAGGTGGCCATAGTTTTGGCGTTTCAGCTTCATCATCAGTCCTTCCAATGAATATTCAAGACTGATTTCCTTTAGGATGGACTGGTTGGATCTCCTTGCTGTCCAAGGGACGCTCAAGAGTCTTCTCCAACACCACAGTTCAAAAGCACCAATTCTTCAGCACTCAGCTTTCCTTATAGCCCAACTCTCACATCCATACATGACCACTGGAAAAACCATAGCTTTGACTAGATGGACCTTTGTTGGCAAAGTAATGTCTCTGCTTTTTAATATGCTATCTAAGTTGGTCATAACTTTCCTTCCAAGAAGTAAGCATCTTTTAATTTCATGGCTGCAGTCCCCATCTGCAGTGATTTTGGAGCCCAAAAAAATAAAGTCTGACACTGTTTCCACTGTTTCCCCATCTATTTCCCATGAAGTGATGGGACCAGATGCCATGATCTTAGTTTTCTAAATGTTGAGTTTTAAGCCAACTTTTTCACTCTCCTCTTTCACTTTCATCAAGAGGCTCTTTAGTTCTTCTTCACTTTCTACCATAAGGGTGGTGTCATCTGCATATCTGAGGTTATTGATATTTCTCCCGGCAATCTTGATTCCAGCTTGTGCTTCATCCAGTCCAGCATTTCTCATGATGTACTCTGCATATAAGTTAAATAAGCAGGGTGACAAAATACAGCCTTGATGTGCTCCTTTCCCAATTTAGAAGTAGTCTGTTGTTCCATGTCCCGTTCTAACTATGTGCTTCTTGACCTGCATACAGATTTCTCAGGAGGCAGGTCAGGTGGTCTGGTATTCCCATCTCTTTCATAATTTTCCACAGTTTGTTGTGATCCACACATCAAAAGCTATTAACCCTAAAAGGGGAAGCAGGGGTTGAGACCCGAGGGCTTGAATGCACCTAGGAGTTCTCCCTCTCATTTTCTATCTTTCTCACCCAAACCAGAAGGCACCCACCAGTTGTAGTAAACATTGCCCCAGTGGTCTCCAACATGCCTTTCATAGCCATAGCTTAGGTTCAGCATTTCTTTGTGTAGGACACGTCACCATAGCAGAGTCCCTTCAGCTCAGCTGACAGTAATTTTACAAACACTGGACATAAGCTGTCACTGAGGATGAAACTGGTATCTCCACCAGCCCTCCATCTAGGTCAGAGATGGGCCTGAGCGCCTTCCCTGCCACGGACAGATGCCCAAGACAGGCAGGTAACCTTACGCCCCACGTCAGCCTCAGGGCATTGTGAATTTCCTTACTCATCCTCTGGGCCTTTTTTTTTTCCTCCCAGGCTGAGCAATAGTTTTATTTGTTTGAAGTTCAGTTAAGGAAAGTTATATTAACACTATATCTTTACAACCTGCATTCTATTTCATTCAAAGTGAGCATGACTTCGTGGATTCCTGTGGGAGTGGGTACTTGTTCAACTTAGTTTATATTAATAAACAGGATAAAGCCAAAGAAAAATTGGTGTAGCCTTTTAGACTCTAAAGGTTAATATTCACAAGCTTGAGAAGCAGTGGTATGGAGGTAACCTTCAGATCTTTCATTCTGAAAGGGACTGTGGGCACCATGAAAAAAACAACGGGGCATTCTGTCCCTGAGTGTTGCCCAACTCTGGCCTGGCCCAGGGAAAATAAAGCTAGATCTAACCTGGTCTCCAACCCCTCATTCTGGCCATGTTTTCCTTCTCTAAATCTCCAAACTCTGAGGCATATTGAGGGTGGCTTTGAGAGTCAGATACAGGCTCCCCAGGACACCTGGATTTGGGGCCAGGCTTGGTTCCTTCCATCTTTATGGGCCTGGAGCAGAAGCAGCACAGTTGCTGTTGAAGACCAGAAAGAAATATGTTACCAGGGAGAGCTCCATCCTCCCTCTGTCCCTGGAGGACCTACTGCGCACAGAAGAAGGCAGCCCAGTGAGCAGAGGGAATGAGTCCTCCAAAGTGAGATTGCTGGAGGTAATCTGACTTTTTCACTCAGTGCTAAGTGTGAAGTCACTTCAGTCATGTCCAACTCTGTGCAACCCTATGGAGTATAGCCCACCAGGCTCCACTGTCCATGGGATTCTCCAGGCAAGAGTATTGGAGTGGGTTGCCATTTCCTACATAATCCTCAAACTATCTCAATAAGTTTTCCAATGCTTCAATTCATTTCATTTATCTTCTTAAGATAAGATGGAAAAAAGTTTTAAAATTACCTCAAGGCCCTGTGCATCAACTAGATAAATGGTGGGGTCTGTGAGAGGTTAATACCTTGTAGCATAATCTCACTCTGGAATCCCATCATGGCAATTTTGACCTGTTTGAATCAACAGGATGACTACAGGTCTCCTGGAAGGAGTTATCAACCAATTTCAGAATAGAGATAAAAGCCTGTGAAATATGCAAAGGCTCCTTTCTAATTAAATGATTCACTGAACAAATTTTGTTAAAATTTCGTTTCCCCATTTAGAACAAGTGCCATCCAACACCCCAAGGAGATGGCAAGGGGGGTAATGATGGAGGATTTGGTGACCAAATTTGGTGATTATCTGCTCACAGATGGTGTGGCAATCATCTGCAGGATTATTGAAAGAGGACTTAATCATTTTTGATCAGTGTTTTGGTCTCTGCCCTATCCATTCCACAAGCCCTTTAAAAAGAATTGACCCTCAACCATACCAGGGTAGTAAGAGGCTCTGGCTGCTTCCACTGTGATCCAAGCTACCAGATAACCTTCCCAGATTACTGGAATAACCTTTTAATGGGATTCCCTTCTTCTTTCCTTGTCTCCCTACAGTCTCTTCTCAACACAACAAAGTAACCTTGTTAAAATATGAGTCAGAACAGAGAATTCCTTTGCTCAAAATTCTGCATCTTACCCAAAGTAAAAGCCAAAACCTTCATGGCCCTCAGGACCCTTCCTAACCTGCATTCTGTGGACTCTCCATCCTCTTCTTAATCTGATGACATCTAACCATCCTAAAATGGACTGGTACAGCACTTTGTACCTTAACTATAGAGAATGTGAGTTTCAACTTTGTTACCTCACCAATTTATGGACGATGCCTCTTATCAGCTCAGAAGCAGTTATGGAATGAAAACGACACCCCTTTCCCTAGGCAACATAATTCTCCTAAAAGAAAAGGGGGGAATGAGAGGGTAATAGGCAGGAAGGCTAGGGGTCTCCAAATGGAGGAAATAGGCTGCAAGTGTCAGATATTTTTTATCTCTCTCTTAATTAAGTGGCAGGAGGAAACAAACTACAAGTGTCAGATTTTTGGCCTCCATGGTAGCTCAATTGGTAAAGAATCCCCCTGCAATGCAGGAGACCCTGGTTCGATTCCTGGGTCAGGAAGATCCCCTGGAGAAGGGATAGGCTACCCACCCCAGTATTCTTGGGCTTCCCTTATGACTCACCTGGTAAAGAATCCACCTGCAATGCAGGGAGACCTGGATTCATTCCCTGGGTTGCAGAGGTCCCCTGGAGAAGGGAAAGGCTACCCACTCCAGTATTCTGGCCTGGATAATTCCATGGACTGTATAGTCCATGGGGTCGCAAAGAGTCGGACACAACTGAGCAACTTTAAATGTAAAAAAATGAACATGTGGGTTAAGTGGCTTTAGTCATGTCGATTCTGTGTGACCCTATGGACTGTAGCCTGGCAGGCTTCTCTGTCCATGGGCTTCTTCAGGCAAGAATACTGGAGTGGGTTACCATACCTTGCTCCAGGAGATCTTCTTGACCTTAGGGATCAAACCCACATCTCAGGTCTCCTTCATTGGTAGGCACGTTCTTTACCAGTAGTGCCACCTAGGAAGCCCAATCTGCATCCTACCCCACAGCAATCTGATCTCAGTCCTACTCTTCCCCAGCCACTTTTCTCTCTTTGCCCAGTTCCTTCCTTTGTTCTGATTTTTCTAATTGTCTTCTCAGTGAGACCTTCCTCTACCCCCTGTTTAGTATCATGTCTCTCCATTCTTCTTCCCTGTTGTAGTTCCTCTGAAACACTTTTAGCCCTGTGATGTAATATATACTTTGTATATAAATCTTATTTTATATTTTTCCCCTATCCCCTACCCTACACCACCACTAGAACATAAGTTCTAGAAAGACAATCACTTTTGTTGGTTTCTTTACTGCTTTATCCAAAGGACCTACATCTGTGCCTGCCAACATGTCAGGCACTGAGAGTTATTGAATGACTGGATGGCTTGCAACATCTAGACTGGTATTTGATGAAATGCCTGGGCATCATAGCCTAGTCAAGTGGACAAATAAAATTATCACAGAGGCCATAGGCCCTGCACAAGTAGGGAAATTGAACTGACTCCCTGGATAAAGCTGGATAAAGTTGAGAAAATCTTTGTCTGCAGTTCAAGGATTTGGCTTGGAAGCAAGTTCTAATCCCTGTTATGGGCAGAAGAGTTAGCCCCAGACTGCTGTGCATCCAGCTGTACAGCCACACCCTTGCTCTGTCTACACACACAAAGACAGACATAGACACAGGGAGAGATGCACTGAGTTGGGAAACTGGCAAATGTCTGAGGACCCTGCCTGAGGTGATAACAGACTGGAGCTGAAAGGTTGTCTCTATGACCCAGGTATGCATGCACACATGCATGCATGCATAAGACACTGAAGAAGATGATTTCCACTGTACATGAGCTGAAGCAAATAAGGAAATGCAGTTTGCTCAGAGATAATCAACGGTGCAAAAATAGGAGAAATAAGACCCAGAGAACTACAAATATTAGATTATTCTGAAAGTGATCTTAAAACAAATATGTTTAAAATTTCATCAAGAGGAGAAAAGAAATAGAATTCATGAAGCAAAATGGGACATTTTGAGGAAAAGTACACAGAGACTTGAAAGGGAACCAAATAGAAAGGCAAATAATGAAAAAATATTTTTTAAAAGAGAATCTCCCCAGGCTGGCACTCTGTGATGACCTAGAAGGGGAGGAGGGAGTAGGGAAGGAGGGAAGGAATATATTATATAATTATGACTGAATCACGATGTTGTACAGCAGAAACCAACATGAAATTGTAAAGCAATTTTCCACCAATTTAAAAATAAATTTAAAAAATTTTTAGGAAGTAACAGCAACAACAAAAAGAGAATCTCTCTGATGAGAAAACAACAGCAGCTAGAAAGGCTCTGATGCCACCAAAACCATAAACCACCAGTTATTGATGCAACTGGACTACTGAGGACAAAACTCAGCTCACTGAGGCGTAAACATTAATTTTTTTTTTTAGTTTTCCTAATTACTCCTAAATAGGCTCTCTTGATACACTCCTTTCTTGTTTATAGTAACTAGTCCATAAACACTCCTTCGCCAGCTTCTTTCTGTGAATACGTTTAACTACCTAAGGTGTCAGGAACCATCTCAGTTTGATATTTAAGTCTCAATCTCATTTTAAAACTTTATTCCAGTTTCAACTCTTCCCCTTCCCTTAGCTCTGGGATGAGGATAAACGAAATCTACCCCACACTGTTTTCCCTTTTTTCTGCCTTTGAAACTTCTCCTTCTCCACACATCCGACACTGAGCCAAACCCTTGCTTACTGCTGGTGGCCTCTGCTAATGGTATTCTACGCAAGGATGGCACTCCAAGTTTTCCTAGGGTGGGGTTCAGCTTCACACCAGCCCCTCAACTATTGAACCCCTCTTCCCAAAGAGGCATCTGTATCCCCTCTGGGGCCCACACACTGTATTTTTCTGCTAGATTGGGCATCCCATCCTGTAACTCTGAGGCCACTGGGCAGCCCCACACTGCCCACCTCTCCACTGCCCTCTGAGCTCCTTATGGGCACCAGGATCCACTTCCACATCCTCTGAGGCCCATAGATGGGGTGGAGGTTCCTTCTCTTTTTTTCCCAAGAATACTAGCTGTTCATGGAACTTCACATGCAGAGTGCTTATGCTGACTGTGCTCTCTTTCGCTTTCTCCACAATCCTGGGACAACTGGAGAAGTCCCATGCAGCCTCCCGAGCTCCCACACTGTGCCATGTCCTGCACTGACAGAAAACCAGGGCTCGGGGAGGTTAAATAAGCTGCCAAAATAGTCTCCTGGGTAACGTGGATCTTTCTGACTCTAATGCCAATCCTTTCCAGTATGTTTTGCTGTAGATGAGAACATTCAAAGTCTAGAAAAAAAGGTGGGGGAAATTAAACAACTTCCTACCCTGTGAGAGTTACCACAAAACTGCAGTAGGAGCAAAGCATTAGTGGAAAAAGCAGAGGGCATTCAAGCCTTGGTCCACTGTGGTACCCAAGCTTCACACCAGAAGTCCTCTGTTCTGAGGGCTTTGGAGCAGTGAGATGATGTTAAGGTAGAGGCTCCTGGGAGAACAGGAACAGGATGAAAGAGGAGAGGACTGTCTTTTGTGCTTTTGAGGAGAGGAGGCAAGGAACCCTGTCCTCCTGCTGTCTCTAAACCTGAAGAAAAGAAATCAAGGTCCTTTTGATTTTCTTCCAGGTTGTCTGCATAGCTCAGAGTACCAAGATTGGGAGGAGAGGGCAGCCAGGACAGTCACTCTACCCAGGAGTAAATACTGGACCTCTGACTGACATTTCCTTTAAACATTCATTAGAAAGCTGAGCATGGCAAACACGTTGCTGGAAGGCAAGGAACGACAGAGCCCTTAGCCCATGGGTAGAATGGGCATTCATATCCACAACTTTTGGTGGAGGGAATCCAGGCTCAGACAGTGAGTATGACATGCCCAAAGACACACAGAGTGAGGATTGAATCCTGGTCTCCAGGACAAGAGTTTCACCCACTTTTCCAAGCTGGCTGCTTTCACTGCTTTACCTTCCTTCCCGAGTCCCTCTTAGGTTTTATTTCTTAGCAAAGGAGATGGGGGAATAAGGAAACAGATGATACTCAATGGAAATAAAACATGTAAAAACATCCTGAAAACTGTGATGCAAGGAAGAAACATACATGCAAGGAAGAAGCATTGCTATTAAGTGTGGGAATGGTTTATAACATTTTTCCTTCCACGTGCTGACTAATAATTTTATTTTCATCTTCCCCGATACTTAAATTGAAGAAAGTAGGGAAAACCACTAGACCATTCAGATATGACCTAAGTCACATCCCTTATGATTATACAGTGGAAGTAAGAAACAGATTTAAGGGACGAGGTCTGATAGACAGAGTGCCTGATGAACTATGGACAGAGGTTCATGACATTGTACAAGAGACAGGAATCAAGACGATCCCCATGGAAAAGAAATGCAAAAAAGCAAAATGGCTGTCTGAGGAGGCCTTACAAATAGCTGTGAAAAGAAGAGAAGTGAAAAGCAAAGGAGAAAAGGAAAGATATTCCCATTTGAATGCAGAGTTCCAAAGAATAGCAAGGAGAAATAAGAAAGCCTTCCTCAGCCATCAATGCAAAGAAATAGAGGAAAACAACAGAATGGGAAAGACTAGAAATCGCTTCAAGAAAACCAGAGATACCAAGGGAACATTTCATGCAAAGACGGGCTAGATAAAGAACAGAAATGGTATGGCCCTAACAGAAGCTGAAGATATTAGGAAGAGGTGGCAAGAATACACAGAAGGACTGTACAAAAAAGATCTTCATGACCCAGATAACCATGATGGTGTGATCACTCACCTAGAACCAGACATCCTGGAATGTGAAGTCAAGTGGGCCTTAGAAAGCATCACTACAAACAAAGCTAGTGGAGGTGATGGAATTCCAGTTGAGCTATTTCAAATCCTGAAAGATGATGCTGTGAAAGTGCTGCACTCAATATGCCAGCATTCAATATTTCCAAATTTGGAAAACTCAGCAGTGGCCACAGGACTGGAAAAGGTCAGTTTTCATTCCAGTCTCAAAGAAAGGCAATGCCAAAGAATGTTCAAACTACTGCACAATTGCACTCATCTCACACGCTAGTAAAGTAATGCTCAAAACTCTCCACGCCAGGCTTCAGCAATACGTGAACTGTGAATTTCCAGATGTTCAAGCTGGTTTTAGAAAAGGCAGAGGAACCAGAGATCAAATTGCCAACATCCGCTGGATCATCAAAAAAGCAAGAGAGTTCCAGAAAAACATCTATTTCTGCTTTATTGACTATGCCAAAGCCTTTGACTGTGTGGATCACAATAAACTGTGGAAAATTCTGAAAGAGATGGGAATACCAGACCACCTGACCTGTCTTGAGAAACCTGTATGCAGGTCAGGAAGCAACAGTTAGAACTGGACATGGAACAACAGACTGATTCCAAATAGGAAAAGGAGTACATCGAGGCTGTATATTGTCACCCTGCTTATTTAACTTATGTGCAGAGTACATCAAGAGAATCGCTGGGGTGGAGGAGGCGCAAGCTGGAATCAAGATTGCCGGGAGAAACATCAATAACCTCAGATATGCAGATGACACCACCCTTATGGCAGAAAGTGAAGAAGAACTAAAGAGCCTCTTGATGAAAGTGAGAGAGGAGAGTGAAAAAGTTGGCTTAAAGCTCAACATTCAGAAAACTAAGATCATGGCATTCGGTCCCATCACTTCATGGCAAATAGATGAGGAAACAGTGGAAAGAGTGGCTGACTTTAATTTTTTGGGCTCCAAAATCACTGCTGATGGTGATTGCAGCCATGAAATTAAAAGACGCTTACTCCTTGGAAGGAAAGTTATGACCAACCTAGATAGCATATTAAAAAGCAGAGACATTACTTTGCCAGCAAAGGTTCATCTAGTCAAGGCTATGGTTTTTCCAGTGGTCATGTATGGATGTGAGAGATGGACTGTGAAGAAAGCTGAATGCCGAAGAATTGATGCTTTTGAACTGTGGTGTTGGAGAAGACTCTTGAGAGTCCCTTGGACTGCAAAGAGATCCAATCAGTCCATCCTAAAGGAGATCAGCCCTGGGTGTTCATCGGAAGGACTGATGCTGAAGCTGAAACTCCAATACTTTGGCCACCTCATGCAAAGAGTTGATTCATTGGAAAAGACCCTGATGCTGGGAAAGATTGAAGGCAGGAGGAGAAGGGGACGACATAGGGTGAGATGGCTAGATGGCATCACTGACTCGGTGGACATGAATTTGGGTAAACTTCAGGAGTTGTTGATGGACAGGGAGGCCTGGCATGCTGCGATTCATGGGGTCACAAAGAGTCGGACACGACTGAGCGACTGAACTGAACTGAACTGAGAACTGAACATTAAGGTAGGACAAATGTGACTTGGGCTGGACAGAGGAATGTTGAAATTGGAACATGATAAAGAAAGATTACAGAGACCTTCTGGCAAAGAAACTGGGGAAGGAGCCCATCCTTATAGGTGATTTCTCCTGAGAGCAAAATAGATCACAAAAACAGGTTGAAGAAGAAATTCGGATCACTCAACGACCATGCAATGCAGCTCTCAAAAACAATTTCCCATGAAGGCAACTCTGATTTTTTAAAAGAGATCTACTTGTGGGTACCACTCACCAAGCCAAGAAAGAGTAAAGATAAGGAAAAATACGAAAGCTTCAGGAAGAATTTATCTGCCCCATGAATGAACAATAGCCCTGATTTGGGGTCTTGTGTAAAAGAGAGAAAATAGCATGAACCCAAAGGGAAAGGCCTGAATCAGAGAAAGTTCCTCACTTTCCCCCAGAATCCTCAGTCCACCAGAAAGGGAAACAGCACAATCCCAATTGAGAATGCTTTAAGTGATGAACGAGACCAATCATCACCTAGCTGCGGAGAGCCACCTATTGAGGGAAACGGGCATGTTTACCAGACCCAGACAGATGTGTTTGAGTGGTTATCTAAATGTGACCCCTAGTGTCCAACTTTCATGGCACTCACAGAGGAAAATAGAGGGGATGTGATAGGCTGGAAGTCACAGATGCAACGAAACATTAGAGCTAGAAGCATTAGAACATTAGCAATCCAGTTTCCTATTTTAGAACTGAGTGATTAAGGCCCAGCAGTGATTAAGTCACTTTCCCAGAATCAGACAGATTGTGGCAGACCTGGACTGGAACTCAGGTCTTCTAAGTCCTGATCCAATACTATTTCCTGTACCTTTGAGAATATTTTCCAAAAAATGCTGCTGGCTTTAAGTATTTCATTATAGGATCTATGGAAGATCATAAAAAAAACTTAGTGTTTATTTCCTATGCGCTGAATTATAAAAAGGATATCGACATTATTTACTTGATCTGAAGCAGTGCTAATCAGTGACTGAATCTTAACTTGTTCATGTTAAGAATTGTTAAAAAGATTTAAAGCCTTTTCCAATTTTTTTTCCCATTGCACACCACACATTTAAATGACTGATTATGCCATTTCTTCTCAGCCTAAAGGTTTATAGTGATTTTCAAAGGAAAGAAAACACACCATGTAAAAGGAACAATCAGTCAGGGTGGAAATCAGATGGACCTGTTCTCCTGAGATTCCCCATCATGGCCATTTGTATCAACAGCTGTTATTTTCTATCCATGTTCTGCCCTTCTGCTCACAGCCTGCTGAGTGAAGCCAGAGGGCATCATGCCACTGGGCACGTCGGTTCTCCTAGAGACCCAAATGACCCAACCTCAGCTGGCTACTCACCACCATCCAGGAGTATTGGAGTCACTCCCTCTCAAACTCCTTCCAACAGCTCTTCCCCTTCCCAGTGTTCTTACACTTCTATCCCCTCTCCATCCCCTCAGTTTATAGAATGATCTCGTCTCAACTTCACTGAAAAACACTCAAGGCCATCCAACATGACCTAACAAAACTTCTCTTCCTGTCAGTTTATAATGCCTGTTTATTTTCTATCCTTTTTCAAAGGAAGAAATATCCCTTTTCTTTTCCAAGTCTAGTCCTCTGTTTGTGCTTATGAATCCTCCCCAGGACAATGTTCCATTAATTATCAAAGTTCTTATCTTTATCCATTTTCCCTTCCTTACTTTCTGACTCCTCTCTTGCCTAGAAAATTGCCCACATTTCCTTTAAACATAGAATGCAACATTTTGGCCAACTCTTCTTAAACTCAACCCCATCTCTACCCTTCTCTTATTGCTAAATTCAATCTACTCTCATCACCTCCTTAGCCCCTTGTAATCTCAGTTTTATTTCACTAGCCTCCTGAAATCACTTTTCTAAATAATTAAAACAATAGAGATTTAATCATTAGGACCCAATGGGCTATTCTTAGTTTTTAGTTTTCCTTGACCTTGCTACAGGGTTTTGTTCACTCAAGAAATATTTAGCAAACATCTATTTGGCAAGGCCCTGAGCTGAGCCCTGTGGGGAATCAAGATGAGTGAGGCATTGCCAGGAACTTAAAAGCTAGTAGAAGAAATAAATACAGAAATGCATTAAGTAAACAATTTTTTCTTACAGACCCAGCAATTTGATTACAAAAGTCAATGATATTTTTTTCACATTATTTTGTGTATATGTCTAATCAACCAAGTTAGAATAAAAATCCCTTGAGGAAAGAGACCTTTTTCTTCTGTCCGCAGTTGCGTCCTTCATAGCACTTTGGTCCTGAAAAGTGTTTGTGGTGGTCAACTTCTCGGACAGCCCCAAAGATCCTCACCTTCTGGTAGCCAGGCCAACATGTAGTCTCTTCCCATATTGAATAGAGCTGACCTACACCACCAAAAGGATACTGAAGAAATTATGCTTTGTGACTTTTGAGACTTGGTCATGAAAGGCATTATGGCTTTGCCTTGCTTTCTCTTGCAAGATCATTCACTCTAGGAGGAGCCTGCTGCTGTGTCATAAGAATACTCAAGCAGCCCTATGACTGAAGCCTCCTGTCAATAGCCAAGTGAACTGTCTTAGAAATGGATCCTCCAGCTCCAGTCAAGGCCTCAATGACTGCAGCCCTAGCTGACCTCTTGACTGCAATATTATGAGAGAACCTGAGTCATAACCTCTCAGCTAACTGTTATCAAACCCCTACCCACAGAAACTGTGTGCAATAATCCATGTTTTTTGTTTTAAGATGTTAAGCTTTTGAGTAATTGTTATACAACAATAGATAGTTAATTCAGATTTTAGTATCCATAAGTGCAATAGTGCTGCTATAATAAAAGTCTGAAACCTGGGAATGGCTTTGAAACTGGGAAGCAGGCAGAAGTTGAACAGATTTGGAAGAAACTATTAGAAAATCTTACAGGTGCTGACAGTAGAAGCTTGATAGCCTTTGAGGAGGCTGCAGGTAAGGCTTAAAAGAGAGAAAGGAAAAAGAATATTGGAAATTAAGAAGCAAGTTGAGCATTCTTACGAAGCAGCAAAATATTCGGCAACATAGTATTTATCAGAAAATATACCCGATGAACTGACTGATGGAAGGAGATTTCCAGTAAGTGTTGAAGAATCCACTTGGTTTTTTCTTGTTGCTTATGGTAAGATTGAAGAGGAGAGAGAGAAGCTGCAGGAAGGACTGATAAACACAGACAGCCTAGGAAGTGTTACATTTAAAGTTCCCCCATTTGCCTTTCTAGCAGATGTGTTTAGGGGTACTCTCAAAAAATATGATCTAAAGATGAAGCCAAGGAATTGACTATTAAATCCTTTAGGATCTCAGAAAGATCCCAGGTTGTGCTTAGAAAACTATTAAATCAACAGGGCAGCTAAGAAGTTTAAAGATGTTGGCCCTTTGCAGTCTAAGAGAAACTCAAGAAGAGATGGGCTGATCTTAAAGCAATTTGTGGATGTTGCTAATGGAGTGAATTCCAAGAGAACTGCAAACCTACAAAGTTTTATCAGACCCACAGACTATATTTTCAAAAATATAGCCAGCTAGTATTAAAAGGGAACGAGATACTACAAAAAAGCAAAAGAAGCCCCTTGACTCAAACCCCTACAGGAAGAAAAAGCTGAGAAAACAATACAGCTACCTTTGTTGAGCTACCTTTGACGGAAAAGGAAAGAGGACTCAGAGAAGGAAGCTAAGAGTCACTGAGAATCATTCTGGGGAGGAACGGCACCACTTAGCGAGGTCTCCTGTGAACAGTCTGTGATGAACTGAGGCCTCCTGCCAGCAGTCACGTGGAGTGAGCACTCTTGGAAGTGGACCCTTCAGCCTCTGTCAAGCCCTGGATGACTGCAGTCATCCCACTGAGGTCTTGACACTTAAACGCTGTGTGAGATAATAAATGCGTATGTTTTTCTCAAGTTTTAAGTTTGAGGATATTGTGCTATGGAGTGATAGGTAACAGATTTATCTTCAATAAATCTTTGTTGAGGAAATTAAATAAATAATATCTCAAGAAGGAATATAACCAAATCACCAGTATGTTCCATAATTAAGTATTACAAAATTTCCTAAAATGTATATGACTAGGCCATTGGCAGGGAGAAAAATTGACTCTTAACCCTGTTTCTTCTGTATAGACACCTAGTACAAAGCAGAAGCACGTATCATGATCCCCTTTACTAGTTGACCGCTGTTGTCCTGTCACTTGAATGCCCAAGGCGTGTCCCGTGTGTCTGTGGAGGGGCATGACAAAGAGGTTGTGACCCAGGAGATCACATCATATAGGAGTTAATGTTCACCACCCTCCCATTCTGCCTCTGTGTCCTCTCTTTGTGGTCTGAATTCGTGTTTGTCTCCATTGCTCTGTTTTCTGAGATTACATGAAAGAATCTGAGTGTGGCAGGTGAAAGGGATACAGCCAGGAAACCCCATCTTATCTTTATACCTTTAGAAGTATTCCTTAGGGCAGGAAGGGTTTAAATGCTTGACCCCAAGAGAGAAAACACAGATGCATCATTACAAGAGGTCAGTAAAGAAGAAATAACCCCACTTCTCAAATCAGTTCACTGGAATCGACAGAATGTTATCTCAGAAGATGAGAATTATCATCAGATTGAGAGGTTGAAGGACTCAATGAGAACAGCGTTTTCACTGGGCCGGTATTTATGTGTCTAGCCCGGAATTCTCCAGAATTCATGTCACTGTCTGAAAATTCCTAATGTAAATTGGTACCTTGAAGAATACGATATGTACCGATGTGGAATTATCCTCTGAGCTGAAAGATCCTAAAATTAGGCTTGTATTTTGACTGAAAACAACAAAAACCCTGCAGAAAATGGCTTAAACAGGCAGGAATTCTCTCAAGTAGAAAGCACCCAGGAGGAACAACCCGGGCTCCTTTTGGCCTCCTGTTCTGCCGTTCTTCAAACACGGCTGCTCCAGGTGGGCGTCCTGGGCACCTTCCAGGCAGGAGGAAGGGCACAGAAGACAGAACGGGCAAGGTAGTCACACCTGTCCCTTCTGAAGAGCTTCCACAGAACCCATATCCACAATTCCCATTCACCTTTCAGTGGCCGAACTGGGTCATATGATCATTCCTACCTGTAAAGGGGCCTAAAAGGTGAAGTTTGAGTTTTCTTGCCTCTTCAATAGGGAACAGGAAGAAGGGAGTTGTGAGTCTGCCACACCTCAGGTTAAAAGAGATCTTGGGTAATTCGGTGACTCTGTCCTTCTGCCTCACATGAGATTATCCCCTAAACCCAGTTCTCTCCATTAGAGTATGTAGTGAATATTGAAAGACAGAAAAGTGTCTTCTGCCCTTCACAGCAGAACAAAGCAGTAAGAGTTGTGTTTTAGAAAACAGATGCCTTGGGAGTTACTTCACTGGGGGTCAAACCTGTCCTCTCAGCAGCAAAGGTGATTATTTTTCTTAATTACCATTGCTTCACATCTTGTTATGTGAGCTGTCGGCATCTTAATTTAGCTGATGACTTTCCACAATCATTTTAGATTTATTTGGGACCTAATTTACTTAACATAGCTTTCGCTGTGAAAGTTAATCAGGGGCCCCAAAACTCTTAATTAGCTCAATATTTTACAGTGAACACTACCCTGAGGAATGCATGACAAAAATGATAACAAGGCACAGGGTCTGTAGCTTTCAGAATCAGTAAGTTCCCAACTAATGAATTAAGAAGGTTTTGAACTTACACTTCACTACCGGGTTCATGCAGCATATGCACAAATAAGCATTTGTAAAGGTAGCTGGTTCTTCATAGAAAATTTCCATTAACCCAGCAGCTGGGTATAGGAGAACCTCTGTAATCTTATAAATAATGATTAAAGAATGTGCACCACTCAATAATGAAATTGATCTTGTTTTTGCCACCATTTCTTTAGCTATTTCTTTTGAGACAAACTGTTTTGCTTTGTTTTCATATTTGTACCAGCTTGCTATTAGCAGAAATCACTGAAGTAGACAAAAACTCTCTGTTCAAGTATCTCTCTATGTATATCAACTACAGATAACTGCAAAATGGATCAATGGCACAGAATAGAGAGCCCAGAGATAAGCCCATACACCATGGTCAATTAATCTTCAACAAAGCAGGCAGGAATATACAATGGGGAAAAGAAAATCTCTTCAGCAAGTGGTGTGGGGAAAGTTGAATAACTGCATACAAATCAATGAAGTTAGAACACTCCCTCATACCATACCCCAAACTAAATTTTAAATGGCTTAAAGACTTGAGACATAATACCATAAAACTCCAGGAAGAGAACATAGGCAGAACATTCTCTGAGATAAATTGTACCAATGTCTTCTTAGATCAGTCTTTCAAGGCAATAGAAATAAAAGCAAAAATAAACAAATGGGACCTATTCAAACTGATAAGCTTTTGCACAGCGAAAGAAACAATAAACACAATGAAAAGACAACCTGCATACTGGAAGAAAATATTTGCAAATGCTGAGACAGACTAGGGCTTAATTTCCAAAATATGCAAGCCGTTCTGATAATTCAATACAACAACAAAAAACCCAATTGAAAAATGGATAGAAGACCTAAATAGACTTTTCTCCAAAGAAGACATACAGATAGCCAACAGGTATATGAAAAGATGCTCATCATCACTAATTATTGAGAAGGGCAAAGCAAAACTGCAGTGAGGTACCATCTCACATCAGTCAGAATGGCCACGTTAAAAAGTCTACAAATAATAAATACTGGAGAAGGTGTGAAGAAAAGGGAACTCTCTTACACTGTTAGTAGGAATGTAATTGGTGCAGCCACTATGGAATTCAGTATGGAAATTCCTCAAAAAACTAAAAAGAGAACCACCATAAGACCCAGCAATCCCACTCCTGGTCATATATCCCGAGAAAACCATAATTCAAAAAGATACATGCTCCCCAAAGTTCATTGCAGCACTATTTACAATAGCCAGAGCATGAAAGCAACCTAGATGTCCATCAACAGAGGTATGGATAAAGAAGATGTGGTACATATACTCAATGGAATATTACTCAGTCATAAAAAAGGATGAAATAACACCATTTGCAGCAAAATGAATGAACCTAGAGACTGTCATACTGAGTGAAGTAAGTCAGACATAGAAAAACAAATATCATATGATATCACTTATGGGGAAACAGTGGAAACAGTGTCAGACTTTATTTTTTGGGGCTCCAAAATCCCTGCTGATGGTGATTGCAGCCATGAAATTAAAAGACGCTTACTCCTTGGAAGGAAGGTTATGACCAACATAGATAGCATATTTAAAAGCAGAGACATTACTTTACCAACAAAGGTCTGTCTAGTCAAGGTTATGGTTTTTCCAGTGGTCATGTATGGATGTGAGAGTTGGACGGTGAAGAAAGCTGAGTGCTGCAGAATTGATGCTTTTGAACTGTGGTGTTGGAGAAGACTCTTGAGAGTCCCTTGGACTGCAAGGAGATCCAACCAGTCCGTCCTAAAGGAAATCAGTCCTGAATAATCATTGGAAGGACTGATGCTGAAGCTGAAACTCTAATACTTTGGCCACCTCATGCGAAGAGTTGACTCATTGGAAAAGACCCTAATGCTGGGAAGGATTGGGGACAGGAGGAGAAGGGGACGACAGAGGATGAGATGGTTGGATGGCATCACCGACTCGATGGACATGAGTTTGGGTAAACTCCGAGAGTTGGTGATGGACAGGGAGGCCTGGCGTGCTGCGATTCATGGGGTTGCGAAGAGTCGGACACGACTGAGCGACTGAACTGAACTGAACTGATATGTGGTATCTAAAAAAGAGGTGTACAATGAATTTACAAAACAGAAGGAGAGTCGCAGATGTAGAAAACAACTTTATTATCAGGTGATGGGAGAGGGGAGGATAAACTGAGAGATTGGGATTGACATATACACACTACTGTATATAAAATAGATAATTAATAAGAACCTGCCATATAGCACAGGGAACTCTACTGGAATGATATCAGTTATACCTGGAACCTAAAACACAACAAAAATGAACATATGTACAAAATAGAAACAGACTCACAGATATAGAGAACAGACTCCTGGTTGCCATGGGGAAAGGGGGGTGGGGAGGAAAGGATTGGGTGTTTGGGATTAGCAAAGACAAACTATTATATATAGGATGGATAAAGAGCAAAGTTCTATTGGATAGCACAGAGAACTATATTCAATGTACTGTGGTAAACCATAATGGAAAAGAATCTGAAAAGTTTATATATATATATATGTATGTCTGAGTCGCTTTGACGTTCTGCAGAAATTGACACAACATTGTAAATCAACTATACTTCAATAAAATTTTTTAAAAATGCAAGGACCCATCCTCATGTAATTTATAATCTAAGACTGAAAATACAAATGTAGAGGAACAAGGGGAAGTCATAAAATAGATACAATACTTAAAAATGCAAATATAGTTGCCCCACCAACTATGAGCATCTTGCATGTACCTGCTACCTTCACTACTAAATATTTAAATAGTGCCCTGAAAAAAAGTAGACACTCAAGGAATACTTGCTGACCAAATGATTTTCATAGTGATACAGAGTACAAAGGAAGGCAGGAAGGATGAGAATACGCAGAATATCTGGCCTGGGGTAGGCAGGAAATATAAGCTTGCAGAAAGACTGAGATTTTTCTTTTTCTCCCAGATAAGGAATTGCAGAAAACCTGAGACTTAAAGGAGCAGAGAGAACATATGTCTTGGGGAGGGGGTGGTGTTTGAGAGATGAGGGAGACCAATCCAGGCTTCTAGGTTTTAACCTGGAAGGCACAGAGGGTGACACGTGGACTTCAGGGGAAGCAGAGAGAGAAGTTAGGGAGTAGGGAGAGGTCAAAAGAAGGGAAACATTCTTGGACTCTGATCTCAGTTCCCTTACCCCTAAAATAAGAATCACACTTTTTCTGCCTGTTTCAAAGTGGTATTATGAGGATTAAATGAAATGGTGTGTGAAAAGTGTTTTCAAAACTTAAAAATACCGTATTAATATAACGAGTCCTTTTAAAGCTATTTTTGGCACTGGAACAAGTAAGTAGGTGCCACCACAATGGGAAATGCAGCAGAGTGGCAAGTTACAAAGGGATTGTGGCCCTCGGGAGTAAATGAAATGGCTCCAGTGTTCTTGCCTGGAGAATCCCAGGGACGGCAGAGTCTGGTGGGCTGCTGTCTATGGGGTCGCACAGAGTTGGACACGACTGAAGTGACTTAGCAGCAGCAGCAGCAGCAAGGGCACTTTAAAGGGTCACAGTAGGAATCTCAGATAGCCTATATTTTTAGGGCCCCAAACTTCCTGAAATGTTTTCACATAAACTGTGTTTACCACTGGTGAGACCTTACGGGGAATAAGGAGCCTGAGACTCCAGAAGTTAATGGGCTTATCAAGTACACACAACTGGTTAACAGCAAGGTTAGGACTAAGCTCAAGCTTCCTTGGTCATCATTTAAAGCTCAGGCCACTTCAGGAAAACCCTCTAATATGATTTAAACCATCAGCATCAGTTTCCTTTGTTTCAAGGTACAATTTAACGAGCAAAAACAAGGAGAGATAATATTACTTCCCTGGACTTCTGATATTTCATCTAAGAATAATTTTCACAGGGAAAATAATGGGCACCATGATTTATCTAAATTTGTTTCCATTTAGCAAAGCCAAATCTATTTTCCAGGGAGGAAACTAGCTGTTTATGGCCTCCCTATGAATTTCTTCACATAGATTTGACAAGATGACAGCATCCTAATGGGCAGCCTGTCCAGGCTTCATAATGAAACAGCTAGACCTGCATTAGATTATAGAGGGGTCCCATCTGTTCAAGAGGTTCTCTGCTTTGAGCTCTATTTCCTTATCTTGCAACTGGGCAAAACAATGACTTAGGTTGTCAGGCTGAAGAGTTTGTCTTAATCAGTTCAGACTGCTATAAGAAAAATATCACAGACTGGGTGGCTTAAACAACAACCATTTATTTCTCCCAGTTCCAGAGGCTTGGAAGTCCAAGATCAAGACACCAAATGGCCTGATATATTTTGAAGGTCTGCTTCCTGGCTTCTAGGCAACTTCTCCTGCATCCTCCTGTGGCTTAGAGAGGTCTTCTCTCTCCCATCTCTTCCTACAAGAACACTAATCTCTTTCATGAGAGCTTCACTCTTATGACCTATTAATAATTACCTCCCTAAGGTCCAACTTTCAAACACCAACACACTGGAGACCAGTATTCATGATACGAGTTGGGAGTGTGTGTAGCACTAGCATGCAGTTCATAACACAGTTATGAGTGGTTTTTCTTCCTTACCTTGCCTATTTGACCTGACACTGACTTTGTCTGATTTATATCCTTCCAAGAAGTACAGACAATGGCCCATTTTTTATTTCTATTACAGAGATCATTTTCCTTCCCACTGAGATAAGAGTAGGATGAATATGCAATAAAATAAGTAGTTTTGTGAAGTAAGCACTCAAACTAATGAAGGCTTGTTGCCTGATAGAGGTGACCTTCTTCCTGCTTCACTGTATAAATAACTAATTTTACCCTGGCAAAACCATATTATAAACTTTTTATCAAGGAATTACACATGCATAATTAAATGTGTACACATATTTGTGGATTTCTGTGAACCTTAGAAAACCAACTTGGAACGATATTTCATATTGCTTTTATGGTCTGCATCACATAATTAAGGCCTTAAGTACACACTAATTCTTTTCATGTCTAAGGGTTTTGAAAACCCTTAGAAGTTGACGACCATAAATAGCTGATGAGGTAAGGAGAGCCCAGTTGATGAAGAGCTATGAATGTCAGGTCAAAGTAGATGATACCTGCAGCTTAGGAAGATGACTCTGAAGGCCACGTGGAGGCTAAAGCTAAAAGGAGAAATGAGATGGAGAGCTGATGATAGCAGGGAGATATTCTGGAAGCTGCTGAAATGGTCCAGGTGGGGAAATGTCTGAATAATGGCAATGACAAGCATCAAGGGAAAGACAAGAATCTAGAGATATGTAAAAAAAAAAAAAATCAATGGGAATCTCACTGGAATGGAGAAGGGAAAATGCAATGACTCCTAGGTTTCAGGCATGGATAGTTGTGTCATTATCCAAAATAAGAAATGCAGCATGATACAGAGGTTTGATGTGGGAAGAAGTAAAGAATCTCATGTTGGATATTTTGAATTTGGGGGAATCTAGATAAAGTGTCTAGTTAGAAGTTACAAATGTATGGGCCAGTCCACAAGAGAAGAGGGCAGTTTGGAGCAGGGGTTTAGACTTTGGGGTTGTAAGAGCACGGATGGCAGCTGAAGGCACAGATGTCATTGATAATACCCAAGAAAGGATACAGAGGGAATGAATAGAGGAGGATGTTAAGATCTAAGGCAGGTCCATGAAAGAACTTGAGAAAAAGCTACCATAAGCTTAACAGGTAAACCAGGGTGATACTCTGAGGCCTATGGAGGTGGGAACACAAGATGGTGACTGTAGTCAGTAAAACCGGTAGTCCAAAGCCTCAAAGAGATCAAAAAGTTGGGGGAGAAAAGAACATCAAAAGGATGATTGGTGATTCGGACTCAAGGAGAGCTAATGTCAAATGGGTGACAGTGTCCAGGATGCAGCCACAGGAGATGCTGGTCCGAGCTGAATCCTGAAACCTCATTTCTGTAACATGACTTTTCACCTGAGTCTCAACTTTCTCTTTTTTTAAATTCATACCTTCTTCCACTCCCATAAGCTCATAATTCAACCACAGTTTAACTCACTGTTACATACTCTCTGTTTATCAGTTCCTAACATAGGTTCTGTTGTTTGTTTTGACTGGGCTGAGGAAGCAGTATTTGTTGGACCAAATAAAAAAAAATGAGGCTATCTGACCAAAATATAAAGCTGGTTTTCTGCAGACTAAGCAGAAGCTGTAGGGTATAGCCTTATTTTCCAGTCTTTTTGTGTTTTAATTTGACGCCATTTACAGATGATAATTGCTGTGTGAGGGATTACAAAGAAAGTTAAAAGGATACACTTCACGGAACAACAACAATCATGCTGCACGTCAGTGTAGGGAGGACAGGATGCTGGTCACGCCATGTGTGCACAGGTCAGATGATAGATGGGGATGGAAACTTTACCTTGCATGCTGGGAGGAACAGATGTTTAGCTGGAAAAGAAAGGAAGCCAGAGGCACAAATAATTGACAAAGTACTTTAATACTGCTGCAGTTAAAAAATAGCAATAATGACTGCTATTGATGGAGCCTGCATCAGGCACTGAACTCTACATAAGCTTTACGTCTTGTCTTGTTTAATACCTAAACACATTTAAGAGATAAATCCTTTAAGCTAGGCTTCAATAGCATATGAACTGAGAAATTCCAGATGTTCAAGCTAGATTTAGAAAAGGCAGAGGAACCAAAGATCAAATTGCCAACATCTGTTGGATCATAGAAAAAGCAAGAGAATTCCAGAAAAACATCTCCTTCTGCATCATTAACTATCTAAAGCCTTTGGCTGTGTGGATCACAGCAAACTGTGGAAAATTCTTAAAGAGATGGAAGTACCAGACCACTTTACTTGTCTCCTGAGAAATCTGTATGCAGATCAAGAAGCAACAGTTAGACCTGGACATGAAACAATAGACTGGTTCAAAATTAGGAAAGGAGTACATCAAAGCTGTATATTGTCACCCTGCTTATTTAACTTATATTGTGTGAAATGCTTGGCTAGATGAATCACAAGCTGGAATCAAGATTGTGGGGAGAAATATCAACAACCTCAGATATGCAGATGATACTACTCAAATGTCAGAAAGCAAAGAGGAACTAAAGAGCCTCTTGATAAGAGTGAAAGAGGAAAGTGAAAAAGTTGGCTTAAAACTCAACATTCAGAAAACTAAGATCATGGCATCTGGTCCCATCACTTCATGGCAAATAGACAAGGAAAAAGTGGGAATGATGACAGATTTTCTTTTCTTGGACTCCAAAATCACGGTGAACACTGTGAAAAAACTCACTGCAGCCATGAAATTAAAAGACACTTTCTCCCTGGAAGAAAAGCTAGACAGCATATTAAAAAGCAGATACATTACTGGCTGACAAATGTCCATATAGTCAAAGTTATGGTTTTTCCAGTAGTCATGTATTGGATGTGAGAGTTGGCATATACAGAAGGCTGAGCACTGAAGAACTGATGCTTTCAAATTGTGGTGCTGGAGAAGACTCTTGAGAGTCCTCTGGAAAGCAAGGAGATAAAACCAGTCAATCCTAAAGAAAATCAGTCCTGAATATTTATTGGAAGGACTGATGCTGAAGCTGAAGCTCCAAAACTTTGGCCACCTGATACAAAGAGCTGACTCACTGGAAAATACCCTGATGCTGGGAAAGATTGAGGGCAGGAGGAGAAGACGTGACAGAGGATAAGATGGTTGGTGGCATCACCGACTCAATGGACGTGAGTTTAAGCAACCTCCAGGAGATGGTGTAGGACAGGAAGACTTTCGTGCTGCAGTCTGTGGGGTCACAAAGAGTTGGAAATGAATTAGCAACTGAAAAACAACAACGAAGAGATAAAATAGTAACTAACACACACAAAAAATCACTTATTAAGTGCTTCACAACAACCTTAAGAGTTAGGTACTATTATTATCCTCATTATGCAGATCAGAAAGCAAAGGTATGAGAGGAACCCATTCTAAGTCAAGCTAGTAAATGGTGGGGCCTGAATTTGAATGATGCAGTTGAAAGGCAGAGTCCAGCTCTTATGCAGTATTATCATAGGCACTTTACAGGAGAGGACGATAACACACAGAAACTATGAGCCACTGAACCACAGCTAACAGAGATGATGTGACATTTGACGCCATTGGAAACAAATGAGCAATTAGGAGGCAAATTGTGATTCAATATAATAGTTACAACTTGTCTAACTACCAAAGTTTCATAAGAACAGGCACCTCAGTGGGGTTCTGAATCCCTTGTGCCCGGAAACACCCAGGAAACAAAGTAATAATCCAATAGCATCTTTGGTTTACACCCACTTCATGATTTCCAAGGTGCTTTATAGGGAGACTCCCTTTCTTTTGGATTTGATGGTGCTGCTGGTTGTTTCCCACCTACTCTGGTCAAGGACTTCAAACCGCAAGCAGGTTACCTTGCCCTGCCCACTAATATCCACTGTCACTGACACTTGAGTTGGTTTCAGATGGTCACAAAAGGTTTTTGACAACTGAGCAGCATTTGATGAACCATTAAGCTCTATTTGTGCATATGTGCTCTTCGTTTATCCATCTGCTCATTCAACTAGTGGTTATTGAACATCCATGATGTGCCAAGCCCCGTTGGAGTGCTAAGGATACAGCAAGGAAGAAGGCACAGTCTATGTAGCCACAGTTGTCCACAGCCCACTCATAGTCTACCCATCCTGGAGGTCACCTTCAGACAGGTCACATCCAGGCCAATGGCTTCCAGCCACTCTATGCCTCAGGGTATTCTCTGGCCCTGACATCCTTGGCTGCTGCAGAGGGAGCATCCCTCAGCCCAGTGAGGAGGAAGCTAGTGGATATGTGTCCCAGTTTCCTTGCCCTTAGGTGGGACAAAGTGATGTATGCCCTTTATAGAATATTCACACCTCGCCCCCAGCAGAACTGAGCCCTAGTTCTAGAACCCAAATCTGAAATATCGTTAATGCTCCATCCATTGTCTCTCCTTCATTCCTTGTCTCACTTCCTCATTTGTTCACTGTGCTTCTTAGGATCATTTCCTAAATAAGCTAATTACATCCAAATCCTTGTCTCAGAATATGCTTTGGGGGGAAACCTGCCCCCCGGGGACTTTTGACTTAGTGGTTAGGACATGTGTATTATTATAAAGATGCAGATTCACTTGAGTGACCACAATGAGAAAATCAGAGGCGCCTTCCTTAGGAAGGACAGATGCTGAGTAGCTGTCCCTTTCAGCACCTTTAGGTCAGAATTTAATGTGGAAATTAATGGCCAAGGACACCTGTAGGGCAAAGCCATGCTAGAGCTCCCTACTGAGAAGCAATACTCTGGCACGTGGAGATGGCATGTCCAAGTGCCCTGCAGGCACCATCATCTGTCACCTGCACAAGAGGAGGGAAGAGCACAGGAGCAAAAAGAGAGGTCGTGGTACATGATCTACAAAGGCCTGATTTAGCCACTGACTGTCCATATCTTCAGTGGGAAGCACACTCTGACGCAGCTGGACACACTGCCCCTGGACACAAGGTCACTCTTGCAGCAGCTTTGGTTGTTGGCTGCTTAAATCACTCAACCCACGGGAAAGTTAAGAAATCTGGGACTTCATGTCTCCAAAAGAGAAGCATCAAGAGAAAAGAGAAACAGCATCTGACAAGCAGTCTAGTGTCCTTTGGTACCAATGTCCTTGAGATATAGATTTAAGCAGATTGAGATCACAACCACAGCCTTCTCTAAGACCAACTGGTGTCCCCTTGTCAGTTGTGATTTGTGCTGAGATATCGCAGGGTAAGCTGGAGGGGCTACTCCCTACTGAATTTCAGCTAAGTTTAAGCATGTCTAGCAAACTGTTGGAGAAGGTTCAAGACCAGTTCATATCATAAGCTGATTTATGTGAAGGTTTTTATTGTTATAGGGAGGAAGCTTTGAACTGCTCTCCAGGTAAAAGAAAGCAGACATGGGGTGTCTGCCCCTGTCAGGCCCCCATTTAAGTACTATAGAGAGGGCTTCAGAAAGAGGCAGAAGGCACCACAGTCCTGAAGTATGCAGTGGCTTGTGGAGGGCCCAGTGTTAGCAGTGGGACAGAGTGCACGAAGGATGATCCTCTCCATTCACCCCTGGAGCATAGCAAGGTGGTGAATGGCAAGGTGGTGAAGCTGGAGGAAATGTGGGACCATGAAGTCATCTCCTAGGACTTCAGGCAGAGGGGACCCCGTGGTAGAGGGAACCAGTAGCCACACCCAATTTGCTGGAAGACTGTGTTGTAGCAGCCGGGTCTCCTCACATGGGTAATGGCTGCAGATCACCGTGTGGGGATGGAAGAGGAGGCCCAATACAATTCTGAAGCTCCTCTAAAACACCCTCAGAGATCCCAGAAGTAACTAGCAGACGTTTTCGATAGAGGCAGAGAAAGAATTTGACCTCTTTTACATGGAATAAGAACTAAATTTGCAATTTTCTAAATCAAAGTTTGGGAAAACTGGCCCAAACTTGTACTGGTACGTCGAGGAGAGGCTGACCCAATCAAGAGCTGCCTGGCAGCTCCTGGGGAATTATAGGCATGTCTGCGTGGTCTCAAGGGCCCCAGACTTCAGTCAGACCCTGGCTCGGTGGAGCCCGCCGCCTCTGGTGTGGACAGCGAACTTCTTTCCAAAGGCCAGTTATTCAAAATTTGACTTTAAAGATTTCCAGCTCATTTTAAGAGGTCTTAACTCTTATTATAAACTTGCTTTGAACTTTGCACCTTTATTGTCCTATTCTATAACTAGCATAGGTGCAAAACCAAGGATCTTTGCTGCTCTAAACTTGAGCTTCCAGATTTAGAAGATAAAATACAGGACATCTAGGTAAATTTGAATTTCAGATAAAATAAATAATATTCAGTATAAAAGTTAGTATGCAATATACGAAAAATTGTTCATTATTTATAAAAAATTCAGGCTTCACTGAGTGCCCTTGTGTTTTATCTGGCAACCTTATCCTGAAAAGATCTTTCCCTAGAGAGCAGAGCAGCAAAATATCTGAAATAAAGGAAAAGTTCTGTGGTCCTTTTTCCTACTAAGCAAAACTGTAGTGGCCGACTAATCTGTCTTTCTTGAAATGTACTCCCCCTTTACTTCCCAAAAGGATTAAAATGGTATAAAGTAAAAAGCACAATCAGCCCATTAAAACAGAAATAGAAATTCAAAAGAAATAGAAAGGGATGAGGAAGTTTGAACTCCAAAAGCCATCGGTTGTGGTTGATGTTTACTTTGCTTCTCAACTTCTTGGTGGCCCAAAGCCAAAAGAAAACTTGATCTGATACAAGGACTCAGGCAATCAAGCCTTTCGTTTGGTCCCAATTCTTGGAGGCCTTTATCATCAGGGTCATTATACATAAAACAGCATGCTAGCCAGTGTGGTCCCAAGGGAAGGCAGCTTAGGGAATACAAACACCTGGAACCCCTGGCCTGAGGCTCAGCCTGGCCTCACCCTGTCACTTCCGCTGTTTCACCTCATTTATTCATCTAGAATCTGACTTGCCACACTAAACACATTACAAATATCAGATAGTATCACTAGAGCTAGGACTAAGGACACCAAGACCAGTAATAATAATAGTGCATTCGGCAAGGGTTTTATGAAACTCACATAAGCACTCTTCAAATGACTGTTATGACATTCACCCTTGATTTAAAAGACTAAGACACAACACTGAAATGTAATTCAACAAAGACCTTTTTGGCAAGGTAGGTCATAAAAACCAAAGCCATCCTGGCTGACCACCTGCCTCTTGAACTTCTCAAACAAGTGATGCTCAGGGCTGTGGCATCACAGAGCACAGAGATGTCAATGAGTCTTTCCTTTACCATTGCTAATAATCTCTGCAGCCTGGCACCTGAGAATAAGTTACCTTGACCTAAAAGCAAGCCACAAGCAAATGGGAGTGCCCATCCAAATCCAAGGCCGAACTGCAGGCCCAACTTCTTTCTTTTCTTTTTTTAATTTTCATCTTAGTTCCCCGACCAGAGATTGGACCCACACTCGCTGCAGTGGAAGCTCAGAGTCTTAACCACTGGACCGCCAGGGAAGTCCCTAAACTTCTTTCAAGGAACTGGCAATGGTTGGCCAGAGTGGTAAGAGAAGGAAAGATAAGCGTCTGTGGATACCACTGGATTTGTAAACAGGCTATGGAATGCAAATGCTTAGTCACTGCGAATTGGCTGCCAGGAGCCTATGGTGTATCAGTGTGACTATCACGAGGCCCTTTCTGCATCAGCCACATTTATATGGGGCCCTCTTCCCTTTCGAAGCAGAGGGTCAGAGGGCTGGCTCCCCCTTTGCTCACAGAGTTCTTAGAAAAAATATGCTTCCTTTTAGAAATAACTATATAATAATAATTATTACTACAGATGTAATCATTACACACTGTGCTGTTTTTATATGCCTATTTCATTAAACCCTTGTAAAAAATATGTTCCATTATTACTTCCATTTCACTGTGAGAAAATCAGTTGAAGATGATCCTTTCCACCTGGTGAGTAGGGGAAAAAAGACCCTGGGACTCTGGAAAAGAAAGATGTTCAATTTTCTATTCTTATTGATTTACAAATCTGGTTTACTTTAACTAGAAGAGGTACAAGGCCTGAGGACTGATTGATTATTCACAAATATAGTGATTGAGTACCTGCTAAGGGGAGAGTTTTAAGCTAATCACATGAGGAATGTGCAGATGGCTGCTGTTCACACAGGCTTGCAATCTAGTCTGGTCTACAAATTAACCAAGGTAGCATATCCATGTCCTCAGGAAGGTGTGACCTTGGGTTACCTCCCTCCGACCAACAGCCTTTGTGGTGGTGAATTTAAATATCAAAGGCAGCCCGAGGTGCCTGATGGGGGAGCTTGCTTTGTACCCGATTGAGTCCCCCTGGGTCCATCTAGGTCCCCAGGCCAACAGAGGTCAGTCTAGTCCAAGCTATGGTTTTTCCAGTAGTCATGTATGGATGTGAGAGTTGGGCTATAAAGAAAGCTGAGTGCCAAAGAATTGATGCTCTTGAAATGTGGTGTTGGAGAAGACTCTTGAGAGTCCCTTGAACTGCAAGGAGATCCAACCAGTCCATCCTAAAGGAAATCAGTCCTGAATATTCATTGGAAGGACTGATGCTGAAGCTGAAGTTCCAATACTTTGGCCACCTGATGCAAAGAACTGACTCATTGGAAAAGACCCCAAGGCTGGGAAAGATTGAATGTGGGAGGAGAAGGGGACAACAGAAGATGAAATGGCTGGATGGCATCACCGACTTGTTGGACATGAGTTTGAGTAATCTCTGGGAGTTGGTGATGGACAGGGAGGCCTGGCATGCTGCAGTCCCTGGGGTCACAAAGAGTCAGACACAACTGAGCAACTGAACTGAACTGAACTGAGTCCCTCAGGAAAAGGAGGGTTTAGAGGCCAAATGTAACTCTCAGGCCCTCAAATAGTTTGGTCCAGCTGGCAGGCTGTTTTGCTGGCACTTTCAAATGAGGTTCCTGATCCTTCTGGATGCACGCAGACCCTTCAGACTTCAGAAGTTCTGGGTGACCCCGTCATTGAAGGACCACTGACATGCCCTATTTTCCATCAAAAATAGTGACCGACAACCCTCGGGCAGAGAACAGAGGAGCAAGTGTGAGGGTGGGCGCACTAACTCATTCTGAAAATGGACAGCATTGGTCAGTGGAGTGAGGGTGGAGGCCGCAAAGTGGGATGACTTCTCTCTTGACAGAGGGCATCCCTTAGCCAGATCTCAGAGCCAGGGATCACCACCAGGAGCCCTGTGAGGGGAAGACCAATAGGCCCTCGATGGGACCACAGAGCCCTATCACTGAGATTTGGGGCAACCTGAAACTTTCTCGGAGGAGACACTCTGGTTCTCCCTGTTTCCCTAGCCAGTGGCCTGACCTCCAGAGCATTCTCCCTTTGCTTTGTGTGTGTCTTACATTTTTAAACAACAGTTTCTCAGAATAGGTGTTTCTTCCCTCCTTCCTGGTGGCCTTTCTGCACAAACAGCAGATTGCCTGCTTCTGTCATCTTAACAGAAGGAAGGAGAGAAACATGCTAATCAATTATTTTTCTCTTCCTTCCGCCTGCAATGGCTGTGTGAGCCAAGGGTCCTCTCTCCTCTTCAGTCTCTCTCTGTGCTTAACTCCCCAAGCAGGAGATGTCCCTTGGTACATCTCACCAAGCCTGCTTCCACTTTGACCAGTGGGGTTCTTTTTTAACAGATACCCTTTTACCCTAGATCTCTGCTTCCTTTGACTTCCTAGGAGTCAGTTTGCCTAGCAGTCACTGAAAAAGTCTTGATTTCAGATTCCCCTGTAGATTAAAGACTGAGATGAAGTTTATGGAGGCCATCAGCACCAAAGAAGAGTGAATCACCACAAGAGAGCATCTAAAGTTATGCTAGTACCTCCTTCTTCCAGGGCTGCTGCGGCAGACAACTCCAGGGGGCATCTCTCACACAGGGACGCACATCTGATAGTCTTACAAGGTCATGCCCAGATGTCGTATAAAACAAGCACAATGCTCAGCCATAAAACAAACATAATGCAACAAAATTCTGGGGCTTTTTGCTTATTACGACGACTTTCACAGTTTTGAAATATCACATAGATTCCCCTCCATTGCTCTCTGGTGCCATAAACTCATGGCTAGCCCACCCACTGAGGGGTCCAGCACTGAGCAAACCTGCCAGGTTAGGTGCCCCCATGAGAATGAGAGCGGGCACAACCCTGAGAATCAGCAGAGTGAGAGGAGCCGCAGGATCTCCCTGCTGGAGGAGTGAATCGCCGTAGGACAGCATCTGGGAGAATCTGCAATGGAAACGGGTAGATTCCGACACTTCCACCAGCCTTGCCCAGTTGTTAAGTGATGTCACACATCGTGGTCCTGGGGATTCTCTGCCTCTTAAACACAGAATTTGCCCCCAGACCTACCTTTGAAGGGACAGTGCTGAGTATCATTGGCCAGGCAGGTGGCCTCTCACTTCCCTGCAAAGCAGAAAGGTGGGCTACAGCAGGGGTCCTGTGTCAGAGCGCAGGTGCGTCAACTGGTGCCCAGCCAAGGAAACCCAACCACACAAGTACTTAAAGCAGAGAGGATTTAATACAGGAAATAAGTTACACAGGTTTCTTGGCTGCGGTCCCAGGAGAGTCAGAATCAAGGATTCCTGCGCAAGCAGTTTCACAGAGAGGTGGCCCCAGGGAATACAAAGAGAGAAGTAATGGGATGGGCAAGAGAAGGAAACCAGTCTGAAAGGCTCATTAACAAACATATTCCCAGTGTGGAAAGAGAGCCCAATCCCAGGAAACCCTGGAAGCCAGTGTAGCCTCAGGGTTAGCCCAGCCCCCATGTCTCCATGGGGAGATGGGTTGTTTCTGTATCAACATTCCTGAATGAGTGTTGAGTTGTGGCTACTTCTGAGAACATTCATTCTCCAGCTCACGCTAGACATAGGTTGTGTATGTTAAAGTGGTTAGATCCAGACTCGGCTAGTGAGTCTCAGATGTTCCAATAAGTAGCCTTGGGTTACTTAGAGGATAAGTGTAGGGCGCCTTAGTGTCTGCTTTGGCAGGTGATGGAAGAGTTGAGAAGCCAAACGAAAGACAGTGAGCAAGAGCCAAAAGGGTCTGCTACTTCTAGGCTGGAAAGACAACAGTGGGAAGCCAGGTTCCTGGATCCAGGGGTTGGGATCATGGGTAGCAAATGGAACCAAGAAGAGAGAGATGGTCTTGCAGGAGCAGAACAATGGAGAAGATGCAGCAACTGCCAGAGACACTGCCCAGGACAAAAATAGGAGGAAAATACCTTGGATCTTCTCTTTCTCCCTTTAGTTTCTCACCAGAGATCAAACCTAGCAGGGAGCCAGCTAACAGGGGAGTTGAAAAGTGGAGTCTGCAAGGGCTGGTGCCCATCCCCTCACCCTCTGCCCCTCACCTCCACCTATGTTACAGAGCAAAGCCGGGGAAGAGCAAGGAAAAGATTTGAATGTAAACTGGCCTAGGATGGCACTGGAGGGTATGAATCAGTTTCCCTGACCACCTCCTCGCTGCACACACTCCTACACTAGCGGGATGAAGAAAAAGTCTAGATAAGGATCTATCAGTCCCCAGGGACCACAGACTCCTTGGATGTGAGTGATCAGGCCTCCCTCCTAAGTGGGTAACGAGGTAGTAACTCCAGTGTTCATGAACCACAGGATCCATTCTGGTTGACCCCATATCCCTAAGAGTGGGGCGGAGGACAACCTGGGATCTGGAGGAGGGCAGCTTCGATTTCCACTGTAGGGACTGGGGGCCTCAGAAGTGCTGCGGGAACAGTACAAAGACTGCTGTGGTAAAGATGCAGTGTTACCACAAGTCCATCCACGGTTTGGCTGCATCTTCTAAACTATATCCTGCTAAATAAATATAGTAACTGAATATTGTATACTCTTCTGATAGATTCAAAATGTGTGCTGGCATATTACAGACTCTGAGAAGCCCTAAAACATTTCTCAAAACTTCTTTCAGTCTGGAATGCCACCCCTTCCCATTTTTCTCAGTGTGGAGTACCTTTTACAATCTCAAGGGGAAAATATTCCATAGCACAAAGTTTAAGAAATACCAAAGAATCCGCAGTAAGAAGAGTGTTGATATGTCTAGGACAGGGACTTTATACAGTTTCTGGTAGGGTCGTGAACTAAAAAAAGTATGATAAGCAACTAAATATCAGAAAAACGACCAGGGTGCTAAGGCCAGCTTGCACTGGCCTGTGAGAACCGGTGTAAAATTTCCTAGAATTTTAAGAGCTGGTTGATTAAACAGCCATTATTAAAAATAAAATTATATGTGCTTATAATTAATATGTTTTATTAAAAACAGAGGTAATAAATACTCAAAACTCATTAGCGTGCAATTATTTTACTATTATCTGGTCCATGGATGATTTATGTCCATTGTGTCAGTACAGTGGAAACTCTGTATAGTGGTGAGATACTGTGCTTCTCTCCCCAACTTCCTGTTCAGTGAAGTCCCATTGGTAGCTTAAAATCAGTTGGGAGTACTTATATTACAGAAATCAGAAAATGCTATAGTTCAAGGTTTGACCTACATTTTATCATTTGTCTAGACTTACAAAAAAGATAAAATGTTAATGTAGATTAAACTTAAAAGCTGTTGTTCTATAGACTATGCTCTGTGAATAACACACACACATAAAATGAGGAAATATTCTTCCAGTATGCAAAAACTATAATCTGATTCAGCAAAGGAATTGCTAACATCACTGATGAATAAGTGAGGTTCTGACATGCACAGTACCAAAGCTGAAAGAGGTTTCAGTTTAATGGATATAATCTGTACAAGGGAAAGAAATCATTTAACAATAGATTATATATCAGAGAAATGATGATAAATTGATTGGGGAAAGAGAAGACTGGATGCAGTTCCATTTGTTAAATCATGGTTCAATTGCAACCATAACTTGGCTGCAGATACAAGAGCTCAGCAAAAATCGACTAAAGCATTTCATGAGAATCAATTGGTTATATGGAATTTACAGTAAGGAGTATTATGTTTTATTATTATTTGTAAATTGTGTGCTGCACATCCTTTACATCAGTAAAATTTATAATAAACTTACACACATACATATTGAATGGTTCCTTTTTCCCTAGAGAGCTGGTTGTTAAACCTTTAACAGAACACTGGGCACAGATGGTAAAGTACCCATCTGTCATTGTAAAGATGTGTTGATCTCTGGGTCAGGAAGATCCCCTGGATGAAGGCATGGAAACCCATTTCAGTATTCATGCCCAAAGAATTCACCTGCAAAGCAGAAGATGCAGGAGACACGGATTCTATCCCTGCATTGGGGAGGTCCCCTGGAGAAGACAGTGGCAACCCACTCCAGTATTCTTACCTGGAAAACCCCATGGACAGAGGAGCCTGGTGGGCTACAGTCCATGGGGTTGCAAAGAGTCCAACATGACTGGGCACGCACTCAACTCAACTCAAAGAAATCCTGTATCAATTAAGTAGTTACTCCACATGTCTCCCTCCCCCCAGCCCCTGTCAAACACTCATCTACCTTGTCTCTCCATAGATTTGCCAACTCTAGACATCTCATGTAAATGAAAAATGAAATACTGCGACACAGGACTTTTGTCTCTGGTGTCTTTCACTAGCATGTTTTCAAGGTTCACCCATGTTCTGTGTCCTTTTTACAACTTTATTCCTTCTTATGGCTGAATATATCTGTGGGGTGGATATACCACATTTTAAAATTCATTTTTATTCACTCATCAGTTGATGTACATTTTTTCAACTTTCTCAGCTATTGTGAAGAATGTTGCTAAGGATATTCATGTACAAGTTTTTGTTTGAACATGTTTTCAGTTCTCTTAGGTATGGAATTGCTAGGGAACACGATAATTCGGCTTAACTTTTTAAGGAACTATTGGACTATTTTCCACAGCAGCTCACCATTTTACATTCTCACCAGCCATGTATGAGGCAAACGCTTCAATATGAAATGGAGGATTCTGCAGCCCAGGAAGATTAAGTGACTTGTATAAAGTCGTGAGAGAACCAGAACTACAATCAAATCACCTGTGTACACTTGGTGCTCCTTTTACCAATGGCCCACTCAAAGGCCGATATAAGACGCTCTTTCTTCTGTATAACTTAGGACAGGAAAGTAGTCATTGTAGGAAGAAACTTTTCAATATTGATGAAAACAAAAAGGATGAGTTTTCAGGTAAGCTGAGTTCACCATATAATTAAGTTAATCAGAATCCTCACCTTGGTTCCCTTACTAACACCTGCCCCTTTGCTTCACCCTCACTGACCCAACTTCTCAAAGTTCTGCGCTATAAATGTCAACTCTCCAATAACACACTAATAACTTTCCAATAACACTCAGGATTAACGCCCCAAACAGTAAGATCACTGTTAGCACCCACATTTAAGGTACTTTTCTGAGAGCTAAGCCCTGTCTTTATCCTTCTTTCAGTCTTGTTTTGTCATTCTTTTCCCAGGCTCTTACTAAAGCAGCTTCTCGGGTCTCAGTGCTTCCTCAGAGCTGATATCTATATCCTATAAGTCCCCAGACAACTACTCAAACAAAGTAATCTTTGGTTCTCCAAACCTAATGTCAGCCAGAGCCGCAGCAAACACCAAACAGTCCCCTTCATCAATTTTTTTTGGTTCTCAAAGTCACATGGTTCTCCAGTTGTAAATAACACCAAGCATTTCTCCGGGTTCAAACCCTTCCTGACTTAGGCTCCTCCTCCCTTTCCAGTTAATATTTATACTCAATCACTCAGTTAGTGCTCAAGCCAGGCCAAAAGAACTGAGATCTCTCAACATGTCCAGCATCTTCACGCTTTCAAGATTTTTTAAAATCATAGTTAATCAAAAAAAACAAGTGTCAGTTCTGGTATTCAAATTAACACAATTCCTGCTTTTAAAGATCAAACTCACAGCTCCCATTGTAGGTGAAACTCTCATTAAGCAAATTATAACAATAGAAGCTGATAAAGAAAATAATAGATTTGCAAAGTGCAGAAGTAGAGCAAAATGGGAAATTATTAACTCTCTCTAGGAGCAGTGCATAAAAAACTTCACAGAGGATGTAATAAAGGCTTTGAAGGATGAAGAGAAGTCTATCAAGTAAGCATGGAGGAAAAGCAGTCCAGGCAGAAGGAAACAGCCATGGAAAAGACAGAGTGGCAAAAACCGAAAGACACATGAGAGCAGTTCTGGAGAGCTGGGCAGAAAGAGACAGGCTGGATAATAACAGGAATTGGCCCTGGTTCATAGGTGCGGGATAAAGGCCTTGTGTGCTAACTAAAGAGCGTGCACTTAGCTTTAAGCAGAGGACGTGCAGTTGGTGTTTAGCTAGCTAACTTGGGGATCACTTTAGAAGTGGATTTGAAGGGCCCCAAAGAAAGGAGGCAAGAAGATTCATACCGCAGTCCAAGTAAGAGATGTTAGGTGAAGTTAGTGAAGTCACTCAGTCGTGTCCGACTCTCTTTGCGACCCCATGGACTGTAGCCTACCAGGCTCCTCCATCAAGGGATTTTCCAGGCAAGAGTACTGGAGTGAGTTGCCATTTCCTTCTGCAGAGGATCTTCCCGACACAGAGATCGAACCCAGGTCTCCCACATTGTAGGCAGATGCTTTGCTGTCTGAGCCACCAGGGACGTCCTAAGTAAGAGATGATGATGGGCTAACTAAGGCAGTGGGAGATCTGCTACCACTTCTCCACCTGACAATCTCCCGGGGAAATGAACCACTGCCTCTCCTGTTACCCAGGCTTTGCACAGACCTCTTCCACAACACTCCCTTTGTGGAAGGATTTCTCTGTAACGCATCATCTTCAGTCCCCCTCCAAACCACAGCTCTGAGAAGCCAGCACCCAGACACCCTGTCCCCAGAATTCACTATCCTCTCACTTCCTACAGCGCTTCTCAAACTTTCATTGGGGTGCAGAATTGGGTCAGTAGGTTCTTGCGTGGAGGTGAGAATTTGCATATCTAGTGAGCTCCCAGCTGCATGCCAGCGAAGGCTTAGCACGCAGACTTGTTGACTGAACAAGAACTGTTCCTGGAAGCTAGGCTTACAGAGTGCATCCCTGCCCTGCTTCCTGGCCTTCAAAAAAGGGCTTCACGCCACATGCCACTGGGTCCTCAGACAAGGGGAGAAATATTCTGGTGAAAATTCTCTCTAACCAAACCCCTTATCTTTACTAGAAATGCACTCCATTGTTGAGTTAGAATGGCAGGCAAGCCCAGATCCTTTGGATGGACACAAGTAACGGGAGAAAGAACCAATAGGCCCTCAATATACCAATGAACGTCCTTGGTCGACAGAGGGCTCTTGAAAAATTGATGAAGGGGACTGTTCGGTGTTTGCTGCGGCTCTGGCTGACATTGCTCATTATGGGCGATGATTCACTCTCTTCTATGGAACAAATTGTTCCAAGGTCTCACTCCATTTCCCTTGTCTTTTTTTAAAAAATAAAAAGCATGCACCTGTGGAATCCAAATGCATGCAATTGTGTCCAGAATAGAAATAAGAGAATTAATTCATGTCCTACAGCCCGTAATAGACGAGCCTCAGAGGACTCTGCCAGGGGGCTGAACTTTAGGAAAGATTTCTTTTCTCAGAGAAGAGGAAAGATATAGATGTGTCAAATTTCTGCTGGCTGCAAAGATTTCGAGAGCAGCATGAATTGAAATGAGACCATTTTCCCCAAGAACTCTTGTTATTTACTAGGTTTGGCAAGGGGACAGTTGGTATTCAAATTGTATGCCTGTATTTTAGATCGTGCATCTGGAAGCTAATTCAGTGTGCCCAGTTCCTATTAGCCAAGTGTCTCTTAATGCTTAGGGTTGCCTTGTAAATTGGGACAGGGAACAGTTCAACATTGCTTTCAAAGTCTGATGGTTTAGCAAGCACATATCGAGGTGCTATGTCTCCCCTATATCCCTTCTCTGTCCCCCAAGTTTGGAAATTACTGTTTTACCTTTCCAATGTATTATTTTGATGAAAATATGCCAATCTGTTTTGTAAAATTAAGTAAAATCAACAATTTCACCAGACACACTTCTGGGGGTGTTCACATGTGTGAGGATTCAGCCCTGGTGAAACCCTTAACCAGAGAAGAAGGTAATAGCCTGGTACCCCGGGGTACAGGGTCTCTTATTTATACAACCAGAGAGACTTCAAAACTGAGAGGGTCAGGCAGTTCAGCAAAGCCTGACTGTGCTGTGGTCCAAGCATAAGCCCTGGAAAACATCATCCACCCCTTTCTTGTCCCAAATCCTGCTCAAATGTGCAGATGTTAATATGGCTCGACCCAGTCCCCAGAGCGTAATCTGAATCGGGTTGGGCTCAAAATCTGGACCCAGCTGTGGCTCTCTCCTGATTGTCTCAACCTTGAACTGACCTGGGGTCTGGGACACTGTACAAGAGACAGATGTCTCTGCCAAACTGGAACAAACCAACCCCAAGAACCCCGGAGACCCAGAATGACCAACACTTGGTGAAGCTGGATCTCCAGAAAAAAAAAAAAAAAAAAAAACAAAAAACGCAGGCTTCTTTGATTCTGGCCACATTCTTAGGATATAATGAGTCAATGGCCCTTTGAGGATAAGAGATCTTTGCTTTAGAATCTTTGTCCCACTACTTTCCTATGAGATTTACAGTAGTTGACTACGTGTAGAAGCTAGAAGCATAGTAGGAAAGCAGAGATCCTTGGTCTGTTCTCTCTCATTCTTTGGGCTCGCCATCATTTACTGTCTATTGCTGAAATTTGGACTGCTGGAAAGCTCCGTGAAGCTTACTTGGAAGAAGCGGTGTCTGCACAGCATTCCTTTGTCTTATGACTGATTCTAAAGCAACAGAGGGTGTTGGTGCAGATTCTCACACCCTCTGTTTATCTGGGGAGCTCCTTCATTCAGCCTCCAGGGCATCTGCTTGGACATTGCAGGCCTCATCCCTAGCCTAGCCTCTGGCTTCTAATTTCTTTTTGATGAGACCTTAAGAGGTGGTCTGTTCTTCCTTCATTCCCACCTCCATTATGGTTTTCAAGCCCAGGTTCCCTTTAACATCTGGAGGTATCCTGCGTACCACAGAGATGGCATGGACAGGAACAAGATGAGAGCATATTCTGGGGAAGGATGCCATGCCAGACAATGCTGCGGGCTGCTCCTCTGCAGTCCCCTCTCAGCAGCAAGGCCTGCTGCTGCTGAGGAGCCTTCCTCAGACTGAGCACTCCTGGGGACTTCAAAAAGTGGATTCCAGATGCCGGTGTTGGGGTAGAACCTACAACCTACAGGTCAGGAAGTCACCATCTACCTGATACTTGACTCCCACTTTCACTATCCTTCCCTACAGCCACGTAGGAGGTTCCTGAATAGCCTGTATTAGACTGAGAAGCAAATGTCAAGCAAGGATTAAAGCCATAAGGATTTTATTAGTGGAGGCGCCTGAATGAAAAAAATACAACGGGAACCAGAGAAAGCTAGGAGAGCACCATCAAAATGCAATTCTGGCCCTAAATAACGGACAGAAGGAGCAGATTGGGTGAAAGCATCCTAGACTGCCATGCAATTCAAGGAAGTTTCAGCAAAACCTTTGGGAGGTTCTTGGCCCCAAAGTCAGCTGGCAAAGTAGTCCCGTATTTCCCTGGACTGAGTCTGTTTTAGCACCCCCGCCACAGGTGGTCACTGGCTGGGAGCAGCCTATGGGAGACACCCTCTCAGTGCAGACACAATGGTGGTGTTTGTTCTTCCCACCAGGTCTCTGTGAGCTCAGCAATTTCAACTACCCTGTCTCAGCCTAGCACACCCACAGAACAGGAGAGAAAGGACAACCAGACATCCGAGTGGGGCCAGGCCAGAACAGAAGGAAGCCACACCTGGAAAGCAGGAAGCTGCAGAAACACAAAGCTGCCTCCTGTGGGCACCTGGGACAGCCATTTGACCAGTGCTCAAGGTCCAGGGATCACAAGGCTGCAGCTAGTCCTAGTTGAAAGGAGAGGGCTATGTGCTGCGTCTATAGCATTTTATTTTAATCCAAAAGTTTAGCTCTATTGATAATAAAAACCCAATTAATATAAGCACTCAGAAATTCTTCCCTGACAGCAAGGAGATCAAACCAGTCAATCATCTACTTCTGCTTCATTGACTACACTAAAGCCTTTGACTGTGTGGATCACAACAAACTGTGGAAAATTCTTTGAGAGATAGGAATACCAGACCACCTTACCTGCCTCCTGAGAAATTTGTATGCAGGTCAAGAAGCAACAATTAGAACCAGACATGGAACAATGGGCTGGTTCCTAATCAGGAAAGGAGTATGTCAAAGCTGTATATTGTTACCCTGATTAGTTAACTTATATGCAGAGTACATCGTGAGAAATGCCAGGCTGGATGAAGCACAAGCTAGAATCAAGATTGCAGGGAGAAATATCAATAAACTCGAATATGCAGATACCACCTTCATGGCAGAAAGTGAAGAGGAACTAAAAAGTCTCTTGATGGAAGAGAAAGAGGAGTGAAAAAACAGGCTTAAAACTCAACATTCAAAAAACTAAGATCATGACATCCAGTCCCATCATTTCATGGCAAACAGATGGGGAAACAATGGAAACAGTGACAGGCTTTATTTTCTTGGGCCTTAAAATCACTGCAAATGGTGACTGCAGCCATGAAATTAAAAGACACTTGCTCTTTGGAAGTAAAGCTATGACCAACCTAGACAGCATATTAAAAAGCAGAGACATTACTTTACTGACAAAGTCTGTCTAGTCAAAGCTATGGTTTTTCCAGTAGTCATGTATGGATGTGACAGCTGGACCATAAAGAAGACTGAGCACCAAAGAATTGATGCTTTTGAACTGTGGTGTTGGAGAAAACTCTTGAGAGTCCCTTGGACTGCAAGGAGATCCAACCAGTCCATCCTAAAGGAAATCAGTCCTGAATATTCATTGGAAGGACTGATGCTGAAGCTGAAGTTCCAATACTTTGGCCACCTGATGTGAAGAACTGACTCATTAAAAAAGACCCTGATGCAAGGAAAGATTGAAGGCAGGAGGAGAAGGGGATGACAGAGGATGAGATGGTCAGATGGCATCACCAGCTCAAGGGCTATGAGTTTGAGCAAACTCCAGGAGATAGTGAAGGCCAGGGTAGCCTGGCGTGCTACAATTGATGGGATCACAAAAAGTCACATGTGACTTAGTGACTGAACAACAACAACATTCTTCCCTGAAATCTATTCCCAATTTTAACTAACTCCAAGTAATACATTCAAATAAATGTTGATCAAAATTTAGGGAGGTGGGTTTCCACTAGGAACAGATGACTTGAAGTGCCCACTGGTTCAAGATCCCATTGTTTCCCTTTTTATTGGTAAAAACAGGAACAGTTCTAAGACAGTTGGAAATGACTGTTTTGGAAAGCCCCAAGGAAATGACTTAAAAACACCGTATAAATGGTATAAAAGTGTCATAGAAGTTCTTAGTGACAATGTACAGCATCGTGGCCACCAAACTCCTCAGTTTATCTGGGAAGTGCCTGCATTCAGCCCTGGGGCCTCTGCTTGGATAGTACAGGCCTTCATCCCTACCCTCTGGCATCTAACATCTTTATGGTGAGACTAAGGTGTTGCCATGGAAAACACTCCCAGCTGGTGAATCAAAATCAGGCTTCTTTTAGGTTTGAGTCTGGCTGGTACATACGACCTTACAGCCAGGCTTTGTTGTGGCCACATTCTGAGATTCATAACACACACGCGGGCGCACACTCACATCAAGAAGAGAGAAATCAAACGGGGGAACACCGTACAATGATAATCCATGATTTTTTTCCCCACCCAATTCTCATTTCGGCAAAATGTGAGATCTGAAATTTAGAAATATTTAAGAATCATAGAATCTTCTGCTTCTCTTACATCCCATGTGCAGTGCGTCCTTCTTTACACTGAGCAACTAGAGGAAGAAAATAAGAAAGAGGAGTTTTAAAGAAGGAAAACCGTTCTATTCCAGTAATGGATCAAAGACCTGTACAAGGACATAGAAAATAGATTTATAAGAAAATGATGATTTTTAAATAGTGTCTTTTGCAACAACATGGATGAAGTTCAAAAATATTAAGTTGAGCAAAAGAAGCCCCAAAGAAACAAAAGAATATTCTCTATAGCTTCACTTATATGAAGTTAAAAACTAATTTTTGGCAACAAAAGCCAAAATTGTGGTTTTTCTAGGGAAAAGTGAGTAATAGATTAACTGGACGGGACTATGAGGGCATCTTCTGGATTAAAGAAAAGTTCTGCATTTCGATGTGGGTGGTGGTTACACTGTTGAAAACATTCAGCAGTCGGCTAAGTATGGTTCTCCCTGGTGGTTTTCCCTGGTGGCTCAGATGGTAAAGAATTTGCCTGCAATGCTGGAGACCTGGGTTTGATCCCTGCGTTGGGAATATCCCCTGGAGAAGGAAACAGCAACCCACTCCAGTATTCTTGCCTGGAGAATTCCATGGGCAGAGGAACCTGGCAGTCCATGGGGTCTCAAAGAGTCAGACACGACTGAACTACTAACATACACACAAGTCTGGTTCTCACACTCCTGAGAGACAATTCTTAAATAATCAGGATGATTTTGAGAGCTGGTTGTTAAACCGTTGCTAGCTTGAAATCAGTCATGATGGGATTGTTTAAACCAGGAAAATCAACAAATCTTACAAATCAGGCTTTGGCTTTTTTTCTGGAGAGCCAGTTTATCAGCACATCTCTGAACACATTTGTCAAACTTCATCAACACAAGATTCAGGAAGTTTCCTGTAGTTCTAGCAGTGATAAAGGTGGAGGATAAAATAGTGTCTTCAATGACAGATCTAGCTCAGTGATTCATCCTTGACTTCATGCCTTCATATGTCTTTGCAAGTCCTCATGAGTTCTGTTTTCTAAAACTGAGGGTCACCATAATTATAGCAAATAGTTGATTTGGCATTGGGTACTCTTGAAGCTGATGCACTTATTTAGTTCACATATCACCACTTTCAATATACTTATCCTGTTTCACCTCAGCTCATAAAACGCACATACACATGCACAACATATCGGTGCACCCCACTTTTTAAAACATTTAATATGTAAAAAATCTCAACATGCGAAACAGAGCAAATATTATATAGCTGAATATTAACTTAGTTCACAAAGTGTTCTCATTAATTGGGTAAATCCCCCATGGTTTTCATGTCATATTTTCCTTATCTTTTGTTTTGTGGGGGATTTTTTAACCATAGAAAGGGCATGATTATTGTGTTGAACTCAAAGAGTACAAAAAATTGAAAGAAGATGCCTCTCCCCACACTCCATCCTGATTGAGCACTGAAGAGTTGATACTTTTGAAATGTGGTGTTGAAGAAGACTCTTGAGAGTCCCTTGGACTGCAAGGAATCCAACCAGTCCATCCTAAAGGAAATCAGTCTTGAATATTCATTGGAAGCACTGATGCTGAAGCTGAAGCTCCAATACTTTGACCACCTGATGCGAAGAACTGACTCACTGGAAAAGACACTGATGCAAGGAAAGTTTGAAGGTGGGAGGAGAAGGGTACGACTGAGGATGAGATAGTTGGATGACATCACCAACTTAATGGATATGAGTTTGAGTAAGCTCTGGGAGTTGGTGAAGGACAGGGAAGCCTGGCATGCTGCAGTCCATGGGGTCACAAAGAATCAGACATGACTGAGCGACTGAACTGAACTGAACTATCCAATATTTTTCTATACCTACATTATACACAAATCAAAGTTTGTAAATATATATACACACAATTTTTAAGAGCAAAAGATGGGATTATCCATAATGTCACTCAACTTGGTCTGTTTACTAATATTCCATGGTCTGTTTCCCATCTCAGTGTTTCAGATTAGCTCTACCTCATGCTTTTTAAAAGCTTCATAAGATATGTATCCTATTGCCAAGCATTAAGGCTTTTTCCAAACTGTAAACATTACAAGATGCTACAGTGAACATCCTTGTACTAGATTGACTCATTTAAATTGTTATTTTTGTATATCAAAATTGTTGATCACGGTAATTTCATATGACTCATGTTATACATTTATATTTTTATAGGATTCACTTCTTGAAGTGGGATTGATGAGTCAGAGTATAGGTGCATTTTAAAATTTTGCAGCTACTACCACACTGCTCACCTAAAAGGTTATGCCAATTTATATGCTCATTTTCTCATGCCCTTGACAACAATAAAAGTTTTTAATCTTTTTCATTTTTGCTAGAAAATTACACCTCAGTATTTTGATTTGCTTTTCTTCCATGATTATTGAGGAGGCTGAACGTCTTTTTGTAGGCATCTTGCTCCCGCAGTATTTAAATATCATTTGATTCTCCTACAACTCTCCAGACACACTTCTATTTTAAAAAAAGAAAATCAAATCTGTTTTTAAAAGAATTTAAAAACATGTGCCTCATTAAAATAACCTCTTTTAGGAAGCCAGAATGGATTATTTTTCTGCCTTCAATTTTCCATTTGTTTCTGTTACAGACACACAAACACACACTGTTTTTACTCAGAGTGGACTGCCTTGACCTCAGTCTTTGTTTTCTGAATCTGAATCACTTGGAAAGTCCAACCGGCTTTGGCTCGGAGAAGCAGACTGTAGGCTCTCGGCAAGGTGGAGTTGGCTCTGTCGCCATGTGGCCTGCCAGCCAGCAGGGGGCCTCTACAGCTCTGAAAGACCTCCTGGCCAGAGCTCCATTTTCTCACTCCTAAATAAACTTCATCTCTCTACAGTGCTAGGCAATCTCTGGCTTCTGCTTAGGCAGACTAATTTACTGAATTAAAGTCGTTTGGCTTCCACCATGGCAATTAGTATGCAAATTACCGGTATATTACCTGCCGAGTCATAAATTACATTGACAAACTTAATATTCACCGATTCAGCTTACCAGTGTGGGTAATTTTTCTGTTTTTGCAGTAGTTACAGACCAAGGCGATTCACCACCTTATTGAACCGTTACACATTAAATCAACAGTTGCAAAATTAAACATTTTTCAAAGCATTTTGTTATGCATTTATTTCTTTCATCAAGCGGTAAAGTGGAACATTAAATATGCAATGTGTCTAAGAGTACTAAATGGCTAGTGAATACATTTAAGCCTAAAATGGTTCTTCTTAACTTTAAAAAAAGAGACACAACAAAGGAAAATCTATACCATAATACAACCTATTGACTCTCCTTCACCATCTTGAGAAGCAAATATTTCCCAGTTCAGGTTCCTGTAATTGTAAAGAACCATTAATCCGCAGTATGTGGTTCAAGCTAATGCTGCTCACAACAGGAAAAGGGCTGGTCACTAGGATTCAAGCTTTATAAATTGTCACCAAGGTATTTAGCTATGGCATAGCATCAGAACTTTGGTCATTAACTCATTAAATTGATTATATTCACTTTTCTTTTTTTTTTTTTCTCCTGAGTAAAAAGGTATTGAGCCTTAAGATTGGGAAAGGGTTAGAGCGAGTCCAAGAAGGGGTGTTCAGGTCAAGCCCAAGCATGACAGAGCAGTCCCTCCTTCATTCAGCCAGGAAACAAACTGAGTGTGCATTCCGTGCCAGGTCAGTGGGATGAATCTTTAAAGGGATTTAAGGGTTGTTACGGTCAAAGTCCCTTAGCTCTGTACCTGCTAATGGAGCACCACTACTCACTGAGGAGTCAAGGGGACCCTCCTGGCAGCAAACTCCTTCCCCCAATTCCTCTCTGCACCAACAGAGTAAAACTACCTTTCATTTAAGATTCTAACCTTGCTACTAAGGCAAAGGACATATATGGTATGAATCGATTAAGCAAGGAAATCTAAAAAAGGCTACTAGAGTTGCATAGCAGGAATATACCGAGAGAGCCATTCACAAGGTGTGTGGATTATCCCAAAATGTAAATAAATCATGTGGCTGATATCTTTTATTTAGTGCTTAAGTTTTAAAAGAATTTTGTTTGCACATAGAATATTTTCTTTTAAATCAAATGAAAATGCCCCCTATGGAGATGGTGTGATGAGTACTCTTAAATGTCAATTTGACTGGGTCACAGGATACTCAGGTAGCGGGTTAAACAGTATTTCTGGGTGTGTTGGTGAGGGTATTTTCAGAAAAGATTATTAATTTAATGCGTGGACTGAGTAAAGCAGATGGCCCTCCCCAATGTGGGTGATATCATCCAATCCATTGAGAGTATAAATAGACCAAAAGGAGGAGGAAGGAGGAATTCACTCTGCCTTTCTGCTGAGCTGGGACATCGGTCTTCTGACTATAACATTCCTGGTTCTCAGGATTTTAGACCCAGACTGAAACCTCCTCCATTCACTTAATGGCTCTCAAGCCTTCAAACCACAATATTAGCTCTGCTGGATTTCCAGTCTACAAACGGAAATAAGTGGGAAAGACCCTCCTGTGTGAGACGGGAGAAGTGAGGAGAATGATATAAGCAAAATAAAGATACAAATACATACATTCAGCAATTTCCTTTGCCACAATCAGTCAAAAACTACAGAGCATGGAAAGAGGCATAAAAAGGACAGGCTTACACCAACTGCAAATCATACCATCCCTGTGCACAGCCTGGAGGCTGAGGGCATTTGGGCGGTCACCACATCAAATCCCACCGTCAGCTGTGGTTTGTGGCCTGACTTTACCTGAAGGTGAGAGGTAGAGAACTACCTTCTTTCTTTAGAGGAAATAAATATCTTTGCTGCCTACACTGGCTGCTAAGGTTTTGTCTCAGCCTGGTGTAACCTTGGGGTGATTATCAATGCTTTAACTTCTACTTCAAGGGAAATCAGACTCCAGTTTCTCAGGAGGTTAGGTTTGTTGACAAGAGCCCCGAGAGGGACTGCAGGCCTTGCCAGTTCTAAGGTGAACTGAGAGGTTGCTGAGTTCCAGGATGGGGCCCTGTTCTCCTTGTTCACTCTTGCTAGCAGTACAATCCCAGCTTCACAAGGAGGCGGTTCCGGGGGCTAGAAGTGACCCCCAAGAGACAGTGACCCAGACTGCTGGAAGGAGGGAGTGATTCAAAAGAGACAAAGAGTTAATACTGCTTTGTAAATAATAGGAAGAAAAATTCCCATTTCTCTATCTTTATATGTAGACTAAGCACAAATTTTAAAAATTTAAGAGAAATAAATGAAGTATATATGTTTTAAATATATATATATATATATATATATATATATATATATATATACACACACACACGTGTATGTATACATACACAGATTTTCCTAGTATTTTTGTGGAGACAAATTAATTTTATCATCTAGGAGTTTCTGCCCCTCAGTCTTGGCCTTGCTTGCTTGCTGTGTCATTGATGGGAGGGCATATTTTCACTTTCTCTGCTTCATACAGGAGTTAGGTTACAGTCACATGGTTCCAGAACTGTGGAAGCAGCGGATTTGTATTTTTAGAGGCAACTGGCAAAGTATATATGGAAAGAGGTCAAAAGTGATAGGGGCAAGACATAGGCAACTTGCAGTCACTTCCTTTCCTGGTATCATCTTACTTTGCAAGTGTTAACCGTGTGAGCATTTCTTGTCTCTCTTTAGACACAGGGAAACAAGGCAGGCGGTGAGCAAGCAATTGGCTTGAGTCAGCCCAGTAAGTTACTACCGCTGGTTGAGCTTTCAGTCCTCCTAACTTCAACTCCATCCTCCCGCCTTGACCCATAGCCATGTTCCTCTTTAACTGAATGCACGTCACTGGGACTCAGGGAAGTGAACCTTGGTATCCAAAATTCATTTCCCAAGAGTAGCATAGTTATTCACTACAAGTTTTTAGGAGAGCAAAGTACACTTTCAAACATCCAAAGAAAAGATACTGGAACTTCCTTTTCCTTGTCTAACAGCAATTATTGCTGTCTATTCCTAAGTGAATGAGGGCAGATCTCCAGAAATGAAGAGGGATACAACCCAAGTGTCCCATTCATTTGGTGCCAGATACTTCATTAGATAGGCCAGAATAAGTCACAGTAAGGAAGCTTTGTGTATTCAGCCAAAGGAATAGACCTTTAAATAAGTTGTAATACAGACATATATACAGACATACAAACATACATCATATATACATATATATATATATATATAGTATATATAAAACATATACATGTTAGATTAGATTAGATAAAATTAAGCAATAGGAAGATAGCCTTGAAAGTCAGGCCATTCACTGTTTTGAGACAAAATTGTTTAAATTCTTCTGTTTCCCTCTCAGCCTATCAACAACTGAACTCTGTGAACTTAGCTCAGAGAGAAAATTACTGCTATATGGAGGAGATAATAACACCTACCATTATAGCTTAGCTGGAGCTACAAAAAACTAAGTCATAATGTTGGGGAAACCAAAGGAATGCCAGCTCCTTTCCTGTCTTGGAAAAATTGGAAAAGGAGCAGAGGAGAATTGAGAGAAGTTAGAAGGAGTAACTAGTAAGATCTGTTCCTGACTTCTCTACGAGCTTTGGACTGCATAAGCAGAGGTGTTAAATGCATTCAGGGAGCACCAAGGGCAAAGTTATCATTGCTTAGTTCCCATGTTGGATTCTGGGAGTAGAGGTCAAAATGCATCATCACACAGTGCGTGGTGCAAAGTCACTTTAGTCAAGTCCAACTCTTTGTAACCCTATGGACTGTAGCCCATTCCTCTGTCCATAGGTTTCTCCAGGCAAGAATATTGGAGTGGGCTGCCACATCCTCCTCCAGGGGATCTTCCTGACCCAGGGATTGAACCCATGTCTCCTGCAGTTCCTGCATCACAGGCAGATTCTTTACCCCTGAGCCACCAGGGAAGCCCCATAGTCCCACAGACAAAAGTCTAATTGGCACTCAAAAGCTAACCCCAGCTCCTACATGGGATGAATATTGAATGGAGCGCAAGCTATGAGGCCAGAGGGTGGGACAAACTGACCTAGATGCAGAGAATGGGATGAACCATCAGTTCAGGGTATTGGATAGAGAAGTCACAGAAATCCTAGAGTTTGTCTCCTATGAGAGCTGAAAAAAAGTTGAGTCATCCAGAGAGATGGCTTGTCTTTCTTAGGAACACATGCAAACCATAAGAATGGTCATATACAGCAAATTTGGAGGCTATCAGAGCCCCTAGAAAGCCAAGTGTTCCCAGGCCATCACATTAGAGGCCAATCAAGAAGGAGACAATGTAAACAGAGAACCATTATCAGGCCAGTCATTGCATCTTTGCACAGGCTGTCATGACATATAAGTTCCCCTCCCACTTGAATGTTACCTTAGGGGAAGAATCAAGAAAAGGTGAAAGCAACCTTCAGACACTGATGGTTTTTATTCCAATGACATTATTTCCTAGAGAAACAATTCAAATTTTCATATCAGACTCAAGTTAGTATAAGGGTTTGGCATTTAATTAACAAAAAAACCTGAAGATATCCTCTCTATTTGCAGAGTTTTACTGTATGCTAAAGTTTACAAATAGTACAGTATGAGTTCTATCTCTGAATCTACTGTTTTCCCAGGATATTGATACATCCTATACTATTATTTTCATTTCACATCAGAAAGGTGTGTACATACCTTGGAACACCAGTTTTTAAAAGCATATCCAAAACTGAGAAGTTATGATGTTAAGCTCTACTGATAGGATCAAATGCATCTCAATAGCACAGAAGAAAAATAATGCAGATCATGGAGTGGAAGACCCTAAAAACCACTTGACTATCATTTTACTTCTGTCTGCTTTGTAAAACGGGCTTCCCAATGGCTTAGTGGTGAAGAATCCACCCACAATGCAGGAGACACAGGAGTCTTGGGTTCCATCCCTGGGTGGGGAAAGTCTCCTGGAGGAGGAAATGGCAACCCACTCCAGTGTTCTTGCTGGGAAAATCCTACGGACTGGGACATGACTGAGCATGCACGCAAGTGCCTTTGTAAAATAAAATTATATTCAGTCTGAAAAAGATTCAACAAATACAGAAAGGTGCCATGCGTGCATGCTCGGTTGCTTCAGTTGTGTCTGACTCTTTGCAATCCTACAGACTGTAGCCCACCAGGCTACTCTGTCCATGGGATTGTCTAGGCAAGAATACTGGAGTGGGTTGCCATGCTCTCCTCCAGGGGAACTTCCCGACCCAGGGATCAAATCTGTGTCTCCTGTGGTTCCTGCACTGCAGGTGAATTCTTTACCACCGAGCCACTGGGGAAACCCAAGGTGGCTGAGCATAGACTTGGATTACTTTGATGTTAAACGGTTTGCCTTGGAAATGAACCTAGATCATTTTCGAGGTTGCACCCAAGTACCGCATTTCAGACTCTTTTGTTGACTATGAGGTCTACTCCATTTCTTCTAAGGAAGGGATTCTTGCCCACAATAGTAGATATAATGATCACCTGATTTAAATACCCATTCCTGTCCATTTTAGTTCACTGATTCCTAAGATGTCGATCTTCACTCTTGCCATCTCCTACTTGACCACCCCAATTTACTTTGATTCATGGACCTAACATTCCAGGTTTCTATGCAATATTGTTCTTTACAGCATTGGAATTTACTTTCACCACCAGACACATCCACAACTGGGCATTGTTTCTGCTTCAGCCAGCCGCTTCATTCTTTCTGGAGCTGTTAGTAATTGCCCTCGGCTCTCCCCTAGTAGTACATTGGACACCTTCTGACCTGGGGGCACTCATCTGCAGTATCATATCTTTTTGCCTTTTCATACTGTTCATGAGGTTCTCCAGGCTTCTCAGATGGCACAGTGGTAAAGAATCCACCTGAAAATGCAGGAGATGCAAAAGACACGGGTTCAATCTCTGGGTCAGAAAGATCCCCTGGAGTAGGAAATGGCAACCCTCCAGTTTTCTTGCTTGAAAATTTTCATGAACAAAGGAGCCTGGTGGGTTACAGTCCATGGGGTCTCAAAGAGTCAGACACGATTGAGCAACAGAGCATATGCACGTGGCATTCTCTTGGCAAGAACACTGAAATGGGGTGCCATTTCCTCCCCTAGTGGACTGTGTTTCATCAGAACACTTCACTGTGACCCATCCATCTTGGGTGGCCATGCATGGCATGATTCATGGCATGACTTCATTGGGTTATGCAAGCCCCTTCACCATGACAATGCTGTGACCCGTGAAGGTGTTGGGGACAAGACCATGGTCCAAAAAGATCTCAGCTGGCTAAAAGGAAGGGCAGGTCTAAACTGATTTACATTTAATGGTTCTGCTCTTTGATGTTGGGTCCTCTGCATTCTCCTTCCAAGAAAGTTTAGCAACAAAAATTATCATGTCATTTCAGAAGACCAAAAAGCATCAGGCGTGTACCCCAATGTTCATCGCAGCACTGTTTACAATAGCCAGGACATGGAAGCAACCTAGATGTCCATCAGCAGACGAATGGATAAGGAAGCTGTGGTACATATACACAATGGAATATTACTCAGCCATTAAAAAAAATACATTTGAATCGGTTCTATTGAGATGGATGAAACTGGAGCCCATTATACAGAGTGAAGTGAGCCAGAAAGAAAAGCACCAATACAGTATACTAATGCATGTATATGGAATTTGAAAGATGGTAATGGTAACCCTATATGTGAGACAGAATAAGAGACACAGATGCATAGAACAGTCCTGTGGACTCTGAGGGAGAAGGTGAGGGTGGGACGTTCTGGGACAATAACATTGAAACATGTATATTGTCATATGTGAAGCGGAACACCATTCCATGTTCTATGCATGGGACGGATGCTCAGGGATGGAGCGTTGGGATGACACAGAGGGATGGGAAGCGGAGGGAGGTGGGAGGAGGGTTCGGGAGGGGGAGCACATGTGAACCCATGGCTGATTCATGTCAATGTATGGCAAAAACTACTACAATATTGTAAAGTAATTAGCCCCCAACTAAAATAATAAAAAAAAAAACTGGGAGAAAAACAGAAAATAATAAAAAAAAAAAAAAAGAAAATTGAAAAAAAAAAAAAACAAAAACAAAAAACAAAGAGCATCAAGTTCAAGAGTAATTGCTTTGGAGTCAGACCTCTTTAAGTAAGTCTCTACTCCTATGAGCCTCAGCCTACCCACAGTATAGGCTAAGGATACTTACTACGTCACTGGGTTCTTCTGAGATTAAATGAGATGCAAAAGATGCAAAATATTTAGCACATTGCTTTGCCCAAAATAAGCACTCAACAGATAATAACTATATATAGCTATACACACACACAGTGGCTTAGCAGGAGCATGTGTGAAAGAGACTTGTGGTTTTAATTGACTCCAAGTTCAACATGAGCCAATGATATGATGCGACCTCCAAAAATAACTGATTCAACTTCAGCTGTCTTTAAAGAGCCGTGATAGGCTGAATATGTGAAGCAACAATTCTTGTCAGATTCTACATGACAGACCGCAACTGAGCGCTGTATTCTGCTCCCAATATCTCACCATTAAAAAAAGAACTTCGTAAACTTAAACTCATCCAGCTAGGAGAACCTAAGACAACAAGAAAACTTCAAACCATGGTCTATGAAGAACTGGACCTGTTTAGCCTAGAGAGAATACTTAAGGGCATCATGACAGCTGTTTCAAATATTTTTAGGACAGTCACATGGGAGAGGAATAAGTGTTGTTCACTGTGAAGCCAAACAGGTTTTAAAAAGTCTTTCTACATAGGAAATGCCAGGGGGGTGGAAGAGGCATTAACTGACTGAAAATATAAATAATAATAATGAAATAAGAGGTTTCATATTACTTTGAAGAAAGTCTAGTTCAGCCTTCAGCCATTTTTTCATCATCATTAGGCATGGAGGACCATCTCTCAGAAAAAGCCCTTTCCAGACACTTTGACCATCCTTGTGATTAGGTACACACATCACCACCCCATCTTTAGGGGATGAAAATTAAGTAAAGGAAAGGCACTCCAGCAATTTTCCCAGGCTTGAAGGGAGACTAGAACTCACCACTGCACTTTTCTCACTCTTCACACCTCTGCTGAAATCAATGGGTGCCCCTTATCTCAGTTAGTCATCTCACGACAGTCATGAATATGGTGATGGTTTTGGATAACATCCCAGCACCCTGCCTCTGTGTAAGCTGTATTTATTTGAATACACTTGATTTTCAAAAGTCAATGCCCTAGAAAAGTGTTAAGAGAACATTTTAGGAGAGATATGCTCTTAGCTACCATGAAACACAGCTCAAATGTGCATGGTTTCTTGAACATCATCTCAAATTCTCATTTGTGCGTTGCTCCAAATATTCTCTGTTTTAAAGTAAGCTATATTTCTTAAGGAACCAGAATCAAGTGATTTGTATTCTGGTCACAGTACAGAACTTTGATGAAACAGGTTCAGATTTCTCTCACCTGATCACTGAATCTAAATGAGAAAAGATGGAATTCCATTCACAATGCAAATATTACAGAAAACCAGAAATCATTCTGCCTTATAATCAAAACCAGAAAACTGTTATTGTAGCTCTGCACCATTTCCAGAGACTATTAATTCACTGCAGAAACCTAAAATGTCCTAAAATGAAAGTCTGGGCAGAATGACATTGTTTCTACTAAAGTACCCGTCTGTCTTAGTGGCATCATTTCCAAAGACATGGATGAAATTGACTAACAACAGCTGATTAATTTGGATACTTTGTCTGGTCACATACTTGTTTCAGAATAAAAAATTAACTTCAGTCAATGCCAGGCAGCAGTGAAGTAATTAGGACAATGACTGCCCTGGTGACACTTATTAGAGATGGGAAATTAGAGTGCTTTCCTGAATTAACATTTTATTTTATAATCACTATGAACTTCTTGAAGTAAGTCTAACACTGTGACTGTTGATTCTGAAGTATTCAAAATATTGTTTGAAGTTTCCCTCAGGATTTTATATATATATATATATTCTTCCACAAAATGTTATTTGGCAGCAAACTTCAAAGGATCCAACAGTAATTTTCAATTATATTTATTATTAGCTCCACAATCAGCCGACATATTAAAAAGAGCAAAGGCATTAACTTGGACCACTTGAGCACTGGCATCAAGTTTCAAAGTTACAACTGGCTCTTAGAGAGGGTAACAGATTTAGTGAAGTTTTGATCCCAATTCTGTTTTGTGTTGTTTTGTTTCATTTCAGTTTTCTACCACTGGTTTCCCAAGTCTCAGACAGCATTATTGCCTTTACAGAAGGGTAAAAATCAAATCAAAATAGTTTAGGTGTTTTTCTTTAAAAAATGTTCCCTGGGTCTTTATGATACCAATCTATTTCCCTTTGATAATTTCCCTTGGATTTTTTTCTTTGGCTTCAGGATTCATTTTAATATATTATTATATCACTTCTAAAATTATAAGAAATTATATTGTCTTATTTTTCTGTAATGTTGATTGCTACTGATATAGTAAAACACAAAAAGTATTTTGATAATTATAGGTAAATTATATTACCCTGAATTACAAGTCCTAAGGAAATAAGATTAGTGAGTCAGTAGGTATTGCCCCTTTTTTTTTTCAAGGTTTCAAATAATAATTTATAAATATCAACTCCAGTTTTAACTGGAGACACCATTTTCACCTCCAGTTCTTCCACTTCCATGCCAGAGCCCTGACATGAGTCAGTTTCTAAAAGGGAGACCGAGAAGACCTCTTGGCTCTTATTCCTCAGAGAAGAGGATATTGTTATACCAACAGCCACCTAAATCAAATTCTCTGAAATTCAGAACAACCTTAGTAGCTTTATTCACAGCAGCAGAATGTTGTGCTGTTTAAAAACCAAGGCAGTATCATCATGGGTTAGGAACACAGACTCAGTTCAGTTCAGTCACTCAGTCATGTCAGACTCTTTGCGACCCCATGAACCGCAGCACGCCAGGACTCCCTGTCGATCACCAACTCCCGAGTCCACCCAAACCCATAGCCATCGAGTCGATGATGCCATCCAGCCATCTCATTCTCTGTCTTCCCCTTCTCCTCCTGCCCTCAATCTTTCCCAGCATCAGGATCTTTTCCAATGAGTCAGCTCTTCGCATCAGGTGGCCAAAGTATTGGAGTTTCAGCTTCAACATCAGTCCTTCCAATGAACACCCAGGACTGATCTCCTTCAGGATGGACTGGTTGGACCTCCTTGCAGTCCAAGGGACTCCCAAGAGTCTTCTCCAACACCACAGTTCAAAAGCATCAATTCTTGGGCGCTCAGCTTTCTTTATAGCCCAACTCTCAAATCCATACGTGACTACTGGAAAAACCATAGCCTTGACTAGACGGACCTTTGTTGGCAAAGTAATGTTTCTGCTTTTTAATACACTGTCTAGGTTGGTCATAGCTTTCCTTCCAAGGAGTAAGCGTCTCTTAATTTCATGGCTGCAGTCACCATCTGCAGTGATTTTGGAGCCCAAAAAAATAAAGTCAGCCACTGTTTCACCATCTATCTGCCATGAAGTGATGGGACCAGATGCCATGATCTTAGTTTTCTGAATGTTGAGCTTTAAGCCAACTTTTTCACTCTCCTCTCTCACTTTCATTATGAGGCTCTTTAGTTCTTCTTCGCTTTCTGCCATAAGGGTGGTGTCATCTGCATATCTGAGGTTATTGATATTTCTCCCGGCAATCTTGATTCCAGCTTGTGTTTCTTCCAGCCCAGCGTTTCTCATGATGTACTCTGCATATAAGTTAAATAAGCAGGGTGACAATATATAGCCTTGACGTACTCCTTTCCTATTTGGAACCAGTCTGTTGTTCCATGTCCAGTTCTAACTGTTGCTTCCTGACCTGCATACAAGTTTCCCAAGAGGCAGGTCAGGTGGTCTGGTATTCCCATCTCTTTCAGAAGTTTCCACAGTTTGTTGTGATCCACACAGTCAAAGGCTTTGGCATAGTCAATTAAGCAGAAATAGATGTTTTTCTGGAACTCTCTTGCTTTTTCGATGATACATCAGATGTTGGCAATTTGATCTCTGGTTCCTCTGCCTTTGCTAAAACCAGCTTGAACATCTGGAAGTTCATGGTTCACATATTGTTGAAGCATGTCTTGGAGAATTTTGAGCATTACTTGACTAGCGAGTGAGATTAGTGCAAGTGTGCGGTAGTTTAAACATTCTTTGGCATTGCCTTTCTTTGGGATTGGAATGAAAACTGACCTTTTCCAGTCCTGTGGCCACTGCTGAGTTTTCCAAATTTGCTGACATATTGAGTGCAGCACTTTCACAGTGTCATCTTTCAGGATTTGAAATAGCTCAACTGGAATTCCATCACCTCCACTAGCTTTGTTCATAGTGATGCTTCTTAAGGCCCACTTGGCTTCACATTCCAGGATATCTGGCTCTAGGTGAGTGATCACACCATCGTGATTATTTGGGTCGTGAAGATCTTTTTTGTACAGTTCTTCTGTGTATTCTTGCCACCTCTAGCTCACTGGAAAAAAGCAACAGAGAGAGGAATAGGGCTTGAGACTGAAATTGGGAGGAATGTCTGAGGCTGGCGCCCTCCTCTGAATAGGACAGATGCAGCTATTGGTATCTGTTTCTCTGTGGTCTCCAAAGAGCCTCAAGTTGCTGTGTCTGATAGAGGCTCTTTCACAACTTCCTCATGATTTATAACTGCAGTTAAAGTGGTTATCACTGGATGAGAACCAGCCACCCCTCTTAAAGCTGGCCAATGGCTAGTTACAAAGTTCACGCAGCATGCTGATCATCCAGGGGCTTAGCGTAAGTTGAGCATATTGACAAGTATAGACAGTGCTTCAGTTTTCCTCTGCCCCAATGCAAATGTTCAGAGATTCCCCAAGGTCAGGAGAACCTCCCACCAACGTGGCTCCCACTGACTATGATTTTACAGACAAGTTTTCAGATTTCTTGGGAGCTTGTCAGGTCCCAATCTTCCCCTGGCCTCTTTATAATATTGGAATGAAGCCTTAGCTCTTCATCTGATTTAATTCTTGGAATGTGATACTTAATGTACACTAACGTTGAAATGAGAACATCTTGAACATTCTCAATTATAAGATGGTAGGGGCAAGACCTTAATCAGCAAAATAAAGGTCAGCATTTTTTCTTCTACTAAAATTATAAGATATTATAAAGTGTGCTGGCAGACAATTCACAGCACTTTATTAGAGCTACAGGTTACATTTTTCAAAGTGTATATTTCTGGTTTCATTGTCATTATCGACAATGATTTTATTTACTATAGACATCTACAGGTTGAATCAAGAGGGCAACATTCCGTTAAAAATGAAGATGCAGAAACTCAGGTTAGCCCAAAGCCAGTTATTTTCCAGTCATGAATTAAGCCCAGTAGAACATGGAGAAATCAACCACCTTCCAGTTCTTCACTCTCTTATTTCATTCATGTTGATGAGGGTTAAGAGCTTTGGTTTATCATGAAAGCAGAAGTGAAAGAGAAGAGCAAGTGAAGGCTCTACTGGTTCAAGTAACATTATCATACCAAAATATACTTGTAGAAAAGACCGTCAAGAGTTTAGATCAATAGAAGTAGAAGTTCATGCCAATAAATCTCTAGTCTTTGCTCCACCAAAAAACTCAGTGTGACTTGCAGGAAGAAGGATCCTTTGAACCTGAGTTCCATCTCAACTGATAAACAGATCCAATAGTGAAACAGCGTCCCCTTCACCACCATCTCTTCCATCCACGTCCAAAAACAGAGAGAAAATGAAATAAAGTCTATGGAGTAAATGAATTTAAAAATGTAAGGACTAAGAAATTGGTGAGTGCTTAATATTATGGTTCACTGAATTCTCTGGATAAAAGGTACCTTTATAAAGTAAACATTTAAACTATTAATACTAATTGCCATGAAATTCAGCTACTAAGTTTCTCACTTAAAAATATTGCTCTCGGTAGACAAAGAATAAGGTCCTACTGTATAGCACAAGGAACTATAGCCAGTATCCTATAATAAACTATAATGGAAAAGGATATAAATATATAACATATATTCCATGTTATATATAACATTACATATATATATTCCATATATATAACACATATAACATATATTTCATACCATATAAATATATATAATATTAATTAATATAATTAATTAATTAATTATATATTAATATTAATATATAAATATAATATAATATAATATATATAATATAATATTTAATATATTATAATATATATTGTTATATATATATATAACAATGTTGTGTTAGGTTCTGGTGTACAGTAAAGTGATTCAATGGTATAGGTATATATATATAATATATATAATATATATAGTAATATATTATATATATTATATATATATTGTATATACAATATAATATATATATGGTATGGAATATATGTTATATATTTGTTATATATGGTATGGAATATATGTTATATATATATTATATTATATTATATAAATTATATAAATTATATAAATTATATATATATTATAATATATATAAATGGTATGGAATATATGTTATATATATTATATATATATATTTATAATATATAATATATATTACATTTAATATATAATATATATTATATTATATAATATATATATATTATTATATTATATATTATATAATATCATAAGAATTATAATATATAATATAATGTATAAATATAATAATTATATATATATGTATAATATATAAAAGACACTTGACAAGTATAGACAGTGGACAAGGTCAGGTTCTCCTGACCTTGGGGAATCTCTGAACATTTGCGTTGGGGCAGAGGAAAACTGAAGCACTGTCTATACTTGTCAAGTATATATATTATATATATATAATATATATATAAATATATATAAAATAATATAATAATAATATATATATATTATATATATATATAATATATATATATATATATAAATATATATATATATATATATATAGTATAATATATATATAATATATATATATATATTAAAATATATAATATATATTATATATTAACATATAATTATATATATTAATATATATTATATTGTAATATATTATAATATAACATATATATTATTTTATATTATTATATATTGTATTATAATATATATTATACATTATAATATTATACATTTATATATCTATTTATATATTATACAATATATATATATATATATATAAATATGCATATTAATATATATAATATACATTATATAATATATACATATGTGTATTAATATATATGGTATATATTATATATGTCATATATGTTAATATATCTATATATATATTTATATATAATATATATAACTATATTCCATACCACATATAACAAATATATAACATATATTCCATACCATATAACATATATATATTATTAAATATATATAATTATTATAAAATATATATATATATATATATAAATATATTTTTTATATTATAGAAAATCAGATAAATATAATTTGTCAGACTGGGAAGATGTAAAGGAAAATATTTTAAACCATCATGGGACTTTCTAGGAATAGAAAAGCAATGTTGGATTTCTCTAGTGGTACAGTGGATGGGAATCCGCCTATCAGTACAGGGGACATGTGTTCAATCCCTGGTCCGGGAAGATTCCACCTGCCACAGAGCAACTAAAGCTGGTGTGTCACAGCTACTGAGCCCCTGCTGCAGCTACTGAAGCCTTCATGCTCTCAAGTCTTTGCTCCACAAGAGAAGACACTGCAATGAGAAGACCATGAACCACAACAAAGAGTAACCCCCACTCGCTGCAACTAGAGAAAGTCCATGTCAGCAAGGAAGACCCAGTGCAGCCAAAAATAAACAAATTATTAAAAAAAAAAAAAGAAAGAAAAGCAATGTTGAGCCCCCTTTAACAATCTTCTCTTCTAGCAGGGGCTCTAATTCTTGCGGCTTTGTCACAGGCCCAAATGTCTCTCTGAAGACTAATGTGACACCCACCCCAGGACAAAGTTTAACTGAGGTGTAATTTCTGCAGTTGTAGATTTCCAGTCTACAGGGGAATATAGATTGGTTGATGCGTCCACCCTGTCATAAACATTGCAGGCGATTTCTCTCCCCTGACATGCTTACATCTAATTTACCCTATTAGCAAACAAAAGGAAAATTTCAGTGAAACCTCAAACCCACACATGAATGAAATGCTTGCCTCATATTCACTTACATACATTCACCTGCAAGATGTGTTCCAAGCATTGTGCTTTATAGTTTGTAAAAATCTTTCATTCATACTTGCATGAATCTCATTCCCATCTTAACAACAGTTACATAGATGGGATGCTAGTGGAGAAGGTAGCTACAACTGCCTCCATTTTTCCCCAGGTAAACCTAAGGCTCAGACAAGTAATGGTGATTGTTGCTAGGCTCTCTGAGCTAATAAATGATAGAGTCAGGGTTTTAACTTGGATCACCAAGCCCCGACTCCAATTGCCTTAAACCTACAATTCACTTGGTCTCTAATTTTTACTTTCTCTACAACCTCTGTAATTTTCTCCCTACCAGTTCAGTTCAGTTCAGTCACTCAGTTGTGTATGACTCTTTGCAACCCCATGGGCTGCAGCACACCAGGCTTCCCTATCCATCACCAACTCCTGGAGCTTATTCAAACTTATGTTCATCGAGTTGGTGATGCCATCCAACCATCTCAGCCTCTGTCATCCCCTTCTCCTTCTGCCTTCAGTCTTTCCCAGCATCAGGATCTTTTCAAATGAGTCAGTTCTTCGCATCAGGTGGCCAAAGTATTGGAGCTTCAGTATTAGCATCAGTCCTTCCAGTGGATATTCATAATTGATTTCCCTTAGGATTGACTGGTGGGATCTCCTTGCAGTCCAAAGGACTCTCAACAGTCTGCTCCAACACCACAGTTCAAAAACATCAATTCTTCGGGGCTCAGCTTTCTTTATGGTCCAACTCTCATATCTATATATGACTACTGGAAAAACCATAGCTTTCACTAGACAGACCTTTTGTCGGCAAAGTAATGTTTCTGCTTTTTAATATGCTGTCAAGTTTGTCAAAGCTTTTCTTCCAAGGAGCAAGTGTCTTTTAATTTCACAGCTGCAGTCACCATCTGCAGTGATTTTTGGAGCCCAAGAAAATAAAGTCTCTCACTGTTTCCATTGTTTCCCCATCTATTTGCCATGAAGTGATGGGACTGGATGCCATGATCTTCGTTTTCTGAATGTTGAGCTTTAAGCGAAATTTTTCACTCTCCTCTTTCATTTTCATCAAGAGGCTCTTTAGTTCCTCTTTGCTTTCTGCCATTAGGGTGGTGTCATCTGCATATCTGAGGTTATTGATATTTCTCCCTGCAATCTTGACACCAGCTTGTGCTTCATCCAGTCCAGCGTTTCACATGACATACTCTGCACATAAGTTAAATAAGCAGGGTGACAATATACAGCCTTGACATACTCCTTTCGCAATTTTGAACCAGTCCATTGTTCCATGTCTAGTTCTAACTGTTGCTTCTTCACCTGCACACAGATTTCTCAGGAGGCAGATAAGGTGGTCTGGTATTTCTACGTCTTTAAGAATTTTCCAGTTTGTTGTGATCCACATAGTCAAAGGCTTTAGTGTAGTCAATGAAGCATAAGTAGATGTTTTTCTAGAATTCTCTTGCTTTTTCTATGATCCAACAGATGTTGGCAATTTGATCTCTGGTTCCTCTGCCTTTTCTAAATTAAATAGACAGATTTGAAGGAATCCAGGCTCCTAGAATCTGAGAGTACCCACATCACAAAATGACATGAATCAGAAAAGATTTGCATTTCACTTCTTAGGCCTAAATCCATGGCAAGGTCATGAAATTCCCCCGTCTCTCCAAATTTAGTTTAGCTGTGCCTCTTGTGGGCTGAAAATTCCATCTTCTTCCTCCAGCATAAAAGCTGAAGCAATTCTGCTGTATGCTGAAAAACTTGAGGAAAAGAATCTCTTGGCAACCAAATGTCAATGCGTGCTCAGTCACTTTGGTCATGTCCGACTCTTTGTAACACTGGACTGTAGCCCACCAGACTCCTCTGTCCATGGGATTCTCCAGGCAAGGGCACTGGAGTGGGTTGTCATGACCTCCTCCAAGGGATCTTCCCTGACCCAGGGATCGAATCGGCATCTCTTACATCTCCTGCATTGTCAGGTGGGTTCTTTACTGCTATCGCCATGTGGGAAGCCCTACCAAGTGTCAATACACCCAACCCAGCTCTCGTATATTGATGTATTCAGTCCCTGGAAGTTCTTCAACCCCTCTGGTGAATTGTTCATGTATAGGGCAGCGTGACTCTTCCCCACAAGAGGAATTTTAAGGACAGAGGAGATATTCAGGTACAAGAAGAGAAGCACTTCTGAGAGTTCAGTGCACTCTGAGAGCAGAGAGCACCATGATGCTTGTGATGGCATTTCCGAGAGCAGCAACCAAATGCATGAATTTCTGAGGCTCAGCCAAGAGCTAGTATCTAACTCCTTCAGTTTTAAATGCCACACACAGAAAGTTGCTAAAAAGGATATGGGAGCCAGGGCCCCCTCCTTCTTCACCACCTGTTCCTTGAGCTCATTTGTAGGAGTTACCCCTGCCAGCAGGACTCTCTGTTTGGACCCCACTATAGCATAAGGCAGAGAATGGGCATCCCTCGGGCATTTTGCACACTGTGTTTTTCAAGCTGGCACCCCTAAGGGATGATGAAAAATTGATTAGCTTTTCTAAAGCATAGCTGGAAATGAGTGATGCCAAAGAGCCAAGGTGTGGCACACATTCTAGAGACAACTTGTTGTGAGGAATCTCCTGGCCTGCTTAGCATGACAGCCCCAGATGCCGAACTCAATGTTAGTGCACCCCAAGGCAATAGCTCAAAAGCTTGCAGGAGCCTCATTTGTCAGATTTACCTCTTGATGACTTCCCTCTTAACAAGGAAAAGCAGGCTAGCATGGCTGTGCTGCTCTAGACTTTCAAAAGCAAAAGGAGACAACCACCAATATCACCTTAGAAGCTACATGCCTGCCTATCATATAGGAGAAGCATACTGAAATCGGGTAACTCATAGCTAATACGTAAAATACATTTACATGTGTATAAAGCTGTTCACATTCCCAAGCACTCTTACATTCATTGTGCAGTAACTGAAGCAAGTTTCATTAGCTTCGTTTGATAACGGAAGATGCTGAAGTCCCAGGGAGGTTAAAAAACCTGTCCTGGGAATTCCCCGGCAGTCCAGTTATTAAGACTTCATGCTTCCAATGCAGGAGGCATGGGTTCAGTCTCCCATTGGGGAACCAAGATCCCACATACTGCACGGCCAAAACTTACTCCAGATCACATGAGACCAGCTGATGGCAAGGCCAGCACTAGAACCCTGCTCTTCTGATTCGTGATCAGAGGCGACTGCCCATATACGGCATGTGCAATTATTTCTTAACAATATTCAGCTCACATTTTTATTATCCTGTTAAAGGAATTTTTCTCATCACTGTTCTCTCTCACCAATTGTATTGCTCCCATGCATGAAGCGTAGAGCAAAATCAAAGGACACCCTCCTAGACAGGGGAGGTGGGTGGGGATCAGAGGCTATCATGTGTTCTGTTGGCTACCTTGAGGGAACCCTGCTGGGCCTCCTCTCCCATTTCACACTGGCAAGTCCTCAGCATACCAAATGAATAGGTTTGGCCTTTTCTGAGCTTTGTTCTTCTGGCCCCCAGAGTGTGCTGAATGTTTTAAGTGGATTGCATGGGAGTGAATGACTCATACGTGGGATGGTAATGAAATTTTGGAAATGAATACCTACGGAAAAGCAGAAAAACTGCAGGCCCTGCAGCACTCAAAGATGCTGAGAGCTTATCTGCTGATGCAAGAGAATTACAAGAACTCTCAATTTAGATGTATTAAATAAAGAGGATAGGACATAATACAAAATGGTACAGTAATTTGCTTTTTAAAGAGACTCTTTGCCCTTTCCTCTTCTTTCCTTGTTTCCCTCTCTCTGACTAGATACATACACACATACAGATACACACACACACACACACACACACACACACACAAATGAAGGTACATGCTCAGTAATTCAATTACCAATACAAGATGAGCTCCTCTCCGCCTTACTGTAGCCCAAGGGGATTTTAGCATAATAAGTAAGGTAACAATTTTTGAATAATAGTTCTTCAGATTTGAAGAGGGCCTTGTTTCCAGATTACAGACTCAAAGCTTGGGCAAACATTATGCCATTCTGAAATCCTGTGGGCAGCTCCCTGGGAGTGAGCAACACCCACAGTCTCCCCCTGCTGCAGCGAGAGGAACCATGGGGAGAGATGTAGGAGCAGACTTGTGTCATGGAAAAGTACTAGCCTGGGAGGCCAGAGGGCTGGGGGCTGGCTCCCGCCCTGCCGTCAGCCAGATGCGTGATCTCCGGCGGGTCCTCTAACCGCTCTGGGACTCTGTGGATCATCTGGCCACTGAAGAACTCGCCAAGATGATCACCCAGCTCTCCTCCAGCTCTGGCGAGTGTAACAAAACATCCAAACTGTACAGTACAATTTACAAAGCCCTGTCACATCTATCCCCCCAGTCTTCACCACAACTCATCTCGTGAGTTGAGGAAACTGGGACCCAGAGACAATAAGGGATTTGCTTGGGGATCACAGAGCTGATAGAAGAGCCAGACTACGGAACCAGCTTTCTGATTCCAAAGCCATGCTCACGTCATAACCCCAGGCTACCTCTGAAGGAAAGACACCTCTGTGCTTTCATTTCCTATGACAGAAAAGTGATAGTTTTTTTTTTAAGAATAGTTAAAACCAAAAAAAAGTAAGTTTTCAAGTTTTCCACTCTAAAAGCAGTGAGTTTCCACAGGCCAGATCTTGAGCTACCTCTGGAGACGGGTAAGGTTTGACCCCACTGGAAACTGAGGTCCCCTAGAGAAGACCTCTGTGAAATGTGCACAATCCATGTCCAATTCCTGTGCATCCAGCCTTATGTAATGGGGGTGTCCCTGGGAACACTCTCTTTATGAAAATCTGTTTAGTAAAGCAACTTATATTTTGAACAAAAGAACCTCACCTGCACTTTAAGATGGTCCTCTTAGAAATTTATTGCAGAGCTTGAAAAGAAAGAGAATATTTTCTAAGCCAATAGCTTTCTACTTGTTCACGTTACTAGCTAAGTACCAGAGCAACTAGGCAGGGCAGGGAGACTTTGACCAAAGGTAACAAACCCAGCATCATGCTATTTACCACCCTTGAGGACGGAAGCACTCAGTCCTGCAGCTGCTAGAAGCATTGATTGTTGGGTGTTGCTAGCTCATAGCTGAGCCCTCATGTCAGGGACTGTCTAAACTGAAGACAGCTGCCTAACCCAAGGCCAAGACTCAATTCCCTGGAGCTGACTAGGAAGTAGCATTTCTCATCAGTACACAACAGTATAAAAGCCTGGCCTCTTTGCTCCAACTGCAGATGATGCTGCAAGGTCAGACGAGCTCCAGAGCATCACCATGGGACTGGTTGCAGCATCTGTAGTGGCTGCATCACAGCCCAGCTTATCCCTCTGCAGATCCCACTTCCCTCATTCCCTCTTAAATACACTGCACCCCAGTCTCCATCTCAGAGTCTGCTTCACGAAAGCCTGACCTGCCATACATCTTCCTTTCTATCACTCTTGAGCCGACAGAATCTCTAAAACCCCCATTTCTTTTTCATTAACAGTTAAGAGCAACAGTCCTGGTAAGGACTCCAGCGGTGGAACCCAACAATGGGGAGGATGGAACATGGCTGTGTGTGAATACTAATTCACAAGCAAATGAATTTGTGAATTAGTATTTGTGAATACTAATTCACAAACAAAATCACAAATGATTTTGGAAATTGGGAACAGATTTTCAAAATGAGGTCATACAAAGAACAGGTGATTTGGCAGAAGAAACAGCATATAAAGAAACTGATGTTACATAATAAATTAAGAGGAAATTCTACCATGTACACAAGGACATCAACCAGGAGAAAATAAAGCTCTCTCTGACTCCCTCCTGAGAGCTCATATTTTCAAGCCAGGCAGTACTTGGTGCAGCCTGAGCAAAACAGTGATGACTTCACTAACAGTGTATTTTCTGCTTGAACACTCTGCCCTATAATGATTCAATCAACTTACTCTACCCCCAATAAAGAAAGTAAATTATTCAGTTATAAAAATCTGAATGAGTCTGCATAAAGCTAGCTATATTCCAAATCATAGTCAAATCATCATAAGCATGTCCCATGTGCGCATGCCCAGTCGCTTCAGCCCTATGTCAGGAATGGAGTCAAAGACAGATATTAGCACAAAAGAAATCTGTAGCATTCTTCCTGTTGCTCAGTCGCTCAGTCGTGTAATCCCATGGAGTATAGCCCACCAGGCTCCTCTGTCCACAGAATTCTCCAGGCAAGAATACTGGAGTGGGCTGCCATGCCCTCCTTCAAGGATCTTCCTGACCTAGGGATCAAACCCATGTCTCCTGCATTGCAGGCAGAGTCTTTACCACTGAGCCACCAGAGAAGCTCCATAGTCAACAGCATTTATCAGAATCTAATGCTCGTGGACAACCAAACCATCCCTGCTGTAGGCAACACAACTAAATCAAAGAGAGTCATCGTGCACAGGAATTTACCATTGGATGATGTTGTCTGACCTCCGAGACTTCATAGTTTTAACTATAAGTTGGCAAGTATCGAAAAAAAAAGCTGGAAGAAGAAATGCCATGCTGGTTTTTAACAATCAGGTCATTTCTAATTTGATTGTAAAAATGTTAGGTACAAATTTTGACATACAATCTGGAGAGAGCTCTGAGATGGGGAAGTCTGATTTTGTCCTCAAATTTGAGGCTTGCGCATATTTTTTTTCAGGTAGCCTGAGGAATTCATGCTGAACTGAATTTTCAAAGCAAACTGCATAAGTTCTTGTCCCAAAAAGCATCAACATCCACAGTCCGTCTAGTTTTTCTGCACAGAGACATGTGGATATCTCCTGAAAATATACACAGCGATAATGTTAAAGGGGCGGGAGTGGGGAGGGAATATAAAGAATGATTTCTGTAAGTCAGACCCACCACCAATGTTGTCTTCTCTGTAAATGTGACTTTATGACTTCTGGTTGGCCTAATGCCATATATATCTACAGGGTGATTGTCTGTTGAACAACAGGTTTAATGGTTAGTTTTGAATGACTGGAGTTCCCCACAGAGGACTGAACCCAGAAAAACAGGGTCGCATGTCAATGAAAACGCAAGACAACAGAGCACAAGAAGGACTAATGAGAAGCACTTAGAACTAGTATCACTCAGGACCCCAGCAGGAAACGAACGTACACTCCAAGAGAATAAGCCAATGAGGGACTGTTCATGGAAGCAGACAGGACACAGGAAACCATAAGGAGTAGTGCGGAAGCCCCAAGCAAGGAATGGTGGAGCCGCTACCACTCCTAGAGCTGAATAGGCAGAGGAAGGAGCACTTACTGGAACCCAAAACAAGTAGTGCTGAGGAGAAAATGTATGAGAAGAAATGACCTTTAGTCCAGAGCAACAGCCAACTGAGGTGACTCCACAGGGAGAAGGCAGGGAATAATACCCCAGTCTCCATTTCCTTCCTCTCTGTAATCTACTGCTCATCCTCTCTCATTGGCCAAGACCAAACAAAGCCCCCCTTCTGTGGTCCAAACAGGTCAGCGTCCTGGCCAGAGAGCAGGTAGAATAAGGAATCCTGGCAAGGTGAAGGAGGATACACTTATTCCAAAAAAGGGGAGATACCTGGGATACAATGCATCAAGATTTGAGCAGGAGCATCTTTTTTCCCTTTTCATGCCAACCGCTGATAAAAATGTTAAAAGCATGGGATAAGATAAATTAAGAAAATTTTTCTGGAAGTAAGTCTTCAGCTACATTTCAATAAATATGGGGACATGGCTAGGGGATAGTCAAGGAAATCATAGGAAGAGGTTATTGATGGAAGAGGTTATTGGTACTGTGGTCATTTTCATCTGCTCTATCAAATATAGCACAAACACATCACTGTTAATCTATCAGATATAGCAAAAAAACTATATGCTATCATCTTCCACATGGGTTTTGCTATATTTGAAGGCAAACACCCCAGTGACAGGGAGGCCACATTTGAGGGAGTTGTTTTTACTGACTCCGATAATGCTGCCTTCAGAACCATGGCTATCTGGAGGCAATCTGTTGATCTTCTAGAGAACAGAGGATGGAAAAATGCTGCCTCACCACTTGTAGGACCAAATATTTTCCCAAATCCTGGCTCTAGAATCACATAGGCCTAGTTCGGTCCGCATCTTGGCTCAACCACCTAATAGCTGGATGATCTTCGGTCAAATTCTGTAATCTCACTAAGCCTTAATGTCCTTATTTAAATACCGGCTCCTCCTTGCATCGTATTCACAATGAAAGAGAATAATGTATCTGTATTAAGAAAAGTCCTTTCGTTGCAAATCTGATTCTGATTTGCATCCGATTCTGGCTGGGAAGGTAGGAGGGAAGAAGAAAAAGAAAAGAGAAGTAGAGAATTTATTGACTACCTCGATAGTCAAGGAAGAAGGGAAGAAAGAGTGGGTTAAAATGCTCGTATCACACACAGACCTCCCCATAGTTCTTACGGTTTCAAGCTCTGTAGATCTCTGAGAGAACAGTAAGTAGCACCACTCTGGGATCCCAGCAACAGCAGGGATGCCCATTCTTTCTGGAACATGTGAATACGTGGCTCCATGTCAGTGGTTACAGTCCCTGGCCTCTTCATTGCCAATGCAAATTCTAGGGGGAGAGAATCTCATTGGCTCAGCTTGGATCAAGTCAATCAACTGGGTAAACCAACCATGGGATGGGGAGAGGCCCCAACAGTAATATGGGGCACATGGCACTATGAGTCCACCCTTATGTGTCTAGAGGGAGGTCCTGGGGAAGGAGGAATCTGGATGAAGCATGCGGCCACCACTATCTAGAGAAAGGCCACAGCACAGGGGACCCATCACATAGAAGTCCTCATGAGCTGTTAGCTATTATTATTTCAATGATTATGATAGAGGTAGCATTTAGAATTTTCAATTTCTCTTCCCTGGAGATCTGTGGTACACCATTAGCTGTTGCTGCTATTATCCATAATTTTTAAATTTTGGATTTATCCTATATTTCTTATTAGATTATAAATTCATGGAAGAAGAGAACATTATATTTCCCACTTTCCTTATACATCCTTATTTTCTAATGCTTCAAAAACAGTAGGTGCCCAAATAAATGTGGTCTACTCCCTGACTCTCACTAATCTATACTTATACTAGAGCTACTGTGAGCAAAATATGTCACCATTTGCCTTTCCTTAAAACCTAAGACATAAAATCAATGTCCACTCAGTGAACTGGAAGTTTAGAGTCTGACACTCAAAGAAAACTTCTCATATTTCAATTTGAAGAAAGAAATTAACTTATCATATTCAACTCTGCCCAACATTTTCAGTTATGGAAAGTGGCTTACAATAAATATGTCTGCTGCCAATTCTGATTCAATAGTAGGAACTGTCTGGCACTGTGCTGAAAAGGTTCATGAGAAAAAGGCTGAGACAAAAAAATGCCATAATTAATTATTAATGTCTGGCATGGACACAGGATTGATTAAGTTTGTCCTCAATTTTTAAATAACTTGAGAACTGGTTTAAGGTAGATTATGTGAAGGCAATATTTATTTGCATAAATATTACCTTACTATTAGACATTATCATCATCTTTGTGATTGTTTAAATACTAGAACAAGAGATGATTATCAAGAGTACAGTTAACTGATTTGTTACTTATCCTTTAAAGTCATGATTTCCAAACCTAGCATTTAAGTGATGATTGTGTATGTATAGCTATATTGTGTATCATTTAGACTTGGTCAAGTACATAAACAGAAAACTCAACTCAAAAACGTCTAGTCAAGGCTATGGTTTTTCTAGTAGTCATGTATGGATGTGATAATTGGACTATAAAGAAAGCTGAGCACCAAAGAGTTGATGCTTTTGAACTGTGGTGTTGGAGAAGACTCTTGAGAGTCCCTTGGACTGCAAGGAGATCCAACCAGTCCTTCCTAAAGGAGCTCAGTCCTGGGTGTACATTGGAAGGTCTGATGATAAAGCTGAAACTCCAATACTTTGGCCACCTGATGCGAAGAGCTGACTCATTTGAAAAGGCCCTGATGCTGGGAAAGATTGAAGGCAGGAGGAGAAGGGGATGACAGAGGATGAGATGGTTGGATGGCATCACTGACTCAATGGACATGAGTTTGAGTAAACTCCGGGAGTTGGTGATAGACAGGGAGGCCTGGTGTGCTTTGGTTCATGGGGTCACAAAGAGTCAGACACGACTGAGTGACTGAACTGAACTGAACAACTCAAAAAAATTTGAATGAGGTAGAGACTTACTGTATTTTTCTCTCCCATAGAAGTCCCAAGATAGGCAATCCAAGGCTGATATAGAGGCTCCAAAGTCATTAGTAACCTGATTGTCTTCTGTCTTTGTATTCTACCTTCCTCAACCAAAGGCTTCTGTCATCAAAGCTGCCTCATTGCCCAAGACAGCTGTGGCTCTCCAACCATCATATCTGTATTCTAACCAGGAAGAAAAAAGAAAGGAGAAAATTGCAAGTGGAAGTGTTTTCCCAGTGAGTCAGCCCTCTTTTAAATAGATTTCCCAGAAGCCCCACTTGATGACTTTCAATTACATCCCACTGACCATCTCAAGCAGTAAGGGAATGTGGGAACTTCTCTTTTCAGCAGAACACATTGTAATTTGAGAGATAGGGAGAATGGGTATTTTGGTAGGCAACTAATGATCTCTGACACAGCTTCCTTATTAGAAACATGCTGTTCTAAGGCCTTAGTGATTCCACTAGACCATACGCTCCATGAAAGCATGGACCTGGTCTATTTTGTTCACTATACCCCCTCATCCCACCCTACCCCCAACCCCCCAGCACCCAGAACACAGCATAAACAGTTAATCAGTGAATAAGGGACCAAGTCAGAATGAAAACCCTAACTTCCCCCAAAGCCCAAATACCTCCCCAAACCTCCATGCTTTGAGGGCTGTACAAAGAGGTAAATGGTAGAGCTTTGAAAGAAGCTAGAGAGACAGATCAGAGGTTAAGTAGTGACAGTCCTGGGCTTCCCTGGTGACTCAGACAGTAAAGAATCTGCCTGCAATGTGGGAGACCTGGGTTCGATCCCTGGGTCAGGAAGATCCCCTGGAGAAGGAAATGGCAATCCACTCCAGTATTCTTGCCTGGGGAATTCCATGGACAGAGGAGCCTGGTGAGCTACAGTCCATGGGGTTGCACAGAAGTGGACATGACTGAGCCACCAACACTAACTAAGTGACAGTCCTGGATGTCTTTTCACACTAGAGCTTTTAAACACAGATCCCACAAGGGGCCATGAACAGACAGCAAGGGGTGGAAGAGAGTCAGTAGAACAGTACACAGTTCAGTTCAGTCGCTCACTCTTTGCAGCCACATGGACTGCAGCATGCCAGGCTTCCCTGTTCATCATCAACTCCCGGACCTTACTCAAACTCATGTCCATCCAGTTGGTGATGCCATCCAACCATCTCAGCCTCTTGTCATCCCCTTCTCCTCCCACCTTCAATCTTTCCCAAAATCAGGGTCTTTACAAATGAGTCAGTTCTTCGCATCAGGTGGCCAAAGAATTGGAGTTTCAGCTTCAGCATCAGTCTTTCCAATGAATATTCAGGACTGATTTCCTTTAGGATGGACTGGTTGGATCTCCTTGCGGTCCAAGGGACTCTCAAGAGTCTTCTCCAACACCACAGTTCAAAAGCATCAATTCTTCGGTACTCAGCTTTCTTTCTAGTCCAACTCTCACATCCATACATGACTACTGGAAAAACCACAGCCTTGACTACATGGACCTTTGTTGGCAAAGTAATGTCTATGCTTTTTAATATGCTGTCTAGGCTTGTCATAGCTTTTCTTCTAAGGAGCAAGTGTCTTTTAATTGCATGGCTGCAATCACCATCTGCAGTGATTTTGGAGCCCAAAAAAATAAAGTCTGACACTGTTTCCACTGTTTCCCCATCTATTTGCCATGAAGTGATGGGACCAGATGCTATGATCTTAGTTTTCTGAATGTTGAGTTTTAAGCCAACTTTTTCATTCTCCTCTTTCACCTTCACCAAGAGGCTCTTTAGTTCTTCGATTTCTGTCATAAGGGTGGTGTCATCTTCTTATCTAAGGTTATTGATAATTCTCCCAGCAATCTTGATTCCAGCTTATGCTTCATCCAGCCTGGCATTTCACATGATGTACTCTGCATATGAGTTAAATAAGCAGGATGACAATATACAGCCTTGACAGTATACTCCTTTCCCGATTTGGAACCAGTTTGTTGTTCCATGTCCGGTTCTAACTGTTGCTTCTTGACCTGCTTACAGATTGCTCAGGAGGCAGGTCAGGTGGTCTGGTATTCCCATCTCTTTAAGAATTTTCCACAATTTGCTGTGATCCACACAGTCAAAGGCTTTGGCATAATCAATAAAGCAGAAATAGATGTTTTGCTGGAACTCTCTTGCTTTTTAGATGATCCAGCAGATGTTGGCAATTTGATCTCTGGTTCCCACAGAAAAACCACAAAAGGACAGCTAAGGGGCCCAGTAAAATAAGCTAAATCAGTCAACAGATTGGAGGAATGAGCCTATTTTTAACCTCTTGTAGTTATCACATGCATTATCCTTGATTGTTTTGTAAAGGTTTTCACTTTTTGTTTTGTTGTTGTTATTTAGTAGTACAGGCTGAGCTACTAGAAAAGAAGAATTCATGTGAGCAAACCATGGAGGACAAACTCACTGTTCTCTGAATACTCACTGAAGGGGGAACCGCCAGGATTAGTAGCAGCTCTGCCCAGTAACTATTACAGGCTGAGGAATCACCTTAGAACATGTCTTCTTAGAAAATGACAGTCAATGTAATACTTCTAAACGTGGCTTTTTAAAACCTGAGAGCTTAAAAGTTTGTACTCCTCCCTTCTGGTCATAATTATCAGGTTTTTTCTCTTGAACGCCACAAGGCTGCAGAGGAGGACTGCGTAGTCAGCTCTCTGTATCCATGGGCTCCACATCTGCCAACACGGAGGGCAGACTCTCCTATGCCATTTCATATAAGGGATGTGAGTGTCAGCAAATTTTGATATCCAGAGGGGATCCTAGAACCAATACCCCACAGATACCAAGAGACAACTGTACTTAGGACAGGACATGCTGGTTGCCCACTTAATCCCGAAGTCATGCAAAGTTAAAGATGGGCAAAGCATTGAGAAATATTGACACCATAGGCCCAAATTGTTCCACAAGTCTAATGTCCTTGTGGCCAAAGCACTGGCCCCAGCTCTCTGGGATTATCTGAACACTTTGCTATTCACCAGATTTTATTTTGATAACAATAATTTGGCCAGAATTCTCTTTCCAATTACAGCTTTATAGATGTTTTGCAAGGTTCTTAAAATAGGAACAAATGTGATTTATGTAGTGGAACATAACATTAGCAGTTGATTTAATTATGGGGCAGAAATGCATATGGAAATGTTTAAAAGAAATTTCCATTGTCAATTAGTTTTTGAAAACAAAGAAAACTCAAAATTTTAATTATAAAGAGATGCACAGTAAACTATGAAAGGATACTTTAGCATCAGCGATATATAATTTATTTCCTTCGTTTATTGGTACTCCCTCCCCCACCCCCTAAGAAATATTACTATTAAAATGTGTCAAAAATATTTTATTGTCTATTTGTTTCCCAAATTGAATTATAACCTGATGGATTAGTTTCATTAAAAAGTTACAAAGAATTGAGAAAAAAGTTCAGTAATATTAGAAATAATAAATATACCAATGCAAATAAAATAATAAAGATAAGTGGAAAAGGAAGCAAAATACCCGGAATACCATAATCTGCTTGTTTCTTAATGTCCCTAAGCTGAGTGATTCATAACAAATTTCTAGAAGAGTATTTTATATTTAATTAATTCATTATCAATTAGCTTTTAGTTTCCTTAGAAGTTAAGGGTCAAATGTTCAAGCATAGCAATTCCTGACTTCTGTCTTTGCAATTTAAGATAGCCATTACTTAGTACTGTTTTCTCTAAATAATCCTTAAACACTTGATGGTACAGTTGTCCGCACTTCATTCGTTTCCTAATGAGACAAGTATGTGTGTGTGTTAGTCACTCACTCATGTTCGACTCTTTGTGACCCCATGAACTGTAGCCTGCCAGGCTCCTCTGTCCATGAGGCTTCTCCAGGCAAGAATACTGGACTGGGTTGCCTTACCCTCCTCCAAGGGATCTTCCCATTCCAGGGATTGAACCCAAGTCTCCCACGTTGCAGGCAGATTCTTTACTGTCTGAGCTACCAGGGAAGTCTGAAAGTGTAATTCTAAATATACTGAGGTTTCTAGGCACTTTTTGTTTAAGAATTTCCAGTTATGCCTTGAATGCTCTGCCCATTCCCAATCCAACCTCCAGGGTATGAGAAATCTGGCAGAAATGGTTTTAGATGCCATTATTAATATTTGTCAGGTCATGAAATCCATGCATTTTAGAGCTTGAAGGAAACTGATAGGTTTGAAGATCTATTTGGTATTCTGAGATCTCCAGCCTGATTCTCTTTGATGTTTCTCTGGGTATCATTGAATATTTAATCCTATTCATTACCTGGACCATATCATTTCATAAACGTTCCAAATGAATATTTTCTGATCTACCCAGTGTGACATTTTACTTCACCTTTTCAAAGGTAGATTTATGAAAGAGAAATATACACTGTTTTAGAAAACTTGGTCTGAATTTCCCAGCACATTTTTAAGCACTTCAAGGTTATAGTCCAAATATGACCATATGCCTTCCCCCACCCCATGAAACCCTAGAAGCATCCAAAACTCTATTGCTATACTAACGAACTATCTCCAGCATTCATCCAGGAAACCAAATCTAAATCATCATAATTCCTGGACTGACAGAAAACGACATTTAAGTCAGTATCTCTCTAAAGAACTTCTGCTCTCTTACTGTTTATGGAGTTATTTTCAAAATACAGTTGTAAGCTATAGCCTACTGTGAGCTCCCACTGAAGGCCTAGACATAATTTTCAGCAAATCTATTACTTAGATTGAAAGTCAACTTTGTTACAATAGTGCTATTCTAATTCAAACCACAAATCCTTCTCTAAAATAAAATCCTCTCTCTCAGGTCTGCAGGAAAAGAAAGTGCATTCTGTACAGGTTAAAAACCCATTGATTTCTGAGCATCTGACAACTCAGTTCTCTTTCAAACACCTACCAAAACCCTAGCCCCTCCAGAAAAGATCCCATGTCTTGGAGGCAGTGAATCCAAGGTCACAGCTACCAATCCAGAGAGTCCGGCACCACACTGAGCAAAATAACACACTTAAAGGAAAAGCTATCATTTTGCTTAATAATTTATCTTATTTTTGTTTCATGAGAACTTACCTTGATTCTGTAGCACATAACATATAAAGATACTGTATTTATTTTTTCTTTACACTGGCTTCTGTGTTCCTCACTAATTACACCAATTCTAACTCTTAAAGGACCCTCAAAGCATTACTTTATGAGGTTTCTCACATAGAAGGATATTTTCAAAGATTAACTTTAAATCTCCTTGTTCTTTAACTTGGGAAAATCAAAGCAAATTGATAAATACCCACAAATGACCATTGCTTACTCACTTACAACTCCTCGGCCCTCTCTAATTCTCTAAATGAACCAAATGTAACTCACAGGAAAGGATCAGGGCTCTTATTTAATGGGAGTGGACTGTTGCTTACAGATTATTTCAATAATCTGAGTGATCAATAAATATAAGAATATGACATACATGTTCCACTGGAAGGATGTAATTATTTTATTAGTCAAAGAATCTTGATGACTGTGTCTCTAGTACCTAGAAAAGACTCAGGTTCTGGAGTCTAACTGCATGAGCTCAGATCTCAGCTCCATCACTTCTAGGAAGACCTGGATTTTCTGTCTGGTGCAATTGGTACCATCATCACAATAACATACCTTGTCGGGCTATGGTTAGGATTAAATGACAGAAGATGACAGTTTGGGCAGAGGAGGTGGGAGAGAAGCGTGAACAGGGACCTCTCTCTATTTGCTTCCTTTTTCACGCTCTGACTTCTGAGTATCTCTCACTGTTACCAGTGTTTTCCTGCTGCTCTCTCAATTCAGGGTCTAACTGCAAATATCACGGCGCGAGAATTGCCCTGTCATACGAGCATTTACTCCATGTACAGTCAGTGGGCCATAAGGTGAACTCACGTGGTTTGGCAAATTCTATTCAGTTTATTTCATCCGAAGCTTGAAATTTTTTGTAAAATATTGGGTTCCACACAGGCTAGGGCTCTTACTGGATGAGGCCTTCCAAGGCTCCATGTTGGAATCTTACCTAGTTTTATATTTCTAGCCCAAGGCTATTTACAGTCGTATTCATAACCACAACTTTACAGACAACTTATAATTCTAGCTACCATTACTAAGGGCCTTCTATGTGCCTGATACTCCATTTGTTACTTGCCTTACATAATACTACAATATGGGCATTTGTTCTGCTTTTTGTTTAACTTGCAGGGAACTGAGACTTGGGAACTTAAATAAATAACTTGCCCAAGACCACACAGCTAGGGATGGGCCAAGCTGGCACTCAAAGTAAGGTTTGAGTACAAAGAGGGCAAAGAAGGGAGATAGATTCCAACTTACATGCCCAATACAATGCACTGGTATCGGGTCAGAGCTGTGTTAAGAAGCATTTTGGGGCTGGGCCTAAGCTCAGGGAAGAGAGTGCTGTTAACAACAGATGACGTTTTGCAGGGAGAAAGGAAGAGGGTAGTAGATGCTTTGCTGCCTCCTGAATACCTGGCAACCTTTAACCACCTAGTTTCTACACACAGAGAAAAGAGATGAATTTGCCTCTTTGGAATACCTTCTAGTGATTTTCTGTCCCTTTTCATCAAAGAAAAACATATCATTTTTGAAACCTTTAACCCCCACAGAAGCCTTTCCAGAGCAGGTCCCTTTGTTGAGTGCAGATTTTTCATCTCCTGGGCTTCAGGGAGACCAGCAGTAGCTTGATTTCACAATCTATTCTCAACCAGGATATCTTCTCTCCTGACCATTTTGATGTCTAATTTTCTGACACTGGAGCCTACCTCTGATTGCTTAATCTCTCTGCAATGTAATTTCCTTGCCTATCTTTTTATTTTTATGTTTTTAAGTCTTTATTGAATTCGTCACAATATTGCTTCTGTTTTTACATTTTGGCTTTTCTGCCGCGAGGCATGTGCAAACCTAGCTGCCCAGCCAGGGATCAAACCCACATCCCCTGCACTGGAAGGCAAAATCCCAGCCACTAGACTGCTAGGGAAGTCCCTTCCTATCATTTTAAAAAGTTTGTTGGGTGGAGTGGGTGAGGGGGAGGGGTACAGAGGTGGACAGTGATTCTCAGTCCTCCCTGCATATCAGAGTCACCTAAGCAGCTTTATAAACATGCCTGTATCTGGGCCCCAGGCCAGATCAGTTGGATCATCTCTGGAGCTGGGGCCCAGAGATCAGCTTTATTAAAAGCTCCCAAATGATTCTAATATACATCCATCCAGGGTAGAGAATCACTCAACTACTACTAACTAATAATAAGCATGGTATCAATTAATATCATTAGATAAATAAACTTGCTAGGCTTAGCTTCACTTTCATGCATCTTGTAGAGGCTAACTAGTTCCTTTAAATACTTATCTGCAAGTGTTTTAAAACACAAATTTCAGACAACTTTTAAACACTTTGGCTTTCTTATGAAATTGTTAGGTAACTACACTGTTGGATTTATTAGCCTTCCTCCTTTACAGTGTATAGTGCTCCAATTTAGTTTATAACTTACTGTGTTTGCTAAATCAAGTGTTTGTCAAAGTGCAGTCTTTGGACCATCTATATCAGAGCCACCTGAGGTGTCACTTTTTAAGGCAAATGAAGATTCCCAGAGCTATTTGAGGCCTACTGGATCAGAGCCTCAGGAGGTGATGCCTGAGAGTCAGTGTTTTTAAGCAGCATCTACAGCAGGTTGTTAGCATGCTAAAATGTAAGAGAAGGACCCCCTTCTTCTTAGATTGATTTGTACAACAGGTACCATTGCACCATAGCACTAGACACACACGGGAGTTTAATAAACTCTCTGATAACTGTCATGATGAGGCGTACAAAATACTGACTGTAGCATTTGCACATAGGTCTTATATTGCTTTCTTTTTTAAGTGTACTCTTCCATTTTTACTTACGTCTAAGCAAACTACTCTTTAGTTGAAGATAGCTGTTAGGTTTGTGTTTTTACTTGGCTTTGAGTGCTGCCTTCCTGTTTTATTAGTTCTGTTGAATTCATATAGATCTCAAAATTAGGAACAGCAGTTGCTCTCTGCTGAGCTTCTCTGTAAACAGATTTATCCTCAAGGACTTCTTCCTTGCTGCAGAAACCAATTACCTAGGAATTGGGTAGACAAATCATGTGGCCCTGGGCCCCAGGTTGAAAAACAGAAATCTCAATCTGATGTGCAACTCACCACTCAGCTACTTAGAGTTTAGCCCTGGTCCCTGGATTCCTCGGTCCTGATATTTTTCTTACAAAAATCATCTAGTATTTGGTTCCTAAAGCCCAGTCATCATTAATGAATCAGTGGATATAAAATCTTTTTAATACCTGATGTAAAAGCCCCATTTCACGTACAAAACAACCCTTCTTCTTGCATTAGTACTAGAGTGCTGTGTGTTGGTAAATCTAAAATTCAATTATGATGTTTTATAACAGGTAGATTTCACCACAGAGGCTTTTGGAAATTGAAATTCATGTGTGGCTAAATACGTGATGACCAGATATGGTTTTCATAAAGCATGTTTTCTTCAAGGAGGAAAATTGTCCTCCTTGAGTTTTATGGTCATTCTAAACTAGGGAGGATTTGTAATGATGTCAAAGGCTGGCTTTCTCTAGAAGATGAATAGCCACCCATAGCTGACTCTGTGAGGTCATATTTTCCTGTTCCTAATGATCCCCAGGATGATTTTGAGTCACTTTTGTAGCCTTGAACAAAATATAGTTTTCTGGATGATTATTTTACTTTACACTATATAAAGCAAAGAGACTAGATCTTTAACATTATGATCTACATGTGCATTCAAACACAGTGCCATTAGCCATCAGATTCACCCATTCAGAGGCCCCTTGGTTTCAGCTCACGTGCACTTGAGACAAACAGAAGCTGGTTTAGGACAAAATGAGCTCATTCTCCTGGACAGAGGAAAAATTCAGTCACTCATGTACTGTTCAGAGAAGGCAATGGCAACCCACTCCAGTACTCTTGCCTGGAAAACCCCATGGACGGAGGAGACTGGTAGGCTGCAGTCCATGGGGTCGCCAAGAGTCGGACATGACTGAGCAACTTCACTTTCACTTTTCACTTTCATGCATTGGAGAAGGAAATGGCAAGCCACTCCAGTGTTCTTGCCTGGAGAATCCCAGGGATGGCAGAGCCTGGTGGGCTACCGTCTATGGGGTTGCACAGAGTCGGACACGACTGAAGCAACTTAGCAGCAGCAGCAGCAGCATGTACTGCTGGTTCTTCAGTACAACCATGAAAGCTTTATCTGCTTTAGAACTCAGATGTCAACTCTGGAGTGCTTTAGAGGTAATAATAAATTCATAGACATCCTTCCTAGAAAATGCTGGTGAGACCGTCCGTCGTCTGTATCACAAACAACAGCAAACATTTTGCGGCATTGTGTACCAGGCATTTTGCAAGCGCTTTGCATGCATTATTTCATTCAGTCCCTACAGCAAGTCCTAGAGCCAGTACTCTTTGTGATCCTATTTCATAGAAGAAATTAAAGCACATAGCTGTGCCACAGGTAGCCACAGTTAAAGTACAGTTTAAGTAGGTCTGTCTGGCACCAGAGCCTGTGTTCTTATCACCCCTGAATTATACTGCTTCTGTCAGAAAATAATAACATTGTAACAACTAACATTAATTGAATGCTAGCTATGTGCCAGATGAGTTAGATGCACTTTCCCTGTAATTGGTCACTTTTTCAGGTAACCATTATTATCACCGTTTTGCAGAGGAGGAAACTGAAGCTGAGAGAGGTTAAGTAAATTGACCAAAGTCTCACGATCAGGAGGCAGAACCAGGTTCATAGGGTGGGCCTGCATTGACTGGTCAGTGCCCACCTCCCAGTCTTCCATGCTCTATGGCTATAGAATGTCAAGGATAACGAAGTCACAGAGACTCTGTGACAGTGGCACAGAGAAAGTCAAATGGCCACTGCTGTCCAGCCATCTCTCCTCTGCACACAGGAGCAGAGCTCTGACCTGGGAGGAAGGGCTCTAGCAGCTGGGACTGGACGTGGGAGAGGATCAAGGTTAAATGCAAAGCTGCAGTGCAGGGACCCGAAGAATGGGCAGAGTCATATGCAGGGTTGGAGGCAACAAAGAAATGTGGGGAGGGGACAATGGACAGACTCAAAGTGGTTGGGCAGAGAGGAACCACTAGGTCCAAGGCCACAGAACTGGAATGAGCAGCATTTACAGAATAGGCAGTTTAGGGAGATAGCCCCAGGCCTGGAAGAGCAGCAACAGAGCCCCCACGTGATTTGGAGGAAGGTGGTCAGAAAGTCAGTGGATATGGGGGAGGGATGAAATCCTGCCAGTGACCTCATCAGACTCCTGATAAACCGAGTTAACCCATCCCCATCTGAATGAAAAGCACGGTCATCATGAACTTTATTTGTAATCTCTGCCCTGTAGAGATAGATAAAGCAGTCTGTCATCCCCCCTCCCAGAACTTGCTGACATTCCCGCTTCCCATTTACCCAATTTACTTTGACTAGAACAGCCATCTACTGAATTCATTACCGGTTTTTGTTGTGAAAGTGTCTTGACTCTGGTTAGTGTCTTCAATAAAACATGTCTCACTTTGTTCTCTCTCAGTCAATCTCCCTGGACACCCCACGTAATCATCCTTTTGTAAACAAAGCAGGCTTTGAAGCCACTAGGAGTCCTGCAAGGCTGAGAGAGATGAGAATGAGCTACAGGCTCCCTGGTGGAAACCGGAGACTGGAAATCTTCCATAACCTTCACTGTTTTTCCTGATTACGAAAGTAGCAAGTATTCATTGTATAAAATATATGAAAGCACCAAGAAAAAAACTATTATCCAACAGAGATAAGCAAATATAACATCTGGTTTAGAGTATTTTGGTTTTAGAGCACTACATATATGTAATCAAATATATTATTATGTGATGTCAAATCAATATTTAGCATATGAATTTGTAATGACTACATATTAGACCATCCTATTGAATTTCTGGTACTTACAGTTCAGGATTTCTTTTTGCCTTTTTATATTAGGCTGTTATGTTTGCTTTGTGGATACATATTCAAACCCTGCCTTATTTGTTTCCTCTTTATGCTTTCTTTATTTTCTAATGTGTATAACTTGATTTAATATATGTATACATTGTGAAATGATTGCCACAGTTAAGCTGATTAACACATTTATCATCTCACATAGTAACCACCTTTTTTTAACAACAAATGTCATTGTCTACTTTTCTTTTTAGAGTGACATAATGAAATTGACCTCTGTATGCTTTCAGAAATTTATAATACTGGTCCTGAGACCCAAAAAACCCTGCCAAATAAGCACTAGAAAATAGAAATTCTGTTTTGTCTTGAGCTCTGCCATCAATTCCCTAAACGGCTGCAGGCAAATCCCTCTTCTCTGTGTGCCATATTCCACATCTGTCGTGCACTGTCTGGTTTAAACACACCACACTTTAGCAAATGGAGGGTTCTACCTGGCTGCCACGGCACTGAGCCACACAAGAGCTGGTGTCTCCTACAGAGAAACAACTGCAGGGGCATGGGCCTGGCATTGTGCTAAGAACACCGTACAACTTTTTCATTTAATCTTCCCAACATCCCACTGAGGTTAAGAACTATCACTCTTCACATGCAATAGAAGAGGAAAATGAGGCTCAAGGAGGCTAGGTAACTTGGCAGGGACCTAGCAAGTAACGAGTTGGGGTTCAAGCCCAGCTTGAGCCACTAGTCCCTGGCAGCGTCTATGACTATTACTGGAGTAAAGCACTCCACCCCAAGAGTCCAAGCTCTGTAACCACATCCTGTGAGGGAGCATACTGACCAACTGCTTTTCAAAGATAACACATCTGCACATTTTGGAAGCCAATGGGAGACTGTCCATGAGGCAGATTTTCTTAAATGTTCAAATGAAGTAGGAAGCACTGAAAACAGATGTGTGACACAGGAAAGAAAAATGGCTCTTCAGACACTGGAAAATTGAGACAACTCAAGGATCCAACTTTTAAACAGAGCCCCCAGATCCTGACATTTCCGAGGGCCCTGGTCTTCATTATCTTTCCTGAGTATTTTAATCACAAAAGCATGTAGCTCTTTAACATCTCCCTCATCCTGCCCCTCCCCTGCGCAAGGAAATGGTATTTTGAGTTTTTGAAAGCAGCCCACAGATACAGGTCTATTTTTGTGAATCCAGACACATCCCTCCAATATTCCCTCATTGTCCCATCCTCCACTGTGTCAGTCCCTCCCTTCCACCCTCACACACACAAAGGCCCCCAAGGAGGCCTCGGAACAGGGAGGACCTCGCCCACCATGCCTGCCAGCCTCCCTGCCCCACGATGACTCACACACATTTCACAGAGCCACCAAGGCAGAAGAGAACTGATTACCCAGAACAAGCCGGTTGCCATCCTTCAGTCTGAGATTTCTGCAGCTAAGCCTCTGCCTGCTGGGCCTGGTACTATCTCTGTTCAGCAACCAAGTGACACATTATTCTGGAAGAGGAAGAAAATGGAGAAGAGACAAAGGACAACTTTGGCCTGCTGGGACTCAGGCTGTGCTGACCAACTCAGCCACTAGCCCCACGTGACTAGACCGTACTTGAAATGCGGCTAGTCCAAATTGAGATGTGCTGCAACTGTAAAACAGACAACAGATTTCAAAGATTTCACATGGAGAAGAGAATGCAGACTATCTCAGTAATAATTTTTATGCTTATATATTTTTGTTTATTTTTTATCTAAATTTTTACAATGTTGTGTTGGTTTCTGCCATGCAACGATGCAAATCAGTCAAAATTATACATCCCCTCCTTCTGTAGCCTCCTTCCCCTCCCCACACTGGAAACATCATCTTTCTTAGAAATGCAGGTCTCTAGGCCTTGCTGAAATTTTTCTGAATTACAGTCTTCAAATGTGAGTCTTAGGAACCAAAGTCTCAGAAGACGCCCAGGTGACTTGTGTGCACACGAAAATCTGAATGATACTACTGGAATTGGAATCTACTTTTTTGCCTGATCAGCAGCCGCTTACTCTTATTCCAGTAACATCCCCTCATGTGCCTAAGGAAACTCCTTCTCAGGATTTAGAGCAGGGCTAGGCTGTTCCTTTAATTCCAAAAGGTACCTGAGACCCGGGCCCAGCCAACTAGAGCCTTAGGAGGACCTGGAATCTGCTGCTGGTCATCTCTGGGGGCGCAGAGGAGGATATATTCAGGGTGTCCCTCCAGCCCCTGCTTCAGCCTCCCTACTGTAAGACTCTGGATAGTTTCTTGTGCTGAAAACACATTTGAAAAATCACAGCTCCCGATACTCTCTGAAGTCTCTTCCAGCCCTATGGCTCTATGGTCCAGCCTCACAAGCTCCCTCATGGACACGCCTTTGAGGGAGCAGGCACAGGAGCTGCTGCTGTGTCCTTGGAAAGGAAGAGAGGGCATCACTGTCTGAGAGAATGTGGTGTTCTCCTTAGACTTCTCTCTGTTTCACTGGGGAAGCTTTCTGATACAGGCAGATTTATCTCAGCTCTAATCCCTTTAGGTGTGACACGGTGAACGGGCAGCTGAGGTAACTCCTTTGATGATTTTTCTTCTGGAAGTCTAACCCTCGAAATACAGCTTCAAATAATACTAAAAGGTTAACTGATGCCCAGTTTCTGGAGCTCCCTTTATAAACGATGTGAATCCTACGGTCTCTCATGTTACTGTTGACCCCTCAAGCATCTCACCAGGGTTGGGACATGATGGGTAGGGGTGGGAATTCACTTCACAGAAGACACGCAGGGATTGATGATAGTTGAGCAATCCAGGGGGTCTAGGCTGTATGTGGGAGATTGTTTCCTGACCTGGCCTCTCTCAGAACAAGCCAGACAGGTCCAGAAAGCCAATCAAGGAGAAAATGGAAGACAGATCCACAAAGAGAAAAGGTCACTTAGGTTGATAGATTCAAAGTCCAGAAGAATCCGGTTACTTGGTGGACCAGCAGAGAGGAGGGCTTCCCTGGCTCAGTGATAAAGAATGTATCTGCCTGTAATGCAGGAGACAGAGGAGATGCAGGTTTGATTTTGGAGTCAGGAAGATCCTCTGGAGGAGAAAATGGTGCCCACTCCAGTATTCTTGCCTGAGAAATCCCAAGGGCAGAAGAGCTTGGCAGGCTACAGTCCATGGGGTCTCAAAGAGTCAGATATGATTGGGCATGCATGAAGCAGAAAGGACATTTGCTCAGCTCAAGAGACTAACTAAATGGAGCCTAAGAATATGAATTCTCTCTGTGAAGAGGATATTTTTCAAGAACTTAATTACTTGCAGAGATTTTCGGAAGAATCATCTCTTAAACTGACCAAAGTGAAATTTCCCATGTCCAGCATGCACCTGTTACTTCCTGCCCACGTGGCGCAGGTCCTCATGACAGGCTGACTTCTGGCTGAAGCTTGTGTTTATCATGCTGGAGACAACTATCACAAGACTGTCCATCCTCTGAACTTCAGAGAAGGCCCTGTGGGGCACAGGAAAGAAACTTCCAAGTTATGCTGCTAGATCTGCTCTTTTTTTATTGCTGTGGTCTAGGGCAAGTCATTTCACATGTCTAACTTGATTAAAACTTCTATAAAATGACTGGTTTCAGCCAGATGATCTCTAGGGCTCCTTTCAGCTCTAACAGAGACTCTAAGTACAGACCCTGAGGAGGGGCCAGCCTGTGCAGCCATGGGAGTCCTCATTATCCCAAGTCAAAGATGCACCTGAGATGCGCAGCCTCTGGGTGCACACCTCTGGGACCAGGCCTGTTTCACTTGACCCATAGGAGAATGCCAACTGGAAACTCCCTGAGTGCAGAGTGGGGACAAAGAGCACCAAGGCCTCCCTTGTGGGCTCTCTACACAAAAATATTGCACCCTGAGCTGGCTTCCACTGCTTTCTGCTTCACCCCATCTCCCCGGAGCCAGTCACAGCCTGGCACATACAGCTCAGAGCCTTTGAAGAGACAGCCTCTGCTAGAGAAATGAGGCATGCTCACCTGTGCTGAGGGCTATCCTTCTTCCCCCAGGACCAGGTCCCTTTAAGGGACATGGAAACATCCTGCAACCCTTCACCCTCTCCCAGAAGAGGGAGGGGGCATACAGTCTCAAATAAAGGCCATCTGCCATGCATCTAGCCCTAAACAGCAAGGCCAGAGCACACCACACTTCCATGCAGCTTGCCCTGCAAGCTCAGACAGTGTGCAATTGGGCTCTGGCAATAGGCTGAGCCTTCTTTTCCACAGCTAAGGAGACAGAAAAATCTCTTTCAAGATTCTTGACTCGTGTCTGGGGTCTTTGGAACAGAGCTGGAAGTAGTCAGTTGTTATTACTTGGATCTAGGATTTCCTATCCAGATTCAAGCCTTTATGAGAACAAATTCCAAATACTGCCTGGTTGAATGCAGGATCTAAAGCAAGGACCCAACAGTGGTGCCAAAGTTCATGAGGGAATTAGATATGGTGGCTCCAGTTTCAAGGATTGTCTGCTGCCCAACATTTGGGGCTTAGAAATTGCCTTTGGAACTGCTTAGTATGGCTACAGATTCCTCTCCTCCCTTGTCTGGGCTGTCACAATGGCTTTTTAAGAAGCCAACTGTGAAGTTTTACTTTTGTGTGTGTAGTTTTTTCCTTTTTTTCCCTAGACTGTGGCCACTGGACATAACATACAATGGCCTTTACACCCAAAAGAATTGAAACCAGGATCTCAGAGATATTTGCTCACCCATATTCATAGCCATATTATTCACAGTAACCAAGAGTTAGAAGAAACCCAAGTGTTCATAAACAGATAAATGGATAAACAAAATGTGATATGTACATATAATGGAATATTATTCACCCTTAAAAGGGAAGGAGATTGGGACACATGCTACAACATTTGAGGACATTATGCTAAGTGAAATAAGCTGGTCAGAAACACAAATATTGTATGGTTCCATTTATATGAGGTATCTAAAACAGTCAAATTCATAGAGACAGAAAATAGAATGGTGGTTGCCAGGGAGCTGGGGGAATAGAGAATGAGGAATTGTTTAATAGGTACAGAGTTCCAGTTTTGCAAAATGAAGCAAGTTCTGGAGATTGGTTACACAACGATGTGAAAGTACCTAACACTAACACTAATACTCCAGTCCTAAAACAGTTAAGGTAATCAGTTTATGTTATACACACTTTACAGCAATTACAATTTTTTTTAAAGAAAGAAGCAACAGTGGCAGCAGATGAGGCACAAGGAAAAGCAAGGCCTGTGTGGATTCCATTTTCATGTGCCTCAACAAATCTGGTGGCAAGGCCCTGGTGCTGCAAGAGTACTTGACCCTCGGTGTGTCTCAAGCTGAGCCTGGTAAAGAGGGGGCCCAGTTCTGTTCCACAGCCCAGCGCTGCGCTCAGTGTCAATCAGAATTTATCCTACTTCCCTTTAAGGTTTTGCCTGGGTCACTGAAGCCTTCTCTGCACAAGATGCCTGAGCACATACATGCCTGAAGAACTCACTGCCAGCACTCAGATGCGAATGCCTGAGTATTACACGCTGAATGAAAAGAACACAGATGGCTTCTGCTTCCACTCTGTCTCAGACTAACAGTCTGAAACACACCACCAAGGAAACAGTGGATGGAATCTCATCCCAACACCCAAGGCCATGATCACTGCAGAAAACATTTTTTTTCTAACTTTCCTCCATACTGCTCCCCCCAAAAAATAGCATAAGAGTTATTCCCCTCCTGCAATTCTTCCCTTCATCAAACTTGGGTCTCCTGCATAATCAGGGCAGACTCTTATGACCATCTGAGCTGCCGGGAAGCCCCCTGTTTGGGTTTTTGGGTAGGATCAAAATGAATTCTTGCTTGGGCCTCCTTATACCACGTCAGAATCTGCACACTGTAAGTACTTGATAAGAGAGGACTTGTTACTATTCTCTCCACCCAGCCAAATCCTACCCATGTTCCAAGAACCAGTTCAAGCCCCTTCTCTTCATAAAGTTCTCCAACAGCCCACCATGAACCAAAAGCCCACCATGAACTCTCCCATAACAATGATTATTCGCACCCTTCATCCTTGGGGCAACTCATCAGTGACCGGGGCTCATCAGGCTCCTCCACAAGTCAGGATGGAAGGGGTTAAGAACTGTCATTCTTAAAACTCCCATATGTACCAGAATCACAAGCAAAAGCTCATGGGTTGCACAGAATAACTGATAATACAGGATTGATTCAGTCCCATTTCCACACTGATTCAGTAAACATTTCTTGAACAGCCACCATATGGCAGGCACTGTCCCTGCAAGGATAACTGCTGGGAAAGCCCTCTTTAAGATTCTGAAAAGGGATTTCTCTAGTCTTTCCAATGCTGCTTTGGCAGTCAGTGTATTGAATATCTCTGCCTGGTGATACGCGAAACATAAACCCATTCAATGGAGCAAATTTAGTTCACGGGCAGTGATTTAATTCTTTCTTATCCTGAGTACCTCATATATTTCCAGGCTTGTAGAGGCTAGTAAGGGCATATGGATGGATGGGTGGATGGGTAGGTGGATGGATGGATGGATAGGTGGGTGGATGGATATTGTAGATAACATGAGCCTTACTCTGAGTTCCCCAGCAGACCCCAAGACAAAGATTTGAATGCAATCATGTACTTGGGCGATGATCCAAGGAAGATGATAAGGGAGGAGGGAAGTGAGACAGGTAAGAGAAGGAAGTCAATAAATGGGGTGTTATCAAACAAGTTACCACCTGACAAGCATCTAGTTACTTACCATGCACTGAATACTGAACGTCTTCCCTGCCACCCTACCCTACCTAACTGAAAGGTTATGGAATTCAGATGTTCTAAATAAGAATGTAAATACACAAATATTGTAGGTGCTGTTACCTGCTTTCAAATAAAGGAGTGTCATCTGCAAAGTGGAAATAATAAAAGCATCTATTTTGTAGGAATGTTGAGGTGATGAAATGAGACTGCTTGGCAAAGAGTAAGTACTCAGTATATACAAGGTATTTTTATTATTGCTTGAAACGAGTAAAAAAGTGTACTAGATGAATTTAAACTGAACTGAACTGCATTCCACTAACATTATTAAAAATTCAACCATAATGGGGGGGCTGTATGCAGATAGGTTAAAAATATTGATTTCTGATAAAAAAAATTTGAGCATTTATGAATACTCTACTAATAAAAAAGATGAATTGGACTAATCATCTACTACCAACAAATATGAAATAAAACACTTAGTTTTTTAAATTTAATTCTTTGAGGCCAAATCTCAGAGATTTAAGGGTACAAGTATCTGCTACTTTTCCAGAGTTTACTTTATGCCAATTTGCTTTTACAAAAGAACTACATTAGTACCTGTATTCACTAACTGAAAGAAATCAGAGGAGGGTTTTAGCTTTTATGAAGAAAGGTTGAAAGTCAAAGTAGTGTTCAGAGTTTCTTTTGCAGGCCTCATGGAGACAGCATGGATGTCAAGCAGAGCAGTGAGAATGAGACTACCAAGCTCCTTCCCCAGGATCTACACTCAGCACCTCAGCATCAAGCCACTATAGCTTTGAACTGCATCTGTGAGCATCTGTGCTTTATTTTGGTTTATTTTGTGCATCCGTTAGCAAGATGTGTCCTCATCTTGCTTCTTCAATTTATGCCATTTCAACTTAGGAAAGCTTACCCTACTTTCAGATTGCGGGAAAGGGAAAGTCGCTCAGTCTGTCCAACTCTTTTGTGACCCCATGAACTGTAGCCCACCAGGCTCCTCTGTCCATGGAATTTCCCAGACAAGAATACTAGGGTGGGATGCCATTCCCTTCTCCAGGTTACATTCCTAACCCAGGGATCAAACCCAGGTCTCCTGCATTGCAGACAGACTCTTTAGTGTCTGAGCCACCAGGGAAGCTCAGATTGTGGGGAAAACTGTATATCAAATATCATTCCTATGGAGTATAATAAAGCTATTGTTTTTCCAGTAGTCACGTATGGATGTGAGAGTTGAACTATAAAGAAAGCTGAGCACCAAAGAATTGATGCTTTTGAATTGTGGTGTTGGAGAAGACTCTTGAGAGTCCCTTGGACTGCAAGGAGATCAAACCAGTCCATCCTAAGGGAAATCAGTCCTGAATATTCATTGGAAGGGCTGACGCTGAAGCTGAAACTCCAATATTTTGGCCACCTGATGCGAAGAACTGACTCATTGGAAAAGACTCTGATGCCAGGAAAGATTGAAGGCGGGAGGAGAAGGGGGTGACAGAGGATAAGATGGTTGGATGGCATCACCGACACGATGGACATGAGTTTGAGCAAGCTCTGGGAGTTGGTGATGGATGGAAACCTAGTGTGCTGCAGTCTATGGGGTTGCAAAGAGTCAGACATGACTGAGCGACTGAACTGACGGAGGACACAGAAGGAAAAGGCAGGCTCAGTCGCCCCTCCTGTTATAGACTGGGAAAGTTTGACTGTCTTGTGCTTTAATGTTAAGTTCTTATTTGTTAGATTTCTTGTGCTTTAATATTAAGCTTTTATTTGTTAGATTTCTATGACCTTCACTTCTTGACATTTAGGGGAAAAAATTATATCTGATTCTGCACTGTGAACCGCATCTATTAAATAGATCGACTAGAAATCACGTCTGGCTGCTAGTAACTGAAACTTAAAATGGTGACTTAAATCCAGCAGAGATTTCTTTTTCTCTTATAAAATAAGAATCCTAGACTCTGGTGACTCCTTCCAGCTCTCGGTTCCACCATCCCTAGGGTGTATCCCTTGTCTTCATGCTGTCAGAGGGTGATCTCATGTAAGAGCAAGGGGAGGCTCCAAGCCCACGGAGGGCCTCCAGGGGAGGGGAAAAGACCCAGTTTTCAGCAGGGAGTAGAGCCGCCACAGCAAGAGCAGCCCGCCAGGCAGCAGCCCGCCCTCCTCACCTGTCAGCCAGCACCGCCTGCCCCTGACTGAAGGCCCCAGCCGGCAAGGCCAGCGCCGCTGTCCTGCTGGGCACAAGGCAATGATCTTCATGGATTATGTAATTTCCTTTCTATTTTACAGATAAAGACCATGTATTCCCACAGAAGTTTAGAGTCTTGTCCAAGGTCACACAGCTCAAAGAAAGGAAAGAGGAGATTAGAATCAAATGTGTCAAAGTCCAGTCTGATGCTAAATAGGACCCCAAGTTCCCACCAGCACCAGCCTTTCAAGAAATCAGCCCAGAAGCATGACTAAGACAGAAGCTTCTCAAGATACTCCTTTCTATCACCCAGGCCAATGCGGTCTGCTTCCTTGATGCCCAGCCTAGCTGGAGGTGCACAGTTGGGGTGCAAGTTGCAGATTCAGTAGCACTGAGGGGACAGGAGGCATTCATAACAAGTGGAGGGCAGGGGAAAGGCATCCCTGGAAATGCTACCCTTCCTGCAGTAGCCCTAGGAACGAACAGCTTAGCTCTGGCCCCATGAATGGGAGATGTGAGCAGTGGTAGGCGGGCCACCATCCTAGTTTACCAAGGACTTTCCTGATTTAGCAAGTAAGGTCCTGCAACCTGAGAAATCACTCAGACTCCAGCAAAGAAGGGCACTGGCCACCACAACGTAGTTCTCTGGTCTCTCATGGGCTGTATGCTTAAAGACTTTCAGTGGAAACTGAGAGAAGTGGAGAACAGGATAGAACAAAAGGCGGCTGGTCCACCACGAAGGACCTAACCCGGAAGAGGCGTTTGTTGAGTGCCACATTGATGAGTGGCACCGTACCAGATCCTGCCTGGACACGGGCGATCGTGGCTGATGTTTCCTGGGCACTCATCAGTGCCAAGCAGAAGAGTTTCCAGTAAGTGAAAGCAATAATCCTCACCACACCTCTTGGAGGCTCCTATGGCTCTTCTACTCACAGAGAGGACTCTGAGGCACAGGAAGGTTAAGGAATGTGCCCGAAGTTAAACAGCAGGAAGGTGGCAGAGCAGGGTCGGGCTGTCAGAGGGACCCCAGAGTCCATGTACTCCCTTCTTCACCACACTGCCTCGCAGAGGGGAGGTGGAGGCTCCTCTTCGCTCAAGAAACTGATTGCCTGGGAGGCAGGACAAGTTTGTTGTTCAGTCGCTAAGTTGTCTCAGACCCTGCAACCCATGGACTATAGCACACCAGTGGACAAAGCAAAGCTCAAATCTCTGAGGAGTAACAACACTGACTCCTCGGCTGGCGTTCTTTGAGCAGTTGCTGTGGGCCCGGCCTCTGCTCAGTCTCCACATAAAATGTCTAATTTAAATCCTCATTACCTAGAGTTAGTACTACTATCTCCATTTTACAGAGGATCAGACTGTGGCTTAGAGAAGTCAAGAATCTTACCCAGAGTCTCTTGTGAAATGAGGGGCAGAGATACAAATGCAGAAATCTCATCCCAAGACAGGGTAGAGCTGTGCAGTGGTTAGGAACTCGGGCTGTTACCTGTGAGCAGGCTCAGTAAGAGCCAGATGATACTACAAACCAAGTACCCTGGACATTAGCCATCCCTGTGTCTTCAGTTCTTTGTGCTGAGCATAGGACTCCAGTCTTGAGCCCTGGACTGTATTCAGATAGCCAGGCCAGAGCTGGTGGTGGCTGCCATTTTCCTGCAAAGGCCATCCGAGAGCATCATGGTGCAACACAAAACTTCCAGTCCTGCCACCATGGTCTTTTCTTTCAGGATAAATGCCACAGCATGGTGCTATTCTGGGAAACAGCTTTCCACACCCACCCCCGTGCTGCCCCTCCATTGTAGCTGTTTGATTCCCCTCCAGAGAAGACACATTATCTACCTACACAAAACCGTGGTATGGAGGAGGCCTTGTCAGGCTCTCCTGCCAGGCTCGGGCTATTATCATGGCATAACCGAAAGGCGTTATTCAGTTCAGTTCAGTTGCTCAGTCGTGTCCGACCCTTTGTGACCCCATGAATCGCAGCACGCCAGGCCTCCCTGTCTGCCACCAACTCCCGGAGTTTACCCAAACTCATGTCCATCGAGTCGGTGATGCCATCCAGCCATCTCATCCTTTGTCGTCCCCTTCTCCTCCTGCCCCCAATCTTTCCCAGCATCAGGGTCTTTTCCAATGAGTCAACTCTTCGCATGAGGTGGCCAAAGTACTGGAGTTTCAGCTTCAACATCAATCCTTCCAATGAACTCCCAGGACTGATCTCCTTTAGGATGGATTGGTTGGATCTCCTTGCAGTCCAAGGACCTCTCAAGTCTTCTCCAACACCACAGTTCAAAAGTGTCAATTCTTTGGCACTCAGCTTTCTTCACCATCCAACTCTCACATCCATACATGACCACTGGAAAAACCATAGCCTTGACTAGACGGACCTTTGTTGGCAAAGTAATGTCTCTGCTTTTTAATATGCTGTCTAGGTTGGTCATAACTTTCCTTCCAAGGAGTAAGCGTCTTTTAATTTCATGGCTGCAATCACCACCTGCAGTGATTTTGGAGCCCAAAAAAATAAGGTCTGACACTGATTCCCCATCTATTTCCCGTGAAATGATGGGACCAGATGCCATGATCTTAGTTTTCTGAATGTTGAGCTTTAAGCCAACTTTTTCACTCTCCTCTTTCACTTTCATCAAGAGGCTTTTTAGTTCCTCTTCACTTTCTGCCGTAAGTGTGGTGTCATCTGCATATCTGAGGTTACTGATATTTCTCCCGGCAATATTGATTCCAGCTTGTGCTTCCTCCAGCCCAGTGTTTCTCATGATGTACTCTGCATATAAGTTAAATAAGCAGGGTGACAATATACAGCCTTGACGTACTCCTTTTCCTATTTGGAACCAGACTGTTGTTCCATGTCCAGTTCTAACTATTGCTTACTGACCTGCATACAGGTTTCTCAAGAGGCAGGTCAGGTGGTCTGGTATTCACATCTCTTGAAGAATTTTCCACAGTTTATTGTGATCCACACAGTCAAAGGCTTTGGCATAGTCAATAAAGCAGAAATAGATGTTTTTCTGGAACTCTCTTGCTTTTTTGATGATCCAGCGGATGTTGGCAATTTGATCTCTGGCTCCTCTGCCTTTTCTATAACCAGCTTGAACATATGGAAGTTCACGGTTCACGTATTGCTGAAGCCTGGCTTGGAGAATTTTGAGCATTACTTTACTAGCATGTGAGATGAGTGCTATTGTGCGGTAGTTTGAGCTTTTAGCATTGCCTTTCTTTGGGATTGGAATGAAAACTGACCTTTTCCAGTCCTGTGGCCACTGCTGAGTTTTCCAGATTTGCTGGCATATTGAGTGCAGCACTTTCACAGCTCATCTTTTAGGATTTGAAACAGCTCAACTGGAATCCCATCACCTCCACTAGCTTTGTTCATAGTGATGCTTTCTAAGGCCCACTTGAGTTCACGTTCCAGGATGTCCGGCTCTAGGTCAGTGATCACACCATCGTGATTATCTGGGTCATGAAGATTTTTTTGCACAGTTCTTCTGTGTATTCTTGCCACCTCTTTTTAATATCTTCAGCTTCTGTTTGGTCCATACTATTTCTATCCTTTATCAAGCCCATCTTTGCATGAAATGTTTCCTTGGTATCTCTAATTTTCTTGAAGAGATCTCTAGTCTTTCCCAATCTGTTGTTTTCCTCTATTTCTTTGCACTGATCTCTGAGGAAGGCTTTCTTATCTCTCCTTGCTATTCTTTGGAACTCTGCATTCAAATGGGTATATCTTTCCTTTTCTCCTTTGCTTTTCACTTCTCTTCTTTTCACAGCTATTTGTAAGCCCTCCTCAAACAGGCATTTTGCTTTTTTGCATTTCTTTTTCTTGGGGATGGTCTTGATCCCTGTCTCTTGTACAATGTCACGAACCTCCGCCCATAGTTCATCAGGCACTCTGTCTATCAGATCTAGTCCCTTAAATCTATTTCTCACTTCCACTGTATAGTCATAAGGGATTTGATTTAGGTCATACCTGAATGGTCTAGTGGTTTTCCCTACTTTCTTCAATTTAAGTCTGAATTTGACAATAAGGAGTTCATGATCTGAGCCACAGTCAGCTCCTGGTCTTGTTTTCCTGACTGTATAGAGCTTCTCCATCTTTGGCTGCAAAGAATATAATCAATCTGATTTCAGTGTTGACCATCTTGTGATGTCCATGTGTAGAGTCTTCTCTTGTGTTGTTGAGAGAGGGTGTTTGCTATGACCAGTGAGTTCTCTTGGCAAAACTCTATTAGCCTTTGCCCTGCTTCATTCTGTACTCCAAGACCAAATTTGCCTGTTACTCCAGGTGTTTCTTGACTTCCTACCTTTGCATTCCAGTCCCCTATAATGAAAAGGACATCTTTTTTGGGTGTTAGTTCTAAAAGGTCTTGTAGGTCTTCATAGAACTGTTCAAGTTCAGCTTCTTCAGCATTACTAGTTGGGGCATAGGCTTGGATTACCATGATATTGAATAGTTTGCCTTGGAAATGAACAGAGATCATTGTGTTGTTTTTGAGATTGCATCCAAGTACTGCATTTTGGACTCTTTTGTTGACCATGATGGCTACTCCATTTCTTCTAAGGGATTCATGCCCACAGTAGTAGATATAATGGTCACCTGAGTTAAATTCACCCATTCCAGTCCATCTTAGTTCGCTGATTCCTAGAATGTCAACATTCACTCTTCCCATCTCCTGTTTGACCGCTTCCAATTTGCCTTGATTCATGGACCTAACATTCCAGGTTCCTATGCAATATTGCTCTTTACAGCATCGGACCTTGCTTCCATCAACAGTCCCATCCACAACTGGGTATTGTTTTTGCTTTGGCTCCATCCCTTCATTCTTTCTGGAGTTATTTCTCCACTGATCTCCAGTAGCATATTGGGCACCTACCGACCTGTGGAGTTCCTCTTTCAGTTATTAGTATGGATGTATTCCAGAAGAGACTTGTTTAAAAATCATTCAAGGGGGCAAATGCCTGAAAGCCCTGCGGCTGTTGTGCCACAGAGCCCTCCTCGGTAGCAGCTAGTCCTGGGTGCTTGACTTCCCACTGGAGAAACACAGGTGGGCCTACAGGGCACAGAAAAGCTTCTTGAGAGAATCCCTACTTCCTTCTCAGCTGTACTGAGTGAAAGCGGAGTGGAGACTCCCAGGCAGCAGAGTTGCCTGCAAAGGGGCCACAGAATCCTGCTGTCAAAACGGGACTAGACTGAGGCTGATGAGTTGGCTCTTTAGGAAACTGCTGCTTCTCCCATGATCAAAAAGGAAAGAGGGCCTCAAAACAGAGGGGCTCATGCTATTTCTCCACAAAGAAACACAGCACCCTCTCAGTGCTAAGATCATGAAGGACCCTAACCTCATGTGTATTGGAGCTGGAGAGTCTGGTGGAAAATCAGCAATAACTGCCTTAATCAAGCTGAGGAACTTGAGGTTCAAGTTGTATTGATGATAATGATTAAAAGCAATAGTCATCATTATTTACCCCGCGGCAGCACTGATCCAACCACTTGACACATGTGCTCAGTATCCGTGGCCACTCTATACTGTCTGCTCTGCGTGCTCAGTCGTGTCTGACTCTTTGAGACCCTTGGGACTGTAGCCCACCAGGCTGCTCTGTCCATAGGATTTTTCAGGCAAGAATACTGGACTAGGTTGCCATTTCCTCCTCCAAAGCAACTCTATGAGATAAGTATTATTATCATTTCTGTCTACAGATGTGGAAAGCAAGGCACAGATAGGTTAGGTTGCTTGCCCAGATCACACAGCTAGAGAAGGACAGAGCTAGCATTCGAATTCGGGAGGTCCAGGGAAACCTATGCAAGCGTGTGTGTAGGACAGTATTAGAGGTGACTGTTTCAAAGCTGGGAAGTGTTGTAGGGCTCTGGGTGACTACTTGTCTGTTGCAGAATACGGATATTGATTTTCCTTTCTTGTAACAAAGCTGCCTTCCAGGCCCTGTATCCAGGTGCCCATAGGCTCAAGGGAAGCTCAGTGGAGAGAACTCCACAGGTTTCTAGCAAAGAGCTGGAGCAAGAAAAGTGTGTCATCTCTGATGTAAAAGTGTCTGACACCAAGTCACCTGTAAATGTACTATGTCACCCTGCTCCATGAACTGGATCAAACAACTCTCGTTCATGTCCCCAAACCAAAGGTTTTCTTCAGCTCTGAGAAGGAGGTGAAAGAGCAGGAGTCACCTGCCCAGGCTGAATTTGAAGAGTCATATAGCCCTTGAAAGAATCCGTTTTTTCCTATTTGTTTCTCCTGAGCCTTCTCCTCACTGGCTACTGCCCAGATCAAGTCCAAAGTTGCCAGGGCACCTCTTCAGGGACTGGCTAGTTTTCTCTTGGGTGGTCAATCTGAGTTACATCCACTGCTGAGTAAGAGATCCATTTGGCTGAAGAAAGAACCCCCCCATCAGAAGCAATGTTCATCACATATTGTTGCATTTAAAAACCAGTTGAAAGAGACGCGTGTATCCCAATGTTCATCGCAGCACTGTTTACAATAGCCAGGACATGGAAGCAACCTAGATGTCCATCAGCAGACAAATGGATAAGGAAGCTGTGGTACATATACACAATGGAATATTACTCAGCCATTAAAAAGAATACATTTGAATTGGTTCTATTGAGATGGATGAAACTGGAGCCCATTATACAGAGTGAAGTAAGCCAGAAAGAAAAACACCAATACAGTATACTGATGCATATATATGGAATTTGAAAGATGGTAACGATAACCCTATATGCGAGACAGAATAAGAGACACAGATGCATAGAACAGTCTTATGGACTCTAAGGGAGAAGGTGAGGGTGGGACGTTCTGGGACAATAGCATTAAAACATGTATATTATCATATGTGAAACAGAACACCATTCCATGTTCGATGCAAGAGACAAATGCTCAGGGCTGGGGCAATGGGATGACCCAGAGGGATGGGATGAGGAGGGAGGTGGGAGGGGGGTTCAGGATGGGGAACACATGTAAACCCATGGCTGATTCATGTCAATGTATGGCAAAAACCACTAAAAAAAAAACAGTTTACAAAAGAATAAGTAGGTGATGATAGTATTTTGGGAGAAAAGAATAGCAATAGTAATAGCTAATTTTGTTGAGTGTTCACTGTGTGCCAAGCACTGTGCTACCTATTTCATTAATCCTCAGAGCGATACAATGGTGCATGTGTGCTATAGGGTAGGTATGAGCACCCTGAGACTGAAAAGACTAAAGAAATCAGCCCAAGGTACAAGTGGTGGGGTCAGGAACTCAACCTGAGCTGACTGACCACACACCCTGTTCACACCACCATTCACTTTCTGGCCTCTGTATACACTAAGACATTAGCTGAGGAAAACTCTGGGGTCAAATCTTCTTTTTAACCTCCTGTATGTCCCAAATTTGACCTACTGAAACATTATTGTTTTTGCATTCAGGGGGTAAATGTTAGGCCTGTCCCCTGCACCCCCTACCCCGCACTGAGATCATCACAGTAGCCAGAAGCCTCTCCTCCTGCCCCTCTTGGCCCACACGCCTCACTCCTCATGACCCACATGGCCTTATGCAACTCCACAGCCCCTCGGGGAGCAGCCCCTCCCATCAGACTGGAGAAGCAAGCCCATCCCTGCCCGCTTTGAACAAGATCCCAGCTGAGTCCTCCAGGATACGAGTGCCTATATTAATAGGACCAGTGTGAACAGATTTTCCAGGTGGTCACCTCTTGGAAAGGGTTTGTCTGGACTTTGGTCCAGAATACTAGGAAGTCACTGAAAAGTATCCTGAAAATTCTTCCCAGTCCTCAGCCCTGAGGAGACCTAGTAGAGTGGTCTTCCAAACTCTAAAGAAAAAGCAATCCTTCAGTTCCTACACTGTCCTGAGCATTGTCAGTCAACTCTGTGCTCTTCTGTAAGAGATATATAGACTCATACAGGGAGTTTGCAGGCCAGCTGAAGAGGAAAGAGAGGCATCAGGTAGGGAGAAAGGAGCATGTCTCTTTCAGCACAGCCCATTTATCACACATAGATTATATTAATTCACTCTGGTGCTAAATAGTGTGTTAGTGTGTGCTTCTCTCACTGATGGCCAGTGCATGCAGTGAACACCATGCTATTGGATGTTCTCAGGGCTGGGAGACAATTCTCTGTGGGTCTCTTGTGTTTCTGCAGGTCTTACAAGTAAGGCACTGACTACCCTTTGTTCCTGACCATCTTTTCAAGAACGTTTGTATAATGAAACACCTTGGAATATTGAGCTACTGTCTCCTTCTAGAGCAAAGGATAGCCTTGCTGACTGCCCATTGTAAAAGATCTTACGATCTGGTTCTTACTGGCTCTCTGTAACAGTCTACCTGTGCAGGCAGCATCTAGCCCTAGTGGTAGCACACTGTGAGAATTGGGGCTCAAGGAATCCACTCAATGTTGCTAAAACTCTATCTAGATGCTGCTATTGCTCTGAGTAATAAACTGTTCTTTGTCTCTAACCTAGGAGTCCCACATCTTCTATCAGCATCCATGAAACTATAGCAGACTAACTTCCTGCTTTGCAAGGAGGGGAAAATTTCAGACTCTTCACAGTTTGTGACACATAGCTAGTGGGTTCTATTAATAACATGACATAATCTAATTTTCTTAATCTGAGGGACACCATCCACTTCCTTTCACTCAGATGAGGTCAGTCCTCCAGCCATTATTCTGTTTTCTATGGATAGTTTTGATGATTAATGACTGAAGAAAGGACATACAAGTAACCATGCTTTATCTGCTGAATATAAACAAAGGGATAATCCCACTGGCCATAAAGATGATAAAGGTAGCTCAAGTCTCCTTCCTGAAAGTGGTTTGAAAATCAAGGGTACAGATCAACAAGAAATAAGGGATTGGTTGAAATTCTTCAATATCAAAAGAGCATTAAAACGCCACTGTAGTTTGGGAGGGTCGATCAATAGTTGCAGAAAGAACTGTAGGATGGAGGAACAATGCCTACATATGCCACTGAGAAGGCATCGTCTCAGGGATATACCAGGAAGACCAAATATCACTGATTTTCTTTCTATCCCCAGGAAAACATTTTCTAAATAGGATATGTCTTAATTCCATCATACAGCACAGAGAAGTACCATAGAAATTTGTAAACTAAGTCCATTTCTGATCCTAGCCCTGCCATAGGATGTGTGTGTGCATGCTAAGTCACTTCAGTCATGTCCAACTCTGTGACCCCATGAAATGTAGCCCACCAGGCTCTTCTGTCCATTGGATTCTCCAGGCAAGAATACTGGAGTGGGTTTCCGTGTCCTCCTCCAGGCGATCTTCCTGACCCAGGGATCCAATCCGTGTCTCTTACATCTCCTGCATTGGCTGGCAGATTCTTTCCACTGGGAAAGTGCCCTCTTTACCACCTCCCAGTGCCACCTGGGAAGCTGCATGTATAAATGTGACCATACTGAGATTTTTTTTTGTCTTGAAACACAACTGGAGAAAAAAGTTAATTATTAGGTTTAGTCAAAAACATTTCACACAAATGTTCCCTTTAATTTTGTTTTCAGCTATGGGAAGTCATGACCAAGTTACAAATAATAACTCTGAAAATAGAGCATTCAAGGAAAGAATTTAGTAATCAAAATGCATGATAAAATCAATCTGACTCAAGTTTTCCAGTACAATCATTGTGCTACCTGGTAACGAGGCATAAACAAATCATGTGAATGAATATAATTGGTATTACTCTGATACAAAAACCAAGCTTCTGCAAGTCTTTCCTTTTTTCTTTTTGTCAGGATCCTTTAACTTTATGCATCAAGGACACTGAAGGACACACTGTGGAGCATTCAAATTATAGGACCAGGCTTTTAATGGCTGGATGGTGCAGTTCAGTTCAGTTCAGTCGCTCAGTCGTGTCTGACTCTTTGCGACCCCATGGACTGCAGCATGCCAGGCCTCCCTGTCCATCACCAACTCCTGGAGTTTACTCAGACTCATGTCCATTGAGTCGGTGATGCCAATGGCTGGATAAATTAAGTTCCTTCTCTTAGCTTCTTCCCTTTGGATTGGAGAGTGGGAGTGTGCTTCTGAAGCACCCCTTTTGCCCTCAAGGAGTAAGAATGTTAGAAGTAGCATGGTCCTGTGAGAAGAAATGAGGCTCACACATATTCAGCTCAACTTAGCAAAGTAGAGGAACAGGAGCCAAAACTGGGAATAAAGGGTCTGCATGACAATTGTTCTTGATGTTCATAGAGGAATTCACAGCAGAGACAGATACTTGAAAGATAGAAATCCAGGGTAGGAGAGGTGGGAAACTCTTAGTCCTGCTTTGATCAGTGCTAATAGTTTCCCCACTTACCATTTTTATGGAAATGATCTATTTTTCTCTTTTCCTCTTCCTCTTCCTCTTTTCTCTCCCTCTTCCTCCTCTTCCTCTTCTTCTGTCTACTCCCCTTCCCGATACACATTCAGACTTTCCTTCTTATTAAAACACATGGGCTCTGAATCTATCTCTGGCCCCAATCTCCCTACACATGCATCTTGCTGATTGTCAATATCTGCTTTGGAAGGTCAGTAAACACTTCTCAAGGGGACCACCTATTTCACACAGTTCACTGAGTTCCCTGAGAACTCAGAAGCTTTGCCTCACTAGACTGAAGCACTCATGTAAGGAATTTCCTGACAGTCCAGGGGTTAGGACCCATGGTTCTCACTGCTGGGGCCTCAGGTTCAATCCTTGATAAGGGAACTAAAATCCCTCAAGGGGATCAAAACAGACAAACAACAAAAACACATGTATTCACACAATGACTTTCTAAGAACTTACTGTCAAACTTCCATTCCTCCTATTTTAGGAGAGCCCACCTAGCCATCTCATTTTTTTAATGAGGCTTATAAATTCACATACCAAACAATTCACCCATTAAATGTACAATTAAATGGTTTATAGTATATTTAAGAGTTGTGAAACCATCACTGCAATCAATTTTAATCACCCTAAAAAGGAACTTGAAGCAGTCACTCTCAATTTTCCTCTAAATCACCACCTTTGCACTCCCATCCCAGTCCTTGGCACTCATTAATCTACTATCTATCTCTATGAATTTGCCTATTCTGTACATTTGCATAAATGAAATCATACAACATGTGATGTTTTATAAACTAGCTTCTTTCACTTAGCATAGTGCTTTCAGGGTCCACCCACTTTGTTACATATTTCAATATTTCATTCCTTTTGTTGGTAATATTCCATTGTATGGCTATATCACATTCTACTTATCTGCTCATCAGTTGATGGACATTTGGGTTGTTTCCACTCTTTGGCTATTATGAACAACGCTGCTATAAATACTTACATATAAATTTTTGTGAGGATGTATGTTTTCGTTTTTCTTGGTTATCACCTAGGAGTGAAACTACTGAGTCTTATGGTAAGTCTATGTTTAACCTTTCAAGAAACTGCCAGATTGTTCTTTCGAATAGCCATACTATTTTACATTCTCTGCAGCCGTTGTCCGAGGGCTCTAGTTTCTCAACATCCTTGTCAATATCTGTTACTTTTTAAAATTATAGCTATTCTAATGGATGTGAAGTGGTATCTCAATGTGATTTTTATTTGCATTTTCCTGACAGCTAATGATGTTGAACATCCTGTTATACATTCGTTCACCCTTTTTGTGTCTTCTTTGGAAATATATCTATTAAAATATTTGCCCACCTTTAATAAGGTTGCTTTTTTATGAAGTTGTAAAAGTCCTTTATATACTCTATATACAAATCTTTTATCAATACTTATGAGTTGTCTTTTTGCTTCCTTGATGATGTGTTATTTGAAGCAAAAAAAAAAAAAAACCAGCTTACTAATTTTGATGAAATCCAATGTAACTATTTTTTTCTGTTGTGACTTGTACTTTTAGTATTATGTTGAAAAAAAAACATTGTCTAGTCTAAAGCCACAAAGATTTATATCTGTCTTCTAAGAGCTTTATAGTTTTAGCTCTTACTTTTATGTCCTTGATCCATTTTAAATTAATTTTTGTACACTGTGTGAAGCAGGGATTTAACTTCATTCTTTGTATGTGGATATCTTTCGTTGTTCCAGTATTATTTGTTGAATGATTTTTGCTTTTTAATAAACTTCCCCCAAGAGATCCCTATGAATTTCTAGTGCTGCAACTCTGTCTCCAAAGTCTGTTTTAGGGTGGCTTCCTCTAGTCACGGAGCTGGTGTCATGTTTTAATGTATGGCAGTTGGGAGGAGTTTGTCAGTGTCCCCCCAACACCCCAGATTATTACCCATCGCACCCCTCATCTTCCTTACTAGGTTTCTTCAGCTCAGCCAAAGTGGCATTACTGAAATGAAGTCCTTTGTAAAGAGTGGGAGTGCATGTTCTACCTGGATTTTCAGGTGACCAAAGTTACTTTATGAAATTGAAAACTTTTTAACTCGGGGTTCCCTTGTGGCTCAGCTGGTAAAGAATCCACCTGCAACGTGGGAGACCTGGGTTCGATCCCAGAGTTGGGAAGATAACTTGGAGAAGGTAAAGGCTACTCACTCCAGTATTCTGGCTTGGAGAATTCCATGGACTGTACAGTCCATGGGGTCACAAAGAGATGGACACGACTGATCAACTTTCACTTTCTCTAATTTGGGAAGAGAGGTTATGAGGATGGAATGTAGGAGCCTTACGAGTATAGCACTTCTCTTTAAAAAGATTACAGTGCATATCACTGGGCTGGGCCCAAGATTAGCTATTTTCCTGCTGGGGATCTGCCACTTCCTGAGCTCTGGCTTGGCTATTAGCAGCCTCCACGCAAAGCCAATGTTCAAGGAGGCCAGGACCAAGCCAGGAAAGCAGCCGTACAGCAAACTGGGAAACTCTTGACTTCAAAAATCCAGAAAGAGTTTTATTTTTCCCGGTATCATTTTCAAGTTAGATGATGAGGATAGTCCATTGGGTAAAGAAGTTGTTGTTACCCAGAAGTTTCCTGGGTTCCTTCACTTACCCTAGGATAAGCGGTTAGGACTGTTCTGAATTTCAATCACCAATGCCTCCCTTTTAATCTTTACTTAGGATCAGAATCATCTGGGGTGCTTATTAAAAATCTATCAAGGGACTTCCCTGGTGGTCCAGTGGTTGGGACTATGTGCTTCCAAAGCAGGGATTACAGGTACAATTCCCGGTTGGGAAACTAAGATCCCACATGATGCACGGCCAAAAAATTTTTTAAACTTATAAAAAAATTTAAATCTATCAGGACTGTCCTGGTGGTAGTACAGGGGCTAAGACTCCCTGCTTCCAGTTCAGGGGTCCAGGTTTGATTCCTGGTGAGGGAACTAGATTCCACATACTGCAACTAAGAGTTCACATGACACAACTGAAGATCCCACGTGCCCCAACTAAGGCCCAGTGCAGCCAAATAAATATTTCCTTAAAAAAAAAAATCTATCTTCCGTGGTCTCACCTCAGAATAGAAATTGCATTTTAAAAGAGTAGCCTAGGTGATTCCAGTGTAGACCATTCCAGGACCCACTTAGGCAACACTGCACTAAAGCTCACCTGATGACTCTGAGTTATACTTCACCCTGCCCCTTAGTGTGGCTTTCTCATACTATGGTATCACCCAGGCTAGGGAGAGGGTGTGAGGGTACTAGAGGCTGGGGAAGGGGAGAGTAGAATATCAGTACACATAAGATCTGAAGAAAAAGTTTGGCAAAGAACAGCCTGGAGGTCTTTTGAGGATGTTCAGACATTTAAGACAGAAGGGGGAGAAAATTTGCCATATATAAATATCATCTGTATTATTATTTGACCAATATATTTTTCTCTATATCAATGCCTCTAATATTGCCACCTCCTTTAGACTTGTCTTGAGAAATAATGTACAGGTGATTTTTTTCAAATACACATTACAAAAGATGTATAATTATTGACATTTTTAAAATGCCTATGTACTACTTAAAGTCTTTACAGCACTACCAGCTGTAACCAAAATACCATCCTTGGGAAGACATCCCTTTACTATGTAAGCTTCTAGAGGGAAATTTGTTCCCTCCCTTGGCAATTCTTTGTGATGCTCTAGGACCAAGAAAGTTTCAAAAGAAAAGTCTGTTTTCCAGAGTCAAGATTAACCTCTTATCCACCATCTAAATAGGTCATAACTTATCAGAGGTTGAGGGTTTTGAACAGTGTGATCTCCAGATTATGCACATACATGATTGCCACTGTAATGTACAAAAGCCTGAAAATTAAAAATGAATGCAATCTTTCCAGAGGGTTTCAGAATTACTATTACTACAATATTCTTTATTTCTTTCCTTTAAGAGTTCAATATTTTTAGGAAAGGCTTTGGAATGTTATATATTTAGTTACATAAACTAAAAAATTAAAAGGGAGTTTCTTTGAAATGGTAAAAAGAGGCAAAAGTAATTTTTTTCCAAGTTTAAGTTCTGTTACATACAAAAGAATGTGTTCAGATGAATTTCAAATATGACTTTATCAGTGGCTATTTCTCCTCCTCCAACACTCCTGAATAAAGGAGGCTTTAAAGAAGCTGTCGGAGAAGGCAATGGCACCCCACTCCAGTACTCTTGCCTGGAAAATCCCACGGACGGAGGAGCCTGGTAGGCTGCAGTCCATGGGATAACTAAAGAGTCCGACACGACTGAGCGACTTCACTTTCACTTTTCACTTTCATGCATTGGAGAAGGAAATGGCAACCCACTCCAGTGTTCTTGCCTGGAGAATCCCAGGGATGGCGGAGCCTGGTGGGCTGCCATCTATGGGGTCGCACAGAGTCAGACACGACTGAAGCGACTTAGCAGCAGCAGCAGCAAAGAAGCTGTCTGTATATGCAATAGTTAGTTCATATGCCAGTCTGCTAGGGACATAATGCAATCATAGTTTGCAAATGCAAATTTAGGGTAGACATCAGACTTAGTGAATAGAGATTTATGAGATTGTGTCATTAATATTTCTTGGAAACCAGGTATTGCACAAAAAGAGTAAAACGAAATTCTGTATAGCGTTTTAAGCATTCTAATCATAATGAGATATGTAAATACTGCAAATTGGGGAGAATATAATAATGTTTTACATACAAATAGGAAAATTTAGTCCTGCTTATTATACATTTGGTTCAATTTGGTACATAAGTGCTGTATTTATGCCAGTCACCACTTTGAAAGACATAAAATGGAAGCATAAATGTGTTCTTTTTCTGGTTTAATGTCTTCATCTTGCCAACTGAGTAAACATCTGCAGGGAAGATGCATAGGCTCTAGGCAGAGCAGAAATCCTGTATTTCCATCGAGCTCTAGAGTCCTTTTGTTTGTGTAGCCAAAAGAAAAAAGTATCTCTATATGCTAAAAAGACACTGGAGTGAAAAACCCAGAAGAGCATGCTTTCTTTTCTTTTAAAAGATTTTATTATGCTTTGCAATATATATATGTCTCCCAACTTGAGTGAATTCTGCAGGCTTGGACTGGAATTATTGTATGGCCAGTTGATGGGACAAAGAACAGAGGCCTTTTCCCAAATTTCCTCAATGTCTTAAATCCCCAAATTTCACTATCCCCTAGATTTTGCAAGCCCCGTGGAAGGGACACAGGCTACCCCCAAATTACATATGTATTCCTTGACCCAAATAACTATTTGTCCAAACTAAAATAAATTTGACTTTTTTAAAAAAGTGATGTGACATTTCTTGTGCCCAAGTGTTATGACACAAATTCATATCTGTTTAATATCTGCTTAATATCTATGTCTTTCATGAGAGTGTAAGACTCTTAAAGTTTGGGCTTCCCAGGTGGCTCAGTGGTAAAGAATCCACCAGCAATGCAGGAAATGTGGGTTTGATCCCTGGGTTGGGAAGATCCACCGAAGAAGGAAATGGCAACCCACTCCGTATTCTTGCCTGGGAAATCCCATGGACAGAGGAGCCTGGTGGGCTACAGTCCATGGGGTCACAAAGAGTCAGACATGACTGAGCGACTGAACAACAAGAGCACTACAAGTTTCTTTTGTTCTAATATCTGTCTTTGACTCCATTCCTGATATGGCTCCTAAACAATTATATATTCCTAAATGATGAGAGCACTAGAAGCATCTTTTGTTCTAATGAGGTAACTCTGGGTGATCAAGCCATGATTAGAAGCTTGGCATTTTCAGCTTCACCCTTTATCCTACAGAGAAGGGAGGGGTACTAGAAATGGAGTTAAAAACTAATCATCCCTACATGAAGAAACTGCCATACAATCCCAGTAGTAGAGAGTTCAGAGAGCTTCTGGATTGGTGGACACATCTTCCATACCAGGAGGGTGGCTCACCCCAGCTCCACAGGGACAGAAGCTCCTGTTCTAGGGACTCTCCCAGACTTTGCCCTGTGTGCCTCTTCATCTGGCTGTTACCTGTATCCTCTATTATATACTTTACTACGCTGATAAAAGGAAGCATGTGTATCTCTAAGTGTGTGAACGGCTCTATCAACTTAATCGAATCTGAGGAGGGGGTCATTGAAACCTCCAGCTATAGCCTGTTGATCAGAAGTACAGGTGATGACCTAAGTTTATGACTGGCTTTTGAAGGCGGGGTGTGGGAAGAGGATGGGGCACAGGGGGACTCAGCCCCTACCTCTGAGATCTGACAATATCCCAGGTAGACAGTGTCAGAATTGAATTCAATCGTAGGACATCGAGCTGGTATAGGAGACTTGCTTGTTGTGGTGAAAATCCACCACACACTTGACCAAAAGCATCAAAAGTGAAGTGTTTTGCATGAGTAATACATTCGCAGGAGAGAAATGGTAGCAAGAAATTTGGTTTTTCCCTACATAAAACAGGAAGCTGAGTTTTTCCTTTATAGGCAGGAAAGAAGGGAAAGTGTTAAAATAGCAGCTTGAAAACCAAGCCCCCCTTGCCTAGAGCGCCTCCCTATCCAGCCCCCAGGGCTCCACACTGTCTTTTTCCAGTATGTCACAGACTCAGAACAGGCTTAGCAACATCTCCAAGGCTAGGCAAGGCACTAAGACAGGCCTACACAAGAGTCCTGTCTAGTCAAGCTAAAATAAATTTCTGTGTTTAAAAATACTCAGAAGGACAAATAGTGCGCTAAACTATAAATCAAGAGCCGACAGCCACAGGGGCCAGGCTCATGAAGGAATTCATGGTCTGTATCAAATGCTGAGGCTAGAAGGAGGCTGTGAGATCTCTGGAACAATACTCTGTGTTCTTTCTAGATCAGAACATTGGAGGTACAGGGAGGTTAATGAGTCTCAGCTGGCACAGCCAGGACAGCACTTGATGACTTTCAACACATAATATCATCATTTTGAACTTCACTTTTCTCACTAAAAGAGGTTTGTGATGGATTTCTACAGAAAACTAGGAGAAAGAAAAAGGCTAGGCTAAAAGATTTCAAGCATGGCAAATGTAACAGAATATGAAAACTGACTGAAGGGCATGGGACAGAATGGTGATACTGAAACCTCAATTAAATATCAATAAAGCATAGATGGATGGCATATAGACAGATAAGTATGTTTAATTGAATATCTGAGGCTACAAGAAGGTGAGAGTATTCTTCCAAAGCTGAGAACATGAGTCTAGGAAATTAAGCAAGCTTAGAAGCCGCTGGCTAGCTGTGTCTGTAGCACGGGGACATGAGAGGACCTCAGACAAAGACTGGGGCCAGCACACAAAGGCTTGGACTTGTAGACAGAGGTGACAGTGTGAGATCCAGAAATGAGTACACTCTCAGGGAAAGAGAGAAGTAAGAAAGAAAAAGAAGACCCACAGAAAATGCAAGAAAAACAAAGAGCATCTGTGTCTATCCTGGTTCTAGAAGTCAGGAATAAAAAATGTCCTCTGTTAACTTGTACCTTCTGATTAGTCCTTAAGTGGATTTAAAGCCAAATTTGCATGACTTCTATGTGGTCCTTAAAAAACTATAATGAAAGAATTGTAGTTAGTGACCCCAAGTCTGTAGTACCTCCTAACAGCTGAATAAAGCAGGCATAGATCTTCCTTGGAAAAGCATTCTGACAATCCAGGGCTATAAGAATCCCAAGCAAAATTTTCATCACGAAGACACACACACAATTACAAAGCCCACAAGCCGCCGTGTACACAAAGCACACAAGAACAATATATAACAGAACCAGATCTGAACACTCTTGAGATATTTTAGTGTTTCATATATTAAAATGACCAGATACAGAATTTGAGATAAGTATTATAATTTGATTAAAGAGATAAACGAAAAAATTTAAAACAATAAATAAGGAGCAACAAACTATCAAGATTTGAAGTAAAACCAAATAGAACATTTAGAAATACAAGTAAAACAACAGAATTTAAAACCCAGTGAAACAGGTTCAGGGAGAGGGAGAGACGAATAGATGGAGCACAGAGAGGTTTTAGGGCAGTGAAACGACTCTGTGTGCTGCTAGAAAGGTGGTACACGTCATTACACATTTGTCAAAACTCACAGAAATAAATACAAAAAGTGAACCCTAATGTATAGACTTTGGTTGGTAATAATGTGTCAATGTTGGCTTATTGATTGTGTAACAAATGTACCACAGTGGTGTGGGATATTGATGATGGTAGAGGCTGCGGGTGTGTGGTGAGTGGATATATGTATACTTTTCTCTCAATTTTGCTGTAAAACTAAGACTTCTCTAAAAAGTAAGGGCTGTTAATTTTTTTAAAAAGAGAAACCATGAAAAAAAACCTGGTGGATGTATTAAACAATAGATTAAATGTAGATGAAGAGAGGACTAATAAACCATAGAGAAATTATATACAATGCAGCATACTAAGAACCAACATGTACACACACACACACTCTTCATATATAGAGAGATAAAGTTCAGAAAGTAAAAGCGAAAGTCACTCAGTTGTGTTGACTCTTTGTGACCCCATGGACTATATACAGTCCACGGAATTCTCCAGGCCAGAATACTGGAGTGGGCAGCCTTTCCTTTTTCCAGGGGATCTTCCCAATCCAGGGATTGAAGCCAGGTTCAGAGGTACAGAGGATATAATGAAAAAGACCAACATATGTCTAGTTGGAATTTCAGAAGGAACAGAGGGGATTATAGAAATAATAAAGGAAAGGCAACATTTGGAGAGACGTGAGAAAAATATTCTATGCATTTTCAAATCAAGAATCACAATGAATCCCAAGCAGGATAAATAAATGTAAGGGCACACCCAAAACGTTATAGTAAAGTAGAATACTACCTAAGATAGAGAGATTATTGTAAGAGTAGCTAGAAACACTACAAATTATCTACGTAGATAGAAATACTACAAATTATCTACAAAGGAGAAGCAAGTAGACTCATAGCTGACTTTTCAACAATAGTGGAAGCCACTGTGGAATAGTTTCTTCAATATGCTGAGAAAAATAAGTAAAAGTGAATCGAGAATTTCATGCTCAGAAAAAGAAAAAAACCCTGCCATTCAGTAATTAACAAATGTGAAATAAAAATATTTTCAGAAGAAATAAAAATATTTTCAGAAGAACTAAATCTGAGATTCTCAACAAAGAATTTCTAAATCATGTACTCAAAAAAAAGGAAAATTTTCCAGAAGAAAGTCTGAGGTACTGAAAGAAATGACCAAAATTAAAAATGTGATAATGACATAGACAACTCTAAATTAACATCGATGAATTAAAACAATTATCAAACTGGCGCAATTGCTACACTGAAGTAAACATTTTCTGTGTATGATGTTTGCTTAATAAACCAATTTGTTATTTTTGGTTAATATCAAATTACTTTTAAAAAAACACCATATTCTATTCCATCATGTTACATTTTAAAATAATGAGCAGTATAAACAAAATCATTTGCGTTTTTTGGCACTTTAAAACATGGCAATAAGTGCATAATTTTGAAATAGGAAGCATTTATAGCAACAACAGCCAACCGTTACTGAATGTGTACTATGTGGAAACCCCAATTATTAACTCATTTAATTATCAAAACAACTCATTAAAGTAAGTACAAAACTGAAAAAGAGAAAGTATTAATCACTCAGTTGTGTCTGACTCTCTGTGACCCCTTGGACTGCAGCCCACTAGTCTCTTCTGTCCATAGAAATCTCCAGGCAGGAATACTGCAGTGGGTGGCCATTCTGGCCATTCCCTTCTCCAGGAGATCTTCCCAATCCAGAGATCAAATCCTGGTCTCCTGCATGGCAGGAAGATTTTTTACTGTCTGAGCCACCAGGTACCATCACCATTTTACAGACAAAGTATAAGGAAAAATTAAGTTATTTGCTTAAGGTCACAAATTTAGTAAGAAAAAGAGGTAGAATTTGAAAAAAAGACAATCTGTTTCCAAAACCTTATGCTCATCAGATGGTTCTACAAAGTCTCCCAAGGAGATTGCTTATCAGTTTACTCTGACTAAAGTTTCTCACTCAGAAAATAGAGTAACACAATAGTTTGATGCCCCATTTTAAATGTCCAAAAAATTGAAAAATAGATTCAAAACTGTAATGTTTTAAATTAATTCTCTAGTTGTGAATTTTGGCTGATTTGCCTCTTATATGAAAACTATGTGACCACAGTATTTGGTATCTCCTTTCAAATAAATGACATATATGTTTGGAAACAGAAAAAGAAACAATAATCAAACAATAATTTGTAATTTGTGGACTAAAAATAATGGAGCAAAAATACCAATGAAGGAAAAAAATGCTTCAATTCAGAAAGGAAGGATGACTGTGGTTTTTCCATTTTGTATGGTCCTTTTATTGTTCTGGAAGAGGAAAAACATATTTACTAACATATAATTTATTTTATTAAACTTTCAAGGATAAATACTAAAATTTGTAGAGGCTCACGAGAGCCAGAGTTGCCTAAGGCAAGAAATTATTGAAAAATAAAAAAATATTAGGAATAAACTATAGAATGGTTTTTCCAGTGGTCATGTATGGATGTGAGAGTTGGACGGTAAAGAAAGCTGAGTGCCGAAGAATTGATGCTTTTGAACTGTGGTGTTGGAGAAGACTCTTGAGAGTCCCTTGGAGTGCAAGGAGATCCAACTAGTCCCTCCTAAAGGAGATCAGTCCTGGGTGTTCATTGGAAGGACTGATGTTGAAGCTGAAACTCCAATACTTTGGCCACCTCATGCGAAGAGTTGACTCATTGGAAAAGACCCTGATGCTGGGAAGGATTGGGGGCAGGAGGAGAAGGGGACGACAAAGGATGAGATGGCTGGATGGCATCACTGACTTGATGGACATGGGTATGGGTAAACTCCTAGAGTTGGTGATGGACAGGGAGGCCTGGCGTGCTGTGATTCATGGGGTCGCAAAGAGTCAGACACAACTGAGCGACTGAACTAAACTGAAAAGATTTTTAAAAAGATTTATAAGAGAGTAAAAATAATAACATGCATAATTTTGAAAATATGGACAAAATGAAAAGCTCTTAAAAAAAACTCACCAAAATAGGATTGTTACCCTGTTTACTTAATTTATATGCAGAGTACATCATGTGAAATGCCGAGCTAGATGAATCACAAGCTGGAATCAAGATTGCCAGGAGAAGTATCAACAACCTCAGATATGCAAATAACACACTCTAATGGCAGAAAGTGAAAAGGAACTAAAGAGTCTCTTGATGAGGGTGAAAGAGGAAAGTGAAAAAACTGGCTTAAAACTCAACATTCAAAAAACTAAGATCATGGAATCTGGCCCTATCACTTAATGGTAAGTAGAAGGGGAAAAAGTGGGAGCAGTGACAGGCTTTATTTTCTTGGGCTACCAAATCTCTGCAGATGGTGACTGCAGCCATGAAATGAAAAGATGCTTGCTCCTTGGAAGGAAAGCTATGACAAATTTAGACAGCATATTAAGAAGCAAAAACATCACTTTGCCAACAAAGGTCTGCATAGTCAAAGCTATGGTTTCTCCAGTAGTCATACGTGGATGTGAGAGTTGGACGTAAAGAAGTCTGAGTGCCAAAGAAATGATGCTTTCAAATTGTGGTGCTGGAGAAGATTCTTGAGAGTCCCTTGGACAGCAAGGAGATCAAACCAGTCAATATAAACCCGGAATAGTCATGGGAAGGACTGTTGCTGAAGCTGAAGCTCCAATATTTTGGCCACCTGATGTAAAGAGCCAACTCATTGGAAAAGACCCTGATGCTGGAAAGATTGAAGGCAAAAGGAGAAGAGGGTGGCAGAGGATGAAATTACTAGATAGCATCATCGACTCGATGGACATGAATTTGAGCAAACTCCTGGAGACAGCAAAGGACAGGGAAGCCTGGCCTGCCACAGTCCATGGAGTCACAAAGACTCAGACACAATAACAACTAGTCTTCTAACACTAAAGAAGTCAAATTCTTTTAACAGACACATCTTCCTAATAATCAAGAAGAAGAAAACAGTAGAAGTACTCTTTTTGTAATCAGAAACAAGAAATACATGTCTACTATTTCACCACTTCTATTCAGTATTATCCTTGACCTCTGCAGTAAGACAAAAATATATATATATATAAAGTATAAGAACTGAAAATGGAGAAACAAAGCTATCATTATTTGTCAATGTTTTGGTCTCCTACATAGGAAAAACTACACTAATTTTTAGAATTAATAGAAGAGTCTTACAAAGAAGTTACATAAAAAGTCAAACAAAAATAATAATATTTTTATATATTAAGAAAAAGCACCTAGTAAATATAAAATTTTAAAGTTATTATTATTTGTTGTACTATTCTATTTTCTATATCTTTTAAATTTTTAAAAATAAATAAAAGGAAGTATAGGACAAATTATCAAAAGAAAACAGAGATACAACATTTACAGTGGTCACACCAAAAAATAAGATATCTAGGAATAAATACAACAAAAGTAGAAAATAACCTTAATAAAGGAAATTGTAAAACTTTACTTTGAAAACTCATTAAGGAATACTAAGATAAAACAGAAATCCATGTTCATGGTTATAAGACTCAATATCATAAAGATGCCAGTTATTCACCAATTGGTCTAATTTGATAGTGATCAGAATCACCTGTTCCAATAACCTAAGCCCAGAGACAGCAATGTAATTAAGGTCAGTTCCTTACACAGGAGACGAGGACCACATCTGTGACCCTCCCTACTCTCCAGGGAAATTTTATCATATCTCTCTGTGTGCTATCATTATGCATGCTTCTATTATGCTGGTGGTAATCATTCTAACCTGAAAGCCCAGATGTAACACTGAGTGCAGAGTTTCTCAACCCTGGCACTATTGACATTTTGGACCAGATAATTCTTTGTTGTAGGTGGCTGTCCTGTGCATGGTAGGATGTTTAGCATCTACTGCTGCTGCTGCTGCTGCTAAGTCACTGCAGTCATGCCCAACTCTGTGCGACCCCATAGACAGCAGCCCACCAGGCTCCCCCATCCCTGGGATTCTCCAGGCAAGAACACTGGAGTGGGTCACCGTTTCCTTCTCCAGTGCGTGAAAGTGAAAAGTGAAAGTTGCTCAGTCGTGTCCGACTCCTAGCGACCCCATGGGCTGCAGCCTACCAGGCTCCTCAGTCCATGGAATTTTCCAGGCAAGGGTACTGGAGTAGCATCTACTAAACATCTCTGGCCTCTACTCCCTAGATTCTGGTAGCACCTGCATCTACCACCATAAATGTCTCCAAACATTGCCAAATGTCCCCTGCAGGGCATAATCATCCCCTACAGGCTAGGTGTACAATATGACAATGGAGTACATTTCCTGTGGACTTTTCTCCCTCATTCATCTGTTTTTCCACTAGACTTTTCATCAGTCAATAATTATATGAGACAATCTAGATGCAAAGAATTAGGAATCATAATTGTATCAGACTATTCAATAGTAACATGGGAAGCCAGAACACAAAAAAAGAATGCCTTTAAAATTATAAGGGGAAGTGTTTTCCCAGCTGCCTTTTCACTTAAGCAGTCCACATAATTGAGTTTTAACCAATGCAGCATGCGTGAAAATGAAACCAACTTCCAGGGCAGACCTCTAAAATCTTCCACAGGATCCTTTATGGTCTCTTCCCTTGTCATCTGAAGGGATGAGGAAGACCTATTGAGGACTCCAAGACCGTGGTAAAGCCTCCAGGTGGATGAAACCTGAGTCCTTAAAAAACACCATGTAGAAATCTACCCACCAAACAACTGCACTTAAAAAGAAGGGAGTGAAACTTCTTGTGTGTTAAGACCCTGAGGTATGAGAGCTGTTTGGTACAACAGTTAGCCTATTCTGACTAACACAGCAGTGTCAAATTCTCAAACCACCCATTAAATGGCCAAATAGGAAAAAAAAATCCAGATTTCAAAAATGTACCTCCTCTGTATCTTTTCTTGAAAAAGCAAGTAGAGAATGCACTCTATCGAAATAAGGGGGTAAAACAAAGAAAGAAGTTGTTAAACCCAGTCAGATAAAGAGAATTCTCAGAATGATAGTGAGAAATCTCAGGAGAATGGCTAGGCACCAGGCTTAAAGAGCAACCAAAAAAGATCAGAGCAGAGGTCAGGAGCTTTAGAAGGGCCTTCAAGAAAAAAAGTGGAATTAATAGATTAGCTGAAGTCTTTGGTTATACTGAACAGCTTTATACGGCTTTACCAGCTAGTCTGGGTTACATTAGTGATAAAACACAAAAACTGAGGCGATCAACTGCAATGGGGGGAAAACAAGTTGAACAAGAAATCATAATACACTTTGAGATTTAGCTGTTACAGTATATATGTAGTTGTAACAACGTACGTCCTGAACATTGACTTACCCCAAAATTATTATACCAATACATCTGTACTGGGAGAATAATAGAAGGAAAAGTAAGGGGGAGGTGTGAGGAGGTAAGAATTGGGAATACATAAGAGAAGAAGTTCTTATCTTCTATAGTAGGAAGTCCATTGATAACATCTAAAGTTGAAAAATCAAGTAATTGCAGTGTAAGCATATTATTTGGAAACATGGAGACAAATTTCTCCTTCCCCAAAAGAGAAATGATGGCTGAAAGAAATGGCAGTGGTTTTGCTGGGAGAGGACGCAGGGATAGAAAAGTTAGAGAAGGGCAGCTGTTCTTTGTTTTTAGCCATTTTATTATCTGAATTTTAAATAGTATATATCAAAATTAAATTTTAGGAAAGGAAGGAAGGAAGGTAAAAGGAAAGAAAGGAGAAGGGAAAGGGGAAGGAGGAAATGCAGGAAAAGGAAAACGGGCAACTCATAAAGAAAACTCAATAACACCATGAAAATTTTCTTCCAAATCAAAAAAATAGAAAATAAAATAAGATAATTTCTTAACCCATAAAACTAGAAAAGTCTGTAAAAAACAAAAGATTGATAATATTCAACACTGGGTGTGGGAAAAACACCACTCCTGCCATATAAACTTGGATAACTTCTCAGGAGATCAATTTTGCTCATGCATTCTAATACTCTGCCAAACCCAACATGCACTGCAGATATTGCTTATAAATCATAACTCTCTTTCCAGCTGAAATTAGAATAGAGCTTCAGAATCATTCTCAATACAACCCTCAAGATAGCCACAACCCATACACTGGTTTGAACTGGGTTTGATAAAAGTATGATCCCATTTTTGCACAACTTTAAAAAGCCTATGTGTAATACAGGGTATCAGAATTAATGTGTAAGATTATACAGACCTATTTGCATCCTGGGATAAAAATCCAAAATAATATTGGCCTTACCAAAATTCTCTCATTGAACATGAGGCTAAAGTTTTCGTGCTAATGCTTTATTGGAGCCACAATCTTAGAGATGCATTAGGGAAGGGAAAAGGGAAGTGGTCAGGGAAAGAGGGAGAGTAAATACACTGTGGTATCTTATTAAGGAGTAGGGCTGATGGCTCAAACAAAACACCTCCGGAGAGGTGACATGGAACACTGCTCCTTAGAACAATCCGTTGAGTGAAGAAAGGATGAACAATTTCTCTGCTGGTCCCTTCCTACCTTCCTGTCACTAGTCAAAGTCAAGGGCTTTAGCCCTTTCCTCCTTGGCCTCTTCAGGGAGCCAGTGGGAGTGCCACAGCCTCTGCAGTTCCAGTCCAGCCAAAGGACAGGCACAGTCAAAAATCATTTTTAAAGTATAATAGTATCTAACAATTAAATCACAACAAAATTAAAAAGATAATTCTCTTGAACAGAATTTAAAAGTAAAAACGAACTTTAAAATATTTTTATGTTGCTATTGTTCAGTCACTAAGTTGTGTCTGACTCTTTGTGATCCCATGGACTGCAGCCCACACCACCAGGCTCCTCTGTCCACAAGGTTTTTCAGGCAAGAATATTGGAGTGAGTTTCCATTTCCTTCCCTAGGGGATCTTCCCAGACCAGGGATCAAACCATGTCTCCTGCATTGGCAAGCAGATTCTTTACCTCTGAGCCACCTGGGAAGTCCAGCATTTTTTTACAATGTATGACAAAAAGTATATCTGCTCATATGTATACTGAATAATGAATGTACTTAGTTGATTTAGTTGTGTCTGACTCTTTGTGACCCTATGAACCGAGGCCTGCCAGGCTCCTCTGTCCATGGGATTCTCCAGGCAAGAATACTAGAGTGGATTGCCACTCCCTTCTCCAGAGGATCTTCCAAAGCCAGGGATTGAACTCACATCTCTTGCATCTCCTGCATTGACAGGCAGGTTTTTTCTTTTCACCACTAGTGCCACCTGGGGAGCCCACTGAATAATGAATACCAAATTTAAAAATGGAATAAATAAGAAATCCATAAAACAAAAATATATGCATGTGTGAAAAACTATTACAATTAGAACCACAAAAGACCATTTTTTAGCACATCAAACTGACAAATATTTTTAAAAGGTAATACCCAATGTTGGATACAGGGTACACAAGGATACAGGGGGAAACTCTTCATGAATTGCTAGTAGGCACATAAACTTTACATGTTTCTGGATAATATTTTGAAATACAAGGCTATGGATTGAATTGTGCCCCTCTCAGTGCAGTTCAGTTTCTCAGTCATGTCCGACTCTTTGCGACCCCATGAACCGCAGCACGCCAGGCCTCCCTATCCATCACCAACTCCCGGAGTTTACCCAAACTCATGTCCATCGAGTCGGTGATGCCATCCAGCCTTCTCGTCCTCTGTTGTCCCCTTCTCCTCCTGCCCCCAATCCTTCCCAGCATCAGGGTCTTTTCAAATGAGTCAGCTCTTCGCATCAGATGGCCAAAGTATTGGAGTTTCAGCTTCAACATCAGTCCTTCCAATGAACACCCAGGACTGATCTCCTTTAGGATGGACTGGTTGGATCTCCTTGCAGTCCAAGGGACTCTCAAGAGTCTTCTCCAATAACACAGTTCAAAACCATCAATTCTTCAGCGCTCAGCTTTCTTCACCATCCAACTCTCACATCCATACATGACTACTGGAAAAACCATAGCCTTGACTAGATAGATGGACATTTGTTGGCAAAGTAATGTCTCTGCTTTTTAATATGCTATCTAGGTTGGTCATAACCTTCCTTCCAAGGAGTAAGCGTCTTTTAATTTCATGGCTTCAATCACCATCTGTGGTGATTTTGGAGCCCCCAAAAATAAAGTCTGACACTGTTTCCACTGTTTCCCCATCTATTTGCCATGAAGTGATGGGACCAGATGCCATGATCTTAGTTTTCTGAACGTTGAGCTTTAAGCCAACTTTTTCACTCTCCTCTCTCACTTTCATCAAGAGGCTTTTTAGTTCTTCTTCACTTTCTGCCATAAGGGTCATGTCATCTGCATATCTGAGGTTATTGATATTTCTCCCGGCAATCTTGATTCCAGCTTGTGCTTCCTCCAGCCCAGCGTTTCTCATGATGTACTATGCATGTAAGTTAAATAAGCAGGGTGACAATATACAGCCTTGACGTACTCCTTTTCCTGTTTGGAACCAGTCTGTTGTTTCATGTCCAGTTCTAACTGTTGCTTCCTGATCTGCATACAGGTTTCTCAAGAGGCAGGTCAGGTGGTCTGGTATTCCCATCTCTTTCAGGATTTTCCACAGTTTATTGTGATCCACACAGTCAAAGTCTTTGGCATAGTCAATAAAGCAGAAATAGATATTTTTCTGGAACTCTCTTGCTTTTTTGATGATCCATCAGATGTTGGCAATTTGATCTCTGGTTCCTCTGCCTCTTCTCATCCCCCTCTCATCCCCCTCAAAAATATCCATATGTTGAAGCCCTAACAGCCAATGTGACTATATTTGAAGATAGAACCTCTAAAGTCTCATTAAGGTAAATGAGAACATAAGGGTGGGTTCCCAATCTAATAGGATTAGTGTCCTTATAAGAGGAAGGAAGGATCCCCTGGAGGAGGGCCTGGAAACCCACTCCAGTATTCTTGCTTGGAGAATCCCATGGATACAGGAGCCTAGTGGGCTACAGTCCATAGGGTCCCAAAGAGTCAGACAAAACTTAACTGACTTAGCATGTACACTCGCAAGCAGAGGAAGAAAGAAATCAGAACTCACTTTCTGTGTGCACAGAGAAAGGACAATGTGAGGGCACAGCAAGATGGTGGCTACCTGCAAGCTAGGAAGAGAAACCTCACCAGAAATCCAACCTCTGCTGCATCTTTTATTTTGGATTTCAAGCCTTCAGAACCGCAAAAAAATAAATTTCTGTTGTTGAAGCCACTCAGTCTATAGCAATTTATGTATGGCTTTGGGCAACTTCCTAATGACTATTTGTGCCTCAACTTCTCCATCTATAAAGAGGAAATGATACTATCTACCTCACAAGACTACTGTGTAGATTTAGATAATGAGGCCATAATCAAGGGCTACTATAAGTAGTGGCATCACAGTGAGTACTGAGGATTCAAAGAGTCAGAGGATTTCATGCATGGGTTCAGCCTACCTTAACTGTGTGACCTGGGGTGAGTCATTTCACCTCTCCTATCTTCAGGGTCTTCATCTTTAAAATGAGGACTTTGACTAGCTGATCTTGAGGATCCCTATGACTCAGTCCTCATAAGAGGAAAACCTGCATTGTATCAACAATGTGAAATATTATGACTTTAGGTAGTATAAAAAGGAATTTTAGAAACTGCCTTCTGATGCTGTGCTCCTCTGAGGGTAAATAGTCATTTCTGGCCTTTCTGTATAACAGGAGATTTTCACATTAAACAATGCCATTCTCCACATGATAGTGGCAGTAGTTTTCATAACCATTGCTTACAAACATATACCATGACAAAATGGTACTAAGCATTTGGCATTGCTCTTAAATTTTTATTTTAATTAAGTCCAATAGCAATCTCATTTACTTGAAAAATAGTAACACTTCCATGGGAGACACTTCATTTATCTCATTCACAGGCCATGCTTGGTCCCCCTTAACTTCTTGCAGACCACTCCAAGACCACTCAAAGGGCGATTTGGGAACCACTACCAAAGACATCTTCTCAAGGCTTCTTCAGGGAGGTGAAAGAGAAAGACCTTTTCTTTCCAAGCCTGTCCTCCAGTTTGAAACTGAACCAAAAGGTGCAAGGTGCTTGTAGCCTCCAGGAAGATTGCTCCTGGTCAGAATGTCAGGCAGTGTTTAGACACCTATGCAAACCGTGGGCTTTCATGGGGACTGCCTGTGAAGTGAGTAATCTTCCCTGGAACCAAAAGGCATTCCCCTCAGTAGAGCCAGAAGCACAAAAAGTAGTAGACCAGATGCTTTCCTCTTTGGGTAACCTTTATCATCAAAGAGAGACCTTACCATTGATTCATGAAAGGATCAGCCCTTAAACTGAAATCATTGTTTGTTATGATTGCTGAGTATGCAAGGCAAAGATTTTGCTACAGAATACACTGGAACCTGTGCTTGAAAAATAGTTTTCAGTCACTCTGTTAGTCTCAATTTCCTTATCTAAGAAATGAAAGTGAAAATAATGTGAAATTCAGTGAAGTGTTGTTAATAAAATAACTAAAAGCTCTTAATAAATTTCAAAGCACTATGAAAATAGAAGTTATTAATACTAGTAGCATCATGGAAATGTTGAAGTTAAATGATACTTGTTTATCTCTCTCTGTGGAAATCTGGCAACCCAGATAGAAAACCTTGTAACAACATATAACCAATTTAATCCCTCAGCAAAACCTGTGTGTGAGTGTCAGCCTGTCAAAGCTGCCTTCTGTGCATAAGAATGATCCATAGAAGCCCAAAGGTTGATTATAAAACCTCAAGTGTCTGCTTGCCTCGAGCCATTTTAGATGAGTTATTCAAAAGGAGTCCAAGTAATCAGTTTCCTCTGATAGACAGGAGGAACAAGGAGAAAAGCTTCATTTCCCTGCTGGAAAGGAGGCACACCCATTGTTGTCTACCTTTCCATAGATCATGTTTCTAGCTCTTTGTTCTTACTTAACAATATGGCCTCAAGCTTAAAATTTGTTATCAAATTTGTATGCTGGGGAAGACCATGTTAGTTACTTTACAAAAATGTCCAAAAACTCAGGCAGAAATGAAACCAATTAGGTCAGTTGGTATGTAATCTTTTCTAAGTTTAAGGGTGTATTTATAATTTCAGAGGAGAATAATTATTTTATATTGTATATTTGGCATTAAGTCCTTAAAAGTAGAATCTTATTAAATACATCATCAAATATTTACCTCAGTCTTGCCTGTTCTGTCTTGATAAGAGAATACTTCCAATCCAAATTATTAATTAATATCTAATTAAAATTCCAAAGCATCTTCTTGGATGCTGATGGAGCACAGGATTCAGACCTAGACTGACACTGTTTCATGTCAGTTTAAGGAAGTCTTGCCATTTCTCTGAGCCTTCTTCCCTCATCTACAAGAATGCTTCCTAGTGAAATAAGAAATGAATAAAATGAGAAGATGAGAGTGAAAAGGTTGTAATCGGTATATAAACACCAGTGACTGCTGTTGCTATTGCCGGACAGGTATTAGAATAAGAAATGCTCAATTATTCTCTGTGACCCAAACACAACAACTGATACCAACATTATTGTCACTTTTCCTCACCATCTCAGTGCAGTATGAACACCCATAGGAAAAAGATATATGTATTCTAAATTATCAGAGAAGGCAATGGCACCCCACCCCTGTACTCTTGCCTGGAAAATCCCATGAATGCCTAATTAAAATTAAAAGCTTTTGCACAACAAAGGAAACTATAAGCAAGGTGAAAAGACAGCCTTCTGAATGGGAGAAAATAATAGCAAACGAAGCAACAGACAAACAATTAATCTCAAAAATACACAAGCAACTCCTGCAGCTGAATTCCAGAAAAATAAATGACCCAATCAAAAAATGGGCCAAAGAACTAAACAGACATTTCTCCAAAGAAGACATACAGATGGCTAACAAACACATGAAAAGATGCTCCACATCACTCATTATCAGAGAAATGCAAATCAAAACCACAATGAGGTACCATTTCACACCAGTCAGAATGGCTGCTATCCAAAAGTCTACAAGCAATAAATGCTGGAGAGGGTGTGGAGAAAAGGGAACCCTCTTACACTGTTGGTGGGAATGCAAACTAGTACAGTCACTATGGAGAACAGTGTGGAGATTCCTTAAAAAACTGGGAATAGAACTGCCATATGACCCAGCAATCCCACTGCTGGGCAAACACACCAAGGAAACCAGAATTGAAAGAGACGTGTGTACCCCAATGTTCATCGCAGCACTGTTTACAATAGCCAGGACATGGAAGCAACCTAGATGTCCATCGGCAGACAAATGGATAAGGAAGCTGTGGTACATATACACAATGGAATATTACTCAGCCATTAAAAAAATACATTTGAATCGGTTCTATTGAGACAGATGAAACTGGAGCCCATTATACAGAGTGAAGTAAGCCAGAAAGAAAAACACCAATACAGTATACTGATGCATATATATGGAATTTGAAAGATGGTAACAATAACACTATATGCGAGACAGAATAAGAGACACAGATGCAAAGAACAGTCTTATGGACTCTGAGGGAGAAGGTGAGGGTGGGACGTTCTGGGACAATAGCATTAAAACATGTATATTATCATATGTGAAACAGAACACCATTCCATGTTCGATGCAAGAGACAAATGCTCAGGGCTGTGGCAATGGGATGACCCAGAGGGATGGGATGGGAAGGGAGGTGGGAGCGGGGTTCAGGATGGGGAACACATGTAAACCCATGGCTGATTCATGTCAATGTATGGCAAAAACCACTACAATATTGTAAGGTAATTAGCCCTCAACTAAAATAAATAAATTTATTAAAAAAAAAAAAAGAGAAAATCCCATGGATGGAGGAGCCTGGTAGGCTGCAGTCTATGGGGTCACACAGAGTCGGACATGACTGAAGCGACTTAGCAGCATTCTAAAATATAGTTGAAATGATTTGATGCCTTGGATTTGCTTAACAAATTTAAAAAAGCAAGTTGTAAAATAATATAAGCTATGTGCTTCCTTGTAGAGAGATATAGATATGGAAATATGGATCTAGATAACGAGTTAAATAGAGAGCAACAGAGGCAGAGACATGGAGAGTGATATAGATACAAGGTCTAATAAATCAAAGTGGAGTCGAAGAGCGAGATGGCAGAAAAGAAGGGCATGGAACTTACCTCCTCCCACAAATACAGTAAAAATAATTATACATGTGAAACAACTCTCACAGAATACCTATTGAATACTAGTAAAACTTATACAAGCAAAATGGCAAGAAAGATCATCATGTAACTGGGTAGGATGAAAGAGAGTAGGAATCGGGATGGAGGGAGGGAGCTGTCAAAGAGGAAATGTTGCCTCGCCCTAGGAACTCCCTTCACTGGCTGGGAGATCAGCTGGGACAGATGGGAAGCTTCAGGGTCTAGAGGAGAACGCAGCAACTGGGCTCCAGGAGGCAGAACAGAGAGACCAGCACAGAGGGTCCTGCCCACCTCCCTGCACTCCCCAGTCCAGGACATGCATCCACTGGTGTGCATGGGGGCTGAGTGCTGAAAACTTGGGCTTCAGTGGACAGTCCTGGGGAGAGGACTGGGGTTTATTGCACAGAGACAGTCTGAAGGCCCAGGAGTGTGGCTTGAGCTGCAACCAGAAGTGGACATAGGACAGACCCGGGGTCTGCCATAGGAGCCACATTGCTAATGGGTGCAAAGAGAGGTGGAGCCCTGCATAGCAGCCTTGTTCTCAGCATGTCCATAGCAGGCACAGTCCCACCTCTGTGGGTTCTGGGAGCATGCAAGCACCAGTGGGTTGTCCCCACACCCGTACGGAGGTGGGGCTGAAATCTGAGCCATCCCAGCACCCCCCCCAACCCCACCTCCGCACAACTTCAGAAGCTGGGCTGAAATCTGAGCTATCTCCCAGTGGCTGTGCTATCCCATGGATTTATGCACTGTCAATGGCTTTGTAAGCTCAGTACCTACAGGACATTTGAGCACATTACTGGTGCTCTCATGGTTAGGGCAGGTCCAACGTTAACAGCTACAATCTTTGTGGGCACATGTGGAGGTGGGGCTGGGGTCTGAGATAATTGCATACCTCCTACAGCAGGTCCAGGTGCATGACTATAGCTGTCCTGGGGCCTGACTTCAGCAAATCTGTGCCAATGAATCTGCGCTAGTGACTTTGGGAACACAGTGCCTAAGGGGCACCTAGACTGACTGCCTTCATTCCCATGTTTGAGGTGGGGCTCAGGGCACTGCCAACAGTATACTTTGTGAGCCCAGACAACAAAAGGTGGCAGGTGACACCATGGCGTGTGCACCTCCCAGGAGACATCTCCTGTAGAGGAACACACAGTGGCTTCTCTTCCAGTAGAAGTACTCCAGTCCCATCTACCTCACACAGCAGCTCAGAAATGGATCTGGGGGTTTCTACTCCAAAAACTGGGGAGCAGACCCTGTACCAGACAGGGCTCTGACAACCACAGAGCAAACAGGAGGCCCTGCTCAATATCCAGAGCAGGCTCTGGTCACCACAATGCCAATCACACCAACAACCAAGGGGAAAACAGCCAGCACACACTGAGGAAAGACATGGCAGGCGCCCATATTATAAACAGCCCTCACACCAGAAATACTGGATTCATGCAACCAACACAGGGATTTTTTTGTGGGATATTTCCACATTAAAAACAGACCATCAAGACCACAGTAGATGACGGTTTCTCCTAACCTCATAGAGTCAGAGAAATATAAGTAAAATGAAGAAGAAGAAGAACCACTCTCAACCAAAAGATCAAGGAAATTCCTCTGAAACAACAAATGATAAAACAGAAGCTGAAGCTCCAGTACTTTGGCCACATCACGTGAAGTGTCAACTCACTGGAAAACACCCTGCAGCTGAGTAAGATGGAAGGAGAAGGAGAAGGGGGTGGCAGAGGATGAGACAGTATCACCAACTCAACGGACACGAATTTGAGTAAATTCCAGGAGACAGTGAAGGACAGAGGAACCTGATGTGCAGCAGTCTATGGGGTTGCAAAGAGTTGGACGTGACTTAGCAACCAAACAACTGCTCTAGTCTACCAGATCCAAAATTCAAAAAGGAGGGAATAAAATACTGAAAGAATTAAGGACTACTATCAATAGAAATGCAGATTACTGTAAAATGTAACTAGAAGCTATAGAGAAGAGTCAGTTAAAATTAGAAAACTTTGTGCCAAGACAAAAGCCAAGCTAAAGGCAATAAGTAGCAAACTGAATAATGCAGAAGAACAAATAAGTGATCTGGAAGACAGAATAATGGAAATCACCCATTTAGAACAGCAGACAGAAAGACAAATGAAAAAAATGAAAGAATATATGAGACCTATGGAATAATATAAAGCGTGCCAATCTACACACACAAGGCATGCCAGCAGGTGAAGAAAAGAAAAAAGAGGATTAAAACTGAATTTAAAGAAATGATGGCTAAAAACTTCCCAAACCTAAAAAGGAAACAGTTATCCAGGTACAGGAAGCACAGTGAGTGCCAAACAAGATGAACCCAAACAAACCTACACTAAGACATATTATAATTAAAATGGCAAAAATTAAGGGTAAAGAGAGGATTCTAAAGGCAGAAAGAGAAAAACAAAGAGTTAGTTACAAAGAAACCCCCACAAGGCTATCAACTGACTTCTCTACAGAAATGTCACAGGCCAGAAGGGAGTGGCAAGATATATTCAAAGCCCCGAAAGGGAAAAAATTTTCAACCTAGGATATTCTACCCAATATTATCTTGTTGCTTAGCCAAAAAATAATAATAATTATCTTGTAGTTTTAGCAAAAACTAAAAAAATACAGCAATGTTTAACCTATTCTAAAAGAAATATTGAAAGGTCTTTTCTAACTAGAAAAGAAGCAAGAAACTATAGAAAAGAGAAAATCACAATTGAAAAGTAAATCACTTAAATAAGCCAGTACACAGATTAAAAAAATATTTCTCATGAGAGTGATGAAAACTACAATGAACAGAAAAAGGATAAACATGAAAATATAAAAGAAGACATCAAAATAATAAAATATGGAGGAAGTGAGTGAGAAACTATAGATTATTTTTTAGAATGTGTTTGAGCCTATATGACTCTCAGTCTAAAGAAAATACCAGGTATCCCTGGTGGCTCAGTGGTGAAGAATTCTCCTGCCAATGCAGGAGACATTGATTTGATCCCTGATCCAGGAAGATCCCACAAGCCACACAGCAACTAAGCCTGTGCACCCCAACTATTAAGCCTGTGCTCTAGAGCCCAGAAACTGCAACTACAGGGTCCACCTGCTACAACTACTGAAGCCCATGCATCCTAGAGCCCATGTTCCACAACAAGAGAAGCCACCACAATGAGAGGCCTGCATGCTGCAACTATACCATAAACCCCACTTGCCACAGCTAGAGAAAAGTCCATGCACCAATGAACACCCAGCACAACCAAAAATGAATAAGTAAATAAAACTATTGAAAAAAAGAATATAGGTAGAGTAATGGGTTAACATACTTGACAAACAGGGTAACCACAAATCAAAAATATACAATAGATTCACAAAAGCCAAAAGAAAAGAACATGAGTACAATACAAGAGAAAACCATCAAACTACAAAAGGAAAAACAAAAAGGAAAAGGAACAAAGAAGAAATACAAAATCAACTGGAAAACAAGATTTAAAATGGCAATAAATATATATTTATCAATAATTACTTTAAATGTCAATGGACAAAATGCTTCTATCAAACTACATGAGTGACAGATTGGGCAATAAAACAAGAACAGCATATAATATGCTGCCAATATCAGATCCACTTTAGGGCAAAGGACACACATAGATTGAAAGTGACTGGATGGAAAAAGCTATTTCTTGCAAATAGAAATTACAAGAAAGTGGGGGTAGCAATACTCATATCAGATGAAACAGACTTTAAAACAAAGGCTATAAAGAAATATAAAGAGGTACAGTACATAATCATAAAGGGATCAATACAAGAAGAAAATTTTACACCTGTTAATATATATGCATCCCAATATAGGAGCACCTAAATACATAAATACTAACACAGCCATGCTATAGTCCATGGGGTCACAGAATTGGACACAACCGAGCAACTGAACAACACAGACATAGAGGGAGAAATTAAAGGGAATACAATAATAGTAAGACTCTTCAATACCCCGCTGGTATCAATGGACAGATCTTCCAGACAGAGAATTGATAAGGCAACAGAGACCCTAAATGACACAATAGAATAGTTAGATTTAACTGGTGTTTTCAGAACATTGCATCCAAAGAAAAAGAAACCAAAGCAAAAACACATTCTTTTTAAGTGCACATAGAACACTCTCTAGAATAGATTTCATACTAGGGCACAAAACAAGCCTCATCACATTTAAAATCACAGAAATTATTTCAAGCATCTCTTCTGATCACAACTGCATGAAACTATTTACAGTAATCAACAAGAGAAAGAGAAATAAGAAAAAAATTACATGGAGACTAAACAACATGCTACTAAAAACCCAATTGGTTAACAATAAAATAAAAAAGGAAATTAAAAAATACCTTGTGCCAAATAACAATGAAAACGCAACCATACAACACCTATATGATGTAGCAAAAGCAGTGCTTAGATGGAAGTTCATAATGATACAAGCCTTCCTTAAAAAACAAGAAAAATCCCAAATAAACAATCTAACCTACCACCCAAAAGAATTAGAAAAATAAGCACAACAAAACCTTAAGTTAGCAGATGGAAATAACTAATAAAGATTAGAGAGGAAATAAACAAAATAGAGATTTCAAAAATAGGAAAAAATCAATGAAACCAAAAGCTGGTTGTTTGTAAGGGGAAAAAAAAATCAACAAACTTCTGGCCAGGCACACCAAGAAAAAAAGAAACAGGACCCAAATGAAAAACTAAGAAATGGAAGAGGAGAAGTAACAACTGATATCACAGAAATACAAAAAAGACATAAGGGAATACTATGAACAATTACATGTGAACAAATTGGACAACCTAGAAGAAATGAGCATGTTTCTAGAAACATACAGCCCACCAAAACTGAATCAAGAAGAAATAGATAATTTGAACAGACTAATCACTGGAAGTAAAACAGAATCTGTAATTTTAAAAACTCCCTGCAAACAGAAGTCCAGGAACATTTAGCTTCACTGGAGAATTCTACCAAACATACAGAGAAGAATTTATACTGATTCTTCTCAAACACTTCCAAAAAATTGAAGAGGAGGGAACACTCTCAAAGTTATTCTACGAAGCCATCATTCAGTTCAGTTCAGTCACTCAGTCATGTCCAACTCATTGTGACCCAACGGACTGCAGTATGCCAGCTTTCCCTGTCCATCGCCAATTCCCGGAGTTTACTCAAACTCAAGTCCATCGAGTTGGTGATGCCATCCAACTATCTCATCCTCTGTCATCCCCTTCTCCTTCTACCTTTCCCAGCATCAGGGCCTTTTCCAATGAGTCAGTTCTTCGCATCAGGTGGCCAAAGTATTGGAGTTTCAGTTTTAGCATCAGTCCTTCCAATGAATATTCAGGACTGATTTCCTTTAGGATTGACTGGTTGGATCTCCTTGCTGTCCAGAGGACTCTCAAGAGTCTTCTTCAACACCATAGTTCAAAAGCATCAGCTCTTCAGCACTCAGCTTCCTTTATAGTCCAACCCTCTCATCCATACATGACTACTGGAAAAACGATAGCTTTGACTAGATGGACCTTTGTTGGTAAAGTAATGTCTCTGCTTTTTAATATACTGTCTAGGTTGTTCATAGCTTTTCTTCTAAGGAGCAAATGTCTTTTAATTTCACTACTGCAGTCACCATCTGCAGTGATTTTGGAGCCCCCAAAAATAAAGTCTCTCACTGTTCCCATTGTTTCCCCTATTTGCCATGAAGTGATGGGACTGGATGCCATGATCTTAGTTTTCTGTATGTTGAGTTTTAGGCCAACTTTTTCACTCTCCTCTTTCACTTTCACTAAGAGGTTCTTTAGTTCTTCTTCACTTTATGCCATTAGTTCTTCTTCACTTTATGCCATAAGGGTGGTGTCATCTGCATATCTGAGGTTATTGATATTTCTCCCAGCAGTCTTGATTCCAGCTTGTGCTTCATCCAGTCCAGCGTTTCTCATGATGTACTCTCTGCATATAAGTTAAATAAGCAGGGTGACAAAAACAGCCTTGACGTACTCCTTTTCCTATTTGGAACCAGTCTGTTGTTCCATGTCCAATTCTAATGGTTGCTTCTTGACCTGCATACAGATTTCTCAGGACGCAGATAAGGTGGTCTGGTATTCTCATCTCTTTACGAATTTTCCACAGTTTGTTGTGATCCACACAGTCAGAGGCTGTGATGTAGTCAATAAAGCAGAAATAGATGTTTTTCTGGAACTCTCTTGCTTTTTCTATGATCCACTGGATGTCAGCAATGAAAATCACAGTCACAGAAAACTAATCAAACTGATCACATGGACCACAGCGTTTTCTAATTCAATGAAACCATGAGCCATGCTCATCCATGTAGTACCACCCAAAACAGACGGGTCATGGTGGAGAAATATGACAAAATGTGGTCCACTGGAGAAGGGAATAAATAGCAAACCACTTCAGTATTCTTGCCTTGAGAACCCCATGAACAGTATGAAGTCATCATTACCCTGATACCAAAATCAGACAAAGATAGTACTACCCTCCCCAAAATTACAGGCCAATATCTTTGATGAATATAGATACAAAAATTCTCAACAAAATATTAGGAAACTGAATCCAATAACATAAAAAAGATCATACACCACAACCAAGTTGGATTCATCCCAGGGTCACAAGGATGGTTCAACATATGCAAATCAAATAATGTGATACACCACATCAACAAAAGAAAAGGCAAAACCACAAGATCATCTCAACAGATGCAGAAAAACTATTTGATAAAATTCAACATCCATTCATGATTTTTTCAGAAAAAGCTCTTACCAAATGATTAGAGAGAACATATCTCAACATAACCCACAGCCAACATTATACTCAATGGTGGAAAATGTCCCACTAAAATCTAGAACAAGACAAGGATGCCCACTCTCACCATCTCTATTCAACATAGTATTGGAAGTCCTAGCCATAGCAATCAGACAAGACAAAGAAATAAAAGGTATCCAAGTTGGAAGGGAAAAGGTAAAATTGTCATTATATGACTATGACATGATAGTCTATATAGAAAACACTAAAGATTCCACACTAAATTACTAGAACTGATAAATTCAGCAAGGAAATTGGATACAAAATTAATATATAGAAGTCAGTGTCATTTATTTACACTAACAATGAAATATGAGGAAGGGAAAGTTTTAAAAAAATCTTTTAAAATTGTACCAAAAAATAATATACCTAGGAATAAACCTGACCAAAGAGATGAAAGATTCATATAGCTGAGAACTCTAAAATATTGATAAAGGAATTGAAGATGAGACAAAGATGGAAAGAGAGCCCATGCTCTTAGACTGGAAGAATTAATATTGTTAAAGTGACCATACTATTGAAAGCAATCTACATATTTAATGCAACTATATCAAATTGCCCATAACATTTTTCACAGAACCAGAACAAATAATTCTAAAATTTATATGGAACCATAAAAGATCCAAAATTGCCAAAGCAATCCTGAGGAGAAAGAACGAAGTTGGAGGCATAAGTCTCCCAGAGTCCAGACAATACCATTATAAAGCTACAGTAATCAAAACAGAGTGGTATTGGAAAAAAAAGGAAAGACATGGATCAATGGAACAGAATAGAGAGCCGAGAAATAAACCCACACATGTACAGTCAATTAATCTTTGACAAAGGAGGCAAAAATATGCAAGGGAGAAAAGATAGTCTCTTTAGCAAGTGGTGATCAGAAAGCTGGACAGCTGCATGTAAATCAATGAAGCTAAAACTCTCTCTCACACTATACACAAAAATAAACTAAAAATGGCTTAAAGATTTAAATATGAGGCTCACCACCATAAAGCTCCTAGAAGAGAACATCGACAAAACATTTTTCTTAGCTCAGTCTCCCAAGGCAATAGAAATAAACAAATGGGACCTAGACAAACTTACAAGCTTTTGCACAACAAAGGAAACACTATAAACAAAACCAAGTGACAACTTACAGAATGGGAGGAAATATTTGCAAATGAAGCTACTGACAAGGGATTCATTTCCAAAATATGCAAACAGCTCATACAACTCAATAAAAGGCAACATCAAACAACTCAATCAAAAAATGGACAGAAGACCTAAATAGACATTTGTCCAAAGAAGACATTCAGATGGCCAATGGGCACATGAAAAGATGCTCAATATCAAAAATTATTAGAGATAAGCAAATCAAAATTATAATGAGGTTTCACCTCACATTGGTCAGAATGGCCATCTTTAAAATGTCTGCAAATAATAAATGTTGGAGAAGGTGCGGGAAAAAAAGAATCCTCCTACACTGTTAGAGGAAGTATACACTGGTGCAGCCACTAGGGAAAACAATATGGAGGTTCTTTAAAAAACTAAAAATAGAGTTGTCATATGATCCAGCAATCCCATTTCTGGGCATATGTTCAGAGAAAATCCTAATTCAAAAAGATACGTGGACCCCAATGTTCATTGCCGCACTGTTTACAACAGCCAAGACGTAAAAGCAATCTAAACATCCATCGACCATGAATGATAAAGAGGATGTGGTATATTTATACAATGGAATATTACTCAGCCATAAGAAGAAGGAAATAATGCCATTTGCAGCAACATGAGATTGTCATACTAAGCGAAGTACGGCAGACAGGGAAAGGCAAATATCACATGATATTGCTTGCATGTGAAACCTAAAAAAAAAACGAAATGATACAAAAGGACTTATATACCAAATAGAAACAGACCCACAGACCCAGAAAACAAGCTTATGGTTACCAAGGGGACGGGACATAGGAGGCACGAATCAGGAGTTTGGGATTAACATATACACACTTTTTTACATACAGTATATATATACTATATATGTTTATAAATAGTAATATACACACTACTATATATAAAATAGATAATCAAGAAGGACCTTCTGTATAGCAGAGGTAACTGTACTCAATACCTTGTAATAAACTATAAGGGAAAAGAATCTGAAAAAGATATAGTTACATACATATACATATATAACTGAATCACATTGCTTAAACCTAAAACTAAAACAGCATGGTAAATCAACTATACTTCAATTTTAAAAATACTGCAGTAAATGTGCAAAAAAGATAAAATATGATACAAATGAATTTCTTTACAAAACAGAAATAGACTCACTGACATAGAAAACAAATTTATGATTACCAAAGGGGAAAGGGCCTGGAAAAGGGATAAATCAGGAGTTTAGGATTAGCAGATACAAACTACTACATATAAATCAGATAAATGACAAAGTCCTACTGTATAGCAGAGGGAACTATATTCAATATCTTATAACAAACTATAATGGAAAAGAATATTAAAAAGAAAATATGTAATTTAAAATATATATTAAACTAAATCACTTCTTTGTATGCAAGGAACTAACATAACATTGTAAATCAACTATACTTTAATAAGAAGAAATTTTTTAAATATCCAAGTAATCGTATCTGGGTGTAATAAGAGGGGGTTTATTCCCCTGTGACATCTGTATTTTCCAGCTCTTTTATAATCAATGCACTTATTTCTACAAATTTTTAATGGTTTTCTTATTTGGGGGGTTTTTTCAAAAAGATATTAGAAAAAAGTTTTAAGTTGATATATTCACGATAAGAACACGAAACACCAACTCTAACAAGAACTCTTGGTAATCGTAGCTCTGTACAGGGTAGTCCCTTCACTTGGACCATTCTCCCAGCTCCATCAACTCTTCAAATGGCTGGTTCTTTCTTACCTTTACATGAGGGATTAAATGCATCTCCTCAGAAATCTCTTAGCTAGCCTATCATAATTGGAGAAGGCAATGGCACCCCACTCCAGTACTCTTGCCTGGAAAACCCCATAGACGGCGGAGCCTGGTGGGCTGCAGTCCATGGGGTCACGAAAAGTCGGACACGACTGAAGCGACTTAGCAGCAGCAGCAGCAACAGCCTATCATAATTGTTGCTTTTTAGTCGTTAAGTCACGTCTGACTCTTGCGACCCCATGGCTTCTCTGTCTATGGGATTTCCCAGGCAAGGACACTGAAGCGGGTTGCCGTTTCCTTCTCCAAGGGATCTCCCCGACCCAGGGATCAAGCCCTGCATTACAAGGTGTCTATAATGTAGTGTTTCCTGCATTCCAGGCAGATTCTTTACCGTTGAGCCACCAGGGAAGCCCCACCTATCATAACATGCCTGACATAATTTTGTAATTATATGTTCTTTTATTAATCTTTCTTTACTTCAGTGGTACCCAGTCTTTTTGGCACCAGGGGCTGGTCTCGGGGAAGACAATTTTCCAGACTGGGGAGGAGCGGATGGTTTCAGGATGATTCAAGCACATTACATTTGTTATACATTTTATTTCTGTTACTATAATATTAGCTCCACCTCAGAGTATAAGGCATTAGATCCTGGAGGTTGGGGACTCCTGCTCTATTTGTTCCTTGGCTGTCTCACATACCATGGGACTCATGTGCCAGGAGGCAGAGACTGTGACTGCTGTGTTCATCACTGTATATCCAGAGCCTAGCCTAGAGCATGGCACATAAATACAATATAAATATGTATTGAACGAGTGAATGCACCAGAATCCATTCAGGAAGGCAGACATCTTCACCCAGATAGATCCAGGTGCATCAGACTCTAAAGGTGAGGGCAAGGTCTGAATAAACAGTCATCAGAGGGCTGGCATATCAACAAATATCTGCTTGCTGTATTAGAAATGAAAACCGAAGTGGTCGTGAATTATTTCCACTTAAATTCAAAGAACTTTTCAAGGCAATGCTTACTTGAAAATTCTAGAGCTAAAACAGTCCTTTAAAATCAAACCCTCTTTTGCAGATGGGAAAAGTGACAGCAGAGATATCACACAACCAGGAACCTTGGTCCCCAGCTACCAGGCCAACATCCACTCATTGGTCCCTCTCTGACCTCACTGTGACAGCAACGTTACCTAGGCTCTTACAGACAGATAGCCCCAGAGGTTATTCTTGCTTCTGCTAGCATAGGAATCTGTAGGTAAACAAATAAACTGCCTTTTTCAATGCTCTTCTTACAGCTTGCTTATTCTATAAAACACAGATTCATGCCTAGTTTGACACTGAAAAGAAAAAGTGAAAGTGTTAAACGCTCATCGTGTCCGACTCTTTGCAACACCATGGACTGTAGCCCACCAGGCTCCTCTGTCCATGGAATTCTCCAAGCAAGAATACTGGAATGGGTGGCCATTTCCTTCTCCAGGGGATCTTCCCAATCCAGGGATCAAACCCGCATCTCCTACATGGGCAGGCTGATTCTTTACCACTGAGACACAGACAACTTTAAATAACCTGCCTAATTAGCAAGCGGTGGAGCTGGACTTGGATCCAGACAATCTGGCTCCAGCAAACACATTCATAACTACTCATGGGGTGTTTTTGTTGGTGGAGGGGGGTTGGGATTTGTTTTGTTTGTTTGAAGAAGATAGATGTTTATTTCTGGGTTGTGCCTTATAGTGCAAAGACACAGGATCCTGGTCTGCAGGGAAGAATCTGGTTTCCTCAACATGTGGCTTTTATCTCTATATGCAAGGCTGTCCCTGGGCTAATTGCTACTTTGTAGTCAGTGGGAAGAGGAAGAGCAGGGGAAGCAGCTTCCCTCTCTCCCAGTAAATTTTCAAACCTACAGAAAAAAATAGATGTTTAAAAAGTAGAGCCCAAGAACATCTCACCCAGATGTATCAACTGTGGACGTTTTATTATACCATGTTTGTCTTGTCTTTCTTCATATACCTAGGAAAATACTGAAAGTTACACGAAAGAGTACTTGTCACAGGATGAAGGGAAGATATACATTCCAGTTAGAAACATTATGAATAGTAACAGTTGACTTGGTGAAGTGAAATACTGTGGATGGCTTCCTTTTTTATTCTATTAGAAAGTTTGTCCCACAAAAGACTAAAAAAAATACCAGAAAACTTTTAAAAAAGAAAAACATCAAAGCCGCAACAACATAAACATTGGCAGTCTAGTCTCTATACAAAGGGGATAAAACAACAGACACCCGGCTGGGTGGAGACAGAAGGGACCTCAGAGCCTGCGTCCCAACTCCAGCTGCGGTTTGTGCGCACCTTTGTGATGACGAGGCAAGTTATACCGTCTGAGCCACCAGGGAAGCCCAGCTAGTCCTCCGTGTGTAGCCTAGGAAACAGGCCTTCCTGAGCCTCAGTTTCCTCGTAGGTAAAATATGTGAAGACTCACTACAAATCTACATTTCCAGCAATTCCTGGGTAAAACCCAGAAGTCTGCCTCATAAGTCCAATGTAGGTGGTTTGTAGAACGTATTCCAAGAAACACTACGCGGGAGGGGAGCTAACTAAGGAACTGGTGAGATGGAGGAAGGGGTCCCAAACCTGTTACACTGTTTCCTCAGCTCCTCTCCTTCCCTATTCCTGCTGCCTGTACCCTGATCCTCTCACACATTAGAAGATGCTCAGAAATTTGCCTCTCTGACCCCAGCTTGATCTTCTCCAAGTGAAGCCCTCCTATACCCTCTTCTCCACCCTGTACGCTAACCCCAATACAGACATGTTTTCCCACCAATCTCCATCATAAAGCTTCTGCTTCAGATAGCTCAGTCTGCCTGGACACCATTATGACCTACACCATTATGACCACCTCCCCTTTGGCCTCACTCTCTGCCTCTCGTTCAGACCCCACCTTAGGGTCCTGTTCTTCAGAGAAACCCTCTTCTCCAGCTACCCTGAGTTCTCCCCTCCTTAAATAATCAGCATTTAATTCTACCTTGCTTTAATGCCCACATGTTTAATTCTGTGCATCCCTAACTGTAATCTGAGCTCCTTGAAAATATAAGCAGTGATTCTCCTTCCTCATGTTTTTTGCGACACTTAGCACAGTGCTAGACACAGAAGGTGTACAGCTCAGTCTATACTGATTGGTTGAGTACTTAGCTGATTTATTGAGGGAAATGAGATTAAGGGATGAGACTTTATGAAGGCAAGCACAAGCATGGAGTTTGCTGTAGGCTGATGAACACTAAATACCCTTGAGTATGGCTGAACCAATCTTCAAGGGTGTTTTAAATGACAAACTATAAGTGGCAGAATAAAAGCAGAGTTTAAGATAAAATCTCAAATAAATGAAAAGCAATGAGCATGCAGCTGCTGTCACATGCTCTCTTGTGTTTTTGATGAGTTTCAATTAAAAATAGCCCTAATACATCAAAAACAACCTAGTGAATTCCCTTTATTGTCCCTCTAATATGTTACTAAGGAGTTATTGGTATCATTTCATGACTCGGGCACAAATGCCTCTAGGATTTATTGCTGGGTTCACATCTCTGCTCTTTTATGGATTTCTTCCAAGAGGGGCTTGAATACAGGGCTCCCATTATATGTCCCTTGTGGTAGGTTGGCTAGAGCAAGCTGCATCAGCAATGGCAATAAAGCTCACCAAGGCAACAACTGTTACTCACCAGTGTAGTTTGATTTAGAGCAGAGTGTTTCCAGATGGGTTCCGATGTAACCCTTTTTCTTCCATCTCCCAACAACATTGAAACTGAAAAATCAATTACCGGAGCCAGGTTTTATATGTTGCTGAGTTTTGCTGGGAGTGGTAAAAAACATATATATACATGTATATATATGTATATATTTATATGTATATATACAAAAGCATATTTTGTAAATAACTAAAAAAAAATGAGAGAGCATACAGGAATGTGGTAGGTGTGTTTAATTAAGACAACCTAGACAATAGTAAAATAAGTACTATTAGGAAAAAATCTTATTTATTTAAGGGCTTAGAAAAGCTTAAATCACAAACTCTTGGTTTGTTATGTCAACAGGTTGTCAATAAAAATCTGTTTACTGGGGTCAGTAGAGTCACTAGTGCACTCATCAGTCCTGCTTCTTCAACCAGAGGCAGTCATCAAATCTCATTAGCTTGCTCTGTCTCCCGGAGAAGGGAGATCATCTATCAGTTACCCTTACTCCGTGATGAACCATATGAAAAAGAGCTTTTAATCCACTGTGCTCTAATCAGGGACGGAGAGGATAAATGTCCTCGGATATCAGCTTTCACAGAAAGAGTCTGGAGAAGTAACAGGAGGATCACATGTGGGTCGAACTGTGTGGCTGTTTTATTTTAAATTAGCCAACGACTGCAGATGGCATACAGCAGACCTGACTTGCTCTTTTTGGATGTTTCCTAATCTCACTCTCCATAAAGGACTGAAAAATGAATACTGTGAAATTAGCACAAGCTTAGTGACACTGTAATTAGATAACTTTCTCCCATGAAAATCCAACTCCTGTATCACTAACTAGATGTGATGGGCTCTTCAATGTGCATCTGGCTATAAAAGCAGACAACAGATACAATACGTTTCTAATTAAGTAAATGACAGGACAGGAGGGAGCGTGGTACACAATCATCAGACTGTCTTTCTTCATTTTAATATCCTCAGGTGACCTTCTTTTCATAAAATCAACATGCCATTTGAGCAACATTTTTTTCCCCACCTTATCCAGCTTGTACTTAATCTAAGTAACAACCAGTCTAAACTGTGTCATGGACTACTCAACCTACCAGATGCTCAGCAAAAGCCTCAGGTCATTCAGTTATCCAAATATAGAGAACAGCACTTCCCAAACTTGAGTGCATTTACAAAATACCCAGAGATCTGAGTAAAATATAGATTTTGACTCAGGAGGTCCAGATGTGGCCTGAGCATCTGCATTTCTAACAAGCTCCCAAGTGATGCTGATGTTATGGTCTGAGATTCTAACATTGGGCATAGATCACCTTAATAACATTCTGTAAAATTTCCAGCAGAAAATAAAAACACAATTACGTAATTTCATGTGATTTGTTTCCCAGAAGAGAAGAATGATTATGTTTAAAGAGAAGTCAATTTTAGATGTGAATTTCAAAATACAGTTGTAGTCTTTCTAAATGTTATCTCCATGGATAGACATCTTTTTTGAGCTCAAAGAGGTCCTTTAAGGTCGATGAGTATTGACTTCAGGAAGTGATCCAAAACAGAACACAAAGAGATTCGTTTAAAGCAAAGCTTAAATCTAATACTTTTCCCCAGCTGTACTATTGATGATGGCTTGACTTTTTCTTTGCAGTTAATGTACATAAACAAATCGAAAAACACTCCCCTTAAGTTCAAAACCCTCTTCCTGAGAATAGGATTCAAGTTCATATGCTCTTCTGCTGTGCAAAGTTTATTTAAATGTGACATACTTAAATAAAGATTTCTGTTATTCAGATTAATTCTCTTTGAAATTGATTAGCCTAATACAGATTCAACTGTGGAGATAAATGTCAAGGGTCAGAATATTCTAGTTCACCATTAATGATATTAGGGCCCTGTATTTACTAACTACTTTATTCTGGGGAGCTGGCAACACTCCTATTCATCTTCCCACTTCTGAGTTTGATAAGAAAATGGGTATAGATCTGTATTTGCAATACTAATAGTAAAAACTATTTAATTTTTCTGTACTTTGAGTAAGTGGATACTAAGTATAATATACTTGAAATGTATGTGACTCTTACTGAATATAACTTCACTTTGCAAAAGCATGGTTAATGGACTCACAGATACTAGCATAATTTCCTGTGCACAAAAGAAACATTGTAATAAAACAGCTAAATATGTTCACTCCACAAATATTTATTTAGCTCTATCATAATAACACTAACACAATATATTATTATATTGCATATAATAAAATAACTGATACTAATGACAATAATAATAACTAATGCTTATAACAAACCAGGGACTAATCTAAGCATTTTACAAAAAGTCATTATTCTTTACAATTTTATGCTGTAAATACAATTATTGGCCCCATGGAGCAGATAAATAAAGTGAAATACTGACAGACTAAATAGTTTACCTAAGGTTATAGAGCTTCTATGTGACTGCTATGGTCCGAACATCTGAATCCCCATCACCCCACAAAGTCTTATGTTGAAATCCAACCCCCAAAGATGGTGGTATGGAGGAGCTTTTAGGAGGTGCTTGGGTCATATGGGTGGATCTCATGAATGGGATCATGGCCCCAGAGAAGAGACCCCAGAGACCTCCCTATCACTTTCTACCATATGGTGACACATGAGAAGGCTCCAGCAATGGACCAGGCAGTGGGCTCTCACTAGAACTCAAACAGGCTGTCACCTGATCTTGGGCTTCCCAGCCTCCAGAACTGTGAGAAATAAATTTCTGTTGTATATGAGCCACCCAGTGTGTGGTATTTTGTTACAGCAGCCCAAACAGCCTAGCTTCTGTATTCAAGCTCTGTCATATGCCAGACACCACTCCAGGAAATGATGATCTTGACAAAAGGTGCTTATGGGGATAGGCAAGTGTGTTGCATTTACAGCTCCATCCCACTTCTAACCATCAATAGTCATTATAGCCCTTCTTTCCAACTGAGCTCAGATTTAGGCTCAGACACATGCACCTTTGGTTCAGAATGCTTCATACCCAGTGTTCCAGGTAGTTATATGATCACTCAGTTGGAGCTGACACATGAATCAAAATGTATTTGCCATTCCTGACTGAGTGCATAAAGCACATCATTTCAGTTCAGTTCAGCTCAGTCGTGTCCGACTCTTTGCGACCCCATGAATCGCAGCATACCAGGCCTCTCTGTCCATCACCAACTCCCGGAGTTTACCCAAACCCATGTCCATCGAGTCAGTGATGCCATCCAACCATCTCATCCTCTGTCGTCCCCTTCTCCTCCTGCCCCCAATCCTTCCCAGCATCAGGGTCTTTTCCAATGAGTCAGCTCTTTGCATCAGGTGGCCAAAGTATTGGAATTTCAGCTTCAGCATCAGTCCTTCCAATGAACACCCAGGACTGATCTCCTTTAGGATGGACTGGTTGGATCTCTTTGCAGTCCAAAGGGACTCTCAAGAGTCTTCTCCAACACTACAGTTCAAAAGCAACAATTCTTTGGGGCTCGGCTTTCTTCACAGTCCAACTCTCACATCCATACATGACCACTGGAAAAACCATAGCCTTGACTAGATGGACCTTTGTTGGCAAAGTAGTGTCTCTGCTTTTTAATATGCTATCTAGGTTGGTCATAACTTTCCTTCCAAGGAGTAAGTGTCTTTTGATTTCATGGCTGCAGTCACCATTTGCAGTGATTTTGGAGCCCCAAAAATAAAGTCTGACACTGTTTGCAATGTTTTTCCATCTATTTGCCATGAAGTGATGGGACCAGATGCCATGATCTTAGTTTTCTGAATGTTGAGCTTTAAGCCAACTTTGTCACTCTCCTCTTTCACTTTCATCAAGAGGCTCTTTAGTTCCTCTTCACTTTCTGCCATAAGGGTCCTGTCATCTGCATATCTGAGGTTATTAATATTTCTCCCGGCAATCTTGATTCCAGCTTGTGTTTCTTCCAGCCCAGTGTTTCTCATGATGTACTCTGCATATAAGTTAAATAAGCAGGGTGACAATATACAGCCTTGACGTACTCCTTTTCCTATTTGGAACCAGTCTGTTGTTCCATGTCCAGTTCTAACTGTTGCTTTCTGACCTGCATACAGGTTTCTCAAGAGGCAGGTCAGGTTGGTCTGGTATTCCCATCTCTTTCAGAATTTTCCACAGTTTATTGTGATCCACACAGTCAGAGGCTTTGGGATAGTCAATAAAGCAGAAATAGATGTTTTTCTGGAACTCTCTTGCTTTTTCGATGATCCATCAGATGTTGGCAATTTGATCTTTGGTTCCTCTGCCTTTTCTAAAACCAGCTTGAACATCTGGAAGTTCACAGTTCACGTATTGCTGAAGCCTGGCTTGGAGAATTTTGAGCATTACTTTACTAGCACATCATTTACTAGTCTTTAAATAGTTTAACAAGTTTGTATAAGTTGCAAATACTTGTGTGAAAGGGAGTATATTTCTTATTAATACTGATCTCAACCTGTTTCCATCATCAATTCAGAGGACATGAGTTTGAGCAAACTCTGGGAGATAGAGAAGGACAAGAAAGCCTGGTGTGCTGCGGTCCATGGGTCACAAAGAGTTGGACACGACTGAGTGACTGAACAACAGCAACAACCTGTTTAATAAACTTTGATTCAGTCATGGATCCCATGCCTTGGTTCCTGCCTTCAAGGCATTTTCACATTGGAACCCTTTACACATTCCCTATATATATTTCTTTAGCCTAAGAATTTAGGAAGGATCCATAACACCCCCAGAGAAGGCAATGGCACCCCACTCCAGTACTCTTGCCTGGAAAATCCCATGGATGGAGGAGCCTGGTAGGCTGCAGTCCATGGGGTGGCACAGAGTCGGACACGACTGAGGTGATTTAGCAGTAGCAGCATAACACCCCTGAAATAATACGTTATTTTTTATTATGTAACTAGTTACTTTAATAACTATAGGAAAAATTAAAGTTAAGATTCCTATCTCCCACAACCAAGGTGCATTCAGATTTTAATTTTTTATTATTAAAAAATTATACTGGGGACTTCCCTGATGGTCCAGTGGCTAAGACTCCATGCTCCCAATGCAGGGGCCTGGGTTCAATCCCTGGTCAGGGAACTAGATCCCACATGCTGCAACTAAGAGTTCACATGCCACAACTAACACCCAGCACAGCCAAATAAATAAAAATAAAATATTTTTAAAATATATACTGGGAAAAATGTTAAATTACAGCTTTACAATTGTGGAGAGAGGAAAACTTTCTCAAGCATAACAGAAGTCCATACACCGTAAAGAAAGATTGCATAAAATTTCATTGCATAAAACTGCAAAGTCTCTATATTGCAATGATACTATAAGCAAAGTTAAAACATAATGATATCATTTCTGGATTGCTGAGGTGACCAACTAAATCTGAATCTCTATACACATCCTCCAAAAAACTATACAGATCAATAAGAAGAAAAAATGCACATACATAAATCCGACAACTCATCATAATTAACAAACAACACTACTACCAACTTTAAATTATCTATAATTAGGGGAAAGATGTTACAGCAACACTAGAACTCCCATCATAAGACTTTGCAGAGTTCTAAGGGAGGGCTTCTGGCTTCCCAGATGACTCAGTGGTAAAGAATCCACCTGCTAAGCAGGAGACTTGGGTTCAATCCCTCAATAGGAAAGATCCCCTGGAGAAGGAAGTGGCAATCCACTCCAGTATTCTGCCTGGGCAATCCCATGGATAGAGGAGACTGGCAGGCTATAGTCTATGGAGTTGCAAAGAGTCAGATACAACTGAGCAACTAAACAACATTAAGAACAACAAACAAGGGAGAATTTCCAGAAAATCTGCATAGAAGAGAAAAGGGAATTAAGCTAAAATAGCTCCCAGAAAGAGAAAGGCCTCCTTAAGTGTCAAAATATTTAAAACGTTCTAGTCATAAGAGTACTGAATACAGGGACGACACAGAAAAGTGATGAGATTCAGTGAAGAAGTTCTGGAAGGATTGGAGAAGAAAAAGATAAAAAAAATCAGAAGCAATCTTTGGGTACTACATAAGGAAGACAAAAGGAAACATGGAAGAAAGATTCACGGTCCTGCAAGACAAGAGAAAACCAAAAACCCAAAGGACACACAAATATTACTTGGGCCAAATTATACTGGGCCCAGTTATACCTATTCTGTACACTGTAGAATGTTTGACAATATCCTTGGCCTCTACCTAGCAGATGTTGTTAGCACACCACCCTCTAGTTATGACAACCAAAAATGTCTCCAGACATTGCAAAATGTCCCGTAGGATATGAAGTCACATCCAGGTGAGAACCACTGACCTAGAGCAAAGATTTGTTGAATTGCTGATTGGTTTGTTTGTTACTCATCTTTAAATGTTTGCCTTTTTTGTAGTAAATCATTAAGAGGAAAAATAAAATTAAGGGAGGCAAAGAAACTCTACTCACTCACTCATTTATTCATTCATCAAATTTCTATTGAACGCCTACTAAGAAATAGGCATTGTATAAAAGATTCACAGGTAAATCAACAAATGAATGGATAAAGAAGCTGTGGTACATATATACGATGGAATATTACTCAGCCATAAAAAGGAATGCATTTGAATCAGTGATAATGAGGTGGATGAACCTAGAGTCGATTATACAGGGTAAAGTAAGTCAGAAGGAGGAAAACAAATATTATATATTAACATGTATATATGGAATTTAGAAAGATGGTACTGATGAACCTATTTGCAGGGCAGCGGTGGAGACACAGACATAGAGAACAGACTTATGGACACAGAGGTGGGCAGGAAGGAGATGGTGGGATACAAGGAGAGAGCAGCATGGCAACATATGTAGTACCATGTGTAAAATAGATACCAGTGGGAATTTGCTCTATAACCCAGGGAACTCAAACCAGAGCTCTGTGACAACCTAGAGGAGTGGGATATGGTGGGACATGGGAGGGAGGCTCAAGAGGGAGGGGACATATGTATACCTATGGCCAATTCCTGTTGATGTATGACAGAAACCAACACAATATTGTAAAACAATTATCCTTCAATTAAAATTAAATAATTTTTTTAAAAAGATCAATACGTAAAACAAAGTCACAACCCAAATTTTAAGCTTTCCATGTCACTGATTTAATTTAATAGTATCATGGTTTGATTTAACTTCTATCTGTCCAAGAAACTGATGCCATGATTATTTCTAACCTTTCTTAACACACAAGCAAAATATTACGTATTATTTTACTACAAATGTTTAGAAAACTCACTGCGGATAACTATTAATATATTTATCCACTATATTTATTTGACATTGGCATTGAAATTTTCTTTATCTATGGATTTATCAGTTAGCTCTTGCTTCAATAACATATGTAATAAAAAACATAAAACCTCAGCAGCATATAGCAATAGGCATTTACTTAACTTGCATGTCTGCAATCAGCTGATCCAGCCCGGGTTCAGCTTCTATGGCTCTACTCCGTGTCCCTCATCCTCGTCCTTCTATCCCCAGACTAGACACGCTCCTCTCATGGCCATGGCAGAGGCACAAAGAAGAGGAATCATGTAAGACCTACGCTCAGAACTGGCACACGATCGCCTCTGCTCCATTCTCCTCAAAAACGATTTTATAGGCCTGATAAAATATACCCCACCTATGGGACTGAGTAAAAGTACAATTTCATGCAACAGAGAGCAAGAACACAGGGAGGGCTGAAGAATTATGGCCAATGCTGCAATTTAACATGGTGGATAAAAGAAACTTAGTCTTGTTTTATTTTCTCAAACTTAAGATTTCTGAACACAGATTAAGTTAAATTGATGATGACTACAAAAGCAGAATAATAGAAGAAGACTAAATAAACCACCAGCCTCACAGAGGTTATTATTTACTATAATTTTATTATAACAGCTAGCAATACCAAATTCATCTATATTAAAGCAATTCATTTCTAAAGACCAACAGTTCAGTGATAAAGGCCAATAAATGACTTTTTAGTATCATATATGTTACACCGTTTGTAGCTATTTTTAGTAAGAAACTTTTCTGATGTCTTTATTTACATTCTATATCTGGTCTCAAAAGAAATTTTCCTGAAACATAACACTTCTTGAAATCAAATACTGATCCAATAGATTTAAATTTCTACATTCTGTATACTACATGGGAGAAAATATTTGGATTATGCTTTCTCATTCATGACTATTTAAATATTCAGTTTCTCAGGTTACATTTTAGTGTGTTTTTATGTTTTATTCAGGACACAATGTTCCAGCAAATATCACACACTCAAATCAATGGCTTATACTGGCATTAAATATGCCATTAACATGCTTGTTCTCAGAAAAGTCCAATGAAAAGCCGTCAACAAACCTGCAAAGAGAGCCTTGTTGCATTCAAAATAAATGATTAAAAGAGGCACCAGAAATAACTTAAAACCTTTAGAATGATGAAGAGAAGAAAAAGTAATTTGAAAATACCTAACTCTCCACTTGGCAAACAAAATTTATGCCAATCTTCCTATGCATAGAGCTGACAACAAAACCAAGTTCATGCCATTTTCCACAGCATTCATGAGGCTGTTCCTTTCACCTCTGTGACTTAGATGCTGATAACGTAATGTTACTAACACCTTAGAGCCCTGGTCTTTAATCTCCCATCACCATGGGCAACAGTGAGATCTCAAAGAGCAGCACTTTAAGAAAAGAAAAGAAGAGAAAACAGCATTGAAAGGTCAGCAATTCAAACACAGGGCAAAAAAGAAGATAGCATATTTCAGGTAATAGAGTTATTTAACAGTTTTTCATCCATTAATTTACTAAACAGAGAATGCTTATCGGCCAAGCCTTTGAAAAGCAATAGGTGTCTTACCAGCTGGGACTGATCTTAAAAATGAAGGAGAGCAGGCTGGGCATAGCCCAAGGAAGCAGAGTGAGAACTTCTTAGTACTGGGAAGTAAAGAAGGAGAACAACTGCTATATGGCATGTGAGCTTTACTCTGTATAAACTTGGTAACACATTTGAGGCCAATAGTGCAAGAAATAAATTTCAGGTTAGAGAAGGACATGCTGTTGGTGGAAGGTCATGAAACTAACAGCAGAGAGACGGGCCAGAAGAACTTGAAGAGCAGACCAAATCCAAGGTAAAGGCTGAATCACTTATAGTGGTCAGAGTTCACTTTTGAGGCTGTCTAGCAATAATTCATATTAATAATGATGACCCTAGAGCCCCTCAGAAGGTATTAACCATGTTCATTTGGCTCTTTTGAGAAATGCAAAAAAAAAAAAAAAAAGAGGACATTCTTTTTTGAAAGATTTTTTTGAAAAAATTGTTATGCATGTTTAACAACTTTGTGCTCAGATGCTAGTTGTGTCCGACTCTTTTTGACCCCATGGACTGCAGCCTGCCAGGCTCCTCTGTCCATGGGATTCTCCAGGCAAGAATCTGGAGTGGGTAGCCATTTCCTTCTCCAGGATTTTCCCTACCCAGGGATCTAATCTGCCCCTCTTACGTCTCCTGCATTGGCAGTTTCTTTACCGTTGTGCCACCTGGGAAGCCCCATCACTATAAATTAGCTTGCATTTCTACAGTTTTACGGAGATGGATCACACATTATGTGCTCTATTTTGTTTAGCTTCTCTTACTCAGCATAATTATTTTGAAGTTTATCTATACCATTGTGTGTATCAATAGTTCATTCTTTCAAAGTTGCTGAATAGAATTTCATTACATGAATATATCACTTTATTGTCCACTCACCTGCTGATGGATATTTGAGTTATATCCAGTTTGGGGCTACAAAAAATAAAGGTCTTAAGACCATTCATGTATAAGTCTTTGTATGGACATAACACTTTCACTTCTTTTGGATTAATACCTAGTATTGAAATGATCATACAGTAGGTATAAGTTTAACATTTTGAGAAAATGTTAAGCTGTTTTCCAAAGTGGTTGTACCATTTTACGGTTCAGCTAGCAGTGTATGAGAATTACAGTTGCACCACATCCATACTCTCATATAGTAAAGTCAGTCATTTTCAATTAAGGATGTGAAAGTATCTCAATGTACTTTAAATTTGGATTTTCCTAATTGTGGTGCTGGAGAAGACTCTTGAGAGTCCCTTGGACTGCAACTAGATCCAACCAGTCGATCCTAAAGGAAATCAGTCCTGAATATCCTTTGCAAGGACTGATGCTGAAGCTGAAACTCCAATACTTTGGCCATCTGATGGGAAGAGCCAACTCATTGGAAAAGATCCTGATGCTGGGAAAGATTGAGGGCAGGAGGAGAAGGGGTGAGAGGGGATGAGATGGTTGGATGGCATCACCAACTCAATGGACATGAGTCCGAGCAAACTCTGGGAGACAGTGAAAGACAGGGAAGCCTGGCAAGCTGCAGTCCATGGGGTTGCAAAGAGTCAGACGTGACTGACTAGACAACAGTAACTAATGATGATGGTGTGTTTGTTTTCCATCCACATTTTGTAGCAAAGCATTTGTGCGGCTCTTTTGCCTGTATTTAATTGTTTTTTTGTTTTATTATTACATTTTTCTTATTTTTAAATTTGGAGAGTTCACTAGTATTTCCTTCTGTAATATCTAATCTGCCAACAATACAGTCGAGTATGTTTTTCACCCCTCAGAATTTCAGTTTGGGTCTTTTATCTCTTTTAGTTTTGATGTCTTTACTTAACATGTTCAATCTTTCCTTCAGCTTCTTGAATATATAGCGTATTGTTATTGCTGTTTTAATGTTCTTGTCTGTTAATACTATCATTTGTGTCATGTTTTTTGTCAGCTTCTATTAATAAACTTTTAACTCTTATTATGAGTTTTTATTCTTATTGTTTATATTTCCCTGTTTATTTGCTGGTAATTTTCTAGTGGATGCCAGATATTTATTATTGTTGAGCTTTGCTCTGGGACGTGGTCAAGTTACTTGCAAACATCAGGTCTTGCTTTTAAACTTTGTTAGGCAGGACAGAAAAACATTTAGAAAAAAAAATAATTTTAGTCTTCTACTAAGAGAACGTACTTCCAAGAACTTTACCTGACACCCCATGAATATGAAATTTTCCATCTCTGCTGGCAGGAACAGGCACTACACCCTGTGCTGTGTGAGCCAGAGGGATTGCTCCCTCTTAGAGTTTTGAGTGGTTTTTCCCTCCAACACAGTTGAGTTGTACACATGCATGAGCTGATCAGCACTCAGTTGAATAGTCAACGGGATTCCGTGCAGACCTCTGGAATTCTCTCTGTGTGTGTCTCACTTTTCTACTCTGTTTTGTGAACTCTTGATTATTTGACCTACCTGAACTTCTAGCTTCAGCCTCTTAAACTTGGGGAGACTGCTGGATGTTTGTCCTAAGTTCCCCTCACTATACCACAGCCTATAGAAACTGCCTCAAAACAGTAAATCTCGGCAACTGTAAGATGCACATGCTTTGTTTTTCACTATTTTTTTATCTTGTATTGAATATGTCAAGAACCATTGTTTCATATATTTTTGCCTGCTTCTAACTTATTTCAGGCAAGAGGGTAAATCTAAACATTATTACTCCACTACATGCAGAAGTGAAGCTCCAAAATAATTGTTAAGTGTTTTAATATCAGCCAAATAGGGATTTTTTTTAGTATAAGAATATATAAAAATAAATTTACATTACACTAAAATCTACCTTTTCCTTTTGATGGCAGATAAATCAGGTTTTACTATAAGCAGTCATTCATCATGAGGCTGCCCAGCTGAAAACATCATAATGAACTCTAAACTAAGAGTTTTATAGATCTGGATGCACATTTTCAAGGAGCAACAAGAAGAGATCAATAAACAGTTAACTAATTTGAGGAGTCAACATTTTAGATGTTACCAGACTGCTGAATTTTGAATGTCTTCACTAGAGTAATGCCTAACTAAGACTAAAGAAGCCTCTGCATGTAGGCACACACCCCTTTGGAGATCCTTTCTCAGTTTAATTCACCCATTCAGCAATTATTTATTAAGCTCCTATCTGCCGGTGACCATTCAAAACTTATAGAGATACAGCAGGGAATGAAGCAAAGGCCTCAACCTTCATGGAACTGAATGGATAAAACAGAAAATAAGCCAACATAAAATAATTCTGTCGAGAAAAACTGAATCAGAATAAGGAGGTAGAGACCTTCAAGTAGTAATATTTTTAGATGAAGCTGTCTGGGAAGGCCTCTCTGAGGAGATTACATTGGATTTGAATGAAGTGAAGGAAGAAACCATGCAAAACTCTAGAGAAGAACCTCCTAAGAAAAAGGAACGAGTGCAAATACCCTGAGGCATAATGAGTAAAACTGATTTAAGGAGTCTGGTAGGAACCTAGCCTAAAGTTAGCAAAAACTAGAAATCACTTTTTTTTGTTTATTCATTTATTCATATAATAAACTACACATCAAGCAATCACTGTATGTGTGAATGCCAAGAACAAGTTGCCTAAAATATATCACAAGCATAATTTAATGGAAGAGGATCCAACGCGTAAATAACAAGCAATGGTCGTAATAATGAGGGTAATGGGTCTTCAAGTTTAAGGGTCCAAAGGCGTGCTAATCCTAAAAGACCTGATCCACTTGGCCGTATGTCACTGGCCCACTGGCCTTTATTTGCATAAAAGTCAAAGGAGTGTGCTGCTAAGAGATGGGAGATTGGAGGGACAACTTGATTTGTGTAAAGATGTGAAGTAGCTGTTGAAAAAGAAGAGGAATTCAGAGCAGAGCTCAGGGCAAACTAGTTAAGGCCCTTTGGCTCTGCCTCTCTGGGTTCATGCCCAAGGTCTTTAGAAGAGAAATAAAGAGCTTCGTGGTTGAAATCTCTATAAGAAACCAGAGAATCAGGCAATGCTGCTTGGGACATAGTTTCACACTGGGCCCTCCTACACTCGATGACTGCTGGAGCATACTGGAACAAGGCACAGTAACAAGGTCAAGGATGAAGTAGTCAGAGCCATCGTGGACAAAAGCCCCATACCCGGCAAGGCCAAGAGTTAGCGTAGCCCCATGGGGCCACTACCTGACAGAAGAAGAAATGCTGCTGGAGTCAGTAAGACTGTGCTTATGGAGCACAAGAGGACATCCCCGGGGACTTCTTAAGTTAGCCCCTGAATTTTTCCTGCTGGAAATATGTGACTTTGGAATTATATATACTTCAGTTATAATCTTACATCAGGCACTTAATAGCTGTGTTATCTTGGGCAAAGTACTAAACCTCTCTGGACCTCGTCTTTTTCATCTGCTGAACAAGGATGATAATATCACTGTTAGGTATTAGGTTTGCTGTGAGGTTTAAACAGCATGTGGTAAGTGCTTAAACAATAGTGGCTACATTTTTTAATTATAATTAGTATTATCAGATCATTATTATCATCATTGAATTTTAGGAGATCTGAAATTCTCTAAAGTTGGTGAGTAAAGATTAATGCTTATAAACTATTATGAGGATCTAGTTCTACCTACAATCTCTTATGCCCTGGGAAGCCTGGTATAACATTAAAACCAAGTATATGACTTGGGGCAGCTTAAGTTCCTTGAGCCTCAGTTTCTTCATCTGTGCTGCTGCTGCTGCTAAGTCGTTTCAGTCGTGTCAGACTCTATGCGACCCCATAGATGGCAGCCCACCAGGCTCCCCCGTCCCTGGGATTCTCCAGGCAAGAACACTGGAGTGGGTTGCCATTTCCTTCTCCAATGCACGAAAGTGAAAAGTGAAAGTAGAGTTGCTCAGTCGTGTCCCACTCTTCGCGACCCCATGGACTGCAGCCCACCAGGCTCCCCCGTCCATGGGATTTTCCAGGCAAGAGTACTGGAGTGGGGTGCCATTGCCTTCTCCACAAAGTGTTAATGATATCACCGCTGTGCTCCTCACAGGGTTGTTACAAGCTTCCCTTCCAACAATGGGCATGGAAAGTACTTTCCAAAGAGCTATTCATATATCCCAGATGTCCAGCTGTCATGTCCATCACCAGCCCTGCTTTGTGCAACTCTTGGGACTGAGAAAACTCATTTTCAAGCTATTTTCAGGTCTGTAAAATGCAGCTGCTCAGAGTCAACTGCTATATGGCTAGAAGGCTCTACAAGCCACCTGTTAGGGCTGCCCCCTTCAGAAGCCTTGGGACAATTTTTCCCTAGCTCCCTGCTGCTCAAGGGACCAAAGGTAAATATCTTATTCCTACTGTTTTGCTGTATTTACTTCCTGTTGCCTGACTACCTGCCTCCAGCCTCAGAAATAGCCTCTGAGCCCTCGAGTATATTTATTTTTCATCTGTTCCTTCCCTGCCAGCAACAGCATTAATGCACCCCTGAAGATCCAGTTCCTGGAAATTACAGCCCAGGAAGCATTCAGTGTAGTAGAGGGATAATTTTCTCTCTTGGATTTTCACACATTAGAGTGTGACTCCCGACCTCATGATCCAGCAAAGCATAATTTAAACCAGTGGGCTCCCCTTACCTTACCCAATACATATGCACGAAAGGGACAACACTGATTCCCCAAGAAGGAAAATTAAATCCAACTAAAAGGTACAAAGATTTAGACTTTAAATAAAATTAAAATTTAGGACTTTTAGAAGGACAAATTCAAGGGGGAAAAAAACAAGAAGGGCAAATGAAAGACAGTAAAAATTTGAACGGGAGAAGAGACAATAAACCAAAAGAAATTCATGTTTATATAGCTAGAAGGAAACACTAAAGGTGATGTGTAAAGGCCGGGGGAGGTAAAAATTGAGAAGAAAAAAATGAATGATAGAGTTCATGACCAGAGTGGCTGAAAATAGTAGAATTTGGAATAGGATCTAGGTATAGATTTGAAGATAGAGAGGGCAAATTCAGAAGTTCTTTCTAATCATTCATGATATTGAAAGAAACAGCAGACAGCTCTTCTCTAAAAGACGACGGGCTTAATTTTCAATATAACTTTTCAATAACTTTTCAATTGATGCTTTTGAACTGTGGTGTTGGAGAAGACTCTTGAGAGTCCCTTGGACTGCAAGGATATCAAACCAGTCAATCCTAAAGGAAATCAGCCCTGAATTTTCACTGGAAGGACTGATGCTGAAGCTGAAGTTCCAATACTTTGGCCACCTGATGCTAAGAACTGACTCATTAGAAAAGACCCTGATGCTGGGAAAGATAAACGGCAGGAGGAGAAGGAGACGACAGAGGAAGAGATGGGAGATGGTTTGATGGCGTCACCGACTCGATGGACATGAGTTTGAGCAAGCTCCAGGAGTTGGTGATGGACAGGGAAGCCTGGCGTGCTACAGTCCGTGGGGGTGCAAAGAGTCAGACACGACTGAGCAACTGAACTGAACTAACTTGCAATAACAGGGATTTAGGATAGACATTTGAGAGTCAGACATGACTAAGCAGCTTTCACTTTCACTTCACTTGGAGCTTCCCAGGTGGTGCTAGTGGTAAAGAATCGCCAATGCAGGAGACGCGAGTTCTATCCCTGGGTAAGGAAGATCCCCTGGAGTATGAAATGGCACCCCACTCCAGTTTTCTTGCCTGGGAAATTCCATGGGCAGAGAAGTCTGGTGGGCTACAGTCCCTGGGGCCACAAAGAGTCAGACACGACCGAGCGACTGAGAACACACACACACACAGAATAGACATTAGAATATATCTTAGGTATGTGTATTGCAAGAAAAATGTGGAAACCCCATCCCTAAAGATACTAAGAAATCATTAGGGTAGCCACTGTCTTTTACTAATGGCTTAAGGCCAAACCTGAACACCTAGTTTCAAGGATGCATCCATCCATATGCAACTATGATTCCATGTTTTCTCCACTCCAATCCCATCACAGTATATTATATAGAGGTTTTCTTAGAGGTCTTTGTTATTTTCTTAAGTTTGTCTGTCCTGAATTGGCTTCTTAATCTAGTCCATCTCCCTGACCAGTGTGTGGAGTTCTTAAAAAGTTCTCCACAGATCTTCAAGGGCAACAGCCTGTTATTTCTCTCTGTATCCCTGATCAGCAATGTACCAGGCACACTGGTACTTGATAAAGAGTCCCTGAACAACTTTCAACTCTGAGAAGTAAAGAAAACCACTTCAATTAAAAAAAAACAAAACAAGAATCTTGGAAAACTCAGCAATATCAAAGAAAAACATTATTTCCTGCCTCTTCCACAGAAAGTTGGTTGAAAAGAGCCCTTGACTTTCACCCAGAAAAAGACCACAAGGCAGAGAGCCCACTCATTCTGAGTATTTATGACTACCAGTACTTAAGGGGGAAAATGACACTTCCAGGGTCCTGGTTGTCCGACTCAGATGCAACTTTATTCCATTCTTGAACATTCCCATCTGGAGTAACTAAAGTCACAAGAAGATTCCTAGGGCCCTGGAAGGTGAATGAATGCTGATTCAACAAAAACTGATATAAACCAACACTTACCTCTGGTTACCAGACCTCAGACCAGGCAGAGACTTTTTTCCCCAAATGCCAGTCACTCACATATTATCTTCAAGATTTGTTTATATCTTCATAATACCTGTTCATATTCGTTAGTTAACATTTACAATCATTATTTAATATTTCCCTTTACTTTGTCTTTAAGTAAATCATCCCTGGTTTTTTTGCTCACACTGGTCCTAAGTAATAAAATCTGAGAAATTATGGCGCTATATGCTGGCAACATTTTTTATATGCACCTTAAGCAGATAATTTTTTAAATTATAGTTGCTTTACAACTGAAATTGTATTACTATGACAAATCTTGAACTTTTCTTTTTCAAATGAAAATACAGGAGTTCAGTATATTGTTTTTATTGGAGATAGCTTTAGATAGTATTAAAGCATCATTTTGGCAGGTAATCTTCCAGAATTTTTCCTGTATGTTTGCCATCAAAGGAAAATTTTTTGTGTATATTTTTTCTTAAAATGTATCACTTTGTGCATGCTGCCTTTTCTTTACCTTTTAAGTTGCAAATGTAGTACAGGACTGCATTTTACTTGTAAAAACATCAGTCTATTTTTGATTAACACTCAATCCCAATACCTTCCCTAGAAGTAACAATTGTTAACTTTCCATTTAGTCATTTCCATGTTTTCTGTGAATGTATATACATGTAATTGCTACAAGAGATGTATAGCTCCAGTTTTTACATAGATATATGTATATAATTCTGCAACTTTTCTACGTGGTCTCTTTGAGTATAATCTCACCTAATCTTACCTGTTGATTTTTGTATAGTGTTCCACAACCTACTTTGGAGAAGGCAATGGCACCCCACTCCAGTACTCTTGCCTGGAAAATCCCATGGACAGAGGAGCCTGGTAGGCTGCAGTACGTGGGGTCGCTAAGAGTCGGACACGACTGAGCAACTTCACTTTCACTTTTCACTTTACAATGTTGTATTAGTTTCTGCTGTAGAGCAACTTGAATCAGTTTTATGTATACATATATGCACTCTTTTTTAGATTTCCTTCCCATTTAGGTCATCACAGATCACTGAATAGAGTTATACATGTAGTGTGTTAAGTTGCTGCAGTCATGCCTGAGTCTTTGCAACTGTATGGACTGTAGTCCACCAGGTTCCTCTGTCCATAGGATTCTCCAGGCAAGAATACTAGAGTGGGTTGCCATGCCCTCCTCCAGGGTGTCTTCCCAACTCAGGGATCAAACTCGCATCTTTTACATCTCCTGCATTGGTAGGCAGGCTCTTTACCACTAGCACCACCTGAGAAGCCCATTTTATACACAGTAGTGTATATATGTCAATCCCAATCTCCCAATTTGTTCCACCTCCCTTGGTAACCATAAGTTTGTTCTCTACATCTGTGATTCTATTTCTGATTTGCAAATAAGTTCATCTGTGCCTCTTTTCTAGATTCCACATATAAGTGATATTATGTTTTTTTCCTCTTTCTTATTTCACTCTGTATGACAATCTCTAGGTCCATCCATGTCTCTGCAAATGGTACTATTTTTTCCTTTTTATGACTGAGTAGTAGTCCATTCTTTATATGTTCCAGGTCTTCTTTACCATTCCTCTGTCGAAGGACCTTTAGGTTGCTTCCATGTCCTGGCTATTGTAAACAGTGCTGTAATGAACACTGGAGTGTGTGCATACTTTTGAATTATGGTTTTCTACAGATACATGCCCAAGAGTGGGATTGCAGGGTCATACAGTAGCTCTATTTTTAGCTTTTTAAGGAACCTCCATACTGTCCTCCACAGTGGCTGTACCAATTTACATTTCCATCAACAATGTAGAAGGTTTCCCTTTTCTCCACACTCTATCCAGCATTTATTTAAACACATACTTTTAAAAGTAAAAATATGTATGAATATGTTACCCAATATTTCCCCTAGAGGTGAGAAATTCTACACGGGATTCCATTTCAAGCTAAAGCCTAGCCATTCTCATTTTTTCCCACTAAGATATACATAGATGCCATTCATATGATTAGCATCCTCCCACATGAAAATCTGAACTTCTGGGCAGCTCCCAACAGAAAACCTAGAACCCACTCAGTTTTTTCTCATTGAAGGAAGTATATCAGAATGCAAGGGAGTGAACATAAATATAAGGGTAACTATGAACTCACAATTTGGGGATAATAATACCTTCCTCACAGAGCTGTTGAGAGGCTAGAATGAAGCAGTTAGCATTGGTGCTTAGCACATGCATGCGTGCATGCTCAGTCATGTTCAACTCTTTGAGACCCTCTGGACTGTAGCCGGCCAGGCTCCTCTGTCCATGGGATTCTCCAGGTGAGAATACTGGAGTGGGTTGCCATTACCTCCTGCACGGGATCTTCTCTGTCCAGGGACTGAACCCTGTCTCCTGAGTCTCCTGAATTTCAGGCAGATTCTTTACCACTTGAGCCATTGGGGAAGTCCACTTAGCACATAATATGTAGTTAATAATTTGTTCCTAGTTTGTTTACATTAGCCACTCATCTTGAGAGTTGATTTAAAAAATCAACTTTGGTGATATTTCCTCAATCAAAAAAAGTCGGCATGACCTCTCTACTGAGGAGCCTTGTCACCACTCACACCAAGGAGAGCTGCTCCACAAAGATAGTGGCCAACTCCTGCAAAAAGCACTTTGTCCTGGTCTCCAGGAAATTGTTTTCTATTAATTCATGGGCACTGAGTCCATACTTATTTTTTTCTTCCTGTTTTATACTTGACATACCACACTATATACATTCAAGGTATACAACATAATGATCTGCCTTACATATATCATGAAATGATCATCATAATATGTTTAGGGAATATCCATCATCTCACTGGGGACAACCTCTGTAAATGCAATTGTTCATTTGTGGGTCACCTACCCAGGGGTATGAGTCTTGACTATACCAGGACTCCATCCCTTCTACCTGTCTGATTGTGGTACCTTCTTTATATCTTAGTTGATGAAGGTCTTTTCTGGTGGGTTTTGATCTTTCTCACCAATAGTTTCTCCATAAGTCATTTTAAATTTGGTGTGCTTGTGAGGAGGTGTGTTCAGGGTTTTCCTACTATACTATCTTGAGAACGCTTCCGACAATACTCTTTTTTTAATAAACTCCTAATACTTTGGAATGCGGGAAGTACTCTGCAGGTGTTAATCAGGTATTGTGACTTCAGGACACAGCAGAATGGAGAGACCATGTCCTCAGATGGCAGCTTCCAGCATATTCCAGAATATGTTAGTGTTAGTTAGCTTCACTAATTCCATCACTCCTCTAAGATAACTGTAGTGATACAGCCTTACCCAAAGAGATTAGCACTTAGACTGCACTACTTCAGAAGCTGGTCCTAAGATAAAGCTCAACAACAAGAAAATTGGAAATTGGCCTTTGTTGTGAATGTCTTCAGTCTGAACTGCGAAAAGACTTGTATTCTTTTATTGGGCCCTGGAGAGACATTAGATTTAGGTATTTGGATTTTATTAAATTCAAGAACACTGGGTGTTTTTTTTTTTTTCTTGAGTGTAACCAGGGTAAGACTTTATTATATCACCTAGAATGGAAAAAAAAATGGATGTACTTAAAGAAAGATACTTGACAGCTCCTGGTTTCAGTTTAGCTGTTTTAAAATGAAAATAATTTTCTTATTATGATTATCAGCCTCTAATTTTGTTATGTTAACATATCTGTCTTGTTTCTTTGTGTATAACCAGCTTAAAGGGGCATCACAGGACAAGTGAAGAAGAGATGTGGTTATAAAACCTTATTAGGATTCTCTTAGTATAGACTCCCTTCCTTAAATCCTTTCTCCTAATTTAGAATCAATCATCCTTTCCCCCTAGGTAAAGATGTTTTTTTTTTTCCTCTCTGACCTGTCTATAATGTAAAGCTATATGATGGCTGTCAGAATCTTCTCTCTTGTGGAAGAAAGAAATGATTCTTCCTTTATATATACCATAGCCTTAGGGACTCGATTGCATGTAAAGTCAGAGAAACAACTTCCTGAGGGTCTAAATTCTAATACCACATCCTTTCCATTGCTCCAGCTGTTCTTTGCTTCATGAATTTTCCCTTCCCCTCCTCCTCTCTCCACAGTAATCTCTATAGTGCATGAGGCTTTGGCCAGAGCACTGGGGATGGAGTTAGAAGATCAGGGTTCGAGTCTTGGTTCATCCACTCACTTGCTGGCAATAGCCAAATTTATAGCTGTGAGACAGGAAGAACTACTGGTTCCACCCACTTCCTCAGACTCTAGCAAAAATGAAATGAGATGCGATGGTCAAAAAAATACATGCTGCATGTAGAGCACCATACTCATTAGGGTTACAAGAGACACGGGATGTCCGAGGGCGAAGAGCACGGCGCCTGCAGCCAGAAACTTGAGCTTGAATCCCAGCTCCACTGCTAACCACCCGTATAATCTGAGGAGAGTTACGTAACTGTTCTGTGTCTCAGTTTCCACACCCATGCAAAGATGCTGATAATGGCAGTACCTATATCATTGGCTTTTGTGAACACTAATTGAGTTAATACCTGGGAAGTACTTAGCACAGTGTCTAGACACCCAGTCAGTACTCAGTAAAAGTTAGCTTTATATTAGACTCTTCCTTCTCCTTTGCCACAAATAGTAAATCAATCATCAGTTCAGTTCAGTCACTCAGTTGTGTCAGACTCTTTGTGACCCCATGGACTGCAGAATGCCAGGCCCCCCTGTCCTTCACCAACTCCTGGAGTTGACTCAAACTCATGTCCATTGAATCAGAGATGCCATCCAATCATCTCATTCTCTGTCGTCCCCTTCTCCTCCCACCTTCAATCTTTCTCAGCATCAGGGTCTTTTCAAATGAGTCAGTTCTTCACATGAGGTGGCCAAAGTATTGGAGTTTCAGCTTCAGCATCAGTCCTTCCAATGAACTCCCAGGACTGATCTCCTTAAAGATGGACTGGTTGGATCTCCTTACAGTCCAAGGGACTCTCAAGAGTCTTCTCCAACACCACAGTTCAAAAGCATCAATTCTTCGGCACTCAGCTTTCTTTATGGTCCAACTCTCACATCCATACCTGACTACTGGAAAAACCATAGCCTTGACTAGATGGACCTTTGTTGGCAAAGTAATGTCTCTGTTTTTTAATATGCTGTCTAGGTTTAATCATCAGATCTCACCAGTTCTCTCAGATAGCTCATCGTTACCCTTCAGTTCAGACTTCTGTTGTCCCGCTCTCGGGCCACCAGCGACACCACTGGGTTCCCTGATCTTGTTTCTCCCTCTATGTGTTTCTGTGAGTGTGTGCTAAGTCACTGCACTTGTGTCCGACTCTTTGTGACCCTGTAGCCCACCAGGCTCCTCTATTCATGGGATTCTCCAGGCAAGAATACTGGAATGGGTTGCCATGCCCTCCTCCAGGGGATCTTCCCAACCCACGGATTGAGCCCGTGTCTCATTATGTCTCCTGCATTGGCAGGTGGGTTCTTTACCACTAGAGCCACCTGGGAAGCCCATTTGTTCCTGTACTTGGCACCAAATCCATTCTCTCAAAACATTATTTTGAGCCAATCATATGAATACTTAAAATTCTCTGTGACTCACAAATACTTATAGAATAATTTTAACTCTTAGACTCCAATTTAAAATGTGTTATAAACTAAACCCACCACTACATCTTTCTCAGACATAATCCCTCTACTCTAGGAAGAGTTTTCCCTCATTCTAGAAAATAGCTTGTCATTTTATGCCTCCATGTTGTTAATCATTCCCTTCCTCCTACTTGGTAAGTCCTCCCTTCTTGGCCAGCTAATGAGAGGCAGTATATCCAGTGGTTAAGAGTTCCAACTTGGATGCCTAATAGGCTTCCATTGTCTACTGGTTCAACAACTTCCTGGCCAGGTGACCTTGGGCAATTTTTATTCCTATTCTGTGTGCTTAGCAAGAGCACTTTTATTATAGTTATAGGAAAATCCATTTTACAGTGATAATCTATTGATTTTGGGGGGGTACTTACTATTTAGTTAATTGATGTTTTACTATAATATGTCAATCAGAACTGAAAACAAAATTAAAAGTTTTCTTCTCTCTATTGTCCCAATACATTTTCTGTTTTCTGTTAAAGAACATCAAACCCATCAGGAACTGACAACCTTCTACTTACTTTCAAGGCTAATTCCTTTATTACATTCTTACTTCGCAAAAAGCTAATCTAATTACTCTCTTCCAGGTCACCTAAGAATAATGACCTAGCTATCAGATTAGCCAAAGCAGGACACAGGTGACTCTGCAGTGGGAGGGAGAGAGCTTTGTACTGGTGAGGTTAGGAGTGTCAGCCTCAAGAATCCAGCAAAGGAAGATCAAATGAAGACAAAGAGAAATGACCTACACCAGAGAACTGTCAACAAAGCAGGAAAAAGGAACAGGAATAGTTTGCTTGTTTTATTCCTCCTCAAACATGGAAATATAAAACAGTAAGACTCCATAACAAAGTGGGCTCCGGCCTGGCTCCACCTTCCTCTGTAATCCCTCCTCAGTTCTCTTAGGTCTGTTTCTTGTCCAGCACTGAAAGAGCTTTTTGGCAATATTAGCCTGATTTAAATGCACAGAAACAAACAAAAAGAGAATTTCCTGGCAGTTCAGTGGTTAGGACTCTGCATTTTCACTGCCAAGGACCCAGATTCTATCCCTAATTGGGAACCAGGACCCCACAAGCCTAGCAGTGTGGCCATAAATGAATAAGTGCACAGAAACGAATGTACATCGACCTGCGTCTCTTCAAGTCTCTGAACCTGGGGTCCTACAACCAGAGAACATGTGTCACCCTCAGGAGCCGCTTTCCCCACCATCAGTCCCCTCATCTGCTCATTCTATCACTCCATCTTTCTCCTCCTAACTCCCCTTCTTGCCTCTCTGCCTCTTGACCCTTTCCCTTACTTCTCTCATTCCAGTGTCTACCAAGAACTCTCCAACACCTTCAAATATTTTTCTCTATTTTAGCTCAACTAGTGATTCTCAAACCTGAATTCACATTAAAAGAAGTTAAAAGAAAAAATGCCTGAGCCTCCCTCCCTGCAGAATCTGACAGTCTGGGGTCTAGCCCTGGCATGGGCTTGTTTAATCTTCCTAGGTGACTTCAACATATCCAGTCTTGAGAACCACAGTCTAAACACTGGATTCTCCCCTGGCAAACAGGCTCCCTTTGCCTCTTCCTGGAGACTACACTTTCTCCCACACCTGAATACCACCAGACAAGAAAGGGCAATCAAACTCAGGCTCTTTCAGACCATAGGTCTTCCATTTTCATACACAAGCTGCTGCTGCTGCTGCTGCTAAGTTGCTTCAGTCATGTCCGACTCTGTGCAACCCCACAGACGGCAGCCCACCAGGCTCTGTCGTCCCCGGGATTCTCCAAGCAAGAATACTGGAGTGGGTTGCCATTTCCTTCTCCAGTGCATGAAAAGGAAAAATGAAAGTGAAGTTGCTTAGTCGTGTTCGACTCTTAGCGACCCCATGGACTGTAGCCTACCAGGCATCTCAGTCCATGGGATTTTCCAGGCAAGAGTACTGGAGTGGGGTGCCATTGCCTTCTCCGCATACAAAAGCAAACAACAACAAAAAATGTCTTTCTTGGAGGTATTTTATTTATACAACTCTGTTTCCTCTGCCCCTACCACCAACCTTATCTGCCTGAATAACTTTTACATCCATTAAGATTCAACTAAAACATCACATCTTCTGAGAAGCCTGGTCTGGCAGGCTGAGTGATCTAGGGCCAACCCTATGTTCTTGCTATATCTAGTGGATGCCATGACATTGCCTTTAGGTCTCTGCTCATAGTGATCTATCACTTTCCTGTCTGCCTACCTCAATAAACTGAATTCCTTGAGAGTAGGAAGTATACCTTCTTCATCTCTGTGTCCCCACATGTAACCTATGCAATGCCTGGCATTGCATGATTGACATTTGATAAATATTGGTGAGAGAGCAAGTTGGAAAAAAGAGAGGAGAAGGAAATTTGAAAATGAGGAAGAGTAAAGAAAAATATCTCTTCTGTGTCATCTTCTGGCCTTCCAAGGATAAAACTGATTATACTTAGCATATTTTTAGAGCCATAATATAGAGGCACAGCACGGAAAGTAGGAATCCAAAACAACTCTTCATTTTTAGACAAAATACACAAATTACAAGAAAGTTAGCCTATATATAGAAAGCATTTTTTGAACATATTTCTAGTTATCAACTAAGGACAGCACTATTCATCTCCCACTTCTATACTATTGGTAACCCAGACTTTCCCTGACAATCTCATTCTGTTCACAGTGGCCATGGTGGAAAGAATAATGCCCCTCAAAGATGCTCGTATCCCAAACCCCCAATTATGTAACTACTACCTCATATGGCAAAATGTAGTTTTCAGATGTGACTAAGATGTGAATTTTGAGATGTGGAGCTTATCTGGATGGGTCCAATGTGATCACAAGGGTCCTCTTACATGAAAGAGGGAGGCAGGAAGCTCATTGTCAGAATGATGCCGTGTGAGAAAAACTATCCGTTACTGGCTTTGAAGATGGAGGAGAAGCCAAGGAACATAGGCAGCCTCTAGAAGCTAGAAAAGGCAAGGGAACAGTTTCTTCCCTAGAGCCTCCAGAAGGAGCACAGCCTTGTTGACATCTTGATTTTAGCCCAGTGAAACCCATTTGGATTTCTGACCACCAGAATTCTAAAGTAATAAATTTGCGTTGTTTTCAGAAGTCACTAAATTTGTGGTGTTTTTTTCTTTAACAGCAGCCACAGGAAACTTAAGTGTTCACCGGGCACACTCTTGTCAGAACATGTTTTCTTTGAGTTGATGTCACTTCTGCCACAGTTATTGTTGAATAATCACTGTGAGTCTTGATGATGACCTTAAAAAAAAAAAGAAGTGCCTGGAAAGATATATGAAACAGCTCTTAACTTTGGACTCTGGCTATACTTGAAAAGCTCAGATATTCCAGAACTCTGGCACACTGGATATTAGTCCTTTGGACTCTGTTATGTCCCCTACTGAAGGTCCTCAGGCTCTGTTCTAAGGCTAGGACCTTGAGAGTGGGGGCAGAGGAGAAAGGGGAAGAGGATAAGGGGCTTCAGGGTGTCCATTCTCAGGTTATCATAGATGCAAACTAATTAGACTTGCTGCACTGCCCAGACTGATAATAGCAGGCATCTCCTAAAGGACATTATGCTAAGAAGTGTCTCTCCCTGTTCCAGACTGTCTGGAGGAGGAGGAAGGGAGAAGGAAAAGGAAAACAGCATATCAGTGGTGAATTCATACATATTTTAGACTGATTCATTAAATTTTAAAAGAAAATTCAGGTTAACTCTAAAGTATCCAGAAATTTTACAGAATCAGTCTTCCTCATTTTCTGAACTTTCTGATCAGTCAGTATTTTAGTATAGAGCTTAACAGCCTCCATACTCAGTGATGAGGAACAGTCTGAGGTGTGTTACTAGCAATAAAGCATAGACATTTGCAAATGATGCCTCTTGGCTTCAAAAATTAGAGCTTGTTTAAAGGTGTCTCTATAATAACACTACTCTTTCTTGCCTTCTTTCAGATTAACTGTCTTGAGTGGGAGAAAAAGGAAAGGGCTTATAGATAGCATTCCAGAAACTACACATAACACAGACTCCCTTATCTGTGAAGTAGCTCACAGTGAAAGACATTTCTTGGCAGCATTAATAGTTATGGCAACCATGAGTTATAGAAATGCTTGTGAGTCGGGATTTTTATAGTTACTTCTATTTCTTTTTTATTTTATCCAGGGATGAATTTTATTAAGAAAGCAAATGGAGATTTTTTATTTTAAGCATGAGTATCAACATGACACATGATCAAGAATGACCCTACAAATGCTTTTGGTTAATAATGACAGAAGAACTACAATAACTTGTAAAAAGCAGACCATGTAATAAAATTTGTGAAATTTTCAAGGACTACATTAATACCATTATACAAAATTAATGAACACAGGTCACATATCATAATTTAAACAATCAAATTGGAGGGTTTTGTTTTATTCTCTAGTTGTATTGAGTTGCTCCTGAGGAGTTGTGGTCCAAAAAATAAATTAGAATTCATTTTTCAAATAAGTCACAATTTTTAAAAGCAGATTCATTTACATAATTATTTTTATTATAAGATCATTATGAGATTTTTAATAGTTTAACTATGTATTTGCTTATAAAACGAATTTATATATACTTCTATAAACAGAGATTCCACCTTATAAAAGGTTTATGGCATTTTTTTCTTCTACTTTCCTGCAACCAACCTCTCAAGTTGATGAGGTGTGCCAACTCTGAAAATATTATATATTATGCTCACAAATTGCTAAAAAATCAAGTATGAAAAATGAGTTCTCTTCTGCTATAAAGTCCTCCTCAATCCTTCTGCAACACTATCTTCTTAGGAGAGTTTTAAGTTGGCCAGAAACAAGATTTCCCCTTAGCAACAAACCAGTGTTGTTGCTAGGGGATTATGACATAGAGTAACCTCCAATCAGAGAGGAGCCCCAGAAGTCTGACTGTGACATGCCAGCATAAATATGAGCACTCCCACCACCTGTAGGCCCTTCACCTCTCCACTTGTAACTGATAAGAACAACATCTGCAATGGCCAGAAACATCACCAAGAAGAACAAGTGCTGCAGAGGACACCAAAAAGCAATCTCCAAAAAGAAATCACATTCCATCACTGAACCTGGCCGTAGGAATTACTCACTCTACATAAACAGGGTTCTAAAAGAAGTGGTTCCCCAGAAGGCTATATCGTATCGCACCATGGACATCATGAACACCATGATCAACGACATATTTGACCGCATTTCTACTGAAGCCTGCAACCTAATGTGTTACAGAAAACGCCGTACCCTCACCCCTGAAGACATCCAGAAGGCAGTGTGTTTGCTGCTGCCTGAGAAACTGGCTAAGTATGCAGTGGCTTTCGGAAATGAAGCTGTCCAACGATATGTCCGCTCCTCAACTCCACCTTCCAGCTTCATTAAATCTTGGGGAAAGTAACTCTTACTTCCCAAATGATCACTTCAGTATTGAATTCATTCTTCTTTTTTATAACATAGTCATATTTCCTGGTATTTTCCCTATTTGTCTTATGTGTAGAGAAGAATTACTCTCTTGCTATTTTACATTTTAATGATTTGCCTATTATTTAGGTTTTCCAGCACCTGCTGCCCATGTGACTCCCTCCTAGAACTCATGTTTTTTCTACGAATGTGTAAATCTCATTATATAAATCCAATGCTAATTGTATTGTTAAGGCATTGTTAACTATGTAAATGGTTATTTAATCCAGCTATTTTGACCCCCAGGTCACACTGACTTTGAATTTATGAACACAAACATTTTAATCAGAAGCATACCAACACTGATATAGTTTCATCAGAAAGGTATTTTCTAGAGCAAACTACATTCAACCACTTAGTTCTTTAATGGAGTCCCTTTAGAACATGTTAACTATTTTCTTCAATAAGCTCAGCTCTTAACCACGTAATTTTTATCTTTGCATGTGCCTCTTTTTAATAAGGTAGTGTACATCTGTTAATCTTTTATTTCCAATTTATCCCTCCCTTATTCCCCTTTGGTAACCATGAGCCAGTTTTCTATGTCTATTTCGTAAATAAGTTCATTTGTCTTATTTTTCAGATTCCACATATAAGTGATGTCATATAATATTTATCTTTCTCTGTTGGACTTTCTTCACTTAGTATGATAATCTCTAGGTCCATCTATGTTGCTGCTTATGGCATTATTTCTTACTTTTTTATGGCTCAGTAGTATTCCATTATATACATATACCACATCTTTTTTACCCAGTCATTTGTTGATGGACACTTGGGTTGCTTCCCACGCCTTAGCTTTTGTGAACAGTGTTGTTATGAACATTGGGGTGCGAGTAACTTTTCAAATTAGAGCTTTTGTTTCTTCCAGATATATGTCCTGGATTGGGATTCCTGAATCATATAGTAACTCATTTTTACTTTTTTAAGGAGCCTCCATACTGCTTTCCATAGTGGTTGAAGCAATTTTTAATCTACCTTTGTATCTAATTCACTGGAATTTATTATTCCATACTTATAACAAGACCACCACCCAGGAACCTACCACTCAATTCATAAACTTCAACTTTATAAATGTCACTGGAGATATTTCCCAGTCCTATCTCCCTGTCTACTATAGTGAATTTTGTTTCCCATTGCCTTGCTTTTCTTTGTACTTTTGCTACCTATCTCTACAGAATATGTTTAATTTTCCTAATTTATAATTTAGGGGCCATTTTGTCCCTGCCTTTTTCTTTTAACATTGTTTCTAAGATTTATACCTGTTGCTAAATAGTTCTAATTCATTCTTTTCACTCCTGTACTCTACAGTATTTCATAATGTGAATATACAAGTTTATTTATGCATACTCTGTTTATGGAGATTTGGGTTGTTTTCATTTTTTGGTATTATGACCAACGCTGCTATAATGAACTATAACAACAGCTAAGACTTATATAGCATTTGCTATGTGCCTTCATTATACATAAATTATTTAATAGGGATGACAGCCTTGTGGGGATCAAGTAATTTTCCCCTCCTACAGATGAGGAAAATGGGGCACAGAGAAATAAGTAGCTGTCTGAGGTCACATACCTATTTAGTGGCAGAGCTGGGATCTGACCAGGTTAACAGTTGCTGTTCAGTCGCTAAATCATGTCCGACTCTTTGTTACTCCATGGACTGCAGCACACTAGGCTTCCCTGTCCACTATCTCCCATAGTTTGCTCAAACTCATAACAAAACGTGGTCCAGACTCTGACTAAACGTGGTCCACTGGAGAATGGAATGGCAAACCAAGTCAGTATTCTTGCCATGAGAACCGCATGAACAGGTTAACAGAGTCCACTGTGAACACATGCTGCGTGCTGTGAATATTCGTGTACATACATCTTCTCGTACAAATGTACAAGAAGTTTTCTAGGTAAAAAACCTAACAGTGGAATTGCTGGGTAATTGATATGCCCATATTCAACTTTGCTAGATATTAACAGACTTCCAAAGTGTTTTACCAATTTACATTTGCAGGAGATGAGAGTAATTCAGATTCTTCTGGTTACAAGTAACATCACTTAAGTTTCCTCAAGAAAAGGGGGTTTCCTGCATATACTGAAATTGGAACTGAGGCTATTCTAACTGTCTCTCACTTTTATATGCATGCATTTATATAATCAGACTCAAAACCATTCAATTTGAGTTAGGCCCAGATAGAGGTTGTTTGCCATCTGAAAGATCCACTAATCATGATTCAATGCCCACATCTGCCACTCTGCTGGGAGTTGGCATCAGAAGGGCTTCCAAGTTCTATCTGGGGTCAATAAATTACAGCCCTTGGGCCAAATCTGGAAGGAGCCCTCTTTTGTTTGACCCCCCCACCAAGCCAAGAAAGGCTTTTACATTTTTATAGGGATATTAAAAAAGAAAAAAAGAATATTCAATAGGCATAATGTGACCCACAAAGCCTAAAACATTTGCTATGGCTCTTTACAGAAAGAGTATCTGGTCTACACATTGCTGCTCCTTTTTTCAGGGTCTGCGATATGGCAGGTTTTCTAAGGCTTTGCTTGGGACACCTATATCTCTATAAAATAAAAGTTGAAAATGATGAAAAATTTATAGTTGACTTTCAAATCACTGTAGTAGAGAGAGTACTTAAATGGGGCAATGACCTAATTATTCAGAAAAACGTTTTAGTATATATTGAGGTGCTAAAGTGGGCCTTACTTTAAGGGAACTAGGGGGTTCCTTGCGTATTATTCTCTCTTTGTATATGTTTTGAAACATTTTAATAGAATCTCAAAATAAGGTTAAGATTTTTGGAAAAAACTCTGGAGTCAGTTTCAAGTCTGATTATATAAATGTATGTGGGTATAAAAAACACATTTAAAAATTTTTAAACAATCTTTTAGTGTGGTAAAAATATATAGAACATAAAATATCATTTTATTCATTTTTAAGTGTACAGTCACAGTAAGTACATTCACATACTTATGCAACCATCACCAACATCCATCTTTAGAACTTTTTCATCTTCTCAAACTGAAACTCCATAAACATTAAATAATAATTTCACATTGTCCCCCTTTTCCAGCCTCTGGCAGTAACCATTCTGCTTTCTGTCTCCATGAATTTTGCTCCTCTGGGTACTTCATATAAGCGGAATCCAGCAACATTTGTCTTTTTGTAACAGAAGTATTTCACTTAGCATAATGTTTTCAAGATACATCCAAATGTAACATATGTCAGAATTTCCATTCTTTTTAAGGCTGAATAATATTTGATGGTTCAGCAGGTGAAGAATCTGCCTGAAATGTACAAGATAAGGAGATGCAGGTTCGACCCCTGGGTCAGGAAGAACCCTTGGAGAAGGAAATTGTAGCAACCTACTCCAGTATTCTTGCCTAAAAAAAATCCCATGGACAGAGTAGCCTGGCAGGCTATAGTCCAAAGGGTAGCAAAGAGTAAGACACAACTGAGCAACTAAGCAATATTCCATTGTATGTGTATAATACATTTTTTTTATCCATCCACCCACTGATGATCACTTGGGGTCCTTCCAACTTTTGACTCTTTAGAATAACGCCTCTCTGAACATGGGTATACAAAAATCCCACAGTAGATGTATACTCAGAATTGAATTGCTAGGTCACATGATCCATTTTTAATTTTTTGAGGAACCACCATACCATTTTCCACACAGCTGTTTCATTTTACATTGCCACCAGCACTGCACCTGGATTCCAATTTCTCCACATCCTCATCAACCTTTATTATTTGATTTTTACATATAATAGCTATCCTAATGGATATAAGGTGTTTTTATTTTCACTTTCTTAATGATTTGTGATACTGAGGATCTTTTCGTGTGCTTATTAGCCATTTGTATGTTTTATTTAGAGAAATGTCTATTTAGGTCCTTTGCCCATTTTTAAATTGTTGTTGTTAAGTTGTAGAAATTCTTTATATATTCTGAATATTAATCCTATCTCAGACAGTTCTCCTATTCCACGGATTGCCTCTTTACTTTGTTGATAGTGTCCTCTGACACACAAAAGTTATTAATCTTGATAACATTCAATTTGCCTATTTTTCCTTTTGTTATTCAGGCCTTTGGTGTAATACACCACTTTATATTTTGTATTGCTCCTTTATGAGAAAGTTACATACAATATTGCTAATATATTTTTAAACTTGGAATCAATTCATAAAGTCAACATACTTCTAAAATTAGCTTCTATTTTTAATTTTTTTAATGTGTCATACTAGCTAACACATTAAGGGTCAAAATTATTTCATTGTATAATTTTGACATAAATAGGGCCAATTTACCAACTTTTTAAAGTCTTGAACCCCAGTAACCTGAGACAGTTAAATGAAAGACAAAACATAGCACTCACCAGCAGTCCTCCACTATGCATTCACCCCCATCTTCTCAGAAATAGAACCTTCAATTTTTAGCTAAATTCATTGTCACCCAGGATAAAGACCATATTTCCAAATCTTTCTTTGACTAGGTGTCTAAGTGACCAAATTGTGCTGAATTGTAAGGAACATGCAACTTCCAGGAAGTATCCTTAAAAAACAAGAGTGCTCTTTTCCCTTCTCCTCTTTCCTGCTGGCTGGACTGGGGAGGGGAAGCCTGGAGCTGAAGCAGCCATCTTAAACTAGGAGTTGAAACCTAAATATTAAGGATGGTAGAGCAGAAAAATAAAAAAGCTTTGGTCTCTGATGATTGAACTGCCATCCAGCCTGGGACTGCCTATGTTTACACGAGAGAAGATTTCTAACTTGTTTAAGCCACTGTTATTTGGGGTTTCTATCATTCATAGTCAAATTTTGTTCTAATATAGACATCCAGAAGATTATTAACTGCTAAACAATGCAGTAAGTTTCAGAATGATTGTATACTTATTAAATAAAAACATATTAATCTAGAGATGGAGGATGGCAAATGTCTTGTTTATTTACCAGAGGATGTTGCTGCTAAAATGAAATCTCATGCTATTTAGCAATTTGTTGTCAGAGTATGTAATGCAGATAGCAAAATTCTATTGTTATTAGTCTATTGGACACATGAAATGATTTTAAAACATTACTTAAAATACAAAAATATGTGAGAGTCAAAGACGAAGGAAAGACAACGTCTGACTAATTCAGCAACATGATCAATATGTGGATTCCATGGTAATTTGAAGATAGTGGCATACAACGTAATAAAAGATGTCTCATACCAACAAGAAAGAATAGTGCTGATTTTGTAATACAAATCACCCAAGCAATAAAATTCCAGCAAACTTAGATCATCCTTCTCTGAGCTTAGAAATCTTATTTTAGAAATGGAAAATGTAATATCATACAAATACATGCTGTCACTTACTATGATTTTTTAAAGTTCTGTTATGTACACTGCTAGCTTGTTCCTGTGTGAATTAAATGTATCAAAGTACTAGGAAATAGGAAAGAGCCATAGGGTATAATACCTTACATATGGTACTTATAGTTTACTATGGATTCACAGAAATGTGTTCTTTGTGATAGATGCTGAGAATACAAAGTCCATCCCTTTAAAAGCATAGAACTTTATGAAACAACAAACTGAAAATAAATTATCGTTAACAGCTGACATACAGAGAGTCTAGACATTATTCTAAGTACTCCATATATATCAGCTCAATATAAAGCCCAAGACAACCACTTGAGAAAAGTACTAACATCATTTACCATCAGGGAAACTGTGGCATAAAAAAAGGCTAAGAAACATGCCAGAGGTCACACAACCAGTAATAAAAGAACTGTGGTTAAACCCATGTACTCCAGCTCCAGAGCCCATCACTTAAAGCACAATGCTTGTTTTAACTCTCATGGAGAGAGACATGTTAGAAGATACTGTGGAACACGGAAGGTGCATCTAACCCAGAATAAAAAGGTGTCTAACAGGAAATGACACCTGATCTAGATCTTGAAAATGAGTAGGATATGCACATAGGTAGAAGGAATAATATTTGCAAAAGTTTAGGACATTAATGGTATCAATTTAAGATAATTGCAAATTACATAGCTGCAAACAAGCACAGAAGAAAGGATGGGGAAATAAGGTAGGAGAGGCAGGCAAAAATCTGTGGGCTGACCTACAACCTGAATTTGATCCAGTACTCTTGAGGAGACTTATGGTGGGACATTAGGTAGGAGAAATATGTGATTTCATTCACTGTTGGAAAGATTATTCCAGGAGCAGAAGTGAGGGTGAATTAAAACAGAAAGAGGCCAGTTTGCATATGACTGGAGTGATTCATGCAAGTCTTAATGAGGGCCTGAACCAAGTCATTGGCAGTGGAAATAAAGGAGGAAGAGGTAGATGTGGAAGAGGCTTAGGAGCCAGAATCCCCAAGAGACATGTGCAATGTGTACCATAACAGAGAAATAGCCAACAAGGGATTCCCAGGGCTCTGGCTCAGGAGACTTGATGGATGGAGCCAAGCCACGCGGCTCAGCTTATTTAGCACTTCCACGTAAAATATCTAGACTTTATGAAGAAACCATTGTAAATGATGCCATATGTGGGGTATCATAAGAGTGCTTAACATGCCAAGGATCTGGCAAAAGTCAAACAACCTTAGGGCAGATGATTAGCACTTGTTTAAAGCTTAAGCAGAGGACAGCTTGAATTTTTAATACTCGAAATCAGTTTTTATCACAACCCTGTGCTAGGCCACACATCATGTGTTGACAGATTTTGTTAGCTCTGACACCTGATTGTTTTGAAAGACATTTGGCAGGATGGGGAGAAACCAGAAGATTATGTAAATATATGAGAGAAAGTAGCAGCCTGTAAATATAAGTTAAGGTGAAAGGTAAGTCAGTTACATTCAAGATGAAAGTCCTGAAAAACAAAAATTCTTGTCTTTTTTCTGTTTTTGGTGGAGAGTTACTCAGACGCAAAAGGGGCCTCTTTTCTTGAAAAACTTCACGCTGGCCCAGGCACAGGCAGTGCAGCTTCATTCAGGGTCCTGGAAAGGCACTGGGACCTAAACATTGAGAAAAGGGTTGTTTTCCCTCCTCTGCCCTGGGAATAGAATTCCAAAGTAGAGATGCAGATAGGGATTCCTGCCTGAAGATGGTAGGGAAAAGGAAGCACAAAGGAAAGTCCTAGGATGTTCCTGGTGGGTTGACGTGTGGGCACATGGGAAGCCAGGCCCCTCTGGGATAAGCACAAAAATTTCTGTGGGGAACTTTGCCAGGAGGGTAAGTTACAGGAACCTTGAGTTACTGAGATTTCAGCTGAAAAGAACACGAAGTTTTACCCCATCTTCGAGTGGTCCTCACTTCCTCTTGTGGATTCTTCAGCAAAGGAGACAGAAAAGTCACTTAAAATCAAATTAATCTCTACAGAGAGTTGCATGCAGATCCCCAGTCCAGTCAGACTTTTAGAATATTATTAGTAAACAAACTATCCCTTATTTTGGCTTCCCTGGTGGCTCATACAGTAAAGAGTCTGCCTGCAATGCAGGAGACCCAGGTTCAGTCCCTGGGTCAGGAAGATCCCCTGGAGAAGGATATGGCAGCCCACTCCAGTATTCTTGTGTGGGAAGTCCCTAGACAGAGGAGCCTGGCAGGCTACAGTCCATGGGGCCGCAAAGAGTCAGGACAGGACTGAGCAACTTCCACTTTCATCCCTTATGTTAGTCTGATACATTTGCATTTGGATTACTCCACAGTGAAAAAAAAAAGCTTTTAAGAACAATAAACAGGGACTTCCCTGGTGGTCCAGTGGCTAAGACTCTGTGCTCCCAATACAGGGGGCCTGGATTAGATTCCTGGTCAGGGAACTAGATCCCACATGCTGCAATGAAGATCCCACAACTAAGACCCAGTGCAGCCAAAAAACAAACGCACACACACAAAACAGTACTATTTAATTGGTAGTCAGTCTCTAAGATCTTGACTCCCTGATGATTTTCTTATCCTAGGATTCATGTCTTTGCGCGGCTCCTCCCACAACATATCAGGGTTGGTCTGTGTAACCAATAGAATACACTGGTAGTGACAGTGTGTAACTTTCAAGGCTATGTCAAAACAAAAACAAAAAAACACTGCCACTTGCTCCTGGTTTTCTCTTGGATTACTCACTCTGGGGAAATCAGTTACCCTGTCTTGGGGATATCAAAGCAGCCTATGGAAATACTCAAGTGGTGAAGAACTCAGGTCTCCTGCCAACAGTCAGAATTAGCTTAATTGTTGGCCATATGAGTGATACACCCTACAAGTAGATCTTCCAGCCCTGGTCTTGGCTTCTGAAGGCAGAGCCCTAGCCAATATCTTAACTGCAAACTCATGAGAGACTCCAAGCCAGAGCACCCAGCCCAGCTGCTCTTGTATTCCTCACCCTCAAAAATGCCAAGATAAATACAACAAATTAGCATTATTGTTGCAAGTTTGGAGAGAATTTGTTAAGCAGCAATATTTAACCTATATACTTAATTTATATCCACATGAATAAGACAACTTACCGAAGTAATCCTCCCAAAACAAAGACATTGTCGCCACAATAAGCTCTATATTCCATCTTCGGTCAAAGGAAATCTCTAGCACTAAAGCAAATTTCTGGCACATTTCAAATTCAATCACAATTTTGACTCCCCTTAGAGATAGTAGTGTTCAGAAATATTAAAATCTAAGTCCAAAGCACTCATTTATTTACGCTATAGTACCATACAGGTAGCTTGCTAGGCTGCAAAATCTGCTAACTTGATTTTTTAAAACAGGAGAAAATTAGTCTAGATAGCATCTACAGATAAACAACATCATTGCATTCAATAATCTGGCTCAAGACAGAAGGCAAAAAAAAAAAATCTGAGAGTAATTTGATTTTAGGAAAGAAAAGCATAATAAACTGCTACTATTATGAAAAAATGATGTATGTTCCAAAGCAAAATATCTGCAGCAACAAGAACACATTCAAAATATCTTATTGAAACGCCAAGGAAAATTCTGGCCTCTAAACTAAAGTAAGGAGTTTGAATAGATCTCAGAGGACTATATGCACTGTCATAAGCAAATCAAGATGTTTCAATTATCACACACACTAAAATAATAACCAGAACTAGAAACAGCTACCAACATTTTGGAAGACTTCAGAGATGAGACTGTGAGTTGTCATCCTGCATAACCTTGTATTACGTATTATGCTTCACATACCTGTCTTCTGGCCTAAATTGTAAGTTCTTAGAAAGCAGGGACTCAGTACCTAGCTCAATTCACTGCTGATAGTTAATCTGAGTTCCCCAGGGAAAAAAAACGAATCTGAATCCAGAGCTTATTGGCAGGTGCAATTCCATGGCAGCAAAAATGAAGGAAAAGTTAACTGAGTCAGAAGATGGAAGAAAATACAAAGCAACGCACTGACCACACTGGGTACTAGTCTGTAACAAATAATTGCTTTACTGGTGTTCCCTTCTTAGCCATGCAGGATATGTCTGGACAGATTATAAGGGAAAACCATGACTTGGAACAGTCTATTGTAGGAAAAAATGGAGAGGGAATTTGTCTGCTAGCTCCATCCTGATTTCTGTTCCCCACTGGTCACAGTTTGTTTTATGAGGATTTTATACCTCTAAACACCCAGACTGTGGCCTCTTCAGCAACCTCTAGGGAAAATACATCATACTTCATACAAATCTGGAATTGGTAAGAGGGGCCAGACACTTGAGGCTAATGTCTCAAGTATCGTAAATTCATGACCCTCCCTCACATAGCCCTTTACCACAGTAGCTATGGCAAAGCCATAAAAACCCAAGGTTTAGGGATCAGGAGAGGCTGAAAGAATGCATCCAATATAGTCAGTGTTGGTAGATACCTTAGATACCTGTGGTCAGAACCTTCTTATAGTCTGGATGACAAACAGGAGACTAACATGTATTCAGTACAGCTACAAAGTCCAGTTTTATCCATCTTTAAACGTAAACCTAACCTACCTAGTTAGCTCCAGCCCTTTTTCCCTGACACCAGTAAAATATTTTTGTCTCAGAGATGGGGATAAAAGATGAAAGATTTTTATTTTCAATGCTTTTATAAGCTGATCTTTTTAGAAACAATCATTAGCTTTTGGTCTAACTGCTTGTCTCAAGTGACTCAAGCTGGCCTCAGAATCTCTAAAATGCAGCTTTCTCCTGAGTAGCAGACCAGATTAATTCACTTGCTTTCACTTTATGCAAATCTTAAGTACATGAATTTGAAATATAAGTAAAAGTACATTTTGTGCATAAAATTTGAAGCAGTTCAAATTCACTTTTTAAGAAATTGTCAATAATTATATAATTTTGAAGCTGGTGAACTATGCTTATACTATCATCACTTATTGGGACTAGTTTAGATGGTAACAAGCATACCCATTATCGTTTTTCAGAGTATGTCATGAATTTTATGATATCTTTAAGATATCATATTATATGGTATCTTTAAGAACAGATGCTCATAAAATGCATCTGCTTCCTATTCTTGCTAGTGCTATAATTTTGCAGATGAGGAAACTGAGTCATCACATGACTGAATTTCGGGACTCAAGGCAAAGTCTTCAGTCATCAATACATGTGTCCTTCTCGTTATATCATGTTCATGGCTCCATCTATCTCAACTTTGTGTTCTCATCAAACTTTACCTTCATGCATAGCATCAATAAAAATATTGACTGAGGCTGCAGTATTCTACCTAATATGTACCTTTAGGCAGACATAAAGCTATTAATAGATACTCTATTTATAGTATGATTCAACAACCCAGCTACTTACCTACTTTAAAAGTCAATAAGGCATAGTAAGATAATGCTGTGAAAGTGCTGCACTCAATATGCCAACAAATTTGGAAAACTCAGCAGTAGCCACAGGACTGGAAAAGGTCAGTTTTCATTCCAATCCCAAAGAAAGGCAATGCCAAAGAATGCTCGAACTACCACACAATTGCACTCATCTCACACACTAGTAAAGTAATGCTCAAAATTCTCCAAGCCAGGCTTCAACAATATGTGAACCGTGAACTTCCAGATGTTCAAGCTGGTTTTAGAAAAGGCAGAGGAACAAGAGATCATATTGCCAACATCCACTGGATCATCGAAAAAGCAAGAGAGTTCCAGAAAAACATCTATTTCTGCTTTATTGACTATGCCAAAGCCTTTGACTGTGTGGATCACAATAAACTGTGGAAAATTCTGAAAGAGATGGGAATACCAGACCAACCTGACCTGTCTCTTGAGAAACCTGTATGCAGGTTAGGAAGCAACAGTTAGAACTGGACATGGAACAACAGACTGGTTCCAAATAGGAAAAGGAGTACGTCAAAGCTGTATATTGTCACCGTGCTTATTTAATGTATATCATGAGAAACGCTGGGCTGGAGGAAGCACAAGCTGGAATCAAGATTGCCAGGAGAAATATCAATAACCTCAGATATGCAGATGACATCACCCTTATGGCAGAAAGTGAAGAGGAACTAAAAAGCCTCTTGATGAAAGCGAAAGAGGAGAGTGAAAAAGTTGGTTTAAAGCTCAACATTCAGAAAACTAAGATCATGGCATCTGGTCCCATAACTTCATGGCAAATAGATGGGGAAACAGTGCAAACAGTGTCAGGCTTTATTTTTTGGGGCTCCAAAATCACTGCAGATGGTGATTGCAGCCATGAAATTAAAAGACGCTTATTCCTTGGAAGGAAAGTTATGACCAACCTAGATAGCATATTAAAAAGCAGAGACATTACTTTGTCAACAAAGGTCTGTCTGGTCAAGGCTATGGTTTTTCCAGTAGTCATGTATGGATGTGAGATTTGGACTGTGAAGAAAGCTGAGTGCCGAAGAATTGAAGCTTTTGAACTGTGGTGTTGGAGAAGACTCTTGAGAGTCTCTTGGACTGGAAGGAGATCCAACCAGTCCATCCTAAAGGAGATCAGTCCTGGGTGTTCATTGGAAGGACTGATGTTGAAGCTGAAACTCCAATACTTTGGCCACCTCATGGGAAGAGTTGACTCACTGGAAAAGACCCTGATGCTGGGAAGGATTGGGGGCAGGAGGAGAAGGGGATGAGAGTATGAGATGGCTGGACGCCAACACTGATTCGATGGACGTGAGTCTGGGCGGACTCCGGGAGTTGGTGATGGACAGGGAGGCCTGGCATGCTGCAGTTCATGGGGTCGCAAAGAGTCGGACACGACTGAGCGACTGAACTGAACTGAAGGCATAGTTCACCATTAATTGCCAAGAAAATAGAAAAGAGAGTTAACAACCACAAGAATACTATTATCTATCATTTGGGGGAATGGGGCACCAGGTACTTACTATCTTATAATTTTCACATACATTATTGCATTTAACACTCACAACAGCCCCGTAAGGCAATATTATTATTTTTCTCATTTTGCAGACAAGAAGGGGCTCAAAAACATTAACTAATTTGGCCAAAATTACCCTGCTAGCAAGTATATGCTAAGTGCTGGACCTAGATATTTTCCATTGACCCAAACTGCCATATATTTGCAAAGTTAAGTAAGGTTAGAGAGAGCATGTTTATTTTCACATGTTCATTAGCTCTTTTTAATATTTATCACAATTTATTTTATATTCAAAGAAATTGAGGCTCATGAAGTTTAGGTGTTTTTTCCAAATTCTTATAGCTATTGAGTATCAGAACTGGGATTCAAAGCTTGGTTGGAATTCTTTCTATTCACTGCTTCTCACTGAACACTATCAGTTGAAATCAAGACTGCCTATGTCCAAGTCAGTGTTTGCTAATCTATCATCACAGAAACAGTATCTAAAAATCGATTTCTACAAAAAATCACTTAGAACAATTGTTTCCACAGTTTGTACCTTCTGAATTAATGAGAAATCTCTAAGTCCACTGATGTTATTTTATGCCGGAAACACCCAGGGATTTTGGCGAAGAGAGAGATGAGAACTTAGGAAATTATAACAGCCTTATACAGATATTGAAGATAGAAGAATAGCAATAAAGACTTCCCTGGTGGCTCTGATGATAAAGAATCCAACTGCAAGCAAGAGATCCAGGTTCAATCCCTGGATCGGGAAGATTCCCCTGGAGAAGAGAATGGCTACCCACTCCAATATTCTTGCCTGGAGAATTCCATGGACAGAGGAGCCTGGCAGACGACAGTCCATGGGGGCTGCAAAGAGTCAGACATGCCTGAGCGACTAACACACACAGTAAGAGTCCTCAAAACAGCTGGCATCTTAATGGTCAGCCTGGAAGATTATTGAAGGAAGGAAGATAGGACTGACAAGCTAGAAGTGAGCAGAAACAAAACAGCCTGCAATGGAAGCACTTTAATACACCGATACAGAAAACTTCTCTTAAAGTTTCTCTCATTTCCTCAGAATATGTATTAGGAAAGGTTTGGCTGCATAGGACAGAGCAATCCAAAGTGATGGTGGAAATAAATGTATGTGTGTGTGCGCGCTCAGTCATGTCCAACTCTTTGCGTCCCTATTGACTGTAGCCTGCCAGGCTTCACTGTCTGCGGGACTTTCCAGGCAAGAATACTGAAGCTGGTTGCCATTTTTCCAGGGGATCTTCTCTAACCAGGGATCAAATCCAGGTGTCTGCCCGCATTACAGGCAGATTCTTTACCATCTGAGCTACCTCTTTTGTATAATGGCCAGAAATTGGCCAGTTCTTGGCCAGTATGGAGTCTCCAAGTGTTAGAGAGCCAAGATCTTTCTTTATTGTTGCTTTGCCATTCTTGGCTGCCATTCGACAGGTCACCTCCTGGTTCAAGCTAGTTGCTGGAGCTCCAACCATTATATTCATGTTTCAGAGAATAAAGAGTCTACTCTTTCCCTTTTAAGGAGACTTTCCAGATATAATTCACAGTTTTTCCATTTATATATCACTAACAGAATTTCATACCATAATCACATTCACACTTTGTTGCAAAGGAAGCTGTCCTGTAGCTGGATGTATTATCCCCACATAAATACAGGATTATATTACTCAGGAGGAAAGAGTATGGATATTGTGATGTGCAATAAGCAGGCTCTGCCACAAATGGATAAAGGATAAAAAATAACAATAAGAACAACAACAATAATAATATAATTCATTCAGTCTACCTACCTCCTCAAAGATATCCGCATCAGGATATTTCAATGCCATAAGTAAACTGGCACCATAGTACAATATTCCAGTTACAAAATTTTAAATCAATTTAGATACTTTTGTAGTTAAGAATAAGGGGAATGGATTGACTATGAAGCCAAAAAATGAGAAAACTTGAGTTTTGTATTATACAAAAATCACAGTATTCTTCTAATCTGACAGTTGGCTTTTGTCCTCCGGCTGTGGTGGCTGGAAGCATACGATAAGAAACTCTTTCACATTTAATATCATCTATATTCTCAAACTGTAGATTGTTTAAATTGAACTTGCAGCAGCTCTCTTTTCTACTCAGCTATATTCACGTTTCAAGTAAACACAGCTCAAATTTCAAGGGAAAAATTATATCAAAAATGATATTTAACTCCTGTATATTCAAAATACAGCATAGAAATTGAATGCTCACTTCTTTCTAAAATTGTATAGAAATATGCAATTAAAGAAAAATTTGAAAGAAATAAGGTATATGACACACAACTGCTCTTTTAAATGTATTTTTATTTCCCAAAATTATACTAATCACTAACATTTATTAAGTAATTATTATATGCCAAGAGCTTCAGTGTGTAATTTTGTTCCTTAGGGTTGGTTATCCATTCAACCTTTCCATAACTATCTGCCAAACATTTCTTATATACCTAGCACTAGATAGGGGTACACAGATAAGAAACAGACACAATTCTAAGAAAATGGATAGTATTTTTTTAAGTCAACAGAGAAATTAAATGAGTACATTCTAATTCCTGCATGCATGAGTTCTGGAACAGATCACTGAGGCTCAAATTCTACTCCATGAATTCCTAGCTGTGGGATGTGAGGCAAATCCACATAACTTCTCCAAATTTCAGTTTCCTCATCTGAAAAATGGGGATAACAAAGTCCTGAATGAGAAAAGTCATGTAAAGCACTTAACTCACTGTTTGGCACAATGTAAGCATTCAGCAAGTGTTAATTATTATTATTTGCATAAATAATAGCACCCAGGATACTAAAGGACCACTAAGAAGGATGCTAAACTCACACACCAGGCTAGGAAGACTTAGAGAAGGTACCTGACTTGATCGTTGAAGGCTGCACAATGCAAATATTCCTCTAGGTTCTCCACCTTTCAGAAGTCAGCCTTCTTTTTCATATCCAAATAACCCTGACCCACATCTCTGTAAAAGCAGAAAGCCTCATCTTTCATTGGGCTACCCTCTCAAGGGCAGCAGTGAAAACTCTTAGAATGATGACAGGTTCCACAAAGCCCGGGACTCCCGGAGCCAGATGCTCTCTCTGGATAATGGCTCTACTTTGTATACAGCATGTGTGCCCACACCCAACCAGCTGTCCCAGGCTGGTTTTGCTTTCCCAGCTACTGTTCAACCTCAAGATGGACACAGAGCCCTCTACAATGCCCCAAGACAATCTAAGAAGGAGCCATCCCTCTAAATAAGGCTTCATTGAAAGATTAGGAGAACAGAAATACCCCAGGAAGGTAGCCCACAACCATGACTAAAGATGGTTATTCTGAGAGTCACACCCCAAACGCAAGTTCACTATCTTCTCTTAGCTCTCACAGGTCCTTTCCTGATGGGGGTAGGAGCCAGCTGTGTACACTCTACCCACAGGAATCCTTAGATACCCCCACATTCAGACTCCACGTTCAGTTCCCTCTTTGCCCCCAAGGAAGAAGGAAAACCTCTCCCCAGCCCAAGGCCCTTTCCTTTCCCATCTCTGGATGTCAGGTGCACGAGCACCCATTTCCGTCATGGTAACACTTCCCTTTTATCAAAGATACCTAGAACAAGAATGTGAGCCTTCAAACACTGCCCCAAATCAAGGTTATACCATCTTAACTCCAGGGTGGAACACCAATCACCCAAGCCATCTAGTGCTTGCCTATATCCATATTACAGACCTCCCTCCTTTGATCTTGAGGTAAAAGGAAGTCCAGGCCCGCATGACCTTCCTGCTGTGGTTCCTAGATTTTTACGGACACTTCATGGGGGAAAAAAAAACACCTAACTCCACTGACACATCATATTCAGGCAAAGGACAGTCTAAATCTAGATACAGGGGAATTTTTTTCATTAGCTTTTTGAAATACTACATTTACATTATCAAACAGAACATTAACTGTGCTATTCTGAAACTTTTGCAATTGGAGCTATTACCCTACTTTATTTTGAGCAAACTCCAGCAGATAGTAGAGGACAGGGGCGCCTGTTGGGTTGCAGTCCACGGGGTCACAAAGAGTCAGACACATCTTAGCGACTGAAGAACAAGAGCAAACCCTACTTTATGGGCTTCCTCGAGAAAAACGGTTAAATGTTTTCTTTACCAATGCATTACTAAAACGATTCATCCAAGTGGTCCACCCTCATACAAAGAGAAGTCTTACCTTAAAGATAAGTGTTTCACCATTGAGTATCTCATTTCCTCCGAGTTCTGCTCTCAGCCAGATTATGTGTTAGATATGCTTTGCTTTTCCCTAAGTGTATGCCTCAGTTGTTTAGAATAGAAATAGCCAAGAGCATTTTAAAAACATTAAAGAACTGTTTTATTAGAAGGTATTTTAGCGTTCTATTACTATTGAATACATAATACCTCTTGGCAGAAACTCTATCAGGGATATTAGACATGTAAGCAGGGCTTCCCTGAGCAGCAAGTAAAGAATCCACCTGCAATGCAGGACATGCAGGTTCAGTTCTTGGGTTGGGAAGATGCCCTGGAGGAGGATATGGCAACCCACTCTAGTACTTTTGCCTGAAAAATCCCATGGACAGAAGAGCCTGATGGGTGGCAGTCCATAGGGTCGCTAAGAGTCGGACATGACTGAACACGAGGAGACAAGATACACACCCAAGACTTATAAGCTAAAGATCCTATCTAAACACCAAGGGAACCACTTTTTGGACAGTCAAGAACCATTTGGCATTCAAATGTGTACCCCAAAAGGTTTTTATTTATATCACTCAAGCAATAATTTACAAGTTCAGTGACGCTTACCGTTTTAGTATAATAGTACTCAGGGTATAATTCCAACTATCTTCAATCATTTATTCACTGACATCTCTCCTCTCCTTCAGACAAGCAAGTTTAGATAAGTTTTGACTTTCTCACCAATATATCAAGTTTTTTCTTTACTCTCTGCAATGCTGCTGCTGCTGCTAAGTCGTTTCAATCGTGTCCAACTCTGTGCAACCCCATAGACGGCAGCCCAGCAGGCTCCCCCATCCCTGGGATTCTCCAGGCAAGAACACTGGAGTGGGTTGCCATTTCCTTCTCCAGTGCATCAAAGGGAAAAGTGAAAGTGAAGTCGCTCAGTCGTGTCCGACTCTTAGCAACTCTATGGACTGCAGCCTACCAGGCTCTGCAAACCTCTCAAAATTGTTATCCCCAAACCACCTAATAAAACAAGAGAGACAAATGTAAATAATAACTATAAGTATATTATAAGGCTAATAACTATTGTTAAATTTGAGATGAAAATAATAGTGAAAGTGAAAGTGAAAATGTTAGTTGCTCAGTCGTGTCCGACTCTTTGAGACACGATGGACTGTAGCCCGCCAGGCTCCTCTGTCCATGTAATTCTCCAGGCAAGAATACTGGAATGAGTAGCCATTCCCTTCTCCAGGGGATCTTCCTGACCCAGGGATCGAACCCAGGTCTCCTGCATTGTAGGCGGATTCTTTATCATCTGAGCCACCAGGGAAGCCAGAAATAATGGTACCTAATTCTTTAAAGGAGAAGGCAATGGCACCCTACTCCAGTACTCTCCTTGCCTGGAAAATCCCATGGACGGAGGAGCCTGATAGGCTACAGTCCATGGGGTCGCTAAGAGTTGGGCATGACTGAGCAACTTCACTTTCACTTTTCCCTTTCATGTACTGGAGAAGGAAATGGCAACCCACCCCAGTGTTCTTGCCTGGAGAATCTCAGGGACAGCGGAGCCTGGTGGGCTACCATCTATGGGGTCGCACAGAGTCAGACACGACTGAAGTAACTTAGCAGCAGCAGCAGCAGCAGCAATTCTTTAAAGGTACATATTGAAATTTTTGTAGATAAAATGATATGTCTGGGAATAATCTAGAATTGAGGAAAATGTGTAAAGTACAGGTAAAAAAACTCAGTCATGAAATTATTGAAGCTGGATGTGGATACATAAGAGGGGTTCATTATACTGTTCTCTCTAGTTTTGCATATATTTGAAATTTTACATAATGAAAAGTGTTTTTAATATGCCACTGTGAAAAGTACTGCAACATATTTTACACCTAAGATGAATGAAGCTTGTAGAATCTTCAAGAAGTACTAGAATGGCACACATGCATATAAATAAATTCCCATTCTTTCAAAGTGGTCAAATATTTCAAGATAAAGAAATATCATAGTCTGGAGGAAGTACATATTTAAGTCAACACAAAATTACTTCTCTTTAGTTTTCATCCAAAAATGCACCTTTGGATAGATTTGTCTCCAAACTCACCAATCTTCCTGCATCATTACTTGCGGAAGATTCTCAGTCACCTACAACATTAATTATATTGTAAGAATATCTTGGAAACAATTGTGTGCATTCTTATGGGTCCCCTAGCACTGTTAAGGGTTCCCATTGGCACCAGGAGCTCTGTGTCTGCCATCCCATGATTTTATACCTACTAGTGCTAACAGGTAATTTTATAAAGCTATGCATCCCAGGCTCCTCTTCTGCAGTACTTTGGCTCAACTTTTTAAGACCTTAGGTGCAAAAGAGCATTGTATTTTCCTAAACAAGTCTTCCAGGCCAGAACCTAGGCCCAAACAGGCAGCAACAATGGCAACTTCAGTGCAAAATCAGCAGCCACAGCAGCAGTGACCATAGCCTCATGACAAAGGAAGGTTTCTGCACACAGGTACTTCTAGGACCCATGGTGGGAGGCTCTCACCCCTTTGTCCCTAGAGCCTGACTGGGGCATCTGCACAAATATTAAGTCTGGCCTGAGGCTGGGACAGAAACTGCCAGCACATAGCAGTAAATTTTGTCAGTAAATTATTACAAAATAAAACTCTACACATGAACACTGCAAGAAAGCATGTCAGGGAGTCATTATAATCTTTTGAAGTGTTTAGAATCCCAGGTTTTCCCTGGAGAAGGAAATGGCAACCCACTCCAGTATTCTTGCCTGGAAAATTCCATGGACAGTGGAGCCTGGTGGGCTGCAGCCCCTGGGTTCAGAAAGAGTGGAGGCTACTGAGCATACACACCGACACAAAGAGAACAGAAAGGGCCTTGTTAATGCAGATGAGGCGGGCACTTACTTAAATATTTCTCGAATGTTAACTCTTAATAAGTTGAAGTTATCTTGGAAGGATGATAAGAGCATTCCAAGTATCATTGGGGGAACACGGATAATAAGATTTTGGTGCCTTCATCAGACTTTTTCCAAGACAAAGATACTTTTATTTTGATAGTACAAGACTCTGGGACTCTAGGAATAAAATTGGCCCTATACATACAACTCTGTGGGACTAGGTTCCTTTTATTTTGTGATAGTTGCTACTCTACAGAAAGATTGTGATTCAGTAGCTGCTTTTAATCCCCATTTTTGTTTATTTGTGTTTGGTAAGACCTAAGTGCAACAAAAACTATTCTTCTGCAAATATGAGGTGGTGTTCTGTTAGAATCTGAATTCATTCATTGAAAGATTTATTTTCAGTTTTACCAACTGTTTATTTTCACTAACATTTGAGCATGTTATTTTAGAAATGATGGGATTCCAGGGTGGAAATGGAGTGCTTTTTCTCCTTTTAATTTCTATTTTAAAAAATTATGTCAGTTAAACTCCACTTCAGAGTTGTGGTTTAGCAAACTTGTTTTGCTTTACAGAAGAAGGAGTGTTAAATTTGATATTTTAAAACATGTTTCTTTATGGTTAAACATGATTTCTGAATGTTATTTTTACTTGTATTTTGCTTTCGGTACGGCCAGATAGTCAACTTGTTTTTCATAGCTCCTGATTTTCAGAAAAATCAAAATAAATTAGTTCCCTAAAAAAAAAGAATCTCAGGTTTTGAAAACAGCTTCAATACTGCAAAGCACATACCCACAGACTTAGAAAACAAATTTAAAGATCAAGGCATTAGATAGGAAGGTATACTACTTACTATGAAACTTCAGATGAACAAATTATTAATGAGGAGGCTAATCAAAAATTATTTTCTTGTAGTTGAACATGCATGGATAGAATGCATAAGCAATCACTTTAAATTTTATACAAATTGTGAAGTCACATTTGATTTCTTTGTACAACCTCCACAAGTTACAAGAAATGTCAGAGGAAATATTAAAATACCATTGTATAAATTTACATTTTTAATTAAATTTCAACTTACACAAAAATATTTTGTATGAAGAATGAAATACTTTTAGAAAAAATATCCCATGGCGCTCATTAGCTCTATAGGTGCTAAAATTTTTACTTCAAAATAATTTATCAGAAACTTATCCAAATATTGCCTATAAAATAGACTATAAAATACTCTTAATAGCTTCAACAATTCCATCAGCAGAAGGATCCTTGTCAAAATTTAAAATTATCAAAAATTGTTTGCAACTTTTCATTTTTAAAGAGCAGGTAATGTCGCTTTTGGATTGTATCAATTGAAAATAAAATTGCTAAAGGTATATATTTTAAGAACATTCAAAATTAATTTTCCTAAAAGAAAGCCACAAAATCATGATTAAGATACCACATTGATAAAAAATTATTCTATTTATTGTTTTATATAAAATTATGGCATCAAAAGCATTTTTTGTACTTTGTGAGTTATATTGTTACTCATATACCACTATTACCTCTGTTGTATTTTATAAGTAACAAAGTGTTTTTAAAAGAAAAGCTTTATTTGTAATACTTTTAATGGCACTTTTTCCCTGCATTTTTCAACAAGAGCCTGCTTTTTCATTGTGCACTGGGCCCCTCAAATTATCTAGCTTGCTCTGTTCACAGAAAATGATATTTTATATGTTTTACCTGATTAAGGGAATAGCTATATTTCTAGATGTAATCAAGGCCTTTAAATCTATTCATAGTGCTGTTATATGGAAGAAGGGAAAAGCTGTCTCTTACAAATGTTTAACTAATTTTTGTAAGCCAGGATTATAGAAGATTCTAGTTCGGTGAGATAGTGGGGACAATAAGATGAGCTATTGTCTTACACAGATATCAAAACTGCAACAAACTAATTTTTTTCAAGGTCACAAGTAATTTAGCCCTGGCATTAAATCTCAAGCCTCTCAAATCTACCTGGTATAGTTTTTACCACCAGTTCTTTCTGATTGTATCAATAAAGATCCAGAAAAGCAGAAAGTGCTCTAAGTATTTCAAACCGAATAATGTGAGTAATGACCACCAAGGAAAACCCATTCAAAGGTGCTGGAGCAACGGGAGGAAACGGCTATTGCTGGAGGAGAGATGCCCCTGCATTCTCCCTTCCTCCCTGCCTGCCTTTCATCTTTCACTCCAGATTCCCATTAGCAGAACTGAATTTCAAGTCAGCATACAGAAGAGCCCGGAAAACTCGGACTGTAGGAGTCAGTCCTCTATGATATTGAGCAGAACAGGGGAAGGGTGAGCAGAGAATTGAAAGCAAATGAGGTGCACTGAATAAGCCAGGGCTGGTAACTTCTTTAGGGCTGAGTGCTTCCTGAAAACCTAAAAAGCGCTGGTAGTCAGCTATTATTGGCGGTCCTCAGTTACTGAGATAATGCACGTCAAGCCCTTAGTGCAGTACAGGGTATAGAATAAGTCGAGCTTACATCCTCCTCCTCCTCATTCCTTATCACTGTCACTACTATTAAATGGGAAGAGGTTCCCTGGTGGTAAAGAACAACCTGAAATACAGGAGACCTGGATTTGATCCCTGGATTGGGAAGATACCCTGGAAAAAGGAATGGCTACCCACTGTAGTATTCTTGCCTGGAGAAATCCATGGACAGACGGACCTCGTGGGCTATACAGTCCATGGGGTGGCAAACAGTTGGACATAATCGAGCAACTAACACTTTCACTTTACAGAATTATCAAGGAAACAGGAGAGTTTGCCAAAGGATATTGAGACCACCACTCAGTATGTGAAATAAAAAGACAAAGCTGAATGCATTGCTGGTCGATCATAGTGTCTCAAGCAGAGCAAACTGTTGACCTTATAAAGGGTCTTTGTTTGGAGGGAACATGAAGTGCCAGGAATTGTCAGATTTTCATGGGTCTAAGTTGGTTGACATCAACTGTAGTCCATTGCTACTCAGGTGAGACTGTTGTTGATTAGCTGGACTCAGAGGTATGTTTATTGGAATGATTCTGTCTCTGATAGGTTGATTTCATGAGGGGCTTACTGAGTGAGGCAAGTTATTCTTGACTGAGTAAATGGGTTTAAAACTGGTTTTGTGGCTACTTGTTATCTTTGCTAATAGCAAAAATCAGTCTTTTTCTAAGTTTATGGGAACTTCTTAATTTTCAGTACTTCCTTTTGATTGTCATTCAATCAAAGCTTCAGGAAAAACCTTCAAGGATGGTGCAGATCTTTATCACTAATGTTGATTTTCCTTAAAGATTAGGTTTCATCTGTGGAAATTTTATTTTCAGTTTACACGTCTATCAACAGGATTTTATTCTGTTCATTTATTTGGTCTTTAAACAATTTCTTGAATCATCTGTAAGGACAGTGGCTGTACTAAAGAATCTAAGACTCTACAAAATACACATTTAACAACAGTGAGACAAGTAAGTATAATTGGAAGAGACTGGAAGACATTTCAAAACCATGATCCCAAATTTCCCAGACCTGATCATGAAAAAAAGTCTCAAAGATTCTCAAGTCTATTTCAGATAGTTAGGTTACCTTTCCTTTAGCTTAGATAAGGATTACTGCAAATCAATTATAGTACTTGGATATAACATATAGGGTTAGCAATCTCCCTGGTTCACAATCTTCCCTGGTTGGCCAAACAAAAATCCAAGGCCATTCTATTATCTGTAACTACTGGGTTTAAAGAATTTAACCTGGTTTGTTGTGCCCCAGAGTTGGGGATGTACTACTATTTAATATGTTAGCCAGAGTAATGAAACATATTTTTTATAAATGCCTTTAGTAGTTTAACTCCTCTGGATAGGATCATTATTCTCAGGATTCACTCCCCATCAAAGTTTTTGTACTTTTGTACTCTTTTAAAGAAGTTCTAGTCCATTTAGGATGTTTGGATTATGTTAGTTATCTATTGTTCTGTAACAAATCATCTCAAACTTGGCAGCTTAAAACAAGAGTATTCAATTGTTTGAGGGTCAATCTCACATTGTTTGAGGGTCAAGAATCTGGGAGCAGCGTATCAGGGTGATTCTGGTTCAGTATTCCTCTTCAGGTTGCAGTCAAGACATCAGCCAAAGCTACAGTTTGTTGAAGGTTTGAATAGGAGTGTAGGATCTGCTCCCAAGAAGACTCCCAAGATGGCCCTGGTTTCTCATTGTCCACTGATAGGATGTCTCAGCTCTTTGCCACATGGGCATCTCACTCCATAGGGTTGCTCACAACATAGTAGCTAATTTCTGCTAGAGTGAATGATATAAGAGAGAGAAAGGCAGATATCACATCTTTTATAACCTAATTTTGGGAGTGACATACTATCACTATTGCCATACTCTATTGGTCGCATAGACCAATCCTGATACAATGTAGGAGGGGTACTATGTACAAGGGATAATTATCTTAGTGCTGGATTGGTATTGAAAAACTTGACTGTTTTATAAAAAGAGCAAAACACTATTCATGAAATAATTCAATTTTGATGGAGCTACAAATATAATTGTCTCTAAGTATGGTGTGACAAAACGTTATTGTTTTCATTTTGCAATTTTCCTTGTGCAAGGGCATTTTCCTTCATATATATATTAAATGCACAGAGTATCATTATTGGTAAAGTTAGAGCAATATACCCTTATACCATTCATTAAAATAGCTGAATTAAAAACAGCTCTGAAGAACTGAATTATAAAGTCATGATGATAATTATTCAGGCCAAAGGTCAGTAAATTTCCTCTGTAAAAGGCTAAATATTATATATTTTTAGCTTTGTGAAACATACATTCTTTGTCACAACCAATCAGCTCTGATGTTGTAGTACTAAGGCAGCCATAGACAATATGTTAAAAAAAAAAAGAGTTTGGCTGTTTTCCAGTTCTGTATTTTGCAAAACTTCATTTTATTTACAAAAGGAGGTGGCAGGCCAGGTTTGGTTTATGAACCCTGGTCTGGAGTTAGGCAAATCATTATTTCTAGAAAGGAGAATGCTGCTGCTGCTGCTGCTAAGTCGCTTCAGTCATGTCCGACTCTGTGCGACCCCATAGACGGCAGCCCACCAGGCTCCCCCGTCCCTGGGATTCTCCAGGCAAGAATACTGGAGTGGGTTGCCATTGCCTTCTCCGAGAAAGGAGAATAGGAGAGGCTAAATCAAAAATGGAACACCTTAAACCAGTAAAGGAGAAAAGTGTTCCAATATGGCAAATCTATCCCTACTGTGATGGATTTGTTCATGGAGAATTTTGACAAATGTCAATTTGACATTCCTTCTGGTGCTATAAGACCTGTTTTTGCTAGGTCTTATCCTCATGGAGCTCATAACAGATCATTCCTAGTGTTTAAGAATTTGGGGGTCCAGATTTTATATTTTACATTATGGAATTCTTGAACTTCCCCATGAACTTATTATTATCCTGTTATTGTTATTTATATGAAGTCCTTGTATGAGGACTTTAGTCAGTTTATCTAGTGCTCTATTCTGTTAAAAATATTTTAATAGTACTTCTACAGTATTCTATAGTATCTACAGCATGTTGTACTAGCTTCTATAATACTTCTTTTTCTGTGAGTTTTGACCTTTATTACAGCAATTGTTTTAGGTATCATGAAGATGTCTAGTAAGTAATGCATTTGTTGTTTATTTTTAAAGAGTACCTAAGATTTCAAAGCTTTTTTTTTCTATAGTTTTAAAAAGTGAATTATTTTGAAAGAATACTAGCTATTAATTTAGTATTTATTATTTTATTTTAGTTATTTGAAATGCCCTAAAGAGGGCCAAAGCCCAGTCATTGGAACAATTTGATCAGTTTGGTAAGAAATTAGATTTTATAAGAGAAAATGGTCAACTTATTGTAAAATAAGACTGGTCTTTTTTGTATGGTAAAAAACATATAACATAATTTACCATCTTAATCATTTTTAATAGTTAGTTCAGTGGTGTTATGTATATTCACAAACCTCCAGAATGTTTTCATCTTGCAAATTTAAAACTCATATTCAAATAAATAAAACTTATAAAATAGCAAATTCTCTTTTCCCTTTCCCCTAGCCTCTAGTAACTACCATTCTACTTTCTGTTTGTATGAATTTTGACTACTTTAGATCTCTTATAGGTGTAATCATATAGTATTTGTCATTTTGTGGCTGGCTTATTTTATTTAGTATAATGTCCTCAAGGTTCATCTGCATGTGATAGGATTTTCTTTCTTTTTAAGGCTGAATAATATTCCCTATATGTATATAGAGAGCTTCCCTGATAGCTCAGTTGGTAAAGAATCAGCCTGTAATCCAGGAGACCCCAGTTTGATATCCTGGGTCGGGAAGATCCGCTGGAGAAGGGATAGGCTACCCACTCCAGTATTCTTGGGCTTCCCTTGTGGCTCAGCTGGAAAAGAATCTGCCTGCAATGCGGGAGGCCTGGGTTCGACCACTGGGTTAAGAAGATCCCCTGGAGAAGGGAAAGGCTACCCACTCCAGTATTCTGGCCTGGAGAATTTCATGGACTGTATAGTCTATGGGATCGCGAAGAGTCGGACACAACTGAGTAGCTTTCACTTTCACATAGGTATATTAAACAGTTTGTTTATTCACTTAGATGTTGACGGACATTCGGGTTGTTTCCACCTTTTGGCTATTTATGAATAATGCTGTTATGAAACGGGTGTGCAAACATCACTTTCATATTCTGCTTGCAATTCTTTTGGGTATATACCCAGAAATGGAACTATTGTGTCATATGATGGCTCTATTTTTAATTTTTGAGGCGTCTCCATACTGCTTTCCTTAGCAGTTGTCACATTTTACAATCCTACCAATAATCCACTGGGTTTCAATTTCTTCACATTTTCACCAACATTTGCTATTTTCTGTTTTTAAATTTATATTTGCCATCATAATGGATGTGAGGTGATAGCTCATCATGGTTTCGATTTGCATTTCTCTGTAATGATCATAATTAGTAATACTGAACATCTTTTCATATGCTTGTTGGGCATTCATAGATCATCTTTGGAGAAATGTCTATTCAAGTCCTTTGTCCATTTTTTAATCAGGTTATTTTATTTTTTGTTGTTTAGTTATAGAAGTTTTTTATATACTCTGGATATTAATTCCTTATCAAATATGTGATCTGATAATACTTTCTCCCTTTTCACTCTGCTGATTCTGTTCTTTGGTGCACAAAGTTTTTAAGTTTTGTAATCCCATTTGTCTATTTTTCCTTTTGTTGCCTGTGATTTTTCTTGTGTCACCAAGAAACTATTGCCAAGCCCAACGTCATGAAGCTTCCCCGCTACGTTTTCTTATAGAAATTTTAGTGTTTGGTCTTTTGAATCCACGTTGTGTTCATTTCTGTAGATGATGCAAGTTTAAGGCCTAACTTCACCCTTTCGCATGTGGATATCCAGGTTTCCCAATACCATTTGTTGAAGAGAATGTCCTTTCCCTGTTGAGTGGTCTTGGCACCCGTGTTGAAGATCATTTGACCATATATGAGTGTTTACTCCTGGAATCTCTACTTTAGTCCATTGGTCTGGTTTGCTGATCTACTTTAGTCAAAAAACCCATTGACAAATAATATTGTCAGCACTTAGACACTTGGCACTTGAGCCACAAAGAATATTAAATCACCAGTTAGTACTGAAGTATCCAAAAACTGTTTTGGCCATCACATTTCAAAAACACAATCAGACAGTTCCCTATTGGGTAAGGATTGTAGAGTTGCTGGAATAAGAGTATTTCTCCAATGGATAATAATATGAGATGAAGAAAACATTGGTACTTATAACTTACTAATTGATGTATAAATATGAGTGTTTTTCATTAGCAACAAGGAGTTGCTATATACAATAACATCAGGTTTGAAGGTAATCATAGTATAAGATCTGAAGATGTTTTAATATATTAAGTTGAGATTCATGACTGTTCTGAGGCAACTAACCTGGCATTGGCTACTGTAATAAGGGATTGGCCTTATAATAGGCCTTAGGTCTTAAGTGTGTGTCATGTTGAAGGGTTAAAATCCATATAGGTGAATTTTCTCATGTTCGTACAAAAAAAAAAGTTTATATAAACCATGAAGACTTTTAAGGCCTCTGTTGAAATCTGTCTGTGTCCTTGGAATTTTTCAGGTGGTGCTAGTGGTAAAGAACCCACCTGCCAACACAGGAGAAGTAAGAGACATGCATTCTATCCCTGGGTTGGGAACATCTCCTGGAGCAGGACATGGCAACCCACTCCAGTATTCTTGCCTGGAGAATCCCATGGACAGAGGAGCCTGGTGGGCTACAGATTGCAGAGTCAGACACGACTGAAGCAACTTAGCACACATCCATGGAATTTTTTGCCTGTTCCAATTCTGAGACCATAGTTATTCCTTCAGTGAGTTCTTAAATCATACATGGTATAGGTATATTATTAACAATATCAGCTATAATTTTATTGTAAGAAATTTTCTGGTATTTTTAAAAGTAATCCTTTGCAGTACATTTTATCTGGTAGTTTCATTTGCAAAGTAAATCCCTATGTACTATATTCATAGGAATTGTGCCACAGAGAAGAGAGGAATGCCTTTCTGATGATGATTGCAAGGTATCAATAACAGGCTGGGACTTAGGGAAGGACTTGGGATTCTTAGACATCCCCATTCTTTTAGTGCTTGCAATAAATCCATGCCTTCCATACTTTACTATATACGCTCAAATTTGTCTTTTCTTCTTTCACCACCTGGCACAGCCGGTCATTTTTAATTCAAGTGAAAATTTCTCTTTGTTTTTCTTATTAAAAATCTATTTTAGATTTCAAACAATTTTAAAATTTTATTCTCAGGAATCTGATGAGATTGATGGTAGATGTAGTGGCTCCATAGCAACAAAAAAAGCAATATTAGTCCCTTCAAGAGGTTAGAAAAAGGAAAGGGAAATACTGGGGCTTAATGTCACCCTTGGAGTAACATCAATGGACAAATTTGGGATAATTATCCCTCTATTCCTTGTGTGCTAAGTCACTTCAGTTGTGTCTGACTGTGATCCCATGGACCATAGCCCGCCAGGCTCCTCTGTCGATGGGATTTCCCAGGCAAGAATACTGGAGTGGGTAGCCATTCCCTTCTGCAGGGGATCTTCCCTACCCAGGGATCAAACCCAGGTCTCCCACATTTCAGGCAGATTCTTTACCGTTCCTTAGCCATTATGAAACATTGATTCTTTCAATTACCATTGGATTTGCAATATCTACAGGTGTTCCTAACCACAGGCTCCCAATTTTGGGGGGAATGGAGGCTTTTTTAGTTATTTTTATGATTTATTTTTATTCGTTTATTTGACCGCTCTGAGTCTTAGTTACTACACAAGATTCTTGGTTGTATCATGTGGGAGCTAGTTCTCAGACCAAGGATCAACGTCCCACCCACACACAGACGCTGAGAGCACGGAGTGTTAGCCACCAAGGGAGGCCCTTCAGTCTTTTTTTAACTAGCAAGCCCAACACCAGTTTCAGCTCCTTTACTTCCTAAGACTCTGGCAGTGTCTAGCCACAACTTGACTATTTTCTAGGTTAGCAATTTTACATTTCACTTTCTTTTTTATCATTAAATTACATATTTAAAAGTTGACCCCATTTGCAAGAGAAGACTTGTCTCTTTAGTTGTGGGTTTACTCCAGCTTCTAGAATATTTCCTGAAGTATATTTTTCATGTTTGTTTTGTTTACAATTTGAACCCTTTTACAATTTTTTTCCCTTAAAATATAATTTCTGAAATTGTCTTATTGTAGGCAGTTCTTAAATTTGCATAGCTCTCTTGAGACAACTTTTTAAAATTTCTATAACTGGGTGATTTAAATTGTTTCTTTCTTACCTTTAAGCTTATTAAGCATTTTCCATGAGAGGCTAAGCACTAGCCTAACTAGTTGGTATAGATATGTAATAGAGAAAGTTAACTGTGTAACAAAATACTAAATTCTGTAACAAATTTCAGTCTGTATTCCAAAGTTTAGGAAAATCTTCAATTATATCCTTTAACTTGGCTCTAGATGAGAATTTTAATTCAACCTTCTCATCTAGACATTTTATGATAGAATTATTCTTTTGCTGAGAAAATCCTCAAAAAAGAATAGCTCATCTAGAAGGTCAAGCAAAACTGAGGAAGAAACAAGAAAGACATGCAAAATGAATAGGTTTCAAAAGGTTACAAAGGCTTTGAGAGAGGCTGCCTTGAGTTAGAAATTTTTTGAGGTCTTAACATGACACTTTCAGAATCTGACTTTAGGTATTTTGTCTCTTAATATTATTAAAGTTTTTCTTAATGATATTAATTTAATGCTTTGGACATGTCAAACATGACATTATTAAGTCAAAATAATTTTTTGCTGTTTACCAAGAAAAATACAGAAGTTAGATTATAGACCTTCTTAAAGGAAATAGAAGCTCTTCCAAAGAGAAGGATGAGATTTGGCAGAAACAAACCCATAACACACAAGGAAGACAGGCCACGACAGTCAGTTTACAGTGTGGGCTTTCGAAGGGTATTTGGGTTCCCCAACCAAGCAGAGATTAGGATTGTCAAATTGACAAAAACCCCACAATCCTTGACACTTGAGTATGGACAAAGCAAAGCGAACAAATTAACAAGAGAGTACCTTTGTGAAGGTTTTATAGGGGACCCCAGATAAAGTTTTACAAACTTTTTTTTTTCACAAATTGATTGTCTAACAGATCTCCAACAATTAGCCCTCAAGTCTTGCTTGCATTGAAAATTTATCAAGCTTATGCTCCCAGCTGTTTCCTATGGAACACTCCCTTGTACTTCAAAAGCAACAAGCTTTCAAAGCAGAAATCCAGTTGCAGCTGTAGAAAACAATTTATGGTTACCAAGGGGGAAGGGTACAGGGAAGGATAAATTGGAAGATTGGGATTGGCATATACACACTACTCTTTGCAACTCCATGGACTATAGCCTGCCAGGTTTCACTGTCCATGGAATTTTCCAGGCAAGAATACTGGAATGAATTGCCATTTCCTCCTCCAGGGGATCTTCCTGACCCAGGGATCAAACCTGTGTCTCCTGAGTCTCCTGCATTGGCAAGTAGATTCATTACCACTACACCACCTGGGAATTGTATAGCATAAGGAACTCTATTTAATACTCTGTAATGACCTACATGGGAATAGAATCTAAAAAAGAGTGGATATATGTATAGCTGACTCACTTTGTCGCACACCTGAAACTAACAGAACATTGTATATCAACTATACTCCAATTAAAAAAAGAAAAGGAAAAAAACAAAACAAACCAACCTAGGAGAAAGCAAAACACAAGAAATAAACAGCACCAAAAGCAAGGCAAGCAGCAGAACAAGGAAGTTAATAGCAAAAAAAACATTTCTTAAATGGCACGTCTCCAAAACAAAACGTATAATGATCTTAGACAAAGACCTAGGCTTAATTTAGTTAGCAGTGCATCTCCAAACAGAGAGATCTAATTGCTCCATACAAAGATCTAGGCCTAAACAAAGACATATTTGGTTAAAAATCCTAGAATAACAAATTCAGTGATACAAACTCAGTGAAACTACTCAGAGATGAGATTATTGTTGAAACTGACTCACTTGACAACACATCTGAAGAGTAAATAGAATTTTGGCACAATGTGCCCAGTTAGTGTACCTGTTGGCCTCAGGGTTCCTGGAATGCTCCTAAATGAGGATCTTTAAAAGAATCTAGGTGGACCCTCCAAAAGTGTCCAATGAAGCCATCACTCAACATCTGAAATAAAAAGACAAAGCCAACGTATTTGTTGTTATAGTAAGAGATGCTGGTCAGATATATTGTCAATTTTATTATACAAGGGTTTAGGGAAGCATGAAGTTCAGGAACTGGTGAACTCTCAGAGGTATAACTGGATTAACATTATCTATAGAAACATGGTTACTCAGGTTAAACTACTGTTGGTTGGGTACCACTCAGAGGCATGCTATTGGAGTGCACCTGTCACCAATAGGCTGACCTTCAGAAGTGAGAGACTGACAAGAGCCTCTGGCTTGTAAAAGTGTTTTTACCAAGATGAGTCATATAACAAAACAGGCTTTAAATTAATTATGGTGGCTGCTTGTTTTATGGCTTTGTTATCAAATGCAAGTCCATGTGCCCAATGCACCGTGAAGCCAAACAACACCAAAACATCGGAGTCTGGAGCACAGAAAGGTTTATGGTAGGGCCACGCAAGCAGATGGGTGGCTCTTGCCTTAAGAAACTTGGAACTCCGCAAAAGCTTTCAGCAAAGCCCTATTAAAGAAAAGGTAAGTGAGGGGCATGGTTAGTGGTTGCAAACTTCTTGGTGTCAGATCCTTTGTTGTTGAAGTCAGGTCACAGTCAGGTCATGATGTTTCTGGAAACTTCCACCAAAACAAATGTTATCTTCTGTTCTGACAAGAAAGGGCAAGGTCCCAAGGCTTTCTGAGATCCACGCCCTAGCTAAAAGGAGACGTTTCCAGCATCAGCCAGTCACCCTGCCCTGGACTGTTCAACCCACACCCAGTCTGGGTCCTCCCACCAGTGCCCAGACCCTCCTGAAGAGACAGATCTCAGCCCTCAGTGCCAGGTACCCAGACCCTGCCCAGCCATCATCACTGAGGGAGCCAGGCGCCCGAGACTCAGCCTGCCCTGAGGCCGCCCAAACGGGAACCAGGCCCCAGGGACTGTGACCCACGGACACCGCAGCCGCCTTTGGGTCACGGAGGTAGGGATGGGGCAGAGGTTCACTGCTGCTTCGATGCCTGGGTCCAGCCAGTGGGCAGCCATGGCAAGGGCTCTGGCCAGTGCACCTCCAGCGCCTACCCCACACCGTATTTTGCTTTAAAAAAAAAAAAAAAGAAAGAAAGTGGGGGAGGCCAAGGGGCAGGGGACAGAACGTGGGGGAGAAACAGAGTTGATTGGTCGGGGAGGTGAGCCCGGGTGGGGTTCAGCCCTCAGCCTGTCCCCAGGCCCTCCAACTCACCTGCTGGCCCTGAGGATCTGGAAGGCCGGGGAGAAGGCCTTGGTTGCTTCTCACCACACTCACGGCCCCCAGGGCACTGCCCCGCTGACTGCTGGGGTGCAGGACCTCTAACGGCTGCGGTCTCCCACTCAAGATCCTGCACTAACAGCTGCACCCCCGCTCCACCCCATTACAGCTCCAGAGTAATCAGTCTTTTCCTACGTTTGTGACAAAATTTTTTTCCTCAAGTTCAAAAATAAGATAATAGTAGGAGAATTGTTGGAAGCTGCTCCAAGTGGTAAAATTGCCCACTCTGAAACAGGTGCCAGTCTTTGAGTTAAATGACAGTCTTTGGCACAAGTGAGATTTCTGTGTGTACAGCTGAACTTTATATAGTTAAGCCAGCAGATGAAGAAAAAAAAGGATTCTTTTAGAAGAAGGGTTTCAGCTGAAATTAGTACACATTTAATTTCAAATTTTCATTCCCAACTACCATTAACATTTATTGTACACAATGTTCCTTTTTAGCAAACTTTTGTGTAAAATATGTATGTAGATTTGTTGAGAGTATTCCATTTTTACTTTCCTTGTTTTTTCTTCTTTATTTTATTGTACACCAAGGTTCTCTTCAAAGAATTTCATAACTCACCTTTTCTCATATTCAATATTATAAGCCACTTCTAGTTTAACCTTATGATACCCTCTTCATTTCCAAGGCAACTGGTTATAATGTTATTTGAATCCACAGAGTTAGAACTTTATCATGGAATTAAACATTACAGAAAGTAAATCTAAATTTATATTTGGAAAAGAAGAGGAAGTAAAGATACTATCGGTATGATTCACTGCTTGATTTCTAGATTCAGACAAACCTGAGTTTAAGTCCTGGCTCTTCCATTTATGCGTTGTGTGACCCGGGGCAAGTTCCTCAACTTCTTCAAGCTTCTGGGTTCTCATTTGTGACATGATAATACTAAATAAAACCTACTTTATGGCTGTTGAGAGAATTAAAAGCAATAAATTATGTAGAGTGGTCAGCATAGCTCCTGGCATATGGTAGATTCCTAATAAATGGGATGTATTATTTTTGTAATTAATAGGAAAAATATGAAGAGATGTTAAAATACATAATTTGTTTTTCTTCTTTTCTTTCTTGTTTCTTTTGCTTCTGTGTAAATACAATTAAATATTTTGAAACTCTTACTAACATTTGCAACACAAAAGCCTACTTAGATCTTCACAGCCTTTAAGGCAAGAAATGTGTTGTTACTACATCAATATATTTATGGTTTAAAAAAAAAGGCTTTATTTGGGTGAGGTAACAGGGATGGGAACATGAAGTCAAAGAAATGTACGAGTTCATTAAATGTGGCCAAAGTATTCAGGGGAGATGGTAATTTATACTTCTAGATAATTTCACTCTCACCACACTCAGGTCCAGGCAGTGACATGATATATGCATCCATGGGCTGCTGCAACAGGAAATAATAGTGTCCAATTGGGGTAGAACCTCCTGAAATTTATGAATGGCTCAAAGAAATAGAGACACAGAGAAGACTTGCAAAAGGACAAGTAATACTTTTGTGAAATTGATGTCCTGTACTAAGAAAAGTTCTGAACACCTCTGGTTGAATAATTATATATTGAATGAATGTACTATATTTAACCATTCCCCTGGTCGAACATGTTTTCTCCCTTTTTTTTTTTTACATTATAAATGATAATGCTGAAAGTATCATTGTATACAAAACATCTTTTCTTTCATGATGTAGTGATTATGAGTTCAGTCCCAGGAGCTTCACGGAGAAGGCAATGGCTACCCACTCACGTACTCTTGCCTGGAAAATCCCAGGGACGGCGGAGCCTGGTGGGCTGCAGTCCATGGGGTCTCACAGAGTCGGACACGATTGAAGCAACTTAGCAGCAGGAGCTTCAAATATCAGCTCTGTCATGTGATCTTAAGCAATTTACTTAATCTTGATGTCCCTCAGTTTCCTCATCTGTAAAATGGAGATAATAAAAGTACCTACTTCATATGACTGCAATGAAGATTAAATATGTCAAGCACTTAGAAAAGTGCCTAGCAGGGAGTAAGCATTCTAGGTGGCAAGCACTATTAAAGGTGAGATTTTGCCTTAGGCTGAATCTTCAGTTGTAAAAGAGCATTTATATTTTTATGCTCTCAGTGTTTAATGCTAAGCCTCTTTTTAAGAATTAAATTGAGAATCTAAGGTTTAAGAATTAATTTATAGCAACAAGGACAATGTCTGGTTGCTTATTTTTCCATAGCCTGTTTTAAAGTTTTATGATTTTTCTTATCCATACTTTCAAATTCATTAACTGTGAGATATTAGCTTATTGTTGTTTTAATGCAAATTTATTTAATTGCTAGTGAAGGTATTTTTAAAAGTTTCCTCTTATTTGAATGCTGTTAGTATCCTTTTGTCTTTCTAGGGATTTGGTGTTAGACTTTAGCTTCCACTGAAAACTGATGTATTTAAAATTCCATTAGCTCACATATATTTAGTACAAGTACTTCCCTAAGTCTGTTTTCTTTTTTAGCTTCCTTCATTAATTTTCATTTTATAGATACTTAAAATGTTTATATAGTAATATATATCCATCTTTTTTTCATTTCTCTTTTGATGCTCTTATTCTCCTTCTTATTTTCTTACAATTTGATTTATTAATACTTAACTGCAAGGAGTGTTCTCCTAAAGAACAGAGACTCTGTTAGCCATCATTGGATCTATATACCCAGCCCAGAACATAGTAGGCAACCAATAAATATTTATGGAATGGACGAATAAGTAAAGGAACAACTGAATTAGCCTCAGTAGTCCACAGACCACACAAAACATAATAATGTCATATTTTCTTTAATAGCCAAATTAAGAAACTATGAAGCTGCATTCCATAAGCTGTAAGAAACCCATTCTTCCTTGGGATTTCCCTCCCACAGACCTATTACACATCCCCCTATTACGCATCAGTTCTTCTGATCATGTAGCTTCACTGTTGGAGCCTAGCAGGTCACTGATACTGTCTATAACCAGTTTCTCCAGAACACCACTCTGTCCAACCAGCTTCTCTCCTAGCATGGACACAGTTATCTTCCTTAATTCTCCAAGGCACTAAGAAAATAATTAAAAAATTAACAAAATACACTGAAGATTCAAGAATGAAATAACAATAATATAGAGTACTACTGCTAGAAGGATTTGCTGTTACAACACTCGGTACAACAATGGCCAACTCATTCCCACTAAGAGAAAATCTCCAGGCATCTCCACACTCTGGAATACTGGCCCTATGAACCCCTGTGGTGAAAGTATGAATGGGATTCTGAATATATATGTGCTTGTATATGTGTACATATACATCGTGTGTGTGTGTGTGCCCATATCGAAGAAAGAGAGATGGAGACTTTCCTCTTTAAATCCACGTCCTGTCTCATATGGCTGTTATGAAGATTGAGTTAAAACACTGACAGTAGGAACACCCACGCAGAGAGTATAATTTGGCTCCATGGCTCAAACAAGGCTATGATAAAGGTCAGCAGTGCTTTACTCAGGTCTGAGTTATTTTGTCTTAAATAACACTATGTGAAAGGCAGTAAAAAATGGTCCAATCCAAATATTAGTGTGCCAAGTCCAGTTCTACTGATTTCCCCTTCACACTTTTAATCTCCAGCATAAAGAGATCAGGTCTTTACAATCCTCTTGGTATACTTCAGTGACTTTGCATGTGTGTATGCTGTCACTTCAGTCGTGTCCGACTCTTTGCAACCCCATGAACTGTAGCCCACCAGGCTCCTCTCTGTCCATGGAATTCTCCAGCAAGAATACTGGAGTGGGTTGCCATCTCCTTATGCAGGGGCTCTTCCCCACTCAGGGATCAAACGCATGTCTCCCGAGTCTCCTTCATTGGCAGGCAGATTCTTTGCCACTGAACCACCTGGGAAGCCCCACTTTGCAAGGACAGTTCAGCCTAAATCCAGATTCCAGGGTGCTATAGTTTGAATATTTGAATCCCCCCAAAATTTGTGTGTGGAAATCCTAACACCCACTGTGATGATATGAGGAGGTGGGGGGGCTTAGGAAAGTGCTTAAATTATGAATGAGGAGCCCTCGTGAATGGAATTAGGACCTTACAGAAGTTCTAACAATAGCCTCAGCCCTTTCTACCATATGAAGATACAGTGAAACGTCCGCCACACAGAGGAAGGCCCTCACCTGATCACGCTGGCCCACAGTCTCAGACTTCCAGCCTCTAGAACTGTGAGAAATAAGTTTCTATTGTTTACAAGCTATTCAGTCTGGCATTTTGCGACAGCAGCCCAAACAGATAAGACACAGATATATTTTTCCCCTCTGATTCAGAAAAGATATATGCCCGCCAATAAACCTAAAGTTGTCAGCTTATGGGAGACTTTCATTTCCTCCAAAAGTAACAAGTGAGTACTTGTTCTACATTTGTGTAATTAAAAAGAGCCATTCTAGTGACTTTCCCAAAGCAAAGGAAGTCTTTTCCAAAGACGAATTGATGACTCCACCCCTATAAGAAGAAAACAGCTGGCAACTTTTAAATGATTTAACGCCAGCTTTCAAAAACAGTAGAGTCATAACAGGCAGCTTTTTTTGCAGAAGGGATAAAAATGTAGTGCAAGGTGAAGATCCAAGTTGACGTCTCTTCACATTAATATGTAGTTTTCTTGAAGGTGAAAGTGTTAGCTGCCCAGTCGTGTCCAACTCTTTGCAACCGCATAGACTGTAGCCTGCCAGGCTCCTCTGTCCATGGAATTCTCCAGACACGAATACTGGAGTGGGCAGTAGTTTTCTTACTAGTTCTTAAATCATGACTCCTCTCTCCATCATTTGGGTAGACTGAGTTCATATATTTAAATTACATTATATGCAAACAAGGGCTCCTATTCCTTTCCATTACCCTTTCCTCCATTTTTGAACTAATGCCATGTCATTTCCACTCATTTCCTTAAAGATTCTAGTAACTAGCAAAGATAGTTCCTCTTCATTGTTCCTTTTCCCTCCACAGTGTGATATTTGATAATTCTTCTGATTTGTTTTTCCAAAACAGTTTTGGAATCACTTTATTGACTTCTATAAAGTACACTTGGCTTCCCTGGTGGCTCAGTGATAAACAATTTGCCTGCCAAGCAGGACACATGAGTTCTATCCCTGGGTGGGGAAGATCCCCTGGAGAAGGAAATGGCAACCCACTGCAGTGTTCTTGCCTGGGAAATCCCATGGGGTTTTTAGTCCATGGCTATGGTCCATGGGGCGGCGAAAGAGTCAGATAAGACCTAGTGACTAAACAACAGCATAAAGTACCCTTTGGTTTTTAATGGCGTGTGTTAAACCGGTACATTTATTCAGGAAATATCATTTCAGCTATCCACAGTCATGCTGTGTGTCTGCCTTCATTTGGTTTTCTGAATTCTTTCATTAAGGTTTTTTATAGCTTATTTTATGTGCCTTTAACATTCCACATTAACTTCCACATATTTTATAATTCACTGATATTGTGAATAAGATCTCTTTTTAGTTACCTTTCCTCATTGTTTTTAATAATATTTAGGAAAGATATACATATTTACACACTTATCTTGTGTTTTGCCATTTCACTGAATGCTTTTAACATCTTAAATAGTTTTGTGGAGGGTGGACATGGCTTAATTAGAGTCTCCTGTTTCTTGAAATAGCATTTTTGTTTCCTCCCCTCCCCTAATAATTAGTTTTCATTCCCTCTGGAGATCCTACAGTGATAAAAACTATTTCTTGCATTATATTGGAAAATAATAGTGAAAAAAGCCCCTTTATTTTTTTAAGGAAAATGTTCCTAGTACTTACCATTTACAAAATCAACTTTTAAGTTCTTAGCTTTCCCTTTTTTTGTATCAAGAAAGAGCAACTTTGATATCACTTTTAAGACTGGATGTTGAATCAGTTCAGTTCAGTTCAGTCGCTCAGTCATGTCCAACTCTTTCTGACCCCATGGACTGCAGCACTCCAGGCCTCCCTGTCCATCACCAACTCCTGGAGTCCCCCCAGACCTATGTCCATTGTGTCGATGATGCCATCCAGCCATCTCATCCTCTGTCGTCCCCTTCTCCTCCTGCCCTCAATCTTTCCCAGCATCAGGATCTTTTCCAATGAGTCAGCTCTTCTCATCAGGTAACCAAAGTATTGGAGTCTCGACTTCAACATCAGTCCTTCCAGTGAACACCCAGGACTGATCTCCTTTAGGATGGACTGGTTGGATCTCCTTGCAGTCCAAGGGACTCTCAAGAGTCTTCTCCAACAACACAGCTCAAAAGCATCAATTCCTCGGCACTCAGCTTTCTTCACAGTCTAACTCTCAAATCCATACATGACCACTGGAAAAACCATAGCCTTGACTAGACGGACCTATGTTGAGTACAGATGGCCAACAAATACGTGTAAGGATGTTCAACATTGCTCATTATTAAAGAAATACACACCAACATTACAATGGGGTATCATTTCACACCAGTCAGAATGACCATCATCAACACATCTACAAACAATAAATGCTGGCGAGGTGGAGAGGGTGTGGAGGAAAAGGAACCCTCTTGCACTGTTGGTGGGAACGAAAATTGATACAGTCATTAAGGAGAACAGTTCAGAGATGCCTTAAAAAATTAGGAAAAACAAAACGACCACATGACCCAGCAATCTCACTGTTGGACATATTCCCTGAGAAAACCATAATTTAAAAAGACACATGTACCCTAATGTTCATTGCAGCACTATTTACAATAGCTAGGACATGGAAACAACATAGATGTTCATCAACAGATGAATAAAGAAAGAAGTTGTGACATATATGTACAATATTACTCAGCCATAAAAAAGAATGTGTTTGAATCAGTTTTAGTGAGGTAGACAAAACTACAGCCTGTTATACAGAGTGAAATAAGTCAGAAAGAGAAAAATATCGTATATTAATGCGTTTATATGGAATCTAGAAAGATGGTACTGATGAACCCATTTGCAGGGCAGTAACAGAGGCTCTTCCAGATGTTCAAGCTGGATTTAGAAAAGGCAGAGGAATCAGAGATCAAATTGCCTACATCCACTGGATCATAGAAAAAGCAAGAGAGTTCCAGAAAATATCCACTTCTGCTTTATTGATTCCACCAAAGCCTTTGACTGTATGGGTCACAACAAACTGTGGAAAATTCTGAAAAAGATGGGAATACCAAACCACCTTACCTGCCTCCTGAGAAATTTGTATGCAGGTCAAGAAGCAACAGTTAAAACTGGATATGGAACAACAGACTGGTTCTAAATAGGTAAAGGAGTACATAAAGGCTGTATATTGTCACCCTGCTTATTTAACTTATATGCAGAGTACATCACGAGAAATGCTGGACTGGATGAAGCAAAAGCTGAAATCAAGATTGCCGGGGAAAATGTCAATAACCTCAGATATGCAGATGACACCACCCTTATGGCAGAAAGCAAAGAAAACCTAAAGAGCCTCTTGATGAAAAGGAAAGAGTAGAGTGAAACAGTTGGCTTAAAACTCACAAAACTAAGATCATGGTATTCGTTCCCATCACTTCCTGGCAAATAGGTGGGAAACAACGGAAACAGTGAGAGACTTTCTTTTCTTGGGCCCTAAAATCACTGCAGATGGTGACTGCAGCCATGCAATTAAAAGACGCTTACTCCTTGGAAGAAAAGTTATGACCAACCTAGACAGCATACTAAAAAGCAAAGACATTCCTTTGCCAAGAAAGGTCTATCTAGTCAAAGCTATTGTTTTTCCAGTAGTCATGTATGGATATGAATGTTGGACTATAAAGAAAGCTGAGCACCGAAGACTTGATGCTTTCAAACTGTGGTTTGGAAAAGACCCTTGAGAGTCCCGTGGATGGCAAGGAGACCCAACCAATCCAACCTAAAGGAAATCAGTCCTGAATATTCACTGGAAGGACTGGTGCTGAAGCTGAAACTTCAGTACTTTGGCCACCTGATTCGAAGAACTGATTCATTTGAAAAGACCCTGATGCTGGGAAAGATTGAAGGCAGGAGGAGAAGGGGACAACAGAGGATGAGATGGTTGAATGGCATCGCTGACTCAATAGACATGAGTTTGAGTCAACTCTGGGAGTTGGTGATGGACAGGGAGACCTGGTGTGCTGCAGTCCATGGGGTCGCAAAGAGTCAGACACGACTGAGAGACTGAACTGAATAGAGAGTCAGACATAGAGAACAGACTTGTAGACACAGTGAGGGAAGGAGAGAGTGGGACAAACTGAGAAAGTAGCATTGAAACATATACATTACCATATGTAAAACAGCTAATGGGAAATTGCTATATAATACAAGGAGTTCTGTGACAACATACAGGGGTAGGATGCGGTAGCAGGTGGGAGGGAGGTTCGAGAACGGGGGGACATATGTATACTTATGGCTGATTCATGTTGTTGTATGGCATAAACCAACACAACATTGTAAAGCAATTTTCCTCCAATTGAAAATAAATTTTAAAAAAATACTGGATATTGAATTTTATCAAATATCACTTGGGGCTCTTATTGATATTACTATAGTTTTATTTTTTAATTTTTATTTTATTATTAAAGTTATTGATATATGTTTCTACTTGATAGTTTTCCTTTCATTGAATCATTCATTAATTCAGAATTTCCCTGATTCCCTAATCTTCGGTAGCCTCCCATCACTCTTTATCACATCCCCTATTTTATTCTCTTCATGACAGTTATCCTTATCAGGAATTTTCCTGTTCATTTGTTTACGTGTTTACATCTGTCCTTATGCGTGGGACCCTTACTAGTATTTCTGCTTTGAGATCCTTACTGATCAGATCATCATTGCCATATTAAAAAGTGTTATACCCTGATCTAGCATTACAGAACTATCTTAGAGCTGATGGACTCCAAATCTGCTCTCTAAATCCTGGTTTTCCCTGTGGATCTATTTGCAAATCACCTCTGGAAAGAAGCTGTTTTTAGTTCAGGAGAAAGCACTGTGTGGAATTGACATTTCTCAATTTCCGAGCTGAAGTTCTGAACTACTGTTAAGTCTTGCTGCCACAGAACACAGTGAGACCAGGGACTTGTATATACTTTTATTCAGAGATTGCTCAAATAAGAACCCATCATCTTTAAAAATTTTTAGCAAAATACAAACAATTTCTAAGCAAATAAGATCAAAATATCAGCACTAGGTAAAAAGTAACACTTGGATTTCAGCCTAGATGTTTTCACTTATTTACCATGTGACCTTGGTCAATTAATTTATGTTTTTATATTCCTTATAAAATGAGAAGACTGCATTAGATTTATCAGTGCCTTCCAGCTGCAAATCCAAGTGAAAAATTTACTGGAGAAAATTATAAAATCAATATGAATTAACTATTCTTTTTATATCTAAGTAGTTAAAATAAACCTTGGTAAACCTTTAAGTACTGCTATTTTACCAGAATATGTTGGTAACTTGGTGGGATTTTTGTGCCCGAGCGTCAGATCATCTCTTCTAGTTAAATCTCTTGAATCAAATGATTTAGAGATGTACTTTTCCAGTGGAGAATTCAGAAACAGTTTCCTTAGCCCATCTGCTTGTTCTACACACTGCACTTCCTTCTCTCTTTTCCCCTCCCACTGTTACGCAGCCAGCGCAGGGAAGCCATATTGCAAAATGACCATTCATTCTAGCCACAGTTAATCATTCATGGTCCAAGTTGGGCTTCTCACTCAGTCAAGCCCAATAAGTCTCATCCGCAGGAATTTAGGTTTTAAACAGAAAAAAAAAAAAAGATGTAGAGTTGGCCTCAAATGCTTGAAACAATAAAATGTAAACCTTGGTTACATCAGGCAGTCATATTCCTCACAAGAGAGATGCCCATAAAACAAGAGGCAAGCAGATTGTCTGACGTTTCCGTTCCATAGACAAGCTGTATTCCAATCACTAGAATGGATAGTTTAGATTTCTTTTTTTTTTTTAGAAATACTCTTGTATACTTTCAATAAATTCTTTTTGCCAAACCAATCACAATCTTGTTTGCTTGCCTTCCTCCCCAACCCCCAGATCTAAAGTGACACAACTCCTCTACAGATAAATTGAACTCTCTCATCTTCAGCTAATCTCCCTGCCAGGGATGATCACTTCTTTCATAGCCCTGTCCATCTCCATGACTTCTGTGATACTGCCTTGACTCATCTGCTCACAATCCTCCTTTCTTTTAAATTGAAAGATTTCCATTAGCTCAACTACTAAAAGTACATTCTCCAGCTAAAATTGACCTGTATGACTTAGAGATATTTTCACCTTATTTCCTTCGTTATAGAGCCTTCCTCCTTCAGTTTCTGTTACACAGAGTATTACAGTTTCCTGTAAAAGAAAATTCTATAGACACAATTCAATAATATATACGTATACAAACAATAGTAATATATATATTACAGTATATAATACATACATTGTACTTGTATATTAGGTGCTTCCATCTACTCAGATCTTGAGGAGAGTAGATGGGGGGAAAATGTGTGATACTTTAAAGAAATAATCCTTTGAACCAAACAAGATCCTAGAATCACGGTAAATTATCAAAATAGCAATGTGATGACATCTTCTTTTCTCAGCAACCCAAATTCCATTTGTGAAAATGTACATATTCCCTTCACATAGTATTGGAAAATCCTTCTGAGGAAGGAACACAAATTATTTGAGCAAAAATATTGCTAACTAGGGTCTTCCCAGGTGACACTAGAAGAACCCACCTGTCAATGGAGGAAAGGTAAGAGATATGGGTTTGATTCCTGGGTCGAGAAGATCTCCTAGAGGACGGCATGGAAACCCACTCCAGTATTCTTGCCCTAGAGAATCTCATGGAGAGAGGGGCCTGGCAGGCTTCAGTCATGGGGTCACAAAGAATCAGAAATGACTGAAGCAACTTAGCACTCATGCACACACATTGCTAACTGGCATAGAAAAAAAAATGCATCAGTGAGAAAATGGGAAAGGTGGTAAGGGACACAAATTAATAGCATGTCCACAGCTATTATTGAAATATTCCTTGTTTTGATTTTCTAGATGTCTTATCAGTTTAAATGTACTTCATAATAAAATTACCTAATGGTTTTTCTTTCTGATTTGTGTGAATACATATCCTCACAGAAAAATCCAATTCCAAGATTAGAAAGCTTTCCTTCTGTTCAGTCCTTAGGGACCATGAGATATGTTTACCCCCATAGGCAACACAAGTCTTGTGAAATGCAGGCAGAGCTTTCGTGCCTTACAATTCATTTCTCTGACTGTACAATCATTACCAGCATAAGCAAAGCAAATCCAAATTACCGCTTCTACTTTAAGCTAGCCAGAGAAGAGACAGCCCTCATTTTTAGAATTCTTTAAATCTGCCCCAACAGAAGCGCTAGGAAAAGCATAACACACCGAATCACAAATTGGTCTTTTGACAAACTGCCAATCTAGTGACTCTTAAAGGAAGAACAACAGTGAACACTAAGGAAAGGACAAAACAAAAGTAAAAGCTGAGAGATGCAGTTGAAAACTGAACTAAAAATGCAGAAGAAGGTGGGGGAAAGGAGCCAGTTCAGCATACATGTAATTTCAGAGCCCCAAGAGAAGCCTGCATAAGGATACATTTTATTGCTTTAAAATTTATGAATAACTTTGTAGCAGAAAGTCCCCATGGTTTGGTGGAATTCTTTGGATCTTTGGATATTATGACCCCAAAATTTCTGGTGCAGAAATTAAAAGTTAGAACGACTTTCCCGTCTTCTGTCTCAAGGGATGATTCATTTTCAAAGATATGCATATATATTTAATCTATAAATTTTGCTACAGCAATCTGTGTTTAAAAATATAAATCTTTCTAAACAGAATGTCTGTGTTCTATGAAAGCTGCTGATCCATTTGTAAATTAATCTTATGAAGAATTTTCATGACATACGAAACATGGAAAATTATATGGCAGTTTATTGGCATCAATCTCATGTACTATCCCATGGTCTATAGCGAAATCATAACACTGACTTCTAAAATGTCACTGGAATTAAACCTACATTTAATTTTTATAATATTTAATTCCCAGTTGCTAACCTACTGACTCAAAATTACCTACATTAAAATAGTCTCTCTCTCACTCAAAATTAAAAATGAAACCATGTCCAGTGTAACATCTAACAGTTACTTTTTAAAAGTAGAATAAAAAATTCTAGTTTAACTTTTAGACATATTTTTCTCTTTTCTAAAATCTCCTGAAAATGACAGCAAAGGAAAAATTTTCAAAGATATAATTCACAAGCACAAGGACAGCTGGAAAGATGCTACAGCAGACAAGAAATGTTAAACTTCATTAACAAATTTGTGGAGACAGAAAGCAGATGAAGAAGTGGAAACTGGCTTAAAAGAGAAGAGAAACGTGAAATCACGATGCCTGACACCAAACTGAAGCAAGCTGAGTCTCTCCATGGAGCTCAGGAAGGGCTGAGGAATTGAAGGGATTGAAAGAGGCAGAGATGCACTCAAACAGGAGGACTGGTTGGAAACAGTCACTGGAACCCTATCCTACCCCGTGAAGCAACATGACAACTCCCCCTTGTCTCATGGTAAGAAAACGGCAGGTTTCTTCTCTGTGGCAATGGAACCAGACAGGCCCCAGACTAGAGCAATCCAGGCGCAGGAGAGCACCAGGATGAGGCACCAAAATGAAAATAAACGACTGATCAGATTTAGGCGCAATAAACAGTGAGACCTCCTACTTCCACCCCGTAACCTGTTCCAGGCCCTCGAACACCAGGAGCCATGCTTATCTCTTCCAAGCAAGACAGCAGAGAAGTTGTTGTCACAAAAGTTGTCCCCGTGCCTCGTCACTGAGGAGAGGTCCATGCTTCACTGTTCAGTTGTGTCCGACTCTTTGTGACTCCACAGGCCGTAGCCCGCCAGGCTCCTCTGTCCGTGGGATTCTCCAGGCAAGGATACTGGAGTGGGTTGCCATTTCCTTCTCCAGGGGATCTTCCCGACTCAGGGATCGAACTAGTGTCTCCAGTGTCTCCGGCATTGCAGGCAGATCCTCTACCCTCTGAGCCGTCAGGGAAAGCCCCCTGTCGACAAATTCCTCCATGTCCAGTGTAACATCTAACAGTTAATTTTTTTAAGTAGAAGCTTTAAAGTACAAGCTCCAACAGAGCTTACAATCTGCTTTTCAGTGCCTTATTCTTATTAATGAAAATGTCGAAATGAAGAGCCAGTCTCACCAGACCCTTAAGGAAAGCTCCAAACTGAAAGGCAAAGGCAAAAATGAACAGAAGAAAAAGAGCCTGCTGTGCGGCGGTGGGATGCAGGCAATAGAAGAAAACTTTGGGTTGGTTTGTTTGTTTTTAACTCTGATTCACGTTCTCCAAGAGGTGAGAGGACTAACCTGTCTCTTCTATCCATGCCTTCCATAAAAGAGCTGGATATAAGATCACTTTGGGTAGCATTCTAGTTAAGTTTTGCCACTATTTGCCATTATTTCTGCCTTGTTGGGGTTAGACAATCTGCCCAACTCCTCTTAAGTATACAACAAACACTCAAAACATTTATCAAAAAATAAATATTTTTAAAGAAAAAAGTTCACATTCCTCTATTACACTGTTAATAACGTTAGTATGTGTGTGTTAGTATGTGTTAGTACGTGTCATGTCCAACTCTTTGCAACTCCATGGACTGTGGCCCACCAGGCTCCTCTATCCACGGGATTCTCCAGGCAAGAATGCTGGAGTGGGATGCCATGCCTTTCTCCAGGGGATCTTCCTGACCCAAGAATTAGACCCAGGGATTGAACCCAGATCCCCTGTATTGCAGGCAGATTCTTTACTGTTTGAGCCACCTGGGAGGCTCAATGCTAATATAATTAGAAGTATTTTCAACTCCCCTGGAAAAATCATTACTCATTCCAAATAGCTGGCATTTATTGAGTGCTTTCAATGTCACCCCACTCCAGTACTCTTGCCTGGAAAATCCCATGGATGGAGGAGCCTGGTAGGCTGCAGTCCATGGGGTCACTAAGAGTCAGACACAACTGAGTGACTTCACTTTCACTTTTCACTTTCATGCCTTGGAGAAGGAAATAGCAACCCACTCCAGTGTTCTTGCCTGGAGAATCCTAGGGACGGCGGAGCCTGCTAGGCTGCCATCTAGCAGAGAGTTGGACATGACTGAGGTGACTTAGCAGTAGCAGCAGTACTTTGTAAGCACAGCTTGGTGCTGTGACAAAATCTTTACAAGCTTAGTCCTCTCAACAACCCTAGTAGATAGGCACAACTAATATTTTCATCACACAGATAAGGAAACCAAGGATCCCAAAGGTAACTGACATCTCCAAGATGACAAAGCCATCTGAATCTAGATATGCCTGGAACTAAAGCTTCACCTTTAACCTCTGTGATCACTATTCCTCAAAAAAATTTTTAAAGTAAATCAAAGTTTTAACGTGAGGGTATAGGAGAGGAAGTAAATGGTAAATTGGTAATATGTGTCTCTTGATAGATGGTTCCTCAAAAGTTTTATAAGTTGATAAAAAAATGAACCAAAAATATTACAAAGGGAGCAGAGCTGTCCCTCAATGGGCCTCACATAGCACCCTTAACTAGACAGGGTTTTGATAAGGTTACCATGGTCCAACGGTGGGGTCCTCAGTGCTATTCCAACAGAAGGTGCAAAACAAGATAAAGGGTCACCTGTAAAGACTCAAACACAATGGTTCATCTGCCTTTTAGGAGCAAACTCTCATTAACAAAATGTGGGGAGAAACATGCATTAGAACCAGAATATCAGCCAATGTCAAAATATGATTAGAATGTTGTTTCTCCAATAATCAAATTTTTCTGGGAAGTTAAGTTATAATCAGAAGGCTGCTCAGTGAGCATGGAAACAAAGCCAAGGAGTCAGGTTCTCTTAATGTTTCACCAAGTTAGTCATCCATTCATCCATTTATTTATCTACTCTCTACTTATTGAGTACCTACTTTAGATCTGGCATTCTTCTTTATACTGAGAATATGATTGCTGTAAGAAAGACAAAGTTCCTACTCTAATGGAGTCCACATTTTAGTGAAAGAGATCCTCAAATGAACAGAGATTATGATTTTAGATACTGATACACACAATGAATAAAATTAAGCATGGTAAGAAGATACAGGTTTAATAAGGTGGTCAAGGAATAGTATCTAGTAGGATCTTTGAGATTGAAGAAGAGGGATCATTGTGCTATGTCCAAGGGGGACAGCAATCCAGCAGAGGAAACAGCAAGCGTAGGGATTCTAAGGTGGAGATGAGCTCACTATGGTTGAGGAACAGTATAGCTGGAACCCAGTCAACAGGTAGAAAGTGTTAGTCACTCAGTCATATCTGACTTTTTGCAACCCCATGGACTGTAGGCTGCCAGGTTCCTCTGTCCATGGAATTCTCCAGGCAAGAATACTGGAGTGGGTTGCCATGCCCTTCTCCGGGGGATTTTCCTAATTCAGGGATCGAGCCTGGTCTCCTGCATTGCAGGCAAATTCTTTACTGTCTGAGCCATCAGGGAAACCTAAAGAAGAGGAGGTCAGAAAGTCAGCAAGGGCCAGATCATGTAGGGCTTTACAGCTATGATAAGGATTTAATTCTAAGAGTTATCGGAAGCCATTGGGGCGGTTTTGAGAACGATAGAACCCAACTTCTGGGAGTCAGGCTTTGGCCTGGAGTGAGAGGAAACGTTAGACTTTTCTTTGAGAATGGAGTTAAGCCCAAATGCCAAGCTAGGTATGTGTCATATAACAAGAGACAAAGTTCTAGCTAATGACAAATGAAAGTGGGAAACTTTTTGAAAGGGAGGTTCTTACATCTCTCCTTTTTTTTTTTTTCCTTCCCAATGGCTGGGTTGTGGTTGTGAATGGCTAAGCTGAAATCTGGTATTCCATACTAGACCATGAGAAAGGGGCTTCATATAAAGGATGGAAAAGTAACAAGATGGAGAAGCCTACATCTGATAATTATGAATCTTCCAGACCAGCTGCGAACTGCCTTTATTTACATGAAAGATATATTACTATCTTGTTAGAAGTTTTCTGTCGCTTGTGGCTGAGTAATCCTAACATATTTCATTCTTAGCTTGTTTCAGATTGCATAATGACTAGAAATTTCAAGCCAGGACACTGACTGGAGTTGTCTCAGAAACGCTGATAGAACCTACTGGCCCCTATTTATAGTTTGTAATAGGTTCTTCATAACTTGGCAGAAGAATTGCTCATTGGGCATCCAAACTCCACTTAGTAAGCAGTCCTAGTCTATTTACTGAAGTCTGCAACTTTTATTCTGGTTGATGACTTGATTGGATGGTGTGTTTCTTTGGCCCTTTAAGATACACAGATGAATTCTCCCTTCAACCGCAAAAAGACTTTCAAACTTGATGGAATCTTGAGTTCTTCCTTTACTTAGAATCCCACAACTTTTATAAACATTAAAGTCATATCCAGTTAAATTTTGGAAAGGTTTTCAATCCAATGGAGGGCAGAAGTTGAAGATACAGGTTAGAGAAGGCAAGAGGAAAATCAAGCAGAGAGAAGGAACTTTGCTAGGAGAAACCATAGATTGGATTTTTTTCAGTCATCATTCTCTGGAGATTCATCCAAGTTGCTGTGTATATCAATAATTTGTTTCTCTTTATTGCTGAATAGTATCCCACATACTGAGTAGTATTATGAATATACCACAGTTTCATTAACCATTCATTCATTGAAGAACATCTGAGGTGTTTCCAGTTTGGGGCTATTACAAATAAAGCTGCTATAAATGTACATGGACAGGTTTTGGGTGAATTAAGTTTTTATTTCTCTGGGATAAATGTTCAAGAGTGCTCATACAGACAAATGCTCATACAGCAGTCGCATATTTAGTTTTTTAAGAAAGTGCCAAACTGTTTTCCACAGGGACCGTACCATTTTATATTCCCGATAGCAATGTATGAGTGATTCAGCTTCTCTGAATTCTCATCAGATTTTGGTATTGTCACGTTTTTTTCAGTTTCAGCCATTCAGATGAGTATGTAGGGATGTATGTGATTTAATTTGCATGTATGTATGCATGTGGTTTAATTTGCATGTTTCTGATGACTATTCCAAAGCCTTTGACTGTGTGGATCACAATAAACTGTGAAAAATTCTGAAAGAGATGGGAATACCAGACCACCTGACCTGCCTATTGAGAAACATGTATGCAGCTCAGAAAGCAACAGTTAGAACTGGACATGGAACAACAGACTGGTTCCAAATAGGAAAAGGAGTACGTCAAGGCTGTATATTGTCACCCTGCTTATTTACTTATTTACTTATGTACTCTCTTATATGCAGAGTACATCAAGAGAAACACTGGGCTGCAGGAAGCACAAGCTGGAATTAAGATTGCTGGGAGAAATATCAATAACCTTAGATATGCAGATGACACGACCCTTATGGCAGAAAGTGAAGAGGAACTAAAGAGCCTCTTGATGAAAGTAAAAGAGGAGAGTGAAAAAGTTTGTTTAAAGCTCAACATTCAGAAGCTGAAACTCCAATACTTTGGCCACCTGATGCGAAGAGCTGACTCATTTGAAAAGACCCTGTTGCTGGGAAATATTGAGGGCAGGAGGAGAAGGGGATGACAGAGGATGAGATGGTTGTCTGGTTTTGGTATCAGGGTAACAGTAACTATAAAACGTGAGTTGAAAAGTGTTTTCATCTCTTTTTCTAGGACTGACTGTGTATAATTGGTATTAATTCTTTAAATGCTTGGTAGAACTCTCCAGTGAAACCATCTGCACCTGGAGATTTCTTTTGGAGGAGTTTTAAAATTATGAATTCAATTTCCTTAATAGTTAAAAGGTTATTTCAAATAATCTATTTTATGTTGGTAAGTTATGGTAATTAGAATTTTTCAATGAATTGGTATATTTAATCTACATTCTCAAATGTATGTGTGCAAAGTTGTTCATAATATTCCTTTATCATCCTTTTGATTTCTGCAGTGTCTGTAGTGATATCCCGTTTCATTCCTCAGTTTTCAGTAATTTGCGTCTTCTTTCTTCTTCAGTCTTACTAGAGGTTTGTCAATTGTATTGATTTTTTTCCCCCCAAGATGCATTTTGTTTCATTGATTTTCCTTATTGTTTTCCTATGTTCAGTTTCAGTGATTTCTGCTCTTTATTATTTCTTTTTATTTTAAACCTGCTTATATCATATTTGAAGTGAGTTTCTTGTAAACACACTTGGGTCATGATTTTAATCCACTCCTGCCAATCAAAATACATTTATGTTTAATGTAGTTGATATGTTAGGGCGGTCATTTTATTTCTTGTTTTCTGTCTGTTCTTTTTTATTGTTATTATTATTATTTACTTTTCCTGCTTTCCTGTGGGTTACTCACACATTTTTTGAATTCCATATAGATTTGCTTGTAACGTTTCTTACTGTATCTCTTTATATAGCTTATTTACTGGTTGCTTTAGGTATTACATTATATACACATATATTTATTTAAATTACACACATATATGAAAGAAAGTGTATTAGCCACTCAATCCTGTCTAACTCTTTGCAACCCCAGGGACTGCAGCCCACTAGGCTCCTCTGTCCTTTGGATTTCCCAGGCAAGAATACTGAGTGAGTTGCCATTTTCTTCTCCAGGGGATCTTCCCTATCCAGGAATCAAATACAAGTCTTCTGCACCGCAGGCAGATTCTTTACCATCTGAGCCATCAGAGAAGCCCCATATATGCACATGTATATAATTAGAAATGTATATGTATGTTTCTATATATAAGGTTTCTATGCTTCACTTGAACTGGTAAAATGACAACACCAGTATACTCAGAAACATATGAAGTATAGAAACCATATTTCCCTTTATGTTTCTTTACCTTTCCATTAATGATACAATTGTCTTAAATATTTCCTCAAAGTACATTCAGAATCACATCAGACAATGTTATAATGTTTGCTTCAGTCACCAAATAAAATTTAGAAAACTCGAGAAGAAAGGAAATCTATTATATTTACCTATATTTTTGTTTAACCTGTTCTTCTTTCTTAACAATAATCCTATATTCCTACTTTTATACTTTCCATCTTGTTTAGAGTCTTCCCTTAACTATTCTTTTAGAAAAAAGTCTATTAGTGACAAGATCTCTTAATTTTCCTTCATCAACTGGATAACTATGATGGTATGGTCAGTTACCCAGAACCAGACATTCTGGAGTGTGAAGTCAAATGGACCCTAGGAAGCACTGCTGTCAATAAAGCTAGTGGATATGATGGAATTACAATAGAGCTATTCAAAACCATAAAGGATGATGCTATCAAAGTGCTGCACTCAATATGTCAACAAATCTGGAAGACCCAGCAGTGGCCACAGGACTGGAAAAGGTCAATCCTCATCCCAGTTCCCAAGAAGGTTGGTACTAAAGAATGTTCTAACCATTGGACAATTGCACTCATCTCCTATGCTAGTAAGGTCATGCTTAAAATCTTGCATGCTAGGCTTCAGTATTATGCAAACCAAGAACTTCCAGATGTCCAAACTGGTTTTAGAAAAGGCAGAGGAATCAGAGATCAAATTGCCAATATTAACTGGATCATTGAGAAAGCAAGGGAATCCCAGAAAAATATCTACCTGTTTCATCGACTATGCTAAAGCCTTTGACTATGTGGATCATAACAAACTGTGGAAAATTCTTAAAGAGAAAGGAATACCAGACCATCTTACTTGTCTCCTGAGAAACCTGCATGTGGGTCAAGAAGCAACAGTTAGAATCCTGTATGGAACAACTGATTGGTTCAGGATTGAGAAAGGATGATGACAAGGCTGTCTGCTGTCACTCTGTTTATTTAAACTATACACTGAGCACATCATGAGAAATGCCAGGTGGATGAATTACAATGTGGAAATAAGATAGGCGGGAGAAACATCAACAACTTCAGATATGCAGATCAGTTCAGTTCAATTCAGTCGTTCAGTCGTGTCCAACTCTTTGCGACCCCATGAACCACAGCATGCCAGGCCTCCCTGTCCATCACCAACTCCCGGAGTCCACCCAAACCCATGTCCATTGAGTTGGTGATGCCATCCAACCATCTCATCCTCTGTCGCCCCCTTCTCCTCCTGCCCTCAATCTTTCCCAGCATCAGGGTCTTTTCCAGTGAGTCAGTTCTTCGCATCAGGTGGCCAAAGGATTGGAGTTTCAGCTTCAACATCAGTCCTTCCAATGAACACCCAGGACTGATTTCCTTTAGGATGGACTGGTTGGATCTCCTTGCAGTCCAAGGGACTCTGAAGAGTCTTCTCCACACCACAGTTCAAAAGCATCAATTCTTCGGTGCTCAGCTTTCTTCACAGTCCAACTCTCACATCCATACGTGACCACTGGAAAAACCATAGCCTCGACTAGACGGACTTTTGTTGGCAAAGTAATGTCTCTGCTTTTTCATATGCTGTCTAGTTGGTCATAACTTTCCTTCTAAGGAGTAAGCGTCTTTTGATTTCATGGCTGCAATCACCATCTGCAATGATTTTGGAGCCCCAAAATATAAAGTCAGCCACTGTTTCCACTGTTTCCCCATCTATTTGCCATGAAGTGATGAGACCGGATGCCATGATCTTAGTTTTCTGAATGTTGAGCTTTAAGCCAGCTTTTTCACTCTCCTCTTTGACTTTCATCAAGAGGCTCTTTAGTTCTTCTTCACTTCTCCCATAAGGGATATGCAGATGATACCACTCTAATGGCAAAAAGTGAAAAGGAACTAAAGAGCCTCTTGATGATGGTGAAGGAGGAGCCAGCTTAAAATTAAATATTAGAAAAAACTAAGATCGTGGCATCTGGCCCCAATATTTCATGGCAAATAGAAGGGGAAAAGGTGAAAGTAGTGACAGATTTCCTCTTCTTGAGCTCTAAAATCACTGAGGATGGTGACTGTGGCCATGAAATCAGAAGACGATTGCTTCTTGGCAGGAAAGCGATAACAAACCTAGACAGTGTGTTGAAAAGCAGAGACATTACTCTGCCGACAAAGGTCCATATAGTCAAGGCTATGGTCTTCCCAGTGGTCACATCTGGTTGTGATAGCTGGACCGTAAAGCAGGCAGAGCACCAAAGAATTGGTGCCTTCAAACTGTGGTGCTGGAGAAGACTCCTTAGACAGCAAGCAGATCAAACTAGTCAATCTTAAGGGAAATCAACCCTGAATACTCATTGGAAGGACTGATGCTGAAGCTGAAGCTCCAGTATTTTGGTCATCTGATGCAAACAGACGACTCATTGGAAAAGTCCCGAAGCTGGGAAAAATTGTAGGCAGAAGAAGAGGGTTTCAGAGGCCTCTGTTGCCCTCTTCTCCTTCTGTCTTCAATCTTTCCCAGCATCAGGGTCTTTTCCAATGAGTTGGCTGTCAGAAGATGAGATGGCTGGATGGTATCACCAAAGCAATGGACATGAACTTGGGCAAACTTTGAGAGATGGTGAGGGACAGGGAGGTCTGGCATGCTATAGTCGTTTGCCCAGTTGCCCACAACTGGGCAACTGAACAATAGCTAATGAGATTGAGCACCTTTTCAAATGCTTATTGGCAATCTATGTGTCTTATTTGGAGAGACGCGTATACAGATCTTTTGCCTATTTTAAACTAGATTATTTGTCTTTATATTATTGAAATATGAGTTCTTCATTCTAGAAAAAGTCTATCAGATATGTGACTTGCAAATATCTTTTTCTTATTCTATGGGTAGCCTTTTCACTTTCTTTATGGTATCCTTTGAAGCACAAAAGTTTTAAATTTTATTGAAGTCCAATTTATCTAGTATTTCCTTTTGTTGCTCGTGCTTTTGGTGGCATATCTAAGAAGTCTTTTCCCAACACAAGGTACAAATATCTACTTCCATGTTTCCTTCCAAGAATTTTATAGTTTTAGCTCTTAAATTTAGTTCTATGATCCATTCTGAGTTAAATTTTGTAAATGGTACAAGGGAGGGGTCCAATTTTACCCTTTTGCTTATGGATACTCAGTTGTCCCAGCACTATTTGTTGAAAACACTCTTTCCCTCATTTAGCTGTTTGGGGACCTTCATTGAAAATACGCTGTAGATTTATGTCTTTGGTCAAATTTCAGAAGTTTTCAGCTATTATTTGAGTATTTTTAGCCCCCCTTTCTTTCTTTTCTCTTTCCAGGACCCTGATGACATGAATGTTAGATCTTTAGTTAGTCACTTAACTCCATGAAACTCTGCTCACTTTTTTTTTAAATCCATTTTCTTTCTATTATTAGATTGGATAATTTCTATTTATCTATCTACAGGTTCACTGATTCTTTCCTTGTACTCCTCCATTGTGTTGTTAAACCCATCCACTTAGTTTTCTGTTGATGTTGTTCAGTCACCAAGTCACATCTGACTCTTTGTGACCCCACAGACTGCAGTATGCCAGGCCTCCCTGTTCCTCACCACCTCCCAGAGTTTCCCCAAGTTCATGTCCATTAAATCGGTGATGCCATCCAACCATCTCATTCTCTGATACCCTCTTCTCCTTCTGCCTTCATTCAATCTTTCCCAGCATCGGGGTCTTTTCCAATGAGTCAGCTGTTCGCATCAGGTGGCCAAAGTATTAGAGCTTCAGCTTCAGCATCAGTCCTTCCAATGAGTATTCAGGGTTGATTTCCTTTAGCATTGATTGGTTTGATCTCCTTGAAGTCCAAGGGACTCTCAACACCACAGTTTAAAAGCATTAATTCTTCAGCACTCTGCCTTCTTTATGGTTCAATTCTCACATCCATACATGACTACTGGAAAGCCCATAGCCTTGACTATATAGACCTTTGTTGGCAAAGTGATGTCTTTGCTCTTTAACACACTGTCTAGATTTGTCATAGCTTTCCTTCCAAGAAGCAATCATCTTCTAATTTCATGACTGCAGCCACCATCCGCAGTGATTTCAGAGCACAGGAAGAAATCTGTCACTGCTTCCACTCTTTCCCCTTCTATTTGCCATGAAATGATGGGACCGGATGCCATGATCTTAGTTAATTATTAAATTTTTAGTTCTAGAGTTTCCATTGGTTCTTTTTAATATCTCCTATTACTTTGCTGAAAATTTTTTCTATCTCAAGTGTTTTTGTAGCTGTTCAGAGAAGCATTTCTCAGATTTCTCTGCTTTAAAATCTTTGTCAGATGTTCTAACAACCCTCTCATCTTGGTCTTATCATTTATTGTCTTTTTTATATACAGTTTGAAATCTTCCTAGTTCGTTAAATGTGATTTTCAGGTGAAATCTAGATATTGAGGGTATTGTACTATGAGATTTTAGATCTTATTTAAATCTTTTATTTTAGCTGGCTTTTTCTGACACAGCATTCCAAGGAGAAGTGGGGGTGGGGAGCAGACACCGCCTCATTACTGCCAGGTTGGGGAAGAAGTCCAGGTTCCCTATTTGGCCTCCATTGACACCCAAGATAGGAGGCTTCTCATTACTGGTTAGTGGGATGAATGTCCTAACTCCCTATTTACCTCTCTCTGACACCAGAAGAGGCGAGGGGAAGTTGAGGTGAAAGTCTAGGCTCTCCACCAGATCTTTGCTAGCTAGCATGAATTAGGGGAGAGGAGGAGTCATATTTTTTTCATAGCTTTTGTCTGGAGTAGAGCATTTATTGTCTAAATGTTTTCTGTCCACTATACTTCCCCTTTACTGGTCCTTCAGCTAAAGAGAGGAACATTTTCTTAGGTCTTTCTTGGTCTGCACCATAGATGCTTCCAAGTAGCCAGCTTCTTCAGTTTCAGGTCTGGGATCTATGAGGCAAAAAGAAAACTCAGGTAACTAATTTTTGTATTCCTCGGGTTTCCAGGAACTAAGTTGGTCTGTTTTCTCTCTTTCATGGATGTTTTATGTGTAACGTATGTGTAATGCTTTATGTGTAAAATGTATGCTTGTTTTGTGTGTAATGTTCAAGGATTTTAGCTGTACTTTGTTAAGAAGAGCAAAAAGTAGGTCTACTCCATCTTCCCAGAAGCAGAAATAGACATTTTTATAAATAGAATCATATTTAAATCACTAGGAGATATTAATAGTTAAAGAAACTTAGAAGTTAATCTTTTCCCAGTTAATAATAATTCCCTTGTATATCTCTTCTGTACATTCAAACTATAAATTGGGTTTGCTTTAAGTGAGAAATGCTTATAGATTATTTACAAATATCTGAATATTGAATACAACTGTCCTTTTCCAACACTTGAATTAAATTCCTCTATATAGTTATTTTTAAACGTTTTTACCTTATTGCCAATCTGAACATATTGCAATGGAAGGCAATTCTTTAAACTACCTAGTGTTAAAGGATCTACTGAGAATCCACAACTTTACAGAAGTATAAAATGGAAACACTTCTCCAAGTTTTCTATTTTAGAAGCTTCCCTGTATCCAATAGATAGTTTCAATTATCTTACTGAGTTTCTATATACTAATAATTGACTATTAAAAATATTTAACAATTTCTGGATTTCAAGACCTATTATTTTTTCAATAACCATTCTTCCTTCTCAAACATCTGCTCTTTTATATGTGTTAATAGCTAATAATACTATCTTTTATTGCCCTCCAACTATCTGTCAGGCACTCTGCTAATGAGCTCCTAATATACTTGATCTTATTTAATCCTGTTTAAGACAAAGCGAAGCTCAGAAGGACCACACTGAAAGTGTCTGTAAGTGCATACAGAGCCTCTGTTTCTGAGATTCATGCTTGTTTTGACAGTGCTACTACCTACAGAGTAAGCCTCTTTTCTTTCCAAGGTGAAAGCTTACAGGTATGTTTTCCCCCTTAATGCTATTTTGTAACTTCTATCATGCTTTGATTTTATCTGGGTCATTTTTTTTACCTAAGAAATAAATTTTAATACAGAAATTTAAAGTATGATATCTGTAATGGTTCTGAAGTTAAACTCAAAGTTCATTTACTATTTTTAATTTCAGTATATATCATTAAAAATACCAACAATTCTTAAAAGTTTATCACATGAGCATTGTTGTACTGTATTTGGGTGTAAAGAGAAAACACTCTTGGATTAGACACTACTTCATTTGGCTAATTGTGCCAGGAGGAAAAAATAACAGGAAATTTAAAATAAAATAAGCTGTGTTAATAAATCCCTGTTAATGATAAGAAGATTTACTGTTTAAAACACGTATTTTTAATTTAACCTAAAGGGCAAATGTTAAAAGGCTACATGTCTAAATATCTCTGTATCCAATACAGAACTATTTTATATTAAAATTTTAATTCATTTTCATTTATATTTTATAAAAGAATGGATATTTAATTTGCCTAGTCTCAATTTCAAAACATTAATAAGCAGTATTTTTTCCTTTCAAAATATCTTGGTCAATAAATCTTCTCACATACATTAAATAATACTTTACTTCTTTCCAATTCAACTATTTTCAAACTGTTAGGCAAATTCCTTAGTAACTGCTTAATCAATATACCTTTACACCCGTCATTATTTGCTAATCCTACACATTTTAAAAGTATTCCTGTTATGTTTCTTTAGCAAAGTAGCATACAAGTACCACATACACCCTGATTTGTAGAGAATAAGGCTCCCTATTCCGTGACAGGACTTCTCAAATGCAGAAATATACCATTTGTTATTTGGATAAATATACATATTTTGGGTAAATATCCCTGCAGATATACTCAACTACCAGTTAGGAAGGTTGACATTAAGATTTTTTTTTTTTTTTTGGTAATCTGTTCCTATTTCAGGGGCCTCTTTTTGCTTCACACTACTGCATGCAACTGCTATTGAATTACTGTTAGAAAATGTTAATCATAATTATAAATATTTTAGTTATTTAAAATATTTTTTCTGCTATGTTCAATTTCCTAATGATAGAAATGCTCCTTTTGTACTCAAAGTTTAAGTTAAATAAACACATCGCTTCTCGGCCTTTTGGCTAAGATCAAGTGTAAGTTAAATAAACATTCTTTCATAAAATGATTGTTGCTGCAAATAAAAATTAACAAGTTTATTAACAAATAAGATGTCTCAGTATGAAAAACACTTTCTAGTATTGGTACTACAATTTTACCTAGAATATACCTGGAAGGCAACAACCACCACACATTTTCAAAACGTATACAGCATTTGCAAGTAGGATAATCAAAACTGCTGGTATTTTTACACATAGTGACCACGTGAGGAAGAATATTATCAGCGGCATCCTCACCTTAGGAAATTAGGATCTAGCTATGCAAATTTAAAATATTCACATATAGTAAATATATATGTAAGAATAATGTGGGGAAGGGAACTATTTATCTATTCATTACCATTATTACAAATGAGTATATAAAACGTCTACCTTTATATACTCATTTATATAAAGTATAAATATTTTTCTGTTCAGAAAATAGAAGACATTTTAATTTCTCATGATGGCCTGTTACGGAGAGAACCTGTTATTTCTAACGGCAAGTGACGACACTTTTATATGAATATGCGCCTCCTGAAGACGTAAAACCTAATTTTAGACAGCATTTAATTTCACCGACATAGCAGTCGATGTGTTAGACGCAGCATACCTCAAAAGCTATCCTGTAATATTCGCGGACAAGAGTCCACCCTATCTATCCATTGAAGCCATTCCTGCTTTTTACCAGCGGCGATGGAACTGTATTATTGTGGAATATGCGGCACGTTCGGTATTAAGTAGGCTCCCGGGGCAGGGCTGTCACTTTGGAGTTGGTCCCCAGGAAGGGCCGTCGTGCTCGGAGGCAGCCACACTTTCAGGGCCATTTTGGCCGAGGCCTCACAGTGCAGAGCAGCGTCAGCGGCGGCTCCTCCTTGAGCTGCAGGCTCGGGCCCGCGAGCCGGCCGCAGGAGGCGCGAGCTGGAGCCCGGCAGCTGGCCGAGGCCCGAGGCCCGAGGCCCGCGGCTGCAGCGCGGGCTTAGAAACCGCTGCCACGCGCTGCAGGGCGCAGGTCCTCAGGCCCCGCAGTCCCCGGCCGCGGTTCTCCCAGCCCCGGCGCTGTTGCCAAGGCGACCGCCGCCGAACGTTCCCGCGGCGGGCCCCGCCCCCCGTCCAATCGGACCGGCGCTCTCCGGAGCCCACATTCTCTTTGTTCCGCAGCCATTTCAGGCCCCGGACGGGAGGCAGCGCCGCTTCGGCAAAGGGCCCGAGCGCCGGAGGCCTCTGGGATGGTGTGGGACCGGGTAGGTGGCGTGAGGGTGCGCGGCCCCGGACTGGAGGGCGGGAGCCGAGGCAAGCTGTTCGCCAGCTGCCTGGCGGCCGCGGGGAGAGGCGCCGCCGCCTTGTCGGTGCCAGCCCGGCCGTTTGGAGCCCGGCGGCGGCGGCGGCGCGGTTCTAAGCCCAACAGCTGCTGGCCCGGGCGTCCTTGGGGTACGGACAGGGGGCGGGCGGCGGCTCTTCGGGTGTCCGAGGGTAGGGTCCGTAGTCCCTGAGGGGTGGCAGGAAGAAGGTCTGCGCCTCAGGGAGCTGACTAGACCGCGGCGTTTGAGGGCCCTGGGGGCCGCACCCGCTGCCCCGGGACAGCTTTCCCCGCGGGCTCCGGGCGCCGTCGGGCGCTGCCCCGGATGCCCGCCCTTTGTCCCCGCCCGGCCCCCGTGCTCGGCTGTCCCGGGCCCGCGCGCACCGCCGCCTCCACACTCCGGCGGCTTTTTTCCCCTTGCGGACTCGTGGTTTCACGACATGTTTACATAATTTTAATGTTTGTAAATGTACGGGTTTTGCGTGGGTCTGTGTTTTTTGCACTTCTGCCCTTCTGTACTCCTGCGCGAACACGCCCCAGGGAACTGCCGCTGAGAAGCGGACCTACGCCGCAAGCAACCTGTTTGGGGAATGGTTTTCTTCCTTTTGAAAGCAATCGCCTGTTAACTTGTTTTCAGTTTTTAAGAATCAACTGGATTTTACAAGGATTGCATAGTTTTAAGTGCGTTACCTGAACCATCACTAATCAGTTCCGTTCTTCCACAGATAAAAATATAGAAAATTAAAGTTGGAGACTGTCCACAAATTGATTTTGACAGTTATGTTAAGAAGCTCAGTAGCAACCCTGCCTTGAAGCTTGTAACTTCAATGATGAGTGTATAAATGGTGCTTTTTTTTTTTTTTTTTTTTACCTAAAGGAAAGATGTTTTTTTAAAATACAAGTTGTATCGTGTAGTAGGTATTTGAAAATATAAGACGGTAAAATGGCTGTCCTGACATGCTCGTTTTTAGGATAACAAAAGTTACTTTTGGTTTTAAGTTTCTCTATTTTGTCAAAGCTTTTCATATTAGAATGGTAAATAAGTTATACTTAATCAGGGGAGGATTCTGTTTTTTGAAATCAATTCTGTTTTCCATTTTTACCCTCTCCTGCACCTATTCTTAGAGAATGACTCTGCCAGGTTGAAAACTTGCAACTGCAAAGAAGAAATACTAGCTTGAAGGTGCAGATTTCTTTTTTACTCTTCAGTGTATGCAGTGCATAAATGCGTAACAGTTTGGCAGTTCACCTACTTTAATGGGACCCTAATGAAATATCAGTGATCCATTTTCTTTTACCTAAAAGAGGCCCCTACCAGATCAGCCTTGATGTTGTTACATTTTCATCCTAGATATTCCGAGAATTACTGAATTCCCCCCACAGAAGTATCTTAAAATATTTTAAAGTAGTATAGCTTATTATCATTATATATTGTGAGCAGGATAAGATTTTGGTAAAAATATATATGATTCCGGTTGTAAATCTTTACATTATCAAAACTTTTTGTATCCATTGTTTTTATGACTAGTTTTTTATATAATGTTAAAGCCATCTCATGAACTCTGTTTTTCTAAATCCTATAAATGAACTGCATTGAAATATAAATGTATTATGTTTAGAAGAATTGCTTGCAGTTAACCATGTTGGATTACTGCAGACATTGTTTTTAAGAAAAGGAATTTGGTTATAAAGGAAGCCAAACCAAGTGACATATATAATGAAATAAATTTATTAAATGTAAACTGCAGAGAAGAACACAGCAATAAGTGGGACTTATTTGCGCAGGATATAAATTATGAATATTTTTCCTAATGATATTTGAATACATATTAGTGCCAAAAGAGATCTTGTTCCTAAAAAACAAAAGGGTGAAAAAGCTGAGAAAATCAAAGTGAGAAGTATTTAGAAACGGTGGAGAATAATTCCTCCTTCAGAAAGGTAGGATCAGAGACAGCAAAGAGACAGCTAAATTCCCCAGGTGTTGAAAATCTTTCTTAGTTGGTTCCATTCAGCCATTGCTATGATAGCTCTTTGGTGAATGCTGGCAGGTAAGAGAAGTCTCTTGGATTGTAGAGGGTGAGGAGTTGACAGTGGAAGACAGAGGTTTGCAGAAGTGGTAACTGTAGATTTGTATTCTATAGGTGGGTGTTGGGCCTCCCAGGTGGCTCAGTGGTAAAGAATCTGCCTGCAATGCAGGAACCTCAGGAGACTCAGGTTCAGTCCCTGGGTCAGAAAGATCCCTTGGAGGAGGGCATGGCAATCTGTTGCACTATTCTTGCCTGGAACATGCATGGACAGGCTAAATCCATAGGGTCCCAAAGAGTCAGGACATGACTGAAGCGACTTAGCATGCACACACAGATGGGTGTTAGGGTGGGAAAGAGTTTTCAGAAGCCATGTTTGCTTATTTCAAGACCTCCTTACTAGAATTATTTGAAGTACTGTGTAATAATGTTAAGAGTTCTAGAGTCTTAATGGTTAAATCAGATACTAGAACAGGAAATTAGGTGCAGATTTGTCTTAGAATTTTCTGCAGTAGATAGAACAAATACAGGAATGGTGGCTACATCTTATTCCAAAATGGCACCTGATAGCTGAGCAAATATTTGGACTCAGAATTGAAGGAAAGCTGAAGGAAATCTGACATCTGAAAGACTACAAGATTAGAATCAAGGTATGTCTTTTTAATGGTAAAAATTTTAAAACAGAGCAAGTCTTTTCAGTGTAATACAATAAGCTCTTAGAACTGGGCCTGGCATGTAGTAAACACTTCATAAATAATAACTGTTATTATCATCTGACATGGTCATTGGTATTTTAGAAAACTATAGAAAGCAACCATGAAATAATAATCACAAATATCAGGACCATGAGGTAATTAAGCCCTTTGATACATTTCCTTCCAATATTTTTTCTCAGTTTATTTGATTTTTGTACAGTTGAGACTTTAATATTAATAATTTTGCTTTTTTCACCTAGCACCATAAGCATTCTGACATGCTACGAAATTATTTTGTCAGCATCTTTTTAAATGACCACATGATGTTGTTATGAATTTCTCATAATTAAATATTTTGCTGTTGGACAGTTAGCAAGTTTCTTTTATTATATTTTTGCAGTTATAATAAACACTACAATGAACATCCTTAGACATAAAACAGTTTCTGTGTTTTAGATTATTTCATAAAAATAGATTTCCCAAAGTGAAAATATTGCATCAGTGTATATGAACATCCAAAAACTCAGTTCATATTGCCAAACTGCTTTTACTTAAGGGAATTTAATAATGGAATTAAATTGAGGAGCACAGCATTTATTGCCCTTTTGCTTGAGTTGGAAGGGAGGAGAGAGTGAATTAACATTTTTTTCTATGATATGATGATGTAATATAATAGTCATCATTTGGCATCCATTATTACTTTTACATACATTATGCTAATTATCCTAGCCCCTTGTTGCTTTACACTTGATAGTTACTTCCATTTTACTTATGGAAGAACTGAAGTATCAGTAGGTAAGTAGTTTGCCCAGAAACTCAAGAGTGTTCATGGCTGAATCTGAATCTAGATCTGCATGATTATGAAACGCATGTTCTTTTATTTGTAAAGTTTTATGTGACACACATATTCAGAATCTTATAGTGAATATATGTATACATTGAATGAATACAGAATCTTAAAATGAGTTTTATAGTTCACTCTAACAGTGACTCTATTAACTATAGATCATAGACCACATTTTTTTTTAAAATTAATTAACGTATTTATTTTTGGCTGCTCTCCGTCTTCAGTGCTTCTCGGGCTTTTTTCTAGTTGCGGGGAGCGGACGCTGCTCTGTACTTGGCGGTGTGCGGGCTTCTTGTTGCAGTGGCTTCTTTTGTTGCAGAGCACGGGCTCTAGGGCACGCAGGCTTCAGTGGTTGTGGTTCCAGGGCTCTAGAGCACAGACTCGGTAGTTGTGGAGCTCAGGGCTTAGTTGCTCCGCGGCAGGTGGGATCTTCCGGACCAGGGATAGAACCCATGTTTCCTGCATTGGCAGGCGGATTCTTTACTGCTGCGCCACCAGGGAAGCCCCATAGAGCACATTTTGAAGATAGTAAATTGAGCTGGAAGTAATGAATGAATGACTTGCAAAGTTTTAACTATCCAGGTGTATTTTAAAAAAGGAAAAAAAATAAAAAGAACTGCTTACCAGGATGAGGTGTAATTGGTAAGGAGTATATAAAGCTGGTTTCTAAAATGATTGCAGCAAGCATATGTGGGTGAAACGCTCTTAGTAAAGACCTCTTAGAGGAGGAGAAAACAAATCCACCAAATTTGGGGGTCAAGAGAAATGACAAAGGCCCATTAAATAACTAAATTGAAAAACATGTTTAGTGAAATCCCTGGCAAAGTGTCAACTGAAGTCTTAATAGAAAAGAAAAAAAAAATATGTTCCAGTTAAGGAGAATAAGAGTATCAACAAGGTGTGTGAGAATAATTTTATACTGAAAACTAAAGCAAAAAAAATTTTTTTGAGTTGCATTTTGTAGTTGACTTTGAAGCACTCTGAAGCCATTAGTGAAATAATTATTGGTGAAGTCCCTGAAACCTCAGGTACCAAAGTAACCATTACGGATGAAAAAATTGATCCCAGAAAGGTCAAGATTCCATTGCTTTTGTCTTTACTAGGGAGGGAATTAGGGGAGAGAAATACTTGACCAGATTGTGAGTGTACAAAATAGATGCAAATAAATAATTAGCAATAGGTGGTATCCATCAAAAGTAAGTAAATGAATACAAAACATTGATCATTATACTGCCATTAGAAATAATGTTTTTGGAAAATACTTATGAAGTAAAAATATAGTTTATTTTAGCTGGCACGTAGGAAAATGATGGAAAGATGGCCAAATTATGGAGGACTGCATGTGCCCTTTATGCATTTAATGAGCATTTTTAGTGCTGAGATTGTCCCTTTTTCTCAAGACATTTAGATACTACTGTAGAGAGAGATATGTAAACAAAAAAGTGCAATGAAGTGTAGGTAAAGCTTTTATGATATAAATCTGATGAGACCCTATAAATATTTTCTGCTTTGTAGACAAACCAAACTTATCCACTGTAGTGCGAAAGCAACGATAGACTATATGGAAACCAAGGGGTGTGACTAGATTTGATTGGTAGGCTTTAAGGAGAAGAAGGGGACGACAGAGGATGAAATGGTTGGATGGCATCACCGACTTGATGGACATGAATTTGAGTAAGCTCCAGGAGTTGATGATGGACAGGGAAGCCTGACGTGCTGCAGTCCAAGGGGTCACAAAGAGTCAGACACAACTGAGCAGCTGAAGTAGAATCGCTAGTATATAGTAGAAGGATTTCAGGAGGCGATACCTACTGAACCTTGTATTGCCCTAACATGAGCCATTGAAAGATTTGAAACAAGAAATATGCAGTGTTGATTTGTGTGATTCATTAAGAACAGAAAAATAAGTTATTTTTAGGTGCTCTAAACTAATAAAGAGGATTCAATTTTTTAAATGGGCAAATTCATGGACAAGGAAATACAGCTAGCCAATAATCATGAAATTAATGCTCTGACCCACCAATAGGGAAATGGAAAGTAAAACAGTGAAAATTTTTTTTACCCATCAGATTGGCAAAAGTGATAAGAATGTAGAATGTATTGATAAGGTTGTAGGCAAACTCAAACATTGAATAAATCAGTACAGCCATTTTAATTTTCAAGTAAAAACATTTTCGACCTGAGCAGTTTCTATTTCTTAGAGAAACACATGGGTATATCAGGAATCATATATATTCAAGGAAGTCTTTGTCAGTAGCCACAGAACCTCCAGACTTCCAGGTCACCTTTTATCTCCTCCACTCTGGATCATTAAAAGGTCTATATTTGGCTCCTTTTTTTTTTTTTTTGAACCCCCATCCCAACTCTTCATATTCTTTTACTGTGCCTTCATCTGCAAAATCCAAAGCTCGACAAAGCTACTGTTCTCCCTCCTTTCTGCCTAAAAATCCTTAGTTTTGGATTATGTCCTCAGATTATGTGACTGCTTCCCTTTATGATTGCTATCAACTGCTAACATTAAGGTCATTCCTCCTCATTTCTCTCTTATTTTCGCTCCAGGCTCTTGCCCCTCTCTTTGATACCACTCAGTCTTTATATTGAAATTAGAATAAATGTATCTGACTTTTCCTCCAGTGTTCCTTTCTACTCTGTCTTATCTCAGTCACTCATTCCCAAAGTGGTTCCCTCTTGCATTGTCAATAACTGCAGTCCCTCTGTGGTTACTATTTCATGTTTTCTGTTCTTTGACCATACTTCCTATTGTAGTAGTTCACTCCTTCTAGTTAGTATCTCAGCCCCGACTTTCTCTTTACCCCAGTGGAATCGTCAGTTTGTTGATCCTATTACTGTGTCCCTGCCACTCACCCTCTTGATGTTTTTACTTCCTTTCTTACTCAGTTTAAATTCCACGGTTAATCACTCCTTTGGATGACTCCCTTGCTCTTCGCTTGTTTAGTAGAACCACACACTGGTTAAAACCAACTCTCTGCTTGCTTTGCACCTGCCGCTAGATACCTTAGTATGGCTAGAAGAAAACATGGCCACACATGACCACGTACCTCGTGTGAATTGTTATGCTGCCTGTTGATTATACTGTATTTTCCTAGTCTGTTCACTTTCCCACTTTTCTCAATAACTATTTCGTATCTTCTTTTCTTCAAACCTCCAACATGTCTTTTCCATCCTCATTTTTAGTTCATTACCTTACTTCCTATTTTGTTAAGAAAACTGAAGCAGTTAGCAAACTTCCACACACTTCCACCACCCCGTCAGCTACGATCATCTGTGTCAATACATGCTGTCTCCTTGCTTGTTATCTTAGATGAGCTGTTCTGTGTTCTTATGTCTGCTTTTGTATTAGATCCCATCCTTTCTCCTCTATCATCTGCTCAAGGAATTGCTTCAGCTCTGTCCTTCCACATTAATTTTTTCCTTACTGGATTATTTCTATCAGCAAAGAGACAAGCTATTATTTCTACTATGTTAAAAAAAAAAAAATTGATCCACTCTTCACCACCTGTTTCCCCGATTTTTGGTTTCCTTTTGCGGCATTATTCCCTGAAAGAGTTGTCTATTTGCTGTTGCCGTTTTCTCCTCCCATACTCTGTCAAACCCATTCCATTCAGGCCTTTGCACCATTCTGAGCTGAGACAATTCCTTAGTTTCTCCAGTAACTTCCATGTGGCCAGATGCCATATGTTATTGAGTCTGTTCTTCTTACTTGACCTGTCAGCAACATTTGACAGAGCTATTTCTCTTAATCTTGAAACACTTTCTTCTTTGTTTTGCAGGATAACTCACACCCCTGGTTATCTCCTACCTCAGTGCTGGCTCCTTGTAATTCTCCTTTGTCTTTCTTTACACAGACTTCTTAGTGTTGGAGAGCCCCAGAGCTCAGACCATGTTTTTTTGTGTTTCACACATGCTCACTCCATTGGTAATCTCATTCAGTCTCATGGCTTTAAATACCGTCTAAATGCCATGTGTGCTCAGTTGCTCAGTTGTGTCCGACTCTTTGCAACCCCATGGACTGTAGCCCACCAGGCTCCTCTGTCCATGGAATTTTCCAGGCAGGAATACTCGAGTGGGTTGCTGTTTGCTTCTCCAGGGGATCTTTTCCACCCAGGGATCGAACCTAGATCTTCTGCATTGCGGGCAGATTCTTTACCAACTGAGCCACCAGGGAAGTTGCCATCTAAATGTTAACAGTGCCCAAATTTAGATCTTTATCCCCTCTCTCTAATTCCTTACATATTCAACTCCTATTCAACATTTCTACCTAAATGTCTAATAATAGGCCTCCGGCTCAGCTTGTCCATAACTTACTTGCTAAACTTCCTCCCAGTACTGGCTCTACCCACAGACTTTGCCATTTTGGTTTGTCGATGGCAACTCCATCCTCCCAGTATCTCACACTAAAATACTGGAGTTGTTCTTGACTTTGCTCTTTCTTTGACACATCCATTCCATCAGGACAACCTTTTTTTCCCCTATATCATCAAAATATATCCAGAGTTTTACCATGCTTCACCCTCTTCACTACCCTTATCCTGGTCTAAACCACTACCATCATATCTTTTTGGATTACCTAAATAGGATTCTACCTGGTCTCCCTGTTCTACCCCACCCTCTTGCCAGCAGTCTTCCTTCAGTATAGTAGCCAGAGCAAACCTTTTACAAATTAATACAGTCTCTGTCACTTCTCCATTCAAAGCCCTGTAGTTCCCCCTTTGACTCAGAAAATCTAGTCCTTACGATAACTTACAAGGCTCTACATAATCTACCCAACCCATTTCCCTTTCTCCTTACCTCCCTGACCTCATTTCCCACTACCACTTTCCCTCCTTACTCACTGGCCTTTGCTCAGCTCTCACATTCTCTAAACACTGTTTGATACTGCATGCTAACCCCTTATCCCCCTTACCCTGGATTCTTTTTTACTTTGTGCATACCACATACCACTTTCTAACACACAATTAGGGCTAGATCTCCATTGCCCTGTGGCCTGTTTTTGTACAGCCTATGAGCTAAGAATGGTTTTTACATTTTTTGAAGGATTGTAAAACAGAAAGACTATATAACAGACGTATTCTTAGTATTTGGCCTGGACATGGTCTGCAAAGTACAGAAAATTTACTTTCTAGGCCTTTGCAGAAAGGTTAGCACTAAATATTCTGTTTATTGTCTTTCTCTTACATGAATGTAAGCTCCAGGAGGGCAAAGATCTTTGTTTTCTTTATTGCTCTATTTGCAATAAGAACAGTGCCTAGAATATAGACAGTAAATATTTGTTAAAAGAATGAATTTGTAATGGTATAAAATTAACATCAAATGGCAACCCACTCCAGTATTCTTGCCTGGCAAATTCCCATGGACAGAGGAGCCTGGCAGGCTACAGTCCGTGGGGTCACAAGAGTCAGACATGACTTAGAGACTAAACCACCACCAAACCAGAGCTAAATATAATGAGTAGGAAAACTAAGGCATACTTTAAATGAGTTTTTATAGAACCGAAGTAAAATTCATTTTATTTTGACATAAAGACATGTATTTAAATGCCCCCAGAACAGCTCTGTAAGGTAACAGCATCAAATGAATATTAGAGTACCTTTGGGGAAGAGACCAGGATTAGGAGAGGTACTTGAAGGAAACTTGAATTTTGTCTGTATTTGTTTACTTTGTTTACTTTAATACAGTGAGAAGCAGCAGATACCAATTTTTCATTTAAAGATTCTTCTAATGAAGAGAAAGGGGAAAAAACAGGTACTGACTAAAGCAGTGAGAAGAAATAGAGTAAGCGGGTAGAAGAGAGAGGGAAGAAAACATAGCTGGCCAAATATGACATTTAAGAAAGGCAGTCTGAGTGAGAAGTGAGCAGTATCAATATTTGAAGATAGTGCAAGCAAAAGTAAGACTCTTAAGTAGGAAAAAGCATAACATCAGGGAACTATAAGAAAACTGCTGTGGAGCATAGTGGAAAAGGGGGACAGAGTCTGCTAGGATTAGTTCAGAGAGAGACAGAATCCCACATTAGGAACAATTTTGTACGCTATGGTAAGAATAAAGTGAAAGTCGCTCAGTCATGTACAACTGTTTGCAACCCCATGGACTGTACAGTCCATGGAATTCTCTAGGCCAGAATACTGGAGTGGGTAGCCTTTCCCTTCTCCAGGGGATCTTTCCAACCCAGGGGTCGAACCCAGGTCTCCCATATTGCAGGCAAATTCTTTACCAGTAACTGAGCCACCAGGGAAGCCCATGCTAAGAATATGAGCTTTTACTTATAATTGTGAAGAGAAACTATTGGACAGTTTTGATGGAGAGAAGATATAATTGCAGCTTTAACTTAATCATTTTTGCTGCTTCATCTTAAAAAATGGGACTAGAAGTGAACAAGAGGGAAGGCTGGGTAACCAATTATACTAGACTGCTGCTGCTGCTGCTGCTGCTGCTAAGTTGCTTCAGTCGTGTCCGACTCTGTGCGACCCCACAGACGGCAGCCCACCAGGCTCCCCCGTCCCTGGGATTCTCCAGGTAAGAACACTGGAGTGGCTTGCCATTTCCTTCTCCAATGCATGAAAGTGAAAAGTGAAAGTGAAGTCACTCAGTCATATCGTGTCCAACTCTTAGCGACCCCATGGACTGCAGCCCACCAGGCTCCTCCGTCCATGGGATTTTCCAGGCGAGAGTACTGGACTACTTTTGTAGAAAATGGTATCCAGGCTATGGTAGACAGTAAAGGTGAAAAGTGGTCAGATTCAGAGTATATTTTAAAGGTATATTTTAAGGGTATATTTTGACAGAACTGACTGATGGTTTAAGTGTAGAATATAAGGGAAATCAAGGATGACACCTTGGTATTTTGGCATGAACAACTGGATGAACACTAGCAGCATTTACTAATAATAGGCAACTGGAGGAGGAACAAATTTGAGTGAGATGAAGAAAAGCAAATTCTGTTTTAGCCAGCAAAGTTTGAGATATCCATTTAATAAACAAGTAAATATGTCTTACAAGATGTTGGATACTTGAGTCTGCAATTCAAAGGGCTATTCATTGGCACAAACTGGATAGATTATGTAGATAGGAGAAAGATGCCTGAGATATTTAAGGGTGGGGGGTCAGCAAGGTAAAATGAAAACCAAAGGAGATATAGTGTCACAGGCTAAGAGGTGAAAGAATCGTTGTCTGTTTTCAGCACTGTGGAGAAATTAAGATGAGGCCAAGAAGAAACCATTCGGTTTGGCAACAAGGAAATCTCAGTCTCATAGAATATAGTGGGGGAGTGAGGTTGGGAAACAGGGTAATTGTACTCAACTTTCAAGATGTTTCTGTGAATGGAACGAGATAATTGAGCATTAATTGGAAAGAGTGGGTAAATGGAGTCAAAGCTTGTTTTTTAAGATATTTTTAGATAATTTTAAACTTAGAGAAAAGTTACGGGAGTAATTGGGAGAACTCTCATATACCATCCACCTGCATCCACCCATTTTTAACATTTTGCCACATTCTTCCAGCCACTGCCACATGAAATTATTTTTTTGAGTAGATTGCATACATCTTGCTCCTCTACCCTTTAATACCTTAATATGTACATCTTAAGAGCCAGAGGGTATTCTCTTCTGAAACCACATATAGTCATCAACTTTAGGCAATTTAGTGTTCTACAGTTTGTATTACAACTTTGTTGCTTGTTCTGGTGACATCCTTTATAACATTTTTTTTCCTGTAGTATAGGATCCAGTCTAGGGTTTTATATTACTTTTCGTTGTTATCTTTTTATCAGAGTATTTTAATGGAAATTAGCCATTTTTCCTCATAATAGCCCTATGAGGTAGAAGTACTATTAATTATCTCACTTTGTAGATCATGGGTTAATTATTCTTTCCATGACTAATAAGTGGCAGAGCAAGAATGCAAAGTCAAGCTAAGGAACAACAGGGTCTGTGCTCTTAAGCTGTATACAACAGTGCCTCCCATGGAGTGCATGGAAAAGTCTGGAATTCCTCATTTGAAGTGGGTAAATAAGTCAAATATAGAAATCAGGCAAAGATTCTTACATCAAAAGTGATTTTAAATTTCTAGATCTAGGTTGTAACTCTTGGCGGTGGTGGATCAGAGTGTAATGTCACCTTGATGGGCATCAGGACAGAAGGAAACAAGGAAAGAAAAGTGAAGGTATTTAAACTTCATATGTAAATTTTACCAGCGTGTGTGTGCATGCTCTGTCATGTACGACTCTTTGCAGCCCCATGGACTATAGCCCACCAGGCTCCTCTGTTAATGGAATTTTCCAGGCAAGAATACTGGAGCGGGTTGCCATTTCCTCCTCCAGGGGAACTTCCTGACCCAGAGATCAAACCCACGTCTCCTGCATTGGCAGGCAGATTGTTTACCACTGAGTCACCTGGGAAGCCCAAATTTTACCAGACTTCAGTATAAATGATATGTTTTTGAGTTACTATTGCTGATTGTTTAGAAAGGTAAAATAATGTACTTGAGTTAATTCTTTTGTGGTAAACTTTTAATTGGCAGTATATATGGGATGAACTGGAGAGTCCTGACATATGTTTTGGCTCATAAAATACTGCTTATCAAACCTTTTTTTAGAAAATATTAGGAGAATTAATTTAGGAAAAGATCTTTAAACTGTGAATCATTGAAACCACAGGTGATCCAAAGAGCAGGAATTAGAATACTACATTGGATTTTTAGCTCAATAATGTTTTATACATTTCATGCAAAGATGGGCTCAATAAAGGACAGAAATGGTGTGGACCTAACAGAAGCAGAAGATATTAAGAAGAGGTGGCAAGAATACACAGAAGAACTGTACAAAAAAGATCTTCATGACCCAGATAATCACGATGGTGTGATCACTCACCTAGAGCCAGACATCCTGGAATGTGAAGTCAAGTGGGCCTTAGAAAGCATCACTACGAACAAAGCTAGTGGAGGTGATGGAATTCCAGTTGAGCTCTTTCAAATCCTGAAAGATGATGCTGTGAAAGTGCTGCACTCAATAAGCCAGCAAATACGGAAAACTCAGCAGTGGCCACAGGACTGGAAAAGGTCAGTTTTGATTACAATCCCAAAGAAAGGCGATGCCAAAGAATGCTCAAACTACTGCATAATAGCACTCATCTCACACGCTAGTAAAGTAATGCTTAAAATTCTCCAAGCCAGGCTTCAGCAATGTGTAAACCGTGAACTTCCAGATGTTCAAGCTGGTTTTAGAAAAGGCAGAAGAACCAGAGATCAAATTGCCAATATCTGCTGGATCTTCGAAAAAGCAAGAGAGTTCCAGAAAAACATCTATTTCTGCTTTATTGACTATGCCAAAGCCTTTGACTGTGTGGATCACAATAAACTGTGGAAAATTCTGAAAGAGATGGGCATACCAGACCACCTCACCTGCCTCTTGAGAAACCTATATGCAGGTCAGGAAGCAACAGTTAGAACTGGACATGGAACAACAGACTGGTTCCAAATAGGAAAAGAAGTACGTCAAGGCTGTATATTGTCACCCTGCTTATTTAACATATATGCAGAGTACATCATGAGAAACGCTGGGCTGGAGGAAGCACAAGCTGGAATCAAGATTGCCTGGAGAAATATCAATAACCTCAGATATGCAGATGACACCACCCTTATGGCAGAAAGGGAAGAAGACCTAAAGAGCCTCTTGATGAAAGGGAGAGAGGAGACTGAAAAAAATTGGCTTAAAGCTCAACATACAGAAAACGAAGATCATGGCATCCAGTCCCATCACTTCATAGATTGGGAAACAGTGGAAACAGTGGCTGACTTTATTTTTCTGGGCTCCAAAATAACTGCAGATGGTGATTGCAGCAATGAACTTAAAAGACGCTTACTTCTTGGAAGGAAAGTTATGACCAACCTAGACAGCATATTAAAAAGCAGAGACATTACTTTGGCAACAAAGGTCCATCTAGTCATGGCTATGGTTTTTCCAGTAGTCATGTATGGATGTGAGAGTTGGACTGTGAAGAACGCTGAGCACCGAAGAATTGATGCTTTTGAACTGTGGTGTTGGAGAAGACTCTTGAGAGTCCCTTGGACTGCAAGGAGATCCAACCAGTCCATCCTAAAGGAGATCAGCCCTGGGTGTTCACTGGAAGGACTGATGCTGAAGCTGAAACTCCAATACTTTTAGCCACCTCATGTGAAGAGCTGACTCATTTGAAAAGACCCTGATGCTGGGAAAGATTGGGGGCAGGAGGAGAAGGGGACGACAGAGGATGAGATGGCTGGATGGCATCATGGACTCCATGGACATGAGTTTGGGTGGACTCCGGGAGTTGGTGATTGACAGGGAGGCCTGGCGTGCTGCGATTCATGGGGTCGCAAAGAGTCGGATACGACTGCGCAACTGAACTGAAGTGTTTTATACAGTTTTTTGTTACACAGTTTTGAGGATATAATGGGCAAAGACTTCTATTGGGTAGAAATCCAAGTTATGATGAAAATTTTTGTACATAACGTTTTCAGCTAAAGAATGAATTCGGTAAGAACTGACCTAAGCCTGGTGCAGTCAGTTCACAGGAGCCCAGGTATTTGCTGAAAGAATCACATGACATGCAATTCTCACTCAAGTAATTTAACAGTCCCAGAACTACAACTGAGTTGAATACAAGTTTCTGTGAAGACTTTGAGAATTTCAGTAGCATGTATAAAGTAAGGCTGGCTTTGGTATGTAGAATATGACCAGATTCGTTATTTGCTAAATGTTTTAACTTCTAGAAGCTGAAAAGGAGCATGGTCTTTAATTGCTTTGTAAGTAAGGAAGTGAACCAAACAAGGGTAAATGACCCGTACAGGATTGGCCGGCCAGTTCTTTGTGCAGAGAAGAACTGAGACAAGAGCCCAGATCTCTGACACGCCTTTTTCACTGATGTTATTTTGGCTTGTCATGGCACAGAGGACTTGAAGATCCAAGCAGGTTGTCTTAACGCCTGGTGAAATTACACTGGCTGGGAGCTGAAGTGTCCGTTTTGCTTCCCTAAATTTCATCCTTTCCTTGGTCTGACACCACCCCCGCCATACGTCAAGGATGAAACAGTGGAGAAACTGTAAAGGTAGGAAGTTTTTCTGGAGTCTTGTTTTAGCATAGACAGTAAGCTCAGAATCAAGAGAGTGATATAGTAGTTTCAGATTTGTAGGAATTTGTAGGGGAAGCTTAAGAGGCAGTGAAAAAATAAAGAATTGAGTCATTAAAAAGGGAAAGTCTCTAATAAAGAACCTAGCTTTGTCTTACGTTCGGTGGGCTGGAGGCCTTTGTGTTGGTGTCATCACTTGCTGCTCAGGTACACAGCAGGCATTTTTATTTGTTAAACAGAATCTACACCTTCACACTCCAGTGAGATTCTAGTAGAATTTAAATTGCTCAGCAACTCAGACAGAACTGTGATTTCAAATCAAATTATTATTTATTTGGGAAATAAAATAAATGTCCATCTCAAATGCTATGGCATCAAGTTCATCAACTGTGTAGCCACATATTGAGTTGTTGAATTGAGTAACATAAAGAAATCTTAGGAATTTCCTAATTCATCTCTCTTTCCAGGCTTTTATTGTATTTGTAGTTTCCAGCTAAAAAATCCAGCGTATATAAGTGCTGAATACGTTTGCTTATTGATTTGATTTCTGGAGTTTCTTCTTTCTAGAACATGCGTGTTACTCCTGTAAGAATGTATAATGAAGAGTTGAATGAAGACTATTTATTTCATAGTCACATATGGATTAATGACTTATGACAATTTTTTCTTAAAATTGAAATATTATATGACTTAAGACAAAGATTTTGCTTTCTATGTCCCCAACCCTACTCCAGGAAAATAATTCAGGGAAAATTTGTTTTATAATAAATACATCTATTTTTCTAAGGATCAGTTTAGTGTAATAGAAATAATGTGTACTCTTAAGGCAGTTCATTAGATTCCTATGTGTATCAATTTTAAGTGTCTGATCATGGATGTTATCTATCTCATAGACTAGACACAGAACTATACCATTAGTATCAAGTTATAATTTGTAAGCATTTTTTTCCACCCCATCTTACTGCATTAGCTTCCTTAAGGAGAAAAATATATTAAGAATCTGTTGAGTATAAAATAATCTTTTTTTATCTTAAGTGAACAATTTTCATTTACTGTTTTTCTAAAGGTCTTAATTTTATTTAAAATACTTTAAATTTTTTCTGTTCTTTTAAATTGGAGTATAGTTGATTTACAGTGTTGGCGTAGAGTTGCTGTATAGCGAAGTGAGTCGGTTATACATAGACGTATTGTATCTACTCATTTTTAGTTTCTGTTCCCATATAGGTCATTACAGAGTATTGAATAAAATTCCCTGTGCTATACAGAAGGTTCTTCTTATCTGTCTTATATAGTAGTGTTTGTGTGTCAAACCCAAATTTTTGTAGTTATAATTGTTGAGAAAATCAGTAGAACTTACTGGGATAGAAGTTTCAAGAACTGTCATAGAAGAATTATGGATCCTCTTTTCGAAGCTAAAATTCATTTGCTTTTGGCATTTACATTTTTGTGGGATTCTTTTCTTTCTCGTTTAATATACGGTTTAACTGAGTTATTTATTGGTATTTTTCTTAAATGATATTTCCAAAATTATGCAATGATGTTTTAAAAAATTAGGAAGTTGATGAGAGATGCTTAAAAATTTTTTTATATTAAAGAATTTTGGTGTTCTTATTTTATGTTTTAGTTTAGGCTTACTGTGTCTGTGTGTCTTTGCATTTAAAATCTTAACATTAATTTGCTAAAAATTATCTTCATATGTATAAGATATTAAAATCATGATAAAAAACTAATCACAAGTATGGAATCTATAAATAATTCCCGTTATGTCAGGAAAAGTAAGACATCTGTTCTCTAATTTTCAGGATGGCCTTTCTCTGAAACTAGGTCTGTGGGATCATAAAACAATTTTTTAATCTTAAATAAACAGTTTTCACTTACAGTTTTCTGGTATAATTTTTTGTACAATTCTTTTGCTTTCCAAAGGTTGGGTTAATTTCCCCAGTACTGTAAAAGATGCTTTCACTTTCAGTATTATTTTCATATCGTTGTGTCTGTTCATTTTAATGGCATCATCTGGGAAGCAGTTGCTGTAAGTGCATCACTTTCCTATAATTAAAAGTTAGCCTTTTAATTACCAGAACCTTTAAGAGTTTTCACAAAAAACTTTTTAAGCTATATTTTACGCCTTCTCAAAAATCAGAAAAATGGTATAATGTAAACTTTTTGACAATTATGTCACTATTATGTGTAGCAAGCCTCAAACCATAATATTGTTTCATTCTCTGGGGTCTTTTGCCTTGCCCTGTTTATAACCTAAAACAGTTAGAGCTGTTTATTATTTATTTTCATTTTAAAGATAACATAACCACAACATTGAAAAATTTTTAAAGGAAAGAGGACTCATAATCATAACATCCTAATACACCACGAGCTTTTTCATCATTTCCTTCCAGTCTTTTTCATTTAATAATTGTCTTTTTCTTATACATGTCTTTTACATATTTGTATTCTGGGATTTTTGTTGTTGTTGTTGTCCGCACTTAAGGCCCTTGGCACTGGAGTGCCAGGGATTTCCTTGTGAAGTATTCTCTACATACAACTTTGTGTCATTTTTTCACTTTCTAATCATAAAGATTTTCCATGTCATTACAGAAATTAACCATCTTCACTTGAATATTTTGTTCAGTTCAGTTCAGTCGCTCAGTCATGTCCGACTCTTGGCGACCCCATAAATTGCAGCACGCCAGGCCTCCCTGTCCATCACCAACCCCCAGAGTTTACCCAAACCCATATCCATCGAGTCAGTGATGCCATCCAACCATCTCATCCTCTGTCGTCCCCTTCTCCTCCTGCCCCCAATCCTTCCCAGCATCAGGATCTTTTCCTGTGAGTCAGCTCTTCACATGAGGTGGCCAAAGTATTGGAGTTTCAGCTTCAGCATCAGTCCTTCCAGTGAACACCCAGGGCTGATCTCCTTTAGGATGGACTGGTTGGATCTCCTTGCAGTCCAAGGGACTCTCAAGAGTCTTCTCCAACACCACAGTTCAAAAGCATCAATTCTTCGGCACTCAGCGTTCTTCACAGTCCAACTCTTACATCCATACATGACCACTGGAAAAACCATAGCCTTGACTAGACGGATCTTTGTTGTCAAAGTAATGTCTCTGCTTTTTAATATGCTATCTAGGTTGATCATAACTTTCCTTCCAAGGAGTAAGTGTCTTTTAATTTCATGGCTGCAGTCACCATCTGCAGCTATTTTGGAGCCCCAAAAAATAAAGTCAGCCACTGTTTCCACTGTTTCCCCATCTATTTGCCATGAAGTGATGGGACCAGATGCCATGATCTTAGTTTTCTGAATATTGTGTTAGTTACTCATATATTTATTCTTGTATTAGAAATACTACTGGGATAAAATCTTTGAGAATAATGCTTTCTTTTATAAATTAAGGTTGTTAGACTACAATCTCAGAAATATAATCATGAGGGCAAAGGGTATAAAAATGGATAGTGGCTCTTGATATAGATTACTGAGTTGATTTCTAGTAGGTTGTATTATTTTATACTACCATCAGTAATTTGTTACAGTTGATTCATATCTTCAGCAGCATAGAATGTTATTGTCATAAAATTATCTTTGCTAATTAGTCTAAAACATTACTGCATTATTATATTTATTGTAGTAAAGATCAGCATTTTCCCATGTTTGTTTACTGTTGTCTTTCCTCTTGTGAATTTTTCTTTCATGTTATCTGTTGTTTCTAAATTAGTGTTCCAGATAAGTAATTAATGTATAGTTGTCCCTTGGTATCTTCAGGGGATTGGTTCCAGGAACCCTCATGGTTACCAAAATACATAACATTCAAATCTCTTATTTAAAATGGTGTAGAACAGTTGGCCCTCCATATCCAGCATGTGGAATTTGCACACAGAGAGGACTGACTATATTACTGTTTTGTTGGATCGTTCAGATCATCTGACTTTGTCTTGCTTTGTAATGTGCTAAGAGCTCTCTTTGTTCAAATAAAGCATATGTGTATCCTCTATATTTGTAAATAGTGGTGCTTCCTGGAAATGCATAAGACATGTTTTAGAGCCTTTGAGATGTGGACTGAGTCTTAGGAAGTATTACCTGAAATCTGGCATCATAGTGAGGGTAAATTGCTACTGTGTCTGTATATCCCGTTAATATAAATGTTAATAAAATGAATTTGAGGCATTTTTTTCCCTTGATGGCAGCAGGGGCAGTGATGGCCAATGCTCAGGGCCAAAATAATAAAATTTGGAAAAGGCAAGAGGAAGGAGAGGAGGGATAGAAGTAGGTGGGTAAGGACCTGAACTGGCGGCTGACTTTGTTCTTGGCTTTCTCTATTCTTCCTGTTTGGTTCTCTCAGTGCACATCTGGGTATATTCATTATACTCAATACCTCTCAGAGACTTCTGTGCCAGCTATCAAATTTACTCTGGTATTCAGTCTGAGGAAACTGATTTCCATGATAGTCATCAGCCTTCGTTAGTTCTGAACCCTACAGTTCCAAAAAAACTCGCCTAAAAATTTTTGTTTGGTTCCTTCCACTTAAAGCAAATACATTTGGGGAATAGTTTGTTTCTTTATATTTACGTGTGTGTGTGTGTGTGTGTGTATAATTATGTGATTATATATTTAAATTGTTATTTACTATTTCTATTTTGATTAAGTGCTTCTGGTTCCAAGGGGAAAAAAATGATTTCAGATTATCTTAAGAGAAAGGGAGAGATTTATTTTTAAGTCATTTGTGGAAGTAGGAAGCCATCTGGAAGCAAAGCAGTTCTCAGAAACAGATACTGTCACTGGTAGACCATGTAATATTGCTCAGTACTTCCTTGCCTCTTTCTGTGCTGGTCCATTCTCCTCTGCTTTTGCTTACAATTCCTCCCCCTTTATAACTTTCTCTTGCATGTGGAATTGAATCATGGCTACTTGCCTACCACGTTATGACCTTTTAGCTTCTGCTTTGAGAAATGGTAAATGTGAAATGATCCTAAAATAGTTCTTGTTTATACAGGGCTTCCCAGGTAGCTCAGTGGTAAAGAATCCACCTGCCAATGCAGGAGACACAAGAGAAGTGAGTTTGATCCCTGGTCAGGAAGATCCTCTTAGAGTAGGAAATGGCAACCTACTCCAGTATTCATGCCTGGAAAATTCCATGGACATAGAAGCCTGGCAGACTCAATTCATGGGGTTGCAAAGAGTCAAACTCGACTGAGTACACACACACTTCCTGTTTGTATTTCTGAGAAATCCAATTGACTTGCTTTATCTTTTTGTGCTGGGATTCATCATATTGACAGTTGAGTGCCCAATCCTGGTTTAATCAGTTGCATTTAGGAAATGTAGTCACAGTGTCAACCTTGCCATTAGAACCATTGGTTAGACATGGGCTGTCGGCTTCTCTGTTTCCTTTAGGAAAGACCTTTGAGTTTGCTGATAATTATCAGAAAATCAGTGCACTCTGCAAAAGAGCCTCATAAAATAGAACCAGATGTTGTTACTATGTTTTTTTTTTAAATTTTTTAATTGAAGGATAACTGCTTCACAGAATTTTGTGGTTTCCTGTCATACATCAACAAGAATCAGCCATAGGTACAGCCATGTGCCCTCCCTCCCATCTCTCTCCCCATCCTACCCTTCAGCCTGTCGCAGAGCCCCTGCTTGCATCCCTGAGTCACACAGCAAACTCCCAATGGCTGTCTGTTTGATATATGGTATTGTAGATTTCCATGTGACTCTATCCATACATCTCACCTCCCCCTCTTCCTCTCCTCCCATGTCCATATTCTGTTCTCTGTGTCTGATTCTCCATTTCTGCCCTGAATGTTACTGTTTTAAAAAATAGAAATCAAATTATTTTCCTTAATTAATTTGTAATTAATTTGATTTCTGGGTCTTGATTTCTCTATTAAAAAAAAAACAAGTTAGATTCTGTTTATTGCTGTTTTCATTTTGAAGATAAGATGTTGGAAGATCTATTTTCTAATTACAGTTAAAGTTTGAAATGATAAATTTCAATTTCATGGGATGAGGGGGATGAGATGATATTTATTTGGCTGATGTTTATAAGACAACAATAAGCTTTTTAACCCAGGGTTGAGTTTTAAGGGTATATTCTTAAAATTAAACACTTTCTTAGCATGTATAAGAGATGAATGTTGTCTTTTATATGTCTAATATAATCTCAGATTTCCTTGCCATCACACATTTTGTTCTAGGTTTTATATTCATTATTTTTTTTATGTCTCAATCTTGATTGAGGCTTGTTGTTTCTTTGTCATGGTAATAAAACAGACTAACACAGAGTATGTGCTGCTGTTTGTCATACTAAACAATTACTTGTATATAACATGGATCATACAGCATTATTGCCTGCTGTTTTTCCATTGTGGACTCTCTGTAGAATTTATTTTGTGATACTCTTTTCCTGTCTCCTTATATACCATAAAGATTGCCTGTAATCACCTACTTAGTTTTCACTCTTGTGAAAATTTTACAGACTGATTATAATACATTTATATCTGATTTAATAGTCACCACTTGATTTCTGATTCTCTTCTTTGTTCCTCTATTCCTCCAATATTTTTCTTTTGCTTCTTCTATTTTTTTAGAATATCATCTCATTTAAACGATGAGTCAAACAGCCCATTTTGTTGTATATTCTTTGCTCATACAAATATAGTTTAAGTAATCTTCATCTTAATTCTACCTGATGATACAAACTATCCTCATTAAATCTGTTTTTTTTTTAATGATAATTTTAATGGGGAGTGAAGTGTGACGGGAATGAACATTAAGTACCTACTATTGCATCATTTTACATTCTCAATTAATCTTCTTTTCAACCCCATTTCACAGATGACTAAACTGTGACTCAAAGTTAAGCTACTTTCCTAAAAAAGACAGTTGGGAGAACTGAGATTGTATGTATGATTCTGGAGCCCATGCTTTTCCTCTATCTTCTTGCTTAGCAGCAAAAATAGTGTAGAACAATATTCAGCTCAGGCACTAAAATTATAAAAATTGATTTCCTTTCGTAAGTTTTTTCTGCTGTGTCTTCCCACAGCTGAAATCTGAATAATATATGCGCCTATTATGAGTGAGATTTCAATGAACAAAGGAAAGATTAGATTAAAACTAATGATGACCAACCTACAGGCTACTTACCATTTGTTACCTTTCTGTTTTACTGTCTAAACTGCTCTGACCCTTTTACCAATTCAGCCTTGGCTAGGGAACACTGTGTTATGTGCCTTTTTCTGTTTATGCTTAAAAATGTGAAATACTGAATCAACCCATTACACTTTAACAATCAAAGATAGTTTGGGACATGAATGAGAAACTCATAGGGCTCTTTCACTTAAGGACTTTAGGGGAATCTTAATGTAACGAAACAATATACCTGTAATCACTGAAATGATGTCCCATGTGCTATCTTGTTTTTCAAAGAACTATCAGCTTAGCTCCCAATCAACTATATAGATGTGTCTCCCTTTATAAACTAGATTCTAAAATACTGAATCATTCTTTTTTTCACTTTGTAATTTCAGATGTGTTGTGTAGGAAAATATGTGGTTATTTGCATCATACCCTTTTTTACCATGTTTTTAAATACAGTAAGTGTAGCTATAATCTATAGCTTGCCTGGTACTGACATATTTTAATCATTCAGTGCCAGAATTTTACCAAGAGCTACTGTAGTCTTGCTAGGGCACATACAGATTTATCTCCATCTTGCATATATGTCCACACATAAACCATCAAGCGAATAATCTAGCAGTGTAGAGTAATGTTACTTTAATCCATTTTGAGTTTATTTTTGTGGTCCAGTTTCATTCTTTCGCATGTGAACATCCAGTTTTCCCTAGGTCTTGCCTGGTGGCTTATATGGTAAAGAATCTGCCTGCAATGCAGGAGACCCATGTTCAATCTCTGGGTCAGGAAGATCCTCTGGAGAAGGGAATGGCTACCTGCTCCAGTATTCTTGCCTGGAGAACTCCATGGATAAAGGAGCCTGGTGGGCTACAGTTCATGGGGTTGCAAAGAGTTGGACACAACTGAGAGACTAACATCTAGTGTTCCCAGCATAATTTATTGAAGAGACTATCTTTTCCCCACTGAGTATTCTTGGCTCCTTTGTCAAGTATTATTGACTGTATATGCATGGGTTTATTTCAGGGCTCTCAATTCTGTTCCATTGGTCTATATGTCTGTTTTTATGCCAGTACTGTTTTGATTTCTTTTGCTCTGTAGTACAGTTTGAAACCAAGAAGTGTGATGCCTCTAGCTTTCTTATTTTGCAGGATTGCCTTGACTAATTAGGGTCTTCTGTGGTTCCATATGAATTTTAGGATTTTTTTTTTCTATTTCTGTAAAGAAAAAAAAAGACATTGGAATCTCAAAAGAGATTGCAGTATCTCTGGATGGCTTTGGGTATTATGGACACTTTAATAATATTCTCCCAGTCCATGAACTTGTTATATCTTTCTGTTTGTTTCTTCTTCAGTTTCTTTCATCAATACCTTACAGTTTTCAGTGTACAGACTTTGGTCTCCTTCATTAAATTTATTCCTAAGTATTTTATTATCTGCTTTGATGGTATTGTAAATGGAACTGGATTTTTTTTTTCCAGACAATTTGTTGTTAATGTATAGAAGTGCATTGGTTTTTGCATGTTGATTTTTTTTATCCTGTAACTTTACAGAATTCATTTATTAGTTTTTTGATAGAATCTTAATAATTTTCTGTGTGTAATATCATGTCATCAGCAAAGAGAGACAAATTTACTTCTTATTTTCTAATTTGGGTGCCTTTTACTACTTTTTTCCTTGCATGATTGCTCTAGTATTCTGTTGAATTGGAGTTGTGAGAATGGGCACTCTTATTCCTGATCTTACAGAAAAAGTTTTCAATCTTTCATTTTTGAGTATAATGCTACCTGTGAGTTTGTCATATATGGCCTTTTTTTTGTTGAGATATGTTTCTTCTGTATCAAGTTTGTTGAAAGTTTTTATCATTAATAGATACTGGATACTGAATTCTGTATGTTTTTTCTGCCCCTGTTGACATTCGTATCTTTCATTTTGTTAATGTGATATATCAAATCGATTGATTTGTGTGTGTTGAACCATCCTTTCATCCCAATCTCACTTGATTATGACATGATCTTTTGAAAGTGCTGTTGAATTTGGTTTGCTAGTAATTTGTTGATATATTTTTTCTGTATCCATCAGAGATGTTGGCTTGTAGTTTTCTTCTAGTGTTCTTACCTGGTTTTCCAATCAAGGAAATGCTGACCTCATAAATTGAATTTGGAAGTGTTCTTTCCTTTTCATTTTTTGGTAAGAGAGAATTAATATTAATTCTTATTTTAATGTTTGGTAGAAATCACCAGTGAAACCATCTGATCTTGATCTGGTCTTTGTTAGGATTCGATCTGATTCAGTCAGCTTACTCATTATTGGTCTGTTCAGATTTTCTATTTCTTCATGATTCAGTGTGGTACATCATATGTTTCTGACAATTTATGTATTTTTTCTGGTTTTTCCAATTTATTTGTGTAGAATGGTAGTCTCTGGTCATAGCAAGCATCTTGTTTCAACAACACAAGAGCTGACTCTACACATGGACATCACCAGATGGTCAATACTGAAGTCAGATTGATTATATTCTTTGCAAACAAAGATGGAGAAGCTCTATACAGTCAACAAACACAACAAAACCGGGAGCTGACTGTGGCTCGGATCATGAACTCCTTATTGCCAAATTCAGATTTAAATTGAAGAAAGTAGGCAAACCACTAGCCATTCAGGTATGACCTAAATCACATCCCTTACGATTATACAGTGGAAGTGACAAATAGATTCAAGGGATTAGATCTGTTAGGGTGCCTGAAGAACTATGGATGGAGGTTCGTAACATTGTACAGGAGGCGGTGATAAAAACTATCCCCAAGAAAAATAAATGCAAGAAGGCAAAGTGGTTGTCTGAGGAGGCCTTACAAATAGCTGAGAAATGAAGAGAAGTAAAAGGCAAAGGAAAAAAGGAAAGATAAACCCATCTGAATGCAGAGTTCCAGAAAATAGAGAGAGAAGAAGGCCTTCCTAGTGAATAATGCAAAGAAAGAGAGGAAAACAATAGAATGGGAAGGATTAGAGATCTCTTCAAGAAAATTAGAGATACCAAGGGAACATTTCATGCAAAGATGGGCTCGATAAAGGACAGAAACATGAACCTAACAGAAGCAGAAGCTATTAAGAAGAGGTGACAAGATTACACAGAAGAACTGTACAAAAAAGATCTTCATGACCCAGATTACCACGATTGTGTGATCACTCACCTAGAGCCAGACATTCTGGAGTGCAAAGTCAAGTGAGCCTTAGGAAGCATCACTGCGAACAAAGCTAGTGGAGGTGATGGGATTCCAGTTGAGCTATTTCAAATCCTGAAAGAATATGCTGTGAAAATGCTGTACTCGATAGGCCAGAAAATTTGGAAAACTCAGCAGTGGCCACAGGACAGGAAAAGGTCAGTTTTCATTCTAATCCCAAAGAAAGGCAATGCCAAAGAATGTTCCAGCTACTGCACAATTGCACTCATCTCACACGCTAGCAAAGTAATGCTAAAAATTCTCCAAGCTAGGCTTCAACATTACGTGAACCGAGAACTTCCAGATGTTCAAGTTGGAGTTAGAAAAGGCAGGGGAACCAGAGACTGCATCATACCCCTTTTACCATCTTTTTAAATACAGTAAACAGAATGCCAACATCCGTTGGATCATAGAAAAAGCAAGAGAATTCCAGAAAAACGTCTATTTCTGCTTCACTGACTATGCTAAAGCCTTTGACTGTGTGCATCGCAACAAACTGGAAAATTCTTAAAGAGACTGGTATACCAGACTACCTTACTTGCCTCCTGTGAAACCTGTATGCAGGTCAAGAAGCAACAGTCACAAATGGTCATGGAACAACAGACTGTTTCCGAATTGGGAAAGTAGTACGTCAAGGCTGTATATTGTTTGTCACCCTGCTCATTTAACTTGTATGCAGAGTATATGGTGTGAAATGCTGGGCGAGATGAAGGACAAGCTGAAATCAAGATTGCTGGGAAAAATATCAATAACCTCAGATATGCAGATGACACCACCCTTATGGCAGAAAGCAAAGATGAACTAAAGAACCTCTTGATGAAGGTAAAAGAGGAGAGTGAAAAAGCTGGCTTAAAACTCAGCATGCAAAAAATGAAGATCATGGCATCCTGTCCCATCCCTTCATGGCAAATAGATGGGGAAATAATGAAAACAGTGAGAGACTTTATTTTCTTGGGCTCCAAAATCACTGCAGTTGGTGACTGCAGCCTTGAAATTAAGACACTTGTTCCTTGGAAGAAAAGCCATGACAAACCTCTGCATATTAAAAAGCAGAGACATTACTTTGCCAACATAGGTCCGTCTTGTCAAAGCTATGGTTTTTCCAGTAGTCATGTATGGATGGGAGAGTTGGACAGTAAAGAAGGCTGAGAGCTGAAGAATTGATGCTTTTGAACTGTGGTGTTGGAGAAGACTCTTGAGAATCCCTTGGACTGCAAGGAGATCCAACCAGTCAATCCTAAAGAAAATCAGTCCTGAATATTCATTGGAAGGACTAATGCTGAAGCTGAAGCTGCAATACTTTGGCCATCAGATGAGAAGAAGTGACTCACTAGAAAAGACCCTTATGTTGGGAAAAATTGAAAGCAGGAGGAGAAGGGGACAACAGAGGGCAAGATGGTTGGATGGCATCACTGACTCAATGGACCTGAGTTTGAGTAAGCTCTGGGAAATGGTGAAGGACAGGGAAGCCTGGGATGCTGCAGTCTATGGGGTTGCAAAGAGTCACATGACTAAGCAAGTGAGCAACAGATGGTAGTCTCTTGGGACCCTTTGTATTTCTGTGGTATCAGTTATAATGCCTCCACTTTCATTTATAATTTTAAGTTCTCCTTGTTTAGGCTAGTTAAAGTTTTTTGTCAATTTTGTTTATCTTTTCAAAGAACCAACTCTTGATTTTGGTGATTTTTTTATTATTTCGTTTTTCACTGCTTCCTTTATTTCTGCTTTAATTTTTTAAGTTCCCTTCCGCTAAACTGGGAGTTAATTTGTTCTTTTTCTAGTATCTTGAGGCATAGGGTAAGGTTTTTTATTTGACATCTTCATTTTTTTCTTGATGTATGTGGTTATGGCTGTAAACTTACCTCTTAGAGCTGCTTTTGCTGCATCTCATAAGTTTTGGTGTGTTGTGTTTTTACTTCATTTTGTCTGAAGATATATTTTTATTCATTTTTAAATTTCTTTTTTGATCCATTAGTTGTTCAGGAATGTGTTCATTTCTGTGTGTTTGTGAATTTTCCAGCTTTCTCCGTATTGTTGATTTGTAGTTTCATACCATTGTTGTCAGAAAAGATACTCGATATAGCTTCTGTCTTGAATTTGTGGAGACTTGCTTAGTCGCCTGACATATGATCTAGCCTGGGAAGAGTTTCATGTGCACTTGAGAAGAGTGTGTGTTCCATTTCTATTGGGTGGAATGTTTTCTCAGTTCAGTTCAGTTCAGTCGCTCAGTCGTTTCCGACTCTTTGCGACCCCATGAATTGCAGCACGCCAGGCCTCTCTGTCCATCACCAACTCCCGGAGTCTGCCCAAACCCATGTCCATCGAGTCAGTGATGCCATCCAACCATCTCATCCTCTGTCGTCCCCTTCTCCTGCCCCCAACCTTTCCCAGCATCAGGGTCTTTTCCAATGAGTCATCTCTTCGCATGAGGTAGCCAAAGTATTGGAGTTTCAGCTTCAGCATCAGTCCTTCCAATGAACACCCAGGATTGATCTCCTTTAGGATGGATCGATTGGATCTCCTTGCAGTCCAAGGGACCCTCAAGAGTCTTCTCCAACACCACAGTTCAAAAGCATTAATTCTTGGGCACTCAGCGTTCTTCACCATCCAACTCTCACATCCATACATGACCACTGGAAAAACCATAGCCTTGACTAGACGGACTTTTGTTGGCAAAGTAATGTCTCTGCTTTTAAATATGCTATCTAGGTTGGCCATAACCTTCCTTCCAAGGAGTAAGCGTCTTTTAATTTCATGGCTGCAATCACCATCAGCAGTGATTTTGGAGCCCAAAAAGTAAAGTCTGACACTGTTTCCATGCTTTCCCCGTCTATTTCCCATGAAGTGATGGGACTAGATGCCATGATCTTAGTTTTCTGAACGTTGAGTTTTAAGCTAACTTTTTCACTCTCCTCTTTGACTTTCATCAAGAGGCTCTTTAATTCTTCTTCACTTTCTGCCATAAGGGTGATGTCATCTGCATATCTGAGGTTATTGATATTTCTCCCGGCAATCTTGATTCCAGCTTGTGTTTCTTCCAGCCCAGCATTTCTCATGATGTACTCGGCATATAAGTTAAATAAGCAGGGTGACAATATACAGCCTTGACGTACTCCTTTTCCTATTTGGAACCAGTCTGTTGTTCCATGTCCAGTTCTAACTGTTGCTTCCTGACCTGCATACAGGTTACTCAAGAGACAGGTCAGATGGTCTGGTATTCCCATCTCTTTCAGAATTTTCCACAGTTTATTGTGATCCACACAGTCAAAGGCTTTGGCATAGTCAATAAAGCAGAAATAGATGTTTTTCTGGAACTCTCTTGCTTTTTCGATAATCCAGCGGATATTGGCAATTTGATCTCTGGTTCCTCTGCCTTTTCTAAAACCAGCTTGAATATCTGGAAGTTCACGGTTCACATATTGCTGAAGCCTGGCTTGGAGAATTTTGAGCATTACTTGACTAGCATGTGAGATGAGTACAATTGTGCAGTAGTTTGCACATTCTTTGGCATTGTCTTTCTTTGGGATTGGAACGAAAACTGACCTTTTCCAGTCCTGTGGCCAGTGCTGAGTTTTCCAAATTTGCTGGCATATCAAGTGCAGCACTTTCACAGCATCATCTTTCAGGATTTGAAATAGCTCAACTGGAATTCCATCACCTCCACTAGCTTTGTTCGTAGTGATGCTTCCTAAGGCCCACTTGACTTCACATTCCAGGATGTCTGGTTCTAGATGAGTGATCACACCATCGTGATTATCTGGGTCGTGAAGATCTTTTTTGTACAGTTCTTCTGTGTATTCTTGCCACCTCTTCTTAATATATTCTGCTTCTGTTAGGTCCATACCATTTCTGGAATGTTCTCTACGTGTTTATTATGGCCATTTGGGCCTCTACGGGGGCTCAGACGGTAAAGAACCTGCCTGCAATGCTGGAGACCTGGGTTTGATCCCGGATTGGGAAGATCCCCTGGAGGAGGGCTTGGCAACCCACTCCAGTATTCCTGCCTGGAGAAGCCCCGTGGACAAAGGATCCTGGTGGGCTATAGTCCATGAGGTCGAAGAGTCAGACATAACTGAGTGACTAAGCACATGACCATTTATTCTGTAGTGTTTTTCAGCTCCACTGTCTCCTTATTTATCTGTGTGGATCTATCCTTTGTTAAGAATGGAGTATTAAAGTCCCCAACTATTACTGTATTGCTGTTTATTTCTTCTTTTAGTTCTGTGATTATATGATTTTTGTATTTAGGTGCTCTGATGCTGGGTACTATATATTTACAGTTGTTCTATCTTTTTGATGGACTGATTCCTTTATGATTATATGGTAAACTTTGTCTCTTTAGACCATTTTTAATTTCAAGTCTTATTTGTCTACTATAAGTATAGCTACTTCTACTTTCTTTTGGTTACCATTTTCTTGAGGGACCTTTTTCCATTCCTCATTCTCAATCTACTTGTGTCCTAAGTCTCTTTTAGACAGCATATTGTGGATCTTGTGTGTTTTAAATTTTTTTTAGAAATTTTTCTCCACCATTCTGTCTTTTGATTGAACAATTAACTTATTTATGTTTAAGGTAATTATTGATATGTAAGGACTTACTGTTGCCATTTTGATAATTGTTTTCTGGCTGTTTTGTAAATTGTTTGTTCCTATCTTGCTGTCTTTGTGGTTTGATGACTTTTTGTAGTGTTACACTTTGAATCCTTCATCATACTCCTTTGTGTATTTACTATAGATTTTTCCTTTGTGGTGACCATGAGACTTACATAAATACAACATCCTATTTTAAACTGATAACTTCAGAAGCATACAGAAACTTTACACTTCCACATATCTCCGTATCACATTTTAGATTACTGATGTTACAGTTTCCATATTTTTATATTACTTAACAACTATCAAAGTATTGTAGCTATGGTTATTTTTAATACTTTGAAAAAAACTTTTAAACTAGAGTTGTAAATGAATTAAATACCACCATTAAAATGTCAAAGAATCTGTGTTTCATAAGATATTTATCATTACTAGTGAATTTTATACATTTATATGTTTGTAGGATATTAATTAATATACTTTTATTTAATAAGCATTCTTTACAACTTGAAGAATGTTGTTTTATCATTTCTTGTTCTCAGTTCAGTTCAGTCGCTCAGTCGTGTCTGACTCTTTGCGACCTCATGAACCGCAGCACGCCAGGCCTCCCTGTCCATCACCAACTCCCAGAGTTCACCCAAATTCATGTCTATCGAGTCAGTGATGCCATCCAGCCATCTCATCCTCTGTCGTCCCCTTCTCCTCCTGCCCCCAGTCCTTCCCAGCATCAGGGTCTTTTCCAGTGAGTCAAGTCTTTGCATGAGGTGGCCAGAGTATTGGAGTTTCAGCTTCAGCATCAGTCCTTCCAATGAACACTCAGGATTGATCTCCTTTAGGATGGACTGGTTGGCTCTCCTTGCAGTCCAAGGGACTCTCAAGAGTCTTCTCCAACACCACAGTTCAAAAGCATCAATTCTTGGGTGCTCAGCATTCTTCACAGTCCAACTTTCAGATCCATACATGACCACTGGAAAAACCATAGCCTTGACCAGACGGACCTTTGTTGCCAAAGTAATGTCTCTGCTTTTAAATATGCTATCTAGGTTGGCCATAACTTTCCTTCCTGGGTATAATATTCTTGGTTGACAAGTGTTTTTTCCCCTCAATATTGTGAATATGTCATTCCACTCTTTCCGGGCCTGCAAAGTTTCCATTGAGAAATCTGTTCTGTCTTATGGGGGCTCCCTTGTATGTTAAGAGTTGCTTTTCTCTTGCTGCTTTCAAAATTCTCCATTCATTTTTTACTTCTGACAGTTTAATTATAAATTTTTGATGTAGCCCTTTTCACGTTTAACCTATATGAGTTTTGGATGTTTATTTCTCTCCCCAAGCTTGGGAAGTTTTCAGCCATCTAACCCAAGTCTTAGCCTTTACTAACCAGCTGACTTCTGGCAAGTTGCTTAACCTAACTGAAACTGTTTCCTCAACTCACTACACTCAGTTTAGTTTTGAAAATTAGAGATAAAATATGACAGTACTTTGAAAATTATTAAGCAGTCTATTTACCTGAAACCACTTGGCAATGATCAGTCAGCATTCTGAAGTGGAATTTACAATCATGTTGTTAAAAGAACGTTTTTCTTAAATTGATAGCATGGAAATAAAAACCATGCTAGAGTACAGTTAACATGTTCATTGAGAATAGTCAGTTGAATGTAGCAATGGGAATATCTCTAGTAAAGCTCATTAATGAATATACAATGCTGAAAGAATCAGGGACCTAATTTACTTACTTTGTATATTTGTATTTTAATGTGTGGGCTTCTTATTTAGAAAGGTTTTCTTTCACTTTTATGAATGTCTTAATATTGCCATTTGAAGAAAGATGTGATTATTATTTGCCAGATAAGTTGATTTGATATATGAATTTAAATCATATTTGGCCAGTCATGAACCATAATTGTCTAGTGTGTTTTACTTAATAGTTTCCTTAATGTATTTAATTTATATAATGACAACTTATTTTGTCCCCCTGTATCTTGACTAAGTTTCAGTTTCTAAAAGCCTAAGTGCAACTCGTTACTAAACTGCTTGAATAAATTATGAAGTAAATGACCATTGTACTTCATAGCTTCCAATACATACAGTCCTACCAAGTAGTGGAAATTGTGATGTGACTTTAAACAATATGTTCTTATGTTTTGGTTTTCATCAAAGACGTTTTTCTAGTGGTTGGAATATTTTCATATTAATCAGTACAGTCTGCATGCTTCCTCTTTCTTCTGTTTTCTGTCATGGTACACTATGACACTGCTGCTCATTAGGATAAGAAATTCATAAAAATTGCCAAGAGCAGATTTATTAATATAATGATTCTCAACTGGCTGTATATTGGAACCACCTGGGAGTTATTTAAACATACCCATGCCTGGGTCTTAGGTCCCACTCCTATGTAGAATCATAGGGAACAGGCATCATATTTTATTAAGCCCCCAATGAGTATAATGTGCACTTAGGACTGAGAACCACTGGTTTAAATAACTTAATGTACAGGGAGAGTGAGACCAATTGTGATATAGTTAAATCTTGTTTTAAAAGTCAACAGAAAATTGGTGTTTTAATGATGAAAATTATGTAACTGGAAGTTAAGTATATGGGAAGTATTACTCCTGTCAGCCTTTTATTTTGTTGTATAATAAAAAGTTTGTATTCTGAAAAGCAAAGTGTAGTTATCATACCTAAACTTAAAGAAAGGAGACCCTTAAGTAACAGAGCTTTTGAGTTCTTGAGAATTCATGAAATAGGAAAAGATAAGCCTACCTATGAATTCTAGACCCAAGGGTTCTGTTAAGGGTTAGTCACATGTTCATGAGGTGGCAGAGTGAGAATAATATGGCAGCATGGTTCAGTGCACAGGCTCTTGAGTTCGGTGGATCTGAGCTTGAGTCTTGCCTTTGTTCTTTACTATCTTTATGACCTTGGACACATTACTCAACTTGTCCGAAGTCTGTAACTCTTCTACAAAGTGGGGATAAAATAGTAATCCCTACTCATGGAATTAAATGAGATCATGCATTTATATCATTTAGTATATTTACTGGCACATAGAAGTGCTCCATAAAAGATAACAGAGTTGCTTATTACTAGACACAGTCCAGACTTGGGTTTGCCACATACTGGCTGGGCAAGCTACTTAACCTCTTTGAACTTCGGTTAACATAAAGTGGAGTTAATATCTACCTCATAGTGCTGCTGTGAATATTAAGTAAACTGAACTATATATAAGAACTAACTGATTGTAGATTAGAGTGAGTTTTGAGATCAAGTTTTCCTTCTTGTCACCTACTCATTTTGATACTAGTCTTTTTTTAAAAAATGTTTGTAAACTTTAGCACTTGAGTTGCATGTCTGGTCATCTTCAGAGGTCTTCCTGAAAGGGCACTCTAAGAATACATTTATTTAAATCTTCCATAATACTTATTTTACATTTCCTTTTTTTTCCATTAATCTTTCAGCTCTTATATGACAATAAATTGTGAAGTCAGAGGATTGTAATTTTAACCTCTTAGCATAATTTTTCAAAGTGGTGAACAAGATCCTAATCAATAAGTCAAGAACTGTTTAAACCTACTATGTATCTCGCACCATGTAACATCAGAGGGTCCATATGCTGTCGTTCCTGCCCTTTAATCTAGTTGAGCTCATTTCCTCAAGTAGCTGGGCCTCAATGGTTACTTTTGCTTTTTCCTCTCTTCTTTTTTGATCCTTAATCTCTGATTATAGAATCTCTTAAAGAACCTTCTAGTTCTACTGATACATTTTATTTACCAAGCCTGTTGACATTTCATTCTCTAACATTAAAAAAACCTCATTTTTAAAAAGTTTTAATAATCAGCTACCTTTAGACTTTTCCTTTGTCCCCTTCATAAATTTCTTCTAAAAGTTTTATTAAATAACTTCTTAAAAAATAGCATGACCTTTTTAGCTCTGTAGGCATCTCTGATTTTTTTTCTTCTTGTTCACATAGTATTTTTTTGTAAAAAACCAGTATGAGACATTTTATTTTGAAAGATCTGATTCGCATTCAGCAAATGATTCAGCAAATTACTTAAGCTGTATTTTGATTTATCTGCTTGTCAAATGAAGATAATACTTGCCACCTACTTACAAGAAAGGGATGTTGTGAAGATTAGACTTAGAATGTTCTGAACTCATTTACTCAAGTGCTATTAAAATATCTCATTTCTATTTTGACACTATATACATACTGCTGTTTTATATCTATTATTTTTATAATAGTGAAATATGATTTTTACTTTTCTCTTTCACCTCACTACTAAGATATCAAATGGTTCTTTAGTCTCCATGGACTGTAGCCTGCCAGGCTCCTCTGTCCATGGAATTCTCCAAGCCAGAATACTGGAGTGGGTAGCTAGCTGTTCCCTTCTCCAGGAGATCTTCCCAACCCAGGGATTGAACCCAGGTCTCCTACATTGCAGGCAAATTCTTCACCCACTGAGCCACCAGGGAAGCCCAAAGATACCAAATGGTTCTTTAGTATACAAATGGTTTTCTTTATTATTAGCTTCCAGGTTACAGAAATTGATGTTTCTGTTTAAAAGGCAGTCTTATCAGGGGCCTAGAGACTGAACTCTGGAACCAGGTTAGTTGGGTTTGAGTCATGGCTTGTCATTTACTGTGTAACCTTGGGCAAGTAACTTCTCTGTGCCTCAGTTTCCTGATCTATAAAATGTAGTTAATATCTTACAGACTTCTGAGGAATAAGTAAGTTACATAGTTCTGAGGGCATTGCTGGCAGTCAAAGAAAATATTAGCTATCACTATAATAGACAAAATAATAAGATGTGCTTAAATTTTTCATATTTAAATCCTAGAATTTTTGGTAGCATTTTGGCTCCTTCTGAAACATGACAGCCCTTCCTCGAGCAAACTGAACTCCATTTTAAATGCAAATTGGACAGTTATGTATTCCTGTGACGACTCCTGCCCCTCAAGTGATTTTCCTACACTGCAGCCTGATGGGTTTTTTAAAAACTAATTTTTATTATAAAAATATTATGCTTATTCTAGAAATTAACATAATACTGCACAGCATAAGATGACCCTGTCCTTCCCCATTTCTGCTTCCTAGGAGGAGTAGTCCTTTTCCATATTTTTATTTGATCATATCTTTTATAACTTGCAGTTATGAGTTTCTAACCGTCTTCACAAGTTTTCTATTAGCCGTAGGATAGAGTCCAAACTTCCTTACATAGTAGTCTGTGAAGTCTTCCTAGCCCTGCCTTCATCTCACTGTCTCACAGTCTTTTGTTAATTCCTGTTAGATCTCAGGTAAAAAGTCACTTCCTCAAGGAATTCCTTGCCTGACCTCCTAACTGACCTCTTGGCATAATGTCCCCACAGCCCTTTGTACTATCCCCTACTGTGGTCATTCTCCACTGAGGCAGTGCTGCTCTCTGGGGGGACAGGCTAATAACTAAGGGGCTCCATCACTTAGCAGGTGGAGCTGAGGAGTGCTTATGTTCATCTTTAAGAATTGTCTAGAGCCTTGAATGACTTCTGAATGTTCCATTAGGGAATCACATAGGTGAGAAAAATCTGTTACAGCTGTCAGAGTCTAAAGCCTAACTTAGTTTCACATTTGCACATGGAACTTTTTGCAGGATTTTAATTAAATGTTGAGTTTTCCAGGAATAAAACTACTGTATTATTTGAAGGAAGATTACTCTAAGAATTGGAACTCTACCAAAGAATTGGTCACCATTTTGGGAAATCATGTCACTGATGGCAACATTTATCACATTCATAGTGATTCTCCATATTAGGTAGAAACATCTTACTGCTCAGTAAATATTTGTTTGAATTTAATTGAAATTAGGAGAGAAAAATATGGGAGAAAAGCAGTTATTTCTTCCTAGCACAATGTATTTTCTTTCCTCTCTTTTCCTGTTGTACTTCATTCATATACTTCATTCGTAGACAATACATCTGACTCTGTCACTGAATGAGAACTTAGGGCAAGAACAGTATTTTACTTACTTTGAATCTCTCATGCTCACTGAGTACATGGTAGTTGCTCAGATTGATTGACTTAATCGAAAAGAGTAGTATTTTAGTAATTAACACGATGTTTATTCAGCAAATACTTAATAAATTACTATAGTGATTCAAAAAGGGCAAAAAGGTAGTCACTGCTCTCAAGGAACACATGATGTGTTGCTAAGACAGACCTGGAAATAATTATAATATGGCTGTTTGTGAAATGGAAATAGCCACAAACTATAGATCTGTGATTAAAAAAAAAAAAATCAGTACTCAAGTCTTGTGGAGAGGTCCTACAATAATAATGTTACAGAAAAGAAATAGTATCCAATATCAATCATAGTGCCAAGGAAGACTCAGTAAATACTTGGAAACTGAGTAAATGAGCATATCTCTGATGAGTGAGATGGAGTTTGCCAAATGGTCAGATGTAAAGTGGGCATTCCAGGGCTTCCCTGGCAGCTCAGTGGTAAAAACAAAAATCTGCCGGCCAATACAGGAAACACAGGTTTGATCCCTGGTCCAGGAAGATCCCACATGCTGTGGAGCAACAAAGCCCGTGCGCCATGACTCTAGAGCCTGGAAACCGCAACTACCTGAGCACCCGCGCTGGAGAGCCTGTCCTCCACAGCAAGAGAAGCCACCACGATGAGAAGCCCACGGACTGCGACCAGAGAGTAGCCCCTGCTCCCCAGAACTAGAGAAAAGCCCATGGAGCCACGAAGACCCAGCATAGCCAAAACTAAATAAAATTATTAAAAACACATAGGGAATTCCATAGAGGCAGTCCCTCTTCAGAGACTTAGAGGTATGAGAGGCACAGTTGGTATTACTGGAGCATAAAAGTTGGACGTTGAATTGTAAGAGATAAAGCTGTCCTTGGAGGTGATGGGCTAGATCATGAAGGGCCTCTTCCATGAAAAAGAAGAAGTTAGATTTTATGTTGCAGGCAGCAGAAAATCATTGATGTAACAAGCAAAACTACTAAATTTCAAACCATACTGTATGCCAGGCAAGTACCTATAATCCTATTACATTACAGAGTCAGTATATTCTCATAGTTGGGAAACTGAGGCTCAGAGAGATTAATTTATCTTGGCTAGGTTTTTCACAGCTACTAAATGAAAGAACTAGGGTTTAAATTTAGGTTGGTTGAGTCCAGACCTCCTGTCTGCTTTTTAAACTAGATTTTACAACCCCTGTAGAAGGGGAGAAAAACAGATATTTTTACTTTTCAACTAGTCTGACTTCTTTACCTCCCATCAGCACTGGTAAATTCAAGTTTTTCATGTAAATTCATGTTCTTAACAGTTTAGGACTCAAGTTTTAGTCTTCTGAAGACTACAGTTATCTCACAGTTACTTACCTCTTGCAAACTTTTTATTCTGATGCCATCTTCTATATAGATAGTTCAAATAACTGTCTTGGTTTTTGTTGAAATGCCATTTGTGGGGGAGGGGGGACTCACCATTGAATGTCATGGACCAATCAGCATGATTTGTGTACTATTAAAAGAGAAAAATTTGAAGTACAATTCCATTTCTGAAACATTTCTGAGTCTTCAATATGTAAAAAGAATAGTAATTATTTTAAGAAAATTTAATATTAATCTTGATGTCCTGTTTAATTTATATAGATGTAGTTCACTGCATAAGTAAGTGATTTCTACCTCATAATCCTGGTGTGCACATTTAGCTTGAAATACTTCAGATGTTATCCAAGTAACCCTGAGATATCTCTGGCTACCTTAAGGTACGATTCTCCTAATTTTAATGACTGTTACTGTAGTAAGTCCTGGAGATAAGAGATGGCAGTGGTTGCACAACAGTGAAAATGTACGTAATGCCACTAAGCTGTACACTTTAAATGGTTAAAATGCTAAATTTTGTATTATGTATATTTTGTTACTGTTGCTGTTGAGTCACTCAGTCGTGTCTGACTCTTTGCCACCCCATGGACTGCAGCATGCAAAGATTCCCTGTCCTTCACTATCTCCCAGGGTTTGCTCAGACTCATGTCCATTGAGTCGATGATGCCATCCATCCAGCTCATTCTGTCACCCTCTTCTCCTGCCCTCAATCTTTCCTAGCATCAGGGTCTTCTCCAATGAGTCGGCTCTTAGCATCAGGTGGACAAAGTATTGGCTTCAGCATCAGTCCTTCCACTGAATATTCAGGGTTGATTTCCTTTAGGATTGACTGGTTTGATTTCCTTGCAGTCCAAGGGACTCTCAGGAATCTTCTCCAGTACCACAATTCAAAAGCATCAATTCTTCAGTGCTCAGCCTTCTTTATGGTTCACCTCTCACATCTGTACATGACTACTGGAAAGAGTCGTGTCTGACTCTTTGCGACCCTGTGGACTGTAGCCAGCCAGGCTCCTCTGTCCTTGGGATTTGCCAGACAGAAATACTGGAGTGGGTTGCTGTTCCCTTCTCCAGGCGATCTTCCCAACCCAGGGATCGAACCCATGTCTCTTAATGTCTCCTGCATTGACAAGTGGATTCTTTACCACTAGCACCACACAGGAAGCCATAGCTTTCACTCTGTGGACCTTTGTCAGCAGAGTGATGTCTCTGCTTTTTAATATGCTATCTAGGTTGGTCATAGCTTTTCTTCCAAAGAGCAAGAGTCTTAATTTCGTGGCTGCAGTCACCATCTGCAGTGATTTTGGAGCCCCAAAAAATAAAGTCTCACTGGTTCCATTTTTTTCCCCATCTGTTTGCAATGGGACAGGATGCCATGATCTTTGTCTTTTGAATGTTGAGTTTTAAGCCAGATTTTTCACTCTCCTCTTTCACCTTTCATCAAGAGACTGTAGTTTCTCTTCACTTTCTGCCATAATGGTGGTGTTGTCTACATATCTGAGGTTACTGATATTTTTCCCCGCAATCTTGAATCCAGCTTGTGCTTCATCCAGCCTGGCATTTCTCATGATGTGCTCTGCATAAAAGTTAAATAAGCAGAGTGACAGCATATAGCCTTGACGTACTCCTTTCCCAGTTTTGAACCAGTCCATTGTTCCATGTCCAGTTCTAATTATTGCTTCTTGACTTGCATACAGGTTTCACAGGAGGCAGGTAAGGTGGTCTGGTATTCCTATCTCTTTAAGAATTTCCCACAGTTTGTTGTGATCCATACAGTTAAAGGCTTTAGTGTAGTTAATGAAGAAGAAGTCAGTGTTTTTCTGGAATTCCTTTGCTTTTTCCATGATCCAACGGATGTTGGCAATTTGATCTCTGGTTCCTCTGTCTTTTCTAAATCCAGGTTGTACATCTGGAAGTTTTCAGTTCACATAATGTTGAAACCTAGCTTGAATGATTTTAAACTTTACCTTGTTAGCATCTGACTTGAACGCAGTTGTGCAGGAGTTTGGACATTCTTTGGCATGGCTCTTCTTTGAAAACTGACGTTTTCCAGTCCTGTGGCCACTCACTACTGAGTTTTCAAATTTGCTGACATATTGAGTGCAGCACTTTAACAGCATCATATTTTAGGATTTGAAATAGCTCAGCTGGAATTCTACCACCTCCATTAGCTTTGTTCTTAGTAATGCTTTCTAAGGCGCACTTGACTTCAACACTCCAGGATGTCTGGCCCTAGGTAAGTGACCACACCACATGGTTATCCATATAACCATGGATATAGTTCTTTTGTGTGTTTTTATATCATTCTTTTGTGTATTCTTGCCCACCTTTTCTTAATCTCTTCTACTTCTGTTAGGTTCTTGCTGTTTCTGTCCTTTATTGTGTCCATCTTTGCATGAAATATCTCCCAAGATTCTTGAAAAGATCTCTGTCTTCCCCATTCTTTTGTTTTCCTCTATTTCTTTGCATTGTTTACTTAAGGAGGCTTCCTTATCTCTCCTTGCCATTCTCTGGAACTCTACATTCAGTTGGGTATACCTTTCCCTTTCCCCTTTGCTTTTCTCTTCTTTTTTCAACTATTTGTAAGGCTTCCTCAGACAACCACTTTGCCTTCTTGCATTTCTCTTTCTTTGGGATGGTTTTGATCACCACCTCCTGTACAGTGTTAGGAACCTGCATCCATAGTTCTTCAGACACTGTGTCTATCAGATCTCATCCCTTGAATCTATTCGTCACCTCCACTGTATTCTCATAAGGGATACATTTAGGTCATACCTGAATGGCCTCGTGGTTTTCCCTATTTTCTTCTGTTTAAGCCTGAGTTTTGCAATCCAAACCACAGTCAGCTCCTGGTCTTGTTTTTTGCTGACTTTGTGGAGTTTCTCCATCTTCAGCTGCAAAGAATATAATCAATCTGATTTCAGTATTGACCATCTGGTGATGTCCACATGTAGTGTTGTCTCTCGTGTTGTTGGAAGAGGGTGTTTGAAGTGACCAGGTGTGTCCTCTTGGCAAAACTCGGTTAGCCTTTGCCTTGCTTCATATTGTACTCCAAGGCCAAACTTGCCTATTTCTCCAGGTATCTCTTGACTTCCTACTTTTGCACTCCAATCCCCTAGAATGAAAAGGACCTCTTTTTTTGGTGTTAGTTCTAGAAGGTCTTATAGGTCTTCATAGAACCATTCAACTTCATCTTCTTCAGCATTAGTGATTGGGGCATGGGCTTGGATTTCTGTGATATTGAATGGTTTGCCTTGGAAACAAACAGATCATTCCGTCGTTTTTGAGATTGCACCGAAGTGCTGCATTTCAGACTCTTTTGTTGACTATGAGGGCTACCCCATTTCTTCTAAGGGATTCTTGCCCACAGTAGTAGATATACTGGTCATCTGAATTAAATTCACCCATTCCGATCCATTTTAGTTCACTGATTTGTAAAATGTTGATGTTCATTCTTGCCATCTCCTGCTTGACCAGATCCAATTTACCTTGATTCATGGGCCCAACATTCCAGGTTCCTATGCAATATTATTCTTTACAGTGTAAGACTTTCATCAGACTTTACAGCATCAGACTTTACTTTCACCACCAAGACACATGTACAACTGAGCGTCGTTTCCACTATGGCCCAGCCTCTTCATTCATCTGAAGCTATTTCTTCACTCTTTCCCAGTAGCATATTGGACCACCTACTGGCCTGGGAGACTCATCTGGTGTCATATCTTTTTTGCCTTTTCATACAGTTCATGGAGTTCTTGAGAAGGCAATGACAACCCACTCCAGTACTCTTGCCTGGACAATCCCATGGACGGAGGAGCCTGGTAGGCTGCAGTCCATGGGGTTGCACAGAGTCGGACACGACTGAGCGACTTCACTTTCACTTTTCACTTTCATGCATTGGAGAAGGAAATGGCAACCCACTCCAGTGTTCTTGCCTGGAGAATCCCAGGGACGGAGGAGCCTGGTAGGCTGCCATCTATGGGGTCGCACAGAGTCGAACACAACTGAAGCGACTTACTAGCAGCAGCAGCGTGGAGTTCTTAAGGCAAGAATACTGGAGTGGTTTGCCATTCCCTTCTCCAGTGGACCATGTTTTGTCAGAACTCTCCACCAATGTGCATCTATTAAGAAATGAAAAGTTAAATCTATATGTAGTGGCCTGGAATGATGGCCATTCAATATTATGTGTTTAAAAGTTGTAGACTTATTTAATAATAGAGTGTAGTATGTGGCATGATCCTAAAATACAAACCAGAACTATGTATATGTTTGAGAATAGAGAAAGGTGCAGATGGATTCGTTATCAAACTGGTAAAACTGATTCTGTTAGGGTGGTAAGTTTAGTGATGGAATTAAATTAACTTTTTGTATAACCATGTTGTTTGATGTGTTGTAATATGTTTTTGTAATTTTTTTTCAAATTTCTGAAGTAAAAAAGCCAGGAGGGAAGGGGGAGTTGTCTTTAACGATAGAAATTACAATAGGGATCACAGTGTGAGTTGTTGACCGAGAATGGTACAAGAGAAACCGTGGTACTAGTAGTGATCTTTATCTTGATGCAGATGTTGGTTACACCAGGTGTATTCACTTTATAAATATCCATCTAGTTTGTATGCTTATGATTTGTACAGGTTATTGTACATAATCAATTAAACGTTTATTAAAATTATGGCACAGAAATACAATGGAATACTTTGTTTTTAAAAATACTTCAAATATTTAATGATATATGGAATTGGCCCAGAAACAACAGTCTCATCATTATAAAATATATAAACACACAGAATGAAGACTCCAATAAAAACATGGCAATATTATTAATAGATATTATGTCCAGATACCACTTTTTTTGTTTGGGGGTTAGGGGGTTGGGTCATTGAGGAAGTTGGTAGAATTTGGTAAAGAAAACCAGATTACAGGATATTAAGCAGAAAATAAAAGTGAAGGAGCGAGGGAACAATTTTTTTTTACAAATATAAGAAAGAAAATACTAACTAGAGAGGTACTGTAAGGTCAGGTAATTTTTTTTTAACCCCAGCTAGGAATAGACTCCTACTAGGAAGGGACTAATTTCAGATTTCAAACTATCAAGTATAATAGCAGATCGTTATAAAAAAGGCTCTCCTTCAGCAAATTCATGCTGAATTACAAATAATTCATGCGGATACTTTTGTTTCTGTTAAAGCATTTAAAGAAACTGTCATTGATAGGATAGTTTCCATTGATTATAGTAGATGCAACTCAATAGTTTAAGAAACCTGTATTCTCCTCCTAGTTTTAACTAACTATTGTAATTTCCTCTGATCTTTTTGCTCTACAGTTACCACTGGGGGGTGGGAGGGGTGTTGCAAATAATATCTCCTCCGGCCAGAGTGATAATAAAATAAGAAAATGTATGTGAAAACACGTTAATAGAATTAAACACTATCCAGTTTTAAAGTTACATTCTTTTTCTTGTTTTTTCTTCAGCCCAAAATCATTAGTTGTGAATATGGTTATTTCAGGTGGAGTTTATTTAACTTAAAGAGTTCAAAAGTTGAAGTTTATGAAAGAATGCATTTTTTCAGTCGTTTTGCAAATGTAAATGCAACATGTAGTAAGTGTGAGTTGTGATGCAATCCACCTTTAATATTTTACACTAAATATTAGTATTTAGTACTTTATATATCAAATTTAAATATAAACATTTGTTATTCTAAGTATTGTTGAACCATCAGGGGAATTATCCGGCTTTTTTCCCTATTAACAGTCATCCTTAATTATTAACCATGTTAATTTAAAATGATTAAAATCCCAAATCAGATCTCCAGGTGTCTCGCAGGGGTTTTGCTTTTTTTAGATTAGCCCTTAAATCAGTAATAATCTGGGTGGAACTAGAGTTGGGTTGGGTTGGAGAAAACTGCGTGGCACTAGGACCCAGGGGGCTCCCGTGAGCGGATCTAGGGGCCAGATTGCAAATTCGCGGTGACTCAGTCTGGTCGGCTCCTTGCGCTCAGCGGCCGCGGCGGCAGCAGCAGACATTGGCGGCCGAGCTGCTAGGAGCAGTTCCCCCGGGTTTCACCGTCCGAGACTTCCTTCGGGGCGCCCCAGGCAGGTCCGAGGCGTCCGGGGAGCGCAAGGGTCGTTGTGGCGGGGAGGAGGGGGGGTGCTCGGCGCGGGAAGCCCTCGGGCCTGTGCACGGGGAGTAACATTTGCTCCGTCTCTTCCTGTGTCTGGCTTTATTTGCAGCAAACCAAGATGGAGTATGAGTGGAAACCTGACGAGCAAGGGCTTCAGCAAATCCTGCAGCTGCTGAAGGAGTCCCAGTCCCCCGACACCACCATCCAGAGAACCGTGCAACAAGTATCCTTTGCGAGGCCTGCCGCCGCCCGCGTCGCGCCGCCCGCGCCGGGCCCGCTCTCGGCGGCCGGGAGGCTCCGCCGCCCCTCCCCCCCCGCTCCCCGGATCCCTCCGCCCTCCGCGCGCCGCCCGCGAGCGAGGCCCGCCCCGCCGCCGCCCCTGCCCGGCGCCTCGCGCACGCGGCCCTTGTGCCCCGAGCCCGGGGCGCCGCCTGGGCCGGCGGCTTCCGGCCACGGGAGTCCGGGGGCGCCGGGCCGCCGCCCGCGATCGCGACATGTGCGCCGGCCGGGCGCCACGTCCTCGCTCGCGGCGGGCCGGTCGGGAGGGCGGAGGGCGGAGCGGCTGGGTGCCGGCGCGGACCCCCGGCCAGCCGGCCCACACAATGCGGCGGGGGCGGCGGGCGAAGCGAGGGGCCGGGCGGGCGCGCTCCGTGCGCGCCCGCGCTCGCCGGCCTGAGTGGGGTGGAGCCGGCGCGGGGTTTGAACTCCATGGGTGTTGGGCCCGAGGTTTCTTCCAGGCCCTTGTCCTGAAGAGCTGGCGACCTAGGAGTGAGGGCTCCCAGGACTCACCTCGGGGCTGCTCAGGCTAACACCTGTTGCGAGCTCCCTGCCTCCCAAGTGAGAAATCTTTGGCTCGAGACGGTCTGCTCAATTACCGAAGTCTTGACCGAGTATGCTGGTGTAGCGGTCCTGTTGCTGCGGCTTTACAGGCAGAAAGGCTTAAGAGAAGAACCAGAACCTCTGCTGTGTGTGCTCTCTGCAGTGCCCTAAACTGCAGTCAAATGGAGAGCTCTTCCTGCATCTAATAAAGGAAACAAATTCACCCGATCATTAAATAACTTTTAAGATGAAGTTAATTGTTTAAGAACTTAAGTCTGTGTGCAAAAAATGCCTCTTAATTTTTATTGTTAATAAACAGGGGAAATTGGTTAGTATGGAATTTGGTAAGCTCTTTTGGTGTAGTTTGGACTTACTTAAATTTAAAATGCTATAAACTTGGGGTTAAATCGGATTACTTGAGAAGCTCTGGTAAATAAAGTTTCTCAAAATACTACATTGCTGTAACTTAAAACGTCGAATAGACGAGTAAGTATCTAGTCTTTTGGTTAATTAATACTTTCTTAATTTAAAATACAGATGTTAATGATTTAGGTCTGCTTGTTTTGGTGTTTTTTTTTTTTTTTTTTTTTAAGCTATTTTGCTAGATACTGCTCGTACTGAGGGAATCGAAGTTGGTTTGGGGTGTATTGGAGCTTGTATTTGAAACATTGCTGTTGCTAAGTCTTAATTTGTGTTGTCACAGCTTTAGAAATGATGGAAGTTGATTTTTGATGAATTATAGGTGTTAGTATGACAGTTAAGTTAGCCAAGTCCCAAACCACATTGTAATTTATTCTGTAGCCTTGTATATCATAATTTCTTGTTTTAGTGCGTTATTTATTAAGTACTCTTTGTATGCTCAGTACTGTGCGTAGGCTAAGAATCAAATTTACAGTTCGTTCTGTATGCCTGGAGCATAGTATGCTGTCAGCATAAGGAACAATTTAAATTTCAGTAGATAAAGGTTAATAGTATTTTAAAAATACACACTGCTCTATATTTTCGAAGTGCCTAATGATGACCTTGTTCTTTGTCTCCTTAGGAAAGAATGTAATTACTGTTTTTGTATAGACTTGAGCACTTTTAGAAAAACTGTTATAGTATTATGGATAGATAGCTCAAGTTCTAAGGAAGTAAACCTTACTAGGAAGTATTTATGAAAAATTAATAGCATATCAGCATACTGTTAATCTTGGCTGTTCACTAAAAAAAATCACTAGGGTTTTTTGGTCAAAGAAAGTACACCTTCTAGAGAAATGTATTTTGATAGTTCATTTATGTTCCGGCCACTGAACACTGAGAATATTCTAGTGTATGATAAATAGCTGATATGGTGTGCCTGGAGTTTGTATAGAGGATTTAATTTAAAGATTTAGGTCTGCTGAGAAAATTCTAATAACACCCAATTAGAGGTGTTATTAAAAAGCATATTAGGGTTTAAAAGGGCATGAAGGGAGACAGTAGAGCATTGTGTCACTTGTTGCCTGTCAGCAGGATGAGAACCTGCGCATGTGTGTCACTGGCAATGGTAGGTCTTGGGGGGGGGGGGGAGGAGGGGAGAGGGGATAATTGTAGAACTACTGCAGTGCAGTAATTTCATAATAGTGACTTTATATAATAAGATTTGATATGTAGACTTGTACATAAATAGCATTTCACCTAAATTTCTTGAATTCTGAAGAAAAAAGTAATAAAATGGTTTAAGCTAAAAGGCGATTTTTATAAGGTTAATTTCAGTAAGTGATCTCTGAAAGACTTGTTTTTGTTCATTTGGAATGCTTTTCATTTTTGTCATTGTTTTATACTTTAATACCTTTCTGATTAGGGTTTGTTGTTTTGTGTTGTTTTACGTTCAAATCAAAGAAATTGTTTTGAAAATCTTTTTCGTACATTGTGCACATGTACTGAAGATGGAAGTTGACTTATTTGTATTGAAAATAATATTTTAGCCATAAAGCTCATAAGAGGTTTAACACAGCCATTGGTATATTGATGGTTTTAATAAGATAACTTTATTCTTAACTGAAAAAAATATGCAGGCCTAAAAATCACAAAAGAGATTCTTGATTTTAGATTAAAAATACTGAATTCCTTTCTTAGAAGTTTCCTTAACTACTGTTTGTTCTAGAAACTGGAACAACTCAATCAGTATCCAGACTTTAACAACTACCTGATTTTTGTTCTTACAAAATTAAAATCTGAAGGTAAGTAGGGTTTGTGTTGATAACTACTTAAAAGTTTTTTACACTTTTTTTTTTTAAATAAGTCTTTGAGATGTACTAAAATATACGAAGAATTACTCATTTCAAAGGATTTCCTTTTGTAGGAATCACTTGCTTTAAAGATTTGGAATAAAAGTATTGCTACCATTCAAAGCATTTGGATGCTTGATGAGCAGTCAGTTGTTAGTTGGGTGTTTGTAATAAATTCACTCATTCTTTGCAAATGAAAAGGCGTTTTGCTTCAGTCCTTGTACATGAATGTCAGAGAGATTGATTTATACACCGATTGAATGCAGAATTTATTAAAAACTTACTATATGTGTGATCATATTTGTATCATTGAAAGTTAATTTAACCAAAATGAAGTCATGTATAATCCCATCACCAGGTAATTGTTAGTTTCTTAATTCTGTACGTCAGTTATATGGCCATGTACTATTTTAATGTTAACAAAAAGTAGAATCATTCTATTCATAGACTCTCGTAACTTTTTTAAACCTTCTAACAGTATACATGAAACCTTTTCATTAACTATTCTGCAACCATTTTAAATTACTTCTGTAACAAAGCTTGAAAACTAATTTAATTTTTAAATGTCATGGTCATTTGATTGTTTCCTATACATGTAATATGTCTCTCTCAACTTTATTTATTACACAAATATTTATGGAGCACCATTCCTTGCCAGGCAGTTTGCTGGCTCAAGAGCAATAAAAGTGAACAAAATAATAAGAATCTCTGTCCTCATGGAGCTTACATTGTAGTGAGAGTTGTTCTTAGAGTTGAGTGTTCCCTTCCTGGAATGTTGTCAGACACTCAGAATGCACTCGGGTATTTTTTTGAGCAACCGATTGGCCTTTGAATGAAAGCACTGTGCTTAGCCTTGCAGAAGCCGTGGTGCTTCATTAGTGCTTCTGTAGTTAGTAAAAGCACCACACTTGGAGTTGGGAAATAAGTCTTAAACTCGGGTGTTCATTTCATCTCTTTTTTCCATCTACAAAACGCCTGTGTTAGACTACAGACCGTATGTGAGGTTTCAACTCTAACACTAGCGAGCGGGTTAATGACCTTAAAATCTCACTAATCTTGTATTTATTCAAATGTTAATATTTCATGTCAGTGTATAGTGATGTATTTTGAATTATTTTAAACTTTTCTACTTGATTTTAGGAATTTTAATTTGTGATTGAAGCATGTAAGAGAAACTTTAGAAATTTCAAAATTTAAATTGCAGAAAACTAAAAAGTCCTTTGGCTTATCTTTAAATTCAGTAGTTAATATTCCTAGTTTGATAAATACACATTAATGTGATGTGTTATTTCTTAATATAGAAATTTTATTTTTCCCACATAGTAGTTGTAATCAGATAATGCTCTAAGAACTTTATATTTAGTAAATGAATTTTTCTAAACATACTGTTTTACTTGAAACTTTTATTTTCACCAAGCCATCTATTCTCTGTCCTGTCCTTATCTTAAATTTGGAATGTTAAGATTGTTATGTTTATACTCTTTCTTAAAACTTTCTTGGGATATAAGGATACATCAGAAGTATTTTTAAAAGCAGATAAAGGACAAACTTACAATTCAGATAGCAGCAAGAGAAGTTGGTGTGTAACTGTCTCCCAGAAGACCTATGAATTATAAAACCATGAAATGTTGTAAAAGGTTTTATGTAAGATTTGCTATTTCTTCCTGTGTTTATTCATTTATTTGGGACACACGGTTGCTATATCTAGTTTTGTTTTAAAAAATTAGCATTGTGACCATCCATATTAGAGAAGGAGCATAAGTAAAGCCTTTAAATCAATATGTTTGTTTATTTAGGAACCTTTTTGCCATTCCTGCGATAAAATTTTAGATATGGAGAGATCTCAGAAGTCAGCTCATCTACTTCCCTCACTCGGCAGATGAGAACTGAGAACCTAGTAAAGGAGTCTTTAAGAAAGAGGACATAGTTAATTTTAACTCCTTTCACCTTGTGATTTTTTATGAACTCTCCATCTTGTAATCATAGTTGTAAAAATGGTATAGTGTGTTCGTTGTAAACAAATACACATGGCATTTAAAATAAAGTTAAACAACTGAATTATGGCTAACTTAAGACAAAAACATGTATTGCTCAAGGAAGTTAAATATCTGGCCATTTTTTTTATTTTATGGAAGTTTTAGACTTTCAAGAGGATTTAGAATTGCTTTTGTTTCTAAATTACTGGTTGAAGGGTGGTAATTGAAATCAGGAAGAAATTTTTTTTTTTTTTTATTGGACACACAGCATGTGGGATCTTAGTTCCCCAACCAGGGATTGAACCCATGCTCCCTCCATTGGGAGCTCAGAGTCTTAACCACTGGACCACCAGGGAATCCCCAGGAAGAAATTTTTAAGAGGGTGACATAAAAGGTTCATAGGCTAGGTTGTTGTGGTGGCTCAAATGGTTTATATGCAAAGAAACACTGTCTTTTTGTCCCCCCATGCTGTACCCTTGAAGAGTTCAATACCAGTCAGACTTTGGGAACATACTAAACTAACTAGAACAAGTTGGGTTATTTTATTTTTTAATAAAGTATGTAAAACAGGAGTGCTGAAATAGCATACTGTGTTCAGTCTACCAGCTCTACACGTCTTCCAGCCCTTTAAGGAGGGTGATACTACACCATCATCAAGCATAGGCTCTGGAGACAAACTCCTCAGGTTGATAACTTTGGCTTCCGCAACTCATAGTCAATTCTGTGCGAGTTAGCCAAAGGCCTCAGTCCTTGTTTGTGCAGTGGAGATAAATTAATTCTTGTCTCATGAAGTTGTGAGGATTAAATGCAAACTACTTGGAAAGCACTTAGCAATGTTTGGTATGTAATGAGCATTGAGAAAATGTTGACTTGCTAATATTGTTGGTGATAATACAGATTCTTAAAGCATCAGTTATATTCTACTAATATTAAATTGGTTCTTCAGAATTTGTTAATATCATCTCCGGATTAAACTTCTTTTACATAGATTCTTTTTTATTTTATCTTCTGGAAATTTAAAAATTGTTTTACCCTCTCCCCCCTTTTCTTTTTAGCTCAGAGGCAAGTGAAAAACATGATATAAATGAACGGCAATTATTTGTATGTGAAGGTGATCCCATACGTTCTTTGTCCACTTAATTTTTAATAGGATATCTTTAGTGACTAATACTTTCATATCTGTAATTTGATGTTTGTATCAGGTTCCAATAAAGCTTGAGTACATTGGCCATATATAAACTTAAATTAAATCAGTGGTTCTCAACCAGGTGCAGTTTTGTCGTGTTCCTCTGCCTATCCCCTTCTCACTGCCCAAGGAGACATTTGACTTGATCTGGAAACATTTTTGGTTGTCACAATTTGGAGAGGTAATACTGGCACCTATGGTCGGTGATACTGCTAAACATCTTCCAGTGCACAGGACAGCACTCCTAAAGAAAGAATTACCTGGCCCAGAATGGCAATAATGCCGAGGTTGAGAAACCCTGAACTGGAAATCGTGGAGCTAATCCTTTGTAATCACTGACAGTATTTTTCCCCGCTGGTTATAGCAGATTAATGAAATACTGGAATCAGTTTTTTAATATACTTTAAAAGTTACGTTCTTGATATGTTTTGAAATGAAAACTACTTTAAAACTCAGGAGTACTGTTATTTTATTACAGATGAACCCACGCGATCATTGAGTGGTCTCATTTTGAAGAATAATGTGAAAGCACACTTTCAGAACTTCCCGAATGGTGTAACAGACTTTATTAAGAGCGAATGTTTAAACAATATCGGTGACTCCTCTCCTCTGATTAGAGCTACCGTAGGTAAGTAACCTGTTACAACTGTGCTTGTCTTGTTTGTGACTGGGCTGGTTTCTGACATGACGGATCGTTTCCATGGGAGTTTTTGTCATCCAGTCCATGTTGAATTGTGATGGGGAAAATTTTTCGTTGCTTCTTTTGGTGTAATGTTAACGATGACAGCAAAAGTTCTCTTAATCCTATGAGACCAGGTTCACTAGTAGTTGCTTTATCAAAGTTGGTTAAAATGGGGTGTTAAAAAGTGATACCAGTGTGGGACTACTGTTTTTTCTTTGAGTTCTTTAACTGTCTTTCATGTGTCATACATGGGATATAATTTCCACTTTCACTTTCTTTTACATATAAAGAAAAACTTCTTTGAAAGATAATATGTGTAGGACCTTAGGTTTTTACTGTATCCCCCCCTTGTTTTTAATATTTGCCTTCTATACACCTAGTTAACATCCATTTTTGAGTCTTTTTAGAGTATTTCAACTTGTTTTCAGTGGAAGAACAAATTTCTATCATTTTATGAAATACTATATTAAAATGCTTAATTACAGTAACCGAAAAAAGTAGGTTTGGGAACCAACACAACTGACTGTTGGTGAGCACACATCCTCTGGTAGAAGCAGACACAGACATGTATTATAGAAGAGCCCGCCGGTGGGTAGATTTCATATGCCATGGGGTTTCAGCAGCTGTATTTCACAGAGACCTAGAAAGCTTCTGTTAATCAGGTTGGTTAAGTGGAATTCAGTTAAGAACTTCCATAATAATCAGTCATTTTCATTCAAAGTTCTCTGCTTTTGTATATTTTGTCTCCTGGTGGGTTTGAAAAGTACCTGATTTATCTCTTACTTACAAAACAGAAGCTCTTTGTAACTTCCCTCCAAATATTAAACGTTAGCATTATGAACACTCATTTTAAATAGGATATGTAGAGGTCATTTATAATTTGAGAAAAGGGTCTCCCTCCATAGGTTATTCTTATGGACCCTTATGTATGCTTGATTTTTTCTACCAGACTCTTACCATTGGTTAAAAAAAAAAAAAAAGATGGTGAGTGTATACCAGTCTTTAAATTTTTTTTTAATCTTAACAATGCGCTTTGGACATCTTGCCAAGGAAGTGTATTTGGAAGGACCACATTTCAGTGACTGTGGTAATCCATTAGGTAGACTAGAATTGTTTCTGTTGTTAAAGAATGTATAGTTGGTTTGTAATGGGTATTGCTAAGTACTCAGTTTTCACGCCCATCTTTGCTAAATCCACTGAGAATTACAATTTTTCACTTTTTGTAACTACAGTAGCTTTAGAATTTTTTGTGTGAGTGGATGCAATTATATGGGGCCAGATTAATTTGAGTTTGTCAGTCTGCAAACATTCTTTAATACTGTCTTAGAAGTTGTGTCAGCAGACTGTTAGTACCAAATTCTATCTTGTGTTTAATTCTTATTATTGCTTGTTTTAAAACATGGCTTGGTTTCCTTTAGGCAGATCCAGAACTTGCTCATTCCCACAACTCTTTTATATTTTAACTTTGGGAAAGAATACATGGCAAGAAAGAACGGATTTACTATTAGTCTTGCTGCTTTTTGATCTTACCAGAAAGTAACTTGATCTTTAAAATGCTATCAATACAATGATCCTCACCATATAGTTTAATTTTTTCAGTGGGGAGTAAATCCTGGCCAACAACTTTACTCTTTACATTTTTGAGCTCTTTACCATTGGGAGCAACCTTCTCAAAACTAACAGTGGAAAACTCAAAGAGAATTTATGTGCACAAACAGTAGAATTTGTTGTTCAGTAATAATTATTATTATATGCTCTGCATTTTGTGTACATATCTCACTGAATTCTCAAAATAACTATGAAGAGAGAACTTTTTCTCTTTTAAAAATTTTCTTTTACAAATTAATAATTTGGAGTACATATAATTTGCCTACTCAGTTTATACTCTTTAATTATGGTGCTAAAAGATCTGTAATCACTAAGCATATTATGTTAACTAATACTAAATTTTCTAAGGCAGAGAAAAACACTGGCACAAAACTTTTTTGTTACATATTTCTGTATTTGCATAATCCTTAACTAACACAGCTAAGTTACACAACACAGTTGAAATAATCCAGTCGGTCAGAGTGACATGATCAGTAAACTTGTGTCACTCAAGCCTCCATAATCCACGATCACCTTGCCAGTGATTCATCCTTGATCTCCGTAAGTGGAAACTGTTGTAGGGGTGTATAGCCTGTCTTCAGGAGAGGGATTGTTGCCAACAGAGTGGGCATGTAGGAATGTTCTGGACTGATGGCTCATCGACTTTCTCTACCATGGGTCACGGCTTTGATACTAGGTTAAGTCAGAGGGCTGCTATTAGTTCTTTGATGCGTTTTTATTTGAATCTAATAGTCATATTCATCACCTGGTAGTAAGTGTTGTTAATAACATTTTGGTGTATTTTCTTTCTGCCCTTTTGTATGTATTTTTTATAAAATAGTAATTTAAATTAGTGAAAGTATTCTTGTCATTATTGGAGAAGAGCAAGTTGTCTTTTGTACAGATACTTGTTAAAAAGAGGGTGAAGTGTTGGAAAACAAGATTAGAAACAGCTCTGATTTCTGCTAGGATTTTCCACAGATACACCAGTGATGCAGGGATGCTTAATAAATACTACTATTGACATGGTTTTCAAGTCTTACCATGATTTGGAACATTTAAATGTGTATGTGTGTGTGCGCACGTGAACCCACTTGCAAGCACATGATGTAAGCACTTGGCATTGGCTTGTGGTTGCCCAGGAGGCAATATATAACATAATGCAGTCACATTTCCTAAACAGATGTGTTTTCTTTCAAGGTATTTTGATCACAACTATAGCCTCCAAGGGAGAATTGCAGAATTGGCCTGACCTCTTACCAAAACTCTGCAGCCTGTTGGATTCTGAAGATTACAACACTTGTGAGGTGAGGATTTTTGCTTCGTATATAATTTTTCTCGTCATGTTGTGTATTAGTAATCTTGAGAAAAAAGAATTCCTCTGAAACAAAAAACTTCAAAACGTGGAGACCTGAAGTTACCTTTTTGTTTTAAGTCAGTGATCATATTTACCTTACTGTTTTCTATAAAGACCATTAAATTATGAAACCTCTTTACTATACTTCCTACAGAGGAACATCTTCTGTCTTTGTATTTTAGAGCTATTCTTGGGTATGTATATGTATCATCAGCAAAGCTATTGTCAAGCTTAATCAGTTGTAGTATTTTTCGAAGATGGACTTAATTAAATTTACTGAATTCCCAGACCATGGGTACATTTTCATTGTCTCTAAGTTGTTTTGCTGCCTCTTGTATGATACATCTGAGGTATAGCTAGTATTGTTTTAATTATAAATTATAATCTCATATTGTTTGTCACTGATAGATCAGTAGCAACCTTTCATTTGGGGAGATAGGAGGGAGTCTATGGATTTGTTTTCCTGTAATTTGTCACCTAATGAAGACCTTAACCATCTCTTTCATTAGCAGGTGGAAACAATGTTTTAAATGGAAATCATTTCAGATGTTTTGCCTCTTAAGGCAGTGACTTAATCTCCTCAAAAAAGAGCAAGGCAGGGAGGGTATAAAAATAACCTAATGTAAAGGAATCAAGTGGTCTTTTTGACTTACCATTTATTGCCAAATTGACTTGGGGAAGAGGACCAGGGAGAGGGGAAGCTAGCAAAAAGGAGTCTTAAAAAGTCACTCTTCTCCCTCCTTAAAAGAAAAAGAAAAAAGCTTACATTCTCATACATATATTTTCTCGTAATGCCTTGGAAATACACTAAGATTATAGGAAAACTAAAATAAAAATAATACTTAGCTGTAGGGTAACAGTTGATGAAAATTTATACTTTGGTATAAAGACAACAACATAAAAGACCAAAATCTTAAGCAAGCACTTTCCAAGAATAAAAAGTTTAAACTGATAATCATGAAATCATGGAGCTACTGTCATACAGTATTGAGTTCACTGTACTGCAGACAAATAAGCACCAAGGTACTGCTGATACAATTATAAACAGTAAACATAAACAGTAAACTAGGTGGTCGAGGTAACCAGTAGGCTAGATGTTGTATACAGGAGCTCTCCAGATAAGCCACTTGGTTATAAAAGGGTTGTAGGGAAATTGCCAATTGAAGACAGTTTTTATCAGTGAATGATTTATATGTAAATAATTTTGATGATGATTAAGGTTTCCTTTTGCATTTCAAAAAGAAGTGATACAGTGATTAAATAGACTTACACATAAACGTAGAGTTTTACATTGTTTTAACCAATATTTAATCAGAAAAATTAGTGTTGATTTAAAATTGACAAGAATGCTTCAGAAGTTGTTTTTTAATTAGATGACATACTCATAATCCCTGCCAACCAAAATTCTAATTCTGAGTCATTTAATGCTAAAATTAAAATGTGCCATTATGTTTAAGGTTTTAAATCAGTGGTATAATTTTTCTTAAAATTGATAATTAAATATATGGATTTCATGATGGCAGATTTTTTGTGGGCTGAGAACATTAATCCATACAAATAAGTTAATATTCCTCAATTTGCTTCTAAAATGTCTTCATTTTTAATTCTAATAATTGAAATGTCTTTTACAGGGAGCATTTGGTGCCCTTCAGAAAATTTGTGAAGATTCTGCTGAGATTTTAGATAGTGATGTTTTAGATCGTCCTCTCAACTTCATGATTCCCAAATTTTTACAGTTCTTCAAGCACAGTAGTCCAAAAATAAGGTATCTATATAGTCAGTATTAAATTCATTTATAAACTGATACAACCCTGACTACTCCTTTATTTTGCATTACCTAGTACTTTTGTGGTCGCACATGTGCTCAGTCGCTAAGTCATGTCCACCTCTTTGCCACCCCAAGAACTGTAGCCCACCAGGCTCTTCTGTCCATGGGATTCTCCAGGCAAGAATACTGGAGTGGGTTGCCATGCCCTCCTCCAGGGGATCTTCCCAACCCAGGGATCGAACCTCCATCTCCTATGTTGCAGGTGGATTCTTTACTGCTGAGCCACCTGGGAAGCCCTTTCGAAAGGAATGCATACCCATTGTTTTTAAATCTCAAATAATTCTCATTACATTCCCACCCAGCCTCCCACTCTTGAGAGTGAACATGTCCTTTCAGACACTTTTACACTTTCTTACAAGTTATTGCTCTACAACCTGCATTTTTCACTTGACACAGAAAGAATGTGAAGGATATGTTAATACATAGAGAATTTTGACTCGGTCTTAATGGTGTGTGTGCATATGGCTGTACATACACCATAATATTTTTATGGAGGAATATTTAAATTCTTGCCAGTCTTCTGTAGATGGAAAAAAGCTTCAGTGAACATATTTTAAATTTTGTTTCTAGGTCTCATGCTGTTGCATGTGTGAATCAGTTTATCATCAGTAGAACTCAAGCTCTGATGATGCACATTGATTCCTTTATTGAGGTAAGATTTTCCTCCCTCCCACCCCCGCCTTACTTTTGAGAAGGTTGGACAATGTTAATTGCATATAGTTTTATTTTATAAATAACTTGTATTTATGAACTGGCAATATTTAAACTGTGATAGTATTAAAATTGGATACAGTATAAAGTTTATAATTCTCGTTAACTGGAAAAAAAAACTACTTTTCCTCTCATACTGAGTTTTTTACTTGTATAAACATTGTGATATATGTTTGTTTGATACCTTGATTATAAAAATTTCTGCTTCAGTGTACTATTCAAGTTGCATATGGAAACTAAACCTCCAAGCTCATTTGTGATAGGAACATGAAGAGATTGAACAAACTTAATTTGATAAAGAATCTGAAGGTTTAGACTGAAAGGATAGTACTTCTATTTTTTCCATTGGTTGTCAGTGTAAAATGAGAGGTTTGGGAGAAGAATTGACGCATCTTAGCATTCCTGAAGTCACTTTTTAATAAAAGCAGAAAGACGACAGATGCGGTTTTTTGGCCATTCAGCTCTAAGCAGTTTAGTTTGTTTTCAGAACTTCTGCTTGGTAACAGCGATTTTGAAAGGGTTATTAAAATTCCTTAAGTATTTCACTTTTATTTTCATCAAGTGAAATTTAATTAAATAGTCTATTCCTTTTCAGCTGTTCTTTAAAAAAAAACAAAAGAGCCTCCAGAGACCATACTGCTGGTATTCCTGTTGGGAAATTACCAGAAAGAGCTGAGGAGAAATTGTCTTTTTTTCCTTATCACTTAAATTGACAAACTTCTTTCTTAAACATCTTTTACCAATCAACTACAAGTAGTAGCCCTTAGAGGCCTTGAGCCATTTGAAAATTGAAACAAATCATGCATCTTAAATGCATTTTGCTGTGTACCTACTGTGCTTGGTGCTAACAATACATTAAGAAATTTTATGCTTCAGGGTGTTGCAGTCTAGTTTGGGATAGAGGGTAGTGAACTACTTCTAATATAGATAGTAGTAGAAGTCTGGAGAGTTAGACTGCCTGTGTTCAGATCCCAGCTCCACAACTTGGTAGCTGTTAACCTTGGGCACCTCATTTAACTGGTATTTTCAGTTTTTAATAAAGCTAATAATAGACCTACTTTGTTGGATTGTTATAAAGGTATTTGCTAAAAATGGAACAGTGCCTGATGGAAAGTAAGCACTCCACATGCTAGCTACTGCTATTATTTTTAGAAGCAGTAGTAGTTTTTGTTGTAATTACAATAGTATTTCCACTCAGTAGTGTTCTTTCATAGCTTATTAAAGAGAACAGTGATGGATACACCAGCATCTTATACAGAGATGTAGTTTAGAATAAAATTTTCTGAAAATAAAAACTCCACAGGACCATACTTAGCAAAGGGAACAAGAACATTTCCTAACATTTAAAATTATTTTCCATTAGTGTTAAATACCATATTAACACTTCTTTGCTGCTTGATAATACAATAAAGTTCACCCAGTTCTTCATCCTTGTCTTCAGTTACCAGTGTTTTTATCAGGGATTGAAGTCATGCCTGCTAAGTCTGATGGTACTGAGGAAAAGTGTTGTTGTTCAGTTGCTAAGTTGTGTCCAACTCTTTGTGATTCCATGGACTGTAGCACACCAGGTTTTTCTGTCCTTCACTGTCTCCTGGAGTTTGCTCAAACTCCTGTTCATTGAGTCAGTGATGCCATCCAACCGTCTCAAGTCTCTGTTACCCCTGCTTCTCATGCCCTCAGTCTTTCCCAGCATCAGGGTTTTTCCAATGAGTTGGCATTTCATATCAGGTAGCCAAAGTATTGGAGCTTCAGCATTAGTCCTTCCAATGAATACTCAGGGTTGATTGATGAAAAGTGTATTGGTTACTAATACATGGCTATAACATACCTTGATAAAGCTGGATATTCATGTGTAAGACAGCATCAAATTTAATGAAAGATTGTATATAAGCAGCACCTGCTGGAAAAACAGTACTATTTCCGACTATGTAAAATTAAAAGTGCAACTACAGAGTTTTGAAAGCCTCAGAAATAAAGGCAGGATTTGGAGAAATTAAAGCTCTTAAAATAAAACATACTGTCACATTTGATATTTAAATTATTCTATTGTCTTTCCCTTTCTTTATAATAAGATTTCAGATTCATCTATTTGGAGACGTTTCTGTGGTCCTGGGAAGAGGCAGTGGGACACATTGGATTTTACTTAATTATTTTAGCTCTTTTTTGCTGCTTTCAATTTGTGTGTGCGTGTTTGTATGTAAATGCCGTAAAACCTCAGGAGGGAGATAGGAAAGGCTTACTGTTTTTTCTTCTCGCATCTCCCCTTGAACCTCTTCAAGAGACAACTTCTAGTGAAGGCTTGTTGGTATAGTGAAATGGGTGTGGACTTACCCATAATTTTGTGAAAACCAAATTCAGGTCCCCTACTTGCTAGCAAGTTACATGATGTCTAACTTGCATTTCTCTCTCCATCTGTAAAATTGAAGAACAACATCTTGGAGTTGAGAACCATTCCGATTTTTTTTTTTTTCCACTTTTTGAGAATTTTGTTAAGAACAGCATAAGATTGATTGCTACCTTTATTATTTTTTAATAGTTTGACTTAGTGAACAGCAGTTTATGGTTAGGTTGTTAGAACCTCTCAGTATGTATGTCCCAATTGTTGACGCTTTTATAGAACATGCACCTGTTAAGAATCATTGTTGGTAGGAATACTCTTGACAGTAATTTTGAAGAGTAAATCAGATTGTATTTTAATAATTATCTTTACTTCTGGGTGAGCTGGATGAATGCTCCTCTGCCCTAATGACATGGTTTTATTCTCACAAACTAAAAATTACTTCAAAACACAGCCGCTCATACTCTTGTTTGAAAGAATGGCTATAGATCATTTACTGAAATCATAATTTTTGGCAGTTAGCTTCCTGTGTTTGTCTTTACAATCTAATACTGTGGGCCAATTAATTCATAAGCCTTTATTTGTGGTCTATCTTGTTAGAGTTTCTTTAAATATTACCATCTTGCAGATAACATTGTGTATAAACCTTTCTAGTATATTGGAATATTTAACTAAAAGAACATTTTTCTCGTGCAATAGAATCTCTTCGCCTTGGCTGGTGATGAAGAACCAGAGGTACGGAAAAATGTATGCCGGGCACTTGTGATGTTGCTTGAAGTTCGGATGGATCGCTTGCTTCCTCACATGCATAATATAGTTGAGGTAATACAAGCAATTTAAAAACTTTCTCCTCCTCTTCCCCTCAAGGAAATTCTTGGGCACAAAATGTACAGTATGAAATCACTGTTTTCTTATTTGTCACATTCGGGGGTGGGGGGGGCGAAGGTCTGATGTTGAAGCTGAAACTCCAATACTTTGGCCACCTCATGCGAAGAGTTGACTCATTGGAAAAGACCCTAATGCTGGGTAGGATTGGGGGCGGGAGGAGAAGGGGACGACAGAGGATGAGATGGTTGGATGGCATCACTGACTCGATGGACATGGGTTTGGGTAGACTACAGGAGTTGGTGATGGACAGGGAGGCCTGGCGTGCTGCAATTCATGGGGTCGCAAAGAGTCGGACACGACTGAGCGACTGAACTGAACTATAAAAATTAGTTATGATTGCCTTAAAATTTTAAATTATCATTATGGTGATTTTTCTTTCATGAGATTTAAGATGTTATAGAGAGGAAAGTAATTTACAGAAGTAGATAGCTTTTAACTGTAGTGTAACTAGGAAATATTTAGATTATTTGTATTTACTAGGTGGGACTTAGGCCAGTAAAATTGTAGTAGATAAAAGTTTGTTTTCTACACGTTACTGGTAAGTTGATCTGATCAACTTTTGGTTTATGGTAACAGTGAGATTTCTAAGTCAAAAATACATAACCTTTATAGTGAGTTCCAGTAGACCATTTAGATTTTAAAAGGCTCTCTTTCAGTTTTTATGTGATTAAAATAATTTTATTAGGATATTATAAGTACATTGATCATTGATCAGCCATAATTAAAGTAAGGAATACATAATAACAACTTACTATTAGGACAGTGTAATTTATTGGGCAATACTCATTATTGCTAGAAGTCATGCCTAATTTTCATATTACTGAACATAGTTGTACTTGAAGGATGGCATCTCTAAGACTTGTTAGAGGAAGGATAGCATTCATGATGTTCAGCAATTCCTTTTCTAAAACATTAGGAGAAATAGATATAGTGATACGGATATGTAGCAGCAAAATGGGAATAAATGACATTTTTGCTGATAAACCTGTTCTCTCTGAAATGTTGAGAATCAGGTGGCGTTGATTGAAAATTTCGTGAGAGTTTGGAGTTAACCAGAAAATTAAGAAAAATGTTTTATCGTTTGTCATGTCACACCTGGGGAACCTAATTTGTGAGGCTGCAGTTCTTTCTTCAGCAATGTTCAGCATTGTAGTAGGACATGGGAGGGGGTGACCTATCACAGTAGTTGTGTTGCTGTATTTTGTAATATGAGATGTTTAATTCAGGAATTCATCACTTGACCCCAGTTTTAACCCCGGGTACATGGGGAATTCATGCTTTTGATTCTTTTATTTTTGCATGTAAGGTTTTTATGGAGGGGTGGGGTTTGCCAAACCGCACAGCTTGCAGGATCTTAGTTCCCTGGCTAGGGATCAAACCCAGGGCCCCAGCAGACAGAGCACTGAGTCCTAGCCACTGTATCACCAGGGAATTTCCTGGGTTTTGAGATTTTTTTTTTTAAAGGAGGGTAGGTTTGGATAGATTTGGAGATAGATCAGATAGATGTTCTTCCAACTAAATGAATTTGGCTTGGTATGTTCAAGACATGATAAACCTATTTTGTTGGCAACTAAAAATTGCAGTTGACAAATGTCTCTACTTTATTTAAAAAAAATCTTGTATAATATGTATGTATCTTCTTAAACATTGGAAGCATTAATATATATAGTTGACCCTTGAACAACACAGGTTTTAACTGCATGGGTCCACTCATAGACAGTTTTTTTTTTGTTGTTTTTTGTTTTTACTAAATATGTACTACAGTACTGCATAACCCAAGATTGGCTGAAACTGCAGATGAGGAACTGTATATATGGAAGATTGGCTATATATGTGGATTATTTGACTGCTTGAAGAGTTGGCACCCCAACCCTTGGTTGGTTCGAGGGATAGTTGTAATTATAAGAGACAGTTTGGGTAGTTATATTATAAAAAGATTATCCATTTTATGAAAGGTTTAATGGAGTTTATTTTGGGAAGCAGACAGACATGAATTGGATACTTTATATTAGGCAACATTCTAAAACAGTAGTTCTTAAGTTTGGCTGCTTTTTAAAATTGGTTAGGCAGCTTTTTTAAAAAAATCCAAACCCTGAATTGAGAACTGCTGTAAAGGGTAAGGCCCATAGCAAAGGACTCTTAAGTGCTAAAATTGGATTAGGTTTTAATTGTATGCTTTGAACTGATTAATACTATGGCTCTTTTGTTTACAGTACATGCTACAGAGGACCCAAGATCAAGATGAAAATGTGGCTTTAGAAGCCTGCGAATTTTGGCTCACTTTGGCTGAGCAGCCAATATGCAAAGATGTACTCATAAGGCATCTTCCCAAGTAAGTATTTCTTCTTACCAGTGCTGTCTTGTTAACAGTGATTTCTCATTTTCATATTTTTAGATTGCATACTTATGCCATCAGGTGGTAAAGTTCTAAAGAAGTTGAGCTTAATTTTACTGATGGTATAAGCAAAGACATTTATTTAAGAAGCAATTCCTTTTGTTTTCTAAACTACATGAGGGTGGTTTATGCTGTGAATTATAACTACTTTGGATAATCCATGGCAGTTTTTTATAATCTTTTAATTTTGACTGTGGACTCTTTTCCCCCCTCCAAAGGTCTTCTTACTAGTTATGCTAAGCAGTTTTTGGTTAACATATTGTTAAGTCTATTTTTAACCCAATGAATGCTGTTAAGTCAGTTTTTTAAATACATTTTTCCAGTATTGAGATAAATTGAAATTGATGTAAAACTATTATTTTTAGGTATATAGCAATGATTTATGAAATATATATGAAATCAATTAAAGTCAGTTACTTTTAAAAGTAGTGCTCATATTCTTTTGAAAATAAAATACAGGCTCATAAACTTAATTTTCTACATGAAAGCTTAAACTCCATTGGATTTCTACCCCCTTAAATAATCAGTTGTTATTTTTGGTGTGTCTTTTAATGTGTTTTTTTCCTGTGTTAATATTGTATGCATGTGTGCATGTTCGGTCGACTCAGTGGACTGTAGCCCGCCAGTCTCCCCTGTCCTTGGAATTTCCCAGGCAAGAATTCTGGAGCAGGTTGCCATTTCCTCCTCCAGGGGATCTTCCCAACCCAGGGATCGAATCCACATTTCCTGCGCTGGCAGGTGGATCCTTTACCACTGAGCCTGAGCTACCTGGGATGCCGAATACTGTATACCAGATGTCATATATTCAGTGTTTTGGAAAGAAACAAGTTTGATAGTATGAATAAGGCATCTATTTATAGTTAGTGCTTAAAATTTTGATTTACTGTTTTGTGGTTGGCTCGTCAGTTATTACAAGTTGTGCCCTTTCCTCCATGGCATTAGTCTAAACTTTGAAGTACTGTTCCATCATGGTGTTCTCTAGTGAAGTTACACCAGTTTATAATACACTAGCAGTGTCTCATTTTGTCACAACTTTTGCCACCCATTAATTACATTTTTTCTAATCTTAGCCATCTAATATGCCAAAAAATAACCATTTGTTTTAATATGTTGTATTAGTGGAGTCACATTTTTTTCAGAAGTTAGTATACTCGGATATTCTCATTTTCATGTAGTCAGTTCTTAACCAGGAAAACCATTCCACCTATATTTTATTCTGGTCAATCTAGAATTTATTTGGGAGTAAAGCCTAAGGTGTGCTAAGTAGATTCCCCCCACTTACCCTCCACCCCACCAGGAAATTTATTCTTCTCTCTAATTTGTGATGCCACTCGTACAATATGCTTGTTTCTTACTATTGGATCATATAATTTTAAGTCTTACAAAAAACAGACATTAAGTCTTATAAAGCTGAAGAGATTTTATTAATGCAAACCTAAGCTCTAACATTGGAGAAGGAAATGGCAACCCACTCCAGTGTTCTTGCCTGGAAAATCCCATGGACAGAGGAACCTGGTGGGCTATAGTCCATGGGGTCACAAAAGAGTCGGACACGACTTAGTGACTGAACAACAAAAAGCTCTAACATTAGGAGATGATAAGAGCAGTTATAGATTGGTGGTCTCTTTGATTACCCTAATAAAATCCAAATTTTTTTAAGCAACCAGTAACTTGGTAGCAGGCTAAACGATCAGCAATTTTAGCTGATCTTTTGATGAGATGTGGAGAAGGCAATGGCAACCCACTCCAGTACTCTTGGATGGAAAATCCCATGGACGGAGGAGCCTGGTAGGCTGCAGTCCATGGGGTCACGAAAAGTCGGACACGGCTCATGAAAGTGAAGTGAGCGACTTCACTTTCATGCACTGGAGAAGGAAATGGCAACCCACTCCAGTGTTCTTGCCTGCAGAATCCCAGGGATGGGGGAGCCTGGTAGGCTGCCGTCTGTGGGGTCACACAGAGTCGGACACGACTGAAGCGACTTAGCAGCAGCAGCAGTTGATGAGATAAGATCAAAATGAGATCTCTTATTTCACATAGAAAACATTAATGTAACAAAAAATAGGATTAAATTCTTTTATCTGTTTCTGGGCTATGTTGTGTGGTTTTGTTGTAGTTTTTAGCCAGTAGTATGTTCTTTTGGTTATTGAGCATCTGTTATCTGGTAGAACAGGTCTTTTTTCACCAGAATTATTTTGTTTTTTTCCCACCTTTATTCTTACACATAATACATTAATATCTCCTGGGGCTTATTAATGAATTGGTCCATATAAAACAATTAACCCAGTGCCAAGTACTCAGTAAACATTCATTGTTGGTATTAACGTCATTGCCTTTCCATGATGTTGCATTAAAATTCTCTTCTTGTTTTCTAAAACATGAGGCTTCAGGAGAAAGCTTTTTAACAATTCTTTACTCAGTCACTTAGCTGTGTCCAACTCTTCTGCGACTCCATGGACTGTAGCCCACCAGGCTCCTCTATCCATGGGATTCTCCAGGCAAGAATACTGGAGTGGGTTGCCATGCCCTCCTCCAGGGGATCTTCCCGACCCAGGGATCAAACTGCACCTCTTGCATTGGCAGGTGGATTCTTTACCACTGAGCCACCTGGGAAGCCTGAACCTTAGCTTACTCATCTGTAAAACAGGGATCATTATACCTTTCTCACTAGGTTATAAAGAAGTTGCTTTATCAATAAGCCCACAGCTGGTACTCATATGAATATGAATTTCTTTTGCCTATTCATTCTTTTCCCATGCCACCCAGGACAATTAAAGGTAGAATTTGGAAGCAGCAGGCTGTGGACATTGTTACGTTTCCAGAGTATTCTCCTACCTTTTGTCCTCATTAGACTCATTTTAGTGTGTAAGGTTGAACAGTGAGAAAACAAAGTTTAAGAAACCTGTCAAAGATAAAAACCATCATAGCTGCAAGAGGAACTAAAGTTAGTATTTTGACCTTTACCTAACATGTTTTGATACATATTTTTTTTAACTAGTCATAAATATTTCAGTATACCTGAAATCCCATGTTTACAGACATCATGGTTCTCTTTTGGTGACTACATAATATTTAAGATTGAATATAGTATCCTAACTTAACTATTATTGAAAATTTCTTAAGAAATTAAAATTAAAATTTCCAAACTTTTATCAGACTATGATAGACTATGTCCATAGAGCTCTTTTTTCTTTTTTCATTATTTCTTTTGAATAAAATCCTTCAAATTTTCTGTTTTTATATTTTAAACACTATCATCTCTTTTATTAAAAGGAATAGAAATACTGAATGTAGGCTCATTGTTAAAATGTCAGCCGTTTAGAAATAAAGTAGAAGATGGGTATTGTCCCTTTTTAGCCTACTCACTCACCTCTGAAGATACCAGTTTATTGCGTAGCTTTCCTAGTTAGTCTGTGTATATAAGTAATTATATAGCTAATCTTATTTTTTAAATAATTTTTTATTGGAGGTTAGTTGATTTACAATGTTCTGTTAGCTTCAGATGTGCGGCAAAGTGAATCAGTTGCACATGCACGTATATCCACTCATTTTTAGGTTCTTTTCCTATATAGGCCATTACAGAATTTTAAGTAGAGTTCCCTGTGCTCTACTTAGTCCCCTATTTTATATATTGTCGTCATACTCAGTCACGTCCAACTCTTTTGCGACCCCATGGGCTGTAGTCCACCAGGCTCCTCTGTCCATGGGGTTTCCCAGGCAAGAGTACTAGAGTAGGTTGCCATTTCCTTCTCCAGGGGATCTTTCTGACCTAGGGATCAAACCTACATCTCTTATATCTCCTGAATTAGCAGGTGGATTCTTGACCACTGTGCCACATGGGAAACCCATTTTATATAAAACTGTATTTATTTAATCAATCCCAATCTCCCAATTTATCCTGCCCAACACCCCCCCCCCCCCCCCCGCCCATGACTATAAGTGTGTTTTCTGCATCTGTGACTTTATTTTTGTTTTGTAAGTTAATTTGTACCTTTTTTTTTCTTACCACATATAAGCAATATATTTGTCTTTCTCTCTCTCTGACTTAACTTCACTCGATGACAATCTCTAGGTCTGTCCATGTTGCTGCAAATGGCATTATTTTTGTTCTTTTTTATGGTGAGCTTCTTTTCATGTGCTTTTTTTGGCCGTCTGTATGTCTTTGGAGAAATGTCTATTTAGATCTTCCACTTTTTGATTGGGTTGTTTGTGTCTTTTTTTTTTTTTTTTTTCAGCTGCATGAGCTATTTGTGTGTTTTAGAGATTAATTCCTTGTTGTGTGCTTTGTTTGCAAATATTTTCTCTCATTCTGAGGGTTGTCTTTTTATTAATGGTTTCCTTTGCTGTACAGAAGCATTTTAAAGTTTAATTAAGTCCCATTTGTTTGTTTTTGTTATTTTCATTATTCTGGGAGGTCGATCAAAAAAGATCATGCTGCAGTTTATGTCAATGTTCTACCTATGCTGTCCTCTATGAGTTTTATAGTATCTGGTCTTAAATTTAGGTCTTTAATCCGTTTTAAGTTTATTTTTGTGTATGGTGTTAGGGAGTGATTCATTTCATTCTTTGACGTGTATAGCTGTCCACTCTTGCTGGCACCACTTATTGAAGACACTTTTCTCCATTGTATATTCTTACCTTCTTTGTCATGGATTAGGTGACCGTAGATACGTGGGTTTATCTCTGGACTTACTATCCGGTTTCACTGAAATACATTTCTGTTATGTGCCAGCACCATGCTGTTTTGATTACCCTAGTATTGTTGTATAGTCCGAAGTCAGGGAGCCTGATTCCTCCAACTTTGTTTTCTTTCTCAAGATTGCTCTGGCTATTCTGGGTCTTTTGTGTTTTCATACAAATTGTGAGATTATTTGTTCTAGTTCTGTGGAAAATATCATTGGTAACTTGATAGGGATTGCAATGAATCTGTAGGTCACTTTAGGTGGTGTAGTCATTTTGACAATAGTGATTCTTCTAATCAAAGACATGGGATAACTCTCCATCTGTGTCATTTTTTATTTCTTTCATCAGTATCTTATAGTTTCTGAGTACTGGTCCTTTGCCTCCTTGAGTAGGTTTATTCTTAGGTATTCTTCTTTTTGATGTAATGGTAAATGGGATTATTTCCTTAATTTCTCTTTCTGATCTTTTGTTGTTAGTGTATAGGAATGCATCCTTTATTTCTTTTTCTTACCTGATTGCTGTGGCTAGGAATCTCATTGTTTTTAACTCAAATGGATATGAGCTTTATGTATTTTGCACCTGTGGTTTTTTGTTTTTGAAATTTCACTGTCATTTATTTCTTCGTTTATAACCGTGTGCATCCAAAAATAAGATCCTTACAGGATCTTAGTTCCCCAACCAGGGATTAAAACCCAGCCCCTACAGTGAAAGCAGAGTTCTAACCACTGGACTGCTGAGAAATTCCCAGTTGTAATTTATTTTTAACCAGGTCCTTAGTGATGAACATTTAAATTGTTTTCATTGTTCTTAGTCTTGCATCACGGAACATCAGTCTTTAAGAATTGGGAATGTTCATTCATGTATTTGGGATAAACTCTTCGGGAAGAAATTGCAACAAAAAGAAATTATTGTTTTTATTTTTAAGCATTCTTGACAAGCTATCTTGTCCACTTTAAAATTCCATCCAGTAGATTCTATGCATGAGTATGTAAAAGGTCTGAGATACATATTTGGAGACCTCATCATTGGAGAAGGGCATACATAGAATGTGCTATAAGGCAGTATAAACAGTAGTGGTGGGATTATTAGTATTCATGAGGTTGTTGAGACCTTGAGATCTTTAGATCTTTGTTTCATGAATTTCTGTCTTTATAGGTTGATCCCTGTGTTAGTGAATGGCATGAAGTATTCAGATATAGATATTATCCTACTTAAGGTAAGGAAACTATTCCCTGATGAATAAGGATGTTTATTTTCATTGACTTCTAGATCTTTGAATTTGACTAATAGGACATTTATTTAGAGTAGGCTCTATTTAAATAGGCTTTCTGTTACATAATATGCTATGGAGTTCAAAGATAGAGGCAAACATAATGAATTTGGCTGGCAGTAGAGTCTGGCTTAATTGAAACTTAACTCGATGGTGACTCTAGTGGAGTTAGCATGAATTTCCTGTTAATTCTGACTGTTTGGGGTTCATTTTAAAATCATCTTGAATATGTTCTGAATTTGATTCAGATACTCTAGATTATACCAGATGTTGGGAAACGGTCTTATGTGGTTGAAGGTCCCTGATAATCTAACATGGGTTATGTGATAGCCTATTCTCCCCTTCACAGCCAACGGTTTTCTACGCAGGGGCAAGCAGAAGATGTGTGCAGTTGACCCTTGAACAATGGGACGTTAGGGGCACTGACCTCCAGTGCAGTCAGAAATCCCTGTACAACTTCACAGTTGGCCCTTCGTGTCCATGGTTCCATATCTGCAAATTCAACCAACCACAGATTATGCAGTCGTCTAATACTTCGTTTACTGGAGGGAAATCTGCATCCTGTTTGAACTGGACATGCAGTACACACCCATACTGTTCAAGTGTCAACCGTATTTCAGAATCACGCATCATGCTATCTGTGAATATTCTCATTCTTGTACCCATGTACATACTATTAGCTTACAGTGAATATAACCAGAATTTTCCTTTTAAAAAATACACAGGGTGATGTTGAAGAAGATGAAACAATCCCTGATAGTGAACAAGATATAAGGCCACGGTTTCATCGGTCAAGGACCGTGGCTCAGCAGCATGATGAAGACGGGATTGAAGAGGAGGAGGACGACGACGATGAGATCGATGATGACGACACGATTTCTGACTGGAACCTGAGTAAGTCATGAGAGAAGCACAGTCGCCTGCTTGGATAACAGTTTAATTGAGACATAACTCACATCCTACAATGCCCTCATACACAGTTCACTTACCACACAAAAGAAAACAGTCTAGTGGTTTTCAGTGTATTCACAGAGTTGTGCAACCATCACCTCGGTAAAGCGTGAAACATTTTGTCACCCTAAGAGAAACTACATACTTAGTAGTCATTCCCATTTTCTGAACTCTCCTGGACATTTTCTATAAGTGGAATTCTACAAAAAGTGGTCCTTTTTTGACTGATTCATCTGTTCATTAGCAGATGGACATTTTGTTTCCCCCTTTGGCTGTTGTGAGTAGTCATGCTGTGAACAGTTATCTAAGGTATGATATGTGGTCCTAAGTGTTCGGTTCTCTTGGGTATATACCCAGGAATAGGATTACTGGATCACGTGGAAACTTTTATGTTCAGTATTCTGAGGTACTGCCAGACGGTTTTTCACACTTATTCCGCCATTGCTTCCCCCCTAGCAGTGTCTTAGGGCTACAGGTTCTCCACATGTTTGCCCATACTTTTGGGGTGTCTTCTGCATGTGAAGTAGTGATTTATTGTGGGTTTGTTTTGTTTCTTCCTGATGGGTCTGTTCTTCATTTGCTTGTCATCATATTCCTTAAAAAGACTTTAATCTCACAGTGTCACTTGTCAAAGGGGTATATGTTTTGTTGGATACAAAATATATAGGAAATATGTTTTGTTGGATGCAAAAATGTATGTTTGATACAAAATACATACACCATAGGAACATTGGCCATGGCTTTTCCTGTTTTCCTAACGAAGTTATTTTCTGTATGTCATAATTTGCATGAGGATTGGTTGATCATCATGCATATTTCTAAGATAATGTAAATTCCTTTCTCATCCAAACTTCCAGATAAGCTTTTTAAAATTTCTGTTTTCAACATTAGCTACAAATCCACATCATCCGTTCAGCCTGTGTTGTGGGCCACACACTAATTAGATAACTCTGAGGAGAACCTAGACACCTGTGTTTGAGTTTTACTTGGGTGCTGGTTTTTAAATCTGTACTTCTATAGTTCACAGCACATTGGATGTTTTGGGCCACTAATTCTTTGATAAAGGCTTGTCCTGCGCATTACAGGATTTTGAGCAGCATCCCTGATCACTCTCCAGTGGAAGGCGTAGCACAGGAGATTAGAGGGAGAACATGCCTAAGATTGTGACAAGCAGCAGTGTCTTGAGATATTGCCAGGTGGTCCCTGGGGACACAGAATCACCACCAGTTAAGAACCACTCTGTGATTCAGAAGACTGAGATTTCTAATAACTGATGGCACGGTTAAGGACGTGAATCATTATCCTGAACTGTGTCATTCATTTGGATAGTTCCCTATAACAGTTTCTGAGAGTGACCAATGTGCCCAGTCCTAGGCCAAGGGCTTTGTATGCATATCACGTTTAATCTTTTCAACAGCCTTAGGTAGGTAAAGATACTGCAAAAAGAGAAACTTGCCCAAGGTTAGCATAGCTAGTACTGGTGGCACATGTAGTTCTGGAACCCATATGTTACAGAACAAGAAAACCCAAGGTCTTCATTACTATCACAAATTACTTCCCATTGTATACCAACTGTAAGGTTAGGGGGAGGATGAATTAAGATTTAATGTAGATAACGGTAAAAGTAATAATGTATGTTGCATTGAGGGGTGGGGGGACACTACTTTTCACTCATCTATATGTTTTTCCATAAGCAGCTACAGGCTTACCTGTATGGGCTTACCTTAGCCTGTCACGCTTTGCTTTCTTACACTTCATCAGTTCAGTTCAGTCACTCACTTGTGTCCGACTCTTTTGCGACCCCATGGACTGCAGCACACCAGGCCTCCCTGTCCATCACCAGCTCCTGGAGTTGACTCAAACTCTTGTCCATTTAGTCAGTGATGCCATCCAACCATCTCATCCTATGTCGTCCCTTTCTCCTCCTGCCCTCAATCTTTCCCAGCATCAGAGTCTTTTCAAATGAGTCAGTTCTTCGCATTAGGTGGCCAAAGTATTGGAATTTCAGCTTCAGCATCAGTCCTTCCAATGAATATTCAGGACTGATTTCCTTTAGGATGGACTGGTTGGATCTCCTTGTAGTCCAAGGGACTCTCAAGAGTCTTCTCCAACACCACAATTCAAAAGCATCAATTCTTCAGTGCTCAGCTTTCTTTATAGTCCAACTCTCACATCCATACATGACCACTGGAAAAACCATAGCCTTGACTAGACAGACTTTGTTGGCAAAGTAATGTCTCTGCTTTTCAATATGCTGTCTTGGTTGGTCATAACTTTTCTTCCTAGGAGCAAGTGTCTTTTAATTTCATGGCTGCAGTCACCATCTGCAGTGATTTTGGAGCCCCCCAAAATAAAGTCTGACACTGTTTCCACTCTTTCCCCATCTATTTGCCATGAAGTGATGGGACCAGATGCCATGGTCTTAGTTTTCTGAATGTTGAGTTTTGAGCCAACTTTTTCACTCTCCTCTTTGACTTTCATCAAGAGGCTCTTTAGTTCTTCTTCGCTTTCTGCCATTAGGGTGATGTTGTCTTCGTATCTGAGGTTATTGATATTTCTCCTGGCCATTTTGATTCCAGCTTGTGCTTCATCCAGTCCAGCATTTTGCATGATGTACTCTACATATGAGTTAAATAAGCAGGGTGGCAGTATACAACCTTGGCGTTCTCCTTTCCTGATTTGGAACCAGTCTGTTGTTTCATGTCCCGTTCTAACCGTTGCTTCTGATCTGCGTACAGATTTCTCAGGAGCCAGGTCACGTGGTCTGGTATTCCCATCTCTTTCAGAATTTTCCACAGTTTTTCTTATACTTCATAGATAATGCATTTTTTTATAAAGTGAAGTTTGTAGCAACCCTCCATTCATCAAGTCTGTTGGTGCCATTTTTCCAATAGCATTTACTGACTTTTGTGTCTCTCTCATATTTTGGTAGTTCTTGGAATATTTCAAACTTTTGTTATTATTATATTTGTTATGACAGTGTATCAACAGTGATCTTTGATGTTAACTGTTTTAATTGTTTTGGGGCTCCATGAACCATGCTCATAAGATGGAGACCTGTACGTATGTTGTACGTGTTCTGACTGCTCTTTCCACAAGCCATTCCCTATCTCTCCCCCTCTCCTTGGGCCTCCCTGTTCTCTGAGACACAACACTGTTGAAATTAGACCGATTAATAACCTTTCAGTGTCCTCTTGAATGTTCAGGTGAAAAGAAGAGTTGCGTATCTCTCACTTTAAAGAAAAAGTTAGAAATGATTAAGCTTAGCAGAGAAGCAATGTTAAAACTGCAGATAATGGTTAGCATTTTTTTAGCTATAAAGTGTGTATCAGTTAAGGTGTGTACGTGATCTTTTTAGACATAAACTATTACACACTTAATATAAATAACACTGTAACTTGAGCAGAACTTTTATATGTACTTGGAAGCGAAAAGTTTCATTTGACTCACTTTATTGCAGTGGTTTAGAATTGAACCTGCAGTATCTGAGGTACGCCTGCATCTTCTTTTTTGGAAGAGACCCTGATTTTCCAGAAGAGAAATCAGATTGTGTGTACTTTGCTGATTCTTTTCTCCACGTCATACAACTCATTCTGTATTAGTACTTAGAAGATTTCGTTTTGTTTCATGGCAGTGTAATATTTATATGCATGTAACTACCATACAGTTTAACTAAGACCCTTATTGATGAGTAAAGTGTTATTTCTGGCCAGTGTAACAGCCAGAAATTTATTTTTTTTAAAAAAAAATTGGTAGTATATACAAAATAAAATATTTTCATGATTAGTTTACTGATCCTTGGTCATAAAGTGTTTTGGTCAATAGATTTTTTTTCTTGTGATTACCTCCTATTTAATTGAATTCTTTAAAACTGTTTTCTAGAGGTAGATTTATAGATATGTAACTGAATGATAGTAGAAGTTAATATAATGTTTTTGAATTAAATATTTCCTTAGGAAAATGTTCTGCAGCCGCTCTAGATGTTCTTGCAAATGTATATCGTGATGAACTTTTGCCACATATTTTGCCCCTTTTGAAAGAATTACTTTTTCATCATGAATGGGTTGTTAAAGAATCAGGCATCTTGGTTTTAGGAGCAATTGCTGAAGGTAAGTCTAAGTCAAACTGTAAAGTCCTCAACAGGTGCTAATGTGACATGGCTACTTTAAGGAATAGTTAAGCAGAAACTGTTCACATACTTTGTTTACTGACTTGTGTTCCTAGTAAGATAAGACTGTTGAAGTAAATAAGACTGTGATCCACGTTAACCTTAAAAAGGATATTGGAGTCTAAAAGCCATCTTAGAATGAGTTTTTACTTTTGAGCTAGTTAATTATTATTAAACAACCATAGACTGACTTACAACCCCAGCCAGATATTTTGCAAGTGCTTTTGTTATGATGAAGAGAACAGAATGAGAGGGTTCTGATACCGGAAACATCCCTGTTGCTAGAAAAAGAACTTCTATAGGTAGGTGTAAGGAACGTAAGTCAAGTGTCATCAACCCTAGAAAGAATTATTATTCTTTCCTAGCTGTAAATGTCTGTCTATAAGAAATTGAAGCATTTTGCATAATTTCTGTAGCAGAAGTAAAATGAGCTTTCCTATCCCTACTAGGAAGACAGGGAAGCCTGGCGTGCTGGAGGCCGTGGGGTCACAGAGTCAGACACGAGGGAGTGAACAGCAAACCCTACTAGAAGATACTTAAGAGCAGTTAGCTCTCATTTCAGATATGTAAAAGTTCTGAAACAGATTATTAAATACACTTATTAGAATGGAAATGATTGAATCTTTTTCATGGATGTATCTATCAGTTAGGTATTCAACTGAAATAATTTTGACCACATTTGAGCACTTCCTGAAATATTTGGGTTTTTTTTTCCTAGGTTGCATGCAAGGCATGATTCCATACCTACCTGAGCTCATTCCTCACCTTATTCAGTGCCTCTCTGATAAAAAGGCTCTTGTGCGTTCCATAACGTGCTGGACTCTTAGCCGCTATGCACACTGGGTAGTCAGCCAGCCCCCAGACACGTACCTGAAGCCATTAATGACAGAACTGCTAAAACGTATCCTGGATAGCAACAAGAGAGTACAAGAAGCTGCCTGCAGGTAAGACAGATTCATAACAGATTGTTCATGGCAGAAGGGAGTGTGAGGATTTCAGGGAGAAACTAATTTTCAGGCCTGTGATGAAACGTTGATATTAAACTGTTAGTGGGGTTTTTGTTATCCGTATCTTCCAGCTGATGGTTTTGCAAGTCCAAATGAGACTCTTAACTAGAGATTTGTATTTGCTATTTTCTTCAGATTTTTTTTTCCTCACTGGCTATAACATTAGCGTTATCTTTCACCCTCATTCCCACAGATATTTGGAGTGGTTGTGGCAAGAGTCCTATTCTTTGAGAAATACACAAGTTTGAGCAGGATTGACTTAGTTAGTCTACAGTCAGCTCCATAACCCCTCAGGAAGTCCCGTGGTGACCACCCATCTGCCACAAGTGGTTCAACTCCAATAACCACTTTTGTCAGTTGCATTTGGGGTTGTCTGTTCATCAGATCAGCAGTTTCATTACTATCAATATTTCAGTTTTCTGGAATAAATCTTCATGTTCTAAAAACGCTTGCCATTTATGTTTATAGTTCTTAATTTTTCAAGTAGAATTGCTTCTACTGTTCACTTTGTTAATAAGGAAGAAACAGCTGCTGAAAGAGAGGAAAGTAAGTTTAAGTGTAGTTAGACTGTACCAGATTTGAAAGAGTTCTAATTCATAATGATATGAAAGAAAGTTAAACAAGGGAGCTTTGGTGATTAATAGCACCAAATTTTTTTTAAGGGAAGGGAGGGTGCACGTTATGTTTGGTTTCTGGTAGTTGTTTCATTCAGCAAGGTTTTTTTACTAATTGTTAGACATAGTAAAATGTTGTGCTTACAGTCTCTGCCATCTTAAAATTTATAGGCTAGCAAGGTATATAGTTTGTGGAAAGCACTATGAGAGAAATACAGTTCAGCGTTAATGAGCAAGACTTTAATTAACAAATGGCTTAAGCCCATCGTTTTAGGAAGTTCCTGCCTGGCTAGGACAGAAGAATATAGCCTTAATTTTACAAATGAAAGGCCAGATACACCTTGAAGTCAAGAAAAATTTAAGTATAAGTTGAAGTAATTGCCCTGAGACCCTAGAGTTTGTTCCTTTCTTGTGTATTTGTCCTAACAAATAAGCTACAAGTAAACAACTTTCTAATAACAAATGCATTGTTGCATTCTCATGTATAGTGTAGGGCTTAGAGAAAAAATTTTAAACTTTACTGAAGAAAAATTGACAAACATAATTGCATGTACTTAAAGTATACAGCATGTTGATTTGATACATAAATATGGTAGAACACTTACCAAGATAAACTTAGGTAACTCTTTTTTGTGAGAATGCTTAAGATCTACTCAGCAACTTTTAAGTACTCAATGCTGTTTGGCACCCCACTCCAGTACTCTTGCCTGGAAAATCCCATGGATGGAGGAGCCTCGTAGGCTACAGTCCATGGGGTCACTAAGAGTCGGACACGACTGAGCGACTTCACTTTCACTTTTCACTTTCATGCACTTTAAGAGAAGGAAATGGCAACCCACTCCAGTGTTCTTGCCTGGAGAATCCCAGGGACGGTGGAGCCTGCTAGGCTGCCATCTATGGGGTCGCACAGAGTCGGACACGACTGAGGTGACTTAGCAGTGCTGTTTTAACCGTCATCACCATGCTGTATATTAGATACTTTGAAATTTATTTTTATAGTTGAAAATTTGTGGCTGCCAGCACCTCATTCCCTCTCCCACTAAGAGAAACGTTTGAGAGACCGTGATACTGCTCTGTTCTCAGACATCTCAAACACACTGTTAAAAATGCTGTCATTTTGTGGCGCTTGGTATGCAAATGAAGGTTGAAGAGTTGTGGGTGGTTTTTTTTTTTTTTTTTTTTTGAGGATAATTGCTTTACAAAATTTTGTTGTTTTCTGTCAAACCTCAACATGAATCAGCCATAGGTATACATATATCCCCTCCCTTTTGAACCTCCCTCCCATCTCCTGCCCCATCCCATTGTTCCTTACACTGTGAAACATCTTAAGAAATAGTCTGTGTTGATAGGTTATGCTTAACACTTGGTGCAGGACACTTGTTTGTGGGTTTGCTTTGATGGTTTTGGTTTTGTTTGGTAGGGGGTTTCCTAATGTCTATACTTGGAATCTGTGCTCCTGTTTACATGATGACTGTTTATTGATTTGATTGCAGGGATTCTTCTGTCTTAGTAAGAACATTTAAATAATTATGAATCTTTTTCTACAAATGTCTTTAATAAATTTATCTGTCATACAGCAAGTCATACTACATATCACAGGTCATGGGACTAAAAAAGTTCAAAGAATAAGTCTTAAAATTCTTTCTGTAAAAATTTTATACAAATTACTCTAAATGGATTTTAGTTTTCATAGACTCAGTATGGACTTGTTTACATATGATAGTGAAGCTTTCTGTGTTTTTCATCATTGTAATTTAGGAATATATCCAGATGCTAATGCCTCCACTGATCCAGAAATGGAACATGTTAAAGGATGAAGATAAAGATCTCTTCCCTTTACTCGAGGTATGCTACTGACTGTGTGTATGTGTGTTAGTCACTCAGCTGCATCAGACTCTGCAACCCCGTGGACTGTGGACTGCCAGGCTCCTCTGTGCATGAAATTCCCCAGGCAAGGATACTAGAATGGGTAGCCATTCCCTTCTCCAGAGGTATACTAAGCTGATAACATTTAGTTAACCTGTTTTTCATCAAAAAAACACATGTTCAGCTCTATAATGACTATATATAATAAGTGTTAATTTACATTCTGAACCATTTCTGTTAAAATGCTGAATAAACATGCAACTCCATATAACTTGAACTGTGGTACATCTGTACTAAGTATGTATGCTCAGTCTCTTCCATCGTGTCCAACTCTGCAAACGTATGTACGGTAGCCCACCAGGTACCTCTTACCTCTGTATGGGATTTTTCTGGCAAGAATACTGGAGTGGGTTGCCATGTCCTTCTCCAGGGGATCTTCCCGATCCAGGGATTGAACCTTGTCTCTGCATTGCAGGGGGATTCTTGACCGCTGAGCCACCAGGGAAGCCCAGTGACAAACGATTGAATTTATGTTTTCTAACCTGTTCTACTTGATAGTAAATTATCTTGGAGATCTTTCCATATAAGTACATATATATATATATATTTATATATATATGTCCGTCTCTGCTTAACTATTTCTTTATGTAGATATACAGCCATGTCATAATTGATATAGCTTAAATTCTTTTATTTATTGTTTATGCATATGTATACTCATATACATGTGAAGCAGCATTGATAGCTTTTCTATATAGTTTGAAGGTTTTTTTTCATGTATTTACTTTTTTTAAACACCCCCCCCTTCAAGTTTATATGCTATTCAAATAACTGAACGTATTCTCAAACGTGGTAACTTAAATCTGGATGAATTGATTTTGGTAGAGCCAGATCAGTCATTCTAGCCCCCCTGTTATTTCAGGGGTCACCACTTCTGCCTTGAATGCATAATACTGAAATCTGTTCCTGAAAGATAATGTTCATTATAGAAACCTTAACATTTTTTTCTGAGGAAACCTCCCTTGACTAGCTAGTAAACTTAGCAGCAATAACCGCATCCAAAAGAGAGGTTTGAAAAGATAAAACTGCTATACTATAGGAAGAGTAGAAATGACCCGGATTTTATTGAGTATGCTTTCAAGCATTTATCATAATCTTAATTATACCTGGAAATGTTATAATCTACTGTATCCTTTCTAGTGCCTATCTTCAGTTGCCACAGCTCTGCAGTCTGGCTTCCTTCCGTACTGTGAACCTGTGTATCAGCGTTGTGTAAACCTAGTACAGAAGACTCTTGCACAAGCCATGGTATTTAAAAAAGTTTTTTATATCTCTCCCTTCTTGGCATCAGAAACATTTTTCTAAGGATAGGCATAATGTATACAAACTTTTTCAGTAATTGGTTTAAAGTAAGTTTAAAAAAAATTGTGTGTAATTTCAGCTGAACAATGCTCAACCGGATCAATATGAGGCTCCAGATAAAGATTTTATGATAGTGGCCCTTGATTTACTCAGTGGCCTGGCTGAAGGACTTGGAGGCAACATTGAACAGCTGGTAGCACGAAGTAACATTCTAACACTAATGTATCAGTGCATGCAGGTGAGATTTACTGAATTAAAACGGAATAGAAACTTTTGGTTCTCTGTGTCACATTGGGATTAATTTCTACTTTTTTCTTGCAGGATAAAATGCCAGAGGTTCGACAGAGTTCCTTCGCCCTACTAGGTGACCTGACAAAAGCTTGCTTTCAGCATGTTAAACCTTGTATAGGTATGAATATTTTCTATTGCTGTGATGTGGTTTTTAACATTATTTTTCATCAGCTGTGGTTTTTATTAAACTGAAGTCTAATGAAATCCTGACATGTATTAATGTACATTTTACTGGTTACATCTACGCTGATTGAAGCAGGTGGTTTGGAAACCCCTATTCTCTTGTTTCCTTGAATTCACCATCTTTTTGGCAGCTCGTTAGGTGTTCATGTGGCTGAAGAAAAGTTGGAAAAATATTGCTTTAGAGTAAGGGACATGCCCACCTGTGAGCCTTGGTCCTATATGCTAGTTCATAGATACTTCTTGAATAGCCTCTTTTTTTGGTAGAGGTACCCAGAAATAATAACATAATCAGGTTTTCTCATGATAAACCAGCATAAACTATAGGAAATTTCAGTTTTCTTAAATGATTTTTTTTTTCTGTTTTAGTGGCGTAGTGTTTGTCTTAGCCTTTTGTGAAGATAATAAGCGATTGCTTGAATAATGTAACCTGAATTGCTGTCAGACCCATAGATTAAATCAAGTTTTGGTTAATTTTCTTCAACTTATTGTTTTATGGAAAACCTTGTTCTGCAGATACTTTCCACCTGATTGAAGTTTTTGAGTTTAAATTTGTACGAAAAGATTTCTTTTTTTTAAGACTTTATAGGTCATGTACCTTCTTCAAGAGATACACAATGTCTGGTTGTTTCTCTGTTTTTAACGTTACAAACCATGGATTATTTTCCAGGTTAGTGTTTCTCAAGAGCAATTTGGCAATATATCTGGAGACACTGTAACACAGGGGCTGTGTTACTGGTGTCTGGTGGGTGGGGGTGAAGGATGTTTCTAAATGTCCTATAATACATGAGACAGCCCCCTACCAGATGATCAGTATTGCTGAGACTGAGAAATTGTGAAATCAACTGGTTTATTAGGGATTAAAAAATGATCTTCTCAATCTTCATTCAGTAGAGAGAATACATATGTAGAAATATTTCCCATATCAATAAATTACTGCTCATAAGTGGCTCAGGTGGTAAAGAATCTGCCTGTAATGCAGGAGACCCAGGTTCAGTCCTCATGAGGGGAAGACCTCTGGAGAAGGGAATGGCAACCTACTCCAGCATTCTTGCCTGAAAAATCCTATGGACAGAGGAGCCTGGCAGGCTAGTCCATGGGGTCACAGAGAGTTGAACATGACTGAGCAACTGACTTTGATAAATCATATAGAAGAGGCAGGATTATTAGAGACCACAAGCTGACATTAGAGTAAACGTTACTATAAAAGCCAAAATCATTGATTTAAAAAATTCTTTGTGTGTGAAAAACCAGCTTTGAAGAAGGTTCTATTGTATCATATTTTCACTTTTAAAGTGAAATATTTAAAATAAAATTTTGTCTGATGCCAAGAGAAATTGTTCTGACCAGCTCTTTTTAATGATACTTAAAATGAAACCAAACTGGGGCTACTTCACATAAAAGTTCAGTGGCCAGATAGTTCCTCCTTCATTTTCTTAAGATAATGATTGCCAACACTGTTTTTCTAAAGGTTATATTTTGCCTAGGTTTCAGTTTCCATCTGGTAGATTTCCTTTAAAGCACAAAACACTGCTATTGAGAAGTTTGCTGCTGCTGCTACTGCTGCTAAGTCGCTTCAGTCGTGTCCGACTCTGTGCGACCCCATAGACGGCAGCCCACCAGGCTCCGCCGTCCCTGGGATTCTCCAGACAAGAACACTGGAGTGGGTTGCCATTTCCTTCCCCAATGCATGAAAGTAAAAGTGAAAGGGAAGTTGCTCAGTCTTAGCGACCCCATGGACTGCAGGCTACCAGGCTCCTCTGTCCATGGGATTGAGAAGTTTACTACATAGTTTAAAAGCTTTTTTTTTTTCCCTAGCCGATTTCATGCCAATATTGGGAACCAACCTCAATCCCGAATTCATTTCAGTCTGCAATAATGCCACATGGGCAATTGGAGAGATCTCCATTCAAATGGGTAAGATTTTTCCCCCCCGTTTACAAACATAAAAATTTTTAGATAACGTAATATTTTTGTAATTGCCTTTTTCTAATGAGCTTTACCTATGTAAATATATAACATATCACAGTAAAGGGGGCAACATATTTTCCATTGATATTTTAACAATGAAATGTTTCTTCTTTTGTTTTCTCTCTCGGGGATGATCTAGGTATAGAGATGCAGCCTTACATTCCTATGGTGTTGCACCAGCTTGTAGAAATCATTAACAGACCCAACACTCCAAAGACGTTGTTAGAGAATACAGGTACCATGCGCCTGAACTGTTAACGGTGGAGAGAGAACGGTCTGCCTTGTCAAAGTTAAGATGCGTAGAGAAACCAGAGCAAAGCTAGCTTTAGAAACCCAGCTTATTCATTAACGGCTGTCTGGGATTCTCAGTCATGAAATGAACTGTTTGAGCTTCATTCTATAGCCAGTTTTCAGAAACTTTCCAAAAATCACTTTTTCCTCTGCTACAGTATTTTAATACTCCCTAAAATGGACCCCAGCTCAGATAACTATTAAATGATACGAATTTTTCGTTAATTCAGAGTAACTGCTAGCTGGGGAGTAATTTTTTTTTTAATATGTAAAATGTAGCCCAAAATAGACTGTATTGTAGTAGTTAGTCTGTTAATAATGGCATATGTATTTTGTATTTTGTTGTATACTTTTCTTCCAATTGGGAACTTGAGCAGTATTTTGTGGGATTTTTATTCAGAAGGCTTGTTTCTCTTTTGCATTTATAGAGAGCATGTTTATATTAAAGAGTACCCTTCCATACGATAGAACACATTGCAGGGTGATTTCTTCTTGCTATGCCTGACTTTTTGCTAATGATTTTTTTTTTTTTAAGTATGATTTTGTTTTCAATCAGGCATGTCTTTTTTTTCATATACTGATACAATTCCAGTAGTATATTCATGGTCAGTGAATGCCTTACCAAAATACTGGACAAAGATTTAAATAAGTTTTTCTAAATTTTATCTTCAAAGGTGTTTTAATTTTATGTTTTTTAATTGTAGAAAGTTTATTATATCCTAATGTGATTATTGGTATGGAAGGAAATCTTTTAATTATGAAACACTTATATGGCTGTTTGGCTGTATGGGTACTGTTTGTATCTTAAAGTGAATTAGATTTTCCTGCTAAAAAGCACAAAAACCTATGTGTAGGATGGTTATGAAATCTTGTCAGGTGTTTATCTCTTTAGAATGCAGTACCTATACATGACATTCAGATTTCAAACACTTGCCATTATAAAATTACTGTTGAACATTAAGAAACTTCGTATTTATTTTTAAATGTGAATGCATAACTGCAAAATAAATGTTGAGTGTAATGTATATTAAAGTTTCTTGTGGGATATCAGCTGGTGAATTTGCTATATAGTTCCTTGAACAAATTGGCTTTATTTATAAGATTATATTCTAAGTATGAATCTACCCTAAGTAAATCAAGAGGTAGTTGATAATGCCTTTCAAGTTGATGAGTTGAATTGGTACCATTAAGAAATACACTTGGGATTCACTGGATTATTCTTACTGCAAGTGACTGCAGAAAATGTTTCTCTTATTCCTTACCCAAAGGAGGAGAGATTAATTATTAAAATAAAATTGTGGGTAACATCTGTAGATTTTAGCAACTTAATTATTAATACCACTGGCTTAATATTTCATAAAGTCAATTCCTTAGTGTTTGCTGTTACTTGCTTTTTTCCTAATTAGTATATCCTACACTGAACTTTTTCAGTGGACCATCATCTGCTTTATCGCATGTTTCATTGGATTGTTCATACTTGCCTGTTTAATGAGAATGTTGCATAGTTTGTGTCTTTTGAACATAGGTTTTCTTTCTCTTGCTTCATATGAATCTGCTGGATTTTAGTATTATCTGTGTAGTTTGCTTCAAGTAATCCTTAAACATTTTTCTTTACCCCCTCCCCACCCTTTTTTTATGAAAGGTTAACCTGTAAGTTTTTGAGAGAACACCATTAAAGCACCTCATGGTTTGTTTTCTATTTGTATTTTTTTCCCATTGTGTATAAATGTATTTATGTGTATGTACCTTTCAGCTGCAGAATGCAGTTCTGAGTTGCACTTGTTTTAGCTCTTTGTAAGTTTAAGAACTTAACTGAATTTCGGTGGTGAATTTATATTTGATTGATTCACACTTCAGATTTTTAAAAATAAAATATCAGCATGTAATCATGTGTTTTATTATCTATCATTTTGTGCTGTGCATTTCATAGCAAGGATAGAATATTTGTTCCTTTGGTCCACATAGCACATGCCATTACAGTGGACTAAATTTTCTTGTTGTCACATAGGGTTTTAAGTTCAAATTGTTATCATTATCACCATCAGAGGTTTTTTTTGGAATGGAATTTTGACATAGCACAGCAATTTTCCAATCCATTTATTCAGTATGTACCGTA